>OX941081.1:19910000-24910000 GCA_954870635.1 Arctium minus | reverse complement strand
TGACTACCTGAAGGACTAGTCGTCAATCCATTTACTTCGGTTCCCTCACTACGTTCACAATGTTTTCAGTTTCAGTATTTTGAGGGTGCCCAAATAAAGATTTCAGTGTATCTTGAACTTTACCTAACTCTGTGGCCAAATCCTCCCGTGTGACATACTCAAGATTATGTGACCGACCCCGACCCTTGGATCTACCTCTACCTCGCCTAGTGACTGAACTTTCGTGAACAGAGGCTTCCGATTCGATTTGTATCCCCTGATTTACACCTCTACCTCGGCCCCGACCTCTTCTCGAACTCGAGCTCTGACAAAAGTGGTTTCAAATACTATTTCAGGTTCAAAAGTTCCCCTTCCTCGTTCTCCGCCTCTTCCTCAAATATTTGGAGGTCTGACATAAATATTTTCGAGCCGAGGAACGCCCCATCCGGAGTAACAGCAGTTCTTACTGAACGACGAGGATTACTTATCATCTAATAAATCACAAAATGAATACACATTTAATCTCATACCCAAATATAATAAGATATTTAAGCACAAACATGCACATGTAAACTCATGAATACATTGGCCAGATGTAATTTGAATTCACCGTACTTGTCGTTCTTTCCACCTCATTATATTTAATATCGTGAGGTAAATATAACAGGTACATCTTACATACAATAAAACGTCTAGTTTTAAGTCTATACATCAAATTAAATACCTAAATCTCTTAAACTTAGACTATAATACCAACTGTAACAACCTGCATTTCCACATAACATATAACGCCGAATTTACGTATATAAAATCATATTGATAATGATACAATTGGTAGAAGTCTACTACAAAATTTTGCTAATAACATTCTCATACAAAAGATCCATATAGCCTCATATCAAAAGCAAACTTCAGTTTCCTCATCGATTGTCTTCAAACAAAATAAATCAAATAAGGCAATCTTACATTTTATCATATCCTTTACCCTCTAATCGCCACTGTCCTGAAATGCTTATTTTTGAAAACAAAATGAGGTTTAGACCATACGTTCTAGTGAGGAAATTCATGTCAGTGCAATAATGCAATAAAACCAGTTCATTTAAATCAATAGTCATATAGTATGCTCTCAGACACTACATCCAAGTTAATCATATAGTTGGCACTCAGGCACAACCTAGTTAGTCATAAGGTAGGCACTCAGATACTATGTCCCAGTTAGTTATAAAGTTGATACTTTACCCCTTGTAACAGTACCGTAACATATTTAATGGTAACAATTTAAACGTACCAGTACGGTATAATGTCAAAGTAGCAATCACTTGACAATATATGCATTTCAGTTGGAAAAGGTTAAAAGAAAACTCCCCTTGATACGATAAACGATGATATAAATCTTAACCGATACGGGGAATTGAAACCGAACACAAATTTGAATTAAGGAAACACGGTTACAACTAAATGATTTAACCCATTCCAATACTCTAACAACCTCTAAGGAATCTAGACGATACCCCGAAAGACCTCGAAACGACACAGAGCAAAAGACGAAAAATGACACCATAGAGGTGAACGAGACTTGACACGTGACTCTGGTCGCTGACAAAGTCACATTGGTGACTGTTTGGGTCTTCTCCCCTGATACCCAACTACAACCTTCAACTTATACAAGGCAGAATTGATATTGTTAGTCCCAACACAAAATGACAAAAGGTAATAGGTATTGTAGAACAGGGGGGGAGGGTTTAAAAAAATACACATAAATTTTACCTAATTTAATTGTTTATTGATAATAAAATCAAGAATTACACACATAAACCTTTTAAGATTGTTGTGGAAAAGAACAGATAAATCTATCATAACAATCTTTCACTTAGAAAACAGAAAACTGAACATAACTTATGAAACACTAAGAACAAAGTTATGAAGTTTTTGAGGAGAGAGAGTCTGCCGATTTTGCTTAAGCACTTAGAAATCTCTTATAAAAACGTAACCTTGTATGAGAGAGGTCTTCACCTTTAAATATTATCATGTGCATTAAATGCTTGGGACACTTGTCACTTTAGGATTGAATGTCAGAGATGTCATTCAAAATGAAAAAGTGTCTTTTTTGTATTCTCATGGAACAGAGTTGACCTGCAAACTATGGAGTGGACAATACCTGAAAAGGTATAAAAGACAAACATTATTTTCCTGGTTCTTCAGAGAATGTCCCCATCACTTCATGATTTGGTGAAGATTTTCTTGGCAAGAAAACAAAGGAGGATCCTCCAAAATTGAGGATCCTACAAATTTGTCATGAAGTAATCAGTAGGAATAACTTAGTTGATATTGAGAAGTTCATCTTCAATCCGCATATGAAGATTCATTTCTTGCTGATTTCGGCTAGTCTTTGACTTCATCGATCTTTATAAGCATGACTAAGCTATTACAAAGAACCTAAAAATTATCTAGGTACAAAAGAGGTTTTTCAAAGATTATAAAGGAGATCACGAGGTCATCTTCAAATCTTTGGTGACCCAACAGATACCAAACTCATCTAACTCTCAAAATTCACCATTGAAACTATCAAAACAACTTTTGTACTGAAACGAAACTTCCCGACTAAAGATTTACCATCAAATATCTTTTGAAAATCAGAACTTCCAACCCAAAGTTTAAACTAATAACTTTGATCCATAACTAACAATTAAGGTTAATCTACCAAAAGAAAGTGTACAAAAAACTCGGAACACCAAAGATGCTTTGGTAAATCCAAACCCATGGTAACTCAAAATAAATTTACAAAGCATGATTTCTTGGCATCAAAATCTTAGAATAACCCCAAGAACTAGAGTGAAATAAGAGGTATAACTCTTTACCCAAAATTAACCTAACTATAGATTTAGAAAGTAGCATAGAAAGAAAGTCATACCTTGAAAATTATGAAAATAGAAACTAGATTTAGAAAGTAGCATATAAAAAAAGTCATACCTTGAAAATTATGAAAATAGAAACTCAAAACAAGCATCCACCCTTTTCTTTCTCCCTTTCTGCAATCTTCTCCAGAAAAGCACCCACACTCAGAAAAAGAAGAAATTTGAGGAGGTGGGTTTTATACCCACAACTTTTCATAGCAAACCCTCTACTACTACTTAACATAAGCCTTCTCTAGACTTTTAAACTTATCAAAACTAGGGTATTACAACCACCAAGTTTTGTTTAATTATAAACTAATTAATTGTAAGAAATAAAAATTAGTTAAACTATGACATTGTAAGCTAATTAATTTTTTTGATGTCTTTGTTGTTTATCTTTCGTCTTGAATAATTTTCATCGTTTTAAGTTTTCTTTAAGTAATCAAATTGAGCGTTGTTTAGATATAGAACATATGATATTCTTCTCATAAATCATTGACTCCATTTATGTTACATATTGGGTTTAAAGTCAAGGTTAGAGAAGGCCAAAAACATGTCCGTGTTTGAGATTTTCATTTTGTAATGGTCCTATGTAACCGGTCCTGGTCACGACAAAAAACCCATGACACGGTCTCTATGTATTGTAACCGGTCCTAGAATCGGTCCGGTTCCGGGGCCAGGCCACACCGGTCCCATTTTTTTCTTGCAAGAATCAATTTTGAACGTATAAAAAATATTGTTTGAAGATTCTTTTAGACAATATTTTATTGAAATACATTTTAAAATCTCTAACTGGGTCATTCAAATACATTTTAAAAATATTTACTTACATCTTTTTTACACAAAATGTTATAGATGTTTTTATAATTACGATTTTTGAGATTTAATATTGGAATACTTACAAAAACTTGAAAAATGTCAAAAAAGAACTTGAAAAACTTAAAAAAACTTGAAAATCTTGTAGAAATATTGAAAAATTATATATATAATTTATAAAAACTTATTTGTTTTTTCAATCGTGCCTATGTGTAACCGGTCCCAGTCCCATAACCGGTCCCAAGCCGTGATTTTTCCAGAAAAGTGTAACCGGGCTGGGACTGCCGGTCTATAACCGGTCCCTACCGGTCCTGGTCCTACGCCAGTCATAGGCCGGGCCAGACCCATTTTAGCCACGTATTATAGTTTTGTTATTGTTTTAATTTTTTAGACATAAAAATAGTTGAGGGTAAAAGCAACAAGTCTTGACTTGTTTTTTTGGGCTTTGACGGGGCTTGCTCGGGCTTTTAATCAATCCCTGGCAGGACCGGTCTTTGGTTAACTAAGGATCGATTTTCAGGTTTTATCCTAGCTTTTTTTAGTGGTCAAGGATCGTCCCTACTTCAAAATTTAGAACAGGGGCGGAACTATGAAGGCCCCAGCCAGGCTATGTGCACCCACTCAACAGATCCTTGCAAGTAGAATTTTTTTGCTATGAAAAATGTACATGTTAAACTTTGGAGGGTATCTAGGGATATTAGAAAATACAATGAACATCAACCAAAAAACAAAAAAAATCGATGGAAAATTGGAGTCAACAAAAAAAATCTGGCAAAACTCTTTCTAAATCAATTGAAAACGTTCCTCAAAATTAACCAAAAAGATTAAAAAAAATCGAAATGATACAATTTAGCTAAAAATATATCGGACGACTTTGGAGATCTTTAATCCATTTTTAGCACTCACCCAGTAAAAACAATCCTCGATCTTACCAATCCTTCGTCCATACCAATTTATGTGAACTATACCAAGGGATAAACATTAGGTAGGAAAAAAAAAACAATTACTTGTGAATAAATAATAAATTCATGTTTTTTTGTTTTGTTTTAAGAAAAATTATTTACCCATGATGACGAATGTATGTTTTTGGGCAGGTGAGGTCAGGAAGACCCTCGAAGTAAATTCCTTTTTGGCTCCAACAAAACCCTAACTCTTGTTTTTCCCTTAATCCCAAAAACCCTCGTATCTTCTCACTCCCTATATTCTTTTGAGGCTGCTTCGCCTTCTCCTACTCTTTCTACAACAAGAAAGTTCAGGGCTTTCGTTAATCCAATTTAGGGTTTTTAAAATGGTGGCCGACAAGGGCAAGAAACCCAAGATTGTAGACAACATCGATGACGAGAACGACGAACAATTCGACGGTGAGCTTGTTCAATCCATTGAAAAGTTGCAGGAGATCCAAGATGAGCTCGAGAAGGTAAACACCCTGTTGTTTTAAAATTCATTTAGCAATCTTTAATTTCTTAGTCAACATATTCAATTCGGTTGAAATTGAGTTCCCGAATTCCACATAAACTCATAATTTGTCCTTATATACTCTTCATTATCATTGTTGTGTAAAAAAATTTAGAGCCTTTGGCAGTAAGTCGGTAACTTGGTGTTTATCTTGTTTTGTGAATTGGGTTCAACATAAAGTTATGTAATTGATAGAGTCTGAGGTGTTTATATCTTCACCAGTCTCACATTGCAGCAAGATCTGATGGAAATTTGAGTTTAGTGGTTTTGTATCTGACATTGTGTTCTCTTGGATTGTAAAATGGCCAATTTTTGTTAATGGGCTAATTGGTATGTAAGTTGTATCCTTTTATTAGATCAATGAGAAGGCCAGTGATGAAGTCTTGGAAGTGGAGCAGAAATATAATGAGGTTCGGAAGCCGGTATATGATAAGCGGAGTGATATCATCAAATCGATTCCTGATTTCTGGCTGACTGCTGTGAGTGGTTCATTCTGATCTGTTTATAATCTCATTCTTTGTTTGATTTTGTCTGATATGAATGTTGTTCATGCAGTTTTTGAGTCACCCTGTTCTTTGTGATCTTCTGAATGAAGAAGACCAGAAGGTTGGTTCTTTAACGACCCATATTCTAATACCCGAATGCTAATATGTTAAATGGAATGACCGTCTTGTTATGTATTTCTTGACAGATCTTCAAGCATTTAGCCTCTCTCGAAATCGAAGATTTTAAAGATATGAAGTCTGGCTATTCGATCACGTTGGTGCGTAATTCTTTTCTATAACACGCACCCATGAGAAGAGATGTGAAGTTTTACGGTTGTTTTATATTTTAATTGTTTTGTTTTTTATTTTTGTGTTTATGCAATCTCGTACTTTCTTCAGAACTTCACTCCCAATCTGTATTTTGATGACACAAAACTCGTCAAGACTTTTACCTTCCTTGATGAGGGAACAACCAAAATTACCGCTACCCCAATCAAGTGGAAAGAGGGCATGGTAACACTTTTTTACTGAGACTATTATCAACCGGTCTTTTTGTTGCTTGAGTGTGATCTTGAGTCATTGTGTTTTTTAAGGGTGTTCCCAATGGAGTTACACATGAGAAGAACGGAAATAAACGGCCTCATGAGGAGGACAGGTTCTTCCCTTCACTTTTTATACTCCATAATTTCCTGTGTTTCTTGGTGATGTTTTCATTTTTTGTTTCATTAACCACTAAACATAGTCGATAAAAAGGTTGAAACTTAACGTTTTCTTTGTGTATGCTAAATGAAAAGTGTACTGTCATCGAGAGCTTTTGATTTTGATTTATGCTTCGTTTGCTATTGCATATGGTAATTCATTAGCATTATTTTGGCTTTTTGACATTTAAAATCGACATTTTGGTGCAGCTTTTTTGCGTGGTTCAGTGAAACCGAACAGAAAGATGACGTACATGATATTCATGATGAGGTATGTTCACTTTGGATTATGCACAAGAATCAAGTGAGTTGAATCTTTTTTAGATGTCACAGTGATGAACTTCATTTTGCAGGTTGCTGAAATAATCAAAGAGGATTTATGGACTAACCCTCTTACTTATTTCAACAATGTAACTTTTTTTTAAACTTGCAAATGATTCATTTTTTGTGGATTTATGTGCTTAAACTTCTCTTTTACTGATAATTTCTATGTTAAAGGATGCTGATGAAGAAGATGTTGATGGTGATGACGAGGTAATAAGTAATAATGCTTGGGCTTTGAGTTGATTTTCTATTTATCTCAATTTTGTAGTTTTTTGGGGCATTCGTATCGGCTAAAATGAATTATTTGGTACATATATGCGCATTATTATCGTCACACAGAAAATTGATGGATATTGATTTGGATCTACAAGATTTATTCTATTTTGTTTTCATGGAATGTTTTTTTATTTAATTTTTTTGTTGACAATTGGTCAAACAGTTTCAATAAACTAAGCATCTAACATCTATACTTCCACAGGAGAATGGCACTGAAGACTCTGAAGAAGAAGAAGAAGAAGATGAAGGAAATTGAATGAGTTCATGTAAAGTGGTTCTATAAAATCTGCAAAACCGAGTTTTTTAAGGGGTATGTTAGCCATCGCTAAAAGGTGCATCCTTATTGGTTCATAGGTCTATAGTTAGTTTTCATTTTTTATGTTCTAAAGATGTACCAGAACTGCAGTTTTGGCGTTTGATGGCATTTTAAGAATGAAAAACGTAGATTTCAGGGACCAAATGGGCGTGAAAAAAGCAGTCTTGATTTCATACACTTGTTGAACTTATTAAAATCACTTGACATATCTTGCAAGATCAAATAAGGTGTCGATGGCGGTTCTACAAACAGTTGCTTCATGTAGGGATTAATGAAAAATAACCAAACCAACTTTTGTTCCCATCCAACCACTTGAACAGTGACTTTAATGCTCAGGTCGCTGGCTAGCTCGCCCAGCCAGCCACTTGAGCCCAGCTAGTGACCTGAGGTCACATAAACGCATCATGTGACCTATGTGAAGTCACTCGGCTGCTCGCCCGGTTCCCAGAAACCAAGCTCCCGACATGTCCTCAGGCTCACAACTCCACGAATGGTTTCATAACAATTTATGTGTCGTATCTCCCTTGTTTTTTGATGATTATCAATAGTGACTTGGATTCAGCGACTGACATCACATGTAGCGAGTTGCATACAATATAAAATTTTAGAGTGAATTACACTGGTGGTCTCGTGGTTTGCCTAAATTTTGGATTTGGTCCCTAAAGTGAAATATCTACGTTCGTGGTCTCTAACTTTATAATTTTCTTTCACTCAAAGTCCCCCGTACTTAACACCGTTTGTTTTATCCGTTAAATGAAAGGACAAATCAGTCTTTTATAAAAACAAATCAATTCCTTTATTTATCACAATTAAACATGACTTGAACATGACTAGAACGTGACTTGAAGGTCATTGCACTTTCATTGATCGTCCCTGTGTTTTCCCAATCACGAATGACAACAAACACTTCCTCCGATCGTCCATGAGACGATCTGCGGTTTGACCGATTGGTCCCTATGTATCGTCGATTGCCCCTGTGTTTTCACCGATCGTCCTTGTGTTTTCCCAATCACGAACGACACCAATCTCTCGAACTTGAGAGATTTGTCCTGTGTTTCGCCGATCGTCCCTGTGTTTTCGCCGATAGTCCTTGTGTTTTCCTAATCACGAACGACACCAATCTCTTGAACTTGAGAGATTGGTCCCGTGTTTAGCCAATCGTCTCTGTGTGCAAACATCCCCTCTTTAGATAATTTTTCTGGGACTTTAGATCCTAGGTTTACTTTGTTTAATTGATGCAACTGAGATGTGATTTTTATGAGGGTAATAGTTTGCTTGTTTCTGATGAAATTGATGGTGATGGTGAGGCTTGTTTATAGAACACTGAAGATAATGTCAATGGTTAGAGAAACAATGGTGAAATGTTGGTAAAAAATTAGTTATGAAAAATTTCATGTAGAATGGTTTTGTTCATACTTCATAGGACGCAACGTTTTAAGCTCGAAACCAAACTTTTCATGTTCAGTTCCTATTCTGCCAAGTCAATACAATACAACCGATCATTGACAATTAAGATTAATGTAGATGGATGGTGCAAGAAAGATAGAAAAACGTATCAAATAAGGTTGCAATCTTGCCCTCTTTGGTTTCAATCTATATAAGAGATAATTTGGCTGCCACAATCAATTTGACCTTTATTGAATCTTCATGATAGAATTCGGTTATTTCCAGGATCAGAGATTGGAATACACACATCATAACCCATGGGCTAAAAAATGACAATATAGAAATCCGGGGAACAAAAAAGTGGTATCATACAGAAGCCATACATAAGTGGTATAAAAAAGTGGTATCATACAGAACCAAAAAAAATGGTATCATACAGAAGCATAAATTCTGATCCATAAATCAGCCTCAACTTGGCAAGCATAGGGCTAATTGAAGCTATCTCTAGTCAATTTGGTGAATCGGGTTGCCAATAGTTGGCCATTTTTTTGCTTCTCATAAACATTGCACTATTTTTGTGTAAACAGTTCTTAGATTTGTGTGAAGTTTAGCCATAGGAATTACAGAATGAATGCCAAAGCAACTAACAACAATTTGAATTTAGAGATCCCAAAACTAACAACATCACAACAAGCTAGAGCATATTGCTGATCTTTGAAAACTTATAATAAGGTACCAAATCAAACTCAAATTCGAGAACATAATACCTGCAGCTTTAAGGAGAAGAACTGAAGCAGGAGGTGGTAATCCAAGAACCCATTGACATTCCTAGTGCTAGAATCCATGATTCCAATGTTGTCTCACAACAACAATTCTGTGAATGAAGAAGCAAGGGAAATGAGTTTAGCTTATTAAGAGATTGTAGGAACAATGAAATGTTGTTAATGGGTTCACATATTCCACCCTCAGGAATCATATTCTATTTCGATCTGTACTAGAATCCTAGCATGGGTTTATCTTGTTTTGGAGATGAAAGCATCCAAGATTCCGAGAGTTATCCATATGGAATTGGGAATGTGATTTCTGATTCCAAGCATCTAAAAGCAGCTCAAAAGCTGTTTGATGAGGTTGTTAATGTCAAGACAACTCTGAAACAACGACATTGCAAACAAGACTCCAAAGAAATCAACTAGGAATCGAAAAACCAACAAGATTCCAATCCACTCTCAGCTGCTGAAAAACAAGATTTACAGAACAAGATGACCAAGCTATCGTCTATGTTGAACGATGTGAGTTTCTTGTTTGATGTTATTCGCTTAGTGTTTGTACATATCGATGAAAAAGACAATAGATTTTCAAATTCCATGGTAAAAAATCGGAATCAGAGCAAATATCACTCCAAAACATGAACCAAATGAGCTCTATTCCAATATCAGTTCCATAGATCAAATTCTATGTTTATCATCCATTGAAATCCATACATAAACTAAAAAAAGATTCATCCCATCTTTTCAAAATTCAATCTATCTTGTTGTGAACCAATGGGGTATATGTGTACAAGGTTGATAAAAGATTCAAGCATGAACATCTTGTGTATTTGAATTTAGAGATCCCAAAACTAACAACATCACAACAAGCTAGAGCAAATTGCTGATCTTTGAAAACTTATAATAAGGTACCAAATCAAACTCAAATTCGAGAACATAATACCTGCAACTTTAAGGAGAAGAACTGAACAAGAGGTGGCAATCCAAGAACCCAAAAAAGTGGTATCATACAGAAGCCATAAATTGTGATATATCCACAAATTGTAAATTGTAATCCATGAACCATAAAATGTAAACCATAATCTGGAAACATCAAAACTAATAAGCCATAAATTGTAAACCATAATCTAGAAACATCAAAACTAAAAAGCCATAAATTATAAACCATAATTTGGAAACATCAAAAGAAGAAGCCATAACTACTATTCCCAAAAAAAGAAGCAAAACTAAGAAGAAACTTCATCGCCTACACATTACTTCCACTTGCATGTCCCTTACATGTTCTGGCATCATGACCTTGTTTTTGGCACTTCGCACACGTCACAGTTTTCCCAACCCTTGTGATCTTGCTTCCCTGTTGACTAATCTCATCCACTGTCTTATTTCGTTTATTCTTTAGCCTCCCTATTTGAGTATGATGCTTTGGTGCAATGATTGTTATTGCCCACCCAGACTTAGGCCACATAATTCTTCCATGTGTTGGTTGAATCTTGAAACTATACATGTTCTTCAATGTTGATAGCCGATATGAAGGATCGACATAATGCTAAGGTAAGTCAACATCAATTCCATTTGTTTCCATATTCCAGATAGTTGCCACAACATGTAACGCCCTAAAAATAGGGATAACAAAAATTTCCGGAAAATGGAAATATGGTATATAAAATTTGCCAAAGCAATCGAGCCTCCCAAAAATTGGGGGTAAGAATAAACACATGTTTAAGTATAAGTTACAAATCTAAAAATGGGAAGAATAACAACTTAATAATCTAATTTCATTCGAGATCAGATTACAATTCGGGTGTCATTCGAATTTCCCCCAAAGACGACTTCTATAAAGAAATGGTGTCCCAAAAGTCTTCCCCAAGCTCACTCTAGTCCGACTAAGCCTTCTTATCACCGGCACCACTAGAACCTGAGATACACATCGACACCAAACAAGTGTTAGGCCAAAATGCCTAGTGAGTTTGTACAAGTAATAACATCCCAATCAAATGCACAATTTTTATCAGCAGTTAACAATAAGTTCATCAAATGTGGAGTCAATGAGGGAGACCCATAGCACCAATCAAGTTCCACCCAAAGAGTCGATACACCTTGATGCCAACTACCATGAGTGACACCCAAAAGGCCTGACACATCCGAGGACTACAACCATGGCATTACCCCGAATGGGGGAGGTCTAGGTACATACCATTACGGTGGCACCCAAGACTATATCCTCCTAGTGTCTACCGACTTGGTTTGTACAACATTATTATTAGTAGGTCTCAAGGCACATAATGCACATGAATAATCACAATACCAACCATGGGTACAATATTAGACCATACCATCCATAAGTTACACATAGTCCATATCAAGGCTAGTATAGAATTATTGTTAACAATGTAGTTATAACTCCACCTCATGATGATTCAAGTAATAGGTCATCCCAATACCATGTTATGTGCTTCATCAAACTTTAACAAGTCATGTATTATCATGTAATCATCTAACAATCCAACTTCTCAAAATTAGGTCAAACCACCTATATAGCCCTAAGGGCTTGCACTCCAGAGAGTTCTGCGGCTTGGGCCGCGGCTTGGAACCTGCGCCATAAGTCTCGAAACTCACTGTTTCAAGGTGTTAGTCAAGGTTTTGAAAGTTAAGAGATTAACCACAAATCTATGCACTGATATACATACATTTATATAGGCAAGTTCTGAACGAAAAAACGGACGTTACAATCCTCCCCACCTCATTTAGGATTTCTTCCCCGAAATCCCATTCTAGGAAAACAAGTGAGGGTAGAGATTCCTCATATCCTCTTTCGATTCCTATGTAATGTTGGCACCTCGGTGATGCTTCCATTGAACTTTAACCATGACCACGTCTTTATGCCGTAACTTCTTTACTTTTGACTCCAATATTGCTTCCGGTTCTTCCACACAACGATTTCCATGATCTACTCGGATCTCTGTCAAGGGAATCACATACTCTTCTTCGGCTAGGCACTTCCGAAGGTAACACACGTGGAAGGTAGGGTGTATTCCATCCATTTCGGGTGGTAAATCCAACCGGTAGGCTTGTAAACCAATCTTTTCTGAAATGACGAAGGGTCCGAGAAAATGAGGACTAAGCTTCCCACGCTTCCCAAACCGTATAATCCCTTTCCATGGAGATACTTTCAACATGACGTGATCGCCCACCTGAAACTCGGCCGGTCTTCTCTTCTTGTTCGCGTAACTTTTCTGTCAGGTCTTGAGCCACCTTCAATCTCTCTCGAATTTCTTTCACTTTGTCCGTCGTCTCTTGAACGATCTCCGGCTCGGCGAATTGTTTTTCGCCTGCCTCAATCCAACAAACTGGAGTTCTACAATTCCGTCCATACAACGCCTCGAACGGTGCCATTCCAATACTTGAATGGTAATCGTTATTAAAAGCGAACTCCACCAAAGGTAGGTGTGAGTCCCAACTCCCTCCAAAGTCGATTACACACGATCTCAACATGTCCTCGAGCGTTTGGATGGTCCTCTCTCTTTGGCCATCCGTTTGAGGATGGTAAGCCGTGCTCAGATTTAACCTCATGCCCAACTCCTTCTGTAGACTAGTCCAAAAATTAGACGTGAACTGACTGTCCCTATCCGACACAATGGATTGCGAAACTCCATGTCTTGACACTACCTTATCAATGTACAGTTTGGCTAATTTCCATTGGCAAGGTCTCCCGCATAGCAAGGAAATGCACGCTCTTGGTTAGACGGTCCACAATCACCGAAATGGTATCATGACCTCGTAATGTCTTTGGTAGTTTTGTCATGAAATCCATGGTGATGTTGTCCCACTTCAACTCGGGAATGGACAGTGGTTGCAAACTCCCGTATGGCCTTTGATGTTCCGCCTTGACTTGAAGACACATGACGCACCTCTCCACATAGTTGGCCACGTCAAGTTTCATCACCGGCCACCAATAGTTTAACTTTAAATCCCTATACATCTTAGTGCTACTGGGATGTATAGAATATTTTGACTTATGTGACTCTTCTAGGAGTAGTTCCCGATTTCCACCAAGCTTTGGCACCCTGATCTGGCCTTGAAAGAGTTTAAGTTTGCGCCCATCTTCCGTCAATAATCCACTTTGCCTTACCATAACTTCGGATTTGAGATTCTCTTCTTTAAGTGCTTCCGTTTGACATGAATTGATGCTCTCCAACAAACTAGATACCACATCGATCCTAGTGAGGCATAGTTTAACACCGCCTTCATAGCTCCTCCGACTCAACGCATCCGCCACCACGTTGGCCTTACCGGGATGATAGAGTAAGTCGCAATCATAGTCCTTTAGTATCTCAAGCCACCTTCTTTGTCGCATGTTAAGCTTTTTTTGATCGAAAATGTACTTAAGGCTCTTGTGATCGGTGAATAGAGTGCACTTCGTCCCGTACAAATAATGTCGCCACAATTTCAATACAAAGACCACCGCCGCCAATTCTATGTCATGATTCGGGTAGTTCTTCTCATGGTCCTTTAGTTGCCGAGAAGCATAAACTATCACTTTTCCTCGTTGCATTAACACACACCCGAGTCCCATCTTGGAAGCATCATTATACACCACAGAGTCATCTGATCCCTCGGGTAGGGATAGAATGGGAGCTTCACACAATTTCTTCTTGAGCGTTTGAAAGTCTTGATCTTGCATTTCGGTCCAAAGGAACTTGACATTCTTTCTTGTGAGGGAGGTGAGCGGCAAAGCTATCTTTGAGAAGCCTTGAATGAAACGTCTGTAGTAACCCGCCAATCCCAAGAAACTTCGGATTTTCGTCGGACTCGTTGGCGGTTCCCAACTTATCATTGCCTCGATCTTTGTCGGGTCTACTTTCACTCCATCTTTGGACACCACGTGGCCCAAGAGTTGCACCTCTTGAAGCCAAAACTCGTAATTCGAGAACTTTGCGAACAACTTTTCTCTTCGGAGAACTTCCAACACTTCCCGCAAATGTTTCCCATGCTCGGTATCGTCCTTTGAGTAGATCAGAATGTCGTCGATGAAGACAATCACAGATTTATCCAATAAGGGATGACACACGCGGTTCATCAAATCCATGAACACGGCCGGAGCGTTGGTCAAGCCAAAGGGCATCACCAAAAACTCGTAGTGACCGTATCTCGTTCGGAAAGCCGTCTTCGGAATGTCCTCCTTCTTCACCCTAACTTGATGGTATCCGGACCGAAGGTCGATCTTTGAAAAACATCCCGCGCCTTGAAGTTGATCAAAGAGATCATCGATACGAGGTAGGGGATATTTGTTCTTCACCGTGACCTTATTTAATTCTTGATAGTCTATGCACATCCACATAGACCCATCTTTCTTCTTTATAAACAAAACTGGAGCTCCCCAAGGTGACGAGCTCGGCCGGATAAATCCCTTTTCTAATAGCTCTTGAAGTTGTGTCATCATCTCTTGCATTTCTGTCGGAGCCAAGCGATAGGGATCACGGGCTATCGGAGCCACTCCCGGAGTAAGGTCAATTTGGAACTCCACTTGACGTTTCGGCGGTAGTCTGGGTAAGTCCTCCGAAAAGACGTCCGGGTAGTCTTGCATGACTTTCACGTCCTCTACATACTTCTTCTCTTTCTTTGCGTCCACCACATAAGCCAAATACGAAGGGTAACCCTTCACTAGAAATTTGCGGGCCTTAAGAGAGGAGATGATAGGGTTGCACCTCTTCCCTTTCTCTCCATAGATGGTGACTACACCAAATCCTGCCAAAGGCACTTGAGTCATTTTCTTGGAACAGAATGTCGGCCTTGTGCCTTGACAACCGGTCCATGCCCATGACTACATCAAAATCGCCTATAGCCATTGGTAACAAATCTACTCCAAAGGAGTGCCCATCGATCTCTAGAGTGCAATCATTGAAACACTCACGAATGATCACTTGGTCTCCATTAGCCACCTCTACTACTAAAGCATCGGGAACGATGATACTAGGAGTGACGAATTGCTTACAGAAAATATTCGACACGAAGGAGAAAGTAGCACCCCAATGAAATAACACACGAGCAGGCAAGGAGTTTACTAGGAACGTACCCGAAACGACATCGGCGGTCTCCTTTGCCTCTTCAGTGGTCATCTGGAATGCTCGGATCGACGCCCTCGAAGGTTGTTCGAATCTTGCCATCGATCCGAAAGAATTCCCACGGTTGCTACCCACTAGCTTCGGAAAATCTTTCTTCATGTGTCCCGGTTCCCGACATTTGAAACATACCGGCCCCCGGATGGGGCAATCTCGAATAGCATGCCCTTTCTTCCCGCACTTGGCACACTCGACTGGACCCGAGTGCGGCTTTGGGTTGCTTGGGCCAAAGTTCTTGGCCTTACACTTGTGACATCATCTTGCCTCTCTACGGTTGTCCCCAAATCTTCCTCCCACAAACGGTTTATTCTAATGAACGGGCCCCAACGACCCTTCCCACTTTCTCTTCTCTCCGGCTTGACCCCTTTCTTCCTTTCCTTGAGCAATGTCATCCTCTACAAGGAATGACTCTTCAATGACCTCTTCTATCGTTGACACTTTGGCGTTCCTTACCGTCGTCTTCATTTTGGCCGATAACCCCAACAAATAAGCCTTGATCTTTGTCTTCTCATCGGGAGCCAGATGCTCCATTAAGCTCAACTTTTCCAGAAATTGTTTTGAGTAGTCGGAAATTGACATACTACCCTTCTTGAGATTACGAAATTCTTGCTCGATTCTGTCCAATGCTCTTTCACTACAGTACTTGTTCAAGATTTTCTTCTTAAATGTTGGCCACGAGAGTTTGGCCAACACTTCCGGAGTAAGAGACGACCGGGTGAGATTCCACCAAGTCAGGGCCTCACCCTTGAGAAATGAGAAGCAAATTTGACCTTCTGCAATTCATCACATTCACTTGCCTCGAATGCCATCTCTATTTCTCGGATCCAATAGATGCAACTGATGGGATCTACCGTTCCTGCAAATTCGGGTGGCCTGCACCCCAGAAAAGTCTTATAAGTGCATCCTATCTCCTTTCATTTCTCTCGGACAATAACATGTTCTTCCGTTCCCACAATGGCCGGTCCACCACCCGACCCATTCACGACATTCTCCGCCACCGTGTCGGGCCGTCGGTGACTGGCGTCATGATCCTCTTGGAGTTTCAAAAAGAATTATTGTTGTTGTGCCATGGTCGGGTTCATGGCTAGCATCATACTGTATCTGATTCTCGTTTCCATGGTCACTTCCTCTATGGTCGGGTTAGCGGGGGCAAGATTGGTTCGTGGTACCTGTTCGGGTCCCCCGCCCAAGACATTGGTTGCGGGTGGCCCTTCAGTAGTCACGGCCAAAGGAGGTTGGTCGGCGGTAGATTCGTCTTCAATTTGACCCTCCTGCGGATTTTGCAGTCTGTTCCGTGTGTTTACCATGGTTATCTGCCACACACGTATGAGAGAAGAGGTTGATAGAAGACTAAGTGAGTTAAACTCACGGTACGTACTACTACATTTATCAATCATCATAACAATAGTAATTCAAGCATGCTCACGTAAGAGCGCATTCATAATAACATTAGCTACATGATATTATGATTGCGTAATACACAAGGATCCGTCGTTACCATCATCATAATTCTTAATTAATGTAATTCCGTATATCCTAATGCTCTCCCCACTTACGACTTTCACCCCAAGGTGGACAACTTAATGATACGTTTAAAGCTTAAGTCTAGATATGCTAAGTCAATACCTAGTTCACTTAAACTAAAACTCTGACACCAACTTGTTCATTTGTAGTGCACTATTGTCTTTATTTTTTTTTTCTAATTCTCGTTCTCCAATTATATGTTGTTAATATACGCCGTAAACTCAATAGCGATAAAAGAATTGGAATAAGTTATATGTACAAATGTGTAAAGCTAATCAATATATACTTATATAAATATGTATGTATATGTGTGTAGGGGGTGTTTCTTTTACAAATCATCCAATTTTAATAAACCATATAAACCAATTTTAGCCTTCCATCTAGTCAAATAAATATCTGATTCCATTTTGATTCATAGGCTAAAGCCGTTATCATAATGAATGAACCTTGTCATATTGCATACATATATATATATATATATATATATATATAGTGTTTGGTTCATTTGAGAAATGGTAAATATATGAGAAATAGAGAAGTAATCCTAGCCATTCATATGGTCAAGATCGGATTTGACTAGTCAAATATTGCGGCTTTGACCGATCAAAAGTTGCGGCTTTGACTGGTCAAAAATTGCGGCTATCCCAAAAATAGAAGGACAATTTCGTAAATTTTACAAAACACACGGGCTGTGTTCATATATGAACATGTATAATTCACATATGAACTATATGTTCATATATGAACAAGTGCAATTCACAACTGAACTCTTTTAAGTGATTCATATATGAATCAGTTGAACTAACTAATAGATTCATATATGAACCTTTGTGATTCATATATGAATCTGTATGAATCACAAAGATTCATATATGAATCAGTTGAACTAATTAACAGATTCATATATGAATCTTTGTGATTCATACAGATTCATATATGAACTCATCCCGTGTATTTTACGAAATTACCCCTCTACCTTCTATAGGCCACACAAGGAATTATCCGGTGTTTCGCGGTCAAAGCCGCAAATGTTGACCAGATGAATGACTAAGATTACTTCTCTATTTCTCATATATTTACCATTTCTCAAATGAACCTCTCCCTATATATATATATATATATATATATATATATCTAAATCATAGTTAATGAATCATGATAATTGTTCATAAATATTTTTATTGTCTCCTAATATAAGCATTGATTATGGTCTGTATAATTTGTTAAAATTAGATGGTTTGTAAATGAAACGTCCCCTATGTGTTTGTATATATATATATATAGGGTCATTCTGTAACACCCCGGATTTCCGTTATGTAATCTTGTTATTCTTGTGTTTAAGCGTTGTCGTTAGCACCGCGTTTGGTTGGGAGTTTGACTTTGGATTTTGGTGGTTTTGGTCGAACCACAGTGAACCACGCGAGTTGCACCGCGAGTTGAGGTCGCGGCACAACCCGCGAAACCCCCTGTTTGTGTGGGTTTTGTGTTAGCGGGCGAGTTATGCTGCGAGTTGAGGTCGCGGCATAACCCGCGAGGTTGCCTGGCCGACTTAAATTTGGTTTTCATCAAATATCTCATTCTCAAGATATTTCTCTCTCTCTCTCTCTAGGTTTTCTTTGGATCTTTGAAGCTCCGTTGATTGCTAGTATTAAGTGCATTGCTCGGGGTTTCGGTGTAGAAAGCTTCACCTATTCGTCGTGATCGATATCTGGTTTTTCGGGTTTTTGTATAAACCTGTTTGGTGAGTTCCTACTATCATTTTAAAAACTGTATACATATCAAAAGCTACCTTTTAGAACTCCTATATATCTCCATGGTTTCAGATCTAAGTTTTCTGCATATTTGATATAACTTGAGTTTTGGGAGATTTTAGGGTTCCCGATCATTTTTGACTAAAATGATGGATTCTATCTTATTTGAAGTAAAATTATGTTTTACTTGCTGATTATGTAGCTTATGCAAAAAAATGTTTATGAACTCATTTTTATGATTCTCATACTTACCAGAAGTTGAACTTGAAAAGACATTTTGTTTATAAAATGTTTTGTATACCATATGGTTATATATGGTTGGTCACGATTGATGTTGTGACAAGTCTGGACTATTACTAGTGGATCCCTAGGTTTTGAGTCAACTGATATTATTTGGAGGTTACCAAGTAAAGTAAATATAGAACTATATGTGCATTAAATTGTGAGGTTCTGGCCATTTACGAATATAGAACTACATGTGCATTAAATTGTGAGGTTCTGGCCATTTGCGAATATAGAACTACATGTGCATTAAATTGTGAGGTTCTGTAAAAAAAAATCAAAGCGAAGAACTACATGTGCATTAAATTGTGAGGTTCTGGAAAGAAGGTTTATGACCTTATTTTAATGGATTTTATTCTTATCAACGGTTAACTTGGAAATGCTTTTTTGAAAGATTTCCGTTTGGATGTAAATGTTTATATCTCTTGAAATTTATAAACTGTATGTTCTCACTAGGCTTTTTAAGCCTAACACTTTTTCTCAAATGATATGTATTCATGTTCCACAGTTTTAAATTTACCCTGGTTTTTAGGGTGTTACAAGTTGGTATCAGAGCTCTAGTTTAAGTGATCTAGACATGAATGTAAGATGTCTAGACTTAGACTGAGTACATTAAGCATTGATTCGTGAGTATTGGGTATAACTACTAAGATGGGTTGGTCTTAGAGTTGACGGAAATTGTAATTATCAAACGTTGTGACGATGGTATTAAGAACCTTTATGTATC
The DNA here is from genome assembly GCA_954870635.1 of Arctium minus. Lineage (NCBI taxonomy): Eukaryota > Viridiplantae > Streptophyta > Magnoliopsida > Asterales > Asteraceae > Arctium > Arctium minus. The sequence goes on along the minus strand of OX941081.1, from coordinate 24,890,201 downwards.
GTATGTTCATAATTTCATTTAGCTAATGTTATTATGAGAATATATATACGTGATTGTGCTTAATGAGCTGTTGCTATGACATTTGGTACTGTAATAGTACGTTCTTTCGTGTTTATCCTCTCGACATGTCTCTTACTCTTCTCGTAATTGTGTGGAAACCATTTTTAGGATGGTAAATACGCGCAGTCGACCGTTAGTCGATGGAGATTTGCGTGACGATAGTTCGCCCGAGCGAGATCCCGTGGTTAGGGCGGCGACCGTCATTCCTTCGGGCATGCCACCGTTACTTACTGGGCAAGTGGAGCTAGGACCAAGAGTGGTTCTGACGTCCACCAGTCCCGTTGTTCAGTTAGCTAGCCTTCAAGCTGATATGATGGCCAACGTCATGCAAATGGTGACGACGGCCATGGAGAAACAGCAAGAGGTTTTTCTGAAAATGTTGGAAGACCGGGACGCGAGCCTCAGAAGGCATGGGGCAGTGGAAGAGAATGTACTGACTGGCTCTGGGGGCTCTGGGAGCAGAGTCAGAACTGAAGAGTACAGGGTTAATGGTGCTCCGAAAGGTGGGAAGAGCTGTTCCTACAAATCTTTTCTGGGTTGCGGACCACCAGAGTTCTTTGGTTCCGAAGACCCAGTTGCATGTGTTAAATGGATCCGAGCGGTCGAGCAGGCTTTTAGCTCTTCCGAATGTGGGGGTGATCAGAGGGTGCGGTTTGGTACCCAATTGCTTAGGGATATGGCCCTCACTTGGTGGAATATCGTTCAATCCACCCTGTCTCCTACCGTGTTGGCTCAGTTATCTTGGACCGAGTTTAAAAAGAATTTTTTGGAAGAATTCTGCAGTGAAAGGACTATGGACCGAATCGAGAAAGAGTTTCAGTCTCTTGTAAAAGGAAACCTGACGGTGAGGGAGTACACCCGTCAGTTCATGGAAAAGCTAGATTTGGTGGGGCACGTGGCCCCAACGGAAAAAGATAAGATGAAGGCCTATCTTAATGGTCTACCAGCGGACCTGTTATCTTTGGTCCACAATTCTAAAGCTTCCAATCTCCGAGAGATGGTTGAAGAAGCTCAGTTTATGGAGAAGTTGTTCTTGAGAAGCAAAACTGAGAAAGCGGTGGTGGTGTTTGACAAGAGAAAGTGGGAGAACAGTGCTGTACCTCCCAGGAGATCCCGACCTTTTTCCGGGAACCGAAACTTCAGCAGCCAGCAGGAAGCTAGATGGTGTCACAAGTGTCGAACTAAGCACCACGGTAACTGTAATGCTGCTTCTCAACCTTGTTACAAGTGTGGTAAGTCTGACCACATCTTCCGTGACTGTCCGATCAGAGGACTTGTATGTTATAAGTGTAAGGCATCGGGGCACGTAAAGAGAGATTGCCCGAAGCTTGTATTGAGCAACGCGCCAGTAAAGAAGGAGAACCAACCTAGGTTTCCGGGTTGAGCGTTCCAGATGACGGCCGAAGAGGCCAAGGCATCCGCTGATGTGGTGTCGGGTACATTTCTTATAAACTCTGTACCTGCTCGTGTTTTATTCGATACGGGTGCCAGTTTCTCTTTCGTATCTGAGTTGTTTCGTCAAAAGATTGCTATGCCCACTACTAGTCTTGAGGATGCGTTAGTAGTAGAGATAGCTGATAGTAATAAGGTTCTAATACGTGATGTTCTGAAGAAGTGTACTCTCGGTATCGAGGGAAGAGAATTCTCGATCGATTTACTGCTGTTGATAATCGGAGGTTTTTACGTTGTGGTCGGTATGGATTGGTTGTCAAACAAACATGCCGAGATCGTGTGTTCTAAGAAGTTGATTCGACTTCCCAATCCCTGTGGGGAAGTCGTTGTGATCTATGGTGAGAAGAGAAAAGGTGAAGTGGCAATAATCACAATGGCAAAGACACGCAAGTGCTTGGTAAAAGGATGTTCAACTTTCCTAGCCTACGTGATCGACGCCAAGTTGGAAAAGTCAAAACTGGTTGATGTGAAGATTGTGCACGAGTTTCCAGACGTCTTTCCTGACGACTTGCCTGGGTTACCACCTGATCGTCAAGTAGAGTTTCGGATTGATCTCGTGCTGGGAGCAGCTCCTATTGTTAGAGCTCCTTACCGATTAGCGCCATCAGAGATGCAAGAGATGATGGCACAACTCCAAGAGCTTTTGGAGAAGGGTTTCATCAGACCGAGCTCGTCACCTTGGGGAGATCCGGTCCTATTCGTCAAGAAGAAGGATGGCACAATGAGAATGTGCATTGATTATCGTGAGTTGAACAAAGCGATAGTGAAGAACAAATATCCGCTTCCGAGAATAGACGACTTGTTCGATCAACTTCAAGGAGCGGGGTGTTTTTCCAAGATTGACTTACGTTCGGGTTATCACCAAGTGAAGGTAAGAGAAGAAGACGTTCCGAAGACAGCTTTCAGAACACGTTAAAGCCATTATGAGTTTTTTGTAATGCCTTTTGGCCTAACGAACGCACCAGCGGTATTTATGGATTTGATGAATAGGGTATGCCGACCATTCCTCGACAAGTCGGTCATCGTGTTCATTGATGACATACTCGTGTACTCTAAAAGCGAGTTGGAGCACGAGCAGCACTTTCACGAAGTTGTTGATGTGCTGAGAAAAGAAAGATTGTACGCCAAATTTTCCAAGTGTGACTTTTGGCTTGAAGAGGTACAGTTTTTGGGTCATGTTGTCACCCGAGACGGAGTGAAAGTAGATCCCTCCAAGATTGAAGCCATGATGAATTAGGAGCCTCCCAAGAATCCGTCCGAGATCCGAAGTTTCTTGGGTCTGGCGGGATACTACCGGAGATTTATTCAAGACTTTTCAAAGATCGCTTCTTCCTTGACAGTTCTAACTCGGAAGAATGCGAAGTTTGATTGGACCGAAACACAAGAGAAGGCGTTCCGGATTCTTCAAAAGAAATTATGTGAAGCTCCGATCTTGTCATTACCTGAAGGGTCAGAAGACTTCGTGGTCTATAGCGATGCTTCGAAGATGGGTTTCGGTTGTGTGTTGATGCAACGGGGCAAGGTAATCGCTTACGCCTCGAGGCAACTTAAGATACACGAGAAGAACTATCCTACCCACGATTTGGAGTTAGCAGCAGTAGTGTTCGCCTTGAAGCTTTGGCGACATTATCTCTATGGCACGAAGTGTACACTCTACACAGATCATAAGAGCCTGAAGTATGTCTTTGATCAGAAAGAGTTGAATATGAGACAACGGCGGTGGCTCGAATTGCTTAAAGATTACGACTGTGAGTTGCTTTACCATCCCGGGAAGGAAAACGTGGTAGCCGATGCGTTAAGTCGAAAAGACTATAGCGGAAGTATTCGGGCTACCAGTTCGAGAATCGAGTTAGTATCCACCCTTGTTGAAAAGATCAAAGCATCGCAGATTGAAGCCTTGTTAGAAGAGAATCTCAAAGAGGAAGTCATGACGAAGCAGCGTTTACTCTTAACGATAGATAGCCGTGGGGTAAAACTGTTCAGCGGTCGTGTGTGGGTACCCAAGATTGGGGGTAACCGTGATCTACTGCTTGAAGATGCTCACAAGTCCAAGTATTCCATTCATCTGGGAAGTACAAAGATGTACAGGGACTTAAGGCTGCACTATTGGTGGCCGGTAATGAAACTTGATGTAGCGCGTTGTGTGGAGCGTTGTGTTACGTGCTCGCAAGTTAAGGCCGAACATCAACGACCGTATGGGAGTCTTCAGTCTTTAGAGATTCCCGAGTGGAAGTGGGAGCATATCACCATGGATTTCGTGACGAAGTTGTCTAAAACTTTTCGAGGTCACGATACCATTTAGGTGATAGTTGATAGATTGACAAAGAGCGCTCACTTCTTGGCCATGCGCGAGACATTACCGATGGACAAGATAGCAAAACTGTACATCGATGAAGTGGTCTCGAGGCACGGTATACCATTGTCGATCGTGTCGGATCGCGACAGTCGGTTCACTTCGAACTTTTGGGATGGGTTTCAGAAAGAGCTTGGTACACGAGTTAAGTTGAGTACAACTTACCATCCACAAACCGACGGGCAAAGCGAGAGAACGATACAAACGTTGGAAGGCATGTTGAGGTCTTGTGTCATCGATTTCGGGGGTAGTTGGGACTCGCACCTGCCTTTGGTGGAGTTTGCTTACAATAATAGCTACCACTCGAGTATAGGAATGGAACCTTTTGAGGCGTTGTACGGGCGAAAGTGCCAAACTCCTGTGTGTTGGCTTGAAGCGGAAGAAAAGCAGTTTGCCGGACCTGAAATCGTGCAAGAGACGCCCGATAAGGTCAGGAGCATTCGTGAAAGATTGAAAGCGGCTCAGGATCGGCAGAAGAGTTATGCCGATAAAAAGAGACGGCAGATGGAATTCCAAGTGGGTGACCGTGTGTTGCTGAAGGTATCGCCGTAGAAGGGCATTATACGGTTCGGAAAGCGTGGGAAGCTGAGTCCCCGTTTCCTTGGACCTTTCAAAGTGCTTAAACGGGTAGGTTTGCATGCCTACCAATTGGAACTGCCACCGGAGTTGAGCAGAATCCACAACACGTTCCATATTTGTTACCTTCGGAAGTGTTTGGCGGAGGAGGAAAGCGTCATTCCCCTCTCAGAGTTAAGGGTGGACGAGGGTAACCGTTGTGTAGAAGAACCTGACGCAATCTTAGAGAGAAAGTCTAAGAAGTTGCGTCACAAAGAGGTCACTATGGTCAAGGTGCAGTGGAAACATCATCGGGGATCCAACGTGACGTGGGAAGCTGAGGAGGATATGAAGCGGAGATATCCTCATCTTTTCGAGTAGTTGGATTTCGGGGACGAAATCATTCCCAAGTTGGGGAGGATTGTAACACCCTGGATTTCCGTTATGTAATCTTGTTATTCTTGTGTTTAAGCATTGTCGTTAGCACCGCGTTTGGTTGGGAGTTTGACTTTGGATTTTGGTGGTTTTGGTCGAACCATAGTGAACCACACGAGTTTCACCGCGACTTGAGGTCGCGGCACAACCCGCGAAACCCCCTGTTTGTGTGGGTTTTGTGTTAGCGGGCGAGTTATGCCGCGAGTTGAGGTCGCGGCATAACCCGCGAGGTTTCCTGGCCGACTTAAATTTGGTTTTCATCAAATATCTCATTCTCAAGATATTTCTCTCTCTCTCTTCAAATCTCTCTCTCTCTCTAGGTTTTCTTTGGATCTTTGAAGCTCCGTTGATTGCTAGTATTAAGTGCATTGCTCGGGGTTTCTGTGTAGAAAGCTTCACCTATTCGTCGTGATCGATATCTGGTTTTTCAGGTTTTTGTATAAACCTGTTTGGTGTGTTCCTACTATCATTTTAAAAACTGTATACATATCAAAAGCTACCTTTTGGAACTCCTATATATCTCCATGGTTTCAGATCTAAGTTTTCTGCATATTTGATATAACTTGAGTTTTGGGAGATTTTAGGGTTCCCGATCATTTTTGACTAAAATGATGGATTCTATCTTATTTGAAGTTAAAGGATGTTTTACTTGCTGATTATGTAGCTTATGCAAAAGAATGTTTATGAACTCATTTTTATGATTCTCATACTTACCAGAAGTTGAACTTGAAAAGGCATTTTGTTTATAAAATGTTTTGTATACCATATGGTTATATATGGTTGGTCACGATTGATGTTGTGACAAGTCTGGACTATTACTAGTGGATCCCTAGGTTTTGAGTCAACTGATATTATTTGGAGGTTACCATGTAAAGTAAATATAGAACTATATGTGCATTAAATTGTGAGGTTCTGGCCATTTACGAATATAGAACTACATGTGCATTAAATTGTGAGGTTCTGGCCATTTGCGAATATAGAACTACATGTGCATTAAATTGTGAGGTTCTGTAAAAAAAAATCAAAGCGAAGAACTACATGTGCATTAAATTGTGAGGTTCTGGAAAGAAGGTTTATGACCTTATTTTAATGGATTTTATTCTTATCAACGGTTAACTTAGAAATGCTTTTTTGAAAGATTTCCGTTTGGATGTAAATGTTTATATCTCTTGAAATTTATAAACTGTATGTTCTCACTAGGCTTTTTAAGCCTAACACTTTTTCTCAAATGATATGTATTCATGTTCCACAGTTTTAAATTTACCCTGGTTTTTAGGGTGTTACAAGTTGGTATCAGAGCTCTAGTTTAAGTGATCTAGACATGAATGTAAGATGTCTAGACTTAGACTGAGTACATTAAGCATTGATTCGTGAGTATTGGGTATAACTACTAAGATGGGTTGGTCTTAGAGTTGACGGAAATTGTAATTATCAAACGTTGTGACGATGGTATTAAGAACCTTTATGTATCGTATGTTCATAATTTCATTTAGCTAATGTTATTATGAGAATATATATACGTGATTGTGCTTAATGAGCTGTTGCTATGACATTTGGTACTGTAATAGTACGTTCTTTCGTGTTTATCCTCTCGACATGTCTCTTACTCTTCTCGTAATTGTGTGGAAACCATTTTTAGGATGGTAAATACGCGCAGTCGACCGTTAGTCGATGGAGATTTGCGTGACGATAGTTCGCCCGAGCGAGATCCCGTGGTTAGGGCGGCGACCGTCATTCCTTCGGGCATGCCACCGTTACTTACTGGGCAAGTGGAGCTAGGACCAAGAGTGGTTCTGACGTCCACCAGTCCCGTTGTTCAGTTAGCTAGCCTTCAAGCTGATATGATGGCCAACGTCATGCAAATGGTGACGACGGCCATGGAGAAACAGCAAGAGGTTTTTCTGAAAATGTTGGAAGACCGGGACGCGAGCCTCAGAAGGCATGGGGCAGTGGAAGAGAATGTACTGACTGGCTCTGGGGGCTCTGGGAGCAGAGTCAGAACTGAAGAGTACAGGGTTAATGGTGCTCCGAAAGGTGGGAAGAGCTGTTCCTACAAATCTTTTCTGGGTTGCGGACCACCAGAGTTCTTTGGTTCCGAAGACCCAGTTGCATGTGTTAAATGGATCCGAGCGGTCGAGCAGGCTTTTAGCTCTTCCGAATGTGGGGGTGATCAGAGGGTGCGGTTTGGTACCCAATTGCTTAGGGATATGGCCCTCACTTGGTGGAATATCGTTCAATCCACCCTGTCTCCTACCGTGTTGGCTCAGTTATCTTGGACCGAGTTTAAAAAGAATTTTTTGGAAGAATTCTGCAGTGAAAGGACTATGGACCGAATCGAGAAAGAGTTTCAGTCTCTTGTAAAAGGAAACCTGACGGTGAGGGAGTACACCCGTCAGTTCATGGAAAAGCTAGATTTGGTGGGGCACGTGGCCCCAACGGAAAAAGATAAGATGAAGGCCTATCTTAATGGTCTACCAGCGGACCTGTTATCTTTGGTCCACAATTCTAAAGCTTCCAATCTCCGAGAGATGGTTGAAGAAGCTCAGTTTATGGAGAAGTTGTTCTTGAGAAGCAAAACTGAGAAAGCGGTGGTGGTGTTTGACAAGAGAAAGTGGGAGAACAGTGCTGTACCTCCCAGGAGATCCCGACCTTTTTCCGGGAACCGAAACTTCAGCAGCCAGCAGGAAGCTAGATGGTGTCACAAGTGTCGAACTAAGCACCACGGTAACTGTAATGCTGCTTCTCAACCTTGTTACAAGTGTGGTAAGTCTGACCACATCTTCCGTGACTGTCCGATCAGAGGACTTGTATGTTATAAGTGTAAGGCATCGGGGCACGTAAAGAGAGATTGCCCGAAGCTTGTATTGAGCAACGCGCCAGTAAAGAAGGAGAACCCACCTAGGGTTCCGGGTTGAGCGTTCCAGATGACGGCCGAAGAGGCCAAGGCATCCGCTGATGTGGTGTCGGGTACATTTCTTATAAACTCTGTACCTGCTCGTGTTTTATTCGATACGGGTGCCAGTTTCTCTTTCGTATCTGAGTTGTTTCGTCAAAAGATTGCTATGCCCACTACTAGTCTTGAGGATGCGTTAGTAGTAGAGATAGCTGATAGTAATAAGGTTCTAATACGTGATGTTCTGAAGAAGTGTACTCTCGGTATCGAGGGAAGAGAATTCTCGATCGATTTACTGCCGTTGATAATCGGAGGTTTTTACGTTGTGGTCGGTATGGATTGGTTGTCAAACAATCATGCCGAGATCGTGTGTTCTAAGAAGTTGATTCGACTTCCCAATCCCTGTGGGGAAGTCGTTGTGATCTATGGTGAGAAGAGAAAAGGTGAAGTGGCAATAATCACAATGGCAAAGACACGCAAGTGCTTGGTAAAAGGATGTTCAACTTTCCTAGCCTACGTGATCGACGCCAAGTTGGAAAAGTCAAAACTGGTTGATGTGAAGATTGTGCACGAGTTTCCAGACGTCTTTCCTGACGACTTGCCTGGGTTACCACCTGATCGTCAAGTAGAGTTTCGGATTGATCTCGTGCTGGGAGCAGCTCCTATTGTTAGAGCTCCTTACCGATTAGCGCCATCAGAGATGCAAGAGATGATGGCACAACTCCAAGAGCTTTTGGAGAAGGGTTTCATCAGACCGAGCTCGTCACCTTGGGGAGATCCGGTCCTATTCGTCAAGAAGAAGGATGGCACAATGAGAATGTGCATTGATTATCGTGAGTTGAACAAAGCGATAGTGAAGAACAAATATCCGATTCCGAGAATAGACGACTTGTTCGATCAACTTCAAGGAGCGGGGTGTTTTTCCAAGATTGACTTACGTTCGGGTTATCACCAAGTGAAGGTAAGAGAAGAAGACGTTCCGAAGACAGCTTTCAGAACACGTTAAAGCCATTATGAGTTTTTTGTAATGCCTTTTGGCCTAACGAACGCACCAGCGGTATTTATGGATTTGATGAATAGGGTATGCCGACCATTCCTCGACAAGTCGGTCATCGTGTTCATTGATGACATACTCGTGTACTCTAAAAGCGAGTTGGAGCACGAGCAGCACTTTCACGAAGTTGTTGATGTGCTGAGAAAAGAAAGATTGTACGCCAAATTTTCCAAGTGTGACTTTTGGCTTGAAGAGGTACAGTTTTTGGGTCATGTTGTCACCCGAGACGGAGTGAAAGTAGATCCCTCCAAGATTGAAGCCATGATGAATTAGGAGCCTCCCAAGAATCCGTCCGAGATCCGAAGTTTCTTGGGTCTGGCGGGATACTACCGGAGATTTATTCAAGACTTTTCAAAGATCGCTTCTTCCTTGACAGTTCTAACTCGGAAGAATGCGAAGTTTGATTGGACCGAAACACAAGAGAAGGCGTTCCGGATTCTTCAAAAGAAATTATGTGAAGCTCCGATCTTGTCATTACCTGAAGGGTCAGAAGACTTCGTGGTCTATAGCGATGCTTCGAAGATGGGTTTCGGTTGTGTGTTGATGCAACGGGGCAAGGTAATCGCTTACGCCTCGAGGCAACTTAAGATACACGAGAAGAACTATCCTACCCACGATTTGGAGTTAGCAGCAGTAGTGTTCGCCTTGAAGCTTTGGCGACATTATCTCTATGGCACGAAGTGTACACTCTACACAGATCATAAGAGCCTGAAGTATGTCTTTGATCAGAAAGAGTTGAATATGAGACAACGGCGGTGGCTCGAATTGCTTAAAGATTACGACTGTGAGTTGCTTTACCATCCCGGGAAGGAAAACGTGGTAGCCGATGCGTTAAGTCGAAAAGACTATAGCGGAAGTATTCGGGCTACCAGTTCGAGAATCGAGTTAGTATCCACCCTTGTTGAAAAGATCAAAGCATCGCAGATTGAAGCCTTGTTAGAAGAGAATCTCAAAGAGGAAGTCATGACGAAGCAGCGTTTACTCTTAACGAAAGATAGCCGTGGGGTAAAACTGTTCAGCGGTCGTGTGTGGGTACCCAAGATTGGGGGTAACCGTGATCTACTGCTTGAAGATGCTCACAAGTCCAAGTATTCCATTCATCTGGGAAGTACAAAGATGTACAGGGACTTAAGGCTGCACTATTGGTGGCCGGTAATGAAACTTGATGTAGCGCGTTGTGTGGAGCGTTGTGTTACGTGCTCGCAAGTTAAGGCCGAACATCAACGACCGTATGGGAGTCTTCAGTCTTTAGAGATTCCCGAGTGGAAGTGGGAGCATATCACCATGGATTTCGTGACGAAGTTGTCTAAAACTTTTCGAGGTCACGATACCATTTAGGTGATAGTTGATAGATTGACAAAGAGCGCTCACTTCTTGGCCATGCGCGAGACATTACCGATGGACAAGATAGCAAAACTGTACATCGATGAAGTGGTCTCGAGGCACGGTATACCATTGTCGATCGTGTCGGATCGCGACAGTCGGTTCACTTCGAACTTTTGGGATGGGTTTCAGAAAGAGCTTGGTACACGAGTTAAGTTGAGTACAACTTACCATCCACAAACCGACGGGCAAAGCGAGAGAACGATACAAACGTTGGAAGGCATGTTGAGGTCTTGTGTCATCGATTTCGGGGGTAGTTGGGACTCGCACCTGCCTTTGGTGGAGTTTGCTTACAATAATAGCTACCACTCGAGTATAGGAATGGAACCTTTTGAGGCGTTGTACGGGCGAAAGTGCCAAACTCCTGTGTGTTGGCTTGAAGCGGAAGAAAAGCAGTTTGCCGGACCTGAAATCGTGCAAGAGACGCCCGATAAGGTCAGGAGCATTCGTGAAAGATTGAAAGCGGCTCAGGATCGGCAGAAGAGTTATGCCGATAAAAAGAGACGGCAGATGGAATTCCAAGTGGGTGACCGTGTGTTGCTGAAGGTATCGCCGTGGAAGGGCATTATACGGTTCGGAAAGCGTGGGAAGCTGAGTCCCCGTTTCCTTGGACCTTTCAAAGTGCTTAAACGGGTAGGTTTGCATGCCTACCAATTGGAACTGCCACCGGAGTTGAGCAGAATCCACAACACGTTCCATATTTGTTACCTTCGGAAGTGTTTGGCGGAGGAGGAAAGCGTCATTCCCCTCTCAGAGTTAAGGGTGGACGAGGGTAACCGTTGTGTAGAAGAACCTGACGCAATCTTAGAGAGAAAGTCTAAGAAGTTGCGTCACAAAGAGGTCACTATGGTCAAGGTGCAGTGGAAACATCATCGGGGATCCAACGTGACGTGGGAAGCTGAGGAGGATATGAAGCGGAGATATCCTCATCTTTTCGAGTAGTTGGATTTCGGGGACGAAATCATTCCCAAGTTGGGGAGGATTGTAACACCCTGGATTTCCGTTATGTAATCTTGTTATTCTTGTGTTTAAGCATTGTCGTTAGCACCGCGTTTGGTTGGGAGTTTGACTTTGGATTTTGGTGGTTTTGGTCGAACCATAGTGAACCACACGAGTTTCACCGCGACTTGAGGTCGCGGCACAACCCGCGAAACCCCCTGTTTGTGTGGGTTTTGTGTTAGCGGGCGAGTTATGCCGCGAGTTGAGGTCGCGGCATAACCCGCGAGGTTTCCTGGCCGACTTAAATTTGGTTTTCATCAAATATCTCATTCTCAAGATATTTCTCTCTCTCTCTTCAAATCTCTCTCTCTCTCTAGGTTTTCTTTGGATCTTTGAAGCTCCGTTGATTGCTAGTATTAAGTGCATTGCTCGGGGTTTCTGTGTAGAAAGCTTCACCTATTCGTCGTGATCGATATCTGGTTTTTCAGGTTTTTGTATAAACCTGTTTGGTGTGTTCCTACTATCATTTTAAAAACTGTATACATATCAAAAGCTACCTTTTGGAACTCCTATATATCTCCATGGTTTCAGATCTAAGTTTTCTGCATATTTGATATAACTTGAGTTTTGGGAGATTTTAGGGTTCCCGATCATTTTTGACTAAAATGATGGATTCTATCTTATTTGAAGTTAAAGGATGTTTTACTTGCTGATTATGTAGCTTATGCAAAAGAATGTTTATGAACTCATTTTTATGATTCTCATACTTACCAGAAGTTGAACTTGAAAAGGCATTTTGTTTATAAAATGTTTTGTATACCATATGGTTATATATGGTTGGTCACGATTGATGTTGTGACAAGTCTGGACTATTACTAGTGGATCCCTAGGTTTTGAGTCAACTGATATTATTTGGAGGTTACCAAGTAAAGTAAATATAGAACTATATGTGCATTAAATTGTGAGGTTCTGGCCATTTACGAATATAGAACTACATGTGCATTAAATTGTGAGGTTCTGGCAATTTACAAATATAAAACTACATGTGCATTAAATTGTGAGGTTCTGGCCATTTACGAATATAGAACTACATGTGCATTAAATTGTGAGGTTCTGTAAAAAATATCAAAGCGAAGAACTACATGTGCATTAAATTGTGAGGTTCTGGAAAGAAGGTTTATGACCTTATTTTAATGGATTTTATTCTTATCAACGGTTAACTTGGAAATGCTTTTTTGAAAGATTTCTGTTTGGATGTAAATGTTTATATCTCTTGAAATTTATAAACTGTATGTTCTCACTAGGCTTTTTAAGCCTAACACTTTTTCTCAAATGATATGTATTCAGGTTCTCGTTAGCGGCGGGTTGCCAAGGGTTTTGAGTGCCGGGACTAATCCCGAGGGTTTTTGAGATGTTTAGTATTGGATTGTTGGGCATTGTTAAGTCCCACATTTTTGGATGATTCTGGATCAACAACTTATGTAATCTAGATATGATATGTTTAGATTGGTTTGTTGTTGGGATCCTTATCCGTATTCAGATTTTTGTAAAGGTTAAATACAGTTCCCCTTTTTGGGAGGTTTATACCTTTGGATGATGTTTAATTGTACAGTTTCCGCAGTTTTAAATTTACCCTGGTTTTTAGGGTGTTATACATTCATTTGCTAACCAATCTATTAGTGCTAACCATGCTAACCCATTTTCGGCCAATCAGAATGCTCCTAGAGATTAGATAATGATTTTTGTTTATTTTAAACTTACAAGGGTAATAAAGGAATTTATATAAAATCGGAATATTTAATTTAAGTAATCATTATCGCCTATTTAATGTGTACCATAATTATAACAAACTAATGATATACCATATTAAATATAATAGATTGAAATTTTAAATTATTCAAGATTATATGCACAAATCCAAAACAATACATACACCCACTTACAAAATTAGATAAAACATGCTCATATGCACAGATTCCATCCATATATCTATTTCCATGCTTATATGCAGAAATCAATAACAATGCATACATACACTTTCAAAATTCAATAAAATATGCTTATACGCACATATTCCAAGCATAGTTCTATTTTTCATGCCTATATGCAGAAATCCATAACAATGCATAAATGCACTTTCAATTTTCAATAAAACATGCTCATATGCACAGACCATCCACAAATACATAACAACGCATATATGCACCATAATAATTACTATTTGAATCCATAGGTTGCATTATTTAACATTCAAAAAGAAGAGTGGGGCTCCAAACAAAAAAGCCATAAGAATGTACAATTTATCAAATAAATTTTAACTAACAGCAGAAAAACATATCGTGTAATCCTTTCTTTAATAAATTGAATCTCAATTTAAAATTGCCCTAATTTTTTTGCCTATTTCTTTTGTGTTCGGTTTCATGTATTTAATGAATGGATATGCAATTTTACAATTTTGACCCTATGCGGTTATGCACATTAATTTCATAACGTTTTTATTTTTTTTTATAAAATTAAAATTGTAATTAATTGTTAACCATTGATCTAAATAATCAACGGTCTAGATGGGTTAGCATGGTTAACACCAATAGATTGGTTAGCAAATGAATGGGACCCTATATATATATATTGTTTGATTGAAGGCAACAAACACAAGTGTTGACATGTAAATATATTTTAATCTTTTGTAAGCATAATTTATTTATTTGTAGTATGTACTTATGTATGCGTTATTCAATATTATATATTTGTTATATGTATATAAGTAAATCGAACAATGAGACTGTCGAGACAATTATAACGGGGTAATTTGTGCAAAAAAAATATTTTTTTTAGAATTGAGTTAAATATATTAATTATTTATGTTAAGATGATAAGGGAGTAAAATGAAAAAGTAAAAGATATATAAAAAATAACTAAATAAATAAAATATAAGAGATATACTGATGTAATTTGTAAAATAAAAAATAAAAAATGAAACATTAAGAGATATAAGATAAATAAATAAATAACTATTAAGGTAAAAAATGTAGGGAAGTTAATTAAACTAGCCATTTCAGAAAATACGGTTAACCTCCTAGTCATTCTCTCCCTTAATTTTTTGAAATAGCCACTACGTTCGTGAAAAGGGTTCGTATATACGAACACCTCCCAAAGACTCAATTTTTTTCCCAGATTTTGGTATATATTCGTAAAATAAGTTCATATATACGAACCTAGCTTAAAAAACCATAAAAATCATCAATTCGTGAAAGGGGTTCGTGAAAGGGTTTAATAAAGAGTTAAAAAATTTACGTATTTGACCCCTGTTCGTGAAAATGGTTTGTATATACGAACCTAGTGTGAGTCACATAAATAATTTACACCTTTGGCCCCTCATCGTAAAAGCCTCGTATACGAATAACATTTGAAATAAATTAAAAAAATTACAATTTTGGCCCCTCTTCGTGACATATGTTCGTATATATGAACCAATTCCGAAAAATTAAATAAATTTTAATTTTGTCTCTCGTATATACGAACTCCTAAAACAAATTATGGTTTTGGTCCCTGTTCGTAAATTATGTTCGTATATACGAACCTATCCAAATATTGTTAAAAGAATTTACAATTTTGACCCCTTGTCGTGAAACTCTAATTATTACGAACACTTTTGATAAGAAATCAATATATTACACTTTTGGCCCCTCATCATGTGTTCGTATATACGACCTCAAAACAAATAAAATTTGAAGTTTGAATTTCCACAATTTCATCCACTATTCGTAAAAACTAGACCTTTTTTACATGTATCTTCACAAATTTTTAAGATTTAGTATTTTTCACGTGTTTTTTCCATAATTATTACGAATGTACACTATTTGTTTCAACGACTCAATACAATTATTGTACTATTGTCATGCAATTGGTTAGATGAGCTTAATGCATGTTCGTTCTGATGTTTCCGTGTAAATTAATATACGATTGCGAACAGAACATACACATCGAAGCCTGATCGGTTATGTTGAGAAAAAAATTCGGAATCAAACGTTCTGTTGGTGTGACCAAGCTAATGTACAAGGCTGATCGTTCACTTCTTCAGTTAACTGACGATGAAGATGTTGAAGGTTTCATGGAATTTGCAGCGAAGTCGAACAAACCAATTACACTTTTTGTGTTTGTTGATTATTCGATGTGCGATGGAGGTGATGTCGGTGGTAGTTCGAATACTGAAAACCATGAAACCGAAGATCAATATTAGACTCAAGGAATGTATATTCCTCAACCTGAGTTTGATTCTTAGTTTCCAAGGAATGTATATTCCTCAACCTGAGTTTGATTCTTAGTTTTCGCCCTCCTACGACCCCAGTTCTATTCTAGAGCATACATATGGTCGTATTGAGTATTATCCCAATTTTGTTCCTGAGACACAACAAGTAGAAGAAGAAGATGACGCTGAAGAAAAAGAAGAAGAAGAAGAAGTAGAAGAAGGAGAAGAAGAATAAGAAATACGATTTGTTCGATTTGATGATGACGAAGCCCATGTTTTTACAATGAGTATGTCTGATGTTGAATTATCAGAAACGGATAAAGATGCAGACGAAGAAGTAGAAACAGTAACCCCTAAATCATTTGGTGGGTTAAATGATTATTTTGACATGCCTCCTCCCCTTCCAACCCCAGAGCCCTATATAACAGCGAACCAACCCACACCTTATAATCGTAGTGCAAGAATAGCAGCCATACATATTTTTGATACGAAGCAGGAAATGATTATAGAGATCATAACAAAGTTTCTTGAAGAGGGATTCGAGTATTTCACGAATAGATCTAGCAAAACCAGATACGAGGCCGTATGCCTAAAAAATAATTGTCGTTGGCGTATGACGGTGGGCGCCGTAGGAAAATCCACTATGTTTCATGTCGTGAGTTGGTGGATGTACACACTTGTTCGAAGACCAAATTGATTCCCAACCACCGCTAAGCAAACAAAAAGGTTTTATTCATCTACTGAAAACAAAATTCATAGATGCTAGTAGGGCGCTTCGTCCGAAAGACATCGTGCACGATATAAACCAGCAGTACGACATTACTATTGGTTACCACCAAGGTTAGAGGGCGAGATGTAATGCACTACTGCTGGTGAGGGGCAGTCCCGAGGAGTCGGTCACCCGACTCCCTACGTTTTTGTTTGATCACATATCTATTGGATTCAAGATCATCCAAACTGAAGATCGCAATCTGAAGCTAAAGCCGGAACGTCGACTCTCGATATTAAAGTCTAATGTTTATTTGTAATAAATGTCAAAGTAATTGTTTGTTATTGTATTGTTTAAGTAATTAATCTAGTTAGTTAGTTATTAGTTTAGTTAGTTTATTATAGTTAGTTATTTAATATCTTTGTAATAGATATTATCTAGGATAATATCTAGATATTAAAGTATCTAGATATTTAGTTATAAGGTAGATTAGATTGTGTATCTCACAACAACTCTCAAGATCAGATATTATCAAGAACACAAAAACACACACTTAAAGGTGTAAATCAGAGAGAAAACAGAGAACACATTCTAGAGCTTGAATCAATCAACCTTGTAACCTTTGATATATATCAATACAGGTTGGTAATCATACTGTGTTGTTGTTTCTATAAAACTTGATATATTGTGTGGACCGACAAGTGTTAAAATCGATCAAGTTGTGATTGATTAGGTTGCTAGATAGAGTTGTGAGTGTTTGATTTCAGTTTAAAGCTTAAATCGAGTTCCATTTTGTGATTTTTGTGGTCTGAAAGTCGAGTTTATAAAGTTACTGTGCCATCGATTTACATTTTAAAAAGTGATTTTTATCGAGATCGAGTGGTCACAATCAATTCTAGAAGTGTTTGTAGTCATATTGGTAGAGTTTGGGTCTGTTAATCTTGGAAAAACAGGTTGAAAAGTCGAATTTATCAAAGTACAGACGAACTTGCGCAAACCAGAGGAAGAACACACGCAAAGCTCACTTTGCATAACCTACTTTGCGCAACCAACGTGACACGCAAAGCTTACTTTGCGCAACCAACGTCATACGCAAAGTCCACTTTGCGCAACCAACTTGATACGCAAAGCTTACTTTGCGCAACTCAAGAAACACGCAAAGTCCACTTCTCGCAACAAGAAGGAAACGCAAAACTCAGTTTTCGCAACTCACTCAACACGCAAACCTCAGTACACTTGATCTTCTCTTCACGAAAAGCTCAAGTCAAGTTTGCGCAACCCACTTGAAACGCAAAGCTCACTATGCGCATCCAACTTGACACGCAAACCTCACTTTGCGCAATCAACGTGATACGCAAACCTCACTTTGCGCATCCAACTTGACACGCAAACCTCACTTTGCACAATCAACGTGATACGCAAACCTCACTTTGCGCAATCAACGTGATACACAAACCTTCTAAAAACGCAAAGTTTTTCCAGACTTAGAATATTTTTCTGAGAATTTTTCAAAACTGCAATAGGGTCTTTAATTGTCATAAATTTTTTCTCTAGGGGCGCTGTCCCCATACCCCCGGAAGGGCGTTGCCCCTTGACCCCACCCGCTAACCGGGTAGCGGGACCCCCATGCTAAGTCTGCCTAGGGGGACAAAATTTCTTGTGTGATCAAATTTTATTTGGATTAACGATCATATCTGTCAAGTTCTCTTATTCAATACAAGATGTCATGCAGAGAAATTCTAACTATCGGAACTGACTCAAAGCCACCAGTACTCTTCAGGGGAGACTTTGATCAGTGGAAAAGTCGGTTCATAGATTTCATTGAAAGACATGAAATGAAGAATTTAATTAGAAAATCTCTGAGGGAAGAAAAAATGACAGTTCCAACAAAACCTTCTACTCTTGTGAAGGAGAATGGAGAAATAGTACCATCTCAGCTTCAATTAAGACTTGATGAATACACTGATGAGCAGAAAAAGAGACATGAAGCTGACCAATTAGCCCGATCTTTCCTATTGAATGGAATGACTGAAGAGATTTCAAAAGAGATCTTTCTCACATTAGATCGCGAAAGGGCTATAGGAAAGCTGATATGGGAACATATTGAGAAGTGTATGACAGGATCAAAGATGTCATCAAAAAGAAAAGATTTGGAAGTTGAGAATGATGCGCTAAAAAGAAATATTTCTGATCTGGAAGCTCAAATACAAAAGAAAGAGTCTGTTGCGAGCAACGAGAAGAAATTCAAAGATTTGGAGAGTGCAAATGCTGAGCTTGAAAAGAAAATATCTGAGTTTGAAAAGAAGTTCTCAGATCTGTCCAAGAAGGGTGTTGAGGAGAAGAAGGTGTTTGAGCTTCAAAGTTTAATGCTTTCTCAAAAAGTTGAAGACTTTGAGAAAGTAATCATATTGGAAAGAGATCAGTTTGCCAAGGAGAGGAAGGCAAATGATCAGAAGGGTGCTAAGAAGGGATTCGAAGAAGAAAGAAGCATCCTTAAAGCAAAGATAAAGAAGCTTACCGAGAAGCTATCTGAATTATCTAAGAGTGTACTGATAGAGAAGAAAAAGAAGCCTGCATTTGAGACGAAGATTGATCTCCTTATCAAAGAAAGAGACAGTTATTCTTCAAAGGTAAAAGAGCTTCAAGATATTATTTCAAAGATGGTGGTGGTGACTGAGCGAACGACTCCAGAGTCAAAAATCCACTCACCTAGAAATAATTCAGTTGGTTCTAACAAACCAACCGCAAGCTCACATCAGAAAACTGCTCTTTTCAAAAGGTCAGTTAAAGAAGAGCTGAAATGTAAAAACTCATGTGTACATACGCCGATTGCCAAGAAGAACAATGCGCTGAAAGGTAAACATGATTTTGTTTACTCAAGAGATAAATTAATCAGTTTGTCAGGTAAGAAATTCTATTGTTCTTATTGTCGTACACATGATCCTATTCACAAGACAAGTGACATTTACTAGTATGGTTCTTAATCAGTTACCCCCATACGAACTGCAACTAACATATATGGACCCAAATACCAGTGGGTACCAAAGAAAACTAAACCTGTGTTGCAGGCATCTACTGTCAAGGGGGATTAGGAGAACGATGACTTCTAAGTAAATCAGCTTAGAACCCGTACTTCAACGAAGTTGACTTCTAAACACAACAGTTTAGGACTCACACTTCAATCATCAAAAGACCTTACTCCTGAGATGATAAGGATTGTACTCTGATACTCCAACGAGGAAATCAACCTTCAAGGGGGAGTACATATAAATTTCTGAAATGTTTTGCATCCGATAGATATGATGAACTACACTTCAAAAAGGAAGTTGTGGATCTCTATCATGTGTTTTAGAACTGACATATTTTAGATGCATAGTTTCAGGGGGAGTAAAGAAGGTGATGACTTCTGATTATTTCTGATCATAACTCGTACTTTAATAGTTTTACTGCTTTTTGTCTTTTCAATTTAAGTGAATAAATTTGCTTTGACTTGACATAAGACTTTTGTAGAATTTTTGAGAGATGCTTACAAGTTCATGTGTTTATGACTTTAAGCTTAGCTTCATGAGATGTAAGATCATACGTTCAGGTATTATCCTTTATCTTAATCTCATATATGGTTGAAAGAAGGACAACTTTCAATCATTGAAAATATCGTTCTAAAACGTTCAAATCACTTCCCGATTCTTCAACCAGATTTTATAATTCGGAAGTGTGATTTTCAATGTTTTCTTATTCAATTGAGCTTTAACTGTTAAGTTAAACCAATCTGAGCATCATATGCATAATAGGAAAACAAGGATTTATTGTGCTAGGAATTAACACAACTTCTATGGAATCACCTTAACCAGTGATTTCTACCCACGAAGTTAATCCCTAGTGATTGAGTGTGAGAAGTAAAAAGAAATGAGATATAACAGAAAAAGAAAGTTTGATTAGAGTGAGCAAAATGTTTGAAAGAAAGAGCGTGTGAGAATAGAGTTAAAAGAATATCAAAACTCTACACCAACTTTTTCTGAGCCGGGCAGACATATTACTAATGTTTCACAATTCTTTGGTGATCATTATTGAAACAGGCAACTAACCCATGCCAACTCTTGATCAAACCTCACCAACTACTCATTTTCTTCTCAACAAGAAAGTGTTTCACATTTTCAAAGGGAAAGCAGCACATTTACTATTTGATTTTCATTTGGAAAATCTGGATATTGAAAAAGAAGGAAGTCTGCCCCACCTTCGCACTTCAAACATGCACATTGAGTCTGTGTTTAACTTACTGTTGTCTCAGTGGTTTACACAAATATTGAGCCTTATAAGCAATCATCCGTGTTTAATTCTTTCTATCACAAGCACAAACACACAAGCAATTTGTTTCTTTGTCATAACGTTTATAGAAATTACCTTTGTGGTGTTTCGATGATTAAATGGAAGCCCTGGGGGAGTCAACATCAAACAGCTCCTTTCCATTGTGTGTTTGTTACACATGTTACACCACAGTCTCATTGGATTCAAGATCATCCAATCTGAAGATCGCAATCTGAAGCTAAAGGCGAAACGTCGACTCTCGATATTAAAGTCTATGTCGTTTGTAATAAATGTCAATGTAATTGTTTGTTTATTATATTAGTTAACTTAGTTTAAATATCTATTTCTAATAGATATTAGATCTAGTTTAACTTAGTTAGTTAGTTTAGTTAGTTATAATATTAGTTACTTAGAAATAATATCTAAATATTTGATATTATTTAGGTTTATTGTTTTATAATGCAACTTGTTGTTGCAAGTTGTAGGAAGTGTGTAAGACACACTTTAGTTTAGATTTTTGTGATATCTCTAGTATCTCTCTCAAAAAGATCAGATAATAATTAACACATACAAACACACATTTAAAGGTGTATTAGAGAGAAAAACATAGAACACAAATCCAAGCTTTAATCTGATCAACCTTGTAACCATTTCTATATATCAATACAGGTTGGTAATCGTTATTGTGTTGTTTCTAAGAACTTGATATTAGTATTGTTGAGGACCGACAATTGGTATCAGAGCCTGATTAAGATCAAATCAATTTTTTCAGAAAAACGACCCTGTGTTCTTGTTTGAAAATCGGTTTTGAGTGTTTAAGTGTTTTAGGTGTTAAAATCGATCAAGTTGTGATCGATTAGCATGCTAGATAAAGTTGTTGTTGTTTGATTTCACTTTAAATCATTTATCGAGTTCCATTTTGTGATTTTAGTGAAGAAACAGTCGAAAGCTTTAAGTCACTGTGCTATCAAATTTAATTTCGAAAAAGTGTGTGTTAGTGAGATCGAGTGCTTACATTCAGTTCTAGAAGTGATTCTAGACATAAGGGTAGTGTTTTGGTACTGCTAATCGTTTCAGGAACAAGTTCTAGTCGATTTTCGAAGTTTAAGGACGAACAATCGCAAAGCAGAAGAAGAACACATGCAAAGTCCAACTTTGCGCCTCCCACTACAAACGCAAAGTCCAACTTTGCGCTCCTCAAGTGAAACGCAAAGTCCAACTTTGCGCTCCTCAAGTAACCCGCAAACTTCATTTTGCGCCTCTCAAGCCAAACGCAAAACACACTTCTCGCTTCAAAGAGCAATCGCAAACCTCAACTTCACTTTTCGGATCAAGTCAGAAACGCAAACCTCAACTTTGCGCTTCCAACTAGACCCGCAAACCTCAACTTTGTGCTTCCAACTAGTCCCGCAAACCTTACTTTGCGCTTACCTTTAGAAACGCAAACCTCAACTTTGTGCTCCCAACTTGAAACGCAAACCTTCTCAAACGCAAAGCTTCTATTCCACACTTAGATTTTTCTTCAGAATGACATCCAGAGAAGCCATTGCAATAGGAACTGACACCAAGCCACCAGTTCTCTTCAAAGGAGAATACGAATAATGGAAGGATCGGTTTCTGAACTTCATTGACAGACATGAGCTGGGTGATTTCATCAGGACATCTATTGAAGAAGGGGTTATGAAACCAGTCATGACGACTCGTGTAGTTGGAAATGTGCCTACTGAAGTTGAACTTAAGTTTCATGAGCTACAAGATGATAACCTTAAAAGAGCCAAAGGCGACAGATTAGCTAAGTCATACATCTTACAAGGAATCCCAAATGAAATATACGTAAAGATTGACAGCTACAAGGCCTCCGACAAAGAAATGTGGGATCAACTTGAAAAGATGATGTTGGGTTCGAAGGTTGGGAATCAGCTTAAAATCTCCAACTGCCTAAATAATTATGAAGAATTTAGAGGTAGGGTGGGAGAAACTTTAGAAGAAACCTATGACAAGTTTGTGACTTTGCTGAACGAACTTAGCAAGAACAAAGTCCACAAATCTCAAATTGAGCTAAACGTCAAATTCCTGAGTATTCTTCAACCGGAATGGAAAAGATTTGCTAGACAGATGAAGCAGATAAAAGTTCTGAATGAGATTCCACTTCATGAGGTGTATGAAACCCTCAGACAAAATGAAGAAGAGGTGGATGAAATTCTAGAAGATAAGAGACAGAAAGGAAAGACAGTTAAAGACACAGTCGCACTTGTAGTCAGGAAGAAGAAGAACAAGGCGATTGTATATGAATCAGAAGAAGATGAAGCTTATGCAAACTCTGACACGGATGAAAATGACCAACTGAAGCAAGCAATGCTTATGCTAACAAGTGCTTTTTAGAAAAGGTTCTACACAAAGCCAAGTTCAAATAGTCAGAGATACTCATCTGGTCCGAACAACTACATCCACAAGGAAAGGGTTGAAGGAAGCAGATATGAAGGAAAGAGATTTGAAGGGAAGAGAACAGAAGAAAGGAAACCTGAAGAGAGAAGGTATCAGTCTGAAGGGAAGAGATTAGAGGAGAGGAAACCAGAAGAAAGAAAGTTCAAAGCTGAAGGATCCAGTCAGCCAGAACCACCAACGTGCTACAACTGTGGCAAAACAGGTCATTATGCCAGAGACTGCCGAAGGCCAAAAGTCAGAAACTCCGACTACTACAAGAACAAGATGCTTCTTGCAAAGCAACAGGAGGCTGGCAAGGCACTGATGGCTGAGGATGAATACTGGCTCGATCACTCAGATGATGAAGAAGAGGATGAAGAAAAGGATGAAGCCGTCAACATGTGCTTGATGGGCCAAATAGAATCAGATGCTGAAGTTGATTCAGACAATGAAGAAGAAGAGGTATGTAATCTATCAGATTTAGATTTCATGAATAAAATGCATGCCATGAGTTTAAAAAAAAAAGAGTTAGAATCTAATCTTGAGCAAGAAAATGGTGTCATAACTGACAAAAACCAATTGATACAGAAACTTAGCAATGAAATTGCTGAGAAGAAAGTATTAATTGAGGTTTTACATAAAGATAATGACACCAACGCTAAGGAAAAGACAATAATTCTTAAAGAGAATTCTGATCTTAAGTCTAAACTGCTAAAGGGTGAGATAGATTTATATGAGTTTAAAAATTTGCATGCTTCTTGTATCAAAGAAAACTTTTCTTTATTGGGAAAATTAAAAGGTTTGGAAGAGAAGTTATACAAAATGGGTCAAACTGAACAGACTATTTTTCTGAACAAACCCAAAGAGGAAATAGAGAGATGGGGAATCGGTTATAAGAATCCTCACTGTCTACAAAAGGGGATGTCTGAAGTGCCAGGACTTTATGATCATCTTTCAATTCAATTAGCTCGCAGAATCCCTGAATTTAAAACCTTCTGGACTAAGCTGTCAAAAGAAGATGAAGCCAACGAAACTGAAAAACGTTTGAAATCATCTAAAGTTCATCTTCCATTTTATTATGCGAAATTGAATAATAGTTATGATGAAAATCCAATATATCAAAAGAAGAAAATTCTTTCAAGTGATTTCTTTCAAAGTTATACTGAAAAAGAAATGGAGGCGAAGCCTATTCTAGGTAAACTATATGTCCCTCCTCTCGTTTTAGAAAGTAAAATTTCTGAACTTGAGAATTCTTTTTCAGATGAAAGACTTTTGATGAATATTGAGCAAAAAGTTTTTTCAACTGTGTTTTCAAATTCTGTTATTTCTAAGGCTTCAAACTCAAAGGATATGTTTGGTTCATCAAGTAAAGGATTTGATTTTCTGAACTCTAATGGTGGTTTAGATAATTGTTCTGAACAATTTGACTTTAATGCAAAACTTCCTAACCATTCATCGTTTGTTAAGAAATCTTCAAGAAAAACCAGTATGCTTGTGAACAGTGCAAAATCAACTAAAGTTTTCGTTGATAAATCAGTCTCTGTGAAAGCTAAGAGTGCTAAAGGTAAGAATATATCTCAGCATTCACAGAAACCGAACACTACTGGTAATTCTAAGAAGAAGCAATCGCTTGTTGCTCCAAGGTCTAACTCACCAGTTTCACATGTTTCAGATCTGAGCAAGCAAAGGCCAGAAATAAATTCTCAATGGCAACCGAAATGGAAGCTTGACAAGACCGTTTTATCGTTTAATAGTGTTAATTGTAGTAAGACTTCGCTTAGTAAAGATGTCTTAATTGCTGATGTTGCTCTTTTGAACT
Source organism: Arctium minus (assembly GCA_954870635.1). Taxonomy (NCBI): domain Eukaryota; kingdom Viridiplantae; phylum Streptophyta; class Magnoliopsida; order Asterales; family Asteraceae; genus Arctium; species Arctium minus. The sequence continues at coordinate 24,865,571 of OX941081.1, read as the reverse complement.
CAAAACTTGTTGTTTCTCGTAAACAATATACAATGAAGCAATTATTTCAGTTATCTTTATCTGCTAGAAAGTATTCTATTTATGATAAACATGTTTCTATCTCTTGTCAAGATTCTGGAGATTGGTTTGGAAATTACCATGTACATTCATATCATACTAATTCTTCACATACATTTCAAAAGAAAAGAGGACCCAACTTGAAATGGGTACCAAAATCTTGTGCTAACACAGCAGGACCCAAATTCCAGTTGGTACCTAAGGCTAAATCTGTGTTGCAGACACACAAAGCTTAAAGAGAACTCGACTTCTGATTATGTACAGATCAGGACTCGTTCTTCAATGTCAAAATAGGTTTTTGGATAATGCAGTTCAAAACCCGAACATCAAAGTCAAAATAGGCTTTTGAACAAATCAGTTCAAGACCCGCACTTCGATAATCAAAGTGATTATTCCAATGTTGTCGTATAAATCTCTAAATTTATAATTTCTCTTATGCAGACTAGTCATACATGGTTCTTGGACAACGGATGTTCCAAGCACATGACAGGGCAAAAAGAGATACTGTCCAACTTTAAAGAAAAATATTGCGGAACAGTTAGATTCGGCAACGACCAGTTTTCATCAATCATGGGATATGGTGATGTACAACATGACAATGTCACTATCAAGAAGGTGAGCTATGTTGAAGGCTTACGACACAACTTGTTCAGTATAGGCCAGTTCTGTGACAAAGACTTAGAGGTCAACTTCAAAGCCAAGAGATGTTCAGTTCGCAATGAAGAAGGCGAAGAACTCTTGGTCGGTACTCGAGAATCCGACCTCTATACAATCAATTTATCAAATGTCCAGACTGACAAGAAAGTTTGTCTACTGACGAAAGCATCGATGCAACAAAGTTGGTTATGGCATCGAAGGCTCTCTCACCTCAACTTTCGGTACATCAACAATCTGGTCAGTGGAAAGCTCGTCAAAGGACTTCCAGATCTCAAGTATGAAAGAGAAAATCTTTGTGCAGCTTGTGAAAAGGGCAAGATGAAGAGGGCACCTCATAAACCGAAGCCTGAACCAAGTACCAATGCTCCTTTAGAGTTATTGCATATGGACTTATGCGGTCCGATGCGAACTCAAAGCTTAGGTGGCAAGAAGTACATACTCGTGATCGTGGACGATTACTCGCGATACACATGGGTCAAGTTTCTACGTTCAAAGGATGAGACACCTGATATTCTCATTACATTCCTAAAGACGACCCAGGTGAATCTGCAGAAACCGGTCAAGTTTCTTCGAACCGACAATGGCACAGAGTTCAAGAACAATAAAGTTGAAGAATATCTCGAATCTGTCGGGATTTCACATCAATACTCTGCTGCTCGAACGCCTCAACAAAATGGAGTGGTTGAGAGAAGAAATCGGACGCTAGTCGAGGCTGCTCGTACTATGCTAAGTCAATCAGACTTACCTCTATTTTTGTGGGCAGAAGTTGTATCGACCGCGTGCTACACACAGAATCGCTCCATGGTACATCGAAGATTCAAGAAGACTCCTTATGCGTTAATCAACAACCAAACACCGACAATCAAATATTTCCATATATTTGGGTGTAAGTGTTTCGTTCTAAACGATAGGGAGAGTCTAAATAAGTTCAGTGCTAAGGCGGACGAAGGAATCTTCATTGGCTATTCCTCGACATCAACTGCATTCCGTGTTTATCTAAAGAAGTCAAAGACGGTGATTGAAAGCATCAACGTCTCGTTTGATGAAGAAATGGCTTCCGAACAACAACGTTCAGAACCTATTATAACAGGAATACTAGCTTCTGGGCAACTCAGTTCAGGACCTACGTCTCAACAGAATAAATCAGATGAAGCATCAACTTCTACTAACCATTTATCTGATTTAGATTTATTATTTGAATTGTTTTATGATGAATTTCTTGGATCTAATGTAAAGAAATCTGTTGTGGTTGACAGGATGGAAGACTTAACGACTACTCATCCAACCAGTTCAGATATTCCAATTGAATCAAATGCCCCGATTCAACAAGAGATTACAATTCAAATGCCGACTCCAATAGTTGAAGACGTGACAAATGATAAAGAGACAGAATAGCTGCAACAGTAGGAGATACTATTCAGATCAATATACAGCTAGAACAAGTTGTACCTGCTGAGCCTTCTGAACCGACCACTTCAACTGAAACCATCACTCCTCCTGAACAATCAGAAGAAGGTACAAGTGGATTTGTAGCTGGTACAACCGACATACAATCATCTAATCCACTACCTCATGAACATAAATGGACCAAAGAGCATCCGCTAAGCCATATCATTGGCGATCCATCAAAACCGGTGCAAACTAGGTCAGCATCAATGCACATGTGCATGCATGACTCCTTTCTGAGCAAGTTCGAGCCAAAAGGAGTATCAGAGGCACTTGCTGATCCAGAATGGGTGGTCTCAATGCAAGAAGAGCTAAATCAGTTCGATGCACTTCAAGTCTGGAGACTCGTACCAAAGCCTAAAGGTAAAACCATTATAGGTACGAAATGGGTTTTCAAGATAAAGAAAGACGAAGATGGTACCGCTATCCGAAACAAGGCAAGACTAGTAGCCAAAGGATACAGACAAGAGGAAGGAATAGACTATGACAAAACATATGCTCCTGTGGCACGATTAGAGGCAATCAGAATGTTTCTAGCCTACGCAGCCCACAAGAACTTCACTGTCTTTCAAATAGACGTGAAGACAACATTCCTGAATGGAATTCTGAAGGAGGAAGTCTACGTCTCTCAGCCCGAAGGTTTTGTCAATCAAGAGAAGCCAAATCATGTTTACATTCTCGACAAAGCACTCTACGGTCTGAAACAAGCACCTCGAGCCTGGTATGATGTCCTTTCCACTTTTCTAGTCAAGTCTGGGTTTTCAAAAGGAACGGTAGATACCACTTTGTTTATCAAAAAGGAAAAAGGCGATATCATTTTAATTCAAATCTATGTAGATGATATTATCTTTGTTTCTACAAGTACTAAGTACTGTAAGAATTTTGCAAACCTTATGGTGTCTAGATTTCAGATGAACTTGATGGGAGAGATGAATTTCTTCCTCGATTTACAAGTAAAACAATTTTCATCGGGTATTTTTATCAATCAATCAAAATACATTAGGGATATTCTTCGGAAGTTCCAAATGGAAAATTCAAAACCGATTGGTACCCCAATGGCACCAGGTACTAAGATTGGCACTGATCCTTCGGGAAAGGCTGTTGATGTTAGGACTTATCGAGGGATGATAGGTTCTTTAATGTATCTTACTTCTAGTAGGCTAGATATAATGTTTTCAACATGCTTATGTGCACGATATCAGGCCAATCCTAAAGAAATCCATATGTCTTCTGTAAAGCGCATATTTAGGTATCTAAAGGGCACTGCAGATCTTGGTCTGTGGTATCCTAAAGATACTAGTTTTGAACTAACAGCCTACACAAATGCAGATCATGCAGGTTGTATGTTAGACAGGAAGAGCACGTCGGGACATGTACAGTTCCTCGGTGACAAACTAGTAAGTTGGGCATCGAAGAAGCAACTTTGTGTTTCAACCTCCACGGCCGAAGCAGAATATGTAGCTGCTGCTAGCTACTGTTCTCAGGTCTTATGGATGAGAACTCAATTGCGCGACTACGGTTTCCACTTCAACAAAATCCCGATATACTGTGACTCCAAGAGCGCCATCGCAATATCAGCGAATCCTGTTCAACACACCAAGACTAAGCACATAGACGTCATGTATCACTTTATTAAAGATCATGTTGAAAAAGGAACAATTGAACTTTTTTTTGTAAAAACTGATTATCAACTTGCCGATTTGTTCACCAAACCCTTAGACGAAAAGAGGTTCAACTTTCTTATCTCTAAGCTTGGTATGCTAAATCTTAAAATCTAATCAATAGTTACCTATAAAAGTTTTCTAAATTCTTAACTCTGATTGATATATGCACTTCTATATAATGTTCATAATCCAAGGGGGAGAATGAGAATAAATTGACAAGTGGTCAATATTACTTCGAGGGGGAGCTCATAAAATTTTGCATGTACCTTTTAATGGCAATTTTTTTTGTAATGCAAGAATTTAGGGGGAGCTCTTCAAGTCAAGGAGTACGGATATGACTTCTGATTATTTCTGATCAGAACTCGTACTTTAAAAAGTTTTACTGCTTTTTGTCTTTTCATTATTAAGTGAATAAATTTTACTTTGACTTGATATAAGACTTTTGCAGAATTTTTGAGAGAAGCTTACAAGTTCATATGTTTATGACTTTAAGCTTAGCTTCATGAGATATAAGATCGCACGTTAAGGTATAATCCTTTATCTTAATCTCATATATGGTTGATAAGTGGACAACTTTCAATCATAGAAAACATTGTTATCAAATGTTCAAACCACTTCCCGATTCTTAAACCGAATTCATGATTTGGAAGTGTGACTTTAAATGTTTTCATGATCTAAATTGTGCTTTAACTGAAATAGTTAAACCAATATGAGCATCCCATGCATCATAGGAAAACAAGAATCATTGTGCTAGGAATTAACACAACTTCTATGGAATCACCTTAACCAGTGATTTCTACCCAAGAAGTTAATCCTTAGTGATTGAATGTGAGAAGCGAAAAGAAATGAGTGTGATTAGAGTAAAGAAACTGTTTAAAAGAAAGAGCGTGTGAGAACAGAGTTAAAAGAATATCACAACTCTGCACCAACTTTTTCTGAGCCGGGTAGCCACATTACTAGTGTTTCACAATTCTGTGGTGAACATTATTGAAACAGGCAACTAACCCATGCCAACTCTTGATCAAACCTCACTATCTACTCATTTTCTTCTCAACAAGAAAGTGTTTCACATTTTCAAAGGGGACGCAACACATATGCTATCTGATTTTATTTGGAAAATCTGGATATTGAAAAGAAGGAAGTCTGCCCCACCTTCGCACTTCAATCATGCACATTGAGTATGTGTTTAACTTACTGTTGTCTCAGTGGTTTACACAATTTTGAGCCTATAAGCAATCATCAAGTGCTTAATTCTTTCAAACACAAGCACAAACACACAAGGAATTAGTTTCTTTGTCATAACGTTTATAGAAATTACCTTTGTGGTGTTTCGATGATTAAATGGAAGCCCTGGGGGAGTCAACATCAAACAGTCCTTTCTAATGTGTATTCGTTACACACAGTGCCTTAGTGTTACTGACAGGCATGTTAACTGATTCATTAGTTGATTCAGGTGTTGCAAAGATCTGGATGAATATCTTATGAATTGAAGAATCAAGGGCTCTAACCGCAAGATCGACATTTCTTACAAAAGGTTTTGATGAAGTCGTTGCACTTACCATCAAAAAGGGGGAGAATGACTACACAAGAAATGGCAAAGATCATATGTTTCAAGAATCACGTCCACTCTTCAAAAAGGGGAGATTGTTAGAAAAAGACATGCTGATTTCAGAGCTAGAGAAAGAGATTGCATCTTCTGAGCTGAACAAGAAGACTGAATTGCTAAAATCATTTTCGTAATGATCTTGATCCAAAGGGGGAGATTGTTAGACCACAGTCTCATTGGATTCAAGATCATCCAATCTGAAGATCGCAATCTGAAGCTAAAGCCGAAACGTCGACTCTCGATATTAAAGTCTATGTCGTTTGTAATAAATGTCAATGTAATTGTTTGTTTATTATATTAGTTAACTTAGTTTAAATATCTATTTCTAATAGATATTAGATCTAGTTTAACTTAGTTAGTTAGTTTAGTTAGTTATAATATTAGTTACTTAGAAATAATATCTAAATATTAGATATTATTTAGGTTTATTGTTTTATAATGCAACTTGTTGTTGCAAGTTGTAGGAAGTGTGTAAGACACACTTTAGTTTATATTTTTGTGATATCTCTAGTATCTCTCTCAAAAAGATCAGATAATAATTAACACATACAAACACACACTTAAAGGTGTATTAGAGAGAAAAACAGAGAACACAAATCCAAGCTTTAATCTGATCAACCTTGTAACCATTTCTATTTATCAATACAGGTTGGTAATCGTTATTGTGTTGTTTCTAAGAACTTGATATTAGTATTGTTGAGGACCGACAACACACAGTAACTTAGTATTACTGACAGGCAAGTTAACTGATTCATTAGTTGATTCAGGTGTTACACGACTACTTTGTCTAGATTTGCAAAGATCTAGATGAATATCTTATGAATTGACGAATCAGAGGCTTCGAAAGATAGACATTTCTTACAAATATTTTTGATGAAGTCGTTGCAATTAACATCAAAAAGGGGGAGAATGACTACACAAGAAATGGCAAAGATCACATGTTTCAAGAATCACGTCCAAAATTGAAATCTTCAAAAGCAAGTATTCTGAAGACATGCTGATTTCAGAGCTAGAGAAATAGATTGCATCTTCTGAGCTGAACAAGAAGACTAAATTGCTAAAGTCTTTTTAGTAATGATCTTGATCCAAAGGGGGAGATTGTTAGATCACATATCTATTGGATTCAAGATCATCCAAACTGAAGATCGCAATCTGAAGCTAAAGCCGGAACGTCGACTCTCGATATTAAAGTCTAATGTTTATTTGTAATAAATGTCAAAGTAATTGTTTGTTATTGTATTGTTTAAGTAATTAATCTAGTTAGTTAGTTATTAGTTCAGTTAGTTTATTATAGTTGGTTATTTAATATCTTTGTAATAGATATTATCTAGGATAATATCTAGATATTAAAGTATCTAGATATTTAGTTATAAGGTAGATTAGATTGTGTATCTCACAACAACTCTCAAGATCAGATATTATCAAGAACACAAAAACACACATATCCAAGAACACACACACTTACGGTGTAAAACACAGAGAGAAAACACGAGAGCTTCAAACCGAAAACCTTGTAATCATCGATTGTTATTAATCAAACAGGTTGGTAATCGTTTATGTGTTTATTGTAGATAAAACTTGATAGTATTGTGGACCGACAGTTTTTATATAATATGGAGCTGCAAAATCCAGGTACACGCACTAGAATAAGAACAGATTCTTACGGACGCTTTGAGATGTGTTTTGCCGCCCTTGGTTGCACGGTACGTATTGCTATGTCATGTTTTTTTTGCTTATTATAAACTATAACCTTTACAAACGTAAATCATATACTTTTTTGCAGATCCGAACTTTCTTGACAAACCTGCGTCGTGTCCTTGTAATAGACGCCGCTCATTTGAAGGGCCGTTTCTTGGGTACAATGTTCTTGGTGGTTGCCATGGATGCAAATAATAACATTGTGCCCATTGCTTTCGGAGTGGCTAGGTCCGAGACCGGGGAGGAGTGGACTTGGTTTTTGTCCATGTTGAGGGAATGTATCGGATAACCGGAAGTGTTTAGAAAAATCGAGCATTTAACCCTCTAGACCCTAACCACGACTGTGACATGCGATTGTGACATCTCACAATCGCATGGAAAGGTCTCCCAAAGTGTACCGAAAGCCATTTTATCCCCTTGGCGGCCTTGACATGCTATAGTGCCACTAGCACAGTCATCGAGCACTATAGCATGGCCCGTACCACGAGTTTTTCGAACGCTTTCTCGACCGTTTTCCCGACCTTTTTCCCAGACATTCCTCGACCATTCTCTAGGTCGTTCCTCAATCTTCCTCTTGGAACATTTGATGTTATCATGCCATTGTCACAATTCCATGGCACATTCGCTAGGACGACCGAACACTCGGTAACGCCGGTGCTATTGTGACATATGTCACAAATGCATGGCACTATAGTCGAGACTACCACACTTTCAGTATCATTGTTGCTATTGTGACAGATGTCACAACCACATGTCACTATAGCTGAGACGACCATACTCTTAGTACCATTGGTGCTATTGTGACAAATGTCACAACCACATGGTACTATAGCCGAGACGACCATACTCTTAGTACCATTGGTTTTATTGTGACAAGTGTCACAATCACATGGCACTATAGCCGAGACGACCATACTCTCAGTACCATTGGTTCTATTGTGACAAGTGTCACAACCACATGGCATTATAGCCGAGACGACCATATTCTCAGTACCATTGGTGCTATTGTGACAAGTGTCACAACGACAAGGCATTATAACCATACTCCATATGTGATTCTTCCATTACCGATTCACTCAGTTCAACACTTTTTCTTCAATTAGGATAAAATTAGGATGTTACATCACCCTAATTTGTGCAAACCGTACAAACTAAAGCCAACCAATCATATTTTTTTTCACTTTTTCTTAATTATGAGGATTGATTAGTCAATAATATATGAAAAATATTTAATCAAGTATATATGAGGGTTGATTAGTCAAAAATATATTAAACAAGTTTCATTAGAATGAGAAAAATACATGAAACAATTTCATCAAGAAAAGAATTACATGAAACAATTTCATCAAATTAAACAATTTAATGAAACAATTTCATTAAATTAACCAATGATATCGAAGGTTTGCACAGTTTGCACAAATTATTGTGATTTGTATTTGATCCTTCCCATATATATATGTGTGTATAAATATAATTAACTTAATATATACATTCATTAAATTTTAATTTTTAAAAAAAAATGGCAGATATGTGTAAAAACTATAAAATACGATTCACTTAATGGGTTTTTTGACGACCGCTAGAAAGAGCGGCTAAATATTAATGTTTTTACAAACTACAATGGACCTCTTGTATTTTCAAAACTGTAGGAACAAAACCATTACAAATGACCAACTACAGGGACAAGTTTGTAGTTTAGTCTATACATTTTTTTGAAAATTTCTCTTGTGTAAAAGAGACAACCAATATAGTGAGTATCAGAAGCGGTAAATTCTCATTAACAATAAATCCTTTAAATAGGGATGAGTTTACAATGAAAAAGGAAACATTTAATATGGTAACTCTTAATACTTTGAGATTATTCCTTCAACTAATTCCTTGTTGATGAAGGCATAATATCCTTCAACACTCCCCCTTTTTGCCGATTCAAAAAGAGAATGGTGCACTACCGTTTGCCTTCTTAAAACCTCATGTCAAAATAAAAACCCAGTGGAAAAAAAATTAAAATAGGACGAAAGAAAGAGTACAACGCACTAGTTTCTTTGCATATACAACACTAGTACAAAAACTCACATTTGCCACGGTTAAAAACCGTGGCCATAGGCCTTTGGCCACAGTTTTTTTTTCAATCGAACCGTAGCCTATTCTTGCGTGACCATTGATACGTTTTCTCCACGTTTAAAATGCATCACCATATCAAATAAAAAAACCATAGCTATAGCCTAAAACCCGTGGCTATAAATGTATCTAATATTTAAGTTACTTGGACATTTTTACTATAACCGTAGCAATAAACTATTTATCGCCACACAAACTCACGTTAAATGTGGCCATTAACTACCTTTTGGTTACACAAAATAAACAAAATCATGGCAATAAATTATTTATGGCCACACAATTTGTTTTTAAGGTGGCCAATGATTACCCTATAATCACGTATATTTATTTTAACATGGCAATAAACAACTTATCGTCACGCAAATTTTATTAACCGTGACCAATTCATAACATATGGTTACCATAAAATGTTAGAACCATGGCTATTGTTTACTTTTTGGTCATAAAATAACTCAAAAACATAGCCATAAACAACTTATAGCCATGCAATTCATGACATATGGTTACACTTAAACTTTTGAAGCGTGACCATTAATTATTTTTTGGTCACGTAAAATAACTAAAACCGTAGCGATAAACCGGTTATAGCCACAATTTTCATATTAGCCATTATCAGTTCATATCATTTGGTTACACTAAATTGTTTTAAATGTGGCTATTGATTAACTTTTGGTCACATTAGTTAACTAAAAACGTGACTATAAACCACTTACAGTCATGCAAATTTTACATTAACCGTGGCCATTTCATGACATATGGTTACGCTAAATTGTTAAAATCTTGGCTATTGATAGTCTTTTGGTTACACGAAATAGCTAAAACCGTGACCTAATACTATTTATAGCTACACAAATTTTATATTAACTGTCGCTAATTAATTACATATGGTGACGTTGGATTGTCAAAATTGTCACTGTTGGTACCTTTTGTTTACACGAAATAATTAAAATTGTGGCCGTAAACTATTTATAACCACGAAAATTTCATATTAACCGTGACTAATTCGTGACATATGGTTACGCTGAATTGTTAAAACCGTAGTCATTGGTTACCTTTTTGTCACATGAAATAACCAAAACCATGACAATAAACTAGTTATAGTCACACAAATTTCATAGTAAGCGTGGTCAATTCATGATGTATGGTTACGTTGAATTTTAATAAATGTGGCTATTTATTGCCGTTGGTCACGTTAAATAACTAAAACTGTGGCAATAAATTATTTACAGTCACATAAAATTTATATCAACCATGGTCAATTCTTGATGTATGGTTGCACTGAACTGTAGAACTATGGCTATTGGTTGCCTTTTGGTCACACGGAATAGCTAAATTATAGCCATAATCTACTTTAAATAATGCAAAATAATCGTAGCATGCACTTGATCATGACCAATTAACCTTTGGCAACGATTTTTAATAATGTATAACAAAATGATAAATAAAAAATTAATATAATAATTAATTGAAAAACATTTAATAATTATATTAATAATCATATGAATAAGTAATAATAATATGAATAAGGTATAACGTCAAAGACAAACTTATCACTAATAGTTCTCTAATATATTAGACTTTTGCTTATTCAGAACACTTCTCGTATGTTTCAGCTTCTGCAACTTGCCCACAATTGTATAATTTTTCTATCACTTCGGAGAATTTTGTCTCTCATGTTGATGAAATGTTGGTTCAGACCTACAACAAGAATAATATTGCATCTTATTACACTTGTAGAAACTTTATACTATTAGTTTTTAATAATTACTAGTTGCATACCTGAGCTTTGTTGCATGATGCAAAGTTTCTTATAAACCGATAATGAAATATAATCATACCTTTAATAAAGTTCAAAAAACTGTATGCCTATTGTTTCAAAGAACAAACAAATTATAGATATGTAATAAATAAATCATATGAACTAACCTTGGTTTCAAAAGAAATGAAATTTTGAAGCGAAACATTACCTTCGAGAGTGAATTTAATTGCAAAAGGCTATTTTCATAACCAATGCTATAAAACGTAGATCCCGATCACGTCTCCTTACAAAAAAACCATCAAGTTCATCAGAAGATTTAAAAGAAGACATCTCCTTGCATAATTGATATATTATCAATCTCTATGACTTGCAATGCAATGCTTTGCAAAGAAGACAAACATATTGTGTGCATGGGTTTAGTATTTTTGAGAAATACTAAAACCTAAGGTGCATCACATGTTGATCCTAGCAAAACAAAATAAAGAAACAACTTCAAAAAAGAACATTGTCAAAGCATTTAAACCCAAATAAAATTAATTTGCTTTTGGCCAAACTCAATTGGGATGCCATATTCTATGAACAAATATACAAGCATAAAAATATTAAAAAGTCTAAATATAAATGAGGAAACTTACTCGAATTCAACATATATCAAGTATCGCTTACTCTACTATGTTATTAATTTAGAAATCTTATATATCCAAACAACAAAAAAGCTATTACTAGTTTAATGAAAGCCGTGACATAATTACAATTTGTTGGCACAACGATAACAAAATCAATCTATGTTAGCCACAAGAATGGGTAAAATTATAATTGGGGAATAATGTATTTGGGAGATAGCGATATATTAGAAACAATAAATGAAAAAAAAAACAAATGAGGGAGGCTAACACCGTTAAATGCCTGCTATCTATAAATAGAAACAAGTTACTTGGATTCAGATCGTTCAGCACTAGCAGACATAGAATTGCTCGAACAAAGAAACCATTTGGATGTAATTTGTTGGTTTTTAAGACCAAACATCAAACACAATACTGATTTAAATCAAAGTTGTGAACATCAAATACTTGATATATTCATTTAAATTATAGAAACTCAATTGTTCACTAAGATATAAGACATAAAAGAAAAGTACCTTGATTCCATTGATAACCGGTTGAGAACGAGTGGGTTGATTGACCCATCCTAACCGGTTGAGAACGAGTGGGTTGATTGACCCATCCTAATAGATTCAAACTCTTAACATTTTCAGTTTGTTCGTTGTTTAATATGGATGGTGCCATTTTAAAAAGGGAAAGTTGCACATATGGTTTCATATCCATGCTGCTCATTCCATCGTATCCTTCTAAAACAAGACAATCTTTAAAAGAAATTAATAAAGTTATCAAATTGATGCAGAAAGTTGGTAGCATACTCTTTCATTTAATTATGATCTCTAGTCCATGTTACATATGAATGACCCAAAAATCACAACTTTTACCATTATTTGAGTACTAATTATTTGATTGCTATGGACTTTAGTTCTCTGTTTTGTATCCGGCTAAAAGGAATGAATTCTTATAACCCCCATTCATTTTTCCATATGTATTAAAGTAATATTTTACAATCCAAAGGATAAAAGCATGTCATAGTCGGATAATCCACATTTGGCAAGGGTTGCAAAAACAAAGAATGTTGTATGTATTTTCCTTCTTTTTTCTTCTTAATCATCAAGTATGTGGGTGGTGAACTTGACTGCCTCTGTATTATGTACTGTCATGCAAACAACTACAATGTTGAAGTTTATTGGTCCTTATGAAGTATTTTATTTAGGAACAAGCTATTTAAGAACTTAAAGTTTCTGATTCCAGAACCACAATCTGATTAGATATCTTGGTCTGAACCGACTTCAGTAAATCCCCATTTGCACATTCTTGAATCAAGGGAGTTCAATAAAACTGAGTCACTTGTTTAACAACAGACTTGTCAACATTGCCTAACTTTTGTGCATCCAAGGATACCATAACCATGAATTTAAAAAACGCATTTCATCAATGACGTTTATTATATTCTCACCTAACCATTTCTTTTGTGTTGAGTTGGTGCAAAAGGCAAATGGGAACTTCTACTCTTTGCTAAAGGTACCTATAGAAGTCCACGACTATAATCTCCAAGGATGAAACCATATTGCTTGAATAAACGGGACACGACGTTACATCTTTATTTACTATGAGTAGGAAACACAAATAAGAATGTTAAATGGGGATAACAAAATGTAGAAACTAATTCAAACATGTTCCATAACATTACCATAAGTCATTGAACTTTGAACCCCATGTATGGAATCCGGTTGCTTTCGATGCCCAGAAGAAAGGGAGAGTTTCATCCAACATGACTACTTGCCAGTATTTGGTATTCTATGTTTCTTCTAAAGCTAAAAAAACATGCTAGAATCAAGAATATGTCATGTATGAAGAGCATGTAGGCACGGGCATCCATGTTCCAACTAAGCATCCTTATAATCTAACTCCTTTGTTAGAGATCTACCTGAACCAACCAAAAGAAAATGACCATGTATATTAAGCACCCTTATTTTCGAACTCCCAATTTTAGAGATCTAAATATTCCAAGACCCCATGAAAAAAAATTAGAGTATTAACTATTAAGTAACATATTACATAATAAGCACGCCTCTCATCAAATACAATCTATACTTGGTGTAACAATTGGAAGGATATCCCAATTTGTTAACCAAACCTACTTCAAAAGCCTATCAAATATCTTAATTCAAACACACCAAAGTTGACACAAACCTAAACAAGGTAAACAACGACTAAGTACAACATACACATATACTATATAAGAAAACAACACTTCTTTTATATTGGCAAATATAAACTACACGAGCTTGTTACTTTTGCATAGTTAGCATTCATAAGAACACAGTACAAAGTGAAACGTTGAAACCCATTTTTCTCGAGTAGTTTTGTACTTTACAATTAAACCTGATGAGCTTTACGATTTTGAGCAGATGAAATAGAGGTTTTGTTTTCTAAAATAAACCTATTACTTGGTTCTCTGTTATTCAAATGGATTTACATTTCAATGAGATTCTTCATGAAGTTACGCAAAGATGTGTTGTTCTACTTTTAATTTATGTAGGTTGCATGGTTGTTTCTATGCAAATGGACATTTGTATGTAAACTGGAGATATGGTCACAAGGTATGTGAAATTTTGTAACGAGATTCAATCTTTATATTTATCAGCAACCATTCTTTTTTAACCCCGTCACTCTTAAAATTCTTATGATATCATGGTGTGTCATTTGAAGTCCTTGTTTGCAACTCCAACAAATAGTTTTGTGAACAATGTTACTTAGAAAATATAGAAAAGTTGGTATAGTGGATAACGAGTCTGGTAACTTTGGTTTGTTACACTTTTCCTGCTCTTATATTGCTTTTTTATTTCACAAAACCAATTCAATTTTTGTTTACTTGTTCTATCTTTAAGCATAAGAAGGAAGTTTAATGGATGTATGCTCTCATTTTTAGCATGTACATGTGGCGTAGTAATGGCCACTTGGAGTCGTATCTAAGTATCTAAGATCCCAAATCGATAAGCATCAATCATCCTATTCAAAGTGCCATTTGCACCATATTCGCTTTCATGATCTTATGGTTTTGCATTTTCGTTTAACTTATGTTTATTGGTAGTTATATTGATTTTAAGAATCTATCAATTGAAAATTCAATCCAAATACTAGAACAAACATGATATATGAGCTCAACTTTCTCAATCTTGATGGTGGCAAACTTTCATGTGGTGCAGTATTCATCGAGCTCTTTTTATTGTAACCTTAGTATGGCTACATTGGTTCTACTACATCTTCGGTCCCTTCTCATCGTGTCCGTCATCTTGCTCGTGACACGTGTTATGTTATTTTCAGTTGTGTAGAGAAGACTAATGATTTGAATGATATAAAAGAGAACATTTGGATCGTTCTTAGGTGCATGGTTCATTATTTGATAGAGAAAAGACTGCAATTATTTGTAATAACTACTTTTAGAGAAAGTTTTTGGAACATCTTCTAAAGATTATGCCAATTTGGGAATAATCAAGATTTCATAGAAAAAAAATATTGAAACTAATACAAAATAGGTAAATTCAAAATCTATCTCATGGATTCAAAATAAACCATGGCCATATGATGTTTAACATGACTATACATAACCCTAAAGCCAAACATATTTAGTTTAATTGTGCCATTAGTTATAATTACACTACAAAAGAATCATATTAATTAACCATGATCAATTTGTTACATATAATTACGTTTAATCTTTATAACTATGATTATTCCTTTCCTTTTGGTCACACAGAATAATATAAAATGTGGTCAATTCATGACATATGCTGATGCTTAATTTTCAGAACTGTTCCTATTAGTTACCTTTTGGTCATAAAATATAATAAAAATCCTAGCTATCAGTTATCTTTTGGTCATACAATAAATATATGATCGAGACCAATAAGTTACATTTTAGTCATACAAAATGAATTGTTTGAACCATGGCTAATCGCAACATATACTTCAATCATGCAAAGTTTATATTAATCGTAGGCAATTCATGATACATAATTACACTTAATTTTTATAACGATGACTATTGGTTAGCTTTTGGTCACATAAAATAATAAAAAATCATGGCCAATTCTGTCAGGATCGAATTCTCAATAAGAATAAATTCTCAGAAACTAATATCAAAGGAGTTTGCGGAATAACACTTTGAGTTCCACCTCTAGATTGGTGACTAGGTTCTTTATTGAGTTCCACCTCTAGATTGGAATCATTCAACTCAACTGAGGTGATTTCAGCAGCTCCTTCAGGTTCTTTATGTGCTTGACTCTCCTCATCTCTTCTTTCTTCTTCACTCTGATTTAGTTCAGTAGATGGCTCCTTTTCACAGTCTTCAACATGATCCACTTTAGGTATGGGAAAAATCACAGACTGAGATATACTTTCTTGAACTTGTGTAGTCCCTGATCCTCCACTTCCTGAACCTGCATCATTATCACTACTGAAACCAAAAGATTTAGTTAGTGAATCAATGTCAAACAGCCACTGAGGACCAGATCCAATAGGATTTGGTGTGTTCTCATTGCATTTGACATTGTCACTTTCTTCAATTATTCTAGAAGAAGAGTTAAAAACTCTGTAGGCCTTGCTCTGGGATGAGTAACCAACAAGAAATCCATCATCTGCCTTGCTATCAAACTTACCTAAGTGAGATTTGGTATTGAGAATTGTACAAGGACACCCAAAAGGTTTGAAAAATCCAATAAAGGGTTTTCTTTTATTTAAAAGCTCATATGGGGTCTTGTTCTTTGGTTTGACTACTAGTACTCTGTTTTGGACATAACAGGCAGTATTAACTGCTTCAGCCCAGAAAGTAATTGGCAATTTAGAATCAGCCAACAGAGATCTAGCAGCCTCTATTAGTGTCCTATTCCTTCTCTCAGCAACTCCATTTTGTTGTGGAGTCCTAGGAACACTATATTGTCTCTCAATTCCTTTTTCTTCACAAAAGGTGTTTAGGTCAATATTTTTAAATTCAGTTCCATTATCAGACCTAATGACTTTTACTTTTTGATTAGTCTGGTTTTCAATTCTTAGAATAAAGGATTTGATCAGTCCACTTGTCTCATCCTTAGTCCTTAGAAAATATACCCAAGTAAATCTAGAGTAATCATCAACAATAACTAAGCAGTATGATTTCTTTCCTATGCTCATAACATTTGTAGGGCCAAACAGATCCATATGCAATAACTGGAGACAAGAAGAAATTGAATTTAACTCTTTGGTCTTATGAGAAGTTTTGTGTTGTTTGCCTTTAAGACAAGCAACACAATGATCATCACATGAAAAGACTTTTGATGGTAAACCTCTTACAAGATTGTTTTTAACAAGTTTGTTCATTGTCTTGAAATTCATGTGACACATCCTTCTGTGCCACTGAGAGGATTCATCCACAGAAGCTTTTGAAACAAGACAGTTCAGGGATGAATCACTTGAAACATTGTCCATATCTAGACAATACACAATGTCCTTTCTTGGAGTTCTAAGTAGTATCATGCTTTCATCAACTACCTTGAACCCTGGAGCAAGGATCATACATTCTGTATTAGTAAATAATATACTATGTTGTTTGTCACAAACCTGTGATACACTTAACAGGTTGTACTTTAGCTGATCAACATAGTAGACATCCTCAAATGTCATCTTACCTTTTGTAACATTACCTTTCCCACTTATTTTACCACCTGTGAGATTGTCTCCAAATGCAACATGTCCTCCATTGATAGGCTTGAAATCCTGAAGGCATGACATGTTGCCTGTCATGTGCCTAGAGCAACCACTATCCACATGCCATATGCTCTTCCCCTTGAGCTGTTGGTTGCCCTGCACATATGATAAATCAGTTAGTATGGATTAGGAACCCAAGCCAAAGTGGTCTTGGGTACCCCTTTCTCATCAAAATATTTACATTCTTTCTTGACAAGATTTTTAAACTTTGACTCCTCATTACTGGAGTACTTTGTTACAATAATGGGTTTGGATGCATATTTGCTAGAAGCAGTACTGTTTTTAGAAGAACTAACTGCATTAGCAGCACTTGCATGCTTAGCAGTACTAACCTTGTTAGAAGTGTTAACTGTTTTAGCAGCAGTAACTGTGTTAGCAGTAGTAACCTTTGAAGAAGTACTAACAGTGTTAGAAGCATTAAAATTCTCAGCAGTACTAACACTGTTAGCAGCAGTATTGCTATTAGCAGCACTATCCCTGTTAGCAGTACTAACATTTTTAGTGCTTCTAGGCACCCACATTTTAATACTTTCTTTTAAAAACTTTTTTTGCATGTGGCCTTTGGTTTCAATAGACTTCTTAGCCACATGTTTCTTTCCAGCCTTCCTATAACCAACAGGTTTTTGCACAAATCTTTGAAAGTTCATCCTTTGGTTAATAGGATTAAAGAAACAGTACTTAGCCAAATGATTTAGCTTGCCACATATGAAACAAGGTTTTGGTCTGATTATCTTACTCAGATCAACTCCTTGTTTCTGAGCCCATTGATTATTCCAGTTTCTTTGATTACCTCTCTTTGTACCAAAATTTGGGCTCTCAGATTTATTGCAAGCACACTGTTTACAAGGGCTAGGGTTCACAACCGTGGTCTGTTTGTAATGGACCTTGTTAGCCTTTCCTTTGGTCTTCTCTATCTCTTTAGACTTGACCCAGATCCTTCCACCACCCTCATTGGTAACAATGTTGTTTTCTAAGGGTATCTCTTTACTCACATCATTGTTCCTCTTCTTACTGGCTTCTTTCTCAGTCATATCCTTAACAACTACCTCATCCAAAGGATCTATCTCAAAAGCTTTCTCAGACAAGTCCTTTTTCTCCTTCGTCTCTAACAGATCTGATGTAGGAGAGATATAGTTGTTGTTGTAAGGAGGGGGTGTGTTGTTGTATCCAACACCAGGCTTCATCTTATCATGAATCTGAGCCTTTAGAAGAGAATCCATTGCTTTTGAAGCATATGAAAACTTTTCTATATCAAGCTTAACCTTATCTAATTCTTCTTTCAACCAATCATTCTCTTCTTTGGACTTAGACAGTTTGGTTTCTAACTCATTCTTTTCCCACTTCCAGTAGTTTGTGTCATAAGAGTGTTGAAGTTCATTGGCTTGAAAGCCTTTGATTTGTTCTTCAAACCTCTCCACTATCAACACATAATCTCTTCTGTCCTTTTCTAATCTTTTGAGGTCATCACACATGCTTTGGTTATGATCCCTGTACCTTTTGACAGTGTCTATGCAAGATTTAGTGCAAAGATTAGAAATTACCTCAGAAGGGAGATCAGACACTTCTGCCATAAGAGCTTGGTTCTGAATGGCTTCCTCAGCCTGGTCACTCCAGTCAAATCCCATTCCTTGTTGAGAAACAAGGGCTTGAGCAGAGTTCTTGTTTTGATTGAAACCACCATTCTGGGCTTGTTGGTGATTGTTGTTTGGCACACCACTTCTGCACTCTTTAGCAAAGTGTCCCTTCATGTGGCACTTGTAACATTCCACCTTTGTTTTGTCAAAACCAGCTCCATCTTCTCTTCTTTGAGAGAAGTTGTTTCTCCCAGTTCTTTTAATAAACTTCTTTACCCTCATAGATAACATGGCCATTTGCCATTTAATGTCCATCTCCTCCAGATCATCAGGGTGAAGTTGTTCCAGATCATCATTAATCAAAGAGTTGTTGCTGTGACTGGACAAAAAGGCTTCAAAGATAGTTTTAGTGCCTTTTTCTGAATTTAGTCCACTGACAGCACTAACTGCTTTAGGGTTGGCAGCAGTATCAGTAGATGCTGATAGAAGTGCAACATTGTGAATGTACCGAGTGGGCTTTTTCTTGGCTTCTACCTCAGTTTCAAAAACTCTTAGATCATTATATAGATCATCAAGTTCCTTCTCTTCCAGATTGTCACTTTGTCTATATGAGACAGTGTACATAGTCCATTCATCTCCAAGAGATCTGAGGAACTTCCTGTTGATATCATCTTGCTCCATCTTCACTCCAACAGTAGCCAGTTCACCAATAAGCTTGTTGAACCTGTCAAAAGTTTGAGTCATAGACTCATTCTTTGAAGAAGTGAAGTTCACATACTGCTGCTTCAGAACATCCCTTTGATTTATTTTGATGCTTTTAGTTCCAGCAAATCTTTTCTGTAGAGCATTCCAGAGAATCTGAGCATCAGTGCAGTTGCAAAATTGATGCTGATATTCATTGGGGATGGCCAAGAGCAGAGTGCTTAAGGCCTTCATCTCTGTCTGTCTGATCTTCCTCTCACCATCTGTCTTTGGTGGAGGTCTTTTCCCATCTGGTCCAATCTTTCCTGCTTCAGAGGGTCCATTCTCAATGATGTCCCACATTGAGTAGTCTGTGAGAAGAATGTATTGCCTAATTCTGATCTTCCACATGTCAAACTCACTGGGTTTGAGCATTGGGACCTTAGAAACAAGAGTACTGTTTGATTCTGCAAAGTTTTCCATGATGAATGAATAGATGTTTCTGAGAGAACGGGCTCTAATACCACTTGTCAGGATCGAATTCTCAACAAGAATAAATTCTCAGAAACTAATTTCAAAGGAGTTTGCGGAATAACACTTTGATATTCAATGAAACAATAAACAAACAGTAAATATGATGAATAACTTGTAAACTTGTATTGAATGGTTTAAATCACAAGATTACACACACAACCTCAATCTTGAAGAACAGACTCTTTCAAGACGAATTCTACTTCTCTAGAATTAGGAACTATGTCTTGAGGTTGATTCTCTCTCTAACAAAAACTCAGAATTAATCTTCTTTAAAACTACTCTATCAATTCTATACATATACTGAACAAAAGATAATTACAATTAATAAAATATCTTCAGAATATCTTCCATGAATATCTTCAATCTATCCAGCTGTCATTCTTTTAATCCTAATCTTCATCTCATAAGCAGCACTAATCACCTTGGAAGTATTAACTCAAACTTGGCAGCATTAACTACTAAGCAGCACTAACCTCTAGCAGTACTAACTAGCTAAGCAGTACTAACTTTGTTCAAGCAGCACTAACTTTGACTAGCAGCATTAATTCTACTAGAAGCAGTAATACCTAGCAGTATTAAACTTGAATTCCTCTGGCAGTAGTAATTCTGTACTAGCAGCATTAAACACTTAAGCTTTTCTTCAGTTCCCAACAAATTCACGACATACAATTATACTTAATATGTAGAATTATGACTACCGGTTACCTTTTTGGTTACACAAAATATTAAAAACCATAGTCAAAGTCATGAAATATAGTTACACTTAGTTTTTACAAACATAGCTATATGTTACCTTTTCGTCACATAAAATAAGAAAACAATGGCTAATTCAAGACATATAGTTACACTTAAATTTAGAAGCATGACTATTAGTTACCTTTTGGTCATGCGAATTACTAAAAATCGTGACCATAAACTATTTATTAGTCATGCAACTGATTCATCAGAATCATGGATATTTGTCATCTTTTTGTGACAATAAATTATTTTAATCGCGGTTTTAGCCATACTAATAGCTACACATATTGCATATTAACTGTGGCGAAATCATCACATATAGTTACGTTTCATATTTATAACCGTGACTACTGGTTCCTTTTGGTTACACAAAATAATAAAAACCATGAATATTAACACCGTGACTTTTGGCCATGTTTTACAATTTTTCGTGGCTATATATTTATTTCTTTTGGTCATGGAAAATTTTCTTTATGTGGCTATATGTCGGTCTATGGTCACGAATAATAACCATCAAAACATAAAACCACGGTTTAGACAAAAACTATGACTATATGTCTGTCTATAGCCACAGTTTTTTGTGACTACTTGCCACGGAAAAAAAAATTGTGGCCGTAAAGAACCATTTAGTCACTGTTTTAGCTAAACCATGTCATTATGTTTAAACATTTTTTGTAATGGTCACGGTTTTTGAGTTAAGTCGTGGCTAACACAATTCTCAAACTTTATTTATGACTTTTAGCCACGGTTCTAAACCCAACCGTGACTAACTTCAATTTTAAAAACCGTGGCAAAAACCCATTTTTGTACTAGTGAGAGTAGACTCCCCTTTTTGTCTACTACTCCCCCTGATGCGTACGTTAATCAAGGGTGTTTGGAAAGTCCTCGCATTCCAATGATTTCCATGTGTTTCTCAAATGTGGCCTTAGGTAGTGATTTGTCAAACAAATCAGCCAAGATCTCCTCAGACCTTACTTGATTAACTTAAATCATAAGGATAGCCTGTTGTTGCTGATATGGAAAAACCTCGGCAAAATATGTTTTGTATTGTCACCCTTGATATATCCTACTTTCATTTGTTCGATACAAACTGCATTATCTTCATAAATGCATGTAGAATTTTCGGTGGTAGAACTTAAATCACTAGCCCCTCAAATATGTGTAATGAAAGAACTTAGCCATATACATTATCGAACAGCCTCATGTACAACAATAATTTCAGAATGGTTCGATGAGGTATCTACAAGGGTTTGTTTGGTAGATTTCGAAGAAATCACCGTGTTCCCAATTGTAAAAATGTATCCTTTTTGGGAACGACCTTTGTGTGGGTTAAAGAGATACCCAACATCAACATATCCTACTAATATATCATTTGGGGTTTCACTGTAGGGGATGTCGCTTTCTTCGTTAATATTTCTAACATCTATTGTAACCCCATTTTTTTCTTTGTAGGTAAAGAATAAACCCATGTTTATGGTCCCTTTAAGGTATTGAAACATATTATTGATGTCATTCCAATGACGTTACGCTGGGGCAAAGCTAAATCTAGCTAGCAACTTCACTGAGAATGTAATATCAGGTTGAGTACATTGTGTTAAGTATAATAATGCGCCTATTGCACTTACAGAGGGAATTTCATCTCCCAACACCTCTTCCTCATCATCCTTTGGGCGAAATGGATCTTTATTTGTATCCAAGTTTCGAGAGATCATGGGAGTGCTAGCCGGATGCGCTTTATCCTTATTAAATCACCTGAGCATTTTCTGGATATAAGCGGACTGGTAGATAAGTATTCCATAAGCTCGGTGTTCTAGTTCTATACCTAGACAAACCCAAGTTTTCCCAAAATCTTTCATCTCAAATTCAGATTTCAAATAACTTGCAATATCTCTTATTTCATCAAGAGTACCTATTATATGTCAGAAAACAAAAACACGGCTGAGCACAAGGCTCAGTGAATGGATTATAATATATATTCGTAAATAATAATAAAAAACATCGATAACGAAGCGGAAGACTTAAAATTTCAATTCGAAGAAAGTTCTTGAGACTGAAATTTATACCTCTAATAAAGGTTCGTCACGTAGATTCCGAATATTTAATCGTTTCGTTGATTTGCTTCACGAATTTGATAGAAATTTAGAGAGAAGTTGAGAGTTTGAAGTTTTAGAGAGAGATAGAGAGGACATGGCGGTGTTTGGTATTGAATCACAGGGACGATAGATTGTAGTTTACTCTTATATATTAATATGGATTTGTTTTTTTTTATATTTAAAATCTATACGATATATATATATATATATATATATATAAATATAATATTTACTTATTTCTTTTAATAATTATTAAGAGTTTGGATATATAACGGTTTTAACCCGTCAACTATCTTTGGTTGTTAGTTTTAATTACGGTTCATTTCGGGTAAGAAGTAATTATATGTTTTTAAACCGAGTTTTACAATTATTCCTCCCCTTAAAAGAGATTTAGTCCCCGAAATCGAATTTAGACAGGAAATTTAAATCGATTAAAGAACTCGGGGTACTCTCGTCGCATGTGGTCCTCAGTTTCCCACGTCGTCTCACGTTCAAAGTGCTTTTTCCAAAGAACTTTTACAAAAGGAATCACTCTCTTCTGTGTACCTCTCTCATCAGGATCAATAATCACTTCAGGTTTCTCGTGATAAGATATATCATATTCTATGTGCTCCATGGGATATTTAATGATGTGTAAGAGATGATAGTTTCACCCTCGGAGTGAAGAGACATGAATACGTTTTGTACGTGAGATAATTGTGGGGGTAAAGTTAATCGATAAGACACAACTCCAACCCCTTCAAGAATTCCGAAAGGATTAATGTATGTCGGGCTCAACTTTCCTTTGAGACCAAAATGTCTGATGTCACGAGTTGGGGAAACCTTTAAGAAAACTTTATCTCCCGGTTGGAACTCATAGGTCGATGTCGCTTGTCGGTGTAACTCTTTTTACGAGCCTGAGCCTCTTTCATCATTTAACGTGAAATTTCGACCTTCTCGGTAGTAACTTGTACCAATTCTGGACCTTCGAGAATACGTTCTCCAACTTCATTCCAACAAGTCGGTGTTCGACATTTTTGGCCATAAAGAGCTTCATACGAGGCCATGCCGAAACTCGACTGCCAGCTATTATTATAGGAGAACTCTATTAGGTACAAGTAACTATCCCAACTTCCATGCCATTCCAACACACATGCTCGGAGCATATCCTTCAATGTTTAAATCGTATGTTCAGATTGCCCATCAGTTTGCGGATGTAAGGCTGTACTAAAATTCAAACGTGTGCCCCAAGCTTTATGTAAACCTTACCAAAATCGAGATGTAAAACGTGGGCCTCGATCGGAGGTTTTTCGATACATGAGTGTCATGAAGACGTACAATCTCACGTTGGAATACTTCCGTCAATTTATCAATTAACCAAGTTTGTCGGATAGGAAGAAAATGAGTTGATTTCGTCAGTCGGTCAACCACTACCTAAATTGCATCGTGTTACAAGGTTGTGCAGGGTAGTCCGACTACAAAATCGATAGTTATATGTTCCCATTTCCATACGGGAATGTTCAGTGATTGGAGAAAATCACCCGAACGTTGATGTTCACTTTTAACTTGTTGAAAAGTGAGACAACGGGCTACAAAATCGGCGATATCTCTCTTCATTCTAACCCACCAGTAATGGGTCTGTAAGTCGCGATACATTTTTATTGTAACCGGGTGAACAGAAAACATAGATTTGTGAGCGTTGGTCCGAATCTGATCTTTAAGCTCCAAGTTATTCGGAACACAAAGACGATCCCGAAACCACAACACGTGATCATTATCGATCTTGAATTCCGAACTAACATTCTCTTGTTCTTGCGGGAAGTTTGCCCATAATTCACTGTCTTCTTGTTGGGCTTCTTTGATCCGAGAAATTAAAGTCGATTCTACCATTAGATTCGATAGAATTTCCATTTGCGAACTCGGATAGATTTCCAGTCTGAACCGTTCAATTTCCAAATCCAACTCTGTAGGAACAAGTAAAGAAGAAACATGTTCCACGGCTTTACGACTTAAGGCGTCGGCGACTACATTAGTCTTATCCGAATGATACTGTATATCAACATCATAATCCTTTAGAAGTTCGAGCCACCTTCACTAACGCATATTTAGTTCTTTTTTAGTAAATATATATTTAAGGCTCTTGTGGTCGGTGAAAACTTCACATGTCTCACCGTATAAATAATGACGCCAAATCTTGAGTGTGAAGATAACCACAACCAATTCAAGATCATGAGTAGGATAATTGACCTCATAAGGCTTTAATTGATGTGATGCATATGCGATCACTCTACCGTTTTGCATAAGAACACAACTGAGACCTTTCTTTGAAGCATCAATGTAAACATGAAAACCATCGGTGCCAGATGGTAATACAAGAACAGACACGGTAACCAATCGATGCTACAGTTCCTCGAAACTAGATTCTTGTTCGGAACCCCAATTGAAGTTAACTCCTTTTCGGAGTAATCGGGTTAACTGTAGAGATATTTTAGAAAATCTTTCAACGAATTGTCTATAATAACCATCCAGGCTCAAAAAAACCACGAAATTTAGATACGTTCGTAGGTCGAGGCCATTTAGTGACGGTTTCAATTTTCGTTGGATCGACTTTGACACCTTCCGCAGAGATTACGTGTCCGAGAAAAGATATTTGATCAAGCCAAATTTCACACTTGGAACGTTTTGCGTATAAATTTTTCGTTCAAAGAGTTTCCAAAACGATGTGAAGATGTTGATCATGTTGCTCTCTTGACTTTGAGTATATCAATATGTCATCAATAAACACGATAACAAAGTCGTCGAGATAATCCTTGAAAACCCGATTCATAAGATCCATAAAGACGGCTGGAGTATTAGTTAGCCAGAAAGGCATTACTAAGAATTCGTAGTGCCCATAGCGAGTTATGAATGCGGTTTTCGGAATATCACAATGTTGGATACGAAGTTGATGGTACCCGGACCGAAGATCAATTTTGGAAAAGTATCGTGCCCCATGTAATTGATTGAATAGATCGTCGATTCTCGACAACGGATACTTGTTATGGATCATTACTTTATTAAGCTCTCGGTAATCAATACAAAGACGCATCGTACCGTCTTTCTTTTTGACAAAGAGAACCGGAGCTCCCTAGGGTGAGACACTGGGTCGAATGAAACATTTCTTCAATAGATCATCGAGTTGAATTTTGAGTTCCTTCATTTCAGTTGGAGTCATTCGATAGGGAGCCTTGGAAATTGAAGAAGCTCCAGGAACTATCGATGGTAAATTCGACTTCCCGGACTGGTGGTATACCCGGTAGGTCGTCGAGAAACACATCAAGATATTCGGAAACAACAGGTATGGGAGCAGAAGCAAGGAATACATGTTAGGGATCTTGTAACGAGGCTAGAAAACCTTTGTTACTTTGCTAAGTATACTGTTTCACAGTAATATAGGTTAAAACGCTAACATCTTCTTTTGGAGTACCTCCTTGGAAGATTGCCTCTGGTTTGTCAATATCCCCAAACAATATTTTTTTTGGGGCGTTATAGTCTATAGTTGCACGGTGGTGTGACAACCAATCCATACCCAATATTAATTGAAAGTGGTACATATTCATTGTAAGTAGAGTGACCTCCCGTATGCCATCTCCAATAAATAACAGACAATTTGAAAATCGAGTTAACACACAGATTGAACCACTCATAGGGTAGATATCACGACTGGAAATTCAGTGGTTTGCTCATAAGGTTTTAACTGGGATTCTAATTGTTCAGAACCAACAGAGTGTGTTGCCCCGGTATCAAACAAGGCACAAACAGATAAATCGATTAAGTTAACATGGATTGCTCAAGGTATGTAGGCATCATACTTGACATGGTCTAACAAACCACATCAACAATATTTGGCTCGCTAGTACCCCTCACTGGGTTAGAGTTTGGGTGACCCTCAGGTTGAGATCTGGATTTGCGTGGGTGACCATGTCTCGACATTCTAACACAGTACAATATCAAGATCATAATTCAAAACAGATACGATTGAAAATCGGTAAATAGAATTAAATTCCAGTCTACCCGTTCTTATGTCTACCCAATCCTCACAGGTCAAGCCTATTTAATCTACAAGTCGAAACCTATGCTCTGATACCATATTTGTAACATCCCCCGTCCCCGTGGCCCAGAACGGGTGATGTCACGAACGGAACTTAACATAATTACACAACTAAATCAGAGCTACTAATAAACTCCAAACATATATTACAATCCAAAATCTTACACTTCAAAAAGTGTTTATAAACTTAGAACGTTTATATAATAATGTGAGTCTAAGAACTCCAAAATTTCACGCTCAATCTCAAGTCCCGTCCCCGTAAACGTCACTTCGAACCTGTCGTGTCAGAAAACAAAAACACGGCTGAGCACAAGGCTCAGTGAATGGATTATAATATAAATTCGTAAATAATAATGAAAACATCGATAACGAAGCGGAAGACTTAAAATTTCAATTCGAAGAAAGTTCTTGAGACTGAAGTTCATAATTCATTTAAATCAAAAGAAACGTTCGGTAATATAATCAAAAGCAATAATCTCAAGAATAGTTCACACTTTAACTTCAAAATGTAATATAAATAAAGTCCGTCAATTCCAGTCGTGTTCGTGAGGTGATCAGCCACACGAACTGGGTCGGCATGCAGGCACACACAAAGAGTCCCCCGTGAATTTAACCACGGTCACATATTCTGTGGGTAAAATTCTAGAATCGATTCATCCGCCCTGAAGCCAACAAAGTCATCCAAGTCCCCCAGAGTGGGTTCACGTAAGCCACACATGCTTAACTCTGGTGGACCGTCATCTGCAGGACGCTATGACAACAAAGCCGTCATAGAAGGCATCCCAAATAATGTGCCCATTTATTGGGTTATTCTAAAATCAACGAAAACTAAACAAATGCCACTTACCCAAATGGCGATCATAGAAATTATAATCTATATACTTCACAATTTTCATAAACAATCTCATACGAGACACATTTTAATAAAACATCAAAATGTTCAAACAATTGATTCAATAAATCAAAATCAATGTGTATGTGTGTGTACAATTTTGTATTTGTTGATCACGTTCGGTTGATCAATTACGAGGCGGTGAACCACCTTTCGGAAGGGTCAACTACAACAAATAGTTTCCCACGATTCAAAAGAAATGAAATACATACCTTAATTGAATTGAGATTATCACGCGATCAATCGATCCTCACAACGAACTTTAACTCGTTCGATTGCCTATTTAAACCACCAATTATTATTAATCGCATAACCTAAAACTCAATGGTTATTATCCTAAGTTTAACCACGAAATTATATTCTCTTAGACATTAAACCGATCGCTTGGTGTGCGGTTAAACATCTAGATATAAATATCACCGTTTTGATTCTAAACTTTACCCGTTTGTAATTTTGACAAAAACAAACATTCCTAAACACATATTTGATCGTAACTTTGCAATGATACAACATAATCTACCAACCAACTTCAACTATCCAAACTTACCAACTTAAATAACATAAGAAGAAATTTATACCTCTAATAAGGGTTCGTCACGTAGATTCCGAATATTTAATCGTTTCGTTGATTTGCTTCACGAATTTGATAGAAATTTAGAGAGAAGTTGAGAGTTTGAAGTTTTAGAGAGAGATAGAGAGGACATGGCGGTGTTTGGTATTGAATCACAGGGACGCTAGATTGTAGTTTACTCTTATATATTAATATGGATTTGTTTTTTTTTATATTTAAAATCTATACGTAATATATATATATATAGGGAGAGGTTCATTTGAGAAATGGTAAATATATGAGAAATAGAGAAGTAATCTTAGCCATTCATCTGGTCAACATTTGCGGCTCTGACCGCGAAGCACCGGATAATTCCTTGTGTGGTCTATAGAAGGTAGAGGGGTAATTTCGTAAAATACACGGGATGAGTTCATATATGAATCTGTATGAATCACAAAGATTCATATATGAATCTGTTAATTAGTTCAACTGATTCATATATGAATCTTTGTGATTCATACAGATTCATATATGAATCTTTGTGATTCACAAAGGTTCATATATGAATCTTTGTGATTCACAAAGGTTCATATATGAATCTGTTAGTTAGTTCAACTGATTCATATATGAATCACAAAGGTTCATATATGAATCAGTTAAAAGAGTTCAGTTGTGAATTGCACTGGTTCATATATGAACATATAGTTCATATGTGAATTATACATGTTCATATATGAACACAGCCCGTGTGTTTTGTAAAATTTACGAAATTGTCCTTCTATTTTTGGGATAGCCGCAACTTTTGACCAGTCAAAGCCGCAATATTTGACTAGTCAAATCCGATCTTGACCATATGAATGGCTATGATTACTTCTCTATTTCTCATATATTTACCATTTTTCAAATGAACCAAACACTATATATATATATATATATATATATATATATATATATATATAATATTTACTTATTTCTTTTAATAATTATTAAGAGTTTGGATATATAACGGTTTTAACCCCTCAACTATCTTTGGTTGTTAGTTTTAATTACGGTTCATTTCAGGTAAGAAGTAATTATATGTTTTTAAACCGAGTCTTACACACTTGGTGGGGTTAGCACTACCGAACCAAATATCTTTCTCTTAGCCAAATAATCTAGTTCTGCCTTAATTGATTTTTTCCATTTAGGTCAGTCTTCTCTATGTTAACATTCTTCAACTGTAGCGTGTTTTGATGTCATCATGCTCTATTGTTGTTGGTTTTTACGCAACCTCAAAATACTTCCAAATATATCTCAACGAAAGTATACATCTTGATCTATTGTCGTTTTTTTAACAAGTAATAATGGTACAAGTACCGGATATCGATCCACAGGGAAGCGTGTAAAAGTTTCTCTTAAAGTCCAATTTGTAAAAGTTAGTTTCAGATGGCGAATTCGAAGAAAATCTTTTGGTTGGTTGGATTGGTTAACACTACAAAAATCAATTAAAAAGAAGCAAAGGGTACAAAGATCCATTAAAACGAGATGAATGATCCGGTAAAAAGATATTAGCATTCCTTCTTTATCTCAAAATCGATATTTTATGTCACTTAAAAGTTTTCATACATGTAAACAGTTATCAATTGTTTAAATGTAATCTACACATAAAATATAATCTTGATTTAAATAACTCGGACAATCATGCTACATTCAAAACACCTTTTTATCGGTCTTTGTCTTAATTTTACTTTGTACCCCAAGCTAAGGCGATTAGCCAAACATAGCTTGGAAAGATGTAAAGACGTGAAATATAAATAACAGAGATTGAAAATGCATGAAATAAAGAGCGAGTATTAGAATTTAGAAAATGAAACTTGTTGTGCAAGCAACGATTTCAAGAAGCGATATAAAGTAAAAAACACGAATTATAAAAGACAATAATTAATTGACGAGAATTAAGTGTGAGAAAGTAAATGACGAGAAATTAAATTGCGGAATGTAAATAGCGATAATGTAAATTACATAATTTAAATGACTAAAAAGTAAATGCGAGAAGGAAATCGGTAACTTGCACACTAAGGTTCAATTCAAAAATTAAAGACTTGCTCGTTTCTTTTGGGAAAGTCATGTTTCAGACTTTTGAGTAATAGTGATGCGTCACAATTGGATTTATAAAAATCCAACATAAAAATACAATCAAAGGTTCCTCGAAAAGTGAAATGAGAGTTTAGAAAATACGTAATGGTATCACGCACTAATCACAAGGAACTTTCCACAAAGAATTGAGAATCTGCCCTTGTTAAGAGTATGGAGTGAAAATGCAAAACTTGCAAAAACAATTTATAAAAGCTTAAAGACGAGAGAAATGCAATAAGTAAACGAGATGAAGAAAAGAAAACTTGGGGAATACTCCGAAGCTTGAAATTAGACTTGATGACTACAAAACACATTTCTAACCTATTATTGATGAAAAGCAACAACCAATCGTAGACGACTATTACAATCTAACGTTTCTCCAATTCTTCACACACTTATTTCCCCATTGTAAAAATGGAGGAATAAGAGAGAAGAGAGAAATTAACTAGAGAATTCCTCCCAAAAACTCCCTATTAAAACTTTTTCTCCTCTTCTAAACAATAACATCACCAATCTATTTATCCTAAAAATAGATGAGTAAAATGACCAAACTACCCCTAAGGGGTTTGAGAACGTACAACTAAAACTAAAAGATTAAAACATAATAAAAATTGTTTTTCAACCCATAAATCGGCCCATGGCCTACGCAAATCGGCCTAAGGCCTCAACCAAAATATTAAATAAAAGTTGTCCAAGTTCTCGACCCAATGTGATTTATGTGTTCGGCCCACATTCATTTATACAAACATTTCGGTCCACATCCATAAAAAGTATTTACCAAAGTCCATCATATTCATCAAAAATCTTCACAAGAATCGTCCAAAAATTAGGCACAAAACGTCTTCCAAATATCCTACACAAACACGACATAAAAATGAGAGATTTTTCATAATAATAAGTATAAATTCTTATCTCGTTCACCTCTTATTTCAAATCCTAAAAATCTATCTAAACCATAAAGAAATAAATAAAAGGCTCAATTTATTAATATAACTTGACACTAAAATATAACAAAAGTGATGTAAATGAGGTTAATAAATTGATCTCATCATCTATGATCTCGTGAGCAACAATATATGCAAATATACTGTTGGGTCATTGACCAACATCTTCCTAAATCGAAACGTAGCCCTGACTGCTACGCTATATGAAAATAAAGTTGTGCCTTCTCCATCAACAATTGCTTTTGGCGTAGTGGTAAGCGCTTGATCATAACAAGATTATCGTTTAGAATGACGTCATAGGAGAGAGAAAACGTTTCGTTTTTAGAAAGTATCACTGATAGAAATTCAGAGATAATTTTTAAAAACGAAACGTTTTCTCTCTCCTATGACGTCATTCTAAACGATCTTAAGAAACACTAAGAAGGTTGCACTAGAAATAGAGAATAGGGGATTGGAAGAATATAGAAAACAAGGGTTTCTATATATTTAGAAAGATAAAATGTCACATTATTTTTGTGCAAATATATGTTGATGACATTAGATTTGGTTCTATTAACCCATCTATGTGTACTCGCTTCGCTGAAAGAATGAAGAAAGAATATAAAATGAGTATGATGGGTGAACTAACTTACTTCCTTAGACTTCACATCAAGCAAACTGATAAAGGTACATTTATTAACCAAGATAAGTACGTTAAAGATATGCTGAAAAAGTTTGATCTCACTCAAACTTCAGTGATGAAAACTCCTATGGCACCTCCTCTGACATTAAACAAGGATCCATCAGAAAACCTATTAATGTCACTGCCTATAGAGGAATGATTGGCTCCCTGTTGTATCTTACAGCGAGCCGACCTGACATCATGTACTCTACATGTCTTTGTGCACGCTATCAATCTGAACCCAAGGAATCCCATTTGATCGCTGTAAAGCTAATCTTCAGATATCTGAAAGGAACTCCTAACCTCGGTCTTTGGTATCCCAAAGATTCAGGGTTCGATCTAACTGGATATTCAGATAGTGATTTTGCAGGATGCAAACTTGATAGAAAAAGCACCACTGGTGGATGTCAACTTCTAGGAGGAAAGTTGGTAAGTTGGACAAGTAAAAAGAAAAACTCAGTGTCCACTTCCACAGTTGAAGCTGAGTACGTAGCCGCTGGAAGTTGTTGTGCACAAGTCTTATGGATGAGAAATCAACTATTAGACTATGACCTTCATCTATCAAAGTTTCCAATCTATTGCGACAGCACTAGTGCCATCGCTATAGCAAACAATCTGGTACTACACTCAAAGACAAAACACATCGAGATCAGATATCACTTTATCAGAGATCATGTGATGAATGGTGATATTGAACTTCACTTTATCCCTACTGACTATCAGCTCGCTGATCTTTTTACCAAACCTCTTGATGAGACAAGATTTAACTTTCTCATCAGTGAGCTTGGAATGTTGAGTCTTGAAGATTAAATCTTCAGCTTTCATGCATTATGTCAGTGATAATATGTTACACTTCATCATGTAATTTTTGACTAAATATTCTAACTCACAGGTATGTTTTCTCATTCTCTCTCACTGAATATCTCTTTCAGTAAGACGTTTTTCAAAAATCAAATCTTCAATCACTGAATTTCTTCAAGTGGTTAAAAGCTTTTTGATAAACAAATCTTATCACTGATATTTCTCGTCAGTGATCCTTTGAAAAGAAAATTTATCTCTGAATTTCTATCAATGATACTTTCTAAAAACGAAATGTTTTCTCCTCCTATGACGTCATTCTAAACGATAATCTTGTTAGGATCAAGTGCTTACCACTACGCCAAAAGCAATTTCTGATGGAGAAGGCGCAACTTTATTTACATATAGCATAGAAGCCAGCGCCACGTTTCGATTTAGGAAGATGTTGGTCAATGACCCAACAATCTCCCCCCCAGCATCTGCCAGTACTAACAAGATCTTCGCTAGAAGTCAATGGTTGCACAGCATGCCTTCGGCATTTAAATGCACTCCATGGGATTCGAACCCGTGAACTGCTCTGATACCACTTGTTAGGATCAAGCGCTTACCACTACACCAAAAGCAATTGCTGATGGAGAAGGCGCAACTTTATTTCCATATAGCGTAGCAGCCAGCGCCACGTTTCGATTTAGGAAGATGTTGGTCAATGACCCAACATATACCATCAATGAGTAGGTGTGCTTAAAAACCCGACCAACCCGGTCAACCCAACCTAAATCACTGCGAAATAACTCATCCCAAAGTAACCCGATGTCTAATCGAGTTGTAAAATCTTCAAACCTTAGGTATTTGGTTGATATTGGGTTACTTTTATTTGAACCCAACCCAACCTGAAGAACTCAACATCCTTTTATTTCTTAGAACTAATATGATTGTTGAGCCTCTATTAATATGTAAATTAGAAAATTACACCACCACATATATGTATATTTTCAATCTATTTTCCATCTCTATATAACTCTTTTGTATATATAAGTTGTACCAAATGGTTGATGATGAAAAAGAAATTATGGGTAGACAAGAGAAAACAAATTATAAGAATATTTTGATGTACCAAAGTATTAACCCGACCAACCCGTACGGTTTGATTTGGTTTGGGTTGGGTTCATATTTTTCAAACCGCAAGCATTGTGTTGGATTGTTCAAATACCTTCAACTCGATCAACACAACCCGGAATGTTATTGCGTCCATTACTTTGGAGTATGTTTCCTCATAGTCAATCCCAGGGCGCTGTGAGAAACCTTGCACCACAAGACGAGCCTTATATCTTATGACTTCATTAGTCTTATTATGCTTTTTGAAAAAGACCCCTTTATGTTCTATAGGCTTTACACTTGGTGGAGTTAGTACTACCGAACCAAATACCCGTCTCTTTGCCAAAGAATCTAGTTTTGCCTTGATTGCTTCTTTCCAGTTAAGCGAGTCTACTCTATATTAACATTCTTCAAATGAGTGTGGTTCGATGTCATCGTGCTCTATGATTTCGTGAGCAACAATATATGCAACAATGCAAATATATCATCAATGAGTATGATGATCTTTCCATCAACTCATGTACATTCTTATATTTCATTGAGATTTCTTTGTTCTCTAAATCAATATTGACTTCGGAGCATCCTCCAGTAATGATTCATGGGCATAACTATAATTAGAGACAACCTCATGAGAAGGGTTTTCGGTATTGATGATAAGTTGATCGGATTGTGCCTTACTCTCATTTTTCTTTCTTGGGTGAGTATCTATGGAACCAAGTAGCCTCCCCTTTTCCTTTTGGGAGCCATGGCCTCAACCATACTTCCACTATGTGTGGTTGCAACACTATTTCCAATGGTGTTGTGCCCCTGTTTGGGGACTTTTAACCTTGCAGATACATTTGCAGTTGGTATATGTGATCTTGTCACTTTTGCAATATCAGTGAACACATCAGGTATCGAGTCTGCTAAACTTTGAAGATTTAGTATTCGTTTCACTTCATTTTCACATTGTGTAATGTGGGGATTGAAACGAGACAGAGTGGGAACATTCCATGACAATTCTTGTCGTTCCCTTGGGAAATCATATTTCCTATATCCCCCTAAAGACGGTAATATTGTCTCATCAAAGTGACAATCCACAAATCTTGCGGTAAATAGATCACCCATCAAGGGTTCTAAACAACGGATAATTGTTCGGGATTAATATCCAACATATATATTTAATCATCTTTGAGGACCCATTTTGGTGCCCTGTGGGGGCGTAATTGACACATATACTGCAACACCAAGTTTGCGTAAATGTGAAATATCAGGCTCATATCTATTTGGTAACTGGTACACAAAAAATGGTTGGCTAGTAGTGGGTCTAAAGGGAATAAGTAAAGTTGCATGTAATATTGCATAGCCTAAGACAGAAGTGGGTAAATTGGTGGGCATAACCAATGCCCTTGCTATCATCTGTATCCTTTTGATGGTAGCTTATGCAAGACCATTTTAGTGTATGCACATGGGGTACGGGATGCTCTACATCGATCCACAATAAACATGCAATAATCATCAAATGCTTGTGATGTAAATTCTCCAGCATTATCGAGGCGTATAGACTTGATAGGATAATCAGGGTGGTGATCCCTCAAACGTATAATCTGTGCTAGGAGTTTTGCAAATGCAGCGTTTCGTGTGGACAATAGTGTGACATGCGTCCATCGTGTTGAACTATTGTCCAAAACCACAAAATACTTGACTGACCCGCATTATATATATAGGTCTATAAATATCACATTGTATACGTTATACAGAATGGAATTTTTTGTTTTGTGTCCTTAGCATAGGATGGTCTCGATCGTGTCTTAACTAAGGAACAGGATTTGCAAAAATTTGGGGCATTCAAGGAGGCAGATGGTGATGATGGTGTTGCTTCTAATTTGGTAGTTTCCTATAATCTCCCTATCTTACCTTTCATTCGAAAGAAAGGGTGTCCGTGTGTATGTTTCAACACACGTATCATCATATCACGGCCAGGTACCCCAGACGGTCATGCCAAAGCCTATATATGTCACTATCCCAAAGTTCATTATTGGTGACAAAATATGATTCAATGACTCGAATTGTGGTAAGGTACAATCCACTAGTTTGACATATTAATTTCTCTAATATCGTTTCCTTTCGTATTCATTAGAGGTGATATACATATATTCATAACCATTCTCACAGTGCATTTCAATATGATAGTCGTTGAAACGTATATCTTTGAAACTTAACAAGGTTCAGTTAGCTTTTGGAGCATAGAGTGCTTCTGTGACTGTCATTTTAGTGCCATTACGCAACAAGAAAGTGGCAGATCCTCGACCAAGTATTAAATTGTATGATCCAATCATTGTAGTCATTGAGGATTTATAAGCGATTATTTCAGTAAATAATAGTCTATTTGTTAGTATTGTGTGGGTGGTCCTACAGTCAACTAAGCCCTCAAGTTCTCCACGATATATTCCTACAAGGAACGGAGAATATAAATAATTAAGTTGTTTTGACGTGTTCCTTTACATCACCACCAGGTTTGGATAATATACATACGAAAGCAAAGTTTATTTAATAAACTTTAAAAGTAATTCAATAATCCATTAATCCAAACAATAAATCAATAATCCAGCAATCCAATTAGTAAATTAAGTTCACTAAACAATCGGGAGAAAAAAAAACAAAGAATATTGTCTATATAACTATTGTCTTTGAAAAATAGATAAGGTAGATTAGTCAAAATCCGATAGCTCTAGTGATGGATCATTGTTATTCATATGAGTGAAATCACGAATTGTTAGGTTGACTTATGAGTCATTGCTTGTTTCTTCAAGGTAGTGAACTTCCTGTTCTTTAGACTCCCTATTCTTTAGACTCCCTATATGTTTTGTAGATGGCTATTACAGTGTTGCTTGCACGAAAATTCTTGTATCGGTGCCCAACGATGCCACACCTGTAGCAAAGTTCAGTTTCGTCTCTTACTGTTTTGGTAGGATCAGTCATTGGTGTTTTTCTTTTGATTGTCCTTGATTACTTGGCCAGCAATTGTATCTTTATTCCATGTATTGGAAAATCCACCACGACCATTATGCGAACCTATCCATGACCCGGTCCACAACCATGCGCATAACCCTGTCCACGACCCCATCCACCTAGTGTGTGGTAGCACAAGTGTGTGATTCAGTATGTTTAGCTCGTTTTCCATTGGAGTTCTTTCCACCTCTAATGCTTGCATGATTAGATTCAGGAATTTTCTTTGTCTCCACAAGTCTAGCGTTGTTATTTAAAACAACCTCATTGTGTCTCTCAACCACTTGCAGTAAGTTGATAAGTTTGTTGAATCTTGTGATTCTTTTGTTATCATATTCCAACCGATATTGATTCATTAGTATGATTGTTGATGTAGGGAAAGTGGAAAGCGTTTTCTGAATCATGTCGTCTTTCGTGAATTCCTTGCCACGGAAGTTTAGACGTGCTTTAAGACACATGATTTCTTTGTTGAAATATTTTACCTTTTTGTAATCGAGTAAACGGATGTCATTCCATTGTACAATTAGTTCGAGAAGTAAAAAGTCATGAATATTCCAAAATCTTCATTTTAGTGCGTCCCACGGTTCTTTGGGGGTTTTCAATTAAAACTACTTCCACTGAAGGTTGAGATCGATGTGTCGTCTCAAGAACATTAAGACATTTGCTTGTACCTTTTCTGACAGTTTGTCTGTGTTAAAGCACATATTTATTGGATTCAAGATCATAATTATCTGAAGATGGAAAACTAAAGTCAAAGCTGGAAAAGTCGTCTCAACAAATAGTCTAGGGTCCTTTTGTAATAAATAGTCAAAGTTTATTTTCCGTATTTTTCCTTTTAGTCCTTTTGATTTAATAAGTTTTTGTTTTTAGATGTTGGGCCCAAGTCAAGCCCATCTTGGTAAGCCTTTGTTTAAATTTAGTGTTAATTAGGCTGAAGCTTTGTTATTGAGAGAGGTAGCCGTACGTGAGATAGAGAGAGAAAGAGAGAGAGGGCGCTCAATAGAAAGAAAACAGAGAGATCGATTCAAGCTTGTAATCCTTTGATTCTTTGGTATAATCGTATCAGGTTTGCATAATCGTTTCTGTTTATTCGTATTACTTGATTGAATCGTTTGTTATTGGGATACACAATTGGTATCAGAGCTAGTACAGATTGAATTGAATATTTTTTTTTTGTTCTGTTATCTGTCAAAGATTCAATTTTTAGCATTGTGTGATTGTTAATCGAGTATTTTTTTTATTGCTTAGTGATCGGTTTGCTTATTATCTCGTTTGGGTAATGTTTGATTTGAGTATTGAATTGAATTTGATTGCTTATTTGGTGACATTTGAATCTGTTTGGTCATCACGAGCACAACACTGTCCAATTCTTTGATTTTTCATAGAGTGGTTATTATTGAAATTAATTGTTAGCAATCAGTTCTAATCGTTTAATCGATCGTTTTTGCAAAGTTTGGTTGTTCAATTTTGAGTATTGATTAGTTTCTAGGTTGATTTCTGTGTTTCTGGGTCGATAAGTCTCAAGAACATATCGGTCTAAGCCTATATCGGTCGAACAATATCTGTCGAACTTTATCGGTCTTTCACTATTGGTCGACCACTCCTTATCGGTCGACCGGTACTCACACAGTCCACCCCGGTCTAAGCACTATCGGTCTAAGCACACTATCGGTCTAAGCACACTATCGGTCTAAGCATTCTACCGGTCTTTGCACTTCCCCGGTCGAACAAGTATACCGGTCGAGCACTCCACTGTTTGCGCCAATCACTGTTCCTATCTTAGAATTTTTTTTCTGTGAATTTTTCAAAACTGTAATATGGCTTTTAATAGGGTAAATTTTTTCTCTAGGGGCGTTGCCCCTTGACCCCGCAAGGGCATTGCCCCTTGACCCCACCCGCTAACCGGGTAGCGGGACCCCCGTGCTAAGTCTGCGAATGGGGACAAAGTTCTGTTCGTGATCAGATTTTTCTGAATTTCATTCTAAAATTTTCAGTATTGTGTGATTTTATCTTGATTTCTAACGATCTCATCCAGTTGATTGTATCGTATCAGATAAGTTAGACTACTAATCGTATCAGTAAGAATGTCTCGGGAAGCTCTTGCCATTGGAACAGATGTAAAGCCACCAGTACTCTTCAAAGGGGAGTACGAGCAATGGAAGGAAAAATTCTTGGACTTCATCGATCGACATGATTTGGGAGATTATATCAGAAAATCTCTGAAAGAAGGAATCATGACACCTCCAACCAAGGTTCTCACTGTAGCCGGAGAAAATGGTGAAGAAGAAGAGACAGAGTATAAGTTATCGATTGGTGAATATACGGAAGATCAGCTGAAGAGACACAAGGGTGACAAGCTGGCAAGATCATTTATTCTCCAAGGCATACCGAATGAAATATATTTCAAGATTGATAGCTACAATGCTACCGGCAAGCAAATGTGGGATCAATTGGAGAAGATGATGATTGGATCAAAAGTCGGCAACCAGCTTAAAGTTTCCAATTGCTTGAATAATTATGAAGAATTCAAAGCCAAAGCTGGAGAATCACTCGAAGCCAATTATGACAGATTTGTCACGTTGTTGAATGAGCTCAACAAGAACAAGATCATCAAATCTCAAGTTGAGCTGAATGTGAAATTTCTCAGCAACCTTCAGCCAGAGTGGAAGAGATTCACCAGACAGATGAGGCAGTTGAAAGATCTGAACGACATTCCACTTCATGAAGTTTATGAAATCCTCAAATATAATGAGGAAGAGGTGGATGAAATCAAGGCTGAGATGAAAAAGGCTGACAAAGCAGTTGCTGATCCAGTTGCTCTTGTAGTAAAGAAGAAGTCTAAGAAGAAGAAGGTGATAGAATCTGAATCATAAGAGGATGATAGCGAGGCAAAGTCTGACTCTGACGATTGTGAACAACTGAAGGAAGCCATGCTAATGTTAACCAGGGCTTTCCAAAAGAAGTTCTATAAAAAGCCAAATTCCAACAGTCAGAGGTACTCGTCTGGTCCGAATAACTACAAGCATTAGGAGAAAGTTGAAGAAAAGAGACCAGAAGACAAGAAGAAGGATGGAGTTGATGAGTTCAAGAAGGAAGAACCGATGAAGTGCTATAATTGTGGCAGATTTGGTCATTTTGCCAAGGACTGCCGAAAACCTAAAGTCCAAAACTCCGAATATTACAAGAATAAGATGCTTCTAGCCAAGCAACAAGAGGCTGGAAAAGCATTAATGGCGGAGGATGAATACTGGCTCGACCATTCGGATCAAGAGTCTGAAGAAGGAGAGAAGGATGAGATTGCACATCTGTGCTTGATGGGGAAGAACCAGTCAGAAGCTGAAGCTGATTTTGATGATGGAGACAATGATGAGGTATGTAACTTAACTGAATCTGATTTTCTGAACCAAATGCATGCCATGATGTCTAAACTGCAAGAATTAGAGTCTAAACTGAAGCGTGAGAAAGGTGTCATAAATGAGAAAAATCAATCTATACATAAACTTAGTAATGATATTGCTGAGAAAAATGTATTAATTGAAACTTTGCATAAAAATATAGACACCTGCGCTAAAGAAAAGACTATAATTCATAAAGAGTTGTCTGAAACTGTTTCTAAGTATAGAGAATGTGAGTTTAAGTCTATAGAGATTTCTAAAAGGTATTTTTCTACTTCAAAAGAAAAGAATTTTTTAATAGACAAGGTGAATGCTTTGGAAGAGAAATTACATTCTTTAGGTCAAACTGAACACACTATTCATTTGAACAAACCTAAAGAGAAACCAGATACTTGGGGACTTGGTTACAAGAACCCACATCATCTCAAAAAGGGTATATCTGAAGTGCCTGCACTTTATGACTTTGGGTTTATGTTGTTGGCTCCTCAACATCAGGAACTCAAACCCTTTTGGACTAGTCTGTCTGAAAAAGATAAAGCCAAGGAATATGATAAAAGAAAGAACACAACTAAAGTTCAACTTCCATTTCGCTATGAAAAGTTGAATAACAGTTATAGTTCTAATAAATCAAAATTTCTTTCAAATGATTATTTTGAGAGCTATTCTGTAAAAGAGTTGGAGGCTAAACCCATCGAAGGTAAGCTTTACGTACCTCCTCTAGTTTTGGAAAGTAAAATTTCTGAACTCGAGAATACTCTTACAGAAGAAAGAATTTTGATGGACCTAGAACAAACTGTATTTTCAACAGTGTTCAAAAATACTATTTTTCCTAAATTCTCCAAGGCTTTAAATTCTGATGACAGGTCTGGTTCACTTGAGAATGATCTTAATTTCTTAAACTCTGATGGTAGTTTAAATGATTGTGTTTCTTAGTTTGATTTTTCTTCTAAACTTCCTGATCATTCATCTTGTGTTGTTAATTCCTTTGGATTACCCAGTGTTTTTGACAAAGGTGAAACATCAACGAAAGTTGATAAATCAGTTTCTATGAAATCAAAGAAAGCAAAAGGTAAGAAATAAAAATCTCAGCTTTCACAGAAACCGATCCACACTGGTAAGCCAAAGAAGAAGCATTCTCTTAATTCTCATCATTCTAACTCTAAAGTTTCAAATGTTTCAGATTTGAGAAAGCAAAGGGTTGGCGTTAAGACTGCATGGATACCGAAACAGAAGATAGACGAGAAAGCTAAATCTAGTTCTAGTTTTATTTTGAATAAAAAGACTTCTAGTAAAGATGATGTGATTGTGAATGTTGCTACTTTTAAATCTAATCTTGTTGATTCTCGCAAGAAGTACTCTATAAAGCAATTATTCCAGTTAGCACCATCAAATAAAAAGTTTTTAAATTATGGTGAATGTGATTATGCTTCTCGTAAATATTCTGATGTTTGGTATGGTTCATATAATGTTTCATCTTGTCATTATCATTCGTCTTATTATGCTTCTGGTTTTCAAAGAAAAAGCGGACCCAAGTTTAAATGGGTGCCAAAATCAAGTACTAACAGTGGAGGTCCCATTTTTAAATGGGTTCCTAAACCTCTTCTTTCCTGATTTGTTTTGTGCAGACCTGTCATATGTGGTATTTAGATAGCGGGTGTTCCAAATATATGACAGGGCAGAAGAGTATGTTGTCTAATTATACGGACAAATACTGCGGCACAGTTCGTTTTGGGAATGATCTGTTTTCACCTAATATGGGATATGGTGATGTTGTACATGAAAATCTTACGATCAAGAAGGTGAATTACGTTGAAGGCTTAGGGCATAACCTATTCAGCATTGGCCAATTCTGCGACAAAGACTTAAAGGTTAATTTCAAGGCCAAGACATGTTCAGTGCGCACTAAAAAAGGAAAAGAACTCTTGGTCGGCACTCGCAAGTCAAACCTCTACACCATCAACTTGTCAAAGGTCCAGGCTGACAATCAGGTCTGTCTACTATCCAAGGCCTCGATGCAACAAAGTTGGTTATGGCATCGACGGCTTTCTCACCTCAACTTTCGGTACATCAACAAGCTGGTCAGTAGCAAGCTAGTGAAAGGTCTTCCAGAATTGAAGTATGAAAGAGAACATCTATGTGCATCATGTGAAAAGGGCAAGATGAAGAGAGCCCCACACAAACCAAAGCCTGAACCGAGTACCAGCTCTCCTTTAGAGTTGTTGCATATGGACTTGTGCGGTCCTATGCGAACGCAAAGCTTAGGAGGAAAGAAGTATGTGCTAGTTATCGTGGATGACTATACGCGATACACTTGGGTTAAGTTTCTACGGTCTAAAGATGAGACTCCCGATGTTCTCATTACGTTTCTGAAGACGACCCAAGTCAATCTGCAAAAACAAGTCAAGATTCTCAGGACTGACAATGGCACAGAGTTCAAGAACAAGATAGTTGAAGAATATCTCAAATCGGTCGGGATATCACATCAATACTCTGCTGCTCTCACGCCTCAACAGAACGGAGTCGTCGAAAGGCGAAATCGTACACTTGTCGAGGCCGCTCGAACAATGCTCAGCCAATCTGACTTACCTTTATTTTTGTGGGCTGAAGTTGTATCGACTGCGTGTCACACTCAGAATCGCTCCATGATACA
Organism: Arctium minus; assembly: GCA_954870635.1. Classification (NCBI taxonomy): domain Eukaryota; kingdom Viridiplantae; phylum Streptophyta; class Magnoliopsida; order Asterales; family Asteraceae; genus Arctium; species Arctium minus. The sequence goes on along the minus strand of OX941081.1, from coordinate 24,822,442 downwards.
CCGCCGATTTCAGAAGACTCCGTATGCGTTGATCAACAACCGAACACCAACCATTAAATATTTTCATGTTTTTGGTTGTAAGTGTTTTGTTCTAAACGACAGAGAGAATCTGAACAAGTTCAGTGCTAAGGAGGATGAAGGCATCTTCGTTGGTTATTCCTCTACATCTACTTCATATCGGGTTTACTTGAAGAAGTCGAAGACTGTGATCAAGAGCGTCAATGTTACATTCGATGAGGACATGGCTTCTGAGCACATCAGTTCAGAACCCGTCATTACCGGAGTACTAGCTTCTGGACCAACCAGTCCAGGACCTGCACCTCAAGAGAACAAATCAGATGGCGCTTCGTCGTCTACTTCTAATTTATCTGATTTGGATTTATTATTTGAACTGTTCTATGTTGAATTTCTTGGATCTAAGTTGCCTAACTCTATTGTGGTTGACAGGATAGAAGACTCGATGACTACTCATCCGACCACTTCCGATATCTCTACTGAATCAAATTCCCCGATTCGGCAAGAAGTTCCAGTTCAAAAGCCTACTCCGACAGTTGAAGTTGTGACCAACAACGCCGAGACAGAAGTAGTTGACTCAGTAGGATGTACTGTAAGGACTGATCAACAGATTGACCAAGCTGTACCTACTGCAACTTCTGCAACGACTACTTCAACTGCAACCCTCGTTAATTTTGAACCATCTGAAGGAGATACCAGTGGATTCCTAGATGCGGACAATGCTCAATTTACATCTAATCCACTCCCTCATGAACATAAGTGGACCAAAGAGCACCCGACACATCAAATTATTGGAGATCCATCTGCACCGGTGCAAACTAGGTCTGCAACATCAAATCTATGTATGTATGAATCCTTTCTGAGCAAGATCGAGCCTACACGCTTATCTGAGGCCCTTGCCGATTCATATTGGGTAACTGCGATGCAGGATGAGTTGAATCAGTTTAAAGCACTAAAATTCTGGAGACTCGTACCCAAACCGCAAGGTAAAACTATCATTGGTACGAAATTGGTGTTCAAAAACAAGAAAGATGAAGATGGTACCGTTATCCGAAACAAAGCACGACTTGTCGCCAAGGGATATAGGCAAGAGGAAGGGATAGACTACGATGAGACTTATGCTCCAGTGGCACGTATAGAGGCGATTTGGATGTTCTTAGCCTACGCAGCCCACAAGAACTTCACCGTCTATCAAATGGACGTGAAGACAACTTTTCTGAATGGAGTACTCAAGGAAGAAGTTTATGTTTCTCAGCCAGAAGGGTTTGTAAATCCAGATAAGCCGAATCACGTCTACATCCTGGATAAAGCTCTTTATGGACTGAAACGAGCTCCTCGCGCCTGGTATGATATTCTATCTCAGTTCTTGGTCAAGTCAGGTTTTACAAAAGGTACGGTTGATACCACTCTTTTTATTAAAAAGGATAAAGGCGATATCATTCTTATTCAAATATATGTGGATGATATTATTTTTGGTTCTACAAATTCTAAGTACTGTAAAAACTTTGCAAACCTCATGGTGTCACGTTTTCAGATGAGCATGATGGGAGAGATGAACTTCTTTCTCGGATTGCATGTCAAACAATTTTCAACGGGGATTTTTATCAATCAATCTAAATACATTATGGATATTCTTCGGAAATTCAAAATGGAAAATTGTAAACCGATTGGTACCCCAATGGCACCTGGTACTAAGATTGGCACCGATTTTTCGGGAAAGGTTGTTGATGTTAGGACTTATAGAGGGATGATAGGTTCTTTAATGTATCTTACTTCTAGTAGGCCGGATATAATGTTTTCTACATGCTTATGTGTTAGATATCAGGCCAATCCTAAAGAATCCCATTTGTCTGCTGTAAAGCGAATTTTCAGGTATCTGAAGGGGACTGCAGATCTTGGTCTGTGGTATCCTAAGGATACAAGCTTTGAACTAACATCTTATTCAGACGCAGATCATGCTGGTTGCATGTTAGACAGGAAGATCACCTCGGGTCATATACAATTCCTCGGAGATAAACTCGTCAGTTGGGCTTCGAAGAAGCAATTATGTGTCTCCACCTCAACGACCGAAGCGGAATATGTAGCTACTGCTAGCTGCTGTTCTCAGGTCTTGTGGATGAGAACACAACTGTGAGACTATGGATTTCATTTCAATAGAATCCCGATCTATTGTGATTCGAAGAGCGCTATTGCGATTACCGCTAACCCTGTTCAGCATACTAAGACCAAACACATAGATGTCCGGTATCATTTTATAAAAGATAATGTAGAAAAGGGGACAATTGAACTTTACTTTGTAAAAACCGATTATCAGCTTGCAGATTTGTTTACCAAACCTTTAGACGAAAAGAGATTTAATTTTCTTGTCTCAAGACTTGGTATGCTAAATCTTAAGACCTAATCGTTGGTTACCTATTAAAGTTTCTTATTGTGTCTCTATATCATATCTTTATTATTATTTCCGCATGATACCTGCTCTTTAATAGTTTGTTCATGATCTCAGGGGGAGTGTGAGAAGTATCTTATAGATGGTCAATGTTATTTTGAGGGGGAGCAAAACTGAATGCATTGTACTTCTGATAATTTGTTAGTAATGCATGATTTTAGGGGGATCATTCAAGTAAAGGAATATGGCGATGACTTCTGATTATTTCTGATCATAACTCGTACACTAAGTGTTTTACTGCTTTATGTCCTTTCAATTTCAGTGAATAAAGTTCCTTTGACTAGACTTTTAGACTTTTGTAGGTTGAGAGATGCTTCAAAGATCATATATTTATGACTTTAATCTTGACTTCATGAGATGTAAGACTGCACTCAAAAGGTATAATTCTTTACCTTCATCTCATCTATGATTGAAAGAAGGACAACTTTCAATCATAAGAAAACATGTTCTTAAATGTTCAAACCACTTCCCTATTCTCAAACAGATTTCTGGAATTGGAAGTGTGATTTTAAATGTTTTCTGATTCATCTTTGAGCTTTAACTGATCAAGTTAAATCACCTAAGCAACGTATGCTACATAGGAAAACATAGGATCAGTGTGCTAGGAATTCATTGAACTTCTATGGATTCACGTTAACCAGTGTTTCCTACCCAAGAAGTTTTTCCTGTAGTGATTGAATGTGAGGAGTCCAAAAAGAAATGAGTGTGGGATGTGTGATAAGAGAAAATGTTAAAAGAGAGTTTGGTTAGCTGTGCGCTTAAAGATTAAAAGAAAGAGGGTGAGAGATCAGAGTAAAAGAATATCAAACTCTACACCAACTACTTTCTGAGTCGGGCAGCCACATTTCTAATGCTTCACATTTCTTTGGTGAACATTATTGAAACAGGTACCTAGCCCATGCCAACTCTTGACATTACCCCACCGGCTACTCATTTTCTTCTCAACAAGAAAATGTTTTCATTTTCAAAAGAGGACGCAGCACATATGCTATCTGATTTTCATTTGGAAAATCTGGATATTGAAAAGAAGGAAGTATGCCCCACCTTCACACTTCACTAATGCACATTGAGTATGTGTTTAACTAACTGTTGTCTCAGTGGTTTACACATTTTGATCCTTATAAGCCATCATCTTATGCTTAATTTATTCTATCACTTGCACGAACACACAAAGAATTTATTTCTTTGTCATAACGTTCATAGAAATTACCTTTGTGGTTTTTCGATGATTGAATGGAAGCCCTGGGGAAGTGAAAATCATAAAATCTCCTTTACATTGTGTATTCGTTACACACAGTGACTTTATGTTACTGACAGACAATTTTAACTGATTCATTTGTTGATTCAGGTGTTACACTTCATTTACTATATTGTCTAGATTTGCAAAGATCTGGATGAACATCTTAATGAATTGACGGATACTCAGTGGTTCTGTTTGCAAGATCAATGGTGGAAGATATTTCCTGAAGAAACGTTTTGATGAACTCTTTACTCTTTTCATCAAAAAGGGGGAGAAGATTGAAATTTTTGAAATAATTTCTGAAGACTTGCTGATTTGAAGAAATTTTCTTTGAAGATGATTTGCTAAAGCATTCCGAGCTGAAACTGGAGATAATTTCTTTCCAAGAGATATTCTCATCGATTGGGAAGATTGCTACTTTCTGAAGAAAAAGAGGAAGATTGAATTTTCTGAGATTAAAGAATGATCTTGATCCAAAGGGGGAGATTGTTAAAGCACATATTTATTGGATTCAAGATCATAATAATCTGAAGATGGAAAACTAAAGTCAAAGCTGGAAAAGTCGTCTCAACAAATAGTCTAGGGTCCTTTTGTAATAAATAGTCAAAGTTTATTTTCCGTATTTTTCCTTTTAGTCCTTTTGATTTAATAAGTTTTTGTTTTTAGATGTTGGGCCCAAGTCAAGCCCATCTTGGTAAGCCTTTGTTTAAATTTAGTGTTTAGTGTTAATTAGGTTGAAGCTTTGTTATTGAGAGAGGTAGCCGTACGTGAGATAGAGAGAGAAAGAGAGAGAGGGCGCTCAATAGAAAGAAAACAGAGAGATCGATTCAAGCTTGTAATCCTTTGATTCTTTGGTATAATCGTATCAGGTTTGCATAATCGTTTATGTTTATTCGTATTACTTGATTGAATCGTTTGTTATTGGGACACACAGTCTTTAGGGTCAGTGGGGTGGTTGATCATGTAGCTATAGTCCTTTCCAATGAAGGTGCTTTCTATATCGGATACCCATCTATGGTATTAAAGTCCTTCTGAATCTAGGATATCAAATTTGGGACGAGCTAGTTCAGCCATTTACATAAACAAGAGATAAGTTATTTTATTTTATGTCGTCAAATATTATGATGCACATGAAATTTCATTATCATGACAGTGTAAGATTTTTAAATATTTCATACAAAGTTATTGATGTTATTCATGTATTTTATAAACGGAGTAATCACATGACATCAGAATATTTTGTCAAACGAGTGTAAATAGCCTTAAAGGTTGTAGGGACTTGAGTAATCCACGTGATTTCCCTCCTACCTGGAAATCGAAAAGTGTTTTTGTAAGATTTTTAAATATTGGTATTCTCAAACATTTATTTTGTTGATAATGCTATATTACTATTTCAAGATTCAAAAATAAATCACAAAAACACTTTTCGATTTCCATGTAGGAAAGAAATCACGTGAATTACTTAAGTCCCTACAACCTTTAGGGCTATTTACACCCGTTTGACAAAATATTCCGATGTCATGCGATTACTCCGTTTATGAAATACATGAATAACATCAATAATTTTGTAGATTTTGGCATGAGCCCAAAAGGTGAGATCAAATTATACTACATTCGACACACACACACACACACATACACACACACACACATATATATATGTATATGTAGGGGAGAGATCAAATGGAAACCACTCTAATTTTGAAAACCGTGGAAATCACGTGGATTACTTAAGTCCCTACAACCTTTTGGGCTATTTACACCCGTTTGACAAAGTATTCTGATGTCATGTGATTACTCCGTTTATGAAATACATGAATAACAACAATAATTTTGTAGATTTTGGCATGAGCCCAAAAGGTGAGATCAAATTATACTATATTTGACACACACACACACACACACACATATATATATATATAGGGGAGAGATCAAATGGAAACCACTCTAATTTTGCAAACCGTGGAAACCGTCCATTTCATTGGTTAAGTTAATGAAAATTGGTTCATGAAATTGTTCAATTTGATGAAATTGTTCAATTTGATGAAATTGTGTCATATAATTCTTTTGTTGATGAAACTGTTTCATATATTTGTGTTTTTTATGTAAAAATGAAATTGTTTCATGTAATTTCTCATTCTGATTTCATGCATTTTCTCATTTTGATAAAAAAATTTCATTTTTACATAAGAAACACAAATATATGAAACAAATTTTTTTAAGAAAATAATTATATAAAACAATTTAATCAAAATTTTACAAATTTATGAAACAATTTCATTAATTTAACCAATGAAATTGACGGTTTCCATGGTTTTCAAAATTAAGGTGTTTTCCAAATGAAACTACCCCTATATATATATATATATAGCTATATGTTTAAATGAGAAGTGCTAAATATATGAGAAATAGAGAAGTAATCCTAACCCTTCATACGGTGAAGATCGGATTTATCTGGTCAATAATTACGGCATTTCTAGTCAAAATTTGCAGCTATGGCAAAAATAGAGGGATAGTTTCGTAAATTTTACAAATAGGTGGCAAACGGGTTCATATGTGAACACGTGTAATTCACATATGAACCCTTGTGATTCACATATGAATTAAATAACGGATTCACATATGAACCGTTAGGTTCATATTTGAATCATATGAACTAATTAACAGATTCACATATGAACTAATTAGCTAATTCTCGTATAACTAATTAATTGATTCATATATAAACCCGTATGTGAATCAGTTTAACTAGTTCACATGTGAACTAATAAATGGATTCACATATGAACATATCGTTTATATGTGAATCATACGGGTTCACATATGAACTTGTTTGTTGTCAATTTATAAAAGTTGAGAAACTACCCCTCTATATTCTGCAGACCATGGGAGGAATTATCCGGTGCTTCAAAGTTAAAGTCGCAAATGTTGATCAGATGAAGGGCTAAGGTCACATCTCTACTTCACATACATTTAACACTTCTAATTTGAACCTTCCCCTATATATATATGTGTGTGTGTATGTATATTTTGAGACTTTTGGCAAGAGGCCAAAAGATATGATGGATTGGAAGTGTAACTTCCAAAAATAATTATGATTTAAGACAAACAATTATAATTTCAATATGGTTTTTATCTATTATTATTTTACAGACGGGGCTTTTAGCAATTAAGTTTAATATTAGGTGTTAGGGGTTTTAATTGAGATTTTATATATATAAGGAAATGTAACTCCCAAAAATAAATTTAGTTATAAAAAGTTATTGATTAAAGGGATATGTAAATATTTATGTAAACAAATCAATTCAAAATATTAAAGCTATAACTAAACTAACAAAAATCAACAAATCAATTTAAATAAAGCTAAATAAACAATGTAAATAAAAAAAATAGCATGCTTAAAATAATTAAACTGAATCCAACAATTTAAAAGAGAGAAATACAAAGTCTAGGATTTGTATGCGCCAGTTTAGAAAACACCAATAAATAATATTGATCATCCTTAAAATAACTAAATTAAAAACTCAAGTTGAACAAATATAAAACATAAAGGGCCAGGAATTTAAAGTCTAGGGGCTAAGGCACAAAATTGTTAAAGTGAATATGGACTATGGTGTATGGAGGGTGGATCTAGGCCCAAGATTGTTTATATTATCTAACTTCTAATTCAGGAAAAACGAAAAGAAAAACAATATATATACATACACACATTTTCTTTGGGAGCAAGAAACCCTAGCCATCATTCCTCTCTTGTTCTCTTAACCAATATTACGTGAACACACACGAAATTTCACTTTAAATCCTGATGTTTGATGAACTAGCAGATGGAGGTTGAGGTATGAAGAAGCAGAAAAAAAAGGTTTGTGCATATGATTTCGATTAGGTTCTAAAGGTTTTGATTTCGATTTTGTTTCTATGTTTTAAAGAAAACAAACATCTCCTATGTCTTCTTTTCATATTTAGGGTTCTAATATGGGGGGCATAAAACTTTTTGAGAGAAAATAAATAAATTAATGATTGATTTCTATGATTCAGACGAGATTATATATTTAACAAATAAAGCATGAAGCATACAATATAAAAAAACCATTCAAAAACAACATCACAAATATATTATCATCAACAAAAATAAACACAATTTTAACTCTTTTTTTTCTCAATAGATACAGTTGAAGCATGAAAAATACATAGTATTTGATTGTAAAAGAGAGTAATCCAAATAAATCAAAGACATATAATTTTTTTAATGAAATTTAGTTGCATATGGAGATTAAAAAAATCATTGAGAGAGACATTGATATTCATATATGTTGTTTTTCAAACTTAGGGGTTGTTTGTTTTTTTCAAAAAATCTCTTAATGACTCTTAAGTCTGAATCATTCAGATCTTTTTACACATCACCTCTTATTAATCATAACTAAATTAAGACTTCAGACTTTAGACCTCTTAAAAAACAAAAGACACCTTAGACTTTGAAAGTAAATTTATTAGTTATCATGTCCGGGAGTTATCATAGTAAAAAAAAATCAACTAAAAAACTATATACATAATAATAAATTTTGCCGATAAACGAAACATAGAGTTACAAAATTATGCTAAAAGAATGCTTACTTGATTTGTAGCAGCAAGAAACAAAATTTTTCAATAGCAATAGAGTAACGTACTGATAACATGTAAAAGGGACAACTAATATATAGAGTATCAAAAACGGTGAATTTTTATTAACAATAAACCCTTTAAATAAAGAAAAGTTTACAATGAAAAAACAAATATTCAATATGGTAATTTTTAATACTTAGAAATTATTCCTTTAATTAATTCTTTTTGATGAAGCACCTGAACCAAAACTGCCGACAATAAGGGGTTGTTCGTTTGTGGCTTAATGGGCTGTGTGGGAGATATGGCTGATTCGCACAGCCATATCTGCGTGTTCGGATGCGGCTGATTCGGTCAACTACTCTTTTTTCCACATTTATCCTCCACCCACCCCATTAAAACAAATTAAACTCTCACCTACCCATTAAAAGAAATTAAAAGCTACCAACCCAATCCCTTTTTATTTCACGCCTCCTTCCATCAACATCATAATAGGGTTCTGCCATTGAAGCTGTAAGGTAAATGTTTCTTTTTTGAATCTGATTTATTCACCTAATATGTATATATCGTTTCCATCTTGTTTTCTTTTTCGAATCTGATTTTTCGAATCTGATTTCTTCACCTAATAGGTGGTTTTCTCCATTGAAGTTGCATTGAAGATCAGGTTATGTTTTCTCCTCAAAGGTAAATCCTTCTGTTTTCTTCACTTGATATGTATCGATCAGGTTCTGTATACGTTTTTCTTGCTGCGTTTTTTTTTTGTGTTTGATGATTTTTGTGTTTTTTTTTTGCTACGTTTTTCTGGTTTGATCACATCGAGATTTTTATGTTTTTTTCTTGCTTCTTGTTTGATTACATCGAGATTTTTGTGTTTTTTTTCTTGCTGCGTTTTTTTGTTTTATCACATAATCTGTTTCTTATAATTTAGGTTTTATCTGTATATAAACTATGATGTTGACTTGTTCTTGTTACAAGTACTTATTAATGTTTTTTTTTTGGTAGCCGTGGGTTTCCGGGCCAGCTTACGCGCACCGACTAATCCTCGGGCGACCACGAATGACCTGAAGTCATCGCAGGTGAATCTTCATGGCCACAAGAGCTTTGGCAGCGCTTGGATTTGAACCCTGGGTAGATGAGATCTTCCACTACATCCCCCAAAGGTTTTACCAGTGCGCCACAACCCAAGTGGTTCTGATTATAACATTGAATTCATATTATTATGTTTAATCAAGTTGTTTTTATTTAGAAAACTTTTAAATTGATTTTTTTAATTATTATAAGACATTTATTCAATATTTTTATCAAACAAATATTTTATTCGGACAAAAATAAAAAGTGGGGTAAAATGGTCATTTCTGACATTCAGATTGTTTATTCAGCATACTAACCGAACAACTACTTATCTGTATGTGTTAACATACAGACAACTATATCATTCAGGTCTTAACAGAAAACAAACCGAACAACACCTAATATCCTCAACATCTTGGAAGATGTTCTTGTTATTTTACTTTTTTTTTCCACATAAAGCAATAAGTTGAAGGCAGGAAAGGAGCAAAAAACTGCCGACAACTATATGCATACACCAACAACTATTCCGACAGTTGACCTCTCACCTTTCTTCATCGTCGGAGACGAGTCTGGCCGGAAAAAGGCCAAGGAATCGATAGCCGAAGCCTGCGCCGAGTATGGGTTCTTTCAAATAGTGAATCATGGTGTCCCACTTGATCTGATGAAGCAAGCAATGGAGTTGTCCAAAACATTTTTCAATTACTCAGATGAGGTGAAACGGGAGTGTAGTTCGAAGCCAGGTGCACCACTTCCCGCCGGCTACAACAAACAACCAGAGCAATCACCGGATAAAAATGAATATGTGCTGATGTTTCCACCTGAATCGCCGTTCAACGTCCTCCCGACTAATCCACCTTATTTTATGTAAAATTCCACCTCATCACCATCTATTATAATGTCCTAACTCCAATAATTCCAATTATATATGATGAATAATAACTATTATTATTATTGTCGAAATAAGATTTATTAATAATTCTAACTTAAAACCAATATATGAAATCTAACAACTCATGAGAAGTACCAATTTTGAGGATGATGATAAATTCAAATCACCAAGAAAACATGAAGATGCTGTTTAACATTAATCCGAAATTGTTTTTTTTCCCCAATAACAAGACGATAATGGTAAAACAATTAATCAATGTGAAATACCATTATATTATATTAATTTTTTTTAAAGCTATTAACGAGATAAGGGAGGTTTTAATATCGATCGAAAAGAATGGTTCGAGTTTTGTTGAAATGAAATTCTAATAAATTAAAAAAAAATACAAATTAAGAATTAGTATTTGTAAAAAGACGACGTTTTGGAGAAAGACCTTCTTACCGGGCTACCGGCGGTAGTTCCACTGAGAAGTTGAGGTACACCTGCATGTGATGACAAAGACCGGCGGAGACACCGAGGAACTCGACTGGGGGTGTTATTTTGTAATTAGGCACCTTGGTTTTGGTTAAGTATTTAAAAAAATATATATAGACGAGGTTAAAAATCTCAATCATTTTCACGGTTTGAGGCTAAAATTGGAATCGATAATTTTAGATGAGTTGTGATATGAGTTAACATGAGAAGCTTGAGAAGTGGACCTGAACCCTTAATTACTTATAATCTCAAACCCACCAATGAACAACAACGCTTCATAATGGAATTGATCTGGTGCATCTTACCTCAGTGTATCTCATCATAATGTACATCCAACGTTGATAACCACTCCTCATGCTTTCCGTTAACTCAATTTCTCATCGGAACCCAACTCTAGACGTTAATCGCTGAATAAACCAAAAGTTAACAGTAAATGAGGTTAACCGAAAACTAGAAGAGGTCTAGATTTGCCTACTTTTGTCGAATTTCGTTTGAAACCGATATCTCCTATTGTGGTCAACTCAACGACCCAAACACACCCTAAAGCATATATTTTTTACATTATCATATTATACAATATTAGAATTGATTGTAGAAGAAAATTTGTTTTCAGAGAAACTTTAGAAGAGGTGTTCAAATATTTTGTGAAGACTGGCCAGATATTGGAGGGCATAATAAACGATTGTTTAGGACTCCCTCCCAATTTTCTCAAGGAATACAACGACGATAGAAGTTGGGATTTCATGGTGACAATGCGTTATCCTCCGGCAACTGACACAGAGAACAATGGCATAACTGAGCATGAAGACGGAAACATGATCACCATTGTCCTCCAAGAAGACACCGGAGGTCTAGAGGTATGCAAGGATGGAGATTGGATTCCGGTGATCCCCATCGAGGGCACATTGGTGGTCAATTTGAGCGATGTGATTCAGGTACACATAGATCATATCCTATGAAAATTAACATAATTTCTTTTGTTGGAGTCCACCATAGGTATATATTTGAACCATTTTTCTTCGATATATATTGGAACCTTCCATCTCTCCTCAAAAGCTCTTTTGGAGAATAACCTGATGAGATTCCACATATTCTCACATGGTAAAAGACTCGAGGTCCATCATTCTAGGGACTCAACACCCACGTCAATCTCAAATAGGCTAAAGATGGAACATTTTACCTCTATAGTATACATGTTGGAACTCCCTTCTTTCCTAATCATTCTAAGATCTTTATTGTGAAATTGTAAGGGAGATGAAATTTTTACAGGTGTTGAGCAATAAGAAATTCAAAAGCGCGACACATAGGGTGGTGAGACCGAAAGGAAGAAGCCGACATTCGTACGTATTTTTCTATAGCTTGCAAGGAGAGAAATGGGTGGAACCATTGCTAAACTTCACACAAGAAATGGGAGAGAAAGCCAAGTACAGAGGGTTTTATTACAAGGATTATCAGGCTTTAAGGATGAAAAACAAGACTCACCCACCATCAACACCCCAAGAAATCATCCACATTCAACACTACCAAATTTAACAAAATAAGTCTAATTGTTTGTTTTCTGGGTCAAATCCCGTCAAGTACCGTTATATTTTAGTAATAAGCTTTCTAATGACGTAAAGAAATTTCAGTTTCGGTAAATTGGAACATATAATAATAAATATGAATAATATTGTGACATTTTTTATGTCATAATGTACATCAAATGTGATGAATCATTCTTTAAATTTGTGAAACCTTGGCACCTAAATATAAAATGTCATGTCAATATCTCCTTTATATCCATTTGCTTGTAGAGTTTCTTCAAAATTTGGGGAGGCAAAGTGAATGTAACTTAGAGAGAGAAGAGGAGAAAACCGACAATCTGTAGGTCAATTCTTGAAATCGGCTACACCATAGCGATTGACTCACAAAGGGAGTCCGTTGGTGGTCTCCAAAACGAGCATGCATGTTCGATGGTGTTGGGATATCATTTTGATGTTGAAACACTAATAAATGGTAAATTAGTATTAGAAATTGACCCGTTCGAGTTATACTACGAAAGTCAGTAGAAATCGAAGGTCAGCGGATTCACCGTAAAAAGAACCGCATATGGGGTCAAAAATTTTTTTAAAGGCAAGGCATTTTATTACCATAACAAAACCAACCAATACAATGAACCACCACAATTCGAACCGTTCGAGAAAAAACACGAATCAATGACCAAATCAACAACTCAAATTAAAAAAACCAAAGTAAACCGCAGCAGCCCTATGGCAGTTTGCAAGAAGCGAACTTTACGACGAGCGTGTTAGAAGATGAATATGGTTGAAGGAGACGATGAATATGCTGAAGGTTTGAAACCTCGATATATTGATTGAGAGAAAACGTACAATATGAAAAGTAAATAATGAGTAATCTAACCTAGACTACAAGATACAACATATTTGTACATAGACTAAATGGGCTTGGGCCCTATACTAACATGGGCCTGGGCCCTCTACACATATACATTAACATCCACCTCAAACTCAATCGGGAGAAGAATGAGCCAGATGGAGTTTGGAAACAAGATAACGAAATCGTCCTGGTAGATGAGCTTTAGTGAAAATATCAGCCGGTTGATCAAGAGTCAAAATAGGAAGAAGTTGGATCGTCTTACGAGCCACATGTTGACGAACAAAGTGACAGTCAATTTCAATATGCTTTGTGCGCTCATGAAAGACATCATTGTGAGCAATCTGAATCGCACTGTTGTTGTCACACCACAACGGAGTTGGGGACTGTTGAGGAGCCCCCATGTCAGAGAGTAGCCAGCGTAACCACACAAGTTCTTGAGCCGTGTCAGCTAGTGCTCGATACTCAGCTTCAATACTGGATCGAGCTGTGAGAGATTGTTTCTTGCTTCGCCAAGATATAAGAGAGTCTCCAAGAAAGAAACAGTAGCCGGTAGTGGAGCGACGATCAGTCATGTCACTGTCCCAATCAGCATCAGAAAAACCTCGCAAAGTCAATGATGATGTGGATGGAAAATGAAGACCATGAAACATGGTCCCTTTTAAATATCGAAGAATGCGCAGGACAGCAGCATAGTGATCAGAACAGGGTGCAGACATGAACTGACTGACAGTATGAACAACATAGGCAATGTCAGGTCGAGTTACTGTCAGGTAGACAAGTGACCCCACTAACTGGCGATATAAAGTAGGATCACGTAGAGGAGGTCCAGCATTCGGAGCCAAGTGAAGGTTGTGCTCAAGAGGAGTGGATGCAATTTTGTTGTCAGTAATCCTCCCAGCTTTTGACAAAAGATCTGAGGTGTATTTGGCTTGACAAAGATAAATTCCCGATGGATTGGAGAGCACCTCAAGACCAAGAAAATAGTGTAAAGAGCCAAGATCCTTCATCTCAAAACAGGAGCTGAGAGATGTCTTGAGATTAGCTATGCCTGTAGAGTCACTGCCAGTAATAATCATATCATCCACATACAGAAGAAGTAAGATTATACCAGCCTCAGTGGTCCGAGTAAACAGTCCTGAATCATAGTTGTTGGGTGAGAAGCCCAAAGAGGTGACTGTGGAACTGAATTTCTCAAACCAAGCTCGCGGAGCTTGCTTGAGTCCATAAAGAGCCTTCCGAAGACGACAAACATGACCTTGTGGAAGTCGAACGCCTGGAGGAGGTGTCATGTAGACTTCCTCAGATAAGTCACCATTCAAAAAGGTATTCTTAACATCCATCTGAAAGAGAGGCCATTGTTTGGTAGCTGCGATGGCGAGAAGACTGCGAACAGAAGTGACTCGAGCAACAGGTGCAAAAGTCTCCTCATAATCAATACCGTAATCTTGATTGAAGCCCTTGGCCACAAGACGAGCTTTGTACCGATCAATAGAGCCATCAGATTTGGTTTTGATTTTGAACACCCATTTGGAGCCAATGGGTGACTTGTCTGGTGGAAGAGGGACATATTCCCATGTCTGTGCTTTCTCAAGTGCCTGAAGTTCCTCATCCATAGCTTTCTGCCAATCAGGGTTAGAGGAGGCTTCCTTGTAGGAAGTTGGTTCATGATTTGACAGCAGAGTAGCATAAACATGATAATCACGAAGATGAGAAGGAACTTGTCTTACCCGATCTGATCGTCTAACATTCTGAGATTGAGAAGTTCCAGGAGCCAAAGACTCAGCAGGCACCTCAGATGTTGGTGGTGCGGATGGAGCAGATGATTGATGTTGATGAAGAAAACTAGGAGAGGCAGACTGTGTGAGGGCAGGAGACTCTGAAGGAGAGGCAGACTCATAAGGAGTTGGAGCAACAGGTGGAGGTGATATGATGTCAGATTGGAGGGAGTCCAATGAGACGGAAGCATCAGTGAAAAACGGAGTGGTGAGGTTAGGAGACTCACAAAACTTGGATATAGAAGAGAAAGGAACATGTTCCCAGAAGGTAACATGACGAGATATACGAAGACGCTGGGAGATAGGATCCCAGCAGCGATAACCCTTGTGCTCAATACCATATCCAAGGAAGCAGCACAGTCTGGAGCGAGGTTCAAGTTTGGTATGTTCATGAGATTGTAGTTGAACAAAACAAGCACTACCCCAAATTTTGAGAAGTTCATAGGCAGGAGTGACCTCATAAAAAGCCTCATAAGGAGACTTATTATTAAGAATGGGAGTAGGGTGACGATTGATAGTATAAACTGCAGTGAAAGCAGCTTCACCCCAAAAACGTTCTAGACATTTGGCAGAGATGAGAAGAGTGCGAACCGTATCAAGAATATGACGGTGTTTGCGTTCGGCACGACCATTTTGAGGAGATGTGTCGGGACAGGAGTACTGAGAGAGAGTCCCTTGAGATTGAAGAAAGGAGAGAAGAGATGACTCTTTGTATTCCATATCATTGTCAGCTCTAAGAATCTTTATAGATTTTGAGAATTGGGTGTGAATCATCCGATCAAACATAATATAAATTTTGGGTAGTTCCGAACGATGTTTCATGAGATATATCCATGTGAAACGAGTATGGTCATCAATAAAAATAACAAAATATCGAGCACCCCCATGGATGGATGAGGTGCTGGTCCCCTACATCAGAATGAATAAGATCAAAAGAAGAAGTATAACTAAACTCATTTATTTCAAAAGATAAAACATGATGTTTGCCAAGTTTGCATGATAAACAAGAAATATTATCAGTTGATACACAATTTCCTAACACTCCTAAGTGAGCTAATGATTTTATTCTGGCTAGAGATAAGTGACCTAGCCGAGCATGCCACAACTCAAAAGAGGAAGTGCTGGAAACTGAGGCAACAAGACTTGAAGAAGGTAATGGAAGGCGAAGGAAGACCACTTCAATCATCCGTCCAACTTTACAGTCGAGTCCAAAGATCTGCTTGGTCTTTGGATCCTGTACAACACAACCAGAAGAATGAAATAAAATGATCAAGTTTCATTCAAGAAGCTGCGCAATCGAAACTAAGCTCAGAGATAGTTTCGGAACATTTAGAACATCCGGTAATTGTATATGAGGAGTGGAAACGTTTCCACTAAAGGATACCGGTAGGCCAGTGTTGTCAGTAGTTCTTACTGACGTAAATTGCTGAGGTGGTTTCTTAGAAACGAAACCATCAGGGCAAGGTGTCATATGATTGTAACACCCGGAGTCAAAAAGCCATACGTTACCTGTTGCAGCTGAGTGTGGAGAATTCATACCCATAGCACCAGACATGATCTGCTCCATGAGTTCCTGATTGCGACGCATCAGTTCCATTAGGTCAGGTGAGGAAGCTGAAGAAACCTCGGTATCAGCAATAGTAGATCCAGCAACAGCGTGAGTCCGGTTCTGAGAACCAGTGTGCTTTGAGTTCTTCGGGCAGTCAGACTCATAATGACGCGGATGAGTGATTCCACACCTACGACACTTACGGATAGGACAATCAAGGAGAAGATGAGCAGTAGAATGGCAAAATGCACACTCAGATATGTTCGTCTTTCCCACAGATTTGGAATGATTGCTGTTGGTCCATTTGCCTTTGGACTTGAGATGAGACGTATAGAGAACGCTATCAGTAGCAGGCATCGGTGAGCGCATGTGAAGACGGGTTTCTTCACTTATCAATTCTAATATTTCTTCTTCAAGAGTAGGTAATAGCTGCCTATGAAGAAGAGAAGCACGAACATTCTCAAATTTATCAGTCAGACTCATCAAAAATCTGTGGTGCTCAAAGACTTATATGATCTCTGAGTGACTGCATTTCAGAGATATAAAAGTTTATGGATTGATCAGGAAGCTGACGTTTGCTCTGAAAAGTGGTCCACAGTTGATACTGATGACACAGGCCTGGTGACGTGTACCGCTTGGCAAGAAAATCCCAGAGACTTTTGGCGGTAAGATACCCAAGAAACTGTTGGTTGATCTCAGGAGTAATGGAGGCATTAATAAAGCCCAGAATACGAGCATTATTGATGTCCCACTCATTCATGCGTTTTGCAAAGTCAACATCGTTCTCAGCTGCTTCTTGAACTGGAACTTTGGATGCACCAGTAACATAGGTGTGAAGGCCATAGGATTTTAGCAAAATTGTCATATGATGATGCCAAATAATATAGTTGCTACCATTGAAAACAACTGAGATGGGATTTGAGTGACTGAGATTGGTAGCCATGAATTGAGGAATAGATACTGAGAAACAGTATTAATGACCGCTATTAACGACCGGTAGAGTTCGACCGATAATAGTTTTGACCGGTAGGGTGTTCGACTGATAGGTGTATGTTCGACCTGGATGTGGACCGGTATTAACGACCGGTATTAACGACCGGTAGGGTGTGGACCGATAAAGTTTCGACCGGTGGATGTTCGACCGATAGAATTCGACCGAGAGGTGTTCGACCGATAGGCGTTTGACCGATAGAATTCGACCGAGAGGTGTTCGACCCGCTAGGGTTTTAGAAAACAGACCAGCGGCGGTTTCAAAACAGATCGATTGATCTGATCTTAAAGAAACAAATCGTTTCAAAGCAAAGAAATCGATTCAAAGGCGATGACTCACAAAGAACCAGCGGCGGCGGCGACAAGAAACAGCAAGAGCCAGAAGCGGCAACGAGAGTCGATTATGGTTCGGATGAACAGTGATGACGATGAACAGTAAAACGATGAACAGTAAACCGATGAACAGTAAAATCGAAGAATAAACCTACAACTCTGATACCATGTTAGAAGATGAATATGGTTGAAGGAGACGATGAATATGCTGAAGGTTTGAAACCTCGATATATTGATTGAGAGAAAACGTACAATATGAAAAGTAAATAATGAGTAATCTAACTTAGAATATAAGATACAACATATTTTGTACATAGACTAAATAGGCTTGGGCCTATACTGACATGGGCCTGGGCCCTCTACACATATACATTAACAGAGTGGATGAAAAAAACTCGACCACCCTTTTACACGAGCTGCAGGTGGCTCGCCGCAACGTTTAGCAAAAATCCACCGAACTTCAACGTCCCAATGACGCCGGATCCGACAGCCAACAACACTTATCTACTTTCCTCCCTTTTCCCCGAAATACAATCCACTCAGAAGCAATTCAAATTTATGATCATGGATTGTTGCAAATTCCGATCACACCACACTCGATCGAACCCCACAAAACGATATCAAATCGAGTAGAAACTTAATCGAAATCAACCCAAGATCCAAAATAAATTAACACGAGTTTGTATGTGGAAACGATAAACTCGAATCTCTTAACGTAATAATAATCAACCAGGTAATAATAATCAACCACACAATAATAATCGAAACTTGACGGAAATAAAATAAAGGAGAGAACGACACCGAATTTACGTGGAAAACCCAAAACGGAAAAAACATCGGGCGGAGGAGACCACCGAGAAGTCCACTATAATCGACGTTGTTACAATGCTTTAGAAACGGAGAAATCAATGAAAGAAAAAATACAGATTTATGCTAATCGTAATCCTCTATTTTGTTGGGAGAGAAAGTCATGTCTCTTCAATTTTGGAGATGTTCAATCATAGAAGAAAAAACTGGTACTGCATATGTAACCGTCCACTTCTACTGGGCTGTGACCTTTCAAGTAGGTTTTGAAGCATCAAAGTCACACGGCCAGTAAATCTCCACAGTAATACAGTGCCCCACGTGAGATGCAAGTGAGTTAGACACAACAAAGCCACAAGTAAGTCGCCTTGCTCACTGTTGTAAAGCCCCCATCTTTGACCTTCATTTTGATGTCTTGACTTTCAAAGCATCCAGCACATTAATTTATCACCACCATCACTTTTAAACCCATTTCAATTTTCATGCATACATATATTTATCCATTTCCATGCACATATATATTTGGAGTAAAACAATTTACATGGATCTTTGAAGAGAGTTCCAAATGATAAGACAGTTGTTGATAGATGTCTTCTTGTCATATCATGGATACGTAAATGTTTTGAAATGCATGATTATGTAATTGATAATTGAATATATTTGAGAATTGAGATTCTGTTTGAGAGCAACTATCTATGTACCCCACTAAGGGATATGGATATATATATTTATATGAAAATATTTACAATTATGGAAATAATAAATAATATTTATTTGACTAGGATTTTGGTTTCCTAATTATATTACATCACTAATACCCCCTCAAGCAGACGACGGTTGTGGTCTGACGGTAAGCTTGGTACGAAAACGTAAAAACAATGTTCATGATATATACTTTGTGAAGATGTCGACAACATTGAGGTGGTTCAACACGTGCTGTGTGATGAGTAATCAGGGACGGATCTAGCTAAGTGGTAACCGTGGCACGTGCCACCGTATTATTTCTCTGGCGAAGGGTAAAAATATTTAGGTTCGTGAAAGGTGTAACCGTATCGTTTTGGAAGGTGCTATTATTTCAGAAACTTCAAGAAGGTGCAACCATACCTTGTAATCAACAAAAAAAAAAAGCCTTTCGAAATCAACCAAAAAACCGAAAAAAAACTCTTGAAATCAAAAAAAAAAATCGAAAAAAATCCCTCGAAATCGATAAAAAAACCTAAAAATCCCTCGAAATGATGGAATGAGGCTAAAAACACATCAGGAAATATTGAACTTTAAAAAGATGAAGACATGTCAATAAAAATCGTGCTTTTTGTAGTTATTTTTTGTTTATATTATATGGTGTCACCGTATGAAAAAATTTCTGACCAATTAACTCTTAGACAAAATGGTACTCAAGAGCAATATGCCAAGCACATTTGTGAGTAAAAGGATTTGAGCTGATGAATAACGCACCTTTGTTGTCGATTAAAATCGTTGGTGTTCGTTGAACATGGATATGAAGTTCCTTGAGCCAATGTCTAGTCCAGATAACGTCTTGATTCACAACTTGAACGGGCAACTGTTGGTTGTTTCTTGGAGCTCCAAATTATAAGATTCAGTCCTAGGAAAATGGAATAACTCGAGGTGGAGTGCCATGTATATGGATACCCTCCCCAGTAGACATCAGCGTAGGCAAGTATGTCGTAAGACGGTGCATGAGAGAAGGTAAGACCATACTATGATGAGCCTTTGACATAGCGGATGATCCGTTTGACAGCCTTGTGTCAGGATCGAATTCTCAACAAGAATTAATTCTCAGAAACAATATCAAAGAAGTTTGCGGAATAACACTTTGATATTTAATCAAACAGAAAATCAAAACAGAATATAATCAACAAACTGTAAACTTGTATTGAATGCTTTGAAGTTACAAGATTACACACTCAACCTCAATATTGATGAACAAGCTCACCAATACGAATTCTACTTCTCTAGAATTAAGATCTATGTCTTGAGGTTGATTTTCTCTCTCAAAAGAATAAAACAAAAGTTCTCTCTATTCTAAACTATACAATATATATACTGAATACAAAGATAATTACAATAAATAAAATATCTTCAGTATATCTTCCATGTATATCTCTAAGCTTCCATGTATATCCTTTCATATGAATCTTCATCATATAAGCAGTATTAATCATAAGCAGCATTAATACTCTGAGCAGTATTAACTCTAGCAGTACTAACCATGCTCAGCAGCATTAATCACTTCAAGCAGTACTAACTTTGAACTACCAGTACTAATCTTGTTGAGCAACATTAACCATCAACTAGCAGCATTAATAACAGAAGTACTAACTAGAAGTATTAACTGTTTTCTTCTAGCAGCATTAACTTTGTTCCAGCAGCATTAACTACAACTAGCAGCATTAACCTCAGAAGTAGTAACCATGTTGAACTAGAAGTAGTAACCATGTTGAACATTAACTTCAGAAGTATTAACTACAACTAGAAGTAGTAACCATGATTGACATATTTCAGACCCAACAATCTCCCCCTAACTTAACTTTTCAAAACTGAGAAGTTAAGTTCTTCAGTATAGGGTCTTTATGATAATTTCAAAACTTTCTGCAATTACTAGTTCTTCTTGATTCAGTTTCTGCTGTTATCTTCTTTTCTGTTTCTGTTGTTATCTTCTGTTCTGTTTCTGCTGTAGTTACTGCTTTGTTTCAGCTTCTTCACTTATCTCCCCCTCAAAATAAGATTTCATATCAACTTGATTCTCCTTCTCAATTCTTCTCAAGTTCAGATGTTTAAGTCTCCCCCTTTTTGAAATAATCATGATCTGTGCTCCTTTTCATCTCTTTTATCTCCATAATTTGATTGTGAACTTTCAGACTAATTGTACCAAGTGTATCCATCAATTCTTTGTAGTTAAACTGTCCTCACCTCCTTTAGGTGTGTTTACCACCTTTGAAGGATCCTTGGATCTTTTAGTAGAGATCTTCTGCCTAGCAGAAGCACCTTTTACTCCCTTGGTTTCTTGGCACCTGGGACCTTTAGATAATTACTCATCTAAAGTTGCCATGGGGAAGGTCTTAGTAATGTTCACACTGTCCTGTCCTGCACTTTGTGCAAAGTCAATAGTGTGAGCCTTACAACCCATATGCTCTTGCATCTCCTTATTGAGCACCTTCTTGAGGTTGGGAGACACCTCTATGGTTTCCCTTTGGATATTCTCTGATGAAAAATGCTCCATCAGAGGGCTTGTAGGTTTTGAGGTTGAAGATACAAGAAGGGAAGGAACCTTCAGTATCTTTTCCTTATATAATATAGTAATGGGGAATGTTGGTTTGACAAAAGGAATCTGAAGATTTATGCTTGGTAGTGGAAGGTGTGGATAGGTCATCAGTGGGTTGGTCTAATGAGGGCTTTGACCCTGATGCCTTACCTTCTTGATTGTGGGACATCACCATCATTGTAGAGAACAATGGTATATCAACTCCTTCCGAGTCCCTAGCAGATCTTCTCATGTTTGAGAAAAACCTTGCCTTTAGGGGGTTTAGGTACATATATCTCATTAAAATGAGGTTAATCCGTCAATTCCTTATTAAGTACTTCTTGTACAAACCTTGGATACAGATAAAAGCTTTTTGATTGATATCCAGGTTTGACATTAAATCATTGAAGATCATTTTTAGGTATAGAAAACTTACATTAGCAGTAGTAACACTTATCAGCAGCATTAACACAGACTGGCAGTAGTAACACATATCAGCAGCATTAACACAGTCTGACAGTTTTCACTGAACTAGAAGTACTAACTACCTTTCAGTATTAGCAACCTTCTGCTGGATCAAAAGAAACATGTCCTCCATCAAATCTTTTAAATAATTTGAAGGCAATCCATGTTCCTTGTTATGTGCCAAGAGCAATCATTCTCTTCATTCCAAATGCTCTTCCTCTTGAGCTTTTGATTGCCCTGGACACTTGATAAATCAGTTAGTCTTTGAGGGAACCCAAGCCAAAGTGGTCTTGGGTTGTCCTTTCTCATCAATATAATCTGTTAGTTTAGTCTGTATGAGTTGTTTAGGAATCTCATGACTGGAATACTTTGTCAAGATTATAGGTTTGGCTGCATTACTACTAGAAGCAGCACTAGCCTTGTTAGCAGCACTAACTTGGTTAGCAGTACTAATCAAGTTAGCAGCACTATTCTTGTTAGCAGTACTATCTGGGATAGCAGTACTAACAGGTTTCTTTGCAATTGGAACCCAAACTTGAACAAAGTTGTTTGCTTTCTTTGTCTTTAAATTACTCCTTGGCTTATTTGGAGCATTTTTCTTTGTATTAGCAAACTTGTTCTGAGCATGATACTTTTTAGGTGCTCTTTTCTCAGTTATTTGATTCCTTCTTTGATTCCTATAACCAAAGGAGTTTTGAGTTTGTCTTTGAAAATTAACTCTTTGGTTGATAGGATTGAAATAACAGTATTTGGCAACATGATTAAGCTTTCCACAGATAAAACAGGGTTTTGGTCTATTGATTTTACTCAGATCAACCCCTTGTTTTTGTGCCCACTGATTATTCCAGTTTCTTTGATTTCCCCTTGGTTTATCATGTTTTTGGGGCTCAGATTGATTACAAGAACACTGTTTACAAGGGACAGGATTCACAACTGTGGTTTGCTTATAATGGACCTTCTCAGACTTTCCCTCAGTCTTTTCTATGTCCTTAGACTTGATCCAAGCCTTTCCACATCCCTCATTGGTGATAATGTGATTTTCTAGAAGAATCTCACCACTCACAGTGTTCTTTTTACTCTTATCATTAGAGTTCTCTTCTTCAGAGTCTGTTTCAACCACCACTTTGTCTAAAGGATCTACCTTAGTGGCTCCAACAGGCAATTCCTTCCTATTCTTGGTCTCTAGCAAGTCTGATATAGGAGGGATGTAATTGTTGTTGTATGGTGGTGGTGTGTTGTTATAACCTATTCCTCTTCTAAGTTTGTCATGGATTTGAGTTTGGAGCAAAGAGTCCATTGCTTTAGAAGCATTGGAAAATTTCTCAATATCCAGCTTTGCTTTCTCAAACTCACTCTTTATCTTCTCATTCTCCTCTTCTTTCTGTTTAAGCTTAGACTCATACTGATCTTTCTCCCACTTCCAGTAGTTTGAGTCATAAGAGTGTTGTAGCTCATTGGCTTGGAAACTCTTGATCTGTTCCTCAAAACTCTCAACAATTCTTACATAGTCTTTTATATCTCTCTCTAATCTTTTAAGGTCATCACTCATTGTCTGGTTGTGATCCCTGTACCTTTTAACAGTTTTCATACAAGTTTTAGAGCAAAGATTAGACATTACCTCTGTGGGGATTTCTGTGCTTGAAGAATCTGAAACTTTAGCCATTGATGATTTCTGATTTCAAGGAAGAATGATGATTGCAGGTTTCTGAGAATACTAGCTCTGATACCACTTGTCATGATCGAATTCTCAACAAGAATTAATTCTCAGAAACAATATCAAAGAAGTTTGCGGAATAACACTTTGATATTTAATCAAACAGAAAATCAAAACAGAATATAATCAACAAACTGTAAACTTGTATTGAATGCTTTGAAGTTACAAGATTACACACTCAACCTCAATATTGATGAACAAGCTCACCAATACGAATTCTACTTCTCTAGAATTAGGATCTATGTCTTGAGGTTGATTTTCTCTCTCAAAAGAATAAAACAAAAGTTCTCTCTATTCTAAACTATACAATATATATACTGAATACAAAGATAATTACAATAAATAAAATATCTTCAGTATATCTTCCATGTATATCTCTAAGCTTCCATGTATATCCTTTCATATGAATCTTCATCATATAAGCAGTATTAATCATAAGCAGCATTAATACTCTGAGCAGTATTAACTCTAGCAGTACTAACCATGCTCAGCAGCATTAATCACTTCAAGCAGTACTAACTTTGAACTAGCAGTACTAATCTTGTTGAGCAACATTAACCATCAACTAGCAGCATTAATAACAGAAGTACTAACTAGAAGTATTAACTGTTTTCTTCTAGCAGCATTAACTTTGTTCCAGCAGCATTAACTACAACTAGCAGCATTAACCTCAGAAGTAGTAACCATGTTGAACTAGAAGTAGTAACCATGTTGAACATTAACTTCAGAAGTATTAACTACAACTAGAAGTAGTAACCATGATTGACATATTTCAGACCCAACAATCTCCCCCTAACTTAACTTTTCAAAACTGAGAAGTTAAGTTCTTCAGTATAGGGTCTTTATGATAATTTCAAAACTTTCTGCAATTACTAGTTCTTCTTGATTCAGTTTCTGCTGTTATCTTCTTTTCTGTTTCTGTTGTTATCTTCTGTTCTGTTTCTGCTGTAGTTACTGCTTTGTTTCAGCTTCTTCACTTATCTCCCCCTCAAAATAAGATTTCATATCAACTTGATTCTCCTTCTCAATTCTTCTCAAGTTCAGATGTTTAAGTCTCCCCCTTTTTGAAATAATCATGATCTGTGCTCCTTTTCATCTCTTTTATCTCCATAATTTGATTGTGAACTTTCAGACTAATTGTACCAAGTGTATCCATCAATTCTTTGTAGTTAAACTGTCCTCACCTCCTTTAGGTGTGTTTACCACCTTTGAAGGATCCTTGGATCTTTTAGTAGAGATCTTCTGCCTAGCAGAAGCACCTTTTACTCCCTTGGTTTCTTGGCACCTGGGACCTTTAGATAATTACTCATCTAAAGTTGCCATGGGGAAGGTCTTAGTAATGTTCACACTGTCCTGTCCTGCACTTTGTGCAAAGTCAATAGTGTGAGCCTTACAACCCATATGCTCTTGCATCTCCTTATTGAGCACCTTCTTGAGGTTGGGAGACACCTCTATGGTTTCCCTTTGGATATTCTCTGATGAAAAATGCTCCATCAGAGGGCTTGTAGGTTTTGAGGTTGAAGATACAAGAAGGGAAGGAACCTTCAGTATCTTTTCCTTATATAATATAGTAATGGGGAATGTTGGTTTGACAAAAGGAATCTGAAGATTTATGCTTGGTAGTGGAAGGTGTGGATAGGTCATCAGTGGGTTGGTCTAATGAGGGCTTTGACCCTGATGCCTTACCTTCTTGATTGTGGGACATCACCATCATTGTAGAGAACAATGGTATATCAACTCCTTCCGAGTCCCTAGCAGATCTTCTCATGTTTGAGAAAAACCTTGCCTTTAGGGGGTTTAGGTACATATATCTCATTAAAATGAGGTTAATCCGTCAATTCCTTATTAAGTACTTCTTGTACAAACCTTGGATACAGATAAAAGCTTTTTGATTGATATCCAGGTTTGACATTAAATCATTGAAGATCATTTTTAGGTATAGAAAACTTACATTAGCAGTAGTAACACTTATCAGCAGCATTAACACAGACTGGCAGTAGTAACACATATCAGCAGCATTAACACAGTCTGACAGTTTTCACTGAACTAGAAGTACTAACTACCTTTCAGTATTAGCAACCTTCTGCTGGATCAAAAGAAACATGTCCTCCATCAAATCTTTTAAATAATTTGAAGGCAATCCATGTTCCTTGTTATGTGCCAAGAGCAATCATTCTCTTCATTCCAAATGCTCTTCCTCTTGAGCTTTTGATTGCCCTGCACACTTGATAAATCAGTTAGTCTTTGAGGGAACCCAAGCCAAAGTGGTCTTGGGTTGTCCTTTCTCATCAATATAATCTGTTAGTTTAGTCTGTATGAGTTGTTTAGGAATCTCATGACTGGAATACTTTGTCAAGATTATAGGTTTGGCTGCATTACTACTAGAAGCAGCACTAGCCTTGTTAGCAGCACTAACTTGGTTAGCAGTACTAATCAAGTTAGCAGCACTATTCTTGTTAGCAGTACTATCTGGGATAGCAGTACTAACAGGTTTCTTTGCAATTGGAACCCAAACTTGAACAAAGTTGTTTGCTTTCTTTGTCTTTAAATTACTCCTTGGCTTATTTGGATCATTTTTCTTTGTATTAGCAAACTTGTTCTGAGCATGATACTTTTTAGGTGCTCTTTTCTCAGTTATTTGATTCCTTCTTTGATTCCTATAACCAAAGGAGTTTTGAGTTTGTCTTTGAAAATTAACTCTTTGGTTGATAGGATTGAAATAACAGTATTTGGCAACATGATTAAGCTTTCCACAGATAAAACAGGGTTTTGGTCTATTGATTTTACTCAGATCAACCCCTTGTTTTTGTGCCCACTGATTATTCCAGTTTCTTTGATTTCCCCTTGGTTTATCATGTTTTTGGGGCTCAGATTGATTACAAGAACACTGTTTACAAGGGACAGGATTCACAACTGTGGTTTGCTTATAATGGACCTTCTCAGACTTTCCCTCAGTCTTTTCTATGTCCTTAGACTTGATCCAAGCCTTTCCACATCCCTCATTGGTGATAATGTGATTTTCTAGAAGAATCTCACCACTCACAGTGTTCTTTTTACTCTTATCATTAGAGTTCTCTTCTTCAGAGTCTGTTTCAACCACCACTTTGTCTAAAGGATCTACCTTAGTGGCTCCAACAGGCAATTCCTTCCTATTCTTGGTCTCTAGCAAGTCTGATATAGGAGGGATGTAATTGTTGTTGTATGGTGGTGGTGTGTTGTTATAACCTATTCCTCTTCTAAGTTTGTCATGGATTTGAGTTTGGAGCAAAGAGTCCATTGCTTTAGAAGCATTGGAAAATTTCTCAATATCCAGCTTTGCTTTCTCAAACTCACTCTTTATCTTCTCATTCTCCTCTTCTTTCTGTTTAAGCTTAGACTCATACTGATCTTTCTCCCACTTCCAGTAGTTTGAGTCATAAGAGTGTTGTAGCTCATTGGCTTGGAAACTCTTGATCTGTTCCTCAAAACTCTCAACAATTCTTACATAGTCTTTTATATCTCTCTCTAATCTTTTAAGGTCATCACTCATTGTCTGGTTGTGATCCCTGTACCTTTTAACAGTTTTCATACAAGTTTTAGAGCAAAGATTAGACATTACCTCTGTGGGGATTTCTGTGCTTGAAGAATCTGAAACTTTAGCCATTGATGATTTCTGATTTCAAGGAAGAATGATGATTGCAGGTTTCTGAGAATACTAGCTCTGATACCACTTGTCATGATCGAATTCTCAACAAGAATTAATTCTCAGAAACAATATCAAAGAAGTTTGCGGAATAACACTTTGATATTTAATCAAACAGAAAATCAAAACAGAATATAATCAACAAACTGTAAACTTGTATTGAATGCTTTGAAGTTACAAGATTACACACTCAACCTCAATATTGATGAACAAGCTCACCAATACGAATTCTACTTCTCTAGAATTAGGATCTATGTCTTGAGGTTGATTTTCTCTCTCAAAAGAATAAAACAAAAGTTCTCTCTATTCTAAACTATACAATATATATACTGAATACAAAGATAATTACAATAAATAAAATATCTTCAGTATATCTTCCATGTATATCTCTAAGCTTCCATGTATATCCTTTCATATGAATCTTCATCATATAAGCAGTATTAATCATAAGCAGCATTAATACTCTGAGCAGTATTAACTCTAGCAGTACTAACCATGCTCAGCAGCATTAATCACTTCAAGCAGTACTAACTTTGAACTAGCAGTACTAATCTTGTTGAGCAACATTAACCATCAACTAGCAGCATTAATAACAGAAGTACTAACTAGAAGTATTAACTGTTTTCTTCTAGCAGCATTAACTTTGTTCCAGCAGCATTAACTACAACTAGCAGCATTAACCTCAGAAGTAGTAACCATGTTGAACTAGAAGTAGTAACCATGTTGAACATTAACTTCAGAAGTATTAACTACAACTAGAAGTAGTAACCATGATTGACATATTTCAGACCCAACACCTTGTAAGTAAGTGCAACATTTGGGGGGGGGGGGGGGGGCGCGGAAAAGTTGCAAAGATAGAAAAATGACATTTCTCAAATTTTAACCGGTTCTATCAAACTTAAAAACATAAAAGTTTGTATGAGTATAGAGATCGAAATATTATGTTCCGCAAAACAAGTTTCACAAATAAATCACTACAAGACACACACACAAAAAAAAAATTGCTAGAAATGTAGAGATAAAGAAGAGATATTTGACACTAGTTTTACCATGGTTCATTGACCTTGACTACTTCTACACCGAGACACTTCTTGAGGAACTCCACTATTATTGTTATTTAAATGGTATAACAAAACCATACAAATCAATCTTACAACAAAGATATGATACACTCAACCTTTTGCAAAGGGAGAATCACTCAAGGGTAATATATGTAGGGAAATATAACTCCGACCTCACACAAAAAAAGATAAATCTAAAAGGATTAGTGTAGGGAGAAAACTTCTCAAACCCAACACAATGTTTAAACACTTTTAAAATAGATGAACAACTCTAATCCAAATATTAGGAAATATAAAGTGTTTAACTCACACCACTTACAATATAAAGAACTTACAATGATGATCAAGTGGTGTAATAATTTCTCAAAATTGATGTAACTTGATTTAGAAAATCAAATCATAAACTTGAAGAACATGAAGATGTTCTTGAGGTGTTCTTAAGGAAGATTAGAGAGAGAGATGATTTTTCAGACTAAAAGTATCCCAAAGTGTTCTTTGAAAGGTGGAGAAAAACCCTAGCTTTAAACTATCTTCTTGAAATTTCGGGTTCAAGTGGACGTCCGCATTGTCACTTGAGGACTTCCTGGAGAATGTTTGAAATAGGTTTGGTCCATCCAAATTTGAAGATCCACAAGGTGCACTCTCCAAATTGCTGCAAAAGGGAACAATTGCAGAATATCAGGCCGATTTTGAGAGGATGGTGAACTAAGTAACTGGAATCAATGAAGCACTATTGATCTCGTTTTATACTTTTGGCCTAAAACCATCATTACAACGAGAGTTGTTGGTAGCCAAACCCCGAACGTTGGGTGAAGCGTTTGCCTTAGCTCGTATTTTGAAGCTCTGTTTGAAGATAGTTGGTCGACTGCACCAGCAAATACCCCAGGTAAGATGATAAGAACAACTCAAATGTTTCAGCCCATCGCAAAAACGATACCTCAGAAGCCGGTGGTAATACCCAAACTTTAAACCGCCTGAATAATGCTCGACCAAACCGAACCAAACCACCTCTAATACCAGCACCAAATACCCCACCCAAGCGAATCTTGGCACTACCAATCAAATGAATTTCCCCTACTGAAAGACAAGAAAGGATGAGCAAATGTTTATGTTTTAACTGCGATAAAAAATATGTAAGGGGGCATAAGTGTACAGGGAAGTTTTTACTACTCATGACCTCTAAAGAAGACGATAACAGAGGCGATGAACTCGACTAGGTAGACAATATGGTGAAGGATGATGAGGAACTTGAGAGCGGGGATGTGTCAATCTTAAATTCGCTAGTTAGCCATGGCAGCCCACGTTAATTACAATTGTGCAGAAAAGTCGGTAATAGTGAGGTTCACGTTTTAATTAATAGTGGCAAAACACATTATTTTGTCCAACCGAGTGTGGTCGAGAAATTGAAACTACCCGTTAAAACGACCAAGGCCTTCAAATTTTATATAGGTAGTGGTGATACTTTATTATGCGAAATTTTTTGCCCAAAAGTCACGATAACCATGCAAGGACTCCAATTTGACCTTGATCTTTCTGTATTGCCAATGAAAGGGGCTGAAGTTGTTTTGGGATACAATGGTTGCAAAAGTTAGTCAAGGTGACACACGATTACACTCAAGAATCCATGGAATTCATATTGAACGGGAAGAATCAGGTTCTGAGAGGTGAGGAAGCCTTGAAGATGAAGAAAATTAGTTTCAATCAAATTCAAGCATTAATGGACACCGATGACGTATATGGAGTATATGAACTGCATTCAATCTAACCCGAGATCAACTTGGGAAAGGGCCAACCGTGAAACCACTAATAATGCAGCCAGACATTAGTAAGTTGTTAGACCGTTACCAACATTTGTTTCAAAACCCCACTACATTACCACCCCATCACCTTATTGACCATAAGATTCACCTTTTACCAAACACTAAACCGGTCAACGTACGTCGTTATCGTTACCCCCATTACCAAAAGGGCGAAAAAGAAAAGTTGGTTTCCGAGATGTTAAAGCAAGGAATCATACGATTTAGTCAGAGACCTTTTTCTTCACCAGTCTTGTTGGTGAAAAAGAAGGACGGGGCCTATCGACTTTGTGTGGACTATAGAACCTTAAATACGGTGACTATCAAGGATATATTTCCAATACCGACAGCAGACGAGATGTTTGATGAATTGGATGGAGCTAGTGTGTTCAGCAAATTGGACTTGTGGGGTGTTCATGACAGAGATATCTAGAAAACAACATTTAGGACTCATGAAGGGCATTATGAGTTCCTAGTCATGCCATTTGGGGTCACCAACGCACCATCAACATTCCAGGCCACTATGAATCGAATTTTCTCACCTTATTTACAGAAATTTGTTATTGTCTTCTTTGATGACATATTAGTTTATTGTGCCTCAATTAATTCACATGTGGAGCATTTGCAATGTGTTCTCCATTGTTTGCGTGAAAACCATTTTTTTTGTCAAGTTGTCAAAATATGTGTTTGGTGCTGACTCATTAGATTATCTTGGGCACATTATTTCAAGTCCTGGAGTGGTAATGGATCCCCAGAAAATTGAAGCGGTAATGATGTGATCGCGCCCCAAAAATCAAAAACAGGTTCTTGGGTTCTTGGGGCTAGCAGAATATTATAGTAGATTTATCAAAGGGTATGCAACTATAGCCGCACCTCTGGCCGATCTTTTACAAAAGGACGGGTTTAAATGGGGAGATATAGAAGAAATGGCATTTGAAAGACTTAAGCATTAGTTGTCCAACACACCTTTGTTGAGACTATCGGATTTTAACGAGCAGTTTATCGTTGAAACCGATGTGTCAGGGGTTGGGGTTGGAGTTGGAGCAGTTTTGCTCCAAGGTGGTCGACCAATTTTCCATTTTAGCAAAAAGTTAGGTTCCTGAATGCGAGCAGCAACAACTTATCAGAGAGAATTATTTGCCATCGTGGAAGCGGTCTATAAATGGCGCCAGTATCTCCAAAAGCAGGTAATCCAAACTTAGCAAAAAGTTTGTGATACGAACAGACCACAAAAGCATTAAAGAACTAATGCAACAGGTAATCCAAACACTCGTGCAACAACAATACGTTATGAAACTCTTAGGATTTGATTTCGTAATCGAGTATAAGTCAGGTGAATCAAATAAAGTGGTTGATGCTTTGTCTCAGGTACACGAAGAGGATGAGATGATTTACTCATCTTTTATGGCTTTAAGTAACCAATCATAGGCCTGTTAGATGAATTGAAAGACGAAAATAAGTCATTGGAAGAACTATGCAAACTAAATGACAGAGGTGAATTACCCCTGATTTCCAACAACAAGATGCCATTTTAATTTTTAAAAATCGTTACTTTATTGGTGACAAGTCCAAACTAAAGCAAAAGCTACTACAAGAATATCATACAACATCGTATTCCGGACATTGTGGGGTGAAAAAGATGATATTTAGTTTATCAACATTATTTTATTGGAAGGGAATGCGACAATTTGTTGACAAATTTATCGTCCAGTGTTTGGTTTGTCAACAAACCAAGTATTCTACTCAAGCACTCACTAAGTTATTCATTGAGATAGTAATGTGTCGGATCGGGATGCGGTATTTCTTAATAAGTTCTGGAAACACTTGTATGATTTAAGCGGCACAAAATTAAAACATAGTACCTCATATCACCCTCAAACGGATGGGAAAATTGAGGTGGTCAACAGGGGCTTAAAACAATACTTAAGAGCAATGGTGTCCAAGTAGCCGCATCAATGACCATCATTATTGAGTTGGGTTGAGTTTTGTTATAACTCGAGCTACCACAACAACATCAAGATGTCCCCATATCAAGCTTTGTATGGTAAATGACCTCCTGCCTTAATTGCGTACACACCAGGGACGTCCAAAATAGTTTTAGTTGAAGACTTGTTAATTGAGTGTGTTGCATTGTTGCGAGCATTAAAAGAAAACTTGGTTGTTTCAAGAAACCGGATGGAGATGATCGCTAATCGTGGGCGCCGAGAAGTCAACTTTGTAGTAGGGGATAAGGTCTTGGTAAAACTTCAACATATTGATAGACGACAGGTAACAGTTGCCTCTCGACTTTGTAATAAGTTGTCCAATAGGTTTTATGGGCCATATACTATCGTAGAGCGCGTCGGGATAGTAGCATATCAGTTGGATCTGCCAATATCCAGACGTATCCACTCGGTATTTCATGTGTCTCTCCTTAAGGTTTACAAAGGAGGGGAGCCGAATGTCGTCAAGGATTTACCTACAGAGCTAGCAAAATGGGCACCCAATCTAACAACCCCTGGTTATTTGTGATATGTGAAGCGTGCTACAAAATAGGAAACCAACGAAACAAGTTATGGTAGAAGTATTTATATCTAGGTTTTGTTAATTATTGATTATGAAAAGTTTTAATTAATTCCCATTCTCTTCACCATCGTTTCTACAATCTTTCTTTCTGGAGTCAGCACTCACTCGAAGAGTGTGGGCTAGATCGCCCGTTTGATCGTATCAGACTCTTCATTTGAACAAATCAGAAGCAAATAGAGATGAAGAACAAATTAGGAGCAAAAAAAGATGAAGAAGAAAGCATAAATAAATAAAGACAAAAAAACATTACCTTCTTTTAATCGGCTAGTTTGTAAGTAGAGATGGGACGATCAATTCAGGATCCAAGAGGACAGATTTAATGCTTCGTTTGAAGAAATCAGAAGCAAATAGAGATGAAAGTGACATCGATCACGGTCAATCCCTGTGGATTCGACCCTGCTTGCCACTATTACAATTTAGGTTGTAATTTGAGGTAAATAGGATACTTTATTATTTGTCGGGCTCGACACCCGTCAAATTTTTGGCGCCGTTGCCGGGGATTGGCAACGTTGATTGTTGTTAGTTTTTACGCTTTATTTATTTGTTTTTTTAGCCTTTAATTTTTAGTTTCTTATCGTAAGCTAATCATGTGCCTAACGCCAAGTGGTTTTTAAGTGTTTCTTATATTTATCATGGCATATAATCCATATGATTATGGGTCACGATGCACCACCACGGGATGCGATTCAATCGAGGTACGTCTTTCCTCCCTTGAGTCGAAAATTTCAGATTTAACTGACATTGTGAAGCAGGTGGTTAGTAGAGAGACACCACAAGTAGGAATGTTTGGGACATATGCTCAACATTCCCATCTAATGGACACAAGCCCAACTTTCCACTACAACACCGAGTCGGCCTACACTTACGGAGGATTCCCTTGCCCGAGCCAAGATCCTATTGATTTATACTCAAGCACTTACTACCCGGGATGGCAAAACTATCCAACTCCAAACGAGTATGAATACAGATGGCAAGATCAATCATTCTCTAGCTATGAACCGACACCACCGACCACACAACACTATTATGAGAACTCAGGTATGTCTCTTGAAGAGATGGTCCAATTAATAGCCCTTAACACACAATTATATTCATTTCAGCAGGAAACATTCAAGTTCCAGGAGGAGACAAGGGCTCAAATTCAAAGTTTGAAGGATCAGATTAGTGCATACATATCTTCTCAAAACCGGTGGGAAGCTCAAGATGAAGAGCTAGGAGTGGTTGATAAGTGGAAAATAGAGAGCTCCATCGAAGAAGATGACGAAGAAGTGATCTTAAGTACATTTAGTTCACATGTTCGTGACACCAAGGGAGAAGACGTTGGAATTCAAAATCTGATGGTGGTGACTTTTCCTTTTCATATGCCAATAGTTGATCTCATCAAGGAAGAGGAGGAATGCGTAGATATTTGGGGAACCTTCACAAAGCTAGAAGAACCGATGATTGAAGATAAGAAGGTGACCCTGAGTGATGATGCCTTTGCCGAGCTACAAAGAGAAGTATCACTAAAATGCAAAGGCCCCGCACTTGAAATCCGGACGGATTTCAAGGCACCCCAACATGTAAAGAAGAAGCATGTATGGGGTATTGGTCTACTGGACACCGGATAGTGTATGGAAGGCGTCTAGCCAAAGACGTAAAAGAAAGGCGCTACATGGGAGGAAACCCATGGGTTTTTAAATTTATGCATTTGTCTTTATTTATTTCTTTTTATAGTTTTCCCTATCGTCGTCTAAGCTCTTTTCTATATTTTTCAGGATTTCTTAAACCCAATATGGAGCTTAAATGGATGCACTCACCTCGCTAGCTCATACATTGGAGGCCACTCGCTAATCAGGGGAGTTTACTGTTTCCCTTACTTTTTAATGTTTCGAGTGTCCTAATCATATTGTATACATTGAGGACAATGTATCAATTAAGTGTGGGGGTGGGATCATTTGCATGATTTGGGATTATTTGGGTATATAAATGCTTTTAGGGGTATTTTTTTTGCAAAAATTATGTGCTTAAATGTGGGTCGTTGTCCGTTTTGGCGATGTTAGCATGTTTATGAGCTTAAATTGTTGATGATGATGAGTTTAGATGCATGTATAGCATGATTGAATTTGATTGATAGCACTTAGAGTCTATCAGTGGTAGCATTTCGATCAAAGTTAGACTTTTGCTAATCTCTTGAACTAGCCTTTTAACACCGTGAGACTTTGAGCCTATTAGACTAAACACATGATATTAGTCTCAAATTCATTTTTCGTGTGATTACGTCACTCCTAGATATGTGCCTCTAGAACTTGATTTGTCTCTCCTTAAGATTACATGATATTTACATACTAATAAATATGATAAAGGCCATCGTTACCCATTAGCCTTAAACCTACCCTTTATGTCACTATTACCCTTTTTGCACACCATTTTGAGCTTTAGCCTAATTCCTTTGTCACCCACATCATAAACCAATCCAAACACGACTCACTCGACCAATCACCGATGGAGTAGTACCGGTATCCCCATGAGCTCAATAGTAGAACTTATGTATTGGGAAAGAAAAGAAAACTATGAAAAAAAAATGAATGAAAAAAAAGAAAGAAAAAAATCTATGAGAAAATAAGTCGTCAAGAAAAGAAAAGAAAAGAAAAAAAATCAAAAAGAAAAAAAGTAAGACGACAAAGATCGATAATAAGTTTAATTATTTGTGTTTCATTTCTACTTCTTATCATCCAATGGGAATGTGTTTATAGAATGTATATCAAGATCCCATTTGCTAAAATGATCAAGTTAGTAACCGGGTCCTCCATTGGTGTAAGGTCTTTAACCAAAATTTCCCCCCCAATTGCATCCCTACCTTACCCAAAACCTTATTTAACATTACACCCTTAAAAGACCTTTTGATTTATATGCATGTATTTTATCCAAGTAGTGGAGAGTGAGAGATTTTTCAAGCTTATGGTACGTACATGCTAGTGTAGTGATGGTTTGAGCGATACACTTTAACCCCAAGGAGTGAAATGAGTGTTATTTTAATTTTCCTATTCGTGTGAGTTCTCGAAATTAGCTTGGGTCTACTTGATTGCGTGTGTGCCTACTTTTTGATGCTAAGATGCAAATCTTGAGTTCATGATATGCTATATGTGTTGATATTCTTATTTTGATTCATTTTTATAACGACGTGCTAACATAAACCATTGTCGGGACGGACAATGATCTAAGTGTGGGGGTATTTGATAGAAGCATATTTGAACACATTTTTATATATCAAATTCCTTCCATTTCATCAAAAATTTGACGGGTGTCGAGCCCGACAAATAATAAAGTATTTTATTTACCTCAAATTACAACCTAAATTGTAATAGTGGCAAGCAGGGTCGAATCCAGAGGGTTTGACCGTGATCGATGTCAAACTTCTACGCTTTATTTAAAAGGGGGGAGGATTGATAAACTAAAGTAAACATTAAATAAAAGCGGAAAATAAATAATTAAAAATTAGCAACGAGTTTAAATAATTGACCGGATCGTGTATCATGGACTTGTTCTTAAAAAGATTTTTCTCGTTTCATTCCAGAATGGGTGAGTATCGATACACATCGATACACCGTTTGTCGAATGTCGATTAGCACGAGAAGTTCAATGACTAATTTCTAACCGGTTAATCTAATCTAGTTACGAACATAGAGTTCAATTACCGGTTGCTTTAAGCTTAGACAAACACCATTCCTAGCCAATGATCCGACGCCGACCATTTAGACTAGATTAAGCAAACCCACGACACTAAAATTAATCAGACGCCCAATGAATTGAAGTATTGTTTGCTACCAATAAAAAACTAAGAACGATTACATATTCAAAGTTAAATATAGTGATACACAATTAGGTTAAGCAATTTGAGGGTACCTACTCAAATTAATCGACCCAACTATGATAAACGATTAATTCAAGGATTGCATAAATGGAAATCAAACGATATGAAAAGGTTCAACAAGTCTCAACACAATCCTAATCAAATAATTACAAACTCATTGCTATAATGTAAAGAGTAACTATGAAATTGAAAATTAAACCTAAAACTAAAATTACCTAATGGATTGAACCAACAAAAGTTTTCCCTAAAATCGTCTTCTTCTCCTTTCTTCAATTTTCTGCCATGATTCCATCGATCTCTCCCTCTACAAAACGGTTTTCCCCCCAATCGTCCGCTCGTTTTCCCCCAAAAAATAAAAATGAGGCGCTCCCCTTGCTGGACCAAATTGGCGATTTCCCTTTTTTTATTTTTCTGGGCCTGCAATTTCCAAATGGGCCATGGCTATTTGTTTTTCTTCTTTTGCTATTGCCAACAAAAGCCCAAGATATAAAATGTTAATTTATTTGCTTCTTTCTTGGTTGCCAACGTAAAGTAAACCTACAAAGGAAGAAAAACTTTATTTTTTTTTTTTTTTTTTAATTGAGGCATCATTTTATTTCTATGCTCAATCCAAGTTCCATCTAAAAAATATACTCATTCTCATAATTACTGAAATATATGCTCTTTTTATATTTAAATCCATCTTTTTGCATCTATCAATAACCAAGATAAATGGGCAATATTAGCTATTAAATTATGATGAAATAGAAGGAATTTGATATATAAAAATGTGTTCAAATATGCTTCTACCAGAAAGAAAAAAAAAATCAGAAGCAGATAAAGATTAAAAAAACCTCTTACTTTCTTTCAATTGGGGCAGCAGAGATAGGAAAAAGACTAGGGAGAGCATGAGTTGTTCAATCAAGATTCAAAAGGGAGAGATTTCAGTGGAGGGTATCGAGAATTCAAAAACTGAAAAATACTGTAAAGCAACTGAAAAGTATTTTGGGAAAACAAATGTTGCACTAATTGCTTTACATCGTTCTTGACCGGCTGTAATTAAAAGTTTTTTCGATTATATTACTTGGTATAGATTAGATGACAAAATTGTGGCCTTGGTAAATCCGCCCTCTCTCCACGTGCATGCACTTCATCTTCTTGGATACATTAATGGGTTAATTATACAGTCACTATATATAGGAAGGAGTGAGATCCATCATATCCTTGTTTCGAAACCAATTATCATACATCCCAGTATAGTATCGTACCAACAGCTAGCCATGAACAGCAAGCCCAGGTAATTAAATTAAATAACTCCTTCAATTGATCTCTTCACTTCCTATATCTCTATCTTTTTGACTAATTAATTTTAATGATTTAAACCATATATAATATAGATTGGAGGGTAAAGTAGCCCTTATCACCGGTGGTGCCAGCGGCATCGGAGAAGAGGCTGCCCGGTTATTCCTGGAAAATGGAGCTCAGGTTGTGATTGTTGATGTTCAAGATGAGTTGGGCCACCAAGTCGTCTCCTCCTGCAACTCCACCAACATCTGCTATTTTCGGTGCGACGTTAGGGACGAGAAGCAAGTGGAAGAAGCCGTCGCCCACACCCTCGCCAAATACGGAAGCCTTGACATACTCTTCAGCAATGCTGGGATCATGGGACCCTTAAATTCCCTGCTAGACATGGACCTCCATGCTTTTGATAACACCATGGCCACCAACGTCCGTGGGATGGCTGCAACCATCAAACATGCTGCTCGAGCCATGGTTGACAGAGGGATACGGGGTTCCATCATATGCACCGCCAGTGTCGCGGCTTCGATGGCAGGAGGCCCTCATGCTTACACCATTTCCAAACATGCGATATTGGGGTTGATGAAGACGGCGTGCTATGAGCTGGGGGCACATGGCATCAGAGTCAACTGCGTTGCTCCATCCGGAATGGGCACCCCTCTTAACTGCGTAGCCTTCAATCTGGAGCCAAGCCAGATGGAGGCAATTTGCTGCCAATCGGCAAATCTGAAGGGCATAGTGTTGAAGGCCAGGCATGTTGCTGAAGCAGCTTTGTTTTTAGCTTCCGATGAATCGGTGTATGTGAGCGGACAGAACTTGGGGGTGGATAGTGGCTATACGGTGGTTAGCCACAGCTACACGGTGATCAATTAATCAATTTATTAATAAAAAGCCACCCTGCCTTGGTGCCTGTGTGCATGCTGGTTGGTTGAGGGTCTTTATTTGGTTGCATATATAAAAGAAACAAGTAGCTGGTCAAATTATTGTAGTTTTGGTTGAGTGTCTTTAGGGTGTTACCCCCTTCCCATTCACGTATTCTTTCCTACCTCACTCACGTACCCCTATAGGAGCGGTATGGATATAATTCACCATGTTTTTAACAACATGATGCAGAATTTCTTGCATAGATCATGGCATGCATGCTAGTGTCTATTCGTGGGGTGTTCTTGTTCTCTAGTAAGATCTGATTATAATTTTTAATACAACTAGGAACAAAAAAAAAAAGAATATATATGCATATCAAGACCACTATTAATTATCCGATCAAATCAAATAAATCCAATAAAACATAATTATATCAACAAGACTAAACAAATACCATCCTCCAAAAAAGGCTAAACATATACCATTAATGCATACGGAATAACACATGCAAATCATTCGCTTTCATTTAATGTAATTAAATTATTAACAAGGAACCAAACCCCTCATCCCTTCGTTAAACAGACACGAAAATAGAACCGAAAATTCAGATCCAGATCATTTTACATTCGATAATGAACATAACTCTCGTAGACGATATGTGTGTGTGAGAGAGAGAGAGAGGTGCATCATGGACATACCCACTACATTACTGGTTCTTCTTGTTTACTCCACCGCCATTAACAAAACAAATAGAACGAATTGTTACACGAGAGATGATAACATATAATTTCTTCATTTCAAACTAAGAAATTTCTTCAAAAGTGAGGAATTTGGTATGCTCTTGGTTTGTGTGTTGCTTGCTTTTTAACTCAACCACCACGTAACTCCCCCTTTTTATGCCATGATTCAATGATGCTCCTCTTTGGACCTCCATCCTTGTACTCTCTTTCACTCTCTCACCAAGTGATATTGGCTGAAAAGTTGAGGTTGTTGCAGAAGGATCACATCTCTACTATTTCAAAAAAAGTAACTTGTTTATTTATCAGTTCATATATTAATTTACTCTTAAATGTTCAAATTGTATCAAACGGTATGAACATTCGTTCTATAGGACCTTGATCCATCTTTGGTGAACATTCCTTCTACAGGACATCGATCCATATTTGGTGAGCTGGGAGAACTTTGGGATGAAAAGTAGTCATCATAAGTTGAACAATTTTATAAAAAAAAAAAAAATACGTCAATTTATTTTTATAAAAATAAGGGCAATTAGGTCTAATTCTAAATAATAAAAACAGAGAAAATCAGTTTATTTTGAGATCCCAAATTGTATGTGAATTGTGAAATACGTTTCATGAACGTGGTGTTCGTAGGTTTCATGCATACGTTTGATCATAATGAATGTCATTGCACCATTGATTATCCCACAAAACAATGAATAGTGGTTCATCGTTGGTTGCATTGATGTAAAAATTGTTCATCATTTTTTGCATTGAATGATACCTTAGAAATCGGCCAGATTGATACGATCAAGAAGATGTCAATCATTGCTAAAAATAGTTACGAACTAAAAATAAATTTAAAAAATCAATCTCAATCTGTTAGAATATTCTGCATAAAAGTAAATAATAAATAGAAATTATATACAATAATAGATTAGATGAAATTGCCCTTAATATAAAAATAATGGAGAAAAAAATAAAATTGCATTTGTTGTATTTAAAATATATATATATATATAGCTATATGTTCAAATGAGAAATGTTAAGTATGTGAGAAATAGAAAAATGAATCCTAGTCATTCATACGGTCAAGATCGGATTTGACCGGTCAAATATTGCGTCTTTGACCGGTCAAGAATTGCGGTTTTGACTAGTCAAAAGTTGCGGTTATTCAAAAATAGAAAGACAGTTTCGTAACTTTTACAAAAACGCGCGGGACGAGTTCATACATGAACATGTATGATTCACATATGAACATTATGTTCATATGTGAATCAGTGTAATTCACATATGAACTATTTTAACTAATTTATATATGAACTAATTAACTAATTCACATATGAACTAATTAACTGTAGATTTATATGGGAATCAGTTGAACTAATTAACAGATTCACATATGAACTAATTAACTTAACTGATTCTCATATGAATTAATTAACTGACACTACAAAAAAAAATCCTGATTAGTGACAAAAAGATTTTGGTCACTAACAACCTAAAATTGGTCACTAAGGCCGTTTAGTGACCAAAATTTTGGTGGTCACTTTTCGTCACTAAAGGCCCGTCACTGATTTATGATAGTGACCAAATTCAAAAATGGTCACTAATTAGTGACGAAATTAAAGTGGTCACTATGTTTGTGACAACTAATTTAGTCACTAAATATGGTCACTAAGTCGCTAAAAGTCGTCACTAATTTTACAAGATAACGGCTCCGTTAACGTCCGTTAACTTCTATTAGTGACCAAAAAAAGTGGTCACTAAATTACGAAAATATATATATATATATATATTAATTTCTACTATAATTGTTATTACAATAATCTTAAGTCCCCACAATACGAATCTAGTAAGAGATGTTGAACGCATAAATCTTGTTTTTTGAATATGGAATAATAGTATAAGCTCGCTTTTTCAAATTGACAAGTTTCTGCATCAATCCAATTACAGACAGTATTTTCGTTGATAGCTCGTTTCCTTAGAGTGATCTAAAATACACTCAAATAAGCAAAACCAAACGAGTCCAGTAAATTCCACAAAGATATAGAGAATTGATCATAAAATAGTCAAAGAAAGACTCACAATGTAGCAACTTGTAGGAAACCGATGTTGAACGGTATCTCTCTAGTTAATTGGTTGTATAAAAGGCCCCTAACGATAAAGCAACGGTTAACCAAAACAAACCATCCTCGATATTTCCATAAATGTTAATCAAAACGGACCCAG
Organism: Arctium minus; assembly: GCA_954870635.1. Classification (NCBI taxonomy): domain Eukaryota; kingdom Viridiplantae; phylum Streptophyta; class Magnoliopsida; order Asterales; family Asteraceae; genus Arctium; species Arctium minus. The sequence goes on along the minus strand of OX941081.1, from coordinate 24,780,393 downwards.
GAAATCGCGCTCCAAAGTTGATCAAGAGGTTAATATGTAATTAGACCTCACCTCTACCCAAAAGAGCAAAGCTCTTGTTTCCATAAATGTACATTCTCAAGTCAGAGTACTTACAAGATCTGGAAACCGGTGCAGTTGCCGATATCGGAAGGAATTGTGCCACTTAAATATTGTTCCGCACATCGTTGTATAAGTGATTTGTGCATAAGAAAGATGATCTCAAACTTAAAACCACACCAAAGATACCTCGTATATCCTACTTGTACGTGTGCTACTCCAATTATGTACGAAATGATAATCTAAGTAAAACTAGAACTTACAAATACCACAAGCCCTCTTCAGCTGACAGATATCGGGAGAGAGCTCGCCGACCAAATTCTTGCTCCTTAACCTCTGCGTTATCCGATCATATTTCGGTCAAATTTTGTAAATAGTTTTCGAAAGTATCGAGTTTTAGAAACTTACAAATACTATCAAGCCTCATTCAAGTATACAAGCCTCGGTATTTCACCGCTCTGCCGATTTTGTGCCAAGTCCCTGGAGTAGACATTATGGATATAAATATATCCATTTTAACCAAAATGATGACCAAGACTATACGAAAAACTTACAAAATCTTCAAATTTGGAATCTATAACAATGTCGAAGGGATCGAAACGATCAATTGATTGTTTGTCAAGATTCTGTAAGTAATAATACCAATGGGAATGGTGTCATAAATTTAGCCCAAAACTTACAACATAAAACCAAATACTCAGCGTACGATAGGTACGAAACTTACAAGATCTCGAGCTGCTTTAACTTCAATATCGAAAACAATATGTCTCTAGATAACATATTAAACGATAAATCCCTAATAAACACAATTCAATTAGAATTTAAACTACATTATAAACAGAAATCCTATAATTCACAAAAACTAACTTGAATTCCAAGTTCTTACAAGTTCTTAAGGGTACTTCAATCACCAATTTTACACAGGATTTGACCGGTTAATTGATTTCCACGAAGATCACATTGAATAATGATTCAAAAACAGATTAAAAAACTAAACTTTTTAACCAAAAAGATGAACCCATTTGAGAATTAGAAAACATTTCATTAGAAAATTGAATAATTAAAACCTAAATTTAATTTCAAGTTCAATGTTCTCCTATCTAAGCATCATAAAGTTGCAGAATGTATTAAACCTTTAGATCTCCTTTTTATACAAAGTTGGCAGACTAGACTCCCCAAACAAAAGATATCAGCAGCGGCACCATCATAATCATGCTTGCTTAAAACCTGAAGACAAACAACGTTAAGAACTTTAGTAAAACTCGAATCTTTCTCATGAATTCAAGTTCTTGAAGCACTGTCAGAAATAGGTTGTGTGACATCGAAACAAACAGTACCGGTGACGCGACGGTGGATAATTCTGGGGATTTTCACGACAATGCGGTGGTGGGTTATGGCCGGAGTACATATCGGAATGGCATAAACGTTTAGTAACCTCGTAAAGGCAGCAAGTGTTTATAAGTCCATTAATAAATTTATAATTATATAAGTACATGTATATATGCATGTATTAGGATAGGTGCAGATTCAAATGAGAACCATAAATATATTGAGAACATACAAACAGGTTAATCGACTAAAAAGCCAAAAAAAATATTCCAATTCTGGCATCACAATTTAAAAACACGCTCATTCCATCTATGAAAAAACCCTCCCAAACAAAAACCTCCTCGATACAAACAGGTTAATCGACACATACAACTTTATCAATACAGGACGACCAAACAACCTCTAAACGAGCTTTGCAGATTGTTTTATAGAAACGTATATAGTCGAACTTACCCGCGGGCCAATTGAAGTTGCACCTGGAATTACTTCACTTTCAAAGTCGTTGGCCTTCGAAAACTTCTCTCTGAGAAAATCCAACATAACGTTCTTACCTAGTATGGAGATAGTTTAGAGAAACAAAGTATAGAACATGGATTAAAGCTGAGATAGTTTGAGAGATCAAACAGGTAAATTAGAACAACAATTATAAATTTAATTTCACCGTGGGACTGGTGCGGCCTGCGGTGGGGCGCCTTAGAGGGTGGAGTCTACCATTTTTTTATGACGTGCTTATCTTTTGCGCTTGGCATGTTTTGATTGTAATCTATTGAACATAAGGTAGAAACTGTACCTTAGATCTCTCTTGAGAGTTTATACATGAAACCCAAAGAGTACTCTTATGTTTAATGGTTTTTACTAATTATTTTTGTTATTTTTAGTAGTTGATTTCTGGTTTATATCTCTGCAAATACAGTCATACAGATGTTAATAACAATTCACAATAGCTTTTTACCACCATGAACCATAGGAAGACATCTCTAAGTTGCATTTCTAAGAGTGTAAACAAACTTTACACAGAAAAAAAAAACAGATTTTCTATATCTCATTACTGGAATCAAGATAACTCTAAAATGAATTATGCTACTCTTCTTTCGTGCATTTCAACTTGCATAAATCGTTCTATTGGTGAAAAGTGAGTTGGTATTCTATAACAATAGCAAACTTACATGTATCTGGATATACTTTACAACCTAAACCAATTAAAACCGAACAAGTGTTCTCATAATTACACATTCTCCTGAGTTTTGCATCAAGAGAACAATGTGTGTGATTAAACCCTGCACACCTACACAAGTATTACACAACTCATGAAGAAATCATTATAAGAATGTGTTAAAGATTCCCCAAAACAATTAGTATGTGAGTTGTATGCAAATTTAACATCAAAACAATTCTATCTGCAGTAATTCAATACAAAATTGAATGTAGTTCACAATATTATCATGAAAAAAGGTTAGAATTCAATCAATTCATTCAAAATTGAGGATGAGAAATACCACATTTGAAATTTTGGAAGAAATATACCTTTGTGAAGCTGAAGCATGGGTCTCTTAAACCGACAATTGGCACGAAACCAACCAGCTTCAAGGCTTCTCTTCAGTTCTTCATCCGCCAAAGGAGTGGTTAATCGCGAACGTTTAAGGAAAAGACAGTGAATCGAAATTGGAAACCGAAGATAAACCATTATTGAAGAAATTGGAAAAGTAAAACAACAATAATAAACATGTTTGGATTCTCGATTGTGAGAAACAATGGATTAGAGATTTGTTCCTAAATTGCTACGAAATAAATAACAATACTTACCAAAATCAGTTGTTTGATTTCGAGCAAAAAGTCGATCACAACACCAAAATCAGTTGTTTGATTGTTTCTGAAAGCTGATATTGGTTCTCTGAGGGAACAAAAGTCGATAGGTGTGTCGATCGATCGATCGATCGATCGAGAGAGAGAGAGAGAGAGAGAGAGAGTTAAGGCTAGGGTTTTTGATGATCGGTGAAGGAAACCAGATAAATTGACCCAAATGTTTTAAATCGAGACATCGAGTGTTGACGATCGGGTCATGGGTTGTGTCGGACCAGGAAAGTACCTCCGCGTGTTTCTTAAGAATTTGCGAAATTGGCACTTTTAGCCCTTAAAATTCTATTTAGTATACTGATGCCACGATTTAGTACATAGTGACCACTATTTTTTGGTCACTAACCTTTCTAACTTAGCGATGACAATTTCTTAGTCACTAACCTTTTCAACTTAGTGACCCGTATTCTTTTGGTCACTAACCTTTCTAACAATTGTAACTTAATGACCACCAATTTTTGGTCACTAACCATTCCAAGTCATTATAATTCTCTAACTAGTGAAAATTAATTAGTAACCATTATTTTTTGTCACTAACAATTCTAACTTAGTGGCCACCAATTTTTGGTCACTAACCATTCCAACTCATTATAATTCTCTAACTAGTGAAAATTAATTAGTGACCATTATTTTTTGTCACTAACAATTCTAACTTAGTGACCACCAATTTTTGGTCACTAACCATTCCAACTCATAACAAATATTTAAGTAGTGAAGTCTAATTAGTGACCATTATTTTCTAGTTACTAATAGTTCTAACTTAGTGACCACCTTTTTTGGCCTCTAACACATTCAATCACGCTTAGTTTGGACTTAGTGACCACCAATTTAATCACTAACCATTTCAACTCAGCAACCATTATTTTGGTCACTAAATACATGAGTTTTTATAATTAGTGACGAAAAATTCGGTCGTCACAAATTTTAGCCATTAAATTTGATTAATAATGAAGAAAAGAAAGTTGTCATGAGAATTAGTGACCAATCTTAGTGACCAAATTGTAGTTTTTGTCACTAAATTCATATTAGCGACAATATTTTAGAGACAACCTTTATTTTTGTCATTAATCTCATAGTTAGTGACCAAAATAGAAGTAGTCACTAAAATTATGGTCACTAACAAGATTTTTTTCTTGTAGTGTGATTTACATATGAACGTATGGTTCATATGTGAATCACATAGATTCACATATAAACTCGTCCCGTGTATTTTACGAAACTACTCATCTATCTTCTACAGACCACGCAAGGAATTATCCGGTGCTTCACGGTCAAAGCCGCAAATGTTGAACAGATGAAAGGCTAGGATCATTTCTCTATTTCTCACACACTTGGCATTTATCATTTAAACCTTTCCATATATATATATATATATATATATATATATATATATATATATATAGGCTAAGGTTATTTTACAAATCAGTGAAATCTAACAAAGCGTCATTTTCACTTTTTATTGAATGAAATCGTTTCAAATATTTTTGTTTATATGTAATAATGAAATTGTTTCATGTATTTTTTCATTCTAATGAAACTTTTTCATATATTCACTACACCAAATGTCACTTAGGCAACAAATGAAAAATGTTGCGTAAGAGGGGTTTGTGTGTTGCCTAAGGCTTAGGCAACATGCCCATGTTGCCTAAGCAATGTTGTCTTCTCAATGTTGGATAAGAACTTAGGCAACATAGGCAAACATCGTATGTTGCCTAAGCGGAATCATTAAGCAACACACAAGAGGTTATGTTGCCTATGAAAAAAACATATGTTGCACCAACCAAACACTAAGGCAACATTAGATTTATGCATGTGTTGCCTAAGATATCAACTTAGACAACATACCTTATTTGCGTATGCTGCCTTTGAACTGCGATTAAAAAATTAAAATAATATAATATTTCACTTAGGCAACACTTATAGATAAGTTTCCTAGGATGTTTTATATATAAAAAAAATATTACTGTTCATTTTGTGCACCATGATGCAGTTTTATACTTGCATGTTTTCTACAAACCCTCGTAAACAAACAAACTCGTGTGAATCGGCAAACAACTCCAATTACCAAACAAAACTAATAAATTCAATAATTGAAATATAATGTTTTTCCTAAATAAGTACAAAAATAAGCAACAAGTTCGAAAACATGAAATAAAAATCAACCTAAAGCATTGTTCGTCGGGGTTGTTGTGTTGGTAGCACCACCGCACATACGCATCAAAGATTCTATCATCTTTCTTTGTTCGGTTGCTTACTTTTTTTGTTCGGAGGCTTCCTTTTTGCCTCCTCTTGTGCCTCTTTAAGTAAGAGAATCTCCTCGCTGCGCTCGGCAAGTTGTTGCCGCAAATCATCCCCGTTAACCGTACACACTGACATAGAGGTTCCCTTCGCCAGACCTATCATCCACGGATCTCGAACCGCCAAGTTACCCATACCTCGAACAACCGTCCCTACCAACGGACCAAAAATTTGCTAAATTATTGATATTTCTTTCTCAATTGGGCAACGCATTGGAGTCACGATAGAACCTGAAGTGTTGCCGGAATCATTCTTTATCTTCTTAATTGCTTCCTCAACAAGTCTCTATAAATACGATTCAAATAATTATTAACATATATTACGTTTAAAACATCATTAGATATTAGATCACGTCCCAATTCCTTAGATGTAAACGACGATTGTTGGAAGCCAAAAGTCATCAAAACCGCGTCCCAATTCCTTAGAAACGAATTTTTTTGAAATAGTGAAGAAATGTTAGAATGAAGATGAAATGTTGGAAATGGGGGAACCATCATTTTATAACAATGACTGTTGTTAAGTCTAAATATTGTATCCAAGATTTAATTAGGAAAGTCAAAGTTAGAAAGTCAACATTGTCAATGTATTAGGAAAGTCAAAGTATGTTTAGTTTCCTTTTTCATTAAGTCTTGTAATAGATAGATGGTATAAATAGGTTTTTGCTTTGTAATCTTGTAAGCACTTTCATTGTAAAATCAAATACGTGAGACTTGTGATTTGAATTCAAGATCTATTTTCTCTCTCTAGTCTCTCTCTCTAGTTCTTGTGTTTGATCTTAATGAGAAAAGCTTGATTGTTTGGGATTTTATGATTATCAATTGGTATCAGAGCTGAACCAAACTTTTCGGAAATGATTTGATCATGATTTGAGTTGAAATCTAGAGTTTTAGATCGAAAATCTGATTTTCTGAAAAAAAAATTCAAGAAAACGAGTTTGGGTACTATTCATCAGAATTTTATGTGAAAAATCGTTTTTGGTGTAAGAAAATGGAATCATTGTATTCGTTTTATGTTTAGGATTGATTCTTGTATTGATTACATCTTGTGATTTCAACTAATTCGATTTCAAATTTCGATTTTTTTGAGTTTTTTCTGGATATTTTTGTTCGAACACCGTTCTTGATTGAAAATGTGGGAATTGTTGTTTTTAATCGAAATTTGATAGTAAATTTGTGTTTAGTAGTGTTTTTTTTATGATTCTGATATATTTTTGAGATCAAATTTGCAGGTTTGAATCAATTTGAGAAAGAAACATCCAATAACACGTTTTGCGCAAGTTCATCTTTGGTTTGCGCAAGTTCATATGATTTGCGCAAGTTAATAAACGTTTGCGCGAGCTTTTCCAGACTTAGAATTTCGTTTGCGTCATGCTCTTATATCGCAAAGTCTAGTTTGCGTATCTAACCTTTCACGCAAAGCAAAGTTTGCGCATTCAACGTCTTACGCAAAGCTTCATTTGCGTATCAGGCAGCTCACGCAAAGTATCTTCATGCTCACTTGAATACAATTACACTTTGCGCATCAAGGCCATTACGCAAATCTCCTTTGCGCATCAAGGGCATTACGCAAAGCTCACTTTGCGCTTCAAGGCAATTACGCAAAGCTCACTTTGCGCAACAAGACACTCACGCAAACCTACTTTGCGCAACACACTGCTTACGAGAAACTCGACTGTTAGCGCAAACAGTGTCTTTTCATACTTAGTCAATTTTTTCAAAACTGTAATATGTCTTTTTGTGCAAGATTTCAATTTGATGTGATTTTTGATTTTCTGATATATAGTTTGGAACGATCATTCATATCAAGCTAATGAACTCATTCAAAATGGGATATTTTGCAGAACTTGAAGAGAAGATTAGAAAGCTGAATTTAGAGAAAATTAATCTGGGTCATACAATTGACTTTCATTCACAAAAGTCAAAAGAGCATTATGAAGAAAACATAAGACTGAAAGAAGAAGTCAGTGTTTTAAAGACTCTCAATGAAGATCTTCTGGGTTGAATGATGAGAAGATAAAGAGATTGGAATCTGAGAATGCGGAACTCAGAAAGAATATATCTGATTTTGAGCAAAAGCTTGTTGAAGAAAAAGCTGTTTTTTAGAAAGAAAAGAAAGGATTTTCATCTAAGTTCTCAGATTTCTCAAGGAAGTGCTTTGAAGAAAAGAAGATGGTGGATCTTAAATGCATAAAGCTTTCTCAACAAATTTCCGATTTCGAGAAAGTACTTATATTGGAAAGAGAGAAGTTTGCTAAGGAAAAGAAGGCCATAGAACAGAAAAGTGTGGGATTCTTCAAAGAACTATCTGGCTAGAGAAACGATTCTGAGAAAGGATTTGAAGAAGAACGATGCATATTTGAATCTGAAATCAAAAAGCTAACTTCAAAGTTATCTGAATTATCTGCTACTGCGCTAAAAGAGCAGAAGACGAAGTCTGAATTCAAGACAAAGATTGATCTACTTGTGAAAGAAAGAGACAACTATGCTTCAAAGATCAAAGAGCTTGAGAAGTCTGTCTCAAAATCACATCAGAAATCTGTCTCTTCACAAAGGTCAGTGAAATCTTTTGATCAGATTCGTCGATCTAACATTTTCTTTGATGAATATGTAGATGGTTCAGATACATCTCCAAGAAGAAGAAGTTACAAGAAAGAGAAACTGGTCTGGCAAACGAAACCAGTTAAAGATGAGATGTCAAATGAGCTGAAAGGACACACATCATGTGTACATGTTCATAAAGCAAAGAAGAACAAAGAGCATAAAGGTAAACCTGACTTTAAATACTCAAAAGACCAATTACTCAGATTTTCAGGTAATAAATTTTATTGTTCTTACTGCTGTACACATGATCATATCCACAAGACCAGTGATCATTTCTGGTATGGTTCTTACTCTATTACCCCCACACGAACTGCAACTAACATTTCTGGACCCAAATACTAGTGGGTACCAAAGAAGAAAACTGATTATGTGTTGCAGGCACCTCAAGTCATGGGGGAGTAAGAGAACAATGGCTTTTGAACACAACAGTTCAAAACCCGGACTTCAATGTCAAGATTTTGACTTCAACACAACAGTTTAGGACTCGGACCTCAGCGATCAAAAGACCTTACTCCTGTTTTTGCATCCGATGGATATGATGGTCTACATCCCAAGAGAATTGATCTGATCTCTATCCTGCACTTTTTCACTGATAGATTTTACTAATATGATGGTCTACAATTCAAAAGGGAGTGTCTGATCTCTATCCTGTTTTAACTAACATATTTCTGATGCCTAATTTAAGGGGGAGTAAAGATCAGGACCAGTTTTTCAATGATCAAAGAAGGATATTATGCTAATATCTAAGGGGAGCTTAAAAGACCTAAATCATTATATCATGATTTGAGGGGGAGCTTAAAGGTAAAATATCTTCTGATCTAGATCTCTGATTGTTTGACAGAAGAACAACTTTCGAACATGAAAAACAGTTTTTTAAATGTTCAAACCACTTCTTATTCTCAAAAGATTTCATGAATTCAGAAGTGAGCTTTTAAATGTTTTTCAAATTTTGAGCTTAATGTTTAACTGACCGTGTGTTTCCAAAGATCAATACTCGTGTATTGTCTTTTCCATATAGTGTAAAGTATTCTCATACATCGGTTCAATATTTCATTTGAATATGTTATTACCATGTCTCATAACGAAACAATTTTTCGATGGTAATACCCTCGTTTGCTTTCAAAGTTGTTGAGAATCATTCATCTTTTTCATATTTGTGCTTTCATTGAAAAATTGTTTATATTTGTTCATATAAACAAATTTCCAATTCTTTGATACCCTAACCATTTGATTTGATCTGATTGATACATTGTCAGATTCTCCAAACAATTCTCTTGATTTCATTTCATTTATTCAATATCTTTGTTTTGAGAAATCTTCAAAGTTCAAATGCTCAAATTTCATTCATAATTTTAAATGAGCATACATTCTGGCATTGTTATCTTGTGCTTAACTGTTCAGTTAAATTGTTGAGCAACCATGCTTTTTAGGACTTACATGGGATTCGTGTGTGAGCTTAAATAGAACTTCTATGGATTCACGTAAGCCAGTGTTTCCTACCCAGGAAGTTATCTTTGAGTGATTGAGGGGTGAGGGGTCATAAATCAAAGAGTGGGGGAGATAACTCATCCGGTTGAGTTATTCTCATTGTGTGGAGCGGAAAAATGGAAATGAGCGTTTGGTTAGAAGTGAGCATAATGTTAAAAAGAAAGAGGGTGTTAGATCAGAGTTAAAAGAATATCAGAACTCTGCACCTACCACTTTCTGAGCCGGGCAGCCACATCTACTGATTTGTTCACATTCTTTGGTGACAATCATTGAAAAAGGCAGTGAGCCCATGCCAACTCTTGCATTAACCCCACCAACCACTCATTTCTTTCTTAACAAAGAAATGTTTCATTTTCTTTGGGGACGCAACATATATGCTATCTAATCTTCAGTCGGAAGATTTAGATATTGAAAAAGAAGGAAAGTTGCCCCACCTTCGCACCTCTTTCATGCACACTGAGTCCGTGTATTATCTGTTGCTGTCTCAATAGTTTACACAATTTGAGCTTTTATGAAACACAATCATTGTGCTAAATTCTTTCATACACAAGCACGAGCACACAAAAAATTTGTTTTTCTGTCAGAACATTCATAGATAAACCTTGTGTTTTTCAATGATTGAATGGAAGTCCTGGGGAGTCATCATCAAACCAGCTCCTTAAATTGTACATTCGTTGTACACAGTAACTTTGTGTTACTGACAGGCATTTCTAACTGTTTCATTTGTTGAATCAGGGTTACCACGTTCATTATATCTGAATTTGAAAAGATTCGGGTATATACAGTTCATGATTCAGTTATTTAGATCAAAGAGCGGCGACTGTCAAATTATCATTGAAAGGGGAGATTGTTACAAAGGGGTGATCAAAGACTGTGTCGAAATTGAAGATGTTTTGATGATCATGATGCTTACAATCATCAAAAAGGGGGAGACATTTATAAAGATTCAATTTCAAAGCCTTGAAGAATTGTCAATGTGAAAAGACTTGTGAAGAAATTCTGAAAGTTCAAAAGTCATTTCAAAATGCTTCCGCTGATACAAAGTCAAAAGATTCTGAAGAAAGATTATTCAAAGATAAATCAAGATGATTTGTGAAAGGTTGTTTTTTGAAGACAGTCCAGAGATCTCAAGAGATGAAGATACAAGATCAGAGATTCCTCAAAGTTGTTTCAAAGATGTTCAAAGTTTGTGAAAGATGTTCAAAGTTTGTGAAAGATTTTTCAAAGTTGAAGTTTCAAAGGAGTTTTGAAGAATTCCGTTTCGTTTTCAAGACTTGTTGACCTTCAAAGCTTCAAAGTGAAAAAGACTTTTCAAGATTCTTCAAAGGCAGAAAGATTAAAGACTGTTAAAGCTTCAAAGTTCAATGTTCAAGAGATAAAAGCTGAAGAATCAAGAGCAGAAGACTTGTGTCATTTTTTTTATTAAATCTTGAATACAAAGGGGGAGATTGTTAAGTCTAAATATTGTATCCAAGATTTAATTAGGAAAGTCAAAGTTAGAAAGTCAACATTGTCAATGTATTAGGAAAGTCAAAGTATGTTTAGTTTCCTTTTTCATTAAGTCTTGTAATAGATAGATGGTATAAATAGGGTTTTGTCTTTGTATTGTTGGTAAGCACTTTCATTGTAAAATCAAATACGTGAGACTTGTGATTTGAATTCAAGATCTACTTTCTCTCTCTAGTCTCTCTCTCTAGTTCTTGTGTTTGATCTTAATGAGAAAAGCTTGATTGTTTGGGATTTTATGATTATCAACTGTGATCTTAGGTAACATAGAAACAAGAAAATATGTTGCCTAAGCTAGATCTTAGGCAACAAACATAATAGATTATATGTTGTCTAAGTAAAAGTAGGTTTGGACTTTAAATTATCCGTCAACAAGTTATTACATTTTCAACTACCTATATTTATTTATATTTTTGACCTTAGGCAACATAGAAACAAGAAAATATGTTGCCTAAGCTAGATCTTACGCAACAAACACAATAGATTATATGTTGCGTAAGTAAAAGTGGGTGTGAAATTTAAATCATCCGTCAAACAAGTTATTACACTTTCAACTACCTATGATTATTTATATTTTTGACCTTAGGTAACATAGAAACAAGAAAATATGTTGCCTAAGATAACTTTCATTTATTAAAAAAAAACATAATAAAGCTAAGGCAACATAAGGGAAAATGTTGCTTAAGATAGTTGAGGCAACATATAATTATTCATATATTGCATAAGGTCTGACTTAGGCTACATAGAACTACATGTTGCTTAAGAGGAAACTTAGGCAACATATATTAGCCTTTATTGCCTAAGCTTATCTTAAGCAACATAGGCAATTAGCATATGTTGTCTAAGACAACATTTGGTGTAGTGATTCTTGATTAATCAACACACATATGTTCTTGATGAAATTGTTATATATATATATATATATATATATTATTGACTAAACAATGCTCATAATTAAGAAAAAGTGAAAAAAAAGTTATGATTGGTTGAATGAGGTTTGTTAAATTTCACTCGTTTGTAAAATTACTGGAATATATATATATATATATATATATATATAGAGAGAGAGAGAGAGAGAGAGAGAAAAGTTCAAATGAAAACTCAATTTTCATTGTGTACGTGAGGATGAATCTCGGTTCCTCATGTCTATTGATCCAACAACTCATATTAAATAGAGTTTTTAATTAAAATTATTAATTAAGATGATGAGAAGTAAAAATGGAAGATAATTTAAACTCACGCTTACCATATTTGACTTTTTATTTTTTTTTAATTAAAAACTTTTACCTACTTAAAGTTTAAAATAAATTATCTTAAAAATTACTAATATTTTAATCAAACAAATTACATAAAAAAACGAGAATTTCATGCTTTTCGATATGACATCCATCTCGATATAGTTTTTTTAACCGTTTTTACGTGAAACACTATATATGTGTTATATTCATTATGAATATTTATGTACGTTCAAATGTGTATAACACTTCGACACCGTAAGTTCGTAACTCCACATCACCTTCTTCAACACTTTCTTCAACGTCGTAACGCATCTCGTTCTTCATCACCGTAACCCAACACCCATCGAGACGAATCAATAACTTATCGAGTTTCGGTTGTGAACCGAGGAACAAAAGAGAGCGCGTCACGTCTCCACACCTTCACGGGTCATTCATGTATTATTGATCATGAATAATATAGCATTCAGGATGAATAATACAACATTCAGGGTGAATAATACACGATTTATGAATTCGTATATTATTCATTCTGAATGTTGTATAAATCATCCTGAATATTATGTTATTCATCATGAATAATGAATGAACGTTAACATTTGTTATTCATACTGAATGTGGACACATGATGCACATACATATTCATAATCAATTAAATCAAATTTTGGTTGTGGATCAGGAAATAAAAGAGAGTATGCCATGTGCCACACCTTCACGTGTCATTCATATGTTATTCATCATTTATAATGTATCATTCAGGGTGAATAATACACGTTTCATAATGAATAATACATGAATCATGAATTCGTGTATTATTCATCCTGAATGTTGTATTATTTATCTAAAATGTTCACTACAAGAAAAATCCTCATTAGTGACGAAATTTTTTTGGTCACTACCAATATAAAAATTGGTCACTAAGGCCCTTTAGTGACCAAAATTTGAGTGGTCACTTTTCGTCACTAAAGGTCCGTCACTAATTTGTGTTAGTGACCAAATACAAAAATGGTCACAAATTAGTGACAAAACTAGAGTGGTCACTATGTTTGTGACAACTAACCTCGTCACTAAAGCAGTACGGATCCGTTAGTTGGTGTTAAGGTCCATTAGAGGTTTCTAGTAACCAAAAAGGTAGTCACTAATGAAAAGAATATAAGGAAAAATTATCACTAATTTTTACTACAATTGTATTGCAATAAAATTAAAATCTACTAATATGTAGTAATGAAAATCTAAAATATTAGTTCCATTTTCATAACGTAAAATTCTTTGATCCGAAAAAAAGCAAACACATCACCATTATGTATCATCAACATGTCTATATGTACATCCTAAAAGGTTTAACATTAACATGTACACCACATCTTCTAGCAACTTAACCACAAACAAGCTTCCACTTGTTCTTACCACCAATTTCATGAGACTCATATGCTTTCATTCCTTCTTCAACACCCATAATAAGATTTCTTGAAGGTGTTTCTGTGGTAGTCCTTGTAGCTCGATTGTTGTATGCTTCTGAATATGATTTTCATTGATAACCACTAAATGATTTCAACTTATTCACACAATATATATATATGTGTGTGAAATAACATAATTATAAAAGAAACTAAAAGGTAAGAACCCCAAACTATGTAAATTTACTAACCCTGCCTCTTAAGCTATGTGTGCATTTTATCAAGATTCAACAATTGAAGAGAAGTCGTCCTGACAATCACAAACTGTTATCTATGTGTGCATGTTGAACATTATAAATAAATGAAGCATATGAACTTACCTGTTTATGTTTGGGAGGTCGTACAAAGTGTAGCAATGTCTTGGTTGGCTGATATTGATTTCCCTATATAAAGGTTAGCCAAACAATTAGAATACAAAGAAAAACAACAAAGTTAGAAAGTTGTCCCAAAAAAAGAGGGGAGATAACTTCTTTAAAGTTGGTTTTGGCTAAAGAGACTTAATCTCTACGAGAAGTACATGCTTTCACTTTGGTTTTCCATCAATAATATGATTGAGACATGTGAGCAAGTAATGAAGGAACAAAAGGGTTTCAGGAATGGAAGACATCAACCTCAGAACCACCATATAATGAATTTTATTATAAGTATTCTTCTTGGAGATATATATTTAGATTATTTGATAGGTAGATGAAGGTAAGAGACAAAAACCAAGATGAAGATACAAGATGTGGAAAGGTATAATGCAAAAACAAAAAGAAAAGAAAAACAGAACAATCTACTTAACAGACTTTCTAAAACATCTCATTCTTGCAAGTGTAACTCGTTAGTTTTTTTATTTATATCAAAAGAAAAGGACAGAATTTTAGAATAAGGAAATTATTTGTCGCAAGACAGAATATTCAAATGACAACAGTGCATCATAAATTTAATTAAATGTCGAATTACATGAATTTGTGAAAGATGATATACAAACATGAACAAATACAAATCCTCTATTGAACACGATGTGAGAACTATTTGAAAATTACCGCAAAGGAATGACAACTCCAGAAGAGGAAATTGATGTGTAGACAGTTGATGCTGGGAGCTGTGAAGGCCCTGCAAGAGAAAGTATGCTATAAATCCTAAAACCCAAGTTTTATCTAAGCCATATATGCAAATTACCAAGTAATTTTAGTCAACTACTATAGAAACATCGCGTAAGACCTGATGAATTGGTTAAAGATACGTTGCATAAAAATAACAATTATACCCCCACTCATTCATTACTCATCTAAGGAAGTTTTGTTGAAATTTAAATCCCAGTAGACATTACTAGAAGATGGCATATTTGCATGATGTCTGAAAAAGAGTAGTAATAACTTTTTATCAGAAATCAAGAACACCAACCAAACTCAAGAATCATCTTCAACTTGAACCAAATATAATCAAGCCTCCATACAAGAAAATACAAGAGCTTTAGATATATTTCAAGATTATGGAATTCAAGCATACTTGTGAATATAAGATGAAAACAGAGAGCCCAAAAGTATGGGAATTTTATTACACAATCCAAACCAAACCAAGATTTTCATTTCACATAACAAACATACATAAAACAAGACACAAACCAGTTGGCTTTATTTATACCAGTAGCTTCCACAAACAAAGAGCTTAATATCAATCTCGATCTCAATCATCATAGTGTTTGTGTTGGTGGTGCCTATGCTTCTTCCTCTCATCATCCTCATCAGAATCATCATCTCCCTGCATATTATTCATTTCCTATTGTCAGATTGTAATATAACTGTTGGTCCCAAAAAGGTAATGGGAAGAGTAAATAAGTATTGTAGAAGGGGGGGGGGGGGTGAACACAATACACAATTTTTTTACTTAATTTAATTATTTATTGATATAAAATCAAGAATTACACGTAGAGAACTTTTAAGATTGTTGCGGAAAGAACATGTAAAACTATTCTAACAATCTTTCACAAAGAAAACAAGACACAAGTTAAAACACAGAGATTAAAGCTATGACAAGGAAGAACAAGTTTGCCAACTTTTTTCTTGAGTGCACTCAGATCTCTTTTAAAAAGCGTAGCCTTGGATGGGAGAATTTTTCATCTTTATATACCACCATGTGAATTAAATGCATGAGGACACTTGTCAAGTTGGGATTGAATGTCAGAATTGTCATCCAAAAAGACAAAGCATCCTTTTTGTCTCAATATGGAATAGAGTTGACCTTAGGACCTTGTTGTAGACAACACCTGAAAATGGTGTAAAAGACAAACATCCTTTTTCTGAACCTTTGGAGAATGTCCCCATCATTCCATGATTTGGTGAAGATCTTATGTGCAAGAGGACAAAGGTTTTTACCTTTGTGCCAGAGGGAAGTTGGTAGAAGAAAGACCATCCGATTTGTAAGTATAAAATTGGTAGGTGGGATCCAATCGAAAAGAGGAAATCGGCTTAAGGGAGTCCTGCTGATTTGGAGAGCTCCATTTTGACAAGACGGATACCGACTGATTTAAGGAGACTCAATCGGCAGGTAGATAGCTTTGTTGTTGTTGGAAGTTTATCTTGATCCACATCTGAAGATTCACTTCTTGCTGATTTTGGTTGGTTTTCGACTTCACCGATCTTTTGAAGCATGACAAAGCTATTACAAAGAACCTTAAAATAATCTAAGTACCAGAAATATTTAAATAATGTTAGTGGGAGTTTATGGTGCAAAAAGGAGGTCATCTTAAAATCCTTGATGACCCAACAGTAACATTACTCCAATCTTAATCAAGATTTTGAACCATCTCAGATCAATAATTAAGTTATGGTATATGCTTCATCATAAAATCAAGATGCATTTTATGGTATGAATCTGACTAGAGAACTCTAATAATATGATTGTTGAAAATGAATAAGGATAATAAGCTTGGGCTTAAGCATATACATCAACCTATCCCACAATGTAGTAGAAGATTTATTCATATGATACCTTAGAATGCACTGATGCAGTAACCTATCCCACAATGTTAAACTAAGTGAACTCACATACAACCATAGTAATTTTCTGCTTTACAGATTACAAAAGAGTAAATTTGTAATGAGAAGTAGATTTATACATAGAATCGACACCAACTTTTCCTTTTCAACAAAAAACTAAGCTTTAGTTTAAAACAGATCAAAGAAAAGCAACCAAAAGAAATTGTGTAAAAATTACCTCAATAATAGTCCAACTAGTTTATGCATATATTCATTCTTATCCAATTTTTCTTTTGAACATATTCAAATCAAGTTATTACTATGATGACAATCTAGAATATTTAATGCATCTAAATATTTTTAGTTTTCTTTTTATTCTAATTGGGTGAAATAAGCATTTGCATAAGAGGGGATGACAAAGCCCACACATTACCAAGTTATTTATGATGAGATTGGGTTCACTAGTGATGATCTCGAGGAGTCACCACACATTACCAAATTAAACAAATTTGATAAATCATAACAATGCAACAACTTATAGACAATCAATTTTAACAAATCAAATAATCAATTCATAAAGATTAAACAATGTGTTTGCCTTCCACATAGAGTCAAGAAAGAGGTGGAATCAAAAGAAAAATTACAAACCATCCAAAACAATTAAATCATAGAAAGAGAATTACTAACATAATGTGTTGAGAAATCTGATGAGAAATGAGAAGTAGGAGAAGAATTGTTGAGAGAAATCATAAAC
Source organism: Arctium minus (assembly GCA_954870635.1). Classification (NCBI taxonomy): domain Eukaryota; kingdom Viridiplantae; phylum Streptophyta; class Magnoliopsida; order Asterales; family Asteraceae; genus Arctium; species Arctium minus. Next base: position 24,762,852 of record OX941081.1, on the reverse strand, counting down.
ATAACTTTATGTTAGGTTTACTGAGAGGTAGATAGGCACAAGCCACAATTGGATCATTTTGATGAACAATCGCGTTTTTATATCTGAATTGGTGAGGCAATGTGCGAGTGATCGAGAGGATTTTGCCTCTGATTCGATGAGGTCGTTCATGAGTGATCGAGAATTTGGCGAGCGATGCATGCTAATAGGATTTAAGAAATGAGGGTTTAGGTTTTCTAATATGCATCTATACACCCTTTTACTTTTAAAGTTTTTAATACGATATAAACATTAAAATAAACTGTTTTATTTTTTTCATTTTTTAATTATTAATTTATATCCTTAATTAGGCTTTATTTTCATCTTAACATAATACAATAATTTTTATCTTAATTTCTTTAATAAATGTAAGTTTAATGACAATTATTTTTTAGTCATTAATAATTTTAACTTAGTGACCATCAAAGTTTGGCCACTAACTCTTCCAATTCATTACAATTATTTCATTTGTGAAGACTAGTTAGTGACTATAATTTTTGTCACTAATAATTCTAACTTAGTTACTACTAATTTTTGAATTTTTGATCACTAACCATTCATATTCTTTATAATTCTCTAACTACTGAAAACTAATTAGTGACAATTATTTTTTTTGTCACTAACAATTCTATTAGTGACCACCAATATTTGGTCACTAACCCTTCCAACTCATGACAATTCTCTAACTAGTAAAGACCAATTAGTGACCATTACTTTCTTGTCACTAACAAACTTAACTTAGTGACCATCATTTTTTAGTCACTAACCATTCCAACTCATTACAATTCTCTAACTAGTGAAAACTAATTAGTGACCATTATTTTTGTCACTAGCAAATTCTAACTTAGTGACCACCAATTTTTGGTCACTAACCATTCCAACGCATAACAATTATTTAACTAGTGAAGTCTAACTAGTGACCACTATTTTCTAGTCACTAACAGTTCTAACTTAGTGACCACCTTTTTTGGCCGCCAACACATTCAATCACACTTACTTTTGGACTTAGTGACGACCAATTTTAGTCACTAACCATTTAACTCAGTGACCATTATTTTGGTCACTAAATACATTAGTTTATACAATTAATGACGAAAAATTCGGTCGTCACAAATTTTAGCCATTAAATTTGTTTAATATGAAGAAAAGAAAGTTGCCATGAGAATTAGTGACCAATCTTAGTGGCCAAATTATAGTTTTTGTCACTAAATTCATATTAGTGACGACCTTTATTTTTGTTACTAATCTCATAGTTAGTGACTAAAATATAAGTAGTCACTAAAATTATGGTCAATAACAAGATTTTTACTTGTAGTGGTCCTATTATGTAACGCCCTCAAATTTGGAAAGAGCACCTAATTTAAAATTTTCAATAATGCTTCAAAGACGGATAAAATCTCTTAACGGTAAGTCCAAACTTGGGATACGATTCTAGAAATAACCATCAACAACATGAATAGAGCCTTACATAAAGACTAATTAAAGGTCGGGTGTTACTAAACCCCAAATACAAGTTACTGTTCCCAAGATAATTACGGAAGATTTCACCAAGCTACTCACCCTCGTGCATAAATCTAGTACTCATTTTTTCACAGTGTCTCAAGAACCATACTCCAACCGGGACCTGATGCACATGCCAACAAATAAAAAGATTAGACTAATGCCTAGTGAGTTTAAGAGTTTTCAACACGAATAATATATATCTTTAAAAAGGAAAGAGTGCAATTTAAATCGTAAACTTTCAAAACGAAATCTTTTTTCCAATAACAAGCGTTTTAAAGACGAATGTCCCAATAAAAAACATTCCTTGAAGTGGCGCAACCCAAAACTCACTCAAAACGTGAAAGCGCATCAAACTTTCAAATATTGTAAACGGTAGTAAAACTCTATCATGCAAGACATCCAAACACGGATGAGTCATAAAACGTAACCCATGAATCATAGGAAAATATTTTATATAAATATAATATGCCACCGAAGACATGTAATCAAAACCCAATATTCATGCGACCACAAAATGGGATGAAACCCAATACCAAAACGTGGACCTCATAATATCAAAGGTGTCGATGGCCGACAACGGGGGAGACCCGTATCCATTGAGAGTGGAGGAACACAAAAGTTTGCCACTCATACAATGTTGATCGTATGACATTTCACGACATAAAATCCCAAATGCCCCTACGACTCCTTTCAAGCCACACCCTGAAGAGACAACTGACCTTGGTGAATATTACCATGAATACCAACCCAAAGGCCCGACACACTTAAGGACTACCTCCAAGGCATTACCTTCAAGCGGCGGAGGCCAAGCGCCCTTTAACATAATGGCACAACCAGACTCAGCCCGCCTAGTGTACATTTGAAAGGTTCAGGTCATAAAACATGGATCTTGGAGTTCAACCCCGCAATACCCAATTGACCATCAAATAAAGACTGACTTACATGCCTATGGATCCAATGCAACACAGTCTAACATTAATGACTACACAGGAATGACCAACGCACACGAGCATGTAATTATCATAAATATGCAACAAGATGCATTAAGATATAAATCATAAATGGGGCTCTACACTGAGCCATTAAAAGCGGACAAATGTCCCCAAAACTCTTTTAAGTCAAACCAACTAAAGTGCTCAAAATCCTTTTGACCAACAAATAACGGTCCCCAAATAATAAAACGCATTTAAGTGGCATTTATGCAATACATTCTTCAAATACAATGTCGATTTAAAACATGAATTAGTTGGGACAAATCATTTTCCAAAGTAAAAATCCTCATTATATTCCAGAAGTATTTCATGACATGATGACGTGTAATTTCCAAACGGTTTATAAACCAAATACACCAAAATCACGTTAACGCCAAATAACTTTCATTTGCACTAAATCACAAATAGAATATATGAATGAGGTTTACACATCAATATACCCGAAAACCAATGATAGACATTTTATAAGATTTAACAACCTAAATTTACCAATTATGAAAATCTTGTTAAATACTCAACACATTTGATAAATGTAAAGTAAACACATTATTATTTCAAAATACACATTTTGTCATGTACATAGTTTTCACAAAGCAAATTGAACTCACCTTGCTAGATTTAGGCTAAATCTAGATTTTCCCCCAACTTGAGCTCCTTTGGAGAGACTTGAATCCTCAAGCCAAAACTTCCAAAAACCTAGATCCACAAGCTTCCAACCATAAATACACGTTTCCAAGCACCTAGAATCATTCCCCCAAACACCTTATCTCAAAACTCACATTTTAGCCAAAGCCCTAATTTTGACCCAAATTCTCCAAAATCATCCAAACCAAAATTGGAGAAATAAAACACTAGGAAATCATCAATGGAGCATTTATAACTCATAAAGAAACTTGGAAATGGAGGGGATGAACTTACCACTTAGGTTTTGGTGAAAACCTAGAAAACCCTAAATGAAGCTTAAGGTTGAAGATGAAGATGGAGACTCTTGATGTGTAGCTTCTATCCTTGAGCTTGATGGAGTAAAGACACTTCAATACATGAGGATTGGAGTATTAAATGAACCAAAACCACCATAAATGAGTTTGGGTTCTCTTGGAAGAGTTTAGAGAGAGGTGGGAGAAGAATGAGAAGTGAGAAAATGAAGAAGTGAGCTGAAAATCGAATTTAACAGCATACCGCCCCTAGGTGCCACATTGCCAGGCGACTATGCCATGGCAATGCCGCCTGACATTGTCGTCAAGATTCCCCAGGCTACTGCCTCCCTTGTGCGACTTTGCCATGTGCGACTATGACATTTCATAGTCGCCGGGCATTGTAGCCGGACCCTTTTCAAGCCCCGAAACTCGACTTTTTCAACGCCAAGACCTTCAACACTCTTAGGGACTTTCAATAATGTTTTACCAACATAAACCCCACCATATTCAAGTTGCAGAAACGTCCGATTGGCCTTTACTTACTGATTAACCGCAAGTGTAGGGGTCGAATCAAGTAATATGTACTTGGAAGTACGAGTATCGAACCAAGGGAACTAGGAACTGAGTATCACAATGACTATATTCACTATTAACTGAACGGTCAAAAAGGTTGAATTTTTATGAATAATTAACTGATTACTGATAACAATAAAATAAAATAAAACACTATTCAAAAGTAACGACTTTGGAAACTTTTATGGAGATTAATAGTTGAGGGTTGGAAATCCTATGGTTTTCACTAATGAACAGTAGACTTAAGAATAATAATCAGTTAAACCCTTTAATGAAAATCAAATCTGTAAAAATCACTGTTATTCTTTCTCAAGCAACAACAGATTTTATTTAGAAAACACAAGTCTCATCTCTCGATCTTAACACATGAGTTCAAAACACATTAAGTTCCAGATTATTATGATACTATGGTTTAGTTGGTATATCTCTATCCAATTTCTCACCCTAGGCATACAATTTCAGTTCTTGTTAGCAATTAATTCTCTCGAATTGAATTTATAACGAACAAATCAGATGAAAGTTGGCCAAACTCACAAAAGCATTAAAACCCAAATCATATGCTTCATTAGTTAATAAAAACTGATAAAAACTCCCAATCACATGTTCACAAGCTTAAACCATAATCAAACCAACCCCCAACATCTAAATATTAGTTCATGTTGGGGGTATTAAACAAGAAAATACTAGAAGAATTCATAGATCTAAGAAAAGTTCTCTCAAACATCAAAGATTGAAAAACTCCCTTTTGAACATGTAATACCGACGAAGAATTGGAAGAATTGGTGTAAGAATCGTGACCAAAGATGTTTCCAAGCTTCAATCTTGTGTTCTCCTCTTGCAAAAATCGCCCAAAGTCTTATCTCCTTGCTTCCTCCCGTCGCCAAGTTGATAATGATATATTCCTCTTCAAACCCTAGGAAAACCCCTTTAAAAAAACGCATCAGCACCTCCACGTGAGTTTGAAGTGAGTTACAGTTAGTTTAAACTAACTTGTAACTAGCCCGAATTTTGGCTCTTAGGTGAGTTGCTCAACTAACTTCAGCATCAGAAACTAACTTCAAAGTCGCTTTGGCTACTGTTTTGGGCAAAATTTACTTCCTTCAAAAATTAACCCACTTGATTAAATGCCCACTTTTCACCCTTCAATCTCGAGGATTTTCATGATCGATTTTTTTACCTGGAAAACCTTACTTCTCGTGCACTTTCTTGTCTATCCTATTGCAAGATGCAAATCCTGAAACACTTGATTTAAAGATGAAATTTCCATTATATTTACTTGGAAATAAGCAATATTACTCGGAAAATGATATGTAAATAACACGAAAAATTGGTGTTATCAACAACCCCAAACCAAGCGTTGCTTGTCCTCAACTGCAAAAAGGAACAACGGGTATACATATCGAATGGCATAAGCGACTTTCATGTCAGGGAATTAAGAATTGTGAGTACGAAACAACCGGAGTTCAATCTTCATCATAGGTATTAGATTCATCAACATTGAAAATTAAACTAAAAACAGTGACACCATACAAAATAGCAATCAGTTCATCACACTTTTGGGGAGGATTTCGCTTCGACCCTACCTCACGGGGTACTCTCTTTACACTCGAATCCTGGGTTGTCTCACATGTTGTTCATGTCTTTGGAGGTTATGTACAAAAATTCACGAGATAATGGCATGAACAATCAATCATGAAAAACGCACAAATGTAAATCAAGGCGATCTCAGAAGGAATCAAGTAGCAAGACTGGACTATTAATGCAAATTTATCTATCTTCCTACACTTTCCAAAAGATCATCCAGGTCTTTTCAAAGGGTTATAATGGGGTTAGGTTAGAGGCTAAGAAACGAAGGTAAATAGGAACAAATCCTCAATATGTCACAATATGAACAACCAGATTTCATTCCCATTCTTTTAGACATTTTTCACTGTATTTCTAACCACAATCCCTTGATTGATTTTTGCACCTTGCTGCTTTCTTTCTTTCTTTCTTTCAATCTCGAGGATTTTCATGATCAATTTTTTTACCCGAAAAACGTTACTTCTCGTGCACTTTCTTGTCTATCCTATTGCAAGATGCAAATCCTGAAACACTTGATTTAAAGATGAAATTTCCACTATATTTACTTGGAAATAAGCAATATTACTCGGAAAATGAAATGTAAATAACACCAAAAATTGGTGTTATCATACTCCAACCGACAAATAAAAAGGTTAGGCTATCGCCTAGTGAGTTCTAGAGTTTTCAACACGAATAAAATAACTTTAAAAAGGGAAGAATGCAATTTAAATCATAAACTTTCAAAACGATTCACTTTAAGTATGACAACGATCTTTTTCCAATAACACACGTTTTAAAGATGAATGCCCCAATACAAAACATTCCTTCACGAAGTGGCGCAACCCAAAACTCACTCAAAACGTGAAAGCGCATCAACCTTTCAAATAATGTAAACGGTAATAAAACTCTATCATGCAAGACATCCAAACACGGATGAGCCATAAAACGCAACCCATGAATCATTGGTAAATATTTCATATAAATATAATATGCCACCGAAGACATGTAACCAAAACCCAATACTCACGCGACCACAAAATGGGATGAAACCCAATATCAAAACGTGGACCTTATAATATCCAAGGTGTCGATGGCCGACAACGGGGGAGACCCGTATCCATTGAGAGTGGAGGAACACAAAAGTATGTCACTCATACAACGTTGATCGTATGACACTACACGACATAAAAGCCCAAGTGCCCCTATGACTCCTTTCAAGCTACACCCCAAAGAGACAGCTGACCTTGGTGAATATTACCATGAATACCACCCCAAGGCCCGACACACTTAAGGACTACCTCCAAGGTATTACCTTTCAAGCGGCAGAGGCCCAATCGCCCTTCAATACATTGGCACAACCGGACTCAACCCTTCTAGTGTACACTTGAAAGGTTCAGGTCATAAAACATGGGTCCCAGAGTCCAATCCCACAATACCCAATTGACCATCAAATAAAGACTGTCTTACGTGCCTATGGATCCATTGCAACACAATCTAACATTACATGACTACACAAAAATGACCAACGCACCCGAGCATGTAATTATCATAAATATGCAACAAGATGCATTAAGGTGTAAATCACAAATGGGGCTCTACATTGAGCCATTAAAACCAGACAAATGTTTCCAAAACTCTTTTAAGTCAAAACCAAGTTAAAGTGCTCAAAATCGTTTTGACCAAGAAATAATGGTCCCAAATAATAAAACGTATTTAAGCGGCATTTATGCAATAAATTCTTCAAATACAATATCGACTTAAAATATGAATTGGTTGGGACAAATTATTTTCCAAATTAAAAATCCTCATTATATTCCCGAAGTATTCCATGACATGATGACGTGTAATTTCCTAATGGTTTATAAACCAAATACACCAAAATCACATTAACATCAAATAACTTTTATTTGCAATAAATCACCAAAAGAATACATGCATGAGGTTTACACATCAAAATACCTAAAAACCAACGATAGACATTTTATAAGATTTAACAACCTAAATTTACCAATTATGAAAATCTGGTCAAATACTCAACGCATTTGATAAATGTAAAGTAAACACATTATTACCTCAAAATACACATTTTGGCATGTACATAGTTTTCACAAAGCAACTTGAACTTACCTTGCTAGATTTAGGCTAAATCTAGATTTTCCCCCAACTTGAGCTCCTTTGGAGAGACTTGAATCCTCAAGCCAAAACTTCCAAAAACCTAGATCCACAAGCTTCAAACCATAAATACACGTTTCCATGCACATAGAATCATTCCCCAAAACACGTTATATCAAAACTCTCATTTTAGTCAAAGCCCTAATTTTGACCCAAATTCTCCAAAATCATCCAAAGTAAAATTGGAGAAATAAAACAGTAGGAAATCATCAATAGAGCATTTATAACTCATAAAGAAGCTTGGAAATGGAGGGAATGAACTTACCACTTAGGTTTTTGTGAAAACCTAGAAAACCCTAAATGAAGTTTGAGGTTGAAGATGAAGATGGAGACACTTGATGTCTAGCTTCTACCCTTGAGCTTGATGGAGTAAAGACACTTCAATACATGAGGATTGGAGTATTCAATGAACCAAAACCACCATAAAGGAGTTTGGGGTGCTCTTGGAAAAGTTTAGAGAGAGTTGGGAGAAGAATGATAAGTGAGAAATGAAGAAGTGAGCTGAAAATCGAATTTAACAGCATACTGCCCCCTCCTGGGTGCGACATTTCCAGGTAACTATGCCATGGCAATGTCCTCTGGCATTGGCGCCAAGATGCCCATGCTACTGCCTCTCTTGTGCGACTTCGACAGGTACGACTATGGCATGTATGTCGGACCTTTCCAAGCCTCGAAACCCGACTTTTTAAACGCCAAGACCTTCGACACTCTTAGGGATTTTAAATAATATTTTTCCAACATAAACCCCACCATCTTCAAGTTGCAAAAAAGTCTGGTCGACCTTTACTTACCGAAAATTACGGATGTTACATATTATCTATCATGAATAGCGAATGAACGTTCACCTTTGTTATTCATACTGAATGTGGACACCCGGGACGTGCATACATGTTGATGATGAATATAACACATATATAGCATTTCACGTAAAAAAAGATTAAAATGAAAAGAAAAAAACTATATCGAGATAGATGTCATATCGAAGAGCACAAAATTTTCGTTTTTTTTATGTAATTTGTTTGATTAAAATATTAGTAATTTTCAAGATAATTTATTTTAAACTTTAAGGAGGTAAAAGTTTTTTTATTAAAAAAGAAAATAAAAAGTCAAATAAGGTAGGCGCTGATTCAAATTTCTAGTTTTGTCCCTAATCATCCTCTCAAATAATCTTTTTATGTTTAACCATTGATTAGTTTTCTAAATTTTAATCAATGGCTAAGATTGGTCCTCACGTGCACAATGAAAAATGACTTTCATTTGAAGTTTGAACCCACCCCTATGTATGTATGTATGTATGTTGGCTGGTTGGTTTATATTCTACAAACCAAAAAAAGGTTGCAAACTAGGCAAACTACATCACAATCCTCCATTATCTAATCAACGGTTGATCTAATTTAACCTGCTTATTAATTAATGAAATTAGAAATATTCACACATATCGAATAAAAGGAACTAATTCAAGGGCAAATTGCGAATTTCATCACTGCATCCGTCTCTGCTAAACATGGTAACATCAAATCAAAAGAATCAAATCCCTAAATAAACTGATTTTTAGATAATCATCTTCAAGCGGTTTCATCCAAAAAATTCTTCCATACGAATTGAAGGTCTACGCTTTGATAAAACCTAAACTGCATCAATGTCGGAGATGAAACACGGTAAAATTCTACATCCTATGTTTTTCATTATCATCATTATAACAAAACCCATTATAGATTTTCGGTCATCCGACTTGTTTCAGGACTAACAAGAGAAAACAAACTCAAGGTACTAAAACCCTTTTCGAAATTCAAAAACACCGCTGAGACACCAATACTATTTGACTTAGAAGAAAATGAAGAACATGGATCGAGTTTAACTAAGGATAATATGATTCCTGGCAAAGGATCATCTTCGAAAGGTATATTTCGTTTATGCTAATACATTGACTTAATTACCGATAAATATTCACCTAAATCGACTGTTTCAAACAACATTTGGAAGACGTTCGTCGCCTGAGATTCGAAATTAATTATAAAATTATACATGATTTGAATATTTAATGCATCTAAGCCCTAAAACTATTGTAAATAACCTGCTGCTGGAAAGATGGTTGAACTCATTAAAAATTTCGATTTTGAAACCGTGCAACAGTTTAGTATTTTTGTTGGTATTTGAAAACATGTAATGATTTATTACATTTTCACGACATGAAATATGAAAAATCAAATGGACAAATTCATGTAATGAGGCACTTTGAGTAGAAAATGAGGAATTTAAAAAGGGCTTTTTGGTGGTTTTGATTATGAATGATGATGTCTGAATGAATCATAAAAAAAACCTTTTGCTTGGAAGATGAGATTGTTTGTAGGTGGAATTGAAGATGATGATATATCATTATATTGTGTTATGAAGCAATATGCAGTTGGGTGTTGAGTTTTAACCGCTCCCAATTTCTTTATTATCTTTTTTGGTTCTAATCACACTGTTGGTCCTTTCTAATCATATTGTTGGTTCTTTATCAACTCGATGTAGTTTTAATTTTTTTGTTGCAAAGTTGAGGTTTCCTTGCCATTCTTAAAGTCTCCAGTTGTTGCATAATGCATATTGCTTTTATAGTGATTTGTGATCTACCACCGGGTTTGCATAACGTATGATTTTGGTCTATGTTGATGGTAATTTTCTAATCAAAGTTCAATGGGTTCACTTCTTGCCTCCTATTATTTACCATGTGAATCATTATATGGTAACATATGTATCATTTGCGGTATCTCTTAAGGAGCTTAGTTGGATTGGTCTGATTGTTTTATTGGATTTTGAACTATCATACGATTGTTGTGATTGGAACCATAGCTCTTATTTATTGAAAACTATATGAAGTTGTAAAGATTAAGTGCAAATTCTATCATCATAATGTCTTAAAGTCTCCTTTAAGATGTAACAACCAATATCTCGACAATAAGTCAAGTGGTGTCAAAGGGTGAAAAAGAGAAAGTTTGGAGGCCATTTTGTAAATTCTTTGCTTTTAGGACCAAAGACCCTCAACCCTAGAGTCTCTCTCATTTTTCTTTGTTGTGCGGCGCTGAGAAAGGAAAGAAGAGGGAGATCTGAATTGGAAATATCTGGAGAAAGCTTTTTCTGTGCAGGTATGTATCCCTCTCTTAATACCCTCTTGTTGTAGCGATTAATCTGGGAAAAATTGTGAGCCTAGAAGTAGCGATTTTATAGTCTCAATCCTTCTTGTGTTTTGTGGGGATCGATTGATTTGGGTTTTGTGGGTCTTTTAATTGAGAAAGAAAATCTTGTATGTATTGGTTCGGGATTGAAAATTTTGAAATCTCACTGTTAGATTGAGTCGATTTATAAGGTTAATCTGAGAAATAAACCTAAATCTGGTAATGTTTTGGGATCTATAATTGGATATGGTTTAGGGATTTTGGAATGCTGGAAAGTATGTTCCATTGCTGGGTTCTAATCGATCAAAATCGTCCGCATCCTAATCGAGTGAGTTGTTTAAGCTTTGAACGAACTCGATTGCCAAGTCTGACCTTGGCGCCGCCGCAAGGTCGGCGAATCTGGAGTGTGCCGCTTACCTAAAACCCACTCATCCATCTACGTGCGTCGAGAAGCAAGGTAGGGGCATGAGCTCTTAACGAGCCAGGTGTCACCGGAATCGAGTGTCGCGTAGCCCGAGTGCCCATAGAGTCGGGTGTCACTTGACTCGTATGTGTTTGAAGCCCAAGTGCAGGGGATGCGGGGGTGGTCGCATGCGGTCCTTGTAGAGAGGCGAGTCTGGTGCCCCACGCGGGTGTGTCATGGACCAAGCGGGGTTCATGAGACCTGGGTGCTGTCTCAAGCCTAGCGACCCAGCCGCGTTTGTTTAGTCTTCGGGCCAAGGCCCAACGAACTTGGACTCCAAATATTTATTTTTATATTAGGAAGGTTTCCTTTCTTTTGGTATATCAAATGAAGGGATGCGATAGATTTATTTTATGCAACGATTCGAGTTAAATTGTGGGCAATTATTGTTACATAGGAGCTTGAACCTCCTTTTGGACGTACTGTTTGCTTATGTACGCCCAATCCTACCAGGTGAGTTTCCCTTAATTCAAAAACCCTTCTTTTAAATTGGAAATGGTTCATGTTTTAACGTATGAAATGATTATCGTATCTGTCAAATTGTTTCGAGCAATGAATTATGAAGATTATGCATATAATTATTTATATGTTTTCAAGTTGTGAAGTGGGTTATTATTTATTTAATTGTGGACACCATGGCTTACCTTAAACCATCGGGGATGGTTGAACCGCGTGTATTGAATTTGTTTCCTTACACGCGGAAATGACATCGACTTGGGGGCCGAATTGGGGATCTACTGGGGGCCCCGAAGAAGGACGGTTCATTGTCTTGTGATGGGTGTATGTATGAGATTACGTTTTTATTTAATGATTTATTAACGTGATTATTTATATTTGGACATTGTGGGAATTCACTAGACCTCTCCGGTCTAACCCTCTCTTTCAAACTTTTTCTTAAACCCATTTTCAAGAAAGGGAAATACTGGTGGTTCTTCAAAGGGGAAAGAGAAGTGCGTTTAGCTGGTGGTCGGAGTTCATGCCTTAGTTGAGGTTTAGTTACTACTTTAGATTCTCGATTGTAATAGACTTTTTTGATGGTTGAACATGTTACCTTTTCTTCCTTCCGTATGCATGTATTGGGACCCATTTTGGGATTTGAACTTATATCATTATGTTTATTTTAGGTTGTTACAAATTGGTATCAGAGCCATAGTTTAAGGGATTTAGGCGACCGGTTGGGCCTAAACTTAAACTGTAGGACATGGGACACAACTGAGAAATAGGATGCCCTAGGGGTTACCGCGTTAGGAATGTGTGTATTGAGAGATGGGTACTAACATGTAAGGTAAATTTGGAATTACATCTGGCTAATGTAATTGCGAATTTACAGGTACATGTACGTGCTCGAATTACCTCTCCTATGCGTAGAAGTCAATAGAACGTTGGTTATGCGTGAATAATTTAGTCTTCGCCGCGATCGGAACGATGTTATTGAGGGGTTAGTCTGTGAAGGGGTGATGGAATGGAATAAAGTTCTAGCCTTGCGTTGTTGGCAATAGTTTGATGCGGTGCATGAGGTCGCTTGTGGTGAAATTGATGATAAACCCTAGAAGGAGTATTACTCAAAGTAATAACAGACCAAGGTAGAACTTTATGTGTTCGAAATGGATGAAGGATTGATTAAAGGGAACTTTCAGTGTCAAGTGAATCCCCATGATGGTAGTTGGTGTGTTGATCTGTTCGGACAGGAGAAGAAGGTTTGGATTAGGATTTTGAAAGGATTAAAAATCAAGGTTGGGAGAAAGATGGAATCTCATGACTTCCCAAGCGGGATTGAATTAAATTATTGGAGGAACCGAATGAGGAGAAAATGTGATTGGTGTATCGACCTGTAGGGGCCAAAGACTGAAATCGTGAGAATTATACATCAGAGCTCAAAGCAAGAACTTGGTGGAGTAATTGATTAGATAGGTTGTGAAACACCTGAATTGCATGTTGTTGTTAGAACGAGAAAGTGAATGTTAGTCAAAGGTTGGATGCCATGATAATTGGGTGAGTGTAACAGTTGACCTCGATTGATTTTATAGCCTTCAATTGCAAATGAGTTCATGTTTTGTGTTTGTGAAGGTATCTCTAGTGCTCATTCAAGATTAAAAATAGATGCATACACATCGAATTTCATATTTTTGGAAACAATTCGACGAGTGCAAGCGCGTGTTTAAAGAAGAAAGACAAGCCTATTTTTCCATTGCATAATAAAATTTTGATTTTAACGATTTGTAAATTATATCTTTTTCTCCATGTTGATTTGAACTCCATTACGAAAATTACGAAGACTTTTGACTTCAAGTTTGTGAAACTAAAATGGGTTTTGAGACGTTGATATCTTATAACCATGTGCGAGAACCAGCTGTTTTAATTTGGGCAAGCGGTTCCGTTCAAACCTTCCTCGTGTATAGGTAAGAGTTCTATCTATAACACGATTGTCACGACATTGTTTTATTTGGTCAAGGTGGCATTTTATCGAAAGTTGCATGCGAATTATGCTCGAGATCGTGATGCATGACTTTGAAGTTATGAGGGTTTTGAGTCATGAGTGCATAAAAATGTTTTCCAGTTTTGTGTCTTTTGAACGTTCAATATGAGAAATAACTTTTATTTATCAAGATGTCATGCATGAAGACTATGAACTTAGTAAGTCGTGTAAGTTAGTGGATTGAAGTACAAAGAAAGGATCCGAGAGAAGGGAATGTGTTGGTCAAACAACCAGTGATGAGTGATTTATGCTTCCGGTGTTTATTAAGGAAAAGAGGGAAGATTGCTAATGCCGAAAAAGGGGGGGATTTTGGCATTAATGGCATTATGGTAGATTGAGCCTTGCTCAGAAATTCAACAAGTTATTATTATTGTAATGTCGTACTTGAAGTACAGTTAAAAAGGGGTTTGAGCCTGAGTTATTGGAATGGTTTCATAAGTTAGACCTCACTCCAAGTAAACCGTGAACCTCTTTCAAGTGGGGACGGAGAAGTGTTAAGCTAAACACGATTCGTTGAGCAAGGTAAGTTCCGTTAGAGGATATGGCGGTTGGGGACATTATGGAAGCATCAGCTTGTTGTTTTTCTTTATTGATCAAAGTTACCACCTGTTTAAGATGTTGCCGGAGGATTAGAATTTAAGAATTCACCTTGGGGTACATAGACGTGATGGAATAATCAGAGAAGGTGCATAAGTGTCGGATGTGGGGTAACCGTGTGGGAACGTTATGGAAATGGAAGGTGGTTACTTGGAGGGGTGTTTTCTTTGTGAGGTTTTAACGGTTCGCAAAGGGAGAAGTGTGTGTCCCTGATTCAAGTTTCTAAACACACAACAATTAACAAAACAAGATTATCAATCTACCTGATTGATTTCAAATTCAAATTCAAAGGATTACAACAGTTTCTTTCTCTAAACGTCTCTCTCTCTCTCTAAAATTTTTCTCAGGATACACGTACAAAATACTCTCTAGTCATATGTCTATTAAAAGAAAAACTATTTATACCTAGCTACAAAATACAAAGGAAACAAAAACAATACATTGACTTTGACATTTTATTACACAAAGAGTTGACTTTGCTGAGAGTTGACTTTCCAGCTTTTGACTTCTTATACTTTGACCTCTGGTCTTCATGATCTTGTATCCAACATATTTATGCTCTAACAATCTCCCCCTTTGGATTCAAGATCATCTTTGAAAGATTTTGCAATTGAATCTTCTCTTTTAGCTCAAAAAGTACAATTTCCTCCTTTGCAACAAATTTTCTTCTTTAGGCACAATCATTGCAATCTCCCCTTTCTTTGACTTTATTGTTTCCAAGTCTGTTTCTGAAAGATATTAACAATCTCCTCCAAAAATGATAGAAACGATAATTATCTCCATTTTCAGCTCTGTTTGCTTTCCGTCAAATAAAATTTTCCGTAAAGTCTCAGTACATCTTCAGAAATCTTCAACTTTGCATCCTTCTTTCACAAATAATCTTTGATTTCAAACAATTCTTCAACTCTGAAATTTCTGACTCAGACATTTCGTTAATTCATCTCCCCCTTTTTGATGAATAGACCATCGACAACATCAAAACTTCTTCCAAGAAATGTCTGTATCAAATCTGACCACTGATCATTTGAACGAAGCCTCTGATTCGTTGCCAATTCGAGCAAAGTATTCATCTTGATCTTTTCAAATTCAAACAAAATATTCATGTAACACCTGAATCAACAAATGAATCAGTTAACATGTCTATCAGTAACACTAAGTCACTATGTGTAACGAATACACATTGGAAAGGAGCTTTTTGATGTTCACTCCCCCAGGGCTTCCATCCAATCATCGAAACACCACGAAGGAAATTTCTATGAATGTTATGACAAGAAAACAAATTCTTGTGTGTTCGTGCTAGTGATAGAAAGAATTAAGTCATCAAGTGCTTATAAAGGCTCAAAGTTGTGTAAACCATTGAGACAACAATAGATAAACACAAACTCAATGTGCATGATTGAAGTGCGAAGGTGGGGCAGACTTCCTTCTTTTTCAATTTCCAGATTTTCCAAATGAAAACCAGATAGATTATGTGCTGCGTCCCCAGAAAAATATGAAACATTTTCTTTTTAAGAAGAAAATGAGTGGTTGGTGGGGGTTTTTGTCAAGAGTTAGCATGGGCTATTTGCCTGATTCAATAATGTTCACGAAGAATTGTGAAGCATTAGTAATGTGGTTGCCCGGCTCAGAAAGTAGTTGGTGCAGAGTTTGATATTCTTTTACTCTGATCTCACACCCTCTTTCTTTTTATCATTAAACGCACATCTAACCAAACTCTCATTTACATTTTACCTCTTCACACAACCCACACTCATTTCTTTTTACTCCTCACACTCAATCACTATGGATTAACTTCTTGGGTAGGAAACACTGGTTAACGTGAATCGATAGAAGTTTTCATTTAAGTCTTAGCACAAAGAATCCATGTATGATTCTAAAATAACATGTTGCTCATAATGATTTAACTGTAACAGTTAAAACACAGAAAATACGGGTCAGATATATGTATGCTCATAGATGTAATCATGAAGATATGAGCATATTAAACATTGAAGATATTTCAAACAAGTAAATTGAAAGAATGAACATGAATGCAAGAAACTTGTTTGAAAATCTAACATTGTATGAAAATGATCAGAATCAAATGATATACCAATCAAGACTTATGGTAAAAAATAATGGATATTGTCTATATGAAACAAAATATAGACATTCTTGAATGAAACGTTTTTAGAAATGAATTAACGCTCAATATTCTTTGAAATTCAAGTGGGGTGTCTTACCATCGAAAAAATATGTTTCAATTTTGAGACATGGTAAGAACAAATTGAAAAAAAATTAAACCAGTGTGTATGAATACTTGAAAGTATAAAGAAAAGAGAATACGCAAGTAATTATCTTTAGAAACACACGGTTTGTAATCATTTAAGCACAAATAAAAATGAAAACATTTAAAATCTCACTTCCAATTCATGAAATCTGTTTCAAAATCGGGAAGTGGTTTGAACATTTAGAATATGTTTTCTTTGATTGAAAGTCTTCCTTCTTTCAACCATATATGAGATTAAGATAAGAAATTTAACCTTTGTCGATCAGTCTTAAATCTCATGAAGTTAAGCTGAAAAATCATAATGATATGATCTTGATAACATCTTCTCAATCTGCAAAAATCTCAAAGTCATGTCAAAGCAACTTTATTCACAAAGTTATTGAAAAATAAAATGACATAAAGCAGTAAAACATTGATTGAACGAGTTCTGATCTGAAGTAATCAGAAATCATAATTGTTTACTCCCCCTGAAAATAATGCATCTGTAATTTGTCAGTGAAAAAGAACATGATAGATTCACTACTCCCCCTAGAATGTAGATCATCATATCTCTCAAATGCATATTAAAAAAAATAGGTACTCCCCTTTGAAGATTGATTTCCTCTTCTGAGTATCGGAGTACAATCTCTTATTAGCCCGAGAGTATCATCTCGTTTAGCAATGAAGTGCGGGTCCTGAACTGATTTATTTAGAAGCCACTGTTCTCTTACTACACTTTAACTTCAGATACCTGCATCATAGATTCCTCTTTTGGTTTTGGTACCTATTTATATTTGGGTCCTGGCAGGTTATTGCAAGATTTTGGCATCCATTTATGTTTAGATCCTCCTTTCTTTTCAACAACATTTGAAACATACGACCGATAAGAATATACATGATATGTACCAAACCAATCATTAGAATATTTCCAAGACCCAAAATCATTTCTATTATAATCAGAAAACTTTTTAGCAAACGAAGATAACTGGAATAATTGCTTCATAGAATATCTCTTGTAAGAAGTTACATGTTTTGTTTTTTAAACAACAACATTCACAATTACATCATCTTTACTATCAGTATCTTTATTACAATCAGAAATAGAAGATGATTTCGCAATCTGGTCCATCTTCTTCTTTGGTTGCCACTCAGACTTAACTCCATGCCTTTTCTTTTTCACATCTAAAAAATTTGAAACTTCAAAGTTAGAACAGTAAGAATCAAACGAATGCCTCTTCTTTGACTTACCAGTGGTGATCTGTTTCTGTGAATGCCCAGATTTCTTCTTCTTACATTTGGCAACTTTGGTTTTCACAAGAACCGATTTATCAACTTTCGTTGATGTTTCACCTTTTTCGTAAACACTTGGTAATCCAAAAGAATTAATAACAAAAGATGAATGATCAGGAAGTTTAACATTAAAATCAAATTGAGCAATACATTCATCTAAATCACCATCAGAGTTTAAGAAATCAAACCCATCATTAAGTAAACTAGACATATCATCAGAATTTGAAGCCTTAGAAGAGTTAGAAAAATCAGAATTTTTTAACACAGTGAAGAACACAGTTTGTTCTAAATCTATCAAAATTATTTCTTCTGTTAGAGTATTCTCGAGTTCAGAAATTTTACTTTCCAACACGAGAGGAGGAACGTAAATTTTACCTTCGATAGGCTTTGCCTCCAACTCTTTTGAGGAATAACACTCAAAATAATCATCAGAAAGAAACTTTGATTTATCAGAAATATAACTATTATTCAACCTATCTCTCATATCTAAATGGAAGTTGAACTTTAGTTGTGTTCTTTCTTTTCTCAAATTCGTTGGCTTCATCCTCTTCAGATAATTTATTCCACTCAACGTGAAGTTCTGGATATTGTGGTGCCAATTTAAAAAAAATCCAAAATCATAAAGCGCAGGCACTTCTGATATACCCTTTTTAAGATAGTGTGGATTCTCATAACCGAGTCCCCAACACTCTTTGTTCTCTTTGGGTTTGTTTAGATGAATGGTTTGTTCAGTTTGACCCAAAGTGTATAATTTTCCTTCCAAAGCATTCACTTTTTCAAGTAAAGATTTGTTCTCTTTTGAAAGCGATGAATACATTTTATTAAGCTCTTTTGATTCAAACTCACACAGTCTATACTTTGAAACGGTTTTAGATAACTCTTTGTGAATTATAGTCTTCTCTTTCGTGCTGGTGTCAATATTCTTATGTAAAGCATCAATCAAAACATTATTCTCAGCAATATCTAGACCTGGCAAAAACTGACACGACATGCTAACCTGACACGAACTCGACACGAAATAAACGGATTTGGGTAATACATTTCAACCCGTTTAAGTAAACGGGTTGACACGACACGATACGAAAATTAAACGGGTAAGGTCAGGGTCAAAAATTTCAACTCGAAAATGACCCGAATAACTCGTTTATATATATATATATATTTGTATATATATATATATATATAAGTTTTCCTTTTGATGCTTTGGATTTTTAGTGTTTAGATTTGATTATAATTTTAAACTATAAATTTTGGATTTCTAATGCTTTCATTTGAATTTTGTATTTGTATTTTTTTGTGAATTTTCGATTTTTAATTTTAATTTTATAAATGTTAAACGGGTTAGGCGGGTCGTGGCGGGTTAGGCGGGTCGGGTTAGGGTTGGGATTTTCTGACCCGTTTATTAAACGGGTCGGGTTAGGGTTAGACACTTTTAACCCGTTTAACTTTGAACCCGACACGACACGACACGTTTGCCAGGTCTCAATATCATTGCTAAGTTTCTGTATTGATTGGTTTTTATATTTATTAACACCTTTTTCACGCTTAAGTTTAGACTCTAATTCTTGGAGTTTAGTCATCATAGCATGCATTTGATTTAAAAAATCTGATTCAGACATATCACATACCTCTTCATTCTCTTCTTCTTTTGAATCAGCGTCATCTACCACTTTATCCACTATCTTTCCCATTAGACAAAAATGAGCTTTCTCTTCATTCTCTTCTTCCTCATCTAAGTGATCTAGTCAGTACTCATCCTCAACCATCAGTGCTTTTCCAGCTTCCTGCTGCTTTGCCAAAAGCATCTTGTTTTTGTAGTATTCTGAATTTTGGACTTTTGGCTTTCGACAGTCTTTAGCAAAATGTCCAAGCTTACCATAGTTGTAGCACTTGGTAGATTTTGGTTGTTTCTTCTCTTCTGCTTTGTACGGCTTCTCATCAGATCTCTTTTCCTCAATTCTTTTTCCTTCAATCTTCTCTTTATGTTCATAATTTCTGGAACCATCTCTGACTGTTCGAGCTAGGCTTTTTGTAAAATTTATTTTGAAAAGCCTTAGTCAACAAATGCATAGCCTGCTTCAGATTCTCACAATCATCAGAGTCAGAGTTATCCTCACTTTCAGCCTCTTCTGATTCAAAAGTTATCAATTTCTTTTTCTTCTTTAAGCTCACCGACTTCTTCTTCACTACAAGAGCAATCGGATCTGCAACTGCTTTATCATCCTTTTTCTTCTCTGCCTTGATCTCATCTACCTCTTCTTCATTTTGCCTTAGAGTTTCATACACCTCATGGAGTGGGATTTCATTCAGATCTTTCATTTGCTTCATCTGTCTAGTAAATCTCTTCCACTCAGGCTGTAGAATACTGAGAAACTTGACATTCAGTTCAATTCATGACTTATTCACTTTGTTCTTGCTAAGTTCATTCAGAAATGTCACAAATCTGTCATAAGTAGTTTCCAGACATTCTCCTTCCTTGGATTTAAACTCCTCATAGTTATTGAGGCAGTTGGAAATCTTAAGTTGATTGCCGATCTTCGATCCGAGCATCATCTTTTCCAGTTGATCCCACATTTTATTGCCTGTTGCTTTGTAGCTATCAATTTTAACATAGATTTCATTTGGGATGCCTTGAAGAATGAATGATTTTGCCAGTCTATCAGTTTTTGTTCTATCTAACTACTCTTTAGTGAATTCTGTCTCTGGAAGAGGATACTCTCTCTCTTCATTTCCAACAGTACGAGTCTTCATAGGAATTGGCATGATCCCTTCCTCTAAAGATTTCTTGATAAGAACACTCAACTCGTGTCTTTCAATAAAGTCCACGAACCGGTCTTTCCACTGTTCATATTCTCCCTTGAACAGTACTGATGGTTTAACGTCGGTTCCGATAGCGAGAGCTTCTCTTGATGTCATCCTGTTTAGAAAAATATGCAATAAGAAACTTGAACTGACCATTAGTCCAATAGAAATCACAAGAAAAATTGAATAACACTGAAATGAATTAGACAAAATGAATTTCTGAAATTCACTAAGTCTAGAATTCGCAGGACACAAGAAGATATACATAATTCGTAAGATATACTTTAAAAACAAAGAATTTGCAAAATTAGACTTAGAATTCACAAGCTTTAACATTTCAAACAGAATTCGCAAACAAGAAAAAGATAGAATTCGTAAGATAGAAGTTTACGAATTCTATACTTATAAAATTTCCACACCTACGAATTCTGAACAATTCGCAAGATAGAGTAATACGAATTCTAGGAATTCTCAATACACTGATCTGCGAATTCTAAGCAATTCGCAATAGAGACAATTACGAATTCTGTCCTTAGACTTTTCAGATAAAACACTTTGCGAATTCTAAACATTCCGTAATATAGAGATCTGCGAATTCTGTACTTGATAATTTTCAGGTTTTAACACTTTACGAATTTTAAGAAATTCGCAACTGACATATTAACGAATTCTGTGCTTTTCGTAAAACAGAGAACTGCGAATTCTATCCTTAAGAATTTTTCAGAAAATTTCACAATGTGAAATCCGATGCTTCTGCGAATTCTATCAACTTATACGAAATCTTGATACTCTGTGAGTTCTTGAAAAATTTTGCGAGTTCTTCAGATCTGCTTGCGATTTCGTCGACTTTCGAAGAAAAACCAATCTGATTCACTCAAAAACCTATCTAGACATCGAATTAAAAATTGAAACTTTGAGAATTCGATCACCTAAACATCTAGAACAGATTACAATTAACGAATTTCAATAAAAAAAACACACAAAAATACAAATCAATCTATTATGACAGTGCTCGTGAACTCGTGAACTTCAAACTTTACAAAATGAACAATTCAAGATCGATTACAGTGCAATTGTCAAATAAACCTATACAATTTTGTTCTATTTCACTATACGAATAAAACCTGATCAATTACAGACACTAATTCAATCAAAAATTCAAAATCTGATTCAAGAACTCAAGAACACAGTGTCGACAACTTTCTTCATTTGATTTCAATCTGGATCTGCTCTAATACCAATTGTGTGTCCCTGATTCAAGTTTCTAAAATCACAACAATTAACAAAACAAGATTATCAATCTACCTGTTTGATTTCAATTCCAAATTCAAAAGATTACAACATTTTCTTTCTCTAAACGTCTCTCTCTCTCTCTACAACTTTTCTCAGGATACGCGTACAAAATATTCTCTAGTCATATGTCTATTAAAAAGAAAAACTATTTATACCTAGCTACAAAATACAAAGGAAACAAAAACAATACATTGACTTTGACATTTTATTACACAAAGACTTTGACTTTGCTGACAGTTGACTTTCCAGCTTTTGACTTCTTGTACCTTGACCTCTGGTCTTCATGATCTTGTATCCAACATATTTATGCTCTAACAAGAAGTGTTTAGTACCATCAAAGTGAGTGCATGGATTATATCAGGAAATTGGGAGACGTGATTCATTTGGATTGGAGAAGAGATAAAATCGAGAGATGGACTTAGTCTTACTTGCGAGCAGGTGTATATGAAGGCAAGTTTGGTTAAGTGTGCGTATTGACCGTGAGGACCTGGTCTCGCCTCTTAATAAATTCAAGTGTAACTGTGTTATGTGGTGAGAAGAAGGGGTGTCTAGGTTATATAAAGAGGATCGCGAAGGGCGAGTTCATGGTATGACCAAGTGGGTGATACTTTATGCAAGATTAGACGTGTAAGTCAGTGATGTAATAATGGATTGTCGTTATGATGGATGATGAAATTGGGTCGTAATGTGGGGCAAGGATAAGCGTAAATCTTGGTTTGGAAATTTTTGAAGAGAGACCCTAAGGGTGGATGATAAATGGCGACCGCCTAGAAAAAGAAGTCGTATTCTTCTCGGTTGCGGTTAACTTCGGGTGGGTTCATCCGAGAACGCTAATGAGGATGTTTATGCGGTTGGTTATAGTGCATTGTTGTGGATTGAAGTTCGACCGAGGATGTGAGTATTCTTGGAGATAAGTAGACCCCGGTCGTCATCCGTATGAAAATGAGGCTTGTATACCGCTATAAGGGTGTAAGCTGAAACTGAAGAGTTCTCCCAGTGGAACAGAAGAGTGTGGAGTATGGCTAAGAGTGCCATTTTTGCGAGCATATGAACGTCACGTGAGAATATGAGGAAGTGAGTTATTGTGTGAGTTTTGGATAAAGTGAAAAGCTTATGGTTATGGTTATGGGTTATTATTAAATCATGTATCTGGTCTAAAGCTTGCAACCTTTACTAAGCCTTTCTTTGAAAGTGAGTGATCTGTGTTTTCGTAGAAGCAAAGTAAAGTGGTTGATCGAGATGTTCGATGGGAAAGATCGGCGGATGTGAGTAAGTATTAGTGTGATAAGCATTCTGAGTGAGCATTGAGTTTGATGTCGGGCAAATTAAACTTGTATTGTGAGAAATTATTATTCCTCTTGTAAGGTAAGTGAAACCGGAATAAAAAGAAAAACTAGGAAAGTTATGTGTTATTGATGGGTTCAGTGGTATTCGGTTATGTGTGTAGGGCGAGTTGAACTCTTCAGCGGACTATTCGGGCAATGAACATGTGGAAAGTATACGTTCTTAAGTATATATGCAAATGTGCAATGGATTATGTGGGAATGATATTTTGGTCGAGATGTGCATAGTATGTACATAATGGTATGTATGGTTATGGATAAATTGGGTATCATCAAAGTATTAGTAAACGATGTTGGGGGTGGGAGTAACTATTAATGCGATGTATATTGCCAATGACTATTGTGTTTAATATTTTGTAAATCGGGATATTAAGTGAGGTTGTGTCGCTTTACGTTGTAATGAATTGGACGCTGAAGTGATTATGAAATTTATGGGATTGGATAGATTCAGTGGTATTCTGCCTTGTGCCTTTGGGATTGACAGAGCTTGACAGGGGAATAAATTGGCAATGAATCGAAGGATGGAGTATGGTGACATATAAATATATGGAGATCCAAAGGATTAAGTGTGGATGATGTTCTGGTTAATATGTGCTTTGTGCGGTGAGATTGTGTACCATCAAGGGACGAAAGGACATTGAATTTCCCGATTACACCCAACATTAATCATAGATGGTTGTACCAAGAATCATATTGTTAAATAAAAGGAATTTTTACCTATGGCCTTGAAGTTGAGATTTAAGGGTGACTTTGCGTCAAGTTGGTGTTTTAGGAAGTTATTTTGTTGTTCGGAAAAGGTTGAATGGCAAGGGACGAAAGGACATTGAATTTCAAGTTGAGGACTCGCCATGGAAAGGAGTTGTTCGTTTTGGAAGGAAAGGGAAACTAAGCCCCCACTTTATTGGTCTCTTTAAAATCATTGAACGAATTGGGGAAGTGGTATACAAGTTGGAATTACCCGAAGGATTAAGAGGCATTCATAACACGTTTCACGTCTCTAATATAAGAAAGTGTTTAGCAGATGTCGACATGGCAGTGCCACTGCAAGACGTTCGGGTGGACGAGAAATGGAATTTCGTTGAGGAGCCAGAGGCAATTGTGGATCGTAAAACAAAGCGCTTGAGTTCGAAGGATATCAGTTTGGTGAAGGTTCAATGGAAGTTCCACAAAGGGCGGGAAGCAACTTGGGAACTAGACTCAGAGATGAGGTCCAAATACCCACACTTTTTTTTTTGACAAGGAAATTTCGGGGACGGAATTCGTCTAAAGGGGGGGAGTGTTGTAACATCCATTATCTCGACAATAAGTCAAGTGGAGTCAAAGGGTGAAAAAGAGAAAATTTGGAGGCCATTATGTAAACTCTTTGCTTTTAGGACCAAAGACCCTCAACCCTAGAGTCTCTCTCATTTTTCTTTTGGAAACTGTTGTGCGGCGCTGAGAAAGGAAAGAAGAGGGAGATCTGAATTGGAAATTTCTGGAGAAAGTTTTTTCTGTGCAGGTATGTATCCCTCTCTTAATACCCTCTTGTTGTAGCGATTAATCTAGGAAAAATTGTGAGCCTAGAAGTAGCGATTTTATAGTCTCAATCCTGCTTGTGGGTTTTGAGAAAGTGGGGATCGATTGCTTTGGGTTTTGTGGGTCTTTTAATTGAGAAAGAAAATCTTGGATGTATTGGTTCGGGATTGCAAATTTTGAAATCTCACTGTTAGATTGAGTCAATTTGTAAGGTTAATCTGAGAAATAAACCTTAATCGGGTAATGTTTTGGGATCTGTAGTTGGATATGGTTTAGGGATTTAGGAATGCTGGAAAGTATGTTCCATGGTTGGGTTCTAATCGGTCCAAATCGTCCTCATCCTAATCAAGTGAGTTGTTTAAGGTTCGAACGAACTCGATTGCGAGGTCTGACCTTGGCGCCGCCGCAAGGTTAGAGGATCTGGAGTGTGCCACTCACCTAAAACCCACTCCTCCGTCTACGTGTGTCGAGCAGCAAGGTCTGGGCCCGAACTCTCAACGAGCCGGGTGTCACCAGAATCGAGTGTCGCCTAGCCCGAGTGCCCTTAGAATCGGGTGTCACTTGAATCGTGTGTGTTTGAAGCCCGTGTGCAGGGGATGCAGGGGTGGTCGCATGCGGGACTCATAGAGAGGCGAGTCTGGTGCCCCACGCAGGTGTGTCATGGACCAAGCGGGCTTCATGAGACCCGGGTGCTGTCTCAAGCCCAGCGGCCTAGCCGCGTTTGTTTAGTCTTCGGGCCAAGGCACAACGAATTTGGACTCCAAATATTTTTTTTTATATTAGGAAGGTTTCCTTTCTTTTGGTATATCAAATTAAGGGATTCCATAGAGTTATTTTACGCAACGATTCAAGTTAAATTGTGGGCAATTATTGTTATGTAGGAGCTTGAACCTCCTTTTGGACTTACTGTTTCCTTAATTCAAAAACCCTTCTTTTAAATTGGATATGGTTCTTGTTTTAACGTATGAAATGATTATCGTATCTGTCAAATTGTTTCGAGCAATGAATTATGAAGATTATGCATATAATTATTTATATGTTTTCAAATTGCGAAGTGGGTTATTATTTATTTAATTGTGGACGCCATGGCTTACCTTAAACCATCATGGATCGTTGAACCGCGTGTATTGAATTTGTTTCCATACACACGGAAACGACATCGACTTGGGGGCCGAATTGGGGATCTACAGGGGCCCCCGGAAGAGGATGGTTCATTGTCTTGTGATGGGTGTATGTATTAGATTACGTTTTTATTTAATGATTTATTAACGTGATTATTTATATTTGGACATTGTAGGAATTCACTAGACCTATGCGGTCTAACACTCGCTTTCAAACTTTTTCTTAAACCCATTTTCAGGAAAGGGAAATACTAGTGGTTCTTCAAAGGGGAAAGAGAAGTGCGTTTAGATGGTGGTCGGAGTTCATGCCTTAGTTGCGGTTTAGTTACTACTATAGATTCTCGATTGTAATAGACTTTTTCGATGGTTGAACATGTTACCTTTTCTTCCTTCCGTATGCATGTATTGGGATCTGTTTTGGGATTTGAACTTATATCATTATGTTTATTTTGGGTTGTTACATAAGAAACCACCAAAGCTTCAAAATCATTTACATTCAAGGCTCCCACTGCATTATACGGGTACACAACTAATATATATATATATATATATATATATATATATATATATATGTGTGTGTGTGTGTGTGTGTGTGTGCGCGCGCTTAATGATGGCAAAAGAAATGGATAGCAAAAGAAAAAGACAACCATATCTATATAGAAATATAATAGGAATGATATTAGGCGACTTATTTGTGTATAAATATATTCATTATCTTCTTTAATATGAAATATATAAATACAGAAATATAATAGGAATGATATTAACTCACGAATCATAACAATAATTCTCTCTCTATATAGTGTGGCTGATGTGGTAAACATATTAAATGCATGCAAAAATCTTTGATACATAAAAGAATGTTGCATGGATCTTGTCATTCTACTCACCAATAAAGGTTTGGGGAATCAAATAATTTTGATAAGTGAGTTGATAGGTGAGAGTTTCTGGATCCGTGCCTGTTTATGCCAAAAATTACTCTTATGAACAATTTAAGGTCGTTGTGGAGCTTTTACAACTAAAGATGGTTTTTCTTCAATAAACACACGATAAACGTAGAAAGGTAAATAAGACACTTGAATTTGGTGAAGCGAAAAAACCCCGTCGAGGGTAAAAACCACGGACGACAGTAAAGGTCGTCAATGCACAGGTGACGCCAAAAAGGGATGTCATCCTTTACGAACAACGGTCGTAAGTACAACTATTACAATATTGGTTGTAAGTAAAACAATAGACATTGTTAGTTGCAGAGACTTTCTTGAGTGCCTACGTCGGTTTTGTTCTTCTTATGTCCTTTTGAATTCCTTTGAGTCATTTATATATGTTTATGTTGGTGCAAGTGTATCACATCTCTATTTTGATGATTCCAAATAAACTGATTTGTATTATTGTTTAACCGTGTTGTTAATGTGCATGTTAAATTACATCCTCGTTCAAATAAGTCGATATCTCGGAACACGTCTTATATGTCTCGAAGAGGGTGACAAGTCGATCTTAAAGAATATTTCTTGAGAAGCACACCAATAATTTATTCAAGATTCCGTTTTGACAAATGAAATCTCGGTAGCCTCGAGTGGTATTCATTAAATCTTTAATCGGGTTCGTTACCGATTATTTTTTATAAAATTTATTTTATAAAAACGAAGAGAATTACTAGAAAAAAATATTCTCTTGAAAAATTATTTTTCATACAAGATGACAAACAAAATTATTTTCAATGAGTTGGCATCACCTAAGCTTCAGGATCAATGTTTTCTTTTTTCTCAATTTAAGCTTTTTTTTGGTAATTTGCATTTAATATTAGCACTTTAATGTCAAACTATTCATCTCCTTTGGATACGTTTTTTTTACTTTTGTCTTCTATCTTCATCTATTTCTTTTTTCTCAATTTAATCTTTTTTTTTGGTAATTTGCATTTAATATTAGCACTTTAACGCCAAATTATTCATCTCTTTTGGATACATTTTTTTTTACTTTTGTCTCCTCATTTTCATCTACTATGCCCTAGAATCGAATAAAAAGGAGATTCATATTCTCTAATCTCTTCTCATCTCCACTTGGTTCACCTTCTTCTCTTCCTCCATCTCTCAATCTTTGGTGTCAAGTGTCTCCAACATTGGGTTTGTCACTTCTCAATCTCCATCTGCTCTACGGCCTAGGGAACAAAGATATAGATCAACCGAGATTGGATAAAGAGAAGGAGATTCCTCATTTGTTATGACAACTATCTTCATACAAGTTGTTAGGATGTATTTTGTCGTTTGAACAATACATGCGATCAACATCAAACTTTAAGAATAAAGGTAATGTCGATTCTTGATTTCATATATTTATTTTTGTATTTCACAAATTAGGTTTTGTTCGTTTAATGAATTATGAATTGGAGTTTCCATTTGATGAATCATGAATTGTTCTATTTGATGAACATTGAAATGCTTAATAATAATGGTGATGCTCAAATGATGATAGACCCTATGCTACATTAAGAATTGAGAAAAAAAATTATCCAATATTTTTTTAGTGCAAATGGAAGATAGTAATAGACGTGCATTTCCAAATGTGTATCTCTTAGATTTTGTTCGTATAATGAATTGTGAATGGGAGTTTCCATTTGATGAATCATGAATTGTTCCATTCGATGAACATTGAAATGTTTAATAATAATGGGTGATGCTCAAATGATGATAACCCTATGCTATCTGAAAAATTATCCACCTTTATGTACATGTCAAGGTCAGGATATGGCTTAATGTTTTCTTCCTTCTTTCTCCATCACAATAATATGAACAAAAGGAGACACATTTCAGCACACATGTGAGATAGAGATAAATTTCATGTGCATTAGAACAAAAGGAACCAGGCTGATTTTTTTTTTGTTTTGAGTTGTTGCCAATAATTTTACTAATACTGAAACTGTTAAACAGTGCAAAAACAATTTACATCACTAAATGAGAACTTCATAAACAAGAAAAAGTAAAGACGTATTCATTTTGAAGGGAAAACATGGAATTTTCTATTTGTCTTTTCAGGACCCTATGAGGTTACTCGAGGTGTATGCAACCTGACTAGAAAACCCACTGTTACAAAAAAAAAAAAAAACATACCCAACAAGTATACATTTTACATAAATACATTAAATAAATTACACATCTTAGGTGCCAAAATGGATGTTTTGAAAATACGTTACTCAAAATATGAATTAAGGCAACGGATTACCTTTTCATGAAATTTGCCCTTAAAAGATCCCTAATACATTCATTGTTTAATATTGCATTATGATAAATCTCATTTAACAAATTACATTATTAGAACTTAATTACATATCTTCTAAAAAGTTCGTCACCGCGCAACGCACGGTGGTGAACACTAGTTTTTTATTAAAAAAAAGCCTAAAACCCCAAGTACTTGAGTTGTTTAAATATACAAGTTACCTTCCATTTTGATTTGTATAAAAAAATCTTCTAATGACCATAAATTGGAAAGAACAATCTATTAACCATGGGAGAAAATGGTGAGTTTTCATTTCCACTTTGGAGCAAGATTCAAATCTTCCAAGGTTGCTTTCTCTTCTCCCAAGCAACTTTTTCTAGAGATCTTGTGTACCTTGGGTTGTCAAAACATTTATAAAAAAGTTACATTGCTTTTTAAAGAAAAAAGTTCAATTTTTTTTGAATCTCCATCATTGTGGACGTCCACTTGAGGTCCGAAATTTTTTTGGGCTATAAATGTCCATCCTTTGGGACTTCAAAGACATCCCAAAAACAACATTCTTAAGCTATTCTAAGTATTTTCTCTCAGTTCTAACATACCCTTCAAGAGTTAAATTTCATTTCTTCTCTCTAATTTTATACTTTGAACTCATTATTCTCAAGTGAGATTGCAAAGAGAGATTTACTAACCACTCAAGGCTTCCAATGATATTCATCTATATTGTAAGTTGAGTGTGTGAGATCCACTAGTATACATCTAGCTCAGAAGAGTTAGTTTGATTTTCTACTCAAGTTTTTCATCTTTATTGTAAAGAAGTGGTTTGTACTATAGTTTAGTTCTACAATAAAGAACTCCCATATTAGTGGATCGTGCGTGTCGAGGGTGCTCGACAAAGTGGATTAGCCATTTGGTGAGCCACTCTAAATCTCGTAGTTTTATTCTTCTTCCCTTATCTCTTTATATTATTGTTTGTTTGATTGTTATACTAAATATTTGATTCAAGTATTTCCGCCTTAGTGTGTTTGCAATCGAAATAATTTTAAAAATTGCCATTATTTTTAAAAAGTGCAACCTCCCCCCCCCCCCCTCCCACAAGATTTCCCTTACAGTTTATATTGTAACGATCGTCTTGAATGTCTTTTATGGCAACAATGGTTGTGTCATTGAATTGTCTTGAATCTTTGTCTTCGGTTACGCTCTTTGCCTTTAATGAATTTAATCCTTCCATTTAAGCCATAAAACATAATGGTTGTCGTTTGTAATAATCACAAACATGTGTCGTTGGTTCATTGATCGCATGTCGGGAGTATTTTACGACCACTGGTTTTTGTTTTGGTCCTTGATCGTCAATACATGTTTAGCGGATATCCTTGGTCGTAAGATTCTTACGTCGGTCGTGACTTTAATATTTTTTTTTACCAAAACAATGCCTTTAGAAAGATAAGAGAAAGAATTCAGCAAAGAACAATATGTGGGTATTCTCCATGGTATAATGAGCTTGTTAGAATATAACTTGGATGCATAACCATAATTTCAAAGTAATTATAACTAAACTCTAATGTCCACCTTTAGTTCAAGGTTATACCTCATACCCCCCCCCCCTCGGGTTTAGAGCTCTAATTGTCTAAAACCATTTCTATGGTCCTATCTTTATCTCAAGCTACCTATAAAATGAAAATGTTAAATGACCCAAATTGGGTCTAAAAGACGGGTATTCTCAAGATAATTTGATCATAGACTCCTGTTTCATAATAGTTGCAACTTCAAAATCATTCAGCTAATTGTCCGCTGTCTTTTGAAAAACCATCGAGATAACGCATCAATTCTCGATTTGTAACGACAAACGCTCAAGTCTATGAACATGAATCAGACCTTGTGAAATAAGAACCAGAGCATATGAAAATTAAATACATAGTCAAGGACGTATCTATAGTGCTAGTTGTTTCATCCGAATAAAAACACATATACTACTTCTATGACAAAGAATGGATAGTTTAGAACCAATCTTCCAAGTAGGTTTCTTACCCTTCTGGCACAAACGAACAAAATGATAGTCAAGAGCTAGGTGTTTCATTTTTGACTGAAACATAGGATTAGCGGCAACATAAGTAGCTCCCATATTGTCACAATATATTACCGGTGTTGTGATGGGTAGATCGTCGAGCTCATGAAGTAAGTTTTGGACCCATAATAGCTCTACCGTAGTTGCAGCAACAACTCGGTATTCGGCTTCTGTCGACGAACGAGAAAGAGTGTGTTGCTTACGTGAACTCCAAAAAATTGGATTTCTACCCGAGTAAACAATGTAGCCAGTTGTTGGAATATAATCATCTTTATCATCGGCCTAAGAAACATTTGTGATGGCATGGAGAGTAGTGGGCGAATCACGACGTAATAGTAGGCCTTGTGTAGATGTGCCCACTAGGTAGCGTAAGAGACATTTGAGGGTTGCCCAATGTTCTTCAGTCGGTTTGTGCATGTATTTAGATAACCTGTTCACAGCAAAAGAAACATCTAGTCTGGTTAGTGATAAGTATTGTAGACTTCCCACAATTGCTCTGTATTCAGTGGGTTGGCGACGGGGGTTTCACTATGCAGGGTTAGGGTAGGATGAGAAGCCATGGGGGTAGGAACAGGTTTGGCGTATGTCATGTGAGTACGTGTGAGCAGGTCTTGTATGTATTTATGTTGGCTAAGAAAAATGCCATGAGGGTGAGGTAAGACTTCCACACCAAGGAAATAAGAAAGTGTGCCAAGATCCTTAAGTGAAAAACGATTGGAGAGTTGAGAAATAAAGGAGTTTAGAAGAGTGGGATTTGATCCAATGATGGTGATATCATCAACATAAACAAGAAGTAATATGTGATCATTTTTGTGGCGTAACGTAAAAAGTGACGCGTCGGAAATGGAATTTTTTAAACCACAACCGAGTAAATAGGATTTGAGTTCATTGTACCAAGCTCATGGAGCTTGTTTGAGACCATAGAGAGATTGACGGAGTTTGTAAACATGATTCAGATGAGTTTGACTAATGAAACCAGGTGGTTGAACCATAAAGACATCCTCCATTAGAGAGCCTTGAAGAAAGGCATTGTTAATGTCAACTTGACGAAGAGACCAAGTATGTGTGATAGCTAAAGATAGAATCATTCGGATTGTGGCCGGCTTAACCACGGGGCTAAAGGTTTCAATATAGTCTAGACCGGGTCTTTGGTGGAATCCTTTAGCAACTTGACAGGCTTTATAACGCTTGATAGAGCCATTAGGATTATATTTGGTACGAAATACCCATTTACATCCAAAAAGGTTTTGAGATGGAGAATATGGAACAAGATCCCATGTGTGATTTTTAAGTAAAGCATTATAGTCATCTTGCATAGCTTCACGCCATACCGGATTTTTCAATGCTGGTGTTATAATGGTAGGCTCGATGGAAGTGGGTTGGAAAGATACATGGAGATTCATTTTATCAATAGGATTACGAATGTTGTTTTGATGTCTTGTGATGGGAGTTCATGGTTGAGGAGAAGATGGAGGATTAGGAGGTGATGAGGGAATAAAGAGAGTGAAGGTGTCGTGGAGGAAGATTTAGTTTCACTTGATGGGGGAATAAAAGATGAATATGTATTTTGTGAAGGTTGGATGGGTGATGTAGTAGGTTAGATGCGAAGTTGGATAACACACCATTCTTCCGCATCATTAGATGTATGTGGAGATGCGGCAAAGGAGGAGGTGGAGAAGGGGAAGTCATGTTCGATGAATTTAACATGACGAGAGACATATATCTTGTTAGACGTGGGATCAAGACAATAATAAGCACTTTTGGTGGTAGAATAACCAACAAAAACACAAGGAGAAAAGCGAGGATCAAATTTATTTGTGGTATAGGGACAGAGCCATGGGTAGCAAAGACACCCAAAACTATGCAATTTAAAATAGTGGGGTGTGTGACCATGAAGTTTATGATAGGGAGATTAAAGATTAAGTGTAGGAGTTGGCATACGATTTATGAGGTAGCAAGCAGTAGCAAAAGCAATAGACCAATATGTGTGTGGCATAGAAGAGTGAGTGAGAAGAGAAAGACCGGTTTCAACAATGTGACGATGATGACACTCCAAGTAGCCATTGTGTTCGGGCGTATAAGGCGGGGAAGTTAGATGAGTGATGCCATGAGAGTCAAGAGTAGGATTTAAACCAATATATTCACCACTGTTATCACTAAAAATAGTGATGATGGATCGTATGAAGAAATTTTCAACTTTGAGTTTGAATTTAATAAAAATGGCAGTGGCCTCATTTTTGTGTTTCAGTGGATAAAACCACACATATTTGGAATAATGATCAACAAATACTATGTAGTATTTGTAGCCATCATAAGAGAGGGTGGGGAAAGTCCATACATCACTATAAAGAATATCAAGAGGGCCTTTAGATTGTAAGGTGTCATGAGAAAACGGTAATTTATGGCTTTTATTGCAATCACAAGAATTGCAATGAAAAACAACAGACTTAGGAATATTTAAATTGAAAGATTTGCTAATATGACATAAAATATAATATGATGGATGGCCTAATTGATGATGCCAATCGGTAGTGGATGCCATTTTGATAGAGCGGATGGTGGGACGAGTGGGTTGCCATTCAAAAATTCCCTATTTAGTTTGGCCTTGGAGAATGTTACACCCTCAAATTTGGAAAGAACAACTAATTAAAAAAATCTAAATACATCGATAACTGATTCATCTACAACAACAATTTAAGGTTTAACTTCAATAAACACAATTCAAACCTTATACACGGTCTATAATAGGGACAAATGTTACTAAAAACCCAATAACCATCACCATCTCGAAAATGCAGAAGATTTAACTAAGCTACTTACCCTCGTGTAAAACTAGTGCTCATCTCTTCATAGCATTGCTAGGACCATTCCCCAACCAGAACCTGATGCACATGCCGACAAATAAAAAGGTTAGGCTAACGCCTAGTGAGCTCAAGAATTTTCATCATAATTATGTAAAACAAAAAACTTCGAGAATGTTATTTAAAACGTGATTTTCCAAAATAAAATACATTAAGTCTGAAAGCAATCTCTTTTCCAACATTCACCATCTTCGTGATTAAAAACCACGATACAAAACGTTCCTTCGAATATAAATCCAAAACCCAAAACTCACGCAAAACATAACTTATACTTTAATAACCAAATACTGAAACATGGATAAACTCTATCATCCAAAAACATGGATAAGATTCAATATTCAAAACCTTAGAACATGGATAACAACCCATATTCCAAATGTCACTGAAAACATGGATTATAAAACTCCATACCAAAAACAACACCTTTCGGTGACGAGGGAGACCCGAATACAATGCACGTGACGGAACACAAAAGTAGGTCACATAACTATGTAATAAAACCAAAACGTATGGATCATACTCATAAGACATATCAAGCTCAACCCCTCTAGATCTTTTGCCCGTGGAGACTCAAATTCAACCCCTCTAGATCTATACTTTGAGATGTCCAAATGCACACAAAACATACAAGCACATTTGGAATTACACCTTATTGCTCATGGGACGTTGCCCGACCATATAGGTCCACACCTTATTTACTATGGTGACCCAATGCCTATTATGTGCCAAAGTGGTGAACTTGTCCAAAACGGGACATAAGAACATCGTGCCTATGGATCCATTGCACTAGTAAAGAACATTACATGACTATAAACGAATGAACTAACGCAATCAAAACATGTAATTCTCAAATAAGATGCAGTAAATGTAATTCATGACCAAACGCTCTACATTGAGCTATCAAAACCCGGACAATTGTCCCCAAGACCCGACGAGGTCCAAACCGAGCCATAG
This sequence comes from Arctium minus, assembly GCA_954870635.1. Classification (NCBI taxonomy): domain Eukaryota; kingdom Viridiplantae; phylum Streptophyta; class Magnoliopsida; order Asterales; family Asteraceae; genus Arctium; species Arctium minus. The sequence goes on along the minus strand of OX941081.1, from coordinate 24,727,724 downwards.
GCTCAACAAATCAAAAGACCAATTGTAAGAAAATCATAAAATGAAATCAAACGAATCCTCATTTATGCAAACCCATGCTCCAAAATATATAAATAACACCAACGTAGTTAGATTAGGACAAAACATTTCCCAAGTGAGTTTATACCATTTATTCCTTCAAAATGTCTCATAACACAAAATCAAGCATTTCTCCAAAACACACAATAAAAGTACTTTGATACTCAAAAATCTACCTTTATAAAACAAATCATTAAAATGCCAATATTTATGATTCGTTTATCAAAATGCCCAAAATCCCAAATATGGGTGTTTTACAAGTTTATAAAGTTAGACACGTCAAATAGCCAAAGCTCATCAAATAACCCAACAGTTAATAATTTTACATAAAACATATAAACATTCAAAATTTGACATTTTTGGCATGTACATTGTTTTCACAAATCAACTTGAACTCACCTTGCTAGATTTAGGCTAAATCTAGATTTTCCCCCAACTCAAGCTCCTTTGAAGAAACTTGGATCTTCAAGCCAAAAACTTCCAAAAACCTAGATCCACAAGTTTCCACCCATAAGTATTCATGTTCAACCATTTAGAACCGTTCCCCAAACATTTTACATAAACATATCAGCTTATCTCAATCCCTAATTTCCATAAATGAAGAAAAGAAAAGATTACCATAACCATAACTTCAATCCACCAACCAAAGATACCTCAAGGTCACCAAGATGAGCCCTACACTCCTAATCTTCAAGGTGATGAAAAGGGTTAAGTGAAAACCCTAGAAATTTGATGAAGAAGATGAAGATGAGATCAAAGATCTCTTAGCTCCTAGTTTCCAACTCTAGGAGATGAAACCCAAACCTTGAAATAAGTAAGGAAAGAATGCATTGGATGCTCTATGGACCGAATTAGATGAGGGGTTTAGTTTGAGAGAGTTTTAGGAGAAAGTGGGTGAAAGAATGAATGGGAAAAATCCCAAAAATCAGATTTATTGAAGCATGCACCCCGTCGGCGACTGTGCCATGCAATAGTTTCCATGGCAATGTCGCGGGTCATTATCGCGGCACATGTACCGCGACCAATCCCCCTTCCGCGATTGTGCCACGACAAGAGTGACAATGTCACAATCGCCGGTCACTCTCGCCCTGAGCGTACCAAAGGCCCTCTAGACCCCGCGACATTGACCTTGGCGACAGTGACTCTGTCACAGTCGCCAGGCTTAGTCGCACCACCCCTGCCGAAGTCTAAAATCTCATTTTTCAAGCACAGGCTACATTCTAAGATAAGAGGGGTCTAAAAGATTACTTGAAATTACGGGTGTTACAATATCCTCCCAACCTTAGAATGATTTCGTCCTCGAAATCCACTTCTCACCCTAGGTATTTCGTTATCACCCTTAGCACTTATTGGGTTTCCTCGGTCCCCAAGAGGGCAATGAACTAATCGTAGACCTCAAGGTTACCATTCTCCCAAACCGACCTTCTCCCTTCCCAAGGGATTGTCTCTAATCGACTTCATCCTTTTGCCAAAATCGGATGACTTCCTGACGCAACTGCCATACTGATTTTCGTGAAGACTCCCACATCCAATATCCCTCTTAGTATGCTACAATCATACTAGAGTGAACGTCGCCCTTTACTGGATCAATTTCTAACCATGCGACCTCGGTTGCCTCCCAACCTTAAGTGACGCCTACTACCTCCAAGGTAGTTTGTGACCTCAACCTCTCTTTGACAAATTGGATCTAGGTCAAAACGATTCTGGATCCGAATTCCAATGGTCAACACCAAACTCAAGGAATACCCAAAATTTCTTAGTAATTCGCCCTTGCTATTGGTAGAGCCTTCCTTCACGGGACGTGCCAATACGATCTACAGGGAGTCAGTTTATTCAAATTCGACTATTGCGCAACTCCAAACTATGCTCAACATCCAAAATTTAGTAGCTATAAACCTTTACCATAGCAAGACAATCTTAATCATCAATACTTAATTGCTAACGTCTAATCCTCTTTAAGTTGCCACATAGTACAAACACACAATATCCCTCAGAAGTGCACTGAAGAACCCCAACGATCATTGTCCTCAAAATCGGATGTCGACACCTATCCTCAAAACGACTATACCACAAAAGTGGGTGTACCTTCGATTATTTCATTCGGGATTGGCATTGCCGAATTGAAGTTGACACCTAATATGACACTAAAATCCCAATCTTACATCTCTAACGACGGACCATACTACTACCTTTATTCGCGAAGGTTCTCCAAGGTGGTACACCACCATCACATAACATGTCGTCGAACGAATAATCCATCAAATCAAATCAAACCATACGCAATCTGTCACACCAGGCTTTATCCCAAAGATTCACTGAAACAGAATGATCACCACTTAATTAACTGGGAGAAAACATGAATCTAATACCTCAATTATTCATATTGAACCTACTCATAAGGTTGAAATCCACAATTCAAAATTTGCCATAAGTTGGGTCATCCGACACTTCAATTCCCAATGACTCCTTTAGTCCCAAATTCACAATTCTAATCATAAGAGGGTTTAAATCTATAGCTCTAATGAGTTCAAGGCTTTTCAGCTGTAGAACTCAGTAAGTAAGCCAATTGAAAATTCCGTAAGATTTTTCAAACGCAAAATCTTTATAACAATTAATCGTACATGTGAGACTCCGCTACCGCTTACTCGGTAGTTGTGCAAAGTGGTCACACACTCCATGCATATAAAACCATTTCAAAAGGCATTCGGTCATTACTCAATCTAAAAATGACAGTAATAAAATATGTGTAACAACCTTTTCAAATGGACCGTTATGGTCCAAACATGCATCATTTTAAACCATGTATGTAAAATAATTTCCTGCACTAAAGCAGTGTGTGTAACACCCTAAAAATAGGGGTTAATTTAAGCCTAAAATAAATGCAGAATAAACAAGTCTATCATAATAGAATCACCCAAAAAAGGGGAATAATCGTATGGCGTTTACAATAAATAATCAAGTGAAATTGACTCAACAACCTACTAATCTAGACCAACTAGTTCTAGATTATGAACGGGTGTCTACATCTCATGCCTGCGGTTGTTAGTGTCTCTGTCCTCGAGCAACTTCAGAAACATCTCTTGTTATTGAGCCATTGCTGCATTCATGGCTTGCATCATACGGTCCATCATCCTTGTCTCCGGAGTTACTTCTTCCATTATTGGCTCGGACGTGGCTATGTTGCGGCGGGGTATATGCTCAGGCCCTCCGCCCAAAACGTTAAGCAGAGGTGGGGGCAATTTAACCGTTGTTACCCTTGGTTGGTCAGTCGTGGATGTCGTTGCATCATGACCATCCGACCTACTACGAGTGTTAACCATTCAGTCTGCCACATATATACGAGAATCGAGGTGAGAAACTGACTAGAAGATATAAACCTAAGGAACGCACTACCACATGCATTAAATATCATAACAGTAGTAATCTAAGCATGCTCACGTTACAACACATTCATAATAGCCATAGCTAATTGAAATTATGAACACGTCACACATAAGAATCCTTACTACCACCGTTACAACTCTCAACTTATGTAGTCCCGTCGGTTCTAAGACAATCTTATCTTAAGAGTTCTACCCAATCTCACCATTCATAACTTATCCGATCTAAGCTTAAGTCTAGGTACCTTACTTTCATACCTAGTTGACTTAAACTACTGCTCTTATACCAATTTGTAACACCCTAAAAATAGGGGTTCATTTAAGCCTAAAATAAATGCGGAATAAACAAGTCTATCATAATAGAATCACCCAAAAAATGGGAATAATCGTATGGCATTTACAACAAATAATCAAGTGAAATTGACTCAACAACCTACTAATCTAGACCAACTAGTTCTAGATTATGAACGGGTGTCGACATCTCGTGCTTGCGGTTGTTAGTGTCCCTGCCCTCGAGCAACTTCAGAAACATCTCTTGTTGTTGAGCCATAGCCGCATTCATGGCTTGCATCATACGGTCCATCATCCTTGTCTCCGGAGTTACTTCTTCCATTATTGGCTCGAACGTGACTATGTTGCGGTGGGGTATATGCTCAGGCCCTCCGCCCAAAACGTTATGCTGAGGTGGGGGCAATTCAACCCCTGTTACCCTTGGTTGGTCTGTCGTGGATGTCGTCTCATCATGACCATCCGGCCTATTACGAGTGTTTACCATTTAGTCTGCCACATATATACGAGAATAGAGGTGAGAAACTGACTAGAGGATATAAACATAAGGAACGCAACACCACATGCATTAATCAACATAATAGTAGTAATCTAAGCATGCTCACATTACAACACATTCATAATAGCAGTAGTTAATTGAAATTATGAACACGTCACACATAAGAATCCTTACTACCACCGTCACAACTCTCAACTTATGTAGTCCCATCGGTTCTAAGACTATCTTATCTTAGGAGATCTACCCAATCTCACCATTCATAACTTATCCGATCTAAACTTAAGTCTAGGTACCTTACTTTCATACCTAGTTCACTTAAACTAATGCTCTGATACCAACTTGTAAACCCTAAAAATAGGGGTTAATTTAATCCTAAAATAAATGCGGAATAAAAAAGTCTATCTTAATAGAATCACCCAAAAAATGGGAATAATCGTATGGCGTATACAACAAATAATCAAGTGAAATTGACTCAACAACCTACTAATCTAGACCAACTAGTTCTAGATTATGAACGGGTGTCGACATCTCACTTCCAAAAGTATATCGTTACTATATCAATATACGCCTCTATGATTCTTCAAAATGCTATTATCCTTCAATGACTCTCCACTCAAACCCGAGGAATCCCACCGCTAGAGTGGCCTGTTATACATGTCATTTTAAAAAAAATGGTTAGGCTAAATCCTAGTGAGATCAAACATTTGCAATGGGAAAATCAGTACTTTCAAATGAAATAGTTTAAGAAGTGTCGATGGAATTCATATAGATAAATTTCAACTTAAATGCAAATACCTCTTGGGTTGACGGGAGAGGACCGCTTACTAACACAAGTGACGGAACAGAAAAGTAAGCCACTTGACGTATTAGTAAAACCAAACACATAAAAGTACCCGCAATGGATGTCAGGCTCAGTAGCTTTAAACGTACACCCACGGAAAGTCAACTTCAACCACATAGGGTCCTTTCATTGAGATTCTCACCTAATATCACGTACTAGCACATAGGGCTTATACCTCATCCAATGCCTAAACGTGCCTCAATGTGGAAAACAATGGTTCCATCATCAGATCAAAGTTTATATATAAGTGGTTTCATGTCGCCCATATGCAACCAAGTAATCCATCCAATGTCCACAAAACCAAACAATAATTTCCATCAATTAAAATGCCACTATAGTTACTCCCAAGCTTCAAAGAGGTTCCAATTCAAATTGTTAAATGATACTTCCACACATACTAAATCAATTTACTCAAATACTCATTCAATTATACATACCAACATTTCAAAGCCCAAATCTTGATTTCCAAGTAAATAAATCACAAGGTTATAGAAAACATGTTTCTATTGTATAAAATCCATAACTAAACCAAAATGTATGCTCTTGACCCTAAAATCATACCATCCACATAACCCCCAAAATCTCCAAAATTAGGTTGTAGTGAAAACTCAACCAACTCAAATAAATCAAAAATGGAGATGTTGAGAAGGTTAAAGTCCACATTTTAACATGAATAAAGTTTATTAAAAGAGAACGAACTCACAAGTTAGGTTTTTGGTGAAAATCTAGAAAACCAAGTATGATGAGAGGAGGATGAAGATTCTGACTATCCAAGCTAGCTCCTTAAATCTTGACTCTCTAGATGACAACAATGTGCTTCCAAACTTGAAGGAAATCACCTAGGGTTTCCTTAAAATCACATTTATGAAGAAGGAGAGTGTTGGTGAGGAGTAAATGAGGAAAAATGGTGAAATCCCGTCTATAAGATCTGCAGGGTCTTCCCGCGGCTTGGGGGTCGCGTCCAAACCCGAGCGTGCATCTGTGACCCAAGCACCCAGCGAGTCCCGCGACTTCAAGGCCGCTCCCTAGCCCACGTAACTCATTGTCTTTCAGCCAAGTCCCAAAACTCTATTCCAATACCAAGGCATGATCCTAATCTTCAAAGTTCCAAATGAATCTATATTAGCAAAATCCCTAAAGTTAACAAATGGACTCATAAGAAAGACCCCTAACGTACCATAAATTTTACGGGTGTTACAATCCTCCCCAACTTGAAGAGGATGTCATCCTCGAAATACTAGTTGTGCGAATAGGTGAGGGTATCTTCGCTTCATATCCTCTTCTGCTTCCCAAGTCACATTGGCACCGCGATGGTGCTTCCATTGCACTTTCACCATTGTGACCTCTTTATGCCGAAGTCTTTTGGTCTCTTTCTCCAATATGGCTTCGGGTTCTTCGACACAACGGTTGTCATCCAACCAAATATCTGATAACGGTATCATGCTTTCTTCTTCTGCCAAACACTTATGTAGATAACACACATGGAACGTAGGGTTGATTCCGTCCATCTCAGGTGGTAAATCTAACTTGTAGGCTTGTAGTCCAATGTGCTCGATCCCGGTGAACGGTCCAAGAAAACGGGGACTCAACTTCCCTCGCTTTCCAAATCGTATCAATCCTTTCCATGGGGACACCTTTAGCATCACACGGTCCCCCAATTCAAATTCTACCGGTCGTCTCTTCTTGTCGGCATAATTCTTTTTTCTATCTTATGCCACCTTCAGACGTTCCCTTATATCCCGGACATTGTCGGCCGTCTCTTGCACAATTTCTGGCCTGGCAAACTGCTTTTCATCCGCCTTTAGCCAACATACAGGGGTCCTACATTTTCTCCAATACAAAGCCTTAAATGGTTCCGTACCATGGCTAGAGTGGTAACTATTATTGTATGCGAATTCCACCAAAGATAAATGGGTATCCCAATTACCACCGAAATTGATCACACACGATCTACGCATGTCTTCCAAGGTTTGAATTATCCTTTTGCTCTGTCCGTCTGTCTATAGATGGTAGGTCGTACTTAGATTCACCCTCATACCCAACCCTTGATGCAAAGCTCCCCAAAATTTTGATGTAAACCGACTATCACGATCGAAAACTATAGACAGAGGTATACCATGCCTAGAGACCACTTCGTCAATGTAGTGTTTCGCCAGCTTATCTATCGGCAAGGTTTCCTGCATTGCCAAGAAATGAGCGCTCTTCGTTAAATGATCAACAATTACCCAAATGGTGTCATTACCTCTCAACGTCTTTGGTAGCTTGGTCACGAAGTCCATGGTGATTTTGTCCCATTTCCACTCGGGTATTTCCAATGATTGTAAGCTCCCATACGAACGTTGATGCTCGACCTTTACTTGCGAACAAGTCACACACCTCTCCACGTAATTCGCCACGTCCAACTTCATAACCGGCCACCAATAATTCAACTTTAAATTCCTATACATCTTGGTGCTTCCCGGGTGAATGGAGTATTTGGATTTATGAGCGTCCTCCAAAAGTAGCTATCGATTTCCTTCAATCCTTGGCACCCACACGCGCCCATTAAAGCATTTGATCCCACGGCTATCGTCCGTCAAGTATAGTCATTGCTTGGTCATCACTTCTTCCTTGAGGTTTTCTTCCAATAAGGCTTCGGCTTGAGCCTCCCTAATTCCATCCATGAGGCTTGATATCAACTCAATTCTTGCGAGTTTAGCTCGAAGTTTCCCACTATATTCTTTCCGGCTCAAGGCATTGGCCACAACGTTTGCTTTACCCAGGTGGTAGAGCAACTCACAGTCGTAGTCCTTAAGCAATTCCATCCATCGCCTTTGCCTCATATTTAGCTCATTTTGATCGAAAACATACTTCAAGATCTTGTGATCCGTATACAAGGTACACTTAGTGCCGTAGAGATAGTGTCGCCACAATTTTAACGCGAACACTACCGCCGCTAGTTCCAAATCATGAGTAGGGTAATTTTTCTCGTGCACCTTTAGTTGCCTCGACGCGTAGGCAATTATCTTCCCTGTTTGCATGAGTACGCACCCTAGACCCATCTTGGATGCATCGCTATAAACCACAAAATCCTCCGATCCCTCTGGCAAGGATAAAATCGGGGCTTCACACAATAAAGAAGCAATCTTGGACAAGTCTCGAATGAATCTTCGATAATATCCCGCTAAGCCCAAGAAGCTTCGAATCTCGGATGGACTCTTAGGCGGTTCCCAATTCATCATAGCTTCTATCTTGGCGGGGTCGACCTTCACACCGTCTTTCGTCACCACATGTCCTAAGAATTGCACCTCTTTCAACCAAAATTCATACTTGGAGAATTTGGCGTATAATTTCTCTTTCCTCAAAACTTCCAACACCTCTCGAAGGTGTTGTACGTGATCGAATTCATCCTTGGATTAAATTAGGATATCATCAATGAACACGATTACCAACTTATCAAGGAACGGTCGACACACTCGGTTCATCAAATCCATGAACATCGCCGGGGCGTTCGTTAAACCGAAGGGCATCACCAAGAATTCGTAATGTCTATAGCGCATTCAAAAAGATGTCTTTGGGATGTCTCCTTCCTTGACTTTCACTTGGTGGTAGCCCAAACGTAGATCAATCTTCGAGAAGCATCCCGCTCCTTGGAGTCGGTCAAACAAGTCGTCGATCCTAGGGAGTGGGTACTTATTCTTCACGGTTACCTTGTTCAACTCTCTATAATCTATGCACATCTGCATGGTGCCATCTTTCTTCTTCACGAATAGGACTGGTGCTCCCCAAGGCGATGAAATCGGTCTCAAGAAGGTCTTGTAGTTGCCCCATCATCTCCTTCATTTCCGAAGGAGCTAAACGATAAGGATATCTAGATATGGGAGCCGCTCCTCGTGCTAAATCAATCTTGAACTCCACTTGGCAATAGGGTCGTAACCCAGGCAAGTCATCCGGGAAAACATCGGGGAAATCGTTTACCACCTTCACATCTTCTAGCCTTTTCTTCTCAAGCTTAGCGTGTATAACATATGCTAAAAAGGATGAGCATCCTGTCGATAAGAACTTTCATGCTTTCACCATGCTAATAATTGCCACCTCGCCCTTCCGTATATCGCCGTATACGGTCACCGTCTCATCATTCAAAAACTAGGATTCGAACCATATTCTTTGCACAAAGAATCTCGGCACGATTCTTTGCTAACCAGTCAATTCCTATGACAACATCAAATCCTCCAATAACCATCGGCATTAAATCAACCGGAAACTCCCTTCCTTTAATTTTCAACTTGCAATCTCTAAGAACATCTTGGACTACTACTTGATCACCATCCGCTAGTTCTACTACTAAGGCATCTATTAAGCTACTAGTGGGCACAAGAAACTTTTGACATAAAGTACTCAACACAAACGAAAAACTTGCACCGGAATAAACAGTATACGTGTAGGTACGGAGTTTAGAAGAAACGTACCTGACACTACATTAGTCGAAGCCTTCGCCTCTTCGGTGGTCATCTGAAAGGATCTTCCCGTCACCATCAGAGGGTCCATCTTCTTTCCCCCGTTACCCCCGACCTTCAAGTTTGGGCACTCGCTTCTGATATGGCCTGGTGCTCTGCATTCAAAACAAATATGTCCCCTAAACGGACAATCCCTGAAACTGTGGCCCAACTTACCACACTTGAATCAGGGTTCAGACCCCAAATTACACAGACCGAAGTGTTTGCTCCGGCACTTGGAGCAATATGGGACCTCTTTTCTAGGACCGGTCCCGCGCTGATTGTTGTTGAACTGTCTTGGTCTCTTGGAGTGTACTGAGCTTCCCTACCATCTCCTTTTCTCGGTTACTCCGCCCCTCTCCACCTTCTCAAGGCAATAAGAATCTTCTACCAATTGGGCTTCCTCGATCGCCTCCCGCAGAGTTGAGGCCTTGGACACCTGTACCATGTTCATCATGTCTGTCGGTAAACCTTTAATGTAATCTTTAATCTTTTCCTTCTCGGTTGGGACTAGATGTCCCACCAAACCTAGTTTGTCCAAAAACAACTTGTTGTACTCCTTCATGGTCAAACTTCCTTTCTTCAAATTCTGGAACTCGTCGATGATCCGATCCATAGATATCTCATTGTTATACTCTTCAAGCACCTTCCGCTTGAAAGTTCCCCAATCCAACTTGTCTAACACCGAAGCCTCTAAAGACATAGAGTAAATTTTCCACCATATGAGGGCCGCCCCTCGCAACATTTGAGAGTTGATGGTTGCTTTTTGGCCCTCTCCACAACCGCTTTTTCGGAAAGCTTGTTCCATCTCCCGTATCCAATCCATGCAGACTATTGGGTCATCGTTTCCCTTGAACTCGGGTGGTCTGCAGCTCAAGAAGGTCTTGAAAGAGAATGACTTTGTTGGTTGTCGTGCTTCTATAGTTGCCACTCCGTCCATGGGAATTTCATTTCCAATTCCCCCGGATCCTACTGCAATCATATTTTCTGCAACCGTCTTATGCATACAGTTGTTAGTGGCCCTATCCTCGAGCAACATCAGAAACATCTCTTATTGTTGAGCCATAGCCGCATTCATGGCTTGCATCATACGGTCCATCATCCTTGTCTCCGGAGTTACTTCTTCCATTATTGGCTCGGACGTGACGATGTTGCAGCGGGGTATATTCTCAGACCCTCCGCCCAAAATGTTATGCTTAGGTGGGGGCAATTCAACCGTTGTTACCCTTGGTTGGTCGGCCGTGGATGTCGTCGCATCATGACCATCCGACCTATTACGAGTGTTTACCATTTAGTCTTCCACATATATACGAGAATAGAGGTGAGAAACTGACTAGAGGATATAAACATAAGGAACGCACCACCACATGCATTAATCATCATAATAGTTGTAATCTAAGCATGCTCACGTTACAACACATTCATAATAGCAGTAGCTAATTGAAATTATGAACACGTCACACATAAGAATCCTAATTACCACCGTCACAACTCTCAACTTATGTAATCCCATCGGTTCTAAGACTATCTTATCTTAAGAGGTCTACCCAATCTCACCATTCATAACTTATCCGATCTAAGCTTATGTCTAGGTACCTTACTTTCATACCTAGTTCACTTAAACAACTGCTCTGATACCAACTTGTAACACCCTAAAAATAAGGGTTAATTTAAGCCTAAAATAAATGTGGAATAAAAAAATCCATCATAATAGAATCACCCAAAAAAGGGGAATAATCTTATGGCGTTTATAACAAATAATCAAGTGAAATTGACTCAACAACCTACTAATCTAGACCAACTAGTTCTAGATTATGAACGGGTGTCGACATCTCACTTCCAAAAGTATATCGTCACTATATCAATATACGTCTCTATGATTCTTCAAAATGCTATTATCCTTCAACGACTCTCCATTCAATCCCGAGGAATCCCACCGCTAGAGTGACCTGTTATACATGTCATTTTAAGAAATGTTAATTCTGATTTTATAGTAATCATTGTATTTATAGGCTTGGTCAAATACTGTGTTTAGAGTCTAATACTGTGTAGTATTGACCAAGGGTATTTAAGTCCCTTTTGTCTTGGTTGTTTGTAACAAGAACACATTCACGCCATATTGAATACACATATACTTTGCGCTTCTTGCTCTCTCTTTCTCTACTTTCTCTCTCTTTCTCTACTTTCTCTCTCTAGGATTTAGAGATCTTGGACTATTAATTGGTATCAGAGCAGATCTGAATCTTGAGAAAATTGAGAGATTGTGTTTTCGTTTCTGAATTTGTGGATTAAAGAAGATAATTTGATCGATTTTCTTGAATTCTTCAAGAAAATCTCGTTTTCTTGCTTTTTCATCAAATTCAGTTGTATTTTTGAATGATTTTATGCGAAATTTGGTTTGTTGGATCCGATTTTACATGCTAAACACTTTTGATTCACATCAAATTTCAAGAAAAACAAGTTTTGATTGTCGATTTTGAGATTTTTGAGGATTCTGGAAAAACCGTTTTTTAACGAACTGTTCTTTTATCGAATTTTGTGTTTTGTGCTTTTTTATCGAAAAGTTGGATTGAAAAGTGTTAGAAACTTGTTTTCGATCATTTCTGTATGATTTAGTTGCATTAATTTCATGGATATAATCAATTTTTGGTGATTTTTGTGGTTTTCAGCAGGTTTGCGCTAGATCTCAACTTTGCGCGAGTTCATAAGCTTTACGCTAGTTCTTATCAAGGATTTCATCAAAGTTTTCTTCATCAACCTATCACGCAAACTTAAGTTTGCGTCTTCAGTTAATCGTGCAAATCCAAGTTCTCACCAACTCTGTTTCACGCAAACACAAGTTTGCGTTACCTTCAGCTCACGCAAAGTTCATCTTGCGTCTTACTCGGCTCACGCAAACCTTGTTTGCGTCACTCACTGATCGCGAGAATCAAGTTTGCGCCACTGCTTTATCACGCAAACCTCCAGTTTGCGTCTCCTCTGCTCAGGCAAAGTAACATTTGCGTTACTAGTGCTTCACGCAAAGCTCCTTTGCGCCACACCTTGTTCACGCAAAGAACAGTTTGCATCTCATACTGCTTGCGACAATCATCTACTTTGCGCCAGCTCCAGACATAGAATTTTTCTGATTATCTGAAATATGGATTCTGCGAAGTTTGCTTTCCAAGATCAATTTTACAAGAGTGATCTGATGATGCAATTAGGCACAGAAACTCGTCCTCCAGTTCTAATTGACGAAAATGAATTCACTCAATGGAAAGATAGGTTCCTGAAATTTATCGAGCGTCAAGCTAATGGAGATAACATGTTGAAGTCTCTAACTGAAGGACCTTTCATAAAGCCTAATAAAGATACTCCTGTAACAACTGAAGAGGCTTTGCGAATGAAAGCTGATAAAGAATTAAAATCTAATCTGATGCTAGCATTACCAAACTCTGTCTACAATCGGGTTGATCATTGCAAGGATTATCCGAATCTGTTGTTGGCACAATTGGAAAAGATCATGTTTGGTTCATCAGTCGCAACTCAACTCCGCCATACACGTTATATGAACAATTTTGAGGAGTTTAAAGCCAAAGAATCTGAGTCTCTAAAAAGTGTTTTCGACAAGTTATGTACAGTGTTGAATGATCTGCGAAAGATATTTGTGAACAAGACAGAGCTTGAGACAAATCTGAAATTCCTCAATGCTCTTCAGCCTGAATGGAACAAATCTTGTCACATACTGAGGAACGATGTTCGGGTATCTACTATGCAGATTCAGGAATTATATGAGATTTTGATGACTGATGAGAGCTTGGTGTTAGAGAAGAAAGCCAAACTAGAGAAGAAGAACAAGAAGTCAGTGGACCCAGTTGCACTTCTAACGAGCCACCTTTCTAATCAAGCATTGTCTGATAATGCTTATGACGGGTCAACTGAAGATGATGGCGAGGCACTGCAGAAAGCAATGATCCTTCTCTCACAGCATTATCAAAAGAAGTTCCAACCACGGTCGGTTTCCAACAATATTCACTTCACTTCCAGTTCAAGATTCAAAGTGCCCGAGCCAAAGACTGCTGCCTGCTACAACTTTGGAAAGCCGGGTCACATTTCAAAGGAGTGTCGAGTGAAGAAGGTTAGGGATTCGGCATACTATCGAAAGAAAATGGAACTGGCCGAGAAAAGAGAGAATGGTACTGCTTTACTTACTGAAGAAGAGTACTGGTTGGATCACTCCGAAGACGAAGCTGATTCTATTGAGACTGCTCATCTGTGCTTAGTTGGAGATGATCAGTCAGATGATGATTCTGACACGGATGAAGACGAGGTAATTTCTGATTTTGATTACACTTTCATTTCTTCACAGATGGATATTATAATTACTGCTTTGCATGATCTTCGTTTAAAATTATTATCTAAAAATAATTTAAATTCTGAAAAGTCAGATTTGATTGAAAAATTGAAAATTTCTTTGAAAGATGAAAAATCTATTTTGGAAAATACAAAAGACATCTTTCAAAAGAAATTGGATAATTTGGAAAATTCAAATAAGACTTATCTTGAGTCTTTGACTAATATGACCAATTTAAAAGACAGTCTTTCGGATAAAATAAATAAATTAGAAGAAAAGTTATATCGAAGAAACCAATCAGAACAAAAAAAAATTATGAATAAACCACGGAGTGAGGAAGCTTTAAAAGAAAAATGGGGACTCGGTTTTAAAAATCCACATTGTTTAAACAATGCAATTGAAAAATCCCCAACTTTATATAAATACGATTATCTAACTCTTGATAAATATGCTCCTCAATTTAAAATTGATTAGATGAATGAAAAGCAAGTGTTAGAAATCGAAAATGAGAAAAGAACGAATAACAAGAAAAAGGAAATTCCTTTTGTTTACACGTTTGAAAATGCAAAATATTTTCCTGATAAATCAAGAAGAGGCAGAAAAGGTTTAAATGATATATCTCCTGTCAAATCTTCAGTGTCTGATGATTTTGTTGATATTTTTGCTAACAAATATGATAAGGAAAATATATTTCCTATCATTTATGATTCTAAGAGATATACACCTCCGTTAATATTAGAAAGCAAAATCATCGATCTTGAAGATAAGATAGAAGATCAAAATATTTTAAAGGAAATTGAATCTTATATTATTCTTTCTTTCATGACGTCTAGTCTTGAAGAAAAATTATTTTCTCAAAAACCAGATTCTATTTCTAGCCTTTCTTCTGATTTTCAAGTAAACAAAAGTGAAGTTTCTAAATCTGATATCTTTTCTCAAAATAATTCAGACTCCGAGGTAAATTCAGAGTTATTGTCTGATCAGATTGGTGGCTTAGGTAAAATTATTTCTTCTTATTTAAATATTAATTCGGAAATTCTTGATGATTCTTTTACGCTAAATGATCAATATTATAAACCAAAGCGTAAAAGAAGACGGTCAAAGAAGTCGAAGAAACAAGATAATGTTCTTTCTAACAGTTCTAATTCTTCCAATTAAATTCTTTCAGATAGGACTTTGAGCAAGTCAAAGAAGCAGATCTGGAGAGCGAAGCGGATATCAGATGAATTTCAGATTGACGGGGATAGATGTATAGGCAAAATTTATAAAAGTGATTCATTTGCTACTTGTAATAAAATTTCAAAATACTCTAGAAAGCAAATGATTCAAATTTCCAAACATGTCTCATCTTCTTCCTCTGATTCTAGTTCAGATGATTATGCTTTGTATTCATCTGATGATTGTGCTTATTATTCTGATGATATTTCTCATGCTTCTCGTGTCAAATCTAATCATTATTTCCCCATAAGAACTGCAACTAACAAACATGGGCCCAAATTCAAGTGGGTACCAAAATCTCAATCTGATTCTAAGTTGCAGGCACCACATGTCAAGGGGGAGTAAGAGAAAGTATGGTTTTTAAACACGGCAGTTTAAAACCCGCACTTCAATATCAAGACTATGGCTCTTGAGTAAATTAGCTCAAGACCCGGACTTCATTGTCAACATTATGGCTTCTAAGTACACAGCTTAGAACCCGGACTTCAAAGACAATGACTTCTAGACATGTCAGTCTAGAACTCGTTCTTCAATGTAGATAAGCTTCTGACTAATGAGAAACTGTGAGTACATCTACTTAATTTCCGCTGCATTTATCTCTGATAATGATGTTGTTCCAGTTTTCTCAAATGTTTTAAAAGAATCTGAGCGTTTCAATTCATCTCCTGAATTTGTTCAACCCAAATTTTTACAAATGAGACACAATTTTCATTTTACATTGTGGAAGATGATATTATTGAATTCTATTTTGTTTCAACTGAATATAAACTTGCCGATCAAATATTTCTATTTTTAAATCTCGGTATGTTGAATTTAAAAGTTTAAACCTTTACAAATTTTATTCTATAAAGTAAAAGTTTTACAATTTTTCTTTCTTTTGAATAAAATGTGTGTCTAGGATAACTTTTCAAATTGCGTTGTTTATATCAAAGTTTTATATGTTCAACTTTCAAGTCTAACAAAAGTCGAAAAGTCAGCAACATGTTTGTAGCTTTTGATATTGCTTTAAAGTTGTGTGATTCGGAATATTTATAGTTTACAATGCTTAGAAAACCTAAAAAGTTGGAATTTTGGATCGTAATGAAAATATGGGCTAAGCACTTAGACGTAAAACCTTGTGTTTGAGATGATTATTAAATTCTTATAAATCAGAAATCTCTAAGTTTAAAAGTTTGTACATGTGACCTTTCTGGTTTGGGAAAGTAAGTTATGTGGGATGCTTGTCATCTGGTCCCCTAAGGTCAATTGATCTGGGAGTGATCGAACCCAAATCCTTCTATAGAACCATATAGAAAGTCATGTTCTACTGGTATGAATGGGTTTAGGATGTGTCGATGTAGCCTTTCTGATCTGAGAAAGTAAGTTCTAAGGGGTGCTTGACACCTAGTCCCCTAAGGCCAACTGGTCTGGGAGCGGTTGACCCAAATCCTGCAATAGGGTCAGATAGAAAGTTACGTTTACGACATGTTCTTTACTTAATAAACTTGTTGATTAAAAAGATGCCAAAGAGCACACTCATGTAAAGATGCCATAGAGCACAATGCTAAAAGATGCCAATGAGCACACATCTCATGATACTTGGTGATATGTTTGAGTTGCAATAAACCTGTAAATTTGTGAAATTCTGAATTCTTGATGGATTAGTGTGATTACATGCAAAGTTCTCTATTATATTTTTAGAATTTCATTTTCTTGAAGCTAATCGAAGTTCACATGCGAGCACACTGAATAGATTGATGAAAGTTTTTGAAACTGAACATGTCTTAACTTGATATGCAATAAAACTTGTTTCTGTATCCAAATACATATATTTGATTTCAACTGATTGATAAATTTGTGATATTTTTACTGATTAGAATTTTATTTGTTTCTGTTTAAATTTTTATATATTTAGTCGTTTCAAAATACATATTCAGTATATTTTTCTTTCTACATCGATGTTTCAATTTTTGTGTTCTCATCTTTTCTTTATAAATGGGTTTGTGCATTATTCAAGGGGGAGTAAAAAAAAGGAGAATTTTTCTTAATGATCATATCTGTTTTTGAGGGGGAGTATCTGGTTTTCTACTTGAATGCTAACTTGAATTGTCATATCTAGTGCATTTGTGTAGGGGGAGTCAAAGAGCTAATCAGGTAAAAAAAATTTAGACTCCAAGTCAGATTTGCGTCACCAGTTGGTAGAGCAAAGCTTAATTTGCGCCAACAGCTTCTAGCGCAAAGTATGTTTTGCGTTTCCTGCATGTCGCGCAAACCTCACTTTGCGCTTCCTTCTGTTAGCGCAAACCTAAATTTGCGCCACCAACTTATAGCGCAAACCTTCCTTCTTTTCTCGATCCGTTTCTTTGTTTTTGCAGATTTTAAGTTGTCTCGTCTCCAACATATGCATGACCAAGTTGATCCAGATCATCAAGGTCATGAGGGGGAGAAGTTAAAAGAAGTTAAGGAGATGATAAAGAGACAAAGAGTTCAATTGTTAATCTGCTGATCAAGATTCTGCTGCTCAAGATTCTATTTTTTCTCAGTTATACTACATCTTTTGTTGTTCCTGCTCCGACCACCACAGTTCATTCAAGGTCATTTAAAAGAGGTGTGTCGTCTAGAGCACAAGCTGATGAATCAACTATTCGTTCAAGTTTATTCCAATCTGGTCCAGTTTTGTCAAGGCAGCAAAGATAAATCAAACTGAAAGATGTTGAGAAGAAATTTTTTTCAAAAAGTCAGATTGCTTCGCAAAGTCGCTTAAATGGTCCATGTTGATTTAGAAGATGGATTTTGAAGACCACAACGCCAATGATTATTAAGGGGGAGATTGTTAAGTCTGATTTTATAGTAATCATTGTATTTATAGGCTTAGTCAAATACTGTGTTTAGAGTCTAATAATGTGTAGTATTGACCAAGGGTATTTAAGTCCCTTTTGTCTTGGTTGTTTGTAAGAAGAACACATTCACGCCATATTGAATACACATATACTTTGCGCTTCTTGCTCTCTCTTTCTCTACTTTCTCTCTCTAGGATTTAGAGATCTTGGACTATCAAGAAAGAGTGTTAGGCTAAAGCCTAGTGAGATCAAACATTAGCAATGGGAAAATCAGTACATTCAAATGAAATAGTTTAAGAAGTGCTGGTGGAATTTATATAGATAAATCTCAACTTAAATGCAAATACCTCTTGGGTTGATGGGGGAGGCCCGCTTACTAACACAAGTGACGGAACACAAAAGTAAGCCACTTGACGTATTAGTAAAACCAAACACATAAAAGTACTCGCAATGGATGTCAGGCTCAGTAGCTTTAAACGTACACCCACGGAAAGTCAACTTTAACCACATAGGGTCCTTACATTGAGATCCTCACCCAATATCGCATACTAGCACGTAGGTCTTATACCTCATCCGATGCCTAACCGTTCCACAATGTGGAAAACTAGGGTTCCATCATCGGATCAAAGTTTATATATAAGTGGGTTCATATCGCCCATATACAACCAAATAATCCATCCAATGTCCACAAAACCAAACAATAATTTCCATCAATTAAAATGCCACTATATGTACAAAATTATGAATCCATATAGTTACTCCCAAGCTTCCAAGAGGTTCCATTTCAAATTGTTAAATGATACTTCCGCACATAATAAAACAATTTACTCAAATACTCATTCAATAATACATACCCACATTTCAAAGCCCAAATCTTGATTTCCAAGTAAATAAATCACAAGGTTATAGAAAACATGTTTCTCATGTATAAAATCCACAACTAAACAAAAATATATGCTCATGACCCTAAAATCATACCCTTCCACATAACCCCCAAAATCTCCAAAATTAGGTTTTAGTGAAAACTCACCTAACTCAAATAAATCAAAAATGGAGATGTTGAGAAGGTTAAAATACACATTTTAACATGTATAAAGTTTATTAAAAGAGAACGAACTCATAACTTAGGTTTTTAGTGAAAACCTAGAAAACCAAGTATGATGAGAGTAGGATGAAGATTCCGACTATCCAAGCTACCTCCTTAAATCTTGAGGCTCTAGATGACAACAATGTGCTTCCAAACTTGAAGGAAATCACCTAGGTTTTCCTTAAAATCGCATTTATGAAGAAGGAGAGTGTTGGTGAGGAGTAAATGAGGAAAAAGGGTGAAATCCCGTCTATAAGATCTGTAGGGGCTTCCCGCGGCTTGGGGGTCGCGTCCAAACCCACGCATGCTTTTGAGACCGAAGCACCCAGCGAGTCCCGCGGCTTTGGCTGTGGCTTCAAGATCGCGCCCTAGCCCGCGTAACTCGTTGTCTTTCAGCCAAGTCCCAAAACTCTATTCCAATACCAAGGCACGATCCTAATCTTCAAAGTTCCAAATGAATCTATATTAGCAAAATCCCTAAAGTTAACAAATGGACTCATAAGAAAGACCCCTAACGTACCATAAATTTTACGGGTGTTACAGTGTGCAACAATTGTTTCTATAAACTCGAGAAGGAGAAATTTACGTAATCAAGTTCCAAAAATTTGCATTTAATCATAAAATGATGTGGAATAAAATTTTCAACAAACCCACATACATTAGTTTATTTCTCCAAATTTAGTAAAACGATAGGTGTTTGCGATTTGGTCAAGCATAAAATAATTTATATCGACTTTAAACTTTAGGCGTGCAAATGAAATGATTTTATCCAAAAATAGTGGCTACAATGACATGTATACTGATAACCCATTTAATCCATTGCGGGAAATTTATAATAGTAAAATCAACAACCGAAGAATGTTCAAAGCAAAAGTTCGACATGAACCATCATAAATCCTTCATATGCTTACTCACACCAACCGTATAAATCAATTCGAATACTAAATAACATACAACGAAATTCATTTGTATAAAACCCAAAAGAGAAATCACACGATATTGACACTTCCAAAATAACATATGGGATAACATTCACCAACAAAACTCTAAAGACGTCTCTTACTGTTGCGAACAGAAATGTGCAAAACTCGTAGGAGACAAAATGTTAAACAAAAACCAGTAAGTTAACGCACACAACAATTCAAGTATACGCGTTTCAAAGTTTATCTACGCGACGTAAAATATCGTAAAATGGAACTCCATAAGACCCAACAAAATCTCCATAAAGCTCAATGAAACTCAATGACATCTAAAAATCAAATGGTGCCAATACTTTCGTTCCCAATATTCAGATAGCATAAGACAAGTGATGACTAAAATGTCATAATTCCAAAAGTTTCCTTTTTTATTGCAATGTGATATAAAGTGAAAATTTTCAACAAAACTCACATTAAATGAAAATCCCAATAAAACTCAAACACCAAATAGTGGAAGATAACTCTTCGTCAAAAACCTTAACACATGTGGAGGAGATCCAATGTTAAATTCATAAGTCGCAGTTACTTGTCCAAGACCTTAAAGTACATCAAAATACGGACATCACAATATCCGAAAATAGTATTGGACAACAATAAGAATAAAGAAAGTCTCAACAAAGATTGCAACCACATGCAATAAAATAATTTTACACATGGTTTAAAATCTTGTGTTTGCTAAACATTTTTCCAAGATTTCATAGTATAATCCACATGATGATTTGGAAACATGAGAAATAATTGATGCAATTTTATTTTAGAAATAAATTTCATGCACGAATTTGATCGACACTCAACATCTCGAAATCAGGTTTTCCAATTTGTAGTCAAACTATCGTCATCCGGATGTTCAAACATCTTAAGGCAATAATCAAATATTTCTTTGGTTCAGCTTACAGTTCCTCCTCGAATAATGTCGATTCCATAAATCAATGGTTCTAGTCCAATCAATATTTCCGACCCGAAACGGTCCACTTAATGCAATCATCATGCTTACTGTCACCCCAAGCGACGAATATTAAAATCATCAACCTTTTCTAACGGCTACCCACTTAGAAACTTCTCCACTACCCCAACGGTCGTCACATCAAAGTAGTCCAAGTATACACATGTAACTTGTAAGTTCACCACGACACTGGTCAGGTGCAATTATGAACGTACTGTACATGATTATCCTTGTTATCCTCGTCGTGATTCCCGATTCTAGTGTCTCTATCAACCCCAAGTTATCCTATCTCAAGGTGCCGAATTGTACAATCTCACTTTCATTTGCTTAGTAACACGCTAGTTTGAGTCTAGGCATCCAAATTCAATACCTAAATCTCTCAAACTTATGCTCTGATACCAACTTGTAACACCCTCCAATATGGAAATAACAACTAATTAAAAAATTCTAAATACATCGATAACTGATTCATCTATAACAACAATTTAAGGTTTAACTTCAATAAACACAATTCAAACCTTATACACGGTCTATAATAGGGACAAATGTTACTAAAAACCCAATAACCATCACTATCTCCAAAATGCGGAAGATTTCACCAAGCTACTTACCCTTGTGTAAAAGTAGTGCTCATCTCTTCATAGCATTGCTAGAAACATTCCCCAACCAAAACCTGATGCACATGCTGACAAATAAAAAGGTTAGGCTAACGCCTAGTGAGCTCAAGAGTTTTCATCATAATTATGTAAAACAATAAACTTCGAGAATGTTATTTAAAATGT
The DNA here is from genome assembly GCA_954870635.1 of Arctium minus. Lineage (NCBI taxonomy): Eukaryota > Viridiplantae > Streptophyta > Magnoliopsida > Asterales > Asteraceae > Arctium > Arctium minus. The sequence continues at coordinate 24,706,025 of OX941081.1, read as the reverse complement.
GATTTTCCAAAATAAAATATATTAAGTCTGAAAGCAATCTCTTTTCCAAGATTCACCATCTTCGTGATAAAAAAACCACGATACAAAACGTTCCTTCGAATATAAACCCAAAACTCACGCAAAACATAACTTATACTTTAATAACCAAAGATTGAAACGTGGATAAACTCTATCATACAAAAAAACATGCATAAGATTCAATATTCAAAACCTTAGAACATGGATAACAACCCATACTCCAAATGTCACCGAAAACATGGATTATAAAACTCCATACCCAAAACAACACCTTTCGGTGACGGGGGAGACCCGATTACAATGTACGTGACGGAACACAAAAGTAGGTCACATAACTATGTAATAAAACCAAAACGTATGGATCATACTCATAAGACATATCGAGCTCAACCCCTCTGGATCTTTTTATCGTGGAGACTCAAATTCAACCCCTCTGGATCTATACTTTGAGATGTCCAAATCTACACAAAACATACAAGAACATTTGGAATTACACCTTATTGCCCATAGGACGTTGGCCGACCATATAGGTCCACACCTTACTAACCATGGTGACCCGATGTCTATTATGTGCCAAAGTGGTGAACTTGTCCAAAACAGGACATAAGAACATTGTGCATATGGATCCATTGCACTATTAAAGAACATTACATGACTCCAAACGAATGAACTAACGCATTCAAAACATGTAATTCTCAAATAAGATGCAGTAAATGCAATTCATGACCAAACACTCTACATTGAGCTATCAAAACCCAAACAATTATCCCCAAAACCCGATGAGGTCCAGACCGAGCCATAGGCTCAACAAATTAAAAGACCAATTGTAAGAAAATCATAAAATGAAATCAAACGTAAACAACCCGCATTTATGCAAACTCATGCTCCAAAATATATAAATAACTCCAACGTAGTTAGATTGGGACAAAACATTTCCCAAGTGAGTTTATACCATTTATTCCTTTAAAATGTCTCATAACACAAAATCAAGCATTTCTCCAAAACACACAATAAAAATACTTTGATACTCAAAAATCTACCTTTATAAAACAAATCATTAAAATGACAATATTTATGATTCATTTATCGAAATGCCCAAAATCCCAAATATGGGTGTTTTACAAGTTTATAAAGTTTGACACGACAAATAGCCAAAGCTCATCAAATGACTCAACAGTTAATAATTTTACATAGAACATATAAACATTCAAAGATTGACATTTTTGGCATGTACACCGTTTTAACAAATCAACTTGAACTCATCTTGCTAGATTTAGGCCAAATCTAGATTTTCCCCCCAACTCGAGCTCCTTTGAAGAAACTTGGATCTTCAAGCCAAAAACTTCCAAAAACCTAGATCCACAAGTTTCCACCTATAAGTATTCATGTTCAACCATTTAGAACCGTTCCCCAAACATGTTACATAAAGATCTCATCTTATCTCAAACCCTAATTTCTATAAATGAAGAAAAGAAGAGATTACCTTAACCATAACTTCAATCCACCAACCAAAGATACCTCTAGGTCACCAAGATAAGCCCTACACTCCCAATCTTCAAGGTGATGAAAAGGATTGGGTGAAAACCCTAGAAATTTGATGAAGAAGATGAAGATGAGATAAAGATCTCTTAGCTCCTAGTTTCCAACTCTAGGAGATGAAACCCAAACCTTGAAATAAATAAGGAAAGAATGCATTGGATGCTCTATGGATCGAATTAGATGAGGGGTTTAGGTTGAGAGAGTTTTAGGAGAAAGTGGGTGAAAGAATGAATGAGAAAAATCCCAAAAATCAGATTTATTGAAGCCTGCACCCTGTCGGCGACTATGCCATAGTGACTATGGCACTATCGCGGGTCATTATCGCGGCACATGTATCGCGACCAATCCCCTTCTGTGATTATGCCACGGCGAGAGAGACAATGTCACAATCGTCGGGCACTCTCGCCCTGAGCGTACTAAAGACCCTCTAGACCCTGCGATATTGCCCTTGGCGACAGTGACTCTGTCACAGTCGTCGGGCATAGTCGCACCACCCCTGCCGAAGTCTAAAATCTCATTTTTCAAGCAGGGGCGACATTCTAAGATAAGAGGGGTCTAAAAGCTTACTTGAAATTGCGGGTGTTACAGAGAAGGGGTGCCCCCGTGTGAAGATCCTTCACAAGATAAGAAGTAGGTGAGAATGTAATTGAAGCATTATTATCTTGGCAAAATTTAGATATTGGATGAAGTTTTTGAGGAAGCAACGACATAAGCATATGGAAAAGAAGAAGACGAGATTGGAGGATAAGAGGAGGGTGATGGTGAAGTTGCATTTGGGAATTGAGTGCGGAAGATAGGGCATTGCAAGACATAGTGTCCAATTATGCGACATCATTGGCAACACCCCTTGAAGGGCTGAACGGGATGGTTTGGGGCATAAGCGAGGAACATATTTGGGGCAAGTAGTAAGAAGAAGAAAAAATATGGATCTTAAGCTCTTGATACCGTATAGAAGAAATAATATGATTAAGTGGAAGAACTTGATTTGTATTATTACTTGTAGGTGGATATATATATATATATATATATATATATATATATATATATCTTAAGAGAATCGTAACCTACAAAACTAAATTGTAACTTACAAGATATTACAATCAAGTCATTATGAGAGAATATTTAATTAGTGTAAGTATTGATTGTGAGTATTTCTATCAATATATACACCTGAATGAAAGATTACTAACATCCTTTGTTGCTTAGATTAAAACCTAAAGTGTTAGTAATGATGAATTTTAGATTAAAAAATTAGTAAATCCATACATTAATTCCACCATATGTTGACGATTAGCTACATATTCTGTTGGTAATTAATAGTTTTCCATCTTACACACCTTATGCACTTATATGGTAACAAAACAGATGTTAGACATGAATTCCTTAGCGAGAGCATGAGTTGTTCAATTGAAGATTCAAAATTATAGGAGAGATTTTAGTGGAGGGTATTGAGAATTCAAAAAATTTAAAGTACTGTGTAAAGCAACTGAAAAGTATTTTGGGAAGACAAATGATACATTAATTGTTTTACATCGTGTTTGACCGGTTATAATTAAAAGTTTTTTCAATTATATACATTAAAAAACACTAGGTGTATATCCGTGCTGGGATGTCGATTTTTTTACTTTACATCTCAAATTTCATCTATTTTTACATTTTTAAATGTGTTATAATGTGTGTCATCAAACAGTTCCGTTCTAACACATCCATCGATCGTTACATTCCATAAAATATAAGCATGGTTCATGGAAACACACATACATTCAAATTTCAAACCAATCGTTCTCTAAACACAAACCAATCATTCTCTAATACATGATTCAATTCAAGACAATGAGTTTGCTCATATTCTTCGACCCTGGCTGTTTTTGCAACACTTTAAGCACAAACAAAGATTTAAACAAATTATTTTCCAAAAACTCGTTGCCATTATTTACCATTCGTGCATAAATCTACCAAATAATAAAGTTAAGACATTTTATAACCACAACAAAAAATGACAATTGTAACATCATTAGTGCAACTGTGATGGTGAAATTGCAAGCTTTTATTAAAGGCAAATTATTCACAATCTCAAGTTCATAATAACAACATATTTTTCATAATCCCAAGTTCATAATAACAAACATATTTTTATAAACCCGAGTTCATAATAACAAACATATTTTTATAATCTCGAGTTCATAATATTCGGGTGTTGTTCATTTTTCATGTGCCAACTCCTAGGAATGTAAGAATGGATCCATCTACCCATCTTCAAATCATTGTACCTCCACAACCACACAAACCAAAATATTAGGAGAGAGTATAGTAAGACCAAAAGAGGTAGAAAGTTATAAAACAATAGCAACTTAAAATCCAGGTTGTAGCATGTTGATGGAAAAGAAAACTTACATCTCCATCAAATTGTAATGTGCTCTCAACCGTTTCCTTGTATTAACTTTCTTCCGGTTCAAATAAGAACAGCCCTGTAATGTACTTGATTAGATTAGCACGTTGGTGGACCAAAATCTGAGAGTGGGAGAGAGCGATCGTAACAAGACCAAAACCAAGAGATGGGTATGCATATGTTTTTGAAACAAAGAGGTGCCAGAAGAAGAAATGGAAAATCACTCAAGAACACATGTTAGCAATTCTTGCATATGTAACATAATCCAAGAAATTTTTTCAAATTTACATATGTTTTGATACAACCAACACCTTTTTCAGTTGTTCTACCTATTCTTAACAACTGAGTGTTTTCCATTATAATGAAGAAAAAAAGGATAAATCACTCATAATAGCAAATAACCAAACTAATTCACTTCACATTACTGCATTTTTTTGCTGCTGCTTAAAAAGATAAAACAAAGACACATTAACAAAATATAGGAAAAGAAAACTACAAAAATCCATTAAAGAAATCAACCATAGAACTCCATATATACACACATATAGCCAGGCCTGTTCCTGTCAAATTTTGGGCCTGGGCGAGATGTAAAACAGGGCCCTCGATAAATACGAAAAAATTATTTAATATATCGCTTTGTATCATAAGAAATAACATTGAATTCAAGAAATACGAATAATTTATATAAACCGTTTTTCCGAGAATTCCTAGACACAAAATCAATCAATACTTATTTATAAATTAATATGATGTACCATATCATTTTTCCATAGCATCATTAATTTGTCCCAACGTCAAAAACATCCTTATGATATATATTTAATATATAGATTGACATTATTTGCGGTGTGACTATTCAGATTACAACTCTATGTAAATCAATATAAATCAGTTGTGTTCCCATCTCACCTCATTCTAATGTTTTTCTATCACCATTTTAAACTTTTAGGGTTAAAACAATCATTTTTTGAATTATCAATCTTAGAATTAAAAGCTCATGTTGGTTATAGTTTGAGATATTATTATTGTTTTTGAGATATGAGAGTACTTAAGATTTATCCACTAAATATTAGATTATTAGGTAATAAATAGTCAATAATGTTTGAAAAACAATGTATAGATATAAGTTAGATCGTCTAATATAATTGGTAACTTTTTACACAAACTAGGAGTTCTCCTGGTTAATATCAAAAAATTTACCATATTCTTAAAGAAATATATAATTCATATGGATTGAATAATCAAAATAGTCAGTGGGAGATAAATGATGGATAATATATCAAGGTTTTCTAGGTAAGTGATTTAGACTTTTATACTAGATATTTAAAAAAAACTTAAAGAAACTATAATCAATACTGTAAAATGAACGACCAATTAATTTTTCATATATTTTTTTTCATTTCGAGTGTAATTAGTTAATACATGTTTGAACCCTTATATAATACGAAGTTATTTGACTCCTATTAGATACTAAAAATATTGTCTCTTTTGTTAACTAATTTTTTTACTACTATTATATAGTTAAAAAAAATTGGGCCCCTATTTCTCGTTGGGCCTGGACGTATGCCCAACCCGACGGCCCGGCATATAGCTAATTACATGAGTTGTAATACATTGGGTTTCAATTAACAAACAAATCTATCCTTAATCCTTAAACAGTTACAAGTTGGATTCCCCCTCATGAGAGACACAAATGTATAAAAAGCTTCTATTCTTAGTCTTTTATTATTTCATATATTAACAGAAGTAAGATCTGGTGTCTTCTTATACTTGTGCAACCTTCTTTGCTTGAGCTTTGCACACATTCTATTGGTTTTGGCCTTGTTAGTTGTTATTATGCAACAAAATCATTTAGAAAATTATTGATTTACCCTTAGGATGGAAAATAACATGATAAAAAGTGAGCCAAAAGATGAGCCATAAATTGTGGAACCTGCTTCCTTTTCCCTCTTGCACAACAATAAACAACAAGAGAAAAAGGTTAAAGCAACTAATATATATATATATATATATATATGATTTCTAAGATCATTCACAACTACAAATTTGCACCAAATTTCCAATCATGATTATTAATATATGCTATAACTATTGTATCATATCATCTAGTTAGACTATCTTGATTCCCATAAACATACTCATTTGTATCAACTACTCGTGCATACTCTGCCTAGCCATTGCCTTCTTTCGTTAATAGTAAATGGGCGATATATATACTATGTGGAGCCTACCAAACATAAAATCTACAAACTCGGCATACATTCATTTATTCCACCGCCATGACATATATAACATAAAGCTTGTTTCCTTTACTGGCTATTAACATGGTTCTAATGAAAAAAACACAAAAACCAAAAAAAATCGAAGAAACAGAAACCTAACTTAGGAGAGATTTGTGAGATCATCACCATTAATACAAATTATTTACAAAAACCCAAATCAATCGAAGAAACAAAAATAAAAATCAAAGAAACAAAAAAAAATGTGGTAGAAATCTAACGTGAGAAACCTGATACGATATGAAGAAGCAAGAACCCACAAATAAAATTGGGAGGTAAAGAAAGAAATTGCTACCAATCACCATAAAAAGTTGTTGAAAGAATTACCTACAACCAAGTTGCAGATGAAAATGTTCAAGAGACCAAAAAATTTACCTCTTTTACCGGAAAACATGAAAAGAAATGGAAATTTTAGATATTAGGGTTTTGATTTGGGAAACAAAGGTTGTAACAGCTTACCATTTCGACAAGGAACAAACACACCAAGAGTGGAGGGCGACAACAGATTCTGTAGAGTCGATGCTAGAGGTTTTTCAAGGGTATATCATCATCTAAAAGGCCGAACCTGTGGAGAAGCAATGACGATGGTGAGAGGAAGCAAGCAGACTATTTCATCATCTCTCATCTCTGGTTATATAACCTTGGGGAAATGATCGAAGTTGAGAGCGGGAAAAGAATCTTGGGAGTCGGATAGACCAAAATTGGGAGCGGGAATCGTCACTTTACAGGTTGAAATCAAACCATTGGGAAAGGTTAGAGGGAAGCAAACCATTGGGAAAAAGGAATGAACCCACGGAGCTTCAACAGTCTAAAACGATGAAGATTTTCAAATTTTATATTTTAACAAATTGTACTTGATGTTTTAATGGTTGTAAAGTTGAAAATTAAGTAATTAGGCTTTAAATGGTTGTATATAAAGCTAAAAAGATTGTATTTAAGAAAAGTAACCCAAGTGCTTTATAAAATGATATAGATTACTTAGCAAAATTGTGGCCTTGGTAAATCCGCCCTCTCTCCACGTGCATTCATCTTCTTGAATGCATTAATTATACTGTCACTATATATAGGAAGGAGTGAGATCCATCATATCCTTGTTTTGAAACCAATTCTCATACATCCCCATTCCCCAGTATACTACTACCAACATCTAGCCATGAACAGCAAGCCCAGGTAATTAAACTAAATAACTCCTTCAATTTATCTCTATCTTTTTGACTAATTAATTTTAATGATTTAAACCATATATAATATAGATTGGAGGGTAAAGTAGCCCTTATCACCGGTGGTGCCAGCGGCATCGGAGAAGAGGCTGCCAGGTTATTCCTGGAAAATGGAGCTCAGGTTGTGATTGTTGATGTTCAAGATGAGTTGGGCCACCAAGTGGTCTCCTCCTGCAACTCCACCAACATCTGCTATTTTCGGTGCGACGTTAGGGACGAGAAGCAAGTGGAGGAAGCCGTTACCCACACCCTCGCCAAATACGGAAGCCTTGACATACTCTTCAGCAATGCTGGGATCATGGGACCCTTGACTTCCCTGCTAGACATGGACCTCCATGCTTTTGATAACACCATGGCCACCAACGTCCGTGGGGTGGCTGCAACCATCAAACATGCTGCTCGAGCCATGGTTGCCAGAGGGATACGGGGTTCCATCATATGCACCGCCAGTGTCGCCGCTTCCATCGGAGGAGCAGGCCCCCATGGTTACACCGTTTCCAAACATGCGATGTTGGGGTTGATGAAGACGGCATGCTATGAGCTGGGGGCACATGGGATCAGAGTCAACTGCGTTTCTCCCTTCGGAGTGGGCACCCCTCTTAGCTGCGTACCCTACAATCTGGAGCCAAGCGAGGTGGAGGCAAGTTGCTGTCAAACGGGAAATCTGAAGGGCATAGTGTTGAAGGCCAGGCATATTGCTGAAGCAGCTTTGTTTTTAGCTTCCGATGAATCGGTGTATGTGAGCGGACAGAACTTGGGGGTGGATGGTGGCTTTACGGTGGTCAGCCACAGCTACACGGTGGTCAATTAATCAATTTATTAATAAAAAGCCAGCCTGCCTGCGTGCATGCTGGTTGGGTATCTTTATTGGGTTGAATATATAAAAAAGACAAGTAGCGGGTCAAATTATTATTGTTTTGGTTGAGTGTCTTTAACAAGATGATGCAGAATTTCTGGCATAAATCATGGTTGTGTCAATACGTGACGGGGTGTTCTTTTTCTCTAGTAAGATTTTATTATAATTTTTAATTCAACTTGGAACAAAAGAAATAATATATATATATATATATATATATATATATATATATATATATGGAGATGTTCATTTGAGAAATGGTAAATATATGAAAAATAGAGAAGTAATCTTAGCCATTCATCTGGTCAACATTTGCGGCTTTGACCGCGAAGCACCGGATAATTTCTTGTGTGGTCTATAGAAGGTAGAGGGTAATTTCGTAAAATACACGGGATGAGTTCATATATGAATCACAAAGATTCATATATGAATCTGTTAATTAGTTCAACTGATTCATATATGATATATGAATCTTTGTGATTCATACAAATTCATATATGAATCTTTGTGATTCACAAAGGCTCATATAAGAATCTTTGTGATTCATACAGATTCATATATGAATCACAAAGGTTCATACATGAATCTGTTAGTTAGTTCAACTGATTCATATATGAATCACAAAGGTTCATATATGAATTAGTTAAAAGAGTTCAGTTGTGAATTGCATTGATTCATATATGAACATATAGTTCATATGTGACTTATACATGTTCATATATGAACACAGCCCGTGTGTTTTGTAAAATTTACGAAATTGTCCTTCTATTTTTGGGATAGCCGCAACTTTTGACCGGTCAAAGCCGCAAGTTTTGACCGGTCAAAGCCGCAAGTTTTGACCGGTCAAAGCCGCAATATTTGACTAGTCAAATCCGATCTTGACTGGCTAGGATTACTTCTCTATTTCTCATATATTTACCGTTTCTCAAATGAACCAAACACTATATATATATATATATATATAGAGAGAGAGAGAGAGAGAGAGAGAGAGAGAGAGAGGCCCATTGATTTGCTAACCGTGACATTGGTGTTAACCATGCTAACCAATCTCAACCGTAGATTGATGAAATCAATGGTCCACAATTAATTGTTTTTTATTAAAATAAAATATTAAAAACGGTGATAAAAATACAATGCATGTATGCATAGGGGTATTTCGATCAAAATACAATTCCTTTTAATTTGGGGAATATACACCTACCCAATTAAAATCCCAAATAATTAGGATTTGATCCCCATAATTGTGGGCATCATGGGCATTGCTTTCATCTTTTCTCCATCTCAATCCCCACAACCCTTTCTCAATCTCCCACCTGCAACGAAATCTCCATTTCCTACATCTACAACTCTGGCTTCAAAATTCCACCTGCCACTCTTCCCGCCGACCAGCCCTACAACTTCCAATCCACCCTCACTCTCACTAACACCGTCGAAGACCGCCTCAATTCATGGCGGCTCTTTGTCGCCTTCCAACACCGCGAGTTCTTAGTCTCTGCTCTAACGTCGTGTTTGCTAACCGCACATCTCTCCCTGCCAACGTTACCGGCGGTGCTACCTTTGTTGGGTTTCCCGTCACTGACCTCAAGACCGCAGTTGAGACCGCCGGTGATTTCAACCAAATGCAGGCTCGGGTCCAGTTGGTGGGAAACGAAGAAGAGAGAGAGGAACAAAAAAAAGAAAAACACGAACCAAGATTCAAAGGATCAAGAACCGGACTCACCAGAAAGTGATCGGAAAGTACGTGAAACCACCGCCGGTGAATGAGACGGTGGTGGCGGCGACAAGGCATTTCCGGTGACTCTTGATAGCTAGTATTAGTTGTAGTTTTTGATTAGTTCATTTTTTTTTGTGAAAAATTCACTTGTTTTTTGTTAGTTTTTGGTGGATAAAAGATGAGATGCATAGAGAGGGTTTTGTATGTAAATGACACTTTTTATTATTGATGATATTGCTGATAATGCTAATTTCACCATATGATTCAAGAAATATGTTGTTTTCTGATGATAGTGCATAAGTGCACATTTGCATATATTTGCTGAAATATTACATGCATATGTGCACTGTAATTGAAAATGCATATGTGCACATTTGGGGAAATTTATGCATGTACTATAATCATACATGCATATGTGCACCACTATTGTATATGGATATGAACATATTTCCCAAATGCATACCTCTCTTCCGTAAATGCTTCTACCTGGTGTTCCCGTACTAGGGTTCGAATCCGGGGGGAGACAGGATGTCTTTTCCGGTACAGGCTTATAGAGGTAGGGCTGTAGGGTCCACAAAAGTGGACCACGGGGCCTTGGGTCCCTGCCAATAAACCTTTTTTTTTTTTAGTTCTGTCTATTACCAAATTAATAAAATTCAAATCAAAATAAAATTTTAAATTAATATATTTAATATCAGGATAACTATCAAATTAAAAAACTCATTTAAATATGGAAATAGATTAAATGGAGCGATATATTTAATATCAGGATAACTACCAAATTAAAAAATTCCTTTACATATAGAAACAAATTACATGGGGCGATATATTTAATATCATGATAACTACCAAACTAAACTCCTTTAAATATGGAAACAAATTAAATGGGGCGATTTTTAGCAAATTTCCATATTACCCTTTCAGATTTAATAGCATTAATGGCATAAAAAAACTCTATAAAGTTTTTGATTGGTCGAAATTTGGTTAGCATGGTTAACACCAATGTCTCGGTTAGCAAATGAAGAGGACCATATATATATATATATATATATAGGGGTAGGTTGAAATGAAAACTCATTTTTCATTGTGCACATGAGGACAAATCTTAACCAATGATCAAAACTTAGAAACTAATCAATGGTTAATACATAATAAGGTTAATTGAGAAGTGATTAACGACAAACTTGAAATTTTAAATCAGCGCCTACTTTGTTTGACTTTCTATTTTATTTTTTAATTAAATTTTTTTACCACCTTAAACTTTAAAATAAATTATCTTAAAAATTAATAATATTTAAATCAAACAAATTATATCAAAAAACCGAGAATTTCGTGCTCTTGTATATGACATTCATCTCGATATAGTTTTTTTTTCGTTTTAACCGTTTTTTACGTGAAATTCTATATATGTGTTATATTCATTATGAATATGCATTCACGTCCACGGGTGTCCACATTCAGTATGAATAACAAAGGTGTACGTTCATTCACTATTTATGATGAATAATACAGTATTTAGGATGAATAATACAACATTCAGGATGAATAATACATGAATTCGTGATTCATGTATTATTTATCATGAATCGTGTATTATTCACCCTAAATGTTGTATTATTCATCTTGAATGATACATTATTCATGATAAATAATATATGAATGACCCATGAAGGTGTAGACACATGACACACTCTCTTTTGTTTCCTAATTCACAACCGAAATTTGGTTTAATTCATTATGAATATGTATGTGCATCTCTGTATGTCCCACATTCAGTATGAATAACAAATGTGAACGTTCATTCATTATTTATGATGAATAATATATTATTCAGGATGAATTACACAACATTCATGATGAATAATACACGAATTCATGAATCGTGAATTATTCACTCTGAATGTTGTATTATTCATCCTGAATGATACATTATTCATTATTTATAATACATAAATGACCTGTAAAGATGTGGAGACGTGACATGCTCTCTTTTGTTCCCGGTTCACAACAGAATTACCCTTAGGTTCTCGATTCGTCTTGATGGGTGTTGGGTTACGGTGTTGAAGAAACGCGATGCCTTTCGACATTGAAAAGAGTGTTGAAGAAGGTGATGCCGAGTTACATACTTACGGTGTCGAAGTGTTGTACAGACTTGAAGGTACATAAATATTCATAATGAATAAAACACATATATAACATTTCACATAAGAAAAGGTTAAAACAATGAAAAAACTATATCGAGATGGATGTCATATCGAAGAGCACGAAATTCTCGTTTTTTTGATTAATTTGTTTGATTAAAATATTAGTAATTTTCAAGATAATTTCTTTTAAACTTTAATTGGGTAAAGGTTTTTAATTAAAAAAGAAAATAAAAAGTCAAATATGATAAACGTGAGTTTAAATTATCTTCCATTTTTACCCTAATCATCTTAAAATTAAAAACTCTATTTAATAAGAGTTGTTGGAGCAATAGAGATGGAGTGGTTGGGATTTGTCCTCACATGCGCAATAAATATTGACTTTTCATTCGAACTTTCCTATATATATATATATATATATATATATATCAAGACCAATATTAATTATCCAATTCAATCAAATAATATTCAATACAACATAATTATATCAACAAGACTAAACAAATACCATTTTTAAAAAAAGGCTAAACATATACCATTAATTCATCATGTGGGAATTCAATAATATGGTATTTTTTTATTACATAGAGAATAACACATGCTAGGAGTGTTTGCAGTGTGGTCTCGAGCAAAACCGCAAACCACATTGCATGTACGGTTTGAGCATTTTCCCAAACCACAAATCGCACCGCATATGCCTCAAACCGCACCAAACCGCACCATGAAATGCCGTGCGGTGCGGTTTGTCTCTATCGCACTTTATGCGTACAATCCAAAAAATTATAAGTTTAAAATACATTAGAAAATCAATGATTTAGTGACCGTAGTCCAAAAAAATAAAGAGTTTGAATATATCCAACTCCAAAATGAATAATTAAAAATAGTCAAAGAAATAGTCTAAAAAAATAAATTGTTTCAATACGATAAACGGATAAAGTGATGTCTCCAACTTTTTCTTTCGGCTTCATCTTGACTCCCAATTGTCAATGCCCAATTTTTTTTTTGTTGGGCCTTAAACTTTTAAGAAGACTTATAAATACTTAAAGTCCATAATTAAAATTTAAAAATACAAGTCCAATTATATAAATATTAAATTAAATTATATATATATATATATGTGTGTTTAAAATTAAAATTTTAAAAGTAATATAAAAGGTGTGGTGCGATGCGGTGTAAACCGCGGTTTGAAAATTCAAAATCGCAAACCGCACCACATACACTACTAGAAAAAAGTTTATTACTGATCAATTATTTCCGACGGATAATATCCGTCGGTAATTAATGACGGAACACCGACGGAAAAGTAATTCCACCGACGGATAGGATTTACCGACCTATCCGTCGGTAAATATATATATTTTCGACGGATCACCGACGGATCATAAATTATTATTTTTTATTTTTTTTAATATTTAAATCCGTCGGAAATCCGTCGGTAAATTTAATAATTTAATAACTTAATAAATATTAATTATTTTCTGATGTCCGTCGGTGATCCGTCGGTAAACGTGATATTAAATTATTGTATGTATTTATGTATGTATGTATGTATGTGATCATGTATGTATATATGTATGTATGTGTGTATGTATGTATGTGATCATGTATGTATGTATATATGTATGTATGTATGTATATGTGTATGTGTGTATGTATGTATGTGATCATGTATGTATATATGTATGTGTGTATGTATGTATGTATGTATGTGATCATGTATATAATATGCATGTATGTATGTACATTGCATGTACGTATGTGATCATGTATGTATGTATATCATGTATAGTACGTATGTGATCATGTATGTATGTACATGTACGTATGTGATCATGCATGTATATAGCACATATACGTCGATCTATATCATGCATGTCTATGTATGTGTGTATGTATGTCTATAGATGTATTATATACATATGTATTGCTTGTAATAAGTCCATTGTTACAAGTATGTGATCATGTATGTATGTACATCATATATATAGTACGTATGTGATCATATATGTATGTACATCATGCATGTATAATACGTATGTGATCATGTATGTAATATGCATGTATGTATATACATTGCATGTACGTATGTGATCATGTATGTAATATGTATGTATGTACACATGTATGTATGTGATAATGAATGTATTTACATCATGTATAGTACGTATGTGATCATGCATGTAATATGTATGTATGTACATGTACGTATGTCATCATGTATGTATATAGCACATATACATCTATATCATGGATGTTTATGTATGTGTGTATGTATGTCTATAGATGTATTGTACACATATGTATTACTTGTATGTATATGTGTATGTATGTCTGTAGATGTATTGTATACATATGTATGTATGTATGTCTAGTTACTTTAGGTGTATATATATATGTATGTATGTATGTAGATGTATTGTATACATATGTATGTATGTATGTCTAGTTACTTTAGGTGTATATATATGTATGTATAGATATATGTATGTGTGTATAACACTTTTGGTCCCTAATCTAACTGAAATTAACGGGAAAAGATAACGGTCGTTAACTGTTTCCGTTAATTCCAGTTACTTCATGGGTATATATATATGTATGTATATATGTATATATATGTATGTATGTGTGTATAACATGTTTGGTCCCTGATCTAACTCGAATTAATGGGAAAAGATAACGACCGTTAATTGTTTCCGTTAAATCCAGTTACTTCAAGGGTATTTTAGTCCATTTAAATATAATTTGATAAATTAATTAATAGTTTTAAATATGATTTGATAAATTAATTAATACTTTATTTATTAATTTTAATATTAAATAATATATTAATTAATAATTTATTTAATAATTATAATTTTAAATATAATTTTAATTTAAAAGTAATTTATTTAATAAAAAACAATTATCCGTCGGTAATCACCGACGGATATAATCCGTCGGTAAATACCGACGGAATTTCCAACACGGAATTTCCGTTGGAAATCCGTCGGTGAATTTCCGAAATGTCTTAAAAAAATAGCGGGCTTAAAGCCCTAATCTGTCACCTCCCTCTCAATCTCTCGATCTCCCTCAATCTCTTGATCTGCCTCTCAGTCTCTCGTCTCTCCCTCTCGTCTCCCTCTCACGATTCCTCTCACCCTCTCCCTCTCCCTCTCCGTCTCTCTCTCTCTCTGAACTCTCCCTCGGCGACTAGAACCCACCGACGGCCACGACCCATCGGCGGCTCCCTCAATCTCTCGATCTCCCTCTCAGTCTCTCGTCTCTCCTCTCTCCCTCTCGTCTCCCTCTCACGATTCCTCTCTCCCTCTCCTCGGCGACTAGAAATCGTGGGCCTGTAAGTCACTTTTCTTTGATTTTTACATATCGAGTATGCTAGTCTGCAAGAGTCAGTCAGTGTGGATACTACAGATTTATTATCTACGGTGTGCTGGCGCATCTAAATACATGCATTTCTATGTTTTATTATGCACTGTAGTTCCACTAATTTGTGAATTGGATGCGAAATGTAGAGATGGAAGTAAAGGCAAACTCTTACTTAAGTCCGTATTTGAATGTATTACATGATAAATGGCAAAAGCGTAGAGTGTGTTGGAACATTGCAATGTAGTTCCACTAATTTGTGACCTTATGTGAAGTGTGTAATTCCACTTTATCTCAAAGCTATCTTGAATATCAAGGCCTTAAAACCTTTTTTTATAAATGTATAGGACTTGAAGAAATTGAAATTTCTTACCATGTTCGTTGAGAATCTGTTTTTTTGTCGTTGACCTTATGTATGTATGTATGTCTATATATATGTATGTAATTATACGTATGTATTTAATTACATACATGTGCATTTATGATATATGTATGCGCTATTTATTTATTTATTTTAGTTGGGTTGTCATTTGTTGGGCAAACATTAGGTTCATATATGGAAATATTCATTTTATAGCCGTTATGCCGCCGAAATTTTAAAAAACATATGTTTGACTTTCCAATAATCAAACCATTATATTTAGAGTTTTAAAAAATATATGTTTGACTTTCAAGAAGGCAAACCATTACATGTAGTGTTCAATAGACTTCTAACTTCGTTCACACCTACGGTTTGACTTTTCAATAGTCAAAACACCTTTCTTTGATTGTAACCTACGGTTTTGACTTTCCAATAGTCAAACCATTACACTTAGAGTTTTAGAGTCATCCAAAACTCCTCTACACCTATGGTTTGACTTTCAAGAAGGCAAACCATTACATGTAGTGTTCAATAGACTTCTAACTTCATTGACACCTATAGTTTGACTTTTCAATAGTCAAAACACCTTTCTTTGATTGTAGCCTACAATTTTGACTTTACAATAGTCAAACCATTACACGTAGAGTTTTAGAGTCATCGAAAACTCCTCTACACCTATGGTCTAACTTTCAAGAAGGCAAACCATTACATGTAGTGTTCAATAGACTTCTAACTTCGTTGACACCAATGGTTTGACTTTTCAATAGTCAAACCATTACACGTAGGGTTTTAAAGTCATCCAAAGCTCATCTAAACCTACGGTGTTACACCACCTCTATCTTGATTATGTCAATTAACTACTTATTTCTTTGTTGTAGTGGTTGAATATGTCGACAGATAGAGGATGGATGTATAGAAAAAACGACAGTCGGGGGTTTCTTAGCGTCAACTATATTGTTGCAATGGACAGTTTTTTGGACTATGCCTATGCCGATGAAAGGACTGTTGAAAGGAAACCTACACGTGATGGGATATTGCTTCGTATTAGATGCCCTTGTAAGAAGTGTCAAAACTTACGCTATAAAGAAAGGTCTAACGTGAGGCTGCATTTGATGAAGCACGGTTTCATGCCTGATTATACCACATGGTGGGCACATGGTGAAACTTATTACCATAATGAAGGGCATCAAGACGTGGGTCAATCTTCTACTCCGGTAGTAGATCATAATGAAGGTTATGTTGAAATGGTGAACGATCACATGATACATGATGGCATGACATGGGAAGAAAAAACCCCTAATCCTTCCGGCCAAGGATTTTATGACATGTTACAAGCTGCTGACGAGCCACTATGGGACAGGTGTTAAAGAGATGTTACCCGAGGGTGATAAAGTACCCAGTAACTTCTATGAGACGAAAAAGAGTTTGAAAAATCTTGATCTGCCAAAACAAAATATCGACGCTTCCAAAAACCATTGCATGTTATTTTATAAGGATGATTATGATTTGACCCACTGCCGAGTGTGTAATGAATATCGTTTCAAGACAAGTGGTCAAAGCAAGGTCCCTAACTTGGTGATGACGTACTTGCCGATTGTTCCTAGACTTCAAAGATTGTATATGTCAAAGAAGACGTTTAAAGAGATGACTTGGCACAAGGATCATCAGACAGAACCGGGTGTGATGGTACATCCAAGTGATGGTGCAGCTTGGAAGCATTTCGACATGGGACATCCTGACTTCGCTTCTGAGGTCCGGAATGTGTGTCTTGGCTTATGCACCGACGGTTTCAACCCGAATAATTCAAATTTGAATCCGTATTCACTTTGGCATGCATTTATTACCATCTACAATTTACCTCCTTGGTTCAGTTTGAAAGATTCATACGTGAAACTTGCATTGGTCATTCTAGGTAGAAAGAGCCTCGGTCAGAATTTGGATGTCTTTCTTAGGCCGCTAATAGATGATCTCAAGATGTTGTATACAGTGGGCGCTCTTACGTATGATGCTTATCGTAAGAATAATTTTGAGATGAGGGCTATACTTCTATGGACCATCAACGACTTCCCTGCCTACGCAATGTTGTCGGGTTGGAGCATGCACGACAAGCTAGCCTGCCCGTACTGCATGGGTACAGTCGATTCGTTTCAGTTAAGAAATGGAGGTAAATCTTGTTGGTTTGACTGTCATCGGAGATGGTTACCTAGTGCACACCCCTTCCAACGTGATCGAACAGGGTTTCTGGATGGATCTAGGGTGTTAGCCGGTCCACCCCCTGAGTTAACCGGTGAAGAAATATGGGAACAGATCCGTCATCTTCCAACTGTTTACGATGGCTCCCCGTTTCGACCGACCAATAGAAAAATTACCGGTTTCGGAATCACTCATAATTGGGTGAAGAGAAGCATCTTTTGGGAGCTGCCATATTGGAAGACGTTGTTAATCTGACACAACCAGGATGTCATGCACATTGAGAAGAACGTCTTTGAGAATCTCTGTAACACTGTCATGGACACATCAAAAACGAAAGACAATATAAAATCAAGGAGGGATGTAGCGATTTATTGCAACCGACCGCAGTTGCACATTGCCACGTCAGGCAATAAAGTAGTGAAGCTGAAGTTGTCGTACACTTTGACGAAACAACAAGTAAAACAAGTATGTGAATGGTTGAAGAGAATGAAGTTTCAGGACGGATATGCTTCGAATATTGGGGGCTGTGTAAACATGGCAGATTACAGCTTTTATAGCTTCAAGAGTCATGATTGTCATGTGTTTATGCAACGATTGCTTCCTATTGCGTTACGAGGGATGATACCGACTCCCATATGGGATGCTATAACGGAGTTATGCACATTCATTCGTGTAATCTGCTCAAGGGTGTTACACTTAGAAGACTTGATTCCATTGTAAACAAGTATCGTTCAAACAATTTGTAAGTTGGAAAAAGTCTTCCCGCCCGGATTCTTTGATTCTATGGAACACTTAGTGATACATTTGACACAAGAAGCCATAAATGGTAGGCCGGTCCAATATAGGTGGATGTATCTTTATGAGAGGTAAATGAACTTTGCCATTCAAATATTTTTCATTCAAATACTTACCCATTTATTTTCTAACACGTATTTCAATCGTTGTTTAGGAAACTTGGGTCGTTGAAGAGGACTGTTAGAAACAAAGCAAGGGTGGAGGGGTCTATCGTTGAGTCTTATCTAGTAAATGAACTCTCCACCTATTGCTCCCTGTATTTTGATCCACAGATAGAAACTCGACATAATCGCGAGTCAAGAAACTTTGCCCCAGATATTCCTAGTTCCAGGAATAGACGATCGTTTGAGCATATTCAAGGTTCCATCTCGTAGATTATTCGAGAAGGTGGGGAAAAAGACCATCTTGACTCAAGCCGAGATTCACAAGATCCACACATATGTGTTGTTGAATTATAAAGAAGTTCGACCTTTTCAATGGACCTTTGTTAGATCACAGATTTATTGGATTCAAGATCATCCAATATGAAGATTGAAATCTGAAGCTAAAGCTGAAAAGTCACTCTCAATATTAGTCTAATGTTAGTTTGTAATAAAATGTCAAAGTTAATTATTGTATTTTATTATTATTCCTAAATATCTAATAAATAGATATTTTAGGATATTTAGTTTTAGATATTATTATTAGATATTATGTTAGTAGTTAGATATTAGAGATATTATTAGAAATTCTGATCATCAAGCCAAAAAAAAACATTACTATTGACCAAGAGAGAAAAACAGAGAGAGCTTCAAAGAGAAAAACGCAAATATCAAATCTGTAATCCGTGGTTTGTAACACTAGTACAAAAATGACTTTTTGCCACGGTTTTCGAAATATAGGTTAGTCACGTTTGTGTTTAAAACTGCGGCTAAAAGTCATTAATAAATTTAGAGTGTTGTTTTAGCTACGGTTTAACTCAATAATTGTGACCATCACCAAACACATCTAAATATAAAAACCACTATTTAAATAAAATTGTGACTAAATAGTTCCCTATGGCCGCAGTTTTTTGACCATGGCCAGTAACGGTAAAAAGTTGTGGCCAAAGAGAAATATATAGTCACGGTTTTTGTATAAACCATAACTCTTATGTTTTGATGGTTATTGTCCGTGGCCATAGAAAGACCTATGGCCACATTAAACCAGATTTTCGTCACCAAAAGCAAATTGTATATAGCCACGAAAATCTACTAATCATGGCAAAAAGCATTGGAATTTATAGCCACGGTTTTAATTATTTTGTGTGACCCAAAGGTAATCAATAGTCACAATTCTAAAATCAAGTGTAACTATAGGTCATGAATTACAACGGTTAATATGCAATTTGTGTGGTTATAAGTTTAGCTAATGCCATGGTTAAAATAAAACTATGTAGCTAAATGGTAAGCAATAGTCACGCTTCTAACGATTAAGTTAATGTGGCTGATAAGTATTTTATGGCAACGAGTTATATTATTTTGCATGACTAGAAATTAATCAATGGCCATTTTTCCGAAATTTAAGTATAACCATATGTCATGAATTTTCCACAGTTTTTTTATGACCAATTGGTAAATAGTAGCCACAGTTCTAAAATTAAGCATAACTATATATATGTCATGATTTGGTCACAGTTAATATGAAGCTTGTGTGTCTATAGGTAGAGTTGAGGTCACAGTTTAATTTTTCTTTTGTGTGACCAAATGGTAAATAGTAGCCACGGTTCTAAATTAAGTGTAACTATATCTCATGATTTGATCACGATTAATATGAATAGTGTGTAGCTATAAGTATAACTAAGCACACAGTTAAAATAAATTCATGGGTCATAAAGTAACCAATAGCTATGGTTTCAAAAATTCAGTTGGTGTGGTTAATAAATAGTTTATCGTCATGGTTTTTGTGATTTTACGTGACGAAAATGTAATCAATAGTCATTGTTCTAAAAATTAAGAATGACTATATCTCATGATTTGGTCATGGTTAATATGAATAGTGTGTGGCTATAAGTATACCTAAGCAAACACTTAAAATAAATCCATGTGGTTAGTACGTAACCATTAGCCACAGTTTAAAAAATCCAGTTGGTGTGGTTAATAAATAGTTTATGGCCATGGTTTTTCTAATTTTATGTGACCAAAATGTAACCGATAGTCACAATCTAAAAATTAAGCGTAATTATATATCATGAGTTGGTTATGTTGTTTTTCTTTTATGTGACAAAAAAGAAACCGATATCCACGATTCGAAAAACCAAGCATAACTATGTTAAGAATTGGCCATGGTTAATATGCAATTTCTGTCGTTGTAAGTATAGCTAAGGTCACGATTAAACAAATATTTGTACTAAATATTTCATTCTAAATTTTGTATACACTACACAAAAAGTGGGTGGGTGGGGGATTGCGCCGACAAAAGTCTATAAATGACGGATTATGAGACCTTTATCGAAGAAATACATTTCATGCCGACAAAACACCTTTTTGTGGATACAAAAAGGTCGTCTGCAAAAAAACATATGTTGTTTGTTAGATGTGATCACACCTAATCTCAATATAAGTCGTTTGGTTATTTCATGTGACAAAATGGTACCCAATTACCACAGTATTAACAATTCACTGTAAATGTATGTCACGAATTAGCCACGATTAATATGAAATGTTCGTGGTTATAAGTAGTTTACAACCACGATTTTAATTATTTCATGTAACCAAAAGGTAAGCAATGGTCACAGTTTTAGCAATTCAACGTCAGCATATGTAATGAAATGGCAACGGTTAAATTAAATTTTGTGTGACTATAAATACTATATAGTCACAGTTTTAGCTATTTCTTGTAACCAAAATGCTACCAATAGCCACACATTTTAACAATTCAATGTAATCGTATGTCATGAAATGGCCACGGTTAATGTAACATTTTTGTGGCTGTAATTAGTTTATGGTCACGGTTTTAGTTAACTCACGTGACCAAAAGTTAATCAATAGCCACATTTCTAACAATTCAGTGTAACCAAATTTTATGATTTGGCAACGGTTAATAAGAAGTCTGTGTGGCGATAACCAGTTTATTGCTACGGTTTATTTATTTAATGTGACAAAAATATTATCAATAGTCATGATTCTAACAATTTAGTGTAACCATATGTCATGAATTTGTCATGGTTACTATGAAATTTCATGACTATAAGTTGTTTATGGCTACATTTTTAGTTATTTTTTGTGGCCAAAAGACACCCATTAGCCACGGTTATAACATTTATGGTAACCATGTCATGAATTGGTCACATTTAATATAAAATTTGTGTGACGATAAATAGTATATGGTCACGTTAAACGATGTTATACGGTAATTATGGGTCACCTTAAAAAACAAATTATGTGGCTATAAGTAGTTTGTTGTCATGGTTTTCTTTATTTTGTGTGACCAAAAGGTAGCAATAGCCACGTTTATAAGAATCAAGTGTAAATATATGTAATGAATCGGCCATGTTTAAGGTGAGTTTGTGTGGCGATAAGTAGTTTATGGCCACGGTTATAGGAAAAATGTCCCAATACCATAAAAAATTCGATTGGTTTATGGCCACGGTTTTTACGGTATGGCTACAGTTTTTCATGTGATATGGTGACACATTTAAAATGTGGCCATTTGGGTATCAAAAGACACGGAAGAATAGGCTATAGTTTGATTTAAGAAAAAAAATGTGGCTAAATGCATACGGCCACGGTTTTTAACCGTGGCCATTGTGAGTTTTTGTACTAGTAACAGGTTGGTTTATCATTTATTTTGATTGTGATTGTTTGATAACAACTTGATCAAAGATAAGGGGACCGACAATTGGTATCAGAGCTATAAAACAGATTCAAATCAAAAACTAAAACTCGACACTGTGTTCTTCATCTTTAAAATCATTTTTGAGTTTTAGTGTGCTATTGGTGTTGAAATCGATCAGGTTGTATTTGAAAAGTGTTCTAGATCGATTGGGTATAGTTTAATTTGAGTATAGCACTTTAATCGATTCCAATTTTGTGATTTTGGTGTCTAACAGTTCACGAGTTCAAACTCACTGTACCATCGATCAAATCTTCAAAAAGTGTGTGTTTTTTAGATTAAAAGCTTGTAATCTGTTCTAGAAGTGTTAGTGGTCTATTTGTCAAAATTTGGGACTGCTAATCGAAGTCTAGATAAGTTTATTTGTGAATCAATCATTTTTCGAAGATGCAAGGATGAACTCGCGACAATTGAAGTTTTGCGCTAGTTCATAGATTTTTGCGCCAGATTCAAGAGCTTCACAGTGCATAGCGCAAAGTGTATTTTGCGCCATTGCCTCCTAGCGCAAATCTTCTTTTGCGCCATCAACTCTTCGCGCAAAGTTCTTCTTCGCGCGACCTTCTTCTAGCGCAAACATCCATTTCGCGCCATCATTTCTTCGCGCAAACCTCCATTTTGCGCCATCAACTACTCGCGGAAACCTCATTTTGCGCAACCCGCCTCTCGCACAAAATCCTCTTTGCGCCAACTTCTCTTAGTGAAAAGTCCCTTTTTGCGCCAACTCCTTGTAGTGCAAAGTCTCTTTTGCGCCAGCCTTGCTTAGCGAAACTGTGCTTTTTGCGCCAGTTCCTGACTTAGTCTTTCTGAAAGGATGACATCAAGAGAAGCTCTAGCTATCGGAACTGACACAAAGCCACCAGTACTTTTAAGGGGAGAGTATGAGCAGTGGAAAGATCGGTTCATGGACTTCATAGAAAGACATGATTTGGGTGAATTTATCAGGAAATCTTTAGAGGAAGGAGTTATGTCACCTGTTATGAAGACTCGTACGGTTGGTACTTAGGAGATACCATATCAACTTAAGTTTGATGAACTCAATGGTGAAGACCAAAAGAGAGCAAGAGCTGATAGATTATCAAAGTCTTTCATTCTTCAAGGCATTACTAATGAAATATATGTGAAGATTGACAGCTACAAAGCTACAGGCAAACAGATGTGGGATCAATTGAAGAAAATGATGCTTGCTTCAAAAGTTGGGAACCAGCTCAAGATATCCAACTGCCTTAACAACTATGAAGAGTTCAAAGGCAGAGTTGGAGAATATCTAGCAGAAACATATGACAGATTTGTGACCTTGCTGAATGAGTTAAGCAAGAACAAGGTCAATAAATCACAAATAGAACTGAATGTCAAATTCCTCAGCATCCTTCAGCCTGAATGGAAAAGGTTTACAAGGCAGATGAAGCAAATAAAAGATCTGAACGATATTCCACTTCACGAGGTATATGAAACCCTCAAGCAGAATGAGGAAGAGGTAGATGAGATCATGGATGAAAAGAGACAGGGTGAGAAGACAGTTTCTGATTCAATTGCTCTTGTTGTGAAGAAGAAGAAGAAGAAGATTATGTCTGAATCAGAAGAGGTTGAAAGTGAAGCGAACTCTGACTCTGACGAATGTGAAAAACTAAAGCAGGCTATGCTTATGTTGACCAAGCCTTTTCAAAAGAAGTTCTACAAAAAGCCTAGCTCGAACAGTCAGAGGTATTCATCTAGTCCTAGTAACTATGTTCACAAGGAGAGATTTGAATAAAAGAGATTAGAGGAAAGGAATCCAGAAGAGAAAAGGTATAAAGCTGAAGAGACCAATCTGCAAGAACCTCCAAAATGCTACAACTGTGGCAGACTTGGACACTTTGCCAAAGACTGCCGAAGACCCAAAGTCCGGAACTCCGACTACTACAAGAACAAAATGCTTCTAGCCAAGCAACAGGAAGCTGGAAAGGCATTGATGGCAGAAGATGAGTTCTGGCTAGATCATTCAGACCAAGAAGATGAAAATGAAGAGAAGGACAAGACAACACACCTATGCTTTATGGGCAAGCTGGAAATAGAAGTTGAAGCTGATTCCGATGAAAAGGACAATGAAGAGGTATGTGATTTAACTAAATTAGATTTCTTAAATCAAATGCATGCCATGATGACAAAACTCCAAGAATTAGAGTCTAAACTTAAACGTGAAAAGGGTGTTATTAATGACAAAAACCAATCAATACAGAAACTTAGCGAGGATATTGCTGAGAAGAAAGTATTGATTGAGACTTTAGATCAAAACATTGACACCAACGCAAAAGAAAAGACCATAATTCTTAAAGAGATTGCTGAAACAAATTCTAAATTGAGAATGTGTGAGTTTTATTTCAAAGAGCTTACGAGAATGTATTATTCGCGTTCCGAAGAAAACAAATCTTTACATGCAAAATTAAATGCTTTGGAAGGGAAGTTATACTCATTGGGTCAAACTAAACAAACCATTCATCTAAACAAACCCAAAGACAGTAAAGAGAGTTGGGGACTTGGTTATGAGAATCCTCATTACCTTAAAAAGGGTATATCTGAAGTGCCAGCACTTTATGATTTTACATTCTTAAGACTTTCTCAACAATACCTTGACCTTAAAGTTTTCTGGACCGGACTGTCTAAAGAGGATGAAGCCAAGGAAACATAAAAACGAAAGAACACATCCAAATTTCAACTTCCATTTTGTTATGGGAAGTTGAATCATAGTTATAGTTCTGTTCAATCAAAATCTCTTTCAAATGATTTTTTCGAGAGTTATTCTGTAAAAGAAATGGAGGCTAAGCCTGTTGAAGGTAAACTTTACGTCCCTCCTCTCATTTTCGAAAGTAAAATTTCTGAACTTGAGAGATCTTTAGCAGATGAAAGACTTTTGATTGATGTTGAACAAAAAGTGTTTTCAACTGTGCTTAAGAATACTGTTCTTTCTAATTCAACTAAGTCTTCAAAATCTGATGATATGTTTGGTCTAAATGATGGAGGGTTTGATTTTCTAAACTCTGATGGTGTTTTAGATGATTGTATTGATCAATTTGATTTTAGTGCCAAACTTCCTAATCATTCGTCTTTTGTTGTGAATTCCTTTGGATTATCCAGTATGTTTGAGAAAGGTGCAACATCAATGAAAGTTGATAAATCAGTTTATGTGAAAACTAAGAATGCTAAAGGTAAGAAGAAATCTCAGCATTCATAGAAACCGATCACTACTGGTAACCCAAAGAAGAAGCATTCATTTGATTCTCACAATTCTAACTCAAAAGTTTCAAATGTTTCAGATATGAGCAAGAAAAAGCTTGGAGTTAAATCTAAGTGGCAACCAAAACAGGAGATTGACGAGACTGCTAAATCTTTTTCTAGTGTTGATTGTAATAAGACTACGACTAGTAAAGGTGTTTTGATTACGAATGTTGCTTTTATAAAACCAAATCTTGTCGTTTCTCGCAAGAAATATTCTATGAAGCAATTATTCCAGTTACGTCTGTCTGCTAGAAAGTTTTCAAATTATGATAGACATGATTATGCTTCTTGTCAAGATTCTAATATTTGGTTTGGCACATATCATGTATACTCTTATAATTCTAATTCTTCATTTGATTCTCAAAAGCAAAGAGGACCCAAATTTTAATGGGTGCCAAAATCATGTGCTAACACCTTAGGTCCCATTTATAAGTGGGTACCTAAACCTCTTGTTTCGTAATTTCTCTTGTGCAGACCCGTCATATGCGGTACTTGGATAGCGGGTGTTCCAAGCATATGACCGGGCAGAAAGGTATGTTGACCAACTATACAGAGAAATACTGCGGAACAGTTCGATTTGGTAACGATCAGTTTTCACCAATTCTGGGGTATGGTGATATGGTACACGACAAAGTAACGATTAACAAGGTGAGCTATGTTGAAGGCTTAGGACACAACCTTTTCAGTGTAGGCCAGTTCTGTGACAAAGGCTTAGAGGTAAATTTAAAGGCCAAGAGGTATTCTGTTCACACTGAAGAAGACAAGGAACTCTTGGTCGGCACTCGAAAGTCCAACCTCTACACAATTAATTTGTCAAACGTCCAGACTGACAAGCAGGTATGTCTACTCTCAAAAGCCTCGATGCAACAAAGCTGGTTATGGCATCGACGACTCTCTCACCTCAATTTTCGGCACATTAATAAACTGGTCAGTGGAAAGTTGGTGAACGGAATTCCTGAGCTAAAGTATGTCAAAGAACATCTGTATGTAGCGTGTGAAAAAGGTAAGATGAAGAGAGCTCTGCATAAACCAAAGCCTGAACCGAGTACCAGCTCTTCTTTAGAGTTGTTGCATATGGATCTCTGTGGTCCGATGCGAACGCAAAGCTTAGGCGGAAAGAAGTACATATTAGTTATCGTGGACGATTATTCACGATACACGTGGGTCAAATTTCTACGTTCAAAAGATGAGACACCCGAAGTACTCATCACATTTCTGAAGACGACCCAGGTGAATCTGCAGAAACCAGTCAAGCTTCTCAGAACTGACAACGACACAGAGTTCAAGAACAAAATAGTCGAAGAATATCTCGAATCGGTCGGGATTTCACATCAATACTTTGCTGCACGTACGCCTCAATAGAATGGAGTGGTCGAAAGGCAAAATCGTACGCTAGTCGAGGCCGCTCGAACTATGCTAAGACAA
Organism: Arctium minus; assembly: GCA_954870635.1. NCBI lineage: Eukaryota > Viridiplantae > Streptophyta > Magnoliopsida > Asterales > Asteraceae > Arctium > Arctium minus. The sequence goes on along the minus strand of OX941081.1, from coordinate 24,678,631 downwards.
TCTGACTTACCTCTATTTTTATGGGCCAAAGCTGTATCGACTGCGTATTACACTCAGAATCGTTCGATTATACACCGCAGATTTAAGAAGACTCCGTATTCGTTATTCAACAACCTAACACCTACAATCAAATATTTTCATATATTTGGGTGTAAGTGTTATGTTCTAAACGACAGAGAGAGTCTGAACAAGTTCAGCGCTAAGGCGGATGAGGGCATCTTTATTGGCTATTCCTCTACATCTACTGCATACCATGTATACTTAAAGAAGTCAAAGACTGTTGTTGAAAGTGTCAACGTTACATTTGATGAGGAGATGGCTTCTGAGCACGTTCGTTCAAAACCCGTGATAACCGAAGTACTAGCTTCTGGGCAAATCAGTCCAGAACCTGTGTCTCAAGCGAACAAATCAGATGGGGCATCAACGTCTACTAATCATTTATCTGATTTAGATTTACTATTTGAACTGTTTTATGATGAATTTCTTGGGTCTAATGTGACCAAATCTGTTGTGGTTGACAGGATGCAAGACTCAATGACTACTCATCCAACCATTTCAGATATTTCTACTGAACCCGACTCCCCGATTCAACAAGAAGTTTAAGTTCAAATACCTACTCCGACAGTTGAAGCTGTGACCAATAATGAAGAGACAAAAGTTGTTGAATCAGTAAGGTGTTCTGTAAGGACTGATCTACAGACTGACCAAGCTGTACCTACTGAGACTTCTGCACCTACTACTTCAACTGAACCCCTCATTCCTACTGAACAACCTGAAGAAGATAACAGTGGATTCATATATGATGATATTGATCTATCTACATATAATCCACTCCCTCATGAACACAAATGGACCAAAAATCACCCGATAAGCCAAATCATTGGAGATCCAACAAAACCGGTGAAAACTAGGTCTGATTCTATGAATATGTGCATGCATGATTCCTTTCTAAGCAAGATTGAACCTACTCACGTATCCGAGGCCCTTGCTGATTCCGATTGGGTGACTGCAATGCAAGAAGAGCTGAATCAGTTTGAAGCACTTGAAGTCTGGAGACTCGTACCCAAACCTCAAGGTAAAACTATTATCGGTATGAAATGGGTTTTCAAAATCAAGAAATATGAAGATGGTACTGTTATCAGAAATAAAGCAAGACTTGTTTCCAAGGGATATAGGCAAGAGGAAGGAATAGATTACAATGAGACTTATGCTCCAGTGGCGCGTTTAGAGGCAATTCGGATGTTTCTGGCCTACGCAGTCCACAAGAACTTCACGGTCTTTCAAATGGACGTGAAGACAACATTTCTGAATGACATTCTCAAGGAGGAAGTCTACGTCTCGCAACCAGAAGGCTTTGTTAATCAAGAGAAACCGAATCATGTATACGTTCTCGACAAAGCACTTTATGGACTGAAACAAGCTCCTAGCGCCTGGTATGATGTCTTATCTAAGTTTTTGGTCAAGTCAGGTTTTACAAAATGTACGGTTGATACCACTTTATTCCTTAAAAGGGAGAAAGCCGATATCATTTTAATTCAAATATATGTGGATGATATTATTTTTGGCTCTACAAATCCTAAATACTGTAAGAATTTTTCAAACCTTATGGTGTCACATTTTCAGATGAAGATGATGGGAGAGATGAATTTCTTTCTCGGATTACAAGTCATACAATTTTCATCGGGGATTTTCATCAATCAATCTAAATACATTGTTGATATTCTTCGGATGTTCAAAATGGAAAATTGTAAATCGATTGGTACCCCAATGGCACCTGGTACTAATATTGGCACCGATCCTTCTGGAAAGGCTGTTGATGTTAGGACTTATAGAGGGATGATAGGTTCTTTAATGTATCTTACTTCTAGTAGGCCGGATATAATGTTTTCTACATGTTTATGTGCTAGATATCAGGCCAATCCTAAAGAATCCCATGTGTCTGTAGTTAATTGCATTTTTAGGTATCTGAAGGGGACTGCAGATCTTGGTCTGTGGTATCCTAAAGATACTAGCTTTGAACTAACAACATATACAGACGCAGATCATGCTGGTTACATGCTAGACAAGAAGAGCACGTCAGGTCATATACAGTTCCTCGGTGATAAACTCGTCAGTTAGGCATCGAAGAAGCAATTATGTGTCTCAACTTCAACGGCCGAAGCAGAATATGTGGCTGCCGCTAGCTGCTGTTCTCAGGTCTTGTGGATGAGAACGCAACTGCGAGACTACGGTTTTCACTTCAACAAAATCCCGATCTACTGTGACTCGAAGAACGCTATCGCGATAACAGCTAATCCTGTTCAGCATACAAAGACCAAACACATCGATGTCAGGTATCATTTTATAAAAGATAATATCGAAAAAGGAACAATTGAACTTTACTTTGTAAAAACTGGTTATCAGCTTGTAGATTTGTTTACCAAACCCTTGGACGAAAAGAGATTCAATTTTCTTGTCTCTAGGCTTGGTATGCTAAATCTTAAGACCTAATCGGTAGTTACCTATTAAAGTTTCTTATTGTAATTTTTTCATCATTTCTGTGAATGTAAAATCCCAAACAAATCAAGCAAAATCTCTAAACAAGATCAAACATTCAAGAACTAGAGAGAGAAAGTAGATCTTCATATATCTCACAAATCTGAAATGTACAATGACGTGCTTTCTAAAATCCTTACAAAGCATAAGAAACTAAAACCTATTTATACCACCACTCTAATACAAAGACTTAACAACTAAGGAATTAAACTACATTGACTTTGACATTGTTGACTTTACAATATTGACTTTCCTATTAAATCTTGGATACAATATTTTGACTTAACAATCTCCCCCTTTGTATTCAAGATTTAATAAAAATTTGACACTAGTCTTCAATACTTGATTCTTCAGCTTTAACTCTGATAGCTTTGATCTTTGTAGCTCTGACAGTCTTCAAGCTTTCAATCTTTGAAGAATCTTGAAAAGTCTTTTGCACTTTGTAGCTTTGAAAGTCAACATGTCTTGAACACGAAACAGAATTCTTGAAACTCTTGAAATCCTTTTGATCTTTGAAACTTCATCTTTGAACTTTGAAACAACTTTGATTGAGGAATCTTTGATATTGAATCTTCATCTCTTGTGATCGCTGACAGTCTTCAGAAAAACAAACTTTCACGAATATTGATTTATCTTTGAATCATCTTCAAAACTTTCTCGAATCATCTTCAAAACTTTTCTCAAATCATCTTCATTCGGAAATTGAATCAGCATGGAATGATTTCTTTTCACCAATCTTGAAAAACTTGAACTTTCTGAAATTTCTCCACAAACCTTTTCACATAACTTTCTTTCTTTATAACTTTGAAATTGAATCTTTGTAAATTCTCCCCCTTTTTGATGATTGTGAGCATCATGATCATCAAAACTTCTTCAATTTCAGCACTGTCTTTGATTTCCCCGTTTGTGAAAACTAACAATCTCCCCTTTATGATAATTTGACATTCTTCGCCCTTTGATCTGAGTATCCATCAATTCATGAAATGTATATATCCGAATCTTTTCAAATTCAGACATAATGAACTTTGTACCCCTGATTCAACAGATGAAATAGTTAGCATGCTTGTAAGTAGCATGGAGCCACTTTGTACAACGGATATACATTGGAAAGGAGCTTTAGTGATGTCCACTCCTCCAGGGCTTCCATTCAATCATCGAAAAACCTCAAAGGAATTTTCTATGAATGTTATGAAAAGAAAACATATTTCTTGTGTGTACGTGCAAGTGTATGAATGATTGAAGCTACTTAGCTTGATCAGGCTCAAATTGTGTAAACTGTTGAGACAGCAACAGATATTACACAGACTCAATGTGCATGAAAGAGATGCAAAGGTGGGGCAAATTTCCTTCTTTTTCAATATCTGAATCTTCCGAGTGAAGACCAGATAGCAGATATGTTGCGTCCCCAAATAAAATGAAACATTTCTTTGTTAAGAAAGAAACGAGTGGCTGGTGGGGTTATAGAAAGAATTGGCATGGGCTCATTACCTTTTTCATTGATGGTCACCAAAGAATGTGAACCAATCAGTAGATGTGGCTACCCGGCTCAGAAAGTGGTTGGTGCATAGTTCTGATATTCTTTTAACTCTGTTGTCACACCCTCTTTCTTTTTATCATTATGCTCACTTCTAACCAAACTCTCTTTTCCATTTTTCCACTCCACACAATGAGAAAAAGTCAACCGGATGAGTTATCTCCCCCACTCTTTGATTTTGACCCCTCACCCCTCAATCACTCTAGGATAACTTCCTGGGTAGGAAACACTGGTTACGTGAATCCATGAAAGTTCTGTTTAAGCTCACACACGAATCCTATGTAAATCCTATAAAGAATAGTTGCTCAACAGTTTAACTGAAAAGTTAAGCACAACATATATGAAAACATTGTCAAAATGTATGCTCATGAGATTTGAGCAATTGAACTTTGAAGAATTCTCAAAACAAAGATATTGAATGAATGAAATGAAATCAAGAGAATTGTTTTGAGAATCTGACAATGTATCAATCAGATCAAATGAAATGGTTAGGGTATCGAAGAATTGGATGGTTTGTTTATATGAACGAATATAAACAATTTAGCAATGAACTCTCAAGTTTAGAAATGATGATTGATGCTCAACAACATTGAATTTCAAACAAGGGCATTACCATCGAAAATTGTTTCGTTATGAGACATGGTAATAACAAATTCAAATGAAGTATTGAACCTGTGTGTGTGAATACTTTGCAGTATATGGACAAGATAATACACAAGTATTGATCTTTGGAAACACACGATCTGTTAAACATTAAAGCTCAAAAATGAAAAACATTTAAAATCACACTTCTAAATTCATGAAACCTTTTGAGAATCAAAAGTGGTTTGAACATTTCAGAAACTGTTTTTCATACTTGAAAGTTGTTCTTCTTTCAAACAATCAGAGATCTAGATCAGAAGATATTTACCTTTTAGGCTCCCCCTCAAATCATGATAGAAAGATATAGTTCTATGAAGCTCCCCCTGAATATTAGCAAAATATCCTTATCTGAACTTTGAAGAACGGGTCCTGATCTGTTGTAATCAGAAGCCATCACCTTTACTCCCCCTTAAGTTATGCATCTGAAATATGTCAGTTAAAACACAAGATAGAGATCAATACAACTCCCTTTTGAATTGTAGACCGTCATATCATAAGTATATTGTCAATGAAAAAGCACAGGATTGAGATCAATACAACTCCCTTGTGAATTGTAGACCGTCATATCTTATCGGATGCAAAGTACAGGAGTAAGGTCTTTTGATCGCTGAGGTACGAGTCCTAAACTATTGTGTTTAGAAGTCAAACTCCGTTGAAGTACGGGTTCTAAGCTGATTTACTTAGAAGCCATAGTTCTCCTACTCCCCTTGACTTGAGGTGCCTGCAACACAGAATCAGTTTTTGATTTTGGTACCCACTGGTATTTGGGTCCTGATGTGTTAGTTGCAGTTCTTGTGGGGGTTATCGAGTAAGAACCATACCAGAAATGATCACTCGATTTGTGAATATGATCATGTATACAGCAGTAAGAACAATAGTATTTCTTACCTGATAACCTGATTAATTGATCTCTCGAGTAGATATGATCAGGTTTACCTTTACGCACATTGTTCTTCTTGACTTTGTGTGTATGTACACATGAATTCTTTCCTTTTAGCTCATCTTTCATCTCATCTTCAACTTGTTTCTTCTTCTAGACCAGTTTCTCTTCTTCATATCTCCTTCTTCTTTGATGTGTACCTGAACCATCTATATTTCTATCATAGAAAAGGTTAGTACTACGAATCTGATCAGAAGATTTAACTGACCTCTTGGAAGAAACAGTTTTCTGATTTGAACTTGATGTTGTCTTTGCAAGTTCTTTAATCTTTGAAGCAAGACTGTCTCTTTCTTTGACAAGAAGGTCAATCTTCATCTCGTATTCAGACTTCGTTTTCTTCTCTTTCAGTGCATTCGCAGATAGTTCAGATAACTTGGCAGTCAACTTTCTAATCTCAACCTCAAACATGCTTCGTTCTTCTTCAAATTCCTTTTCAGCATCGTTTCTCTGGCCTGATATCTCTTTAAAGATTCCGACATTATTCTTTTCAATTGCCTTCTTCTCTTTGGAAAACTTTTCCCTTTCCAAGATAAGTACTTTCTCAAAATCAGAAACTTGTTGAGAAAGTTTTATACACTTAAGCTCAACAGTCTTCTTTTCTTCAAAACTCTTCCTTGAAAATTCTGAAAATTTCTTAGCAAACTCTTTCTTTTTACTCTCAAAATCAGAATTGTCTTTGACCATCGTTTGTTCGAAATCAGATATTTTCTTTAGAAGCTCAACATTAGCATCCTTTAGACTCTTAATATTCTCCTCAGAAGTTTCAACGGATGCTTTCTGGATTTGGACAATCTGATTTTCAAAATCAAAGATCTTTCTTTTCAGCTCAGAATTCTCAGATTCTAATCTCAGTATTTTCTCATCATTCAGCCCAGAAGTCTGTTTCAGAAGATCTTCATTAATTGTCTTTAATGCACTAACTTCTTCTTTCAGTATGATGCTTTCCTCATAATATTCTTTGGACTTCTTCGAGTATAAATCAACTGCTAAAGCTAGATTTACTTTCTCTAATTCGAGCTTTTTATTCTTCTCTTCAAGCTCAGCAAAATATCCAAATCCCATCTTGAATGAGAAATCAACTTGATATGAATGATCGTTCCCAAACAATTCAGAAAAAATTTGACTGAAAGTCAAACTTGGATCACCAAAAAATAATCTCAGAAAAAATTCAATTTCTGGAACTCTTCAAATCATTGTAAGTTGCATATCAAATTAATTCAAAACCTGCAAATCAGAAAGTCGAAAATCAGATCAATTGAAATCTGGCGCAAAATAGAAATTTGAATAACACTTGTTTTGCGCGAGAAACTTGTGGTGCAAAACTATTTTCAGATTGTGAGTGTTGGATTTCAAACCTTGTTTTGCGCGAGAAGTATACGAAGCAAACTTGAATTTATCTATCGCCCCACTAACAATTGAATAGTCAATCCATCACAAAAATCAAGTGTGTGGCGCAAAAGATGAGGTTTGCGTGAGTAATGATTGGTGCAAAGTAAAAGAGTTACTAGCGCAAAACTTGAATTAATGCAATATGACCACGCTCCACTATCAAATTGATAGCCAATCAACTTCAATTCACAACCCCACTTACTTGAAATTTTAATGAAGGTGGCGCAAAAAATAAGTTTGCGCAAGATGAGAGTGGCGCAAAAAATTATGTGAAATTGAAGTTTTGATGTAACCTTAATCTGTTGGTGGCGCAAAAAAATAGTTTTGCGCTACAAATATGTGGCGCAAAGTAGATGAAACCTGCAAGCAACCTAGCGCAAAAGTGAATATGTTATTGGCGCAAATATGATGATGAACTCACCACCCCACTAAACAAAGATTCCACTAAAATGAATGATGATTAAAGGGGTGCAAAAGTGAATTGAAGTTGTCGCATATGATGATGCTGTTTGAAGAAACATTCTTCCAATCAAAACTTTCTTTCAATCATAAAGTTCCACTATCAAAACTTTCTTCCAATCACTAATTTGTAAATTGAATCACTAAAGTGGCGCAAATCAAATGACCACTTCACTATCCATTAGCTTGAAGCCTTCAATCTCAATCATGAACTGGCGCAAATTTTATGAATCTTGCCCAAATCTTTCCTGATCATAGATTCAATTCAGAATACCAAATATTCTGCAAATTGATTTTTCAACAAGTTCATAGTAATCGTAAACCAGCCTATAACACTTTTCTAAAGACAATTTATGATTAACAACAACAAATCACAAAAATCTGATCAAGAACAATTTCAAACATTTCAACACAGAAACTTGCAAAAATTCGAGATTAAATGCGATTTTGTGATAAATCTGTGAAATCGAGTGAATTTATTACGTTTCAATACTAAAATCGATCACACTGGAAACAATTTCAATCACAAACAACAATCAAATCTGCAGATCAAAAGAACATATCTGCGTTCTTGAAATTTTCAAGGAATTTTAACTTTTTTATCCAAAAATTCCAGAAATTGATCTAATTTTCTATGCAAAACTTTTATGAAAATTGTTTGGTATTGCTATGATACCAATTGTGAATGTAAAATCCCAAACAAATCAAGCAAAGTCTCTAAACAAGATCAAACATTCAAGAACTAGAGAGAGAAAGTAGAGAGAGAAAGTAGATCTTCATATATCTCACAAATCTGAAATGTACAATGACGTGCTTTCTACAATCCTTACAAAGCATAAGAAACTAAAACCTATTTATACCACCACTCTAATACAAAGATTAACAACTAAGGAATTAAACTACATTGACTTTGACATTGACTTTGACATTGTTGACTTTACAATATTGACTTTCCTATTAAATCTTGGATACAATATTTTGACTTAACAATTTATTTCTCTTTATGTCCACAAGATATCTGCACTTTAACAGTCTGTTCATGATCTAAGGGGGAGTGTGAGAAGAAATTCATAGATGATCAATGTTATTTTGAAGAGAAGAATATATAATTTTTGCATTTACTTTTCTGTCAAATTTTTGTAATGCATGAGTTTAGGGGGAGCTCTTCAAAGTCAAAGGAGTTAGGCTATGACTTCTGATTATTTCTGATCAGAACTCGTACTTTCATTGTTTTACTGCTTTTTGTCTTTTTAATTTATGTGAATATATTTGCTTTGACTTTGACTTAAGACTTTTGCAGTTTGAGAGATGCTTACACGTTCATATCTATTATGACTTTACGCTTAACTTCATGAGATGTATGCTTGCACGTCAAGGTATAATTTTTTATCTTAATCTCATATATGGTTGATAGAATGATAACTTTCAATCATTGAAAACATGTTCTCAAATGTTCAAATCACTTCCCGATTCTTCATCAGATTTTATAATTTGGAAGTGTAATTTTTCAATGTTTTCTTAATTCATCTCTGAGCTTTAACTAATATAGTTCAACCATTTTGAGCATCACATGCTTTCTAGGAAAACATGAGATTTCATTGCTCTAGGACTTAACACAACTTCTACGGATACACGTTAACCAGTGTTTCCTACCCAAGAGGTTAATCCATAGTGATTGAGTGTGAGGAGTCGAAAAGAAATGAGTGTGGGTTGTGTGATGAGGTATACAGAAAAAGAGAGTTCGGTTAGAGGGAGCTTAATGTTTAAAAGAAAGAGGGTGTGAGAAGAGAGTTAAAAAGAATATCAGAACTCTGCACCAACTTTTTCTGAGCCGGACAGCCACAATTCTAATGTTTCACAACTCTTTGGTGCTCATTATTGAAATAGGCAACTAGCCCATGCCAACTCTTGCCATTACCCCACCAGCTACTCATTTTCTTCTTAAACGGAAAATGTTTTCATTTTCAAAGGGGAAGCAGCACATTTGCCATCTGATTTTCATTTGGAAAATTTGGATATTGAAAAGAAGGAAGTCTGCCGCACCTTCGCACTTCAATCATGCACATTGAGTCTGTGTTTAACTTACTGTTGTCTCAGTGGTTTACACAATTTTGAGCCTATAAGCAATCATCCGTGCTTAATTCTTTCTATCACATGCACGAACACACAAGGAATTTGTTTCTTTGTCATAACGTTCATAGAAATTACCTTTGTGGTGTTTCGATGATTGAATGGAAGCCCTGGGGGAGTGACCGTCAAAAAGCTACTTTCCATTGTGTACTCGTTACACACAGCGACTTAGTGTTACTGACAGTCATTTTAACTGATTCATTTGTTGATTCAGGTGTTACACGATTATTTTGTCTGGATTTGCAAAGATCTGGATGAATATCTTTTGGATTGACGAATTAGAGGCTCTTATGAGAGACATTTCTTGCTAAAATATTTTGATGAAATCGTTGCTCTTTTCATCAAAAAGGGGGAGAAGAGATAACCAAGAAATGGGAGTGAAGACATGCTGATTTTAGAGAAATTTTCTTTAAAGATACTTTGCTAAAGCATTCTGAGCTAAAACTGGAGATTATTATATATTGAAGACAAAGAAGGAGATTGCATCTTCTGAGCTGAAAGAGAAGACTGAATTGCAAAATCCTTTTAGTAATGATCTTGATTCAAAGGGGGAGATTGTTAGATCACAGATTTATTGGATTCAAGATCATCCAATCTGAAGATTGAAATCTGAAGCTAAAGCTGAAAAGTCACTCTCAATATTAGTCTAATGTTAGTTTGTAATAAAATGTCAAAGTTAATTATTGTATTTTATTATTATTCCTAAATATCTAATAAATAGATATTTTAGGATATTTAGTTTTAGATATTATTATTAGATATTATGTTAGTAGTTAGATATTAGAGATATTATTAGATATTCTGATCATCAAGCCAAAAAAAAAACATTACTATTGATCAAGAGAGAAAAACAGAGAGAGCTTCAAAGAGAAAAACGCAAACATCAAATCTGTAATTCGTGGTTTGTAATCTAACAGGTTGGTTTATCATTTATTTGTGATTGTGATTGTTTGATAACAACTTGATCAAAGATAAGGGGACCGACAACCTTCGATGAGTGGATACGACAAAGAGAACCTCATCTTGATGCAGTTGCACGGGATAAAGCTCGAGACGAAAGGTTTTCTACTTGGTTCGAACAACACGTGAGTACAAACATATGAAATTTACGTATGTAATGATACACATATGTAATTTATTTCTTATTTGTGGTTTTATAGGTCATGCTCGGATCAGGCGATTTCTCCGACCATTTGAAATCTCTAGCACGTGGACTAGGCCGATATGCTTGGTCGCATAAGGGATATTTTGTCAATGGTTACAAGTTTCATACGATAACACATGTTGCTGGGCGTGTCACACATAATAGTGGCGTATGTGTGGGAGGATCTTGTTATGATGACTCCGAGTTTGACTATTATGGATTGTTGGATGACGTGTTAGAGGTGGAGTATTACGGTGTGGGCTATTGTGTTGTAGTTTTGTTCAAGTGTATATGGTTTGATAGTCCAGACGGAGTTAGAGTCGACCCTAAACATGGGTTGGTTGATATCAAATACAAGTCTATACTCAGAGGTGAGGACTATTATGTCCTAGCATCACAAGCGAAAAAAGTGTATTACACACCCTATCCTCCAGGAAGTAAGGATTTAAAGGAATGGTGGGCAGTTGTGAAGACCAAAGCCCGTAGAATATATGAAGTTGCAGAAAGGGCTATCGATGTGTTGGATGATGATAACGTGGATGGAGAACCGTTCTTTCAAATCAACGAACGGGTAACTCATAATACAAACAATTGGGTAAATGAGGACCTCGATTCCGTCCCTCTTGTCACCGGGGAGCTCAACATAGTCGCCACAAATGACGAAGCTAGCGAGGAAGATGCATCAGATCACGAAGCTAGAGACAAGGAAGAATTTGAAGACGTGGACGATGATGAAGATAACAAAGACGAACTTATGTTATCTGATCACTCGTCTGATAACTAGTGTGCCTTTCTTATGTAGATATTTTATGTTAACCATTCTCTATGATTTATGTACACTTATATCATTTATGTAAACATTTTCATGTTAAACATTCTCTATAATTTATGGACACTTATATCATTTTTTGTTAACCATTCTCTATGATCTAGATGTCGGGACGCCCTTCTAGGGTAGTAGGGGTAGGGGCAGTAGCAGCTCCGCCGTCCGATGAGTTCACCGATGACGGACTAGATCAGATCCAGTTTGATGACGGACTAGCAGCGGGCTCGAGGGTTAGAGGCCCGAATGTGGCATCACAGAAACCCCAGCCGAGTCAGCGACCGCCACTTTTGTTGTCTGAAGCGGGCAGGTAAGTAGATGTGATATATTATTTATTCTAGTACATAATAAACCGATCCTAATGTTTTTATGTTGTATATTTTGCAATTGTGAAGGTTTAGTGACAAGTCGGCAGTCCGGAGGGCCATTGCCGTCTTTAAGTCCATGTTCGATGGTCCGTGGGCTCATTTTAGGGATGTCCCTAATGAGCACTATCCACGGATGTTGGATCGATTACGGGTAGGTATTTTACTCTATTTAACTAATTGAGTGGATTTATTTTTACTTAATCCAAACAATGTGTTTGCAGTTATATTATAGTTGGCCTCCTGAGATGGACGTCGACGTAGTAGCTGCATTTCGGCGTATCCTAAATAATAGGTACCCGGACATTATGAGAGATGTCCGTCGATTCGCCCAGGGCAGGACTTTAGCCATTGATGGTGTCTACTTCGACGGACGTGACTACACGATTCATGCTGCACACCCTCCAGAGTGGATCCGGAGTGAGTTTTAGGTCTAGATGATTGAGCAGGTTTGTTTTGTTTTGAATACTTATATTTGGTTGTACTAGGATTTATATTGATTTATGTCTTCTTTTTAACAAGTATGGAATACCGACGTATTCCGGCGTGTATCTGCGGCCAATACAGCCAATCGGGCCACCGAGTATGAGGGGATGACATCCAAACACTGTACTGGATCTATTAGTACCGCTATGCATCGGGACCGCATGGTAATTTATCATACACTAGACTAAATGTATATAATTGATGAATATATGTACTATATACATGATTTTATTACCTACTAACAATTTAAGTTGTGTATTGTAGAGAGATGCATGGGGTCGTGAGCCTACCAGCGACGAGGTTTGGGAGGCTACACACTGCACTAACAGGAAGCTTGTTCCGGGTGCGACTGGTCCATCCACGGATCCTCCGATCTACGTTTACCCAAAGGCGGCTCATACGACGGTACGTTCAATTATGCATGGGTAGATATTTGTTTGTTTTATAAGATAGATAGAAATTATAGCAAACTTAGTTTGGGCTGCCATTGTTGGGCAAACGATAGGATTGTTTTGATAAAAGTAGGTCATGGATATATGTTCAAATCACAGTTGAAATGCTGCCGAACTTTCTATAGGTTAGTTGACTTGACAATGTCTAATTTGGTAAACTGTAGGATGCCAACCATCGGATTAGGGAGGAGGAGTACCCGTACTTACCTCCCGGCACTGTACCTCCCAATGACGCTGATTTGTGGGAGCGTAGTCTCGGAGGACGGCGTAAGGGTCGTATTTTTTGATGGGGGACCAGTCAGGATCCCTATTATGCTATGATCGGTGATTCAGGTGCCAGTTCCAGCGGGAGCACGCGTGACCGTCACGATGAGGAGGTATGCTTGTCAAATGTTGTTTAACATTGTTAATCATATGTTTGTTAAATGTTGTCTGACATTGTTCTATATATGTTTGTCAAATGTTGAATTTCAGTTGGAGGAGTTGAGGCAGAGGTTAGAGAGAGAGGAAGCAGAGAGGATCCAGTTGCAGGAGCGACTACAGAGAGAGGAAGCAGAGAGGATCCGGATGCAGGAGCGAATGGATAAAGATGAAGCAGAGAAGAGAGAGATGCAGGAACGAATGGCTCATTTTGACGCGTTCATGATCAAGTTTAACAATCAACACCCCTTTCCCCCTCCGTATGATTACGTTTTTGTACTACGTTTATGTATTTATAGATATTTTGTACAGTTTAAGACTTAGTAATATTTAAAAAGTGGCAGGTTTTGTACAGGTTAAAAACTAGAAATTTTTAATTATTTTTAATTAATTTTTATTTAATAAAACTCCGTCGGAAATCCGTCGCTAAATCCGTCGAAATTAATCCGTCGGTGAATAGCCGTCGGTAATCCGTCGCTAAATATAGACTGTCGGTGATCCGTCGGAAATAACCAACGTCGTTGGTGACCGTCGGAGATCCGTTGAAAAAGTAAGTCGTCGGTGATCCGTCGGTAATATCCGTCGGTGATCCGTTGGTGATCTGAACGCCGACCACCTTTATATCGACGGATCACCGACGGATCACCGATGGATTACGCTTTTACCGACGGATCACCGACATATTCGTCCGTCGGTGATAAGCCTCTGTTTTGTAGTGATAGTGCGGTTTGGTAAAAATGCAAACCGCACCGCGAAAGTTCTAAACCGCTTTTTGCGGTGCGGTATAGACGGTCTGTGCGGTTTGGATGAACACCCTTAACACATGCCCATCATTCGCTTTTCATTTAATGTAATTAAATTATTAACAAGGTTATCGGAGAGGGAAGACATCTCTACTATTTTAAAAAGGGTAACTTGTATATTCATCCATTCATATATTAATTTATTAGGTTCGAACCCGTGTATTACACGGAGTAATTTAAAAAAATTAAATCATGCCAGAAAACTTATCTTACATCTATGAATGATTATCGAAAATATGAAGCTACTTTTCCAAGTTTTTTTCCTTTCAGAGTTGTTTTTTTTGCAGCTAGTTACAAAATGTCCTTGTTTTAGGCAGTTTTCACAAATGATGTTTTTCAAAAAATTAATAAAAAATATGAATAAATATAAAGATTTTATAAAACAAAATTTATAATAGAACGCAAATGAAATTATAGAAAAGTACATAGTTAAAATATTAATAAAATAAGAACCACGTATCATAAATGACCAAATACTTCTTTATATACAACATTCTTTGTTCTATTACTGATTATACCTTCATCATCTATAATTAATATTTTTAAACATTGCCTACTTTTTACTCTATATAAAGAACATACAACTGACCATGGGTGAAAACTGGTTGTCTCATAAACAAACCAACCTTCGATAATGACTGTCCCTGGCTTTTATTTATGGTCATGGTAAAATATATAGCAATTGGAAATTGTCTTATTTGAAACTTGAACGGAATCTTTTTGTCTGTAGGTGTCAAAGACATTCATGGAATAAATGTTCGGCTTCCAATATTGTTTCCAGATATGATCTCTGCTTCTATAACCCGATTTCCCAAAAATAACACTCGTAGTCTAGTTCCATTGCATAACCCAGATTTCTGATCAATATTCGTTAGTAACATAACTGGAACATCGACTTTTAGTACTATTTTATGGTTTGGCAAACCCGATAATTTACGACCATTTAAGACATCAGGTGAGTACAAAGTTTCATCAAACTGTTCGTGAAGATGCTCTGATTCACACAAACTATTTGAACTTAGGTACTCCATTTCGTCTCCTGGAAACAATGATAGCAAACGATCATTTATTTCTTGAACGATTTCATGCTTGGGTGCAAGTATTGCTCTTTCCTGAAAATAGGATGAAATTTTGACATTTACAAGAATAGAAGGATAGACAAATTCAATTAATGCAGATATAGGATTCGTTGAATCGGTAATGAGAAGATCATCAGGTATATCGATAATTGCCTCACCATCATTCACACTACCAACCTTGCCTTCTCCTAAATCCAAAAGCCAGTTTGCAAAAATCCTTGTTTGTTCGATATCAGAAGCTTGATTGTCAACAGTTAACCTCATGTTTTTAGTTAACCTTAGGACTTTGCATTTTTCCCAAATGTAAGATGAACTTAACGACACATTAACAATGTCTTATCTGCTTGCATTGGGAATAACCGGCTGAATTTGTCTGAAATCTCCTCCAAAAATAACTACTTTGCCACCAAAAAGCATTTTCGAGTAAGTAATGCCTTGACTACCAAAAATATCGTCCATACTTCTATCCAATGCTTCAAATGCATGCCGATGAACCATTGGTGCTTCATCCCATATAATCAACCTAGTCTTCTTTATTAACTTGGCAACATCAATGTATGGCTTTATGTAACAAAGAGAATCTTCGTTAAGAATTAGAGGAATTTGAAATGGAGAGTGTGTTGTCCTACCTCCTGTAAAAAGTAAAGAAGCAATACCACTCTAAGCAACGTTTAAAACAATTTCTACTCTAGATCTTATTGATCCAGATAATAATGTCCTCCATAGAAATGTTTTACCTGTTCCACCATAACCATATCCAAAAAACAAACCTCCTTGGTTATTTTGAACCGCTGTGATGATATCGTCATAAACACCTCGTTGCTCGTTTGTTAAAGCATCTAGAAGTTGACGAAACTCGTTATGTAGTTAGCTATGTCATAATCTAGCTCCTCCGTAATCAAACGATTGTTTGAAGACTCAACATAATCATTATCAGGGTAAGGCATAGTGGTGAATTTTTTTAGGCTGAAATTGTTACGAAGTAAAATCTTTTCAATCTCAAACAATGTCAAGTTTTTGACTTGATCATCATCAAGGGATAAACCTGTAACATATATAATATAAATGTTAAACAACCATAACATAGAAATAATAACTGAAAAAATATTTAAGAAAGAAAATAATATTTAAAAAATAATAAAACAATAAATTGGTTTGTATTTAAATAATAACTGTATAAATACCTCAATAGATAATTAACATTCCTGGAGACTTTAGTGCAATTCGTTGATTGTAAAGAATCTCATCTGCCAAGTATTGCCATACTTTTTGCCAGACAAATTCAGGTCTAGACAGACTATTTGAAATCAGCATGGTTGCAAATAAAGACCGTAGATAAAAACTAGAACTGGTTAAACTCGCTTCATCAATGGCATCAACATATTCCTTGTCGTCATCTAAATGCCCAATAGCATAACATGCATCTCTAAAACTAGGAAATATATCTCCATTTATTGTACGAATGTCTTCGAATGATTTAGGAACTTTGACTTTATTCAAAAGAATTCTTAAATAATACGCTTCACCAAGAGCACGAGAAACTGAATGAATTATTCCGATTGAAAAACCTTTTTTCCTTTGTTCCCAACGTCGCTCTTCCAGTTTCCACACAAACTCTGTATGGAATTTAATATAAGTAAGTTTCCGTGCTTCTTCGTAAAGTTCATTACACTTCATCCATGCTAAGAACATTGAAGACGCCACAGAAGTTTTGTTTATGACATTTTCAATATCTTATTCAGCACCAAAAACATTTTTTGTTTTCCAGGAAGATGGAAAGGAAGCCTCAAAACAGAAGGAGTCCTGTAAGCCTCAAACCGTGGTAAGATTCTTGATCGTTTTATATTCATCCAGTAAGATTATGTGACTTGGTAAGCGTGACACCTTAAATATCTATATATATCAATCGTATACTTATATTTTGTAATAATATCAATCAAACTTTTTTATATAATTATAACCAAATCAACTATTATGAAAGATTAGTTTAAAGTGAATTGACGGGAAGCATACCAATTTGACTTTGAAAATATCATTAATTACCTAACCATTTGTTGATAACTGATATTATGTAGTTCAATTAAAATTAGGAGTAAACTCTAATTTTGGTTCTTGAGGTTTAATGAAAAATCTGAAAGTGAGACTTGAACTTTGATAAGTCTAGAAATAGTCCTTGACGATTGCATTTTGCTCTGAAAATGGTCCCTGCTCACTAACTCAGTTAAATAATCGGTTAGAGGGAAGGGCACTTATGTCTTTTTCTCTCTTCCTTTATCTTTTTCTATTTTCTAAATAATTCTGTTTTTTAATTTTTCGTAATGATTACGTTATATTTACATCAGGGACCAAGATGACACTTGGTTTCTTACTTTCTTCCCCATTTCTCCTTCTTCACCATTGATCTGCCACCTTTGTTACCACCATGACCCATTCACCTGCAACTTTCACTACCACCATCATGGTGACCCATCTTCGTTACATATATAAAAGAGGAAAAAGGGCAATGCCTGGAACACGACTCAACCTTGAAACAAATCAAACCTAACCCCATTTCCCCCCTCCCGCATCTCACTTGGTTTTGTTAAAGAATATTCTGACATCTCTCACAATTTAGTACCATTAGAATCATCCGAATTATTAATAAATAATAATACCATGTTCGTGTTCGTTGGAACCGACTTCAATATCGGCTTTTAGCGAAGACATTCGTGAAGCTTCCTTCGCTTTGATCGGCGACAAATTCGTCGACGTTGACGTCCAACAACTGAACAATCCCGCGGGAAAGTTCGCAAACCCTACCTTCGTCGATTGGGATTTAACAAAGTCAAACCCCAACGAAGAAGAATCGAAAATCAATGAACAATTTCCTACCAGAATCGTCGTTACGAATTAGAGCACGAAACTAGTTGAGAACATGAAATTCGAATCTGGAGAGATTTTGTGAAGGAAATAAACAAACATCAAATTGTATATTGACAACATAGATTTGAATGAGAAGAAAGGTGTTGTAATTGTTTGAATCAAAGATGGGGATGCATGAGTAATGAATGAAATTAAATGAATACAAAATCTGTGAGTTTAGATTTGTGGAGAATGAAGAAGAATTTGAGGTTTAAAAGAAGATGAAGATCTCCATTGTTTTTCGATCTTCCATCACTTTGTTAACAAAGCAGATCGAATGGGATCCAAAACTAGTGAAGGAGTCGTACCAGTGGGTGGGAAAGAAGGTGGCGTTTCAGGTTTCAGCCAAAGGTGTTGGCATGGCAGTCGGCGGCGAGAGAAGGGTTGTTGGAGAGTATCGCTGGATAATGGGTTTTCTTATGAACACATATATGGTGGGTGTGCCATCTGAGATCTCACCGGCATAAAGGGGTTGTTCAACACAAAATGGTGTAAATATATTATATACACATTGAAGCTGTTTAACTTTATTTATTGTTTTAAAATAAAAATTGGTAATAAAGTTAAAAAAAGACAAATTTATTTAACGGACATTGTTTAACAAAGTTAGTGATGAGGGACCACTTTTAAAGCAAAATAAAAACCACAAGGATGATTTCTAGACTTATCAAAGTTCAAGTCCCACTTTCAAATTTTTTATTAAACCTTCGGGGCCAAAATTAGAGTTTACTCTAAAATTAGAGCAAATAATATAATCATGATTAAGAAAGTATAAATAATTAAATATACTATACTAAAATATTTTCATATTTAGATTTTTGAAAAAGGTTCGAACTCATAATCCAAAAGTCAGTTGATAAGTGATATTTTTTTCCAAGTAATTAAATATCTTATGATAATTCTAAGAGTGTTTCGTTGACAAAATGGAATTTGATAGAATTGTAATTCGCCGAAGGAATTCGACTTTGAAGTAAAAATTGATATGAAATTGCAAAAAGAGAAATTATGACAATTTAGTGATTATTTGTATCAAATCTCATACTAATTTCAACAAATCTCATACTAATCACGACACATTAATTCGTATATATTTATGATATTTAATAATATAATTAAATCCAAAAATATTTAATATTTGGCTCATTTCGAAGGTATTGACGAAGTGATTACAATGGTATAATTTGTAAAAAATAGAAATGTTTTTAATGCATTTTAGTTCATATACATTATTTATGTTTATATGATAAGAGTCTAAAATGAAAAATAAAAAAGTAAGGGATTAAAAGTAAACTACATACCTAATTATAAGAGTAGTAAATGTAATGTATAAATTAAAAAATTGAATTAAAGAGAGATTTAAGGAAGAGTGAATGTGGTGTGCTAATTGAACTTATGATGTAAATTGCGTCCAAATACATGTTTAGGCGGGAAAATACTAAAGTCGGCTCACCAGAAGACGACACGTGGCATGCTAGTTACTTATTTATTATAATGTATAGACTCTTGATGTTCAAATTGCATCAAACGATATGAACATTCTTTCTACAGGACATTGATCCATCTTTGGTGACTCGGAGAATTTTGTGATGAAAAGAAGTCATGATAAGTTGAACAATTTTATTAGAAAATAAGTCAACTCAATGTTACCTTGAAGTAGTTTTGTTTGGTGGCATGTTTTTTTACAGAAGAAAGTGTAAAGGTGAAGTATGTTTATGAAGAAAGTGTGAAGATGAAGTTTGTTGATGGACAAAGTGTAAAAGGTGAGGTGGTTTGCATGTTGTGAAACAAAAAGGGAACAAGAAAAAGAAGAAAAACGATCAAGGTTTTGGGAATGGTGGTCGGTGACCGGTTGATAGAGAAGAAAGGGACGGTGGGCGATGGAAATGGGTCACCTCTGTTGCGGGGGATGGGGATGGGTGATTAATGTTTCGACTCGTTGGATTTTATCCCCCCCCCTCCCCCGCTATTGTCCTTTTCCCTTATCGAGCAGATAATTGCTGTTGTTTTGCTCGAGTCGTACAGTGCGATACCGGATTGATGACTCTAAGCATATATTTTGAACAATAGCTCCTTGGTGAGCTTCATCGTCCACCACCACCTTGGGATCGAAGACCCCACCTCACGCTTTATCCATTTATCGATCCATGAACCAACCTAAGAGGATTGAGCAGATGAGGTAGCTTCATCGTCCCTTGGGATCAAAGAACGAGCTAACGTGCCCATCATTTTTGTTTCAGGAAAAGGTTCCATAATACTTTAATTTTGAAGGAATTTCCGTACACGGGGTCGAGTGTGATGGGCCAGAACCATAATTTGAAGGGATTATGTCCCCATTGCTGGCCCAACGAATATAGAAGGGTAGAGCAAACCTCATGCAATAATGTTTGATAAAATAACCAAATAAAAAATATATCCACGTATAAAATAAAATAAATAAACAAAAATGTAAAGGTGGTCTTTTATTTTTACAGTTACAAAAAAACATATGAGTATTGATAAAAGCACGGGATGACCCTTAGTGGTCATTATAGCGGTTTCTTCTGATCCTGAAAAACGTCTGAAAAAACTGTTATGAAACTACCGATAAATATTTCAGTACAACAGATTTCATTTTAAAATTCTTTGTCGTTCCCCCCGATTTTTGCCCTATTACTACATGATTAGACATGCATTCAAGCCTTGATAATCATTCTGTCTGCCATTCCCAGAAGAACGAAATGCCTCAAGTGGATTCCTCATATTACAAGCCTTAAACTAAATGTAAAGGATGGGTAAAGAAAATTTTATTCATTCATCTACTTATCTATTACCCATTTACACGACAATTTAACGGGTAGGGTATAGATAAACGATTTTCCTTATATATTACTTGTTACTATATATATATATATATATATATATATATATATATATATATAGAGAGAGAGAGAGAGAGAGAGAGGGTCATTCTTTTTGTTAACCAATGATTTAGTGTTAACCTTGTTAACTAATCTGGACGCTTAATCTTGAAAATTAATGGTTGTGATTAAAACAGATTTTTAGATTAAAAAAAGGGGAAAAAGTCGGTTCAAATTTGATGTTCCTATATGAACAAGGGTAAAAAGGTAAAATTGTATTAGTTGATAATCAGGGAAATATATCAAATCCCAAAATACTCGGCACGACTTCCCTAAAAAGCATCAAAGACTACAATCCTCCATTCCCTTTACAATTCTACCTCAATCTTCCACCTCCAACAATCCCTTCAATCTATCTCCAGCATCCTCTTCTGATTTTCCGGCCGGTAACACCACCACCGAAGACGAAGACACCACCAACTACCTCATTCTCCTTTCCAAAGGTCATAACATAATTAACAACGATCAATTCTCCACCGACAAGTTCAAAAGCAAAAGATACATACAAACACCAACGAACACCGTTGACAGATTGACCGGAATTTACGTTTACGAGTGCAAGACATGTGGCAGGTGGTTTCCGTCGTTTCCATCTTACAGTCGGTGATTCACCGATATGGTGTCGTGGATTTTTCTGTGAGATTGATGTCGCCGATAAGAAGAATTTCCATATATGAGTTTGGGTTGTGGTGTGCATATATGAGCTTTATGATTTGCATATATGAAAATGGATTTTTGTTATGCATATATGTTCTTTACTTTATAGTTCATATATGAACACTTAAGAGTTTGGGTTTTGATGTGCATATATGAGCTTTATGATGTGCATATATGAAAATGGATTTTTGTTATGCATGTATGCTCTTTACTTTACAGTTCATATATGAACACTTAATACATTGATTGTGTAGTGCATATATGAAATACATGAAGCTAAATTGATACAGTTACATCTTGGTGTGCATATGTGAAAATTGGATGTCCATTATGTGCATATATGCACTTTTTCATACGTGAATATATGCAATCTGTTTGGGTTGACATCCATGATCATAAAACAAGGAAAAAAAATCGTCTCTAAGATCCTAATATTTATGAAGAATACGCAGATAAGGATTAATAAATAAAAAAAGGAACAAAATATTTATGAAGAAGAAGAAGATTAAGATTAATAATTCAAAAAAAATAACTACCATAAATATCTAGAATGATATTTTGAATATAAGAAAATAAGGATTTGCATATGTAATTTAAAATTCAAAAATTTCTAATCAATCCCATAAATATCTCAAATCCCATATATATCTCAACGTGTGATTATGATATAATATAATATTAGATAAATTCAAAATTCCTAATTTACCCTTACTAAAAAACGGTTACAATTACTAAACCAAAAAAATCGTTGCAATCCTATTGGTCTAAAATGGTTAACTTGATTAACACAAAATCATTGGTTAACAAAAGAAGGGGACCTATGTCCCTATATATATATATATATATATATATATATATACATACATATATATATATATATATATATATACATATATATATACATATATATATAGAGGAAGGATCATGCGAGAAGTTAAACATTTTGCAAGAAGGCGAGAAGTGTTTAATCATATATGATATCGCTGCTTGTAGGTGTGCTTAATCATATATGATTAAACGTCTATGTATTGCCAATATAACATGTGTTTAATCATATATGATTAAGCTTGTGTATCATATATAAATACTTCTCGCTTTCTCGCAAAATGTTTAGCTTCTCGTTTGAACCTGCCCCTATATATATATCTATATCTATAGATATAGATATATATATAGGGGCAGGTTCAAACGAGAAGCTAAACATTTTGCGAGAAAGCGAGAAGTATTTATATATGATACACAAGCTTAATCATATATGATTAAACACATGTTATATTGGCAAAATATAAACATTTTGCAACAAAGCGAAAAGTGTTTAATAGAGAGAGTGAGAGAGAGAGCAATGATCATTTGTTAACCATACATTTCTTGTTAACTTTATGAGCCTTGCTCAACCAATAGGATTGCAAGATTGAGTGATGTTTAATTTATTTTGATATTTAATGTAAAAGGGTACAAAAGTCATTTTCTAAATAACCAATTTTCATTAATTTTATTGGGGAGTTACAAGATTCAAGTTTCCATAATTTTATTGTAGGTTACGATTGTAGATTATTGTCCATTTTCATCAAAATTTTGAAATCAAACCATTATTATTATAGTTTTTCCGGTTCCTTTGTTTGATAAAACCGTATAGTCATTGTTTTCTAGAATTTTTTCCGCTATTTTTCTTAAATCATAAAACACATGAACATACCCGGATTGAACGCAACAACGACATCAAATGTTATGAATTCAATCATATATAATGACGTCGATAGTAGTGCGATTGGTGGAATCGTGTCGATACAGGAAACACAGAATATGGATGAAGGATATTCAGTTAAGGCGGTTCGTATGTAAGTGCATACACAATGTTTGAGGTGATATTTAAAAGTAATAATGTAATATTTCTTCATAAGAATATGATGTCAATTAAGGTAACATAAACTTAACACCTGTTCGAGGTGATATTGAAAAGTAATATTGTTCATATTTCTTCATATTAATATGATGTCAGTTAAGGTAAAATAAAGTTAGCACATGTTCGATGTGATATTTAAAAGTAATATTGTTCATATTTCTTCATATGAATATGATATTTAAAAGTAATATTGTTCATAATTCTTCATATGAAGATGATATTTAAAAGTAGTAATGTTCATATTTCTTCATATGAACAATTGAACATGCATGAACCGGGGGTTACCATTCTTTTGGAAGAATAATGTTCAAATACATGCAGATTCATGAACACTAATGAACCGGGGGTTACGATTCTTTTGGAAGGAACATTAATTAAGAGATAATAAAAACATAATATTTCATTAATTTTTTTTCCCAAAATACCCTTATCACTATAATTCACTCCTAATTTTTCATTAATTATACATTTATTAAGGCTTTTAAAAAAATATTCAATCTTAACCATTGATTTCCAAGATCAATTGCTTATAATGGTTCATAAAGTTAACACAAAAAATGTGGTTAACAAATGAACCTTGACCCTATATATATATATATATATATATATATATATATATATATATGAAGAGAGAGAGGGGGGATGGTTCAAACGAGAATGCTATCTAAATAAGAAAATAATTTAGAAGATGAATCACAGTCAATCATATATTTAAATCATGCCTTAAATAAAAATTTCTAAAAAAATCAACCAAAACGGCATATGTATCATTTTTTGGATATGGATTATATATGGAAATTCATTTATTTCTATAAGGTTATTTAATGCATTTAATTAAGTTATTTATTTATGATTTTTTTGTACAATTTTCATGATTTAAGCTTAAAATATTTATATTTTATTGAAATAATTTATTTAAGATTTTTTTACAATTTAAAATCACATGTAATATCCATAATTAATCAATGTTTTTTCCACAAAAAATAGGTAATTTACGTCAAAATATCATATGTGATATTGATCATAGTAAATTTAAGTGGAAAAGAAATATAACTTATCTACAACGATACATGTGATATTTGTAAATTATAAATACGTTTTAGATAACATAAAACATAGAATTCATACAACACAAACCACATTGGGCTGAACATTGGATCCCAAACATGCAAAACTAAACAACTGATGAAATTCACCACAAACTTTTTGCTAAAGTATCATAATTACATAAGATCTCTTCAACACACGTTCAAAAGCAACTAACAGAGAATCTTCAACCAGCTTCACATATAACCATTCAACAGATAATCTTACAATTTCCCTTTCCATTTACCTTCTAAACGAGGTTGTCCTAAAATGTATATTTTGGAAGACAAAATTGTTGGGTCATTGACCAGCATCTTCCTAAATCGAAACATGGCGCTGGCTGCTACGCTATAAGGAAATAAAGTTGCGCCTTCTCCATCAGCAATTGCTTTTGGCGTAGTGGTAAGCGCTTGATCCTAACAAGTGGTATCAGAGCAGATCACGAGTTCGAAGCCCATGGAGTGCATTTAAATGCCAAAGGCATGCTGTGCAGCCATTGACTTCTAGCGAAGATCTTGTTAGTACTGGCAGATGCTGGGGGGGGGGATTGTTGGGTCATTGACCAGCATCTTCCTAAATCGAAACGTGGTGTTGGCTGCTACGCTATAAGGAAATAAAGTTGCGCCTTCTCCATCAACAATTGCTTTTGGCGTAGTGGTAAGCGCTTGATCCTAACAAAAATGAAGGTTAGACCACAAGTCTAGTGAGATAATCTCTATCATTTCAACAATGTATTAAAACCAGTTTATATAAACCTTTCGAATAATCAAACATATCATTGGCACTCAAGCACAATATCACTGTTAGCCGTAAAGTTGGCACCTAGGTACAACATCGCTGTTAGTTATAACATTGGTGTTCAAGCACAACCGATATATACTAATAATATCGTAACATATTCAACGGTAACAAAATCCCACATATCATCAATGTATCCTATCATAATATCAACTATTTAATAATATATGCATTCCAGTTCGAAAAGGGTTATAAGAAAAATACATTGATCTAATAAACGAAGGTATAAATCTTAACCGATAATGAATCTTCAAACCGAACGCAAATCTAAATTTATAAAGCATATATCACAATCGGAACGATTCAATCAAATCCATAACTCTAGACAACCTCTAAGGAATCTAAATGATGCCTCGAAAGACGCCAAAACGACACGAAGCAAAATCTAGAAAAACCACAAAACAGTGGTTAACGAGACTTTCCACTCGACTTAGATCACTGGCAAAGTCGCGCAAGTCTATGGAAATCACGGTATTTGTTCTTCCCCTGTTTAACTCTACACTAAAACCAAATGGGTTTTACCCAAAACCTCAAAATAACTTCAAATTTACATGAACAAAACTTGTAAATATCATTTTTAGAAATAATAGAAACATGCAATTTAAATCATAACTTTCACATAAACATGAAAAGTTTAATCGAACTCCAAAACGAAGGTAACTGAGAACTCACTGAACCAGGAATTAAAACCCACTTATATAAACCTCAAAAATCGTTTTCTTTTGACAAAGAATCATAACCTTGACCTAAAACCAAAAATTAAACTTACCAACATATTGGAAAGAAACATACTTTGATTAGGAAGATCACATAAAAACTTGTAGAAAAAAGTTTAACCAAAAACCACCACTTGAACCCTCACAACTCTAATTCTGCACAAAAAAAACACACCCTTTTTTCTCATCCTAATTCTTGATACGGTTCTACCACATAAACAAAAAACTCACACATAAAACTAAAGATGAGATTTTAAGGAAACACAATGAGCTAGAATCACATGAGGAGGTGAGTTTTTATACTCACCACATTTCAATGTAAACCTTCTACTATATATGATCACTTAACATAAAAAGCCTTTGAATTCCTTACATTTATAAAAAAAAACGGTTATTACAACATCTCCCCCTTAAAGGAATTTCCTCTCGTAATTCTTTCAGTAAAATAAACGAGGGTCTTTGGGTTACATTTTTTATTTTGATTCCCAAGTAGCCTCTTGACCTTTATGATAATGCCACTGAACCTTTACTAAACAGATCTCTCTATTGCTCAACTGTTTAACTTTTTAATCGATTGGCTTCCGGCTCTTCAGTGACACTTTATTTCTCATCAACTTGAACTTCTGGTATCGGTATTTCCTGTTCAACATCGACTAAACATTTTCTCAAGTTTTACACGTGAAAAGTATTATGTATATCGCTCAATTCTGATGTTTGTTCTAACCGGTAGACTACCTTACAAACTCGATCAATGATAACAAATGGTCTGCTATATCTCGGACTCAGTATAACACCCTCAATTTGGAAAGAGCAACTAATTTAAAATTTTCAAATATACTTCAAAGAATGGATCAAACTTCGTGCGACAAGACCATACTTAAGATACGATTCTAGGATTTTCCGTCAAAAGCACAAATAAAATCATACATAGACTACCTTACAAACTTGATCAATGATCACAAACGGTCTGCTATATCTCGGACTCAGTATAACACCCTCAATTTAGAAAGAGCAACTAACTTAAAATTTTCAAATATACTTCAAAGAATGGATCAAACTTCGTGCGACAAGACCATACTTAAGATACAATTCTAGGATTTTCCATCAAAAGCACATATAAAATCATACATAGAAACTAACTCAAGGTCGGGTGTTACTAAACCCAAAAGAAACAGTTTCTCTTCTCAACGACTAAGAGGAAGACTTCATCAATCCACTCATTCTTGCACATACTCTTAGCACTCAACACTTCACCAAAATCGCTAGAACCATTTCCCTCATCCGGAACCTGATGCACATGCCGACAAATAAAAAGGTTAGGCTAACGCCTAGTGAGTTTAAGAGTTTACAACATGGAATAAATATATTTGTTAAAGGGAAATAATGCAATTTAAATCGTAGACAATCAAAAGATTTACTTTAAATATCAAACGACAACATTTTCCAAAAGCGTCTTTATAACAAGGGACCCAACTTGAACCTTCTTTTGTAAAGCCATTTTATCGCAAACTCACCCAAAACGTGAAAAGTAAGCAAACTCCCAATTTATAGTAATTCGAAATAAAATTTTACTTCGTGAAACACCCCAACGTGGGCGGGTCTTAATGCACAACCCATAGATCTTGAGTAAACAAACCCATATATGCAACATGTCACCGAAAATATGGATAATAAAATACTACCCTTTAATACCCAAATAACACCTTCCGGTGACGGGGGAGACCCGATTCCATTGTACGTGGCGGAACACAAAGTTAAGCCACATAACCATGTTGTCAAACTACACCTCAGATCGTGACTGTATTGCCTGCTCAACCGAGTTACACCTCCAGTCGTGACTGTATTGCCTGCTCCCTCGAGCTACACCTCCAGTCGGACTTTATTTCAAGTCCCAAACACCGTATCCCCTATTGCCTTCTCTGCCGAGCTACACCTCAAGGATACACGATCTTATTGCCTGTTTGGTCTCTAGCGGAGTTTCATCCTCAGGGTACTGATCATTCGACCCCTAGTGCCTACTCCCTAGCATTCAAGATAGGTGCCTCAGTTCCTTACTTGATAACTCTCGATGTCTAACCTCGTGCACAAGAGTTATACATCCAAAGACAAGACCCATGGTCCCGAAGTACAACCCATAAAGGTTCCTCTTCGCCAAACAATCGGGACGCCACCAATGCCAACACGACATTATTTCCCAAAGTGAGAATCCCAAGAGTCCTCACCATTAAACACGACTTACTTACATGCCTATGGATCCAATGCATTACATTCTAAAATACATGACTCCAATCGAATGACACACACACTCAAAACATGTATTCCCCAAAATAAAGTGCAATAAATGCAACTCACACCTAAAGCTCCACTTAAGTTATTAAAACCGGACAAAAGTCCCCAATACCCGACAAAGCCGAAAACTGAGCCTTAAGCTCAACCAATCAAACGACCATATGCTAAAATCCACAAAATGCAATAAAATGCAACAAAATGCAACGACCACATTTATGCAAACACATGCTTCAACTACATGAATAAACTCCTACATAAATCATTTTCCAAACAAGTTTATAATCTTATTTACTCTTTCCAAAACGTCCCATGACACACATTTAAATGACAATTACTCAAGAGATTTATACACATACGATGAATCATTTAAATACCAATATCACCGGTTTACTCAATAAAATACTTGAGTTACATCTTTTCCCAAAACCAAAGGTTCATAAGTTCATAAATGTTTGCAAGGTTGGGAATGACCAAGCGCCCATGACTCACACGGTGGTATTTTTAAAACATTTCACGATACAAATTGCATGTAATACCAACAATCATAAAAATGCATTCTTACCCAATACTTTCCATTTAGGTAAATAAGTCATCAAATCATTTTCATTTCGATGCATTTAACAACATACTCAAAAATCCCAAAGATGGGTGTTTTATAAGTTTACAAAGTTAAACACTTCCAAATAACCAAACTTATCAGCAGTTAACATTTTAATGTAAAACACAAACACTTTAAAATAAACATTTTGGCATGCACACCGTTTTTACAAATCAACTTGAACTCACCTCGCTAGATTTAGGCTAAATCTAGATTTTACCCTACTTTGAGCTCCTTTGAGGAAACTTGAATCTTCAAGGTCAAAACCTCCATAAACCTAGATACACAAATTCCATCCATAAATACATGCATCCAAACACTTATAATCATTCCCCAAACATTTTACATCCAAATCCCTAAATTTGGTCAAAACCCTAATTTGACCTAATTTCTCCAAAATCATCAAAACCGAAATTTGAGAAACTAACCAATTGGAAATCATCAATTGAGCATTTATAACTTATAATAGGGTTTAGAAATGGAGAGGATAAACTTACCACTTAGGTTTTGGTCAAAACCTAGAAAACCCAAAATGAAGCTTGAGGTTGAAGATGGAGATGGTGAACTCTTGACTCTAGCTTCCAATCTTCACCACTTGATGATGAAACACTTCAAGAGCTCAAGGATTTGACCCAAAATGAGCTGGGGTTTGAGGGGAAGGACGGGAAAACGATTTGGGAGAGAATAATGAAGTTTGGAGAAGTGAAAATGAGAAAGAGGCCTGAAATTCGTGACTTAACAACAGTCTGCCACATAGTCTGCCACACAAGTGCGACGTTGACCAGCGACAATGCCCAGTGCATTGTCGCACGGCAATGTCGCCAACATTGCCCAGTCTTCTGTTTCCTCCTCTGCGACTGTGATAGTGCGACTATGACACTGTCATAGTCGTCGGGCATTGTAGCGGGACCTTTTCGGATCCCCGAAACCCAACTTTTTCAATGCTAACACTACCGATACTCCAAGGGACTTTAGATAATGTTTTCCCAACAAAATCCCACCGTTTACCGGTCACAGAAATGTCCGAGTGGCATTTACTTACTGAAAATTACTGGTGTTACAATCCTCCCAACCTTAAAAGAGATTTCGTCCTCAAAATCTAGATTCCCATTTAACGTTG
Organism: Arctium minus; assembly: GCA_954870635.1. Taxonomy (NCBI): domain Eukaryota; kingdom Viridiplantae; phylum Streptophyta; class Magnoliopsida; order Asterales; family Asteraceae; genus Arctium; species Arctium minus. The sequence continues at coordinate 24,648,465 of OX941081.1, read as the reverse complement.
CTGGCATCAGGTTGTCTCCAATCCATTTGACAGAACACCCATTATAACCTTATGTTGATACTCACAATAAACGTCCCCTTGGGCACATCACACTTATATTCGAATGGATACTTAACGCAACCTTTAGTCGTGAGACTGCGGTTGTTTCCCAACCTTGGGTGACAAATACTACGTCAAGGGTAGTTTGTGATCTTAACTTCTCACCGGCCTATTCATCTCAGTTCAACCCGATCCCGAACCCATCAACCAAAGATCGACACCAAACCCAAAGAATTCTCAAAATTCTTAATGATCCATTCTTGATATTGGTAAGGTTGTCCTCCCAAGGGTGTACCGCTATACTCCTGGTTAGCTGGTTAATTCAGATCAGGCTATCACCCAAACCCGGTCTATTCTCATACATCAAAACATTCCCTCAATATGATCTTTTCCACATCAAAAAAATCATACACATCCACACTTAATTATCAACATCTAACCTTCCTTTACATTCCACCACTGAAAGGTTAACACTCTTCATGATCCAACGGGAATACTTCCCAACACTCTAAAGATTTGCTGACTTCAAAAGAACCAGTCGACACCTAAACCCGAAAATGGCAATACCGAACACACATGGATATCTCTCCTAGGATTTTATTCCAGGCGCAATGTCATGATAAAATTAACACCCCACAGAGTACAAAGATTCCAACTCTTACATTCCTAACAAATAGACCACAATATTCCTTTGTTCGCGAAAACCCAATAAGACGGTACAACGCCATTATATAACATGACGTTAACCGAACAACTAACCCATCAAATCGAATCATCCCCACAAGACCTCATCCCGTGGGTTTATCGAAACAAAAAGATTCACCCTTAGATAACTGGGAAGACATGAATCTACACCTCAACTATTCATGCGTGAACCGATTCAAAAACCAAAATCTAAAATTCCAAAGCTGACCATGAGTCGGATCATTGGACGCTTCAATTCCCAAGGACTCCTCAGTTCCTTAATTACAACTCCTTTCACGATAGAGTTTAAATCTATAGTCCTAATGAGTTCAAGGTTTTTCACCTAGTATGCCAATTTAGAATTTATAAAACTTTCAAATATACAAGCTTCACAACAATTAATCGTGCGGTAAAAATCCATTATCATTCACTCGATAGGTATGCAAAATGGTCACCTATGTCATGCATAGAAAACCATTTCAAAATTCGTTTGATCAATACTTGCGTTACTAAAGACAGTAACAAAAGATGCGCAACAAAATTTTCGAATGGACTACCATGGTCCTAGCATGCATCAATTTATACTATGTATATGAAGATAATTTTCCGCACTATAACATGTGCAACAAAATGTTTGTACAACTCCAAAAGAGAAATTCACAATTTCGACTTTAAAATCTTTTCCTTTAAACCACAAAACGTTGGAGGATAAAGTCCCCAACAAGGTCCATATACGTTAGTTTATTCCTCAAATTTAGCAAAATGATAGGAACATAAATAAGTTTTAAATCGAGTTCACACTTTGGGCCTCACAGATAAACACACTTGTCCAAAACATTAATTACAACGTGTAGATCCCAGTACAGTGAAATCACGAACAAATCAATAATAATGAATCAATGTAGAACAATATTTAAGCCACAACTGCTAGTCATATGATTATATGAAACACTCAAAGGGTTTAGGTTTACACAGAGAATATCTGATTAGAGTATGTAAACCTATTGACTAGCAATCTAATAATGACTTGTGTTACCTTCTTAACTCTCTAAACTGATTAATGAACTAAATAAGCCTTTATATACTTAGGCTTTACAAACTAATGGGATTTATGCGCTTGGGACCAACTATTAAATAAACTATCAATTAATTACATTTCGAACCCTTATAAATGCTTTATACCACTTTCAACACACAGGACTTTCAGTCCTAACAATCTCCCCCTAAAGTTGAAAAAAGCATTTATCTTCTTGAAAACTTCATGCCTTGATCTTCTTTTCCTCTTGAATCTTTGAAAGACTTTGGTGTTGCATGTCTTCATATATTTCCCATCTCCCCCTTGAATAAAGTTCTTGACCTTCATAGTTTCAACTTTGTAACCAGATTCAATGTACAGTAGCCTCGACTGAACGCACTATCAAGCAACTTTTAACTGTAGAAACTCAATCACATCGGATCAGCACACAAGAAAGATAATGTGAGAGTTACTTGACATTCCACGGTGCATCTTTAGTTTAAAAAAAAATATGTCTATGAACCGCGAGTTGAATAAACTTTCAGCTTAAGAACTTGTTTCAATCAGCTTGTAGGAGGAAATGACTTGAAGCAGACACCACATGATACGGGATAGAAGAAATACAATCTTTGAAATCTTCATCTTTGAATATTGAAACAACATTAAACTCATATCTTCATCTCTTTGATCTCTAGACTGTCTTCAGAAAAGCAAACTTTCAGGAATCATCTTCATTCAGAAATTGAACCAATCTTGAAAAACTTGAACTTTCTTTCTTTTGAAATTGAACTTTGTAAAATTCTCTCCCCCTTTTTGATGATTGTGAGCATCATGATCATCAAAACTCTTCAATTTCAGCACTTTCTTTGATTTCCCCCTTTGTAAAGACGAACAATCTTCCCTTCATAATAATTTGACATTCTCCGCCCATTGATCTGATTAGCCGTCAATTCATGAAATGTATATATCTGAATCTTTTCAAATTCAGACATAATGAACTATGTAATCCTGATTCAACAGATGAAACAGTTAGTATGCCTGTAAGTAGCACGGAGCCACTTTGTACAACGGATGTACATTGGAAAGGATCTTTTGTGATGTTCACTCCCCAGGGCTTCCATTCAATCATCGAAAAACCACAAAGGAATTTTCTATGAATGTTATGACAAGAAAACTTATTCCTTGTGTGTACGTGCAAGTGTAGAATTATTGAAGCTACTTAGCTTTCTCAGGCTCAAAAATGTGTAAACTGTTGAGACAGCAACAGATATTACACAAACTTAATGTGCATGAAAGAGGTGCGAAGGTGGAGCAACTTTCCTTCTTTTTCAATATCTAAACCTTCCGAGTGAAGACTAGATAGCAGATATGTTGCGTCCCCAAAAAATGAAACATTTCTTTGTTAAGAAAGAAACGAGTGACTGGTGGGGTAAAAAACAAGAGTTGGCATGGGCTCACTGCCTGTTTCAATGATGGTCACCAAAGAATGTGAACCAATCAGTAGATGTGGTTGCCCGGCTCAGAAAGTGTTTGGTGCAGAGTTTTCATATTCTTTTAACTCTGTTCTCACGCCCTCTTTCTTTTTATCATTAAAGCTCACTTCTAACCAAACTATCATTTACATTTTACCGCTCATCACAATGAGAAAAAACTCAACCGGATGAGTTATCTCCCCCACTCTTTAATTTAAGACCCCTTACCCCTCAATCACTCTAGGATAACTTCCGGGGTAGGAAACACTGGTTTACGTGAATCCATGGAAGTTCTGTTTAAGCTCACACATGAATCCCATGTAAGTCCTAAAAAGAATGGTTGATCAACAGTTTAACTTGTACAATTAAGCATAAAATGTACGATAACATTGTCAAAATGTATGCTCATGAGATTTGAGCAATTGAACTTTGAAGATTTCTCAAAACAAGGATATTGAATGAAATCAAGAGAATTGTTTTGAGAATCTGACAATGTATCAATCAGATCAAATAAACTGGTTAGGGTATTAAAGAAATGGATATTTTGTTTATATGAACAAATATAAACAATTTAGCAATGAAAGCACAAATTTTGAAATGATGATTGATGATCAACAATATTTGAAAGCAAATGGGAGTATTACCATCGAAAAATTGTTTCGTTATGAGTCATGGTAATAACAAATTCAAACGAAGTACTGAACCGGTGTGTGTGAATACTTGACAGTATATGGACAAGATAATACGCAAGTATTGATCTTTGGAACACACAGTCAGCTAAACATTAAAGCTCAAAAATGAAAAACATTTAAAATCACACTTCTGAATTCATGAAACCTTTTGAGAATCAGAAGTGGTTTGAGCATTTCAGAAACTATTTTTCATGCTTGAAAGTTGTTCGTCTTTGAACCAATCAGAGATCTAGATCAGAAGAGATTTACCTTTAAGTTCCTCCTCAAATCATGTTGGTTTGAATTTACCCTTATCTTTAGGGGTGTTACATGTTGGTTGTTGTAACACCCGTAATTTTCGGTAAGTAAAGAAAATGACCCCTTGTGTCTTTGTGGTTTCTAAGTTGCGGTTTTGGGCTATGAATTCATGCTTTTAGTTCCTAAGAGTATCGGGGGTGTTTCGTTTGAGAAAAGTCGAGTTTCAGAGCTCGGTACAGGCCAACGACAATGCTCGGCGACTATGACAATGTCACAGTAGCCCTGGCAAAGTCGCACAAGGTAAGGAACCTTTGGTACACCTTGTACGACTATCCCATGTGACAATGACATGGCAAAGTCGCATGGCAATGTCGCATGGGGGTACCAGTGTGCATAAAGTTGCGATTTTCAGCCTCATTCTTCATTTCTTCATATCTCTCTCATTTCTACTCCGTTTCTGGTGATTCAAAGTACTATAGTTTCTTTTTTGAGATCTTTTCAAGGATATATTGTTAGTTTTTGGAAGATCCAAGAGTATTTGGTAGTGCATTGGAAGCAAAGATCAATAGCTCATCATCATCACCTTCATCTTCAAGAAATTTAGGGGTTTCCTAGGTTTTCACCAAAACCTAAATGGTGAGTTCATCCTACTAGTTTCTAAACTTTATTATGAGTTATAAAATCCACATTGATGAATTCCTAGTGTTTATGTGTCTCAAATTTCGATGTGGAGGATTTTGGGGAAGTTAGGTCAAAACTAGAGTTTTGGCCAAAATGGAGATTTTGATATAAGATGTTTGGGAAATGATTCTAAGTGTTTGGATATGTATATTTATGTTTGTAAAACTTGTGAATTTAGGGTTTGGAGGAATTTCTTGTGTATTCAAGTTTCTTCAAGGAGCTTATGTTGGGGTAAAATATGGATTTATCCTAAATCTAGCAATGTGAGTTCAAGTTGATTTGTGAAAATGTTGTACATGCCAAAAATGTTCATTCTAGAGTATTTATGTGTTTTACATGATTATTATGAAATGTTGAATCTTTGATGAGTTTTGCTATTTGAACTAAGAAGAGTTTATAAACCTTGTGAAACACCATATTTGGGATTTTTGGACACTTTGACAAATAAATCATATTTTGATGATTTATCTTATATATAGAGAGTAATTGGTAGAAATGCACTTTTAACGTATGTTTAGGAAATATGCATAGATTATGTTATGGACGTTTTGAAAGTGTAAATGGTGTGAGTTCCTTTGGAAAAAGGACCTGTCCCAGCCTAATGTTGTGTTTTGGGTTATTCATGAGTTTAAGTATGTGTTTTCACAAACGTAGGTTGTTTACATTTTATCACATAATATGGCCATTTGATTGGTTGAGCTTAAGGCTCGGTTTTTGTCTTTATCGGGTATTGGGGACATTTGTCCGGTTTTAATAGCTTAATGTGGAGTTTTGAGTGTAAGTTGCATTTATTGCACTTTATTTGGAGAATACATGTTTTGAGTGTGTGTGTGTGTGTGTCATTTATTTGTAGTCATGTATTTTAGACTGTAATGCATTGGATATCCATAGGCGTGTAAGTCAATCATTTTTAATAGTGAGGAGTCTGGATATTCTAACTTTGGGAAATATGTCGTGTCGTCATTGTTGTTGTCCTGGTTTTTTTATGGAGAAGAACCTTTATGGGTTTTACTACAAGACCATGGGTTTTGTGGTTTATATGCTCTAACTCTTGTGCACGAGGGATTAACATCTTGGGGTTATCAAGTAAGGATTTTGAGACTCCTATATTCAATGCTAGTAAGTATGCACTAAAGGTCTATTGGGAACCTTGAGGTTGTAACTTACTAGAAAATGAATAGGCAACAAGATCGTGTATCCTTGAGGTGTAGCTTCGTAAAGCAGTCAATGAAGGATACAACGTCATTGGGGATGATAGTCTAAGATCTATCAATCTTTAGAGAGAGAAAGTAGAGAGAGTAACAAGAGAGCGCAAAGTAGTAATTCAGTAATGTGTGCATAAAGTTCTTACAAAGGAACAAGACCAAAGGGACTTAAATACCCTTGGTCAATACTACACAGTATTAGACACTAGACACAGTATCTGACCAAGCCCTATAAATACAATGATTACTATAAAATCAGACCTAACAATCTCCCCCTTAGTAATCATTGGCGCTTTGGTCTTCAAAAATCATCATCTAAAACAGCACAAACAATTAAAGCGACTTTGAGAAGCTTTCTGACTTTAAAAAAAAATTCTTCTCAGCATCTTTCAAATTAAGTTGTCTTTGCTGCCTTGAGCTCTAGACGACACATCTTTTTGAATGATCTTGAATGAACGGTGGTGGTCGGAGCAGAAACAGCAAAAGAATTAGTTGTAGATGAGAGAATAGAATCTTTGAGCGAATCTTGATCAGCAGATAAACGTTTGTGCTCTTTGTCTCTTTATCATCTCCTTAACATCTCTTAATTCTCCCCCTTATGACCTTGATGATCAGGATCAACTTGGTCATGCAAATGTTGGAGACGAGACAGCTTAAGATCTGCAAAATCAAAGAAACAGAGAAAAACAGGGAAGGTTTGCGCGTCATGTTGGTTGCGCAAACTGAGGTTTGCGATACTCGTGAGTTGCACAAAGCTCGGTTTGCGTTTTACGCAGGATGCGCAAAGCACGGTTTGCGTTTCACGAAGGATGCGCAAAGCAAGGTTTGCGTTTCACGAAGGATGCGCAAAGCACGGTTTGCGTTTCACGAAGGATGCGCAAAACACGGTTTGCGCGACCAACTGATTGCGCAAATCTGACTTGGAGTCCGAAAATTTTTTTACCTGATTAGCACTTTGACTCCCCCTACACAAATGCACTAAATTTGACAATTCAAGTTAGCATTCATATAAAGAATCAGATACTCCCCCTCAAAAACAGATATAATCTTTGAAAAAACATTCTCTTTGTTCACTCCCCCTTTAATAATGCATAAACCCATTAAAATATATTTATGAGAACACAATGATCAAATATTAATGTACAAAAAAAAAATATACTGAATGTAAATTTTGAAACGACTAAACATATAAAATTTTAAACATTAAACAAATTAAAGTCTACTCAGTAAAATTTCACAGATTTATCAATCAGTTGAAATAAAGCGTGTGTTGTTGGATACAAGAACAAGTTTTATTGCATATCAAGTTAAAACATATTCAATTTCAAAAACTTCCAGCAATCTATTCAGTGTGCTCACATGCGAATCTTCGATTAGCTTCAAGAAAATGCAATTCAAAAAATATAATAGAGAACTTTGCATGTACTCACACTAATCCATCAAAAATTAAGATTATCACAAATTTATAGGTTTATCACAACTTAAACATATCACCAAGTATCATGAGATGTGTGCTCATTGGCATCTTTTTAGCAGTGTGCACATTGGCATCTTAACATGAGTGTGCTCTTTGGCATCTTTTAAGCTTGTGCACTTTGGCATCTTTTGATCAAAAAATTTATTAAGTAAAGAACATGCCGTAAACATAACTTTCTATCTGACCCTATTGCAGGATTTGGGTCAGTCACTCCCAGACCAGTTGGCCTTAGGGGACTAGGTGTCAAGCACCCCTTGGAATTTACTTTCCCAGATCTGAAAGGATACATCGACATATCCTAAACCCATTCATACCAGTAGAACATGACTTTCGATCTGATTCTATAGAAGGATTTGGGTTCGATCACTCCCAGATCAATTGACCTTAGGGACCAGATGACGAGCATCCCACGGAACTTACTTTCCCAAACCAGAAAGGTCACAGGTACAAACTTTTAAACTCAGAGATTTCTGTATTTTAAGAATTTATTATTCATCTCAATCACTCAGATCAACGTCTAAATGCTTAGCCCATATTTTCATTCTGATCTATAATTCTTACTTTTTAAAATTTTCCACGCATTGTAAACTATAAATATCCCGAATCATATAACTTTAAAGCAGTAATAAAAGTTTCAAACATGTTGCTGACTTTTCGACTTTTGTAAGACTTGAAATTTGATCATATAAAAACTTTAATATAAACAAAAGAACTTGAAAATTTATCCTAGACACATATTTTATTCAAAAGAAAGAAAAAAATGTAAAACTTTAGTTTATAGAATAAAATTTGTAAAGATTTAAACTTTTAAACTCAATATGTCGATGTTAAATATTTTCCTTAAAGACAAAATGTAAAGAATTCGGCAAATTGATATTTAGTTGGAACAAAATGAAATTCAGTTATTTCATATTTCACATTATAAAAATAATTTTTGTCTCAAATTAAAAAAATTGGGTTATACAAAATTAAGAAAAAGTTGAACAAGCTCAGATTCTTGAAAAATAATGAGAAAACTGGAACACGTCATAATCAGAGATAAAATGCAGCGAAAATAAAATTGATGTATGTTGGGAACTGAAGAAAAACTCAAGGATGGTTAATGCTGTTGGTTCAGAGTTAATACTGCCAGAAGACTTTAAGGTTAATACTGCTGAGTATTTCTACTGCTAGTAATATTAATACTGCTAGTCAAAGTTAGTGCTGCTTGAACAAAGTTAGTACTGCTTAGCTAGTTAGTACTGCTAGTAGTTAGTGCTGCTTGGTAGTTAATGCTGCTAGAAGAAGTTAATGCTGCTAATCATGGTTAGTGCTGCTTAAGAGATTCGGATGGAAAGAATGACAGCTGGATAATCTGAAGATTATGGAAGCTTTGAGATATACATGGAAGATATACTGAAGATTTGTTTAATTATTGTAATTATCTTTTGACTAGTATATGTATAGAATGTATAGAATAGATAAAAAAAAAAAAAAAAAAACTTTTGTTATTCATTCTTTGAGAGAGAAAATCAACTTCAAGACATAGATCCTAATTCTAGAGAAGTAGAATTCGTATTGGTGAGCCTGTTCATCAATATTGAGGTTGAGTGTGTAATCTTGTAACTTCAAAGCATTCAATACAAGTTTACAGTTTGTTGATTATATTCTGTTTTGATTTTCTGTTTGATTAAATATCAAAGTGTTATTCCGCAAACTTCTTTGATATTGTTTCTGAGAATTAATTCTTGTTGAGAATTCGATCCTGACAAGTGGTATCAGAGCCTAACTCTCTCAGAAACAGTTATTCATCATGGAAAATCTTACAGAATCAAGCAGTACTTTGGTTTCTAAGGTTCCAATGCTCAAACCAAGTGAGTTTGACATGTGGAAGATCAGAATCAGACAATATATTCTTCTCACTGACTACTCAATGTGGGATATCATTGAGAATGGTCCTTCTGAAGCTGGAAGGATAGGACCAGATGGGAAAAGACCTCCACCAAAGACAGATGGTGAGAGGAAGATCAGACAGACAGAGATGAAGGCCTTGAGCACTCTGCTCTTGGCCATTCCCAATGAATATCAGCATCAATTTTGCAACTGCACTGATGCTCAGATTCTCTGGAATGCTCTAGAGAAAAGATTTGCTGGAACTAAGAGCATCAAAAGAAATCAAAGAGATGTTCTAAAGCAGCAGTATGAGAACTTCACTTCCACAAAGAATGAGTCTATGACTCAAACTTTTGATAGGTTCAATAAACTCATAGGTGAACTGGCTACTGTAGGGGTGAAGATGGAACAAGATGATATCAACAGAAAGTTCCTCAGATCTCTTGGGGATGAATGGACTATGTACACTGTCTCATATAGACAGAGTGACAATCTGGAAGAGAAAGAACTTGATGATCTATACAATGATCTAAGAGTTTTTGAAACTGAGGTAGAAACCAAGAAGAAGCCCTCTGGTTATATTCACAATGCTGCACTTCTTTCAGCATCCACTGATACTACTGCCAACCCTGAAGCAGTTAGTACTGCCAGTGGAGTAAGTTCAGAAAAAGGCACTGAAACTATCTTTGAAGCCTTTTTGTCCAGTCATAGCAGCAATTCTCTGATTAATGATGATCTTGATCAAATTCACCCTGATGATCTGGAGGAGATGGATATTAAATGGCAGATGGCCATGTTATCCATGAGGGTGAAAAAGTTCATTAAAAGAACTGGAAGAAATAACTTCTCTCAAAGAAGAGAAGATGGAGCTGGTTTTGACAAAACCAAGGTGGAATGTTTTAAGTGTCACAAGAAAGGACACTTTGCTAGAGAATGCAGGAGTGCTGTTCCAAACAACAACCATCAACAAGCTCAGAATGGAGGATACAATCTGAACAAGAATCCTGCTCAAGCCCTTGTTTCTCAACAAGGAATGGGATTTGACTGGAGTGATCAAGCTGAGGAAGCCATTCAGAACCAAGCTCTTATGGCAGAAGTGTCTGATCTCCCCACTGAGGTAAGTTCTAATCTTTGCACTAAATCTTGCATTGACACTGTTACAAGATACAGGGATCACAATCAAAGTATGTGTGATGACCTCAAAAGATTAGAAAAGGACAGAAGAGATTATGTGTTGATAGTAGAGAGATTTGAAGAGCAAATCAAAGGCTTTCAAGCTAATGAACTTCAACACTCTTATGACACAAACTATTGGAAGTGGGAAAAGAATGAGTTAGAAACCAAACTGTCTAAGTCCTTAGAAGAGAATGATAGACTGAAAGAGGAACTGTCAAAAGTTAAGCTTGACATAGACAAGTTTTCTTATGCTTCAAAAGCAATGGACTCTCTTCTAAAGGCTCAGATACATGATAAGATGAAGCCTGGTATTGGATACAACAATACACCCCCTCCTTACAATAACAACTATATTTCTCCTACATCAGACTTGTTAGAAACTAAGGAGAAAAAGGACTTGTCTGAAGAAGCTTTTAAGATAGATCCTTTGGATGAGGTAGTAGTTAAGGATTTGACTGAGAAAGGAGCCAGTGAGAACAGGGATAATAATGTGAGTAAAAAGATACCATTAGAAAACAATATTATCACCAATGAGGGATGTGGGAAAATCTGGGTCAAGTCCAAGGAGATAGAGAAGACTAAAGGAAATGATAACAAGGTCCATTACAAACAAACCACAGTTGTGAATCCTGGATCTTGTAAACAGTGTGATTGCAATAAAGCCAAGAGCCTAAATTCTGGTTTAAAAAGAGGAAATCAAAGAAACTGGAATTATCAATGGGCTCAGAAACAAGGAGTTGATCTGAATAAAATCAATAGACCAAAACCTTGTTTTATATGTGGCAAGTTGAATCATTTGGCTAAGTATTGTTACTTTAACCCTATTAACCAACAGATGAACTTTCAAAGATTTGTGCAAAAATCTGTGGGTTATAGGAAGGCTGGAAAGAAACATGTGATAAAGAAATCTATTGAAAGTAAAGGCACTTTAAAGAAAAAGATTTTAAAAGAAAGTGTCAAAATGTGGGTACCTAGAAGTACTAACAGTGTTAGTACTGCTAACAATATTAGTACTGCTAACACAGTTACTACTGCTAACAGTGTTAGTACTGCTGAAAATATTAATGCTGCTAATACTGTTAATACCTCTTCAAAGGTTAATACTGCCAACACAGTTACTGCTGCTAACACAGTTACTACTGCTAACAAGGTTAGTACTGCTAAGCATGCAAGTGCTGCCAAGGCAGTTAGTACTTCTAAAACCAGTACTGATTCTAGCAAAAATATTTCCAAGCCTATTATTGTAACAAAGTACTCCAAGAATGAGGAGTTAAAGTTCAAAAATCTTGTCAAGAAAGAATGCAAGTATTTTGATGAGAAAGGGGTACCCAAGACCACTTTGGCTTGGGTTCCTAATTCATACTAATTGATTTATCTAATGTGCAGGGCAACCAACAGCTCAAGGGAAAGAGCATTTGGCATGTTGATAGTGGTTGCTCTAGGCACATGACAGGCAACATGTCATGCCTTCAGAACTTCAAGCATATCAATGGAGGACATGTTGCATTTGGAGATAATCTTACTGGTGGTAAGATAAGTGGAAAAGGTAATGTCACCAAAGGTAAGATGACATTTGAGGATGTCTACTATGTTGATCAATTAAAGTACAACCTGTTAAGTGTATCACAGGTTTGTGACAAACAACATAGTATATTATTTACTAATACTGAGTGTATGATTCTTGCTCCAGGGTTCAAGGTAGTTGATGAAAGCATGATACTACTTAGAACTCCAAGAAAGGACAATGTTTACTGTCTTGATATGGACAATGTTAATAGTGATTCATCTCTGAATTGTCTTGTTTCAAAAGCTTCTGTAGATGAATCTTCTCTTTGGCACAGAAGGATGTGTCACATGAATTTCAAGACTATGAACAATCTTGTTAAAAACAACCTTGTAAGAGGTTTACCTTCAAAAGTCTTTTCATGTGATGATCATTGTGTTGCTTGTCTTAAAGGCAAACAGCACAAAACTTCTCATAAGACCAAAGAGTTAAATTCTGTTTCTTCTTGTCTCCAGTTACTGCATATGGATCTGTTTGGTCCTACAAATGTTATGAGTATAGGCAAGAAATCTTACTGCTTGGTTATTGTTGATGATTACTCCAGATTTACTTGGGTATATTTTCTAAGGACTAAGGATGAAACAAGTGGTCTTATCAAATCCTTTATTCTAAGAATTGAAAACCAAACTAATCAAAGAGTAAAAGTCATTAGATCAGATAATGGAACTGAGTTTAAAAATCATGATCTAAACACCTTTTGTGAAGAAAAAGGTATTGAGAGGCAATATAGTGCTCCTAGTACTCCTCAACAGAATGGTGTTGCTGAAAGGAGAAATAGAACACTAATAGAGGCTGCTAGATCTCTGTTGGCTGATTCAAAATTGCCAATTACCTTCTGGGCTGAAGCAGTTAATACTGCTTGTTATGTCCAAAACAGAGTTCTAGTGGTCAAGCAAAAGAACAAGACCCCATATGAGCTTTTAAATCAAAGAAAACCCTTCATTGGTTTCTTCAAACCTTTTGGGTGTCCTTGTACGATTCTCAATACCAAATCTCACTTAGGTAAGTTCGATAGCAAAGCAGATGATGGATTTCTTGTTGGATATTCATCTCAGAGTAAGACTTACAGAGTTTTTAACTCTTCTTCTAGAATAATAGAAGAAAGTGACAATGTCAAATGCAATGAGAACACACCAAATCCTGTTGGGTCTGGACCTCAGTGGCTATTTGACATTGATTCACTAACTAACTCTTTTGGTTTCAGTAATGAGTATACAGGAACAGGAAGTGGAGTATCAGGAATCACACAAGTTCCAGAAAGTATATCTAAATCTGTGATTTTTCCCATACCCACAGTAAATTCTGTTGAAGACTGTGAAAAGGAATCATTTACTGGACCAAGTCAGAGTGAAGAAGAAACTAGAGATGAGGAGACTCAAGAAAATAATGAAGTGGCATCTGAAAACACTTCAGTTGAGTTGCATGAATCCAATCTTGAGGCTGGACTAAATGGAGAACCTTGTCATAACACCAGAGTTCAAAAGAATCATCCTCCACAGCTGGTAATAGGAGATATCTCTTCTCCTATGATGACTAGACATCAAAGCAGGCTTCAGGAAATGCAAGATCAACAGCATACAGTGCTTTCTTGTTTTCTATCACAGCTTGAGCCTAAAAAGGCACATGATGCTATGAAAGAATCTAGCTGGATAGAAGCAATGCAAGAAGAACTGTTACAGTTCAAGCTCCAAGATGTATGGGATCTAGTAGACCTTCCTAAAGGTCACAGAGCAATTGGCACAAAATGGATTTTCAGAAACAAGAGAGATGAAAGAGGTATTGTCATAAGGAACAAAGCAAGGCTGGTGGCTCAAGGATATACTCAAGAATTGGGTATAGATTATGAAGAAGTTTTTGCACCTGTGGCCAGGATAGAAGCAATCAGACTATTTCTAGCCTATGCTTCTTACATGAATTTCAAAGTCTATCAAATGGATGTAAAAAGTGCTTTTCTCTATGGCTCAATTGAAGAAGAAGTATATGTCTGTCAACCACCAGGGTTTGAAAACCCAAGCTATCCAGACAGGGTATACAAATTAAAGAAAGCACTTTATGGACTACATCAAGCTCCAAGAGCATGGTATGACACTCTGTCATCCTATCTCTTGGAAAATGACTTTGAAAGAGGAGTCATTGATAAGACTCTATTTATCAAGAGAAAGAAGAAGGATATCTTGCTGGTCCAAATCTATGTTGATGACATTATCTTTGGATCTACAAGAAACAACATGTGCAAGGAGTTTGAGGATTTAATGCATCAAAGGTTCAAAATGAGTTCCATGGGGGAACTTACTTTCTTCCTTGGACTACAAGTTCAACAGAAGTCAGATGGCATTTTCATCTGTCAATCCAAGTATGTGCAGGACATTCTAACCAAGTTTGGTTTCTCAGAGTCAAAACCTGCAAGCACACCTATGGAAACACACAAGCAAATATCAGCAGATTCTGAGGGGGAGGATATAGATGTGCATCATTACAGATCTATGATTGGCTCTCTCATGTATCTCACAGCATCAAGGCCAGATATAATGTTTCCAGTCTGTGTATGTGCAAGATTCCAAGTTAGGCCAAAGCAATCTCACTTTCAAGCTGTTAAGAGGATATTCAGATATCTCAAAGGGCAACCCAGATTGGGACTTTGGTATCCTCATGACTCACCTTTTGACCTAATAGCATACTCAGACAGTGATCTAGGTGGGGCACACTTGGACAGAAAATCTACTTCTGGAGGATGTCAGTTTTTGGGTGCTAGACTAGTCTCATGGCAGTGCAAGAAACAAACCACAATATCCACATCTACAACAGAGGCAGAGTACATAGCAGCTGCAAGTTGCTGTTCTCAAGTCTTATGGATTCAGAATCAAATGTTGGATTATGGGGTCACCTTTCTACACACTCCAATCTTTATTGACAACAGCAGTGCTATTAGCATTGTGAATAATCCAGTCAAGCACTCAAAAACAAAGCACATTGAGATCAGGTATCACTTTATAAGAGATTGTAATGAAAAGAAACTTATTCAAGTTGTCAAAGTTCACACTGATAATCAGTTTGCTGATCTATTCACTAAAGCTTTTGATGTGGGTAGATTCACTTTCTTGGTAACAAGTGTGGGAATGATCAACTCTGAATAATCCCCTTCTCAAAAAGTGGTTTTATACCTGTATATTATTCTTGAAGTTACTAATCTTCTTTTTCAGGATATGCATAGCAGTACTCAGTGTTTAGCAAGTTTAAAAGGAGTATTTCAGTTAATACTGCTAGTAGTTAATACTGCTAGTAGTTAATACTGCTAGTTAGTTAATACTGCTAGTAGTTAATACTGCTTTCAGTTAATACTGCTAGTAGTTAATACTGCTAGTTAGTTAATACTGCTAGTAGTTAATACTGCTTTCAGTTAATACTGCTAGTTAGTTAATACTGCTCGTAGTTAATACTGCTAGTTAGTTAGTACTGCTAGTAGTTAATACTGCTTTCAGTTAATACTGCTAGTTAGTTAATACTGCTCGTAGTTAATTCTGCTAGTTAGTTAATACTGCTAGTAATTAATACTGCTTTCAGTTAATACTGTTAGTTAGTTAATACTGCTAGTAGTTAATACTGCTAGTTAGTTAATACTGCTAGTAGTTAATACTGCTCTAGGTTAATACTGCTTATGTTCCGATTACTATAAATACTCTTTGCCCGCCTAAAAGTTCATAACGACTCTTTGCATACTGTTCTCTTGTGCTCTAAACCTTTTCTCTCTCAAGTTCGAAGTCTTCAGGCAAGCTTTTCACTAAGATCAATGGCATCAATGACTTTCATTGACGAGCACAATGAGATTGCGATGCTACAAAAACCAAAGCAAGCTGCAGGATTTCATCAGATTGTGGATTTCCTCAAGTCAAGCCACATTGCTCATGCTCTTATTGTATCCCCTGCAATCTATATCGAGCATCAAAGGCAGTTCTGGGCTAATGCAACCATTGTTGTTGAGAATGGTGTGCAGATGATCAAGACAAGAATCTGTGATCAATCACTAACGGTTACTGAAGAGGTTATTCGCATCAGTCTATGTCTAGACGATGCCTCTGGTATAACCTCTATCCCAAACGATGAACTGTTTTCAAATCTTACAAGAATGGGGTATGGAGGCCCATTGGGAGTTTTCAAATTCTCTAAAGCAAAATTTTCACCCCAATGGCGTTTCTTTGTCCATACTCTTATGCATTGTATCTCCAAAAAGACTACTGGATGGAGTGAGTTCAGCAGCACTATTGCTTATGCTTTGGTGTGCTTGGCCACTGCCAGAAAGTATAATTTTTCTAAAATGATTTTCAGTGATCTTGTCTCAAACATGGGAAACAAAAAGAGCTTCTTTATGTATCCCAGGTTTGTTCAAGAAGTTATTACTCATGAATTGACGGATATACCTCAACCTGTTGGGGTATATGTACCTAAACCCCCCAAAGGCAAGGTTTTCTCCAATATGAGAAGATCTGCTGGGGACTCTGAAGGAGTTGACACCCCATTGTTCTCTACAATGATGGTGATGTCCCAAACCAATGAAGGTATGGCAGCAGGGTCAAGGCCCCCATTAGACCAACCCACTGCTAGCCAAGCCCAACCTTCCCTCTCAAAATCAATTCCCCAGTCCCTTCTTGAAAAACCAACCTCTCCTATCACCCAAACTTACAAGAGGAAACAGGTAAAGAAGGCTCCTTCCCTTCTTGTACCATTACCCACTCAGCCTTTAAGCCCTCTAAGGGAGAATTCTCCCCTAGAGAATATCCAAAGGGAAACCACAAGGGTGTCTCCCAACCCAAACGAGGTGCTCTCTGAGGAGGAGGTAGAGCATATGGGTGATGAGGCTGCCACTACTCCTGCTAGCACAGAGGAGGAAAGTGGTAACATCAATAAGACCTCCCCCATGGCAACTTTGAATGAGCAATCATTTGAAGGTCCCTGGTGCCAAGAAACCACAGGGGTGGACAGTGCTTCTGCTAGGCAGAAGACTTCCACTAATAAAAGATCCCATGATCCTTCAATAGGGGGTAACACTCCTGGAGAAGGTGAGGACAGATATAACTATGATGAATTGATGGAGACAATGAGTAACATCAACCTAGATGTTCTGAAACAAGGAAAAGAAATAGAGGAGATGAAGCTGGTGATCCTGTCACAACAAGTCCAGATTGCAAAACTAAAGAAGATGGTGACAAGGCTGATTCAAAAGAAGAAAAGGAAACAATTTGTGCTAAAGAGAAGGGAACCAGTGTCTGATGCTCCCAAAAAGGGGGAGTCAGAGGCTGAAGTAAACTTGAATGAGGAAAAAGAAACAGTTGAGGGGGAGCATGATGGGGAGAAGAACAGTATTGAGGGGGAGTTAGAAGCAGAAACTGTTAGTACTGCTGAAACTTCACAAGCAGAAGTAACAAAGTTATCTCCAACAGAAATTGAAGTAGCTGAAATGCTCATCAAAGCAAAGAATGACACTCTCAAAACAAAGGGAGTGGTCATAAATGAAGGGGGAGAAAAAGGAGAAGTGAGCAAGAAAGATAACAGTAAGAAGCCAATGAACAAAGACAAAGGAAAAGCAAAGATGGTGGAATCTGATCAACCAGTCAAGAAGCAAAGGTTGGTTGAATCAGATGAAGCTCTAGCCCGGAAGATGCAGGAGGATATTGAAAAAGAAGAAAGAGTTCAGGTTGAAAAAGACAGGGAGATGGCAAAGGCTCTAGCTGCTGAATTAAATGAAGCTTATCAGAAAGGGCTTGAAACAGAGAAAGCTAAGCAAAGGGCAATAAGCTTGAGAAAGGCCATGATAGTCAAATCAAGTGCAAAGAAAAGAAGACCTTCACAAACTTACCTTGCCACTCAGGAAAGAAACAAAATGATAACTTTCTTGAGGAGTGCAATTGGGGTAAAGAAAGAAATGTTTGTGAAGATGACTTTTGATCAAATCAGGGATCTTTATGAGAAAGAAATGGGGAAGCTGAAAAATAATGAAAAGGATAGAGTGGAGTTTGAAAAGAAGGCAAAGGAGAGACATGATGTGAATATGCATCAACCATTCCCTCAAAGTGAAGAGGGAACTCCTATCAAAGAAAAGGCAGAGAACAAGGAAGAAAAGAAGAAGGAAGCTACTTTAGTGCAGGTTCAAAAGACTCTGAAAAGAACCAAAATGATGGCTAAAAGAAAGAAAAGTGTAAAGAAGCCTAGAGTAGAAGAAGAGCAAAAGGTTACTGAAGAAGAAGAGGCACCTCAGAATGAAGCTAAAACTCAGGAAGAAATACCACAGAGTTCAGATGTAAACATGTATATGGTAGTAATGGATAAAATTCCAAAGCCTATTTCAGTTGAACCTGTTGGATTTAAACCTCCTGAAGTTATCCATTGGGATATTATGGAGGTGGATGGCAAAGAATACATCAGATTGAAAAGAAATGATGAGAAGTATGAAGTATACAACACCTGGAACAAAATTGTCAGAGAGTGTTCAAGATCTGATTTGGAAGAAATGTTTGAAGTGGGGATGAAAATTTATGCAGATCAGTTGAAAGCTCCAGGGTTACCTATAGTGAAGCTGGTCATGGAATACTTGTGTATGTTATTCAATCCAGAAGTAGTGAAGCACTTAATCAGAGATGTGTTCAAAACTGTTAGAGGATGGACTCTCTATGAAAGGAGTGGAGTCTATGAACTAGCATTGGATACTTTCCACATGGAGTACTACTTGGTGGATAGGGTCTACAAGCATACAAATCTTAAGCTTCATGCCATGTTGAATAAGAAGTTGGGTTGTGCACCAAATTCAGAAATGGCCAAGTATCTAATTCAGAGGACTATCAATCAGAGTATGGGACTGGATCCTAATATTGGAGTAGATCAATGAAGATTTTGGGAGCATCTGAAGAACTTGACTTCTTTTCCTAAAAGTCAAGTTAGGGGGAGATTGTTGGGAACTGAAGAAAAACTCAAGGATGGTTAATGCTGCTGGTTCAGAGTTAATACTGCTAGAACACTTTAAGGTTAATACTGCTGAGTATTACTACTGCTAGTAATATTAATACTGCTAGTCAAAGTTAGTGCTGCTTGAACAAAGTTAGTACTGCTTAGCTAGTTAGTACTGCTAGTAGTTAGTGCTGCTTGGTAGTTAATGCTGCTAGAAGAAGTTAATGCTGCTAATCATGGTTAGTGCTGCTTAAGAGATTCGGATGGAAAGAATGACAGCTGGATAATCTGAAGATTATGGAAGCTTTGAGATATACATGGAAGATATACTGAAGATTTGTTTAATTATTGTAATTATCTTTTGACTAGTATATGTATAGAATGTATAGAATAGATAAAAAAAAAAAAAAAAACTTTTGTTATTCATTCTTTGAGAGAGAAAATCAACTTCAAGACATAGATCCTAATTCTAGAGAAATAGAATTCGTATTGGTGAGCCTGTTCATCAATATTGAGGTTGAGTGTGTAATCTTGTAACTTCAAAGCATTCAATACAAGTTTACAGTTTGTTGATTATATTCTGTTTTGATTTTCTGTTTGATTAAATATCAAAGTGTTATTCCGCAAACTTCTTTGATATTGTTTCTGAGAATTAATTCTTGTTGAGAATTCGATCCTGACAATGTACTCACAGTATCTCATTTAGTCAGAAGCTTAAATCATTGAAGAACGAGTTCTAAACTGATTTGTTTAGAAGTCGTAGTCTCTGAAGTACGGGTCCTGAGCTGAAGTACTCAGAAGCCAATTTCCCTTACTCCCCCTTAACTTGTGATGCCTGCAACTTTGAATCAGATAAAGATTTGGGTACCCACTTGAATTTGGGCTCGTGTTTGTTAGTTGCAGTTCGTATGGGGAAATATTTGTTAGAATTAACATTTAAAGCACGAGGAATATGATCAGAAAAATAATCACAATCATCAGAAGAGAAAGCATAATCATCAGAACTAGAATCTGAGGAAGAACATGAGACATGTTTTGAAATTTGAATCATTTGCTTTATAGAGTATTTAGAAATTTTATTACATTTAGCAAATGAATCACTGTTATAAAGTTTGTCTACACATTTATCCTCATCAAAAATTGGTTCATCAGATGTCCGCCTCGCTCTCCAGATTTGCTTCTTTGACTGAGCACTCAAAGTCCTATATGTAGGAATTGAATCGGAAGAATTAGAACAGTCAGAAATAACTTTATCTTGATTCTTCGACTTCTTTGACCGTCTTTTTTTACGCTTAGGTTTATAATATTGATCAATGAGAGTAAAAGAATCATCAAGAATTTTAGACTTAATATTTAAATCAGAAGAAATAAATTTATCTAAGCAACTAATCTGATCAACTAATAAATCTGAATTTTCCTTGGAGTCTGAATTATTTGGAGAAAAGATTTAAAATTTGAAACTTTCTTTTCGTTTTCCTTAGAATCAGAAGAAAGGCTAGAAATAGAATCTGATTTTTGAGAAAATAATTTTTCTTCAAGACTAGACGTCATGAAAGAAAGAATAATATCAGATTCAATTTTCTTCAAAATATTTTGATCTTCTATCTTGTCTTCAAGATCGATGATTTTGCCTTCTAATACTAAAGGAGGAGTATATTTCTTCGAATCATAAATGATAGGAGATATATTTTGCTTATCAGAATCAGAGGCATAAGAAGAAACAAAATCATCAGATACTGAAGATTTAATAGAAGATATATCATTTAAAATTCTTCTTCCTCTTCTTGATTTTTCAGGAAAATAATTTGCATTCTCGCTTGTGTAAACAAAAGGAATTTCGATTTTCTTATTATTTGTCATTTTCTCATTTTCGAGATCTAACACTTGCTTTTCACTAGTCCAATGAAATTTGAACTGAGGAGCATAGTGTGCAAGAGTTAGATAGTCGTAGTTATATAAAGTAGGAACTTCGTTTATCACTTTGTTAAAACAATGAGGATTGTCAAAACCAAGTCTCCACCTTTGTTTTAAAGCTTCTTCACTCCTTGACTTATTCATAAAAATTGTTTGTTCAGATTGGTTTCTTCGATAAAGCTTTTCTTCTAACTTATTTATTTTATCTGAAAATTCATCTTTTAAAGAAGTCATTTTAGTCAAAGACTCAAGATAATTCTTATTTGAATTTTCCAAATCATCCAATTTCTTTTGAAAGATGTCTTTAGTGTTTTCTAAAATTGATTTTTCATCTTTCAAAGAAATTTTCAGTTTGTCTATCAAATCTGACTTTTCAAAATTTAAATTCTTTTCAGATAAAAACTTAGAACGTAAATCAGACAAAGCATTAATTATGATATTCATCTGAGAGGTAATGAAATTATAGTCAAATTCAGAATATACCTCATCCATATCAAAATCGTCTGACTGGTCATCTCCAACCAAGCACATCTGAGCGATCTCGACGTTTGAAGCTTCGTCGTCAGAGTGTTCCAACCAGAATTCTTCCTCGACCAGCAGAGCAGTTCCGTTCTCTCTCTTTTCAGCCAATTCCATTTTCTTTCTGTAGTATGCCGAATCCCTAACCACCTTTGCTCTACACTCCTTTGACATGTGACTCGGCTTTCCGCAGTTGTAGCATGCAGCAGTATTTGGCTCAGGTACTTTGACTTTAGGACCGGAAGTGATGCGAGAAGAGTTGGAACCCGACTTTGGTTGGAATTTTCTCTGGTAATGCTGAGAGAGAAGGATCATCGCTTTCTGCAAAGCCTCATCATCATCTTCAGTTGATCCGGTGTAAGCGTTATCAGACAACGTTTGTTCAGTCAATTGCTTCGTGACAAGTGCCACCGGATCTACCGATTTCTTCTTTTTCTCAAGTTTTGCCTTCTTCTCTCTCACCAAGCTTTCATCAGTCATCAGAATCTCGAATAATTCTTGAATCTGCATTGTGGATATTCGAACATCATTCCTCAGTCTATGAAAAGTTTTATTCCACTCAGGCTGAAGAGCATTAAGGAATTTCATATTCGTCTCAAGCTCTGTCTTGATCACATTATCATTCAGTACTGCACAGAATCTGTCAAAAACACTCTTTATAGACTCGCTGTCTTTGGCCTTGAACTCCTCAAAGTTGTACATGAATCTAGTATGTCGGAGTTGAGTTGCGACAGAAGAACCAAGCATGATCTTTTCCAATTGTGCCCACAACAGATTTGGATAGTCCTTGCAATGATCAACCCGGTTGTAGACAGAGTTTGGTAAAGCTAGCATCAGATTAGCTCTCAGCTCTTGATCAGCTTTCATTCGTAAAGCCTCTTCAGGTGTTGGAGGAGTCTCTTTATTAGGCTTTATGAATGGTCCTTCAGTTAGAGACTTCATCATGTTCTCTTCATTGACTTGGCGCTCTATGAAGTTCAGAAATCGATCTAGCCATTGAGTTAATTCATTTTCATCGACAAGAACTGGAGGACGAGTTTCAGATCCCAAAGACATCATCAGATCGCTTGAGTAGATCTTAGCTTGTAAGGCAAACTTTGCAGAATCCATTTCAAAAATTCAGAAAAATTTCTAAGTGCCAAGCTTGCACAAAGATGAACTTTGCGTATCAGGAAGAAGACGCAATCTAGACTTTGCGCACGTAGGCAGATACACAAAACGTGCTTTGCGTACTAAGAAGGATACGCAAACTTGACTTTGCGTACTAAGGAGAATACGCAAACTTGACTTTGCGTACTAAAGAGGATACGCAATCTTGACATTGCGTATTAAAGAGGATACGCAAACTTGACTTTGCGTATTCTGAATGATCCGAAAATGGAACTTTGCGGAAGATGCAGTATACGAGAACCTTATTTCTCGGAAGCCACAGGATACGCAAAACTAACTTTGCGTATATAACACGGTGCGAAAACCTGAAACAAAGGAACAAAATTAGTAGAACACGCAAATCCAACTAAGAACTTGCGCAAAGTATTAAGAACTTGCGCAAACCAACATGAAACTTGCGCAAACTTTAGATTTTGCGCAAACATATATATGATCAAGTAAAAACATGCAAGAATCGATTAAAACCTTGTAAATAAACAAACTAAAACACACATATATGATCGAAAACAACTGTTTAACAACTTTCAAACAACAAATTTGATTAAAAAACCACTAAATCACAAATTTGAGAATGAAACAGTACTCAAGAACGAGTTTTCCATAAAACTTTTAAAACTCAAAATCGATGATCTAAAACTGTTTTTCTTGAAAAATAACCTGAAACAAATGTGATCGATTATCAAAAACAAATCTAAAGAATCCAAAAACAACACAATTTGATCATAAACACATCCAAATTTTATGAGAAATCAAGAAAACGAGATTTTCTTGAAAAATTCAAGAAAATCGATCAAATTTTCGATTTCAATCACAAATTCAGATAACAAAAATCAATCTCTCAATCCTCTTGAGAGACAGATGGCTCTGATACCAATTGATAGTCCAAGATCTATGAATCTTTAGAGAGAGAGAGTAACAAGAGAGCGCAAAGTAGTAATTCAGTAATGTGTGCGTAAAGTTCTTACAAAGGAACAAGACCAAAGGGACTTAAATACCCTTGGTCAATACTACACAGTATCTGACCAAGCCCTATAAATACAATGATTACTATAAAATCAGACCTAACAGGGGACTTGAACTGTAGCTTATTAAAGCGGGAAATAAAGTCACGATCTGAGGTGTAGTTCGATAACATAGATATGTGGATTAAATTTGCGTTCCTCCACGTACAATGGAAGCGGTTCTCCCCCGTCACCGAGAGTTGTTGTTTGGGTATTTAATTTTATTATCCATGTTTTAGGTGACGTTTTTTTATATATAGAATGTTATCTATGATTTATGTGTTGAGTATTATGCCCCATCCATGTTTGGATGTTTCGGGATATAAAGTTTTGTCCACGTTTTCATAAATTGGGAATTCATTTACTATTCCCGTTTTGGGTTGAGTTTACTTTACAAATGAATGTTTTATATTGGGGTTTTCTTCTTTAAAATTATGTCTGTTGGAAAACGTTTATATTGGTGTTTCCATCACCTAAAATGCACGTTATTGAAAAACGGTTCGTTTTCATATTTAAAGTAAATCATTTTGGAAATCATGATTTAAGTTGTACTCGTTCCTTTTAACGATTTATATAATTATAATGAAAAGTTTTGAACTTACTAGGTGTTAGCCTAACCTTTTTATTTGTTGGCATGTGCATCAGGTTCTGGTTGGGGAATGGTACTAACGACACTGTAAAGAGTTGAGTACGAGTTATATGCACGAGAAGAGAGTAGCTATTGGATGAAGCCTTCCGCATTTTGGAAATAGCAACTGGTAGTAACACCCGACCTATTTATTTGGTCTTTGTATAAGACTTAAAGTTAGTAATTGTTAAGGTTAAATATAGGATTTTGTAACACCCCGAAAATTTAGAAATTGTTGTTTGATGTTGTCTTTTTATGAATTACCGCATATTGGGATTTAGTGTTAACCGATGTTTTTACCAGTTTTGAACATCGTGGGTTGAAAGTATCAGATCTGGATCAATTTAGGCATTCGGTACCTTTTTCGCGATAGTCCCCACGATAGTGACAGGGGTCACTATCGCCAGGGCACAATCGCCCCGTTTGTACCGAAGGTGGGTTGAGCCCCGCGACCTTGCCGGGGCACTATCGCCGACAATCTCTGAGGTATAAATACCTCATTTACGGGATTTCTTCATTTAGGGTTAATTTTGGGAGCTGATAGAGGGTTTCACTCCAGCGATTTTGGTAAGGTTTCTACCCCAACTTCAACTACAACATTTAATGATCTTCTAGGAGTTTTAATGGTGGTGTAAATGCTTCCTTAGGTGCGGTTTTGGAAAGGTTCTAGCTTGTGCCAACTCCTCAAGTCTTCAACTTCTCATCTACCACTCTAGGGTTTGATTTCTTGTGAGAAATCACTAAGGTGAGTGTTTTTCTTGACCCTTCCACTCTCATACATGTTTAATAATGTGCTAGTATTCATGTGCATTTTGCTATTTATTTACTTGATTTCGTGGAGCTAACCTAAAACCCTACTTGTGGGTGAAGTTACAAATGGAGAGTATTAGAGATGCTATTTGGTCAAGATATGTAGCAAGAGCTATGTAAGAAGAATAAGTTGTATGTTTGGTCATATTGGGATTTGATGTTGATTCATCAGTCTCGGCTTGCGTTGCCATTATCGATAGACTAAAAACCCGGTTTGGGTTGAGGTCGTGAATGGACTAAAGACCCGGTTTGGGTTGAGGTCGTAAATAGACTAAAGACCCGGTTTGGGTTGAAGTCATAAATGGACTAAAGACCCGGTTTGGGTTAAGGTCATAAATAGACTAAAGACTCGGTTAGAGTTGATGTCGTGTATATGCTAAAGACCCGGTTTGGGTTGAGTGCTCAAGTAGCTAAAGATCTCGTTTGGGTTGATGCTAATCAAGTTATGTGACTTGAGAAAATTATAAACGTGCTGACGATATTATATTGTGTTTCTTGTTTAATGTCAGGTGAAGGAAATTGGTAAAACGTTGTGTAAATACGATGTTATTGTGCTTAGATCTCATTTTGTCAATTAAATTTGTGGTCATACGTTCTCACTAGGCCTTAGCCTAACACTTGTTTCTTCGGTTGTCATGGATGACAGGAAATCCTGGTGGCGGGAACCTTCGGGAATGAGTGGTCGATAGGGGTGTAAATGAGACGAGACAGCTCGCGAGCTACTCGAGATCGACTCGGTCAAAGCTCGGTCAACACTCGACTCGAATAAGCTCGACTCGAACTCGAACTCGACTCGACATACTAACGAGTCGAGTCGAGCTACCCGATACTCGACTCGATAAGCTCGTGAGATACTCGAAATATTATATATATTATTAATTTAATATTATAATTTATAAGATATAATGTAAAAAAGTAATAATAACTATTTTAGTATAATAAATTAGTAATAAAATATAAAAAAATTGAAATTAAAAAAAAAAAAAAAAAAAAAGAGGACAAGCAAGGCGCCGGCGGTAAATGAAAGTAAATGAAAATTCTAAACCCAAAAGTAATTTTTTTATTTTTTTTATGAAATTGATAAATAATAATCAACAAATACTTTTAGAATAAGAGATATGAAAACCCAAAAGTTCAAAACCCTACTCTTTTTGCTTCAGCCGCCATCCACTCCATTCCACCATTTCCACGGTTCCACTTCCACACTTCCACTTCTACGGTCCACTTCGCCGACGAGTTTTTCCGGTTCTACGATTCCACACTTCTACGGTTCCACAGTCCATCACCGACGAGTTTTTCCGCCATCAACTCGTTTCTGCCGCCGACGAGATCTGCCGGCGTCCACCTGTTTCTACTTCCGACTTGCTTTCTCTATCTTTGTATGTTCCTCCCTTCGTCTATTTCATTTATGTATATGTTACTGATTTGCTGTAAATTTCACTTTATTTAAGTTGGAATCTGAATATTTGCATTGCGGGTATGTTTCATTCTGGAATCTGTAAATGGATATTTAAGCTGTCTTTTATTTATGTATATGCATTCTTTAATATGGATTATTTGCAGCTTATATATCATCATTGATCTTTCTAGTAATTTTAGTTTTTTAGACTTATTTTAGTTTCTTTACTTATATATCCTGATTGTGAAATTTGTGATTAATTGTAGCTGAAATTTTGTATTACGTGATTAACTATTTTTTAGATTGATTTTAGTTCTTTAGTTTCTATTTTTTACTTTCTGTTTAGTTTATGTGCTTTTATTATGATTCATTTCACTACATTATTAACTTGTTTTAGCTAAATTGGTAAGGAAATCTTTTTTGTTGGAATCATTTTACTTGCTTGTTTGCTCAGTTATTCACTCATTTTACTGGCTAAAGTCCCAACATGAATGTTGTTAATTTGTTTATATTTGGAGTTTAAATTTAATAAAATATGCATTTAAAATTTTAGAGATGTCTAGTGGACCACAACTATCTTCCACGCCAGTTGGTGTTTCAAATGAAGATTTGCACATTAATGTTGATGAAGGATCAAATGAGGATGTCTCCGTGGAGGTTAATGAAGAGCCTTGTTATACCCCCCCCCCCCCATTAACACCACAAATAAAGAAGTCGAACCTGAAAACCCTTTTCATAACTCTAAAAGACCAAGAAGATCAAAAGTGTGGGACGAATTTCTTGAACCTGAAATGATAAAAAATGTATGGAAAGTGAAGTGCAAATATTGTAAAACTGCCCTTTCTCTTTTGAAGTCTAAGAGCACTACCCACATGCACCGACACTTAGAATCTTGTACAATGAAAGCGAAACACACGAGACAACAAAAATTGATTAATTTTTTACCATCTGATTCAAGCACCGCTACAAATCAATCTGGATTTGTTAGTGCTTTACATAATGGCAAACTTGACATGTTAAAGATGCGAGAGGGGATAGCTCATTGGATTACTATGCATGAGCATCCTTTCAGTCTTGTTGAGGAGGAAGGCTTCAACTTGATGATGAAAAGGGGAATACCTGAATGGAACCGTGTATCTAGAGTTACTATTAGGGCAGACACTTTCAAAGTCTATGAGTTTGAGAAGAAAAAAACTAAAAGATTTGTTTAAGAAGGTGGAAAGAGTAAGTTTGACTACAGATTTGTGGAAGTCAAAACCACAAAAAATTGAATACATGGTGATTACTGCCCATTTTGTGGATCTTGAGTGGAAGCTTCAAAAGAGGGTGATTAACTTTGTTCATTTGCCTCCTCCACGAAAAGGCACAAATATAGCTGATTGCATCTTAACATGTCTAAGGGAGTGGGAAATTGAGGACAAAGTAAGTTTTGATTTGCTTAATACAGTCTATATATGTGTTTTATTTTATTTATAATTTGTGCATTAATAAAGCTAAAATTTGTGTATTTGTGTTAGGTTTTCACAATTTCTGTGGACAATGCATCTGCAAATGATTCTTGCATTGCCATTTTGAAGGACAACTTTGAATCAAATGGGAGGCTTATTTGTGGTGGAATATTGTTTCATGTCCGATGTTGCGCCCACATTCTCAACATTATGGTTCAACATGGTCTTCAACAAGTGAAGGACATTATCGAGAAAGTTCATGATACTGTTGATTACTTGAACTCAAGTGATGCACGTCTCAAGCGTTTTGGTGAACTTGTAAGCCAGTACAACATGAAGCATCGAAAGTTAGTTCTTGAATGCAAGACACGTTGGAACTCAACATACGACATGCTAGATTGTGCCATCAAGTTTAGACAGGTATTTCCTCGATATGCTTTGCATGACCGTAATTATACTTCTTGTCCTGATGAAGAGGAGTGGGGTAAAATTGGAAAATTGCTTGATATATTGAAAGTGTTTAAAGATGCCACTAACTCTATATCCGGTTCTGAATATCCAACATCCAATTTGTTTCTTGCTGAAGTACAAAGGATTAAAGTTATGTTGGATAAACAATCTGAGTCGAGTGATGATTTTGTTAAAACTATGGTAACATTCATGAAAGCGAGATTTGATAAATATTGGGGGGAATGTAACATGTTGATGTCAATAGGGACCGTGTTAGACCCTAGACTGAAAATGAGGGCTATAGAGATTGCATGGCCGAAAATGTTTTCTCCAAGTGTAGCGCGGGAAAATATTAATAAGGTGAAAGAGGTTATGTATGAGCTTTTTGATGAATATGTGAGAATGTATTCTACTTCTATTGGGGATGAAAGTGGAGAGTGTGAATTTGGTTCAAATAATCGTGATGGAAATGATGGATCTAGTGGTTTATCTGAACTTTTGTTAGATGTGTTTAGTGGGGAGACATCAGTAAATCGTGTGAAATCTGAGCTTGATATGTATCTAGAAGAGGGATGTTTCTTTAGTCAAGACTACAAGTTTGATGTCTTAGCTTGGTGGAAGGAACAATCAAACAAGTTTCGAATTTTGTCTAGAATGGCTGTAAATATCTTGGCGGTTCCTATCACTACCGTGGCCTCAGAGGCAACCTTTAGTGCTGGTGGGCGTGTAATAGATCCTTATAGAGCTTCTCTTGCTCCGAAAACGGTGCAAATGTTGATGTGCACGGGTGATTGGTGTAGATCCCTCCATGGAGTGAAAAGGAAGAACAAGGTTAATTATCTTCACTTTTAATAAGTATACTAATTTGTTTTATTTATTTATTGTAGGAGAGCGAATAACAACCAAAAGAAATTTTCATTCAAGTACCGTTGAAGGAACCCGACAATTGAACGCGTTTAATTTATAATGTACTTGGTTTTAGTATTTGGTTGTAAACTTTTAATTTTCTGGATTAACTTTGATGATAATTTAGATTTATTTCGAAGTTTTAATATTGTTATGCGTTAAAGAAATTCGAGCTTGAAACGAGCTCGATTCGAGCTTGGAACGAGCTCGATTCGAGCTTGAAACGAGTTCGAGTTCGAGTTCGAGTTTGATTCGAGCTCGATTCGAGCTCGAGTCGAGCTCGAGTTCGAGTTCGAGCTCAGGAATTGCCTTTCAAGTCGAGTTCGAGTTTGGAATTTTGCTACTCGCGAATTTCGAGTCGAGTTCGAGCTCAAGAATTTGCTTTCGAGTTCGAGTCGAGTATAATGATACTCGAGCTCGACTCGCATCATTTACACCCCTAGTGGTCGATCGTGTGATCGAGAGCGGTGCTTTTAGGAGATCTAGAGACCGGTATACATGATGATTAGTCACATTTTTGGGAGAATAGCGACACCCGACTGCAATCTGATAGAGAAATCTAGATTATTTAGGTTGTCGTAAATTTATTCTTCATTTGATGAGTTTGTACACATTATACTATATTCCCCTTTTGGGTTGATACCTTTGGATACCTTGGCAGATCTTGTACAACAGGTTTTCACCAATTTACAGTCGTCATATTGCCAAAATTTGAAGTTTTAAATTTACCCCAATTTTTAGGATGTTACAAGTTGGTATCAGAGCATTAGTTTAAGCGAACTAGGTATGGATGTAGGGTACCTAGACTTAAGCTGTGAAATTAGGCAACAATGGTGTGAGATTGGGTAAACTCTTAAGATAAGTTAGTCTTAGAGTCGACGGAAGCTACACAAATTAAGAGCTACGGTAATGGGAATGAAATTTTTTATGTATCGCATGTTCATAATTTCGCCTAGCTAACGTTATTATGAAGATGTTTTACGTGATTATGCTTTTTTCCGTTGTTATGATAATTAACGAAAGTGGTAGTACGTTCCTTGTTTATTTTCTGTTCATCCTCATCTTAACTATATTCTCGCGTGTGTGGTAGACTATGGTTAATATGCGTAATCAGCCAGAAGGGCAAGATACGGAGGCATCTACGGCCGATCAACCGAGAGTAACGAATAATGACTTGCCCCCACCTTTTATAAACGTGTTGGGTGGAGGACCGGGGCAGATACCTCAACGTACCCTAGATGCAACTCATCCGATCATGGAAGAAGTAACTCCGGAGACTAGAATGATGGAGCGGATTATGGAAGCGATGAAAGCAGCTATGGCTCAGCAGCAAGAAGTATTCCTGAAGCTCTTGGATGACCGAGATGCCAACCACCGTAGGCATGAGACGGTGGCGGAGAATATAATTGTGGCGGGATTCGGAGGTACGGGACCCGTTGTCCCTTCTAATAAAACTCCACCTCCTGAAGTAAGACAACCGCCTAAGGCTTGTACTTTCAAGACCTTCCTTGGTTGTCGACCCCTAGAGTTCAAGGGTACCGATGATCCGCTAGTGTGTATGAACTGGGTTCGAGAGATGGAGCAGGCCTTCAGATCAAGTGAATGCGGAGAGAGTCAGAAGGCAATATTTGGTTCTCAGATGTTGAGGGGAGCGGCCCTAACGTGGTGGAACGTTTACTCCTCCTCGGTGGAAGCTACGGTTTTGGCCAAGTTGAGTTGGTCAACCTTCAAGCAGAAATTGATGGAGGAATTTTGCAATGAGCGGGCCTTGGACCGAATAGAGGAAGAGTTCAGGAATTTGATAAAAGGGAACTCTTCTTGGAAGGAGTATAACCGACAATTCATGGATAAGCTCGGTTTGGTGGGACATCTAGTTCCGACCGAGAGGGAAAATATCAAAGCCTACACCAAAGGGTTGCTAAGTGAGATGAAAAATCTAGTTCGGGTGTCTAAAGCCTCTACCCTTCGTGAAGCTATCGAAGAGGCTCAGTTGGTGGAAGACTACTATGGTCTAAGAAAAATAGAGAGGAGTGGACCGGTTGAGAAAAGGAGGTGGGAAGGAAATTCCGCACCTTCAAGAAGGACAAAGCCTTACAACAGCAACTATCGTGGTAGCAAATCTGGACGCGAAGCTAAATGGTGCCCTAAGTGTCGGAGCAAGCATTTTGGCCCGTGCACCTTGGGCAGTTCAAATTGTTTCAAGTGTGGAAAGTCGGGTCATGATCGTCGTGATTTCCCGGTTCGAGGGTGCTTTGAATGCAAAGAACCGGGTCATATCCGAAGTGAGTGTCCGAAGTTGAAAATTGGGGGAAAGGAAACGAAGAAGGCGGATCCTCCGAGAGCGTCGGGAAGAGCATTTCAAATGACCACCGAAGAAGCGAAGGCTTCGACTGATGTAGTGTCGGGTACGTTTCTTCTAAACTCCGTACCTACGCGTATATTGTTTGATTCCGGCGCGAGCTTTTCGTTTGTATCGATTTCGTTCTGTCAAAAGTTATTTGTGCCCACTAGTAGTTTAGAAAATGCTATAGTGGTAGAATTAGCGGACGGCGATCAAGTAGCGGATCGGGATGTTTTGAAAGGTTGTAAGTTGGAGATTGAAGGGCAAGAGTTTCCGGTCAATCTAATGTCGATGGTCATCGGGGGATTTGATGTTGTGATTGGGATGGATTGGTTAGCAAATAACCATGCCGAAATCCTTTGTGCAAAGAAACTGGTCCGAGTTCCGACCTCGAGTGGTGAGACTGTAACCGTGTACGGCGAGAGGCGAAAAGGCGAAGTAGCAATCATTAGCATGGCAAAGGCACGAAAATGTTTGGCGAAAGGATGCTCATCCTTTCTGGCATATGTGTTAGATGTCAAACTCGAGAAGACGAAACTAGAAGATGTCGAGGTGGTAAGGGAGTTTCCCGACGTATTCTCGGACGACTTGCCTGGTTTACCCCCCGATCGCCAAGTGGAGTTCAAGATCGGTTTAACACCGGGAGCGGCCCCAATAGCTAGAGCCCCATACCGATTGGCTCCATTCGAAATGAAGGAAATGATGGGTCAACTTCAAGATCTTCTCGAGAAGGGATTCGTGAGGCCGAGCTCGTCACCGTGGGGAGCACCGGTCTTGTTTGTAAAGAAGAAGGATGGCACTATGCGAATGTGCATAGACTATAGGGAGTTGAATAAGGTAACCGTAAAGAATAAGTACCCACTCCATAGAATCGACGATTTATTCGACCAACTTCAAGGAGCGGGATGTTTTTCCAAGATCGATCTTCGTTCCGGTTACCACCAAGTGAAGGTCAAGGAGGATGACATTCTAAAAACTGCGTTTAGGACACGCTATGGACATTACGAGTTCTTGGTGATGTCGTTTGGTCTGACGAACTCCCCCGCGGTGTTCATGGATTTGATGAATCGCGTGTGCCGACCGTTTCTTGACAAGTCGGTCATTGTGTTCATCAACGACATATTGGTTTACTCCAAGGATGAAGCTGAGCATGAACAACATCTTCGAAAGATTGTGTTCATCAACGACATATTGGTTTACTCCAAGGATGAAGCGACGTGTTAAAAGTATTGAGGAAAGAGAAGCTTTATGCTAAATTCTCCAAATGTGAATTTTGGTTGAAGGAAGTTCAGTTCTTGGGGCATGTAGTTTCGAAAGATGGAGTGAAGGTGGATCCGGCCAAGATTGAAGCTATGATGAATTGGGAACCTCCCAAAAGTCCGTCCGAGATTCGAAGTTTTCTAGGCTTGGCGGGGTATTATCGAAGGTTCATACATGACTTCTCCAAGGTTACTTCTTCGTTGGCGATGTTGACCAAGAAGAATGTAAAATTCGTGTGGACGGGAGAACAAGAGAAAGCATTTAGGACCTTGCAAAGGAAATTATGCGAGGCTCCGATCTTATCCTTGCCGGAAGGATCGGAGGATTTTGTGGTTTATAGTGATGCGTCCAAAATGGGGCTTGGATGTGTACTTATGCAAAGAGGAAAAGTGATCGCGTACGCATCAAGACAATTGAAGGTTCATGATAAGAACTACCCCACGCACGACTTGGAGTTGGCAGCGGTAGTGTTCGCTTTAAAGTTATGGCGGCACTATCTTTACGATACAAAGTGTACCTTGTACACGGATCACAAGAGCTTGAAGTATGTTTTTGATCAGAAAGAGCTCAACATGAGGCAACGAAGGTGGTTGGAACTACTTAAGGATTACGACTGTGAATTACTCTACCACCCGGGTAAGGCAAACGTGGTGGTCGGCGCCTTAAGTCGGAAAGAGTATAGCGGGAAACTTCAAGACAAACTTACAAGAATCGAATTGGTGTCGAGTCTCATAGAAGAGATTAAAGAGGCGCAAACCGAAGCATTAAAAGAAGAAAACCTCAAGGAGGAAGTGATGACCAAGCAACGGTTATTGTTGACCGAAGATAGCCGAGGGATCAAATGCTTCAATGGGCGAGTTTGGGTACCGAAGTTTGGTGGTTGTCGAAAGCTACTTTTGGAGGACGAGCATAAATCCAAGTATTCCATTCACCCGGGAAGTACCAAGATGTACCAGGATTTGAAACTACATTATTGGTGGCCAATTATGAAATTGGACGTGGCTCATTTTGTAGAGAGATGCATAACTTGTTCGCAAGTGAAGGTTGATCATCAACGACCCTATGGGAGCCTTCAGTCACTAGAAATCCCCGAGTGGAAATGGGACAAGATCACCATGGATTTCGTGACCAAGCTACCGAAGACATTGAAGGGGAACGATACAATTTGGGTTATCGTTGATCGGTTGACGAAGAGCTCCCACTTTTTAGCAATGCGGGAAACTTTTCCAATGGATAAGTTGGCAAAGCTTTACATAGACGAAGTGGTCTCTAGAAACGGTATACCCTTGTCGATAGTTTTCGATCACGATAGTCGGTTTACATCGAGGTTTTGGGGAGCTTTACACAAAGAGTTGGGCACGCGAGTAAATTTGAGCACAACTTACCACCCGCAAACAGACGGACAAAGTGAAAGGATGATTCAAACGCTTGAAGACATGCTTAGATCATGCGTGATCGACTTTGGCGGTAGTTGGGATACCCATTGTAACACCCCGATTTTCGAAAGGTATCATTTCAAGTTAATACAGAAACCGATATATTAAGGAAAAATAAGATATTTGATTTTGGGATGATTTATACTTCAGTAATCATGCGGGATAAGGCTGTAGGTGATTGACTGCGATTAGATTGGGTTCGTTTTGATGGTTTGCTCGTCGGTGTGACAACATGGTTTATGTTGATGGTGTACCGTCTTCGTGGGTTTCGCGACCAAAGGAAATTCTTGTGGTCCGTCTGTTAGGAATGTTATATTTGGGATTTTTAGCACTCTGTTTGGTGTCATCCTTAGTGCGACCATCCATCTGGATTGAAATTTTCGTGGGATGCCCGCGTTTTTCGAAGTTACCGTTTAGACCTAGGCGTCGACTTGCTTCTTAGAGTCAATGGATCTGGGAATGTTTGGGATGTATCCCGGTTGGATCATGGGAAATATTGACCTTTCGATGATTGAATTTAAATGGAAGATAAACGATGATGATTAAGTACCGATGTGTATAAGCATTCCCGGGATGGTAAAGGTTTTATTATGGGAATGTTGTGAGTTGGGTGTTGGAACGGAGTTGAGTGTTAGTTGATTCTGGTTTAACCATCTACCTGAAGGACACATTGGTGCGCCTTGGAAGGATAACTTTATCAACATTAGGAATGGATCAGTTGAAATCTGAGGATTATGGAAGTTTGGTTATGATCTTTGATGTTGGGTTCGGAACCGTTTAGATCCGAAGGAGATTGGTCGGTGAGAAGTTGGAGTCACTAATCGCTGGGAGGTGGTAATTGTCACCCAAGGTTGGGAGATGACCGTAACCTTGTGGGAAAAGGTTACTTTGGTGAGTTAAGTGTTTGCTCGATTATGAGGGTGATGCGCCTATGAGGGGCGATTTGCATGGATATCAGTGTAAGGGTCATGATAGTGGTGCTGGCAGATGGGTTAAGGGCAACCCTTCTGCGTGTAAGGTTTCATGGGAACCTAGATTTCGGGGACGAAATCATTCCAAGGTTGGGAGGATTGTAACACCCCGATTTTCGAAAGGTATCATTTCAAGTTAATACAGAAACCGATATACTAAGGAAAAATAAGATATTTGATTTTGGGCTTGAATCCTTAATTTTATAGTCTTGATGGATAAAGGATTCAATTACGAGTCCAACGGTCCTTTCCGGAGCGAAAACGGAGACATAACGAAGAAGTTACGGTCGAAACAGTGTTAAGGACTTTTGGTACATTTCGCGCGACAGTGCCCACTGTCGCATGTCAGGGTCGCGCCAAACCTGCAGTGCATAAAATCGTGTTTTTCTTCATTTGGTCATAACTTTTTCATTTCAACTCCGTTTTTGGCGATTCAACTTGCTATGGTTTTGTATTTGAGAGCTTTTCAAGGTTAGATTGTTAGTTTTGGGAAGATCTAAGAGTATTTGGTGGTGGAGTGGAAGCAAGGATCAATAGTTCATCATCATCACCTCCATCTTCAAGAATTTTTAGGTTTTCTAGGTTTTCATCAAAACCTAAGTGGTAAGTGTATCCCTTCCATTTCTAAACCATGAAATAAGTTATAAATGCTCCATTGATGGTTTTCTAGTGTTTGATTTCTCTAAATTTCGGTTTGGATAATTTTGGGATTTTTGGGTCAAAATTAGGGTTCTTGCCACATTTGGGGATTTTGGTATAGAATGTTTGGGGAATGATTCTAAGTGATTGATTATGATTATTTATGGTTGGAACCTTGTGAATCTAGGTTTTGGAAGATTTGGTTTAAAGAACCAAGTTTATTCAAGGAAAGCTCTAAGTGGGTAAAATCTAGATTTAGTCTAAATCTAGCAAGGTGAGTTTACTAACCTTTGTTAAAACTAGATACACATCATTATCTTCTACTTGTTAATATTAATGCATTTCTCTAATGTTCATGTTTATTGTTCAAGTATTTGGGGGTTTTTCCCATGGATTATGTATATGAAAGTTACCATGATTTATATGAGTATATCTTGGTATTTTGATGATTCCTACTTGGAATGCCTTTTGGCGACCTTACATTCTCGTGATGGATTTGGTTGATATTTGGGTTAAGTGTTGAAATTGCATGATTAGGATGGTAATGTTGTGTTTATGATTGATATCCGAATATGTTGGGTTGTAACACATCTTGAGACCTCCTATTTGCATTATGTGGACGAACCGAGTCAGTGATTCACTATAGGAATGTAGGTGGGTGACATTTGGGGAATTTCCTAAGCGGTAGTCTCCTATGTGCCTAGACCTCCGCCGTCGGGGAATTTCCTAAGCGGTAGTCCTCGGTGCGTGTCGGGCCTTTGGGTTGCCAGTGAAAGTGGCTTCAAGGTGCATTGCCTCTTTGGGTGAACCTAATTTGGAGATATGGGTCGCTCCCGTTGACTCCACATCCACGTGATTAAATGATTAACTGCTGTTAAGAACTGCAACTGTTTCTGGCATGTTTTTACTTATACAACTCACTAGGGTTTTTGGCCTAACACTTGCTTGGTGTCGATGTGTATCTCAGGTGTTAGCGGCGCTGCTCCTAGGCAAGTTTAGATGCTTTGGGCGAGAGTTTGGGGATTTTGGCACTTGAACTATTTTTGGAACATTTGGGTTTATAGATAACACCCCTTTTTGTAATCTCTTTTCTAGATGTAGAAATTAGATTAGTTGCTTGTTATTTATTTACCCGTTAAATTACAAATTGTGATTAGACAGGTTATTTGTATATTTCCCCATGTTTGGGAGGCTCTTGCTATTGCAAAATTTATACCACTTATCCTCTTTTGGAAAGTTTTTGTTATCCCTGTTTTTAGGGTGTTACAAGTTGGTATCAGAGCTCTAGTTTAAGTGAACTAGGCATGAATGTAAGGTGTCTAGACTTAGACTGAGTACGTTAGGCAATGATTTTTGAGATGGGTAGAAGTTCTAAAATGGGTTAGTCTTAGAGTCGACGCAAACTATGGTTATCAAGCGTTGTGGCGATGGTAACGAGAACCTTTATGTATTATATGTTCATAATCTTACCTAGCTAATGTTATTATGAGGATATTTATACGTGATGGTGCTTGAAGTGCCGTTACTGTGACAATTGGTAATGTAGTAGTATGTTCTCTTATGCTTGGTTTGCTAATGTTATGATATTTGGTAGACGTGGTAGTACGTTTCCTTCGTGTTCAATTATGTTAATCTCCTTTTTATCCATCCTCGTACTTGTATGAACTGCCTTGGTATGTCGACCGTTGGGGTAGTAAGAAAGTTTCTGAATGGGTAACTATTAGAAAAGTTAATGATGGTAAGTATGGTGATTGCGTTAAGTGAACAGTTTCGAGTCGGATTTATTGGTTGGATTAGAACCATAGACTTTTTGAATCGATGTATTCGAAGAGAAATTGTAAGGTGAACCTATGAAGTCCGTGGTTTTTTCCTTAAGATGTTGAGCATCTGGATGACGATAATGTAACTAGAGATATTGAGGAGCGTGAGTTCAAGTTGATTTGTGAAAGCGGTGTACATGCCAAAATATTCATTTTAAGGTGTTTATGTGTTTTACATGAAATTATCAAATGTTGGGTTAGTTGGTAATCTTTGATTATTTGAAGTAATAACCTTTATAAACTTGGTATAACACCACATTTGGGATTTTTGGGCATTTTCATAGAGGGTCACAAATCAATGTGTTTTAATGTTTTATTGCATAAAACGATCTTTGGTCAAAGAAATATACTTTGGAATGGTTGTCGGTTTTTATGCATCATTCATGAAATGGAATGTTTTATGAAGCATTACTTGCATACTTAGGTAGAGTATTTGAAAGTATGTATATAGTCTCATTTTATGATTTCCATTCTTATCAGCAGTTAAACTTGGAAAGGTATATTTGAAAATAGATGAGTCTTTAGGACTTCGGTCCGGTTTAATAGCCCAATTGTGAAATACCAAGTATGATGGCGGTTAATGCGCATCAATTAAGAATTACATGTTCTGAGTGCGTTGGTCATTCAATTGGAGTCATGTATTGTTTAGACTGTAATGCAGTGGATTCATATATATATGAGTCGGTCTTTATTATTTAAAAAGAAAATGGGCTATTGTTTATAAGTTGCTTATTTTAAAGTGCTTGTGTTTTACATTAAATTGTTAACTGCTGATAAGTTTTGGGTTATTTGGATATATTTAACTTTATAAACTTATGTAGCACACCTCTTTGTGATTTTTGGGCATTTTAATAAATAAATCATTTTGATATATTTCTTTTACGATGTAATATATAAATGGAAGTCATTTTATATAATTGTCCATTTGGTGCATACGATTTTATAAACCGTTGGAAAATGCATATCATTGAACTATGAGTTATTTTGGCAACATGAAGAGAAAGAGTTCATTTGGAAAACATTTTGTTTCAACCAATGAGAAGTTTTGGTTATTTTGAAATCTTTAGTTTTATGAACATGTTGAGACATCCATTTTGGGATCTTTGGGTATTTTGGTAAATAAATCATGTCGAGATGTTTCTTCGATGATTTTACATATATAATTGGAGTTCAATTGACGTAAGTGTCATTTTGTGTATTTGATCTTATAAACCTTTTTCAGAAGACACATATTATTGTGTTACGAGGCATTTTGAAACATAAGAGTATGAGTTCATTTGAAAAATGGTTTGTCTCAACCGGCGATGAGATTTTAGTTAATTATATTTTTGGTCATGTTTGCATAATAGTTGGTCAAGCGTGTTTCAATATTTACATCGACTTTCATTGGGTATTTACGTAAACTGTTGGGTCGTTGGCTCGGTTATAAATAAATAGAGTCTTGAAGAAATTTGTCCGATTTAAAAACAGTGGTATTGTTTCCCTTTGAGTTTAGTGGGAGCAGTTCAGTTGCACATATCATGTATACATATTTTATTGGAAATTTCCGTCATGGTATTTCAGCCAATGTTTTAGAATGATGAGAGCATGTTTATATTTGGCTTTGAACTCGAAAACGACATAAATTATTTCATGTTTTAACCAGGTGCATACGCATATCAATCTACTAGCTTTGTGAAATAAACGGTCGCATGCAAGTTTTGTTGTGAAATCTTATTTCGTGCCGCATTGTGACTAGAAGAGAAAAAACTTTAAGAGTTCTATATTGTGAGCATGTTGTCTTGGGTTTTGCAAACATTTTATTTATACAGTTTGGAATTAAACTAAATTACCCTTACAATTGCTCAAATTGCATGCATATGTCTTTACTAAATTTTGGGGAATAAACTGATGTATGCGAGTCACGATGGGAAGTTTTATTTCATGACATTTCATGGTTAATTGCAGAAATTTTGGGGTTCGATTTTGTGAATTTTCCTTCGGTAGTTTTGTACGAACGTCTTGTTATACACTGTTTTAGTACGTGAAACTATTTCTCATTCATTACATAAATTATATTGTTGGTGTGAGTAATCGTATAAAAGATTTATGTTATTTCGGATAGAACTTTTGCCCAGAACATATTTTAGTTATTGATTTTACTGATAGGAGTTTTCCGCAATGCATGAAATGATTTTCCGGTTTGCATGTTGTCGTAGTTACAGTTTTGGGTAAGTACGTTTTATCGGTGCGACCCAAATTTGAAACGCGAATATATATATATATATATATATATATATATATATATATTTATTTATTTATTTGCGTCCCTATTGTGTTGCTACATTTGGAAATGATCGGAGGTATATAGGTCTTGTTGGAAATTTTATCTTCCGACGTTTTGTGTTAAAGTAAAAGATTTTAAAGTTGAAATTGTGAAATCCCCTTTTGAGAGTTGTACAAACTTTTATTGCATATGTTATGGGACGGAAGTTATTTTTCATATGCATAGTATAAATTGATGCATACTAAGACCCTGGTAGTTCGTTTGAAAATTTTGTTACGCATCTTTCATTATCGTTTTATTAGCGTAAGTACTGATCAAATGAGTTTTGAAAATGGTTTTATATGTGTGGCATTGGTGATCAATTTTGGAACCTATCGAATGCACGATAGTGTATTTTCACCGCACGTTTAATTGTTATAACACTTATGTATTTGAGAGTTTTATAAATTTCAAATTGGCATAGTAGTGTGAAAAACCTTGAACTCACAGGGCCTATAGATTTAAACCCCGTCGTGAAAGGAGTTGTAAATTAGGGACTAAGGGAGTCCTTGGGAGTTGAAACGTGGGATAATCGGACTTGCTGGCAGTCTTGAATTTTAGGAATTAGGTTTTCGAATCTATGCGCGTTTGTATTATTGGAAATAATAGATTTAAGTCTTCCCAGTTGTTTAAGGGATGATTTATACTTCGGTAATCATGCGGGATAAGGCCGTAGGTGATTGACTGCGATTAGATTGGGTTCGTTTTGGTGGTTTGCTCGCCGGTGTGACAGCATGGTTTATATTGATGGTGTACCGTCTTCGTGGGTTTTGTGACCAAAGGAAATTCTTGTGGTCCGTCTGTTAGGAATGTAATATTTGGGATTTTTAGCACTCTGTTTGGTGTCATCCTTAGTGCGACCATCCATCTGGATTGAAATTTGGGTGGGATGCCCGCGTTTTTCGAGGTTACCGTTTAGACCTACGCGTCGACTTGCTTCTTAGAGTCAATGGATCATGGGAAATATTGACCTTTCGGTGATTGAATTTAAAAGGAAGATAAACGGTGATGATTAAGTACCGATGTGTATAATCATTCCCGGGACGGTAAAGGTTTTATTATGGGAATGTTGTGAGTTGGGTGTTGGAACGGAGTTGAGTGTTAGTCGATTCTGGGTTAACCATCTACCTGAAGGACACATTGGTGTGCCTTGGAAGGATAACTTTATTTACGGGATTTCTTCATTTAGGGCTAAGTTTGGGAGCTGATAGAGGGTTTCACTCCAACGATTTTGGTAAGGTTTCTACCCCAACTTCAACCACAACATTTAATGATCTTCTAGGAGTTTTAATGGTGGTGTAAATGCTTCCTTAGATGCGGTTTTGAAAAGGTTCTAGATTGTGCCAACTCCTCAAGTCTTCAACTTCTCATCTACCACTCTAGGGTTTGATTTCTTGTGAGAAATCACTAAGGTGAGTGTTTTTCTTGACCCTTCCACTCTCATACATGTTTAATAATGTGCTAGTATTCATGTGCATTTTGTTATTTATTTACTTGATTTCGTGGAGCTAACCTAAAACCCCACTTGTGGGTGAAGTTGCAAATGGAGAGTATTCGAGATGCTATTTGGTCAAGATATGTAGCAAGAGCTATGTAAGAAGAATAAGTTGTATGTTTGGTCATATTGGGATTTGATGT
Organism: Arctium minus; assembly: GCA_954870635.1. Taxonomy (NCBI): domain Eukaryota; kingdom Viridiplantae; phylum Streptophyta; class Magnoliopsida; order Asterales; family Asteraceae; genus Arctium; species Arctium minus. The sequence goes on along the minus strand of OX941081.1, from coordinate 24,606,760 downwards.
TGATTCGTATCTCTCGGCTTGCATTGCCATTATCGATAGACTAAAGACCCGGTTTGGGTTGAGTGCTCAAGTAGCTAAAGATCTCGTTTGGGTTGATGCTAATCAAGTTATGTGACTTGAGAGAAATTATAAACGTGCTGACGATATTATATTGTGTTTTCTGTTTAATGTCAGGTGAAGCAAATTGGTAGAGCGTTGTATAAATACGATGTTATTGTGCTTAGATCTCATTTTGTCAATTAAATTTGTGGTCATACGTTCTCACTAGGCCTTAGCCTAACACTTGTTTCTTTGGTTGTCATGGATGACAGGAAATCCTGGTGGCGGGAACCTTCGGGAATGAGTGGTCGATCGTGTGATCGAGAGCGGTGCTTTTGGGAAATCTAGAGACCGATATACATGATGAATAGTCACATTTTTGGGAGAATAGCGACACCCGACTATAATCTGATAGAGAAATCTAGATTATTTAGGTTGTCGTAAATTTATTCTTCATTTGATGAGTTTGTACACATTATACTATATTCCCCTTTTGGGTTGATACCTTTGGATACCTTGGCAGATCTTGTACAACAGGTTTTCACCAATTTACAGCCGTCATATTGCCAAAATTTGAAGTTTTAAATTTACCCCAATTTTTAGGGTGTTACAGATTTATCTTGAGGTATTTCCAGGTATTGATTTGTAGAGAGGGATTTTATCATTTATTTTATGTAATAACGAAATTATAATTAGTTGTTCTTTCCAAATTTGAGGGTGTTACAGTTGCTTAGTCATATTTTGAGGGTTGCGTGACTGTTGGGTGACACACTCCCTATAAATCTCTGACATGGAAGTTGTTTGTGTCATCCGATATGTACACCCGTTGGTCCTTTTTGCAGATGAGATTTGTTTTGAGCTTTTATTATCTTTCTTTGACGCTAATTTGCTTGGGGACAAGCAATGCTTGGTTTGGGGTTGTTGATAAGACCAATTTTTGGTGTTATTTTCATGTCACTTTCCAAGTAATATTGCTTAATTCCAAGTAAATATAGTGGGATTTTCATATTTTAAATCAAGTGTTTCAGGATTTGCATCATGTAATGAGATAGATAAGAAAGTGCGCGAGAAGTAAGGTTTTCCGAGTGAAACAAGAGCATGAAAGTCCTCAAGATTTAAGTGTGAAAAGTAGGCATTTAATCAAGCGGGTTAATTTTTGGAGGAAATAAATTTTGCCCAAAACAGTAGCTAAAGTGACTTTGAAGTTAGTTGTTAAAGCTGAAGTTAGTTGTTAAAGCTGAAGTTAGTTGAGCAACTCACCTTAGAGAAAATTTTTGGGTGAGTTACAAGTTAGTTGAAACTGACTGTAACTCACTTCAGACTCACGTGAAAGTGTTGGACGTTTTTTAAAAGAATTTTTCCTAGGGTTTGAAGGCATTATCAATCTATCTTTGAAAGGGCGACAAAGGACGGCTAAGAGGCGATTTTGGGAAGAAAAAAACAACAAATTGAAGCAAGGAAACATTTGGGAAGTGATTTATACACCAAAATATTGCCAATCTTCATGGGTATTACACAATCAAGGGAGTTTTACAATCTTTGACTTTTCGAGAGACTTTTTCTTAGATCTATGAATTCCTCTACGATTTTGTTTGTTAATACTGCCAACATGAACTAATCTTTAGATGTTGGGGGTTGGTTTGACTTTGGTTTAAGCATACGAACATGTAACTTAGAGTTTCTATCAGTTTTTCCTAACTAATGAATCATATGATTTGGGTTTTAATGCTTTTGTGAGTCTGATCAACTTTTCTCTAATTTGTTCGTTATAAATTAAATTCGAGAGAATTAATTGTTAACAAGAACTAGAATTATATGCCTAAGGTGAGAAATTGGATAGAGATATACCAAGTAAACCTTAGTATTTCTATAATCTAGAACTTAATGTGTTTTGAGTCCATGTGTTGAGATCGAGAGATGAAACTTATGTTTTCAAAATAAAATCCATTGTTGCTTGAGAAAGAACAACGATGATTTTAGGGATAAGATATTCATTTAAGAGATTAACTGGTAGTTGTTTTGAGAACATTGTTCATTAGTGAAAACTATAGGATTTCCAACCCTCAACTACTTTCTCCATAAAAAGTTTTTCTTACGTCGTTTATTATTCCGCACTTGATTTATTTTATTAGTAGTTGATAATTTAATCCCAAAAATTCAATCCTTTTGATTGTTTAGTTAATAGTGAATATAGTAATTGTGATACTCAGTTCCTAGTTCTCTTGGGTCGATACTCGTACTTTCAAGTACATATTACTTTATTCGACCCGTATACTTGCGGTTAGATTAAGGGGGTGTAAACCCACCTATCAAGTTTTTGGCGCCGTTGTCGGGGAACTAGTTTGCACTGATAGCACTACCAGTTATAGTGTAATACTCTCAAATCTGGAAATAACAACTAATTTTATATTTTCTAAATACATCAATAAATGGTTCATAAACAATCACAATTTAAGGTTTAACCTCAACACACAGAATTTATTCTCTACATACAGTCTATAACAAGGACGGGTGCTACTAAAACCCAATAATAGTCACTATCTCTAAACTGCGGAAGACTTCACCAAATACTTACACTTGTGAAAAACTAAGCACATCTCTTCATAGTACTGCTAGAACCAAACCCTCAACTGGAACCTGATGCACATGCCGACAAATAAAAAAGGTTAAGTTTAACGCCTAATGAGCTCAAGAGTTTTCAACATAAATAAATTAATCGTTTAAAAAGGAATGATGCAATTAAAATCATAATACTTCAAGATGATATGCTTCACTTATGAAAACGACTCGTTTACTAATAATTATGCATTTTAAACGAAAGAGACACCGAGTTACCCGTTAACCAAACCAAATTGTTTTAAGGGCGAAGATCCCAATAGAAAACGTTCTTTCGTAAATTTAAGTTCAACCCAAAACTTGCTAAAAGGATAAATAGAGAGAGGACTTCAAATTTTATAAAACGCGGATAAAATGTTATATCTTGAAATACCCAACACGGGTGAAACATGACACACAACTCCTAAAAACCATATATGAAAACCCATATAAATATCGCCTTGGACACGGACATTAGACCCAAAACTCACGCAACCATAAAATGGGACGAAACCTAATATCGAAACGTGGAGATGACGTATTTCATTCAAACCTTAATATACGTGGGGGAAACCCAATATTAAGGCCATCATTACCATCGACCACACAACCAACGATAATAAAGTATGACGTTAATATTTAAAATGCTAACGGACGACGACAGGGGAGACCCGTTTCCATCTTGGGTGACAAGAACACGTAAATGGGGTCACCCGTGATGTTACTGGATTTCACCACGTATCCCGGACCTAGTTCCCATGCCATGCCAGACATCACAATCCTCAGCCCGTTTATGCCTCTGGCCATACTCCGTCGAGTTCCACCCCAAGGACTTACGGACACGGATGCCTATCCAGTCTAGACGAGTTTCAACTCAGTAGCATCGCGCCACCTATTGCCTACTCGCTAGAGAACCCAAGCGGTCAATAATTGTAACCAAAATCTCAGTCCCTACAAAACAGACAGACTTACGTGCCTATGGATCCATTACAACACTGTCTAACATTACATGACTCCAATTGAAACACCAAAGCTCGCAAAACATGTAACTCTCAAATGACACGAAATATGCGCCATCATACTCAAAACCCCACAACGGTTATTAATCCGGACAAATGTCCTCAAGTCTCAATTTAGTCAAAACCGAGCCAAAGGCCCAACAACTTACGTAAATCTCCAACGAAAGCATTTGTAAACATTAAAACATGTTTAACCGACGGTGATGTAGACACCACGACCGAAAGTATAATTAACCCAAAACTTTTCATTGGTTTAAACAAAACGTTCTCCAAATGAACTTGTTCTCTTCGTGTTGCCAAAATGACTCATAGTACAATGATATGCATTTTCTAACGGTTTATAAAATCGTATGCACCAAATGGACAATTATATAAAATGACCTTCATTTATAAATTATATCATCAAGGAAACATATCAAAATGATTTATTTATCTAATGCCCAAAAATCACAAAGATGGGTGTTACATAAGTTTGTAAAGTTAAATATATCCAAGTAACCAAAACTTATCAGCAGTTAACAATTTAATGTAAAACACAAACACTTTAAAATAAACATTTTGGCATGTACACCGTTTTCACAAATCAACTTCAACTCACCTCGCTAGATTTAGGCTAAATCTAGATTTTACCCAACTTGAGCTTTCTTGAAGAAATCCGAATCCATGAGCAAATTTCTTCCAAAAACCTAGATCCACAAATTTTCAACCGTAAATAACCATATTCAACCATATAAAATCTTTTCCCAAACATTTTACATGAAGATCTCATCTTATCCCAAAACCCTAATTTTCATAGTTGAATAGAAGAGAATATTACCTTTACCAAAGTTGGAATCCATCAACAACCCTCTTCTAGGTCACCACTATGACGTCAAATTCCAAATCATCCAAAAGAATGGGAAAAGGGTTTAGAGAGATTGATAAAACTTTAAATCTCTAGTTAAAGATGGGTGATGAGGTAAAGAATCCCAACTTGATTCCAAGACTTAGTCAAGAGGTGAAGAATCACTTTAGATCTTCAAAATGGAGGTCTTGGATGCTTCAAAATAGATCTTAAGAGAAAAGGTTTCATTTAGAGATAGGGAGAAAATGAGTTGGGAGAGTAACAAATGAAATGAGGATGAAATTTCATGTTTTAAACGAGTCTGAGGCCGCTCGCAATAGTGCCCCGCGAAAGTCACATATGTCACTTTCGTTGGCACTCTCGCTGAGAGTCTACCGCGGGCAACAATGCCCTCCGCGAGAGTGACACGGGATTGTGACACATGTCACTTTCGCTGTCACTTTCGCCCAGACTCCCCGAAGCCCGAAAATCCGATCTTTTTCGACACTAAGGCCCTCGACACTCTTTGGAAATTTTAATAGTGTTTTCCCAACATGAATCCCACCAAACACAAGGTACAAAAATGCCTGGGTGCCCTTATACTTACCGAAAATTACGGGTGTTACATATAGGCATTATTACATTGGACATTTTATTTTATTTTAATTTTCAGTTAATTTTACTATTCGATTTATGGTTTACTAAATTCTCTAATATGATTTTGCAGGTACTAATTGGTTTATGCCAAGATGTACTCGAGGAATAAGTCTAGAGCCTATAGACCCAGAAATTGAAAGAACGACGTGCCATTTGAGAAGAGCAACAAAAGTTAGAAGGTGAATACAGATGGGTGACGAAAGAGCCAGGAATGAAGAGATGCTACCGCCACCCCCACCTCCGAGAAGAGTACCGATGAGATCGTTTTCCAATCTGAATGTGGCAGCCATCAACAGAGGCATTCAAGCCCCTGCAGTAGGAGCAAATAACTTTGAGATCAAGTATGGTACAATCCATCTCTTATAGCAAAACCAGTTTGGAGGATCACCGACAGAGGACCCTTATGGACATCCTCGAGCCTTCGAAAAGATCTGCAACACCTTCAAGATCAATGGAGTATAAAAGATGCGATAAAGTTATGATTGTTCAATTTCTCACTAAGAGGAAGAGCATAGATATGTGAAGAGAGCTTACCTACCTGTCAGATTACCACTTGGGCAGATATGGCTACAACTTTCCTTCAGAAGTTCTTTCCACCGGGTAGAACCGCCCAACTAATAGCTGAAATTACTCACTTTGCTCAGTGGGAACAGGAGAAGTTATATGAGGCGTGGGAAAGGTATAAACACATGCTGAAAAAGTATCCACGTCACGGGTTACATGGCTAGGTAATCATCCAGACCTTCTTTGGTGGGCTTCATCTGTAGTACAAGAATGATATTACAGCAGCGGCATGTGGTGCCTCAATGAACAAAACCTATGAAGAGGCAGTTGAACTGATTGAAAATTTGGCAGAACATAGTTATGCCACTCCACGATCTGCAACCAGACGAGTAGCTAATGTTTAGGAATCTGAAGAATTGAAGGCGAAAAAAGCTCAGCTGGTCGCCATCACTAATCAGCTGAAAGGAACTTCCATCCAACCTGCACATCATTATGATGGAGACATTCCCGATTTGTTTCCAACTTCTCATGAACCCGAACAGGTTTAATTCTTACAAAACCGGAACAATCGCCCTCAGAATGATCCGTTCTCAAATACCTACAATGAAGAATGGAAGAAACATCCCAACCTCTCATGGTACAGCACCAACAACAGTATGGTAATAGTTATAATTTTTCATCTTCTTCTCAATCTAATAATGTTTATCATCTCTCAAGTTATAATCAGAGAAGGTTTGAGGAAGGAAAATCTGGAGAGAAGAAGTCGGGATTAGAAGATATTTTGATGAAGTTCATCTCAAAGATGGACAATACTGTTGATGATATTACTTCATGCATAAGCACTTTGACAACCATTGTGGGCACGGTTAAGGCGACAACTGATCAGAACACCACTTTCATCCAAATCTTAGAAAGACAGATGGGATAGATAGTTGATGCTCTACAATCCTGCACTCCGGGTCAATTCCCTAGTCAGACTGAAAGAAAACCAAGAGAACATTTCAATGCCATTCATCTGAGGAGTGACAAGGAATTGATAAAGGACCCTACCCGAGAGCATGTGGAGACTGAAGAATTAGAAGTTGAAGATGTTGGGACGAAAGATGGGGTAACCACTGATATTGTTGATCTAAATGATCCAAAGGAAAAAAGATGTGACATCTCCATCAAAGCCGATAGTCAACCTGTATGTGCCACCGCTACCTTTTCCGAATCGGTTGAAGGCACACGAGGATAAGGAAAAATTTAAGAAATTTCTTGACATTTTCAAGAAGTTACACATCAATATTCCATTTGCAGAGGCATTTGCAAAAATTCCAACATATCTCAAATTCATGAAAGACATCTTGTCCAAGAAGAGGACGATTGAATATCATGCCACTATTACACTTACTGACGAGTGCAGTGTAATCATTCAAAATAAACTTCCTCTAAAGCTTCAAGATCCAGGGAGTTTCTCTATACCTGTGCAAATTGGAATTGTTCATTTCAATAAAGTGTTATATGACTTAGGAGCAAGTATTAACTTGTTACCTTTATCCATTTTTAGGAAACTTGGCTTGGGGGAAGTGAAGCCAACAAATATGACACTCCAACTTGCAGATAGATTAGTGAAGTATCCAAATGGAATTGTGGAAGACGTTTTGATAAAGGTTGGAAAGTTTAATTTTCCAGTTGATTTCGTAGTTCTAGATATGGAAGAAGATGTTGAGGTGCCAATGATTTTGGGAAGACCGTTCTTTGCCACAAGCAAGGCTTTGATAGATATGGAAGAAGGTGTGACAACTTTCAAAGTTGGTAATGAAAAGGTAACCTTCCATGTTCTCAAAAGCATAAAAGATAGATGTGATACGGAAGAGTGACCGATTGGATCAGAAACTGGTAATAATGGAAAAACGAATGTGGGGAAAACTAGGAAAAGTCGTATGTGTGGGCGATTCAATTCCGCAAACGACACCGAGCCAAATTGAGAGCCACACAATCGTGCAACGACTTTAAATAAGGCGCTTCGTAGGAGGCAAACCACCCGGTAGTTTTTTTTTCTTACTTTCATTTTAGTTATTTTCTTTTTCGTAAGTTTTAATTTTGTTTTTTTAGGCCTCTCGTAAATCTGGAATATTTCTCCCGCGAGAAAACGACAAGAATCGGACATAATTATTGTGTCCCGGGAGTGGTAAGTTAGTTTGGGTTGGCTAAAAGTCACGTCCAAGTCTCTGTAGTCACTGTAAAAAATTGAGAGAAAAAGACATCCAAGTGAGTTTTATGTTAGTTTGGGACGGCCAAAAGTCACACTAGAGTCACTGTAGACACTGACTTTTCAAGATGCCCAAATCACTCTCAGGTGAGTGTGAAGTGAGTGGTTGTCTCCATAACTCACGGCCAACTCGCTTTGGTCACTGTAGATCATTAGCCAAAACACATCGTAAAGTGACTTGCAAGTTAGTTCTAGGCCCCCAACTGACGACCTACTCACCCAAATCCCAGCCAATTCTCGGGCGACTTTGACGTGGGTTTGGGGCCACCCAACTCACGTCAAACCTGTTTTAGCTGTTGTCCCTTCTCAATCTTAGAGTACCTTCGAGCAACTTCACCGTGAGTTGGGAGTTCCGCCAACTCACATCAAACCCACGTTAGACACTGGTAACCATCGATCACAACCAGCCCTTGCCATGAGTGCTAAGTGGGTTCGGGACTCATTCAACTCACCACAAACTCACGTGGCTAAATTTTTATTGATCGAACAACACAACCCCTAAGGCGACTTACTCGCTAGTTTTCCTCACGACAAACTCACTGTCGCCACTTTTGCTCTTTGCACGCCAACAACCCCTATAGAGACTTCACCGTGAGTTGGGAGTTTCCCCAACTCATATCGCACCCACGCGAGCCCTTTGGAGACCATCGATCACCATAGCCTCTATAGTGAGTTTGTCGTGAGTTTACCCCTTCCCCAAACCCACGTTCAACTCACCCGAACCCAAGAGGGTTTAAAACCCTAGACCGACAGATTTTTTAGCCCATTTCTCTCTCTTTTCTCTTCTAATCGATCCCCAAGAATCCAAGAGAACATTGACTTCCACTTAGAGTTTTCTTCAACCCCAATTCTCCTTTCTATTCTAACGAATTCTTCCAATCTCCAATCAAGGTATGCTTCTAATCTCAACCTATCTTTGCTTTACCATGAATGCAAGTTGGATCAAGGTATATGAACTAATCTCAACCTAGGGTCTAGATGAGATTGTGAATAAAGCATATGGAACTTTTAGAACATGAAATTTTCAGGAATCCTTCCATGAAAGATTTTGTTCTTCATTTTTCATACTTTGTACTTAAAGATTGTGGTCTTATCACACGTAGCGTTTTTGTGCATAATTGTGAATTTGGTTGAAATTCTCTTAAGGGGAAGAGATTTATGTACATTTTCACCCCAATTGGTAACTCATACTCTTGTGCTGACTCAAAGACTAAGCTTATAAATATTCAAACCTATGTTCCAACATAGGTTTGGGGTCCTCACTTCTTGACCTAATTTCAATATTTGGCAAGAGTAAAACCTACGCCACGGCCTAGGTTTGGGGTACCCATTTTCTTCTAATCTTTAATTGTCAAATATATTGAATTACAGGAAATGGAACGAACCAAGCTCACCACCACAACTACACCCCGTTGACCCAAGTACGTAGATTGACACCAGACACCGACGCAGCAGCTCGTCACCCACCATGACCATGACACGCCGCTGTACATCACTTGTTTGGAAACGAATATTAATCACGCAATAACGGAGATTGGAGTTGACAGAACCAGTGTGGAAAATATAGAGGAGAAACTCGCGGATCGGGGATTTGGACAGGGATACCTTACAGGCGAGCCACGCCAAGCTAGGAAGCGTCTCCAAGCTACCGCTTCCTCATTCCGCCAGCCTAGTGATACCACCTTTGTGATCATACTTGTTCTTTTAGTTTTGGATGTTTGGATGACTGTAATAAATAACCTTACACATACTCATCTCATCGGACACGGGTAACACTTCTACCTCTATCATTAGTATTAAATGCATATCCTATCACCACTCTGCATACACAATTATATCAAGCTCAAAACCAAACTTGCACATTGGGGACAATGTGTCGGTAAGGTTTGGGGTTGTAGACACAGACATACACATCGGATACACTGCATGAAGTTATATAATTGTTAGGGATAATTTTTTAGGACACCGAAATTCATGAAGCTCTTAGGTGTAGTGACTTTACATTGTTCTGAGAATCTGAGAAAGGAGATATAGTCTTAAGAGTGATTAGGAATTTTCATGACTATGGGACATTAGTGGAGACCACCCGTGACAATTTTGAACCAACCGAACACCGTTCGAATCATTTGTGAGGGTATTATACACTTAGAGCCTTTTTTTATAGAAAAACATCTAAAAAGCTCTAAACTCTTATTCGGTCAAATTTCCCAAGATTAAGAGCTTTTTTTTAAACAAGAGCTGAAAAACTCTGATTTCATAAGAGGTAATAGAAGGGCTGAATTCCTCTAAAAATCCTACTTTATCGGCGCCTCCTCTAAGTCCAGAGCTCACCTCTCAAGTCGGTCGATTACAAAAATCGATCGATCGATTGCATACTTCAGATCGTTATCTCAATCCCAGATCGTTATCTCAAGCACGATTTCGCATCAGAACTCTCAAGCCGATCGATACCTACTTACCAGATCGTTATCTAAAAGCCCTACTGCCAAATCTCTCAAGGTATATCGATCGAACTGAGTTTGGTTGTCATACTTTTTTCTTGCCAATCGATCGAACTGAGTTAGGGTTTTTGGGTTTCTTGAACGGTATTTCTTCTCGATTCTTTGGTTATGAACTGAGTTGGGTTTTATTTGTTTCTTGCCAATCGATCGAAGAAGTAGTTCATACTTGTTTTTTGGATTTACATACAACAGATGAACTACTTCTTCTCGGTGCTTTGGTTATGAAATATTCTTGAATTGATATGTATTTCATGAATCTGATGCAACACTTCCTTAAGTTAAAATCAAGTGGGAAAGTTGTGTTTGGTGTGTTTAACAACTCAAATACTTGATGATTTTGGGTTATTTCAAGTGGGTTTTCTTTTCTGTTTCGTTGTGGCTAATTGCAATTAGATGCTTGATGATTGAATGGGTGTCAAAAATTTGAAAACATAAATAGAAACATTATAGAACTTTCTTAATTCTTTCAAAAGATGTTGGTACATATCTATCTCTATCTTTGTATCTAATTAGGACCACATCTATTTATGTCTATCTCATCTTGAATTCATCTTTATTGATCTTTTTTTGGAAATGGGGATCCTCCATGAATTTGTGAAACTTTTTGGAACCCTTTCAACTTGGATGATATGATTCAAGAAAAAGATACCCACCAAAGGTTCTTAAATTGAGGTGAACTTGATGGGTTTGATTTTTTTTTTTTTGTTGAATTCATTTAAATTCAAGTGAAGTACTTGATGATGTTGTAATATTCTTGAGTTGATATGTATTTCATGAATATCTATATATATGTGTGTGTGAGCGGCAAATCTTCATCTTTAAAGAAACACCCACCAATTAATTTAAATCCAGATTCAGACGTTTCAATTTACAAAAACAAACAGTCTTATTAATTCAGATTCATATTTCAGACTTCAGACAATACAAAAACAAACAGTCTTATTGATTCAGATTTCAGAATTTAGCATCACCTCTTATTAATCAGACCTGAAATATGACTTCAGACCTCTTAAAAAACAAACGTCACCTTAATCATATACACATTCTCTGAACTCCTTGTTGTGATTATAGCATGATCGCACTATGATATTGCATTGAGTAGCAAAGACGACCATAAGGATATTCAGTGAAACCCTTGTCTTATCTAATTTATGGACCTCAAGAGATGATTCCAGGCAATGTGTGTAAATAAATTGAATTTATCTTGCTTATTCTTCAATTGTGTGCACCTAAGCCCATTTGCAGCGATACAGTAAAGTTTTTGATTCCTAACCCAATAATCAGACCCCAGCCTAAATGATAGCCTGCCCTTATCTGAGGATATGTCAGTTATGAACAACTAGTAGGAAATACAGCAGAGGGTGGAGAGAGAAAAAATTAAGTGGAATATAGGTGTGGGAAAGAAAATCTGACCAAATAGGTCAAGTAGCTGCAAAAAAAAGTTGCACTCAAGAAATAAAAGCAGAAATATATATATTTATATATATATATATATATATATATATATAGGGAGAGGTTCATTTGAGAAATGGTAAATGTATGAGAAATAGATAAGTAATCTTAGTCATTCATCTGGTCAACATTTGCGGCTTCGACCGCGAAGCACCGGATAATTCCTTGCATGGTCTATAGAAGGTAGAGGGGTAGTTTCGTAAAATACACGGGATGAGTTCATATATGAACCTATATGATTCACATATGAACTATACGTTCATATATGAATCAGTTAATTAGTTCATATGAGAATCAGTTAATTAGTTCATAAATGAATCACAAAAGTTCATATATTAATCTGTTAATTAGTTCAACTGATTCATATATGAACTTACAGTTAATTAGTTCATATATGAATCACAAAGATTCATATATGAATCAGTTAAAAAGTTTGGATGTGAATTATACGGATTCATATATGAACATATAATTAATATGTGAATTATACATGTTCATATATGAACACAGTCAGTGTATTTTGTAAAAATTACGAAAGTGTTCTTCTATTTTTGGAATAACCGCAACTTTTAACCAGTCAAAGCCACAACTTTTGACCAGTCAAAGCCGTAATATTTGACCAGTCAAATTCGATCTTGATCATATGAATGGCTAGGATTACTTCTCTATTTCTCATATATATATATATATATATATATATATATAAATATATATATATATATATATATATATATATATATATATATATATAATAACTTCAAGTATCAAAAGCGGAGTTTACTCTTTTTATAATATATAAATAAATATTTTATAATATAATATATTTTTCATATATACACACACTATAAACTACGGTTTTAGTTCAATGAAGTTTGTGAAAGTGATATCTACCTTTAATAAGTCTAGAAATCATCCTACTGTAATTTTTAGACTTATTAGAAATATCACCAATAGATTCTCGAGTAAACTATTATTTTCGTCCCCTTAGTTTAATGTTTATAATGATTTTCGTCCCTGGTATTTCAAAATTGCCTTTTTAGTCTCTATGGTTTCTATTTGCTTCCATTTTCGTCCCTCCATCCAATTTTATTAAAATTAAGTGTTAATTCATTTAAAAATTCAATAAGCAAATTACATATTTGGTCTTTGTGGTATATAAATTTGTACATTTTAATCCTAGTTTACATTTTTTTTACTTTTTCTTTATTTATTATATTTCATTAAGACATTTATTTTTCTATTAATTGTATTGTATATTTTCATAATTATTATAACTTTAATTATAAAAATAATTAAATAACTTTATTAAGAATACTGATAAATACATGATTTTTTTTAAAGCTTTAAGTTTATATCTCCTAAAACTAATATTTTATATCTATTGATTTATTAAAGCTTTTTATTTATTTTAAATTATAATTGGAAAAAGTTTAATAAAATTCGAGAAAAAAATAGTCTTATAATAAGCATATTGGGATGATATTTTATTTATATATCTTTTAAAATTGTATTGGGATGATAAACTAAATAATATTATAATAATATAATTTGTGTTAAAATCTTTAAAATAAGGATTATGTTAGAATTAAGTGTAATATTTTTAGAGATTTTAATTTTTAATTTTCTATTATAAAGAAATTATAGAAAACTTGTTGGATGCTGTAATACCTTTATGTAAAAGTGGACATTTTGCATGACACCTTTACATAAAAATTACTACAAAATAAATTGAGGTTGAATGATTTGCTATTTTTGGTCAATATTTCATTTTCTAAATATGCAGTTTGGTTTTGATTACAGTAATTAAAAAATTATTTATTAAATTAAATCACGCATGGTTCTTAAATATAAAAGAAAATGTTTTATATTTTATACAAATACTAGAAGCGTAATCGCGCAATGCAGCGAAATACATCACGATTTTAATATTTCATTTTATTTTTTTGTCGATTTACAGTACGATTTTGGATGGTTTTGAAAAACTGATAATGTTTTTTTATAAATTTGTTTAATTTAGGCTTAATAATATAATGTTTTTTATATAAAAAAATTAAGTATTTTGTTAGAATTCAATGATTATCTTATATATTTTAATGACATCTAAAAAAAATAACCAATTACATATCTATACATATAATAAATAAGTAACTAGAAGGACACGTGTCGCCTTCTGGTGAGCCCATTTTTTCATTTTTCCGCCTAAACATGTATCTGGACACATTTTACATTATAAGTTCATTTATCACATCCACATTCATTCCTCCTTAAATCTTTCCTTAATTCAATTTTTTTAATTTATACCTTACATTTACTACCCTTATAATTAGGTATGTAGTTTACTTTAATCTCTTACTTTTTTATTTTTCATTTTTGACTTTTATCATATAAACATAAATAATGTATATGAACTAAAATGCATTAAAAAACATTTTTATTTTTTACAAATTATACCGTTGTAATCGTTTCGTCAATACCTTCGAAATGAGTCCAATATTGAATATTTTTTGATTTAATTATATTATTAAATATCATAAATATATACAAATTAATGTGTCGTGATTAGTATGAGATTTGTTGAAATTAGTATGAGATTTGATACAAACAATCACTAAATTATCTTAATTTTCTTTTGGCTATTTCATATCAATTTCTACTTCAAAAGTTTTTTTATAAAATCTCATCCTCTTTAAATTTTTATACAAGAATTTTGATTTTTATCATGAAGTTTATAAAATAACATTTTTAATTTTATTTTCTTGACATTATGATATTTAGTATATATTACTTATATATTAGCAATAGAATTACAAAGAATGTTGTATATAAAGAAGTATTTGATAATTTATGATACGTAGTTCTTTTTTTTATTAATATTTTAACTATGTACTTTTCCATAATTTCATTTACGTTATATTATTGTTTTATAAATTCTTAATATTTATTCATATTTTTTATTAATTTTTTTGCAAAACATTCTTTGTAAAAACTGCCTAAAACAAGGACATTTTGTAACAAGCTGCAAAAAAAAGTTCTGAAGGTAAAAAAGCTTGGAAAAGTAGCATCGTACTTTCGATGATCATTCATATATGTAAGATAAGTTTCTGCATGATTTAATTTTTTTAAATTACCCTGTGTAATACGTGGGGTCGAACCTAGTTTAATAATATAATTAAAACAAATTTATTGTAATATAATATATTAACTAGAAGCGTACTCGCGCAATTCAGCGAGATACATCACGATTTTAATGTTTCATTTTATTTTTTTGTCAATTTACAGTACGATTTTGGATGGTTTTGAGAAAGTGATAATGTTTTTTTTATAAATTTGTTTAATTTAGGCTTAATAATATAACGTTTTTATATAAAAAAAATTAAGTATTTTGTTAGAATTCAATGATTATCTTATATATTTTAATGACATCTAGAAAAAATAACCAACTACATATTTAATAATATAATTAAAACAAAATTATATTATAGTAATATAATATATTAATTAATAGTGATATATGAAAAAATCTGCATAAAAAGAAGACCCTGCACATACCAAATTGGTGGATGTTAGAAGTCTGCAGTAGTAACATGTATCTTGTGCTTTGATACTTGTAAATTAAGAGATTTTTAAAATCTTGCATAAAATGATGGTACCTTGTACCTAATAATTTGTATTTAAGAGTTTTTTATCCGTGGTTTATAATATAGTATAGATTAGATTAATAGTGATACATGGAAAGGTATGTTGGGAAATTCAGAAATACACAAGTACAGTTAATACTGCTAGAAGAACTTGATTAATACTTCTGAGATTAATGCTGCTGAGTGAAGTTAATACTGCTGATCAAGATTAGTACTGCTAAGTCAAGATTAATACTGCTAAAGAAGATTACTACTGCTAAGCAATTTTAGTACTGCTAGTAGTTAGTACTGCTGAACATTAATACTGCTCAAAGTATTAATACTGATGAAGACTTAGTGCTGCTTATGAGATAATCAAGATTCGTGCAGATCAAGTTTGAAGATTATGGAAAGCTTGGAGATAAAGATGGAAGATTATTTTAAAGATCTTTTATTAGTTGTAATTATCTTTTATCTTCAGTATATATAGAATAGTTTATTTTTGATAAAAGGATCAAGAGAATTCTGAATTTTTGTTTTGATAGAGAGAATCAACCTCAAGGTTTGTAATCCTAATTCTAGAGAAGTAGAATTCGTATTGGTGAGTCTGTTCATCAATATTGAGGTTGAGTATTGAATCTTGTAGCTTTATAATTATTCAATAAAGTTTACAAGTTGTTCTTCTGATTCACTGTTTTCATAGATTATTGAATATTAAAGTGTTATTTCGCAAACTCCTTTAATATTGTTTCTGAGTGTTTATTCTTGTTAAGAATTAAGATCCTAACAAGTGTTTATTCTTGTTAAAAACAACCTTGTAAGAGGTTTACCTTCCAAAGTCTTTTCATGTGATGATCATTGTGTTGCCTGTCTCAAAGGCAAACAACACAAAACTTCTCATAAGTCCAAAGAGTTGAACACAATCTCTAATTCTCTTCAGTTGTTGCATATGGATCTGTTTGGTCCTACAAATGTTATGAGTATTGGTAAGAAATCATTCTGCCTAGTTATTGTTGATTATTACTCTAGATTTACTTGGGTATATTTTCTAAGGACTAAGGATGAGACAAGTGGACTGATCAAATCCTTTATTCTAAGAATTGAAAACCAAACTAATCAAAAGGTAAAAGTCATTAGGTCAGATAATGGTACTGAATTTAAAAATCATGACCTAAACACCTTTTGTGAGGAAAAAGGAATTGAGAGGCAATACAGTGCTCGTAGAACTCCACAACAAAATGGTGTTGCTGAGAGAAGGAATAGGACACTGATTGAAGCTGCTAGATCTCTGTTGGCAGATTCAAATCTATCAATTACTTTCTGGGCTGAAGCAGTTAATACTGCTTGCTATGTCCAAAACAGAGTTCTAGTAGTCAAGCCTAAAAACAAGACACCATATGAGCTTTTAAATAACAGAAAACCTTTTATAGGATTTTTCAAACCTTTTGGGTGTCCTTGTACCATTCTCAATACCAAAACTCACTTAGGAAAGTTTGATAGCAAGGCTGATGATGGTTTTCTTGTTGGTTACTCATCTCAGAGTAAGGCTTACAGAGTTTTTAATACTTCTTCTAGAATAATTGAGGAAAGTGACAATGTCAAGTGCAATGAGAACACACCAAATCCTATTGGATCTGGTCCTCAGTGGTTATTTGACATTGATTCACTAACTCTTTGGGTTTCAGTAGTGATTATCATGCAGGTTCAGGAAGTGGAGGATCAGGGGATGAACAAGTACAAGTACAAGACATTATTCCTCAGTCTGTGATCTTTCCCATACCTACAATAGAGCCTGTTGATGTCTGTGCAAAAGAAACAATGATTGAACCAATTCAGAGTGAAGAAGAAGGAAGATATGAGGAGAATCAAGTGCATGAAGAGCCAGAAGCAGCTGATGAGATCCCCTTAGCTGACTTAAATGATTCCAATCTGGATGTGGGAATCAATGAAGAACCTAGTCATCAGACTAGAACTCAAAAGAATCATCCTCCAGAGCTGGTCATAGGAGACATCTCTTCTCCTATGATAACAAGGAATCAAAGCAGACTTCAAGAATTGCAGGATCAGCAACACACAATACTCTCATGCTTTCTATCTCAAATTGAGCCTAAGAAGGTTTTTGAGGCAATGAAAGATTCCAGTTGGATAGAAGCTATGCAAGAAGAGTTACTGCAGTTCAAATTGCAAGAATTTTGGGACTTGGTGGACCTTCCAAAAGGTCATAGAGCTATTGGCACCAAGTGGATTTTCAGGAATAAAAAGGATGAGAGAGGTATTGTGATAAGAAACAAAGCAAGGCTGGTGGCACAAGGGTACACTTAAGAAGAATGCATTGACTATGAAGAAGTGTTTGCTCCAGTGGCAAGGGTAGAAGCAATTAGGCTATTTCTAGCCTATGCCTCATACATGAAGTTCAAGGTATACCAAATGGATGTGAAGAGTGCCTTTCTGTATGGTAAAATTGATGAAGAAGTATATGTCTGTCAGCCTCCTGGATTTGAAAATCCATCATATCCAGACAGAGTATACAAACTGAAGAAAGCACTTTATGGTCTGCACCAAGCCCCAAGAGCATGGTATGATACTTTGTCTACCTACCTCTTGGAGAATGGGTTTGAAAGAGGAATAATTGACAAGACCCTCTTCATTAAAAGAAGTAAGAAGGACATCCTATTGGTTCAGATTTATGTGGATGATATCATCTTTGGATCCACAAAAGATCAGATGTGTAGAGACTTTGAAAAGTTGATGCACAAGAGCTTTAAAATGAGTTCAATGGGTGAACTTACCTTCTTCCTTGGGCTTCAAGTGAAACAGAAGAAAGATGGGATCTTCATAAGCCAATCAAAATATGTGAAAGACATCCTGGAAAAATATGGATTAACAGACTCAAAGCCAGCAAGCACACCTATGGAGACTCATAAACAGATCACTGTTGATCTTGAGGGGGAGGATGTTGATGTCCATCTATATAGATCAATGATTGGATCTCTCATGTATCTCACAGCCTCAAGACCAGACATCATGTTTCCAGTGTGTTTGTGTGCCAGATTCCAAGTCAAGCCAAAGCAATCACATCTGCAAGCTGTTAAAAGGATTTTCAGATACTTAAGAGGGCAACCTAGATTAGGTCTTTGGTATCCTTATGAATCCAACTTTGACTTGATTGCTTATTCAGATAGTGACTTGGGAGGTGCTAACATGGACAGAAAGTCTACTTCAGGAGGATGTCAACTTTTGGGTGCAAGACTTGTATCTTGGCAGTGTAAGAAGCAAACCACAGTGTTCTTATCAACAACAGAAGCTGAGTATATTGCTGCTGCAAGTTGCTGCTCTCAGGTTCTATGGATTCAAAATCAGATGCTGGACTATGGGGTAACCTTTCTTCACACTCCAATCTTCATTGACAATAGCAGTGCTATAAGCATTGTTAACAATCCAGTCAAGCACTCCAAAACAAAGCACATTGAGATCAGGTATCACTTTATCAGAGATTGTAATGAAAAGAAGCTAATTCAAGTTGCTAAAGTTCATACTGACAACCAGTTTGCTGATCTATTCACTAAAGCTTTTGATGTGGGCAGATTCACATTCTTGGTCACAAGTGTGGGCATGATCAACTCTGAATGAGCTCATGTTTTAAAAAGTGTTTACATACCTGTTATTGGGTTATTCTATAGTGCTACTAACATCTTTTTCAGGAAGTTATTACCTTGCTCAGAGTACCTTAAGCTTCAAAAAATGTAAGTATGGTTAATGCTGCCAGTGCAGTTTTAATACTGCCAGTGCACAGTTAATACTGCTAGTTAGTTAATACTGCTAGTGGTTAATATTGCTCTCAGTTAATACTGCTAGTTAAGTTAATACTGCTAGTGGTTAATACTGCTCACAGTTAATACTGCTAGTTAGTTAATACTGCTAGTGGTTAATACTGCTCTCAGTTAATACTGCTAGTTAGTTAATACTGCTAGGAGTTAATACTGCTTATGTCCCGAATCGTATAAATACCCTTTTTGACCGCCCAAAAGTTCATAAAGACTCTTTGCTTTCTATTCATCTGCTCTCTAACCCTTTTCTCTCAAGCACCAAGTGTTGCAGTCCAGAATACTCAAGCACAATGGCATCCATGGCATTCATTGATGAGCACAACGAGATTGCGATGCTACAGAAGCCGAAACAAGCTGCTGGATTCCACCAGATTGTGGATTTTCTCAAGTCCAGCCACATTGCCCATGATCTCACTGTGTCACCAACAATATACATAGAGCATCAAAGACAGTTCTGGACGAATGCCACCATAGTCACAGAGAATAGTGTGCAGATAATCAAGACTAGGGTGTGTGACAAACCCTTGTCAGTCTCTGAAGAAGTGATACGCATATGTCTACGTCTAGACGATGTTGCAGGTATTACTTCTATTCCAAATGAGGACTTGTTCTCAAATCTTTCAAGAATGGGGTATGGAGGCCAATTGGGTGGTTTCAAATTTTCAAAAGCCAAATTTTATACCCAATGGGGTTTTCTTGTTCATACCCTGATGCATTGCATTTCCAAAAAGACTACTGGATGGAGTGAGTTTAGCAGTACCATTGCTTATGCTTTGGTCTGCTTGGCCACTGCCAGAAAGTACAATTTCTCGAGAATGATTTTCAGTGATCTTGTATCAAACTTGGGAAGCAAAAAGAGTTTTTATATGTACCCCAGGTTTGTACAGGAAGTTATAACCCATGAATTGACGGATATACCTCACTTTGATGAGGTATATGTACCAAAAATTCCCAAAGGTAAGGTCTTTTCAAACATGAAAAGATCTCCATTGGACTCGGAAGGAGTTGACACCCCATTGTTCTCTACAATGATGGTGGTGTCCCACAATGAAGAAGGTATGGCAGCAGGGTCAAGGCCCTCATTAGACCATCCCAACCTTCACCCTCAATATCAATCCCTCAGTCTCTTGTACAAAAACCAACTTCTCCAATAACCCAAACTTACATAAGGAAAAAGGTAAAGAAGGCTCCTTCCCTTCTTGTACCTTCACCCACTGAGCCTTTAAGCCCTCTAATGGAGAATTCTCCATTAGAGAATATCTACAGGGAAACCACAGGGGTGTCTCCCAACCCCATGGAGGTGCTCACTGAGGAGATGTTTGAGCATATGGGTGCTAAGGCTGCCACTACTCCTGTTAACACAGAGGAGGTCAGTGGTAACATAAATAAGACCTTCCCCATGGAAACTTTGGGTGAGCAATCATCCAAAGGTCCCAGGTGCCAAGAAACCACGGGGGTAGCAGGTGCTTCTGCTAGGCAGAAAACCTCTACTACAAAAAGATCCCATGATCCTTCAAAAGAGGGTCACACTTCTGGAGAAGGTGAGGACAGATATAACTACTATGAATTGATGGAAACAATGGGAAACATAAACATGGATGTGATCAAGCAGGGGAAAGAAATAGAAGAGCTGAAACTGATAGTTCTGTCTCAACAAGAACAGATTGTCAACTTGAAGCAAATGGTGAAGAAATTGATTCTGCAAAAGAAGAAGAAACAGTTTGTGCTAAGAAGGAGGAAACCAGTGACTGATTCTCCCAAAAAGGGGGAGTCAGAAGCTGATGTCAACATGGAAGATGTCAAAGAAAAGGGGGAGCAAGAAAAAGTTGATTTTGAGGGGGAGCAACAAGCTGTGGAAACTGAGTCTATACAAGAAGCACAAAAAGAGAAAGCAGCATTAACAGAACAAGAAGCAGTAACAGTTAATGCTGCTGGGTCAAGCCAAGCAGCAGAAACTGTTAATACTGCTGAACTGAAAGAAGCAGCAGAAATAGTGCAAGAAGTTCTGACAGATCTTGAGATTGCAGAAACCTTAATCAAATCCAAGCATGATACTCCCAAGGTCATCTCAAAGGCCAAAGGAGTTGTTATCAAAGAACAAGGTGAAGTGATCAAGAAAGATAGTGTAGAGAAGAAGGTGAGAAAAGACAAAGGCAAAGCTAAAATGGTGGAATATGATCAACAAATCAAAAAGCAAAGGTTGGTTGAGTTAGATGAAGCTTTGGCCAAGAAGATGTAGGCTGATATTGAAAAAGAAGAAAGAGTTCAGGTTGAAAAGGACAGAGAGATGGCTAAGGCTCTAGCTGCTGAACTGAATGAAGCTTATCAACAAAGCCTGGCAACTGAAATTGCACAGAAGAAAGCTGCAACTCTGAAGAAATCTGTGGTGGTCAAAACAGCTACAAATAAGAGACAACCCTCAAAGACATTCTTAGGTACCCAAGAGAGAAACAAGATGATTACATTTCTTAAGGGTGCTGTAGGAGTCAGAAAGGAGATGTTCTCTAAGATGTCTTTTGAGAAGATTAAAAAGCTATATGATTCAGAGATGCTAAAGCTTCAAGGGAATGAAACTGCAAGGATGGAGATGGAGAAGAGAATGAAAGAAAACAATGATTTTATGATAGAAAAACCTTTTCCAGATGAGCAAGAAACACCACCAAAGAAAGAAGCCACTCTTGGTGAAAGTCTAAGGACTTTAAAAAGAACCAAGATGATGGCAAGAAGAAAGTCAACCAAGAAGACTAGAATAGCTGAAGGAGAAGCTGAGAAGGTTGCTGAAGAAGAAGGGGCACCTAAGTCATCTGAAAAGAATGAACCAGCAAGAACTGATGATGTAAATCTATACATGGTAGTGATGGACAAAGTGCCTGAACCAATTTCAGCAGAACCTGTTGGTGTGAAGCCTCCTGAGGTCATTCTATGAGACACAATGAAGGTTGATGGCAAGGAATACATAAGGCTCAAAAGGAAAGATGAGAAGTTTGAAGTGTATAACGCTTGGGCAAAGATTGTCAGAACATGCTCCAGGTCAGATCTTAAAGAAATGTTTGAGATAGGTATGAAGTTGTATGCAGATCAACTGAAAGCTCCAGAGATTTCAATTACAAAATTAGTGATGGAGTATCTGTGTATGATGTTCAAACCTGAAGAAGTGGAGCATGTCATCAGAAATATGTTCAAAACTGTCAACAATTGGACTCTATATGAAACTAGTGGAGTAATGCACTAACTATGGACTTAAATCACATAGAGTACTTCCTAGTGGATAGAGTGTACAATCACAGCAGACTAAAGTTTCATGCAATGTTGAAGAAGAATCTAGGATGTGTTCCAAATTCAGAGATGGCTAAGTATTTGATTCAGAGAACAATCAATCAGAGCTTGGGGTTGGATGAAAATACTGGTGTATGAGCCATGAAGTTTTGGGAGCATCTAAGAAGATCATTTGAAGAACTTGACTTCTCTTCCTAAAAGTCAAGTTAGGGGGAGATTGTTGGGAAATTCAGAAATACACAAGTACAGTTAATACTGCTAGAAGAACTTGATTAATACTTCTGAGATTAATGCTGCTGAGTGAAGTTAATACTGCTGATCAAGATTAGTACTGCTAAGTCAAGATTAATACTGCTAGAGGAAATTACTACTGCTAAGCAATTTTAGTACTGCTAGTAGTTAGTACTGCTGAACATTAATACTGCTCAAAGTATTAATACTGCTGAAGACTTAGTGCTGCTTATGAGATAATCAAGATTCGTGCAGATCAAGTTTGAAGATTATGGAAAGCTTGGAGATAAAGATGGAAGATTATTTTAAAGATCTTTTATTAGTTGTAATTATCTTTTATCTTCAGTATATATAGAATAGTTTATTTTTGATAAAAGGATCAAGAGAATTCTGAATTTTTGTTTTGATAGGGAGAATCAACCTCAAGGTTTGTAGTCCTAATTCTAGAGAAGTAGAATTCGTATTGGTGAGTCTGTTCATCAATATTGAGGTTGAGTATTGAATCTTGTAGCTTTATAATCATTCAATAAAGTTTACAAGTTGTTCTTCTGATTCACTGTTTTCATAGATTATTGAATATTAAAGTGTTATTTCACAAACTCCTTTAATATTGTTTCTGAGTGTTTATTCTTGTTAAGAATTAAGATCCTGACAAGGTATGTATAAAAGGAAGGTCCTGTACATACTAAATTGGTGGGTGTTAGAAGCCTGCAGTAGTAATATGTATCTTGTGCTTTGATACTTGTAAATTAAGAGATTTTTAAAATATTACATAAAATGATGGTACCTTGTGCCTAACAATTTGTATTGAAGAGTTTTTTATTCGTGTTTTATAATATAGTATAGATAAATATTTCAGCTTTCACTTGCTACAAGTCAAGTCAACTTTAATCACTAATTAAAGTTAACTGACAACGAGAATCTTGCGCTTTTTTTAAGGGGAGGCTAATTGCACCATATTTTTTTGCTAGTTCCACATTTATGATTGCATATCATGGTTGTGTTTTTTTTGTTTTTTTGTTTTTTTGTATTTTTGTTGTTTTTTTATTTTGTTTATTTTTATTATATAGTTTTATTTATTTGTATTATATAGTTTTAAAAGTTTTTTTTTTTACTTTTTGGTTTGATTTAAAAAGAAATAAATATTTATAAATATAAATATTACTAATTTTTTATAATTATATAATTATAAAAATAAAACATAAATATTGCGAGTTAACATATAAATAGAACATAAAATAATCTATATTACATTCGATTATTCTAAAATAACATTATCCGTAGTACAATTAACACGTAAAAGTTGCATGTAATTTTGTATTCGCTCTGAATACGAGGTAGCTCATCCATCAGCACACGGATAACTGTAATGGGCAAAATATTCTACAATTTGCGAAAACGGGTATCCTTCTGTCATATCTAATTTCACATAATGGTTACCATTAACGTACCCAATTGTAAAAACAACATGTTCAAGCCACGTTGGCGGAGTGGACCTAAGTGGCAAGTACGTCCCACTGTCGGTCATACTTATAACATGTAATATCACATTATATTTTGAAGCAATCAAGACACCTATTTCAGACATTGTCATCCAGTGTTCAAATGGTGCACCTTGATCTGATCGAAAGAAGTTTAAAGTGTTGTAAGTAATATCCCAATGTTCACCTCCAAAAGTGTTGATGTACTCTGTCTTGTATGTATCTAACTCTTCCATCAAGTTATACCGAATTGTGAGTCATGCATCTTCATGAAGACCTAGAGAGACAACTATTGCTCGGAATCCGCAATTTCCATCACCTATCACATCATGTACCTGTTTGATGTAAGGATGAAACAATACTGGAAATTGATTGATGTATGGATGTGCATTATAATTTTTGAACATGAAAGAACTGTGTCTCGCTGGTTCTTGGTAACTCATTTTTTCCAAGTCAACAAATCTAGACGCGTTCGAACTACTACGTCTAAGGGGTCTTTCACTTGTAAAAGACGGGTCAACATGAGTTGCAAATGAGGAATCAACATTAGTTTTTCTGAAAAGTTTATCCTTCAACGAGGGCCGTCTACGAGTAGTCTTGTTGACAAAGAAAATTACATTTTACAAAGTTATAATAAAATCAAAAGTTACAAATTTATAAAATAAAATAAAATCAAAAGTTACAAATTTATAATCAAATTTATAAAATTTATAAAATCAAAACACACACACACACATATATATATATATATATCATATATATATATATATATATATATATATAAAGATAATGTGTATATATATAGATAAACAACAAAAAAAAATAATAATATATGTCAAGTGAAATGACATATGTTTCATTAAAAATAATTGGGACAGAAATATATGCATTCATCACCCATTCAATTTGGTGCAAATAGCATTGCCCTTTTTTAATCTAGTTTGAAACCAACATGTCAAATTGTGGTCAACTCATTGACCCAAACACACACTAAAAGTGCGTTGTTACGTAGGGTTTTTATCAAAAATTTTATTAAGTCTTGTATGAATAAATTTGTTTGTCCAGATAAATTTGTCTGTCCACATAAAAATGTGTTGTTTACTTTTTTTTTGAATGAACTGTCTGAAAGATATAAATGACCGTTTTACCCTTGAGTATAAATTACACTTGTTTAGTTGAAATTTTACATATAACATTCATTCATCAAATACATGGTGTGCACAATATCATCCAAAAGATAAATTTCAAAACCAATATATCAATTTATATTTTATACCACCAATATGAAAAGAATCAAACCAATTGCAGAACTTGAAATCAAACCAATATCATCCAAAAGAATCATTGAATATAACAAAGTGGAAGAGAAATTGAAAAAGAAAAAAACAAAAAGAAGAACAAAATCAAACCAATTGCAGAACTCAAAATCAAACCAAAGAGAAAGAGACGACCTACAACTAAAATCAACAGACCAATTGCAGAACTCAAACCAACAGACCACTGCAACTAAAATAACGATTAACTCCTTGCTTTGCTCGAATTCTCAAACCCTAAAATCAGTGACCGAAGCATAGGAGAGCGAGAGGTTAGAAGTGACCGAAAAATCCATCCCAGGCAGTGACCGGAAAAGGGGCGGTGATGTAGGGACGTCGTTGAAGGGGAGTATCTCCGGAGCAGGGACTTTGAAGGAGAGTATCGTCGAAAAAGAGGATCGATGAGGATCGATGGAGGGGAGAAGCACGGCTGGGTAAAAATGTCAAGCACGACTGGATCGATGGAGCTTAAAGGCAAGCCCTTTCTTTTTTTTAATTGAAGGGTAAAAATGTTAATATTTTGGCTTAATGGGGACAACATAATCCCTATGTACTGTGCGAATAAGTCATTTTTGTCTGTGCGAATAAGTCATTAAGCCACAAGTAAACACCCCAAACGTCTACATGAATAATCCATTTTTGTGATTAAACTCATTAAGCCACAAGTAAACACACCCTTAGATATGATAGAATAAGACAGTATCAGACACAATAGAATAACTGTTTGAACGTTTTGTAAGACAGAATTAGACATGACAGAACATATAAAATGACCAATTTACCCATAATGAGTTGTTTATATATTTTGATTAATTATTGTAATTTATTAAACTATAATAAAATAAATATTTTTTATAACAAAATATATCGCTAAAATGTTTTAGTCAAAACAATTACAATGGCATCAAAATAAAAAGTTTATGTAGTTTTCAAATTTTATTTTATACCTTATAAATTAACCAAAATATAGAAACCATATAAATATAATATTTTGAGGACAATAAATTAAAAATTCAAAGAGAACAAAATATAATAAATAAAATTTAAATAATGAATAAAATATAAAGAGGAAGTTCTATTTGATGTTTTAGAAGAGAATTATGTTTTATTTTGATATTAGAGCATCTCCAATGGAGGTTCTTATAAGAACCTCCTTTTTACACTTTTTGTTGCCACCTCACTTCCAACTCATCAAAATAAGAACTCACAAATGTCTACAATGATAGTTCTTATAAGAACCTCTTTTTGTGGTCCTGTGCATATTTTAAACTTCAATAATTATCATAAAGTCAAGAAAATAAAATTAAAAAAATAAGGAAAATGTCACATCTCATAAATTTAATGGTAAAACCAAGGTTCTTAAATAAGAACCTAGAGGGGTTTGGGTTCTTATAAGAACTCTCCATAATGCTAGTTCTAACAAATCATTGCATTTTTTGTTTATAAGAACCTTGCAATGAAGATGTTTTTATATTGGTAAACTATAAGTTTGTTTTACCTTTTTCCACCTTGTTCCATGGGGTGCATAAAAGTCTTGCCAAATGTGGAACAATAATCTATGTTTTGTCTTGTCCTGTTACACCACATGTGGTTCACATAACTTTTCCTAGCGACGTGAAGACATGACCAAAGTTGCCCACACGTACACCTTTTTTTACCGTTGGTCGTTTTCGTATTCTCTTAAATGGTTAACATTATCGTTCGAGACAAAGGATTGTGTGATAAGTTGAGTTAACGTGAGAAACATGAGAAGTGGATCTGAACCCGTGATCACTTATAGTGATGGCCAAAAATCGGGCTCGGACCGAGCCGGGCCGGGCCAAAACGGGCTTCGAGCCTCTACAGTGAAAGCAAAAACCGGACCCAAACGGGCTTCGGGCCGGGTCGGTTCGGGTTTCACCCGAAAAGGGGTGGCCCGGTTAGTCTTGGGGTAAACCGGTTTAACCAAAACCGAGCCAAGATCGGGCTACATTTTTTTTATTTTTTAATAATTTCCTTTATATAATAATTAATTACTAAACTTTAAAAAAAATTGGATTGAATCACTAAAATACACTTTAAAAATATGTTTTATTTATAATAAATCTCTAAAATACACTTTAAAAATACATTTTATTTATAATTTTAAGTTACAAACTTACAATACATAAATTCTAATAACCCGAACCCGAAGGTCCCGCTCCCGAACTCCCACCCTCACCCCATCCCCATGGATTGTAATTGTATGGATTATACTCTGGATTGTAGTCTTCAAGAGTCCCGTACTTTTCCAGTCGATCAACAGCCGTATTATCATCAAGGCGGTCGGTGTCTGGTTCTTCTTCTTCATCGTCGTAACGTGAGACGCCACCGGCACTACTAGCATCGTCCTCGGTTACGGTTCCCGGCGTACTTAGTCCTTCATCGACTTCGTTTTCGGCTAAGTTTAATTCTACATCGTCTTTATCCGCCTCCAGGCTTGTTTCATGTTGAATTCTTTGTTGGTCATCCAAGTAATCCTTCAAACATATGCAACACTCTACCGACTCCGAGGTTAATCTTGACCGACGCTCCGATATGATCCTGCCACTAAGAGAAAAGGCAGACTCCGAAGCTACGGTACTAGCTTGGATTGTTAGTATATCAAGGGCAATAGATGCCAAAACCGGGTATTGAGGTTGTTTAACTTTCCACCATTCTAATAAATCTAGTGATTCAACATCGCTGACGGTTGTGGAGGATGCCGCTATAAAATTAGTATGTATGTACATATTGAATTCACTCAAATTATCCCCATCAAATCTAGATTTTTTACTAGATTCATTTAAAACCGAGTTCATTAAATTTGCCATTAAGTCGGACCGGTTTCGCCCACGAGAACAAGAACTAGAACCCGGTGAAAACATTTGAGTTGTAGGGGTTTGTTGTTTTCCTCCCCCATAATTAATTATATAAATATCAAATAATTGATGAAAATCATTATTAAATTGTAGTATGCGATTCCTTGAAAAAGAAGAATTTGTAGCACATACTGATTGTATTAAAACATCGACACCTGTAACATTTATATACGGGTTTAATGTCGCAGCACAAAGAAAACTGAAGGAGATCTCTTTAAAATATTTTAACAATTTTGCTTTCATTGGTGCTACCACGTTTTGAAAATTGAAATGTTCTTCGTATTGAGAAATTTTACTTGCCAAAATATATATTTGATTTAAAAGTAAAGGGTTTGTTGGATAATAAATACCGGATAACAAAGTTGTTGCAGTTTTGAAATCGCCCAAAATATCATGTAAGCCTTCAAGCATTTGCCAATCATATTCAGATATCGTGTTATCCGGGTATTGAATGTTATAAAATGCTTGAATATATAGTTTTTGTCTTAATAAATTATCCATCATTTTGTAAGTCGAATTCCATCGAACCGCCATATCGTGTGCCGGTCCCAAAGCTTTAAAACCGACATCTTTGCAATACCTTATATATGCTTGTTGCATGCTTTTACCTTTTGTGAAAATCCGGCGTAACATAAGCCTAAACTTAGTTAAAGAATGTTTACATACTACTAAGCCGTTTGAACGGCTAGATTTATTATGTGTGCGTAACAACGTGTGTGAAATAATTTCTATTCAAAATAGGGGATAAAGCCAACTTTAATGTGTCCACACATAACGTATTATTACTAGCATTATCAAACGAAATACTAATAACCTTATTAGTTAAATTATAATATTCAATATTTCTCATAATTATATTAAATTGACGCTCACCCGAATGTGGCGAACCAAAGTGCTCAAACGTGATTACACGTTTGCATAATTGCCACAATTGCGGCACAATCCAATGTGTCGTTATGCATATATAAGATTGTGGCAATCCGAATGGTGCGCTCCATATATCACACGTTAAAGAAATGTTGTTGGGTAATGATAAAAACGTTTGTCGTGTATCTTTTTTGCCATTTTCCAAAGTTTTATAGCATCACGTCTAAGAGTTTGACGACTTACCGAACCCACGTAGCGTGGTTGGAGCGAGAGTTTGATCATGTTCGTAATGTGAGGTTTGTCGAAATGTCCGAACGGCAACCCCACTTGAATGACACATTTCATTTGCATTTATCGGGCCAACGCGGCATCATACGACCATACTTGAGCGGAATTGTCAAGTATGGGTTGACTTGTATCGTCACCCGATTTCAACTTCTTGCACGAAGACTCGTAGTGGCGCTTTAACGTGGTATTTGCGGCCGCCGCAAGGAGATCTCCACACCGTTTGCATTTCGCTTTTTTTGTACCGTCGGGGAGCATCACCAAGTTGAAATGGTTCCAAATTGGTGCTTTTCGTCCATGCTCGGCAATAACTTGGTAATTTTGTTCGGCCATTTTGAGAGTAGACTTGAGAGTAGAGAACTAGAGATATTAGACTAGAACTTGCGAGAAACGAATATAGCGAGAGCCGATAAATGAGAATTGTATGCGTTTTTTGCGTTTTGTAAGTTGGTGTCACTATCCATAACCAACACAAGTATTTATATGGGTTTGGAGGGGTAAGAAACACAAAAAAAGGGTCAAAAAATGCATACCAACAGCTAGAAAACGGCTATATTTTTTGAAATGTGAAAATTGGGTCGGGCCGGCCAAAAACCGGACCGTGAACCGGTTTCGGGCCGAGCCGGGCCGGGCCGCCAAATACTCCAAAAACCCAAACCGGTCTAGGTTTTCGGGCTACAAACCGGTTTGACACCGGGCCGGCTTGGGTTTTCTGTCGGGTCGGGCTCGGTTAATCGATCAGGCCGGGTCGGGTCGGGCCCATTTGGCCATCACTAATCACTTATAATCTCAAACTCACCCACGAATCGTGCTTCATAAATGAATTGATCTGGTACATCTTGGTGCATCTAATCCTAATGTACATCCAACAGTTGATAACCACTTCTCACGTTTCTCACGTTAACTCAACTTCTCATCGAAAACCCAACCCTCTCGTTTAATTCTCCCTCTCTCTCTCTCTCTCTCTCTATATATATATATATATAGGGGTTAAATTATATGAGAACCATGAGAACCGATCTAAGCCGTAATTTGGTTTTGATCCGGCCTGTTGGGAGAGTGGAACGAAGTGATTCTCGTTAGAGAAGCACGAGTGGAACGACTTTAGTGTCAGTAGGTGCCTAAATGAAGCGATTAAGCGTCGGGGCTTTGCTGGCTTGCTGGCTAGCTCGTGCAATCAATCAAAAAGGATTCGCGTTAGTAAGCTAGCTTTGTAAGCTAAGCAAGCCTGGTTCTCCGGGCACTACGGTAGGACGTGGATCGACCATGAGACAGGGAGGAGAGGTAAAAGAGAGATTTTCGAGCCCTATGGTTTTAATTAAAAGTTGTTTCACTTCCAATTTATTCAAAATTGCCATTGCCTTTAATGACCATGGATTAAAATTAATCAATGGTTTAGATTGGTTTTCACGGTTCTCAACCTATTTTTAGTTCTCATTTGATTATCGTCCAATATATATATATATATATATATATATATATATATATATATATTTACATTTATCATATCACACGGTATTAGAATTGATTGTAGATGAAAATTTATGTCATAATTATGTCGTTTCAGTGAAACTTTAAAAGACGTTCAAATATTTTGTGAAGACAGGCCAGATATTGGAGGGCATAGTTAACGAGTGTTTAGGACTCCCTCCCAATTTTCTCAAGGAATACAACGACAATAGAAGTTGGGATTTCATGGTGACAATGCGTTATCCTCCGGCAATTGACATGGAGAACAATGGCATATCTGAGCATGAAGACGGAAACATGATCACCATTGTCCTCCAAGAAGACACCGGAGGTCTAGAGGTATGCAAGGATGGAGATTGGATTCCGGTGATCCCCACCGAGGGCACATTGGTGGTCAATTTAAGCGATGTGATTCAGGTACACATCATATACTACGAAAATTAACATAATTTCTTATGTTGGAGTCCTCCATAGGTATACATTTGAACCATTTCTCTTCAATATATGTTAGAACCTTCCATCTCTCCTCAAAAGTTCGTATGGAGAACAATCTAGCGAGGTTCCACATATTCTTACATGGTATCAAAGTCAATGTCTATAACTCTATAGACTCGACACTCTGGGGGCATGCTAGAAACCCGCATTGACTAAACTTGGACCATTTTACCACTATACATGTTGGAACTCCCTTCTCTCATGGATGACTTTTTTAGAGAGTGATCATTCTCAGAACTTTATTGCGAAATTGTAAGGTCGACGATGTTTTTACAGGTGTTGAGCAATAAGAAATTCAAAAGCACGACACATAGGGTGGTGAGACCGAAGGGAAGAAGTCGTCATTCGTATGTATTCTTCTATAGCTTGAAAGGAGAGAAATGGGTGGAGCCATTGCCAAACTTCACTCAAGAAGTGGGAGAGAAAGCCAAGTACAGAGGGTTTTATTACAAGGATTATCAGGCTTTGAGAATGAGAAACAAGACTCACCCACCATCAACACCCCAAGAAATCATCAACATTCAACACTACCAAATTTAACAAAATAAGGTTAATTGTTTGTTTTCAGTTTGGCTATATTTTAGTAATGAGCTTCAGTTTGGCTATATTTTAGTAATGAACTTTCTAATAATAGGAAGAATTTTCATTTTCGATGAACGGGAATATATATCGTTTAAAAATTAATATAAATTATATTGTGGCATTTTAATGTCTTAAGTTTTTGTTTTGTCATGTCCTGCATATGAAACGCACTCTAACGAGGCAACAATCCAAATGGTCAAACCATGACGGGACAAAACCATCAATAGAGCAACAACCTGACTTTACAATAAACCCCAAAAGGAATCACCAGGATGAGGTCTAAAAATAGGGGTAAAACTTGAATTGTGAAGAAGTTTTCACATTCTTAACATCTATCATTACTCGTAAGACTCTCTACTAGCTTTACTCTCTAACCGATCAATAGATCCCACTCCAAAGTAGAATCTTGGGGTTGAGATGTAAGCAGACCTGACCTCTAGCAGTTGTTCCCCTCACACTTGTGCAAGAGTATAAGCAAATAGATTTACTATCTAAGTAATGATAAAATATCTTGTCAGGTCCAAATCTACGGGATCTGTTATTTTGTTTGCATGCAAGTAGACAGACAGAACCAGCATCATCAGATACAAATACATAGATGACAAAACGGATGATACGTTATATTAAGATATATGTAATTAAGAATCGACCCAATTTACAGGAAGTAAATAATATTAAGAGCACACTTAAATTTCAGAAACCTGTCCTACAACATGGTTAATAACAGAGTTTAGCCGACATACCATACTTATATGACAAACCAACACACACACAAGCTCTCCATGATGCAGAAAGCTCAGTATCTGTGATCATTTTCAGAAAACAAGCTGCTACCTCTAAACCTGACTTCCCTATCAGACTGCATGAAAGAAACAAGGGTGGAGATAGTTAGATGTAGATCCCGTCTCAACAAACGACTAGAATGTTTTCCATGCATGTAAGAGGGAGACATGATGCGTACGCGATGAATTATTTCCTGAAATGCATCTGGTCCATGTTCCTGAATGTATTTCTCAGCGGCAACTAGAATGTCATCTGGTTTACTGAACACATCTTTCTTTCTAGGGACATACCAGATGTTAATAGTCTGCTTTCCCGTGTAAAAAGGTCTAACATATTGCTCGTAAACATATGCCGCACCACTGAAGTATGGTATCACCAACCAGCACGTTACAATCAGCTTTGCATATGACCAGAACGGGATCCTGCCAATGAGTACACTACCAGTAAATACCATATTCTTATAACAAACAACAAGTTCAAAGCAGTGCCCACACCAGTAACAAAAATGAGTTACAATACCATAAAACCTGAACAATTTCTATCAATTTTGAAAGTCAAAGACTATTCCTTTTGACTGTTACGAAAATGAGAAGGAACCAACAAGTTTGTGAATGTTTTACGGCAACAATAGGAGGTTCATGCAGAAAACGAAGTATAGGAGAAATAAGGGAAGTGAGCATATTGTTTAGGATATGAATTCTGCCTCTGTTTTAAAAGAGAACCAAGAAAATGCGTGTTAGCATAACTGCAGTGGTTCTAAATAGCACCTAAAGTAGAAAGTAAACAGTATGAATCATACAAATAATCAGAAAGAAAACAATAAAGAGAACCCCCCCCCCCCCCCCCCCCCCCCCCAAACAAAATGATCTCAAACTCAAGTAAGGGCTATAACACACACTTAAGATTCACTCCAAGAGAGTAATTGTAGAATAGTACCATATAAAGCAAACAACATTACCATTCAATGAGCTTAGCAAAGGTTAGCTCGAAGAGAGTAATCATAGAATACAAAACCCAATATGTAAGCCATTGCTGATCATCCAACGGAGATTTAGTCTCTATCGCCCTGATCGAGGCATATCTGTTATTTAAAGAGAGAAAAACATCTGATTAAACCAAAAAACTAAACTAACTGATTCCAAGAGAATGATGAAAATTAAACTCACAGAGGATAAGCCAAACTAACCACTGGCCTGCAAAACCAAATACAGGAACCAAATGAGCTTCATCACAAGAATTAAGCATTTGCAAAATATATATGCTAGAAGAAAGAAATCTGGATTCAGTTAAGGATCATATAAGGTTATATGGAACTGGTAATCACCCAAATGTTGGAAAAATCACAGAAGGATTAGATCCTAATTATTAGCGATGGTAAAGGTGATATAAACCCTAGGTAGCAGGGTATGAAATAACAAGTAATTTGAATGAAAAAGGAAAGAAAAGAAGAAAACCCACCCTGCAAGAAGGTCGAAGTTTTGAGCGATGAGTTTGAGTAAATTTCCAGCTCCAGATCCCATCTTCAATCAAGATTATCTTGTTTACCAAATCGGAATACAACAAATATGAAAGGAACTACTGTGGTTTGGTTGGGGAGTTGAGTTGAGAGAGAAAAAGAAGAAAAGGCTTTGCATTATTTTCCTTTTCCCCTTTTAATTGGGAATTCATTCGGATATCAAAACCATTAATTATTATTTATTACACTCCAATTCCTTTTCCTCGTTCCTATATACACGACAATTTTAAATAGGGGAGTGCTATTTGCACTAAAAAAGTGCAAATAGTTCATCCTAATTTTCCGATCTAATCATTAATACAAATTATTATTATTATTGTTATCTTTTTTTATATATATATATGTGTTTTGATTTTATAAATTTATAAAATTTATAACTTTTAATTTTATTTTATTCTATAAATTTATAACTTTTGATTTTATTTTATTTTATAAATTTGTAACTTTTGATTTTTTTACCTTCACAGCGTCTTCACTGTGAAGGTTCGGATATACCTTCACAGTCTTTTATCTGTGAAGGTTTGATTTTTTTTTTTAACTTGGTTTAGGTTTTTTTACCTTCATAGTTTTTTTAACTTGGCAGTGGGACGTACTTGCCGCTTCGGTCCACTCCTCATTATTATTATTATTATTATTATTATCTTTATCTTTATATATATATATATATATATGTGTGTGTGTGTGTGTGTTGATTTTTTAAATTTATAAAATTTGTAACTTTTGATTTTATTTTATTACATAAATTTGTAACTTTTGATTTTATTCTATAAATTTGTAACAATGAAGAGGGATTCACTGGTGAACCAATGCTCACCGGAGATG
The DNA here is from genome assembly GCA_954870635.1 of Arctium minus. Lineage (NCBI taxonomy): Eukaryota > Viridiplantae > Streptophyta > Magnoliopsida > Asterales > Asteraceae > Arctium > Arctium minus. The sequence continues at coordinate 24,571,472 of OX941081.1, read as the reverse complement.
GGTAAGAAATTAAATTCGTGGCACTGTAAATTTATGTGGGGAAGAGACATAGGGGAGTAGATAGGTGATAATGATTTTAAATATATATTTACATTTTATACCCCTATAATTATTTAGTTAGTTTACTTTATACCTTTTACTTTTCTATTTTTCATTTTTCATTTTTATCATATTAACACATAAAATCGTATATTAACTAAAATACGTTAAAAAAATACGTTTTAATTTTAACAAGTTTCACCATCATAATCGTCTACTGAGGAAGCTAAAAGAGATAGCCAGTGCATCAAAAACATGGGTTCGTGAACCTGTTGTTAACAAGACTACTCGTGGACGGCCCTCGTTGAAGGATAAGCTTTTCAGAAAAACTCATGTTGATCCCTCATTTCCGACTCATGTTGACCCGTCGTTTACAAGTGAAAGACCCCTTAGACGTAGCAGTTCAAACGCGTCTAGATTTGTTGACAAGGAAAAAATGAGCTACCAAGAACCAGCGAGACATAGTTCTTTCATGTTCAAAAATTATAATGCACATCCATACATCAATCAATTTCTAGCATTTTTTCACCCTTACATCAAGCAGGTACATGATGTGATAGGTGATGGAAATTGCGGATTCCGAGCAATAGCTGTCTGGATGGGTCTTCATGAAGATGCATGACCCACAATTCGGTATAACTTGATGGAAGAGTTAGATACTTACAAGACAGAGTACATCAACGCTTTTGGAGCTGAACATTGGGATATTACTTACAACACTTTAAACTTCTTTCGATCAGATCAAGGTGCACCATTTGAACACTGGATGACAATGCCTTAAATAGGTGTCTTGATTGCTTCAAAATATAATGTGATATTACATGTTATAAGTATGACTGACAGTGGGACGTACTTGCCGCTTAGGTCTACTCCTCCAGTGTGGTATGAACATGTTGTTTTTACAATCGGATACGTTAATGGTAACCGTTATGTCAAATTAGATATGAAGGAAGGATATCCGTTTCCGCAAATTGTATCACATTTTTTCCATTATAGTTATCCGTGTGCTGCTGGATGGGCTACCCCGTATTCAGAGCGAATAAAGAAGTACATGAAGCTTTTACGGGTTAATTGTACTACGGATAATGTTATTTTAGAATAATCGAATGTAATATAGATTATTTTATGTTCTATTTATATGTTAAATCGCAATATTTATGTTTTATTTTTATAATTATATAATTAAAAAAATTAGTAATATTTATACTTATAAATATTTATTTATTTTCAAATCAAAACAAAAATATATAATAAAAATATATAATAAAAAATATATAATAAAAAAAAGACAACTAAAAGACGAAATAACAAAAAAAAACAAAAAAAACCAAATGATTTTTGCAATCATTTGGTGTATTTAGCAAAAAATAAAGTGTATTTAGCCTCCCTTTTAATACTATATATTTTATGTATTTATGTTAGCAATAAAAATTTATTGTTTTTATTATCTTACATGGCATAGGATTATGCTAATCATAAAACTATAAACCATCTCAATTTTTCAAAATGAAAATGTTAAGGATTTTTAATATTTTTTTTCTGCAATAGATTCTTTTAAATAAAGTAAGGGGGTGTTTGTTTTCAACTTAATAAGCTTAATGGGTAGTTAGCTTAATTGATTAAGGTATATTAAGGTGTTTGATTTTAACATAATACTAAGAGGTTGACTTAACATATTAAGTTAGCCCATCCTAACTTATGTAACACCCAAAAAATTGGGACAACAAAAATTTCCGGAATTGAAAAAGTGGTATATAAAAAAATGCCAAAGCACGAGATATTCCAAAAAGGGAACAATACACGTCTGTTAATTACAAGTTTGTAATAAATATGCATACAGGGATAACAACCCTTTAATCTAATTTCTAACTAGAAAAGAGATTACATCAAGTTGTTATCTAAATTCCAAAACAAATGTCTTCTAAGGTTGACGTCCCAAAATGCTCCCCAAGCTCACAAATACGGTTACTAAACCTTCTTGGCGGTCGTGCCACTAAGACTTGAGATACACATCAAACCAATCAAGTGTTAGGCCAAACGAGCCTAGTGAGTTGAACAATAACATGGCATGATCATTTGAACAATTATAGACAACAAGCGCCATAAAGAAATCAATGGGGGAGACCCATCACACCAAAGAGTTTCACATCAAACCAATCAAGTGTTAGGCCAAACGATCCTAGTGAGTTGAACAATAACATGGCATGATCATTTGAACAAGTATAGACAACAAGAGCCATAAAGGAATCAATGGGGGAGACCCATCACACCAAAGAGTTTCACCTCAAGTCAATGTACCTTGATATTCACTCACATGAGCAATATCCCGAAGGTCCGACACATTTGAAGACTACCTCCCAGGCATTACTCCAAATGGCGGAGATCTAGGTACATACCATCACGGTGGCACCCTAAGACTACATCCTCCTAGTGCTTACTCGTGGTTCATCCAATACATACAACATTCATCGTTATACATATTCTACATTAAGTAAAATACATGTATAAGACCCCCAAATAGTTCATATCCTTAGATTACTCCCTTAGAAACCTTCTCACTACCCCAACGGTAATCATACCAAGGTAGTTCAAGTATACTCATGTAGTATGTAGGTTCACCCTAACACTGGCCAGGTGCCATTATGAATGTACCGCACATGTTCATCCTTGCGACCCTCGACAAGTTTCCCATTTCTAGTGACTCAATCAACTCCATAATATCTTATCTTAAGGTTCCTAATGTGCAACTTCACTTACAATCACTTATAAAAACGCTAGTTTGAGTCTAGGCATCCTACAATCAATACCTAATTCTCTCAAACTTAAGCTCTGATACCAACTTGTAACACCCTAAACTCTGGAAATAGCAACTAATTTAAAATTTTCTAAATACACCAATAATTAAATCATATACCACTACAATTTAATATTTAACCTCAATACACACATTATTTCTATGGATCCATTGCACTAACTAAACCATTACATGAGTCAAAACGAATGAGCCAAAGCATTCAAAACATGACATGCTCAACTAAGATGCAGTAAATGCAAATCATAACCAAACGCTCAACATCGAGCAATTAAAACTGACAAGTGTCCTCAAAACCCAACAAAATCCAAACCGAGCCAGAAGCTCAACAAATCCAAAGACCCAACGTCGAAATTTATAAAATGAAATCAAATATAAACAACCCATATTTATATAAACCCATGCTCCAAAGCATATAATTAATTCCAACGTAGTTTAGATTGGGACAGTTCATTTTCCAAGTGAGTTTACAACATTTATTCTTTCAAAACGTCCCATAACACAAAACCATGCATTTCTCTAAAACACAAATCAAAACACATTTATACTCAAAATCTACTTCCATAAAATAAATCATAGAAATACCAAAATACATGATTTATTTATCATAATGCTCCAAAATCCCAAAGATGTGTGCTAAATGAGTTTATATAGTTAAACACCTTTAAACTACTCAACTCATCAGCAGTTAACAAGACTTATCAGCATTTAACAAAACTTATCAGTAGTTACCAAAACTTATCAGCAGTTAACAATTTCATGTAAAACGCTTTAAAATAAACATTTTGGTATGTACACCGTTTTCACAAATCAACTTGAACTCACCTCGCTAGATTTAGGCTAAATCTAGATTTCCCCCCAATTAGAGCTCTTTTGAAGAACACTTGGATTCTCAAGACCAAACTTCCAAAACCTAAATCCGTACATATTCAACCACAAAGAAACATAATCAACCACAAAGAATCGTTTCCCAAACCATCTATATGAATACCTCCATTACTACCGAAACCCTAACTTCCATAACCGAAGAGAATAGAAGATTACCTTAACCCAATCTTGAATACACCAACCAAAACACTTCTAGTTAACCAAAATGATCACAAACCTTCAATCTATGAAAGGGAGAACAAAGGGGTGGATGAAACCCTAGAAAACTTAGTGAAGAAGATGAAATGGGAGAAGTGAGGAGCTTACCACCACAAAATGTTCTAGTATACTTCAATAGACTTTAAATCTCTTTCTAGATCCTTGAAAAGCTCTCAAAAACGAAACCGTAGCAACTTGAATCACCCAAATCGAAGTTGAAATGAGAAAGTTATGACCAAATGAAGAAGAAACCCGTATTTACGCACTGGAGGGTTGGCGCGACCCTGACATGCGACAGTGACATTGTCACTGTCGCGAGGCACTGTCGCGCGAGATGTACCGAAAGTTGCTAACACTGTTTCGGCCGTAACTTCTTCGTTATAGCTCCGTTTTCGCTCCGGAAAGGACCGTTGGACTCGTAATTGAATCCTTTATCCATCAAGACTATAAAATCAAGGATTCAAGCCCAAAATCAAATATCTTATTTTTCCTTAATATACCGGTTTCTGTATTAACTTGAATTGATACCTCTCGAAACTCGGGGTGTTACAATCCTCCCAACCTTAAAAGAGATTTCGTCCTCGAAATCTTGAATCACCAAGCACTCAACATTCACATTTGAAAGATCGATTGATTCCCTATCCCAAAGGGATGCCTTCATAAAACTTCACCTCATATACAGACCCGATTACATTCCGGTTGAGGTTGTCACTGAGTTTCTCATAACGTGGCATTACAAAATTCAATCTCAATGTTCGATGTATTTCACCAACGTCAGGATGAACGTTGCATCGTTGATTAATTATTTTCTTAATTGATAAATCTCGGTTGTCTCCCAACCTTAGATTTCTCATATTACCCCGAAAGTGACTTACGACCTTATCTAGTCATTTCCATCAAGAATACCCCAATCCGAAGTATTTCCTTAGATACTTCTGATTACGACGCATCAAGGTCTCCTCAAAATTTCATTTGTACTTAAAGTCCACCTCGACATTCCCACCAAATGTCTCCAAAGATCATCATCACTAAAGAGTTATTGTCCTTTGACGAAATTTCCTAACGACTAGCTTGGTTTGAACCATCGCAACCTTTAAATCTATTCCTCAAAGCTGACCCGGACACAATGTCTACAAGGGCTCCCACACTTACATAGACTCCAACATTGCGTTCCCACCAGAAACATACCATTACGCTCTACAGATAGTCGATTCCCAAATCCCATGAATCCTCGAATTCCTACTGATCCATTCCTAATATTGAAGAAGATGTCCTTCCAAGGCACCCCAATGCGTCCTTCAGGTAACTGGTTAATCCAGATCCGGTTAACACTCAACTCCGTTCCAACATCAACCCTACAACATTCCTATAATGCAATCTTTATCACCACGGGAATGCTTAAACACCTCGATACCAAATCCTCAATACCCAGACTCCTCTCAAAAACCACCACTGAAAGGTCGATATTTTCCATAACCCACCGGGTTACCTCCATACATTCCAAGATCCAATGACCTCAAGAAAACAAGTTGACGCCTAGGACTAAACGGTGACCTCGAAAACGTGGACATCCCGCCCAAAATTCCATTCCAGACGGATTGTCGCACTAAGGTTGACACCTAATAGAGAGCTAAAATTTCAAATCTTACATCTCTAACTGACAGATCACCAAAATTTCCTTTAATCGCGGAACCCGCTAAGACGGTACACCAACCACATAAACTATGGTGTCACACCGACGAGCAACCCACCAAATCAACTCCATTTAAGCGCAGATAATCACCTAAGACCTTATCCCGCATGGTTACCAAAGTATAAAATCACTCCTTAATAACTGGGAAACTTAAATCTACTATTTCCACAATACAAGCGCGCACAGATTCCAAAGCTCCACACCCAAAATATCTAGGTTGACCACGAGTCGGATCATCCGACGCTTCAAATCCCAAGGATCCCATTAATCCTAATACAACTTCTTTCACTACAGAGTTTAAATCTATATGCCTAATGAGTTCAAGTTTTTTCAACCAGTATGCCAATTTGAGTTTATAAAACCTTCGAATACAAAAGCTTCTTGACTATTAAACATGCGGCAAAATACACTACTGTTCATTCGATAGGTTTCAAAATTTACTATCGACATAACGCATACGAACCATTTCCAAAACTCATTTGATTAGTGCTTACGTTAATATGGATAGTAATAAAAGATGTGCAACAAAATTTTAAATGGACTACCATGGTCCTAGTAATGCATCAATTTATATTATGCATATGAAAGATAACTTTCCGCACTATAACATGTGCAATAAAAGTTTGTACAATTCCCAAAAGAGACGTTCACAAATTAACTTTAAAGTTCTGACTTCCCAACCCAAAAGTCATTGAGTCATAAAATTATTAACAACTCCATATGCAATAGTTTATTCTCCAAAGTTCGGTGAAATGATATGAATGCAAATAATTCTCAAATCGAGTTTAAAACCTTAAGTCGCCTCGATAAAACACATTTGACCAAGATGGTAACTACAACGATATGCAATTCGAAAATTCATTTCATGTATTGCGGAAAATTTATAACAGCAAGGTCAACAAGCGAAACACGCTTAGATTAAAATTTAATATAAGACAACATAAATATTTCGCATATTTACTCACGCGAGTGAAAGTCGGATTCAACCCAAAAGTATGCACATATACTCGTGTGAAACTCAAGATGCAATCATGCGACATTTAGATTTTTCAAGGTGCCTCTTACAGTTGCAAAAGTGTCGATGCAAGACTCGCATGAAACAAAGTATTGAACACAACTCGTAAATTAACGCACACAATGATGCATATGCACATGTTCTCAAAATTATTTTACGCAACGCAAAATGATGTAAGACGAGACACCCTAAACCCAACTGAATTTTCGCAAAACTCAATAATGCTAAAATCATGCAGTGACAAATTTCCATTTCTCAACAAGAATGTAAGACGACAATATGGCTAAAACACTAAGCCTTTAAGAGTTTCCTCTTTTAATGCAATGAAAGGTAAAATGACACCTTTAACAAAATTCACATGGGACACGACGCCAACTAACTCGTAAGCTTAAAAGAAGCAAAATTAAAACTCACGCATGGAAAGACATCGTATAAAACAATACTCCATGAAATTCCAACAAAACTCACACAAACTAAAATTCTCAAGAAATTCCGACTCAACGCGTGGGAATAACTTTTCCTTTAAAACCATTGACATATGTGGAGGAGATCCAATGTATAGGTTAAAATCTCATAGCTACTTGCCCAATACTCAAATGACATTAAAACATGGATATTACAATATCCGCAAATAGCGTTAAACAAGAGACATGAATAAAGAGATTTTTGATAACAATTTGCAATTACGTGCAACAAAACAATTTATGCATGCTTAAGCTCACAGTTTAAAATCCGATGCGTGTTAAATGCTTTACCAAAACTTTATAATATAAACCACTTTCTGTTTTACGAACACAAGGAACAATTTATGCAAATTTATTTCAGAAATAAATTTTTAGTGCATGAATTTGGTCGGCATTCACCCCTCTAGACTACGCTTCTCAACAACCCGACATACTAATACCATCCGGGTGTATCAAGCATCTTAGGACAACAATCTCAATTTCCTACTATTGTCATCCGGATACTCCACATCTTAAAGCGACACTCGGATATTTCATCGATTCACCTTACAATCTCTCCTCGTATGACGTCAATTCCATAAGCTCAAGATTCTATTCCAACCAATTATTCTTACTCAAGACGATCAACTTAATGCATTCAACGCACTTAACTATCACTTCAACATGACATTGCTATAGACATCAACGTTTCCTTAGATTACTCCCTTAGAAACCTTCTCACTACCCCAACGGTAATCATACCAAGGTAGTTCAAGTATACACATGTAGTATGTAGGTTCACCCTGACACTGGCCAGGTGCCATTATGAACGTACCGCACATGTTCATCCTTGCGACCCTCGACAAGTTTCCCATTTCTAGTGACTCGATCAACTCCATAATATCTTATCTTAAGGTTCCTAATGTGCAACTTCACTTACAATCACTTATAAAAACGCTAGTTTGAGTCTAGGCATCCTACAATCAGTACCTAATTCTCTCAAACTTAAGCTCTGATACCAACTTGTAACACCCTAAACTCTGGAAATAGCAACTAATTTAAAATTTTCTAAATACACCAATAATTAAATCATCTACCACTACAATTTAATATTTAACCTCAATACACAAATTATTTCTATATGAACAGTCTATAATAAAGACGGGTGCTACTAAAACCCAATAATAGTCACTATCTTCAACTGCGGAAGATTTCATCAATCTACTTACTCTCGTGAACCACTATGCACATCTCTTTATACGACTGCTTGAACCGAACCCCCCCTTCAGGATCCTGATGCACATGCCGACAAATAAAAAGGTTAGACTTAACGCCTAGTGAGCTCAACAGTTTTCATTAGAGATAAATAAAGCATTAACTTCAAGAATGTTATTTAAAATCATGATTTCCGAAATGCAATACATTTTATTTGAAAGCAACCAAAAATGGTATACATTAAATCACAAACAATCTCCTTTCATTATTCACCCTTTTCGTGATTTAAAATCATAAAACGAACGCTTCTTTAAATAAAGCCAGAACCCGAAGCGCACGTAAAGCATAACTGGCATTAAAATGATCAAACACTGAAAACGTAGATAACTCCAACTTCCAAAACATCCCAATAACTCCAATGAGTTTTGATAACCAAAACCTTAAAACATAGATAAATACCCATACTCAAACGTCTCCGAAAACATGGATTATAAAGCTCCATATCCAAAACCACACCTAATGGTGACGGGGAAAACCCGGTTACATGGTACATGACGGAACACAAAGTATGTCACATAATTATGTACGAAATCAAAACATGTGGGTTACACATAAAACACCCACCGAGCTCAACTACTCCAAGTCTATCGCCCGAAAACATCAAGTCAACCACTCCAGGTCTATTCTTGAGAGTCCCCAAAACCGGGCGACTTGGGCACAATGGGATTACACCTTACTGTCCATGGGACGCTGCCCGACCGAATAGGCCCACACCCTACTTACCATGGAGCCCGATGCCTATCCCGTGCCAAATGGTGAACCAACTTCCCAAACGGGGACAGAGGAACACCGTGCCTATGGATCCATTGCACTAACTAAACCATTACATGACTCAAAACGAATGAGCCAAAACATTCAAAACATGACATGCTCAACTAAGATGCAGTAAATGCAAATCATAACCAAACGCTCAACATCGAGCAATTAAAACGGACAAGTGTCCTCAAAACCCAACAAAATCCAAACCGAGCCAGAAGCTCAACAAATCCAAAGACCCAACGTCGAAATTTATAAAATGAAATCAAATATAAACAACCCATATTTATATAAACCCATGCTCCAAAGCATATAATTAATTCCAACGTAGTTTAGATTGGGACAGTTCATTTTCCAAGTGAGTTTACAACATTTATTCTTTCAAAACGTCCCATAACACAAAACCATGCATTTCTCTAAAACACAAATCAAAACACATTTATACTCAAAATCTACTTCCATAAAATAAATCATAGAAATACCAAAATACATGATTTATTTATCATAATGCTCCAAAATCCCAAAGATGTGTGCTAAATGAGTTTATATAGTTAAACACCTTTAAACTACTCAACTCATCAGCAGTTAACAAGACTTATCAGCATTTAACAAAACTTATCAGTAGTTACCAAAACTTATCAGCAGTTAACAATTTCATGTAAAACGCTTTAAAATAAACATTTTGGCATGCACACCGTTTTCACAAATCAACTTGAACTCACCTCGCTAGATTTAGGCTAAATCTAGATTTCCCCCCAATTAGAGCTCTTTTGAAGAACACTTGGATTCTCAAGACCAAACTTCCAAAACCTAAATCCGTACATATTCAACCACAAAGAAACATAATCAACCACAAAGAATTGTTTCCCAAACCATCTATATGAATACCTCCATTACTACCGAAACCCTAACTTCCATAACCGAAGAGAATAGAAGATTACCTTAACCCAAGCTTGAATCCACCAACCAAAACACTTCTAGTTAACCAAAATGATCACAAACCTTCAATCTATGAAAGGGAGAACAAAGGGGTGGATGAAACCTTAGAAAACTTAGTGAAGAAGATGAAATGGGAGAAGTGAGGAGCTTACCACCACAAAATGTTCTAGTATACTTCAATAGACTTTCAATCACTTGCTAGATCCTTGAAAATCTCTCAAAAACGAAACCGTAGCAACTTGAATCACCCAAATCGGAGTTGAAATGAGAAAGTTATGACCAAATGAAGAAGAAACACGTATTTACGCACTGGAGGGTTGGTGCGACCCTGACATGCGACAGTGACATTGTCACTGTCGCGAGGCACTGTCGCGCGAGATGTACCGAAAGTTGCTAACACTGTTTTGGTCGTAACTTCTTCGTTATAGCTCCGTTTTCGCTCCGGAAAGGACCGTTGGACTCGTAATTGAATCCTTTATCCATGAAGACTATAAAATCAAGGATTCAAGCCCAAAATTAAATATCTTATTTTTCCTTAATATACCGGTTTCTGTATTAACTTGAATTGATACCTCTCGAAACTCGGGGTGTTACATCCCCCGACTCTCGGTACACATTGAGCGATAGTGCCATCTATCACTATTGCGGTGTCATTCTTGTGGAAGGTCTAGGGGTTACGGTACATCTCCCGCGATCTTGACAAGAGATTGTGCCCAAGGGCACTATCGCGAGTCAATGTCACCCCAGCCTCCCGAGACGTTGTTTTCTCGCTAAATTTGGACATCGATCACGTATTTTAGGTCATCCTCATGAGATTCAATAATAATGGGTTTAAGTTACGAAAATACAACATTAAAGATTCCACACTACAAATATTCGTACTAGAATTTAAATTGCAGTTAGTGAGCACTTACCTGAAATTCTCGGGTGTTACAATCCTCCCCACCTAATGAGGATTTCGTCCCTGAAATCTTATTCACAAAACAGATGAGGTTATCTTTTCTTCATGTCCTCCTCCGACTCCCACGTCCATTGGCACCCCGGTGGTACCTCTATTGTACCTTGACCATAGTTACTTGTTTATGTCATAATTGTTTCGTATTTGACTCTAAGATGGCTTTTGGCTCCTCCACACATCGGTTACCGTTGTCCACTCGTATTTTCCGTTAATGGAATGATGTTTTCTTCCTCGGCTAGGCACTTGCGAAGGTAGCAAACATGAAAGGTAGGGTGAATCCCGTCCATCTTAGGTGGTAAGTCCAACCTATAAGCTTGAAGCCCAATCTTCTCCAATATTGTGAAGGGTCCAAGGAAACGGGGGCTAAGCTTCCCGCGCTTCCCGAAACGGATGATTCCCTTCCATGGTGACACCTTCAACATGACCCGCTCCCCCCACTTGAAACTCAACCGACCTTCGCTTTTTGTCCGCATAACTCTTTTGTCAATCTTGAGCCGCCTTCAAACGCTCTCGAATGCCTTTCACCTTGTCCGTCTTCTCTTGCACGATTTACGGCCTGGTAAATTGCTTTTCTCCCACCTCAAGCCAACACACCGGTGTTCTAAATTTTCGTCAATATAGTGCCTCGTATGGTGCCATTCCGATGCTCGAATGGTAGCTATTGTTGTAGGAAAACTCCACTAACAGTAGATGCGAATCCCAATTTCCCTCGAAGTTTATGACACAAGACCGGAGCATGTCCTCGAGAGTTTGGATCGTACTCTCACTTTGACCATCAGTTTGGGGGTGGTAAGTCGTGCTCAACTTGACTCTCGTACCGAACTCTTTCTGTAAGACGTCCCAAAACTTGGAAGTGAACCGATTATCCCGATCCGAAACTATGGATAGTGGAACACCATGACGCGATACCACTTCATCGATGTAGAGTTTAGCTAATTTATCCATCAGTAACGTCTCTCGCATTGCCAAAAAGTGTGTGCTCTTCGTGAGTCGATCCACCACCTCCCAAATAGTGTCGTGCCTTTTCAAAGTTCTTGGTAATTTGGTGACAAAGTCCATCGTGATATGCTCCCACTTCCATTCTGGAATGGCCAATGGTTGTAAACTTCCATAAGGCCATCGTAACGCATCTTTCTACATAGTTGGCCACATCAAGCTTCATTACCGGCCACCAATAGTGCAACTTCAAATCCCTATACATCTTTGTGCTACCGGGATGTATAGAGTACTTGGACTTGTGAGCTTCCGCCAAGAGCAACTCGCGAATCCCTCCCATCTTCGGTACCCAAATTCTCCCTTGAAATAACTTGAGGCCGCGACTATCTTCCGTTAGTATCTCCTGTTGCTTCACCATGATCTCGGCTTTGAGGTTCTCTTCATGGAGTGCTTCAGCTTGACTCACCTTGATGTCCTCCATTAAGCTTGATACCACATCGATCCTATAAAGAGTTAATTTGATTTCGCTCCCATGACTCTTCCGGCTCAAAGCATCTGCTACTACGTTGGCCTTATCAGGGTGATAAAGCAACCCATAATCATAATCCTTCAAAAGTTCCATATATCTCCTTTGCCGCATGTTGAGGTCCTTTTGGTCGAATATGTGCTTCAAGCTTTTGTGGTCGGTGAATAGTGTACACTTTGTCCCGTAGAGATAATGTCTCCATAGCTTTAAGGTAAATACTACCGCCGCTAGCTCCAAGTCATGTAGGGTAATTCTTCTCGTGCTCTTTGAGTTGTCGCGATGCATACGCTATCACCTTTCCCATTTGCATCAACACACACCCAAGGCCTAATTTGGAGGCGTCGCTATAAACCACAAAGTCGTCGAATACTTCAGGTAAGGACAGAATTGGCGCCTTGCACAGTTTCCTTTGAAGAGTCCAAAAGGCTTTCTCTTGCACTTCGGTCCATAAGAACTTGACGTTCTTCCTTGTCAATGATGTGAGCGGAGAAGCGATCTTTGAGAAATTTTGAATGAATCGCCGGTAGTAACCGGCCAAACCCAAAAAGCTTCTTATCTCCGTTGGACTCGTAGGTGGCTCCCAATTCATCATCGTTGCAATCTTCGCTAGATCTACCTTCACCCTATCCATAGATATCATGTGTCCCAAGAATTGAACTTCTTGTAGGCAAAACTCGCATTTTGAGAACTTTGCGAACAACTTCTCTTTCCGAAGAATCTCCAACACTTCTTGCAAATGTTGACGATCTTCGACTTCGTCCCGCGAGTAGATCAGGTTATCGTCAATGAAGACTATGACAGATTTGTCCAAGAGAGGCTGACACACACAATTCATTAAATCCATGAATACGACCGGAGCATTAGTCAACCCAAAAGGCATGACTAAAAACTCATAATGATCGTACCTCGTCTGAAACGCCGTGTTGGGTCTGAAATATGCCAAACATGGTTACTACTTCTAGTTCAACATGGTTACTACTTCTGAAGTTAATATTCAACATGGTTACTACTTCTGAAGTTAATGCTGCTAGAAGAACTTGGTTAATACTTCTGAGGTTACTACTTCTGTGGTTAATGTTGCCAGTTGTAGTTAATGTTGCTGGAACAAAGTTAATGCTGCTAGAAGAAAACAGTTAATACTTCTAGTTAGTACTTCTGTTATTAATGCTGCTAGTTGATGATTAATGTTGCTCAACAAGATTAGTACTGCTAGTTCAAAGTTAGTACTGCTTGAAGAGATTAATGCTGCTGAGCATGGTTAGTACTGCTAGAGTTAATACTGCTCAGAGTATTAATGCTGCTTATGATTAATACTGCTTATAAGATGGAGATCTGTATGGAAAGGATGACAGCTGGATAAACTGAAGATATTCATGGAAGCTTGAGATAATGATGGAAGATATTCTGGAGATATTGTATAAATTGTAATTATCTTTTATCTTCAGTATATATATTGTATTGTTTAGAATAGTTTATAAAGATTAATTCATTCATTCTAAGTTTTAGAAAAAAATCAACCTCAAGGCATAGATCCTAATTCTAGAGAAGTAGAATTCGTATTGGTGAGCCTGTTCATCAATATTGAGGTTGAGTGTGTAATCTTGTAACTTCAAAGCATTCAATACAAGTTTACAGTTTGTTCTTCATATTTACTGTGTTGATTTACTGTTTCATTGAATATCAAAGTGTTATTCCGCAAACTTCTTTGATATTGTTTCTGAGAATTAATTCTTGTTGAGAATTCGATCCTGACAAGTGGTATCAGAGCAAGTATTCTCAGAAACCTGCAATCATCATTCTTCCTTGAAATCAGAAATCATCAATGGCTAAAGTTTCAGATTCTTCAAGCACAGAAATCCCCACAAAGGTAATGTCTAATCTTTGCTCTAAAACTTGTATGGAAACTGTTAAAAGGTACAGGGATCACAACCAGACAATGAGTGATGACCTTAAAAGATTAGAGAGAGATATAAAAGACTATGTAAGAATTGTTGAGAGTTTTGAGGAACAGATCTGTCAGGATCGAATTCTCAACAAGAATTAATTCTCAGAAACAATATCAAAGAAGTTTGCGGAATAACACTTTGATATTCAATTAAACAGTAAATCAATACAGAAAATATAAAGAACAAACTGTAAACTTGTATTTAATGCTTTGAAGTTACAAGATTACTGACTCAACCTCAATATTGATGAACAGGCTCACCAATACGAATTCTACTTCTCTAGAATTAGGATCTATGCCTTGAGGTTGTTTTTCTCTCAAAAAGAATGTAAACCAAAAGTTATCTAACTATTCTAAACAATACAATATATATACTGAATACAAAGATAATTACAATAAATAAAATATCTTCAGTATATCTTCTATGTATATCTCTAAGCTTCCATGTATATCCTTTCATACGAATCTTCATCATATAAGCAGTATTAATCTTCAGCAGCATTAACTTTCTTCTAGCAGCATTAACTACTAAGCAGTACTAACCACTAGCAGTACTAACTAGCTAAGCAGTACTAACTTTGTTTAAGCAGCACTAACTTTGACTAGCAGTATTAACTACTAGCAGTAGTAACACTCAGCAGTATTAACCTTTAAGTCTTCTAGTAGTAGTAATTTGAACCAGCAGCATTAACCATACTTGATGAATTCTTCAGTTCCCAACAATCTCCCCCTAACTTGACTTTTAGGAAGAGAAGTCAAGTTCTTCAAATTTTCTTCAAAATGCTCCCAAAACTCTATCAATGCCTAAATCCCAGTGTTTGCATCCAATCCCAAACTCTGATTGATGGTTCTTTGAATCAAGTATTTAGCCATTTCTGAATCTGGAACACACCTTAACTTTTTCTTCAGCATAGCATGTAGCTTCAATCTGCTATGATTATACACTCTATCCACTAGGAAGTATTCAGTGTGATTTAAATCCAAAGTCACTGTATATACTCCACTAATTTCATATAGAGTCCAACTGTTTACTGATTTGAAGACATCCTTGATCAAGTGCTTTACTTCTTCAGGTTTGAACATCATACACAGATACTCCATTACCAGTTTTGTAATTGAAATCCCTGGAGCCTTTAGAATATCTGCATACAACTTCATTCCTATCTCAAACATCTCTTCAAGATCTGATCTAGAACATGTTCTGACAATTTTTGCCCATGTGTTGAACACTTCATACTTTTCATCCTTCCTTTTTAGCCTTATGTATTCCTTTCCATCCACTGTCAATGTATCCCAGTGAATGACCTCAGGAGGCTTAACTCCTACAGGTTCTGCTGAAATTGGTTCAGGCACTTTGTCCATCACTACCATATACAAATTTACATCATCTGTGTTTGCTGGCTCTTTCAGTTTGGATGACTCAGTTGCTCCTTCTTCTTCAGCAGCCTTCTCAGCCTCTTCTTCAGATACTCTAGGCTTCTTGATTGGCTTTCTCCTTGCCATCATCTTGGTTCTCTTTAAAGTCTTTAGACTTTCTCCCAGAGTGGTCTCTTTCTTAGGGGGTGTTTCTTGCTCATCTGGAAATGGCTTTTGACAATCAAAGTCATTACTTTCTTTCATCCTCTTCTCCATCTCCACCCTAGCAGTTTCACTTCCCTGAAGCTTTAACATCTCTGAATCATAGAGTTCTTTGATCTTCTCAAAAGACATTTTGGAGAACATCTCCTTTTTGACTCCTACAGCACCTTTGAGAAATATAATCATCTTGTTTCTCTCTTGGGTACCTAGGAATGTCTTTGAGGGTCTTCTCTTCTTTGCAACTGTTTTCACCACAGATTTCTTCATACTTGCAGCTTTCTTCTGTGCAATTTCAGTTGCCATACTCTGTTGATAAGCTTCATTCAGTTCAGCAGCTAGAGCTTTTGCCATTTCCCTGTCCTTTTCCATCTGAACTCTTTCTTCTTTTTCAATATCCTCCTGCATCTTTTTAGCTAGGGCTTCATCTGATTCAACCAACCTTTGCTTTTTGATTGGTTGATCAGATTCTACCATCTTTGCTTTTCCTTTATCTTTGCTCATTGCCTTCTTACTGTTATCTTTCTTGATCACTTCACCTTGTTCTTTTATGATTACACCTTTGGTCTTTGAAGTGACCTTGGGAGTATCATTCTTGGCTTTTAGTAAGGTTTCTGCAATCTCAAGATCTGTTAACACTTCTTTCACAGTTTCTGCTGCTTTATTAATGTCAGCAGTAGTAACTGTTTCTTCTTGCTTCTCCCCCTGAACATCAACTTTCTCTCCATCAAGCTCCCCCTTTCTTGTGGCTTCTTCCATGTTGATCTCCCCCTTTTTGGGAGCATCATCCTCAGTGGTCCTTCTCCTTAATTGGAATTGCTTTCTCTTCTTCCTTTGTACCAGACTAACCACCATCCTCTTCAGCTTAGCAATCTGTTCTTGTTGTGACAGAATTACTAGCTTCATTTCTTCAATTTCTTTGCCTTGTTTGAGAACATCTTGATTGATGTTCCCCATTGTTTCCATCAATTCATCGTACGTATATCTGTCCTCACCCTCTCCAGAAGTGTTACCCTCCTTTGAAGGATCATTGGATCTTTTATTTGTGGAAGTCTTCTGCCTTGCAGAGGCACTATCCACCCCTGTGGTTTCTTGGCACCAGGGACCTTCAAATGATTGCTCATTCAAAGTTGCCATGGGGGAGGTCTTATTGATGTTACCACTTTCCTCCTCTGTACTAGCAGGAGTAGTGGCAGCCTCATCACCCATATGCTCTACCTCCTCCTCAGAGAGCACCTCCTTTGGGTTGGGAGACACCCTTGTGGTTTCCCTTTGGATATTCTCTAGGGGAGAATTCTCCCTTAGAGGGCTTATAGGCTTAGTGGGTAATGGTACAAGAAGGGAAGGAGCCTTCTTTACCTGTTTTCTCTTGTAAGTTTGGGTGATGGGAGAGGTTGGTTTTTCAAGAAGGGACTGGGGAATTGATTTTGAGAGGGAAGGTTGGGCTTGGCTAGCAGTGGGTTGGTCTAATGGGGGCCTTGACCCTGCTGCCATACCTTCATTGGTTTGGGACACCACCATCATTGTAGAGAACAATGGGGTGTCAACTCCTTCAGAGTCCCCAGCAGATCTTCTCATATTTGAGAAAACCTTGCCTTTGGGGGGTTTAGGTACATATACCCCAACAGGTTGAGGTATATCCGTCAATTGATTAGTAATAACTTCTTGAACAAATCTGGGATACATAAAGAAGCTCTTTTTGTTTCCCATGTTTGAGACAAGATCACTGAAAATCATTTTAGAAAAATTGTACTTTCTGGCAGTGGCCAAGCACACCAAAGCATAAGCAATAGTGCTGCTGAACTCACTCCATCCAGTAGTCTTTTTGGATATACAATGCATAAGAGTATGGACAAAGAAACGCCATTGGGGTGAGAATTTTGCTTTAGAAAATTTGAAAACACCCAATGGGCCTCCATACCCCATTCTTGTGAGATTTGAAAACAGTTCATCGTTTGGGATAGAAGTTATACCAGAGGCATCGTCTAGACGTAGACTGATGCGAATAACCTCTTCAGTAACTGTTAGTGATTGATCACAGATTCTTGTCTTGATCATTTGCACACCATTCTCCACAACAATGGTTGCATTAGCCCAGAACTGCCTTTGATGCTCAATATAGATTGTAGGAGATACAATAAGAGCATGAGCAATGTGGCTTGTCTTGAGGAAATCCACAATTTGATGAAATCCTGAAGCTTGCTTTGGCTTTTGTAGCATCGCAATCTCGTTGTGCTCGTCGATGAAAGTCATGGATGCCATTGATCTTAGTGAAAAGCTTGCCTGAAAACTTCGAACTTGAGAGAGAAAAGGTTTTGAGCGCAAGAGAACAGTATGCAAAGAGTCGTTATGAACTTTTAGGCGGGCAAAAAGTATTTATAGTATTCAGAATATAAGCAGTATTAACCTAGAGCAGTATTAACTACTAGCAGTATTAACTGCTAGCAGTATTAACTAACTAGCAGTATTAACTGAAAGCAGTATTAACCACTAGCAGTATTAACTGAAAGCAGTATTAACCACTAGCAGTATTAACTGAAAGCAGTATTAACCACTAGCAGTATTAACTGAAAGCAATATTAACCACTAGCAGTATTAACTGAAAGCAGTATTAACCACTAGCAGTATTAACTGAAAGCAGTATTAACCACTAGCAGTATTAACTGAAAGCAGTATTAACCACTAGCAGTATTAACTGAAAGCAGTATTAACCACTAGCAGTATTAACTGAAAGCAGTATTAACCACTAGCAGTATTAACTGAAAGCAATATTAACCACTAGCAGTATTAACTGACTTACTCCTTTTAAACTTGCTAAACACTGAGTACTGCTATGCATATCCTGTAACAGAAGATTAGTAACTCCAGGAATACTATACAGATATAAAACCACTTTTTGAGAAGGAGATTATTCAGAGTTTATCATTCCCACACTTGTTACCAAGAAAGTGAATCTACCCACATCAAAAGCTTTAGTGAATAGATCAGCAAACTGATTATCAGTGTGAACTTTGACAACTTGAATAAGTTTCTTTTCATTACAATCTCTTATAAAGTGATACCTGATTTCAATGTGCTTTGTTTTTGAGTGCTTGACTGGATTATTCACAATGCTAATAGCACTGCTGTTGTCAATAAAGATTGGAGTGTGTAGAAAGGTTACCCCATAATCCAACATTTGATTCTGAATCCATAAGACTTGAGAACAGCAACTTGCAACTGCTATGTACTCTGCCTCTGTTGTAGATGTGGATACTGTGGTTTGTTTCTTGCACTGCCATGAGACTAGTCTAGCACCCAAAAACTGACATCCTCCAGAAGTAGATTTTCTGTCCAAGTTTGCCCCATCTAGATCACTGTCTGAGTATGCTATTAGGTCAAAAGGTGAGTTATGAGGATACCAAAGTCCCAATCTGGGTTGCCCTTTGAAATATCTGAATATCCTCTTAACAGCTTGAAAGTGAGATTGCTTTGGCCTAACTTGAAATCTTGCACATACACAGACTGGAAACATTATATCTGGCCTTGATGCTGTGAGATACATGAGAGAGCCAATCATGGATCTATAATGATGCACATCCATATCCTCCCCCTCAAGATCTGCTGTGATCTGCTTGTGTGTTTCCATAGGTGTGCTGGCAGGTTTTGATTCTGAGAAACCAAACTTGGTTAGAATATCCTGCACATACTTGGATTGACATATGAAAATGCCATCTGACTTCTGTTGAACTTGGAGTCCAAGGAAGAAAGTAAGTTCCCCCATGGAACTCATTTTGAACCTTTGATGCATTAAATCCTCAAACTCCTTGCACATGTTGTTTCTTGTAGATCCAAAGATAATGTCATCAACATAGATTTGGACCAGCAAGATATCCTTCTTCTTTCTTTTGATAAATAGAGTCTTATCAATGACTCCTCTTTCAAAGTCATTTTCCAAGAGATAGGATGACAGAGTGTCATACCATGCTCTTGGAGCTTGATGTAGTCCATAAAGTGCTTTCTTTAATTTGTATACCCTGTCTGGATAGCTTGGGTTTTCAAACCCTGGTGGTTGACAGACATATACTTCTTCTTCAATTGATCCATAGAGAAAAGCACTTTTTACATCCATTTGATAGACTTTGAAGTTCATGTAAGAAGCATAGGCTAGGAATAGTCTGATTGCTTCTATCCTAGCCACAGGTGCAAAAACTTCTTCATAATCTATACCCTCTTCTTGAGTATAGCCTTGAGCCACCAGCCTTGCTTTGTTCCTTATGACAATACCTCTTTCATCTCTCTTGTTTCTGAAAATCCACTTTGTGCCAATTGCTCTGTGACCTTTAGGAAGGTCTACTAGATCCCATACATCTTGTAGCTTGAACTGTAACAGTTCTTCTTGCATTGCTTCTATCCAGCTAGATTCTTTCATAGCATCATGTGCCTTTTTAGGCTCAAGCTGGGATAGAAAACAAGAAAGGACTGTATGCTGTTGATCTTGCATTTCTTGAAGCCTGCTTTGATGTCTAGTCATCATAGGAGAAGAGATATCTCCTATTACCAGCTGTGGAGGATGATTCTTTTGAACTCTGGTGTTATGACTAGGTTCTTCATTCAGTCCAGTCTCTAGATTAGAGTCATGCACCTCAACTGAAGTGTTTTCAGATGCCACTTCTGATTCTTTATTTTCTTGAGTCTCCTCATCTCTAGTTTCTTCTTCACTCTGATTTGGTCCAGTAAATGATTCCTTTTCACAGTCTTCAACAGAATTCACTGTGGGTATGGGAAATATCACAGATTTAGATATACTTTCTTAGACTTGTGTGATCCCTGATCCTCCACATCCTGTTCATGTAGAATCATCACTACTGAAACCAAAAGAATTAGTTAGTGAATCAATGTCAAATAGCCACTGAGGTCCAGACCCAACAGGATTTGGTGTGTTCTCATTGTATTTGACATTGTCACTTTCTTCAATTATTCTAGAAGATGAGTTAAAAACTCTGTAGGCCTTACTCTGAGATGAATATCCAACAAGAAATCCATCATCTGCTTTGCTATCAAACTTACCTAAGTGAGATTTGGTATTGAGAATTGTACAAGGACACCCAAAAGGTTTGAAGAAACCAATGAAAGGTTTTCTTTTATTTAAAAGTTCATATGGGGTCTTGTTCTTTTGCTTGACCACTAGAACTCTATTTTGGACATAACAAGCAGTATTAACTGCTTCAGCCCAGAAGGTAATTGGCAATTTTGAATCAGCCAACAGAGATCTAGCAGCCTCTATTAGTGTCCTATTTCTCCTTTCAGCAATACCATTTTGTTGAGGAGTCCTAGGAGCACTATATTGCCTCTCAATACCTTTCTCTTCACAAAAGGTGTTTAGATCATGATTTTTAAACTCAGTTCCATTGTCTGATCTAATGACTTTTACTCTTTGATTAGTTTGGTTTTCAATTCTTAAAATAAAGGATTTGATAAGTCCACTTGTCTCATCCTTAGTCCTTAGAAAATATACCCAAGTAAATCTGGAGTAATCATCAACAATAACCAAGCAGTAAGATTTCTTGCCTGTACTCATAACATTTGTAGGTCCAAACAGATCCATATGCAGTAACTGGAGACAAGAAGAAACAGAATTTAACTCTTTGGTCTTATGAGAAGTTTTGTGTTGTTTGCCTTTAAGACAAGCAACACAATGATCATCACATGAAAAGACTTTTGAAGGTAACCCTCTTACAAGGTTATTTTTAACAAGATTGTTCATAGTCTTGAAATTCATGTGACACATCCTTCTGTGCCATAGAGAGGATTCATCTACAGAAGCTTTTGAAACAAGACAATTTAGAGATGAATCACTATCAACATTGTCCATATCAAGACAGTAAACATTGTCCTTCCTTGGAGTTCTAAGTAGTATCATGCTTTCATCAACTACCTTGAACCCTGGAGCAAGGATCATACACTCATTATTAGTAAATAATATACTATGTTGTTTGTCACAAACCTGTGATACACTTAACAGGTTGTACTTTAATTGATCAACATAGTAGACATCCTCAAATGTCATCTTACCTTTGGTGACATTACCTTTTCCACTTATCTTACCACCAGTAAGATTATCTCCAAATGCAACATGTCCTCCATTGATATGCTTGAAATCCTGAAGGCATGACATGTTGCCTGTCATGTGCCTAGAGCAACCACTATCAACATGCCAAATGCTCTTTCCCTTGAGCTGTTGGTTGCCCTGCACATTAGATAAATCAATTAGTATGATTTAGGAACCCAAGCCAAAGTGGTCTTGGGTACCCCTTTCTCATCAAAGTACTTGCATTCTTTCTTGACAAGATTTTTAAAATCAGAACACTTAGTATTTGAATACTTTGTCAAGATTATTGGATTAGCAGCACTAATACTAGCAGTAGCACTATCTTTAGAAGTACTAACAGAGTTAGCAGTACTAACAGGTTTGGCAGTATTGCTTCTAGCAATACTATCACTGTTAGCAGCACTATTTGTAGTAGCAGCACTAACAGTTTTAGTACATTTTGGAATCCACATCTTGACATTATCTTCCACATTCTGTCTCTTCATGTGGCTTTTAGATTTAACAACTTTCTTAGCCACATGGTTCTTTTCTTTCTTCCTATAACCAAAGGATTTTTTAGTAGGTCTTTGAAAATTTATCCTTTGGTTCATAGGATTAAAGTAACAGTATTTGGCAATGTGGTTCAGCTTTCCACAGATAAAACAGGGTTTTGGTCTATTAATAATTTTTTTTAGATCAACCCCTTGTTTTTGTGCCCAATGATTGTTCCAGTTTCTCTGATTTCCCCTTGGTTTATCATGTTTTTGGGGCTCAAATTTATTGCATACACATTGTTTGCAAGGAATAGGGTTCACAACAGTGGTCTGCTTATAGTGAATCTTCTTGTTCTTTCCCTCAGTCTTTTCTATCTCTTTGGACTTGATCCAGTGCTTTCCACATCCCTCATTGGTGATAATGTGATTTTCTTTAGGAATCTCACCACTCACAGTATTGTCCTTATCCTTGACAACTTCTTTCTCAGTTTTATCCTTAACAACCACTTCATCTAAGGGATCTATTTCAGTGGCTCCCTTAGGTAGATCCTTCCTATCCTTTGTTTCTAACAACTCTGAACTAGGAGGGATGTAGTTGTTGTTATAGGGTGGTGGTGTGGTATTGTACCCTATACCTCTTCTCAGTTTATCATGAATCTGAGTTTGTAACAAAGAATCCATTGCTTTGGAAGCATTAGAAAACTTTTCTACATCAAGTTTGACTTTAGCTAGCTCTCCTCTTAGCTTTTCACTTTCTTCTTTAGATTTGGTCAGTTGAATCTCTAAGTCATTCTTCTCCCACTTCCAGTAATTTGTGTCATAAGAGTGTTGAAGCTCATTAGCTTGAAAACCCTTAATCTGTTCTTCAAATCTCTCAACAATCCTCACATAATCTTTTATGTCTTTTTCCAATCTCTTAAGGTCATCACTCATGTTCTGGTTGTGATCCCTATACCTTTTAACAGTGTTAATGCAATTTTGAGAGCAAAGATTGGAAGTTACCTCTGTAGGGAGACCAGACACCTCTGCCATTAGAGCTTGATTCTGAATAGCCTCTTCAGCTTGATCACTCCAATCAAACCCCATACCTTGTTGAGAGACAAGGGCTTGTGCAGAGTTTCTGTTGAAGCTTCCAGATTGAGCTTGTTGGTGGTTGTTATTCTGAGACATTCCACTTCTGCATTCTCTAGCAAAGTGTCCCTTTTGATGGCATTTGTAACATTCCACCTTGGACTTGTCAAATCCTGCTCCATCTTCTCTTCTTTGGGAGAAGTTGTTCCTCCCAGTTCTTTTGATGAACTTTTTAACTCTCATGGAGAGCATGGCCATCTGCCATTTAATATCCATCTCTTCAAGATCATCTGGATTGAGTTGTTCCAAGTCATCATTAATGAGAGAAGAGTTTCCATGACTTGCCAGAAAGTCCTCAAACACAGTTTCAGTGCCTTTCTCTTGGTTTGTTCCATTGGCAGTACTAACTGATTCAAGGTTGGAAGTAGAATCAGTTGATGCTGAAAGGAGTGCAGCATTGTGAACATACCCAGAAGGCCTCTTTTTAGCCTCTACCTCAGATTCAAAAACTCTTAGATCATTATAAAGATCATCAAGTTCCTTTTCTTCCAGTTGATCATTCTGTCTGAAAGACACAGTATACATGGTCCATTCATCACTCAAGGACCTTAGAAACTTTCTGTTCAGATCATCTTGATCAATTTGTACTCCCACTGTAGCTAGTTCACCAATAAGTTTGTTGAACCTGTCAAAAGTTTGAGTCATGGACTCATTCTTGGTTGACATAAAGTTCTCATATTGTTGCTTCAGAATGGCTTTCTGATTTCTCTTGGTACTTTTGGTACCAGAGAATCTCTTCTCCAGAGCATTCCAGAGCATCTCTGCATCAGTGCAGTTACAGAACTGATGTTGATATTCATTGGGAATAGCCAAGAGCAAGGTGCTCAAGGCTTTCATCTCTGTCTGTCTGATCTTTCTTTCTGCATCAGTTTTTGGTGGAGTTCTCTTTCCATCTGCACCAATCTTTCCTGCTTCAGAAGGACCATTCTCTATGATGTCCCACATAGAATAGTCAGTGAGGAGTATGTACTGCTTGATTCTGATCTTCCACATATCGAATTCATTGGGTCTAAGCATTGGAACCTTTGAGACCAAAGTACTGCTTGATTCTGCAAGATTTTCCATGATGAATAGTTGTTTCTGAGAAATCAGGCTCTGATACCACTTGTCAGGATCGAATTCTCAACAAGAATTAATTCTCAGAAACAATATCAAAGAAGTTTGCGGAATAACACTTTGATATTCAATTAAACAGTAAATCAATACAGAAAATATAAATAACAAACTGTAAACTTGTATTTAATGCTTTGAAGTTACAAGATTACTCACTCAACCTCAATATTGATGAACAGGCTCACCAATACGAATTCTACTTCTCTAGAATTAGGATCTATGCCTTGAGGTTGTTTTTCTCTCAAAAAGAATGTAAACCAAAAGTTATCTAACTATTCTAAACAATACAATATATATACTGAATACAGAGATAATTACAATAAATAAAATATCTTCAGTATATCTTCTATGTATATCTCTAAGCTTCCATGTATATCCTTTCATACGAATCTTCATCATATAAGCAGTATTAATCTTCAGCAGCATTAACTTTCTTCTAGCAGCATTAACTACTAAGCAGTACTAACCACTAGCAGTACTAACTAGCTAAGCAGTACTAACTTTGTTTAAGCAGCACTAACTTTGACTAGCAGTAGTAACACTCAGCAGTATTAACCTTTAAGTCTTCTAGCAGTAGTAATTTGAACCAGCAGCATTAACCATACTTGATGAATTCTTCAGTTCCCAACAAGATCAAAGTTTTCCAAGCCAATGAACTTCAACATTCTTATGATACAAATTACTAGAAGTGGGAGAAGAATGACCTAGAACTTCAGCTGAAAAAGTCTAAAGAGGAGAATGAGAAGATAAAGAGTGAGTTTGAGAAAGCCAAGCTGGATATTGAGAAATTTTCCAATGCTTCTAAAGCAATGGACTCTTTGCTCCAAACTCAAATCCATGACAAACTTAGAAGAGGAATAGGCTATAACACCACACCACCACCATACAACAACAATTACATCCCTCCTATATCAGACTTGCTAGAGACAAAGGATAGGAAGGAATTATCTAATGGAGCCACTAAGGTAGATCCATTAGAAAAAGTGGTGGTTGAAACAGACTCTGAAGAAGAGAACTCTAATGATAAGAGTAAAAAGAACACCGTGAGTGGTGAGATTCTTCTAGAAAATCACATTATCACCAATGAGGGATGTGGAAAGGCTTGGATCAAGTCTAAGGACATAGAAAAGACTGAGGGAAAGTCTGAGAAGATCCATTATAAGCAAACCACAGTTGTGAATCCTGTCCCTTGTAAACAGTGTTCTTGCAATAAATCTGAGCCCCAAAAACATGATAAACCAAGGGGAAATCAGAGAAACTGGAAAAATCAGTGGGCACAAAAACAAGGGGTTGATCTGAGTAAAATCAATAGACCAAAACCTTGTTTTATCTGTGGAAAGCTTAATCATGTTGCCAAATACTGTTATTTCAATCCAATCAACCAAAGAGTTAATTTTCAAAGACAAACTCAAAACTCCTTTGGTTATAGGAATCAAAGAAGGAATCAAATGGCTGAGAAAAGAGCACCTAAAAAGTATCATGCTCAGAACAAGTTTGCTAATACAAAGAAAAATGCTCCAAATAAGCCAAGGAGTAATTTAAAGACAAAGAAAGCAAACAACTTTGTTCAAGTTTGGGTTCCAATTGCAAATAAACCTGTTAGTACTGCTATCCCAGATAGTACTGCTAACAAGAATAGTGCTACTAACTTGATTAGTACTGCTAACCAAGTTAGTGCTGCTAACAAGGCTAGTGCTGCTTCTAGTAGTAATGCAGCCAAACCTATAATATTGACAAAGTATTCCAGTCATGAGATTCCTAAACAACTCATCCAGACTAAACTAACAGATTATATTGATGAGAAAGGACAACCCAAGACCACTTTGGCTTGGGTTCCCTCAAAGACTAACTGATTTATCAAGTGTGCAGGGCAATCAAAAGCTCAAGAGGAAGAGCATTTGGAATGAAGATAATGGTTGCTCTTGGCACATAACAAGGAACATGGACTGACTTCAAATTCTTTAAAAGATTTGATGGAGGACATGTTACTTTTGATCCAGCAGAAGGTAAGAAAAGTGAAAAAG
Organism: Arctium minus; assembly: GCA_954870635.1. NCBI lineage: Eukaryota > Viridiplantae > Streptophyta > Magnoliopsida > Asterales > Asteraceae > Arctium > Arctium minus. The sequence continues at coordinate 24,544,642 of OX941081.1, read as the reverse complement.
GTATAGTTTCAAAAGATAAAGTAACTTTTGAAAATTTTATGGTACATGGTACTACTAACCTTGTGTCTGTAAGTGTTTCAGGTTGCTAATACTGAAAGGTAGTTAGTACTTATAGTTCAGTGAATACTGTCAGTCTGTGTTAATGCTGCTGGTATGTGTTACTACTGCCAGTCTGTGTTAATGCTGCTGATAAGTGTTACTACTACTAATGTAAGTTTTCTATACCTAAAAATGATCTTCAATGATTTAATGTCAAACCTGGATATCAATCAAAAAGTTTTTATCTGTATCCAAGGTTTGTACAAGAAGTACTTAATAATGAATTGACGGACATACCTCACTTTGATGAGGTATATGTACCTAAACCCCCTAAAGGCAAGGTTTTCTCAAACATGAGAAGATCTGCTAGGGACTCTGAAGGAGTTGACACCCCATTGTTCTCAACAATGATGGTGGTGTCCCACAATCAAGAAGGTAAGGCATCAGGGTCAAAGCCCTCATTAGACCAACCCACTGATGACCTATCCATACCTTCCACTACAAAGCATAAATCTTCAGATTTCTTTTGTCAAACCAACATTCCCAATTACCATACTATATAAGGAAAAGATACAGAAGGTTCCTTCCCTTCTTGTATCCTCAACCTCAAAACCTACAAGCCCTCTGATGGAGCATTTTTCATCAGAGAATATCCAAAGGGAAACCATAGAGGTGTCTCCCAACCTCAAGAAGGTGCTCAATAAGGAGATGCAAGAGCATATGGGTTGTAAGGCTCACACTACTGACTTTGCACAAAGTGCAGGACAGGACAGTGTGAACATATCTAAGACCTTCCCCATGGCAACTTTAGATGAGTAATTATCTAAAGGTCCCAGGTGCCAAGAAACCAAGGGAGTAGAAGGTGCTTCTGCTAGGCAGAAGATCTCTACTAAAAGATCCAATGATCCTTCAAGGGTGGTAAAACATCTAAAGGAGGTGAGGACAGTTTAACTACAAAGAATTGATGGATACACTTGGTACAATTAGTCTGAAAGTTCACAATCAAATTATGGAGATAAAAGAGATGAAAAGGTGATCACTTCTTATCACTAGCAGATAGATCATATCAAGAAGTTGGTACTGAAAAAGAAGAAAATTAAAGTTTGTTTTGATATGAAATCTTATTTTGAGGGGGAGATAAGTGAAGAAGCTGAAATAAAGCAGTAACTACATCAGAAACAGAAAAGAAGATAACAGCAGAAACTGAATCAAGAAGAACTAGTAATTGCAGAAAGTTTTGAAATTATCATAAAGACCTTATGTTGAAGAACTTAACTTCTCAGTTTTGAAAAGTTAAGTTAGGGGGAGATTGTTGGGTCTGAAATATGCCAAACATGGTTACTACTTCTAGTTCAACATGGTTACTACTTCTGAAGTTAATATTCAACATGGTTACTACTTCTGAAGTTAATGCTGCTAGAAGAACTTGGTTAATACTTCTGAGGTTACTACTTCTGTGGTTAATGTTGCCAGTTGTAGTTAATGTTGCTGGAATAAAGTTAATGCTGCTAGAAGAAAACAGTTAATACTTCTAGTTAGTACTTCTGTTATTAATGCTGCTAGTTGATGATTAATGTTGCTCAACAAGATTAGTACTGCTAGTTCAAAGTTAGTACTGCTTGAAGAGATTAATGCTGCTGAGCATGGTTAGTACTGCTAGAGTTAATACTGCTCAGAGTATTAATGTTGCTTATGATTAATACTGCTTATAAGATGGAGATCTGTATGGAAAGGATGACAGCTGGATAAACTGAAGATATTCATGGAAGCTTAGAGATAATGATGGAAGATATTCTGGAGATATTGTATAAATTGTAATTATCTTTTATCTTCAGTATATATATTGTATTGTTTAGAATAGTTTATAAAGATTAATTCATTCATTCTAAGTTTTAGAAAAAAATCAACCTCAAGGCATAGATCCTAATTCTAGAGAAGTAGAATTCGTATTGGTGAGACTGTTCATCAATATTGAGGTTGAGTGTGTAATCTTGTAACTTCAAAGCATTCAATACAAGTTTACAGTTTGTTCTTCATATTTACTGTGTTGATTTACTGTTTCATTGAATATCAAAGTGTTATTCCGCAAACTTCTTTGATATTGTTTCTGAGAATTAATTCTTGTTGAGAATTCGATCCTGACCCGCCGTCTTCGGAATGTTGCTTTCCTTCACCCGCACTTGATGGTAACCAGACCGTAAGTCTATCTTAGAAAAACATCCCGCTCCTTGCAACTGATCGAAGAGGTCGTCGATTCGAGGGAGCGAGTACTTATTCTTTACGATGACCTTGTTGAGTTCGCGACAGTCGATACAGATCCGCATGGACCCGTAATTCTTTTTCACGAACAAAACTAGAGCTCCCCATGGCGACGAGCTCAGTCGTATGAATCCTGTTGGTCCCTAATAAGCAAAACAAGTATTGTAGAAGGGGGGGTTGAATACAATACACAAAAATTTCACTTAATTTTAATTCTTTATTGATATAAATATCAAGAATTACACATAGAAAACTTTTAAGATTCTTGCGGAAAAGAACAGATAAATCTATTCTAACAATCTTTCACTTAGAAACTAGAAAACTAAACACAACTTGAAAATACAAAGATCAAGGCTATGAAGTTCGAGAGAGAGAGAGAGAGAGAGAGAAAGTCTTCCTATTTTCTTGAGCACTTAGAAATCTCTTCAAAAAGGTTAGCTTGCATGGAGACGTTCTTCACCTTTATACTACCATGTGCATTAAATGCAAATGACACTTGTCATCTTGGTATTGGATACCAAATATCTTCTTGCAAAAGCAATAAGATCTTGATGTGACCTATCATAAAGCAAAGTAGACTTTTGTACCTTGATAAGACAACACATCAATAAAATATATTTGGTACATGTCCTTTTTTTGATCTTTTGGAGAAAGTATCCATCATTTCAGAACTTGGGTGAATATCTTATGTGCAATAGAAGTTTCCATTCCTTTTGTCAAAAGATCATTGGGAATGAGGAAGTATAGTCAAATCATGAGGATTTGCTATAAGGATGTTATCGAATTAGGGAATGATTCGTCAATGGGTTTATCTGCCGAATCTTCGGTAGGAGGCTGCCGATATAGAGGAATCGGCAGGGATGTCTTCTGTTGAATATAGGAGAAATCGGCAGAGGGAAGGCCTGCCGAAGATGTTGCATATCTTTCGGCAGATGTAGCTTAGTTCTTGTGAAGTTCATCTTGATCCGCATCAGTAGACTTACTTCATGTTGAATTCGGTTGGTCTTCGATTCACCTATCTTTTAAAGCACAACTAAGCTATTACAAAGAACCATAAAATATTCTAAGTATGAAAGTGTACAACATTTTACAGATATACAAATACAAACCGAAAGAGGAGGTCATCTTCAATTCTTAGATGACCCAACAATCTCCCCCTATTTGATGATGACATCCTATACTTAGAAATTTTGAGTAAATATATGAATAATACAATTTGACCCTGTTTTACTCTTTTGGGTTCTTTTTCACATAGTCCATTCTCTTTTTTTTTGGGATATATAATTTTTTTATAACTATGTATAAAATAATAAATAAATACAATGAATAAAAAATGAGAAAGTAAATAAATATATACAAATATACATAAGACAGAAGCCCGAATTGTTTGAACTTGAGTGGCTGCTTGCTCCCCCTCAACTCATACTCCCCCTCGACTAATGTCTGTTGGCTTCGATCACACAGTTCATCGAAAAGTAAGTTTCAACATATTTTAAGCTTGAGTGGTCAGTTGCTCCCTCTCAACTCATACTCCTACTTAACTAATTCTCGGTGTAAGAAATTAAGAAGTCAGATGGTTTTTGGGATCCTCCGAACCTGCTCCTGGAAAGGCAAGTTCATCCTTGAATCGTGCAGAAACATCGAGACTGAAATCCCGGGTGATAGGCTGTGAGGTGAAGAAGAGGCACCTTGGATTGGGGAGGAGTCCAAGTAATCCTTATCAACCAAAGAAAAGGTTGATGAGGGAATAATAGGGGTCCCCGATTTTACAATTGTATCCTTTTGAGAGGATACAAATGAGGTGGCTTTGAGTTTGACAGATTTCCTGGGCCCAGAAGGGAAAAATTCAACAGCCTCCGATCTTTGAGAATCGGTGACTGGTTGAGATGGTTTGGCCCTAAAAGGTTTCCCGAGCCTCTTTAGAGGAGACTTAGGAGGAGAAGAAGAGTACCTCTACTTTTGAGAGAGGTAGAAGACGAGGGCAGCTACCGAAGGCTTTTTTGGTGGCATAGTCTTAGAAGCAGGTGTGGACGTATCGGTGGCTTTGTTTTTTTTTTTGGCCACCAATTTCACTTAGGTAAAGGAATCAGGGGTCACTGAAGTGAGTGATATGGAGGGAGCCACCGATTTGGAGAATGATGGTTCCTTAGTATCTCCTTACTTCATATTAGGAGAATGAAAAAAATCATACCTGGGGCTGAGAACTCGATTGGTGGAGAGGCAGTCATTGTTCAAAGTGGTCTTCATGACTTTCTAAATGTTGGTAGGATAGTCATCGCCAAATCAATTAGTGACCCAATAATTTATCTCCCCCTATTTGATGATGACACCAACACTTAGAAAAAAAATAGTACTGACACTTAGAAAAAAATAGTACTGACACTCAGAAAAAGGAGAAGAACTAGAACTCATAAATTCAGTGGCCCATTTGTTTTATTCTTTTTTTAGTTTGTTTTTTTAAGGTCTCTTTTCCGGTTTTTTTAAGGCAAAGAAAAACGATAATAAAGACTCAAAGAACAAAAAAATGGGGAAGAAAAAGAAAGGGAAGAAAGAATTGGGAACAAAAAAATGGAAGAAAATTTGGGTAGAAATTTCGGAGATAAATTTCGGCTAAGAAATATCGGGGGGAAATTTTCGGTATAAAATTTCGGGGAGAAATTTCGGTGAGAAAAATTTTAGAGAGAAAATTTCGGGAAGAAATTTTCGGGGAGAAATTTAGATAGGAAATTTTGAGGAGGAAATTTCGAGGATAAAATTCGGAAGAGAAATTTCGATAGGAAATTTAGGAGATAAATTTCGATACGAAATTTCGAGGAGAAACTATAATAACCGCGTTTGACTTATTTTATAAAAGAGAAGAAGTTTGGGTGAATTTTTATTTAACCTTAAAGCTTGGGGGGTCTAGTGTGCAATTTAAGGAAATAAGGGATTCAGTACCCTATTACTTTAGCCGTCAAGTTCTTTTTCATTTGTTTAATTTTCTAACTTTTGGAGAACATTGTGTGGTGGGTGAAGGAGACTTGGAAGATTGTTCTCCTGCGTCATTCTCAAGGTAAGTCACCAACCCCTTATCATCTATTGTTAATGTAAGTATTGTTATTGGAAATCATTGGTTGGGATATTAGTATTAGAAGGATCGGTTTTTTTTATATAGTGGATCGATGAGGTTTTTTTTTGTAGCAGTCGATTCAAGAATGTGAGGTGGAAGAAGGTTGAACTTTTTCATGAGAGAAAGTGAATCACCGAGTTGTTGGTGTTTGGATCGAAAACCATCACTGGATGACGACCTCTTGATTAGAGGCGATGGCGGCGTGGATGAGGTTTCCTAAGGCTCGACAGACTCAGTCTGTGCCACAAGCCAGGCTCGAGATCCACCTGCGCCACACGCGAACCTCGGCTGGTTTTGGGTGTGGGTTTCGCAGCAGTCGGGTGTGGTTTTAACCAAGGTGGGACGCGAGTCTCAATCGATCGTGAAGCGGGCTTCAGCCCAATTTTGGGATACGGGTCTCGCTGACCCCGATGTGTGCCTCGTTTAGTTTGGACTCGGGATCCAGCCCAAGGCAGGAGCGTGCTTCACCTTGGCTAGAAGCGGGTTTCACTCCAAGCCGGGTGTCGCCCATTGTGTACAGACCCGGGGATGTCCCAAGCCCGTGTGCTTGCCGACAGTCCCCAATCGAGATGGTTAATCCGATTTAGTAATGACCAATTATTCGGGATTTTTGTATATACCGAGTCTAGAGAAGTAAGGGTAGGTAGGGAGTTGCTTATCATGGGTCTTAGCTAGAATCTCATCACTCTATTCACTTATCGTAGGTTGTGTGGGTGTTAGAGCAAATCGTGAGCAAGGACCAAGGTGAGTTTTCTAAAACGACTTCCGTTGACAACTATGAGATATTTTCATACGTGAGATTTATTTTATAAATGCAAGAAATGTTTAATTGCGAGATTATGTTGAAACGTGAGATTATGTTTAAATGCAAGATTATGTTTAAATGCGAATATGTTTTTATTGTTCAAGACTTAAGGAAATGTATGCATACATTGTCATTGGTGAGTTTTGGCCTAAGTCGGGGGGGGGGGGGGGGGTGTCCCGCCTGCGCTCATACCGGGGTGTGTGTCCCGTTTATGCCAGTGGGGGGTGTGTCCCACGTAAGGCAGTGTGAGCCAGACACGCCGTGACCTTAGAGTGACGGTAGTGTGAGCCAAAAGTGTGGTTTTTAATTGTGGTGTTGTTTATAAAATTGAATGGTTTTATTTGCATTATAAATCATTTCTTTTCTTTGTCGTTGAACTGTTGTAAGAGGGGACTCACTAGACCATCGGTCTAACCCTCGCTCTTTCAAAACTAAAAACCTTTTCAGGTATACGCGAAGTAGGAGGATCCGGTTAAGTAAAAGAGATGGTGTGAGTGGTACCCGAATCTAGAAGACTTCCTTATAATTTTTCCTCAAATTCTCAGTTGTGTAATACGTTGTCGTACTACAAACCTTGAATTCTTATTGTAGAATTGGGGCCAGTTTGGCGTGGTTTTGTATAATTGGTTATGTTTATTTTGTTGGAAGATTTGAGTAGAGCATCGGTATTTTCATGATGGTGTAAACAAGCAAATATGGTATGGTAGAATGAGCAAAAAGAAAAAGAAAAAAAAAAGAAAGATAGGATCTTGTCGGGTAATATTGAAAGTAGAAAGGTACTTTTCCTCGATTGTTTAGTGTTTATAAACTCCTCGTCATGGCTTAGAAAGGGTGTGAATGCAAGTTAACGTTAAGATGTTGGCAAGTTAATTCGCATGATCGGTTTAAAGCCTGCAATTGTTGACAAGCCTTACATTGAAAGTGCATGCATTACGTTTTCTAAAAGGAAGTGGTAAAAGTTGGTCGAATGTAGTGCTTTGAATGAAATACCGTTGGATCAAACTTAGTATTGCGTAGAAAAGGTTCCAAGTGAGCATGTCTTCCATGCGTTAAGTTATTCGGAATAGTTTGGTGTGAGCATGGCCACTCATTGTTTGAACGGAAGAAGCATGGACTCATTGCAAATATGTTTCGACAATTGTTGGGTGTGATGGGAAATCGAAGTTTGTGTGATTTTATTCAGTCAATTGGAGCCGGTGGACTATAAAAGTGGCGAATGGGGGAAATCTTCTTCCTTTATGTAAGAATTTGGGATGATGACATTTGGGGCAACGTATATTTAATGCGTATGAGTTGTACAACTCCGACGAATTATGATTAGTGAAGTCTAGGGAAAGAAAGTGTGTTTCGCACTAGGCGAATATGGTGTTGAAGGGAACTGTTTTTCTATGGCAGGATTCTTGATGAAGAAACTCATAACAATGGGTTCAGGGTGATGCCTAAGTTTGACCTTTGCACGCCTCCGTTACCTTTTGGGAGAACACCATGCATTGATGGGTGGTGAGGTTAGCCGAAAGATGGTTATCGGTTCAAGGATTCAACGTCAACTATGCTACAACCCCGGATCGTTGGTGAAGGTGTTAAGTTAGCATTTTGAGGGGTTATTATTTTAGTCAGGGATGCATGTTATTATGGCGATGTCTCCGGTTAAGCTCGTTCAGGTAAAGAAGAGAGGTGGTATGTGAAAACCTTAAAGAGAAGCGATTTAAAACCGTGAGTCCGGGTGTGTGGACAAAGCGGACAATATCTGGTACAGTTGGCCTAGGTATATCATCCCATCTTTGATGGGTCAAATCTGAAAAGAGTGTTTAGCGTAATTGTATGTAGTGGTGTCGTTGGATGGCATTCAAGCGGATGAAAATTTGAGTTAGAAAGAGGAAACGGTGATCATTCTGGACCGTAAGGTGAGGAAGCTAAGAAATAAAGAATAAGTTTGTTGAAAGTGCGATGGAAGTTTTATAAAGGACAAGAGGCCACGTGGGAGACGGAAGGGGACATGAGGTCCAAATACCCCCAGCTTGTTCGGCGATGGAATTCTGGGGACGAAATTCTTTTGAGGGGGGAGTATTGTAATAACCGCGTTTGACTTATTTTATAAAAGAGAAGAAGTTTGGGTGAATTTTTATTTAACCTTAAAGCTTGGGGGGTCTAGTGTGCAATTTAAGGAAATAAGGGATTTAGTACCCTATTACCTTAGCCATCAGGTTCTTTTTCATTTGTTTAATTTTCTAACTTTTGGAGAACATTGTGTGGTGGGTGAAGGAGACTTGGAAGATTGTTCCCCTGCGTCATTCTCAAGGTAAGTCACCAACCCCTTATCATCTATTGTTAATGTAAGGATTGTTATTGGAAATATTTGGTTGGGATATTAGTATTAGAAGGATCGTTTTTTTTTATATAGTGGATCGATGAGGGTTTTTTTTTGTAGCAGTCGATTCAAGAATGTGAGGTGGAAGAAGGTTGAACTTTTTCATGGGAGAAAGTGAATCACCGAGTTGTTGGTGTTTGGACCGAAAACCATCACTAGATGACGACCTCTTGATTAGAGGCAATGGCGGTGTGGATGGGGTTTCCTAAGGCTCGACAGGCCCAGTCTGTGCCACAAGCCAGGCTCGAGATCCACCTGCGCCACACACGGACCTCGCCTGGTTTTGGGTGTGGGTTTCGCAGCAGCCGGGTGTGGTTTTGACCAAGGTGGGACGCGCGTCTCAATCGACCGTGAAGCGGGCTTCAGCCCAAATCTGGGATACGGGTCTCGCTGACCCCAATGCGTGCCTCGTTTAGTTTGGACTCGGGCTTCAACCCAAGGCAGGAGCGTGCTTCACCTTGGTTAGAAGCGGGTTTCACTCCAAGCCGGGTGTCGCCCATTGTGTACAAACCCGGGGATGTCCCAAGTGTGCTTGCCGACAGTCCCCAATCGAGATGGTTAATCCGATTTAGTAATGACCAATTATTCGGGATTTTTGTATATACCGAGTCTAGAGAAGTAAGGGTAGGTCGAGAGTTGCTTATCATGGGTCTTAGCTAGAATCTCATCACTCTATCCACTTATCGTAGGTTGTGTGGGTGTTAGAGCAAATCGTGAGCAAGGACCAAGGTGAGTTTTCTAAACCGACTTCCGTTGACAACTATGAGATATTTTCATACGTGAGATTTATTTTATAAATGCAAGAAATGTTTAATTGCGAGATTATGTTGAAACATGAGATTATGTTTAAATGCAAGATTATGTTTAAATGCGAATATGTTTTTATTGTTCAAGACTTAAGGAAATGTATGCATACATTGTCATTGGTGAGTTTTGACCTAAGTCGGGGGGGGGGGGGGGGTGTCCCGCCTGCGCTCATACCGGGGGCGGGGGTGTCCCGTTTATGCCAGTGGGGGGTGTGTCCCACGTAAGGCAGTGTGAGCCAGACACGCCGTGACCTTAGAGTGACGGTAGTGTGAGCCAAAAGTGTGGTTTTTAATTGTGGTGTTGTTTATAAAATTGAATGGTTTTATTTGCATTATAAATCATTTCTTTTCTTTGTCGTTGAACTGTTGTAAGAGGGGACTCACTAGACCATCGGTCTAACCCTCGCTCTTTCAAAACTAAAACCTTTTCAGGTATACGCGAAGTAGGAGGATCCGGTTAAGTAAAAGAGATGGTGTGAGCGATACCCAAATCTAGAAGACTTCCTTATAGTTTTTCCTCAAATTCTCAGTTGTGTAATAGGTTGTCGTACTGCAAACCTTGAATTCTTATTGTAGAATTGGGGCCGGTTTGGCGTGGTTTTATATAATTGGTTATGTTTATTTTGTTGAAAGATTTGAGTTGTTACAGAAACTTCGGTAGAAACTTTTGGGGAGAAAAATTTCAGTAGGAAACATAGTAGAGAAAAAGAGGGAAGAAATAGAAGACAAAAAGTATTGCAATCCCCCATATCCCAAAAAAAAACTTGAACATTTTTTTTTTAAATACAATCGGCTAATCAACTAAAAAAAATGACTTGATTTTTATTTTTTTTTAACTATTCGGCTACGACACAAAAAAAATTGATTTTTTTTTTAAAAATCAATCGGTTACTCAAACAAAAAAAAAATTGTTTTTTTTTTAAGAATACAAATTCGCTACTTAATTTTTTTTTTTAACTATACGGCTACAACAAAAAAAAATTTAAAGAAAACAATTTTTTTTTTTAACTTTCAATCCCACAGAATCCTCAAACCAAACCCACAAAAATAATATATATATCCACCTATTTGAAAACCTTGAAATTCGTGAGTGATTTTTTTTTTAAAATTGAAAGACAATTCGGTAATGGATGTTTTTTTTAATGAATCTACCGATTGTTTTTGTAAAAATTAACTTTTTTTCCGGTTACTCCCAAAAATAAATTGAAACAACAAAAAAATTGATTTTTTTTAACTTCTTGGTTTTCAAACCCACCCGTTGAAAATAATTCTTTTTTATTTTTTTTTAAAACTCAAACTCGCCGATTAAAATCAGGGAGTCAATTTTTTTAAACAACATACCTAATTCTTCGATGAGGAAGTTGAGCTGAGCTTCATCTAATGGTGTGGCAAAGAGATCAGCTAGTTGAAGATCGGTAGGTATGAAGTGTAGCTTTACATCACCTTTGAAGATAAGAAAAGCTGATATCTTATGCACATAGTTAGGATGAGTAGAATATTGATAAGAGGAATCTTCAAATCCAGGAGGTTGTTTTACATAGACTTCCTCAGGAACAATCTATACTTTATTTCTATCAAAATGAGAGAGCTCTTCTTGCATGGTTGTTATCCAACATGGATCGGCCAGAACTTCTTTCAATTCCTTTTGGTTCAAAGATGGATATGAAATTCACATATAGACAAATATTTCCTACCCACTTCAAGTTTGAACTCCAACTTGTTGATCACCAATGATTTGGTTAATAGGATGATCTTTGTTCACTTAGTAGTTCGTGGAAAAGGTGGTGGCAACATTTTCTGAGGTTGAGAGGAAGATGGGAATGATGGAGGGAGGGGAAGTGATATGATGAGAAATGGGATCGACTGGTGTGAATAAGAATGAAGGAGGAAGGTTTAAGTTGAGTGGAATGGGGAAGAATAGGATATGAGGGATCTTGATCTTCAGAGATGACTATCTGAAGATCAGGGATTGGAGATGAGAAGATAGGTAGGTCACCATTTTGAGGAAAGGTGTCTGAAGAGAATAGAACAAAAGGATTAGAGCTAGTTGAAGAATTTTGAGAACCTTTATCAACACATGATGAAATCCGCCGATTTAATTCATTACCATCACATGAAAGAGAAAATGATTCGTGATCATCAAACTTCACATTAATAGATCCATCAATGCAATATCTCCGAAGATTGTAGACTCGGTAGGACTTTGAAGAGAGAGAATATCCATGAAGATTCCTTCATAAGATTTGTTGATGCTCAAACACCTGCCATCATAGAGAAATCATTTCTTTAGTACCCATTTTGAGGTGGGTCCTTTAGGGTTAGAATAAGAAGAAGAGGAATCTTCAGGATCCTTTCTATTCATGCATTCCATTGGACAATCCTTAGTGAGGTGAAAAGTATCACCACAATTAAAGCATTTTCAATAAATGAAAGTTTTCTTTGAATTTGACCCAGATTCTTGCCTTGACTTTTAACATTGACTTTGAAGGATTTAGTGGTGGAAGGTGGAAGGTGAAAGGCTAGGATTTGGTCCAAGGATTTCTTTTTCAGAGGAAGGGAAAGGAAAGGTGGAAATACCTTTGGATTTGGACTTCTTCAAGTTCACAGATCTGGGGATGAACTTTGTAGGGAGAATAGGAGGTTCATTTTAAGAAGAAGACGGTAGTTTTCTTTTTAAAGGTAGGTCAATAATTACTGATTTTTTTTTCAAGAATAAAATTGATGATTTTCAAATTTTCAAGTTCAACTTTGATTTTATCAAAATGCTTCAGTTAAGAAAGACATATTTAAAGTTAAGAGGAGAGAGATTTTAAGCCCTTTTTTTAACATCAATTTTATTATAGAAGTCAATGGTTAAGGAGTTAAAGGCCTCAAAATTTTTAGAAACAACAAGAGAATAAAAGTAATGTACCTAATAGGAAAAAGAGGAGCACTTAGCAAAGACTAAAGTGGTGGAGGATGCATGTCCATCAGGATCTTCCATATCATTTATTTTTGCCATAAGGAAAATGTTGGAGATGTCCTACTCGCTTTCAGAAGTTGGTTCATCTACCCAGTCATGGGTTTCAGTCATTTGACCTTTTCCCTTTTTGAGCAAAGATTCATTTTTCTTCTTCTCTCTCTTGTATTTGGCCTTGTATTTTTCAGCATGCTCAGAATTGGTTGAGAGAGAGGATTTTCCAGATCTTCGGGAGGGAGATCGGCTGAAGATTTCAGGTCTGCTCCTTTCTGATTTAGAAGAAAATTGGGAGGATGAGAAGAAACTTTTGGATGGTCCTGAACGTTTACTCCTACACTTGGAAGCAAAATGACCTTTCTTCCCACAGTTGTAGCATTCTTCAGTTGCTTTATGGGAGAGAGAAAATTTTGAGGAAGAAGAAGATTTTCGGCCAAACTTAGATTTTCTAGAAGAAAAATAAGGGTTAATGGAAGTTTCATCACCTTCATCATCAACATCACTTAGATATGCTTCCGATTGGTGATTTGATTCCTCCAAACTATCATGATCAGAATCAGAGGGATAAGTTATTCTAGGAATAGACATAGATTTCTTGGAGCTATCACTGATAAGGGCCATAGAAGGGGCCTTTATCTCTTTTATGATAGTTTTCCTTTGAATACGGGTTTGCTCATAGTTGAAAAGAGTTCCATAGAGCACAGTAAGGGGAAGATGATCAAGATCCTTGGTCGTCTTGATGCAGGTACAGATGTTCTCCCAAAAGTCTGGAAGTCCATCCATAAACTTGCATAGGACTTACTCATTATCATATAATCTCCCAGAAGCTTGAGATCATTAAGAAGACTATTAAAGCGATTGTAATAGTCAGAAATAGATTCTCCCTTTTCGTGGGAGAAGAGTTCATACTTTCGTACAAGATAGATTTTCTTGCTTTTCTTAACTTCATATGTACCTTCATACAGAACACATAGAGTAGACCACATCTCCTTAGCAGTAGAGAGATTGACCAAGGAGTGATACACTTCATCTGGAAGAGAGAGAGCAATGATTGCTCGGACTCTAGAGTCAAGGCCTATGAGGCGCTTATCTTCCTCGGTGTATTCTTTGGGCTTTTTGACAATATATCTCCTAGTTGTAGAAGTTCTTTCCTCGTCAGAAGAGTCATCGGAATCTTGATAAACAATATCTTTTTATTTTTCTTTTTCCTTATCCTTGGAAGTTTTTACAAATTTATCCCAGACTTTAGGGATGAGAGGACCATCACGAAGAACGGTGAGAAAGCGAGTGTCAACACCCTCTAGAAACAACAGCATCCGACTTTTCCATAGGGAAAAGTTGTTTGGGTTGAATCTTGGAGGTTTGGCTATAGAGCCGTTGTCAACCGAAAAAGAATTTTGAGAAGAAGAATCAACTTTAGCATTGGACGATGATGCCATTGCGGATCTGGTTTATTAGATTAAACCAACCGCTTTGATACCACTTGTTGGTCCCTAATAAGCAAAACAAGTATTGTAGAAGGGGGGGGGGGTTGAATACAATACATAAAAGTTTCTGTTGGGAACTGAAGAATTGTTCAAGTATGGTTAATGCTGCTAGCACAACATGGTTACTACTTCTGAGACAAGTTACTACTGCTGAGCCAGATTAGTACTGCTTGAAGAAGTTACTACTGCTAAGCAAAGTTAGTGTTGTTGATGAAGATTAGTACTGCTTAGTGTGATTAATGCTGCTACAACTCAATACTGCTTATGAGATAATCAAGATACGTGCAGATCAAGTTTGAAGATAATCATGGAAGGTTTTGAAGATAATTATGGAAGAATTCTAAAGATCTTTTATGTTTTATAATTATCTTGTATTCAATCTTTGTGTATATAATATAGAATAGTTTGACAGAAGAAAATAATTCTGAAGTTTTTTTTTCATAGAGAGAATTAACCTCAAGGTTTAGAACCCTAGTTCTAGAGAAGTAGAATTCGTATTGGTGAGCCTGTTCATCAATATTGAGGTTTTGTTTGAAATCTTGTAACTTTAATCAGTCAATAAAGTTTACAAGTTGTGATTTCTGATTCACTGTTACATTGATTGTTGAATATTAAAGTGTTATCCCGCAACTTCTTTAATATTGTTTCTGAGTTCATTATTTTTGTTAAGAATTAGATCCTGACAAGTGGTATCAGAGCAAGTATTCTCAGAAACCTTCATTCATCATGGAAAACACAGTTGAATCAAACAGTACTCTTGTCTCAAAGGTTCCAATGCTCAGATCTAATGAGTTTGACATGTGGAAGATTAGGATCAAACAATACATTCTTCTCACATATTACTCCATGTGGGACATCATTGAGAATGGCCCATCTGATGAAGGAAAGATTGGTGCAGATGGAAAAAGAATCCCACCAAAGACGGATGCAGAAAGGAAGACAAGGCAGACAGAGATGAAAGCCTTTATACACTGCTCTTGGCTATTCCCAATGAGTATCAACACCAATTCTGCAATTGCACTGATGCACAGATATTTTGGAATGCTCTAGAGAAGAGATTCTCTGGTACCAAAAGTACCAAGAGAAATCAGAAGGCAATATTGAAGCAACTGTATGAAAACTTTATGTCAACTAAGAATGAGTCCATGACTCAAACTTTTGACAGGTTTAACAAGCTGATTGGTGAACTAGCTACTATGGGAGTACAGATTGATCAAGATGATGTAAACAGAAAGTTCTTAAGGTCTCTTGGAGATGAATGGACCATGTATACTGTTTCATTCAGACAGAATGAACAATTGGAAGAAAAGGAACTGGATGATCTGTAC
Organism: Arctium minus; assembly: GCA_954870635.1. Lineage (NCBI taxonomy): Eukaryota > Viridiplantae > Streptophyta > Magnoliopsida > Asterales > Asteraceae > Arctium > Arctium minus. The sequence goes on along the minus strand of OX941081.1, from coordinate 24,529,485 downwards.
AATGATCTGAGAGTGCTTGAATCTAAGGTGGAAGCAAAGAAGAAGCCTACTGGATATGTTCATAATGCTGCACTCCTATCAGCATCAATTGATTCTACTGCTAACCCTAAATCAGTTAATGCTGCTAATGGAGTAAATCAAGAAAAAGGCACTGAATCTGTTTTTGAAGCCTTTCTTTCCAGCCATGGAAACTCCTATTTAATCAATGATGACTTGGAACAGCTTCATCCTGATGATCTTGAAGAGATGGATATTAAATGGCAGATGGCCATGCTTTCTATGAGGGTGAAGAAGTTCATCAAAAGGACTGGGAGGAACAACTTCTCCCAAAGAAGAGAAGATGGTGCAGGCTTTGATAAGTCAAAGGTGGAGTGTTATAAATGTCATCTGAAGGGACACTTTGCCAGAGAATGCAGAAGTGGAGTGTCTCACAATCACCAACAAACTCAGACTGGAAGCTTCAACCAGAACAAAAACTCTGCTCAAGCTCTTGTATCTCAACAAGGAATGGGGTTTGACTGGAGTGATCAAGCAGAAGAGGCTATTCAAAATCAAGCCCTCATGGCAGAGGTATCTGATCTTCCAACTGAGGTACTTTCTAATCTATGTTCTCAAACTTGCATAGATACTGTTAAAAGGTACATGGATCACAACCAGAAGATGAGTGATGACCTTAAGAGATTAGAAAAAGATATAAAAGACTATGTGAAAATTGTTGAGAGGTTTGAGGAACAAATTAAAAGTTTCCAAGCCAATGAACTGCAACACACATATGATACCAATTACTGGAAGTGGGAGAAGAATGATCTAGAAATCCAACTGACAAAGTCCAAGAAGGAAAATGAAAAGTTGAGAGGAGAACAAGACAAGGTTAAGCTAGATGTGGAAAAGTTTTCATATGCTTCTAAAGCAATGGATTCAATCCTAAAGGTTCAAATCCATGATAAGCTTAAACCAGGAATTGGGTACAATACCACACCACCACCATACAACAACAACTACATCCCTCCTAAATCAGATCTGCTAGAGACCAAGGATAGGAAGGACTTACCTGAGGGATCCACTAATATAGATCCTTTAGAGGAAGTAGTTGTTGAGGACAAGACAGAGAAAGAAGCTAGTAAGGGTAAGGATAATACTGTGAGTGGTGAGATTCCTTTAGAGAATAATATTATCACCAATGAGGATTGTGGAAGGAACTGGGTCAAATCTAAGGACATAGAGAAGACTGAGGGAAAGTCCAAAAAGGTCCATTACAAGCAGACTACAGTTGTGAATCCTGTTCTTTGCAAACAATGTGCATGTAATAAGGATGAGCCCCTAAAACATGATAAAAAGAGGGGCAATCAAAGGAATTGGAATAATCAGTGGGCTCAGATTCAAGGAGTTGATCTGAGTAGAATCATCAGACCAAAACCTTGTTTCATATGTGGCAAATTGAATCATCTTTCCAAGTACTGTTACTTTAATCCTATTAACCAAAGGATGAATTTTCAAAGAGCTATGCAAAAACCCTTTGGTTATAGGAAGGATGAAAGGAAACATGTGGCTAAGAAACATGTTAAATCTAAAAGCCACATGAAGAAAAAGACTGTGAAAGAAAGTGTCAAGATGTGGATTCCCAAAAGCACTAAAACTGTTAGTACTGCTACTACAAATAGTGTTGCTGACAATGATAGTGCTGCTAGAAGTAATACTGCTGCTACCAATGTTAGTGATGTTGAGAGTTTTAGTACTTCTAAAACTAACATTGTTAGTACCTCTTCAAATGTTAATACTGCTAACTCTGTTAGTACTTCTAACAAGGTTAGTATTGTTAAACCTGTTAGTGCTGCTAACTCTGTTAGTACTTCTAAAATTAGTACTGCTTCTAGTGTTTGTGCTGCTAGACCTATTATCTTGACAAAGTACTCCAGTAAAGAGTGCTCTAATTTTAAAAATCTCATCAAAAAGGAATGTAAATACTTTGATGAGAAAGGGAGACCCAAGACCACTTTGACTTGGGTTCCCAATCAATACTAATTGTTTTATCTTATGTGCAGGGCAACCAGCAGCTCAAGGGGAAGAGCATCTGGCATGTTGATAGTGGTTGCTCTAGGCACATGACAGGAAACATGGCTTGCCTCAAGAATTTCAAGAAAATTGATGGAGGACATGTTGCCTTTGGTAATACTCCAGATGGAGGTAAGATTAGTGGTAAGGGTGATGTAACAAAAGGTAAAATGACCTTTGAAGATGTTTTCTATGTTGAGCAGTTAAGGTACAACCTGTTAAGTGTATCACAGGTTTGTGACAAACAGCATAGTATATTGTTCACTAATTCAGAATGCATTATCCTTGCCCCTGGATTCAAGGTAGTTGATGAAAAGATGATACTACTAAGAACTCCCAGAAAGGATAATGTCTATTATTTGGATATGGAAAATGTGTCAACTGATTCATCCCTAAACTGTCTTGTTTCAAAAGCATCTTTGGATGAATCATCACTTTGGCACAGAAGGATGTGTCACATGAACTTCAAAACAATGAATAAACTTGTTAAAAACAACCTTGTAAGAGGTTTGCCTTCAAAAGTCTTTTCATGTGATGATCATTGTGTTGCCTGTCTCAAAGGAAAACAACACAAAACTTCTCATAAGTCCAAAGAGTTGAACACAATCTCTAATTCTCTTCAGTTATTGCATATGGATCTGTTTGGTCCTACAAATGTTATGAGTATAGGTAAGAAATCATACTGCTTAGTTATTGTTGATGATTACTCTAGATTTACTTGGGTATATTTTCTTAGGACTAAGGATGAGACAAGTGGACTGATCAAATCCTTTATTCTAAGAATTGAAAACCAAACAAATCAAAAGGTAAAAGTCATTAGGTCAGATAATGTACTGAATTTAAAAATCATGACCTAAACACCTTTTGTGAGGAAAAAGGAATTGAGAGGCAATACAATGCTCCTAGGACTCCACAACAAAATGGTGTTGCTGAGAGAAGGAATATGACACTGATTGAGGCTGCTAGATCTCTATTAGCTAATTCAAAACTTCCAATTACTTTCTGGGCTGAAGCAGTTAATACTGCTTATTATGTCCAAAACAGAGTTGTTGTAGTCAAGCCTAAAAACAAGACACCATATGAGCTTTTAAATAAAAGAAAACCATTTATTGGATTTTTCAAACCTTTTGGGTGTCCTTGTACCATTCTCAATACCAAATCTCACTTAGGAAAGTTTGATAGCAAGGCAGATGATGGTTTTCTTGTTGGTTACTCATCTCAGAGTAAGGCCTACAGAGTATTTAATTCTTCTTCTAGAATAATTGAGGAAAGTGACAATGTCAAATGCAATGAGAACACACCAAACCCTATTGGTTCTGGTCCTCAGTGGTTGTTTGACATTAATTCACTAACTAACTCTTTGGGTTTCAGTAGTGATGATCATGCAGATTCAGGAAGTGGAGGATCAAGGGATGTTCCAATCAAGCAAAGAATTCCTCAGTCTGTGATCTTTCCCATACCTACAATGGAACCTGTTGAAATCTGTGAAAAGGAGACTGTTACTGAACCAATTCAGAGTGAAGAAGAAAGAAGAGATAAGGAGAATTCAGAGAATAAAGAACCAGAAGTAGCTGATGAGATCCCCTCAGCTGACTTAAATGATTCCAATCTAGAAGTGGGAATCAATGAAGAAACTAGTCATCAGACTAGAACACAAAAAAATCATCCTCCTGAGCTGGTAATAGGAGACATCTCTTCTCCTATGATGACTAGGAAACAAAGCAGACTTCAAGACATGCAGGATCAGTAGAATACAGTACTCTCTTGCTTTCTATCTCAGATTGAGCCTAAGAAGGCTTATGATGCATTGAAAGATTCAAGTTGGATAGAAGCCATGCAAGAAGATTTACTACAGTTCAAATTGCAAGATGTTTGGGACCTGGTGGACCTTCCAAAAGGTCATAGAGCAATTGGCACCAAGTGGATTTTCAGGAATAAAAAGGATGAGAGAGGAATAGTAATCAGAAACAAAGCAAGGCTAGTGGCACAAGGGTACACTCAGGAAGAAGGCATAGACTATGATGAAGTCTTTGTTCCAGTTGCAAGGGTAGAGGCAATTAGGCTGTTTCTAGCCTATGCTTCATTTATGCAGTTCAAGGTATATCAGATGGATGTAAAAAGTGCCTTTCTTTATGGAACAATTGATGAAGAAGTATATGTCTGTCAGACCCTGGATTTGAGAATCCATCATATCCTGACAGAGTATACAAACTTAAGAAAGCACTTTATGGTCTACATCAATCCCCAAGAGCATGGTATGATACTTTGTCTACCTATCTCTTGGAAAATGGGTTTGAAAGAGGAATTATTGACAAAACCCTTTTCATTAGAAGAAGTAAGAAGGACATCCTACTTGTGCAGATCTATGTGGATGATATCATCTTTGGATCCACAAAAGATCAGATGTGTAGAGAATTTGAAGAATTGATGCACAAGAGCTTCAAAATGAGTTCAATGGGTGAACTTACTTTCTTCCTTGGGCTTCAAGTGAAACAGCAGAAAGACGGGATTTTCATCAGTCAATCAAAGTATGTGAAAGACATCCTAGACAAATATGGTTTATCAGACTCAAAGCTAGCAAGCACACCAATGGAAACACACAAACAGATCACTACTGATCTTGAGGGGGAGGATGTTGATGTCCATCTATATAGATCAATGATTGGATCTCTCATGTATCTCACAGCCTCAAGACCAGATATCATGTTTCCAGTGTGTGTTTGTGACAGATTCCAAGTCAAGCCAAAGCAGTCACATCTACAAGCTGTTAAAAGGATTTTTAGCTACTTAAGAGGGCAACCTAGATTAGGTCTTTAGTATCCTTATGAATCCAACTTTGACTTGATTGCATATTCAGACAATGACTTGGGAGGTGCTAATATGGATAGAAAGTCTACTTCAGGGGGATGTCAGCTTTTGGGTGCAAGACTAGTATCTTGGCAGTGTAAGAACCAAACCACAATGTCCTTATCAACAACAGAAGCTGAGTATATTGCTGCTGCAAGTTGCTGCTCTCAGGTTCTATGGATTCAGAATCAAATGTTGGACTATGGGGTAACCTTTCTTCACACTCCAATCTTCATTGACAATAGCAGTGCTATCAGCATTGTTAACAATCCAGTCAAGCACTCCAAAACAAAGCACATTGAGATCAGGTATCACTTTTTTAGAGACTGTAATGAAAAGAAGCTAATTCAAGTTGCTAAAGTTCATACTGACAACCAGTTTGCTGATCTATTCACCAAAGCTTTTGATGTGGGTAGATTCACCTTCTTGGTCACAAGTGTGGGCATGATCAACTCTGAATGAGCTCATGTTTAAAAAGTGATTGTATACCTGTTATTTGGTTATTTTTGGTGATACTAAACATCTTTCTCAGGAAGTGTATTGCCTTGCTCAGACTAACACAAGCTTCAAAAAGTGTAAGTATAGTTACTACTGCCAATGTAGTTTTAATGCTGCCAGGGCAAAGTTAATACTGCTAGTTAGTTAATACTGTTAGTGGTTAATACTGCTCTCAGTTAATACTGCTAGTTAGTTAATACTGCTAGTTAGTTAATACTGGTAGTTAGTTAATACTGCTAGTTAGTTAATACTACTAGTGGTTAATACTGCTAGTTAGTTAATACTGCTAGTGGTTAATACTGCTCTCAGTTAATACTGCTAGTTCGTTAATACTGCTCTGAGTTAATATTGCTTCTTTCCCGAATCATATAAATACCCTTTTGCCCGCCTAAAAGCTCATAACGACTCTTTGAATACTGTTCATCTTCTCTCTAATCTTTTTCTCTCAAGCACCTAGTGAGTTTCAGTCCAGTTTACTCAAGCTCGATGGCTTCAATGGCGTTTATTGATGAACACAATGAAATCGCGATGCTTCAAAAACCAAAGCAAGCTGCTGGATTCCATCAAATAGTGGATTTTCTCAAGTCCAGCCATATCGCTCATGCTCTTACAGTGTCACCATCAATCTACATTGAGCACCAGAAGCAATTTTGGGCCAATGCCACTGCTATTACTGAGAATGGTGTAAAGGTTATCAAGACAAGGGTGTGTGACAAACCCTTGACAGTTTCTGAAGAGGTAATTCACATCTGTCTACGTCTAGACGATGCCTCAGGTATCTCATCTATCTCTAATAATGATCTGTTTTCCACTCTCACTAGAATGGGGTATGGAGGCCCATTGGGTGTTTTCAAGTTCTCAAAAGCTAAATTCTCACCCCAATGGCGTTTCTTTGTCCATACCCTTATGCATTGTATTTCTAGAAAGACTACTGGATGAAGTGAGTTCAGTAGTACCATTGCTTATGCTTTGGTCTGCTTGGCCACTGCTAGAAAGAATAATTTTTCAAAAATGATTTTCAATGACCTTGTGTCAAACATGGGAAATAAAAAGAGTTTTTATATGTACCCAAGATTTGTCCAGGCAGTTATAACCACTGAATTGACGGATATGCCTTAATTTGATGAGGTATATGTACCTAAAATCCCCAAGGGCAAGGTCTTTTCAAATATGAAGAGATCTGCCATGGACTCGGAAGGAGTTGACACCCCATTGTTCTCTAAAATGATGGTGGTGTCCCACAATCAAGAAGGTATGGCTTCAGGGTCAAGGCCCTCACTAGACCATCCCACTAAAAGCCAATCCCAACCTTCAATCAGTATATCAATCCCTCAGTCCCTTCTTCAAAAACCAACTTCACCAATCACCAATACTTACATGAGGAAAAAGGTAAAGAAGGCTCCTTCCCTTCTTGTACTTTCACCCACAAAGCCTTTAAGCCCTCTACTGGAGAATTCTCCATTAGAGAATATCTATAGGGAAACCACAGGGGTGTCTCCCAACCCTAAGGAGGTGCTCACTGAGGAGATGCATGAGCATATGGGTGAGAAGGTTGCCACTACTCCTGCTAGCACAGAGGAGGACAGTGGTAACATCAATAAGACCTCCCCCATGGCAACTTTGGATTAGCAATCATCCAAAGGTCCCAGGTGCCAAGAAACCAAGGGGGTGGAGGGTGCTTCTGCTAGGCAGAAGACTTCCACTACAAAATGTTCCAATGATCCTTCAAAAGGGGGTTACACTCCTGGAGAAGGTGAGGATAGATATAACTACCAAGAATTGATGGATACAATGGGAAACATTAATCTGGATGTTATCAAACAGGGAGCAGACATAGAAGAGTTGAAAATGGTGATTCTGTCTCAACAAGTACAGATTACCAAATTGAAGAAGATGGTGAGGAGATTGGTGCAGAAAAAGAAGAGAAAGCAATATGTTCTGAAGAAAAGGAAAGATGCTTTTAAAAGGGGGAGAATCAAGAGGCTGAAGTAGAGAAGGAAAGTACATCTGAGAAGGGATTTGATTTTGAGGGGGAGAAAGCAGCAGAAACAGATAAGGTTCAAGCAGCAGTAGAAACAGAATCAAAAGCAGTAGAAACAGAAACAGAATTTGCTCAAGCAGCAGAAACAGTTAATGTTGCTGAGATAAATGAAGCAACAGCAACAGGGCTATCTGTTGAAGAGCTAGAGATTGCAGAAACATTGATCAAAGCCAAGAATGACACTCCTAAGGCTTCTCAAAAGGCCAAGGGAGTGGTCATTAAAGAAGGAGGTCTTGAGCAGAAAACAAGCAAAGAGATTAGTGAGGCAGATTTGAAGAAGAAAAGAAAGACTAAGATGGTTGAACCTGAGCAAATCTTAAAGAAGAAGACTCAGATAGAGTTAGATGCAGAAGTGGCAAAACAACTTCAAGCTGAGATGGAAAAGGAAGAACAACTCCAATCTGAAAAAGACAGAGAGCTTGCACTGGAGATGGCTAAAAAGCTAAATGAAGAGTATCAAAAGAGCATGCAAACTGCAGCTGAGGCCAAGAAGAGAGGCCAAGAAGAGATCAGTGACAATATCCAAGCAAAGAATGTCAGTTAAGAAGCAGAAAAGACAAAAATCTTTTGGTCTCAATAAGGTTTTCAATTCAATTTCATGAATTCGTGCAATCGAAGCTCTAATAACCCGAGATTGTGTGCTTATTGCTTCGGGTTGGTGATTTTTCTAACTCGTTAATGCTAATCACGCCTAGGAACTTAAGAGCTTATTTAATTTCTTATTCGTGATTAAGATCCGGTTGAAGAGCTTGTTTTAACCGGTGTGAATCTAAGTAAAAATCGAAGTTATCAAAGCTTATTGATAACTATAGACAACTTGGGTTCGTACTTTGTGTTTACGCTTTTGGAATCAATGATAGGTGTTACCGTCTTAATCGAAGTTAAACTAATGTTGGATTTTCTTTTTATCGCGTCTGTTTAGTTTTTGATCGCATGTTTAGTTTAGTTAATCAAATCCAACCCCCCCCCCCTTTGTATTGAAAGTATAGAAGTTGAATAGTAGTCATGACCAATCCCTCTGGATTCGACCCGACTTACCACTATTACAATCTTTATTGTGATTTGGGGCAGTTGGAAATTATAAATACTTATTATTTGACGGTCTCGACACCCATCATATATATATATATATATATATATATATATATGTATATATATGTCCTACATAAACCAAATAAGAAAAGTTTGTTTGCCTTAAATTGTGGATCTTCTATCTCCTAACAAATTGGCTAACTAACTAAATGAGCTTAGCACATATTAAAGGTTAAGATGAGCCTTGGGCCTTGTGGTTCTTAGCAGGCCTAAGTCCACTATGCAATCTTCATCAAGTTTGCATCATGATTATCGAGTTAGGCATCGTTTCTTTATTGTTTTCGATTGTGTATACAAATATATATATATATTTCGATTTTTCTATAAAATTATTTATGTTTTGGATTGATTCTAAGAATCGTTGTAGAACGAATTTCTGATATTGAATCTAAGTTCTAACAATATAGCTCGAGACCCTAATGATCCTAGATATGTTTATTCCCTAGAAATTACTCCATAGTGTCTGACTCTAAGGGGGCATTTGGTTCGCATAATGAAATTTGATGGAATTAGAATCCATTGAATGAATTTGACTTTGAAAAAATTGAAATGGAATTTGACCAAGCGTTTGGTTGGTAGGAATTGGATGGAATTCAATTCTCACTTAAGGCAAGGAATGGTGTATTTCTTAATTTGTGGAATTCAATGGAATTCAAAGGATTCCATTATTTTCATTATGTGAACCAAACATAGGATTTTGAATTTGATCAATGGAATCATTCATTCAATTCCTTCAAAATCCATGAACCAAACACCCCTTAAGAGTCCTTACCATAATGCCCTCGATGACCCAATGTCTATTTCTAGTTACAAAAAGATGGGAAAACCATCCCACCTCAAACCCACATCAACTCCTATATATGTGGATCCATTGCATTTCATTCTATACATCTATGATCAAACATATTGTTTCTATCATGTATGAATTCATCATCAAACCATTTATTCCAATATTAACCAAAAAGGTCCAAAGCCTTATAAGTACAAATAAACCATTTTCTCCTTCAAAACCAAGTATCAAAATCATAATCTTCTCAAGAGTTCATAACCCAAAATGACGTTATTCTCCAAGTATTAATACCTCCCATTTTCCAATAATATAACAATCCCCAATAAAATCATTATAAGGGTGCAACCCAAACATACACTTAATTCATGAGGTTCATACTTTAGAATGTCACGTATAAATAGACATTCCATAATTATAACATTTTAATAGAGTAAATCGTCCGCTTTGTCAAAAAGGGGAAACCCCCAAATCTCCCAAAATATCCAAAATGGTTCAAAATTAATGCATATTTGAAATATATCAAAAGAAATGTTTAAAAACTAAACTATAACATTTTGACATGTAAAAAAGATTTAGAAAAAGGTAGGATGAACTCACTTGTTAGGTTTCAAAGAAAACCTAGATTATGAACAAATGAGTTCTAGATCTTGGAATAGAAACTTGAGGCTTGATCGAAGATGAAACCTTAACTTGAATGCTCACCAAACTCTCACAAATCAGTCTTAATGGACCTCTAGATCGGTATTAATGAAGGGATAGAAATGGGGACGGGGGAGTGAGTTAGGGATGAGAAATGAGAGTTTCTAGGTCAAAAAGAAGTTAAACCCGTAATTAGCATGTGGCGCGACCCTGTTCGCGTGTCCGGTTGCCTGTGTCACCTTGCCTGCACAACAGCCGCATATGCGACCCAAGCAGTGACCATTGTCGTCGGCCAAGTCGCCTAACTCAATACTTACTTATGAGGCTTCAGTTTCAACCGAGGATGCATGGCAAGCCACATGAACCCTGGAAGGTCAAAAATCCCCGATCTTGCTATCCAATCAACCCCAATTCCTTCCAAGATAAAAACATACTATTAATCTCTAAAAATGGACGTTAAACATACAAAAATAAGTCCCGATCATCCGTAAAGGATGTCTACACAAACCATTGATTAAGATATAGATTCAACCCTTGAAAAAGGACAAAAGAACTCATCCAAACAATTGATTAAGATGATCCAATGGTTGTGGTTAAAAACGTGGTTATAACCATCATTTTTAAAAAATAAATATTTTTCCTTATTTTTAAAGCAAAACGCGGCGAAATATAACGAAAATTGGAGTGAAACAAATTATACAAGAAAAAAAAACATTCACTTTATTATCTTTAAATTGATATCCGTTTTGCTATAATTTTTCCTCCTTTTTTTCGTGGTTCTTCGGTTCTTTTTTATTTGAGGTTCTCTTCCTATTTCACCCATATATATATATATATATATATATATATAGACACACACACATGCATACAATATATATATATATATATATATATATATGTTGGAAATTTGAGTGTGAGGTTGGAATGTTTCCATCCCACATTGGTAGAAATACAAAAGAAGCTTAAGTTTATAAGCCTAGAGTCTCAAGTGGGTCTTGAGTAAAATGGTAGGCTTATGGTGGGGATATCAAAGAAGTGCGCGGTTCTCGCGAAGAGTCGTGCACTTTGCACTTCGCATCGGAGCAGAGGACTCCGAGTTTCTTTTTATAACTCGAGTTATAGAGTTATAAAATTAATTGATTAATTTACCTGTGTTAATTAATTAATTTCAAGCAGGTAAGTTTTAATATTTATTGAGCAGATAATTTCGTTTTTATGAGCTCATTAAAACATGTTTAATGGCTGTAAATTCGTTTTTTATGAGCTCATTAAAAACGTTCTTATGAGTCCATAATCACTCTTTATTTTTGAGGAGAAAATCGTGGGAGAGTTGAGGTTTATACTTGATCTCTTCAAGTATAAATATGTCCATCTTCACCCCTTTTGAAGATACACTGAAATCGATAAGCTCTCTCTCTCAAACAACTCTATCTCACAATTTGCTCTCTCCACCAATCTGCTCTATCGACCGAGTTCTGTGTTTACGTTTTCTACTATATTTCTGTCAAAGATTTGCATTAAACAATCAAACACTATAGCTGTTAGTGTTTGATTAATACTGCATCAAATCCTGGGTTAAGCGATAGTAGACTCACAACTTTTCTAGAGTATCGCCAAAACCTTTAAGGACAGGTTTTGCAAAACTGTGCAGTTCAGTTTCCGTGGTGTTTTCGTTGATGATCATCAAAACAGGTTAGCTTTGATTTTCTGTTCTGTATTTCCTTTTCGTCCACTAGAGTGGACAGTCTATCTTCTACCCCTTCTTCTAACGTATCTATCTCGAAGGATAGACTCGTTATTAGGTTATCTTAATAACCATTATAAATCAGTTTTCGGTTGAAAGTTGTTAAACTTTATAAATAAAGTTTGAATTTTTATTATTAAAGTTACTGATTTTATATACAAATCTCGTTGTTTTATTTTAACTGAATTTTACTAATCTAAAATTCAACAATCTTAAAGGTTTTGTTATGGATTTCGGAAGCTCTACCAATATCCGTGTTATGAATCAAGAGATCGTGAAACTTGACCGGTTCGACGGGAGTAACTACACTCGTTGGGCTGAAAAGGTCAAGTTCATGCTAATGGTAATAAAACTCTATCATGTTATGGACCCGAACCTCCCGCCTATCCCTAATGATCCCATTCCCGATAAAGGAAAAGAGTCGGATAGGGAAATAATAGCCGAACTTAATAAGTTAAGGCTAATCCGCAAGGAGGAGAAATCCTTGGCCTGCGGACATATAAAAAATGCCCTATCCGATAGACTCTATGACTTATACTCTCCGATTACCTATCCAATAGAGTTATGGAATGCCATTGAATTCAAATACAAAACACAAGAAGAGGGCGCCAATAAGTACCTTGTGTCTAAGTTTTTACGTTTTCAAATGAATGATGAAAAACCAATCCTAGAGTAGATTCACGAGCTCTAGGTTATTACAAATAAATTAAAGGCACTTTCCATAACTCTTCCAGAAATTTTCCAAGTGGGAGCGGTGGTTGATAAATTTCCCCCATCTTGGAAAGATTTCTCAAAAAGAATGATGCACAAGTCTGAAGACTATTCTTTGGATGACCTGCTCAAACATATAAGGATCGAAGAAGAGACTCGTAATCGGGAGAAGAGAGGTAAGTCTGTGATGGTTGCAAACAGCGTGCAGGCTGGGAACAACAAAAGGAAGGGAAAGGCTAGAGGTCCTAGTAAGAAGTGGAACCTGGGTCTACAAAAGAAGAGTTTTAAAAAAATCTGGACAACAATCCAAACCTGTGCAACACTTCAAGAGAACCGGGAAATGTCACGTCTGCGGAGAGACGGGACACTATGCCCGAGAATGCAACGAAAGGAAATCCGGACCACCAGTAGCCAACACTGTTGAAGGAATCCAGAATCTTGTCGCAAACTTGCAAATGGAGGAGATTGATATGATCTCGGAGGCAGCCACCAGAATAACTGCTAATAGAGGAGGTTGGTACTTAGACACGGGAGAAACAGTTCTTGTGTGTAACTCCCGGTCCAAGTTTGTTGAATATGGCCCTGTTCGAGAAGGAAAACAGGTGATCGTGGCTAATAATGGCAAGGCTGATGTTGCGGGTATGGGTACGGTGCTACTCAAGTTCACTTCCGGGAAAACGGTTACTTTGAGGAATGTTCTTCACGTTCCTTCCATCAATAAGTGCCTCGTTTCTGGGAACAAACTCGATGAAAACGGGTTTGGACTCAACATCGAGGCAAGGAAGCTATTGATCTACAAACGGAAGACTTTCATAGGAAAAGGATACAGCCAATTGGGTATGTATCGATTGAACTTGAGTGATGATGAGAATGGGGCCGGGCCGAGTGGGGGTAGTAATGTCTTAGCCATTTCTGATAAAGTTTTTATTTCTACTATCGATATAATTCCTACTTATTTCAATAAATTTAATTCTTTTGAGTACTTTGCTTGTTCAATATCTTTATGGCATAAACGTCGAGCACACACTAATGTTAAAAATATTGAAAAAATGCAAAATAAAGGATTAATTAAAATTGACAACAAAGATTTTAGAAAATGCGAGACGTGTGTAAAATCAAAGTTTACAAAGAAACCTTTTCCATCAGTTAAAAGGGATACTACTATTTTAGAGTTGATTCATTCCGATATCTGTGAATTGAATGGAATACTTACCCGTGGTGGTAAACGGTATTTCATTACATTCTGTGATGACTTCAGTCGGTATTTATACGTTTACTTATTACATTCAAAAGACGAAGCTTTTGATGCTTTTAAACTTTATAAATCTGAAGTGGAAAATCAATTTGGAAAACGAATCAAAATACTTCGATCAGATAGGGTCGGGAAATACTTTAATAGATAATTTGATACTTTCTGCGAAGAGAATGGTATCAAACATGAACGTACCTCACCATTCACCCCTCAACAGAATGGTCTGGCGGAACGAAAGAATCGTACTCTTGTTGAGATGGTCAACTGTATGTTGAACCAATCAGGTCTGCCAAACAACCTATGGGGAGAAGCCCTATTGACCGCTTGTCATATTCACAACCGGATCACAAGTCGTGTGATTCCAACTAGCCCATACGAGCTATGGAAAGGAAGAAAACCCAATCTGAACTACTTTAGAGTCTGGGGTTGTGTTTCCTACTATCGAACTCCTAATCCTAAAAGATCCAAGCTGGGAGCCCGTGCTATTAAAAGCATATTTGTGGGATATGCTAGAAATAGCAAGGCTTATAGGTTGTTGGATAAAGAATCAGGAGTAATAATCGAATCCAGGGATGTGGAATTCTTTGAAGACAAGTTTTCAGAAGATGCTGAAAACTCTGAAAGAAATTTGGCTTCAAATCTTCCAAGTACTTCTTATGATAGTTCGAAAACCTCAAACAGGGTTGACGAACCACGTAGAAGCACTAGAGTAAGAAAAGAGAAAAGTCTAGGAGATGATTTCTTCTCCTACCTAGTAGAAGGAACACAAAAGAAAGTGACTAGAGAAGTCATTTTATCGATTAACATCGAAGATGATCCTAAGACTTTTAAAGAGGCCATGTCTTCAAGGGATGCTCCACTATGGAAGGAGGCAATAAATGACGAAATGGATTCCATTATAGGGAATGGAACTTGGGAATTGGCTGATTTGCCCAAGGGAGTGAAACCCATAGGTTCCAAGTGGGTATTCAAAAGGAAGTTGCATCCAGACGGATCAATATCAACTTTTAAGGCAAGATTAGTGGCTAAAGGGTATAGACAGAAAGAGGGAGTCGGTTACTTCGACACCTATGCTCCGGTTGCTAGAATTAGTTCTATTCGAACTCTTATAGCAATCTCAGCCATAAAGGGACTGTACATTCATCAAATGGATGTGAAGACGGCCTTTTTGAATGGCTATCTAAACGAGGAAGTTTATATGGAGCAACCTGAAGGGTTTGTGATACCTGGACAAGAGAACAAGGTATGTAGACTTGTTAAATCTCTATATGGGTTGAAACAAGCGCCTAAACAATGGCATGAAAGATTTGATATGACTATCACCTCTTTCGGGTTCAGACATAACGGGGTTGATCGATGCATTTACTCAAAATGCACAAAAGGATCCACTGTAGTCATCTGTCTTTATGTAGATGATATGTTGATCATCGGTAGTAACCTTGAGGTTATCCTTGAAACAAAGGACTACCTTTCTTCTATCTTTAAGATGAAAGATCTAGGAGAAGTAGACACTATTCTTGGAATAAAAGTAAAGAGGTCAGGATCACAAATCTCCTTAAGTTAATCACACTACATTGAGAAGATACTAACAAAGTTTCAACATTTGAATACAAAGGAGTTTAACATACCTTTTGATTCAAGTGTAAAACTTGATAAAAACTCTGGAAGAGCAGTGGCTCAACTAGAGTATGCCAGTGCAATAGGATGCATGATGTATGCAATGCATTGCACTAGACCGGATATTGCATTTGCTGTAAGTAAACTAAGTCAATATACTAGAAATCCGGGTCCAGATCACTGGAAGGCAATTAGTAGAGTGTTAGGTTACTTGAAAAGAACTAGTAATCTAGAATTGACATACTCTACACATCCAGAAATATTGAGGGATATTATGATGCCAGTTGGATAGATCACTCAGGTGACTCTAAATCCACAACTGGGTGGATTTATACTCTAGCTAGGGGAGCGGTTTCTTGGGAAAGCAAGAAACAAACTTGTATCTCCCACTCAACTATGGAATCCGAATTCATTGCCTTGGCAGCTGCAGGAAAAGAGGCTCAATGGATTAGAGATTTGTTGACAGATATCCATTTGTGGCCTCGACCAACTCCCTCGATTCCCATGTATTGTGACAGTGAGGCCACACTGTCAAAAGTGTACAATGTCGTGTATAATGGGAAATCTCGACACATAGGTCTACGGCATAACCATGTTCGAGAATTGATCGAAAATGGTACCATTAGTATTGTGTATGTCAAGTCATGTGGAAACTTGGCAGATCCATTGACTAAGCCTCTGACGAGAGACTTAGTAGGATCAACTACCAGAGACATGGGTTTGAAACCATGTAACACCCTGAATTTCGTTATATAATCTTGGTATTCTAGTGTTAAGCTTTTGTCGTTAGCACCGCGTTTGGTTCCAAGTTTGAGTTTGGCTTTTGGTGGTTTTGGACAAACCACAATGAACTACGCGAGTTGCACCGCGACTTGAGATCGCGGCACAACCCGCGAAACCCTCTGGATGGGTTTGGTTTTGTGTAAGCGGGCGAGTTATGCCGCGGGTTGAGGTCGCGGCATAACCCGCGAGTTGTCCTGGCCGACTTATACCCTTTTCAACCTAAATATCTTTCTCTTTTTCTCTTTTTTTTCTTTTCTTTCTTTCCTTACAAGTTTCTTCTCTCTCTTCTCTCTCTCTAAAATCGATTCTCTCTCTCTCTAAGTTTGGTAGTTTTTGGTGTTCGATCCGAGGTTTCGGTGTAGAAAGCTTCGTCTTATCAAGAGGGTCGATATCTGGTTCTTCAGGTTTTCGTATAAACCTATTGGGTGAGTTCCTACTACCTTTCTAAAACTTTATACATGTCAAAATGGTTACATTTTGAACTCCTATGTATCTCCATGATTTCAGATTTAAGATTTATACATTTTGATATAAGTTGATTTTTGGGAGATTTTAGGGTTCCGATCATTTTATGATGGATTATATCTTATTTGAAGTAAAAATATGTTTTACTTGCACATTATATTGGATATGTGAAAGAAAGTTTATGAACTCATTTTAATGATTTTCATTCGTACCAGAAGTTGAACTAGATATAACATTTTGTTTATGAAAATGTTTTTATACCATATGATTGTTTATGGTTGGTCACATATGTTGTTGTGACGAGTTTGTACCATTACTAGTGGATCCCTAGGTTTTGAGTCGACTGTATTATTGGGATGTCATATTCCCCATTTTGTAGCTATGGATGCATATGATCCTCGGGGGCAACTTGGTACGGTTATGTGAGGCCGGATACTAGCCATGGTTCATAGTGATCCTAGCGAAGGAGTATACATTGGTTTTGCTTGGGGGCGCGATCTCACATCGTAGCACGGACCTATGTGTTCGTATCCTTGGATTCCAAGTGTTTAGCTCATAACTCGGATTGGTGGTCTACTTTGTGTTACACCACAATCCTTGGTAAAATGGTTCTTTTGTCATCGTATGATGAGTTTTGGACCGAAAAGGTCCGGTTGTGGCGAAACGTTATCTTTTATAAATTAAACCTTTATGAAAAGATTTCCTTATGATACTGATGTTTATATTTCGGGAAGTTTATAAAAGAACTACTTGTGCATTAAATTGTGAGGTTCTGGAAAGACGGTTTATGGTCTCATTTTAATGGATTTCATTCTTATCAACAGTTAACTTGGAAATGCTTATTTGAAAAGATTTCCTTTGATACAAAAATTTATATCTCTTGAAATTTATAAACTGTATGTTCTCACCAGGCTTTAAGCCTGACACTTTTCTCAAATGATATGTATAACAGGTTTCCCTTAGCGGTGGGATGCACTGGGTGTTGAGAGACGAGTTGGGTCTCGAGGCATTTTGAGATGACTAAAGTGTTGTTAGTGTGGCATTGTTAAGTCCCATTCTTTTGATGAATTATGGTTTGTCAACTGATGTAATCTGGATAGACGTGCCTATATTAGTTTGTTGATGAATCCTATATCTGTGCAGGTTTTGTAAAGTCTTAAGGACTGATCCCCTTTATGGGAGGTTTATATCAATACGAATGTCATGTTGCCAGGTTTCCAGGTTTTATTTTACTATGGATTTTAGGGTGTTACAAGTTGGTATCAGAGCTCTAGTTTAAGCGAACTAGGCATGAATGTAAGATGTCTAGACTTAGACTGAGTTTGATAGGCATCGATTGTGAGATTGGGTAGAACTTTTAAGATGGGACAGTCTTAGAGTCGACGGAAGTTATGTTCATCAGGCGTTGTGATGACGGTAACAAGAACCCTTATGTGTTATATGTTCATAATCTCACTTAGCTAATGTGATTATGAGGATATTTTACGTGAGTGTAATTGGTTTGCTAATGTTATGACAATTGGTAGACGTAGCGGTACGTTTCTTTCGTGCGTGTTTCAGTTAAACTCTTCCTTACCCTTTCTCGTGCTTGTGTTTACCTGCTCTACGTTAGTATGTTGACCGTCAGAGTAGTGCGAAAGTTTCTAAGCGAGTAAGCTAAGGAATGATTGTTGTTTATAGCAATGTCTCTTTCGGATGACAGTAAGTGCGTAGAACGCATTAAGTTAATCATCTTGAGCCAGATTCGTTGGTGGAATTAGAACTATATCTTGTTAGATCGATTCTATTTCGAGGAGATTTGTAAGTTAATTAATGGGATGGTTGCCCTATGATGCCTGAGGCATCCGGTTGATTATAGTACGTCGGGATGTTGGGAAGCGTAGTATTAAGATGTGAGTGCCGACCGAATTCATGCATTAAATTTATTTCTAAAATAAGGTTGCATAAATTACTTTTCATGATCGCCAACCATAAAGTAAATTACCTTATAACGTTTTGGCAAAACATTTAGCACTCAGCATATTTTAAACTATGAGCATAAGCATTGCTTAAAATGGTTTTGTTGCACCTGATTTCAAATTGTTATCAAAACTCTATTTATTCACGTCTTGTGTTTAAATGCTATTTTTGGATGTCGAAATATCTGTGTTTTAACGCTTTTTGAGTTAATGGGCAAGTAGTTGTGCAATTTTGACCTTGACATTGGATCTCTTCCACGTATGTCAATGGTTTTAAAGGAAGAATTATTCCCATGCTTTTGAGTCGGAGTTTCTTGAGAATTTTTAGTTGTGTGAGTTTGTTGAATTTCTTGGAGTTTTGTTTTGCGGATTCTTTTGTCGCGTGCGTATATTTTGAGATGCGTGAGTTTAATTTCATTGCGTGCAAGTTATGAGTTTTTTGGGCGTCGTGTCTCATCAAAAATATTGTCAAAATGTTCGCCTTACCTTGTGTTGAAAAATGGAAATTTGGACACCACTTGATTTTAGCGTTAATGAGTTTTATGAAAATCCAGTTGGATTATGGTGTCTCATCTTACGACTTTTGTGTCGCGTAAATAATTTCAGGAACATGTGCATATGCATCATTGTGTACGTTAATTTCGGGGTTCTGTTAACAAATGTCAACCATCGTGTACTATGTGCATTGGATTTAAGTATAACGTTGGTGTGAATGATTGCATAAACGATTTATGTTATTTTTAAAACAGGACTTTCGTTCTGATCGTATTTCCATCATTAACTCTTACTGTTAAAATTTCCGCAAAGTATTTAGCGAGTTAGCGGTATTTTTGTCGTTGTAATTTCTATTTTGGTCAATTGTGTTCATCTTTACAACGTGAAGCTTTAAACTCGATTTGAAAATTTATTTGCATCCCCGTTATTTTACCGCCCTTTGGGGAATGAATTGTTGCATATGGGGTGAGTTGAAAATTCTTTTGCTGCAACGTCTCTTGGTTATAGAGGAGAAATTTTAAAGATAAAATTGTGATTTTTCCCTTTGGAGTTGTACAAACAATTGTTGCACATGTTGAAGTGCAAGAACCTATATCCACGTTTATAGTGTAAATTATTGCGTATGTTTTACTCGATATTTCTCAAGGTGCGAGTATTTTGTTAAGTTTTCGTATTCGGTAACTTGGATTGGTTTAACATCATAAATTGCTCATGTCGAGCTTGAATATTTCAACAAGTAAATAGCGTGATTTACATATTCTAGGTGATTTTGTACACGTAAAATCTACATTATGATTTATGCATCTTTGATGATTTTGTGCAAACAAAGTCTATTTCATAACATATGCATCTTAGTATATTTGCATTCATAAAACCTTTGGAAAATCTTTGGTCCCAATACGTGTTGAGTTTTGAGAAAGCATGTCTTTGTGGTGTGGGTTTTCATAAGCATTGTTTAAAGACATTTCATTATTTGGGGAAACGTTAAATGTCGGTTAAATGTGCTTTAAGGTTTACGAGGCTTTCGTTGGAAATTTACGTGAAGTGTTGGGCCTTTGGCTCGGGTTTTGACTAAATGAGTCGTGTGGACATTTGTCCGGATTTATAACCGTAATGAAAGATTTGAGTATGATGGTGTTTATTCGTGTCATTTGAGAGTTACATGCTTTGAGTGCGCTGGTCATTCATTTGGAGTCATGTAGCGTTGTAGACTGTAAAGCTGTAGATCCATAGACAGTCTATCTGTTTTGTAAAGTCTGAGGTTTTGGGTTACACTTAGTGACCGCTCGGGTTGGCTAGCGAGTAGACAATAGGTGGCACGAGCTGCTGAGTTGGAACTCGTCTGGATTGGATAGGCACCCGTGTCCGTAAGCCCTTGAGGTGGAACTCGACGGAGTATGGCTAGAGGCAATAAACGGTTTGAAGTTGTGATGTCTGGTATGGCATGGGAACTAAAATCGGGATACGTGGTGAAATCCAATAACATCACGAGTGGCCCCATTCGTTTGTTCTCGCCACCCAAGATGGAAACGTTTAGAGGTCATGCGAGGAAGTTGTATGGGCGTCCTACTTGTGTGTCCTTCTATTCTCTTTGTGTACGAGTCTCTCCGTCGTAGACCCGGGGTATTTTAAACACTAATGTTATATTTTTACCAGCTTTGGTTATGTGGAGTCGACGGTAAATGATGGCTTTAATATTGGGTTCTCCCCACGTATATTAAGGTTTGAATGAAATGTGTTATTCCTGCATGTTGGTATTTAGTTTTCTTTCGTTTTTGGTCCCATGAGTATTGGGCCTAGTTTCCATGTTTTCGGACGTACGATGTAGATGGTGTTACTAATGTTTCATACTTTGAGTTAGTACAAGTTGTGTCAATTTATAAAGTATCGTTGAAATGAAGGATCCATCTTTGAAATTGCATAACTTTGAAAAGGAGTTGTTCCATGTTTTAAAATTCATTATTTGAAAGGCTCTGTTTTAAAGAGAAGTTCATCAATTTAATTGCTTTTACTTATGTAAAACTCTTGAGCTCTCTAGGCGTTAAGCCTAATCCTTTTTATTTTTCAGCATGTGCATCAAATTCCTGTTGTGGGTTTTATTAGCGCCCGTCCTTTATAGTCCGAATGTATAGATTGGTGGTATGTTTAGAGGTTAATCTTTATAATGTGGTTGTAGACAAAGTATTTATGGAAGTATTAAGAATTTGAATAAGGGCTATTTCCAGATTTGGAGTCGGATCGGAGTTGAGTGATAACAGAATCTGTGTTAACCGATTGCCGGAAAGACGCATTAGTGCGCCTTGTAAGAATATCTTAATCGATATTAGGAATGGATCAGTGAAATCTGAGAGTTTTGGGAAGATTAGCGTCCACCGTTGGCTTTGAGTTCGGAACCGTTCAGTTCGAAAGAAATTGGTAGAGGGAAAGTTGAGGTCGCTAATTTCCTGGAGGTAGTAATTGTCACCTAAGTTTGGGAGGCAACCGTAGCCTTATGAGTAAAGGTTACTTTAGAGAGTTGAGTGTTCGCTCGGTTAGAAGTGAAATGTTCCCAAGAAGGGTAGCTAATTCGGGTGTCGGTATTAAGATCACGTTAATGATTCTGGCAAACGGGTTAAGAACGATCTTCTCTGGGGACAATGTTCCATTGAGAAGAGTAGATTTCGAGGACGAAATCATTCTAAGGTTGGGAGGATTGTAACACCCTGAATTTCTTTATATAATCTTGGTATTCTAGTGTTAAGCTTTTGTCGTTAGCACCGCGTTTGGTTCCAAGTTTGAGTTTGGCTTTTGGTGGTTTTGGACTAACCACATTGAACTACGCGAGTTGCACCGCGACTTGAGGTCGCGGCACAACCCGCAAAACTCTCTGGATGGGTTTGGTTTTGTGTAAGCGGGCGAGTTATGCCGCGGGTTGAGGTCGCGGCATAACCCACGAGTTGGCCTGGCCGACTTATACCCTTTTCAGCCTAAATATCTTTCTCTTTTTCTCTTTTCTTTCTTTCCTTACAAGTTTCTTCTCTCTCTTCACTCTCTCTAAAATCGATTCTCTCTCTCTCTCTAAGTTTGGTAGTTTTTGGTGTTCGATCCGAGGTTTCGGTGTAGAAAGCTTCGTCTTATCAAGAGGGTCGATATCTAGTTCTACGGGTTTTCGTATAAACCTATTGGGTGAGTTCCTACTACCTTTCTAAAACTTTATACATGTCAAAATGGTTACATTTTGAACTCCTATGTATCTCCATGATTTCAGATTTAAGATTTATACATTTTGATATAAGTTGAATTTTGGGAGATTTTAGGGTTCCGATCATTTTATGATGGATTATATCTTATTTGAAGTAAAAATATGTTTTACTTCCACATTATGTTGGATATGTGAAAGAAAGTTTATGAACTCATTTTAATGATTTTCATTCGTACCAAAAGTTGAACTAGATATAACATTTTGTTTATGAAAATGTTTTTATACCATATGATTGTTTATGGTTGGTCACATATGTTGTTGTGACGAGTCTGTACCATTACTAGTGGATCCCCAGGTTTTGAGTCGACTGTATTATTGGGATGTCATATTCCCCATTTTGTAGCTATGGATGCATATGATCCTCGGGGGCAACTTGGTACGGTTATGTGAGGCCGGATACTAGCCATGGTTCATAGTGATCCTAGCGAAGGAGTATACATTGGTTTTGCTTGGGGGCGCGATCTCACATCGTAGCACGGACCTATGTGTTTGTATCCTTGGATTCCAAGTGTTTAGCTCATAACTCGGATTGGTGGTCTACTTTGTGTTACACCACAATCCTTGGTAAAATGGTTCTTTTGTCATCGTATGATGAGTTTTGGACCGAAAAGGCCCAGTTGTGGCAAAACGTTATCTTTTATAAATTAAACCTTTATGAAAAGATTTCCTTATGATACTTATGTTTATATTTCGGGAAGTTTATAAAAGAACTACTTGTGCATTAAATTGTGAGGTTCTGGAAAGAAGGTTTATGGTCTCATTTTAATGGAATTCATTCTTATCAACAGTTAACTTGGAAATGCTTATTTGAAAAGATTTCCTTTGATACAAAAATTTATATCTCTTTAAATTTATAAACTGTATGTTCTCACCAGGCTTTAAGCCTGACACTTTTCTCAAATGATATGTATAACAGGTTTCCCTTAGCGGTGGGATGCACTGGGTGTTGAGAGACGAGTTGGGTCTCGAGGCATTTTGAGATGACTAAAGTGTTGTTAGTTGGGCATTGTTAAGTCCCATTCTTTTGATGAATTATGGTTTGTCAACTGATGTAATCTGGATAGAGGTGCCTAGATTAGTTTGTTGATGAATCCTATATCTGTGCAGGTTTTATAAAGTGTTAAGGACTGATCCCCTTTATGGGAGGTTTATATCAATACGAATATCATGTTTCCAGGTTTCCAGGTTTTATTTTACTATGGATTTTAGGGTGTTACAAACCATGCAAAATCGGTTAGTGATGGAAACCCAACTTGAATTTAGTGCTCCTATCTATCAAGTTTAATGGGTAACAACAAGTCACTTGACCGATAGAAGGTACTATCAACTGATAGACCCATGTAAGGTACATGATAGTACGTCGTTGCCGAGAACTAGGATGAGGACAATCTCTTAACAAAATTTAGAGGCATCTTAGCAACGAAGATGTTATAGAATTTTGCCTATATGACTATATGACTGAGAGGTGGTGCCGCTTCAAATGGAGAGTTATGGTTTCTCTTCTAAAAGGTCATGAAATAGGATTTTAGCGCATGGCCATATTCACGCTCAGTGAGAATGCAAATACAAAAGATGATGTGTGTGAATTAGCCGAAGTAGTTACAAGATTCAAAGTTTAAATCCTAAGGATACTTCTGAATTGATTCCTTCTTGCTTATTCAAATTAAACGGGGTTTAATCTTAGTGACACTACTGTGACATCATATTTTCTTGAAAGGCAGAAAACTTTCCAACCTGGTGGGGAATTGTTGGAAATTTGAGTGTGAGGTTGGAATGTTTCCATCCTACATTGGTAGAAATCAAGGTTCTAAAAACCGCGTTATGGCGCCGCCATGGCGCCACCTTGCCGCAACGTTTTTACCCTTGGCGTTGATATATGGCGTTAGGCTCGTTAAGTCGCGTTATGGCGCGCCATAACGCGTTATGGCGTTAAGTTGTGTCCTTGGCGTTATGGCGTTATATAGTTTGGGGGGGGGGGGGAATTGTAAATTTCTAAAACTTGTAATTTTTTTACACGGGTAAAAACTAAAAAGCTAAAAAGTCAAAATTAAAAGTTTTTTTTTAAACCCTAGATTTTACCTTTCCCTCTCTGTTTCTCTTTCACGGCTCACAAACTCTGGAAAACAAGAACATACGTTCATCACACAACAAGAAGGTTAATCAAAGTTCTTCAATCGATTAGATAGAGTTGATTTTGCTGCTTCGTTCGTCAATCGTTAGTTCATCACACAACCAGGTTCGAGTTTTTGTCTACAACTCTACATAACACAAAATATGGTTCGATTTTTTTGTTAGTAATTCGTAGTTCGTATGTATACATTATATAACCAGATTCGATTTTATGTTCTCTTTGGGTTTTTGATTAAGTTTATTTTATTGCCTATTTGAGCAAGTGATATATTAGGCATTTAGGCTATTACCTCATCACGGAACATAAGCATAAAGAACCAAAGAAGGCAGATTGAAGTTGATTGGTTGATGACAAAGTCGTTTATGTTGATTCATTACTACCTTATTTTACTCTTTCCTATATTAAGAATAAAAAGAAGGTTCAAATTTCTATTGATGAAATTATAATGTGAATGAGAGGGTGCTAAATTGGAGTAGAAAGAATTATATTTATAGAATTATAGATCACAAAGTGGAATAAGGTGCTTAAATGGAATTGGAAAACGCTTGGGATATGTGTCATGGGGTGGAATTATGTTTTATTCTTCATGGACAGTTTGCTCCATTTTGATAACTTAGATATTTGTTACTGATCCTTCCAGTGCGTGTGTATAACTATATATATATATATATATATATATATATATATATATATATATATAATGTATATGTATTTTAAGTTAGAACAGTTTGCTTAAAATGGTTTTATTCTTCCAATCTTTATAAAGTGGGATATGTGTCATGGGGTGGAATGGAATTATGTATTTTATAATGTGGAATTATGTTTTATTCTTCCAGTGTTCTTATGAATCTGTTGTATTCACAAAATATATAAATAGTTTTATGTTTCAATCTTTTGCACTTACATTCTTTACAATCTTTTTGATGTTTTCTAATTTGATTTTGTATAGGTTTTGCAAATGCCCATATAGTTAGATAATGGCTAGTGGTAGTGGGGATCCGGCCAAACCGACCGGAACAACAGAAGCAAGTTCTTGCACAGAGACATTATTGAAAAGGAATTCGGGTGATGCGGGATGGAACTATGGTACTTTGTGTGATCCTACAAATAAAGATGCGATCAAATGTAACTTGTGCGGGTTTATATGTAGAGCGGGAATCACAAGGTTAAAGTACCATGTTGCGGGAATAAAAGGGAAGGGTGTTGCCATTTGTAAGAAAGCTAGCAAAGAAGATAAAGATGTGTGTGCGGCATTACTTGAGAAGCCAAGAGAGAAGAAAAAAGAGAATAGAATTCGGGAAGAAGAAATGAGGGCAGAAGTTGAAATAGAAAATGAAGAGGATGAGGTGATTGTGGGTTCAAAAAGAAAGAAAACATCATCTTTAGGGCCCATGGACAAGTTTGCTAATCCTATTAATCCCGATGCTCCAACTACGCGTCAACAAAATATCGTAGACGCAATTTTCAAAGAAAGAACACATCAAGTGCATCAATATTGTGCACGGTGGGTTTATGAATCGGGCATTCCTTTTCATGCCATCGATAATGATGGATTTAAGAAGTTTGTTGAAGCCGTTGGACAATACGGTCCAGGTTACCGTCCTCCAAGCCAATATCTACTTAGGGAACCATTATTTAAGGAGGAAGTTGAGAGGACTAAAGGACTTCTCAAAAATCAAGAAGAAGAGTGCGCACAAAATGGTTGTTCGGTTATGACGGATGGTTGGACAGATCAAAAACGAAGAAGCATAATGAATTTTTGTGTAAACTCGGGAGTAGGTACAACTTTTCTTTCTTCGGTTGAATGTTCCAAAGATGCACATACCGGGGCGTACATCTTTGATTATGTTGACAAGTGTATTGAAAAAGTTGGGCCACAAAATGTCATACAAGTTGTTACGGATAACGCTTCTAATAATATGGCGGCCGCACAATTGTTGATAGAGAAGAGGCCGCAAATGTTTTGGACTTCTTGTGCCGCACATACCATCAACCTTATGCTTGAAGCAATTGGTAAAGAGGCTAAATTTAAAGGTTTGATTGCTAAGGTAAAGACTTTAACTATTTACATTTATGCACATCATAGGACGTTGGAGATGATGAGAAGGTTCACAAAGTCTAGAGATATTGTGAGGCCGGGAGTCACTAGATTTGCTACCTCATTTCTAACTTTGCAAAGTTTGATGGAGAAAAAAGAAAAGCTAAGGCTTATGTTCACTAGTGATGATTGGACACAATCAAATTGGGCCAAAACTAACAAAGGCAAAGGAGCCTATGCGATTGTGATGAGTGTGTCATTTTGGAATGGGATTAGCTTATGCTTGAAGGTGATTTCTCCTTTAGTGAAAGTCCTTCGACTTGTTGATGGAGATCGAAAGCCATCCATGGGTTTCTTGTATGGAGAGCTTATGCAAGCAAAGGAAGATATCAAGATGGCTTATAACAATGTGGAGATTAATTACCATCCTATTTTAGACATCATTGAAACAAAAGAAAAAGGTTGACTTGATGGTCCGTTGCATATGACGGGTTACCTATTGAATCCTTATTATTTCTTCAAAGATCCAACCATAAAAGATTATCTTATGATCTCGGATGCGGTTTTCACGTGTGTAGAGAAGTTCTTTTTTGATGAATTTGAAAAGCAAGATCTAGTGATAAACGTGGAGCTTCCAAAGTACAAAAGAAAAGAAGGAGACTTTGGAAGAATGTTAGCCGCAAAGGGGTGTTCAGAAAATAATAGCACTTATGATCCCGGTATATAACTATATATTCATTTCTTGTTTACATATGTTAGATGACTTACATGTGTTTATTTTTATTTGAGTAGTTACTTGGTGGATGACTTATGGAAATGCCACACCGACTTTGCAAAGGATGGCAATAAAGATTCTTTCGTTGACAACTAGCTCTTCGGGATGTGAAAGAAATTGGAGTGCTTTTGAGGGGGTATTTAATTTTTATGTTTTAACAATATTATAAATAGATGTATTAACAATTTAATACGCACACATATTGGTAGATAATTTTATATTTAACTTTTTTGTTGTTTAACTTTAGATACATACAAAGAAGAGGAATAGACTTGATAGTCAAAGATTGAATGATCTTGTATTTGTTCAATTTAATGCCAAACTCATCAACAAGTGGGCAAAAGTCAAGAACCAAAATATGGATGTGTTACGTTATCTTGATGCTAGTAAAGCACAATCATGGATCGTTGCAATTAGTGATGAGGAAGAGGAAATGGAAGAAGGTGGTACTTCGTAGGCTAGAGACCATGAGGCTAGAGAATTTCATGAGGATGATTTTGAGTCGGATGAAGAACCACAAGTTGAAGGTGACGAAGAGTTTGAGTTCAACTCCGATGACGAAAGACTTTTGGATATAATTGATGATGATAACATGGAAGGATAGTATGTTTAGATGATACATCTACTCAAATATAACACGTTTTTTGTATTATAGACGTATATAATTATCAACCATGGGTAGATCGTTCTTTTTGTTATGATCTCTTGATATCATTTTTATAAACTTTGTATATTTGATATCAAATTATTAATCCATGGTTCTACTTTTGTTTTTTATTTATTTATGAATTTAGAGCGTTAAAAATATATAATTATATATATATATAGTTGCCGCCTTGGCGCCACCATGGAAAACGCCATGGCCTCGCTTAACTCGTAAAGCTTGAGGTTTGACCTCGCCGCCACGCCACGCCGCACGCCATTTAGAACCTTGGTAGAAATACAAAAGAAGCTTAAGTTTATAAGCCTAGAGTCTCAAGTGGGTCTTGAGTAAAATGGTAGGCTTATGGTGGGGGTAACAAATAAGTGCAACGCACGCGCGCACACGTGGCCATGGCCGTGGCCGAGGCCGAGGCCAAGGGCGCGGGCGCGGTTCTCGCGAAGAGTCGCGCACTTCGCACGCTCGCATCGGAGCAGAGGAGCCTCGCCCCGAGCTCCGAGTTTCTTTTTATAACTCGAGTTATAGAGTTGTAAAATTAATTGATTAATTTACATGTGTTAATTAATTTTAAGCAGATAATTTTTAATATTTATTGAGCAGATAATTTCGTTTTTATGAGCTCATTAAAACGTGTTTAATGGCTGTAAATTCGTTTTTTATGAGCTCATTAAAAACGTTTTTATGAGTCCATAATCACTCTTTATTTTTTAGGAGAAAATCGTGGGAGAGTTGAGGTTTATACTTGATCTCTTCAAGTATAAATAAGTCCATCTTCACTCCTTTTGAAGATACACTGAAATCGATAAGCTCTCTCTCTCACAATCTGCTATCTCCGCCAATTTGCTCTATCGATCGAGTTATGTGTTTACGTTTTCTACTATATTTCTGTCAAAGATTTGCATTAAACAGTCAAACACTATAGTTGTTAGTGTTTGATTAATACTGCACCAAATCCTGGGTTAAGCGATAGTAGACTCACAACTTTTCTAGAGTATCGCTAAAACCTTTAAAGACAGGTTTCGCAAAACCGTGCAGTTCAGTTTCCGTGGTGTTTTCGTTGGTGATCATCAAAACAGGTTAGCTTTGATTTTCTGTTCTGTATTTCCTTTTCGTCCACTAGAGTGGACAGTCTATCTTCTACCCCTTCTTCTAACGTATCTATCGCGAAGGATAGACTCGTTATTAGGTTCTCTTAATAACCATTATAAATCAGTTTTCGGTTGAAAATTGTTAAACTTTATAAATAAAGTTTGAATTTTTATTATTAAAGTTACTGATTTTATATACAAATCTCGTTGTTTTATTTTAACTGAATTTTACTAATCTAAAATTCAACAATATATATAATTACTATCTTATAAAAACTCTTAGATTTCAATAGTACAAACAAATATGAAATATTAGTTAAAATCACTAATGCGTTAAATATAACATCCCCATTTTCACCCTGGGTAATGTCACGTCATGACACATAAATACTTCATAATAACAACTAAATTAAAACAGTTTACAGTGAAAGTATTAAATAAAATAAGTAAAATATCTTAAATATTAACATGTCCCATATCGAGTTATGTTATAAAAAAATCTTAACGATTTAGGGGATGTTTGGTATTGACTTAATGGGCTTGACAACCTATATAGCTCATTCGGTAAGTCATATAGAAGTGTTTGGTTGTGACTTATTAAATTACGACTTGACTTATTCGATAAGCTCTCCTCCGTTTCCTGTATCCATTAAGCTACCAAAATGATATATCTTTCCCCTCAAAACACACGCATTCTTTTTATTTACATTTTTCTTGGGTTGTCTTCTTCCCTCAACAGTTCTATTCCCCTACATCCCTTTCTTTCATCTTCATCCCAACCCTTCTCACCATTACATCTCAGACATCCCTTCTCCCTTATATCTTCGACGACCATATGTCTCCCCATCCCATCGATCTACATGCCCATTTGGTTTCTTCAAGATGATGCAAGGTTTAGATAATAATTACGTATACGACAATTCCAACGCTCCTGAGATCGACCTTGTTTCTAAAATCGATCATACTTTCTATTTTAGGGACTTGCAATGGTTTTGGATTTATCTGTTTCTTGTTAGATGAAATCGATTGTTGCTCTTGCCGGATGAAATCGACCGTAACTCTTGCCGATGGAATCGACCACCCCCTCTTGCTTTGGATTTTTTTTTGGTTCTTACTAGATGAAATCAATCGCCACTAGATTCGTGTTTTTTTGTTCTTGCAGGATGAAATCGATCATATTTTTTTTTGGTTCTTGCTAGCATGATTTGAATGAAAAGCATACATGACTGAAATGTTTTTGGTTCTTGTTGGATAAAAGTATTTGCTGGATGAATTTTTTTTTGGTTCTTGTTGGATGGAAGTTTTTTATTCAAGAATGGGTAAAGCATGATTTGAATGAAAAACCCATTCTTGAATAAAAAAACAAAACAAACTAAAAAGGATAAAATTGTCATTTATATCATACATATGGTTTTATTAAGCACAACAAACAAACATCAATTTATCTAAATCCATATAGACAAATTATTCATACAGACAACTTAATCCATACATGACTTAGGGGCTGTTCGTTTCTGGCTTAATGGGCTGTATAAGGTGTATGGCTTATTCGGTCAGCCATACAAAGGTGTTCGGTTGTGGCTTAATCAGTCAGCCAGTGGCTTATTTGGATAGCCAGAATACATATATGTGGTCTACATTCAACCAACATTTTCCACATATACCTTCCCTATTTCCCCTAAATTTGTACAACTCTATCAAAGGATTTAATTGTGAATCCATTCATCGTTCTCAGAACACGCCAATACCTCATCCATTGATCGTTCTCAGAATCATAGAATCAGATCGATCACACCCTGGATCGAAGAAATCACGATCGATAAATTCCTCCCTGAATCAATGAAATCTTAATCGATCGATCCCTGTGAAACACTCTCTCAAAGCGACCTTTCTTCATCTTTAAAATCGATCTGCTCCTTCTCGGTGATCGATCTGGTCCTACGAAGTCGATCTGCTCCTTTTATGCGATCAATCGATTCCTCACCGAATCAAAGAAATCTCGATCGATCGATTCCTGAAACACTCTCTCAAATCGACCCTCTTCATCTCTAAAATCGATCTGTTCCTATGAAGTCGATTTGCTCCTATCAATCTGACGAAATGGATCTGCAACTATTGAGAACATCAACCAATATTGGGAGAGGGTTTATCTTGTAGATATCGTGCAACTGCTCCACTGAAAATGCCATCTAATTTTACACTTACGAAATGTTGAAGAATTTCATTGGAGGAGATGACTGCTCCTTCTCTGTAATTGATCTAGTTTTTAACTTCTTATTACATGGGTTTTTATTGTTGTGGGGGTTCCTCTTTGGATATGAATTCAAATTGGTTATCATACCATCGTTTTATTTTATTCAGACAAAAATAAATATTGAGGGTAAAATGGTAATTTCTGACATTTAGACTGTTTATTCAGCACAACAACCGAACACCAACTTATCTGTTAACATCCAAACAACCATATCCACTCAGACAACTATATCCATACAGGTCTTAAAAGAAAAAATGAACCGAACAGCCCCTTAGGGGGTGTTTTGGATTGCTTATTTAAAACAACTTATGCTTTTTCTTAAAAATGCTTATCAACTTATGCGGTGACAAAAAGAAGTTTTATAAAAAGTGTTTAGATTAGCTTATTGTGGTACCAAAACGTAATAAACTAATAAGTTGTTATTTAAGGGTGTTTAAGATTGCTTATACATATAAAATAAAGGGAAAATTGCATCAAAATGGAACCAACTTTAGCCTTATTCCTATTTTGGGGAACCAATTTTTAAAGTCATCAATTAAGGGTTTAAAACAAACTTTTGGTATATTTAAGGGTCTCTGTTACCTGATTACCTGCTAATGGTGACATGGCCAAATAAATACCAACAAAATTCCATGTCATATTTAAAAATAAAATTAAAATACCTATTAAATGATGACATAGGAACATTTTAATCATTTTGCAAAAAATTTAAATTTGTACAAGTATTTAAAGCTTTTGTTACAAATATAAAAAACAAATTTAAGAGAAATGAAAAACAAAAAAAATAAAATAAAATAAAATAAAAACTTGATCCACTCCGATTATCCTTCCAATAACACATTCCAGACCATTAGGCCATCTTCTTCAAGAACCATCGCCGAACAACCCCATCGTCTACCCTCTTGCCGCTGCCTTTCACCACCCACCGGAAAACAAACGAAGGAATCCATTCGAACCAGATCGATGAACAAAACTCGGTGGAAAAATCAAAATCTTGACGGCCACCACCTGACCTGCAAATCCTCCCCCCCCCCTCTTCACACAAGCCCCGTTGCAACCACGATCACACCCACCGCTATCACCACCATCAACAGAAAATTAAAAGTTTGCAAGAAGATGGTGGTGGATTCAAACGATGAAACGACTGCGATGGTGATGGAGGAAGCTCGAAGGTGTAAGGGGTTGAATCGCAGTACGATGTTTATGTTTAACGGTGTAAGCCATAGATGGAGGTGGTGGCAGGATGATACTTTTCGTGGGTGTTGATAAGAAGAGGTGTATCAGTAACTAGACATTTAGCGGATATCAGAAAGGAGATTGGAAAGGAGAAGGGGAGGACCGAAGGAGGAGGCCAGTGCCGGTGGGTCGCCTGGAAGAAGACTGAGAAGACTGCTTCAAATTTGGGTTTACAACACTTCCGTTTTTTTGTTTTTTTTTAAATTGTCGATGAGCTGTCTTTTTAAATTCCATGTAATACTTTTTTAATTAATAAATTAGACATAAGGTAACCGGTTACCTATTAAACCGGTCACCGAGACCCTTAAATATACGAAAAGTTTACTTGAAACCCTTAAATGATGACTTTAAAAATTGGTTCCCCAAAATAGGAATAAGGCTAAAGTTGGTTCCATTTTGATGCAATTTTCCCTAAAATAAACAAAAAAGTCATAAACACTTTTCAAATAAGTTGATAAGTTTGAACCAAATGACTTAGGAAAAAGTGTTTATCTCCTGTTTGCCACCGCTATAAGCACTTTCATTTTTTCTCCATCCAAACACTAGAAAGTGCTTATCTCCGGTGTCAAACCGCAATAAGCTAAAAAACACTTCAAATAAACAATCCCAAACACCCCGTTAATGGAAAAACAACCAAACAGCCCCTAAGTCTAAACAGATAAAAATACAGCAATACTATAGACATGTCCCTTGCCTCATCCACTTCTGAAGTTTCTGCTCTTGAAATGTATACTATAATCCAATTATAAAGGTAAGTGAGCTAATGGTTTCATAAATAAAATAGTGTCATACCATGGATATTTCCATCTTGTGGCCACTGAGGATAAACTCAGGGTTGCACGCTTAGCAGTTGGGCCAAAGGCTCTACTTGCCAAGGGATTAGTCTGGGCCAAAGGCCCAGGATAACCTTATCAAAAAAAAAACATGCAAACTTCGTTATAAAATTAGAATGCTAATCTAAATAAAACATGTATAGCTGAAAATCATTTGAGATCTCATAACCGTCATGGCGGGTATGAGTCATTTCATCACCTAACATTTCCTGGGTCAACTGATTCACACTCGCTCGGTTGTCTGTTACCGGGTCGTATCACTGCCTATGACTTACTATCACGATTCATCCCTAATAACTGGCCATAAAACCGTCTCACGTAAAAGCATGCAATCATTAGTAAAACACATAGCATGCAATTACTCATGTAAAATACACCATAACATGTATGAAAAACTGAATCACCATGCATATAAAAATAATCATAACCTGCCAAAAATACATAATCAACTAAATTACTAGATTTCTCCAAAAGTCAACTCATGACCAACCTCAAAACAACTGCCTAATAACCCTTAACATTAAATTTTAACGTATTTCTAATTACGTATTATAATCTTGCCTCCTTAAAGTGTCTAAAATAATTAATCGTGATAAAACACAACATTTTATTCACCATATTAAATTATTTAATCGTCCTAAATAATTTAATAATATTATCCTTTAAATTATAAAAATGAATAACTTAAATAAATACTCCTTAAAACTCCATTAACTAGTTAAAAAGAAACTTCTAAAATGAATAGACATATTCAATAATTGAATATATTTTTTATATAGAAACCGTTTTTATAAATTAATCATTTGTTCTTGAGTTAAAGCCTAAAACTTTAATTGATTAAAACCCATAACACATTTAGATGGCGTTTGTTTTTTAAGAGGTGTTGAAGTCTGAAGTCTGATTTCACTTTTGACTTTTTAGAGGTGGTGCTGAAGTCTGAAATCTGAATCAACAAGATCGTTTGTTTTTGTAAACTAACAAACGTCTGAATATGTATAATTTTCTATTTTATCTCTCAAAAATTCAACTTAAATACGTCAATTGAAGTGAGCATCGATGATCGAAAGACAGAACGGAAAAAAAACAAAAGAAGGATGCTAACAGATTTGCGAGGTTGTGGAGGTTTAATCATATCTCAAACACCGAAGCACCGAGTTAAGCGATTCAAGATGTTTTGGAAAGCCAACATACAAATCTACAATATTCATGTTTTGCGCTTTTGCAAATTCGGGGTGCATTTGTGATAAACCCAATGTTGAAATAGAAAGAATGATGTTGGACGAAAATAAAAGGTAATTAAGTGGCTAGGTTATCACTTAATTATTCAGAGGACATTAAGGGTTAAGAGGCTTTGAAAAGAAAGAAAAAACAAACGATCTGAATTATCTTATGTCTGACCGAATCAGACATGAGCTTATTTTGAAAAAACAAACATCACCTTACTTAATTTGGGCTTGATTCAGATTAAAATAGTCAGCCCAATGATTGGACCTGGGCCCAAAGAGTGCCATGGCCCCACCCAGCTGGGCGTCGGCCCAACTAGGTGCGTGCACGACCCAGGCTCCACCTGAAGCCCAACATGGTTGTCGGCCCCCTCCCCTTCATATTTTTGGTCCGTCTGACCTTGTTTCGTGACAATTTTATGTGATCCTTTTAGCAAAACTACATAATAAAGTTTCCTCAACTCCATAAACAAGAGTCAAGGAAAACCGTTGAAAATCGAGTCTCCAATTCGATTTTGAAGTTTTCGTTTTTTATCGAGAACATCATTTTAATCCGTTTAATAGAAACGATAGCCTTCCTGCTACTCGTTCGCTTCAAAATCGGATGTGGGACTCCCGTAACTAAAACACCAATGTTATGTTAACAAAATATTCGAGAGTAATTGGGAGTTTTACCTCGATTTTACGATAAACAACAAGTATGTGTTTCCTTTGAAACCGACAAATTTCTCTCTCGAGCTCCAAACTCGGTGCCTCCAATGGTAGAATGCTCCCACTCGATCTTTCTCTCTCTCAAACCTTGAGAGGGTTGGTCGAATGATATTAATTTATAGGGACGATTACTGCTTACGATGGCAAGTCCCGATTTTTAGAAATCTACCATTAAGACCTTCCACCATTACTTTTTCGATTATACATGATTGGCCCATCTCCTCTTTAACTTTTACCATTTGGTCCCCAAATCTGAATACTTCTAACTTTACACTATTTAGGAGTGTGCAGAAAGTCAATCGATCCAATTAGAACCGACGGATCCAATTAGAACCGACCGACAATGATCGGATATCCAATTATAATTAGATCGGATCGGATCGAAAAATTCAACATCCAATTTGGATCGGTTGGTTCTTGGATGACAATCCAAAACCGACTGGAACAGATCCGATTCACCATCCAGTAAAAAAACCGACCGAACCATCCAACCATCATCCGATTACCATCCAACAATTCATCCAATTAAAATTAATAATTAATTATATATTTATAAAATTATATTTAATATAAAAGTTAAAGTGGGTCCTTCATCCTTGCACGTGACAACCAAAGACCAAACAATTCAAAGTTAATTAAGTCAGAATGGATTGAGGTGTTGCGGGCAATATTTCTATTTACTTGTTTAATGTTTT
Organism: Arctium minus; assembly: GCA_954870635.1. Lineage (NCBI taxonomy): Eukaryota > Viridiplantae > Streptophyta > Magnoliopsida > Asterales > Asteraceae > Arctium > Arctium minus. The sequence goes on along the minus strand of OX941081.1, from coordinate 24,493,615 downwards.
CACTTTCCACTTTTCAATAGAACTTTTATTGATCAATATCATTATCACGTATGGGTGAAACTTGGCTGCTCGTAGTTGTATGTTTTTACTTTTTAGCACTAGTTTTGAACGGATGGAATCAAGTATTTTGGGATATCATGTGAATTGTTGTAAATTGGATTTTAAACATTGGATGGATCTGATTCAATCATCTATTGGATGTAGAATGGATCCAGTCCGATTAATGTTGGTTGGATCCAATTCGATCCAATGAATGGAACCGAACCGATCCAATCATCCATTGGATTGGAAAAATCCAACATCCAATGGATGATTGGATCGGTTCGATCGGGCTCAAATCTATTGGATGTCAACCGATGAACACCCCTAACACTATTCATATTTTCATAATTCATTATCATCAATACACGATAATTACTCAAAATCTTAAATCCTTTCCTTACCATAAAATGAATAAACCTAACTTCATTTATTTACTTTATTCCTCAATTATTTCTAAATTTTTAGGTGTTACATTAAAACTTATGAATCAATGAGAATTTTTTTACTAAAAACACATCACACATAAATGAAGCAACAAAGGTAGAATGAACTTCACTTCTATAAAAGAATCCAAAACTTTGGTTTGAAAGTGTATCACTTTAAATATCTAATTGTTTTCCTTTTTGTTATTTTGTTATAAAGCGTTGAAATGTGATTTAAATTTTTTGTGAGTGTGGGTGTAAATTATGTATTAAGTGATGATTTCAGAGATTAATTTGTATGGATATAATATTCTTTTTTACATACTGGAATTTTTTATATTCTCTAAATGCTTGTATTTCTCCAAAAAGATGCTAAAAATTAAATTTTCTTTAACATATTTAAGCACATATCACATATGTATGATTATATATTATTGTAATTTCTATTGTTATTCAAATATAATTTCAGATTCTATTTTTTTTAATAATTACTATATATAGCTTTTCCGTTTTTTTTTACATTCCAATACATTACACTAAGGGGGTGTTTGGTTCGCAGAATGTGATGGAATCTGGTGGAATTGGAATGTTGAATTCCTTTGATCAGATTTCATTCCCTTGTTTGGTTCAAGCTTTTCAATGGACGGAATCTTTGAATTCCAATAAATTCCATAGATATAGGATTTGAACATTCCATCATAAAACCCAAGGATTTCAATGGAATGAAATCTCATATTTTGATAATTCCAAAGTTATCCTTTACCCCCAAACTAAACCCTACTTATTTTGATTATCAAAAGACACCAACTCTCTCTCCTCTTTCCTTCCTCTCTCTCTCTCCTCTCCTGTCTCTTTCCTCTATCTCCTCTCTATCTCTCCTCTCTCCTCTCCCCTCTCTCTCTCTCTATCTCTTCTCTCTCTCTCCTCTCTCTCATCATTCGTGTGCTAAAATAATCAAAGCAATTTTAGTTAAAAATTAAACTATTTAATGACTATTTCATTAAAGTAATTTTTGTTTAAAAAAATTAAAATAATCAAAAAGGGTATTTTGGTCATTTATCAAAATTTCATTCCAATTTCAAAGCTACAATCTGTGAACCAAACAGAAAAACTCCAATTCATTTAACAGATTTCATTCAAATTCTATCAACCAAACAGGTGGTCAAACCTGACAACATTCCATTCCAATTCCTTCATAGTCAAATTCCTTTAACAGATTACATTCCATCCAAATACATTATGCGAATCAAACGCCCCCTAAGAGTAAATTACGGATATGGTCCCTGTGGTTTGTTTGATTTTTACGGATTTTGTTCTTAGGCTTCACTTATTATGGATTTGGTGTTAGTGGTATGCACTTTCTGTTGGATTTAGTCCCTCGACCAAATGGCTATCCATTTACTCTGTTAACTTTAAGGGCTTTTCCGTCATTTAACTCCCTTTTTCATTAAATTTTTATCTTGTTCCAATTTTGTCTTTTTGTTTTCTTTAACCACCATTTATACTATGACACATGGCATAAAAATTTAAAAAAAAACACACTCTCTCTCCTCATTTCTCAATGACGTGAACCCAACCTAAACCACCTCCATCTTCACATCTTCGGGGTGTCCTCCACCACATCTGGCCATCTGCAGACCTGCACAACACAAACACCAGCTAAATCATCTTCACCACCTGCACACCCACACCCACTTGCACACACACATCGGAACTGGGTACCCGCTTTTGGAACCGGAACCGCTCTGGAACTGCCGGTTCCGGGACCGGAACCGATGTGATCGGTTCCGGTTCCGGTTCCTAAAATACGGAACCGATTAAGACTGGTTCGGTTCCGATTCTCATTTTTTTGGAACCGTTGCCTGCTGGGTACCCGCCGAGACAATTTATAAAATGATGTTTTATTTGTTAGATGTTGATGACTTGATGTGAAATGTTATAGAAGTCGTTTTGTTGTTGTCAAGACTCGAGAGTGTCTAATTTATTTATATAATAGTTAGTTTTTAACGGATTAGTTTTCACCATTTGTTGTATTTTGTAGTTTGCACTAGACATAAAAAGTTAAAACTATACTTTTATTGTATGAAATGTTAAATTTTATATAAAAAAATTTTGAGACTGGGTACCTGGAACCAGAACCGGTCCCACTACAAAACAGAGGCTTATCACCGACGGATTCATCCGTCGGTGATCCGTCGGTAAAATGGAAATCCGTCGGTGATCCGTCGGTAAATAGCCGTCGGTAAAGAGGTGGTCGGCGTTCAAATTACCGACAGATCACCGACGGTTATGTTTTCCGACGGATCTCCGACGACGAGGTTATTTCCGACGGATCACCAACGGTCTTCCTTTAGCGACGGATTACCGACGGATTATTTCCGACGGATTCTTTCCGACGAATTTAGCGACGGATTTCCGACCGATATTTATTAAATAAAAATTAAATATTTTCTGACGGATTACCGACGGATAATCCGTCGGTAATTTAATTTTTTTTTAAATAATTAAAAATTAAAATTTTCCAGTTTTTTATCCCATACAAAACCTGCCAATTTTTAAATATTACTAATTCTTAAAGTGTACAAAATATCTATAAATACATAAACATAATCCTACGGAGGGGGAAAGGGGTGTTGATTGTTAAACTTGATCATGAACGCGTCAAACTGTGTCATTCGTTCCTGCATCTGTCTCTTCTCTGCTTCATCTCTATCCAATCGCTCCTGCATCCGGATCCTCTCTAATTCCTCTCTCTGTAGTCGCTCCTGCAACTGGATCCTCTGTGTTTCCTCTCTCTCTAACCTCTGCCTCAACTCCTCCAACTGAAATTCAACATTTGACAAACATATATAGAACAATGTCAGACAACATTTAACAAACATATGATTAAAAATGTTAAACAACATTTGACAAGCATACCTCCTCATCGCGACGGTCGCGCGTGCTCCCGCTCGAACTGGCACCTGAATCACCGGTCATAGCATAATAGGGATCCTGACTGGTCCCCCGTCCAAAAAGACGGCCCTTACGCCGTCCTCCGACACTACGCTCCCACAACTCGGCGTCATTGGGAGGTACAGTGCCGGGAGGTAAGTCCGGGTACTCCTCATCCCTATTCCGATGGTAGGCATCCTACAGTTTACCAAATTAGACATTGTCAAGTCAACTAACCTATAGAAAATTCGGCAGCATTTCAACTGTGATTTGAACATATATACATGACCTGCTTTTATGAAAACAATCCTATCGTCAGCCCAACAATTGGCAGCCCAAACTAAGTTTGCTATAATTTCTATCTATCTTATAAAACAAACAAATATCTAGTCATGTATAATTGAACTTACCATCATATGAGCCGCCTTTGGATAAACGTAGATCGGAGGATCCGTGGTCGGACCAGTCGCACCCGGAACAAGCTTCCTGTTGGTGCAGTGTGTAGCCTCCCAAACCTCGTCGCTGGTAGGCTCACGGCCCCATGCATCTCTCTACAATACACAACTTAAATTGTTAGTAGGTAATAAAATCATGTATATAGTACATATATTCATCAATTATATACATTTAGTCTAGTGTATGATAAATTACCAAGCGGTCCCGATGCATAGGAATACTAATAGATCCAGTACAGTGTCTGGATGTCATCCCCTCATACTCGGTGGCCCGATTGGCTGTATTGGCCGAAACTACACGCCGGAACGTGTCGGTGTTCCATACATTTTAAAAAGAAGACATAAATCAATATAAATCCTAGTACAACCGTATACAAGTATTCAAAACAAAACAAAACAAACCTGCTCAATCATCTGGACCCAAAACTCACTTCGGATCCAATCTGGAGGGTGTGGCGCAAGAATCCTGTAGTCATGTCCGTCGAACTGGACACCATCAATGGCTAAAGACCTTTCCTCGGCGAAGACACGTGCATCTCTCATCATGTCGGAGTACCTATTATGTAGGTGACGCCGATATGCAGCTAATACATCGGCGTCCATCTCAGGAGGCCAACTATAATACAACTGCAAACACATTGTTTGGATTAAGTAAAAATAAATCCACTCAATAAGTTAAATAGAGTAAAATACCTACCCGAAATCGATCCAGCAACCGTGGATAGTGCTCATTAGGGACATCCCTAAAATGAGCCCAAGGACCATCAAACATGGACTTAAAGACGGCAATGGCCCTCCGGACTGCCGATTTGTCCTTAAACCTTCACAATTGTAAAATATACAACATAAAAAACATTAGGATCGGTTTATTATGTACCAGAATAAATAATAGATCACATCTACTTACCCGCCCGCATCAGACACAAAAGTGGTGGTCGCTGACTAGGCTAGGGCGTCTGTGATGCCACATTCGGGCCTCTAACCCTCGAGGCCGCTGCTCTGTCATCAGACTGGATCTGATCTAGGTTGTCGCCGGTGAACTCATCGGCCTGGGGGTCACCACACCCAGCGGAGCTGCTACTGCCCCTACCCCTACCACTCCTACTACCCCTACTACCCTTAAAAGGGTGTCCAGACATCTAAAAATAGAGAATGGTTAACACAAAATGATATAAGTGTACATAAATCATAAGACCCAAAAATAGAGAATGTTTAACACGAAAATAGAGAATGTTTAACACGAAAATGTCTACATATGAAAGACACACTAGTTATCAGACGAGTGATCAGATAACATAAGTTCGTCTTCGTATAATCAAATCAAATCAAGTATAAATAAATAAAATCAAGTATAATCAAATCCTAAATCATACCAAATGTCTCCATTTATCAACCTAATGTTTGCCCAACAATTGGCAACCCAACTAAAATAAATAAATAAAATCAAGTATAATCAAATCCTAAATCATACCAAATGTCTCCATTTATCAACCTAATGTTTGTCCAAAAAACGACAACCCATATTTGTTCATTGAGTTATAAACTTATCAATAATCACATATTTGATCCATATTTATAAAAAGATAATGAAACGTAAAATTTCAAACAAAATTTCAATCATCTACGACTAGAGTACGAAGAAAATCAGAAAACTACCTATAGATTGTGATCGATCACATGTCGAATACTATAACGATTAATTAGTAGATATATTCATCAGAAACTACATCAATTTGCAATTATCAATGTGATAAATACATAAAACTGCTAACAAATTACCAAGGCCGCTGTGGAGAGATCGAGAGCGAGAGTGAGATGGAGGTCGAGATAGGGAGAGAGCTCGTCGAGAGAGAGAGGTCGCCGAGAGAGAGAGAGGGCACTGTGGAGAGTGAGAGGTCGCCGAGAGAGAGAGTATCGAGAGGGAGAGGTCGCCGGTGAGAGAGGTCGCCGAGAGAGAGAGGTCGCCGAGAGAGAGAGTATCGAGAGGGAGACGAGAGACTGAGAGAGGTCGTCTGAAATTAGGGCTTTAAAGCCCGCTATTTTTTTTTAGAATTTTCGAAAATTCACCGACGGATTTCCGACGGATTTCCGACGGATAATTGTTTTCTATTAAATAAAATCTTTTAAATTAAAATTATGTTTAAAATTATAATTATTAAATAAATTATTAATTAATATATTATTTAATATTAAAATTAATAAATAAATTATTAATTAATTAATTTATCAAATTATATTTAAAATTATTAATTAATTTATCAAATTGTATTTAAATTGACTAAAATACCCCTGAAGTAACTGGGCTTTAAACGAATCCGGTTAGATCAGGGACAGTATGTGATCAGTTAGGCTTTAACGTACCCAGTTGGGCTTTAAACGAATCTGGTTGGGCTTTAACGTACCCAGTTGGGCTTTAATGGATTTAGTTGGGCTTTAACGTTACCAGTTGGGCTTTAACAGATCCAGTTGGGCTTTAATGGATTCAGTGGGGCTTTAACGTTCCCAGCTGGGCTTTAACGTATCCAATTGGGCTTTAACGTATACAGTTGGGCTTTAATGAATCCAATTGGGCTTTAATGAATCCAGTTGAGCTTTAATGGACCCGGTTGGGCTTTAACGTTACCAGTTGGGCTTTAACAGATCCAGTTGGGCTTTAATGGATTTAGTGGGGCTTTAACGTTCCCAACTGGGCTTTACGTATCCAATTGGGCTTTAACGTACATAGTTGGGCTTTAATGAATCCAGTTGGGTTTTAATGGACCCGGTTGGGCTTTAATATATCCAGTTGCTTTTAATGGATCAAGTTAGGCTTTAACGTACCTAGTTGGGCTTTAATGGATTTAGTTGGGCTTTAACGTTACCAGTTGGGTTTTAACAGATCCATTTGGGCTTTAATGGATTTAGTTGGGCTTTAACGTTACCAGTTGGGCTTTAACAGATCCAGTTGGGCTTTAATGGATTCAGTGGAGCTTTAACGTTCCCAGCTGCGCTTTAACGTATCCAATTGGGCTTTAACGTACACAGTTGGGCTTTAATGAATCCAGTGGGCTTTAATGGACCCGGTTGGGCTTTAATATATCCAGTTGCTTTTAATGGATCTAGTTAGGCTTTAACGTACTCAGTTGGGCTTTAACGTTACTAGTTGGGCTTTAACAGATCCAGTTGGGCTTTAATGGATCCAGTTAGGCTTTAACGTTACCAGTTGGGCTTTAACAGATCCAGTTGGGCTTTAATGGATTCAGTGGGGCTTTAACGTTCCCATCTGGGCTTTAACGTATCCAATTGGGCTTTAACATACACAATTGAGCTTTAACATACATACTATACATGATCACATACGTACTTGTATATACATTATCACATACGTACTTGTATATACATGATCACATACGTACTTGTATATACATACATGATCAAATACGTACTATACATATACATGATGTACATACATACTATACATATACATGATGTATACATACTTTATATATACATGGTGTACATACATTCATGATCACATACGTACTTGTGTATCTACATACATGATCACATACATACAAACATACATATACATATATATATATATACATACATGATCACAGAAAAAATAAATATTTATTAAATTATTAAACTTACCGACGGATTCTTAAAGGCCGTCGGTAATCCGTCTGTAATTACCGACGGTTTACCGACGGACGTAAAAAAAAATAAATATTTATTAAATTATATAAATTACCGACGGATTACCGATGGATTTAAAAAAAATAAAATAAAATAAAAAAATTTAATATCCGTCGGTAATTTGTACATTTACCGACGGATTAGCGACGGATAGTCTATTCGTCGCAAAATTTTCTTTACTGACGGATTAAATCCGCCGGTAAATGTGGTCGGAAATAAGCAATTTTCCAGTAGTGTCCCAGCGGTTCCGAGACCGGTTCCAAAATATAGAGAACCGGTGTAAGCGGTTCCGGTTCCTTCATTCTAGGAACCGCAGGTTTCGGTTCCGGTTTCGGTTCCATGAAATTTTACCGGGTACCTGGTTATGCTTACCCCTACACCTATACGCACGCACCACCACCTACACATAAACACACACCACCTGCACACACATAGACACACCGGCGTAACAGAAACAGTTATAGGTGGTAAGGGTGATCGAGAAAGTTGTAGGTGGGTGAGTGGAGTCATCGAAATAGTTGGGGGATGGAGTAACCAGAGGTGCTCATGAACAAATCCCCTCCTTCTTTGGCAAAACAAACCCACGACGGAAAAAATAACCCTCAAGACGTCGAGAATGCCAATGGTGTGTGTGTGTGTTATAATGACCCTCCTCAACGGTGTGTGATGTGTGTGTGTGTTGTTAGGGAAGAAGAAGAGTGTGTGGGATGGGGTGGAGTGGAGTGGAGTGGAGTGGGTTAATTGAAGTAAGGTTTGCAAGTGTCATCGAAGGTGCTCCGGAGTAACACAAACACACACACGACTGTTTTGAGGAAGAAGAAGAGGGGGAGGGTGTCTTGGGTTGAACATCACCGTAGAAATGGTTTCATGGGGTGGAAACCGAAGAGAGGGAAGGCCAAGGGGTGGGAGGGAGGTCTCCACGTGTCTGTGTTCGCTGGAGGGAGAGCAGAAAAAGATGGTGACGGTGCTTGTGTCATCGCCGGAGGGAAGAGTCGGTCACCGGTGCCTGTGTCATCGTCGGACGTAAGAAGTGGTCACCGGAAAAAGGGTGTGTGTTGCAGGAGGGGTCGCCGGAGTAAGGTATGGTGACCGGATTATATGTGAAAATATATATATATATATATATATATATATATATATATATATATATTCGAAGGATATTTTGCAACCCTGAAAAAGGTTGCAACCCTTGCAACCCACATCTTAACCGTTGGATTCATGATCGACGGTTATTTTATTTTTATTTTTCTGTTTTTTTTAATTAAAAATATTGGGCCTCATATCTATTGTAACCGCCGATCATGAATCCGAAGTTTAAGATGTGGGTTACAACCTTTTTAAGGGTTGCAAATGAAACAACCCCTATATATATATATATATATATATATATATACATATGATGTGGTTCAAATGCAACCCATTTACATGGTGCAATTCCATGCAACCCCTCTAGGGATGGCAGAAAACCCCGAACCCGCCAGGGAAACCCGAAACCCGACTAAGTTCGGGTCGGGTCGGGTTAGACAATTTCGGGTTGGGGTCGGGTAACGGGGAAGATTTCGAGGATTTTATCGGGTTCGGTATCGGGGCAAGGTATCCCCGCCCCGTCCCGCCCCGATATATATATATATATATATATTAATAAAAATAAAATTATATATATTATTAAAATTTAATATAAATATAATTATGTTTAGTTTTTTAGGGTTTTAACTTTTAAGCTTTTTACTCTTTTTAATATAAATATTTAATATATTTGTGTTATTTGTTTTAAATAATGTATTTGTGTTATTTGTTTTAATTGAATATGATGAGGACGTATTGTGTTTGGACTCCAATTTGGATTATGTTTGGAGCAACAACTTTAATTTAGATTTTTGGATTGTGTTTGGAGCAACAATTTAATTTACATCGCATTTCGAGATGATTTTTCAGCCATTTTTATTCTTGGATTTTTTTTCCCAATATTCGGGTCAGGTTCGGGGATCGGGGATTCCCCATCGGGTCGGGGACAGGGACGGGGCATAAAAAATCTCCGATGGGGCGCCCCGAATAAAAACCCGACGGGGAACGGGGCGGGGACGGGGATGCATTTCAGTTTCGGGGACGGGGATGGGAGACGGCAAACCCGCCCCGTTGTCATTCCTAAACCCCTCTATCCACCACATATTTTATGTAATTAAAAAAAAGGTAAAAGTAAAATGTGTGGTGGATAAAGGGGTTGCATGAGTTGCACCATGTAGAAGGATTGCATAATAACCTACCTCTCTCTCTCTCTCTCTCTCTATATATATATATATTATAATTGTGTTCTAAATATATTATAATATTGAAATTTATTAAATGGGGAATAGGACAAAACACAAAAGACAAAAAGAAGTAATAAAAGAAAATTTAATATTAAATAAAAAAAATGACAAAAAGACAGTTCTACCCTTAAGTTTAACTGGGAAATTGACGATCGTTTGATGCAGGGACTAGATCCAACAGAAATTGCATACCACTGACACCAAATCCATAATAAATGAAGCCTAGGGACGAAATTCGTAAAAATCAACAAACCAATGGGACCAAATCCGTAATTTACTCTTACACTAAATAAAAAGATAATACATCAAAATATGGATCATGCCCATAAAGTTTGATACACGTTACATATACCGATGTCAGAATCGTGAATCGTGATTTGTTCCTTAGGGGAGCGTTTGGTACGCAGACTGGGTGGGACAGGACGGGACAAAAAAAATAGTCCCATGTTTGGTATGCCATGGGACAAAAATCACATAGGACAACATGAGACAAAAATCAAATTTTATGGGACAAAACTTAAGTTTTTTAGTTCCACCAAAATAGGTGGAACAACATGGGACTAAATGTAAAATTACAATATTACCCTCTTTCAAAAATATGATTTTAAACCTAAACTAAACGTGGGACAGACAGTTAGTCTCGTCCTATCCTGTCCCGTCTCATCCAGTATGCATATCAAACGCTACCTAGAAACAAGACGATGACGTATATATAAAATGTTAGGTCAAACGAGAAATCAATAAATAAATAAAAAGGGCCTCCTATTTTTATTATTTAAAGTACATTCCCTTTTTAATTTTATATAATATTATTGTCCACTTTTATTATATACCACTCGAAACCTCTACTTTTGTAATGCTAGTATTGCATTACACCCTGTGACTCTCCTTTTATCAACCAACCACTACTATAGGTGTATGTCGACTAGATCTAGGCTTTTATAAGTTTAATAAAAATCAAATTAAATAAACTCGGTATACCAACTTAAATGTAATATCGATGTATTGTTTTTTTAAAGAAAAAACAATAGATTAAAAAGAAACAAAAGATTACACAGAAAAGGTACAATCAAAGCCGCATAACCAACTTGAAACCACAACCATCCGAACAAAAACAAAAGAGTAAGACGCAAAAACGAAATTACATAACAAGACTACGACCCATAAGACCCAAACACCTAAGATGGACTAAAGAACAACCATTACCACCTTGCTAAGCCAAACCTTGAAAACAAATTAGACAAACAAGAGCCATCAACGCACCTCCTATTCGAGCAAAAGGTTGATCACGAGCAACTTTGACTGGCCCCATATGGAATCCGCTCTCTAGGAACCACATGTAATGAGGTATTTCAGAGTTGATTCGATGGATGAGGGCCATGAGGCTAGCAGAAGGGTTCAAGCCCGCTTCCCGTGGGATTCGAACCTGTTGTGTATTCAAGCAAAATCGCTCCGTCCTTTTGCCAACTGAGCTACACGTTTGAGGACAATGCATCTCCTACTGTTTCCGAGAGTTTTCTAGTTACGTGACATCCATAGGAGATATCTAAATATAACTAACAATACAGATATAATGGTAAAAATGTTGTCTCCAAGAATTTTATAGTTAAATATATTTAAAAACATGCAAAACCATAGTTGTGACATTTCGATTCGTTTATTGAAGCATAAATTAGGTTTGGGTTATTTTTAGATTCAAAAGATTAAAAGGGTACAAACAATAAACTTGACTAAAAAGAAAACGAGATGAAAGCCGGTTAAAGCTTATTTAATTGCTTACGATCTTTTAAGTTAATTATTACTTTTAATCATATTTTATGATTGTATTTTTTTTATATTAATATTTTTCTAGTTGTGTATCTTGCACTGTAGCGGAATGAAAAAGTTTATTTTAAATCATGAATAAAAAAATTAATTAAAATCGTCGTTTAAAAAGAAAACTTTGAAATATATGTCAATAAAATAAAAAAAAATTACAACAATTTGTACATAGAATAGACTGTTTGTTTTTTATTTAATGAGCTTAGTGGTCTCTAAGACTTAAACAACCGGTCATACATGTTGTCGATTGTAACACCCTAAAAAATGGAACAAACAAAAATTTTCGGAAAACGGAAATATGGTAATCATTTTAATGCCACAACATGAGCTCACCCAAAAGAGAACAATAAATGTTTGTTTAATTACAAGTTTGTAAAATTAAGCAATGATAGATGACAACCTCCTAATCTAAAATCTAAATAGAAGTAAGATTACAATCAGTTGTCAACTATTTCCCAAAAGGATCGTCTTCTAGAATGGCATCCCAAAAATGCTCCCAAGCTCACCTCTAAAGGCCGACTAAACCTCCTTGGCGCTCGCGCCACTAGAACCTGAGATACATATCAAAACAATCAAGTGTTAGGTCAAACGGACCTAGTGAGTCGTACAAGAACATAGCATAACATTTATAAACATGGTATGAACATTTATTTCCTTTTAGTCACTAAAGGCCACCAGGGAACCAATGGGGGAGACCCATCACACCAATGAGTTTTACCTCAAGTCAATGTACCTTGATGTTCACTCGCCTGAGCAACATCCCGAAGGCCCGGCACACTTGAAGACTACCTCCCAGACATTACTCCAAATGGCGAAGGTCTAGGTGCATACCGTCATGGTGGCACCTCAGACTACATCCTCCTAGCACTTACTCATGGTTCATCCTACGTACGTACGATATTCATCTATATACATAATTCCATATCAACAAGATATATGTATAAGACCTCATAAAATCCCATGCATATTTTAGGTACAAAACTCCAAAATATACAAGTCCAAATATAATACCCATGGCTCACCAAAACCACATGATCAAGTTTAAATAACATCATTGATAACATCATCAAAGTCCACATGAAGTGCCATGACTATACTCCCAACAATCTTGCAAGTAGCAGTTAGGTCAAACTTATCAGGTGATCAGATATTTACATATATATGAAATACTAAGCAAATAATCACACAAGATATGTATCTCATCTGAAAATGGTAGTAGAAACTCACTATCTAGGGTTTTATACAAAACCCTAGAAAACTTGGATGAGATGGTGAGAAGGTGAAGACTTGATTGTGCCTTGAATGTTCTCTTGAATGATCCTCTAGCTTCTTTAACCACCAATAAATGTCCTCAACTAACTCTAGGGTTTCAATAAATGTTGGAGGGTTTCAAGATGAGAGAAAAGCACCCACAAGAGTTCTAATCCGGCTCCAAAACGTTTGAGATGAGAAAGTGAAGTCAAAATGGTCTAAGTGGTGTTTTTATACTCTCAGAGTCCGCCGACGACAGTGCCCGACGACAATGCTCATGGCACTGTCGCATGGTCACAATCGCGCCAAGGATACGACTATCGGTACCATCCTCGCAACTATGCCCTGCGACTGTGCCCTTGGCACTGTCGCGTGGGCATTGTCGTGCCCTCGATCCAAGCCACGGTACAGACCCCGCAACTGTGCCCCACGATTGTGCCCTGGGCACTATCGCGTGGGCACTGTCGCGCCATACCCCTTAGACCAAAATTTCAGTTTTTGAACCCAAACACACTCACGAAAGAGATAGACTAAATAATGCATAACGAATTTAAACCATAACAGATAATTCATGCACTGAAGGAACTCAGATGGGTAAATTACTAGAATTGATAAAGTGTCAGATATGAATACTTACCTTGAATTTCTCGTGTGTTACAATCCTCCCCACCTAATAAGTATTTCGTCCCCGAAATCTTATTCACTAAATAAGCGAGGATATCTCTTATTCATGTCTTCCTTGGACTCCCACGTTACGTTGGTACCCCGATGATGCTTCCATTGAACCTTCACCATAGTCACCTCCTTATGCCTCAGTTGCTTCGTCTTTGACTCTAGTATGGATTCCGGTTCTTCTACGCATCGGTTACCATTGTCCACACGAATTTCCGTCAATGGGATCACACCTTCCTGTTCGGCTAGACACTTGCGAAGGTAGCAAACATGAAATGTAGGGTGGATCCCGTCTATCTCCGGCGGCAAGTCCAATCGATAAGCTTGGAGTCCGATCTTCTCTAATATTGTGAAGGGCCCGAGAAAGTCGGGACTAAGCTTTCCGCGCTTACCGAAACGGATGATCCGATTCTAAGGCGACACCTTCAACATAACTCGTTCCCCCACTTGGAACTCAACCGACCTTCGCTTTTTGTCCGCATAACTCTTTTGCCGGTCTTGAGCCGCCTTCAACCGCTCTCGAATACCCTTCACTTTATCCGATGTTGCTTGTACAATTTCCGGTCCCGCGAATTTCTTCTCTCCGACCTCGAGCCAGCAAACTGGGTCCTACACTTCCGTCCGTAAAGTGCTTCAAAGGGTGCCATCCCGATGCTCGAATGATAACTGTTATTGTACGCGAATTTTACTAACGGCAAATGGGAGTCCCAAGTCCCTCCAAAGTCAATGACACACGACCGAAGCATGTCCTTGAGAGTTTGGATCGTCCTCTCACTTTGCCCATTGGTTTGAGGATGATAAGTCGTGCTCAACTTGACCTTTGTGTCCAACTCCCTTTGTAACCCATCCCAAAACTTGGAAGTGAATCGACTATCCCGATCCGAAACTATGGATAGCGGAACTCCGTGTCGTGACACCATTTCATCAATGTAAAGATTAGCAAATTTGTCCATCGGTAATGTCTCCCGCATTGCCAAGAAATGCGCACTCTTGGTAAGTCTATCCACTACCACCCAAATAGTGTCATGCCCTTTCAAGGTCTTCGGTAGCTTGATGACGAAGTCCATCGTGATGTGTTCCCACTTCCACTCCGGAATGGTTAACGGTTGCAAACTCCCGTAGGATCTTTGATGCTCCGCTTTAACTTAGAGGCATGTGACGCACCTTTCCACATAATTGGCCACATCGAGCTTTATCACCGGCCACCAATAGTGCAATTTTAAATCTCTATACATCTTGGTGCTACCGGGATGTATAGAGTACTTGGACTTGTGCGCCTACGCCAAAAGTAACTCACGGTTTCCCCCAAACTTCGGTACCAAAATTCTTCCTTGGAATAACTTAAGGCCGCGACTAACTTCCGTTAGTGTCTCTCGTTGTTTCACCATGATTTCTTCCTTGAGGTTTTCTTCCCGAAGTGCCTCCGCTTGACTTCTTTTGATGTCTTCCACTAAGTTTGATATTACATCAATCCTAGTTAGAGTCACTTTGATTTCGCCTCCGTAATTTTTTCGGCTCAAAGCATCCGCCACCACATTGGCTTTTCCCGGATGGTACAACAACTCACAGTCGTAATCCTTCAAGAGCTCTAACCATCTTCGTTGCCGCATGTTGAGATCTTTTTTGGTCAAAAATGTACTTCAAACTTTTATGATCGGTGAATAAAGTACACTTCGTCCCGTACAGGTAATGCCGCCATAGCTTCAAGGCAAATACCACCGCTGCTAGCTCCAAGTCGTGCGTAGGGTAATTCTTCTCGTGGTCCTTAAGTTGTCGCGATGCGTATGCGATTACTTTTCCCCTTTGCATCAAGACACACCCGAGTCCAAGCTTAGAGGCGTCACTATAAACTACAAAATCGTCGGACGCTTCGGGTAAGGATAGGATTGGCACCTCGCATAACTTTTGTTGGACAGTCCGGAAGGCCTTCTATTGCGTCTCTGTCCATAAGAACTTAACGTTCTTCTTCGTCAATGAAGTGAGTGAAGACGCGATCTTCGAAAAGTCTTGAATAAACCGTCGGTAGTAACCGGCCAAACCCAAGAAACTCCTTATCTCCGTTGGACTCGTTGGTGGCTCCCAATTCAACATTGCCTTTATCTTCGTCGGATCCACCTTCACCCCATCTTTTGATACAACATGGCCCAAGACTTGGACTTATTGGAGTAAAAACTCACATTTTGAAAACTTCGCAAACAACTTCTCCTTCTGAAAAATTTCCAAGACCTCCCACAAATGCTGTCGATGTTCTATCTCGTCCCGAGAGTAGATAAGTATGTTGTCGATAAAAACTATGACCGACTTGTCTAATAAGGGTCGACATACCCGGTTCATCAAGTCCATAAATACGGCCGGAGCATTAGTCAATCCGAATGGCATAACTAATAATTCATAGTGACCGTATCTAGTCCGGAACGCCGTCTTCGGAATGTCGCTCTCCTTCACTCGCACTTGATGATAACCGGATCGTAAATCTATTTTCGAGAAACATCCCGCTCCTTGAAGTTGATCGAAGAGGTCGTCGATCCGGGGAAGTGGATACTTATTCTTCACAGTGACCTTGTTGAGTTCGCGGTAGTCGATGCACATCCGCATAGACCCGCCCTTTTTCTTCACAAATAAAACCGGAGCTCCCCAAGGAGACGATCTCGGTCGTATGAATCCCTTCTTAAGAAGTTCTTGAAGTTGCGCTATCATTTCTTGCATCCCCGTCGGCGCTAGACGATAGGGAGCACGAGCAATTGGAGCGGCTCCCGGAGTTAGGTCGATATGGAACTCCACTTGTTGTTCCGGTGGAAGCCCGAGTAGATCCTCCGGAAAGACATCCGGGTAGTCACACACCACGTCCACATCTTCCAACTTCTTCTTTTCTAACTTCGCGTCGATCACGTAGGCTAAATACGAAACACATCTTTTGGATAGACTCTTGCGTGCTTTGAGTGACGAGATAATCATGTTGGTCCTCCGGTTCTTCTCTCCGTAGATTACTACTTCACTACCCTTAGGCAAGGGTACTCGAATTAACTTCTTGGAGCAGAATATGCCAGCGTCGTGCTTAGCTAGCCAATCCATCCCCATGATCACGTCAAATCCCCCGATATTGGCCGGTAACAAATCTATAGCGAAAGGTTCCCCATCTAATTCTAAGGTACATCCAACATAGCATTCCTGAACTACCATATGTTCCCCATTGGCTACCTCTACCACTAGAGCATCATTTAACAAGCTAATAGGAGTAGTGAAACTCTTGTAAAGCGAAGTAGACACAAATAATCGGTTTGCACCCGAATCAAATAGAACACGGGTAGGTAGAGAGTTCACTAGAAACGTACCCGACACAACGTCCACCGTCTCCCTTGCTTTATCTGCTGACATTTGGAAGGCCTGGCTTGGCGCCTTCGGTTGGACTTCTTTCCTCGGTGTTGCCCCGCTCGACACCCCTGGTTACCCTTGGCTAACTTAGGGAAATCCCTCTTGATGTGCCCCGGTTCCCGACACTCATAGCAAACTCCCCGTGAGGGGCAATACCGACTCATGTGGTCCTTTCGTCCACACTTGAAACATTACATCGCTCCAGAAAACGGTTATGGGTTGCAAGGCCCGAAGTGTTTGCTCTTGCACTTGAGGCACCATCTTGCCTCTCGTCACGGATCAGTGTTCCTCCCCCCGTTAAAGGGTTTGGAAGGTCGGGCGGGCCCAGTTGGCCCCTCCCACTTTCGCTTCTCACCTTGTTGCTTCCTCTCCTCTCTCTTTTGTAGTATGTCGTCCTCTACTAGTTGAGAAGCCTAGATCACTTCTTGCAAGGTATTCTTTTGAGCGTTCCTCACGCCCGTCTTCATTTCCACTGGTAATCACTTCACAAACGCCTTTGTCTTAGACCCTTCATCAGTTGCCAAGTGATCGATTAGGCTAAGTTTATCCAAGAATTGCTTAGCGTAATCGGCAATAGTTAGGTTGCCCTTCTTCAGATTTCGTAAATCGTCTTCGATTTTGTCAAGTGCCCTGTCGTTGCAATATTTCCCCATAATCTTCTTCTTGAAAGTTGGCCAAGTGAGCTTGGCCAAAACTTCCGATGTAAGCGCTCTTCGGGTAACGTTCCACCAGCTTAACGCATCCCCTCTTAGCAGTTGGGATGCAAATTTGACTCGCTGCGAGTCCGCGCATTCACTTGACTCGAACGCCATTTCCACGTATTGGATCCATTTCATGCATACCAGCGGTTCGGTCATCCCAGAGAATTCTGGAGCCCGACAACATAAAAAAGTTTTGAAGCAACCCCCATCCTTCTTCTTCTCAGTCCTAACTGCATGTTCCTCCGTTCCGATGACTACCGGTCTGCCATCCGACCCATTCAAAACATTCTCCGCCATTGCCTCGGTTCTTCGGTGACTGGCATCACGGTCCTCTAATAGTTTCAAGAAAAATTATTGTTGTTGTGCCATGGCCGAATTCATGGCTTGCATCACATTATCTTGGATCCTTGTCTCCATGGTCACATCTTCTACAATCGGTTTCCCGGTCTCGCGATTCACCCTTGGTACTTGTTCCGGTCCTCCACCCACGACGTCGGTTACAGGTGGCCTTTCAGCATCTGTTACCAAAGGAGGTTGATTGGCGGTAGACTCAACTTCAACGTGACCATCCCGTGGATTTTGGAGCATGTTTCGAGTGTTTAGCATTGTGAACTGTCACACATGATAAAGATCATAACGGTTAATCCTTTGAAAGATAAAAGATTCAATACATACTACTACAACGATTAACCATCACAATAACAATTTCAAGTATGCTCACGTAATCATAAATTCAGAACAACACTGGCCAATTGACATTGTAAACGTATTTTACATAAGAATCCTCATTGTCGTCATTATAAGTCTTAATCAATGAAATTCTGTAATCTTAATACTCTCCCCACCTAGGAATATTCTACCCATGTGGACAGGGATCCTATAAGCACAACCAGTCTAAGTCTACGTATACTAAATTCGACACCTAGTTCACTTAAAAAAGGGCTCTGATACCAACTTGAAACACCCAAAAAAATGGGACAAACAAAAATTTCCGAAAAACGGAAATATGGTAATCATTTTAATGCCACAGCATGAGCTCACCCAAAAGGGAACAATAAATGCCTGTTTAATTACATGTTTGTAAAATTAAGCAATGATAGATGACAACCTCCTAATCTAAAATCTAAATAGAAGTAAGATTACAATCAGTTGTCAACTATTTCCCAAAAGGATCGTCTTCTAGAATGGCATCCCAAAAATTCTCCCAAGCTCACCTCTAAAGGCCGGCTAAACCTCCTTGGCGCTCGCGCCGCTAGAACCTGAGATACATATCAAAACAATCAATTGTTAGGTCAAACGGACCTAGTGAGTCGTACAAGAACATAGCATAACATTTATAAACATGCTATGAACATTTATTTCCTTTTAGTCACTAAAGGCCACCAGGGAACCAATGGGGGAGACCCATCACACCATTGAGTTTTACCTCAAGTCAATGTACCTTGATGTTCACTCGCCTGAGAAACATCCCGAAGGCCCGACACACTTGAAGACTACCTCCCAGGCATTACTCCAAATGGCGGAGGTCTAGGTGCATACCGTCATGGTGGCACCTCAGACTACATCCTCCTACCACTTACTCATGGTTCATCCTACGTACGTACGATATTCATCTCTATACATAATTCCATATCAACAAGATATATGTATAAGACCTCATAAAATCCCATGCATATTTTAGGTACAAAACTCCAAAAATATACAAGTCCAAATATAATACCCATGGCTCACCAAAACCACATGATCAAGTTTAAATAACATCATTGATAACATCATCAAAGTCCACATGAAGTGCCATGACTAGACTTCCAACAATCTTGCAAGTAGCAGTTAGGTCAAACTTATCAGGTGATCAGATATTTACATATATATGAAATAATAAGCAAATAATCACACAAGATATGTATCTCATTTGAAAATGGTAGTAGAAACTCACTATCTAGGGTTTTATACAAAACTCTAGAAAACTTGGATGAGATGGTGAGAAGGTGAAGACTTGATTGTGCCTTGAATGTTCCCTTAAATGATCCTCTAGCTTCCTTAACCACCAATAAATGTCCCCAACTAACTCTAGGGTTTCAATAAATGTTTGAGGGTTTCAAGATGAGAGAAAAGCGCCCACAAGAGTTCTAATCCGGCTCCAAAAAGTTTGAGATGAGAAAGTGAAGTCAAATGATCTAAGTGGTGTTTTTATACTCTCAGAGTCTGCCAGCGACAGTGCCCGGCGACAATGCCCATGGCACTGTCGCATGGTCACAATTGCGCCAAGGATACGACTCTCGGTACCATCCTCGTGACTATGCCCTGCGACTGTGCCCTTAGCACTGTCGAGTGGCCATTGTCGCGCCCTCGATCCAAGCCACGGTACAGACCCTGTGACTGTGCCCCGCGATTGTGCCCTGGGCACTATCTCATGGGCATTGTCGCGCCATACCCCTGAGACCAAAATTTCAGTTTTCGAACCCAAACACACTCACGAAAGAGATAGACTAAATAATGCATAACGAATTTAAACCATAACAGATAATTCATGCACTGAAGGAACTCAGATGGGTAAATTACTATAATTGATAAAGTGTCAGATATGAATACTTATTTTGAATTTCTCGGGTGTTACATCGATGCCCCTGCCTCCTCCTTCATTTGTCAATCTCCCTCATGTTGGTGATTTTAGTGTCACCTGTCATTCAAGTATAACTGGATATAACACGAGTGCTAATGGGTTTCAAACTGTGATCTACTACAAGTTAGGTGGTGCGCAATGCACACTTGTTATAAGACGAGTTTGATCCCGAACACGACGAAATGGTGGGGGGTCAAGGGGGTCGCGCCCCCTTGCGAGGTCCAAGGGGCAGAGCCCCTAGCGGTGGTCTCGCTGACCGATCAGCGGGCGGGGTCGAGGGGCGGCGCCCCTGCAGGGTTTGGGGCAGCGTCCCAAAAGCTCTTCAAAATTTTGGACTTGGAATGCAGTGGAAAAACTTGATCAGAGGCTCTCTGCAGAGGCTCTAGTGCCTATTTCTGCAGAGACTCTGGTGTATATTTCTGCAGAGGCTCTGGTGGCCAACTCTGGACCAAAGGCTCTTGTGGGCATCTCTGGACTAGAGGCTCTGATGGGCATCTCTAGACCGGAGGCTCTAGTGGGCTTCTCTGGACCAGAGGCTTTGGTGCCTATATCTGGACCAGAGGCTCTGGTGCCTATTAGGGGGAGTTTGGTTCGTAGGATTCCGATGAAATCTGAAGGAATTGGAATGATCAATTCCATTAACCAAATTCCATTTAGGCGTTTGGTTACCTATGGAATGGAATTGAATTCCACAGATTCCACCATTCATGGATTTGGTCATTCCATCACAATTGAGAAGGAATTCAATTCCATTCCATCCCATTTTCTCAAAAAGACAAAACTACCCTCATTTTCCCTACTTGATTTACCCAAACCTATATGAACCTATGCCAACCACCACCGATCTAAACCACCGCCGACCACCACCGATCTGAACGACCACCGACTACCACCAATCTGAACAACCACCGACCACCGTCGACCACCACCGTTGTGAACCGCAGTTGGCCACACCGATCTGAACCGCCGCCGACCACCACCGTTCTAAACCTCCGCCGACCACCACCGATATGAACCGTCGTCGGTTACTACCATTCTAAACCGCCTTCGACCTTCACCGATCTGAACCGCCGCCGACCACCACCGTTCTGAACCGCCGCCAACCACCACCGTTCTGAACCGCCTGACCACCACAGTTTTGAACCACCGCAGACCACCACCGATCTGAATCGCCGCCGACCACTACTGTTCTAAACGACCACCGATATGAACCGTCGACCACCACGATCTGAACCACCGTTTTGAACCACCACCAACCATCACCGATCTGAACCACCGCCGACCACCACTGATCTGAACTGTCGCCGACCACCACTGTTCTGAACCGCTGCTGAACCTCACCGTTCTGAACCACCGCCAACCCTCACCGATCTGAACCGCCCGACCACCACCGTTCTAAACCGTTGTTGACCACCACTAATTTGAACCGCCGTCGACCACCACCGTTCTGAACCGCCACTGATCTGAACTATCGTTCTGATCCATTGCCGACCACCACCGATCTGAACCGTCACCGACCACCACCGCCAACCACCACCGGTTTGAACCACAATAGTTGGATTTTGATTCCAAAAGTTTCAAAAAGGGTATTTTGGTCATTTACTAATATTTCATTCCAATTCTAAAGCTACATTATGTGAACCAAACAGACAGATTCCAATTCCTTTAACAAATTCCATTCCAATGTTTGTCAACCAAACAAGTGGTCAAACCTGATACATTCCATTCCAATTCCTTCAAAGTCAAATTACTTTGACAGATTCCATTCCATCCAAAAACATTTTGCGAACCAAACGCCCCCTTAGGGGTGTGCATCGGTTGGGTCGAGTCAGGGCCCAAAATCTTAAACCCAATCGGATATCAGGTGGTGAGTGTGGATCCCAAAATCCGACCGAAAAATGGATAAACCCTATTTTTTTGGATATTCGGGTAAATTCGGGTCGGTTTTTTGGATATTCATATATTCATGATTTGGCCTCTTTTTTTTTTTCTTTTTTACGTTTTTCCAGATTTACTTATTTTATTGAATCACTTTACATAATAACAACATAATGACATTTAGCAATTAAGTCAAACGATACGATTAACAAATACCAATTACAAATACAATTTACAAATAACCAAACTACCAAAGTTTCAAAGTTTAACCACAAATAAACAAAGTCAAAAGTTATTTGTCGTCGTCTCTTAGTTCTTAGTCGATTGGGATTCACTAAGTTGGGTTAAGGAATTAGGATTTAGGAAGAAATATGAAATAAGTATTTATATTTGTTAAATTATAATTAATAATTTTTTTAAAAAAATAAATATAATTCGGATATTCGGACGAGTCGGGTGTGGACTATGGATACCCAGCCCGATCCGTTATACTCGTACAAATACTCGGGTTCAAGTAGTCGGGTCATTTGGGTAGGCGGATATCGGTTCTGGGCCTATTTTCTCAGGTCGGGTCGGTCGGGTTTTCGTATCGGCCGAGTTATGCTCACCCCTAGTGCCTATCTCTAGACCAGAGCCTCTGGTGCCTATCTCTGGATTGACTCTCTCTGAACCTGCAGTTACTGAACATTTAATGCTCAGTTATTCCTAGCCCATGATTTTAGCTAAAATGATTGTAGCCGACCATTATTGCTAATAATTTGTCATCATTGTCATTTCAGTTATTTTCCTATTTTTACGAATGAGACTAGTATATATACCATATATACTTATGTTTTAGACTCACGATTTTAAACAATCTTTATATACTCTCCAGCAAATTTTTCCCTCGTTTTTTTGCCTAGAAACGATAGTGTCTTAAGTATTATCCCATATTGGATTTCGTGCAACCTAGGCATAGGGTCTAAATACCAATTCGGAAAGTGATCTTACACGATTCTCAAGAAATCCGGTCATCTGATCGATTGTATTGCCCTTTTTCTCTAACACCCCCTTTTACTATATGAACCATGCCCTAATTTGAAGAACCAATAAAGATCTTCAAGTTGATATCAAATTTCCAATGATCCAAAGGGTCAACAACTATAGGTAAACTATCTAAATTCGTAACGAGAAAACATAAGCGCATGATGATAAAAAAAAGTTCATGAACCAAAGCTAATGGCTTGAATGAAGAGTTGTATGAAATGCATAGGTTTACTCAAATCGATTTTCTCCCCAATCTATAATTATATATACAGATTATAGTTTATATTTTTCATGGGAATCTACTCCTATAAGCTTATAGAGCTTACTAAAATCCTACTTTAAATAGTATAGCAATAAGCTAGGTTATGTTCCTCCAAAACGAGTTTTTTTAAAAAGTTTACAAAATTAGCCAATTTATAGTAATCAAACATGGTATTAGTAAAAAAAAAAAGTAACAATGAGCTCTATAACTATAAAAAAAACCCATGACTTCAGGTTCAAAACGTCTATATCAAATGTATTTCAAATATTTGATTTTTTTTCTTGTTATAAAGTGTTAGACGAGTGAATTAAGGGGTTGTTTACTAAACGCTTATTTAGTAAGCGCTTACCGAGTCATTTACCTTACCGGGTAAACATGACAAGAGTCAAGAATCTTACCCGAGCGATGATAAAAATGGAGAGTCTTACCTGGTAAATGATTGTGACGACTCTTACCAACTGTTATATACGGCACCGTTTTTTATGTACTACAATCTTACTCGATAAAGTAAGTTAAAATGTTAACTCTTACCGATAAACGTTACCAGGTAAGTGTTTGGATAAACGACGTCTATGCAAATATAATTGAGGGATAGCAGATTACTATTTGTAATTATAATAACTTCACATAATAAATTTCTTTTCAAAAGTTTTTAAAAAAGAAAACAATTAAGATATTTAAAGTACTTTACAAAATAAATAAAATGAAATGAAATACTTAAATAAATAAATGTTGATAAATTAAAGGAGTAATAAAAAAATTACACTTTTGGTCCCTATAGTTGCCACCCTCTAGCATCTTTCGTCCTCTTTTAAATCGTGGTTACCATTTTATTTTACTTTTGACCCCTCAGAGTAACTTCTATTAAATGAGTCCGTTAACTCAGAGGTATTTTTGATCCTTTTTCATTTCTATAATATTCTTAATGAAGAATAAAACAATTATATCATTATTAGTATATCATACTATATGTGATTTATAAACTAATTTTTTCTTCACTTTATTAGTATTTCTTCACCATCTCTGTGGACGGGTTCATCTCCGGTGCCCTAACCCGTCTCCATTTCTGGCCACCGCGTTTTCCATCATATGCTTGCCCACTATTATCCCACATCTGTGTAATTTTCGGCCATTCTATTTCCATCATCTGCACCACACACACACACACACCCATGGAGATGGAGACATAAAACTTTGTTCTTCATTTTTAGCCCCACCTAATTTCTACCGATCACGTTTATCAATCCTCTTTACCCGAAAATAAATAAATTAAACACGAACCAACCCTCTATTATTTCTATTGAACATAATATTTAGATAAGATTTGCAAACAAACAACCCTCATCTTCATCTGTCACAATCACAAAACCAAAAATTAAACAGATGCAACCCAAACCCAAAATCAAACTTAGGTTTGAAAAAACACATAATCAAATCCTTTATCATGGAAAACGCATTATGAAAACCCAAAATCAATGAGAACCCAAAACACTCAAAATCAAACCTAGATTCAAAAACCCCAAATCATCGTCGAAAACCTAATAATATGAAAACTAAGAAGAACAACAATTTTTGTGGTCTTCGTTTCTTTGTAGGGGTATTGGGGAACCGGTTGATCAAGGCTTATGGTAATAGTCACGGGCAATTTCTATAATCGAGCTTTATGGCTGGAGCGGAGTTGTAAATGGATTTATGGCACGATGAAGGCAAAGAGGATATACAATGTTACAGAAGAGAGAGATGCTACAGTAGTAAGATGTTCTTCGATGGAGACAGTGTAACATCCTAAAATTTGTAATAATTGAAGGGTGGAAAATAAAATAAATAAAATTGTAGTTGTTTATTATGGAATGGAAATAATTTAGATTTTCTATTAATTTTGGGAGTATTAATTATAATTGTATGTAATCAAGGAAGTGGAATATTTTAAACGTTTTGAGAAATGAGAAGAAAAGGTCAGGATACCAAATTATAAAGACGTTAAATTAATGTTGAGTGTAATTATTTAATTTGGTGTTTAGAGGTTGATCGTAGTTGATGTTGACTTTAGGGTTGAGTTGTGGAGGAACATAGTTGTTTATTTAATTATTGTGATTATGTATTGTAGGTTATCAGTCGAAACTTATCACTAATTAACCTATGGTATTAGGTGAGTCTTTACGAGACTTACAATGGGATGCATACTTATATACAAAAATTTTACTCTTGGCATTTAACTGTTATTTTGTACGTATCATGGTGATTTTATTTACATACATGTTACGTTGCATTAGTACATGTATGTGGTGTTTTTGAGTAATTGCATGCCGCGTGTTTTATGGTTTTAAAACTATAATTGCAAGCTTTACTGGGAACAATTTTACGACCAGTTATTAAGGATGGGTCTAGAATGGTAAGTCACAGGAGTGACAACCCCGTAATGGGTGATCGAGCATGTGTAAATTGGTCGACCTAGGGAATGTCAGGTGACAAAATAACCCATATACGTAAGATCTCATTTGTTTTAAGTTGTACATGTTCAAGATTTGCTTACTATTTTTATAAGGGAGCTTGCATGTTTAATCTACATGATATGATATGATACGATTTTATTCATGAAACCATAAACTCAGTGAGTTTTATAGCTGACTATAGTGTGCTCTCAAGATCATCTCTAATTAAAATATAATCATCTAATTTTAATTGAAAATTAAATAAATGCTAAAAAAACTAAAATATCTTTGAGTTAACAAACATTTTTAACCAGAGTTGATCAGATGGATTAAAAGTGAAACAAAATGACAACCACAATGATAAAAACTATAATTAGTTTAAAAGAGAGCTATCAACCAAAAATGTAATTTACTCTTAAAAGAAAAATTAGGCCACGGATTACCCCACGCTAATGGAATGGCTAAGTTGTAAGCTGACAGAGGCCATAAAACTCGATGGAATCCTGCCGGCCACACTCCACTTCACCTCTGCTAAATTATTCTTTTCTCCCGCCACACGCCGCCCCCTCTCCTTCTGTACGGCGATGCGTTACGGCGTCTCTCTCCGACAAGCACACAGAGGTTCTTTTTCTTTCTTTCTTTCTGCTTCCTTCTAATTTAATGATTGTTTTACTTTGTAATCTCTGTATCTAAGTTGACATCCGACACACAGGTTTGGGTTTGAATGGTTCATAACCCTGAAATTCAGGACTTATGTTTGCGGTGTAAATTTAACTGGATTTAATTATGATAAGATTTATGAGCTGCCACTTCTTTTTTCCACTGTTCTATCCTTTTTAGGAGTGATATCGATTTTCTTATTTTCTAAGATGTGCAGTCAATTGTTGTTATGTGTGTTTGAAAGTTGTCAATTGATATGTTCATGAAAGAAGTTCCTTAATTAGATGCATTTTCCTTCTTTTTTGTGTTCAGGAATTCTGCTAAAGACCACAAGGGAATAAGCATCTGAACATAAATTAGGGATGGGAGCGAAGAAGAATTCGCCAACTAGGTAGGTCATTTCACGATTTTTACCAAATTCTTACCCAGTAAACGCTTACTGACAAGACATTCACCTTCATTTAACTTATCGTGTAACACCCTTGATCATGAAAATAAATTGTTGGTAAGCATTTAAAACCCGGTAAACGCTTACCGGGTAAGATTCTCGGTTCCTTCTATGCTCAATCAATAAGGTAAATGATATTGGTAAGCGCTTACCACGATAAGCTGTTTAGTAAACGAGCCTCGTAGTTTTTTGAACATTTTACTTTAAAAGTTAGGGGCCATTTACCAAATTCTTAAAGGATATCACTTACTGGATGAGTATGACAAAGACCGATAATCTTACCAATAAGTCAGGGAGAATACTTTACCCCGCTAAGCACTTATCGGGTAAAGATGATTACCAACAATCCATTTTGATGTTAGAGAGTGTTACCTGATAACGTAAATGAGGGTGGTGACACTTGCCAGGAAGCACTTACGGTAAGAATTTGGTAAACAACCCCTTCATATTATCTTGAATTCTTATATAGTTCATAGTTGTGTGTATGAATCATCTTATAAGCTTACAACCAAATGCATCCATAATTAAACAGGCTGCAGGGATAGATAGCATAGGTGCAGAAATAACCTTCAAGGAAGTGGTTTTTCTATTTTCGAACTTATATAATCTTTGTTACAAGTTAATTACTGTCTTACAACAATAACACCAAATTTCCTTGTTTGCAGACTTTTTTTTTTTTTTTTTTGATATTAACATTTGTTTTATATACATATTCACCCACACATATGTTTTATATACATATATATTTGAAAATAATGACATATTTATCTTCATTTTTTTACTTCTCACTTATTTTGCGTGGTTGTAGTACTTTTTTTTTAATTATTACTACTCACATATATACGTTTGAGAATTTTCTAACGAAATTATATATATATATATATATACACACACACGTATATGTGTGGGTGTGTATATATGTATGTAGGTAGAGGAAAGGTTGTGTACATGTCACCCTCTCCTGACCCCACTTCACATGGGATTCACCGGGTGCGTTTTGTTTGGTTTAATAATGTTATATCCTCCAAAAAGTCATCCTCATTAGACTCTAGAGATAACTATCGTAGATAAGACATATGTTCAAATTATGCCGGATTTTAGGAGGCTAGAAAATTATTGATGTATATGTAGATCTGTATGTGATTGATTATGAATGCAACATGAATAATATATAATGTTTTAAATTAATAATAAGAAAACCAATTCTAGTAGCCAACTTTTTCTCATTTGATCTCTAAATATACACATGACATGCCAACTGAGTATTTCTTGCATAATGTGAAAAGAAAGAAAGACTGCAAAATTAAGCCTTAATTTATCAAGTCCCATAGTATGTATCCCTTTGCATCTATATCGTCTTCTTCAAAATAATAATAATAATGATGATGATGATGATGGATGTTGTCGATGCAGCTTGGTCCCTAGCAAGAAGAATCTGGGTAAAGTTCCTAAAAGAATCCACAAGGCTGAAAGGGAGAAAATGAAGCGCGAGCATTTGAATGAGCTCTTCATGCAATTAGCTGATGCACTTGGTAATTAATTTCTTGTTAATGTTTATCACATCTTTGCTATCTGTGTAGAAACAAATTTCATAACACTTGGAAGGACTACTAAACATGGTGTTATGCAAATACGTTCCATTAAAAAGAAACGATGGTTCAATGCAAATGAAGATCTTTGGTTAAGGAATGCATTAACTCAGGATTTTGTTGCAGAAGTGGGAGAACAGAACAGCGGGAAGGCCTCGATCCTTGGTGAAACTAGTCGTTTTATAAAGGTGATGCTTGATCAGATCAAAAGCCTAAAAAAAGAGAATGCAGGTTTATTGTTGGAATCAGAATATGTAAGGCTTTTAATCCAATGTGCACTGAAATGAATTCTTTTATTCAAAGTGATGAATTTAATTTGATGAACAGGTGAGATTGGAGAAGAATGAGATTGAAGATGAAACTTCTGGTCTACAAACTCAGATTGGTGAATTGAAGAGGAGGTTGATAAAAGAGGAAAAGAAGCTGGACCTGAATGCACCCCCTATAGAATTAGAATCCCAATATTTCATGGAGGATAGCCCAATTCTTAAGCCTGTTTTTGTGTTCCCAGCTTATCCTAACCTCCAACTTGATGGTGATGGTGATGGTGATGGTGATGGTGATGGTGGTATTGGTGTAGGTAAGGCTGCATCAAATGTGAGCAAACCACACCCTAGATATCCCACCCCATTGGATTCATGGCCTTTCCAACTTATGCCTTAGGACTTGGGTAAAGACTGTTTACATACAAATATACATTATTGATTATAGTGTATGATTAAGATGGGTGGTTCGTATACGTCCTTTTTTGTTAAGAGGTGCTCTAAAGTTTTATTTTACTTCTGAATGATAAGAGGTGTACTCAAGTATGAAAGTAGAATTAATGAGACTGATATAGTGTAATTGTTCAATTTTGGATATTATCTCTCAAATCCAAAGAGAGTGATGTTATCTAAGGGGTTGCTTGTTTTTAAAAAAAAACCTATTAATGACTCTTAAGTCTGAATCGTTCAGACCTTTTTATACACCACCTCTTATTAATTATAACTAAAATAAGACTTCAGACTTTAGACCTCTTAAAAAACAAACGACACCTAAGATAACAAGTTTTCAATTTAGTTTTAAATGGTAATTATAACTTTGTAAATCTTTTTGATTTGTATTGATAGCAATAGAACCACAAGGTTGTGGCGTGGTGGTAAGAGTCTGGGGACTTCATAGCGGTTGCCCGGGTTCGAGCCCCACTCGCAGCATTGTGGCTACGGGATGAATGCCCGCAGGCCATAGGTCTGTTTTCTAGGAGATTAGTCCGGACCCAAAGTGGTACTCCTTTACCAAAAAAAAAATCTCAAAGAAATATACAATTGGAATAGTGTTTGATTCCTACCATGGGTTGGAAGATCTTTGTGATGACCTTTTGGTTAAAAGTAATTTAACTTAAAAAAATATAATTTCATACTAATATTTAGTTTCAAATTAGAATGAAATTTGGTGATGACCTCCTTTCAAATAAAAATCAAACCAAATATATTTAGTATATTATATTGAAAGTGTGTGTTTAAAGCATTGTTGTGATATACTGTTGGTCTTGGGATCAAACCCGATTACTAGCAACTTTTGCACCCCCACCCCTTTTTAACCACAAGACTTGTGGTGTAGCGGTAATCACCTGGGGAGTTCATAGCGTTCAAACCGGGTTCGATTCCCTGCATTCGCAACTTTGTGTCCAGTGGGTATAACCTCAGGGCTGCATGCTTTAGCAGTCGGTTTCATTGCAAGGGATTAGTCTGGGCCAAAGGCTCAGGACACCCTTTAAAAAAAAGAAAGTGTGGTTTGAGGGTACAAGATATATGTAGATTTTTTCTTTTATTCTAAATGGTAGACTGATTATTTTCTTAATTAGATCTAATTAGTGAAAAAGCGTGAAGGCAAAGATGACGTTAAACAGCAAAAAAGAAAAAAAAATGGGTAAAAAAAATATAAAACATACATACTATTTCACCTAAGATTTTGGTAAACTATCTATTAACTAGTCCTCTTGTTCCACCCTCGCCCTCCCCAACCCTATTATTGTAGTTCACACTTCATATTAGCTACATGTTTTTTAGGAAGGGTGTCTTAACAATGCCCAAACTAATCCCGATAAAATGTGACTATAAAAAATCAGCCATGATAAACTCAGTGGTCACAACTGTTGTATACGCTTGGAATTGACATACTAGCTAAATGTTCTTAGAACATTTCTACCAGATTTTTCAAAAGTTATCTAAAATGGAGAATTAAATTCAAAACTTTTAATAAAGTTGTATTTAACTCCAATAGATTTTTCATTTTGGAAATTAACATCAATAACTATATTAATTAAATATTCATATATTTAATAAAATATTAATTTTCTTTTCTATACATTATATTTCAAGGTTCTTTTTTGGTGGAATATAATAAAAATAATTTTATTCAATCATTATTTTTGGAAAGTTCTTCAAATTTAGAAAAATTAAACTCTTTCTCTTTGGGGTTATTTGATTTTGTATTCATTAAGTTCTGAATCTATTAAGTTGTTTTTAACCATTAATCTATCTAGATTAATTAAGATAAATTGTTGTTTGATTTTATCCTGAAGAAATAGTTTGAAAACAAAAATTACCATTTTAACCTTATATCTATATAGTGTTGAATGAAAATAAACTGTTTGATAAATATTTAAAATGACCTAAATAAATATGAAATCAACGAGTTTATAACACAATACTTAATAACTTAAATATATTTAAAACAATAATATATTATTGTTTGATTAGAATTTTTTTAATTTATACATATTGGTAATTAAACTATTTATTTTTTATAATTTCAATGAAAAAAAAACTATTTTTTTATTAGACGTGTGATTAAATTGTAGGACAAGGATAATTTTGGAAAATTTCTAACTTAATGCATTAAGTTGTAACACCCGAGAATTTCAGGTAAGTGCTCACTAACTGCAATTTAAATTCTAGTACGAATATTTGTTGTGTGGAATCTTTAATATTGTATTTTCGTAACTTAAACCCATTATTATTGAACCTCATGAGGATGACCTAAAATACGTGATTGATGTCCAAATTTAGCGAGAAAACAGTGTCTCGGGAGGTCGGGGCAACATTGACTCGCGATAGTGCCCTTGGGCACAATCGCTTGTCAAGGTCGCGGGGGATGTACCGTAACCCCTGGACCTTCAGCGAGAATGACACCGCGATAGTAACAGATGACACTAACGCTCAATGTGTACCGAGAGACGGGGGAAGCTAATGATTATGACCCCGCAACAGTGCCAATGGCAATGTCGCCGGGCACTGTCAGCTCCGACGGGTGTTGTGACTAAAAAACCCCCTTTTTCAGACTTATTTATCATTTTCCATCTTACAACTCAATCAGTTACGTTTTGAGAGCTAGGGTTGAGCGAATTTTCTTCTCTATACTCCTTCTCCTCATTAAATTCTAGGGTTTAAGTGGGAGACATCATTAAGTGAGGTAGTTGGGGGATTTGGAAGCATTCATTGAGGATTCTCTCAAGATTCAAGCCTCAAGATTCAAGCCTCAAGATTTCAAACAACTATCTACCTCATCTTCTAGGGTTTCTCCAAGTTTTCTAGGGTTTTGCATAAAACCTACATAGTGAGTTTTCCTAACCATTTTAAATGAGATACACCTCATAATATGTTCTTGATATTATTTCACGACTCTTTTCACATGATTAATCACCTGATAAGTTTAGGTCATATTGTTATATTTGGTATGTATTGGGGTCTTTGGTCGAAAATCATTATGTGAGATTTGATGAGTTTACTTTGTTGGTAATAGTTGAGATATACACATATGTTGTTATATGTTTGGTGAATATTGTTTGTAAATATACATGATTTAGGATTTTGACCTAAATTGGGATTTGAACTATTTGGGGGTCTTATACATGTATTTTACTTAATGTAGAATATGTATAACGATGAATGTTGTATGTATTGGATGAACCATGAGTAAGCACTAGGAGGATATAGTCTTAGGGTGCCACCGTGATGGTATGCACCTAGATCTCCGCCATTTGGAGTAATGCCTGGGAGGTAGTCTTCAAATGTGTCGGGCCTTCGGGATGTTGCTCATGCGAGTGAACATCAAGGTACATTGACTTGAGGTGAAACTCTTTGGTGTGATGGGTCTCCCCTATTGATTCCTTTATGGCTCTTGTTGTCTATAATTGTTCAAATGATCATGACATGTTATTGTTCAACTCACTAGGCTCGTTTGGCCTAACAATTGATTGGTTTGATGTGAAACTCTTTGGTGTGATGGGTCTCCCCCATTGATTCCTTTATGACTCTTGTTATCTATAATTGTTCAAATGATCATGCCATGCTATTGTTCAACTTAGTAGGCTCATTTGGCCTAACACTTGATTGGTTTGATGTGTATCTCACGTTTTAGCGGCGCGACCACCAAGAAGGATTAGTAACCGTATTTGTGAGCTTGGGGAGCATTTTGGGACGTCAAACTTAGAAGACATTTGTTTTAGAATTTAGATAACAACTTGATGTAATCTCTTTTCTAGTTAGAAATTAGATTAAAGGGTTGTTATCCCTCTATGCATATTTATTACAAACTTGTAATTAACAGACGTGTATTGTTTCCTTTTTGGGATAGCTCATGCTTTGGCATTTTTTTTATATACCACTTTTCCAATTCCGGAAATTTTTGTTGTCCCAATTTTTGGGGTGTTACAAGTTGGTATCAGAGTTTTAGTTTAAGCGAACTAGGTGTTGACTCTAGCATACCTAGACTTAAACTGTTTGTGCCTATATTATCACTGTCCATTTGGGTAGGACATTCCTAGGTGGGGAGAGTATTAGGATTACGGAATTGCAATGATTGAAAATTGTGATGATGACAATGAGAATTCTTATGTAAAATACGTTCATAATCTCACTTGGCCAGTGTTGTTCTGAATTTATGATTACGTGAGCATGCTTGAAT
Source organism: Arctium minus (assembly GCA_954870635.1). Taxonomy (NCBI): domain Eukaryota; kingdom Viridiplantae; phylum Streptophyta; class Magnoliopsida; order Asterales; family Asteraceae; genus Arctium; species Arctium minus. The sequence goes on along the minus strand of OX941081.1, from coordinate 24,460,093 downwards.
TTGTTATTGTGATGATTAGTCTTTGTAGTAGTACATATTGAACCGCTAATCTTTTAAAGAATTAACCGGTATGATCTTTATCATGCGTGACAATTCACAATGGTAAACACAAGGAATCGAATGGTGATACCCGAGGAGGGCAATGATGCGAGTGTCACGGCTCCGGAGACGTCAAGAGAGTAAATCCAAAGGGTGGTCCAACCATCCCGCAAGGAACCATTTTGTTGGAGGGAGTTGTGGACCAAGTTCCCCAAGTAAATGTAGAGACCGAGAACCCGGTCATCCAAGAAGTAGGTCCCCAATTGGTTATGTTGGCTAGTATTATGCAGATGATGAACTCTGCGATGGACAAGCGGAATGAAAAGTTCATGAAGATGCTAGAAGACCGGGATACAAGTAACCGAAGGCACGAAGCGGTAGGAGACAATACGGTGATTGGATCGGGTGGTACCAACAATGCAATTGGGACGGAAGCAATAAGAGTGGAAAAGAAGAAAGAAGGGGGTTGCTCCTACAAATCCTTCCTATGTAGCCGACCTCCAGAATTCTCCGGAACAACCAATCCAGTGGCATGTATGAATTTGATACAAGAGGTGAAGATGGCTTTCGAGTCAAGTGAATACGGTGACTCTCAAAGAGTCAAATTTGCGTCCCAACTGCTTAGAGAGGGGGCACTGAGTTGGTGGAATATCACCCGAGCGGCGCTCACTCTGGAGGTTTTGTCCAAGCTCGCTTGGCCAACCTTCAAAAAGAAGATAATGGAAAACTACTGCAATAAAAGAGCTCTTGACAAGATCAGGGGGGAGTTCCGAAACCTGAAGAAGGGTAGTCTGTCGATCGCCGACTATTCAAAACAATTCATGGAGAAGCTCAGTTTGGTGGAACATTTGGCGACCGACGAGAGGTCGAAAATAAAGGCATATTTAAGAGGTTTACCGGCGGAAATGAAGACGGGTGTTAGGAATGCCCGAATGAATACTTTGCTAGAGGTCAATAAGGAATCCCAATTGGTGGAGGACGATATCCTTCAAGAGAGAGAAGAAAAGAAACAACAAGGAAAGAAGCAGAAATGGGAAGGGCCAACCAGGCCCGCGCGACCATCCAAACCCTTCGACGGGGGGAGGAACATGGAACCACGATGGGAGGCAAGGTGGTGCCTCAAGTGTAAGAGTAAGCATTTCGGGCCTTGTAATCCAAAACCTTTCTAGAACCCGACTGAGTGCTTCAAGTGTGGACGAAAGGATCACATGAGTAGGGATTGCCCCTCCCGGGGAGTTTGTTATGAATGCCGGGAGCCGGGGCACATCAAGAAGGATTGTCCCAAGCTAGCGAGGGGATATCAAGGGGTTTCGAGGGGAGTCGTACCAAAGAAAGAGATCCCAACGAAGGCGCCAAGTCGGGCCTTCCAGACGACGGCGGATGAAGTGAGAGCAACGACAGATGTTGTGTCGGGTACGTTTCTAGTGAACTCTCTACCTACCCGCGTTTTGTTTGATTCCGGTGCGAACCGTTCCTTTGTGTCTACATCTTTCTGCAAGAAATTCTCTACTCCTATTAGCTTGTTGACTGATGCCCTAGTGGTAGAGGTAGCCAATGGGGAGCATATGATAGTTCGGGAATGCTATGTTGGGTGCACCTTAGACTTAGATGGGGAACCCTTTATGCTAGATTTGTTACCGGCGGATATTGGGGGGTTTGATGTAATTGTAGGAATGGACTGGTTAGCTAAGCACGATGCCGGTATATTTTGTTCCAAGAAGATGATTAGATTACCCTTGCCGAAGGGTGGATAAGTGATAATCTATGGGGAGAAGAATCGAAAGACCAACATGATCATCTCGTCAATCAAAGCACGAAAGAGCCTAGCCAATGGGTGTACTTCATACTTGGCCTACGTAATCGATGCGAAACTCGAGAAGAAGAAGGTAGAAGATGTGGATGTGGTACACGACTACCCGGACGTCTTCCCGGAGGACATACCCAGATTACCACCGGAACGTCAAGTGGAGTTCCATATCGACCTCACTCCGGCTGCCGCTCCGATTGCTCGTTCTCCTTATCGCCTAGCCCTGACATAGATGCAAGAGATGATGATGCAACTACAAGAACTTCTCGAAAAGGGATTTGTTGGGTCATCTAAGATTTAAAGACGACCTCCTCTTTCGGTTTCTATTTGTATATCTGTAAAATGTTGTACACTTTCATACTTAGAATATTTTATGGTTCTTTGTAATAGCTTAGTTGTGCTTTAAAAGATCGGTGGATCGAAGACCAACCGAATTCAACATGAAGTAAGTCTACTGATGCGGATCAAGATGAACTTCACAAGAACTAAGTTACATCTGCCGAAATATATGCAACATCTTCGGCATGCCTTCCCTCTGTCGATTTCTCCTCTATTCGATAGAAGACATCCCTGCCGATTCCTCTATATCGACAGCCTCCTACCGAAGATTCAGCAGATAAACCCATTGCCGAATCATTCCCTAATTTGGTAACATCCTTATAGCAAATCCTCATGATTTGACTATATTTCCTCATTCCCAATGATCTTCTGACAAAAGGAATGGAAACTTCTATTGCACATAAAATATTCACCTAAGTTCTGAAATAATGGAGACTTTTTCCAAAAGATCAGAAAAAGGACATGTACCAATATATTTTATTGAGGTGTTGTCTTATCTAGGTACAAAAGTCTACTTTGCTTTATGATAGGTCACATCAAGATCTTATTGCTTTTGCAAGAAGATATTTGGTATCCAATACCAAGATGACAAGTGTCATTTGCATTTAATGCACATGGTAGTATTTAAAGGTGAAGAACGTCTCCATGCAAGCTAACCTTTTTGAAGAGATTTCTAAGTGCTCAAGAAAATAGGAAGACTCTCTCTCTCTCTCTCTCTTTCTCTCTCAAGAACTTCATAGCTTTGATCTTTGTATTTTTAAGTTGTGTTTAGTTTTATAGTTTCTAAGTGAAAGATTGTTAGAATATATTTATCTGTTCTTTTCCGCAACAATCTTAAAAGTTTTCTATGTGTAATTCTTGATATTTATATCAATAAAGAATTAAAATTAAGTGAAACTGTCAGGATCTAATTCTTAACAAGAATAATGAACTCAGAAACAATATTAAAGAAGTTGTGGAATAACACTTTAATATTCAACAATCAATGTAACAGTGAATCAGAAATCACAACTTGTAAACTTTATTGACTGATTAAAGTTACAAGATTTCAAACAAAACCTCAATATTGATGAACAGGCTCACCAATACGAATTCTACTTCTCTAGAACTAGGGTTCTAAACCTTGAGGTTAATTCTCTCTATGAAAACAAAACTTCAGAATTATTTTCTTCTGTCAAACTATTCTATATTATATACACAAAGATTGAATACAAGATAATTATAAAACATAAAAGATCTTTAGAATTCTTCCATAATTATCTTCAAAACCTTCCATGATTATCTTCAAACTTGATCTGGACGTATCTTGATTATCTCATAAGCAGTATTGAGTTGTAGCAGCATTAATCACACTAAGCAGTACTAATCTTCATCAGCAACACTAACTTTGCTTAGCAGTAGTAACTTCTTCAAGCAGTACTAATCTGGCTCAGCAGTAGTAACTTGTCTCAGAAGTAGTAACCATGTTGTGCTAGCAGCATTAACCATACTTGAACAATTCTTCAGTTCCCAACAATCTCCCCCTAACTTGAATTTTAGGAAGAGAAGTCAAGTTCTTCAGATGTGGTCTTCAAGATGCTTTCAAAACTTCAAACCTAGTTGCCCAAATTTGGATTCAGGCCCAGACTTTGATTGATTGTCCTTCTTATCACAATTCTGGCCATTTCTGATTCCTTTGCACACACTAGCTTAGCTTTCAGCATCCCTTCTAGCTTCTCCTTTCTATGATCATACACTTTGTCCACTAGAAAATACTGTTGTTTTCCCTTTAAGAAATCTGCTTCCTTCTTCTAATTTCTTCCCAATCGTGCGATTCCTCCTCTCAAATGGGAGTTTCCAACGTTTTTATACAAACCCCATTGAAAACTGCTCCAAAGAATGACATACCCACGATTTTGGGTCGGCGCTGCTACTGGCGCGGCTCGGGGCGCGCCAAGACTCGTGCGGAGATCTGGAACGCTCGACAACAATGTTTGGCGCGGTTGGTGGCGCGACTTCGCCCGCGCAGAAAGTCGCGCGCGCCTCTGATCGATCTCCTTCCCGTTTCTTCACGTCTGCCTCCTCCTTTCTCTCTTGCTCTAGATCGAAAACTGATGTAAGGAAATATGGGCTTATCTTTTCCTTTGCTTTTGGGCCTTTTTCTTGCCTTTTTGGTCCTGAACATAAAAGAACAAAAAGGGCTTAAGTAGGCCTATTTTAGGGATACAAAATGATATAGAAATTTGGGTTTTTAAACCCATTTAAAACACTAAATTAGCGCCATCAATATATATATATAGATATATATAGAAAGAGAAAGAGAGGTGGGTTTATACGAGAACAACATCTATTTAAGAAAACACGATAACAGTCGAGTACATACAAAATCATATATGGTTCACGTACAAAACCATCTGTGATTCACGACTTTGCGCGCTACCTTAGGTCGCTCCCGACATCGCTCGCGTCCGATTTTTTCGGGTTAATGTAAAATCATATATGATTTTGTTCATGATCTGTTATTTTTGGTTGTTTTTTTGTTTTCTTAAATAGTCAGCGTTTTCGTTTAAACCTCTCTCTCTCTCTCTCTCTCTCTATATATATATATATATATATCTAAATCTAATTACATCAATTAGATGCGCCGTGTTGTTCACCGGTCATTTTGGACGAGAAAGATAGAAATAGATGAGAATTGAGACTAGAGAGATTAGAACTTGCGAGTTTGCGAGAAACGGTTACAAGTCGAAATCACAAAATATAGCGAGATTTGTTTGCGTTTTTTGCGTTTTGTAACTTGGTATCTAACCTCATACACTACACAACTTATTTATAGTGTTTTTGGGGGGTTTAGTAGGCAAAAAAAGGTCATTTTTGCCAAAGTAAACGGTCACATAACGACTAGAAAAACAACTAGTTTTTTGAAAAATCGGATCGGGCCGGGCCCTTAACTGGTCACGGGCCGGGCCTTCAAATATATCCAAAACCTTAACCGGTTAAGGATTTCGGGCTACTAACCGGTTACTACCGGTCTTGGGACGGATCGATCAAGGAACGGGCCGGTCCCGATTAACCGATGGGGTCGGATCGGGCTGGGCCAGGCCCAAATGGCCACCTCTATGTATGGGAAGGTTCAAATGAGAAGATCATAAATGTTGAGAAAGTAAGAATATATCTCATCTATTAGATGAGATTTTTAATAGTGAAGATTTTAAAATTATATATATAAATAGAGATAAAATAATGAATAATTTAAATAATCTAAAAAAGTTAAAGGGGACATTTTAAAACTTTGTTAAACAAAATCATTAATCACTCATTTTTCAAAAATATTCAAATTTTTACTAATTTTCTTTTTAAAATAAAAAATAGACTATCCATTTTCTTTTAAAATAAATTATCTAAACTATAATTAATATTTTTATTAAATAAATTATACCAAAAAAAAAAACGAAAACTTCATTATCTTTAATTTAAGATCAATGATATATATATATATATATATATATATATATATATATATATATATATATATATATATATATATATATATATATATTAAATTTAACTTATGATTCTTCGTCTGATTCAAAATCTCGCTTATAAGTTGTAAATTAATTCATGTATATGTTATAATTAAGATTCACATGTTAACCCATGCTATGATTTGCATGTTCACATATGAACCAATATATATACTTAATTAATTATACTGCTTGATAATGGTTTGTTAGGATTTTTTGCGTTTGCCTACATTTCAAACGACCAATGAAGAACATAGATGTACATGTTCACGTATGAGATTTAGGCAAATGAGATTTAATTCGAAATGTAAATTGTAAAATCTTCAATGACTTTATGGTGAAAATTGGATCCAAAATTTATTATTATCAATATTCAAAAAAGGTTATAGAAAAAGTAAGATACATTGCGACATTTGATTTTTTTCATTATTATCTTAATTAATGAAATTAGTCCTCGAAATCAAATTCTAACGTAGTGGTTAAGATTGATTTTCTCATTTTCAACAATTTTGTGTTTCTCATTTAACTTAACACTAGTTCAGAAGCACAAAAAGTTAAAAAAGGGAGAAAAAATCTCAACCATTAGCTATAAATTTTCATTTGTCAAGATCTTAAGAACAAAAATATGTAAATATATATTGGTAAAATCACGACTAATTTAAAGAACATAAGGAAGTTGAGCGGATATTTTGAAACCTTTGTATAATTAAATCACTAATCCACTACTTTTTTTTTCTTCAAAACATTTACCCACTTTTTTTAAAACTAAAATTAGATTACCCATTTTTTTTTAAATTAAATTATCAAAATATAATCAATATTTTATTTACAAAAGTTATACAAAAAATGAGAATTTCATTATCTTTAATTTAAGATCTATAATGATATATATATATATATATATATATATATATATATATATATATATATATATATATATATATATATATATATATATATAGGGCCTTTCACGGGAGACCTAGTATTTTGTGGTAACTATGAGATCCAATCTCATCCATCCATTTAATTAATCAAGGGTCTAAAATAACTAATAGAAATATTACTTAAAAAAAGGATTTTATGCCACTAAATTAGGAAAAATGGATAAATTTGTCAAAAAACATTGAAATTTAATGTTATCTCATTTAGGCGCCAACCGATAATTTAGGCAGTGAATCAGATGTGATAACCTCCAAACATTGAAACATATCAATCCATTTGCGATGTGGTACATTATGATCTGCTTGCAAAAACGTGTGTTACATTATGATCATATTGCAAAAAACGTGTTACATTATGATCGTCGTGCACCAAAGTGTGTTATATTATGATCATCTTGAAAAAAAGGTGTTACGATATGATCGTCTTTCAAAAATACGTGTTACGTTAGTGATTATGAATCGTTGAACCCTTAACTTATTTGTTTGTGATGTGGTACATTATGATCTGCTTGCAAAAACATGTGTTACATTATGATCATATTGCAAAAAACGTGTTACATTATGATCATCGTGCACCAGAGTGTGTTACATTGTGATCATCTTGAAAAAAAGGTGTTACGGTATGATCGTCTTTCAAAAATTGTGTTGCAGGTTTCTGTAAAAAAAGACAATGTATGATGCAGACTTCGACTACAAGATTGAATATTTCATAGGATCAAAGTTCAAACCCATAATATCTCAGAATCAGTTTGTTGAGATATTCAAGGAAACAGTATATTTAATTGATAAATGATTGATATTTTCAATTACAAATTTGTTTTTAATATTATTTAATTTATCAAATGACTAAAATAGCCTTCCTTATTAATTAATAAAAAATTAATAATAAGATTAGATGGATAGATGAGATTGAATCTCATAGTTACTACAAAATACTAGGGTCTCATATGATTAGGCCCCTATATATATATATATATATATATATATATATATATATATATATATATAAAGAAGGAGGATCAAACAATAACAATGTCTATTTAAAAGAACACGAGAACCAGCGAAATAATATATGCTTTTATGTAACACTCGAAAAAGCCACACGGACCTGAATCCGCTACCAAAGTCGCCCGCGTGGCTTTTTTCGCACGTTAATGTAAAATCATATATGATTTTGTTGGTTCTCGTATTCTTAAATATGAAATGTTCTCGTTTGAACCCAACTATATATATATATATATATATATATATATATATATATATGTATATGATTTTGTTACATGAATCTTAAATTGATTCAGAATATTGATTTTAAGTTGTAAGTTGATTCACGTACAAGTTAAAATTAAGATTTGCATGTGAATCTATGTTAGGATAGATTCACATGTTCACATATGAATTTTAAGCTGATTTAGAATCTCGGCTATAAGTTTTAAATTAATTCAATACAAGTTATTTATGTGTTCACATATGAACCAATATACACCGAATTATTACCGTCTGATAATGTTACATTTCAAACAACCAATAAATAACATCGATGTCCGTCTTTCACATATGAGGTTTATAGGCAAATAAGATTTAATTCAATATGTTGATTGTATAATCGCATGTAGATTTAATTCAATATGTAGATTGTAAAATCGCATGGGCCATTTTCTAACTACGAGCTACAACAAAAAAGAATGAGTATGAACTAACAGAAAGAAACTACCTCTGAACCCATGGACATGAAATATTCTAGTTTTCAAGCTTTTACTTGAACTGTATATAATGACAACTCAAATGCTTACCAATTTAAAACAACTACTTGAAGTAAACAAATATATATATAACATCAAACCAAATATTTGAAATCCATTTTACATGTTAATCAAAGAGATCATTATTTAGGCAAGTACTATCCAAAAAGTACATCTATAAGTACTATCAATGTTACCATCTAAGACATTGTTTTGTAAACTAGCTTATAAGCTAGCTTGTAGCTGATAAACTAGTTTTTCAAAACGCTATTTTGAGTAGCGTTTCAATAAGCTAGCTTATGGTCATCCAAACATGTATCAGGAAAAAAAGCTAGCTTATAAGCTAGTTTTTTTTTTTTGCTAAACATAGCCTAAGTTGCTATTTCTTTCCTTTTCCAGGGAGAAATAGGGTAATGGCATTGTTGATCATATACAACCCAATACAATTGTACAATATCACAAGATATTTAGGTTATGTTTGGCAAAAAAAAGCTAGCTTCAGCTAGCTTATCAGCTAGTGTACATGTTTGGATGACCATAAGCTAGCTTCTAAGCTAGCTTATTGAAACGCTATTCAAAGTAGCTAGCGTTTTGAAAAGCTAGCTTATCAGCTACAAGCTAGCTTATAAGCTAGTTTGTCAAACAAAACCTTAGTTTCTACAAATCCTTAGTTTCTACAAAACCATCGTTGATTGTATCCGACCCAAATGAGTAAGTGATACCAATATTCACGATGTTTCAAATTGCCTATCCAAGACTTATCCACACTTGTAGCGATCTTTGTACTAGCGATCTAAAATCAAGTCTATATTAAAATGTTAGGGAAAAAACCAGTTAACTCATGGGACCTAATCATTTCATGTGACACAACTTCTAGTTTCTGATAATTGAGCTCTCAATCTTTTAAGAAAATAATTGTAAGAATCATAATCATTGATATATACATGTTCATTCATCAAATCCAATAGCAATGGACCAAGGCATGTACGGGGCCGTTCCTAGGGGTGTTCCGAGTGATGCCGTCGCACGGGGCCTCCGATCATCGAGGACCTTCAAATTATTTTATGTTTTTAACAATAGCATAATAAGTATATATGAAATAAAATCCATTGTTAATGTAAGTTGCCATCAGCTTGGTTGGATAGCACCCTATGTTGTCTTAGGATTTGCTTGGGTTCTATTCTCTTGATCTAGCTACTTTCCGATTTTTTTCAAGATGATTCCATTAGTAAATTAAAATATTAAAATTATATATTTACTCTCTTGATTCTATAAAAATCTCATGATTTCTTTATTTTTTAGGGATAACTTTATTAATAAATTAAAATTATATAATAATTTGGTAAACTTTTAAAATAAAATAATTATATATAAAATTTTTATTGATTCTTTTATTTCTTATTAATTTATTTATCTTTCATGATTTTTTTCTCTAAATTATCTTTTGAAAGGATTGCTTCTTTTAGTTTTCTTTTGCCGTTGTATCATAAAAATGCAATGCTCCTTAGATTTTTTATATCTTTAAGATACAAATTTTAGTCTCTAAGTAAATATTATCAAAGAGGTGCTAGCCTAGTGGTAAGGCCCTGAGGGGATAGTGCATGGTATGCCTATCTACCAGGGTTCGAATCCTGGGGGATGCACTTCGGCGATACCTAGACCTTGGGTCGGCTTTCGGGTCCAGGTTTACGGGCATACCAGTCTATGGGTATGCGGGTTCGGTCTTGACCGGTCTTAGTCGTACCTGGGCGGGTCCAGTCAATTTGGGCTGGGTCGGGTCGCCGCAGATTAGTAGGTGCTGCCCAATTGGATGCCCGGATACCGCGGGTGCGTGTGTGTGTGGGCTTAGCCCAAGTTACCGTACACAAAAAAAAAAGTCTAAGTAAATATTAAATGTTTTTATTTATTTATTTTATTTTTTAATGATTTTCTTTTATTTACTTTATTTGATTGTTTAATAATATATATTTGGAATATTATTTCTATAATTTTCTTAAGCATGCTCAAAACTTTTGAAAATTTATTTGCGATCCATCGACTATAATTCAAGAGAGATTAAATGTTTTAAATTTGATTTTGATTGAAAATAAGTTGCTAACAAATCTTAATTATAAAATTATAATAGATGATTTTGCTTCTATAAATGTAAAAAAATTCTATGTTCAAAAGATAATTGTGCTAGGTTGTTTGTCTTCTTGTTTGTAAAAATGCATGCAGTAGCTAGTGTTGGGTTATTATTTGAGTATTAAACTATTTTTATTATATGCTATAAGTTTTACTTAGTATTTCATTACTTTTAATTTTGCTACTATTTAAATTTTACACTTATTACCAGATTAATCCTAGAAGATTTATGAGTATTCGTTTAATGATACAAATGTTGGCTTAATTTTTATTTTTATATTGTTACTATCATGTATATTTTAAAATAAAGTATTTATTTTTAAATTTAGTAATAAGAAACTTAATAAATAATATAACTAAAAAATATAGGACCATATTTAAGTTTTTGCTTAGGACCTCCAAAATCTTAAGAACGACCTGAGCATGTATATAATTTATATCTTTTAGTTATGTAAATCATCGAGTTCCAATCCATAAAAGTGTATCCCCAAATTGAATTAAGAAACGAACACTTGGGGGTGTTTACTTGGGGCTTAATGAGCTTAATGAAAAAACTGACTTATTCGTGCAGACGTTTGGAGTGTTTTCTTGGGGCTTAATGACAAAACCGGCTTATTCGCGCAGACATTTCCGGCTTAATCACTAAGTAGGGGAAAGATGTGTTGTCCCCATTAAGACACATCTTTGACATTTATACCCTTTAAAAATAATGACATGCCTACCTTTCAACTCAATAATCACGCAATAAAAACCTAGGTGCTCGATTTCACCTTCACTACTTGTTCGATTTCGATTTCACCTTCACCGCTCGTTCGATTTTACTGCTTCGAGTTCATTGCTGGTTCGATTACACTATTTCAATTCACCGCTGGTTCGATTTGAACCCTAGACAATAATTTCCTTTGGTTGATTTCTCCAAAGGTAATGATTTTACTGATTGTTCGATACTTGTTTCTTCTCCATACTCGATTGTTGTTCCATACTTGTTTCTTCAGTCGATTGTTGTTCCATACTTATTTCTTAAGTCGATTGTTGTTCCATACTTGTTTTCTTCAGTCGATTGTTGTTCCTTACTTGTTTTTTCAGTCGATTTTTGTTGCATACTTGTTTCTTCTCCATAGTTGCTCGACATTTCTGCAATGTAGATTTTTGTAACCATGATTTCTACAATGTCGATTTCATACTTGTTTCATACTTGCTACTTTTTGTTTGAACTTGGCTACATTGTGTTTGAGCTTGGAAGTTTAAGTACTTAATGAATTTTTGTTTGATTTTTGGATTATATCAATGAATTTATGAATATATAGCTTAAAAAATAAACAACAATTTATAAAACAACTTAAAATTCATATTCAAGGGTAAATTGGTCATTTATGTTATTCAGACTGTTAATTCAGATAAAAAAGTAAACAACAACATCAATTTATCTAGACAGACACATTTATCCATACAGGACTTAATGGAAAATTTGGTAAACAACCCCTTGGTCTCCAAGTCAGAAGGGGAACAAAGATATATCTACATAAGAATTGGTGGTAGAAGAAGCAATTGAACCACTTATTGAAGATTTTAGAATCCATCGAAATCAATGAGAAAATGACTTATCTATTATTACATTGCTAACACATATTTATACATACAAATAAATGAAAACAAATATTATAGATGATCACAAAAGTAATTACAAGAATCAAATCAAGAGATATTGAAGCATAGATCAAGGGATGTGATATGGAGGCATGGATAAAGGGATATGATATGGAGACATGGATCAAGTGATATGATATGGTGTATCATGATCACAATCTCTATCTTTATCATTATAGAAACTAATGAGAAAATGACTTGTTTATTACAACATTGCTAACACATATTTATACATACAAATAAATGAAAGCAAATATTCTAGATGATCACAAAAGTAATTACAAGAATCAAATCAAGAGATATTGAAGCATAGATCAAGGGATGTGATATAGAGGCATGGATAAAGGGATATGATATGGAGGCATGGATCAAGTGATATGATATGGTGTATCATGATCACAATCTTTATCTTTATCATCCCCCCGCAAGATGGACAGTCGAAGATGAAGGTCAATCTTTGATACAAAATTCTGAGAAGTAGTGCGTGGAAGTGGTTTGGTAAGTGCATCAACAAATTGATCTTTACTTGAAATGTGGGACACTCAAAGAGTCCCATTTTGAACATTTTCACGAACAAAGTGGTAGTCAAGGCCTAAATGCTTCATTTTTGAATGAAATTTTGGATTAGAAACAACAAATGTGGCACTTGTGTTATTACAAAAAATCGATGGTTGGACCATGGATTGGTGGCCGAGCTCGGTGAGCAGATTAAGAACCCAAAGAACTTTAGCTGTGGTGGGTGCAATAGCCCGACACTCTGCTTCAATAGATGAGCGAGCAACAGTTCGTTCCTTTTTGGAGTTCCACGAGATTGGATTGTGGCCAAGGTAGACAACATATCCGGTAGTCGAAATGTAATTATCCTTGTCTCTTGTCCAATCAGCATCAGTAAAGGCATGAAGTCGTGAGAAGATGAATTGCTGTGAATTAGGATTCCTTTATTGATTGTACCTACTAGATATCGTAGGAGACGTTTGAGAGTCGCCATGTGCTCATCAGTGGGACAATGCATGTATTGTGACAACGTGTTAACACTAAAAGCAACATCAAGCTGAGTTAGTGATAAATATTGAAGACTTCTAACAAGGGCACGATATATATTCTGTTGGGTTGGCAAGAGGTGACCCGGAGTTAAGAGATAATGGTGGAGATGTGATCATAGGGGTGGACATTGTTGTGGCTTCTTCCATGTGAGCTTTCTTTAGAATATCAAGAGTGTATTTTTGTTGGCTTAGGAAGAGACCACGGGGGTGAGGAATGACTTCAACACCTAGAAAATAGGAGAGGTTGACAAGGTCTTTAAGAGAGAATCGAGCGGAGAGTTTAGATATAAAGGTGTCGATGAGATTTTTGTTGGAACCAGTGACAATGATATCATTGACATAGACAAGAAGATTGAGTACATATTTTTGTGACGAAGAATGAAAAGAGAAGAATCGGAGATGGCGTTGACAAAATTAAGAGTGAGTAGATATTTTTTGAGCTCCGTGTACCATGCCCGAGGGGCTTGTTTCAATCCGTAAAGATCTTTACGGAGCTTGCAAACATGATTGGGGCGACTTTTGTCAATGAAACCAGGAGGTTGGGTCATATACACATCTTCCATAAGTGTACCTTGGAGAAATGCGTTATTGACGTCAAGTTGGCGGAGAGACCAACCTAAAGTTACAGCTAAAGAAAGGATGACTCTGCTGGTAGAAGGTCTAATAACGGGGCTAAAGGTTTCATTATAATCTAGAACTGGACGTTGATGAAAACCTTTAGCCACTAGACGTGCTTTATAGTGTTCTATCATGCCATCGGAGTTATATTTAGTTCGAAATATCCATTTACAACCGACACGATTTTGGGAGGAAGATGGGGGAACAAGATCCCAAGTATGATTGTGAATAAGATTGTGATATTTATACACCATATCATATCACTTGATCCATGCCTCCATATCATATCCTTTGATCAATGCCTCCATATCACATCCCTTGATCTATGCTTCAATAATATCTCTTAATTTGATTCTTGTAATTACTTTTGTTATCATCTAGAATATTAGCTTTCATTTATTTGTATGTATAAATATGTGTTAGCAATGTTGTAATAGACAAGTCATTTTCTCATTAGTTTCTATATGGTATCAGAGCTCTAATCGATCAATTCTCCTAATCTCGTTCTTTCTTTCTTCCTCTTTATATCAATGACTTCAAGTGATATAGTATGGTGTATCATGATCACAATCTTTATCTTTATCACCACCAACTCACAAAATAAGGTAGACATCCACCAATAATTGTTTGTATATCAATATTCTAATAAACAAATTGATTTGTACTACAATTAGCAAATAAACAAGTACGCATTAGTCTTGTAGATGACTAGATGTGACATATGTAATACAATAATAACAAACAAGAGTATGATTAAAGCCAATATTCTAGAAATCATGGAAAGCTACATCTGTCCAATTACTTTCTAGAATCATCATTATATTATTACTATATGATTTCTCCAGGATGCAAGTGTTATCATTATCACCGCTAAACGTCATTTTCAGTTGAGAAATTCAAACAATTAATTACTTCTTGAGGAAGCAAAAAGAAGACGAGAAACCACGACGAAGAATGTGATTGAAAAGATGAAGCAAATCAAATTAGATTACATGTTTGTGACTAATTACACCAATTCCTAACCCTATGTTTTTGTTGATTATATATTGATCTTTCAAGAACTTATAGATCAAATTAGGGCTTTGATTGAATTTTAATAGGAATGAACCAACCATTCCTAAAAATAATAATTTTTTTTATTTTCTTGAAATGCCAAATTACTATATAATCCCTTTTTTATATTTATAATATTTCATGACACTAACTCTTCTAAATTTTGTGAAACAAATTTTAAAATTTTCAAAAGTAATAACAAAATATTTTTTATATAACAAGAGGTTTATATATGTGATGTATCAAAATGTAAAATTTAATTCTAATTCTAATTCTAATTCTAATTCAAAATCAAAATATAAATTATTTTAAATTTATTTTTTATTTTTTGAAAAAGGTACAATTATGAAATGAGGTTTTAATAAAAGTAAAATATTTATTATTTATTTGGTTGATTAGTCTTTAGATTTGGGAATAATAACAATTTGTTCTTAACATTTTAAAACGATGAAAAAAAGAATGTTTTATAAGAGCATCTCCAACAACTTTTCTATAATTTCTCTAAAATAGAGAACCAAAAGTGAAAATCTCTAAAAAGTATTAAATTCAACTCCAATTGATTTGTTATTTTGGAGATTTTAAAACAACTTATATTATTATAATATTCTCTAATTTATCATCTTAATACACTTTTTAAAAAAAACTTAAAATAAAATGATAAAAATTGAATCTCATTGGTGGGATTAAATAAAATAATCATTTCTCTCCCCTACCATCAAGTTTTAGAGAATTCTCTAAACTTAGAAAATTTTCAAGTTTTTTCTATTTATAGCAAACAAGATAGCAAAGCTGTTGGAGATGTTTAGAGAACAAAAACACATTTTTTTTTCTATTTTAGCAAAATTGTTGGAGATGGTCTAAAAGGGCAATGCTAATGACACCCTTATTAATGTCAAAATCAGGCCAATTCATGCATTGGGAATATAAAAAGCAGATTTTGATGTTGATGAATGTGAGGAGAAAATCATTTATAAGGGTGTCATTGGAAATTTTGTATGCATGAATAATTTATATTTAAATGTTTTATGAAAGATCATCATGCTGGAGAGAAAGAGTAAAGGTGGCGATGGAGGGAGAGTTAACAACAAAGATTGGAGAGATTCTAGGGTCGGCAATGAGAGAAATATCGATGTCAGAAGAATTGCAACAATGTTTTTCTTTACCAAGTTTCTACATAAATGGAGAGAAAAGGATCTTTGGAACCTCTTTTCAAAGCATGGAACGATTGTGGATGTTTACTTAGCAAGGAAACTAAACAAGGAGGAGAAAAGATTTGGTTTCCTGCATTTCATCAGAGTATCTGATGAGCTTGATTATGAAATAAGACTGGGGAAGATCTGGATCAGTAAGTTTAAACTATTCATTACACTGTAGAAGTTCAAAAGATTCAGCAGAGATCGTAAAGAGAAGGAAAAGAACTTAGATGAAGGCGAAAAGAACACTACTACAGAAATAGGTATTTTAAACGGTTGTTTTGAACATTTTAAAACGGTTTTACAACCGTTTGAAAGGGCACCATTTGAAAAAGTCAGGAGCTTTTTTAAACGGTTTTTAACCGTTTAAAAAATAAAAGAATACTATCTGCTGCACATAGGACTCGATCTTAAAACCACAACCATGTAAACCCACGACACTTACCATTCCGCCACATCTTCTTCTGTGTTTATAGAAGCACCATTAATTCTTTTATTCATTTTCTGTCTAGCTTTGTACTCCCAACTTCAACTTCAGATTCGGCCCAGATTTATTCCAAATTATCAAAAACTCAAAACACGAACATTGTATATCTGTGTGTTGGGTTTCTAGATCATCTTGAATCACTCAAATTGGAGACCGGACGAGTGATATGATCAAAACGCCACAGTTGCGCAAATCTATCAAAAATTATCGGTTTGTTCTTTTTCGCTCCAAATTGTTCCGAACCTATCAAAATATAAAAACGCATTAATGTAGTTCGATTTTACCCTAAATTTTTAAAGGCCTTTTTAAACAGTTGTTTCTAAAGAACCGTTTAAAAAGATGTATGTATTTTAAATGGTTGAATGAAAAAAAACGTGTAAAAAAGTTGGGCGGTTTTTTAAACGGTTTTGTTCAATTATACGTGTAAAATATGTATCCCTTTTTAAACGGTTTTTTATAACAACCGTTTAAAAATGTCATATGACTTTTTTAAACGGTACCACAACCGTAGAACCGTTTAAAAAAAAGTCTTAAAAAAACGGCCAACTTTTTAAACGTTTTTTTCGAATTTTTTTAAAAACCATTTAAAAAGGTGCGTTTAAAAAGTCATTTCTGTAATAGTGGAAGAAATGGAAGGTGAAAGAGAGAGATGTAGATCCTTTTGCAGAGGTCCTTAAAGGGAACGTCCCACCCATAACTACGGGAGGGCAGTGGAGAATTAAGTTGCAATCAAAGGGAAATTTAGAGACTGTCAGGCTCTTAGAATCTCATATGGTTGGCAAGGTTACATCAGTCCATCCATTAAACAACTTGGTGGAGAGAAAGAATGTTATAGATTTGGGAATAATAACAATTTGCTCTTAACATTTTAAAACAATGAAAAAAGAATGTTTTATAAAATTGGAAGTTTTGTATGCATGAATAATTTATATTTAAATGTTTTATGAAAGATCATCATGCTGGAGAGAAAGAGTACGGGTGGCGATGGAGGGAGAGTTAAAAACGAAGATTGGAGAGATTCTAGGGTCGACAATGAGAGAAATATCGATGTCGGAAGAATTGCAACAACGTTTTTCTTTACCAAGTTTCTAGATAAATGGAGAGAAAAGGATCTCTGGAACCTCTTTTCAAAGCATGGAATGGTTGTGGATGTTTACTTAGCAAGGAAACTAAACAAGGAGAGGAAAATATTTGGTTTCCTGCATTTCATCAGAGTATCTGATGAGCTTGATTTTGAAATAAGACTAGGGAAGATCTGGATCAGTAAGTTTAAACTATTCATTACACTATAGAAGTTCAAAAGATTCAGCAGAGATCGTAAATAGAAAGAAAAGAACTTAGATGAAGGCGAAAAGAAGGAATGGAAGGTGAAAGAGAGAGATGTAGATCCTTTGTAGAGGTCCTTAAAGGGAACGTCCCACCTACAACTACGGGAATGCAGTGTAGAATTAAGTTGCAATCAGAGGGCAATTTAGAGATTGACATGCTCTTAGAATCTCATATGGTTGGCAAGGTTACATCAATCCATCCATTAAACAACTTGGTGGAGTTATGCAACTTGGATGGACGATCTAACGTTAGATTTTTGTACCTTGGTGGGTGATGGGTAATGTTCAGGCCGCCTGAAAAGGTGATTAATGCTAGTATGGTTAAGTTGGTAGGGTTGGATAAATGGTTCTCGGTCATCTCTGCATGGTGTTAAACCCAGTATTCTAGTTGATAAACAATCACACACAATAATATAGATCAAGAGATAAAAAGATCAGAATAACATACCACAATCCCTTGATTAATCAATGAAAACCAATGTGTGTTCTTGGTACCTTGAATGTGCGATTACAGAGAGAATTCGTACGGCTCTAAACAATAATTATGAGGATTATCAGAGTTAACCCTAAAACCTAATTAATTAAAACTATTTATACTTAGGCGACTAATGCCTAATGGGCTTTGGGCCCAATTACAAATAACTAACAATAAACTCAATTACCCCCTAGACTATTAAATACTCTTACAATTTAGACCACGTATTTAACTTTAATCTTGAATACAATTTATGATCCAACAATCTCCCCCTTTGGATTCAAGATTAAAAAAAAATTGGCAATAGTCTTCAGGTCTTCACTTTTCTTGAAAACTTCAGATACAGTCTTCATCTTTCTTTTTTGATAGATCAAATAAGCTCAGACACTTTGAATTCTTTGAAAACTTCAGAAATCTTTACTTCAAAACTTCAAAAATTCTTGTATTCTCCCTTGTTGATTATTCTCCCCCTTTTTGATGATTGGTGAGGATCATCATCATCAAAACATAGCAAAAACAATGTTCTCCTTGTTGTATAGTCATCAATTAAGCGCAGTCTTCATGTATAGATCCCTATGTGGAAATAAGAGCATTCTCTCCAAATGGAGAAAGTGATTATTTCAATCTTTTCAAATTCAAATAAAATAAATGTGGTAACCCTGAATCAACAAATGACTCAGTTAAAATGCCTGTCAGTAACACAAAGTTACTGAGTAACACAAAGTTACTATATAAGGAGTTGGTTTTGATGTTGGCTCCCCAGGACTTCCATTCAATCATCGAATAACACATGGTTATCTATGAACGTTCTTACAGAAAACAAATTTCTGTGTGCTCGTGCATGTGTATGAAAGAATTAAGCACAGATGGTTGCTTTTCAATGTAGGCTCAAAATATGTAAACGTGTTGAGACAACAACAAATTGTACAAAGACTCAATGTGCATGAGAAAGGGTTCGAAGGTGGGGCAACTTTCCTTCTTTTTCAATATTAGTATCTTCCAAGTGAAGAACCAATAGCATATGTGCTGTTTCCCCAGAAAATGTGAAACATTCTCTTTTTGAGAAAAAAATGAGTAGCTGGTGGGGTTGTATGCAAGAGATGGCATGGGCTAGGTGCCTTTTTCAATGTCATTCACGAAGAAATGTGAAACAACAAATAATGTGGCTGCCCGGCTCAGAAAGAAGTTTGGTGCAGAGTTTGATATTCTTTTACTCTGTTCTCTCAACCTCTTTATTTTAATTCTCACTTCTAACCAATCTCTCTTTTCCATTTTACCTCTTCACACACCAACACTCAATCTTTTGACCCCTCTCCCCTCAATCACTCAGGGAATACTTTCTGGGTAGGAAACACTGGTTATCGTGAATCCATGGAAGTTCTGTTAAGCTCACACACTGAATCCCTTGTATTTTCCTAAAAGAATGTGCCCGTTCAACAGTTTTTTGTACATGAAAGCACAAAGGAATACAAACATGAAGAATAAAAATTTGGTGAAGTCAAAACATAAGATGTTTGACAATGCAATTCTCCCCCTCAACTAAAAGAGTATGACAATTAAGCTTATAGACGATTAAGCTCCCTCTCAACTTAAGGATTTTTTTTAATGAAACAGAAAACAGAAAAATAAAGCACTGAAGTGCGGGTTCTAATCAGATGTGATTAGAAGCCATAGTCACTTGAACACACCTGCATATAAAAGAAATCATGGTAATCATTTGTGAAAAATGATTCCTCTCTCGTTAGCAACAGTTGGAAAGTAAAACACAAGATTAAGATTCAGAATACTCCCCCTAGAATCATGAGTAAGGTCTAAGATGACATGTTTAACATACCAAGTTTGCTGATGAGAAATTGGAACCTCTTTTCATCCAACGGCTTGGTGAAAAGATCATCTAACTGGAAGTCAGTTTGAACAAAGTGCATTTCGATATCACCTTTTTCTACATGATCTTTGATGAAGTGATAGCGTACATATATATGCTTGGTCTTTGAATGCTGAACCGGGTTAGCAGTTATGGCTATTGCGCTCTTGGAATCACAATAAATAGGAATACGCTTGTAGTTGTATCCAAAGTCCCTTAACTGTGTCTTCATCCAGAGGACTTGTGAACAACAACTAGCAACAACTACATATTCAGCCTCTGCAGTGGATGTTGAAACACAGTTTTGTTTCTTTGAGGTCCAACTCACAAGTTTGTCACCTATAAATTGACTTGATCCAGAAGTGCTTTTCCGGTCTAGCTTACATCCTGCATGATCAGCATTTGTAAAGGCAGTTAGTTCAAAACGAGAATCCTTGGGATACCAAATGCCTAAATTAGGAGTGCCTTTGAGATATCTAAGGATTTGCTTAACAACATTAAAGTGCGACTTTTTAGGATTAGACTGATATCTCGCACAAAAACATGTGGCGAACATTATATCTGGGTGACTGGCAGTCAGATAAAGTAAGGAACCAATCATGCTACGATACACCTTTTGATCAACAGGTTTACCAGAGGGATCTGTATCTAAGAGTGTACCAGTAGCCATTGGTGTTTTCATGACTGAGCTATCTGACATATTGAACTTTCTTAACATGTCTTTTATATATTTAGCTTGATTGATGAAAATGCATTCGGGTAATTGCTTTACTTGTAAGCCAAGAAATAAATTTAATTCACCCATCATCGACATTTCAAACATTGTTTCCATGATTTTAGAAAAGTTCTTGCAAAATTTCTGATTTGTCGACCCAAATATTATGTCGTCAACATAAATCTGAATGAGAATCAAGTCCTCACCTTGACTTTTAAGAAATAAGGTGGTATCAACCGTACCTTTCTTGAAACCATAAGCTATGAGAAATTTAGTTAGAGTTTCGTACCAGGCTCTTGGTTCTTGTTTAAGACCATACAGTGCTTTATCTAGCACGTAGACATGATCAGGGTGATGAGGATCAATGAAACCTTCAGGTTGTGCCACGTAGACCTCCTCATGCAGAACGCCATTTAGGAAGGCTGACTTTACGTCCATTTGATAGACTGTAAAGTTTTTGTGCGCTGCATATGCTAAGAAGATTCTGATGGCTTCAATCCTTGCTACAGGGGCGAATGTTTCATCATAGTCAATGCCCTCCTGTTGACAATACCCTTTTGCAACCAAACGAGCTTTGTTTCTTACAACTACTCCAGCCTCGTCTTTTTTGTTTCTGAATACCCACTTTGTTCCAATAACAATTTTACCTTTAGGTAGTGGGATCAAGCGCCAAACCTTGTTCCGTTCGAATTGCAGAAGCTCGTCTTGCATAGCAGAAATCCAGAAGATCACGTAGAGCTTCTGATGCTTTCTTTAGTTCTAAGGAACTAAGGAAGCTTGAAAACATGCAGAAATTAGCTGATGCAGACCTAGTCGTGACACCAGATTGTATGTCACCTATCACGTTATGCAGGGGATGATCCTTAGTCCAACGATGTGTGCTGGTAAGGATTCAACTGTTTGTTGCGTGTTTGATGCATTGTATTCATCATGCACGGCAGGTAGATCCACAGATGTACTCGGGAC
Source organism: Arctium minus (assembly GCA_954870635.1). Classification (NCBI taxonomy): domain Eukaryota; kingdom Viridiplantae; phylum Streptophyta; class Magnoliopsida; order Asterales; family Asteraceae; genus Arctium; species Arctium minus. Next base: position 24,438,209 of record OX941081.1, on the reverse strand, counting down.
ATCTTGTACTAGGATTGGAAACCTTAGCACGAAACACTTTGGGTTGTGTGGAAGAATTAGAATTAGAATTGGAATTAAGGTTCACTTTAGCTTTTCTTTTACTCTTCTTGGACTTAGGAGTGGAGTAGTATTTGAAAGAATTATACCAGCAGTGTTTGCAATAAAGATTCTTTCGATCAAAAGTCATAAATTTAGATTTATCGGAACAAATCTGACATTCATGTCCATCAAAAGAATTACTTTTCAAAACATCACTGTCTGAAGTACAACTATTTGGAACAGAAGTTTCACTAAAATGCAAACTATTCTTTTTATTCAAACTATCCTCTTTATTCTTCTTACTCCTCCCAACTCCATTTCCTTTTATATCTGAAACAGAATCAGGAATCTTGTTAGTCTCTATCTTAGAGGGTGGTTCTTTTCTAGAGTTACTTGAAGTCTCACCCTTCTAAAAAACACTAGGTGGATATTCAGGACAATCAGAGTAAACAACTGAAGGTTTTGCAGGAGCATCAAATTCTGGATTAGTTCTTACCTTCCAGCTTGGATCATTGAACATCTGTTTATCATTTGAAGCATTTTTGAATAAAGTAATTTTCAAATCATTGATCTCTGTGCAAATCTCTTGATTTTCTTTCAAAGATTTTTCAAGTTTAAATTTGAGATCAAAGTTTTCATCTTCAACCTCATCAAGAGACTGTTGCAACATATCAATTTGCTTCATCAATTCAGATGTATGATCACTCACAGAATTTGACTCCTTTACAGTAGAAACAGGATCAGAATCTAAAGAATTCATCATTTCAGAAAACCTTTCTTCGGTCATGTTTTCAATAAACTCCATTTTATCATTTTTAGAACAAGATCCATTCGTGATGACAGTTTCTTCTTCAACCTCTTCAACAAGTAAAGGTTTAGAAGTAATGGGATTTGAGACTGATGGTATAGTTGATGGATCAACATCCGATTCATACTTATCATATTTGTATTCAGTCTCAGGTGGAACCATGTCTTTGCTGAATGATTCTTTTGAAGATGTGGTAAACAGTGATTCAAACTCAGTTAATTCAATCTTTCGAGTCTCATAGCTTTTATTCAAATCACTGTATTTAAAACCAACTGATTTAAAAGAATTTTGAGAATCAGTTTCACAAGACTTGTCCTTTCCCATTTCTTCTCGACCTTTGGTCTCTATAAAAGGTTTAGAAGTACTTGCTTCAACAAAGGTTGCACGAATGTTAGGAATGGGTCTGATTGCGGAGCCAAATTTATCAAAATTATATAAGTGCTCCGGTGCCTTTTTCAAAACGTCGTTAGTTGGCACACCCAAACCTGGTTTAAGTTTATAAAACCTTTCATCTTGGAGTTTATTGGTCAACAGATTTAATGTCTGCTCAGTCTGACCTCGTTTCATATTAATATCCTCCAATTCCTTGATTTTAGTGAAAGCTTCATTTCTTTCTTGAAAACATACTTCAAATTTAATTTTGAACTCACCTTTTTCAGCATTGAGATTTACAAGATCCTTTTCTAAACCAGATATTTTTCTTTTTAAAGATTCCTTTTCAGCTTTTAAACCATCATTTTCTTTTTCTTTTTCTTCCACAACAACTTTTAGCAAAGCTTTTTCATCACGAAAACTCAAAGCTGATTGATGTGCGGAGCTAAGTTTACCTTTCAATAAATCAAATTCATCTTTCATATTATATATTTGGGCCATCAAAGATTCAACAAGTTCAAAATTATCACTTACCTCAGAGTTCGCATCTTCGGAATGTGCCTCAGAATCTTCATCGTCACCATCCAGTTTTGCCATGTAGGATACTTGGGTGAAGTGCGCCTGTTCCTCGTCATTAGAACTTTGGAACAACCAGTTTTCTTCTTCAACCATAAGCACCTTTCCCTCTTCAGCTTTCTTGGAAATGAGTGACTTCCTTGCGTAATATTCTGAGTTCTTTACTTTCTTGAACTTGCAATATCTGGAGAAGTACCCAAATTTGCCACAGTTGTAGCATCTGCTCGGATCATCCTTTCTTTCTTCTTTCTTCTCCTCTCTCTTTTCTTCTTTTCTATCTTCCTTCCTGTCTTCACGTCCTTCCTCTCTCCTGCCATGCCTTGGCTTGTATCTCATTTCATACTTCTCTTTCTTGTATCCATCATACTTTGGCTTTGAGTAGTATTTATTTTTGCCAAAGCTCTTCTTGAATCGTCGAGTAATTAGAGCCAAGTCCTCAGAGAACTTTTGTATATCCGGATCAGAATCAATCTCCAGTTCTTCATCACTCGAAGCAGAATCAGACTCAGTAAACTCCGTAACAAGAGCTTTAGATACTTTCTTCTTTGACCTTGCAAAAGGTACAGGACCAAAACTTGAACTTTTTCCTTTGCCGGCTATGAGAGCCACAGAGTCCTTCAGATTTTTGGACTCATTGTTAATAGTTGTCACTTCTTCTTCATGCTGAGCAAGAGTAGAGAAAATATCAGTGACGTTCTCTAGAGCCATGTTTTTTGACATCTGAAGATTGATGGCAAAGTTCTTCCATTCAGGGTTCAAGTTCTTGATGAACTTATAGTTTATCTCTGAAGCAGATTTAGAGATATTGTTCCTCCTCAGGTCATTCAGAATAATGTTGTATCTGTTATAGGTATCAAGCAGTGTTTCTCCTTCTCTTGCATGAAATCCCTCATAGGCATTAATGCACAGATTCTGCTTTGCCTGAATTGAAGCTTCACTTACCTCAAGTTGTCTTGCTAGCTCATCCCAGATATCTTTAGTTGAATCTCGACTGTCTACCCGATTGTAAATGTCATTTGGGATGGCCATTGTCAGGTAAATGAGAGCTTCTTCATCTATCTTGTATAGATCTTTTTCTTAATCAGTGAAGAACTCATACGGTCTAGGAACAAATCTGTCAGCGATTTTCGGAGTGGTGTCTGTTGCAGCTTGACCCTGTACTCTGATAATTGGATTTACTGGACCAGAAATGATTGAATTCATGTATTCTCTGTTCTTGTGATTTAGAAACTGGATCATTCTCTTCTTCCATTGCTGATACTCATTTGCCATGAGGACAGGAGGTTTGGACTGAGAGCCCATTGAGAGAAGCTGGTTCGACATCTTAGCTGTATGGTTAGAAATCAAACTTATCTATACCAAGAGCATCAACTAGATGAGATTCTTAGAATCAAGTATTGGATAAAAACTACACTCAAATATTTTCAGAAAAATAAATTTCCACAAATAATTTAAAAGCAGAATTTCCAAAAAACAAACTTATCTGGCGCAAAATTGAACTAAGGCAGTGACGCAGAAGGACGGTTTGCGTGAGAGACAGGTCGCGCGAAATAAAGTTTTGCGCGAACAGTGGATGGCGCAAAGCTGAGGTTTGCGCGAGTAAGGGGTTACGCGAAGTGAGTTTTGCGCGAGTGAAGGATGGCGTAAAAATGGAATTTGCGCTAGACGTGGGTCGCGCAAAAGGAGATTTGCGCGAGTAATGGGTGGCGCAAAACAAATGTTTGCACGAATAACTGTTGGCGCAAAAAAGTGACCGGGGTCTTACTTGACCGGGGTCCTACTCGACCGGGGTTTTGAAGTCGACCGGTGTGTTGCACGACCGGAGAGGACCTTCGACCGGTATCAGCCTTCGACCGGTAATGTGATGTGACCGGGTAGTCCTTCGACCGGTATGGAGGGACCGATACGGTGTATTCGACCGGTATGCTGCGACCAAGACCGGATCGATGTGTCGACCGATGCCCTATGACCGGAGTTGATGTGAGTAGGCTGACCGGTATGAGTACGACCGGTATGGTGCGACCTGAGTCAACCTGGGTGCAGTGACCGGGGTGTCCCCGACCGGTATGGACCGGTGAAGTGTATGGCACAAAATAAAGTTTTGCGCGAATAGGGTCGACCGATATAGCGACCGATGTTTCGACCGGGACCGGACCGCTAGACTAACGACCGGTATGTTCTTGAAGCTTTCGACCCAGAAATCAACGAGAACTCAAATTCAAATGCAAAAATCAGACTTTCTTACCCATAAATATATATCGATCGAAATACAATCAAAATCAATGATTAGAAACCACTTTTTATCACTCAATTTGAAGAATGCAGTAGACGACAGGTATATGAACTTGTCGAACCCAGTATCAAACAAATCATCAAAAATCCAATTGATTAATGAATTAAAGCGCAATTAAACAATCAGATAACATTCAGAAGCATGAAACGCATATAATCATATCAATTTTATGCATAAAAACTCATAAATTCATGAACTCGATTATCACACAGTAGTTATCGATAAACACAGTTTCAATCCAAAAAGCTTGATTCTTTAGGCTTTGATACCACTTGTTAAACCCAGTATTCTAGTTGATAAACAATCACACACAATAATATAGATCAAGAGATAAAAGTATCAGAATAAGATACCGCAATCCCTTGATTAATCAATGAAAACCAGTGTGTGTTCTTGGTACCTTGAATGTGCGATTACAGAGAGAATTCGTACGGCTCTAAACAATAATTATGAGGATTATCAGAGTAAACCCTAAAACCTAATTAATTAAAACTATTTATACTTAGGCGACTAATGCCTAATGGGCTTTGGGCCCAATTACAAATAACTAACAATAAACTCAATTACCCCCTAGACTATTAAATACTCTTACAATTTAGACCCCCTAATTAACTTTAATCTTGAATACAATTTATGATCCAACACATGGTCAAAGGATTTCACTGTCGAAGAGAGACTGTGTTGGCTTACAGTGGAGGGAGTCTCGGCTAAGGTGTGGAGTCCAAATACGTTAATCTCTATTGCGGCAAAGTGGTGAGAGGTCCTTATATTGGAACCAAGATGGCATTGTTAGATCTCAGATTTATTGGATTCAAGATCATCCAATCTAAAGACTGGAATCTGAAGCTAAAGCTGAAAAGCCACTCTCAATATTAGTCTAATGTTAGTTTGTAATAAATTGTCAAAGTTTATTATTGTATTTTATATTATTATAATATTCCTAGATATCTATTTGTTAAGATATTTAGGATATTAGTTTAGTTTAGATATTTAGTTTTAGATATTATGTTAGCTTTAGTTATTAGGTGAGATATTAGAATATATCTCATAACTTATCATCTTTAACATCGATCAAACACTGTTCATCAGAGAGAAAACATAGAGAGATTTCAAAGAGAAAAACATCAATCCTGTAATCCGTCGTTTGTAATCGAACAAGTTGGTTAATCTTATATGTTTGTGATTGTTTGATTGTCTGGTAAGATCGTGTTCAAATCTAAGGGACCGACAATTGGTATCAGAGCTTAAAACAGATTCAAATCAAATTTAAAGAACTCTCTGTGTTATTCATCTTCAACACACTGTACCATCGATCAAAAGGCGAAATCGTACGCTAGTCGAGGCCGCTCGAACTATGCTAAGCCAATCTGACTTACCTCTATTTTTATGGGCAGAAGCTGTATCGGCTGCATGCTACACTCAGAATCGTTCCATGATACACCGCAGATATAAGAAGACTCCGTATTCGTTAATCAACAACCGAACACCGACAATCAAATATTTTCATATATTTGGGTGTAAGTGTTATGTTCTAAACGATAGAGAGAGTCTGAACAAGTTCAGCGCTAAGGCGGATGAGGGCATCTTTATTGGCTATTCCTCTACATCTATTGCATACCGTGTATACTTGAAGAAGTCAGAGAATGTTGTTGAAAGCTTCAACGTTAAATTTGATGAAGAGATGGCTTCTGAACACGTCTGTTCAGAACCCGTGATAACTGGAGTACTAGCTTCTGGGCAAAACAGTTCAGAACCTGTGTCTCAAGCGAACAAATCAGATGGGGCATCAACGTCTACTAATCATTTATCTGATTTAGATTTATTATTTGAACTTTTTTATGATGAATTTCTTGGATCTAAAATAACCAAATCTGTTGTGGTTGACAGGATGGAAGACTCAATGACTACTCATCCAACCATTTCAGATATTTCTACGGAATCCGACTCCACGATTCAACAAGAAGTTCAAGTTCAAATACCTACTCTAACAGTTGAAGCTGTGACTAATAATGAAGAGACAGAAGTTGCTGACCAAGTTGTACCTACTGAGACTTCTGCACCTACTACTTCAACTGAACCCCCCCATTCCTACTGAACAACCTGAAGAAGATAACAGTGGATTCATATATGATGATATTGATCTAACTACATATAATCCACTCGCTCATTAACACAAATGGACCAAAGCGCACCCGCTAAGCCAAATCATTGGAGATCCAACAAAACCGGTGCAAACTAGGTTTGCTTCTATGAATATGTGTATGCATGAATCCTTTCTGAGCAAGATCGAGCCTACTCGCGTATCTGAGGCCCTTGCTGATTCCAATTGGGTGACTGCAATGCATGAATAGCTAAATCAGTTTGAAGCACTTAAAGTCTGGAGACTCATACCCAAACCTCAAGGTAAAACCATTATCGGTACGAAATGGGTTTTCAAAATCAAGAAAGATGAAGATGGTACTGTTATCAGAAATAAATCAAGACTTGTTGCCAAGGGATATAGGCAAGAGGAAGGAATAGATTACAACGAGGCTTATGCTCCAGTGGCGCGTTTAGAGGCAATTCGAATGTTTCTAGCCTACGCATCCCACAAGAACTTCATGGTCTTTCAAATAGACGTGAAGACAACATTTCTGAATGGCATTCTCAAAGAGGAAGTCTACGTCTCTCAGCCAGAAAGCTTTGTTAATCAAGAGAAACCGAATCATGTATACGTTCTCGACAAAGCTATTTATGGACTGGAACAAGCTCCTCGCGCCTGGTATGATGTTTTATCTAAGTTTTTGGTCAAGTCAGGTTTTACAAAAGGTACAGTTGATACCACTTTATTCGTTAAACGGGAGAAATCCGATATCATTCTAATTCAAATATATGTGGATGATATTATTTTTGGCTCTACAAATCCTAAATACTATAAGAATTTTTCAAACCTTATAGTGTCACGTTTTCAGATGAACATGATGGGAGAGATGAATTTCTTTCTCGGATTACAAGTCAAACAATTTTCATCGGGGATTTTCATCAATCAATCTAAGTACATTCTTGATATTCTTCGGAAGTTCAAAATGGAAAATTGTAAACCGATTGGTACCCCAATGACACCTGGTACTAAGATTGGCACCGATCCTTCGGGAAAGGCTGTTGATGTTAGGACTTATAGAGGGATGATAGGTTCTTTGATGTATCTCACTTGAAGTAGGCCGGATATATTGTTTTCTACATGTTTATGTGCTAGATATCAGGCCAATCCTAAAGAATCCCATGTGTCTGCAGTTAAGCGCATTTTTAGGTATTTGAAGGGCACTGCAGATCTTGGTTTGTGGTATCCTAAAGATACTAGCTTTGAACTAACAACATATATAGATGCAGATCATGTTGGTTGCATGCTAGACAGAAAGAGCACGTCAGGTCATATACAGTTCCTCGGTGATAAACTCGTCAGTTGGGCATCAAAGAAGCAATTATGTGTCTCAACTTCAACGGCCGAAGCAGAATATGTGGCTGCTGCTAGCTGCTGTTCTCAAGTCTTGTGGATGAGAACTCAACTGCGCAAATACGATTTTCATTTCAACAAAATCCCGATCTACTGTGACTCAAAGAGCGCTATCGCGATAACAACTAATCCTGTTCAGCATACAAAGACCAAACACATCGATGTCAGGTATCATTTTATAAAAGATAATGTCGAAAAAAGAAAAATTAAACTTTACTTTGTAAAAACTGATTATCAGGTTGCAGATTTGTTTACCAAACCCTTGGACAAAAAGAGATTCAATTTTCTTGTCTCTAAGCTTGGTATGCTAAATCTTAAGACCTAATTGGTGGTTACCTATTAAAGTTTCTTATTGTAAATTTTTTTATCATTTTTTTATCATTATTTCTGCAAGATATCTGTTCTTTAATCTGTTCATGATCTAAGGGAGAGTGTGAGAAGAAACTTCATAGATGATCATTGTTATTTTGATGGGGAACATACCTAATTTCTGCATTTACCTTTTTATCAAAATTTTTGTAATGCATAATTTTAGGGGGAGCTCTTCAAGTCAAAGGAGTAAAAGAACTATGACTTCTGATTATTTCTGATCAGAACTCGTACTTTCATTATTTTACTGCTTTTTGTCATTTTTAATTTTAGTGAATAAATTTGCTTTGACTATGACTTAAGACTTTTGTAGTTTGAGAGATGCTTACAAGATCATATCTTTATGACTTTAAGCTTAACTTCATGAGATGTAAGATTGCACTCAAAAGGTATAATTTTTTATCTTCATCTTATATATGGTTGAAAGGAGAACAAATTTCAATCATAGAAAACATTGTTCTTAAATGTTCAAACCACTTCCCAAATCTCAAACCGATTTCATGAATTGGAAGTGTGCTTTTAAATGTTTTCTAGATCTACTTTGTGCTTTAACTGAAATAGTTAAACCATTTTGAGCATCATGTGCTTTCTAGGAAAACATGGGATTTCATTGTGCTAGGACTTAACACAACTTCTATGGAATCACGTTAACCAGTGTTTCCTACCCAAGAGGTTAATCCAAAGTGATTGAGTGTGAGGAGTCGAAAAGAAATGAGTGTAGATTATGTGATGAGGTATAAAGAAAAAGAGAGTTTGGTTAGAGTGAGCTTAATGTTAAAAGAAAGAAGGTGTGAGAACAGAGTTAAAAAGAATATCATAACTCTGCACCAACTTTTTCTGAGTCGGGCAGCCACAATTCTAATGTTTCACAACTCTTTGGTGAACAATATTGAAACAGGCAACTAGCCCATGCCAACTCTTGATCAAACCTCACTAGTCACTCATTTTCTACTCAAATAGAAAGTGTTTCACATTTTCAAAGGGGAAGCAGCACATTTGCTATCTGATTTTCATTTGGAAAATCTGGATATTGAAAAGAAGGAAGTCTGCCCCACTTTCACACTTCAATCATGCACATTGAGTCTGTGTTTAACTTACTGCTGTCTCAGTGGTTTACACAATTTTGAGCCTATAAGCAATCATTCGTGCTTAATTCTTTCTATCACATGCACGAACACACAAGGAATTTGTTTCTTTGTCATAACGTTCATAGAATTTACCTTTGTGGTGTTTCGATGATTGAATGGAAGCCCTAGGGGAGTGAACATCAAAAAGCTTCTTTCGAATGTGTATTCGTTACATACAGTGACTTCGTGTTACGGACAGACATTTTAACTGATTCATTTGTTGATTCAGGTGTTACACGATTATTTTGTCTAGATTTGCAAAGATCTGGATGAATATCTTTTGAATTGACGGATCAGAGGCTCCGTATGAAAAACATTTCTTGCTACAAGTTTTGATGAAAGCGTTGCTCTTTTCATCAAAAAGGGGGAGAAGAGCAAACCAAGAAATGGAAAAGATCAAAAGTTTAGAGAAATGTCCAAGATCAACAAAGTATTCTGAAGACATGCTGATTTGAGAGAAATTTTCTTTGAAGATACTTTGCTAAAGCATTCTGAGCTAAAACTGGAGATTATTACATATTGAAGACAAAGAAGGAGATTGCATCTTCTGAGCTGAAAGAGAAGACTGAATTGCTAAATCATTTTAGTAATGATCTTGATCCAAAGGGGGAGATTGTTAGATCTCAGATTTATTGGATTCAAGATCATCCAATCTGAAGAATGGAATCTGAAGCTAAAGCTGAAAAGCCACTCTCAATATTAGTCTAATGTTAGTTTGTAATAAATTGTCAAAGTTAATTATTGCATTTTATATTATTATAATATTCCTAAATATCTATTTGTTAAGATATTTAGGATATTAGTTTAGTTTAGATATTTAGTTTTAAATATTATGTTAGCTTTAGTTATTAGGTGAGATATTAGAATATATCTCATAACTTATCATCTTCAACATCGATCAAACACTGTTCATCAGAGAGAAAACATAGAGAGCTTTCAAAGAGAAAAACATCAATCCTGTAATCCGTCGTTTATAATCGAACAGGTTGGTTAATCTTATATGTTTGTGATTGTTTGATTGTCTGGTAAGATCGTGTTCAAATCTAAGGGACCGACAGACATCAATACACTGATCCTCGTATAGGCAAGGTTTGTATTCTCTCTAAGGTTGCTTCTAGATTTAATATAGAAAAAGATATCATGGTGAATCAAAAGATTTTTAGAATCAGAGTGGTGGAGAAGGATGATTTTTGTCCAAATTGGGAGGTTATAATGGTTAAGTAGGACATCGAGGATTCGGGTAGTGACGATGACAACGATGTTGATGAGGAGATGGAGGATGAATCGGATGAGGAGACCTTTCTTTGAGCACACTCCTGATTCTTATTTGAAGAAGGAGGTCAAGGAGCAGGATAAGGCAACTAGAAATCAAAACTCCAATGTGGCGGCAGACTTTTGCTCAGTGGCGGTGCCGGAAAATGGGGAGATGGAGGTGCCGGAGACTGGGGAGGAGAGAGATATCAGAAAGTGGGGAGGTCTGCGTTTTTTCAAGGCTGCTGGAAAAACAAGTGGGAGGGGTCAACTCCCTTTTTGCTGAAAAGTCTTGTCATAATTTAATTTATGATAAATCTTGTACTTTTGGGGGCGATTTTAATTCGTTGGATAAGAACCAATTCCAAAAACAAGAAATTAATAATTTTTTTTTAGAATTTCTAGCTTATCTCCGAAACCGAAACAAGATCCAAATAAGAGAGCTAGGAAGAAAAAAAATTCGGACAAGGTGAAATCGCTAGCAAAAGAGGATAATATTTTGGGAACAACTGACATCTTCAGATTTTTCGCTGCAGTTCGAGAATCCTACACAATTCAACTAAAGAAAGAAATAAGGAGACGAGTTCTTCAGTTTTCTTTGATCCTGTGTTTGAGACTGAAAGAACTATGGAAGTGGGAGACATGTTGGGATTCAACGTGGAAGGGATGGAGAAAGATATTGAGAAGTGTGTGCTTGGGCAAGGTGTGAACAATATTATCCAATGAATCTTTTGTCACTAAACTGCAGAAGTATGGGGTGTGATGTCAAAGTTTATTGGGTTAATGGTCTATGTAGAAATCATAAGGTCAATTTCTTGGCTTTACAAGAGACGAGATTAAGAAGTGTGGATGATTTTTTCGTCAAAAGAATTTGGGGAGATTTCAATTTTGATTATGTTGCTACTAATGCTAAAGGCAAATCTGGTGGTATTCTGTCTGTATGGGGACAAGAATTTGTTCCTAAAAAAGAATGCTCTTTGCGGTGACAGGTTTGTTGCCTTTATGGGAGTTTGGAGCCCAACCCCCTATTGTATAGTTAACGTATATGCCCCTCAACGAGATTCTTAGAAGCAAATTTTGTGGTCTTGTCTTTTTCATCTCATTAATAATTGGAATGGTGTGTTAGTTCTTGTTGGAGATTTTAATGTTATCAGAGACCCTTCTAAAAAAATTGGTTCTTTCTTTGATACTTGAGCTATTCAAAACTTTAATGAGCTTATTATTAATGCTGATATCACTGAAATGCCTTCAACTGGCAGAAGATTCACATAGTCAAACATAGCTGGTTCCAAACTTAGCAAGATTGACAGGATTTTTGTAACACCCTCGAATCAGGAAAAATCGACTAAATTTAAATTTTTCAATAATGCATCAAATAATAATAAATCCCCTTTCCATAATTTAACACTTAAATTATAACAAATATCGAATCCACATTTAACATCAATAAAAGACAAACCAAGTCTTACATCAAGACTAGGTCAAGGTCAGATTTTACTAAAACACAATAACAGTCGCTATCTCCAAGTTACAGAAGACATCACCGAAAAACTATAACCTTCAGTGCATATAACTATCACTCAACTCTTCACGGTGTCGCTACTACCATTCCCCCAAACAGGGACCTGATGCACATGTCGAAAAATAATAAGGGTTAGGCTTAACGCCTAATAAGTTCAAGAGTTTTCATCATAGTCATATAAAACGGTAAACTGAAAGAGTACAATTTAAGACACGATTTCCCAAAATGAAATTCATTACGTATGAAAGCAACTTCTTTTCCAAAACTCACCATTTTTCGTGATGAAAACCCCAATACCAAACGTTCCTTCAAATATAAAGTTGAAACCCAAAACTCACCCAAAATATGAATAATGATTTTAATATTCAAATACTGAAAACGTGGATAAACTCTATAATCCAAAATATCCAAAAACGTGGAGAAGGTTTATATTCAAAACTACAAATCATGGATGACAATACATACTCAAAATGTCACCGAAAACATTTTTAAAATCTATATCCAAAATCAACACCTTTCGGTGACAGTGGAAACCCATTTCCATTGAACATGGCGGGAACACAAAAATATGCCATGTATCTATGTTATAAGCATACTTGAAGGATGGACGATCAATGGAATCAACCATATTCAGGTCTCTAGTCATTGTGGACATCAACCCTTTCGAGGTCTTTAGTCCAATACAATAATAAGCTCAACTCTATCAAAATATTTTACTCAAATGATCACCAAGTTCAACCTTATCCGGGTCCTTACCTTGGGATCTCACTATCCAAGACAAGCTTGTTCATGTAGAAATTACATCATATAACCAATGCGTATTTCCAAATAACAACTTGGGGATCTTATCCCACATTTACATAATAAAGCTGATTTCTATGCCTATGGATCCATTGCATTACAGTCTAAATTACATGACTTTAAATTGAATGACATATGCACTCACAACATGTAATTCTCAAATAAGATGCAATAAATGCAAATCAATCCTAAATCTCCATATCAAGCTATTAAAACCGTACAAATGTCCCCAAGACCCAACATAGTCAAAACTAAGGCAAAAGCTCAATAATTCAATTGATCATACCAAAAAGTCATCAAAAAAGCAATAAAACATATTTGACAGACGTTTATGCAAATACGTGCTCCAAAGGCATGATTAACTCACAACCCATCATGGATCGAGACAGGTCATTTTCTAATTTGAAACATATCTTTTATATTCCCAACATGTCTCATAATACAACAATATGTATTTTCTAAACCAAATACACTAAAAATGCATTATCATCAAATAATCACCCTTTATAAGATAAATAATTAAAATACTCCCATTTATGATTTATTTATCAAAATATACAAAGATCCCAATATATGCATTTTCAAGATATATTAACCTAAAACCACCAAGTGTGTACACTTCGTCAAATACTCAACACATTTGATAATTAGTACTGAAAACATTTCAATACATCCAAATACACATTTTGGTATGTACATAGTTTTCACAAAGTAACTTGAACCCACCTTGCTAGATTTAGGCTAAATCTAGGTTTTTTTCAAGACGTGGCTTATGGCATCAAATTTCTAATTCATATATAATATTATATATGAAAACATATGTTTTGTAATGAGTCAATAGTAATAAGCAAGTTAAATTAGGTTATATATTAAAAACTAGCAAATAATATATTAAAAGTTAAAGAAAAATCAAATATCGTATCACAAGAACTGCACATTAGGCCATGGCATGCCACAGGTTTAACGTGGCGTGAAAGATAAGCCTTGTGCCCTGGCGCGCCATAGTGGCTGTGCGACGAGTTTTTTTTATTAGAACAATGTTCCTTCCAATTCAGATCATTTATTACCATAAGTTGACTTTACACGAGTGGAAAAGGAATCCTCATAAGCAGTCTTGAATAGTTCACCTATCGCCACCGCTATGCCGATGTTTTAATCTTGAGTACTCAAAGGCTCCTCAATGAAACGGTTCTCACTTAAAGTTTACCTCAAAAATTCACACTAAAATCCTCTGAATCATTACCATAAAAGGTTTATTGCTCTTTCCTTAACGAAATCCTTTAACCACTAGTTTTGTCCGGTTCAAACACAACTTTAAATCTATATTTCAACTATCACAAGACACACCACCCCAAAGGATTCTCAAAATTCCTTAACAACTCAATTGGTTACAATCATTAATCACTAATCACTAAAAATATAATCTCCTTAGAATCACCACATATAACTTGCAAACACTTCCTCAAATTTAACTGATGTATCCCAAGTACCGCAATGGTTCTTGACCTCAAAATCAAAGTCAAGTCCTAAGGTCGCAACATGACCGTACTACAAAATCTTCTTCATTCATGAACACCCGCCAAAATGGTGCACCACTAACACACAACATGATGCCACCCAAATAACTTACCAATTAAAATCCAACCATATGCAAGCAACCACACAAGGTTTCAACCGTAGGCACCGAGGCGATAAAGACTGCTACCTTAATGACCGAAAAATCACGTAAATCTAATACATCAAGATTCAAACATGCACCAACTTTTCATAATAAAATATCGAAATACAAAACCAACTGCAAATCAGTTCTTCCACAATACCAATTTTCAAGGACTCCCCTAGTCCTCAAATACCATACCTTTTGTAAAAGGGTTTGATCTATGGGTCTTACGAGTTCAAGGTTTTTCAAGCATAAAACTCAACAAATATGTCAATTTATAAATTTTAAAAGATTTGTCGAACAAAAATCGTTATTGTCAATCTTTGTAGATCCCAGATACAGTGCAATCACGATATAATAATCAATAAACAATAGATATTCAATCATAACTGTTGGTCATATGATTAGATTTATCAGTAAAGGGTTTAAGGTTTACAGAGAGAATATCTGATACGGCTAAGTAAACCTATGAATGACCATTAACCTAAAACCTAGGTTAACACAACATTAAATATAAAATGCATAAAGCCTAATGGGCCTCAAAGCCTATTTACAAACACTTTTAAACAATTACAATTCATACCCTATAAATGCGTTATACAACTTTCAACGCACTAGGACTTTCAGTCCTAACAATCTCCCCTTAAAGTTGAATAAGGCATTTATCATCTTGAAATCTTCAAGCTTGATCTTCTTTCCCTCTTGAATCTTTGATGAACTTTGGTGTTGTATGTCTTCATGTCTTTCCAAACTCCCCTTGAATAAAGCTCTTGGTCTTCATAGTTTCAACTTTGTAACCAGATTCAATGTACAATAGCCTCGACAAAATGCACTATCAAGCAACTTTCAACTATAGAAACTCAACATATTGGATCAGCACACAAGAAAGATAATGTGCGAGTAACGTGACATTCCATAGTGCAACTTCAGTTTAAAACGAAAGAATCTGTCTTTGAACCGCGAGTTGAATTGACTTTCAGCTTAAGAACTTGTTTTAATCACCTCATAGGAGGAACAAACTTTAGTAAACACCACTTGATAAGGGATAGAAGAAATGCAATCTTTGAATCTAATGGCTTTTCTGTAACACCCTCGAATTTGGTAAGAGCAACTAATTTAAAATTCCAATGTAACATCAAAATGAGGAACAAGACTTCCTCTTACTAAACAACTCAATTCACCTTAATATAAAATTTTATCGCTAACCTTGACAATTATAAAACTCCAATAATAAATACAGACTAAATTGAAGTCGGGTGCTACATAACTCTAATACAAGTTGCCCTTTTACAACTAATGCGGAAGACTTCGCCGAACTACTTACTTCTCGAGCATACAACTAGAACTCCTCTCTTCATGGTGTCACTAGAACTATTCCCAACCGGAACCTGTTGCACATGCCGACAAATAAAAAGGGTTAGGCTAACGCCTAGTGAGTTCAAGAGTTTTACATGAGTTAGTATATCTTTTAAAAGAATGAACCCCATTTGAAAACATGACCATTCAATTGACCTACTTTAAAAAGTGGAAAACGACTCTTTTCCAACACCATGCATTTATCAAAGGTGGGGTAAAATACTCGATCGACGGGTGGGGTAAAATACCAAACTTTATTTGTAAAACGTTGTATCCCAAATCACCCGAACACGGGTGGGGTAAAATACTCGATCGACACTACATGGTTATAACCCGCATGTACAATATGATACCAAAAATACGGACGCTAGGCCCAATACTCACACGACTATAAATTAAAAGGAGAACAAACACCCAAACGTGGGGTGACATACATCATTCAAACCTTAATATACGTGGAGGAAGGTCCAATATTAAGGTCATCATTTACTGTCGACCACATAAGACCAAAGATAATAAAGTGAAATATCCTTATATTTAAAATACTGGTAGCCGACAACGGGGGAGACCCGTACCCGTTGAGGGTGGAGGAAACACAAAAGTATACCACCCATGCAACGTTAATCGTTGACACCTCACGACATCACAGCCAAGTGTCCCAACGACTTCTTTACAAGCCCACCCCAAGTAAAGTTGACCTTGATGAACATCCCGAAGAACTCCAACCCAAAGGCCCGACACATTTAAAGACTACCTGTCCTAAGCATTACTTCAAGCGGCGGAGGTCTTAGCGCCTACTTTGCCTGTAGCGCTACCAGACTCAACCCCTCCCAATGCTTACTTGTAAAGTTTCCGGTCATAAAACATGGGTACTGAAGGTCACCCGCAATACCCAATCGACCATCCATAACAGACTGACTTACGTGCCTATGGATCCAATGCAACACAGTCTAACAATACATGCCTAACCCGAAATGACCAACGCACTCGAACATGTAACCAACGTTAAAATGCAACAAAGTACATTAGTACGTACGTCATAACTGGGCTCTACTTTGAGCCATTCAAAACCGGACAAGTGTCCTCAAGACTCTTTTAGTTAAACCGAGCTTTAACAAAATTACTTTATTGTACAATAAATGTTCGTGCAACCCATGAAATACTTTTAACTCACGAATATGCAAACATAGTGACCAAAAGTATGATTAACCCAAAACTCACCATGGGCTGAGATAAACTATTTTTCCGAATGAGCTCATAACATTATTTTCCCCAAATGCCCCGTAACACATTAATATGCACCTTCCAACATGGTTTATAAGATTAAATACACAAAAAGACATTTACACCAAAAGACCTCTATTTATATATGTTAAATAGCCTATGAAACGTATCAAAATGATTTATCTACCAAAATCCCAAATGCAGGTGTTTTGCAAGGTTTATAAATACAAACACTTCAAATAACCAAGATTTTCCAAATAACTCAAAGTACATTAAAATAAATATTTTGGCATGTACAACGTTTTCACAAGTCAACTTGAACTCACCTTGCTAGATTTAGGCTAAATCTAGATTTTACCCCCAAAACTTGAATCTCCAATGATGAAAGCTTGAATCTCCAAGAAACTTCTCTAGATCTTAGATCCGACACATCTACAAGGTTTCTTTTAACATTAAAGTCACCAAAATCACACCCAAGTTGAAGGATGAAAGGAAAAAGGGTGAAACCATTAAACCCTAGCTTAACATTGAGAGAGATGAGGAACTTACCACCACAAAATACACTTGGATATTGCTATATACTTAAAGAGATCTCAAAAACGAAACCATGGCAACTTGGATCACTGAAATCGGAGTTGGGATGAAGAAGATATGAATAAATGAAGTTCTAGGGCTGAAAATCGGGTTTTATGCTCGAACAGGGCTCCACGCGGATTACATAATCTTGAGCATTATGTAACTTCAAAGACTAACCGGATGAGTAACAAAAGATCAGATAAAGCGATTCAGTAACCAAGGGTAACAGCTAACACAGAAACTCAATAGTAACTGTTATCACAATAATTAAAATGAATTATGTGGCCTATTTTCAGAGTTGGCAATGGGGGTATCTCTGATAGGACTTCCAGTTATCACTAAAGTAAAGTATTAAAAAGTTACTTCTCAAACTATTCTGACAATATCACAAAGATATGCAAGGGGAATCACAAAGATTTGTGCATGTGTGAAAGAAGTATAAATCTTATCGATTAGGCTCAAAGATTGATTCAACCTGGGACGCAGGTTAGAAATCAATAGACACAGTGAGATGAAATGAAGTTCGGATAACGGAGTTGATGTCTTCCTTTTTCAATATCTAAGACCTCCGAGTGAGGAATAAAAAGATTATGTGCTAAATCTCCGTGCATATATGAAACAAGTATCTTTTGAGAGATACTTGAGTGGTTGGGTGGGGTGACACGAGTTATCGACACTAGGTCCATGTATGTTTCAATATCTATCTCTAAAGAACGAGAATGAATAGATTATGTGGTAACCCGGATAACTGACTCGGTTTGGTAGGGACCAATAATTCTTTTAAGTCATGTCATATCCTTGCTATTTTTTTTACTCCGAACTCATCTTTCAATCTAGACCCCTCACTGATATCTATGAATGAGATGTGTTTCTTGGGTAGGTCCTTCCGGGGTGGATCTCGAAAGATATGAAATATCTCCCTCCAAGCCGTACATACGAACATATCATAAGATTTTCGTTCTTGAAAATCCACACTTTTCCAAACCCAGAAACAGACGGAATTCTAGGATCCCTCCTCGAGGCAAATACTTTTATGCATACCTCTTCTGGTTGATCCACGCCATACTCGATTCTAGTAAGATGATACACACTAGCTAATAGTCCGCCTGGCGCTACATCATAGGCACATTGGGAGTGGAGATAATTGTAACCATATACATATAAAATGACAGCAATGGAATGCCAATCCCCGAGTTTTATTTGTAAAGTCTCTATTCCTTGGTAATCAAAGCCCAAAGATCTACAATATCGGGTAACCCTGTCATATATTTAATCCCGCCCAGATATATTTGCAAATGAGCCCCGACCCCGCTACTAAGAAAGAGATCCACTTCTTAAAATATCCTATATACGTAGGCAGAAACAGGGGAAGGGGCCAGATTTATCCTGACGGGAGCAAGAGTAACAATACAGTTTATAATGATACAACATCAGGTATAGTAAGCAAAATCCTACGAAAAGAAAAGGGGGGATACGAAATAGTCATAACGGATGCATCGGATGGACGTCAAGTGGTTGATATTATCCTTCCGAGGCCAGAACTTCTTGTTTCAGAAGGGGAATCTATCAAATTTGATCAACCGTTGAGAAGTAATCCTAATGTGGGCGGATTTGGTCAGGGAGATACAGAAATAGTACTTCAAGATCCATTACGTGTACAAGGCCCAACTTTATTAAAAATGAAGAAGAATGGACGTGCTTCTTTTTTTTCAAATAGAGTATATAAAATTGATGAGAATGTAAGAAATATGATCCAACCCTTTCTTTCTATTCCGCATTTTGGAAATACCAAGACTTATTCGTATCCTTATGAATCGGATGATACTATGTTATTCCCAATACTTATATTGATTATATTTACTTTGTTCGTTGGATTCTTAGGAATTCCTTTCAATCAAGACGGGGTTAATTTGGATATATTTTCGAGTTATCTAGTAAAATGAAAATGAGGATGAGACATCAGGAATAGTCGGGATAGCTTAGTTGGTAGAGCAGAGGACTGAAAATCCTCGTGTCACCAGTTCAAATCTGGTTCCTGACACACGATTAATTTGTATGAGTCTCTATTTTACCAATTAATTGATATGAATACATATTCATTAAGAGACTAGATAATAATAGATATTATCCATCTTGGTCTCGGCCTCAATGGGAAAATAAAATGGAGCACCTAACAACACATCTTCACAGACCAAGAACTCCGACATTAATCCTCTCATACCTACTAATTGATGTACCTGAGATTCATTTCCTCTGGCTCCCGAAAAAGACATTATATGGACTGGATTAAAAGGATCGGTCATCCGAAAATTAGGAGTCATTTCTTGTCGCAAATATTCACTTGTGGCATACCATATCTCGATCGATTGACGTAATTTTTCTACTGCGTGTACATTCCCATAATGATGGTGTTTTTCCAAAATAAAACTTTGTTGCATCTTACTAATAATAATGAAGGGGCAGGCAATCGGTCAAAGGTATCCCCAAGTCGGAATTCCGGCAAAGACCAAGAAGTACCCATTGTTAACACAAAGAAACTGCCGGAGTGGGGGATTGTCCTGTCCTCTTCACTGACCCCAAAGAAGGTGGCTCTACCACTAAGCAGGCCGGCAGAGAGGGCACCAAATGCCTAAACAAGACAAGAACCAACTATATGCTTAACACAAATTTTCTGGTCCTCCCTCTAGCACACGGGGACCGGCCCTACGCACCGGGGATGAAGTGTGGAGATCACTTTAGCTTGTTGTACCGGAGTGGTTCAACCATAGAAACATTAAAAGCCCTAACATTCTTTTAACTCACCAAGATAGAACATTGAAGTAAACTTTCTGATATAAGATTATCAGAAGTTAAAAACATTTTAGAACGAGTCATGAACTGAAGTGTTCATAAGTCGATATGAAAAATAAACAAAATGGTACTCCCCCTCAAAAGATGGCCTAACCCTTGATTGTAGTCATGTAATGTGAATAATCTGAATTAAATTACACATGATATTCCTGCAAAACAGATTAGGAAGATTTTGGTTTTGGTATCCATGTTGTGATGGATCCTTGATGGTTAGTTGCCTTAGCTTTTAAGCTACTAAACTGAGAATTGGGGATGCTATAAGTACCATACCAATTATTAACATACCTTGAATCCATAAAGTCACTATTTCCACAGTGAGTGCAACAGATCTTTGCTTGGTTCAGACTGATCAACTTTCCTATAGAATAAACATAAGTAGGTCAATCAGTCTTGGAAATAGATGAATTTGTATTAACTACAGGAGAATCATGAGACTTGTTTCCTTCACTGTCTTCTATAGAGGGTTTCTTTCTCCAAACCATCTTTACTTTTCTGAAAAAATGATTATCTGAAGAATCATTAAGCTCGCAATCAGAAGAACTTGAGTAGTAAGTATGTATTTTGTTAAAGGTGTCGGTCTTTCTTTGTTTCTGTGAACGTCTTTTAGATTTTTGCTTTGAAGAATTGTTCACAGAAACCTTTTGAGAGACAGATGTTGAACATTCACTTTAATAAAATTTGACCGGTGGCTCACCAGTTGAATCCAAAAAGTCAACATGACTTGGAAGTTTTGGATCAAAATCAAACTGGTCTAACTTACTGTCTGAATATACCTCTGAATTCAAGAATGTTGAGAATTTCTTTTCCTCATCAGATATGACATTATCACTTGTGGGAGTCGGGAAACTGGATGCATTTTTGCCTTTTAAAGAATCATTTGCGGAAGAATTTTGAAAATCGGAATGGAGATCCTTTTTGAGACACTTCAACTGAGGCTATTTTCCTTTATCAAAAGAATTTGGTGAAAAAATCACCCAGAAAAGCTTTACAGGAAGAGGTATCTGAGGGTGGAGAAGAATGTTCTGACAGATTAATCTTCTCCCCTTGGAGTAAGTCAAGCTTAGATTGAAGCTCAGCTTTGTGAAGTTGTTCTTTCAGCAGATCTGCTGCCAAGACAGACAGTTGAGTAGTGAGCTTGTTTACCTCTGTCAGAATGCATTCTTTTTCCTCCCTAGATCCAGATTCCTTTTGATTGGAATTGACGCACTCGAGTTTGGATAACAACTCATGTTTTTCCTTTTGAAAATTGATTCTTTCCTGTTCAAATGACTCTTCTAGCTGAACAATTTTTGTTTCTAAAATTAGAGGTGGCACATAGATTTTGAGGTCCATCGATTCCTCCTCAACAGGTTTCAGCCTGAGAATAGCTTCGAAAATAGTCATTTGACAGAAAAGTGGGTTTATCGGTGTCATATGACGCATTCAATGAGTCATACACAAAAGGAAGTTGCATCGTGACAGTATTTTTTCTTCTCAAAGTTTCCAGTTCCGGATCCTCATTATCAATTGATTTGGTCCATCTGATTTTGTACTCTGGATAAGTTTTGTCGAATCACAAAAATTCGAAAGCATATAAAGTGGGTACTTTGGACAAGGCTCTTTTCAAATAATGAGGGTTGTCATATCCGATTCCTCATTCAGGATTGGAGTCCTTGAACTCATTGGGTGTGTTCATATGGAACGTTTGATTAATTTGACCACGTTTGTAAAACTTAAGTTCGAGATCCTTTAACTTGTCAGTCAACTTTTTGTTTTCATTTTTGAAAAAGATGCTTTTATTGACAATATCAGTTTTATCAATGTCTGACAACTGAAGTTTTTCAGTAAGTTCTTTTACTTTGATCTTTAACTCCTTGGACTCTTTTGAAAAAATCTAACGTTGTTCCTTTAGACTTGAAATTTCGCACAATTGTCCAGCATTTTCTACAAGTAGATCCTCAAACTTCTTACACTGAGCTTCATCCCTAGCTTCTAAACGAGAAACTTTCTCTTTTAGCTCAGAATAAGTTGGATGAGACATTATTACCTGAAAAACTTGAAGTCCAGGGGTTAAACTTGATAAGAGATGAAACTTTAAAGTGCAGGGACCAAAAGTGACAATGAGTGAAACTTGAAAGTTTAGGAGTCACAAATGACAAACGACCAAAACTATGAAGTACGGGGACTAAAAGTGACACAAACTAAACCTTAAAACTGCATGGACTAAGAGTGACAAAAAAAATAAACTTCACACTAGAAGGACCAAACATGACAAAAGATAAAACTACTAACTAGAGGGACTAAAAATGTAAAATTTAAAGCTACTAACGGACTTAACTGGACTCTAACTGAAAATGGACTAAAATTGAAATAAAACTAACCAAGCTAACAAACTAACTGGACTAACGGAGACTTAACGAAAAAAGGCCAAAATGTAAGAAATTTAACGGTCACTTAACGGAAACACTATTCATCATCCCCTTCGTTTAGACAACCAGCAAAAACTCGAAAACGGTTAGAAATAATCAATGCAAACCGATCGTTAAAGCTCCCTGATCAGTCCTTAACAGATTAAAACTCAACCGGTCAACCCAGGATCACAAACGAACCAAGCAAAAACTTTTCGGAAAACGATCAAAAACTCCAAAAACTCCGTATGGGTTAAAACTTTTAGACCAAAAATGATCGTTTAGGATTCGTGAACACGTCTTAACAGCTTATGGTCCAAATAATCAACCGACGATCAAAAACGAAGCAACCGAAAGTTTTTCGGAAAACGAACGAAATCTTAAAAACTCAACATGGGTTTTGAGCTGTTTAGAGACCACCACGATGGACAAATTCAGTTTGAAGAAAGAACCATATTAGATCTTCTACTAGCCAACCATGGAAATCAGTAAACAAGAAATCGAATCCTTGGAAAGTCAATGGTCAAGGTCCCGGGAGTTGCTACAAACCGGGAGTTAGTACCGGGATGGACCGGGAGAGATGACCCCCTGGAGATACCGGGAGTTTGTGAAACCCGGGAGTTTGTGAATGGCGGAGTTGACGAATTGCTCACCAAACTCCAGTCGATAAAGGATTCCAAGCTAAGATATCGAGGCTCGCATATCGGTTCTTAAAGCTCAGTTTCAACAAATTCAATCAGATCAACACCCCAATCAAAACGGTTCTTCCGATTGTTCCAACTGCTATTCTGAGTTTGGCCATGATTTTGACTCTAGATTTGATTTACAGATACAACCGTCAACTTTTACTTCTTTCCTTTGGTGTTCAAGGGCAGTCAAATCAATGAAACCGCCACTCTATTTACAATTCTTTAATCACCGACCCACTCGATTTTATCCACCAACACACATTAGAAATCAAATTGTTATTTGACAATATTTGAGAAATTAAGTCCCAGTATGAAGGACCCGGGAGTGACCCGGGAGACTTTAGGAAACTTGGTACCGGAAAAACTTTGGTACCGGTGAACTTTGGTACCGGGAAGGTAGGGTACCGGGAGACAGGGTACCGGGAGATCAAGAAACTGGGAGTATAAAAAATTTGTGTTTCTTACTGTTCTTCGGAAAAAAACGTCGATAATTCAAACAATCCAACAAAGTCATCCTTTTAGCACAGAAGTTAATCAACAATTTTGCTCAATAAACTCAAACTCAGATTTAACTTCAAGAAAAACCACTAAAAACATAAACTAACAACTTCAATTTAGATGAACAAAAGATGAACACTGCGTAAAGAAAAATTCTAGGTTAATTTGATGGCGGCGATTAATCAGAGATTTACACAAAATCACTTTTTAAAACCAAAGAATTAAATTACAGACTTTGTTTATCAAACCCAAACAAACACAAACACAGATTCAAATCGAATGTGATGAACACGGTAGAACCAAAGTCGATTAACAGTAGAAGTCGATAAGAGGGATTTAGACAGACCTTTTGATCATATCGAATAAAAATTAATTCGATCCCGCTCTGATACAAATTATAGATCCTAGATACAGTGCAATCACGATATAATAATCAATAAACAATAGATATTCAATCACAACTGATGGTCATATGATTAGATTTATCAGTAAAGGGTTTAAGGTTTACAGGGAGAATATCTGATACGGCTAAGTAAACCTATGAATGACCATTAACCTAAAACCTAGGTTAACACAACATTAAATATCAAACACATAAAGCCTAATGGGCCTGAAATCCCATTTACAAACTCTTTTAACCAATTACAATTCATACCCTATTAATGTTTTATACAACTTTCAACGCACTAGGACTTTCAGTCCTAACAATCTTACGCATGCATAAAAATCTTTACCACAACTAGGTGATCGCGTAAAGTGGCCACAATTGTCATACGCATAAAACCAATCAATATAACACATTTTTTTACGAATAACAATGACGACAACAAACAAAGTTGCACCAAATAAAACATTAACATGAACCATCTTAGTCCCATCTTTCAATTACACACGTCATGAGTATAAATCAATTCGTGCACTAAATAGTGTACAACGAAATATGTTAGCACAAAACTCAAAAGAGAAATTACATGGTATCAAGCTTCTAAATTTTATTCTTTTGGCCACAAAACGACATGGGATAGAATTCCCCAAGAAAATTCGCACGCGTCAGTTTATTTTACAAAACCGATAAAATGATATATGCAATGCACTTTGTTTAATCATGAAATAATTTATGACGGTTTCAATTTCAAGCCAAATAACAATATGCTTTCATCGTTCTAGAATACTGACTAAAATATCATGAGTAAAGATCCAAATAGAATATGTATGCAAATTATATGCAACCAAACTGTCCGCACAAAACTCAAGAGAAAATTATACAACTGAACATAATTAAAAGCATCACATCAAATCAACAAACTCGCATGGGATAAATTCTCCATCAAACCATACGAATAAGCACACACAATTAAATCGCATAAGACAAAGTCATCAATAAAAATACAAACTCACACAACAAACCAAGCTTATGCTCTTTCGAAATTTCACTTTTTAGTCACTAAGAAAACTATGAGATAAAATCCCAAGAAAGTTTGCAATCATATGCAATAAAATAGTTCATGCATTTTTTAATCATGGGTTATACTCTTGCCCAGGCCCAAAACATTTTCCAAAATTTTGCAACGTCAAAAATATGAATGACTTGACAAAACATGGTATAATTAATTCAATTAATTTTAGAAGAATATCATGCATGCTTTTGTTCGAGACCCGAAGTCTCAGAACTATGCTCGCCAAGTCCACTAGTCACATTACCAACATCGAATTCCAAAATACCTTAAGGCGGTAATCGACAACTAAACCGATTAATGTTACAGATTCTTCCCAAAACAAGTGGTGATTCAATAGGCTTATCGTTCAAACTTAACCAATATCTCTAACCCCAAATGGTCGTCTTAACATGTTCATCATATTTAACGATCACATAAAGTGAAAAATCTACCAACCAACAACACATAAATGCTCTATAACCGAAGACAACACTCACAGCCCCCAACGATCATCACATCAAGGCGATTCAAGCATATACATGTAACTGTAAATTCACAATAACACTGGCCAGGTGCAACTATGAACGTACCATACATGAGGATCCTTGCTACCATCGTCTTGATTCCCGATGCTAATGTCTCTATCTACCTCAAGATATCTTATCTTGAAGTGTCTAATCATGCATTCTCACTTTCATTTACTTACAAAAAACACTAATTTGAGTCTAGGTATCCTAGATCAATACCTAAATCTCTCAAACTTATACTCTGATACCAACTTGTAATCAAATAACAATAAATTCCCTTTCTATAATTTAACATTTAAATTATCCCAAAAATCGAATCCACATTTGTCATCAATAAAAGATAAACCAAAACTTACATCAAGACTAGGTCAAGGTCGAGTGTTACTGAAACCCAATAACATTCGCTATATCCAAGGTGCGAAAGACACATCGAAAAACTATAACCTTCTATGCATCTAACTAGCACTCAACTTTTCATGGTGTCGCTAGTACCATTCCCCCAACAAGGACCTGATGCACATGCCGACAAGTAAAAGGGTTAGACTTAATGCCTAGTGAGTTCAAGAGATTTCATCGTACTCATAAAAAATGTGTTAGGACTGAAAGTCCTGTGTGGTGAAAGTTGCATAAAACATTTATAAGGGTGCATATTGTAATTAATCGATAGTTATTATGTTATTGGGCCCAAGCCCATTAGGCCTGCGCGCCTAGGTATTTAATGTGCTTTTCTAGTTCATTATTAGGTGAGACGTTTTCATTAGTCAGATTATTAGAAGTCTCATAATTTCAGATTACTAGCCAATAGGTTTACTCTCTTTGATCAGAAATCCTTTCTGTAAACCTAAACACTTTGATTGCATATTAATCATATGACTAGTAATTGGAGCTTAAATCTTATTCATCTTTGATATTATTTGCTGCTGATTGCACTGTATTGGGATCTACAATTGGTATCAGAGCAAAGAGACTAAAGGTTTGATCCAGAAAAAGGTTTGTCTAAAATGCCTAATTGATTATCTGTTTAATCTGCTATATTTGTGTTCGATCTGGGTGAATTATTTTTTTATCGATCATTGTTTCTGCTTGATATCGATCAAATTTTTTTTATCTGGAAATTTTTTTTTATCGATCGAAGGTTGTCATTCTGATTGTTTTCTGGAAAAAGTAATTTTTTCGGTCGATTGAATTTTTGATATCTGGGTGGTTTATCGGTCTATGTGTGTTCATTAAAAATCGATTGTTTTTTATTTTTATCGGTCTAAGTGAATTGGGTCTAAGTTTACTGTTGATTTTTTGTTGATCGGTCGATCTCTGCGGGTGTTTGGTCTATCGATCTGAACTGCGTATTTAATTGAATCTGCTTAATTGTTTGAATCTGATTATCTTGTTTGTCGATTTCAATTTCTGGGTTTGGTCTCGATCAAATTCCAGATTCATCGTGTTCTTCGGTGTTCTTCGTGTTTATCGGTCTATTTTTCTGTTCAATTTTATCGATCTTATCTGCTAATCTGTTTTCGATCGATAGTTTATTAGACCGATAGATATTGAACCGATATACTTCGACCGGGACTTTGCTCTTACCGGTCTTTGATTCGACCGGAACTTTGCCTCTATCGGTCTTTTGTTTGACCGACACATTGTATCGAGCGGTACCTTGTTATACCGGTCCTTTGGTTTGACCGATACATTATCTTTACCGGTCCTTTGGTTCGACCGGCAGTGCTTTGACCGATAATTACATTCGACCGGTAACCGACCGTACTCGACCGGTACCCAGTTGACCGGATTTGGTACTCGACCGGTACCCATTTGACCGGATTTGGTACTCGACCGGTAACCGACCGTACTCGACCGGGTCCTTGTTCGACAGGGTCCGACCGGGTCCTTGTTCGACCGGGTTCGACCGGGTCCTTGCTCGACCGGTCCTGTCCTGTCCTGTTTATTTATTGGTTGTTTTTGGATCATCTTGTTTGTCTCACGATCATTACAGTGCAGTTAAGAGTAAAGTTTAATCCCGTTCAAGTTTCATCTCTCTTCAAAGCCGGAGCGAATACATTCTATTCGGATCGATCAAAATGGTGTACACACTAAGTCTGCGGTCCAAAAGAGATTATGAACCGTGGAAAGCTGATTTTCTGTCTTTTGTAGATGAACATGAGGTGGGTCCCTACATCAGATTATCTTTGACAAAAGGAGAAATGCAATCCCAAATTCAGACAGAAGCTTCTCCTGTGGAAAAGGAGAAAAGAGAAAGGGCTAACAATATAGCTCGAAATTATATGACTGATAGTATTACTTGTGAACTTTTTCGTGACATTTTTAGTGAACTTATTGATCAAATAAATACCTACAAAATGACAGGAAAAGAGTTGTGGGATTGTACTGAATGGTTGGTGTTAGGGCCAAATGAGATTTTAAAAGGAAGAGAATTGGAAGCTGAGAACTCTGAGCTAAAAGGAAAGATTTCTATTTTGGAAGCTAAACCTCAGCAACCAGTCTCCGCTGAAAGCTATGAGGAAAAGATCTCTGATCTGAAAGATGTAAATGCAGAACTTCAAAAGCGTTTATCTGATTTGTAGCAACTGCTTGCTAAACACAAATCTGATTTTGAGACTATAGAGAAATCTTTCGCAAAGAAGTTCTCAGAATTCTCGAGAAAATGTGCTGATGAGAAGAAGGAAGTGGAGCTGAAATGCATAAAACTTTCTGAAATGCAAGTTTCTGCTTTCGAGAAAGTAATCATTCTTGAAAGAGAAAAGTTTGCAAAAGAAAAGAAGGCCATTGAACAGAAGAATGTTGGATTCCTCAAGGAAATATCCGGCCAAAGAAATAATGTTGAGCAGGGATTTGAAGAAGAATGAAGCATCTTTGAGACTGAGATTAAAAAGCTGACTGTCAAGCTATCTGAACTATCTGAGAAGGCACTAAAAGAGAAGAAGACGAAGTCTGAGTTCACGAAGAAGATTGACCTGCTTGTTAAAGAAAGAGACAACTTTGCATCAACGATTAAAGTGCTTGAAAATAATGTATCAAGCTCAAATCAGAAATATGTCTCTTCACAAAGGTCAGTTAAATCTTTTGATCGGATTCGTAAAACTAACCTTTTCTATGATAGAAATATAAATGGTTTAGGTACACGTCATAGAAGAACGAGATACAAAGATGAGAAACTGGTCTGGAAGAAGAAACCAGTTGAAGATGAGCTGAAAGAAAGAGAATCGTGTGTACATGCGTCTAATGCCAAGAAGAACAAAGCGAGTAAAGGTAAACCTGATCATATCTACTCGAGAGATCAATTACTCAGGTTGTCAGGAAAGAAATACCACTATTCTTATTGTCGTACAC
This sequence comes from Arctium minus, assembly GCA_954870635.1. Lineage (NCBI taxonomy): Eukaryota > Viridiplantae > Streptophyta > Magnoliopsida > Asterales > Asteraceae > Arctium > Arctium minus. The sequence goes on along the minus strand of OX941081.1, from coordinate 24,409,010 downwards.
ATGATCACATTCACAAAGCCAATGATCATTTCTGGTATGGTTCTTATTCTATTTCCGCCACAAGAACTGTAACTAACATTCGAGGACCCAAATACCAGTGGGTACCAAAACCGAAAAATGATTCTTTGTTGCAGGCACCTACTGTCAAGGGGGAGTAGAAGAACGATGGCTTCTAAGTAAACCAGCTTAGAACCCGGACTTCAACGAAGTTTGGCTTCTGATCACATGACAGATCAGGACCCGTTCTTCAACGTTTAGACCTGGATATTTTTCAAATATCTAGGGGAGCTTAAAATAAATAAATCATTCTATCATGATTTGAGGGGTAGCTTAAAAGGTAAATATCTTCTAACTCTAAATCTCTGATTGTTTGAAAGAAGAACAACTTTGAAGCATGAAAAACAGTTTCTGAAATGTTCAAACCACTTCTGATTATCAAAAGATTTCATGAATCTAGAAATGTGAATTTAAATGTTTTTCATTTTTGAGCATTAATGTTTAACTGACCGTGTGTTTTCAAAGATCAATACTTGAGTATTATCTTGTCTTTATACTGTAACGTATTCACACACACATGTTCAGTACTTTATTTGAATTTGTTATTACCATGTCTCATAACGAAACAATTTTTCGATGGTAATACTCCCGTTTGATTTCATATGTTGTTGAGCATCTATCATTATTTCCAAATTTGTGCTTTCATTGCTAAATTGTTTATATTTGTTCATATAAACAAAATATCCAATTCTTTGGTACCCTAACCATTTCATTTGATCTGATTGATACATTGTCAGATTCTCAAAACAATTCTTTTGATTTCATTCAATATCTTTGTTTTCAGAAATCTTCAAAGTTCAATTGCTCAAATCTTATGAGCATACATTTTGACAGTGTTATCATACATTTTGTGCTTAACTGTTCAAGTTAAACTGTTGAGCAAACATTCTTTTTAGGACTTACATGGGATTTATGTGAGAACTTAAACAGAACTTCCATGGATTCACGTTAACCAGTGTTTCCTACCCCGGAAGGTATCCTAGAGTGATTTGAGGGATGAGGGGTCATAAATCAAAGAGTGGGGGAGATAACTCATCGGATTGAGTTTCTCTCATTGTGTGGAGCGAAAAAATTGAAAAGAGAGTTTGGTTAGAAGTGAGCTTTAATGATAAAAAGAAAGAGGGTGTGAGAACAAAGTTAAAAGAATATGAAAACTCTGCACCAACCACTTTCTGAGCCGGGCAGCCACATTTTCTGATTGGTTCACATTCTTTGGTGACCATCATTGAAACAGGCAGTGAGACCATGCCAACTCTTGCTATAACCCCACCAGCCACTCGTTTCTTTCTTAACAAAGAAATGTTTTATTTTCTTTGGGGACGCAGCATATCTGCTATCTGATCTTCAATCGGAAGATTTAGATATTGAAAAAGAAGGAAAGTTTCCCCACCTTCGCACCACTTTCATGCACATTGAGTCCGTGTAATATCTGTTACACATCTTTCAGCCTGAGAAAGCTAAGTAGCTTCAATCATTTCTACACTTGCACGAGCACACAAGGAATGAGTTTTCTTGTCATAACATTCATAGAAAATTCCCTTGTGGTTTTTCGATGATTGGATGGAAGCCCTGGGGGAGTGAACATCACAAAAGCTCCTTTTCAATGTACATCTGTTGTACAAAGTGGCTCCATGCTACTTACAGGCATACTAACTGTATCATTTGTTGATTCAGGTTTACAAATCCTATTATATCTGAATTTGAAAAGATTCGGATATATACATTTCATGAATTGACGGATACTCAGATCAAAAGGTGGATAATGTCAAATTATCATAAAGGGGAGATCAAAAATGTTTTGAAATTGAAGAGTTTTGATGATCATGATGTTCACAATCATCAAAAAGGGGGAGAGTTTTTCAAAGTTCAATTTCAAAGTTATAAAGAAAGTTTGTTCTGTGAAAAGAGAAAGTGTGTTTCTGAAGACAGTCTAGAGATCAAAGAGATGAAGATATGAGTTTAATTGTAAATTTTGTTTGTTTGAAGACAGTGAAGATTTCAAAGATTTTATTTCTTCTTTCCCGTATCATGTGGTGTCTGCTACAAGTTTGTTTATCATTCCTCCTATGCGCTGATTGAAACAAGTTCTTGAGAAGAAAACAAATTTATTCAACTCGCGGTTCAAAGACAGATTCTTTGTTTTAAACTGAAGATGCATCGTGGAAAGTCACATAACTCTCACATTATCTTTCTTGTGTGCTGATCCGATGTGATTGAGTTTCTACAGTTAAAAGCTGCTTGATAGTGTGTTTAGTCGAGGCTACTGTACATTGAATCTGGTTACAAAGTTGAAAGTATGAAGACCAAGAGCTTTATTCAAGGGGGAGCTGGGAAAGTCATGAAGACAGGCAACACCAAAGTTCTTCAAAGATTCAAGAGGGAAAGAAGATCAAGGCCTGAAGTTTTCAAGAAGATAAATGCTTTATTCAACTTTAGGGGGAGATTGTTAGGACTAAAAGTCCTGTGTGGTGAAAGTTGCATAAAACATTTATAAGGGTGCATATTGTAATTAATCGATAGTTATTATGTTATTGGGCCCAAGCCCATTAGGCCTGCACGCCTAGGTATTTAATGTGCTTTTCTAGTTCATTATTAGGTGAGACGTTTTCATTACTCAGATTATTATAAGTCTCATAATTTCATATTACTAGTCAATAGGTTTACTCTCTCTGATCAGAAATCCTTTCTGTAAACCTAAACACCTTGATTGCATATTAATCATATGACTAGTAGTTGGAGCTTAAATCTTATTCATCTTTGATATTATTTGCTGCTGATTGCACTGTACTGGGATCTACAAAATGGTAAGCTGAAAGAGTGCAGTTTAAGACACGATTTCCCAAAATGAAAGGCATTACGTATGAAAGAAACCTCCTTTCCAAAACTCACAATTTTTGTGATGAAAACCCCAATACCAAAGGTTCCTTCAAATATAAGTCGAAACCCAAAACTCACCTAAAACATGAATAATGATTTTAATATTCAAATACTGAAAACAGGATAAACTCTATCATCTAAAATATCGAAAAACATGGATAAGGTTTATACTCAAAGACACAAATCATGGACGACAATCCATACTTAAAACGTCACAGGAAACATGGATAAACTCTTTATAAAAAATCAACACTTTTCGATGACAAGGGAGACTCGTTTCCATTGAACGTGGTAGGAACACATAAGTGTGACACGTATCTATGTTATAAGCATGTTTCAATGATGGACAATCAATGAAATCAACCCTATTCAGGTCTTTAGTCATGGTAAACATCAACCTTATCCAGGTCTTTAGTCAATGTGGACATCAACCCTATCCAGGTCTTTAATCCAATACAATAATGAACTCAACTCTATCCAAGTCTTTTACTCAAATGATCACCAAGTTCAACCTTATCCGGGTCTTTACCTTGGGATCTCACATCCAAGACAAGCTTGTTCATTTAGAAATTACATCATATAACCAATGCCTATTTCTAAATTACAACTCAGGGATCTTATCCCACATTTACACAATAAGCCGAATTCTATGCCTATGGATCCATTGAATTACAGTCTAAATTACATGACTCCAAATTGAATGACATATGCACTCACAACATGTAATTCTCAAATAAGATGCAATAAATGCAAATCAAGCCCAAATCTCCGCATCGAGTTACTAAAACTAGAGAAATGTCGGCAAGACCTAACATAGTCAAAACCGAGGCAAAAGCTTAACAATTCAACTAACCATACCACAACGTCATCAAACACAATAAAACGTATTTGACAGACGTTTATGCAAATACATGCTCCAAAGGCATGATTAACTCAAAACCCATCGTGGATCGGGACAAATCATTTTCCAATTTAAAACATATCATTTATATTCCCAACATGTCCCATAATACAACAATATGTATTTTCCAAACCAGATACACTAAAAATGCATTATCATCAAATAATCGCCCTTTATAAGATAAATCATTAAAATACCCACACTTATGATATATTTATCAAAATATTCAAAGATCCCAATATATGCATTTTCAAAATATATTAACCCAAAAACACCAAGTGTGTACACTTCATCAAATACTCAACACATTTGATAATTAGTAATGAAAATATTTCAATACATCAAAAAACACATTTTGGCATGTACATAGTTTTCACAAAGCAACTTTGAACTCACCTTGCTAGATTTAGGCTAAATCTAGGTTTAATCCAAACTCCATATTTAGCTTCTATGGATGAAGACTTTACATTTTCAAGTAAGATTTCTAGATCTTAGATCCAATACTTCCACTAAGTTCCCTTCACCACAAAAGTCTTTAAAGTTACACCCAAAATAAAAGAATATAGAGAGGGGATGAAGAACATCAAAATCCCTAGCTTAAAATTGAGAGATATGAGGAACTTATGTAACTGTAACAACCCAAAATTTGGGACAAACAAAAATTTTCGGAAAATGGAAATGTGGTATACAAATAATGTCAAAGCTTGAGCTTTCCCAAAAAGGGGATAGTAAATGCATGTTTAATTACAAGTATGTAATGATAAAGCAATGAGGGATAACAACCCTCTAATCTAATTTCTAACTAGAAAATAGATTACATCAAGTTGTTATCTAAAATCCAAAACATTTGTCTTCTAAAGTTGGCGTCCCAAAAATGGTCCCAAGCTCACACTTAAGGACACTAAACCTTCTTGGCGGTCGAGCCGCTAGAACCTGAGATACACATCAACCAAATCAAGTGTTAGGCTAAACGAGCCTAGTGTGTTGAACAATAACATAGCATGTCAATTAAACATTTATGAACAAGAAGATCCATAAAGGAATCAATGGGGGAGACCCATCACACCAACGAGTTTCACCTCAAGAGTCGATGTACCTTGATGTTCACTCACATGAGAAACATCCCGAAGGCCCGACACATTCGAAGACTACCTCCAGGGCATTACTCCAAATGACGGAGATCTAGTCACATATATTTAAGGTGGCACCCCAAGACTACATCCTTCTAGTGCCTACTCGTCGTTCATCCGATATACAATCCATCATTATACATACTTCATATCAAGTAAAATACATGTATAAGATCCTAAATAATTCAAGTTCCAATTTAGGTCAAAACCCTAAATCATATAATTTCACAAACAATATCCATCAATAACATGTTATCACATGAACATATCCTAACTCTCACCAACAATCAATCTCATTAAAACCCATACATAGTGATTTGTGACCAAAAACCTCAACACTTACAAATATAGAAATATGGTCAAAGTTATCAGGTGATTAGCATATGTAAGAAAATATGAAATGATGACATGAAACATGTTAAGAGGTGTATCTCATTTAAAATAGTTAGGAGAAAAATCACTATCCAGGTTTATGCAAAACCCTAGAAAATGGCAAACCCTAGATTAGGGGTAGAGGATGGTTTAGAGTCTTGGTAGCTTGCAACCTTGATGAAATCTTGAAATAAATGATCCTAGTACCACTCTTGATGACTAATAAATGCTCCCTAACAAGATTTAGGTTGGCATTCAAGAGGAAGAAGAAATGGGGAGAAAAATCGCCTCCAAGCAGTTGTCAAATCGCCAAAAAGGAGTCTGGATTTGAACCAATGAGCTGAAAACCCGTCAAAGTGGTTTTTTATACTCTCAGGGGGATTGTGCGACAATGCTATGCGACTTTGCCAAGGGCATTATCGCTTAGGCATTGTCGCTGGCTAACACTAGCATACGGTACAAGATTCGCGAGTATGCCCAGCGACTTTGCCCAAGAGTGCTGGGGCAATGTCGCCCCCTCACACCCACCTACTGTTTCCCTCCAACGATTGGACTTGCGACAGTGCCCTTGGGCACAGTCGCTTGTCACTGTCGCCCCATACTCTCACGACCCGAAAATTTGATCGATCTCACAATTGGTCGCATGGATTAGACTTAACACAAAGTTTCTTATAAGCAAGGTTAAATTATGAAAACTATAATGCTGATAACTTCCATGACCAACAATCTAGCACAATCAAGGAAATACGAACGCTGAATACTTACCTGAATTTCTCGGGTGTTACAATCCTCCCTACCTAATGAGGATTTCATCCCCGAAATCACGACCAATAAAAACAGATGAGGGTATATCTTCCTCATGTCTTCTTCCGACTCCCACGTCGCGTTTGCACCCCGGTGGTGCTTCCATTGGACTTTTACCATTTTTACCTCCTTATGCCGCAATTGTTTCGTCTTCGACTCCAAAATGGCCTCCGACTCCTCCACACATCGGTTTCCGTTGTCCACCCAAATTTCTGTCAAAGGAATAAAGATTTCCTCTTCGGCTAAACACTTGCATAGGTAGCATACATGAAATGTAGGGTGAATCCCGTCCATTTCTGGTGGTAAGTCCAACCTATAAGCTTGGAGTTCGATCTCTTCCAATATTGTAAAGGGTCCAAGGAAACGGGGAATAAGTTTCCTGCGCTTCCCAAAACGGATGATTCTCTTCCATGGTGACACCTTCAACATGACGCACTCTCCCATTTGGAACTCAATCGGTCTTCGCCTCTTGTCCGCATAACTCTTCTGTCGATCTTGAGCCTCCTTTAAATGCTCTCGGATACCTTTCACTTTGTCCGCCGTTTCTTGCATGATTTACGGTCTCATAAATTGATTTTCTCCTGCCTTGAGCCAGCACACCGGTGTTCTACATTTGCGACCATATAATGCCTCGAATGGTTCCATCCCAATGCTCGAGTGGTAACTATTGTTGTAGGCGAATTTCACTAAGGGTAGATGTGAATTCCCATTACCCATGAAGTCTATAACACAAGACCGTAGCATGTCCTCTAGAGTTTGGATTGTCCTCTCACTTTGACCGTCTGTTTGAGGGTGATACGTCGTGCTTAACTTGACCTTTGTGCCCAATTCTTTTTGTATACCATCCCAAAACTTAGAAGTGAACCGACTATCCCGACCTGAAACGATAGATAGTGGAACACTGTGTCATGATACCACTTCATCAATATAAAGCTTGGCTAACTTGTCAATCGGTAATGTCTCTCGCATCGCCAAGAAGTGTGTACTCTTCGTGAGTCGATCCACAACCACCCAAATAGTATCATGACCCTTCAAGGTCCTTGGTAGTTTGGTGACGAAGTCCATCGTCATGTGTTCCCACTTCCATTCTGGAATGGCCAATGGTTGTAAACTCTCATAAGGCCTTTGATGTTCCGCCTTAACTTGAAGGCAAGTGACGCACCTTTCTACATAGTTGTCCACATCGAGCTTCATTACCTGCCACCAGTAGTGCAACTTCAAATCCCTATACATCTTAGTGCTACCGGGATGTATAGAATACTTGGACTTGTGAGCTTCCACCAAGAGCAACTCACGAATTCCTCCAATCTTCGGTACCCAAATCCTTCCTTGGAAAATCTTGAGACCACGACTATTCTCCGTTAGTAGTTCTCTTTGCTTCACCATTACTTCGGTCTTGAGACTTTCTTCACGGAGTGCTTCGGCTTGACTTGTCTTGATGTCTTCCACTATACTTGATACCACATCGATCCAGGAAAGTGTTACGTGGACTTTACTCCCATAGTTCTTTCGACTCAGAGCATCCGCGACTACGTTGGCTTTATTGGGGTGGTACAATAATTCGTAGTCATAGTCCTTTAAAAGCTCCACTGAAAAAATTTAATTTTGTTTAAAGGGAAATTTGCAGAAAATAGTGCCCTGTGCGAGTTGCCGCACGGGTTTGGCCGCGGCACAAGCCGCACGGTGTACTGTCCGCGTGAGAAGCAATGGATGGCACGAGTTACCGCGCGAGTCAACCTGCGCCACAACCCGTGCGGAACTCCTGACGACTTTAAATGGGTTTCAGCCCTCATTTCTCATTTACTCTCCAACCATTTTCTCTCAAAGCTCTCTCTTCATTTACCACTCCCCACAACCAAACCAAACTTCATCCCAACCACCATCTACCACATTTATGGCAAGAATCTAGTGTCCTCAACCAAAGGTTTCAACCAAGGATCTCAAGCTTCAAGATCATCTTCCTCCTCCATCCATTTCTAGGGTTTCTCCCAAGTTTCTAGGGTTTTGCTATAAAACCTAGATTGTGAGTTTTCTTTACTAAAATCTTTAAATGGGATACATATCTTGAATGCTTACTTGTATTATTTCAAAAGCATGTACAAATCTGATCACCTGATAAGTTTGACCTAACTGCTACTTATATGATTATTGGGGGTTTTTGGCTTTTGATTCATATATGGAATTGTTGGGTTGATTAATATTGTTATTATTGGGTATGAAGGTGTAATATCATGGAATTTGTGAAGATTATTGTTGAACCTACATGTTTGGGTGTTTTGGGCCTAACATGGGATTGAAATCATGCGTGGTCTTATATATGTATCTTGTTGATGCGGGATATGTATAGGGATGGATAGTATATATATGTATATGTTGGATGAACCGTGAGTATGTGCTAGGAGGATGTAGCCTTAAGTGCCACCGGGACGGTATGCATCTCAGGCCTCTGCCACCGGGACGGTGTGCCGGGCCTTTGGGATGTTGTTCATGCGAACGAACATCAAGGTACATTGACTTGAGGTAAAACTCATTGGTGTGATGGATCTCCCCCATTGATTCCAGTATGTCCAAGTGGACTGAGTCGTTATTAATGCTTTACCATGTCTCTTGAATATCATGCCATGCTTATGTACAACTCACTAGGCCCGTTTGGCCTAACACTTGTTTGTTTTGATGTGTATCTCAGGTTCTAGCGGCGTGATCGCCAAGAAGGTTAGTTGACTTAGATGTGAGCCTGGGGGGACATTTTTTGGGATACCAAGTATAGAAAGCTTACTTTTGGATTGGAAGACAACTTAAATTAATCTTGTTCCTAGATAGGATTTAGATTAAAGGGTTGTTTTCCCTCACTTTGTTATTCATTACAAACTTGGAATCTTAACAGATGTTTAGTGTCTCCCTTTTTGGGAGGACCTCATGCTATGGCATCTTTTGTTACCCTTTTATGGAAATTTTTGTTTATCTCAATTTTTGGGGTGTTACAAGTTGGTATAAGAGCTCTAGTTTAAGTGAACTAGGTGCCGATTTTAGCATACCTAGACTTAAGCTGGTTGAGCACATAGTATCACTGTCCATGTGGGTAGAGCATTCCTAGGTGTGGAGAGTAGTAGGATTACGGAATTCCATTGATTGAAATTTATAATAATAATGACGAGAATTCTTATTTAAAATACGTTCACAATCTCACTTGCCCAGTGTTGTTCGGAATTTATAGTTACGTAAGTGTGTTTGAAATTGTTATTATGATGATTAATCGTTGTAGTAGTACGTATTGAACCGTTTATCTTTAAAGAATTAACCGGTATGATCCTTGTCATGCATGACAGAGTATCATGGTAAACACTCGAAATATGCTTCAGAATCCGCGGGATGGTCACATTGCAGACGAGTCTACCGCCGATAAACCTCCTTTGATAATAGCTATGGATGGGCCACCCGTAATCAATGTCTTGGGTAGAGGGCCAGAACAAATTCCAAGAGTGAATCTCGAGACCGGGAAACCGATTATAGAAGAGGTGACCATGTAGACAAGGATCCAAGACAATGTGATGCAAGCCATGAACTCGTCCATGGCACAACAACAAAAATTCTTCTTGAAACTGTTAGAGGACCGTGATGCCAGTCACCGACGAACGGAGGCCATGGCGGAGAATGCGGTGAATGGGTCGGGTGATGGATTGGCCGTCGTCGGGACTGAGGAACATGCAATTAGGACCGAGAAGAAGAAGGAGTGGGGTTATTCTTTCAAAACGTTTCTCTGTAGTCGAGCTCCGGAATTCTCCGAGACAACAGACCCGCTTGCATGTATGAGGTGGATTCAGAATATCGAGATGGCGTTTGAGTCGAGTGAGTGCGCGGACTCTCAAAGGGTCAAATTTGCATCTCAATTGTTTAGAGGGGATGCACTGAGATGGTGGAACGTCATTAGAAGGGCCCTTACACCGGAAGTTTTAGCTCAAATAACTTGGCCAATATACAAGAAAAAGATTATGGAAAAGTATTGTAGCGAGAGGGCGTTGGACAAGATCGAAGATGAGTTCCGAAATCTGAAGAAGGGTAAGTTATTGATCGCGGACTACGCCAAACAATTTATGGATAAACTGAGCTTGGTTGAGCATTTGGCGAACGATGAGGAGGCGAAGATAAAGGCATTTGTGAAAGGTTTGTCGGCAGATGTGAAGACGAACGTGAGGAACGTTCACAAGAGCACCTTGCAAGAGGTGATTGAGGCGTCGCAACTGGTAGAGGACGACATGATGCAAGACAAGGAAGAGAAGAAACGACATGGAGAAAAGAGAAAGTGGGAAGGGTCGACCAGGCCCGTGCGACCATCCAAACCCTTCAATGGGGGAAGGAATATGGAGCCGAGGCGCGACACACTATGGTTCTCCAAGTGCAAGAGTAAGCACTCTGGGTCTTGCAATCAGAGATCGTTACCCAACCCCACAGAATGTTTTACTTGTGGTCGGAAAGTCCATTCGAGTAAGGAATGTCTCTCCCGGACGGGAGTTTTTTATGAATGCCGGCAGTCGGGACACTTCAAGCAGAATTGCGCAAAATTAGCAAAGAATCACCAAGGAGTTTCAAGTGTGATAATGCCAAAGAAGAAAATCCAACCGTAGGCCCCGAGTCGGGCATTCCAAATGACGGCAGATGAAGCGAGAGAGATAGAGGACGTTGTGTCGGGTACGTTTCTAGTGAACTCTCTACCTACCCGTGTCTTATTTGATTCGGGTGCAAACCGATCATTTGTGTCTACTTCGTTTTGCAAGAGCTTTACTATTCCTATTAGTTTGTTGAATGATGTTTTAGTGGTAGAAGTAGCCAATGGGGAACAATTATTAGTTCGGGAGTGCTACTTTGGTTATACCATAGATGTAGATGGGGAGTCCTTCACGATAGACTTGTTACCGGCGGATATTGGGGGGTTCGACGTGATTGTCGGGATGGACTGGCTATCCAAGAATGATGTCGGTATATTTTGTTCCAAGAAGATGATTAGAGTACCCTTGCCAAAGGGTGGCGAAGTGATAATCTATGTAGAGAAGAACCGAAAAGCCAACATGATCATCTCGTCGCTCAAGGCACGCAAGAGCCTAGCCAAGGGGTATGCTTCGTACTTAGCCTACGTGATCGACGTGAAGTTAGAAAAGAAGAAGGTGGAAGATGTGGTCGTGGTGCGGGAATACCCGGATGTCTTTCTGGAAGATTTACCCGGACTACCACCAGAACGACAAGTAGAATTCCACATCGACCTCACTCCGGGATTCGCTCCGATTGCTCGTGCTCCCTATCGTATCGCACCGACAGAGATGCAAGAAATGATGACGCAACTTCAAGAACTTCTCGAGAAGGGGTTCATATGACCGAGCTCATCGCCTTGGGGAGCTCCGGTTTTATTTGTGAAGAAGAAGGACGGGTCTATGCGGATGTGCATCGACTACCGCGAACTCAACAAGGTCACCGTGAAGAATAAGTATTCGCTTCCCCGGATCGACGATCTCTTCGATCAACTTCAAGGAGCGGGATGTTTCTCCAAGATAGATCTGCGATCAGGTTACCATCAAGTATGAGTGAAGGAGAGCGATATCCCAAAAACGGCGTTGGACGAGATACGGCCACTATGAATTCCTAGTCATGCCGTTCGGATTGACTAATGCCCCGACTGTCTTTATGGATTTTATGAACCGAGTATGCCGACCTTTATTAGACAAGTCGGTAATAGTCTTTGTCGATGGCATTCTTATCTACTCTCGGGACAAAATGGAGCATTGACAACACTTACGAGAGGTTTTGGAGATTCTGCGGAAGGAGAAGTTATTTGCAAAGTTTTCGGAATGCGAGTTTTGGCCTCAAGAGGTCCAATTATTGGGCCATGTGGTGTCCAAGGACAGGGTGAAAGTGGATCCGGCGAAGATAGAAGCGATGATGAATTGGGAGCCACCGACGAACCCAACGGAGATAAGGAGTTTCTTGGGCTTGGCCGGTTACTACCGACGGTTTATTCAGGACTTTTCGAAGATCGCAATTCCACTCACTGCATTGACGAAGAAGAACGTTAAGTTCTTATGGACCGAGACGCAAGAGAAGGCTTTCTGGACTCTCCAACAAAAGTTATGTGAGGCGCCAATCTTATCCTTACCCGAAGGATCCGAAGATTTTGTGGTTTATAGTGACGCTTCTAAGCTTGAGCTCGGGTGTGTTTTGATGCTTTGGGGATAAGTGATAGCGTATGCATCACATCAACTCAAGGATCACGAGAAGAATTATCCTACGCACGACTTGGAGTTAGCGGCAGTAGTGTTCGCTTTGAAGCTATAGCGACACTACCTCTATGGGACGAAGTGTACGTTATTCACCAATCACAAAAGTTTGAAGTACATCTTCGACCAAAAGGACCTCAACATGCGGCAACGACGGTGGTTAGAGCTTTTGAAGGTTTACGACTGTGAGTTGCTTTACCACCCCAGTGAAGCCAACGTAGTGGCGGACGCTTTGAGCAGGAAGAGTTACGGGAGCGAAGTCAAGGTAACCATAAACAGAATCGACGTAATATCGAGCTTAGTGGAGAACATCAAGCGAAGTCAAGCGGAGGCACTTCGAGAGGTAAACCTCAAAAATGAGATAATGGTGAAGCAACGGGAAACATTAACGAAGGATAGTTGTGGCCTTAAGCTTTTCCAAGGGAGAATCTGGGTGCCAAAGTTTGGAGGGATCCACGAGTTGCTATTGGCAGAGGATCACAAGTCTAAGTACTCCATACATCCTGGTAGTACCAAGATGTATAGGGATTTGAAACTTCATTATTGGTGGTTGGTAATGAAGCTCGACGTGGCCAATTACGTGGAAAGATACGTCACTTGTCTTCAAGTCAAAGCGGAGCATCAAAGACCTTATGTGAGCTTGCAGCCATTGGCCATTCCGGAATGGAAGTGGGAGCACATTACGATGAACGTCGTCACCAAACTACCGAAGACTTTAAAGGGTGTAACACCCTGATTTTTGAAAGGTATCATTTCAAGTTAATACAGAAATCGATATATTAAGGAAAAATATGATATTTGATTTTGGACTTGAATCCTATATTTTATATTCTTGATGGATAAAGGATTTAGCCTAAATCTAGCAAGGTGAGTTCAAGTTGATTTGTGAAAACATTGTAAATGCCAAAATGTCTATTTTAAAGTGTTTATGTGTTTTACATGAAATTATCAAATGTTGGGTTAGTTGGTAATCTATGATTATTTGAAGTATTTAACTTTATAACTTTGTAAAACACCCACATTTGGGATTTTGGGCATTTCGATAAATGTGTCATAAATGAATGAGTTTTGATGATTTATTTCAGAAATGGGTCTTTGATCGAAAATACACTTTTAAGTGTCTGTCGGGTTTATGCATCATTCATGAAAGGGGATGTTTTATAAATTATTACTTGCACTTTATGTGAGGTATTTGAAAGAATGTATATAGTCTCATTTATGATTTTCATTCTTATCAGCAGTTAAACTTGGAAATGCATATTCGAAAATAAATGAGTCTTGAGGACATTTGTCCGGGTTTTAATGGCTCGATTTAGAGTCCAAACTTCGATTTACATCTTAATGCATTTTATTGCATATTATTGATAATTACAGGCTCGAGTGCTTTAGTCATTCATGAGTAGTCGTGTAACCTTAGATTGTGTTGCATTGGATCCATAGGCACGTAAGTCGGTCTTATTTGATGGTCAATTGGGTGGTACGGGGTTGGAATCCGGGACTAATGTTTTATGACCGAAACTTGACAAGGAGGTACTAGGAGGGTTGAGTCTGGATAGTGACCCCCGCCATTATTTGGGGAATTTCCTTAGTTGTAGTCCCCGAGGCCTTTTGGGGTGGAGTTCTTTGTAACGGCCACCAAGGTCAACTATCTCGAAAGGAGAACTTGTCAAGAGGTCGTAGGGGCACTTGGGCTTGCATGTCGTGAAGTGTCATACGATCAACGTTGTTTGAGCGGCATACTTTTGTGTTCCTCCGCTCTCAACGGATACGGGTATCCCCTGTCGTCGGCCCGTAGCATTTGAATATTTAAGTTGTCCATGCTTTAGTAATTGGATTTCATTCTATTTTATGGCCGTGTGAGTATTAATTCGAGTTACAGGTTTTCAATGACGTACCATATCTTTATGAATTGTTTTCCTTTATTCAAGGGTCGAGTATTATGTCACGCCCGTGTTTTGGGTGTTTTCGGATACGAAGTATTATTCACCTTTTCACAAACTGAGCGTCAAACTATGATCTCGTTTGGGTGAGTTATGCGTTGCATCATTTTATAAAGAAGGGGTGCCTGGGAGCATTATCTTTAAAATGCATATGGTTGGTAAATGAGTTGTTCTCTTATTTCAAAGTAAATCATTTTAAAGGATCATGATTATAAGTTCCAATGTTTCCATTTTACGCTTTCCTCTATAATCATGATATAAAACTCTTGAACTCACTAGGCGTTAGCCTAACCTTTTTATTTATCGGCATGAGCATCAGGTTTCATCTCGGGATTAGTTCTAACGACACCGTGAAGTGATGAGTGCTAGTTGTGTGCTCGATGAAGTGATTTAGCTTGATGAAGTCTTCCGCATTATTATTGGAGATAGCGATTTGGTATTGGGTTATAGTTACACTCGACTTTAGTCAGCCTTTATGTAAGACTTTAAGCTATTGGTTCTTCATTTGGAAGATACTAATATTGAAAAAGAAGAAAAGTAGCCCCACCTTCGAACCCTTTCTCATGCACATTGAATCTTTGTATAATTTGTTGTTGTCTCAACAAGTTTACATATTTTGAGCCTATATTGAAAAGCAATCATCTATGCTTAATTCTTTCATACACATGCACGAGCACACAGAAATTTGTTTTCTATCAGAACGTTCATAGATAACCATGTGTTATTCGATGATTGAATGGAAGACCTGGGGAGACAACATTAAAACCAGCTCTTTATATAGTAACTTTGTGTTAGTCAGTGACTTTGTGTCATTGACAGGCATTTTAACTGAGTCATTTATTGATTCAGGGTTACAACTTTTAAACTGTTTGAATTTGCAAAGATTTAAACGGTCACTACTGACTATTTGAATCTGAAAAGATTGAAATAATCACTTTCTCCTTTTGGAGAGACTGCTCTTATTTCCACACAGGGCTCGATACATGAAGACAATGCTTAATTGAAGTCTATAATGACAAGGGGGAGATTGTTTTGACAAGTTTTGATGATGATGCTTCTCACCACTCATCAAAAAGGGGGAGAATATATTAAGGGGGAGAATATAATCTGAAGACTACTGAAGAATTTCAAGTTTTGAAGCTATCAACGTCATATGAGAAGAAAAGTGAAGACCTGAAGATTATTGAAGATTATTGTCAATTTTTTTTAATCTTGAATCCAAAGGGGGAGATTGTTGGATCAAATAATTGTATTCAAGATTAAAGTTAAATTAGAGGGTCTAAACTGTATTTGTTTGATAGTTAAAGTTAGAGGGTTTATTTTGTAATAAGCTAATAGTTATTAGTTATTGGGCCTCAAGCCCGCTTAGCATTTAGCAAAGCCCATTAGGCATTAGTCCTGGGTATTTAATGTTTTGATTAGTTTAGTTTTAGGTTAATCCTCATATTCATAATTATAATCCTATAGTGAGGTAGTCGTATTCTCTGTATTCAAGGTATCAAGAACACACAAGGTTTAACTGTTTATTCAAGGGATTGGTATGTTATTCTGATCTTATATCTCTTGATCAGTTATTGTGTTCTGTGATTGTTAATCAACTAGATTAAACTGGGATAACAAGTACTTTACGGGCGAAAATGTAGGACGCCGGTGTGTTTGCTTGAGGCTGGAGAAAAACAGTTTGCGGGACCATAAATAATTCAAGCAACGACGGACAAGGTTAAAGGAATTTGAGAACGTTTGAAAGCGGCACAAGATCGCCAAAAGAGCTATGCAGATAAGAAAAGAAGACAGGTCGAGTTCCAGGTGAGGGAACGAGTTATGTTGAAAGTGTCACCATAGAAGGGGATCATCTGTTTCGGGAAACGCGAGAAGCTTAACCCTCGCTTCCTTGGATCCTTCACTATTTTGGAAAGAATCAGGCTTCAAGCTTACAGACTGCATTTGCCACCAGAAATGGACGAGATTCACTCTACATTTCACGTATGCTACCTACGTAAGTGTTTGGCGGAAAAAGAGAGTATTATACCTTTGACAGAGATTCGAGTGGACATCGGCAACCGATGTGTAGAGGAACCAGAAGTCATATTAGAGTCTAAGACGAAGCAATTGCGGCACAAGGAAGTGGCCATGGTAAAGGTTTAATGGAAACACCACCGGGGTACGAACGTGACGTGGGAGTCGGAAGAGGACATGAAAAGGAGATACCCTCATCTATTTGAACAGTAGTAATTTCGGGGACGAAATCCTTATTAGTTGAGGAGGATTGTAACACTCTAAATTTTTTTAAAGGGAAATCTGCAGAAAATAGTGCCCTGCGGGAGTTGTCCCGCGGGTTAGGCCGCGGCACAAGCCGTTTGGTGCACTGTCCGCGTGAGAAGCGGTGGATGGCGCTAGTTACCGCGCGGGTCAACCCGCGCCACAACCCGCGCGGAATGCCTGACGACTTTAAATGGGTTTCAGCCCCCATTTCTCATTTACTCTCCAACCATTTTCTCTCAAAACTCTCTCTTCATTTACCACTCCCCACAACCGAACCAAGCTTCATCCCAACCACCATCTACCACATTTATGGCAAGAATCTAGTGTCCTCAACCAAAGGTTTCAAACAAGGATCTCAAGCTTCAAGATCATCTTCCTCCTCCATCCATTTCTAGGGTTTCTCCCAAGTTTCTAGGGTTTTGCTATAAAACCTAGATTGTGAGTTTTATTTACTAAAATCTTTAAATGGGATACATATCTTGAATGCTTACTTGTATTATTTCATAAGCATGTACAAATCTGATCACCTGATAAGTTTGACCTAACTGCTACTTATATGATTATTGGGGGTTTTTGGCTATTGATTCATATGTGGAATTGTTGGGTTGATTAATATTGTTATTATTGGGTATGATGGTGTAATATCATGGAATTTGTGAAGATTATTGTTGAACCTACATGTTTGGGTGTTTTAGGCCTAACATGGGATTGAAATCATGTGTGGTCTTATATATGTATCTTGTTGATGCGGGATGTGTATAGGGATGGATAGTATATATATATGTATATGTTGGATGAATCGTGAGTATGTGCTAGGAGGATGTAGCCTTAGGTGCCACCGGGACGGTATGTACCTAAGGCCTCCACCACCGGGACGGTGTGCCGGGCCTTTGGGATGTTGTTCATGCGAACGAACATCAAGGTACATTGACTTGAGGTAAAACTCATTGGTGTGATAGATCTCCCCCATTGATTTCAGTATGGCCAAGTGGACTGAGTCGTTATTAATGCTTTACCATGTCTTTTAAATATCATGTCATGCTTATGTACAACTCACTAGGCCCGTTTAGCTTAACACTTGTTTGTTTTGATGTGTATCTGAGGTTCTAGCGGCGTGATCGCCAAGAAGATATAGTTGACTTAGATGCGAGCCTGGGGGACATTTTTGGGTGCCAAGTATAGAAAGCTTACTTTTGGATTGGAATACAACTTAAATTAATCTTCTTCCTAGATAGGATTTAGATTAAAGGGTTATTTTCTCTCACTTTGTTATTCATTATAAACTTGTAATCTTAATAAGCGTTTATTGTCTCCCCTTTTTGTGAGGAGCTCATGCTATGGTGTTGGGAAATTCAGAAATGATTGAGTATGGTTAATGCTGCTACAACAGAGTTACTACTGCCAGTACATCATGATTACTACTGCTAGTAGATTTTACTACTGCTAGTAGTTAGTACTGTTGGAGTTAGTACTGCTGGAGTTAGTACTGCTAGAACAAAGTTAATACTGCTGAGCATAGTTAGTACTGCTGAACTTAATACTGCTCAGAGTATTAATGCTGCTGAAGAATTAATGCTGCTTATGAGATGAAGATTATATGGCAAGGATGACAGCTGGATTGAAGATATTCATGGAAGCTTGGAGATAATGATGGAAGATTATACTGAAGATCTTTTATTATTTTTTAATTATCTTTTGTCTTCAGTATATGTGTATAGAATAGTTTGTTTCCTCAGTAGGAACAATAATTCTGAGTTTTAGCTTTCATAGAGAGAATCAACCTCAAGGTTAGAACCCTAATTCTAGAGAAGTAGAATTCGTATTGGTGAGTCTGTTCATCAATATTGAGGTTGTGTGTAAAAGCTTGTGACTTTCAATCATTCAATAAGAGTTTGCAAGTTGTTCATCGGATTTACTGTTTGTTTACTGTTTCATTGAGTATCAAAGTGTTATTCCGCAAACTTCTTTGATATTGTTTTATGAGAGTTTATTCTTGTTTAGAATTAAGATCCTGACAAGTGGTATCAGAGCCTGTATTCTCAGAAATCTTATTCATCATGGAAAACGTTGTTGAATCAAACAGTACCCTGGTCTCAAAGGTCCCAATGCTTAGATCCAATGAATTCGACATGTGGAAGATTAGAATAAAGCAATACATTCTTCTCACTGATTACTCTATGTGGGACATCATTGATAATGGCCCATCTGATGCAGGAAAGATTGGTGTAGATGGAAAGAGAACTCCACCAAAGACAGATGCTTTAAAGAAAGACAAGGCAGACAGAGATGAAAGCCTTAAGCACTCTGCTCTTGGCCATTCCCAATGAATATCAACACCAATTCTGCAGTTGCACTGATGCACAGATGCTCTGGAATGCTCTAGAGAAGAGATTCTCTGGTACCAAAAGTACCAAGAGAAATCAGAAGGCTATACTGAAGCAACAATATGAGAACTTTATGTCAACCAAGAATGAGTCCATGACTCAAACTTTTGACAGGTTCAACAAGCTAATTGGTGAACTAGCTACTGTGGGAGTACAAATTGATCAAGATGATCTAAACAAGAAGTTCTTAAGGTCCCTGGGTGATGAATGGACCATGTATACTGTCTCTTTCAGACAGAATGATCAACTGGAAGAAAAGGAACTTGATGATCTATACAATGATCTAAGAGTTTTTGAATCTGAGGTAGAGGCTAAGAAGAAGCCTTCTGGGTATGTTCAAAATGTTGCACTCCTATCAGCATCAATTGATTCTATCTCTAACCCTGAATCAGTTAGTACTGCCAATGGAGCAAATCAAGAGAAAGGCACTGAATCTGTGTTTGAAGCATTTCTGTCCAGTCATGGAAACTCTTCTCTAATTAATGATGACTTGGAACAACTCCATCCAGATGATCTTGAAGAGATGGACATTAAATGGCAGATGGCCATGCTCTCTATGAGAGTAAAGAAGTTCATCAAGAGAACTGGGAGAAACAACTTCTCCCAAAGAAGAGAAGATGGAGCAGGTTTTGACAAGTCAAAGGTGGAATGCTATAAATGTCATCAGAAGGGACACTTTGCTAGGGAATGCAGAAGTGGAGTGTCTCACAACAACAACCACCAACAAGCACAGTCTGGAAGCTTCAATAATAACAGAAACTCTGCACAAGCCCTAGTCTCTCAACAAGGTATGGGGTTTGATTGGAGTGATCAAGAAAAAGAGGCTATCCAAAACCAAGCTCTAATGGCAGAGGTGTCTGATCTCCCAATAGAGGTAACTTCTAATCTTTGTTCTCAAAATTGCATTAACATTGTTAAAAGGTACAACCTGTTAAGTGTATCACAGGTTTATGACAAACAACATAGTAAATTATTTACAGATTCTGAATGTATTATCCTTGCTCCTGGATTCAAGGTAGTTGATGAAAAGATGATACTACTAAGAACCCCCAGAAAGGATAATGTATATTGTTTGGATATGGAAAGTGTTTCATATGATTCATCCTTAAATTGTCTTGTTTCAAAAGCTTCTCTGGATGAATCATTACTTTGGCACAGAAGGATGTGTCACATGAACTTTAAAACAATAAATAAGCTTGTTAAAAACAACCTTGTAAGAGGTTTGCCTTCTAAAGTATATTCATGTGATGATCATTGTGTTGCTTATCTCAAAGGCAAACAACACAAAACTTCTCATAAGTCCAAAGAGGTGAACACAATCTCTAATTCTCTTCATTTATTGCATATGGATCTGTTTGGCCCTACAAATGTTATGAGTATTGGTAAGAAGTCATACTGCCTAGTTATTGTTGATGATTACTCTAGATTTACTTGGGTATATTTTCTAAGGACTAAGGATGAGACAAGTGGACTGATCAAATCCTTTGTTCTAAGAATTGAAAACCAAACAAATCAAAAAGTAAAAGTCATTAGGTCAGACAATGGTACTGAATTTAAAAATCATGACCTAAACACCTTTTGTGAGGAAAAAGGAATTGAGAGGCAATACAGTGCTTCTAGGACTCCACAACAAAATGGTGTTGCTGAGAGAAGGAATTAAACACTGATTGAGGCTGCTAGATCTCTGTTAGCAGTTCAAAACTTCCAATTACTTTTTGGGCTGAAGCAGTTAATACTGCTTGCTATGTCCAAAACAGAGTTCTAGTAGTCAAGCCTAAAAACAAGACACCTTATGAGCTTTTAAATAAAAGAAAACCTTTTATAGGATTTCTCAAACCTTTTGGGTGTCCTTGTACTATTCTCAATACTAAATCTCACTTGGGAAAGTTTGATAGCAAGGTTGATGATGGTTTTCTTGTTGGTTACTCATCTCAGAGTAAGGCTTACAGAGTTTTTAATACTTCTTCTAGAATAATTGAGGAAAGTGACAATGTCAAATGCAATGAGCACACACCAAATCCTATTGGGTCTAGTCCTCAGTGGCTGTTTGACATTGATTCACTAACTAACTCTTTGGGTTTCAGTAGTGATTATCATGCAGGTTCAGGAAGTGGAGGATCAGGGGATGAACAAGTACAAGTACAAGACACTATGCCTCAGTCTGTTATCTTTCCCATACCTATAAAAGAACCTGTTGAATTCTGTGAAAAAGAAACTATAACTGAGCCAATACAGAGAGAAGAAGAAAGAAGAGAAGAGGAATCTTCAGTGCATAAAGAGCCTGAGGTAGCTGAGGTGATCCCCTCAGCTGACTTAAATGATTCCAATCTAGAGGTGGGAATCCATGAAGAACCTAGTCTTCAGACTAGAACTCAAAAGAATCATCCTCCAGAGCTGATCATAGGAGACATCTCTTCTCCTATGATAACAAGGAATCAAAGCAGACTTCAAGAGCTGCATGATCAACAACACACAGTACTCTCCTGCTTCCTATCCCAGATTGAGCCTAAGAAGGCCTATGATGCAATGAAAGACTCAAGTTGGATAGAAGCCATGCAAGAAGAGTTACTTCAATTCAAACTACAGGATGTTTGGGACTTGGTGGACCTTCCAAAAGATCATAGAGCTATTGGCACCAAGTGGATCTTCAGGAATAAACAGGATGAGAGAGGAATTGTGATCAGGAACAAAGCAAGGCTTGTGGCTCAAGGGTACACTCAAGAAGAGGGCATAGATTATGATGAAGTGTTTGCTCCAGTGGCAAGGGTAGAGGCAATTAGGCTGTTCCTAGCCTATGCCTCATACATGAAGTTCAAGATCTATCAAATGGATGTAAAGAGTGCCTTTCTATATGGTACTATTGATGAAGAAGTATATGTATGTCAGCCACCTGGTTTTGAAAATCCTACATATCCTGACAGAGTATACAAGCTGAAGAAAGCACTCTATGGTCTACATCAAGCCCCAAGAGCATGGTATGACACTCTGTCTACCTATCTCTTGGAAAATGGGTTTGAAAGGGGCATAATTGACAAGACCTTTTTCATTAAAAGAAGTAAGAAGGACATCCTACTAGTTCAGATCTATGTGGATGATATCATTTTTGGATCCACAAAAGATCAGATGTGTAGAGACTTTGAAGAGTTGATGCACAAGAGCTTTAAAATGAGTTCAATGGGTGAACTTAACTTCTTCCTTGGACTTCAGGTGAAACAGCAGACAGATGGAATCTTCATTAGTCAATCAAAATATGTGCAAGACATCCTGGATAAATATGGTTTAAAAGACTCAAAGCCAGCAAACACACCAATGGAAACTCACAAACAGATCACTGCTGATCTTGAGGGGAAGGATGTTGATGTCCATCTATATAGATCAATGATTGGATCTCTAATGTATCTCACAGCCTCAAGACCAGATATCATATTTCCAGTATGTGTATGTGCCAGATTCCAAGTCAAGCCAAAACAATCACATCTTCAAGCTGTGAAGAGGATATTCAGATACTTAAAAGGGCAACCTAGATTAGGTCTTTGGTATCCATATGAATCTTCATTCGACTTGATTGCATATTCAGATAGTGACTTGGGTGGTGCTAACATGGACAGAAAGTCTACTTCAGGGGGATGTCAACTTTTGGGTGCAAGACTAGTATCTTGGCAGTGCAAGAAACAAACCACAGTGTCCTTATCAACAACAGAAGCTGAGTATATTGCTGCTGCAAGTTGCTGCTCTCAGGTTCTATGGATTCAGAATCAGATGTTGGACTATGGGGTAACATTTCTTCACACTCCAATCTTTATTGACAATAGCAGTGCTATAAGCATTGTTAACAATCCAGTCAAGCACTCCAAAACAAAGCACATTGAGATCAGGTATCACTTTATCAGAGATTACAATGAAAAGAAGCTCATTCAAGTTGCTAAAGTTCATACTGACAACCAGTTTGCAGATCTATTCACTAAAGCTTTTGATGTGGGTAGATTCAATTTCTTGGTCTCAAGTGTGGGCATGATCAACTCTGAATGAGCTCATGTTTTTAAAAAGTGTTCCTATACCTGCTATTTTGGTTATTTGTGTACTGCTAATCACCTTTCACAGGAAGTTATTGCCTTGATCAGACCTTCATAAGCTTCAAAAAGAGTAAGTATAGTTAATACTGCCAGTACAGTTTTAATACTGCTCTCAGTTAATACTGCTAGTTAGTTAATACTGCTAGTGGTTAATACTGCTCTCAGTTAATACTGCTAGTTAGTTAATACTGCTAGTGGTTAATACTGCTCTCAGTTAATACTGCTAGTTAGTTAATACTGCTATTAGTTAATACTGCTTATGTCCCATACCATATAAATACCCTTTGCCCGCCTAAAAGCTCATAACGACTCTTTGCATACTGTTCACTTTCTCTCTAACCCTTTTCTCTCAAGTACCAAGTATTTCAGGCAAGAACATTCAAGTTCAATGGCATCCATGGCATTCATCGACGAGCACAATGAAATCGCGATGCTACAAAAGCCAAAGCAAGCTACAGGATTTCATCAGATTATGGATTTTCTGAAGTCTAGCCACATTGCCCATGCTCTAACTGTGTCGCCAACAATATACATAGAGCATCAAAGGCAATTCTGGGCAAATGCCACCATAGTCACAGAGAATGGTGTGCAGATTCTGAAAACAAGGGTGTGTGACAAACCCTTGTCAGTTACTGAAGAGGTGATACGCATCTGTCTACGTCTAGACGATGCTGAAGGTATTACTTCTCTTCCTAATGAGGACTTGTTCACCAATTTATCAAGAATGGGGTATGGAGGCCAATTGGGTGGTTTTAAATTCTCAAAAGCAAAATTTTATACCCAATGGCGTTTTCTTGTTCATACCCTTATGCACTGCATTTCCAAAAAGACTACTGGATGGATGGAGTTTAGCAGCACCATTGCTTATGTTTTGGTCTGCTTGGCCACTGCCAGAAAGTACAATTTTTTTAGAATGATTTTCAGTGATCTTGTCTCAAACCTGGGAAGCAAAAAGAGCTTTTATATGTACCCCAGGTTTGTACAGGAAGTTATAACTCATGAATTGACGGATATGCCTCACTTTGATGAGGTATATGTACCCAAAATCCCCAAAGGTAAGGTCTTTTCAAACATGAAGAGATCCCCTTTGGACTCGGAAGGAGTTGACACCCCATTGTTCTCTACAATGATGGTGGTGTCCCACACTGAAGAAGGTATGGCAGCAGGGTCAAGGCCCTCATTAGACCATCCCACTGCTAGCCAATCTCAACCTTCCTACTCTATATCTATCCCACAGTCTCTAATTCATAAGCCAATTTCCCCTATCACCCAAACTTATACAAGGAAAAAGGTAAAGAAGGCTCCTTCCCTTCTTGTACCATCACCCACAGAGCCTTTAAGCCCTCTAAGAGAGAATTCTCCTTTAGAGAATATCTACAGGGAAACCACAGGGGTGTCTCCCAACCCCAAGGAGGTGCTCACTGAGGAGATGGTTGAACATATGGGTGTTAAGGCTGCCACTACTCCTGCTAGCACAGAGGAGGTAAGTGGTAACATCAATAAGACCTTCCCCATGGCAACTTTGGGTGAGCAATCATCCAAAGGTCCCAGGTGCCAAGAACCCACGGGGGTGGAGAGTGCTTCTGTTAGGCAGAAGGCTCCCACTACAAAAAGATCCAATGATCCTTCAAAAGAAGGTACACTTTTGGAGAAGGTGAGGACAGATATAACTATTTTGAATTGATGGAAACCATGGGAAACATCAACATGGATGTGATCAAACAGGGCAAAGATATAGAAGAGCTAAAAGTGATAGTTCTGTCACAACAAGAACAGATTGTCAACCTGAAGCAAATGGTGAAGAAATTGATTCTGCAAAAGAAGAAGAAACAATTTGTACTAAGAAGGAGGAAACCAGTGCCTGATGCTCCCAAAAAGGGGGAGTCAGAAGCAGATGTCAATATGGAAGATGCCAAAGCTAAGGGGGAGCAAGAGAAAGTTGAGTTTGAGGGGGAGCAAATAACTGCAGAAAATGTTGTACAAGCAGTAACAGAATCAATAGCAGCAGAAACAGTTAATGCTGCTCAAGCAAATAAAGAAGCAGAAACTGTTAATGCTGCTGAACTGAAAGAAGCAGCAGAAATGGTGAAAGAAGTGTTAAGTGATCTTCAGAGCAGAAATTTGGAAGAACTTGAGACAGCTGAAGCATTAATCAAAGCCAAGCATGATACTCCCAAGGTCACTTCAAAGGCCAAAGGAGTTGTCATCAAAGAAAATGTTGAAGTTGTCAAGAAAGTCAGTGTTGATAAAGCAAAAATCAAGGACAAAGGCAAAGCTAAGATGGTGGAATCTGATCAACCAATCAAAAAGCAAAGGTTGGTTGAGTCAGATGAAGCTTTGGCTAGAAAGATACAAGCAAATATTGAGCAAGAAGAAAGATTCCAAGTTGAGAAAGACAGGGAAATGGCTAAGGCTTTAGCTGCAAAATTGAATAAAGCTTATCAACAAAGCCTGGCAACTGAAACAGCTCAGAAGAAAGCTGCAACCCTTAAGAAGTCTGTGGTGGTCAAGAAAGCTGCAAAGAAGAGACAACCTTCAAAGACTTTCCTTGGTACTCAAGAGAGAAACAAGATGATAACTTTTCTCAAGGGTGCTGTAGGAGTCAGAAAGGAGAGGTTCTCCAAGATGACATTTGAGCAGATCAAAAAGCTATATAATTCTGAAACGGCCAAGCTTCAAGGGAATGAAACTTCCAGGGTGGAGATGGAGAAGAGAATGAAAGAAAGCAATGATTTCATGCAATGTTGAAGAAGAAGCTTGGATGTGTTGAAAACTCAGAAATGGCAAAGTATCTGATTCAGAGAATGATCAATAAAAGTTTGGGGCTAAATGTTGATACAGGGATCTGAAGAATGGTATTTTGGGAGCATCTGAAGAACTTGACTTCTCTTCCTAAAAGTCAAGTTAGGGGGAGATTGTTGGGAAATTCAGAAATGATTGAGTATGGTTAATGCTGCTACAACAGAGTTACTACTGCCAGTACATCATGATTACTACTGCTAGTAGATTTTACTACTGCTAGTAGTTAGCACTGCTGGAGTTAGTACTGCTGGAGTTAGTACTGCTAGAACAAAGTTAATACTGCTGAGCATAGTTAGTACTGCTGAACTTAATACTGCTCAGAATATTAATGTTGCTGAAGAATTAATGTTGCTTATGAGATGAAGATTATATGGCAAGGATGACAGCTGGATTGAAGATATTCCTGGAAGCTTGGAGATAATGATGGAAGATTATACTGAAGATCTTTTATTATTTTGTAATTATCTTCTGTCTTCAGTATATGTGTATAGAATAGTTTGTTTCTTCAGTAGGAACAATAATTCTGAGTTTTAGCTTTCATAGAGAGAATCAACCTCAAGGTTAGAACCCTAATTCTAGAGAAGTAGAATTCGTATTGGTGAGTCTGTTCATCAATATTGAGGTTGTGTGTAAAAGCTTGTGACTTTCAATCATTCAATAAGAGTTTGCAAGTTGTTCATCAGATTTACTGTTTGTTTACTGTTTCATTGAGTATCAAAGTGTTATTCCGCAAACTTCTTTGATATTGTTTTCTGAGAGTTTATTCTTGTTTAGAATTAAGATCCTGACATATGGCATCTTTTGTTACCATGTTTCTCTTTTGTGGAAATTTTTGTTTATCTCAATTTTTGGGGTATTACATCCACCCACCTTCTTTGTCGCATGTTGAGATCCTTTTGGTCAAATATGTACTTCAAGCTTTTGTTGTCGGTGAATAGTGTACACTTTGTCCCGTAGAGGTAGTGTCACCATAGTTTCAAAGCAAATACCACCACTATTATTTCTAAGTCGTGAGTAGGGTAATTCTTCTCATGGTCTTTGAGTTGCCGAGATGGATACGCTATCACCTTCCCTCATTGCATCAAAACAAACCCAAGACCAATTTGGAGGCGTCGCTATAAACCACAAAGTCGTCGGATCCTTCGGGTAAGGATAGAATCGGTGCCTCACGTAGTTTTTTTTTGTAGAGTCCAAAAGGCCTTCTCTTGAGCCTCGGTCCATAGGAACCTCACGTTCTTCCTTGTCAATGATGTAAGTGAAGAGATGATCTTCGAAAAGTCTTGAATAAACCGTCGGTAGTAGCCGGCCAAGCCCAAAAAGCTTCTTATCTCCATTGGACTCGTCGGTGGTTCCCAATTCATTATCGCTTCAATCTTCACCGGGTCTACCTTCACTCCATCCATGGATACCACATGGCCCAAGAATTGAACTTCTTGTAACCAAAACTCACACTTTGAAAACTTCGCAAACGATTTCTCTTTCCGAAGGATCTCCAAGACCTCTCGTAAATGTTGACGATGCTCGACCTCGTCCCGCGAGTAGATTAGAATATCATCGATAAAGACTATAACGGATTTTTCCAAGTACGATCGACACACGCGATTCATTAAGTCCATGAATACGTCCGGAGCGTTAGTCAACCCGAATGGCATGACTAGAAACTCATAATGACCGTATCGTGTCCGAAACGCCGTCTTTGGAATGTCGCTCTCCTTCACCCGCACTTGATGGTAACTGAGCTGCAAATCTATTTTGGAGAAACATCCCGCTCCTTGCAATTGATCGAAGAGGTCGTCGATTCGAGGAAGTGGATATTTATTCTTTACAGTGACCTTGTTGAGCTCACGATAGTTGTAACACCCGTAATTTTTGGTAAGTATAGGGGCATCCAGTCGTTTATGTATCTTGTGTTTGGTGTGATTCATGTTGGGAAAACACTACTAAAAGTTCCAAAGAGTGTCGAGGGCCTTAGTGTCAAAAAAGATCGGATTTTCGGGCTTCGGGGAGTCTGGGCGAAAGTGACAGCGAAAGTGACATGTGTCACAATCGCGTGTCACTCTCGTGGAGGGCCTTATGGCCGCGGTACACTCTCCGCGAGAGTGCCCGGCGAAAGT
This sequence comes from Arctium minus, assembly GCA_954870635.1. Lineage (NCBI taxonomy): Eukaryota > Viridiplantae > Streptophyta > Magnoliopsida > Asterales > Asteraceae > Arctium > Arctium minus. Next base: position 24,381,031 of record OX941081.1, on the reverse strand, counting down.
GACACATGTCACTCTCGCCATGTCATTCTCGCTGACGGGCTGCAGGAGGATTTAATGCCTTTTTCCAATCTTTTCTCATTTCCCACTTTCACCTACCAAAAACCCTCACTTTCTCTCTCGTTTTTCTCTCATTAAATGTAAACCCTAATATCTTCTAAAACATCTAATACTTGGATTTCAAGAAGCTAAACCATCATCACATCCAAGATTTGTCAACCTAGAAGTTCAAGGTCAAGGTTGCTACCATTTTGAGAGTTTCTTGGTTTCTAAGGTTTACCAACACCAACCATTGTAAGTTCATCCCCTCCATTTCTGAGCTTCTTTATGAGTTATAATCACTCCATGGATGATTTCCTAGTATTATGTTTCTTCTATTTCGGTTTAGGCGACTTTGGGAAAGTTAGGTCAAAATTAGGGTTTTGTTCAAGTTGGGGATTTTGATAAAAAATGGTTGGGGAATGGTTCTAAGTGGTTGAATATGATTACTTATGGTTGGGAACTTGTGATTATAGGTTTTGGAAAATTTTGCTTGTGGATTCAAGTTTCTCCAAGGAAGCTCAAGTTGGGGAAAAATCTAGATTTAGCCTAAATCTAGCAAGGTGAGTTCAAGGTGATTTGTGAAAACGGTGTACATGCCAAAATGTTCATTTTAAAGTGTTTTGTGTTTTACATTAAATTGTTAACTATTGATCACCTGATAAGTTTTGGTTATTTTGAAATGTTTAGTTTTATAAACATGGCGGAACACCCATTTTGGGATTTGTGAGAATTTTGGTAAATAAATCATGTTGATATGTTTCATTAATGATTTTACATATATAAATGGAGTACATTTGATGTAAGTGTCATTTTGTGTATTTGATCTTATAAACCTTTTCGGAAAATGCATATTATTGTGCTATGAGGTATTTTGGAAATATAAGGGTAAAGAGTCCATTTGGAAAATGGTTTGCCTCAACCAATGTTGAGTTTGAGTTAATTATACTTTTGGTCGTTGTGTCTACATCCCCGTCGGTTAAATGTGTTTTAATGTTTACAAATGCTTTCGTTGGAGATTTACGTAAACTATTGGGACGTTGGCTCGGTTTTGACTAAATGGAGTCTTGAAGACATTTGTCCAGTTTAAAAACAGTTGTGGAGTTTTGGAGTATGATGGCGTTTAATTCAAGCCATTTGGGAGTTACATGTTTTGGGTGCTTTGGTCATTCAATTGGAGTCATGTAATTTTAGACAGTGTTGTATTGAATCCATAGGCACGTAAGTCTGTCTGTTTTGTAAGGCCTGAGATTTTGGTTACAATTATTGACCGCTTGGGTTCGCTAGCGAGTAGGCAATAGGTGGCTCGATGCTGCTGAGTTGAAACTCGTCTAGACTGGATAGGTACCCATGTCCCTAAGTCCTTGGGGTGGAACTCGATGGAGTATGGCGAGAGGCATAAATGGGCTAAGGATTGTGATGTCTGGAATGGCATGGGAACTAGGTCCGGGATATGTGGTGAAATCCAGTAACATCACGGGTGACCCTATTTACGTGTTCTCGTCACCCAAGATGGAAACGGGTCTCCACCGTCGTCGTCCATTAGCATTTTAAATATTAACGTCATACTTTATTATCGTTGGTTGGGTGGTCGACGGTAAATGATGGCCTTAATATTGGGTTTCCCCCACGTATATTAAGGTTTGAATTAAATACGTCATCTCCACGTTTCGGTATTTGATTTCGTCCCATTTTATGGTTGCGCGAGTTTTGGGTCTAATTTCCGTGTTCACGGTGATAATTATTTATATGGGTTTTCACCTATGGTTTTATGAGTTGTGTGTCATGTTCCACCCGTGTTGGGTATTTCGAGATATAACATTTTACCCGCGTTTTATAAAATTTGGAGTCCTCTCTCCATTTTCTTTTTAGCAAGTTTTGGGTTGAACTTAAATTTACGAAAGAACGTTGTATATTGGGATCTTCGCCTTTAAAACAGTTTGGTTTGGTTAACGATTAACTCGGTGTCTCTTTCGTTTAAAATGCATAATTATTGATAAACGAGTCGTTTTCATAAGTAAAGCATATCATTTTGAAAGATTATGATTTAATTTTATTCTTTCTTTGTAAACGATTAATTTATATATGTTGAAAACTCTTGAGCTCACTAGGCGTTAAGCCTAACCTTTTTATTTGTCAGCATGTGCATCAAGTTCAAGTTGGGGGTTTGGTTCTAGTAGTACTATGAAGAGATGTGTTGTGCTTTAGTTTTTCACAAGTGTAAGTAATTGGTGAAGTCTTCCGCAGTTTGGAGATAGCAACTATTGTTGGGTTTTAGTAGCACCCGTCCTCGTTATAGACTGTATGTAGAGAATAAATTGTGTGTGTTGAGGTTAAACCTTAAATTATGATTATGTATGAATCATTTATTGGTGTATTTAGAAAATTTTAAATTAATTGCTATTTCCAGATTTGAGGGTGTTATAGTAGTCGATACACATCCACATGGAACCGTCCTTCTTCTGCACAAACAAAACTGGAGCTCCCCACGGCAACGAACTCGGTCGTATGAATCCCTTCTCGAGGAATTCTTGTAATTGTGTCATCATCTTTTGCATCTCCGTCGGGGCTAGACGATAAGGAGCACGGTCGATCGGAGCAGCACCCGGAGTGAGGTCAATATGGAACTCTCGAGTTTTGCATTGATAACGTAAGCCAAATACGAAGGACACCCCTTGGCTAAACTCTTGTGCGCTTTAAGTGACATAATGATTGTGTTGGTCTTTCGATTCCTTTCCCCATAGACTATCACTTCCCCACCCTTTGGCAACGGTACTCTAATCGTCTTCTTGGAGCAAAATATGTCAGCGTCATGCTTGGCTAACCAGTCCATACCTATGATCACATTGAACTCCCCAATGTCCGCCGACAACAAGTCCACCATAAAGATTTCTCCATTTAAATCTAAAGTACATCCCTCAAAACGCTCCCGAACTAACATATGTTCCCCATTTGCCACCTCTACTACTAGTGCATCGGACAACATACAAATAGGATTAGTGAAATTCTTGCAGAAAATGGTAGACACAAACAAACGGTTCGCACCAGAATCAAACAAAACACGTGCAGGTAGAGAGTTTATTAGAAACGTACCCGACACGACATCCTCCATCACTCTCGCCTCCTCCATCGTCATTTGTGGGCCCGACTTGGTGCCTTCGGTAGAACCTCTTTCTTCGACACAACTTCGCTTGAAACCCCTTGATGTCCCCTTGCTAACTTGGGACAATCCCTCCTGATGTGCTCCGACTCCCGACATTCATAACAAACCGGCCCCCGGGAGGGGCAGTCCCGACTCATATGGTCCTCTTTCCCGCACTTGAAGCACTCAGTAGTGTTAGAGAAAGGTCTCGGGTTACAAGACCCGAAGTGCTTACTCTTACAATTGAGGCACCACCTTGCCTCACGTCGCGGTTCCATGTTTACACTCGTTTATTTGAAACCCATTTGATATCAAAGTGTTATCAAACTTTCCATGCCATTTTTTAGGCCCTTGCTTAAGTCCATAAAGTGACTTGATCAATTTACAGACTTTATTTTCTTGACCTTTAACAACAAACCCTTCCGATTGTTGCATATACATTTCTTCATCTAACTCTCCATTCAAGAAAGCAGTTTTCACATCCATTTGGTGGATTTCCAAATTATGAATTGTTGTTATGGCCATCAACATTCGTATAGACATTATCCTTGTGACCGGAGAGTAGGTATCAAAGAAGTCTTGACCTTCCTTTTGTCGATACCCTTTGGCACCTAGTCGAGCTTTGTATTTCTCTGTAGTGCCATCGGATCTCAACTTCTTCTTGAATATCCATTTATGGTCTATTACTTTATGACCTGGAGGTAGGTCAACCAATCTCTATGTATTGTTTTGTACTATGGAGTCTATCTAACTTTGGATTGCCTCTTCCCAATAAGGTGTCTCGGATGATTCCATGGCGGCCTTATAAGATAGAGGTTCTCCTTCAACATTAAAGGCCATAAATCAGGTCCAAAGTCTTTGTCTACTCTACCACGTTTGCTTCTCCTTGGTTCTAATTCTTCTTGAACCTTGGAGGTTTCACCTTTATGTCCTTGATCATTTTCATTTGTTTCAACTAAAGTGTGTGTGTCATCAAGCAACATATTCCTTGAATTAGAGGATTGATCCTCCTTTACTCTGTAAGGAAAGATAGTTTCAGAGAATTCTGCTTCTGCAGATTCTATGATTGTTGTTACTTATGTCATTTACACTAGATTTATATACTAAGAATCTATATGCAACACTATTATGAGCAGGTCCTATATATACACAATCAATGGTCTTAGGTCCAAGTTTAGTCCTTTTTGGCAAACGCACTTGAACCTTGGCAAGGCAACCCCACACTTTCATCCTTTTGTAAGATGGTAATCTTCCTTTCTATCGTTGATATCGAGATTTGTCATTTTTCTTGTGGGGGATCCTATTTAGGATCATATTTGCAGTAAGATACGCCTCACCCCATAAATGATATGGAGCTCCGGACGTGATCATCATTGAATTTATCATGTTCTTCAATTTTCTATTCTTCCGCTCGGCCACTCCATTTTGTTGAGGTGTGTATGGAGCGGTTGTTTGATGCACAATACCATGTGTAGCACAAAATTCTATAATTTAATGGGATTCGTATTCTCCTCCCCGATCAGACCTTAGAATCTTGATTTTCTTGTCGAGTTGATTCTCACTTCGGCCTTATAAGTCTTAAACATATTTAAGGCCTCATCCTTTGTAGGGATAGATACACATAGCAATACTTACTGCAATCATCTATGAAGGTAATGTAATAATTTGTACCATCTCGTGAAGGTGTTGCCTTGAAATCACATAAGTCTGTATGAATTAACCCAAGTACTTCATTTGATTTTTCAACAGACTTGTGTGGATGGTTTGTGTATTTAGCCTCTACACAAACCTCACACTTAGTTGATTTGTCAATGGAACATGTAGGTGTCATGTCAAGTTTGATCATTCTTTGAATGGATCTAAAGTTGACATGTCCTAATCTAGAATGCCAAAGATTGGAAGAAACAATCATGTACATGGAACTAGCAGAGTTAGGGCCTGCCTTATTTTTATTAACAATGGCGGCATCCAAACTATTTACAATGGTTAGTTTGAAGAGCCTTTCATGGAGGTGGCCCTTCCCCACACACACACCACCCTTGGTGATGACAACCTTATTAGATTCGATTACAAGTTTGAACCCTTTCTTACTCAGAATAGGGCCAGAAATTAAGTTTTTAGTTAATCTAGGTACATATACAACATCATTCAAAAAAAGATCTTTGTCGGAACTCAGCTTCAAGTTGACATTCCCCTTTCCTTCTATCCTTGCAGTTGTGGCGTTCCCCATAAACATCGACTCCCCATCGCTCACCTTTTGGTAAGATTCAAACAAGCTTTTAGAATTGCAAATGTATCGGGTGTCCCCGGTTTCGATCCACCAATCCACCATGTTTGTAACCATGTGGGCTTCAATGACACCAATGAATTCATTCGGGGAGTGGGTGAGATTGGCATGACTCGAAGATGCCCCATTTCCTCCACCACCACTTCCTCCGGCACCACCATGGTCAGGCTTGTATCGGCAATCCCTGGCTCGGTGTCCCGGCTTACCACATACCCAACAGCACATCATCCTCTTGAATTGTTTATTTTGTGGGGCCAAGGGGCCCTTTCCGATATTGAAAGGCCTATTGGTAGAAATTCCCTTTCCCTTAAATTTTGGGAACTTAGACTTGGATGAACTTCCTTCCACCATGTTGGCATGTGGTTCATTTGGAATGCTATCGGCTTTGTCATTAAGTTGGTTGTCCTCTTCAACTCAGATCTTGAGAAGCAATTGTTCAAATGTTATTTCCTCCGTAAGATGCTTCAAGTAAACCTTGAAGTTCTTCCACGATGGAGGTAACTTCTCGATTATGGAACCGACCACGAAGTTTGTATTTAAGCCCCATACCCTCAACTTCAAGCTCGTGGACAAGTATTTGCAATTCTTCCACTTGTTTTACCACTGTCTGTGTATCTACCATCAGGAAATGCAAAAATGTCCCTACTACGAACCTCTTGGAACACGCTACTTCAGTTTTATATTTGGCATCCAAGGATTCCCAAATCTCCCTTACCGTTCAGAAGGAAGAATAGATGTCGTAGAGGGAATCTTCGGGAGCATTATACTCATTCGATCTCCAATTCTCGACCGATCTTTGATGTGCGGACACTTGGATTTGCGTTGGCGTTGCCTCGTCCGCCCCTTCCGGAGGATTTGTCGGTGGATCTTCCTTAGTGAGCACGTTCGCAACCCTAAGTGTTGTCAAATAGAACAACATCTTTTGTTGCCAACGCCGGAAGTCCGAACCCTTAAACTTCTCGGGTTTCTCCACATGACTTTTCAATATATGTGATTGATCCATCGCTCCACAACAAATTTTTGTCTTAGAATGTTAGGAGTAATCAATCACATATATAGATTATGTATATATATGAACAAAAACTAAGGATAAAATTCAAATTCTTATATACAAAAACATGGTGTTTACATAAAACAACAATTAATCAAATGGAAAAACAACAAATAAACCCTTACTTGAATTGTAGAATCTCGTAGGGATTGAAATTGATTGAGGCCTAAACGTATCGCAGTGTCCTATGACTGAAATTTTTCCCGTATAGCGTCCTTCTAGAGGATACAACAATTGTATTCAAGTTTGATACTTGAATCTATCGAATCATGTATGTTTGGTGAAAAACGAAAGAGGAGAAACCCGGGAAATTTAGAGATAATTGAGGGAAATTCGTCAGAAAAACGAATAGGGAAAGTGGCAGGTTATATAGGTTGTTTCACCAATCGAAATTAACTATCAGGAAAACCGCGTGACTGGTGGTGCGGGTAAACCCGTGCCAGATTTTGGACGGCAACTGCATCACACTTTCCACAATCAATGTATCTCGGCCCCATCGAGACCCCAAGAGCCCCAGTCTTTGACATTTAATATATTGTAACATCACGGTTTTCAAAACTTTCAAATCTCTATTTTAATCTCCAAAATTGATCATTTTAAAACCACCAAAATACGGGATATTAATTTTAATCAAAACTTCGAAATGTACGCTTTAAAATATCGTTTTATAACCACTACTAACCGCATCGGTAAAATGTACAAGCAACCACACAGGTTTAAGACTTACAACCCCAAAAGAAGAAAAGACATATTTACAATACTTCGGGAACACTTCTACCCGATATAACTATATACATAACTACCAAAAGAACATTATGACATATATACCAAAATATCGAGTTGTCACTTCTAATCAACTTCACGATCTACTTTTCCACGGACTTGCTCTTATCTAATACTGTTTTGCCTGAAAAATGTTAGATAATTCGGGTTAAGCACTAAAGCTTAGTGAGATAAATGAACTAATCAATATATATAGGCATTATAAATATATGTATATGGTACGGAAATATAACCAAGACGTTACACAACACACGGAACAAACTGACTGGAACATTATATCAACTCATATCGGATGGAGTATACGATTACTATACTCAAGAGGCCAAATGTTTTGAATCGACCATTTTCGGCAACAACAAATCCATAATACGAGTTATTCAAGAAGTCATGCAAAATAAATTAAACAAGACATATCACAATTTATCACACATAACCATACGACATAACTATCAGGAATTATTAGATTTTGCACCAGCCCGTCCTTCCCCTTCCGGGTGTGCCAAAGTCCTATACTCTTGCCCCTCCTAACCATTGGGCAATGAGTACGGCTAACCGAATGTCTCACCGGCCTCCCCCTTCATCCGGGCTATTGACATCCACTGTTGCTTCGGCATACTACACAAAGTAGTACCCGTACTCCCGTCATAACAAAGAAACTGAAGAAATAAAACCAACGGAATCCGGATCCAAAACCGACCGTCATCGTAGAAAGAATCACGTAACGGAGATGACTAAACTGGAATCAAAGACCATCCATAAAGATAAGAAAACACATGAACAAATACACATGAAGGAAATGCATATATAATTATAAATACAATATATATCAATTAGTCATTTAACACACAGTGCTACCGGTAGTCAACCGGAAGTCAATTCGGAAGCTATGTACCAACTTCGTTATCTCACGTTGAATATCCTCCACATACAACCAACATGTTTCAAATGATCCCTAAAGTGAGTTCAACAAGTATCATGAGCTTTGAGCAACAAATACTCAAGATAGTACCTTAACTAGTTAACTTTCTTTCTTGAATTTTCCATTACATCTCTCTGTTTCTCCCCTGTTTTACCCCACTTAGACTCAAAATCACTTAATGACTTATAAAGATGAAATAATTTAGACTCTCATTTGGTTATGATGGAACTGACCTCATATCAATAGGATTTTTCTTTTATTTTATACAATTTTTTAAAATATGTGTATTTACATTGTCATTCCACTCGAAAATCTTCATTTTTACATGTTCCAAAAGCCAATTCAACTCCAAATGCCCCTAATTTCATATTTTCATCAAAAACTATCATATTTTAACTATTTCTAGCAAAACTTCATGAAATCTTGCATAATTTCTCATTCCATAACCAATTCAACTCCAAATGCCCCTAATTTCATATTTTCATCATAAACTATCATATTTTAACTATTTCTAGCAAAACTTCATGAAATCTTGCATAATTTCTCATTCCATAACCTAACCCATGAGTTATACCATATGATTCAAGACTTGTACATTTTGTTCATAAACTTGCAAAATTACTTGAATGTATCCATCATTACCATCATAATCATGATACACTACCATATTCTAAGAAGAAATACACTTAATCACTAAAATTCATACCCTCATAAACCCCGATTTCATGATAATAGCGAAAAACATAAACTAATCATCATCTAGTATCAATATCATGTTATACAACCATTTTTTAACATGAAGATACCAAAAATCCTAACCACATGAAACCCTAGAATCCTCAAATCATCATCAAAACACCAAAAATCATGAAATGGGTTCAAGATAGTGTTTATACCTTTGTTTAATCTTTCAATTTCACCAAAATCTTGTTGAATCTCCTTGATTTTGAGCTTGAATGAGTATACTATGTGAGAATCACACCTTAAGTGTGTGTGAATGTTCTGGAGGTGAAAATTATGAAATAGAAGTGAAAATACCGTTTTTGAACTATTTTGGTCAACAAGTCAACCTAGTTTTCCACTGTTGGCATATTTAGTCCCTCATGCGTATCTTGGTCGTTTCAACTTCGTTTCGTACGAAACTTTACAGATCCCTTAATTAATATATAAGAAACTTAAGTATAAAATTTCAGCCTCTAATTCGACCCAAAAGTCCATTTTCCAATCTTACTTTGATATATTTTTCACTTAAAACATCATACTTCTATAACTCCCAAACGGTTGACTTTCTTTAAGTTCTGTCACTTATAACACTTCTTAATATATTTATCTAGGGTGTTCCAACTTGTTTCACTCAATTTGGATCATCCGTTCAAGTTTTGGGTAGATTTTTCCCATTTAGGCACTCTAATGACCTACCCGATTTTCCATTTAAGCAATGCACTTTGTATTTTGAACCCTCACATCATCCAATTATGTTATTTGTGAGGTGTTAGCACCAATATTACCTTCTACATCTCAATCCAACTATGGTCTCTACTTATAGCTCACTAGTACACTTGTCATTTTAGCAAATTCTCTTTTTACATAATTAACACATAAAGCATGTTTTAACGTATAATACATATTTAGAATCACTAGTTAAGCATATTTAGGAGGGTGGATGTTACATATATATATATATATATATATATATATATATATATATATATATATATATATATATATATTAATGTCAATGAGAGCCCACCAAGAACACCATAATCCAAGCCCAAGCAATTAAATGATTCATTTAATGCTCAATCGTTTGGGTTTATTAAGTGATGTTTCTTTTACCTTGGCTCCTATGTGGGACAAAATTCCTCTCTTTCTTAACTAAGTTCCAACAATACCCCACATTTTCTATTCAAACCCAAATAATACCCCACATTTGATAGAAAATAAGCAATATTATGGAACTTATGTTTCTATCACCAAGTTAGTTATAATATGCATCGGAAGAGGTGTCTTTTGGACTTGAACCTTTCCTAGTAAATACCTATCGGATCTACTTCGTGGATAGTGAACTAAGGTCTTAAACTAGCAACTTTTTGTAGTAAATCTAGATAATAGGCAACACACATATTATATCTATACATACATTAATTTTTACCGTTGTGTTCATATCGGTCGTGAACAAATCCTTTCTTCAAGAGAGTTTTAGAAGACATAGCCATATCCGTCCTCAAAGATGCGACCACACATCAGTCTCACATAGGTAATGCCGACCAAGAATATTCCGTTGTATTCTACTAAGAAGCTATTAGCATTATTAAGAATATAAAATTCAACCCTAAATCATCAACGGAAATATACACATAAAAGTCATCATATGAGTAGGCATACATGTGTATAAGTGTCTCTTGAGTGTTCCTCAACTAGTTTTCCTATTGAACCAAGACCATGGGATCTCCAATTTCGCTAGGTAAGGTTGCCGCCACTGTCATGCCTGCATCACACTTTCCACAGTCAATGTATCTCGACCCCATCGAGACCCCAAGAGTCCCAATCTTTGATATTTAATATATATCTATTAATGTCAAGGAGAGCCCACCAAGAACACCACAATCCAACACTACTACAAAAATAGTTTTATTACACGCCTATTTTTACACGGTTTTTAAAAAAAATGTGTAAAAATGTACCTGCATCTTTTAAAATATTTTTACACGGTTTTTTTTTTTGGTAAAAGAACCGTGTAAAAAGGTTTGAATACAATATCTTTTTACACGGTTGTTTCCAAAACCGTGTACAAAAGTGTATTTATCTTACACGGTTATTTGAGAAAAAACGTTTAAAAAGGTCTCAAAACATTTTTACACAGTGTTTTAAAATAACCGTGTAAAAATGTGTATTCATTTTTACACGGTTATTTGAGAAAAACGGTTTAAAAAAATCTTGAATCTTTTTTTACATGGTTTTTTAAAATAACCGTGTAAAATTGTGTAATCATTCTTACACGGTTATTTGAGAAAAAAATGTTTAAAAAGGTCTCGAAACTTTTTTACACGGTTTTTAAAAATAACCATCTAAAAACATATAAATTATTACACGGTTTTAGAAAAAGATCCGTGTAAAAAGACCAAAAGTCCTTTTACACAGTTATTTTTTCAAAAAACGTGTAAAAAAAAATACAATTTTAGCGTTTATTTTTATACACAGTTTTAAACCTTTTAACATGGTTTTAAATCTATTTATACGATTGTCCTTTAAACACCGTGTAAAAAACATATAGTTTTTATTTACTTGTATATGATATCTTAATTTAGTGGGGTAAAAATGTTCGATAACTATTTCTATAAATTTGATAATAGGTAGGTATATCTTGTTTTTAAATAATATATATAATTATCTTTTTGAATATATATGATTATTTAAAAGATGAAAAAATGTAAATATACTGATATATATGGTACCTGCCGTAAAAAATAAGGGAAATTAATTAAAATGATCGTATTTGAAACTCGTATTACCAAAATGCCCTAAATCTCGATAACTTTGCGGAAATACCCCTTTTGTCCGGGATATAGGGCCGGGATGAGACCCATCCCGGGCTTAGGGTGATTCGGACCAAAAAAAGATCGATCCCGGGGTTATGGCCGGGATGAACAGTGAAATCCCGGGGTTAGGGCCGGGATGAACAGTGAAATCCCGGGATGAACAGTGAAATCCCGGGATGAACAGTGAAATTCCGGGGATGAACAGTGAAATCCCGGACAAAAAGGGTATTTTGGCAAATCCAACGAGATTTAGGGCATTTTGGTAATACGGGTTTCAAATATGATCATTTTAATTAATTTCCCAAAAAATAATATCCCATTTTTCAAATATATTAATATATATGGTAAATGGAGCTAATGAAGTTTTCAAATAAATACAATTAAATATGGTAAATGGAGCTAATGAAGTTTTTGTAAATTAAATATTAACTTTTTTATTAACCAGTAAGGTAATGAATTCGTTGACAATATCACGATTTTTTTAAATTAAAATAATATTTTAAAATTTCATTCTCCCTTGATTTCCTTTAAATTTTTTGGTTCCCTCTTTTTATATCCTATATTTACATGCGGCTACATAGAGGAAACCCTAATTCATTTTCCTCTCTTAATTTAAAACTTCAATTCGTCTCTCTTCCCTTTTACTCGTTGATGCTCCAAGTTTTCACACCGGTGTCACCCCTCTCTTCTCATCGGTGTTGCAGGTTTGTTTTTACTAGTGGCTTGTTTTCAAAACGTTGATCCAAAGATGATTCAACTTTTTCTGTTTTATAGGTTCTTAGATCTATGCTAATTTTTCTTGTCATTCACTATTTATGAAAGCATATATTTGCTCCTAATGTTTTTTAAGTTATGTTTATTCTTAAGAAAATTTAATGTATAGTGTTTCTTTGTAGGGATGAAATGATTGCAGATGTTGCTTACGGTAACTCTCAGTTTGTTCAAGATATAATGATCAACATTTGATGAAAAGTGCTTATTGGATGTTGTGGAATGCAAAAGGGATTTGTGGACTCATTGGGTGTTGATGTACATAGAACGGATGCTTTCACAATGACCATTCAAGTGGAAAATAGAGTTTGAAGTGTATCTAAAGACGGCTGGATTTTATTTTGGCCAAGTCTATTGATTAGAATTTTGGTTTCACTTTTGTTTCTGCCTTCATTGTAATTATTTGAGACAACATAATTGATTTCTCTACATGTTTAATAAAGTTAATTTAATATGAATCTAATTTTGTTTCTATTCCTTATCTTTTATATTGTCTTTGATTGTATCGTGTTGCATTGTACGGGTATTCAACTATTATAAATAATATGCTTTATACAAATAGGAGAACAAGAAAATGAATTATTATATTTCTAAAAGAAATTTTTTTACCGACGAATATACATCGGTAATAAGTGTCGTCAGTGACCCGTCGACATTATCTTACCGTTAGTGATACGTCGGTGAAGTTGGTTTCGGTAAAGTTTTGATTTTTTACACAGTTTTGGCTAGCAACTGTGTAAAAAAATGTGACATTTTTATACGGTTTTAACAAACAATCGTGTATAAAGTTCCTATTTTTACACGGTTTTGCCTAACAACCGTATAAAATTGGGATTTTTACACGGTTTTAGACGGTTTGGAGCCGTGTAAAAAAGGGTTGGCCTTTTTACACGGTTTTGCCAAGCAACCGTGTAAAAATGTCCTATCTTTTTACACGGTTCGGACTAATAACCGTGTAAAATTGAGTTCTTTTTACACTATTTTGTCACCTTTTTATACAGTTTTGGAACCGTGTAAAAAAGGGACATTTTTACACAGTTCTAAAATCGTGTAAAAAGGTCTCGTACTTTCTTACACGGTGGGTTTTTACACGGTTCCAAAACCGTGTAAAAAGCCCTTTACAACCGTGTAAAAAGCCCATTTCTGTAGTAGTGCAAGCCCAAACAATTAAATGATTCATTTAATGCTCAATGGTTTAGGTTTATTAAGTGATGTTTCTTTTATCTTAGCTCCTATGTGGACAAGGTTCCTCTCTTTCTTAACTAAGTTCTAACAATTATAATGATATAATTTATAAAAAAAAACATATTTTTAATGTATTTTAGTTCACATACGATTATTTATGTTAATATGATAAATGTGTAAAATGAAAATAAAAAAGTAAGGGATATACAGATTAAAAAAATATATTGTTTAAAATGTAAGTTTTAAAAATAATTCACTATGTATTATGTTATTTAATAATATAACTAATTCTTAAAATATGTAATATTGAGCTCGAAAGTATTGATTAGATGATTATAATGGTATAATATGTAACAAAAAAAATGTATTTTTTAATATATTTTAATTAGTATAAAGTTATGTACGTTAATATGATCAAATTGTAAAATGAAAAATATAAAAGAAAGAAATATAAAATAAATTAAATAATCTATACTATATTATAAAGCACGAATAAAAAACTCTTAAATACAAATTATTAGGCACATGATACCATCATTTTATGCAAGATTTTAAAAATATCTTAATTTACAAGTATCAAATCACAAGATACATATATTACTACTGCAGACTTCTAACACCTACCAATTTGGTATGTGCAGGGTCTTTTTTTTATGCAGACATTCTCATGTATCACTATTAATTAATATATTATATCACTATAATTTTGTTTTAATTATATTATTAAATATGTAATTATATCATTGAATTCTAACAAAGGACTTAATTTTTTATATAAAAACATTATATTATTAAGCCTAAATTAAACAAATTTATAAAAAAAAACATTATCACTTTCTCAAAACCATCCAAAATCGTACTGTAAATCGACAAAAAAATAAAATGAAACATTAAAATCGTGATGTATCTCGTTGCATTGCGCGAGTACGCTTCTAGTTTATTATAAAAACATAAAAAGTAATTTAAAAATAAAAAAATATTTTATTTTATATTAATATATTAAACGTAGGAGGTTGTGAAGCCTTTTCAACTATACATAATGCATCAAGATTTATACCTTTTAAAATTTTCAAGATAATCGTAATAAAATTTTATAATATAGTATAAATTACTTATAAATAGACTCAAATGAAGACATTATAAAATTTGAGAAATTCTATATAAATTGTTGCTTTTTAAAAAATTAAAAATTCTAAGAATTTAAATTCAAATATTTTAGAATATACTATAGATATTTGGGAAAAAAAATTATTTAGAAACCAAACAAACGTAACAACAAAGAGTTTTTTTGATTCCATTTATTATTATTTTTATTACAATTTTTTCAATAGTAAACCGTTTTCATTAAATTGGAACATGGTATAAATTTGGTGAGTTGGAGGGACCAACTTAGGCAATGTCTAAATCTTGCAGTACTGAATTGTATTTAATGCAAATAATTGTACTATACACACAGACAGACAGTCTAGTTAAGAGGGGAGAGAAGATGCACATGCAGTGTACATAAAAGCAAACTTACACTAGAAGAAACAAAACCCTCTCTGACACATGTAACTACCTTTCAATTGTAAGGGTCTCAATTGTCAAAACCCAAATACTTGGAGGGCCAATTTTAAACATTTGTTTTTATTTATTTATTTTTGGATAATAAAATTTTCCCATTTAAAAGGAAGGGCATTTCTAGGCCATATCTAATCCTACCATATTTAGCTTCCAAGATTTTATGAGGGTGGGGGAAACATTTGGTCCTCTCTCACACCATTTATTTATATATATATATATATATATATATATATATATATATGGAGAGGTTCATTTGAGAAATGGTAAATATATGAGAAATAGAGAAGTAATCTTAATCATTCATCTGGTCAATATTTGCGGCTTTGACCGCGAAGCACCGGATAATTCCTTGTGTGGTCTATAGAAAGTAGAGAGGTAATTTCGTAAAATACACGGGATGAGTTCATATATGAATCCGTTAATTAGTTCAACTGATTCATATATGAATCTTTGTGATTCACAAAGGTTCATATATGAATCTTTGTGATTCATACAGATTCATATATGAATTTGTTAGTTAGTTCAACTGCTTCATATATGAATCACAAAGATTCATATATGAATCAGTTAAAAGAGTTCAGTTGTGAATTGCATTGGTTCATATATGAACATATAGTTCATATGTGAATTATACATGTTCATATATGAACACAGCACGTGTGTTTTGTAAAATTTACGAAATTGTTCTTCTATTTTTGGGATAGCCGCAACTTTTGACCAGTCAAAGCCGCAACTTTTGACCGGTCAAAGCCGCAATATTCGACTAGTCAAATCCGATCTTGACCATATGAATGGCTAGGATTACTTCTCTATTACTCATATATTTACCATTTTTCAAATGAACCAAACACTATATATATATATATATATATATATATATTATTTTATGTATTTATTGTTTTTTTAAGATTAAAATTAATGTCTTTTTTTTTCGTTTGTCTTATGATTAATTGACTTATTTTTCATTCTTAAGCTCGTGTGTGTAGTTTTAAGTTAATGGGCATTTATGTCATTTGGTTTTATGCATTAAGTTTAAAAATTATTTTCATGAAATAATAGCATATGTCAGATACCACACAAATGGTGTGGAAGACATCTTTTTACACATAGAGTGGACCTACAAAGGTACGCTTGTGATTTAAGTTCTTTTGAAGTAATCAAAAGGCCAATGGTTCAATGTTGTGCGTCCGAGTTATGGGTAGAGATAGGTGATGCGAAAGTTGAGAGTTTGGAGTCTTGTTATATGTAAGAATGTGTATGAGGTTTTTTGCCATTAAAAAATTCCTTTAGACGTAAAATTAACAGAAACTGTAAATATTTCTTTTTTAACGGTAAATTCTTTTGAGAATCTCATATATTCAAATAAATGTTATTAGTCTACTTAACAGTGACACTGGAAAAAATAAGTTAGATTATGGTTTGCGAACATGACCTTAATTAGTTATTCGAATATAAAGATGGTATGTGCCTGTGGTATCTCATGCTTCAAACTCATATAAGGTGGATATGTACACAATAAGATTTTGATACATTATCAATCATGTACTAAGTGGAAATTCAAACGTGAACACCATCATTTTACGAAAATGCGAGAACACTCATATCACATGTGATAATACATGTGAACGGACTTGATGGTGTGTGCACACGACTTGGCCCGCGACTTAGGTAGCGCTAAAGGCCGGCCACGTCTCTGATTTAGGGGCCGTTTACCCGAACACTTACCCGGTAAGCACTTATCGGTTAAATTCAACGCTATCACTTACCTAATCGAGTAAGATTTTAGTCCATTAAAATGGTATTGTAGACAAAAATTTACCCGGTAAGTGCTAACCGGGTAAGACTCTCTTGACCATTGCTTTCGCTCTTACTGGGTAAGATTATTGGTCATCGTCATATTCATCGGTTAATGTAATATAATTTGGTAAACATTTACCTGGGTAAACGACCCCTTAATATCATATGTTATATGGATATTCTCATATTTTCATAAAATGATGGTTTTCTTTGTTTGAACCTATCCCTCGTGTAATATGTGTGTGTATATATGTATGAAAATTTGTATATTATATATATATATATATATATATATATATATATGTGTGTGTGTGTGTGTGTATGCAAAATTAGAAGTAGTTAGGATGGATGGTAATTGGTAATTTGGTATGTATGAATAATGAATGAGTTGGAGGGGAGGGTTTTGAATGTAAGAATAGGAAAAGATGGTAGGGGTAGGTAGCAAAGTGAATTGAAGTTTTGTGTGTGTTGTCTGAATTGAGGACCACTTTTGATAGAGACACTCAATAATTGCCTTTGCTTTCAACACAAGTGTTGGTGTTGAATTCTAATCAATACATTTATTTGCTACTACCACTCCTAGTAGCATATATATATATATATATATATATATATATATATATATATATATATATATATATATTTAGCACCACTATATACTATTTTTTTTTCTTTTTTTTTTAGGATTTAGGATATGATCAATTCCATCTCCTTTTTTCTTGTTTAACATAAACATTATTTTTATATTGTTTTCTAGTACATAAAAAAATCCTTACAAAATAATGGAAATTTTGAAAAAGAAAAAAATGCAATAAATCAAAATACAAGAAATTTGTTTATATTCATATTTAATATAATGATTATTATTTTTTAATTAATGTAATAAACGTTTAATTCTTTTTATTTTGTATTCATTTTTCTTAGGAACCGATAATTTTAATTGTAATTATTGATGACATGGACGTCATTTTGTCTAGTTTTATATTGAGTTTTATTACATGGAGAAATATTACAACAAAATCAACCAATGTCACATAAGTTGAAAACTTGTTTATAAAATAAAAGGAATACGAAATATAAAGTATTGATGTTTGTTATACTAATTAAGAAAAAAAAAGTTATCGTTATATTAAATAAGATTTAAAACTAAAATTGTTATATTTTTGATGTATTTTCCTGATCAAAAATCATATGCAAAAATTAATATTAGTTATACATTATTTACGATTATATTTGTAATTTATATAATAAGCGAAGGATCGTGTGAGAAGTTGAGTTAACATGAGAAGTGTGAAAAGTGGATCTGAACCCCTGGATCAATTTTTATCTCAAATCCACCCATGAATCGCACTTGATACAGGGATTGATCAGGTGTTTCTCGGTACATCTCATCCTAACGTGCATCCAACAGCTGTTAAATCACTTCTCACGTTAACTCAATTCTCACCGGCATATAATATCCAACAAAATGTATTTACAAATGAGAACGTACGGTTGATGAAAAGTCAATCTCTAAACTACAGCTTATTTAAAATATTACTTATTTTGTTTTTGAAAAATTATCATCTCTTTCTTTTATACAAAAAAAGGTATTTATGTTACTCATAATGTATTAAAATTTTAGAATACATTTTTAAATTGGACCAAAAACAATACAATTTGGATCACTTTGTTATGTTTGTCAATGGTTTATTTTCTTTTTTATTATGTCTAAAATATTGTCTTATTGTTTATTGTGATGTATTTATTTATTAGTGTATAATTATTATTTTCTTATCTACGTTTTTTTTTTAAAGCAAGCATTTATTACCACCAAACAAAAAAACAAAAAACAGGGGCCAAAAAGATCACAACCAGGTTTGCAAGACATAAACAAAAAAAAAACAGCCCAACCCGAGCGACTTCCAAACTAAAAACGAAGGGACCAACGAAAACAGAAAACATAAACTCAAAACCGAACCCAACAAACTAACAAAGGCAACCCCTAAACAGACTCGAACCTCTGCTGAGCCGCTGTTGAACAATCAACAACCCAGCAGCCCCCACACAATTAAGCAATCCTTGTTGTAGACTCCGCCATCGACACCGAACCACTGTTGCGCGAACAGCTTCCCAGCAGCACCAGTGCTGAAATCAACCTTTTTCTTCAGACTCCTTCCATCGACCGAGCATCTACCGAACGAAGGACGATCACCTCTTGGCTGCAAAAGACGCCAAACAACAAAAAAGAGGAACTCAAATGGAGGACAGGTGAGGAGCGACAACCCAACAAACCCAAGGGATAAAATCTTTACAAGATCTTCTTGAAATCCATTCGTACACTCGAACCCGTATGTCGTTAAATAAAGCTTCCGCCGATAGCGACTTCTCTAGATTTAGAGATATATAAAAGTGCTTGATGATATTACATTACCAAAATCAAGCAACTCTAAACCACGAAATGCGTTTGCAATAAATTGAAACACCCACTTTATAGATTAAAACAATATAAGTGGATGTGGTATACCCGCCTAATGGAATACTTGATTGGGAAAGGATATATAAGAACGATGAAATGTTCTCTTGCTTATTTATTATGGAAAACAAGTTCCAGATTTTCAAAGTAGCTCTATATGTCAATGTTATGAACATAATAGGCACTCTTGATGAAATGAGAGGAACCACAAGCTACTTGAAATCTGATTTTGAGAGGAAAGATCTTGGGAAAACTTGGTTTTGTCTAGATATTTGAGCTAGGACACCGAGTTTGTGAAATATTAATTCACCGATCGCATATGTCCAGAAAATAATCAGGCAATTTAATATGGACAAAGCGCATCCGGTTAGCACTCCCATGATCGGTCGAAGTGTCGGATATAAGGAAAGATCCATTTCGTCTAAAGGATGATGACGAAAGATGCTGGGAGCTGGAATTCCCTATCTAAGTACAATATGCGCATTATCGTACTTAACATAATACACTTGACCATATATTGTATTTCTCAGTGAACTTGTTAGCTAGATTTAGCTCAGCGCCAACGCAAAATCATTGGAATGATATTAAATTAATCTTTTGGAACCATTGACATGGTTTATACTTTCCCTATAGAAAGAAAAATGGGATTGATAATGGAACTTCAATACCTACTTAGAATGTAAGCAGCAAAAGTACTAGCTAGCTCTTATAGAAAAACACCAAATAATGTCTTGGTATGTGTTTGCTGATATTAGGTATCTGTCTGACCCATACAAATGATGTTCCCAAACTTAATAAAGAATTACCACAAGGAACACGTCGATTGCTTGGAAGTAAACTAAGCGATCCTTTGTAACTACCTCCTTGAATTAATCCAAGAATATTACTCTCCATGAGATAATAAAATAATGTATATGATTAAGGACTATCATTACATATATTATAGGAGTTAGTAATTCTGGGTTCAACCAGTATCCTACTTGCATATATGGAAATAATGTATCATGTATCGAAGAAATGAACATAAGATACATCAGGGGTAACAACACAAAGCATATTCTGCTTAAGTTTCTATACAATCAGCAATAAAAGACTCTCCTTTAGATTCAAGTGAATCAAGTAAGGTGTCAAAAGAATGTGACATATTTTACCAAGTCATTACCTAAAACCATATATTGGGAAACGTGTAGAAAGTAAATGGAAATGTTTTCCAAATTCCCTTGGTTAATGCACGAATCAGGGGGAGTAGTAGACAAAAGGGGGAGTCTACTATATTTGTGATATTGGTATGTTGTGCTCTTTCCTTCAACCAAGGTTTTATTTTTCCCATTGGGTTTTGTTCCTTGGTGTAAGGTTTTAGTGAGGCAACTGTTTATATACCATCATGTTTTCTTAACTCTCAAGATTAAAGTATGAATCTAAGAGAAAACTAGACTGAAGGATAAGTCTATGTATTGCAAAGAAGCTGGTGCGTTGTACTCTTTCCTTCGTCATATTTTTATTTTTTCCCACTGGGTTTTATTTTGGCGTAAGGTTTTAACGAGGCAACAACTGTGCACCACCACTCCTTTAACTCGACACAAGGGGGAGTGTTGTAGGATAAGTGTGTCATCGTCTAAAGGATATGACGATAGAGATAGAGATAGAGATAAATATATCAGAGTTAGATTAGAACTGAAATATCTCCTAACTATCTACTTGTAACTCCTCCCTATTTAAAGGGCTTATGATTAATGAGAATATAGACTTCTTCTCTCTGTCTTATTGTTGTTCTCTCCATATTGTTGTTCCATTTGTTTTTCCCTTTAACAGTCTTATTGTTTATTGTGATGTATTTATTTATTAGTGTATAATTATTATTTTCTTATCTACGTTTTTTTTTAAAAGCAAGCATTTATTACCACCAAAAACCAAACAAAAAAACAAAAAACAGGGGCCAAAAAGATCACAACCAGGTTTGCAAGACATAAACAAAAAAAAACAGCCCAACCCGAGCGACTTCCAAACTAAAAACGAAGGGACCAACGAAAACAGAAAACATAAACTCAAAACCGAACCCAACAAACTAACAAAGGCAACCCCTAAACAGACTCGAACCTCTGCTGAACCGCTGTTGAACAATCAACAACCCAGCAGCCCCCACACAATTAAGCAATCCTTGTTGTAGACTCCGCCATCGACACCGAACCACTGTTGCGCGAACAGCTTCCCAGCAGCACCAGTGCTGAAATCAACCTTTTTCTTCAGACTCCTTCCATCGACCGAGCATCTACCGAACGAAGGACGATCACCTCTTGGCTGCAAAAGACGCCAAACAGCAAAAAAGAGGAACTCAAATGGAGGACAGGTGAGGAGCGACAACCCAACAAACCCAAGGGATAAAATCTTTACAAGATCTTCTTGAAATCCATTCGTACACTCGAACCCGTATGTCGTTAAATAAAGCTTCCGCCGATAGCGACTTCTCTTTAAAGACCACGTTATTTCGATGACCCCAAATCAAGTAAGATGTTGCCCAAATAGAAGCTTGCCAAATCTTTTTAAGAGAATCTGAAAAGGAAGAAGCACCCGAATGATTTAAAACACTGTTTAAATTGCTCTCCAGATTGATGTCAATACCCCACCAATTCCTAACCGATTTCCATATTTCATTTGTGAACTTGCATCCCACGAGACAGTGATCCAAAGATTTATGTATTTCCTTACATATAGGACAAAGCACCGAGTCCAAATCGATCCCTCGATCTTCTAAAGCCACCCGAACCGGAAGCTTTCCATGAAGAGCCCGCCAAACGAAGATGTTTATTTTAATGGGAAGAAGAGAGTTCCAACGAGTTTCCGAAAAATTGCCCCCTTCGATTAGAGAGTTCTCTTCAATTAACGCCTTAAATTTTTTGACCGAAAATTGACCGTCATTATCTAGAAGCCACCACCACTTATCCCTGCAATTACGAAGAGGTGTAACATTTTCGATTAAAGCGGTCAAATCAAATAATTCGTTGGTAGCTCGACCCCTAGGATCCCTATGCCACTCCCAATTCCAAGTCCAACGGTCCTCTACCCAACAACCCCGATTACCAACATTTACCCCCTTCTCCCTCTCCAAACTAAACAACCGCGGGAATCGCTTGCACAGGCGAAAATTACCCAACCAATTATCCCACCAAAAGGAAATAGACAACCTATCCCCCAATTTTTTAATAAAAGATGAAGAAAAGTCTATACCAATGGAATCGATCCACAACCGAACCAAGAGAAGTGATATTGCTCCAAGTACTCCCAATACGTCTAACACTACCAGACCCATCCCGTCCCAAACCCCCTTCAATACCGTATAAACTACTAACAATTTTAACCCACAAGGATTTTTTTCATAACGAAACCGCCACCACCACTTAGCTAGCAAAGCAAGATTCAAAGCCATAAGGCTCCCAATGTCAAGCCCCCCGGATTCCAAAGGTGAAAGAGCGACTGACCATTTAACCCAAGCCAACCTCCCCCCCCCCCCCCCCCCCCCCAAAAAAAAAAAAAAAGAACTCACGCCTCAACCTCTTATGAGAGTTTATGACACTCAACGGGCCACGGAACAAGGAAAAATAGTACAATGACAAGCTACCAAGAACGGATTTTACGAGGGTTAACCGACCATCGAAAGACAACATTTTTGCTTTCTTATCTATGTTTTAACTTATTGTTCAAATTCTTTATGATCAAACAAATATTTATTATATATCTATGTATATATTTTATATTTTCGTGCTTTTATCATATTATACATTTTTCTATTATAGTTAAAAATATCAAAATACTAATTAATATCAGATGCCATATATATATAGTGGAGATATTTTTGTTTTTACAAAAAAATTATGTCATCTTATTAATTATATCCGTTAAATCATTTTAACCTAGCAATTATGATAAGTTTTTCAACTCTCCTATTGTGGGGTTTTCCATGGATCTTATATCTCTATCTCCTATATATAACGTGATGTGTGAAAGTGCCCTTATATTGTGTGATAAAGGGGTTGTTTGTTTTTTTTAAAAAATCTCTTAATATTTTTTAAGTCTAAACCGTTCAGACCTTTTTACACATCACCTCTTATATATATATATATATATGTATATATGAAGTAGATGAAGTATATCTCTTAATATCTCTTCTATAGATCTCTATATAACTCATGCATTTGTTTTTTTATATATATTCATATATATATATATATATAGAGAGAGAGAGAGAGAGGTGTTCATAAGAGAACAATATATATTTAAAAAAAACACGAAAACAATGTTTCCATTTTTGGAATGGAATATTTATGGAATCTCCATCAATAGGATCAAACCTTATTCCATGGTATTTACATGCGAGTACATACAAAATTATATATGATTCACGCGACTATGCGTGCGACCCACACATCGCCTGCGTCCGATTTTTTCGGATTAGTGTAAAATCACATATGATTTTGTACATGGTTTACTGTTTTCGTGTTTTTTCTTAAATAGTTAGCGTTCTCGTTTGAACCTTCTCCTCTCTTTATATATATATACATACATACATACATACATAGGCTAAGGATAATTCTCAACCCATGTAAATCTTGCGACCCATGCAACCCACATATTAACCGTTGGATCAATAATAAACGGTTATTTTTTTTTATTTTTTTATTTAAAAATACTAGGCCCACATCTATTGTAACCGTCGATCATGAATCCAACAGTTAAGATGTGGGTTGCATAGGTTGTAAGATTTACATGAGTTGCAAATTAAACTACTCCTATATATATATATATATATATATATATATATATATATATATATATGCAAATTAAGAAAACCAATTGAATGTGATCTACTTAAGAAGAAGTATGGATAAACTATATCAATTAATTGATGATGAATAAAGGAACAATGTCAATGACTAGAGAAAAAAAACCATATTCAAGGTAATAAAACATACGAGAGTATATTGATGTATCAAAGTTTCAACTCGACCAACACCCAAGTAACCGAACCTAACCCGCACGGTTGGGGTTGGGTTGGGTTGGCCTGGGTAGAGATTTTTAAACCGCAAACAATAGGTTAATTGTTGTTCAAATGTCTTCAACCCAACCCGTGTTCACCTCTAGTGGAGGAGGCCGTCTTCATAAAAAATAGTGACGGTACACATTCAATTCCTGTAACTTATACCACATTCACACAATATAAGAGCACATCCATCAGTTCTTACTACGTTTCTTAAAAAAAATCTTTTCTCGCATGATCCCAAGTGTGTGTATAGTTGGGTTCAAACAAAAACAGTGACCAAGTACGAGAACACGAGAACTGCCAAATAACATGCTCTTTTATGCTAAAATCACACGTGATTCACGCAACTTTGATCGCGACGTGAGGTCACGGGCCGAGTCTCTCGCTCACCCTTTCGTTAATCATGTTTCATAATCGCATATGATTTTAGTACATGATTTTGCCATTATTATATATGTTTTCATATTTTGATCCATTCTGGTTTAGTTTATATACATATCATCAATTTTATAATCCCCAGATTATGTTTTTTGGAATTTTGAATTCATACCCATCCAACCATTTAAATAAATATTAAAATAGCATGTTTCGATTTCATCTTCACTTTTTATATTCGTTATGTTATAAAAAGAACAATGATTAAAAACACATTTAAATTTACACTTGTTTCTTTTTATTTTTAAAAAATATATTTGTTTTGTTTAATACAAAATTGCTATCTCTTAAACAATCTCTACAAAATCAACCAAATTAATCAACCCGGGTTCAATTCCCTACATTCGCAACTTTGTGACCACTGGGTATAACCTCAGGGCTACATGCTTTAGCAGTCGGTTTCATTGTCAAGGGATTAGTAGGACACCCTTTCCAAAAAAAAATCACCAAATTTAAATTGTTTAAGTCTTTATTACGTACTATTGAAAAGAATAGATTGTGAAAATCCAAACCTATCAGACATGAACAAACATGAAGATATTCATCTCATGCATTTGGACTCGTGTTAACCATTTGTGGCTTATACAGTCTGAAACTATTGCCTACGGACAGAAAAATAGTACATTTTTCTTTGAGACCTCCTAGTACAACCCATCTTTTATCATAGAGCATGCAGGTACCAAAGATTCCAAAATATCAAAACATTATCTTATCTTCATGTAATGTAATCTTGCTTCAACTCGTAAATAATTCATATATATATATATATATGAAGACCTCTTATTTTTGGTTTTCTTTACTTTCGTTTCATGATTATATAGACTAGATCACCAACACGTCAATATCTTCTTCTACTGATATACAAATTAATATAGTATCTAAATCAATTAAATTTGTGTTGTTATATGACATCTTTATATAAATTAAAATCACGTTAAATTAGACATTAAAGATGTAAAAAAAAAATTAACATGGAGGGAAACATTTAGCCAAGTGTATAATAAAAACACTTATTAATATGGTTTTAAGGAAATGAATATAAAGAACATTTGCATAAAACATGGGTCAATGATTCATGAAACACCAGATTAGATTCTGCACAATTTTCTAAAATAAGAAATAATCACTCACTGGACCCACATCTATATGCATGGACCAGATCAAAGGAGATCGTGAACTGGGTCCCAACTCCATGTGGGGTCACCATTTTCCATCATTCATTTTCCTTTTTTTTTTTTTTTTTTTTTTTTTTTTTTTTTTTTTTCTCTCATCCCTTATTTCTTTAATTATTATTCTCTCCCGTTTTATTAATAACCTGCTTTTTATCAACAAATTTTATTAAAATATATCTTATATTTTTTAATATAAAAACTTTAATAATACAAATAATTTTGGTCCCTGTGTCAATATACAGATAAATAAAACATAGTTCTAGAACTCAAATAAAACCATGTGTCATATATTCATAACAGATTTAAGATTAAGAGGTTGTTTGTTTGTTTTAAAAAATCTCTTAATGACTCTTAAGTCTGAATCGTTCAGACATTTTTACACATAACCACTTATTAATCATAACTAGATTAAGACTTCAGACTTTATAGCTCTTAAAAAACAAACGACACCTAAGTGAATAAAAGAATTATTGATCGGAAACATAAAAAGTGATCAAAAAACCATTATATTGTGTAAATGTTATGTTACATATAATAAAAGTTGTAAATGTTAAATAACCTTAATTTGTACCTTCACAATTATACATCTATTACGCAATATAAAAGTATGCTCATCTATAGTAAGTGAATATTATGTTATGTTATATTATATAAAAGTTTCATTTTTCACAAAAAATAACATTTGTCACAGGAACCCAACTTTATATAGACTTGGGATCACTGAACAAAAAATATTGTAAATGAAAACCATAAAAAGTGGTTAAAGTACTTTTATATTTCGTGAATGTTATGTTATACTTTGTAAAATGATAAGGTTACAAAACCTATATTCACTATACCCTTCACATAATATATAATGGTATATTTATATATAGAGTAAATTACCTTTTTCGTCCCTGTGGTTTGTTACAAATTGCAGATATAGTCCTTGTGGTTTTGAAATTTCGGTTTTCATCCCTATGATTTGCAATTCATTTATATTTTCGTTCCTGAAGTCAAAACACTACTTTTAAATATGAAGGATTAAAATAGAAATGAATTGTAAACCATAGGAATAAAAAAGCAACAAAATTTAAATCATAAAGACGAAAAGGTAATGAATTACAAATTATATGGATGAAAATCATAATTTTAAAACTATAAGAATGAAAATAGAAACTTTCAACAAACCAAACCAGAGGGA
The DNA here is from genome assembly GCA_954870635.1 of Arctium minus. NCBI lineage: Eukaryota > Viridiplantae > Streptophyta > Magnoliopsida > Asterales > Asteraceae > Arctium > Arctium minus. The sequence continues at coordinate 24,353,678 of OX941081.1, read as the reverse complement.
CTAAAAACTTAATTTACTCTTATATATTATATGTATGTTATATTATATTATATGATATATATATATATATGAATATATAAATGATATGTGGAAGGGAATGGTATATTGTATGGGTGGCAGTGGGAGCAATTGATTGAATTATAAAAAGTGAGAGGGGATGATCAAAGCTTGTTCCCCTGCTGTGATAAAAGGTAACTTTGATTTTAGGAGGGTGTGGGCTCCACCAACCCGACCCCAATACCTGGACTGATAAGGTTTGGGTCCCACCTCCCGAATTTAATTTCCATATTCAAAGAAAATTGTTCTTAAATTGACCCATACAACACTGCATTGACCATTGTCACAATTATCCTAATTTTTTAAATTTATTTATTCAGAAATAATATTTAAATATATATTAAAATAATGACGTCATTGGAGATTTTCACCCATGGTCAAAAAATGATGTAAGATCACTTTCAAACTTCATAGGATTGACCATAAATTTTAACGGAATTTTATACGGCATTGTTGCAGGATTGCCATTTCTTACACCCAATAATAATGATAATGATGATTATTTAGATAATAAATCAATTAAATTAAAAATAAAGTCAAAATAATGGAAATTCATAGTAAATACCAGGATCGGATATTTTTTTTCTTTTCTTTTGATGATAAAAACCAATAATAACACACCCTGTTAAAAAAAACTCTCTCCAAACCCTTTGAAAATCCTCATAAATAATCACACAAATGAAATTTAAAAAAAAATATCAGCATAATTATGGGGAAAAAATTAAAATTTTCCAAAATTTTGGAGCAAATCAAACCTTATGTGTGTTTTACACATCAAATTTAACAACACAATCGCCAGCGACGGAATTCAGTTATGATTGGTGGCTGGTTGTATCATGTGGATCATCACCGCCGCCGTGATGCGACTGAGATCCACTCGCCTGCTGTTCCGATGCCCCCGGACCAAATATCGGCCGGTAAGGATTTAATCCGGCAAGCATACTCAATTGTCCTTCATGAGTAAAACCACCACCACCACCATTATTACCCGTGTTACCGCCAATCCCGGAGCCCAATTGCTGACTCGGCAAAAGGGCAACGGGTGTCGGAAAATTCATAAAATGTAAACCAGTAGAAACGGTGCCTCTATACAAGGCGGCGGTATTATTGACGGCCGGAAAAGTCCAAATAGGATCACCACTCATGCCTTGGTGTTGATTAGAATTGGCCACCATCCAAAAATTAGCTGGTATCGATGCGTGATTATTATTATTTGCCGCCATGGAAGCTGAGCTTGATTGAAGCAGATAATTCCCCATCTGTTGTTGGTGGTGTGACGGTAACTCCGCCTCCGTCGGATTCCGACGTTTTCTTCCGATGCTCTCTTCTGACAACTCAACTGAATTATCCCTCGTTTCTTGCTTCGCTTGTAACATCTGATGAAGATTCGTCGCCGACCCGAAATTCAAAAGGTTCGATGAACTGTTTTCCGATGACGATAACCCAATTCCGGGGAAGAGATTCCGGTTTTGTGGGAAAGCGAAGTTAGGGTTGAAATAACCAGATCGGAGCTGGGAAGGAACCGACATGCTGGAACCGGAGCTCCGGAGTGAGATATTGAGTGAAGTGAAGTTAGCCGGGATTGTCCCGGTGCCGGTGGCTGCGATGACGGCGGGTTCAGCTTGTTGAAGGAGCCACTCGATGGTTTCACCATCGGTCTTATGACCAAGCTCACGGGTGAGCTGAAAGACCCTGGCGGCGCATAACGCCGGCATACGGATACGTCGGCCACGGCCGTCAACCTTTGTGTGGCGGTCCTTGGTGGAGGTTCTCTTTGGGGCTAATTTCTTTGAGGGTTCGGCGGAACAAGTGGTGGTTGTTGTTATTTGCAGGTTGGAATTATTATTATTGTTGGTGTTGGTGGTGGTGGAGGATAGAAGGAGAGGGTTGTTAGTGTCGGTGGAGATGGGGTAGCCGGAGGTGGCGGCGGCGGCGGCGGCGGAGGAGGAGCAAGCTTCGTCGTCTTTTTTTTCAAGTAATTGAAAAGGGAAGTTGGGGCGGTGGTGGAAATGATCATCACCACCATCCATGATCACATGAGACAATCTTCTCTCTCTAAACTTATATCAAGATGAAGAGAGTTAAATTGAATCTAAGGGATGATGTGGGTCTGGATTTCTTTCTTTCTTTCTCTTTCAAACCATATAAAAAAAATAAAATAAAATAAAAAGTCTCACTGATCTCTTCAAATCTCCAAATTCTTTCAATTGTTTGATGTTTCAACCTTCACACACACACACACACACACACAAAGAGAGAGAGAGAAGGCAAGCTTTAAGCAACAAAGATAATGAGTGGGAATTATATGGGTAACCTTTAAAACCCAAACAAAAATCAAAATATAAAAATGATGAAAATTAAATCGATAACGAGATAATTAAAGACACGTTAAAAAAACATATGTGACCTAATTAAGGTTCTCGATCTTTTACTTTAAATTTACAGATTGGTATATGTTGGTTGGTTTATTAGAAACATATTGTATGATGGATAGTGGGGAACGAAAACACTACCCCAACAATCTTTATCAAGGAAAGCATGGATTAATATTCACTTCAAGTAGTTGAGCTTTATTAATTTTTGTTCTTATGTGTTTAATAAAATGTTGGGTCAATACATATTACCCGATGAGGTTATCTCGAACAGTGTTTTGTTTACTTGGCCAGGATGCATTAATTTCGTTAAAAGAAAATTTTCCTTCTTCTATATCTCATTCGCAATTTTATCATCATTCATCAATATGGTAAACAAATGGTTAATCATTATCTTTTGTAGTAAATCTAATTCCGGTGAAGTCACTATTTAATGCATGCAATAGTTGCATATGTATATATGTGTGTTTCAATATGTACTATTTGTATTGAAATTGTATCATGGAAGCTAGATGTGGAAATGTGAAGTGGTTGAAAGGAATAAAGGCTACCAAAACTAGATGTTGGGGGCAAAGGAGTCAGGTTTTTAAAATATAGGGACCGGAATCAAACATTTTCAATAGTTGAGGGTATAAGTGTATATTTAGCAGTAGTGGATGGACCGGAGCGTCTCCGACATGAAGAAATAGAAGAGGAAATAGGCAAAAAAAAAAAAGAAATGACTTTGTCGACATCTTTTTCTGTTATCTTTCATAAAAGGAATTTCTTTTCTAATTTCACTCATGTATTTATTTAAATTTTCAGTTTTTTTTTATTTTTTTAAATATATGAATGAATGATTATAGAGTATTTAAAGTTAGAAGAAGGATTATATAATTAAAAAAAAATTAGGAGTAAAAATGAAGGAGTTGGTTGGTTCAGAGTCCACGTGGGTGCTCATTGAATTCACAAAGACAGTGGTGGGGCCACGCATACAAGTCAAGAGATTTAGACAGGCAAGATGATCATCAAACCCTGGGTCCCATTTCTCATTCAGGTAATCATTTCTTTTTCTTTTCTTTTTTACAAAACTATATATTATTATTATTTACTAATTATTCCATTCTTAATTACACTTTTTCTTATTTAAATATACTCATTCATTTTCAAATCTCCATTAACAATTTTGTCTAAGGAGGCGTTTGATTTGCAGAATATTTTTTTGGATGGAATGAAATTTATGAAACGAATTTGACTTTGAAGGAATATGAATTGAAAGTTGTAATGTTTGACCACCTGTTTTGTTGACAGAATTGGAATTAAATCTATTAAATGATTTGAAATGTGTCTGTTTAGTTCACAAAATGTAGCTTTGGAATTGAAATAAAATGTTGATAAATGACCAAAATACCCTTTGGAATTGGTTCACAAAATCTGTCTGTTTGGTTCATAAAATGTTTTTAGTGATCAGTGATGGTTCAGATCTAATGTTGTCAGTGGTGGTTCAGATCGGTGGTGGTTGGTGGTGATTCAGATCGATGGTGGTGGGGTGGTGGTTCAGATCGGCGGTGGTTCAAATCTGCGGTGGTCGGTGGTGGTTTGGAGAAGGAACCGATGGAGGCGAGGTTTAATCAGATAGGTTTTATATGACTAGGTTATATTGGATTAAGGGCATATGTGGTATTATGAAAAAAAAAAAAAGAATTTCATTCCATCAAAATACCTTGTAGTTGCTAAGGAATGTTAAATTCCCTCATTTGTGGAATTTGATGGAATTTAGAGATTCCTTTCGTGAAAAAGAACGAACCAAACAAAGGAATGTAATTTGGTCAATGGAATTCAACATTCCAAGTCCATTAGATTTCTTCAAAAATCTGTAAACCAAACGCCACCTAAGAGTGCATAAGGATTGGGTCTTAACCAATTTTAAAAATACATTCCATTTTTAGTGGAAAACAATGACCATGCTAAAAAAAGACTGGGTGGAGCCTTAACCGATTATTGGCCAAAAAATTGATATAGAGAGGATGACCATGGAAATCGAGGAACAACTCAAACGGGGAAAAGGGGCATACAGTGCCTCCCGTGGCTTTCACGTTAGTTATAATAGGTATAACTAGCATGGAAGTCGCTCCAGCCACTGTTTTCAAATTTCCAACATAAGCTACTAAGACTTTCACGCAAGTTTAAACTGGCGTGAAACTAGCCTGAACCTTTTTTAAGCCTTATCCAACGTTTTGTTTCCTTTTTCTTAGAGTTTCTTTTTCTTTTTATTTTCTTAGTAATTATCCTAATTATGGTATTTTTTTCCATCATTATATTTTCTAGTTTAGGATTGGATTTGAATTTAAGCTTTTATAGTTATCTCTAGTTTTAGATTATAAATATGTTTTATTTGTTTTCACTATTATTCAGTTTTATCAACTAATAAAAGTTTATCTTTTGAGAGTTTTCTCTTAAATTTTTGAGTTTTACGTTTCGTAATTCTCATTATCAACAGGGTTTAGACAATGTTCGATCATTCGGCAAACCTACACTGCATCAGTTGGTATCATAGCAGGATTCGCTTGCATTTTCACTAACAATGGCAGATCGACAACCACTATCAAAGCAGGATTAATACGGGTGAATGTGGCTTTATCCACCGCACCCGCTAATCTAACAGCGATTGTCAACAAACTTCAACCCAATTTCGTTAACGATAACCGTCGGAGAAGAAACAGGATTGATGAACCGGGAAAGGTTTTGCACGATGTCAGTTGTAACTAGGTAAATCTTTCAAGTTCCGAAGTCGAAGAGGATGAGGAAGAAGAACCAGTGAACCTGAGAAGAAACGACCACGATTACTGGATAAAAGCATATATCCAGTTTTTCTATGGAACCATGGGAGTAGAAGGATTCTTAGATTGACAAATCGAAGTCGATCGACTCTTTGACGTTACGGAGGTTCCCAAAGACAAGCAGAAAAGTTGGTTGCTTTCCGTCTAAATAGTGTTGCCACCATTTGGTGGGATAAACTGATCATGGAAAGATAACGACAACGAAAGGGACCATCTCGATCTTGGAGGAGAATGAAGCAGCTTATGATGGAACGATTTTTACTGGAATATTACGAACGGATCCTTAACAAACTCTATCCCGAACACAAAAATGACAATCACCAGAGAAAGGATAGGAACAAGAAACCAGTCAAGGTTTTGTGTGACAACAACTATGATCGTATTAGGCAATCGATTTCTTTTCTAGTCAATCAACCACCCGTATGGGAAAAACCACCGGAAAAAGAAAAAGTCTTGCCGGAAAAATTCGAAGAAAAGATAATCCCCATCGTGACCAAGCCACAACAAGAAATCTTTACTGAGACCAAATTGTCTGAACCAGATCTGGTACTGCCGACCACCGAAGAACCTGAAAGTGAATCAGTTAAGGACACTATCAAGCCAATAAAACTTTTGTCACCAGAAGTCAAGAAGGTTTTGCATGAATATGATGTTTCCATTATTCCAACACCTAAGGTTCTGAATCAAATTGAAACAAATCCTACTAAAAATCTTATCGTTTATTACCCTTTCGAGTTTGATAAAGTATCTCTTGTATGGGAGCAACCATGACAACCTCTTTTGGAATTTAAAGACTGGTCAACTTTTTTGAATTTCGAAGGCCGAGTTGTGAATCCAAGGGTTTTGAAGAAACAAATGTTATGTGAGTCGGTTGAAGATGTGTTTCAAGTGAATTCGAGGTCGAGTTCTTTTCAAGTGAGGGTATCTGATATAGGGAGGTTTCGAGAGTTAATGAAGGTTTTTAGAGATCATTGGAAAAGAAAAAAACAAGCTCAAAAGAATCCAAAAATTTGCATTGCAGCGGGTAGCATAGCTAAGGAATTAAGCAACGAAAGAGGCCGTGAAACCAGGATTTGAAACAACCAAGTTAAAGAATAAGGCGGTGGTCGACAAACATCACAAGAAAAAGCTCTTAATGAAGCGATGTGTAACATCCTAGGTTAACCGTACCAGATTTTGTCCGCTTTGTCCACACACTTGGACTCACGGTTTTAAAACGTGTCTGGTAGAGGAGATATCCAGTCCCTTATAAGGAAACCTTAGTTCCCCTCCCCAACCGAAGTGGGATCTTACAATCTACCCCACTTGGGAGCCCATCGTCCTCGCTGGCACACCAGAATATGAAACCCGACTCTGATACCATTTGTAACATCACAGGCTAACCGTACCAGATACTGTCCGCTTTGTTCACACACCTGGACTCACGGTTTTAAAACGCGTCTGGTAGAGGATGTATCAGTCCCTTATAAGGAAACCTTAGTTCCCCTCCCCAACCGATGTGGGATATTACATGATGGTGTTTCTCCGTAAAGAAAGATTTCTCGTTGGTACCTACGACAAGCTCCAACTACAGAAATAAGGCCCGTTCAAAGTTAGAAAGAAGATTAACGATAATACTATGTCGTCTATCTTCTGGAATCGCATCACATTTCAAATACCTTCAATGTGGAGGATATTTATGAGTATCACTCAGATGAGGCAATTCCCCTAAATGAGAAATCGAGGTTGATTTCTTTCGAAGTGGAGGAGACTGATATAGAGAGGATGACCATGGAAATTGAGGAACAACTCAAACGGGAACAAAGGGCAAATATCGCCTATCGTGACTTTCACGTTAGTTATAATAGCTATAACTAGCATGAAAGTTGTCCCAACCACTCTTTTCAAATTTCCAAGAGAAGTTACTGAGACTTTCATACTAGTTTAAACTAGCGTGAAACTAGCCTAAACATTTTTAAGCCATATCCAACATTTAGTTTCCTTTTTCTTAGAGTTTCCTTTTTTTTCCTATTTCCTTAGTACTTATCCTAATTATGTTATTTTTTCCATCATTATCTTTTCTAGTTTAGGTTTAGATTTGAATATAAGTTTCTATAGTTATCTTTAGTTTTAGATTATAAATAGGGTTTATTTGTTTTTAGTATTATTTAGTTTTATCAATTAATAAAAGTATATCTTTTGAGAGCTATCTCTTAAACTTTTGAGTTTTTCATTTCGTAATTATCGTTATCAAAATGGTTTAGACATTGTTCGATCATTCCGCAAACCTACGTTGCGTCAAACATTAAGACCAAATATGAACCAATGGTCTTTAATTTAACACCCGGAATTTTGGGTAAGCATATTGTTTCCGTATATCTCTAACCGTTAGTATTTGGTAGTCCTAATTTTTATATTGTTGTTGGTATAGAGGTTTTAGTTAAAATCTGGAAGTTACCGTGCGAGAAAATTGAAAATCGAGATTCGGTACGTGCAGGGCGACTATGCCACGCGACAGTGACAAGGTCACAATCGCTGAGGCATAGTCGCGAGGCCAAAGCCACCTTGGGTACACCTGGGGCGATTGTGCCCGGCGAGAGTGCCAAGGGCATAATTTCTTGGCACACGGTGCGCCATGTGCCAGTGGTACAACTCGGGCGATTATGCCCTGGGCACAGTCACATGTCACTTTTGCATTTGGGCTTCAGGGTGTTAAAATGAGCATATCCAATTTAGATAGTTTTATCATTTAGGGTTTGATTCTTGTGCGTTTTTCTCCCAACTCAAAGGTATTCCTTCTTCACTCTTCATATCTCCCCTCATTAAATTCCTCATCTAACCACCTCCCCTGGTTATTTATTTATCATCTAGGTCTCCTAAGCATTTAGTTTGCAAGGGTTACCATCTCCTTCATTTTATTTGGGTTTTAGGTTTGATACTAAAGCCTAAGGTGAGTACATTCTTGATTTCTAAAAACCTTATACATGTCAAAATTTCATCTTTGATCCTAGAATCATCTATTTATATACATCTTCATTTATTACAAGTTTTGACCTAAAATGGAGTTTTGGAAGATTCTAGGGTTTTACCTATACCTTGAAATATGTTGTTGGAAATCATGAATGATAACATAAAATGTGTTCTTTTACATCCTTATGACAAAAGTATAAGTGCATTCATCTCAGTATGGTGATTTGGGGTTTTCCCCTAAAATGAGAGATATTATTATTTTGTTAAAATTGTACTTGGAGTATATGGCAAGATTTGGAAAAAGGGATATTTAAATGTTAGAAAACCTCATTTTGGAGACCTTTTATGTGTAAAATGGAAATGTCCAATTGTTGTCTACTAATCGATTTCAAGTGCAAGTAAAGAGTTATGTGTGTAGATTGTTCTATGAAGAATTCTATTACTGGGAACTATGTGTTTGATTATAGTTCCGTCATAAATGTAATTATGACAATGCCTTAGTCTTTTACAAATGGATGCATAGGTATTAGAGTCGGCTTATTTTGTGGGATGATTCCCGTTGTAACTAGTTGAGGCGTTGGGTTATTGAGGGCAATTTGTTACGGTTATATATAGGTGGTTACTAGACATTGACCGTGAATGAACACTTAGTAAATGAGTATGATTAGGATCATCGGGGGCCTATATCCATATGTATAGTGTGAGTCGTAGAGCTCGTGACCATTGATCCTAGTATGAGCTCACTAACTTGGATGGTAGCCTACTTTTGTGCCCGCTACCCTCCTTGGAAATCGGGTCTCCCCCGTCATCATGAGATGCTTTATTAAACCTTACATTCTCTATAAAATTGGAAAGATGAATCTTGCTACTTTCTCTCATGAAAACTATTTATGCAGTTTTGCCTTATTTCATTTATAAAATGTATGTCCTCACTAGGTGTAAAGCCTAACACTTGTTTTATTAAATGACATGTATAACATGTTCCTTTAGTGGTGGGGTTCGCAAGTATTGATGGATGAGGGTTTGAGCCGATAGTGGTGATTTTTGAAGATAGACTTTTGGATTATTGACGTATATAAAGATAGATATTTTGGGAGATTGAGTTAACAACCGACATAATCTAGATGTGAATTGTTTAGATTAGTTTGTTGTTAATTTTAATATCCATTTACAGGAATTGTAAATGCTATTATACATTTCCCCCTTTTGGGTGATTTTCCATCTATTTTAGACGTCGTATTTCGTAAGTTTGTAAGCTTTAAATTTATCCCTATTTTTAGGGTGTTACATTTAACCAATCATTTGAGTTTTATTTAGAAAATAACAAATACATTGAATGAAGTTGACAATTATTTTACCTCGGATTTTATTTAACTGTAAACTAATTAATTGTAATAGATAAAAGTTAGTTAAATTATGACATTATAAACTAATTAATTCTTTTGACGTTTTTGTTTTTCTTATTAAATATTCTCCGTATCTTCAATTTGATTTTTTTTTATCTTTGTCGTCTTGAATAATTTTCATCTGTTTAAACTTTTTTCAGTGATCAAATTGAATGGTGTTTAAATTTAAAGCATCCGGTATTCCTTCTAATAAATTATCGACTCCATGTTGTTGCATGTTAGGTTTAAAGTCGAGCCACATACAAAAACAAAAACATATCTTTAAATTCTTTGATAAATTTTTCTTGCAATAATTTCACTGTTGATGACTAGAAGTTATTGTTTTGATTTTTTTTAAAAAAAATTTAGTCATAAATAAATAATTGGGGTAAAAGCAACTAGTCTTGACCAGTTTTTCCCGGATTTCACTGGCTTTTTCAGGCTTTAATGTAATACCCCAGAATCAAACTTAACATAACATAAATTCAAACTCCCAAAACGGGTCTCCATACAAGCCAACGGAAAAGAAAGCTTGACATAGCTCAAACTAAATTAGTTCTATCACAACCGAGATACTAGGGATTCATCACGAGCATCGCCTCTAAACTGACCATCATCGACTTCCTCTAGCTCTCAACACTTTTCTTTCCAATTGGAAGAAGCCTCAACGGCTCCCCTCCCTCACCTGAAAATGAGTTTTAAGAAGATTGAAAACGAGGGTTAGACCGAATGGTCTAGTGAATTCCCACCCCTCGGGTAGTTTTACAATAAAGTAAGAAAAATCAAGTTAAAAGTAATTAATTTGCAAATACCGATTTCCATATTCAACAAGCCACGAATGAACCTGTAACTGTAATCGGTTACCAGAATTTTTTTAAGAACAACCACACTCGGGGCCCCCAGTAGATCCCCATATGACCCCCTAGTCGATGTCGTTTCCGTGTGCACAGGAAACGAATTCCGGGCACACTGTCTAACCATCCTCGATGGTATCTCACAAGCCATGGCCTCACCATACAAACATAATTCCACGTATGTAATACCAATTAACCAACATTTACAAGATAATAACGAGTGATAAACTGATTTCACGGTTATCAAACCTTATCCCGCATATAGCTGTCATATGACAACATAACAATCATTTCCAGTTATAGAATAATTGTATCAGGGAACTCACCTGGAAGGTTGAATTCCGGCACACACAGATATAAATCCCAAAAGTTCGAGCTCCTACAATTTATTAGAGTTTACGGTTACAAACCGGATTACGAATCCTTAATAAATTCTTGCGAGGTTTCGATCCAAACACTTCTGAAATTCTCCCAATTGCCCAAAGATCTTGACCCAAGAATGAAGCCCAAGCAAGTCATGGGCCACGGCCCAAGCCGCTGGGTACGCGGGGTCTGGCCACCCGGCGCCGCCTGGGACAATCCGAGTCTGGGTATCGGCTCCCGGGTCCCTCTTCCTCCCGGTTCCAAGAACTTTCCTGGCACGCCCGGTTCGATGCGTTCCTGGTACGTCCGGGTTGTAGAACTCTCGGGACGCTCGGGTTGATGAACCCCCGGTACGCCCGGGTTGGGAACATTCCTGGTGCAACCGAGGTGGGAACTCCCAATTCGCTTGGGTACGACGACGAATTCAATCGACTTCCAGGGGTTTCTAACTCACCTTCTTCGATTCTTCAAAACCCAATCGATACTAAAATAATCTAAGGAGGAGAGTTGTTTCAACAATTCTCACTCTAAGATTCAGACAAACCTCCCCCAAACCTAAATAAATCGGCTCACCTCTTGGGGATTTCACAGAGAATCTTTAATACGAAGAGCTTCCCTAAACAATCTAAATTTCTAAAATCAATAAAAGGGGTTAGATGGTTTACCTCAAACTCAAGGATTTCAAGAACAATTCTCCAATGCTTCAATAGGTCCAAGAACAATTTCTCCACCCTTTCTTTCTTCAGCGCCGCACACATACAAACCACAATGACTGAAATCAGAGATTTGCCTAGGGTTTTTAGGCCCTTTTTGCATAACTTACAAAATGGTCCTCACACTACCTTATTTTATTATTTCAACCCCACTTAGCTTATCTTAGAGTTAACGCCGAGATAAGGGTCGTTACATTTAACTGGATCGGTTTTTAGTTAACCGATGATGGTTTTTGGGCTTTATCCAGGATTTTTTTAATCGGTTAAGGACTAGTCCCAGATTCAAATTTTAGAACCAAAATAGACTTTTCGTCACCAAATAGTTGGGAGTTGGCTATGATACCAACTTGGGTGGAGGACTGGTGGACTATGGTGAAAGACTGGTAAACTATACAACTGATAATTTGATGGACATTTCTTAACAATTGCTCGATCTTTAGTGATCCAAACCAATTAATTAGTCATTTGTGTATCTCTAGTTTTGTTCCTTAATATTAATGTACCTCTTATTTCACATTAATTTATTTCATCTTCATCAATATATAAAAATAAGTAAAAGTTGAAAATTAAATTATATATTTAGGAAAAAGTACATAGTTCTAATTTTTAAATTTCAAGTGTGATTCTATTTTAATTTTTTGTAAACTTTTTTTATTACATGAGAAAGGAATCAAAGAAGAGACATAAACACAAAGTGGAAGTGTAAGACAAGGATAAAAACATAGAGATAGAATTAAATAGTTAAGAAGATTTAAAAAAAAATGTAAAGTGACTTAAATGGTTAGGTTGATATAGGTTGATATTTACACTTTGAGAGGTTATCGACTTCTATTCTTACTTTTAGCTAATATCTAGTTTTCAATTTCTTGTCGAGGTTCTTCCTCTTTTAAAAACATTTTAAGCATCCAAACCCCCTCCCCTTCAAAATAAAATAAAACAAACAAAGATATATGCATTATCAATGTACCTACATGGCTAAAAATTATAGCTAAACGTTGTCGTTGGTTATAAAACAAGTAATCAATGTCAAAATATTGGATAAATACAAAATTTTAAATGTTATAAATAGCTAACCTTAGTAAGGTAAACAAGGTTGTTTATAACTAAGGGTGCGTTTGGTACGCAGACAGGACATAACAAAATAGGACAGGATAGAACAGGACGGGACATGACATGTGTCCAGCGTTTGGTAAGACAAGATATGACTGGACAGGACAGGGCAGAACTGGTTAAAATGAGCAATTTACCCCTAATGAGTTGTTTAGTGTTTTTTTTATTAAATAATTAATCAATCTAAATATTAATAAGCATGTATCAATTATCCCAAGTTTTAAAAATCCCACCCCTAAAAATTCCATCAGATTGCATTTTGCTCAATTATCCCAACACAAGTTGCATTTTGCATATAAAATCAGAACAAGACCAATTGCAAAACGTAAAAAGAAACCTGTGGAATCGAAGAAGAAGAATCAGAACAACCCTGTGGAATCGAAGAAGAAGAATCATAAAAAAAATTGCAGAAGAGGAAAGAAAAAAGAAACCGAGAAGAAAAAGAAATCAGAAGAAGAAGAAGAGAAATTGCAGAAGAAGAAAGAAATCAGAAGAAGATAAATTGTAGAAGAAGAAAGACAAAAGAAATCGAGAAGAAGAAGAAATCAGAAGAAGAAGAGAAATCGCAGACAAAGAAAGAAAAAAGAAACCGAGAAGAAGAAGAAATCAGAAGAAGAAGAAAACTGACAGAAGAAGATGAAATCGAGAAGAAGAAGAAGCAGACCTCTGTGTGTGGAGGCGTGAATCAGAAGAAGAGGAAGAAAACTTGCAGATAAATTGCAGAAGAAGAAAGAAATCAGAAGAATAAGAAATCGAGAAGAAGAATAGGAAGAAAACTCGCAGAAGAAGAAGCAGATCTCTGTGTGGAGGCGTGAATCAGAAGAAGAGGAAGAAAACTTGCAGAAGAAGATGAAATCGAGAAGAAGAAGAAGAAGCAGACCTGGAGGCGTGAAATCTTGGAGGAGGCCTAATTAGATTAAGGGTATTTTGGTACAAAAAGTCTTGTTCTATCTTGTTCCAGGGGGAGGGGTGGACACGCGTGTCCCAAGTTTGTTCAAGTTAGTTCCAGTTAGTCCCACATATGACCACACCAAACGTGGTACAAAATTGTTTTGTTCTGTCCTGTTCCACCCTATCTAGTGTACTAAACGCACCCTAACTCTTCCTGAATCAAGATTATTGGCCGTTCCTTTTACTTGGTCAAAGAATAATTAATGATCACTCAGATCAATGGCATTTAGCAATGGTTTACCAACTAAAAAGGCCTTGGTACTCTATTGTATACTATTTATTGCATCTGGTAAAGTATTATTATTAGCATTTATTATATTTAGTAACATATTATTTTCAACATTCTTATTACAAGGATGAGAATTATAAAGTTGTACTTATCCATTCATTGTTTAACTTATAGAACATGATAAACTATCAATTTTCATTAAATATTTACTCTTGGTAAATAGTCCAAAAGGCAAACAAAGTAAGGCTTGGATCAAATGATCAATAAATTATTATTATTATCCGCTAAAATATTCTTTTTAGAGCATGTTTTTAGTTTATGTGGTTTGTTAAAAATTGCTTTCGATTATGAACTTTCAAAAGTATAGTTTTCATCCCTACAGATTGTATAGTAATTCTTTGGTATTTTTGTTCATGGGGCTAATGCCGTTAAAAAAGTCTGTTAATTGAGGGTCTTTTTATCTTTTATATAGTTTTTCTATTTAAAAATATATTATATTGTATAATATAGTATATACTAAATATTACTCTACAACACATATATATAAACGCAAAACACAAAACCTGACCCCCCGAGCGGCCTCCCCCTCCTCCTTCTCCCATCCATCTCCGATGACAACACACCTCCACATTGATATCACACCACCACCTCCACCTGTCATCCACTAGCACCACAATATTTTCTTCGCTCGAAACCACCACCCTCTTCCTGAAAACTTTTTCCTGGTGGTGGTGGAGCGCTTTTGATTCCTTGTTTTCGAGGTCATTATAGTAGTTTCGACTTTCGAAGGAAGAAAAAATAAACCACAATTCTTTATTCGGTATTTCGATTACGAGCGTATGTAAATTCTTCTTTGTAACAATTCGAACCTCTAGCCATCATTATTGCTCCTCTCCTATCTTTCCTCGTCGCAGGGTTCTTTAAACCTTTATTTAAGTAGTTAAAAAGAAGGGATTTAAAGTGACACTCATTGGTTTCTTCATGACATGGATCAAGTAAATACTTTTCATGTTTAAGTACCACATTTCTAGTTTTAGATTATTTTACTTCCATTATTTATGTTTTTCATTTGTTTCATTAATCAGTCATGAGTGACATCACTTAATATTTTGTTGGTGATTTTAGTGAAATGATCGGTCATTTTATGTAATTGGATTCATAAGATAATAATGGGGTTGGTAGCTAAGCTAAAACATGAGTTAGGAGGTGTGGAGTGCATACTCGTGTAATCTAGCTATGACCCGGGATTGTTGGATGGTCGTTTGGTGATTGTGGGACGAAACAGTGGCTCACGCGGGTTGTGCCGCTGGTTAACCCGCGCGGCTACCCGCATGGTGCACTGGAGTATGGGACGAAACAGTGGCTCACGCGGGTTGTACCGCGGGTTAACCCGTGCGGTGCACTGTTGCAGATTTGATTCTGTAACCCCCAAATCTCTTTGTAACTCCCAAATCAATTTGTAACCTACACCATTATGTCTAAAAATCAATACCATTAAATGGATAATTATTATCGGTCTCTAATATAGCTTCGGTTACGATTCTCTTGGTGTTTAAATATGATCGATTTCTGCCAGAATCGATACCGGTGAATTTGAGATTATCCTCGAGTGAATTTCGTGATACCCAGGCAGAATAAGGTCGAAATATCACTTAAGGAAAACGAGCTCTCATGCGATCTCACATTCTTATCCAAGTTCCAATCGATCACTCTTCTCCCTCTCCATCGATATTCTGCACACACTCCCCAACAATATTAAGTGATATTCATCGTGAGAGAGATGGCGAGTGATCAATCCGTGAGAGACATGACGACAAAGTTCACCAAACTGGAGAAGTTCGAAGGCGTCGACTTTCGGCAATGGCAAAAAAGAAGAAGCACTTCTTGTTGACCACGTTGAAGGACAGTATATGTGACTCCCTCTTCGATATTTATCAAAACGTTGAATCCGCTAAAGAGCTATGGGACTCTCTTGAGTCCAAATACATGGCGGAGGATGCTTCTAGTAAGAAGTTCCTCGTAAGTAATTTCAATAATTACAAAATGGTGGATTCAAGGCCTGTGATGGAGCAATATAATGAGCTCCTACGCATTCTAGGCCAATATGCTCAACATGATATGAAGATGGACAAATCCATCTATGTATCGAGTATAATTGATAAATTGCCTCCCTCTTGGAAAGATTTCAAACACATGTTGAAACACAAGAAGGAAGAGTTGTCTCTTGTACAACTCGGTAGTCACTTGCGCATAGAGGAATCTCTTCGAGCGCAAGAGGCTGAGAAACCCAAAATGAAAGAGGTTTCTGCACCTTCGATGAACATGGTGGAAGAGGGAAGATCCAACAACTTCAAGGGAAAACGCAAGTTCAATGAAGCCAAGAAAGGTCCCAACAAAAAGATTAAATTAACCTGTTAGACTTATGGCATGATCAGCCATCTCAAACGGGATTGTCGGGTTGTCAAGAATAAGAATGGAGCAAGCGCAAGTGGTGGTGGGCAAGGATCCAAGGATCAATACCCACGACAAGGTCAGTTTATTGACTTTAGTTTTAATTCAAATTTGAATTATATACCACTAATATCCAAATCATTTTATGTGTAGGATGATAATGATGCTTGGTGGATTGACACGGGTGCCTCGAGTCATGTGTGTAAGGATCGACGTTGGTTCACCACTTTGGAATCGGTTAAAGACGGATTCGTGCTACACATGGGGAACGAGTCAAATGCTCCCATTCTTGGACGTGACTTAGTTAGGCTAGAGTTTAGTTCTAGCAAAATTATTGAACTTTTAGACGTTTTGTTTATACCACAAATTCGAAAGAATTTGGTTTCTGGTAGTGTCTTGAATAAGTTAGGATATAGGCAAGTTTTTGAATCCGAAAAGTTTACCTTGTCGAAAGGTGGCTCTTTTGTAGAATTTGGTTATTTGAATAATAATATGTTCATGTTAAGTTTGAATAAAAAGGATTGTGTTTCTAATTTCGTTTATGTTGCAAATGAGAATTGTGTTGATTCTTTTTTTTATGGCATGCAAGGCTTGGTCATGTTAATTTTAAAAGAATGGTTGAAATGTCAAAAGACGGTCTTATTCCAGCTTTTGACATTAAAACCGAGAAATGTAAAACTTGCATGTTGACAAAGATCACTAGACAACCTTTTCCTAATGCGAAAAGAGATTCGTCGGTGCTTGAATTAATTCATAGTGATTTTTGTGTTTTGCATTCAACTCCGTCTTTTGGTAATAAAAAGTATGTAGTTACTTTTATTGACGACGCTTCACGATTTTGTTATATTTATTTATTGCACTCAAAAGATGAAGCGTTAGAAAATTTTAATATTTATAAAACGGAGGTTGAATTGCAAATGAACGGTCTTAGTAAATGTTTACGCACCGACCGTGTTGGGGAATATTATGACCCCATGTTTTTCTAATCCGTAGGAATTATCCTTGAGACTACGGCGCCTTATACACCACAACAAAATGGTATGGCGGAACGGAAAAAATAGAGTTCTCAAAGAAATGTTGAACTCTATGTTATCCTACTCGGGAATGAGTGATGGATTTTGGGGTAAAGCCATGTTAACGGCTTGTTATCTATTAAATCGAGTTCCCAATAAAAGGAACAAGATTACCCCATATGAACTTTGGTTTAAGAAAAGGCCTAACTTGAATTATATTCGAGTTTGGGGTTGTCGAGCGGTTGTTCGACTACTCGAACCCAAAAGGAAAACCTTGGGTGAAAAGGGTATTGATTGCATCTTTGTTGGATATGCCGAGTATTACAAGGCCTATAGGTTCTATGTTATTGAACCTAATGATTCTATAGTGATTCACACCGTTATAGAATCGAGAGATGCTTTATTTGATGATACTAGATTGTCTTCAATACCTAGGCCGAAAGACCTTGTTCCAAGTACTAGTGTAACTAGTGAGGTTGAAGAACAAACAATTGTTTCAACCGAAACTCCGATGCTTCGAAGGAGAAAAGGAGGAAGGATTGAAAAATCCTTTGGTCCCGATTTTCAAGTGTACTTGGTAGAGGGATCAAGATATGAGATTGGGTCACAATTCTCTTACTGTTATAGTATTGAGGAAGATCCAAAATCATTTGATGAGGCTATGAAGTCTCAAGATATTGCTTTCTGGAAAGAAGCAATAAATGATGAGATGGATTCTATAATGGGGAATAATACTTGGGTATTATCGGACTTGCCACCGGGTTTCAAACCGTTGGGATGCAAGTGGATCTTCAAAAGGAAGATGAAAACCAATGGATCAAAAAACAATTTCAAAGCTCGATTAGTAATCCAAGGCTTTAGGCAACAGGAAGGCATCGATTATTTTGATACCTATGCCCCGGTTGCAAGGATCTCCACGATTAGATTGTTGATAGCCTTAGGTGCTATCTACAATTTAGTAATTCACCAAATGGATGTCAAAACGGCATTCTTGAATGGTGACTTAGAGGAAGAAGTTTACATGAAACAACCAGAAGGTTTTGTTATGCCCGGGATGGAGCATAAGGTATGTAAACTTGTAAAATCATTATATGGGCTTAAACAAGCACCCAAACAATGGCATCAAAAATTTGATGAGGTTATCTTGTCTAATGGCTTTATGTTAAACCAAGCGGACAAGTGTGTGTATAGCAAATTTGACACATCCGGTAATAGAGTAATCATTTGCTTATACATTGATGACATGTTGATCTTTGGCACCGACCAAAATCAAGTTGATAAAACCAAAGAGTTTTTGTCATCAAGTTTCTCCACGAAAGATATGGGAGAGGCGGAGGTGATCCTTGGAATAAGGATCAAGCGTGAGAACAAAGGGATTGCAATTACGCAATCTCATTACATTGAGAAAGTATTAAAGAAATTTAATTGCTTTGATTGTTCTCCAGTGAGTACTCCATTTGATCCGAGTGTGAAGCTTATGCCCAATTCGGGTGAAGCGGTGTCACAACTCGAGTACTGAAAGGCTATTGGATGCTTGATGTATGCCATGATAAACACTAGGCCGGATATCACTTTTACCGTAGGCAAGCTGAGCAGGTATACTAATAATCCTAGTCTACATCATTGGAAAACGATAAGACGAGTATTTAAATATTTGAAGAAAACCATTGATTATGGTTTGTCATATGTCGGGTTTCCTTCGGTTTTAGAGGGATATTCGGATACAAGTTGGATTACCAGCTTAGAAGATCACTCTTCTACGAGTGGTTGGGTATACTTGCTTAGGGGAGGTGCCATCTCATGGGCTTCCATGAAGCAAACTTGCATCACGAGTTCGACTATGGAGTCGAAATTTGTGGCATTAGCCGCTGCCAGTAAAGAGGTGGAGTGGCTAAGGAATTTAGTCCATGAAATTCCGTTATGGCTGAAACCAATATCACCCATTTCTATCCTTTGTGATAGTGCGGCTACTTTAGCTAAAACTTATAGTCAAGTATATAATGGCAAGTCTAGACAGTTAGGTGTTAGACATAACATGATTCGTGAGCTAATCACGAATGGGGTGATTTTGGTTGAATTTGTTCGGTCGCAACAAAATCTAGCGGACCACTTGACGAAGGGGTTAGCTAGGGACTTGGTTCAAAAGTCGGTGATCGGGATGGGATTAAAGTCCATTTGAATCTCTAACGGTGAGATACCCAATTCCCTTATAATACAACGTTAGAAGTTGAATTCAATGGAAAAACTCACTCTAAAGGATTGGAGCACAAGATAATCATCCCAAGGTATGTGCTCGGTATTGCAAGCGAGGAGGTAATTGTTCTTTTGTAAAAGTGCATGTGTAGGTGCATGATGAAAGGAACTACCTATATGAGTGCGAAGTGTGGCCGCTTCAAGAAGCTTGGACTTGGCTTTGATGCACTTACGAATGGATAAGGACACCTGACCTGTATAGTGTCAAGTTTAAACCTTAGAGAATTTTAAATTCATGTGTATGTTATTTTCTGGTACTCAAATGGGTTGAAGGGTTCAATCCTTAGGACACCCGGATTCTCGAGTATTTGAAATGTGTAATGTACTAAGGTGAAAATTCAATCTTTTAGATTATGCATGAGTTTGTTTGCTATGTTAATTTTGTTTGTGAATCAAGGATTACACTAAAATGGGGGAGGAATGTTGGTGATTTTAGTGAAATCATTGGTCATTTTATGTAATTGGATTCACAAGATAATAATGGGGTTGGTAGCTAAGCTATAACACGAGTTAGGAGGTGTGGAGTGCACACTCGTGTAAGCTAACTATGACCCGAGATTGTTGGACGGTCGTTTGGTGATTGTGGGACGAAACAGTAGCTCACGTGGGTTGTGTCGCGGGTTAACCAGTGCGGCTACCCGCGTGGTGCACTGGAGTATGGGACGAAACAGTGGCTCACACGGGTTGTGCCACGGGTTAACCCGCGCAGCTACCCGCGCGGTACACTGTTGCAGATTCGATTCTGTAACCCCCAAATCTCTTTGTAACTCCCAAATCAATTTGTAACTCCCAAATCAATTTGTAACCACACCATTATGTCTAACAATCAATATCATTAAATGGGTAATTATTATCGGTCTTTAATATAGCTTTAGTTACAATTCTCTTGGTGTTTAAATAGTATCGATTTATACCAGAATCGATATCGGTGAATTTGAGATTATCCTCGAGTGAATTTCGTGATACCCAGGCAGAATAGGGTCGAAATATCACTTAAGGAAAGCGAGCTCTCACCCGTTCTCACATTCTTATCCAAGTTCCAATCGATCACTCTTCTCCCTCTCCATCGATATTCTGCACACACTCCCCAACATATTTGTTTCAAGTTTCCTTTTTATATCTGTATTGTGATCTTGAATATATTTAGGGGAAATTGAAGATTGATTCATTGAAATTCTATAAAGTTTTTTCTTGGTTTTACTTTTTTGCTTCAAGCAAAGTTTACCTATTTTCCAATGGTCCTTATGAACTTGAATTCATGTTTTATGCTAATCTATGTCAAAAACCCTATTTCGTTATTGGGTTTTTGTTTCTCTATGTAAATTTGATTGTTTCTTTTACTTTTCTAGGTGTTAATGCTCCATTTGCTCTGACATTTGTTAGGAGTAATTAATCATTAACATAAAAAAGATATATATATATATATATATATATATATATATAAACAAATTTACATAAATGGAAATCCTTATACAAAATGTAAAGTATGAACATGCAAATAACAAAATTAAATAGAAATCTGTAATCATTCTCGTTTTTAACATATAGTGAAAGGCAAGATAATTTTTCAAAAGTTTAGGAATGAAACCACGTAGTTTACTCTTCGATTTTAAAGTATGAATAGGCTATGATTTAAAAAACAAAATTCTTAATTTCACTTTTCATTAAAATGATGAAAAATTCATTCTTTTCAGTTTATAGTTAATAAGGACTAATGTATGTTGTACTAAAATTACAATGTTTAGTTAATAAACAATTTTAACAACTTATAAGATATTTGCCAAATATTTGAAATAATATAACTAAGACTAAATAATAAACAAACGGTTAATTTAATATAAAAGCTTTTTATTCGAGTTTTTAGAAAACTTGGACCTAATGTTGTATATTAAAATGTTTTCTATATTTATGTATTTTTAAATGTCTATATAACTATAAAATATATATTTTATAAAATAATTTGATGAGTATGTTTTAAATTAGAGTAAATTACAAAATTTGTCTTCGTGATTTTCGGTAGATTATGAACATTGAACAAGGTTCTTAAACTCTAAAATTTATGACTATGGTCCTATTGTTATGGATCGGTTCCTTGCCCTAATTTTTGTTAAAAATTTCCATTAAACATTTTGGGTTTTTTTCTCTTTTCTTTCATTTTCTATTAAAAATAATTAACAATATATATTTAATTAATGTAATATAATATTACATTATTTACAATATTTATATAACATAAATGCATAGATGCATAGAACACAGAAAAGGCGACCTTCCTTGGTCAGTTTCTTCGGTGACCTCCTTTCTCTCCCCATTTTCCTGGCGAATCCCTTCCCCTTTTTTTTCTCCGATATCATCCTCCATCGTAGTCTTCCCACACCCCCCCTTTCTTTTTACAAATCTGCAACTCCCCCATTTTTACAGATTTGCACCTCCATCTCTTCCCTTCTTACGATCGCTTCCACACCTTCTCCTTGTTGGGGAGGGTGCAGAAAATTGATGGAGACAAAAAGTGATTAGAACTTGGATAAAGAATATGAGATCACGTGAGAGCTTGCTTTCCTTAAGTGATATTTCGACTCGATTCTGTTTGGGTATCACGAAATCCACTCGAGGATAATCTCAATTCTCAGTACCGATTTAGGCAGAAATTGATCCTATTTATACACCTTGAGGATTGTAACAAACACATATTAATATTGATAATAATACCCCTGTTAGAGCATAAATATGTTGGATAGAAGATCAAGAAGACTGAAGGTCAAAGTTCAAGAAAGTCAAAACTAAGAAAGTCAACACTCATCAAAGTCAAAGTCTATTTGTTAATAAAAGTCAAAGTCAACATTTGTATTTGTTTTTAATTTCTTTGTATTTTAGATGTAAGTATAAATACCTTGTATTTCTGTTTTGTAAGAGAGTTAACAGAATTTAGAAATCTGATAATAGTGAGAGAGAGAGAGAATACGTTGGAGAGAGATTTGTAGAGAGAGAAAGAGGGAGTTCTAGAGAGAGAAAGTGTAAACATTGAATTTGAAAGAAATCAAACAGGTAATTGATTTGTTAAATATTTTTTGTTTGATTATCTTGTTTAGAAACTAGAATCTGGAACACTCAATTGGTATAAGAGCAGATCCAAAAGTGAAACCAGATCAAGAAAAGTGTCGACTATGTGTTCTTGAACGAGAGATTTGATTCTGGAGTGTTAGTGCAATTTTGTTGATGAAATTGATTAGGTTTTGTTAGAAAAGTGTAATAGATTGAGTTTGTATAGAAAGATTTGTGAATTGCACTGTAATCAATTCGAATTTTTCGAATTCTTGTGGTTATTATGTTCACGAGTTCTTGACAATGTGTTCAAATCAAATTTGTAATTTTTGAGTTTTAGATCGAAATTCTTGCATTGTAATATGTTCTAGTATTGTAATCGAGCATCCATTCAAAGTTTCAGACCAATTCACAAAGGTTTGATCGCAAAACAGATGGAAAAATCAATTTCTGGGTCGATATTCTGAAGGACGCGCTAGATCTCCAGAATGCGCAAGTTCATCGATCAAACGCGCAAGATTCATCCGCAAGAACGCGCAAGTCGAATGATTGATTTTGGTCTCAAACGCGCAAGGCATTATCTGCGAGTTCTAGAAACTCGCTGATCGAAGTCTGCGAGTTTGGAAAAGTGAGAAAAATTTTCTAAGGACCAGAACGCGCACATAGTGGTTAGCGAGTTATTCAAACGCGCTAATCGAAGGGTGCGAGTTTGAAGAGGAACAGTGGTTTGCGAGTTCATTCGACATGCGAGTTTGATTTTTCAAGAAAAAGTTCTAAGTGTGGAAACGCGCAAGTATAGCTAGCGAGTTTGTTCAAAACGCGCAAGCTTTGACGAGCGAGTTTTGGAAACGCGCACGCCTCTGTTAGCGAGTTTTATCGCGAATAGTGATCAGCGTGTTTAGGCGTTAGCGAGTTTCAGAAGAAATAGTCACTTGCGAGTTTCAGTGTCAAGCGAGTTTCATCGATCTGCGAGTTTCAACAATCTGCGAGTTTGAGCTCTGCGAGTTTCAACAATCTGCGTGTTTGAGCTCTGCGAGTTTCAACAATCTACGAGTTTGAGGTCTGCGAGTTTCATCAATCAGCGAGTTTGGTTGATCTGCGAGTTTATCAGAACACGCAACCCTTTGCGTGCGAGTTTCACAAACGCGCAAGCTTAAGTCTGCGAGTTTCACTCTAAATAGTTGTTTGCGAGTTTCTCAAACGAGCAAGTCTCGATCTGCTTGTTTCTCAGTGTCTGCGAGTTTCAGCGATTGCGAGTTATATAGTGAGTTGCGAGTTTTGATACTTAGTCAAATTTTTCAGAATTTCTAATTTTTTCTAAATTTCTAATTTTTTCTAAATTTCAAGATTTTTCTTCTGATTTCATATTTTGGACTAACGATCAGTTCTAGTTTCTTATTGCATATTTTTCAAACAGGTACATACAGGATGACTTCCAGAGACGCTCTCTCAATTGGAACTGATGTCAAGCCTCCGATGCTGTTCAAAGGAGAATATGAACAATTGAGAGATAGATTTTTGGACTTTGTTCATAGACAATCAAATGGAGAGAACATTCTGAAATCTATCACAGAAGGTCCAATGAAGAAACCTACTGAGGAGATTCCTGCTGGTGGTAATGATTTAGATGGAGCTCCGAGAACAAGGAGAGTGGATAAAAAGTATGCTAGTTTTTCTGATGAACAGAAGAAAATGTTTGATGCTGATAAACAAGCCAGATCTTTGCTTTTACAAAGCATGACAAATGAGATATATGTAAAAATGGATAGCTACAATGAAACTGCCAAATCAATGTGGGATCAATTAAGAAAAATGATGTTGGGTTTTAGAGTTGGAAACCAAATGAAGGTAGCTAACTGCATAAACAACTACGAAGAATTTAGAGCAAAAGAAAATGAAAGCTTGGAGGAAACCTATGATAGGTTTGTGCTGCTTCTGAATGAGCTTTCCAAGAACAAGGTCAACAAGCAACAGATTGAGAACAATGTAAAGTTTCTCAGCATATTGCAACCTGAATGGAAAGAGCACACGCGAAGGATGAAACAAATGAAGGATTTGAGCGAAATACCTCTACATGAAGTCTACGAGACTCTGCGACAGAATGAAGAAGAGGTAGAAGAGAAAAGAGCTGAGAAAAAGAAAGTTGAGAAAGCTGTTGATCCTATAACATTAGTGGCTGGAGAGAAAGAGAAAGAAAAGAAAGAGAAGCAGAATAAGAAGAAGACAGTGGTATTTAGTTCTGAATCTGAGTCTGAATCTGATGGAGATGATGGAGAAAGTCTCAAGCAGGCTATGCTACTGTTAACCCGTGCTTTCCAAAAGAAGTTCTACAAGAAGCCGGGATCCAATTCTCAGAGATATTCTTCATCAAGCTCAAAGAACCACGAGCATAGAGAAAGAGTGGAAGGAAATAGAATGATTGAGAGAAAGCCAGAAGAAAAGAAGAAGTATGTAAATGATTACACAAGTACTGAAAAGAAGACGGCTAATGATCTGATCAAATGCTACAACTGTGGCAAGTTCGGACATTATGCAAAAGAATGTCGGAAGCCAAAGGTTCGCAACTCAGAATATTATCAAAACAAATTGCTCTTGGCCAAACAACAAGAAGCTGGCAGGGCATTAATGGCTGAAGATGAATATTGGTTGGATCATTCTGATGAGGAAGAACAAGAAGAGTCTGCTCATCTATGTTTGATGGGAAAAGAAGTGAAAGATGATGATTCAGATGATGAGACTGCTGATGAGGTAATGAACTTAACTGAAAATGATTTCATGACCAAAATGGAAGCCATGAGGATCGAACTTCAAGATCTTCAAAATAAATTGAAAAAGGAAAAAGACAGAGTTGCTAGGAGAAATGAAAAGGTCTTTGAGCTCAACACGTCAGTTATTGAGAACAAAGATTTAATTGATTCTCTACGCAAATATGCTTCTGTTTTTCAAAATGAAAAAGATTGTTTTGAAAGTAAGATTTCTGAATTGCAAAAACAATTGTTTAAATCTGATTCTGAAAAACAAGAATGTGTTCTAAAATCGTTTAAACTGCAGGTTGAGAACAAGACTTTAGAGAAAAAGGTAAATGGTTTGGAAGCAAAATTGTATCTTAGAGGCCAAACAGATCAAACTATTTTTTTGAATACACCTGATGAAGACGCTGATTTTAAAGAAAAATGGGGATTAGGGTTTGATAATCCTCATTACTTAGAAAAATCTATCAGAAAACAGCCAGGTCTATATAATGCAAATTATATGTATGCGGCTGATGAATATCCTCATTTGAAACCCAAATTTATCACCAAAGCATCAAAAGAAGTTGAGGAAAAAGAAGATGAGAAAAGAATGAATTTGAAGAAAATGCAACTACCATTCTGTTATGAAAGACTGAATGATAGTTATCTTTCTAAAACACCAAAATTTCTTTCAACTGATTATTTTGCTAGTTATTCTTCGACTGAGATGGAGGCAAAACCTGTTCAAGCCAAAATTTATGTACCTCCACTTGTCTTAGAGAGCAAAATAATTGAGTTAGAAAATATTTTATCTGATGAAAAAATTTTGTGTGATCTAACACAAAACGTATTCTACAGTATTAAAGAACACATATTTTATTTGCAAATCTAAAGTGTGTTCTACATCTTCAAAAGTACCTCAAACTTCTAAGACTGATTTTGATGATCTATTTGAGTCTGCAAATGATTTTCTAAATTCTGATGAAGGGTGTATCGAGGAAATTGATATGTTTGACTTTACTGATCAACTTCCAAATCATTCTACTTTTATCATAAATGGAAAATTTTTACCAAGTGTACATGAGAAAGGTGAATCATCAACTAAGGTTGGTGAATCAGTTTCTGGGAATGCTGATTACTATGCTAATGGTAAGAAACATAAGAAACAACATTCACAGAACAAGAATAACACTGTTAAACGCAAGAGAAATCAATCTCAGAAATCTGATTTTCCTAATAAATCTAAATCTTTTGTTTCAGATATAAGGAAGAAAAGGTCGAAAGCGAGAACCGAATGGCGACCAAAAAGGAAGGATGATGAGATAACTGAATCAGTTTCTGATAATTCTTGTACTAGATCTGATAATAGTGATTCTAATGTAGTTGGTCAATATGCTTCTCATAAACAAAACCTTGTAACTTCTTACAAGCGTTATTCAATAAAGCAATTGATTCAATTATCTCCTATTACTACTAAATCTTATCATTATCGGAGAAATGATTTTTCTTATTCTCATAATTCTTCTGATTGGTATGGATCTTATCATGTTTATTCTTCAAGATCAAATATTTTTAAAGGTTTTCAAAAGGACAGAGGGTCCATTTTCAAATGGATACCAAAATCTTGTGCTAATCTGTTAGGACCCATTTTTAAATGGGTACCTAAAGTTATTGTTTCCTGATTTCTCTTGCAAACCCGACATATGTGGTACTTGGACAGTGGATGTTCCAAGCATATGACTGGGCAAAAAGCTTTATTGTCTATTTATACAGAGAAATTCAGTGGAAATGTCAGATTTGGAAACGATCAGCTTTCACCAATCTTAGGATATGGTGACATCGTTCAAGACAACATAATGATTAAGAAGGTGAGTTATGTCAAAGGTTTAGGGCACAACTTGTTTAGCATCGGTCAATTCTGTGATAAAGGGTTAGAGGTCAACTTCAAAGCTAAGAGATGTTCGGTTCGTACTGAAGACGGCAATGAACTCTTAGTCGGAAATCGAAAGACAAACCTCTATACCATCAATCTTTCAAAGGTACAAAATGACAGTCATGTTTGCTTATTGTCAAAAGCTTCGATGCAGCAAAGTTGGCTCTGGCACCGAAGACTATCACATCTGAATTTTCGTTATATCAACAAGCTAATTAGTGGAAAATTGGTAAAAGGACTTCCTGAGCTCAAATACGAGAAAGAACACTTATGTGCTGCATGTGAGAAGGGTAAGATGAAGAGAGCTCCGCATAAACCGAAGCCTGAACCAAGCACTAGTTCTCCGTTAGAATTGTTACATATGGATTTGTGTGGTCCAATGAGAACTCAGAGTTTGGGTGGAAAGAAATACGTGTTGGTCATTGTGGACGATTACTCAAGATACACATGGGTCAAATTTCTTCGATCAAAAGATGAGATGCCGGAAGTTCTCATTAATTTCTTAAAGACGACCCAGGTGAAAATGCAGCGACAAGTAAAGTTTCTTCGAACTGACAACGACACAGAGTTCAAAAACAAGATTGTTGAAGAATATCTCGAATCGGTCGGGATATCACATCAGTACTCTGCTGCTCGTACGCCTGAACAAAATGGAGTAGTCGAAAGGAGAAATCGAACGCTAGTCGAGGCCGCTCGTACTATGCTCAGCCAATCCGATCTACCTCTATTCTTGTGGGCAGAAGCTGTATCAACTGCATGTCATACTCAAATTCGATCCATGATACACCGCCGTTTTCAAAAGACTCCATATGAGCTGATCAATAACAGAACACCAACAATCAAGTATTTTCACATATTTGGGTGTAAATGTTTTGTGCTTAACGACAGAGAGAGTCTGAATAAATTCAGTGCTAAGGCGGACGAAGGCATCTTCATTGGCTATTCTTCAACATCTACAGAATATCGTGTTTATCTGAAGAAGTCAAAGACAGTCGTTGAGAGCGTTAATGTAACATCGATGAAGAAATGGCTTCTAAACAACTCAGTTCCGAACCCGTTATCACTGGAGTATTAGCTTCTGGACAGATCAGTCCAGAACCTGTTTCTACAAAGAACAATTCGGATAACGCTTCTACTTCTATTTCACATTTATCTGATTTAGATTTGTTATTTGAATTCTTTTATGATGAGTTTCTAGGATCTAATGTATCTAAATCTGTTGTGACTGACAGGTCTGAAGACACAAGTTGCAATCATCCAGTCATTTCAGAAGTTATAATTGAACTTGTATCCTCCGTTCAGTCAGAAACTCACATTCCATCAACTACTCCTACAGTTGAAGATACACAAGTAACTGATAATCCAGAAGTAACTGTTTCAGTTGGATGTGATATCATGTCTACTCAACAGCCAGAGTCTGCTGTTCCAACTAATGCTTCTGCACCTGAAAATTCAACTGCAACCCCCCTCATATTATTCAAACTGAAGAGCCTGATAGTGGATTTATAGATGATGATCATGTTCAAACTTCATCTACTCCACTACCTCATGAGCATTGTTGGACCAAAGAGCATCCTTTACATCAAGTAATTGGAGATCTTAACAACCCTGTACAAACTAGGTCAGCGACTCTTAATCAATGTATGCATGACTCATTCCTCAGCAATATAGAGCCCACGCTAGTATCAGAGGCTTTAGCTGATTCGGATTGGGTATCTGCTATGCAAGAAGAGATCAATCAGTTTGAAGCCCTAAAGGTTTGGAGATTAGTTCCAAAACCGGAAGGAAATACCGTGATAGGAACTAAATGGGTATTCAAAAATAAAAAGGATGAAGATGGTATCGTCGTTAGGAACAAAGCTAGACTTGTTGCCAAAGGTTACCGGCAAGAGGAAGGCATAGACTACGATGAGACGTATGCTCCAGTAGCGCGTATAGAGGCAATCCGCATGTTTCTAGCCTACGCAACTCATAAGAATTTCACAGTCTTTCAGATGGATGTGAAAACAGCCTTTCTGAATGTCATTCTTAAAGAGGAAGTGTACGTGTCTCAACCAGAAGGGTTCGTCAATCCAGATAAGCCAGATCATGTCTACATCTTGGACAAAGCCCTGTATGGTTTAAAACAAGCCCCTCGAGCATGGTATGACGTTCTATCCAAATTCTTGGTCAAGTCTGGTTTTTCTAAAGGTAAGGTTGATACCACTTTATTCATCAAAAAGGAAAAAGCTGATATTATTCTTATTCAAATATATGTTGATGTTATAATATTTGGTTCTACAAATCCAAAATTTTGCAAAAACTTTTCTAATCTCATGGTGCCACATTTTCAAATGAGTATGATGGGAGAGATGAATTTCTTTCTTGGATTACAAGTAAAACAGTTTTCAACGGGGATTTTCATTAACCAATCTAAGTACATTTTGGATATTCTTCGGAAGTTCAATATGGAAAATTGTAAACCAATTGGAACCCCGATGGCACCAGGTACTAAAATTAGCATCGATCCTTCAGGTAAAAGTGTTGATGTTAGAACTTATAGAGGTATGATAGGATCGTTAATGTATCTTACTTCAAGTAGGCCAGATATTATGTTTTCAACATGTTTATGTTCTAGATATCAGGCTGATCCTAAAGAATCCCATTTGGCTGTTGTCAAACGGATTTTTAGATATCTGAAGGGGACTGAAGACCTTGGTCTGTGGTATCCTAAGGATACTGGGTTTCAACTGACTGCCTATTCAGATGCAGATCATGCAGGTTGCATGTTGGACAAAAAGAGTACTTCAGGTCATGTTCAATTTCTTGGAGACAAGATCGTTAGCTGGGCATCAAAGAAACAATTATGCGTTTCCACATCGACTGCTGAAGCAGAGTATGTAGCTGCTGCTAGTTGCTTCTCTCAAGTCCTGTGGATGCGAACACAGTTACGAGACTATGGATTCAAGTTTGACAAAATTCCAATATATTGTGACTCGAAGAGTGCAATTGCGATATCTGCAAATCCTGTCCAGCATACGAAAACCAAACACATTGATGTCAGGTATCATTTTATTAAGGATAATGTAGAAAAAGGAACAATTGAACTTTATTTTGTAAAAACAGATTATCAACTTGTAGATTTATTTACCAAACCCTTAGATGAAAAGAGATTTAATTTTCTTGTCTCTAAGCTTGGTATGTTAAATCTTAAGACGTAATCGGTTGTTACCTACTAAAGTTACGAATTGTTATTTTTTATCATTTTCTTTATCTTTATGTCTGAAGGATATCTGCACTTTAATTGTTTGCTCATGATCTCAGGGGGAGTAAGAGAAGAATTTTAGATGATTTACATACATTTGAGGGGGAGCATAACTAATTTCTGCATTTTGATTAACTGACAAATTTTTGTGATGCATGATTTTAGGGGGAGCATATAATATCAAAAGGAGTAAGACTATGATTTCTGATTATTTCAAATCAGAACTCGTACTTTAATCGTTTTATTGCTTTATGTCTTTTACATTCAAATAAATTTGTGAATAAAGTTGCTTTGACTAGACTTTGAGACTTATGCAGGATGAGAGAGGATGACACGATCATATCTTATTGACTTCAGCTTGACTGTATGAGAATTAAGTTTGAGCAAACAGGTAAATTTCTTATCTTAATCTCAAATGTATCTGAAAGAAGGACAACTTTCAGATATAGAAAACATGTTCTGAAATGTTCAAACCACTTACCGATTCTTAAATAGATTTCATGAATTGGAAGTGTGATTTTAAATGTTTTCATTTTTCATTTTGAGCTTCAATGATTAATAAACCGTGTGTTTCCAAAGATAAATACTTGCGTATTGTCTTTTCTATATACTTTCAAGTATTCACACACACCGGTTTGACTTTTTGTTCTAAATGTTCTTACCATGTCTCATATTGAAACATATTTTTCGATGGTAAGACACCCTGCTTGTATTTCAAAGATTTTTGAGCGATATTTCATTTCGAAACGTCATTTCAAGAATGTCTATATTTTTGTTTCGTATAGACAATATCCATTATTCTTGACCATAAGCCTTAATTGATATATAATTCATTTCTGACCATTTTCATACAATGTCAGATTTTCAAACAAGCCTTTTGCATTCATATTCATTCATTTCATATACTTGTTTGAAAATACTTCAATGTCTAAAAATACTCAAATCTTCATGATTATATTTTATGAGCATACATTCGTCTGACATTTGTATTATTGAGCTTTAACTAATAAAGTTAAACCATTTGAGCAACATTATGCTTTCATAGGATTATATGGGTTCTTTGTGCTAGGACTTAAATGAACTTCTATGAAATCACATTAAACAGTGATTTCTACCCAAGAAGTTAATCTATAGAGGTTGAGTGTGAGGAGTCTAAAAGAAATGAGTGTGGGTGTGATGAGGTAAAATGGAAAAGAGAGTTTGGTTAGTAGTGAGCTTAATGATTAAAAGAAAGAGGGTGTGAGATCAGAGTAAAAGAATATCAAACTCTGCACCAACTACTTTCTAAGCCGGGCAGCCACATTACTAGCGTTTCACAATTCTTTGGTGAACGTTATTGAAACAGACAACTAGCCCATGCCAACTCTTGACTTTCACCCCACCAACCACTCATTTTCTTCTCAAAAAGAAAATGTTTCACATTTTCAAGGGGACGCAACATATAATCTATCTGGTTTTTCATTTGGAAAATCTGGATATTGAAAAAGAAGGAAGTCTACCCCCACCTTCGCACTTCAATCATGCACATTGAGTCTGTGTTTATACTACTGTTGTTTCAGTGGTTTACACTATGTTGAGCCTTTTTAAAAGCAATTATTCATGCTTAATTCTTTCTACACGTGCACGAACACACAAAGAATTTGTTTCTTTGTCATAACATTCATAGAAATTGCCTTTGTGGTATTTCAATGATTGGATGGAAGCCCTGGGGGAGTGAACATCAAAAAGCTCCTTTATATTGTGTATTCGTTACACACAGTGACTTCGTGTTACTGACAGGCATTCTAACTGATTCATTTGTTGATTCAGGAGTTACATGTTCTTATTTTGTCTGGATTTGCAAAGATCTAGATGAATACTTGGTTATGGATCACAGAATCAGAGGCTCAGTTTGACAGATCAGAATGGTCAAAGACATTTCTTGGTCAAGGTTTTGATGATACAGATGCTCAAATCATCAAAAAGGGGGAAATGATATCAATAAATGTTAAAATTTTGAAGTTTGGGGGAGATGGTATCAAGAAATAATAAAGTTTTGAAGAGATGATTTTCAGAAATGTCCAAGTTAGAAAAGTTCAAAGTAAAGATTTGAAGATTTAATGAAGATCAAAGAATTTCTGAAGATTTGAGGAAATTTTCTTTAAAGATTACATGCAAAAGCAATTCGAGCTGATTCTGAAGATAATTTCTTTCCAAAGTCTGAAAGTGTTTTGTGAAAATTTTGGGGAGATTGTTAATAGTTTGAAGACAGTTTTGGAAAGAATGTCGTTAAAGAAAAAGGGAAGATTGTACTGACAGAGCTTAAAAGTGAAGACAGAATTGCTAGATCTTTCAACAGTGAGCTTGAATCCAAAGGGGGAGATTGTTAGAGCACAAATATGTTGGATACAAGATCAAGAAGACTGAAGGTCAAAGTACAAGAAAGTCAAAGCTGAGAAAGTCAACACTCATCAAAGTCAAAGTCTATTTGTTAATAAAAGTCAAAGTCAACATTTGTATTTGTTTTTAATTTCTTTGTATTTTAGATGTAAGTATAAATACCTTGTATTTCTGTTTTGTAAGAGAGTTAACAGAATTTAGAAATCTGATAATAGTGAGAGAGAGAGAGAATACGTTGGAGAGAGATTTGTTGAGAGAGAAAGAGAGTTCTAGAGAGAGAAAGTGTAAACATTGAATTTGAAAGAAATCAAACAGGTAATTGATTTGTTAAATCTTGTTTGTTTGATTATCTTGTTTAGAAACTAGAATCTGGAACACTCAACCCCATTGAATGGTATTGATTGTTGGACATAAATGGTGGCAGTTACAAATTGATTTCATAAATAGGCGGTTACAAAAATGATATCATAAATAGCGGCAGTTACAAAAAGTTTTCGGTTACAAAACTGATAAAACCGCCAAACATGAGTTCATAATCATACACATCCATTTTCCACTTAGTAACCCGCCTAACATGACCATCCAACGATCCTGGGTCCTAGCTAGCTTACACGAGTGTGCACTCCACACCTCCTAGCTCGTGTTATAGCTTAGCTACCAACCCCATTATTATCTTGTGAATCCAATTACCTAAAATGAACTGATGATTTCACTAAAATCACCAACATTCCTCCCCCATTTTAGTGCAATCCTTGATTCACAAAAAAAATTTAATATAAGAAAACAAACTCATGCATAAATGAAAATATCTAGAATATTGAATTTTCATCTTAGTATATTACACATTTCAAATACTCGAGAATCCGGGTGTTTTATTGGATTGAACCCTTCAACCCATTTGAGTACCAAAAAATAACATACACATGAATTTAAATAATTCTCTAAAGTTTAAACTTGACACTATAACAGACCATGTGTCCTTATCCATTCGTGAGTGCATACAAAGCCAAGTCCAAGCTTCTTAGAGCGGCCACACTTCAAACTCATATAGGTAGTTCCTTTCATCATACACTTGCACTTGTACTTTTACAAAAGAACTATTACCTCTTTCACTTGCAGTACCTAGCACATGCCTTGGGATGATTATCTTGTGCTCCAATCCTTTAGAGTGAGCTTTCCCATTGAATTCAACTTCTAACGTTGCATTAGAAGGGAATTGGGCATCTCATCGTTAGAGATTTAGATAGACTTTAATCCCATCCCTATCACCGACTTGTTAACCAAGTCCCTAGCTAACCCCTTCGTCAAGTGGTCTGCTAGATTTTGTTGTGACCGAACAAATTCAACCGAAATCACCCCATTCGTGATTAGCTCACGAATCATACTATGTCTAATGTAACACCCTAAAAATGGGGTAAATTTAAAATTTGAAAATTTCGTCATATAACGTTTATAAACAGAAGGGAAATTAAACCTGTAACGTTTGATATGGAATAAACTTCACAAAATGACATCATCCCAAAAAGGGGAGAGTATAAGCGTTTACAAAGTTAGGAATGAAATGGAAACAAGGACCGACAACCTACTTAATCTAAAACATTCTAATTTAGATTATAATTGGGTGTCGTCATCATTTCCCAAAATATCGGTAAGTGTAATGCATGCTCTATATCTTGTCAATGCTATGTTCCCAAAAATCTCTATCCCTCAAAAAGCTCGTCCACAACGGAACTCCACTCTCCGCTCAAGGCTTTGCTACCCCAGCGCTAACAGAACCTGCTTCACACCAAAGCAAACAAGTGTTAGGCTTGGAGCCTAGTGAGAACATCCAAAATATAAATGTGAAGGAGTACAATACATTAGTGAATATTTAACAACAATTGGTGTAATAATAACAAATACAATTTCCACGTTTGAACCTTATGCTAGACGGGGGAGACCCGTTCCACCGTAAGTCGTGACGGAACACGGAAGTAAGTCACAACCCATGTGGAGCACTTAGTCGAAATGGTTATTTACCGGCGTCAACTCTATCCATGAATCTTTAGCCGTTAGAACATCAACTATATCCATGAATCTTTAGTTCAATGTAAATATAGGTTCAACTCCATTCGAGTCTTTACCCCAAAGGATTTCCAAGTTCAACCCTATCCATGGGTCTATACCTTAGAACCTCACCATTTCCACATAATTAAAGGTATGTCATTTTATTATCATGCCCATTGCAACTAAACCCAAACATAACATCTCTTGTAGCATTATACTATCACTAGACAATTTTAACTACCACAATATCATCATCTTCACATAAGTTATATTCCTCTCAAGGTGTAGGACATATTTCCATAATATTTCATGTGTACAAATACTAAAAACAAATAATAAGCATAGACACTTAATCCCCTTCCCAAATCATGAATTTAAGTAAATCATATCACCCATTTGGGTCTCCATATTCCACAATAAATGTAAAAACATAAGTACATAGACACCCACACATTTTGTAACTATATATCTCATCATATTTCCCAAAATGTCAAAACACTAGATTTTGACCTAGATAGTTCAAGAAACACAAAAGTGGAGAAGATGTAAATATT
This sequence comes from Arctium minus, assembly GCA_954870635.1. Classification (NCBI taxonomy): domain Eukaryota; kingdom Viridiplantae; phylum Streptophyta; class Magnoliopsida; order Asterales; family Asteraceae; genus Arctium; species Arctium minus. The sequence continues at coordinate 24,318,229 of OX941081.1, read as the reverse complement.
TAAAGTAATGTAAGAAAAGGTTTTCATGGAAGCATATAAGCATTTAATATGAAAGATGAACTCACAAAGTGGGTTTTGATGAAAACCCAAAACCCTAGCTTGTTTGTTCTTGGAGAAGATGATAATGGAGATGTGATTAATTGCTCCTAGCTTGATTCTCTTGGTTGGTAATCCTAGTTTCTTGCAATAAATGATGGATGAGAGCTTTGGGAAACCCTAATTTCGAAATAAATGTTGAGAGGGTTTCTCGGGAGAAAATTTAGTGAGTTGGGTGAGAGTAATGAATGAGAAGTAGGTCAAAATCGCCCTTTTAAACAAACAGATTACGACAACGATTGTGACTAGCGATTATGCTCATGGCCTAGACGCCTGCTAGAAGGGGCTCACGGTACCACTCCCGCGATAGTACCACTGCGACAGTGACCCGGGCGTACTCGTCGGGCACTGTCACCTAACTTGTACGTAGCCTGTTTGGTGGTCGTGATTGTGACACCGGCAATAGTAACCATGTCACCGTTGCATGGCACTGTCTCCCAGACCTCTCAGGCTTCGGTTTTTCACTGAATTCGAACATGAAGTAGACCCTGCCGCATACGAACAATAAGCAACATGAAAAATACACATACAAGGCATACGAATGTAGTTTGAGGCATTTGAAAAGATATTAATGCTTACCGAAAATTCCGGGTGTTACAATCCTCCCCAATTTGGAAATGATTTCGTCCTCGAAATCGACGTTCATCCAAACAGGTGGGGGGTATCTCCTCTTCATATCTTTCTCCGCTTCCCAAGTCACATTGGAACCTCGGTGGTGCTTCCACTTGACCTTGACCATTATGACTTCTTTGTGACGGAGTCTCTTGGACTTCTTTTCCAAAATGGCGTTGGGCTCCTCAATGCAACAGTTACTTTCATCTACTCTAATTTCTGAGAGGGGAATGACGCTTTCTTCTTCCACCAAACATTTCCGGAGATAACACACATGAAATGTATTATGGATTCAATTAATCTTGGGTGGAATGTAATACCCAAAAATAAAAATGATTGGAAATTAGTCTGGGAAAAAAAGAATGGAATTGAAAAGTCAAAATGGGAAAATAAAGAACTTGAGGGGCCTGTTTTGCCATTTCCTAAAATAATTGAATTGTGGGTGGTTTTCACGCCATTTTTGGCAGCAGTTTTAAGGCCATGTTTTGTTTATGTGGCCATCATTTTTGAACAAAATAAAATTGGAAGAGACATCCCTTCTCCATCCCGATCAAAAGCTCTTTGGATATGAGAAGAACCGTCAAGATTCTAGGGAGGAATCGGCCTATGTAAGAAAGTCGAAGTTTTGGAGTTTTAGCATAGAAGTAAGGGGAGTTTTCCCCGGTTATGTTGCACTTAAAAGTTCTGCATTAATCGTTTGATTTTCTTAAACATGTGAGATGAGTTGTGGGTCATAACGGTGGCTCGAAGGCCGCCAAATTTATCAAAAAGACCACCGTTAATACTAAAATCGACAAGGAAATGTTGATATTGAGATCATAATCAAAATTACTTGTTAATTCATGTGCCATTAAATGAGGTTATTGAGTGGAATGGATGCGTGAATAACAATTTAAATTAGGATTTTGGTTTGATTTAACGAGTATATAATTATGGCTAAAACTTGTGTTGATTACGTAACTTTGAGACCGAGTAACTTGAGGCTGCTTAAATGTTACGTAACTGCTTATGCAAAGACACTGGTTCGTCAATTTGTGTTCATGGTGGAAAAACCACGTTTGCATGGTGATGAGCAGTAATGGGTAGTATGTACTATGGATGTATGTATTCTTAAATTAGATTGGAAATTAGGAGTTTGATTCTAAGTGGTTTAAAGGTTGGATGAATATATATATATACATATATATATATATATATACACACATATATATATATATATATATCACGTTTATGAGGTTACTGATGAAAACCCATTTGGGTTTAAAAGTTGAAATTTACATATTACTATATACATGCATATATAAATATATATATATATATATATTTGCATGTGTGATGGTAGAATGAGGATGAAGGATAGGAATGTGTAGTTACATGATTGAGTTAGAAAATAATCGATTAAATTTTAATTAGGAACTAGCTCGAGAGTTTGATATTAAATTGATTGCTTATTAAAGAAATGTATACTTAGAAGATGTTACAATTTGTGTAGGATCGGGAGCTACAAAGTAACGGGTGAACCTACACTAAATCGAGGTGAGTTTCATGTTACTTTTAACTGGGATACACAGATGTATATATGTATGTTCTCTATATATTCATGATGATTTTGTTAAGCGTGCTATATTCTTTTAAAATATGAAATGCATGCTGGAATGTTGGTTGTATGATAATGTGATACGTATTTGAAGTAAGTCATTATTCTAAATATTAGATGAAATGCATGCTATGTGCGACGTGTGTTTTAATTGATTAAATTAGACTGATGTGATGTGGCTGTAAGTGTGGGGCTCATTACCGGGACGCCGGTAGTGGACGGCCAGAAACCGCAAATGATGAATATAGTCAATACACGTGTCGGAAGGGGCACCTCTGGGACTGCACTATGGGATGGTATTCATGACATGTGTTTGAGAGCACCTCTGAGCTTGACTAGAGATGGACGGGATGACGGAGCCCCACCATGCCAAGTGGATGGATGAAACTTTTAATGTGATGACAAGTTGCATAAATGATATTGCAAGATATGTTTTAAAATGCATGATATGTTGTGAGTAAATTATGATATGACTATTTGTATCTGAATTATTTTTCATGATTGATGGACGACGTTGGGAAAACCATGAACTCACTTAGCGTAAAGCTAACTTTAGCGTGTATCTCAGGATGAAGCAGGGTCGTGAAAAGTAAGAGCAAATATTTGATGCGGCAATGTAAGAAGTAGGTCATATGGGCCTAGTTTTCCTTAACTAAGATATGTAAGGTTGTTTTTCTCTAAGTCCGATACTAATATGCTTCTATGTTTAAGATGTTGAAAGTTTTTCGCTGCGAGGTGATGGATAATTTATATGTTTTAAGTGGTGATATGTCGTTACGACCCTAGTGAAAAATTGTGGTGTAACAAGTTGGTATCAAAGTCGTGGTTTAAGTGAATTAGGTTTGGTGAACCTAGTCTTATGCCTAGAATTAATTAAGGAAGTGATGAGATGGCTTCAAGTCCAATTGTTACGCGTTATAATGTAGTTGAAAATGTGTAACTTTGATTGTTCAAAAGGTGACGGTTAGATAAAATGTTGAGGTAAAAAGCTTTTTGGGATAAAGATATATCTGTGAATTTGTTCAAGTATTTTGGATCGGGAAGAACGATTTAAGTGTTGATGGTAAAGAAGCTAGAAGTGAAATTACTTTAAGTATTACATGGGAGTAATATGAGAGGGCTATAAAGTGATAGCAAGATTGTATGTGGAGAAATGCAAGAAATATTGTAACAAAAAAAAAGTTTTCTCTTATCAGAGGAACTGGGAAGGTTAATTAAGCTTTGAGATTAATCTGATAAGAAAGAAAGGGATGAAAGAAGTGTTGTTAACACTACCATCAAAAGGAACTATGTGTAGTAACCTCGATGCAAGAGAAGACGAAGATAGTAAATGTCGATGACCCATTTATGAATGATTAATGAGGATTGAGAACGTTGATAGGATCACCAAGATCAATAGGTGATCTTTGTGTTTAATAGAATAGTGATAAAGCCTAACTGATAAGGTCGGATAATGATGTGTAAGGAATACCAAGGAAGGTAAATAAGATATAAAGTTGTGGACTAAAATATGATGGGTCGTTAATAGACTTCGATATAGAAGTATGACACGGTGAAACTCTATGATGAAATAGTAAGATGTTAAATACGGCCGATGTGGATAAAATAACTTATTTTGTAATGCACTGGAAAAAAAACATAAATAATGAATAACTTGTTATGTGCGATGATGGTAATAATGGGTGAACGAAAATAAGGTACCACTGGTATGCACTATGTTATAGGATATGTATCCTATAGGAACTATGGCGAAAGATAGAATGAAAAAGTTTGGATAAAGGTTGCAATAATGATGACTATGCAACGAAAATACCATGCATGTTGATAAAGAGACTGATGAGAGAAGGGAATAAAAATGGTGAAGTTTCACCCTAGGGCCATGTTAAAGTAAAAAAAAAGGAGTGAATAATGACGTTTGACGTAATGCATGACTTGATAAAGAATTTAAGGTTATAAACGTGAGATGCTCAATGGAAGTATGATATGGCACCTAGCCGCAATAGGAGAGAAATGATGAGTAGTTAAGGTACGGTAAGATGTAACATAGTGACTGTAGAACGGATGTATGAGACAAAATTCAGGAATTCAAAACCCTCTTTAGATGTCTTTTCATAGTTACGTAGATAGGAAGATGGTAACTAATAGTTAAAAAGGGGTTGATGAAATTTTAATGTGCAATCGCATGAGACACTACCACTATTGTAATAATACATAAGGAAACCTTGTAGATCTCGTGAGGATAATCTAAAAGATAGATGTAATAATGACGCATGCATGACAAGCATGTAAGGAATTGGAATAGTCTCTCCGACGTGTTTAAGCACGTATATGTATGTGAGAATGACTATATGGTAGCATCGTGCCAAAAACCCGATGATTATATGATGTCAAATGTATCAAGAAGGATATAAAGTTTATCCTCGATAATGTAAGAAATTAGTTGAGAGTCCATGATTTGGATAATCATATGGAAAGAAAGATCTAAAGGTAAATATTTGCATAAAAGTTGTGTTTAATTACATGAGAGTTGACAAGTTGAAGTGAAGGGAGATATAAATCTCAAGGTGAATACTTGCTAAAGTAGAAAAAAAAGGATAAGAGAGAACAAGTATGTGAAATCTAATGATATTAATTCTAAGTACATGGAAAGAAAAAAAAGAAATGTTGATAAGATGATCAACATAATCTATGTACGAGCTATGTTAAGAAATCAAGACTAATGTTGCATTCTATTGACCTATCTTGTGTTAAGGGATGATAATAAGATGTCGAGATAAATGAAAAAGATGTTGTAGGAACAAAAGTCGTTAAGCCAATGACTTAAGGAAAGGGATGGTACTATGCACCCCATATTTGGATAAATTGTGATCGTGTTCAAAGAAGACATTCTTATTTACTCAAAGAGTCAATAAGCACATGAACGATATCTAAGAGCAATCTTAGAGTTACTAAAGAAAAAAATGTTGTATGCAAATCTTTGAATTACGCGTTCTAAATCTGAGGAGTGCAGACCATAGGTCACATCGTGAATTCATATGGTATAAAAGTAGATCCAACTAAGTTACGTACAGTGGGGGATGGGAACCTCCAAGTCTGCATCAGAAATTCAAAATTTCTATGATTGACAGAATACTACAGACTATTTATTAAGGATTTCTCGAAGTTAGCTACCCCGTCAATGATGTTGACAAATAAAGCTACAAAGTTTGAGTGGAGCCATAAACGGGACAACACATTTAAGAGCTGAAGAAGATATTCAGTATACTAGTGAGGTCACTACTAGAAGGGACATAAGTTTTCGTTGTGTATAGTGATGCCTTGAAGTAGGGACTAGGACATGTTGTGATGTCGATGGGCAGAGTGATGGTCTATGCATCTTGACAATTGAAGGAACTAAAGTCGGTAAGTGAATGACTTAAGAAAAAAGATGGTACTATGCACACATATCTTGATAAGTTTGTGATTGAATTCACATAACACATTCTTATTTACTCAAAGAGTCAATAAGAACATGGTTGATACCTAAGAGAAATCTTAGACTTGCTAAAGAAAGAAATGTGGTATGCAAGTCCTTGACATGTGTGCTTTGGATCCGAGAAATGCAGTTCGTAGTTCACATTGTGAGTGTGGAACGTATAGAAGTGTCTTACTAGTATACATGTAAGGATCATATGAGAACCTTCGAGGTCGTCATTGGAAATTCAAGGTTTTCTAGGATTGACATGATACTATGGATGGTTCATTCAAGACTTCTCGATGTTAGCTACCCTCTTAACAATGTTGACGGATAAAGCAACAAAGTCATTATGGAGCCATACGTATGATCAAGGATGAGGTATTTCAAGAGTTGAAATAAATATTGAGTAGTGCACCAGGTGTGGTCATTACCAGAAGGGACAATATATATATATATATATATATATATATATATATATATATATATATATCGTATTTTACGATACCTTGAAGTTGGAACTGGGATGTGTATCGGTGCATCGGGGTAAAATGTTAGCCCATGCATCTTGGCAGTCAAAGGAATACGAGAAGAGGTATCTGACACCCGATATGGACTAATAATTGTTGTGTTTACGTTAAATATATAACGACACTATCTGTAAGGAAAACAATGTATGCTCTTTCTAGACCACAAGAGCCTAAAATATTTATTCGACCATGATTACATTATTAGTTCAGATAAATGGCAAGTTAAATATTTTTGAAGAACTAATGTCTATAACGAGCAAAGAATGAGAGGTCAAGGATTGTGAGTCTTTATTAGTACTTGTTAAATGGAGGCTCCACCGGTGAAGAATGACATGAGAACTTGAAATGGGAATGAAAGTGAAGTATCGGTTATTTTTATAGCTTATGTGAATTCCGAGGACGGAATTCTCATAAGAGGGGGAGAATTGTAACACCCGAAAAAAAATGATTGGAAATTAGGTTGGGAAAAAAAGAATGGAATTGAAAAGTCAAAATGGGCAAATAAGGAACTTGAGGGGCCTGTTTTGCCATTTCCCAAAATATTTGAATTGTGGGTGGTTTACACGCCATTTTCGGCAGCAGTTTTAAGGCCATGTTTTGTTTATGTGGCCATCATTTTTGAACAAAATAAAATTGGAAGAGACATCCCTTCTCCATCTCGATCAAAAGCTCTTTGGATTTGAGAAGAACCGTCAAGATTCAAGGGAGGAATCGGCCGACGTAAGAAAGTCGAAGTTTTGGAGTTTTAGCATAGAAGTAAGGTGAGTTTTCCCCGATTATGTTGAAATTAAAAGTTCCGCATTAATTGTTTGATTTTCTTAAACATGTGGGATGAGTTGTGGGTCATAATAGTGGCTCGAAGGCCGCCAAATTGATCAAAAAGACCACCGTTAATACTAAAGTCGACAAGGAAATGTTGATATTGAGATCATAATCAAAATTAGTTGTTAATTCATGTGCCATTAAATGAGGTAATTGAGTGGAATGGATGCGTGAATAACAATTTAAATTAGGATTTTGGTTTGATTTAATGAGTATATAATTATGGCTAAAACTTATGTTGATTACGTAACTTTCAGACCGAGTAACTTGAGGCTGCTTAAATGTTACGTAACTGCTTAGGCAAAGACACTTGTTCGTCAATTCGTGTTCATGGTGGAAAACCCACGTTTGCATGGTGATGAGCAGTAATGGGTAGTATGGACTATGGATGTGTGGATTCTTAAATTAGATTGGAAATTAGGAGTTTGATTCTAAGTGGTTTAAAGGTTGGATGAATATATATATATATATCACGTTTATGAGGTTACTGATGAAAACCCATTTGGGTTTAAAAGTTGAAATTTACATATTACTATATACATGCATATTATATATATATATATATATATATATATATATATATGCATGTGTGATGGTAGAATGAGGATGAATGATAGGGATGTGTAGTTACATGATTGAGTTAGAAAATAATCGATTAAATTTTAATTAGGAACTCGCTCGAGAGTTTGATATTAAAGCGATTGCTTATTACAGAAATGTATACTTAGAAGATGTTACAATTTGTGTAGGATCGGGAGCTACAAAGTAACAGGTGAACCTACACTAAATCGAGGTGAGTTTCATGTGACTTTTAACTGGGATACACGTATGTATATATGTATGTTCTCTATATATTTATGATGATTTTGTTAAGCGTGCTATATTCTTTTAAAATATGAAATGCATGCTGGAATGTTGGTTGAATGATGATGTGATACGTATTTGAAGTAACTCAATATTCTAATTATTGGAAGAAATGCATGCTATGTGCGACGTGTGTTTTAATTGATTAAATTAGACTAATGTGATGTGGCTATAAGTGTGGGGCTATTTACCGGGACACCGGTAGTGGACGACGGGAAATCGCAAATGATGAATATAGTCAGTACACGTATCGGAAGGGGCACCTCTGGGACTGCACTATGGGATGGTATTCAAGACATGTGTTTGAGAGCACCTCTGAGCTTGACTAGAGATGGACGGGATGACGGAGCCCCACCATGCCAAGTGGACGGATGAAACTTTTAATGCGATGACAAGTTGCATAAATGATATTGCAAGATATGTTTTAAAATGCATGATATGTTGTGAGTAAATTATGATATGACTATTTGTATCTGAAATATTTTTCATGATTGATGGACGACGTTGGGAAAACCATGATCTCACTTAGCGTAAAGCTAACTTTAGCGTATATCTCAGGATGAAGCAGGGTCGTGAAAAGTAAGAGCAAATGTATGATGCGGCAATGTAAGAAGTAGGTCATATGGGCCTAGTTTTCCTTAACTAATATATGTAAGGTTATTTTTCTTTAAGTCCGACACTAATATGCTTATATGTTTACGATGTTGAAAGTTATCCGCTGCCAGGTGATGGATAATTTATATGTTTTAAGTGGTGATATGTCGTTACGACCCTAGTGAAAAATTGGGGTGTAACATGGAAGCTCTAATTGGTAATCTTGGAGCCCAACTCGCTTGATTATGGTGAATGGTCGAAGAAATCGAGGACTCAACTTTCCCCCCTTACCAAACCGGATGATTCCATTCCAAGGCGATACTTTAAGCATAACTCAATCGCCAACTTGGAATTCCACCAACCGTCTCTTCTTATCCGCATAACTCTTTTTCTGTTCTTGGGCTGCCTTTAAGTGTTTCCGGATACCCTTGACCTTGTCCGCGGTTTCTTGCACTATCTCGGGTCTGGAAAATTGTTTCTCACCCGCCTCTAGGCAACAAACCGGAGTTCGACACTTCCGACCATACAAAGCCTCGAATGGGGTCATACCAATACTAGAATGGTAACTATTGTTGTAGGCGAACTCCACTAAGAGGTAGGTGTAAGTACCAATTCCCTCCAAAGTCGATGACACATGGCCTTAGGATGTCCTCGAGTGTTTGAATGGTTCGCTCACTTTGACTGTCGGTTTGGGGATGATAGGTCGTGCTCAACTTTACTCTAGTCCCCAACTCCTTCTGAAGACCGTCCCAAAATTTGCAAGTTAAACGGCTATCACGATCCGACACGATGGACATAGGTACACCATGTCTCGAGACTACTTCGTCGATGTAAAGTTTGGCCAACTTGTCCATCGGAAGAGTTTCCCTCATAGCTAGAAAATGAGCACTCTTGGTCAGGCGATCCACCACCATCCATATGGTATCGTGCCCTCTAAGAGTCTTCGGTATTTTGGTCACGAAGTCCATTGTGATGTGTTCCCACTTCCATTCCGGTATTTCCAAAGATTGGAGACTTCCGTAGGGTCGTTGGTATTCGGCCTTGACTTGAATGCAAGTTACACATCGTTCCACATAATTTGCCATGTCCAGCTTCATGACGGGCCACCAATAATTGAGTTTCCAATCCCGGTACATCTTTGTACTCCCCGGGTGAATGGAATACTTGGACTTATGGGTGTCATCAAGAAGTAGCTCATGGCTACCCCCGATCTTGGGTACCCATACTCGTCCTTTGAAGAGCTTCACCCCGTGACCATCTTCAGTCAAGAGTAGATGTTGTTTTACCATCACCCCACTCTTGAGATTCTCTTCTCGAAGCGCTTCGGATAGAGATGTGATAACTCTCATTTTTTTAGAGTTATTTGTTGCTATTTTTATAGGTTTTTATTCATCTTTTTACACACTTTTGCTTCTATCTCCTTCATTTGGTCCACATTGTTTGCAAAATATGATAATTTAACTAATTTGTTCAATCTTGTAAGAATTGGTGCTGCAGATCAATTTGTGGGCATCTGAGAGTTTTGGGCCAGCTGAAATTTTGGGCGGAAGACACATGCTTGTTGGATTAATCTTGGCCATTCCTTGAAGACTCAATCATGACCATTGGATGATCAAGCCACCCTCCTATAAATACAAGACTTTGTGGAGCATTTATGACACACCATTCACCATCTTATCTACCTCCCATCATCAACATTCTCCTCATTCAAGTCTAGATTACTTGATTGAAAGTATATTGACTTGAAGCGAGGCTTTAATTTTAATCTTTATTTCTTACTTTCCATTTCGTCTTTTATTTTCAGTATTTAGTTTTCATACTTTTGTTTTTCAGTATTTAAATACCGTACTTACTTTATTGTATTTAATTTCCGCACTTTTAAGTAATTAAATTCCGTACTTTCCTTTTATAATTGTAGTTCACTTTTATTATGTAAGTAGTTAACAAGTATTTCTTTTATTATATTATGTCTCTTATTATCGTTATGAGCTAAGCACCCTCTTGGGTGCGGATGTAAGCCAACTTGGGTCTAGTAGGCACACTTGGGTGTGACCATTGCTACTAACTCTTGACCTTGGTCACTTGAGTCGGGACTTCAACTCAACGCAACACAGATAAGCCGATCACTTTTAATGTGTTAATATTAGATCTTGACCTCGAGAGGGGCGGATTCTAAATACGGCTTAAGTGATGCACAAAGATTTGAGAAAGTCTTTGATAATCACGTAGAGATACGGATTCTGTACGATTTACTAAGGTTCAAACGCCGATCGAGATTTATATCACAAAGAGATTTGGGTATAAATCTCCATATTGGTAGAACTTGATTATTTTTATCAACTTAGTTAAATCGGCAAGATCAAAAGTCGGTAAAGGTGGAAACTTTATGAACACTTTGTAGGACCGATCTATAAAAATCCATTTTCGAGAGATCGGGCTTTTTATAGACATTCCGTACTACAAAGAGTCCAACCATCTTGTTACCACGTTTTCCCAAGAAAAGTTTACATCTGTACTCAACTTTAAATTATAAAATTCATTTCACGTTTTCCATTAGTTCACCATCCAAACAAATATTTTTCCCAAACTCGAAACTTGTGCAAGAAGTTCATAAAAATCAGCAATTCTCAGTAGTTCAGTCCCTGTGAGAACGATACTCGATACTTTTACCGTTATATTACTTATAGCGATTCTAGTGAAGGTATATACTTGTGCTCTCACTAGGTAATAATGTGCCCCCGCTGTGCAGTACACGATAATTAGATACCAAGTTTTTGGCGCCGCTGCCGGGGACTGGCACGATTTTACATCCTGAGATACTGATTTTTGTTCTTGCCTGTGTCACTTGTTTCACTTTCATAAAAATTTCGTGTTGTATGCCACGGCTACAACACGGTGAACTTTTACCTCTCGATCTTGAAATCGAAAAAACTTTCAGAAAAAGAAGCAGAGGTAGAGGAAATCAGCAAAATCAAGTTTTAAATTAAACCATGGCTGAAGCGGAAGCTAACCCTCCACCACCTCCGATTTTGGAAATAACAATTAAAATTGTTGATGATAAAGAAAGGGGAATACGGGACTATGCAACACCCGAATTTGATCAACTCAAGTCGGGTATTCTTAGGCCCAATATTGCTGCACAAAGTTTTGAACCGAAACCGGTAATGTTTCAAATGATCAAAGCAATGGGTCAATTTGGAGGATTACCTTCGGAAGATCCGCAGTCTCATTTAAAACCATTTTTAGAAATGACGGATCATTTTCTCATTCCCGGAGTTTCCGTAGAAGCCTTACGGTTGACACTCTTCTCTTATACATTGAGAGACAGAGCCAAAGCCTGGCTAAATTCTCAGCCGCCTCATTCAATTGATACTTAGACGAGTTTAGCTGAAAATTTTTGGAAGAAATATTTTCCTCCTGCCAGAAACGTGAAATTCAGAAATGAAATTTTAATGTTTAAACAAGTGGAAGATGAAGCAGTATCGGATGCATGGGAGAGATTCAAAAATTTAATTCGAAAATGTCCTCATCACGGAATCCCTCAATGCATCCAATTATAAACATTTTATAATGGTCTTTCTAATGCTGCAAAAATCATCCTCGATGCCATGGTTGGTGGAGCTTTTACTGCAAAAACATACAATGAGGGGTATGCCATTTTGGAAAAAGTTGCCAACAATAACACTGATTGGTCAAACCCTCGTGCTGTAATTCCTAAAACGGCATCAGGAGTTCGTGAGGTTAATGCCATCACTGCTTTAAATGCACAAATTGTAGCTTTGACTAATTTGGTTAAAAACAATATGGACATTAATGGAGAAAAAAGTCATGTGCAGGCATTAAATCAATCTTTAATTGAAACATGTACTTTTTACGGTGAAAATCATCCTTTTGAGTGTTGTCCCGGTAACCCCGTTTCGGTGAACTATGTCGGAAATCCTTCTTTAAATAGTCCGTTTTCCAAACATACAATCCAAATTGGAGAAACCATCCGAACTTCTCTTAGTATGGAAATCAAGGACTTCAACCCCCCGGGGTAAGTCAAGTCCAAAACCGACCACCAAATCCCCCGAGATTTCATCAAGGCCCACCTCAGAATTATCAACATGAACAGTCTTCACAATCTCAGAATTACCAACATGGACAATCTTCACAATCACATGAACCTAGACAAAAGAATGCATCGGACGATAATGGTTCAATCGAATCATTACTTAAAGGATTTATAAATCAAACTAATGCAACTTTGAGGGGTTTCGAAACCCAACTTGGGCAGTTTGCTGTCAAACTCAAGAACAGACCACAAGGGACTCTGCCTAGTGACACGGAAAACCCCAAGGGCATTCACAAGGAACACGTCAAGGCCATAAGTATTAGAAAGATTGAAAACATTAGTGAGTCTAGAAAAGTCGAGAAAACCTCTCCCCTACCAGTAGTGCAAAAGGACTCACATTTGTTTGATGCCTCGAACTTTCCAGACCTGTTCCCATCCTCTAGTGAAGCACCAAAACCATAATCCGTGGCCCCAACTGCAGGACCAATTGTCCCAAGTTGTCCAGCACAGACTGCACCCACTTTAGAACCACTCATCTCATGCGCTCCCGACAAGAGCAAACCTGTCCCAAATTTGAGAGACTTACCTTTCCCTGAGAGATTAAAGACCAAAAATGTTGATGAAAAATTCAAAAAGTTTTTGGACGTCTTCAAACAACTTCACATTAACATTCCTTTGGTAGAGGCTCTCGAGCAAATGCCAAATTATGTTAAATTTTTAAAAGATATTCTCAACAAGAAAAGAATGCTGGGAGAATTTGAAACTGTCACCTTGACCAAAGAATGTAGTGCACTTCTTACTTGCAAAATACCTACGAAACTAAAAGACCCGGGGAGTTTTACCATCCCGTGTACTATTGGGGGACAAGAAGTTGGACATGCTTTATGTGATTTGGGAGCAAGCATAAATCTCATGCCTTTGTCGGTTTTTAAGAAATTAGGGATTGGAGAAGTCAGACCCACCACAGTCACTTTACAACTTACGGATAGATCTTTGGCCTATCCAAAAGGGAAAATTGAGGATATTTTGGTGAAAGTCGATAAATTCATTTTTCCGGCTGATTTTCTAGTGTTGGACTATGAGGCAGATAAGGATGTCCCCATCATTTTGGGATGACCATTTTTGGCAACCGGTAGAACCTTGATAGATGTACAGAAGGGTGAGTTGACTATGAGAGTAAATGACCAACAAATCAGTTTCAATATTTTCAAGTCCCTTAAGTTTAATGGTGAGATTGAAGATTGCTCCTACCTAAATGCCTTAGGTGATGATTTTGAGTTAAGTTTGATTGATTGCATAGGGGAAAATATTTCGAAAGAGGATTTGATAAAGGTTATAGATGCATTTGAGCAATTGGACTTTAATGATAGACCAACCCAGGCTCCTTCTATAATCAAGGCTCCTAATCTAGAGTTAAAATCACTTCCTAATCACCTTAAATATGCTTATCTTATGTAAGAGGAAAAATTGCCTGTAATTATTTCTTCCAATTTAAGTTGTGAACAGGAAGTGAAATTGATTGAGTTGTTGAAGAAGCACAAGAAGGCCATAGGTTGGACAATAACTGACATCAAAGGAATCAGTCCGTACCTTTTCCAACATAAGATAATTTTGGAAGAAAATAGAGTTGGCAAGGTGCAAGCACAAAGGAGAGTTAACTCGATCATGAAAGAAGTCGTTAAGAAAGAAATTTTAAAATGGCTAGATGCGGGTATCATTTACCCAATTTCAAGTAGTGGTTGGGTGAGTCCGGTACAATGTGTACCGAAGAAAGGTGGTACCACGGTAATCACCAATGAGAAAAATGAGCTTCTCCTAACAAGGACCGTCACCGGGTGGAGAATTTGCATGGACTATAGACAATTGAATCTAGCCACGAAAAAGGACCATTTTCCTTTGCCATTTATTGACCAAATGCTAGATAGATTGGCCGGAAAGGAATTTTATTGCTTTCTGGATGGTTATTCGAGGTATAATCAAATTCACATTGCACCCGAATATCAAGTGAAGACTACCTTCACTTGTTCCTTCAGAACTTTTGCTTTTCGCCGAATGCCATTTGGTCTTTGCAATGCACCCACAACGTTTCAACATTGTATGATGTCTATTTTCTCAGTCATGATTGAAGATTCCATGGAAGTATTTATGGACGGTTTTTCAGTTATCGGTACATCATTTGATAATTGCCTTGAAATTTTGAAAAAGAGTTTGGAAAGATGTGAAACACACGATTTAATTTTAAACTGGCAAAAATGCCATTTTATTGTACAAGAAGGAATCGTGTTGGGTCACATGGTTTCTAAAAAACGTTTAGAAGTGGATAAAGAAAAGCTTGAGGTGATAATGCAATTACCCGAACCAAGTTCGGTTAAAGGCATTAGAAGATTTTTGGGGCATGCGGGGTTTTACAGACGTTTTATAAAAGATTTTTCAAAAATTGCAAAACCCCTTTGTAATTTATTGCATGCCGACTAAGTTTTCGACTTTACTCCAGAATACACCAAAGCTTTTGAAACAATCAAGGTCTCCCTTGTTTCGACAACCATTGTGATAGCCCCAGATTGGAGCAAAACCCCTGTGGGTGCTGTTTTGGGACAAAGGCGGAATAAAATTTTCCACCCCATTTACTACGCAAGTAAAATGCTTATTGAAGCTTAAATAAATTATACGACAACTGAGAAAGAGTTACTTGTTGTAGTATTTGTGTTTGACCATTTTTGACCTTATTTGATTGGCACAAAAGTCATTGTCCACACAGATCACCCCGCTATTAAATATCTCTTTAACAAAACCGATGCAAGGCCACAGATCATTCGGTGGGTCCTTCTTTTACAAGAATTTGACCTAGAGATAGTTGATAGAAAGGGTGTTGACAATCAAGTTGCCGATCATCTTTTAAGGATTGAAAATCAAGTGTCAAGTGGTGGAGATCATGAGATAAAAGAAGTTTTCCTAGATGAACAAATCCTTGCCATACAACATCATTTTGAGAATAATGTGCCATGGTATGCGGATATCGCGAACTATCTTGCGAGCGGAATCAAGCCATACCATATGCGGGGACAACAATTCAAAAAATTCATTCACGATTGTAAACATTATTTTTGGGACGATCCATTTTTATATAAATTAGGTGCATACCAAATTTTAAGAAAATGCATCACAAATTTTGAAATGAAAGGAATTTTGAGTGATTGTCATGCTTCGCCATACGGTGGCCATTTTGGTGGTTAACGTACGGCGGAAAAAATTCTTCAGAGTGGTTTCTTTTGGCCCACGTTATTTAAAGATGCATTTGAATTCGTCAAAGGTTCTGACCAATGCCAAAGGACGGGGAATTTGTCCCAACGTAATGAGATGCCCTTAAATAATATTTTAGAAGTTGAACTTTTTGACGTTTGGGGCATCGATTTTATGGGATCATTTCCCATGTCCTTCAATAATCAATATATCTTGGTTGCGGTTGATTACGTATCAAAATGGGTAGAAGCCATTGTATGTCCTAGAAACGATGCTAAAAATGTGATTAACTTTCTTCATAAAAATATTTTTGTACGATTTGGCACCCCCCGAGCTTTAATTAGTGATGAAGGGACACATTTCGTAAACAAAATGTTAAGCACAATTCTTAGCAAATATAACATTCAACACCGAGTGTCTACGACATACCATCCGCAAACAAATGGTATTGCCGAACTTTTGAATCGAGAAATGAAATCAGTCTTGGAAAAAGTTGTCAAACCCGATAGAAAGGATTGGTCACTCAAGTTGGATGACGCACTATGGGCTTACAGAACAGGTTTCAAAACCCTATTGGATATGTCGCCGTACAAATTGATTTTTGGGAAGGCATGTCATTTACCTTTGGAACTAGAATACACAGTTTTTTGGGTAATAAAAGAGTTGAATTTATGTGAGGATGCCGTGGGGAAAAAGAGGAAACTTCAGTTAAGTGAATTGGAGGAGTTGAGACACCACGCCTACGAAAATGCCAAAATTTATAAAGAAAAAAGGAAAATATGGCATGATCGTAGGATAAATAAAAGAACTTTTGAAAAAGGTCAAGAAGTACTCCTCTTTAATTCACGACTGAAATTATTCCTCGGAAAACTTAAATCGCATCGGTGAGGACCCGTTACCATCATGAATGTTGGTAAAATAGGTACGGTTGATTTGCTGAACCCACAGGATAACAACATTTTTAGGGTAAATGGGTACTGGGTTAAGCACTACATTCCTGATGGAGTGCCCAACCCAACGACCCAGGAACCTTAAGCTATTAAGGTGAGCATTTTCTGTAAATATTGTACATTTAGGATTTTTATTTTTAGCAGTGATTTTGCCCACTGTGAGCATGTTGTGCCCACTGTGGGCACGTGGGTTGGGTATTTTTATAAAAAGATCTGTTTCTTTTTACAAAAAAGGAGCTCATTAAGGTTTAAATCTGATTTATTTGAGAGTGATGTCCAACTGGTTTCTAGAAAGAGGTTGTCATTGGCATGTACAACACTTGGATTTTTTTTTGGTGGAGCAAAGTACAAATGGGTACAAGTAGGGAGTACTCTCTCCCTTGGTGGATTCACCCCATCCACACAAAAAAAATTAAAGGACAAAAAACCCTTTTTTTGAAATGACTTTCCCTTTTTTGTCAAAGGTTAAAAAAAATAGAAAAAAATATAATAACTTTGAAAAGGGGAAGAAAACCGGCTTTAGTTTTTGGAGGGAGTGGTTTTGGGAAGATTAAACAAAAGTGGGTCTCTTTGTTTTCAAAAATTAAAAAAACAACGTTTCATCTTTTTCATCTTTCTAAAATGGCTAGACCCAAAAGATTAACTAGAAACCCAAACCCCATCCCTAGTCGCCGGAGCAGATGTTTGCAAGGGGAAGCCGAAGCCCTCGCCGCCGATGATACCCTCACCGCCATCGCCGCTAGTGAACCGTTCATCGCCACCACCCACAGCGCCCTGCCATCACTCGCCGCCGGATCATCCACGACCGTCGGCGACGTCACCGCTGGTTCATCGGCGGTAAGCACCGACGAGCACTCCTCCTCTCAAGGAAACTTCATTTTGACCTTTGCAGAGTCACATCAGGTACGACACCCAGTACCGCCTGCGGATGCCCATGTTGTTCAACCTGAAGAACTTGCTGCAGTGCCCCCTGTGACCACCAATATGCCCACAGTCACCACTGATGGATCTAGTGCACCGACTGTTGGCCCGAGTGGTCAGTCGTCTCCTTATGGTTGATTATGTTGGTTTTTAATCATCTTTTGCAAACTATGTCTGTCGTAAACAGTTCTTTTGGGTAGCGTTGTGCTTTGTTAACCTTATCCCGTCTTTTTGGTAACTACTCTAATGGGTGGTGTTATGTTTGTCTAGTGGTGTTGATATTTAATGTGTTTCCTCTAGTTATTTTGTCTCTTTCAGGTGCAATTCTTCTTTGTTGAATCGGATGGTTTTAAACTAAAAGGATGTAGGCCATTTTTGTGCGGCCTAAATACATACCCTTCGAAACCAAACCCTTAGTTGTGCCTCCTACCCATTGTAACTGAATGAGGACATTGTCCTATTCTAAGTTTAGGGGGATGCCTTGCGATACGTACGGACATCTAATATCATGAAATTTTATGACCGTACACAAAAAAAAGGAAGAAAAAGAATAAAAAAAATAATAATAAATAAACAAAATAAGTCTTCGAAAAATTGAAAGACAATTGTTGAATAAGAAGACTTTTGAAACCCGACATGCCGTAAACCATACACAAATCCAACATTTGGGGTTTCGAGAGTTCATGAACTATACAAATTGGATATAACATCGAGAAATCTAAAAATTCTTTTGTGGGATAATTCATGTTTGGGGGAGAAGGGGTCATTTTCAATTTTTAAGACACAAACACCAACCCGAAGCAAAGCCCTATTGATTGGTTTGAACCAACCATCACAACAATGGAGAAAAACACTTTACTCAAGCTAGAGGAATTATCAACATCGTCCGAGTATTATTTTTCATTCAATTTTCCACCTCCTCGTATCATTCTTTTTCATTTTTATTTTTTTGTCACTTGAGGACAAGTAACACCTCAAGTTTGGGGGGATGATAACTCTCATTTTTTAGAGTTATTTATTGCTATTTTTATAGGTTTTTATTCATCTTTTTACACACTTTTGCTTCTATCTCCTTCATTTGGTCCACATTGTTTGCAAAATATGATAATTTAACCAATTTGTTCAATCTTGTAAGAATTGGTGCTGCAGATCAATTTGTGGGCACTTGTGTGCCCACAGTGGGCATCCGAGATTTTGGGCCAACTGAAATTTTGGGTTGAAGACACATGCTTGTTGGATTCATCTTGGCCATTCCTTGAAGACTCAATCATGGCCATTGGATGATCAAGCCACCCTTCTATAAATACAAGACTTTGTGGAGCATTTATGATACACCATTCACCATCTTATCTACCTCCCATCATCAACATTCTCCTCATTCAAGTCTAAATTACTTGATTGAAAGTATCTTGACTTGAAGTGAGGCTTTAATTTTAGTCTTTATTTCTTACTTTCCATTCTGTCTTTTATTTTCAGTATTTAATTTTCGTACTTCTGTTTTTCAGTATGTAAATTTCGTAGTTACTTTATTGTATTTAATTTTCGCACTTTTAAGTAATTAAATTCCGTACTTTTCTTTTATAATTGTAGTTCACTTTTATTATGCAAGTAGTTAACAAATATTTCTTTTATTATATTATGTCTCTTATTATCGTTATGAGCTAAGCACCCTCTTAGGTGCGGATGTAAGCCAACTTGGGTCTAGTAGGCACTCTTGGGTGTGACCATTGTTACTAACTCTTGACCTTGGTCACTTGAGTCGGGACTTCAACTCAACGCAGATAAGCCGATCACTTTTATGTGTTAATATTAGATCTTGACCTCGAGAGGGGCGGATTCTAAATACGGCTTAAGTGATGCACAAAGATTTGAGAAAGTCTTTGATAATCACGTAGAGATAATGGTTCTGTACGATTTACTAAGGTTCAAACGCCGGTCGAGATTTATATCACAAAGAGATTTGGGTATAAATCTCCATATTGGTAGAACTTGATTATTTTTATCAACTTATATAAATCGGCAAGATCAAGAGTCAGTAAAGGTGGAAACTTTATGTACACTTTGTAGGACCGGTCTATAAAAATCCATTTTCGAGAGATCAGTCTTTTTTTAGACATTCCGTACTACAAAGAGTCCAACCATCATGTTACTATGTTTTTCGCAAGAAAAGCTTACATCCGTACCCAACTTTTAATTATAAAATTCATTTCACATTTTCCATTAATTCACCATCCACACAAATATTTTTCCCAAACTCGAAACTTGTGTAAGAAGTTCATAAAAATCAGCAATTCTCAGTAGTTCAGTCCCTGTGACAACGAAACTCGGTACTCTTACCGTCATATTACTTGTAGTGATTCTAGTGAAGGTATATAGTTGTGCTCTCACTAGGTAATGTTGTGCCCCCGTTGTGCAGTACACGATTATTTTCTACCAAGATGCCTTGATCTTCTCGATCAAACTCGACAGTAATTCAATTCGAGAGAGAGAAGCTCGTAGGCTACCACTATACTCCTTGCGGCTTAAAGCATCCGCCACCACGTTTGCCTTACCGGGGTGATAGAGTAATTCATAATCATAGTCTTTTAGGAGTTCCAACCACCTCCTTTGCTTCATATTCAACTCTTTCTGGTCGAAGATGTGCTTCAGACTCTTGTGTTCGGTATAGAGGGTGCACTTAGTACCATAAAAGGTAATGCCACCAAAGCTTTAATGCAAAAACTACCGCTGCCAACTCTAAGTCGTGAGTTGGGTAGTTTTTCTCGTGCACCGTGACTTGCCGTGATGCATAGGCGATCACTTTCCCTCGCTGCATCAAGACGCAACCTAACCCCATCTTCGAGGCATCGCTAAAGACCAAGAAATCCTCGGTTCCTTCGGGTAAGGATAAGATCGGCGCCTCGCAAAGCTTCTTTTGGAGAGTCCAAAAAGCTTTTTCTTGGGCATCTGTCCAAACGGATTTGAGATTCTTCCGGGTAAGAGATGTCAAGGAAGAAGCGATCTTAGAAAGATCTTGAATGAATCGCCGGAAATAACCCGCTAAACCTAAAAATCTTTGAATCTCGGACGGACTCTTTGGAGGTTCCCAATTCATCATGGCCTCGATCTTCGAAGGATCCACCTTCACTCCATCTCGGGAGACGACGTGTCCCAAGAATTGGACTTCTTTCAACCAAAAGTCACATTTCGAGAACTTGGAATAGAGATGCTATTTTCTCAAGACCTCCAGGACTTCGTGAAGATGTCGATCTTGCTTAACCTCGTCCATGGAATAGACAAGAATATCATCGATGAATACGATCACTTACTTGTCAAGGAATGGTTGGCACACACGGTTCATTAAGTCCATGAATACTGCCAGCGTGTTGGTCAATCCGAAAGGCATGACCAATAATTCATAGTGCCCGTACCGGGTTCTAAATGCCGTCTTCGGGACGTCCTCGTTCCTCACCCCCAATTGGTGATACCCGGATCGAAGGTCGATTTTTGAAAAGCAACCCCCTCCTTGAAATTGATCAAACAAGTCGTCGATCCTTGGGAGTGGGTATTTGTTCTTCACGGTTGCCTTGTTCAACTCCCGGTAGTCAATGCACATCCTCATCGTACCGTCATTCTTTTTGACGAATAAGACTAGGGCTCTCCACGGCGAGGAACTCGGCCTTACGAAACCCTTCTCGAGGAGATCTTGGAGTTAAGACAACATCTCTTGCATTTCGGAATGAGCCAATCGGTAAGGAGCTCTAGCGATTGGAGCCGCTCCTGGGACCAGATAGATCCGAAATTCAACTTGTCTTTCCGACGGCAAACCGAGCAAGTCGTCCGAGAAAACGTCGGGAAATTCCCACACCACTTCCACGTCCTCGAGTTTCTTCTTCTCAAGTTTGGCGTCCAACACATATCTAGGAAAGAGAAACATCCCTTCGCTAAACACCTACGTGCCTTAGCCATGATGATGACGGGTACGTCCCTCTTCCTCCTCTCACCATAGACGACCACCTCACCCCATCGGTATTCGAAATTCAAATTATTTTATTGGAACACATAATTTCTACTTAATTGTCGGCTAACCAATCCATCCTGATCACCACATCGAATCCCCAATGGTCAATGGCATGAGATCGATTGAGAATTTCTTCCCTCCGATCTCTAAGGTTCAACCCCACAACAACTCACGGACCACTACTTAACAACTGTTAGCTATCTCAACAACTAAGGCATCATCTAACGCGCTAGTGGCCATCAGAAGGTTTTGGAAAAACGAATCGGACACAAAGGAAAAACTGGCACCGGAGTCAAACAATATAAGAGTGGGTACTGATTTGACAAAAAACGTACCTGAAACGAAATCAGGTGAAGCCATCACCTCATCGGCGGTCATCTGGAAAGTTCTCCCCGACACCCTCGGAGGGTTCTCCTTTTTGCCTTGCGGTTTTCTGATAACTCTCGTTTTGAGCGTTATTTACACGTCATTTGTGTGAGTTTTTCTTTCATTTTAGTTGTGTTTC
Source organism: Arctium minus (assembly GCA_954870635.1). NCBI lineage: Eukaryota > Viridiplantae > Streptophyta > Magnoliopsida > Asterales > Asteraceae > Arctium > Arctium minus. Next base: position 24,295,990 of record OX941081.1, on the reverse strand, counting down.
CTTTTTATTTGTGTGTCTTTATTCCTTTTATTATTTTATTTTCATTTGGAATTGTTTGGAATGTTTTTATGGTTAAACGCATCATTTTTTGGTTAAAAATGTCACCGTTCCGAAGTGGACACAGTCTACCCACTGTGGGCACCCGAGGGACCATTAGGTACAACTGTTGTCCAGCTTTTGCTAGCTTTAAATTGTTGGAATTTGCTGGATTTTTAAGTTAATGATGTCCACACAATTTTTGGGGCAATCCTTACCCTTGGATTCTCAAGATTTCATGTATAAATACAAGCTTGGGGAGGAACATTAAAGGATCTCATCTCATCTTCCATCATCAAGAAATTAAGCAAGAACAATATGTTCTTCATCTTCAAGCATTTACTTTCATGGTTGAAGAGATGAAGCTTAGTGTAGAATTTAATTTCCCGCATTTAAGTTTCTTCTTTTACTTTCCGTCTTTCATTTCTCGTATTTACTTTCCGTACTTACTTTAACGCATTTAAATTCCGAACTTTACTTTCTAGTTACACTTGTAGTTTATCTTTATTAATGCAAATAGTTAACTAGTATTTCTTTCTTTACATTATGCTTTTTATTTTTATTATGAGCTAAGCACCCTTTTGGGTGTGGGTGTATAAGTCGAACTTGAGACTAGTAGGAGACATTTGGGTGTTGCCATTTTTGCTAGCTCTTAAGCTTAGTCACTTGAGTCGGGACTTAAACTCAACGCGGATAAGCCGATCACTTTGAAGTGTTAATATTAGATCTTGACCTCAAGAGGGGCGGATTCGAAATACGGCTTAAGTGATACACAAAGATTTGAGAGAGTCTTTGATAACCACGTAGATATACGGGTTTTGTATGATTTACTAAGGTTCAAACGTCGGTCGAGATTTATATCACAAAGAGATTTGGGTATAAATCTCCATACCGGTAAAACTTGATTCTTTTATCAACTTAGTTAAATCGGCAAGATTAAGAGTCGGTAACAATGGACACTTTATGAGCATTTTGTAGGACCGGTCTATAAAAATCCACTTTCGAGAGATCGGGCTTTTTATAGACATATCGTGCTACAAAATGACTAACCATTTTGTTACTACGTAAATCTCAAGGAAAACTTACACCCATACCCATTTTAGTTTTTGTTGTTAATAGCACCAAACACTCACAAAAATATTTCCTTTTTCTGTCATTGGAATCGGTGTATTCTCGACTTAAGACTCGAAACTTTTAAGTCCAATCCCTGTGGATACGATATCGGTATATTTACCACTTTATTACTTGTAGCGATCATAGTGTTGGTGTATACTTGCACCCACACTGTGGACTAAACGGTTTTTCCTCTACCAAGTTTTTGGCACAATTACCGGGAATTGGTGTATTTCCAGAGTTTCTTGAGTTATAAGTTGAGTTTTTCATTGATTTTTTTTTCACCATAATGGATTATTTTAGTTGGGATGCCCCATATTTTAATATTGTCGATTATTCATAAGAACAACATACCAACTTTTTGGCAAATATTCAAGATCATGGCACCTACCCTTCATTTTCACCTCCCTATCAAGATTAGAATGATACGTTTATAAATACATTCGACCAATCATGGGAGGGGATTTTTGATTATTCGTGTGATTTTTAAGGGAGTGATCCTCGTTATGAATTCACGTCCTTTGTTTCCAACTACCTACCCGAGAATGTTTTTGAACAACCCGAACCATCTCTCTCTTTTGAAACTTTTTCTCCAAGCTTAACGGAAAATTTTACAACCTTTTTGGGAAATTTCACATCCTTTTTTGAAGCCTTGAATACTAAGATGGGACAACTAGTCGACGAGTTGAAAAATCAAAGTAGAGGTCCCTTACCAAGTGATAATGAAAAAACAAAATGTGTTGGTAAGGATGAGAGTGATGTTGAGAAAGAGTTGGAGAATTTTTAGGAAAACTTTGAGCACATGAGCAAGCCTTCTTTACTGCCCAATAGTGAAGAGGTGCTTCAAGATGCTAAAATTTCTAACTTAATGATTTTTGCTCATGTTGGGCAACCTTCTTTTTGTGATCACAATGTTCTTACAAGGATCATGCCATGGACTGTTGGGAGGATTTGTGTGATCAAAAGTTTGAGAATTTTGCCTAGATCGTGTTTTTTGGGTGGTGGACTTGTTGGAAGAAGCTTTGGTATGGTGGAGGTGGCTATTATCTTGAAACCACTCCACTTTTGGAAGATGCACTCGTGGGGTGGTGAATCGCACCCTACATAACTTTGATGCAAACTCATCTTCTTCTCTCAACCCCAATTTTTGTGTCTTTTATTTGACATTTTTGTGTGTGTAATATGAGTCTATTTTTTTTTACTAGTATCAACTTTTTTTGGGATCAAAAAGAAAAAAAAAGAAAAAAGTCACTTGCATCTTATATCCTTAGATTTTTTTTTTGTTTCATAATTTGAATAATCTATCCATTACTAGCAGATTTCTAGAATTAAGCAACCAATTCCCCCGATATCTATATTGATTAAACTTTGAAACTCTAGAAATGACATAGGCCTTTTTTTAAACACTTGGCCGATACATTTTTCCTTTGTTGCCTTACCCGAGCCTTTGAGTCTTACCATTCTCTCCACAATGAGAACATTGAGTATTTTATGTTTGGGGGAGAAAACTCAAGTGTAAAAAGAGCTAAATCCTTCGAAAAATTGGAAGGATGAAAGAAAAATATACAAATAGTCGAGTTTGACACGTTGAGGTGAAAAAGTTGGGTAAAACACATCAAATACATAATAGGAAGAAAAAAATCTTCTGTAACCCAAAAAGACAAGTTTGGGGGAAGATGAAAAATGTAAGGAAAGTGAGAAGCCTTAAACACCAACCCTTCAAAGTCCTATGAATCTAAGGGATTGTTTACCAAATCTTCCATTAAGTCCAGTATGGATAAATGTGTTTGTCTGGATAAATGTGTCTGTCTGGATAAATTGATGTTGTTGTTTACTTTTTTTTATCTGAATAAACAATCTGAATAACAGAAATGACCAATTTACCCCTGAATATGAATTATAAGCAAACAATCAATCCCAATATGATTCAAACAACAACATCAATAAAAAACAGAAACAACAAACAATCAATCCCAATCGATTTTAAACAAGTTTGCAAATAGAAACATCAAAAATCATCTAAGCAAAACTGATAAATACATAATCGATTTTAAACAATAGATACACAAGCCAGTCGACAGATACACAAGCTTGATAGATACATAATCGATTTTAAACAATAATCGATTTCAAACAACAAGTTTTTCAAACAGTAATCGATGGTATCAGTGATGAATCGATGGAAGGAACTATACAATTTCAGTGATGAATCGATGGAAGTGATGAATCGATTTCAGTTATTAACGTACGATTTCAGTGATGAATCGATGGAAGGAACTATACGATTTCAGTGATGAATCGATGGAAGTGATGAATCGATTTCAGTGATTAACGTACGATTTCAGTGATTAACGTACCTGAAAGGTGTCCTGAGAGTGGTCGCCGGTGATTGAGTTTTAGACGAAGGCGATGGAAGGAAAGAACGTGAGAGGCGTGAAAGGAAAGAAACCAATTAGATATATCTGAATCTGATGATGCTTCTTTTTTTTTCTTTTTCTTTTTTGGTGAAGGGTAGAAATGTCAAGTTTATGGCTTAATGGGGACAACTACCATTTTTACTACTGTGCGATGAAGTCGTTTTTGGCTGTGCGATTAAGCCGTTAAGCCCTAAGTAAACACTACAGTTGTATGCGCGAATAAGCCAGTTACCCCATTAAGCTCATTAAGCCCCAAGTAAACACCACCTGCAAAGTCAATTATCATAAGATGGGTGAATTATATCTTAGTTTCTGGAAATCAAACTGCAATAAAAAGAACATAGTGGAAAGATTAGGAAAAAACAACGGATATTTTTAATCAAAAGGATTTAAGTTGCAAAATCAAAAAATAAATAAAAAGAAAGTTGAAGATCCTATTTGTAATACTTAGTCTTGGTGTGTATTTTGTATCTTCATTTGTTTTTATTTTTGTTCTTTTAGTTACTTGGGGACAAGTAACAAGTTAAGTTTGGGGGTGTGATAACTCTCATTTTGAGCGTTATTTACACGTCATTTGTGTGAGTTTTTCTTTCATTTTAGTTGTGTTTCCTTTTTATTTGTGTCTTTCTTCCTTTTATTATTTTATTTTCATTTGGAGTTGTTGGGAATGTTTTTATGGTTAAACGCATCATTTTTTGGTTAAAAATGTCACTGTTCCACAGTAGACACATTCTGCCCACTGTGGGCACCCGAGGGACCATTGGGTACAACTGTTGTCCAGCTTTTTCTAGCTATAAATTGTTGGAATTTGCTGGATTTTTAAGTTAAAAATGTCCACACAATTTTTGTGGCAATCCTTACCCTTGGATTCTCAAGATTTCAAGTATAAATACAAGCTTGGGGAGGAACATTAAAGGATCTCATCTCATCTTCCATCATTAAGAAATTAAGCAAGAACAATATGTTCTTCATCTTCAAGCATTTACTTTCATGGTTGAAGAGATGAAGCTTAGTGTAGAATTTAATTTCCCGCATTTAACTTTCGTCTTTTACTTTCCGTCTTTCATTTCTCGTATTTACTTTCCGTACTTACTTTAACGCATTTAAATTCCGAACTTTACTTTCTAGTTACACTTGTAGTTTATATTTATTAATGCAAATAGTTAACGAGTATTTCTTTCTTTACATTATGTTTTTTATTTTTATTATGAGCTAAGAACCCTTTTGGGTGTGGGTGTGTAAGTCGAACTTGAGACTAGTAGGCGACACTTGGGTGTTGCCATTATTGCTAGCTCTTAAGCTTGGTCACTTGAGTCCGGACTTAAACTCAACGCGGATAAGCCGATCACTTTGATGTGTTAATATTAGATCTTGACCTTGAGAGGGGCGGATTCGAAATACGGCTTAAGTGATGCACAAAGATTTGAGAGAGTCTTTGATAACCACATAGATATACAGGTTTTGTATGGTTTACTAAGGTTCAAACGTCGGTCGAGATTTACATCACAAAGAGATTTGGGTATAAATCTCCATACTGGTAGAACTTGATTCTTATATCAACTTAGTTAAATCGGCAAGATTAATAGTCGGTAACAATGGACACTTTATGAGCATTTTGTAGGACCGGTCTATAAAAATCCACTTTCGAGAGATCGGACTTTTTATAGACATATTGTGCTACAAAATGACTAACCATTTTGTTCATACATAAATCTCAAGGAAAACTTACACCCACACTGTGGATTATACGGGTTTTCTGCTACCATCCTCCCGCCTTCAACTTCGGGCACTCACTCCGGATGTGGCCCGGTTCCTTGCATTCGTAACATATGACCCCACGGGTCGGGTAATTTTCACGAGCATGCCTCGCCTTGCCACATTTAAATCAATTCATACCTCTAGAGTTGCACGGGTCGAGATGTTTGCTTCTGCATTTAAGGCACCACCTAGCTTCTCGCCTAGGCTCGGTCCCCCTATTGATGCTGTTGTTGAAGGCTCACAGTTTCTTAGAGGACAAAGAGTTGTCTTCCCATCTTATCTTCCCGGTCGACCCAACCCTCTCCTTGCGACTCTGAGCATAAAATCCTCCATTACCTTGGCCTCTTCAATTGCCTCACGGAGAGTAGAGGGCTTGGCGTTGCAAACCATGGGCATCATGTCCGCCGACAACCCTTTCAGATACGCCTTCACTATATCATTTTCAGTTAGGGCCACATGCCCCACCAGATCCAGTTTCTCAACGAATTTCCTCGAATAATCCCTCACTGACAGATTACCTTTCTTGAGGGCTCGGAACTCATCAACAATCCGATCCATTGCCCTCTCGTTACAATACTCCTCCATGATCTTCTTCTTGAATGCATCCCAAGACAACTGGGCCAGAATGACGGCATCGAGGGTGGCCCTAGTGATGTTCCACCACCGGTGTGCCAGGTCTCTAAGCATCTATGAGGCGAATCTTACTTTTTGTTCTTCCCCGCACTTGCTGGAATCGAAAGCCTGCTCGATTTCTTGGATCCAGTTCGTACGCGCGGCTGGGTCATTGGATCCCGAGAACTCGGGCGGTTGGCTACAAAGGAAAGTCTTGTAGGAGAAGGTTTTTCCGCCCCTCTGAGCACCGACAACCAAACGCTCTTCCGTCTTGATCCCATTCCCGATACCACCCGAACCAGCCACCACATTTTCAACAACAATCTCCGGCCTCCTGAGGCTAGCATCCCTATCCTCCAACATTTTCAGGAATACTTTTTATTGCTTCTCCATAGCCGACGTCAACATCTGCATGACGCTGGCCATCATATCGGCTTGAGGGTTTGCCTTTTGAATGACTGAATTCGATGATGCCAAATCCACCCTATGTATGTGTTGTACCTCTCCGGTAATTATCGACGGCATATTGGGAGGGACAACATTCACCGCCCTAACCACTGGATTTGTGTTGGATGCGCTATTTTCATGAATTTCCCCTTCAACCAACGGTTGACTTCGAGTATTCACCATGATAGAACAAAGGCTGCCACACAAGCACGAGAGAGAATAAGAGATTCGATCGAAACACAAAGAAAACGTACTAATACATTCATCAATCATCATGACATTAGTAAATCAAGCATGCTTACGTAACAATATATTCATAATGGCATTAGTTACGTGCAATTATGAACACACCATACACAAGGATTCTCGTTACCATCATCACAATTCTTAACTCATGCAACTCCGTCGATTCTAAGAACATCCTACCTCAGAAGTTCTACCCAATCCTCACCAATCTTAGCTTAATAACTCCATCTTAAGTCTAGACATCTTACATTCATGCCTAGTTCATTTAAACTAATGCTCTGATACCAACTTGTAACACCCTAAAAACGGGGTAAATTGAAAATTAGAAAATTTCGCCATATAACGTTTATAAACTGAAGGGAAATTAAACTTGTAACGTTTGATACGGAATAAACTTCACAAAATGACATCATCCCAAAAAGGGGAGAGTATAGGCGTTTACAAAGTTAGGAATGAAATGGAAACAAGGACCGACAACCTCCTTAATCTAAAACTATCTAATTTAGATTATAATTGGGTGTCGTCATCATTTCCCAAAATATCAGTAAGTGTAATGCACGCTCTATATCTCGTCAATGCTATGTTCCCAAAAATCTCAATTCCTCAAAAAGGTCGTCCACGATGGGACTCCACTCTCCACTCAAGGCTTTGCTACCCCACCCCTAACAGAACCTGCTTCACACCAAAGCAAACAAGTGTTAGGCTTGGAGCCTAGTGAGAACATCCAAAATATAAATGTGAAGGAGTACAATACATTAGTGAATATTTAAGAACAGTTGGTATAATAATAACAAATACAATTTCCACGTTTGAACCTTATGCTAGACGGAGGAGACCCGTTCCACCATAAGTCGTGACGGAACACGGAAGTAAGTCACAACCCATGTGGAGAACTTAGTCGAAATGGTTATTTACCGGTGTCAACTCTATCCATGAATCTTTAGCCGTTAGAACATCAACTCTATCCACGAATCTTTAGTTCAATGTAAATATAGGTTCAACTCCATTCGAGTCTTTACCTCAAAGGATTTCCATGTTCAACCCTATCCATGGGTCTATACCTTGGAACCTCACCTCTTCCACATAATTAAAGGTATGTCATTTTATTATAGTGCCCATGGTAACCAAACCCAAACATAACATCTCTTGTAGCATTATACCATCACTAGACAATTTTAACTACCACAATATCATCATTTTCACATAAGTTATATTCCTCTCAAGGTGTAGGACATATTTCCATAATATTTCATGTGTACAAATACTAAAAACAAATAATAAGCATAGACACTTAATCCCCTTCCCAAATCATGAATTTAAGTAAATCATATCACCCATTTAGGTCTCCATATTCCATAATAAATGTAAAAACATAAGTACATAGACACCCACACATTTTGTAACTATATATCTCATCATATTTCCCAAAATATCAAAACCCTAGATTTTGACGTAGATAGTTCAAGAAACACAAAAGTGGAGAAAGATGTAAATATTTAAAGTAATGTAAGAAAAGGTTTTCATGGAAGCATATAAGCATTTAATATGAAAGATGAACTCACAAAGTGGGTTTTGATGAAAACCCAAAACCCTAGCTTGTTTGTTCTTGGAGAAGATGATAATGGAGATGTGATTAAATGCTCCTAGCTTGATTCTCTTGGTTGGTAATCCTAGTTTCTTGCAATAAATGATGGATGAGAGCTTTGGGTAACCCTAATTTTGAAATAAATGTTGAGAGGGTTTCTTGGTAGAGAATTTAGTGACTTAGGTGAGAGTATTGAATGAGAAGTAGGTAAAAATCGCCCTTTTGATCCCAACAACGATTGTGACTAGCGATTATGCCCAGGGCATAATCGTCGGGGAATAGTCGCCCTCTAGAAGGGGCTCGCGGTATCACTTCCGTGATAGTGTCACTGCGACAGTGACCCGGGCATACTCGCCGGGAACTGTCGCCCAACTTGTACCGTAGCCTGTTTGGTGGTCACGATTGTGACACCGGCGATAGTGACCATGTCGCTGTCGCATGGCACTGTCGCCCATACCTCTTGGGGGGGGCTTCGGTTTTTCACTGAATTCACACACGAAACATACCTCGACGCATACGAACAATAAGCAACATGAAAAATACACATAAAAGGCATACGAAGGAAGTGTGAGGCATTTGGGAAAATATAATAACGCATACCGAAAATTCCGGGTGTTATATCTAACACCTAAGTGTCTAGACTTGCCATTATATACTTGACTATATGCTTTAGCCAAAGTAGACGCACTGTCACAACAGATAGAAATGGGTGATATTGGTTTCGGCCATAATGAAGTTTCATGAACTAAATTTATTAGCCACTCTGCCTCTTTACCGGCAACAGTTAATGCCACAAATTCCGACTCCATAGTCGAACTCGTGATGCAAGTTTGTTTCTTGGAAGCCCATGAGATGACACCTCCCCCAAGCAACTACACCCAACCACTCCTAGAAGAATAATCTTCTAAGTTAGTAATCCAACTTGCATCCGAATATCCCTCTAATATCGAAGGAACCCCGACATATGACAAACCATAATCAATGGTTTTCTTCAAGTATTTAAATACTTGTCTTATCGCCTGCCAATGATAAATACTAGGATTACTAGTAAACCTACTTAACTTTCCTATGGCAAAAGCGATATCCGGCCTAGTGCTTGTCATGGCATACATCAAGCATCCAATAGCCTTTGAGTACTCGAGTTGTGACACCGCTTCACCCAAGTTGGGCATATGATTCACACTCGGATCAAATGGAGTACTCACCGGAGAACAATAAAAGCAATTAAATTTCTTTAATACTTTCTCAATGTAATGAGATTGCGTAATTGCAATCCCTTTGTTCTCACGCTTGATCCATATTCCAAGGATCACCTCCGCCTCTCCCATATCTTTCATGGAGAAACTCGATGACAAAAACTCTTTGTTTTTTTTCAACTTGATTTTGGTCGGTGCCAAAGATGAACATGTCGTCAACGTATAAGCAAATGTTTACTCTGTTACCGGATGTGTCAAATTTGTTGTATACACACTTGTCCACTTGGTTTAACATAAAACGTTGGACAAGACAACCTCATCAAATTTTTGATTCCATTGTTTGGGTACTTGTTTCAGCCCATACAATGATTTTACAAGTTTACACACCTTATGCCCCATCTCGGGCATAACAAAACCTTCTGGTTGTTTTATGTAAACTTCCGCCTCCAAGTCACCATTCAAGAATTCCGTTTTGACATCCATTTGGTAAATCACTAAATTGTGAATAGCTCCTAAGGCTATCAATAATATAATCGTGGAAATCCTTGCAACCGTGGCATAGGTATCGAAATAATCGATGTCTTCCCGTTGCCTAAAGCCTGGGATTACTAATCGAGCTTTGAACTTCTTGATTGATCCATCTGCTTTTATCTTCCTTTTGAAGATCCACTTGCATCCCAAAGGTTTACAACTCGGTGGCAAGTCTGATAATATCTAAATATTATTCCCCACGATGGAGTCCATCTCATCATTTATTGCTTCTTTCCAGAAAGAAACATCTTGAGAATTCATAGCCTCATCAAATGATTTTGGATCCTCCTCAATACTATAACAGTAAGAGAATTGTGACCCAATCTCATCTCTTGATCCCTCTACCAAGTATAATTGGTAATCGATACCAAAGGATTTTTCAATCCTTCTTCTTTTGCTCCTTCGAAGCATCGGAGATTTGGTTGGAACAATTGCTTGTTCTTTAACCTCCCTAGTTCCACTAGTACTTGGAACTATGTCCTTTGATCTAGGTATTGAAGAGAATCTAGTCTCATCAAATAATGCATATCTCGATTCTATAACGGTGTGAATTGCTATAGAATCATTAGGTTCAATAACATATAACCTATAGGCTTTGGAATGCTCGACATAAACAACAAAGATGCAATCAATATCTTTCTCGCCTAAGGTTTTCCTTTTGAGTTCGGTAGTCGAACAACCGCCCCACAACCCCAAACTGGAATATAGCTCAAATTAGGACTTTTCTTGAATCATAGTTCATATGGGGTGATCTTGTTCCTTTTATTGGGAACTCGATTCAATAAGTAACAAGCCGTTAACATGGCGTCACCCCAAAATCCATCACTTAATCCCGAGTAGGATAACATAGAGTTCACCATTTATTTGAGAACTCTATTTTTCGGTTCCACCACACCATTTTGTTGTGGTGTATAAGGTGCCATAGTCTCATGAATGATTCCTACGGATTGGAAAAACATGGGGTCGTAATACTCCCCACTACGATAGGTGCATAAACATTTTATGAAACAATTCATTTGCAATTCAACCTCCGTTTTATAAATTTTAAATTTGTCCAACGCTTCATCTTTTGTATGTAAAAGAAAACACATAGCAAAACCATGAAGCATCGTCAATAAAAGTAACAACATACTTTTTATTACCTAAAGATGGAGTTGAATGCAAATCACAAAAATCACTATGAATTAACTCAAGCACCAACGAGTCCCTTTTCACGTTAGGAAAATGTTGCCTAGTGATCTTTGTTAACATGCAAGTTTTATATTTTTCGGTTTTAATTTCAAAGCCCGGAATAAGACCATCTTTTGACATTTCAACCATTCTTTTAAAATTCACATGACCAAGCCTTGTATGCCACAAACTGGAATCAACAAAATTTTTATTTGCAACATAAGCATAATAGACAAAACTATTTTTATTTAAATTCAACATAAACATTCCATTCATCAAATAGCCGAATCCTACAAAAGAGCCACCTTTTGATAAGACAAACTTGTCGGACTCAAATACTTGCCTATATCCTAACTTATTCAAGACACTGTTGGAAACCAAATTCTTTTGAATTTGTGGTACAAACAAAACGTCTAAAAGTTAAATTATTTTTCTAGAACTAAACTCTAGCCTAACTAAGTCGCGTCCATGAATAGGAGCACTCGACTCATTTCTCATGTGTAGCTCGGATCCGTCTTCAACCGGTTCCAAAGAAGTGAACCAACATCAATATTTGCACACATGATTGGTGGCACCCAAGTCGATCCACCAAGCAACATCATCATCCTACACATAAAATGTTTTGGATATTTATGGTACATAATTCAAATTCGAATTAATACCAAAGTCAAGAAACTGACCTTGCTGTGGGTTTTGATCCTTGGATTCTTACCCACCACCACTTGTGCTTGCTCCCGTTTTGTTCTTGACAACCCGACAATCACGCTTGAGATGGTCGGTCATACTACAGGTCCAACAGGTTAATTTAACCTTTTTGTTGGGCCCTTTCTTGGCTTCATTGAACTTGCATTTTCCCTTGAAATTGTTGAATTTTCCCTCTTCCACCATGTTCACAGAAGGGGCCTAGAATGCGTATGAGCTCATTGTATTGATCCATCACATGCCTCAAGTCCATCATCTTGTAATTTTTAAAATTACTAACGAGGAACTTCTTACTAGAAGCATCCTCCGCTATGTATTTGGACTCAAGAGAGTCCCATCGCTCTTTGGCAGACTCGACATTTTGATAAATGTCAAAGAGGGAGTCACACATACCATTTAAGATGTGTCCACGACATATGTAGTCGTCGTTCTCCCATTTTCCGCGACGCCGAGTCATCTGCAACGTCTCGTCTTCCATAACCTCCGGCATCGGAGTGCTCAGCACGTACACGACCTTCAACGTGGTCAACAAGAAGTGCATCTTCTTCTGCCATCTTCGAAAATCAACGCCTTCGAGCTTCTCAATTTTGGTGAACTTGGTCGTCATATCTCTCACGGATTGATCACTCGTCATCTCTCTCACGAAGAACGAATATCACTATGATTGTTGGGAAGGGTGCAGAAAGTCGTGGGAGACAAAGAGTGATTAGAACTTGGATAAAGAATAAAAGATCGCGTGAGAGCTCGCTTTCCTTAAGTGATATTTCGACCTTATTCTGCTCGGGTATCACGAAATTCACTTGAGAATAATCTCAATTCTCAGTATCGATTTTGGCAGAAATCGATCATATTTATACACCTTGAGAATCGTAACCGAACCCATATTAATATTGATAATAATACCCCATTGAATGATATTGATTGTTGGACATAAATGGTGGCGGTTACATAATGATTTCATAAATAGGCGGTTACAAAAATGATGTCACAAATAGTAGCGGTTACAAAGAGATATCAGCTACAAAACTGATAAAACCGCCAAACATTAGATCATAATCGTACACATCCATTTTACACTTAGTAACCCGCCAAACATGATCATCCAACGATCTCGTGTCCTAGTTAGCTTACACAAGTTTGCACTCCACACCTCCTAGCTCGTGTTATAGCTTAGCTTACCAACCCCATTATTATCTTGTGAATCCAATTACCTAAAATGAAACCAATGATTTCACTAAAATCACCAACACTCCTTCCGCCCACCAACTCTAGTCACTGGAAATCCTTATCATCGCTAATGGTAGTCCCAATTCCAACTTTGAGAGGGTGTTCCAAATTTGAGCAACAATTGAGCAATGATGTGTTTTAGGTTTCAAGATTCATCGACAAGTTCCAGATCTAAGCAACGATGGGGTTTATCTTACATATTTCATCGATGGCTTCTAGGTTAGCAGATTTCATCGATGTCTTCCATATTTGATCAACAATTGGGGTTTAGCTTCCAGATTTCAATAATGGGTTCTAGATCTAAATCTTGATTTAGATTTTTAATTTACTTCTTGTTGTTGTGCGTATGTATGTTCTTGTTCTTTATGTTAGTATTTTGTTCCACCATTCTAAAAATTATAGATTTGGTTTGTGGATTAATTATGGATTTATTTCAATTTTGATTGATTTAAATATGTATGTCTTTGAACTTTGAGTGGAATGTGGATTTCTGTTGTATGTGCCTGTGTTCCATTATGGTTGCTAGAGAAATATGGTAGTCTGGCAGAAGATGATCGGAGTAGTGCATGGGTTGGGTCTAACTGGAAAAAGGAAAGGGTGTGTTTTTTTGTTAATTTTTTCATTTAAATTCTTTAAAGGATTGTATATTTATCATTCAAACTTGTACAATTATAATTATTATTAAATGATAAATGACAAAAATACCCTTCATTTGAGGGACACGTGGGAAGTTTAATGGATGAATTTTAACAGAAGTTAGAGTAAGGGACTTGATCTATAATGAAAGTGAAACCATGAAGACCCTAGCCATGAATTTTAGGATTCAGAGACCTTGTTCGTAATCAACCTAAAACTACATGAATTTTTTTGTAATTTACTCTTTAAATTATTTTAAATATACCTTTAAAATAGTATCTAAAATAATATAACTTTCATCGTCAAATAATCAACGCATGTGTGGATGAAATCTGAATTCAAAATTTTTATACTATATATTATCTAACCAAAATCTTGATAATTCAAACAAACTCAATTGAAAAAGACTATTGATATGCTTCTTTACATACATACATTAAATGGTGTTCACATTTAAATTCCACATTCCACATACATTTTAAATACTACTTTAGAAATATCAATTGCATGTGATGATCTTTTAAAGTACGTTTGGTTTGCTGTATCAATTGCATGTGATGATCTTTTTTATCCCATTAAAATAGATGAAACAAAAACTAGAGATAGATTATTAAACTATGCATATTAAATTAAAACTCTAAAACCTTCAAATGATTATTTTACATGACTACTATACGTCACTTTCGTCCACATTATATATAAGAGTGAATTGTGGATTTGGTCCTTGTGGTTTTGTGATTTTTTTTACCATGGTTCTCATTCTATGTTTATTGTGGATATAGTCCCTGTGGTATGCAATATATTGTGGCTAGGGTCCCTAAAACTAACACCCTTAACTTTTAAGTATTAAAGGTCTCATGTGTCTTGCTCACTATGGGCATAATAGTCATTTTCCTTTTCTCTTTTAATTTACTCTATACATCTTTAAAACAAAAAATGCTAAATTGTGGATTTGGTCTCTATGCATCATTCATCATCTTTAAAACACATTTATCATCTCTCTTAATTTTTTTTCATCCTATCTTCATTGTCAAAGTACAAGAAAAATTTATTTGTTAAAGTGCAAAAAAATTACTTGCATTTAAAAATAACAATTGTTTGAATCCAACACTACATCTTAAAAAACACAACCTATCAAAATAGATGGGTAAATAAATCATCACACCAATCAATTTGCAACCAAATCACCTTCAAACACACACCAAATAAATCTACATCAAAAAGTAAATAAAATAGATTAAAGAAGCTCTCAACTATGATTTCACTATTGTTTACTTTTCTTTGATGGTTTTATATATACATATATATATATATATATACTATATTATAAAAACGACATAAAAAACTCTTAATTATAACATTTTAAGCACAATTTATAACTAATTAAAGCCAATTACTTAATTTACAATTTCTTATTGCTTTGGTACAAACTTTCCAAGCACAGTATCTCACATAATTATCTATTTGTGGAATATATACTCATTTATTAATATAACTATTTGTTTTTTTGTTGGAGGATTTTATAAAATAGATTTTATATTAACATAATCTATTTTAAATGAAGATTTTACATTTAAATCTATATTAATGAGATGTAATATGAAATCTTTTTTCTTCCGTATTTTTTTATATTACATCTCATAATGATATTTCCATATTTTATTTTATAAAATCTTTTTCCATATTTTATTTTATAAAATCTTTTTACATAATGAGATGTAATATAAACTCTTTTTTCTTCCGTATTTTTTTTGCTAATATAAAATCTATTTTATTTTATAAAATCTACACGTATTTTATATTAGCATAATATAAAATTTACACGTATTTTTTTTGATAATATAAAATCAACAAGTATTTTTTTTCACGAGCATTAAAAGAAGAAAAAAGAAGGTTGATATGAGTTAAAAATAAAAAATAACGAGATACACTAATAAATTATCGTATTCTTTAAAATAAAAATATTCCGTAATACTTTCCAAATTAACCAAGTGTAAAGAAAATAAAATGGAAACGATGTAGATATAAAAATATTCTTCCATATTTTTAATATATTTACATTTAAATGTAAAATCGAAAATAAAAATAAAAGATTTTAAAATATTCTCTACATTCACTATAAATATATATAGCTTCTCTATGTATCATCCGAGTACAAGAAGAAGACGAATGGTCGGGTGTCAATGGCGGAACCTGCAACTGAACCAAATGTATTCCACTATATTTTTGTTTCTTTGAAAAACTACTTTTTTATATTTTATTTTATTTACTGAGGATTTGTTTATATTTTTCAAAACCCACAATCATATTTTTCGAAGTAGGAGAATAAGATATATATACAT
The DNA here is from genome assembly GCA_954870635.1 of Arctium minus. Lineage (NCBI taxonomy): Eukaryota > Viridiplantae > Streptophyta > Magnoliopsida > Asterales > Asteraceae > Arctium > Arctium minus. The sequence goes on along the minus strand of OX941081.1, from coordinate 24,279,972 downwards.
ATCTTTATTTTTATCGACAAATACTATGAGGTCTTGAAGTCAATAGTAAGATAAATATGTTGTGAGACATGTCGTTTGAGTTTTAAATAATATAATACAAAACTATTACCAATATTATTGTACAAAGTCATAACAACAAACGATTAAGAATATATGCAAGTTAACCACTTATGAAAATACATTCGTTTTTCACATTGTATTTCATTAACTGTTAACAGAGAAATTACGCTTCATTTTAACTCGGTTCAATATTCCAACAAAAAATTTATCCTCCCGTGCAATGCACGGGCCCAACACTAGTATATATATATATATATATATATATATATATATATATATATATATATAGTACAATTGCTTTTGTGATGGTGGTGTTAAGTTTTTGAATGTTGCTTCACATACCTCTGTTTTATTTCTGAATATATATCAAGTCTCTCTTATTTCTGGTCCTTTTTATGGTGATAATAAGGTGATGAGATTGGCTGACAATATTTTTCTTGAATTCTTGTTTGTTGAACAGTAAGCAACTTGTATCTCTTTGCTTTATTGATTTTGAACTAATAAAACTCAATAGGTGTTCACTTCTATAAAATCTTGGCCCATAAGCTTTTTATAGCTCATACCCACATTTTGTCATCTATATGGCGTTGCCGATAAAATTACATAATGGAATGTAATATTGGTTTAAACAATTGTTATTTTGATAGGTTGTCGTTTTTGGGATGTAGTGTTGGGTTTAAACAATTGTTATTTTTAAATGCAAGTAATGTTTTTTTGCACTTTAATAAATTAAATTTTCTTGTACTTTGACAATGAAGATTGGATGAAATTTTTTTAAAGAGAAATGATAAATGTGTTTTAAAATGATGAGTGATGCATAGGGACCAAATCCACAATTTAGTATTTTGTTTTAAAGATGTATAGAATAAATTAAAAGAGAAAAAGAAAATGACTATTATGTCCATAGCGTGCAAGACACATGAGACCTTTAACCCTTAAAAGTTAATGGTGTTAGTTTTAGGGACCATAGCCACAATATATTGCATACCATAGGGACTATATCCACAATAAACATAGAATGAGAACCATGGTAAAAAAAATCACAAAACCACAAGGACCAAATCCACAATTCACTCTTATATATAATGTGGACGAAAGTGACGTATAGTAGTCATGTAAAATAATCATTTGAAGGTTTTAGAGTTTTAATTTAAAATATCAATATCTTTTATAAAAGCGCAATTTCAATACCCATATATGTATAAGGGAAATTAATTAAAATGGACGTATTTCAAATCCGTATTACCCAAATACCCCAAATCTCGTTCAAATCGCCGAAATACCCATTTTGTCTGGGAATAGTAGCCGGGAATCCCGGGTTTATGGCCGGGTATCCCGGGGTTGGGGGCCGGAAAAAGTGGGTATGAGGTGATCGATGGTCTTGAACGGTGTGGATTAAAAGGAATTAGGGTTATAGAGTGTTGGGTTCGATTATAAAAGGGAGAGGGGGACCATTTGACACCCCACACAACATTCTAACTCTCTCCCTCATTTCTAACTCTCTCATTGCAATCGTGTATATCACGCTCGGATATATCTCGTCTACTTACTTCTGTAAGTTTTCTTAACCCCATTGTAGTTTTATATTTTCTAAAATATTTATTGTATGTTTGTTAGACTATATGTTCGATTATGCTTTTATATATGAGATTATGTGTTATGTTTACGTCGGATAATATGTTTTTTTTATAAATATTTTAGAGATAACATGTTTTTTGGAGATTGGGTTAATTTTAGAGATTGCGTTAATAACATGTTAGAGTGTTACGTTTTTTTAGAGTGTTGTGTTTTTTTATAAATATTTTAGAGATGGCATGTTTTTTGGAGATTGGGTTAATTTTAGAGATTGCGTTAATAACATGTTAGAGTGTTACGTTTTTTGAGAGTGTTGTGTTATATTTAATAAATATTTTAGAGATGACATGTTTTTTGGAGACTGGGTTAATTTTAGAGATTGCGTTAATAACATGTTAGAGTGTTACGTTTTTTTTAGAGTGTTGTGTTTTTTTTATAAATATTTGGCCCCTACACTTCGGTTTATTACAACTTAGCTCCCTAGACTTTGGTTTATTATAACTTAGGCCCCTTAACTTTGGATAATTTACAACTTAGGCCCTTAACTTTGATAAACTTACAACTTAGGCCCCTAGGCTTTGGTTTATTACAAATTAGGCCCCTTAACTATGGATAATTTACAACTTAGGCCCTTAACTTTGGATAATTTACAACTTAGGCCCTTAACATGTTAGAGTGTTACGTTTTTCTAGAGTGTTGTGTTTTTTTTATAAATATTTGGTCCCTACACTTTGGTTTATTACAACTTAGCTCCCTAGACTTTGGTTTATTACAACTTAGGCCCCTTAACTTTGAATAATTTACCACTTAGGCCCCTTAACTTTGATAAACTTACAACTTAGGCCCCTAGACTTTGGTTTATTACAACTTAGGCCCCTTAACTTTGGTAAATTTACAACTTAGGCCCCTAGACTTTGGTTTTTTACAATTTAGTCCCCTTAACCTTGATAAATTCACAATGTATCGATTTGGATTTTGTCAAACAGGTGTAAATAGCCCTAAGGTTTGTAGGGATTTAAGCAATCCACGTGATTCCCCTACTACCTGGAAGTCCAATAGATTGAGTGGCTTATTTTCTAAACTCTCTCATAAGACGAAATCAACAAAACTTAGGCCTCCTTAACTTTGCAAAAAACCATAAATATTAACTATAACCATAAGTCGTTGTCTTTTATTCGTTACTATGTAGGAGGATTTTCATTACGTCGATCTGTCTTTCAAAGCACGCTTTGGTTTCGCCAAGGAAATTAGAGATATTTTTGTAGCGTGTCCACCTGAACGGGCACAAAACTTACATCAAGTATTTGGACGGACGCCTTTTGGTCCATGGCTGGAGCTTACAAATACTGCACAGGACCCCCTCCTAGTGTACATGTTTTTAAAGTTTGAGGTCGACGTCCTCAATGCGACTTCGGAGGAAATGTATTTCAAAGTCCGTGGGAAACACATGTGTTTTGGTCGTCTTGAGTTTTGTCTTATAACAGGACTCCTTTTTGGCCCAACACCCTCCCTACCTGCCATATCGGAAGGGTCCTTCATCAGGAGGCTTTGGCCTGATCATGCCCCCGATCATTTGAAGGTAAAAACCGTCGTCCATACGATGAGAGGCGGCATGCAGGACCTATCTGATGAGGATGTTGTGCGTGTTTGCTTGGTAGTAATGGCGGAAGTCATGTTCATGGGTCGTGAGCTAAACCAGGTGGTTTCTGACACTGTCCTTAGGGCCGTCGATGACCTTATGACATTTGACAGCTACCCGTGGGGTAGCCATATCTGGACCCACACATACAACTCTTTACACTTAGCCACCGCCAGACGCCATACACAAAAGAACAAGCACATCAACAAGAGTACATTGAGTGGGTTCGCACACGCTCTGAAGGTTAGATAAGTATTATAACTTAAATATTAAGTCGTCTTCTTTTTTTTTTAACATACTACTCTATGTTGTGTAATTCCAGGTATGGATCTTGGAGATGTTTCCTGTCTGCCGTCACCATTTCACCAAGCGCACCGACAGGGCCATTAGGGGAACTCGATGGGACCGAGACATTATACTAAATAAGGTTGCATGCGTTGCAATCTTCAACTCAGTTTCATACGTACGCTCTCTTACTATGTTTCTAATTTTAGAAAGTGAACAGTTAATTGTTTAACTAATTTTACAATATGTTTAACTAATTTTACAATATATTTAGGTGAGGCATCCGGCTCTCGAGCGCCTCACTCCTACGGCTGCCGAACAACAGAGTCGTTGGTATCTATCCAGCGTCGCCTATTTAGAAAGAGAGGAGGCCAAGCGACCGACGAAGAGGTCCCGACGAAGAGATCCTGATCACGATGAGGACAATGATGACGATGATGATGAAGATGACGATGATGGCACGGGATATCAGGCTCCCCCTAGCTCCTCCCATCATGGAGCGCCGCCTCCCGACCCATACCAATACAGGTGGGTACGCTACGATGCGCTGCACGATTACGTCCACGGGTCCGTCGAGACACGCCTAAGAGATCTTGAGGCCCTCACCGCACACCTTCGCCACACTCAGGTTAGTGTTTAACTTAATTTGAGGATATTACGTTCCATACTTGTATATTGGTTTGTATATTGATATGACGTTTAATACTTGTATTAGTTGGCAACGAGCTCCGCGCCGACCTACACGTCCCCTGGGTACGGACACACGTCGGCTACGTACGAACAGGCGTCGGGTGGGTGGGGACACACGTCGACTGGTTACGGACAGACGTCGGGTGGGTGGGGACACACGTCGGCTAGTTACAGACAAACTTCGGGTGGGTGGGGACACACGTCGGCTGGTTACGGACACACACAGGCAACCCACTCATTGCCGCAAGATGTAAGTGATACGAGTTTACATTATTGTTCTATTTTCGTTATTACTATTGAAAATTCTTATAATCTATGCACCCAGTTTCGGAGGTCGGAGGCGGATTGTTACATACCCCAAATGTTTAACTTGTTTTTACACAATATAATTCCACAACCACGAAAAGGTAGATAAAATCAACAATGAACATAAATATCATATCACTTCGCACTAAAATAAATTACTTCTTAACTACTTGAACAAAAATAAAGAGAGAAATAAGCTACAAGATGAGGTCGTTACAATCAAGGGAAGTCAATGTTAAGGTCAATGCTATCATGCCTTAGGGTTCCATGTGGTTCTAGGCTCGATGGCCCCTGAGAGGGAAATCTTTGGCTACTTGTAGCTCTGCTCCTAGGCACGGTTGAAGGGACAGGAGTTGGACATTCACCACGAGTGTGTCCTACTGCTCCATACCTAGTACACGTTCTCTGTATCGGATCCTCACCACGAGATGGACGCCGATCGTTCTTGCTTGGCCTCCCCGCACGTCTCTTGGTTATTAACGGTGGATAGCATGGAGGAAGGGGGACGTGTGGCAAAACCCATGACTGAGGGGGTCCAACCAGATTGATTACTTCCTGATATGTTGACTGGTAAGTATGGGACGTGAAGTAACCTAGAGCTAGATCGCTGCAATCTCTACGATTCATAGACCTTGCAGCTGCGATGGCATGACCGCATGGTAACCCAGAATATTGCCATTGCTTACATTCACAAACACGTTTAAGCATATCGACAATGGTGTGTCCACGGGTATCCCGAACATCGAACCTATCATATCCAATCCCTCTAACCCTCCATTGCGCAGACTTTCCTGCCCTTTTGAGAATCTTTGCCTCCGCCATTGGTGTAAGATGATTACGCATTTCACCTACAAACATGTGTGTGTTAACTATGCTACGATTTATAAATAACAAAAGAAGAGCAAATAACATATAAGTTCAAGATTTCATAGTTTATCAACCTCCCTTTTGTCGTCGAAGTAGGTACCACTCTTGTTGAAAATTTCGGAAGTACTCCATAAGCCTGACAATCGGTAACCTACGAGCAAAACGGGAAAGTGCATTCACCGACTCGGCACTATTAGAGGTCATTATATTATACCGATGTACAGAAAAATGGGGCCTTGACCACCTCTCCTTACCAGCAGCGTCCATAACTTGTGCTCCACGATCTACTTCATATCGTAGTGCATCCATGTACCGGTCACACTCCGTAACCGTATATGCTTTGCATGCCTTCCAGTAGGTTGGCCGGTTTGTAGTAATACGCCTGTCCGCACTTCTCACGTTCATCTCCAAATGTCGACAACATAGGGCATGAGGGGTCGATGGGTACACCGCAGAAATTGCGGCACTTATTGAAGGAGACCTGTCCGACATAAACACCAACCCTTCCGGGACTCCGATACATTCTCTCAACCTGGACAGAAACCAACCCCACTCCTCCCCCGTCTCGGACTTGCCTACTCCGAAAGCCAAGGGCACGATGTTGTTATTTCCGTCCATAGCAACCGCCAAGAACATCATACCTAGGTAAAGTCCCTTTAAATGGGTTGCGTCTATTACGATGACAGGACGCAGGTTTGCCAAAAACGTGCGGATCTGCAAATAACGTAGGTGGAGCAACTTTGTAAATATTATAATTTATAATATGTAAATATATGGCGTGTTGATATACATACCGCACATCCAAGAGCAGCGAAACACAACTCAAAACGTCCGTGCGAATCTGTCCTTATTCTGGTGCATGTACCCGGATTCTTCAGCTCCAAATTATATAAGTACATAGGGATTCGTTCGTACGAATCCTTAGGTGTGCCTCTCACCATTAGTAGGGCCTTGCATCGCGCGCGCCATCCTTGGTGGTAACCAATGTTGAGTCCGTACTGCTGGTTGATATCGTCGACGATGTCATTCGGCCGAAATGACCTGCTAGCGTCAATAAACTTACCTTTCAATATGTGGCCCAAAGTCCTTTTGTTGGCCTGCCGGTGTCTAGAATTCAGTTGCGTCCTCGAACAAGTGTGTACATCGTTCAACTTCCTAACGACAAACATCCCTCCTTTAGGGCCCACGGACTTCGCCGACATACGCCACTTACAATTTGTTTGCTCACAGACAGCCACATATCTGCTTTTGTCGGATTTCTCCGTTCTAAACACGAAACCCTTTTCCAAGAACTTAATTCCGAGTTGTATGGACATTTGCTCCTTCGTATCAAATAGTTGTCCTTCATGTATACTTGTACCGCGATTGTAAGGTACGGGTTGGTAGGGTGGTATATTGGTCTCCGGGTTTGGAAGGGAAGGAGTTATATCAAAATAATCGTTTAACTCAACAAGTGATTTATTGCTAGGGGTATATGTCTCTTCTTCTTCGTCCTCATCAGTATCGGTATTTGATCTGTCCAGATCAGATATACCCGTTGTGAAAACATGGGTATCGTCATGAGCAACTCCAGAAAACCGTCTTTCTTCGTCTTCTTCTTCAGCTTCTTCTTCAGCTTCTTCTGCTTGTTGTTCTTCTTCTAGTTGCGTCTCCGGAACAACATCGGGATAAGAGTCGTTAGGACGATATGAATGATCAGCATAAAGTGTGGTGTCGTATGATGCCTGGAATTGATAATCAGGCTCATTTTGACTACCACCGACGTGGATTTCGTCAACACCTCCGGCATCATCTTCGTCATCACCTTCGTTGCACATCAATGTTGCGTCATACACGAAGACTTTTAGAGGTATTTCTGAATCGACTGCAATTTGCATAAAACCAAGTATCAGTTCGTCGTTGTTTAGCTCCACTAGTGAGCGATCTGCACGTTTGAACACCAACTTGCAAGTAGCAGAATCTTCGATTCCACATTTTTCCATGGCGTAACGAAGGAACCTCTTATATGTATAGATTACTGGAATCTGTACACCACGCTTTGTGTACCCAATATAATCCCACTCATTGTTGTTTTGAACCCACTTACCATCGAAACATAAATAGAGCTTAGCTTTTACAACAGGTGAACTCATTTTTTCAATAGTATGAACAACGAAGGAAGAAAGAAAAATGGAATGGATGTGATGATGAACGTATTTACCTTGAATTATACTGACTCTTATAGGAAAAATTTATAGCCAAAGATGAAAGTTAATCGTACATTCGATGACAAGTATATGTTTATGGTATGAAAAGTGGAAAAAACAATTGAAATCAGGCAACAAACATGTGAAAAACAATGAAAACACATAAAATGATAGTTCCCAAAACCCTAATTTTCTCAAACCCTAATTTTTTCTCAAACCCTAAAACAATCCCGGCCTAACCCCGGGAAACCCGACCCTAACCCTGGGAAACCCGGCCATATCCCCGGGAATCCCGGCCCTAACCCCCATCGAGTCACATTTCGGCCGAACGCGTTCAAACCCGGGATTCGCGGCCACTATTCCCGGACAAAATGGGTATTTCGGCGATTTGAACGAGATTTGGGGTATTTGGGTAATACGGATTTGAAATACGCTCATTTTAATTAATTTCCCGTATGTATAAGGTTAGTTTGAATTCTAATGCGTCAAATGAATATAATTTAAAATTAATGATAAAAGAAAAAAAAATCAAACGTGTTGATTAATTTAAAATTTATTGAAAATAAATTCGAGTAGTTGGTAAATTGGAGTTTTGATTTGGTGAGGGGGGGGGGGAAATGGAGTGAGAATCTTATCAGAAATTGTGTCGATTGACACATAACATGCTTACGTGGCAGTTTTCTATTGATTGTTATTGTGGATAAATGTAGACTACAGGTCAGAAGTGGATGGTCCTTTTCCTTCTACCCGATCCACATTTTATCATTCCTTTTATTGTTTTCATATAAATAAACAGGACACTCTCTCTCTCTCTCTCTCTCTCACACACACACACACACACACACACATATATATATATATATATATATATATATATAAATGAGAACTCAAATGAAAACTATTCTAATTTTGTAAACCGTATAAATCGTCGATTTCGTTGGTTAAGTTAGTAAAATTGGTTCATGAAATTGTTTAATTTGATGAAATTGTTTCATATAATTTTTTTATTTATAAAATTGTTTCATATATTTGTGTTTTTATGTAAAAATGAAATTGTTTTACGTATTTTGTCATTCCGATGAAACTTTTTCGTTTTTACATAAAAAATACAAATATATGAAACAATTTATCAAATTATAAATTTATAAAACAATTTCATTAACTTAACCGATGAAATCGACAGTTTTCATGGTTTGCAAAATTAAAGGTGATTTCCAAATGAAACTATACACACACACATATATATATATTTATATTTATATATATATATATATATAGGTGTGAGTTCAAATTAAAACTCATATTTCATTGTGCACATGAGGACAAATCAGAACCGTCGATTAAAAAAAGATGAATAGATCAAAGGTTTAAAAATGCGGTGGCAATTTTGTAAATAAGATCAAAACTGTGTCCATGGCTTAATGAATATTTAGCGCGTAGGGGTAATATTGTAAAAATTAATTGACGGTTCAAAATAAGATATAGACCATAATCATAATGCATAGACTCCAATACGACTTCTTCAAAAATTCTCGCCGTATATTCTCTCACTAAAAACCGCCATTATCGATGAAAATTCTCTCACTAAAACCGCCATTATCGTTGATCATTTACGGAGAATTCTTACTGGGAAAAAGTAAACAAATATGAGCGAATCAGCTGAAGAACATCAAGATAACGTTCCGATTGCACAAGTCTTTATAAGAGGTAACTTTTAAAGTCTAAAAATCTATCTATCTTGAATAGTTAGGGTTTGTATTAAATGTTTACTGATTAAGGATTAGTAGATAAAGTTGGAAGTGAAGCAATAATAAAAGCAAAATCTCATTTGAAAAAGCCTAAAACGGAAAAAATGAAGAACACAATAGATTTTACTGATTTTACTTGTACAATAGACATCTGTTTATGAGATTTAATTTATGGGAAGATATATTGTTAGATATTGTTATATTTCATGAATAAATGCTTGAAATGAAGAGTAATAATTATGAATACAAAATACTTTATTATAAACAAATAGATTATCTGTAAAAATGATTATTAAAAACGTTATTCAAGATTTTTTTTACTAAAAAACAGAAATATTTTGTTAGATCTTGTTACATACTGAATAAAGGTAAATATTCAATATGAGTATCACTTCAACCCTTAATCTAAACATTTTATTCATAGTGGATAAAACACATGAAATGTGATTGATTATGACTACTAAAACATTGTTATCATGTTGGAGAGGAGTTGTATTCATTTTGAATATCTACCTTATTCATTTTGAATAAAGGCATATATTCAGTACGAATATCACTTCAAACCCTAATCTAAACATTTTATTCATAGTAGATAAAACACATAAAATGTGATTGATTATGACTGCTAAAACGTTGTTATCATGTTGGAGAGGAGTTATATTCATTTTGAATATCTACCTTTATTCAGTTTGAATAAAGGTAGATATTTAGTATGAATATCACTTCAACCCCTAATCTAAACATTTTATTCATAGTGGATAAAACACGTGAAATGTGATTGATTATGACTGCTAAAACTTTGTTCTCTTGTTCGGGAGGAGTTATATTCATTTTGAATATCTACCTTTATTCAGTTTGAATAAAGGTAGATATTGAAAATGATATTACTTCAACCCTTAATCTAAACATTTTATTCATACTGTATAAAACAAATGAAATGTGATTGATTATCACTGCTAAAACTTTGTTCTCATGTTCTAGAGGAGTTATATTCATTTTGAATATCTACCTTTATTCAGTTTGAATAAAGGTAGATATTGAAAATGAATATCACTTCAAACCTTAATCTAAACATTTTATTCATAGTGGATAAAACAAATGAAATGGGATTGATTATCACTTCTAAAACTTTGTTCTCATGTTCGGGAGGAGTTATATTCGTTTTGAATATATACCTTTATTCCACTTCAACTCTTAATCTAAATATTTTATTCAGACTGATTAAATCATATATTTATTAACTGTCTGAATTTAAATACAATAGGAACAAAAAGGAAAAATGAAGATGAAGTATCTTCATCAAAAAGGAAAAATGAAGATGAAGTATATTCATCAAAAAAGAGAATCAAAGAAGACCAAAAATGTTAGATTTACTTTTCAGATATTGATAAAAATTAACAAAATGCATATATTAATCATTTTGTTGTGAATATAAAAAATGTTTATAGGTAAAAGAAGAAGGAAACTTCTTCTTTATCATTAAAAAAGAAGAAGAAGGATGAAGGCAGTAGCACCAAGAAGAAAAATGAAGGATGAAGAAGATGTGAGCAACAAAAAGAAAAAGAGAAAAGCCGAAGAACACCCTAAAACAAAAGAAAAGGGGAAAAAGAAGTTAGAACACAGTGCTCTTTCAATAAGAATGTAACACCCCATAAAACGGGACAAACAAAAATTTACGAAAAATGGAAAGGTGGTAATCACATGAATGCCAAAGCATGAGCTCATTCAAAAAAGAACAATAAATGCCAGTTAATTACAAGTTTGTAATAAGAAGCAATGATAGATGACAACTTTCTAATCTAAAATCAAACTAGAAATAAGATTACAATCAGTTGTCAACTATTTCCAAGAGGATCGTCTTCTCGAATGGCATCCCAAAAATTCTCCCAAGCTCACCTCTACAAGCCTACTAAACTTCTTTGGCGCTCGCGCTTCTAGAACCTGAGATACTATCAAAACAATCAAGTGTTAGGCCAAACGAGCCTAGTGAGTCGTACAAGAACATAGCATAACATTTATAAACATGGTATGAACATTTATATCCTTTTAGTCACTAAAGGCCACCAGGGAACCAATGGGGGAGACCCATCACACCAATGAGTTTTACCACAAGTCAATGTACCTTGATGTTCACTCGCCTGAGCAATATCCCGAAGGTCCGACACACATGAAGACTACCTCCCAGGCATTACTCCAAATGGCGAAGGTCTAGGTGTATACCGTTATGGTGGCACCTCAGACTACATCCTCCTAGCACTTACTCATGGTTCATCCTACGTACGTACGATATCCATCTCTATACATAATTCCATCTCAACAAGATACATGTATGAGACCTCATAAAATCCCAAGCATATTTTAGGTGCAAAACTCTAAAATGTACAAGTCCCAATATGGTATCCAAGGCTCACCAAAACAACATATAACCAAGTTGTAATAGCATTAATGTCCACATTATCAATATCCACATGAAATTCCATGACTACATTCCCAACAATCTTACAAGTAGTAGTTAGGTCAAACTTATCAGGTGATCAGTTGTTTACATGAATATGAAATACCAAGCAAGTAAACACACAAGATATGTATCTCTTTTGAAAATGGTAGTAGAAACTCAATATCTAGGGTTTTACACAAAACCCCTAGAAAAACTTGGATGAGATGGTGAGAATATGACACTTGAATGCTAGCTTGCTTCCACTAAATGCTTCCACCCACTTCCCAAAAGCTCAATAAATGAAAAGATTAATCCTAGGCTTGCAATAAATGAAGCTAGGGTTTAAAACCTTCCAAAATCGCCCAAGAAGAGCTCTCAACCGAAGTTATATCTGATTGTGCGAGAATGTGGAGTAAAAATCGGTTTAGAGACACTTTTATACGCCCAGACCCCACCGACGACAGTGCCCGACGACAGTGACCGACGACATTGCCCATGGCACTGTCGCGGGGGCATAGTCGCGCGTCCTTCGACACTTACGATACAGGCCCCGCGATAGTGACAGGCGACAATGCCCTTGTCACTATCGCAAGGGCAAGGTCGCGCCGAGACACTGAGGCTCGGTACATGTCCCACGATTGTGACCAGCGACTGTGCCCGAGGGCATTATCGCGTGGCACTATCGCACCAATCTCACGAACCTCGAAAATTCAACTAAACCCCAACGCTAGCACGTATGATACGATAATTTTGAAGGTATAACATTGTCGGTTCAATAAAGCACAATTTATACACATTTAGCGGTCCTAATAATTTAACAAGATGACAATGAACAAGGAAATACTTACCTTAGATTTTCCGGGTGTTACAATCCTCCCCACCTAATGAGGATTTCGTCCCCGAAATCTTATTCACTAAAAAGATGAGGATATCTCTTCTTCATGTCTTCCTTCGATTCTCACGTCACGTTATGTTGGGAACTGAAGATTCTACTAAGTGTAGTTACTACTGCTAGTACAAGTGTAGTTACTACTGCCAGAACAAGTTGAAGTTAATACTACTAAGTGTTACTACTGCTAGTAGAATTACTACTGCTAGTTAAAGTTAGTACTGCTTGAACAAAGTTAGTACTGCTTAGCTAGTTAGTACTGCTAGTAGTTAATACTGCTAGTAGTTAATGCTGCTACTTGAAGTTAATGCTGCTGAGCATTATTAGTGCTGCTAAAGAGATATGAATACTACAGCTGGATATACTGAAGATATACTTAGAAGATATACATGGAAGATATACTGAAGATTTGTTTATTCTTTGTAATTATCTTTTTATTAGTATATATATAGAATGTTTAGAATAGATAGAAAGAACTTTTGATAATTGTTTTTCAAGAGAGAAAATTAACCTCAAGGCATAGATCCTAATTCTAGAGAAGTAGAATTCGTATTGGTGAGCCTGTTCATCAATATTGAGGTTGAGTGTGTAATCTTGTAACTTTAAGCATTCAATACAAGTTTACTGTTTGATCATCATATACTGTGTTTGATTACTGTTTGAATTAAATATCAAAGTGTTTTTCCGCAACTTCTTTGATATTAGTTTCTGAGTATTAATTCTTGTTAAGAATTCGATCCTGACAAGTGGTATCAGAGCTTAATTCTCTCAGAAACAGTTATTCATCATGGAAAATCTTACAGAATCAAGCAGTACTTTGGTCTCAAAAGTTCCAATGCTCAGATCCAATGAATTTGACATGTGGAAAATCAGAATCAAGCAATATATTCTCCTCACAGATTACTCTATGTGGGACATCATTGAGAATGGCCCATCTGATGGAGGAAAAATTGGTGAAGATGGCAAAAGAACTCCTCCAAAGACAGATGCAGACAGGAAATCAAGACAAACAGAGATGAAAGCCTTGAGCACACTGCTCTTGGCCATTCCAAATGAGTATCAACACCAATTCTGCAATTGCACTGATGCACAGATGCTCTGGAATGCTCTAGAGAAGAGATTCTCAGGTACCAAAAGTACCAAGAGAAATCAAAAGGCAATCTTAAAACAACAGTATGAAAACTTCATCTCAACTAAGAATGAGTCCATGACTCAAACTTTTGACAGGTTTAATAAACTAATTGGTGAACTAGCTACTATGGGAGTACAGATTGATCAAGATGATGTAAACAGAAAGTTCTTAAGGTCCCTTGGAGATGAATGGACCATGTACACTGTGTCATTCAGACAGAATGATCAGTTGGAAGACAAAGAACTTGATGATCTGTACAATGATCTTAGAGTGTTTGAAGCTGAGGTGGAGGCAAAGAAGAAGCCTTCTGGATATGTTCATAATGCTGCACTCCTATCAGCATCAATTGATTCTACTGCTAACTCTGAATCAGTTAATGCTACTAATGGATCAAATCTAGATAAAGGCACTGATTATGCATTTGAAGCTCTTCTTTCTAATCATGGAAATTCTTCTTTGATCAATGATGACTTAGAACAACTTCATCCTGATGATCTGGAAGAGATGGATATTAAATGGCAGATGGCCATGCTCTCCATGAGGGTTAAGAAGTTTATAAAGAGGACTGGAAGAAACAACTTCTCACAAAGAAGAGAAGATGGAGCAGGGTTTGATAAATCAAAGGTAGAATGCTACAAATGTCATCTGAAGGGACATTTTGCTAGAGAATGCAGAAGTGGAATGTCTCACAACAACAACCATCAACAAGTTCAATCTGGAAGCTTCAATAATAATAGAAACTCTGCTCAAGCCCTTGTTTCTCAACAAGGAATGGGGTTTGATTGGAGTGATCAAGCAGAAGAAGCTATTCAGAATCAAGCTCTTATGGCTAAAGTATCTGATCTCCCATCTGAGGTAAGTTCTAATCTCTGCTCTAAAACTTGCATGGACACTGTTAAAAGGTACAGGGATCACAATCAGAAGATGAGTGATGACCTGAAGAGACTAGAAAAGGATATAAAAGACTATGTGAGGATAGTAGAGAGATTTGAAGATCAAATCAAAGGTTTTCAATCCAATGAACTACAACACTCATATGACACTAATTACTGGAAGTGGGAGAAAAAGGATTTAGAACTTAAACTGACTAAATCTAAAGAGGAGAGTGAAAAACTGAAAGAGGAGTTAACCAAGGTTAAGCTTGATGTAGAAAAGTTTTCCAATGCTTCTAAAGCAATGGACTCTTTACTGCAAAATCAGATTCATGATAAGTTGAGAAGAGGAATTGGGTATAATGCCACACCTCCACCATATAACAACAATTACATTCCTCCTACTTCAGACCTGTTAGACACCAAAGATAGGAAGGACTTGCCTGAGGGAGCCACTGAAATAGATCCCTTAGATGAGGTAATTGTTGAGGATAAGACTGAGAAAGAGGTTGACAAGAGTAAGGAGAACAAGGTGAGTGATGAGATTTCTATAGAAAACAACATTATCACCAATGAGGATTGTGGAAGGGCTTGGATCAAATCCAAGAACATAGAGAAGACAGAGGAAAAGTTTGGTAAGGTCCATTATAAACAGACCACAGTTGTGAATCCAGGTCCTGGCAAACAGTGTACTTGCAATAAATCTGAGCCCCAAAAACATGATAAAAGGAGGGGAAATCAGAGAAATTGGAATAATCAGTGGGCACATAAACAAGGGATTGATCTGAGTAAAATCAATAGACCAAAACCTTGTTTTATCTGTGGCAAATTGAATCACCTTGCAAAATTCTGTTATTTCAATCCCATAAACCAAAGAATGAATTTCCAAAGATCCATGCAAAAACCCTTTGGTTATAAGAAAATTGAAAAGAATCATGTGGCTAAGAAAACTGTTAAAACTAAAAGCCACATGAAGAAAAAGTATTCTGTTAAAGAAAGTGTCAATATGTGGATTCCTAAAAGCAATAAAATTGTTAGTACTGCTATCACAAATAGTGCTGCTGACAATGTTAGTGCTGCTAGAAGTAATACTACTACTAACAATGTTAATGCTGCTAACAAGGTTAGTACTGCTAAACCTGTTAGTACTGCTACACCTGTTAGTACTGCTAACTCTGTTAATACTTCTAAGGTTAGTACTGCTTCTAGTGTTAGTTCTGCTAAGCCAATCATATTGACAAAGTACTCTAATAAAGAGTGCTCTGAGTTTAAAAACCTCATTAAAAAGGAATGTAAATACTTTGATGAGAAAGGAAGACCCAAGATCACTTTGGCTTGGGTCCCTAATCATACTAATTGATTTATTTAATGTGCAGGGCAACCAACAGCTCAAGGGAAAGAGCATATGGCATGTTGATAGTGGTTGCTCTAGGCACATGACTGGCAACATGTCATGCCTTCAGGATTTCAAGCAAATTAATGGAGGACATGTTGCATTTGGAGACAATCTTACTGGTGGTAAGATAAGTGGAAAAGGTAATGTCACCAAAGGTAAAATGACATTTGAAGATGTCTACTATGTTGATCAATTAAAGTACAACCTGTTAAGTGTATCACAGGTTTGTGACAAACAACATAGTATATTATTTACTAATACTGAGTGTATGATCCTTGCTCCAGGGTTCAAGGTAGTTGATGAAAACATGATACTACTCAGAACTCCTAGGAAGGACAATGTTTACTGTCTTGATTTGGACAATGTTAATAGTGATTCATCTTTAAATTGTCTTGTTTCAAAAGCTTCTATAGATGAATCCTCCATTTGGCACAGAAGGATGTGTCACATGAATTTCAAGACTATGAACAATCTTGTTAAAAATAACCTTGTAAGAGGTTTACCTTCAAAAGTCTTTTCATGTGATGATCATTGTGTTGCTTGTCTGAAAGGCAAACAACACAAAACTTCTCATAAGACCAAAGAGTTAAATTCTGTTTCTTCTTGTCTCCAGTTATTGCATATGGATCTGTTTGGTCCTACAAATGTTATGAGTATAGGCAAGAAATCTTACTGCTTGGTTATTGTTGATGATTACTCCAGATTTACTTGGGTATATTTTCTAAGGACTAAGGATGAAACAAGTGGTCTTATCAAATCCTTTATTCTAAGAATTGAAAACCAAACTAATCAAAGAGTAAAAGTCATTAGATCAGATAATGGAACTGAATTTAAAAATCATGATTTAAACACTTTTTGTGAAGAAAAAGGTATTGAGAGACAATATAGTGCTCCTAGGACTCCTCAACAGAATGGTGTTGCTGAAAGGAGAAATAGGACACTAATAGAGGCTGCTAGATCTCTGTTGGCTGATTCAAAATTGCCAATTACATTCTGGGCTGAAGCAGTTAATACTGCTTGTTATGTCCAAAACAGAGTTCTAGTGGTCAAGCAAAAGAACAAGACCCCATATGAGCTTTTAAATCAAAGAAAACCTTTTATTGGTTTCTTCAAACCTTTTGGGTGTCCTTGTACAATTCTAAATACCAAATCTCACTTAGGTAAGTTTGATAGCAAAGCAGATGATGGATTTCTTGTTGGATATTCATCTCAGAGTAAGGCCTACAGAGTTTTTAACTCTTCTTCTAGAATAATTGAAGAAAGTGACAATGTCAAATGCAATGAGAACACACCAAATCCTGTTGGGTCTGGACCTCAATGGCTATTTGACATTGATTCACTAACTAACTCTTTTGGTTTCAGTAATGAGTATACAGGAACAGATGGTGGAGAATCAGAGATCACACAAGTTCAGGAAAGTATATCTAAATCTGTGATTTTTCCCATACCCACAGTAAATGAAGACTGTGAAAAGGAATCATTTACTGAACCAAGTCAGAGTGAAGAAGACACTAGGGATGAGGAGACTCAAGAATCAGAAGTGACATCTGAAACCACTTCAGTTGAGTTGCATGACTCTAATCTAGAGGCTGGACTGAATGAAGAACCTAGTCATAACACCAGAGTTCAAAAGAATCATCCTCCACAGCTGGTAATAGGAGATATCTCTTCTCCCATGATGACTAGACATCAAAGCAGGCTTCAGGAAATGCAAGATCAACAGCATACAGTGCTCTCATGTTTTCTATCCCAGCTTGAGCCTAAAAAGGCACATGATGCTATGAAAGAATCCAGCTGGATAGAAGCAATGCAAGAAGAATTGTTACAGTTCAAGCTACAAGATGTGTGGGATCTAGTAGACCTTCCTAAAGGTCACAGAGCAATTGGCACAAAATGGATCTTCAGAAACAAGAGAGATGAAAGAGGTATTGTTATAAGGAACAAAGCAAGGCTGGTGGCTCAAGGCTATACTCAAGAAGAGGGTATAGATTATGAAGAAGTCTTTGCACCTGTGGCTAGGATAGAAGCAATCAGACTATTCCTAGCCTATGCTTCTTACATGAACTTCAAAGTCTATCAAATGGATGTAAAAAGTGCTTTTCTCTATGGATCAATTGAAGAAGAAGTATATGTCTGCCAACCACCAGGGTTTGAAAACCCAAGCTATCCAGACAGGGTATACAAACTAAAGAAAGCACTTTATGGACTACATCAAGCTCCAAGAGCATGGTATGACACTCTGTCATCCTATCTCTTGGAAAATAACTTTGAAAGAGGAGTCATAGATAAGACTCTTTTTATCAAAAGAAAGAAGAAGGATATCTTGCTGGTCCAAATCTATGTTGATGACATTATCTTTGGATCTACAAGAAACAACATGTGCAAGGAATTTGAGGATTTAATGCATCAAAGGTTCAAAATGAGTTCCATGGGGGAACTTACTTTCTTCCTTGGACTCCAAGTTCAACAGAAGTCAGATGGCATTTTCATATGTCAATCCAAGTATGTGCAGGATATTCTAACCAAGTTTGGTTTCTCAGAATCAAAACCTGCCAGCACACCTATGGAAACACACAAGCAGATCACAGCAGATCTTGAGGGGGAGGACATGGATGTGCATCTTTATAGATCCATGATTGGCTCTCTCATGTATCTCACAGCATCAAGGCCAGATATTATGTTTCCAGTCTGTGTATGTGCAAGATTTCAAGTTAGGCCAAAGCATTCTCACTTTCAAGCTGTTAAGAGGATATTCAGATATCTCAAAGGGCAACCCAGATTGGGACTTTGGTATCCTCATAACTCACCTTTTGACCTAATAGCATACTCAGACAGTGATCTAGGTGGGGCAAACTTGGACAGAAAATCTACTTCTGGAGGATGTCAGTTTTTGGGTGCTAGACTAGTCTCATGGCAGTGCAAGAAACAAACCACAGTATCCACATCTACAACAGAGGCAGAGTACATAGCAGCTGCAAGTTGCTGTTCTCAAGTCTTATGGATTCAGAATCAAATGTTGGATTATGGGGTAACCTTTCTACACACTCCAATCTTTATTGACAACAGCAGTGCTATTAGCATTGTAAATAATCCAGTCAAGCACTCAAAGACAAAGCACATTGAAATCAGGTATCACTTTATAAGAGATTGTAATGAAAAGAAACTTATTCAAGTTGTCAAAGTCCACACTGATAATCAGTTTGCTGATCTATTCACTAAAGCTTTTGATGTGGGTAGATTCACTTTCTTGGTCACAAATGTGGGAATGATAAACTCTGAATAATCTTCTTCTCAAAAAGTGGGTGTATACCTGTATTTTTTTATTCTTGGTGTTACTAATCTTCTTTTTCAGGATATGCATAGCAGTACTCAGTGTTTAGCAAGTTTAAAAGGAGTAAGTATAGTTAATACTGCTAGTGGTTAATACTGCTTTCAGTTAATACTGCTAGTGATTGATACTGCTTTCAGTTAATACTGCTAGTGATTAATACTGCTTTCAGTTAATACTGCTAGTGGTTAATACTGCTTTCAGTTAATACTGCTTTCAGTTAATACTGCTAGTGGTTAATACTGCTTTCAGTTAATACTGCTAGTGGTTAATACTGCTTTCAGTTAATACTGCTTTCAGTTAATACTGCTAGTGGTTAATGCTGCTTACGGTTAATACTGCTAGTTCAGTTAATACTGCTCGTGGTTAATACTGCTCGCGGTTAATACTGCTAGTTCAGTTAATACTGCTCGTGGTTAATACTGCTCGCGGTTAATACTGCTAGTTCAGTTAATACTGCTAGTTCAGTTAATACTGCTCTAGGTTAATACTGCTTATATTCCGAATACTATAAATACTATTTGCCCGCCTAAAAGTTCATAACGACTCTCTGCATACTGTTCACTTGCGCTCTAAACCCTTTCTCTCTCAAAGTTCAAAGTTTTCAGGCAAGAATCTTCAAGGTCTATGGCATCCATGGCGTTCATTGATGAGCACAATGAAATTGCGATGCTCCAAAAGCCAAAACAATCTGAAGGTTTTCATCAGATAGTCGACTTTCTGAAGTCTAGCCACATTGCCCATGCTCTCACTATGTCTCCAACTATCTACATTGAGCACCAAAGGCAATTCTGGGCACATGCCACCATTGTTACTGAGGATGGTGTGCGAATGATCAAGACAACAGTATGTGGCAATCCATTGACAGTTACTGAAGAGATAGTTCGCATCAGTCTACATCTAGACGATGCCTCTGGTATAACGTCTATCCCTAATGATGAACTGTTTTCTACTCTGACAAGAATGGGGTATGGAGGCCCATTGGGTATTTTTAAGTTCTCAAAAGCTAAATTTTCACCCCAATGGCGTTTTCTTGTTCATACCTTGATGCACTGCATTTCTAAAAAGACTACTGGATGGAGTGAGTTCAGCAGTACCATTGCTTATGCTTTGGTCTGTTTGGCCACTTCCAGAAGGTACAATTTTTCACAAATGATTTTCAATGATCTTGTCTCAAACATGGGAAACAAAAAGAGCTTTTATATGTATCCCAGGTTTGTTCAAGCAGTTATCAACCATGAATTGACGGATATACCTCAACCTGTTGGGGTATATGTACCTAAACCCCCCAAAGGCAAGGTTTTCTCCAATATGAGAAGATCTGCTGGGGACTCGGAAGGAGTTGACACCCCATTGTTCTCTACAATGATGGTGGTGTCCCAAACCACTGAAGGTATGGAAGCAGGGTCAAGGCCCTCATTAGACCATCCCACTGCTAGCCAAGCCCAACCTTCTCACTCAAAAACAATTCCCCAGTCCATTCTTACAAAACCAACCTCTCCAATTACCCAAACTTATCAAAGAAAACAGGTAAAGAAGGCTCCTTCCCTTCTTGTACCATCACCCACACAACCTTTAAGCCCTCTAAGGGAGAATTCTCCCCTAGAGAATATCCAAAGGGAAACCACAAGGGTGTCTCCCAACCCAAAGGAGGTGCTCTCTGAGGAGGAGGTAGAGCATATGGGAGATGAGGCTGCCACTACTCCTGCTAGCACAGAGGAGGAAAGTGGTAACATCAATAAGACCTCCCCCATGGCAACTTTGAATGAGCAATCATTTGAAGGTCCCTGGTGCCAAGAAACCACAGGGGTGGATAGTGCTTCTGCTAGGCAGAAGACTTCCACTATTAAAAGATCCAATGATCCTTCAATAGGGGGTAACACTCCTGGAGAAGGTGAGGACAGATATAACTATGATGAATTGATGGAGACAATGGGCAACATCAACATGGATGTACTCAAACAGGGCAAAGACATAGAAGAGCTAACACTCATAGTCCTGTCCCAACAAGAACAAATCATCAAGTTGAAGCAAATGGTAAGGAAGCTGATTTTGCAAAAGAAGAAGAAACAATTTGTGCTAAGAAGGAGGAAACCAGAGACTGATGCTCCCAAAAAGGGGGAGATCAACATGGAAGAAGCATCAAGGGAAGGGGAGATTGAAAAAGAAAGAGTAGAAGTTGAGGGGGAGAAGGAAGCAGAAACTGTTAATGCTGCTGAAACCTCACAAGCAGCAGTAACAGAGCTAACACCAACAGAAATTGAAGTAGCTGAAGTGCTAATCAAAGCTAAGAATGACACTCCCAAAGCAAAGGGAGTGGTCATAAATGAAGGGAGAGACAAGAAATCAGAAAAGAAAGACATGGCTGCAGATATAAAAAGAAAAGGGAAAGAAAAGATGATAGAATCTGATCAACCATCTAAAAAGCAAAAGATGATTGAGTCAGATGAAGCATTAGCAAAGAAAGTGCAAGAAGAGTTAGATCTAGCAGAAAAGGAACAGGTTGAAAAAGACAGAGAAATGGCCAGAGCACTAGCAAATGAGTTAAATGAAGCATTCCAGAAAGGGTTGGCAACAGAGAAAGCCAAGCAAAGAGCAATAACCTTGAGAAAGGCTATGATGGCCAGATCAAGTGCAAAGAAGAGAAGACCTTCACAAACTTACCTTGCCACTCAGGAAAGAAACAAAATGATAACTTTCTTGAAAAGTGCAATTGGGGTAAAGAAAGAAATGTTTGTGAAGATGAATTTTGATCAAATCAAGGATCTATATGAGAAAGAAATGGAGAAGCTGAAGAGCAATGAGAAGGACAGAGTGGAGTTTGAAAAGAAGGCAAAGGAGAGACATGATATAGACATGAATCAACCATTCCCTGAAAGTGAAGAGGGAACTCCTATAAAAGAAATGGAAAGGGAAAAGGAAGAAAAGAAGAAGGAAGATACTCTAGTACAGGTTCAAAAGACTTTGAAAAGAACCAAGATGATGGCCAAAAGAAAGAAAGATAAGAAGTTCAGAATAGAAGAAGAACAAAATGTTGCTGAAGAAGAAGGGGCACCTGAGTCATCAAGTCAACAAGGGTCATCAATCAAAGATAATGTAAGCTTATATATGGTAGTGATGGACAAAGTGCCTGAACCAATTTCTGCAGAACCTGTTGGAGTTAAGCCACCAGAGATCATTCACTGGGATGTTCTGAAAATGGATGGAAAAGATTACATCAGACTAAAGAGGAAGGGTGATAAGTATGAAATATTCAATACTTGGATCAAAATTGTCAAAACATGCTCTAGATCTGATATAGAAGAGATGTTTGACATAGGAATTAAGCTGTATGCAGACCATCTGAATACTCCAGGAATTTCTCTTACAAAACTGGTGATGGAGTATCTATGCATGATGTTCAAACCTGAAGAAGTGAACCAGGTCATCAAGAGTGTGTTTAAAGAAGTTACAAGTTGGACTCTATATGAAACTAGTGGAGTATATGCAGTGACTTTGGATAGAAATCACACAGAATACTTCCTAGTGGATAGAGTATATAATCACACCAGACTAAAGGCCCATGCTATGTTAAAGAAGAAGTTGGGGTGTGCACCAAATTCAGAAATGGCCAAGTATCTCATTCAGAGGATAATCAATCAGAGTTTGGGACTGAATCCAGACTTAGCAGCGTGATCTTGAAAGTTTTGGGAGCATTAAAAAGAACATCTGGAAGAATATCTGAAGAACTTGACTTCTCTTCTAAAAGTCAAGTTAGGGGGAGATTGTTGGGAACTGAAGATTCTACTAAGTGTAGTTACTACTGCTAGTACAAGTGTAGTTACTACTGCCAGAACAAGTTGAAGTTAATACTACTAAGTGTTACTACTGCTAGTAGAATTACTACTGCTAGTTAAAGTTAGTACTGCTTGAACAAAGTTAGTACTGCTTAGCTAGTTAGTACTGCTAGTAGTTAATACTGCTAGTAGTTAATGCTGCTACTTGAAGTTAATGCTGCTGAGCATTATTAGTGCTGCTAAAGAGATATGAATACTACAGCTGGATATACTGAAGATATACTTAGAAGATATACATGGAAGATATACTGAAGATTTGTTTATTCTTTGTAATTATCTTTTTATTAGTATATATATAGAATGTTTAGAATAGATAGAAAGAACTTTTGATAATTGTTTTTCAAGAGAGAAAATTAACCTCAAGGCATAGATCCTAATTCTAGAGAAGTAGAATTCGTATTGGTGAGCCTGTTCATCAATATTGAGGTTGAGTGTGTAATCTTGTAACTTTAAGCATTCAATACAAGTTTACTGTTTGATCATCATATACTGTGTTTGATTACTGTTTGAATTAAATATCAAAGTGTTTTTCCGCAACTTCTTTGATATTAGTTTCTGAGTATTAATTCTTGTTAAGAATTCGATCCTGACACGTTAGTACCTCGATGGTGCTTCCATTGAACCTTCACCATAGTCACTTCCATATGCCGTAATTGCTTTGTCTTTGACTCTAGTATGGCTTCCGGTTCTTCTACGCACCGGTTACCATTGTCCACCCGAATTTTCATCAATGGGATCACACCTTCCTCTTCGTCCAGACACTTGCGAAGGTAACACACGTGGAAGTTAGGGTGAATTCCGTCCATCTGCGGTGGTAAATCCAACCTATAAGCTTGGAGCCCAATATTTTCTAAAATGGTGAAGGGTCCAAGAAAACGAGGACTAAGCTTCCCGCGTTTTTCGAAACGGATGATCCCCTTCCAAGGTGACACCTTCAATATAACTCGTTTCCCTACTTGGAACTCAACCGGTCTCCGCTTTTTCTCCGCATAACTCTTTTGCCGGTCTTGAGCCGCCTTCAACCACTCTCGAATACCCTTCACCTTATCCAAGGTTTCTTGTACAATTTTCGGTCCCGCGAATTGCTTCTCTCCGGCCTCGAGCCAGCAAACTGGGGTCCTACACTTTCGTCCATAAAGTGCTTCAAAGGGTGCCATTCCGATGCTCGAATGATAACTGTTATTGTACGTGAATTCCACTAACGACAAATGTGAATCCCAAGTCTCTCCAAAGTCTATGACACATGACCAAAGCATGTCCTCGAGAGTTTGGATCGTCCTCTCACTTTGCCCGTCGGTTTGAGGATGATAGGTCGTGCTCAACTTAACCTTGGTGCCCAACTCTCTTTGTAATCCATCCAAAAACTTGGAAGTGAACCGACTATCTCTGTCTGAGACTATGGATAGCGGAATGCCGTGACGTGACACCACTTCGTCGATATAGAGTTTAGCAAGTTTGTCCATCGGTAATATCTCCCGCATTGCTAAGAAATGCGCACTCTTGGTAAGTCTATCCACTACCACCCAAATAGTGTCATGCCCCTTCAAGGTCTTCGGTAGCTTGGTGATAAAGTCCATCGTGATGTGTTCCCACTTCCACTCTGGAATGGTTAACGGTTGCAAGCTCCCGTAGGGTGTTTGATGCTCCGCTTTAACTTGAAGGCATGTGACGCACCTTTCCACATAATTGACCACATCAAGCTTCATCACCGGCCACCAATAGTGCAATTTTAAATCTCTATATATCTTGGTGCTACCGGGATGTATAGAGTACTTGGACTTGTGTGCCTCCGCCAAAAGCAACTCACGGTTTCCCCCAAACTTCGATACCCAAATTCTTCCTTGGAATAACTTAAGGCCGCGACTATCTTCCGTTGGCGCCTCCCGTTGTTTCACCATGATTTCTTCCTTGAGGTTTTCTTCCCGAAATGCCTCCGCTTGACTTCTTTTGATGTCCTCCACTAAGTTTGATATTACATCAATCCTAGTTAGAGTCACTTTGATTTTGCCTCCGTAATTCTTTCGGATCAAAGCATCCGCGACTACATTGGCTTTACCCGGATGGTACAACAACTCACAGTCGTAATCCTTCAAGAGTTCTAACCATCTTCGTTGCCGCTTGTTGAGATCTTTTTGGTCAAAGATGTACTTCAAACTTTTATGATCGGTGAATAAAGTACACTTCGTCCCGTAAAGGTAATACCGCCATAACTTTAAGGCAAATACCACCGCCGCTAGCTCCAAATCATGCGTAGGGTAATTCTTCTCGTGATCCTTGAGTTGCCGTGATGCATACGCGATTACTTTTCCCCTTTGCATCAAAACACACCCGAGTCCAAACTTAAAGGCATCACTATAAACTACAAAATCCTCGGATCCTTCGGGCAAGGATAGGATCGGTGCTTCGAATAACCTCTTTTGGAGAGTTCAGAAGGCTTTCTCTTGTGCCTCGGTCCATAAGAACTTAATGTTCTTCCTTGTCAGCGATGTGAGTGGAGACGCGATCTTCGAAGAGTCTTGGATAAACCGTCGGTAGTAACCGGCTAAGCCCAAGAAACTCCTTATCTCCGTTGGGCTCGTCGGTGGTTCCCAATTCATCATTGCCTCGATCTTTGCCGGGTCCACCTTTACTCCATCCTTTGACACCACGTGGCCCAAGAATTGCACTTCTTGTAGCCAGAATTCGTATTTCGAGAATTTTGAGAATAATTTCTCCCTTCGAAGGATCTCTTGAAGTTCCCGCAAATGTTGCCGATGCTCCTCCTCATCACGCGAGTAGATCAAGATGTCATCAATAAAGACTATATATGACTGATTTGTCTAAGAAAGGTCGGCATACTCGGTTCATCAAGTCCATAAAGACGACCGGAGAATTAGTTAATCCAAAAGGCATGACTAGGAACTCGTAGTGGCCATATCTCGTTCGGAAATCCATCTTCGGTATATCGCTCTCCTTCACCCTCACTTGATGATAACCGGATCGTAAATCTATTTTAGAGAAGCATCCCACTCCTTGAAATTGATCGAAGAGATCGTCGATCCTAGGAAGTGGATACTTATTCTTCACGGTAACTTTGTTGAGTTACCAAAAGGGTGTTAGCCTAGTGGTAAGGCATGTGGACTAGCTAGTAGCGGTCTCATGTTCGAACCCTGGGGGACGCATCCTGGAGGTACGGGGGCTTCGACCCCGGGCTGCATGCTTTAGCAGTCGGGCTTCGGCCCATATTGCCAGGGATTAGTCTGGGCCCAATGTGGTCTGGGATACCCTCTCCCCAAAAAAAAAAAAAAAAAACTTTGTTGAGTTCGCGGTAGTCGATGCACATCCGCATAGACCCGTCCTTCTTCTTCACAAATAAAACCGGAGCTCCCCAAGGCGACGAGCTCGGTCTTATGAATCCCTTCTCGAGAAGTTCTTGAAGTTGCGTCATCATTTCTTCCATCTCCGTCGGTGTTAGACGATAGGGAGCACGAGCAATTGGAGCTGCTCCCGGAGTGAGGTCGATGTGGAACTCCACTTGTCGTTCCGGTGAAGCCCGGATAGATCCTCCGGAAATACATCCGGATAGTCACACACCACGTCCACATCTTCCAACTTCTTCTTTTCTAACTTCACGTCGATCACGTAGGCTAAATACGAAACACATCCTTTGGCTAGGATCTTGCGTGCTTTGAGTGACGATATAATCATGTTGGTCCTCCGATTCTTCTCTCCGTAGATTACTACTTCACCACCATTAGGCAAAGGTACTCGAATTAACTTATTGGAGCAGAATATGCCAGCGTCGTGCTTAGCTAGCCAATCCATCCCCACGATCACGTCAAATCCCCCGATATTGGCCGGTAACAAATCTATAGCGAAAGGTTCCCCATCTAATTCTAAGGTACATCCAACATAGCATTCCCGAACTACCATATTTTTCCTATTGGCTACCTCTACCACTAGATCATCATTCAATAAACTAACAGGAATTGTGAAGTTCTTGCAAAACATAGTAGAAACAAACGATCGGTTCACACCAGAATCAAATAAAACACGGATAGGTAGATAGTTCACTAGAAACGTACCCGACACCATGTTCGCCGTCTCTCTCGCCTCATCTGCCGTCATTTGGAAGGCCCGAGTTGGTGCCTTCGGTTGAACTTCTTTCTTCGGCATTGCTCCGCTCAAAACCCTTTGGTTGCCCTTAGCTATCTTAGGGAAATCCCTCTTGATGTGCCCCGGTTCCCGGCACTCGTAACAAACTCCCCGTGAGGGGCAATCCCGACTCATGTGGTCCTTACACCCACACTTGAAACATTCTATCGCTCCAAAAAACGGTTTCGGATTGCAAGGCCCAAAGTGTTTGCTCTTGCACTTGGGGCACCATCTTGCCTCTCGTCGCGGATCAGTGCTCCTCCCCCCGTTAAAGGGTTTGGAAGGTCGGGCGGTCCCGGTTCGCCCCTCCCACTTCCGCTTCTCACCTTGTTGCTTCTTCTCCTCTCTCTCTCTCTCTCTCTCTCTTGTAGTATGTCGTCCTCAACTAGATGAGAAGCCTCGATCACTTCTTTCAAGGTAGTCTTTCGAGCGTTCCTCACGCCCGTCTTCATCTCTGCCGGTAATCCCTTCACAAACGCCTTTATCTTAGACCCCTCGTCAGTTGCCAAGTGCTCGACTAGGCGAAGTTTATCCATGAATTGCTTAGCGTAGTCGGCAATAGTTAAGTTGCCCTTCTTCAGATTTCGGAAATCGTCTTCGATTTTGTCAAGTGCCCTCTCAGTGCAATATTTCTCCATTAACTTCTTTTTGAAGGTTGGCCAAGTGAACTTAGCCAAAACCTCCGGTGTAAGCGCCCTTCGGGTAACGTTCCACCAGCTCAACGCATCCCCTCTTAGCAGTTGGGATGCAAATTTGACTCGCTGAGAGTCCGCGCATTTACTTGACTCGAACGCCATTTCTATGTCTTGGATCCATTTCATCCATGCTAGCGGGTCGGTCATCCCGGAGAATTCTGGAGCTCGACAACATAAAAGGTTTTGAAGGAGCAACCCCCATTCTTCTTCTTCTCGGTCCTAACTGCATGTTCCTCAGTTCCGACGACTACCGGTCCGCCACCCGACCCATTCACAGCATTCTCTGCCATTACCTCGGTTCTTCGGTGACTGGCATCACGATCCTCTAATAGCTTCAAGAAAAAATTCTTGTTGTTGTGCCATGACCGAATTCATGGCTTGCATCACATTGTCTTGGATCCTTGTCTCCATGGTTACCTCTTTTAAAATCGGTTGCCCAGTCTCGCGATTCACCCTTGGTACTTGTTCCGGTCCTCCACCCACGACATCGGTTACGGGTGGCCTTTCATCATCTGTTACCAAAGGAGGTTGATCGGCGGTAGACTCAACTTCAACGTGACCATCCCACGGATTTTGGAGCATGTTTCGGGTGTTTACCATTGTGAACTGTCACACATGATAAAGATCATACCGGTTAATCCTTTGAAAGATAAACGGTTCAATACATACTACTACAACGATTAGCCATCACAATAACAATTTCAAGTATGCTCACGTAAACATAAATTCAGAACAACACTGGGCAAGTGAGATTGTGAACATATTTTACATAAGAATCCTCGTTGTCGTCATTATAAGTCTTAATCAATGCAATTCTGTAATCCTAATACTCTCCACACCTAGGAATATTCTACCCATGTGGACAATGATACTATAAGCACAACCGGTCTTGGTATACTAAAGTCGACACCTAGTTCATTTAAACTAGAGCTCTAATACCAACTTGTAACACCCCATAAAACGGGACAAACAAAAATTTCCGAAAAATGGAAAGGTGGTAATCACATGAATGCCAAAGCATGAGCTCATTCAAAAAGAAACAATAAATGCCTGTTAATTACACGTTTGTAATAAGAAGCAATGATAGATGACAACTTTCTAATCTAAAATCTAACTACAAATAAGATTACAATCAGTTGTCAACTATTTCCAAAAGGATCGTCTTCTCGAATGGCATCCCAAAATGCTCCCAAGCTCACCTCTACAAGCCTACTAAACTTCTTTGGCGCTCGCGCCGCTAGAACCTGAGATACATATGAAAACAATCAAGTGTTAGGCCAAACGGGCCTAGTGAGTCGTACAAGAACATAGCATAACATTTATAAACATGGTATGAACATTTATATCCTTTTAGTCACTAAAGGCCACCAGGGAACCAATGGGGGAGACCCATCACGCCAATGAGTTTTACCTCAAGTCAATGTACCTTGATGTTCACTCACCTGAGCAACATCCCCAAGGCCCGACACACATGAAGACTACCTCCCAGGCATTACTCCAAATGGCGGAGGTCTAGGTGCATACCGTCATGGTGGCACCTCAGACTACATTCTCCTAGCACTTACTCATGGTTCATCCTACGTACGTACGATATCCATATCTATACATAATTCCATCTCAACAAGATTGTTAGAGCATAAATTTGTTGGATACAAGATCATGAAGACTGAAGGTCAAAGTACAAGAAGTCAAAGCTGAGAAAGTCAACTCTCATTAAAAGTCAAAGTCTTTGTAATAAAATGTTAACGTCAAAGTTCTTGTATTTGTTTGTTTCCTTTGTTATTTGTAGTGGGTATAAATACTTTTCATTTGTTGTTTAATAGATAGATGAGTTAGAATCGTAAGTGCTCATTTTTGTATCAAAAACTAGAGAGAGAAAGCTAGAGAGAGAAAGAGGTTAACAGAGAGAAAGAATTATAAACTGTTGCATTAAGAAATCAAAACAAGTTGGTTTAATTGTTGATTAAATCTTGTTTGTTAATCATTGTATGCAATTAGAACTAGAATTGGACAAACAATTGGTATCAGAGCAGATCCAATTTTGAAATCAGATCAAGAAGTTGAGTTCGTACTGTTCTTGAGCCGAGAATCGATTTCTGAGTTTTAGTGCGAATTAGGAGTTAAATTTGATTAGGTTTTGTTTGATATGTGATATCGATCATGTCTGTATAGTTTAATTCGAAAATCGCACTGTAATTGATTGATAATTTTGAGTTTTGTTGAGTTTTTGAGTTTCACGAGTCGAACACTGTAATTTCAATTAATCATTGTAATTTTCACTTGTATTTGAAATTTCAGTATTGTAAATGTATTTCGTATAGTGTGGGGATGAAATTGTATAAATTTTAGAGTCAGAAATCAAGTTTACTTGATTTTTGATCGATCAGATCAAGAACACGCAAGGAAAGACCAAGAACGCGCAAGATCAAAGTTTCGCGCTAGTTCTTCTGAGAAACGCGCAAGGTTCATCTGAAGAACGCGCAAGATTGGAGAATTATGAGTTTGGGCCAAAACGCAAAGAAAGCTATTTGCGAGTTCATCATTTCGCGCAATTAGTGTTGTGCGCGAACAGGAAAACGCGCAAAGTATTGTTTTGCGCGAACTGACAAACGTGCAAACTGTGTTTTGCGCGAACTAGAAATGCGCATATGCCGTTTAGTGAGAAGTGGACGATCAGTGGTTAGCGAGTTCTAGAAACGCACAAGTCTAAGACTGCGAATTTGAGGTTCTGCGAGTTTGAAATCCTCTAAATTTTGTCTAAGTGTTGGAACGCGCAAACCCTTGCGAGTTTTATACTTCGCGCTACCTTCACTCTGCGAGTTCTTCTTTCGCGCAACCAACGTCTAGCGCGTTTCAAGCTTTGCGCCATCAACGTCTAGCGCATTTCTAAGCTTTGCGCTACCTTCTATTAGCGAGTTTTGTAGCTTTGAGTGAACTTCAGCTAGAGAGAAACTACTTCGTGCATATCAAGTCTAGCGAGTTTCCAATTCGCGCAAGCCTCATCAAGTGAGTTCCTACTTCACGCGAATAGGCATCTGCGATTTTCATCATGAATAGTGATCTGCGAGTTTCAGGACTTAGTCAAATTTTTCAATTTTTTTTTCTTTTCAAAATATTTTTTCAGTGTCAATATTTTTTTTTTCTTGTGATTTCATAATTGGACTAACGATCAAATTTCAAGTTCTTTTTGTTGAAACAGGATGTCTTCTCAAGGAAAAATGACATCAAAAGAAGAGATTGCTAAACTTAAAGCAGAGCCTCTTCATCTTGAAGGACGATTTGCACGAAGTTGTAAAAAGTTGGAAGAGTTACATATGGACGTTGCTGCATATAAATGTCATATGGAATATTATAAGAAGAAACATGATAATCAAGTTGACATTTATAATACTCTTAATGAGTGGATGCATGCCCATATAGCTTTTCTAAAGAAGACAACAGGTTCAGGTCAATATTCAGAATTTTTTACCAGATACAAGGAACATATTCAACAACTTGAAAAGGAAGTTATTCAAGTTTTGAAAGTTGATAAATGGTTGGAAGCTGAGAAATTAAAGACTGATAATTCTGAATTACTGCAAAAGATCTCTGATTTGGAAATTCAGATAATCCAGATTCAACAAGCAGATTCTGTTGACAGTTATGAGATGAAGATTAAGAATCTGGAGGATGCTAATGCTGAGCTTCAAAAGAAAATATCTTAATTGGAACAAAAGGTATTCAAAGACAAAGATCAGTTTGAATTTGAAAAGAAATAATTTGCAAAGAAATTTTCAGATTTTCAAGAAAATGTGCTAATGAGAAGAAAACGATTGAGCTTAAATGCATTAAGTTTTCTCAACAAGTTTCTGATTTTGAAAAAGAGATCATTATTGAAAGAGAAAAGTTTGCAAAGAATAAAAAGGAAATTGAACAGAAGAACGTTGGATTTTTTTAAAGAGATATCTGATGGACGAAAGAATGTGGAAAAAGACTTTGAAGAAGAAAGAATTATATTTGAGGAAGAGATAAAGAAGCTGACTGCAAAGTTATCTGAACTATTTGAGAGTGCACTAAAAGATCAGAAAGCGAAGTCTGAGTTCAAGAGAGAGATTGACCTACTTGTCAAGGAAAGAGATAGTTACTCTTCAAAGATAAAAAAGCTTGAAGATATCATTTCCAAGGTGGTGGTGACTGAGCACAAGACTCCAGAGTCAATTATCCACACACCTAGAGATGATTCAGCTGATTCGGAATGCTCTTTCAAGACAGCTGTAAGCTCACATCATAAGACTGTTTCTTCCAAAAGGTCAGTTAAATCTTCTGATCAGATTCGTAGTACTAACCTTTTCTATGATAGAAATATAGATGGTTCAGGTACACATCAAAGACGACGGAGATACAAAGAAGAAAAACTGGTCTGGAAAAAGAAACCAGTTAAAGATGAAAAGAAAGATGAGCTGAAAGGAAAGAAGTTATGTGTATATACACATAAAGTCAAGAAGAACAATGCGCGTAAAGGTAAATCTGATTATATTTACACGAAAGATCAATTAATCAGGTTATCAGGTAAGAAATACTATTGTTCTTATTGTCGTACACATGATCCTGTTCACAAAACTAGTGATCATTTCTGGTATGGTTCTTACTCAGTTACTCCCATAAGAACTGCAACTAACATTCATGGACCCAAATACCAGTGGGTACCAAAACGAAAGACTGATTCTGTGTTGCAGGAATCTACTATCAAGGGGGAGTAAGAGAACCGAGGCTTCTAAGTAAATCAGCTTAGGACCCGTACTTCAACTAAGTTTGACTTCTAAACACAACAGTTTAGAACTCGTACTTTAACGTTGAAAGAGATGATACTCCCGGGCGGATATGAAGATGTACTCCGATACTCAGATGAGGAAATCAACCTTCAAGGGGGAGTACATATGTTTCTGGAAATATGTATTCGGAAGATATGACGAACTACACTTCAAAGGGAGTCGTAGATCTCTATCATGTGCCTTTTACTGCCAAATTTCAGATGCATATTTTCAGGGGGAGTAAAAGATTATGACTTATGATTATTTTAGATCAGAACTCGTACTTTCATCGTTTTAATGCTTTATGTTTTTTAATTTTGAATAAATTTGTGAATAAAGTTGCTTTGACATGACTTTGAGACTTGTGCAGAATGAGAGAAGCTATCAAGATCATATCTTTATGACTTCAGCTGACTTCATGAGATTTAAGACGAAGTGAAAATGTTAATTTCTTATCTTAATCTTATATATCGTTGAAATAAGGACAACTTTCAATCATAGAAAACATATTTTTAATTGTTCAAACCACTTCCCGATTCTTAAACAGATTTCATGAATTGGAAGTGTGATTTTAAATGTTTTCATTTTATTTGTGTTTAAATGAATACAAACCGTGTGTTTCCAAAGATAAATACTTGTGTATTGTCTTTTCTATATCGTTTCAAGTATTCACACACACCGGTTTAATTTTTGTTCAAAATGTTCTTACCATGTCTCAAATTTGAAACATATTTTTCGATGGTAAGACACCCCTCTTATATTTCAAAGAATTTTAAGCGTAATTTCATTTCTAAACGTTCATTTCAAGAATGTCTATATTTTTTATTCATATGGACAATATCTATTATTCTTGACCATAAGCCTTAATTGTTATATCATTCATTTCTGATCATTTTTCATACAATGTCAGATTTTCAAACAAGTCTTTTACTTTCATATCTATTCATTCAATTTACTTGTTTGAAATATCTTCAATGTTTACAAATGCTCATATCTTCATGATTATATTCTGAGCATACAAATATCTGACTTGTATTTGAGCTTTAACTGTTCAAGTTAAACCATTTGAGCAACGTTATGCTTATATAGGAAATTATGGGTTCTTTGTGCTAGGACTTAAATGAACTTCTATGGATTCACGTTAACCAGTGTTTCCTACCCAAGAAGTTACTCCATAGTGATTGAGTGTGAGGCGTCTAAAAGAAATGAGTGTGGGATGTGTTTTGAGGTAAAATGGAAATGAGAGTTTGGTTATCTGTGAGCTTAATGATTAAAAGAAAGAGGGTGTGAGATCAGAGTAAAAGAATATCAAACCCTGCACCAACTACTTTCTGAGCCGGGCAGCCACATTACTAATGTTTCACACTTCTTCGTGAACGTTATTGAAACAGGCAACTAGCCCATGCCAACTCTTGATAAAACCCCACCAGCCACTCATTTTCTTCTTAAAAAGAAAGTGTTTCATATTTTAAGGGGATGCAACACATAATCTATCTGATTTTCATTTCGAAAATCTGGATATTGAAAAAGAAGAAAGTCTGCCCCACCTTCGCACTTCAATCATGCACATTGAGTCTGTGTTTATACTACTGTTCTCTCAGTGGTTTACACAATGTTGAGCCTTATTAAAAGCAATCATCATATGCTTAATTCTTTCTACACTTGCACGAACACACAAGGAATTCGTTTTCTTGTCATAACGTTCATAGAAATTTCCTTTGTGGTGTTTCGATGATTGGATGGAAGCCCTGGGGGAGTGAACATCAAAAAGCTCCTTTCTTATGTGTATTTGTTACACACAGTGACTTAGTGTTACTGACAGGCATTTTAATTGATTCATTTGTTGATTCAGGAGTTACATGAATATTTTGTCTGGATTTGAAAAGATCTAGATGGATACATTGTTCAAATTGGCAAAGGATCAGAGGCTCAGCTTGACAGATCAGTGGTCAGAACAGAATTTCAGTGATATTTCTTGACAAAGTTTTGATGAACCAGATGCTCTATTCATCAAAAAGGGGGAGATGATTTTAAAGAAAAGTCCAAGTCAGAAATTTCAAAGTTAAAAGATTTGAAGATGACAATGTTCAAAGTTTGAAAGTTTGAAAAGATTTCTGAAGATATGCTGATTTTGAAGAAATTTTCTTTCAAGAACTGTTTGATAAAGCATTTCGTGCTAAATATGAATATAATTTCTTTCCCGAAGTCTGAAAGAGTTTGGTGATCATTCTGAAGAGATTATTGAAGATTGTTGGTATTTCTTGAAGATAGATTTTGGGGAGATTAAAGTTAAAGATCAACCAAAAGAGGAAGATTCTTACTTAGACTGAGCTTAAAGGGGAGATTTTAAAGTTCTTCAATGTAACCAAAAGGGAGATTGTTTTGCTAAATCTTTTTGTGATGATCTTGAATCCAAAGGGGGAGATTTTTAGAGCATAAATCTGTTGGATACAAGATCATAAAGACTGAAGGTCAAAGTACAAGAAGTCAAAGCTGAGAAAGTCAACTCTCATTAAAAGTCAAAGTCTTTGTAATAAAATGTCAAAGTCAAAGTTCTTGTATTCGTTTGTTTCCTTTGTTATTTGTAGTGGGTATAAATACTTTTCATTTGTTGTTTAATAGATAGATGAGTTAGAATCATAAGTGCTAATTTTTGTATCAAAAACTAGAGAGAGAAAGCTAGAGAGAGAAAGAGATTAACAGAGAGAAAGAATTGTAAACTGTTGCATTAAGAAATCAAAACAGGTTGGTTTAATTGTTGATTAAATCTTGTTTTGTTAATCATTGTTTGCAATTAGATCTAGAATTGGACAAACAAAGATACATGTATGAGAACTCATAAAATCCCAAACATATTTTAGGTACAAAATTCTAAAATGTACAAGTCCCAATATGGTATCCAAGGCTTACCAAAACAACATATAACGAAGTTGTAATAGCATTAATATCCACATTATCAATATCCACATGAAATGCCTTGACTACATTCCCAACAATCTTACAAGTAGTAGTCAGGTCAAACTTATCAGGTGATCATATGTTTACATGAATATGAAATACCAAGCAAGTAAACACACAAGATATGTATCTCTTTTGAAAATGGTAGTAGAAACTCAATATCTACGGTTTTACACAAAACCCTAGAAAAACTTGGATGAGATGGTGAGAAGATGACACTTGAATTCTAGCTTGCTTCCACCCACTTCCCAAAAGCTCAATAAATGAAAAGATTAATCCTAGGTTTGCAATAATTGAAGCTAGGGTTTCAAACCTCCCAAAATTGCCCAAGAAGAGCTCTCAACCGAAGTTATATCTGATTGTGTGAGAATGTGGAGTAAAAATCGGTTTAGAGACAATTTTATACGCCCAAACCCCGCCGGAGACAGTGCCCGACGACATTGCCCATGGCACTGTCGCGGGGGCATAGTCGCGCGTCGTTCGACACTTACGGTTCAGGCCCCACGATAGTGACCGGCGAAAATGCCCTTGTCACTATCGCGAGGGCAAGGTCGCGCCGAGACACTGAGTCTCGGTACATGTCCCGCGATTGTGACCAGCGACTGTACCCGAGGGCACTGTTGCGTGGCACTATCGCGCCACTCTCACGAGCCTCGAAAATTCAACTAAAACCCAACGCTAGCACATACGATACGAGAATTTAGAAGATATAGCATTGTCGATTCCATAAAGCACAATTTATACACATTTAGCGTTCCTAATAATTTAACAAGATGACAATGAACAAGGAAATACTTACCTTAAATTTTCCGGGTGTTACAAAGAACAACACCAAAAAAATCTAATGATGGTAACTGGAAAGATGAGAATGCCCCAAATCAACTGCATAAGGCTGATGGTTTTGGAAGCTTATTAGATATGAAGATTGATTCAATTCCAACAAAGTTGGCACATTCATTGTGGACAATTTTGACCCAGTACACATGGTGATCAGAACAAAAAAGGACCTATTAAGGTAACAAAGGAGCCGGTGAATCACATTCTAGGACACAAAGATGAAGGAGTAGATATTAATGAAATTAAGACATACATGGAGTTGGATGGGATATTAAAATATTGGAGAGCACAGTTTGAGAAACCCTTGATTAAACTGAAGGATATTGTGAAGAAGATAATTGATTCAAACAGTGCAGACTGGAATTTCAAGATAAATTTCATTGTTTTGTTTGTAAATACAATAGTAGTATCTATGAAGATGAGAACATGCAATCTTGCCATTATTTCACATCTTGGAAAAGATTTGGATTTAAAAAACGTCAATTGGTGCAAATACATTATAGATTGTGCAAAAGAAAGCAAGATTGGCTGGAAAAATGAATAAGATGCAAGCTTCTACATAGAGCCAATAACATTTTTGACAGTATGTAGTCAACTTTAATCTCATTTTATTCAAGATTAATATAATAGTTAGGATTGTGTTAATCATGAATGCATTCATTATTCAGTGTGAATAAGTTTGATATGCATCGATTGGGTTAATCATGAATGAATTTAATATTCAGTATGAAGAAGTTTGATACACATGCTAATTGATAGATTATTGATTGGGTTAATCATGAATGCATTTAATATTCAGTATGAATAAGTTTGATATACATGCTAATCGATAGTTTATGGAATGTTTTAATCATGAATGCATTCAATATTCAGTGTGAATAAGTTTGGTATGTATGCTAATTGATAGATTATCGATTGGGTTAATCATGAAAGCATTCATTATTCAGTGTGAATAAGTATGATATGCATGCTAATTGATAGAATATGGATAGTGTTAATCATGAATGCATGCATTATTCAGTATGAATAAGTTTGATATGCATGCTAATCGATAAATTATGGAATGTTTTAATCATGAAAGCATTCATTATTCAGTATGCATAAGTTTGATATTCACTCTGAATATCATAACATTTTTTAAATTTACATATCTGAATTATACAAAATGTAGCTTCTTTATCTTGACTCAAGAGCACGCAATGGAATGGAGCATAAGAAGATAAGGCCTGCACTTAAAGCATGGAATACAGAGATAATGAAGATGAGGGAGAAAATGGAATTAAGTAATGGAGGTTTTGGAAGAGGGGTATTGGTAGAAAAATATGTTGAAACAGAAGAGAGTGCAACAAAGAAGAAGACAATTAAGGTAAATATATATTTACATTTGCATTATAGTACTTAGTTTGATAACTGAAATCTCTATAAAAAACAGGATTACTTGAAGATGCTTGATGAAGGTTTAAAAAGAACTCTATACAAACAAGGCAGAAGTTGAATACAACCTAAAGCAAGCAATAATGTTCTATCCAGAAGATAGTTCTTTGACATAGTGGAAGTCAAGTTATGAAAAATCATTTTTCATAAAGTCAGAAATGATTGTTGAGTAGAATATTGTCATTGGAGAAAAGATAGGTGGACTTGCAGATAATAGAGAAGGAGATCAGAATGAATACAATACAGAAGGGAGCAATAAGAATGAAAAGAATGAAGAGCATATAGTATCAATAGAAGAAGAGAAGAAGAGGCAAATGTTTATGAAGAAAAAAAAAAGAAAAAGAAGAGAAGGAAGTTTGTGAAGAAGCAGAGCAAGCAGTTGACATGGAAACAAATACAAAGCAGATTACAGAGGATGATGTTATAGAGGGAACATCAAAAATAGAGAATGAAGAAGGGAAGAATATTATGTGGTCTGCCGACATACAATATTGGAATGACTTGGCAACATCAGCAGATATTGAGAATGCATTAAAGAATGCAAATGAAGAAACCAACATGCAGTTTCAGAAAGTTTGAAGATTGAAGCAACATTAATTATAGAGGATGTTGTTGCAGATATTGAGATGCAACAAGAAGTTAGTGAAAAGGAAAAGGTGAATGAGGAGGGGATAGAGAAGAACAAGGATAAGAACAAGGAAGAGAATAAGGTAGAGGAGAACAAGGAAGAGAAGAAAGTAGAGGAGAACAAGGAGGAGAAGGAAGAAGGAAATAAAAAAGAAGAGAAGGAGACAGAGAAGAAGCAGGAAGAGAAGAAAAATGAAGAAAAAAAGAAGGAGAAGGTAAATTAAGAGGAAGTAGTTGAGCCACAACTTTCAGATACTCCACACTTCAGTCTGGGAATATCATAGGTAGATACTCCAAAGAAACAAAATGAAAAAGATGTTGGAGAAGAGATTACAAGCAAAAAAAGGCCCTTGTACCACTACTAGAAAAAGAGGTATTAGTGACGAAAAATCAGTGACGGAAATTTCCATCGCTAATTAGTGACGGATTAGTGACGAATTAGCGACGAAATCTATTCCGTCACTAATTTGTCGCTGATTAGCGACGGAATAGATTTCATCACTAATTAGTGATGGATTAGCGACGGAAAATATATTTTTCTATTTAAATAATAATAAAAATGAAAATCCACGTGTCCGTCTCTAATTAGTGACGGATTAGTGACGGAAATTTCCGTCGCTAATTAGTGACGGAACCCATTAATTTCTATTTAAAAAATAAATAAAAATGAAAATCCACATGTCCGTCGCTAATCCGTCACTAATTAGCGAAGGATTAGTGACGGACACTTGGAATTCGTCACTAATTAGTGACGGATTAGCGACGGAATTTTTTTATTTTTGATTTATTTTAAATTTTTTCATGTTTGTGTTATATGTATGCATGTGAATGTCTATGTGTTACATGTGTATGTATATATATATATATATATATGTGTGTGTGTGTGTGTATGTGTACACTTGTGTTGTTTGCTAAACCAATTGATATATGTATATTGTTGTATATATGTTATATGAATGCATAGATAATGTGTGTATTGTTTGTTAATCGCATATGATATATATATATATATATATATATATATATATATATATGTGTGTGTGTGTGTGTGTGCCAATTGATATATGTATATTGTTGTATATATGTTATATGAATGCATAGATAATATGTGTATTGTTTGTTAATCGCATATGATATATATATATATATGTGTGTGTGTGTGTGTGTGTGTGTGTGTGTCTATATGCATGTGTATATTTTAATGTATAGATAGTGGGTGGGTGTTTATGTGTGTATGTGTTGTTATATATTGTACCTTAATAAGTCAAAGAGTGTCTTATTGGACTATAATTGATCTTAATGGGTTTAAAGGATTTTATTGGGCATTAATGGATTTATTGGGTTTTAAAGGGTTCTATTGGGCTTTAAAGGGGTTTATTGGGCCTTTATGGATCTATCCGGATTTAAAGGGTTTTTTTGGGCTTTAAAAGGTTTCATTGAGCTTTAATGGATCTCTCGGGCTTTAAAAGGTTATTTTGGTCTTTAAAACCTTTTATTGGGCCTTACTGAATCTATCAGACTTTAAAGTGTTCTATTGGGTCTTAATGGATCTATCGGGCTTTATAGGGTTCTATTAGGCTTTAAAGGGTTCTATTGAACCTTAATGAATCTATTGAGCTTTAAAGGGTTTTATTGAGCCTTAATGGATCTATCGGGCTTTA
The DNA here is from genome assembly GCA_954870635.1 of Arctium minus. NCBI lineage: Eukaryota > Viridiplantae > Streptophyta > Magnoliopsida > Asterales > Asteraceae > Arctium > Arctium minus. Next base: position 24,239,590 of record OX941081.1, on the reverse strand, counting down.
AAAGGCTTCATTGGGCCTTAATGGATCTATCAGGCTTTAAAGGGTTATATTTCGTTTTAATGGGTTTCATTGGGCCTTAATTGATTTATCGTGTTTTAAAGGGTTCTATTGGGCTTTAAAGGGTTTCATTGGGCCTTAATTGATCTATCGGGTTTTAAAGGGCTCTATTAGGCTTTAAAGGGTTCTATTGGGCTTTAAAGGGTTCTATTGGGCTTTAAAGGGTTTCATTGGGCCTTAGTGGATCTATTAGACATTAAAGGGTTTCATTGGGTTTTAAAGGGTTTCATTGGGCCTTAATTAATCTATCGGGCTTTAAAGGGTTTCATTGGGCCTTAGTGGAACCACCCGACATTAAAGGGTTTCATTGGGTTTTAAAGGGTTCTATTGGGCTTTAAAGGGGTTTATTGGGCCTTTATGGATCTATCCGGATTTAAAGGGTTCTTTTGGGCTTTAAAAGGTTTCATTGAGCTTTAATGGATCTCTCGGGCTTTAAAAGGTTCTTTTGGTCTTTAAAAGCTTTTATTGGGCCTTACTGAATCTATCAGGATTTAAAGGGTTCTATTGGGTCTTAATGGATCTATCGGGCTTTATAGGGTTCTATTAGGCTTTAAAGGGTTCTATTGAGCCTTAATGAATCTATTGAGCTTTAAAGGGTTTTATTGAGCCTTAAAGGATCTATCGGGCTTTAAAAGGTTTCATTGGGCCTTAATGGATCTATCGGGCTTTAAAGGGTTATATTTCGTTTTAATGGGTTTCATTTGGCCTTAATTGATCTATCGTGTTTTAAAGGGTTCTATTGGGTTTTAAAGGGTTTCATTGGGCCTTAATTGATCTATCGGGTTTTAAAGGGCTCTATTGGGCTTTAAAGGGTTCTATTGGGCTTTAAAGGGTTTCATTGGGCCTTAGTGTATCTATCAGACATTAAAGGGTTTCATTGGGTTTTAAAGGGTTTCATTCGGCCTTAATTGATCTATCGGACTTTAAAGGGTTCTATTGGGCTTTAAAGGGTTTCATTGGCCCTTAGTGGATCCACCCGACATTAAAGGGTTTCATTGGGTTTTAAAGGGTTCTATTGGGCTTTAAAGGGGTTTATTGGGCCTTAATGGATCTATCCGGATTTAAAGGGTTCTTTTGGGATTTAAAAAGTTTCATTGAGCCTTAATGGATCTATCGGGCTTTAAAAGGTTCTTTTGGTCTTTAAAAGGTTTTATTGGGCTGTACTGGATCTATCAGGCTTTAAAGGGTTCTATTGGGTCTTAATGGATCTATTGGGCTTTATAGGGCTCTATTGGGCTTTAAAGGGTTCTATTGAGCCTTAATGGATCGTTTGAGCTTTAAAGGGTTTATTGAGCCTTAATGGATCTATTGGGTTTTAAAAGGTTTCATTGGGCCTTAATGGATCTATCGGGCTTTAAAGGGTTGTATTTCGTTTTAAAGGGTTTCATTGGGCCTTAATTGATCTATCGGGTTTTAAAGGGCTCTATTGTGCTTTAAAGGGTTCTATTGTGCTTTAAAGGGTTCTATTGGGCTTTAAAGGGTTTCATTGGGCCTTAGTGGATCTATCAGGCATTAAAGCGTTTCATTGGGTTTCATTGGGCCTTAATTGATCTATCGGGCTTTAAAGGGTTCTATTGGGTTTTAAAATGTTTCATTGGGCCTTAGTGGATCCACCCGACATTAAAGGGTTTCATTGGGTTTTAAAGGGTTCTATTGGGCTTTAAAGGGGTTTATTGGGCCTTAATGGATCTATACGGATTTAAAGGGTTCTTTTGTGCGTTAAAATGTTTCATTGAGCCTTAATGGATCTATCGGGCTTTAAAAGGTTCGTTTGGTCTTTAAAAGGTTTTATTGGGCCTTACTGGATCTATCAGGCTTTAAAGGGTTCTATTGGGTCTTAATGGATCTATTAGGCTTTATAGGGTTCTATTGGGCTTTAAAGGGTTCTATTGAGCCTTAATGGATCTATTGAGCTTTAAAGGGTTTCATTGAGCCTTAATGGATCTATCGGGCTTTAAAAGGTTTCATTGGGCCTTAAATGGATCCATCGGGCTTTAAAGGGTTATATTTCGTTTTAAAGGGTTTCATTGGGCCTTAATTGATCTATCGGGTTTTAAAGGGTTCTATTGGGCTTTAAAGGGTTTCCTTGGGCCTTAATTGATCTATTGGGTTTTAAAGGACTCTATTGGGGCTTGAAAGGGTTTTATTGGGCCTTATTGGATCTATCAAGCATTAAAGGGTTTTATTGGGTTTTAAAGGGTTTCATTGGGCCTTAATTGATCTATCGGCCTTTAAAGGGTTCTATTGGGCTTAAAAGGGTTTCATTGGGCCTTAGTGGATCCACCCGACATTAAAGGGTTTCATTGGGCTTTAAAGAGTTTAATTGGGCCTTAATGGATCTATCGGGCTTTAAAGGGTTCTATCGGGCTTTAAAGGGTTTTATTGGGCCTTAAAGGGTTCCATTATGTTTATTGTCTTTCTCGATTTTATTTTATAGTTTTGAGAAACTGCATATGGGTTGATTGTTATTTTGTGATTTAACGTTTATTCTAGTTTAGATTTATAATTTTATTTTATTTTAATTTAATTATAATTTTTAAATAATGATAGAGTATTTTGTTAGGGATCATTTAATTTAAATAATAACTATATTTAAAATATTTTATATTTAAAATTAAAGTGATAATAAATTTAATAAAAACAAATTATAATTACATTTAGTTATAACAAGAGTTTTAAAAATTTAGATCCAAAAAAAATATTTATAATTTTCCCTTAAAATTCTAATTTCCATCTAAAATATTCCCCCCTTTATTTCCCCTAAAACATCTTTACCTAAAATATCCCCCTTGATTTCCCCCTTTATCTCCAAGATTCAAAAAAACCTAAGGGGATGTTTGGATGGAGGTATTGAGGGGTTTGGAATGGGAATGATAATGAAAAATGTTGTTTGGTTTGACATAATATAATGAGTCCATTACACCAAACCTATTAATTTTCATTACTGATCAAATTGGGGGTTATAAACCTTTTTGGAAAATGCGTATTATCGTGTTATGAGGCATTTTGAAAATATAAGAGTATAAGTCCATTTGGAATATGGCTTGCCTCAACCAATGATGAGATTTGAGTTAATCATACTTTTGTTCGTTGTTTTTGCATGATAGTGGGTCAGTCGTGTTTTAATGTTTATTACTGGTTTTCATTTGGGGTTTACGTAAATTGTTGGGTCTTTGGCTCGGTTTTGACTAAATGAAGTCTTAAGGACATTTGTCCGGTTTAAAAACAGTTGTGGAGTTTTGAGTACGATGGCGTATGTTTCGTGTCATTTGATAGTTACATGTTTTGGGAGCTTTGGTCTTTCAATTGGAGTCATGTAATGTTAGACAGTGTTGTAATGGATCCATAGGCACGTAAGTCTGTCTGTTTTGGTAAAGCGGGTAAGGTTGGTTATGACCGTTAACCGCTTGGGTTCGCTAGCGAGTAAGAAATAGGTGGCTCGAGCCTCCGAGTTGTAACTCGTCTAGATTGGATAGGCACCCATGTCTATAAGTCCTTGAGGTAGAACTCGATGGAGTATGGCCAGAGGCATAACGGTCTGAGGATTGTCTTGTCGGTGGTGGTGTGGGAACTAGGTCCGGGATATGTGGTGAAATCCAATAACATCACGGGTGGCCCCATTCACGTGTTCTCGCCACCCAAGATGGAAACGTTTAGATGACATGCGAGGAAGTTGTATGGGCAACCTACTTGCGTGTTCCTCTATTTTCAATGTATACGGGTCTCTCCGTCGTAGATCCATGGTATTTTTAAATGTTAATGTCGTATTTTACCAGCTTTGGTTTGTGTGGTCGAAGATAAATGATGGCCTTAATATTGGGTTTTCCCCACGTATATTAAGGTTTGAGTGGAATGCGTCACTTCCACGTTTCGGTATTTGATTTGGTCCATTTTATGGTCAGGTGAGTCTTGGGTCTAATGTCCGTGTTCATGGCGATATTTAATTATACAAATTTTCATCTATGGTATATGAGTTGTGTATCATGTCCACCCGTGTTGGGTATTTGGAGATATAACATTTTTACCCACGTTTTATAAAATTGGGAGTTTTCTCTCTATTCTCATTTTGAGAAAGTTTTAGGTTAAATCTAAGTTTACGGAAGGACGTTTTATATTGGGATCTTAGTCTCTAAAACAGTTTGGTTTGGTTAACGATTAACTCGGTGTCTCTTTCATTTAAAATACATATTTATTGGTAAACGAGTCGTTTTCATAAGTGAAGTGTATCGTTTTGAAAGATTATGATTTTAACTGCATTCTTTCTTTTTAAACGATTAATTTATATATGTTGAAAACTCTTGAGCTCACTAGGCGTTAAGCCTAACCTTTTCATTTGTCGGCATGTGCATCAGGTTCCTGTTGGGGTTTGGTTCTAGCAGCTATGAAGAGTTGAGTCTTAGCTTTGTGCAAGTGTAAGTAGTTGATGATGTCTTCCGCAGTTTGGAGATAGCGACTATTATTGGGTTTTAGTAGCACCCGTCCTTGTTATCAAATACACAAAATAACACTTACGTCAATTGAACCCCAGTTATATGTAAAATCATCCAAGAAACTTTTCAACAAGATTTATTTACCAAAATGCCCAAAGATCCCAAAATGGGTGTTTCACCATGTTTATAAAACTAAACATTTCCAAATAACCAAAACTTATCAGGTGATCAGCAGTTAACAATTTCATGTAAAACACAAAACACTTTAAAATGAACATTTTGGCATGTACACCGTTTTCACAAATCATTTTGAACTCACCTTGCTAGATTTAGGCTAAATCTAGATTTTACCCCACTTTGAGCTTCCTTGACGAAACTTGAATCCTCCAAGCCAAAACCTCCAAAACCTAAATCCAAACATTTTCAACCGTAAATAACCATATTCAACCATATAGAAACATTCCCCAAACATTTTACATCAAAATCTCCATTTTGGTCAAAACCCTAATTTTGACCTAAATCTCTCCAAAATCTTTCAAACCGAAATTGAAATAATAAAACACTAGGATATCATCAATGAAGCATATATGTCACCTAATAAGGTTTAGAAAGGGAGAGGATAAACTTACCACATAGGTTTTGAGCAAAACCTAGTAAACCCCAAAAATCTCTAGTATTAGAGGTGGGAACATAATCTTGCATCAAGAGGTGAAGTCATCATCATAATATGGAAGGGAAATGCTTTGATCTTCATGGAAAAGCCTCAAAATCGGCTAGGGTTCAAGAGGGGGATGGTGGAAAGGATTTGGGAGAGAGTGGAAAGGGGTTAGAAGTGAGGAATAAGGAGAATGAGTGAAAATTCGGACTTAAACAGCCTCTCAGTCCCCGCAGGCGACATTGCCATGCGACAATGACCATGTCAAAGTCCATTGGCATAGTCGCATAGATTGTACCGCGCGTGCCCCTCTTCCTGCAACATTGCCAGGCGACAATGACACTGTCATCGTCGCTTGGCATAGTCGTCGGGCCTGTTCCGATCCCCAAAACCCGACTTTGCCAATACCAAGTCCCTCTACACTCTTAGGGACATTTCATAAAGGTTTCCCAACAAAATCTCGTCATTTACCTGACATAAAAACATTCGGGTGACCTTTACTTAGCGAAAATTACGGGTGTTACAATCCTCCCAACCTTAAAAGAGATTTCGTCCTCGAAATCTAAATTTCCCAATTAACGATGCTCGCATAAAAGATCAACTCCACTCTACTTGCCGGAGCTACCCTTATAACCTTATGTCAGTTCTCTCGATAAGTGTCCCCTTGGGCACAACCTAGATATATCCAAATGACCAGTCATCTTACTAACATAACCCTTAACCATGAGACTGCGGTTGTCTCCCAACCTTGGGTCACAGGTACTACCTCTACGGTAGTTTGTACCTTAATTTCACACCGGCCAAATCACTTTAGTTGAACATGCTTCTGAACCCAAACCAAAGGTCGACATCAACCTCCAAAGAATTCCCAAAATTATTAATGATTGGTTTTTGGTATTGACAACGCCGTCCTTTCGAGGCGTACCAATACGCTCTCAAGGTAGCTGGCTCTTGCAGATCCGACTATCACTCACTCCGATCTACTCTCAATCCTCAAAACATTCCCATACTAAGATCTTTACCTCAACGAGGAACCTATACACTTCGATACTTAATTACCAACATTTAACCTTCTTTTAATTTCCACCACCAAGAGGCCAACATTCTCTTGATCGAACGGGGATACTTTCAAACCTTCCAACGATTTGTTGACTTCAAAAGGGCAAGTTGACGCCTAAACCAAATGGTAGTACCGAAAACGTGGACATCCCACCCGTTATTTCATTCCCGAAGTATTGTCGCGGTAAAGTTGACACCTAATAGGGTGCTAAGACTCCCAATCTTACATTTCTAACCAACGAACCACAATATTTCTCTTGCTCATGCAAGCCCATCAAGACGATATACTAGCAACGTATAACATGATGTCTAACGGTCAATCGACCCGACAAATCCAATCCAACCATACCTAGAATCATACAAGACCTTATCTGCAGGTTTACCGAAGCATAAATATCATCTCTTAACTAAATGGGGAACAAAGTCTAATGCCTCCACTATTCATGCATGACCCGATTCAAAAACTGAAACCCAAATTCAAGGTTGACCACAAGTCGGATCATCCGACGCTTCAAATCCCAAGGACTCCTCTAATCCCTTAATTTCAACTCCTCTAAGCCCTAATGAGTTCAAGGTTTTTCAACCAGTATGCCAATTTGAAATTTATAAACTTTCAAATACATAATTTTTATAACAATTAATCGTGCGGTAAAAATACACTACCGTTCAAAATTGATCACCAACACTACGCATATAAAACCATTTCCAAAACTCATTTGATCGCTACTTACGTTAATAAAAATGGTAAATAAGATGCGCAACAAAATTTTCAAACGGACTACCAGAGCCCCAACATACAACAAATTATACCATATATGTCAAAATAACTTTTCTGCACCAAAACACGTGCAATAAACGTTTGTATTACTCTAAAAGGGAAGTTCACAATTTCGACTTTAAATTCTTTCTTTTTAATCGCTAGATATCGTGGCATAAAATTTTCAACAAGCCCATATGCATCAGCTTACTCCCCCAAAACTCAGTAAAACGATAGGGACGTAAATAAATTTCAAATCGAGTTTAAAACTTTGAGCCGCACAGATAAAACACACTCGACCAAAATAGTAACTACAATGACATGAACATCGATAACTCACTTAATGCATTGCGGAAAATTTCTAACGGTAAAACCAACAAATGAAACGTGTTCTGAACAAAAGTTCTATCTGAAACAACATAAATCTTTTATCCTTTTACTCACACCAACAGTATAATTTAATCCAAATATGAATAGTGTACCATGATTAACACATGTATAAAACCCAAAGACAAATCGCATGATATTGAAACTTCTCCAAAATAACATATGGGGTGACATCTATTAACAAAACCCATAATTTAACGTACCCAATAAAGTGTGTACACATGTTCCAAAATTTATCTACGCGACGCAAAATGTCGTACGATAAGACACCATAAAACCCAACATGAAGAGCATAAGATGACAATAAGTCTAAAAATGTGGAAATCTTAAGATCACAACGCAAAAAAATGAAACAACCCTTCCTTAACAGCACTAGCATGAGACGCGACGCCTAATAATCTTGCAAATTTACGCGCAATAAAATTAAAACCCATGCATTTCAAAGTACACTCACGCGCCCAAAACGTCGCAACACAATATTCTATAAAATTCAACACGTCTCGTACAGACTAAAATTCCCAAGAAAATTCAGACTCAAAAACATGGGGACAACTCTTCCTTTAAAACCTTAACATACGTGGAGGGGATCCAATGTCAAGGTCTAAAATTTCATAGTTACTTGCCCAATACTCCAAATAATATTAAAACATGGATATTACAAGATCCATCAATAGTGTTAGACACGAAACGGGGATAAAGAGATTTTTAATAAAATATTTGTAACCACGTGCAACAATCATGCATGTTTTAGCTCACGGTTTAAAATCTGATGAGTGTTAGATGCTCTACCAAGACTTCGTAACATACTCACTCTATGCTTTGAAAATATGAGAAACAATTTATGCAAACTTATTTAGAAATACATTTCGTTAATGAATTTGGTCGGCACTCGGCGTCTTAAGACTATGCTTCTCAATTTCCCGTTATACTTTTGTCATCCGGGTGCATCAAACATCTTAGAGCCACAAACCCACTAATTTGGTTAACTTACACTTTTCCTCAAAACATAATCGGTCTGTCAAGCTGATAGTTCTAATCCAACCAATAATTCTGACCCAAGATGGTCAACTTAATGCATTCATCGCACTTAACTATCTCTCCAAAGTGACATTGCTATAAACATCAACCCTTCCTTAGATCACTCGCTTAGAAACTTTCTCACTACCCTCAACGGTCATCATACCAAGGTAGTTCAAGCATACACATGTAGCATGTAGGTTCACCATAACACTGGCCATGTGCCATTATGAACGTACATTACATGATCATCCTTGCGACCCTCGACAAATTTCCCGTTTCTAGCGACTCGATCAATCCTCAAAATATCTTATCTTAAGGTACCTAATGTGCAATTTCATTTTCAATCACCTAAAAGAACGCTAGTTTGAGTCTAGACATCCAAAAATCAATACCTAATTCTCTCAAACTTAAGCTCTGATACCAACTTGTAACACCCTTAATTCTGGAAATAACAACTAATTTAAAATTTTCTAAATACATCGATAATTGATTCATCTACAATCACAAAATAAAGTTTTAACCTCAACACATATAATTTATTCTCTACATAAAGTCTATAACAAGAACGGGTGCTACTAAAACCCAATAATAGTCGTTATCTCCAAACTGCGGAAGACATCATCAACTACTTACACTTGCTCAAAGCAAAGGCTTAACTCTTCATAGCTACTAGAACCAAACCCCAACAGGAACCTGATGCACATGCCGACAAATGTTAGGATTAACGCCTAGTGAGCTCAAGAGTTTTCAACATATATAAATTAATCGTTTAAAAAGAAAGAATGCAGTTAAAATCATAATCTTTCAAAACGATACACTTCTCTTATGAAAACGACTCATTTACCAATAAATATGTATTTTCAATGAAAGATACACTGAGTTAATCGTTAACCAAACCAATCTGTTTTAAAGACTAAGATCCCAATATAAAACGTCCTTCCGTAAACTTAGATTTAACCTAAAACTTTCTCAAAATGAGAATAGAGAGAAAACTCCCAATTTTATAAAACGCGGATAAAAATGTTATATCTCGAAATACCCAACACGGGTGGACATGATACACAACTCATATACCATAGATGAAAATCTGTATAATTAAATATCGCCGTGAACACGGACATTAGACCCAAGACTCACCCGACCATAAAATGGATGAAATCAAATACCGAAACGTGGAAGTGACGCATACCATTCAAACCTTAATATACGTGGGGAAAACCCAATATTAAGGCCATCATTTATCGTCGACCACACAAACCAAAGCTGGTAAAATACAACATTAACATTTAAAAATACTACGGATCAACGACGGAGAGACCCGTATACATTGAGAATAGAGGAACACGCAAGTAGGTTGCTCATACAACTTCCTCGCATGTCATCTAAACGTTTCCATCTTGGGTGGCGAGAACACGTGAATGGGGCCACCCGTGATGTTATTGGATTTCACCACATATCACGGACCTAGTTCCCATGCCACCACTGACATCAAAATCCTCGGACCGTTATTCCTCTGGCCATACTCCGTCGAGTTCCACCTCAAGGACTTACAGACATGGGTGCCTATCCAATCTAGACGAGTTACAACTCGGAGGCTCGAGCCACCTATTGCCTACTCGCTAGCGAACCCAAGCGGTCAACGGTCATAACCAACCTTACCCGCTTTACCAAAACAGACATACTTACGTGCCTATGGATCCATTACAACACTGTCTAACATTACATGACTCCAATTGAAAGACCAAAGCTCCCAAAACATGTAACTATCAAATGACACGAAACATACGCCATCATACTCAAAACTCCACAACTGTTTTTAAACCGGACAAATGTCCTCAAGACTCCATTTAGTCAAAATCGAGCCAAAAGCCCAACAATTTACGTAAACCCCACATGAAAACCAGTAATAAGCATTGAAACACGACTGACCAACTATCATGCAAACACAACGACCAAAAGTATGATTAACTCAAATCTCATCATTGGTTGAGGCAAGCCATTTTCCAAATGGACTCATACTCTTATATTTTCAAAATGCCTCATAACACGATAATACGCATTTTCCAAAAAGGTTTTATAAGATCAAATACACAAAATGACACTTACGTCAATTAAACCCACAGTTATATGTAAAATCATCCAGGAAATTTTTCAACATGATTTATTTACCAATATTCCTAAAGATCCCAAAATGGGTGTTTCACCATGTTTATAAAACTAAACATTTCCAAATAACCAAAACTTATAAGGTGATCAGCAGTTAACAATTTCATGTAAAACACAAAACACTTTAAAATGAACATTTTGGCATGTACACCGTTTTCACAAATCATTTTGAACTCACCTTGCTAGATTTAGGCTAAATCTAGATTTTACCCCACTTTGAGCTTCCTTGACGAAACTTGAATCCTCCAAGCCAAAACCTCCAAAACCTAGATCCAAACATTTTCAACCGTAAATAACCATATTCAACCATATAGAAACATTCCCCAAACATTTTACATCAAAATCTCCATTTTGGTCAAAACCCTAATTTTGACCTAAATCTCTCCAAAATCTTCGAAACCGAAATTGAAGTAATAAAACACTAGGATATCATCAATGAAGCATATATGTCACCTAATAAGGTTTAGAAAGGGAGAGGATAAACTTACCACATAGGTTTTGAGCAAAACCTAATAAACCCCAAAAATCTCTAGTATTGGAGGTGGGAACATAATCTTGCATCAAGAGGTGAAGTCATCATCATAATATGGAAGGGAAACGCTTTGATCTTCATGGAAAAGCCTCAAAATCGGCTAGGGTTCAAGAGGGGGAAGGAGGAAATGATTTGGGAGAGAGTGGAAAGGGGTTAGAAGTGAGAAATAAGGAGAATGGGTTAAAATTCGGTCTTAAACAGCCTCTCAGTCCCCGCAGGCGACATTGCCATGTGACAATGACCATGTCAAAGTCGCATGGCATAGTCGCATAGACTGTACCGCGCGTGCCCCTCTTCCTGCGACATTGCCAGGCGACAATGACACTGTCATAGTTGCTTGGCATAGTCGTCGGGCCTGTTTTGAGCCCCAAAAACCGACTTTTCCAATACCAAGTCCCTCTACACTCTTAGGAAAATTTCATAAAGGTTTCCCAACAAAATTTCGTCATTTACTTGACATAAAAACATTCGGGTGGCATTTACTTACCGAAAATTACGGGTGTCACAGGTACCCGCGGGGCGAGAGTGCCCGATGGCTATGCCCTTAGCATAGTCGCGGTGTCACAATCGCGGCTCTTGGCTTGCTCTCGGTACAAACAGGGCGAGAGTGCCTGAAGACTATGCTCGGGTCACTGTCACGATGTCACAGTCATGGGATTGGTACCGCGGGTTCCCCAAGCGGGTGACTATGCCCGAGAATTATACCAAGGGTACTGTCGCGGAGGCAATGTCGCCGACGGGTCTCAGGCACTATAAAACCCCATTTCATCTCACTCTTTTCATTCATTTCCTCAAATAACATTCTTCCAAAATACTCTATTCTCTAAATACTCTTTGATTTTGTTCATAGGAACATTCAAATTTCATTCATCCATATTTATTGCAAGTTTTGGTGTCACCATCAAGTGTTGGAAGCTAGGAACAAAGACCCACCATCTCCATTGTTGTCTTCTTCAAGAAAGTTGTAGGGTTTTGGGTTTTTATCAAAACTCATTATTATGAGTTCACCTTTACATTTCTAAAACTATATGCACATTAAAACCTTCCATTTATGTTCCTTGAAACTTTTACATAATTTCCTTTTTATTTGGTTCATTTGACTTACTAGGTCAAAACTAGGGTTTTGACATATTTTTGACATTTTGGGAAATGATGATGAGAAATGGTTGGATACTTATAAACAATGATTTCTTTAAGTTATATGAACTTTTGGAACCCAATGAGTGTTTGGTACAATGTGGACTTATTTATAAAAGTTGGATTTATATATTTATGGCTCTTTTGAAATGCAAGTGTTTTTATATATTAAGTATTGGTATGTCATGTGTGGTAAATGAGTAAGTTAGACTAAAATGTCGTGGATCTATAGGCATGCTTAGTCGGGTTATTTCGTGTTTGTGTAATCATGTGTTAATATCTACATTGATGGGATTGATATGGAATGCATGTTAATTTCCTAAAAGAACCATGTTTTCAAGAATGGTGAGGTCCCAAGGTAAAGACCTAGATAGGGTTGAACTTGGTGATTCTTTGGGTAAAATACTTGGATAGAGTTGAACCCATTTTTATACCGAACTAAAAACTTGGATAGAGTTGATATTCAATTTGACTAAAGATACGGATTGGATTGATGTATGTAATTACCCATTCTTGATACTTGTTTATTATACTTTGTGGTCTACTTTTGTGTTCCATCACAACTTATGATGAATCGAGTCTCCCTCGCCTTACCTCAACAATAAATGCTTTGTGGAAAGTTTGGCTCAATATTGTTACCCGGAGTGGATTTCGTTAAAGGCTAACCTGTTGTATTTGGTTACTTGATTTATTTACTTATTATTGGTTGTTCTTACTAGGTTCCAAGACTAACATTTTTTCTTAAAATGATGTGTATATCAGGTTCCTTTAGCGGTGGGATGGCGAAGCCTTGAGAGGAGGGTTGAGTCCCGTAGGGGACGAACTTTTGGATATAGTAATTATTGGGATCTTGAGCGTGCATAGCTTTTGGTGAATTCTTTTGGAGAATGATGATGACACCCGTTATTAATCTAAGCTAGGTTTTTTTAGATTAGTCGGTTGTCAATTATTATTTTCATTATAAGTTGTAAACACTTTTACTCTTTCCCCTCTTTGGGTGATTATATTTCATTGACGACAATCCTACGTCATTATCCAGGTTTAAATTCATTTCAAATTTTAGGGTGTTACACAATTAAATCCAAACTTTCGATGACAAATACTATCCCGATAACAATCAACTTTAGATTTAAATTTATTTAAATCAAGTAAGACTGCCAAATATGATGGTAAATTCCCAAGAACGTCAAAATTTAAATGTAACCCAACTAGGGGTGCTCACGGGTTGGGTTGATCGGGTTGAAGGCTTTTCGACAACTCAACCCAATGTAGGCGGTTTGAAAATTTTATAGCCCAACCCAACCCAGGGTTGGTCGGGTTGTGTTTAAACAAGGTGAGATCAAATTTAGAAATATAAACATAAAGGAAACATTTCTTTGAAATACAACCGAATGGATGATAATTCATGAGAGTATGTAAGTTCATCAAATATTACGATATTACATATAAAAATGTTTAAAACAAATGATAATATGTCAATCAACAACAATCGTTCTAGACGTCTCCAACCCCGATGCTTTCGCTTTCTTGGCCTTGAGGTTGGTCGTGTCATCTACAATCTAAAACGAAAGTTAACAACTTATTATCAAATAAAATAGTTAAACGTGTTTAGTGTTTACCTTCTTCCAAAAACTCATAAGATTGTGTTTCAACAAAATAATCCTTTATTTGAATTCCTCCGTGACTCACCTTCAACCAACTTTGATTACATACTAATGCCTCGAGCATTTTTGGACTCAATGAACTCCTAAATGAGTCAAAAATACGTCCGCTAGTATTAAATGCGGATTCGAAAGCCACCATAGACACGGGAATGACAAGAACATCTTTTCTAATCATAGACAAAGTAGCATACTTACTAGCATTTACCTTCCACCACAATAAAATATCAAATCCGGTAGTCCTTAGATCGGGAGATTCTTCAACCAAATACCTTTGAAGATCACTCATTTTCTCCGATCCTTGCAATTGTTGTTTTTGCATATAACATTCAAATAACGACCTCTTATGAGTTTCATTACTCATTGTCGAGTCTTTTTTGGCGACCTATACACATTAAAGAGAAATACAACAAAGTAAACAAAAAGTCAAACAGACATTAACATATTAAAATGCATATAAATTAAATTACACATAAATTAAATTACACATAAATTAAAATAAATTACACTAACATTATCATCACTACCTCCACACACAACATTGTAGACTTCAAACAACTCGTTAAGAATTTGTTCCACCTTCATAGTAATCTTGGCAATGGTGGTTTTATCGTAAAGCCACTAAAAAAAACTTCAAATATTTCATCTTATACATTGGATCGAGTACAACGGCCAAAAACAACATTTGATTGATATTATGCGGATCCCCCCAATATTTGTCAAACTTAGTCTTCATCTTCTTAGCCATGGTAGACAATATATAATCATTACTTTTATACAAAGAATCCAAGTGTGTATGGATCTTAAAAATCTCATGATATAAGTTGTTATAAGTGACGTGCAAAGCGACACTAAACTTTAAAGTAGCTTCATAAAAAGTGGAAAGAAATTTGATAAAAGTCGATGTACACTTCCAATCAATACTCCAAGGTGGTCGAATTCTCTTTTCCCATTCTCATCTTCTAGAAGGTGAATAAAATACTTGTGATCTTCTTCCTCATAACTTGCAAAAGCTTTTTCAAATTTAAGTGCCACGTCTAACATCATAAAAGTTGAATTCTATCTTGTAGGCACGTCTAAGACCAACCCACCCTTGTAATTAATATTTTCCCTTTCGACACAAGCATTGAACTTTTGTAACCTTGAAGGAGATGATTTAATGTACCTCACACTATTACGAATGGCAACGATTGAATCATGCAACTCTTTCAACCCATCACCCACAATCAAATTTAATATGTGAGCACCACATCTCAAATGGATTAATTCACCATCAAGAACCGAACCTTTCCGTGCATTAATCCTTTTCTTTACATAACCAATTGCCACATCATTAGCGGATGCATTATCAATAGTGACACTAAGAACCTTTTTCTAATCCCCCAAACAAACAAGTCTCGATAACCTTACCAATGGTCTCCCCTTTGTGATTTTCAATTTGACAAAAATTTACAATTTTTTTTTGTGCAAACGTGAATCACTATCAATATAATGTGCGGTTAGGCATATATAAGCCATTTGAGTACATGAACTCCAACAACTTGTGGTTAAACATACTCTTTGCCCACACTTGGTTAATTCTTTCTTCAACTTAACACGTTCCTCGCAAAACAACTTGAATATATCCCTACTAACAATCATTCTACCAGGGACATCAAACTTAGGTTGCAATATTTGAAGAAGCTCTCTTAACCCTTCACCATCAATGACACTAAACGGTTGTTCATCTTTCAACACAAACCTAGCCAAGGCATTGCGACACTTTCTTTAATAAGTCATGGCTAACAGATTTCCCAAACCATCACCACCACTTTGAAAACTAAGTACCTTTTTCTTTTTATCAGTTTCCCTATCTGGATACTTCTTCCATTGATTTCTTATGTGTGTCCATAAACTAGTTGTGCCAATTTTCTTACAAGTTGTATCTTGTGAATCTGCGATGTAGTATGGAACTCTGGATTAGGGTGCTCAACAAAGTTGACGAAGTCTGGAGGGCGGAGGCCGTCTGGAAGGATGGAGGCATGTGTATTGTATAATGTAAAAAGAGCGCTTATTAAGTTTGAATGGGTTATCGGGTTGGGTCGGGTTCCATTGGGACTGACCCAATTCCAACCCTAACAGATTTGGGTTGGTTATTTTTTGATCCATCATGCTTCGAGTTACCAGGGGTTGGGTTTTTTTCTATTTTTTTCAGGTTGGGTTGATCGGGTTGGTCGTGTTTTTGAGCACCCCTAAACCCAACAATAGAGAAATCATAAAATTAAGATTCAAGATATGGCAAAACTTTAATCCAAAAAAATTAAACCAAACTAAAGGAATTAAAATTAAACTCATATAATTGAACTCCTCCATAAAACCAACCTAAAACTTCTAACGACATAATAAAACTAAAAAAATAAGATAATCTCTTAATTTAAGGTTGGCGAAGGATTTCGATTCTAAAATTTCCAACCAAAAATTTGAAACAACTCTCCAAAGACCAACTTCAAGGATGAATTTCAAGAGCTCTCCGTAAAAATACATATACATACGCAAGAGTAAAGATATGCAGGAACCATATTCTAAAAGGCAAAGTAGATAGGGTTTCTATACTCTCGTATTTTCAAATCCAACCCCCATCTAAGGAACCTAACAACAATAATCTTTTCAATAAAACAAATAACATAACACACCCTTAAACTTATATATAAACACATAATTATCTTACCAAGGTCACCTAAAATGCATACAATAGGTCTATAATATCTTCAATCCACAAGAGTAATTGATTTTTTATCGAGTTGGAACAGTGTCCCTCAAATGCATACAATGGAGTGGCAAATGGAACTGAAACAATTATATCTATAAATTCTGACAGATTTACACCCTCAAGCACATTGTTGTTGGTGTAGTATGTTAGTTCTTTAAATACCAAGATAATGTTCAATGATTCAATCAATGCACAAATGATGAAGATTACGAATCTTTTGATGAGAAAAACATATTTTGATGTGATTAGGTAACTTGTTATATGTGACTGCAAATAAACCTGATAACATGTTTAGTGTTTGTTTATACGCTTGTTTTCAACCTAACCCAATAATGTCACAATTTGAGGCATTTAAGCATATATTCTGATACATTAAGGGGACATTTTACTTTGTGATATCCCACACTGAAAGTAGATATTATATATTTCATGGATTCGTATATTGGTGGATCATTTGTGGATAGGGAGAGTATTAGTGAGTTATCCACTTCTGTTTGGTGTTTTGGTTCAAACAACAATTGGTTTCATGCCTTATCCAAAACTAAACAAAACTAGTGTTATATCCGTCCGTTGGTCGGGTACACGATATGACTTTAATCTAGATTCAGTTATTGGATATTATCATTTCAAAAGTTGGATGAATTTAAATGATCCAGATCGAATCAACACACGGTTGACTCGTCTGGATCCATATATATATATATATAATCCCTACAAAGTAGGAGAATCAAACCCATGAAGAATGCCAAAGGAATAGTGTGTTATCTTTCTTATTGGTACAATTTTTTACTTGAAAATTACATTATCAAGTTTGTCTATTTGTATGACTATATCTTGGGAACTCTACTAGGTCCAATGGTTCTTTCACCAGGACTCATCTAATATACAATAACCCATGTTAGCAAGTTGATGATTTATGTGAAGGGAAAAGGTAGTCCATTTGATCCAAGATATGTTTAACTAATTACTTCAAAAATACCTGATAAACCTTGTTCAAGTTTATTACACCACTAGTTAATCACCTTTCATCTCCAGAAATTAACATACCTAGAAGAAAAAAGTTCACACATCTGTTTACATCTATGTGTGTGATGACAATTACGGACCTTCGAAAACTCACCCATCCAACCGAAATGTTTCTCGAACATCAATAAGGTGAGGAGATGTAAAGAGCCCAGTTCAAAAGCCACAATTGCATAGTATAACCTCAGTAAACGTGTATGTAGATCCTTCTAAATAATCCAATTATTGCATTACATCAGTATAAATAAAAAATTACATGTAACTGTCTCTTTATATCTAAATCCTGTCATGTAAATCCAGTAGAAAAAGCATATCACGATAAACCGGACCTGTTTTGAGGTATAGCGAGAATCATATTCCTTTGAAACTAAATTTTCATTTGCACAGACTATCTTTGAATTGCAACAATTTCCTGAGAAACAGGGCCGGATAGTAGCCATTCGGGCTGATCTTCTGACTTAACTGGATGAAGGAGGAAATACGCTAAGGTTAAGGCAGTCAGTGGCCGTACCCTCCATCGTAGGCCTTCCAAAATCTGAAGCTCCATCATGTTAAAGATAAAACATACATGCAAAACATACATGTTAACACTTTGATTCTCAGGAGTGTCTTCTTCGCCATTTCTCCACCATAAATTCTTAACATGGTTTCTAAATGTAACACCCTCAAATTTGAAAAGAGCAACTAGTTTAAAATTTTCAATTATACATCAAATAAGGATAAAATCGATTATACTAATCATCACTTGAGTCATCTCAGTTAGAAATTCTGGATTAACCTTCAACAAATAATAGGTCAAAGTCTTGTATAAAGACAATTCATAGTCAGGTGTTACTATAACCCAATAACAGTTGCTATCTCCAAAAGTGCGGAAGGCTTCACCAACCTACTCTCATCTCGAGCAAACGACTAGCACTCATCTCACCCCGAAGTCGCTAGAAACAATCCTCAACCAACCTGATGCACATGCCGACAAATAAAAGGTTAGGATAACGCCTAGTAAGTTCAAGAGTTTTCAACATGGAATAAATATATTTGATAAAGGAAAGAATGCAGTTTAAATCATAATCTTTCAAAATGATTTTCGTTAAATATCAAACGACTCATTTTCCAATAATTCGTACTTTTAAAGACATGCAACCTAACACATACATTCCTTCGTAAAACAAGTCCAAACCCAAACTCACCCAAAACGTGAATAATAAATAAACTCCCAATTTATAAAAATACAAAACAAACCTTACTTCCCGAAACACCCCAAACATGGGTGGGGTATAATACTCAACCCATAAATGCAAAACGTCTCCGAAAACGTGGATAATAAAATAATACAATTTAATACCCAAGTAACACCTTCCAATGACGGGGGAGACCCGATTCCATTGTACGTGGCGGAACACAAAGTTAAGCCACATAGCCATGTTGTCGAACTACACCTCAGATCGTGACTGTATTGCCTGCTCTGTCGAGCTACAGCTCCAGTCGGACATTATTTCAAGTCCCAAACACCGTATCCCCCATTGCCTGCTCTGCCGAGCTACACCTCAAGGATACACGATCTTATTGCCTGTTCGGTCTCTAGTGGAGTTTCATCCTAAGGGTACTCACTTGACCCCTAGTGCCTACTCCTTAGCATTCAAGATAGGAGCCTCAACTCCTCACTTGATAACTCATGATGTCTAACCCTCGTGCACAAGAATTAGACATCCAATCACAAGACCCATGGTCCCGAAGTACAACTCATAAAGGTTTCTCTTCGCCAAACAACCGGGACAACAACGATGCCAACACGGCATAATTCCCAAGGTGAGAATATCAAGACTCCTCATCCTTAAATATGACTGACTTACATGCCTATGGATCCAAATGCATTACAATCTAAAATACATGACTCCATGATAAGCGAAATAATGCAACTCTTACCCAAAACTCCCTTAAAGTTATTAAAACCGGACAAAAATCCCCAAGACCGACAAAGCCGGAAAACCCGAGCCTTAAGCTTAACCAATCGAATAACCACACCGACCATGTTTATGCAAGCACATGCTCCAAAAATGCATGAATACATTCCAACACCATTTAGGTTTTGACCATTCATTTTCTAAACAAGTTTATAACCCCAATGGCTCTTTCAAGCGTTCCTAAAGCACAAGGTTGACATTTTTCATAACAAACATTAGAAGTATAATTACTCCAAATGATTAACATGCTTACGACAAATCGTTAAAATATCAATATCAAAGATTTACTCAACAAATTACTTGAAATACATTTTCCCCAAAACCACAAAGGTTTACGATAACTGAAAGGTACACAGGGTTGGGAATGACCAAACTCCAATGACTCGTAGATTGGTATTTTCAAAACATTTCGCAACACAAAATACACTTATTACCAATAACCACAAAAATGCATTTTTACCAAATACCCTCCATTTATGAAAATGGTTATCAAAACATCTTCATTATGATACATTTATCAATAATCCCAAAAATCTCAAAGATAGGTGTCTTATAAGTTGATAAAGTTAAACACTTCCCAATAACCAAAACTTATCAGATAATCAACAGTTAACAATTTCATGTAAAACACAAAAACACTTTAAAATGAACATTTTGGCATGTACATCGTTCTCACAAATCAACTTGAACTCACCTTGCTAGATTTAGGCAAAATCTAGATTTTACCCCAACTTGAGCTTCGTTGAATAACTCCGAATCCACAAGCAGAATCCTTCCAAAACCTAGATCCACAATTTCCACCCATAAATAAACATATTCAACCATCTAGAATCGATCCCCAAACATTTTACATCAAAATATCCATTTTGGCAAAAACCCTAATTTTTGACCTAAATCCTCGAAAATCTTCCAAACCGAAATTGGAGGAATAAAACACTAGGATATCATCAATGAAGCATTTATATCTTATAATGAGGTTTAGAAATTGAGAGAATAAACTTACAACTTAGGTTTTGGTGAAAACCTAGAAAACCTTAAAATGGAGCTTGAGGTTACATGAAGATGAAGATGAAGATGAAGATGAAGATGAAGATGGTGAACTCTTGGACATATCTTCCAATCTACCACATGATGATGGTTTACTTCCATAGTACCATAGGATTTAAGCCAAATATGCTCCAAAATCACCATAGATGAAGGTAGGTATTCTTGGGAGAGTTTAGAGAGAGTTGGGAGTGAAAAGAAGAAGTGAGAAATGAAGAATGAGCAAAAATCCCGTATTTGACAGCCTCTCTCTCCCTTGGTGCGACATTGCCAGGAGACAATGCCCTGTCGCCAGCCCTCCCCCACAATTTGTTTCTTGTTGCTACTTTGCCAGGTGCGACTATGACACTGTCATAGTCGTCGGGCATTGTAGCCATGCTCGTACCAAGCTCCGAAACTCGACCTTTTCAACGGCAATACCCCAGATACTCTAAGGGACTTTAAATAATGATTTCCCAACAAAATCCCGCCATTTATAGATTACAAAAAAATGTTCGGGTGGCCTTTATTTACCGAAAATTATGGGTGTTACACTAAAACCTTTTCTTGTTACGGAGACCTATAACAATATCGGAACATAAGTAAGATTACCCAAATTGGGAATTAAGAATAGAATTGATCTGAGTAGCATAAGATGTAAGTTTCTCTTAGGATCTAAGTGGAAAATGTAGAAGATAAAAATAACCTGCTGATTTAGAACACGGATTCTCCGCTCCATGTTAGGAATAATATCTTTGAATGATTCTCTGCAAAAACCATAATAAGTTGTATTCATCATCAGATCTACAGTAATGAATCTAAATAACAGTAAATCACATTTATTATGATAGTCCACAAACAACAATAATCCAGAAAATAACAAAATCAAATGCAAAATTCAATTAAAAACAACAATCACAAATACCAGTAACTAATTACTGCAATTCGATCTCTGGAACAAAAACCAAGAAACAACAATGATACAGATAATAACAAAACCAAATGCTAAAACCACTACTGTGAAGTTATAGTAAGAGATTAAAACAAACGACATATTCTGCATAAACAATAACATTATGAACATAACCCTCTCCGGAACACTATGAAATTGGTAAAACAAATCGAAAACTACAATATCTTCTACATACACCATTAATTAACGATCACAATCCGATTTCCACCAGTACAAATGAAGTTGAGAAAATAGATAAAATCGACTTACAGCAACAACAATTCTGAAGTAAAATCCCCCAAATTGGTTCCACAACTCCAGATAACTTAGATTTCGGTTCAATCTCGATCCACCAACCCAATAAAAGATCTTGAAAGTGCTTTTCTCTTGTTCGTTGCTCTCTTTCAATTCACTTTTTTGAGATCATAATCTCCATGAAAGCATAGTGCAAAAGCAGTGGGTGGGATGTTGACGAGCTTAGGGTTTGTTCGCAATGGCATGAACTTGATGTTTTTTGAAGGAGCGCTGCAACAGGGGAGGAATTTGTGTGGAAAATGGGGTTGGCAGGGGGCATGGGGGTTTAGATATAGATTAAGATGAAGGGGTTGATTTCTTTGTTTTTTTTTGGCAAAGTGGGCTGGAACTCACTATATCTCGCTTGCTCTGCTGTTCGTATCATAGGTGGCCGATGTTTCATCTTCACCGCGTACTTGCCGACGCCGTGCAGTGAAGACTTGCATTTGAAAAGCGAAGGCCCAAATGATAACTGAGAATCCTATGTATTTAGAGGTTTGAGGAGAAGAGGGGGAGATAAATGTGGAGGAAGTGGGGTGAGAAGCGGATAGGAAGGGGGTGGATCGTGTGGGAATGAAATGGGGAGTGGGCTAGATGTGTGAGTTTGGGAGAGTGGGTTGGATCTTAGGAGTTATTATAACAGTAAATGAATGAATTTAAACGGCTGAGATTGAAAGTTAAATGAATTTAAACGGTCCAGATCGAATCAACAAACAGTGGACTCGTCTGGATCCATATATATATATATATATAAAATATATTGCACTTTCCAT
This sequence comes from Arctium minus, assembly GCA_954870635.1. NCBI lineage: Eukaryota > Viridiplantae > Streptophyta > Magnoliopsida > Asterales > Asteraceae > Arctium > Arctium minus. Next base: position 24,216,954 of record OX941081.1, on the reverse strand, counting down.
GAACAATGCAGTTTTCATAAATATTTGTATAGAATAGTGACGGATCCCTTAGGAGGCAATGGGGGGCCTTACTAATTATTGCAAAAGTTTCAAAGTTTATTTAATAATAATATATAACCATTTTGGCCCTTCATTCTTTATAATTTTAAAAAACCTAGGAATCGAAATTTGTTCTTTTGGACAATACATACTTCTCTATTTGTTTTAATGTGAAAGAGATTTAGATTTATGAAATATTAATTTTATATCTAAATATGAACGATAAACCATTACATATTTTACAGGACACCAAAAGTATTTAAGTGCAATGTTCTAATAGATTATGTTATAAGACCAAACACTTGTTTGTTATATATAAGAGTGTTATAATAAGTTTATATGACGCTTTTGGATGTCTTACCAAACCTTTTGAGACACTTTTGAAGCAAACTATTAGCCCTTTAATGGGACACTTTTGAGAAATGTTGTATAAATACATCTTTTTATAGGACATTTGTGTTATAAGACACCTTTTCAAATAATGTCATATAAAAGAGCTAATATGACATTTAGTTTTAAAAGTCTTCTAAAAAGTTTGTTAATATACCCAAAAGCGTCCTGCAAGCTTTATTATAACACTTGATGAGATAAGACGACGATTAACTGATTGAGTTACAAGAAATATATCCGAACTTGGTGAGATAAGACGACGATTAAAATATTGTTATCAATTTTGGTAAATGGGTGATCTTTTGTATGAAGGGTCGAATTCAAAAATGTTAATTTGTGTACTAGTTTCTTGTACGTTAAACTGGACGTCATGAATTTTTCATAATTTAATGAAAACTAAGATGTTATGAGTTTTGCTACTTTCCAAAAACATTTTCCCTATATCCATAAGCACTGGTACACAAGTAAGTTGAATGGAACAAGCACTTTTCTACTTTAAGGTACATCTTCATCATTTTCTATTATGTGTGATAAAACTCTTTAAACCCAAATTAAATAGTATACATGATATTATAAATAATTCTAGTTTATAAATACACCGAGTTTGAGACAAACTCGGTTTTACACTCACGCACAAAGCACATCAAATCATGTTAACATACAAAGGACATCCATTTACATTATCATTTTCTTCGGAATCATGTTAAAAATGGGACAATATTTAAGAAAGAGTAGACTCTAAAGATAATTTAACATATAATTTATAAAACAACTTATAACGGAATATATATTTTTTTGAAAAAACTCTCTTTGGATTTATACTATTGACATATAAAATATTTATGAAAACTGTTTAAACTATAATTCATTTTCTTTGAAACATAATTTAGAAGGTTGTACATAATCAAATGTTTTTAATTAAACTTTAAATTGTTTAACGTTCTAAAAATATACATGGAGGTTCAAATAAAAATAATAATAAAAAGATTGATAACGTACGAATAAATAATTGGTGTGAATAATTGATAAAAGGAAACTAATTAACATGCGTTCACATATACGCATCTAGGGCGGTCTTGAGATTTTGGATGTCCAGGGCGGAAAGCCAAAAAAAGCCCCATAATATATAAAAATAGATAACATATATTATTTGTGCACCTGATTGTGATCAAGGAAACATGTCGTAAATAATTCAAACAATATATTATTCAAAGTTACTTGAGAATGGAAAGGTAACACACCTGAGTCAAGAAATCCCAAAATCAATAGAGAGTTGAAATGTTTTCGTTTTGATTTCATTACAATATCTACAAAGAAAATAATTCAAACTTATGAAGTAACGAGCAACCAACAATATTATGAACCAACCTAACGAAAATATGAAAGCCAACAAAACAATGAGAATTGAGATGTGATTGCTTGTCTCCTTGAGTGTATCAAATATGAAATATCAATGAAAGAACCTAATCAAACTACGAACGTCAACCAATTATTGCATGAGATTATCCATTTGCCATGATAAGATTTACCAATTCTAGTACATAGTAAAAAGAGCAGTAATTTGCAAAAACCGAAAAAAGTTAAGAACTTGACCATTGCTATCTTGAACTACTTCTCAAAGTTCCTCACAACAAAGATATGTTCAATTCTGGTTTTATGTCTCTACTTCAATAACGCCTGCAAGTAAACATTACTTAAATAAGTTAAACAACACAAAGAGATAAAGAAATAGACAGTCTTAGAACTGATCATATAGTTGATGAGGCTTTAATGGTTTGCCAAGTGGAGTCATCAACCAAAAGGATAAATGCAACTTTTGAAGTTCAACTGAAGTTCTACTACAAATATTCAATAACAAACAATTTTAAGGCTGTGAGAATTGAGATGTGAGTGATTGAGTTCTATCAACTATAATAAAAGATGATGTATATCTAACACAAATATCATTCTATATGTGCTACATACTGTAATGTTTGACCATAATCAACAATATTTTTCTTAAAACTTTTTTATTCCTAACTGATTTTGAAGCTAAAGAACTAGTTCTCCGCTCAAGAACCAATCAGTCTAGAAACCAGGATGGTAGTTTTATAGAACATCTTATAAATATGTTAATAAAATTTCCCAAGTAATACTGACACTAAAACATTGCAGGATCATACCAGAAGTGAAGTAATTGTAAATGACATATTTCGAGTGACACCGATGACAAATTTATATTCACGCTTGCTTTATCTTTAATCTTGACTATATAGTTTGATGATCAATACAAATATTAGTAGACATTCCTCTTCAAACCCACAAATAAAGACATTAGTTATTTAAAACAAGAAACAAATAAACCTAATCTAAACAATAAACAGGAAACAAATAAACCTAATCTAATATAGAAAATTTTGAAACAATAAACCTAAGCTAAACAAAAAACAAATAAACCTCATCTAATTTAGAAACATCCTTAATCTACAAAAACATAAACATTATAAATTTATGATTTAGAAATTTACCAATCAAGAGAGTAATGCAGCAGACGAGACTTTGAGAATGAGATTTGAGAGAGCAACGATAGAGCGTGAAGTAGGACATAACACCTGTCTACCAGAGACTTCGAAAGACGGAGAGTGTTGGAGAGGGGCAAAAGGCTACGACGGAGGTAGAGAGCCAGAGAGCGTTCGAGAGGGGCAGAAGGCTATCGACAGAGGCATAAAGCGTTTTTGAGCGGGCTAGAGGAAGAGAGCAACTGAGAGAGTTTATACGTCGTAGAGTGAAGAGGCCGAGAGAAAGACGAGTTGGTCTAGGCCTCTAGGGTAGTGATCAAAAATGGAAACTTGGCCCAAAACGGAGCCTATCGAGGTATAAATGGGCTTGACCATATGATGCCCTTGGGCTTTCTGCTACCCTGGGTCATCGCCCCCTAGCCTATAGCCAGGGCCGGTCGTGTATGCATCTTCATATATAAATAATTGGTAAGAAATTTGGTAAACGAACGTAGGTTCAGATGTGCATCTTCAAATTAATTTGTTCGGGTTTACCGATAAATCACGTATGAATCTATATATTTTTACAGTTTCAATCTTTTTGTCTTTCTTATTTGAGTTTTTCTTTGGAGATAAAATATAACAAAATTAAGCAATTTTTTAGAAGGTCCATGAGGTGAAACGGCAAAACCAACAAAAAAAAATGAGCAGTTTGGCAAGAAGCCGACTGATTTGAGTCGCATCCCTCAAGAAATTCGGTTGCGTGACGTAGCAACGATGATCCTACCTAATTTTTCAACACCTCGCTTAATTCTCTGTGTCCCCCAAATTCCATGTTGGTGATTTTAGTGAAATCATTGGTTCATTTTAGGTAATTGGATTCATAAAATAATAATAGGGTTGTTAGCTAAGCTATAACACGAGGTAGAAGGTGTGGAGTGCACACTCGTGTAAGCTAATTAGAACCCTGGATCGTTGGATGGTTTTGTATGGCGAGTTAATAAGGAAAAAAAATGTTGTGCACGGGCCGTGTGTTTTTTCTCTTGAAAATTGCACGAGCCGTGCGTTTATCGACAAAAGGTTGTGCATGGGTCGTGCATTTAACGACAAAAGGTTGTGCAGGGGCCGTGCGTTTTTTTCCTCTTGAGAATGACACATGTTGTACGTTTTTATCAGTTTTGTAACTGATATGTTTTTTGAAACTGCCACTGCATTTTGTCCAACAATCAATCACATTTAATGGGGAATTATTATCAGTTTTAATATAGGGTCGGTTACGATTCTTTATGTATAAATAGCAACGATTTCGGCTAAAATCAATACTGAGAATTGAGATTATCCTCGAGTGAATTTTGTGATACCAGGGCAGAATAGGGTCAAAATATCACTTAGAGAAAGCGAGCTCTTATGTGATCTCAAAATATTTATCCAAGTTCTAATCACTCATTTTTCCCACAATTTTATCCAATTCTTCCTCAACAATCTTAAGTGATATTCATTCTTCGTGAGAGACATGGCGAGTGATCAATCTGTGAGAGACATGACTTCCAATTTCACCAACTAGAGAAGTTTGAGGGCGTTGATTTTCAAAGATTGCAGAAGAAGATGAACTTCCTGTTGACCACGTTGAAGGGTACATACTAACTTAACATAAAGGTAAATCAACATTCTCTAAGGAAAAAGAAAGGCCTTGAAGACTTGTTTGTGAAAAATCTAGGGTGTTACGTCGGAGCAAATTGGAGTATGATGACTACATCTGTCGTGGACACATCTTAAATGATACATGTGACTCCCTCTTTGATATTTATCAAAATATCGAATCTGCCAAAGAGATATAGGACACTCTTGAGTCCAAATACATGGACGATGGTGCTACTAGTAAGAAGTTCCTCGTTAGTAATTTTAATAATTAGAAGATGGTGGACTCAAGGACCATGATGGAGAAGTAAAATAAGCTCCTATGCATTCTAGGCCAATATGCTCAACATAATATGAAGATGGACGAATCCATCTCCGTATCAAGCATAATTGATAAATTATCCCCCTCTTGGAAAGATTTTAAACACATGTTGAAATACAAGGAAGCGTTGTCCGTTGTACAACTAGGTAGTCACTTGCGCATAGAGAAATCTCTTTGAGCACAAGAGGCTGAAAAAACTAAGGCAAAAGAGGTTTCTGCCTCTTCTGTGAACATGATGGAAGAGGGTAAATCCAACAAATTCAAGGGAAAACGTAAGTACAATCCTTGAGCCTGGTATTAATTCTTTAAAGCCTTGAGACGAGTGTGGGATTGATACCATCTACCTTATTTTTTTTATTAGTTGTCTGAGGGAAAGGACTAAGTATTGGCAGTTGGCATGTCCGAGCTAAGAGCCAAAAAAAGGCCAACAATAAGGTGTTGGACCTGTGGTATGACCGGCCATCTCAAGCGCGATTGTTGGGTTATCAAGAACAAGAATGTGGCAAACACAAATGGTACGTGGTGGGCAAGGATTTAAGGATCAAAACCCACAGCAGGATCAATATCTTAACTTTGGTTTTAATTCGAATTTGAATTACGTACCACTAGGTAATATATGAATCATTCTTTGTGCAGGATGATGATCTTGCTTGGTGGATCGAATCGGGTGCCACAAGTCATGGTCACTAAGTGAAAAAGGTTGTGCACGGGCCGTGTGTTTTTTCTCATGAAAATGGCGCATGCCATGCGTTTATCGACAGAAGGTTGTGCATAGGCCATGTGTTTTTTCTCTTGAAAATGACACGGGACGTGTGTTTCATTTTTGTAACTAATCTGTTTTTTGTAACCTCCACTCAATTTTGTCCATCAATCAGTCCCATTTAATGGGGAATTATTATCAGTTTTAATATAGGGCCGGTTACGATTCTTTAGGTTTAAATAGTAACGATTTCTGCCAAAATAGATACTGAGAATTGAGATAATCTTCAAGTGAATATCATGATATCTGAGCAAAATAGGGTCAAAATATTACTTAAGGAAAACGATCTCTCACGTGACCTCAAATTCTTTATCCAAGTTCTAATCACTCATTGTTTCTAACGATTTTCTACACTTCTTCCCGAACATTCCATTTGGTTTTCGCACAAAAAAAGCTTGATCAATTTATATTTTCGTAGCTTTTACAGTGATTATGGAGCTATAAATCGTGAAGAAGTAGATATTTACGAACACTGGGTTTTAATGCAATTTGGTCCTTAACTAATTAAGCATGTATGATTATTATTCTTATAATATTACCTTGTTTGAAAGATGTTATTTCGTGAACTTTATGTTTTGAGCTATATTTTTATGATTATACGTTTGAAACTGAACAATAGATGATATCCACCAGTAATGGTTAAGAGTGTACTGGAAACTTTGCTTTTGTTGATCCATACTCTCTCAGTGATTTGATAATGACCCTTTCTATACTTGGTGAAAATTACGTTTAAAATTATGTATTAGTGTTTCATCATCAGCGATCATACTAAGTCTGTTCAGTTATCGCTGATGATCTCTCTTGTAAACATTCATATGTATTTGTGTTTCACCATCAGCGATCTAATACTGAGTATGTTCAGTATTACTGATGATTTCTATTGTAAACAGTTAGACGTAATCCCTGAAGACAAGTTTCGCGACAAAAGATGTTCACTGTTGAATCGAAGACAAAGCTGCTGAACAAAGACAAGTCTACTCATGACCTGATGCGGATATCAATGAAGCCAAGACAATTCTACACACGCGAAGAAACCTGAGGAAAAGCTTCAGCGATAGCTGAAATTCTTTATATCGCTGAAGGAAGAGATATTCAACGATTGATGATCACTTAGCTTATGCCTCAAGTCTCTTTTGTCTTACCGTTGCACACATTGTACGATTGTTAGAATAGACATACCTCTGCAGCAATCCGTACAACAACTCTGTCAACTACATTGTTCATCATACGGCCGAAAGCATGTCTCCTAAAGTCAGACCCATGCAACCAACCAATGAAGGAACGTGTAAAGTACTCTGCCATGCATTTAATGCATGGGGTATAAATAGAAAGATCAACACTCCATCTGAGTGTAGCCTTCATCTTTCCAAATATATAGAAACCCTTATTTTCTATATTCTTCCAATACCCCATTCTCTATTTCTAGTACAACCTTCTTGGTGATTCTTAACTTTGTTTAGATTAAGTTTTACTTAATCTTATTCCGCAACAAACTCGTAAATTGTGATTTGATTTATCAATAAACAATTTATTAAACCTTAAAATTATGTGTTTGTATTCAACCCTCCCCCCCCCCTTCTACAAACTTGTTAAGCACCTTCGGGACCAACAAGTGGTATCAGAGCAGATTGTTTAATCTCATAAACAAGATCTGGCTTTACTCTCTTCCTTGCTATTCTTAATATGGCACTCAATACAAACACAAACTACTATGATAATGGTTCACTCTCAAAACCTCCTTGGTTTAGCAGAGATAACTTTGCTCTCTAGAAAAATCGAATGATGCTATTTCTAGAAGGTGTAGATCTCACCATACCTGAATATGTAGCAAATGGCCCTTATGAACTTTTCACAATCATAGTTGTTGTTCCATCTACTACCACCACTCCTGTTGTCCCAGAACGTTATACTATTAAGGAAATAAGACAATGGAGTGATGAAGATAAAAAGAAGGTTGGCTTAGATGCAAAAGCAAATACCATTATCTCTATGGCTCTGCCTGATGAAGCTTTCCATTCCATCATGCACCTTAAAACTGCTAAAAAAATGTGGTACACTATATGTGTTCAATATGAAGGCACCTCTAAAGTACAAGAAACCCAAAAAGATTAACTTGGTAAGACAATATGAAAGTTTTATTGCTGGTAAGAATGAATCCCTATCTGATGTTCAACGGAGATTTAACTGTCTAATCATTAATCTAAGAACTGCTGGTAGGACCTATTCTAACTCTGAGGTCTTAACTAAATTCTTAGAATGTCTTCCTGAAAGCTGGGACAATTACTCAATGTGTCTTAAGCTGGCAAAAGACTTAAATTCTCTCTCTTTCTCTCTTAGCACCTTATATGGAATATTGCTCAACTATGAGCAATCAAATCTCCAGAAGAAGAATCTTGTAAAAGATTCTAAAGACTCCAAAAGCACTCATCTTGCTTTAGTATCTTCAGAGATCATTCTATCTCAGCGATCTACTCTTACTATCAATGAGTTAGATTTTGGCTCTGAGGAATTATCAAACACTAATTTTTTAGAGTTTGATGAATCCTTAGCACTCTTGACAAACTCTTTCAAAAGGTTTGCAAGAAAGAGCAATTTCAGAAGAAATAAGCCTCTCTCTATAAATGACAAGCCAAAATCAACCCCTGTTGATAAGGCTACTGCTATTTGCTATAACTGTGAAAGGATTGGACATTTTGCAAGTAAGTGCAGGTCAAAGAAAGTCTTGAAACCTTCTACCTCCAGGAAAACCAGTGATAGCAAATACCTTAAGTTGAAAGAGAAATATCAAAAGTTGAAAAACTTTAAAAGAAAAGGTAAAGGTCTTATCGCTGAAGAGCATGACTGGGTTGAATCAGAATAATCAAGTTCTGATGAAGAGGAAGTTGCTAATCTCTGTCTTATGGATGAGATTAAAGAAGAAGTGGAAGAACCAACAGGAACCTCCATGAGATATATCTCTTCTCAGGTATCAATCTCTACCAATCCCTCTCTCTCTCTGAAGCTGAGAGAAGTCGCGCTGTAGATGTGCTGACAATTGATCTGTACAATGCACTGAATAGCAAAACTCTAGCTGAAAACAAAAATATTGATTTAACTGAACAACTAGAAAAATGTCATGAAAGGATCAAAGAACTAACTCTTCTAGAGGAAAGTTTAAAAGATCAATTCATTATAAATGAAATTATCAGCATTGAACGCGAACAAGCCATCGCTGCTTTAAAAGCAGAAAAGGCAACAGTTGAAGGATGGTGTAAATCCTCAACTAAGATCAATGAGAACATAAGTGCTTAAATCCCTGCTCATGACAAAATCGGCCATGGTTATCATCATGAAAAGGATGAACCTAGCAGAGATTGTTCCATGCTTAAGTTTGGAATGTTTGTCCCTTCTATCCCTGACACTTCCTCCACTCAGTATTCGTCCACTTCAAATCCTATTCCTGAGGACTTATCAAAAGGCTCTAAGTTCACTGATAAATGGAAATCCATTTCTCATCTTCCTCAGAAGGCTACCAAGAAAGCAAAATTGAAAGTTCCTTTCAAACATTCAGTGAATCGATCTTCTAGCTCTGAAATAGAAATCTTTGATATTTGTCCTCCAAAACTGAAAAGAAATCTGAAGAACTGAAAGTTCCTCCCAGATATATATATGCCAAAGGTATTCTTGGAGTTGGCCCTGCTCATCTCAAGTTCTGTAATCTTACTGCTCATGGTCCTAAAGCCACCATTAAATATAGAAAATGTTATCATTGTGGAGTCACTGACCATAGTGCTAGTAAATGTCCTACTGCCACAAAAGCTGATAAGATAGCTAAAATGAAGATGAATGTCCCCAAGGCTGAGAAGGTCACCAAAGCTGAGAAAACTACCAAGGTGAAAAATACCACTAAGGTTAAGAAATTAACCAAAGTGAAGGTTACCACTAAAGCTGAATCTTCAACTGTCGTGAAGATTGTTGAACCTTCCATCTCCACCAACCCTACTGGACCCATTGAAAAGTGGGTACCAATCAAAACTTAATCTTCCTTATGTTTGCAGGGATTGAAGGGTATCTGGTATCTAGATAGTGGATGCTCTCGACACATGACGGGACAAAAAGACCTGTTTACTGAATACAAGGAAGAGAAAGGTCCCTCAGTGACCTTTGGTGGAAATGGAAAAGGATATACCCGAGGGTTTGGTGTACTCAGTAATGGGACAACTACCTTCAGAAGAGTCGCTTACGTAGATGGACTAAAGCATAACCTTCTAAGCATCATTCAGCTATGTGACAAAGACTACGAAGTTCGCTTTTGCAAGAAAGCATGTTCAGTGATGAGTGAAAATGGAAAACTTGCTCTCAGTGGTTACCGTATGGAAAATGTCTATGTAATAGACATGGACTCTACTATCACTGAAAATGTTTGTTTTCTCTCTAAAGCCTCCTCTAATGTCAACTGGCTATGGCATAAAAGGCTTTCTCATCTAAATTTCAAAACCCTGAATTGTCTCTCTACTAAGGAATTGGTCTCTAGTCTTCCTCAACACTCATATGCCAAGGAATCTCTATGTTCAACAAGATGCCTTCTTCACCAACCATCAGCATACAGATCATTCAGCCGCTGATGATGATCCAAACATCATTCCACGTAATGTTGAATCCACCTCATGGGTTTCAGCTGAGCCTCTAAACACACTACCTCCATCAGATCTTCCCTTGTCTGAAAACCTTTCAGTAAACAATGGTCTATCTGACACTCAAAAATTAATAGCTGATGAACCTCAAGCTTCTTCATCAGTGAACATCCCTATTGATGATCCAACTCCTAAAGTGAGCAATCATGCTCCTGCTCAGCGATGGACCAAAGATCACCCCATAGATCAAATTCTTGGTGATCCCGATGCAGGTATTCAGACTCGACAAAGTACAGGTATTATCTGTCTATTTGTTAACTTTCTTTCTTTATTAGAGCCAAATAAGACTAATGATGCCCTCAGAGATCCAAACTGGGGCCACGCTATGCAAGAAGAGCTGACTGAGTTTGCTCGAAACAAAGTTTGGAATCTCATTCCCAGACCATCTAATAAAACTGTTATAGGCACTAAATGGGTGTTTAGAAACAAATTAGATGAACATGGGACTGTAACCCGCAACAAGGCTAGACTTGTTGCTCAGGGATACAGAAAAGAGAAAGGCATAGACTATGATGAAACCTTTTCCCTTGTGGCAAGGCTTGAAGCAATTCGACTCTTCTTAGCTTATGCAGTTTACAAAGACTTATCAAATGGATGTAAAATCAGTATTTCTAAATGGAAAGTTGAATGAGGAAGTCTATGTTGTACAACCCCCAGGGTTCTCCGACCCTAAGCATCCAAATTATGTATATAAATTGGATAAGACTCTCTATGGTCTAAAACAAGCCATCGTGCTTGGTATGACACTCTCTCCTCTTTTCTTATCTCTGAAAAATTTGAACGCGGTAAAATTGATAATACCATGTTTTTCAGAAAGATAAAAGGTCACATTATTCTTGTGCAAATATATGTTGATGACATTATATTTGGTTCTACTAACCCATCTATGTGTACTCATTTCGTTGAAAGAATGGAGAAAGAATATAAAATGAGTATGATGGGTGAACTAACTTACTTCTTTGGACTTCAGATCAAGCAAACTAAAAAAGGTACTTTTATAAACCAAGGTAAGTATGTTAAGGATATGCTGAAGAAGTTTGATCTTACTCAAACTTCAGCGATGAAAACTTTTATGGCACCTCCTCTAACATTAAACAAGGATCTTGCAGGAAACCTGTTAATGTCACTGCCTATAGACGAATGATAGGCTCCCTGACATATCTTACAGCGAGACGATATGACATCATGTACTCTACATGTCATTGTGCACACTATCAATCAGAACCAAAGGAATCCCATATGATCGCTATAAAGTGAACCTTCAGATATCTTAAGGGAACTCCTAACCTCGGTCTTTGCTATCCCAAAGATTCAGGGTTCGATCTAACTGGATATTCAGATAGTGATTTTGCAGGTTGCAAACTCGATAGAAAAAGCACCACTGGTAGATGTCAACTTCTAGGAGGAAAGCTGGTAAGTTGGACAAGTAAAAAGAAAAACTCAGTGTCCACTTCCACAGCTGAAGTTGAGTACGTAGCCACTGGAAGTTGTTGTGCTCAAGTCTTATGGATGAGAAATAAACTATTAGACTATGACCTTCATCTATCAAAGATTACTATCTATTGCGACATCACTAGTGCTATCGCTATAGCAAACAATCGGGTTCTACACTCAAAGACAAAACACATTAAGATCAGATATCACTTTATCAAAGATCATGTGATGAATGGTGATATTGAACTTCACTTCATCCCAACTGACTATCAGCTCACTGATCTTTTTACCAAACCTCTTGATGAGACAAGATTTAACTTTCTCATCAGTGAGCTTGGAATGCTAAATCTTGAAGATTGACTCTTCACCTTTCATGCATTATGTCAGTGATACAGAGTTCTCCTTCATCATTTGCTCTCTACCTAAATATCTCTGACTCTCAGGTATGTTCTCTCATTCTCTCTCACTGAATATCTTATTCAGTAAGACGTTTTTCAAAAACCAAATCTTCAATCATTGAATTTCTTCAAGTGGTTAAAAGCTTTTTGATAAACAAATCTTATCACTGATATTTCTCGTCAGTGATCCTTTGAAAAGAAAAAATTATCTCTGAATTTCTATCAGTGATACTTTCAAAAAAAGAAACGTTGTCTCTCTCCTATGACATCATTTGAACCGACAATCCATAACATGCCTTTTCTTCTGACATGTTCGTCCATTGCACTTCTATCAAATCAACTTCATGGGATGTGTCCATGTCATGATGAGCAATAGTTTTCCCGCCTCATTCCTTTCTCTCTCCTAATATATAAGAAATGTCTTTTTCAATTCTTATCTTTAACTCTCACAAAAACTTCTAAGGCAAGAAAAAACATTCTAGGCATTCAAGAAGACAAAAACACTCTATTCTTCAAATCTTCAAGATCATCAGAAATGGCCCAAGATACACTCATTGCTTCCAAAAATGTCAAGTTCGCAATCAATGAATCTGAAATCCCTAAGAACAACCATCTGGCTCGTTTGGATTTTGAAGCTGACAAATACCCACATCTGGTGGAAGCTGCTGCATTTATGAAACAATCATGCATTGCCTATGCTCTCACTATTGACCCCAAGCCATCCAAAACACTACTTCAGCAATTTTGGTTTACTGCTGATAAGAGCTCCGTGACCAACAAGAAAGGTGAAGTGGTTACTGCCATCTCCTTCATAACTGAACATGGCCCCGGAATTCTTACTACCTTTGGTATTCGCAAGGCTCTTCGATTACCTGCCAAGACCACCGCTGGTTTCGACTCGCTTCCCACTTATGTTGCACTCGTCCAATTTTTGGATGACATGGAATACACATGGGACAACAAGTCTTGCTCCCAGATTCCCAACAAGAAGCTGACTAAAATCCAGAAGGCTAACATGCCTTCACAGATCAACTACATCTTCACTCATATTATTCAGAGTATGAGTGACAAGATAGGATCACTGGACCAGGCCAGCAAGATGCAGCTGCAAATGGGATATTCAGTGCTTGCTGGAAAGTACTATGACTATGCTGGAGCGATCTTTGACAATCTCTTGTCAAAGATCGAGAAGCCTGAAAGGGATCCCAAGATTCCTTATGTTCGTTTCATCTGAACCTACCTTCAGTTTCTCCTTGCAGAGAAGTACCCCACAACAAATGATGGTACTTTCTCAAGGATTGGACAACGAGCGCTGGACATCAAACCAGCTGAAAACATGGTAAGTCTTTCTACTCTACGCTCTCGTATCTCTCTCTACTCTTCGACTTCAGCGGCCACGCAGGAGGTTCCTTTTTCTTCTATCCCTGCCGCTACAACCTCTTCAAAGTGACAATCTACTGCTCTTTCTGGCCCTGCTAAAAAGGCCAAAAAGACCAAGGAGTCAACCCCCTCTGGAAGCTTACTAGAAGTAGTTTCTCAACAAACTACTTTAGATGCATTCGTGGATCGCTCCTCCACATCAGCTACAACAACAACCGTGTTAGTGACGTCAATCGCTGACACCACACCGGTGACAACCCCACTCTTCTCAGTTCCTCAACAACAACCAACTAAGGTATTTTCTACTATCACTAGTGTTCCATCTACTTCTATCCCCAATAATCCTTCTTCTTCTACTATTTCTTTGGTCATTAACCCTCCCAACATTTCGCAGCAACCTCTTACCGTTGCATCCATAGGACCTGGTACTCAAACAACTCCACCAAACTTTGAATGAGACATGCAATTTTTCAATATGTTTGATCTATCAGGTATTCCTAAACCCATATACACTTCTCCCACCTCTCCATATAAGCCTGAGCATCGTTTTGTTCAACCACTAACTTTTCTTTCAGGTCCTACTTTGGGAACTGTTGACGCCAGCGTCAACAAACTTTCTGACAAAGTGGACTCTCTCTCCACCTCACTCAACACCACCACCAACACTTTCAACCAAGCTGGTGAGGAGCTAAAAAGACTTACCGCTGCTTCTACTTCTAAGGATGAAGCTTCTCAAGTCACGACTCTTGAAGGAGAGATTATCAAAATGAAAGAGGACTTGGTTGCTAATCATCAACAAGTTCAACTTCTACAGGGAAGACTTGGCTATCTCACAACTGAAGTTCGTCGTCCCTCTTCAAAGATTGACTCATGTACAGACCTGCTGACTCAGGTCCTGACAAATATGAATGAACCAACTCCTTCTCCGACGCCTTCCTTCACTGAAAATGATCGTACTTCGCTCAATATCGCCGTTGAATTTATTCATCAGGCCACTTCCGAGATCCTAGATATTGAAGGTCATCTAGAAAGATTGGAGGCTAAAGTCTGTTCTAAGCCTGCTGCTGAGGCTATAACCAACGCTGCTGAAATCCCCCATGATGATAATGACAAAGAGGGGGAGAGATCAAATGAATAAAATTTAGATGCAGCTGAGGTTCACGCAACGGAAGAACCTCCCTCTCAAGTTAAGGGGGAGAATGTCGTTGAGATTTCAGTGACAGAAGATCAATCCCCTCCCTCTTCTTCCCTTGCTTTAGTTGATGAAATAGAGGAGGATGAGGAAGAAGAAGATGATGAAGAAGATCTTGATCTCCATGATCGAGAAAATAGCAATGTCGTTGATGATGATGATGATGAAGAGGATCAGTCTCTGGTTCTCAGCCACAAACGTCTCATCAACGCCAGCAGAAGGATAAAGCTTCAGGTACTCCATCCCAAGGCAAGCAGAAAGGAATAGTTGTCAAGGGAAACCTGAAACTCTTATCGCCATCTGAGGGGGAGAATCCTTCTCAGGTATGCCTATCCATTGTCCCTCTCTATTTCTTTTCCTGCCAAACCCCTCTCTCATTATAGCCTTTATCTTTCTTCTTCTATAATAAACACTAACTCCCTTTTTCATTTTTAGATCAGTCAGTTATCTCCCCTACTTAAGGGAACTTCACTGCAAATAATCCAAGCTCTCACAGTTGATGATCAAATAATCCCAACCTCCTTCAGTGAAGAAGAAGAAGAAGAAGAAGAAGAAGAAGAAGAAGATGATGATGATGATGATGAAGAAGAAGAAGAAGATGATGATGATGAAACCCTACTCCATCCAGGAAGGCCTGCTCGACCAGCTCAATGGTCAGAGGATAAACTCAAAAGAAGAACAGAGATGATCACTTTCTTAGAGAGTCAGCGACTAACGATCCCTCCTCAATCCTCAACAAAAGAGTTTGACTTCCAGACCCAAGCTAAAATCGAAGAATCTGTCAGAGCTGAGAAGCTGATTTCTGAATGCCAAAAGATGCTAATCTAGCTCTTGAGGTTCATTCATCTCTATTCAAAGATGAAAACATGAAGATGAATCCAATGAAGGTTCAAGTTGCTTTGCTCAAAGAAATTTAAGAGGAGCGTCAAAAGAAAAAGAGGTCAGCGATAAAATCTAGATTGGTGTAAACAAAAGATTGATTGTCGCTCTGAACCAATGAAGATCGTCGTTGTCGCTATCTTTGGGAAAAAGAAGAAGGACCGACTTTCAGTGACTATGGAGATAACCAGAGAGGATGGAAGCGTCAAAGATATGTTCGTATCAAGACTAGAACATTTTGGTTACTTTGAATGCCTAGAGTTCAAGGAAGAACTGAAGAAGTCTAAATCAACGTACAAAGGCTATGTTGAAGGAATGGTTGGAACCCTCATCAACAGACTCACTGCTATTTTGAAAGTGCCTTTAGCTCTTCCTCCAAAGCCAAAACAAATAAAGAGAAATCTTGCCTCCTCCTCCTCTAATAATGTCGCAGTAATAAAAAACGACACCTCCATCAAGTTCTCGAAAGAAGCATTGTTCGGGCCTCCTCCTCATCTCTCGGTTCTTGATCTATCCTTGCCTTCTGGTGGACCATTCATTCTAGGACAAGTTCTGAAAAATCCTTTTGGAATCTTATTCAACGATGATGAAGGTCAGCTCAGATTCCAAAGAGTCTCTGAGATCCCTATCTGTCCTCTGAATCATCTCAAGGATCTTCTGTGCTTATGGTGTACCTACTCCCCTTTAGCTGAACCGATCAAGACAATCATTAGACAAGAATCAGCTGATCGAAGGCAGAAAGGAGGAAAAGTACCAGATTATATGATCTCTCTAGAGACCTCCTGAAAACATAGCTGATAGATTCTCTTCAACTTCTTGTAATCTATTAGTTAGTCTTACAATAGTTAGATCTTCACTTGTACTTATAATTTTCATCTCTCTTGTAATTCTTTCTTTGAATTAATGAAAATTTTAGTGAAGTACTTAACTCTATCAGTACTGTAAAAGATCCCTCAAAATAGTAATTAGGACATGTATGTTATGAGTCCTGATTATCCTTTATTTTGAGTTAAAAGTAATTTTCTTCATAGTTACTTTGTCATCATCAAATAGGGGGAGATTGTTGATCCATACTCTCTCAGTAATTTGATAATGACCCTTTCTATACTTAGTGAAAATTACGTTTAACATTATGTATTAGTGTTTCATCATCAGCGATCATACTAAGTCTGTTCAATTATCGCTGATGATCTCTCTTGTAAACATTCATATGTATTTGTGTTTCACCATCAGCGATCTAATAATGAGTATGTTCAGTATTGCTGATGATTTCTATTGTAAACAGTTAGACGTAATCCCTGAAGACAAGTTTTGTGACAAAAGATTTCACTGCTGAATCGATGACAAAGTTGATGAACAAAGACAAGTCTACTTATGACCTGATGCAGATATCAGTGAAGCCAAGACAAGTCTACACACGTGAAGAAACCTGAGGAAAAGCTTCAGCGATAGTTGAACTTCTTTATATCTCTGAAGGAAGAGATATTCAGCGATTGATGATCACTTAGCTTATGCCTCAAGTCTCTTTTGTCTTACCCTTGCACACATTGTATGATTGTCAGAATAGACATACCTCTGCAGAAATTCGTATAACAACTATGTCAACTACAATGTTCATCATACGGCCGAAAGCATGTCTCCTAAAGTCAAACCCATGCAACCAACCAATGAAGGACACGTGTAAAGTACTATGCCATGCATTTAATGCATGGGGTATAAATAGAAAGATCAACACTCCATCTGAGTGTAGCCTTCATCTTTCCAAATATATAGAAACCCTTGTTTTTTATATTCTCCCAATCCCCCATTCTCTATTTCTAGTGAAACCTTCTTAGTGATTCTTAAGTTTGTTTAGATTAGGTTTTACTTAATCTTATTCCACAACAAACTTGTAAATTGTGATTTGATTTATCAATAAACAATTTATTAAACCTTAAAGTTATGTGTTTGTATTCAACCCCCCTCCCCCCTTCTACAAACTTGTTAAGCACCTTCGGGACCAACAACTCTTTTGTTTTCTTTTCAATTGATTTACCTATTATCTTGTCAAGGATACCAATTTCCATCATGTTAGTGGCTATTGTGCATGTATCTAATGAGATGTATCACTTGATTGCTTTAAATCATGTCTCCTTTCCTTATTGAGTGTCAACAATAAATAGGCGGTTAAGTAAAATTTCTCATGAAGATTCTTGGTTTTTTTTTACCATCTTGAAAAAGGTTTTGTGATTCCATGGCTTAATTGAATTTTGGCACATCCATGTGAAAGAATGCCTTGATGAACGAAATGTTGGGTTGGTAATTTGATCCCCTTACTCTCAAGTCTTTACTTCCTTCCAAATTAACATCTTTAATTCCTCTTATTGAAAAAAGGTTAAACTTCCATAAAAAGATGCTCAGTAGAAATGAACATTTGTCTCTATGGCTGATGATTACAAAAACAAACTTGCACAAGATTTATCCTTCATACAATTGAAGGAGCCATTTCCATCTATCGTAACCTCAAAACCCTTGCTACTCTACTTCTGTTTCGCACTATTGTTGGTTTGACAAAAAATTTATCGGCTAAAGAAGGCCAAGTCTTCCGGTGATAGTGCAATGACATGTTAATAAGATCAAATTATCCATATTGAGTTTACAACACCACCTGTCCGAAAGTATCATGGAACACAACAGATGCCTAGCCTTCTGTCTCTTACTCCTCGAATCCTAAACTTTAGCAATCAATGCTAATATGTTCATCTATCTAGACCTATGTGATATGACTTAGGTGGTTTCATGTCAAAACTGAGTCCCCCTCTGGCGAGGCCCGTTCCTGACTCCTGACATTTTATAGGCCTGAGCGAGATGTAGAAAAGGGCCCTCGATAATTATGAAAAAAGAATCTTTGATATATTGTTTTTTATCATAAGAAATAAAATTCAATTCAAGAAATACTAATAATTCAAATAATATTTTTTTCAGAGTATTCCTAGACGCAAAAACATCCTTATGATGTACATTTAAAATATAAAATGGCATAATTTTGGATCAAAATGTTGATCTTTGGAGTAATACTCTATGTAAATCAGTATAAATCAACTGTGTTTTCATCTCATCTTTAGTTAATGTTTTACATCACCGCTTTAAACTTTTAGGGTTGAAATAATTTTTTTAGGAACCATCAATCTTAAAATCAAAACCCATGTTGGTTATACCTTAAGATTTTGTTATTTTTAGAGATAGGTGAGTATCAAGATTATTTCACTCAATATTAGGTAATAAAGAGTTAATAATGTTTGGAAAAAAAGGGTATAGATATAAGTTGAACCGTCTCATATGGTTGGTAATTTTTTTTCAAAAGGTAGGAATGCGCTCTCTTAGTTAATAACAAGAAATTTTTTAAGTTCTAATACAAATATAGAATGCATGCGAATGGAATAATTAAAAGAGTCAGTAGGAGATGAATAATGGATAATATATCAAAATTTTCTAGGTAAGTAGTTTTAGCTTTTGATACTAGATAAAAAAAACCCTTAAAGAAATAATAGGCAATAGTATAAAATGAACGACTAATTAACTTTTTACATATCTTCTTTTCCAATGTAATTAATTAATACATGTTTGAGTCCTTAATATAATACAAAATTATTTGGGTCCCATTAGGCTTTGAATTTCTAAGAGGAAAAGTGGGAGATGAATGATGGAGAATATTTGAAAGTTTTTTAGGCAAGTAGTTTTAGACTTTGGTACTAGATAAAAAAAACTTAGAGAAACAACAAACGATACTAAAAAATGTACGACCAATTAACTTTTAACATATTTTATTTTCCAATGTAGTTAATTAATATATGTTTGGGTCCTAATATGATACGAAATTTTTTGGGTCATATATCAGATACTAAAAGAATTAGTCTCTATTATTTCCTATTACTACTGTTATATACTAAAAAAAATTAGGCCCCTATTTCTCCTGAGCCCTGGACGGTACGCCCGACCCACCCTCCCCCAGGCACGGCCTGCTCTAGCCCACTCTATACCATGCTGCTACACTGTCTGTGTTTTTCTTAATTCCTAAATGCACAAAGAATTACCTCACTTCTAGTATTCTATTTCTCTTCAAGTTAATTTATTTTTGGACAAAAGAAGCCAAAATAGAGAAATAAGTCTTTACTTATATGAATGTCGTTGCTTTGGTTTGATTTCAATATGAATTTCAAGTTATTGCTTCTCTGAAGAGAGGGCCATGTTTACTAAAATATTCGACTTTCTAATGTAAGTTTGATGCAGTAAACATGAATAGGCTTTCTAGTGCAAGTCATTGCAGTACACCTAAATAGAGTCACTACAAGGGAAAGTGGCTTTAGAGAAGGATTTCGAGTTGTATCTAAAGGTAACCTTTAGAGAAAGAACTACATGACAATAGTGAAAAGTGTAGCTGAAAGTAAGATGCTTTTTAGATAAGGATTTTAAACTAAATTACACGGTATGAAAAACATAACTAAAGCTTTTAGAGACAATGTTTATGATAAATGTTTCTAAAAATCGAGCCAAAAGTTTTAGCGACGCTTTTTAAAACGTCTCTAAAAGATAAAATATTTTTATTTTTAAATAAAATAAAAGCCTTTTTATGACTTCTATTAGCGCATGAAAAGGGTTTTCTTTTAAATAAATAAAAAATATATAATAATATGATTAGAGTTAAAACTTTTCTGATCCTCAATTTCTTCTCAGTTTTACGATTCCATTGATTAGGGTTCTAAACTTCTAATGAGTGTTCTTCCATTTGTTTATATTCATGATTTCTCTTCGATTTCGTTTATTATTTTGATTGTCAATTGTTGTCTTCAATAGGAACTTCGTTTCTACGAGTTAGGGCTTGAGGAATCCTGGAGTTCCGGTCTTCGTTGGCGACTTCGAGTTCGTCTTTCATCTCTTCGTTTTCCTATTTACTACTCTACGTATTTACCAAATCTCTGTTGATTGCAAAGATTTGAAATATTAATTAAATGGTATGATATCCCTCAATATGCAGATGAGGTTAACCGATTGGTTAATGTGTAGAGAGTCTAGCATATACCAAAGTTTCAATGAATCCACACATCAATGAATGTTTTTTTGGTAAAATTTTGTTGAATTCTGGTTTTTCCTTTTTGATTATGCTATTGTTTTTAATTAATATAGATTTAACAAAAAGCAATTTATCCTCCATTATTGATCTATTTAGAATGTATTTATCTACCAAATGTGAAACTTGTTTGGAAATGGATGCCTACATTTGCATAAGTGGTAATTTCTTTAAGATGAGGCAATTTGGCTTTGTGATTTATTTCGAACATTTAAAAGAGCTTACATCCTATAGTCTAATAACATGAGTCATGGCCATTCCTCATTCGTGAAACTCTAAATGCATATAACTTTATTATGTATTTGCTAATATTTGTGTACTCGATAGCTGATATTTAACACACTTGTTGATTTAATATTACCCAATTGCTATAATTCTTGTTACAATTGTGATTCTGAGGTCTATGGATTTGTTTTTGGTCAGATGTAGTGTGTGTACTATTTTGAATATGAACAACTCTGGAAAGAGAAGGTACAACTTAAACTCAACATCTTAGCCACTTGTTAGTTAGAGGGAACACTGGGGAGTATTGTTGCCTGTAATGTTGATATATTGTTCAATTTGGTAGAGCAATATATTACACATCTATGTATGTTGAGCTTAACGAGTATACTCTCCTTGATAAGAAAATCGTAGATCAACTATGGTTTCATTTCCCAATCATGAAGCTCATGTCCATTTTTCTATGAACCTGTTTTCCAAAAAATCTTTTTGGATCTAGCAGTGCTCGATGCTCCTGAACATTCTTTTCTACATAGATTTATTTAATGCTCATTTTAATTAAAAGAGTATCACTTATTCATGCCATCATTCTAATTCGCTTGCAAGATGGTTTGGTTTGCTTGTAAATTGGTTTTGTTTTGTTGCAAAAAATTGGCTTAAAGTGGTTTGGTTTGCTTTTAAAAATCTATATTTATCTCTTTGTTTGAAATTTTGTCTTCTTCATGTGCAAGTGGATGGTGACATTTAGTCGTCAATTTGTTCAGTTACTCTGCAGATTATTGGACTCTAAGTTGCATGAGAGAGAGAGAGATATAGAGAGAGACTCAGAGGCAGAGAGGGAAGAGAGTGAGACTTGGGGATGTATAAGAAAGACGAGAAGCACAATATGAGATGAAAACTTGCGATACGTACCTTTTTGTTTTCATTCTATGCTGAGGGTACATGTACATCCACAATGGATTTCGGGTGATGCCTTGCATATTAATTAGATGTATTAAACGTACAAACGGCTCCCTGCTTTTGAAAAGAAGTTACATAAAAGCAATTGAACCCTTCTCATTCGCTAAATATATGTAGACACAATGATTTCTAAACTTATTGGAAACAAACACTAGCAGTACACATCTTTTCATATATCAATGTATTATTTGAAATGCATCATACCTGGAATTATAAGTTTATAACATGTGCATTTTGACCAAGTTGTCACTTTCCGGACTACTAGGCCTTTTCATCAAAGTGTTTTAGGACCCTTTGGATCGGCTTTTTACATTGACATCCTTGTCTATAATATCTTTACCCACAAAAACTTAATTGCATTCGGTGGTAATGATAAAGTAACTTGATTTTGTTTCTTTTCAGTAATATTTTCCCCTCTTTTGAGGTTATGGGAAGCTCAAACGCAAAGTCTTTGCAGAATTTTGAAATCGGAGGTGACCGTGAAAGAATGCCAGAGCCTATCATTCGTTCCTTAGGGATCCTCAAAAAGTGTGATGCTAAGGTTCTTGCAACTTCAAACATTTATTTCTCTTCCAGTTTTGAGAGTTGAGAACATCAGAATTTCTTTATTAATCAGCTAAAAGTGGCATATTATTGTTTATCAACAGATTATCGAATCAGGTTTGTCACCAGAAGTGATATCGCTTCGTTTCATCACATAACTAATTGCACATGGTTTCAGATTCTTTGTTGAAATGACAAAGAACTTGTAATCTCTAAGACCGTACAACATGTGCTTATGTTTTGTAATTTACACAATATTTATCATATATATGGTCTAGTCTAGTGTTAATTAAGCACTCATGTTACTTTAGTTACTATAGTATTTTCTTTGTTTGTAAATGAGGTTATGTGTCTTATAGGTGAACATGGAATATGGTCTTGATCCCTCCATAGGGAAAGCAATTATTCAAGATGCACAAGAAGTGGCGGAGGGAAAGTTAAATGATCACTTTCCACTAGTTATATGGCAGACTGGAAGCGGAATTCAAAGCAATATGAACGCCAACGAGGTTAGGAATCTGGTTGTAATCTTTACTCTTGTTATGAATTTAACTTACAGCTGATTGAAGTCGTTGATCTATGAGTTGCGCGATGTTGTCCTACATTATTTGCTTTCAACGATATTTGGCATATCCTTTTTGTTGATTGATCATGAATCTTGCTACTCTTGGTTTCGAAACATGTTGTAATAGCCTAATAGGTCATTGCAAATAGATCAGCTGAAATTCTTGGCCACAAGCGTGGTGGAAAGTTTGTGCATCCAAATGACCATGTAACAGATCACAATCCTCAAATGATACATTCCCAACTGTAAGATTCTTGATGACTTTGGTCATTAATTTATTCATCTTAGATTTTTTATTTCTTGTCTTCCCAGGTGTTGATGATCACCTGTCTTGTTCATAGGTAATGCATATTGTAGCGGCAACAGAAATCAACTCAAGACTTATTCCAAAATTGAAGCAGTTACATACTTCCCAATTGGTGAATCATTCATTAAAGTTTCAGAAGTAGATGAAAGCTAAATCAAGGTATGATTATATCACAGAGATACCATCTTCCCAATTGGAAGGTTATGAATTAATTTCTTGCACCTGTTATCAAGAAAAACAAACAAATGTGATGCCATGGACCCAAAAGATGAAACACTGATAGATAGTTTGCCTCGCCTTTTTCATTTTTGTTTTTTCTCAGGACCTCTATGTATGACTATGAATTTGGGTCAATTTCGTGCGTGCGTGTGTGTGTATATATATATATATATTCATGTGTGCGTGTGTGTGTATATATATATATATATTCATGTTTGTACACTCTTTAGGAATTTATTTGCCTTGACTTTCATGTTAATTCTCTTCTATTTCTGTTGGTTTTCCATGTGCATTGTTTAATAGCGCAGGCCTTCCTTTTCTTGATTACATCATCATGTTTTGTTGTTGTGCAAATAAGGATCATTAGTTATATAATTTGTGTTCAAAATGGCTTCTTTCTTTTTCGAAGTACTAGTTGAGTCATGTGATTGACTCTGGTCGGCAAATCTGTTGATATTGAAAAGAATGAACTACTCAGTAGAAAGTCGTTTGGTTTATTTAGCTTTTAGTGAATATTTAATCATAGGAGCATCTCTTACAGCAATACCTGGGTGAAAGGATACAAATCTTGCTCTCAATGCACACATATGAATTCAAGGTGAACGCGATGAATACTTTATAAGGTATGGCATTGTCTGTTTATAGAAGTAGCATGTCTTGTGGACCTCTTGCTCTATAGATTTTATTGATTCAGTAAATACCTCTCCCCAACTTCCCAAGTTCATTTTCTACTATATGTTAATATTTTTTATGTAGAATTCCCCACAAGATATAAATTTCTTGTCAAAATTGTGTAATTTCTCATCAAACTGATGACAGGTTTAACTTATGTGTGGTTCTCCTGGTGGGAAAAACTTTTAAGACAAATATATCAAGTTCTGTTATATTCAACTTATTTGGTTTTGCTATCATTTACTTGCTGGTGTATACATATATTTAACAACTCTAATTTTGATTTTATTTTTTGTTGAGTGAATAGACATGGGATTCAGCTCTTGGTAGTGTATATCAAGTTTTGTTATATTCTATTTTCTTTTCACGATATTTTGGAATCATTTTCAAGTTTCTATAGGTTTTATCATTTGGTGTTCGATTGATTCCCAGATGTGTAATCATTTGTTTGCCTTCAAGACTTGCATATAATGTGAATCCCCTGTGCATAATGCTTGAGAGTTAGATTATCAATGGCTATAGTATTTTCATCAATAAAACAATGGTATCAGTTTCTTCTCTCTTTCAGGTACCAAGACAAATGAACTTCTCTTTCACTAGTACAAAAATGATTTTTTGTGACGGTTTTGAAAAGTAGGTTTGTAATGGTTTGATAAAAAAACCGTTACAAAAAGTTACATAAAAAGTTAAAGAATTGTTTTAGTAACAGTTTTTATAAAGAAACGTTACTATTACAAAAGAATGTAGAAATATAAAGCAACGTTTTAGATTAAAACGTTACTTAAGGTTCCCTAAGGTAACGGTTTAGGACGATTTTGAAAAACTGTTGCTTTTTGTTGTGACGGTTTTTAAAAACCGTTGCCATATAAGACCTTTTAGTAACAGTCTTAGTCTAAATCGTTGCTTTATGTCGTGACGGTTTTAAAAAACGTTACTGAAAACTAAAATATGTATAGCAACGCTTATTTGAAAATCGTTTTGAAAAGTCACCAAGTTCTATGGCAACGGTTTTGCGAAATTTGCGTCACCAAAAGCTAGTGTATGGCAAGGTTTTTGAAAAAATTACCTCACTATATGTCATCTCTAGTAACGACATTAAAACATTTACATCACAATATCTCAAGCTACATTGACGGTTTTGAATATTTATGTCACCATGTCATGTTATGGTGACGGTTTTTGAGTATGTTACCATATGTCATTCTACGGTAATGATTTTGAAAATATATGTCACCATAGGTTATGTTATGGTGACGGTTTTAAAAAATTATACGTCACGATTGTGAGATTTTGTATAATAAATGTCATTATATATCATGCTAAGGTGACGGTTAGAATAATAAACGTCCACGTAAGTCATGCTACGATGATGATTTTGTATAATAAACGTGACCATATGTAATGTTATGGTGATAACTTTAAATAATAAACATCAGCCTTTGTCATGCTACAGTGACGGTTTTGAACAATAAATGTCATCGTACATCATGTTACAATGACGGTTATGAAAGATAAATATCAAGGTACCTCATGCTATCGTGACGGTTTGAGAAATAAATGTCACCGCATGTCATGCTACAGTGACGGTTTTGAAGAATTTACATCACCTTATGTCATGCTATGGTGACGGTTAAGAAAAGTAAATGTCCCCATACGCCATGCTATGGTGACGGTTTTGAAACATAAACGTTATCGTATGTTATACAAAGGTGACGATTTTGACAAAAAAACGAGTCACCCTATGTCATGCTATTGTGACCTTTTCAAATAATAAACGTCGGTGTATGTCATGTTAAAATCATGATTTTAAATAATGAACGTCATTGTATGTCATTGTATGGTGATAGTTTTGGAAAATAAACGTCACCCTATGTCAATCTACAGTGACGATTTTGAAATGTAAAGGTTACCGTATGTAATGTTATGGTAACAATGTTGAATGGAAATCGTCACATTATGTAATGTTACGGTGACAGTTTTGAATGATGAATGTCACCGATGTGTCATTTTATAGTGACAGTTTTGATAAAGTTATGTCACCGTACGTCATAATGCAATGATGGTTTTGATAAATTTATGCCACCGTATGTTAGGTTACGGTGATGCTTTCTAATAATAAACGTCAATATATGTTATGCTATGGTAACAATTTTGAATAATAAACATCACTAT
Source organism: Arctium minus (assembly GCA_954870635.1). NCBI lineage: Eukaryota > Viridiplantae > Streptophyta > Magnoliopsida > Asterales > Asteraceae > Arctium > Arctium minus. Next base: position 24,190,605 of record OX941081.1, on the reverse strand, counting down.
ATATCATATTACTCTGAATGTCTACAAAATAAACTTCACCATTTGTCATACTAGAGTGACAGTGTGGAAGGACAAAGTGACAATTTTTATTGATAAACGTCACCGAATGTAATGTTATGGTGACGGTTTTGATAAATTTAGGTCACCGTATGTCATGTAGCGATGATTTTGAGAAATTTACTCACGGTATTTAATGTTACAGTGACAGTTTTGAATGATAAATGTCATTGTATGTCATTTTATAGTGACGGTTTTGATAAAGTTATGTCATAGAATGTCATGATTCAATGACGGTTTTGAGAAATTTACTTCATCTGTTATCATGATACGATGAAAGTTGAGGATTTTAAGTCGTTGTATGTCATGACAAGGTAACGGTTTTTAGAATTTTACATCAATGTATGTCATATGTGTAATAGTCAAGGTCGTGCCTGGGGGAGGGCGGGTCGGGCGCACGCCCAGGGCCACAAGAAATAGGGGCCCAAATTTTTTTAGTATATACTATATAGTATATATATATATATATATATATATAGTTCGTAGTAGTTAAAAAAATTAGTAAATAAAAGAGACAAATTTTTTGAAGTATCTAATAAGTCACAAAAAAAACTAACATTATATTAAGGGCCCAAACATGTATTAGTTAATTACATTGGAGAATAAAATATATAAAATGTTCATTGATCGTTCATTTTATATTATTGTTTATTTACTTATTGTTTCTGTAAGTTTTTTATTTTGTACTAAAATATAAAACTACTTTGTCCAAAAAACCTTGATGTATTTTTCATCATTCATCTTTTACTAACTCTTTTGATTATTCCATCAGTACAGTGGCAGATCCACAATGTGTGCCTAGCGGGTGAACCTTTAAGGTATATTAAAGACCCGTAAAATTGTCTGATGTGTATTTAGTCTAATTCCATGAGTTTGAGGGATTTTTAAAGTTTTTTGGTTGATTTCTGAGGGATTTTTAAGTTTTTTTTTGTTCCATTACGAGGGACTTTTTTGGTTGATTTTGAGAAACCTTTTTAGTTTCTTGGTTGATTTCGAGAGACTTTTTTGGTCTTTGGTTGGAGGGGGGACAGACGGAAAATTACTTGGGAGGAATTATGATAGAAAGTTAAAAAAATAATTTTTAACCTAGGTAAATTTTTTTTTTAATGGGGGCTCATTCCCCCACCTTTTACATGCTACATCCGCCCCTACATCCTCATGAAATTTATTTTTGTATTAGAATATAATAGATTTCTTGTTATTAACTAACAAAACTAATACATTTTGAAATTTTTTACAAGCAAAATTAGACGATCCAACTTATATCTATATTTAGGATTTCAAAACTACCCTTGTTTTTCTTACAATATTGACTCATATCTCTAAAACAAGAAAAAGATCTCAAACTATTACCAATATGGAATTTAGATTCTAAGATTGATGTTTAATAAAAAGTGTGTTTTAACCCTAAATTAAATTTTAAAATGGTGATGAAAACATTAATATGAGGTGACATGGAAAGCCAACTGATTTACATTGATTTACATAAAGTGCTACTCTGAATAGTCAAAACTCTGACACAAAATGATGTCGATTTATATATTAAAGGTATATTATATGATGTGTTTGATGGTAGAACAAATTTACAGTGCTATGTAAAAATGACATGGTACATAATATTAATTTAGAAATAATTTTTGATTGATTTTACGTCAAGGAATACTTGGAAAAACGGTTTTATATGAATTATTAGTATTTTCTAAATTTGTTGTTAATCTAATGATAAAAACAACATATTGAATTTTTTTTATCGTACTTATCAAGGGCCTATTATCACATGTCGTCCAGGGCCTATAGAATGTCAGGAACGGGCTTGGTAATAGTGGGCACAAACGAAACTAGAAAACCTGTTTGGTCAGGCCTCTGCGTGAAAAGTCATTTTGGATACGTTTTTTTTTCTAAAGAAACCAATACTTTAATTTATAGTTTTTGGCACATAATTGTAATGTTTATAATATATTTTTGGTCGACAAAAAAATCAAAAGAAAAAAAAACTCAATTTAGACCCAGTCTGGTCTGGTCTGGCCCAATTCGCCAAAAAGTCCAACCTAGTTGTCGTCGGGTCTAGATAATCTCACCTCAGACCGGTTCGACTCAAATATTCTGATATGAACATAGACAATTGGTTTTTACCGGTCAATATTAATCAAAAAATATTGATCAACACCTGTTCCGGGCCGATCTGCGTATTCGTTCTTTTATTTTTGTCCACTGTCAATAAAATTACAATATTTACTTTATGTAATTCAGGAAAAAAAATAGTCCAACAATTGCTTGCTAAGATAAACAATTACAAAGTTACCATTTTATATTTATGTTTTCATATACCTAATATTTTTTCTAATCCCATAAACAATCCAAATTTATGTGGAAGATAAATAATAATTTATTCATGTTTCTGACAAAATCATAAAGACGTGTATACTATAAGAATATGAAAAGGTGGTCAAATTTATAGAATCAAACAGTAATAAGATATTGATGCACTATTGACTTCCCAAGATTGTTCAGTTTGTGAACAAGCAACATGTCCAAGTAGTGTTTTACAGAAAACAAATGTGATATATATAACATATTTAGAGAGTTTAGTTTGAATGCTACTAAGTTTCCTTTAACATGACAATGGTATTTCACAATAAAAAGGACAAAGATTTATCATATTTCGTATCACAAACAATGCATGACAAAGAAAATAGCAAGTACTTTTTAAAAATTTCGGCAGCATGACTGTTGTAAATTAACAATTTCCAAAACCTGTATAATGGCACAAAACACCAACCAACGAAAAAAAAGGAAACTTTTGGCACAAAATGAATCAAACAAAAACAAATGAAAACAAATATATAAATATAACGAACATGCTAGATAAAGTTATTTTCCAAAAAGTCGTTCAAATCTTTCTATCTTTCGTTCCGAATTGAGTTGAAGATGTCGTCAAATTTTTCCAGGATCGCCTTTCATGTGCTAATATTTGATTCTTTCAACGTTTGCTCCAACGTTGGAAGGAAAACAATGTGAAAATTAATGCAAACATAGTATGCTCATATATAACTTGCAAAACGAAATGAATTGAACTCAATAAAGCAACATGATTACATCAATGATAATATACACACATATGTATATATATATATATAACGAGAACTTTGAGATGTAAATGAGCAACAAGTCCACATATAGAGATTTTAAAACCTGTCTTGACTTCGACTTGGTTAAATGTAAGGGTATGGAACATTGTATGGGTGTAATCTATTTTGGGCAAGTAACAAGCAACTACTTGACTTATCCTGCTTATTTTTCCCTGACATTGTTTAACCGCTTTCATTGATTATTTTTGCAAAAACTCTAGAAAGTCATTTTCCGCAACCATAAGAACAAGAATCAACGACAACTTGGTTATTGGGTACTTTCCTACTACATGTATTTTTTATATACAGATAATTTTGATCCGTTTACTATTACTTTGAAAGTATGTTTATTATTGTTTTTGAATATGATGCAGCTACTATAGAAGCATATAAACTATCACTAGATATTTGAAACATTATGTCAATGTCAATTTTCCCAACATATCCAATCAATTTGAAATTCAGTAAACCCTAAAAAAAGATCGACTAAAACCAAAAAAATCATCGACTTATTGAGGGGTGAGAGCAGGTTGATGAGTAAAGGCAAGGGCATAACACGTTTATCCTTTGTTGTCGTGATTCTTTATAGTCCATAACTGTAAAAGAAGAATTATGGAGTATGAGTAAACAAAACCAAAACTATGCAAGTTAAGATTCATTGAGCAAAAAACTTTTAATCTGGCAATATGGTAACTAAAGGGAAAAAAAGAAATACACTAAATTATGCATATTATTTAATAAGTCAATTCATGGAAAGAGAAAAAAAAAATTACTAACCATGGTTAGTTTACCTTTAAGCACAATTAACACCTTGGCAACTATAGCATCAACAACAAATTCAAAGAGGTAGAGTGGGTCAATTTGCTTTGCGTAAAGTTATACCTCGACAGTCTGTCTGAAAGTAATCATCTCGAGATTCCTTACCCAAATCAAGTGGATCTATGCACGGCAATATGTTATCATTCTGGGAAGTATTATTGTACTGAATTTCTCGTCGACATCCGCATAGGTATCTCTATAGTTTTTGGGAGGTGTCATGAAAACAATAGACTTTTTCTTATCAAGTTGGTCCTTGACATAAAATACCTGCCTTGCTTGTGATGCCAAAATGAAAGGATCATCCTTGTGTCCTAATCTATTAAGCTCAACCAAGGTGTAGCCAAGAACATCCTTTTTAACCCCGTGTCTATTGTCAACCCAATCACAATTGAAAAGTGGAATTCTTCTTGTATGATAATCTAGAACCCATATCTCTTGTAGAACACCGTAATAAAATGCTTGAGCATAGCTTACACCATCTTTGCAAATGTGCATGTCGGTCCCCTCTACACTAACCCCACTATTTTGGTAAATTCTACCTTCACGAGATTTTGTGTGAAACATGTAACCATTGATGTGCTATGCATCGTATTTCATCACCTCGGTTTGTTGGCCATGTGATATCCACCTTAAGGTCTCATCAATACTTTCTTTAGCGACTGCCAACTCTCTCTCAACCTGAAATTTATTATAAGGATTAGACTTCACTTTAATAATATGTAATATTTGTATAAACACTTTCCAGAAATCTTTGACAAGTGGTCTCCCATATTCACATGAAACTCCTACAACAAGCAACCGCTCTGATAGATCTACTCATGACGACACTATTGCTAAATCGTCAAAGAGACCTCGACAATCTTTAGAGGTAGATTATATACCGATATCTGGGAAGGACGCTCCTGTTGCCATAACTTCAAAACAATCAAAGACTACACCATCTCAAGTGTTGACAAATGAAGTCCGAATGGTGTGTTCTTTATATGTATTATAATTTTTTTTAACGTTGATCTTTACGATTTTCTCACGGAATATATTTTTTGCAGGGTATAAAATATAAATTGGCACATCCAGATCAAAGAAACATTGTTGCAGAGGGGACTATCTTCTACTCATCTTCAGAACAGATCATTCATGGAGTTCCACTTCCGGCTGATTGCTACAAAGTCTCGATTGACAAAAAAATAAAATCAACTGCATTTTTACCCATTCAATCGGGTGAGCACAAGACTGTAGGAGAAGCTTATGAAAGTTTTGTCGCTTGGCTAAAAATCCTTATGATCATGGACTCAAAGGTCAGCTCCTTATCTAATTTAGCTCTTCATTTGTTTTAATGGACAATCTTGCATGTCTAAATGTATACAACAATGTGTATAAAGATATTAAATATTTGATTACTATTATATATTATACAACTTATATGTTAGAAAGTCGTTGCAAAGGTTTGAGCCTTTAGAATGACCATTATCCACAAAGACCCGGATACCATTATATCTTATACAACTTATATGTTGGTTAAACTTGTATCCTTTTGCAGGTACCGCAAACAACTTCTGATGAGAATAAAGAGAAGCAAAATAAGAAGACAACAAAGAACTACACAACTGTTACTCGGCTAAAGACGACAAAGCATACAAGGAGTACATTTAATAAGAAAAACATTGATTTAGATGATGCATGAGATTATTATAGGTGTTTAAACTTTTTTGACACAATGAATTTGTTATTCTTTGTCTTTGGAAACATTATTCATATAATTATCACTACTAGTCTAATAGTTTCTTATATATTGATAATTATTTTCAACTTCTTTTAGTTTTTTTATTTTTTTGCCAGATATTATTAAAACCTTTCGTAATAATTAGTCTATGATAACGGGTTTTAAAAATAGACATAATTGTACATCATATTGCGGTGACGCTTGAATAAACAACACTGTGCGTCAAGTTACAGTAATGTTTTTAAAAAAAATAAACATCATCTTTTGTCATGTTACAATGATGGTTTTTTAAAAAAGAAACGTTACCGTATGTTATATTACGGTCACGGTTTTGACAAATACACGTTAACGTACGTCATACTTCGGTGGTGGTTTAAAAAAAATAAATGTCACTATATTTCATGCTTCAATGACGATTTTTAAAAAATAAACGTCAATGTACATCATGCTATGGTGACATTTTTGAAAAATTAATGGCACCGTACATCATGTTATGGTGACGGTTTTGAATAGTAAAGGTCATTGTATGTCATGCTACACTAACGATTTTGGCAAATAAACGTCTCCATATGTCACTTTGCATTGACGGTTTTGAAAAATAAATGTCTCTTTACGTCACTATACAATGACGGATTTGAAAAATAATCTCACTGTATGTTGTGCTATGATGACGGTTTTGAAAAAAAACATCACTTTAGGTCCAACTACGGTCACGATTTTGAATAATAGATGTCATTGTATGTCACTCTACGGTGATGGTTTTAAAAAATAAACATCACAATATGTCTTGGTACGGTGACACTTTTGAACGATAAATGTCACAATATGTCATGATACGCTGACGGTTTGGTTTTCAAAACCGTCACCGTACATATGACTATGGTGACATTTTTGAAAAATAAATGTCACCATACATCCTACTACGGTAATGGATTTGAAAAACAAATGTCACTGTATGTCGTACTACAATGACGGGTCTGAAAAATAAACGTCACTGTATGTCATGCTACGGTAACGGTTCGAATAAATAAATGTCACCATATGTCTGTTACTATGACGATTTTAAATAATAAACGTCACCATGTATCGTGTTACAGTGACGATTTTGAAAAATAAATGTCACCTTATGCCATCCTATAGTCATGTTTCTTAAATGAAAACGTCAACGTAGGTCATTCTATGGTGACTATTTTATAAAATAAATGTCACTGTACGTCATGTTACAGTTACGGTTTTTAAATAGAAACCTCAGCGTATGTCATGTTACGGTGACTATTTCGAGAATTTAACGTCACCGTACGTTATGTTATGGTGACGATTTTTGAATAATGAAGGTCATTATATGTCATGCTATGGTAACGTTTATGACAAATAAATGTCACTGTATGTCATGCTACGGTCACGATTTTGAAAAAATAAATGTCACCATATGTAATGCTACGGTGACGGTTTTTAATGTAAATGTCAAAGCATGTCATGCTATAGCATTTACATTAAAAAACCGTCACCGTAAAGATTTGCAGCTAGTTCCATCCCAATGTTAATTAAGTACTAATTCTCCTTCCATGCTCTAAAGATTTGCTTTATGATGATTACCAAAATTGAATGATTATTATCTGATGACAACCACTTCGATCTAGGACTTCCATATCTATTGTCTGTTGATAGCCATTTTGATCTTATAAGTTGTTTTGCATGTCAAAGGACTGTAAGGGGGCGTTTGGTTCGCATAATGTTTTTGGATGGAATGGAATCTGTCAAAGGAATATGACTTTGAAGGAATTGGAATGGAATGTTGTCAGGTTTGACCACCTGTTTGGTTGATAGAATTGGAATGAAATCTGTTAAAGAAATTGGAATATGTCTGTTTGGTTCACAGATTGTAGCTTTGGAATGGAATGGAATGGAATTTTTGTAAATGATGGAGTTCAATTTCTGATGTTTTGATGTTAGCTGTGATAAAAAAAAGGTAGGGTTTATTAGGGTAAAGGGTAATTTTGGAATTATGGAAATATCAAGTTCCATTCCATTTGTAACATCCCCCGTCCCCGTGGTCCGGAACGGGTGATGTCACAAACGAGACTTAACATAATTACACAACTAAATCAGAGCTACTAATAACTCTAAACATATATTACAATCCAAAATCTTACACTTCAAAAAGTGTTTATAAACTTAGAACGTTTATATAATAATGCGAGTCTAAGAACTCCAAAATTTTTACGCTCGATCTCAAGTCTTGTCCCTGTAAACGTCACTCCGAACCTGTCGTGTCATAAAACAAAAACACGGCTGAGCACATGGCTCAGTGAATGGATTATAATATAAATTCGTAAATAATAATGAAAACATCAATAACGAAGCGGAAGACATAAAAATTTCAATTCGAAGAAAGTTCTTGAGACTGAAGTTCATAGTTCATTTAAATCAAAAGAAACGTTCGGTAATATAATCAAAAGCAATAATCTCAAGAACAGTTCACACTTTAACTTCAAAATGTAATATAAATAAAGTCCGTCAATTCCAGTCGTGTTCGTGGGGTGATCAGCCACACGAACTGGGTCGGCATGCGGGCACACACAACGAGTCCCCCGTGAATTTAACCACGGTCACATATTATGTGGGAAAAATTCTAGAATCGATTCATCCGCCCTGGAGCTAACAAAGTCAGCCAAGTCCCCCCAGAGTGGGTTCACGTAAGCCACATAGGCTTAACTCTGGTGGACCGTCATCTGCAGGACGCTATGACAACAAAGCCGCCATAGAAGGCATCCCAAATAATGTGCCCATTTATTGGGTTCTTCTAAAATCAACGAAAACTAAACAAATACCACTTACCCAAATGGCGATCACAGAAATTATAGTCTATATACTTCACATTTTTCATAAGCAATCTCATACGAGACACATTTTAATAAAACATCAAAATGTTCAAACAATTGATTCAATAAACCAAAATCAATGTGTGTGTGTGTGTGTGTACAATTTTGTATTTGTTGATCACGTTCGGTTGATCAATCACATGGCGGTGAACCACCTTTAGGAAGGGTCAACTACAACAAATAGTTGCCCACGATTCAAAAGAATTGAAATCCATACCTTAACCAAATTGAGACGTAAAAAGCGATCAACCGAGACTCACGACGAAGCTTAACCCGATCGATTGCCTATTTAAACCATAAATTACTATTACTCGCATGACATAAAACTCAAAGGTTATCATCCTAAGCTTAATCACGAAATTGTATTCTCTTCGACATTAAACCGAACACTTGGTGTGCGGTTAAACATCTAAATACAAATGTCACCATTTTAATTCTAAACTTTACCCTTTTGTAATTTTGACAAACCTAAGCATTTCTAAACATATATTTGATCATAACTTTGCAATATCTAATCAAAATCTACCAACCAACTTCAACTACTCAAACCTACCAACTTAAATAATTTAAGAAGAAATTTATACCTCTAGGAAGAGTTCGTCGCGTAGATTCCGAATATGTAATTATTTCTTCGATTGCTTCAACGGATTGCGAGAATTTTAGAGACAAGTTTCAAAAAGAATTTAGAGAGAGAGAGATGATGGAGGCGGTGTGTGAAGATGATGAAGACGATAGAGTGAAAGTATGTATTAAAGGGATATTTGTAATTACTCTAATTGATACCACATTTAGTTAAATGTTTATATATATATAAAGAGTTGCTATATATATATATATATATATATAATATGTAATTTATATATATATAAAGAGTTTTATCGTAATATATATATATATATATATATATATATATATATATATGTAAAGAGTTTAAGTAAATGACGGTTTCAACCCCTAACTATCTATGGTTGCTATTTTTAATTACGGTTCAATTCGGATAAGAATAATTATACGTTTTTTTTATGGAGTCTTACAATTATTCCCCCCCTTAAAAGAGATTTCGTCCCCGAAATCGAATTTAGACAGGAAACTAACATCGATTAAAAAACTCGGGGTATTCTCGTCGCATATTGTTCCTCAGTTTCCCACGTCGCCTCACGTTCCGAGTGATTCTTCCAAAGAACTTTTACGAATGGAATCACTCTCTTCCGTGTAACTCTCTCGTCACGATCAATAATCGCTTCAGGTTCCTCGCGATAAGACATATCTGGTTCTATATGCTCCATTGGATATTCAATGACGTGTAAGGGATGATAGTTGTACCCTCGAAGTGAAGAGACATAGAACACGTTATGTACATGGGATAGTTGCAGCGTTACAACTAACCGGTAAGCCACAACTTCAATCCTTTCCATAATTTCAAAGGGACCAATATATCTCGGACTCAACTTTCCTTTGAGACCGAAACGTCTGATACCGCGAGTTGGGGAAACCTTTAAGAAAACTTTATCTCCCGGTTGGAACTCGATAGGTCGTCGTCACTTGTCGATGTAGCTCTTTTGACAAGCCTGAGCCTTTTTCATCATTTGATGCGCAATCTCGACCTTTTCGGTAGTAACTTGTACCAATTCTGGGCCTTTGAGAATACGTTCTCCAACTTCATTCCAACAAGTCGGTGTTCGACATTTTTGGCCATAAAAAGCTTCATACGAGGCCATGCCGAAACTCGACTGCCAGCTATTATTATAGGAGAACTCTATTAGGTACAAGTAACTATCCCAACTTCCATACCATTCCAACACACATGCTCGGAGCATATCCTTCAATGTTTAAATTGTACGTTCAGATTGCCCATCAGTTTGCGGATGTAAGGTTGTACTAAAATTCAAACGTGTGTCCCAAGCTTTATGTAAACCTTACCAAAATCGAGATGTAAAACGTGGGTCTCGATCGGAGGTTTTTCAATATAGGAGTGTCATGAAGACGTACAATCTCACGTTGGAATACTTCCGTCAATTTATCAATTAACCAAGTTTGTCGGATAGGAAGAAAATGAGTCGATTTCGTCAGTCGATCAACCACTACCCAAATTGCATCGTGTTTCAAGGTTGTGCAGGGTAGTCCGACTACAAAATCCATAGTTATATGTTCCCATTTCCATACGGGAATGTTCAGTGATTGGAGAAGACCACCCGGACGTTGATATTCACTTTTAACTTGTTGACAAGTGAGACAACGAGTTACAAAGTCGGCAATATCTCGCTTCATTCCAACCCACCAGTAATGGTTCTTTAAGTCGTGATACATTTTTGTTGTATCCGGGTAAACAGAAAACATAGATTTATGAGCTTCGGTCAGAATCTAATCTTTAAGCTCTGAGTTATTCGGAACACAAAGACGATCTCGAAACCACAACACGTGATTATCATCAATCCTGAATTCCAAACTAACATTCTCTTGTGCCTGTTGGAAGTTTGCCCACAATTCACCGTCGTTTGGTTGGGCTTCTTATATCCGAGAAATTAGAGTCGGTTCTACCATTAAATTCGATAGAATTTCCGTTTGCGAACTCGGATAGATTTCCAGTCCGAACCGTTCAATTTCCAAATCCAACTCTGTAGGAACAAGTAAAGAAGAAACATGTTCTACGGCTTTATGACTTAAGGCGTCGGCGACTATATTAGCCTTACCCGGATGATATTGTATATCAACATCATAATCCTTTAGAAGTTCGAGCCATCTCCGTGATGCATATTTAACTTTTTTTTGAGTAAATATATATTTAAGGCTCTTGTGTTCGGTGAAAACTCCACATGTCTCACCGTACAAATAATGACGCCAAATTTTAAGTGCGAAGATAACCGCAACTAATTCGAGATCGTGAGTCAGATAATTGATCTCATAAGGCTTTAATTGACGTGACGCATATGCGATTACTCAACCATTTTGCATAAGAACACAACCGAGACCTATCTTTGAAGCATCACTGTAAACTTGAAAACCTCCGGTGCCAGACGGTAATACAAGAATAGGTGCGGTAACCAATCGATGCTTCAATTCCTCGAAACTAGATTCTTGTTCGGAACCCCAATTAAATTTGACTCCTTTTCGGAGTAATCAGGTTAACGGTAGAGATATTTTAGAAAATCCTTCAACGAGTCGTCTATAATAACCGGCCAGACCCAGAAAATCACGAACTTCAGATACATTCGTAGGTCGAGGCCATTTAGTGACGGTTTCAATTTTCGTTGGATCGACTATGACACCTTCCGCAGAGATTGTGTCCGAGAAAAGATACTTGATCAAGCCAGAATTCACATTTGGAACGTTTTGCGTATAACCTTTTCGTTCGAAGAGTTTCCAAAACTATGTGAAGATGTTGATCATGTTGCTCTCTTGACTTTGAGTATATCAATATGTCATCGATAAACACGATAACAAAGTCGTCGAGATAATCTTTGAAAACTAGATTCATAAGATCCATAAAGACCGCTGGAGCATTAGTTAGCCCGAAAGGCATTACTAAAAATTCGTAGTGCCCATAGCGAGTTCTGAATGCGGTTTTCGGAATATCACAATCTCGGATACGAAGTTAATGGTACCCGGACCGAAGATCAATTTTGGAAAAGTATCGTGCCCCTTGTAATTGATTTGTAATTGATCGAACAGATCGTCGATTCTCGGCAACGGATACTTGTTACGGATCGTTACTTTATTAAGCTCCCGGTAATCAATACAAAGACGCATCGTACCGTCTTTCTTTTTGACAAAGAGAACCGGAGCTCCCCAGGGTGAGACACTGGGTCAAATAAAACCTTTCTTCAATAAATCATCGAGTTGAGTTTTGAGTTCTTTCATTTCAGTTGGAACCATTCGATAGGGAGCCTTGGAAATAGGATAAGCTCCCGGAACTAGATCGATGGTAAATTTGACTTCCCGGACTGGTGGTATACCCGGTAGATCGTCGGGAAACACATCAAGATATTCGGAAACAACAGGTACGGGTGCATAAATAGGGAATACCTGTTCGGGATCTTGTAACAAGGCTAGAAAACCTTCGTTACTTTGCCAAGTATACTGCTTCACAGTAATAGAGGCTAAAGTGCTAACATCTACTTTTGGAATACCTCCTTGGAAGATTGTCTCTGGTTTTCAATATCCCCAAACAATATTTGTTTGGCATTACAATCTATAGTTGCATGATGGTGTGACAACTAGTCCATCCCCAATATTAATTGAAAGTGGGAAATATGCATTGGAAGTTGAGTGACCTCCCATATGAGATCTCCAATAAATAACGGACAGTTTGAAAATCAAGTTAACACACAGATTGAACCACCCATAGTGGTAGATATCACGACTGTAATTTAGGTGGTTTGCTCAAAAGGTTTTTAACTGGGATTCTATTTGTTCAGAAACAACAGAGTGTGTTGCCTCGGTATCAAACAAGGCATAAGCAGATAAATCGATTAAGTTAACATGGTCTGCTTAATGTATATATGCATCATAATTGACATGGTCTGACGGACCACATCAACAATATTCGGCTCACTTGTACCCCTCACTGGATTGGTTTGGGTAACCCTCAGGTTAACATCTGGATTTGCGTGGGCGACCAAGTCTCGACATTCTAACACATAACAAGATCAAGATCGGAATTCAAAACAGTTATGGATTAAAAATCGGTAAATAGAATTAAATTCTAATCTACCCATTCTAATGTCTACCTAATCCTCACAGGTCAAACCTATTTAATCTACAAGTCAAAACCTATGCTCTGATACCATATTTGTAACATCCCCCGTCCCCGTGGTCCGGAACGGGTGATGTCACGAACGGGACTTAACATAATTACACAACTAAATCAGAGCTACTAATAACTCTAAACATATATTACAATCCAAAATCTTACACTTCAAAAAGTGTTTATAAACTTAGAACGTTTATATAATAATGAGAGTCTAAGAACTCCAAAATTTTTACGCTCGATCTCAAGTCCCGTCCCTGTAAACGTCACTCCGAACCTGCCGTGTCATAAAACAAAAACACGGCTGAGCACATGGCTCAGTGAATGGATTATAATATAAATTCGTAAATAATAATGAAAACATCAATAACGAAGCGGAAGACATAAAAATTTCAATTCGAAGAAAGTTCTTGAGACTGAAGTTCATAGTTCATTTAAATCAAAAGAAACGTTCGGTAATATAATCAAAAGCAATAATCTCAAGAACAGTTCACACTTTAACTTCAAAATGTAATATAAATAAAGTCCGTCAATTCCAGTCGTGTTCGTGGGGTGATCAGCCACACGAACTGGGTCGGCATGCGGGCACACACAACGAGTCCCCCATGAATTTAACCACGGTCACATATTCTTTGGGTAAAATTCTAGAATCGATTCATCCGCCCTGGAGCCAACAAAGTCAGCCAAGTCCCCCTAGAGTGGGTTCACGTAAGCCACATAGGCTTAACTCTGGTGGACCGTCATCTGCAGGACGCTATGACAACAAAGCCGCCATAGAAGGCATCTCAAATAATGTGTCCATTTATTGGGTTCTTCTAAAATCAACGAAAACTAAACAAATACCACTTACCCAAATGGCGATCACAGAAATTATAGTCTATATACTTCACATTTTTCATAAACAATCTCATACGAGACACATTTTAATAAAACATCAAAATGTTCAAACAATTGATTCAATAAACCAAAATCAATGTGTATGTGTGTGTACAATTTCGTATTTGTTGATCACGTTCGGTTGATCAATCACAAGGCGGTGAACCACCTTTAGGAAGGGTCAACTACAACAAATAGTTGCCCACGATTCAAAAGAATTGAAATCCATACCTTAACCAAATTGAGACGTAAAAAGCGATCAACCGAGACTCACGACGAACCTTAACCCGATCGATTGCCTATTTAAACCATAAATTACTATTACTCGCATGACATAAAACTCAAAGGTTATCATCCTAAGCTTAATCACGAAATTGTATTCTCTTAGACATTAAACCGAACACTTGGTGTGCGGTTAAACATCTAAATACAAATGTCACCATTTTAATTCTAAACTTTACCCTTTTGTAATTTTGACAAACCTAAGCATTTCTAAACATATATTTGATCATAACTTTGCAATATCTAATCAAAATCTACCAACCAACTTCAACTACTCAAACCTACCAACTTAAATAATTTAAGAAGAAATTTATACCTCTAAGAAGAGTTCGTCGCGTAGATTCCGAATATGTAATTATTTCTTCGATTGCTTCAACGGATTGCGAGAATTTTAGAGAGAAGTTTCAAAAAGAATTTAGAGAGAGAAAGATGATGGAGGCGGTGTGTGAAGATGATGAAGACGATAGAGTGAAAGTATGTATTAAAGGGATATTTGTAATTACTCTAATTGATACCACATTTAGTTAAATGTTTATATATATATAAAGAGTTGCTATATATATATATATAATATGTAATTTATATATATATAAAGAGTTTTATCGTAATATATATATATATATATATATATATATATATATATATATATATATATATATATGTAAAGAGTTTAAGTAAATGACGGTTTCAACCCCTAACTATCTATGGTTGCTATTTTTAATTACGGTTCAATTCGGATAAGAATAATTATACGTTTTTTTATGGAGTCTTACAATTCCATTGAAATACTTGGCTTTTTAGATGGAATGTTAAAATCCTTTATATATGGAATTTATTGGAATTGAAGATTTCATTCCATTAAAAAACTTTGTTAGAGCATAAATCTGTTAGATACAAGATCAAGAATACTGAAGGTCAAAGTTGAGAAAGTCAAAGCTGCTAAAGTCAAATCTCATTAAAAGTCAAAGTTTATTTGTAATAAGTCAATGTATTTTGTATTTGTATTTTCCTTGTAATTAGTAGTTAGTATAAATAGTTTGTTTTCTTTGTATTTTGTAAGATACGATTTAGAGAGAACTGAAGTGTGAGAAGTCAGATTGTAAAGAGAGAAAGAGAGAGTTCTAGAGAGAGAAAGTGTAAAGATTGAATTTGAAAGAAATCAAACAGGTAATTGATTTGTTTTATCTTGTTTGTTTGATTGTTTGATTAGAAACTAGATTCTGGAACACACAATTGGTATCAGAGCAGATCCAAATCAAGAAAAATCAAGAAATACGTTCGTACTGTTCATCAAAGTCCAGAATCGATTTCGAGTTTAATTGAGTTTTTGGTGTTGTAATTCATTAGGTAATGTTAGGAATGTGAATTCGATCGAGTCTGTATAGGTGTTATAAAGAATTGCACTGTATTGAATTCGAATTTTCGAATTTTTGTGATTTTTGTAAACACGAGTTCTTGACACTGTTCTTATTCAAAATTGTAATTTTTGTGTTTTTGATCGAAAATTAGTGTTAGCTTTGTATTCGATTTGTTGAGAAGACCAAATTGTCGAAGTTTTGAGTCTGAATTCAAGGTGTAAATGAATTTTTAGAGTGATTTTGTTCGATTCAGAGGAATGCGGGTGTTCATCGAGGAATGCGTCTGATTCATCAAGGATTGCGGGTCCATCATCAAGGAATGCGGGTCATTCATAGCTGAATGTTGCGGGTTTAATAACAAACGCATAGTTTGATATGCGGGTGCTTCTTGACACGTATTTTGAGTAATGTGTTTGCTTAGTGACACGCATAACAGAAAGTTACGGTTCCTTTGTGACACGCAAAGTAAAGGAATGCGGTTCCTTTGTTAAACTCAAAGCAAAGAATGCGGTTCATACCTGACACGCATTTTGGAGAAATTCGGGTCAAGTGTGACACGCATAGTGTGAAATTCGGGTCAAGTGCGACACGTATAGTGAGAATTTCGGGTCAAGTGTGACAAGCATTTTGAGGAATGCGTTTCAAGTTTCACACGCATTGTTGAGGAATGCGGTTCAAGTGTGACACGCTTTGCTGATGAATGTGTTTCCTGAGTGACGCGCATAGTATAAAAGACTTGAATTTTTTTTAATTTTTCGAAATTGCAATATGCCCTTTAATAGTGATGAATGCGTTCCCGTGCTAAGTCTGCCTAGGGGGACATAGTTCTTTTAGTGATTAAAATTTTTTTGATTTTATATTTCAAGTTTTCTGTATTTTCTTGATTGTTTCATTTGGACTAACGATCAGTTCTAGTTTCTTATTCATATATTTTTCAAACAGGGTTATACAAGATGACTTCCAAAGATGCACTTTCAATTGGAACTGATGTGAAACCTCCAGTTTTATTCAAAGGCGAATATGAGCAATGGAAAGACAGATTCCTGGATTTCATAGATCGGCATTCAAATGGAGAGAATATTCTACTGTCTATCACCGAAGGTCCAATGGTTCCAATAACAGTTCAAGTACCTGATGTTGACTCTTCTGATAGTGAAGATGGAACTGAAGAAAGAGAGCAAAAGATGAAAACAGTGACAGTAGATATTTCTCAATATTCTGAAGAGCAGAAAAGCCGATACAAAGCAGATAAACAAGCGAGATCTTTACTTCTTCAAAGCATCCCAAACGAGATCTACATCAAGATTGACAGTTATAAAGCCAATGCAAAGAAGATGTGGGATCAATTACAAAAGATGATGATGGGATCAAAAGTCGGAAACCAGATGAAAGTGGCAAACTGCATAAATAGCTATGAGGAGTTCAAAGCCAAGGAGAATGAGAGTCTGGAAGATACTTATGAGAGGTTTGTGTTGCTTCTGAACGAGTTAACAAAGAACAAAGTTAAGAAGAAGCAACTGGAAAACAATGTCAAATTCTTGAGTATCTTACGTCCAGAATGGAAGAAGCATACAAGAAGAATGAAGCAGATGAAGGATTTAAATGAAATTCCACTACATGAGGTATTTGAAACCTTAAAGCAGAATGAAGAAGAGGTTGAAGAGAAAAGAGCTGAAAAGAAGAAAGCAGTACAAGCTTCTGATCCTATTGCCTTAATAGCTGGAGAGAAGTTGAAAGAAAAGAAAGAGAAGAAAGAAAAGAAAAAGAAGATAGTTCTTACAACTTCTGAGTCAGATTCTGTTTCAGATAGTGATGATGGCGAGAGTCTGAAACAAGCTATGATTTTGCTGACCCGTGCCTTTCAGAAGAAATTTTATAAGAAGCCGGGATCAAATTCTCAACGGTATTCTTATTCAAGTTCAAAGAACCATGAGCACCGAGTGAGAGTGGAAGGAAAGAGACATGAAGAGGATAGATATGTTGAGAAGCAACCGGTTGAGAAGAAGAAATTTATGAATGATTACACAGCAGCTGAAAAGCCAGCAACTGAATCAATCAAGTGCTACAATTGCGGCAAGATGGGTCATTTTGCAAAAGATTGTCGGAAGCCGAAAGTACGTAACTCTCAGTATTATCAAAACAAGTTGCTTTTGGCAAGACAACAAGAAGTTGGTGTAGCTTTGATGGCCGAGGATGAGTTTTGGTTGGATCATTCCGAGGATGAAGGTGAAGAGAAAGAGGAAAATGCTCATATCTGTCTCATGGGCAAAGAAGTAAAAGATGACGAGTCAGATGATGAGGCAGTTAATGAGGTATTAAACTTAACTCCAAAAGATTTCATTACCAAATTGGAAACCATGGTGATTGAGCTTCAAAATTTACAAGATAATCTGAAAAAGGAAAAAGAAAGAGTTGTTAAAAAGAACAAGAAGATCTTTGAACTTAATACTTCTGTTATTTCAAATAAAGATCTGATTGATTCTTTACGCAAGTCTGATTTTGATTCTAAATCTAAAGTAGATGATTTTGAAAAGAAGATTTCTGAGTTTGAAGTTAAGATTTCTAAATATGAGTTTGAGAAAAATGAATCTGCACTAATTGTTTATAAATTGCAGGTTGAAAACAAGAATTTGAACAAGAAGGTAAATGATCTAGAAGTTAAACTTTATAAAAGAGGTCAAACAGATCAAACCATTTTTCTTAATGCTCCTGATGAAGAGGCTGATGTTAAGCAAAGATGGGGACTTGGTTTTAACAACCCCCATTATCTTAAGAAAGCCATCAGAAAACAACCGGCACTTTATAACTATGATTTTCTTGCATGTGCTGGTAAACATATTCATTTGAAACCCAAATTTGTTACCAAATTGCCAGACGAAGTAGAGGCCAAAGAAACTGAAAACAGAAAGAATAAAAAGAAAATGCAACTACCATTTAACTATGTAAAGTTAAATGATAGTTATCTTTCCGAAACACCAAAAGTATTTTCAAACGACTATTTTGTTAGTTATTCCGCATCTGAGATGAAGGCAAAACCTGAAATTGCAAAGGTTTATGTTCCTACATCTATCCTTGAAAACAAAATAGTCGAGCTTGAAAATGTTTTATTTGATGAAAAGCTTTTGGTGGATATTCAACAAAATGTATTTTCTACCGTATTAAAGAACATTGTTTTTCACATTAATTCAACAAAGTGTTCTACAGTTTCAATGGCATCTCAATTTTTTTCTGACAATTCTGATGACTTATTTGAATCTGCAAATGATTCTTTTAATTCTGATGATGGGAGCATGGAAGAATCTGATATGTTTGACATTCATTCTAAACTTCCTGATCATTCTACTTGTCTTGAAAATGACAAAGTGTTACCAAGTGCTGTAAATACTGTTGAATCATCAACTAAGGTTGGTAAATCAGTTTCTGTAACTGCTGATTACTATGCTCATGGTAAGAAACATAAGAAACAGCGATTACAGAAACAGAAAAACACTGGTACACAACATAAAACTCAATCTTTGAAATATGCTTTTCCTAATTCATCTATCTCTTATGTTTCAAATTTAAGGAAGAAAAAGTTGAAAGCTCAATCTGAATGGAGACCAAAAAGGAGGGATGATGAGATAGTATAATCAGTTTCTGATAATAATTGTAATAGAACAGTTAGTAGTGATACTGATGTGATTGATCAAATTGCTTTTAATCAAAACCTTGTAGCTTCTTACAAGAGATATTCAATACAGCAATTGATTCAATTGTCTCCTATTACTACTACATCTTATCCTTATCAGAGAAATGATTTTGATTATTCTCATAATTCTTCTAATTGGTATGGATCTTATCATGTTAATTCTTCAAGATCAAATGTTTTTCAAAGCTTTCAAAATAAAAGAGGGTCCATTTTCAAGTGGATGCCAAAATCTAGTGCTAATCTGTTAGGGCCCGTTTTTAAATGGGTACCTAAATCTATTATTGCCTGATTTCTCTTGCAGACCCGGCATATGTGGTACTTGGATAGTGGATGTTCCAAGCATATGACTGGGCAAAAAGCTTTATTGTCTAACTATACAGAGAAATTCAGTGGCAATGTCAGATTTGGAAACGATCAGCTTTCACCTATTCTAGGATATGGTGACATCATTCAAGACAAGATAACGATCAGTAAAGTGAGCTATGTCGAAGGCTTGGGGCACAATTTATTCAGCATAGGTCAATTCTGCGATAAAGGGTTAGAGGTTAATTTCAAGTCTAAGAGTTGCTCGGTTCGTACTGAAGACGGAACAGAACTCTTGGGTGGACATAGAAAGACAAACCTCTACACCATCAACTTGTCCAAAGTTCAGATTGACAATCAGGTATGCTTGATGACAAAAGCTTCAACGCAACAAAGTTGGCTCTGGCACAGACGGTTATCTCACTTGAACTTTCGTTACATCAACAAGCTGGTTCGTGGGAAATTGGTAAAGGGACTTCCTGAGCTGAAATACGAGAAAGAACACTTATGCGCAGCTTGTGAGAAGGGTAAGATGAAGAGAGCCGCACATAAACCGAAGCCTGAACCAAGCACTAGTTCTCCGTTAGAATTGCTACACATGGATTTATGTGGTCCAATGAGAACTCAGAGTTTGGGTGATAAGAAATACGTGTTGGTCATTGTGGACGATTATTCAAGATACACGTGGGTCAAATTTCTTCGATCTAAAGATGAGACACCGGAAGTTCTCATTACTTTCTTAAAGACGACCCAGGTGAAACTGCAGCGACAAGTCAAGTTCCTTCGAACTGACAATGGCACAGAATTCAAGAACAAGATTGTTGATGAATATCTCGATTCAGTTGGGATTTCACATCAGTATTCTGCTGCTAGAACGCCTGAACAAAATGGAGTAGTTGAAAGGCGAAATCGAACGCTAGTCGAGGCCGCTCGGACTATGCTTAGCCAATCGGACTTACCTCTATTCTTGTGGGCAGAAGTTGTGTCAACTGCATGCCATACTCAAAATCGTTCCATGATACACCGCCGATTTCAAAAGACTCCATATGAGCTGATCAACAACAGAACACCTACCATCAAATACTTTCATATATTTGGGTGTAAATGTTTTGTGCTTAATAACAAAGAGAGTCTGAACAAATTCAGTGCTAAAGCGGATGAAGGCATCTTTATCGGTTATTCTTCAACTTCTGCTGCATATCGTGTTTATATAAAGAAGTCAAAGACAGTTGTGGAGAGCGTCAATGTTACATTTGATGAACAAATGGCTTCTGATCAAATCAATTCAGAACCCGTTATTACTGGTGTATTAGCTTCTGGGCAGATCAGTCCAGAACCTGTGTCTACATCGACAAATTCGGATAACGCTTCTACATCTACTTCACATTTAACTGATTTAGATTTGTTATTTGAATTCTTTTATGATGAGTTTCTTGGAACTAATGTATCTAAATCTGCTGTGACTGACAGGTCTGAAGATACAAGTTGTCATCATCCAGTCACTTCAGAAGTTATTACTGAACAAGCATCCCCAGTTCAGACAGAAACTCATATTCCTATTGTTAATCCTACAGTTGAAGATGTTCAAACAAATGCTGAACCAGAAGTAACTGTTTCAGTTGGGTGTAATACATTGTCTACTCAACAGCCTGAATCTGCTGTACCAACTGATACTTCTGCAACTGAGACTTCAACTGAAAACCCCCCTCTTGTAATTCAAACTGAAGATTTTGAAAGTGGATTTCAAGATGATGATCATGTTCAGAATTCATCTATTCCACTCCCACATGAGCATCGCTGGACCAAAGACCATCCATTACATCAAGTAATTGGAGATTTTGACAAGCCTGTTCAGACAAGGTCAGCGACTCTTAATCAGTGTATGGATGACTCATTCCTCAGCAAGATTGAGCCAACTCGAGTATCTGAGGCTCTTGCTGATTCGGACTGGGTATCTGCCATGCAAGAAGAGATCAATCAGTTTGAAGCCCTAAAAGTTTGGAGACTGGTTTCTAAACCGGAAGGTAAAACCGTGATCGGCACTAAGTGGGTATTCAAGAACAAAAAGGATGAAGATGGTGTCGTCATCAGAAACAAAGCTAGACTTGTTGCCAAAGGCTACCGGCAAGAGGAAGGCATTGATTATGACGAGACGTATGCTCCAGTAGCATGCATAGAGGCAATCAGAATGTTTCTCGCCTACGCTGCTCATAAGAACTTCACAGTCTTTCAGATAGATGTGAAAACAGCCTTTCTGAACGGCATTCTTAAAGAAGAAGTGTACGTGTCTCAACCTGAAGGGTTCGTCAATCAAGACAAGCCAGATCATGTATATATCTTGGACAAAGCCCTCTATAGATTAAAGCAAGCCCCTCGAGCCTGGTATGATGTCTTATCCAAATTCTTGGTCAAGTCTGGTTTCTCTAAAGGTAAGATCGATACCACTTTATTCATAAAGAAGGAAAAAGCTGATATTATTCTTATTCAGATTTATGTTGATGATATAATATTTGGTTCTACTAATCCAAAATATTGCAAAAACTTTTCTAACCTCATGGTGTCACGTTTTCAAATGAGTATGATGGGAGAGATGAATTTCTTTCTCGGATTACAAGTTAAACAGCTTTCTACGGGGATTTTTATAAATCAATCTAAGTACATTTTGGACATTCTTCGGAAGTACAAAATGGAAAATTGTAAATCAATTGGAACCCCGATGGCACCTGGTACTAAGATCCACACTAATTCTTCGGGTAAAAGTGTTGATGTTAGAACTTACAGAGGTATGATAGGATCGTTAATGTATCTTACATCTAGTAGACCAGATATTATGTTCTCAACATGTTTATGTTCTAGATATCAAGCTGCTCCCAAAGAATCCCATTTGGCCGCTGTCAGACGGATTTTTAGATATCTGAAGGGGACTGCAGACCTTGGTTTGTGGTATCCTAAAGATACTGGGTTTCAACTGACTGCATATTCAGATGCAGATCATGCAGGTTGTATGTTGGATAGAAAGAGTACTTCTGGTCACGTTCAATTTCTTGGAGACAAGCTCGTTAGCTGGGCTTCAAAGAAACAGTTATGCGTTTCCACATCGACTGCTGAAGCGGAGTATGTAGCTGCTGCTAGTTGCTGCTCTCAAGTCTTGTGGATGCGCACACAACTACGTGACTATGGCTTTAAGTTTGACAAAATTCCGATATACTGTGACTCGAAGAGCGCGATTGCCATATCTGCTAATCCTGTCCAACACACCAAAACCAAACACATTGATGTAAGGTATCACTTTATCAAAGATAATGTTGAAAAAGGAACAGTTGAACTTTATTTTGTAAAAATAGATTATCAACTTGCAGATTTATTTACCAAACCCTTAGATGAAAAGAGATTTAATTTTCTTGTCTCTAAGCTTGGTATGTTAAATCTTAAGACGTAATCGATTATTACCTACTAAAGTTTCAAATTGTTATTTTTCATCATTTTCTTTATTTTTATTTCTGAAAGATACCTGCACTTTAATGGTTTGCTCATCATCTCAGGGGGAGTATGAGAAGATTGTTAGATGATCTACATTCATTTGAAGGGGAGCAAAACTAATTTCTGCATTATACATTTTAACTGACAAAATTTTTGTGATGCATGATTTTAGGGGGAGACTATAAGTCAAAAGGAGTAAGACTATGATTTCTGATTACTTCAAATCAGAACTCGTATATTAATCGTTTTATTGCTTTATGTCATTTTTCTTTTAGAATAAATTTTGTGAATAAATTTTTGACTAGACTTTGAGACTTGCAGGATGAGAGAAGCTGACAAGATCATATCTAAATGACTACAGCTTGACTTTCTGAGAATTAAGATTGCGCGAAAAGGTAAATTTCTTATCTTAATCTCAAATATATCTGAAAGAAGGACAACTTTCAGGTACAAAAAACATGTTCTTAAATGTTCAAACCACTTCCCGATTCTTAAACAGATTTTATAATTTGGAAGTGTGATTTTAAATGTTTTCATTTTATTTTTGTGCTTAATCGATATACAAACCGTGTGTTTCCAAAGATAATTACTTGTGTATTATCTTTTCTATATACTTTCAAGTATTCACACACACCGGTTTGAATTTTTGTTCAAAATGTTCTTACCATGTCTCTAAATTGAAACTATTTTTCTTTGATGGTAAGACACCCCGTTTGTATTTCAAATAATTTTGAGCGATATTTCATTTCAAAGTGTTTCATTCAAGAATGTCTGTATATTGTTTCATATAGACAAATATCTGTTATTCTTGACCATAAGCCTTAATTGATATACCATTCATTTCTGATCATTTTTTATATAATGTCAGATTTTCAAACAAGTTTTTTGCATTCATATTCATTCATTCAATATACTTGTTTGAAAATACTTCAATGTTTAAAAATGCTCAAATATTCATGATTATATTTTATGAGCATACATTCATCTGACATTTGTATATGAGTTTTAACTGCTATTGTTAAATCATTTGAGCAACTCATGCTTTATAGGATTACATGGGGTTTTTGTTCTAGGAATTAACTGAACTTCTATGGATTCACGTTAACCAGTGTTTCCTACCCAAGAAGTTAATCCTTTAGTGATTGAGTGTGAGGAGTCTAAAAGAAATGAGTGTGGGTGTGATGAGGTAAAATGGAAAAGAGAGTTTGGTTAGTAGTGAGCTTATTGATTAAAAAGAAAGAGGGTGTGAGATCAGAGTAAAAGAATATCAAACTCTGCACCAACTACTTTCTGAGCCGGGCAGCCACATTACTAATGCTTCACAATTCTTTGGTGAATGTTATTGAATCAGGCAAATAGCCCATGCCAACTCTTGCTTAATACCCCACCAACTACTCATTTTCTTCTCAAAAAGAAGATGTTTCACATTTTCAAGGGGACGCAGCATATAATCTATCTGGTTTTCATTTGGAAAATCTGGATATTGAAAGAGAAGGAAGTCTGCCCCACCTTCGCACTTCAATCATGCACAATTGAGTCTATGTTTATCTACTGTTGTCTCAGTGGTTTACATAACTTTGAGCCTTATTAAAAAGCAATCATCGTGCTTAGTTCTTTCTACACTTGCACGAGCACACAAAGAATTCGTTTCTTTGTCATAACATTCATAGAAATTTCCTTTGTGGTATTTCGATGATTGGATGGAAGCCCTGGGGGAGTGAACATCAAAAAGCTCCTTTATATTGTGTATTCGTTACACACAGTGACTTTGTGTTACTGACAGGCATATTAACTGATTCATATGTTGATTCAGGAGTTACATGTTTTTATTTTGTCTAGATTTGAAAAGATCTGGATGAATACATTGTTTGGATTAACGGTGACTCAGAGGCTCTTGAACAAATCAGAGTGATCAAAGACATTTCTTGAAAGCAAAGTTTTGATGATATAGATGCTCAAATCATCAAAAAGGGGGAGATGATATGAAGAAATGTTAAAGTTTTGAAGTTTGGAAGAGATGATATCAAGATCTGATAAAGTTTTGTGAAGTTGATTTTCTGAAATGTTCAAGTCAGAAAGTTCAAAGGGAAGATTTGAAGACAATCCAAGAATTTCTGAAGTTTTGAGGAATTTTTCTTTGAAGATTATTTGCTGAAAAGCAATTCAAGCTGATTCTGAAGATAATTTCTTTCCAAAGTCTGAAAGCGTTCTATGAGAGCTTTGGGGAGATTGTTCATCATTTGAAGATAACTTTGGAAAGAAGACTGTTAAAGGAAAATGGGAGATTGTTCAGACAGAGCTTAAAGTGAAGATTTAATTGCTAAATCTTTCAACAATGATCTTGAATCCAAAGGGAGAGATTGTTAGAGCATAAATCTGTTGGATACAAGATCAAGAATACTGAAGGTCAAAGTTGAGAAAGTCAAAGCTGCTAAAGTCAAATCTCATTAAAAGTCAAAGTTTATTTGTAATAAGTCAATGTATTTTGTATTTGTATTTTCCTTGTAATTAGTAGTTAGTATAAATAGTTTGTTTTCTTTGTATTTTGTAAGATACGATTTAGAGAGAACTGAAGTGTGAGAAGTCAGATTGTAAAGAGAGAAAGAGAGAGTTCTAGAGAGAGAAAGTGTAAAGATTGAATTTGAAAGAAATCAAACAGGTAATTGATTTGTTTTATCTTGTTTGTTTGATTGTTTGATTAGAAACTAGATTCTGGAACACACAAACTTGAACCAAACAAGGGAATGGAATCTGGTCAAAGGAATTCAACATTCCAATTCCACCAGATTCCATCAAGATCTGCGAACCAAACACCCCCTAAGTTTATACTTTATTCAACTTTCATTTTAAGGCTAAAGCTTTATATTACGTACTCCTCCCTCTCGCAATAGGGCATAGTGTTAAACATCCATGTGTAGTATTAGACTAGCTAGTACAACCATAAACATGCATTAAGTTTTGTCTGTTATTGTTTTCTTGATTGTTCAAGTTGTACTTTGGTGCCTCCAGTGAACTGAAAATCAAAAATTTTTAAGACCCCTATGAATGCTTATGTGAGAATCGTTGCCTTTGCAGCGACCTAAGTCAACCCGGAGACGCGATAGCCACAATAATGGTTGGGCACCTCAGTGTCGTATGCGGTTGTGATGCGTCTTTGCCCGCTTTAGGGTTGCCCACATCTTTTTCTTGATGCATATGGGCCTTTTCTTGGCCAACCCCTTTTCTCTCTTGAAATATGCATAAAACAAAAAGGTGTAGATCATATTTTAATTGTCTAAAATTGCTCTTTCTATCTAAAAACTTGGTCTCCAAATTTCTCTCAAACCTCAAGAGCCCTAATCTTATTTCTCCATTATTGTAAGTTGTAATCTCTCGAGTGTATCATCATCAAAGTGATAGTGAATCAGTTCTCGGCGTCCTTCGCTCGTAGTTTTTTCCCTTTCCGGGTTTCCACGTAAAAATCTCGGTGTCTCTCTTATTTATGTTTTATTTTGCATTTATTGGGTTTGATCATTGTTTACATTTCTTAGTTGTTGATTATCTTGTATTGTTAATCGTATTTCCGCTTTAAATCTCAATATAAAACTTAGTTCATTTTTTCTTGGGTAATATTGTGTTTTTATTGGAACCAACCATTGAGCTTTTAGCTATTTGGGTCTTGGTAATTTTACAACAACTTACAAGCTTTCATAATATGTCGCTGGATATGAAATATGAAAAACTTCCGCATTCAGTTTGTTGCCCAATATATTTATGCATGCTCTTGTATTTTATGTAACATGCAAAATTCCAAAGGTATCCTAGACCAGAGAAGGAATATCAATCATTTCACTTATTTACCACAATGAATCTTTGGATTGGGTAAGCAACTTCTTAGTCTTATCTTTCTCAGTGTCTTTTGTATTGTTAGTGTATTGTTGTATCCAAGATTTATGTAGAAAAGTCAAAGTCTGTAAAGTCAAATAGAGTCAAGTATTGTGAAGTTAATCATATAAATAGGTATGTAGCTTGAGAGTACAAGTAGAGAAAGGAATATGAGAGTTTGTGTCTCTTGTTACTTGTAATCATTCATTGTCAGATATACGACTTGTGACTTTCTTTATCTACTCTCCCTTCTAGAATTGGTTTATAATTGTCAAATCTCTAATCTTGATTGAATTGCTTGATTTCATGGACTAACATTTGGTATCAGAGCAAACCAAAATTATTCAGATGGATTGAAATTGATAGCCACATTTTTGCACTTAAAAATGTTATATAAAAGCCCTTTTTTCTTTTATCCCTTTGTCTCTAAAATGTTGTTTTTAAAGTCTTGTATTTATTTTGTTAGGTTCCAAGCCCAAAACCCCAAAAAGACATCTAATGGACCTGACTTAGACCCCTACTCTCCTTGGCAAAAGATCGCAGACGTAAAGAAACGGGAAAGAGACCGAACAGAGACGCGCATGACTTCCCGTGCGGGCGAAGCTGCGTCACCAACCGTGCCAAACATTGTTGTCGAGCGTTCCAGATCTCCGTGCGAGTCTTGGCGCTCCCCGAGTCGCGCCAGCAGCCGCACCGACCCGAAAACATGGTCTGTCGTTTTTTTTGGAGCGGTTATTGATGGGAGAAATATAAAAACGTTTTGGAACGGCCATTAGAAGGGAATCACACCATATTGTGAAGAACACATGAGGAGAAGTCGATTTCTTGAAGGGAAAGCAACAATAACTCATCCGATTTCTTTTCAGTTTAGGTAACTTAGGTTTTTCTTTTTGTTCCAACATTTGTTTGCTTTGATTAGGATTGTTTGATACCTTGAGATTCCATTGTAAACATTTGGGACAAGCTTATTTGCTTGATTTCTACTTTCAACGTCAATTTCATTTGGGTCTTCAATTAATCTGATCAGTTGATTGAATTTCTTATGAATGCTTGTTAATCAAAACCTAGATACGTAATCGTCTAGGGATTTTGATAAATTAACGAATGAAATCGTTTGGTCTCAATAAGGTTTTCAATTCGATTTCGTGAATTCTTGCAATCGAAGCTCTAATAAGCCGAGCTTGTGTGCTTATTGCTTCGAGTTGGTGATTTTTCTAACTCGTTAATGCTAATCACGCCTAGGAACTTAAGAGCTTATTTAATTTCTTATTTGTGATTAAGATCCGATTGAAAAGCTTGTTTTAACCGGTGTGAATCTAAGGAAAAATCGAGGTTATCAGAGCTTATTGATAACTATAGCCAACTTGGGTTCGTTCTTTGTGTTTACATTGTTTTGGAATCAATGATAGGTGTTACCGTCTTAATCGAAGTCGAACGAATGTTAGGTTTTCTCTTTATCGTTTTTAATTAGTTTTTAATTGAATGTTTTGTTTAGTTAATCTAATCCAACCCCCCTCCCTTTTTGTATTAAAAGTATAGAAGTTGAATAGTAGTCACGACCAATCCCTGTGGATTCGACCCGACTTACCACTATTACAATATTTATTGCGATTTGGGACAGTTGGAATATTATAACTTATTATTTGACGGTCTCGACACCCGTCAGAAATACACTTGTTTGATCGATTTTCGATTCTTAAAAGAACACGCATGAGAAGTTTTTCTGGAAATCACTGTTTCATTCAAATTTTTCTTGAAAAATCGATTTTAATCAAAGAAAATGATTCCATAGTGTTCGATTTGTGTTTCTAAAATTTTCTTGTGTTGATCATATCACCAAATTCACACTAAATCACGTTCAATTTTAAATTTTTGTAAGTTTCGGTTGAAAAAGTTTCGTACATTGTGTTTGATCGATTCACTCAAATTTTGTTGTTTTTAATCAAAATCTTGTATTAGAAAAGTGTTCTAGTTGATATTTTGACCAATCCTGTGAATTTTCAAGTTTTGATTGCAGGTTTTCAAGAGTCTAATCGAAATCCGTGTATATCACTCAAGAACACGCAAGATCTAGACTTCGCGCAAGATTCATAATGAAGAACGCGTACGTCGAAGAACGCGCAAGCAACGAAGAACGCGCACAATGAAGACATTTTATGTTTCTATGTTTTATGCGAGTTCTTGGTCGATACTCGCATAGAGTGTTCTGCAAGAAGTGAAAACGCGCAAGTCATACTTTGCGAGTTTTGTTTTCTGAAGCCTTCGATCTGCGAGTTTTGTTTGATCAAAAATTCTCTAAGTCCAAAACACGCAAAGGCATTTCGAGAAGCTAAAGGATCAAAAAATTTCTAAGTCCAAAACGCGCAAAGGTATTGCGGGAAGTAAAGTCTAGAAATGCGCACATCTCTATCTGCGCAACCTAAAACGCGCACGTAGTGTTCTACACAAACCAACAACGTGCACAACCAACTTTGCGAGAAGTAGTGTGTACAGTGATTTGCGAGTTTGTTTGTTTTGCGCAAAGTAGTTCTACAGTATTCTGCGAGTTTCTTTGTTCTACGAGTTTGTGCTTTAGAATTGTTTTTAAGTTTTTCAAGTTTGATTTTCAAGTCAAATTTTTATCTGAATATTTTGGACGATCATTTCAAGCATAACATTCAAGATGTCTAATGTTTTATCAGGGAGAGATTGTGCCATCATGTATATGCTTGAGATACCTGTCATAGAAGTTGAACGTGATAAACTGAAGATTCAGAATTCAGTTCTTCTAAATCAGATTCATGAGTTGAAAGCTAAATTTGTTAATTCTGATAAAACTTTTGTATGTGAAAAATGTATTAATCATTCTAAATCTGATTTTGTAGGTATCATTAAGGCAAGAGAGAAAGAAATTGAAATAAAAGAAGATATCATTAAGACAAGAGAGAAAGATATTGCTATGAAAGAGAATATTATTGAGGCAAGAGAGAAAGAAATCAAATTGAAAGAAAGAAAAATAACTAATCTTCAAAGCAAGCTGAAGACAACTGAACAATAGACATCGAAACTTAAAGTTGAATCAGTTGATCTACACATCAAGTTTAAAGCTTTTGAAGATCAAATTTCTGCATTGGAAGCAAAAAATGTTGATCTGATGAAAAATCTCAATGCAGATAATGTCAAAGCTGATTTGGAGAATGTTTATACTCAAAAGCTTTCTAACTTTTCTAAGAAAGTTTCTCAAGAAAAAAAAGATTTGGAGCTGAGATGCATGAAACTCTCTAAGCAAGTATTAGAATTTGAAAAGATTTTAATTATTGAAAGAGATATTCAGAATTTTCAAGTCAAATATGAAAGTTGAAGTAAAGTTTGAAAGACTTTCTGAAGAAAAAAAAAGGGGAAGGTATCTGGAATTTCATGTAAAATTTCAAGTCAGACAGATGATTCAAGAAAGTTTTTTTTTCCAAAGGCAGTTCAGAAATCACAGAGATGAAGATACAAGTATTGAAAGATTCCTCAAAAATCAAAAAGTTTAAAGAAGTTTCAAAGTTTCAAATTCAAGTTCAAGACTTAAAGACTTTTCAAAGACAAAGTGAAAGACTTTTCAAGATTCTTCAAAAGATGAATGTTTGAAGATTGTCAGACCTTCAAAGTTTAAAGACGTCAGAGTTAAAGTTTTGAAGAATCAAGAGCTGAAGACTGATGTCAAATTTTTTTTAAATCTTGAATACAAAGGGGGAGATTGTTAGTGTATTGTTGTATCCAAGATATTTATGTAGAAAAGTCAAAGTCTATAAAGTCAAATAGAGTCAAGTCTTGTGAAGTCAATCGTATAAATAGGTATGTAGCTTGAGTACAAGTAGAGAAAGGAATATGAGAGTTTGTGTGTTGTGAGAGTTCTTGTTACTTGTAATCATTCATTGTCAAATATACGGCTTCTCTCTCTCTCTCTCTCTCATTGGTTTATAATTGTCAAATCTTTAATCTTTGATTGAATTGCTTGATTTCATGGACTAACATGTATGTTGGACGGAATGCAAAACTAGTTAAGCTATTACATGAGTTGATAACATGATTTAGGATCTTTGGTTTTGGCAACCAATGATGTGAACAATGATGCATCTACATATCAATGACCACATGACATCCCCTATAAATTTTACGAAACCACCTTATGGCCAAGGAATGATTGAATCATTTATTTGGCGAATTCATTGGATTCTGAAAGATTCTTTTCCGTCAAAAGAATGGACCTGAGGGAATGAAATTTGTCAAATGAATTAGAATTTGTCTGTTTGGTTTACAAAGGATTAATACGAGAACATGAAATATGATTTGATGGTTTGAAAGATGTTCAAATAGGGTTTTGTCTCGAAACTTGAACAGTTTATCCTTATAATTATAATTAAACTGCTTTATATGATTTCCAAGAAAACATAGGATGCTAACTGTCAGCTTAAAGGGTTTTGTATAGATACGTGATCATGGTCACTTTGATCTACAACCCGCTCACTGAGTTATCACAAGTTTTAGTTCTCATCTTATAACCATGCAGTCCCGTGATTTGAACTTGAGGCGTACTCAAGAGCTTGTTGATTAAATAGCAGCCCATGATCTGACGATACATGCAGAAGTTGATGTCTCCATACCAAAGCTTGTTGATTATAACCATGATCGACTCAGATAGGGGTGATCTATAGTTGGGAAGAAAGATAATGTGGTAGGCTAGGGCATGGAGTAGAAGTTCATGTCTCAACACCAAAGCTTATCAATTACCCGAATGGAGTGGACATTGAATCAATAGCTTGTGGAGAAAACCACATTTGTGCTTTAACACAAACCGGGGATCTTTATACATGGGGAAATGGTATCTACAACTTCGGTCTTCTTGGCCATGGGACTACAGTCACCGGACTCCAAGAAAAGTAAGTGTTTAGATGGAGGGTATGCATATATCATTTGTTTCTTGCAGACCTTGGCATTCAACAGCAATTACATCACAAGGGTACCTTTGGAGATGGAACCTTCAGTGCCTAAGCCATGGGAATAGTAGCAGCACATATGGTCCTAGGCTAGCTAGTAGAAGCTCTTAAAAAACTACGTACCCGAAGAGTATCTTGTGGTGTTTGGCATACTGTTGAAGTAGTAGATATTGGTCATGGACCTTCAACTTTGGCTAGAAAACTTTTCACTTGGAGGAATAGGGACAGAGGCCAGCTTAGACATAGCAATAATGATCCAAGATTTGTACCTTCATGTGTAATTTCTTTGATTAATAAAAGATTATGCCAGGTACGTAGCATGATAGTTACGTTGCTTTCACTACCTCATGGTAGGTATGTACAATGGGAAGTGCTGACTATGGACAACTTGGGACTCCTCAAAGTGCTGGTAATATTCCTTTGTGCATTGAAGGTCTCAGAGAGAACTACATCAAGGAAATAGCATGTGGTTCTCATCATGTTGCATTTTTAAATTCAAATTTTGAGGTTTACACTCGGGGAAGGGAGCAAAAGGGGGATTATGCCATGGTTACAATAAACACACGGGTATACTTAGGGGCCGTTTACCTAACGCTTACCCGGTAAATACTTACCAAGTCACGTTACCTTATTGTTGAACATGGCAAGGACCATGAATCTTACCCGGTAAGAACAATGGCAAGGTCCAAGAGTCTTACCCGGGTAAGTGATGGTTATGACTCTTATCCGATTAGCGCTTACCGGATGAATTATTGTGTACAATGCCCTTTTTTATGAACTAAAATCTTAACGGGTAAGGTAAGTGATAGTGTTGAATTTCCCGATAAACGCTTACCGGATAAGTGCTTGGGTAAACGGCCCCTTACACTAATTGAAGCTCTTAGTGATGTGGATCCAATTTTACGGTTGCACTTTGTCTTCAGAAACGTGTAATTATTGCTCACGTTTCCACGTGTTGAGGTTGTCACGAACCATTTACTTTTTGAAGAAAACTTCACAACTATTACAATTGTGGGTTTGCTTTATGTAAACCATGTAGCCATAGGAAATCCTTTAAAGCTTTGTTGGCTCCAAAAATGGAAAATCCATTAGGTGTATGTAACGTTTGTCATAGTAAGCTCAAAACTTATCAACCTCATACAGTCAATAGGGGAAATAATTGCAAATCGGGCAAGGTTCACAACCTACTTTCTACTAGTGGGGCTGTCAACGGATAAGCGTAAATTCGTTACCCGTTTTGTTTCGACTCGTTGGATAAGGGCGTGGATAAAGAAAATTTTATCCATTTATTAACTTATCTATTACCCGTTTACTCGTAATTTTAGTGGGTAAAGTATGGATAAACGGTTTTTCATGTTATTTACCCGTTACAATATTATATATATATATATATATATATATATATATATATATATAGGGAGCCATTCAAGGGAGAACTCGGTTATCTGTGGTAACCGTGAGATCCAATCTTAACCACAAATCAGGAGATAAATTAGGAAATCAATAAATTTGGTAATTTTAATTAAAATTTTAATTAATGGTATTTTAGGTATTTTAATGATCTCTATCTTCTCTCCTCTCTCCAACAAATATTATTCCGACTAATACATGATACACACTGTGAAACACTTTATAAACATCGAAAAATATCGAAAATACGTGATGCACACTGTGATACACTTTGTAAAGATCGAAAATACATGATAGCACACTATGATACCCTTTTATAAACATCGAAAATACGTGATAGCACACCGTGATACACTTTGTAAAGATCGAAAAAACACCGAAAATAAGTGATGCACATTGTGATACACTTTGTAAAGATAAAAATATATGATAATACACTATGATACCCTTTGGTACACATCGAAAAATATCAAAAATACGTGATAGCAAAGTGTGATACCCTTTTGCAAAAGAAAATAAGAAAATTTAGGAATTATGTTATATGGTAGAGAGAGAAAAAGAGGATATATATATATATATATATAAGAGAAAAGGAGATATTTTAGGAATTAAATAAATTTACTAAAATATCATTTTCTATTTATTTAAAATTAATATTAATAATTCTAAATGTGTGTCTCATATTGGATCTCACGGTTATCACAAACGGCCTAGTTCTCATTTGATTAGGCCCATATATATATATATATATACATGTGTGTGTAGTTATATAAAGTTACATATTAATATATATAGGGGTTTGTATGGTTTGTACAAATAGTTTGGTTTGCAAAGTAAACCACTCCTATATATATATATATATATATATATATATATATATATATATATATAGTGTTGGGTTCCGGTGAGAATGAAAGTTATGGTGAGAAGGGTAAGAAAGATCTCTGCCCTTGAATGCACATTA
Organism: Arctium minus; assembly: GCA_954870635.1. Lineage (NCBI taxonomy): Eukaryota > Viridiplantae > Streptophyta > Magnoliopsida > Asterales > Asteraceae > Arctium > Arctium minus. The sequence goes on along the minus strand of OX941081.1, from coordinate 24,156,066 downwards.
GAATGAGATGCACCGAGATACACCATATCAATCCCCATATCAAGCGTGATTAATGAGTTGATTTGAGATTAAAAGTGATCAAGGGGTCCAGGTCTCTTCTTACCTTAACTCTTCTTCTTATACACACACATAATTATATTAATTTAAATATTAATATTTTTATAATGCAATCATATATGTCGTGTATTATAGTGTAGAGGAAGGATCATGCGACAAGTTAAACATTTTTCGAGAAGGCGAGAAGTGTTTAATTATATATGATTACACGGCCTATACGTGTGTTTAATATTCATATATGATTAAATGTCTATGTATTGTTAATATAACATGTGTTTAATCATATATGATTAAACTTGTGTATCATATATGATTAAACACTTCTCGCTTTCTCGCAAAATGTTTAGCTTCTCGTTTGAACCTGCCCCTTATAGTGTATTTTAATTTATTTTTTATATTTATCGAGTAAAAGAGCTCATGATGATTAAATAAGAAATAATTATATTGTTTTTAAAATATGATAGTATATGCATGATTATGATTGGAATAATATTAAAATGTTTAGTATAAGAAATTAGATATAAAATAATTACTATATTTATAAACATATGTTTTACTTATGTGTTTGAGGTTTAACATTATTATTTGTAGTTCAAAATAAAAATTTTGTTTATCATTCATCATTCATCCATTACCATTTTCGTTACCCGCTATCTTTAAATGGTAGGTTAAGATATGGATAAGAGTTTTATGAGTTGAATAATTATCTATTTCTTTACCCGCTATTTTAAATGGATAGTATAACGGAATAACCCTTACCCTATCCCTTACGAGCGTACTATGTAGGTTCTCATTTCTTTCATCCGAACATTCAGCAAGCCAAAATTCAAAAACTCTCCCAACATAATGGAAATCTTAGAAGGGACTATTCACATATATATAGCAGTTGGATACTCAGAATCTTGGCCTCACTTCCAGTCTCAAAAGTTGTTTTCAAGCAGCATCTCCTGTCTCTTTAAATTCAATTCCTAATCACTCTTATCATATATATTATATATATCACTTTCATGAGTTTCATCTAATGTTGGTTCTCATGCATTTCCTGATATAAGATTGGATGACTACAGCAGAACAAATGAAATTCTTACCAAAGAAATATCTACTTTGAGGGAACAGGTAACTTTTTCTTCTATCACTGCAGTTTACACCTACTATGATATCTAAAATATGCCAAAGAGGAAGTTTGGAAATGCTTACTTCTCTGTCATATATAGAATGCTTTTTTTAACTAGTAAATTATCCCTTAGAAAGTATTATTAACAGTGAACTTGAAAATTTTGGCATGCATATATACATGGCTGAAATTGTAACACAAGATATAAGCATGCATCTTCGGTTGGAATGAAAAAAGTAATTAATATATGATATATAGGTGGAGGTTCTTTCACACAAAGCTCGACTCCTAGAAGTTGAACTTGGAAGAACATCAAGGCAATTGAAATATGCAACTGAACAAGCACGGATGAACGAGAGAAGAACAAAGCCACAAAGGAAGTAATAAAATCCTTGACTATGCAGGTGAGTGAATTCTTGGATCAATCTGCTTACATGTTGTGGGTTCTGTTTGTTTGATCAGTACAATTCTACGACCGTTGGATGAGTTGGTGAGACGGATGAGTCAGGTGGCCTAGCCTTTGAAGCAGATCATCTAAGTTCGTGGTTCAAAGCAATAATCGTTAAAGACAACGTAATCTGGATTTTTTTTTCTTCATATCAATTCATATTATAAAATGGTGCATACATGAACACTTATCAGATGTTACCATATAACTGTATGGCTCAATTAAATCAGCATGCCCCAACCTAAGCTAAGCATGTATTGATATGATTTTTGCATCCTTGTTATTATACTCTACTATGGTGTATTGGGTTCATTGTTAAGTTATCATATATTTTGCAACTTATGTTATATATGACCCATTTTACTAGATGTCCTATATATGTGGTGACTCATCAAGAATATGTCATTTCTATGTTAACTTTTATATATTGTACAAGTCACTTCTCTTATATAAAAGTTAATATGGTAGGTGGAAACTTAAGTATAACCTGTAACCTTGTGCATTAAAAGGACCTTAGGTTAGTGATGATTGAAAAAATGTGAAAGAAAGATTAGAAAACAAATCAATAATATACAAGACCTTCATAAGTAGGGATGGTGATTTGCCCCGACCCGACGGGGAACCCGGTTCACCCGACCCAATCGGAGCCACGGATTCCCCACTAAACCGGGTACCTGGGACTGGACCAGGTATCCCCGTTTGACTGAAACTGGGGCCAGGGCTGGGCCAGGTAACACACCCCCGACCTGCCTCGCAGAATCTATGCTTTTAAGACCTTTTAACCTCTCACTTGTCAATTAAGGATGTTTATAACATTTTTGCTCCATTATTTCCTAATCCTAATATGTAATATAGGTCGGCATTCATGACTGGCTACAAAAGGATCAATCGGTCAGGTCAAGGACCGATTAGGATCGAAGGATCCAAATAGGACCGGTTAGACCCCATCATTTTCGAGTCCTAAATGTTAGTGTTAAACCAAAACAATTGTGCATGTATATACATGCGTATGAACTTTCAAAAATTCATTTTTAAATAAATTTTATTTATTACAAATAACCTCCAAAATTTTATAAATTCAAATTTCAATGCTATTACCAAAATTCTTAAATCCGCTACTGGACCAACCTGTCATTTAAATTATATATAAGTAGGACTGTTGTGTAAGTTTGTTTTTCTCACACCATTCTATCTATATATCTCATTGGTCTCCTAAGCGTACAATTTGTGATTTCAGAAATGCCACGTTAAAACACATGTAAAAAAAATTCTTACATAGCATTGAAGAGCATGGATTCGATGTATAGCATCACCATATCTGATACCTGTCTGTGTGTAACAAACTTACCATTTAGTTTGCCAATTTCAGATTGCTATATATCATATTCTTACTTGAAACACTCCATTTAATTACTACTATTAGTTTCAACCCCCACTCTACTACTTACCTTCAACACAAGTTGCCTGAATTCAATAACAAACAATGTCCTCACAGATCTTCTGCAACAATACATCTCTTAGGCCTATTGGAGATTTTCTGACTTTTATCTTCAGGTTGCTCATGGGATTAGAAGCTGACTTGGAAACCTATAGCTACCAAAAAAAGAAAAAAGTAAATTATGATTTTTTTGTACCTGTGGTTTGTTAAAGATTGCGACATATGCTTTTGAAATTATGGTTTTCATTATTGTATTTTGTAATTCATTGCTTTTTTTAGTTCCTAAGGCTAACTCCCTCAATGAAGTACCATTAAATATAAGGGACAAAAATAACAATGAATTGTAAATTATAGGGACGAAAAACAAATTATAAAGCATAAGGACATAGACCGTAATTGCATAAAAAAAACATAGTTTACTCCAAAAAGAAAAGAGGGTGTCACTTCCCAGAAAGTCTTTGAAGACAAGAAGAAATCTTAAGCATCCAAGTATAAATTGGGTTGCATTATCAGTTTAAGTGCCTTATCTTACACAATCCCATCTTTGGAAACAAAATCAAGATTTGAAAGGGTATTGCTTTATGCACCTTTATGCATTAAAAATTGAAAAATAGGTTTTCATGTTAACATACGCGAAAAAGAAATTAATAGATAAGGATGTATTTAACAATACATACACGTGCATTTAGCGTACCCCTTATGAAATCTGATGCCATATACAACATGTTAAATGTAAAAAGGAAACCTGTTATACTTGTTCAACAAAACATACATATCTTTTAGCCCAAATTTCATTTGAACAAGAAAACAACCCGAAAAACGCACACAAGTATGTCAAAATCACAAAGATTCTCACCTCCTAAAACAAGATTTAGTAAACCTGTTAACATCCCATAACAGCACAATTATAAACAAAGCCACCCGACGGCTTTCTAGCCAGCAAGTTCCATTGAGGCGGGCTCTCATCGGGTACCCAAGAATTCAACTCGATCATCCCTCCGTAAGAAACCCTGGGCCCACCAATAACAATCAACTGATCACCACACGCCCTAAACGCAAGTCCCCAACCGTTCATAGAGCTTGCTCTTTCCGGCAACCCACCCACCCTAATCCAAACATTCCGCCCCTTATCGTATTTTTTCACTTCCTGTTCTTCATAATAAGCTGCATACAACTCGTTCTTCACAACCGCCAGTAAAGGCGGTGCCTTGGCTGTTGCAGGTGCATCTTGACCCCCCGCCGACGTTAATACAGGAAACATATTGTCAATCTCACTCCAAACACCTGTTTCCAAATCATAAACTTCACCACACGTAAGCTCTTTGTTATTTTCTTCGCCTATTCCACCAATAACGTAAAATCTTGATTCCATAAATACCCCTGAACACATTTTTCTCGGTCTATTCATGCTGGGGAGACTCACCCAGGTCCCGGTTTCTGAATTATAAAGCTCAGCCGAGCTCAAGATGTTGCCAGACGGTCCACACCCTCCGGCTACAATGGCAAGCTCACCAAGACTTGCTGAGCCAAAGAGGCATCGAGGAGTATTGGTCTTCATGCCGGGTGACCATGAGTTCGTCAAGATGCTGTATTTGTACACTACGTGTGTGTCTATTTCTTTTCCGAAGACTAGAAGCTCGGTGCCTACGGCTAATGATTCTTTATCTGAGCACATGAAGCATTCGTTACAGTCCATGGTAGGCAAGCGCATCCAACGACGGCGGATTGGATCAAATGCCTCCCATTCGAAAAGGTTGCATGAAAAGTAAACCCAATGTTCCACGATACCCATTAGTCTCCTTAGCCGATAAAGCTCCCCACCACGAACTAGAGACCGAAACCTGCGGTTTAGTGAGGCGATTGAGCCATAATCAGACCGCGAGCTGCGCAAAAGGCAGTTCATGGAGAGGTCTTGACCAATTTGGTTGATCAATGAACTGGAATCCGATTCATCCTCTTGCTGTTTCTGGTTATCTGATTGATCAGATTCTGAAAGTGAAGTGACTGAATTACTCTTGTTCATCTCAGACGGTTTCCATGACTTTCTCAACCCTGTCGTTGCTTCTTCTTCATCTTCTTCTCTGTCATCAAAGCAGCGCTTTCCCTTTGAAAGCTCGGTGACACAAAACGCATTATAAGCCCATTTGCTTTCTTGTTCACAAGCGCTTGGCAATTCTCTCGAGATAAGAAATGTTGGACCCTCCAACATGATGCCTATTAAAAAGTACGAAATTCTCCCTAAAAGGAAGTATGAGGCCTTCTTTCAATCAGAATCGATGCAACACCCTCTGTCCCTTGCCAATCATTACAAATCAATCACTCGGATCGATAGAATCAAATCTATCGTCACAAGAATCAAATTTACGAAGGAAAGAAAAGATAAAGTTCGAAGATTGTAACATAAAGAAAGTGAACGAATCTGTAATGTGAAGAATAAAGAACACCAAGAAGAACAAAATACCATCTTTGTGATTTCGTAAATAACTAACAGATGTCAAGCAATATACATGGAAGTTATCGTCAGTTTAAAGTAAGTAAAGATACATTGAACGGATAGATCTATACGACAACTAAGAATTGACACCATTTTTGTAGTATTCTGAGGCGACAAGCTAACTATTGCGAATCAAATGATACCTCTTTATGTGCCATAAAAATTATTGAACACTAAATATGTTAAAAATGCCAGTTTTGTATTAAGGATTATTAAGATCCTCACCATGAACTTATCTAAAACATATGAAATCCAATTTGAATGAAGTAAATGAATCCAATATGACAAAAGAAGTTAAACTTAGGTCCGAAATTCATGATATTTGGAACTTTGGATAACTCAATTTCAAATCAGGGATTAGACAATAGCAAACATGATGTATACAGCAATCAAGATAAGACATCCATAGAAACAAAACGCCACCTCTTCAAATTCAACCAAACTTTAATAAAAATATTATAAAGACAATCTCTTTAATCAAAACCCACCAGAAAAATCCTAAATCACAATCCAAAACATGCAAAGATGAACTCAAATTAATATAAAATATCAGCAAAAACATGAAATGATGAAAGGATAGTTAGCAGAAAGCCCTAAATTGAAAAATGGGGATTCTTGAATTTCTTGATAACTGATTTACCATGATCCAAAAGTTACTAATAATCCTTCAATTTTTGATAACTGAATTGAGGAGATTAGGGGACAAACTATAGATAGCATAATGCATACAACAATAGCTAAAGATTTGACATACAAAATAAAACCTCACATCTGGAGCATAAGCTATAAAGGATGAACAGACGATCTGTATCTACAAGACGCAATCCAAACACGCATGCATGACTTAAATTGAACATAGATTATATGTAAAAGTTAGCAAAAACTCCAAGATTTAAGAATTCCCAACATGGGTGTTTGGGTGTTTCCTCAGTTTCACCAAAATAGAGTAATCTTACAACAAATTACTAAAAACGATAAAATCTTGCAATGAAATCATACGTCATACAAACAAAATAAAGCAAGATTGTAGAATTCAAGAAACAATCAAGATTTTCTTGGATAATTGAAATCACCAATTGCCTTCTCTTTTTCGTTTCTGGGCTTCAATAAGATCATGCATAATCAACAAACAAATCACAATTGAAAGCAAATAACAGATAGAGAGCTTACAGATTGTCAGAGATAGGAGAGCTTTCGTGATTATATATATAGACACAGATATGTATACATATGATATGAACTTCAGCTGCTAAACGGTTTGTGGGCACACTTTAATTCTTCTCTCTCCCTCCCTTTCTGGAATTGAGGCCCCTCAGCTCTCTCTCCCCACAGCTCTTGATTCCCCTTTTCTGTATCTAAAATTATTTTGAAAATGTTCTATTTTCCTGTAATTTTTGTATGGAATTCAGGTGCAGGGGAGGGGGGAGTATATATAATAAAAGGTAAAGGTTGATTAAATTACAGACAGACGAATAGGAGTTGTGTATATATTTGTTTTGAGTAAATTACATGATTGGTCCCTGAAGTTTACCCGTTTTTGCACTGTGCGTCCCTTTCTTGAAATAATTATGGAAAACGTTCCTGTGGTTTACATTTTCACACGTCCTTGGTCCCTGTGCCCTAACTCCGTTAAGGTCGCCTGTTAAATCATTTTACTCAGAGGGGCAAGTTAGTCTTTTTACCTAATTCTCTATTTTTAATCAAATATATTTAAATCTACAAGGACCAATCGTGTAATTTACTCTTATTATTATTATATATATTCTGTGTGTGTTTTTACACACCACCACCATCACCCACTTCCCACCATCTTCCTCACCATCACCATTCTCCCACCGTCAACATCACCACCAACAAAAATTTGATATGAACAACATTATTGTATAATTTGGTAAAAAGAATAACTGTATAAATTTACAAACAAAATCAATCCAAATAAACCCTAAAATCAAAATCCCAAATAAACCCCAAATCAAAAATCTAATTCAAAAATCCAAAAAAAGTGAAGTTCATCCAGTATTCTTATCTTCACCATCACCATTCTCCCACCGTCCTTTGTTTCTGTAGAAAAGAGAGGGCACCTGTGATGCTTCCCTCTTTAACTCTCTCTCACACAATACATATGCGTTTCATTTGAAAACCAATCAATTCGTGGAAACTCTGCAAACCATTGTTTTAGGAAACAATATATATATATATATATATATATATATATATTTATGGAAAACTATTATGATTCATTAATAATGATTGTGATATATATGGAAGATGATAAGATTCATTTATTATAATCATGACTTTAGATTAGGAAACTTAACAAAATGTTTCCTAAAATAGTGGTTTGCAAAGTTTCCACGAATTGATTGGTTTTCAAATGAAACGCACCCTATATACATATATATATATATATACACACACACAAATATATATATATAGGGTGCGTTTCTTTTACAAACCAAACAATTTGTACAAACTATGCAAACCAATCTTAGTCGTTCATCAAGTCTAATGAATATATGATTTTATTATGTTTCCTAATTTAAAATCATGATTATAATGAATAAACTTAACATTTCCTAATTTAAAATCATGATTATAATGAATAAACTTAACATTTTCCATATATATCACAATCATTATTAATGAATCATAATCATTATCCATAAATATATTTATTGTTTCCTAATATAGTGGTTGCAAAAGAAACGCACCCTATATATATATACCCCACATATCTATACATATCATATATATATATATGAAAAACACAATACAGGACCTGTGACGCTTCCCTCACTCCCCCTTCACACACCTCCCACCACCATCGCCATACCCCCACCATAAACGCCACCAATGCCCTCCATTGTCGACATACCTACCGGCAACCTCCATCGTCGACACACCTAGTGACCACCTCTATTAACTGCACATCCACTTTCTCTCTCTCCCCCCTCTCTCTCCCCCTCTCTCTCCTTCTCTTTCACTTAAATCGAACCAGCTCATGAAATATAATCGTCCCTGAGATGGTGAAATCGAACTGTCCCCATGGAGCAGATCGTGAGTGGAGCAGATAGGGGGTGTGGTGTAAGGGTAATGTGGGAGATGATGATTGTGACTAGGAGATAGAGTAAGGGGAGGTCAGAGAACACTGTGAAGGGATTTTCCCCTGTGTCGTCGGAGAAGAAAATGGTCATCTTCGTTGGAGATGACAAGTGGGGGGTGTCACTGTAATAACCAAGAATTCAAGCCAGAACATAACATAAACAAAATCCCAATACACAAGGATCCCAGAAGTAATTAAGAGGTTTAACAACGGAAGTCTTGTCTACAGCCGAGAATTTCTAAATTAAAAAGGCAATTAAGATAAACTATGCCTTCACTCGAGTCCACTTTCAGCTCTTACACTTTCTCCTTTCCCTTACTGGAAGCACCACAAACACTCCTTCCTGAAAAGGGTTTTTAGGATTGAAAAACGAGGGTTAGACCATAAGGTCTAGTGAATTTCTGACAAAACATACAAAATTAAACAGTTTTAAATAACATTGCAATACAAGATTCCACGTTACATCACCATTACTGAAATCACAAGAATCATTTGTGACACCTTTACCTCAAGCGCAACCACGATTGGGGCCCAAGAAGACTCCCCTCTCGTCTCGGGGCCCAAGCAGACTCCCCGTTTCCACATGTGCAAAAAACGAATTTCACATACATGTGGTTTTATAAAATTCCAAGGAATTAACGAATTTCACCATTCTCAAACCAACAATACGGTCTTCCCAATTATATACAGTCCCGATAATTTAAGTTCCAACATAGAAATAACAGTTGACATCGCAGATAAGAATTATGAAATAACTATTAGAAAGTATCATGCTTTCATTCACCCCATTTCAGTAAACAATACAATTCTAAAACTTTTAAGAAGGATAAAGGGTGTCAGAAACTCACCTGCTCGTAAAAGTTGCCTACTTAGATTAATTTTCGATCCCCCTACAATTGATTTGGAAACAAATGAACACAATTAACTAGCTGGTAGGAGAAAAGATATTACAGTCGCAAACCACACTACCCTCCCCGGGTCCAGACCTCGCCCGGGTCCTCTCTTGGTTCGCCCGGGTTCCCTCGGGGTCACGCCTTGCCCGGACTCCTCTGTTTGGCTCGCCCAGGTCTCCTCAGGGTCACGGCCCTGCCCGGACTCCCCTGGCTTGGTCGCCCGGTCTCCCCCGGGATCACGCCGCCCGGACTCCCCCGGCTTGGCTCGCCCGGGTCTCTCCCGGGGTTACAGCCTTGCCCAGGTTCCCCCGGCTGCGATGGAAATCCCCAAAACCCCAATATCCAGACTTCGAAGGGAAATAGACTCTAACTTTGGCCCTAATCTCAATCTCAGCCATCTTACAATCAAATGGTGGAGATATTCTTGCATAACAACATTAATCATATCCCAAACTATCCCCAAAAGTCTAAATTCAATCCAAAATCATTTCCATTAAAAGCCTAAGAATCTAAACATCAGGTACCCACAATCCAAACCAAAACCCAATAAGGAGGTGAAGGAAACGATTAGATGAACCACTAGGGATGGAGACTAACCTCTTAAGAACGAATTCTTCAAGAATCCCACTTGCTCCCTTCTCCAAGAACCCTATCCTGTCTCTGCCTATTCTCTCGCCGCCTCCAACTCCAGCCAAGAATAGAAAGAATCAATTTAGGGATTTGTCCCTTTTAAATATTTTAGTCCAAATTATCCTTTTGTCCCTCAAGTTTTTGATTTTTACAAATAATAAACCCAAACTTTACAAAGTTAAAACATTACACAAATGGTCTTTACAACCTCCCCTCCTTAAGAGGATTTCGTCCTCGGAATCTCCTCTTCGAAAAATGAGGATATTTGGTTCGCATCTCCGATTCGATCTCCCAAGTAGCATCTTGTCCTTTATGAAAGCGCCCTTGCACTTTCACCAACGAATTTCCTTGTTCCTCAACTTCATGATTTTACAGTTGATACCACTCGCACATCTTGCAATGGCCCTCCATATCGACTTCTGTTAGGCACTTTTTGCCATGATAATCTGTAACATCCTAGACTAACCGTACCATTTGTAACTTCTTAGGCCAATCGTACCAGATATTGTTCGCTTTGTCCACATACCTAGACTCACGGTTTTAAAACGCGTCTAAGTTTGAAGTCTCGCACACAAATTCACTCCTTTAAGGAAATAATCACGGAAATCAACGCCACAAAAACTTGAATCCCGACAAAACAACCGGATCGTTTCGCTAGCTTAACACAAAGTCAACCTTGAACTTCCTTTCCAAGATCACTGATAAGAATTCAATTAACAAATAACATAATTCTTGGTAAAGCCCACTGGTATGGCTTGCACCCAACACTACTAACACATTGTCCTACCTCGCGACATATATCACTAATTCATCACAGATAAATAATTCTGTTGCACTTTGCACATACCGACCAAAATATTACTTTGAACTTTGAGCGTATATCTTCCACATATACATTGACCGAACAGACCTCCGACAAGTTGATCCAGTCCCAAACACATAACCGAATACCACTGAACCCATCTATAACCCATAACTTTCCAAGGTTAAAACCGGTTTCCTTTGCCTTGCAAAGAAGCGATACTTTCTCACAGAACTAGTTTAAACAAAATGCTCACTCGGAATGTTCATCACCCTAATACTTACTCACAACCATTGATCTTACCTTCCGAGTATCTCGTTCAACCACTTTTACCCTGTCTTCCTGAAAAAATAGAGTACACGCATTTTCAAAGAAAAGGCCTACCACCAGGTGCGACCAGTCACCTGGATTGGTTTTCCTCACCTTAGCTAGCACATACACAAAAGCTCTTTTCCCCTTATACTCACGAGGAGTTCATACGCACGCCCAATGTCCACCTTTAAACATACTCCATGTTCTTCCGTTTCACCAGACGAATTTCTTACTTCCGGTTTACGCTCTTATTGAGACATACCCACTTCACCATCTCACGCTAACCCAAAACACTGGTTTTCCTCATTAACGTACTCGGTTTCGCTGCAATTTTTTTTTACTTGGGGCAATCATTTAGGTCATCCCGAAACAATACTCAATTCTCAACATATCATGCACTACTCACTCTTCAAGCAGAATCGACCTATACACTGAGATTCCTTTACACTCAAGGAGTACTTCAACATTTCAATCTAAACTTCAAATCCACTACAGAGCATCATAACTTAACCGAGTAGGACATTCTCCTCGGTATTCGATTGGAATACGAGACATTCACCTGAAACTCAACACGACTGAGAAGTACACAGGTTCCTCTTTTAGATGGTCGCTAAATACCACTCCCCCTTATACACCTCAGAATAACAACAATGTAACATCCATATCAGAAATACTTGTCACTTATGAATCTCTCCTCAAAATCTCTAAACCAAGATTTACACTTCCGCTTATCCCAGATTTCAACAACAATCCACCACTCAACACAACGGTAACGCATTATCACTTCGATGACTTACTGGCCTTGGTGTAAAACGCCACTAATTTGCCATACAACTAATACACCGCACTATCATACCCTGACACAATCCTCCTGATCCTCTTGACATACATATCATTTACCATCTTTTTCGCAACAAACACTACATATTTACCTATAAACAAGGTCATATCCCGACTTTGTCTTCTCAAATTAGATAAATCACAAATCATGATCACCCAATTCACTCAAGTAAGTTCCAGATTCTTGTTAGCTCATCGCTATCTTCGAGGAACAATTCCAGATAGTCAAAGAGGATAAGACGTCCTCCCTTGCCGATCGATATAATTGACGTGCTCTCACTTCGACTGTGCGATATACCTTATTCCCATACAGATAACCAAACCTCATAAGAAATCACCTCTTCAGACTAACGATCTCGTGCTTGCCAACACTCCTTCCATGTGGTTCATCATAAAACAAAGTGCACATTTCTCCCGAAAAACCTTCTACAACCTCGAAAAAAAATATTGCACTAGAGATACTCCTCGATTTCTCGGTTATCTGACGACGTCCCCAACACCGGATAATTTTAATGGTCATGGCTTTCGATATTACCATAAGAAGGTGATGCTTCAGTAATTTCCCCAACAGCGAGGATTCCACGAAATCTCCTCTCCCAACGTGCCATAACCCATTTTATACCTCACAGTCCTCGATTGATGAAGAGATCGGGTTCACTTGCTCCATAATCTTATTATAAGACCTTGTCAATACTCAGGCTGAACATCAGCAACTTTTCATCAAAGGACAGCGACGCCACCTATTATCATGCTGCGATCAGAAGCACCTTAACAACCTCGCAATTCACCCTAGACATAAACACCCACAACAAACACTTCCCGAATTACCGGATCAAGCGTCCACGCCACCCCCATAAGAATGTTACCACCACAACTTCTGAGATTTTCATTATCCACCACCCTCCTCTAACGAAAACACTAGAGTTATAATTCGACCAAAAACAGCCCAATCAATAATTTCAACTCTTAAAACATTTCCTTAACTTAATTTTAATATCCTCCACGACCTAGCGAGTTCATAGCCTTCATGCATGATGACACAATGATTGAAATCGTTTTGCATTTTGCAAAATTTTAAGAGCACGAAATCATGAAATAAACTTGTGTATACAAAAAGCAAGTCATCACATTTGAATAGCCAAACACGAGGAAACACGGGGATTTAAAGGATCCTTCCCACGTCACTCCATAAAAGAAATATCACACTGAACATCCCAGTCCATGATGATGACAATAAAATGTGTGCAATAAACCCCTCTATGCAACTTGAAAAGCTAAGCGAATTTCCCGAATGAGTCAACCGACTCCCACACCCATGGATGTGACAATGACATGCCCATTCTGATTTTAGTTATAAAAACTATGGGAGCAGTTGTTATGACTGCCACAATAAAAGTTGACTCGACAAGAAAAGATGAAATAGTTCGCCAATTATTGAATCCAAAATTTCTGTTTGCAACACAAATAAATTTCCATTTATAGACTACACGTTTGCCTGCGTTGCATTAGCTTTCAAACAAAACTCAACACACACATAAATGTTTTAATATACAGTAACTTATACAATCCATTTAAAACACAATGCATGAGACTCATTTTACAAATGAAGGCTATTTACTCTAAGAAGCTCAACCGTTTGCATTCTCACTGATTCCCATTAACACCCTGCTTTTGACCCGAAGGTCGATCTTTCTATCTTGTAACAATTTCTAATACAGGTTCTTTCTGTATACTCGCTTATCCCAACTTCATCGCTCCTATCCCGACCGTGGGTTTGCAAAACACCCGGTTCCAAACTTGGATACTAAAGATTACAGCACCCACTTGCCCTTCATAACATTCTTACTCCCTATTTCATATTAACATCGCTTCTTTTCAGAAAAACGAGGGTGAGACCGTAAGTCTAGTGAATTTCTGACAAAACATACAAAATTAAACAGTTTTAAATAACATTGCAATACAAGATTCCACGTTACATCACCATTACTGAAATCACAAGAATCATTTGTGACACCTTTAGCTCAAGCGCAACCACGATCGGGGCCCAAGCAGACTCCCCTCTCGTCTCGGGGCCCAAGCAGACTCCCCTCTCGTCACGGGGCCCAAACAGACTCCTCGTTTCCACATGTGCAGAAAACGAATTTCACACACATGTGGTTTTATAAAATTCCAAGGAATTAACGAATTTCACCATTCTCAAACCACCAATACGGTCTTCCCAATTATATACAGTTCCGATAATTTAAGTTCCCACATACAAATAACAGTTGACATTGCTGATAAGAATTATGAAATTACGATCAGAAAGTATCATGCTTTCATTCACCCCATTTCAATAAACAATACAATTCTAAAACTTTTAAGAAGGATAAAGGGTGTCAGAAACTCACCTGCTCGTAAAAGTTGCCCACTTAGATTAATTTTCGATCCCCCTACAATTGATTTGGAAACAAATGAACACAATTAACTAGCTGGTAGGAGAAAAGAGATTACAGTCGCAAACCACACTGCCCCTCCCCGGCTCCATACCTCACCCGGGTCCTCCCTTGGTTCACCCGGGTTCCCCTGGGGTCACGCCTCGCCCGGACTCCCCGGCTTGGCTTGCCCGGGTCTCCCCGAGGTCACGACCCTGCCCGAACTCCCCCAGCTTGGTCGCCCGGTCTCCCCCTGGATCACGCCGCCCGGACTCCCCCGGCTTGGCTCGCCCGGGTCTCCCCCGGGGTCACAACCTTGCCCAGGTTCCCCCGGCCGCGATGGCGATCCCCAAAACCCCAATCTCCAGACTTCGAAGGGAAACAGACTCCAACTCTGTCCCTAATTTCAATCTCAGCCATCTTACAATCAAATGGTGGAGATATTCTTGCATAACAACATTAATCATATCCCAAACTATCCCCAAAAGTCTAAATTCAATCCAAAATCATTTCCATTAAAATCCTAAGAATCTAAACATCAGGTACCCACAATCCAAACCAAACCCCAATAAGGAGGTGAAGGAAACGATTAGATGAACCACTAGGGATGGACAATAACCTCTTAAGAACGATTTCTTCAAGAATCCCACTTGCTCCCTTCTCCAAGAACCCTAGCCCGTCTCTGCCTCTTCACTCGCTGCCTCCAACTCTAGCCAAGAATAGATAGAATCAATTTAGGGATTTTTCCCTTTTATAAATATTTTACTCCAAATAATCCTCTAGTTCCTCAAGTTTTTGATTTTTACAAATAATAAACCCAAACTTTACAAAGTTAAAACATTACACAAATGGTCTTTTACAGTCATGAACTCAGATTTGGGGTATTAATTTTAAATATATATATATATATATATATAATATTTTATATTGTTTATTTTTAAAAGAAAATGAATTAATAGTGGAAAGACCAAACTATCCCTGAGATAACAGATCCTTTTAACAAAGTTAGGGCATAGGGACTAAAGGCGTGTGAAAATGTAAACCATGGGGACGTTTTCCATAATTATTTCAAAAAGGGACGCACAGTGCAAAAACGGGTAAACGTCACAGACCAATCATGTAATTTACTCATTTGTTTTTCATCTATAATCCCTTATAAACCAAATTTCACTAAAGTCTTAAACACAATCAATAAAGCCTTAGGTACCACCTTTTAAAGCATAAAGTCCTAAAAACAACAAATAAAGCAGTTGGTACCAGCTTTTAATGCATAAAGTCTTAAAAACAATTACTAAAGCCTTTGGTACCATCGTTTAATGCATAAAGTCTTAAAATTGATCAAGTACACCTACATCTTAAACTTCAACGATTCCCACTCCAGGGTGATTTCGTCTTCCAAGGCAACGATTTGTCATCCCAATACAAAGATTTGTACTCCCAAGACAACAATTTGAATTTCAAATCCATGGCTGATTTTCTACATCTCAATCGACTACTTCCTCCAACATCAATGGATTCCTGCTCCCCATTCGACTCTCTCCTCTTCGGTAATCTCTCTCTCTCTCTCTCTCTCCCTGTTAGGTTTGAGAAATTAATTAAACTTGGAAGTTATGTTTATATGATTCGCGATCAATCGCAGATTTGGATGATACTTTGTACTCTTCAAACATCGGATTTGGTGATGCAACCAAGCGTAACATCGACGGTACCATTTCATCCTACAAATACCAACGAGTCATTTCATACGACAGATTCTAATTGATTAGATATGTTTCTTGCAGATTTTCTCGTTGAGAAATGCGGATTTGAACAAAGGAAAGCTTCTGCACTTCGTGTTCAACTATTCAAAACTTACGGAAGCACTCTCGCTGGTTTAAGAGTAAATATCAAATCTCAAAGCCTTTCTAGGTTTTAATTAGAACATCAGTTGATTTTGGTAGTAACAATTATTGTGTTTGCAGTCATTAGGCTATGATGTTGATGCAGATGATTATCACAGGATCGTGCACGAAAGGTTGCCGTATCATATGATAAAGCCAGATCCACAACTAAGAAACCTTTTGCTGAGCATTAGTCAACGGAAAATTTTAAGCCATAGTGTTTTGTTTTGTGTATACGAAACTCCAACACTACAAGTAATTTGAGAAAGGTAATCCACAATTATTTTCTTCTACTTTTCAGAGAAAAAACTCTTCAGATCTGGATCGATATGGATTTATGGGTATGCATTCTCAATTTTTTGAGTTTCTAACATCAATTCCTCTATGAAGTCATCATGTTTTTAGTTTTTCTTATGTTAGTTGTATTAGTTACCATGTGTTTGTTGAAAGCCCTAAAAGAACGTATTCGATTTTCCCAACTCACAATTGTCCAAATTTCAGCAACCATTGGATTGGTGTTGTTTTAGTTGTGATGAAGGAAAGCTCTCTAGAGTTGATGTAAGTACATATATATGCATCATCTGAACTCCACACTCTCTCTCATTGTGTCATGTATGTCGATGATTTCTTTAGCATACACGCCATCTCTCCCATTCTGATGAAATTCTTTGTTGCTATTCATATACGATCTATTTCATGGCCACCGATTTCATGATCGATTTCGTGATCACTTTCATGGTCACCGATTTCTACTATCTCTCTCTCTTTCATTGAGGTCGGTTTCTAAGGTTTTCCTTTTTTATTTGGTTGATTAGGATCTGAAGGATTGTCGAGATTGAGATGGATCAACTCAAAGAAGGTTTGTAGGATCTGAAGGATTGTCGAGATGGAGATGGATCAACTCAAAGAAGGTTTGTGATTCACCGTTCTTAATACACGAAACTTTCTGAAGGCTCAAGTTAATCATTTATCTCTTTGAACTTTTATATGTGATGGGTATTCTGATTTTTTGATATATTAAAATTGGGGTTTTTGGGTTTCTTTATCTGGGTTTTGAAGAAGTTGAGACTGGAATGCCGATTTTGGCATTTCCTTTTCTCACAGTTCTTCCCTCATTGTTCTTTACACTGACAAACCTTCTACCTGTTGTAATTATCCCCCTTTCATTCTTACTATCACCCAGATCATCAGATATTGGTTTATTTTACTAATGCTTTTTATTTTTATTTTTCTTATAGTTCAGTTTAAGCTTGATTGAGAGTTATATTAATTTGTTGAATTGGGTTGGAGTTTAAAGGGATAAATGGGTATGTGCAATAGTGTGAAAAGTTTGGGATTTTTTTGTAGTTTAATTTCCTTTTTGTGGTTTGTATTCACTTTTTCATCCTGTGAGTTAGATCCATCTGATAGAGTTATCTCATAAAAACTTATGAGCATCTCCAATAGAGTTATCTCTAACAAGTTCCAAGAGGTTGTGAGTTAGATCCATCTGATTTTGTGGCCATGATTTTCTCCACAAATAAAACCCTTACAAAATCACACAGATTAGCAGTTTCTTTGCTTTTAGCTGTTGATTTTGTTACTATTATTAGAGTAAATTACATATCTAATAGTTTCTTTTCTTTTTCATTCTTTCATATTTTGCTAAACGAAACCCCAAATCGACATATCAGTTTTTCTAATCAACTATAGTGACTTGATGACTCTCCTTCTATCGGATAATTCACTACCGATTCACTCTCCTTCCATCGCTCCTTAACCATTCCATCCCGGTAATTTAATATTGAGTTGTGAATTATGCCTTTGCTTGTGCCTCTTGACCTTTTGTTTGTTGTACCCCAAGCCACATTGGATTTGTCTGAATCACTCTTCTTGCAAGTGGTGTAATTTTTTGAGGTTGTTTCCTGTTGAATATTTGTGTACCATTTTTACGGTAAAGTTCTTCAAACCAACAATGTTGGTTAGATATTTAGATTGTAGGTGATTCGTTAGCTAGAGCAAATATTTTATATTTGTCTGTCTTTGCTTTGCCAGACAATCGTTGCCCACCTTAAAGTGTAAAGTTTTCGCTTCAACCTTTTAGTTCTTATCATTTTGATTCCAATTCCAAAGGTAAGAAGTTCATATTTTGTTCATTCCTTTTAAAACTAGGCATTCAAAATGATTAATTGAAATCCATCAAAACTGCCTTGAACTCATAAGTTATTCTCTTTACATTGAATACTTTTTTGTTGATCCAGAATGAAGATTATGCGGTACATGGAAGCCTGTGCACCTATAACTGGGTAATATGAATGTAAAACTACAATCAAGAACTGCTACTGGGCTTCAGATTAGTTGTAGAAATATGGATCTTTGTGTGTATCTCATTTCATTTGATGTTAGTTAGCATGTATACTCTGTAATATCCAGTTCCGAAATTTTATTAAATTTTGGAAGTTGGGTGAAAAGTTAAACGAGACCCAAAGTTCAGGGGGGTAATTTGAAATTTGGTTATATATAACCTAAACCTCAGATATTTGATTTTCATATCATACTGATTTGTGTTTTAGACTGACTTAAGAGAGAAAGAAAGCAGAGCTAGAGCAGGGTTAAAGCAGAGAAAGATTTTGAAGGATCGATCCGTTTTTGTCAAATAGAGGTATGATTATAGCTTAATACTTCTATCTGCATGTTATAGTCGGTAAATAGTTTTGTTATTTAAGCTTTTATCCGTGTTTTCAATCGATTCATGGATCTGAGTTTTCTGTAAACCGACTTAGTATGAACTTCGACCGGTATAGGACCGGAACGAAGGTTCTGACCGGTATAGCTCTTCGACCGGTATGTTGTAACGATCGGTAAGGGTATTCAATCGGCAAAGTGTAGTAGACCGGTATGGTGCGATCGACCGGTAGGATGTGGTCGACCGGTATCATGCTCAACCGATGTAGTGTAGTCGACCGATAATGTCGACCGATATAAGTATTGACCGGTATAAGTGATGTTGAACAGAATGGTATCGATCGGGGTAGTAGCAGTATATTGCATTTATTTAGAAAAGGACAGAATGTTAGTCGCCAGTTAGCTTATCTTTGTATTTTGATACCATCGTAGGTGGTGTTAATCGTTAGAAGACAGAGGTTAAGCAAGAAGAATCAGAGGTGAGTTTTTCAAACTAAATCTTTTATGATTTTGACAGTTATTTGATAAATGTGGGTTTTATAAACTGCACATTTATAGTATTGAAAGTTATATAGATTTATTGAAAAAGGTTGGTTTAATCAGTTTGGCATTTTATATTCAGTTTATATAAACTTGTTTTATATATAGTCAAGACTAAGTGTATGCATACATTTGAGTCAGAAGTCTGACCTAAGTCGGGAAGTGTGACCCGCCTGCTCATACCAGGGAGTGTGGCCTGTTTATGCCATTAGGGCGTGTCCCTAAAATAAGGCAGTACGAGACAGACATACCGTCTCTGACGGCAATGTTGGTCAGTAGCTTAAGGTACGCTTGCGAAGCGTAAAGAGTGGTCAGTGATGACCAGTAGATTGAGTTATATTTGTGAAGCGTTAAGTATGTTTAAAGTTTGATTAAAAGAGCAAGTTATGTTTTTGAGATATACAGTTTTGTTTAAATGTTTTAAATAATATTTGAACTGTTGCAGTAGTAATTGGAGGGGACTCACTAGACCATTGGTCTAACCCTCTCTCTTTCAAAATTATAATTCTGTTTCAGGTTTTCGAAAGATAGCAGGTACAGATAAGGGAAAAGAGAAGATGTGAGCTATTTCCAGGAGCTAGAAGACTTCCTGCAATAGTTTACCTTTTTGACTCAGTTGTGTAATAGGTGATAGTTGTAAACCTTATACTCTGAAATGTAAGCCTGGGGCAGTTTTTAGACAGAAATGTTATTTTATTATATGTATAAAGGTGCAGGTTGCTACATACTCATCCTAAAATTATCTCTTATGAAGCATCGTTGTTGGTTGATATTGTCAGTTTATAATTTTTTGCAAAGGTCAGTTTGATTGTCAAGCCGATTAACATCAGAATCTTGCATCTATGTTGACAAAGCAAGAGGATCTAAATCGTCAGGTTAGCATGCTTTTATTTTAAAATGACATGTTTTTTTAAGTTTGTAACAAAATTTGGTGATTTTCACAGCAGTGTTTATGAAGTCGGTTGCTTCGGCAAATGTACATGAACTTTCTTATAGAAGACTAAAAATGAGTGGATCCCACCAGCTTTGCAATTTTTGGTTAAAAGTTTGTTGCAGTCGATAGGATGTGACTTGTACATTACAAGATAGAGTTGAATCTGAAATGGGCTCCTGTTGCAGTTGTTCTTGGTGTAGTTATCCTACTTTTTTGGCAGAAAGAAGATACGATGATGGTTGCTTCTTTTGTCCGAGAAACCATGATTAAATTAATTGTTGTTGTTTAACAAGTGATTGTTCAAGGTTAGATATTAGTTGGATCCCAAGGTTTGGTAAGTAGAAGAAACCTTTATGTGAAAAGTATTGACTTAGATATTTTGTTGTAGAATTTATATAGAGGGTGAAGCTATCAATCATATCAGAAAGTTGATTCTCTCATTAACAAGAAACCATTTTTTTTGTGTATGTAAAAATCAAAGTCATCACCATCATACAGTTTGTTTCCAACATCTCAATTGAGGCTTTGATTTGCAACTTAGAATCCATAAAGAATATCAATTCATGAGTGGGAACAAATTGAGTTTTTTTTTTGTCTTTAATTCAGACCCTTTAGTATTCTACGTTTAGTTTGTAGAAATGGTTTATATTCTTATGTTCAAGTGCTTTCATTTCTACAATAAGATCTTCGTTGGTGAAACTTTTTAACCGTTTGGATAGATCATGTTACTTGGCCAAAACATAAGCAAAAATACATCATGTTGCATTGCGAAAAAATCTTACAACATGTGAATCACCAAGTATTTCAAAGATATCTTGTAAAAATTTGACATTTAAAAATTAAATGCATCTTGATCGAACCTTTACATCCCGCCGCATTGCGTGGGTACTCAACTAGTATTCATTGAATTTGTATAATTAATGTTTTTTTTTTTCTCTTTTTTAAATTGTATATATAGATTTCTGTGGTAACAAACAATGGGTTTTAATAAAGTATGAGAAGCTTTTATTTTTTTATAGATATAAATAACTTAAACAAATTATAAAAATATAAATACAAAAGACAATGTAATTTTCTACTAATATCGAAATCATATATGAAGTTTAATATTTTCCTTTCACATTTTTATGATAAATAATAATTGTTTATAATTCGAAAATTTAATCACTCATGCTATTTGTATCATCTTGTTATATATATCTATCTATCTATATATATATATATATATATATATATATATATATATAGGCCATGGTTATTTTGCAACCTAATAAAATGTTACAACCTCGTGCAACCCTCATCTAAACCATTCATTTGGCCCATTGCATTTGGATTCTCATTGATTCTGTAAATGAATTTACATGTTTTCATCGAATTTCTGCAGAAGATGTCGATGCACATAACGGTTCATGCGATGTACCGGATGAAGGTAGTACTTTCATGAAACAACATGCATTCCATGTTAGTGTTTGCATTTAATGAAATACTTTGCATTTGAGGTAAAATTATTTCATGAAACCAATAATCATTGATGCAATTCATAATGAATGAGCTAAATTAATGGTTTAGACGAGGGTTGCACGAGGTTGCAACCTTTTACTGGATTGCAAAATAAACCACCCCTATATATATATATATATATATATATATATATATATATATATATATATATATATATATATATATATATATAAACTACATCGTAAAAAAATCTACTCTATAACTGTTAAAAATTCAATGTCTATTAATTAATAATATTGTCCAAAATTGTCGAATTTAATATACCATTTGTATATAACAAGTTTACATTAGTTAATAATCAATATAAACATGTTTTAATTAATTACTAAGTTGTGTATTAAGTAATATAAAAGAAAAAAAAGTCTAAAAATAATATACCCAAGAGGAAATGGTTATACGTACTTGAACATTCTTCGTTGCAAAATACAAATGATATGTTGCTAAGATTAAATAATATTTTTATTTGTCATTATTTATACACAACATTGAAATTTGATTTATAAGATGTCTAAAATATTTAAATATCTTAATAGAATGTTTAATAGGACTTACAAACAATATAATGTTCTATCTAAAAGAGTTACAAAATATTTATAAGATACTTTTGGATATTTTAATAAATTTTTTAAGATATATTTAAAATAAAATATCGTATTAGTTATTTTATAAAACATATTTTAAGAAGTGTCCTATGAATCAATCTTTTAATATGACACTAATTCAAATAATGTCCTACAAAATATATAGCTAATACGATACTTTATTTTAAAGATGTACTAAAATTTGTTAACATGTCCAAAAAGTTTTATAAACTTATTATAACACTTTTAGATATAACATTTTATTGTTTTTCCTATAAATTAAAGTCATATAAAATATTTTAATAGAATATTTAGACATTTTAGGTGCCCTATAAACTCAATATTATTATAATAATAATACTTGATAATAAGTTATAATATTATCTTGTTTTGGTCTTCTTAAATAACGTTTTACAGGTATTGCAAAACTTGTGTTACTATTTTTATATGATACAAACCATATAAATTTGGAATGAAACTAACTTCTTTAATATCAAAGTAAAAACATGGGATGTTTTTACTTCATATATATAGAATATTTTTAAACATGTATAGAGTCTGAAATCAAATCAGATCTTGCTATACAAAATTAAAATATAAATTCATTTGAGATAAATAAACCTTTATACATGCAAAGCATATTGTTATGCACTTATCTTACACCGTATTTCTCATGGATTAATGTTGACGACTATCATATTTCATAATTAAGAATAAGTTTCACAAACATACACAGTAAAATACTTGCTTATGGCGTGTAGCTCAATTGGCAATGGGGTGGGGAGACTTGCCCAATACACAGTAAAATAACAGTAAAATACTTGAACATATATCTTATCTTAGATGTGGTAGATCCCATTAGATGACATAGCTTGGTCCTTCAAACATAAAGATAAACAATAACGTGTAATAAATTTAGAGCTTTGCTTAACTTGATATCGTGTAGTAGATATGACTAGACCTTTTCCTTGCTCATGCCATTCTCAACGTTAACGCACTCTCAGATATATGCTACTAGTCAATTTTACGCTTATTAACTTAGTGGTTTTCATGCAAGATAACTTGTCAAATGTTTCATACAAACATCGCATGTGTGTAACACCCTAAAGTTTCCAAACAATAAAGGGAAGAATTCCATAAATTGGTGAAAATAAAAACTTCTAAACGTCACAACTATAACCCTCAAATAGGGAGAGATTGTACATACAATGACAATTTATCATATGGGACATAATTACATGAACTGGCCAAATCTAGAATTAAGTAGCTAGATTAAATTGAGTGTTGTTATATCCCCAAAATCACGCTCTCTTCACAAAAATCCCAAAAAGCCCGACTTCTTAAGTGCTCCTACTTGCACTGGTCGGCACATCTAGACATCCTAGGTCTACCACTAGTAGGACTAACTGTAGAACATACATGCAACAACAAGTGTTAGGCTAGAAGCCTAGTGAGATCACAAGCATATAAACATTCATAGGATATAAAGCATTAAGGTGTAATTCAGTGTTGCCTAATCCGCAATGGTTTCATCTTTCACAATCCACCGTCACACGGTGTCTAAATCCTGAATACAATTTATAAGACATACAAAGCTTACTTTCAGGGGAGACCCGTTCACCTTGAGTGATTGGTTCCAATAATGGAGTCACTTGAGATTGTCATTCGGGATTACACCTCAGGTTCTCAACTTTAGTGCATACACTGTCTTGCAGCACCTCAAGTATACTCACTATCTTTAGTGTCTACCTATTACAGTTCCACCTCAAGGGTTATTGAACCTTAGTGTCTGCCCTCGTCTAGAAGAGTTTCACCTCAAGGATCCATGGCCCTTTAGTGCCTACTCTCTAGGTGCCCATACGAGGACTTCACCATTATTAGCAAAATGACCCACCCAACTCTCATGCATAAGAGTTAGGTCCAATACCATCACAAATCCCAAGTGGCAAATAATGCATTCCCTTCATGGTCATAAAACATATTCATCATTGTTTCGTATTCTTTCCTTTCATAAGGATCAATGATTCACTAAGAAGCATACAAGTCTATCCCATTAAAAGTAGAAGTACTCAAATAGTAAGTACAAGTAGATTTTCCCCATTTCTACCACCGTTGGTGCATTTAATTAAGCATTGATCGAAGATCCAAATGTACTCAAGTGGAGTAAATATTAAAACTCTCCAAAACCACATAAATGATTTCTATCAATACTCTCAAATATCATTTTGAAGGTTGCAAAATACTCAATCACACATATTCCATTTTTAGGTCAAAGCCAAAAAGGAAAGTATATCACACATATAAAGACAAATAAGCATTTATATAACATATGGATGGTAAGAAACTCACCTTTAAGATTTGTAGGGTAAAAACCCTAAAAATGAGGAAACCCTAGGATGAAAGTGTCTTTCTGAAGCTTTATTGACCAAAAGCTCTTCACTTAGATGAGATGGTTGTGGTTGGTGATCGATACTTAATAAATGTCGTAGATGGATTTAGATCAAGGATTTAATGAGGAGAGAGGGAGGAGAAGGAAAATCGCACCTTGAAGGAGGGGGGAAACGGGTCTAGAGAAAATATGAAAAGTGCGAATTCAAGGAGTAAAAATCACAGCTAAAAGGGGACTGCTCAGGGCCGACGGCGAGAATGACAAGTGAGAGTGACCTTGGCATTCTCGCCGGGCACTCTCGTGGGGAGTGTACCGCGGCCTCACTTGGCTCCGCGACTGTGACAGACGAGAGTGACCCCGGGTACTATCGTCGGGCACTCTCGCCAACTCTGTACCGAGGCCGATGCGCTTCGAGCAACAATGCCCTTGCGACTATGACCACGACATTCTCGCCGGGCATAGTCGTCGGGTAGGTACCGAAAGTCAAATTTTCTCCAGATTTGGGTTTTGGTCAAACCAACTCGATGATAGAAGTATTTAGTTGACATATAAAATATACGAGCCATTAATGACTCTAATAGAGACTATAACAGTTAAACATAACACAAGATTAGAATTCTAGAAGAGGAGATTGTTCCTAAGAAATTCGAGGTGTTACAATGTGTGATACCAATTTTATTAATCCATAAACACATAAGTTGTAATAATTGCACAAAAGCATGAGAACATGCGTATAAAAACTTTTATATAGAAAAACAAATGACATTTCATTTAGTAAAATTTTGATTTTTCAATTACTAATTCAATTCGTTAGCTTGTTTAGTAAGAGGTTTCGTGGTAATATATAATTGATTATATACAACTTTGTTTTATAGGTGTGAGTTCAAATAAATACATCATCATTTTACGAAAATATAAGAACACTCATTTCACATGTGATACTAAATCAGATATGCGAACGATCTTTCGTGTGACCTAGGTCCCCTCATTTGTATTATCACGTGTGATATAAGTGTTCTCATGTTTTCCTAAAATGATGATTTTCTGGTTTGAACTCACATTTCTTGTATATATAGATATATGGACATTTTTTTAACATATATAAATAAACTGTCAAATAAAAACAATGTATTTCAAATTATACAATTTCAAAATAAATTGTTTTTAACAAATTATAATTATTATTCTTGAATATTAAGATGTATAATCGTTATGATTTTTTTAATGATATATATTATAAAGCAATAAATAAACAATTTTGGCCGATACATATTTTTTTAACTTATGTTATTTTGACTATTTCATTTTTGAAATAAGATAAATGTACGTTACAACATCCATTAAAAGACTATGCTTTATATATTAACAATGATCATCATTTATTCTTGACAACATTAGCAAATAAAACAATATCATAAATGCTAGCGGATATTCAGAAGTAAAGACGATCATGTGAGTTGATATATCTTACTTAATATATTATCAACTCAGTAGTTGTCAGCATCTTTCTTTATGTTTTTTCATGTAATTATTGATCAAATTCTTGTATGTCTATTCATTTGTCATTGGTTATTCTTCCTGTGCTTCTTTACTTTATTTCTATCATTGTTGTATTTTTTGTTTTTACAGATTTCTTATAAGTCAATTATTTGAATCTGATTTACTTGCTACTAGAAGAAAATGATTGTATACAACAGTATATGTGACACCCATAAAAACAACACGCTTTTGGGATTTTGTGAACCACCAAAGTGTTAGCATAAATGACTTGCGAGCTTTAGTAAATGCTAATGGATACACAATTGTATAATTAATCATATCATAATTGAAGGAAAACACTAATGATTGATGTACTTATATCAGATGATAAATAGACATAGAATCAATTATAAAAAACAAATGAAATCAAATTCAATCAGCATATATAACAATTAAGTTATTAAAAAGAATATATATGTTACACTAATTCTATAGATAAGACTTTCATCATCATGTGTAACAGTTAATTAATTATATATATATTTGATTATTTATACACCATACAAATAAAACCTGTTTTTAAATAATAAAAGTAAGACAAGGCCTATAAGGGTATGGAGTAATTAATCCATGAGTCCATTAGAGGTTGGGATCATTGAGAGAATGTATTCTTGATTGTACTAGAAAAGCCATGATCCATTGTTGGTGACGTAAAAGTGGCATATTTTGTAAGTGCAAGGGTATCTTAAATAATTCTCTCAAAGTTTTATGCCCATTCACAAGTACAGCCACCACCCATTTTTTTTGCAAATTACACTTTTTACACCCTCATTCGATCTTTGGTTTTGCTTCGGTCCTTTCGCTTCCATATCCGTATGTTATGGTCCATATCTTGCCATCGACAAATGAATTACATTGTAATAAAAGCAATCATATGTTGAACCTGAAACCATCTTTTGTTCATGTTGTCCTTTTCAATATATGTATTTAATAATAAACAATATGTGAATCATGAACTTGCCGGTTTCATTACAATATGTAATGTGTATATATCCATATTTATAAAAGATACACACCAATGAAGTTTTAATAAGCTTTGTGCCAAATAAGTAACTGATCCAACCATCATTTGGCATATATATGTTTAATAATGCCCAAATCTTTAGCTTTTGGCTTATTCTTTTATATTATTTTTACCTTTATTGGGTTCAAAAAAGTTGACAATGTGTTTAACATAGTAGATGATCCAACAACTATAAAGTAAAAGTATTTATAATCTATTATATATATATATATATAAGAAATACAATGTCACTTTTATGAGTATTAGTTCTCTAGCCTTTATAGGTTGATAGAAAAGTAGGAATTTTGATAGCACTTGGTGGCCTAGAGAGCACCATTACCCCTTTCCTTTCCTTTCATCTATGATATCATCACTGTATCATATTCCCTCTCTTGATGATTGGATCACTTTTAAGGTCCATGGCATAAATTATTCAATCTTTCATTGTCTTTTAGCAGAAAATTGAAATCAAATTGCATTTTTTTTTCTGTTCAAAATATTCTCTCATCTCATACATTGCTCACATGCTCTTGATTCTCATGGTATGTGTTTCTCTTTTTGGGATACCAAACTAAGAACACCACTATACTTCAAATTAATTAATTACCTCAAGTTACAACCTTCAAGTTCTTCACAGTCTTCCCCAAAGCACATATAAGCTAGGTCAAACTCATGGTCAATTCTCCAGAACAGTCAAGTTCCCACTGGTTGCTGGTTGCTCGTAGTTAATACCATATATTGAGAGAAAGGAAAGTTCAAATGAGAAAACGCTAACTATTTAAGAAAACAACAAATCATGTGCAAAATCATATATAATTCGGCATTAATGGCCATAAGAATGGATGTGGGCGACTTAATGATTTTGTACGTGAATCATATATGATTTTGTATATATTCGGTCGTTCTCATGTTTTTTTAAATAATTAAATAGATATTATTCTCATATGAACCCATCTATATATATATGTGTGTGTGTGTCCGTAGGGCAATCCAATGGCCTACAAACTGTATATATGGTCCTCTTTGTTTTGAAGGTGGTCACAACAGCAGCATTAACATATGGCAATGCATTTCATGTTGTGTGGATCATAATTACAATTTACAAGTCATCCTGGATGAAGATTGATGGTTCAAATTTAGGTGCCATCTGTCAAATCGGCCACAGATGATTAATTAACATCATCAAAGCGCAGCTGGGAGACTATATATCAAGGAAGAAATATATATATAGCCTGCAATGTGGGTATATGTGGCATATATGTATAATGATAACATTAATATTAGATATAGATAATTAAGGTTGTTAATTTAATAAGATGTTGGTTACGTTATCATAATATTCTTAATACATAGATCAATGATCTGAAGAAGAGATTATAATGTAACCGATTCACATACCAAACAGACCAACAACTTACATTATTTTACACCTGCATCATGTGACAGCAATCTATTGTGTTTGATACAAGAAGATCTCTGAATGTTAACCATGATCAACAACAAAGTGTAAGTAGATAGCCTCACTGCTCAATTAAGAAGCACATATATTTCAAGTCTAAACCTTTATGGACTGCATAAGAGGTGATCTCTCACATGGCCTAATCAAATGAGAACTGTGTAGTTTGTGAGGTCCAATGTGAGCCAATCATTTAAGATAATTAATGTTACGTACTAAAATAAAATAAAGGGTAAATTGGTAATTTAATTTGTTTTGACAACTCATAAAACTCTAAAATCTTGTTGCACTCTCAATATGGCCTATATTCATTTTCTTTTTATAAAAAACACCATTCCACCATTTCACCGTTTTCTGGGAATATGATTTTGAGAGATGAAGATCAAGCAATGCTCTCAAGATCAAGCAACTGCTGCAAACCATTCTCAACATCCCTATCAACTAACATCCCTTCGATCTCGGTCCCCAAATCCACCACCACTCTCATCCTTCACACTACTAAACAAAGTCACAATACCGACAGTCGTTTCCGGCGGATTTTCTGGTGGATCTCCGGCGGATGAATAAAGTAAAAAAAAAAGTCAACACCCGTATAATCCGGATTTCCGATGGATTTCCAACGGATTGAAGAAATGTCAAAGAAAGTCAACACTCCCATAATTCCGTCGGAAATCCCCCACAAATCCGTCATTGAATTCTTTTAATATATATATATATATAGATATAGGGGTGGGTTCAAATGAAAACTCATATTTCATTGTGCATATGAGGACAAATCTTAACCATTGATCAAAACTTATAAAACTAATCAATGGTTAATACATAATAAGTTAATTGGAAAGTGATTAAGAACAAAATTGTAATTTCGAATCAACGCCTACCTTCTTTGACTTTTTATTTTTATTTTTAATTAAAAAAAATTTACCCCCTTAAACTTTAAAATAATTTATCTTAAAAATTACTAATATTTTAATCAAACAAATTACATCAAAAAAACGAGAATTTCGTGCTCTTCGATATGACATCCATCTCGATATAGTTTTTTTTTTCGTTTTAACCGTTTTTTGAGTGAGATTCTATATACGTGTTATATTCATTATGAATATGCATGCACGTCTTTGGGTGTCCACATTCAGTATGAATAACAAAGGTGAACGTTTATTCAATATTCATGATGAATAATACCGTATGCAGGATGAATAATACAATATTCAAGATTTTTTCGTTTTAACCGTTTTTTACGTGGAATTCTATATATGTGTTATATTTATTATGAATATGCATGCACGTCCTCGGGTATCATTCAGTATGAATAACAAAGGTGAACATTCATTCATTATTTATGATGAAGAATACAGTATTCAGGATGAATAATACACGAATCCATGATTCATGTATTATTTATCATGAATCGTGTATTATTCACCTTGAATATTCTATTATTCATCCTTAATCATACATTATTCATGATGAATAATATTTGAATGACCCGTGAAGGTGTAGACACATGGCACACTCTCTTTTGTTTCCCAATTCACAACCAAAATTTGGTTTAATTCATTATGAATATGTATGCGCATCCCTGGATGTTCCACATTCAGTATGAATAACAAATGTGAGCGTTTATTCATTATTCTTGATGAATAATAATATAGTATTCAGGATGAATTACACAACATTCATGACGAATAATACATAAATCGTGAATTATTCACCCTGAATGTTGTATTATTCATCCTGAATGATACATTATTCGTGATGAATAACACATGAATGACGTGTGAAGATATGGAGACGTGACGCGCTCTCTTTTGTTTCCCGATTCACAACATAATTACTCGATAGGTTCTCGATTCGTCTTGATGGGTGTTGGGTTATGGTGCTGAAGAAACGTGATGCCTTACGACATTGAAGAAGGTGATGTCGAGTTACATACTTACGGTGTAGAGGCGTTGTACAAACTTGAACGTACATAAATATTCATAATGAATATAACACACATATAGCATTTTACGTAAAAAACGGTTAAAACGACAAAAAAACTATATCGAGATGGATGTCATATCGAAGAGCACGAAATTCTCGTTTTTTTATATAATTTGTTTGATTAAAATATTAGTAATTTTTAAGATAATTTATTTTAAACTTTAATTGGGTAAAAAGTTTTTAATTAAAAAAGAAAATAAAAAGTCAAATATGGTAGACGTGTGTTTAAATTTTCTTACATTTTTACCCCTAAGCATTTTAAAATTAAAAACTTTATTTAATATGAGTTGTTGGATCAATAGAGATCGAGTGACTGAGATTTGTCCTCACGTGCACAATGAAAAATGGGTTTTCATTTGAACTTTCCTATATATATACTAGTTGTGTACCCGCGCAAAGACGGGATACATCTTAATTTCGAGGTTGACAACTAAAACCCATAATCTTGATCATGCTTCTCTCTATTCTATGTTCAAGTTGATTTAAGGGTTGTTTGGGATTGCTTATTTGAGGTGCTTTTTAGCTTATTGCGATTTGGCATCGGAGATAAGCACTTTTGAGTGTTTGGATGAGGCAAAATTAAAATAGCTTACAGCGGTGTCAAAGCGTTAAAAAACACTTTTTGATAAGTCATTTATTTTAACTTATCAACTTATTTGAATAGTGCTTATGATTTTTTTTGGTTATTTTATATGTATAAGCAATCTCAAACACCTTTAAATAACAACTTATTAGCTTATTACATTTTGGTACCACAATAAGCTAATCCAAACACTTTTTTAAAAACTCTGATTTAACACCGCATAAGTTGATAAACACTTTTTAAAATAAGCATAAGTTGTTTTAAATAAGCAATCCCAAACACCCCTTTAGAGGATGAGAAGATACGAATAATAATCAATTCCTTAATTAAAAAAGTATGATTTTTAGGAAAAAAATCATAATAAATTCCAAAAGAAAAAAAACGCCAAAAAAAATCCAAAAAGGAAATACAACTTAATCTGTGTGCATGTTCCTTCTTTCCATATTCGTTAAGAAAAAAAGAAACCAAGTCTAGAAAGAACAAATTACATACCTTGCCGGACCTTTGGTCAGGAACTTTGAAGCTGAGGATTGCCTTCAGCCTAAGGGGCAGGTTCGTCAACTACGATAGTAAAAAAGAAACCAAGTCTACAAAGAACAGATTACATACCTAGATGATTTAGAAGGTACAAATGCAAGTAATCCAAAAAGTTAGCTAGATACTATCAAATGCATCCTAAGAGATGTCTATCACCGTAATTGCTTTCAGGTCACAATAATTCGACTACTTAAGTCTTCAGTTATGTACTTCCCCTTTCTCAGAGATGCCTCTCTATACGCCTTAAGATAACACATGAATTTTCAACAAATATGCACATTGTGTCCGAGCAGATCATACATGAGCTTCATGGGCATCTTTAACAGATTTGTCCATTTTATTGTAGCTTTCTGAGTCTGCAGTAGGAGGACCATCAAAGGTGGCAACAACAAATTGATCATCCCACCTGAAAACACAATCAGAAATTAGTATGAGATGAACAATAGACGTTTACCATTCAAAATAGAGCAATACCCACATAGAAAATATTTAGAAGAGTAAATACCCACTAACGAAATACCCACTAAGGAAATATACCCGCTAAGGAAAAAATAGAGCAATACCCACGAGGAGTAAATACCCACTAAGGAAAAATAGAGTAATACCCACTAAGGAGATCGTTCAAACATTTTTATGACAAAACCTGCAAAGATGAACAATTCAAGTAATACAACGGCCAAGTCAATATACCAATATACATGTGAGATAGCTATGACTATGGCATGGAATGAAATTTCGAAGTCTGCAACATCTGACCATATTACAATAAAGCACCAAAATCGATAAATGCCTATATGACATATTAGCATCTCTGTGCATTATTGGCTTCCTCAAAACCGTTATGGTCTCATTGCTTCAAGAATGCCAAATTTGCTTAAACTTCGATTGAGATAAATCTCGTCTACAAATTTGCTTAACTTTTACAAGTTTGGAAGGAAATAGAAGAGCAAATAGCAACATACCCCTTCATGTTGATTTTTGAAAGGGATTTCCAGGCCTTCATTGTATGCCAGGAACTCCAGATGGTGGAAACACCCTGCCTGTCATACCTCCAGCCTCACCATTATTGCCACTGTCACCGGCACCAACAACATCACTGATCTTGGTACCTTCTAGCAATACCATTCTACTACTTAAAGAAGAAACAGAGGCTGCACTATTCCACTACTGCCAAGTCTCTCATCATCACCTAACATAGCTCTCCTAGATGTGTCTGACACAGAAGGAGCAACGCCAAGAGATCCATTGGTAGAAACAGTACTGCCAGAGCCAACCGGAATGCTGATCGGGGATTAGTTGGTCACACTGTCTCTACCGATATTCCTTAATCCTGCTTCGATAAGCACTGGAGATGGTTTACGACCAGGAAAGTTGGAAATCTCTTCTTCCTTGGCAGCACTGCTTATTGGTGACAAAGCAACATAATCGAAGGGACTGAACAATGAAGTTTGAGCATCTAATATCAAGTGGATTATGATAATCGTGTTACAAAAGGTATTTAAAAAGAAAAATGTAAAGCATTTTATCCAAAAATAGAAGTTCACCATCATCTTGAATGTATATATGAAAGTGAAATTCACCTAGCTATCTTTTAACTGGCATCCAACAGGTATAAGAGTCGTGCATTATAACTTGGAGGTAATTTATGCTCTAATGAATGAACAAAGCAGCATTCAAGGTCTCATTTGATCATGTGGATCATCATTGAGAGTACAAACCTACAGACTCAATCCATTGCCAGAGGAAATTAACAATATCAACTTTAGAACATATATCATAACAGATTGTTACTTCTCTGGAAAACTAACAAATACACACTTCAGCAAC
This sequence comes from Arctium minus, assembly GCA_954870635.1. Taxonomy (NCBI): domain Eukaryota; kingdom Viridiplantae; phylum Streptophyta; class Magnoliopsida; order Asterales; family Asteraceae; genus Arctium; species Arctium minus. Next base: position 24,122,081 of record OX941081.1, on the reverse strand, counting down.
AAGCAATAGTAGGACGGCACAATCTACAACTCTAATAGTTGAGAAGTAGAATACGTAATGAAAGTAGTACCAAAAGACAAATATGCTTACTTGATTCCTTGTTTCCCAAATATGTTTCTTGATACACCTCCTCTTGCCAATCTCCACCTTTTGAATCGAGAGAAGAGAAAGTTCTAAGAAAGAGTTTTTGTTTATAGAACGAAATATATGTAACAAAATTAACAGCTAAAAACAAAGGAATTGTTTACAACTTAAAACTCGATTGGAATTGTTTACACTCTAATAATAGTAACAAATGCAACATCTTAACAGCAAATGAATTGTTTACAGCTGAACTCGATCGGAATTGTTTACAATATCAAGAGCATATAGAAAGAACTTTATATGTTGATTTTGTTACTGTAAAGATGTGAACTTTATAACAGATTATGTATACACACACACACACACATATATATATATTGTATATAAAGATAAAGAAAGCATAGATGTTGAAAATGATCTAAAGGGTTACCTATGCTGAACTCAAAGACAACTATGACAGTGAGGATTGCCTAGATGGAATATTGGCTAATTTAATTAAGGGGTTCTTTAAAGAATATAAAAACAGAAACAATGGCAAGTGCCAACCCGATTTAGCAGCAAATCAAAATCGAAAAATCAAAATCGGTTTCAGTAGCATGATAACAAGCATTTGAACAAAAAATTACAGCAACATAAACCAACAGATGAACAACAAAGAAACAACTAATCGACCACAAATCCAAAATATTGTTACAAAGTCAAAATCAGACTTTGGTATGAATAACTAACAACAAAGGTATCATAGAAGGTTAAAAAACGACCAAAACTAAAGCAAATCGGGACTAATAAATAAAAGATATGAATGATACTAACAAAGTTCTATTACCTCAAAATATTTTCAAGTTTCTTTCTTCTAAACATGAGACGTATTGTGGATTCTGCTCAACTCCGGTGGCAGTTCCAACTGGTAGACTTGCAAACCCACCCTTTTAAGCACTTTGAAAGGTCCGAGGAAACGGGGACTCAGCTTCCCACGTTTTCCGAACCGTATAATACCCTTCCATGGCGACACCTTAAGCATCACGCGGTCGCCCACTTGGAACTCTATCGGTCGTCTCTTCTTATCGGCATAGCTTTTCTGCCGATCCTGAGCCGCTTTCATTCTTTCACGAATGCATTTGATCTTATCGGCAGTCTCTTGCACGATTTCAGGTCCGACGAACTGTTTTTCTCCCGCTTCAAGCCAGCACACGGGAGTCCGACACTTTCGTCCATACAATGCCTCAAAAGGTGCCATTCCAATACTCGAGTAGTAGTTATTGTTGTAAGAAAACTCCAACAAAGGTAGGTGAGAGTCCCAACTACCCCCGAAATCGATGACACAAGACCTCAACATGTCTTCTAACGTTTGGATCGTTCTCTCGCTTTGCCCGTCGGTTTGCGGATGGTAAGCTGTACTCAACTTAACTCGTGTACCAAGCTCTTTCTGAAACCCATCCCAAAAGTTCGAAGTGAACCGACTGTCGCGATCCGACATGATCGACAACGGTATTCCATGCCTCGAGACCACTTCATCGATATACAGTTTAGCTAACTTATCCATCGGTAAAGTCTCGCGCATAGATAAAAAATGAGCGCTCTTTGTCAATCTATCAACTATCACCCAAATGGTATCGTGACCTCAAAGAGCTTTAGGCGACTTCGTCACAAAGTCCATGGTAATATGCTCCCACTTCCACTCGGGAATCTCTAAAGGCTGAAGACTTCCATACGGTCGTTGATGTTCGGCCTTAACTTGCGAACACGTCACACAACGTTCCACATAACGCGCCACATCAAGTTTCATTACCGACCACCAATAATGCAACCTCAAGTCCCTGTACATCTTTGTACTCCCTGTATGAATGGAATACTTGGACTTGTGTGCATCCTCAAGAAATAGATCACGGTTACCCCCAATATTGGGTACCTACACACGACCGCTGAACAGTTTTACTCCACGACTATTTTTCGTTAAGAGCAAACGTTGTTTCGTAATGACTTCCTCTTTGAGATTCTCTTCCAACAATGCTTCCACTTGTGACGTCTTGATCTTATCAACAAGATTAGATACCAACTCGATTCTCGAATGGGTAGCCCGAATACTTCCGCTGTAGTCCTTCCGACTTAGCGCATCTGCCACCACGTTCGCCTTACCCGGATGGTAAAACAATCCACAATCATAATCTTTAAGTAACTCGAGCCACCACCTTTGCCTCATATTCAACTCTTTCTGGTCAAAGACATACTTCAGACTCTTATGATCTGTGTATAGAGTACATTTCGTGTCGTAGAGGTAGTGTCGCCAAAGCTTTAAGGCAAACACCACCGCTGCCAACTCCAGATCATGGGTAGGATAATTTTTCTCGTGAATCTTGAGTTGTCTTGATGCCTAGGCAATCACCTTGCCCCTTTGCATCAACACACAACCCAACCCCATCTTTGAAGCGTCGCTAAAAACCACGAAATTTTCTGACCCTTCAGGTAACGACAAGATCGGAGCTTCACACAATTTCTTTTGAAGGATCCGGAATGCCTTCTCTTGGGTTTCGGTCCATTCAAACTTCACATTCTTCCGAGTCAAAACTGTCAAGGAAGAAGAGATCTTTGAAAAGTCTTGGATGAATCTCCGGTAGTATCCCGCCAGACCCAAGAAACTTCGGATCTCAGACGGACTCTTGGGAGGCTTCCAATTCATCATGGCTTCGATCTTGGAGGGGTCCACTTTCACTCTGTATCGAGTGACAACGTGACCCAGAAATTGTACCTCATCAAGCCAAAAGTCACACTTGAAAAACTTGGCGTACAATCTTTCTTTTCTCAACACTTCCAGAACCTCGCGTAGATGTTGCTCGTGTTCTGACTCGCTCTTGGAGTACACGAGTATGTCATCAATAAATACAATGACCGATTTGTCGAGAAATGGTCGGCACACTCTATTCATCAAGTCCATAAATACCGCCGGTGCGTTGGTTAGGCCAAAAGGCATCACGAGAAACTCGTAATGGCCATAACGCGTTCTGAAAGTCGTCTTCGGAACGTCTTCTTCTCTCACTTTCACCTGATGATAACCCGAACGTAAGTCAATTTTGGAAAAACAACCCACTCCTTGAAGTTGATCGAACAAGTCGTCTATTCTCGGAAGCGGATACCTGTTCTTCACTGTTGCTTTGTTCAACTCACGATAATCGATGCACATTCTCAGTGTGCCATCTTTCTTCTTGACAAACAAGACCAGAGCTCCCCAAGGTGACGAACTCGGTCTTATAAATCCTTTCTCCAATAGCTCTTGAAGTTGTGCCATCATCTCTTGCATCTCTGATGGCGCTAAACGGTAAGGAGCTTTATCAATTGGTGTTGCTCTAGGCACAAGATCAATCCGAAACTCCACTTGCCGATCGGGTGGTAACCCGGGCAAGTCGTCAGGAAAGACATCTGGAAACTCACGCACAATCTTCACATCAACAAGCTTTGATTTCTCTAACTTGGCATCGATCACATAGGCTAGGAAAGACGAACATCCTTTTATCAGACACTTGCGTGCCCTTGCCATTGTGATTATCGCCACTTCACCTTTTCTCTTCTCACCATAGATCACAACGACTTCGCCACCGGGATTGGGAAGTCGAATCAATTTCTTGGAACATACGAACTCGACATGATTGTTTGACAACCAATCCATGCCGACCACAACATCAAAACCTCCGATAAACATCGGCAGTAAATCGATCGAGAATTCTCTCCCCTCGATCCCGAGAGTACACTTCTTCAGAACATCACGGATCAGAACTTGATTACCCTCAGCTATCTCTACCACTAATGCATCCTCAAGACTAGTAGTGAGCATAGCAATCTTTTGATGGAACAACTCATATACGAAAGAGAAACTGGCACCCGTATCGAATAAAATACGAGCAGGTACAGAGTTTATAAGAAATGTACCCGATAAAACATCACTGGATGCCTTGGCCTCATCAACCGTCATCTGAAATGCTCGACCTGGAACCCTAGGAGGGTTCTCCTTCTTTGTCGCCCCGCTACCTGACGCAAGCTTCGGGCAATCTCTCCTCATGTGCCCCGGTGTCTTGCACTCGAAGCAGATAAGCCCTCTGATCGAACAGTCACGGGTGACATGGTCAGACTTCCCACACTTGCTGCAGGGTTGAGGAGTGGTGCTACAGTTACCGTGGTGTCTGGATCGACATTTCGGGTACCATCTTGCTTCTTGATAACCGCTGAAGCTGTGGTTTCCGACAAAAGGTCGGGTTCGCTTGGGAGGTATATAACTGCTCTCCCACTTCCTCTTATCAATCACTACCACAGCTTTCTTGGTTTTGTTCCTCACGAACATCTCTTCCATGTATTGAGCTTCCTCAACCATCTCGCGGAGGTTAGAAGATTTAGAATTGTGGACCATAGATTGCATATCCGCGGGTAGACCATTCAGATAGGCCTTCATCTTATCCTTCTCTGTTGGGGAAGCATGCCCCACCAGACCAAGCTTCTCCATGAACTGACGGGTGTATTCCCTCACCGTCAGGCTTCCCTTTACCAAAGACTGGAACTCACTCTCGATTCGGTCCATAGTCCTCTCACTGCAGAATTCTTCCAACAGTTTCTTCTTAAACTGGGCCCACGACAACTGAGCCAATACCTCAGGAGACAAGGTGGATTGAGTGACATTCCACCACGTGAGAGCCGTATCCCTAAGAAGGTGGGTACCAAACCGTACCCTATGATCATCTCCGCATTCGGAAGAGCCAAAAGCTTGCTCAACCGCTCGTATCCATTTCACACACAAGATCGGGTCATCGGAACCATAGAACTCTGGCAGTCCGCAACCTAGAAAAGACTTGTAGGAACAACTATTCCCACTTCCCGGAGCATTAATAACCACGCGCTCCTCGGTCCTGATCCTAGGGCCAGCGCTTCCAGAACCAATCACAATGTTTTCCATAACCGTTTCACTCCTCCGATTGTTTACATTGCGATCTTCAATCACTTTCAGCAGAAACTCTTGTTGCTTTGCCATCTCTTCCCTCATTACCAACATCATGCTAGCCATCATTTCAGACTGGGAACTAGCATCCCTGATGACTGGGTGGGACGAAGCCAGGTCTACTCGCGGAATGACCTCTGGCCCCCCACCTAGCCTTTACTGAACAGGTGGTCGCACAACAACCTCAACTCCCTCCGGCTGACCAGCGATGGAGGCTGTCGCCTCCATGCCATCAACACGCGTATGCGGTCTACCGCGCGTACCTACCATACTGAACTGCTACACAGAGCAGAGAAAGAGATAAGAGAGAGGTAGGTTAAACACGAAGGAAACGTACTACCACATTGCCAATTGTCATAGTAATAGCAATTCAAGCACACTTACGTACAATATCCTCATAATAACATTAGCTAAGTGAGATTATGAACATATAACACATAAAGGTCCTCGTCACCATCGCTACAACGCCTGATAAACGTACTTTCCGTCGACTCTAAGACTAACCCATCTTAGAAGTTTTAACATCTCACGAATCAATACTTAGCATACTCGGTCTAGGTCTAGACATCTTACATTCATGCCTAGTTCGCTTAAACTAGAGCTCTGATACCAACTTGTAACACTCTAAAATTCAGAGTAAATTAAAACCTAGAAATATGGCAACATGACATTCGTATTGATATAAACCTCCCATAAAGGGGATCAGTCCTTAAGACTTTGCAAAACCTGTACAGATATAGAATTCATCAACAAACTAATCTAGACATATCTATCTAGATTACATCAGTTGACAATCTAATATTCACCAAAAGATGGGACTTAACAAATGCCCAACTACAATACTGGTCATCACAAAAATGCCTCGAGACCATGCTCGTCTCTCAAAACCCTTGGCAACCCACCGCTAAGGGAAACTGTTATACACATCATTTGAGAAAAAGTGTTAGGCTTAAAGCCTAGTGAGAACATACAGTTTATAAATTTTCAAGAGATATAAACATTTGTATCTCAAAGGAAATCTTTTCAAATAAGCATTTCCAAGCTAACAACTAATAAGAATGAAAATCATTAACATTCATTCCAGAACCTCACAATTCATGTGCATGTAGTTCTATAATTTACCTTCCATTCAGAACCTCACAAATTAATGCGCATGTAGTTCTACATTTCATTTTACCATCAGAACCTCACAACTTAATGTGCATGTAGTTCCACATTTCATTTTACCATCAGAACCTCACAAATTAATGTGCATGTAGTTCCACATTTCATTGTACATTCAGAACCTCACAACTCAATGTGCATGTAGCTCTACATTTCACTTTACATTTAGAACCTCACAAATTAATGTGCACGTAATTCTATATTTCACTTTACATTCAGAACCTCACAAATTAATGTGCATATAGTTCTATATTTCACTTTACATTCAGAACCTCACAAATCAATGTGCATGTAGTTCTATATATAATAAATGTTACCTTCAAGTAACTTACATAAAAGTGCAAGTAAAACATTCGTTTATTTCAAATAAGATGGAACCTATTATTTTAGTCAGAACTGACCGGGAACCCCAAAATCTCCCAAAACTCAAGTTATGTCAAAATGTAGAGAACATGAAATCATACCGTAGAAATACTTTGGATTTCAAAAATATAAGTTTTGACATGTATAAAGTTTGTAAAATGATAGTAGGAACTCACCAGTAGGTTTTAGAATAAAACCCGAAAAACCAGATATCGATCACGACAAAGAGGTGAAGCTTTTAACACCGACCCTTGCTAGTAACACTTAAACTAGCAATCCAAACGAGCTCTTAAGATCCAAGAACAATAAGGAGAGAAACCAGAGAGAGAGAGATTTAATCTGAGAAATTTTGAGATATATGAACATATCTCACAAAAAGATATTTAAGGTTGCAAAAATATTAACACTGACATAACGCACGACCCGTGCGTTTTCAAGGAAGGGAAAGCGCACGACCCGTGCGAAACCGACCCTGATCTTGCGCACGACCTGTGAATTCTTTTCTGAAGGAGGGCGCACGACCCATGCTCCCTGTAGACCAGTGCAGACAGCCCCTTTTTCCTCTTTTCTTCATCGCAAAAGACCAAACGAAATTCGGGGTGTTACAGACAGACTTTTTAGAAAGAGTAATCAACATTCATAATCATTACTTGTAAGTATGATTCTACCAGATGTTCCCAAATAGAAGTATTGTGAATGAGAGGATGCCTGCATTGCTGCTACCTCATCCATCCAGAATCTATCTTTACTCTTTGTATCACCTAATTCTGTGAAATTTAAGCATGCTTCCCTGTGTAATGCTAGTTTATTTTTTAAACTTTCACTACAAGGTTAAATAATGAAATAAACTCTGAAGAGATATCTGATGATTTTGTGTGTATTGTAACTTTGTAACTTGCATTATTCATCAGAAGCTCAACAAGCTCACGACAGCCAAACGAATCAGGGTCTTGTTACATCAGAAAACAGAAACAGGACAACTTAAGCAAATCAACATGATCTCACAGATAGTCGGTCCATAAGTGCATAGTGGCATGGAAAGACAATAAAAAAAGGCAATCCGATGTCGAAAGTGTATGCTAGTGTCATATCTGCTATTCAAAAAACAGACATATCTTAAAAAGCATTTATTGATCATGGTTTATTGTGTAATCAAAACGTGTACATACCTCAAACGAGGAGATCCAAAAGCATCTGCAAAACATATGAGATCTTCTAGGATATCTGTCTCAAACCCAACAAATGCATTACTTAAACAAAATTAAGCAAGAAATCCAATTTCAAAAATATAATAAAATCCTCTTAATCCCCATGATACATGCTCCGATGCCACAAAGAACTCAAGACAAACATATATTCCGTAACCATAAAAACAATTCAAATTCAGAAAGTAAGATTTAAACAAGTATTAAGTACTAAATTACACTTAGGGTTTAACGATGAAAATGAGATTAGGGTTTATGAGACAATTCCCATCAACTACCTAAAACCATTAACAATAAAAACTAAAAACACATCAAACAATACCAAATTCAGTAATTGAGGTTCAAGAACAGAGATATATTAACTTAGGGCTTCCCGGTGGATTTCTTCGTAAGGAATTGGGGTCGGCAGGTCATGTAATAATAGACTTTTTCCGACTTGATCGCTTCCGCCGTGGCCGGCGAGATTAGAGGAGGAGCAAGTGTCGCCATTGTTGCCAAGATCGATTCGGTTGGTTCGAAAATGGAAGAAGAAATCAGTTGTAAACAATTTTTTTTGTTGAAGTTGGAAAGATTTGAGATACACACAGAATCTAGAGAATCGAACAAAAATTCGAAATTGAGAGAAGAGCCGATCGAGAGCAACGACGATGATGATAGGGTTAGGGTTTGGAAGCGATAAAAGTTGTACGAACGATTTGTACGAATTTGAGATACTGTGTTTCGTTAAGTTGTACCAAAGCATTATGAAGTTGTAAATTAATTAATTGGCTTTAATTAGTTGTATTTTGTGCTTAAGATGTTGTAATTAAGAGATTTTTATGTCTCTTTTATAATATAGTATAGATATATATATAGTCCACTTATTTTGTAAACCCAATTTATCTTGTAAACTTGTAAACTAAGGGTATTTAGGTCTTTTTTTTCAAATTCATAATTTTTGGAATAATTCATATTTTTAGGAACAACCACATTTCTTAATTTTCTCAATTACCTTCATCTCTCTCATTATCCCACCATCACCATTTAGTTCCCGGCGACGCCCTCCGAGTCCGGTAACCTCCTTCCAATTCCGACGAATTTCATAAAGTGTTCGAGTTTTATAAATTGTTTTTTCAAAAACTCTTTTGTCGAAATTTTCAAGTTTTTTAACTTTAATAAACCGTTTTTTTGAAATTTTCACGTTTTGTAATCTGATTATTCATATGAGAAAAATATATGAAACTTAAAAAATCTGATTATTCATATGGTATAAAATAAATGAAATTTCGAAAATACATGATTATTTCAAAATTTTCTGATTGTTCATATGAGAGAAAATATATGAAACTTAAAAAATCCAACAGACATATTATGAAACCGTTCATTAAATTTGAAGATTTCGAAAAAACAACTTATGAAACTTAAAAAACTTGAAAATTTCGAAAGACGGTTTATGAAACTTTAAAAACTTGAAAATTTCGAAAAAACGGTTTATAAAACTCGCCGGAATTGGGGGACGTCGCAGGTGGGAGGACGTCGTAGCCCGTGGGAGGAGGTCGTCGCCATTGGGAGGAGGTAGCCGGAGTGGGAGGAGGACGCCATAATTGGATGGTGAGGATGGATCGTGAGAGAAAATCGTCGGAATTTCGGGGTAGGAGGATGGATCGTGAGAGAAAATCGTCGGAATTTCGGGGCAGGAGGTCACCAGAATTTTATGAGAGAGAGGGAGAGAGATGGAAGGAGATATGAAGATAATTGGGAAAATTAAGAAGATATATAACCAAATTAAATAAATTCAAATTAGTTATTAAATTTACAATTTAAGTTATTTAAAATCTATTCCCAAACTACCCTTTTCCTATTTTTTTAAATAAATTTAAATTCGGAAAATTTTCAACCGTTGATCAAAATTAAACGGGTGATTAAACGGGTTTACAAAAGAAGCTCCCTATATATATATATATATATATATATAAGGTCAGGTTCAGGGAAACCTCAAAAAAATGGAAAACTGAGGAACACCTTGGTAGTCTTCCATATGAACGGTATGCACTTGTGCATACAAGTAATTAATTAGTTTTTTGGTTTTTATGCACATGTGCATATTATGCACTTGTGCATATGCATGTGTGCATGTTATAAATTACTTGTGCATACCGTCCAGATTATTGGCTACCAGAGTGTTCTTCAGTTTTTCATTTTTTTGAGATTTTCCCTTGAACCTCCCCCCTCTCTCTCTATATATATATATATGTGTGCATATTTGTGGCGGAATTGCAATCCACCACAAATCCTCACAATATTTTAAAATTTTAAATTAAAAAACTTAATTAAACAACAATTAATTAAATTCTAATATATTATTTCCGACGGATATCGACGGAGTTTAATTAAATCAATATTCTTAACCCATTTATTAAGAATATTAGAAAATCAAAAAAAATAAATAAATAATTCAAGATGTTTTCGGTAGTGTTAACCGTCTTGCTTCTCTTTCGCTGTTGCCCTCGTGGCATCTAGTTGTTCCAATATTGCAGCCAAATGGACACAACCACATCATTTTCTCTTCGATCGGTTTCCTTTATTCTTGGTCTTCAGCTCTTGCAAGACGGGTACACCACACAATCTTCAGTCTATTCTGCAACAATACTTTACCAGGCTGATCTTCTCAAACAGTGGGTGTAACTTATTTTTTACTTCACTGTCATCGCCTTCTTCAAGAATTTTTAGTACCTTTTCAACAAGTTTTTGGCTCTGTTGTGGATCAATTTGCTGCTCATAAGTCTGGGAGATCTTTCTCTGAAGCCAATTAATAAAGGGAAAACCCTAAATAATTTTATTTTTCTCTCTGGTTTCGGATCTTTGGTTTTATATACGAGGGTTTTTTTTTTTGTTTCTAGATCTATGTTCCTTAAGGAATTTTTCTGCTTTAAAATTTAAAGGTATCATAGTGGTATCAAATGGGTATTACACCAGGTATCAGAGTGGTATCACAGTTGTATCACAATTGGTAGTCCGTTTTGTATATATTATGGGTATCACACTAATGATTATGTATCATTTTTTAACAATGTTGATGTTTTTAGGAATCATATTGTGTATCTTATGTATGTTGTGTTTACTTGGTGTTGGCCGAAATAAGGTTTACCGGAGGCCAGAGCCAGGAGAGATAAATTTTTTAAAATACCTAAAATGTCCTTTAATTAAAATTTTAAGTTAAGTTACCAAAATTATCAATTTCTAATTTATGCTTTGATTTGTAGTTGAGATTGGATCTCATGGTTATCACAAACAACCGAGTTCTCCCTTGAATGCCCATACATACATACATACATACATACATACATACATACATACATACATACATACATATATATATATATATATATATATATATATATATATATTCTAGTCAAATACCCGCGCGATGCAGCGGAATGTAAACAAGTTTTTCCGAAAAATGCCATTAATGTATACAAGTACCATATTGAATAACAACAAGTTCATCAAAACAGACCAGCCTCCATCAGGGATAATGTATGAATGATCAAAACTGGTATAAAGATTTGACTTGCTATCTTTATTTTCGATACAACATATTGTATCTAAGATACCTCAAAGACGGACCATAACCTTAAAGAAACCAATTTTTGCCATCGCTCGTTGTTGATCCATCCATCCTGACGGTTTCACATCCTATAAACAACAACGATAAAAACACACGTCTAGAAACACCACCACATGTTATCACAGTAATTCTTGTAAAGCTATCTTAAAAAAACGTAACCTTTGCAACTATAATATTGTCACGAAAGCCAAATGAAAAATACGAAGGCTGAAGCTCTTATATATATATATACATACATGGCAATGGAGAATGGTTGTTCACCACCATCACCAACCCATCAAACCCTACCTGCACCCTTTTGGCTACATCTGTTTCAAAGATGAAGAAGGCCCTAGTTGAATTCAAGAAGGTTGGGGAAGATGATCCGAGAAGGATTGTACACTCGTAAATATTGATGTAAATCGTAATACATCTCATTTAAAAGAAAAATCCATAACCGAGATGAGCAAACAAATAATTTCTGGGAACATTAGTTTCCAATGTGAGAACCAAGATCTTCGTTACAAATTGCAAGTTTTAGTACTTATATAAGTTCCACAATGAATTCCCTTAATGGTTAGAAATCAGTTGGCTATAATGACACTCACCTATCCATGAAATTACCAAAAACATTTTAAGACGGTATATGAAGCCAGAACGATTTAAAGTAGGCTATTAGGCAATGAGGGGAAGGGAACAAAGGAAATTTAATAGTGGAGGATTAGTGAAAATTTGGATCTGGGTAAGTTTTGGCAGAGACGATAAAGCTAAAGAAAATTGATTTGTATGATTTCCAATATGAAATAATTCACGTGATCATCTCAAACCAAACACGCCTAGTGTCTCTCATCGGAAGGTGTAGTCCAAGGGAGATATAGTGAGACCCTGACCACCAAAGTACAAAAAGATGCAGAAAAGAACACAAGAACACTCGAAAAAGAACTTGAAAACAAGAAAGGTAAACCAAAAACCACAAGTCAAAGAGTGCTTATTCCATTGTTCTAGAATCCATGAGGTCATTGTTAGCTTACATATCCAACCTTAATGTCAAGCCAGCCTATTCTCCAATAACCTGCCATAATACAAACAATACAGGAGTGGGCAGTAATTTAGATACATCAATGATATTGATAGTTGTTCACAGTCTAAACTGTTGAACCCAATGTCAGATGTACTAAACAATAAGAAGTATTGAATTAATGCTAAGAGAGCCACAAGTACAGATAAATGATTGTACTCCCCGATAAATGCTCAAGACCTAAAAATTTCTTTGTTTGAAAACCATCACAGGCAACTGTGCAGCAGGTGAAAAGGAGCATATTTTGGATCCAACCAGAGCAGATTTGGTGATGATCTCATGTTATAATTACACGTTAATTTCAAATCATTTTAATTTAATAATAGGACATCTACTTGTGCTTCCTACTATATATAGCAAAGTCCAAAACAACAGTTCATAGTATGTTCAAAGTGCAAAAGAAAAGTCCATTGTCTTCTAACCACTTACATGAACAACTCAGTAGCAGTATCAACAATCTTCACACACCAAGGTAGGCGACATATTCAATCTTTGGAATTCACACGGTACCCCCAAAAGGGTCAACTTGTGATACATGTCGATCCCAAGGTGCAGAATGGTCGCCAATATTAAACCATGAAAATAGAGACCGTAAGGTCCTAAATAATCCTCCATTGATAAAGTGTAGAATGAAAATGTGTCGCCAATATGTATAATATGCACCTGACAATTTGATCAATGTGAAAGAAAGCATATTGACAAATAAATGCCACGAAAATTAGGTATCCTGAAAAATCTTAGCTCTCACAAAGAAGCACTAATTTAAATGAAAATATTAACTTAAACAAAATTGCTTAAATGCACTTTTTGAACAAGTTTAAGTTGGATATAACGTTATGAATGAAAATGCAATCATAAATTTGATAACTCATAAATGCCAATATGGTATGACTAATTTATAATTGCAATTGCAATATGTTTATTGTTCTTTTATAGAGAAGCATAAAACTCAAGAATAACTTCAACTATGAGAAATCAAAATTAAATGACTGTGCCAAGTGCCCTGCTACATAATCTGGGTAATCCTTTTGTTGTTCATTTGCCTCATCTGGTTTCCATAGGAAAACGTTTATTTCACTAAACCACAATTCTGATTAAAGATATGCTCAATTAAAGTTCCAAGTCCTTGTAACGCATACCATGATTTTAGTTGAGGGAGTGAATTTGCAGAACAATTTATACTCTCCATCGAATTGTGTCTGCAACAACCTTTTACACCCTACATCAAAGCAACCTTTCATTTTCAAGCTTAGCAACAATTTTCCTTTGGTGTGGGTATTTGAGAACTTAAATCAATACAATGAAAGATTTACCTCTCGGTATATGAGAACCCATTTCAAATAAACATGGAGAAAGATCCAATTCCTCGAAAAGAGATACCCTAGCTTCAGAAGCATCAATGTTAAACCCCAAACGTATATTAGAGAGAGAAGGCTTGAAACATAGGCAACAAAAAGAAAATAAAACCTAAACCAAACCTTGTTTCATCATTACAAGCGCCAAATTAAAACCGTAACTTAAAATTGAAATCTATAAGTTCAAAAATAAAACATAACTTACAAATCCAAAGTCCTATAACTCCATATCAGGATTGAAGAAGAAATTCAGAAAATCCTTACGGACCATTGAAGAAAAAGACAAAGAGAAAAAAACTAACCTTCAAACTGATGCCATGGTGGACACCGGTGCCGGTGGGCGCCTTCAGATCGATGATTCAAACCCTAATCTCCATATTCAACGTGAATACTTGAACAATTACATAAATCCAATAAATTTATTCATAAAATTGAGCCACAATAAGAACAATCACTCAACAGATCTCGAAGATTCTAAAAAAAACACCACAAATTTCGACATACCTCGTTTCATCGCTGGCGAAGGCTTAAAATTCAGCAACTGCTTGGAATTCATCCACGGTTTAACCACCACCTCTGCATCGAAAACCTTCGAAACCCCTGATTTCGATACCGCTTCGATTTTCAAGTAGTACTTGATTCCCGAAACCACTTGTGTCTCCGCTTCCACGACCTTCGAGAACTTCAGATCTCCGGCACCGCCCTTCTGGCTTCGTTGCAACCGATTGTACTCATCGATTAATATACGGGAGTGATTGCAAATGTTGGGAGGAGATGGAGAGAAATCAGGGATCGTGGAGATGGGGAATAAGAGAAATTAGGAAAACTTGAGAAGGAGATAAATCAGGGATCGTGGGGTGGCTTTCCAAAAACTGAATTCCAAAAATCGATTTTTCCAATAACGGTAATAAAATTTTCATATAATAGTAGAGATATATATATGGGCGTAATCAAATAATCAAATGAGAACTGGCTATTTTGTGGTAACCGTGAGATCCAATCTAAGCCACTCATTCAAGATATTTAATATTATGTTTTAAATAATCATAAAGGGTATTTTAGTAACAAAAAATTTGATAGCTCATACAATAATTAATATCCCATTTTCTCTCCCCACCTTTATCTGACTTCTCTCATATTCTCACCCTTTTCTCTCATACACATACCTTATGAGCTTTTACGGTTTTTTGCAGGTCTCATCATGTCGATTTTAAGGGTGATAACAAAAGCATTAGTTCCCCACACTCAAAAGGGTCTCCGAACAAGCACACAGATCTACTTCGTATTCATTTCGCTCACCATTCTTCTCTGCGTCATCTGACCCAACGACCACGACAAGTTACCGACGATGCTACCGGAACCGGAAACCCGTTTCTCTAACTTTCTCTCATACTCTCACCCTTTTCTCTCATACGACATGGATGGGGACGAAGAATACGGTACAGATCTGGTTTCCAAACCCAACCTCTCTCTATTTTTTGGTTTCCTAAATCCAAAATTTTTAGACTTTTCTGGTTCAGATCTGAGGTTTTGAAGGACTTTTCTTGTTTAGATATCTTTATGTGTCACAATGTGTATATAGAGTGTATCACAATGTATATCACAATATTTATTTTTGTTGTTTTATAAAAGGTATCACAATGTATCACAGTGGGTATCCGTATCATAGTGGGTATCGAACTGGGTCTTGTATGTATCGTATGTATGACATTGCATTTTGTATCACGGTAGGTATCACAATATTTATTATGGTTGTTTTATGAAGGATATCACAATGTATCATAGTGGGTATCCATATCACAGTGGGTATCGCACTGGGTCTTGTATGTATCGTATGTATGACATTGCATTTTTGTATCATGATGGATATCACAGTGTATTTTGTATCACAATGTATTTTGTACCACATTTGTATCACAGTGGATATGATAATCTATTTTGTATATCACGAATTAGTTTCAGAGGAGAGAGGAGAGAGGAAATTTTTAAAAATATGTAAAATGTCCTTTAACTATAATTTTAAATCAAAATTACCAAATTTATATATTTCTTAAATTATTATTTGATTTGTGGTTGAGATTGGATCTCACGGTTACCACAAAAAAGTCAGTTCTCCCATGAAGGGCCCCCTATATATATATATTATGTATAAGGGTGTTGGGTTTATTTAATTATTTTTGGTGAACGAGGAAAATACTTCAAATATCTCAACAATAGTGGCTCGACTCGATACAAGCTATATGTTGCATCCTAGGATTTTGCAACCTAAGAGAAAGTCACAAAATACAAAAGTAAGAGAGAAAAGAAAAGTTTTCTCGGCTGCACTTTTCGGGCAACCGCAGCCGCACCATTTTGCTCTAGAGATTCAACGTTTGGATCGTTGTGATTTTTGGTCAGAGGCTTTATAGCATCTGTATTTACATTCTCAACGGTAAAGATAGTTGTCGAGGTTTAGAGGTCGTCCTATTTTTGTTCGATATAGAGCAGGCTGAGTGATATTACTTCGTCTTTTCCTTTGAGTTTGATTTCATACTTCTTGATGATTTGTTCCAAGAGTATGATGATTGTTGTGTTCCTCTAGTTTTATCTAGAGAAGACTGTAGTACTTGATTTATTAGTGGTATTGGATTTTAAGTGGCCTAAGGGTACCGTGGTTTACTCTTGAGGGGTTTTCCACGCTAAATTCCATGTCTTACGTGTGTGCATTGTTTGTTGCTTATTTCTGATTTTGGGGGTTGATTATCATTGCATTTAGTATACACTATTTGTTTGCATCCTCAAAGGGCTCATATAAGTCAGGAAAGGTTTTTTCAAGTGAAGGTTTATTACACATTTATTGTTACCGTTGAGACATTTTTTCATTGAGTATATGCATCAATGCCTATATATTTGCATATATAGTATATATTTTTCTGTAACTCCGTAATTTCATTAAAACATAATAAAAAAGAAAATACAAAGGCAACTTTCTGCAAGATGCAAAAAACAAACCAAAAAGAATCTAACACCAAAAAAAAAAAAGACAACCGAAAAAAACACCACCTCGACCCCCCAACGACCTAAAAGATTACCCTCTTGGATTTCAACACCGATTCTGCCAAGGGTAGTTAAACTCTTTAACATGATTAAATAACCAAAGTTGTAAAAGAAGTTGAATATCAAAACCCAAATCAGATTCTGGAGGTGTCCGATCAGAAAACACCACCTTTTTACAAGAACTCCAAATTTTATACATAGTAGTCCACAAAACTGGTTCCCAAAATCCCTTTGAAGAAGAAGATATCGAGGGATGATTTTCCATGAAAAAATACTTCTGAAACCGAGTTCAAATTGAAGGAAGCTAAACCCCACCACCACAACAACTTTGCCCATACATTTGTGAACTGCTCACAACGGACCAGGCAAAGATCAAGAGTAACGATTTCATCCCCACATTGGGGACACAAGGACGAGCGAAGGTCAAAACCAAGACGATCCAGCACCGAATGAACGGAAATCCTGCCATGCCTTAGCCTCCACACGAATATGCAAACTTTTTTAGGGACAAGCTTGCACCATTTAGTTTCGGCGAATTGAGATGTAGGATGAAGAGATTGTTTATCCACCAAATCCTTAAGGCCCTTGACCGAGAACCCCCCCAGCCTTATCCAAGAATCACATCCACTTGTCTCTTTCATTACTTAATGGTCTAAGATTATGAGCCAAACCTTTTAACTCCTCTATATCGAAAAAAGCTCTCACTCTAGGAACTCTACACCAATGCCAAGACCACAACCACCCTCCATCTTGACACTCCAAGCTACTTATAATCGAGACCTCCTTATCTCCCTCTAAACTAAACAATCGTGGGAATCAATCACAAAGCTTGAAGTTACCCAACCACTTGTCCATCCAGAACGACATAGAGCCGCCATTGCCTAATCATTTTCCAAATGACCTTCTACAATTAATCCCAATTCTCTCCAAATATTTCCCAACATAAATGATGTTACCCCACGTCCCTCTAAATGATCTAACCCTCTGACCTGACTGTCCCTATCACCTAAACCACCGTCCGCTCCAAAATTGCCCTTCACCTCCTTTACCCAAAAAAATGCCCTCGTCTACCTTAAAATGCCATCACTATTTCCCAATAAGACCTAAGTTTGAAGTTCGAAGACTTCCCACATTGAGTCCCCCTAAATTTGAACAATTTAAGATACAGTCCCATTTAACATACACATGTTTTCCATTACTTCGGACCCTCTCTAGAGAAAATCCCTTCTCATAGATTCCAAAGTATGAAGGACTCAATGCGGAGCACGAAAAAGGGAGAAATAATGCAGAGGCAAACTAACTACGGAGAACTAATTTGACCAGCGTTAGTCTTCCACCAAAAGTTATCGATCTAGATTTTCAAGCCAATAATTTATTTTTGAACTTTTCAATTATCGGGTTTCAACTATCAATCTTGTTCATACATCTCTCGATAGAAATTCCAAGGTATGTCAACGGAATCCTTCCCCGGAAACAATTAAATCTTCTAGCCATCTCGTCTACTTCTGAATCTGAAACGCCAACACTGAAACACTTAAATTTTGACATGTTCACCTATAACCCGGACGCCGTCTGAAAACATTTTAAAAGGGCCATCAAGTTTCTCATTTCTGATAACTCCATTCCCCAAAAAAGATTGTATCATCGGTGTATTGAATATGAGAAACCATAATCTTGTTATAACCTATTTCAACATCTTTAAAAATGCTATTACCAACTGATTCTTGCAAGAACATATTTATTCCTCCGGTCGCAATAAGAAGTAAGAAGGGGGATAGAGGATCACCTTGTCGTACTCCCTTCATCATTTGAAGTTCTATTGTTGGTGATACGTTTATTAAAACCGAAACCGATGCTAATCCCAAACATTCCATCATGAATCTATGCCACTTTACTCAAAAACCCATTTGCCTTACTAAATCGCAAAGATAAACCCAATTTACAGAGTCAAAGGCCTTCTTAAAATCAACTTTGTAAATCAAACTTTGCTTCTTTTTCATCTTAACATTCGCTAGAGTTTCATTTGCTATAAGTGCACCATCAATAATGAATCTACCCTCGACAAATGCATTTTGCACCTCCTCCATAACTTTTCCAAATACTTTCTTGATTCTTTTGGAAAGAGTTTTTGCTAATATTTTGTAGAAACACCCAATCAAACTAATTGGTCGATAATCCCCCAAACCAAACAGATAGGCTAATTTTGGAATGAGAGCCACAAAAGAAGAATTACAGCCCTTGCTAATCTCCCATCTCCCAAAACCACGACATAGCTTCCATTACCTCCTCCTTCATAATATTCCAAAATCTTTTGATGAACTTGAAGTTGAATCCATATGTTTTGAGTTGCTATAGTTTTTTAACTACATTCCAAACTTTTTCTTCCGTAAATCTAGATTCTAGGAAATTGCATTTTCGGACGAAATACTTTGAAATTTGCCACTAAACAACTTTGGTCTTGCAAAATAATCTCATCAGATCAGGAACCAAAAACTGAACTTTTAATGATTGCCGAGTCCTTACTCCAGTTTCCATTCACACATAACCCTCTCAAAGAAAATTTTCTAATATCTCTTTTTTAACGATGAGTGGAACAATTTGATCTTCTCGTCACCTTCCATAACCCATTTGACCCTTGCCCTTGTGGGACAATATCTTGGCTTTGCATGACTCTTTCTCTACCCATTTTACTCTAGTGGTTTTCCATTTACCTTGCTCCTCATTTGATAAAGTTCTCTTTTCTGCCTCCAACTCCCAAAATTGATCTTTACTCTTAAAATGAGTTAACTTTTGATCGGAATTCCTAAATTTGTGTTTACTCCATCCTCTTAAGACATTTTTAACATTTTTTAATTTGTCTCTGAGAATCTTGTCCGGAATAGTTGAAGAAGTCGGTTTGACCCAAGCTGCTTTTACTATCTCCTCAAAATCCCTTTATTCTAACCAAGCATTAAAAACCCGAAAGAGTTTGAGGCCAAAATCCATCAGTTTGTCCTTTAGAAGGATAGGATAGTGATCCGAGAATTTTCTTTCCAAAGCTACCACCGAAAGATTAGTCAAACATCTTTAAAACTCTTTGAAACCATGAACCGATCGAGTTTGCTGAATTTTCTTCCATCTTTGCTATGAATTTTCTTCCCCAAAGCGGAATATTTAAAAGACGTTCTTTTCCGATGAAATCACTGAAATCCGTAGAGGTTTTCAAGTTTAACCGGGTGGGTGTTAAGCCTCTCCGCTAGCCTCCTAACTTCATTACAATCCCCAAGCAAGCGCCAAGGAACGCCCAAAGAACCCATAACTGCACTGATTCGGTTCCATAATAACATGCCCGACCCTGCGCCCGTGCAGCCCGTGCGGTCGCACAGGGCATCAAATTTTTATATATAATTAGTATAGGTTTAATAATTTGGGTTTGGGCTAAAAAAATCAAAGCCCAGTTATTGATACGTTTGTATTTTTAATATCAAAATTCAAAGCCCATATCAAAAATCAAAGCCCATATTTGTTTATTGGAGGATGAAAAAAAGTAAATAACGTTCTTAAGCTTCTGCCTTCTAGCGTTTATCGCCATCGACTCTTCCAATTTTTAATACGGCGTTCCACTTCGAGAGGCTGGATCAGGGTCGTTAGGCCAACGGTGTATGGGTCGATGGCTCGATACTTGTTGTCGGCGTTGGCGACTATATATACGATGTACGGCCGATTTGGCAATTCCAATCACAGTCTCACCTATGCGACCGATTTGGGCATTTCTTCTGTTACTGTTAGTTATGAGTTCTGACTTCTGTTATGTGCTTTAGTTCTCAATATTTTTTTGTCAGTTCTTCACTTCTTCGGTTCTTCCCAAACCGTGCGGCTATGCTTTTGTGGAACACTAGAAGATTGTTATTTCTTGTTGAGTTATTTCTTGATTTTCTTCCCAAGTCCCAATCCCAGGTATGATTTTTGTTTCTAAACTCTAAATTCATTGTATTTCCAAATTCCAATTTTTGTCTGGTTACTGATAAGTGATAATTAATCCCTAGTTTTAGAAACTCTTGTGTGGTTACTGATAATCTATTTCATTGTGTAAAAAATTGATAATGGTGGAAATTTGGGAAAAACCCCTAGTTTTAAGAAGATGAAATTAAAGCTCATTTGTCAATGGCTTACTAATTTTGGCTTATTTTGAGAATGGTTTACTGATTTTGTGATTTTTGTCAATCACTTACTGAGTTACTGATTATGTCAATGGCTTACAACTTTGGTTTACTGATTATTATGTCAATGGCTAACAACTTTGGCTTACTGATTATAACTTTGGTTAAACTAATTATAGTTTACTTGTCTTTTAAGTTGTAGATTGAAGTAAAGATTCTAGTGTTCCCCTCTGAAGCATATGAAGGAGAAAAGCCATGGACATCAATTCAGATTTTGGAGTTTCCAAAGAAGATGGATATGTTTCCAAATGTGTTGCTTGCATATAGGATTTTGTTGTACCCGTCACGGTAGCATCTACTGAAAGAAGTTTTTCAAAGCTAAAGTTATTGAAGTCATATATACGATCTACCATGAGTCAAGAAAGGCTAAACGGATTAGCAATTTTGAGTATTGAAAGTAATTTTTTAGTGAATGTCAAATATGAAAAATTGATTGATATTTTTTGCTTCAAGAAATGCACGAAGACATCGTTTTAGGTGATGTAGGTTTATTTTTGTAATTTGGGGTTTTGGTTTTATGTCCATCCTTTGTATCTTTTATTTTAATTAATAATTAAAAATCGGCGTAGGGATGAGCCGCCTAGTTTGACTAGGTTCCAAACCCTTTAAAAAATCGTATATTTTGTTGTTTCATTTATTTAAAACCGCTTAAGGGTATTTTTTTAGCATCTCGTACGAGGTATCAAAATCCTTAGGAAGTGCACTGCATAATAATACTTTCTTGTTTGCTTCATGAATCATGAGGACCATAAACATTTATGAAACTCATAACCATTTTCCACTCTCCTAAGATTGCAAGAAAGCCATTTTCACACCTGGCAAACAAATTAGAGCCAAAATAGAGATAATATCCTCCACCCCCCCCCCCCCCCCCCCCCCCCCCCCCCCTCTCTTCAACCTATTTATAAAATGATCATCCAAAGCTTACATTATAGTTTCTTGAAGCCCGACAAAAGTTGGTTTCACCGAGGTGCCGTTTTCCCTAACCCATATGCTTTGTTAAATATGTTAATTGGCAGAATATATGTATTTTTTGATAGTGTATACGATCAAATGAATATACATATCCTCATGTTTTTTTTTTTAAATTGATTCTCATCGTGAACCTAAGTTTATATATAATGCAACTACTACTAGATTCCAATTGGTTTCATACTTTAAAACATATATGTTAGCCAATGCCCAAAACAAAAGGTCCTCGATATTAATTAATTGCATCATGTCTTATACCTAAAAGTCATCGATTATAAAAAAATTAATCACATTCTGTATGCTTAATTAAGGATATCTTCCAACAAAGAGGAACACTTGGTATATATATATATACATATATATATAGGATCAAGGTCAGTGGAAAATGTTAAAAAAAGTGAAAAATTAAAGAACACCCTGATAGCCTTTCATATATACGTTTGTGCATACAAGTAATTTGTAACATACACACGTGCATATGCACAAATGCATATAATGCACACATACATAAAAACCAAAAACAACTTAATTTACTTGTATGCACAAATGCATACTGTCCAGATCAAGGGTTACCCGGTGTTCCTCAGTTTTTCATTTCTTTGAGATTTTCCCTTGAACCTCCATATATATATATATATATATATATATATATATATATATATAAAGGGAGGTTATATTGTTAACAATTAAAAAATGTTCAACTTTGTGAACTGATTTCGACCAATAGGAATGCTTTTTCATTTGTTATTTGTTTTGCATTTGTAATAAATGAATAAGGGCATGAGGAGTTACAAAGATAGATGATGCATGATTTTAGCTAGTAGTTTATTTTCAAATTTAAGTCCATATTCATTTTTCATTCTAATATGCTTATAAACATAACAACAAACTAAATCGAGATGATGCAAACGCATATGGATTATGGGAGTATGAGCGATGTCGATGGAGGGGTTGTTGTTGATAATTGTTCATCACTGATAACAACAAAAATGGATGTAGTTCATCAAACGCAACTCAACAACAATGATTAATGTATGCCCCACAATGAAGCAGACAAGAATGCAATGCCGAAATAGTCGATTCCAATAACAAAATTTGTATTGGTGAGTTTTTTTTTTTGTATGTGTGTTAAGTTACTATGATTAATGAGTTATATTAGATTTTAATTCAAAAAAATGTGAAATAATCCTTTACGAAGCCCATTTGTAACGTTTGTCCATCGTTCTGAGTAGTTGCGAGTGTGTAGTCTTCATCTATATATATGTGTAACACCCCAAAATAGGAGATAACAAAAAAAATTCCGAAAAACGAAAATTAGGTATATAAAATTGTCATAGCAAGAGCTTCCCAAAAATTAGGGAAAGTGTAGCACTTGTTTAATTTAATTACAGTTTGTAATTTAATGGTAATAAACAACAACCTGCTAATCTAATTTCTATAATAAAAATAAGATTACAAAAAGGGTGTCGTCTATAGTCCCAATAAAAATCTTCACCAAAAAGTGCGCCCACCTTCACATCCCCAAGCTCACACAAAAGTCCGCCTAGACCTTCTTAGGTGCGGCGCCACTAGAACCTGAGATACACATGAACACCAAACAAGTGTTAGGCCAAAAATCATAGTGAGATCAAACAAGCAATTATAAGCATGAGTATTACATAATATGCACATGATACATTCATTAAATAATTTCCACATGTGGAGTCAATGGGAGAGACCCATATCACCACTCAAGTTCCACCCAAAGAGTCGATACACCTTGATGCCAAGCTACCATGAGCGACACCCGAAAGGTCCGACACATCCGAGGGCTACAACCATGACATTACCCCGAATGACGGAGGTCTAGGTACATACCAACATGGTGGTACCCAAGACTGTATCCTCCTAGTGTCTACTGACTTGATTCGTCCAACATTACAATTTCTAGTGCACAAGGCTCTTTAATCCACAATTAAGGTATAAAATCCCAATCATTGGGGAAATCATGGTTTAAGCATTATATATCACAAATATAAGCACCAATTAAGACTCCCATATGTTCCAAGTTCCCATAAGACACAAATTCCCACACTTGGTATATACAAACATTGATAGTGTACTTTCTAGCTTACTTACTCCATAATAAATGTCAAGGCAAACCCCAACATATGAGTTATTTCATCAAGTTCACAAATATCCAGGTGGTCAAATAGATATGACATTCTTAGTGTCTTCAAGCTATGATTATCATCACTTTGTTTACAATATCCCACAACTCACAACTTGTCACTTAGAGGTATCATGGTACACATAATGAATAATAATAAGAGGATGTAGCAATAATAAAAAGTATCATATAGTGATGTGTATCTAGTTTAACAAAAGATTTAGGAACTCACAATCTAGGTTTTTCACCCAAAACCTAGAAAATGGCAAACCCTAGAAATGAAGGTAGAGATGAGGTGATGGTGGAAATGCTTGAGAATCTTCAATAAATGCCTCTTAAGTAAGCTTGATGACCAATAATTGATTTCAACAACACCCACACAAGTAATGAGGAGAGAGCCTCTAGGGTTTCAAAAGCGCCCTAAACACCCTAAATATCAGACCCATTTCGAAGTGAGGGGGAGAAATGAAGTAAAAGCGGTCAAGGGTGGGTTTTTATACACTTGGCTCCCGACGGCGATAGTGCCTGATGACTATGCCCAAGGGCACTGTCGCGGGCATAGTCGCAGGCCACACCCCACTCTCGGTACCATCCGAGCGAGAGTGACACACGGTTGTGCCCTTGGGCACTGTCGCTGTCACAATCATCGGGCGTGTACCGCGTCCATCAATTCACCAACGACCTTGACCAACGATTATG
The DNA here is from genome assembly GCA_954870635.1 of Arctium minus. Lineage (NCBI taxonomy): Eukaryota > Viridiplantae > Streptophyta > Magnoliopsida > Asterales > Asteraceae > Arctium > Arctium minus. The sequence goes on along the minus strand of OX941081.1, from coordinate 24,097,213 downwards.
ACAGATGTCATAGTCACGTGTGTTAGATCATAGTCTCATTGGATTCAAGATCATCCAATCTGAAGATCGTAATCTGAAGCTAAAGCAGAAAAGTTGTCTCTTAAATAATAAGTCTAAGTCGTTTGTAATAAATAGTCAAAGTTAGTTGTTATTGTTATTAGTTAATTAGTTAGATAATATCTAGATATTATATTCTAGATATTATATTGTTAGTTGTTAGATAATATCTAATATAGATATTAGTTGTTGGGAGCACTTAGAAATCAGAAAACATACACAACACACACTCACGGTGTAAACAGAGAGAACACATCAAGAGCTAAAACCGAACACCAAACCTTGTAATCGTTTGTTATTAATCAAACAGGTTGGTAATCTTGTTATTGTTGTTGTTTTGAATCAAAAGTTTAAGAGAGAGCTTCAAACAGATCAATACCGAACCTTGTAATCGTTGAATGTTATATCAAACAGGTTGGTAATCGTTTATTTGATTTATCTGGTAAAGATCCTTGTTCAAATCAGGGACACACAATTGGTATCAGAGCCTGATAATTGATTCAAATCAAGTTTTAGAAAAACGACTCTGTGTTCTTCATTTGAAAATCATTTTCGAGTTTAAGAGTGTTTTTGGGTGTGAAATCGATCAGGTTGTGATCGATAGGTGTTATAGATCGATTGAGTATACCTTATTTTCATTATTACGCTTCAATCGAGTCTAATTTGTGAAAAATTGTGTCTGAGTTCACGTTTTATAAACTGTACTGTTCCATTGATTAGATTTTCAAAACGTGTTTGTTTTCGAGATCAAAGAGTTACAATCTGTTCTAGATAGGTTAGTGGTCATTTTATTGCAATTTGGGATTGCTAATCGTGTTAAAAAAGTAAATTTTGAGAAAACAGATCGTTTTTTTGAGAACAGGGACGAACTCGCGCAAACACAGTGATGAACTCGCGCAAACACAGTGATGAACTCGCGAAAAAGTGAGTTTTGTGCCAACCTCATGTAGCGCAAGTTTAGTTTTGCGCCAGACACTACTCGCGCAAAGTTCTGTTTCGTGCCATCAACTTCTCGCTCAAACCATGTTTCGCGCCAGACACTGCTCGCGCAAACCACCCTTTTGCGCCACCCTCAGCTCGCGCAAACCATTCTTTTGCGCCACTGCCTTTAGCGCATTTCTGGGTTTTGCGCCAATCACTGTTCTATACTTAGAATATTTTTCTGATAATTTTTCAAAACTGTAATAGGGTCTTTAATTGTCATAAATTTTTTCTCTAGGGGAAGATCGGTGCTAAGTCTGCCTAGGGGGACAAAATTTCTTGTGTGATCAAATTTTATCTGGACTAACGGTCAAATCCAAGTTCTTATTGCACATTTAATCAATCAGGATGTCAAGAGAAGCTCTAGCTATCGGAACCGACACGAAGCCACCTGTACTCTTCAGTGGAGAGTATGAGCAGTGGAAAGATCGGTTCATGGACTTCATTGAAAGACATGATCTGGGTATATTCATTAGAAAATCTCTGAGTGAAGGAAGTATGACAGCTCCAAGGACAATGTGTTATACTACAAAGAAGAATGGAGAAAGAGTAGATCTAGATTGTCCATTACCACTTCGTATGTACTCAGACGAGCAAAGAAAGAGATATGACGCTGACAGCTTAGCTTTATCTTTCCTACTGAATGAAATGTCTGAGAAGATTTCAAAAGAGATCTTTTTTACATTAGAAAGCAAAGAGACTAAAGGAAAGCTGTTATGGGAACATATTGAGAAGCTGATGAGAGGATCAACAGTGTCATCAAGAGTTAAGGTTTTGGAATCTGTGAACTCTGAGCTTCAAAAGAAAATATCAGATTTTGAAAAGAAGTTCTCAGACCTTTCCAAGAAGAGTGTTGAAGAGAAGAAGACACTTGAGCTTAAATGTCTAAAGTTTTCTCAACAAGTTAGTAACATTGAGAAAGTAATAATTTTGGAAATAGATCAGTTTGCCAAAGAGAAGAAGGCAAATGATCTAAAGTCAGCTGGATTCTTAAAAGAAATAACAGATAGAAGAAAGAGTGCTAAGAAAGGATTTGAAGAAGAGAGAAGCACCTTTGAAGCTGCAATTAGGAAGCTTAATGCAAAGCTATCTGAATTGTTTAAATTTGCACAGAAAGAGAAGAAAAAGAAGTCTGAGCTTGAGACAAAGATTGACCTTATTGTCAAAGATAGAGACAGTTATTCTTCAAAGGTAAAAGAGCTTCAAGATATTATTTCAAAGATGGTGGTGGTGACTGAGCGAACGACTCCAGAGTCAAAAATCCACTCACCTAGAAATATATCAGTTGGTTCTAACAAACCAGCCGCAAGCTCACATCAGAAAACTGCTCTTTTCAGAAGGTCAGTTAAATCTTCTAATCAGATTCATTCTACTAATCTTTTCTATGACAGGAATAGAGATAGTTCAGGTACACATCAAAGAAGGATAAGAAGCTTCCAGGAAGAAGAACTGGTCTGGAAGAAGACAGCAGTTAAAGAAGAGCTGAAATGTAAAAGCTCATGTGTACATACGCATAATGCCAAGAAGAACATAAAGCTCATATGAAACGTAAAGGTAAACCTGGTTTCGTCTACACAAGAGATCAATTAATCAGGTTGTCAGGTAAGAAATTATATTGTTCTTATTGTCGTACATATGATCCTATTCATAAAACAAGTGATCATTACTGGTACGGTTCTTACTCAATAACTCCTATAAGAACTGCAACTCACACACATGGACCCAATTTCAAATGGGTACCAAAAGCTAAATCTGTGTTGCAGGCACCTACTGTCAAGGGGGAGTAGGAGAGAAAGAGGTTCTTGAATACAACAGTTCAAGACCCGCACTTCAGTGATCAAAAGACCTTACTCCTGTTCTGATAAGAGATTGTACTCCAATACTCGAATGAGGAAATCAACCATCAAGGGGGAGTACATATTTTTCTGAAATTATAAATGCATATCTTCTTCAATGATAATTTTCAAATGCATAATTTCAGGAGGAGTAAAAAGGTGGTGACTTCTGATTATTTCTGATCAGAACTAGTACTTTAATAGTTTTACTGCTTTTTGTCTTTTCAATTTAAGTGAATAAATTAACTTTGACTTAACATAAGACTTTAGCAGAATTTTTGAGAGAAGCTTACAAGTTCATATGGTTATGACTTTAAAGCTTAGCTTCATGAGATATAAGATCGCACGTAAAGGTACAATCCTTTATCTTAATCTCATTTATGGTTGAAAAGTGGACAACTTTCAATCATTTGAAAACATTGTTACTAAATGTTCAAACCACTTCCCGAATCTCAAATATATTTCATGAATTTGGAAGTGTGACTTTAAATGTTTTCAAGATATAATTGTGCTTTAACTGAAATAGTTAAACCATATTGAGCATCATATGCATCATAAGAAAACAAGGATTTCTTTGTGCTAGGACTTAACAAAACTCTTAACCAGTGATTTCTACCAACGAAGTTAATCCATAGTGATTGAGTGTGAGAAGTCAAAAGAAATGAGTGTGTCAAACAGAGAAAGAAAGTTTGGTTAGAGTGAGCTAAATGTTTAAAAGAAAGAGCGTGTGAGATCAGAGTTAAAAGAATATCACACCTCTTCACCAACTTTTTCTGAGTCGGGCAGCCACAATTCTAATGTTTCACAACTCATTGGTGATCATTATTGAAACAGGCAACTAGCCCATGCCAACTCTTGATTAACCTCACCAACTACTCATTTTCTTCTAAAAAAGAAAGTGTTTCACATTTTCAAAGGGGAAGCAGCACATTTGCTATCTAATTTTCATTTGGAAAATCTGGATATTGAAAAGAAGGAAATCTGCCCCACCTTCGCACTTCAATCATGCACATTGAGTATGTGTTTAACTTACTGTTGTTTTAGTGGTTTACACAATTTTGAGCCTATAAGCAATCATCATGTGCTTAATTCTTTCTAAACACAAGCACGAACACACAAGGAATTTGTTTCTTTGTCATAATGTTTATAGAAATTACCTTTGTGGTGTTTCGATTATTAAATGGAAGCCCTGGGGGAGTCAACATCAAACAACTCCTTTCCAATGTGTATTTGTTACACACAGTGACTTAGTGTTACTGACAGGCATCTTAACTGATTCATTAGTTGATTCAGGTGTTACACGATTATTTTGTCTGGATTTACAAAGATCTAGTTGAATATCTTTTAAATTGACGGATCAGAGACTCCAAATGGAAGACATTTCTTACTCCGAGTTTTGATGTAGTCGTTGCACTTTTCATCAAAAAGGGGGAGAATCTAAAGCTTGAAGAAATGTGAGAGATCAAAGTATTTTGAAGACATGCTGATTTTAGAGAAATTTTCTTTGAAGATACTTTGCTCAAGCATTCTAAAGCTAAATCTGAACAGAAAGAAAGAGATTGCTAAATCATTTTAATAATGATCTTGATCCAAAGGGGGAGATTGTTAGAGCACAGTCTTATTGGATTCAAGATCATCCAATCCGAAGATCGCAATCCGAAGCTAAAAGCTGAAAAGTCACTCTCAACAATAGTCTAGGGTCAGTTTGTAATAAATGTCAAAGTTGTTTTTAGTATTTTATTATTATCCTAAATATCTAGATATTATAATTTAGATATTTTGTTAGTTATTATATTAGTTTAAGTTTTAGATATTATATTTTGTTTAGATATTATGTTTGAGATATATAAGGTTATGAGATATTTATTATCTCATAACTTCTAATATCTCAAAACATCAGATATCGATCACCAAGAACACACAGAGAGAAAGTGAGCTTCAAATACAAAGAATCAACCTTGTAATCATCGTTTGTTATCGAATCAGGTTGGTTTGTCTTCTATATGTTTGTTGTTTGATTATCTGGTAACGATCACGGACTTACAACATTGGTCAAGGAAAGGAAGAGAGGGGACAGTTTGGCGAGAAAAGGAATTGGGAAGGGCCATCTGGGCCAATTTGTCAGTTAAGACCGTTTGTGAGAGGGAGCTTTAGAGAATCCCGACGTGAATCAAGGTGGTGCCATAAATGCAAGACCAAACACTATGGCCCATGCAACCCAACTCGGGCCCCATCGAGTATGCCAAGTGTGGGAAGAAAAGCCATGCGATCCGAGATTACCCCATCTGAGGTCCGGTGTGTTTCGGGTGTCGGGAACCGGGTCACATAAAGAAGGAATGCCTGAATCTTGGGGGTAGTGTTCGTGGAATCGAGAACTAGCCAAAGGCGTCGAGTCGAGATTTTCAGATGACGACCGAAGAGGCGAAAGAGACCACCGATGTTGTATCGGGTACGTTCCTAGTAAACGTCTTGCCCGCTCGTGTATTATTTGATTCGGGTGCAACATGCTCTTTCGTGTCAAGCATTTTCTGTAAACAATTCATCGCTCCTATTAGTTCCCTCCCCGATGCCTTGGTAGTAGAAGTGGCTAACGGGGAACAAGTGTTGATCCGAGAGTGCTTTAATGACTGTATGTTAGAGATCGATGGGAACTCCTTTGGGATAGATTTATTACCTATGTCTATAGGTGGCTTTGATGTAGTAGTAGGGATGGATTGGTTGGTTAAACATTAGGCCGACATCTTTTGTTCCAAGAAAATGATTCAAGTACCCTTGCCGAGAGGTAGTGTGGTCACTATCTAAGGGGAAAAAGGGAAGAAAGGTAACCCCATCATTTCATCTTTTAAAGCTCGCAAGTTTCTAGCAAAAGGGTACTCTTCGTTCCTAGCGTATGTGATTGATGCAAAGTCGGAGAAGAAGTCGGTAGGAGATGTGGATATTGTGTGAGACTACCCGGATGTCTTTCCGGAGGACCTACCCGGATTTCTGCGAGAATGCCAAGTGAGTTTCAGATCGACCTCACTCTGGGAGCGGCCCCGATAGCCCGTGCTCCTTACCGGTTAGCACCGACAGAAATGCGGGAGATGATGACGCAACTTTAAGAACTTCTAGAGAAGGGATTAATTCGACCGAGCTCATCACCTTGGGGAGCTCCAGTTTTATTTGTAAAGAAGAAAGACGGGTCTAAGCAAATGTGCATAGATTACCGGAAATTGAATAAGGTAAACGTGAAGAACAAGTACCCACTCTCGTGAATCGACGACCTCTTCGACCAACTCCTAGAAACAGGATGCTTTTCCAAGATCGACCTTCAATCCGGATATCATCAAGTGAGGATGAATAAGGACGACATTCCAAAGACGACTTTTCGGATGAGGTATGGGCACTACGAGTTTTTGGTGATGCCCTTTGGGTTGACGAACACACCGGTCGTGTACATAGATCTGATGAACCGTGTATGTCGTCCTTTCTTGGACAAATCCGTGATCGTTTTCATTGACGACATCCTAATCTACTCAAGGGACGAGGCCGAACACGGGAAGCCCTTGTGGGAAGTGAAGGTGGACCTAACAAAGATCGAGGCGATGATGAGTTGGGAACCACCAACAAGTCCGACGAAAATTGGGAGCTTCTTGGAGTTGGCGGGTTACTACAGATGGTTCATCCAGGATTTTTCTAAGATCGCTTCGCCATCTACCTCCTTGACAAGAAAGAATGTCAAATTCCTTTGGACCGAAACGCAAGACCAAGCCTTTCGAACTCTTAAGAAGAAATTGTACGAAGCCCTAATCCTATCCCTACCCGAGGGATTGGACGACTTCGTGATGTATAGCGATGCTTCCAAGATGGGTCTTGGGTGTGTGCTAATGCAGCGGGCAAGGTGATAGCTTATGCCTCAGGACAACTAAAGGACCATGAAAAGAACTACCCGACTCATGACTTGGAATTGGCGGCGATGGTCTTTGCGTTGAAGTTGTGGCGACATTATCTGTATGGAACGAAGTGTACACTCTTTACCGATCACAACAGTCTAAAGTATAATTTTCGATCAAAAAGAGCTCAACATGCGGCAAAGAAGGTGGCTCAACATATTAAAGGACTACGATTGTGAATTGCTCTACCACCCCGATAATGCCAACGTGGTTGCGGATGCATTGAGCTGAAGGATCCACGAGGGTGGTATCACGCTAACCCTCAATAGGATTGACGTGGTGTCAAGTTTATTGGAGAGCATCAAGTCGAGTCAAACAGAAGCACTTAGAGAAGAAAACCTCAAAGCCGAAGATATGGTGAAGCAAAAGGATCTATTGTCGAAAGATAGTCATGGACTCAAAATCTTCCAAGGTCGAATTCGGGTGCCAAAGCTTGGTGGGAACCGTGAGCTACTTCCAGAGGAAGCTCATAAATCCAAGTACTCTATCTACCGCGGTAGCATAAAAATGTATAGAGATTTGAAATTGTGTTATTGATGGTCGGTGAAGAAACTTGACGTGGCTAACTACGTTGAAAGATGTGTCACATGCCTTCAAGTCAAGGTGGAACATCAAAGGTTGTACGGGAGCTTGCAACCATTGTCAATTCCCGAGTGGAAGTGGGACAATATCACCATGGATTTCGTGACAAAACTACCGAAGACCTTGCGAGGCCATGATACCATTTGGGTGATAGTGACCGGTTAACCAAGAGCGCGCAATTTCTTGCGAGGCGAGAAACCTTAGCGATGGAGAAATTGGCCAAGCTTTATATCGACGAGGTAGTGTCGAGACATGAAGTACCGCAGTCTATTGTGTCCGATAGACACAGTCGGGTTACATCAAATTTTTGGGCTAGTCTATGTTTGGGTAAAATTCCACAAGTCACGACCGACGGAAGAAAACTAAACGTCTCCAGTCTATGGACCATTCTTGTATTAAGATAAGGTCCTGACGACATCGTACGACAGTAGACACCGTCGTCCTCGACGACGATTGTCGTGAGTTTCCCACGTCCACGACTAACAGGAATCTCTTGACAGGCTTATATCTTATGATCTATGTAACGTTACTAACGATCATTGATCATTCATTACACACAACCGTCAGCGACATTCAGGTATGTCCAAAGTTGTGACGCATGTCAGCGACATTCAGGTATGTCCTATAAACCCTCTGAACCCTTGCATTCGACTTTAACTCCATGGCCCATCATGTGATGGGGAATGGATATAGTCGGAAAGTTACCTCCAGCTCCCGGGCAAAAGGTATACCTACTAGTCCTTAAAGATTATTTCTCAAAATGGATAGAAACGACTGCTTACTCCCAGGTCCGGGACAAGGAAGTCTTTTCCTTTATCCAAACTAACATCATTTGCAGGTTTGGAATTCCATCTGAAATCGTATGTGATAACGGTTCACAATTCTTAAGCGACAGAACCCAACAGTTCTATGAAGATCATAACATCAAACTTACGACTTCAACACCCCGATATCCTCAGTTCAATGGACTCGCTAAATCAAGCAACAAGACGATCGTTAACTCGATCAAGAAAAGACTCAGGGTTTCCAAAGGCAAATGGGTCGAAGAAATCCCGACAGTTCTTTGGGCTAATCGTACGACACCTCGTACATCGACAGGACAAACTCCTTTCTCTCTTGTCTACGCTTGCGAAGCGGTGTTTCCTGTCGAGACTCAAATTCCAACCTCGCGACACTCAACGGTCGATCACAACTTAGTCGATCTAAGTTACGACCTCGATGCACTAGAAGAATTACGAGAGTCAGCCTTAATCAGGATGGCTTCGTAGAAGCAATTGGCCGAACAACATTTCAATAAGAATGTCAAGGCCAAAATCTTTCAAACAGGTGATTATGTCTTGTGACGAGTGTTTCAAAACTCGCAAGATCCTGGCTTAGGTAAATTATCCACCATGTGGGAAGGACTGTATCAAATAACCGAGGTTGTCGGAAAGGGAGCCTACCGACTGCAAATCCTCGACGGTCGAGACATTCCTCGAAGTTGGAATGCGGTACATCTAAAGAGGTATTTTTTCTAAAAACCCATTTCCTCTTTCATTACAATTATACTTCTACAAGCCTTACTGATTTAAGTATCGGAGCGTCGTTGGTCAATCCAACGACCCCCTTTCTTTTAGCGATTTTATCATAGGATCAGTCGATCATTCGACTACATTTACACCTTATGGTTATTTCATGACCATGTCATATAGTCCAAGGGTTTTAAGGTCCAAACCTTATCTGGACAAATCATAAGTTCCTTACAAATTTATCTTGGTTAAACAGGTCGTCAATCGATATACTCGTAATTTGCGTCGACGCGCAAGTTCCTTATATGCTTGTAAAGTTGTGAGCTTAACTAGCGCTTAATTATGTTCGAAGCATTCTAAGCTTCTAGCCATCTGTGTTTGTCGTGAGTTACTTAGATTCTTGTTTAATCTTCGTTATCTTACGATTGCTTTCTTATACTTATCATGAATTGCTTAGATTTTCATTAATATCGATTGTTTAATCTATTTATTAATGATCTTGATCCAAAGGGGGAGATTGTTAGAGCACAGTCTCATTGGATTCAAGATCATCCAATCTGAAGATCGCAATCTGAAGCTAAAGCAGAAAAGTCGTCTCTTAAATAATAAGTCTAAGTCGTTTGTAATAAATAGTCAAAGTTAGTTGTTATTGTTATTAGTTAGATAATATCTAGATATTATATTCTATGTCAGGATCGAAATTCAAACAAGAATTTAATTCACACACACTCAGAATCAATGCTAAAGAAGTTACGGAAAAACACTTCAACACTAACAATCAATGAAATAGTATATGCACTTAAATCACAAGTTATATTGATTAAACTTGATGATTACACACAAAACCTCAATCTGTTGAACAGGCTCAACAGACGTTCTATACTTCTCTATAGAAATGATCTAAACTAGTCTTGAGGTTAATTCTCTTTAAAACAAAACTTATGAATGATAATTATTCTATCAAAAACTTCTATACTATATAAACAAGAGATAATTATCATAATAAAATTGATCTTCAGTCCATAATTATCTCCTTTACTTTAGCTTCAATCTATACAGTTGTCTTCATTCTCATACGGAGTCTTCATCTCATAAGCAACACTATCTTCAAGAGCAGTATTAATTCTGAACTAGCAGTATTAATCTCAGCAAGCAGTATTAATTTTGTCTCAGCAGCATTAACTCCTTCAAGCAATAATAATTATGATCTGGCAGTACTAACTTCTTCAGGCAGTAGTAATAGTCATGTCTAGCAGTAGTAACCATCCTTAGCACATTTCAGACCCAACAATCTCCCCCTAACTTAACTTTTCAAATTGAGAAGTTAAGTTCTTCAAAAACTGGTTTTCATGATGCTTTCAAAACCTAAATTTACACCCCTAGATTAGGATTCAAACCCAAGCTTTGATTGATGATCCTGCTAACCACAATCCTTGCCATTTCTGAGCCTTGAGGACAGATTAGTTTGGCTTTCAGCATCCCATGTAGCTTGTCTAGGCTATGGTCATATATCTTATCCACCAGGTAATATTTATGGAAACTTTTGTTAATGGTTAAGATATATACCCCACACCTTTCTATAAGCATCCAGTTGTCCACAGGCTTGAATACATCTTTGATGACATGCTTGACAAGATCTGGACTGAACATCATGCATAAATACTCCATTGCTAGTTTCTTGATGTTCATCCCTGGAGTCTTCAGCACATCCCCATACAGATTCATTCCCACTTTAAACATTTCTTCCAAGTCTGACCTTGAACAACATCTAACTATCTTCACCCAAGTAGAATAGACTTCAAAGTGATCACCCATTCTTTTGATTCTGAAATATTCTTTGCCTTGATATTCAAGAATATGCCAGTGGATGATTTCAGGGGCTTGGACTGAAATGGGATCTTCCTTCACTGGATCATTATCTGTTACAGTCATGTAAAGTTCAAAATGTACATCAGATTGACTAGGTTGCTGTGCACTTTGACTTGATTACTCAGCTTGACCTGTAACAGATGATTCTGTTTCTTTCTCAGCTTCTGCAACCCTTGGCTTCTTAGACAGTTTCTTGGAAGCTATTGTCTTCAACCTTTTAACAGATTTGACTTCTTTAGTAGTAGCTTCCTCTTTCTTTTCTTCAACCTTAGGGGTGGTCTCCTCACTCTCAGGGAAGGGTTGTTGAATATTGAGATCATGTCTCTCTTTCATTTCTCTTTCAAATTCTATCCTTTGAGTGAAGTCCCCTTGAAGCTTTGCCATTTCCTTCTTGTATAGATCTTCAACTCTTGAGTAGGACATATCAGCAAACATTTCTTCCTTAACCCCCACTGAGCCTTTCAGAAAGTTAATCATCTTTATCCTTTCTTGATTGGCCAGGTAAGTTTTAGAAGGTTGTCTTTTCTGCTTCTTTGCTGGCAGTCTTTGTATGGAAGCTTTCACAGTGCTTTTCTTGGCCTCAGCTGCAGCCCTTAAGCTTTCTTGATATTCCTCATTCAGCCTAGTGGACAGATCTAGAGCAATCTTCCTATCTTTGGCCTTCTGAGTTTCTTCTTCTTGTTGTAGCTCAGCCTACAGCTTCTTAGCCAGTTCCTCATCTAGTTCAATCTGTTTTAGCTTCTTTGGTGGCTTTGCAGATTCATCCACCTTTGCCTTTCCTTTCCTCTTCAGTTCAGCCTCACTGATTTCTTTCCTTTTTATATCAGGTCCTCCCTCTTTGATTTCCACTCCCTTGGCCTTTTTAGTGGCTTTAGGAGTGTTTGTTTTGGCCTTTAGAAGGGTTTCTTCTATCTCTATTTCTTCAACAGAAAGCCCTATTACTGCTGTTGCCTCTGTTACTGCTGCTAAAGCAATTGATGCTGCTTTCTTGAACGTTTCTACTGATGGCTCTGTTTCTACTGCTGTATTGGTTTCTGCTTCTTTGCCCTTCTCCCCCTCAAAAGTAGAGTCCATTCCAACAGGACTCTGTTTCTCAGATTCAGCTCTATTCTCCCCCTCTTTGGAAGCATCATGAGGGATGCTCCTCTTCTTCAGTATGAATTTGGTCCTCCTCTTCTTTTGCACATGCTTGAGGACCATTTTCTTGAGGTTGGAAATCTGGACTTGTTGGGATAAGATCACTTGTTGCAACTTCTCAATAAGTTTGCCTTGAGATAGGACATGATTATTGATATTGGCAATGGTTTCCATCAATTCATCGTATGTATATCTATCCTCACCACCTTTAGGTGTGTTTACCACCCTTGGAGGATCACTGGAACTTTTAGTAGGGGTCCTCTGCCTAGCAGAGGCACCTTCTACCCCCATGGTTTCTTGGCACCGGGGACCTTTGGATGATTGCTCACCTAAAGTTGCCGTGGGGAAGGTCTTAGAGATGTTCACACTGTCCTGCCCTGCACTTTGTGCAGAAACAGTAGTGTGAGCCTTTCTGCCCACATGCTTAACCTTCTCCTTAGTAAGCACCTTCTTGGGGTTGGGAGACACCCCTTTGGTTTCCCTTTGGATATTCTCTAATGAAGAATGCTCCATTAGAGGGCTTGTAGTCTTAGAGGGTGTTGGTACATGAAGGGAAGGATCCTTCTGCACCTTCTTTTTAGTGTATAATTTGGTGATGGGAGGGGTTGGTCTGTTTAGAAGGGATAGAGGAATTGTTTTTATGGTGGAAGGTGTGGGTTGGTCATCAGTGGGTTGGTCCAATGAGGCTTGGGACCCTGATGCCTCACCTGTAGAGTGGGACACAACCATCATTGTTGAGAACAATGGTGTGTCAATACCTGAGAAGACCTTACAAGTCCTCCTCATATTAGAAAACACCTTCCCTTTCGGGAGCTTAGGTACATATACCTCATTAAAATGAGGTAATTCCGTCAATTCCTTATTAAATATAGCTTGTACAAACCTGGGATACATATAAAAGGATTTTGACTTGGTATCTAGGTTTGACAGAAAATCATTTAAGACCATTTGCGAAAAATTGAACTTTCTGGAGGTTGCTAAGCAGACCAAAGCATAAGCAATGGTACTGCTGAACTCACTCCAACCAGTTGTTTTCTTTGAAATGCAATGCTGGAGAGTATGAACAAAGAATCTCCACTGAGGTGAGAATTTGTTCTTAAAGAACTTATAAATCTCAGTGGGACCTTCATATCCCATTCTGCTTATATTTTCAAAAAGATCTTCCTTGGGTAGAGATGTTATACCTGCGGCATCATCTAAAAGTAGATGAATGCGAATGGTCTCCTCCGAGATGGTCAGGGGTTTATTACAAACCCTTGACTTGATAACCTGAGTACCCTCTTCATTATGGATGGTGGCATTTGTCCAGAACTGTCTTTGATGCTACACATAGATTGTGGGATTGACTGTTAAAGCGTGGGCGATATGTGTGGATTTTAGGAAGTCCACAATCTGATGAAATCCTTCGGCTTGGTTGGGCTTATTCAGCATTGCCAACTTATTGTGGTCATCGACAAATACAAGACCTGCCATTTGAGAGAGACTTGACTGCGAACTAGGATTAAGAGCTTGAAAAGCAAGAGCGTTAGCGAGAACGAAAGAGAAAGAAGATAAATGAGCGCAAGAAATTCAAAGAGCCGTTTTGATTTTTGGCGGACTAAGGGGGTATTTATACAATCATTGAAACAGTTAAGAGCAATACTAATTTGTTGGGAACTGAAGAATTCATCAAGTATGGTTAATGCTGCTGGTTCAAAGTTACTACTGCTAGAAGACTTAAAGGTTAATACTGCTGAGTGTTACTACTGCTAGTACTATTAATACTGCTAGTCAAAGTTAGTCCTGCTTGAACAAAGTTAGTACTGCTTAGCTAGTTAGTACTGCTAGTGGTTAGTGTTGCTTAGTAGTTAATGCTGCTAGAAGAAATTTAATACTGCTGAAGATTAATACTGCTTATATGATGAAGATTCGCATGAAAGGATATACATGGAAGCTTAGAGATATACATGGAAGATATACTGAAGATATTTTATTTATTGTAATTATCTTTGTATTCAGTATATATATTGTATAGTTTAGAATAGTGATTTAACTTTGGTTTTATTCATTCTATTAGAGAGAAAATCAACCTCAAGGCATAGATCCTAATTCTAGAGAGGTAGAATTCGTATTGGTGAGCCTGTTCATCAATATTGAGGTTGAGTGTGTAATCTTGTAACTTCAAAGCATTCAATACAAGTTTACAGTTTGTTCTTCATATTTACTGTGTTGATTTCATTGAATATCAAAGTGTTATTCCGCAAACTTCTTTGATATTGTTTCTGAGAATTAATTCTTGTTGAAAATTCGATCCTGACAAGTGGTATCAGAGCCAAACTCTCTCAGAAACATCTATTCATCATGGAAAATCTTACAGAATCAAGCAGTACTTTGGTCTCTAAGGTTCCAATGCTCAAACCCAGTGAGTTTGACATGTGGAAGATCAGAATTAGACAATATATTCTTCTCACTGACTTCTCAATGTGGGATATCATTGAGAATGGTCCTTCTGAAGCTGGAAGGATAGGAGCAGATGGGAAAAGACCTCCACCAAAGACAGATGGTGAGAGGAAGATCAGACAGACAGAGATGAAGGCCTTGAGCACTCTGCTCTTGGCCATCCCCAATGAATATCAGCATCAATTTTGTAACTGCACTGATGCTCAGATTCTCTGGAATGCTCTAGAGAAAAGATTTGCTGGAACTAAGAGCATCAAAAGAAATCAAAGAGATGTTCTAAAGCAGCAGTATGAGAACTTTACTTCTTCAAAGAATGAGTCTATGACTCAAACTTTTGATAGGTTCAACAAGCACATTGGTGAACTGGCTACTGTAGGAGTAAAGATGGAACAAGATGATATCAACAGAAAGTTCCTCAGATCTCTTGGGGATGAATGGACTATGTACACTGTCTCATATAGACAGAGTGACAATCTGGAAGAGAAAGAACTTGATGATCTATACAATGATCTAAGAGTTTTTGAAACTGAGGTAGAAACCAAGAAGAAGCCCTTTGGTTATATCCACAATGCTGCACTTCTCTCAGCATCCACTGATACTACTGCCAACCCTGAAGCAGTTAGTACTGCCAGTGGAGTAAGTTCAGAAAAAGGCACTGAAACTATCTTTGAAGCCTTTTTGTCCAGTCATAGCAGCAATTCTTTGATTAATGATGATCTGGATCAAACTCACCCTGATGACCTGGAGTAGATGGATATTAAATGGCAGATGGCCATGTTATCAATGAGGGTAAAGAAGTTCATTAAAAGAACAGGAAGGAATAACTTCTCTCAAAGAAGAGAAGATGGAGCTGGTTTTGACAAGACCAAGGTGGAATGTTATAAGTGTCACATGAAAGGACACTTTGCTAGAGAATGCAGGAGTGCTGTTCCAAGCAACAACCACCAACAAGCTCAGAATGGAGGCTACAATCAAAACAAGAATCCTGCTCAAGCCCTTGTTTCTCAACAAGGAATGGGATTTGACTGGAGTGATCAAGCTGAGGAAGCCATTCAGAATCAAGCTCTTATGGCAGAAGTGTCTGATTTTCCCTCTGAGGTAATTTCTAATCTTTGTACTAAATCTTGCATTGACACTGTCACAAGATACAGGGATCATAATCAGAGTATGTGTGATGACCTCAAAAGATTAGAAAAGGACAGAAGAGAGTATGTGGTGATAGTAGAGAGATTTGAAGAGCAAATCAAAGGCTTTCAAGCCAATGAACTTCAACACTCTTATGACACAAACTATTGGAAGTGGGAAAAGAATGAGTTAGAGACCAAACTGTCTAAATCCTTAGAAGAGAATGATAGGCTGAAAGAGGAACTGTCTAAAGTTAAACTTAACATAGAAAAGTTTTCATATGCTTCAAAAGCAATGGATTCTCTTCTAAAGGCTCAGATTCATGACAAGATGAAGCCTGGTATTGGATACAACAATACACCTCCTCCTTACAATAACAATTATATCCCTCCTACTTCAGACTTGTTAGAAACCAAGGAGAAAAAGGACTTATCTGAGAAAGCCTTTAAGATAGATCATTTGGATGAAGTAGTAATTAAGGATTTAACTGAAAAAGAAGCCAGTGAGTATAGGGATAATGATGTGAGTAAAAAGATCCCATTAGAAAATAACATTATCACCAATGAGGGATGTGGGAAAATCTGGGTAAAGTCCAAGGAGATAGAGAAAACAAAAGGAAAGGATAACAAGGTCCATTACAAACAAACCACAGTTGTGAATCCTGGATCTTGTAAACAGTGTGATTGCAGTAAAGCCAAGAGCCTAAATTCTGGTTTAAAAAGAGGAAATCAAAGAAACTGGAATAATCAATGGGCTCAGAAACAAGGAGTTGATCTGAATAAAATCAATAGACCAAAACCTTGTTTCATATGTGGCAAGTTAAATCATTTGGCTAAGTATTGTTACTTTAACCCTATTAACCAACAGATGAACTTTCAAAGATTTGTGCAAAAACCTGTTGGTTATAGGAAGGCTGGAAAGAAACATGTGATAAAGAAACATGATGAAAGTAAAGGCCCCATGAAGAAAAAGATTTTAAAAGAAAGTGTCAAAATGTGGGTGCCTAGAAACACTGAATCTGTTAGTACTGATGACAGGGTTAGAAGCACTAAAATTGTTAGTACTGCTAACATGGTTACTACTGCTACCTGTGTTAGTACTGCTGAAAATATTAATGCTGCTAATACTGTTAGTACCTCTTCAAAGGTTAATACTGCCAACACAGTTACTGCTGCCAACACAGTTACTACTGCTAACAAAGTTAGTACTGCTAAGCATGCAAGTGCTGCTAAGGCAATTAGTACTTCTAAAACCAGTACTGATTCTAGCAAAAATATTTCCAAGCCTATTATTGTAACAAAGTACTCCAAGAATGAGGAGTTAAAGTTCAAAAATCTTGTCAAGAAAGAATGCAAGTATTTTGATGAGAAAGGGGTACCCAAGACCACTTTGGCTTGGGTTCCTATTTCATACTAACTGATCTATCTTATGTGCAGGGCAACCAACAGCTCAAGGGAAAGAGCATATGGCATGTTGATAGTGGTTGCTCTAGGCACATGACAGGCAACATGTCTTGCCTTCAGGATTTCAAGCATATCAATGGAGGACATGTTGCATTTGGAGATAATCTTACTGGTGGTAAGATAAGTGGAAAAGGTAATGTCACCAAAGGTAAGATGACATTTGAGGATGTCTACTATGTTGATCAATTAAAGTACAACCTGTTAAGTGTATCACAGGTTTGTGACAAACAACATAGTATATTATTTACTAATACTGAGTGTATGATCCTTGCTCCAGGGTTCAAGGTAGTTGATGACAGCATGATACTACTTAGAACTCCAAGGAAGGACAATGTTTACTGTCTGGATATGGACAATGTTGATAGTGATTCATCTCTAAATTGTCTTGATTCAAAAGCTTCTGTAGATGAATCCTCTCTATGGCACAGAAGGATGTGTCACATGAATTTCAAGACTATGAACAATCTTGTTAAAAACAACCTTGTAAGAGGTTTACCTTCAAAAGTCTTTTCATGTGATGATCATTGTGTTGCTTGTCTTAAAGGCAAACAACACAAAATTTCTCATAAGACCAAAGAGTTAAATTCTGTTTCTTCTTGTCTCCAGTTACTGCATATGGATCTGTTTGGTCCTACAAATGTTATGAGTATAGGCAAGAAATCTTACTGCTTGGTTATTGTTGATGATTACTCCAGATTTACTTGGGTATATTTTCTAAGGACTAAGGATGAAACAAGTGGACTTATCAAATCCTTTATTCTAAGAATTGAAAACCAAACTAATCAAAGAGTAAAAGTCATTAGATCAGATAATGGAACTGAGTTTAAAAATCATGATCTAAATACCTTTTGTGAAGAGAAAGGTATTGAGAGGCAATATAGTGCTCCTAGGACTCCTCAACAGAATGGTGTTGCTGAAAGGAGAAATAGAACACTAATAGAGGCTGCTAGATCTCTGTTGGCTGATTCAAAATTGCCAATTACATTCTGGGCTGAAGCAGTTAATACTGCTTGTTATGTCCAAAACAGAGTTCTAGTGGTCAAGCAAAAGAACAAGACCCCTTATGAGCTTTTAAATCAAAGAAAACCCTTCATTGGTTTCCTCAAACCTTTTGGGTGTCCTTGTACAATTCTCAATACCAAATCTCACTTAGGTAAGTTTGATAGCAAAGCAGATGATGGATTTCTTGTTGGATATTCATCTCAGAGTAAGGCTTACAGAGTTTTTAACTCATCTTCCAGAATAATTGAAGAAAGTGACAATGTCAAATGCAATGAGAACACACCAAATCCTGTTGGGTCTGGACCTCAGTGGCTATTTGACATTGATTCACTAACTAACTCTTTTGGTTTCAGTAATGAGTATACAGGAACAGGAAGTGGAGGATCAGGGATCACACAAGTCTCAGAAAGTATATCTAAATCTGTGATATTTCCCATACCCACAGTGAATTCTGTTGAAGACTGTGAAAAGGAATCATTTACTGGACCAAATCAGAGTGAAGAAGAATCTAGAGATGAGGAGATTCAAGAAAATAAAGAATCAAAAGTGGCATCTGAAAACACTTCAGTTGAGTTGCATGACTCTAATCTAGAGGTTGGACTGAATGAAGAACCTAGTCATAACACCAGAGTTCAAAAGAATCATCCTCCACAGCTGGTAATAGGAGATATCTCTTCTCCTATGATGACTAGACATCAAAGCAGGCTTCAAGAAATGCAAGATCAACAGCATACAGTCCTTTCTTGTTTTCTATCCCAGCTTGAGCCTAAAAAGGCACATGATGCTATGAAAGAATCTAGCTGGATAGAAGCAATGCAAGAAGAACTGTTATAGTTCAAGCTACAAGATGTATGGGATTTAGTAGACCTTCCTAAAGGTCACAAAGCAATTGGCACAAAGTGGATTTTCAGAAACAAGAGAGATGAAAGAGGTATTGTCATAAGGAACAAAGCAAGGCTAGTGGCTCAAGGATATACTCAAGAAGAGGGTATAGATTATGAAGAAGTTTTTGCACCTGTGGCTAGAATAGAAGCAATCAGATTATTCCTAGCCTATGCTTCTTACATGAACTTCAAAGTCTATCAAATGGATGTAAAAAGTGCTTTTCTCTATGGCTCAATTGAAGAAGAGGTATATGTCTGTCAACCACCAGGGTTTGAAAACCCAAGCTATCCAGACAGGGTATACAAATTAAAGAAAGCACTTTATGGGCTACATCAAGCTCCAAGAGCATGGTATGACACTCTGTCATCCTATCTCTTGGAAAATGACTTTAAAAGAGGAGTCATTGATAAGACTCTATTTATCAAGAGAAAGAAGAAGGATATCTTGCTGGTCCAAATCTATGTTGATGACATTATCTTTGGATCTACAAGAGACAACATGTGCAAGGAGTTTGAAGATCTAATGCATCAAAGGTTCAAAATGAGTTCCATGGGGGAACTTACTTTCTTCCTTGGACTCCAAGTTCAACAGAAGTCAGATGGCATCTTCATCTGTCAATCCAAGTATGTGCAGGACATTCTAACCAAGTTTGGTTTCTCAGAGTCAAAACCTTCCAGCACACCTATGGAAACACACAAGCAAATAACAGCAGATCTTGAGGGGGAGGATATGGATGTGCATCATTATAGATCCATGATTGGCTCTCTCATGTATCTCACAACATCAAGGCCATATATAATGTTTCCAGTCTGTGTATGTGCAAGATTCCAAGTTAGGCCAAAGCAATCTCACTTTCAAGCTGTTAAGAGGATATTCAGATATCTCAAAGGGCAACCCAAATTGGGACTTTGGTATCCTCATGACTCACCCTTTGACCTAATAGCATACTCAGATAGTGATCTAGGTGGAGCAAACTTGGACAGAAAATCTACTTCTGGAGGATGTCAGTTTTTGGGTGCTAGACTAGTTTCATGGCAGTGCAAGAAACAAACCACAGTGTCCACATCTACAACAGAGGCAGAGTACATAGCAGCTGCAAGTTGCTGTTCTCAAGTCTTATGGATTCAGAATCAAATGTTGGATTATGGGGTAACCTTTCTACACACTCCAATCTTTATTGACAACAGCAGTGCTATTAGCATTGTTAATAATCCAGTCAAGCACTCAAAGACAAAGCACATTGAAATCAGGTATCACTTCATAAGAGACTGTAATGAAAAGAAACTTATTCAAGTTGTAAAAGTCCACACTGATAATCAGTTTGCTGATCTATTCACTAAAACCTTTGATGTGGGTAGATTCACTTTCTTGGTAACTAGTGTGGGAATGATCAACTCTGAATAAGCCCCTTCTCAAAAAGTGGTTTTATACCTGTATATTTTTATTCTTGGTGTTACTAATCTTCTTTTCCAGGATATGCATAGCAGTACTCAGTGTTTCACAAGCTTAAAGGAGTAAGTTAGTTAATACTGCTAGTTAGTAGTTAATACTGCTAGTTAGTAGTTAATACTGCTAGTTAGTAGTTAATACTGCTAGTAGTTAATACTGCCAGTTAGTTAATACTGCTTGTTCGTTAATACTGCTAGTTAGTTAATACTGCTAGTAGTTAATACTGCTTTCAGTTAATACTACTAGTTCGTTAATACTGCTAGTTAGTTAATACTGCTAGTAGTTAATACTGCTTTCAGTTAATACTGCTAGTAGTTAATACTGCTCTAGGTTAATACTGCTTATGTTCCGAATACTATAAATACTCTTTGCCCGCCTAAAAGTTCATAACGACTCTTTGCATACTATTCTCTTGTACTCTAAACCCTTTCTCTCTCAAGTTCGAAGCTTTCAGGCACGTTGTTCACTAAGATCAATGGCATCCATGACATTCATCGACGAGCACAATGAGATTGCGATGCTACAAAAGCCAAAGCAAGCTGCAGGATTTCATCAGATTGTGGATTTCCTCAAGTCAAGCCATATTGCTCATGCTCTTATTGTATCCCCTACAATCTATATCGAGCATCAAAGGCAGTTCTGGGCTAATGCCACCATTGTTGTTGAGAATGGTGTGCAAATGATCAAGACAAGAATCTGTGATCAATCACTAACAGTTACTGAAGAGGTTATTCGCATCAGTCTACGTCTAGACGATGCCTCTGGTATAACTTCTATCCCAAACGATGAACTGTTTTCAAATCTTACAAGAATGGGGTATGGAGGCCCATTGGGTGTTTTCAAATTCTCAAAAGCCAAATTTTCACCCCAATGGCGTTTCTTTGTCCATACTCTCATGCACTGTATCTCCAAAAAGACTACTGGATGGAGTGAGTTCAGCAGCACTATTGCTTATGCTTTGGTGTGCTTGGCCACTGCCAGAAAGTATAATTTTTCTAAAATGATTTTCAGTGATCTTGTCTCAAACATGGGAAACAAAAAGAGCTTCTTTATGTATCCCAGGTTTGTTCAAGAAGTTATTACTCATGAATTAACGGATATACCTCAACCTGTTGGGGTATATGTACCTAAACCCCCCAAAGGCAAGGTTTTCTCAAATATGAGAAGATCTGCTGGGGACTCTGAAGGAGTTGACACCCCATTGTTCTCTACAATGATGGTGGTGTCCCAAACCAATGAAGGTATGGCAGCAGGGTCAAGGCCCCCATTAGACCAACCCACTGCTAGCCAATCCCAACCTTCCCTCTCAAAATCTATTCTCCAGTCCCTTCTTGAAAAACCAACCTCTCCTATCACCCAAACTTACAAGAGAAAACAGGTAAAGAAGGCTCCTTCCCTTCTTGTACCATCATCCCCCAAGCCTTTAAGCCCTCTATTGGAGCATTCTCCAGTACAAAATATTCAAAGGGAATCCACAAGGGTGTCTCCCAACCTAAAGGAGGTGCTCTCTGAGGAGGAGGTAGAGCATATGGGTGATGAGGCTGCCACTACTCCTGCTAGCACAGAGGAGGAAAGTGGTAACATAAATAAGACCTCCCCCATGGCAACTTTGAATGAGCAATCATTCGAAGGTCCCTGGTGCCAATAAACCATAGGGGTGGATAGTGCTTCTGCTAGGCAGAAGACTTCCACTACTAAAAGATCCAATGATCCTTCAAAGGAGGGTAACACTTCTAGAGAAGGTGAGGACAGATATAGTTACCAGGAATTGATGGAAACCATGGGAACATCAACCTAGATGTTATGAAACAAGGAAAAGAAATAGAGGAGATGAAGCTGGTCATTCTGTCCCAACAAGTACAGATTGCTAAGCTGAAGAAGATGGTGCTAAGTCTGGTACAGAGGAAGAAGAGAAAGCAATTCCAACTAAGGAGAAGGAACACTGAGAATGATGATCCCAAAAAGGGGGAGATCAACATGGAAGAAGCCACAAGAAAGGGGGAGCTTGATGGAGAGAAATTTAATGTTGAGGGGGAGCAGGAAGCAGAAACACAAAGAAATTCAGTGCCAATAGAAACACAAGAAGCAGCAGAAACAGTTACTACTGCTGACATTAATAAAGCAGCAGAAACTGTGAAAGAAGTTTTAACAGATCTTGAGATTGCAGAAACCTTACTTAAAGCCAAGAATGATACTCCCAAGGTCACTTCAAAGACCAAAGGAGTAATCATCAAAGAACAAGGTGAAGTGATCAAGAAAGATAACAGTAAGAAGGCAATGAGCAAAGACAAAGGAAAAGCAAAGATGGTGGAATCTGATCAACCAATCAAAAAGCAAAGGTTGGTTGAATCAGATGAAGCTTTAGCTAGAAAGATGCAAGATGACATTGAGAAGGAAGAAAGAGTTCAGATGGAAAAGGACAGGGAAATGGCAAAAGCTCTAGCTGCTGAACTAAATGAAGCTTATCAACTGAATCTGGCAACTGAAATTGCACAGAAGAAAGCTGCAGCTATGAAGAAAGCAGTGGTAGTAAAAGCAGCTACAAAGAAGAGAAAACCCTCAAGGACATTCCTAGGTACCCAAGAGAGAAAAAAGATGATTATATTTCTCAAAGGTGCTGTAGGAGTCAAAAAGGAGATGTTCTCCAAAATGTCTTTTGAGAAGATCAAAGAGCTGTATGAGTCAGAGATGTTAAAGCTTCAGGGAAATGAAACTGCTAGGGTGGAGATGGAGAAGAGGATGAAAGAAAGTAATGACTTTGATTGTCAAAAGCCATTTCCAGATGAGCAAGAAACACCCCCTAAGAAAGAGGCCACTCTGGGAGAAAGTCTAAAGACTTTAAAGAGAACAAAGATGATGGCTAGAAGAAAGTCAATCAAGAAGCCTAGAGTATCTGAAGAAGAGGCTGAGAAGACTGCTGAAGAAGAAGGGGCACCAGAGTCATCTAAACAGAAAGAGCCAGCAAACACAGATGATGTAAATTTGTATATGGTAGTGATGGACAAAGTGCCTGAACCAATTTCAGCAGAACCTGTAGGAGTTAAGCCTCCTGAGGTCATTCACTGGGATACATTGACAGTGGATGGAAAGGAATACATAAGGCTGAAAAGAAAGGATGAAAAGTATGAAGTGTTCAACACATGGGCAAAAATTATCAGAACATGCTCCAGGTCAGATCTTGAAGAGATGTTTGAGATAGGAATGAAGTTGTATACAAATATACTAAAGGCTCCAGGGATTTCAATTACAAAACTGGTAATGGAGTATCTGTGTATGATGTTCAAACCTGAAGAAGTAAAGCATGTGATCAAGGATGTATTCAAGTCAGTCAACAGTTGGACTCTATATGAAATTAGTGGAGTATATACAGTGACTTTGGATTAAATCACACTGAATACTTCCTAGTGGATAGAGTGTATAATCATAGCAGATTGAAGCTACATGCCATGCTGAAGAAAAAGTTAAGATGTGTTCCAGATTCAGAAATGGCTAAATACTTGATTCAAAGAACCATCAATCAGAGTTTGGGATTGGATGCAAACACTGGAATTTAGGCCATGATAGAATTTTGGGAGCATCTTGAAGAAAATTTGAAGAACTTGACTTCTCTTCCTAAAAGTCAAGTTAGGGGGAGATTGTTGGGAACTGAAGAATTCATCAAGTATGGTTAATGCTGCTGGTTCAAAGTTACTACTGCTAGAAGACTTAAAGGTTAATACTGCTGAGTGTTACTACTGCTAGTACTATTAATACTGCTAGTCAAAGTTAGTGCTGCTTGAACAAAGTTAGTACTGCTTAGCTAGTTAGTACTGCTAGTGGTTAGTGCTGCTTAGTAGTTAATGCTGCTAGAAGAAATTTAATACTGCTGAAGATTAATACTGCTTATATGATGAAGATTCGCATGAAAGGATATACATAGAAGCTTAGAGATATACATGGAAGATATACTGAAGATATTTTATTTATTGTAATTATCTTTGTATTCAGTATATATATTGTATAGTTTAGAATAGTGATTTAACTTTGGTTTTATTCATTCTATTAGAGAGAAAATCAACCTCAAGGCATAGATCCTAATTCTAGAGAGGTAGAATTCGTATTGGTGAGCCTGTTCATCAATATTGAGGTTGAGTGTGTAATCTTGTAACTTCAAAGCATTCAATACAAGTTTACAGTTTGTTCTTCATATTTACTGTGTTGATTTCATTGAATATCAAAGTGTTATTCCGCAAACTTCTTTGATATTGTTTCTGAGAATTAATTCTTGTTGAGAATTCGATCCTGACATAATTTACATTAGCAGTAGTAACTGACCCCCGCAGTAGTAACTCTTTGAAGTAGTAGTAATACTTACTAGCAGTAATAACACTAACTGGCAGTAGTAATACAGACTAGCAATAGTAATACATCCTAGCAGTATTAACACAGACTAGCAGCATTAACACAGACTGGCAGTAGGAAAACTAACCAGTAGTAGTGACACAAACTAGCAGTGGTAATACAGACTAGCAGTATTAACTATACTTCACTTTTGTTTGGCCTTTCATCCTAAAACACTTAAGCACACAAGGGTTAATAGCACCAATTTAATGAAAGAAAATAAGGAGGAATCTATATAGGTACATAGAGAGAATGAGAATATACTTATTCATTGTTCATCATGCCCACACTTGTGACCAAGAATATGAATCTACCCACATCAAAAGCTTTTGTGAATAGATCAGCAAACTGGTTACTTGTGTGTATTTTCTGAACCTGAATTAGCTTCTTCTCATTACAGTCTCTGATAACATGGTACCTTATTTCTATATGATTTGTTTTTGAATGCTTGACAGGATTATTAACAATGCTAATAGCACTGCTGTTGTCTATGAAAATAGGAGTGTGAAGAAATGTCACACCATAGTCCATCATTTGATTCTAAATCCATAGCACTTGTGAGCAGCAGCTTGCAGCAGCTATGTATTCTGCTTATGTTGTTGAAGTGGACACTGTGGTTTGCTTCTTACACTGCCATGATACTAGTCTTGCACCCAAAAACTGACATCCTCCAGTTGTAGACTTTCTGTCCAAGTTAGCTCCACCCAAATCACTATCTGAATATGCCAGTAGGTCAAATGGTGAGTCATGAGGATACCAAAGTCCTAATCTGGGTTGACCTTTGAGATATCTGAATATCCTCTTGACTGCTTGAAAATGTGATTACTTTGGCCTAACTTGAAATCTTTCACACACACAAACAGGGAACATGATATCT
Source organism: Arctium minus (assembly GCA_954870635.1). Classification (NCBI taxonomy): domain Eukaryota; kingdom Viridiplantae; phylum Streptophyta; class Magnoliopsida; order Asterales; family Asteraceae; genus Arctium; species Arctium minus. Next base: position 24,071,692 of record OX941081.1, on the reverse strand, counting down.
GGTCTAGAAGCTATGAGATACATGAGAGAGCCAATCATGGATCTGTAATAATGAACATCCACATCCTCCCCCTCAAGATCTGCAGTTATTTGTTTGTGTGTCTCCATGGGTGTGCTTGCAGGCTTGGAATCTGAGAACCCAAACTTGGTTAAAATGTCCTGCACATACTTGGTTTGGCTTATGAAGATTCCATCTTGTTTCTGCTTAACCTGTAGCCCAAGGAAGAACGTAAGTTCACTCATAGAACTCATCTTGAATCTCTTATGCATTAATTCTTCAAAATCTCTGCACAATTGATCTTTTGTGGATCCAAAGATGATGTCATCCACATAGATTTGCACTAACAGGATGTCCTTCTTCTTCCTTTGAATGAACAGAGTCTTGTCAATGATTCCTCTCTCAAAACCATTTTCCAAGAGATAGGTAGACAATGTGTCATACCAAGCTCTTGGTGCTTGATGTAATCCATACAGTGCTTTCTTCAATTTGTATACTCTGTCAGGGTACATGGGATTTTCAAACCCTGGGGGCTGACATACATATACTTCTTCTTCAATTTTGCCATATAGAAAAGCACTTTTCACATCCATTTGGTAGACTTTGAACTTCATGAAAGAAGCATAGGCTAAAAACAGCCTAATTGCCTCAATCCTAGCCACTGGTGCAAAAACCTCTTCATAATCAATTCCTTCTTCTTGAGTGTACCCCTGTGCTACCAATCTAGCCTTGTTCTTGATCACTATCCCTCTCTCATCCTTCTTGTTTCTGAAAATCCATTTTGTCCCTATAGCTCTGTGTCCTTTAGGCAGTTCTACCAAATCCCATACATTTTGCAGTACAAACTGCAGCAGCTCCTCTTGCATTGCTTCTATCCAGCTTGGATCTTTCATTGCATCATGCGCCTTTTTGGGCTTAACCTGAGATAGAAAGCAAGATAGTAAGCCTGATTGTATGTCTTTTAATCCTCCCAACTTACTCTGATTCCTTGTGATGATTGGAGAATTGATGTCACCAATCACCAACTGAGGAGGATGATCTTTATGCACTTTTTTTTGATGAATAGTCTCTTCATTAATCTCTGCATCCAGATTAGAGTCATTCTTTTCAAGAGAGCTGCCACCAAACTCTGAGGAGTTCTCATCATCAGTATCATCTTCTGCCAATGCAGGCATCTCAGGTTCTAGATGTTCTGAAGTCAAAAGTTGATCCTCCTTTTCATCTCTCTTCTCTTCATTCTGAGCACTTGCAGTATCCTTTGAATTTGAAGCATCTTTCTTCTCTTGAACACATAGTTCAATAGGATCTGCTGTAGAGATTGGGAATAGCACAAACTCTTGTCTTTTGTCTTGTACTGATTCTGTCCCTGTTCCTGCATTATTCTCATAACTGAAACCCAAAGAATTAGTTAGTGACTCAATGTCAAAAAGCCAATAAGGGCCTGTACCAAGTTTATTTGGTGTGCTCTCATTGCATTTGACATTGTCACTTTCCTCAATTATTCTAGAAGAGGTATTAAATACTCTGTAAGCCTTACTTTGGGATGAGTACCCAACCAGAAATCAATCATCTGCTTTGCTATCAAGCTTGCCTAAGTGTGTTTTGGTATTAAGAATTGTGCAAGGACACCCAAATGGTTTGAAAAATCCAATAAAAGGTTTCTTCTTGTTAAAAAGTTCATATGGTGTTTTGCCTTGAGATTTAACTATTAGAACCCTGTTTTGAACATAACAAGCAGTATTAACTGCTTCTGCCCAAAATGTAACTGGCAGTTTTGAATCTGCCAACAGGGATCTTGCAGCTTTAATCAGTGTCCTATTTCTCCTCTCAACAACTCCATTCTGTTGAGGGGTCCTAGGAGCACTGTATTGTCTCTCAATACCTTTTTCCTCGCAGAAGCTGTTTAGATCATGGTTTTTAAATTCAGTTCCATTCTCAGACCTGATGATTTTAACTCTTTGATTTGTTTGGTTTTCAACTCTGAGAATAAAGGATTTGATCAGTCCATTTGTCTCATCCTTTGTCCTCAGAAAATAGACCCAAGTGAATCTAGAGAAATCATCAACAATAACTAAGCAGTAAGATTTCTTGCCAATACTCATCACATTAGTAGGACCAAACAGATCCATATGAAATAATTTGAGAGGTGTAGAGATTGTATTTACCTCTTTGGACTTATGAGAAGATTTGTGTTGTTTGCCTTTAAGACAAGCAACACAATGATCATCACATGAAAATACCTTTTGTGGCAAACCTCTTACAAGGTTGTTTTTCACAAGTTTATTCATTGTTTTAAAGTTCATGTGACACATCCTTCTGTGCCAAAGAGATGATTCATCAACATAAGCTTTTGAAAATAGACAATTAAATGATGAATCATTAGATACATTCTCTAAATCCAAGCAATAAACATTGTCCTTTCTTGGTGTTCTCAGTAGTATCATACTTTCATCAACTACCTTGAACCCTTTAGCAAGGATAATACATTCAGTTTCAGTAAACAATATACTATGTTTCTTGTCACAAACCTGTGATACACTTAACAGGTTGTATCTCAATTGCTCAACATAGTAGACATCCTCAAAGGTCATCTTACCCTTTGACACATTACCTTTTCCACTAATCTTTCCTCCAGATGGATTATCACCAAATGCAACATGTCCTCCATCAATTCTTTTGAAGTTTTGTAGGCAGGACTTGTTGCCTGTCATGTGCCTAGAGCAACCACTATCAACATGCCAAATGCTCTTCCCTTTTAGCTGTTGGTTGCCCAGCACATAAAGTAGAACAGTTAGTTTTTAATAGGAACCCAAGCTAAAGTGGTATTGGGTTTCCCATTCTCATCAACATATTCATAATCAGTTTTGATGAGCTTTTCAGACTGGGGAATCTTATGGCTTGAGTATTTTGTCAGGATAATAGGTCTTGCAGTACTAACACTGGAAGCAGTACTAACTGAATTAGCAGTACTAACTAGGTTAGCAGTACTAACTCTATTAGCAGCACTAACATTGGTAGCAGCAGTATTTCTGTTAGCAGTACTATTTAAGGTAGTAGTACTAACAGGTTAGTGCTTTTTGGGACCCAAACCTGGACAAATTTGTTTTCTTTCTTATTCATTAAGTTACTCCTTGACTTGTTTGGAGTATTTTTCTTTGATTTTGCAAACTTGTTTTGAACATTAGCTTTTAAAGGTGCTCTTTTTACATTATTAGTCATATGATTCCTTCTTTGATTCCTATCACCAACAGGATTTTGTATATGACTTTGAAAATTTATCCTTTGGTTCATAGGATTGAAATAACAGTATTTGGCAATATGATTAAGCTTTCCACAAATAAAACAAGGTTTTGGTCTATTGATTCTACTCAGATCAACCCCTTGTTTTTGTGCCCACTGATTATTCTAGTTTATTTGATTACCCCTTGTTTTATCATGTTTTTGGGGCTGATGCTGTTTACATGTATAGGGATTCACAACTGTGGTATGCATATAGTGGATTCCCTGTACATTTCCCTTTTCTCTCTTTGAGCTATCCACCTTTTCACTCTTGATGAATGGTTTACCCCCCCTTTCATTTGTAAGGATATGATTTTTGTACAGGAATCTCTTCTGCATTCTTACTCTCAGAATTCTCTTCCTCATTCTCTTCTTCAACCACCACACTATCTATAGGATCTACTTATGTTGCTCCTATAGGTAAGTCCTCCTTATTTTGGTTCTCTAAGAGATCTGAAGAGGGAGGGATGTAATTATTGTTGTAAGGTGGAGGTGTTGCATTGTATCCTATACCACTCTTGATCTTATCATGAACTTGAGCTTTAAGCAAAGAGTCCATTGCTTTGGAAGCATAAGAGAACTTCTCACTTTCAAGCTTAGCTTTCTCATACTCACTCTTTATCTTATCACACTCCTCTTTAGACTTTTCTATTTGAATCTCTAATTGATCTTTCTCCCACTTCCAGTAACTTGTGTCATAGTAATGCTGAAGTTCATTGGCCTTGTAAGCCTTGATTTGATCTTCAAACTTCTCAACAATCACTTTATACTCTCTTATATCTTTTTCTAACCTTTTAAGGTCGTCACACATGCTTTGGTTATGATCCCTGTACTTTTGTACAGTCTGATGACACTCTTTAGTGCACAATTTAGTTTTTACCTCTGTTGGAATATCTGTGCTTGAAGATTCTGAGACTTCTGCCATCAAGGCTTGATTCTGAACAACTTCTTCTGCTTGATCACTCCAATCAAATCCCATTCCTTCTTGAGAAACAAGAGCTTGAGTGGAGTTTCTGTTGTTTTGGAAGCTTGAGGAATGTGCTTGCTTGTGGTTGCTGCCATATTGTTGAGGAATTCCTCCTCTGCATTCTTTTGCAAAGTGTCCCATCTTGTGACACTTGTAGCACTCCACCTTTGACTTGTCAAACCCAACACCATCTTCTCTCCTCTGAGAAAAGTTGTTCCTTCCAGTCCTCTTTATGAATCTCTTGACCCTCATAGTTAGCATGGCCATCTGCCACTTTATATCCATCTCCTCAAGGTCATCTGCATTAATTTGTTCAAGATCATCATTAATTAAACCAGAATTAGCATAACTAGCAAGAAAAGCTTCTAATACAGAGTCATTAGATACATCCTGCTTAGATACATAAGCCGTACTAACTGATTCTATATTAGCAGCAGAATCAGTAGAAGAAGAAGATGATAAAAGAGCAGCATTATGAGTGTATCCAGATGGTCTTTTCTTGGCTTCCACTTCAGCCTCAAACACCTTTAAGTCATTATAAAGATCGTCTAGTTCTTTGTCCTCCAGCTTGTCATTCTGTCTGAAGGAGACAGTATACATGGTCCATTCATCTCCAAGGGACCTTAAGAACTTTCTGTTTACATCATCTTGATCAATCTGCACTCCAACAGTAGCTAGTTCACCAATTAGCTTGTTAAACCTGTCAAAAGTTTGAGTCATGGACTCATTCTTAGTTGACATGAAGTTTTCATACAGTAGCTTCAATATTGACTTCTGATTTCTCTTGGTACTTTTGGTACCAGAGAATCTCTTCTCTAGAGCATTCCAAAGCATCTGGGCATCAGTGCAGTTGCAAAATTGGTGTTGATACTCATTAGGAATAGCAAGAGCAGTGTGCTCAAGGCTTTCATATCTGTCTGCCTTATCTTCCTCTCTCCATCTGTCTTTGGTGGGATTCTTTTTCCATCTGCTCCAATCTTTTCTTCATTAGATGGGCCATTCTCAATGATGTCCTACATAGAGTAATCTGTGAGAAGAATGTATTGCCTGATCCTAATCTTCCACATGTCAAACTCATTAGATCTGAGCATTGGAACCTTTGAGACCAGAACGCTATCACTTGAACCGTCCATGATGATTGTTGTTTTTCTGAGTTTAACAAAGCTCTGATACCACTTGTCAGGATCGAAATTCAAACAAGAATTTAATTCACACACACTCAAAATCAATGCTAAAGAAGTTGCAGAAAAACACTTCAACACTAACAATCAATGAAACATTATATACACTTAAATCACAAGTTATATTGATTAAACTTGATGATTACACACAAAACCTCAATCTGTTGAAAAGGCTCAACAGACATTTTATACTTCTCTATAGAAAGGATCTAAACTAGTCTTGAGTTTAATTCTCTTTAAAACAAAACTTATGAATGATAATTATTCTATCAAAAACTTCTATACTATATAAACAAGAGATAATTATCATAATAAAATTGATCTTCAATCCATAATTATCTCCTTTACTTTAGCTTCAATATATACAGCTGTCTTCATTCTCATACGGAGTCTTCATCTCATAAGCATAACTATCTTCAAGAGCAATATTAATTCTGAACTAGCAGTATTAATCTCAGCAAGCAGTATAAATTTTGTCTCAGCAACATTAACTCCTTCAAGCAGTAGTAATTGTGATCTGGCAGTACTAACTTCTTCAGGCAGTAGTAATAGTCATGTCTAGCAGTAGTAACCATCCTTAGCACATTTCAGACCCAACATTCTAGATATTATATTGTTAGTTGTTAGATAATATCTAATATAGATATTAGTTGTTGGGAGCACTTAGAAATAAGAAAACGTACACAACACACACTCACGGTGTAAACAGAGAGAACACATCAAGAGCTAAAACCGAACACCAAACCTTGTAATCGTTTGTTATTAATCAAACAGGTTGGTAATCTTGTTATTGTTGTTGTTTTGAATCAAAAGTTTAAGAAAGAGCTTCAAACAGATCAATACCGAACCTTGTAATCGTTGAATGTTATATCAAACAGGTTGGTAATCGTTTATTTGATTTATCTGGTAAAGATCCTTGTTCAAATCAGGGACAAACAACGTGGCACAGTCGTGCCACCCCTCGAGAGTCCGAAAAATTTCCGAATCTTGTTTCGTGACTTTGGTCCAACGCTGAAGGTTTGAGATATGGATTGATGTCTTCCCAAGGTTTTACTTGCTTAACTTACTATGATTTTCTGGGCGTTACAATCCTCCCCCACTTGGGAAAGATTTCGTCCTCGAAATCACACTCTATGAGAATAGTTGCGTGTATCTTCGTTTCATATCCTCCTCTGTTTCCCACGTGACATTTGCACCTCGATGGTGCTTCCATTGGACTTTAACCATAGTTACTTCTTTATGGCGTAACTTCTTTGTCTTTGCTTCTAAGATTGCTTCCCACTCCTCCACGCAACGATTTCCGTTGTCTACCCGAATTTCCGTCAAGGAAATCACACTCTCCTCTTCGGATAAGCATTTGCAGAGGTAACACACGTGAAAGGTAGGATGTATTCCATCCATTTTTGGAGGTAGGTCTAACCGGTAAGCTTGAAGCCCTATCTTCTCCAAGATAACAAAAGGTCAAAGGAAATGGGGACTAAGCTTCCTACGCTTCCCAAATCGGATAATCCCCTTCCATGGAGATACCTTCAACATTATGCGATCTCCCACTTGAAACTCGACCGGTCTTCTCTTCTTGTCTGCATAGCTCTTCTGTCGATCTTGATCCCCCTTCAAACGACCACAAATCTCCTTTATCTTGTCCCCCGTCTCCTAAACAATTTCCGGTCCGGCGAATTGCCTCTCGCCCGTTTCGAGCCAACAAACCGGGGTTCTGCATTTCCGGCCATATAATGCCTCAAACGGCGCCATTCCAATACTGGAATGGTAACTGTTATTATAAGCGAACTCTACCAAGGGTAAATGTGAGTCCGAATTCCCTCCAAAGTCGATAACACACAACTTTAACATATCCTCGAGGGTCTAAATTGTCCTGTCGCTTTGCCCATCCGTTTGAGGATGGTAAGTCGTACTCAAATGGACCCTCGTGCCCGATTCTCTTTGTAGACTGTTAATGCCAAAGATCGTCCAAAGGAAGATCTAAGGTCGGTGTGGAACTTTAACAACTAAAGTAGGCAATCACCCGACAAATTATGCGACAAAAATAAAAAATAAATCAAACACAGAGATTTGGTGACGCGAAAAACCCTGTCGAGGGTAAAAACCATGGACGACAGTAGGATCGTTAAGTGCACTATGGATGTCAATCAAGGACGTCGTCCTTAAGAAGGGGTGATTACAAGTACAATTGATAATATTACAGTATAAAAAGAATGTAATCGTGCGATTGAGTTAGATACGAAGTGACATAACACTTCTGTCGGAAGATTTTTCCTGAGAGAATTCTTGAGAGTTGTGTCTTTGAAAGTACTTCTTAATCAGATAATGATGTCGTGTAGCTCTTTGAGGTTGTATATATAGCTTTAGTCGCCATAAATGAGTATTGATTGTCTAAAGATCTTCATATTGATTGATCTTGATAATGATCGTCCGTTATTAAGGGTGGAAATTTTGTACCAAAACAAACCAGCCAACATGTGTACCAGTCGTACCAATTAAATTGGTACCAATTAAATCGGTACCAATTTAAATTGGCTGGTTGTACCGTACTAAGTGTTTGAACTTGGTTGGTACACGGTATTGAATATTGTATACCACGGTAGTACCGTGGTACCGACTTTTTTAATAATTTAATTAATTATTATTTTTATTAATCAATGCTATTATTAATTTTGATTTTAAAATTTAAAAATACTTAATTCTTTTAGTTTTCACCTTATCACCTAAAGGCCCAAAAAAGTGAAAAACCTAATTAGAAACCCAATTGATCATGTATTGAATATTAAACAATGTTACATTTAACTTTTTTGTTTGATCATTTGCGCATTTTGAATTAGTTTTTTCTTACTTCGTATATGTAACATGAAGTTGGTACAAAACCGGTACCAACATGTACCAACCGAAAAAAGTCGGTACCAATTAAGTCGGTCCCAATTACAATTGGTTGGTACATGGTATAAGATTTTGCAAACCAATTATAATTGGTTGGTACACGGTATTGGCAAAAAAAAGTCGGTACCGTAATGATTCACAAAGGAAAAACGGTTGTGTGTAATGAATGATCAAAGATCTTTAGTAACGTTACATAGATCGTAAGATATAAGCCGGTCGAGAGATTCCTGTTAGTCGTGGACGTGGGAAATTCACAACAATCGTCGTCGAGGACGACAATGTATACTGTCGTACGATGTCGTCAGAACCTTATCTTAATACAAGAATGGTCCATAGACTGGAGACGTTTGGTTTTCTTCCGTTGGTCGTAACTTGTGGAATTTTACCCAAACAATTTGTCCCCAAAATTCGTAAATTAGGCGGCAAGCCGTTTTTTTGAATTTTGTAACCAGGTGGGACACGTGTCAATTTCTTGTAACTGAATCATTTCCTCGAGAACCGAAGCAATTCTAAGGGGAAGCGTGCAACCGTTTTAACTGCTGTGACGTCATGACGACGTGGGGCTCGTGGTGTCAGGTGTAGGGACGAGTGTCGTCCATTCGTAGAGGAGGGCGAATAGTCGATAACAAGTGTCGATCATCTGGTGGTTTGTGCCACCACCACTTTTGCATATAAATAGAGATTTTCACCTGTCCTTTTCCTTTCTACACTTTTAGGAAAGGATTTCAGTTGCTTTCTTTTTTCCTTTAAGAGCTCTCAGTTTGTAAACTCTCGTTTCTACATAAAAAACTTTTTCAATGGCAGTCGACCCTTTTAGCACCGTGAAAGGAGAGGTCGAGATGAAAGAATTTAGACGTTTAGCCAAAATTCCGGTCGACATTCGACTAAATGCTCTGGTCCAGTGGAAGCCGGAGTAGTGTCCGAAGGGGTATTTCGTCCTATACGAGTATCCCTTAAAGATAGGCTTACATGGCCTTTCTCTCCTTTGTCGAGGGATTTTTTGTCGACCTTTGGGTTGTCACCGAGGCAGATGATGACCCAATTTTGGCGAATCGTTCAAGTCGTGGAATGGTTGACGGCTAAGTGGTCATCACCTTTTACTGTGAACGATCTGTTATTGGCCTATTTGGTCAAAGCAGAACCGAACCACAAGTATAGTCTCTTTTCCAGATTTAGAGGAGACCGTGTTTTGGTTCAGGCGGCGGCAGTGAACGATCGAAATTGGAAAACACGGTTTGTTTTTGGTCGCGTGACACCGGGCGACGAAAATGCTCGATGGATCACCACCGAGTGGAACACAACGAGTAAGTTTCTGTCCCTTTCTTTCTCTATTGTTTTGTGTTTTTATCGATCTAATGATTTGAAGTTTTCTTTATGTTCAACCATCGAATTTTCGAGGATCAAGCCATATTCTGATTCGGCCAAGAAGGTCAAAAGTCTCCTGGAGTTCAGTGTTGAGGAGCGTTCGTTCTTCCCCATGGCATCGAGAGTGGAGGACAAAGACGATGAAGATTATGTCATCATCGTCGAGCCTCCTGGTCGAGTCGACACAGATTCTGAAGAGGAGGGAGAAGAGGAAGAAGATGGTGAAGAAGAGAATGAGGATGGCGACACAAGGGAAGCCACTTCGGGTAAGTCTTCTTTTATAGATCGTAATTTCTTTGGGGTCTAGTCGAGCGGACGTCACCCAATAGGGTTCTAATGAGTCTAGTCGTTTGTTGGTTCAAATTATTGTATTCAAGATTAAAGGGTCTAAACTATATTTACTTGATAGTTAAAGTTTGGGGTTTAAATTGTAATAGATTGATAGTTATTAAGCTATTGGGCCTCAAGACCATACGCCCATTAGGCCTAAAATCCTGGGTATTTAATGTTTTGTTTAGCTAGGTTTTAGGTTAATCCTCACAATTAATTTCATAATCATATAGTGAGGTAGCAAGTTTTCTCTGTATTCAAGGGTATTAAGAACATACAAGGTTTAACTGTTTATTCAAGGGATTGGTACATTTTATTAATCTTATTATCTCTTGATATTATTGTGTTTATGTGATTGTTAATCAACTAGATTAAACTGGGATAACAAGTGGTATCAGAGCCTAAAGAATCAAAAAAAAATTTGAAGTTACTATTCATCGAAGTTACTGTTCATCGAAATTTTTTTTTGTTCATTTGATTTCATGAATCTATGTGCGTTTATGTTTAAGATTGATCTGATTAGGTGTGTTTTGCGTTATTGAACACTATCTGATTGATTAATTGCATTAGAAAGTATCAAGTGATTGAATTTGTGATTTTGAGTTTTCTGGGTTCAAAGAGGAGTCGACATTGTGTTCTTTAAATTGAATGCATGAAAGTTGATTTTAATCTTTGTTATTGATTGGGTTGTGTTTGATACATGTTTCTGAGTACAAAAGTCTGGTTTTTGCATTAAATTCATGTGTTTTGTGCGATTTCTGTGTTAATTTTCTGGGCTGCTTATCGACATTCTGGGATTGGTCAAGAACATACCGGTCGAACATAGATCATCGGTCAAATCCTATACCGGTCTATCACACTTTATCGGTTGAATTCTCCTTACCGGTCGAATATAGTTTATCGGTCCAATAGAATACCGGTTGAATAGTTCTATTGGTCCATACCTTCATATCGGTCAAAAACTCTACCGGTCTATCACACTACCGGTCGAGTTCACCATATCGGTCTAGTCCATTACCGGTCGAGACCTTTAAAAGTATATCGGTCGTTTCTATATCGTTCCTGATCAATATCGATCGAATTCACTTTATCGGTCCTTAGCATTATCAGTCTTAGTCGTTTACCGGTCATATCACTCTATCGGTTGTGCAACTTACCGGTCGAAGCAAGTTCCCGGTCGAACAAGCTACCGGTCCTACATCTTACCGGTCGAAGCAAGTTACCAGTCTAGACAAATTTTTGCAAACTGTAATATGGCCTCTAATTGTCAAAAATAAATTCTCTAGGGGCTCTGCCCCCACACCCCTGCAAGGGCGTTGCCCCTTGACCCCACCCGCTAACCGGTTAGCGGGACCCCCGTGCTAAGTCTGCGAAGGGGGACAAAAGTTTTGTGCTTGATCAAAGTTTTCCTAATTTCATTCTTCAGTATTATTTCTTTGTGTTTTATACTATGCAAATTCTGCACTTAATTATTTTTTGGAAATTTATTTTTCTGAAATTATTTTGAGTATGGTTTTATTTTGATTCTAACGATCTCTTCTAGTTGATTGTGTTGATACAGAAAAGTTTGATTACTAACCATACAGCCAGGATGTCGAATTAGCTAAATATGTCTGAAGGTTATAGCCATGATTTTAACAACATGACTCTTTCAGAAGTAAAAGCAAAGGCTAAATATCTTGTTGGACAGTTATCAACATCATCTCGCATGATTGATGAGTATCACAAAGAGGACAAAATACTCAAAGCTGAGAATAAGGCTTTACAGATTCAGATGTCATCTCTTCTTATTCAGATCAATGCTTTAAAAAAAAATTCAAAAGATTCTGATTCTTTAATTGACTTTGCAGGAATAATTGAGTCTAAAGAAAAAGAGATCTTCGATCTTCAAGTAAAGTTGAAAAGATCTGAGTCAAGCTCTACATGGTCTAAGAAGGATGCAATGCAAAGAGTGCTTGAGGAGCTTACAAGGAGTACAAGTGTTGCAAGAGATACTAGTGAAGGACTTAGAAAGATAAATTCTCAACTCTGTGCGGACAGAGATAAGTTTAAAGATAAAGTTCTCAGTATTGAGGTTGAGATTAATAAGCCGAAAGAAAAGGCAACCCAAGACAGAGACAATGCAACAGCTCAAGATGAATCGTTGAAGATTGAAAAAGAGAGAAAAGAATTTGCCAAGAAATTCTCTGACTTCCCCAGAAAAGCCTTCGAAGAAAAGAAATCTTTAGAGCTTAGATGTGTTAAACTTTCTCAACAAGTTTCAGACTTTGAGAAGGTTATCATTCTTGAAAGAGAAAAGGCTGAGAATGAGAAGAAGAAAGTCGAGCTGAAGGATACAAATACAGACTTTTCTGAAGAAAAGAAGATATTTGAGACCGAGATAGCCAAACTGACAAGAAAGCTATCTGAATTGTCAACAAACATCATAAAGGAGAAGAATGCAAAATCTGAGTTGCATAAGAAGTTTGATCTAATTGAAAAGGAAAGAAACAGTTTGTCTTCAAAGATAAAGGAACTTGAAGAGATCGTGTTCAAGGTGAAGCTGACTGAGCACAAGACGCCAGAATCAATAGCTCAATCACCTAGATATGATTAAACTGATTCAGATTGCTCACTCAAAAAGATTTCAAGTTCACATGCTTCAAATGTTTTCTATAATCCTTTCTGTGATTCAGATGATAGTCTTACTTCTAAATCTACTGATCAGATTCGTCCTTCTAACCTTTTCTATGACAAAAATGTTGATGGTTCAGGTAACTTCAAGACGACTAAGTCTCAAAAGAAAAGCTTCTGGAGAAGGGATGATGAGAAAGAAAGAGGAAACTGGATCTAGAGAGTTAAAGGATCCTCGGAGGAGAAGAAGAAAGAAGAATCATTTGTGCATACATCAAATGCCAAATGGAACTATGCTACAAAAGGTAAAACTTTTGGCAAACCTGATCTGGTTTACACAATCCATCAATTGATCAGGTTAGCACAAAAGAAAATTAGTTGTTCCTACTATGGCTCAAATGATTTTGTAAGAAAAGATTATGTGAATAACTGGTATGGTTCTTATTTGTCAGGATCGAATTCTTAACAAGAATAAGGTCTCAGAAACAATATCAAAGAAGTTGCGGAATAACACTTTGATATTCAATATAACAGTAAACAAACAGTATATGATTAACAACTTGTAAACTTGTATTCAATGATCAAATCACAAGATTACACACTCAACCTCAATCTTGAAGAACAGACTCTTTCAAGACGAATTCTACTTCTCTAGAATTAGGATCTATACCTTAAGGTTGATTCTCTCTAGAACATAAAACATATATTTTTAAATCTATGTTAAAACTATATATATACTGAACAAAAAGATAATTACAATAAATAGAATATCTTCAGTATATCTTCCATGAATATCTTCAGAATATCCAGCTGTCATTCTTCTAATTCAAATCTTCATCTTATAAGCAGCACTAATCGGCTTGGCAGTATTAACTACTAAGCAGCACTAACCACTAGCAGCACTAACTAGCTAAGAAGTACTAACTTTGTTCAAGCAGCACTAACTTTGACTAGCAGTATTAATTCTACTAGCAGTAGTAATACTCAGCAGTATTAACTATTGAAGTCCTCTGGCAGTAGTAATCTTGTACTGGCAGCATTAACCATACTTGGTAAATTTTTCAGTTCCCAACAATCTCTCCCTAACTTGACTTTTAGGAAGAGAAGTCAAGTTCTTCAGATCTGATCTTCAAGATGCTTTCAACACCTCAGGTTCAGTTTCCCAAATTTGGATCTAGCCCCAGACTTTGATTTACAGTTCTTCTTACCACAATTTTAGCCATCTCTGAATCCTTTGTGCATAACAGTGTAGCTTTAAGCATCCCTTCTAGCTTCTCCTTGCTATGCTCATAGATTTTGTCCACCAGGTAATATTCATGATAACAGTTGTCAATAGTAATCATGTATACTCCACAGTTTTCAAATAGTATCCATTTATCAATCTTCTTGAATATAAACTCATGATTATGATCTTTAATCCTATAAGCCACTCTTTCTAGATCAAACATCATACACAAATATTCCATTGTTACCTTGAGAAGATTTTCTTCAGTACCTTTCAACACAGGCTCATAGAGTTTCATCCCCACTTTGTACAATTCTTCTATATCAGCTCTTGAACAACTTCTGATAACTCTCCCCCATGTTGAATATGCTTCAAATGAACCATCAGCTCTCTTGATTCTGAAGAAATTCTTTCCACTATCTCTTATAATGTCCCAGAAAATGATCTCTGGAGCTTGTATAGAGATTGGAACAACCTTCAAAGGTTCTACTATTGTCATGTAGAGATCCATACCCTCATCAGTTTGCTTATTGAACTGTTCTGGAATTTGTACTGATTCTACTAAAGGTACATCTGAAGGCTCTGCTGCATATTCTGCTGTTTCTTCCACTCTAGGCCTTTTAGACTGCTTTTTGGAAGCAATTGTCTTCACTCTTTTCCCAGATTTAGCTTCTACACCAACACCCTCATGTTCTTCCTTCATTTCTTCAGCTTTATCTTTTGAAGGTGTGGTCTCCTCAGGAAATGGTTTCTGAATATTCAGATCATACCTTTCCTTCATTCTTCTCTCAGCCTCTTCCCTTTGAACTGAATCCCCTTGAAGCTTAGACCTCTCTTTCTGGTACAACTCTTCAAGCTGAGTGTATGCCATGTTGGTGAACATCTCCCCCTTAACACCAATTGAACCTTTCAGGAAATTTATCATCTTTCTTCTTTCCTGATTGGCCAAAAATGTTTTGGAAGGTTGTCTTTTCTGTTTTTGAATTGGCATCTTTTTGACTTGAAGTTTCTTCGCTTGAGCTGCTTCTTTTATGCTTTTCTGATATTTTGCATTCAACTTTCTAGCCATGATCTTTGCCAGTTCTCTATCTGTTTCTGTTTGAATCTGCTCCTCCTTTTCCAATTGATCTTGAAGCTGCTTTGCTATTGCCTCATCTATTTCAATCTGAGTCTTCTTCTTTGCAGGCAATTCAGCTTCTTCAACCATCTTTTCCTTTCCTTTTCCCTTTATATTCTTCAAGACTTCCTTCTCTTTTTCCTTCTTTGAGATCCCTTCTTCATTGATGACTACTCCCTTGGCCTTTTGAGTAGCCTTAGGAGTATCATTTTTGGCTTTAACCAAAGTTTCTGCTATCTCCATTTCCTCTAAAGAGAGCCCTGTTTCTTCTGCTTCTTGTATTTTAACAACATTAACTGTTTCTTCTATTGTTGCAGCATTAACAGTTTCTGCTGTTGTTCCATGTTCTGTCTCCCCCTCAACTTCAAC
The DNA here is from genome assembly GCA_954870635.1 of Arctium minus. NCBI lineage: Eukaryota > Viridiplantae > Streptophyta > Magnoliopsida > Asterales > Asteraceae > Arctium > Arctium minus. Next base: position 24,056,357 of record OX941081.1, on the reverse strand, counting down.
TTCCTTTACAGCTGAGCTTTCTTTCTCTGTTTCTCCCTCTGGCTTCTCCCCCTTGTTGAAAGTATCTTGAACATTTGCCCTCTTCTTCAGCACAAATTGCTTCTTTTTCTTTTTAAGTACCAACCTCTTCACCAGCTTCTTGAGTTTGGTAATTTGCACTTGTTGGGACAAAATTACCAGCTTCATTTCTTCTATTTCTTTCCCTTGTTTAAGAACATCTTGGTTGATGTTGCCCATTGTTTCCATCAATTCATAGTAGTTATATTTGTCCTCACCTTCTCCAGAAGCGTTACCCTCTTTTGAAGGATCATGGGATCTTTTAGTAGTGGAAGTCTTTTGCCTAGCAGAAGCACTATCCACTCCCTTGGTTTCTTGGCACCTGGGACCTTTGACTGATTGCTCATTCATAGTTGCCATGGGGGAGGTCTTATTTATTTTACCACTGTCCTTCTCTGTGCTAGCAGAAGTAGTGGCAGCCTGCTCACCTATATGCTCATCCTCCTCCTCAGAGAGCACCTCCTTGGGGTAGGGAGACACCCCTGTGGTTTCCCTGAAGATATTCTCTAAGGGAGAATCCTCCCTTAGAGGGCTTAAAGGCTTAGAGGGTGAAGGTACAAGAAGGGAAGGAGCCTTCTTTGCCTGTTTCCTTTTGTATGTTTGGGTGATTGGTGAAGTTGGTTTATCAAGAAGAGACTGGGGAATGGATTTAGAGTGGGAAGGTTGGGATTGGCTAGCAGTGGGATGGTCTAATGGGGGCCTTGACCCTGCTGCCATACCTTCATCAGTGTGGGACACCACCATCATTGTAGAGAACAATGGGATGTCAACTCCTTCCGAGTCCCCAGCAGATCTTCTCATATTTGAGAAAACCTTGCCTTTAGGGGGTTTAGGTACATATACCCCATCAAAATGAGGCATATCCGTTAATTCGTGGGTGATAACTTCTTGGACAAACCTGGGGTACATATAAAAGCTCTTTTTGCTTCCCAGGTTTGAGACAAGATCACTGAAAATCATTTTAGAAAAATTATACTTTCTGGCAGTGGCCAAGCACACCAAAGCATAAGCAATGGTGCTACTGAACTCACTCCATCCAGTAGTCTTTTTAGAGATACAATGCATAAGGGTATGGACAAAGAAACGCCATTGAGGTGAAAATTTTGCTTTTGAGAACTTGAACACACCCAATGGGCCTCCATACCCCATTCTTGTAAGAGTAGAAAACAGATCATCATTAGAGATAGAAGTTATACCAGAGGCATCGTCTAGACGTAGACTGATGCGAATTACCTCTTCAGTAACTGTCAAGGGTTTGTCACACACCCTTGTCTTGATCATTTGCACACCGTTCTCAGTAACAATGGTGGCATTTGCCCAGAATTGCCTTTGATGCTCGATATAGATGGATGGCGATACAGTGAGAGCATGGGCAATATGGCTTGTCTTGAGGAAATCCACAATCTGGTGGAAACCAGCGGCTTGTTTGGGCTTTTGTAGCATCGCGATTTCATTGTGCTCGTCTATAAATGCCATTGATGCCATTGATCTTGAAGTTTCTTGCCTGAAAACTTTGAACTTGAGAGAGAAGGGTTAGAGCGCAAGTGAACAGTAGTCAAAGAGTCGTTATGAACTTTTTAGGCGGGGAAAGGGTATTTATAGTATTCGGAACATAAGCAGTATTAACCACTAGCAGTATTAACTAACTAGCAGTATTAACTGAGAGCAGTATTAACTGAAAGCAGTATTAACTGAAAGCAGTATTAACCACTAGCAGTATTAACTAACTAGCAGTATTAACTGAGAGCAGTATTAACTGAAAGCAGTATTAACTACTAGCAGTATTAACTAACTAGCAGTATTAACCATTAGCAGTATTAACAATGCACTGGCAGTATTAACACTGCACTGGCGGTATTAACACTGCACTGGCAGTATTAACAATACTTACTCTTTTAAGCTTGTGATGAACTGAGTACTGCTATGTATTCTCTGAAAAGGAAGATTAGTAACACCAAGAATAAATAATATACAGGTATGTAACCACTTTTTGAGAAGGAGCTTATTCAGAGTTGATCATTCCCACACTTGTTACCAAGAAAGTGAATCTACCCACATCAAATGCTTTGGTGAATAGATCAGCAAACTGGTTAGCAGTATGAACTTTTACAACTTGAATAAGTTTCTTTTCATTGCAGTCTCTTATGAAGTGATACCTGATCTCAATGTGCTTTGTCTTTGAGTGCTTGACAGGATTATTCACAATGCTAATAGCACTGCTATTATCAATAAAAATTGGAGTGTGTAGAAAGGTTACCCCATAATCCAGCATTTGATTCTGAATCCATAAGACTTGAGAACAGCAACTTGCAGCTGCTATGTACTCTGCCTCTGTTGTAGATGTGGACACTGTGGTTTGTTTCTTGCACTGCCATGAAACTAGTCTTGCACCCAAAAACTGACATCCTCCAGAAGTAGATTTTCTGTCCAAGTTTGCTCCACCTAGATCACTGTCTGAGTATGCAAGTAAGTCAAAAGATGAGTCATGAGGATACCAAAGCCCCAATCTGGGTTGCCCTTTGAGATATCTGAATATCCTCTTAACAGCTTGATAGTGAGATTGCTTTGGCCTAACTTGGAATCTTGCACATACACAGACTGGAAACATTATATCTGGCCTAGAGGTTGTAAGATACATGAGAGAGCCAATCATGGATCTATAATGATGAACATCCATATCCTCCCCCTCAAGATCTGCTGTTATTTGCTTGTGTGTCTCCATGGGTGTGCTGGCAGGTTTTGAATCTGAGAAACCAAACTTGGTTAGAATGTCCTGCACATACTTGGACTGACAGATAAATATTCCATCTGACTTCTGTTAAACTTGAAGGCCAAGGAAGAAAGTAAGTTCCCCCATGGAACTCATTTTGAACCTTTGATGCATTAGTTCCTCACACTCCTTGCACATGTTGTCTCTTGTAGATCCAAAGATGATATCATCAATATAGATTTGGACCAGCAAGATATCCTTCTTCTTTCTCTTGATAAATATAGTCTTATCAATGACTCCTCTTTCAAAGCCATTTTCCAAGAGATAGGATGACAGAGTGTCATACCATGCTCTTGGAGCTTGATGCAGTCCATAAAGTGCTTTCTTCAATTTGTATACCCTGTCTGGATAGCTTGGGTTTTCAAACCCTGGTGGTTGACAGACATATACCTCTTCTTCAATCAAGCCATAGAGAAATGCACTTTTTACATCCATTTGATATACTCTGAATTTCATATAAGAAGCATAAGCCAAGAATAATCTAATTGCTTCTATCCTCGCTACAGGTGCAAATACTTCTTCATAATCTATTCCCTCTTCTTGTGTATACCCTTGAGCCACCAACCTTGCTTTGTTTCTTATTACTATGCCTCTTTCATCTCTCTTATTCCTGAAGACCCATTTTGTTCCTATTGCTCTTTGGCCTCTAGGAAGGTCTACCAGATCCCAAACATCTTGCAGCTTGAATTGCAGTAGCTCTTCTTGCATTGCTTCTATCCAACTGGACTCTTTCATAGCATCATGTGCCTTCTTAGGCTCAAGCTGGGATAAAAAGCAAGAAAGCACTGTGTGCTGTTGGTCTTGCATTTCTTGCAGCCTGCTTTGATTTCTAGTCATCATAGGAGAGGATATGTCTCCTATTACCAGCTGTGGAGGATGATTCTTTTGAATTCTGGTGTGATGATTAGGTTCTTCATTAAGTCCCACCTCTAGATTGGAGTCATTCAACTCAACTGAGGTGTTTTCAGCAGCTACTTCTGATTCTTTATTGTCTTGAGTCTCCTCATCTCTACTTTCTTCTTCACTCTGACTTGGTCCAGTAGATGGTTTCTTTTCATAGTTTTCAACAGGATCCACTGTGGGTATGGGAAAGATCACAGATTTAAATATACTGTCTTGGACTTGGGTAGTTCCTGATCCTCCACTCCCTGGACCTGCATAATCATCACTACTGAAACCAAAAGAGTTAGTTAGTGAATCAATGTCAAATAGCCACTGAGGACCAGACCCAATAGGATTTGGTGTGTTCTCATTGCATTTGACATTGTCACTTTCTTCAATTATTCTAGAAGAAGAGTTAAAAACTCTGTAAGCCTTACTCTGAGATGAGTAACCAACAAGAAATCCATCATCTGCTTTGCTATCAAACTTACCTAAGTGAGATTTAGTATTGAGAATTGTACAAGGACACCCAAAAGGTTTGAAAAATCCAATAAAAGGGTTTTCTTTTATTTAAAAGCTCATATGGGGTCTTGTTCTTTGGCTTGACCACTAGAACTCTGTTTTGGACATAACAGGCAGTATTAACTGCTTCAGCCCAGAAGGTAATTGGCAGTTTTGAATCAGCCAACAGAGACCTAGCAGCCTCTATTAGTGTCCTATTTCTCCTTTCAGCAACTCCATTCTGTTGAGGAGTCCTAGGAGCACTATATTGTCTTTCAATTCCTTTTTCTTCACAAAAGGTGTTTAGATCAAGATTTTTAAATTCAGTCCCATTATCTGATCTAATGACTTTTACTTTTTGATTAGTTTGGTTTTCAATTCTTAGAATAAAGGATTTGATCAGTCCACTTGTCTCATCCTAAGTCCTTAGAAAATATACCCAGGTAAATCTAGAGTAATCATCAACAATAACTAAGCAGTAAGATTTCTTGCCTATACTCATGACATTTGTAGGACCAAACAGATCCATATGCAATAACTGGAGACAAGAAGAAATTGTATTTAACTCTTTGGTCTTATGAGAAGTTTTGTGCTGTTTTCCTTTAAGACAAGCAACACAATGATCATCACATGAAAAGACTTTTGATGGTAAACCTCTTACAAGGTTGTTTTTAACAAGTTTGTTCATAGTCTTGAAATTCATGTGACACATCCTTCTGTGCCATAGGGAAGATTCATCCACAGAAGCTTTTGAAACCAGACAGTTCAGGGATGAATCACTATCAACATTGTCCATATCTAGACAATAGACATTGTCCTTTCTTGGAGTTCTAAGTAGTATCATGCTTTCATCAACTACCTTGAACCCTGGAGCAAGGATCATACACTCTGTATTAGTAAATAATATGCTATGTTGTTTGTCACAATCCTGTGATACACTTAACAGGTTGTACTTCAATTTATCAACATAGTAGACATTCTCAAATGTCATCTTACCTTTTGTAACATTACCTTTTCCACTTATTTTACCTCCAGTAAGATTATCTCCAAATGCAACATGTCCTCCATTGATATGCTTGAAATCCTGAAGACATGACATGTTGCCTGTCATGTTCCTAGAGCAACCACTATCAACATGCCATATGCTCCTTCCCTTGAGCTGTTGGTTGCCCTGCACATAAGATAAATCAGTTAGTATGAAATAGGAACCCAAGCCAAAGTGGTCTTGGGTACCTCTTTCTCATCAAAATACTTGCATTCTTTCTTGATAAGATTTTTAAACTTTGACTCCTCATTTCTGGAGTACTTTGTCACAATGATAGGCTTGGAAACACTTTTGCTAGAAGCAGTACTGGTTTTAGAAGTACTAACTGCCTTAGTAGCACTTGCATGCTTAGCAGTACTAACCTTGTTAGAAGTAGTAACTGTGTTAGCAGTAGTAACTGTGTTAGCAGTAGTAACTGTGTTGGCAGTATTAACCTTTGAAGAGGTACTAACAGTATTAGCAGCATTAATATTTTCAGCAGTACTAACACTGGTAGCAGCAGTAATGCTTCCAGCAGCACTATCCCTGTCAGCAGTACTAACAGTTTTAGTGCTTCTAGGCACCCACATTTTAATACTTTCTTTTAAAACCTTTTTCTTTATGGGGCCTTTAGTTTCAACAGATTTCTTCATCACATGTTTCTTTCCAGCCTTCCTATAACCAATAGGTTTTTGCACAAATCTTTGAAAGTTCATCTGTTGGTTAATAGGGTTAAAGAAACAGTACTTAGCCAAATGGTTTAACTTTCCACATATGAAACAAGGCTTTGGTCTATTGATTTTACTCAGATCAATGCCTTGTTTTTGTGCCCATTGGTTATTCCAGTTTCTCTGATTTCCCCTTGGTTTATCATGTTTTTGGGGCTTATATTTATTGCATGCACACTGCTTGCAAGGGATAGGGTTCACAACAGTGGTCTGCTTATAGTGACCCTTCTTGTGCTTTCCCTCAGTCTTTTCTGTCTCATTGGACTTGATCCAATGCTTTCCACATCTCTCATTGGTGATTATGTGGTTTTCTATAGGAATCTCACCACTCACAGTGTTGTCCTTATCCTTGACAACTTCGTTCTCAGTTTTATCCTTAACAACTACTTCATCTAAGGGATCTATCTCAGTGGCTCCCTTAGGTAGGTCCTTCCTATCCTTTGTTTCTAACAAATCTGAACTAGGAGGGATGTAGTTGTTGTTATAGGGTGGTGGTGTGGTATTGTACCCTATTCCTCTTATCAGTTTATCATGAATCTGAGTTTGTAGCAAAGAATCCATTGCTTTGGAAGCATTGGAAAACTTTTCTACATCTAGTTTGACTTTAGCTAGCTCTCCTCTTAGCTTTTCACTCTCTTCTTTGGATCTGGTCAGTTGAAGTTCTAAGTCATTCTTCTCCCACTTCCAGTAGTTTGTGTCATAAGAGTGTTGAAGCTCATTGGCTTGAAAACCCTTAATCTGCTCTTCAAATCTCTCAACTATCCTCACATAATCTTTTATGTCCTTTTCCAATCTCTTAAGGTCATCACTCATGTACTGATTGTGATCCCTATACCTTTTAACAGTGTTAATGCAATTTTGAGAACATAGATTGGAAGTTACCTCTGTTGGGAGATCAGACACCTCTGCCATTAGAGCTTGGTTTTGAATTGCCTCTTCAGCTTGATCACTCCAATCAAACCCCATACCTTGTTGAGAGACAAGGGCTTGTGCAGAGTTTCTGTTATTATTGAAGCTTCCAGATTGTGTCTGCTGATGGTTGTTGTTGTGAGACACTTCAATTCTGCATTCCCTAGCAAAGTGTCCCTTTTGATGGCATTTATAGCATTCCACCTTAGACTTGTCAAAACCTGCTCCATCTTCTCTTCTTTGGGAGAAGTTGTTTCTCCCAGTTCTTTTGATGAACTTCTTAACTCTCATAGAGAGCATGGCCATTTGCCATTTAATGTCCATCTCTTCAAGATCATCTGGATGGAGTTGTTCCAAGTCATCATTAATAAGGGAAGAGTTTCCATGACTGGCCAGAAAGGCTTCAAATACAGTTTCAGTGCCTTTCTCTTGATTTGCTCCATTGGCAGCATTAACTGATTCAGGATTGGAAGTAGAATCAATTGATGCTGAAAGGAGTGCAGCATTGTGAACATACCCAGAATGCCTCTTCTTAGCCTCTACCTCAGATTCAAAAACTCTTAGATCATTATATAGATCATCAAGTTCCTTTTCTTCCAGTTGATCATTCTGTCTGAAAGACACAGTATACATGGTCCATTCATCACTCAGGGACCTTAGGAATTTCCTGTTTAGATCATCTTGATCAATTTGTACTCCTACTGTAGCTAGTTCACCAAGAAGCTTGTTGAACCTGTCAAAAGTTTGAGTCATGGACTCATTCTTGGTTGACATAAAGTTCTCATATTGTTGCTTCAGAATGGCCTTCTGATTTCTCTTGGTACTTTTGGTACCTGAGAATCTCTTCTCTAGATCATTCCAGAGCATCTCTGCATCAGTGCAGTTGCAAAACTGATGTTGATATTCATTGGGAATAGCCAAGAGCAAAGTGCTCAAGGCTTTCATCTCTGTCTGTCTAGTCTTTCTTTCAGCATCAGTTTTTGGTGGAGTTCTCTTTCCATCTGCACCAATCTTTCCTGCTTCAGAAGGGCCATTCTCAATGATGTCCCACATAGAATAGTCAGTGAGGAGTATGTACTGCTTGATTATGATCTTCCACATATCGAATTCATTGGATCTGAGCATTGGAACCTTTGAGACCAGAGTACTGTTTGATTCTGCAAAGTTTTCCATGGTGAATGAATATATGTTTCTGAGAGAACTTGCTCTGATACCACTTGTCAGGATCGACTTCTTAACAAGAATAAAGTCTCAGAAACAATATCAAAGAAGTTGCGGAATAACACTTTGATATTCAATATAACAGTAAACAAACAGTATATGATTAACAACTTGTAAACTTGTATTCAATGATCAAATCACAAGATTACACACTCAACCTCAATCTTGAAGAACAGACTCTTTCAAGACGAATTCTACTTCTCTAGAATTAGGATCTATACCTTAAGGTTGATTCTCTCTAGAACATAAAACATATATTTTTAAATCTATGTTAAAACTATATATATACTGAACAAAAAGATAATTACAATAAATAGAATATCTTCAGTATATCTTCCATGAATATCTTCAGAATATCCAGCTGTCATTCTTCTAATTCAAATCTTCATCTTATAAGCAGCACTAATCGGCTTGGCAGTATTAACTACTAAGCAACACTAACCACTAGCAGCACTAACTAGCTAAGCAGTACTAACTTTGTTCAAGCAGCACTAACTTTGACTAGTAGTATTAATTCTACTAGCAGTAGTAATACTCAGCAGTATTAACTATTGAAGTCCTCTGGCAGTAGTAATCTTGTACTGGCAGCATTAACCATACTTGGTAAATTCTTCAGTTCCCAACATTATTTTATCTCTCCCACTAGAACTGCAACTAAACCATTAGGACCCAAATACCAGTGGGTACCAAAAGCTAAATCTGTGTTGCAGGCATCCAAAGTTTAAGGGGGAGAAAGAACAATGACTTCTGATTACTACAGATCAGGACTCGTGCCTCATTGTCAAAATGAAGGCTTCTAAGTAAATCAACTTAGAACCCGGACCTCAACGGAGAATGGCTTCTAATCACATCAGATTAGGACCCGCACTTCAGTGCTTTACTTTATTTTACTGTTTTTTTGTTAAAAAAAATTATATTTACATTAAGTTAAGGGGGAGAATATCTGTGATGCTAACAGATTTTTGGATACTTAAATGCTTATCTGACCGTGTGTTCTTAAAGATAAATACTTGCGTTTTATCTTGTCAATATACTTTGTCAAGTATTCATACACATAACGGTTCAGAACATTCTTTTTGACTTTGTTATTACCATGTATCAAAAGTTAAAACTTTCTATGGTAATACTCACGTTCTTTGTATTCACTGTTGATTGAATCAAGCGTCATTTCATGTGCTTTCATTGAAAATATGTTTATATATTGTTCATATAAACAAAATTCGTTTTTGATTCTCCAACATATTATTCTTCATGACAATTTGATATGAGCTTATTGCCAAACACTTTTAGGTTGAAGGGGAGAATTGCATCGTCAAACATAACTGTTTTGACATCTCCGAAAGTCTTATTTTTCATGTAACAAGTGGTATTTGTGCTTACATGTACAAAAGACTGTTGAACAACATGTTCTATTAGGAAAATACATGGGATTCAGTGTGAGAACTTAACAGAACTTCCATGGATTCACGATAACCAGTGTTTCCTACCCAGGAAGTATTCCCTGTGTGATTGAGGGGAGAAGGGTCAAAAGAATTGAGTGATGGTGTGTGAAGAGGTAAAATGAAAAAGAGAGATTGGTTAGACGTGAGCATTCAAAGAAAGAGGGTGAGAGAACAGAGTAAAAAAATATTAAACTCTGCACCAAACCACTTTCTGAGTCGGGCAGCCACATAATCTGATTGGTTCACATTCATTGGTGACCATCATTGAAAAAGGCACCTAGCCCATGCCATCTCTTGCATATAACCCCACCAGCTACTCATTCTTTTCTCAAAAAGAGAATGTTTCACATTTTCTAGGGAAGTAGCACATATGCTATTGGTTCTTCATTTGGAAGATACTAATATTGAAAAAGAAGGAAAGTTGCCCCACCTTCGAACCCTTTCTCATGCACATTGAGTCTTTGTATAATTTGTTGTTGTCTCAACAAGTTTACATATTTTGAGCCTATATTGAAAAACAATCATCTATGCTTAATTTCTTTCATACACATGCACGAATACACAGAAATTTGTTTTCTGTCAGAACGTTCATAGATAACCTTGTGTTATTCGATGATTGAATGGAAGACCTGGGGAGTCAACCTCAAACCAGCTCCTTATATAATAACTTTGTGTTACTCAGTAACTTTGTGTTACTGACAGGCATTCTAACTGAGTCATTTGTTGATTCAGGGTTACATTTATTACCTGTTTGAATTTGAAAAGATTTGAATGGTTACTATTTTTGATCTGAAAAGATTGAAATAATCACTTTTTCCATCTAGGAAGACTTTTCTTATTTCTTACAGGGCTCATTACATGAAGAAAGTGCTAAATTGAAGTCTATAAAGTCAAAGGGGGAGATTTTTCCATAAAGGGGGGAGATTGTTTTGACAAGTTTTGATGATGATGATTCTCACCACTCATCAAAAAGGGGGAGAAGATACAAAAAGGGAGAATTATCAAAGAAGGAGAATATATTAAGGGGGAGAACATAATCTGAAGACTGCTGAAGATTTTCAAAGATTTGAAGACTATTAAAGATATCAAGTTTTGAAGCTATCAATGTCATATCTGAAGTTTTTCAAGAAAAGAGAATAAAAGAAGAAAAGTGAAGACAAGTGAAGACTATTGTCAAATTTTTTTAATCTTGAATCCAAGGGGGAGATTGTTGGATCAAATAATTGTATTCAAGATTAAAGGGTCTAAACTGTATTTACTTGATAGTTAAAGTTTGGGATTTAAATTGTAATAGATTGACAGTTATTAAGCTATTGGGCCACAAGCCCATAAGCCCATTAGGCCTAAAAGCCTGGGTATTTAATTTTTTGTTTAGCTAGGTTTTAGGTTAATCCTCACAATTACTTTCATAATCATATAGTGAGGTAGCAAGTTTTCTCTGTATTCAAGGGTATCAAGAATACACAAGGTTTAACTGTTTATTCAAGGGATTGGTACGTTTTGTTAATCTTATTATCTCTTGATATTATTGTGTTTCTGTGATTGTTAATCAATTAGATTAAACTGGGATAACATCGTTCGACGTCACCATTTGGTGCTTTTGTGGGGTCTAGTAAAGCGGACGTCACCCACTGGTTGACGAGACCGTTTGGGACTCTTGGTCATAAGACGTCATCCCTTGGTCGTTAGTAAGGTCTAGTTTCTGGTGAGAATGTCACTTACGGACATGTTTCGTTTGTCTTTTCGGGAAACTCAGTTCCATTAGTACAAACGGAAAGTCCCTCGAGGAGGGAGTCTGTAGCCTAACTGGCTCGACAAGGTAGAGTGCTGAAAAGAAGGGCCCTTTCGACTTCAGGGTTGGAAGGTAAAAAGGAGAAGACGGTCGTGAGGGAATCGTCTCCGACAAACGACGACCCTGAGGTCGTTAGTTCTAAGGAGGCGATGCCGCCACCGGTTGTGGAAGCCCCATCGGTTTCCTCGGTCCCACCGCTGGTGGTGGAAGCCTCTTCGTTGAAAGACAAGGAGAAGGGTCCTCAAGCAGGTGAGGATTCTAAGACCATGTCGATGAACATCAGGCTGCCGGTTGACTTCATGTCGTCCGGTGGTCTAGATAGGAAGGAGGTGTTCCCTTATGCAAAAAGCTTCTTCCTGCCGACTATCCGCGAGTGCTACAAAGATCTAGTGATCGAGGATGTGGACGCAAGCATCGTAGGATTCTTTTTCAAGGTAAGAACTATCGAGTTCTTTTATTATTTTGTCATTTGTTTTACAAACTTGTTGTATGATTTTTCCAGGCGTTCCAGGCGTTGCTGGCACTTCATTCACGTCTTAATGAAGTAAAATCCTTAGTCTCCCGATCTTTCGAGCCGGAGATGAAGGCTAATGCTAGGGCTGATGCAGCGGAGGAGGAGAGAGAGTAAATCTCTCTTCGCCTTCAGGAGGCTCTCGGCAAGTTGGAAGATGCCAAGCGTGAAAACGAGACGCTACAAGGTCGCATGAAGGAGGTGCTCGACGAGGCCTCCATCGACCGATCTGCGCTGGACGCGACCAAGATGATCTCGGTTGTGACTGCAAAAGTAGCTGAGCTCTTGAGGTTTGAGCGGGACCTGACCCATTGGCAAGTCGAGGAGCTTGAGGAGAGAGTGACGTCTGTCGAGGCATTCAATCGTTTGAAGACTCGAGCAACTCTAATCAGGCGTCGCCGACGAGGAGAGGACTCTTTGGCGTCGAGGGAAGGAGATCTAACCTTCTTTCTTGAGTTAGTGGGAAATGAGGAAGATCTCGATTCGGAATACGAACTTGATCGTGAGATGTTGGACGAAGCTCCTCGGGGTGACGCTGCTGAGGTCATGGCTCCAGAAGGGCAGGAGCATCAAGCTCCTTAGTTTAGACATTTTTTTATATTTTAATCGGGTGACTGTTGGTGGTCGTGTCGTGTAGTGTAATACCTTTTTAAGGTATTACTGAAAGTCTTTTGAACAAATCGAACTATCACAACATCTAATACTTCATCAAAACAGATAAGAAAGTAATTGCATAAGTAACTTACGACAGATGTAAGGAAAGTAATCAAAAGATAATCGATATTAATGAAAATCTAAGCAATTCATGATAAGTATAAGAAAGCAATCGTAAGATAACGAAGATTAAACAAGAATCTAAGTAACTCACGACAAACACAGATGGCTAGAAGCTTAGAATGCTTCGAACATAATTAAGCGCTAGTTAAGCTCACAACTTTACAAGCATATAAGGAACTTGCGCGTCGACGCAAATTACGAGTATATCGATTGACGACCTGTTTAACCAAGATAAATTTGTAAGGAACTTATGATTTGTCCAGATAAGGTTTGGACCTTAAAACCCTTGGACTATATGACATGGTCATGAAATAACCATAAGGTGTAAATGTAGTCGAATGATCGACTGATCCTACGATAAAATCGCTAAAAGAAAGGGGGTCGTTGGATTGACCAACGACGCTCCGATACTTAAATCAGTAAGGCTTGTAGAAGTATAATTGTAATGAAAGAGGAAATGGGTTTTTAGAAAAAATACCTCTTTAGATGTACCGCATTCCAACTTCGAGGAATGTCTCGACCGTCGAGGGTTTGCAGTCGGTAGGCTCCCTTTCCGACAACCTCGGTTATTTGATACAGTCCTTCCCACATGGTGGATAATTTACCTAAGCCAGGATCTTGCGAGTTTTGAAACACTCGTCACAAGACATAATCACCTGTTTGAAAGATTTTGGCCTTGACATTCTTATTGAAATGTTGTTCGGCCAATTGCTTCTACGAAGCCATCCTGATTAAGGCTGACTCTCGTAATTCTTCTAGTGCATCGAGGTCGTAACTTAGATCGACTAAGTTGTGATCGACCGTTGAGTGTCGCGAGGTTGGAATTTGAGTCTCGACAGGAAACACCGTTTCGCAAGCGTAGACAAGAGAGAAAGGAGTTTGTCCTGTCGATGTACGAGGTGTCGTACGATTAGCCCAAAGAACTGTCGGGATTTCTTCGACCCATTTGCCTTTGGAAACCCTGAGTCTTTTCTTGATCGAGTTAACGATCGTCTTGTTGCTTGATTTAGCGAGTCCATTGAACTGAGGATATCGGGGTGTTGAAGTCGTAAGTTTGATGTTATGATCTTCATAGAACTGTTGGGTTCTGTCGCTTATGAATTGTGAACCGTTATCACATACGATTTCAGATGGAATTCCAAACCTGCAAATGATGTTAGTTTGGATAAAGGAAAAGACTTCCTTGTCCCGGACCTGGGAGTAAGCAGTCGTTTCTATCCATTTTGAGAAATAATCTTTAAGGACTAGTAGGTATACCTTTTGCCCGGGAGCTGGAGGTAACTTTCCGACTATATCCATTCCCCATCACATGATGGGCCATGGAGTTAAAGTCGAATGCAAGGGTTCAGAGGGTTTATAGGACATACCTGAATGTCGCTGACATGCGTCACAACTTTGGACATACCTGAATATCGCTGACGGTTGTGTGTAATGAATGATCAATGATCGTTAGTAACGTTACATAGATCGTAAGATATAAGCCTGTCAAGAGATTCCTGTTAGTCGTGGACGTGGGAAACTCACGACAATCGTCGTCGAGGACGACGGTGTCTACTGTCGTACGATGTCGTCAGGACCTTATCTTAATACAAGAATGGTCCATAGACTGGAGACGTTTAGTTTTCTTCCGTCGGTCGTGACTTGTGGAATTTTACCCAAACATAGACTAGCCCAAAAATTTGATGTAACCCGACTGTGTCTATCGGACACAATAGACTGCGGTACTTCATGTCTCGACACTACCTCGTCGATATAAAGCTTGGCCAATTTCTCCATCGCTAAGGTTTCTCGCCTCGCAAGAAATTGCGCGCTCTTGGTTAACCGGTCTACTATCACCCAAATGGTATCATGGCCTCACAAGGTCTTCGGTAGTTTTGTCACGAAATCCATGGTGATATTGTCCCACTTCCACTCGGGAATTGACAATGGTTGCAAGCTCCCGTACAACCTTTGATGTTCCACCTTGACTTGAAGGCATGTGACACATCTTTCAACGTAGTTAGCCACGTCAAGTTTCTTCACCGACCATCAATAACACAATTTCAAATCTCTATACATTTTTATGCTACCGCGGTAGATAGAGTACTTGGATTTATGAGCTTCCTCTGGAAGTAGCTCACGGTTCCCACCAAGCTTTGGCACCCGAATTCGACCTTGGAAGATTTTGAGTCCATGACTATCTTTCGACAATAGATCCTTTTGCTTCACCATAACTTCGGCTTTGAGGTTTTCTTCTCTAAGTGCTTCTGTTTGACTCGACTTGATGCTCTCCAATAAACTTGACACCACGTCAATCCTATTGAGGGTTAGCGTGATACCACCCTCGTGGATCCTTCAGCTCAATGCATCCGCAACCACGTTGGCATTATCGGGGTGGTAGAGCAATTCACAATCGTAGTCCTTTAATATGTTGAGCCACCTTCTTTGCCGCATGTTGAGCTCTTTTTGATCGAAAATTATACTTTAGACTGTTGTGATCGGTAAAGAGTGTACACTTCATTCCATACAGATAATGTCGCCACAACTTCAACGCAAAGACCATCGCCGCCAATTCCAAGTCATGAGTCGGGTAGTTCTTTTCATGGTCCTTTAGTTGTCCTGAGGCATAAGCTATCACCTTGCCCGCTGCATTAGCACACACCCAAGACCCATCTTGGAAGCATCTCTATACATCACGAAGTCGTCCAATCCCTCGGGTAGGGATAGGATTAGGGCTTCGTACAATTTCTTCTTAAGAGTTCGAAAGGCTTGGTCTTGCGTTTCGGTCCAAAGGAATTTGACATTCTTTCTTGTCAAGGAGGTAGATGGCGAAGCGATCTTAGAAAAATCCTGGATGAACCATCTGTAGTAATCCGCCAACTCCAAGAAGCTCCCAATTTTCGTCGGACTTGTTGGTGGTTCCCAACTCATCATCGCCTCGATCTTTGTTAGGTCCACCTTCACTTCCCACAAGGGCTTCCCGTGTTCGGCCTCGTCCCTTGAGTAGATTAGGATGTCGTCAATGAAAACGATCACGGATTTGTCCAAGAAAGGACGACATACACGGTTCATCAGATCTATGTACACGACCGGTGTGTTCGTCAACCCAAAGGGCATCACCAAAAACTCGTAGTACCCATACCTCATCCGAAAAGTCGTCTTTGGAATGTCGTCCTTATTCATCCTCACTTGATGATATCCGGATTGAAGGTCGATCTTGGAAAAGCATCCTGTTTCTAGGAGTTGGTCGAAGAGGTCGTCGATTCACGAGAGTGGGTACTTGTTCTTCACGTTTACCTTATTCAATTTCCGGTAATCTATGCACATTTGCTTAGACCCGTCTTTCTTCTTTACAAATAAAACTGGAGCTCCCCAAGGTGATGAGCTCGGTCGAATTAATCCCTTCTCTAGAAGTTCTTAAAGTTGCGTCATCATCTCCCGCATTTCTGTCGGTGCTAACCGGTAAGGAGCACGGGCTATCGGGGCCGCTCCCAGAGTGAGGTCGATCTGAAACTCACTTGGCATTCTCGCAGAAATCCGGGTAGGTCCTCCGGAAAGACATCCGGGTAGTCTCACACAATATCCACATCTCCTACCGACTTCTTCTCCGACTTTGCATCAATCACATACGCTAGGAACGAAGAGTACCCTTTTGCTAGAAACTTGCGAGCTTTAAAAGATGAAATGATGGGGTTACCTTTCTTCCCTTTTTCCCCTTAGATAGTGACCACACTACCTCTCGGCAAGGGTACTTGAATCATTTTCTTGGAACAAAATATGTCGGCCTAATGTCTAACCAACCAATCCATCCCTACGACTACATCAAAGCCACCTATAGACATAGGTAATAAATCTATCCCAAAGGAGTTCCCATCGATCTCTAACATACAGTCATTAAAGCACTCTCGGATCAACACTTGTTCCCCGTTAGCCACTTCTACTACCAAGGCATCGGGGAGGGAACTAATAGGAGCGATGAATTGTTTACAGAAAATGCTTGACACGAAAGAGCATGTTGCACCCGAATCAAATAATACACGAGCGGGCAAGACGTTTACTAGGAACGTACCCGATACAACATCGGTGGTCTCTTTCGCCTCTTCGGTCGTCATCTGAAAATCTCGACTCGACGCCTTTGGCTAGTTCTCGATTCCACGAACACTACCCCCAAGATTCAGGCATTCCTTCTTTATGTGACCCGGTTCCCGACACCCGAAACACACCGGACCTCAGATGGGGTAATCTCGGATCGCATGGCTTTTCTTCCCACACTTGGCATACTCGATGGGGCCCGAGTTGGGTTGCATGGGCCATAGTGTTTGGTCTTGCATTTATGGCACCACCTTGATTCACGTCGGGATTCTCTAAACCTCCCTCTCACAAATGGTCTTAACTGACAAATTGGCCCAGATGGCCCTTCCCAATTCCTTTTCTCGCCAAACTGTCCCCTCTCTTCCTTTCCTTGACCAATGTTGTAAGTCCGTGATCGTTACCAGATAATCAAACAACAAACATATAGAAGACAAACCAACCTGATTCGATAACAAACGATGATTACAAGGTTGATTCTTTGTATTTGAAGCTCACTTTCTCTCTGTGTGTTCTTGGTGATCGATATCTGATGTTTTGAGATATTAGAAGTTATGAGATAATAAATATCTCATAACCTTATATATCTCAAACATAATATCTAAACAAAATATAATATCTAAAACTTAAACTAATATAATAACTAACAAAATATCTAAATTATAATATCTAGATATTTAGGATAATAATAAAATACTAAAAACAACTTTGACATTTATTACAAACTGACCCTAGACTATTGTTGAGAGTGACTTTTCAGCTTTTAGCTTCGGATTGCGATCTTCGGATTGGATGATCTTGAATCCAATAAGACTGTGCTCTAACAATCTCCCCCTTTGGATCAAGATCATTATTAAAATGATTTAGCAATCTCTTTCTTTCTGTTCAGATTTAGCTTTAGAATGCTTGAGCAAAGTATCTTCAAAGAAAATTTCTCTAAAATCACCATGTCTTCAGAATACTTTGATCTCTCGCATTTCTTCAAGCTTTAGATTCTCCCCCTTTTTGATGAAAAGTGCAACGACTACATCAAAACTCGGAGTAAGAAATGTCTTCCATTTGGAGTCTCTGATCCGTCAATTTAAAAGATATTCAACTAGATCTTTGTAAATCCAGACAAAATAATCGTGTAACACCTGAATCAACTAATGAATCAGTTAACATGCCTGTCAGTAACACTAAGTCACTGTGTGTAACGAATACACATTGGAAAGGAGCTTTTTGATGTTCACTCCCCCAGGGCTTCCATTCAATCATCGAAACACCACAAGGGCAATTCTATGAACGTTATGACAAAGAAACAAATTTCTTGTGTGTTCGAGCATGTGTTAGAAACAATTAAGCACGGATGATTGCTTATAGGCTCAAACTTGTGTAAACCACTGAGACAACAGTAAGTTAAACACAATCTCAATGTGCATGATTGAAGTGCGAAGGTGTGGCAGACTTCCCTCTTTTCATTATCCAGATTTTCCAAATGAAAATTAGATAGCAAATGTGCTGCATCCTCTTTTGAAAATGTGAAACACTTTCTTTTTTTAGAAAAAAATGAGTAGTTGGTGAGGTTAATCAAGAGTTGGCATGGGCTAGTTGCCTATTTCAATAATGATCACCAATGAATTGTGAAAGATTAGAAATGTGGCTGCCCGGCTCAGAAAAAGTTGGTGCTGAGTTCTGATATTCTTTTAACTCTGTTCTCACACCCTCTTTCTTTTAAACATTTAGCTTACTCTAACCAAACTTTCTTTTTCTGTTTAACACAGTCATTTCTTTTGACTTCTCACACTCAATCACTATAGATTAACCTCTTGGGTAGAAATCACTGGTTAAGGTGATTCCATAGAATTTGCGTTAAGTCCTAGCACAAGGAAATCATATTTTCCTTGAAAGCATGTGATGCTCAAAATGGTTTAACTATCTCAGTTAAAGCACAAATAGATCTCGAAAACATTTAAAATCCCACTTCCAATTCATGAAATCGGTTTAAGATTCGGGAAGTGGTTTGAACATTTAAAAACAAGTTTTCAATGATTGAAAGTTATCCTTCTTTCAACCATATATGAGATTTACGTGCGATCTTACATCTCATGAAGTAAAGCTTAAAGTCATACAGATATGAACTTGTAAGCATCTCTCAAAAACTGCAAAAGTCTTATGTCTTAGTCAAAGCAAATTTATTCACTTAAAATGAAAAGACAAAAAGTAGTAAAACTATGAAAGTATGAGTTCTGATCAGAAATAATCAGAAGTCATATCCATACTCCTTTGACTTGACGAGCTCCCCCTAAAATCATGCATTACAAAAAAATTTGACATAAAAGGTAAATGCAGAATTTATGATCTCCCCCTTAAAATAATATTGACCATCTGTCAATCTCTTCTCATACTCCCCCTTTGATCATGAACAGATTGTTAATGTGCAGATATCGTGCGGAAAATGAAGGAAATGATGAAAAATTTACAATAAGAAACTTTAATAGGTAACCACCGATTAGGTCTTAAGGTTTAGCATACCAAGCTTAGAGACAAGAAAATTGAATCTCTCTTCGTCTAAGGGTTTGGTAAACAAATCTGCAAGCTGATAGTCAGTTTTTACAAAGTAAAGTTCAATTGTTCCTTTTTCTACATGATCTTTTATGAAGTAATACCTGACATCGATGTGTTTGGTCTTTGTATGCTGAACAGGATTAGCAGTTATCGTGATGGCGCTCTTCGAGTCACAGTATATCGGGATATGGTTGAAGTGAAAACCATAGTCTCGCAGTTGAGTTCTCATCCACAAGACCTGAGAACAGCAGCTAGCAGCAGCTACATATTCTGCTTCGGCCGTTGAAGTTGAGACACATAATTGTTTCTTCAAAGCCCTGCTAACGAGTTTATCACCGATGAATTGTACATGACCTGACGTGCTCTTCCTGCCTAACATGCAACCAGCATGATCTGCATCTGTATATGCTGTTAGTTCAAAACTAGTATCTTTAGGATACCACAAACCAAGATCTGCAGTCCCCTTCAGATACCTAAAAATGCGCTTAACGGCAGACACATGGGATTCTTTAGGATTAGCCTGATATCTTGCACATAAACATGTTGAAAACATTATATCTGTCCTACTTGAAGTGAGATACATTAAAGAACCTATCATCCCTCTATAAGTCCTAGCATCAACAGCCTTTCCCGAAGGATCGGTGCTAATTTTAGTACCTGGTGCCATTGGGGTACCAATCGGTTTAGAATTTTCCATTTTGAACTTCCGAAGAATATCCATAATGTATTTTGATTGATTGATAAAAATACCAGTTGAAAATTGTTTGACTTGTAATCCGAGAAAGAAATTCATCTCTCCCATCATATTCATCTAAAATCTTGACACCATAAGGTTTGAAAAATTCTTACAGTATTTAGGATTAGCAGAGCCAAAAATAATATCATCTACATATATTTGAATTAGAATGATATCGGCTTTGTCCTTTTTCAGGAATAAAGTGGTATCGACAGTACCTTTTGTAAAACCTGACTTGACCAAAAATTTAGATAATACCTCATACCAGGAGCGAGGAGCTTGTTTCAGTCCATAAAGAGCTTTGTCGAGAACGTACACATGATTTTGTTTCTCTTGGTTGACAAAACCTTCTGGCTGCGATACGTAGACTTCTTCTTTGAGAACGCCATACAGAAATGTTGTCTTCACGTCCATTTGAAAGACCGTGAAGTTCTTGTGGGCTGCGTAGGCTAGAAACATTCGAATTGCCTCTAAACGCGCCACAGGAGCATATGTCTCGTCATAGTCTATTCCTTCCTCTTGCCTGTATCCCTTGGCAACAAGTCATGTTTTATTTCTGATAACAGTACCATCTTCATCTTCTTGATCTTGAAAACCTATTTCTTACCAACGATGGTTTTACCTTGAGGTTTGGGTACGAGTCTCCATACTTGAAGTGCTTCGAACTGATTCAGCTCTTCTTGCATTGTAGTCACCCAATCTGAATCGGCTAGAGCCTCGGATACGCGAGATGGCTCGATCTTGCTCAGAAAGGATTCATGCATACACATATTCATGGAAGCTGACCTAGTTTGCACCGGTTTTGATGGATCACCAATGACTTGGCTTCTCGGGTGCTATTTGGTCCATTTTTGTTCATGAGGAAGTGGATTATATGTAGATAGATCAATATAAAAAGGAATGGGGGGTTTTGTTGAAGTAGATGGTACAGAAGGCTCAGTAGGTACAGCTTGGAGAGGCTGTAGATCAGTCCGTATAGAACAACCTACTGATTCAGCAACTTCTGTAGCTTCGTTATTGATCATAGCTTCAACTGTCGAAGTTGGCATTTGAACCTGAATTTCTTGATGAATCGGGGTGTTGGATTCAGTAGAGATATCTGAACTGGTTGGATGAGTAGTCATTGAGTCTTCCATCCTGTCAACCACAACATATTTCTTTACATTAGATCCAAGAAATTCATCATAAAACGGTTCAAATAATAAATCTAAATCAGATAAATGATTAGTAGACGTTGATGCTTCATCTGATTTGTTCGCTTGAGATGTAGGTTCTGGACTGATTTTCCCAGAAGCTAGTACTCCGGTTATTACGGGTTCTGAACGAACGTGCTCAGAAGCCATGTCTTCATCAAATGTGACGTTGACGCTTTCGACAACTGTCTTTGACTTCTTTAAGTATACACGAGATGCAATTGATGTAGAGGAATAACCAATGAAGATGCCTTCATCCGCCTTGGCACTGAATTTGTTCAGACTCTCTCTATCATTTAGAACAAAACACATACACCCAAATATATGGAAATATTTGATTGTCGGTGTTCGGTTGTTAATTAACGCATAAGGAGTCTTCTTGAATCTGTGGTGTATCATGGATCGATTCTGTGTGTAACACGCAGTCTGTGTGTCCCTGAATCTAGTTTCTAATCACAAATAATCAAACAATCAGATAATATGATTCAATTACCTGCTTGATTTACTTCAAGAAATCTCAAGATTACAAGCTTTCTCTCTCTAGAACACTCTTTCTCTCAACAGATTTCTCTCTCTAAAAAATACAACTGAGTTCGGTTTTTCACTTTGATACCTCTACTAATTACAAAAGAAAAATAAACTATTTATACCTACAACTAAAACAAGGAAACTAAAACTAAAACAAATGTTGACTTTGACTTTTATTACAAAGACTTTGACTTTCACTTGAGAGTTGACTTTCTTCAGCTTTGATTTTCTTAAACTTTGACCTTCAGTCTTCTTGATCTTGTATCCAACATATTTATGCTCTAACAATCTCCCCCTTTGGATTCAAGATCACTGTTTAAAAATCTAGCAATTCAGTCTTCACTTTAAGCTCTGTCAGTACAATTTCCCCTTTTTCTTTGACTGTCTTCTTTCCAAAAATTGTCTTCAAACGATTAACAATCTCCCCAAAACTTCCACAATAATACTTTCAGACTTTGGAAAGAAATTATCTTCAGAATCAGTTCGGATTGTTTTAGCAAATAATCTTCAAAGAAAATTTCCTCAAATCTTCAGAAATTCTTTGATCTTTTTCAAATCTTCAAATCTTTACTTTGAACTTTTCTGACTTGGACAATTCTGAAAATCATCTCTCAAAACTTTATTTCTTGATACCATCTCTTCCAAACTTTAAAACTTTAACATTTCTTGATATCATCTCCCCCTTTTTGATGATTTGAACATCAATATCATCAAAACTTTCTCCAAGAAATGTCTTTGACCAATCTGATATGTCAAACTGAGCTTCTGATTCTGTGATCCATAACCAAGTATTCATCTAGATCTTTGCAAATCCAGACAAAATAAGAACAGGTAACTCCTGAATCAACAGATGAATCAGTTAAAATGCCTGTCAGTAACACGAAGTCACTGTGTGTAACAAATACACAATATAAAGGAGCTTTTTGATGTTCACTCCCCCAGGGCTTCCATCCAATCATCGAAATACCACAAAGGCAATTTCTATGAATGTTATGACAAAGAAAAAAATTCTTTGTGTGTTCGTGCATGTGTAGAAAGAATTAAGCACGAATAATTGCTTTTTAAGGCTCAACACAGTAGATAAACACAGACTCAATGTGCATGATTGAAGTGCGAAGGTGGGGCAGACTTCCTTCTTTTTCAATATCCAGATTTTCCAAATGAAAATCAGATAGATTATATGTTGCGTCCCCAGAAAATATGAAACATTTTCTTTTTGAGAAGAAAATGAGTAGATGGTGGGGTTTTATCAAGAGTTGGCATGGGCTATTTGCCTGTTTCAATAATGTTCACGAAAGAATTGTGAGCCATTAGTAATGTGGCTTCCCGGCTCAGAAAGTAGTTGGTGCAGAGTTTGATATTCTTTTACTCTGATCTCACACCCTCTTTCTTTTAATCATTAAGCTCACAACTAACCAAACTCTCTTTTCCATTTTACCTCATCACACTCACACTCATTTCTTTTTGACTCCTCACACTCAATCACTAAAGAAATAACTTCTTGGGTAGAAATCACTGATTAACGTGATATCATAGAAGTTCATTGAAGTCCTAGCACAAAGAACCCAGTCCTACAAAGCATATGTTGCTCACAATGGTTTATCTTGAACATTTAAATCATAGTAAATATGGGTCAGATATATGTATGCTCAGAATATAATCATGAAAATATGAGCATTTGAAAACATGGAAGTATTTTCAAACAAGTATATTGAAATGAATGAAAATGAATGCAAAAGACTTGTTTGAAAATCTGACATTGTATGAAAATGATCAGAAATAAATGATATAGCAACTAAGGCTTATGGTCAAGAATAACTGGTATATTGTCTATATGAACCAAAATATAGACATTCTTGAATGAAACGCTTCGAAATGAAATATCGCTCAAAATTCTTTAAAGTACAAGCGGGGTGTCTTACCATCGAAAAAAAAATTGGTTACAATATGAGACATGGTAAGAACATTTTGAGCAAGAATTCAAACCAGTGTGTGTGAATACTTGAAAGTATATAGAAAAGTCAATACACAAGTATTTATCTTTGGAAACACACGGTTTGTAAACAATTAAGCACAAAAATAAAATGAAAACATTTAAAATCACACTTCCAAATTATAAAATCTGTTTAAAAATCGGGAAGTGGTTTGAACATTTAAGAACATGTTTTCTATACCTGAACGTTGTTCTTCTTTCAGATACATTTGAGATTAAGATAAGAAATTTACCTTTTCACCCAATCTTAATTCTCAGAAAGTCAAACTGTAGTCATATAGATATGATCGTGTCAGCTTCTCTCATTCTGCATAAGTCTCAATGTCTAGTCAAAATTTATTCACAAAATTTATTCAAATGAAATAAAAGACGTAAAGCAATAAAACGATTAAAGTACGAGTTCTGATCAGAAGTAATCAGAAATCATTGTCTTACTCCTTTTGATTTGACTTATAAGCTCCCCCTAAAATCATGCATCACAAAAAAATTGTCATTTAAGTAAAATGCAGAAATTAGTTATGCTCCCCCTCAAATGAATGTAGATCATCTAAAACCTTCTCTTACTCCCCCTGAGATCATGAGTGAACAATTAAAGTGCAGATATCCTTTAGGCATAAAAGTAAAGAAAATGATGAAAACTAACAATTCGTAACTTTAGTAGGTAACAACCGATTATGTCTTAAGATTTAACATACCAAGCTTAGAGACAAGAAAATTAAATCTCTTTTCATCTAAGGATTTGGTAAATAAATCTGCAAGTTGATAATCTATTTTTACAAAATAAAGTTCAATTGTTCCTTTTTCTACATTATCTTTTATAAAATGATACCTGACATCAATGTGTTTGGTTTTAGTATGTTGGACAGGATTAGCAGATATTGCAATCGCGCTCTTCGAGTCACAATATATTGGAATTTTATCAAATTTAAATCCATAGTCTCGTAGCTGTGTTCGCATCCACAAGACTTGAGAGCAGCAACTGGCAGCAGCTACATACTCTGCTTCAGCAGTTGATGTGGAGACGCATAATTGTTTCTTTGATGCCCAGCTAACGAGCTTGTCTCCAAGGAATTGAATGTGACCTGAAGTACTCTTTCTGTCCAACATGCAACCTGCATGATCTGCATCTGAATAGGCATTCAGTTGAAACCCAATATCCTTAGGATACCACAGACCAAGGTCTACAGTCCCCTTCAGATATCTAAAAATCCGTTTGACAGGAGCCAAATGGGATTCTTTGGGAGCAGTCTGATATCTAGAACATAAGCATGTTGAAAACATAATATCTGGTCTACTAGATGTAAGATACATTAACGATCCTATCATACCTCTATAAGTTCTAACATCAACACTTTTACCCGAAGGATCAGTGCTAATTTTAGTACCTGGTGCCATCGGGGTTCCAATTGGTTTACAATTTTCCATTTTGTACTTCCGAAGAATGTCCAAAATGTACTTAGATTGGTTAATGAAAATCCCCGTAGAAAACTGTTTAACTTGTAATCCGAGAAAGAAATTCATCTCTCCCATCATACTCATTTGAAAACGTGACACCATGAGGTTAGAAAAGTTTTTGCAAAATTTTGGATTAGTAGAACCAAATATTCTATCATCAACATATATTTGAATAAGGATGATATCGGCTTTTTCCTTTTTGATGAATAAATTGGTATCAACCTTACCTTTAGAAAAACCTGACTTGACCAAGAATTTAGATAAAACGTCATACCAAGCTCGAGGGGCTTGTTTTAAACCATACAGGGCTTTGTCCAAGATGTAGACATGATCTGGATTTTCTGGATTGACGAACCCTTCTGGTTGAGACACGTACACTTCCTCTTTAAGAATGCCATTCAGAAAGGCTGTTTTCACATCCATCTGAAAGACTGTGAAATTCTTATGAGCTGCGTAGGCTAGAAACATGTGGATTGCTTCTATACGCGCTACTGGAGCATACGTCTCATCGTAGTCTATGCCTTCCTCTTGCCGGTAACCTTTGGAAACAAGTCTATCTTTGTTTCTTATGACGATACCATCTTCATCCTTCTTGTTTTTGAATACCCATTTAGTTCCTATCACGGTCTTTCCTTCTGGCTTAGGAACTAGTCTCCAAACCTTTAGGGCTTCAAACTGATTGATCTCTTCTTGCATTGCAGATACCCAGTCCGAATCAGCAAGATCCTCAGATACTCGTGTTGGCTCAATCTTACTGAGGAATGAGTCATGCATACATTGATTAAGAGTCGTTGACCTCGTTTGTACAGGCTTGTTGAGATCTCCAATTACTTGATGTAATGGATGTTCTTTGGTCCATCGATGCTCATGAGGAAGTGGAGTAGATACTGATTGAACATGATCATCATCTAGAAATCCACTTTCAGACTCTTCAGTTTGAATAATATGAGGGAGGTTTGCAATTGAAGTTTCAGGTGCAGAAGTATCAGTTGGAACAGCAGAATCAGTCTGTTGAGTAGACATTGTATCACATCCAACTGAAACAGTTACTTCTGGCTCAACATTTGCTTGTGTATCTTCAACTGTAGGAGTAAATGTTGGAATGTGAGTTTCTGACTGAACGGAGGATTCTTGTTCAGTTATGACTTCTGAAGTGACTGGATGATTGCAACTTGTGTCTTCAGACCTGTCAGTCACAGCAGATTTAGATACATTAGAACCTAGAAACTCATCATAAAAGAATTCAAATAACAAATCTAAATCAGATAAATGTGAAATAGAAGTAGAAGCGTTATTCGAATTATTCGCTGTAGAAACATGTTCTGGACTGATATGCCCAGAAGCTAATACTCCAGTGATAACGGGTTCTGAATTGAGTTGTTCAGAAGCCATCTCTTCATCGAATGTGACATTAACACTCTCAACAACTGTCTTTTATTTCTTTAGATAAACACGGTATGCTGCCGATGTTGAAGAATAACCAATGAAGATACCCTCGTCCGCCTTAGCACTGAATTTATTCAGACTCTCTCTGTCGTTAAGCACGAAACATTCACACCCAAATATGTGAAAATACTTGATGGTTGGTGTTCTGTTGTTAATCCGCTCATATGGAGTCTTCTGAAAACGGCGATGTATCATGGACCGATTTTGAGTATGACATGCACTCGACACAGCTTCTGCCCACAAGAATAGAGGTAAGTCCGATTGGCTAAGCATAGTCCGAGCGGCCTCGACTAGCGTCCGATTTCGCCTTTCGACTATTCCATTTTGTTCAGGCGTTCTAGCAGCAGAATACTGATGTGAAATCCCAACTGATTCGAGATATTCATTAACAATCTTGTTCTTGAATTATGTGCCATTGTCAGTTCGAAGAAACTTGACTTGTCGCTGCAATTTCACCTGGGTCGTCTTTAAGAAAGTAATGAGAACTTCGGGCGTCTCATCTTTTGATCGAAGAAATTTGACCCACGTGTGTCTTGAGTAATCTTCCACAATAACCAACACGTACTTCTTTCCACCCAAACTCTGAGTTCTCATTGGACCACACAAATCCATGTGTAACAATTCTAACGGAGAACTAGTGCTTGGTTCAGGCTTCGGTTTATGCGGAGCTCTCTTCATTTTACCCTTCTCACATGCAGCACATAAGTTTTCTTTCTCATATTTCAGCTCAGGAAGTCCTTTTACCAATTTCCCACTAACCAGCTTGTTGATATAACGAAAATTCAGATGTGATAAACATCTGTGCCAGAGCCAACTTTGTTGCGTTGAAGCTTTTGTCATTAAACATACCTGATTGTCAATCTGAACTTTGGAAAGATTGATGGTATAGAGGTTTGTCTTTCGATGTCCACCTAAGAGTTCTGTGCCGTCTTCAGTACAAACCGAGCAACTCTTAGATTTAAAATTGACCTCTAACCCTTTATCCCAGAATTGACCAATGCTGAATAAGTTGTGCCCCAAGCCTTCGACATAACTCACCTTACTTATCGTTATGTTGTCTTGAATAATGTCACCATATCCTAAGATAGGTGAAAGCTGATCGTTTCCAAATCTGACATTTCCACTGAATTTCTCTGTATAGTTAGACAATAAAACTTTTTGCCCAGTCATATGCTTGGAACATCCACTATCCAAGTACCACTTATGTCGGGTCTGCAAGAGAAATCAGGCAATAACAATTTTAGGTACCCATTTAAAAACGGGTCCTAACAAATTAGCACAAGATTTTGGTATCCACTTGAAAATGGATCCGCTTTTGTTCTTTTGAAAACTTTTAAAAACATTTGATCTTGAAGAAATAACATGATAAGATTCATACCAATCAGAAGAATTATGAGAATAAGCAAAATCATTTCTCCGATAATGATAAGATGTAGTAGAAATAGGAGATAATTGAATCAATTGCTTTATTAAATACCTCTTGTAAGAAGTTACAAGGTTTTGTTTATTTGAAGCAAATTGATCAACTACATCAGTATCACTACTAACTGATCTATTACAAGAATTATCAGAAACTGATTCGGCTATCTCATCATCCTTCCTTTTTGGTCTCCATTCGGATCGAGCTTTCAACTTTTTCATCCTTAAATCTGAAACATAAGATATAGATTTATTAGGAAAAACAGATTTCCGAGATTGGATGTTCTTTTGTGTACCAGTGTATTTCTGTTTCTGTAATCGCTGTTTCTTATGTTTCTTACCTCGAACATAATAATCAACAGTTACAGAAACTGATTCACCAACTTTAGTTGATGATTCATCAATGTTAACACCATTTGGTAACACTTTGACATTTACAAGACAAGTAGAATGATCAGGAAGTATATCATTGGATTCAAACAAATCAATTTCATTTATGCACCCATCATCAGAATTAAGAAAATCATTTGCAGACTCAAATAAGTCATCAGAATTATGAGAGAAAGTTTGAGGTGTCTTTGAAACTTTAGAACACATTGTAGATTTAGATTGAAAAATTGTGTTCTTTAATACTGTAGAAAACACACTTTGTTGAATATCAACCAAAAGTTTTTCATCAGATAAATCATTTTCAAGCTCAACTATTTTGCTTTCAAGAATAAGTGTAGGAACATAAACCTTTGCAATTGCAGGTTTTTCCTTCATCTCAGAAGCAGAATAACTAACAAAATAGTCATTTGAAAGAACTTTTGGTGTTTCTGAAAGATAACTATCATTTAACTTTACATAGTTAAATGGTAGTTGCATTTTCTTTTTATTCTTTCTATTTTCAGTTTCTTTGGCCTCAACTTCTTCTGGTAATTTAGTAACAAATTTGGGTTTTAAATGAGGACATTTACTAGCACATGCAAGAAAATCATAATTATAAAGTGCTGGTTGTTTTCTGATGGCTTTCTTAAGATAATGGGGGTTTTTAAAACCAAGTCCCCATTTCTCTTTAACATCAGCCTCTTCGTTAGGTGCGTTGAGAAAAATAGTTTGATCTGTTTGACCTCTCGCATAAAGTTTTGCTTCCAGACCATTTACCTTCTTGTTTAAAAGCTTATTTTCAACCTGCAGTTTATGAACAATTAGTGCAGATTCTTTCTTCTCAAACTCATACATAGAAATTTTGACTTCAAAATCATAAATCTTCTTTTCAAAACAATCTACTTGAAGTTTAGAATCAGAATCAGACTTGCATAAAGAATCAATGAGATCTTTGTTCATAATAACAGACTTATTAAGCTCAAAGATCTTATCGTTTCTTTTAACAACTTTTTCTTTTTCGTTTTTTAATTTATTTTGTAAAACTTAAAGATCAATCACCATCGTT
Source organism: Arctium minus (assembly GCA_954870635.1). NCBI lineage: Eukaryota > Viridiplantae > Streptophyta > Magnoliopsida > Asterales > Asteraceae > Arctium > Arctium minus. The sequence continues at coordinate 24,026,923 of OX941081.1, read as the reverse complement.
TCCATTTTAGTAATGAAATCTTTTGCAGTTAAGTTTAATACCTCATCAGCTGACTCGTCATCTGACACATCATGCTTCACTTCTTTTCCCATAAGACAGAGATGAGCAATTTCTTCCTTTTCTTCCTCTTCACCTTCTGAATAATCCAACCAAAATTCATCTTCAGCCATTAAAGCTACACCCGCTTCTTGCTGTTTTTGCCAATAGCAATTTGTTCTGATAATACTGAGAGTTGCGAACTTTTGGCTTCCGACAATCTTTAACAAAATGACCCATCTTGCCACAATTGTAGCATTTGATTGAGTCAGTTGCTGTTTTTTCAGCAGTAGTGTAATCATTCACGAACTTCTTCTTCTCATCGGGTTTCTTCTCCACATATCTGTTCTCTTCATATCTCTTTCCTTACACTCTTTCACGGTGCTCATGATTCTTTGAACTTGATGAAGAATATCGTTGAGAATTTGATCCCGGCTTCTTGTAGAATTTCTTTTGAAAGGCACGGGTCAGTAAAATCATGGCTTGTTTCAGACTTTCTCCATCATCACCATCTGATGCAGATTCAGATTCAGAACTGATAAGAACTTTCTTCTTCTTCTTTTCTTTCTCCTTCTCTCCGGCTACCAAAGCAATAGGATCAGGAACTTTTTCTGCTTTCTTTTTCTCAGCTCTCTTCTCCTCCACTTCTTCTTCATTCTGCCTCAGAGTCTCATACACTTCATGTAACGGGATTTCATTCAGATCCTTCATTTGTTTCATCCTACGTGTATGCTTCTTCCATTCAGGTCGTAGAATGATAAGGAATTTGACATTGTTTTCCAGCTGCTTCTTTTTCACCTTGTTCTTTGTTAATTCATTTAGAAGCACAGTAAATCGTTCATATGTGTCTTCCAAACTCTCATTCTCTTTGGCTTTGAATTCCTCGTAGCGATTGATACAGTTGGCTACTTTCATCTGATTCCCGACCTTGGATCCCATCATCATCTTTTCCAATTGATCCCACATCTTTTTAGCTTCATGCTTGTAGCTATCAATCTTGATATAGATGTCATTAGGAATGCTTTGAAGTATAAGAGACCTTGCTTGCATGTCTGCTTTATACCGGCTTTTCTGTTCTTCAGAATATTGAGATAAATCCACTTTAACTAGTTCTGTCTTTTCTTCTCTTTCTTCATCATCATGTACATTATCAGATTCATCATTAACAACAGGTACTTGAACCATGATTGGTGCCATAGGACCATTTGTAATTGACTCCAGAATATTCTCCCCATTTGCATGTCGATCTATGAAATCTAGAAATCGATCCTTCCATTGTTCATACTCTCCTTTGAACAGTACAGGAGGCTTGACATCAGTGCCAATGGAAAGAGCATCTTTGGAAGTCATCTTGTTTAAACCTGTTTGAAAAAAATATTTGCAATAAGAAACTAGAACTGATCGTTAGACTAAAATATGAAATCACAAAAATACAAGAAATCTTGAAATAGAAATTCAGGAATTTTGATCACAAACAGAATTTTGTCCCCCTCCGCAGACTTAGCACGGGGGGTCCGCTACCCGGTTAGCGGGTGGGGTCAAGGGGCAACGCCCTTACGGGGTCGAGGGGCAGCGCAAGTCACTGTTAAAGCTTAAAACTCGCAAGTCACTGTTAAAGCTTAAAACTCACAGGCGCTGAAACTCGCAAACCACTATTGAAAGTTAAACTCGCAGAACAAATGAACTCGCTGAAACTCGTAGATAGCAACGTGCGCGTTTCCTGAACTCGCAAGTGCCTAAACACGCAGATCACTATTCACGATGAAACTCGCTAACTGAGGCGTGAGCGTTTCCAAAACTCGCTTGTCAAAGCTTGCGCGTTTTGAACAAACTCGCTAGCTATACTTGCGCGTTCCAACACTTAAAACTTTTTCTCGAAATTTCAAACTCGCACATCGAGTAAACTCGCAAACCACTGTTCCTCTCAAACTCGCTAGATTCGATTAGCGCGTTTGTAAAACTCGCAGATCACTACAAGCGCGTTCTGGTCCTTAGAAAAATTTCCAACTTTTTCAAACTCGCAGACTTGATTAGCGAGTTTCTAGAACTCGCAGATAACACCTTGCGCGTTTGAGACCAAAATTAAAATTTCGACTTTCGCGTTCTTGCGGATGAACCTTGCGCGTTTGAACGATGAACTTGCGCGTTTGAGAGATCTAGAGCGTTCTTCCGAAAGTCGACTCAGAAACTAATTTTTCCATCTGAATCCTATCAAACCTTGTCAAATTGATCTGTTTTGTTGAATTGTTGCTCGATTACAATACTAGAACAGATTACAACTCAAGAAATTTACAAACAAACACTCACAAAACAAAAATATCAATAAAACAGTGTATATTGACTCGTGAACAAAAATCAACAAAAATCACAAAATTCGTGAGAATTACAGTGCAATACTGAAATTAAAGTACATAGACTCAATCTATTACACTTTTCGAACAATTCCTAACCAAAATCTGCTCCAAAAAAAACATTCGAATTCAGAATTCGATTTTTCTCTCAAGAACAGTGACGAACCACCCAAATCTTAATCTGATTTCACTTTGGATCTGCTCTGATACCAATTGTGTGTCCCTGAATCTAGTTTCTAATCACAAATAATCAAACAATCAGATAATATGATTCAATTACCTGTTTGATTTACTTCAAGAAATCTCAAGATTATAAGCTTTCTCTCTCTAGAACACTCTTTCTCTCTCAACAGATTTCTCTCTCTAAAAAATACAACTGAGTTCGGTTTTTCACTTTGATAGCTCTACTAATTACAAAAGAAAAATAAATTATTTACGATTGACTTAGTACAACTGATATATAACTGAGTTCGGTTTTTCACTTTGATATAGCTTCAGCCCACAAAAATAGAGGTAAGTCTGATTGACTTAGCATAGTACGAGCAGCCTCGACTTACGATTTCTTCTTTCGACCACTCCGTTTTGTTGAGGCGTACGTGCAGCAGAGTATTGATGTGATATCCCGACAGATTTGAGATATTCTTCAACAGTTTTGTTCTTGAGCTCTGTGCCGTTGTCTGTTCTTAGAAGCTTGACCGTTTCTGCAGATTCACCTGGGTCGTCTTCTGGAATGTAATGAGAACATCTGGTGTCTCATCTTTTGAACGTAGAAACTTGACCCAAGTGTATCGCGAATAATCATCCACGATAACTAGTATGTACTTCTTTCCGCCTAGACTTTGTGTTCGCATCAGACCATAGAGATCCATATGCAACAACTCTAACGGAGCGCTTGTACTCGGTTCAGGCTTTGGTTTATGTGGAGCTCTCTTCATCTTTCCTTTTTCACACGCTGCACATAAGTGTTCTTTTTCGTATTTGAGCTCTGGAAGTCCTTTCACTAACTTCCCACTGACCAGTTTGTTAATGTACCGAAAGTTGAGGTGAGAGAGTCGTCGATGCCATAACCAGCTTTGTTGCATCGATGCTTTATATAGTAGACACACTTCCTTGTCAGTCTGGACTTTTGATAAATTGATTGTGTAGAGGTCGGTCTTTCGAGTGTCGACCAAGAGTTCACCACCTTCTTCAGTGCGAACTGAACACCTCTTGGCTTTGAAATTAACCTCTAAGCCTTTGTCACAGAACTGGCCGATACTGAACAGATTGTGTCTTAAGCCTTCAACATAGCTCACCTTCTTGATCGTGACATTTTCATGTACCATATCATCATATCCAAGTGTTGGTGAAAACTGGTCGTTCCCAAATCTAATTGTCCCGCAATATTTATCTGTATAATTGGACAGCATCTCTTTCTGCCCTGTCATATGCTTGGAACACCCGCTATCCAAGTACCACATATGACGTTCCTGCATAAGAGAAATTACGAAACACAAGATTTAGATACCCATAAAACAAAAATTGTAATAAACACTTTTGAACATTGAAGCGCGGGTCTTGAACTGATTTGTTCAAAAGCCTATTTTCTATGCTCCCTCTTAAAATTTGGGTGCCTGCAACAAAGATTTAGCTTTTAGTACCCACTGATATTTGGGTCCAACTGTGTTAGCACATGATTTTGGTACCCATTTAAATTTGGGTCCGCTTTTCATTTGAAATTCATTTGAAGCATTAGAATGATATGAGTGCACAAGATAATTTCCAAACCAAACCTCAGAATCTTGATAAGAAGTAGACACATGTTTATCATAAAAAGAAGAGTTTCTAGCAGATAAAGATAACTGAAATAATTGATCCATAGAATATTGTTTGCGAGAAACAACTAGTTTTGGTTTCCAAATACCAACATCAACAATTAAAACATCTTTACTAGGCGAAGTCTTATTACAATTAAAAGTACAAAAAGATTTATCGGTCTTGTCATTCTTCCGTTTTGGTTGCCATTGAGATTTAACTTCTGGCTTTTGCTTGCTCAGATCTGAAACATTTGTAACTAGTGAGTTAGATCTCCGAGAAACAACTGAATGTATCTTATTTGGAATACCAGTATTGATCGGTTTCTGTGAATGCTGAGATTTATTCTTGCCTTTAGCATTCTTAGAGTTCACAGAAACTAATTTATCAACTTTCGTTGATTTTGCACTTTTTACAGACATATTGGTTTTTCCCAATGATTTCACAATAAAAGATGAATGGTTAGGAAGTTTCGCATTAAAGTCAAATTGATCCAAACAATCATCCAAACCACCGTCAGAGTTTAGGAAATCAAACCCTTCATTTGTTAGACCAAAACTATCTTTAGATTTTAAAGCCTTAGAAATAACAACAGTTTTAAGCACAATAGAAAAAACCTTTTGTTCAATCTCAATCAAAATTCTTTCATCCGTTAAAGAGTTCTCGAGTTCAGAGATTTTACTTTCCAAAACGAGAGGAGGGACATATAGTTTACCTTTAATAGGCTTCGCCTCCATTTCTTTGACAGAATAACTTTGAAAAAAGTCATTTGAAAGAGATTTCTTTTGATACATTGGATCATCATTATAACTATTATTCAGCTTCGCATAATAAAATGGAAGGTGAACTTTAGATGATTTCTTTTGTATTTCCGTTTCTTTAGCTTCATCCTCTTCAGACAGTCTAGTCCAGAAAACTTTAAGTTCAGGGCATCGTCGAGAGAGTCTTAAGAACGTAAAATCATAAAGTGCAGACACTTCAGATATACCGTTTTTAAAATAATGAGGATTCTCATACCCGAGTCCCCATTTCTCTATTTCCTCTTTGGGTTTGTTCAGATGAATAGTTTGTTCACTTTGACCCAATTTGTATAACTTCTCTTCCAAACTTTTTAATTTAGCAAATAAAGAAATGTTTTCTTTGGAAGTTGAAGAATGCAATTTCGTAAGCTCGATAAAATCAAACTCACTCATTCTCAATTTAGTCTTAGTTCCAGTAACTTCTTGAAGAATTATAGTCTGTTCTTTGGCGCTGGTGTCAATGTTTTTGTGTAAGGTCTCAACCAATACTTTCTTCTCAGCAACAGCATTGTTAAGTTTCTGTATTGTTTGGTTTTGTTCAAGAAGGACACATTTTTCGCGCTTAAGTTTTGACTCTAATTCTTCAAGTTTTGACATCATGGCATGCATTTGATTTATAAAATTAGATTGAGTCAAATCACATACCTCGTCGTTGTCATCGTCATCGGAGTCAGCTTCAGCTTCTGCTTCGATGTTGCCCATTAAGCACATGTTTGCTTTCTCGTCATTCTCTTCATCGTCATCTTCCTGGTCTGAATGATCAAGTCAGTACTCATCTTCTGTCATTAATGCCTTTCCAGCCTCTTGTTGCTTGGCCAGAAGCATTTTGTTTTTGTAATAGTCTGAGTTTCTGACTTTGGGTTGTCGGCAGTCTCTTGCAAAATGTCCAAGTCTACCACAGTTTTAGCACTTTGGAGGTTCTGACTGACTAGATCTTTCAGCTTGATGTCTTCTATCTTCCGGCTTCCTTTCCTCTGTTCTCTTTCCTTCAAACCTTTTTCCTTCATCCCTCTCCTTATGAACATAGTTTCTTGGTCCAGAAGAATATCTCTGACTGTTTGAGCTCGGCTTTGTGTAGAACTTCTTCTGAAAAGCCTTTGTCAACATAACCATTTCCTGCTTCAGTTGTTCACAGTCATCCGAGTCAGAGTTCGCTTCAACTTCAATCTCTTCTAATTCAGACATAAGCATCTTGTTCTTTTTCTTTCTCACAACAAGAGCAACTGAGTCATCAATTATCTTCCCAGTCTGCCTCTTTTCAGCCAGTACTTCATCCACCTCTTATTCATTTTGTTTGAGGGTTTCATACACCTCATGAAGTGGAATCTCGTTTAGATCCTTGATCTGCTTCATTTTCCTGGTAAACCTCTTCCATTCAGGCTGTTCTTGCTCAACTCATTTAGCAAGGTCACAAACCTGTCGTATGTTCCTTCTAGTGACTCTCCAACTCTGCCTTTGAATTCTTCATAATTGTTTAGGAAGTTGGATATCTTGAGTTGTTCCCAACCTTTGAACCTAGCATCATCTTTTCTAGCTGATCCCACATCTCTTTTCCCGAGGCTTTATAACTGTCAATTTTTACATAGATTTCATTTGGAATTCCTTGTAGTTTGTATGACTTTGCTAATCTATCACCTTTTGATCTTTTTAGGTTATCATCATCGAGCTCATGATACTTAAGTTCATACTGAGTCGGCACAGTTCCAACCATATGAGTCATCATAACTGGTTTCATAACCCCTTCTTCTATTGATTTCCTGATGAATTCACCCAAAGCATGTCTTTCAATAAAGTCCATGAACCGATCCTTCCACTGTTCATACTCTCCCCTGAAGAGTACTGGTGGTTTTGAGTCGGTTCCGATAGCGAGTGCTTCTCTGGAAGTCATTCTGATTCGATAATGTGAAATAAAAACCTGATTCGAATTTGTTAGTTTAGATAAAATGAATACAAATTTAAAACAATTCAGAAATGACTAAGTCAGGTACTGGCGCAAAAATTGGACTTTGCGTGAGAAGCGGTTCGTGCGAACTGGAGGTTTGCGCGAGACTTGATTGGCGCGAACTGAGATTTGCGCGAGGTGAAGATTGCCTGAAGAAGAGGTTTGCGTGAGTTGTTGGTCGCGCAGAGTTGAGGTTTGCACGAGATATTAGTCGCGCAAAGTAGAGGTTTGCGCTAGAACTTAGTCGCGCAAAGTAAGAGTTGACCGGTAAGATGTAAGGTGGGTCAACCGGGCTTCAACTATCGACCGGTATGTTGTAAAACGTGAAGGTAGGTCGACTGGATGAAAGTTCTCGACCGATATTGATTTTCAATTGAGGACCGGTATGGATAGTATAACCGGTATAGAGTTCGACCGGGAGAGTGCAAAGACCGGGACCGGGATATAGATTTTCGACCGGTATAGTTACCTTCAACTTCGACCGGTACAACGACCAGAAAGGTGACCGGTATTAAATGTGTGGACCGATATTAAACATTGACTTCGACCGGTATTTGTAGATGTATATCGACCGGTAGAACTTGGACCGGTAGTTTGTAGATCGACCGACCGGTATGTTGCCTTTATCTCGACCGGTATTTTGTTGAGCAATATCGACCGGTATCTTGTAATGTCTTCGACCGGTAAACTCTTTTTCTTTGACCGGTACTTTCTTTTTCTTTTACCGGTATGTTGTAAAATATTAGATCGACCGGTATATGAAAAATGGGCCGGTATAGTGTTATAAAGAGTGGACCGATAGGGATGTTGACCGGTAGTTCGTAGGTCAACCGGTAAGATTTCTTGACCGGAACTGGGTTTTGATATCGGTCGACCGATATGAAACCTTCGACTGGAATCTTTTCTTCTCCGATAAACGGCTCTGTAAATCCCAAATTGACCGATCTGGAATACGTTTTACAGCCTCAAACTTTGACAAAACAATCGACTTACCAACCACAATAGGTTACAACACTTTGATTTCGAAAACAAACACTGATTTGAAGGATTGATCGATGGCACAGTGTGTATGAAAATGAAGAACACTTAGAGTTTCTAAAATTTTGATTTTGATCTGGCCAAAGCTCTGATACCAATTGTGAGTCCGTGATCGTTACCAGATAATCAAACAATAAACATATAGAAGATAAACCAACCTGATTCGATAACAAACGATGATTACAAGGTTGATTCTTTGTATTTGAAGCTCACTTTCTCTCTGTGTGTTCTTGGTGATCGATATCTGATGTTTTGAGATATTAGAAGTTATGAGATAATAAATATCTCATAACCTTATATATCTCAAACATAATATCTAAACAAAATATAATATCTAAAACTTAAACTAATATAATAACTAACTAAATATCTAAATTATAATATCTAGATATTTAGGATAATAATAAAATACTAAAAACAACTTTGACATTTATTACAAACTGACCCTAGACTATTGTTGAGAGTGACTTGTTAGCTTTTAGCTTCGGATTGCGATCTTCAGATTGGATGATCTTGAATCCAATAAGACTGTGCTCTAACAATGTCATCCTCCACGAAGAATTACTCTTCAATCGCCTCCTCTAACGTTGTTACTTTGGTGTTCCTACCATCATCTTCATCTCGGTCGGCAACCCCAATTGGTAGGCCTTAGTTTTCATCTTCTCATAGGGATCCAGATGCTCCACCAAACTCAACTTCTCCAAGAATTGTTCCGAGTAGTCAGAAACAAACATGCTACCCTTCTTCAGATTTCGGAATTCCAACTCGATATTGTCTGTAGCTCTCTTACTGCAATACTTGTCCAGAATTTTCTTCTTGAATGTTGGCCACAAGAGTTTGGCTAACACTTCTGGGGTAAGAGAGGATCGAGTGAGATTTCACCAAGTTAGGGCCTCGCCCTTAAGTAGATGAGAGGCAAACTTTACTCTTTGAGAGTCATCGCATTCGCTCGCCTCAAACGCCATTTCCATCTCACGAATCCAATACATGTAACTGATTGGATCTGTAGTGCCTATGAATTCAGGCGTCTTGCACCCCAGAAAAGTCTTGTATAAGCACCCCATCTCTCTTCTCTTGTTTCAAATTATCACTCGCTCTTCGGTACCAATTACATTCATTCCACCTCCCGACTCAATCACGGCATTTTCTACCATCGTTTTAGGTCGTTGGTGACTGTCGTCGCGGTCCTCCAATAGCTTCATGAATAACTCTTGTTGTTGTGCCATAGCCGAGTTCATGGATTGCATCTTGTTGTGCCTGATTTTGGTTTCGAGGGTCACTTCCTCGATGATTGGGTTGGTGGTGGCAATGTTTACTCGCGGGATGTGTTCGACTCCCCCGCCTAAAAAGGTGTGTATAGGAGGACACACGATGGTCGCGACCAAAAGAGGCTGGTCAACGGTAGATTCGTCTTCCATATTACCCTCTCGTGGGTTGGTAACCGACTCCGGGTATTTACCATGATTATCTGCCACACACACGAGAATAAGGTTGAGAAAATACTAAGTGAGTTTAAACTCGAAGGTGTGTACTAATACATTCATTAATTATCATAACAATAGTAAATCAAGTAGGCATACGTAACAATACATTCATAATAGCATTAGCTAAGTGAAATAATGAACAGATTATACAAAAGGATTCTTGCCACCATCATCACAACTTTTAATTAACGTACTTCCGTAGATCCTAATACTCTACCTACCTATGACATTTACCCAAAGGTGTATAACCTATTGCTAATGCTTACAGCTTAAGTCTAGATATACTAAGGTCAATACCTAATTCACTTAAACTAAATCTCTGATACCAACTTGTAACACCCCAAAATAGGAGATAACAAAAAAATTCCGGAAAACGAAAATATGGAATATAAAATTGCCAGAGCAAGAGCCTCCCAAAAATTTGGGGAAGTGTAGCACCTGTTTAATTACAGTTTGTAATTTAACGGTAATAAACAACAACTTGCTAATCTAATTTCTACAATAGAAATAAGATTACAAAAAGGGTGTCATCTATAGTCCCAATAAAAAGCTTCATCAAAAAGTGTGCCCACCTGCACATCCCCAAGCTAACACAAATGTCCACCTAGACTTTCTTAGGTGCGGTGCCACTAGAACCTGATATACACATTGACACCAAACAAGTGTTAGGCCAAAAAGCCTAGTGAGACCAAACAAGCAATTATAAGCATGAGTATTACATAATATGCACATGATACATTCATCAAATAATTTCTACATGTGGATTCAATGGGGGAGACCCATAGCACCAATCAAGTTCCACCCAAAGAGTCGATACACCTTGATGCCAAGTTACCATAAGCGACACGCGAAAGTCTCAACACATCCAAGGACTACAACCATGGCATTACCCCGAATAGCGGAGGTCTAGGTACATACCCACACGGTGATACCCAAGATTGTATCCTCCTAGTGTCTACTGGCTTGGTTCGTCCAACATTACAATTTCTAGGCCACAAGGCTCTTTAGTCCACAATTAGAGTATAAAATCCCAAGCATTGGGACAATCATGGTTTAAACATTATATATCACAAATATAAGCACCAATTAAGACTCCCATATGTTCCAAGTTCCCATAAGACGCAAATTCCCACACTTGGTATATACATACATTGATAGTGTACTTTCTAGCTTATTTACTCCATAATAAATGTCAAGGTAAGCCCCAACTACTCAATAATCAATTAAAAATAAGTATTCCCTTTTTAGGTCAAAGTACAACATATGAGTTATTTCATAAAGTTCACAAGTATCCAGGTGGCCAAATAGATATGACATTCTTAGCGTCTTCAAGCTATGATTATCATCACTTTGGTTACAATATCGCACCACTCACAACTTGTCACTTAGAGGTATCATGGTACACATAATGAATAATAATAAGAGGATGTAGCAATAATAACAAGTATCATATAGTGATGTGTATCTAGTTTAACAAAAGATTTAGGAACTCACAATCTCGGTTTTTCACCCAACACCTAGAAAATTGCAAACCCTAAATGAAGGTAAAGATGAGGTGATGGTGGAAATGCTTGAGAATCTTCAATAAATGCCTCCTAAGTAAGCTTGATGACCAACAATTGCTCCCAACAACACCCACACAAGTATTTAATGAGGAGAGAGCCTCTAGGGTTTCAAAATTGCCCTAAACACCCTAAATATCGGACCAATTTTGAAGTGAGGGGGAGAAATGAAGTAAAATCGGTCAAGGGTTGGTTTTTATACCCTCAGCCCCCGACGACGATAGTGCCCCACGACTATGCCCAATGGCACTGTCGCGGGCACAGTCGCAGGCCACACCCCACTCTCGATACCATCCGGGCGAGAGTGACATGCGGTTGTGCGTATAATAACCCAAAAAAAATATGTTTAACAATAAAGAAAGTTTTGGGAGCGGTTTGTGAATTTACCTTTTTATGAAGGTTTAACATAAAAATTTGAGAGTATAAAGAAGAATCATTGTTATCCCCATGATATTTGTCGCCTCCACATCCTCTACTTTCTTTCTATTTTTCTTCATCCTTTTGGTATGTGCTAGATTAGAGAGACAAAGAGAGGTAATTTAGGATTTAAAAAGAGGACTTATCATCTTTAATTTTAGGTCGGCTTCATCCCCTCTTCATTTTCCTATCTTCTTCTTCATGGGTGTGTTTATGTATGATGCGGAGAAAATCACAGTTAAGAGAAGGGTGCAAGAAACTGAAGGGGATTGAGTTAGATTATCTTTTTCAAGGAGTTCGGTTTGAGCAATTTTAACTATTAAGACTCAGGATGATATATTTTGATTCGAGGTGAGTTTCTTTCAACAAATTTTGAACTGAAATGCATATATTATAAAATTGTTATTACCTCGATGTTATACCTGTTTGATATGTTTGAATTATTACCATTAACTGTGATAGTTTTTTATTACATGTTGTTTATTATTAACACATGTGATTTGATTATAAATTCTTGGGATAAAGGGATTTTCACAATAGAAGTTGGGTGTGTTAGGATTGTGATGGTCCAAGCAGGGGTTATGTATATAGTGCCCACAAATTTGTTTCGTGTGGTTGGCCAGAACCGATATTGGTTGCGATCTTGTTGGGGTGTGTTCGATCAAATTGTGGCGACTGTTGTGGTTAGTTACCTGGGCAAAATATTTTGTCTGAGTGCCAATTTATTTATAACTGATTTGTAGTGCCTGAGATCCTACTTTATGACTAAATGATTTATGACATTATGTCAAAGTGATTTTACTGAATTATTTATCTGACAGGGATTTACTCACTAGACCGTATGGTCTAACCCTCATTTTTGTATTAAAAAATATGTATTTCAGGTGAATTTTATATTGGGATTACTTGCCTGGGAAAAAGGGTAAGCAATAATTATTGTGGTGAAGGTTGTCTCCAATAACCGGTTCATTAATATTATCAGGTTAATTATATTTTCAGTTGAAGGTTTTGGTGATTATAGATTGGTAAGAATTTAAATCTACCGTTGAGTTTATTTTACTTCTGTTGTTGCGGATTAGTAAAGATTTTGGATTTTTATGTTAAAGGATCATTGTTGGATCGATTAGTAAGTATTTTACTTATTATTGTGGTTAGATATATTCTTACCGTCGTTGAATTTGAGATTATTCAGGGAAGATTATTTTAGTCGACCCTTTCTGGATCGCATATTGGATGGTTTCTGTATTTATGGTTTTAAGTTAAATTTTTGGAAACCGGGTTGTTACAGATGGTATCTTTTAGGTTGCAAGTTTCTTTCCTCTCTTTAATAGCTTCATCGATTCATCCCAGAAAAAGAGCCTTAGTTTAAGTGAACTAGGTTGCTCATACCCTAGACTTAAGCTGAGGGATGGTATTTTTCGATTTTATCAGTAATATGATAAGAAAATGATGATTGTGAATTTTGAGAAAAGTGGTTTAAGAGAGTTGGGTGACTTCCCTAAATTTGAGATTTTATGTCGTGGAATGACTTTATGTTATTAATAATGTGATTAGATGGCGTGAAATGAGACCGATATTGATGAGCTTCCTTTATGGAGTGATTTAAGTAAATTAAAAATTTAAGCCTTTGATTCTGACATTTTTATGTTAAGTCAAAGGTGTAAGAATTTGATGTGATAACGAGTTTATCGTTATGATTAAGGATTTGATATGTGTTGATAATGTAGGATGGATATCGGTAAGAGTTATGGTTTTGATGCCCTTGGGATAAATGAGATATTTTAGATTATGTTTCGTGTAGATTCGAGAATATTTAGTCATAATATGACTTTATTTTAATTTGATATTAAGGTATTGTTTGGTGTGGAAAGCAATTGGGTATAAATTAATATTAGTGCGATAATATATGAGGTTCGATATTGTGTCATTTTGGATGAGTGACGTGTGGGCATTGTTGTTTCTTTTGAGAAGTAAATGAATCTTCGAGTTAATTGAAAATTTGTGGGCTATTGGTTTATTCGGTGGAAAAATTCCTATTATGTTTGTTTTAATATTTGGATCGCCTTTGATCGGTGGATTATGTCGTTAATGGAGATGTGAAATGTATTCTCCCGAGGAGAGTGGCAGAGTAGTCAAAAGCGACAAACTGTAAATTTGTTGAAGTTTTTCCACGTAGGTTCGAATCGTGCCTCTCCCACTTGTTTGTTGTAGACTCCAGAGAAGAGTTTTATGTATGTAGAAGTAGAGATGAATTTGTGGATGATGTATGTATAAATTTCAGATTAAGTGGTTAGACTTGATGAGTTATTATCACTTATTTATTTAGGGTGCAGTACTACTTGTGTGAGTTATTTGTGCGATTGGATGTTATTGAAAATAGCACGTTGTTCATTAAGGAATTATTTGTGGTAAATTTAAGTAAAAAACAGAGCAAGGATGACTTTGTATTAAGATAGTGAATTCAGTGGTGGTTATGTTTAATCGGGAGTTTATTTTGTTGTGGCATAACCCTCATTAAATTCTTTCTTTTAAAAAGAATTGTAGTGCTTTGTGGATGCCAAAGTTAGACGCGTTTTAAGAATCGTAAATCTTGATATGATCAAAGCGAATAATGTTTGTTGCGCGTCTTAATTTTTGAGTTTGGGGTGTTGAGTAAGTTGATAAAAAATAATATAATTTTGAATTCATATTAATTAATCGAGGTTAAAGTTATTAAGGAGACTGAATGTTTTGTGACTTTACTAGAGTTGCACATCAAAAGCGTTGTAATCTGTTAGTATTTGTGTTTTGGTTTGTAAGATTGTTCCAAGTCGGAACAAAAGATATATTTTGTGAAGAAAAACGATTGATATTTTAAAAAAGTTCATTGGGTGTCTCCTAAATCCCCTAAATGCATTGATGTGTTGGAAGATTTTGATCTAGATTATAGGTAATCAATTTCTCTCACTTGTCGCTTGAATGAATTCTGGGACCGAATTCTATTAAGGACGGGAGATTGTGATAACCAAAAAAAAATGATGTTTAACAATAAAAGAAAGTTTTGGGGTGGTTTGTGTAATTTACCTTTTTATGAAGGTTTAACATAAAAATTTGGGAGTATAAAGAAGAATAAGGTGGTGTTCGTTTTTTAAGAGGTGCTGAAGTCTGAAGTCTGATTTCACTTCTGATTTTTAAGAGGATGTTTCTGAAATCTGAAATCTGAAATCTGAAATCTGAAATTTGAATCAGTTATATTGTTTGTTTTTGTCTGATGACAAACATCTGAATATGTATAATTATATATTTTATCTTTCAGAATGTTATACTGTTGATTTAAAAAAAACATGCAATCATTTTAATGAAATTATACTACCATCCATTTTAACACATTCAAAAGTTCAACTTAAATACGTCAATTCATTCAAATACAATACAAAACATAAACAAAGTCTCGTAACAACTAAAATCAATCTCCATTTTGAAATAGGCTGGAATCCATGATTCCCTAATATCATACAACTCATCAAACCATGAGTCACCACGTAATCCATACATATCCATCAAATCATGCCAACGCGCCTCAAATTCACGCGGATCCAAATTAACACTCCAAACAATCTTCTTGAAATCGGAAACAAAATTCGTTTGTTTAGCAAGGTACACACTTATCTACAATAATTGAAATGGATTATCAAAAAAAGGCTTACCATAATGTAATATAATCATGACATTAAAAATCATCAAGAATTAAACAAATGAATATTAAAAAATACCTTCTCTTTAACCTTCTTTGTGATGTGCCACATGCACAAGCGGTGAACACTGGAAGTAAAAACAGCAGGAATAGCTTGTTTCATTGCTGCACATTGATTAGTAATAACGAATACAGGATCACGACCATGTGCTTTCTTGAATGCTTGTAGAACCCAAGTATAGTTAACCACCGTTTCTCCACGCATCAACGTCGCTCCAACAACCACCGAGCGATGCTAAAATCAATAAAATTTCCAAAAAATCTTTCAAGCATGAATTAACTGCATACACTTAAGCAAACAATTGAATTAAAAACCATTCCTGATTTCCTGCTGCACTTGCTCACGAAAATAGCGCAAACTAGCAAAAATCCAGAATCCCCAATCACAATTACAAATTCTTGCACCTACGCACTTCAACATGAACATGATATGATTAAATATACTAAAAACATTTAAGAATTTATGATTTCCAGAACGATTATGAGTTCCAAATCGAGTAGCATATAAAAGTCGATGGGTCTGGGTATGGACTCCAGCCCGTCGAATCAGAACCCTAAAATTAAAAGAAAAGGGGACGATGGAGTACCTGGTCGATAGAAGAATCTTGATGGAGTTAAATGGAGTCGATACAGGAAATCAGAAATCGATGGAGAGGTTGAAGTCGATGGAGTCTGATATATACGAAGGGGAGAGAGTCCGAGATTAAGCGTACCTCTCACCGAATTAGACTTTATCTTTTCACTTTTTAATTTAGAGGTTATTTAGGGATCAGATCCCCTTATTTTTTGAAATAAACAAACACACTTATTTATGCTTTCTCTTACCGATTAAGAAAAAATAGGTAAATAAGAGCTGAAAGTTAGAAAACAAACAGGGCCTAATTGTTATCCCCATGAAATTCTGCGGCCTCCACATCCTCTACTAATTTCTTTCTATTTTTCTTCATCCTTTTGGTGTGTGCTAGATTAGAGAGACAAAGAAAGATAATTTGGGATTTAAAAAGAGGACTTATCCTCTTTAATTCTAGGTCGGCTTCATCCCCTCTTTCTTTTCCTATCTTCTTCTTCATGGGTGTGTGTATGTATGATGCGGAGAAAATCACCGTTAAGAGAAGGGTGCAAGAAACTGAAGAGGTTTGAGTTAGATTATCTTTTCCAAGGTGTTTGGTTTGAGCAATTTTAACTATTAAGACTCGGGATGATATATTTGGATCCGAGGTGAGTCTTCTTTTAACCAGTTTTGAACTGAAATGCATATATTATAAATTGGTTATTATTATGACGGTATACCATATCGGTATGTTTGAATTATTACCGTTAACTGTGATACGTTTTTTATTACATGTTGTTTATTATTAACAAATGTTATTTGATTATAAATTCTTGGGATAAAGGGACTTTCACACCAGAAGTCGGGTGTGTTAGGACTATGATGGTTCAAGCAGGGGATTATGTATATAGTGCCCACGAATTTGTTTCGTGTGGTTGGCCAGAACCGATATTGATTGCGATCGTGTTGGGTATGTGTGATTAAATTGTGGCGACTGTTGTGTTAGTTACCTGGGCAAAATATTTTGTCTGAGTGCCAATTTATTTATAATTGATTTGTAGTGCCTGAGATCCTACTTTATGACTAAATGATTTATGACATTATGACAAAGTGATTTTACTGAATTATTTATTTGACAGGGATTTACTCACTAGACCGTATGGTCTAACCCTCATTTCTTGTTTTCAAAAATATGTATTTCACGTGAATTTTATATTGGGATTATTTGCTTGGAAAAAAGGGTACGCAGTAATTATTGTGGTGAAGGTTGTCTCCAATAACCGATTCATTAATATTATCGGGTTAATTATATTTTTAGTTGAAGGTTTTGGTGATTATAGATTGGTAAGAATTTAATTCTACCGTTAGTTTATTTTACTTCCGTTGTTGTGGATTAGTAAAGATTTTGGATTTTTATGTTAAAGGATCATTGTTGGATGATTAGTAAGTATTTTACTTATTATTGCGGTTAGATATATTCTTACCGTCGTTGAATTTGAGATTATTCTGGGAAGATTATTTTAGTCGACCCTTTCTGGATCGCATATTGGATGGTTTCCGGTATTTGTGGTTTTAAGTTAAATTTTTGGAAACCGGATTGTTACAGTGCCTAAGTCGCTGTCACAATCGCTGAGTGTGTATCGTGGCCATCAATTCATCAACGACTTTGACCAGCGACGACTTTGACCAGCGACTATGACAGATGTCATAGGGGGTGTTTGGGATTTCTTATTTAAAAAAACTTGTGCTTATTTTGAAAAGCGCTTATCAACTAATGCGATGTCAAATCGGAGTTTTCTAAAAAGTGTTTTGATTAGCTTATTGTGGTATTAAAACATAATAAGCTAATAAGTTGTTATTTAAGGGTGTTTGGGATTGCTTATACATATAAAAATAAGCAAAAAAGTCATAAGCACTTTTCAAATAAGTTGATAAGTTAGAACCAAATGACTTATGAAAAAGTGCTTATCTCCGGTTTGGCACCGCTATAAGCACTTTTATTTTTTCTCCATCCAAACTCTAAAAAGTGCTTATCTCCGGTACCACACCGCAGTAAGCTAAAAATCCCTTTAAATAAGCAATCCCAAACACCCCCATAGTCGTCGGGCACAGTCGCGCTGGAAAATTTTCGGAATCTTGTTTCGTGACTTGGTCCAACGCTGAAGGTTCGGGATATGAATTGATGTCTTCCCAATATCTAATTTCACAATATAAAAAGATTTAAAGTTGAGAGTTTTACTTGCTTAACTTACTAGGATTTTTTGGGCATTACAACATGTACATATGGGAACACTTAATTACTTTTCCACAGATGTTCATTGATGGTTTGTAAATATTGCAAATTAGCATCATTCTAGACATTCTAAATACTTCATATTGTTATATTGGTTTATGAACATATTGGTGTATGAACAAATGTGAAAGAGTTTTATAATTGTTCATTATTTATAATGTCTTTTAGTGCAGTAGTGGAACCTGGATTCGTGAAAGAGGTAAACATTAACATATGTGAACAATGATATAACTGAATATAAACAAATGATGTATGCTTCAACATTAGGTATTTGTACAAACAGGGGTGAGTGCATGGGAGAACAATTACCTTTGGTAATTAACATTTGTGAAAAACATGCCAACCAAACTTGGCCTCATAAGTGACCATGTATCTGAACAAGGGTGATCAAACATTCACCATTGTTCATGAACAATATACCAAAATAAATGTTCAAGCATTCACCACATTCACCATTGTTCATGAACATGGGCGACTAATATGAACATGTATGATCAACCATATGAATATGAATATGAACATGTATGATCATGTATATGTGAACCCCTAATGTAATTTGTATTTGGCATGAACATGTGTGCACTACATTGTTCACAGTCTATCCTCGCATGCAAATGACAAAGAAAACGAATACAGGTAAGGAGTGATTAATGGTTTCGATTTTGTTCAACGATCGTCGGTTTTGTTTTGGTGTGAGAGAAATTCATGTAGCGATAATTATGTTAGAATAGAATGGGGATATGTTTTCCGTAATTACCCTTGATCACTATGGTTCACCGTTTATTAAATTAGATCTCATTTAATGATTTTTATAATACATCAAATATCAACCATCCATTTTCAAGATCAATGGCTTGGATTAGTTCATAAAGTTAATAACAAACTTTGAGGTTATTAAATTCATAAGCTAATGATACATATATATTGATACATGTTTTCTTATAATTTTATCAACTTGTGGCTTATTAAATTCAGAAGCTAATTAAATGGGATGAGAAACCTAACCTGACTTCACAAGATATATATATACCCATGTTATATATATATAGACAGGGGAGGGATCATGTGAGAAAAAATTTAATTTGCAGGAAAACGATAAGTAATCTGGGCCACATACCTTATCTAATAAACGGAGTAAATAAAAACATTTTCAAAGTAAATTAAAAAGGATACGATTATCATTTTGTGTATAGTCTTATCCCTAACCGTTAATCCCTAATAAATTGGAACCGAGTTTGTTTTCCAAGGAAATTTTTAATAATTCTTAATAAATCGAATTACCGATTTCTTGATAAAGATAAATCTATAACACTTTGATTATAGGGTTTATCACATAATATAATTTTTTCGATAATCGTATCAATCATGTGATAATCGTAGATATTTTTGTTAATTATATGTGATTATGTATATTTACATTTATAGATCTTATTTGTGATGTCAATATTATCACATGTGAATATGTGATGATAAAACCTTACTTATATTCAGATTCATGTTATAAATGTGATAATATGTAACTTAAACTCACATGTATATTATCATATGTGATATGTAAAAAAATTAACGGCATGGGTCATATATTAAATGAATCTAATCATATTTGATTTAAAACGTGGACCCAAAAAAATAAAGAAAAAAATGGTGAAAAGTTTGATTGATTGTGGATATCACATGTGATATTTGATGAAAATTGTTTTTTTAACCAAAAGTGTATATTAATTTTTTTTAATATAAAACTTGATAAACAAATTATGAATTAATTAAAACAATTAAATAAATCTAAAAATATATAATGAGTTTTTAAGTGATTTAAATAGTATTTTTGTTACAATTATATCCTTAACAGAGTAGTTAATCTAATGCAAATTATCCTAATTTCTAAAATTATTTTTCATTTTATATTTACCCTATATATATATATATATATAGAGAGAGAGAGAGAGAGAGAGAGGGGTAGGTTATTTTGTTAACTAATAAAATGTTATTAACTTTACAAACCACAAAGATTATCATCTTTCGTTAGTTGAACTCATTTCAATAAATTTGTAATGGTAGATTTGCTATTTTATTTAGTTGATTTTTTTATAGCCTCATTAATGAGTTACAAAAAATCTCTCATCCATGATTCTAGCCTGAGGTTATGATTCAACGTGTACTCTAGATGATTGTTTGATGTTTCTAATTGTATGTCACGATTATGGATTCGCAAGGTGAGGAAAACAACATTCATGCCGCATTGTTGAACGATTCTATGAATTCCGGGAGATTGGACGATGTCGGTGACACTGACTATGATGGGAAAATTGGGATTTTATAAAATGGTTCATAACATGATAGTATAATAAAATATTGAACAATACAAGAAAATTAAATTGTATCAAAAATTATGACTTCCAATAACGCCCTGGTGTAAGTGAACATGTTCATGATTTATTCGTGAAATTGAATGTGGATGTTCATAAGAATATGAACATTGGTGAAAAATATGCAAACCAAGCTTGTTCTGAGAATGTGATAATGTACACGTCAAATTACATGAAAAAGTCAAATTACAAGAAAAAGTAATGTACTTTGTTTTAATTCCTATTTTGGGTAACGTACTTTTAAAACATTCATTTTGGTACTTGAAAAATAAAATCTCAAACATTTAGGTACCTATTTCACCAAATGACTTAAAAATGTTGATTAGGATCAGGTTTTTACTTACATGGCTCTAATTTTTTGTTTTTGAAATTCCAACTAAGAAAAAAAAATCCAGGTCACTTTTTTTTCTAGAAAAGAGTTGTAATTTATTTAATTAAGGAAAAAGGATGTCTTATCATTATTTTTCAAAGAAAAAAAAAACAAAAACATTTAAACGGTCAAAGAACACTATGAACCCTATAACTAATCCATCACCCGCCGCCCCTTTTCACCCTTTCACCTTCTTTCTCATATCCATCTTCTTCTTCATTTGCATATGTCTCAATCTACCATCACTATCTGCTCCTAGCTGCTTCAAGATCGGGAATGGGGTTTGCCTTTCAACGACCAACACCAATCGAACCAATGTTATCATAAGATGCCCATGACGGACTCTTCTAAACACTGTCCGTTGTCGATTTTCCAATCTAAGCTAACATCATTGATATTCTTGAAGTACCCATATCAGAATCGTAAATTTGGGGTTTTCAACTTTTTTTCTGTTTTCTGACATTAGGGTATTGAGAAAATCATTGTTTGATTTGGTTCATTGTTGTTTCTTTTTGTATGAAACACGACTTGTTAAGCTGTAAATGTGATCTTTTGTTGATGCTCATGCTTTGTTCATGTCATGAGTCATTTTTCTAGATTTTTCATTATTAGATCTGTTCTAGAATTTAGAGAATGATTGTTTTGGGTCAAAGATATTGTTCATGTTTTAGGTTGAAGGATATATTATTCATGTTCATATTCTTTGAAT
The DNA here is from genome assembly GCA_954870635.1 of Arctium minus. NCBI lineage: Eukaryota > Viridiplantae > Streptophyta > Magnoliopsida > Asterales > Asteraceae > Arctium > Arctium minus. Next base: position 24,005,478 of record OX941081.1, on the reverse strand, counting down.
GTATATAAAAGAAGTTGTTCTTTATAGTTTTATGACTTTTTCTTGTTAAACTTGAATTTTCAAAATAAATTATCTATAATTTTTTTAAAATATAAAAGTTAAAATAAAAAATAGTGTTATATATAAAAAGTCCACATCATTAGCCATGTCTACAAATAATATTGAAATATATGCCATGTCATTTGACACATCAACATTGGTAACCTGTTAATGGCGCTAACCTGGGTACCTAAGGGGGCGTTTGGTTCGCAGAATGTTTTTGGATGGAATGGAATCTGTCAAAGGAATTTGACTTTGAAGGAATTTGAACGGAATGTCATCAGGTTTGACCACCTGTTTGGTTGATAAACATTGGAATAGAATGTGTTAAAGAAATTAGAATATGTATGTTTGGTTCACATAATGTAGCTTTGGAATTGGAATGAAATATTAGTAAATGACCAAAATACCCTTTTTGAAAATTTTTGAAACCAAAATCCAACTATTGTGGTTCAGATCGGTGGTGGTTTAAAATAGTGGTTCAAATCGGTGGTGGTCGGCGGTTGTTCATGTCGGTCATGGCTAGCGGTTGTTCAGATCGGTGGTGGCTGGCGGTGATGGAATGTCATCATGTTTGACCATCTGTTTGGTTGACAGACATTGGAATGAAATTTGTTAAAGAAATTGGAATATGTCTATTTGGTTCACATAATGTAGCTTTGGAATTGGAATGAAATATTAGTAAATGACCAAAATACCCTTTTCCGGTGGTTCAGATCGGTGATGGTTTAAAATAGTGGTTCAAATTGGTGGTGGTCGGCGGTGGTGGTCGGGTGGTTCAGAATGGTGGTGGTCGACGGTTGTTCATGTCGGTCATGGCTGGCGGTTGTTCAAATCGGTGGTGGCTGGCGGTGGTTCAGATTGGTGGTGGTCGACGGTAGTTTAGAACGGTGGTCGGTTGTGGTTCAGATTGGTGGTGGTCGGCGGTGGTGGTCGGGTGGTTCAGAATGGTGGTGGTCGACGGTTGTTCATGTTGGTCATGGCTGGCAGTTGTTCAGATCGGTGGTGGCTGGCGGTGGTTCAGATTGGTGGTGGTCGACGGTAGTTTAGAACGGTGGTCGGCTGTGGTTTAGATCAGTGATGGTGGGCGGTGGTTTAGATCCATGGTGGTGGACGGTGGTTCAGATTGATGTTGGTCGGCGGTGGTTCAGATCGATGGTGGTCGACGGGGGTTCAAAACAGTGGTCGGCGGTGGTTCCGATCGGTGGTGGTTGGTGGTGGTTTAAAATGGTGGTTGGCAATGGTTCCGATCGATGGTTCAGAACGGTGGTCGGTGGTGGTCAACGGTGGTTCAGAACGGTGGTCGGCGGTGGTTCCGATCGGTAGTGGTCGGCGGTGGTTCAGAACGGTGATCGGTGGTGGTTCCGATCGATAGTGGTCGACGGTGATTTCGGTCGGTGGTGGTCCGCGGTGGTGGTTCGCAGTGGTTTTGATCGGTGGTGGTCGACGGTGGTTCAGAACGATGGTCGGTGGTGGTTCGGATCGATGGCGGTCGGCGGTGGTTCATAACGGTGGTCGGTGCTGGTTCGGATCGGTGGTGGTCGGCGGAGGTTCATATGGGTTTGGGTAAATCAAGTAGGGAAGATGGGGATACTTTTGTCTTTTTAAGAAAATGAGATGGAATATAATTGAATTCCTTCTCAAATGTGATGGAATGACCAAATCCATGAATGGTGGAATGTGTGGAATTCAATTCCATTCCATGGAAACCAAACGCATGAAAGGAATTTGGTCAATGAAATTGATCATTCCAATTCCTTCAGATTCCGTTGGAATCCAGCGAACCAAACGCCCCCTAAATGTTTGATATTTTACTTTTCAAGTACCAAAATGAATGTTTTAAAAGTACATTACCCAAAATAGGAATTAAAACAAAGTACATTACTTTTTCATGCAATTTTCCCTAATGTATATGAACAAACTTATGATTATGAAAATGTATGATCAAACCTTCCCAAATGTTCATGAAAAATACTCCAAAATAATGTTCAAGAATTCACCATATTCACTACTGTTCGTGAACATGGGTGTCTAGTATGATCATGTATTATCAACCTATTTAATGTGAACAAGCATGAGCATGTATATGTGAACTATCAATTTAAATTGTGTTTGTCATGAACATGTGTGAACTACAAATTTATATGTCAACTACCAATTTAAATTTAAATTGTGTTTGTCATTAAATTATTAATCATTTAATGAGGCAATGATTATATTACAAAAGATTGGGAAAATAATTTTCCCAAATTATCCTTGATCACCTTTGTTCAACACACCAATTACTAAATTAAAAATTAATAATTTAGATCAAATAAAATTAAAGTTACTAAAATAACTAGACCCTATATATTATCTATGTGTGTGTGTGATGGTAATTATTTGAGAACTCATTAATTTGTGAAAATCGTGAGATTCAACCATATCCACTAATTTCATGATTTTAATAAATAAATTTAGTATAATAATTAAGCGCAATATTGTAATTTAATAATTATAAACTAAACTAAATCTTTGTCATTCCCTAGTAATATGCCCAATCCCATGATTTAGTAGTTTTTAATAAGGGCATTGCTATTCCTACCCATCCTCACCTAGAGACCCCCATACCCCCTATGTCACTCACATACCCCATTCACAAGGGGGTATGGATATAATTCACCTTTAATAATGAGATGTTTACCTTGGAAATAACAATCTTAAATTCAAACTTTATTATAAAACTAAATCAAACATATTTAAAAAATGAGAAAAGTTCATAAAAATCCAATAAACTACTCCATTTTGAGTGATTAAGTCCCTGAACCAACTTTTTAAATGAAAAAACCATTAAACTTTCCCATTTTAAATGATTAAGTCCCTGAAAACCATTAAACTTTTCCATTTTGAATGAAAAAACCATTAAATTTCCTCTTTTGATAGATAAAAAGTAGATCAAAAAGAGGGAGATCAATGGCAGGGGCAACAACGTGTTAGGCGATATGGAGAACGGATAACGTTCGAGCAACGAGGGAGTGACGAGACGGAGTGATGTAATAACTGGGACTTTATTTTGTGTTTGTTGGAGATATGTCCGTTGACTCAAAATAATTAATTATCGGTATTATCCTATTCGGTCGCACACAAAGTCCAAACTAAAATTTCAAGAATTATATGGTTAGAGGGAAAGTTTGTTAAACATCATAAGTGACTTATGGTTTAACTAGAAACTATAGGAAATTTTGAGGGACTAATGTTGTAAAATGGAGGAGACACAAAAGTAAAAGTGTCATCATTTTGGTGAGTATCACACACCACTTCCATTAATTCCCACAATTAAAACCCATTTCCTCTCCTTCTCTCCACACCTTCGGCCAAAATACATACACAAGTGTGTGTTTTGCATGAAAAGAGAAGTGTTTTCCTCTCAAAAGGAAAAAGAAGAGATAACATTTTTCTCAAAAACGTTCTTGGTGAGAAGGTTTTATTGCTACAACTTTTGGAGCTTTGGGTGTGCACTTGATAGAGGGATTCTCTCTTCGATCCTCCAAAGTCATCAAGGGTATGATTTTATCTTCCTCCTTTTAAGTTGCTATCTCACTTGTACAATGGATCATCTCTTAGAAGAAGAAATTTGTTTTTTTTTTTTGTTATAAGCTTTCGTTGCATGTTTATGTTTAGAAAAACTTCTTCTCCCAACAATGGTATCAGAGCCACTTGTATAAGGTGATAGCATTTTTCTCATATTTTTCTTAAAGGAATCGGTTTTGAATGTTTTTGTACACATTTTCGGGAAAAGATGTGTAAAGAACATGCAAAAGGATTTCTAAGGTTTTTCAAGTTTTAAGTTTTTTTCCCTCCCTCTTGGACCTTCGATTTTGACATGCATGTTTGAAAAAACGAATTTTTTTTTATGTAATGGTCCAATATTTATAAAGATCAAAATTTCGGAATTTTTGTGATGGATCCGAAAATACCAAGAGATTTTATTTTGTTTTGATATAAGTTAAATGAAATAGGGAAAATTAAATTAAAGTCTTGAAAACCTTGTTTTATAAAACTAGTATTTGTAAAAATAAAAGAAAAAGTTGTTTTTCCATTAAGTATGGATTTTTAGGTTTTGTTTTCCCAAAATATTTTGATTCACTTGCATGTTGTTGTTTGAATGGTTTTGGCATGAAAACCATACTTACAAAACATAAAAGTATGTTTGTGTGTTTAAGTTGTCAAAAAAAATTGATGCATAGAAACATGCAAACAAAGATTGATTTTTGTTTAAGTGCCAAAAGTGTATGTTTAAATCAATCTTTATCAAAATATGGCTTACAAGGATTTTGGCACTCCTTGTTTTGATTCCTTTTTTTTTGTGTTTGTATGGATCCGGTAACAAGTGTCTCTCTTAACCCATGTGATTGTGATGTTTGGTTTGTATTTGATTAATTATTGGTTTGTAATAATTTGCACGACTTGCATGTCGTTTCATTCATGTTATGTAAATGTATATGCGACCTTCGTGTCGTTTCAAATTTTATGTATTTGTAAAATAGCATAGAATAGAGTAAGAAATTATTTTTCCAATAATTGTAAATCGAAGACGGTGCAACCAAAAGGGAGTTATGAAGAATGACGTTTTGAAGGCGGTCCATCCGAGCATCAAATGGTGATGGCGAGTTTAGTGGGAGCTTGAAATATCTTTTGAATATGTCCCTAGGTTGACCATGTTTTTTTTCCTTGTGTTGGCTCACCGGAAAAACGCATAGGATTTGAGGCATTGTTACCATTTTTGCTTGTTGTGGTTGCTTTATTAATTTTATAAATTTGTCTAGGCCTTGCATGCTAGAAAATTTTATTTTAAAATAGTTAAAGAATGACAAAGTTTGGTTAATGAGTTAACAAACTAACAAGCGAAATGTTTTTTAGCAAAAATATATAAATTGTTTTAAAATGGTGTAAAACAAAATTTTGCTAAAAGAAAGTTAAAAGGTTTTAACTAGAAAACAAAAACTCGTTTTAAGTAAATCAAACTCTACCCATGAATAAAACACACATTTGAACTAACCGTTTTTCTGGCGTGGGAAGTGCTAAAGCCAACACATCGGTTAGACATTAGGGATGATGATGTGAAATTCGCGAAACCCGAGAGTCTTGGGCCGAATGTCACGTGTTTTATCATGGACGGTTTACAATCTAGACTTGTGATCCGTGACATACCCGTCACGAGAAATGATAAGCGTTAAAGGGATTAAACATGCCAAGTGACATGATGGATGTCAACGAATTCTGCAAGGATATAAGAATTTCAAAGAGAATGAAATCGATAAAATGGTTATCTACCTAAATAACTTCTAGTTGCGATCCGCGGCATACCCGTCGTAGCTAAGAAGTGAAATATGGGTCTTAGCCTTGTTAAGTATAATTGTTTATTTAAATGTTTGGGTAATTATTATAGAAAGGATTATTCAATTCAGATCACTAAAATATCTTTTTCTACTTTGATAGATGTCAAATAACAACACGAATTCATCGATTTCAAAATTTTGTCTGAAAGGACTCCTCGAGAAGGACAAGCTCACGGGCTTGAACTTCATGGACTGGCTTCGTAACCTGAGAATCGTACTCAGGATGGAAAAGAAGCAGAGAGCCATTAAGGAACCCCTCCTTGAGGCACCGCCAACCGGAGCATCTCGGGCGATTCGGGAAGAGTACGAAAAACGACTGACCGAATCAAACGAGGCCACTTGCCTCATGTTAGCGACCATGGAACCTGAACTCGAAAAGGGTATGGAGAGCCTTGGGGCGTATGACATGCTTAACCAGCTGAGGGACATGTTCCAACAGCAGGCTAGGCAAGAGCGGTTTGACACGACAAATCTCTGGTGGGATGCAAATTGGCCTCGGGAAGCAGCATCAGTGTGCATGTTCTTAAAATGAAATCGTACATTGACAGTTGGAGCGTCTTGGTCAGGAGCTTGCCACGGATTTCGTCCTAAACTCGCTGACTAGTTCATACGAATCATTCATACTGAATTACAATATGAACAACATGGAGAAAACCATCATGGAGCTCCATGGCATGCTGAAGATCGATGAGTCAAACATGGTCAAAACTAAGCCTGTTGTTCCCATATTGGCCATCAGGGAAGGAGGAGTCAAGAAGAAGAAGCCAACCCCCCCCCCCCAAAGGCAAAGGGAAAGGAAAAGATGGTCAATCCAACTCCAACCCTAAGCCCAAAGGCAAGGGTAAAGCTAACTCAACGATTCCTCAATCGAAAACTCCTGAGGATGCAACATGTTTCCACTGTGGGGAGAAAGGACACTGGAGGCGTAGTTTTCCGAAATATCTGAAGGAGCTGAAAGAGCTCAAGGCTAAGGGTGTGGCCAAACCTTCAGGTATGTATATGATTGAACTCCACAGCACCTCTGCTTCTAATTCCTGGGTATTGGACACAGGATGTGGTACTCACATTTGTACTGATGTGTAGGGACAAAAACAAAGTAGGAAGCTAAGACGTGGAGAGCTCGACCTAATCATGGGGAATAAGCATGTTGCTCCAGTTGATAGGATCGGGAATTATGAGCTTACTTTTGAATATGGTATGTCTGTGGTTTTATTAAATGTTTGCTACTCGGCCGAAATGGCCAGAAACATTATTTCTTTTAAAGCATTGTATGATGATGGTTTTAATTTTATATTTGATGATGGATCAATACTTGTGTTTAAAAATGAGTTACTTTATTTTAAAGCTAGTCCTTGTAATGGCATCTATGAAACCAACATCAACCTAAGAAACAATAATAGTTCAATCCTTAATGTTGATTCAACTTCATCCAAAAATTGTTTGGATAAGACGTATATGTGGCACTGTCGTCTTGGCCACATTAACGAGAAACACATCACCAAACTCCAAACGGATGGGATTTTGGAATCATTTAATCACACATGTTATGATGAATGCGAATCTTGTTTACTTGGGAAGATGGCTAAAGCACCATTCACAGGAAGCTGTGAACGGGGCAAAGATTTGTTGGACCTTGTACACACTGATGTGTGTGGACCGTTCAGATCACGCACAAGACACGGCGAAAGATACTTCGTTACGTTGACTGATGATTTTAGTAGATACAAATATGTTTATTTGATTAGACATAAATCTGATACCTTTGAGGTGGTCAAGACATTCCAGAACGAAGTGGAAAATCAACTAAATAAAAGGATTAAGATCCTCAAATCTGATAGAGGTCGTGAGTATCTTAGCCTAGAATTCAACGATCATCTTAGAAATTGTGTGATTATCTCATATTTAACTCCACCTGGGACACCATAACACAATGGTGTATCCGAGAGGAGAAACCGAACATTTTTAGATATAGTTCATTGGATGATGAGTCGCACTACGCTTCTCGTCAGTTTTTGGGGTTATGCCCTAGAGACTGCAACAAAAATTCTTAACCTCGTTCCAACCAAGAAGGTTTCCAAAACACCATCTGAAATATGGAGTGGTAGAGTTCCTTCACTAACATATTTAAAAATATGGGCCTGCAAGGCTTACGTTCGTCATGAATCTCAAGACAAGTTAGAGCCTAGATAAGAGAAGTGTTATTTTGTTGGATATCCTATTGGATCTTTTGGATATTTGTTTTACAACCCTTCTGAAAAAAAAAAGTCTTTGTTGCTAGAAGGGCAGTATTCCTAGAGAGGGAGTTGTTATCCAAGGAGGCCAGTAGGAGCCGAATTGATCTAGAAGAAGTTCAAGAATCAACCAACATGGAATCTGACGTTGGCACTAGTTCCCATCAAGAGGTTGTACAACCTAATGTTAATGGAGAATCTGACATTCAGCCACCACCTGTTCGCAGGTATGATAGGGTACTTCATGCACCTGAAAGATATGGTTTACTCATTTCTGACGGTGATGTGTCACTGGTAGATCTTGATGAACCTACCAACTATCAGGAAGCCATGGCAAGCCATGGGTCTGCTAAATGGAAGGAGGCTATGGAAAGCGAGATCCAATCCATGTATGATAATCATGTCTAGGACTTGGTTTATCAAACACGTGGCCTTAAAACAGTTGGGTGTAAATAGGTCTTCAAGAAGAAGACTGATATGGATGGCAAAGTACACACTTCAAATCCAAACTGGTGGCAAAGGGTTACACGCAAACTCATGGTGTAGACTACGATGAAACTTTTTCACCAGTCGCTGTGTTGAAATCTAATAGGATAATAATTGCCATTGCAACATTTCATGATTATGAGATATGGAAAATGGACGTTAAAACTTCCTTCCTTAATGGAAATCTTACTGAGGATGTGTTTATGACACAACCTGAGGGTTTTGTACATCCTAAGCATCCCAATAGAGTGTGTAAGCTTCAGAAGTCCATTTATGGACTCAAGCAAGCGTCTCGTAGCTGGAATCTTTATTTTGATGAGAAGATCAAGGAATTTGGTTTTCTTAGGAGTGAAGATGAACCATGCGTTTATGTTATAACTAGTGGAAGTACTGTAGTCTTTCTTATATTGTATGTTGATGACATATTACTCATGGGAAACGATGTCCCAACACTGCGAAGTGTTAAAAATTGGCTAGGGAATTGTTTTTCCATGAAAGACATGGGAGATGCGGCATACATATTAGGCATCAAGATCTATAGAGATAGATCCAGGAGGCTCATTGGGTTAAGCCAGAGTACGTACATAGATAAGATCTTGAAGAAATTCAAGATGCAAGACTCCAAGAAGGGGTTCTTGCCTATGCCGCATGGCATGGCACTGAGCAAATCTCAGTGTCCTAGTTCCGCTGAGGAATTAGATAGGATGAGTCGAGTTCCATATGCTTCGGTTGTGGGATCGATCATGTATGCCATGATTTGTACTAGGCCTGATGTATCATATGCCTTAAGCATGACAAGCAGATATCAGGCTAACCCTGGAGAAGCTCATTGGATAGCAATCAAGAACATTCTCAAGAACCTGAGAAGAACAAAGAACATGTTCTTGATCTATGGTGGCCAGGAAGAGCTACGTGTGAAAGGTTACGTAGATGCAAGCTTCCAAACTGATAGAGATGATTCCTGTTCACAATCAGGATTCGTGTTTTTGCTGAATGGTGGAGCGGTCACTTGGAGATGTTCCAAGCAGAGCACTGTAGTAGATTCAACAACAGAGGTTTAGTATATTGCAGTTAATGAGGCTGCAAAAGAGTCCATGTGGATGAAGAAGTTCATTGGGGATCTCGACGTAGTTCCTACTATTCTTGATCCAATAAAGATCTTCTGTGACAATGAGGGTGCATTCATCTTGGCTAAAGAACCCATATCACATAAGTGCACACGATATATACTCAGGAAGTTTCATTACGTTCGGAAGGTTGTCGAAGATAGAGACATTATAATTAGTAGAGTTGACTTGATTAGGAACATGGCTGATCCATTCACCAAACCCTTGTCGCAGACCAAGCATGATGCTCATACTAGGTCTAGAGGCATTAGAGTTGTTAGCGATTTGGCTTGACTGTATTTTTGTTGATATGAGATTTCGGAACTTAAACATTTTACATTTGCATATGACATGATGATTATTATGTTGAGATCATAGTATGTGCTTGGAGCAATCATTTCATTGGTGTATCACTGTGTTCTATTTTGCATGTTTATAAACTTCCTTTGAATACTAGTTTATTCAAAAATCTCCACAATCGTTTATTCTCCAAAGGAATGGAGTAATAAATTAAGACTAATATGAGGTGTGAGTTGATTATCCATAGATATGGATATAGCTTGAATGCAACTACACTCATATAAACTTGATAGAGATTAAGTTTTGGAGCGACCAACACTTAGAGATTACTTCATGGTTTCTTTCACAAGTAATTCGAAGATGGTAATATCTTTTATCCTAGAGTAGAGATGCACGAGACTCCTGACACGAAGTTGGTTATGTTTTGACCATTCTCCAACGTTCTCCATAACTGGCAACTATAAAGGGACTGATCAAATATAACAAGATTAGTGGGGAGGTCTATGTAGTCAAAGCAATTTGTTCCTTTGCCCTCATGGTAAAAGTGATATCCATGGGCCCCTCAATGATTTGGTGTTGTCATTTAAATGTATGGTCATACTAAGACTGAATTGATACTGGATCAATTTTGCAATCTATTTTAGGTCACCACAAATCTTTATTGAGAAATGTAATCTTGAACGATTTGAAGATTGACACTATACCATGTCTCGCGCTCATATGGATATCTAGAACAAAAGGATAATTGATCACTTACCTAATGGACTGTTTCATACCTTCTGGTTTTGATTACATAAATAGTGTCTTGAATGACACAACAATGCCATTATATAGTTATTGTGTCAATTGCAAGTGGGAGTCTGTTGGAGATATGCCCGTTGACACAAAATAATTAATTATCGGCATTATCCTATTCGGTCGCACACAAAGTCCAAACTAAAATTGCAAGAATTATATGGTTAGAGGGAAACTTTGTTAATCATCATAAGTGATGGTTTAACTAGAAACTATATGAAATTTTGAGGGACTAATGTTGTAAAATGAGGAGACACAAAAGTAAAATTGTCATCATTTTTGGTGAGTACCACACACCACCTCCATTAATTCCCACAATTAAAACCCATTTCCTCTCCCTCTTTCCACACCTTTGGCCAAAATACACACACACAAGTGTGTGTTTTGCATGAAAAGAAAAGTGTTTTTCTCTCAAAAGGAAAAAGAAGAGATAACCTTTTTCTCAAAAAGGTTCTTGGTGAGAAGGTTTTCTTGCTACAACTTTTGGAGCTTTGGGTGTGCACGTGATAGAGGGATTCTCTCTTGGATCCTCCAAAGTCATCAAGGGTATGATTTTATCTTCCTTCTTTTAAGTTGCTATCTCACTTGTACAATGGATCCTCTCTTAGAAGAAGAAGTTTGTTTGTTTGTTTTTTTTTGTTATAAGCTTCCGTTACATGTTTATGTTTGGAAAAACTTCTTATCCCAACAGTGTTAATAAAGTTGATTAGTGGAAGTTTGGAGAAAAAGTCAAAAAAATTACGGACTAAGTTGTAATTTTGGAGAAAAGGGTTAAAACCCTAGTGCCCCATTTTCCCAATCCTTGTGTTATCACTTGGAGGCTACCATGAGTGTGTGTTTTTGAGCGTGAGGATAGGGAGAAGAGAAAGCAATTGCTGGATTTAAAGAAACCCTTCATCATTAATTATTTGCCAAGGTAATTCCTAACCCTATCTTATATTCTTGATTGTTGATTAATCCATTTGGATTAGTAAGATTTGGGTAAGTTATTGGATTTAGGAATGATTATGCTTAATCTCTGGAAAATAGCAAATGTTTGGGAGCTTCCTTGTTGATTATCCATGTTGGGGAAGGGATGAGATTATTAAACTTCATTGCTCTTAAATCTGAATGGTATTTTTCGTTGTTTGTTAAGTTGTGGGGAGGGGAGGTCTGAGCGCCGTCGACCCGTAACCCAGGTCGTATTTAGCAGGAGTCGGGAAACCGGGAGACGGGTCCTAGGTGGGGGAAGTCAGGGAGACCGACAGATGGTGAGGACCTGAGAGGCCCCGGGAGGCGGGGTCCCGGGTGAAGGAACCGAGGAGTCTGGATGGTAGAAACCCGGGGGTTGATCCCGGGAAAAGGTACTCTTAAAGGGAGACCCGATTGTCTCCGCGTGGGATGATTTTATTTTCAGGAGCCGAGTGGAATTGGTAATTTGAGTGGAAATGTTCGTTTGGGAATTTGAGAGCTTTGGTGTGGGTTGTCCATGCGACTTATCACCCCTATGTCTTCTAATCGTAGGTTCTCGACCTAAGGACTTAAAGCGTTAGTAAAGGTGGTAAAACAGGAGCTTCATGTGAGTTTTCTAACCAAATGCACTACTGATATTTATGCTATTTTATGCATGAGAAGGTTATTAAATGTACGTATTCTTTAAAGTGTCGTTTGTGTTAAATGTATGCATACATTGTTAATGGCAAGTTATGGCCTAAGTTGGGGGGCGGGGTGTCCTGCCTGTGCTCATACCATGGGTGTGTCCCATATATGACATTGGGGGCGTGTCCCAGATTAAGGAAGTATGAGCCAGACACGGTGTCAGTGTGTGCCAGAAGTGACTTGTGGGTGTGATATTTTAATAAAACTGAACTGGTTGTAATTGTTTATAATTCTATTATTATGATGCCATGGCTTGGAAACCGTTGCTAGAGGGAACTCACTAGACCTCTTGGTCTAACCCTCGCTCATTCAAAAACTAAAAACCTTTTTAGGGAGGCGTGAGGTAGAAGGTTCGGGAAAGGGGAAAGAGAAGCTTTGAGAAGGAGGCGCGGACTAGAAGGATTATGTCATAGTTTGCCAGTTTTAGCATGTTTTACCCATTTACTTATTCTCAGTTGTGTAATAGGTTATTTCCTCAAAACTTGTACGTTGAGTTGTACTTTGAGGCCAACCTATGGCGAGTTATTTTTTGCTATGCTCTTCTGCTTGTTGTTGGATTTTGGGTTGTTACAATACGATTGTTTGTGAGGGGTTTTAATGGCGTAGAGTTTGAGAACAATAAAACTGATTTAGATTTGTTTTGAATTAAAACTTTCATAGTCAGTTCCATGTACCTTTAAAAAAAGGTAACATTAACTTTGTTTGTCTGGGCTCCGTTAACCCCGCCACGTGCCCCTCACGTGAGAGACATCTATGTCTTTTTACCATCTTCTTCTCCCACTTCCTTCCTCATCAAGAACACCTTCCACCACCACTACCTTCCCCTATCGCCACCATCGCCATTCATCACCTCCGACCACTGTCAAACATATATCAAATGTAAATAACAAAATCAACAACATAAAACACCATTTGAAGATGGACATGAACAAGAAAACAAGCAAAATTCCTAAATCATTTGATTGATATAAAACACCATTTGATTCATATAAAGAAACCTAAAGAATCTTAATCTAAATCTAAATCCAACTAAAAACAAGAAAAAATCTAGACGAGCACGAACACAACCAATAATCAACTCCCAATTCATACAAATCTGATTCATACAAACCTAAACAAATTAAATCTAAATATTAATCTGAATAAAAAACAAGAAAATGCCCTAAATCAAAACCCTAAATTTCTTTTTACCTATGAATCTAGATTTTACAACAAAAAAAATCAAACCTGAATCTAGGTTGAATCTGAATCTTCAACTTCCTGTTCGAAATCGTCTTTATAAATGCAAGAATCATCTGAAATCACCTTCCATCGATCTTCGTTTACTATGAAACAAAAACAGTGGCTTTGATCAAAAATCAAGGGTTTAGTTATCTCATCTTCCGTCAAAAATCAGAGGTGGCATAAGGGTTAAAGATGAGATGTCGCTTTCGTGGGAGAGAGGGAGAGGGTTTCACTGGTGAAATTGGGAGGGTGTGGGGTTCGCCGTCCGGGTTGTGCCGGAGAAAGGAAATCGAGGGATTGGAGAGGATTTCAAGGAGCGACGGTTTCAGTGGGTTCAAGGATGGTTCCTTAATTTCCATTGAGAAGAAGGATGAATTTTCAATTATTTTGTAATATAAGTTTTAATCTTTCAAAAATAAATTAAAATCAGGAGAAAAGACTAAAATGCCCCTCACTTGAGGGGTACGTGATGGGGTTAATGGAGTCGAGACTAACGGAGTTAATGGGAAGGACTGGTTTGGACTAAAGAAACACGATTTTTGGACCACCAGTGTACTCTATGAATCCGAGGGATGAAAAACAAGAAGGAGATATAGACGAGGAACCAAATATGTATTCACTCATATATATATATATATATATATATATATAGAGAGAGAGAGAGAGAGATAATTACATTTATGGTCCCTTGTCTATACCCAAGGTTCTAAATGATGTGTGACGTCACGTGGCGGTTAGGTTAAGCCTGAAGCCTTACGAGTTACGGCGAGGCCATGACGTTTTTCAAGGCATGCCCTAAGGTGACATATATTTGTGTATATATATATACACACACATACACACTTGTGTATTAATATTTTGAATACTATCATAGAATAAATTAGAGTAAACTACGATTTTCGTCCCTATGGTTTGATGTTTATAACGATTTTCGTCCCTGGTCTTTCAAAACTGTTTTTTTAGTCCCTATGGTTTCTATTTACTTCCATTTTCATCCCTCCATTCAATTTTATTTAAAATTAAATGTTAATTCTTTTAAATATTGAATAAGCAATTTACATATTTGGTTCTTATGGTATATAAAGTTTTACATTTTTATCCTAGTTTACATTTTTTTTACTTTTTCTTTATTTATTGTATTTCATCAAAACATTTATTTTTCTATTAATTATATTATATATTTTCGTAATTATTATAACTTTAATTATAAAAATAATCAAATAATTTCGTTAAAAATACTGATAAAAACATGATATTTTTTTTCAAACTACTAGGTTTAAATCACTTAAAATTAATATTTTATATATGTTGACTTATTAAAGTTTTTTATTTATTTTAAATTACCATCGAAAAAAGTTTAATAAAATTCGAGAAAAAATAGTATTATTTTATAACAACCGATTGTTTTTTGTTAAATGCAATTTATTCCAGCTATTCTAAATTTTCATTTAATCTTTATTTTCTATTAATTAATCAAGTTTGTTTAGTATTTGAATAAAACATACACACACATAAACACACACACACACATACCATTTTAAATTAGATTATATATTAAAAACAAATAATAAGACAATAAAAGGCAGTGGTGGATCTAGGATTTTTTTCCTGTTGGGGGCATCTTTTAAGGTAGATTAAATGTATGTAAAGTTTTCCGGTGCTTTTTAGCCTAAATCCACCATTTTGAGGGATTTTTAAAGTTTTTTTTGGTCGATTTTAATGGATTTTTAAGCATTTTTGTCGATTTTGAGAGACTTTTTCAGGTTTTTTAGTTAATTTCAAGAGTGTTTTTTGGTTTTTTGGTTGGTTTCAATGTATTTTTTTGGTTGATGGGGTCCCAAACAAAAAATTACTGGGGGACTAAGGGTATAATTTAAAAAAGGAACATACTTTTATCTAAAAAAATTCTCTAATTTTCCCATTCAATGGGGCCCCTTCCCTCCTCTAATTTGCATGTACATCCGTCCCTGATAAAAGGCTAAATAGATTTCAATATGATGTTACAAAAATCATGCAATAAGCCATGAAATGCCATAAAATTAACGTGACGTCAAACACAAGACTTAAATCTCATGTTATTTAGAACATTGATGTATATGTGTGTGTGTGTATATATATATATGTGTGTGTGTGTGTGTGTGTATGTTTATTTTAAATATTAAACAAATTTGATTAATTAATAAAAATAAAGTTTAATGAAAATATAGAATAGTGGGAGTAAAATGAATTTAACAATAAACAACCGGTTGTTATAAAATAAGATTATTTTTTTCTCGAATTTTATTAATTTTTTTCCAATGGCAATTTAAAATAAATAAAAAGTTTTAATAAATCAACAAATATCAAATATTAATTTTAAGTGATTTAAATCTAGTAGTTTGAAAAAAAATATCATGTATTTATCAATATTTTTAACAAAATTATTTGATTATTTTTATAATTAAAGTTATAATAATTACGAAAATATACAATATAACTAATAGAAAAATAAATGTTTTGATGAAATACAATAAATAAAGAAAAAGTAAAAAAAATGTAAACTAGGATAAAAATGTAAAACTTTATATACCATAAGGACCTAATATGTAAATTGCTTATTCAATTTTTAAAAGAATTAACATTTAATTTTAAATAAAATTGGATGGAGGGATGAAAATGGAAGTAAATAGAAACCATAGGGACTAAAAAGCAGTTTTAAAAGACCAGGGACGAAAATCGTTATAAACATTAAACCACATGGATGAAAATCGTAGTTTACTCAATAAATTAAATTCATATAAAGTAATAAAACAAAAAAAGAAAGAACAGAGGGCTATCATCGACGGCCAAATCCGTCGGTGAAAGTCCTATCCGTCGGAAATCCGTAGAAAATAAGCCATCGGAAATAATGTGGTTGGCGGCCACATTTCCGACGGATCACCAACGGCGTGGAGTTTCCGACTGATCACCAACGGCCACTTATTACCGACGGATTACCGGCCAAATATTACCGGCGGGCAGAGTTTCTGACAGATCGTTTCCGACAGATTTAGCGACGGATTTCCTACAGTATTTAACTAATTAAAATTAAATTTAAAAAATTTATCGACGGATAATCCGTTGGTAATTTAATTTTTTATAAAAATATAATTAAAAGTTTATAATTTCCGGTTTAAAACCTGTAAAAAAAACCTGCTCATTTTTCAATTAATATCCAGTTTAAAACCTGTACAAAACTTGTCCATTTTTCATTTAATATCCAAAAATTAAAAATAAAACGTAATTCCAAAACGTAAAATTATCAAATATATATATATATATATATATATATATATATATTCAAACATCGTTAATACATCTAACTATCCCACAACGGAGGAGGGGAGGGAGGGGGGGGGGGTAATCTAGAAACTTCTTCATGAAGGCCTCAAATATTTTCATTTGCTCCTGCAACTGGCACGTCACTTATCTCTCTTCCTCTAACTTCTGTTTTAGCTCATCTATCTGAAATTCAACATTTGACAAACATATAACAATGTTAGACAATAAACAAACATATAACAATGTTTGACAACATTTGACAAACATACCTCCATATCGCGATGGTCGTGCGAGCTCCCACTCGTACTGGCACCTGAATCACTGGCCATAGCATAATAGGGATCCTGAATGGTCCCCATCCAAACAGACGACTTTACGCCGTCCTCCGACACTGCGCTCCCACAACTCGGCGTCATTGGGAGGAACAGTGTCGAGATCTATGTCGGGTACTCCTCCTCCCTAATCCGTGCATAGACATATGTGTTATACACATACAAGCAATACATATGTATACAATACACCTATAGACATACATACATACAGATTATATACATATGCATACAACATATACATCAACATGCATACATATGTATACAATACATCTATAGATATACATACATACATACATACACACATACATATATAGACATGATATATAGACATATGTGCTATATACATACAAGCAATACGTATGTATACAATACATCTATAGACATACATAGATAGACATGATATAGACATATGTGTTATATACATACAAGCAATACATATGTATACAATACATGATCTATAGACGTACATACATACACACATACATAGACATGATATATATATGTGCTATATACATACAAGCAATACATATGTATACAATACATGATCTATAGACATACATACATACACACATACATAGCTAGACATAATATAGACATATGTGCTATATACATATAAACAATACATGATCTAGCTATAGACATACATACACACATACATGACATAGACATACACACACACACACTTATATGCATACGACATATACATATATACATGATATACATATATATGTTATATACATACAAGCAATACCTATGCATGTATATATACACCTATAGATACATACATGCATATATAGACATATACACACCTACATACATATATAGATATGTACATGATACACACATACATACTTACATACACATATAGATATGTACATGATATACACACACACACACTTATATGCATACGACACACACACATACATACATACATACATACTGTAACACCCTCAAATCTAAAAATAGCATTTAAATTAAAATTTTCTAAATACACCGATAAATGATTCATCTACAATCACAATATAAGATTTAACCTCAATACACACAATCATTTTATACATACAGTCTATAATAAGGACGGGTGCTACTACAACCCAATAATAGTTGTTATCTCCAAACTGCGGAAAACTTCACCAACTACTTACACTTGCACAAAGCTAAGGCTCAACTCTTCATAGCTGCTAGAACCAAACCCCAACAGAACCTGGTGCACATGCCGACAAATAAAAAGGTTAGGACTAACGCCTAGTGAGTTCAAGAGTTTTCAACATATAAAAATTAACCGTTTAAAAGAAGAAATGTGGTTAAAATCATAATCTTTCAATTCGTTATGTCTTACATACAGAAACGACTCATTTTACAATAATATGCAATTTAGGCAAAGAATACCAATTTAAACGTTTTCCAATCTAAACTACTTCATGGACGAAGATACCAAAATAAACCTCCCATTCATAAATTTGGTTTACACAAAACTCACTCAAAACGTGGATAGAAATTGAGCTCTCCATTTATGAAAATACGGTTAAAACTATATATCCCAAAACACCCAAAACACGGGTGGGGCATAATACTCAACCCATAAACCAAGGATAAAACCCAATTATACAAACGCCACCGAAAACTTGGATAATAAAACTCAATACCCAAAAACAACACCTTTCGGTGACGGGGGATACCCGAATTCCATCGAAAGTGACGGACACACAAAGTTAAGCCACTTATCAATGTTATATGAGCATCACTTAGGGATAAAACACTCGTTAACATCAACCTTTTCGGGTCTATAGCTAACAAACCAACAAGCTCAACAACTCCATGTATATTGCCTAGATAATCACCAAGTTCAACAACTCCATGTCTGTACCTTGGGAATCTTCGTGCACTCATCAAGTTCAACCCCTCCAGGTCTATACCTTGGAATCCCAAAACATCCCAGTTAAGCTCGTTCACAAGAAAGTTGGAATTATTGATCATAAGACCTCATGCCAATTTCAAGTTACAATACGGGGATAAAGTCCCCAACTAAACCAACCGACTGACTCATATGCCTATGGATCCAATGCATTACAGTCTAAAACGTTACATGACTCAAACGAATGGACTAACGCATTCAAAACATGTAACTCTCAAATAAGATGCAACTAAGTACACCATACGTCCAAGGCTCCTCAACGAGCTACCCAAAACCGAATCAATGTTCCAAAGACTCCACTGATTACAAATCAAGCCCTAGAGGCTAAATAGACGTTTGGCCAAAACATGCGAGCCAAAATAGGTATATAAATCAAAATACACATTTTCCCAAAACCTTTAATTCTCAAATTACCATTGGCCTTCGGCCCCAAACCCCAAAGGTTTTTCCATTTCTAAAATGTTCCCCATAGTCGGGAATGACCCAAACCTAAAGGACTCACATATTCGTACCTTTCAAAACATCCCATTTCATGAACGATGCATAAAACCCGACATACACTTAAAAGTGCCTTTTTGACCAAATACTTATTTATGCAATAATTCCTCAAAACCCGTTCATTTATGACACATTTAATGAAATGCCCAAAAACCACAAAGATGTGTGTTATATACGTTTATAAAGTTGACACTTTCAAAATAATCAAACTTATCAGCAGTTAACAATTTCATTTAAGGCGCAAATCCCTTTAAAATAAACATTTTGGCATGTACACCGTTTTCACAAATCAACTTGAACTCACCTTGCTAGATTTAGGATAAATCTAGATTTTACCCCATTTTGAGCTTCCTTGACGAAACTTGAATCCTCCAAGCCAAAATCTCCGAAACCTAGATCCAAACATTTCCAACCGTAAGTAACCATAATCAACCACAAAGAATCGTTTCCCAAACCATGTGCATGAATACCTCAACTAATACCGAAACCCTAACTTCCATAACTTAAGAGAATAGAAGATTACCTTATCCCAAGCTTGAATCCACCAACCAAAACACTTCTAGTTCACCAAAATGGTTACTAATCTCCAATCTATGAAAGGAAGCACAAAGGGTGGGTGAAACCCTAGAAAACTTGGTGAAGAAGATGAAATGGGAGAGATGAGGAGCTTACCACCACAAAATACTCTGTTATACTCCAATAGACCTCCAATCTCTTGCTAGATTCTTGAAGAGCTCTAAAAAAAAAACGGTAGCACTTTGAATCACCCAAATCGGAGTCAGAATGAAGGAGATATGAAGAAATGCAGTTTGGGTGCTGAAAATCGGTTTTAAGCTCATCCAGGGGGTTTCGCGACTTGTCTAGCGACCTTGGGTCGCGGCATAAGTCGCCCGCTTCCCTTGGTTTTCTTCTTGATATTGTTTTGGCCATAACTTCTTCGTTATAGCTTCGTTTTCGCTCCGGAAAGAACCGTTGGACTCGTAATTGAATCCTTCATCCATCTAGACTATAAAATCTAGGATTCAAGTCCAAGATTAAATATCTTATTTTTCCTTGATATATCGGTTTCTGTATTAACTTGAAATTATACCTTTCGAAAATCGGGGTGTTACAATGCTCCCAACCTTGAAAAAGATTTCGTCCTTGAAATCTGGCACCGATCAAACACCCAACGTCTCCCTTAGCGAGGTCACTCGGTTCTCTACCCAAAAGGAATGCCTACACGATACCTTGCCACGTGTACGAAAATGAGCACAACTCCATTTCACGGTCTGATGTATTTTACCGATGACGAGACGAACATCGAGTCCTTATCAACCACTTTCTTATCCTTAAGATCTCGATTGTCTCCCAACCTTGGGTTGCACATATCCCCTAAAGAATAGTTCCACCAAGAATGCTTTAAAGAGAACTCATCCTTTAGGCATTTTAATTCCATCCCATCAAGGTCTCCGCAATAGCCGATTTCTACTTAAGGTTTACCTCGACATTCTAAACCCAAATCCTCGATAATCCATACTATAAAAGATTCATCGTCCCCTTCCTTGACGATATTTCCTAACACTAGTTAGTTTCGATCCAATCATAACATTCGATCCGTTCCTTAATTGACGCGGCGCGACATTGGTGGACAACGGATTACCCCAACTACACGGTTACTCAATTCCCAGAGTGCGGTCAAGCACCGGTCGACAAATCAGTGAAACCTTGTTGATTACAAAATTACCAAAGATCGATTCCTACTTTCCATCATCTAATCTTCTCAAGGTTATCACTTTAATTGCTGACGCACCGATTTCATCGGAAGTACAATGAAGCATCCCAACGGTTATTATCCTCAAATCGAATGTCGACACTTATGCTCAAAACTTTTACACCTCAACCGCGGATATACCACCATAAATCTCCCTCCATATTTTACACCGATGATTCAAAGTTGACACCTATCATGATACTAGATTCCGACAAACAAATCACCATAATTTCCTTATTCTTTAAGACTCACCCGGATGGAACACATCCGACCCATCGGCTCATATCCTACCGAAGTCAAGCAACCACCCAATGATTTATCCCGTAGGTTTACCGAAACAGAAATATCACCACTTAAATATCTAGGAGAATACACAATTCTACTACTTCAAATATTCATGCATGCACCGATTCATAAATTGGAATCCAAAATTCGGACTGACCACGAGTTCGGATCATCCGACGCTTCATCTCCCAAGGGCTCCTTAGTTCCTTAGTTACCACTCATTTCACGACAGGGGTTTAAATCTATAGGCCCAATGAGTTCAAGGTTTTCAACAAATATGTCAATTTAAACCTTTATGAAACTTTCGAATACATAAGCTTTATAACGATTGCTTATGCGGTAAAATCCACTACCGATCACTCGATAGGTTGAAAATTGATCACTGACGCTACACGTATAAAACTATTTCCAAAATTTGTTTGATCAATATTTTCGTAAATAAAATGGTGGCAAATGGTGTGTAGCAATATTCACACTATAAACATGAAAATAAATTCCGGTGCCCCAAACACGTGAAATAAATGTTTGTACAACTCCAAAAGAGAACTTCACAACTTTTAACTTTTCCTTCTTTAACCGAAAACGTTGCGGCATAAAATTTTCAATAAGTCTCCTATGCATAAGTTTATTCCCCGAAACTTTGTAGAATGATGGGAAAGCAAATAAATTTTCAAATCGAGTTTAAAGTCTTCAGTCGCCTCGATAAAAACACATTTGACCAAGATGGTAACTACAACGATATGCAATTCGAAAATTCATTTCATGCATTGCAGAAAATTTATAATAGCAAGGTCCACAATCGAAGCACGTTTAGATTAAAAGTTTAATAGGAGATAACATAAATATATCACATATTTACTCACGCGAGTGAAAATCAGATCCAACCCAAAAGTATGCACATATACCCGTGTGAAACTCAAGATGCAATCATGCGACATTAAAATTTTCAAGGCACCTCTTACGGTTCCAAAATGTAGGTGTAAGACTCGCATGAGACAAAGTATTAAACAAAATTCATAAGTTAACACACACAATAATGCAAGTCTACACGTTCCAAAATTTCTTTTTATTACACGGTTCGAATGTCATAAAATAAAACGCCATAAATCCGACTAAACTTTCATAAACTCATTGACGGTAACATCAAGCGGTGCCAAAATCTATGTTTCTCAACATAAAAAGCGTAAAACGACAATAAGTCTGAAAATGTCAAAACTCTAAAACCACCACGTAAGATAAAGTGACCCTTTTTCCACAAAATTCTCATTAGATACGTCACCTAGAAGCTCGTAATTTGTATGCCATAAAATTAAAACTCATGCATCTCAAAAGTACACTTGCACACCCCAAATGCCGCGAAACTGAACTCATAAAATTAAACACGACTTACACAAACCAAATCCTCCAGAAAATTCCGACTCAAGAAAATGGGGACAACTCTTCCTTTAAAACCTTAGCATACATGGAGGAGATCCAATGTTAAAGTTAAAAATTATACAGTTATTCGTCCAATACCCAAAATGAGATAAAAATACGGCTCTTATAATATCCAAAAATAGAGTTAGACCCACAACGAGGATGAAGGGATTTCCAATAAACAAAAATATTTGTAACCACGAACAACAACAAAATTTTGTGCATGTTTAAACTCACAGTTTAAAATTTGATGAATGCTAAACATCTTACAAAGATTTCGTAATATAACTCACTTTATGCTTTGAAAACATGAGGAACAAATAATGCAAACTCATTTTAGAAATAAATGTCGTGCATGGATTTGGCCGGCACTCGATACCTCGAAATCACGTTCCTCAATTTTTCCGCCATACTAATATCATCCGGATGTTCAAACATCTTAGGGTGATCAACGATGCTTTCATCGGTTCTCTCTACAATTCCTTCTTGAAATAGAGCCAATTAACACGCCTGTGGTTTTAATCTGACAAATAGCTCCGACTTAAAGTGGTCAACTTAATGTATTCAACGCGCTTAACTATCATTCCAAAGTAACATTGCTATAACCATCAATCCTTCTTTAAATTACTCGTTTAGAAACTTCCTCACCACCCCAACGGTCAGCATACCAAGGTAGTTCAAGTATACACATGTAGCATGTAGGTTCACCACGACACTGGCCAGGTGCCATTGTGAACGTACCGTACATGCTCATCCTTGCGACCCTCGACAAGTTTCCCGTTCTAGCGACTCGATCAACTCCAAAATATCTTATCTTAAGGTTCCTAACGTGCAACATCACTTTCAATCACTTATAAAAATGCTAGTTTGAGTCTAGGCATCCTACGATCAATACCTAATTCTCTCAAACTTAAGCTCTGATACCAACTTGTAACACCCTCAAATCTGAAAATAGCATTTAAATTAAAATTTTCTAAATACACCGATAAATGATTCATCTACAATCACAATTTAAGATTTAACCTCAATACACACAATCATTTTATACATACAGACTATAATAAGGACGGGTGCTACTACAACCCAATAATAGTTGCTATCTCCAAACTACGGAAAACTTCACCAACTACTTACACTTGCACAAAGCTAAGGCTCAACTCTTCATAGCTGCTAGAACCAAACCCCAACAGAACCTGGTGCACATGCCGACAAATAAAAAGGTTAGGCTTAACGTCTAGTGAGCTCAAGAGTTTTCAACATATAAAAATTAACCGTTTAAAAGAAGAAATGCGGTTAAAATCATAATCTTTCAATTCGTTATGTCTTACATACAGAAACGACTCATTTTCCAATAATATGCAATTTAGGCAAAGAATACCAATTTAAACGTTTTCCAATCTAAACTACTTCAAGGACGAAGATACCAAAATAAACCTCCCATTCATAAATTTGGTTTACACAAAACTCACTCAAAACGTAGATAGAAATTGAACTCTCCATTTATGAAAATACGGTTAAAACTTTATATCCCAAAACACCCAAAACACGGGTGGGGCATAATACTCAACCCATAAACCAAGGATAAAACCCAATTATACAAACGTCACCGAAAACTTGGATAATAAAACTCAATACCCAAAAACAACACCTTTCGGTGACGGGGGATACCCGAATTCCATCGAAAGTGACGGGAACACAAAGTTACACCACTTATCAATGTTATATGAGCATCACTTAGGGATAAAACACTCGTTAACATCAACCTTTCCGGGTCTATAGCTAACAAACCAACAAGCTCAACAACTCCATGTCTATTGCCTGGATAATCACCAAGTTCAACAACTCCATGTCTGTACCTTGGGAATCTTCGTGCACTCATCAAGTTCAACCCCTCCAGGTCTATACCTTGGAATCCCAAAACATCCCAGTTAAGCTCGTTCACAAGAAAGTTGCAATTATTGATCATAAGACCTCATGCCAATTTCAAGTTACAATACGGGGATAAAGTCCCCAACTAAACCAACCGACTGACTCATATGCCTATGGATCCAATGCATTACAGTCTAAAACGTTACATGACTCAAACGAATGGACTAACGCATTCAAAACATGTAACTCTCAAATAAGATGCAACTAAGTACACCATACGTCCAAGGCTCCTCAACGAGCTACCCAAAACTGAATAAATGTTCCAAAGACTCCACCGAGTACAAATTAAGCCCTAGAGGCTAAATAGACGTTTGGCCAAAACATGCGAGCCAAAATAGGTATATAAATCAAAATACACTTTTTTCCCAAAACCTTTAATTCTCAAATTACCATTGGCCTTCGGCCCCAAACCCCAAAGGTTTTTCCATTTCTAAAATGTTCCCCATAGTCGGGAATGACCCAAACCTAAAGGACTCACATATTCGTACCTTTCAAAACATCACATTTCATGAACGATGCATAAAACCCGACAGACACTTAAAAGTGCCTTTTTGACCAAATACTTATTTATGCAATAATTCCTCAAAACCCGTTCATTTATGACACATTTAATGAAATGCCCAAAAACCACAAAGATGTGTGCTATATACGTTTATAAAGTTGACACTTTCAAAATAATCAAACTTATCAGCAGTTAACAATTTCATGTAAGACGCAAATCCCTTTAAAATAAACATTTTGACATGTACACCGTTTTTCACAAATCAACTTGAACTCACCTTGCTAGATTTAGGATAAATCTAGATTTTACCCCATTTTGAGCTTCCTTGACGAAACTTGAATCCTCCAAGCCAAAACCTCCAAAACCTAGATCCAAACATTTCCAACCGTAAATAACCATAATCAACCACAAAGAATCGTTTCCCAAACCATGTGCATGAATACCTCAACTAATACCGAAACCCTAACTTCCATAACTTAAGAGAATAGAAGATTACCTTATCCCAAGCTTGAATCCACCAACCAAAACACTTCTAGTTCACCAAAATGGTTACTAATCTCCAATCTATGAAAGGAAGCACAAAGGGTGGGTGAAACCCTAGAAAACTTGGTGAAGAAGATGAAATGGGAGAGATGAGGAGCTTACCACCACAAAATACTCTTGTATACTCCAATAGACCTCCAATCTCTTGCTAGATTCTTGAAGATCTCTCAAAAACGAAACCGTAGCACTTTGAATCACCCAAATCGGAGTCAGAATAAAGGAGATATGAAGAAATGGAGTTTGGGTGCTGAAAATCGGTTTTAAGCTCATCCAGGGGGTTTCGCGACTAGTCTCGCGACCTTGGGTCGCGGCATAAGTCGTCCGCTTCCCCTGATTTTCTTCTTGATATTGTTTTGGCCATAACTTCTTCGTTATAGCTCCGTTTTCGCTCCGGAAAGAACCGTTGGACTCGTAATTGAATCCTTCATCCATCTAGACTATAAAATCTAGGATTCAAGTCCAAGATTAAATATCTTATTTTTCCTTGATATATCGGTTTCTGTATTAAATTGAAATGATACCTTTCGAAAATCGGGGTGTTACACATACATCAACGGTTCACGGACGAAATTCTTTGGAAAAAAAATAAGCAAATTACCGACGGATTACCGATGGATTTCCAAAGGGCCGTCGGTAATCCGTCGGTAATTTGCGATGGATTACCGACGGATTGTTGGAAAATAAAAATAAAAATTAAATTAATAATATTTTCGAAGGATTACCGACGGAATTCAATATTTAAAAAAATCAAAAATAATATAATTTTATGTCCGTCGGTGATCCGTCGGAAATATTTATATTTACCGACGGATGTGTTATTCGTCGCAAATAGCTTCTTTTCGTCGGTGTTCCGTCGGAAATTACCGATGGATTTAGGCCGTCGGTAAATGTTGGTCGGTATTAAGCAATTTTCTAGTAGTGTCTCTTCAATCTCTACTCAATATTTTCTACAATTTTCAAAGAATTCGCATTCAACTCTTCGTGTACAGGAATGTGAACAAGTATTTACTTAGTTATGGATTTTAAGTTGAAGTGTCTTTTTTAAGTTTTAGGTCTCGTAAACAATTATAATTTATTTTTCAAGTTATTAATTAAAAATAATCTCACACCTTACAAAATAATGCATTATAACGTGCCATAATGCGTCGTAACACACCATAACATATTATAATGTGTTACAATGAAAGTCAAGCTTTAGAGTGGAGTCATAAGGGTTAATGTGGCTACGAATCCAAGTCTTGACGTCATAACAAGTCGTAACGAGACCATAAGGAGTTATTTAGAACTATGTCTATACTTGCTTTTAGGTTTTCGTCCCTCGAATTCGTAAAGTGCACTCTTGGTACGTTTTTCGTGTTTCATAGCCTAATGTAATTCCTCCCAGTAACATCGTTATTCTAGAGTTCATTAAGTGAGTCAATGCCCCTAGGTGAGGGGCATTTTGGTCATTCTAGACGAGGGACCAAAATGCATTTCATTTTATAACCTCTTTGTCTTATTATTCTTTGAGGGAATTACATTTTTGGTCTCTCATCTACGTCAACTTTTTTGGTTTTGGTCCCTTATCTATGTCACCTTTTTTGGTTTTGGTCCCTTAAATTGTCAATTTTTTTTTTCGGAAATTTTGAATTAATTTTCTCTAATGTGAAATAATGAAAAAAATTAAGTTCCGTCCGAAATCCGCCGGAAAATAATAAGATTTAAAAAAAATCTTCCGATGGATTTCCGGCAAAAGTCAACGGAGTTTGACTTGTTTGACTTCCGTCGGAATTGCCCCTTTATCTAGTAGTGTTAATTACCTATCATGAGCCATGAAGCACAAATTATCAGTCAAAAGTTAAATATTGCAGACATTACATATAACTAATTCATTATATCAAGGGGAACAAACAAATCAAAACCCATTATAAAGGATGCTAGCTAGTTTAATGTAATTAAACCAACTTATTATTTGGATCTTCAACTTTTGTTATAAATAATCCATGTATTTTAGTAATAAATGCTTTAATTATAATTTAAGTTATTAACGAATTATATTATAATGTTAATGTTGGATCAAGTTGTTTTATTTATTTAAAGAATTCATACATTGATATTTTTTGTGATCCAACATATACTTTTACTCAGAAAATTTATCAAACATTATTTTTTTCATTTTACACTTAATCCACATAGAAGAGTGCAATGATAATCTTTTTGTCATTTAAAAGGGTGAATTACACCGTTGGTCCTCTGTTTTGGTGGTTTTTAGTTTTGGTCCCTAAAATTCATTAATTAAATCAGTGGTTCTTATTTCGTCTTTCAAAGTCTAAAATCATTTCTCGAGTTAAATCGTTAGTCTAGTGTTTGTTAAGTCAGTCATGTGCCCCTCATGTGAAGGGCATTTTGGTACTTTTACCCCTTTATCTTTATTTAAAAAAACAAATAACATTTAATAAAAACAACATTTATATCAATGTGGCGAGTGCGCAATGATAATTAGGATCGAATCCACAGGATCGGCCGTGAAATATGTCAAACTTCTAGGGCTTGATATTGAAATATTAAACTAAGCATGCTAGAAATTAAGGGATATAAACAACAATAAGAATATAGCTAGCAATGAGTTTAAACTACTGATTGGACTATGTATCATAGATTCAATTGTTCATAAAAATGACTTTTCTCATTTTCCTCTGGAATGGTCATGAGTGTCGTTACGCGCCGACACTCTGTCTGTCCTTAAGGTTTAACTAGCATGAGTAGCCATATGAACTAGTTTACGAACATAAACACAACTGTTAATTACATTGGGTTTAGAAAAACGTTATTCCTAGTCAACAATGGAACGCCGACCATTTAAACTAGCTTAAGCTAAGCCACAACACTCAACACTTAATTAGGTTATCAATTAAGCTATCCTCCATCCTCGTTTCTCCAATGACCACCCTAGCTTCCCTTCTCGATGAACCTCTTTCTCGTTGAGCCTCAGTTTCCTTCTCAACCAACCATCATCTCCCTCTTCCCTTCTCCTGTGAAACCCCTCCCCCTAAAGCAACGTAACCACCGAAAATCATCCCCTTATGTATGACATGGAATCCTGCCCTTCTCGGAATCGATTCAGATTGTGGATTTCGTCCCTGCCAGTGGAAAATTTTTGTAGATTTTGAAGTAACCCATCAATGGACCGATTCAGTTATAAAAATTGGGTAGACTATTTATAGATCTACATTTTTACTATACAACTTCTATCACCCGCAATTTTTATGGTTTTGATTTTTTAAAATTTCAGGGATTTGAGTTTAAGGATTTTGGTTCTAGATATTTGACTTTTTATGTATCTCATATTTTTTTAATGAATTTATGCGATAAATGTTCTTGGGAATTTTGTGATTAGATTTGTGTTTCGACATAGGGTTTTGATTTTACGTGTTAAATGTTTGGTGTTTTTCCCAAACCTAGATGGGTCATGATCTTGGTGGTAGCAATATGGGTGGTAGTGGGGGTGTTGGCAACGAGGTTGCTGGTTTTAAAGTTCATCATTGTTGAGTTTTTTGAGTTGTTGTGGGTTGTAAGTTTTCGGGTAGATGATTTGATGGGTGACGATGAGGTTTGGCGTAAAAACACCAAATTGCGCCTTACGTACGGGACAAATGACTTAGTTAACGGGCCTTAGAGAAACGGTGTTAACTAGATGGATGATTTAGGCTCTGAAACATGAAATAAGGACCACTAGTGTAATTAATGAATTTTGGTGACCAAATCCAAAAATCGGCAAGAACATAGGGACTAATAACTGGATTTTTTCGAGCTTTATCGGGTCGTGTAACACCTGCACTTTTATATCTTTTAATTATGTAATTTAATTGGTGGTTTTGGTCATTTAAATATTTTTATTGAGGTTTGGAAGTTTTATATATATTTGGGTTTTGGTTAAGGTGAAAACTAGAAGAAAATAGATTTCTAGGCCAAAACACGGTTCTTGCGGCCTAACGTGCGACCTAAGTTACAGACAGGATAGTGTATGTCTCTGTGTCAATCAACAGAGGCTCCAATGACTTGGCCCACGTCCTATTTCGTGGCCAAAGTCATATGAAACCTTACTCTCAAAGCAGTGAGGCACGCGAAATAGGTTGCGGGGTAAGTCGCAATGATGGTACAGAGTAGTATTTAAGGGGATTTTTACCTAGGTTTGCTCATTTTTCTCCCACATCTCTTCTCTCTTCCCAAATGGATGGTTGTTGGAGCACTTAGAGCAAATTTTTGGAAGACTTTAGGAGCATTTAAAGCTAAGGATTTGTGTCGTGTGATAACACCAATTATTGGTGTTATTTACAAATCACTTTCCGAGTAATATTGCTTAATTCCAAGTAAATATAGTGGAAATTTCATCTTTAAATCAAGTGTTTCAGGATTTGCATCATGTATTGTGATAGACAACAAAGTGTGCGAGAAGTAAGGTTTTCTGAGTGAAAATCGATCACGGAAGTCCTCAAGATTTAAGTGTGAAAAGTGGCCATTTAATCAAGTGGGTTAATCTTTGGAGAAAATATGTTTTGCCCAAAACAGTAGCCAAAGCGACTTTGAAGTTAGTTGCTGAAGCAGAAGTTAGTTGAGCAACTCACCTTAGAGCAATTTTTCGGGTGAGTTACAAGTTAGTTGAAACTGACTGTAACTCACTTCAAACTCACGTGAAGGTGTTGGACGTTTTTTAAAAGACTTTTTCCTAGGGTTTGAGCCATATTCGATTCTATCTTTCAAAGGGCGGAAAAAGGACGACTTGGGGGCGAATTTTGGGAGGAAGAAAACTTCAAATTGAAGCAAGGAAACATTTGGGAAGTTATTTCTACACCGAATTCTTGCCAATCTTCGTGGGTATTACGCAATCAAGGGAGTTTTTACAATGTTTGATTTCTCGAGAGACTTTTTCTTAGATCTATGAACTCTTTTATGATTTTCTTTGTTAATACCTCCAACATGAACTAATCTTTAGATGTTGGGGGTTGGTTTGAATTTGGTTTAAGCTTATGAACATGTGACTTGAGATTCTTATCAGTTTTTCCTAATTAATGAAACATATGATTTGGGTTTTAATGTTTTTGTGAGTCTGATCAACTTTTATCTGATTTGTTCGTTATAAATTAAGTTCGAGAGAATTAATTGTTAACAAGAACTAGAATTATATGCCTAAGGTGAGAAATTTGATAGAGATATACCAAGTAAGCCTTAGTACCATTATAATCTTGATGTTTAATGTGTTTTGAGCTCATGTGTTGAGATCGAGAGATGAAACTTGTGTTTTCAAAATAAGATCCGTTGTTGCTTGAGAAAGAACAACAATGATTTTAGAGATTGGGTATTCATTAAAGGGATTAACTGGTAGTTGTTGTAAGTAAAATGTTCATTAATGAAAACCATAGGATTTCCAACCCTTAACTATTTTCTACATAAAAAGGTTCTTAAGTCGTTATTGTTCCGTTCTTGGTTTATTTAATTAGTAATTGATAGTTTAATTCCAACCATTCACCTTTCGGACCGTTCAGTTAATAGTGAAGATAGTAATTGTGATACTCAATTCCTAGTTCCCTTGGTTCGATACTCGTACTTCCAAGTACATATTACTTGATTCGACCCGTACACTTGCGGTTAGATTATCATCGTGTCAAGTCTCAAGCTTCTTTTTCAAGATCTAAGGGTTTCTTGGTTTCTTAGGTTGATCTAAAACCCTACTAAGTTGATTTCATCCTACCATTAAATAAAAATGGTATACAAGCCAAATATATCAAATAAATGATCTAAAAACGTATCCCCATGCTTTATAACCTTGAAATCAATTTTTATACGTATTTGGATATATGGGGAGCGTTTTGACCTAGATAGTCAAAGGAGATGACAACCTTGCTTTCTTTTGGGTATTTTGCACTTCACTTAAAACTAGATATATAGTTTGATTACATACATTTGAGTTATATCAAATTTTACTAATTATTTGTTGTAGCACATTAGACTTGACTATTGATCACCAAAGTATGAGTTGGTTCAAAATGGTTATGAGTTTGATAAATGGTTAAAGGCCAAATGATTTTAGGGCTTTGCCCAACTTGGAACATTAATGGTCGAGGTAAAACATTGAACTACATAATTTGTATACAAATTTGAGAATTATTTGATTCTTGTATCTTGAACCTTCAACTTAAGGCTCTTTGGAATTTATTGTCTACATATGCATTAGATCCATTAGGCATGAGGGTTCGTCTAAATATTCAAGAGAGGTGGTTGATGTCTTCATCTTGACCGTATGAAGGTAACATTGAGTCTCGGGAGTCTTGTGTGTAATAGTATATGGTGTACACGAACAACTCACATGGTGTGCCTCCTCTAAAGACCCAGTTGCACTAGGGATTACTAAGAGCCTTGGGTCACCACCCGCTTGGGGTGGGATACAAAGACCACTAATTTTAGTTACTCGGTAACATTGTTGAATGACTTACTTTTGTGATCTGCCATGCACAATGGACACGGTTCTCCCTCGCCATGGAAATATGTTAATTGTTACTTTCTGAAATGATATCCCTTAGTTGAAGGGGGTCGAACTATATCACTTCTTGGAACTGGGAACAAGTCGTTCCGAATACCTTGTTCCAATATTTATCATCTTACAAAACATTTATATTTTACTATTTGAATTCACTAGGTGTTAAGCCTAAAACTTCTTGTTGGCATGTATAGCAGGTCCCGGTAGTGGCAGACTCTCCAGTAAGTCAGTTTGTTTGTTGTTTAGCGGTTAAGTCGAGTTAGCATTTTTGGAGATTGATATCATTTTTGAAGATAGCCGGCTTCGGTGGTTGTAGTAGCCTCCGACTTAATTCTAGTTCTTTTAGAATTATCTAGAAGTCACACTACTCTTATATTCATCATGTTCTTTTGTATTTTGTTAACTTTGGTACTCCTTGTGAGTAAATCTTATATTTGAGCAACTTTTGGTATCTCACTTTTATGAAAATCCCATTGTTATTTTTATGAGTTTTAGGGGTCTTATAGGTCGGACCTAAGCCAAGGATTGCCCCTAAAATATCAGTCTGATCAAACTTTTAGGCCTGGCTTGAATCGGGCTTCTCGAGCTCACTAGGCACGGGCTTTTTCAGGTTGGGCTCGGCCCGACCCTAAGTTGGGCTTCGGGATTGGGTTCTTTTGCACAAATTTAATTATAAGTATGATATTTGGTGAAATAAGTAAGAAATTAGAAGTGTACCTTAATGCCATGTCCGAGCAATTAGGCATGTCTTTGGTACGTGTATGTGACTGGGTTAGATTAGTTTGGTTAGATTAGTTGTTTGTCTGGTATTTAATTTGGTATGTAATTGGGTTAGACTAGTTGTTTGTTAGTGTCTTTGTGTATGACACGTGACTAAACAAATTCTTTATATAATATTTGATAAACTAGATAGAATATAATAAAAAGATTAAAATAATTGGATTGCCGTGAAATGATGTTTAATATTTTCATACTCTATAATCTATATCTATATTAGTATATTTTAAAGCATTTGATCTAAATTCTTAAAAACGAGTTATAATGAAGAAGGTACATTTAGTTAAAACACATTACTTAAAATTCAAGATTATAATATAACAATGTTACAAAATTTACTGCACAATAAACCATAACTACCACCCCGTTCCACTCTACTAACTAAGTACAGATAAACATAATAAATACATGATAAACACTACAAATAATCAAATACAAAATAAATATTTTATTTTATATCTAAAATTTTAAAATTCAATGTTTAAATTTATATAACTAACCGATAAAACAAGCAAATACAAGATAAAGAACCTCCTTTTTATTTTTTTATTAAAATATATTATCTTTTAATTTCAAATATAAAATATCTTAAATATAAATGTCATTTAAATTAAATGGTCCTTGAGCCCTAACAAAATACTCTTTCATTATATTTATAAAATCATAATTAAACTAAGATGAGTTACATTTTTATATTAAATCTAAATTATAATAAAACTTTAAATTAAATAAATCAAACTAGCAAATTATAATTTTATAATATTAGTTTGAAACCCCTATTGATATATACTTTAAAATAAAATAATAGCCAATGATCTCTAGCTCTCTCTAGACCCTTAAATAAAATCGAGAGTGAAAAATAATAGAACAAAGTATGAATTATGATACCCCGTGGTGGCATCCTTAAGTGGGAGCCCGGATACCCCGGGAACGTGTACGTGTGTTAACTTGTCGTTTAAAAAAAA
Organism: Arctium minus; assembly: GCA_954870635.1. Taxonomy (NCBI): domain Eukaryota; kingdom Viridiplantae; phylum Streptophyta; class Magnoliopsida; order Asterales; family Asteraceae; genus Arctium; species Arctium minus. The sequence continues at coordinate 23,971,552 of OX941081.1, read as the reverse complement.
TATGAATCATGATTAAGGGTTCGAATTTTAGATTTCAGAACCGTTATTACATTGTGTGAGTACATTTCTAGTAATCATAACGATACAAAAATTAACTAAATATTGATATATGTATATATACATAAATTCATAAATTATTTTTCATATTATATTTATAAACATTTCTATATAATTTCCATATAATATTTATTAACTTTCGTAAACAATTTTTATATTATATGTATAAACATTAATATGTTATATAATATATATATAGATATAATATATATACTCGTTTAGGTGATTTTTTAATATATATATATATATATATATATATATATATATATATCACTAAATTGTTATAATTGATAATTGTAAATATATGTATATATAATAGATATAATATATATACAAGTTAATTTTATAATTTTTAATATATAATATATTTTCGTAATACATAATATATATATATATATCAATAATTTATAATATATAATTATATAATATATTTATATTATATATCGGATGGTTTTGTATTTAAGCCATTTAATTTCACTCTCCTTTTTTTTTCAACCTATTTTTAGGGGTGCACATGGTTTGGGTTAAAAGGATTTGTGCCATTATTTAATCTAATCAAGCTTAATATGACACTTTGAAAAAATTCAATCCAACCCAACCCAACCCAAGCCGTACAATCCTTACGGCTTGGGTTAAGTTAGGCGGTTTTGTAGGGTTTTTGTGCAACACTACCTATTTCGGTGGGATGTAAAACTACATTTTAATTTGTTCCACTGATCACTCCCTCTCATCTTATCTTAATGTTGAATCAAGCGTGAAATAATAAAAGTTTGTAATGTCATGCCTCATATACCAAACGCACCCAGAAATTTGCAACAAGCTACCAACCAAGATTTAGATGTAAAGCATGTTGCTACACAAAAAAGAAAAATCAATATCTATACTATATTATAAAAAGATTTAGCTCATTTCATCGAAAAATTTTAAAATTCAAGTGTACAAATTGTTGTGTTTGAATTATATAAAACTAATTGAAATACATTTAAATTACAAAATTAAACATTGAGACCCACTAATCCACCTGAATATTTTATAAATTTCAGATTTTATTGTATATATAATGAAAACCCGTATTAATTATAAAAATCCGATTTTATATTTTTATATATAATAAAAATCTGTATTTATTACAAAATCAGATGTATTATATATAATTATTATAATTGTATTAATTTTATATATTTTATTTGTAATAAAAAAAAATTATACCGGTGTGTATCCATTAATTGTAATTACAAATGGTTTGTTCAGTCGGTGGACGCGTGTGCATCATGAGCAACGCCACCTTCAAGTTTTAAAAACGCAAAATTAAGGAGAGAAATTGTTTGATCTCTCCAATTGGATTTCGTTGGTTTCTCCCTCGTCCCCAATCCCTAATATCATAACAGTGGGATGAAGGAGGAGAAGTAACCAAGTGTTTCTGGATCCCATCTCTTATCGTTGCATTTTCCCTATAATTAATTCCTTAATTCAACTCTAAATTCAAATGGGCAACTGCATCGGCCAAACGAAGAATGATGTCGATCACTACTCTTACGTGCAACCACAAACCGCTGGTAATTAATTAATTCATCCCTTTCTCTGTACAATTTCTTCAATCCATTCTTGATTTCAGTTTGTTTATATTTATGTTGGCTAATTTCGCTACTTTCTTAATTCATCAGAACAAGTGATCATCTGTTCTTAAGTTTGGAGTTTGCATTATGTTTCATTCGGCGCATCTTGATGTAATTAAGGGTTTAAAGGATACTGTGATAAAGTAGCTACTTTGTTTTTGCTTGATGATTGTCAGAAATTTATTAGTGGTCTTAATTAGCTTCTTATAATTAATTTGTTGTACATTAATGCTTATGGAAAACATTATGATCAAGGGTTTGGACTTTTTTTGGATTGCATTAGGATTAATGTGTTCTAATTTCTTGTTGTCAACACTTTCGGTAGTAAATAAATGTGTGTTCTATATCTGAATCCACAATTAAATTAATTTTGATCCATGATCATTGAACTCCCTAGAAGGAAGTGTTGGCTACATTTGTGAGAAAAATAATGAATTCTTTTTTAGGGTTTGATGGTGTTCTATCATCAAGTCCTTATGATCATATGATCGACCGACGATCGATTGTATTAATTACCACCTACAGGGTGAGCGAGTATATATATGGCCGAACCAAATGTTTGATGGTAGTTCATGAGGTTCTTTAATCTATATACTTCTAATAGGATCATCATGTAGAGCATGCAGTGGGCGATCCTAGATCGCTTTTAGAAGGAATGGGGATGGAAATCACTTTTTGCGGTCTCCGGAACATGCATTGTGTAATGACAACACTATTTCCATGATTTGAATAGCAACCTTAATTCCGTTACAAGAAGTAATCCAAAAGGCTCATCCTTAATCTTTATGTTTATTCTTAAATAATTCAATTGGGTTTGATTTCTAACAATATATATTCGATTCAACATATTGATGTTCAATATTCAACGGGATATATAGTAATGAATAGTTCGTATGTGTTTCTGTTAGCATCACATTAGAAATTAACACTTTATATGAATAGTGCTTTCTCTTTCACTATGGAGTGATATTTTAGATTGTCCTATGCATATCTAATCTTATGAGATCATCATGGGTCACAACGATTCTGAGTTCTTATATGTATTTGACCAGTTTGTGTGTAAATTTGTATATGTATGTTTATGCATCTCCGTTTCATCTTTAGATACGCATGGAGGGGATGTATAGCAATGTTTATGAATGTATCATGTTGGAATTTAATTGAAATATAGAAAATATGCTTCTTTGATGATACAACTTAATTTCCGCTTAATTTATCATTTTATGCTGTTTACGGTAATTGATCATTGTTTCAGGAGGGCCCAAGGAACCATACAGAAGCAGTTCGATTAAGAAAGTTAGTCATCCTTTACCACCTCCACCTCAACATATTTACCCTCAAAGACTGCCAAGTCCAAGGCATGAGACTGAGATGATATTAGTCTCCCCTCATTTGAAATCCTTCACATTTAACGAACTTAGTAACGCCACTAGAAACTTTTTCCCCAATTATCTTCTCGGAGAAGGTGGATTTGGCTATGTATACAAAGGATGGCTCGACAAGGAAACCCTTACTCCAGTAGAACCTAGATCTGGAATTACGGTTGCAATCAAGAAACTTAAGCCGGAAGGTTTTCAAGGGCATAAGGAGTGGTTGGTGCGTTTTCATTAATTTCCTTAATAACTATAAGATTCTTTCTTTCTTTAATTAGTTATCGATGTTGTTGTAATTAAGTTGAAATTGTATTTGTTTGCAGTCGGAAATTACTTATCTTGGTAAACTTCAGCATCCAAATTTGGTCAATCTTTTTGGTTTCTGCTGTGAAGGTAGAAACAGGTTGTTGGTCTATGAATTCATGCCTCGAGGTAGCTTGGAGAATCATCTTTTTAGACGTACGTTTGATTTTCTTCCTGATGTCTTCGACATTAATCGCTATACATTTTTCATCTTGTTTGTGACCCATATTTATATCTTCATCATGTCCTTACAATTATATATGTCCTATATCAGGAGGTGCGCAGCCTCTTTCATGGGCACTAAGGGTTAAAATTGCGGTGGATGCTGCTCGGGGTCTCTCTTTCTTGCATGCTTCAGAATCTAAAATCATATATCGTGATTTTAAATCTTCTAACATCCTGCTAAATACGGTATAATATTCCTTGTGATATATAACTCAATCTCCGTTTTCACCACTTTAGATGCGCCTAATTAATTTTTGAAACTATTTGTGTTTGTAGGACTATAGCGCAAAGCTCTCCGACTTTGGTTTGGCAAAAGCTGGTCCAACAGGTGATCGGACTCATGTATCAACTCGAGTAATGGGCACTGAAGGCTACACAGCCCCTGAATATATGGCTACAGGTTAAGTTATTCCTTGGCTCCTGAATTATTCTTTTTCTAAGTATTGTTTAAGGGGACCTTGTACCTGGCCAATAGTTGTGCAAATACATATATAATAGTAACGAGGAAAGTCCATTAATTTAGGAACCGTAGATATTTCGAAAGCCGAAGAACCAAATATACAATGAATAATCATACTAAATATCATGATATTCACTATGAATGTTCATGATATTCATTATGAATATTTGTTCTCAAAATATTTAACCTGCCCCTAGTAGTGATTACTAATTACTTAAATCTTGCATGAAATAGTAGCATATATATATGTGATTGCAGGTAGACTTACAACAAAATGTGATGTATATAGCTTTGGGATCGTGTTGTTGGAGATCATCACAGGGCGGCGTGTCATCGACAAGAAACTGGTTTATGAAGAGCAAAAGTTGTTGGAATGGGTAAGGCCTCAATTGAGAGATCCCAAGAAGCTATTCAGGATCATGGAGACAAAACTAGAAGGGCGATACCCACGAAAGGGGGCGTATGTTGTGGCGAACCTCGCCCTCCAATGTTGCCATCCAGAGGCCAAATATCGGCCCCACATGTCTGAAGTACTGTCGATTCTAGAAAGAGTCCCATGTGGTAGACCAGACCGTCATCAGAGCAGAATGTCAAGTCCATGGTCGGAAAGCAACGGATACAGCCCCTACGACATGAGCCAGAGTCATGGTTCACCGCTGCAATTGTCACTGCAAGGTTCACCATTGATGCCTCCTCGATCGTAGCTAGATCATTTTAAGTATAGTTCAATATAAATATATGGGTTGTTGATAAGAATTAGCCAACCTTAATCCAAAGGAAAGTAATTAATAACCATCTGGATATAATATACATACATATATATATATATATATTGATCCATCCATCATCTACATGTTTGGTGTCTTCAATTCCTCCTATATATGGTCTCCAACTTATTAATTAATTTGTTGGTATTGAAAAGTATTTTCATAAAGTACTTTCTTGATTATTCAGTCAAAAAAATTAAAGATTATAAAGTATTTTCATAGAACTTTATCATTAATTTAATCACTATCATTTACGTTTTAAAATTTTATATTATTAAGAGTTAAAAGTGACATATATACATGGGCATATCTTAAGACATTAAATAATGAAAACAATATGATATTTGCTAATGGTATTGAGCGTTACAATTCTTATAATGTTGTTTATTTGGTTTTTGTGGTTGATGGAAAAACCTAGTGAGAAAAGGTGTTTTGTATAAAGTTTGTGAATTAATTTAGATTATTGTAAAAATAAATATATTAGCTAGTTTCAATAAGTTTCTTTTCAAGATCTTCAAAACTTTCAAAAAGTGTTATACAGACTCTAATATTATCATATTTTTTCAAAAAGAATTCATAAACCTGAGTGTTTTCACTGAAAACTTCTCTAATTTTTAAGCTAGATACAAAGTCTGGGTATTGATCCCACCTTAGATTGGGATATATATATATTTGGTTTGGTAACTCAGTAATTGTTTTTGACCATACATATATATATATATATATTCAAAAAGTTAGTACAATATTTTTCTCTAAATCACATGACAATCCCCATTATTAACCTCTCTTTCCATATAAAAAATATTGTGTATATATACTTATATATATATATAAGTCTGTGTATATATTTATAATCAATAGGCACACAATTTTCCAAGTCCCTTCTACAGACAAAAAGACATAATCAAAAAGGAAACAAGAAGAAACAAAAAAATTAATGGCAGGTGGGTACAGTTGCAGCAGCGGTGCATGGCAGGCCGACGACGATATCCTTCCGGCAGATCTTCCACAACCCAACTCATACCGTCTCTTCTTCATGAGGGTGACGGTGGAGTTCAACAACCCCGGTGGCCGTCATACTACCAGAATCGTCAAGGACTTGTCTGTCCAAATAGACGAAAGTATGGGACTTACCAGGGAGGCATGGGACTTGATCCGCGATGTGCTAAACCAAATGGGTTCACCGGTTTCCGCCATTGGAGAAACCATCGCCCAGCTCACCTGCTGTGCACTGCAGATGGTGAAAGATCCAGCCAACGCCGGCAGGTTGGTGCTCCCGATGGAGGCTCTTGTCACCTGTGTTGCTGACGAATCGGAGGAAGTGATGGTGGCGGAGGCGGCGGAGTGTGCCGTGTGCTTGGTGGAGATGACGGTGGGATCGGTGGGAAGCAGGCTTGGTTGCATGCATGTTTTCCATGAAAGCTGCATTGGGGAATGGTTTACATATAACCGTTCCTGTCCTGTTTGCCGTTACAGTTAACAACATTTTATATTAATTAATTAGAATTATTAAAGAATTGAAAAAAAAAAAGTTAGATGTCGAGGATTTGAAGGATTTGCTGTCGAATGCTGTCTAAAGGTTAATGTTTCCTTCATAAATTAATGCGTTAATGTAAATCATTGATTAATGTTTAATTTAAATTATGAGGATAATGTTATATGAGCATTTTTAACAAATTTACAAAGAAAATATATATATATACATATATATATATATATATATATTTGTGTGAAACTTAGCTCAAAAGAATGTAGAAATTTGTCAATATTTTGAGCAATCTTGAAAAATAGTAGCAATACATTTTGAGTTGTTTTTAAGGCACCCAAGTTTTTTTATTTTATCTAAAGAGAGAATTTAATATTACCTAATAAATATGTAAAATTTAATTGTGTTATTAAATATATTATTAAAATTAATGTCAAAAATTTTAAAATAAAAAACTGTTTTAATTGATGTAAATATTTTAACTTTTCTTCTTTATCTTGAAATATAAACAATTTACTAAACATGATTTGGAGAAAAAAGATTAATTCAACGATAAATTGATACTAAGAAAGTAATTAATTCGTCAACAATTCAACCAAACGTAAATAATTGGTAATAGTTTAATTTGACTTGGAAAAGTGATTAGCCATTAAGAGCATCTCCAGCTTCTCCAAAAAAAGTTAAAAGTAAAAAGGAGAAGTAAAATCTCCAAAAAAAAAAAAAATCATGGATTTTAGAGATTACATAATTAATTATAATATTAAAATATGCAATATAACTCATAAAATATTATTTTTCTCTCCTAATCATTTATTTTAAACCAATCTCATTGATGGAATGAATAAAAAATAATTTCTCTCTCATGTGTAATCATTTTTGGAGATATCTCCAAATTTGAAGATTTTCATTTTCTCTCTCATGTTTTCTCTATTTTGGTGAAGGTTTTGGGGAAGCTATTGGAGCAAAAAAAAACCAAAATCTTCATTTTGAAGAAGCTGTTGGAGATGCTCTAATAAGAAATTTTCTTCTCTTGTCCTTTAATTAATTGATTTTTTTTCTTTTAGTTACATATTAATCCCCATTATTATTATGGGTATGCTAAAGGCACTCTTATCTATTAATTTCTTTTTTACATACATCAACATCAACATTAAGATTTACTTCTTACATTTTTAATACATAATTTAACATAATTCCGACATAAATAGGGTTCATATAATAGCTTATGGTATGATATATATATAGACAGAGGTTCAAGGGAAAACCAAAAAAAAACGAAAACTGAATAACACTCTGGTAGCCCTTCATCATACAGATAAATTATGTTGTTTTTGGTTTTTATGCACAAGTGCATTATGCACTTGTGCATATGCACAAGTGCATGTTACAAATTACCTGTATGCACAAGTGCATACCGTCCAGATGAAAGACTACCAAGTTGTTCCTCAGTTTTTCGTTTTTTTAGGTTTTCCCCTGAACCTGACCATATATATATATATATATATATATATATAGGGGCTAAATAAAGTGAAAACCACAAATATGTTACAAACCTGTGAGAACTGATATAAAAATATTTTTTTACATGATATATTTTCACCAAATGCTTAGATTTAAAATATTTTTTCACATATATTTGTTTCATAATATGATAGTTTCACATTTATTTGTTTCACCACATGAATATTTTTTTACCTGTATTTTCCATTTCACTAGGTGAATCAAAAATCAAATTTCACGTGCAATCATTTCACAAGGTGAACAAAAATATAGGTGAAACAATATCTTAAATCATAGGTTTTGATGAAAAAAAATCATGTAAAAAAATATTTTTATATCGGTTCTCAAAGGTTTGTAACATATTTTTGGTTTTCATTTGATTATCGGCCTATATATATAATAGTAGGGTTATTCGTATCATCGAGCACCTAGTTGATGCCGTATCCATCAACATGCCTCCTATGTATCGTGGCTAAAAAATCATAAGTTGAGCATGTATGTCACTATGATAGATCGAAATCCTAGTGTTCAACTTTTCATTCATATCCGTTTTATAAAATGCAAACAAATCAAATCATGTATAAATACCTTTTTCGATGTCAAAAAAATGCACGACAATCTTTTTTCTATGGTTCCATGGTCCAAATAACATTATAAGAGAATCATATCACATGATTATGTTACAGAATGCTTGAAGATTTACTCGATTAAATACCAAAAAGATCATTATAATTAACATAAAATAGATGATTATGATATATTACGTTTTGTAACTGTTTACGTAAAAATTCATAAGTCCAACCTTCGAAGATACTATCTTCGACCAAGGTATATTACCTACGATCGACACCAATATTATCAGAGACATCAACATCCCCGACCAATTATCATTAAGTATTATTTATCTTCGACTAATGGCTAACTCTTATTTATCCACGACAGCCGTTATTTCTTTCTTATTTATTGTAGATATCACTTTAATAGAGAGTTATGATCAATCAATGACTCAAAACATAATCGACAACCAACATTAAAACATGATTGTTTCTAGCATAAATGACAAAATAAACAACCAAACATTAAAACATGATTGTTTCTAGCATAAATGACGGAATAAAGAAAACTGTTACGAAAGTTATTGTCATTTAAAGAAGCGGTTACAAGGACAATCTATATAAAAACTTCAAGGCATTCGAAAGGACACAACAAGGAATTACTCTCTAATCTGCTCTAAAGTGCTCTCAATCGCGTTTTCACAACATTCACTCACGATTATCCATGACGACTCGGTTTCTTTACGTTTATTTTATATTATCCACGTCTTGTAATAGCAACTGTTATTATTAAGGCCGACGTCCATAGTCCATTGGGGATATTACCAATCATTTGTGGTTTTTATCCTCGACAGGTTTCCGTGTCACCAAAAGCGTTTGTCTCATTTATTTTATTGTCGACCTTTCTGTTTATTTCAAAGGATAGATCTATAGTTGATTAGGCTCCACAATCCAAACCTTAAATTATCAGTGTGTAATTTTTGGCATAAACAGTAACCATGGAGAATATTGTTGCTATTGGTAACAAACAATTTGGATTTAAAGTCATTAAGAGTAAACTTAGCTCTATTAATTTGATTAGCAAGTTGACCCACGGTCGCTTGAAAATAGGTCACGTCATTCTACATTTATATTCAAATAAAAACTAAAAAGTTGTCATCAATCATCGGTTTTAAATAATTTGAGGGGTTCCAAATTTTCCAAATGCATACAACAGAACCATCAAATTCACCGTCAACAATACTATCAAGAACTTAAAAGTGTTATGCCCCAATTTTCACTAGGGTAGTAATGGTACATCACAACTTAAAAACATATTAGTCATCCATACATCGCAGGGGAAGACTTTCAAAATCAAAAACATCAAACCATCTTAGTCATAATACGCACATTCATGCAAATCCAACTTAGGTATATACAATATATAATAACTTAAATAACATATACTAGGTCCAAGTGGACTAGTCATACGTTATCAAATTGTACATTTTCTCTTACAAATCTTGATCTTGCCATATGATCCTGAGATACATGCTAACGTTAGCTTACGCTAAATGAGTTCATGGTTTTCACAACATCATTCATAGATCATAAAAACAACATAAGTTGGAATCAAATCATTTTTATCATAAATGACTTTTAAAACGACATGCATTTTAGAACATATCTTGCAAGTATCATATATGCAACTTATTGTTACATTAGAGATCTCATCCGTCCACTTGGCATGGTGGGGCTCCGTCATCCCATCTGACGCAGTGTAGGTGTGCAGATGGACCGACAAGCGTCTAAATCCTTTAAACGGTCCGAGAATTATGAACGTAAACTCGAAACTAAGAGAGCTCTCTCAAAAAGATGAACTTTTATTGATCGATAACTTGATAAAACAATAAAAACGATAAACCCTATTTATAATTTAAACTACGAAAAAGATAAGTACGTTAAATAAATCTAATCCTAATTTAACTAGAAAAGATAATTAAAAGGAAATAAAATAAAGGAAAATAACCAAAAGGAAAATAGGGAATGAGGGAATGAGATAACACGTGGGGTGTGAATTAAATAATGGAATTAGGGGATGCTTGGCATACTTAAAGATTGAGGTGGTTTCCATGCAAATCTATGCCAACAGTGTGTTAGGCGACTATGTGGCGGCTGTGACTGCCAGCAACCCGCGTGGTCGCATGGGAAGGGAAATCAAACAGTAGTATCTGCGGGTTTCATGCGGCTTAGGTCGCATGAGACCCGCTTTCTCGCCTGTTTATGTTTTTCGACTTGTTCTTCGATTTTTGTCGCAACCCTTTCTATATCAGTCTCCTCCACTTCCGAAGAACTCGACCCCGAGTTCTCTTCGAAGGAAATCGACTCATCCTTGTGTTACTCATATATGTCGGCAACATTGAAGGTGTTTGATAGATGTAACGAATCGGGAAGGGCGACAACGTAAGCATTGTCGTTAATATTATTCGTGATCTTTAATAGTCCGTATTTTATGGGTTGGAGTTTTCCATAAGTACCGATGGGGAATCGTTCTTTCCGGAGAAAAACCATTACCTCGTCTCCCTCGTTGAAGACCTTCTGTCGGTGGTGTTTGTCGGTCGCCGCCTTATTCTTTAAACCGGTTGCTTCAAGTCGCTTTTTGACGACATCTTTTGTTGCTTGTAATTCCTTAGCCATGTTACTTGTTGTGATGCTAACTCTGGAATCTCGCAGTAGCTTGACTAAATCGACCACATGTCTCATGGATGACATATAGACCACGGAAAAAGGAGAGCGACTGATGGTTGTGTGGACGTACGACACTATTGTAAGCGAGCTCGATTTGTGCTAAGGCCACGTTCTATTGTTTCGGATTGTCATCACACACGGTTCGAAGCATATTTCCCAAAGTTCGGTTAGTAACTTATGATTGGTTGTCGGTTTGGGAGTGAGTGGTGATACTTTTCTTGAGAGTCGTTCAGAACATTCTCCAAAGCGTGATCCAAAAGTGGCAAGAAACTGTGTGTCTCGATTGGAAGTGATCGCTTTTGGGAGACCATGTAGACGCACCACTTCTTTGAAGAAAAATCTTGCGATATTGCTTGCATCAGCGGTTTTCTTGCAAGCGATAAAGTGACTCACTTTTTAAAAACGGTCGACCACCATGAAGATAGAATCCACCCCTCTTGAGTACGGGGAAGGCCTGATACGAAGTCCATCGAAAGGTCTTGCGAAATGTCTTCAGGAATTGGGAAGGTGGTGTATAGACCGATGTTTTGTGATCATCCTTTTGCAGTTTGGTAAATGTAGCACTTTCTCACAATCGAACCTGCGTCGTTCTTTAGATGTGGCCAATAATACCATTCTTCCAAGCTAGCAACGGTTTTGTCCCGTACGAGATGACCGCTTAATCCTCTTTCGTGCATGTCACAAATCAGTTTTTCCCGTAAAGAGGAGTTTAGAATGCATAGTTGGTTTCCCTTAAAAAGGTAACCGTCTCGAACATAGAAATCGCCGCTAGGGGTGCCTCTATTGCACTTCATCCACATGTCTTTGAAGTCACCGTCTTTATCATAGAGTTCTTTCAAGGCCTCGAAACCGCGATTTCGTGTGATAAAATGATGAGTAAATTGGCCCTTCGACTAAGGACATCGACCACTTTATTGAGATTGCCGAATTTATGCTTAATTGCAAAAGAAATTTTTTGTAGAAAACATACCCAACGAGAGTGTATCTTGTTAATCGTTTTCTGACTGTTGATAAATTTTAAGGCTTGATGATCGGTAAACAAAATGAACTCCTTTTGAACCAAATAGTGCTCCCATTGTCGTAAGGCTCGAACCACTACATAGAACTCTTGGTCGTACGCGCTCCACTTTTGTCGGCCTCGCTACGTTTTTCGCTAAAGTAAGCGACGGGTTTTTTCTCTTGGGTTTGGACAACACCGATTCCAATGCCACTTGTGTCACATTCTACTTCAAAAACCTTCTCGAAACCGGGGAGTGCTAGAACGGGCGCGATACTAAGCATTTCCTTGATTAGGGCAAAACTTGCGTCTTGTTCGGGTACCCATTGAAACTTACCTTTCTTTAAACATTCTGTGATCGGAGAGGTGACTGTACTAAAGTTCCGTACAAACCTTCGATAGAAGGTTGCTAGGCCATGAAAGCTACGGACGTCAGTTACCGTCTTAGGTGTCGGCCACTCCCGAATGGATTTTATTGGTCCCGAAGGTTCTTAACAAGTTTGTAGAAGGGAGGTTGAATACAAACAAAAATTTGCAGTTTAATAAATTGTTTATTGAAGAATCAAATCACAATTTACAGTTTGTTGCGGAATAAGATTAAGGAAAACCTAATCTAAACAAACTTAAGAAACACACAGTTGTTTGCACTAAGAAATAGATAAGAAGGTTGTAGGAATATAGAAATCAAGGGTTTCTATCTTCGGTTCACTAAGAGAAAGAGGAATAGATCATCTTGAGAGAGAGTCTTAACCTTTCTATTTATACCCTATGCATTAAATGCATGGAATGGTACTTTACACGTTTCACCTTTTGGTTGGTTGCATGTCTCTGACTTTTGGAGACATGTTTTTGGCCGTATGGTGAATAGTGTAGTTATTTAGAGTTGTTGTACGACTTGTGGCAGAGGATGTCTCTTCTGACAATTGTACTTTTTGTGCAAGGGTAAGACAAAAGAAACTTGGAGCATAAATCTTCAGTCGCTGAATATCTCTTCCTTTAGTGAGTTAAAAGGAACTTCAGTGAGTGCTGAAGCTTTTCTTAAGATTTCTTCGCATGATGTAGACTTGTCTTGGTTTCACTAATGTTTGCATCAGATCATGAGTAGACTTTTCGTTTGTTCAACAACTTTGTCTTCGATTCAGCAGTGAACATCTTTGTCGTAAAACTTGTCTTCAGGGATTACGTCTAACAGATAATAATGAAACTATCACTGATACTGAACATACTCGGTATTTACTCGTTGATGGTGAAACACTAATACATACAGATGTTAAACGTAATTTTCACTAAGTAAATCAGAGAGTCATTATCAAATCACTAAGATAGTTTGGATCAACAATCTCCCCCACTTTGATGATGACAAAGTAATATGAAGAAAATTACTTTATCTCAAAATATGAAGATATTCATGTCTCATAACATACATGTCTTAGTTACTATTTTGAGGGATCTTTTACAGTACTGATGATGTAAAGTACTTCACTGAAAATTTCATTGATTTGTAAAAGAGATTACAAAGAAGAATATGAAAATTACAAGTACGAGTGAAATTCTATACTACTGTAAGTCTAACTAATAGATTACAAGATACAAAAAAAGAATCTATCAGCTATGTGGGTTCTTCCATGATAGGGAGTTCTTCTACTGTGAACATATGATCTGGTACCTTTTCTCCTCTCTGTCTTCGAACGACTGCTTCCTTTCAAATAAGGGTCTTGATGAGGGTCCCTGATGAAGAGTAGTCGCACCACAAGTAGAGAAGATGTTGTAGATGATTTATAGGACAGAGAGAAAACTTTGAGACTCTCTGAAATCTGAGATTTTCATCATAATCTCGGAAGAATAACCCATACGGATTCTTTATCACTTGCCCTACTATAAATGGTCTGCCAGGGGGTAGTGATAGATTAAGAGTTGAGAGGTCAGGAGGAGGTCCGAACAGTGCATCCCTGGAGAATTTGATAGATGTTTCATTTCTGATTATAGCATCATTTTCAGAAGAGCAGGCTTGCTTTCGTCTGACTGTTCTTGGCTTTTGTGGAAGAGCTAAGGGCACATTCATTCTTGCAGTGATCTTGTTGATGAGAGCTTCAAGAATATTTTCAACATGGCCTCTGTGTATTGATCTTGATTTCTTCAGTGCTTCTTTGAACTTTAACCACTCATAGTAGCCGAAGTGTTCCAGTTTTGACAGGTACAGGGCTTTTGAGCTTCCATCCTCTCTGAATATCTTCATGGTGAAAGAGAGTCGATTCTTCTTGCTCCTCCCTAAGATTGTTACAGCTGAGATTTTTAGAGGATCAGATCGATGGTCAAGCTTCTGTTTGCACCAATCTAGATCATGATCGCTAATCTCTTTGTCTTTTTTGTTCTTCTCCTCTATCTCTTTTAGAAGAGCAGCTTATACCTTCATCGGGTTCTTCTTCAGCTTTTTGTCCTTAAACAGGGTTGAGTGTACCTTGAGGGCTAGAGAGGCGTTCTCTTGGCATTCAGCTATTAACCGTTCAGCCCTGATAGACTCTTCAACTTCTTCCGGTGAAAGGAAATCAAGTTCTTTAGTACAGGATTGAGGAGGGATCTTCAGCCGTATGCTCTCTAGATGAAAAATCATCTCTAGGCGTCTTTGAGTATCATCCCTTAACCGTTGGAGAGGTCGAGAGGGTCTTTGTGGATGGCTCAGGGATTCTTCTTCTTCTTCTTCTTGATCATCAGTCTCTCTGATAGAGACTGGGATTATTGAGTCATCAACTTGAGTACCTGGGATTAATTGTAGAGGCATTCCCTTAAGAAGGGGAGAAACTGTTTGAACAAAAATAAAGGAGTTAGTGTATATATGAGGAAGGAGAAAGATAAAAGCTAGAAGGACATGGGTGTATGGCGAGAAAAGAAAGATAGAGGGACAATAGAGAGACATACCTGAGAAGTTAGCTCCTCATCAGAAGTTGACAGAAGTCTCAGATTTCCTTCAGCAACAATGCCCTTTTGCTTGCCTTGGGTGGAGGAATCTGGGGCCTTGTCTTGATGTCTCCCCCTTGCTTCATTTATTACTACGCCCTTCATCGTTGGGGCTAAATCGATATTGGACGTAGGGAACCATGAGGATGGGTCCTCATCTTTGTCATCATCAGGGGAGGTTCTTACAATAGCAGCAGCAGGATTAGCATCAAGGTTTGTGGGGACATCAACCTCCAGTATTTTCATACGATCTTCAATTTACGGAATGAAGGAGGTTGCAATGTTGACGAAGTCGGATGTTATAGTCAACAACATCCTGTCATCATCCGTGAAGGAAGGTTCTGGGACTGGAGCTGGTTCATTCAACTTGGCTAAAATATCGGCAAGCAGTTTGTTGGAACATTCGACTTTCTCACTGCGAGTATTCACCTCTCCAGTGAGTGTCTTCACAACCCCAGAAAGATTGTCAATGTGGCCATTTAAGGATTGCAGCTGAGAAGTATTTGTGGCCACATGGTCTTTCAGAGCGTTGACCTCTGTTTGTAGTGAGGAGAGATGAGATGCACCAGCCTTGGTGGAGATGGCGGAGGAGAGGTCCTGCAGCTTTTCACCAGCAACATTGACTGCTGAGGTGTTGGTGTTGATGGAAGTAGCGAGAGATTCCACCTTCTCGCTGACTTTGTGGAGCGAGGCATCAACCGTGGTCAAACTAGGACTTGTAAAATAAGTTAGGAATGTAGTGATACCTGATGTGTCAAAAATGTTGTAAAACGCCATATCCCCTTCGAAAGAAGAGGGTGGCAGGTTTGGTTGAGGCAAACCTCCGAGAGGGAGGCCACCAGGTCCTAGTTGTGCAGCCTGAAAAGCTGGCTGCTGTAAAGTTGGTATATCAGAGACCAAAGATATAGAAGGAGAAAGGGATGAGAAAGAGAGAGAGGCAGTATGGATTATAATAGTTACCTCAACGATGTTCAAAGGTGTTGTATTAGGAGTTGAAATCAGCACAGAGTTAGTGGTAGGAGCCACTGAGAAAGTTGTTGAGGGTGCAGTAGTGGTAGAGCGGCCCACGAAACCATCCAGGGTGGTCTGTTGAGAGACGACCCCAGTTGTTGGTATCTGAGAGGTTGGCTCTTCAGTTCTACGAGCCTTTTTAGAAGGTCTAAAGAGAGCTAATGATTTTTGTTTTGAAGAGGTTGCAGTGGCGGGGGTAATCGATGATGGAACCATCGACGTAGCCACTGAAGTAGAAGAAGATTGAGAGAAAAGGGAGCGTAAGGTGCGAATACTTACCTCGTGTGCAGCAGTGGGGACGTCGAGGATTTCGGAGCCCACTTTGGAGAACTTGCAGTCACTCTCCGTTGGGTAGCGATCCTTCAAGAAGAAGTGAAAGATGGTTGAGATGAACCAGATATAGGGAATTTTGATTTCCCTATTAGGTTTCTCAATCTTGGACAGCAAGTCATCAACAATGATACCGACAAAGTCGATGTGGAGGCCAACAATCACTGAGTAGCCCGTTTGAAGTTGTACTTTGCTTGTTTGATCCAGCAAAACCCATCTTGCCGCTCATGCATTGAATTATGTGGGAGTAGACATAATTCAATTCAGAGGGCATCTTTGCCTTCAGAATCTTGGTGAGCTTCTTGTCATGGATGGAAGTGTGAGGTTTGTAGTCCCATTGATATCCCATGTCGAGGAATTGAATGAGTTTCTCATCAGTGGGCAATGTGTCAAAACCAACTTTGGTGCGAGCAGGAGAGCGAAGAGTGGTGCAGATGACCATAGGAGTGATAACACCAGGTTCATGGTGAGTTTGGAAGGTGATAGCAGTGATAGGCTTTCCTTGTTTGTTCAAAACTTCTCCTTTTTCAGAAGTAATCCATAATTCCTGAAGAAGAGTCTTGGATAGGAGAGGAGCTACCTTCAGTGTGTAGCCAAGAGAGGATGCCTTGAGGAAGTTAGTGACATACTGTAAATGAGGAGAAGGCTTGTTCTTGGGGAGGTCCAGAAGTCCCAAGTGATTATTTCCAGTGAGTTGGGATGCTGAGAGTTCAAACTATACGTTTTTGGACTTAATGAGAGTAGTTTGGGAAGCCATTTTTGTACTTATAGAAAATGGTAGAATAAAGAAATTCTTAGCAATAAAGGAGATGATTAAAAAGTTTTCCAGTTTCCTTCTTAAGAATAAAGTATGTAAGGAAGTTTATTCAAAAAGTCCAGTTTCCTTTTTAAGAAGGTCATGAACAGTCCTAAAAATGAAAAGGTTTTTGCAAAAAAAAGTCATGAAGAAAGTATGATTTTAAGAAGAAAAACAGTTTTTAATCCAACGAGATGCAAATTTTAGGATTAAACAAGGGTTTTTGAGGTAAAAGAGGTGAAGAACAAGAACCTGGAAGTCTTGAAGATTTGAAGATTCAAATGTTCTTGAGTTCTTAGTGTGCTTGAATGTCGAGAGCAAGTTTTTGCTTTTTGATGCTTTATGAGCGTAAAAGGTAAAATTATGAATAGCAAGCCTTTTATATGAGAGATGGAGGAGAGAGAAAGGATTGAGAGCGGGAAAAAATGCTCATCATGACACGGACACGTCCCACGAAGTTGATTGGACAAGAAGTGCAACGGACGAACGTGTCATAAAATGGTGTGTCATGGATTGTCGGTTCGAATGACGTCCTATGAGAGAGAGTGTCGTTTCATTTTTATTGTAAACTATCTTTGATATAAATCAGGGATATGTTTTACTTTCAAATGATCACTTATAAGAAATGTCAGTGATAGGTTTTCTTTTTCAAAAAGCTTTTAATCACTTGAAGAAATTCAGTGATTAAGTTTTAAGCTTTTGGAAAATCACCTCATTGAATATGATTCAGTGAGGAAGGATGTGAAAGCATACCTGAATTTCAGAAATATTCTAGTCAGAGATGATGAGATGAGAGAGAATTTTACAACTGACTTAATGAGTGAATGTTGAAGAGTTAATCTTCAAAATTCAACATTCCAAGCTCACTGATGAGAAAGTTGAATCTTGTCTCATCAAAAGGTTTGGTAAAAAGATCAGCGAGCTAATAGTCAGTGGGAATAAAAAGAAGTTCAATGTCTCCATTCATCACATGATCTCTGATAAAATGATAAATGATTTCAATGTGTTTCGTCTTTGAGAGTAGCACTAGATTGTTTGCTATAGCGATAGCACTAGTGCTGTCGCACTAGATTGGAATTTTGGAAAGCTGAAGGTCATAGTCTAATAGCTGATTTCTCATCCATAAGACCTGAGCACAATAACTTCCAGCGGCTACATACTCAGCTTCAGCTGTGGAAGTGGAAGTGGACACTGAGTTTTGCTTTTTTCTCGTCCAACTTACCAACTTTCCACCTAGGAGTTGACAACCTCCGGTGGTACTTTTTCTATCCAGTTTGCAACTTGCAAAATCACTATCTTAATAGCCAGTGAGATCGAACCCTGAGTCTTTGGGGTACCAAAGACCGACGTTAGGAGTTCCCTTAAGATATCTGAAAATTCGCTTTACAGCGATCCGATGGGATTCCTTGGGTTCTGATTGATATCATGCATAGAGACAAGTAGAATACATGATATCAGGGCGACTTACTGTAAGATACAGCAGTGAGCCCATCATTCCTCTATAGGCAGTGACATTAATACGTTTTCTAGAGGGATCCTTATTTAATGTCAGTGGAGGTGCCATAGGAGTTTTCATTGATGAGGTTTGAGTAAGATCAAACTTTTTCAGCATCTCTTTAACATACTTACCCTGATGAATAAACGTACCTTTCTCAGATTGCTTGATCTATAGTCTAAGGAAGTAAGTTAGTTGACCCATCATACTCATTTTATATTCTTTCTTCATTCTTTCAGCGAATCGAGTACACAAAGATGGGTTAGTAGAACCAAATATAATGTCATCAACATATATTTGAACAAGAATAATATGACCATTTATCTTTCTGAAAAATAATGTGTTATCAATTTTACCACGTTCAAATCTTTCAGAGATAAGGAAAGAGGAGAGAGTGTTCAGAGTTTTGAAGTTAAGATGAGAGAGCCTCTTATGCCATATCCAGTTGGCATCTGATGAGGCTTTGGACAAAAAACATACATTCTCAGTGGTTGTAGAGTCCATATTTATTACATAAACATTTTCCATACGATAACCGTTGAGAGCAAGCTTTTTATTTTGGTCCAACACTGAACATGCTTTCTTAGAAAAGCATACTTCGTAATCTTTATCACATAGCTGACTGATGCTAAGAAGATTGTGTTTCAGTCCATCTACATAAGCGACTCTTCGAAAGGTAGTTGTACCATTGTTGAGTACACCAAACCCTCTGGTATAGCCTTTTCCATTTCCACCAAAGGTCACTGAGGGACCTTTATCTTCCTTGTATTCAGTGAGTAGGTCTCTTTGGCCAGTCATATGTCAAGAGCATTCACTATCGAAATACCAAATACCATTTGATCCCTACAAATATAAGGTAGATTAAATTTTTATTGGTACCCACTTTTCAATGGGTCCAGCGGAGTTAGTGGAGATGGAAGGTTCAACAATCTTCACAGCATCTGAAGATTCAGTGTCAGTGGTAACCTTCACTTTAGTTAATTGCTTAACCTTAGTGGCATTTTTCACCTTGGCAGATTTTTCAACTTTGGTGACCTTCTTAGCCTTGGAGGCATTCATCTTCACTTTAGCTATCTTTTCAGCTTTTGTGGCATTTGGACATTTACTGACAATGTGTTCAGTAAGTCCACAGCGATAACACTTTCTATAGCTGAAAGTAGCCTTAAGACCAGGAGCATTTGCATTAGTAAACTTTAGATGAGTCGGGCCTGCTCCAAGAATGCTCTTAGCATTAGATTTAGGAGGAACTTTTAGTTCTTCTGATTTCTTAGGCTTGATATCAATCTTTAGCTTTGGAGTGGATCTCTGAATTTTTTCAGTAATCTTAGATCCAGAACTAGAAGATTGATTTGCTGAAGGTTTAAAAGGGATCATCTTCAGCTTTGCTATCTTTGTAGCCTTCTGAGAATGATAGGAAATGGATTTACCTTTATCAGTAAGCTTGGAGCGTTTTGATAAGTCCTCAGGTATCGGTTTGGAATACGAGGAACACTGAGATAAGGAAATGACAGGATGGAAGAGACAAGCAATCCAAACTTAAGCATGGAACAGTCTCTGCCAGATTCATCTTTATCAGATATATACCCAAGACCGGTTTATCATGAGCAGAAATCTGATCTTTTAAGATCTCAGTGACCTTAGTTGAGGATTTACACCATCCTTCAACTGTAGCCTTTCTAGCTTTAAGAGCAGCGATGGCTTGCTCGCGTTCAATGCTGATGATTTCATTGACCATGACTTGATCTTTTAAGTTTTCCTCTAAAAGAGTTAGTTCTTTGATCTTTAAATGACATTTCTCTAGTTGTTCAGTTAAATCAATATTTTTGTTTTCAGCTAAGGTTTTTCCATTTAGTGCATTGTACAAGTCAATCGTCAGCATGTCAACCGCGCGACTTCTCTCAGCTTCAGAGAGGAAAGGATTGGTAGAGATTGATACCTGAGAGGAGATGTAGCTCATGGATGTTCTACAGTTCTAGCAGATTCTTCCATTTCTTCTTTAATCTCAGCCATAAGACAGAGATTAGCAGCTTCTTCTTCATCAGAACTTGATTCTTCTGAATCAACCTAGTTATGCTCTTCAGCGATAAGACCCTTTCCTTTTCGCTTGAAGCCTTTCAGCTTATGATATTTTTCTTTCAGCTTTAGGTATTTGCTATCGCTGTATTTCTGGATGTGGAAGGTTTGAAGACTTTCTTTGACCCGCATTCGCTGGCGAAATGGCCAACTTTCTCGCAGTTATAGCAAGTAGCAGTAGCCTTATCAACGGGGGTTGACTTAGGCTTATTAGATAGGGAGAGAGGCTTATTTCTTCTGAAATTGCTCTTTCTTGCAAATATCTTAAAAGAGTTTGTCGAGAGTGCTAGAGATTCATAAACTCTGAAAGGTCAGTGTCTGATGTACTCTCTGAGTCTGAATCTAACTCAGTGATAGTGAGAGTACATCGTTTAGATGGGACAATCTCTGAGGTAACTAGAGCAACAGGGCTGCTCTTGGAGTCTTTAGAATCTTTGACAAGATTCTTTTTCAGAAGATTTAATTGCTCATAATTGAGCAGGATCCCATATAGGGTGCTAAGAGAGAGATGATTTAAGTCTTTGGTCAGCTTGAGACACTTTGAATAGTTGTCCCAGCTTTCAGGAAGACATTCCAAGAATTTTGTTAGGACCTCAGAGTTAGAGTAGGTTCTACCAACAGTCCTTAGATCAATGATTAAGCAGTTAAATCTTTGGTGAACATTAGATAGAGACTCATTCTTATCACATATGAAACTTTCATATTGTCTGACCAAGTTGATCTTTCGGGTTTCTTGGACTTCAATGGTACCTTCGTACTGAACACATATAGTGTCCCACATTTCTTTAGCAGTTTTTAGATGCATGATGGAATGGAAAGCTTCATCAGGCAAGGCCATAGAGATAATGGTTTTTGCCTTTCCATCTAATCCTACTTTCTTCTTATCTTCGTCACTCCATTGCCTAATTTCTTTTGGAGCATATCTTTCAGGGATAGCAGGAGTGGTAGTTGTGGCAGGGACTGCGGCTATAATCATAAATGGTTCATATGGACCATTTGCCACATATTCAGGTATAGTAGGATCTACACCTTCTAGAAATAACACCATTCAATTTTTCCAAAGAGAAAAGTTGTATCTGCTAAATCGAGGAGGTTTAGAGAGTGAACCATTATCATAATAATTTGAGTTTGTATTTAATGCCATTTGAGAATAGCAAGGAAGAGAATAAAGCAATATCTTGTTTATGAGATTAAACAATATGCTCTGATACCACTTGTTGGTCCCGAAGGTGCTTACCAAGTTTGTAGAAGGGGGGGGGGGGTTCAATACAAACACAAATTTTTAGTTTAATAAATTGTTTATTGAAGAATCAAATCAAAATTTATAGTTTGTTGCATAATAAGATTAAGTAAAACCTAATCTAAACAAACTTAAGAAACACACAGTTGTATGCACTAAGAAATAGAGAAGAAGGTTGAGGGAATATAGAAATCAAGGGTTTCTATCTTCGGTTCACTAAGAGAAAGAGGAATAGATCATCTTGAGAGAGAGAGTCTCAACCTTTCTATTTATACCCTATGCATTAAATGCATAACATGGTACTTTACATGTGTCACCTTTTGGTTGGTTTCATGTCTCTGACTTTTGGAGACATGCTTTTGGCCGCATGGTGAATAGTGTAGTTCTTCAGAGTTATTGTACGACTTATGGCAGAGGTATGTCTCATCTGATAGTTGTACTTTTTGTGCAAGGGTAAGACAAAAGAAACTTGGAGCATAAACTTCGTGATCTTCAGTCGCTGAATATCTCTTCCTTCAATGAGTTAAAAGGAACTTCAGTGAGTACTGAAGCTTTTCTTCATATTTCTTCATGTGATGTAGACTTTTCATGGTTTCATTGATATCCGCATCATATCATGAGTAAACTTGTCGTTTGTTCAGCAACTTTGTCTTCGATTCAGCAGTTAACATCTTTGTCACAAAACTTGTCTTCAGGGATTACGTCTAACAGATAATAATGAAACTATCAGCGATACTGATCATACTCAGTATTTACTCGCTGATGGTGAAACATTGATACATACAGATGTTAAACTTAATTTTCCCTAAGTAAATCAGAGAGTCATTATCAAATCACTGAGAGAGTTTGGATCAACAGATTTTACATTTTCTTCATCCACCTCGATACCGTTTTCCTCGGCTATGAAACCAAGGAACAAAAGCTTGTCGGTGCAAAACGTACACTTCTTCAAGTTGATATAGAGCTTGTTATCTTGAATAGTCGTTAAGACTTGGAGAAGTTGATCGAGGTGATCGGATCTTCCTCGGCTATAGATGAGGATATCATCAAAGTAAACAACTAGAAAAGTTCCAATGAAAGGGCGTAATACCCGATTCATAGTCCTCATGAAGGTGCTCGGTGCATTATATGTGTCGAAAGACATAACCAACCATTCGTAGAGTCCAAATTGTGTCTTGAATGCGGTCTTCCATTCATCACTCGGTCGAATACGAATCCGATGATAGCCGCTTTTAAGATCGAGCTTGGAGAATACGGTAGAACCCGATAATTCATCAAGCATGTCTTCCAATCATGGAATGGGGAACCGATACTTGATGGTGATCTTGTTGATGGCTCTACTATCAATGCACATTCTCCATTGATTGTTCTTATTTGGCACCAAGAGTACGGGTATGGCACACGAACTCATACGTTCTCTTATAAAGCCTTTTTTAGCAAGTCTTCAACTTGCTCTCTCAGGATCTCGTTCTCTTTGGGACTCATCCGATAATGGGTAAAATTTGGTAGACTAGCTCCCAAAATAAAATTAATTTGATGTTGAATGTCCCTCATGGGTGGTAGTTCGGGAGGCTAATCATCTGCAACTAGTTCCTTGAAATCTTCTAGCATCTCGTTACTTCTTTTGGAATTTCGGGCTCGACTTTTTCTCCACTCATTATTTAAAGACAATAATCTTCTTCCATCTCTTGCTCGCTATTAGTCATGATGAGAAAATTGTCGCTTTTCTTGTCGGAGGTCTTTTCAAAACTGTTAACGGGTGCCATAGAGATTTTTCGGTCGCCCAAACGGAATAACATGACATTGTATCGCCTCTTATAAGTGGTGTCATTATCAAATTGCCAAGGTCGACCCAATAGAATATGGCATGCTTCCATATCGAGAACATCACATATAAATTCCTCTTTCCGATCAATATGGGTACCCGACAAGTTTGCATGAATCTAACTTGCGGGCCTTTCTTGACCCATCCGAGTGAATAGGGAGCCTCATGAGGTTGAGTGGGTAGATTAAGATGATCTACCAATTTTCGAGATACTAGATTTTCACAACTCCCGTTATCAATAATGAGGTTACATACCTTTTTGTGAACGGAGCAATGAGATCGAAAAAGATTCTTCCTTTGGCCCTCTTCCTTGGATGAAAAGAGAACACGTTGGAGTATGACGTCCTCATAATCTTTATCTTCACCGCTTTCTTCACCATGCACTAATTCGTGCACTCATTGGATCGATGTCCCGATTGGTTGCATCGATAACACTTTGAACTCATTGGTTTAGCATACGGATTGGGGGCTTTGGAAGGAGTAGTATTTCCTTGTGGTCCACCACTAGGATTTCCGGTGTTACCCTTGTGAGGAAGGTTAGTGTCTTGAGGGATTGTGGGGCTCTTTCATTTATCAACGGTGGTGCTTGAATTCCCGTTGGACTCTAGAAACCGTCGATAAGAATTGGAGGTACGAGCGGACTTCTCCATTAATTTGTATTTTAGGGCCAAACTCGTGGCTTCGGTTACGGTCCACACGTTTTGAAGTTCGATCTTGTTTCGGATCGAGGTCTTCAAGACACTGATGTACCGGACTACTTTTTGGACTTCGGATTCCCCGATTTCATTACGATCGGTTAAATGTAAGAACTCAGTGGTGTAGTCAGTTACGGATCTCGGGCCTTGGTTACAATTGAGATACATCTTGTAGAGGATCTGTTCGTAATCTTCGGGTAGGAACCATTCTATCATCAACTGTGTCATCTGGATCCATGATCGAATCAGACATCTTCATTGTCGTAGTCTTTGGACCACTAGCTTGTCCCACCATACTGCGGCGGTGCTTTTGAGACAAAAAGCAACCATCTTTATTTGTTTATGCTCGGGTACTTCCATTATGTTGAAGAATCTATCGAATTTGATCTGCCAATCTAGGAACTCTTTAACTCCCATAGTT
Source organism: Arctium minus (assembly GCA_954870635.1). Classification (NCBI taxonomy): domain Eukaryota; kingdom Viridiplantae; phylum Streptophyta; class Magnoliopsida; order Asterales; family Asteraceae; genus Arctium; species Arctium minus. Next base: position 23,946,646 of record OX941081.1, on the reverse strand, counting down.
CCGTAGAAGAATGGGATGTCCGCTTTCATTCAATAATCGTGTTCATTCCTTCCTAAGTTGGTTGGTTCTTCTTCCTCCTCCTCTACGGATTCGGAACTCGAAAGATCAACCCAGTTATGGTTGCCATTGTGTGGCCTCATAACCGGTCCTTCAAGCATGTATCTTCCCGGACGGTTGTCGTTGACGATGTTGGGTTGAAGCCTGTTAACAACCGCCATCAAGTCGGTGAGTGTCGCGTTAAAGGCCACGCACAACTCGACGAAGTTTACTTTGGTAGTGAGTTGTTGATCTGTCATTGTTAGTGAAGAAGTAAGAGAATATTGCTCTGATACCAACTGATGCAGCATAGGTGTCTGGAAGGATCGACAATCGTTTAAATCCTTTAAACGATCCGAGAATTATGAACGTAAACTCGAAACTAAGAGAGAACTCTCAAAAAGATGAACTTATATTGATCGATAACTTAATAAAATAATAAAAACGATAAACCCTGTTTATAATCTAAATTAGGGAAAAGATAATTACGTTAAATAAATCTAATCCTAATTTAACTAGAAAAGATAATTTAATGGAAATAAAATAGAGGAAAATAGGGAATGAGATAGCATGTGGGTTGTGAATTAAATAATGGAATTGGGGGATGCTTGGGATACTTAAAGATTGAACTGGTTTCCATGCAAATGTACGCCAACAGTGTGTTAGGTGAGTGTGTGGCGATTGTGACTGTCAGCAACCTGCGTGGTCGCATGGGAAGGGAAATCAAACAGTAGCCTATGGGGGTTTCATGTGGCTTAGGTCACATGAGACCTGCTTTCTCTCTTGTTTATGTTTTTCGACTTGTTCTTCGATTTCCGTCACAACCCTTTCTATATCACCGTCCATCTTTAATCAAGCTTAGTGGTACCCCTAACCATATGTCTTGACTACCGTCCTACAGTGCAATCTCAGAGGTACCCCTTCGAGTACAGGTGCTGACTATCATCATTGTCTACAGTTTCCCATTGTGTAATACCACCGTCCTGGTAATGAACCCGCGATCAACCCTTGCTATAGGCCATGGCAGCAAAAGCCCAAAGGGAATCACAAGCCCATACCTTCTTAGAGTTGGGTAGGCTCAGTTTAGAATGAAAAAACAGTTACGGTTCCATACTCTCCTCTTGGGCCTTGGCCTCTTCTTGCTCTCAATCGAATCACTCATCTACTCTAGCCCATAATCGTCTAATCGTAATTGACCTCTGTCTAATGGGCATCATACTCCAGTCACTCATCTGCCTTATTCTCGAGTCTGTTGATTTCACCTTAGATTAACAAGGACACAAGTAAGTTTTTTTCTTTTTGGACTTGATTTCTGGTTTGTCGGTCTATGTTTTTATTTTGTTTGGTGATATAATGGTTATTTAAGTTTTTCTTGTCTAATTTCATCTTTGTATATTACTTGCTTTTGTTTGTGTGTTAGGTTAATGAGACAGAACCTTAGCATCAATCTTGATTATTGCTTGCTTCTTTTTCCTTTTCTTTTCTTTCTCATGAATGTTGTTGATGTCTTTGGGGTTATCAAACTTTACTTATATACGTTGTTTTTTAGTTTTGAAAGAATTGTATCCCTAAAATTAATGAGAAGGTGAGGCAACAAGTTGTTGTTAATAGCTAAAGAATGTGCCATTCAAGAGGAGTCAACCACTATTGTGGGGAATTTTTGTAAGGGTTGGGTCTAGATTTTCAATATCAGTGCCAAGGATGAACCTATTCAAATAAAGCACTTTAGGGAGAGAGAGGGAAGAACAAAAGGATGTTTTCTGTCCTTTCTTTCTCCCAATCTTGTCAATGATTACATATTTCTTAATTTGGTTGATGATGAATTCTTTGGAGTTCCAATATGTCAATGCATGGGTACAGTCCTTGGCTCCTGAATTATTCTTTTTATAAGTATTAATTATTTAATGGGACCTAGTACCTAGCTAACAGTCGTACAAATACATATATAATAGTAATGAGGAAAGTTCATTTAGGAACCGTAAATATTTTAAAATCCGAGGAATCAAAATATTTTGATCATCCATTGTGAAGTAATCATGCAGGTTGTAGTTTGGAATCAACTTTTCCTTGTAAAATGGTATCAAGTTCGGTGGAATATTATCGCATACATGACTAAGTATCTTGTATATAATTTAAAATATGTTAATGTTTGATGCTACATTTACATAATTACATTTAAGATGACTACTCTATGTGTAACACCCCTAAAATAGGAGACAGTCTGACCTTACAAAAACCTAGGATTAACATATAATGTAAGAGTATTTCCCAACAGAAAGGGAACAACATCCACTATTACAATAGATAAAGGTTAATAGACAACAACCTCCTAATCTGAATCACTATAGTAATATATTACATTTGGGTGTCACTACAATCATCAAAAGTCTCTTTATAAATAAGACCACATCATAGGTGCTCCAAAATGCTACCCGACAAATGTTATTTACAAGAAATGTGTTAGGCTTAACTCCTATTGAGATCAAACAGTTTATAAATGAAGTTAATAAACATAAATATTTATCAAAATAAGATGACCTAACATTTCATTTGTAATATTATAAAGTCAAAAACACATCTTGCAATGACGGGGGAGACCCGATTTCCATTGATCGTGGTGGAACACAAAAGTAGGCCACACATCTATGTTACTGAGTCCCCACTACAAAACATTGGTCATCAAGTTCAACTACTCACGGTCTCTAGCTTGAGTCGCCAATGAACCTAGATATGCTCACTTGCTAGAAATATATCTTTACGGATCACACGGTCATCAAGTTCAACCACCCACGATCTATAGCTTGAGTCCCCCGGTGATTTAATATTCGTTTCTAGTTACAATAAGGGAATACTATCCCATAATAAACTCATAAATTGACTTCTATGTCTATGGACCCATTGTTTTACAGTCTAATGCTCAAAAGTATTTTAGATATGTTAATACACATCTAACACAAACATTTATACACCTCAAGTGCTCAAAGGGGAGAAATCCCTATTTTACCAATATGCCAAAGTATGCCAAAGTCCAAGAGTTTAGGTTCTCAAAATATTTTATATTCTAAACCCATTATTCACAAAAAGGGTACTTCACAATCATCAAATATTCAAGTCCATGAATTCCCAATGGTTCAAATCCAAAATAAACCAAAAGATTAACATTCTCACTTTAAATAAGTCATAAACTTGGACAAGAATAATCCATATCTCATTTCTAAAGAAAACAAAACATTTAGTTAATAAAATGGGTAAAATCCTCAAATTTCCCCAAAATAATCTAAATGGCCAAAAAATCACCAAAAAAGAAATATACCCCAAAATATCGTTCATATGCGAAGAATCTCACTTTTATAATATATTTAAAGAAGCCAAATCTTCATTTTGTAAAAAGGGTAAAATAAACCCCAAATCTCCTAAAATACCCAAATTTGTTCCAAATCCATAAATATGTAAAATACTCAATAAGAATGTTTAGGTGACTAAAATATAGCATTTTAACATGTATAAAAGTTTGGAAAATGGGAGAATGACTCACAATGCTAGGTTTTGAAGAAAACCTAGAAACCAAACAAAATGGTGAAGAGGAAGTGTAGATCTTTAATCTCCAACATAAACAATTGAATCTTGGTGTTAGATGCTCTTAAATACCCCCTTTAATGCTCAAAATTGAACCCTAGAGCTTCCCAATCGATAAAAATGTAGATATATATATATATATATATATATATGAAAGAAAAATGGCCTAGAAACCCTAAACCCCCGACTTATAGCTTCATGCACCACTCATGCGAACACGCTCGCGACTTAGGGTCGCAACGTGAGTTGCCCGCATCTCGGACCTGACTAGTATCGCATCCGTGCAACTTCTCCCGCAAGCTAGGTCAAGTGCCTAGGCGCGGGGCTCTCTGTTTCCACACCCAACATCTCCGTTTCCACACCCAGCCTCTCTAGTAAGTTATGCAACCCTGGGGTCGCGGGCCAGGTCGCGGGGGTCTGATTTTCAGCCTTTTTCGCTCTTTCTCCATGGTTTGACTTGCATAACTTCTTCCCAAGTGTTCCCAACATAGATTAAACTTATTATATGGCATTTTGATGTCCAAATCAAATGAAATCCCAATTAAATATAATCTTAAGTTTCAGGTAATACACTACGATAAGTTATGCTCTATTAATTTGGTTTGTTCACATATTTTGTTTGATTTCCATTGTCTGCTAATTTGGTTTGCTTATTTCACAATTTTCATTTGGTTTCTGTAAGTCACAAGTTTCATTTGGTTTCCTTTGGTTTGCTTATATCATGGATTTGTTCTTCTGTTTTATCTCCTTCAGTTACTTCATTACGTTTAATAAAAGTCAGTGTTGGTATGAGTCACCTAGCTTCACTAGGTTTCTAACCCCTTAACAATAGTATACTTTGCTTAAATCTGACATGATGGCATTTTTTTCTTTTCCAGCCCAGAGCATCAAAAACCTCCAGACCTATCCTAAATGAGCCCCACACTTACACCCACGTCACATCATTCTGATTTAATCATTCAAACACATAGCATACGTAGCATGCAATTCATCCACTATTTAAAATAATGGGATGCTCAAAAAAATTCAAATCGTTAAACGTCCAACATCGTTAAACATGCAAATGTGTATATATATATATATATATATATATATATATATATATATATATATATATATATATAAACGTAGCATGCATACCGTTTACCACAAAATCTAGCATGCTCATGTATTCATCATTTCACGCATCAACCAACATATTAGCATGCATTGCATACTTATTAAAATATAGCATGCTCGAAAATCATCGTAATCATATAAAAAGCAACTTCCATACTTGTATGTATCCCATTTAGAACTCATATGAAACGCACCTTGATTTAATGTAGTTCACCCGTTATTTGGTAGCTATCGATCTTACAAAATTGTAATGTCTTCTAAACATCCTATTCGTTAAATAAATATGTACTCAGTCCAAGAGTTCTCAAATAACCTCGTAAAATTTATTTTTAAGTTTTAATTTGATTAAATGTCTCAACGTCTAAACCTTTCATTGACCCATCTACGATAAGTTAAAATATGTATGTTATATATATATATATATATATATATATATATATATATATATATATATATATATATATATATATATATATATACACACACATTTAAAATAAAGCATCCATGGCCGCTTTTCTTGCATCATACTATATACATACAAAATTAATGCAAATTATAAATATCTACATACACAATTATGAATTGACCTAACAATGACTTCCAGAAAACCATTGGACAAAGGAAATATACATACATAATGATATACTCTCATACATGCATTCACCAATCTTATCCACAAGCCACTGGACTAAACATGGACGGACCCAATTCAGTGCCATGGCCATCGTATTAACCCTCCGTTAAAAGGTAAAAAAAATAGGTTCGTGAAAGGTGCAATCGTATCCTTTTAAAAGGTGCAACTGTATTATGTTAAAAAGTTCAAAGGGTGCAACTAAAAACTGAAAAAAATTATATTATGTTAAAGGAAAATCCAAACAAAATAACAATAGAATAGAGAGACAATGAAATCTATAATTCTCATTAATCATAAGCCCTTTAAATAGAGAGGAGTTTACAAAGAAAAGGAAACATTCATTATGGTAAATTCTAATACTAGGAAAATATTATATCAATCACTTCCTTTTGATGATGACACATAATCCTACAACACTCCCCCTTGGGCCGAGTCAAAGGGAGGTGCACAATTGTTGTCTCGTTAAAACCTTACGCCAAATTAAAAACCCAGTGGGATAAAAAAATGGGACGAAGGAAAGAGTACAACGCACCAGTTTCTTTGCAATACATAGACTTTTCCTTCAGTCTAGTTTTTTCTTAGATCCGTACATTAATCATGAGAGATAGGAAAGCATGATGGTATATAAACAGTTGTCTCACAAAAACCTTACACCAAGGAACAAAACCCAATGGGAAAAATAAAACCTTGGTTGAAGGAAATATCACAACATACCAATATCACAAATATAGTAGACTCCCCCTTTTGTCTATTACTCCCCCTGATTCGTGCATTAATCAAGGGGGTTTGGAAAACATTTGCACTTGCTTTCTACATGTTTCCCAATATATGGTTTTAGGTAATGATTTGGTAAAATGTGTCATGTTCTCCTGACATCTTACTTGATTCGATTGAATCGCGATGAGAGTTTTCTTATTGCTGATTGTATAAGATTTAAGTAGGATATTTGATGTATCTTATGTTCATTTCTTCGATACATGATGCATTATTTTCATATATGCACGTAGGATATTGGTTGAACCCATAATTACTAGCTCCTCTAATATATGCAATGATAGTCCTTAATCATATACATTATTTAATTATCATGGGGAGTAATATTCTTAGATTAGTTCAAGGGGTAGTTACAAAGGATTTCTTAATTCACTTCCAAGCAATCGGCGTGTTCCTTGTGGTAATTCTTTATCCAGTTTGGGAACAACATTTGTATGGGTCAGACAGATATCTAATATCAGCAAAGACATACCAAGACATTGTTTGGTGTTTTTCTATAAAAGCTAGTACTTTTGCTGCTTATATTCTAAGTAGGTATTGAAGTTTCATTATCAATCCAATTTTTCTTTCTATAGGGAAAGTATAAGCCTATGTCAATTATTTCAAAAGATTCATTTGATATCATTCCAATGACGTTGCGTTGGCGCTGAGCTAAATCTAGATAACAAATTCATTGAGAAATACAATATACGGTCAAGTGTATTGTGCTAAGTAGAATAATGTGCATATTGTACTTAGATAGGGAATTCTAACTCCTAACATTTTTCATCATCGTCCTTTTAGACGAAATGGATATTTCCTTATATCCGACACGTCGACCGATCATGGGACTGCTAACCGGATGCGCTTTGTCCATATTAAATTGCCTGATTATTTTCTGGACATATGCGATCGGTGAATTAATATTTCACAAACTTGATGTTCTAGCTCAAATAGCTAGACAAAACCAAGTTTTCCCAAGATCTTTCATCTCAATTTCAGATTTCAAGTAGCTTGTTGTTTCTCTTATTTCATCAAGAGTGCCTATTATGTTCATAACATCGATATATAGAGCTACACTGAAAATTTAGAACTTGTTTTCCTAAATAAATACGTAAGGGCACAATTCATCGTTATTATATACTTTCCCAATCAAGTATCTACCTAGGTGGTTATAGAACATTCATATAGATTGCTTCACTATATAAAATGAGCGTTTTACTTTTATTGCAAGAGCATTTTGTGGTTTAGAGTTACTTGATTTTGATAATGTAATATCATCGAATGCTTTTATATATCTCTGAATCTAGATCCCCATAGAGACATGCAGTAACCACATCCATGAGTTGCATTTCCAGTCCTTCGAAAACTACTAGACTAATAAATTATTCGGATGTTATAACATCCATCATGAGAGAGTAAGTCTCATCATGGTCAATCCAGGGCGTTATGAGAAACCTTGCGCCAAAGGAGAGCCTTAAACATTAGGACTTCATTATTCTCATTACGCTGTATGACAAAGACTTAGTTATGTCCTACGGGCTTTACACTTGGTGGGTTAGCACTACCAGACCAAATACCCGATCCTTTGTCAAAGAATATAATTCTTTCTGGATTGTTTCTTTACATTTAGGCCAATATGCTCTTTGTTGATATTATTCAACTGAGCCTGGTTCGATGTCGTCGTGCTCGATCATTTTATGAGCCATTAAATATGCGAATAAATCATCAATGATTATATATGATTTGTCCATCGACTCATATGTACTCTCATAGTTCATTTGAGATTAATATTCATCTCTAGAATCAATATTAACTTCGGAGCGTCCTCCAGTGATGATTCATGGACATAATTATAATTAGAGACAATATCATGAGAGTTTTGTGTATTGATGATAAATGGATGTGTCTCACTATTCTCTTCCTTTAGAATAGTATCTATCGAACCAAGTAGCTTCCACCACTTCCATTTGGTAGCTACGACCTCAACCATACCTCCACTATGTGTGATTGCAACGCACTTTCCAACGGCGTTGTGCCCCTGTTGGGGACTTTTTAACCTTACGAGTATATTTGCAGCTCGTATATGTGATCTTGTCACTTTTGGAATAACATAAAACGTATCAGGTATCGAGTCTGATTCGTTTGACTTCAACATTACGTATTGAAGTATTTGGGGATCAAAATGAGACAGAGTGGGAATATTCAATGACACTTCCTGTCGTTCCCATGGAAAATCATTTTTCCTATCTCCCCCTAACGACGGGAAGACTGTTTCATGAAAGTGACAACCCGCAAATCTAGTGGTAAAGAGATCACTAGTCAAATATTCTAATTAGCGGATAATTGTTGGGGATTCATATCCAACATATACCAAATCGTCTTTAAGGACCCATTTTGATGTATTGTGGGGGCGCAATTGGCACATATACTACAGAACCAAACATGCGTAAATGTAAACTATCAGGCTTATTTCCAGTTACCAACTAGTACGCGTGATGTTGGTTAGCAAGCAGTGGGTCTAAAAACGAAAAAAAACTGCATATAATAATTGCATAATCCCATGTAGATGTGGGTAAATTGGTGCGCATTACTAATACCCTAGATGTCATCATATTCTTTTGATAACAATTTCTATGAGACCATTTTATATATACACATGGGGTATAGGAAACTCTACATTGATCCTAATACATATGCAATTAACATCAAATCCTTATGATGTAAATTCTCCAGCATTCAAAGTCATGTAGACTTGATGAAATAATCAGGGTGGTGAGACCTTAAACGTATAGCTAGTGCTAGGAGTGCAGTATTTCATGTGGACAATAATACGACATGTGTTCATCGTGTCGAAACCAGAACCATAAAGTACTTTAATGGCCCGCATTCTGGATGTTTATGTCCATAAATATCACCTTGTATTCATTGTAACAATGGAATATTTTTTTGTATTATGTCCTTAGATTTAGGATGATCTCATTTTTGTCTTGGCTAAGGATTAGGGTATATACAAAAGTTTTAGGTATTCGAGAGGGCATATTATGATGGCAATGTTGTTTCATATGCTGTAGAAGTCAACAGTTGCAATTTGCCTCATTTTACCTTTCACTCAAAATAGAATGTGTCTGTGTATTTGACAATACACAGATCACTATGTCATAACTAAGGTGTCCCACATGGTCATGCCGAAACATATAAGTGTTATTGCCCCCAAAAGTTCTTTATTAGTGACAAAATATGATCCGGAGTCTTGCCCGAGTGAAACTCATACCTCTTTGTCGAGCTTCCATGACCCAATAATCTACTAGTTTGACACATTAGTTTACATGATTTATGTTTACTTTCATATTCATTAGAACTTATATATATATATATATATATATATATATATATATATGCTCATTTCCATTTCCATTTGATACGAATATCTTTACAAGGTTCCTATTAATCTTGTACCAACAAGAGAGTGACAATCCATCGTCTAAGTAATTTGGTTGGATGTATTATAAAACAAGTATTAGTCTATCTTTTTTTTGATTGTGTGATAGGTCAAAAAAAATCAATTCTTCTCGATACATTCCTACACGGAACGGAGAATATTGAATTTTTTTTGTATTTGTTTTGATGTATTTCTTTACATCTATAATGGTTACATATTCGATTTTACTTTAGCAAAGAAATTAATTTTGGTACGTAAAAATAATTTCAAATAAACATATGCTTAATCAATATTAAATATTAAATTAATATGTTATAGTTCATTTTCAACGCGTTTCCTTTTTTTTTATAGAAACACTTTTTAGTGCATTTCTTATTTGATTGTCCATTCCTTCCTGACTCTTACCAAGACCCTGACCCTTTCTAGGGTCTCGTCCACATGGTGCAGAAATGTCACATGTGTGAAATTGTTTTTAACTCACAATCCTTTTGAGTTGTTTCCACCTCTAACACTTTCATTATTGATATCGAGAATTTTCTTTATCCCGACATATGTGGTGTTATTCGAAAGAACCTTGTTATGTCTCTCTACCACTTGCAGTAGGTTGATGAGTTTGTCTAAAGGTTACATTCCAACTTATATTGGTTCATTAATATTTACTTATATATGAAAAGTGGAAATAATATTATGAATCATGTCATCTTCTGTGAGTTCCTTGCCACAGAGATTGAGACACGTTTTGGATATAACATTTCTTTGTTGAAATCAGTTACCTTTTTGTAATCGAGTAAGTGGGTTTCATTCCACTGTACGATTAGTTCAGGAAGTACATATTCATAAGTACTCCCGATTATCCCTTTTGGGGGGTTTCTAGTAAAGGTATCCTATGAAACTTAGGATTTATATGTCATCTCAGAACATGAGGGTATTTGTTTGTACCTTTTCAAGAGGTTGGTTTTAGAGTCAATGAAGAGTTGATGGACTTTAGGCATTTTCTTGTACCTTTTCAAAAGGAGGTTTATGTACTCATTTATGATACTCAGATTCTTTTGAGTTTACGACGTTGATTTTGGGATGAGTTGTTTCAACCATTTACATATATAAAGGATAATATATGATTTTCTTTTTGATAAGGAAATGAAATTTCATTATCATAATAATATTGGATGCATCATGATATCACATATTATGCAATTTTTATAAGCATAAAAAAAACAATATGTGAATTAAGATTTCATGAGATTGGCAAATCATAATTTACGTCTATAACATAAAGTACAGTAGAATGATAATATATTTAAACATATAGAGAAAAACCATATTCTTAAAAATTATCATATTTGTTCATAGCATAAAACATGATATGCTGAAGTTTTAAAACTTAGACATATAAAATTTACCTCAAATGCCGAATTTTAGCTTGATTTCGTGATTACTTTGTTGTAAGGAGCGTATGTGCTAATAACGTGTTAAAGGAAAATCCAAACAAAATAACAATAGAATAGAGAGACAATGAAATCTATAATTCTCATTAATCATAAGCCCTTTAAATAGGGAGGAGTTTACAAAGAAAAGGAAACATTCATTATGGTAAATTCTAATACTAGGAAAATATTATGTCAATCACTTCCTTTTGATGATGGCACATAATCCTACAACATATTAGTATATTTAATTGAAATTTGAAACACACGGTCTAATCTAGTACTGATTCTTCATCCCTTATTTATTCAAAAACTAAAACACACCAATTGACCCAATAAATTAATGATACCCAAACCAAAAGTAAAAGGCCGAAACCTAAGTACCCAACAACTTATTAAATTAAAACCTAAATCCCAATTTACTTTATTGGCCCATTTTTGTTGATCTTGAAACTCTACCAATTTCCCAAAGTCTGGTATCGGAAGGGAACATAACATATACGCATACGCACTCAATTTCATAAATCAGAAACCCTTACCCTGTTACCCATAACCACTCGACTCGACAATAAAGTAGATGACTCAGCTCGATCAACTCATTACTCACCCGATCAACTCAGTACTTAGTTATTTGAGTCTTGAGTCTTGACTCGCCTGGTCTCTGTTTTCTTGTTTTCTCATTTCTGGACAATGGAGGATGAACTTGGAGGTTGTTGAATCTGAAATTTCGATCCCTCAAATTCCAAAATCAAAACATCTAATTTAGTATTTAGGTATACATTTTACATTTACTTGATTAGTTGATTTACATATTTATTTAGCCATTACATTAACCATTGGCATTTACATATTTAGCATTAGCATATTACCTATTACTTGAATTTTGAATAACTATTGATTCTTTATTTGAACTTCCATTTAGATTTTACAGTTCATTGTTTCACTACTTAGTGTTAATATGGAAAAAAATTGAAACGAAAAGCTTCATCTGGAATTGGTTCTGAAACAACTCAATGTGTTGTGTTGGGTCTGAAATGTGCCAAGGATGGATACTACTGCTGAGCTTAAAGATTAATACTGCTGAAGATATTAATACTGCTAGTTGAAGATTTTACTACTGCTAGTAGAATTACTACTGCTTGAAGAGTTAGTACTGCTTGAAGATTTACTACTGCAAGCATAGTTAATACTGCAAGCATGGTTAGTACTGCTGAAGAAGTTAATAGTGCTAAGAAGATTAATGCTGCTTCTGAAGATAATGTTAATAAAGATGGATTGATACGAAAGACTAGGAGCTGAAGATAATGATGAAGATAATTATAGAATGGATGCTGAAGATCAATATTTCTTTTGTAATTATCTTCTAATCAGTTCTGTATATATAGTAGATATAGAGATATAGTTTTTGATAGTTTTATTCAGATACAGAATACGTTTAGAGAATTAACCTCAAGGTTCTTTGTAGTCCTTTCAATAGAGAAGTATTGAACGTCTGTTGAGCTTGTTCAACAGATTGAGATTTTGTTTGTAATCATTAAGTTAAATCAATATAACTTGTGATTTGAGTTTATACATAGTTTGATTGATTTACTGTTAAAGTGTTTTTCCGCGACTTCTTTAACATAGTTTCTGAGTGTTTAGTTTAAATTCTTGTTTAGAATTTCGATCCTGACAAGTGGTATCAGAGCCTTCAACTCAGAAATCAAAAATCAACATGGACGGATCTCATGACAGTTTTCTGGTTTCAAAAGTTCCCATGCTCAAACCCAATGAGTTTGACATGTGGAAAATCAGAATCAGGCAGTACATTCTTCTTACAGACTACTCAATGTGGGACATCATTGAGAATGGCCCCTCTAATGGAGGAAAGATGGGAGCAGATGACAAGAGAACTCCACCAAAGACTGATGGAGAAAGAAAGATGAGGCAGACTGAGATGAAAGCCTTGAGCACTCTACTCTTGGCAATTCCTAATGAATACCAACATCAATTCTGCAACTGTTCTGATGCTCAAATCCTGTGGAATGCATTGGAGAAGAGATTTTCAGGTACTAAAAGCACTAAGAGAAATCAGAAGGCTATTCTCAAACAACAGTATGAGAATTTTATGTCTACAAAGAATGAGTCCATGACTCAAACCTTTGATAGATTTAACAAGTTGATTGGAGAGTTGGCCACTTTGGTGTCAAGATGGACCAGGATGATGTCAACATAAAATTTCTAAGATCTCTTGGTGAAGAATGGGTGATGTACACTGTATCCTTTAGACAGAATGATAATCTGGAGGATAAGGAGCTGGATGATCTCTACAATGATCTAAGGGTGTTTGAAGTAGAAGTTGAATCTAAGAAAAGGCCATCTGGATACTCTCATAATGCTTCCCTCCTATCATCCACTACTGATTCTATTGCTAATACAGAATCAGTTAGTACTGCTTATGGCTCAAAACAGGATGGGTCCAATGATTCTGTTTTGGAAGCATTCCTTGCTAGTCATGCTAAATTTGCTCTTATCAATGATGATCTGGAGCAAATCAATGTAGATGACCTTGAAGAGATGGATATCAAGTGGCAGATGGCAATGCTCACTATGAGAGTCAAAAGATTCATCAAAAGAACAGGTAGAAACAATTTTTCCATGAGAAGAGAAGATGGTGCTGGCTTTGATAAATCCAAGGTGGAATGCTACAAATGCCATAATCTGGGACACTTTGCAAGAGAGTGCAGAGGAGGAACTGCTCAACAGCATGGAAGAAATAATCAACGACCAAAGTCCACTAACTATAACAGGAATTCATCTCAAGCTCTTGTTTCACAAGAAGGGATGGGCTTTGATTGGAGTGATCAAGCAGAGGAGGCAATTCAGAACCAAGCATTGATGGCTGAGGTTTCAGAGTCATCAAGCATTGCAATCCCAACTGAGGTAAAATCTACCCTTTGCTCTAAAGTATGTTTTGAAACTGTTAAAAAGTACAGGGATCACAATCAGAGCATGTGTGATGACCTTAAAAGGTTAGAGAAAGATAGAAGAGAGTATGTTGTGATTGTTGAGAAGTTTGAAGAACAAATAAAGGCATATCAAGCTAATGAACTTCAACATTCATATGATCTCAACTACTGGAAGTGGGAGAAGAATCAGTTAGAGATTGAGCTAGAAAAGTCTAGAGAGGAGTGTGAAAAAGTTAAGAGTGAATTTGAGAAGGCCAAACTAGATATTGAGAAATATTCCAATGTTTCTAAAGCAATGGACTCTTTACTTAAATCTCAAATTCAAGACAAACTAAAAAGAGGTATAGGCTACAACAACACCCCTCCACCATACAACAATAACTACATTCCTCCCACCTCATAACTCTTAGGAAGACAGGATAAGAATGACTTACCTGCAGGAGCCACAGAAGTAGATCTATTAAACAAAGTAGTGGTTGAGGCAGATTCTAAAGAAGAGAACTCTGAGGGTAAGAATAAGGAAGACCTTAAAGATAATCCCCTAGAAAACCACATCCTTACAAATGAGAAGGGGGGTAAATCATTTGTCAAGAGTGATAAAGTGGAGATGTCCAAGACAGAGAAAGAGACTGTTAAGAGTGAGAAAGTTGAGACCTCCAGGAAAGGAAAGGAAACGGTACAGGGATTTCACTACATGCAAACCTCTATTGTAAATCCTTGTATTTTTCAACAGAACAAGCCCCATAAACATGATAAAATAAGGGGAAATCAGAGAAACAAAAATAATCAGTGGGCTCAAAAACAAGGAATTGATTTAAGCAAAGTCAATAGACCAAAGCCTTGTTTTATTTGTGGCAAGTTAAATCATCTAGCCAAACACTGTTATTTCAATCCTATTAACCAAAGATTTTATTTAAAAAGACAAACACAAAATTCAGTTGGTTATAGGAAGCAATCAAGAAATCACATGGCTGCTAATATGAGAACAGTACCAATGAAAACTGGGACTGCAAAATCTCATATTCAGAATAAGTTTGCTAAATCAAAAGAAAATACTCCAAGTAAGTCAAGGAGTAACTCATAGAACAAGAAAGCAAACAACTTTGTCAAGATTTGGGTTCCAAAAACCAAGAAACCTGTTAGTACTGCTACCTCAAATAGTATTGCTAACAGAAATAGTGTTGTTGATAGCAATACTACTGCTAACCAAGTTAGTACTGCTAACAAGGTTAGTGATGCTACCAGTGTTAATGCTGCCAAACCCATAATTTTGACAAAGTATTCCAGCCATGAGATTCCTAAATCTGATCATGTTATCCAGACTAAAATTACTGATTATAAATATGTTGATGAGAAAGGACAACCCAAGACCACTTTGGCTTGGGTTCCCCCTAAAAACTAAATGTTTTATCTTATGTGCAGGGCAACCAACAGCTCAAGAAGAAGAGCATTTGGCATGTAGATAGTGGTTGCTCTAGGCACATGACAGGTAACATGGCCTGCCTTCAAAACTTCAAAAAGTTTGATGGAGGACATGTTGCTTTTGGTGACAATCCAGCAGGAGGTAAGATCAGTGGAAAAGGTATGGTATCAAAAGGTAAAATGTCCTTTGAAGATGTGTACTATGTTGAGCAATTAAGATACAACCTGTTAAGTGTATCACAGGTTTGTGACAAGAAATATAGTATATTATTTACTGAGACTGAATGTATTATCCTTGCTCCAGGATTCAAGGTAGTTGATGAAAATATTATACTACTTAGAACTCCTAGGAAGGATAATGTTTATTTTTTGGACTTAGAGAATGTATCATCTGATTCATCATTAAACTGTCTATTTTCAAAAGCTTCCTTAGATGAATCATCTCTTTGGCACAGAAGGATGTGTCACATGAACTTTAAAACAATGAACATTCTTGTGAAAAACAACCTTGTAAGAGGTTTACCTCAAAAAGTGTTTTCATGTGATGATCATTGTGTTGCTTGTCTTAAAGGCAAGCAACACAAAACTTCTCATAAGTCCAAAGAAATAAATACAATCTCTTCACCTCTTCAATTATTGCATATGAATCTCTTTGGTCCTACAAATGTGATGAGTATTGGAAAGAAATCCTATTGCTTAGTCATTGTTGATGATTTCTCTAGATTTACTTGGGTATATTTTCTGAGGACTAAGGATGAGACAAGTGGACTGATCAAATCCTTTGTTCTTAGGATTGAAAACCAAACTAATCAAAGAGTAAAAGTCATCAGATCTGATAATGGAACTGAATTTAAAAATAATGACTTAAACAACTTTTGTGAGACTAAAGGTATTGAGAGACAGTACAGTGCTCCTAGGACTCCTCAACAGAATGGTGTTGCTCAATGGAGAAATAGGACTCTGATAGAAGCTGCTAGATCTCTGTTGGCAGATTAAAAGCTACCCATCACTTTTTGGGCAGAAGCAGTTAATAGTTAATACTGTTTGTTATGTCCAAAACAGGGTTCTAGTAGTCAAATCTCAAGGCAAGACACCTTATGAACTTTTTAACAAGAAGAAACCTTCAATTGGCTTTTTCAAACCTTTTGGGTGTCCTTGCACTATTCTCAACACCAAATCTCACTTAGGTAAGTTTGAAAGCAAAGCTGAAGATGGATTTCTTGTTGGATACTCCTCTCAGAGTAAGGCATATAGAGTATTTAATAGTTCTTCAAGGATTATAGAGGAAAGTGACAATGTCAAATGCAATGAGAACACACCAAATCAAATTGGTACAGGTCCTGATTGGTTGTTTGACATTGATTCACGAACTAATGCTTTGGGTTTTAGTAATGTGCAAACTGCAGGAACAACTTCAGAACAGGTACAAGCACAGAAACAAGAGTTTGTGTTGTTCCCCATACCTACTGCTGATCCTGTTGAATTTTGCCAGCAAGAAAAGAAAGATGATTCAGAATCTGAAGATTCTTATCCAGATGAAGAGGACAAAGGTGATGAAGAGAATAAGAGTGATAAAGAGGATGATCATAATCTAGGAAACACAAGACCTGAGATGCCCATACTGTCAGAAGATGACACTAATGATGACAATTCTTCAGTGTATGGTGGAAGCACTCTAGAGAAGAATGACTCCAATCTCGAAGCAAATCTTAATGAGGAGGCTGTCAATCATACAAGAACTCAGAAGAATCATCCTCCTCAATTGGTGATTGGTGACATCAATTCCCTAATGATCACAAGGCAACAAAGCAAGTTAGAGGGATTGAAAGAACTACAATCAGGCTTGTTATCTTGTTTTCTATCCCAGATTGAACCCAAAAAGGCTTATGATGCAATGAAAGACCCAAGCTGGATAGAAGCAATGCAAGAGGAGCTGCTGCAGTTTGTGCTGCAAGATATATGGGATCTGGTTGAACTTCCACAAGGACAAAGGGCAATTGGTACAAAATGGGTTTTCAGAAATAAGAAAGATGAGAGATGAATTGTGATAAAGAATAAGGACAGGCTAGTGGAACAAGGGTACACACAAGAAGAAGGAATAGACTATGAAGAAGTATTTGCTCCAGTAGCCAGAATTGAAGCAATTAGGCTGTTTCTAGCCTATGCTTCTTTCATGAAGTGCAGAGTTTATCAGATGGATGTCAAGAGTGCATTCCTATATGGGACAATTGATGAAGAAGTATATGTTTGTCAGCCTCCATGGTTTGAAAATCCTAACTTTCCTGACAGAGTATACAAATTAAAGAAGGCACTCTATGGGCTACATCAAGCACCAAGAGCATGGTATGACACTCTGTCTACCTATCTCTTGGAAAATGGTTTTGAAAGGGGAATAATAGACAAGACTCTGTTCATCAAAAGAAAGAAGGACATCCTGCTTGTGCAAATCTATGTGGATGACATCATCTTTGGATCCACAAAAGATTATATGTGCAAAGAGTTTGAGGAGCTGATGCACAAAAGATTCAAGATGAGCTCTATTGGTGAACTTACATTCTTCCTTGGGCTACAGGTTAAACAGAAGAAAGATGGTATCTTCATCAGTCAATCCAAGTATGTGCAGGATATACTTACAAAATTTGGATTTTCAGATTCAAAGCCTACAAGCACACCTATGGAAACACACAAACAGATCACTGCAGATCTTGAGGGGGAGGATGTAGATGTTCATCACTATAGATCTATGATAGGCTCCCTCATGTATCTAACAGCTTCAAGGCCAAATATTATGTTTGTTGTTTGTGTGTGTGCCAGATTTCAAGTAAGACCTAAGCAATCTCACTTTCAAGCAGTCAAGAGGATCTTCAGATATCTAAAAGGACAACCTAGGTTGGGTCTGTGGTATCCTCATGACTCACCATTTGATCTACTTGCATATTCTGATAGTGATTTGGGTGGTGCAAACTTGGATAGAAAGTCTACATCAGGAGGATGTCAGTTTTTAGGTGCAAGACTAGTTTCATGGCAGTGTAAAAAGCAAACCACAGTGTCCACCTCTACAACAGAAGCAGAGTACATAGCTGTTGCAAGCTGCTGCTCATAAGTGCTATGGATTCAAAATCAGATGTTGGACTATGGTGTTACTTTTCTGCACACTCCAATCTTCATTGACAACAACAGTGCCATAAGCATTGTTAATAATCCAGTGAAGCACTCAAAAACCAAGCATATAGAAATAAGGTACCATTTTATTAGAGATTGCAATGAAAAGAAGCTAATTCAAGTTTTGAAGGTACACACAAGTAACCAATTTGTTGATCTATTCACCAAAGCTTTTGATGTTGGTAGATTCACATTCTTGGTCACAAGTGTGGGCATGATAAACACTGAATAAGCATCTTTTGATTTTCTTTATGTACCATTTCTATATAAATTCCTTCATGTTTACTTTCTCATAATATAATGTGCATGGTGCTGCTAACTATGTGTGTTTAAGTGTTTCAGATTACCTTGCTGAATTGGAAACTTGGTACTTCTAGTTAAGTTAATACTGCTCTCACTATTAATCCTGTTGTCAGTTCAAATATGGTTAAGTATGATTACTACTGCTTGGTGGTTTATACTGCTAATGCAAAGTTACTACTTCTTACCTTATTTCTACTGCCAGACAGTGTTACTACTGCTAATCTATGTTAATACTGCTAGTCTGTGTTAATGCTGCTAGTCTGTGTTAATACTGCTAGTCTGAGTTAATGCTGTTAGTATGTGTTACTACTGCTTATATGGATTAGTACTGCAGGCTTGTTAATACTGCTAGGGTACTTAGTAGTGCTTCTAACTGAAACCCTCCACCTATAAATACCCTCTTTGACCACCAAAATCCAAACGGCTCTTCGAATTTCCTACGAGTGTTATTTCTCTCTCTTTCTCTCGACTCCTTCCTTACCAGTGCGTAACCCTAGTTTCAATCAAGAAGATGGCAGGACTGGGGTTTATTGATGATCACAATAAGTTGGCAATGCTACAGAAACCCAAGCAAGCAGAAGGTTTTCATCAGATTGTGGATTTTCTAAAATCCTCTCACATCGCCTACGCTTTAACTGTCAATCCCACAATCTATGTGGAGCACATGCGTCAGTTCTGGGCCAATGCCTCCATTCACACTGAAGATGGCAATCAGGTCATCAAATCAAGGTTTTGTGATAAACCTCTAACCATCACAGAAGGTTGTATTCGCATTCATCTACGACTAGATGATGCCTCATGTATTACTTCTCAGTCCAAGGAAGATCTCTTCCAATCAATTAGTCGTATGGGGTATGAAGGTCCCACTGAGGTTTACAATTTCTTCAAGAGCATAAATATGTTGGATTCAAGATCATTAAAGAAATAAGACAGAAGTGAAGAAGTCAAAGCTAGAAAAGTGAACTCTCATCAAAGTCAAAGTCTTTTGTTAATAAAGTCAAAGTCAATGTAATTGTATTTGTTTGTTTTCTTTGTAATTGTCAAGTGTATAAATAGTCTTTATTTGTCTTTGTATTCAGATGTACACGAATTAGAGAAGAGGCTATTGTAAACATTTCTAGTGAGAGAGTTTAGAGAGAGAAAGTTGTGAAATTGTAATCTTTGTTGTTTGAATCAATGACATATGATTTGTGATTCTCATCTTGATTGTCTGTAGCAATTAGAACTTGAATATTGGGAATAACAATTGGTATCAGAGCAGATCCAAATCGAATTCAAGAAATTTCAGAAAAGTTCGACATTGTGTTCTTGAGCGAGAATCAAATTTCGAGTTTTAGTGCGAATTAGGTGTTGTATTTGATCAGGTTATCATCATTGAATGTTATAGTTTGAGTTTGTATAGATAATGTCACGAAATGCACTGTAATTTTTCATAAATTCTTGGATTTTGTTGAGTTTTATGTCACGAGTTTTTTAGCACTGTTTAATAGATCAAATTGTATTTTTGAGTGTTTGACTTTGTAATTCGTGAATTGTATTCTGTACTAAAGTTGTTTTTGAGAAGTTCTGCAAAGTTTTGATTCAATTGAAGAAGATTTGAGTCGAATTTCGGTGAAAAAGTGAAGAACACGCACGGATTTCTGAAGAACGCGCTAGATCTGCAAAACGCGCAAGTTCTTCGTTAGAACGCGCAAGCTGAAGAATATCAGTTTTGGTCAAAACGCGCAAGGCATTGTTAGCGAGTTCTAGAAACTCGCTGATCGAAGTCTACGAGTTTGGAAAAGTTGGAAAATTTTCTAAGGACCAGAACACGCACGTAGTAGTTAGCGTGTTCTACAAACACGCTAATCGAAGGGTGCGAGTTTGAGCAGGAATAGTGATCTGCGAGTTCTTTCATCGTGCGAGTTTCGAATTTCAAGAAAAGTTTCTAATTTTCAAACGCGCAAGTATTGACTAGCGAGTTTTGGAAACGCGCACGTCTCATTTAGCGTGTTTCATCGTGAATAGTGGTCTGCATGTTTAGACGTTAGCGAGTTCAAAAAGGAATAGTCACTTGCGAGTTTCAGCGTCAAGCGAGTTTTAGCTATCTGCGAATTTATCAGAACACGCAAGCTTTAGCGTGCGAGTTTCACAAACGCACAAGCTTTAGTCTGCATGTTTCTTTCTAAATAGTGACTTGCGAGTTTTACAGTGCTTTGCGAGTTTTGTTACTTAGAATTTTTTTTGAGAAATTTTCAAAACTGTAATACTTAGCGGGACCCCCGTGCTAAGTCTGCGGAGGGGGACATAGTTCTTTTTGTGATCAAAATTTCTGAATTCTTATTTCAAGTTTTTCTGTATTCTTGTGATTTCATATTGGATTAACGATCATTTTTGTCAATTTTTTTTTTGTAACAGATAATTCAAGATGGGATATTCTTCTGATGATGATGAAAAGAAGATTGAAAAGCTCAAATTAGAGAACAAAAATCTTGCTTCCTCAGTTGACTACTACTCAAAGAGATCAAAGAGATACAATGATGAAAGGAAGATACTGAGAGAAGAAGTTAGTGCTTTAAAGATTATTAATGAAGATCTTCTGAAACGGACTTCCGGGCTTAATGAAGAAAAGGTCTTGTGTTTGGAAGCTGAAAATACTGAGTTAAAGAACAAGATCTTAGAATTTAAAGATCACATTGTTAAGTTTCAGCAAACTGGGTGTTCTAATGAAAGGAAGATCTTTGAATTAGAATTGCAAATTGTTGAAGAAAGATCAGTTTTAGAGAAAGGAAAGAAAGAGTTTGCTAAGAAATTATCCGAGTTTTCTAGAAAAAGTGTTGAAGAGAAGAAGACAATTGAGCTTAAATGCATTAAACTTTCTCAACAAGTTTCTGATTTTGAGAAAGTGATCATTATTGAAAGAGAAAAGTTTGCAAAGGATAAAAAGGAAATTGAACAGAAGAACGTTGGATTTTTTAAAGAGATCTGATGGACGAAAGAATGTGGAAAAATATTTTGAAGAAGAAAGAATTATATTTGAGAAAGAGATAAAGAAGCTGACTGAGAAGCTATCTGAGCTATCTACAACTGCATTGAAAGATCAAAAAGCGAAGTCTGAATTCAAGAAAGAGATTGACTTGCACATCAAAGAAAAGAACAATCTATCTTCAAAGATTAAAGAACTTGAAAGATTGTTTCAAAGGTGGTGGTGACTGAGCAAACAACTTCAGAGTCCAAAATCCACTCACCTAGAAATAGTTCAGTTGGTTCTTTCAAGACAGATGCAAGCTCACATCAGAAAACTGTTTCTTCAAGAAGGTTAGTTAATTCATTTGATCAGATTCGTACTACTAACATTTTCTATGATCAAAATGTAGATGGTTCAAATACATAAAGAAGAAGGAGAAGAAGAAGATATGAAGAAGAAAAGCTGGTATGGAGAGTAAAATCAGTTGAAGATAAGAAGAATGGTGAGAAGAAGGAAGAAAAGAAAGGAAAGAAGGAAGAGAAGACGAGTAACAAATCATGTATACATGCATCAACAGTCAAGAAGAACAAAGTGCTGAAAGGTAAACCTGATCTTGCTTATTCGAGAGATCAATTGATCAGGTTATCTAAAAAGAGGTATTGTTCTTATTGTCATACATATGATTTTGTTCATAAAGCTAGTGATCATTACTGGTATGGTTCTTATTCAGTTACTCCCATAAGAACTGCAACTAACAATTATGGACCCAAATACCAGTGGGTACCAAATCCAATGGCTGATTTTGTTTTGCAGGCACCTCAAGTCAAGGGGGAGTAAGAGAACCAAGGCTTCTAAGTACATCAGCTTAGAACCCATACTTTAACGAATTAAGGCTTCTGAACAAATCAGTTCAGGACCCGTACTTCAACGAAGTTTGACTTCTAAACACAACAGTTTAGGACTCGTACTTCAACGATGAATAAGAGATGTTACTCCCGGGCTGATATGAGGATGTACTCCGATACTCAAAGAGGAAATCAACCTTCAAGGGGGAGTACATATTTTTCTGAAATTTTTGCATCCGATAGATATGACGAACTACATTCCAAAAGGAGTTGTAGATTTCTATCATGTGCTTTATAACTGACATATTTTAGATGCATAATTTCAGGGGGAGTAAAAGGATTATGATTTCTGATTATTTCAAATCAGAACTCGTACTTTAATCGTTTTATTGCTTTATGTCAATTACATTTGAATAAATTTGTGAATAAATTTGCTTTGACTAGACTTTGAGACTTATGCAGGATGAGAGAAGCTGACACGATCATATCTTTTTTACTACAGCTGACTTCATGAGATCTAAGATTGCATAGAAAGGTTAAATTTCTTATCTTAATCTCATATATTGTTGAAAGAAGGACAACTATCAATCATAGAAAACATGTTCTTAAATGTTCAAACCACTTCCCGATTCTTAAACAGATTTCATGAATTGGAAGTGTGATTTTAAATGTTTTCATTTTATTTGTGCTTAAATGATTACAAACCGTGTTTTTCCAAAGATAAATACTTGTGGATTGTCTTTTCTACAAACTTTCAAGTATTCGCACACATCGGTTTAATTTTTTATTCAATTGTTCTTACCATGTCTCTAAATTGAAACAATTTTTCGATGGTAAGACACCCCGCTTGTACTTCAAAGAATTTTGAGCGATATTTCATTTCGAAACATCATTTCGAGAATGTCTATATTTTTGTTTCGTATAGACAATATCCGTTATTTTTTACCATAAGCCTTAATGGCTATATCATTTCATTTCTGATCATTTTCATACAATGTCAGATTTTCAAACAAGTCTTTTGCATTCATGTTCATTCATTCAGTATACTTGTTTGAAAATACTTCAATGTCTAAAAATGCTCAAATCTTCATGATTATAGTTTCTAAGCATACATTCGTCTGACATTTGTATTTGAGCTTTAACTGATAAAGTTAAATCATTTTGAGCAACATTATGCTTTCATAGGATTACATGGGTTCTTTGTTCTAGGACTTAAATGAACTTCTATGAAATCACGTTAACCAGTGATTTCTACCCAAGAAGTTAATCTATAGAGATTGAATGTGAGGAGTCTAAAAGAAATGAGTGTGGGTGTGATGAGGTAAAATGGAAAAGAGAGTTTGGTTAGTAGTGAGCTTAATGATTAAAAGAAAGAGGGTGTGAGATCAGAGTAAAAGAATATCAAACTCTGCACCAACTACTTTCTGAGTCGGGCAGCCACATTACTAGCGTTTCACAACTCTTTGGTGAACGTTATTGAAACAGGCAACTAGCCCATGCCAACTCTTGACTAAACCCCACTAGCTACTCATTTTCTTCTCAAAAAGAAATTGTTTCATATTTTCTGGGGACGCAGCACATAATTTATCTGTTTTTCATTTGGAAAATCTGGATATTGAAAAAGAAGGAAGTTTGCCCCACCTTCGCACTTCAATCATGCACATTGAGTCTGTGTTTATCTACTGTTGTCTCAGTGGGTTACACTATGTTGAGCCTTTATAAAAGCAATCATTCGTGCTTAATTCTTTCTACACATGCACGAACACACAAAGAGTTTGTTTATTTGTCTTAACATTAATAGAAATTGCTTTTGTGGTATTTCGATGATTGGATGGAAGCCCTGGGGGAGTGAAAATCACAAAAGCTCCTTTATATTGTGTATTCGTTACACATAGTGACTTTGTGTTACTGACAGGCATTTTAACTGATTCATTTGTTGATTCAGGAGTTACATGTTCTTATTTTGTCTGGATTTGCAAAGATCTAGATGAATACTTGGTTATGGATCACAGAATCAGAGGCTCAGTTTGACAGATCAGAATGGTCAAAGACATTTCTTGGAATAAAAGTTTTGATGATATAGATGCTCAAATCATCAAAAAGGGGATAAGATATCAAGAAATGTGTATTTCAAAGAAATGTTAAAGTTGAAAGAATTGTCTGGAAAGAAGTATTTGTATTGGATATGGAGAGAGATATTTCAGAATTGAAGTTTGTTCAAAGTTGATAAGCGAAAGTTCAAAGAATTTCGAAAGCAAGCATATTTTGGAGAAATTTTATTTGAAGAAAGTTGGAGAAAACATTCAGAGCTGTAAATGAAGATAATTTCTTTCAATGTCTGAAAGAGGTTTGTTTATAATCTTGAGGGAGATTGTTACTATTTTTGAAGATCAGACGTTGGGAAGATTGCTGAAAGTTTTTGAAGACAAAGCTTGAAAGTTTTTGAAGACAAAGCTTATCAAAGAAGAATTTCATCGTATTAAGGGGGAGTTTGTAAATCATGTTTGTATCAAAAGGGGAGTTTACAAGAGAAGATAAATGTTAATCAAAGGGGGAGCTTAATCAAATCGAGCTTAAAGAATGAAGATCGCATTGCTAAATCTTTTAGTAATGATCTTGATCCAAAGGGGGAGATTGTTAGAGCATAAATACGTTGGATTCAAGATCATTAAAGAAAGAAGACAGAAGTGAAGAAGTCAAAGCTAGAAAAGTTAACTCTCATCAAAGTCAAAGTCTTTTGTTAATAAAGTCAAAGTCAATGTAATTGTATTTGTTTGTTTTCTTTGTAATTGTCAAGGGTATAAATAGTCTTGTATTCAGATGTACATGAATCAGAGAAGAAGAGATTAGAATATCATTCTAGAGAGAGAGTATCTTGTAGAGTGAGAAAGTTTGTAATTTGAATTTCATCAATGACATGTGATTTAGATTCTCATCTTGATTGTTTGTATCAATTAGAACTTGAATATTGGGAATAACAAAAAGAAACAAGCAAAGAGGCCAAGAATTGAAGAAGTTGAAAAGAAGAATGAAAGTGAAAGAGCAGAAGCAGAATCAGCAGAACATGTACTAGAGCAGAATCAAGATCCTACAAGTCAACCAAGACAGTCTGATGTGCAATTTGATTTGTACATGACAGTATCTGATAAAGAACCTCTGAAGGTTGATCCTATTTCAGTGAATGCTCCTGAAATCATTCATTGGGATATTTTAAAAGACCAAGGCAAAGAATACTTCAGAATCAAGAGAATGGGTGATCATTATGAAATATATGCTACATGGGGTAAAATTATCAGAAGCTGTTCCAGGTCTGATTTGGAAGAAATGCACAAAGTTGGGTTGAGCTTATATAGCAAAGTGTTGGAAGAAGCTAGAATGAGTCTAACAAAGATGGCCATGGAATACTTGTGCATGATGTTTGAGCCTGAAAGAGTGAAGTATGTTATCAAAGACTTGCATCTTGAGAATGGATTCAAAAGAATAGATAATTGGATGCTATTTGAAAACTGTGGAGTCTTTGTGCTAACTATTGATAAAGGCTATCATGAGTACTACTTAGTGGACAAAGTGTATGACCATAGCAGAGCAAAGCTACAAGGGATGTTGAGAGCAAAGCTGGTATGTCCTAAAGATTCAGAAATGGCCAGAATAGTGATCAAAAGAACAATTAATCAAAGTCTGGGACTGGATCCAAATCTTGGGAATTAAGCTGGAGTTTTGAAAGCATCATGAAGACCCTATGCTGAAGAACTTAACTTCTCAATTTGAAAAGTTAAGCTAGGGGGAGATTGTTGGGTCTGAAATGCTAAGCTTAAAGATTAATATTGCTGAAGATATTAATACTGCTAGTTGAAGATTTTACTACTGCTAGTAGAATTACTACTGCTTGAAGAGTTAGTACTGCTAGTAGTTAGTACTGCTTGAAGATTTACTACTTCATGCATGGTTAATACTGCAAGCATGGTTAGTACTGCTGAGGAAGTTAATACTGCTAAGAACATTAATGCTGCTTCTGAAGATAATGTTAATAAAGATGGATTGATACGAAAGATTAGGAGCTGAAGATAATGATAAAGATAATTATATAATGGATGTTGAAGATCAATATTTCTTTTGTAATTATCTTCTAATCAGTTCTGTATATATAGTAGATATAGAGATATAGTTTTTGATAGTTTTATTCAGATACAGAATACGTTTAGAGAATTAACCTTAAGGTTCTTTGTAGTCCTTTCAATAGAGAAGTATTGAACGTCTGTTGAGCTTGTTCAACAGATTGAGGTTTTGTTTGTAATCATTAAGTTAAATCAATATAACTTGTGATTTGAGTTTATACACTGTTTGATTGATTTACTGTTAAAGTGTTTTTCCGCGACTTCTTTAACATAGTTTCTGAGTGTTTAGTTTAAATTCTTGTTTAGAATTTCGATCCTAACATGTTGATTTCTATTGAATTAGGAGTCCCTATTTATACAAATTACAAGTCTTCATATCAAAGGCAAATATCCTAACAAACTAGGAGAGGATTATGGGGATATCTACAATACAAAAGGAGATATACATTCTATAAAAAGATAATATATTCTATATTCTATCATACCCCCGCAGTCGAAGCAGGTGGAGGATGTACGCTGAGACTGGATCGAAAGTCAATTAAGAGAAGGCGCGGTAGTCCTTTGGTGAATATATCAGCTATTTGATGTCGAGAAGGAACATGCAAGACATGCACTTGACCCCGAGCTACTTTTTTGCATACAAAGTGAATGTCCATTTCAATATGCTTTGTTCGTTGGTATTGCACGGGATTACCGGATAGATATGTAGCACTTACATTGTCACAGTAAACAATTGTAGCTTTGGCAATGGGACAATGTACCTCGAGAAGGAGATTCCAAAGCCAGCAAGATTCAAAGACGACATTGGTAACACCCCGGTATTCATTTTCGATGCTGGATCAAGAGAGAGTGGGTTGTCTTTTGGAGGACCAAGATAGAATATTATCGCCAAGGAAAACACAATACCCACTTTTGGAACGACGTGTGTACGGACACCCACCCCAATTCGCATCAGTGTAGGAAATGAGTCTGGTTAGTGATGTCCGGTAGAGGTGTAGACCAAAATCAATGGTACCTTGGAGGTAACGAAGTATACTTTTGAGGGCAAGCATGTGTGATTTCTTTGGATCACGCATATGTGAACACACTTGTTGAACCGCGTAAGTAATGTCAAGTCGGGTGAATGTAAGGTACTATAAAGCCTCGGAAAGGCTACGATAATGTGTAGGGTCAGGATAAGGAGAACCCAAATCTAAGCCAAGTTTGGCCTGAGTGTCGACAGGAGTAGACACCGATTTATACGAAGCAATCCCAGTTTTTTTATTAATTTCCATGGCATACTTTCGTTGAGAAAGAAACAACCCGTCAGTGTGTCGGGTAACAACGATGCCCAGAAAATAGTTTAGAGGGCCAAGATCTTTCATGGAGAACTCGTCGGCGAGAAGTGACATGATCGATTTCCAAAGAATGTTAGAGGAGGTTGTGAGAATGATGTCATCGACATACAAAAGGAGATATGACATATCATTTCCTTTCTAATAAACAAAGAGTGAATGATTTGAGCGGCTATGAACAAAGCCTATTGTGGAAACGAAAGTTGCAAATCTCTCATACCAGGCCCGGGGAGCCTGTTTCAACCCGTATAGAGATTTTTTGAGTAGACAGACGTAGTCCGGATGTGCCATATCATGAAAACCCAACGGTTGGTGCATATAGACTGTTTCATTAAGCCGACCATGAAACAAATCATTTTTAACATCTAACTGATGTGTGGGACAGGATTTAGATATTACAATAACGAGCACAATTTGGATTGTTGCAGGTTTCACCAATGGACTAAACGTCTTGGTGCCGTCAATACCAACCTGTTGAGACCTACCATCACCAACAAGACGAGCCTTGTATCGCTCAAATGAACCATCAAAATTATTGTTATGGCAAAAAATCTACATAGAACGAATTATGGATGGTTTAGGTATTAATTCACACGTCTTATTTTTAATAAGGGCATCGAATTCCTCAGTCATTGCAACTCTCCAATTAGGGTTGGACGATGCATCTTTGGGATTACGTGGTAAGGGGGACGGTTGGATCGAGGTCATGAGATTAAATGTCCGTTTGGGTTTGAAAATTCCATGCATGCTACGAGTAGTCATGGTGCGAAATAGAGTAGGATGAGAGACGGTTGAAGGTTGGACCGTGAGTGGAGGCTGGACCATGGATGTTGGTTGGACTGTAGATTAGGGTTAGGTCGTAGATTCAGGTTGGGCCGTAGGTGGGGATCTGTGGGCCAAAGGGGGTTGATTATTGGTCGTAAGTGAGTTAAAAGATGCCACTGTAGAGGAAGGTGATAGAGGAGTTTGTGGTGGCAACGTGGTGGTAGGTGGTGTAGTGTGCGTATCATGGAAGATAGGTTGAGAGTATATAGGATGTATGTTGTCTTGAAGAAAGGAGTAGGAATCGAGTTGTAGAGAATGAATGGAGGAGAAAGGAAATTTCGATTCATCAAAAATAACGTGACGGGAGGTGATGATAGCTCCGGTAGATATATCATAGCATTTATACCCCCGATGATTAGAGGGGTAGTCAAGAAAGACACAAGGGATTGAACGTTTTTGGAGTTTATTTATGGTGATGGATGGAATTAGGGGTATCATAAGCAACCGAACACCCGTAGATGGGAAAAGGATGGATGTCGGTTATAGAGAAGTTGTGTGGGTGAGATATTTGAGAGAACCTTTCTAGGGAAAATATTGAGAAGGTATGTAGCCATTTGGAGTGCATGATGCTAAAATGTTGGTGGCATTAAAGAGTGGGTGAGAAGAGTTCGAATGACATTATTGATGGCATGTATTTTATGTTCGGCTTTACCATTTTGGGACGATGTGTGTGGGCAAGAGAAGAAAAAAATCATACCATTATTGTGACAAAAATTTTTGAAAGCATCGTTGTTATACTCTTTTCCATTGTCATATTGGATTTGTTTGACGGTTTGTTAAAATGAGTTTGAACAAACTTATGGAGGGATAAGAAGATAGAGAAAACTTGAGATTTCTTGCCAATAGGACACGTCCATAAAAAGTTTGAATAATCATCGAGAAATAACACATAATATTTATGACCGACCGAACTTAAGATCGATGATGTCCACAAGTCACTATGTAAAATGTCAAATGGCATAGTAGTAGACGATAAAGATGCATAAAAGGGTAATTTTATTTGTTTCCCAAATACACATGACTGAAAAACAGAAGATAACTTAGATTTTTGACAAAAAATGAATTTATTGTTATTGAGAGTTCCTAAAATCGAAGCTCCAAGATGTCCTAGACGAGAATGCCATAAATCTTGAGTGATTGTGGTAAAGGTATAAGGAAGCTTGAGTGGGTAGAGATCCCCAGAGCTATCACATCTCATTAGTCGAGACCCCATCCGAAATTCCTTTACAAAAAATCCAAAAGGATCAAATTCAATGGAAGTATTATTATCAATGTTAAAACGACGAACAGAGATAAGATTTTTAACTAGTTTTGGAGCATGGAGGACATTTAGTAGGTGAAAAGGAGGGTGAGGTGGGGGAAGATGTGTGTCTGTATCTGTGTATTGGAATGGTGTGGACACTACCAACAACGATGTGATTTGGAATGCTCAAATTAAAATAAGAAGGAAGAGTACCTTGAGATGATGTCATGTGCGAAGTAGCCCCCATTTCCATGTACCACTGTTCGTCTGGCGGGTTGAGGGATATAGTGTGGAGGGCTTTCTCAATATCAGTAGGTGCATATTCCGTTGAAGGAGCCACGGATGCCACATAGGCGGCCTGTTGTTGAGAAGGTCAGCTTCCAAGATTTCCGGCGGATGCAGTTGGTGGCCTTACCCAAGACGTGGTAGGATAAGGTCACGGAGGGTATGACGATGGTTGGGTGTCCACATCCATGGCGGATAGCTTCCCCCAGGCTGTGGTGAATTGGCTCGGTAGGTTGGACCACTAGGAGACCGTGGATTTTGGCACCCACGACCTCGACCTCTTGTTGATTGACCCCGAGAGTTTTGACCACGAGTATTGTGACTGCGGCGTGCTCCGATGGAGGGACAAGAATCCCTCTAATCTGTAATGGAGTGATCGTGCGGCTGGTGGGTTTGCATACCGATAGATGACAGTAGTGTCATACCGGCAGCGACAGTAGCGGCTCCGGCCTATTTGGCCTTGCGGGTTTCTTCAAGGATCAGTTTGGAGAGGGCCTCGTAGAATAGAGGAAGTGGGTCACTTTGTTGAATGATGGTGGCCACGTCATCATAATTGTCGTTGAGACCGACAATTAGTTGCAACACAAGATGTTAATTGTTGACAGGGGCGCCGACATTAGAGAGTTGATCGGCTAACATCTTGAGTTCCTAGAAGTAGGATGAGATGTTGGAGAAGTTGTCAAGACAAAGTGTGGTGAGCTGGTTTAATTTCCAGATAAACAGCTCTTGAATGCTTGTTGTCTTGAAAAATGCTTTTCAAACGTTCCCACGCTTGATAAGCCGAAGAATCAGGTTCAGAATGGTATCGAGGAGATCTTTGGAAATAGTTCCGTAAATCCATTGGAGAACGATAGCATCGAGTCGAGACCAAAGCATCGCCGAGATTTGGTCTTTCGGTTCCGTCTTGTCTTTGTCCGCCGTAGAAGTAGGGGATGGTGGGGTAGGTTTTTCGAGATGATCAATAACCTGATAGGCACGACAGTGAATTTTGAATAACTTTGCCCACAAGGAGTACTGCCCTTTCTCCATTTCGAGAGTGATCGGTACGAGGTTCTTAATTTTGTTAACGGCAAGGGTTGGGTGGAATTTTTGTTCAGCCATTGAAGTGGTGAGATGAAGGTTTGGAGAGAGAGGAGAGAGATCACTGTTTTAGGGTTTTTAACAGAAAGAGAGACAACTCTGATACCATGAAACAGCTCAATGTGTAGATTTCTATTGAATTAGGAGACCCTATTTATACAAATTACAAGCCTTCATTAGGGGTGTTCAAAAAAAACCATCGGACCGCTCTAACCGGTCGAACCAAGTCAAATCGGACCGTTTTTTGGCGGTTTGAACGGTCTAGCGGTCCGGTCTGGTCTGAAAAATAGCCAAACCGCTCGGTCTGGTCTGGTTCGCGGTTTGAACATTTTTTTGAGCGGTTTGGACAGGACGGACCGCCAAAATTATATATTGTTTTCATGTTGTATGTTTACCTATTATGGTCCCAATTTAAAAAAAAATCATCCAAGATATTGAGTTCTTAGTTTTCACTTTCAATTGTCTGTGTTCCACACGTCGGTAAAATTCTAAAATCCGCCAATAATCAAAATCTAAAATTTCAAATCGTTTTTCGACTTGCTAAATCTTTGTCCAAAATTTCAACAATTGTTGGTGGACTTGCTTAACTTTTTTTCAACTTGCTCAATGTTTTTTAATTTTTAAGATAGATTTTTCTTCTATAATTCGGTATATACGTAACATCGGTGGAATGTTTAAATTGGAGATAGATTTTATGTTTCTTTTACTTTAATGCCCATAATAGGCCCAAACCGCCTATACCGCTCATACTAGACCCTTTTTTGTGGTTTGGTTTGACCGGTTTGGTCACTTGATGCCAAACTGCTCGGTTTGGAAAATTTCTAAACCGCCATTACGGTTTGGTTTGTGGTTTGGGGGGTTAAACCGCCCAAGCTGGACCGCGAATACCCCTTGTCTTCATATCAAAGGCAAATATCCTAACAAACTAGGAGAGGATTATGGGGATAACTATAATACAAAAGGAGATATACATTCCATACATAGAGAATATATTCTATATTCTATCAGGTTCATCAACCGGTAATGCATCCAACAATATGAATGACTTTAACGATCTTCCTTCAGATCCATCAAACAGGACCAAAATTTTAACTTATAACCCAAAATTAAAGAGATGAAATTAGACAGACTTAGTTAAGGGGCCTTGTCATACATAAGTTTATAATAAAATAATTTAGTTTGAAATTAATTATGACCAATAATATAATTTATTAAGTTACTCTAAAAAAATATCGATATAATTGATACAATTAACAAATATAAATGTATTATTAATAATAAACAGATAGAAAATTGAGTGAATTACATTTTTCATCCATATGGTTTAACAAAATTCTGGTTCTTGTCCCTCGATTTCACAAATTACATCCTAGCCCCTGTGGTTTTGCATGCATTTTGTCTTAGTTTACGTTCCTGGATCTAACGACCATCAACTGCTATCGTTAAATGCCTCTCACGTGCTAATCATGTGAGGGTATTTTGGTCATTTACGTTTTTTAATTAAAAAAAATTAGTGTACAAGTGTTTTTACATAAGGTACAAGTAAATAATATACACACTAAAAATGCAATTTAAAAAGATGGGGAAAAAACCAAAAATCATTTTCAAAATAGAAAAATAATATCTCATCTTCATCCCCACGCCCTCCATGTAACACCCCGAATTTTGGACCTCGGTTGATGAAAGTCATATTTCCTTATGTTTAAAAGTTCCCCAAATCAATCTAGTGATTTTAATGAATTGTTGGGGTCAAGTTTTAGCGTCGTTTCAGGTTCGGGCAACCCTCGGGGTGGAACCGCGTCAGTGCCCGCGATTGTGCCCACGATTGTGCCATGGGCACTATCGCAGAGGGCAAGGTCGCGCGGGTTGCATACTTCTCGGTACAAATGGGGCGAATGTGCTCGCGATAGTGCCAATGGCACTATCGCGCGAGAGTGCCAGGCGGGTATTTTTCATTAAATGCATTTTTTGAGGGTTTTAAGTACCATTTCGGGATTTCAAGCTTGGAGGTCGAAAACACACAGTAAAGGTTTGATTTTCACACACTTCTTCCATCTCTCTCTCTCTCTTTATTTAATGTTGGTGGTTGGATCATTAAGGTTTGGTGTTTGTTAGGGCTATAAGATAGTAGAAGCACTACTCCTCAAGTATTTCAAGGAAATCCAAGTCTCCTTCCTTTCACTCCTCATTTTAGGGTTTTACACTTCAATCCTATTGGTGAGTCTCCTAAACCCTAACTAATCATACTTGTTTTATTATGTGTTAAATGATTCATGTAAGATGTTCAAGTAAACTAAAACTAGGGTTTATGTATTTGCCATGTTTGGAGGTTTGTAATTGGAGAAATCAATTAATCTGGAAAGGAATGTTATGTGTACAATGTGATATACTAATCAATCCTATGGAGATGATCTATATTGGTTTTGGGAAAATGTGTAGAACTATTCTTATCAGCAGTTGAATTAATGTTTACCAAATGGGGACCTTACCATATTACTAGTAGTCAAGCAAATATTATTCATGAGTGTGTTTTATTATGCTTATAAATAGTATATGTGCATTGCATGAAAGGTGTTATTCAAATGTATATGTGCAAGAGTTAAATACGGAGGTTATGCCTAATTCCTTGTGCACAAGGAATTAGACTGTTCTTATATATCATGCAATTATTTTGACCGGTCTTTAGCGAGGAGGCAATAGGTGACGTAAGTCTCCGGGTTGTAACTCGTCTACTTTGGATAGGCACCCGTGTCCATAAGTCCTTGGAGCGTAACTCGACGGAGTAAGCGTTAGAGGCATAAACGGTCCGAGGATTGTGATGTCCGGCGTGGCATGGGAACTAGGTCCGAGATATGTGGTGAAATCCAATTTAACATCGCGAGTGACTCCACTCATGTGTTCCCGTTAAATGGAGTTTATCTCTGGTGAATTATACAGGTTGAACTTGATTATCCCAAAACGGGATAATGGCATGATTTTAAATCTAAAGGCGTATCGGTAACATTTACTTGCTTTATTGTAATTGTGAACTTCTTATATACCCTTATCGAATTCAACCTAACACTTGTACGTGTGTACCTTGACTCACAGGTTCCGTTAGCGGTGCATCTACGTTAGCGGTGCATCTAGGGCACCTTCATCCGACAAAAGCACACCTAGGAGCACCATGGTTCGGACATCATTTTTGGGGTTTTGAGAGAAGAGCGATTTTTGGAGACATAGCAACACCCGTGTTTAATCTAGTTTATTGAAATGTTCTAGATTAATTAGGTTGTTGTGTATTATGTTTCATCTTTACCGCTATACTTGTTTGTACAAAGTAACCCACGCCTTGGGGTTTTAGTTGTTCGTAATTACAGGTTTTAAATCCTCACTTTTTAGTCGTCGTGTTGTCGAAATTTTAAGTTTTATTTTACCTCAAATTTTTAGGGTGTTACACTGCACTAGGGGTATACAAAGCCCGAATAAAAAATGAGGTGTTTATGCAAAACTCAAATGCCCTCAAATCTGAAATTTTGAAACCCGACTTTCTAGTGGGGGTATTTGGATTGGGGTTGGGTTTTATTTTTGGCCACCCGACAAGTGCGAAAACCCAAATTATATATATATATATATACACACACACACACATACAAACACACACACATATATATAGGGAAATGTTCAAACAAGAACACCCCTATTTTACGAAAATACGAGAACAATTCTGAGCCTCCAATTATTTTACCCATAATTATAATTTAAAGAAAAAAGTAAATAATTAAGGATAATAATGTGATTTCGTATTTATCTATAATATTAGTGAATTCATTATCCCTAAAATCAGATAATATATTCACCAATCAGAATATATCACAACATTATCACATCATTATTACAACAAAATCACATAATAAACCAAGAGAACGATAACTGTGGATGTTATCCTCACTGATGTTCGATTATCACAACATTATCACAGCAAAATCACAATATTATCATAGCAAAATCACATTAAAAGAAGTCTTTGATTTATCAAAGAATTATCACATCATATCACAGCAAAATCAAATCATTATCACATCATAAGAACTCTTTAATTTATCAATATCACATTATTATCGCATTATCACATCATTTTCTACAACAGACGCATCGACATAAAAAATCTTTGATGATAATAACAACATTTAAAAGATAAGGACAAATTTAAGATAACAGAAAATTGTTGATAAATACTAATATTTTTTCCATTTATTCTAATTTTTATATTGTATTAAATAATTTTGAGACCCAGAAATTTTCTCGCAATTTCATAAAACAGGGGTGTTCTCATTTGAACCCTTGCCTTTATATATTTATATATATATATATATATATATATAGGGGCAGGTTCAAACGAAAAACTAAACATTTTGCGAGATGGCGAAAAATGTTTAATCATATATGATACACAAGCTTAATCATATATGATTAAACACGTGTTGTATTGGCAATACATAGACGTTTAATCATATATGATTAAGCACACCGACAGGTCGTGTAATCATATATGATATAACACTTCTCGTTTTCTCGCAAAATGTTTAACTTCTCGCCAGGCCCAGACCTGGGGCCGTACAGTCCGTGTGGCCGCACAGGGCATCAAAGCCGATAAGGGCATCAAATTTTTATATATCAGTAGCATAGGTTTAATAATTTGGGTTTGGGCTCAAAAAAAAAATCAAAGTCCATATTTGGTTATTGGTAGGTTTGTATTTTTAATATCAAAATTCAAAGCCCATTTGTTTATTGGATAATGAAAAAAAAGTAAATAACGTTCTTAAGCTTCTGCCTTCTAGCGTCGATCGGCATTGACTCTTCCGATTTTCAATACGGCGTTCCACTTCCAGAGGCACAGGATCAGGGTCGTTAGGCCGACGATGTATGGGCCGATGCTTGTTGTAGGTCGTCGGTGACTATATATACGAGATATACGGCCGATTCACATCACAGTCTCACCTATGCGACCAATTTAGGCATTTAGCAAAGGCAACTCTCAATCTTTTGTTGTTTCTCAAATCTCAAGTGGATTTCTTCTGTTAGTTCTGACTTATGTGCTTTAGTTCTCAATATTTCATTGTCGGTTCTTCACTTCTTTCGGTTCTTCCCAATCTGTGCGGTTGTGCTTCTGTGCAACACTAGAAGATTGTTATTTCTTGTTGAGTTGTTTCTTGATTTTATTCTCATGTCCCACTGTCTCAGGTATAATTTTTGTTTCTAAACTCTAAATTCATTGTATTACCAATTTCCAATTTTTGTGTGGTTTACTGATAATTGATAATTAAACCCTAGTTTTAGAAACTCTTGTGTGGTTACTGATAATCTATTTCATTATGTTTAAAATTGATAATGGTGGAAATTTGGGAAAAAACCCTAGTTTTAAGAAGATGAAATTAAAGCTCATTTGTCAATGGCTTACTGATTTTGGCTTATTTTGACAATGGTTTACTAATTATGTGATTTTTGTCAATGGCTTACTGAGTTACTGATTATGTCAATGGCTTACGACTTTGGTTTACTAGTTATGTCAGTGGCCTACAACTTTGGCTTACTGATTTTTTGATTTTTGTCAATGGCTTACTGAGTTACTTTGGTCTTTTGAATTTTGTTTACAACTTTGGTTAAACTAATTATAGTTTTTACTTGTCTTTTAAGTTGCAGATTGAAGTAAAGGTTCTAGTGTACCGGTACTAATTTGGAAAAGGGAAAACTAGAAAGGAACGAAACATGATCTTAATCCAGGTTTTATCTTTCTATACTCGACTAGTATTAAACATGTTTCCTAGATCACAACCTTCATGTGCACAAAACAGAAAAAGAAGAAAAAAACAGCAAGAAATTGCACAATTTTTACAGGGATCATTAAATATATATTTTGTTAGGTCTGAAAATGTGCCCGAAAATGTGCCTGAAAATCTCAATGAGTTTGTTGACAATATTGAAAATTCAGTTGAAGAATTAGTTGATGATTTTGTCTTTTCATTTACTTAAAACCGCTTAGGGCATTTTTTTAGTATCTCGCACAGGGCATCAAAATCCTTAGGAACGACCTTGCTTCTCGCATGATCCTTCCTATATATATATGTATATATATATATCTAATTATCCATCGAAAATCCTAAATCCTAGTTCGTCATACTATTTTCTAAATAATACACCTACTATCGATTTCATCAATCTTCTCATTCAATTGAACTCGGCTTCAAAATCAATTGAATCTATATATATTTTTGCATATAAATATATTCAAATCCGACCGGCCCATACCCGAAACCCGACCAACCCTAACCTGAATCAATCTGAAATATGAAACCCAAAATTCGGGGTTTGGTTTCTACATCCGAAATCCAATTGGATTTTTTGCCACCAGAACTCACCCGACCCGCCCAATGGACACCCCTACCCTGCACTCTCTCTCCATCTAAAGATCTCTCTCTTTATCTCTATCTCTGTCTCTATCTCTCAATCTATTCATCTACATCTTCATCTTTCTTTCTTAAACTAAAAACTCTCAACTAGTATCTAACCTCCATCTTCATGGAAGCAACAACTACTCATGGGTTTTCTTCGATTTTTTCTTACAGTAAACCCCTGTTAAGGGATCAAGGATGGAATGTTTAGGGTTTTCTTTGATTTTTTCGACAATAAACACAGATCGATAGAATGGTTAGAAGTTTCTTCAATTTTTCTCCCTTTCTCGATTTGTGGGTTCTGCTTTCGGTGGTGAAGTAAAGAAAGACTATGTCTTTTCGATTTGGGTGGTGAAGCAAGGGAATATTGCTGATTCAAAAATCTCATATAATATTTCGATTTTTTTTGTTAAGAGATCTATAGTTAGATTTAGATTTAGGTTATTGTTTCTTATGTAAAAATCTGATTTTATGATTGTTTTTTTAATGTTCATAAGTTTAGATTTGTATGAATGTTCTTAAGATTTAAGTTGTATGAATGTTTTTGATGTTCTTAGTTTTTCTTGATATTTTTCATCTAGTTTGAGTTGAGGACTATGTTCTTGGGATGAATTTGTATATATTCGAGGCTTGATTTAGGATTTGATTTTAGTTTTAAGGTTTTGATGATGTTCTTTGGGTTTTAATTCTGGTTTTGTAGGAAAGAAAGAAGTTTGTAATAAAACACAATATTCTTAATTTTTTATTGATGTTCTTGATTTCATATAGATGTAATTGATGTTCATATGAAATGTTCTTGATCATACATTTTCTTAATTTTTGTAAAGTTTCAAACAGTTGTACTCAAGCTTTAAACACTTATACAATAGAAATTACTTTATAAAAACGGCGAAAATGACCAAGTTACCCCTCACATGAAAGTCACGTGAGGGGACTTAACATCATTTATTAACAGTCATTAGACCGAAGGACGTAAACTAAAGCGAAATGCAAACCACAAGGATTAGGATGTCAATAGTGAAGTCGAGGGACGAAAACCATATTTTTGGTAAACCATTGGGACGAAAAATGTAATTCACTCTAGAAAAAGAAATATATCCAAAATATTTTATTTCAATATAAAAATGACATTATCTATTGAAAATAAATTCTTCCACAAAATTTTACGAAATAGTTAAAAATTTAGTGTTACCGGTATATGTCCTTAAGAAACATAAATGCATTATATCTAAAAGAGTTAATTACATTTTTTCCTTCTTGTGTTTTGTTGATTTTCTAGGTTTTCGTCCGTACGATTTGTTTATTCCAATTTTGACATCGTGATTTTCCATTTTGCTCAGATTTATTCCATCCCACTAATGATTGTTAATCATCCGTTAAAGGAGGTGTATTTTGGTCTTTTTCCTCATTTCTCTTTAATTCATACACACACTACACTTATACAATGAGACAAGAGCATCCACCTCCATCGGAAGAGGTGGACTTAGGGATGTTTATTAGTAGGAACTACAAGATGGGACCAAGATAACAGTGATATTCACTACAACAAAATTAAGTTTATAAGATGTAACGCCCCGAAATCGTTAGCCGAAGAGAAGGCGAAAAGCACCAACAGTGCCCCGTGCGAGTTGAGTCGTGCCATGAACCGCGCGAGGCTCTATTTCCTCGCGACTCTAGTGGTACGCACGACTCTTTGCACGGATCAGGTCACGCCACCACTCGCGGGTGCGCACTATGCGATGATAAAAAGGGAAATTCGGCCTCCAAACCCCATTTCTCTCAAAAACCTCAAATCTTTTCCCCCTTTCTTTCCCAAACCG
Source organism: Arctium minus (assembly GCA_954870635.1). Lineage (NCBI taxonomy): Eukaryota > Viridiplantae > Streptophyta > Magnoliopsida > Asterales > Asteraceae > Arctium > Arctium minus. The sequence continues at coordinate 23,906,902 of OX941081.1, read as the reverse complement.
ACTCCCAACCCCTAATTCGAACCCTAACTCATATTTGGGGGTTTTCCTCCTAAAACTAAGTGTTTCTTCTTCATCTAGCAAGTTGGGAGCTACAACCATCATCCCTTCATCTTCATCTTCTCCACCAAACTTCTTAGGGTTTCACCCAACCATTTTTACCTATTTTGAAGATGGGAAGTTTGTGGCTCATCTTGATGACTTAGAAACATTTTGGTTGGTGGATTCAAACTATTGTTAAGGTAATCTTCTATTTTCTACATCTATGGAAATTAGGGTTTTGGTGTAGTTGAGATCTTCATGTAAAATGTTGGGTGACGATTCTATACGATTGAATATCTATACTTATGGTTGGAAAATTTATGGATCTAGGTTTTGGAGGTTTTGGCTTTGAGGATTCAAGTTTCTTTAAGAAAGATTTAAGTGGGGTAAAATCTAGATTTAGCCTAAATCTAGCAAGGTGCGTTCAAGTTGATTTGTGAAAACGTTGTACATGTCAAAATTTTCATTCTAAAGTGTTTATGTGTTTTACATAAAATTATCATTTGTTGAGTTATTTGGTGGGTTTTGATTATTTGAAGTGTGTGGCTTTATAAATCTTGTAAAACCCCCATATTTGGGATTTTTGGGCATTTTGATAAATAAGTCATAAATAAAAGTGCGTTTTGATGATTTATTACATAAATGGAAACTATTTGGTAAAGAGGCACTTTTAGTGTCTGTTTAGGGGAAAGGCTTGATTTTGTGTTATGGGGCGTATTGAAAGAACAAAGAGTATGAATCCATTTGGAAAACCATTTGTCCCAATCTAAACTGTATTGGAGTCTATTCAAGTATTTTGGAGCATGTGTTTGCATGACGTGGGTCGAGTGTGTTTATTATTTGGGGATGGTTAATCGTTGGTCAAAAAGGATTTTGAGCACTTTAGCTCGGTGTCGACTTAAAAGAGTCTTGGGGACAATTGTCCGGTTTTAATGGCTCAGTGTAGAGCCCGGTTATGACTTACATACTAATGCATTGTGTTGCATATTGAGGTTGATTACATGCTCGAGTGCGTTGGTCATTCATGTGTAGTCATGTAATATTAGATTGTGTTGCATTGGATCCATAAGCACGTAAGTCAGTCTATTTTGATGGTCAATTGGGTATTTCGAGGTTGGACTCTAGGACCTATGTTTTACGACCATGAACTTTTCAAGTAGGCACTAGGAGGGTTGAGTCTGGAGGTGCTACCGGGGAGGTAGGCACTAGGATCTCCGCCGCTTGAAGTAATACCTTGGAGGTAGTCTTTAAGTATGTCGGGCCTTCGGGGTGGAGTTCATTGTATTGTTTACCAAGGTCAACCCTCTCTTGAGGTGAAATTTGTTAAGAAGTCGTAGGAACACTTAGGATTTTATGTCGTGAGGTGTCATGCGATTAACGTTGTAAGGGTGGCATACTTTTGTGTTCCTCCACTATCAACGGATACGGGTCTCCCCCATCGTCATCCAACAGTATTTTAAAGGTTAACGCCTTACTTTATTATCAGTGGATTTGTGCAGTCGACTGTAAATGATGACCTTAATATTGGGTTTCCCCTGCGTATTAACGTTTTAATGAAATATGTCTTTCCCATGTTTTGATATTTTGTTTCCTTCCATTTTATGGTTGGGTGAGTATTGGTCCTAGTGTCCATATTTTCGGTGACGTATCGTATATGTGTGGGTTATTAACCATGATTTACGGGTTGAGTATTTTGCCCCACCTGTTCTTGGGTGCTTTGGGATACAATATTTTATCCACGTTTCTAAAATTGGGAGCCAATCCCTATTCTCGTTTCGAGTGAGTTTAGGGTTGCATCATTTTATACAGAATGCTTTGTAATGAGGTGTCCATCTTTGAAAGTGCATGATATTGGAAAAGAGTCGTCTCCAAGTTTAAAGTAAATAATTTGAAAGATTATGATTTTAAGTAAAGCTCATTCCTTTTAAAGATATATTTATTCATGTAAAACTCTTGAACTCACTAGGCGTTAGCCTAACCTTTTATTTGTCGGCATGTGCAACAGGTCTCGGTTGGGGATAGTTCTAGTGACACTGTGAAGAGAGAAATGCTAGTTGTATGCTCTAAAGTGAGTAGCTTGGTGAAGTCTTCCACGTTGGTTTATGAAGAGCAACTTGTATCGGGGTTAAGTAGCACCTGACTTCGGTTTAGTCCTTGTATCTTACTGGAGTTTATATTTGTTGAGGTTAATTCTAGAATTTTAACTTGAGGTATATTGAGTTTTGATTTGTAGGAGGAAGTTTTGTCCTTCACTTGATGTTATATCAAAACTTTAAATTAGTTGTTTTTTCCAATTTTGAGGGTGTTACATAAGACGTCTAAATTGTTTAAGTGTCCTAATACAGTGTCTTCTAGGACTTAAGTTTATAGATAAAACATCATATCCAAAAGTGTTACAATAAGTTTATAGGACACTTTTGGATGTCGTAACAAGTTTTTTGTGACATTTTCAAAATAAAGTGTCATGTTAGTTATTTTATAGAACTCTTTGAAAAATGTCCTATAAACACAAACACAAGGGTCCTATAAAAATGGGTTTATAGAAATGTCCTATAAAATAGCTAATACGACATTTTATTTTGAAAAGATCCTAAAAACTTGTTGCGACCTCTGAAAGCGTCATATAAACTTATTGTAACACTTTTAGATATGACACTTTATTTTTTACTTAAGTCCTATAAGGCACTCTATTAGGACACTTAAACATATTAGGTGTCCCAATTTTGTTGTAGTAATAGATGGAATATGTAACATCCCGGGCCAACCGTATCAGATATTGTCTGCTTTGTCCCCACACCAGGACTCACGGTTTTAAAACGCGTCTGATAGATGAGGTATCCAGTCCCTTATAAGGAAACTTTCGTTCCCCTCCCCAACCAATGTGGGATCTTACAATCCACCCCCCCCCCCCCCGGGAGCCTAGCGTCCTCGCTAGCACACTAGTCCGGTTCCCCGGCTCTTATACCATCTGTAACACCCTAATCTTTAGACTAAAGTTTCTGGCGAAAATTTGGCATGACCCATTCGACTATTCTCATATCAAATCAGCAAGTCTCCTTCTCAATATAAATACCATAACAAGACATTATAAACAACATAGGTTATAACCCCAAACCCAATTTGAACACAAAGTTTGATTCTTACTTGTAATAAGGTTCTAATGCAACAAGGAAATACTAAACACTACCAATCACTAGTTATTTCATATTAAACAAGAAATTTCACTGATTCAAACCTTAAACAGAATGTTACAATTCCCTCCCTCTAATAGGAGATTTCGTCCCCGAAATCTTAGTCTAGTCTAACAATTACGGGTAACATATTCTCATGAATAATCATCTATGGTCCTTGAGTATATACGAGCTTATTGATCAACTCTGCCTTTTTGAATCACGTTGGATAAAATTAACATATATGCTTTTTGTCTTCAACTTATAATATTAAGAATTTAAAATATTTTATTTTACCATCCACGAATGTCAATACTAATTTCTATCACAGTTTGTGATACATCATGTTTTAGTTGCACAATCTGATTCAATTCCTCTTCCTCGAACATTTTATTTTATTTTAAGATCCCACATTGGTTGGGAAGGGGAACGAATTTTGCCTTATAAGGGACTGGATACCTTCTCTATCAGACGCGTTTTAAAACCGTGAGTCCGGGTGTGGGGACAAAGCGGATAATATCTAGTACGGTTGGCCTGGGATGTTACAGAATATATGGTGTTTACAAGGGGAAACTACACGAGGAAACCAAGATAGAAATGACACGAATGAAATATGGTGTGATGGCGAACAAAAGGCATGAACAAATTCCATGCCGAGATTGCAGTAGCAAGGAAAGTTAGGCACATTAGGTCAAGAACTCGGTCTAGAGCTTACTAGCTTCATTGAATGTACAAATAGATAATATCAACCAAAACCCACAACTGTTTTTGGTTGTTGGAATAAAAATTAGGGATATGTGCATGTGTGAAAAGTTCATACGCATTATTGCAGATGAGTTTTGCTGAAAATTACTCTAGGATTCAGTCATACATCGTTTCTCTTTCTTTTGTAACTCACTAAGGATCTGTAAATTACTCTAGGTCTATATTAGATCCATGACCTAGTAATTGTTGGTATTGATGACTTCTGAAGTGGGTTTATTGGGGCGTGAGAATGATTGGCTTGCAAAATTGAAACTCGGTTCGAAAGTAAGTGTGAATTTCAATGCAAGTGTATTTATCAAAACAATGAAGAACAATCAATGGATTTCATCAACTATGGTCATATGATTTGTATCGATCGATAAAGCTCAAAGGTTTACAGAGAGAATAATGAGTTAGGCGTATAAACCTTAATGACCATTCCTACTAAACCCTAAGGATTATCAACATATTTATATCAAGGGCCTAAACATAAAGCCCAAGGCCCATTATGAACCAAACAAGCCCAATTAACAATTAAAGGCTTTTACAACGCTTTAAAATAAAACAAATAAAACATTTATAATTCTTTATATAAATTTCTATTTAATAGGACATTTATGGTCCTAACAATCTCCCCCTAAAGTTGTATAAAGAATTTATCATCTTGAATTCTTTAGGTCTTGATCTTCTCTCCCTCTTGAATCTTTGAAAAACTTTGATGTTGCTTGTCTTCATGTCTTTCCAAGCTCCCCCTTGAATAAAGCTCATGGTCTTCATAGTTTCAACTTTGTAACCAGAATCAATGTACAATAGCCTCGATTGAATGCAGTATTGAGAAGCTTTCAACTGTAGAAACTCAACACATCAGATCAGCACACAAGAAAGATAATGTGCGAGTTACATGACATTCCATAGTGCATCTTCAGTTTAAAAACAAAAAATATGTCTTTGAACCGTGAATTGAATTGACTTTCAGCTTAAGAACTTGTTTCAATCAACTTGTAGAAGGAATCAACTTATAGCAAACCCCACTTGATGAGGGATAGAAGAACCAATGCAATCTTGAAATCCATGGTTTTTCAACCTCGGATTTAATAAAGTAATAAAATTTTGTTACTCCCCCTCAACTTTTGCTAACTCCCCCTCAACATGATAATCTGTTTCTTTGAATTTTGTGTCTTTGTCATGTCTCCCCCTCATGATGTTTAGGAACATCCTGAGCATCATGTATCATCAAAGACTAAATGGATGAGTAGCAAAATACCAGATAAAACGGTTAAGTAACCAAAGTGGGTAAACAACTAACATAGAAACACATTGGTGACTGTTGTCACAACAATTAAAAATAATTGATGTACCTCTGATAGGACTTCCAGTTATCACTGAAGTAAAATTTAAAAATTACTTCCCAAACTGTTCCGGAATATCACAAAGATATGCAAGTGGAATCACAAAGATTCGTGCATGTGTGAAAGAATTAAATTCATGTATAATTTCGGCTCAAAGATTGATTCAACCTAGGACGCAGGTTAAGAAATCAATAGACATAGTGAGTAGAATATGAAGTTTGGAGACCGGAGTTGGTGTCTTCTTTTTTCAATATCTAAGATCTCCGAGTGAGGAATAGATAGATTATGTGCTAAATCTCTGTGAATATATAAGACAAGTATCTTTTGTGAGATACTTGAGTAGCTAGGTGGGGTGACACGATTTATCGAAACTGGGTGCATGTCTGTTTCAATATCCATCTCCAAAGAACGAGAATGAATAGATTATGTGGTAACCCGGATAACTTACTCGGTTTGGTAAGGACCAATAATTCTTTTAAGTCTTGTCACATCCTCACCATATTCTTTCCACTCCGAACTCATTTATCAATCTAGACTCCACACTGATATCTATGAATTGGATGTGTTTCTTGGGTAGGTCTTTCCGGTTCTGGATTGACCATAGAAACTGTATAAGTCCTAACACTCCTTTAACTCACCAAAAGTAAATCATTGAAGTACGAGTTCTGGTTTGAGGTAATCAGAAGTCAAAAACATTTAAGAACAAGTTTTGAACTGAAGTGTTTAGAAGTCGCTATGAAAATTAAGAAAAACATGGTACTCCCCCTCAAAAGATGGCATAACCCTTAGTTGTAGTCATGTGACGTGAATAATCTAAACTAAATCTCACATGACATTCCTGCAAAACAGATTAGGAAGATTTTGGTTTTTGTATCCATGCTTTGATAGATCCTTGATGGTTAGTTGCCTTAGCTTTAAGCTGAGGATTGGGGATACTATAAGTACCATACCAGCTATTAACATACCTTGAATGGACAAAGTCACTTTTTCCACAATGAGTGCAACAGATCTTTGCTCGGCTCAGACTGATCAACTTTCCTGTAGAATAGACATAAGTAGGTGAATCAGTCTTGGAAATAAATGACTATGTATCAACTACAGGAGAATCATGAGACTTGTTTCCATCATTGTCTTCTGTAGTTGGTTTATTTCTCCAAACCATTTTGATTTTTCGAAACACTTGATTATTTGAATCATCAACAAGAGAATTATAGCAAAGATTGGAAGGGAGAATCTGATCTTTTGCAAATTCATGTGATTTGAGAAAACTCTTCACAGAAATAGTTGTAGAAGTTGATCTTGAAGAATAAGGAGACTAAACAACAGTGTCGGGACTAGTTTGTTCAGATAAATCAACTTTAAAATTTATTTCCTCAAGTTTCTTTACTTTCGCGGATAAAACATTTCTTTCGTCGAGAATTAAATCACATTGTTTTTGTAAATCAGATTTTACCTTCTGTTCTTCCAAAAACTTTGTTGCTAATCCAGATAATTTATTTGAAAGCTTATGAATTTCAGTTTTGAAAATCTTCCTTTCACTTTCAAAATCCTTTTCTATATTGTTGCATTTATCAGCCGCAACATTCTTCTTTTCAAGCATTTTCTTTTCACTCTCAAAACTTTTTTGTTCTTTCTCAAAAATATCTCTCTCAATTATCAAAACCTTTTCAGAATCAGAAATCTGTTTTGAAAGTTTAGCATGCTTGAGCTCAAAGGTTTTTCTTTCGTCAAAAACTTTCTTTGAAAGCTCGAGAATCTTTCTTTCAAAGTTCTTCCTTTCATTTGAAAAATCAACTCTTTATTTTCCAAAAACTGAAAGCCTAGCTCAATATTTTCACTCTCTGTAGCTTTCCGTTTCTCTTCAAGTGCCATATTTTGCTCTTCTATGGCTTCAAAATCTGCAACTTTTTGTTCAAGTTCAGATATTTTCTTTGAAGCTTCAGCACTTGTTGGAACACTTTTCTTCATATTCGCTTTCTGTGATATTTCAAACCTTTTCGAGAGATCAGATAGTTGCTTTTTCAAAACATCTTTTTCTTCAGTAAGTTTTTTCTTTTCTCTTTTTAAACTTTATGCCCAACTCAAATTGTCAGCATTTTCACCATTAACTTGCACAAGCACGTTACTGCAATCTTTGATTTGAAATCGGAAATTTCTTGTTGAGAACCAAATTAAGACATTTGTCAGGATCGAATTCTCAACAAGAATAAAGTCTCAGAAACAATATCAAAGAAGTTGCGGAATAACACTTTGATATTCAATGTAACAGTAAACAAACAGTATTTGATTAACAACTTGCAAACTTGTATTAAAATCACAAGATTACACACACAACCTCAATCTTGAAGAACAAGCTCTTTCAAGACGAATTCTACTTCTCTAGAATTAGGATCTATGCCTTGAGGTTGATTCTCTCTTTTTCAAAAACTTAGAATTAAATCTATTTCTAAACTATTATGTCAAATCTATACATATACTGAACAAAAATATAATTACAAAAAAATAGAATATCTTCAGTGTATCTTGCATAGTTATCTTCAATCCTTCCATGAATATCTTTATTCTTTACAGTTGTCATCCTCTCTATCCAGATCTCCACTTCATAAGCAGCATTAATCACAAGCAGCATTAACTACTAAGCAGTACTAACCACTAGCAGTACTAACTAGCTAAGCAGTACTAACTTTGTTCAATCAGCACTAACTTTGACTAGCAGTATTAATTCTACTAGCAGTAGTAATACTCAGCAGTATTAACTTTGAAGTCCTCTAGCAATAGTAATTCTGAACTAGCAGCATTAACCATACTTGATGAATTCTTCAGTTCCCAACAATCTCCCCCTAACTTGACTTTTAGGAAGAGAAGTCAAGTTCTTCAGATCTGATCTTCAAGATGCTCCCAAAACTCCATTATGGCCTAAATTCCAGTATTTGCATCCAACCCTAAACTCTGATTTATTGTTCTTTGGATCAAATATTTAGCCATTTCTGAATCTGGAATACATCCTAGCTTCTTCTTCAGCATGGCATGAAGCTTTAATCTGCTATGGTTGTACACTCTATCCACTAGAAAGTATTCAGTGTGATTCAAATCCAAAGTCACTGCATATACTCCACTAGTTTCATATAGAGTCCAATTGCTAACTGATTTGAACACATTCCTGATCACATGCTCTACTTCATCAGGTTTGAACATCATACACAGATACTCCATCACCAGTTTTGTAATTGAAATCTCTGGAGCCTTCAGTATATCTGCATACAACTTCATTCCTATCTCAAACATTTCTTCAAGATCTGACCTAGAGCATGTTCTTACAATCTTTGCCCAAGTATTGAACACCTCATACTTTTCATCCTTCCTTTTGAACCTTATGTATTCCTTTCCATCCACTGTCAATGTATCCCAAAGAATAACCTCAGGAGGCTTAACTCCTACAGGTTCTGCTGAAATTGGTTCAGGCACTTTGTCCATCACTACCATATACATATTTACATCATCTGTACTTGATAGCTTTTTCTGTTTAGATGACTCAGGTGCCCCTTCTTCTTCAGCAACCTTCTCAGCCTCTCCTTCAGCTATTCTAGGCTTCTTGGTTGACTTTCTCCTTGCCATCATCTTGGTTCTCTTTAAAGTCCTTAGACTTTCACCCAGAGTGGCTTCTTTCTTTGGTGGTGTTTCTTGCTCATCTAGAAAAGGTTTTTCTATCATGAAATCATTACTTTCTTTCATTCTCTTCTCTATCTCCACCCTGGCAGTTTCATTCCCTTGAAGCTTGGTCATTTCAGAATTGTACAGCTCCTTGATCTGCTCAAATGTCATCTTAGAGAACATCTCCTTTCTGACTCCTATAGCACCCTTGAGAAAAATTATCATTTTGTTTCTCTCTTGAGTACCAAGGAAAGTCTTTGAGGGTTGTCTCTTCTTTGCAGCTGTTTTTATCACCATAGATTTCTTCAAAGATGCTGCTTTCTTTTGTGCAAGTTCAGTTGCCAGGCTTTGTTGATAGGCTTCATTCAGTTCAGCAGCTAGAGCCTTTGCCATCTCCCTGTCCTTTTCAACCTGAACTCTTTCTTCCTTTTCAATATCAGCCTGCATCTTCCTGGCCAAAGCTTCATCTGATTCAACCAACCTTTGCTTTTTGACTGATTGATCAGATTCTACCATTTTTGCTTTGCCTTTGTCTTTGTTCACTTTCTTTTCTACATCTGTTTTCTTGATCAATGTTCCTTGTTCTTTGATGACTACTCCTTTGGTCTTTGAGGTGACCTTGGGAGTATCATGCTTGGCTTTAAGTAAGGTTTCTGCAATCTCCAGCTCTGTTAAAACTTCTTTCACAGTTTCTGCTGCTTTGCTTATTTCAGCAGTACTAACCATTTTTGCTGCTTTAATTGAACTAGCAGCATTAATGGTTTCTGTTGCTTGCTTTGTTACTGCTGCTTGTTCTTTTATCTCTGCTTGCACTGATTCTCTTTCTGTTTCTGCTTCTTGCTCCCCCTCAACATCAAATCTCTCCCCTTCACCACCATATTTCATCCCATCAAGCTCCCCCTTTTCTGTAGCTTCTTCCATGTTGATCTCCCCCTTTTTGGGAGCATCATTCCCAGATTTCCTTCTCCTTAGCACAAATTGTCTCTTCTTCTTTTTCTGTACTAGCTTCATCACCAATTTCTTGAGTTTGGTAATCTGCACTTGTTGGGACAAGATTACCAGCTTCATCTCTTCAATTTCTTTCCCTTATTTGAGAACATCTTGGTTGATGTTGCCCATTGTTTCCATCAATTCATAGTAAGTATATCTGTCCTCACCTTCTCCAGAAGTGTTACCCTCTTTTGATGGATCATTGGATCTTTTTGTAGTGGAAGTCTTCTGCCTAGCAGAAGCACTATCCACCCCCTTGGTTTCTTGGCACCAGGGACCTTTGAATGATTGCTCATTCAAAGTTGCCATGGGGGAGGTCTTAGTTATGTTACCACTGTCCTCCTCTGTGTTAGCAGGAGTAGTGGCAGCCTGCTCACCCATATGCTCTTCCTCCTCCTCAGAGAGCACCTTCTTTGGGTTGGGAGACACCCTTGTGGTTTCCCTGTAGATATTCTCTAAGGGAGAATCCTCCCTTAGAGGGCTTAAAGGCTTAGGGGTTGATGGTACAAGAAGGGAAGGAGCCTTCTTTACCTGTTTCCTTTTGTATGTTTGGGTGATTGGTGAAGTTGGTTTATCAAGAAGAGACTGGGGAATTGATTTAGGGTGGGAAGGTTGGGATTGGCTAGCAGTGGGTTGGTCTAATGGGGGCCTTGACCCTGCTGCCATACCTTCATCAGTTTGGGACACCACCATCATTGTAGAGAGCAATGGGGTGTCAACTCCTTCCGAGTCCAGAGGGGATCTTTTCATGTTTGAAAAGACCTTACCTTTGGGAATTTTTGGTACATATACCCCATCAAAATGAGGTATATCCGTCAATTCATGGTTAATAACTTCTTGGACAAACCTGGGGTACATATAAAAGCTCTTTTTACTTCCCAGGTTTGAGACAAGATCATTAAAAAGCATTTGGGAAAAATTATACTTTCTGGCAGTGGCTAAGCATACCAAAGCATAAGCAATGGTGCTACTGAACTCACTCCATCCAGTAGTCTTTTTAGAGATACAATGCATAAGGGTATGGACAAAGAAACGCCATTGGGGTGAAAATTTTGCTTTTGAGAACTTGAACACACCCAATGGGCCTCCATACCCCATTCTTGTAAGAGTAGCAAACAGTTCATCATTAGAGATAGAAGTTATACCAGAGGCATCGTCTAGACGTAGACTGATGCGAAGTACCTCTTCAGTAACTGTCAAGGGTTTGTCACACACCCTTGTTTTGATCATTTGCACACCATTCTCAGTAACAATGGTGGCATTTGCCCAGAATTGCCTCTGATGCTCTATGAAGATGGTAGGAGATATAGTGAGAGCATGGGCAATATGGCTGGACTTCAGAAAGTCGACTATCTGGTGAAAACCTTCAGCTTGTTTTGGCTTTTGGAGCATCCCGATTTCATTGTGCTCGTCGATGAACGCCATGGATGCCATTGACCTTGAAGGTTCTTGCCTGAAAACTTGGAACTCGAGAGAGAAAGGGTTTAGAGCGCAAGTGAACAGTATGCAAAGAGTCGTTATGAACTTTTAGGCGGGCAAAGGGTATTTATAGTATTCAGGACATAAGCAGTAGTAACCAAGAGCAGTATTAACTGAGAGCAGTATTAACCACTAGCAGTATTAACTGAAAGCAGTATTAACCACTAGCAGTATTAACGACAAGCAGTATTAACTAATAGCAGTGTTAACTACTAGCAGTATTAGCGACAAGCAGTATTAACTAACTAGCAGTATTAACTACTTAGCAGTATTAACTGTGCACTGGCAGTATTAAAAATGCACTGGCAGTATTAACAATGCACTGGCAGTATTAAAATTACTTACACTTTTAAGCTTTGTGAAGAACTGAGTACTGCTCTACTTTTCCTGAAAAAGAAGATTAGGACTACCAAGAATAAACAATATACAGGTATTGAACCACTTTTTAAGTAGGAGCTTATTCAGAGTTGATCATTCCCACACTTGTTACCAATAAAGTGAATCTACCCACATCAAATGCTTTGGTGAATAGATCAGCAAACTGGTTGTCAGTATGAACCTTTACAACTTGAATAAGTTTCTTTTCATTACAGTCTCTTATGAAGTGATACCTGATCTCAATGTGCTTTGTCCTTTAGTGCTTGACAGGATTATTCACAATGCTAATAGCACTGCTATTATCAATAAAAATTGGAGTGTGTAGAAAGGTTACCCCATAGTCCAGCATTTGATTCTGAATCCATAAGACTTGAGAACAGCAACTTGCAGCTGCTATGTACTCTGCCTCTGTTGTAGATGTGGACACTGTTGTTTGTTTCTTGCACTTCCATGAAACTAGTCTTGCACCTAAGAACTGACATCCTCCAGAAGTAGATTTTCTGTCCAAGTTTGCTCCACCTAGATCACTGTCTGAGTATGCAAGTAGGTCAAAGGATGAGTCATGAGGATACCAAAGTCCCAATCTGGGTTGCCCTTTGAGATATCTGAATATCCTCTTAACAGCTTGATAATGAGATTGCTTTGGCCTAACTTGGAATCTTGCACATACACAGACTGGAAACATTATATCTGGCCTAGAGGCTGTAAGATACATGAGAGAGCCAATCATGGATCTATAATGATGAACATCCATATCCTCCCCCTCAAGATCTGTTGTTATCTACTTGTGTGTCTCCATAGGTGTGCTGGCAGGTTTTGAATCTGAGAAACCAAACTTGGTTAGAATGTCCTGCACATACTTGGACTGACAGATAAAAATTCCATCTGACTTCTGTTGAACTTGGAGTCCAAGGAAAAAAGTAAGTTCCCACATGGAACTCATTTTGAACCTTTGATGCATTAGTTCCTCAAACTCCTTGCACATGTTGTCTCTTGTAGATCCAAAGATGATATCATCAACATAGATTTGGACCAGCAAGATATCCTTCTGCTTTCTCTTGATAAATAGAGTCTTATCAATGACTCCTCTTTCAAATCCATTTTCCAAGAGATAGGATGACAGAGTGTCATACCATGCTCTTGGAGCTTGATGCAGTCCATAAAGTGCTTTCTTCAATTTGTATACCCTGTCTGGATAGCTTGGGTTTTCGAACCCTGGTGGTTGACAGACATATACTTCTTCTTCAATTGAGCCATAAATAAATGCACTTTTCACATCCATTTGATAGACTTTGAATTTCATATAAGAAGCATAAGCCAGGAATAATCTAATTGCTTCTATCCTGGCCACAGGTGCAAATACTTCATCATAGTCTATTCCCTCTTCTTGTGTATACCCTTGAGCCACCAGCCTTGCTTTATTTCTTATCACTATACCTCTTTCATCTCTCTTATTCCTGAAGACCCATTTTGTTCCTATTGCTCTTTGGCCTTTAGGAAGGTCTACCAGATCCCAAACATCTTGCAGCTTGAATTGCAGTAGCTCTTCTTGCATTGCTTCTATCCAACTGGACTCTTTCATAGCATCATGTGCCTTCTTAGGCTCAAGCTGGGATAGAAAGCAAGAAAGCACTGTATGCTGTTGATCTTGCATTTCTTGCAGCCTGCTTTGATTTCTAGTCATCATAGGAGAGGATATATCTCCTATTACCAGTTGTGGAGGATGATTCTTTTGAATTCTGGTATGATGATTAGGTTCTTCATTAAGCCCCACCTCTAGATTGGAGTCATTCAACTCAACTGAGGTGTTTTCAGCAGCTACTTCTGATTCTTTATTGTCTTGAGTCTCCTCATCTCTACTTTCTTCTTCACTCTGACTTGGTCCAGTAGATGGTTCCTTTTCACAGTCTTCAACAGGATCCACTGTGGGTATGGGAAAGATCACAGATTTAGACATACTGTCTTGGACTTGGGTAGTTCCTGATCTTTCACTCCTTGAATATGCATAATCATCACTACTGAAACCAAAAGAGTTAGTTAGTGAATCAATGTCAAATAGCCACTGAGGACCAGACCCAATTGGATTTGGTGTGTTCTCATTGCATTTGACATTGTCACTTTCTTCAATTATTCTAGAAGAAGAGTTAAAAACTCTGTAAGCCTTACTCTGAGATGAGTAACCAACAAGAAATCCATCATCTGCTTTGCTATCAAACTTACCTAAGTGAGATTTAGTATTGAGAATTGTACAAGGGCACCCAAAAGGTTTGAAAAATCCAATAAAGGGTTTTCTTTTATTTAAAAGCTCATATGGGGTCTTGTTCTTTGGCTTGACCATTAGAACTATGTTTTGGACATAACAGGCAGTATTAACTGCTTCAGCCCAGAAGGTAATTGGCAGTTTTGAATCAGCCAACAGAGATCTAGCAACCTCTATTAGTGTCCTATTTCTCCTCTCAGCAACTCCATTCTGTTGAGGAGTCCTAGGGGCACTATATTGTCTCTCAATGTCTTTCTCTTCACAAAAGGTGTTTAGATCAAGATTTTTAAATTCAGTCCCATTATCTGATCTAATGACTTTTACTTTTTGATTAGTTTGGTTTTCAATTCTTAGGATAAAGGATTTGATCAGTCCACTTGTCTCATCCTTAGTCCTTAGAAAATATACCCAAGTAAATCTGGAGTAATCATCAACAATAACCAAGCAGTAAGATTTCTTGCCTATACTCATAACATTTGTAGGACCAAACAGATCCATATGTAGTAATTGGAGACAAGAAGAAATAGTGTTTAACTCTTTGGTCTTATGAGAAGTTTTGTGCTGTTTGCCTTTAAGACAAGCAACACAATGATCATCACATGAAAAGACTTTTGATGGTAAACCTCTTACAAGGTTGTTTTTAACAAGTTTGTTCATAGTCTTGAAATTCATGTGACACATCCTTCTGTGCCAAAGAGAGGACTCATCCACAGAAGCTTTTGAAACAAGACAGTTTATGGATGAATCACTATCAACATTGTCCAAATCTAGACAATAAACATTGTCCTTTCTTGGAGTTCTAAGTAGTATCATGCTTTCATCAACTACTTTGAACCCTGGAGCAAGGATCATACACTCTGTGTTTGTAAATAATATGCTATGTTGTTTGTCACAAACTTGTGATACACTTAGCAGGTTGTACTTCAACTGATCAACATAGTAGACATCCTCAAATGTCATCTTACCTTTTGTAACATTACCTTTGCCACTTATTTTACCACCAGTAAGATTATCTCCAAAAGCAACATGTCCTCCATTGATATGCTTGAAATCCTGAAGACATGACATGCTACCTGTCATGTGCCTAGAGCAACCACTATCAACATGCCATATGCTCTTCCCCTTGAGCTGTTGGTTGCCCTGCACATAAGATAAATCAGTTAGTATGAATTGGGAACCCAAGCCAAAGTGGTCTTGGGTACCCCTTTCTCATCAAAATACTTGCATTCTTTCTTGACAAGATTTTTAAACTTTGACTCCTCATTTCTGGAGTACTTTGTCACAATGATAGGCTTGGAAACACTTTTGCTAGAAGCAGTACTGGTTTTAAAAGTACTAACTGCCTTAGCACCACTTGCATGCTTAGCAGTACTAACCTTGTTAGAAGTAGTAACTGTGTTAGCAGCAGTAACTGAGTTGGCAGTATTAACCTTTGAAGAGGTACTAACAGTATTAGCAGCATTAATATTTTCAGCAGTACTAACACTGGTAGCAGCGGTAATGCTTCCAGCAGCACTATCCCTGTCAGCAGTACTAACAGTTTTAGTGCTTCTAGGCACCCACATTTTAATACTTTCTTTTAAAACCTTTTTCCTCATGGGGCCCTTACTTTCAACAGATTTCTTCATCACATGTTTCTTTCCAGCCTTCCTATAACTAACAGGTTTTTGCACAAATCTTTGAAAGTTCATCTGTTGGTTAATAGGATTAAAGAAACAATGCTTAGCCAAATGGTTTAACTTTCCACATATGAAACAAGGCTTTGGTCTATTGATTTTACTCAGATCAATGCCTTGTTTTTGTGCCCATTGGTTGTTCCGGTTTCTCTGATTTCCCCTTGGTTTATCATGTTTTTGGGGCTTAGAAGTATTGCATGCACACTGCTTGCAAGGGATAGGGTTCACAACAGTGGTCTGCTTATAATAAACCTTCTTGTTATTTCCCTCAGTCTTCTCTATCTCATTGGACTTGATCCAATGCTTTCCACATCCCTCATTGGTGATTATGTGGTTTTCTATAGGAATCTCATCACTCACAGTGTTGTCTTTATCCTTGACAACTTCTTTCTCAGTTTTATCCTTAACAACTACTTCATCTAAGGGATCTATCTCAGTGGCTCCCTTAGGTAGGTCCTTCCTATCCTTTGTTTCTAACAAATCTGAACTAGGAGGGATGTAGTTGTTGTTATAGGGTGGTGGTGTGGTATTGTACCCTATTCCTCTTCTCAGTTTATCATGAATCTGAGATTGTAGTAAAGAATCCATAGCTTTAGAGGCATTGGAAAACTTTTCTACATCTAGCTTGACTTTAGCTAGTTCTACTCTTAGCTTTTCACTCTCTTCTTTGGATCTGGTCAGTTGAAGTTCTAAGTCATTCTTCTCCCACTTCCAGTAGTTTGTGTCATAAGAGTGTTGAAGCTCATTGGCTTGAAAACCCTTAATCTGCTCTTCAAATCTCTCAATTATCCTCACATAATCTTTTATGTCCTTTTCCAATCACTTAAGGTCATCACTCATGTTCTGATTGTGATCCCTATACCTTTTAACAGTGTTAATGCAATTTTGAGAACAAAGATTGGAAGTTACCTCTGTTGGGAGATCAGACACCTCTACCATTAGAGCTAGGTTCTGTATGGCCTCGTCAAACCCCATGCCTTGTTGAGAGACAAGGGCTTGTGCAGAGTTTCTGTTATTATTGAAGCTTCCAGATTGAGCTTGTTGATGGTTATTGTTTTGAGGCATTCCACTTCTGCATTCTTTAGCAAAGTGTCCCTTCTGATGGCATTTATAGCATTCCACCTTTGATTTGTCAAAACCTGCTCCATCTTCTCTTCTTTGTGAGAAGTTGTTCCTTCCAGTTCTTTTGATGAACTTCTTGACTCTCATAGAGAGCATGGCCATCTGCCATTTAATGTCCATCTCTTCAAGATCATCTGGATGGAGTTGTTCCAAGTCATCATTAATGAGAGAAGAGTTTCCATGACTTGCTAGAAAGGCTTCAAATACAGTTTCAGTGCCTTTCTCTTGAGTTGCTCCATTGGCAGCACTAACTGATTCAGAGTTGGAAGTAGAATCAGTTGATGCTGAAAGGAGTGCAGCATTGTGAACATATCCAGAAGGCCTCTTCTTAGCCTCTACCTCAGATTCAAAAACTCTTAGATCATTATATAGATCATCAAGTTCCTTTTCTTCCAGTTGATCATTCTGTCTGAAAGACACAGTATACATGGTCCATTCATCACTCAGGGACCTTAGAAACTTTCTGTTCAGATCATCTTGATCAATTTGTACTCCCACTGTAGCAAGTTCACCAATAAGCTTGTTGAACCTGTCAAAAGTTTGAGTCATGGACTCATTCTTGGTTGACATAAAGTTCTCATATTGTTGCTTCAGAATGGCTTTCTGATTTCTCTTGGTACTTTTGGTACCTGAGAATCTCTTCTCTAAAGCATTCCAGAGCATCTCTGCATCAGTGCAGTTGCAGAACTAATGTTGATATTCATTGGGGATATCCAAGAGCAAAGTGCTCAAGGCTTTCATCTCTGTCTGTCTAGCCTTTCTTTCTGCATCAGTTTTTGGTGGAGTTCTCTTTCCATCTGCACCAATCTTACCTGCTTCAGAAGGACCATTCTCTATGATATCCCACATAGAATAGTCAGTGAGGAGTATGTACTGCTTGATTCTGATATTCCACATATCGAATTCATTGGGTCTGAGCATTGGTACCTTTGAGACCAGAGTACTGTTTGATTCTGCAAAGTTTTCCATGATGAATGAATAGATGTTTCTGAGAGAACAGGCTCTGATACCACTTGTCAGGATCGAATTCTCAACAAGAATAAAGTCTCAGAAACAATATCAAAGAAGTTGCGGAATAACACTTTGATATTCAATGTAACAGTAAACAAACAGTATTTGATTAACAACTTGCAAACTTGTATTAAAATCACAAGATTACACACACAACCTCAATCTTGAAGAACAAGCTCTTTCAAGACGAATTCTACTTCTCTAGAATTAGGATCTATGCCTTGAGGTTGATTCTCTCTTTTTCAAAAACTTAGAATTAAATCTATTTCTAAACTATTATGTCAAATCTATACATATACTGAACAAAAAGATAATTACAAAAAAATAGAATATCTTCAGTATATCTTGCATAGTTATCTTCAATCCTTCCATGAATATCTTTATTCTTTACAGCTGTCATCCTCTCTATCCAGATCTCCACTTCATAAGCAGCATTAATCACAAGCAGCATTAACTACTAAGCAGTACTAACCACTAGCAGTACTAACTAGCTAAGCAGTACTAACTTTGTTCAAGCAGCACTAACTTTGACTAGCAGTATTAATTCTACTAGCAGTAGTAATACTCAGCAGTATTAACTTTGAAGTCCTCTAGCAGTAGTAATTCTGAACTAGCAGCATTAACCATACTTGATGAATTCTTCAGTTCCCAACAACATTGTTAAACACTTGCGGTGATCGTGAGACGATCGCGATTTGATTCAATAAGGATTAATGGAATGATAGATACTCGAGAGAAAAACAAACTAAACACAGAGGGTAACACTTATGATTGGACAGTGAAACCGGATTTTTGAGACCGGGTGAAGAGAACCCGGGTTAGGAACTGGGACCGGGTCCTTAGTTGATACCCGGATTTGTGAGCCCGGGAGAGACCGGGTGGCGGCACCCGCTTGATCCGGCAGGAGGTGAGTTGGGTAAGTAGAACCGAGTAGGAGGACATGGCCGACGTAGGTCATGGATGAGGGAGGACCTGGGTGAGGGAGGTCTCGAGTGAGGGAGGACCCAGGTGAGATCGAAGTCGGGAGCAACGTTGAAGGGCCCGGGTAGGAGATACCCGGGTTTAGATAGTGTGTCGAAGGGGGTCCCGGTTGAGTTGCTTCCCGGGTAATAAACACTTGGGTTTTAACTTATGGGATCGACCGAACTCAAAGAGACAAAAAAAACGATAACTCTTCGAAAAATATGGATCTAAAGAATTCTTATCAACCCGAATCGCTTTTAATCAATGAACTAACCCTAATAACACTTACCAAACTCGATTTTGAACCAAAAAATACGAATTTTTCAACAAAAAATTCTGAAAATCAAGAACACAGACCAAAATTCCAGATTTATAAAAAACCCAAAATTTGATTTCTATACTTCGAATTAGAACTCAAAACTTTACCAAAACCTTAACCCGAACACACTGATTGAGAATGTAATCAAACAAACTCAAAGATTTGCAGGAAAACAAATAATCTAGAAAACCAACCACAGAAGTTGTCGACCGAAAGAAAAAGTGAGAAAAAGATTAATACATTTTGAATCAAATCTTTGTCTTTCTGCTCTGATACCAATTGTGAATCCCAATGCAAGTGTATTAATCAAAATAATGAAGTTCATCAACTATGGTCATATGATTTGTATTGATCGATAAAGCTCAAAGGTTTACAGAGAGAATAATGAGTTAGGCATATAAACCTTAATGACCATTCCTACTAAACCCTAAGGATTATTAACCTATTTATATCAAGGGCCTAAACCTAAAGCCCAAGGCTCATTACGAACAAACAAGCCCAATTAACAATTAAAGGCTTTTACAACGCTTTAAAAAAAATAAAACATTTATAATTCTTTATATAACTTTGTATTTAATAGGACATTTATGGTCCTAACACTAAGACTAGGGCTTTTTGATTCTAAGACTAGTTACTTGATTTTTCTGTCGGAGAAGGATAAGAGGGGCACTGGGAAGGGGGAGGGAAGACCAAAGTGAAGAAAGACTAAAATACCCCTCATTTTACCAATGGGGAAAAAACAATAAATTGACAAAATACAAGGACCAAAAATATAATTTGCTCTAAACTAAAATGGAGCGAAAACTTGCAAAGTAATCACTAAAATGGAAGGAAAGGCAAGCACCACATTATCTAGCTTCCTTAAAAAATAATTACACTAGTTATTGTAAACACTCACCATATATATTTTCTAGGAGATCATCGTTAAAAAAAGGGTTTTAATTACTTTTTTAGCAAGAAAAAAATCAACTGGATTACTTGTTATTTTGATTGATGGTATTATAACTCATTAAGACAGATTTAATTTGATAGGATGTTAAAGCAATCATATTTGGTTCGATACTCGTAAAAACAACCACTACAATTCTGGGGGTTTTCAGCGACGGACAAAGCCGTCAGTATTCCGTCGGAACGTTGAAATCTGTCAGTGGTTGTCTGTCGGACAAATGGGTGATGATATCACCGACTGATCACCTACGGGTCTTATCACCGATTGAAGCTTAATTAATTTATAAAATGTGTTCAACAAACTCTCAAACTATTATAATATTTAATCATATAATATATTTTGGATGCTACATGTCATTAAAGCCAAGCTTGGCTTCCAAGCTTGCTAACTTGGTCACCACTCAAGATATTTGGTCCCTACTCCTTTTCCCTCCTATAAATACCCCTTCCCCTCCAACATATTGATCATCCCTTCCTCTTAACTTTCACTAGTTTCAACACCATAACATTCTCCCTAATATATCCTTTCAATATATTTAGTATATGTGAGGTCGAGAGTGTTCTTGATTTTCGGTGGTGTTCGTGAAGTTTTTGTTAGGTGATCATGGATCTCAAGATCCTTGTACAAGCATTTTGTAATCTCCTTGATTGGTAATAATATTCTTGCTCTCTCTCTTTGGTGGATGTACACTATCACACCGATAGTTGAACCATGTTAAATCCCGGTGTTATTTGTTTTTGAACTTGCTATAATTGTAGATAATAACGTATTTATTATTATCTATATTTCGTGGGTTTATTATTCTACGTTAGAGAATTATTGTGCAACATCTATATTATTGTTATCAGCATTCGTTGTTGGGTTATTTGTGCACTTGGATTTCTACCTGTTTGGGACCTTAGAAATCACTCGCTAGCATTTGCATTTGTGAGGCACTCATTTTTCCTAACAATTGGTATCAGAGCTTCGGATCTAGATTTGGGTTTTTGTAGAAAATATACATAAACTAGTTTGCACATTTTTTTCTCTATGTCTGACGTAGAAAACCCATTTGGTGTCGGTTCTTCAAACCAGACCCAAAAACCGTACAAAGAAGGTACATTTAATTTGTCCGGGGCTGGGATTCGTATACAGACTTGGAATGGGGACGGTGACTTTGGTAAATGGAAGTTCACAACATCTGCTGCACTTAGAAAAAATGGAGTTCATCCCGTAGTATTTGCTAAAGACGAGTTAGACCCTAACATGTCTGAACTTAAGGCTAAAGAAATGGAAGCATGGGCATTTACTACTTTGCAGATGGCTATGGGAGAAAATGTTATATCTGAGATTGTGTCTGAAAAGACAGCTGCAGGTATTTTGCAGCAAGCTTGAGAATTTATATCTCAAGAAAACTTTGACCAACATATTGTTACTGATGCGGTCGTGTCTCTTCTTCAAAATGAAAGAAGGATAACTTTCATTCATTGAAAACATTGTTCTTAAATGTTCAAACCATTTCCCGAGTCTTATTCTGATTTCATGATTTGGAAGTGTGATGTTAAATGTTTTTCAAGATCTATTTGTGCTTTAACTGATATAGTTAAACCATTCTGAGCATCACATGTTTTATAGGAAAACAGGATTTCATTGTGCTAGGAATTAACACAACTTCTATGGAATAACGTTAACCAGTGATTTCTACCTAAGAGGTTAATCCATAGTGATTAAGTGTCAGAAGTCGAAAAGAATTGAGTGATAATAAATAATGGAAAAATAGTGTTTGGTTAGAGTAAGCTTAATATTTAAAAGAAAGAGCGTGTGAGAACAGAGTTAAAAGACTATCAGAACTCTGCACCAACTTTTTCTGAGCCAGGCAGCCACAATTCTAATGTTTCACAATTCTTTGGTGATCATTATTGAAACAGGCAACTAGCCCATGCCAACTCTTGATCAAACCTCAGAAACTACTCATTTTTCTTCTCAAAAGGAAAGTGTTTCACTTTTTAAAAGGGGAAGCAGCACATTTGCTATCTGATTTTCATTTGAAAAATCTGGATATTGAAAAGAAGGAAGTTTGCCCCACCTTCGCACTTCAATCATGCACATTGAGTATGTGTTTAACTTACTGTTGTATCTATGGTTTACACATTTTGAGCCAATAAGCAATCATCCGTGCTTAATTCTTTCTATCACATGCACAAACACACAAGGAATTTGTTTCTTTGTCATAACGTTCATAGAAATTGCCTTTGTGGTGTTTCGATGATTGAATGGAAGCCCTGGGGGAGTAAACATCAAGAAGCTCCTTTCCAATGTGTATTTGTTAAACACAGTGACTTAGTGTTACTGACAGGCATTTTAACTGATTCATTTGTTGATTCAGGTGTTACACGATTATTTTGTCTGGATTTGCAAAGATATGGATGAATATCTTTTTGAATTGACGGACCAGAGGCTCCAAATGAAAGACATTTCTTACTCAGAGTTTTGATGAAATCGTTTCTCTATTCATCAAAAAGGGGGAGAACCTAAAGCTTGAAGAAATGTCCATTCAATTACAAGATTTAAGAAGAGAAAAGCTAACCTAGAAATGCGAGAGATCAAAGTATTCTGAAGACATGCTGAATTGCAAGAAATTTTCTTTGAAGATACTTTGCTACAACAATCAGAGCTACAACTAGAGATAATTTCTTCCCAAAATCTGAAAGAGAGTTTATCTACATCAAAGGGGAAGATTGTTACATTCTGAAGACTAAAGAAGGAGATTGCATCTTCTGAGCTATAAGAGAAGATTGAATTAAACAGATCTATTGGATAAATCTTTTTAGAATGATCTTGATCCAAATGGGAGATTGTTAGCACACAGATCTATTGGATTCAAGATCATCCAATCTGAAGATCACAATCTGAAGCTAATGCCGAAAAGTCGCTCTCGTTAATATAAGTCTAATGTCAGTTTGTAATAATTGTCAAAGTTGTTTATTGTATTTTATCTATATTCTAAATATCTTATAAATAGATATTTAGATATTAGTTTAAGTTATTATATTAGTTAGATATTAGTTTAGTTTAATATTCTTATTATTGCAAGTTGTTTTGCAAGTGGTTGATGATAGTGTGTCTTAGAAGATAAGTGAGATAGATCAATCTCATACACACACAAAAAAAAAACACACAGTTCAAAAGAGAGAAAAGAGAGAAAGAGCTTCAAGAACATCAATCTGTAATCCATCGTTTATTTATCGAAACAGGTTGGTAATCTATATATCTTTGTTGTTTGATTATCTGGTAACGATCGTGTTCAATCACACGGACTAACAAATATATTATTATGAAGTTGAAGGCAACAAATGCGCTTCTTGCTAAAGATGAAGAAGCACTTGCTATGATCCTGTTGTATTCACTTCCCGAGAAATATTCCCAATTCACTAACAGTTTTATATATGTAAGAGAAACTCTTTCTTTGTCTGATGTGAAAACATGAATGATTTCTGAAGATCAAAGAATTCAAATGAGGATCGGTAACAATCCCAGGGAGAACAATTGCAGTCAAGGCCAATTTGTTGACTGAGGCCGAGACGATCAACAGTCTTCAAGAGGAAAAAATCGTGGGTGCTCTCAGTCCCGTTGGCCTGGCACTTGTAGGAAATCAAAGACATGTGGCAACTATAACTATTGTCACAAGCCAGGTCATTGGGTGAAATATTGTCCGAGTCTTAAAAACAAAGACAAAGACAATGTTGAATCATCAGCTATTGCAGCTGAAGAGGAGCAAGATGGTTTCTCTGCCACAGTTACACCACCGCAGGGTGACAGGTGATGGGTGTTAGATACCGGTGCCTCTTGCCATATGACACAATTCCAGGACTGTTTCTCTACCTTCAAAAAAGTTGAAGGTAACAATATTTATATGGGAAACAGTACTTCGTGTGTTACTAAGGGTATCGGTATTGCGCAGATCAAGTTGTTCGATGGTGTATTCGGACATTGAAAAATGTCAAGTTTGTCCCATCCAAGACTCGTTCCTTGATCTCTGTTGGAAAACTATTCAAATTGGGTTGCAAGATTTGGATTGAAGACAGGAGTTTACGCATCTCCCGAGGGAGTATTATCGTAATGAAAGGCGAACAGGCGAAAAATAATCTTTTCCACTTGATTGGAGAAACTATTTCTTCTGAATCATGTGTGGCTGAAAGCTCAAAGAATCTCGATGTTGCTCGCTTATGGCATCTTCGTTTGGGCCACACATCCGAGAAGAACTTGGAGATTTTGCGCAAGAGAAAACTCATTAAAGTCGTCGTACCTGCTAGCATGGAGTTTTGTTCAGGATGTTTCAAAGGAAAGCAGACGCGTGTTTCTTTTGGTGTTGGAAAACACAACACTAAAGGAATCCTCGATTATGTTCATACAGACGTCTGGCGACCATCCATTACTCTATCCCTCAGTGGAGGTAAATACTTTGTTTAATTTATTGATGATTTCTCACATAAGCTTTGGTTGTATGTGTTGAAGTTAAAGTCAGATGTCTTTGATACGTTCAAGACTTGGTTGGCACGAGTAGAGGTCGAGACTGGCAAGAAGTTGAAAGTGCAGATATCTGACAACGGTGGAGAACTTACTAGTGGTAACTTCAAAGACTTTTGTTCGCGTAAAGACATCCACCTTCACTACACCACACCTGGAGACCCTCAATCTAATGGAGTTGCCAAGCGAATGAATAGGACTTTGCTTGAAAAGGTCCGATGTATGTTGTCAACATCAGGATTCCCCAAATCTTTCTGGGCTGAAGCACTTTACACTGTGGTGCACATCATTAATAGGTTACCTTGTTCGGCCATCGGGGGAAAGATTCTGAAAGAGGTTTGGAGAGGTAAACGAAACATATGTCTGAAATACATATGTGTATTTGGTTGTCCTGTTTATTTTCATGTTTTAGGCCAGGATAAGCTGAATCCTAAAGCCACCAAAAGATTCTTGCTCGGCTATGCAGATGGTATCAAGGGTTACTGAATCTGGAACCCCTTAACTCGTAAAGTGATTCATTCTCGACATGTCACGTTTGATGAATCAGTCATGTTGAAGTCACAGGATCCTCAGTCCTCTCAAGATCCGGAAGTCGTTACTATTGTTGCTCCTACTGCCGATGATATGGAGACAGTAGACAGTCCTTATATTCCCAGTTCATCCACACCTGATATTAGCTCAGAATCATCCGTTAATGTTGAAGAAGTCATTCCGCCAGTGACTTCTACTAGTGATCCTGAAGAAGAGATTTTGAATGATGGTGGAGCCGATGATGATACAATCCCAGTTATTGCACCTACCAGGCATAGTCAAAGGACTATTTGACCGCCTAACAGGTAGCGAGATTTGGATTTTGCTAACATAAGTTTTACAGATCAGCTGGAGTTTGCTTTTCTTGTAGGGCAAGATGAGCCGCTTGATATAAAGGACGTGTTGGCCTCGACCCACAGTTCGAAATGGCTTGGAGCCATGCAAGAAGATATGGAAGCTCTCTTGAAGAACAACACTTAGGACTTATGTCCATTGTCGAATGGTAGTCGTGCCATTGGTTTCAAGTGGGTTTTCAAAATCAAAGATGACAATCGGTACAAGGATCGGCTCGTTGCTAAAGGCTTTGCACAAACGAAAGGTATCGAGTATGACGATATTTTTGCTCCTGTTGTACGTCATACATCTATTCGTGTTCTTTTGGAGATCGTGGTTATTCAAGATTTAGAGCTAGAACAGTTAGATGTGAAGACCACCTTCCTACATGGAGACTTGGAGGAAACTATCTATATGAAGCAACCAGATAGTTTCGTTTTCGAAAGCAAACCAAAATATGTATGTAAACTCAAGAAGTCTCTTTATGGACTCAAACAATCGTCTCGTTAGTGGTATAAGAAGTTTGATTTGTTCATGCTCAATCTGGGATTTAAGCGAAGTGAAAAGGACGCTTGTGTTTATCATAGACAAAGCGGTGGCGCTTTCACTTACTTCTTTATGTAGATGACATGCTTATAGCCTGCAGGGACCGGTTAGAGATCAAACGTATGAAAGATAAGTTGAAGTCAGAATTTGAAATGAAGGATCTTGGCGCGGCGCAGAAGATTTTAGGCATGGAAATCGTACAGGACAGAAAGTCTCGAACACTTAGATTGTCACAACGGGAGTATATCCAAAAGATATTGAAGTGGTTCAATCTTGGTAGTGCCAAGACGTCTAGAACTCCGCTACCGAAGCGCATCAAGATTACAAGTGAAGATTGTCCGAAGGATGACAAGGGAAAGGCCGAAATGTCAAAAGTTTCATATGCTAGTGCAGTCGGGAGTCTCATGTACGCTTGGTGTGTACTCGTCCCGATCTCGCACATTGTGTCGGAGTGGTGAGTCGGTTTCTTGCAAATCCGGGTCGATCACATTGGGCAGCCGTTAAAATGGAATTCCGATATTTGAAGGGAACCGAGACACATGGTCTTATATTTGGTTTGCACAATGACTGTGAAATTGTTGGATTTTGTGATTCTGACTATGCAGGTGATCGAGTAGGTTGGAGATCCACATCCGGTTATGTATTTACCTTGGGTGGAACAGTCGTCAGTTGGATATCACGTTTACAGTCCATTGTTGCTAAGTGAGATAGATCAATCTCATACACACACAAAAAAAACACAGTTCAAAAGAGAGAAAAGAGAGAAAGAGCTTCAAGAACATCAATCTGTAATCCATCGTTTATTTATCGAAACAGGTTGGTAATCTATATATCTTTGTTGTTTGATTATCTGGTAACGATCGTGTTCAATCACACGGACTCACAATTGGTATCAGAGCTTTGACCAGATCAAAAATCAAACTTTTAGAAACTCTCTGTGTTCTTCATTTTCAAGAACACTGTATCATCGATCATATTTTGATACAGCGGTTGTTTTCGAAATCAAAAGGTTGTGTGTTGTTGTAATTGGCAAGTCGATCATTGTGTCAAAATTTGGTGTTGTAAATCGACATCTAGATTGGTCGATTTGGGATTTACAGACCTGATTTAACGAAGAAGAACGCACCCCGGTCAAAATCCTTCGGTCATCATCGGTCGAAATTCTTACCGGTCGAAGGTAAGATACCGGTCGCTAGAAATAACCCGGTCACACTCACAGTCTTCTTATCGGTCGAGAAAAATCAACTTAATACCGGTCAAAGTTTTGTACCGGTCGACTCTATCAAGAAATACTCCACAACAGTCATAAGCTATTCACTACCGGTCAGTCACAATACCGGTCAAACTACCGGTCGTGCAAAATACAAAACACAATACCGGTCGATAAGTTTCACACCTTACCGGTCAACACCTCAGTACCGGTCACGATTTCATTCCAAAGCACCGGTCGAAAAACTATTCACACCCGGTCGGTCGAATAGTTAATACATCTCACCAGTCGATCATCCGGTCGAAGGTAACATCGGTCGAAGCATAACCCCGGTCAATCGAAGCTCCGGTCGACACATAATACCAGTCACACATTATACCGGTCGAGCATAATACCGGTCGTTACATCACTCCGGTCAAGCAGGATCCCGGTCGAACATCTATCCGGTCATAACATCTTACCGGTCGACTCACTTTTGCGCCATAAACGTGTCACGCAAACCTCTACTTTGCGCGATCAACTACTCGCGCAAACCTCAATACGCGCGACCCATTACTCACGCAAAGTGTCTTTTTGCGCCAACCATTACTCGCGCAAACCTCCAGTTCGCGCCACTCAAGTCTAGCGCAAACCTCCTGTTCGCGCGACCCGCCTTTCGCGCAAAGTCCAATTTTGCGCCAGCCTCTTCAAACGCAAAACTTCTTTTTGCGCCAGTACCTGACTTGGTCATTTCTGAATTGTTTTAATCTGTATTCATTTTATCTGAACTAACAATCGAAACAGGTTTTTATTTCACATTATCGAAAAGAATGACTTCAAGAGAAGCCCTTGCTATCGGAACCGACACGAAGCCACCAGTACTCTTCAGGGGAGAGTATGAACAATGGAAGGATCGGTTCATGGACTTTATTGAAAGACATGACTTGGGAGTCTTCATCAGGAAATCGATAGAAGAAGGACTTATGCCACCAGTTCTGGAGACTCGTACAGAGGGAACTGTGGTTACAGAATTTGAACTGAAGTATCATAAGCTAAAAGGTGAAAACCTCAAAAGACCAAAAGGTGATAGATTAGCAAAGTCTTATATTCTTCAAGGCATTCCAAACGAAATTTATGTGAAGATAGATAGCTATAAGGCCTCAGGCAAACAGATGTGGGATCAGCTAGAGAAGATGATGCTAGGTTCAAAGGTTGGGAATCAGCTGAAAATATCCAACTGCCTAAACAGTTATGAAGAATTTAGAGGCAGAGTTGGAGAATCTTTAGAAGAAACTTATGACAGGTTTGTGACTTTGCTGAATAAACTAAGCAAGAACAAGGTCACCAAATCGCAAATAGAGTTAAATGTCAAATTTCTCAGCATCCTCCAGCCTGAATGGAAGAGATTTGCCAGGCAGATGAAGCAGATCAAGGACTTAAACGAGATTCCACTTCATGAGGTGTATGAAACCCTCAGACAGAATGAAGAAGAGGTGGGTGAAATACTGGATGAAAAGAGGCAGATTGGGAAAACAAGTGCTGACTCAATTGCTCTTGTTGTGAAAAAGAAGAACAACAAGATGATTTTGTCTGAACCAAAAGAGATTGAAGCTGAAGCAAACTCTGACTCGGATGACTGTGAAAAACTGAAACAGGCTATGCTTATGATGACTAAGGCCTTTCAGAAGAAGTTTTACAAGAAGCCAAGTTCTAACAGTTAGAGATATTCTTCTGGTCCAAGCAACTATGTTCACAAAGAGAGGATTGAAGGTAAAAGAGTAGAGGAAAGGAAGCCGGAAGAAAGAAAGTTTAAAGCTGAAGCATCTAGTCAGACAGAACCTCCAAAGTGCTACAACTGTGGTAGACTTGGACATTTTGCAAGAGACTGCCATAAACCTAAAGTCAGAAACTCAGACTACTACAAAAACAAAATGCTTCTGGCCAAGCAACAAGAGGCTGGAAAGGCATTAATGGCAGAATATGAATATTGGCTAGATCATTCAGATCAGGAAGATGACGATGAAGAGAATGACGAGACAGCAAACATGTGCTTAATGGGCAACATAGAAGCTGAAGCTGACTTCGATGACGATGACAACGATGAGGTATGTGATTGTTAAGTCAAAATATTGTATCCAAGATTTAATTAGAAAGTCAATGTTAGAAAGTCAACAATGTCAAAGTCTTGGAAAAGTCAAAGAGGTTGTTTAATTCCTTAGTGGTTAAGTCTTGTTTAGCTTTGTTGGTATAAATTTTTTTAGGGCCTTGTAATCTTGTAAGAATGTATTGTAAAATCAGTTTTGTGAGATATATGAAATGGTCAAGATCTACTTTCTCACTCTACTCTCTCTCTAGTTTCTCTCTCTTGTTATTGATAATTGTTACATCATTTTATGAGAAAAGCTTGATTGATTGGGATTTGTCATTCACAATTGGTATCAGAGCTAAACCAAACATTTTCAGAAATGATTTGAGCAGAAAATTGGATTGAGTTCTAGAATTTTGGATCAAAATCTGAAAAAAAAAATCAAGAAATCAAGAACACAGTGCGTATTTTCTGGAAAATGGATTTTTGATCAAATTCAATTTATTTTATTGGTTTTAGATTGTAAGATCAATTTTGTAGTGATCGATTTGTAATTGAAATTATCTTGTAATCACTCACAAACACAATTTAATCTATTGATTGATGAAAATGTGATTTTCTTGGTTTTTTTTTAGTTTCACGATCACAGGTTCTGTTTTAAATCAAATTGTTATGATTTGCGGTTTCTAATCTGAAATTGAGATTGAAAATGTATTGTAGTTGATTAATCGATCATCCCTATGCAACTTCATGATTTAATTTGCAGATTTCTGTGATTTGAATTGTGTTTCTAATCTGCAGGTTGTTTTAATCTGCAGGTCGTTTTAATCTACAAGTAGGTACGATTGGTGACAGATTCAATATTTGTGTCACTCAAACAGGTTGATTTGCGTTTTTTTAGACCTCGGTCGAAGGAAGAACCATGGTTGAATTCCATATCCTTTCACCGGTCAAGACACCGGTCACCTTGTAAATCACCCCGATGCACACATTGCACACACACCGGTCGGTACTCAGTACATCGGTCCACTCACCGGTCCTTATACCGGTCAGGACTCAGGTCACATACTCTGGTCAATGATTACACACAGGTCACATATACTCCATTTACACCAGGTTCAATTTCACCATTTATACCATTTACACCAGGTTCAATACACCATTGAAGTTCAATACACCAGGTGTAACACAGGTCGATGCACCATTGAAGTTCCATCATTTACACCAGGTTCACTTTGCGCCACGGTTGACTCACGCAAACCTTCATACTACACTTCCTTTTTCAAGTCTTTTCGTGACAGCCATAAATTGCTTTACGTTATTCACTGTTGACGCAAACCTCAGGTTTGCGCCATATTCTGCTCGCGCAAGCCTCATCCTTTGCGTCACCAGGTTTCATTAATTCATTGGTGAACTATTCTTCAAGACACCGGTCGACTGTTCATCTCGGTCCATTCACCGATTCAATTTTAATCGATTTGAAGCTGTGATTGGTTGACTCTATAATGGGTCGGTGAAAATCAATTACAATTTGGTGATGAATTGAAATTGTAAACTGTGGCTACAGTATAGATTATTCAATTGAAAATAGCATATGGTGTAGGTGAATTTCAATAGGTGGTTGCATCAATGTGATTGGACCGTGATTCATTTCTTTTAATTGTTTGGCAGATTTACAATCATGAGTCGGTGAGTTTAATCAAACAAATGGCTGGGAAATCAATCATGGGTCGGTGGAAGATGCTGTTAAAATTGAAATTGGTGAAATGGGAATTCTTTTAGTTAGTAGGATAGTGAGATGGTTGAATTACAAGATTATTAGTGAGTTGCAGGTCATACTCTGTGTGAAGGAAGAACACCAGGTTAACAGGTTATCAATTCCAAGGTTTGCGCTAATCATTTCTGACGCAAAGGATAGATTTGCGCTATTCACTTTTAACGCAAACCTCAGATTCAAATTGTTGAAATCTGAAATAGCAAGTCCAATTAATCATTTGTTCAATCTAGATGTTGGTGTAAAGGATTACTTTGAGTAGCAAGTTTCATGTTTGTGCAGATTGTGCTGTTGATTTTTGAATGTATTCTGCAGGTTTCATTTGCTCACAGGTTTCATTTGGTACAAACTTTTATTTGTGTGTATTGTTTGTAATCTTTGTTTTAACACAAGTTTGTAATTTGTGTATTCAAGTGATCAAGTTTGTAACCTTTGTATTAAAGGATCTAAGTCTACACTTTTGATTCTCATGATCTGCAAGTTTATGGTTAAGAGATACAGGTTTCATTTGGTCTCAGTTGATCACTTTGAGTAGCAAGTTTCATGTTTGTGCAGATTGTAATCTGCAGATTGTGCTGTTGATTTTTGAATGTATTCTGCAGGTTTCATTTGCTCACAGGTTTCATTTGGTACAAACTTTTATTTGTGTGTACTGTTTGTAATCTTTGTTTTAACACAAGTTTGTAATCTGTGTATTCAAGTGATCAAGTTTTTAACCTTTGTATTAAAGGATCTAAGTCTACACTTTTGATTCTCATGATCTGCAAGTTTATGGTTAAGAGATACAGGTTTCATTTGGTCTCAGTTGATCACAGGTTTCATTCTGTCTGTAGGATTCAGTTGATCACAGGTTTCAGTTGATCACAGGTTTCTTTTGGTACAGGTTTCAGTCAATTTCTTCTTTTCAGCAGAAAAGAAAATTGTTTGAAAGTTGTTCTGCTCAGGCACAATTTACAGTATAATCTCTTGTGCAAGTTTCAAGTTTCAATCTGCTAGTTTTATTTGTAAAGAATCTGTGAGTCTAGTGGTCTGCGTGTTTATGTATGTTTTAGTGAACTGATCAAATGTGTGAGTTTCAATTTGAAAGTGTTTTGCAGGTTTAAAATTTTTTTTTGAATTAATTTGATCCGCAAGTTTCAGTGCTTTGAGAATTTCAGAATTTATTTTCTTGTGCTGATCTGATTTTGACTTTTCAGTCAAATTTTTCTGAATTGTTTGGGAATGATCATTTTTATCAAGTTGATTTCTCACTCAAGATGTCAAGTATGTACAAGCCTGAGATATCTGTTATAGAAGTTGAACGAAATAATCCGCAAATTAAGAATTCTGAATATCTCAAAAGGATTCAGGAGTTGCAACTTCAATTGTTCAACTGTGTTAAAACTCCTGAATGTATAAAGTGTTCTAATACTATCTCTAATTTTTCAGTTATCATCTATGAAAAGGAGAAAGAGATAAAAGAGAAAGAGAGAGAGATTATAAATCTTCAAAGCCAACTGAAGACAACTGAACAGAAATCACCTAAGCTACAAGCAGAATCAGTTGAGCTTCAAAACAAGTTGAAGGCTTTCAAAGAGAATATATTTGTCTTGGAAAGTTCAAATGTTGATCTTTAAAAGAGGATATCTACATTGTTGTTAGAGAATGCTGATATGATTAAAAGCATCAAAGCAGATAAAGTTAAAACAAAACTGGAGACATCTTATTTTCAACAGATGTCTGAAATTTCCAAGAAAACTCTTCAAGAGAAAAAGGATTTGGAGCATAGATGCAGAAAACTTTCCAAGCAAGTGTCTGAGTTTGAGAAGATTCTTATTAACGAAAGAGACACGTTTGCGAAGGAAAGAAAAGTCCTTGAGGATAAATCAACTGAACTTCCCAAACAGATCTCTATTCTACAAGACTTACTTGATAAAGAAAGAAAAACTTTTCAAGAAATGAAAAAGTCTTTGGAGATTGAAAAGAAGAAATCTGAAAAGAGATATGTTGGGATTTTCAATGAAATTACTGACAAAACCAAGAACTTACAAAAAGATTTTGAACAAGAATGTTCACATTTTGAATCTGAAATATCTAAGCTCAAATCCAAAATAACTGTTCTATCTTCAGATGTCCAAAAAGAACAGAAGGCCAAATCTGATTTGAAACAAAAGTTTGACACACTTTCAAATGAAAGAAACATTTTGACCAAACAGATAAAAGACTTAGAAGGTGCAAACATAGAAATGTCAGAAAAGATTACAGCTGATGTGATTGTTCAATCACCTATTGAAAATTCAACAGAATCAGTCTGTTCTTTCAAAACAGCTTCAAGTTCTATTAATGAGAAAAATGTTTTGAAAAAGAAAAAGTGTCAAATCTCAAACTGTCAAATCAAATCAGACCATCTAATTTGTTCTATGACAAATCTGTTGATGGTTCAGCGAGCTTCTATGTAAAATCTCTTAGAAAGAATTCTAGGAAAAATCAGATGGTCTGGAGAGAGAAGGGTTCTTCAGATGAAGAGAAGAACAAAGACAAAGCATCTACATCCACAACCAATGCCAAAAAGAACAGTGAGCATAAAGGTAAATCTTTTGGTAATTCTGATACTCTTTATTCTACTAATCATCTTATCAGGATTGCTCAGAAGAAAATATGATGTTCCTACTGTGGAGCACATGACTTTGTAAGTAAAAACTTTGTCAATTATTGGTATGGTTCTTACTCTATAAACCCCACAAGAACTGCAACTAACATTCATGGACCCAAATACCAGTGGGTACCAAAACCGAAAATTGATTCTGTGTTGCAGGCACCTCAAGTCAAGGGGGAATAAGAGAACGAAGGCTTTTGAACAAAACAGTTCAAAAACCGAACTTCAAAGTTGAAAGACTACGGCTTCTAAGTACATCAGCTTAGAACCCGTACTTCAACAGAGTTTGACTTCTAAACACAACAGTTTAGGACTCGTACTTCAGTGATCAAAAGACCTTACTCTGGTAATACTTTGCATCTGATAAGATATGACGGTCTACAATTCACAAGGGAGTTGTATTGATCTCTATCCTGTGCTTTTTCATTGAAAATATTCTTACGATATGACGGTCTACAATTCAAAAGGAAGTTGTATTGATCTCTATCTTGTGTTTTAAATGACATATTTCAGGTGCATAATTTAAGGGGGAGTAAAGGTGATGGCTTCTGATCACATGACAGATCAGGACCCGTTCTTCAATGTTCAGACCTAGATATTTTGCAAATATCCAGGGGGAGCTTAAAAGACTTAAATCATTTTATCATGATTTGAGGGGGGAGCTTAAAAGGTAAATATCTTCTAATCTAAGATCTCTGATTGTTTGAAAGAAGAACAACTTTCAAGCATGAAAAACAGTTTCTGAAATGTTCAAACCACTTCTGGTTCTCAAAAGATTTTATGAATTTAGAAGTGTGATTTTAAATGTTTTTCAATTCTTGAGCTTTAATGTTTAACTGACCGTGTGTTTCTAAAGATCAATACTTGCGTATTATCTTGTCTATATACTGTAAAGTATTCATACACAACGGTTCAGTACTTCATTTGAATTTGTTATTACCATGTTTCATAATGAACCAATTTTTCGATGGTAAGACCCTCGTTTGAATTTCAATGTTGTTGAGCATCATTCATTTTTTTTCATATTTGTGCTTTTATTGCCAAATTGTTTATATTCGTTCATATAAACAAACTATCTAGTTCTTTGATACCCTACCCATTTCATTTGATCTGATTGATACATTGTCAGATTCTCAAAACAATTCTCTTGATTTCATTTCATTTCATTCATTCAATATCATTGTCTTGAGAAATCTTCAAAGTTCAATTGCTCAAATCTCATGAGCATACATTTTTTACAATGTTTTTATATTTGTGCTTCATTGTTCAAGTTAAACTGTTGAACAAATATTTTTTTTTTGGACTTACATGGGATTCATGTATGAGCTTAAACAGAACTTCCATGGATTCACGTAACCAGTGTTTCCTACCCATGGAGTTATCCTAGAGTGATTGAGGGGTGTGTGACACCCCAAAATGGACAAATAAATAAATGTGAAAAGAAATGAAAAAAAAGAGAAGAGAAGAAAAGGAAAATAAAATAAAACTGTTATTTTATTTATTGGACTAAAAATGTGAAGAAAAGTGTGAAAATGGTCCAATTATGTTATTTAATGAAAGTGAGAAATGAATAAATGAGTTATTATGCAATTGGACTAAAAATGAAAGAAAATGTCAGATTGGGGTGAAAAGTGTAAACTTGGCAAAAGTCTTGAAGTCAGGGGGGTTGAATGCCATATCTGAAAGTTAAGGGTGTGAGTCAGATGTCATCAGATCAAACTTGAGGGACCTGTTTTGCCAAAGGTACAAGTCTGATTGAGAATCAGATTTTGATAATGATAGGTGATCTTGGGAGGCTCCTATTGGTTCGTTAAGTCAACAAATAAGCCAAAACCTCACAGATTTATGTAGATAAACTCGTTCTCTTCATTTTTCGTTCAAGAAAGTTGAGGTTTGGTCGAGTTTTGAGAGAGAAATCGGAAGTTGAAGTTCGTAATCGAAAAGCTACGTTTATTAATTATTGGAGGTAAAATACTCAACCAAATTTCGAGTTATTTATATGGTTAGCTTCGTTTTTAAGTCCTTTATCGAACCTTAGTAGCCTTACGTCTTATATTTTGGTTTAGGATGTCTGATTTTGCGTTTTATTACTGATTTTCGAGTGGATTTCTAACCCAATTTTTAAATGAGCAAATGGGACTCAATACTTGATGGTTTTCGTTGATTTTTGTTCCTATAGTTGAGGAAAATGATTTTCTAGAGTTTTAGAAAGAAAAATCGTCGAAAAAGACGAAGGAATGAGGTCAATCGATTTGTTTTTCCTGCTGGTCGCTGTTGGGGGCGCGGCTAGAGGCGTTGGCCGGCGTTGGGCGACAAAGCTGGTTTGGTTGGTAGTTGCATGCTGGGCCAAACATCCCTTGGGCCTTCTTTTTTTATTTGGCTATGAAGTCTTAATAATAATGGAAGCCCATGTTTTATTGGGTAATTATTTTGGACTAAGGTGTGTTTTTTTTTTGGATGCTAACTAAATCAAAATTAATCAAAGAGTCCAATTTAATTGAATTATTTAGTTGGGCTTAATTATTGAATAAAAATTAAGTATTGTTTATTTAACTCATTGGGGATTAATTGATACTTAGGAATTTAATTAATTAATTAAATTTCTATTTTAGTTGATGTATTAATTTAAATTATATTTAATTGATATATTATTTTTAATTTAGAAATTTAGATTACTTAATTAGTTATTCCTAAGGAGACGGTGTGTATAACAAATCATTTAATTATTTAAATGATCTTATTAATGAGAATAAAGCGTCGTAATTAGATCGAATAATTATCGGGACACTTTAATTTACAGTGATGAAATTATAAGGTTGTAAAATAATTACTTTGACGTTTTGGGACACTTTAATTTGGAGAGATATGTTTATAAGGTTATAAAATGATTATTTTGACGTTTTAGGACGTCGTCGAGTTTTAGACTTGGGTTTCGACTAAAGTTAGTCGAGGTTGACCGCGTTGACCAATGGTTGACTTTTATCTCGTTTGACCAATAAGTAATTTGATGATGAGATCAAATGGAGATATTTGAGTTATTAAGAGACCAGGTTATAGAGTTTGACTTTAGGTCGAGTCGAGTGACCATAGTTGACTTTTGAAGAAAATAAGCCAATAATTAGATATGGTGATATGAAATGTGTAGGTTTTCAGTTGAGAGCTATCAGTAGCCGATCTACACGGAATCAGGTGAGTCTTCATGAGATTTACACTAGGATGCATACCTACGTACAAATTTATTTTCAGCATTATATGATTTGAATGGTGATGTGTACGTATGCATGATGTTTCAGTTTACATATATGTTATGTTATATTTTACATGTATGTCGTTTATGATCAGTTGCATGCTATGTGTTTACTTTGTTTTCAAATAACTCTAGCATGCTATTTCATATGAAGGTTTTATGATTGGTTTTAATGGGTGGGCATTTGACCAGTAAGTCACACGACAAGTGGCATGACCCCGCAATGGGTATCTAGACATGTGTAGTTCTGACAACCCAGGGAATGTCAGTGACAAAATGACCCATACCCGACAAGACAGTTTATGAGATCTCTTTTCTTTTAGTGTTGCATGTTTTCAGAAAATGCATACTATTTGATACAATGTTTTGAAGTTGATATGTATTATGTGAAATGATTTTATTCACGCAAACCATGAACTCACTGAGCTTTATAAGCTGACTATAGTATGCATCTCAGGGACAGAAGGTTTCAAGTTGGATAAAGGAGAATGGCACACATAGAGGCTTGCCACTACCATTTAAGTTCAGTATTTATGTCAGGCATCTATTATGAATAAATATTGTAACGCAACTCGGTATGGGACGGGTTAGCATTTAAGTTACATATTTATTATTTTCAAGTCTTCCTCTGTAAACGGATTTAATTTAGCCGTTATTTTGGAGTATTTTGGAGAATTGTTTTAGATTATGTAACACTTATCAAGGCGATAAAAAAATGGGTGTTACAAGTTGGTATCAGAGCAGTAGTTCAAGAGAAATAGGTTATGATCTATAGCCTAAGCTTGAACTGTTAGTTGTAAGAATGATGTTTCAACTTTAGGTACGAATCAATATTAGTATCGTACATTGATCAATATGATCATAACACATATTAGACGTAACATAATTCAACGTAAGTACAGAGTAGCATTGTTGTGGCAATGCAATAAATTTAAGTGAATTTATAATTTATCAAATTTCTTCCTTTTAGAGTTGATTGGCGTTAAGAATGCACGTAGGGTGCTGAGAAGTATGTTTTTGCAGAGTATGACAGAACAACTAGTATGGGCTTAGGTCCGATAGTTAGTCATGTAAGTATTCGGATTTGGAAACGTCAAGGAAAAATATGATTTTAATAGCACCAGGAGTCTTAATCAGAATCTGAGTTGTTTTATAAATTAGTTCGCAGTTGACAATTACAATCTTATTTAAATTCCAGTTATGCATGTTTAATTTGGTATGTATGTGGAGGGCCACTTATTGAGATACCAGTAATTCAGGTATAGCACTGCGAAAATGCGTAAATGTTACATGTACCGCAAGGGTACCTCTGTACACATGTTTAGCTTAACTTAGTAACCAGTACATATTGTGGTCAATATACATGGTTGGTTCAGATAGATATATGTCCCTTACACTATGCAAGAGAGACAAGATCTCGAAAGTTCCTAGCCATGTTATTATGTTTAAAAGCAAATTGTTTATAACTTTTAGACATCAGATTCAATGTTCCAGATCAACTTAAATGTTACATACTTCGAAGTGACACTTGCCCATATAATTTTAGTCTAAAATCATGGGTTTTAAGTAATGTCATTTGGGTTGAGAAACATGACAGTAGTGTTATGTACCTATTGAGTGTAATGTGTGGACCTTACTTAGAGAATTTGTTATAGTCGTTATTTATAGTGTGCTTAGTTATTTGAGAAATAAGGCTAAACATGTATAACAACAAAAGTTGGTCCCACAACCGTTACAGAAGATAAGTTGTGAGAATCATAATTTTTCTTTGTGTGTTATAGAAGCAAGGTTTTAGTTTTCTTAGTCACGTAGTTGACAAGATGGACATTCAGGTAAAAGTGTGACAAACTCAGAGGTTGCCTCATGTTTAAAACAGTCAAGATTAGTAGTTGAGATAAAAGTTTATTTTGATTACTAGATTATGGTCAGGAATTCATTTAGTGTTCTGTACATTGTGGACTTTAATATCAGCAAAGATCCAGATAACACAGTAAGTTAGATAGAGGTCAGAATAGTTGTTGAAAGCAAATGTAAAGTTATGAATAAACTTGATGGTTTTCAGATGGACTAGAAAACCTTGTAGTTTTTCAGTGATACCTTGAATTTTGAATTAGACCCGTATTAATGCAATGAGACAAGTTCATCGCTTATGCATTAAGTCAACTGTAAGAACATGAGAAGAATAGTACACCACATGATAGAGAGTTAACAATGTGGTAATTGCACTCGAATCTTGTGAGACATTACCAAGACGATTCAAGGTGTATTATGTACACATATCACAACAGTTAAAAGCCCATGTTTGATTGTAAAATGATAAAGTTTGTGCTAGAGACGTTGATCAACATCGTTGAAGAATTTTGATGGTGACATTACATTATCATCGAGACATGCAAGAAAAACCAGAGTTGATCAAATTGTGTGTCCCATTAAGCAATCATTCAATCAAGCAAACATATAATCAACACAAATAATGCAAACCTGATATTGATTAATCAAAAGATTACAATTGTTCTTGATGAAATAGATCTCTTTCTCACTGCTTCTTGTTCACGGCGCACACCACCACCACACTAACCTCTCAATAATTAATTTTGCAATTAAGATCTTCTTAACCCTAATTACAACTAACCTAATCATATTTATACTTAGGCCATAAGCCTAATGGGCTTGGCTTGCTTGGGCCCAGCAACTAAAACAATCTATTAACTTAATTATAAAACAAATAAATAAAATACGAAAAACACACTTTTGACTATTTATTACAAAAGGACCCTAGACTATTTGTTGAGACGACTTTATCAGCTTTGACTTCAGATTTTCATCTTCAGATAATTATGATCTTGAATCCAATAAATATGTGCTTTAACAATCTCCCCCTTTGGATCAAGATCATTCTTTAAGCTCAGAAAATGTAATCTTCCTCTTTGTCTTTAGAATTTAGCAATCTCCCCAATCGATGAGAATATCTTTTGGAAAGAAATTATCTCCAGTTTCAGCTCGGAATGCTTCAGCAAATCATCTTCAAAGAAAATTTCTTCAAAGCAGCAAATCTTCATAATATCTTCAGAAATTCTTTCAAAAACTTTTGATCTCCGCATTTCTTGATTGACGCTTCTCCCCCTTTTTGATGAAAAGAGCAAAGAGTTCATCAAAACGTGTCTTCAAGAAATTTCTTTCACCATTGATCTTGCAAACAGAACCACTGATTATCCGTCAATTCATAAAGATGCGTATCCAGATCTTTGCAAATCCAGACAAAATAGATAGATATGAAAGGTAACACCTGAATCAACAAATGAACCAGTTAAAAATTGTCTGTTAGTAACACAAAGTCACTGTGTAACGAATACACAATATAAAGGAGATATTATGATGTTCACTCCCCCAGGGCTTCCATTCAATCATCGAAAAACCACAAAGGTAATTTCTATGAACGTTATGACAAAGAAACAAATTCTTTGTGTGTTCGTGCAAGTGATAGAAAGAAATAAAGCATATGATGATTGCTTATAAGGCTCAAAATGTGTAAACCACTGAGACAACAGGTAGTTAAACACAGACTCAATGTGCATGAATGAAGTGTGAAGGTGGGGCAGACTTCCTTCTTTTCAATATCCAGATTTTCCAAATGAAAATCAGATAGCATATGTGTTGCGTCCCCTTTGAAAATGAAACATTTTCTTGTTGAGAAGAAAATGAGTGGCTGGTGGGGTAATGTCAAGAGTTGGCATGGGCTAGTTGCCTGTTTCAATAATGTTCACCAAGAATTGTGAAGCATTAGAAATGTGGCTGCCCGGCTCAGAAAGTAGTTGGTGCAGAGTTTGTTATTCTTTTACTCTGATCTCTCACCCTCTTTCTTTTAATCTTTAAGCTCACAGCTAACCAAACTCTCTTTTGACATATTCTCTCATCACACATCCCACACTCATTTCTTTTGACTCCTCACATGCAATCACTAAAGGATTAACTTCTTGGGTAGGAAACACTGGTTAACGTGAATCCATAGAAGTTTCTTTTAAGTCCTAGCACACTGATCCCATGTTTTCCTATGAAGCATATGTTGCTCAGATGATTTAACTTGATCAGTTAAAGCTCAATGATGAATCAGAAAACATTTAAAATCACACTTCCAATTCAAGAAATCTGTTTGAGAATCGGGAAGTGGTTTGAACATTTAAGAACATGTTTTCTTATGATTGAAAGTTGTCCTTCTTTCAACCATGAATGAGATGAAGAAAAGAAATTATACCTTTCGAGTACAGTCTCACATCTCGCGAAGTCAAGCTTAAAGTCATAAAGATATGATCTTGTAAGCATCTCTCAATTTGCAAAAGTCTTAAGGTCTAGTCAAAGTAACTTTATTCACAAAAATTGAAATGACATAAAGCAGTAAAACACTTAGTGTACGAGTTCTGATCAGAAGTAATCAGAAGTCATAGCCATACTCTTTACTTGTATGCTCCCCCTAGAATCATGCATCACTAACAATTATCAGTAAGCACAATGCATTTAAATATGCTCCCCCTCAAACTAACATTGACCATCAATGAAATACTTCTCACACTCCCCCTGAGATCATGAACAAACTGTTAAAGAGCAGGTATCATGCGGAAATAATAATAAAGAAATGATAAAGAGATACAATAAGAAACTTTAATAGGTAACTACCGATTAGGTCTTAAGATTTAGCATATTAAATCTCTTTTCGTCTAAAGGTTTGGTAAACAAATCTGCAAGCTGATAATCGGTTTTTACAAAGTAAAGTTCAATTGTCCCCTTTTCTACATTATCTTTTATAAAATGATACCGGACATCTATATGTTTGGTCTAAGTATGCTGAACAGGGTTAGCGGTAATCGCAATAGCGCTCTTCGAATCACAATAGATCGAAATTCTATTGAAATGAAATCCATAGTCTCGCAGTTGTGTTCTCATCCACAACACTTGAGAACAGCAGCTAGCAGCAGCTACATATTCCGCTTCGGCCGTTGATGTGGATACACATAATTGCTTCTTTGAAGCCCAACTGACGAGTTTATCTCCGAGGAATTGTATATGACCCGAGGTGCTTTTCCTGTCTAACATGCAACCAGCATGATCTGCGTCTGAATAAGATGTTAGTTCAAAGCTTGTATCCTTAGGATACCACAGACCAAGATCTACAGTCCCCTTCAGATACCTGAAAATCCGCTTTACAGCAGACAAATGGGATTCTTTAGGATTGGCCTGATATCTAGCACATAAGCATGTAGAAAACATTATATCCGACCTACTAGAAGTAAGATACATTAAAGAACCTATCATCCCTCTATAAGTCCTAACATCAACAGCCTTTCCCGAAAGATCGGTGCCAATCTTAGTACCAGGTGCCATTGGGGTACCAATCGGTTTACAATTTTCCATTTTGAACTTCCGAAGAATATCCAGAATGTATTTAGATTGATTGATAAAAATCCCCGTTGAAAATTGTTTGAATTGCAATACGAGAAAGAAATCCATCTCTTCCATCATGCTCATTTGAAAACGTGACACCATGAGGTTTGCAAAGTTCTTACAGTACTTAGGATTTGTAGAACCAAAAATAATATCATCCACATATATTTGAATAAGAATGATATCGCCTTTATCCTTTTTAATAAAAAGAGTGGTATCGACCGTACCTTTAGTAAAACCTGACTTGACCAAGAATTGAGATAAGATATCATACCAGGCGCGAGGAGCTTGTTTCAGTTCATAAAGAGCTTTATCCAAGATGTAGACATGGTTCGGCTTATCTGGATTTACAAACCCTTCTGGCTGTGAGATGTAGACTTCTTCCTTGAGTACTCCATTCAGAAAAGCTGTCTTCACGTCCATTTGATAAACGGTGAAGTTCTTGTGGGCTGCATAGGCTAAGAACATCCGAATTGCCTCTATACGTGCCACTGGAGCATAAGTCTCATCGTAGTCTATTCCTTCCTCTTGCCTATATCCCTTGGCGACAAGTCGTGCTTTGTTTCGGATAACGGTGTCATCTTCATCTTTCTTGTTTTTGAACACCCATTTCGTACCAATGATGGTTTTACCTTGCGGTTTGGGTACGAGTCTCCAGACTTTCAGTGCTTCAAACTGATTCAGCTCATCTTGCATCGCAGTTACCCAATCTGAATCGGCAAGGGCCTCAGATACGCGAGTAGGCTCGATCTTGCTCAGAAAGGATTCATACATACATAGATTTGATGTGGCAGACCTAACTTGCACCGGTGCAGATGGATCTCCAATAATTTGATGTACCGGGTGCTCTTTGGTCCACTTATGTTCATGAGGGAGTGGATTAGATGCATGTTGATCATTGTCAGCATCTAGGAATCCACTGTTATCGCCTTCAGATGGTTCAGTATTAACGGGGGATGCATTTGAAGTAGTCGTTGCAGAAGTTGCAGTAGGTACATCTTGGTCAATCTGTTGATCAGTCCTTACAGTACATCCTACTGAGTCAGCTACTTCTGTCTCATCAGTGTTGGTCACAACTTCAACTGACGGAGTAGGCTTTTTAACTAGAACTTCTTGCTGAATCGGGGAATTGGATTCAGTAGAGATATCTGAAGTGATTGGATGAGTAGTCAACGAGTGTTCCATCCTGTCAACCACAACAGATTTAGGCAAACGAGATCCAAGAAATTCATCATAAAATAGTTCAAATAATAAATCCAAATCAGATAATTTAGAAGTAGACGATGAAGCGTCATCTGATTTGTTCTCTTGAGGTGCAGGTCCTGGACTGGTTGGTCCAGAAGCTAGAACTCCGGTAATTACGGGTTCTGAACTGACGTGCTCAGAAGCCATCTCCTCATCGAATGTAACATTAACGCTTTCGATCACAGTCTTCGACTTCTTCAAGTAAACCCGATATGTAGTATATGTCGAGGAATAACCAACGAAGATGCCTTCATCCGCCTTAGCACTGAACTTGTTCAGATTCTCTCTGTCATTTAGAACAAAACACTTACAACCAAAAACATGAAAATATTTAATGGTTGGTGTTCGATTGTTGATCAACGCATACGGAGTCTTCTGAAATTTGCGGTGTATCATGGAGAGATTCTGAGTGTGACACGCAGTCGATACAGCTTCAGCCCACAAAAATAAAGGTAAGTCAGATTGGTTGAGCATTGTTCGAGCGGCCTCGACAAGTGTACGATTTCGCCTTTCGACGACTCCGTTCTGTTGAGGCGTGCAAGCAGCAGAGTATTGATGTGATATCCCGACCGATTCGAGGTATTCTTCAACTATCTTGTTCTTGAACTCTGTGCCGTTGTCAGTCCTGAGAATCTTTACTTGTTTTTGCAGATTGACTTGGGTCGTCTTCAGAAACGTAATGAGAACATCGGGAGTCTCATCTTTAGACCGTAGAAACTTAACCCAAGTGTATCACGTATAGTCGTCCACGATAACTAGCACATACTTCTTTCGTCCTAAGCTTTGCGTTCGCTTAGGACCGCATAAGTCCATATGCAACAACTCTAAAGGAGAGCTGGTACTAGGTTCATGCTTTGGTTTGTGTGGGGCTCTCTTCATCTTTCCCTTTTCACATGCTGGACATAGATGTTC
Source organism: Arctium minus (assembly GCA_954870635.1). Taxonomy (NCBI): domain Eukaryota; kingdom Viridiplantae; phylum Streptophyta; class Magnoliopsida; order Asterales; family Asteraceae; genus Arctium; species Arctium minus. The sequence continues at coordinate 23,862,362 of OX941081.1, read as the reverse complement.
TCTTTCATATTTCAGCTCTGGAAGTCCTTTCACTAGCTTGCCACTGACCAGCTTGTTGATGTACCGAAAGTTGAGGTGAGAAAGCCGTCGATGCCATAACCAGCTTTGTTGCATCGAGGCCTTTGATAGTAGACAGACCTGATTGTCAGCCTGGACCTTTGACAAGTTGATGGTGTAGAGGTTTGACTTGCGAGTGCCGACCAAGAGTTCTTTCCCGTCTTCAGTGCGTACCGAACATGTCTTTGCCTTGAAATTAACCTCTAAGTCTTTGTCGCAGAACTGGCCAATGCTGAATAGGTTGTTCCCTAAGCCTTTAATGTAGCTCACCTTCTTGATCGTAAGATTTTCATGTACAACATCACCATATCCCAGAATAGGTGAAAACTGATCATTCCCAAAACGAACTGTGCCGCAATATTTGTCTGTAAAATTAGACAACATACTCTTTTGCCCGGTCATATGCTTGGAACACCCGCTATCCAAGTACCACATATGACGGGTCTGCACAACACAAATCAAGAAAGAAGAGGTTTAGGAACCCATTTAAAAATTGGACCTCCAATGTTAGTACTTGATTTTGGCACCCATTTAAATTTGGGTCCGCTTTTTCTTTGAAAACCAGAAGCATGATAAGACGAATGATAATGATAAGATGAAACATTATATGAACCATACCAAACATCAGAATATTTACGAGAAGCATAATCACATTCACCATAATTTAAAAACTTTTTATTTGATGGTGCTAACTGGAATAATTGCTTTATAGAGTACTTCTTGCGAGAATCAACAAGATTAGATTTAAAAGTAGCAACATTCACAATCACATCATCTTTACTAGAAGTCTTTTTATTCAAAATAAAACTAGAACTAGATTTAGCTTTCTCGTCTATCTTCTGTTTCGGTATCCATGCAGTCTTAACTCCAACCCTTTGCTTTCTCAAATCTGAAACATGTGAAACTTTAGAGTTAGAATGATGAGAATTAAGAGAATGCTTCTTCTTTGGCTTACCAGTGGGGATCGGTTTCTGTGAAAGCTGAGATTTTTGTTTCTTACCTTTTGCTTTCTTTGATTTCACAGAAACTGATTTATCAACTTTCGTTGATGTTTCACCTTTTTCAAATACACTGGGTAATCCAAGAGAATTAACAACACAAGATGAATGATCAGGAAGTTTAGAGGTAAAATCAAATTGAGCAACACAATCATTCAAAATACCATCAGAGTTTAAGAAAATAAGATCATTCTCAAGTGAACCAGATATGTCATCAGAATTTAAAGCCTTAGAGAATTTAGAAAAATCAGTATCTTTGAACACTGTTGAAAATACAGTTTGTTCTAAGTCCATCAAAAGTCTTTCTTCTGTAAGAGTATTCTCGAGTTCAGAAATTTTACTTTCCAAAACTAGAGGAGGTACGTAAATCTTACCTTCGATGGGTTTAGCCTCCAACTCTTTTACAGAATAACTCTCAAAATAATCATTTGAAAGAAATTTTGATTTATTAGAACTATAATTGTTATTCAACTTCTCATAGCGAAATGGAAGTTGAACTTTAGCTGTGTTCTTTCTTTTATCATATTCCTTGGCTTTATCTTTTTCAGACAGACTAGTCCAAAAGGGTTTGAGTTCCTGATGTTGAGGAGCCAACAACATAAACCCAAAGTCATAAAGTGCAGGCACTTCAGATATACCCTTTTTGAGATGATGTGGGTTCTTGTAACCAAGTCCCCAAGTATCAGGTTTCTCTTTAGGTTTGTTCAAATGAATAGTGTGTTCAGTTTGACCTAAAGAATGTAATTTCTCTTCCAAAGCATTCACCTTGTCTATTAAAGAATTCTTTTCTTTTGAAGTAGAAAAATACCTTTTAGAAATCTCTATAGACTTAAACTCACATTCTCTATACTTAGAAACAGTTTCAGACAACTCTTTATGAATTATAGTCTTTTCTTTAGCGCATGTGTCTATATTTTTATGCAAATTTCAATTAATACATTTTTCTCAGCAATATCATTACTAAGTTTATGTATAGATTGATTTTTCTCATTAATGACACCTTTCTCACGCTTCAGTTTAGACTCTAATTCTTGGAGTTTAGACATCATGGCATGCATTTAGTTCAAAAAATCAGATTCGGTTAAGTTACATACCTCATCATTGTCTCCATCATCAGAATCAGCTTCGGCTTCTGACTGGTTTTTCCCCATCAAGCACAGATGTGCTGTCTCATCCTTCTCTCCTTCTTCAGACTCTTGATCTGAATGGTCGAGCCAGTATTCATCCTCCGCCATTAATACTTTTCCAGCCTCTTGTTGCTTGGCTAGAAGCATCTTGTTCTTGTAATATTCGGAGTTTCGGACTTTTGATTTGCGGCAGTCCTTGGCAAAATGACCGAATCTGCCATAGTTGTAGCACTTTATTGGTTCTTCCTTCTTGGGCTCTTCGGCTCCAGCCTTCTTCTTTTCTTCTGGTCTCTTGTCTTCAAATTTTTCCTTATGTTTGTAGTTATTAGGACCAGACGAGTATCTCTGACTATTGGAGTTTGGCTTTTTATAGAACTTCTTTTGGAATGCCTTGGTTAACATTAGCATGGTTTCCATCAGTTGTTCACAATCGTCAGAGTCAGACTTTGCCTCGCTATCAGCCTCTTCTGATTCAGATTCTATAACTTTCTTCTTCTTCGACTTCTTGACCACAAGAGCAACTGGATCGACTACTGTTTTATCAGCCTTCTTCATTTCAGCCTTGATTTCATCCACCTCTTCCTCATTCTGTTTGAGGATTTCATAAACTTCATGAAGTGGAATGTCGTGCAGATCTTTCAACTGCCTCATCTGTCTAGCGAATCTCTTCCACTCGGGCTGAAGGTTGCTGAGAAATTTCACATTCAGCTCAACTTGAGATTTGTTGATCTTGTTCTTGCTGAGCTCGTTCAGCAATGTGACAAATCTGTCATAAGTGGCTTCGAGTGATTCTCCAACTTTGGCTTTGAATTCTTCATAGTTATTCAAGCAGTTGGAAATTTAAGTTGATTGCCGACTTTTGATCCAATCATCATCTTCTCCAATTGATCCCACATTTGCTTGCCGGTAGCATTGTAGCTATCAATTTTGACATATATTTCGTTCGGTATGCCTTGGAGAATAAATGATCTTGCCAGCTTGTCACCCTTGTGTCTATTCAGCTGATCTTCCGTATATTCACCAATCGATAACTTATACTCAGTCTCTTCTTCTTCACCATTTTCTCCGGCTACAGTGAGAACCTTGGTTGGAGGTGTCATGATTCCTTCTTTCAGAGATTTTCTAATATAATATCCCAAATCATGTCGATCGATGAAGTCCAAGAATCTGTCCTTCCATTGCTCGTACTCCCCCTTGAAGAGTACTGGTGGCTTCACATCTGTTCCAATAGCAAGAGCTTCCCGAGACATCTTTACTTATACGATTAGTATCAAACTTATCTGATATTGAGACAATCAACTGGATGAGATCGTTAGAAATCAAGATAAAATCACACAATACTGAAAATCGTAGAATGAAATTCAGAAAAATCTGATCACGAACAGAACTTTGTCCCCCTTCGCAGACTTAGCACGGGGATCCCGCTACCCGGTTAGCGGGTGGGGTCAAGGGGCAACGCCCTTACGGGGGTATGGGGGCAGCGCCCCTAGAGAAAAAAAATTTGGGCATTTAGAGGCCATATTACAGTTTGCAAAAATCGACCGGGGATGTGCTTCGACCGGTATTGAGTCGACCGGAGACTTGTAAAGACCGGTAGAGAGTTCGACCGGGAACTTGTAAAGACCGGTAGAGAGTTCGACCGGGAACTTGTTCGACCGGGGAAGTGCAAAGACCGGTAGAATGCTTAGACCGATAATGCTTAGACCGATAGTGCTTAGACCGATAGTGCTTAGACCGAAAAGGGATAAGACCGATAGAATGCAAAAGCTTCGACCGGTATTGTCTTTGACCGGAACACGGTCTTAGACCGGAATAGGATATGACCGGGATTGTGTGTGTATCGGTCGAATGCTATAGACCGATAAAAGGTATTCGACCAGAAGTGTAAGGCCCGATATAGTTTGACCGATAATGTGCTTAGACCGGGGTAACCTGTGAGTGTATCGGTCGAATGCTATAGACCGATAAAGAGGTATTCGACCGGAAGTGAAAAACCGATATGTTCTTTAAGTCCTTCGACCCAGAAACCAAAAATCAGCCCAGAAAACACTCGAAACCTCGAATTAAACAACCAAACTTTACCACTACGATCAAATTACCAACTAGAACAGATTCCAATCAATTAATTTCAATAAAAACCACTTTAAGAATAAATCGATTGAAGACACAGTGTTGACTTCGTGAACGAACCCAGAACAACAAATTCAACAAATTGATAACCAAAATCGATGCAATGATCAAATCAAACAATACCCAATCACTATAATAGATAAAACAAACACAATCCAATCAATAATAACTTGAATGAACAATCACACAATAAAAATTATGAATCTTTGACAGAAAACAGAACCGAACAAAACTCATTCAATTCAATCTGTAACGTGCTCTGATACCAATTGTGTGTCCCATTAAGCAATCATTCAATCAAGCAAACATATAATCAACACAAATAATGCAAACCTGATATTGATTAATCAAAAGATTACAATTGTTCTTGATGAAATAGATCTCTTTCTCTCTGCTTCTTGTTCACGGCGCACACCACCACCACACTAACCTCTCAATAATTAATTTTGCAATTAAGATCTTCTTAACCCTAATTACAACTAACCTAATCATATTTATACTTAGGCCATAAGCCTAATGGGCTTGGCTTGCTTGGGCCCAACAACTAAAACAATCTATTAACTTAATTATAAAACAAATAAATAAAATACGAAAAACACACTTTTGACTATTTATTACAAAAGGACCCTAGACTATTTGTTGAGACGAATTTATCAACTTTGACTTCAGATTTCCATCTTCAGATAATTATGATCTTGAATCCAATAAATATGTGCTTTAACACAAATGGTAAGTTGCAATGATATACACCACATTGAGTGCGGGTAATCAGACGCAAAATAGATCAGTAAGGGATTCTTTGATAAGAGAATGATAAGAAATAAAGAATACCACCTTCAGTTTATAGTAAAAGATCCAGATCAAATATGGTAGGTTTTTGGAACAAAATAGGGGTTCCCGCATAAAGGGTCTGAGAAATATAATATTAAAAGGATTATGTAAATCCTTGTGTTTTGGGCATATCGATAGTGATAAATGTGCAAGAATTTGAAAAGATGTTTTAGAACATAAAGACAAAAAAAACACGTTAAGACTTCAAATCAGTGACAGTGAGTCGGGGGAAAGCTCCAAGTTTCAGTAAGGACCAATATATGCCTGAGGGTCTATGTACGAAGTCAAATTAGTAAGGTAAGCATTGATTTGAGATCCTTCAAACGAAAGTAAGTAAGCGATACAATATGTGTTCTCTACTATATAAAGAGTTGGTAAAACAGGTTAAGGTATGTACTATAAGTTTTGTCGCAATACCTCAACAGTGTTTAGTATGGATATTACGTAAGTATCAATGTTTCCAACAGTTATCCTTATGCCATTATGTGAATTAAGTATGGATCAGAGTATCAGCAAGAACACTAGCGTGGTGCATCACTTTCGATAAAGCATTTCTAGTGTTGCTCATTTATCTCAGGTTTAATGAGCGTTCCCAGCAATGTTCACTTTAATGCATGTTATATTTAAGCAACGTATTTCATCCATGAGAGGTGTGTTGGCATGGCTTATGTGGATGTACATTATATGCAAGAAATTGTCAAATATATGCATAAAAGTGCAATAATCAGATATGTTACCAGTATGAGTTGATCAACGACGTGAGAAAAGTAGATATACATAGTACATGGAGATTTATGTAATGAGAAACGTAAACCGCTAGAGTTCAAGGCTAAGATAGAATGATGTTAGAGGCATCGCTTTTAAAGGGCAAAGTCATATATGGCAAATAAGATAAATAAAGTCTAAAATATTTTGGACCAAAGAGTTAGTTGCAAGAGTTGATAGGGTAGTCTATTAACCAAGTTAGCCACAAAGTAATAGGTTAATTTCTCGACATTTTTTTTACGTGTCGAATTCGAGGAAACATTTACATGATGAGTCAGTTATCATAAATTTAGAAGTTGTCAAGGTTAATAACAAGTTTTTTTTATATAAAGGAGACAATCGAAATTTTGGTCAAGAAAACAAAAAGATAAGGGAATAAGAGTACATCTTTGGTATTAGTTATGGTGTTAAAGAACTTAGCATTCCTAAAGTTCAGAAGTGACATGATAGTTAAAAAAAAGGACAAGGATTGACAATCCTTATTAACCACGCTAGTACAATTCCGAGGACGGAATTCTTTGAAGGAGGGGAGATTTGTGACACCCCAAAATGGAAAAATAAATAAATGTGAAAAGAAATGAAAAAAAAAAGAGAAGAGAAGAGAAGAAAAGGAAAATAAAATAAAACTGTTATTTTATTTATTGGACTAAAAATGTGAAGAAAAGTGTGAAAATGGTCCAATTATGTTATTTAATGAAAGTGAGAAATGAATAAATGAGTTATTATGCAATTGGACTAAAAATGAAAGAAAATGTCAGATTGGGCTGAAAAGTGTAAACTTGGCAAAAGTCTTGAAGCCAGGGGGGCTGAATGCCATATCTGAAAGTTAAGGGTGTGAGTCAGATGTCATCAGATCAAACTTGAGGGACCTGTTTTGCCAAAGGTATAAGTCTGATTGAGAATCAGATTTTGATAACGATAGGTGATCTTGGGAGGCTCCTATTGGTTCGTTAAGTCAACAAATAAGCCAAAAACTCACAGATTTATGAAGATAAACTCGTTCTCTTCATTTTTCGTTCAAGAAAGTTGAGGTTTGGTCGAGTTTTGAGAGAGAAATCGGAAGTTGAAGTTCGTAATCGAAAAGCTCCGTTTATTGACTATTGGAGGTAAAATACTCAACCAAATTTCGAGTTATTTATATGGTTAGCTTCGTTTTTAAGTCATTTATCGAACCTTAGTAGCCTTACGTCTTATATTTTGGTTTAGGATGTCTGATTTTGCGTTTTATTACTGATTTTCGAGTGGATTTCTAACCCAATTTTTAAATTAGCAAATGGGACTCAATACTTGATGGTTTTCGTTGATTTTTGTTCCTATAGTTGAGGAAAATGATTTTCTAGAGTTTTAGAAAGAAAATCGTCGAAAAAGACGAAGGAATGAGGTCAATCGATTTGTTTTTCCGGCTGGTCGCTGTTGGGGGAGCGGCTAGAGGCGTTGGCCGGTGTTGGGCCACAAAGCTGGTCTGGTTGGTAGCTGCATGTCGGGCCAAACATCCATTGGGCCTTCTTTTTTTATTTGGCTATGAAGTCTTAATAATAATGGAAGCCCATGTTTTATTGGGTAATTATTTTGGACTAAGGTGTGTTTTTTTTTTTTTTGATGCTAACTAAATCAAAATTAATCAAAGAGTCCAATTTAATTGAATTATTTAGTTGGGCTTAATTATTGGATAAAAATTAAGTATTGTTTATTTAACTCATTGGGGATTAATTGTTTTTTTTTTAATTTAAATTATATTTAATTGATATATTATTTTTAATTTAGAAATTTAGATTACTTAATTAGTTATTCGTAAGGAGACGGTGTGTATAACAAATCATTTAATTATTTAAATGATCTTATTAATGAGAATAAAGCGTCGTAATTAGATCGAATAATTATCGGGACACTTTAATTTACAGTTATGAAATTATAAGGTTGTAAAAGAATATCAGAACTCTGCACCAACTACTTTCTGAGTCGGGCAGCCACATCTACTGATTGGTTCACATTCTTTGATGACCATCATTGAAAAAGGCAGTGAGCCCATGCCAACTCTTGCTATTACCCCACCAACCACTCATTTCTTTCTTAACAAAGAAATGTTTCATTTTCTTTGGGGACGCAACATATATGCTATCTAATCTTTACTCGGAAGATTTAAATATTGAAAAAGAAGGAAAGTTGCCCCACCTTCGCACCTCTTTCATGCACATTGAGACCGTGTAAAACATGTTGATGTCTCAACATTTTACACAATTTGAGCCTTATGAAACACAATCATTGTGCTAAAATTCTTTCATACACAAGCACGAGCACACAGAAAATTTGTTTTTCTGTCAGAACATTCATAGATAAACCTTGTGTTTTTCAATGATTGAATGGAAGTTCTGGGGAGTCTTCATCAAACCAGCTCCTTAAATTGTACATTTGTTGTACACAATAACTTTGTGTTACTGACAGGCATTCCTAACTGTTTCATTTGTTGAATCAGGGTTACCACATTCATTATATCTGAATTTGAAAAGATTCGGGTATATACAGTTCATGATTCAGCCATTCAGATCAAAGGGCGGCAACAGTCAAATTATCATAGAAAGGGGAGATTGTTATTCAAATACAAAGGGGGTGATCAAAGACTGTGTCGAAATTGAAGATGTTTTGATGATCATGATGCTCACAATCATCAAAAAGGGGGAGACATTTACAAAGATTCAATTTCAATGTCATGAAGAGTTGTCAAAGTGAATAGACTTGTGAAGAAATTCTGAGAGTTCAAAAGTCAATTCAAAATGCTTCCGCTATTTCAAAGTCAAAAGATTCTGAAGAAAGATTGTTCAAAGATAAATCAAGATGATTTGTGAAAGTTTGTTTCTCTGAAGACAATCAAGAGATCAATGTGATGAAGATACAGTTTTGAAAGATTTCTCTGAGATGAAAGAAGTTTCAAAGGTGTTTCAAGAATTCTGTTTCGTATTCAAGACAAGTTGACTTTCAAAGCTTCAAAGAATGAAAAAGACTTTTCAAGATTATTCAAAGACTGAAAGTGTTTCAAAGTTCAATGTTGTTAGAGACAAAAGCTGAAGAATCAAGAGCTGAAGACTAGTGTCAAATTTTTATTAAATCTTGAATACAAAGGGTGAGATTGTTAAGTCAAAATATTGTATCCAATATTTAATTAGAAAGTCAATGTTAGAAAGTCAACAATGTCAAAGTCTTGGAAAAGTCAAAGAGGTTGTTTAATTCCTTAGTGGTTAAGTCTTGTTTAGCTTTGTTGGTATAAATTGTTTTAGGGCCTTGTAATCTTGTAAGCACGTATTGTAAAATCAGTTTTGTGAGATATATGAAATGTTCAAGATCTACTTTCTCTCTCTACTCTCTCTCTCTCTCTAGTTTCTCTCTCTTGTTCTTGATAATTGTTACATCATTTTATGAGAAAAGCTTGATTGATTGGGATTTGTCATTCATAGTGATTTGACTCAATCTGATTTTTTAAATCAAATGCATGCCATGATGTCAAAACTTGAAGAATTAGAGTCAAAGCTTAAGCGCGAAAAGGGTGTTATTATTGAACAAAACCAGTCAATACAGAAATTTAGCAATGACCTTGCTGAAAAGAAAGTATTGATTGAGATTTTACATAGAAACAATGACACCAGCGCCAAAGAAAAGACCATAATTCTTAAAGAGAATACTGAAACAACGTCTAAATTGAGAAAGAGTGAGTTTGATTTCATTGAGCTTACAAAAATGTATTATTCGTGTTCCAAAGAAAACGAATCCTTACTTTCAAAATTAAAAGCTTTGGAAGAGAAGTTATACAAAATGGGTCAAACTGAACAAACCATACATCTGAACAAACCCAAAGAGGAAATAGAGAGTTGGGGACTCGGTTACGAGAATCCTCATTACCTTAAAAATGCTAAATTTGAAGTGCCTGCACTTTATGATTTTACATTTATGAAACTAGCTCGACGAATCCCTGAGCTTAAAGTTTTCTGGACTGGACTTTCAAAAGAGGATGAAGCCAAAGAAATGGAAAAACGAAAGAACATATCTAATGTTCAACTTCCATTTCGTTATGCGAAGCTGAATAATAGTTATAATGATGATCCAATATATCAAAAGAAATCACTTTCAAATGACTTCTTTCAGTGTTATTCTGTCAAAGAAATGGAGGTGAATCCTATTAAAGGTAAAATTTACGTCCCTCCTCTCGTGTTGGAAAGTAAAATTTCTGAACTCAAGACATCTTTAACAGATGAAAGACTTTTGATTGTTATTGAACAAAAAGTTTTTTCAACTGTGCTCAAAAATACTGTTCTTTCAAAGGCTTCAAAATTTAATGATAGTTTTGGTCTAACTGATGAAGGGTTTGATTTTCTAAACTCCGATGGTGTTTCAGATGAGTGTTTTGATCAATTTGATTTTCATGCTAAACTTCCTAACCATTCATCTTTTGTTGTAAAATCATTGGGAAAAACTAGTACGACTGTAAAAAGTGCAAAATCAACGAAAGTTGATAAATCAGTTTTTGTTAATTCTAAGAATGCAAAAGGTAAGAAAAGAAAATCTCAGCATTCACATAAACCGATCACTACTAGTAACCCAAAGAAGAAGCATTCAGTTGTTGCTCACAGGTCACACTCACAAGTTTCAATTGTTTCAGATCTGAGCAAGAAAAGTCCAGAAGTTAAATCTCAATGGAAACCAAAACAAGAGACTGACAAGACTGATAAATCTTTTTGTACTGTTGATTGTAATAAGACTTCGCCTAGTAAAGATGTTTTAATTGCTGATGTTGCTATTTTGAAACCAAAACTAGTTGTTTCTCGCAAACAATATTCTATGAAGCAATTATTCCAGTTATCTTTATCTACTAGAAAGTCTTCATATTATGATAAACATGCTTATGCTTCTTGTTAAGACTCTAATGTTTGGTTTGGAACTTATCATGTGCAATCTTATCAATCTAATGCTTCTAATTAATTTCAAATGAAAACCGGACCCAAATTTCAATGGGTACCAAAATCTTGTGCTAACACAGTTGGACCCAAATTCCAATGGGTACCAAAAGCTAAATTTGTGTTGCAGGAACCCAACGTTTCAAGAGGGATCATAGAACGTAGGCTTTTGAACAAATCAGTTCAAGACCCGCACTTCAATGCTCAAAAGTCTTTACTCCAATTTTGTTTTATGGATAACTAAATCTCTTGTTTTGTAATTTATCTTGTGTAGATCCGTCATATGTGGTACTTGGATAGCGGATGTTCCAAGCATATGACTGAACAAAAAGGTATGTTGACCAACTTTACAAAGAAGTATTGCGGAACAGTTAGATTCGGCAACGACCAATTTTCACCAATACTGGGTTATGGTGATATGGTACATGACAACGTCACGATCAAGAAGGTGAGCTATGTTGAAGGCTTAGGACACAACCTGTTCAGTATAGGCCAGTTCTGTGACAAAGGCTTAGAGGTCAATTTCAAAGCCAAGAGGTGTTCTGTTCGCACTAAAGAAGGCGAGGAACTCTTGGTCGGCACAAGAAAGTCCGACCTCTACACAATCAATTTGTCAAACGTCCAGACTGACAATCAGGTTTGTCTACTATCTAAAGCCTCGATGCAGCAAAGCTGGCTATGGCATCGACGGATCTCTCACCTCAACTTCAGGTACATCAACAAACTGGTCAGTGGGAAGTTAGTGAAAGGACTTCCAGAGCTCAAGTATGAAAAAGAACACTTATGTGCAGCGTGTGAAAAAGGAAAGATGAAGAGAGCTCCACATAAACCAAAGCCTGAACCGAGTATAAGCACTCCGTTAGAGTTGTTGCATATGGATATATGTGGTCCGATGCGAAGGCAAAGTCTAGGCGGAAAGAAGTACATTCTAGTTATCGTGGACGACTATTCGCGATACACTTGGGTCAAGTTTCTACGTTCAAAAGATGAGACACCAGATGTTCTCATTACATTTCTGAAGACGACCCAGGTGAATCTGCAGAAACCGGTCAAGCTTCTAATAACAGACAACAGCACAGAGTTCAAGAACAAAAAGGTTGAAAAATATCTCGAATCTGTCGGGATTTCACATCAATACTCTGCTGCACGTACGCCTCAACAAAATGGAGTGGTCGAAAGAAGAAATCGTACGCTAGTCGAGGCTGATCGTACTATGCTAAGTTAATCTGACTTACCTCTATTCTTGTGGGTTGAAGCTATATCGACTGCATGCTACACTCATAATCGATCCATGATACACCGCAGATTCAAGAAGACTCCTTATGTGTTTTGTTCTAAACGATAGAGAGAGTCTGAACAAGTTCAGTGCCAAGGCGGAAGAAGGCATCTTCATTGGTTATGCATCTACATCAACTGCATACCGTGTTTATCTGAAGAAGTCAAAGACGGTTATTGAAAGCGTCAACGTTACGTTTGATGAAGAAATGGCTTCCGAACAACACAGTTCAGAACCCGTTATAACCGGAGTACTAGCTTCTGGGCAAATCAGTCCAGAACCTGCGTTTCAACAGAATAAATCAGATGAAGCATCAACGTCTACTAATAATTTATCTAATTTAGATTTATTATTTGAACTATTTTATGATGAATTTCGGATCTAATGTGAAGAAATCTGTTGTGGTTGACAGGATGGAAGACTCAACGACTACTCATCCAACCATGTCAGATATCCCTATTGAATCTAACTCTCAGATTCAACAAGAAATTCCAGTTCAAATGTCGAATCCAACAGTTGAAGTTGTGACAAATAATGAAGAGACACAAGTTGTTGTATCAGTAGGATGTTCTGTACAGACTAATCTACAGCCGGACCAAGCTATACCTGCTGAGACTTCTGCACCTACTACTTCAACTGCAACCATAATTCCTCCTGAACAACCAGAAGCAGGTACCAATGGATTCTTAGATGATAATATTGATATATATTCATATAATCCACTACCTCATGAACACAAATGGACCAAAGAGCACCCGATAAGCCAGATCATTGGTGATCCATCCAAACCGGTGCAAACTAGGTCAGCGTCAATGAATATGTGTATGCATGAATCCTTTCTGAGCAAGATCGAGCCTACTCGCGTATCAGAGGCTCTTGCCGATTCAGACTGGGTAACTGCAATGCAAGAAGAGCTGAATCAGTTCAACGCACTTAAAGTCTGGAGACTCGTACTCAAACCTCAAGGTAAAACCATTATAGGTACGAAATGGGTTTTCAAGATCAAGAAAGGCGAAGATGGTACCGTTATCAGAAACAAGGCAAGACTTGTAGCCAAAGGATATAGGCAAGAGGAAGGAATAGACTACGACGAGACTTATGCTCCTGTGGCACGTTTAGAGGCAATTCGAATGTTTATAGCCTACGTTGCCCACAAGAACTTCACGGTCTTTCAAATGGACGTGAAGACTGCCTTTCTGAATGGCATTCTAAAGGAAGAAGTCTACGTCTTGCAGCCAGAAGGCTTTGTCAATCAAGAGAAACCGAATCATGTCTACATTCTCGACAAAGCACTCTATGGACTGAAACAAGCTCCTCGCGCCTGGTATGATGTCCTATCTCAGTTTTTAGTCAAGTCTGGTTTTACAAAAGGTACGGTTGATACCACTTTGTTTATTAAAAAGGAAAAAACCGATATCATTCTTATTCAAATCTATGTAGATGATATTATTTTTGGCTCTACAAATCCTAAGTACTGTAAGAATTTTTCAAACCTTATGGTGTCAAGATTTCAGATGAATATGATGGGAGAGATGAATTTCTTTCTCGGATTACAAGTCAAACAATTCTCGGCGGGGATTTTTATCAATCAATCAAAATACATTCTTGAAATTCTTCGGAAGTTCAAAATGGAAAATTCAAAACCGATTGGTACCCCAATGGCACCAGGTACTAAGATTGACACTGATCCTTCTGGAAAGGTTGTTGATGTTAGGACTTATAGAGGGATGATAGGTTCTTTGATGTATCTTACTTCTAGTAGGCCAGATATAATGTTTTCAACATGCTTATGTGCTCGATATCAGGCTAATCCTAAAGAATCTCATGTGTCTGCAGTTAAGCGTATTTTTAGGTATCTGAAGGGGACTGCAGATCTTGGTCTGTGGTATCCTAAAGATACTAGCTTTGAACTAACAGCATATACAGATGCAGATCATGCTGGTTGTATGTTAGACAGGAAGAGCACATCAAGTCATATACAGTTCATCGGTGATAAACTCGTAAGTTGGGCATCGAAGAAGCAACTTTGTGTTTCAACTTCAACGGCCGAAGCAGAATATGTAGCTGCTGCTAGCTGCTGTTCTCAGGTCTTATGGATGAGAACACAACTGCGTGACTACGGTTTTCACTTCAACCATGTCCTGATATACTGTGACTCGAAGAGCGCAATCGCGATAACAGCTAATCCTGTTCAGCATACAAAGATCAAACACATCGATGTCAGGTATCACTTCATAAAAGATCATGTTGAAAAAGGAACAATTGAACTTTACTTTGTAAAAACTGATTATCATCTTGCAAATTTGTATACCAAACCCTTAGACGAAAAGAGATTCAATTTTCTTGTCCCTAAGCTTGGTATGCTAAATCTTAAGACCTAATCGGTAGTTACCTATTAAAGTTTCTTATTGTAAATTTTTCTTCATTTCTTCATTTCCGCAAGATATATGCACGTCAATATTCTGTTCATGATCAAAGGGGGAGTATGTGAAGACATTCCTTGTTATTTTGAGGGGGAGCTCACTAATTTCTGCATTTACCTTTTATGCCAAATTTTTGTAACGCATGATTTTAGGGGGAGCTCGTCAAATCAAAGGAGTATGGATATGACTTCTAATTATTTCTGATCATAACTTGTACTTTCATAGTTTTACAGCTCTTTGTCTTTTCAATATAAGTGAATAAATTTTGCTTTGACATAGACATAAGACTTTTGCAGATTTTTGAGAGATGCTTACAAGATCATATGTTTATGACTTTAAGCTTAGCTTCATGAGATGTAAGATCGCACGTAAAGGTATAATCCTTTATCTTAATCTCATATATGGATGAAAGAAGGATAACTTTCATTCATTGAAAACATTGTTCTTAAATGTTCAAACCACTTCCCGAGTCTTATTCTGATTTCAAGATTTGGAAGTGTGACTTTAAATGTTTTTCAAGATCTATTTATGCTTTAACTGATATAGTTAAACCATTCTGAGCATCACATGTTTTATAGGAAAACAGGATTTCATTGTGCTAGGAATTAACACAACTTCTATGGAATCACATTAACCAGTGATTTCTACCCAAGAGGTTAATCCATAGTGATTAAGTGTGAGAAGTCGAAAAGAATTGAGTGATGAGAAATAATGGAAAAAGAGTGTTTGGTTAGGTAAGCTTAATATTTAAAAGAAAGAGCGTGTGAGAACAGAGTTAAAAGACTATCAGAACTCTTCACCAACTTTTTCTCAGCCAGGAAGCCACAATTCTAATGTTTCACAATTCTTTGGTGATCATTATTGAAACAGGCAACTAGCCCATGCCAACTCTTGATCAAACCTCAGCAACTACTCATTTTTCTTCTCAAAAGGAAAGTGTTTCACTTTTTAAAAGGGGAAGCAGCACATTTGCTATCTGATTTTCATTTGGAAAATCTGGATATTGAAAAGAAGGAAGTCTGCCCCACCTTCGCACTTCAATCATGCACATTGAGTCTGTGTTTAACTTACTGTTGTCTCAGTGGTTTACACATTCTGAGCCAATAAGCAATCATCCGTGCTAAATTCTTTCTATCACATGCATAAACACACAAGGAATTTGTTTCTTGGTCATAACGTTCATAGAAATTGCCTTTGTGGTGTTTCGATGATTGAATGGAAGCCCTGGGGGAGTAAACATCAAGAAGCTCCTTTCCAATGTGTATTTGTTACACACAGTGACTTAGTGTTACTGACAGTCATTTTAACTGATTCATTTGTTCATTCAGGTGTTACACGATTATTTTGTCTGGATTTGCAAAGATCTGGATGAATATCTTTTTGAATTGACGGACCATAGGCTCCAAATGAAAGACATTTCTTACTCAGAGTTTTGATGAAATCATTTCTCTATTCATCAAAAAGGGGGAGAACCTAAAGCTTGAAGAAATGTCCATTCAATTACAAGATTTAAGAAGAGAAAAGCTAACCTAGAAATGCGAGAGATCAAAGTATTCTGAAGACATACTAAATTGCAAGAAATTTTCTTTGAAGATACTTTGCTACAACAATCTGAGCTACAACTAGAGATAATTTCTTCCCAAAATCTGAAAGAGAGTTTATCTACATCAAAGGGGAAGATTGTTACATTCTGAAGACTAAAGAAGGAGATTGCATCTTCTGAGCTATAAGAGAAGATTGAATTAAACAGATCTATTGGATAAATCTTTTTAGAATGATCTTGATCCAAAGGGGGATATTGTTAGCGCAAAGATCTATTGGATTCAAGATCATCCAATCTGAAGATCGCAATCTGAAGCTAATGCCGAAAAGTCGCTCTCGTTAATATAAGTCTAATGTCAGTTTGTAATAATTGTCAAAGTTGTTTATTGTATTTTATCTATATTCTAAATATCTTATAAATAGATATTTAGATATTAGTTTAAGTTATTATATTAGTTAGATATTAGTTTAGTTTAATATTCTTATTATTGCAAGTTGTTTTGCAAGTGGTTGATGATAGTGTGTCTTAGAAGCTAAGTGAGATAGATCAATCTCATACACACACAAAAAACACACACAATTCAAAAGAGAGAAAAGAGAGAAAGAGCTTCAAGAACATCAATCTGTAATCCATCGTTTATTTATCGAAATAGGTTGGTAATCTATATATCTTTGTTGTTTGATTATCTGGTAACGATCGTGTTCAATCACACGGACTAACAAAGATATTATTATGAAGTTGAAGGCAACAGATGCGCTTCTTGCTAAAGATGAAGAAGCACTTGCTATGATCCTGTTGTATTCACTTCCCGAGAAATATTCCCAATTCACTAACAGTTTTATATATGTAAGAGAAACTCTTTCTTTGTCTGATGTGAAAACATGAATGGTTTCTGAAGATCAAAGAATTCAAATGAGGATCGGTAACAATCCCAGGGAGAACAATTGCAGTCAAGGCCAATTTGTTGACAGAGGCCGAGACGATCAACAGTCTTCAAGAGGAAGAAATCGTGGGTGCTCTCAGTCCCGTTGGCCTGGCACTCGTAGGAAATCAAAGACACGTGGCAACTATAACTATTGTCACAAGCCAGGTCATTGGGTGAAAGATTGTCCGAGTCTTAAAAACAAAGACAAAGATAATGTTGAATCATCAGCTATTGTAGCTGAAGAGGAGCAAGATGGTTTCTCTGCCACAGTTACGCCACCGCAAGGTGACAGGCGATGGGTGTTAGATATCGGTGCCTCTTGCCATATGACACAATTCCAGGACTGTTTCTCTACCTTCAAAAAAGTTGAAGGTAACAATATTTATATGGGAAACAGTACTTCGTGTGTTACTAAGGGTATCGCAACTGTGCAGATCAAGTTGTTCGATGGTGTATTCGAACATTGAAAAATGTCAAGTTTGTCCCATCCATGACTCGTTCCTTGATCTCTGTTGGAAAACTATCCAAATTAGGTTGCAAGATTTGGATTGAAGACGGGATTTTACGCATCTCCCGAGGGATTATTATCGTAATGAAAGGCGAACAGGCGAAAAATAATCTTTTCCACTTGATTGGAGAAACTATTTCTTCTAAATCGTGTGTGGCCGAAAGCTCAAAGAATCTCGAGGTTGCTCGCTTATGGCGTCTTCGTTTGGGCCACACATCCGAGAAGAACTTGGAGATTTTGCGCAAGAGAAAACTCATTAAAGTCGTCGTACCTGCTAGCCTGGAGTTTTGTTCAGGATGTGTCAAAGGAAAGCAGACGCGTGTTTCTTTTGGTGTTGGAAAACACAACACTAAAGGAATCCTCGATTATGTTCATACAGACGTCTGGCGACAATCCATTACTCCATCCCTCAGTGGAGGTAAATACTTTGTTTCATTTATTGATGATTTCTCACATAAGCTTTGGGTGTATGTGTTGAAGTTAAAGTCAGATGTCTTTGATACGTTCAAGACTTGGTTGGCACGAGTAGAGGTCGAGACTGGCAAGAAGTTGAAAGTGCTGAGATCTGACAACGGTGGAGAATTTACTAGTGGTAACTTTAAAGACTTTTGTTCGCGTAAAGGCATCCACCTTCACTACACCACACCTGGCAACCCTCAATCTAATGAAGTTGCCAAGCGAATGAATAGGACTTTTCTTGAAAAGGTCCGATGTATGTTGTCAACATCGGGATTCCCCAAATCTTTCTGGGCTGAAGCACTTTACACTGCGGTGCACATCATTAATAGGTTACCTTGTTCGGCCATCGGGGGAAAGATTCTGAAAGAGGATTGGAGAGATAAAAGAAACATATATCTGAAATACATGCGTGTATTAGGTTGTCCTGTTTATTTTCATGTTTTAGGCCAGGACAAGCTGAATCCTAAAGCCACCAAAGGATTCTTGCTCGGCTATGCAGATGGTATCAAGGGTTATCGAATCTGGAACCCCTTAACTCGTAAAGTGATTCATTCTCGACATGTCACGTTTGATGAATCAGTCATGTTGAAGTCACAGGATCCTCAGTCCTCTCAAGATCCGAAAGTCGTTACTATTGTTGCTCCTACTGCCGATGATATGGAGACAGTAGACAGTCCTTATATTCCAAGTTCATCCACTCCTGATATTAGCTCAGAATCATCCGTTAATGTTGAAGAAGTCATTCCGCCAGTGACTTCTACTAGTGATTCTGAAGAAGAGATTATGGATGATGGTGGAGTCGATGGCGATACAATCCCAGTTATTGCACCTACCAGGCATAGTCAAAGGACTATTTGACCGCCTAACAGGTATGGAGATTGGGATTTCGCTAGCATGAGTTTTACAGATCAGCTGGAGTTTTCTTTTCTTGTAGGGCAAGATGAGCCACTTGATATAAAGGAGGTATTGGCCTCGACCCACAGTTCGAAATGGCTTTGAGCCATGCAGGAAGAAATGGAAGCTCTCTCGAAGAACAACACTTGGGACTTATGTCCATTGCCGAATGGTAGCCATGCTATTGGTTGCAAGTGGGTTTTCAAAATCAAAAATGACAATCGGTACAAGGCTCGGCTCGTTGCTAAAGGCTTTGTACAAAGGAAAGGTATCGAGTATGACGATATTTTTGCTCCTGTTGTACGTCATACATCTATTCGTGTTCTTTTTGCGATCGTGGCTATTCACGATTTAGAGCTAGAACAGTTAGATGTGAAGACCACCTTCCTACATGGAGACTTGGAGGAAACTATCTTTATAAAGCAACCAGATAGTTTCGTTTTCGAAAGAAAACCAGAATATGTATGTAAACTCAAGAAGTCCTTTTATGGACTCAAACAATCGTCTCGTCAGTGGTATAAGAAGTTTGATTTGTTCATGCTCAATCTGGGATTTGAGCGAAGTGAAAAGGACGCTTGTGTTTATCATAGACAAAGCGGTGGCGTTTTCACTTACTTCTTTATGTAGATGACATGCTTATAGCCTGCAGGGACCGGTCAGAGATCAAACGTCTGAAAGATAAGTTGAAGTCAGAATTTGAAATGAAGGATCTTGGCGCGGCGCAGAAGATTTTAGGCATGGAAATCGTACAGGACAGAAAGTCTCGAACACTTAGATTGACACAACAGGCGTATATCCAAAAGATATTGAAGTGGTTCAATCTTGGTGGTGCCAAGACGTCTAGCACTCCGCTACCGAAGCGCATCAAGATTACAAGTGAAGATTGTCCGAAGGATGACAAGGGAAAGGCCGAAATGTCAAAAGTTTCATATGCTAGTGCAGTCGGGAGTCTCATGTATGCTTGGTGTGTACTCGTCCCGATCTCGCACATTGTGTCGGAGTGGTGAGTCGGTTTCTCGCGAATCCGGGTCGATCACATTGGGCAGCCATTAAAATGGCATTCCGATATTTGAAGGGAATCGAGACACATGGTCTTATATTTGGGTTGCACAATGACTGTGAAATTGTTGGATTTTGTGATTCTGACTATGCAGGTAATCGAGTAGGTTGGAGATCCACATCCGGTTATGTATTTACCTTGGGTGGAACAGTCATCAGTTGGAGATCACGTTTACAGTCCATTGTTGCATTGTCAACCACAGAAGCCGAACTTGTCGCGGCGGTTGAGTCTGCAAAGGAAGCGGTCCATTTAAGGGAATTTATGAATGGCTTAGGCTTCGAGCAACCTTTCGTGCGTATTTTCTGTGATAACTAGAGTGACATACATTTGGCAACTAATTTGGCTTTCAGCTCCCGGACAAAGCACATAAATGTGCGTGATGCATATCTTGTGAGATTACATGAAGTGAAGATTGTCTATTTGAAGAAAGTCCTGACATATGACAATGTCGCTGATATGTTCACTAAGTCACTACCGCCAGCTAAGTTTGAGCATTGCTCAAACTTGATCCAGCTCTGTTTGTGTTAGTGTCGTTAGGCACTTTGTTCAAGAGAGAGAAGATATTACCACATGTGACAAAATGACAACTCTGAAGGAATTACTTTGTTAAGTGCTTAGAGCTTTGCTTATGCTCTACCTTGTTTAAGTGGATTGTGCATTTGAGGTTATTTGTTTGCTTGTAACTTTGACGGGTGATGGCCATGCCGAAGCTCGTCACGGTTGGAATGCATTTTGCTACCTCGTGATCATCCCTTCCTCTTAACTTTCAACACCATAACATTCTCCCTAATATATCCTTTCGATATATTTAGTATATGTGAGGTTGAGAATTTTCTTGATATTCGGTGGTGTTCGTGAAGTTTTTGTTAGGTGATCGTGGATCTTAAGATCCTTGTACAAGCACTTTGTAATCTCCTTGGTTGGTAATAATATTCTTGTTCTCTCTCTTTGGTGGATGTACACTATCACACCGATAGTGGAACCACGTTAAATCCCAGTGTTATTTGTTTTTGAACTTGCTATAATTATAGATAATAACGTATTTATTATTATCTATATTCGTGGGTTTATTATTCTACGTTAGAGAATTATTGTGCAACATCTAGATTATTGTTATCCGCATTCGTTGTTAGGTTAATTGTACACTTGGATTTCTACCCGTTTGGGATCTTAGAAATCACTAGCTAGCATTTGCATTTGTGAGGCACACATTTTTCCTAACACAAACAAGCAACCACTAAGATATCCAAAGTAATGGTATCCAATAACACATACTATAAAATAACGAAAGCAAGTAAATTAATCACACGAGAGATTTAACGTGGTCCCTTCATCGATCTAATAATGTACTTCCACATTAGAAGATATTATATTTGTATTGCACAAACCAAATATGGGAGTACATTAGTACAATGTGATTTGTAAATCACCATAGATAACTCCAAAAGTTGTTCTGCTTGTTAAATGTGGAAAGGAACGAAGGCCGTATCAATATTGTCCTAATTGACAATTTATAAAAAGTTTCAAGTTCCGATGGAGCTCGTTGTCTTTTTATTTTCAGCGACTTGGGCCTCTCGTGACTTTCCAATTTGAGTATTAGGTTGTTACTTCTTGTTCTCCGTATGTTTACTACCAGTAACGGCAACTTCAATGTGGTGCATGTGTTGAACTCATTTGCTTCCGGTGAATTCACAAGTCACACACCAAGTCGCTTATTATGTATCATGGCTTTTCTTCTATTCATGCGATGATTGCAAAGTCACTTATGTTGTGACATGACTTAATAGAAAAAGAAAAAAAGAATTCTCAAAGAAAAATCTTCACAATCTATACAAAAGGTTAATCCATACATGACTTAAATAGAAAACCAACCAAACAGCCCCTAAGTCACTTTTCTATATCATTAAACCATTACCAAACAGTTATGTATATCTGATCGAATAAATTGAGAGTCTCATTAAGCTCATTAAACCGTTAACAAAGAAACCCGAAGACTATTAAAGGAGGTTGGAAGGCTCACCATCAATATACAAGACAATGGGCTTTGTTCAAGGATGCTATATGTCTCATTGGGCCAAAAATATTCAAGCAAAAGCATCATATGATCTGAACCCCTAAAGTGAAAACGCTTGAAAATAACAAAATCTAACCCAATTAGCATTCTCAATTAGATAAGGTTTTAGTAAACATTCGAACTAAACAAGTTGAAGTTTAGAAAATGGCTACCGAGTTTGGATTGTAACTACTCACGAGGAAATGGCTATCTAGTTCGAGTCAAGTATTCGCATCATTTACACCCTCATTCCCAAATGCAATTGTATAACTTAAGTTCATTTTATATTTAAAATATATATATATATATATATATATATATAACGTTCAATTTATAATTTAATAAAGTAAAGATTGATAGCATTAGGGGCTTTTCGGTAATGGCATCATGCCGTTGGGATCTTATATTCAATAGATGAAAACGAGTTGAGAAGGTTACCTCCCTCCTTAATTCACACCACATCCAAAACATGAACACAAGCTTTATAATTCTCTAAACCCCAAACATATATAATCAAATGCAACTGCAAAACAAGCCTAAAAAAGTACTGGCTTTTACCACCCCACACGTCTGCTGTTAAATAAACCAAATTCAGGGTCCGAAACCAGTTACCGTCGCCACTCAACTTGGTTCACGTTCGCCTTCACTGATATAAAACACAATGTTAGAAAATTTTCGATAAATGGATCAAAGATGAGAAGCAGTAGAAACAAAATCATGTACCATTGCCATCTCTTGACAACTGTAGAGATCTATCGTTCCTAAACTTCCCCGTTGTTTGAATCGATCTCTGCACCCTTGGTGAAACTGAAATGTTGGCATTACTCAAAGCAGGCAGAGAATACCGTCGAGTTAAAGTTGGGGTGGTTTCAGGGCCATCTTGAACTCTTAGCTTTGCTTTAGCAGATTCTGTTTGAGCCATGTAACTTGGCACTGACCGCTTTATTGGTCGTGGTTCGTTATTCTCCATCAACTCCTGCTTCACTGGAAGCGAAACTCTTCTTCGAGATTTCTTCCTTTCTTTCTTCATAGAATCTGCCTCAGAAATGTTTTCACTTTCTTTTTTGTTTTCCCTTGTGATCACTGTTTCTACTTCACTCGCACCAACTTGTTCTGGAGTGGTTTCTAATTCGGATAACTCTGTTTTTATCATCCGAGTGTAATCATTTCTGCTCTTTTTCTCAGTGTCGGTTTCTGTCTGAACGGTACTCCCTAAGACAGGGTTGTGGACTTTTCTTAAATTGCGTTTTACCCTCTCGAGCACGAGTTCAGGATTCTCGTCAACAAAATTCTCAGGTTTGTTTGCTGAGAGCTTCCTCAAATTTAGTATGGGCTTGTCAAATTCAGAAGCAATGCTCTCCACATTTGTTATTGAAAATCTCCGGTTGTTTGGCTTCTGGAGTTTTGAGCGATACCCTGCTTTTGGTTTTGGAAGCAGTTCCCAAAAATGGGATGTCGACCATCGCTCCAGCCACCTCAAAACTGAGTTTGTTTCATTAGGATCATATTGGAAGTGCAAAGGCATTGCAGTAGGAGATGACGCAAGAATCTGAGGCAACAGTAGCGATAACTGAATAATGAAAGCAGAGAACAAATGCCATAATGCTCGGATAAAACAAAAACTAGAACGAAAACTTTGTTAGTAAGAATCCCATCAGTTCTAAACCAAAAAATCCATCTGTCTTTAATCCAAACAATGCATCCTTCTTTAACAATGAAGGATAGGAGAGCTTCAATTGTTATATTTATGCAGGGATTACCTTACGAGCAAAACCATTTGATGATAGTTTTAGTATTTGAATAGATGAGTCGACTCCAACAGAACACATAACCTACATTAACCAATAGCGATAAGGAAAACGATGAAAATGGATATGTAAATTACCTATGAAGTAAATTCATAAGCAGAATTATGATGATCTTTGTAATGGTAAGAATAAAATTCACCAGATGGTTTACCTGAGTGCATCTTTTTTGCACTTCAACTCCAATATCAGAGTGTCTAATCTTTCTACCACGAACAACTGCCTGGAACTTCACAATTCGGAACATACAATATAGAGTTGAAATAGCCTGTCGCCTCACCAAGTGCCCACGGATAAGCGCTTGCAGTCTTATAATGCCTTTAAGGGTCTCATATGCCCGACGAGCCTCAATAAAAGGAAGACATATATAAGTTTAAAACCGCATATTTACATATGTGCATCTAAACTGCATACTTTCATGACTTGGAGATTATTATGCAAGTATATCTAGAATTAAAAAGAAATCCTTCTATTGTGAACTAGCGAGACTCTACCACCAGTGTCCAGATTACAACTTAAGGCTTTAGGAAATTACCAAATAACCCCTTAAAGCCGCCTGCACGGCTATAGCAGCTTGTTCTTCTCTGTTGCTATCAGAATAATGTTGTGCATTTAGTTCTGCTGTTGTTGTTATGCTTACGGCTTGGTTGGGAGGCACCGGTGTTCTTACTTCACCTAGTGAATTATGAGATTGTAGGTTCTCTTCTATCTTCACCTCACTCCTTTGACAAAGACTGAATGACAGGTTTGTATTCCCAATCTCATCTAGAGACACTGGTATTTCTTTGCCTTCTCCTGTTTTCTTCTGATACATCAAGAAAGTAAAAGGTAGGATTCACAGACATGTTTAGATTTTGAATTGAGATTGATATATATATAGGGTTGGGTTCCGGTGAGAAGTTGAGGTTAATGCGAGAAGAGTGAGAAGTGAATGCACATTAGGATGAGATGCACCGAGATGCACCAGATCAATTATTTTCTAAGCCGCAATTCATAGGAGGGCATGAGATTAAAAAGTGATATTCAGATCCACTTCTCACGCTTTTCATGTTAACGTCAACTTCTCACACCATCATTTGCCATATTGTTAAACAGATCTCCTCACCCTCTCAGTCACATGCATGATCTTCTCATAATAGTAAGAGATTGAGAGAATAATGTATCATGCATGTGACTGAGAGGGTGAGGAGATCTGTTTAACACGTATATTATATATATATATATATAGAGAGAGAGAGAGAGAGAGAGAAAGGTTAGCATGACTTGTTCTGTGGCTTCTCAATGTTCTAACTGCAATGGAATATGTATATATAGGATTATCAGCTTAAAATTACCTCTTCATTTGGTTTGGAATTTTTTGATCTTGATGATTTCTTCCCAAATATTAGAGTTTTTATCCATCTTCCAGGTGATTTGCCCATTGCTCCAAGGACCCAATTAGCTACCAAAAAAAAAAAAAAAGCTTAAGCTCCACCCTGTTTATTCCATGCAATTACAGCTTAAAGTTGAGTAACGCGAATCTTGAGGCACTACTATTCCAACATTAGATATATGTTAAAACTTTTTGTGGTATGAGACATAAGTCATTCATATGAACAACAGAACAAGTATAATAAAATGAATCAATCTTCAATTCACTTTTCTAACTCGTTTTGAATGTAACAAGGTGCAGATATATCTTAAACAAGGAAAAGCAGACACCTAAATCAAGTATATATATATATATATATATATCAAAAGAAGACAACCAGATTTAGAACTTGAAAGAATTTAGTAAAAGATAATACAAAAACAAAAAGATGGGAAAAAAGAACGCCCATTTACACAGAGCATACAAGAACCGTAACAATAAAAGTAGAAACGTAAATTTTTCTCCATTTCAAATTCACACACTGTCCTTTTGACGACGTTTGCAACAGATGTGACGACGTACCTGATCGAATCAAAACCCTAAATTCGCCATTCCTGGAGCAAAAGTTAAAAAGGAAAAGAAAAAAAAACACAGAATCAGAATGAGAGCATGGAGTTTTCACATTGTGATACGAAATTGAACCTGAAAGCAAAAGAAATCTACTAGCATTGGTGGTGAAGAAGAGAAGCTTGAAGATAAAGGCAATCCCTGTAAGTAGGTGTTTTTAGTGAAGAAGGAAAGGGGAATGATGAGGTATGGGAGAAGAGTGGTCTGATTTATAGGCATTGATATGGAATGATGGATGTAGGAGATCGTAGCTTTCAGGAGTAGAAGAGTAGGAGTAGCTTGGGAGTGAGAGTAAAAAGATGACTTGGTGGCAACGCCTACGCAATACGCATGATCCCCGTGTGTTCCCCGCATCGTCGGACATTTTATTTCACGCAGCGCCTGTGGTCCTCACCTCAGTTTTAAAACGTATTTGAACAACCTAACTTAATGTTTGTGCTAGAAAATTTTCAACCCAAATCAAACTAGAGTACAATAAATCGTACAAGTTAGTCGGGTTGGTCGAGTTAATACTTTGATATATTAAAATATTCTACTAATTTTAAATATGTTGTTTTATTTATACATAATTCATTTTTCATCATCAATCATTTGGTTCAGTTTATCCTTCGTAATCTTAAGTATATATCATATTCAACAACTTTTCACAGTTATTAAATATATATATGAAAGAGTTATATAGAAATGGAGAAAAAACTGAAAATATACGTATATCAAGAGGGTACATGATAATACAATTGTCTAAGGTACATATTAACAGGGACTTAACAAAAATATTAAATCGAATAAATAAAAGGATATCGGGTTCATTGGGTTGGTTTGGGTTCAAATGACTGTAACTCAGTTCCAACCCAATACCTATAGTTTGCATATTTTACAACTCAATTAGGTATCGAGATGCTTCAGGTTGGGTTATTTTGCTTTGGTTGGGTTGGTCAAGTTTTTGAACGCCCCTAGCCTCATCTAGTGGAATAAGAGCATCGTTAACATGATACTCCCTCCGTCCCAAAATAAATGTCCACAATGAAAATGGCACACAGTTTTAGGAATGTGCAATTATTACACTTTTTAAATAACCAAAATACATTTTTACCCTTGAAAATAGAGAGAGAAACTTTCTCCACCTTATAATTAAGGGTAAAATGGGAAATTGGAAACTTACTTTTGAAAGTGGACATTTATTTTGGGACAAACTAAAATAGTAATGTGGACACTTAATTTGGGACGGAGGGAGTATAATTTTTCTGTTTTCTTTTAATTTTTTGAGATTTCTTCTTTTTATCTCCTATTTTTCTTTGTATTAGAATATAGTTTAATATAGCTGTTAGAGGAACTTTTTTCAAATCTCCGAATTTTCTAAAATATAATAGTTGTTGGAGATGCTCTAACTTCAGGTTTTGGCTTACTTAAACCCTCGGTGATGTCTGCTTTTTTTTATTAAGTATGTTATGGATTAAGCTATTTGTATATATTTAATTATTTGTATATAGTAGATTAAATTGTTATTAGATTATTGAGTTCAATAAACAATTTGAACGACAAAAATGACTATTTTACTTGATATAAAAAAAATTAAAAAGGGCAACTACATTCTTGATTCCAATGAAGCCTTAATCATAAAATGTTGTCAAATTAAATCCTTAACTAAAAATTTATTCTTTAATCGTAAATGTTTTTTTTTAAAGGGTATCCTAGGCCTATGGCCCAGACTAATCCCTGGCAATTAGGGCCTATGGCCCAGCTGCTAAAGCGTGCAGCCCTGAGATTATCCTCAGTGGCCACAAGTGCTGCTAGTGGGGCTCTTAACAAAAATGTTAAGAAAATTGTTATCGGATTGAATCTTTCCAAAAAAATGTGAAATTTGTTCTTAACAAAAATTGTATCCTTAAGCAACACCAATAACATGATTTACGCAACAACGTGGAAGAAGGATATAACGCCTAAAGCCTAAAGCATCAATTTGGTCCAATAACCTCCAAAACAACTAAACTTGTAAGGACAAAAATCTAATCTTCTAACTATTTAACACCGAGGATGTGAGAAACTTTTTAGCTATTGGTGTGGAAATTTCACCACAATCCCTTAGATTATATGTTTGCGATCATGATGATGGAAGCAATCAACCGAACCCAAGC
Organism: Arctium minus; assembly: GCA_954870635.1. Lineage (NCBI taxonomy): Eukaryota > Viridiplantae > Streptophyta > Magnoliopsida > Asterales > Asteraceae > Arctium > Arctium minus. Next base: position 23,834,452 of record OX941081.1, on the reverse strand, counting down.
CAAGAGATAGCTCCAGTCAATTTGTATGGGTCGGACCACCCTTAGTATATACTTCCACTCGTTCTGTATGTGCTAAAGCAAAGCCGAGAGACAGTTCCAGTCACTCCATGTGAGTCGGGTCACAGCCATTCCATTCCAGTCGTTCCAAGGTGATGAGGTTGCTCCAAGCACTCCATGTCAGTCGTACAAAACTCAGTATCGATCGTTTCAAACTCCATATAAAGCGTACTAATCTTAATATCACTCGTTTCAAAACCAAGGGACTTAAGGAACTCCATATCAATCATACCAAACTCTATATAAGTCGTATGAAAGTCACAAGACGTGCCAATACTAAGATCTACCATCTGATTATGGCAGTTGTATTTCTGAAATTCATGTCGAATAATATGAGGACGATTTAGATCACACCGAGAATGCATCTCAGGAATATAAAGTTGATCTAGATCCTTATTATGGGGTTGTTTATGGGGATTGTTTGTATTATCACAATACATATGAATATTTAGGGATAGAATCAGATGGTAGTGATAACGAGCTGAATGAGGAAGATAAAACAGGGTCGGGGAGGAAGATAAAGAAGGTGTAGATGGTGGTCATATTAGTGGTTTGGTGGGTTGTAATTTGTTTTGGGACATGACTCCCCCATTACCAACACAGTCCCTATTGTAAAGCCTAAAGAACTGGCTGCCAATTATCAACGCTTTAAACGTGTGAAAGTTGGACAAATATTCAAGTGTAAAGAAGACTTAAAACTAGTAGATATAATATAAATATGTTACAAAAATAATATATAAATAGAAATTATTGTGTAATGAAAATGTGTTATTCGTTTAATGTACGAAAGCTTGCCATGATGAACGGCGGAAAATGACATTGAGTGGCAGACAACGACGGTTAGCGACGATTAGCGACGGTCATGGTGGTTAATGACAGTAAATGAAAGTCAATGGCGGAAAATGACGATGATCACGATGAATAGCGGTCACGATGGTCAATGACAATGAGCGATGGTCAGCGACGATGAAAGTTGTGGTTGAATATTTAGCACTTATGTTTGGTTTGATAAAATTGGTGGTAAAAATCAGGTAGTATTTATGTAATGGTGTTGAAATAAAAAACAAAATAATAGTCAAATGGAATAAATGGCGAAGCGGCAAATTACCGGAGGGTGGGCCCTTTCGCACTAAGGCTTGCTTTCCTCCTTGCCCGAGTCGAAACCATCTGACTCAAGGCTGACCCCAGCAACTTTTGTCACATCTGGTGGGGTTCTAGTCACATCGACAGGTTTATGGTTTGAAGAGTGAGGTTTGGTAGGCCAATTCGCATTTCTAATGTGGAAAGGAGGATTTGGTGGTTAAGTTTATATAAATGTATTTTTAGGTTATATTTGTATTTTTTTTTTACAAAAGGCTATTTGAGTTAAGAACCCGTATTTTTTATTAAACCCTATATGGGTTAAGTTGTATGTATGGTATGGATTTATTTGTTTGTATGAATATGACTAAATTGTTGTTCGGTTGTTGTGTTGATAAAATTGTTTGGATGGTACAAATGACTGTTCTACCCTTAGTGTTTGTATTTGCTTTTTTCTTCAAATATCCTACGGGCGTTTGGTTTGCCGAATGTTTTTGGATTGAATGAAATTTGTCAAAGAAATTTGACTTTGAAGGAATTGGAATTGAATGTTATCAAGTTTGACCACCTGTTTGGTTGATAGACATTAGAATATAATTTGTGAAAAGAATTGAAATCTACCTATTTGGTTCACATAATGTAGCTTTAAAATTGGAATGAAATTGTGGTAAATGAACAAAATACCCTTTTTGAAAATTTTGAAACCAAAATCCAACTATTGAGGTTCAAATCGATGGATCAGAATGATCAGTAGTGGTCGACGGTGGTCAGCGGTGGTTTAGATCGGTGATGGTCGACAATGGTTCATATTGGTGGTGGTCGATGGTGGTCAACAGTGGTTCATGTAACACCCTCGAATTTGGAAAGAACAACTAATTTAAAATTTTCAAAGATACATCAAATAAAGGATAAAATCCATTATACAAATCACCACTTGAATCACCTCAAATAGATATCTAGATTAAAACTCAACATATAATAAACCAAGTCTTATATAAAGACTAAATAAAGGTCGAGTGTTACTAAACCCATTAATACTTTCTATCTCCAAATGTACGGACATCACCCAAAAGATAAGCCATTCTCGTGCATCTAACTAGCACTCAACTCTTCACGGTGTCACTACTACCATTCCCCCAACAAGGATCTGATGCACATGCCAACAAATAAAAAAGGTTAGGCTTAATGCCTAGTGAGTTCAAGAGTTTTTATCAATTATATAAAACGGAAAAGCGGAAAGAGAGTTATTTAAATCACAATTTTCAGTATGCAAAGTAATTAGAATAGAAAGTGATATCTTTCCCAAAACCCCATTTTCGTGGAAAAATACTTAAATAGAAACACCCCATAATCATGGAACCAAACTCAATACTCACACGAAATACCATAGGGTTAAAATCCAAATAACAGGACATGGGAATAATTCATTTATTCAAAAACCTTGATATATGAAGGGGATCCAATAAGTCAAAGTCATAGATTGCGGTTACTCGTCAAAACCCAAATAATATTAAAGCATAGATATCACAATATCCGAAAAATAATGTTTGACAACAACGGGGGAGACCTATATCCGTGAGAGTGAAGGGAACACATGAGTATGCCACACGTACAACGTTGATCGTATAACACTTCGCGACTAGACGTCCAAATGTTCCTACGACTCCTTAACAAGTTTCACCTCAAGAGTCGGTTGACCTTAGTGTCTTTTCTCACAAATTCCACCTCAAGGCCCGACACACTTAAGGACTACCTCCAAGGCATTACCTTCAAGCGGTGGAGGTCCTAGTGCCTACCTCCAAGGTAGCACCTCCACACTCAACCCTCCTAGTGTTTACTTGAAAAGTTTAAGGTCACAAAACATGGGTCCTGGAGTCCAACCCTGTAACACCCATTCGACCATCAAATAAAGACTAACTTACGTGCCTATAGATCTAATGCAACACAGTCTAAAATTACATGACTCTAAAAGAATGTCCAACATCCTCAAAACATGTAATTTACAAATAAACATGCCTCAAATGCATGTAATTCCAAAAGAATGTCCAACACTCTCAAAATATATAATTAACAATAAATATGCCTAAAAAGCATACAACTTCAAAAGCCCAAATTTTGGTAAGAGCAACTAATTAAAATTTTCTATATAACATCAAAATAAAGAACAAAACTTCCTCCTACAATTCAAAACTCTGTATACCTCAAGATAAAAATTCTATAACTAACCTCAACAAATATAAACTCCAATAATATACAAGGACTAAACCAAAGTCGGGTGTTACTTAACCCCAAACACAAGTCGTTCTTCCCAAAGCAAATGCGGAAGACTTCAACAAGCTAAGTGATAGTTCCAGTTTCAAGCTATATCAAACACATATTACACACACAATTAAGCCACAAGTCATATTCATTGATCTTTCAGTATTACAATGCATACAATGAATAATCTCTCTCTGTGTACAATTTCTCTCTCTAGATATGTCAATCTGTTGTGTGTGTGCCTTCTTTCTTAGTTACAAACAGTTACAAAGACACAAGGTATTTATACCTAGTCAACACATGTTGACTTTACAACTCAAACACTTAGACTTTACAAACATTTACATAAAATACCCTCATTTAATCTTGAATACAATTCTGACTCAACGTTCCCCCCCTTTGGATTCAAGATTAAATTTTTTTTGACAATAATCTTTAGGTCTTCTTTCACTTGAAAAATCTTTAGCATTTTAATCTTTGTCAGCTTTAAATCTTGAACACTTTGATTTTCTTCACAAAGCTTTGAAGCCTTCAAACTATCTTTAATACAACAATAATCTGAACTTGCTTTGACTTGAAGTATAAACATCTTTAGTTTTTCAACTTTCTCTTGACTTTGATATCTTCTTTGAATCATCTCATTGACAAACTTTTCTCCCTTTAGAATAAAAAACAATATCACTTTATTTTCTCGAACTATCTTCCCCTTTATCACTCTTACTTGACTTTGCTTTCTCTTTGAAATTGATCATTGAAAAATCTCCCCCTTTTTGATGAATTTTGAGAATCAGAATCATCAAAACATCATCAATTTCAGTTCTGGCTTTGAAATATCTCCCCCAAATAGCAATATAAGCACAGTCGTCAAGAAAAACACAGTTATTCTCCTTCTTTGGAAAAATATGAACAATCTCGCCCAAAGAAATTTGATCTCCTTCTGATCTGATTTGAAATTTTGCCATCAATTCATAAAAGTATTTATCTGAATCTTTTCAAATTCAGACAAATTTGGAATGGTAACCCTGAATCAACAAATGAAACAGTTAATCTGTCTGTCAGTAGCACGGAGCCACTGTGTGTAACGGATACACATGGGAAATGAGCTTTTATGATGTTCATTCCCCCAGGGCTTCCATTCAATCATTGAAAAACTACAAAGGAATCTTCAATGAATGTTAAGACAAGAAAACTTATTCCTTGTGTGCTCGTGAAAGTATAGAATGATTGAAGCAATTAAAGCTTAAACAGGCTCAAAGAATGTAAACTACTGAGACAGCAACAGTAGTACATAGTCTCAATGTGCATGATCAAGGGTTGAAGGTTGGGCAACTTTCCTTATTTTTCAATATCCGAATCAACCGAATGAAGATCATATAGATAATGTGTTGCTTCCCTTTTAAAATTTGAAACATTCTTTTGTTAAGAAAAGAATGAGTAGTTGGTGGGGTTTTATGCAAGAGTTGGCATGGGCTAGTTGCCTGTTTCAATGAAGTTCACGAAAAATTGTGAAACAACAGATAATGTGGTTGCTCGACTCATAAAAAGTTTGGTGCAGAGTTTGATATTCTTTTACTCTGATCTCTCACCCTCTTTATTTTAAACATTTGAGCTCACCTCTAACCAAACTCTCTTTTACATTTTACCTTAGCACACTCCCACACTCTATTCTTTTGACCCCTCTCCCCTTAATCACTCAAGGATTACTTCCGGGGTAGGAAACACTGGTTAACGTGAATCCATGGAAGTCTTTTAAGCACTCACACTGAATCCCATTTATTTTGTCCTAAAAAGAATGTGTTGCTCAACAGTTATCTTGACATTTAAGCACAAGATATCATTATCAGAAAATGTATGCTCATTAAAGATAAAAATGAAATTTGAGCATTTTGAACATTTAAGATTTCTCAAAACAATGAAATTGAATGAATGAAACAAATTCAAGTGAAGTGTTTCGAGAATCTGACAATGATACGGTCAGATCAGATATCATGAAGAAAAATATTTTGGGATATCAAAGAACGAATATTTGTTTATATGAACAAGATATAAATAATTTGACAATGAAATCACAATTAATAAGAAATGATGTCTGATCTCAAACAAATTTAAATACAAACGGGAGTATTACCATCGAAAGATTTATCTTTTGAGACATGGTAATAACAAAGTCAATAAGAAATGTACTAAACTGATGTATGTAAGAATACTTGATAAGTATAAAGACAAGACAATACACAAGTATTAATCTTTGAGAATCACACGGTCAGATAATCATGAAAGTACTTGATATGAAAAACATTTAAAATCTCACTTCGAAATTCGTAAAACCTTTTTGAGAACACGAAGTGGTTTGAACGTTTAAGAAAACATGTTTTTCACATCTGAAAGTTGTTCATCTTTCAAATATGATAGAGTTTAAGATTTAGAATAATATACCTTCAGTATAGAAATCTTAACTCCCCCTAAAATGAATATTTATCTTTTAAGCTCCATTTGACAAAACATCAGATACTTCTCCACTGTATATGTAAAAAGTCAAATGATTAGACAAGAACAATATGAATATGACAATGAAATGTATTTGTCTTTTCTCCTTTTTATTCTTATCTCCCCCTTAAAAAAAATATGACAGTGAAAATTTAACTAACTGCCCCTCAAATAGACAACAAACTTAAAAAAAATGTATCTTATCAGCATCCTTAAGCAAAGAAACATTTAAGTCCGGGTTCTGAACAGAATTATCTAGAAGCCATCGTCACATATTCTCCGGTGAGAATAGTAACTCTTCATATTTATCATTGAAGACTGGGTCTTGAACTGCATTGTTCAAAAGCCATTGTTCTTAAACATTGAAGATCGGGTTCTGATCTGGTGTAATCAGAAACCATCATTCGTTGAAGTACGAGTTCTGAACTTTTGTATTCAGAAGTCTACTTTGATCTTTTAGATACGGGTTCTAAATTGTAGTGTTTAGAAGCTATATATCTTTCTCCTCTTAGTATTTAGGTGCCTGCAACACAGATTTAGCTTTTGGTACCCACTGGTATTTGGGTCCTGGTTTGTTAGTTGCAGTTCTATTAGGAGAGATGTAGTGAGAACCATACCAGTAATTCACATAATTTTTATTAGCAAAATCATTTGTACCACAGTAAGAATAATTAATTTTCTTTTATGCTAATCTGATCAATTGATTAACAGTATAAACTAGATCAGGTTTGCCAAAAGTTTTACCTTTAGAAGCATTGTTCCTTTTAGCATTGGATGCATGCACAAATTATTTATGTTCCTTCTTCTCATCTAAGTATCCTTTCACTCTCCAAATCCACTTTTCTTTGTCATTTGTCATTTTATTTTTACCTGAACCATCAAAAAGTTTATCATAGAAAAGGTTAGAAGGACGAATCTGGTCTTTATATTTAGAAGTATGATTATCATCTGAATCAAATAAATGATTATTAGAAACATTCATAAAATGTGAACTTGAAGTTGTTTTGAATGAGCATTCTGAATCAGCTAGATCATCTATCGGTGATTGAACAATTGATTCTGGCGTCTTTTGCTTAGTCAACTTCACCTTGAATATAATCTCTTCAAGTTCTTTGATCTTTGAAGATAAACTGTTTCTTTACTTTGAAAGTAGATCAAACTTCTTATGCAACTCAGACTTCGTCTTTTGTTCTTTCAATGCAGTTGCAGATAGTTCAGATAATTTTCTTGTCAACTTCTTTATCTCAGCCTCAAATACTTTCCTTTCCTCTTCAAAATCTTTCTCTACGGTCTTTCTTTGATCAGATATTTCTTTAAACACACTACACATTCTTTTGTTCAACTTTCTTCTTCTCTTTCTCAAACTTATCTCTTTCCATAATGATAAACTTTCTCAAAGTCTGACACTTGTTGAGAAAGTTTAGCACATATCAGTTCAATGGATTTCTTTTCTTCAAATGTCTTTCTTGAGAAATCAGAAAACTTTTGAGAAAATACTTTTCTTTCTTTCTCAAAGTCGGTCTTTTCCTTCTCAAATTCTTTCCTGTCTTTGACAATATGTGCTTCCAAATCAGAAATCTTCTTCTGAAGCTTAGCATTCTCCATTTCAAAATCATTTCGTTTTCTTTCAACTTTCTTCTTCTCCTCTTGAGCTCTTGAATTTCCTTTCTCTTGTGAGGCTTTCTCTTTTAACATATTTATCTCAACTTCAAGACTAAACACTTTGTCTCTCAATTTGTCTCTTTCAGAGAAAATTTGTGAGTTTATCTTTTTCAGTCCGTCACATGTTTCTCCAGCAATGTTTGCTCTTCTTCTGAGATCATCAAGCTCTTTTTGCATTAATTCTTTCTTTAACCATGTAGAGTTTGCATTAAGACCTTCAGACTTCTTCAGCTTGGTTTGAAGATTTGAAATCTCCTTTTCTTTTGACTCAACGATCCCTACAAAATTGATTTTAGAGTTAGAAATGCAATCTGAGCAAATAAATCTTTCTTTAAAACTTTAGAGTTTTTTTTCGAATTATTTAACTGATCAAGAAGAGATGAATTCTGAATTTTCAGATTCTCATTTTCAGCTTCAAGGGTTGGAATCTCTGGCATATAAGCGATAGCACAATCTCTTTTTGTCAAAACAATATTTCCTTTTTCATTAATGTAAGGCATATTGATATCTGTAAAATATAAGCTTGAAATGATCGTCAACAAAAATCAGAAACTTTGATCACACTCAGAAATATGTCCCCTTCACAATTCGCATACAAGGAACAATTCGCATGATTTGATAAACGAAATCTACACAATTCGCACGTAGCTATAAGCGAAATCTGAGGAATTCGCACAACGTTATATACGAATTCTGAACAATTCGCACATGACTCTATGCGAATTCTTGACTTAAGAAAAATTTGAACTTTTAAGCTTTTCGCATAAACAATTCGTATGACAGAGAGATACGAATTTAACACTTAGAAAAAAATTCTTGATTTTTTATGCGAACAATTTAAGAATTCATATGAAATACTTATGCGAATTCTGCGAAATTTGTATGCCTCTTTATGCGAATTCTACACTTTTCGTATAAAGGCATATGCGAATTCCGTCCTTGAAAATATTTGCCACCAACTTTTCGTATAAAGGAGTTATACGAATTATTCACTTCTCGTATAAAGGTTTATGCGAAATATGTGCTTTTCGTACAACACTCTTATGCGAATTCCATACTTGCGAAATTTCAAATTAAAACTATGCGGATTCTTTCAACTATGCGAGTTCTTCCAATTATTCGAGTTCTTCGTACGAAAAGTCTGAATCTTGCGAGTTCTTCGATTTTTCGGTCCAAAAACGCTTCAATCAATCCAAAAGTCCAGCAGTTGCATCGACCATGGCGTCGATGTGTGGTAAGGGGGAAGGATCCCTTGGACAGGCCTTGTTGAGATCCGTGAATTCGATACACACTTTCCATTTCCCATTCTTCTTTTGTACGACTACGACGTTGGCTAGCCAGTCGGGATATTTGACTTCCCGAATTTTTCCCGTTTTGAGTAAGTTATCAACTTCGTCGTTGATCACTTTGTTGCGTTCAGGGGCAAACTTACGACGCTTCTGCTTAACAGACTTAAACGAAGGATCGACACTGAGCTGATGCGTAATGACCTCTGGGTCGATGCCGACCATGTCTTCATGCGTCCAGGCAAAACAATCGGCGTATTCCTGCAAAAAAGAAATCAGTGAACCTTTTAAAGTAGGGTCGAGTGACATACCAATGTAGAACACTCTGTCAGGTCTCTTCTGATCCAGGACGACTTCTTCCAGTTGATATTCGTCGGTAGTTTCAGGTTCGACCTGGCTCTGTAATTGCTAGATGTTATGCTTTCTAGGCTTCATAGAAATTTTGTAGCACTCGTGTGCGATCTTACGTTCACTTTTGATTTCTTGGACACCACAAGTTGTTGGAAACTTGATCGTCTGATGGTACATTGAGGGTACGACTTTCATGTCGTGTATCCAGGGTCGTCCTATGATCACGTTGTATGCTGATGAACAATCGATGACGCTGAATTTGGTCTGTTTATTGATTCCTTTGGCAAATACTGGGAGAATGATTTCCCCAATGGGGTTAGCCATGTCTCCATTGAAGCCTACAAGGACCGTCTAGCGTCGCACGATCTCCGATTTATCGATTCCCATTGCTTTGATTGTGGCGAGGAAGATAATATTAGTTGAGCTTTCTCCGTCGACCAAGATCCTTTTTGTAGAGCAATTACCGATCGTGAGTTGGATTATCAATCCATCATGATGCTTCTTTCATTGATCACCAAGGTCTTCTTGATCGAAGATAATGGGCATGGCCTCCAATTCAAGGTCTTGCTTCAGTCGTGACGTCCGCGGCACAGGAAGTTCTCCAGACTCTTGGCTAGCATGTCGTTTTGCTGCTGAATAAGGTAAGCCACAGACATCGAATCCTCTAGTTATGCAATTAACGACTTTTATATGCTCGGGTGAGGCAGTTCGTGCGTTTGTTCTCAATAAATCTTGCAATGTCCCTTTGGGGATGAGCCATGACAATTATCATCTCAGAGCGATACAATCGTTTGTCTCATGACCATGATCGTTGTGGAAGTTTCACCATTTAGATTTGTCTTTCCTGGCATCATCTCTTTCGCTCTTTGATGGCCACTTGACATTAGTTTGCACATTTTTAAGAGCTTCGACGATATCTTTGGATGTTCCTTTATACTCATAAAAAGAGATCTTTGGATGCTGGGGGAACTTATTAACTGGAGCAGTTTTCTTCTTGATGAATCTCACGTTCGAGACTTGTTTGGAATTATCAACACGAGCAGTCGACCTTGCTTTGAAGTCTGCCTTTTTGACACTTAGTGCTTTCTTATCTTCTGAATGCTTACGACGAAAAGTTGCATCATCCTCAACTCGCATGTAGGCTAGCGTGCGAGCTCGTATGTCTTCAAAGTTTTCTGGGGGATATTTCGTCAAATCCATGTAGAGATCAAAGCCATCGTCGAGGCCTCACTTGTATGCCTCGGTTGCAGTTCGAATGTCACAGTTTTGTATACCGATCATCTCAGAGTTAAAACGGTTTCGAACTGATTCACCTGTCTTTTGTGTGATGTAGTAAAGATCACTGGTTTGTTTCTCCATTTTACGACTGTTGGTAAATTTCTGAAAGAATTGGTTAACCAACTCTGCAAAACTGTCGATAGACTTGGGTCGTAAATTTATCAACCATTGAAGAGCATCTCCAGTAAGGGTCGCACCGAAACTTTTGCACATGCAGACTTCTTGATACTGGTGAGGAATCGATACAGTCCACATTAGCTGCTTGTATTGTGCAATATGCTACGTTGGATCGCTAATTCTCGAATATTTTGGTGTGAACGTCGGGATGTTGTATTTCTTCGACACGTCGACCAAGGCCATCTCATCGACGAAAGGTGATGCTTAAAATCCTATCTTTGGTTCAATGTCTACTGGTACAGCGGCTCCAGGTAGTTTAGCGAGTAGTAGTAACATCTTTTCGTTTTTCTCTTCCAACTGTTTTAGGCGTCATGCGACAGGGTCATCTTGAACCGCTACTAGGCATGAATCCATAGTCTTAAGACATAGGACTTGCATTAGGAATAAAGCTATTGTTCTGCGACATGCCCCCATTATCCACATTCAATGGTAAATGCATGTAAGGCATGGTCACTGATGGAAGCGATGTCACAGGAGGTGGCATTGATGGGACCGTTGGGATGGATAAAGTAGCGACTCCAGTATTCACTCTCATACCTTGCATTGGCCTGGGGTATGGAGGTGGAACACCTGCAAAAGACATGTTAAAGGGTGTCCTTAGACCGAAGGGAGGTCCAAATTGGTTGCCTATATTTGGATTCCTCATTGTTGGATTCCTCATGACGACGAGTTCTTCATTAGCCCTGCGATTTTGCTCGTCCAGGGTATGAATTCGGTTTCGAGCGGCATCCAGCTCCATGCGCATTTGAGCGATGATATTGGCTTGAGTTCCTTGTGTTGCCATGATCCTGTCAAACAAGAATCCTGCACTAAAATTGTTAGTAGATCGTGCTCTCTGTCGAGGATGTTACTCTAGATGGGGCCCCACGATGGGCACGAAACTGTTAATGCCAAAAATAATCCAAAGGAAGATATAAGGTCGGTGTGGAGCTTTAACAACTAAAGTAGGCCATCACTTGACAAATCACACGACAAGGATAAAAAATAAGATGAACGCAGAGATTTGGTGACGGGGAAAACCCCGTCGAGGGTAAAAACTGTTGACGATAGTGAGGATCGTCAAGTGCACTATGGACGTCAAACAGGGACGTCGTCCTTTAGAAGGAGTGATTACAAGTACAATTGACTTTTGGATCAAATAATTGTATTCAAGATTGAAGTTAAATTAGAGGGTCTAAACTGTATTTATTTTATAGTTAAAGTTTGGGGTTTAAATTGTAATAAGTTGTAAATGGGCCTCATATCTCAAGCCCATTAAGCATTAAGCTTAAAGCCCATATGGCTTAGGTATTTAATGTTTTATTATTTAGTTTTTAGGGTTAGATACCTCATAATCGTAATTAGAGATTAAAGTAGCCGTACGTATTATTCTCTGTAATCGTATTCAAGGTATCAAGAACACACACAAAGTTTTCATTGATTAATCAAGGGATTGTGGTATGTTATTCTGATCTTTTATCTCTTGATCTTTATTGTGTGGTGTGTTTGTTTATCAACTATATTATCTGGGTTTAACAAGTGGTATCAAAGCCTAAGAATCAAGCTTTTGGATTAAAACTGTTTATCGATTTATCTGTGGTATCTGCGTTCATCGATTGTTCACTGGGTGAAAATCAATTTCTTGATTTAGTATGTTTTTATGCATAAGATTGATTTGATTAGATGAGTTTTATGTTATTAAATATGATCTGATAGTTCAATCGCACTTTAACCTTCAATCGATTAGCTTTTTATGAATTTTTGGTTATCTGGGTTCGTATTCATGTCGACTATTGTGTTCTTCAAATTGATGCATGAAAGTTGAAATTAATCTTTGATTTTGATTGCACTTTGATTAATACATGTTTCTGGGCACAAAGGTATAATTTTTGTATTCAATTTCTGTGGTTAAAGTGTTTTCTGGGTTGATTATTGTTTCTGAGTCGAAAGCTATTAAGAACACCGGTCGTTCTTCATCAATACCGGTCCCAGTCGATATTCAAGTCGACGGGATACAGGTCGACCTTAGACGCGCAAATTATTATTTTGCGCTATACACTATACCGGTCAATACAATTGTCCGGTCGCCCGGTCAAACAAGTTACCGGTCCAAGCAGGACACCGGTCGACGTGATATCGGTCAGGACACCGGTCAATAGACCAGTCTGGTCTCGCCATACCGGTTGTACTCATATCGGTCGGCCTTCTCACATCATCTCCGATCATAGGGTATCGGTCGAATAAACTTTATCGGTCCCTTCATACCGGTCGCAGGACTATCCGGTCATATCACTCTACCGGTCGACACATTACCGGTCAAAGCACTTCCCCGGTCAAAAATCCTTCCCGGTCGTGCAACATCCCGGTCGAGCGAGACTCCAGTCAAGTAAGACCCCAGTCGAAACAAGATACCGGTCACACTCTCCTTTGCGCCAGTGTCTATTCGCGCAAACCCACACTTTGCGCCACCCGAGGCTCGCGCAAACCTCACTTTGCGCGACCCACATCTCACGCGAACCTCTGTTGTGCGCCACCCACGGCTAGCGCAAACCTCACTTTGTGCGACTTGACCCTCGCGCAAACCGTCCTTTGCGCCGCTGTCCTTAGCATATATCTGATTTTTGCACCAGATTTAACAGTTTAATCTATTTGTGTTTTATACTGTGTGAGAGGACTGCATTTAACTATTTTTGGAAATTTATTTTTCTGGAAATTTTTGAGTGTAGTTTTTATCTTATACTTGATTCTAACGATCTCATCTAGTTGATTGTCTTGGTACAGATTAGTTTGATTTCTAACCATACAACTAAGATGTCGAATCAGCTTCTCTCAATGGGCTCTCAGTCCAAACCTCTTGTCCTCATGGCTGATGAATATCAGCAATGGAAAAATAGAATGATCCAGTTTCTGAATCACAAGAACAGAGAATACATGGAATCAATCATCAATGGTCCAGTAAATCCAATGATCAGAGTACCTGGTCAAGCAGAAACTGAAACCTCTCCTGAGATCCCTGATAGGTTTGTCCCAAAACCATACCAGTACTTCAGTGAAAAGGAGAAAGAGCTTTACAAGATAGATGAATAGGCTCTCATTTATCTGACAATGGCAATACCAAATGACATCTACAACCGCGTAGACAGTTGGTGCTCTGCTAAATAAGTCTGGGATGAACTATCAAGACAGTTTGAAGGAAGTGAAGCCTCCATCCAAGCCAAGCAGAATCTATGCATAAATGCCTATGAGGGGTTTCACGCAAAGGAAGGAGAGACGCTGCTAGAGACCTACAACATATATAATATCATTCTCAATGACTTGCGGAGGAACAATATATCTAAATCAGCTTCAGAGATAAATTATAAGTTCATCAAGAATCTGAATCCTGAATGGAAGAACTTTGCCATCAACCTTCAGATCTCAAAGAATATGGCTCAAGAAAATGTCACTGATATCTTCTCTACTCTTTCTCAGCATGAGGATGAGGTGAGAACCATCAATAATGAGTCCAATAAACTGAAGGATTTTGTGGCTCTCATAGCTGGCAAAGGAAAGAGTTCAGTTCCGATATCCTCTGCAAGGTCAAAGAAAAAGGTGTCTAAAGCTCTTGTTACGGATTTTACTGAGTCTGATTCTGCTTCGAGTGATGAAGAACTGGAGATTGATTCTGATCCGGATATACAGAAGTTCTCTGAGGACTTGGCTCTAATTACTCAACGATTCAAGAAGAGCTTTGGCAAGAAAAAGTACTACTCAAAGCCAAAGTATGATGGTTACAAGAAAGAGAAGTCTGAGATGCGATACAAGCCGAGGTATGGAAGGAGAGAGGAAAGACGAGAAGACCGGAAGGAAGACAGAAGAGAAGATAAGAGAGAGGCAAAGAAAGAAGACAGAACGGATGAACCGGGCAGATGCTACAACTGCGGCAAATTTGGGCACTTCTCCAGAGATTGCAAGTTCAAGAAGGTAAAGAACTCAGAATACTACACGAGGAAGTCACTCATTGCCAAGAAAGATGAAGAGGGAAAGATGCTTATGGCTGAAGAAGAAAACTGGTTGTTTCAAAGTTCTAATGATGAGGAGCAGGCACACTTCACCCAAGTTTCATACATGGCAAAACTGGATGGTGACGATGAAGATTCTGAGGCACATTCTGAAGATGCGAATTCTGAGGTAAGTGATAATTTTGACCTTATTGAATCTCTAATGGCCCAAATACATAGTATGAAGGATGAATTTGCTTTATTGAAAGGTAAACTTAGTTATGTGCATCAATCAGTTTTAAGTTTTCGTGATGAAAACGCATTGTTAAAAGTTGTTGTGGAAGACAAAGAAAAAGAAAATGATGGTTTAAAAGCTGAAAAAGAATCTTTAAAAAGAAAAATATTTGGATTAGAAAATGATCTTGTAAATCTTAATGCTGTAAAGGGTGAGTTTCAAATTAAATTTGAAGTTTGTTTTCAAGAGAGAAATGAAGCTTACACCAAAATCAAGCAATTGGAGGATATTAACATGAAACGAGGTCAGACTGAGCAGACATTAAATCTATTGACCAATAAACTCCAAGACGAAAGGTTTTATAAACTTAAACCAGGTTTGGGTGTGCCAACTAACGAGATTTTGAAAAAGGCACCGGAGCACTTATATAATTTTGATAAATTTGGCTCCGCAATCAGACTCATTCCTAACATTCGTGCAACCTTTGTTGAAGCAAGTACTTCTAAACCTTTTACAGAGACCAAAGGTCGAGAAGAAATAGGGAAGGACAAGTCTTGTGAAACTGATTCTCAAAATTCTTTTAAATCAGTTGGTTTTAAATACAGTGACTTGAACAAAAGCTATGAAACTCGAAAGATCGAAATAACTGAGTTTGATTCACTGTTTACCACATCTTCAAAAGAATCAGTCAGCAATGACACGGTTCCACCTGAGACTGCATGCAAATATGATGAGTATGAATCGGATGTTGATCCATCTACTATACTATCAGTCTCAAGTCCCATTGCTTCTAAATCTTTACTTATTGAAGAGGTTGAAGAAGAAACTATCATCACGAATGGATCTTGTTCTAAAAATGATAAAATGGAGTTTATTGAAAACATGACTGAGGAAAGGTTTTCTGAAATGATGAATGCCTCAGATTTTGATCTTATTTCTACTGCAAAGGAGTCAAATTCTGTGAGTGATCATACATCTGAATTGATGAAGCAAATTGATATGTTGCAACAGTCTCTTGATGAGGTTGAAGATGAAAACTTTGATCTCAAATTTAAACTTGAAAAATCTTTGAAAGAAAATCAAGAGCTTTGCACAGAGATCAATGATTTGAAAATTACTTTGTTTAAAAATGCTTCAAATGATAAACAGATGTTCAATGATCCAAGCTGGACGGTAAGAACTAATCCAGAATTTGATGCTCCTGCAAAACCTTCAGTTGTTTACTCTGATTGTCCTGAATATCCACCTAGTATTTTTGAAAAGGGTGAGACTTCAAGTAGCTCTAGAAAAGAACCACCCTCTAAGATAGAGACTAACAAGGTTCCTGTTTCTGTTTCAGATATAAAAGGAAATGGAGTTGGGAGGAGTAAGAAGAATAAAGATGATAGTTTGAATAAAAATAATAGTTTGACTCTTAGTAGTTGTACTACAGACAGTGTTATTTTGAAAAGTAATTCTTTTGATGGACATGAATGTAAGATTTGTTCCGATAAATCTAAGTTTATGAATTTTGCTCGAAAGAATCTATATTGCAAACACTGTTGGGATAATTCTTTCAAATACTACTCCCCTTCTAAGTCCAAAAAGAGTAAAAGAAAAGCTAAACTGAACCTTAACTCCAATTCTAGTTCTAATTCTTCCACACAACCCAAAGTGTTTCGAGCTAAGGTTGCCAATCCTAAATCTAAAAAGCATTTTCCGGAACTAAATGTTAAAATGGTTTGGAAATGGGTTCCAAAACCCCGTTATGAATGAAGAGTTAAAGTTAAACCTGCTGATATTCCTGAATTGCGTGAAGCTAACCGCGAAGGACCCATCTTGATATGGGTACCTAAGCAAAACTAATTGTCTCTTTTGCAGGCCTGTCGATTGTGGGTGATAGATTCCGGATGTTCACGCCACATGACAGGATTCAAGCACCTCTTGCATAACTATGTGGAGGAGCCTGCCGGAGCAGTTCGTTTTGCAAATTCTGAAATAGAAGGACACGTCAGAGGATATGGCATGCTTGACAATGGAGTTGTGAAGATTCAAAAAGTGTTATATGTAGAAGGGCTTGATCACAACTTATTTAGCACCAGTCACTTCTGTGACATGAAATATCAAGTCTGCTTCACAACAACTCATTGCTATCTTGAGGATCCCGATGGTTACGAAGTCTTCAAAGCTGAGCGCCATGGAAATCTATACTATGTAGATTTTCCTACACTGTCTGCCACACGTCCAGTATGCCTATTAGCCAAAGCAACTAAAGCACAAACGTGGACGTGGCATCGACGATTATCTCATCAGAATTTCAGATCCATAGCTAAGCTACAGAGACAAGGTCTGGTCAAAGGTCTACCAGAGATGAGGTTTGAGAAAGACTCATTATGCTTTGCATGTGAGATGGGAAAAATGAAGCGAAGCTCATTCAAGTCCAAAACTGATTCATCGACCTCATCTGCATTGGAACTTCTTCATATGGACCTTTGTGGCCCAATGTGAACGGCGTCTATCAACGGCAAGAAGTACGTTTTAGTAATGATAGATGACTATTCGAGATATACATGGCTCGAGTTTCTTCGCAACAAGTCAGATGCGCTAGGATTGATTATCGCTTTCATCAAGCGCATTCAAGTACGTCTTCAATTGCCAGTCAGAACTATTCACAGCGACAATGGCACGGAGTTCAAGAATGACACCTTACAGAGTTATCTTACTTTTGTGGGAGTTTCACATAACTTCTCTGCAACCTACACTCCACAACAGAATGACATTGTTGAACGGAAGAACCGCACTCTTGTTGAAGCCGCTCGTACTATGCTTGCATATTCTGATCTACCCATGTATCTTTGGGCTGAGGCAGTCGCAACAGCATGCTTTACTCAGAATCGTACCATCGTGGTCAAACGGTTTGATAAAACAGCATATGAGTTAATCAACAATCGTAAGCCTAATATCAAATTCCTTCGTGTTTTTGGTTGTAGGTGTTACATTCTACGCGAGCGTCAAGGTCTATCAAAATTTGATAAGAAAGCAGATGAAGGATATCTCGTTGGATACTCGCTGACATCTAAAGCTTATCGAATCTACATAATTCGAACCAAGATGATTGTTGAAAGCATGAATGTCTCCTTTGATGAGAATTCTACTCGGATTTCTGGACACAACAGTTCAGAACTCGGACTTAAGAACAAAGCTTCTATTCACTCCGGAATAGAACCAGTGTCTAAAGGATGTACTACTTCTAACTCTAACTCTACTTCATCTGAGTTAGATTTATTGTCTGTTGATGCCTTCACTGATATTTGTGTAGATTTTGACAAAGGCATATCTACAACAACAACATGCTCGGAGGTCCCTGCTACTTCTGAAGATATGTATGGACCTTCCGAAGAAGTTACTGAAACTGCATCTCCATCAGGTACAAGTAAACCGTTAGTTTCTGACTCTACTAATGCTGAATCTGTCTCTACAGATAGTCCTTCTGGAAATGAAGTCACGAGTACTTCAACCGCTAGTCTAGAAGCTTCAGTATCAGAAACACCAGTACAAGATGTCCCGAGTACATCTATGGAGCTACCTGTCGTGCATGATGAATATAATGCATCAAATACGCAACAAACAGTTGAATCCTTACCAAGTACACATCGTTGGACTAAGGATCATCCCCTGCATAACGTGATAGGTGACGTACAATCCGGTGTCACGACAAGATCTGCATCAGCAAATTTCTGCATGTTCTCAAGCTTCCTTAGTTCCCTAGAGCCAAAGAAAGCATCAGAAGCTCTACGTGATCCCTTCTGGATTTCTGCTATGCAAAACGAGTTTCTACAATTCGAACGGAACAAGGTTTGGCGCCTGATCCCACTACCTAAAGGCAAAACGGTTATTGGAACAAAGTGGGTTTTCAGAAACAAGAAAGACGAAGCTGGAGTAGTTGTGAGAAACAAAGCTCGATTGGTTTCCAAAGGGTATTGTCAACAGGAGGGCATTGACTATGATGAAACATTCGCCCCTGTCGCAAGGATCGAAGCCATCAGAATCTTCTAGGCATATGCAGCGCACAAGAACTATACAGTCTATCAAATGGACGTAAAGTCAGCTTTCCTAAACGGCGTTCTGCATGAGGAGGTCTACGTGGCTCAACCTGAAGGTTTCATTGATCCTCATCACCCTGATCATGTCTACGTTATAGACAAAGCATTGTATGGTCTTAAACAAGAACCAAGAGTCTGGTATGAAACTCTAACTAAATTTCTCCTAGCTTCTGGTTTCAAGAAAGGTACAGTTGATACTACCTTATTTCTTAAAAGGCAAGGTGAGGACTTGATTCTCATTCAGATTTATGTTGAAGACATAATATTTGGGTCGACAAATCAGAAATTTTGCAAGAACTTTTCTAAAATCATGGAAACAAAGTTTGAAATGTCGATGATGGGTGAATTAAATTTCTTTCTTGGTTTACAAGTAAATCAATTACCCGATGGCATTTTCATTAATCAAGCTAAATATATAAAAGACATGTTAAGAAAGTTCAATATGTCAGACAGTTCAATCATGAAAACACCAATGGCTACTGGTACACTCTTAGACGCAGATCCCTCCGGGAAACCTGTTGATCAAAAGGTGTATCGTAGCATGATTGGTTCTTTACTTTATCTGACTGCCAGTCGCCCAGATATAATGTTTGGCACATGTTTTTGTGCGAGATATCAGTCTAATCCTAAGGAGTCGCACTATAATGCTGTTAAGCGAATCCTTAGATATCTCAAAGGCACTCCTAATTTAGGCCTTTGGTATCCAAAGGATTCTCGTTTTGAACTAACTGCCTTTACAGATGCTGATCATGCAGGATGTAAGCTAGACCGAAAGAGCACCTCTGGATCATGTCAATTTATAGGTGATAAACTTGTCAGTTGGACCTCAAAGAAACAAAACTGTGTTTCAACATCCACTGCTAAGGCTGAATATGTAGCTGCTGCTAGCTGCTGTTCACAAGTCCTCTGGATGAAGACACATTTAAGGGACTTTGGCTACAACTACAAGCGTATTCCTATTTATTGTGATTCCAAGAGCGCAATCGCCATAACTGCTAACCCGGTTCAGCATTCGAAGACCAAGCATATCGATGTACGCTATCACTTCATCAAGGATCATGTAGAAAAAGGTGATATCGAAATGCACTTTGTTCAAACTGACTTCCAGTTAGCTGATCTTTTCACCAAGTCGTTGGATGAAAAGAGGTTCCACTTTCTCATCAGCAAACTTGGTATGTTGAACATGTCATCTTAGACCTTACTCATGATTCAAGGGGGAGTATTCTAAGTTTTGATTTTGTGTTTTATTCTACAACTGCTGCTAACAATAGATGAATCATTTTCACAAATGGTTACCATAATTTCTTTTATATGCAGGTATGTTCAAGTGACAATAGCTTCTAATCACTTCGGATTAGAATCCGCACTTCAGTGCTTTATCTTTTTTACTTTCTGTTTAATTTTTGTTTAAAAAAAATCTCTCTTGAGTTGAGGGGGAGCTTAATCGTCTATGAGCTTAATTGTCAACCACTTTTAGTTTGAGGGGGAGAATTGCATTGTCAAACATCTTATGTTTTGACTTCTCCAAATTTTTCATGTTTGTATTCCTTTGTGCTTTCATGTACAAAAGACTGTTGAACAACACGTTCTTTTAGGAAAATACATGGGATTCAGTGTGTGAGTGTAACATAACTTCCATGGATTCACGATACCCAGTGTTTCCTACCCCGGAAGTATTCCCAGAGTGATTGAGGGGAGAGGGGTCAAAAGAATTGAGTGATGGTGTGTGAAAATGTAAAATGGAAAAGAGAGATTGGTTAGATGTGAGATTTAAAAGATTAAAAGAAAGAGGTGAGAGAACAGAGTAAAAGAATATTAGACTTTGCACCAAACTTCTTTCTGAGCCGGGCAGCCACATAATCTGATTGGTTCACATTCTTTGGTGACCATCATTGAAATAGGCAACTAGCCCATGCCATCTCTTGCATACAACCCCACCAACTACTCATTCTTTTCTCAAAAAGAGAATGTTTCACATTTTCTGGGGACGCATCACATACGCTATTGGTTCTTCATTTGGAAGATACTAATATTGAAAAATAGGGAAAGTTGCCCCACCTTCGAACCTTTATCATGCACATTGAGTCTATGTATAATTTGTTGCTGTCTCAACAAGTTTACATACTTTGAGCCTATAATGAAACGCAATCATTTATGCTTAATTCTTTCATACACATGAACGAGCACACAGAAATTTGTTTATAGTCAGAACATTCATAGATAACCATGTGTTATTCGATGATTGAATGGAAGTCCTGGGGAGCCAACATCAAACCAGCTCCTTATATAGTAACTTTGTGTTACTCAGTGACTTTGTGTCACTGACAGGCATTCCAAACTGAGTCATTTGTTGATTCAGGGTTACACCTATTAAACTGTTTGAATTTGAAAAGATTCGAATGATTACTACTTTTTATTTGAATCTGCATAGATTGAAATAATCACTTTCTCCATTTGGAGAGACTGCTCTTATTTCCACACAGGGATTCGTACATGAAGACAGTGCTAAATTGGATTCTATAAAGACAAGGGGGAGATTGTTTTGATATGTTTTGATGATGATGATTCTCACCACTCATCAAAAAGGGGGAGAATAATCAAAAGGAAGAATATACAAAGGGGGAGAATATAATCTGAAGACTGCTGAAAATTTTCAAAGATATCAAAGTGTCTGAACTTATTTGAATATCAAAAGCCTGACTGAAGATGATCGTCAGAAGGACACTTCAAGAAGATAAAGATGAAAACTGTATCTGAAGTTTTCAAGAAAAGTGAAGACCCGAAGACTATTGCCAAAAAAATTTTTAATCTTGAATCCAAAGGGGGAGATTGTTGGATCAAATAATTGTATTCAAGATTAAAGTTAAATTAGAGGGTCTAAACTGTATTTATTTGATAGTTAAAGTTTGGGGTTTAAATTGTAATAAGTTGTAAATGGGCCTCATATCTCAAGCCCATTAAGCATTAAGCTTAAAGCCCATATGGCTTAGGTATTTAATGTTTTATTATTTAGTTTTTAGGGTTAGATACCTCATAATCATAATTAGAGATTAAAGTAGCCGTATGTATTATTCTCTGTAATCGTATTCAAGGTATAAAGAACACACACAAGGTTTTCATTGATTAATCAAGGGATTGTGGTATGTTATTCTGATCTTTTATCTCTTGATCTTTATTGTGTGGTGTGTTTCTTTATCAACTAGATTATCTGGGTTTAACATTGACAATATTATAGTAAAGAAATAATGTGATCGTGTGATTGAGATAAACGTCGTGTAATGTAACACTTCTGTCGAGAGATTATGCTTGAAACAATGCTTGAAAATTGTATCTTCGTAGTTGCTCTTTAGATGATGATGTATAAATCTCTGTTTGTCCTTTGTGTAGCTCTTTGAGTTTGTATATATAGCTTATTTTCCATAAATGAGTATTGATGGTCCAACGGTCTAGATATTGATTGATCTTGATAGCGGACGTTCGTTATGTCCGTTGGTCATTATGTGCATTAAACCTGTAATAAGAGATCCACAAAGGAAAAATGGTTGTATGTAATAAATGATCAATGATTGTTAGTACCGTTACATAGGTCATGAGATGTAAGCCTGTCAAGAGATTCTTGTTAGTCGTAGACGTGGGAAACTCACGACGATCGTCGTCGAGGACGATGATGTCTTCTGTCGTACGATGTCGTCAGGACCTTATCTTAATACAAGAATGGTCCATAGACTGGAGACGTTCGGTTATCTTCCGTCGGTCGTAACTTATGGAAATTGACCCAAACAGTCGATGGTTGTTCGACTACCCGAACCCAAAAGGAAAACCTTGGGTGAGAAAGGTATTGATTGCATCTTTGTTGAATATGCCGAGCATTCCAAAGCCTATAGTTTCTATGTTATTGAACCTAATGATTCTATAGTGATTCACACCATTATAGAATCAAGAGTTACATTATTTGATGAGACTAGATTCTCTTCAATACCTAGACCGAAGGACATAGTTCCAAGTACTATTGTAACTAGTGAGGTTGAAGAACAAGCAATTGTTCCAACCGAATCTCCGATGCTTTGAAGGAGCAAAAGAGGAAGGATTAGAAATCATTTGGTCCCGATTTCCATATATACTTTGTAGAGGGATCAAGAGATGAGATTGGGTCACAATTCTCTTACTGTTATAGTATTGAGGAGGATCCAAAATCATTTGATGAGGCTATGAAGTCTCAAGATGTTGATTTCTAGAACGAATCAATAAATGATGAGATGGAATCCATCGTGGGGAATAATACTTGGGTATTATCGGACTTGCCACCAGGTTGTAACCTTTGGGATACAAGTGGATCTTCAAAAGGAAGATGAAAGATGATGGATCAATTGACAAGTTCAAAGCTCGATTAGCAATCCAAGGCTTTAGGCAATGGGTAGGCATCGATCATTTTGATACCTATGCCCCGGTTGATGGGTTCCAATTTATGAATCGGTGCATGCGTGAATATTTGAGGTACTAGGGATGTACATTTTTTCTGGTTTTGAAAGTGGCAATCCTTCCTTTCGGTAAGATTTTAGGTTAAAACCTTGTGCGGTTGTGTATAGGGTTTGGAGTGACGGATTGATTGTTCGACATCATGTATGGGTTGGAGTTGTGCCATTTCGGCTAGTATTCAGGAATAAGGAAAATTTTGTGGCTCGTTTGTTAGAGATGTAAGATTGGAATTTTAGTGCCATCTTGGGTATCGACTCAGTGCAACCAGGAATGAAATACTTCTTGGTATACCCACGCTCCCAGTGTGGCCAGTTCGATTTAGGCATCAACTTATCCTTTTGAGGTCAGTAATCTTTGGAAGGTTTGGAAGTACTTGCGTTTCAACCGTAAGAAGTGTTTGTCTCGCAATGTTGGAACTCTAAGGAGACCTAGTGATAGTGAGTAGGCCTTGATAAGCCTGATTTCTTTTGTTATGTCGGGGACTCGATAGACTGAAAGTTTGAGGTCTGAGAATAGTCCGAAGTCACGCGATAGCCCAACTTGAATTGATCCACCCCCAGAAAGCGTATCGGTGCGTCCTTGGAAAGAACGCTTTACCAATATCAAGGGTAAATTATTGGGGAATTTTGGGAGTTCATTGGGTTGGTGTTGGCCATTGGAATACGGATTCATAATTGTGTGGAGCAGAGATGATTCCGTTATTGAGAAGTTGAGGTCACCGGCTGCCTTGAGATAGTATGTGTCACCTAAGGTTAGGAGGCAACCGAGATCGTATGGTTAGAAATTTCTCCAATAATTTCGACGTTCACTCTAGTATGAGTGAAACATATCAAAGTGGATATTGAAGGTAAAAGTCTTCACGGAAATCAATATGTCGGGCACGTCAGGAAGCTGTCTATTTAACTCAAGGACGAATCGAGTTGGAGGCAATCCCATGGAAGAGAGATGGTTGTTTGGTGGGAATGACGTCAGTAAGATCTATGGTTCGTTTGTTAATTTACTAGAATCCGAAGAAACCCATTAAGTGTTAAAGGTGGGAATAAAATGTCTTGAGTGAGAAGTAGATTTCGAGGACGAAATCATTCTAAGGTTGGGAGGATTGTAACACCCGTAATTTTCGGTAAGTAAATGTCACCCGAACGTTTCTGTGACTTGTAAGCAGTGGGGTTTTGTTAGTAAAAACATTATTTAAAGTCCCTCAGAGTATCAGGAGTGTTGGCGTTGAAAAGGTTGAGTTTCGGGGCTTTGTTATAGTCGCACTGTCACAATCGCATGGAGTGTACTGTGTGCTAGTACACACCAGCGACTATGACCAGTGACATTGCCCAGGGCAATGTCGCCTGGCAATGTCGCACCAAGGAGGTGAGCAACTGTCAAATACGGGAATCCAGCCCTTCTTCCCATTTCTTACTTCTAACATCTTCCCTTTCTCTCCCAAATCAGTTCCCTTCTTCCCTCACAAACCCTAACCCATTTTAGGAGCTTTTCCTCCTCTAAACCAAGTGTTTCTCCTTCATCTAGCATGGTTGGAAGTTAGAGTTAAGATGTCTTCATCTTCTTCATCATCCTCAATTTCTAGGGTTTTCACCCAACCCTTTCTATGTTTTGAAGATTGGGAGTGAAATGGCTCATCTTGGTGATCTGGAAGTATTTTGGTTGGTGGATTGGAGTTATGGTTAAGGTAACCTCCTATTTTCTTCATTTATGGAAATCAGGGTTTTGACATAAGTTGAGATCTTTATGTAAAATGTTTAGGGAATGATTCTAAATGGTTAAATATGGATATTTATGGTTGGACCCTTGTGGATCTAGATTTTGGAAGATTTGACTTGAAGGTTCAGATTTCTTCAAAGAAGCTCAAGTTGGGGTAAAATCTAGATTTAGCTTAAATCTAGCAAGGTGAGTTCAAGTTGCTTTGTGAAAACTATGTACATGCCAAAATGTGTATTTTGAAGTAAAAATATGTTTTACTTGGTAATTATTAAAGTGTGAGTATTTTGATAAGTTTTCATAATTGGTAAACTTGGATTGTCTTAATCTCATGAAATGCTCATATTTGGGTTTTGAATATTTCAACAAGTAAATAGCAAGATTAATGTATTCTTGGGGATTTTGTACAAGTAAAGGCTATTTTATGATTTATGCATCTTTGACGATTTTTTTGTACAAACGAAGTCTAATTCACGATATGTGCATTTTTGGTATATTTGATTTCACAAACCCATTTGGAAAATGATATGTCTTAATCGGGGTCGAGTTTTGGGTTAATCACATCTTTGAGGTATGTGTTTGCATAAACGTCATTTAAATGCGTTTTATTACCTGGGAATCATTAATTGTTGGCCAAATGGAATTTAGAGCATTTTAGCTCAATTTTGACTTAAAAGAGTCTCGAGGACATTTGTCCAAATTTAATGGCTCAATGTAGAGCCCTATCTACAATTTAAATCTTAGTGTATCTTATTGCATATTAATGATATTTACATGCTTGAGTGCGTTGGTCATTCATGTGTAGTCATGTAATGTTAGACTGTGTTGCATTGGATCCATAGGCACGTAAGTCAGTCTTATTTGATGGTCAATTGGGTGGTACGGGGTTGGACTCTGGGATCCATGTTTTATGACCTTGACCTTTCAAGTGTACACTAGGAGGGTTGAGTCCGGTTGTGCTATTATGATGATGGGCGTTTCATAATGGGTGTTTGGGACCTCCGTCATTCGGGGTAATGCCATGGTTCAAGTCCTTGGATGTTGTCAGGCCTTTGGCGGTATTCGTGATAAGATTTGCTAAGGTCAGCTGTCTCTTTTGGTGTAGCTTGAAGGGTGTCGTAGGGGCACTTGGGCTTGCGTGTCGTGAAGTGTCATACGATTAATGTTGTATGAGTGGCATGCTTTTGTGTTCCTCCACTCTCAACGGATATGGGTCTCCCCCGTCGTCGGCCAACAGTATTTTGGATATTTGATTGTCCATGCTTTAACATTTTGATTTGATCCCATTTTATGGTCGCGTGAGTATTGCATCTTAGTCACATATTTTCAATGGCATACTATATTATATGGGTTGTTTTCTCATAATTTTTATGAGTTGAATATTATGCAACACCCGTGTTTTGGGTGTTTCGGATTATAAAGTTTTATCCGCGTTTTAATATTGGGAGTCCGTTTTCTATTCACGTTTGAGTGAGTTTTGGGCGGCATCATTTTATAAAGAATGTTTCGTATTGGGACATCCGTCCTTAAAACGTATGTTATTGGAAAACGAGTCGTTTTCATAATTAAGTTAAATCATTTTGAAAGATCATGATTTAAACTGCATTCTTCCCTTTAACGAAATATTTATTCATGTTGAAAACTTTTGAACTCACTAGGCATTAGCCTAACTTTTTTATTTGTCGGCATGTGCATCAGGTTCCAGTTGGGGTTTGGTTCTAGCAACTATGAAGAGTTGAGCCTTAGCTTTGTGCAATTGTAAGTAGTTGGTGAAGTCTTCCGCAGTTTGGAGATATCGATTATTATTGGGTTTTAGTAACACCCGTCCTTGTTATAGACTGTATGTAGAGATTAAATTATGTGTGTTGAGGTTAAACCTTAATTTGTGATTGTAGAAGAATCAATTATCGATGTATTTAGAAAATTTTAAATTAGTTGCTATTTCCAGAATTGAGGGTGTTACAGGAGGTGTGGAGTGCACACTCGTGTAAGCTAACTAGAACTCGAGATCGTTGGATGGTTATGTTTGGCGAGTTACTAAGTGGAAAATGGTTGTGCATGTCCGGTGCGTTTTTCCTCTTGTAAATGGCACGATCCGTGCATTTTTGTTCAAAAAAAGGAGCACATGTCGTGCGTTTGTCGACAGAAGGTTTTGCATGACCAATGCATTTTTTCTCTTGAAAATGGCATGGGTCGTGCGCTGTCGTCAGAAGGTTTTGCACGACCCATGCGTTTTTCCTCCATACGACTTCGTCAGTTTTGTAACTGATATAAAATTTTGTAACTGTCACTATTAATGTCCAACAATCAATCTCATTTAATGGGGAATTATTATCATTGTTAATATAAGGTCGATTACGGTTCTCTATGTGTTTAAATAGGATCAATTTCTACCTAAATCGATACCGAGAATTGAGATTATCCTCGAGTGAATTTCGTGATACCCGGGCAGAATAGGGTGGAAATGTCACTTAAGGAAAGTGAGCTCTCACGCGATCTCACATTCTTTATCCTAGTTCTAATCACTCCTTGCATCTGTCGATATTCTGCACCCCTCCCCAACATAAAACTAACAAATAATTATCCTAAGCTAATTATGAAACACAATAACTAAATAAACAAATGAATGCAATGCTTTCGGGACTGGTCTGGTAGTGTGTGCGACTTGGCACAAGACATAATTGACTGTTTTTCTGTTTTCGATGTCAAATCTCAGGCTTCTTTCGAGCTAGTTTTCTTCCTTTCTAATAATTTGTGAAAAACGTCATTAACTCTTGAATTATCCCGACATCAGGCACCCTTGCTTGAAAAGAATTCGACCTCGAGTTCACTTGAAACACAATTTTACCTAATTCACAAAATATTCTTTTCTTCAAGACATTTGGATCCACAACTCGACTTTCAAAATTTGAAAAGGTTTCAAGTTCCAAATGATATTGTCTTGATCGTCTCCATATAAGCGATACTTTATCAAACTCGAAAGGGTAAGAGGCTAAAAGAACTTTATCGGGAACTGTTTGGATTTGATTTGGGTCGAAGGTAAGCATCATCTTCGAAACCACCGTTCTTGACTTCTTATGACAAGGGTTTCGGTGGCTCAAAAACTTCCTCAACCGATTCACTTTTGGTTTCTTTGATTGTTGGTTGGAAATATATTGTCGACTTATTAGGCTTGTTACAGATTTCTTTTAAGACGAGGAGATCTTTACCTTCGACCATGTCCGGCAAGACTTTGTCTTTTTCGTGGCTTTTTTCGGAATGGGTGGTTGTTTGACTTGGAAAGAAACTGAATTGATATTACGATGTCGTGGTTACCATTGCGCGAAAACCCAACTTGATTCTTTTTTCTATCTCTTCGTCGGTGATTGTTGTTGAGGGACCTTGTGATAGCCGCTATCAAATGTTCATTATTTAATGGATGAAAGTTAACAACCACTAGTGGGAGGGTGCAAACCGCATACCACAATTACAAAATTAGAATAAATAAACTGTAGGGACAAAAATCAAGAAAATCGGCAAAGCACAAAGACCAAAAATGCATTTTACTGTAAATTATAAAATGAGTGGTATATTGGGGAAAAAGTGAAAAAAAATTAGAAAAAAAAGTGCAACTCATTAAGACCATTTTCAATCGTTTGTATAATTTCTATTGCCGAAATATAGAATTCTTAACACTAAATATAATATTCCAATTTCAAACTTAAATAATTTTTCCTTTATAGATGTTAATTATTTACAAATTAGACCCATAAATTTTTATATTGCAATAACTTCTTAAATTACAATATTACACAATTGTAACCAAAATAAATTTATTTATAATACAATTGAAACATAAAAATTAGAACTGTTATATATTATAATTAATATAAATATGATTTATAATACAATAATAAATATTAAAATGTAAAATTTACACTCAGACAATTAAAACTGCATAACTATCTTACTTGGTTTATTATTTTATAATAAAAAGTATTTAATACCAAATTAATATAAATGAATAATAGAATATTTTTTTAGTAACACCAAAATTATGTAAACATCAGTATTGGGTTGAATTAAAATGGAACGAAAAGCAGAATAAAAACGTAAATTTCATTTTGAAAAATCAATAATATATTTAAATAAAAAAAAACCTTATAAAGAAATTGGTCTACCAGCGCTAAGCTAAAATAAGAATACATTACATAGATTGTCATTGTGTTTTACAAATTCTATGGTTTTAGTCCCTACAATTTATTATTACAAAAATCTCCCATCTGCTTCAATTTTATTATGAATATAGTCCCTATCATTACTGTCCATTAATAGGTCTTCGTTAAGTCACCCATGTGGTAAGCAGCTGAGGGTACTTTTGTCATTTTACCTCTTTTTATGCATTTAAGTTATAAGTAGAAAAAAGAAATCTTAAAAACAAACCCTTTTGTGTTCATCTTCTCCGTTGAATAGATCAATGTCATCTTCTCAAATCTTTTTATCATTACACTCAAATCTCCTCAATACACTCTAAGGTGTCGTTTGTTTTTTTAAGAGGTTTAAAGTCTGAAGTATTATTTTAGTTATGATTAATAAGAGGTGATGTGTAAAAATGTCTGAATGATTCAGACTTAAGAGTCATTAAGAGGTTTTTTAGAAAAAACAAACAACCCCTAAATGTCAAACTTGTTTCTCTTTATAATATGTATTAAAGCTCTTTAAGGTGTTGTTCGGTTCGTTTTTTGTTAAGACATGTATGGATATGGTTGTCTGGATATAGATGTCTGTGTGTTAACAGATAAGTTGTTCGGTTATTGTGCGAATAAACAGTCTGAATGTCAGAAATGACCATTTTACCCTTTCATTTTACATTAAACATTTGGTGATACTAATTAGGTTTGACAAAAATATAAAATAATTAAAAAGAAGTAATTTTACCCCTCTTTATTTTAGAGACTTTTACAACCAAGATCTTGCCAGAATACATAAACTTTTCAAGTAGGAGAACCAATATAATATACCAAATCCAAATGCATTCACTACTTTGATACCAAATCAAATGCATATAGCTGCTAGCAGAAAACCAAATCAGACATTGCAGGGCATTGGCCATTGGAGAATCACAGGTATGATATTCATAGCACTTGAACCCGATTATAACCCAACTGAAACTTTTGCAAATACAAACATACATAAATCCACCCTTATATCTTCAGAGAAATCTGATGATGAAAGTGATGGGGTTTCAAACAAAATTTCTAAAGAATTTGTGAATCTTAATTTCTGGTAGGAGACATGAGAGAATAAACCTGAAAATCATGATTTGGGGCTCGATCTGGGGCTTCAAACCAAATTTGTGAATGCATTTGGGAACAAAATTTGTGAATCGATCGATCATGGGGTTTCAAACACGAGAGAATAAACCTGAAAATCATCGATCATGGGGTTTCAAACAAAATTTGTGAATCGATCTGGGGCTTCAAACAAAATTTGTGAATGCATTTGGGAACAAAATTTGTGAATCGATCGATCATAGGGTTTCAAACACGAGAGAATAAACCTGAAAATCATCGATCATGCAGTTTCAAACAAAATTTGTGAATCGATCTGGGGCTCGATCTGGGAACTTTGTTCACACACACCAAAAATGCACAAATCAGATCAACAAAATCATGATAGATGGCCACAAAAATGAAATCAGTGTCGTGTTCAAGTTCACAAAAATCATTTATGTGTTTGTTTATGTGTCTGTATGTATCAGTGTCCTGTTCTAGTTCAAAATGGGGATGAAGATGATAGAGGGTGAAGGGCAAAAGGGGGATAAAAGGGGGGATAAATGGTTGAGTAGATATGAGTTCAATTTTTATAGCTGATTCGGTCAACCACCAACTGACCGATTAAGCTGCTACCGAACACTGAGACATGACTGACCGAATAAGCCATATCCCTTATTCAGCCCATTAAGTTGCTACCGAACAGGCCCTAAATCATCAATCAAGTTGTTTAAAAGAAATTGAAGTTTTCAATGTTTGCTTCTTGTATCTGGGAAGTCCAAGCCCATAGGTTTCATTTAAAACTTAGCCAGACCCGTTCCTAACAATTTTTGGGCTCTGGGCGTATGTAAAATCAATGCCCTCTAAAAAATTCAATAGATATTTTTCATTAGTAAAAAAAATTGAATAGAAGAAATGCTAATAATTCATGGAGAAAAGAAAT
This sequence comes from Arctium minus, assembly GCA_954870635.1. Lineage (NCBI taxonomy): Eukaryota > Viridiplantae > Streptophyta > Magnoliopsida > Asterales > Asteraceae > Arctium > Arctium minus. The sequence continues at coordinate 23,803,158 of OX941081.1, read as the reverse complement.
CTTAATCCTTTTTAGTATAGATAAGATAGTACTCAAGATTTATGTACTCCTTAATAGGTAATTAGCAACCAAAAGTATATTGTACTAAAAACAATGATAGTTTTGAAGTCCTAATATATAGATATGAGTTTGACCATCTACTATGGTTGGTAAGTTTTTTAAAGTGTAAGATTTTTCTTAGTCCATAACAAGAAATATGTGTTGTTTTGATACAAAAAGATAACTTATGTAGAGAAGTAATCGAGAGAGTCAATGAGAGATCAATGATAGAGAAGATTGTCAAGGTTTTCTACACATATAGACAAATGAGGATCAATAGGAATATTGAAGAAAAGTTGATTCATTAAGATGTTATAAGAATAAATAATGAATGAAACCTATAATCCGCATGCTCAATGAATTGTTGCTTGAACACTTAAATATAATTTTGTGGTGTGTAGTGGAATCCCAATGAAAGATGAAGAAGTCAACAATTGATGAAAATATTTGAATTTTCTTTTCCTTCTTTTCTTGTTCCACTAAATAAGATGTTAGGATTAAACATGACATATATATCCTTTCAAAAAAAAAAAAAAAAGAACATGACGCATATAGAGACATTACTGAATACATTTAGTAGGGAAAATTTATTTATTAATCACAAAACCATGTACACGTCATAACTCATAAGAACAATAGATCGGTCGTTAAACAACAATACATGATCATTTGGAGAAGCAAAAATATATAGCAATAACCAACAAAAGCAATTACGCAAACTACATAAGCAAATAACAATAGTCATTATAAACAATAATAGATAAAAAATATCCAACAAAAACATATAGCAACACCAAACACATGAGCTTAAAGTGTTATTTGTTGAATTGTTGAAGCACGAAAACAGTCAGACAAATAGAAATAGCAATAACCAACAGTATTGGACTTTGAAAAGTTAAAGAGACAAAAACAATAGGATATAACGAATGGTCAATTATTATTTTTTATTTAGTTATCCAATGTAATTAGTTAATATGTTTTTGGCCCTTATTATTTACTAAATTCTTTATTTTATGCTACAATTTTTTTTGTGTATTTAATATATTAATTTTTTAGGCTACTACTATATACTTGTATAGTATATCTTAAGAAAAAATTTGGGCCCCTAATATTTTGGGCCCTGAGCATGCGCCCGTGCCGCCCTCCCCCAGGCTCTGAACTTAGCAAGTTTGGAAGTCCAATTTGACTTTCGAATCCCTTGAAGATGGTGTCAATCGACATCCATCAGTTTCTTTCCCTCGATCGGCAAATGTCTTCCATATGAACATTGATGCTTTCAGTATGACTATCGATTAATTCGTTTGGTCCAGAGATACATCAAAGGTCGTCATGATGGTTTTGTGATTAATAAAAAAAAATTCCCTACTAAATGTATTCAGTAATGATGATATTTTTTTCTACCAAAAAAATATCGAGGTTGTGATGATATTTTTCTGCAGGACTGCGACTATGGTGGCGTCTGATTCCCTTTGTCCAATTCTAAATCTGCATATATGAGCCTCTCATCTAAAATTAAGCAATGTTATCCAGAATATGAGGCAATTTAGGTGCTATTCCAAGTGTGGATCAAAAGAGAACTTTTTGTTTTTTATTTATTAATTGCATACCTATTTGTAGCACACTAAAAATAATGATAAAGAATAGCGTAAAATTACTACAATACCCTCACATGCCGAACAAATGGGGTGATTTAACGGACGCTGGTGACAGAGACGGTATCCAAAGCAAAATTAAAACAAAAAGAGAATTTTGTAATAAATGAACTATGAGGACTAAAGTTACAGGATATGTAAAACACAGGGACAATTTATGTAAGTTACTCTTAAAATAATTTGAGTTTTGAACGCAATCCCTCAATTCCATTTCCCGCCCATTGCACCCCAACTGCTTTGTAGTCGAATATAAGCCCTAATTTCTTCCCCAATTCATCGCATCTGTTATCGAATCATCTCGACATTCTACATCTCTGCAATCAACGAACATCACATGGAGGACACTCTCAAAGATCAAACATCCGTCAATGGTAATTGATGTCGCCCCTTTTCTTCTCTCGTTTCTCATCCCTCAGTGATGCATAATCATGACATACTAGTGTTATATTCAAGAATATTTTAGTTGTCTCGAAGAATGTAACTTTTTTTGTTGTTGCAGAGAGCAAAGGGGGGAAATCTGCTAAACTTCTTAGATATCCACTCAGATCGGCCTCCAAGTCTAAGGAGGATAAGCTTCCTGCTTCTTCTCCATCGATTGCTTCTGCTTCCAGAAGGTTTTGATTTCAATTCCCTTCTCTGTGTACTTATCTATTTGTTATATACGCATCAATCTGTGACACTGGTAAAAACCTTTCGTAGAAGTTTTAATTCCTACCAGTTTCAGATAAATGTAATATTATCTTCTATTATCTATTTTTTAGATGATCTTTGATCTTTCTTTTGTCGGTGAGTTGGAATTGTATTTTGTTGGGCTAATAATTTGCACATCAGTTTGATCTAAAGTGTTTCACATGTTCTAAAGCTCATTCTGTAAGAAACTAAGGTTCTTGGTTCGATTTTGGTGGATTTTGCTTGAATAGATCTATGTATATAATGTTTTAAGCAAAATAGATTTTTCTTGACCTGTAAAAGGACGTGATCTAACAATTTAGGTCTTTAGTTTAATTATATTGCATTAATGTGATCCACCCTTGCTGGCAGTTTGGTGGACGAGTTTATCTTGCAATTTGTGAACTACCCCTTGTTACCTTGTGTTTGTTGGATCCATTTAACAATTGGTGTGTCTCTGCTTTCAAAGTTTACTAGCTCATATTGTAATCCACCTTTTGTTGCAGTGGACTTCCATTACTAGGTTGCTTTAGACTCCAAATGTATAATAATGAATCTTTTGATTAATCTACTCCAGAGTCTTCTACATTGATCATGTTCAGTTATTTCTTTCTGTTTGCACAAAATTGTGTAGTAGAATGTCAATTGACTAATAGTGGTTAGCATTGATTATTTTCAGAGGAAAGCCTGCATCAAGTGTGAGTCAAAGCGTTAGCGTTCTTGATATGTCTGCCAAAGATAAATCTGCTAAGCCTCCTAGGAGGCTGTCTATCCCCAACAAATCAACTTCCAGCCCTGCTCCTAAATCCACTGGATATGCCACCCCAATATCAGAGGCTAGAGCAAACAGGTCTGGTAATTTTAAGGGTAACAGTGGCACGCCTGGTTCTGATGTTTCTAGATCATTGGGTCGAAGGAAGTTCACTGTTCTGTCCTCAGCTTCGTATTGGCTCTCTCATATCAAGTTATCTGAAGCTGCTGCAAAGCATCATTTGTCACTCGGGTTTTTTAAACTTGCTCTGGAGGCTGGGTGTGAGGTAATCCCTCAAATTGCAGTCGCTATATTTATGATGATTGTGCCTTTGTCACTCATCTTGCTGAAAATTTATCCTCTAGGTGAAATTTTAAAATGTCGAAATGTGTTGCTCTCTTTCACATATGTGTGGGAGAGATTGGTTAGAACTTTTACAATTTTGTTCATGAAGCTTTTTGCTCTTTTTTTTCTGGTCAACATCTTTGGGTCTCAATAATTCTGTGTTTCTAATATTATTAGTTTGTAATGAAGAAATAGGTGTCTTTTATTTTAGCTACTTGGCCACTCCTTAACATTTGGTTTTTGTTTTTTGTTCTGTTAAAACCTTGTATTCTAGAATGTCCAGCTATTGAGAGATGAGCTCAAGTCCTATGCTGGCCGCCACAACCTTCTTGATCTTGGAGAATCTGCAAGAGAAGTGTTTCAGAGCTATGAGGTTCCAGAAAGCATTGAGCAGTTCCAAGTTTCTGAAACCTGTTCTCAGGTGCCAGAAGAGGGGACTAGGTCGTTGGATGATGATGCACACAGCTTGTCTTCGGCTACCGGAGTTCCAAAACTAAAACCAAGATCCTTGACCAACAGTGCCAGTTCTGCTGCCAAAGAATCAGCCAGGGAAACTACTCAGAAGGGTAATACTGCACCTAGAATCAAAGCTTCAGTGAACAAGAAAATGGCCAACCAGAGCCCTGCTTTAAAAACTGAGCATGGCAAGATGCAAAAGAACTCCAAGAAGCCAAGCAAACAAGAATCCAACAAAGAGAAACAGGAGGTCAAGATCGAAGGAATGAAACCTGCTGATGAAGAAGGTAATTGAAATATTCGTGCAAATAGAGTTATTTGATAATATCATCATATTGGGACTGAAGTAGGCATATGTTTTAACTTAATGGACTATTTTATTTGGCAGCTCAATTGAACACCTCTGGTGAGGATGCAGTGGCAGAAGAAAACAAAGAGAACCTGGTAAGAGATCTCTTATTGATTGTGTCAACTGAAATAAGCAATTAACTTGTATCCTCCTACAAATTTATACTCCCTTTGATCCATTAATTTAAACTGTATTATGTGGTAGGATGCTCCTCCAATTGAAGAGATGAGCTTGGAAGCTTAAGGGGTATGTTGGAATATATTTATACAGTTTTCGGCTTGTTTGGTCATGTCTTCAACGTTTTACTGGAGGCTTTTCCTTTGTATAGATAGAGAACAGCTGTGGTGTGCAAATTCGTAACTTTGGATTTCTGGTTGTTTTTCCTTTTTTTTGGTCTTTTGATTGTTGGCTGAAGCTTTCGTTCTGTTGTTGGATGATAAATTATTGGTGTGTTGCATTTGTTGGAATCACATATGCTACTTTTCTTTCTCTTGGTTTCTTGGAAATTTATCCATTTTTTTTAAGTATATAATATTTATACACAAGGCAAATGCAACAAATAAATTCACAAACGTTTGAACCTATGACCCTTTAGGAGGCCAAAGGTTTGGATATTGCCAGACTAAAGACCCTTTGGTTGCTGTTTATTCACTCTTCTTGAGTCATATCAACATTCCAAGTTATATTCATCTTCAAAAGATTCATAAAAACATGAAATTGAAAAATATCTAACGTTGTCAATTTAAATTTTCTAAAAATGAAAGTGTAAACAACAAAGAGAGTAAATGTGATGGCTTAATAGATACAAGAAGCACTAATAATGCACTATAATATATGGCTTAACAAATAATCCTTTGAGATGATTATGCCGCAATCAAACAAGCTCTTAATAAAAGGAATCCCAAATATTATGAGCAAATTCTGTGGGAGAAAGAATAGTTATTTCTACAGTTTGGTCCTGAAACTATATGTAGCTAAAGGATGGGGATTCACATAATCAATCAAAACTTTGGGTTAAAAGTATGTATGTATGTATGTATATATATATATGTATGTAGGTTTTAGTCAAGTAGAAGGTGGGATTTGCCAATTTTGAAGAACTGGACCAAAATCATATATGACTTCTCTATGACAAGACCACACAAGTTTTATTGCTTCAGGAGTCCCTATTCCTGCTCCTCTTGGATCTCCAGCAGGTCCAAACCTGAAACACACACACACATATGATATAAAAGATTTTAAGAAAGAAAAAAGAACGAAAACTAGCATCTTTCCACCCACCAATGATTCTGTGGTGCCCCTGTTGTTCTTGCTCTTAATCCAACGTAACTAGTTCCATTTACGCTTTTCCCAACAATTTCCTGAAAAATAAAACAGAAAACTGAAAATTGTCCACCTATCCCTTTCAAAGCACATCCATTTATGAGACTTGGGATCATGTGAGATCAGTATGCTTTCGTGAGACTCGTGAGGCCACAAAAAAAAGAAACATTGAAACTTCACAGCATAACACTATGAAGGTACAAAAAACCATTTAACCTTAACAACAAAAACACTTTGAAGGTTTGTTTTGGTACCTTCACAGTGTTTTTTGCTGTAAAGGTTCAATGTGTTTTTGTGCCTTCACAATCGAATCTAACAAAAACAAGGTGGTCTCACGGGGAACCCAACCCCCATATATGAATACCCCCCTAAATAATGGCTTTAGAATCAACATAATAAACCGAACAATTAATACCTGAATAAACAATGGATCATTAGAGACGACAGCAGCAGTTAAATGTGCATGCATCCTTTCAAGAACATCCAACACCACCGGGAGTTGATTGTCTTTGTACTCGGTAACAACCTAGAGGAAGAACACAAGTCATATATGGTAAAACATACAAGAGAATGAAGTTGGCATTCAGTTGGACAAAAAATGGCATTTGCTCAAGCAAAGTTATGCTACCTGGAATGGCCCAAATATTTCTTTTGTAACAAGATCATAATATTCGGTCTTAATTATTTGTTCAAGCGGAACAAATACAGCCGTTGGTTTTATAGCACCATATATTGAAGGAATAGAATGATTTTCCAACTCTTCGCCACCAAATAGTAGCTTTGATCCTGGAATTTGAAGCAAATTGTTCTTGTGGTCTAGCATTGCTTCTGTTGTGTACTGCAGCAGAGATGGAACAATCAATTCAGGTACATCATACAAATAATAATCTTAATCTTGGAACTTTTTAAGTTCAATTATTTAACACACAAATGTCTTTCAAAATGACATCTATATTAATACCTTCTCTAATTGGCGGTGGCTAATCTTGATACAATAATGTTTTTCTTCATATTACATCTAAATCTTATATTTCATGAGCAAACTAAACATATTGAAATTGATTGTCATTATGTTCGTGGGAAAATTCAACAACGTTTAATTTCTATAGGAACAGAGAACATTAGGGGACATTGGGCATGATTAATATCTAAAAGTTGACATTGGACATTGGACTAGCACCTTTTCATAGCTTCCTAAAGTAGTATCCTAATACTCCCTCCATCCCAAAATAAGTGTTTGCTTTCCAATTTTAGCCTTAATTATGAGATAGAGAAATTCATTACTTCCTCTATTGTAAGGGTTAAATTGTCATTCAGTTAAGTTTAAAGTGTAATAATTGCACATTTATAAAAATATGTGTCTTTTAAATTGTGGACATATGTATACATGAAAATTACTTTACATTTTATACACAGACATAAGCTCTAGCTTGGAGATAATATTGTTCTTTATCATCGGAAACAAAGTAGAGACTTACGGTAAGAACTGGGCCAATAGTCAAATCATCAAGCCTCCTCCTCCCGGCAAGGTCACTCAGTTGACGTAACAGTGAGGTTTTGCCCCAGTTCTGCATATTATATAAAAATAACAACAAAAAAGTATTAATAATAATATTGAAAACAAGCATCAAAATGTATGAAAATGAGCAACAAGAGGAGCAGCAAACCTCATGCATGAATAACAATGACTGTGCTGAGCATTTCTGACCACTACATGCATATGCATCTTGATCACATACCCATGAAACATAATCCACCTGCCATTACATAATAACTCTGCAATTTAATTCATGTTAAAGATACACAAATCCAACTTTTGTAATTGAGTGTATAGAAAGAATAGTGAACCTCATGAACATCAGGCCCAAGGATCTTCCAGTCAAATCCTGCATCTTCTATTTTAATTTTACCGTTTAGATCATGAGCCAACTTATTTGCTACGTTTGAGCTACCCGTAAAGAGTGTCATTTTTGGATTTGCCTGACCATCGATCAGGATCATAGTAGGTATTAAAATAAGGGAAAGGGTTAACGAAAAATTCCCCGAAAAATTATAAACAGTAAGCTTTTTCTGAGCATTACAAATGAAGATTTTTGTAAAACGCTCTGAAGTGTGTGTGAGTGTGTGTTTTATGTAAGTGATAAAAAGCTGGAAAAAAAAACAACAACCTCTAACAGTAGTTTGTTCATTGTTTTCCCATCAGAATTGATGAAGTCAACATCCTCCATAGGCATCCCACAATCATGGAGCAACCGAAGCATTTGTTCCATAACAATGCATACCTACGAAGATGCTACACTTTATTAACGATACACTAAAATAGGCTGCATGCAATGATCCACGAACAAAATGCTAATCTCTTGTTTTTAATCTCTTCATTACATGAATCTTGATCTCTATAACTAACCACCCACATCATTAGAGGCTTGTGTAGATGCAAATCGTAAGGGAAATTGCATGTATAGTTGTCCCAAATTCGATTAGATGCTAATATCATTGAAACAATCGATGTCTATAAATGAAATGACGTAAGAAAGAAAACAAAATACAACATCCAACATAAAAACTCACTTTGCTATCAACTTTGAGGATTGGCTTGTTGCCCATGAAAAGTGCTCCCATCAACTGGAGTACAGGAATCTCTAGAGGAAAATTGAACGGTGTAATCAATGCCACCTACAATATACATATTGATTAATGATAATTTAATAATGAAATTATCGATTAAATAATCAATAATATGTGAAGTGTGTCTTACAGGGCCATAAGGCCAGCGGAAACCATGACTTTGTTGTCCAAGATGATTCCCAGGAACTGCAAAAGACCTCGCTAGAAATCGTACCTATCAGATAATTTAAATTTTCTAATGAGTAAAGATGATATGGATTAACCAAAGATAAGCATAATAATTAACCGGGGACACCTGTTGTATCAACTATTAAACACCTGATCACTGGAAAAGTTCTCTAGAAACTTTTGTGTAACATAGACTTCAGCAAAAGCTTGCTGGTAACTCTTTGGCGACACCCGTTGTATTAACTTAGTAAAGAAATCAGAAACCTGAAAAGGGTAGAAAAAAAAAGGTAAATATTTGCAAATGTAGATAGCTTTATTTTCTTGATTATTATTATAAGTGCAATACCTCAGGCAGGGAAAGCATATGGCCTGCTTTTGCAGATACATCTCCATATAAAAGGTACCTATAACAATCTTTGGTCTTAGAACCTTATCATTCCTATGATATATACAACAATTGCATATATATATATTGATTATTGGGAAGATAAATAAAGACCTCTCTGGGGATTTGAATGGATTGTGAAGGCCATGTTTGGGGCACTTAGATAAGCTTTCTACAAAAGGCTGCATAACATGTGTCAAAAAGATAATGAGTTTCATAAACTTTCAATTGGAAAGATAGTAACTTTTAATCTATGTGAAACAAACCTTGATTTCGTTTTCATCTACTTCTGAAACTTTAATGAACGATTCACCGTTTAGGGGATCCAAAATCGTATTCCAATTGCTAGATGTTATCCATTTTCCGTGGACTGGAAAATACGATGAACCATGATTTTCGTAATAATTGAATGCAAGTCAAATCATTATATAGTACTGAAATTGGAGTGGTTACCCAAGTTTTGTACTTGAGCAGGCTTGGAGCCTGATATCTCTTCAGCTTTAACAGTGGCAAATTGCAGTGAATGAATGAGCCTGTATTAGCAACATAAGTAAGATGCACATTCTTTCTGGTTTTCAAGAGGCATAATACTTGTATTTTTTTCCAATGTCTAATGCTTTTCAATAACTTTTTCTTCCCACACCTTATTTCCAAATGGGATTATTTCCAAAATTGGTTTATGCATATTCTTTCTGGTAACTGAGACAAGGTGAATAAATAAAGAAAACAAAGATTCAATCCCATAGCCGGCCAATTCGTCCAACCAAAAAATGACAATAAAAAACACATTTTTACATGTATATATTATTTTTCTTGAAAAGAAAAAAAAAAAAAAAAAAAAAAAGAAATTTGATCAACAAACAGTGAGTGTAGTGTAAACAATAAAATGAGATTTAAGATTGAATCATGAAATGATGATTATGATAGAGAACCCAGATAATATGACAAATTAAAGAAAGAAAGAACCTTGAGAATGTTAATGAAGGAGGAAGATTAATCCTCCTGATTGGATTGCAGAGTCGAATTAGCATGGACATTGTGATATGGATTTTATGTCTGAAATGGTGTGTGTGTGTTTTAATTAAAATAAAATGGTTTCGTTGATGGTGAAAAGCGAGTCTTAATTAAGATGGTCAGCAGCAGCAGCGTTCCCTACGATGATGCGTCACAATGGACACATGTCTGTTCTCTTGACCCAATCCTACTTTGACAAAATCACCTTTTTAATTAATTTCTTCAATAAATTAATTACTCAACATATGATAATAAAAATGTTTGTATTTTGTTGTATATAAAATAAAAGAATATAATATTTAACTTGTTAATCTGTTATTACAAGATATTATGGTGTGTGATATTGTGAAGCAAGTTAAATGATGGGGTTCATTAGACATATATGAAGGAGTTAAAATGGTTCCTCAAGTTTGCCCTTGTTCCAAAACTTCATCGAATGCGTCCGTTTCTTTCAAATTATCGTCAAGTCTCTTTGGATGGTACTTGATAAACGTTTTTTTTTTTTTTCGCTTTGGTTATGCATCAAGGGTTTCATGAGAAGGTGAAATTTTAGAGTATCTCCAAAATTTCTTAAAATGGAAGATTCAAAATTCAACATCTTTAAAAAAATTACATTTAACACCGACTGTTCTCTATTTTGGTGATTATAATATTAATTATATTATTAAAATATTCATACATTTAATATAAATTTATTTATCTCTCTTAAATACTTAATTTCAAAATTTCTTATTGGTAGGAATATAATAAGAAATTATTTATCATTTTTTAGGGAGTTCTTTAAATTTGAAGATATTCACACATTATCTCATACCTTCTTCATTTTAGAGAAACTTTGAAGAATATGTAGGAGCAAGAATTTGTTCAAATTCTCCAAATTTTCAAATTTGTTTGAGATACTCTTACCAAGTAAGTTTGCTATCAATTATTTGGCTCCAAAACTGCACTTCACCAAATTTAAGTGTAAACTAATCTGGAGATGCACAATCTCTGTGCTTTCCAAGCATGTTCTTGGTAAGAAAAAAAAGTCAGGCAGGATTGGCTTTAGAGCATCCACAATTATGAACCTCTGTCATATTAGCTTTCTCCTTTTGTCACATCAGTTTTCTCTTTTATACATATTTTATAAACTTTTTACTCAATCATGAACCGGTTCATAGTTTATATAATAAAAATTATAATAATTAAAAAGTACATATTATAATTAAAAATTATAATAAAATCAAATACTAATAAAAAATTATAAATTTATAATGAAAAAGCTAACAAATATCAAATAAAATAAAATCAACAACAATCATTTAAAAAATTAAAATAACAGTAAAATTTGAAATTATACAATTAATAATGACAATAAACTTTAAAGAAAATTAATATAAAAATAAATTTATTTAAAAACTAACTAGATTCTTAATATTTTATTTGTTTATAATTCTTAATATTTTATACATTGAAGTTTGAAAGTAATTAATTTGATAATAATGGGCCCACCATTTAGGGGATGAATCAGTCCATAAAGAAGAATCGGTTCCTCTTACGTGGCGGTGTACCGGTCCTTCCCAAATGGTACATTTTCTTTTTGAACCGGTTTATAAATTTTGTAAACCCATTGCTGCATATGCTCTTAGGTTTAAAAAGTGACTCGATTCAAGTCTTAAGGACCAGCTCGGGTTTTTTCATCTCTTCTATTTTTTTTATCTAACACTGCCAATTACCTTAGCTACATCTACCCACCCTAGTTCACTACCCTATTCATGCGTCTTCAAATGCTTAGGTGGCGTTTGGTTCGCAAAATATTTTTAGATGGAATGTAATTTGTCAAAGAAATTTGACTTTGAAGGAATTGGAATGAAATGTTACGAGGATTGACCACCACCTGTTTGGTTCACATGCATTGGAATGAAATCTATTAAAAGAATTGGAACATGTCTGTTTGGTTCACATAATATAGCTTTGGAATTGGAATGCAATATTGGTAAATGACCAACATACCTTTTTTTGAAAAATTTGAAACCGAGATCCAACTATTGTGGTTTAGATTGGTGGTTCAGATCGGTGGTGGTTGGCGATGGTTCAGATCAATGGTGGTCGACGACGATTTGGAATGGTGGTTCAAATTGGTGGTGGTCGGCGGTGACTCAGATGGGTTGTGGCCAACGGTGGTTCAGATTGGTGGTGGTCGGCGGTGGTTCAGTTCGGTGGTGGTCCGTGGTGGTTCAGATCGGTGATGGATCATATCGGTGGTGGTCAACGGTGGTTCAGATCGGTGGTGGTAGTTTAGATTGGTGCTTTAGGTCGTGGTGGTCAGCGGTGGTTCAGAACGGTGGTGGTCGACGATGGTTCAGATCGACAGTGGTTCGGATCGGGGTGGTTGGTAGTGGTTTGGATCGACGGTGGTCGGTAGTGGTTCAGATAAGTGGTGGTCGACAATGGTTCAGTGATGGTTCAGATTAGTGGTGGTCGGCAGTGGTTCAGATCGATGGTGGTCTGATTAAATCATGTAGGGAAGATGAGGATAATTTTGTCTTTTTGAAAAAAATGGGATGGAATGGAATGGAATTCCTTCTCAATTGTGATGGAATGACCAAATCCATGAATGGTAGAATGTGTGGAATTCAATTCCATTCCATAGGTAAACCAAACGCTTGAATAGAATTTGGTCAATGGAATTGATCATTCCAATTCCATTGGAATCCTGCGAACCAAATGACCCTTATATCAGAGATCAATTCATTGGAAATGTCCAAGAAATGGAAGATAAGGTTAAGAATCGTCACGCTCACTTACTGAGTAAGACCCTCCATCCTTATGACTCTTACCGGGTAAGATTCTCGGCCTTATGCTTATCCGGTAAGGCAAATTACCGATAAGCACTTACCATGGTAAACATTTAATAAACGGCCCCTTTAAAAAATCAACCCTCAAGGGTTCAAAAGATGAAGGAAACTAGATTTACTCCAATCAAAAATAGCTTCCTTGTTTCTTTCAAACCATGGTCTAGACTTGTTTGATTGGGCATAATGCTAATGAACAATTGCAAGCTATTCAAGCCACCGTATACAGCTCGAAAATTTATGAGCCTACATCAAAAAGACTTGTCAAACTATGAAATCGAGTTCAAACTTAGGCCGACACCGCAAGTTGAGCTTGGCTCGGCTCGTTTGCAACTCAAAGTAAAGCAGGATTTGCATAGGATATAACATCAAAAAAGGTTGTATGATAATCCAAGCCGACTACAAAATTCCTTTATATACATAACCACATAAAACTTGCTAAAAGAAGCAAAAAAGGGAAGAATGAACTGAAACTAAAACATAAGTAGCTCAACTGCAACAAAACATTCGTCTTCTTTTTAACATCAACCATCCTAGAAGCCCTCTGTTAGTGCGAAAACACGGCCTGCCAAAGGTGGATGCAATGCAGAAACAGCTTCTTCAATCACCTGATTAATGATAAAAATGCTAATAAACAACCAGTGGCCCTTGTCTTCAAATATGTAAAAGATAGACGGATGAATAATGAATGAACATGCATCCATAAAAACTTACATCCAACTGATACCGAGCTGAAAAGTGGATCAGTACAATTGCTTTATTCTCAAATCTGCTTGAATAATTAATTATCTGATTTACCAAAAAACAAAAATGTCTGTCACGTGCGCTAATACCAATTATGAAATAGATATCATAAACAACAGGATTTGGATTTAACCTCAGATAAATGTGTGTGTCCATAGTCTCTTGCATTCTCCACTGTCATTGTATTCTCCACATAGGTGCTCTGCATCAAGGAAGCAATTAAGCTTCCAACTTACCAAATTCATCCTTTCAAAAAACATGTGTTACCTCCATAATCAGAATTTTTGCCTTCAATACATCAGCATTATTGATATCAACAATGAAGTCAGATGTAGTGTCTCCCGTAAAAGCTACTTCAGGTGATGTTGTTGTGTATGTTATCTGCCAAAATACAAACTCACCTTGTTACTATGCACTTTGTATCATATATGTACAGTATTCAACACTTCTTTTTTACCCAACCTGCAATTAAAAATATACTGTCAATATAGCCATTCACTCACAACCTCCTCTTTCATTTCTGTCAGTCTTAGAGAAATACTCGTCTAGAATTCAAGCTACATGAAGGGTAGCAATTTCTTCAGCAACATATATGCAACTAATAAGCAGGTCAAGATATTTGTACATCTTATAGCTGCTTTCCTTCAGTGATTAGTAGAGTAGGGTACTGCTTATCCATAAGAACTATTTTTTTATTTTTTAATTAAACTATCCTATCAGCAATGTGCCAATGTCAGGTATCCTCACAGCATATACATTTGTCAACCACAAACCAAAGAAGAAAGTCAACAAAGAAAGTAATTTTTGAACCAAGGGATGAAGAAGAGAGGATAAAAGCTAGTCCTATAACTCTGCTATCAGTATTCTCTTGATGTACCCCTGATGGTCGAGGCACAAAAATATATAGATTTCCCCATATGTAGAGTTACGTGAAATGAAGATGGCATCTAACAGTGCCGTTTCAGAAAGAAAAAAAGGCAACATTTGAGAATGGTCATAAAATCACTGTCTGCACCAAAAGAGTATGTTGAACAGCTCCAAATCTAATTGTATACAGAATAGGATTCCTAAAGGTCCATTTAGTAATGGATTCAGTTAATCAGTTATATCTCAGATTTGTAGATAAAAGAAAATAGGAAAAGGTTAATACGTGGGAAGGAAGAGATAGTTGATATAGGATCAACCACGGTTCATCCTAAGGGGCCATTTACCAACACTAATGGGGTAAGTGCTTACCATGTAAGAGTCACCACCCTCACTTAACTTACCGGGTAACAGGGTAAGATTTTCGGTCCTTGACATGCGGAGGCCAACGATAGACAATAATTCCCCCCACTCTTACCCAGTAAGATTATCGGTCTTTGCCATGCTCACCCTAAGCGTTTGGTAAACGGGCCATAAGCATAAAATTCCAATGGCTACAATTGGTAAGACAGACCTCCACACCTGAGAACTTCAACTTCTTGATTTCATCTCCTGGCAAACCAACATACTGGGGCTTAAGCTTCTGTTTCACAGAATAAATTACATAACCCTGCTACAAGCCAAAAACGGAGCTAATTAATAAGTGATCACTCAGCTTTTCGAGGTATATTTATGTTCGTATTAGTAAAGATATCTCCAGTCTCCAGTGACGAGTAAAGACAACTAGCCTGACTTGGTATGACGTGATATGTCTTAAATGCTTTTACTTTCAAATCTTTTCTCAGGTAGAATTCTTCCCCTGCAAAAATAACAATGTTTCAACCTGATTTAGCACTGAATGGTTTTCAACTTTTGCCACAGACTGAGAATGTCGAATGGAAATAGTAAAAATAAGGCGAAACATACCAACATCCAATCCAATCAAAGTATGCTTCAGCTCTGATTGGTCCATTGCCCGGTGTGCATCAAAAATCTTTTCAACACTTTCTTTAATGATCGTTGGTACAATAATAGTTGGTGGAGCCATTCTGTATAGACCACGAGTTGCAACATACATGGGCAACCCTCCCTAGAAGAAAATTCCATCATGAGCATTTGCAGAAAAGAACTTCAACCCTTGCCATGAGATAATACAATCAAGGACTTCTAAACAAAAAGACATCGAAACACATAAATCAAGAAAACCTACCAAAAATTTCCAAAGCTTAAGAAAACAAAAAGCTCTGTCCAGCCCAAAACTTCAACATAAAATAATTTTTTTGTCTTAGTGTTGTCAAAATGAAACAAAAATTACAATATCCAAACTGAAAACAGAAAACCACACTAGAAATAAATTGATATATAGGCCTTATCACTAACTTTATACTCAATACAGAACGACTTGAGCTTACGGCATTTCACTCCCTCACAGTGTTCCAAGAGTAGCTACACTTTGGTTTTTTATTTCAATCCCCCCACATTTGGTCTGCAAAATCGGCGTCAACATGTGATGATTTATATAATTTCCACATTTAGCAATGCTTCCTCCCTAAAATTAAAATCCTATAAAATTTGAGCTCAACCCTAAAGTGTAGCACATTTTGGATAACTCCAGTTACACAATTTAGACTTCACTTTGTCAACAAAAGGTTCCAAAATAAGAATCACAGTTGGTGTAAATAACCCAATCTATAAAAGTTTACCAGTCAAGGTATTTCATATTCTTGTTCTTCAAGGAAGGTGGAACCTAATTACTGAACATAGGAAGTCCCAATTGTTTTTCTTTTTTCTCAATAATATATTCAATGAGATGTCCCCATGGCCCATGGGTATGCTTGAGTGATAGAATATCAGTTTTATTCTATATATCTTTTACACAGAAGTCAGTTACAATTTATAGAGAGAAAAGGAACTATTTTAAGCAACTATTCTAGGGCTACAAACTATTTATGGTTACAACGTATAAATCCCTTGAATCAAGTGAATTCCTAAAAACAAGGATGCTAATTGAGATCTCCAGAGCTGGAGATTGGCGAGACTCACGCCCACACTCCCCCTCAAGTTGGTGTGTAGATATCTCTAACACGCAATTTGTCAAGTGAGTCGTTGAAGCTTCTGCCGGAAACAACCTTTGTAAGAATGTCAACTAATTGATCTTTAGATTTTACGAAAGGGAACTTAATGATCTTCTCTTCAAGATTCTGTTTGATAAAATGTCGATCTATCTCCACATGCTTGGTGCGGTCATGTTGAACTGGGTTGTGAGCTACGTCGATAGAGGCTTTGTTATCGCAGAACAGGTTCATTTCTGAGTTTGGCGGAAAACCGATTTCTGTTAACAACCTTTTGAGCCACAACAACTCACATAGTCCTTTTGCCATACCTCGAAACTCCGCTTCAGCACTAGACAAGGATACCACTTTTTGCTTTTTACTCCTCCATGTGACCAAATTGCCTCCCACAAATGTAAAGTAGCCTGAAGTAGACCTTCGATCCAAGATATTCGTTCCCCAGTCCGCATCTGTGTACCCTTCAATGTTCAAATGTGCATTCTTAGAGAACATGAGTCCTTTTCCTGGCGATGATTTCAAATATCGGAGAATTCGAGTTACAGCACCCATATGGTCTTCACTTGGATTATGCATAAATTGGCTTACTACACTCACCGCATAGGCGATATCTGGACGAGTATGAGATAAGTAGATGAGTTTCCCCACTAGTCTTTGATATCTCCCTTTATCGGTCGGTACTTGATCCAAATATTCTCCAAGTCCATGATTTTGCACAATTGGTGTGTCCACGGGTTTGCAGTCAAGTAATCCCACTTCTGCCAGCAAGTTTAGTACGTATTTTCGTTGGGAGAGGAATATGCCTTTTCTTGATCTTGCTACCTCTATTCCCATAAAATACTTCAGTCCTCCCAGGTTCTTCATTTCAAATTCAGTGGACAATTGCTTTTGAAGTCTCGAGATCTCATCAACATCATTTCCCGTAATTATCATATCATCCACATAAACTATTAAGGCCGTTACCCTGTCTTTTTGATGTTTTAGGAAGAGAGTGTGGTCGGCATTACTTTGCTGATAGCCATACTTCCTCATCGCCGAACTGAGTCGGCCAAACCATGCCCGCGGAGACTGTTTCAATCCGTACAATGCCTTCTCCAATTTACAAACAACATGGTTTCTGCTAATGTTGTATACCCAGGGGGAACCTCCATGTAAATCTCCTCATCGAGGTTTCCGTGAAGAAAGGCATTCTTCACGTCAAGTTGGTGTAGTGGCCAGTCCAAATTTGCAGCAAGAGACAATAAAACTCTAACGGTGTTCAGCTTAGCTACTGGTGAAAAAGTCTCCGAGTAGTCTATGCCATGTGTTTGGGTAAAGCCTTTTGCCACCAATCTCGCTTTATATCGGTCAATCGATCCATCAACCTTGTATTTAATTGAGAACACCCATTTGCACCCCACTACCTTTTTTCCCTTCGGTAATTTGACCACCTTCCAAGTGTTATTCTTCTTCCAAGTGTTATTCTTCTTCAGGGCCTCTAGTTCTTCTTGTATTGCTTGAGCCCACTTGGGATCCGACAAAGCCTCATCAACACTATTAGGAATATGACAGGAGCACAACGTTTGAGTAAAGTTCTTGAGGGGCTCGGACAAACCTTGAGTGGACACATAATTTGCGATTGGGTATTTGGCTTTCCTTCCTTCTTCATATGGGTTGTATCTGTTCGGAGGTTTCCCATGATTGTGTCTAAGAGGTAACACAAAACCAGTAGAGGGGTCTGGACTGTTAGCATATATAGGCGCAATAGGAGTATTTACCTCAGGGGCATTTTCAGACAGACGAGAAAGGCCTTTGGGTACCGAGGAATGAGGGGACTGAGGAGCTTCTGCATTTCCAGATTCTTCGGCTTCAACTTCGGGTGCTCGATTTTCAGACTGATTTCCAGATTGTTCAGTCTCGGGGCCTTCATTTTCAGATTCTTCAATGCCTTATTCCTCACTCGTTTCATGCTCAGATTCTTCAATCACTTGTTCCTCACTCGTTTCATGCTGACTTACAGGGGCCATCAACCAATTCAACTCTTCTGTTTGAGTCCCCCTGAAGAGAAGAATTGGGCATTGGTGGCGAGTAGAAACTTTCAGATTCAAGAAAAGTAACATCCATGGTGATGTATGTTCGGTTGGTAGTGGGGTCATAGCATCGGAAACCCTTCTTCTGTAAACCATATCCCAAGAATATGCACAGGACAACAAAGGGGTCCAGTTTAGTGTGTTGATTCTTATGCAGGTGCACAAATGCGACACAGCCAAAAATTCTAGGTGGGAGCATCAATATTGACGGAAGGGGTACATG
Organism: Arctium minus; assembly: GCA_954870635.1. Taxonomy (NCBI): domain Eukaryota; kingdom Viridiplantae; phylum Streptophyta; class Magnoliopsida; order Asterales; family Asteraceae; genus Arctium; species Arctium minus. Next base: position 23,784,537 of record OX941081.1, on the reverse strand, counting down.
AGTTGAGAGGCTTTGTAAGGGGGTTTTAAAGTGCAAGATTTTTGAAGGCATACGGTTGAGTAAATAGACGGCAGTGGTCACAATATCCCCCCAATGACAACTCAGAACCGTTGCTCCAATAAGTAGAGCACGAGCAGTTTCCAAAATATGCCGATTTTTTCGTTCGGCTACCCCATTCTGTTGTGGCGTTTGAGAACAGGAAGTCGGTCTCATGCAGGAGTCCATTTTGTTGGAAATAATCCTGGAATCGTTGGTTTATGAATTCACCCCCATTTTCTGAGCGAAGAATTTTTATCGTGGAAGAGAATTGGGTTTGGACCATGGTATGAAATGCTTTGAAGTTTGTGAAAACTTCGTCTTTGGTTTTTAATTGGTAGAGCCATGTCATTCGGGTGCAATCATCGACAAATATTACAAACCAACGATGGCCAGAGGAAGTCGGTATCGGAGATGGTCCCACACATCATAATGTATTAATGCAAAGGGAGAATTAGTTTTATTCAAACTGATTGGATAAGAGACACGATAACTTTTAGCCTTGATACATGTATCACACTTAAAGTCTAGAACTGGAAAATGTGAAAACAAAGATGGGAGTAGATGCCGGAGATAGCCGAATGATGGATGGCCTAAGCGCCGATGCCATAGCCAAATCTGTCGTTCATGACTACTATTTTGCTGATGAGTGTAGTTCGCTTTGCCAAGACTGAAGTCATCAAAGTAGTATAGTCCCCCCTCCTAGTACCACGCCCAATAATCTCCTTGCTGAGAATGTCCTGAAGAATGCAAAAGGTAGAGTATATTAGCACCACACAATTAAGCTCTTCAGTAACCTGACTCACAGACATCAATCTGTTGGAAAGAGATGGAACAAGGAGTGTGTGAGTTAGAGAGAGGGAAGGAGATAGAGGCACGGTTCCAGCCCCTGTGACGGGGTAAGTTTTTCCATTTGCATTGGCAATGTAAGTCCGCCGTGGCTGAGATATGTTGGCGAAGTCATTTGGATCAAACATCATATGATCTGTCGCCCCGGAGTCGATAATCCAAGCATCATTATTCCAAGCAGTAGAGCTACAAAGAACTTGGCCACAATTACCTTGATCAGGGGTCGGGAGATTAGATCGAGTCTCGGGAATAAGAGAGAGGTTAGATCCAGCCATGGCCACTGCTGCTCGACCTGAGGCAGGTTCGGTTGCAGGAGCCTCACGTTTCTTTCGGGCTTGCAATTCATGCCACCAGTCCGGGTAACCATGTAATTTGAAACAGGTTTCCCGAGTATGCTTCGTACTTCCACAATGAGTGCACTTGTTCCCATTGGGATGATCTTTGGGTCGTGGGAATGGTGCAGACTTTTGTGGTTGGCCAGCTTTCACTCCTTTGATAGCCATGGCAGCTCCATCAGCCACTGTTCTTGCTCCCGATATCATCACAGATTGTCGAAGATCTTCTCTTCGAATGTGAGCATATGCCAGTTCGATTGAAGGAAAAGGTTTCATTCGAAGGACGTCACTCCGAACGTGGTCCAACCGATCATCTAACCCATCCAAAAAGGTGTAAACCCGTTCCTCATGTACAATGGAGTTATATTCTTTTATGTCGTTTTCACATTTCATTGGGTTCGGTCGGCGGAAGTCGATTTCTCGCCACAAACCTTGCAGATGGTTATAGTATTCTTCTATAGATCCACCTCCTTGTTTCATTCGAGATACACACGTCTGAGTTTGTATACCTGTGAGGTATCGGTTCCGTCAAAATATGTAGTAGCAGCAGAATCCCATACCTGTTTCGCTGTGGGATATCGAATAAAGTTTACGACCAAGGTGTGGTCCATGGAGTTGATCAGCCATCCTTTCACCATGGCATTCTTGGTACGCCACTTTCGAAAAGAGGGGTCGGTTTCTGGTGGTTGGGGGCAGTCTCCGTTGATGTACCCTAGCTTGTCTTTTCCTGAGATGTACATCTCGACAACCTGGGACCATAAACCATAGTTGGAACCATCCAACTTTATGCCGATAGGGGTGATTGGGGAATCAATAATGGTAGAGGTAGACGTCTGGGTTTTTGACAAAACCTCTGCCATCTTTGATGAAAGATCATTCAGGATGTCTTCGGTACCCGTCATGGAAGCCGATTAGAGTTCCGACCTTAGCTAAATCAGAGGTCAAAGGTCGTGCTCTGATACCATGACAGAATATCAGTTTTATTCTATATATCTTTTACACAGAAGTCAGTTACAATTTATAGAGAGAAAAGGAACTATTTTAAGCAACTATTCTAGGGCTACACACTATTTATGGTTACAACATATAAATCCCTTGAATCAAGTGAATTCCTAAAAACAAGGATGCTAATTGAGATCTCCACAGCTGGAGATTGGCGAGACTCACGCCCACATTGAGAACTCCAATTCCATGTTTTGGAACCTGATTTGGTTCCAATTCTGAATTCTATACTTCCTCAGAAACCACTTCAATGAAATAGAAAGAACATATTCCTTGCCCCACAATTAGAGCGCATTTTCCAAAAATTCACAAAGATAGATGGTATGTGTTGTTATGGTAGAAACTTAAGGTCATTGTGTTGTTTATACTAAATGGTACTCTAACTGTGGGAATGAAGAATCTCATAGTAGTAATTGAAAAGAGAAGTACCTAAAGTCTAAAACAGAAATAATGAGGAAGACAGAGGATTACAATGTGATCCATGTGACCATGAGAAATGAAGAGGAATTGTTGCGAGATGGCTCGTTGAGGGCACTTTCCAATGTCGAAAGCCAAGTTAAGAGTGGGGAGAATTACACAAGTCTCATGCCCGGCTATCGACAAACCTTCAATTGGGTACCCTTCAATAAAAAGACCCTTTTTCTTCTTTGTCTCCATTGCTACCCAAATTCAGATTCTGTAAACCAAATGTAGTAATGCAAACCTTCAAGGCTCGTTGTCTTTCTCTTGTGATAGCAATAATCTCACACCTGGAAGTATGCCAAACAAGGATTTGATCACTAATGTTATTTCCAAAATAAAATTTTTAATCCTACCATATGAGTTAACAAATGCACATATCTCACATTGCCATTACATCGAACACCTGGTGGGCTGTCACTAAAGTTGCCAAATGCTTAATCAATACTAAAAGTATTCAACAAATTCTCCTATCAAATGATTTACCAAACACAATCATAAAAAAAGAAAATTAGAAACAGAAATGAACAAACACAATAGCCCGCACATCCATAAAGTGCCTCCGTTTGATCACCTATATGGCTATATGATACATGGACGTGTGCGTGTGCATAAAAGAGGGGAGAGAGAGATTAGGGAAAGGAAGATTTGGAGGTACCGGAATCGAGGAGACCGCCGGAGACGACCAAGATGGACAAGAGAGAGAGAGAGAATTTAGCGCAAGGAGTAGGACTGAAATTAGGGTCCTGTAATAACCCGAATTTAATATTCGGAGTTAAAAAGTGACGCGTATGGGTTGTTTTGAAGGAGGCTCAAACTTTTAGGGACCATAAGTGTAAATTGATGGCTAGATGAGATTTGGAATCTCATTCCTTCGTGCCAAAAAAGGATTAACCACACAACCCTGTTAATCCAATTCAAAGTCACTCGATACTGAATCAAGATATAAAATCTTTAAACCGTAGGTATTAGGTTAGGATCTGATGCTTTTTGATATCATAGATTTAATATAATTGTTAAGTTGTTAACTAATATATGTATTTTTAGCCTTAATAGAAAGTTATGTGCAAATACAATCTCTCTTATCTATCTATACTATATTATAAAGATGGCATAAAAAACTCTTAAAAAACAAGTTTTAAAGCTTAATGTACCTCTATTTAATGCTAATTACTTAAAAAACAACCATAAAAGCTGTATCTATTCATTAATTTTCAATCATTATCTCTAACCATTTTAACTCCCCTAAAATCATTTCCCACTTTAACTCCCCTAAAATAACTCTCAGCATATTTTAGATATAAAAAATCTAAAATATAATTAAAAAATCTTACAGAATATTTTATAAAAAAAATTATATTATTAAACCAAAATAAATTACATTATATTATTAAGTCTAAATTAAACAAATTTATATAAAAAAATCATTATCACTCTCTCACAACCATCCAAAATCGTAATGTAAATCAACAAAAAATAGAAAATAAAATGAAACATTAAAATCGTGATGTATCTAGCCGCATTGCGCGAGTACACTTCTAGTATACTTATTATCTTTGTTCGTATGTTTTCATTTTCATTTTACTTCATTTGAACACAATCATTTAACTAGATTGTAAAATGATGTACATAGTGTCAACCCAACCAACCCAACCCATACCATATAGTTTGGGTTGAGTTATGCTGGGTTGGGATTTTTCAAATCGCAAACGTTGGATTGGTTTTTCACCTGACCAACCCAACCTGTGTGCAGTCCTAGTTGGAAGGATCTATGAAAGGGAAGCATCGGGGGATTTCATCTTGAGGAAGAAGAGTTGATCCTCCACTTTCAGGTATAGACTCCATCTTTTTACTCTATTATATTCTTCCTTGCTTAGCGTCTTATGCATTGTGGGAGGCTTTTGATTTGGAAAGTTCCATTATTGTGGAAATTGGAATTTTATGGTGAAAACCTTCTTTTGGTACGAATGTAGTCATGATTTGAAGTCTAGAAGCGGAGTTCCTATATTGAATCACGAGCTTTTTGTTAATCATCCTTTAACATGGGATTTTCGTGATTAGAAACTTGATTTTTGAGTTTTGGGTTCAATTTATTGGAGTTTGTTTGTGTTTTGGAATCATTTTGGAGGTTCAAATAAGTTGGTTTTATATTGGATTATCCTTGGATTCAATAATTAGGTTGAAAAATCGAGTTTTTGGGTCAGATTGTGAGTTTTTGAAGTGCTGCTGGTCAAAGGCGGTGTGATCTCATCCGTGACCTAAGGTCATGTGGGGGTAATGTATATAGAAATAGAAGGTGTCGCGACGTGGGGTCGCGAGCCAGGTTGTGCGAAGCACTGTTTCATGCTTTTCTTTTGGAAATCCGTTGAGGGTCCAGTTTGGGGAGTTGTTTAAGGGTTTTGTTTGGAGGATTATAAAAGGATATTAGAATGATAATTATGAAGGTTCAACATCTTTCTTAACCCGGTTAATTCAGACGTCCGGTTTGGGAAATTATAGTCGTTAAGGCTCGGTGTGAAGTGTTAGACGACAGGTGAATTCTCTTGCACCATCTCTCTCTAGATGTGGACTAAACATGTGTATTTGTGATTGCAAATCTCTTTAACTAACTAGCATGGACGTTTGTAAAGTTTTATTAGTCGTTACATGATGACATGGTACATGTTTGTTTTCATAGTGTGATTTTGAGGTGGTGGCAACATAGCGGACATGTGTATCCACATACTGCTCTTGAATTTGTTTCATGATGCACGTAGGCCTCGCAGGTGTGAATGTGTGATGGCTAGCGTGGAATGTTACCGGTGTGAGTGATACAAGTGTGTAGTCCATCGAGATTGATTTTGTTAAAAATGTGTCTATGAACTTTTGTAGTATTTAAATTATTAATGTGATGACCAACAAAGAATTCACTAGACCTTATGGTCTAACCGTCGTTTTTAAAACATAATACCATTCTTAGGTAAATTCCAAGTTGAAAGCTCTAGCAAAGGAAAGGGGAAGTTGTGACCTTTGTGGTAGTCTTTAGTTGAGGCTTCTTGCTATTAGAAGTCGTTATCTCTAAACTTTTACCTAGTTGATGTAATAAATCTTAGCTGCAGTTATTTATTTCCGCTGCAAACATTTGAGATGGTCTGTAGACATCTTTTGATTGGTACTTTGGAGATGGTTTGACGAAATTGTATTAATTAAAGGTGTCATGGAGTTCCCGTTTTAGTCTTTGTAATTCTTTTATCAATTAAATTATTGAGTCTGAAAAAAAAATTATTGATAGATTTAAATCAAACAAAATTCTTTCTTATTTGTGAGAACAAAAAATTACTCTATAAATTGTGAAAAAAATAAACTGTATTTTATAAAGATGAAAACAATAATAATTTGTAAACCATAGAGATGAAAATCGTGATTTTTAAAGTATAGGGACGAAAATAGCAAATTTCAACAAACCACGGGGGGATAAAGCGTAATTTACTTTTATTTATATCATAAAACATTTTGGTTAAGATCTTAAAATAAATTATTTTTGCATTAGGTATAGTTGATTGTCGCATATCATTTAATATTCAATGGTACATATTAATACTATATATGTACAGTTTTTTAAAACTTTAAATGGAATTTAATATTCGATGATACATATTAATACCTAGACCTAGTGGCTTGTCACTAAAGTTGCCAAATGCTTAACCAATATTAAAAGTATGCAACAAATTCTCCTATCAAATGATATACAAAACACAACTATAACAAGATTAGAAACATAGATGAACAAACAAAATAGCCCATCAAAGTACTATATATGTTGCACATCCATAAATGTGCCTCCCTTTGATCACCTATTCGCTATATGATACATGGACGTGTGTGTGTGCATAAAAGAGGGGGGAGAGTATAGGAAGAAAAATATATGAATGCACCAGAATCGAGGAGACCGCGGGAGACGACCAAGGTGGAAGAGAGAGAGAGATTAACGCAAGGAGTAGGACTGAAATTAGGGCCTTGTAGTAACCCAGATTCAGTATTTGGAGTAAAAATTGTAGTGTTGGGGCTGTTTTGAAGGAGGCTCAAAATTTAGGGACCAGAGGTGTAAAGTAATGGCTAGATGAGATTTGGGGTCTCATTCCTTTTACATAATTTTCATATGATTGGAGTTGGGAGTAGGGGTGCTTAAAAAACTGACTAGCCTGACCAGCCCGGTTAACCTAATCTGAAGCTACTCAATACCTAATCGAGTAGTAAAATCTTCAAACCGTAGGTATTAAGTTTTAATTGAGTTGAAATTAGGTTAGGGCCATTTGAACCCAGCCTAATCCGATGAATGTGGTGTCTTTTGATATCATCGATTTAATATGATTGTTAAGTCAATGATTAATATATGTAATTGTTAGCCTTAATAGAAAGTCTCATGCAAATATTTTTTAATATCTATTATGTAATTGTTAACTTTATTTATATGTTCTCATTTTGATTTTACTTCGTTTGAACACAAACGTTTAGTTAGATTGTAAAATGATGTATCAAAGTTTCAACTCGGCCAACCCAACCTGTACGGTTTGAGTGGGGTTGGGTTGTACTTTTGTATGGGTTTGGTTTGAAATTTTCCAAATCGCAAGCATTGGGTTGAGTTGTTCAAATGTCTTCAACCTGACAAACCCAACCCGTATGCATGTAACACTCGAAATTTCGGTATGTTAATTTCAAGTTTCATATTTATATTTCGACCTTAGAATAACCCTTGGTATGTATTTTGAGTTGGTTAATGTTTTGGGTGAGAAATAAGTTAATTAACTTTTCTTAAAAGTTTTACGCCCGGGGCAAAAATTTCACGCTCGGGGAGTCGCCCTTCACGCCCGGGGCGAAATCCTTCACGCCAAGGGAGTTCAGGCCAAAAATTGAGCTGATGGTTCTTTAAAAAAGTGGGATTTAACCCCTTTTCCCTCCATTTTTTCATTCCAAACTCTTTTCTCTTCATCCTCATTCTCTCTCACCACATTTACTTTGTTCCTAACACCATTATCTCACCAAATCTATTTCTTCTTGATCATTTAAGAGTCTTGGAGCTTAAAATTCAAGTTTGTGGGTTGGGGTTCAAGATCTTCATCTTCCTCACTAAGCTTTCCACCATTGTTGACCTAGTTTTTGGGGCTTTTTCCAAAAAATGAATTGTAAGTCCATCTTAACTTTATTCTTGTTAAAACCTTTCATTTTAACCTCCTAGAGCATTTATTTTGAGGTATCATCCATGTTTTGAAGTTTTGACCAATTTTGGATATTTTGAATGATTAGACTATTTGACTAAAGTTTGTTATGAATCTAAGTTTAAGTTACTTTTGGTATATCTTTAGGCTTTGGTTGTGACCAAAATAAAGTTTTAAGAGGTGAGTGTTGATGGATCTAAAGCCTTCACCCTTCTGGAAGCAATGGTGGATTTGGAATCTAGGTTTAACCTAACCTAGCAAGGTGGTTCAAGTTGCTTTGTAAAAACTATGTACATGTCAAAAATGTTTATTTTGGAGTCTTAAGATGTTCTCTTGATGTTCATCAAGTGTATTGTTCATTTTATGATATTTGCATTTTGGTTACTTTTGGTCTTATAAATCTTGTTAAATGTCACATTTGGGATTTTTGATATATTAATAAATGAATCATAAGAATGTGCCTTTTGTGGGTTTACCGTATAAATGAACATTATTTGGTGGAAATACACTTTTAGTGTATTTGGTTTTATAAACTACTTGGAAAATGCATACTTTCTTGTTATGAAGCATTTTGGAAACATAAATAGTATAAGTTCATTTTGAGGATGCAAATGATGAGTCTTTGGGTCAATCATACATTTGGAGCATGTGTTTTCACAAACGTGGTTTAAATATTTTTATTGCTTTTGTTGAATTTTACTGAGTAGTCAAATTGAGTTGTTGAGCTTTTGATTCGGTTTTGCCTTAGGTGAGTCTTGGGGACATTTGTCCGGTTTAATTTGCTCATTGATTATCTCTTGGAGTTACATGCATTTATGACATAGTTATTTATAAATTACATGTTTTGAGTACGTTGGTCATTCAGTTGGAGTCATGTAATTTTAGACTGTAATGCATTGGATCCATAGGCATGCGAGTCAGTCTTGTGTTGATGGTCATGTGGGTATTGCGGGGTTGGACTCCAGGACCCTTGTTTCATGACCTTAAACTTTTCAAGTAGGCACTAAGAGGCTTAAATACGGAAGTGCTGTCTTGGTGACACACCGGGATCTTCACCGCTTGAGGTGTTACCTTGGAGGTAGTCGTCTAAATTTTTCGTTGGTGATCGTCTAAATTTAAGGTCTATCAAATGTTGTATGAGGTGGAGAATTGTAAGTATATTGGGCAAAAGAAGTCTTGTAATAAGGTGTCGTTACACCTTATTCAAGGAATACTCTTTGTATGATGAAGTGCTGGACAAAACATGAATTGTCATAAGCCGTGGGCATGCCTTATGCTGGAAGAACTTCTGTTTTGTTTAGAAGCCCAAGACTTGGCCCATGGTCAAATAAGCCCATGTTCCCTTTGATAACTCTCAAATCTTGAGAGTTAATTCCTCTCTTTTTGTACTTATTTTACCACATTTTCACCCATTTTGTACCTTACCTCCTCCATTTGGTCTTAATTGTTCAAACATGGTGATGAAGTCTCAAGAATGTAAAAATTTCGGTTTTACTAACTTTTGTGCAGAACGTGGCCACCTTGTCACCACATTGGGACGTTGGCTGAAATTTTATGGATGAGATTTAGCCATTTCTGGAAAGTTTGCCTTTTGAAGAAAATGAAAGAACTTTTTGCTCTTTCACAAGAATAATCAAGGAAGAAGACAAAAGGTGTAAGTCAAAGGAAGGTTTAATACTCCTCCTTAAAGCTACTTTTTGAGGAATTGTCACATCAACACTTCTTCTCCCTTGGGCTATAAATTAAGGCTTGGAGGCACCATTTCAACATCATCACTTCTAGGAGCATTCAATATCATTTGGAGCTTAGCATTTAGTTTTCATTGTCTCTTTAAAGCTTGTAGGTAGTTGCATTTAATTTTTGTAAGTTTAATTTATTGTATCAGTTGTCGCCACGTTGTATCCACGTTGGCGATAGCCTTTAAGTTTCATTTATGCAATTTATGTTTATGTTCTCTCCTTCTTATATCATGTCTTTTACTGTTATTATGAACTAAACACCCCTTTGGGTGTGGGTATGATCCAAGACTAAGACTAGTAGGCAACACTTGGGTGTTGCCATCTTTGCTAACTCTTAGACTTGGTCGCTCGAGTCGGGACTTCAACTCAACGCGGACAAGCCGATCACTTGTTGGTGTTAATATTAGATCTTAGACCTCGAGAGGGGCGGATCCGAAATACGACTTGAGTGATGCAAAGAAGATTTGAGAAAGTCTTTTATAACCACGTAGAGATACGAGTTTTTGTATGACTTTAACTAAGGTTCAAAATGTCGGTCGATATGGATGTCACAAAGAGATTTGGGCTTCTATATCCATACTGGTGGAACTGAAATCCTTAGAGGTTTACTTAGTTAAGTCGACAAGTCTTGAGTTGGCGAAAGTGGTGACTTTGTGGGTGCAACTTGGCTACGTTCCGAGGAAACTCACTTTCGAGAGAAAGGGGTTTTTAAGGATATTGTGTGTCATTTTGTTTCTGAACATATTGTTACTACATCAGTCTTAGTTAATGCTTGTACCCACATCCTACATTTTATCTTATTAATCCTTTTTAATCGTTGTTTAGTTTGCTTAAAACTCACAAATACTGATATTGTTCTCAAAACTCAAGCAAGCACTAGAAGTTCATGAAAAGTTCTCTGATTCTTAGTTGACTAGTCCCTGTGGAAACGATCTCGGTACTCTACCACTTTATTACTTAATAGCGATCATAGTGTCCGGTGTGCACTTGCACGACCACTTTGGCAACATAGTGGCCACGTTGTGGACCTATACGATTTTCCGCTATTAAGTTTTTGGCGCCGTTGCTGGGGACTAGCGTGATTTTAAATCCTAAGATATTGACTTTTCATTCGAGCCTGAGTTGCTTATCTTTTTTTTTTTAGTATTTTCCGTGTTGTATGCCAAGGCTACAACACGGTGAACTTGTACCTCTTGACCCCGAAATTGAAAGAACCGTTAAAAGACGAAGAAGAGGTAGGCAAAATCAAAACATGGCTGGAAATGGTGGAGATCCTCCACCACCACCTAATGAAACAACCATAAGAATTGCCGACGATAAAGAACGGGGAATACGGGACTATGCAACACCCGAATTTGATCAATTAAAATCGGGTATTCTTAGGCCCAACATTGCGGCACAAACTTTTGAAATAAAACTGGTAATGTTTCAAATGATCCAAGCAATGGGTCAATTTGGAGGATTACCGTCGGAAGATCCACACTCGCATTTAAAATCATTTTTAGAAATGACGGATCATTTTCGCATTCAAGGTGTTATGGTAGAAGCCTTACGGCTTACACTCTTCTCTTACACATTGAGAGATAGAGCCAAAGCTTGGCTAAATTCTCAACCTCCTCACTCCATTGATAGTTGGACAAGTTTGACCGAAAAATTTCTAAAAAAGTATTTTCCTCCAACTAGAAATGTGAAGTTTCGAAACGAAATTTTGATGTTTCGACAAGAGGAAGATGAAGCGGTTTTGGATGCATGGGAGAGATTCAGAGACTTATTAGAAAATGTCCTCATCATGGAATCCCTCATTGAATCCAATTAGAGACATTTTATAATGACCTCACTAATTCCGCTAAAATTATTGTTGATGCTACGGCCGGTGGCGCTTTCACCTCTAAGACTTATAACGAAGGATATGACATTTTAGAGAAAGTAGCCAACAATAACACCGATTGGTCAAACCCTCGTGCTCTCACTCCTAAAAATGCATCGGGTGTTCATGAAATTGATGTCATCACCGCCTTAAACGCACAAATTGTAACTTTAACTAAATTGGTAAAAAATAACATGAATTTAAATGGAGAAAAGAACCAAGTCCAAGCTATAAATGAATCTTGTGTGTTTTGTGGTGAGAATCATGCTTTTGAATGTTGTCCCGGTAATCCCGCTTCGGTCAATTATGTAGGAAACCATTCTAGGAATAGCCCATTTTCTCCAACTTACAACCCAAATTGGAGAAATCATTCAAACTTCTCATGGTCGGGAAATCAAGGACTTCAACCCCCCGAGGTTCATCAAGTTCCAAACCGACCACAAAATCCCCCGGGATTTCAACAAGGACCGTCTCACACATACCAAAGTGGGCAATCCTCACAACCGTATGTACCGAGACAACAAAATGCATCGGAGAGTACTAGTTCGCTTGAATCGTTACTCCAAGGTTTTATAAACCAAACTAATGCAACCTTGAGAGGTTTTGAGACTCAATTGGGGCAATTTGCCGCTGAGTTGAAGGGAAGACAAATGGGCACATTACCTAGTGACACCGAAACCCCTAAGGGTAACCTCAAGGAGCACATTAAGGTCGTGACTTTAAGGAGCGAGACAAACACATCTAAACCTAACGAGGAGGTCTTAATTGATACCATTGTGCAAGATGAGACCACACATGCTTTTGACAAAGAAAATTTTCCGCCACTTTTTCCATCCAACGTGGCTGGAACGTGCCCACCTTCGGGACATAATGCAGTAGGTCCTTGACGGACTGCTCTGCCTTCAGCACAACCTCACAACGTGGTGAGATAGTGCCCACTTCACAGCCCATAAGGGCATATTCAAACCAAGCGAAATTGGACTTACGAGACCTCCCTTTTCCTGGTAGAATGAAGAACAAAAATGCGGATGTGCAATTCAAATTTTTTTTGGGCATTTTCAAACAATTGCACATTAACATACCTTTGGTAGAAGCTTTTGAGCAAATGCCAAATTATGTTACATTTTTAAAAGACATTCTCAACAAGAAAAGGAGGTTAAGTGAGTATGAAACTGTGGCTTTAACAAAAGAGTGTAGTGCTTTGCTCACATGTAAAATTCCTCCCAAACTCAAAGACCCGAGAAGATTTACCATCCCATGTTCAATAGGGGGAAAAGAAGTGGGTCATGCCCTTTGTGACCTTGGGGCAAGCATAAATCTCATGCCACTTTCGGTTTTTAATAAACTAGGAATTGGTGAAGTACGACCTACGACCGTTACTTTACAATTAGCGGATCGATCGTTGGCTTACCCTAAAGGAAAAATTGAAGACATTTTGGTTCAAGTTGACAAATTCATCTTCCCGGACGACTTTTTAGTTTTGGACTATGAAGCCTATAGGAACGTCCCAATCATCCTAGGGCGACCATTTTTAGCAACGGGTAGAACATTAATTGACGTCCACAAAGGAAAACTAACCACGAGAGTGAATGACCATCAAGTGACATTTAACGTTTTCAAATCACTTAAGTTTCATGGGGGAGTGGAAGATTGTTCAGCCTTAGACACCTTAGAAAGGGATGTAAGCATCGACACTGATGAAAGTGGCCACGTCTGTCACCATAGTGGCCACTTCAGTGAAGAACATTTGGAAGAACTAGACTTTGCGAGTGAGGAAGAGATTGAGGAGACCTTAGCAGTTTTTGAACAATTAGATTTCAAGGATAGAACGATCTAGCAACCATCCATCATTGAACCCACTAAGCTAGACTTAAAGCCCTTGCCCGATCATCTTAAGTATTCTTATCTCGTCGAGGAAGAAAAATTGCCCGTAATTATTTCTTCTAAATTGACCCAAGAGCAAGAACTAAGTTTGATTGAGTTATTGAGGAAATATAAGAAGACCTTAGGATGGACCATAGCCGATATTAAGGGTATAAGTACGACGGTTTGCCAACATAAGATACTTTTGGAAGAGAATAGTGTTGGCAAAGTGCAACCACAAAGTAGACTTAATCCTATTATGAAAGATGTTGTAAAAAAAGAAGTTTTAAAATGGTTGGATGCGGGGATTATTTATCCCATCTCGAGTAGTAGTTGGGTGAGCTCGGTACAATGCGTACCAAAGAAAGGTGGCACCACGGTGATCACAAACGACAAAAACGAGCTCATACCAACTAGGACCGTAACGGGATGGAGGATTTGTATGGATTATAGGCAATTAAATCTCGCCACCAAGAAAGATCATTTCCCTCTACCATTCATAGACCAAATGCTTGATAGGTTAGGCGGGAAGGAATTCTATTGTTTCTTGGACGGATATTCGGGATACAACCAAATTCATATAGCACCTGAAGATCAAGAGAAGACTACCTTCACTTGTCCCTTTGGAACTTTTGATTTTCGGCGTATGCCATTTGGGTTGTGTAACGCACCCGCAACTTTTCAAAGATGCATGATGTCAATTTTTTCGGATATGATTGAAGACACAATGGAAGTATTCATAGATGATTTTTCGGTAACGGGATCATCATTTGAAAACTGTTTGTTAAATCTTGAAAAGAGTTTGCAAAGATGTGAAGCCCATGACTTGATTTTAAATTGGGAAAAATGCCATTTTATGGTACAAGAAGGGATTGTCTTGAGTCACATGATTTCAAAAAAAGGATTGGAAGTTGATAAAGCCAAACTTGAGTTAATAATGCAACTACCCGAGCCAACCTCGGTTAAGAGCAATAGGAGTTTTTGGGTCATGCCGGTTTTTATAGGAAGTTTATTAAAGATTTTTCAAAAATCGCAAAACCCCTTTGCAATCTTTTGCACATTGACCAACCCTTTGAATTTACCTCCAAATGTAAAAAGGCTTTTGAAACCATCAAAAAATGCTCTCGTTTCGGCACCTATTGTGATTGCCCCGATTGGAATTTACCATTTGAAGTAATGTGTGACGCAAGCGATTAGGCCGTGGGTACGGTTCTTGGTAAAAAAACGAAACAAAAATTTTCACCCAATATACTACGCAAGCAAAACTCTTGTTGAAGCCCAAATCAATTACACAATAACCGAAAAAGAATTGCTTGCCATAGTATTTGCTTTCGATCGCTTCCGTTCATACTTGATTGGCACCAAGGTTATCATTCATACCGATCATTCCGCCATCAAATACTTATTTAATAAAGTCGATGCTAAACCTAGGCTTATTAGATGGGTTCTTCTTTTACAAGAATTTGATGTCGAAATTGTTGATAGAAAAGGCACCGATAACCAAGTGGCCGATCATCTTTCTCGAATAGAAGGAATGGTATCTAGTGGGGGTGATCATGAAATTAAAGAGATCTTTCCGGACGAGCATATTTTGGCAATACATCATCATGAAGAACAACAACCATGGTATGTTGATTTAGCCAATTATCTTGCTTGTGGGATAAAGCCGTATCACCTTCAAGGGCAACAATGGAAAAGATTTCTTCATGATAGCAAACAATATTTTTGGGACGACCCGTTTCTTTTTAAAATGGGTGCAGACCAAGTCTTGAGAAGATGTGTTCCGAATTCAGAAATGTTGGGAATTTTAAAAGAATGTCATGCCTCACCCTATGGTGTCCACTTTGGTGGCCAACGTACGACGACCAAGATTCTACAAAGTGGCTTCTTTTGGCCAACTCTTTTTAAAGATGCTTTCGAATTTGTAAAAAAATGTGATCAATGCCAACGAATGGGAAATTTGTCTCAACGCAATGAGATGCCCTTGAACAATATATTAGAAGTAGAACTCTTTGATGTTTGGGGCATCGATTTCATGGGACCATTTCCCATGTCGTTCAACAATTAATATATTTTGGTCGCAGTCGATTATGTTTCAAAGTGGGTTGAAGCTAAGGCATGCCCAAAGAATGATGTAAAAATGGTGATTGAATTCTTGCATAAAAACATTTTTGTCCATTTTGGAACACCCCGAGCCTTGATAAGAAATGAAGGGACTCATTTTGTGAATAAAATGTTGAGCATCGTTCTTAATAATACAACATCCAACATCGAGTTGCCACGACATACCATCCGCAAACTAATGGTCTTGCCGAACTTTCTAATAGGGAGATTAAAAACATTTTGGAAAAAGTTGTTAAGCCCAATAGAAAAGATTGGTCTCTCAAGTTGGATGATGCGTTATGGGCATATCGAACGACTTTTAAAACCCCTTTGGGAATGTCTCCTTATCGACTTGTTTTCGGAAAAGCTTGCCACTTGCCGCTAGAATTAGAGTATAAAGCTTTTTAGGCCACAAAAGAGTTGAACTTAAATGAAGATTCTGCGGAAAATAAAAGAAAACTCCAATTAGCCGAGTTGGAAGAGTTGAGATTTCATGCTTACGAAAATGCCAAATTGTATAAAGAAAAAACCAAAATGTGGCATGATCGTAGAATAAATCAAAGGAGCTTTGACGTCGGTCAACAAGTGCTACTCTTCAACTCACGGCTAAAATTATTTCCCGGAAAACTCAAGTCTCGTTGGTCCGGTCCACTCACCATTGTCAAAATCAGTCAGTATGGGACCGTGGATTTGTTAAATCCATAAGACGGTAGTACCTTCAAAGTCAATGGACATAGGGTCAAGCACTATCTCCCTGAAGAGGTGCCCAAACCCTCTGAAATGCCCCCTTGAAAAGTTTCATGACAGTCCTTTGTAAATACTGTACATAATTTGCTGTTTTATTTTTGACCATAGTGGCCACCTTGTGGCCACGTCAGGGATTGAGCTGATAAAGGCATCTGTGAAATTTTAATTTCCAGACTTGTGTTCAAAATTTTTATGCATGGCTAACAAATTCCCTTTTTGTCCACTAGTCCTTCCATGCATCTTTCTGAAATATTAGCTTGGTCTAAGTCATTCTTTTGTCTTTTGTTTAATTTTAGGGAGTGTCCTTTTGATCTAATTGTTTATTATGACTTGTGCAGGTGGTTTTTAATTTTCAGATTCCATGATAAGAGCCAGCGGTTATATGGTTTCTCTTTTGAATAAGTTGTTTTTTCAAGAAAAGGGTGGCCAAAGAAATCTTTTCAACCAAAAAGCAACTGCATTTTGTCCCATCACCTTTCCTAGCCATCACTTTACCGCCCTAACTCTTCACCTCCATCTCTAATCTCTATCGCCGATTTTATTCTACTCCACCCGCCTCACCGTTCGACTTCTCCATGGCTCGTATCAAGCAAAAAACCCTAACCCCTTTCCTCACAGTCGGCGGAGCCGTCGATTGGCCAACACCGACAACACCACCACCATCGACGCTGAACCATCATCGGAGGTAGAAAGGGAAACCGTCGATACCTCTAATTTCACCATCCATTATGAGGAATCCCATGCGGTGGTAACACCGCGAGCCACCACCGTCGCTGACGACCCAACACCGCCACCCTCACCGCCGGTGAAACGCCCCCTGCTAATGATTACCTATCCCCAAAACCCACCCGCAGTACCCAAATCACAAACCCTAACTTCCCCCATAATTTCCTCCACTTTCCCTAATACCACCACAGAACCACCGCCTGCGGACCCACAAACCACAGTCACCCCACCGGAGTTTGTCGTACCCCCCCATTTGCTCCAGGTTCGGGTGACCCGCGACTCTTCCACTCTCTTTAACCCTCAGCCACGTATAGACGACTCCGGCGGTTTTCTTAACCCCATTTATGGTCCCGATAACCTAGTCAATGCCTTTGATTTGAATCAAGTAGGGACTGAAGTAAGCACTCCGATCGAGCCACCACCGTCGCCGAAGGAGCAACAAGTCGTCAACAGTCCACGCAAAAGTGGCGAGAAAGTGGCCACGTCGAGCACTTCTTTTGGGTCTTCGTTCGGAGACTCGTCTTCGGGTTCTGTCAAAGCAACTCCTTCTCCTCAAGACACTAACGAAGATCGAGGAAAGAAACCAACAACGTCCTCGGCCTCCGATAAAGACTATAACCTGGAGCCAGAGACTGTCCGGCCAAAGAAACGGGCATGGACCGCCCCTGTTGCCAAACCACGTCGTAGGCCTACGTGTGGCTCCGCTTCCACTACTAAGAAGCCCCGCACACGATCTGCCAACCAACCATCACCAGATGACTGGTATAAATCACCAACCACCTCCAAGTTATTAATGGAACGCGACTTTGATCCCCAATTGATCAATGCGTATGCACATATCAAGAAGCACTTGGCAGCGTACAAATGGGAAAAGTCCATCCCTTTTCCTGGAAAAGCGAATGCTACGTGGCTTCACGAATTATATACGGCCATCGCTGCCACTAGGGATACCACTGTCTTGATCCGAGGTAAAAGTGTGAATTTTGGAGCCCGGGCATTATCTAAAGATTTCGGCATGCCTGTGCCGTCCACGTGCCTTTTCGCTAAGATATTAGACTCCCTCAATGTTGACACCAACAGATAAATTGCCACAGCTTTAATGATGCCTCAATTTTTAGCAGACTTCGATCCGGCTAAGTTGACCATGCAGTCAGGTCATTTGAATTTGGAAGCTAGTCTATGGTTCCAGTTCCTTAGGCACAATCTGTTGCCTGCTGCTCATGACGCAACTCTCTCAAAGGATAAATGTGTCCTTCTCTTTTGTATTCTGAGAGAGTTGTCGTTTGATTTCGGACCGATTGCTCTCACTGCCATTCATTACCCGGCCTCACGTTCTGGCTATTGGCTCATTTTTCCTATATTACTCACAAAGTTGATGAGTGCAACACGCGTTCCTTCTCTAGCTAGTGATGAATCTTGTACTAGCTCATCCAGAATTGATCAAGGCACTATGCAACGCATTATGCGCTCGAGTCATTTTTTCGGAGAGGCCCAGCTTCAATCATCAACCGCTCGCGCATCTCGACCCCCGCCCCTTGTCAAGCCATCTGCCGAAGAAGGTTCGCAGCAACCCACAACCTCTAGTTCAGGCTACGGCTCCACCGAATGGTTGCAGGTGCTAACCGAGCAGCGCGAAGAGTAGAATATGTTATTGAAGGACCTGATGGGGCTCCAAAAAGCGCAACTGGACCAGCTCAAGGCCCATGCCGAAAGCATCAAAGAGATTCAAGTCAAAAACGAGTTTTTTGGGCATACCAAAGGGATTGGAACCGGGTTATTAAGGGATTCTACCACAAGAATGATCCGGTTAGGGCATCGTCACTACCGCGGTTTCCTCCGGGCCTCTGCCCACCACAGGTCATTATCCCTCTAGCTCTGCGTCCCAGCAGCCCGGTGCCTCCTCCTACTGCCTCTGAACCAGCCGTGACTGCAGCAACCGAGGCTGGCCCTTCTGTGGAGGTTGGTAAGCCGTGAGCATTCTTGGATCATCATCATTTATGTTTGAACTTTTTTATCGTTATTTCTTTTGGGTTCCGTGGTGTTTTGTTATTCTAACTCGTACTATTTGGGTTGTATGCTTGTACTGATCATCGTACTCTTAGAGGCCTTATATTTGATGGTCTCTGGTTTCATGTGTTTTTCGCTCGTGTTCATCTGTTTTGTAGGACCGCTCACTGGATTGCTACCATTTTTTGAACTTTAACATGATTTAGGCCTTTATTTCGTTTTTTAGACCAAACACGTTTCCACTTGAAACCTAGCCTTTCAGCGTCCAAGTTTCGGCATGTCTTGCATTTTTCAATGGGGACATTGAAGGTTTCTATTTGGGGTGTCGGGGCTGTTGCAAAAATAGAAACAAATTTTTTTGATAACCCAAAGCCGAAGTGGCCACTTTGTCACCACTTTGGCAACAAGCACAAAAATGAAAGATAAATCCAAATGGGATCAGTCAAAAATCAAATGGTTAAGACAATACAAAGAATAAATAGTCAAAAACCAAAGAAAATTGGAGCCTTACAAAAAGACAAGTTTGGGGGTTATTTCGAAAAATTTAAATTGAAAACCCAAATACACAAGCCCAATACAAGCCCTATTGATTAAAGTCAAATTTATGGGATGCATGAAAGGAGGTGGTACCTTTTCGAACGAGAATGCTTCACTCAAATCAAGAAACGTTGAAATATTCGTTATGAGTTTTCCCATTCAAAAGAAAGTAGTCAACCCTTTTTGATCATCATTCAAGTTCTTTTCTTTCGTTCTTTTCTTTTTACTTGAGGACAAGTAATTACACAAGTTTGGGGGTGTGATAACTCTCAAATCCTGAGAGTTAATTCCTCTATTTTTGTACTTATTTTACCACATTTTCACCCATTTTGTCCCTTACCTCCTTCATTGGGTCTTAATTGTTCGAACATGGTGATGAAGTCTCAAGAATGCAAAAATTTCGGTTTTACTAACTTTTGTGCAGAACGTGGCCACCTTGTCACCACGTTGGGACGTTAGCTGAAATTTTATGGATGAGATTTAGCCATTTCCGGAAAGTTTGCCTTTTGAAGAAAATAAAAGAACTTTCTGCTCTTTCACAAGAATAATCAAGGAAGAAGACAAAAGGTGTAAGTCAAAGGAAGGTTCAATACTCCTCCTTAAAGCTACTTTTGAGGAATTGTCACATCAACACTTCTTCTCCCTTGGGCTATAAATTGAGGCTTGGAGGCACCATTTCAACATCATCACTTCTAGGAGCATTCAATATCATCTGGAGCTTAGCATTTAGTTTCCATTATCTCTTTAAAGCTTGTAGTGTAGTTGCATTTAATTTTTGTAAGTTTAATTTCTTGTATCAGCTGTCGCCACATTCTCACCACGTTGGCGATAGCCTTTAAGTTTCATTTATGCAATTTATGTTTATGTTCTCTCCTTCTTATCTCATGTCTTTTACTGTTATTATGAGCTAAACATGTAACACCCTAAAAATAGGGATAACAAAAATCCGAAAAACGGACATGAGGTATACAAAAATTGCCATAGCAAGAGCCTCCCAAAAATGGGGAATAAATAAATAACCTGTTTAATCACAATTGTAATTTAAACGGACAATAAACAACAACCAACTAATCTAATTTCTATGACTAGAAAAGAGATTACAAAAGGGTTGTTATCTATAAACCCAAACGGTTCATATCCAAAAGTATAACGCGTCCATGTGCAAAATCCCCAAGCTCTCACCCCAAAGCATCTAAACCTGCTTAGGACCGAAGCCGCTAGAACCTGAGATACACATCGACATCAAACAAGTGTTAGGCCAAAAAACCTAGTGAGTTGAACAATGATAAGGATGTATGATCAGTTACAATTCTTATCAGCAGTTAATCAGAGTTCAATCTGTGTGGAGTCAATAGGGGAGACCCATAGCACCAATCAAGTCCACCCAATAGTCGATATACCTTGATGCCCTTAACAAGGAACACCCGAAATGCCCGGCACACCCGAAGACTATCGCTAAGAAAATTCCCCGAGTGGCGGAGGTCTAGGCACATACCATCACAGTGGCGCCCAAGACTACATCCTCCTAGTGTACCGACTTGGTTCGTCCAACATAACGCATATAGGAGGTCCTTTAGGTGTATTTCAACCCAACATATTTCCATACCGACTACGGGTACAATATTACCATCCTATCCTCATTAAGTCTAACAAAAGACCCAAATGAAAATCATGCTCATCATGCATATAAATATGTCACCAAAATGGTGTTCCAACTAGAATCATCATAATACCCATATATGCATACATGAACATATCAAGATACCCACATTATGTATCTATGAGAAAAGCCCCACATAATGATACATATAACATAAATCATGGCATAACACCCATATATACATTTCCCAACTATTTTCATGAAGAAATCCCCAAACACTTGAACATATAGAGATAAGGTAACAAATAGGAGATTATGATGTGTATCTAGTTTTAACAAAGGTTTAGTAAACTCACAATCTAGGTTTTTAACCATAACCTAGAAAATATGGAAACCCTAGAAGTTGAAGATGAGACTTGAAGATGAGAGATGAGAATCTTGAAGAACACTTCAATGAAGACACTTGAATGGAGCTTTGATGACAACATAATACTCTCACTAACCCAAACCCTAGAAATTTATGGAGGTAGGTGTTGAAGACCTAAAAATCGCCCAAAGAGGATGCTCTCCCGTTTTGATGATAAAATGCTTGAAATGAGGTGTTGAACTTTATTTAAAACAACAGACTGGACCACGCGGGCGATAGTGCCCGGCGATAGTGCCAAGGGCACTATCGCGAGTCACAATCGCGAGGCCATCCCCGCTCACGGTACCATTTCGACGATAGTGCCTTGGGCGATAGTGCCAAGGCACAATCGCATGGCACAATCGCCGACATCCCCCAGCCTGCGGTACATCCTTGGCGATAGTGCCTCTGGCGATAGTGCCAATGACACAATCGCCAGGAACAATCGCACCAACCCCAAAAAAGTCCGAAAACTTAACCGAAAACGATAACGAGCACAAGGTTTGTACAATTAAAGATGGTAAATAAATATATGACATTTCAATATATTAACTATCATAAAATGCATACAAAGGCTCATATACTCACATAGGCACAATTAACGCATTAAGGGAAAATAAATACTTACCTTGAGCATTTCCGGGTGTTACAATCCTCCCCACCTAACTAGGATTTCGTCCCCGAAATCTTACCCTCAACAAACAAGTGAGGATAGCGCTTCTTCATATCATCTTCCGATTCCCAAGTAATGTTAGCACCCCGATGGTGCTTCCATTGGACTTTAACCATAACCACGTCTTTATGCCTCAACTTTTTCACTTTCGACTCTAAAACCGCCTCTGGTTCTTCCACACAACGATTCCCATTATCTACTCGAATTTCCGACAAAGGAATCACGCTTTCATCTTCGGCTAGACACTTCCGAAGGTAACACACGTGAAACGTAGGATGTATCCCATCCATTTCCGGCGGTAAATCCAACCGGTAGGCTTGTAAACCAATTTTCTCCAAAATGACGAAAGGTCCAAGGAAACGAGGACTAAGCTTCCCACGCTTCCCAAACCGGATAATCCCTTTCCATGGAGACACTTTCAACATGACACGGTCGCCCACTTGAAACTCGACCGGTCTCCTTTTCTTGTCCGCATAACTTTTCTGTCGGTCTTGCGCCGCCTTTAGCCTTTCCCGAATCTCTTTCACCTTGTCCGCCGTCTCTTGCACTATTTCCGGTCTGACGAATTGCTTTTCGCCCGCTTCTAGTCAACAAACCGGGGTTCTGCACTTCCGTCCATACAATGCCTCGAATGGTGCCATTCCGATACTAGAATGGTAACTGTTGTTGTACGCGAACTCTACCAACGGTAGATATGAATCCCAACTTCCCCCAAAGTCTATTACACACGACCTCAACATGTCTTCTAGTGTTTGAATCGTCCTCTCGCTCTGCCCGTCTGTTTGAGGATGATAAGCCGTGCTCAAATTCAGTCTAGTACCCAACTCTTTCTGCAAGCTAGCCCAAAATTCGAAGTGAACCGACTATCCCGATCCGATACAATAGATTGAGGAACTCCGTGCCTCGACACCACCTCGTCAATATAAAGCTTGGCCAATTTCTCCATTGACAAGGTCTCCCGCATTGCAAGAAAATGCGAACTCTTGGTTAGCCGATCCACAATTACCCAAATAGTGTCGTGACCGCGCAAGGTCTTCGGTAGTTTCGTTACAAAATCTATAGTGATGTTGTCCCACTTCCACTCGGCAATGGACAACGGTTGCAAGCTTTCATACGATCTTTGATGATCCGTTTTGACTTGAAGGCACGTGACACACCTCTCCACATAGCTAGCCACCTCTAGCTTCATCATCGGCCACCAATAATTCAACTTTAAGTCTCTATACATCTTGGTGCTACCGGGATGTATAGAATATTTCGACTTATGCGCTTCCTCGAGAAGTAATTCATGGTTTCCTCCCAACTTTGGCACCCAAATCCGTCCTTGAAAGAGTTTGAGACCACGACCGTCTTCCGTTAACAGTTCCTTTTGTTTCACCATGACTTCGGCTTTGAGGTTCTCTTCCTTAAGTGCTTCCACTTGACTTGCTTTAACGCTCTCCAACAAACTTGATACCACATCGATCCTTGTAAGGGACGTCTTGACACCTCCATCATGGCTCCTTCGACTCAACGCATCAGCCACCACGTTGGCCTTACCGGGATGATAGAGTAAATCACAATCGTAACCCTTCAAAAGCTCTAGCCATCTCCTTTGTCGCATGTTGAGTTCTTTTTGATCGAAGATGTACTTGAGACTCTTGTGATCCGTGAAAAGAGTACACTTGGTCCCATACAAGTAGTGTCGCCACAACTTTAACGCGAAAACTACCGCCGCTAACTCCAAATCATGAGTCGGATAGTTCTTCTCATGATTCTTTAATTGCCGCGACGCGTAGGCGATTACTTTCCCCCTTTGCATTAGGACACACCCAAGTCCCATTTTGGAAGCGTCACTAAACACAACAAAGTCTTCCGATCCCTCGGGTAAGGACAAGATCGGAGCTTCGCACAACTTCCTCTTGAGCATTTGAAACGCTTGCTTTTGTGCATCGGTCCAAAGAAACTTGACGTTCTTCCTTGTAAGAGAAGTGAGCGGTGTAGCTGTCTTTGAGAAATATTGAATGAAACGTCGGTAGTAACCTGCTAAACCCAAGAATCTTCGGATCTCCGTCGGACTTGTTGGAGGTTCCCAACTCATCATTGCCTCGATCTTTGCCGGATCCACTTTTACCCCATCCTTTGATACCACATGCCCCAAGAATTGCACCTCTTGAAGCCAGAATTCGCACTTCGAGAATTTCGCGAACATTTTCTCCCTCCTTAGAACTTCTAATACTTCCCGTAAGTGTTTTCCATGCTCGGAATCATCCTTTGAGTATATTAAAATATCGTCGATGAAGACGATCATTGATTTATCCAAGAATGGGCGACACACACGGTTCATCAGATCCATGAATACGGCCGGAGCGTTGGTTAAGCCGAAAGGCATCACCAAAAACTCATAATGACCGTATCTCGTCCAGAAAGCCGTCTTCGGAATATCTTCGTTCTTCACTCTCACTTGATGATAACCGGACCGAAGATCAATCTTCGAGAAACATCCCGCGCCTTGTAGTTGATCAAAAAGGTCGTCGATGCGAGGTAAAGGATACTTGTTCTTCACCGTGACTTTGTTCAACTCTCGATAATCTATGCACATCCGCATGGATCCATCCTTCTTCTTCACGAACAGTACCGGTGCTCCCCAAGGTGACGAACTCGGTCGAATGAATCCCTTCTCCAACAACTCTTGAAGTTGCGTCATCATCTCTTTCATTTCTATCGGCGCCAAACGATATGGAGCACGAGCTATCGGAGCCGCTCCCGGGGTGAGGTCAATCTGAAACTCCACCTGCCGCTCCGGTGGTAATCCGGGTAAGTCTTCCGGAAAGACGTCCGGATAATCTTGCACCACTTCCACCTCTTCTACCGACTTCTTTTCTTTCTTCGCGTCCACAACATAGGCCAAGTACGAAGGGTAACCCTTCGCTAGAAACTTGCGAGCCTTAAGAGATGAGATAATAGGATTATTCTTATTTCCTTTTTCCCCATAAATGGTAACCATACCATTTTCCGGCAATGGCACTTGAATCATCTTTTTGGAGCAAAAGATGTCCGCCTTATGCCTCACTAACCAATCCATACCTATGACTACATCGAACCCTCCTATAGCCATAGGTAGTAATTCTAATCCGAATGGATTCCCATCAATCTCTAGAGTGCAATCACAAAAACGTTCACGAATGATCACCTGATCCCCGTTAGCTATTTCCACCACTAACGCATCGGGAAGAACACTAATAGGAGTGGTGAATTCTTTACAGAAAGTATTCGACACAAAAGAACATGTAGCACCCGAATCAAACAAAACACGAGCATACAAGGAATTTACTAAAAACGTACCCGAAACAACATCTGCGGTCTCCTTAGCCTCCTCGGTAGTCATCCGGAAAGCCCGACTTGGCACCCTTGGTGGTTGTTCGACTCTAGCCGTCGAACCCACGGAATTTCCACCATGACCTCCCACTAGCTTTGGACAATCCCTCTCATATGCCCCGGTTCTCGGCACTCATAGCATACCGACCCACAGAGGGAACACTCTCGAGTTGTGTGGTTTTTATTACCGCACTTGGTACACCCGGCTGGACCGGAATGAGTCCTTGTAGCGCACGGCCCTGAGTGCTTTGACCTGTACTTGTGGCACCATCGATCCTCACGGCGTTGATCACCCGCTCTCCCGCTTACAAAGGGTCTTGTTTGACGAACGGGCCCAGATGGCCCTTCCCACTTCCGTTTCTCCCCAACATGCCTCTTTTCTTCCCTTTCGGCATTGATGTCGTCCTCAACAAGCAAGGACTCTTCGATAACCTCTTGTAACGTCGAACACTTAGCATTTCTTACCGCCGTTCGCATCTCGGTCGGTAACCCTTGATGATAGGCCTTAATATTTGACCTTTCATCGGGGACCAGATGTCCCACCAAGTTTAGTTTCTCCAAAAAGAGTTTGGAGTAGCCAACGATTGACAGATTCCCCTTCTTTAGATTTCGGAACTCCCGCTCCAACTTGTCCATCGAACGCTCACTACAGTATTTGTCCATAATCTTCTCTTTAAACACTGGCCAAGTTAACTTAGCCAGAACTTCAGGAGTGAGGACTGATCGAGTGAGATTCCACCAAATCAAAGCCTCTCCCCTAAGTAGCTGAGAAGCAAACTTGACCCGTTGAGAGGGATCACACTCACTTGACTCAAAGGCCATCTCCACCTCCTTGAGCTAGTACATACAAGCCACTAGGTTATCGGAACCCGTAAACTCCTTGGGGTGGCACCCTAGAAACGCCTTGTAGGTACACCCCTTAGTCTTCGTCTTGTTCCCGCCATCAGATGGGTCTCAAATAGATACCACGTTTGGTCCACCCGACCCCACAAAAATGTTTTCCGCCATTGTCTCGGGTTGTCGATTGCTAGCGTCTCGATCTTCTAAGAGTTTCATGAAGAACTCTTGTTGTTGGGCCATGACGGAGTTCATGTCCACCATCATACTATCCCGAATCCGGGTCTCCATGGTCGTCTCTTCCATGATAGCATTATTCGTGTTGAGGTTCCGGCGAGGGATATGTTCAGGTCCGCCTCCCAAGATTCTGGGTATGGAAATTCCATCGGAGGTTGCCCCCACCGGGGGTCGTACCGCTGCAGATTCCACTTCTGGTTGACCCTCTGGCATGTCCGGTAATCTACTTCGAGTGTTTACCATCACGATATGCCATACACGCACGAGAAATAGATTGAGAAAAGACTAAACGAGTTGAACTCATTTTACGTACTAGTACCTTCATCAATTATCATAATAATAGTAAACCAAGTATGCTCACGTAACAATGCATTCATAATAGCAGTAGCTAAGTGAAATTATGAACGAACCATACACAAGAATTCTTGTCACCATCATCACAACTTTCAATTAAAGTAATTCTGTAATCCTAATGCTCTCCCCACCTAGGATTGCTACCCAAGTGGACAGTGAAGTCATAAAGTCTAAAGCTTAAGTCTAGATATGCTAAACAATACCTAATTCACTTAAACAAAAGCTCTGATACCAACTTGTAACACCCTAAAAATAGGGATAACAAAAATCCGAAAAACGGACATGAGGTATACAAAAATTGCCATAGCAAGAGCCTCCCAAAAATGGGGAATAAATAAATAACCTGTTTAATCACAATTGTAATTTAAACGGACAATAAACAACAACCAACTAATCTAATTTCTACGACTAGAAAAGAGATTACAAAAGGGTTGTTATCTATAAACGCAAACGGTTCATATCCAAAAGTATAACGCGTCCATGTGCAAAATCCCCAAGCTCTCACCCCAAAGCATCTAAACCTGCTTAGGACCGGCGCCGCTAGAACCTGAGATACACATCAATACCAAACAAGTGTTAGGCCAAAAAGCCTAGTGAGTTGAACAATAATAAGCATTATGATCAGTTACAATTCTTATCAGCAGTTAATCAGAGTTCAATCTGTGTGGAGTCAATAGGGGAGACCCATAGCACCAATCAAGTCCACCCAAGAGTCGATATACCTTGATGTCCTTAACAATGAACACCCGAAGACTATCGCTAAGAAAATTCCCCGAGTAGCGGAGGTCTAGGCACATACCATCACAGTGGCGCCCAAGACTACATCCTCCTAGTGTACCGACTTGGTTCGTCCAACATAACGCATATAGGAGGTCCTTTAGGTGTATTTCAACCCAACATATTTCCATACCGACTACGGGTACAATATTACCATCCTATCCTCATTAAGTCTAACAAAAGACCCAAATGAAAATCATGCTCATCATGCATATAAATATGTCACCAAAATGGTGTTCCAACTAGAATCATCATAATACCCATATATGCATACATGAACATATCAAGATACCCACATTATGTATCTATGAGAAAAGCCCCACATAATGATACATATAACATAAATCATGGCATAACACCCATATATACATTTCCCAACTATTTTCATGAAGAAATCCCCAAACACTTGAACATATAGAGATAAGGTAACAAATAGGAGATTATGATGTGTATCTAGTTTTAACAAAGGTTTAGTAAACTCACAATCTAGGTTTTTAACCAAAACCTATAAAATATGGAAACCCTAGAAGTTGAAGATGAGACTTGAAGATGAGAGATGAGAATCTTGAAGAACACTTCAATGAAAACACTTGAATGGAGCTTTGATGACAACACAATACTCTCACCAACCCAAACCCTAGAAATTTATGGAGGTAGGTGTTGAAGACCTAAAAATCGCCCAAGGAGGATGCTCTCCCATTTTGATGATAAAATGCTTGAAATGAGGTGTTGAACTTTATTTAAAACAACAGACTGGACCACGCGGGCGATAGTGCCCGGCGATAGTGCCCTTGGCACTATCGCGAGTCACAATCGCGAGGCCATCCCCGCTCACAGTACCATTTCGGCGATAGTGCCTTGGGCGATAGTGCCAAGGCACAATCGCATGGCACAATCGCCGACATCCCCCAGCTTGTGGTACATCCTTGGCGATAGTGCCTCCGGCGATAGTGCCAATGGCACAATCGCTAGGCACAATCGCACCAACCCCAAAAAAGTCCGAAAACTTAATCGAAAACGATAACGAGCACAAGGTTTGTACAATTAAAGATGGTAAATCAATATATGACATTTCAATATATTAACTATCATAAAATGCATACAAAGGCTCATATACTCACATAGGCACAATTAACGCAATAAGGGAAAACAAATACTTACCTTGAGCATTTCCGGGTGTTACAAAACACCCTTTTGGGTGTGGGTATGATCCAAGGCTAAGACTAGTAGGCAACACTTGGGTGTTGCCATCTTTGCTATCTCTTAGACTTGGTCGCTCGAGTCGGGACTTCAACTCAACGCGGACAAGCCGATCACTTGTTGGTGTTAATATTAGATCTTAGACCTCGAGAGGGGCGGATCCGAAATACGGCTTGAGTGATGCAAAGAAGATTTGAGAAAGTCTTTTATAACCACGTAGAGATACGGGTTTTTGCATGACTTTAACTAAGGTTTAAAATGTCGGTCGATATGGATGTCACAAAGAGATTTGGGCTTCTATATCCATACTGGTGGAACTGAAATCCTTAGAGGTTTATTTAGTTAAGTCGGCAAGTCTTGAGTTGGCGAAAGTGGTGACTTTGTGGGTGCAACGTGGCCACGTTCCGAGGAAACTCACTTTCGAGAGAAAGGGGTTTTTAAGGATATTGTGTGTCATTTTGTTTCTGAACATATTGTTACTACGTCAGTCTTAGTTAATGCTTGTACCTACATCCTACCTTTTATCTTATTAATCCTTTTTAATCATTGTTTAGTTTGCTTAAAACTCACAAATATTGATATTGTTCTCAAAACTCAAGCAAGCACTAAAAGTTCATGAAAAGTTCTCTGATTCTTAGTTGACTAGTCCCTGTGGAAACGATCTCGGTACTCTACCTCTTTATTACTTAATAGCGATCATAGTGTCCGGTATGTACTTGCACCGCCACTGTGGCAACATAGTGGCCACGTTGTGGACCTATACGATTTTCCGCTATCACCATTGTATATGTTAACTCTAAGTTGAGAGAGAGTAGAAAATATAAGAGAAATTAGAGAGTGTGTGAGATATTGAAAGAACGTATCTTGTAAAGGTGAAGGAGGTCATTTCTTAACTTAATACACAAGGGCTATCTCTTCTGGTGTGAATGTAGGCATTTATGATGAACCACATAAATCTCTCTTGCATTGTTTATACTCTTATTTACTTTGATTGCTTGGCTATTGTCATTACTTGTTTTGGGTTTGAGTAAGATTGGGAAACTGATCAGAGGTATAAGGGCTATTTGGTTTCTGTCTCTTCTACTCTATTTCCGCTGAGCAACAATTCTTGCACTAAACCTTTGCAGCTAGAGGATGGGTATATTTTAGAATTACCAAGAAAACAAAGTTTTGTGAAATAAAATTTTATGTTGTGCGTTTATTGATATACTTCCCCCATCTTAAAATAAAGAGTAAATTACATATTTGGTCCCTATGGTTTATATGTTTTACCACTCTTGGTCTCTATTTTGAAATATCTATTAATTACATCCTTATGGTTTGCATTTTATAACACATTGGGTCCCTAAATCTAACTCCATTAAAAAATTTCTGTTAAATAGGTTAAGTACAGGGGTATTTTAGTCATTTTATTTCTTTTTATTTTTTTATTAAAAACATGTAATTTATTCTATATATCATTATCATAATAAAATATATATGCATGCACACGGATAATTGCCCCACTTATCAGGTGAATACAGGGACCTCCCCCTTGTCATATTCGGCGAACACAACGTGTAACACTCGAGAATTTGGTATGTCTGTCCTTTTAATCTCAAATGTTTATTGTATAGCCCAATTAAGTCAACCTATGTAACACCCTCAAATTTGAAAAAAAAAAACAACTAATTTAAAATTTCAATAATACCTCAAAAAAAGATAAAATCTCTTATGACAAGCTCACACTTGAAATACGAATCTAGATTTAACCGCCAACAAAATCAATAAAATCGTACACAATGACTAATTTAAAAGTCGGGTGTTACTAAACCCCTCAGATATTGCTATCTCCAAATGTGCGGAAGACTTCACCCGAGCTATTCTCTCTCGTGCATAAAACTAGCACTCATCTCTCCACTAAGTTGCTAGTACCAATCCTCGACTGGAACCTGATGCACATGCCGACAAATAAAAATGTTAGGCTTAACGCCTAGTGAGTTCAAGAGTTTTCCTCATGGACATATAAAGCAATAAACTTTAAGAATGTTGTTCAAATCGCGATTTCCAAAAATGAAATGCATTAAGTATGAAAGCAACCTCTTTTTCAGTACTCACCATTTTCGTGATTAAGACCCTGATACAAAACGTTTCTTCAAATATAAATTCGAAACCCAAAACCCACCCAAGAAATAACTGAAGGTTTTAATATTCAAATGATGAAAACGTGGATAACTCTATTATTCAAAATATCCAAAAATATGGATAAGGTTTAATACCTAAAACCACAAATCATGGATAACAACCCATACTCAAACGTCATCGAAAACATGGATAATAAAACTCAATGCCCAAAACAACACCTTTCAGTGGCGAGGGAGACCCGATTACATTGCACATGATGGAACACAAAAGTAGGTCACATAACCATATAGTAAAACCAAAACGCATGGATTATACTCATAAGACATATCGAGCTCAACCCCTCTAGATCTATTGCCTGTGGAGACTCAAATTCAACCCCTCTAGGTCTATACTTTGCGATGTCCAAATCCACACCAAACATACAAGCATATTGGGATTACACCTTACTGTTCATGGGACAATGCCCGATCCTACGGGTCCACATCTTACTTACCATTAGACTCGATGCCTATTCTGTGCTACTCCAATAAAACATACAAGCACATTGGGATTACATCTTACTGCTCATGGGACAATGCCTGACCCTATGGATCCACATCTTACTTACCATGAGACCTGATGCCTATTCCGTGCTACAATGAGAGAAACTAACGTCCCATCATTGAACGTAAAGACTCAACTACCTATGGATCCATTGCATTATAGTTAAAAACATTACATGACTCCAAATGAATGAACTAGAGCATTCAAAACATGTAATTATCAAATAAGGTGCAGTAAATGCAAATCATAACCAAATGCTCTACATTGAGCTATCAAATCGGACAATCGTCCCCAAGACCCAACAAGGTCCAAACTGAGCCATAGGCTTCACTAATCAAAAAACCATTTGTTATAAGTCATGAAGTGCAATAAAAGTAAATAACCCATGTTTATTCAAGCACATACCTCAAGATATGATTGACCCAAAACTCATCATTGATTGGAACAAACGATTTTCCAAGTGAACTCATACCATTTATATTTCCAAAATTCCTCATAACACGATAATGTGCATTTCACAAACAGTTTATAAAATCATATACACCAAAAATTCATAAACCATCGAATAGAATTCATTTGTACAAATAGTCGCCAAAAAAACACATTTATGATATTTACCCGCCAAAATATCCAATGCCCAAATATAGACATTCCATGAGGTTTATCAACCCAAATTTACCAAATATAAAAACTTTTTCAAATACTCAACATATTAATAATCACCATGTAAACACATTTTTCACTTTAAAATACACATTTTGGCATGTACATAGTTTTCACAAAGCAACTTGAACTTACCTTGCTAGATTTAGGCTAAATCTAGATTTTCCCCAACTTGAGCTCCATTAAAGAAGTTTGAATCCTCAAGCCCACACTTCCAAAAACCTAGATCCACAAGTTTATAACCATAAATATTCATATTCAACCGTCTAAAATCGTTCCCCAAACATCTTATATCAAAATCTCAATTTTGGCCAAAAGCCCTAATTTGACCTAACTTCCCCAAAATCATCCAAACCAAAATTTGAGAAATATAAACACTAGAGAGTCATAAATGGAGAATTTATAACTCATAATAAGGTTTAGAAACTAGGAGGATGAACTCACCACTTAGGTTTTGGTGAAAACCTAGAAAAACTCAAATTCCTTAAAGATAGAGGTGATGATGATGAACTCTTGACCTTTGCTTCCAATCCACCACCAAATACTCTTGAATATTCCCAACACTAACAATATAACCTTGAAAATCTCTAAAAAACGAAACCATAGCATTTTGAATTGCCCAAAACGGAGTAGAAATGAGCAAGATATGAAGAAATGAAGAATGAGGCTGAAAATCCGACTTTTAACAAGTATGGTACACCTGTGTTGCATTGCAATGCGACTTTTCCATGGCATTATCGCAAGGCATAGTCGCACAAGGTGTCCAGAAGGCTCCCCCTTGGCCGCTACTTTGCCAGTGCGACTATGACATTGTCATAATCGCTGGGCATTGTAGCCAAACACGTATCAAACCCCGAAACTCAAATTTTTCGATGACAACACTCTTGAAACTCTTAGGAACTTTAAGTAATGCTTTCCCAACATAAATCCCACCATTTACAAGTTGCAAAAACGTCCGGGTGACATTTACTTACCGGAAATTATGGGTGTTACAACCTATTCTTTTTAGAATCGTAGGGGAAATTCAAGGATTGTTGGCCGGAAGACCCTAAGTTTTGTACCATCGGGACGACTTATGCGACAGTGACGTGCGACTATGCCAGTGGACACAACCACTTGTCAAGGTTGCGGGTCTTCAGAGGCATTCGATACACCGTCGACGATAGTGCTAGGCGACATTGCCTTGGTCACTGTCGCGGAGGGAGTCCAGAAGAGAGCAGGCCGTGTGCGACTATGCCTGGCATAGTCGCCCTGACAATGTCGTAGAATTGCAGTCGGGCTTTATTAGGGAGAGGTTCGATTTTGGTGTCATCTGGATCTATTTTGAGCAACTTGGAGACCGATTTTTCTCCACTTTTTGGTAGGTGTTCTTCCCTAAATCCTCCCTCTTCATTGATTTCTTCTAGCTACCTCAACCTTGAGCATTTATTGTTCCTTATTATGTTATATAAACATTAAGTGGAAGAGTTCAAGCCTACTCAAATCTCAAGCAATCATCTTCCTCATCTAGGGTTTGGTTTTCTTTTATTAGGAAACTACAAAGGTGAATTCATTCTTGACTTTTAAACTTTATACATGTCAAAATCCCACTTTTGACCCTATAATCATCTCCTTGGATACATTTTCATTTCTTGTAAGTTTTGACCTAAAATGGGTTTTGGAGATATTTAGGGTTCTAACTACATTTTTAAATATGTTGTTGGAAATTATGGATGGAAGTACAAATACATTTATTTACATCTTTATGACTAAATGTGGGTATGAAATCATCTTATTATCACTACTAGTTTTTGGCACCGTGCGACGCGCGATGATGAAATTTATGTTAGGAAATATGTAACCAAATTAAGATAAAGCATAATTTGATAATAAAATGTAATATAGGACGATGAATGTATTTGAGTATTTTTTATGCAAATTATTTTCACTGATATTGTTTCATACATTTCTAATTTTTTTTGTTGCAAAATAACGATTCAAGGTGTATCTTAATATTATATATTATGGTGGGTGTACACAAACTTTATCTTTTCAATTTAGCTTGTAACGTTTAGATTTCCAAAAAAAAATTATTCTATAACTTCATGCACATATAGTCACCTGAATAATTAGATGTGCAATGAAAATAAAAAACGTGATATAACTAAATTTACAATACAATCAAACACTACGAAAGAAAATAATAATATTTTATTAATAGTTGAACGACATGTGATATCAACTAATAGTTGAACGAAATGTAATATCAATTAATAATGAGGAATTATATAACACATGGTGTATAAGGAATAACATGTGTTACATGAAAATTAAATAATCTGATAGTATGCAAACCAAAAAACGCCAAACATAAGTAAAAGATCACATACCAAACTTGAAGACTTCCAATTTTCATGACGTAATACATAAAAGTTGTAATGCAAACAAAATAATGATACGAATATACATAAATTATAATTCGATCAAAATCACGAAAATAACATATATAAAATTCTTACCTTAGATCATAACCAGAAAATCACATACCGAACTTGAAGACTTCAAATCTTCATGACCTAATACAAAAAAATTATAGTGCGCTCCACACCTGATATAAACATACATAAAATTATAATGTGGTCCATATACACGATATGAACACACATAAAATTATAATACGATCAAAATAACGAAACGAATATATACATAAAATTATTATACAATCAAAATCACAATAGCAACATACATGATACAAATATACATAAAATTATCATTCACTCAAAATCACAATATGAACATACATAGAATGAGCATTCAATCAAAATCACATTATGAGCATACATAAATATATAATGCGATCAATATCACAAAACGAACATACATAAAATCCTTACCTACGAATAAGCGAATACAGTAACACCCTCAAATTTGGTAAGAGTAACTAATTAAAATCTCGATATAATATCGAATACAAATCAAATTTCATCATACCTCGAATATAAAATTCTATATTTAACCTCAACAATTTTAAACTCTCGCATTAAACAAGGACTAAACAGAAGTCGGATGTTACTTAACCCCAAATATCTATGTTATAAGCATGTTCTAAGGATGGGCAACCATTGACATCAACCCTATCCAGATCTTTAGTCATGTTAGACATCAACCCTATCCAGGTCTTTAGTCATGATAGACATCAACCACATCCAGGTCTTTAGTCATATCGGACATCAACTCAACCGAGTCTTTAGTCATAGCGGACATCAACTCAAACCGAGTCTTTAGTCATATCGGACATCAAATCAAACCGAGTCTTTAGTCATATCGGACATCAACTCAAACTGAGTCTTTAGTCATATCGGACATCAACTCAAACCGAGTCTTTAGTCCAATACAATAACAAGCTCAACTCAAACCGAGTCTTTAGTCATATCGGACATCAAATCAAACCGAGTCTTTAGTCATATCGGACATCAACTCAAACTGAGTCTTTAGTCATATCGGACATCAACTCAAACTAAGTCTTTAGTCCAATACAATAACAAGCTCAACTCAAACCGAGTCTTTTACTCAACTGATCACCTAGTTCAATCTTATCCAGGTTTTTACCTTGGGATCTCACCATCCTGACAAGCTTGTTCATTTAAAATTACATCATATAAATTACATGACTCCAACTGAATGACTAACGCACTCACAACATGTAATTATCAAATAGAAGGCAATAATTGCAAAACATACCCAAAGCTCCACATCAAGCTGTCAAAACCAAACAAATCCCCCCAAGACCCAACGGGGTTGAAACCGAGCCAAAAACTCAACAACTCAATGACTATTCAAATAAAGTCATCATAAGCGATAAAAATGTATCTAACCAATGTTCATATAAAACACATGCTCGAAAACATGACCAACTAAAAAACCCATCATTTGCATTTCAAAATTTCTTAATCATAACAATATGCATTTTACCCAAATACTCCAAAATGCATTAACACTAGAAACAATCCCTATTTATGATATAAATCATCCAAAGATTCCATAAATATGATCTAGTTATCAAAATGTCTAAAAACCCCAAGTATGGGCATTTCTCATGATTTATAAACTCATGGTACCAATGCAAACTTCAACAAATAATAACCACATTAGATAAATGTTAAGGAAACTTTTCAATGCATCAAAATAGACATTTTTGGCATGTACATAGTTTTCACAAAGCAACTTGAACTCACCTTGCTAGATTTAGGCTAAATCTAGATTTTACCCCAACTTGAGCTTCCTTGAAGAAACTTGAATCCACAAGAAAATCCTTCCAAAACCTATATTCACAAGTTTCCAACCATGAATATACTCATCCAACCATTAAGAATCGATCCCTAAACATTTTACATCAAAATCCCCAATTTGACCAAAACCCTAATTTTAACCCAATTTCTTCAAAATCATCAAATCCGAAACTTGAGGAACATAAACACTAGGTAAACATCAAATGAACATTTATAACCCATATAAATGTTTAGAGAAGAGGAGGATGAACTCACCAAATAGGTTTTAGTAAAAACCTATAAAACTCTAAGTGAAGCTTGAGGTTGAAGATGAAGATGAAGGCCCTTGATGTCTAGCTTCTACCCTTGAGCTTGATGACGGTTTACCATCATAATATCCAAAGATTTGAGCCAAAGATGCCCCAAAACATTAAGGGATGATGTTAGGTCGTTCTTGGGAGGTTTTGAGAGGGTTGGAACTGATTTGGGTGAAGAGAGAATGAGAAAATGCAGAAAGTCGCGACTTTAAGGGGGCCTGGCACACCTGGAGACATTGCCAGGCGACAATGCCAGTGGCAAAGTCGCTTGGCATAGTCGATGGAGTGTACCAGCCTTCTATCCAACCTGAGCGACTGTGACAGTGCGACTATGACACTGTCATAGTCTCCGGCCATTGTAGTCGGGCCCTTTCCAAACCCTGAAACTCGAGTTTTTCAACACCGAGACCCTCGACACTCTTAGGGACTTCAAATAATGTTTTCCCAACGTAAATCCCACCATTTACATGTTACAGAAAAGTTCGAGTGACCTTTACTTCTAAAAAATTATGGGTGTTACAATCCTCCCAACCTTAAAAGAGATTTCGTTCTCGAAATCTAGATTCTCGTTAATCGTTGCCCACATATCAGGTTGTCCCTAATCCACTTTCCAAAACAACCACGATAAACCTTACACTGATACTCATGACAACTGTCCCCTTGGGTACATTACACCTATATCCGAGTGAACGCTTAACTTACTAAAGTAGTCTTTTACCACGAGACTACGGTTGTCTCCCAACCTTGGGTGACACGTACCACCTCAAGGGTAGTTTGTGACCTCAATCTCCCCTTGACAACTTGTACTAGTCCAACACGATTCTAGCTCCGTATTCCGATGACTACACCATCCCAAAGAATTCACAAAATTCCTTATGATTTTTTTCTTGATATTGGTAAAGTGTTCCTTCCAAGGACGCACCGATACGCTCTCCGGGGATTGGTCAAATCAAGTCCGACGATTACGCAACTCCCAAACCGAACATAACACCAATCATCTAGTTGATATACCCTTTACCAATCAAGAAAATTTTAATCGTCGACACCAAATTACTATCATCTAACATCCTTAAGGTTATCACTTAATGTTGCAACACATGATTCATTCGGGAATGTTCTGAAATGCTCCAACGATCATTGTCCTCGAATCGGATGTCGACACTTATCCTTAAAATGACTATACTGTAACCGTGGGTGTATCACCCAAATATTTTTCATTCCGGATTAGCATTGTTGAATTTAATGTTGACACTTAATGTGGCACTAAAGTTCCACTCCTACATCTCTAACCGACGAACCACAATATTCCCTTTATTCACAAAGCTCATTGAAATGATACCTCACCAACACATAACATGATGTCGATCAAACGAGCAACCATCAAATTAAACCCAACTGTATGCAAACAATCATACAGGGTTCCAACCCGAATTTTACTAAGAGGGAAAATACCGCCCCTTGTCTGACTGGGATGATAATATAAATTTACTACCTCACACAATCATACCTGATCTGACCTCATGTGGTTGAATTCCCACAAATCAATTCTGCCAACCATTCTAATCATTCTCTTTTTTGATTCCCAAAGGCGTATCTAGTCTCTTATTACCACTCCTTTCACGATGGGGGTTTAACCCTATAGCTCTAATGAGTTCAAGGTTTTCAGATTAATATGCCAATTTGGACTTTTATAAAACTTTTAAACGCAAAAGCTTTATAACACTTTATCGTACGTATAAAACCCACTGCTGTTTATTCGATGGCAAGGTGGCAACAAACGCCATACTTATAAAATCATTTCAAAGGCATTTAACCATTACTCACGCTAATAATGATAATAAACAAGGGTTCACAACAAAACTTTGCAAATGAACCACTGTGGTCCTAGCATGCATCAATTTATGCCATAGATGGAAAATAATTTTACGTACTAAGATAGTTTATAACCAGGCATTTGTACAAAATTCCCAAAGAGAAAAATTCATGTAATCACGTTCCCAAAGTTTCTCATTAACTTTATAATGACATGAAATAAAATTTCTAACAAGATGCACATACGTCAGCTTATTTTTTCTCAATTTAGTAAAACGATGGGTACATGCAATTCATCGAGTGTGGCTAAATTTTTAAATCAATTTCAAACTTAAGGCCACACGAATAAAATGTTCTTGGCCAAAAATAGCGACTACGAAGCCATGCATATTAGTACCTCAATATGACATAATTGCAAGAACCCTTAATAGTGATGCCAACAACCGTAAATGTGCAATACAAACATTTAGTACAAATTAACACAGATTCCTTATACATCTCCTCACACCAAGGTGTAAATTAATCCGTCCATCAAACGACATACGACAAATTATATGTAAAACTCGAAACAAAATTTTCATGACATCAAACTCCCACAGTTTTCTTTCTTTGGTCACAACACGACACAAAATGAGATTCTACACAAAACTTTCATAAGACGGTTATTTCACTAAACTAGCACAGTGGTATGTAGATGCACTTTGGTAAGAATATTAAATAATTTACGTTGTTTTCAAGTTCTAACCAAGTCAACAACATGCTTTATTCGCTTTAAATATTGGATAAACACCATGATAGAAATTCCCAAATAAAACATACATGCGTACCATACGCAACCAACCGCCCACACAAAACTCATAGGAGAACAATACAACGGGACGCCATTAAAGCCACCATGACAAATCCGCAAACTTCATGAAATAAAGTTCTCAATGAAACTCAATCAAAATAATGGAAGATAACTCTTCGTCCAAAACCTTAACACATGTGGAGGAGATCCAATGTTAAAGTCACAAACCGCATTTACTTGTCCAAGACCCAAGACAACATCAAAATACGCACATCGTAATGTCCGAAATAGCGTTGAACATCAATGAGAATAAAGAAAGTCTCAATAAAGTTTGCAACCACATGCAATAAAATAACTTTATGCATGTTTAAAATCATGGTTTAAACTTGTGCGTGCTAAAAATTTATCCAAGATTTCGTAATATAATTCACATGATGATTTGTAGACATGAGAAATATTTGATGCAATTTATTTTAGAAATAAATTTCGTACATAAATTTGATCGACACTCAACGTCTCGAAACCACACTCATCTATTTCTCAGTCACACTATCATCATCCGGATGCTCAACATCTTAAGGCAACAATCGAATATTTTATAGGTTCAACTTACAGTTTCTCCTCATCAAAGAGGTGCTAGCCTAGTGGTAAGGCCCTGGGGGGATAGTGCATGGTATGCCTATCTACCAGGGTTCGAATCCTGGGGGATGCACTTCGGCGATACCCAAACCTTGGGTCGGCCTTCGGGTCGGTTCGGGTCCAGGTTTACGGGCATACCAGTCTATGGGTATGCGGGTTCGGTCTTGACCGGGCTTAGTCGTACCTGGGCGGGTCCAGTCAATTTGGGCTGGGCCGGGTCGCCACGGATTAGTCGGTGCTGCCCAATTGGATGCCCGGATACCGCGGGTGCGTGTGTGTGTGGGCTTAGCCCAAGTTGTCGTACAAAAAAAAACTTACAGTTTCTCCTCGAATAATGCCGTTTTCAAAAGTCTATGGTTCTAATCCAACCAATCATTCCGACCCGAAACGCTCCACTTACAGCTATCACTACGCTTACTGTCACTCCAAGTGACGAATGCTAAGAGTATCAACTTCTCTTAACAGTTACCCACTTAAAAACTTCTTCACTACCCCAACGGTCGTCACATCCAAGTAGTCCAAGCATACACACGTAACGTGTAGGTTCACCATAACACTGGCCAGGTGCAATTATGAACGTACTGCACATGATCATTCTTGCTACTCTCGACATGATTCCCGTTCCTAGCAACTCTATTATCCTCGAAGCATCAAATCTTAAAGTGCCTATTGGTGCACTCTTTCTCTCTCAATCACTTTAAGAACACTAGTTTGAGTCTAGGAATTCAAAATTAACACCTAATTCTCTCAAACATAAGCTCTGATATCAACTTGTAACACCCTCAAATTTGGTAAGAGTAACTAATTAAGATCTCGATATAATATCGAATACAAATCAAATTTCATCATACCTCGAATATAAAATTCTATATTTAACCTCAACAATTTTAAACTCTCGCATTAAACAAGGACTAAACAGAAGTCGGGTGCTACTTAACCCCAATACGAGCTGCTCTTCACAAAACCAAAGCGGAAGACTTCGCCAAAGCTACTTGCTTCTCAGGCACACCACTAGCACTCCACTCTTCATAGTGTTACTAGGACTATCCCCAACCAGAACCTGATGCACATGCCGACAAATAAAAAGGGTTAGGCTTAATGCCTAGTGAGTTCAAAAGTTTTCCTCATGATCATATAATCGTTAAACGGAAAAATGCAACTTGAATCATGATTTCCAAAATGATTTACTTTAAAATATGAAAACGACCATTTTTCCAATAACATGCATTTTAGGTGATGACGACACCAAAATAAAATATTTCTTCAAGATGTAACTTCAAACCCAACACTCACTCGAAAAGCGGGTAAGAATTACTATTCAAATACCGAACACGCGGACAAAACTCCATTATTCAAAATATTCAAAACATGGAGAAGGTTTAATAATTAAACCACAAATCATGGATAACAATCCATACTTAAAACACCGCCGAATACATGGGTAATACTCGATACCCAAAATAACACATTTCGGTGACAGGGGAGACCCGTTTCCAGTGAACGTGGTAGGAACGCAAGAATATACCAAATATCTATGTTATAAGCATGTTTTAAGGATGGACAACCATTGACATCAACCCTATCCATATCTTTAGTCATGTTAGACATCAACCCTATCCAGGTCTTTAGTCATGATAGACATCAACCATATCCAGGTCTTTAGTCATATCGGACATCAACTCAGCCGAGTCTTTAGTCATAACGGACATCAACTCAAACCGAGTCTTTAGTCATATCGGACATCAAATCAAACCGAGTCTTTAGTCATATCGGACATCAACTCAAACTAAGTCTTTAGTCCAATACAATAACGAGCTCAACTCAAACCGAGTCTTTAACTCAACTGATCACCTAGTTCAATCTTATCCGGGTTTTTACCTTGGGATCTCACCATCCTGACAAGCTTGTTCATTTAAAATTACATCATATAAATTACATGACTCCAACTGAATGACCAACGCACTCACAACATGTAATTATCAAATAGAAGGAAATAGTTGCAAAACATACCCAAAGCTCCACATCGAGCTGTCAAAACCAAACAAATGCCCCCAAGACCCAACGGGGTTGAAACCGAGCCAAAAACTCAACAACTCAATGACTATTCAAATAAAGTCATCATAAGCGATAAAAATGTATCTAGCCAATGTTCATATAAAACACATGCTCCAAAACATGACCAACTCAAAAACCCATCATTTGCTTTTCAAAATTTCTCAATCATAACAATATGCATTTTTGACCCAAATACTCTAAAATGCATTAACACTAGAAACAATCCCTATTTATGATATAAATCATCCAAAGATTCCATAAATATGATTTAGTTATCAAAATGTCTAAAAACCCCAAGTATGGGCATTTCTCATGATTTATAAACTCATGGTACCAATGCAAACTTTAACAAATAATAACCACATTAGATAAATGTTAAGGAAACTTTTCAATGCATCAAAATAGACATTTTTGGCATGTACATAGTTTTCACAAAGCAACTTGAACTCACCTTGCTAGATTTAGGCTAAATCTAGATTTTACCCCAACTTGAGCTTCCTTGAAGAAACTTGAATCCACAAGAAAATCCTTTCAAAACCTATATTCACAAGTTTCCAACCATGAATATACTCATCCAAGCATTAAGAATCGATCCCTAAACATTTTACATCAAAATCCCCAATTTGACCAAACCCCTAATTTTAACCCAATTTCTCCAAAATCATCAAATCTGAAACTTGAGGAACATAAACACTAGGTAAACATCAAATGTACATTTATAACTCATATAAATGTTTAGAGAAGAGGAGGATGAACTCACCAAATAGGTTTTAGTAAAAACCTATAAAACTCTAAGTGAAGCTTGAGGTTGAAGATGAAGATGAAGGCCCTTGATGTCTAGCTTCTACCCTTGAGCTTGATGACGGTTTACCATCATAATATCCAAAGATTTGAGCCAAAGATGCCCCAAAACATTAAGGGATGATGTTAGGTCGTTCTTGGAAGGTTTTGAGAGGGTTGGAACTGATTTGGGTGAAGAGAGAATGAGAAAATGCAGAAAATCACGACTTTAAGGGGGCCTGGCACACTTGGCGACATTGCCAGGCGACAATGCCAGAGGCAATGTCGCTTGGCATAGTCGCTGGAGTGTACCAGCCTTCTGTCCAAGCTGAGCGACTGTAACAGTGCGACTATAACACTGTCATAGTCGTCGGTCATTGTAGTCGGGCCCTTTCCAAACCCTGAAACTTGAGTTTTTCAACACCGAGACACTCGACACTCTTAGGGACTTCAAATAATGTTTTCCCAACATAAATCCCACCATTTACATGTTACAGAAAAGTCTGGGTGACCTTTACTTCTCGAAAATTACGAGTGTTACAAATACAATGACAAACTATACTGTTGAGCTAACTCATCAAAATCCCTGCATTAATGAAAAAAAAAACTACCAAGAATTTCAAAAGTAA
The DNA here is from genome assembly GCA_954870635.1 of Arctium minus. NCBI lineage: Eukaryota > Viridiplantae > Streptophyta > Magnoliopsida > Asterales > Asteraceae > Arctium > Arctium minus. The sequence continues at coordinate 23,741,032 of OX941081.1, read as the reverse complement.
ACCTGAGAGAAGCCAAAGAGAAAGTAATAAATTGAGATGAATAGAGAGAAATAAATTTAGAGATGGATAAAATAGAAAGATAATTTGAGAGGGTATGGGAGATACAGATGGATAGGTTGGAGAGTTACATAATGTAGGTAAATTAACCAAAAATCCTCACACATATGAACCATACATATTTCATACAGGAACCCAAAAGTCTTTAATAAAATAATCATTTTAGAAAATAAAAAATTTAGAAAATTTCCAATTAACGTAAGGGATGATATCATGATACAGATGTAAAGAATAGGGTCATGCATAAGCCCGTTACAAATGTTCACTTGAACAGGGCCCCCAATTCTAAATATTATGGGCCTAATATATACTATTATACTGATTTTAGCCCAAATTCCTAATCCTTTAACCCATCTCGATTCTCGCCAAAGAAAAAGCGGCAGTCGGCATTCAATCGATTTCTTTCTTCAGCCTCTCTTCTTGCAATCTCGCTTCCAAGTTCCGAGTTCCAACCCCTTAATCGATTCGACTAATCTACCATCTAGACCTCTAGTATCACCGATTGAAAGTCCCAAAGATGGACGACTCGGTTCTTCAACGGCAAAGACAACGTCTAATTGCAAACGACTTCTTCTTCCTCCTCTGTATAATAAGACAGGTACATCTTCATTTTTCAATCTTCATCCTACAATCGGTTAATCTTCATTCTTAGTTCTTTCTTCTAATTGCAAACGGCTTCTTGGTTCTTTCTTCTTAATATGATTTGCAGATTTGGGAACTCCACTTTACACTTGGTTCTTGCTTCTAGTTTCTTAATAGATTGGAATTGGACAGTGAACAACAGTTACAGTCGATAGAAAGGTAATTTTCACTTTTTCAGATCAGTTAATCAGTTCTAATAATCTAATATCTTAATTCTTAAATTCGATTTTTTTATGTCTAATGTCTAGTTGTTATTTTTGTGTAATTTAGATTATGGTTTTTAGTACTTATTTAGGTTAATTACTGTGACAACTGTCAGATTTCGATTAATGAGGTCAGCACCCTCAGTATAATTTATAAGTTTTGTCACTTTTTAAATTTCATTAAAAGCCTTTAAGATAAAAAGTTTCCCCGAAAAACTTAGAAGTTGCGTTAAAAACCCGGAACAGTTCCGCATCTGACCGTCACTGTCCAGAAATGCCAAATAAGTGAATAAAAGTCCAAAATTCTTAAATTATAAAAATCAGAATATTATTTTCTCTTGCATTGCAAAATTTTCAAATTTGTCATTTATTTAGCAAAAATTGAGAATCGGGTATTTCGGTTCTCAAATATATCTGATATTTTATAAATTAGACTAGTAATTTAATTAATAATATTAAATTAAATATTTTTTATATAATGATGAGTCACTAGGACACTTGTCCTAATGGTATTATATTCTAATTATTTTAATTACTAAAACAAATTTAAAACAAGATTACCTCTCATTTCTCAAAATTAACCTTTCATCTACTCTCCCTCTCTTCCCTCTTGTTCGGCCGAAGAACACCCCACCACCATCACCATTTTTTTTTCTCTTCTTCTCATTACTAAGAATCAAACTCCAATCAAGAATCCAACAACAAATTGAAGATAGAATAGTTTTCTTCTCAAATCTTCAAGGTAATCTCAAAAACTACATCCTTCTTATGCATGTTTTCATATTTTGGAATTTGAGTTTGAATAACAAAAGATTCATCCAAAATGTTGGATAAAATTTGATTTTATTGATGAAATAGCTTTCAAATTTATGTTCATATATTCAAAATTGAAGTTTTGATTCTTGTTTTCAAAAGAAAAACTTGTTTAATATCAAGTTTAGGGTTTATGATGAAGATGTGAAATTTTGGTATCATAAACCACTAAAATATTGGTATTATTGAAATTATGTTTATGCTAATACAATGAATGTTAGTATAAAAATGTTCTTATGAAGGAATTTTCTAAGTTCTACATGATTAAGAACTTGTAACAATATTAATGTCTTTTTCCTTATATTGTGTTCATGCATGCATTTGGATGAGCATTTAGATTGCCATGAATCCATGATGCATGTGTTAGTTTATCATGTGTGATGGGTGAAGACATGGTTTTTGACCAAAAACCATGTCTAATGATCATTATTTGTGGGTTAAAATAGCTTTTGCATCATTCTAGAATCTGCCCAGAAAATGGACTCTACTTCTAGCTTGCACAACTCACAAACCACATGTCCAAATTTGGGGTTTTTGCTTCTAAACTTCAGTTTAGAGTGTTAGCTTTCTAAAAAGTCCAAAAACATAGAATTTGGAGATGATTTGGGCACTTAAATGGATTTTATAAGAAAATGGTGCAATCTGTCCAGTGAAGACAGATTCACACACCTATCTTGTAAAGGCCATAACTCCCTCACTACGTATCCAAATTAAGTGAATCTTTTTCCAAATGTTAGGATTTTGAGTTAGGTTTGCATCCATATATGGATCACTAGTTAATTCCAAGAATTGATACCCCAAAAACCTGTTACAAGTGAGGTATGTCACTGACCCGAAAATCAGTGACACTTTATTTTATAAAAATTATTTGATGTACCAAAAGTTATTCAAAAATTATGAAAAAGTGCAGATCAAATCTAAACATATTATAGTTTCATCACAAAAATTGTGATTAAATAATTCTCTTGAGAAATTAAGTTTTCGTGTTGAATTTACCAGATAACTTTTCTGGACAGCATGTGCTGAATCCAGAAAAGTTGTTTTATCAAGTTTAAGTAATGTCTTAAGATATTTTGGAACTTTGTTTAGACAAAATAATTATGGACTAAGAAACTTATTTGATGGCATTTCATGGGACAATTGGACACATTGGTTGGACATCGGAATAGGGTATTAATGTGTTTCTTATGGCAACTCTTATATAGGGAAAGTTAAGGCGCGACAAAACTCATTAAGTTAAAGTAAAGCTTCACTCGTTGCTTGCATCAAGGTGAGTATTCACAGCCCCATTTTTTATCGTTTTAATTGATTTTGGGGTGAAAAGCATGTTTAAATTGCGTATTTAAGGATTCATGAGAATTGTTTGAAAGAATTGCGAATTGGCAATTTATAAGGCTTGTAAAAGCGTTTGGAAAATTAAGCTATATGATGAGTATGCAATTGATGTGTTGAGTTTTTAATGTTAAGACCCCGTGACACTACTATTAACTCGAAGAAAATCGGGCCTATAGTATTAGTGGATAGCGCTATTTGGTGTGACAAGCCCACTTTAATGCTGACGAGCAGGGGTGCACTATACTAGAGAAGATGGCTAAACATGTGGCATGAACCACCGCTGAGTTAGTCCATCGGGGGCGTTGTAATTGGTCAGGGACGGCTTAGTAGTGGCTCAACGTAAAAATTCGTCTTTGCTTACACTCATCATAAAGAAATTTAAGTTGTGGTACTCATGAATCAAAGAATTGAAATTGGTTTTTACGTACGCTCTACGATTGTTAACTTGCATATAAAAATGATTTGTGCATATTCAAAACCTGTGAACTCACCAACTCTTTGTAGTTGACCTTGGTTTTTATTCATGCTTTTCAGGAATCTAGAAGGTAATCCCATGATGCTTTATCAGCGTACTCGTATTTTCAAGCACAAGACTATTTTCGCGTTAAGCGTATCTTATGTTTAAAGGACTTGGAATTTGTAAACGATAACGATATTATGTTCTCTAAAATGTAATGTATTTTGGTTGTAAATAAATGTTGGTATGTTTATAATCTTGTGCTGTGGCATCGGAGCTGTTACGCCTCGTGTTTCCGCTTTAGCGGGGTGTGACAGATTTGGTATCAGAGCCATAGGTTATAGAGAATACCGGTTTTATTTTAAAAAAACCACACACTATAACCTTTTACAAATAAAGTTTTCAAAATTAAGGTACGCTGTAGTATAACTAAAATGTGTTTCACATTATCATATTTTAACTTAAACAGAGCTTGATCACCTTTGTTTAATTTAAGTATGTATAAAGGGGACATAAATTGGCTATACTAGGAATTACTAAAAATAGAAACTTTTTGATACAAAAATGAGAAGCATGATTGTTATGTGAGTTTGCATGGTACTTTTGATTTTTTTAGCATGATTGACAATTAAAACTTTATTAATTATCGCAGTCATCATGTCTCGATCACCCTCGCACCGAGATCAGTCACTTGACGATTATGACCCATCTGAGCACGAATATTCTGATTCTGATCGATCACCGGAGAGATCGGTCACCCCCACTTTGGAGCCAACTTCACCCGCCACTTTTGAGCGAGAGAGTACACCTGTCCCACGTAGGGACGAGGCGGGGCCTTCTCGACTTAGGGGTCGGAGGGTATCGCCACCACCATGTGTTGGAATACCAGCATCTCAGCCAGCCGGTATGACAACATTAGAAAACTACTGGGTTTCGGGTATGGCCCGGGAAGTGGAGAGAGTTAGAATGGAGGTAAACCATCACGAGCATTCCATTGATGCACTCATGGCTATAATGAATTCAAGTGATCAGATTTTAAATGGGCTTATATCAATGGTAAGTATGGGCGATCAAACTATGAGTGGGTTTGTGAGGGAACTGATGGAAACTAGGGCTATGGTAGCATGGCTGCACTCTTGTTTATCCGTAATGATGGGACTTTTGGTAATTGTGATAGCATGGGCGATGATGTTGTTTTTCAGGCATCAGTAGTACGAATCATGGTTGGAGATTTGGGTGACTAACTTTCTTTTTGGACATGTAACTCGTCATATTAGTACATTATTAAATAGCTTGACTATTATTTTTGGATGAATGATTGAATGTATGGCATAGTTTTGTTATGATAATGAATATGTTTATATTATATTGTTTATGTATGCTTAAGAATTGTGAATTTCAGTTCCATAAGATTGATTTTTTTTATATTAGATGTATGATTCAACGAATACAATTTATATTGCATTAAGATTAAAGGATAGAAATAAGGGGAAATAAGAATTTGGAATTAAATATTGACGAAGCTTTAAAATAATTGTGCAATAGAATTATGCCGCCAAGGAGAGAAGATCCTGAGATTGCACGACTCGTATCCGAGCAAATCTTAGCTTCACTTCCTAACATAGTTAGTCAGATAGCAGCGGGCCTAAATGCTAACCAACCTAATCAACCAAGATCCGGTGCCAATATAGAAAAAGAATGTACCTATAAGACTTTTAGGTCTTGCAATCCAAAAGAATTTCACGGTACCGAAGGAGCGGTTGGATTATTATCTTGGATTGAAGGAATGGAATCCGTTCTCCACATAAGTAAGTGTTCGGAAGCAAATAAGGTAGAATTCGCAGCTTGCTTACTACAAGGGAGAGCACTGACGTGGTGGAACACTCAAGTGCAGACTCGAGGAAGGGAAGTAGCTAACAAACTCACTTGGGAGGAGTTTAAGGAAATGCTTAGGGAAGAATATTGTTCAAGAAGTGAAATGCAGAAACTACACGTAGAATTATGGGAGCATGAAATGAAAGGGAATGATATTGAAGCGTACACGGCACGATTCCATGAGCTGGCAAAGATGGTGCCACATCTGGTTACGCCAGAAGAGAATCGGGTAGACCGATATGTCTGGGGTTTAGCTCCAGAAATCCGAGGTGATGTGACATCGGGTAATCCAAAAACCATTCAGGAGGCGGTAAGTCTGGCAGCCAAGCTCACCAATAATGCCAATCGATCGGGGCTTTTCTCTCGCGATTCTGTGAAAGGAAAAAGGAAGGTCGAGGAAACTTCGAGGAGATCGTTTGACAGAAGAAGGGGGAAGGAACAGAGGACGATGGGTAATTATGGAATTCAAACTCAAACAGCTGATAAAGGAAAGGAAGTATACCCGAGATGCGACAAGTGCAACAATCGACATTTCGGAAATTGTGTTATTTGTGTCAAATGTAACAAAGGAGGCCATTATGCGAAAGATTGCAAGTATGGGGGAAAGCGAGCTTGTTTTGAATGTGGGAGTCAGGATCATTTTAGGAATGCCTGTCCTAAGTTTGTCAGAAGGATGAACGCAAATCGAACTCGACCGACAAACCAGAGGAACCAAAAAGGGCAAGCACGAGGCCGAGTATTTGAAATTGGAGCGGAAGAAGCGAGACAAGATCCGGATGTAATCACAGGTACGTTTCTCTTAAATGATCATCGTGCATCTGTATTATTTGATTCCGGAGCAGATAGAAGCTTTGTGTCATTAAGTTTTAGATCAAAAATTAATCAAATGCCCCAAAAGCTAAAAGAAACTTATGTTATTGAGTTCGCTAACGGACAAGAGATTAGGGTTGAAGATGTATTTTCGAATTGTACCCTAAGTCTAGCTGAAAAGGAATTTAAGATAGATCTAATTCCAATAAAGTTAGGAAGCTTTGATGTAGTTGTGGGCATGGACTGGTTGTCTAATAACCAAGCGGAATTATGTTGCTCCGAAAAGACTCTTCGAATTCCGTTACCTCAAGGAGAAGTACTTATAGTACATGGAGAAAAATCCAAAAGGAAGTTAAGAATAGTGTCCTGCATGAAGATGCAGAAGTATTTAAGGAAAGAATATATTGCGTTTTTAGCTCATGTAGTCAATAAAGAGACCAAGGAGAAGTGTTTGCAAGATATTCCTGTAGTTCGAGACTTTCCCGAAGTATTTCCGGAAGATCTACCTGGGTTACCTCCACCGAGACAAGTCGAATTTCGCATTGATTTAATTCCGGGAGCTGCACCAGTGGCTAAGACACCATACCGTTTGGCGCCATCCGAAATGCAAGAACTGTCTGAACAACTTCAAGAGCTGCTTGATAAAGGATTTATCAGACCGAGTTCTTCGCCATGGGGAGCTCCAGTTCTTTTTGTTAAGAAGAAAGATGGAACATTCCGAATGTGTATCGATTACAGAGAACTCAATAAGTTAACCCTCAAGAATCGATACCCACTTCCTCGGATTGATGATCTGTTTGATCAATTGCAAGGCGCAACGTACTTCTCAAAGATTGACTTGCGATCTGGATATCATCAAATGAGAGTTCGCGAAGAGGATATTGATAAGACGGCATTTAGAACTCGTTATGGACATTATGAGTTTCTAGTTATGCCCTTTGGATTGACGAACGCACCAGCAGTTTTCATGGATTTAATGAATAGAGTCTGTCGGTCGTATTTAGACAAGTTCGTGATTGTTTTCATAGACGACATTTTGATTTATTCGCGAAGTAAGGAAGATCATAAGAAACATTTGGAGTTGATCTTAGAACTTCTCAAAGATCAGAAGTTGTATGCTAAGTTATCCAAATGTGAATTTTGGCTTCGAGAGGTACACTTTCTGGGTCATGTGGTTAATGAAAAGGGAATTCATGTTGACCCGGCAAAAGTTGAAGCCATCAAGAAATGGGAAACCCCAAGGACACCAACAGAAATTCGTCAATTTCTTGGTCTGGCGGGCTACTACCGAAGGTTCATAGCGAATTTTTCAAAAATCGCTCAACCTCTGACAGCACTGACGCAGAAGAATAAGAAATTTGTCTGGGAAGAAAAACAGGAGGAAGCATTTCAAATACTCAAGCACAAGTTATGTGACGCACCAATTCTTGCGTTACCGGAAGGTACGGATGACTTTGTGGTGTATTGTGACGCATCACATCAAGGTTTAGGATGTGTATTAATGCAGAGGAATAAGGTTATAGCTTATGCGTCAAGACAACTCAAAGTTCATGAAAAGAACTACACCACTCATGACTTAGAATTGGGTGCGGTGGTATTTGCATTAAAAATTTGGAGGCATTACCTTTATGGTACTAAATGTACCATCTTTACTGATCACAAAAGTCTTCAGCATATTTTTGATCAGAAAATGTTGAACATGAGACAACGGAGATGGGTCGAGCTGCTTAATGATTATGAATGCGAAATAAAGTATCATCCTGGTAAAGCTAATGTGGTAGCTGATGCATTAAGCAGGAAAGAAAGAGTAAAACCATTAAGGACACGAGCATTGGGAATGTTGGTCCAATCAAGCCTTAAGACACAAGTTCGTGAAGCCCAAGTGAAAGCATTAAAAACAGAAAATCTTTGTTGTGAAGCCTTGCATAACTTGGAAAAAGAGTTTGAATCACGATCAGATGGAGTACGATATTTCAAGAATAAAGTTTGGATACCAAAGGTTGATAATCTGCGATCAATTATTCTGGAAGAAGCTCACGGATCAAGGTATTCGGTTCACCCAGGAGCCGACAAAATGTACAAAGGATTGAAGGAATATTATTGGTGGCCGGGAATGAAGAAGGACATTGCTGAATTTGTGAGTAAATGTTTGACTTGCGCCAAAGTCAAAGCAGAGCATCAAAAGCCTTCTGGACTTCTTCAACAACCCGAGATACCACAATGGAAATGGGATCAGGTATCTATGGACTTTATCACCAAACTACCCAGGACTGGAAAAGGGAACGACGCGATTTGGGTCATTGTGGATCGACTTACGAAATCTGCGCATTTTCTCCCTATAAGAGAGGACTTCAAAATAGAAAGATTGGCGCAGTTGTACATAGACGAAATTGTCTCTCGGCATGGAGTACCCCTATCTATCATTTCTGATAGAGATAGTCGTTTCACTTCCCGATTTTGGCAAGCATTCCAGAAAGCGCTGGGTACCAGGTTGGATCTGAGTACTGCATATCATCCACAGACAGACGGGCAAACAGAAAGGACCATTCAAACTTTGGAAGATATGCTACGCGCGTGTGCTATAGATTTTGGAGGAAGCTGGGATAAGCATCTGCCGTTAGTTGAATTCTCTTACAATAACAGCTATCACACCAGCATTCAATGTGCGCCATACGAAGCTCTCTATGGACGTAAGTGTAGATCTCCTCTTAGTTGGATAGAAATTGGTGATAGTCAACTGATTGGGCCTGAAATTATACAAGAAACCACTGATAAAATATCAACCATCAAGGAAAGACTCAAAGCTGCAAGAGATCGTCAAAAGAGTTATGCGAATAACCGCAGAAAGCCATTAGAATTTCAGAAAGGTGACAAAGTTCTTTTGAAAGTATCACCATGGAAGGGACTAATCAGATTTGGGAAAAGAGGTAAGCTAGGTCCGAGATATATTGGTCCATTTGAGATTCTGGAAAGAATTGGACCAGTAGCCTATAAGCTGAGTCTACCTCAAGAGTTAAGTGCTATTCACGACACTTTTCATGTGTCAAATTTAAAGAAATGTCTGATAGACAAATCAATGATTGTGTCCCCAGATGAGGTAAAAGTTGATGGGCGCCTTTGTTTTAGAGAGGAACCTATCGGAATTCTCGATCGCGAAACTAAACGTCTTAGGCGCAGCAAAATTCCAATCATAAAGGTCCGTTGGAATTCACGTCATGGACCTGAATATACTTGGGAAAGAGAAGACTTCATGAAGCGCAAGTATCCTAAGTTGTTTGATGATAAGCCTGTCCAGAAATATCAGTCATAAATTTCGGGACGAAATTTTTTTTTAGGAGGGAAGACTGTGACAACTGTCAGATTTCGATTAATGAGGTCAGCACCCTCAGTATAATTTATAAGTTTTGTCACTTTTTAAATTTCATTAAAAGCCTTTAAGATAAAAAGTTTCCCCGAAAAACTTAGAAGTTGCGTTAAAAACCCGGAACAGTTCCGCATCTGACCGTCACTGTCCAGAAATGCCAAATAAGTGAATAAAAGTCCAAAATTCTTAAATTATAAAAATCAGAATATTATTTTCTCTTGCATTGCAAAATTTTCAAATTTGTCATTTATTTAGCAAAAATTGAGAATCGGGTATTTCGGTTCTCAAATATATCTGATATTTTATAAATTAGACTAGTAATTTAATTAATAATATTAAATTAAATATTTTTTATATAATGATGAGTCACTAGGACACTTGTCCTAATGGTATTATATTCTAATTATTTTAATTACTAAAACAAATTTAAAACAAGATTACCTCTCATTTCTCAAAATTAACCTTTCATCTACTCTCCCTCTCTTCCCTCTTGTTCGGCCGAAGAACACCCCACCACCATCACCATTTTTTTTTCTCTTCTTCTCATTACTAAGAATCAAACTCCAATCAAGAATCCAACAACAAATTGAAGATAGAATAGTTTTCTTCTCAAATCTTCAAGGTAATCTCAAAAACTACATCCTTCTTATGCATGTTTTCATATTTTGGAATTTGAGTTTGAATAACAAAAGATTCATCCAAAATGTTGGATAAAATTTGATTTTATTGATGAAATAGCTTTCAAATTTATGTTCATATATTCAAAATTGAAGTTTTGATTCTTGTTTTCAAAAGAAAAACTTGTTTAATATCAAGTTTAGGGTTTATGATGAAGATGTGAAATTTTGGTATCATAAACCACTAAAATATTGGTATTATTGAAATTATGTTTATGCTAATACAATGAATGTTAGTATAAAAATGTTCTTATGAAGGAATTTTCTAAGTTCTACATGATTAAGAACTTGTAACAATATTAATGTCTTTTTCCTTATATTGTGTTCATGCATGCATTTGGATGAGCATTTAGATTGCCATGAATCCATGATGCATGTGTTAGTTTATCATGTGTGATGGGTGAAGACATGGTTTTTGACCAAAAACCATGTCTAATGATCATTATTTGTGGGTTAAAATAGCTTTTGCATCATTCTAGAATCTGCCCAGAAAATGGACTCTACTTCTAGCTTGCACAACTCACAAACCACATGTCCAAATTTGGGGTTTTTGCTTCTAAACTTCAGTTTAGAGTGTTAGCTTTCTAAAAAGTCCAAAAACATAGAATTTGGAGATGATTTGGGCACTTAAATGGATTTTATAAGAAAATGGTGCAATCTGTCCAGTGAAGACAGATTCACACACCTATCTTGTAAAGGCCATAACTCCCTCACTACGTATCCAAATTAAGTGAATCTTTTTCCAAATGTTAGGATTTTGAGTTAGGTTTGCATCCATATATGGATCACTAGTTAATTCCAAGAATTGATACCCCAAAAACCTGTTACAAGTGAGGTATGTCACTGACCCGAAAATCAGTGACACTTTATTTTATAAAAATTATTTGATGTACCAAAAGTTATTCAAAAATTATAAAAAAGTGCAGATCAAATCTAAACATATTATAGTTTCATCACAAAAATTGTGATTAAATAATTCTCTTGAGAAATTAAGTTTTCGTGTTGAATTTACCAGATAACTTTTCTGGACAGCATGTGCTGAATCCAGAAAAGTTGTTTTATCAAGTTTAAGTAATGTCTTAAGATATTTTGGAACTTTGTTTAGACAAAATAATTATGGACTAAGAAACTTATTTGATGGCATTTCATGGGACAATTGGACACATTGGTTGGACATCGGAATAGGGTATTAATGTGTTTCTTATGGCAACTCTTATATAGGGAAAGTTAAGGCGCGACAAAACTCATTAAGTTAAAGTAAAGCTTCACTCGCTGCTTGCATCAAGGTGAGTATTCACAGCCCCATTTTTTATCGTTTTAATTGATTTTGGGGTGAAAAGCATGTTTAAATTGCGTATTTAAGGATTCATGAGAATTGTTTGAAAGAATTGCGAATTGGCAATTTATAAGGCTTGTAAAAGCGTTTGGAAAATTAAGCTATATGATGAGTATGCAATTGATGTGTTGAGTTTTTAATGTTAAGACCCCGTGACACTACTATTAACTCGAAGAAAATCGGGCCTATAGTATTAGTGGATAGCGCTATTTGGTGTGACAAGCCCACTTTAATGCTGACGAGCAGGGGTGCACTATACTAGAGAAGATGGCTAAACATGTGGCATGAACCACCGCTGAGTTAGTCCATCGGGGGCGTTGTAATTGGTCAGGGACGGCTTAGTAGTGGCTCAACGTAAAAATTCGTCTTTGCTTACACTCATCATAAAGAAATTTAAGTTGTGGTACTCATGAATCAAAGAATTGAAATTGGTTTTTACGTACGCTCTACGATTGTTAACTTGCATATAAAAATGATTTGTGCATATTCAAAACCTGTGAACTCACCAACTCTTTGTAGTTGACCTTGGTTTTTATTCATGCTTTTCAGGAATCTAGAAGGTAATCCCATGATGCTTTATCAGCGTACTCGTATTTTCAAGCACAAGACTATTTTCGCGTTAAGCGTATCTTATGTTTAAAGGACTTGGAATTTGTAAACGATAACGATATTATGTTCTCTAAAATGTAATGTATTTTGGTTGTAAATAAATGTTGGTATGTTTATAATCTTGTGCTGTGGCATCGGAGCTGTTACGCCTCGTGTTTCCGCTTTAGCGGGGTGTGACAATTACTTAATTGATTTAGAAATTATGATGAACAGTGAACACTGAACAAATTATGTTCATATTGTTTAGGTTATGATTTCAAAATTAACTTATTCTTTAGGACTCTATTCTCATAAGTCATAAATCAAAAATTTATATGGTTTATCTCATTTTGCAATTTGCAGTACAATCAAAAGCTTTGGGCCTTTCATCTTTGGCACTTGGGAGTTGGCACTTGGGAGAACCATTGAACCAATAATCAATATTATCCTCAAGTCTTACTGTCTCAAGCCAGGTTGTTTTGTTCCTTTACATCTTTTACTTATTTGAGTCTCATTATGTCTTCTAGAGTTAGAAAATATGATTATGGATGTGAAAAACGTAAAAAGAAAAAAAAAAGAATTGATGAGATAATAAAGTCTCAAAGAGAATATCTTGATAAGTTTGCCACTAAAAAATCACAATCTTCTCGTGATAATCAACATGTTGATGCGTTTGATGAAAATCCTAATTTGGAGAATTTAGTTGGCAATCAAAATGACTCCAATGATGATATTAATGTTGATGATCCTACTAATGTTAATGCAAATGCTTCTAATGATGTTCTTGATGATACTAATGTTGATGCTAATGCTTCTAATGATGTTCTTGATGATACCAATGTTAATGCTAATGCTTCTAATGATGTTCTTGATGATACTAATGTTGGTGATGCTACTAATGTTGATCATGTTGCTAATGTTAATGATACTTTTAATAATATTGATATATTTGATCCAAGAAATTGGGACCTTTTGGATTGTAAAATGATTGATGTGCTAGTTGCTAAGAGTCCTAAAAGAGACTTGTCTGTTAAAAAAGGTCCTAAAGACAAATTTTCTAAACGATTTTCTACCACATGGTATACTAGAACTTTATCAAATGGGGAGAAGTGTGATAGAGATTGACTTGTCTATTCGGTAGAGCTCGATAAGGTGTTTTGTTTTTTTTGTAAAGATTTTTAAGAAAAGACATGTAAAAGGTCAACTAACAAATGATGGATTTGGTGATTGGTCACACCTTTAGCACTAGACTTAAAGAACATGAAACGAGTATAGATCATGTAATGAATATGAAAACATGGTATGATTTTCGCCTAAGACTTCAAAAGAATCAAACCATTGACAAAGTTGCTCAAAACCAAATTGAGAAAGAAAAAAGTCATTGGAAAAAAGTCTTAGTAAGAATTGTCGCTATTGTGAAGTTTCTTGAAAAACATAACCTTGCATTTCGTGGCACTAATTCAAGATTGTATGAGAAAGGCAACGGTAACTTTTAGGCTTAATTGAAATGTTGGCCGAATTTGACCCACCTGTTCAAGATCATGTTCAACGTATAACTAATGATGATATGCATTTTCATTATCTTGGCAATAGAATTCAAAATGAGTTAATAGATTTGCTTGCTAGGAGAATCAAGTCTGAAATTATTAAAAAAGTAAAAGAGACAAAGTATTTCTCCGTCATTCTTGATTGCACTCCCGAAAAATGCTTGAAGAATGATCTTGTTTAAGTGAAGTTCACATGTTACTATATCATTATAAACATTTTTTGTCCTTTTAATTTGTAAAACATTTAGTACGTTATGAACGTTTATAATCTTTTATAATTTATTTCTTTATTACTCGTTTTATCGTCCAAATGTGTAACAGGGCCCCCAAAAAGTTAGGAACGACCCTGGTAAAGAAATAATCATAAAAAATGTGATTAGGTTCATTTAGTAAAATAAAATTTTATTTAAATAACACCTATAAGGAGTGTTATGTAATAATAATGTTAGCGCTAACGGTAATTTAATTATATAACATAACTAACATTAAAGATTATTATAATAGTTGGTATTAAGAAATAGACTCGTGTAAAAAATAAAATGTAAATAAACATAAAAATATATGTTAAAATAAAAATTAGATTTTAATAAATATTTTGATTTATAAGCATTGTCATCTTGCAAGTTGTGGTTTATTCCTTGCAAGCTGCTCTCTATCCCTTCTGTTTGGTTTTTGGTTGTTGTTGTTCGTTTGATAACTGCTCGATTGTTTGTATTTCTGGTGAATGTTGCTATTGGCTATTGGTTTTATAAAATGTTTGCTTTCCAAAAAAAATTGTCACCTTACTAAGAGAAAATAGAAAAAACTAAATAAACTCATTTAATAAAAGTTTTGAATTATAAGTATTATTAGCTTACTAAAAGAATATATAAAAATAAATATAAATTTTCATTTAAAATAAAAATGAAATATACTCTCCTAATAAAAGTTTTGATTTATAAACATTCTCACCTTACTAAGGAAAAAGAAAATTAGATAGATGCATTTGATAAAAGTTTTAAAATATAAGCATTGTTAGCCTACAAAGAAATTTAAAAAAATTAAATAAAAATTAACCAGTTTAATAAAGGTTTTGATTTATAAACATTGTTAACTTACAAAAAAAATACAAAAAATTAAGTAAAAATTAAATCATTTTATTAAAAGTTTTGATTTATAAGCATTGTTAGCTTAACTATAAAATAAAAATTACAAAAGTTATATAAAAGTTATGAATTATAAGCATTATTAGCTTACAAAGAAAAATACTAAAAATTAAATAAAAATAATAAGTTCATATATTTAATAAACCTTATTTGTTAATCATAAAAACCCAATCACAACAAGCAATTACTCAAGATTTATCTAATATGCTCAATAACTAAAGTGAGAATCTAGAGAGAGAAAGTAGATCTTGTATTACACCAACTCTGAATATTACAATGAAGCATAATCCTCTAGAACATTACCACAAGATTACAAAGACAACACTATATATATACTACCTATCTATTACAAAGCCTTAAAGGCTAAGGAAACTAAACATGTTTTGAAAAAGACAAAGTTGACTTTTACAATGTTGACTTTCCTATTAAATCTTGGATACAATATTTGGACTTAACAATATCCCCCTTTGTATTCAAGATTTAATAAAAATTTGATGCAGAACTTCAGCTCTTGATTCTTCAGCTTTTGTCTCTTTGAAGCTTTCACAATCTTTAATATAGCAGCCTTTGAAGAATCTTGAAAAGTCTTTTTAAAAATTGAAGCACTGAAAGTCAACATGCCTTGAACAAATTTGGAAACTTGAAACTTTGAAAACAGCTTTGAAAACTTTATCTCTGAAAATTCTTTCGACTTTGAACAAACTTGTATCTTCATTACTTTGATCTCTTGACAGTCTTCAGACAAACAAACTTTCTCGAATCATCTATCTTCAGAGTCTTTTAAACTTTGAACTTGGACTCTTGAAATTGATCTTTGTATAATTCTCCCCCTTTTTGATGATGTGAGCATCAGATCATCAAAATTTCTTCAATTTCAAGCTCAGACTTTGATAACCCCTTTGAAACAATCTCCCCTTTGATAGAAGCTGTACTTTGATCTGAAGAGCCGAATCATGAACTGTTTATATCCGAATCTTTGCAAATTCAG
Organism: Arctium minus; assembly: GCA_954870635.1. Lineage (NCBI taxonomy): Eukaryota > Viridiplantae > Streptophyta > Magnoliopsida > Asterales > Asteraceae > Arctium > Arctium minus. Next base: position 23,725,195 of record OX941081.1, on the reverse strand, counting down.
ACATAGTGAGCGTGTAACCCTGATTCAACAAATGAAACAGTTAGGAATGCCTGTCAGTAACACGAAGTTACTGTGTACAACGGATGTACAATTTAAGGAGCTGGTGTGATGTTGACTCCCCAGGACTTCCATTCAATCATTGAAAAACACAAGGTAATTCTATGAATGTTCTGACAGAAAAACATATTCTCTATGTGCTCGTGCTTGTGTATGAAAGAAGTAGCACAATGATTGTGTTTCATTAAGGCTCAAAGTATGTAAATCACTGAGACAACAATGATTATACATGGACTCAATGTGCATGAGAAAGGGTCGAAGGTGGGGCAACTTTCCTTCTTTTTCAATATCAATATCTGCCAAAAGAAGATCCGATAGATTATATGCTGCTTCCCTAGAAAATGTGAAACATTCTCTTTTTAAGAAAAGAATGAGTAGCTGGTGGGGTTGTATACAAGAGATGGCATGGGCTATTTGCCTATTTCAGTGATGGTCACCAAAGAAATGTGAACCAATCAGTAATGTGGCTGGCCGGCTCAGAAAGATGTTTAGTGCAGAATTTTGATATTCTTTTAACTCTGTTCTCACACCCTCTTTCTTTTAAACATATAAGCTCACATCTAACCAATCTCTCATTTACATTTTACCTCTGCTCACTCCCACACTCAATTCTTTTAGACCCCTCTCCCCTCAATCACTCAAAAGATTTCTTCCGGGGTAGGAAACACTGGTTATCGTGAATCCATGGAAGATCTATTAAGCACTTACACTGAATCCCATGTTCCTAAAAGTACATGTTGGTCAATGATTTTCTTGACATGTAAAGCACAAGAAATCATATGTCAGTGTATGCATGCTCATCAAAAATCAGAAATGAAATTTGAGCATTTGAACTTTGAAGATTTCTCAAAACAAGAATATTGAATGAATGAAATGAAGTCAAGAAAATTGTTTTGAGAATCTGACAATGAATTAAACAGATCAAATCAAATGGTTAGGGTATCAAAGAATTGGATATTTGTTTATATGAACAAATATAAACAATTTATCAATGAAGGCACAAATATGTAAAAAAAATGAATGATGCTCAACAACTTTGAATTTCAAACGAGGGTATTACCATCGAAAAATTGTTTGAATTTGAGACATGGTAATAACAATTTCAAATAAAATACTAAACCGGTGTGTATGAATACTTGGCAGTATATGGACAAGATAATACACAAGTATTGATCTTTGGAAACACACGGTTAGTTAAACATTAAGCTCAAATTTTGAAAAACATTTAAAATCACACTTCTAAATTCATAAAATCTTTTGAGAATAAGAAGTGGTTTGAACATTTAAGAAACTGTTTTTCATGTTCGAAAGTTGTTCTTCTTTCAAACAATTAGAGATCTATGAACAGAAGATATTTACCTTTTCAGCTCCCCCTCAAATCATGATTAAGTGATTTATATCTTTTAAGCTCCCCCTGGATATTAGCACAATATCCGTCTTTGATCATTGATGAACGGGTCCTGATCTGTCATGTGATCAGAAGCCACCACCTTTACCCCCCCTTAAATTAAGCATCTGAAATATTACAAGTAAAACAGGATAGAGATCAAACACTCCCTTTTGAATTATTAGACCATCAATATCAGAAAAATCTAGCAAAGAAAAAGTATAGGATAGAGATCAGATCAATTCTCTTGGGATGAAGACCATCAATATCCATCGGATGTAAGCATACAGGAGTAAGGTCTTTTTGATCGCTGAGGTCCGAGTCCTAAACTGTTGTGTTTAGAAGTCAAACTCCTTTGAAGTCCGCGTTCTAAGCTGATGTGCTTAGAAGCCATATTCTTGACATTAAGGTGCGGGTCTTGAACTGTGTTATTCAAGAGCCATTGTTCTCTTACTCCCCCTTGGCTTGAGGTGCCTGCAACACAGAATCAATTTTCTTCTTTGGTACCCACTGGTATTTGGGTCCAGAAATGTTAGTTGCAGTTCGTGTGGGGGTTATGGAGTAAGAACCATACCAGAAATGATCACTGGTCTTATGGATATGATCATGTGTATAACAAATAGAACAATAATTTTTCTTACCGTTAGGTGCTTTGTTCTTCTTTTCTTTGTGTACAGGTACACATGATTTCTTCTCTTTTAGCTCATCAGTCTTGTCATCTTTGACTGATTTCTTCATCCAGACCAGTTTCTCTTTCTTGAAACTTTTTCTCCTTGGATAAGAATCTGAACTATCTAAATATTCATCAAAGAAAAGGTTAGTGCAACGAATCTGATTAAATGATTTGACTGACCTGTTTGAAGAGACAGGTTTATGATTTGAACTTGAAACAGATTTTTCAAGCTCTTTGATCTTTGACGCAAAGATGTCTCTTTCTTTCTCAAGCAGGTCAATTTTCTTCGAGAATTCAGACTTCGTCTTCTGCTCGTGTAGCGCAGAAGCAGATAGTTCAGATAATCTTGAAGTCAGTTTCTTAATTTCGGTTTCAAAGATAGATCTTTCTTCTTCAAATCCCTTTTCTGACTCATTTATCTGGCCGGATAATTCCTTAAAGAATCCCACATTCTTCTGTTCTATGGTCTTCTTTTCTTTATCAAATTTCTCTCTTTCCAAAATCAGCACTTTCTCAAAATCTGAAATTTGTTGAGAAAAATTGATACATTTAAGCTCAACTGACTTCTTCTCTTAAAAACATTTCTTCGAGAAATCTGAGAACTTCTTTGAAATTTTTTTCTTTTCAGCATCAAAATTAGCTTTATTATCATCAAGCTGTTTTTCAAAATCAGATAAACTCTTTCTTAGCTCAGAATTCTCAGATTCCAAACTCTTTATCTTCTCTTCATTCTGCCCAGAATATCTTTTCAGAAGATCTTCATTGATGATCTTTAAGGCATTGATTTCTTCTTTCAGAGAGATGATTTCAGTAAAATACTCTCTTGACTTTTGTGAATGAAAGTCAACTGCATGAGCTAGATTAATGTTCTCTAGTTTCAGCTTTCTATTCTTCTCTTCAAGATCTGAAAGAAATCCCATGATTAATGAGTAATTGGCTTAATATGAATGATCATTCCAAGCTATATATCAGAAACTCAAAAATCAGATCAAATTGAAATCTTAAAAAAAAATTCGTAAAAATTGAAAATTTGAACAACACGAGTTATGGCGCAAAGTTAAAAAAAAATTTAGATGACACACACAAAAAAAAAAAAAAAAATTCCAGACTCTTTTTTTTTTTTTTGAAGCTGAGGTTTGCGTGTGTCGCCTGGAACGCAAAGCTATGGTTTGCGTGTGTTGCCTGAAACGCAAAGCTATGGTTTGCGTGTGTTGCCTGAAACGCAAAGTTGTGGTGTGCGTGTGTCGACTAATGCACCATCCCATGATAACCATTTGAGGTTTGCGCATCCATCATATGAGGCTTGCGGGTCAGCCTTGAAGCGCAAAGGAAGGCTTGCGGGTCAGCCTTGAAGCGCAAAGGAAGGTTTGCGGGTCAGCCTTGAAACGCAAAGTATGGTTTTCGGGTCCTGCTTGAAACGCAAAGTATGGTTTTCGGGTGTTGAAAGACACGCAAAGTAACACTTTGCGTTTACAGAGAGATGCGCAAAGATGGACTTTGCGGGTTGAACTTTGCGTTGCAGGAAAGATTCGCAGATGTGAACTTTGCGTTTCAACAATGATACGCAACCCTTATGATTGAAGCGCAAAGTGTATGATTGAAGCGCAAAGTCGATTTCTTGACAGATACAAACTTAAATCGATCGAAACCTGCACAATTGATCTCAAGAATTTGTTAGTATCATCGAAAAACAGTTCTAAACTCACACATGCAATCAATTTTCGATTAAAACAACAATTTACATGAATTCGATCAAGAACAGATACCGAACTCGTATTCAAGAAAAACTAAAAAAAATCGAAAATTGGAATCGATTTTGAACGAATTTCGATATGGAATCTAAACAAAAATCAATCCAAAACACAATTCGCATCCAAAGAAACCATTATCTTGCAAATAAAAACGATTTTCCACAAAAATTTGAATGAACAGTAACGAACTCGTTTTTGTGAAAAACTTTCGAAAAATTTAGAATTTCGATCTAAAATCCAAATTTCAACTCAAATCATTGATCAAATCATTTCTGAATAGTTTGGTTCAGCTCTGATACCAATTGTTAATCATAAAAACCCAATCACAACAAGCAATTACTCAAGATTTATCTAATATGCTCAAGAACTAGAGAGAGAATTGAGAGAGAGAAAGTAGATCTTGTATTACACCAACTCTGAATATTACAATGAAGCATAATCCTCTAGAACATTACCACAAGATTACAAAGACAACACTATATATATACTACCTATCTATTACAAAGCCTTAAAGGCTAAGGAAACTAAACATGTTTTGAAAAAGACAAAGTTGACTTTTACAATGTTGACTTTCCTATTAAATCTTGGATACAATATTTGGACTTAACATTATTAATTAAATAAAAATAATAATAGGTATATATTAATTGATGATTTCTAATTTAAACTAAAAAAATGAAAAGTTTTAGCATTTAATGTGTTGAAATCATTTAAAAAACTAAATCAAAATTATGAGAAAAAAGATAAATATGAAAGGAGACTTCTCGTTAACTCTCTCTCCTCTTTTTTCTTATATATATATATATATATATATATATATATATATATATATATATATATATATATATATATATTTTGTTAGCTTACAAAGAAAAATACAAAAAAATAAATAAAAATAATAAGTTTATAAATTTAATAAACCTTATTAATTAAATAAAAATAATAATAGGTATATATTAATTGATGATTTCTAATTTAAACTAAAAAAGAAAATGAAAAGTTGTAGCATTTAATGTGTTGAAATCATCTAAAAATAAATCAAAATTATGAGAAAAAAGATAAATATGAAAGAAGGTTTCTCCTTAACTCTCTCTCATCTTTCTTCTTTTCTATCTATCTATCTATCTATCTATCTATCTATACATATAATAAATAAGTAACTAGCATACCATGTGTTGTATTCTGGTGAGTCAACTTCAGTATTTTCCCGCCTAAACATGTATCTGGACGCAGTTTACATTATAAGTTCAATTAACACACCCACATTTACTTCTCCTTAAATCTCTCCTTAATTCATTTTTTTAATTTATATGTTACATTTACTACCCTTATAATTAGGTATGTAGTTACTTTTAATCCCTTACTTTTTTATTTTTCATTTTAAACTCTTATCATATAAACATAAATAATGTATATGATCTAAAATGCATTAAAAAAACATTTCTATTTTTTACAGATTATACCATTGTAATCGATTCGTCAATATCTTCGAAATTAGTCCAATATTGAATATTTTTGGATTTAATACAAAAAAATGTGTCGTGATTAGTATGGGATTTGTTGAAATTAGTATGCGATTTTATACAAATAATAACTAAATTGTCGTGATTTTCTTTTTGCAATTTAATATCAATTTTTACTTCAAAGTCGAATTCCTTCAACAAATTACAATTCTATCAAATTTCATTCTGTCAACAAAACACCCTTAGAATTATCATAAGAGATTTAATTACTTGGAAAAAAAAGATATCACTTATCAACTGACTTTTGGATTATGAGTTCGACCTTTTTCAAAAATATAAATATGCAAATGTTTTAGTATAGTATATTTAATTATTTATACTTTTCTTAATCATTATTTCCTCTAATTTTAATTGAACTACATAATATCGGTTATCATCAATAGATGGTTAGCTAATGATATATGACATAAAACTACTCAAAATTATCTTTCAGGCACACATTAATGTTGAGTGGTGCAATTAGACTTCTTCTATAAAATATTTGTTCAAATATATCAACATGAGTCCAGATAGAGCTACTGTTGCGGTTGTACAAAGCAGTAATGAAGAAGATAATAATAATTCCGTTGATGAAATAAAGGAATATTATGACTGTAGATATGTATCTGCATGTGAAGCTTCTTGGCGTATATTTGGGTATGATGTTCATTACAAGACTCCTTCTGTTTTGAGGCTTCCTTTCCATCTTCCTGGACAACAACAAGTCGTTTTTGGTGCTGAAGCTGATATTGAAAATGTCATAAACAAAACTTATGTGACGTCTTCAATGTTCTTAGCTTGGATTAAGTGTAATGAACTTTACGAAGAAGCACGAAAACTTACTTATGTTTAATTCCCTATAGAGTTTATGTGGAAAATGGAAGAGCGATGTTGGGATCAAAGGAAAAAAAGGTTTTTCAATTGGAAGAATTCATTCAGTTTCTCCTGCTTTTGGTGAAACGTATTATTTAAGAATTCTTTTGAATAAAGTCAAATGTCCTAAATCATTCGAAGACATTCGTACAGTAAATGGAGATATATTTCCTATTTTTAGAGATGCATGTTATGCTATTTGGCTTTTAGATGACGACAAGGAATATGTTGATGCCATTGAAGAAACAAGTTTAACCGGTTCTGGTTTTTATCTACAGTCTTTATTTGCAACCATGTTGATTTCAAATAGTTTGTCTAAACCTGAATTTGTTTGGCAAAAAACATGGCAATACTTGGCAGATGAGATTCTTTACAATCAACGAATTGCACTAAAGTCTCAAGGTATGTTAATTATCTATTTAGGTATTTATACAACTATTATTTAAATACAAACCAATTTATTGTTTTATTATTTTTTAAATATTATTTTCTTTCTTAAATATTTTCAGTTATTATTTCTATGTTATGATTGTTTAACATTTATATTATATATGTTACGGGTTTATCTCTTAATGATGATCAAGTAAAAAACTTGACATTGTTTGAGATTGAAAAGATTTTACTTCGTAACAATTCCAGCCTAAAAAAAATTCACCACTATGCCTTACCCTGATGATGATTCTGTTGAGTTTTCAAACAATCGTTTGATTACGGAGGAGCTAGATTACGACATAGCTAATCTACATAATGAGTTTCGTCAATGTCTAGGTGCTTTAACAAACGAGCAACGAGGTGTTTATGACGATATCATCACAGCGGTTCAAAATAACCAAGGAGGTGTTTTTTTTGTATATGGTTATGGCGGAACATGTAAAACATTTCTATGGAAGACATTATCTGCAATAATAAGATCTAGAGGAGAAATTGTTTTAAACGTTGCTTCGAGTGGTATTGCTTCTTTACTTCTTACAGGAGGTAGGACAACACACTCTCTCTTTCAAATTCCTCTAATTCTTAACGAAGATTCTCTTTGTTACATAAAACCAGACAGTGATGTTGCCAAGTTAATAAAGAAGACTAGGTTGATTATATGGGATGAAGCACCAATGGTTCGTCGTCATGCATTTGAAGCATTGGATAGAAGTATGAACAATATTTTTGGTAGTCAAGGCATTACTGACTCGGAAATGCTTTTTTGTGGCAAAGTAGTTGTTTTTGGAGGAGATTTCAGACAAATTCTGTCGGTTATTCCCAACGCAAGTAGACAAGACATTGTTAATGTGTCGTTAAATTCATCTTACATTTGGGAAAAATGCAAAGTCCTAAGGTTAACTAAAAACATGGGGTTAACTATTAACAGTCAAGCTTCTGATATCGAACAAACAAGGATTTTTGCAAACTACCTTTTGGATTTAGGAGAAGGTAAGGTTGGTAGTGTGAATGATGGTGAGGCAATTATCGATATACCTGATGATCTTCTCATTACTGATTCAACGGATCCTATATCTGCATTAATTGAATTTGGTTATCCTTCTATTCTTGTAAATGTCAAGAATTTATCCTATTTTCAGGAAAGAGCAATACTTGCACCCAAACATGAAGTCGTTCAAGACATAAATGATCGTTTGCTATCATTGTTTCCAGGAGACGAAAAGGAGTACCTAAGTGCAGATAGTCTGTGTGAATCAAAGCATCTTCACGAACAGTTTGATGAAACTTTGTACTCACCTGATGTAACACCCTCAAATTTGGAAAGAGGGACTAATTAAAACTTTCAAAAATACCTTCAAGGATAAAAAAATCTCTCACTAATAGTCCATAATTGAAGTACATTTCTAAATTGAACCATCAACGAATAAATAAAGTCCTACATAAAGACTGTCTAAAGTCGAGTGTTACTATAACCCAATGCCAATCGCTACTTCCAATATAAGTGCGGAAGACTTCAAAGAGCTAACCACTTCCTCGAGTAACCAACTAGCACTCATCTCATCTCAGTGCCACTAGATAAATCCCGAAATGGAACCTGATGCACATGCCGACAAAATAAAAGGGTTAGGCTAACGCCTAGTGAGTTCAAGAGTTTTATATCATGATTATAGAGGAAAAACGTAAGGGAAAGTATTGCAACATTTAATCATGATCCTTTGAAAAGATTTACTAAAGAAAATAAGAAAGTAGCTCATCTACTAATAATAAGCATTTTATAAATGGATGCCTCAACGCCAAAACATTCTTTCATGAAGTAATGAAATCCAACACTTGATCAAAACGAGAATAATGGTAATGCTCGAAAAATGGAATTTGAATAAGCTTTATAAATCAACCAACCAAAATATGCATAAACTCCAGTTTATATGATTATAGCCTAAGAGAGAGGGAGATAACTCGACTCAAAACGTGGATATAAATTGACTCCCGATTTATGAAAATGTAAATAATACTTCATATCCCAAAACACCCTAAAACACGGGTAGGGATTAATACTCAACCCATAAAACATGGAATGAACATATGTATGCAAAATGTCACCGAAAACAAATACATAAAGACAGCCCAAAGACAACACCTTTCGGTGACGGGGGAAACCCGATTCCGCATAATGCGACGTGCACAAAGTAAGCCACACATTACGTTAAACTGGTATTAAATATCGGGCTCAACATCTTTCAGAATACACCCATAAATAATAGCACGGAGGACTTACACCATACCGAAGAAGCCAAACCGCGCCTCAATGGGGATTAACTAGCGTTCCACCATTGGACAAATAATAAAGTATCGAGCTCAGCATCTTTCAGCATACACCCATAGATACTGCACGAAGGACTTACAATCCCAATCCTATGCCTAACATGCCGCACGAAGGATTTACAATCCCAATCCTATGCCAACGTGCCACGATGTGAGAGGCTAGTCGTCCCAACATCGCCCAAAATAACAAAAGAGCTAATGGATCCATAGCAGACGGGCTGAAACATTACATGAATCAAAACGAATGAACTAAAGCATTCAAAACATGTAATTCCCAAATAAGATGCAATAATTGCAAATCATAACCAAACGCTCTACAATGAGCTAATAAAATGAACAAGTGTCCTCATAACCCAACAAAATCCAAACGAGCCATAAGCTCAACAAACCCAAAGACCCAACGTTGAAAATCATAAAGTTGAAATCAAACGTAAACGACCCAAAATAATGCAACCTATGCTCCAACACACCCAAATGACTTCAACATGATTTAGATCGGGATAAAACATTTTCCAAAGTGGGTTTATACCTTTTATTCTTTCAAATCATCCCATGACACCCAATAGAATGCTTTTATACTCAGAAAATGCTCCATGCAATAAATCATTGAAATATCCAAAATATATGATTTATTTATCAAAATGCTCAAATCCTAAATGTGGGTGTTTTATAAGTTTATAAAGTTGAATACTTCCAAATAACCAAAACTTATCAGATGATTAGCAGTTAACAATTCCATATAAAACATGTAAACACTTTAAAGTAGGTATTTTGGCATGTACACCGTTTTCACAAATCAACTTGAACTCACCTTGCTAGATTTAGGCTAAATCTAGATTTTACCCCTCCCCTCGAGCTCCTTTGAAGGGCACTCGAATCCTCAAGCCGAAAGCTTCCAAAACCTAGATCCATACATTCCAAACCATAAATATCCATATTTAACCATTTAGAAACATTCCCCAAACTTTATTTACTAAAATCCCTAACAAGGTCAAAACCCTAGTTTCTCCAAAACCATCAGTTTTGAGGTTCGAGCAACCAAATACTAGGAAAACATCAATGAAGCATTTATAACATTAAATCAAGGAAGCTTACCATTTTAGATGACGAGACTCTTCGAGGACACCCATTCCACTCTTCAACCCGAGCTCCCACACGTTGAACTTGAGGAGGAACATGAAGATGGAGGTCTTGTGGTTCAAGATCCCACTAGCTAGATGAAGAAGAATCATGTGGTTCAAGGGGGAAAAACCCTCAAAATGGGTTAGGGTTTGTCTTTGAGGTTTGGGAGAGAAAAGGGGAGAAGATAGAAGTGAGAAATGAGGAGAGTGGTGAAAATTTCGGATATTTAGAGGACCATACGTCGCGCACGACCTTGCCACGCGATAATGACATTGTCACTATCGCGAGGGCACTCTCGCGGGGATTGTACCGCAAGTGGTACTCTCCCGGCGATTGTGCCACACGATAGTGACACATGTCACTATCGCGAGTCACAATCGTGCCACTCGTACTGAACCCAGAAAAAGGTCAAAACTCGAGGTTCTCGCATGGGTCGACTTAAGGTTCAAAAGAACAACATAATTCACCCTAAAAGGTAGACAGAAGGTGAAGAGATGGCTGGAGATGAACGAAAAACTTACTAAGCGAAAATCCGGGTGTTACACCTGATGTCTTAAATGGTCTTAAATTATCGGGTTTGCCAAACCATAAGATAATACTAAAAGTTGATGTTCCAGTTATGTTACTAAGGAATATTGATTAGAAATCTGGGTTATATAATGGAACTAGACTACGGGTGTTATCTTTGGGAAATCGGGTTATAGAAGCAGAGATCATATCTGGAAGCAATATTGGAAGCCGAACATTTATTCCAAGAATGTCTTTGACACCTATAGACAAAACGATTCCGTTCAAGTTTCAAAGAAGACAATTTCCAATTGTTGTATGTTTTGCCATGACCATAAATAAAAGTCAGGGACAGTCATTATCAAATGTTGGTTTGTTTCTGAGACAACCAGTCTTCACCCATGATCAGTTGTATGTTGTTTTATCCAGAGTAAAAAGTAGGCAAAGTTTAAAAATATTAATTATAGATGATGAATGTATAATTAGCAATAGAATAAAGAATGTTGTATATAAAGAATTATTTGGTAATTTATGATACGTGGTTTTTATTTTATTAATATTTTAACTAAGTATTTTTCCATAATTTCATTTACGTTATATTATAAATTTTGTTTTATAAATTCTTAATATTTATTCATATTTTTTTATTAATTTTTTGAAAAATATCTTTTGTGTAAACTGCTTAAAACAAGGACATTTTGTAACCAGCTGAAAAAAAAACTCTAAAGGGAAAAAAACTTGAAAAAGTAGCATCGTACTTTCGATGATCATTCATATCTGTAAGATAAGTTTTCTGGCATGATTTAATTTTTTAAAATTACCCTATGTAATACACGGGTTCAAACCTAGTTTATATATGTGTGTATATATATATATATATATATATATATATATATATATTGATTTGGGATTTTCCCCAAAAAATGGAGTTATCATTATTTGGAGAAATGGTATTCGGGCATATGACAAGGTTTGGAACAAATGGTTACTAGATGTTGGAAAAACTCCCTTTAGAGGCAATTTATGTGAAAAGTGGAAATGACCAATTGTTGTCTATTATTTGATTTCAAATGCAAGAAGAGAGTTTATGTGTGTAAATCGTTTTATGAAGGTTGTAATATGAGAACTATAGAACTATATGTTTGATTATAGTTTTGTCATAAATGTAATTATGACAAGTCTTAGAATGTTACGATTGGATCCATAGGTATTAGAGTCGTTTTATTTGGTGGGATAATTCCCGTTGTAACTAGTTGAAACATCGGGTCACCGAGGGCAACTTGGTACGGTCATGTGGAGTCAGTTACTAGCCATTGGTCGCGCATGTGCATCTAGTGAATGAGTATGATTAGGATCATCGGGGGCCCATATCCACATCTATAGTGCGAGTCGTCGAGCTCATAGCCATTGATCCTAGTATGAGCTCACTAACTCGGACGGTAGCCTACTTTTGTGTTCCGCTACCCTCCTTGGAAATCGGGTCTCCCCCGTCATCGCAGGATGTTTTTCTTAAACCTTATGTTCTCTATATAATTGGAAAGATGAATCTCCTACATTCCCTTATGGAAAATTTTTATGCAACTTTACATTTATTTATTATAAAATGTTTGTCATCACTAGGCGTAAAAGCCTAACACTTGTATTCTTAAATGTTATGTATAACATGTTCCTTTAGTAAGGATTGAGGGATGAGAGTTGAGACGGTAGTGGTGATTTTTGAAGTTAGACTTTTGGGAGTTGGCATACAGATTGGATAGACCCCTTTTGGGAAATATTGGTTTAATCTAGATGGTAGTAGTCTAGATTAGTGAGTTGTCAGTATTAATTTTCATTCTTTTAAATATAAACGCTTTTACTAAATCCCCTTTTTGAGTGATTCCTTTTTATAGATGCCCTTTATCCTTTGAATTCCAGGTTTAAATTTACCTCTATTTTTAGGGTATTACATAACGGTGACAAAAACGATGATGGAGGCCATGGTTCATCCATACCCCAAATGACTTGAAGCCCTTCCCTCCGATGACTTGAAGACCCCCCCCCCCCCCCCAATGACTTCATCTTCCCTGGTGATTGGAAACCAGTCCAAAACCTATTTCCGACGCCCTCTTTCACCCCATTTTCGGCACCCTCTCTCGGTACCTTTCAGCACATATCTAATTCTCCATCTTCCCCGGTGATTCTCCCTCTCTCGATTCCTTCCTATGTCGTCTAGAACACAGGGACGACTTACATCTCCTACAATGATGGTGATTCTCCATCTTCCCTGGTGATTCTCCATCTCTCAGTTGCATCCCTATCGCGACTTACATCTCCTACAATGACGGTGGATCTAAAGGCGTTTCCTTCTTAGATGAAACCTCACAGTCTTACACCAACCTCCTGATTTCTGGTTTTACATTGTGGATTAGGGCTTAAACCTTTAAAGATATGTGGTTTTCACCTGGTTTGTATTAGACGTTTAGGATTTTGTTCTTCTTTTTTCATTGGAGATTTGTGGTTTTCACCTTCAATTTAGGGTTTGTATTACACAAATTTGAATTACATAAATATTTCTTAATTTGTTCTTCTCCTCAATCTTTTTGTATTAGACAATTTTTTTTGTGTGGGTTATTGATTGTTTGGGGTGAAGAATGACGAAGCAGGGGGAAAAAGAAAGTTGCAGATAGAAATGGTCGCCAGAATAGTTTGCCGGAAAAATCTCTTAATCAACAGAAGGGAGGAAGGAGAGGAAAGAGGGACAAGTGACAATATCTTATTGGTGTTTGTTTTGTTTTTTATTTTATTTTTTAATGTAAAATGAGGAAAATGCATAAAATGACCAAACTACCCATCATGTGCCTTGCACATGACCATTTTAACGAAGATATTTCAAACGGAGTTAGGTTTAGGGATCCAATGCATTATAAAATGCAAACCACAAGAATGTAATCCATAGATATATTAAAATAGGGACCCAAAGTGTTAAAACACATAAACTACAGAGACCAAAATATGTACTTTACTCTAAAATAAATGTCCATAATGAAAAAACACAATTTTAAAAATGTGTAATCACTAGGGGTGCTCACGGGTTAAGAAGATATTTGAACAATTAAATCCAATGTTTGCAATTTGAAAAATCAAAACCCAACCTAACCCAAATCAAAGTGCAACTCAACCCAACCCAAACCGTACGGGTTGGTTAGGTTAGTTGGGTTAATACTTTGGTACATTAAAATATTTTTTTAACTTGTTTTCTTTAGTTTACTTATAATTTCTTTTTTATCATCAACCATTTGGTACAAACTTATCCATAATTCTTAAATCTTAAAGTATATCACATTCAATTAATTTTTCTCAATTACACACACACACAGTATATATATAGAGAGTTGAGTTCAAACGAGAACAATAACTATTTAAAAGAATACGAGAACTAACAAAATCATTAGTGATTTTACATTAACACACGAAAAATGGACTTTGGCCACTGTTTCAGGTCCGCGTTGCTTTTTTGCGCATTAATGTAAAATCAATAATGATTTTGTTAGTTCTCGTGTTCTTTTAAATAGTTATTGTTCTCGTATGATCCTCCCTATATACATATATATATATATAGAGAGAGAGAGAGAGGGAGGGAGGATCATGCGAGAAGTTAAACATTTTGCGAGAAGGCGAGAAGTGTTTAATCATATATGATTACACGGCCTGTAAGTGTGTTTAATCATGTATGATTAAACGTCTATGTATTGTCAATATAATATGTGTTTAATCATATATGATTAAACACTTCTCGTCTGCTCGCAAAATGTTTAGCTTCTCGTTTGAACATGCCCCTATATATATATATATATATATATATATATATATATGTTGTGGGGGTGGGTTCAAATGAAAACTCATCTTTCATTGTGCACATGAGGACAAATCTTAACCATTGATCAAAACTTAGAAAACTAATCAATGGTTAATACATAATAAGGTTAATTGAGAAGTGATTAAGGACAAAATTGTAATTTTGAATCAACGTCTACCTTCTTTGACTTTTTATTTTTATTTTTAATTAAAAAAAAAATTACCCCCTTAAACTTTAAAATAATTTATTTTAAAAATTACTAATATTCTAATCAAACAAATTACATCAAAAAAACGAGAATTTCGTGCTCTTCGATATGACATTCATCTCGATATAGTTTTTTTTTTCTTTTCGTTTTAACCGTTTTTTACGTGAAATTCTATATACGTGTTATATTTATTATGAATATGCATGCACGTCTTCGGGTGTCCACATTCATTATGAATAACAAAGGTGAACGTTCATTCACTATTCATGATGAATAATACAATATTCAGAATTTTTTCGTTTTAACCGTTTTTTACGTGAAATTCTATATATATGTGTTATATTCATTATGAATATGCATGTACGTCCTCGGGTGTCCACATTCGGTATGAATAACAAAGGTGAACGTTCATTCACTATTCATGATGAATAATACAAGAATTCATGATTCATGTATTATTTATCATGAATCGTGTACTATTCACCCTGAATGTTCTATTATTCATCATGAATGATACATTATTCATGATGAATAATATATGAATGACCCGTGAAGGTGTAGACACATGGCGCACTCTCTTTTGTTTCTCAATTCACAAGCGAAATTTAGTTTAATTCATTATGAATATGTATGCGCATCCCCGGATGTCTTACATTCGGTATGAATAACAAATGTGAACGTTCATTCATTATTCATGATGAATAATATAGTATTCATGATAAATTACACAACATTCATGACGAATAATACACGAATTCATGAATCGTGAATTATTCACCCTGAATGTTGTATTATTCATCTTGAATGATACATTATTCATGATGAATAACACATGAATGACATGTGAAGATGTGGAGACGCGACACGCTCTCTTTTGTTCCCCGATTCACAACAAAATTAGTCGATAGGTTCTCGATTCGTCTTGATGGGTGTTGGGCTACGGTATTGAAGAAACGTGATGCCTTAAGACGTTGAAGAAAGTGTTGAAGAAGGTGATGTCGAGTTACATACTTATGGTGCCGAGGCGTTGTACAAACTTGAACGTACATAAATATTCATAATGAATATAACACATATATAGCATTTCACGTAAAAAACGGTTAAAACGACAAAAAACTATATTGAGATGGATGTCATATCGAAGAGCACGAAATTCTCGTTTTTTTTTTTATGTAACTTGTTTGATTAAAATATTAGTAATTTTTAAAATAATTTATTTTAAACTTTAATTGGGTAAAAAAATTTAATTAAAAAAGAAAATAAAAAGTCAAATATGGTAGGCGCGTGTTTAAATTTTATTCCATTTTTACCCCTAAACATTTTAAAATTAAAAACTCTATTTAATATGAGTTGTTGGATCAAAAGAGATCGAGTGGCTGAGATTTGTCCTCACGTGCACAATGAAAAATGAGTTTTCATTTGAACTTTCCTCTATGTATATGTGTGTTCACAATTATTGAGCATCTATACAAAAGAGTTATATATAGATGGAGAACAGATTGAAAATATGAAGAGAGTACGTGATGGTGTAATTGTCTAATGTACATATTAATAGAGACTCAACAATCGTATTAAATCCAAGAAATAAAACGATCGGGTTGGGTTCATATAAAAGTAACCTAATATCAACCAAATACCTAAGGTTTGAAGATTTTACAACTCGATTAGATATCAGGTTGCTTCGGGTTGAGTTATTTCACGTTGGGTTGGGTTGATCAAGTTTTTGAGCACCCCTAGTAATCACTACACATTTTAATTAACAAAAAGACAATTTTACCCTTAATTATGAAGAGATATTTTCTTCATCTCATAATTAAGAATAAAATGAGAAAGTAGACATATACCTTTGAAAGTAAATACTTGTTTTAGAACAAACTAAAATAATAATGTGGACAGACAAACTAAAATAGAAATTTGAAGTGTGAAAGGACTCGTAGACACAAGAAAAGCAAGGAATAGAGCTCTTCTTTCTTTGGCTCATCTCCTTAACAATCTAAAATCCTTTTGTTTACTCCAATTGTTTCGTTTTCTTTCTGTGGGTTTTGTGAGAATAAATTATATGAAGATATTAAGAACAAGACCAAAAAACCAGTGTCCAATGGCTAAAGTTTGGAATAACAAATGAATAAGCTTGCAAGAAAGGTTACTTGAATCTTTACCATCTCTTCAAGTCAATAACATATATGAACTATGATCATGCCCTATATATAACTTATCGTTTTCTCAATAATATTATAGCAACATACATCGCTCCAACTTCATTTAATTATCAATGGCATATACCCCTGGAATAACACCTTTTGGTGACAGGAAAAGCTCGAGTAGTTTGGCATTCGAAGAGTTTGTGCCTCCCTCAGCTTGGACAGAAGACTCAACGTGCCATTACCTCCTTATCGATCTTCCTGGTACAGAGAATTCACATCCTAAAAGTTTACGAAATGATTTATTTGGATAATTTTTTTATAACCGTGGGTGTTAGGTCAGCTTGTACGCATCTGACTAATCCTATGGGGCCCTGATTAACGGCCAAGAAAATTCCAGTAACCCTGAGGGGGGCGGAAAATGTTTATTTGCCTGACAACTTTTATTTGCCAGTTGAGCGGCCCACAATGTTAATCCCTGAAAATGTTCGATTGCAGGTTTCAAGAGGCAGGAGCTAAAGCTTCAAGTGGATAACCAGACTCGTATAGTAGTTAGTGGAGAAAGGCAGGTGAGAGAGAACAAATACAAGAGATTTGAGCAAAGTTTTGAGTTGCCAAAGAATGCAGACATAGAAAAGATCACAGGGAAGCTTGATGGTGAGATTCTGTATATTTCGGTCCCAAAGAAAGTAGAACAAGAACACCAAGAGATCAAACATGGCAGCAGCGATCATGGTGGGGAGAGGGACGTGTTTCATGAGGCACCAGAACCAGGATCACATGAAGATGAAGATGAAGATGACGATGAAGAAGATGATAGCGACAAAAAATCTGAAGCATATGAAAACGAAGATGAAAGTGATAACAAATATGGTGAAAAGGATGATGAAAGAAAGAACCCCAGAAGGGATTCTGAAGAGGATTGGGGGAAAGAGGCTGATTTGTTTCTGAGACTCGCAATTGAAAAACTAAGAAAGAATAAAGGGATTGTTATGACAGCAATCCTTGCATTTTCATTGGGGGTATTGGTAACTCAAAAGTTACAGTCAAATGGACAGTGATGGATCTAGCTCTTGAATCAAAAGTTGTACATGATATATATTATCTCCTTGTAAACCTCATACTTGAGAATAAAAGATGTAACACAAATTGCAAATATATCAAATAATGTTCAAGTTTGATTGTGGTAATACCAATAGTTTGAGTTCAAATTTAGCCAGCAGCAGATGACATCCTGATGATCATTGTCACCTGAAACAAAAACAGAAGCATCAATACTCCTCTCTTTTTCTTTTTCTTACTTTATCTAAAAGGATCAGATGCCAGAGTTGTGCTCAACAAAACTGGCTCTACATGATGTCGGATGGAGAAGCTTCTTCAAAAATATGCAGGGAGAATCCCCTAACCATCCTAGAATTGGCCACCATCATCCTCAACTGATGCAAGAACAGTCTATGTAACATGGTCGATGTGTCGTAAAAGGGTAAAAAGGACAATTTACCATCTCAAGCTTTCATTTTTCTTAGGTAGCAGAAAGTGGGTCCTTTAGGTAAATGACCTTAAACAAGTTTTTAATTAGAGTCATGACCTGCAAATTATTTTAACCCAACGACCTTTCATCTAACCTGCCCCAGCTCAAAACTGCCCGTCCATGATTAAAAACATTCCGCTCCCGAAAAAACTTATTAGAAATTTACAAGAGGGTCATTTTGCAAAACCAGCTTTTAGAGAAGGTCATTGGGCTAAACAGCCCTGAGAGAGTTGAAGCTACTTCTGGACTCATATGAACTTGACCAAGGCATGGTGGTTGGAGCCAGACAATCTTTTTGGACACAGTAGCTAGCAGGACAAATGTAAGTGACAGCTAATGGTAAGTTTGAAATTGAACAGGATCCCTTGATCAAAGGAAGGGGTTGGAAAAAAGGGGGATGCTTTCTTCTAATAAACTTTAGTAAAAAAAAACACTTTTTGACAAGAAAAAGGATCATGGCATCTTAGGAGTACAAGTGGTTGAAAACAGTGATCTTTGCTCCTGCAAGATGGAGTTGGAGTGAATGAGAATGCAGATTGATGACGAGTAAAAAGTAACATGTGTATTTGGGACAAAGAATCTAATGCTTATGTCCACAACAAGGGATTTATTTGCTTGGCCGAAAGCAACATATTCAAATTCTTCTTTTAACTTCCTCTCTACTTCATCATCACCATCCTCCTCCATCAACACCAAATCTTTTATGCATCTTAACATATTTTTTAAGATCCTATTTACAAGAAATAAAAATCCAAGAGTAAATAACAAGATTTTAGATGTAAAACATTTTAACAAATGAAACCCCATTAAGAAATTAATTACAACTAAAAAGTAGACCGAAACCTTATTGAAGAGGGTATGGAATCTCAACCCCCACGACAAAAATTACATTTTGGAAAATATTTATATATGGTTTTTTGTATGTTTTACGCGTAGAAGAATAAGAGGATAATGGAAAACAAAGAGGATAACAGGTGGCTAGGTGCGAATTAAAAAAGGTGACCAAATAATTTCTGTTCTTTCTGGAACAAACAATAGGATCAAGAAAGTTTACCTCTATCATCTTCACCACCGGCACCCACCACCGATGACACCATGATGGCGGAACAACAACAACAACAACAACCCCCACCAACGAGGCCAATTCGGAAATTGGTTGTGGAGGTTGCAGACGCGCGTGACCTGCTTCCAAAGGATGGATTAGGCAGTTCGAGCGCTTATGTGGTTGCAGACTTTGACGGCCAGAAGAAGAGGACATCGACTATTTCTAGGACCTTGAATCCCGTATGGAACGAGAGCTTGGAATTCGTGGTGTCGGATCCGAGCACCATGGAATACGAGGAGTTAGAGATAGAAGTGTTGAACGACAAAAGAATGAGCAATGGCAGCGCTAGGAAGAATCATTTCCTGGGGCGAGTCAAGCTGTACGGAAGTCAGTTTGCCAGGAAAGGAGATGAAGGTTTGATCTATTTTCAATTGGAGAAGAAGAGTGTTTTTAGTTGGATTAGAGGTGAGATTGGTTTGAAGATATACTACTATGATGATCTCGAAGTAGCCGTCGATCAGGAGATGAATAACGACAATGCTCAACCACCACCCTCTGAGAAGGAGGCGCCACCGCAATCGCAACCGCAACCGCAGCAGGAAAGGAGGAAAATGGAGGAGGTAAGAGTTTTGGAGGTTCCAGCTCCGACAGAGGCTGTCACGGAAAATTTACACTCACCGGCAATGGCTACAATGGAGGAAGCTCCACCGGGAGTGACAGTGAGGATGGAAAATCATCATCATCACCAGCATCAAA
Organism: Arctium minus; assembly: GCA_954870635.1. Classification (NCBI taxonomy): domain Eukaryota; kingdom Viridiplantae; phylum Streptophyta; class Magnoliopsida; order Asterales; family Asteraceae; genus Arctium; species Arctium minus. Next base: position 23,705,053 of record OX941081.1, on the reverse strand, counting down.
ATCAGGGGATTCCACCTCCAGTTCATCCGGAATATCCGCCGGAAATGAGGAGAATGCAGACAGGGAGAGTCGGAGTAGGAATTGAAGGCGGCGAGAGAGTTAGGGTTTTAAAACGGCCCGATAATGGAGATTACTCGCCGCGAGTCATACCGAGACGATCCGCCAACGGAGAATCTGAGAGAATTCCGGCCTATGATTTGGTCGAGCCGATGCAATACTTGTTCGTAAGGATCGTCAAAGCTCGTGAACTCTCACAGAACGAAAGCCCGTACGTAAGAATCGGTAATTCCGTCCGGTCAAAGCCAGGGATTCCGAGACCAGGTGAACCACCGTCGAATCCAGAGTGGCACCAGGTCTTCGCTCTCGCCTACAACAAGCCGGAATCCGCGAACTCCTCGACGCTCGAGATCTCAGTGTGGGACGCGCAATCTGAGAATTTCCTCGGCGGTGTGTGCTTCGATCTCTCCGACGTTCCAGTTCGAGATCCCCCTGACAGTCCACTTGCTCCGCAGTGGTATCGCCTCGAAGGCAGCGATGATCCTAACGCTGCCGGAAAAGTTTCCGGCGACATACAGCTCTCTGTTTGGATCGGAACTCAAGCGGACGACGCATTCCCTGAATCATGGAGCTCAGACGCACCATATGTTTCGCACACTAGATCAAAGGTTTATCAATCGCCTAAACTGTGGTACCTTAGAGTTACAATAATGGAAGCTCAGGATCTCCAGATTGCCCCAAATCTTCCTCCATTAACAGCGCCGGAGGTTCGAGTGAAAGCACAGCTTGGGTTTCAGTCGGTGAGAACAAGGAAAGGTGTAATGAACAACCACACGGCGTCGTTTTTCTGGCATGAAGACCTGGTGTTTGTCGCCGGTGAGCCACTGGAAGACAGTTTGATCCTACTGCTTGAGGACCGAACAGGGAAGGATCCAGTGCTGCTCGGACATGTTTTGATCCCTGTAGCTGCAATTGAGCAACGAATAGATGAACGCCACGTTGCAGCAAGGTGGTTGTCGTTAGAGGGTGGTCCGGGTGGTTCCTATTGTGGTAGAATTCACTTACGAATGTGCCTGGAAGGCGGGTATCACGTGCTGGACGAGGCAGCACACGTGTGTAGTGATTTCCGACCGACCGCAAAGCAGTTGTGGAAGCCGGCGATCGGGATTTTAGAGCTCGGTATCCTCGGGGCTCGTGGGCTACTTCCGATGAAATCACGGGGCGGTGGCAAAGGCTCCACCGATCCGTATTGTGTTGCAAAGTATGGAAAGAAATGGGTGCGGACCCGAACCATCACTGACAGTTTTGATCCACGGTGGAACGAACAGTACACGTGGCAGGTCTATGACCCATGCACGGTTCTAACCATCGGGGTGTTTGACAACTGGCGTATGTTTGCTGACATGGCAGAAGAAAAACCCGACTTTCGGATAGGAAAAGTCCGAATACGAGTATCTACATTAGAGAGTAACAAGGTATACACCAATTCATATCCTTTATTAGTTTTACAACGAACTGGGTTGAAGAAAATGGGAGAAATTGAGGTGGCTGTTCGATTTGCCTGCCCGTCGTTGTTGCCTGACACATGTGCGGTTTACGGGCAACCTTTGCTTCCACGAATGCACTATTTGCGTCCACTAGGAGTGGCCCAACAGGAGGCACTACGTGGGGCCGCCACAAAAATGGTGGCGGCTTGGCTAGCAAGGTCAGAGCCGCCACTAGGTTCAGAGGTGGTTCGCTACATGTTAGATGCGGATTCCCATACTTGGAGCATGAGAAAGAGTAAAGCCAATTGGTTCCGAATTGTGGGTGTACTCGCATGGGCGGTCGGTTTGGCAAAATGGTTAGACAACATTAGGAGGTGGAGGAATCCGATTACAACGGTTTTAGTCCATTTGTTATATTTGGTTCTGGTTTGGTACCCGGATTTAATAGTCCCAACTGCTTTTTTATACGTCTGTCTGATTGGAATCTGGTACTACAGATTCCGACCAAAAACACCTGCAGGTATGGACATCCGCCTCTCTCAAGCAGAAACGGTTGATCCAGAAGACCTAGATGAGGAATTCGATACGTTTCCAAGTTCAAGGCCTCCCGAGCTAATTCGTGCCAGATACGACCGGCTAAGAATGTTGGCGGCTCGGGTCCAGACCGTACTGGGTGACTTTGCAACCCAAGGGGAGAGGGTCCAAGCATTGGTGAGCTGGAGGGATCCAAGAGCTACGAAACTGTTCATCGGGGTGTGTCTTATAATAACGGTGGTGCTGTACGTTGTGCCGCCGAAGATGGCGGCGGTGGCTCTCGGATTCTACTTTTTGCGACACCCGATGTTTAGGGAACCGATGCCGCCGGGCAGCCTGAATTTCTTTAGAAGGCTTCCAAGTTTATCGGATAGGCTAATGTAGTGAGGAGAGATACACAAAAATAAGGCTTGTTTTAGAGTACATTTGCCCCAAATTGGGTGCTCCAAATTTTCAATGTTTTGCGATGAAAATATGTTGAGCTCAATAAGCAGTAACATTCCATTACCATTACCATTACCATTACGTATATTTTAATATGAATATGGTAGGAAGCAAAAAGAGTAACAAAAAGTTAGAAAGTGAAAAAGGGTAGGGACCATTAATGGTATAATTGACAATTGGAATAAGAAAAGAATAGAAGGATTCAATTCCTTTTACCTACTTTTTTTAGTACAAGGTAAACTGGTTTTGGTTATTAAATTAGTTGTTGGTTAAATAAATTATTTGTTAGCTTATATTGATAAATTAGTTATATTTGATAAAAATTATTTTGATAAGTTAGATGATAATGTAATTTGTTTGGCAAACTAGCTTATAAGCTAACTTGTAGCTGATAAACTAGCTTTTCAAAGTAGCGTTTCAATAAACTAGCTTATGGTCATCCAAACATGTACACTAGCTTATAAGCTAACTTTTTTTTTGCCAAACATAGCCATAGTCTAAATGATATGTTGAAAAATTAATTGGAGAAATATAAGTGACATAATTAGAGAACATTTTAAGAAAAAAAAAAAAAAACCTTTTGAGCTTATTGAAATGTTACTTGAAGTAACGTTTTAAAAAGCTAGTTTATGTTTAACCAAACAACGTTTTTTCGATTAGATTAAAAATAGGACCACTTATAAACTAACTTAAGGTTGTCGAACATGGACTAATTAAATTGATGTTTTTAAATAAATTTTAACTCATAAATAAAGATCGTCTGGTTATGTAAAAAAAACATGGCATAAAACAACGTATAATTCAACCAGATGAAATATAAGTCATTATAATAGTATATTTTGTCTAGACTTGGGATCACGTGAAGCAAACTTGTTTTCATGAGACCTGTGAGATCATATTTTTACACTTGAAACTTCATAATAAATCACTGTGAAGGTAACTTTCATCGTGTTTTTTTGTTGTGAATGTTCAGATTTTTTTTATTTTCACAGTGTTTTGTTGACAAAAATAAGGTGGTCCCAGGTAAACCAATCCCATTTGTCTAATTAATATTTAATGGAATTTTTAAACTTATTAATATGTTTTCTATTTAGAAAAAAAAACAAACAATAGGGATCTGATAATTTTCCCCAACACTTGAAGATGATTGTAAGCCAGAAGTACTTTTAACTGGTGATGCACCATTTGTGGGGTATTCACATTTCTAAGACCAAAGGTTTTGTGGTATTTTTTCAATCTATCATTTCAATCCAAAAATAGTCAAAAGTTTCTGATTTAAAAGCTTCAAGTCAGGCTTTATCCAATAAATTACTTAAATATTTGGACTTTTTACTACACAATTTTGACAATTTCAGGTTGGTAGTTCAACTTTAATTATTGTATTCTTATTTTTATATTGAATTAACCTGTATTTTTGTATGAACAATATGTTTTGTATATCAAGGAATGGGAGAGACAGAAGAAAAAGACGTTGCAACCAACAAGGAAACCGAACAAACTAAAGATAAGAAGAAGAAGAAGGACAAAAAAGAAAAAAAGGAAAAGAATCCCGAAGATAAAAAAGATCCAACCAAACTCAAGGGCAAGCTTGAGAAGATTGATTCTAAGATTCAAGCACTCAATGTAAAACGAGAAGAAATCCTCAAACTTATTGAAGAAGCCAAAGCCAATGCTCCAGCTCCCGAGGCTGCTACATAGGCCCGAGTGAGCCTGTCGAATGAGGTTGCACCCAGTAAGACCAAAAGTGGTTTATAAATGGGTACTAAAAGATGTTTTCTGATAATTCTTTTATCCTGATTTCTACGAGATGTATTACGTTTGCATCTAGATGATTATGTAGGAAATGGCACTTATTAGCAACGTTACAACACTTGAAAGAAGTGTTGCTTGTCGCTAAGACATATTGTAAATTGTAAATTATAATTCATATATGGTTTGGTAGATGCTTCACTTTTGCATCTTGATTTTCACCAATTAATCTCACATGAAATACAATTTAGAATACAAAACGGGTTGTTTGGTTAATGGAGCTGGAATGACCAATTCCATTGACGAAATTTCAAGTCTATGTTTGGTTCGCGGAATAAAAGCGATGGAATCCTTCAAATTACATTGAATTCCATAATTAGAGGAATTCATCATTCTTTGGTTTAAGTGAAGAAATTGAATTCCTACTAACCAAACGCATGATTAAATTCCATTCCAATTCCTTTAAAGTCAAATTCCTTCGATGGATTCAAATTCCATCAAATTCCATTCTGTGAACCACACACCTTTCTTAGAATGAAAATTATTCTTTAAATAGGAACGAATAAAACCACCACCAAACACTTGGTACGTTCAAGGTGCCGTTGATACCTAAGAACAAAATTAGATTTAGTGCGAGGAAAGCAAAGACGAAATATAATTAATCAACAAAGATTATAATTTCATCAGTTGGCTAGCTTACATCCCATTTATTAGGATTGAAACATATTTTGAGATACCTAATCCATGGCATTACATTCTTTGTTGTTGTGATGAATAATTAGTGAATGAAAAAAGATGTACCATAAAGAGTTTAATTTCACAATCCTGAAAGCAAGACAATAGACAAGTACAACAACATTAGTCACCACAATTTTTTTTTTTTGGGAAAGGGTATCCTGGGCCTTTGGCCCAGACTAATCCCTTGGCAAAGAAACCGACTACGAAAGCGTGTAGCCCTGAGGTTAAACCCAGTGGCCACAAAGTTGCGAATGCAGAGAATCGAACCCGGGAGTCACCACAACTTTTATGGTTTATATCTTTTTATAAGATTTCGTCGCTTGTAATAAGTTATTTCTTGCTTATATTCACATAAATGTTTGTGATATGATCAATATCGACTAAGATATGAGAACAATGCGAAAAAAAATATTTCGATACAATAAAACAAAATATAGATCAAAATGTATGAGGTTTAGAAATTAGAATGATACAGACAAACCAAAAGATTTAGTTTTATGAAAATTTAAAAAGGTGGTCAAAGGGGGGGGGGGGGGGTATGACATAAACACATCCGGGAACAATCGATACAAGATGAACTTAACAAGACTTAAATGACAAAACGTTCTACATAACCTCTACATTTGAAAATAGGTTTTAGGTTTTCGGTATCTTAATTAATATAAATGAAACAAAATCAACCTATGAATAAGCGGTAAAACCATTTGATGAATAATCCTTGTGTTGGAGAAAAACTCGTTCAAACACAAAGATAAACATTTTTCCCAAATTGGTGCAATAACTTAAAACAATTCAACTAGGATTCAAGATGAAGAAAGTTACTCGCCAACTTTAGCGAACGGGCCATGTAGGTGACCAAGCCGCATACCCCGTTTTAGATTTACTCTCCAAAAAAGCCGTTACGAAGAGAATGGGAGTTCCAACAATTTTGTTAATTAATTAACAGTTCTTTAAAAAAACTATTTAATTAATACTTAAATATTTTATTAAACCATTTATTAAAATTGTATTATTCGTAAAATAGAAAAATAGATAACTTATGCAAAAACAAATTTAGGATTGTTGTATTTTATTGTTAGCCGACTAAATTTATAAAATAATGATAATAATAAATAACAACATAAATATAATTAATACAACTAAAATAATAATTGATAACTATAAATAACAATAAAATGCAATTGAAAAAAAAGGGAAAAACTGCTAACTAATTGAAATTTTAAAAAGTTAATTTACTGTTAATTAACCCAATAAATTTAAAAGATAAGATACCTTTTCATCACTTGGTGAAGAATCGTGTGAGATGTTGAGTTAAGGTGAGAAGCGTGAGAAGTAGATATGAACTGTTGATCTCTTTTAATCTCAAGCCCCCCATGAATTGTGGCTTAGAATGGAAGTGCATCTCGATGCATCTCATCCTAATGTGCCTTCATCTTTCATCCAACGGTTGATAACTACTTCTCATGCTTCTCATCATTAACTCAACTTTTCATCGGAAACCCTCTTCACTTTAGGATGAACGGAAACTTTCCACAAGTCCATATCATGTAAATTATATCATTCCAATGTCCATCACCAAAATAGTTGTGAGAATGTACGTGTGGATCCGTGGATTATTTTTCAAAAATCAAAATAGCTTTTGAGGAAAAGAGAAATTTCATCATATACATAAGTGAAAAGGTGTGGAGTTTTAGAATACGTACCAGACATTGGTTTTGATATTTATAAAGAATATGTGGAATCTTCAGATTATTCTTTACAAAAATACTTTAACTAAAGAATGACAGTTACATCATATAAAGAAAATACAGTCAAGATATAATCGATATAAAACTCTAACAACAGTCACCCTAGTAGTCGCACCACCACAGCCAATCACATCTCCTACCGTCGAACTATTCTACTAGCTTCCCACTTTGAATTGATTGGTTGGTGGGTATTGTTATATACTAAGGTTCAAAATGGCGTGAGTCATGGTGTGACGGCGAGCTCAAGACTTGAGCCTTATACGCCACGGCGAGGATGTGACATTTTTTAAAGCATGATATAAAGTAAATTTGTATGACATAATTATATATATATATATATATACATATATATATATATATTCTATTTATTATTCAGGCGAAGGATTATGTGAGAAGTTGAGGTTAACGTGAGCAGTGTGAGAAGTGAATCTGAACTGTTGATCACTTTTAATCTCATGCCCTCCCATGAATTGCACCTTAGAAGAGAATTGATATGATGCATCTCGATGCATCTTATCTTGGTGCATCCCATCCTAATGTGCGTCCATTTCTAATCCAACGGTTGATAACCACTTCTCACGTTAACCTCAACTTCTCACCGGAACCCAACCCTTATTATTCAGCAATATAATGGTATTTAAGTTTTTACATTCATATAAATTAACTAGTATTATATAAAAAGTTTGTGATCAAATATTCAAAATAAAACATCGAAAGGTTTCACATCTTCGTTTTAACGGTGAGTCATTGACATGTGTGAAAACTGAGTGATGTAACTAACTAAGTTTGTAAAAATATAAAATCTAAAGTTAAAAGGTAAAAACACAAAAGTTAAAAAATAAAAAAAAATTGAAAAAAATTACGTCTTTAAAAAAACGTGTCACGGCGTGCATTAGAACGCCATGACGTGAGCCACGCCTTATAGAAATGATGTTGACCTTATCATAACGGTAGAGATGCGCCATGGCTTGCCTTTTTAAACACTGCTATATACACACATATTTATGTCATAATCAAATTAAATTATAAATTAAAACAATAAGTGTTAATATTAATGTATATAAGGAGAAAAATAATAAATATAAACATATTTAGTGGGTTTGGTTTCGATGAGAAGCTGAGTTAACGGTGAGAAGTGTGAGAAGTGGTTATCAACCGTTGGATGAGAAATGAACGCACATTAGGATGAGATGCACCGAGATAATATGCACCAGACCAATTCCTTTCTAAGACGCAATTCATGGGAGATGTTGAGATTAAGGGGTTGTTTGTTTTTTTCAAAAAAACTCTTAATACCTCTTAAGTCTGAATCGTTCAGACATTTATTCATTCAGACTGTTTGTTTGTTTTTTTTTCCAGATTTCAGATCCTCTTAACTCTTAAAAACATCTTAAACTAGAAGTGGTGACCCTTGAAAACAAGGGTCACCTCTTATTAATCAAACCTCAAATAAGACTTTAGACTTCAGACCTCTTAAAAAACAAACGCCACCTAAAAGAGATCAACGATTCAGATCCACTTCTCACACTTTTCACCATTGTAATAACCAAGTTAAATTTAATAAATTTAGAGTTGGGGGTGAGAAGTGGTCTAAATCCAAAGTTAAGGGGGTTAAGTGTAAATAGTGTATTAAAAAGGTTTTACACCTAGGGATTTCCTCATTCACTCCGTTGGCGGCTGAAGAAAGTGAAAGGCAGGGTTGGGGTGCGATTTGGAGAAGAAGAAGATTGGGAGTTCTGCAATTAATCTCTTAAGGTAAGAATTTAAGTCCTTTTCTCTAGCAAGTTTATGTAGAAAGTATAATCTCCTCCTTGTAATTTAAGTCTGATTTTGTTGTAAGTTTGGTTTTGTGTCAACCAAAAACCAAATCGGGTCCCCTGTGGTCGATCGATTCCTCCCATGAATGAGGTTGATTCAAATAGTTGGGGTTTTAGTATATCCTATCCTAATCTTTTGAGATTAGGAGTTTTGTGGGTTTGATTGAGGAACTAGAACTGTCCCTGGATTGTTTGCTTCCGGATCGCCCAGTATTCCAAACCCCAAAATCGCCCCCGGTCGAAGGTGGACCCAGGTCGAGTGAGACCCCGGTCGAAGGTGGACCCAGGTCGAGTGAGACCCCGATCGAAGGTGGACCCGGTTGAAGGGGGAGTCCAGTCGATGAGACCCCGAGCCGTGACCCCGGGAGTCGGGGGAGCCCGGGGGAAGATTTATTAAGGCTTGTTTTGTGTTGTGTCTTATCGGTTCCGTCGATATTATCGTAGGTTATAAAATCGCTATTTCGCGGGGTTTTGTAGCAAGGACAAAAGGTGAGTTCTCTGAACTAAAACCTCGTAAGTTTATGAAGTTATTTATGCACATGATTTTTTTTATTAAAATGCTTGTGGCGTTTTAACTGTTAAGACATGAGGAAGTTATTTTAAAGTATATCTTTATTTACGCGAACTTTATATACGTGAGTTCTTTTTAAATGCGGTATATGTTTTATTGATGGTTAAATGTATACATACATTGTTGTGAGCGGCCAAAGTCGGGGGGTGTGGCTCGCCTGTGCTCATACCGGGGGGGGGGGGTGTCCCATTTATGCTATATGGGGGTGTAACAACCTGGAAATTTGCGGAAATAAAAAATTCGACAAATAGACTAAGCTTGCGGAATAAGGCGCTACAATTCCAATATACAAAATCATCCCAACGGGGTATAGTTGTAGACATTAATGTGGTAGATATACGAAGTATAAAACGACAACCTAATAATCTATAATATAAACTAGATTAAGGACGGGTGTCGCTATACTTCCAAAATAAATCTTCAAAAGAATCTCTCACGACCCCAAGGTCGCTCCCTCAGTCCCGACGAGCCCCACTGCTATGATAACCTGCCAACATGACAACCAAGAGCAAGCGTTAGGCTAAAGCCTAGTGAGAACAAGCCAAATTTAAAAGAGAGTACTAAACCCAAATGGTGTCACGCGGTGAGTATAGCCACGAGCTAAGTCAAGAAATCCAATAAAACATTAGTGATTAAACATGGTATAAGTAACACCAAATCACATAACGAGCTCAACCCCTCTAGATCTGTTGCTCAAAACATAAAATCATATAACGAGCTCAACCCCTCTAGATCTGTTGCTCAAATCACCAAGTCAACCCCTCTGGATCTATTCTTGAGGGTTCCCAAAACAGGGGAAACCCAAGCACTTAATGGGATTACACCTTACTGCACCATGAGACGCTGCCCGACCGTATAGGCCCACACCCTACTTATCATGGCAACCCGATGCCTATCCCGTGCTAAAACGTGAACCAAATGCCCAAAACCGGGGACATAGGAACACAGTGCCTATGGATCCATTGCACTAAGACTCAAAGCTAAAGCATGTCATTTCAGAGTATTCTCATATTAAATCAGCTATACAGGCAATTCATATGAACAATGATTCAGTTTCATAACTCTTGATTCCTGAAATGATGGGGTTTTTAGAAAGCATTTTCAAACAACAATAAACCATTTTAAACAAGGTTTTCCACATTTATCACATAGCATTTGTAATACAGACTGATTTAGCTTAAAGGACTCACCTCAGATGTCTTCCTGCTTAAAGACTGCTTCTTACGATCACTACCTACGACAACACCGTTAAATCGGTAAGCCCAAAGATACAGACAACAAGCTGACTTACAACTCAGGAATACGAACACAACACACTGCCAAAACACTGATCCGGTCGAGTACCAAATCCGGTCGAACCCCACACCGGTTGAACCCCACACCGGTCGAACCCAACACCGGTTGAACACAGTACCGGTCGAACGGCAACACCGGTCGAACGACGGTCCGGTCGAACGACGGTCCGGTCGAACGACGGTCCGGTCGAACGACACACCGGTCGAACGACCATCGTCTTGTTCATCCGGTCGTCTTGTTCATCAAGAACATATCGACGCAGAGACCCAGATCCAAAATGAGAAATACACCGATCTCGAAATGGAACGGTTTAAAACCTTTACAACGAGATTCTACGCGGCTAAAAGTATTCAGATCAAAGCATTAAGCTAGATTCGTACCTTGATTTGGAGAAAAACCGAACGACCACTTTCTTCCTGCTTCTCTCCTCTCTCTCTCTGATTCTCAAAACTGAAATTTGTGATATTTAAAATATCTAAAACTTTGGTTTATATTTATATAACCCAAGTTACATTTTACCCCCTTGAACTTCGGGTAAAAGTCAACTTTTCACCCAACCCCAAAATAGCGGGTGTTACAGGGGGTGTGTCCCATCTAAGGCAGTATGAGCCAGACACGCTGTCACTTTTAGTGACGGTAGTGTGTGCCGGAAGCGAGTTAATAAATGTGGTTTATATTTACAAAGTTGAATGGGTTGATTTGTTCTAATGTCAAATCTTTCTGTAAAATTGTGGTTGAACTTTTTTTGAGGGATCTCACTAGACCATCGGTTTAACCCTCGCTCTTTCAAAAGTAAAAACCTTTTCAGGTGGACGTGAGATAGGCAGTTCTTGCAAGGGTAAGGAGAAAGCTTGATCGAGATCCCGAATAGAAGACCTCCTATTAACTTTTGTTTCGTTAATCTCAGTTGTAATAGGTTGTTTTATTACAAACCTAACATTCATTTAAAATTCTGATGGTTGTTATTAGGGTCGTTTTCGGCAAGATTTTCTTATGTTATTAGACTGCTTTATTGCTAAAGTTTTGGGATGTTATAATTGGTATCAGAGCCATAGTTTAAGGGATCTAGGTGACCGGACGGGCCTAGACTTAAACTTTAAGGATAGGATACAACTGAGATTATAGGATGACCTTAGGAAGTCGAGCGATAGGGTAGTGAGGACTAACATGTAAGGTAAATTTAAAATTACCTCTGGCCAGTGTAATTATAAATTTACAGGTACATGTGTGTTGGTGTCTTGTCTGTAGTCATGTCGGAGCGAGTAACTAGGAGCAGATCAGCGTCGATAGCTGAGGCGGCGTCGGCGAATAAAATTTTTGAGGATGGACCAGTTGTTACTCCTCGGCAAGCTGCTGCGCGAGGAAAAGGACGTAGACGACCTAAGGGAAAGACAACCCGAAAGACGGCCACTCAAGTGGAGGAACCGGAAGTGAGAGCTCCAGGAAAGAGAACAGTGCGAGTGGCCCGAAAGGCCAGAAGTGTAGAGATAATGGCTGAACCAGAACTCTCTCTTCAAGAAAGTTCATCTACAGCGAGAGGAAGAAGGCCGGTTCTCATAAGCTACTCCAAGTAGATTATCAATAAGTTAGCTTATACATCGTTTGACAAAAATTAGCTAACTTATTTTTTGAGTGCATGTTTTTATGAATATAAACTAGATTTTAAGTTAGTTTATAAGCTAGTTTATCGATAAGCTATTTGGAGTAATTTATGAAAAGTTTTTTGACTTTTTTCAATTATACTCTTATTAATATTACTTATTATTTATTAACTAGTAGTTATAAATAAATTTTAATTATTAAAAATTAATTAATACTAATATTGATTAATATTTATTGAAATTTATTAATTAAATTTTAATTATAAATTGATGTTAATTTTTAGGGAATTTAATTAAAATGCCCTTTATTGAAAAATCAGTACCCAATATACCCAAAATCTTGTTATTTTTGCCAAAATACCCCCTATGTCCGCGTTTTTGAAAAAACGCGGACATAGTGCATTTGGTCCGCGTATGGCTTGAAACGAGGGCTTAGTCCGCGTTTTTCACTGTTACACGCGGACTTGGTCCACGTTTTTCACTGTTACACGCGGACTTGGTCCTCGTTTTTCATTGTTACACGCGGACTTGGTCCTCGTTTCAAGCCATACGCGGACCAAATGCACTATGTCCGCGTTTTTTCAAAAACGCGGACCAAAAACGAGGACATAGGGGGTATTTTGGCAAAAATAACAAGATTTGGGGCATATTGGGTACTGATTTTTCAATAAAGGGCATTTTAATTAAATTCCCTAATTTGTATTATTTAGAATTATTGTTAATCATATTAATTATTTATATATATTTTTTCTAATATTAGTCCATATATTATAGTTATCAATTACTATTATTTTTTAGATATTATTCAATTGTTTATTTTTATTCATGTTATATGTAATGGTTATTTAAAATCATAAGTTAATGTGGATTTTTTCTAAAGTTTGTTTTAACAAATTCAAAATTTATACTATATATATATATATATAATAATAATAATAAATTTTAAATTCTTCTAAGTTACATATTATATCATTTAATTTTTCTTTACTATCTTGTTTGTATTAATTAATATATTATATTACTATAAATTTGTTTTAACTATATTATGAAATATTGTAATTGATTATTTTTTAAGATGTCTTTTTTGGAATTTTACATGCTTATCAGCTACTTTTTGCCAAACATGACTTATCCATTAGCTAGTTTATAAACTAGTTTACCAAACATAGCCTTAATAAGTTGACTTATAAGTTAGCTTACGTGCATTAAAACAATTAATCAAAAAATAAGTTAATTTAAAGTAGCTTATTTTTACCAAACAATGCCTAAATAAAGTAGTATTTTAGTCTTTTCGACATGTGATTTTGTCTTTATCTGATTAAGAAATAAAAAAGATATTATATATTAATTAATTAATATTATATATAATACATCTATACATATAATAAATAAGTAACTAGAAGGACACGTGTCGACTTCTAGTGAGCTCATTTTTTCATTTTCCCGCCTAAACATGTACCTGGACGCATTTTACATTATAAGTTCATTTAGCACATCCACATTCATTCCTTCTTAAATCTTTGAGTAAACTCCAATTTTGGTCCCTGACGTTTAGTGATTTCTTTGAAAGAGGTCCCTATGGTTTCATAATTCAAGTTTACGTCCTCAGGGTATGGATTTTGCTTTGAAAGAGGTCCCTGGACACTAGCTCCGTTAGAGTCAGGGGCATTTTCGTCTAACCATATTTTTGTCCTCTTTTTGCACTTTTTTTTGTTTTTTTCTTATTTTTACAAAAACATAAAACTCCAGGGACCTGTTATCATTTAACTCTATAATATATATATATATATATATATATAAATTAAAAAGATAAAATAAAATTAAAAAGGAATACAAAAAGTAAACAACCTTGATGATATGCATCTCCATTCCTATCATTCTTGAACGGCGCCCCCAATTTGAATCGTCCCTCCCCCTCTTGGTTCCAACAAGATTTACTTAGCACCGTTGATGATTTCTCCAGTAAACATAACTCCTCCGGCGATGTTTTCCAGCGAACAAAACCCTCGATGCCATCGAACATAACTCCTCTTCAAAGATATCAAATATGGGTTCGAAAGTTTTGGTTCAAAGGTACCAAATCTGGATTCAAGGGGTTTCTCTTTAAAGATTTTAGATTTGGTTTTGTATGTAACCATTCAGATATTTCGATTTCAAGATTTGGGTTTAAGGGATTTTGATTCTAGGTTCAAGTTGTTGTTGTTGTTGTTGTTGTTTTTGGTAGTTTGTTTGTATGAAGAACCAAAACAAGAACATATTCAGAGATTTTGTTGGTGTTTTTATGTAATTTGTTCTTCTTGTGTATATAAATATGACGATGTTGCTTGTTGGAATCGTTTCTGTTTGTTGTTTTTTTTTGTTTAAATGTTTATGTTTCTGCTGATCTTACTTGTTGGAATCATCCAAATCATACCCCTTTATGCTTATTTGTATATCTTTTTTTTTCTTCTCAACTTCCTTCGTCTACAACTTTATTACCACAATTAGAGAAATTATTTGGAGGTTTTATATAATTTGTCCCTACTATTTACAAATATGAAGTTTGGTTGAAATGTTATCTTTTTTTGTGTGATTGTTTAAAGATTTTAGGTTAGAATCTGATTTGGTATTTGGGTATGAATCGTAATGGTGGTGAATATTCAAAGGAACAATATTTCTTAAGATCATGTTCTTGACTTGGGTATGAATAATTTTGGGTATGAATCTGAGGTTGAAGGAAAAGAAAGATTAAAGTGCCCCCTCATGTGATGGTGAATATGATGGATTTAACAAAGCTTCATAACAGGTCTGGAGTTTTATGTTTTTGTAAAGATAAGAAAAAACAAAAAAAATTACAAAAAGGGACAAAAATATGGTTGGACGAAAATACCCCTGCCTCTAACGGACCATTTTGACGTCGTTAGGGGCCAGGGACCATTTCTAGAGCAAAATCCAAACCCTGGGGATGTAAACTTGAATTATGAAACCATAGAGACCTCTTTCAAAGAAATCAATAAACCTCAGGGACCTAAGTTGGAGTTTACTCTAAGGTGGCGTTTGGTTCGTGGAATGGAATTCGATGGAATTGGAATTCATCAAGGAATTTGACTTTGAATGAATTGGAATTGGAATTTGATGGAATTTGACCACGCATTTTAGTCGCGTTTGGTTGGATGTAATTGGAATCTTTTGGAAAGAAAATGAATTCCATAGGATACCCCGTGGAATTGTGAAATCCGTGTTTGAAGGAATTTGATGGAATCCGCAGGATTCCTTAGTTTTAATTATGTGAACCAAACAAGACTTTGGAATTTGGTCAATGGATTTGGACATTCCAAATCCATTGAATTCCATCCAATTCCGCGAACCAAACACCCCCTTAAATCTTTTCTTAATTCAATTTTTTTAATTTATAACTTATATTTACTACCCTTATAATTAGGTATGTAGTTTACTTTTAATCTCTTACTTTTTTTATTTTTCATTTTAAACTCTTATCATACTAACATAAATAATATATATGAACTAAAATGCATTAAAAAACATTTTTATTTTTTACAAATTATACCATTGTAATCGCTTCGTCAATACATTCGAAATGAGTCCAATATTGAATACTCTTGGATTTAATTATATTATTAAATATCATAAATATATATGAATTAATGTGTTGTGATTAGTATGAGATTTGTTAAAATTAGTATGAGATTTGATACAAATAATCACTAAATTGTGGTGATTTTCTTTTTGCAATTTCATATCAATTTTAACTATGTATTTTTTCATAATTTCATTTACGTTCTATTATAAATTTTCTTTTATAAATTCTTAATATTTATTCATATTTTTTATTAATTTTTTGTAAAACATCATTTGTGAAAACTGCCTAAAACAAGAACATTTTGTAACCAACTGCAAAAAAACAACTCTGAAAGGGAAAAAAACTTGGAAAAGTAGCATCGTACTCTCGATGATCATTCATATCTGTAAGATACGTTTTCTGGCATGATTTAATTTTTTAAAGTACTCCGTGTAATACATAAGATCGAACCTAGTTACTTATATAAACATATACACAAATCAACGGTGAACCCTCCCAACAAATACCCCTCCCCTCCCCCAACGGAAACTGGTCACCATCTCCTAATATTCCACACCACCAACAACCATTATAGTCTTTTATCCATTAACCAATCTTCACCAACCAAAACATATAAAAAAATACATTTTTTTGAGGTGACAAGAATTTTCAGAATCATTTCTTGAGTGAACTACAACTACAAACTTAAATCTCCAAATTAAAATAAATGAATGAATAAAAAAAAGTTGCAGAATTGCAAAATTTTCAATAAATTCAAGAAATACTAACATCATTTCTTAAGCAAGCTACAAACTTAAACCTCTAAGGGTGCGTTTGGTATGCAGACAGGACAGGACAAGACAAGATGGAACATGACAGGACGGAACAGAACAGGACAACTGTCCAGCGTTTGGCAAGACATGATAGAACTGGACAGAACAGGACTAGACCGGTTAAATGACGAATTTACCCCTGATGAAAAATCATAGATTACATCACATAAAACTAATTTACATCACTAATACATAGTGCAATGGATTATCAAAAACATAAAACTAAATTATCACGATTGGATTTTGGATATGGAAATCAAAACCCAAATTTTAAGTTTCAGATTTTATGTTGTTTAGGGTTTGGGTTGGTCGGGTTTCGGATTGATGTCGGTCGGGTTCGGGTATTATATAATGCAAAAAGTTATATATAAATTCAATCATTTTTAGGATGAATACAATCGATTGAAAGATTGATGAAATTGATAGCAACTTTAAAATTTAGAAAATATTTCAACAAACTATAATTTATGATTTTCAAAAAATAATTATATATATATATATATATATAGTATTTAAAATATAGATTTATGTTATTTCGGGTTTTCGGAGGGGTTGGGTGGCCAACGATCAAACCCGGATATCCTCCCAAATGTCGGGTTTCGAATTATTGGATTTCGGGGTATTCAGGTTTTGCAAAAACACCTTATTTTCGGTTCGGATGTGGATTCGGATTTCCGACTATTCGGGTTTTGCACACCCCTAGCTTGGAGACGTGGATGATGAGAAGACATGTTTTATGTTTCTGACAAAGGGTATATTAGTCAAAGTATTGTTGTTCTACTTAGTTCCAGGGGGTTGGAGTGGGACAAGTGTGTCCCATGCTTGTTCCACTTAGTTCTAGCCTGTCCCACATATGGTCACGCCAAACATGGGACAAGTCTGTTCTGTTTTGTCCTGTTCCACTCTGTTCTGCATACCAAACGCACCCTAAATGAACTATTTTTCATTGGACAAACTTAAGATTTTTTAGTCTACCAAAATAGGTGAATCGTAAGACTGATTCATAAGATTACCATATTACCCTTTACAACATTTGAAACACAAACTTAAACTAAAATTGTCGCCACCATCCTATCAAAAGGTACCAGTTCTTCTAGACTAATTCATAGATTAGTAGATTACCATATTCGATTTCTTGTTATTTCCAAATCGATTTCCATGTATACATATTTATAAAAAAAAAAGTGTATAAATAATTTTATAAATATTATAAAACATATTATTTAAATATTTGGTTGATTTGTATCATTCATAACTACTATATGATATAAAAAACATTAAACAACATTTAGGGATAATCTGGTCATTTTAACAGTTTTGACTTGTATTGTCTAGCTTAACAAACACAAGACAAAAAATTAGTTCAGTCCTGTTGTAGTCGTACCAAACGTAGAACGTACAATTAGTTCAATTTATTTATTGAATGCTACCTTAAGGACGAAATCTTTTTTTCTCCAAAGGTTTGTATTAAATCCATAATTAATCAACCCCAATCGTTTTTCAATAGACATGCGTTACTTATTACAAATACCGTTATAAATTAGAAAAATAAAAGTTACAGTTCACAATTCTTCAATGGTGATTTCGACACCATCTTCTGGTTTGGGATGCGACAGATACTTCATTTTTGCATCCGGATTCACCAATTCCCACCTAAAATCCATTTCAAAAGATAATGTGATATCAAAATTAATTAATTACTTTCTTAGAACGAAAATTTTATTCTTTTAATTATCAAATAATAATTATACATAATATTTAAATTAATGATTAATTACATACTTGTATCCCGTGCACAAATGATGGACAAAGACGGCAAGTTGCACGCGAGCGAGCATATTTCCTACACACATTCTTGATCCCCCACCAAACACTCGGTACGTTCCAGACGCCGATATTGGTGCCTTAAATTACAAATAAATTAATTAATTAGATTTGGATATATAGAAATAGGGGTGAGAACAATATCTATTAAAGAAAACACGATAACAACCGATTTAAGCAAAATCATTTACGTACAAAATGGCCAAAGTCGTTCGCGTCCGTTTTTTTTTCCGATTAATGTAAAATAATGATTTATTGTTTTCTTGTTTTGTTAAATAGTTAGCGTTCTCGTTTCAATCAAGGAACTTACTTCCCATCTATCAGGATTGAAACACAATGGATGCTCAAAGTTTTCTGGATTCGTGTGAAGATATCGAACCCATAGCATTACTTTCCATCCTTTCGGTATCGTATATCCTACGTGATAAACAATATTTTAGCAACAAAAATATAAACGATCGATTAAACACAATAAATCGTCGCGCACCTTCATATTGCACGTCTTTTGTTGTTGTCCGAAATACAATGGATGCAAGATTCGCTAGCCTGATCGTTTCATCGACAACCTTCATAGTGTATTTCATCTTTAACATCTCGTCACTTGTAACAAATTGTTCGTTCTTGCTCTTTTTCAGAGACACGTTTTCATCCTATATCGATACCAATCAATATACGAAAACAAAGAAACAATATATGTGCGAAAGCACAGACAAATTGACTAGGGGTATGTGAAAGGCGTACCCGAAGCTTTTGTAGAACCTTTGGATATTTCGCAAGAAAGTAAACAACCCACATAATGGAGAGAGTGGTCGTTTCATAGCCACCTGCGAGAAGGTTAACGATATTGTCAAGAATATCGTTATCGCTTAATTGGCCCCCTTCTTCGTCCTTCAACTTCATCAAACCATCCATTAGATCGCTTATAGGTCGAGTACTTCCATCGTCATCGTTGTTCCTTTTCTCCAACTCTTTCTTGAAAATTGCAACTGCTTTTTTCCGACACTAGAAAAATAAAGATTCACGTAAGCTATTGTAAGAATATGTGAAACCCCATATTAATAACACTACAAAAATCGAACCCATCAGTGACGGAAAATTCCAACAGAATCTAATCCGTCGCTAAATTAGCGACGGATTAGTGACGGACTTCTTTCTGTCGCTAATCCGTCACTTAATTAGCGACGGAATTTTCCGTCACTGATACCTCTTTTTCTAGTAGCGTAACAACCCTTTTAAAGAGACATCAATCTAATGTTTCAAGGCTAACCAATATGAAACTCTAACGACAGATTAACGAGAACAAATTAAGACCTGAAGGGCATGATGATAAGCAAATCCGGGTATATTCAACCGGTGAGATCTAATTCCAGCAATCAATCCGTCCAAGTATCGGTCAAGTTTATCGATGGTCGGACCTGGCTCGATACTAGCGAAATACATCCCAATGTTTTCGAGTGTAATCTTCTTGATTTCATTGTAGGAATTAATTGTTCGACGTTCAGACCAAGATCTAAGTGCTGAGATGATTCGTGGTTGAACAAAGATAGCAATCCGACGAAGAGCATCTGGCTGGTTAAGACTTCTAGAAACCAAGCTTCTGATCCTAGTGTGTGCTTTTCCATGAATAGCAGATAGTGAATTCTCGCCGATAAGCTCCACATTCGGCCATTCCAATATGAAACTTTCTTCATCTCGGAATACAAATTTGTTGGCCGTCGGTGAAAATACGATTACTGACGGATAACCAAATAGGTGTGTCCTATACATTCCTATCCCATCGCCATGCCTATATATATAAAATTAATTAATTAATTAAAACAACAATTAAAAAAAAAGATTTAAATAAAAGATATTGACCCAAAAAAGTAGAATTCGAAAGTATGGGTGCGTGAGAAGTCAAGGTTAACGTGAGAGGCGTGAGAAGTGGATGTGAACCGTTGATCACTTTTAATCAAATGTCCTTCCCTGAATTAGGACTTAGAAGATAATTGATGTGGTGCATCTTATTCTAACGTGCATCCATTTCTTATGGTTGATAACCACTTGAAGTTAACCTCAACTTCTTACCGGAACCCAACCGTCAAAGTATATAACAAATTAATGATTACTTATGGCGTTTGGAATTGATGTAATCGTCGGGACGGCGTAGGAACTTGAAGTACCACAGAAATGTGAGCATTTCGCCGATGATCGGAAGACCCATGTGGCCAGGAGGGAGCTTGGCGCCGCTGTGGGATGACCGGAAACTTGCCATAAGCCCGTACCATATATCATTCCACCACCACAATAGCCCCCCTATTAGTGGCAGAACCCCTAACACCACCGTCAACAATATCTCCGCCGTCATAATTCGGTGGTTAATTAGTTTTGGAAATTTGGTTTGATTGGTGATTTATTATGCTGAAAAAGAGATGCCATTACATAAATCCCAATATTCCAACACTAGTAGACAAACTTATAGGATACTATGTTCATTTTATTTTTTAAATGGATAAATTACGTAGACTTGGAAAGATAAATTATTTAACTCATTAAATGATTGAGATTTTTTAAATGAATTTAGTTTTTAATAGTACTAGTCTTGGGCATCGCGCTTACATGGTGACGATATTTTTTTTAGAAAATTGTTCTTTTAATATACCTATACCATCATTTTTCAATCTTTCATCCCTACTTTAATATACACAACACCGTTTGCCGATTTATCATTTCTTCTCCGAAATGGAATAACCAATCCCAACATTATAATTTAAGGCTTTTTGTAGTACTAAAAATTTATGGAATCATCTCATCTGCTTGATTTTTCATTTTAGATATATAAAGATATATTGTTTTTTTGTTATAAATCGGATCCTTTGTCCTAACTTCATCCATAATTCATGGATATGTCATTTTTCATAATTTTTTTTATTTAAAATTTAAATATATACAGAAACAAACTCCATCATCGTTCTCCTCTATCAAAGCTGAAGACATCTCCAAGGAACCTCACCACCATCGTTCTCCTCCACCAAATTGGAACCCATCTCATCAAACATCACCGTCGTCGTTCTCCTCAACCAAATCGGAACCCATCACTGCATTCCCTGTTTCCTTTTCTCGATCTACCCTTCGATGCTCAAAACTCTCACACAATTGTTTGCCAAAAAAACCCACATGAAGTTAAAGGCAGCCACATTTTATTAACAAAACTAAATTTTGAAAAACCCACTTAAAGCAACCAAACTAAATTGCGAAAGAAACATATGCCATTAAAATCTCGATCAAGATTTTAATAAATTAATAAATAAATAACTTGCTCCCTTCTCCATCTTCCCATTACCACCATACTTGGTAAGAGATAGGTTTTTAGAAGATTACAGAGATAGAATAGAGAGTAGATGGCTTAAAACAGGTAGGTCTATTACATCATTGTAGTTCCAAGGGTAGTTTTGTCTTTTTGTCAACATAGCCTTGTTTACCTCATATATATTTGTTTTTCTTTCTTTGAGCAACAACTTTTAATAAAAACACCTACAGCTAGCGAGAGGCTAGGAATACAAACACGAGGCAAATGTTGCACTCAGATTACAAGACCAAACAGTCCGTATTATAAGGCTACCAAATGAGGCTTTAAGACTAACCCAATGAACGCAATAGATTGAATCACGTTAGCAAGCACTAAGGGACTCGCAGACCTATTTTTAAAGACTTTATCGTTTCTGCTTTTCTAGATAGTCCAAAGGAACGCCTGCAACACTGCATCTAGGATCAACCTCAACTTTGGATGAATGTTGTTGCAATTCGAAGGAAAGAAAGTTGCTCCACCCCGAAACAATCAACTGGGAAAAGACTCCACAGCGAAACTATAATCAATAAACAAATGACGCGATGATTCCACCAGGGAGCTACAGAAAGCACACCCATAAGACTCTAGCTCGAGCCCTCTGATCCGTAAGTTATCTTTGGATGGAACTCTATCTAATTTGATTCGCCAACAAATGACTCGAACTTTACTAGGAACAATGTCGTTCCACTCAACTGGAGGTCCACAAGGCCTAAGCCCCATGTCGTCAACAACTTTCTGAAGCGAGGCGGCGGTAAAGGACCTGGATCTGTCCAACACCCACATCCACCGATATTCACCTTCCCCGAAAGCAAGCTTCAAACAATGTTCCCGAATCAGCTCCAGATCACGTGTTTCACACCCATCATAAAGGATTCTGCGCCAGTCCCATGAAAACACAATCCCAGCGGCAGAGGTAGATACCCTGGAAGCTACCAACCAGCTACGATCTCTGTCTAATACCGCCAATCTCGTGTACAACTCTTCCAAACAGACATTGTTGCATCACACATCATCCCAAAAAACTAGTTTTTTTTCTCCATTCCTGACCTTTTTAGAAAACGAGTTCTCTAAGGGGATGTTAACCTTACCCAAAGATTTGTTGATTGTAGCAATATTTCCCCAAACACCTTTTAAACCGATCGAGGTAGAGAGCCTTCCAAGACTAACCGAAGACCCATGGAAAGCCAAAATGACCGATTTCCAAAGAGCTAAATTTCCTGTTTTGAATCATCACCACCACTTTCCGAGGAGGGTTAAATAATGCGCCTTAAGGCTCTCGATGCTTAACCCTCCTTTCTCCTTGTTATTGATGCCCAAGCTACCCAAGCATTTGTTTTCCTATCTTTCGTCCTTCCCCAAAAGAACTGCCTCCTTATGTTCTCGAGCTTCTTAATCACAGCCGTAGGCACCTTAAAAGCGAGAATAAATACACCCCAGAATGCCCAAAACGCCTTGCAAAGAGTGTCTACCCTCGAATGAAAGGGTCTTTCTGTTACAGCTTGAAAGCTTGCTATGGAATTTTTCAATAATAGCTATCCAACTAGCAATATATTTGCTCCAACCGGCATACCCAAATATATAAATGGAAGATTGCCTTCCTTACTGTCCATACATCTAGCCATGAAGGCCACCTCCATAGAAGAAACACAGATACCTGACACCTTACTTTTCTCCAAATTAACCTTAAGGTACGATGCTAGGTGAAAGCACCTTCGGATTCTCATAAGGTTTAAGGTATTCTGTCTAGATCACTCCTCGAGAAATATTGTGTCATCAGCATAGTGAAGATTGGTGACGCATGAGCCATTATTAGGGAGCCTCACACCCATAAAAATTCATTTGCCCACAACTTCCTTCAACGCTTTAATCAACCCCTCCATTGCGATAATAAAGAGATAATGAGACAAAGGGCTCCTTGCCTCATCCCTTTTTCCATCTTAAATTCTCCGGTGGCTGACCCGTTAACAAGAACCGAAACGCTCGCGGATGGAATACATCCCACAATCCACCCCCTCCATATGTGTAACACCCCAATAATTGGGACAACAAAAATTTCCGGAAATGAAAATGTGATATACTAAAATATGCCAAAGCACGAGCTCATCCCAAAATGGGAAACAATATACGCCTGTTAAGATTACAAGTTTGTAATGAATAACAATAAAGGGAAAACAACCCTTTAATCTAAATCCTAACTAGGAACATGATTAATGTAAGTTGTGATCCAATCCAAAAATAAAACTTCTATGAATGGCGTCCCAAAAATGTCCCCAAACTCGCATCTAAAGTCCTCTACTACTTCTTGGCGGTCGCGCCACAAGAACCTGAGATACACATCAAACCAAACAAAGTGTTAGGCCAAACGAGCCTAGTGAGTTGAACAATTAACATGGCATAAGCAGTTAAATCATTTATATACAAAAAGGCCATATAAGAATCAATGCACCTTGATGTTCACTCGCTTGAGCAACATCCCGAAGGCCCGACACGTTTAAAGACTACCTCTCATGCATTACTTCAAACGGCGGAGGTCTGGGTACATACCGTCATGATGGCACCCTAGACTACATTCTCCTAGCGTTTACTCATAGTTCATCCGATATACATGATATTTCCATCTTTGAACATAACTCATGTCAATAAGACGCATGCATAATATTTCACATTGTCTCCATCACATTTTAGGCACAACCATCTAAAATATGCAAGTTCAAGGATGATATCCATAGTCCCCATAATAGTACATAATCAGAACCAAATAGTGTCAATAATAGCTTCATTAAAATCCACATGAAGCATAACCACCAAAACCCCAATATTCTCAAAAGTAACAGTTAGGTCAAACTTATCAGGTGATCAGATAGGTACATGAATATGAAGACATAATAAATAGCACACAAGATATGTATCTCATTTGAAAGGTTTAGTGAAAACTCACAAACTAGGTTTTATAAAAACCCTAGAAACTTAGATGCTCTTAAAGTTGAGAAGATGAGAAGTTGAGGTAGAATTCGTTTCCACTAGAAAGCTCTTAATGGTCCCTTGAATGCCTTTCACCAAATCCACCAACCCCAAGGAATTGAAATGAATGAAGTTAGGGTTTGGTAGAAGAAAATGCCCTTCTTGCTCCCCAAAATCGTCTCCCAAATGACAAATATGAAATAAATGTCACAATCCCGTCTAGAGGTTGTTTTTATACCCTAAAACCCCGTCGGCGACAGTGCCCGACGATTGTGCCCATGGAACTGTCGCTGGGGCACAATCGCGCCACTCAGACCACCCACGGGCCACAGTACATGCCACGCGATAGTGACCGACGACAGTGCCCATGTCACTATCGCGGGGCAAAATCGCGCCAACCTCGTCCCTCGCGGTACAAATTCGGCGATAGTGACCAGCGACTGTGCCCAGGGCACTGTCGCATGGCACTATCGCGCCACACCCCCTAGACACCGAAAACTTGATTTTCAAAGGTCGCTAACGCAAGACTAAACATTAAGATTAACGTATAACATTAACAGATCAATAATACACAATTTATGCTCAACTAGGGGTTTCAATTTTAACAAGTTGCCAAAGAACAAGAGGAATACTTACCTTAGATTTTCGGGTGTTACAATATGGGACCAAGACCCATTTGCTCGAGCACATCCATCAAAAATCCTAATTAAGATTATCAAACGCCTTATCAAAGTCGACTTTGAAAATAAGCATCTTCTTTCTAATTCTTTTAGCCCAAGAAATGATCTCATTAACCATTAGAGGTTTTTCTATAATATTACGTCTGCTAACAAACGCCAATTGTTCCAAGCTGATAACGGAGTCCATAACCAATTTCAACCTTTCCGCAAGAACTTTGGAAGTAATGTTACTAACACATCCTATAAGATTAATAGGACGATATTCGGCAAGGGACGAGCAGTCACGAACTTTTGGGATAAGAGTGATAAAAGAGGCATTACACCCGTGATTAATAATAGAATACCTCTCAAAGTGTTTGCCCGCCTGGAAGATGTCACCGCCAATGATATCCCAAAACCTTCTAATAAAAGCGAAAGAGAAACCATTGGGCCCTGGAGCTTTATCCCCCCCCCCCTCGACAATAACGAACCTTTTTAACTTCCTCTTCGGTAAAAGGAGCTTTTAAAAACATGTTTTGACCCCTCGAGATCATTGAATAAAGGCTTCTACAAAACTTTGGTCTTGGATCTCCTATCTCTTCGAATTTGATCTTGAAGAAATTCAAGATGTGCTCCTTTAGCCTTGAAGGATTACTCTCTCAACCCCCGTTGATAGAAAGGTCGTAAATTTGTGACTTACTCATCTTTTTTATTAATAATGCCATGAAATTATCTACCTTCGCCTCCATCCGTAAGCCATTTTGCACGATATTTATGGTGTAAATCAAACAAATTTTGCAACTCCAACTTGCGAAATTTTTCCAAAACCAACCCTCTTTCTGCAACCGCGTTTGCATCTAGTTTGACAGATTCGACAAGAGTGTCTAAAGCATTAATCTTCATTTTTAACTCATCAAAAAGTTTCCTTTTTTCTGCAACTAATTTTAATCTCCAATTTTTTAAGCAACCTTTCAATGTTTTAAATTTCTTACACAACACTTGAATATACGAATGAGGATTACATCCAACTACCTCCGATTTCCATCCCTCCTTCACCACATCCAAAATCCCTGATTCCTTTTAATCAAGAGTTGTAATATTTAAAAGGCACAGACCCGAAATCAAAGCTACCCGCATCCAACAATATCCGACAATGATCTGAATGTAACATAAGGAGTGTCATGCTAGCTTTAGGCCAAGCAGTAAACCCATCAGAAACCAGAAAATGGTCGAGTTTACATAACTTTGCTTCATTCGGACTAATCCAAGTAACTTTTCTACCACCCATTTTAGGCTCAAGATGTCGTAAAGACTCAATAAAGTTGTTAAAGAGAGACTGTAACACCCTCAAATTTGGAAAGAACAACTAATTTAAAATTTTCATCATTACATCACATGAAGGATAAAAAAAATCTTTTTCTACAAATCAATGCTTGGAATACCTCAAATATAAATATAGATTTAACCTCAACAAATAACCACACA
The DNA here is from genome assembly GCA_954870635.1 of Arctium minus. Classification (NCBI taxonomy): domain Eukaryota; kingdom Viridiplantae; phylum Streptophyta; class Magnoliopsida; order Asterales; family Asteraceae; genus Arctium; species Arctium minus. The sequence continues at coordinate 23,678,422 of OX941081.1, read as the reverse complement.
AATCTTATATAAAGACTAAGTAAAGGTCGGATGCTACTAAACCCAAATATGTGTTGCTATTCTCAAGGTAATTGTGGAAGACTTCACCAAGCTACTCACCCTCGTGCATTAAACTAGTACCCATCTTGCTAGTACCCTTCCCCAACCGGGACCTGATGCACATGCCGACAAATAAAAAAAGTTATGCTAACACCTAGTGAGTTAAAGAGTTTTCAACATGATTAAATATATTGTTAAAAGAAAAGAATACAATTTAAATCATAATCTTTCAAAATGATTTACTTTAAATATGGAAACGACTCGTTTTCCAATAACATGCATTTTTAAGGACGAACACCCCAATACAAAACATCTTTTCTAAAGTAATGCATTCCCAAGCTCACTCAAACGTGAATAGGAAGCGGACTTCCAATTATAAAAACGCGAATAAAACTTTATATCCCGAAACACCCAAAACACGGGTGAGGCATAATACTCAACTCATAAATTATGGAAAACAATCTATGAAAATATAATATGCCACCGAAAACATGAACCTAAAGTTCAATACTCACGCGACCACAAAAATGGAAAGAAATCCAAATTTTAAAGCATGGACAATTAATTATCCAAAATATTGTTGGCTGACAATGGGGGAGACCCACATCCATTGAGTGGAGGAACACAAAAGTATGTCACTCATACAACTTTAATCGTATGACACTTCATGACATAAAAGCCCAAGTGTCCCTACGACTCCCTTCAAGCTACACCAAAAGAGACAGCCGACCTTAGTGAATATTACCATGAATACCACCAAAGGCCCGACACAGTCGGGGGTTACAACCATGGGATTGCCCCGACATGGCGGAGGCCCCAAACGCCCATCAACATGATAGCACAACCGGACTCAACCCTCCTAGTGTACACTTGAAAGGTTAAGGTCATAAAACATGGGTCCCGGAGTACAACCCCGTAATACCCAATTGACCATCAAATAAAGACTGACTTATGTGCCTATGGATCCAATGCAACACAGTCTAAAATTGCATTACTACACAGGAATGGCCGACGCACTCGAGCATGTAATTATCATTAATATATCACAATATGCATTCAGATGCAAATCGTAAATGGGGCTCTATATTGAGCCATTAGAACCGGACAAATGTCCTTAAGACTCTTTTAAGTCAAACCGAGCTAAAATGCTCAAAAATCCATTTTACCAACAAATAACAGTCCCCAAATAATAAAACGTATTTAAACGGCGTTTACACCGACACACACCTCAAAGATGTGACTAACCCACAACTCATCACGAATTGGGACAAACGATTTTCCAAATGGGCTCATACCCTTACGTTTCCAAAATGTCTCATAATATAGAGACATGCATTTTCCAAATGGGTTATGAACTCAAATACACCAAAATGCATAACTCATAAAATAGACTTCATTTGTACAAAAATCACCAAAAGTGCATAAATCATAGAATAGGCTTTATTTGTACAAAAATCACCAAAAATGCATAAACCATGCTATTACTTATCAAGATATCCAAATCCTAAATATGGGCATTTTATGAAACTAAAACAACCCAAGTTTATCAAATATGAAAACTTATCCAAATACTCAACACATTGACAATTACCAAGGAAAAACATATTTTTACTTCAAAATACACATTTTGGCATGTACATAGTTTTCACAAAGCAACTTGAACTCACCTTGATATGTTTAGACTAAATCTAGATTTTTCCCCAACTTGAGCTCCCTTGAAGAAACTTGAATCCACAAGCAAATCCTTCCAAAAACCTAGATTCACAAGTGTCCAACCATAAACATTCATGTTCAACCATTTAGAATCGATCCCCAAACATTTACATCAAAATCCCCAATTTAACCAAAACCCTAAATTTTGACCTAAATTTTCCAAAATAATCAAATCCGAAATTTGAGGAACCAATCATTAGGAGATCATCAATGGGGCATTTACAACTCATAATAAGGTTTAGAAATGTAGATGACAAACTTACCACTTAGGTTTTGGTGAAAACCTAGAAAACCCTAAAATAGAGTTTGAGGTTGAAGATGAAGATGGAGATGGAGACTCTTGGTGTCTAGCTTCTACCCTTGATGACACTTCACTACTTGAAGCTTTTGGCTTTTAATGAATCAAAACCACCATAGATGGGTTTGGGTGGTCTTGGTATGGGACAGATTAACATTTAAGTTACATATTTATTATTTTAAAGTCTTCCGCTGTAAACGGTTTTAATTTAGCCGTTATTTTGGAGAATTGTTTTAGATTACGTAACACGTATCAAGAAGAAAATATGGGTGTTACAGTAGGGTGCATTTAACCTATCCCTTACGAAAATGGACCTTAGACTTCATTTATCATGTAGAACACCTGGTTGTATGCAATTTTTTTATGGATTTGGTCCCTGGACCAAACAATCGTCTAAAAGGTCTGTTTTAAGGGTTTTTTTGCATATATTTTCTTTACTTCAACATTTTTTTCAACCAATCTATTTAAATTAGGGGCCAAAATGAATATATTAAAATTTGGAGAATCAAACACAAACAAATGCCATCTTTCTTTTCCTAAGTCCTACCTTCGTCCCCTTCTCAATGATATCCCATTTTACGGCAAAAACCACTCTCTCTCACTCCTCACGACAACGATGAATCCCTTACATCATTATATATACTCCTCGATCATTCTCCCTCCATCTACGGTCACCCTCTTCCCTTTCCCCTTCCATGGATAACTACAAAACCGTAACCACCATATCAGTTAGTTTGCAGAAGTGATGGGTGAATGAGAAACTATAGTTTTGATCCTAGTGGATGAATTAAAGGTGGTGGTTGGGTAAGGAGACAACAATCGAATGGCGATGGAGGTGGTGAAGAACGAGAATAATGAGTGTCTCGTGTTGGGGACGAAAATGGAGAAACCGGTGTGTGTGTGTGTGCAAGGGGAGGGAAAATTTGCAAACTTCCATATTTTGTACAAATAATGCATACCAAATCGACCAATCACAAAATTCCTTATTTTTTTGATTTTTTTTAAATTTAAGGGCTAATTCGTCATTTCCATATTTAACAGATATATATGGTATTTTGCATTAAAGTAACTGAAATCAGTTGCAGATAAGGTGGTGAGAAATCGTTGACATTGATATGATAATCTGTACGGACAGTTGAAATTGGTTTGTACGGTTTATAGGATTTAGGCAGTTTGTATTTGATATGTCTTTTCTCTCTCTCTCTCTCTCTCTCTCTATATATATATATATATATATATATATATATATATATAGGAGTAGGTTATTATGCAACCTTTTACATGGTGCAACCTATGCAACCCCTCTATCCACCACTCATTTTATTTTCATATTTTTTAATTAAAATGTGAAAATAAAATGAGTGGTGGATAGAGGGGTTGCACCATATAAAAGGGTTGCATTTGAACGCCCCTCTCTCTCTCTCTCTCTCTCTCTATATATATATATATATATATATATAGGGAGAGGTTCATTTGAGAAATGGTAAATATATGAGAAATAGAGAAGTAATCTTAGCCATTCATCTGGTCAACATTTGCGGCTTTGACCGCGAAGCACCGGATAATTCCTTGTGTGGTCTATAGAAGGTAGAGGGGTAATTTCATAAAATACACGGGATGAGTTCATATATGAATCTTTGTGATTCACAAAGGTTCATATATGAATCTTTGTGATTCACAAAGGTTCATATATGAATCTTTTGATTCATACAGATTCATATATGAATCACAAAGGTTCATGTATGAATCTGTTAGTTAGTTCAACTGATTCATATATGAATCACAAAGGTTCATATATGAATCAGTTAAAAGAGTTCAGTTGTGAATTGCACTGGTTCATATATGAACATATAGTTCATATGTGAATTATACATGTTCATATATGAACACAACCCGTGTGTTTTGTAAAATTTACAAAATTGTCCTTCTATTTTTGGGATAGCCGCAACTTTTGACCAGTCAAAGCCGCAACTTTTGACCGGTCAAAGCTGCAATATTTGACTAGTCAAATCCGATCTTGACCATATGAATGGCTAGGATTACTTCTCTATTCCTCATATATTTACCATTTCTCAAATGAACCAAACACTATATATATATATATATTATGTATGTAGGGTTGGGTTCTGTGAGAAGTTGAGGTTAACGTGAGAAGCGTGAGAAATGGTTATCAATGGTTGATAACTACTTCTCACACAATCTTTCGCCTATATATATATATATATTTGAAAATATGGGTGTTATGGGTCTCTTGACCCAGTCAAAAATTAAAACAAACTACATTTAACTTTGAAAAAAAAATTAACATTCATAAAACTATAAAAGGCTTAGGTCGTTTGTTTTTTAAGAGGTCTGAAGTCTTGTTTTAGTAATGATTAATAAGAGGTGGTGTGTAAAAAAGTCTGAACAATTCAGACATAAGAGCCATTAAGAGGTTTTATAAAAAAAACAAACAACCCCTTAGTCTTCATGCTTAAAGAACCTATTCAATTTTTACAAGACCCCATACATTCGAACTTTTTCCACCAAAACGAAAATAAATATATTAATCTCAATATCTGGTGTATTGTTTTGTTTCATTTCAATATTAGGCATCTTAATATTTATATTCTCATGTATTGTTTTATTAAATCAATTTGAATATCTTATTGTTTTAACTTTAATATAAACTTGTTTATTATATATTAATTATTTTTATATGCTCAAAGCCTCAAACCAATCCACAGACAAAATAGATAAGATTATGAGATAATTTGCGATTCGATTTAACCGAACACTACTAAATAAAAGACTTGTTTCGGCGGAATTTTCCGACGGATTTTTCCGCTGAAAATTTTTGGCGGATTTCCGACGGAAGTCAAATAGGACAACCCACTTTGACTTTCGCCGGAAATCCGTCGGAAATTTATTTTTTAATTTATTTTTTTTTAAAAAATCAATTATTTTCGGCGGATTTCCGACGGAATATATATGTCAGGATCTGATTCTTAACAAGAATAATGAAACTCAGAAACAATATTAAAGAAGTTGCGGAAAAACACTTTAATATTCAAATATCAATGTAACAGTAAAGTAGAAATCACAACTTGTAAACTTTATTGAATGATTAAAGTTACAAGCTTTCGCACAAAACCTCAATCTTGATGAACATGCTCACCAAGACGAATTCTACTTCTCTAGAACTAGGGTTGTAAACCTTGAGGTCAATTCTCTCTCAAAACAAAAACTCAGAATACTCGTGTAACAAACTATTATAAATAATTCTATACATATACTGAAAATAAAAGATAATTACAAAACATAAAAGATCTTCAGTATATTCTTCCATGATTATCTTCAACCTTCCATGATTATCTTCAAACCTTGATCTGCGCGTCTTACCAAGATTATCACATAAGCAGTATTAAGTCATAGCTGCATTAACACTCTGAGCAGTATTAATCTTCACCAGCAGTTCAAGCCTCAGGTAATACTGCTTATGACCTCTGAATCATGGTTGATCGATGGTGAAACTAATAATTAAACTTTAATTGAACATTTTCTCAAACCATACCTTTACCATTTTTTATCTGCATTATGTGAGTTGGTTCTCAGTTTACATTAGTCTCCACTTCTTGCCGTTTTTCCAAGTGCAATGGAGGTCACCAACCTATACATAACCATGTTCCTTTTTTTAACCGAATATATGGATTACAAAGGTGGTTCCGTTGGCTCCAAAAATAATCTTGCTGTTGGAATAATGGGTGCATTGTAAATCAAACGTCTCCTATTGCTTGTGATTTACTGAAGTATTTATTTTGAAATAGGAATTCTAATGAGATGAAGCTTTAATTCACTATGTAGATGGTTGAAGTGAAAACTGTTTGATAATTTATTCTTCAATGCAGGAGGTCATTTGGTCTACAATTTCTGATGGTGGGTGGTTCATGGATGTGCACAAGACATGAATCACTTCAACAATAGAATTTGAAGGGCTTTCTCTTGACAAGCTCACAGGAATTTGAGAGACACCTTTGTTGATTATAGTTGTACATACATGGGGTGATGTGCTCCTTGTTCCTATGCGTGTGATAATAGTTGTGGCATCTTATTTTAAATTTCAATGGTAACATAAAATTTCTTGCATGTTTCTTTGTCATATGTTGTTGGGAATTCTAAATTTTCCTTGTTTGCCCACTACTGGTTGATTATATAGGATTTTGATAACAACGAGGTAATTAGTTTTCCATATGGTTTGCATTTCTGAATAATTATTTTGGATTTTGTCAATTTTTCTACTCTACTAGAATGGATTTTGTACCTATGCAATAATTGATTTTACTTCATTTAGTATCATCGATCAACGGAGTTGCCTTCCTTGCTCCCTGTTTTTGTTGGTCTCTTTGACGCATTGTATGTGTATTTGTGCCACTGGTGCTCCAAAAACTTCCCATAGAAGAACATGTCTGGATGTGTCTCACGTGCACAAAAAGATAAACACATTCTTGAACTTAAAATCAAAATTCAAACTCAAATAATACTTGCAATTAAGGGGTCGTTTATTAAATACTTACTCGGGTAAGCGCTGACGGGTATCATCTACTTTATGTTTCTTACCTATTGAGCATGAAAACTATCTAGAATCTTACCCAGTAAGAGCCATAACAAAGACCGAGATTCCTACCCGGTATGTGAGAAATGACTCTTACCCGGTAACCACTTATGGGGTTTAAGACGCCCACCAACAATCATTTTTTATGGCCGAGAATGTTATACGATAAGGTAAGTGATGGTAATGTTCTTGCCAGTAAGCGCTTACCCAACTAATCTATTGTTTTAGACCTTGGTTGCCATTACACAACATGCATTGACTCTGTTGCTTTTGAATTTCCGAGTTCCAATTTTCCGGTGGGTAAGTTTACAAGTATCAAAATTTGTAGTATGTTCATTACATTTAATTTGTTTCCGGTGGGTATGATCTGCATATTTGCATTCTTTTCTCTTGCTCTAAAAATGAGCGAATCAAATAAGATTGTTATCTTCAACTACATTGGATCATCTACTCAGTACCAACTGTTGTTGTGTGTAGCATGGTGTAAGTGCAGTTTTGATGTATGATAAATCAACTTTTATGTGTATTATCTATCCTCTTTAGCCTTCCCTATGCACTTGTTGGTTAAACAATGGTGTTAATTTTGTGGGTTCTTTTTGGTGTGGATATATATCTATATCTATATATATATAGATATACATTTTTTTGTTGCAGCGTCTCGACTTGAGATTTGTTACACATCAACATGAGCAGTTGCATTAAGTTTTTAATTGTGGATTTGCAAGAAATTCTGCACCCCGTCGCATTGCACGGGTACACTATTAGTGTATATATATATATAGGCCATTCAAGGGAGAACTAAGTTATCTGTGGTAACCGTGAGATCCAATCTTAACCACAAATCAGAAGATAAATTAGGAAATCAATAATTTTGGTAATTTTAATTAAAAATTTTAATTAAAGATATTTTAGGTATTTTTGAGATCTCCTCTCTCTTCTCTTCTCTCTCATCTCTCCAGCAAATACTATTCCGGTGAATACATGATGCCCACTGTGATACACTTTATAAATATCGGAAATACGTGATGCACACTGTGATACACTTTGTAACGATCAAAAATACATGATAGCACACTATGATACCCTTTTGTAAACATCAAAAATAAGTGATAACGCACCGTGATACACTTTGTAAAGATCGAAAAAACATCGAAAATAAGTGATTCACACTGTGATACACTTTGTAAAGATCGAAAATACATGATAGTACACTATGATACCCTTTTGTAAACATCAAAAATACATGATAGCACACTGTGATACCCTTTTGTAAAAGGAAATAAGAAAATTTAGGAATTAGGTTATATTTTAGGAATTAAACAAATTTACTAAAATATCATTTTCTATTTATTTAAAATTAATATTAATTATTCTAAATGTGTGGCTCATATTGGATCTCACAGTTACCACAAACTACCTAGTTCTCATTTGATTAAGTCCTTATCTATATCTATACTACCTTAATATGCATTTACATTAAAAGTCTTAAAGACAACTTCTAAAGCACAAGGTACCACATTCTAAAGCATTAAATTCAAAAAACTCTTAATTACAAGTTGTGAAGCATAATGTACAACTTTTTGGTGCAAGTGTTTAAAACCCTTCTACCATATTGGAGCCCATGCCAACCTGCTTTCTGACCTCAACCCATACCCTTCTGCCAACCCATGCTTTACGTGGTAATGTGGTATAGATATGTACCCTGTACCAGCGCATGCTTTACATGGTATAGATATGACGTTTTAGACCAATATCATGTCCAAGAAAGCTTCAGTCTGAAGATGACGATTCAAGCTTCTCTCGATCATCAATTGTATATTTTGATAAAGGTTAGTGTTACTCATCCTTTTGCTCTCCAACCTTCTGTATCGGTTCAAAGCTAGGGTTCTTATCATTTGTTTTTTTACTTTAAGTTTGTTATTTGTTTTTCTCTTCTTTGGCTTGCTTTCTATAAATGGCTACTGAAATCAATTTGGTTTGCTTTCTATCGATTTTCCTTTCGATTCCTATGATTTCTATTGATTTCAACCCAATGAAATAATCAATTTCTTGGAATCCTTTTGGAACAGACACACGGTATCAATTTCTATAGAAACTTTTTCTTAATATTGTTGATCGATTATAAAGAAGCGTAACATTATGACGATTTCTATAGACCTTATTTTTTGGAACACGGATTTTTTTTTTGGAAAACACACGGTTTTTTTAAAATTGGTAAAGCCATCGAGTCCATCAATTTCTATCTATTTGTTTGATGCAGAGTACAGTTCATCGATTTCTTCGTCTTTGTATGATGCATAATACACTTCATTGTTTTGCCTCCATTATCTTGCCTCTTCATTCACAATTGATTCCTTCACTCTCAATTCTCTCCCCACTCTCAATTCTGTAGGCAACACCACAAGTAACTGGCACCTTTTTCGGCGCACCATCGGTCACTGTTGATTCCGGTAAGACCTTTTCTTCTTAAAACTTTATATGTTCAATCTAATGTAGTTGATTTGATTTGATGCTACTTTTTCATCATTGTTTTGAGTTTGTTTGTTGATGTCCAACAATTTGAACTTGATTGCAGTATGTTATTTCTTTTCTTTTTTCGTGTGCTATTTTGATCGGTTAAGAATGGTTTCTTTTAGTTGAGTTCAATTGTTTCAAATTTATGGTACGAATCACCTACTAACCTTTCGATGAAATGCTTGGGAGATATTGATAGTAGTTTGAATAGTTTTGTTCATGGTGTTGTGAAAAGGGATATGTTGAATTGATTGCCTTCAATGTAATTTAAAAAAAATGATTTTATCATGTTAATTGGGGTGGTTTTACGACATTTGCAGTTTGTTTCAGTTCAATCTTCCAAACGCAGACCAAGAAATCGTGAAAAAATGGTCGTGTAAGTCGCTAATACCTCCTCTATTCTTGTTATTTGTTGTGGGTTTTGGGGTTTTGGTTGGTGCGAATGACTGATTTTGGGGGTGGATTGAAGTCATATTGCCATGTATTTGTGATCTAACTTAAAATATGTTGCTGGGTAAAAGAGATTTGTTATTGAAAGGATTATGTGTATACATTTCTCAAAGATGAGTTCAAAACCACCATAACAATGATGATTTTGAATTTCTTAGCCAAGAGGAGAAAGAAATATTACCATACGATTTCAATGGAAACCTTGTTTTTTTATTTTCTCATGTCATTTCATTCACTTTTTTCAAAGATCGATAGATGAGTAGCATCCAACTATACCATAGGCTAGGTTGACATCTTCACCAGGTTTTGATAACGGAGAATTTACGATGTAATATATCTTAAACTGGATGCGTATATTACATTTACTCAGAACTTGAAGGTTTGGTAGAACAAATCAAGCATATGTCCTGTACTATGTACAGTGGATGTTAAGCGCATTATTGTAGAGAGAAGAATGAAACCTATGTATTTGGTACAGTGACTTTTGTATTTCTCTTTTATCTGACATATATTTCTATAATGTAGTGTGTAACAATTCGATCCAAGATCTGCACCTCTAAATGCACATTGTATGTATTTGGCTTGCACTACTTTTGAAGCATGTAGCTCATATAAACACATGTCATCCCATCGTCCTGCAAATGTTAATAATAAAAAGGATCTTCTTATAACTTGGTTATTTCGGTCTTCCTTTAGTAGAAGTAACTTTTGATGTTACCGGGATATAGGTTTTCTGATCTCACTGGAACATATAGATTCCTCCCTTCTTTCATTTTTTTTTTCATTATTATACAATTTGTTACTATGATTTGAGATGCATTTGTGTTGCATATTAACATTGGTGCAAATTGTTGTGATAGTAGATTGATCAACAAATATCATGTTATAAATATTATGAATCTGTTCAAACAACACCATATGCCTTTACTAGAAGCGTACTCGCGTAATGCAGCGATATACATCACGATTTTAATGTTTCGTTTTATTTTTTGTTTTTTTGTCGATTACAGTACGATTTTGGATGATTTTGAGAAAGTGATATTGTTTTTTTATAAATTTTTTTAATTTAGGCTTATAATATAATGTTTTTTATATAAAAAAATTAAGTATTTTGTTCGAATTCAATGATTATCTTATATATTTTAATGATATCTAGAAAAATAACCAATTACGTATTTACTAATAATGGATGAAGGCGTGAATCAGAGCCCTAGTTTAGCATTAGCAACTGGTACATAATGCTTATAATATTGTAATTTAAGAGATTGTGCATAAAATAATAGTACATTACGCTTAAAATCTTGTTTTTAAGAGTTTTTTATGTCTATTTTATAATATAGTATAGATAGTATATATATATATTAAGAGAAAGTTGGAGGGGCAAACGAGTCTATGCCAAAAGTATAAAGTCTTTATAGCATCCACTATTCAGGGGTAAAGTAGTAACTGAACCTTGTTCTCTATGTAGGAGATACTAGATAGGCCTATCGACATTTGATTGGCTGACGGAAGACCCAACTATTTCTACCTCAACAACGAGAGCCAAGAACAGCAGCTGAGCCGAGCCGGAAAACTTGAAAAAATGGCGGTGGTAACAGCACCTCCGACTACTACTGCTTTTCTAAAGACCGTTGACCGTCGTCTCACTCCTGCCAAGCCTCCGCCGCTCCGTCGTCTCACTCCCGCCACAAAATCCTCCAGGATTTTAGCTATGGCTCCCAAAAAGAAGGTAAACTATAAACACAATGGCTCCTAGAATAGAATGCTCATACTCCAAATTTATTAGTTTATAATTTCAATTTAGTTTCGGATATTAAAAGTGAATATCAATTTCGTCTCAATCATCATGAATATTTTTGAATTCTCATATTGTTTTTGGAGGATCTCTTACCCAAAACTTTTGGCGATGATAAGACATATTACTTTTGTTTTCTGATAGAAATTAGAGTAACACGAGGAGGGCTTGTTTTTTGCATTTGATGAAAAGCCCCCAAAAAAATGTAAAAGTTTGCCCTGTTTAAAATCATACATTTAACATGCTAAAGAATGACTCTACTCTGATCGCATACTTCCAGATTCGGATTTTGTTGTCCTTCGATTTAGGAGTTAATTACGAATGCAGGTGAACAAGTACGACAGCGGTTGGAAAAAGGAGTGGTTTGGGGCTGGACTGTTCTTCGAAGGAAGCGAAGTCGTAGAAGTTGACGTATTCAAAAAGCTAGAGAAGCGTAAAGTTTTGAGCAACGTCGAGAAGGCAGGGCTGTTGTCGAAAGCAGAGCAGCTAGGGTTTACTCTCTCATCGATCGAGAAATTGGGGATTCTGTCAAAAGCCGAGGAATTAGGGCTTCTCAGCTTGCTTGAAACGGCAGCCGGATTTTCTCCTGCAGCTTTGGCATCGGCTTCCCTCCCAGTTTTGGTGGCGGCCATTCTAGCAGTTGTGATCATACCAGATGATTCCACTGCTCTGGTTGTGGCGCAGACGGTCCTAGCAAGTACGCTTGCTGCCACGGCAACCGGATTGTTTGTGGGTTCGATTGTGTTGGAGGGATTACAAGAAGCTGATTAGAGGGTGTTCTTCCTTTGTATCATCATTTATGAATGAAGTTTTGTATATGTGAATACTCCAAGTTTGTTCTAATTCAAATTTGTTGACAAGTACACATTGTAGCTTTCAATTTATAAGGAATGTTAAACAACTTCTCTTTCCACTCGACTTAAATACCGTTGATTGTAGTTCTTTGTATTATATAACGGTTCTGTACCTTGGATCCGCTAAATCAATTTTACAAATTGGTAGGAAAGGTTTTCTTAGTAAAGAGGTCTCGTTGTAGAATAAGCTAGTTGGTAACTGAAAAGCTAACTGGTAGCTGATATGCTAACCGATGAAAAAGTCACTTTTGACAAAAACTAACTTATAAGATGTAAAATTACCAAAAAAGACATATAGCAAAAATAATCAATTACAATATTTAATAATATAATTAAAATAAATTTATAGTAATATAATATATTGATTAATAAAAATAAGCAAGTAAATAATATAATATGTTAATTAAAAATTTTGAAATTTATTCTTATATATATTATAAATTTTGAATTTTAAACCAAATTTTAAAAAAATATACATTAACTTATGATTTAAAAAAACCTTTATATATAATATGGAAAAAATAATCAAATAATAATTACAAAAATAATAATAATTGATAACTAAAATATATTGATAAAATTTTATATCAACGTATAATTAAAATTTAGGTTATAATTTTCAGATAATATTAATTAATATTTATTAATTAATTAATAATAAACTTTAATAATTAATATTTATTTATAATTAATAGTTAATATATAATAATGGATATTAATGAGAGTATAATTGAAATAATCACAAAAGGCTCCTTTTAAGCTACTTCAAGTAGTTTATCAAAAAACTAGCTTATAAGTTAGCTTATGTCCATCCAAACATGTATCCAGAAAATAAGTTAGCTTATTTTTGCCAAACGATACCAAAGTCTCATCACTCCCTCGCTAAGGCTCTTTCTATTCTCTTTCTAGTTTCTAGTATGGTTCCTTTCTATTTTTGGGCTTGACTTGTGTCTTATTGTTTTGTCGTTGGTTGTTTCATGCAACTAACAAATACAAAAAGGGTTTAGACTCTTTTATCTATTTAACCGATCTTAGGTATATTAAATTTAGGTCTAATTTTTGCTGATTGCTTGAAACAACCTACGACAATCAATGTTTACATAACCACAAGTGTTGTGGCGTAGTGGTTGATGCCCTGTAGGATGTGGTGGAATATCACATCTGCCTATGGTTTAATTCCAGACGTACACAACAATTGTGGTCACTGAATTTATCAAGGCTGATTTTTACATGGTAAATCTAGCCTCTGATTTTCTTTTCTTGTGTTTAGGAACGATTCAATGTTAACAGGTTCATCAACCTAAAATTTCCTTGAACATTGGTGAGCTGATAGAAGGACAAAATGGTAAATTGAAATTTCCATGAACATTGGTTAGGTGATAGAAGGACAAAATGGTAAATTGCCTAAGTGTTATGATGTGGAGAATCATGGTGCAATAAACACTTGATTATGTTATTAAGATATTTGATTACCAGCCATATTAATAGATTAAATTATTGCTCTTTAATTAATGACTAGGATGTTAAAGTTCTATCAAGATATATTTTACTTTTAAATATCAAATTTATACAAAATAACTTTGAAATACTTGGTGGTTCACATATTCTATCAAGATACATTTAACTTTTAAAATTTTACAACGGGATGTATCGTAAATCCAAAAATGAAAACTTAATGCAATTTCTCATCAAATAAGTCAAAATTTTATGTTTAAACAAAATAGAAATTACAAACATGTTTTAATCATATACAATCATCACTCAAAACTTCTCGATAAACCGCATTTGATGTGTAGACTCCGTCCTGATTGAACTTTTTTGTAGGCTTCACTAATACCTTTGTAGTGTCACGCGATATACCTCTTGACAATGTCACATAAAGTTGGTCGTACGAGAATACCGGTTCTGGAAGATAAACACCTACCACCGGAATTGTTTGTCCTTGAGCTTTATTGATTGTCATAGCAAAACAAAGTCAAATGGGAAACAAGTTTCTCTTCAGTTTGAACGGGAACATGTCATCTTCAAACGAACATAGAGGAATTCTTGGTAAAAATACCCTCTTGCTAGTGGTTTGGCCAACAACTATTTATGCATCGATGACGTTCGGCTAGAAACCTCTACATATCAACCTAGTGTAGTTACACAATCCATTTGAATGGTCGATATTCCGTAAGAGTATTATTGGGCATCCGATTTTCAGCCGGAGGTAATGAGGGGGCAACCCGCTAACAGTTAGTGAGTTTAAGAATTCCATCGGATATAAATTGTTCCTATCATCTTCTGCCTCGTCAAAACTATAGTAAATTTTTTCCTCTCCGCAGAATCTTTCGATCAACTGATCATTAATCTCGTCGACGTGCTCATTTTTAGTTGTTAGTATCGCCTTCGAAACAATATAATCTGAAGTAGCCCCGTTGGTTTGCAGAGAAGGAAATATCGCATCGATCAAAGCATCATTCGATTCATCTTTATTGGTGTAAGGGATGGCCATATCATCAGGTACGCGAATAAAGTTTCCGTCCACTGATTCTTCATCTCCATCGCCGACTCGTAACAGAAAATCTGAAAACCATGGATCAGTAAGGGCTCTCATGTTAATCGTTAACCGCAACTTTTTAATCGAATACCAAATAGGTGACATCCGTAGGCTAGAGTCTACAATTTGTGCTCGGGTGCCATTTCTCGTTACTGGCAGCACCTGTCTAAAATCACCTCCCATAATCATTATCTTTCCACCAAATGGGAGTCGCACCCCAGTGATGTCTTGCATGTTCTATCGAGTGCCTCCACTGCCTGCCTCTTTGCCATTGATGCTTCATCCCAAATGATTATTTTTGCATCTCGGAGCAGTTGAGCAGTTCCGCTTTGTTTTTTTTATATTGCACATTGAATTATTACTAAGACTGAGGGGAATCATGATCCGAGAGTGATCTGTTCTCCCCCCTGGCATGTTATTAGCGGCAACACCCGATGAAGCGGTCGCAAGTGTAATAAGTCCACGAGAACGAACATTAGCGAGCAAAACTTTGAACATAAATTTTTTTCCAGTTCCACCTGGACCATCTACAAAACACACACTCGGACGATCATTATCTATATGACTCATGATCTCATCAAATGCATGTTTCTGGTCGGAATTTAGGGAGTTTCGGGCACACAGGTCTTCGTCTTCCACAATTATTGAGTATTCTTCTTGTACCTCACGAAACCCTCGTGATTCTAAATTGGCATCTCCATTTAAGTTTGGAAGATCGAAATCATCGAGGTTCTTACCCATAGATTGTAAAAAGACTGAGATATCTGTAAGAACCATATTTCGAACTCTCTCAACACTTTCATAGTGTCGTCTATAATCTTCCGAGAGTGAATCATAGTGTTCATCCCATAACTTACGAACATCTCCCGGCTCACAATTGTAGGGTTTTAATAACAATCTGTAACCGTTATACGCAACGGAAATTAAAAAAAAATAATTTTGGTTACAACCTAGAAAACTTTTCTAAACAATTAAAACCCAAACGGATCCAATGATGTATTTAATTAAAACTTAAAACCACACCATAGGGTGTTTAGAGATGTACCTTTCAGATCTGTTGTGGTTGAACTAGTTGAGCACTTAGAAACCAATCTAGGTTTCCTCTAGCGGTATCCACACACGAACACGCAAAATTCCACCGGGTGCTAGCCCAATAACCCTAGATCTATATGTGTTTTACAGAAAAGAAAAGGGATTCTTTTCTGTATTTTGTGAAAGGTTATTCTAACTCAATTGTCTATCAAATGGTTTAGCCTAACCCCTTATTTATATCAGAAGAATTATAGTCTAACTATAATTCAACTAATAATTAAATAAGGTTTAATTATTATCTGTAATATTCAAATCACATTCAAATATATATATGTATATATATATATATATATATATAATTATCCTTTTTAAACTTTAAAATATAATTATATAAGTATATATAGTTATCCTTTTAAACTTTAAAATACAATTACAGATAATTCCCCGTAATTAACATAATTACGTTTTCACCCTGTAATTATGTCATAATTACAGTTTAACACATGTTTTCATTAAATCCGGGTTTCTACAAATGGAAACAAACGCATTCTTTGTGTGCGACCCTATAGGTTTACATACTCCTCAGCAGTATCTCTGTGTGACACGTGTCGTGGGCATATAATAACTTACATTCTCCCACTTGCACACGATACACAGTAACACAGACGATGGTAAGCGTCTAGCAACACGTCACCGCCCCCAAGGCTATGTAAATGTGCTTTTACCTTCGAGCAATTTGATTGATATAATCAATCATATAGTAGAATCATTCATTATCCTTTTGCTTCACGGTATTTTATTTTGAACTTAATGCATAGATCTATCTCATCATTTATAGTTCAAAGATTGTGTTTCTCGATCCCAACATATTTGATTATACAAGTGTCATTAGTCTAACTAATCCACTTATTCATGCATGTAAATCAGAATATGTAATCGAGGGGCCCAGAAATATCTCTCTCATCTTGAGAGGAGCAAATCCCATATTGCATGTACACGATTAACTACATAATTCATGTTATACCTAATATAGCCCTTATGATTACCCGGTCAAGGGTAACGTTAGACCATATCAAAGTATAACAATCCTTGTGTATTAGATCCCAATGCACATCTCAGGTCTGAGGATAAATAGTGTTGTACTATTTCAAGACTCAATTTATGACGCCGATCTATGAGGTGATCTTGACCGTAGGTCTTGTCCAACTCCTTGTGCTCCGACAAGCGCATGTGACTCTGGTTGCACCTAGTGCACTTCTAACTTGGAGTATGACCAGACTTCACAATGATCTTGATTTATTACTAGTCCCCTAGTAATAAGTGATCAATGACAATTTTAAATAATATGATCATCATATTCATTTAAGGATACTTAAACATGCTAAAACGAACACAGAGATGTTTCAATTAAATACTCATATCCAATATGCCATAACTGTAAAACATAATTGTTTTAATGTTCACAAAGTAAAATATTACTAAATTTTTTCAAATCAGACTAAATTATTACAAAACCTCAGGCCTATTGAGCTAATGTGAGCATCATGCTTGCTTTGACTCAAAGGCTTGGTTAGAGGATCTGCTGGATTGTCTTCTGATCGAACTTTACATATCTTTATGTCACCTCTTTCAATAATCTCTCGAATTAGGTGATATCTTCTCATGATATGTTTGGAGCGCTGATGTGACCTTGGTTCCTTTGCCTGAGCAATGGCACCCTCATTGTCGCAATAGATCTCGACAGGGTCACATATGCTAGGGACTACTCCGAGATCTGTGATGAATTTCTTCATCCAAACAGCTTCCTTTGCAGCGTCCGACGCTGCAATATACTCTGATTCTGTAGTTGAATCCGCTATTGTGCTTTGTTTGTAACTCTTCCAGCTCACAGCACCCCCGTTTAACACAAACACATATCCCGACTGTGATTTATAATCATCTCGGTTGGTTTGGAAACTAGCATCTGTGTATCCTTGAATACACAGATCTCTTTCTTGACCGTCGTACAGTAAGAACATTTCTTTAGTTCTTCTCAGATACTTTAGAATATTCTTTACTGCTACCCAGTGAGCATCACCTGGGTTTGACTGATACCTGCTCGTTATGCTTAGGGCATACGAGACATCTGGTCTAGTACATAACATAGCATACATAATTGAACCGATGGCCGAAGCATAGGGAACGCCCTTCATGCGGTTTATGTCCTCTTTAGATATAGGACTCTGAGTTTTGCTCAGATGTACACCATGTACCATTGGCAAGTTTCCTCTCTTAGAACCCTCCATCTTGAAGCGTCTTAAGATCTTGTCAATATATGTACTTTGGCTTAATCCAATTAAGCGTTTCGATCTATCACGATAGATCTTTATACCAAGGATATAAGTTGCTTCTCCTGGATCCTTCATCGCGAAACACTTCCCTAACCAGGTTTTTACACCTTTAAGGGTAGGGATGTCATTTCCGATGATCAATATATCATCGACATATAGGATCAGGAATACTATTATGCTCCCACTGACTTTCTTGTATACACAAGGTTCATCTTCGTTCTTTAAGAAACCAAATTCTTTAATCTTTTCATCAAAACGAAGATTCCAATGACGAGATGCTTTCTTCAGTCCATAAATGGACTTTTGCAATTTACATACCTTTTCAGGAAAATTTGGATGTTTAAAACCTTCTGGTTGTACCATGTATCCACACACGAACACGCGAAATTCCACCGGGTGCTAGCTCAATAACCCTAGATCTATATGTGTTTTATAGAAAAGAAAAGGGATTCTTTTCTGTATTTTGTGAAAGGTTATTCTAACTCAATTGTCTATCAAATGGTTTAGCCTAACCCCTTATTTATATCAGAAGAATTATAGTCTAACTATAATTCAACTAATAATTAAATAAGGTTTAATTATTATCTGTAATATTCAAATCACATTCAAATATATATATATATATATATATATATATGTATATATATATATAATTATCATTTTTAAACTTTAAAATATAATTATATAAGTATATATAATTATCCTTTTAAACTTTAAAATATAATTACAGATAATTCCCCGTAATTAACATAATTACGTTTTCATCCTGTAATTATCATAATTACAGTTTAACACATGTTTTCATTAAATCCGGGTTTCTACAAATGGAAACAAACGCATTCTTTGTGTGCGACCCTATAGGTTTACATACTCCTCAACAGTATCTCTGTGTGACACGTGTCGTGGGCATATAATAACTTACAACAATAAATTAAGATCGTTGCGAATAGTCGTCTAAGAGCACCGGTAAACTGAAATATGGAGGCCTCGACAAGACAATGCGATAAATTATCGTCGATCTCTATTAACCCTCTCTCAAGAGCTGCTTTTCGAAATTTCGGGTGTAATACATCATTAACCATGTAAAGATCTTCAAAGCACGTAGGTCCAGTAATATGAGATAGAAGTAGGTGTAGATAATATTGTTCTCCTTCAGCAGAATTGGCATAAACCAGACGTCCTCTCATTGATCCTTGTTTTCGAGGATTCCATTTACGTGTACTGGCATTCCACGTGAAATGTTTCGGAAAATCTTTGTATAAATGTCGTCTTGCACTTATATCTGTTTTATTCCTCTCAAAAAATGCGGTCAACATTGTTCTCTTATCCCTCTCTCTATCAACAACCTCTGTCAATATATCATTCTCTCTTAACCTAACCAACTGTTTATTCGGAAGATGGACCTGTAAATCCATCACACAAGGGTGGATCTGAGAAAGTTGAAAACTAAAAATCTGCCAAATCGCCTCAGGTGGCGAAACATAACGTGCATCTTGAAACCTCTTTATCTCGTTGATAACAACTTCTTCTCTATCAGGATCAACATCTATAACCTGTTTGTCATGGTCCTTGTAAACATACTTGAAGACATATATCACATATATTATACTTGAGCAAACCTCAACGTTGATGTGACAGTTGAACATCATTAGCAGCTTTGGGTTATATGGAACCACCCATCTATTATCTAGGATATTTCCTCGTACATTCACATGCATCCCATTGTTTCTCCTCCGATACATCGTATATAAGTTATCTGCATGTGTTGTCTTGTCGTTGAATTGCTGAGGATATCTAAAATGATATTTTCTCGGCCCACCTTCCATACAAGGGTTGGATGGTCGTAAATGACCGCAAGGACCATGCATCATGTGCTTTATCACCAGCTGATGCATTTCAGGATACTTTGTTGGGTCCGGGATTTCAGCGCACATGATCTTGTCGTAATGGTCTGGTTTGTAATCTTGTGTTGTGGTTTCATTATCATGAGGAAATGTGCATGTGGCAACCCACGTTTTTGAAACTCGATGACATAAACATATCCCCCAACCTCACCGAGGATGTTCTTCTTGAAGAGTTGGTTTTTGAGATCCTCAAACTTGGCACGAAAAACTCTTGCAACAAGGTCTGGCCTATCTTGTGCGGTTTGACCGGGCAATAACTCTCTAACGATTTCAAGCCATTTTGGGTTACACGTCATAGTAAGAAATATATCATGTTTCCCGTCATCTTGAACTAAAGTCATGGCATCCATAAATCTTCGTCGCATATCACGTAGGCCTCCGATAAAACTTGCAGACAACACAACCCATTGTCCAACTCTAATTGGTTGAACCTCACCAGCATTGACATAATCCACAACACCTTGGTATAAATCTGATCTTATCTTCATCTGGGTTTTTTCAATAAATGAAAAACTTGCGGTTTCTATCTTGATGTACATATCTACCACGAACTGTTAAAACAATCTTCCCCCCAATAGAATCACGTTCTCACTCGATCGAATTTGGAACTTGTAACAATAATAATCTCGCATTTACTGTTTTCCTACCCCTTCCTGAGCCAACCTCTGCGTAATAGTGATTTTGAATAGTATATTTAATAAATGAGTGAATGAATGAGGTAATAAATATATGTGATCATGTTCTTATGTAACACCCCGAATTTCGTTATGTAATCCTGGTATTCTAGTGTTAAGCTTTTGTCGTTAGCACCGCGTTTGGTTCCAAGTTTGAGTTTGGCTTTTGGTGGGTTGGACAAACCACAATGAACTACGCGAGTTGCACCGCGACTTGAGGTCGCGGCACAACCCGCGAAACCCTCTGGATGGGCTTGGTTTTGTGTAAGCGGGCGAGTTATGCCGCGAGTTGAGGTCGCGGCATAACCCGCGAAATCAGCTGGCCGACTTAAGGGTTTCAGTTTCACAAATATCTCATTTAGATCTCATCTCTCAATCTCTAAACTCTCTCCTCTCTCTCTAAATATTTATCTCTCTCTCTCTCTAAGTTTGGTTGGTATTCTTTGGATCTTCGAGCTTCCGTTAATCGCTAGTATTAAGTGCATTGCTCGGGGTTTCAGTGTAGAAAGCTTCGTCTTCGCAAGGGGGTCGATATCTGGTTCTTCGGGTTTTCGTATAAACCTATTGGGTGAGTTCCTACTACCATTTTACAAACTTTATACATGTTAAAACTCTTATTTGCGAAATCCGAAGTATTTCTACGGTATGATTTCATGTTCTATACATTTTGATATAAATGGAGTTTTTGGTGATTTTCGGGGTTCCCGATCAGTTTTGACTAAAATGACGGGTTCCGCCTTATTATAAGTAAAATGATGTTTTGCTTGCCCATGTTGTGGCTTATTGAAAGAATGTTTATAAACTGGTTTTATGATTATCTTTCTTACCAGCAGTTGGTCTGGAAAACGACATTTTGAAATATAAATGTGTTGATAGCTATTTATCTAGCTTTGATGGTCACATGAAATATTGTGACAAGTCCTGACTATACTAGTGGATCCCTAGGTATCGAGTCAACTTATGGCTGGGAAGGATATGCCCCTTCTATTGTAATTAAATACATTTGATCCTCGGGGGCAACTTGGTACGGTTATGTGAGACCGGTTACTAGCCATGGGTCAAATTGTAGCCTAACGAACGAGTATGACATGGTTCCTCGGGGGCCCTCCCTCACATCGTAGTACGGACCGTAGCGTTCGTGGCCATGGTTCCATGTATTTAGCTCATAACTCGGATTGGTGGTAATCCTTGGTAAAATGGTTCTTTTGTCATCGTATGATGAGTTTTGGACCGAAAAGGCCCGGTTGTGGCGAAATGTTATCTTTTATAAATTAAACCTTTATGAAAAGGTTTTCTTATGATACTGATGTTTATATCCCTGATTTTGTATAAACTGTATGTTCTCACTAGGCTTTAAGCCTAACACTTTTTCTCAAATGATATGTATAACCTTTAGCGGCGGGTCGCCGAGGGTTTGAGTGTCGAGTGTGGACTCGAGGCATTGTTGAGACGACTAGTATTTGGAGTTGGGCATTGTTAAGTCCCATTCTTGAATGAATTTTGGATCATCAGCTGATGTAATCTATATAGTTAAGTTTAGATTAGTTTGTTGATGAATTCTATATCCGCTCAGATGTTGTATAGTCTTAAGGACTGATCCCCTTTATGGGAAGTTTATATCATTACGGATGTCTTGTTGCCATATTTCCAGGTTTAAAATTACTCTGAATTTTAGAGTGTTACATCTTACCTTCAAGATCTTCATCAAAGTTTCCGTCTTCATTAACAATTTCATCGATGCATACTCCATGTCTGGGTATTCTAGCATGCCATCCAGACTCGCCGTTGGGAAAAACAAAGGATATGACAAAGGATCATAACAACCATAATGAGGTTCAATTTTTTTTACCGTAGTCGGACATCCCATATACAACAATATTTCTCATGTATGCAGTGATGTTGTCATTGCCTTCAACCCAAATACCAGCAAACTTGTAAAATGGTAGAATTTTGTAAGTACCATATATATGATACATTTTTATTTAAATAAGATAAAATAAATACTTGTATTTCAACCTCAGATGTGGTCGGTCGGTTGTACACCCTCTGGTCAAGTTCCACGGAAGCATTCAAAGTGACTCTATAATTGTCGAGTGGTCCTAGCTTCGCAAGGCTTTGAAACGTTCTCACGTATGGGTTTATAGAAAGCACACGAGTCAACATTTCAATGATGTTTCTATCAAGATTTGGCCATTGTAGTCTGCGAAAACTCAGATTCGGCATCATAAAAATAAAGTTGTAAGTACCTAGGTTGTCCATCCCTAGGAACTAACTGATCGATTCTATGATATATTCCTCCTTGAGAACGAAATGTATATACTCCATATGTCATATTTCTCACAGTATTATCCAAAGTTACTCCCATTGACGGGAATGAAAAGTTTGTGTTGTATGCACGAATATTATGCCTAAACATTTTGCCTAATTCTGACTGCATTGTAAATAGATGGTATAGTTCTTCAGGAATGGGTGAGTATGCCAACTTTGTCTTCCCACTCATGCAACAAAAGGAAGGGAATTCAAATTCGAACCATTTTGCTCCACAATGTTCACATGCATTTTGTTCCTTCAAGACACGATGTTGTTTCGGGACCCCATCATAGAGAAAACTGTATGGATCCTCCTATTGGATCTCAACATTTCTGTTATTTTCCGTCCTTCATTGATAGTAATTTCGGTTAATAATTTGTCTTCTTTGAGCAACAGTTAGTGCACTGACAGTGGTTGTTTCATTGGCATTCGCTTGTGTCGTCTCCTTGCTTCACTGATAATAGTTTCGATTAACAATCTTTCTTCTTTGAGCAAAAGTTAACGTAGTGACAGACGTTGTTTCATTGATATTCTCTTGTGTCATATCCATTGGAGATATATTTGTAATGTGTTGACTACTTCCTTCACCAAGCGCTATGTAAGACATTTGAATATGAAAATTAAGATTATTATAAAGAAATGGTAAGATCGAGTTCAAAAATAAATACTAACTTGTCGATTCTTAATTCACAACTTCGTCAAAGAGAGGTAGCAGTATTCCACGATTATTTTGAATGCCCATGACAGAAAACGTCATGCCAATAAGCCTCTAGTTTATGTCAATTCCAAATTACAAAATAATAATAATCGTAATTTTTTTACCTAAACATAATTGGCTTGTTCCTTGTGTATTAAAAGCATTTCTGTTATTTTCCTTGCTTTGTTGATAATAGTTTCGATTAACAATCTTTCTCCTTTGAGCAAAAGTTAACGCACTGACAGATGGTGTTTCACTGATATTCTCTTGTGTCATATCCACTGGAGAGATATTTGTAATGTGTTGACTACTTCCTTCGCCAAGTGCTATGTAAAACATTAGAATATAAAAATTAAAGATTTAACTATAAAGATGTAACACCCCGAATTTCGAAAGGGTTCTTTGAGAGAAATCGAGGAAGAAGAAGAAAGGAAGAAAAATGGGGCATGTTTTCTGGTCTACAGGGCGCACGGGTCGTGCTCATTTCTTCACAGAAATGGCACGGGTCGTGTTGGGCCACAGAAGAGTTGGCACGGGTCGTGCCATTTCCTTCACAAAAGTGGCACGGGTCGTGTCCTTTGACAGCAGGAGCATCAACACGGGTTAAATGAGATTTTTCCCCAAAATGCATTCACTTCTCATTTCTATCTCCCATTTCTTCTCTCCCAAAACCCCCCAAACCCCAAAATCAAACCCTAACTCATTTTTGGGTGTCCTCCTCCTAAAATCAAGTAATCCTTCTTCATCTAGCAAGCTTGGAGGTTGGAACCATAATCTCCCATCTTCATCTTTTCCACCTTTGTTTCTAGGGTTTCATCCAACTTTTTCACCATCTTGAAGATTAGAGGTTTGAGGTTTATTTTGGAAGATCTAGAAGAGTATTGTTGATGGGTTCAAGCTTTAGTAAAGGTAATCTTCTCTTCTCTTCAACTATGGAAATTAGGTTTTTGGTATATATTGAGATCTTCAAGTATAATGTTTAGGGAATGACCTCTTATGGTTAAATATGGGTATTTATGGTCGGAAATGTGTGGATCTAGGTTTTGGATGCTTAAGTTGAAGGGTTGGAATGGATGTCTTCGGAAAGCTTTGGGTGGGAGTTATGCTTAGAAGGCCAATGGTTCGGGATTGAAAATTAGGTTTAACTTAACCTAGCAAGGTGAGTTCAAGTTGATTTGTGAAAACGGTGTACATGCCAAAATGTTTATTTTAAAGTGTTTTGTGTCTTACATGAAATTGTTAACTGCTGATAAGTTTGATTATTTTAAAAGTGTTTAACTTTATAAACTTATATAGCACACGTCTTCGGGATTTGGGGCATTTTGATAAATAAATCATATATTTTGGGTATCTAAATGATTTATTGCATGGAGCATATTTTGAGTATAAATGCATTTTATTGAGTGTCATGGGATGGTTTGAAAGGATAAAAGGTATAAACCCACTTGGAAAATGTTTTGTCCCAATCTAAATCATGTTGGAGTTATTCGTGTGTGTTGAAGCATGGGTTGCATTATTTCGGGTCGTTTACGTTTGATTTCATTTTATGATTTTCAATGTTGAGTCTTTGGGTTTGTTGAGCTTATGGCTCGTTTGGATTTTGTTGGGTTATGAGGACACTTGTCCGGTTTTGATAGCTCATTGTAGAGCGCTTGGTTATGATTTGCATTTATTGCATCTTATTTGGGAATTACATGTTTTGAATGCTTTAGTTTATTCGTTTTGAGTCATGTAATGTTTCAGCCCCGTCTACTATGGATCCATTAGCACTTTTGTTATTTTGGACGATGTTGGGACGACTAGCCTCTCACATCGTGGCACGTTTGGCATCGGATTGGGTTGTAAGTACTTCGTGCGACACGTTAGGCATCGGATTGGGTTATAAGTCCTTCGTGCAGTATCTATGGGTGTATGCTGAAAGATGCTAAGCTCGATACTTTTATTATTTGTCCAATGGTGGAACGCTAGTTAACCCCCATTGCGGCGCGGTTTGGCTTCTTCGGTATGGTGTAAGTCCTCCGTGCAAGTATCTATGGGTGTATTCTGAAAGATGTTGAGCCCGATACTTAATACCAGTTTAACGTAATGTGTGGCTTACTTTGTGCACGTCGCATTATGCGGAATCGGGTTTCCCCCGTCACCGAAAGGTGTTGCTTTTGGGCTGAGTCTTTTATATATTTGTTTTCGGTGACATTTTGCATACACGAGTTCATTCCATGTTTTATGGGTTGAGTATTAATCCCTACCCGTGTTTTGGGGTGTTTTGGGATATGAAGTATTATTTACATTATCATAACTTGGGAGTCAATTTATATCCACGTTTTGAGTTTGAGTTATCTCTCTTATGCTATAATCTTAGAAACTTGAGTTTACTCATATGTTGGTCGTTTATTTTATAAAGCTTACTCGAATTTCATTATTCGAGCATTACCATTATTCTCGTTTTGAATAAGTGTTGGATTTCATTATTTCACGAAAGAACGTTTTGGCGTTGAGGCATCCACTTATAAAATGCATATTATTTGTAAACGAGTTGTTCTCTTATATTTTTTTGATAAATCATTTTAAAGGATCATGATTATAAGTTATCATACTTTCATTTACGTTTTCCTTTATAATCATGATATAAAACTCTTGAACTCACTAGGCGTTAGCCTAACATTTTTATTTGTCGGCATGTGCAACAGGTTCCATTTCGGGATTAGTCTAGCAACATTGTGAAGAGATGAGTACTAGTTGTATGCTCGAAGAGGTGATTAGCTTGTTGAAGTCTTCCGCACTTATATTGGAGATAGCGATTGATATTGGGTTATAGTAACACCCGACTTTAGATAGTCTTTATGTAAGACTTTATTTACTTGTTAATGGTTCAATCTAGAAATATATTTCAATTATGGGCTTGTAGTAAGAGATTTTATTATCCCTTTTAGGTATTGTTGAAAGTTTTTTTTAAATTAGTCGCTATTTCCAAATTGAGGGTGTTACAAAAGAAGTGATAAGATCGAGTTCAAAAAGAAATAATAACTTGTCGTTCTTGATTCACGACTTTGTCAAAAAGAGATAATAGTATTCCACGCTTATTTTGAATGTCTATGACAAAAAAACATCATGTCAATAAGCCTTTAGCTTATGTCAATTCCAAATTACAAAATAATAATAATCGTAATTTTTTTACGTTGAGGTCATCATGTGTCAACCCCGAATCTAATTGGCTTGTTCCTTGTGTATTAAAATCATTTCTCTTATTTTCCTTGCTTCGTTGATAATAGTTTCGATTAACAATCTTTCTTCTTTCAGCAAAAGTTAACGCACTGACAGGGTTGCGTCATTGATATTCCCTTGTATTGTCTCCATATATTGACTACTTCCATCGCCAAACTCTATTTTTCTCTTTTTGTTTGTCTCTTTTTGGGAGACATCAATATTTGTAGTTTCTTCATCGACAATCCTCAATACACCTTAAAACAACATAGAAGCAAGGAAATCATGAGGAATTCATCTTTTGGGAAAATCATGTGTAAGTTATTATATGCCCACGATACGTGTCACACAGAGATACCGCTGAGGAGTATGTAAACCTATAGGGTTGCACACAAAGAATGTGTTTGTTTCCATTTGTAGAAACCCGGATTTTATGAAAAATATGTGTTAAACTGTAATTATGATAATTACAGGGTGAAAACGTAATTATGTAAATTACGGGGAATTATCTGTAATTATATAATTATATTTTAAAGTTTAAAAGGATAATTATATATACTTATATAATTATATTTTAAAGTTTAAAAGGATAATTATATATATACATATATATAAATATATATTTGAATTTGAATTTGAATTTGAATATTACAGATAATTACTAAACCTTATTTAATCCTTAATTGAATTATAGTATAACTATAATTCTTCTGATATAAATAAGGGGTTAGGCTAAACCATTTGATATACAATTGAGTTAGAAAATCCTTTCAGAAAAATACAGAAAAGAAACCATTTTCTTTTCTGTAAAACACATATAGATCTAGGGTTATTGGGCTAGCACCCGGTGGAATTTCGCGTGTTCGTGTGTGGATACCGCTAGAGGAAACCTCGATTGGTTTCTAAGTGCTCAGCTAGTTCAACCACAACAGATCTGAAAAGGTACATCTCTAAACAACCTATGGTGTGGTTCTTATTTAATTAAATGCATCATTAGATCCGATTGGGTTTTAAGATTTAGAAAAGTTTTCTATTTAATTTTGTAACCAAAATTCTTTTTAATTTCCGCTGCGTATAACGGTTACAATTTATTTTAAAACCCAACTGTGGTATCAGAACAAGGTTGAGCATTTAATTAAAAAGGGGGGGGGGGGAACATAAGATGTTATATGGCAATAAAATTTAGTATATATGTTTATATATTTGACCCATCCTAATAAACAATATACGTTTGTATTTTTGGTTAAATAAAATAAATAAAACAAAATGAAAGGAAAAGATAAGAGGGTGTCAATTATTAAAATAAAAGGAAGTAGTCGACTCTTGTTTGATAAATTAAAAGGGTTATCAAAACCCTAATGGGATATTTTCTATACCAGTAGCCACATCTCCAAAAAGGTTTGGGAAACCTTATCAAACCCTTCTCCTTTTTCTCATGCCTTTTTCGACTTGGTTTGCGTTTGTTGTCGTGTTTTCTTCTCTAAGAGTTCAAATGGTCGTTTTGAATTTTGAGTCAAGACTTTATGTTGTTTGTTTGAAATCGGTTAAAACTTTGACATTAATATAATGGTCACTTTATTTATGTTATTTATTTGACCAAATTATTTTAATTATGTTTAAAATTATAATTAATGGGTTAGTAACCCACAAATTATAAGATTGACTCCAATTAAATTTAAATTGCCATATAGTATTTTGTTCCAGTTTTGGCCTTTATATTTATGTTAAATTATATCGGCCAAATATTTATATATGTATAATATATGGTTTGCCCCAAGACCCGTGGTTGATTTATTTTTATTTTGGAAAATTAAAATGTATTAATTGAATGGGATGTAATTTTAATTTTTTAGATAGGTCCAAATGTAAAATAGATTAGGATATGTTATCTTTTTATTGTAAATCATCCGAAGACGAAGTTTCAAGAAATCAAGACGGAGACCCTGGAGTTCACCAAGATGGCGAGGCCAGTGGGAGAAGATTGATGATGTCCTTAGATATTGACCGTGGTTGTTGTGTTGGCTCACAACACCACATTAGGGGTAAATCCATATATTATCTTGTATGTTTATTATGTGTTTGTTTTTTTTATTTATTGATTTATTATTGTTATGATAATTGCAAACGCTTAAAATAAAAATCAAACGCAAAACAATTTTAAATCGGTAAATAAAATATGATATTTTAAATTGATATGTTTATCAAACTCAACCCGATTTAACAAAATAAACTTTTAAAACAAGATTTTAGAGATAAATTCAAACGTTTTAAAAGAATTAGAATGTTTTCTAAAATTAAACCTTTTTAAAAATGTAAACTTAACGCCATCCATTTAAGGTACTTGTCAAGCATACATGATCCTGGTATGGTCAGTGCTCAGCCAATCATGCCGGTTGAATGTAGTGTAAGATAAGGAGCCAAATTAACGAGATTTAAGTGGACAGTTGTTTGGCCATTCAATTAAATAGTCGTATTTTGGACGACTGATCCTAGTAAACCCTAAGACTAGTGTTTAGGTGGGATCACGATACCTTAGTATGGTTTGTTTACTTGAGAATATCATAGACAGTTGCTTGGCCATTTATGAGTACTTTCAAGGCGTTGAAGTGGGATTAAACGTGCCAATTTCAATATATGATATATTGAATAGGATCTCACAACATCTAATAGTTATGTTGAACATAATTGAATGATGCCTACCTAAATAGCCTAATTTCATAGACAGTTGCTTGGCCATTTATGGAAGTAGGTGACATATGGATCTTAGCTCAAATCAATTTTTTTAAAAGGTTAAATTAATTTGAGATTTTAAAAGAATTACTAAAATTGAACTTATTTTGTAGATGGCCGCTAACGCCTCCAACCAAACTGTATGTACAAACGGCTTATCCCAATTTACATTACGATCAATACTTGACAAGGATAAAATGAACGGTACGAACTTCGTGGACTGGTTTCGTTTCTTGAGTGTCGTCCTTAAGCACGAAAAGAAGTTGCACGTTCTCGAAAACCCCCCTCCAAACCCTCCTGCCAGAAATGCTTCAGCCGAAGTCAGGGCTGCTTATGATAAGCATCTCAATGACTCACTAGATGTTAGCTGTCTGATGCTAGCATCCATGACTCCCAAGCTACTGAGGGAACATGAAGACATGAATGCGTGGGATATGATATCCTCTATGAAATCCATGTTTCAGTTACAAGCAAGGCAAGAGAGGTTCGATACAGTCAGGGCATTGCATGCTTGCATGATGACTAAGGGTTCATCAGTCAGTACCCACGTTTTAAGAATGAAAGGGTATATTGACCGATTAACCCGTCGTGGCTACCCACTGGGTCAAGAATTGGCAACCGACATGGTTCTCAATTCTTTATCCAAGTCATATGACCAGTTCGTTTTGAACTACAATATGAATGGTTTGGAGAAAACTCTCACGGAGCTTCACAGCATGCTTAAAACTGCTGAGAGAAATATGAAATCCAAGTTGGATTTATCCAAACCAAAACAGGTGTTGATGATCAAACCTAAAGGTGGGATAAACAAGAAGAAAAGGGTGGTTACCAAGGGTAAAAGAAAAGTTGGAAGCTCCAACAAGGAAAAGGGCAAGAGAAAGATTCCTGAGGAAGCAGTTTGCTTCAACTGCAACCAGAAGGGACATTGGAAGAGAAACTGCCCCGCCCTATTGGCAGAAATGAAGAAGCAAAAGGCTAATGGAGTCGAACCTTCTGGTATGTTTACCATTGATTTATTCACTTCTGACTCTGATTCCTGGGTATTGGATACTGGGTGTGGTACTCACATTTGTACTACTTTTCAGGGACTAAGAAATGAAGAGAAAATGAAACCAGGCCAGATGGACCTTCGAATGGGGAATGGAGCTAAGGTAGCTGCTATTGCTCAGGGGACTTATGACATGAAGCTGCCAAATGGTCTTATTTTAGCACTTAGCAAGTGTTTATATGTACCTAGCATTACTAGGAATATCGTTTCTTTTTCTCGTTTGCAACAAACTGGATTTATGTTTACTTTCAGTAATGATTCAATTTCAGCTTATCTTAACAATGTTTTGTATTTTGTGGCCAAACCACACAATGGTGTTTATGAAATTGATATGCAAAATAGTTGTAATTATGAATCAATGTATAATGTAAACAATAAACGAATTAAGCGAGGCTTAAATCAGACCTATTTGTGGCATTGTCGTCTTGCACACATAAACAAGAAACGCATAGCCAAACTCCAGGCGGACGGAGTGTTGGAATCATGTGATGATTCATATGATGTATGTGAATCTTGCTTAATGGGCAAGATGACAAAAGCGCCTTTTAAAGGTGTCAGGATCGAAATTCGAAACAAGAATTTAAACTTAACACTCAGAAACTATGTTAAAGAAGTCACGGAATAACACTTCAACAATAAATCAATCAAACAGTGTATGAACTAAAATCACAAGTTATATTGAATTAACTTAATGATTACAAACAAAACCTCAATCTGTTGAACAGATTCAACAGACGTTCTATACTTCTCTAAAGAAAGGATTAAAACTAATCTTGAGGTTAATTCTCTATAAAGGTATATGCAAAAACCTTGTTAAAACTTGTTTTTCTATAAAAAACTACTAGACTATATATACATAACTGATTACAAGATAATTACTAAAGAAATATTAATCTTCATTATCCATTCCATAATTATCTTCAACATTATCTTCAGCTCCTAGTCTTTCGTATCAATCCATCTTTATCTTCACGAGCAGCATTAATCTCCATAGCAGTATTAACATCCTCAGCAGTACTAACCATGTTTACAGTAGTAATTCTTCAAGCAGTACTAACTACTAGCAGTACTAACTTTCCAAGCAGTAGTAATACTACTAGCAGTATTAATCTTCTAAGCAATATTAATTCTTTCAACAGTAGTAACTCCTTGAAGCAGCACTAATTGGACTTGGCTCATTTCAGACCCAACAAAAGGCAAACCCGAAAGGGCAACAGAACTATTAGGGATTATACATACTGATGTGTGTGGACCCTTTAGTTCAACCACAAGAAATGGTCATCGCTACTTCATTACTTTTACTGATGACTTCAGTAGATACGGGTATGTTTACCTAATGAAAAACAAATCTGAAAGCTTTGAGTTTTTAAAGAGTTTCAGAATGAAGTAGAGAATCAACTTGGCAAAAAGATAAAGACACTTCGATCGGACCGGGGTCGGGAATATCTAAGCCAAGAGTTTATTGACCATCTAAGAGATAACGGTATAGTATCCCAATTAACTCCTCCCGGAACACCACAACATAACGGTGTGTCTGAAAGAAGGAATATAACCTTGTTGGACATGGTTCGCTCTATGATGAGTCGTACCAATCTGCCTAAAAGTTTCTGGGGTTATGCCCTAGAAACAGCTGCCCGAATACTAAATAGTGTGCCAACCAAAAAGACCGATAAAACCCCTTTCTAACTATGGACTGGGAAGATCCCAAAACTGTCATATATGAGAATATGGGGTTGTGAAGCTTATGTTAAGCAGGAAGCTTCTAGGAAACTTGATTCAAGGTCTGAAAAAATGCATCTTTGTAGGATATCCAAAAGAGACAGTTGGATATTACTTCTACAAACCCAGCAAGAACAAAGTTTTTGTTGCTCGCCGCAGTGAGTTCCTAGAAAATGATTTTCTATCGAGAACCACAATGGGGGATACAGTAGATCTTGAAGAAACTCAAGAACCACAAGATGAAACAATGGTTGATACTGACAATCAACATGATGTTGAGCCTCAACAAGTTGTTGAAGGTAATGACGAGATACAAACAATCCGAAGATCGAATAGGAGTCGTCAAGAGCCTGAGAGATATGGTTATCTCATTGGCAATGACGATACGGTTCATGATGAACCCGTAACCTATCAAGAAGCCGTATCAGGTTTAGAATCTGATAAATGGCAAGATGCCATGAAGGCTGAAATACAATCCATGTCAGATAACCAAGTTTGGAACTTGGTAGATGCACCTACTGGCTGCAAAGTTGTAGGGTGCAAGTGGGTATTCAAAAAGAAAACTGACATGGATGGGATTGTACATATCTATAAGGCTAGGTTGGTAGCTAAAGGTTTTACTCAGACTCATGGAGTAGATTATGATGAAACTTTTTCTCCAGTAGCCATGATTAAATCCATCAGGATACTCCTTGCCATAGCTGCATTTCATGATTATGAAATATGGCAAATGGATGTTAAAACCGCATTCCTTAACGGAACTTTAAGCGAGGACGTGTACATGGTACAACCAGAAGGTTTTAAACATCCAAATTTTCCTGAAAAGGTATGTAAGTTGCAAAAGTCCATTTATGGACTGAAGCAAGCATCTCGTAGTTGGAATTATCGTTTTGATGAAAAGATTAAAGAATTTGGTTTCTTAAAGAACGAAGATGAACCTTGTGTATACAAGAAAGTCAGTGGGAGCATAGTAGTATTCCTAATCCTATATGTCGATGATATATTGATCATCGGAAATGATATCCCTATCCTTAAAGGTGTAAAATTCTGGTTAGGGAAGTGTTTCACGATGAAGGATCTAGGAGAAGCAGATTATATCCTTGGTATAAAGATCTATCGTGATAGATCGAAATGCTTAATTGGATTAAGCCAAAGTACATATATTAACAAGATCTTAAGACGCTTCAAGATGGAGGGTTCTAAGAGAGGAAACTTGCCAATGGTACATGGTGTACATCTGAGCAAAACCCGGAGTCCTATGTCTAAAGAGGACATGAACCGCATGAAGGGTGTTCCCTATGCTTCAGCCATCGGTTCAATCATGTATGCCATGTTATGTATTAGACCAGATGTCTCGTATGCCTTAAGCATGACGAGCAGGTATCAGTCAAACCCAGGTGATGCTCACTGGGTAGTAGTAAAGAATATTCTAAAGTATCTGAGAAGAACCAAAGAAATGTTCTTACTGTACGGCGGTCAAGAAAGAGATTTGTGTATTCAAGGATACACAGATGCTTGTTTCCAAACCGACCGAGATGACTATAAATCACAGTCGGGATACGTGTTTATGTTAAACGGGGGTGCTGTGAGCTGGAAGAGCTACAAACAAAGCACAATAGCGGACTCAACTACAGAATCGGAGTACATTGCAGTGTCGGACGCCGCAAATGAAGCTGTTTGGATGAAGAAATTCATCACAGATCTCGGAGTAGTCCCCAGCATATGTGACCCTGTC
Organism: Arctium minus; assembly: GCA_954870635.1. Classification (NCBI taxonomy): domain Eukaryota; kingdom Viridiplantae; phylum Streptophyta; class Magnoliopsida; order Asterales; family Asteraceae; genus Arctium; species Arctium minus. The sequence goes on along the minus strand of OX941081.1, from coordinate 23,644,249 downwards.
GAGATATATTGCGACAATGAGGGTGCCATTGCTCAGGCAAAGGAACCAAGGTCACATCAGCGCTCCAAGCATATCATGAGACGATATCACCTAATTCGAGAGATTATTGAAAGAGGTGACATAAAGATATGTAAAGTTCGATCAGAAGACAATCCAGCAGATCCTCTTACCAAACCTTTGAGTCAAAGCAAGCATGATGCTCACATTAGCTCAATAGGCTTGAGGTTTTGTAATAATTTAGTCTGATTTGTAAAATTTTAGAAATCTTTTACTTTGTGAACATTAAAACAGTTATGTTTTACAGTTATGGCATATTGGATATGAGTATTTAATTAAAACATCTATATGTTCGTTTTAGCATGTTTAACTATCCTTAAATGAATATGATGATCATATTATTTAAAATTGTCCTTGATCACTTATTACTAGGGGACTAGTAATAAATCAAGATCATTACGAAGACTGGTCATAGTCCAAGTTGGAAGTGCACTAGGTGCAACCAGAGTCACATGCGCTTGTCGGAGCACAAGGCGTTGGATAAGACCCGCGGTCAAGATCACCTCATAGATCGGCGTCATAAGGTGAGTCTTGAAATAGTATAACACTATTTATCCTCAGACCTGAGATGTGCATTGGGATCTAATGCACAAAGAGTGTTATACTTTGATATAGTCTAACGTTACCCTTGACCGGGTAATCATAAGGGCTATATTAGGTATAACATGAATTGTGTAGTTAGTCGTGTACATGCAATATGGGATTTGCTCCTCTCAAGATGAGAGAGATATTTCTGGGCCCCTCGATTACATATTATGATTTACATGCATGAACAAGTGGATTAGTTGGACTAATGACACTTGTATAATCAAATATGTTGGGATCGAGAAACACAATCTTTGAACTATAAATGATGAGATAGATCTGCCTTAAGTTCAAAATAAAATATCGTGAAGCAAAAGGATAATGAATGATTCTACTATATGATTGATTAGATCAATCAAATTGCTCGAAGGTAAAAGCACATTTACATAGCCCTAGGGGCGGTGACGTGTTGCTAGACGTTTACCATCGTCTGTGTTACTGTGTATCGTGTGCAAGTGGGAGAATGTAAGTTATTATATGCCCACGACACGTGTCACACAGAGATACTGCTGAGGAGTATGTAAACCTATAGGGTCGCACACAAAGAATGCGTTTGTTTCCATTTGTAGAAACCCGGATTTTATGAAAAATATGTGTTAAACTGTAATTATGATAATTACAGGGTGAAAACGTAATTATGTAAATTACGGGGATTTATCTGTAATTATATAATTATATTTTAAAGTTTAAAAGGATAATTATATATACTTATATAATTATATTTTAAAGTTTAAAAGGATAATTATATATATACATATAGGGTCAGGTTCACGTGAGACCAAGCTGTTTCCGTAAGGCCGCGTGAGACCAAACCTTAATAAATGAAACTTCACACCGAAATACTGTGAAGGTAAAAAACATTCAAACCTTCATAATGTAATCACACTATGAAGGTAAAAAAACTAAACCAAGTTAAAAAAAATCAAACCTTCACAGATAAAAGACTGTGAAGGTATATCCGAACCTTCACAGTGAAGACGCTGTGAATGAAAAAAAAAAACGAACATTCACAGCAAAAAACACCGTGAACGTAACATTTACGGTGTTTTCCCTATGAAAAGTTCGATTTTTTTTACATTCACAGTTTTTTGGTGTGAAGTTTCATACTTTAAAGTTTGGTCTCACCGATCTCACGGAAACTGTTTGGTCTCACGCGAACTTAAGTCTATACATATATATATATATATATATATATATATATATATATGAACTAGAATTTGAATTTGAATATTACAGATAATTACTAAACCTTATTTAATCCTTAATTGAATTATAGTATAACTATAATTTTTCTGATATAAAGGGGTTAGGCTAAACCATTTGATATACAATTGAGTTAGAAAATCCTTTCAGGAAAATACAGAAAAGAAACTCTTTTCTTTTCTGTAAAACACATATAGATCTAGGGTTATTGGGCTAGCACCCGGTGGCATTTCGCGTGTTCGTGTGTGGATACCGCTAGAGGAAATCTCGATTGGTTTCTAAGTGCTCAGCTAGTTCAACCACAACAGATCTGAAAAGGTACATCTCTAAACACCCTATGGTGTGGTTCTTATTTAATTAAATGCATCATTGGATCCGATTGGGTTTTAAGTTTTAGAAAAGTTTTCTATTTAATTTTGTAACCAAAATTCTTTTTAATTTCCGCTGCGTATAACGGTTACAATTTATTTTAAAATCCAACATCATGTTACTTTTGGTTAGCCACAAATTTCGTGCAAAATCGAAAAGAAGAGAGAAAAAACGAACATTTTCTAATGTTTTTAGTAATATATCTCGTACACATACCTTTATTCGTATCTATATCAACTTGTGTAACATCATTGTCACCTTCCTCGTTTACAATCCTCATTTGACACTGTAAAATTACATAAAAAATAATATATAGTTTAACAATATTATGCTACATTGTACTTATTTATCATTACAGTTATTGGTATGTTAAAAATTATTATTTGATGCAAATTATTTTAATGATTGCACCAAATATCATCGGCAAATCGAACGACAATAAATATTTATAAAAACAACAAATAGAAAAATCACATGATACCAAAAATACAATCACTTCAAATATGTTTAGAGACAACAAATGTCAACTATCATTACGAAATGAAAAATCACAAATTTGTCTAAAAAGAACAAATACCAAGCATCCACCCCAAAATTAACAACATGTCTTTACGCAAAATGGTTATCACCAAATGTTAACACAACATATAATATCCAAAATAAGAAATCAACGTTAATAGCCCCACTCTTTCCTTAACAACCCCACTTTTTTATTTGCTTAACTCTTATAATATCCGCTTCCGGCATCTTTGGTTCTACATCAACCCTCGTTAACTCCGTAGAAATCAAAATATTCACTAAAAATTTTAGAAGCATTAAATTAATATATTTAAGAAATCATGGTATAGGAAAGGATTATATTAAATAAACTTATTACATACTTGACTCCAAATGGATGAGTTTAAGCCGGGACACATATATTATTGATTTTTCTTTGATTGCACGTGCAATCATTAGAGGCCGTGTACGCAGAGTGTATTTCAGTTTCATCTTGATTACATGTCCCCTATTCATAATTCAACGTTTTTAACGTTTCCAAATCGTTAGCTATCGTTAATGCATTGAGTACAAACTCTAGATATTATATAATTTAAAATTTAATGTTAGCTATCGTTATATCTAAAATTTAGTATAAATATTTGTAATATATGCACTTACGTCGCGTCTTGTATAAAGATTTCACATGAACCAATATGATAGACATTTTTACAATGTAGATAAGTTATCCGTACTCCAGCGATGACTTTGCCAACAACGTCTAAAAATTATTTATTATGAAAAAAAATTAAACTCAAGATATTATATAATATTATTCTTCAAAAAATCAAGATATAAACATAATTTTAACAAATTGTTTAATTTTACCAATCAGTGTTTTCTGACTCGTCCTTTTTTCCTGAACCGTTTTAAGTGTTGGGACCAACGGATAGAACACAAACCCATTTGCGACATCACACGACAACGGAGTAAGCTTTGTATTATGGTTGATGCGAATCACCCAATCGTCATGGGCAAAAGAGTATCGCTCGTAGGCCGGGGGATTTTCGTACAACTCTTCAACTTGAAAATGATGCAACAAATACACGCCATCCTTCAAAATGTAATGTCTATATGACGCTAAGGGTGTGTTTGGTATGTAGAACAGAGTGGAACTTGACAGAACAGAACATGTTTGTCCCATGTTTGGTGTCACCATATGTGGGACACGTTAGAACTAAGTGGAACAGACATGAGACACACTTGTCCCACTCCAACCCCCTGGAACTAAGGAGAACAACAATATTTTGACTAATATACCCTTTGTTAAAAACAAAAACAAAAAACATGTCTTCTCATCATCCACGCCTCCAAGCTAGGGGTGAGCAAAACCCGAATAGTCCGAAATCCGAATCTGCATCCGAACAAAAAATAAGGTGTTTTTGCAAAACCCGAATACCCCGAAATCCGATAATCCAAAACCTGACATTTGGGAGGATATAAGGGTACGGATTGGGTTTGATCATTGGCCACCCAACCCGTCCGAAAACCCGAAATAACATAAATCTATATTTTAAATTATATATATATATATTTATCTAATTATATTTTGAAAATCGTAAATTATAGTATGTTGAATTATTTTCTAAATTTTAAATTTGCTATCGATTTCATCAATCTTTCAATTGATTGTATTCATCCTAAAAACGATTGAATTTATATATAACTTTTGCATTATATAATACCCGAACCTGGCTGACATCAATCTGAAACTCGACCAACCCAAACCCGAAACAACCTAAAATCCGAAACTTAAAATTTGGGTTTTGATTTCCATATCCAAAATCCAATCGTGATAAATTAGTTTTATGTTTTTGATAATCCATTGCACTATGTATTAGTGATGTAAATTAGTTTTATGTGATGTAATCTATGATTTTTCATCAGGGGTAAATTCGTCATTTAACCAGTCTAGTCCAGTTATGCCATGTCTTGCCAAACGTTGGACAACTGTCCTATCCTGTTCTGTTCCGTCCTGTCCTGTTCCATCTTGTCGTGTCCTGTCTGCGTACCAAACGCACCCTAATAAACGGTGGGGGATTGTTGCTACCATTTTCTCTCTCTATTACACATTTAATAAAATAATGTACAACTATAGTAATTTATAAAATTTAATTCAAGATTAAGAATTTGCAACTTACATTTCTATCGAGTAAAATTAAAAGCAACCTCTTCTCCTTCACATCATTCCAAATATAGTCTACCCGAACAGTAGTTATGTTCCACCATCTAAAATGTTGGTTAAGTGGTGCAAAATCTTCAACAATCCAATGTCAATCCATTTTCTAGATAAGAAAACCTTACATATTAAATAGAAAAATAATCCCCTTAAAAAACGATTTCTTTTTCAAACGTTTTCTCTAAAATCTGTGTAGTTGTGTTAAGTTACAAGTGATACAAAAGTTTATAAATTTTAAGGTTAACAAACATGCTTTATGGAAATTTCAATATTGTTTTTATGTATAAACCATACTTCATAAAGTAATAAATAAACAATTAAATTGAAATCTTACATCCGTAAACATTCTTAAAATAGAGCACATAGTTAAAAACATTTATACTCCCGCATTGAGCAAGTTGGGGATGCAGAATCCATTATTCCAAAATAGAGCACATAGTTAAAAACATTTTACATGAAAAGAGATTTCTCATCAAGTTACACACAATAAAGAATCTGTTGTTAGAGCAATAAAATAGAAAGAAAACTATTACATAGTAAATAAATAATGGTTAAAATGAACACATTCTTCAATGGGAAGAGCTCCAAATAATTAATGTCTCACAAACACACCATTTTAATACAGTAGATCCATAACACTTCAATAGTCTTGAGGGTTTGGTGAAAGCAAAATAACATTTAATGGCTCTCTGTCTTTCATGTACAAATGACTAAACCAGGTTTTACAGAAAAAACACATGTATACATTATATAGTAAATAACAACCAAAAAGATTAACAGACAGGGTAGATGAAAAAAATACATCCTTTTCATTTTTTTCCAGTCAGCATAACGGATAGGACAAATCACATTTGATGGACAGGTGAGTGCAACTTGCATATTTTACAGTAGGCAATAGCAGAAAGATAAACATCACACGGAAAAGATCAATAAAGTAAAAAACTCTTGAATGCACAGTATTCTGCTGATAACAATAAAGAAATAAGATTGCAGATGTATATAACCTTTTAGATTGAACTTACACGCTAAAAAAACTCATATTTAGAAAAGGTTCATAGATTCAGATTCAGAGAGAAAAAGGCAACATGCAGGACTATTTGAAAAGGTTCATAGATTCAGATTGATAACGAAGCAGGAGACACATTACATTAATATAGGAGACACATTACATTAATATAAAAGTTGCTTTATATAAAGTGAAAACATAACGAAGCAGGAGACACATTATGCAATGTGTTGCTTTATGTAAAGTGAAAACATGTCGAATAAAAGTTGCTATCTAAAACAGGGGAGAGTTGGTTGTTGTTATTTGCAATGTGTTGTGTTCTAGATTGATTACCTAACCTCCATTACAATTTCTATCACTGAACATAAATCTATCACTAAAAGGCAAAACATCAAAGGGAAACATTCCCATCAACACTTGATATCTATTAACACTGATTGTGATTTTTCATGCTAATAAAGGTTTTAAGAAACTGAGGCAAAAATTTATAAAAAGAGGCATGGATTCCAAAATCATGATTACAGTTTCCACCGGAACAACGATTACAAATCAATATCATCTAATTCAATAAATTAGATTGTGAAGGAGAACCGATTGTGAAACGTACCTGAGCATATCGGGTGGATGTTGATCAACAATTGTAAAATTGAACCCTAGACCTCTGGATGGTGAACCGAAATAAAGTGGGTAGACCACAGTTTCTTCAAGTTCTAGAAAACTGCAATAACAAAAAATCCATAAAATTTGGCATTGAAATGAAAAAAAAAATGTCGGTCAAAACATTAGATTATGCCCAATTTTGAAATATTAAAGGAAAAATGGGGAATCTAAAAAAATATAGCTGATAAACAAGAAGACTTCATTATAATCAAAGAAATGCAGTCCAACAAACAAAAAGAAGTGAGACGAAATCAAACAAAAGCCAATAAAAGGAGTTCTAAGAAATTGATGATTCATCTTTGCTTCTACATTTGATGCCTAATGTAAGGTATATAGTAGAGATGACATACAAAATAACAACTACTGTAAGTCAAACACAAGCACCTTTCATTAGGTAAGATTCATCCTCATCTTGAGACATTGCCATTGAATCCACAACTTTCATTATTACAACACTAACACCTTCTTCACCAAGTGGTATAGGACTAACATGTAACACCCGTAATTCTCGGTAAGTAAAGGTCACCCCGTGCGCTTTCTTAGGTTTCTAAGCGGTGATTTTGAGTTGGGAACTCATCTATATTGGTCCCCATGAGAATCGAAGGCGATCCGTGCGAGAGAAGTAAGTTTGGGGGCTCGGTACGGTTCAGGCGAGAGTGCCCCGCGATAGTGATAGTGTCACTATCGCCAGGGCACAATCGCGGGGAGGTGTACCCTTGCGATACATCTTCGGAGAGAGTGACTCGCGATAGTGACACTGTCACTATCGCTTGTCACAATCGCGGTCGGGGGTTGTATGTTTAAATGATCCAATTTTGCTACCATTTCTCATAACCCTTCACCCTTTCTCTTCCAAATAGTTTCCTCACTCCCCATTACAAACCCTAACCTATTTTGAGGCCATTTCCTTGGGTTTCAAGGTGTTCCTTCATTATTAAGCTTGTGATCTCAACCTCATGTGCTAGTTCATATGTTCTTCCACCATTTCTTAAAGATTTCTAAATTTGATTTCTAAGTTTTGGGGGTTTTGCTCAAAACCTAATTGGAAGTCCATCCTCCTCATCTCTAAGCTTCTTTATGGGTATAAACACTCCTCGGATGATTTCCTAGTGTTTGGTTTCTTAAGTTTTGGGTTTGATGATTTTGGAGAAATTAGGTCAAATTAGGGTTTTGGCCAAGTTTGGGATTTTTGAAGTAAAATGTTTGGGAAATGATTCTATATGGTTGAATATGTTTATTTATGGTTGAAATTTATGGATCTAGGTTTTTGTAGGTTTTGGCTCGAGGATTCAAGTTTCTTCAAGGAAGTTCAAAGTGTGGTAAAATCTAGATTTAGCCTAAATCTAGCAAGGTGAGTTCAAGTTGATTTGTGAAAACGTTGTACATGCCAAAATGTCTATTTTAAAGCATTTATGTGTTTTACATGAAATTATCAACTGTTGAGTTATTTGGTAACTTTTGAGTATTTGAAATGTTTAGCTTATTAAACTTTATAAAACACCCACATTTGGGAATTTTGGGCATTTGATAAATAAGTCATAGACGAAAGTGTTTTAATGATTTATTGTATAAATGGATATTTGGTCACAAAAGCATTCTTAGTGTTTGTCGGGTCTTATGCATCACTCATGAAATGGGACGTTTTGAAAGTAAGAGTGTGTGAGTCCTTTGGGTTGGGTCATTCCCGACCTGGGGACCATTTTAGAAATAATAATCTTTTTGGGTTTTGGGCCGAAGGCCATTGGTGATTTGATAAACAAAGATTTTGAGGAAAGATGAAACTTGATTTATGTAACTATATTGGCTCTTGTGTTTTAGCCAAATGTCTATTAAGCCTTTTGGGGCTTGATTTGTACTCGGTTGAGTCTTTGGAACAATTGTTCGGTTTTGGTAGCTCGTTAAGGAGCCTTGGACGTATGGTGTACTTAGTTGCATCTTATTTTAGAGTTACATGTTTTGAATACGTTAGTTCATTCGTTTGAGTCATGTAACGTTTTAGACTGTAATGCATTGGATCCATATGCATATGAGTCAGTCAATTGGTTTAGCTGGGGACTTTATCCCCGTTTTGTAACTTGAAATAGGCATGGGGTCTTCTGACCAATAATTGCAGTTTTCTTGTGAACGAGCTTAACTGGGATGTTTTGGAATTCCAAGGTATAGACCCAGAGGGGTTGAACTTGATGAGTGCACGAAAGATTTCCAAGGTACAAACCTAGAGGGGTTGAACTTGATGATTATCCAAGCAATAGACATGGAGTTGTTGAGCTTGTTGGTTTGTTAGCTATAGACCCGGAAAGGTTGATGTTAACGAGTGTTTTATCCCTAAGTGATGCTCATATAACATTGATAAGTGGCCTAACTTTGTGTGCCCGCCACATTCGATGGAATTCGGGTCTCCCCCGTCACCGAAAGGTGTTGTTTTGGGTATTGAATTTTATTATCCAAGTTTTCGGTGACGTTTTGTATATATGGATTTTATCCTTGATTTATGGGTTGAATATTATGCCCCACCCGTGTTTTGGTGTTTTGGGATATAAAGTTTTAACCGTATTTTCATAAATGGAGAGTTCAATTTCTATTCACGTTTTGAGTGAGTTTTGGGTTGGAATCTATTTACGAAAGAACGTTTTATATTGGGATCTTTCCCTTGAAGTAGTTTGGATTGGAAAAACGTTTATATTGGGGTTTCTTTGCCTAAAATGCATATTATTGGAAAATGAGTCGTTTTCATATTTAAGACATATCAAATTGAAAGATTATGATTTAAATTGCATTACTCATTTTCAACGATATATTTATCCATGTTGAAAACTCTTGAACTCACTAGGCGTTAGCCTAACCCTTTTATTTGTTGGCATGTGCAACAGGTCCGGTTGGGAATAGTTCTAGTGACACTGTGCAGAGAAGAGTGCTAGTTCTGTGCTCGAGAAGGGATTACCTTAGTGAAGTCTACCGCATTTGTTTTCGGGAGGAGCAACCTCTAGTTGGGATTAAGTAACGCCCGACTTGGTATGGTATAACACCCTAAAAATAGGGATAACAAAAATCCGAAAAATGGACATGAGGTGTACTAAAATTGCCATAGCAAGAGTCTCCCAAAAATGGGGAAATGTATAAACAACCTTTTTAATTACAAATGTAATTTAACGGACAGCAAATAACAACCGACTAATCTAATTTCTACAACTAGAAAGGAGATTACAAAAGGGTTGTTATCAATAAACCTAAATGGTTCATTATCCAAAATATGATACGTCCATGTGCAAAATCCCCAAGCTCTCACCCCAAAGCAACTAAGCCTGCTTAGGACCGGCGCCGCTAGAACCTGAGATACACATCGACACCAAACAAGTGTTAGGCCAAAAAGCCTAGTGAGTTGAACAATAATAAGCATGCATGAATAGATACAATTCTTATCAGCAGTTAACCAGTGTTCAATATATGTGGAGTCATTAGGGGAGACCCAAAGCACCAATCAAGTCCCACCCAAGAGTCGATATACCTTGATGCCCTTAACAAGGAACACCCGAAAGGCCCGGCACACCCGAAGACTATCGCTAAGAAAATTCCCCGAATGGCAGAGGTCTAGGCACATACCATCACAGTGGCGCCCAAGACTACATCCTCCTAGTGTACTGACTTGGTTCGTCCACATAACGCATATAGGAGGTCCTTTAGGTGTATTTCAACCCAACATATTTCAATACCAACTACGGGTACAATATTTCCATCCTATCATCATGAAGTCTAACAAAAGACCTAAATGACAATCATGCTCATCTTGCATATGAATACGTCACCAAAATGGTGTTCCAACTAGAATCATCAGAATACCCATATATGCATACATTTAACATATCAAGGTACCTACATTATGTATCTATGAGGAAAGCCCCAAATAATGATACATATAACATAAATCATGGCATATCACCCATATTTACATTTCTAGCTATTTCCATAAAGAAATCCCAATCACTTAAACATATAGAGATAAAGTAACAAATAGAAGAATATGATGTGTATCTAGTTTTAACAAAGGTTTAGTAAACTCACAATCTAGGTTTTGAACCAAAAACCCAGAAAATAGATGGAACCCTAGCTTTGAGAAGATGAACCTTGGAGAAGATGAAGATCTTGAAAAATACTTCAATGCAACCACTTGGATGACTCTTCAATGATGCCTTAATGCTCTCACCAACTCAAAACCTAGAAATTATGAGGTAGGAGATGAAAACCCCAAAAATCTAGCTTTTGACACTTGGGGAAGATGAAGATGGAGATGGTGGTGAAGCTCCCAAACCGAAACCTAGGAGGATGATCTTAACTTTAGCAATAAATGGTGAGGATTTGGTGGTTGGAGAAACCCTAGATGAAGTAAATGAAGAGGGAGAGTTTTGGGAGAGAGCACTTGAAGATAGAAATGAGAAATGATTTAGTTTTGGAGAGAAATCATATTTAACCCGAGCTGTGCCCACTGCCATCACGCACGACCCGTGCGTTTTTCATGAAGGAAAGCGCACGACCCGTGCGTTTCCTTCTGGACTGCGCACGACCCGTGCGTTTTTCGTGAAGGAAGGCGCACGACCCGTGCGTCCCACAGACCACGAAAATCAGTTCCTTTTTTCTTCTTTTCTTCTTCTTATTTGGCCAAACGAGATTCAAGTGTTACATATGGTCCTTGTATAAGACTGGAGTTTATATTTGTTGAGGTCAAATAGACAATTTTATTTTTGAAGATTTATCTTTTACTTGATGTAATATCGAAATTTTAATTAGTTGCTCTTTCCAAATTTGAGGGTGTTACATAACAATTTTAGAAGGTAAAATTCATTGTCCTTGAAGAATACATGCATATAAGAAAAATGCATGGGTATTAAAGAAAAGTTAGGAATAAAAAAGGTGAGTCATCATGCTCGTTCAAAAATTATGTCGGTCACCCATGAATACTTAACTCATATAAGAGTAAAAAGTTAATAGCAAACATACCAAAAGTAAGCTTGTGTATTTGAATGATGTCCTAAAAAAAGCAAGTAGCAAAAGGATTGAGTGGAGCTATGACCAAGCAGGTCTGTAAATCGCTCAAATCATACAAGACTAAAAAGCAAATATCAAACAAAATGGTGAATCAAAATAAAGTGGGTAGATCACAGTTTCTTCAAGTTCTAGAAAACTGCAATAACAAAAAATCCATAAAATTTGGCACTGAAATGAAAAAAATTGTGGTCAAAACATTAGATTATGCCCAATTTTGAAATATTAAAGGAAAAACGGGGAATCTAAAAAAATATAGCTGATAAACAAGAAGACTTCATTATAATCAAAGAAATGCAGTCCAACAAACAAATAGAAGTGAGACGAAATCAAACAAAAGCCAATAAAAGGAGTTATAAGAAATTGGCGTCGAAACACAATCATACACATCGAGATTCAAAAAACGATTGAATGCCGACATTTTCACAATCAGTGTTAATAGAACATCAAAGGCAAAGATTGTGAACTGAGGTTTGTTTTAAGCGAAACCAGAAGTTAAAAATCACATTAGAGTTAAAACATGTAATCCAGAACGAAATTACTCTAAACCGATTGTGAAGGAGAAACCAATCAATACAGTTTCGAGAAGTTCACAACCGATTGTGAACAAATCAATAGAAACAATGATAACACATCAAAATCACCCAAATCATTACCTCAAAAAATCTAAGAACAAAGAGGCATGCATTCCAAAAACTTTTACAGTTTCCACCGGAACCACGGGGATGGAGGCAAAAATTTATAGAAAGAGGCATGGATTCCAAAATCATGATTACAGTTTCCACCGGAACCACGATTACAAATCAATATCATCTAATTCAATAAATCAGATTGTGAAGGAGAACCGATTGTGAAATGTACCTGAGCAGATCGGGTGGATGTTGATCGACGATTGTAAAATTGAATCCTAGACCTTTGGATGGTGATCGACGATGGAAGCAAAATTGATTTTGAGCGAAGGGTCGTTCTTGGAGATGGAGTTGCAGGTCGATTCTTAGATTTAAGCCCATGCTTGGAGAGTTGGAGGAGAACGAAGGGTCGTTCTTGGAGATGGAGTAGTCGTTCTTGGAGATGAAGCCGAGAAGCATGAATCGACACTGAAGAGAGATTTGAAAGATATACTGTAATAATGAGGTTGCATTAAAGATAGTTTTTAAATTTAAATTAAATCAGTGTATTGTAGGGTTGTACATTATGCTTTAAATGTTGTCTTTAAGACTTTTAGGGAATTTGGTTTATAAGGTAGTATAGATAATGTGTGAACTATGGATTTGGATTATAACCCTTAACGTTTGTATTTTATTTTGTGTTTAGTCTCTCATCCTAACGATTGTTAACATGCATCTCAATTAATTACGGGTAAAATGATCATTTTACCATTTTTTGAAAGCAACCTTTTCTTTTTCGTAAAAGAAAATGAAAGATAAATGTAAAGCAGATCGAGGGTAAAATGGTCTTTTTGCACCTCATTTAATTGAATAGAAAAAGATGACGGAGGTTAAGGTGCGGATCAAATCTAAAACAAGATGCAAACAATGAGGGTTCTTATGTAATAAACGAATTTCTGGGAGTAATTTTGTAATTCTCACCAAACGATTAGGACCAAATCCGTAATTCTCTTAAAAATATTGAGTAAAAAGGTAAAAAAATTTGGAGATGCGGGGTATCGATCCCCGTACCTCTCGCATGCTAAGCGAGCGCTCTACCATCTGAGCTACATCCCCGAGTGCTTGTTGTCTGACTCACAAAATTTTAAAATCAATTTCTTACCTTCAATTAAACGCCTAAACGGTTCGCTCAAAATGTTGCTCGATCTTCGTTCAATCTCGTCGCCGGTCAATGAATCTGTTTTGAGTTCTCTGATCATCGGTAGAACGTCCGGCGACCAGGGTACACAGTCCACTGCTGTTTTTATTCTTCCATGCTCACCACTTATTTGTATGTGAAGTTTCTGTTAATTTTTAGTAGCATTTCTTCAATTCAATCTCCGTTTGAAAAATTGCAGTAGTCGATTTGATGATCAATACGCGTATCTACACGGAGTGTATATAGCGTAAACGATAATGTAGGTTTTATTGCTTAGGGTTTTGTGTTTCTATGCTTTGAATGCTTGTACCACATAACTTTCATGCATTCCGTACATGTCCGCTCAATAGTACAGACAACAATGGGGAGAGAAAGGTCAGATGAATTTGTTTTTGAAAAAGATCCCTTCCTTATTTTATGTCAAAATTATCAGGATTTGACGATTCATGATGATGATTCTTTGGACTTCCTTCGAGTATTGGACCATTTTGTGCCTTCTCGTTATCTTCCGGGCATTAGTCATTCAATTAGTGTAAGCTGTCATTGTTTTATTGTACGGTGGTTTGGTGGATTGCTTTGTTTCGCTCTTTGGAAAAAAAAATTATCTTCTGAATTATCCTTTTCCCAAATTAAATTGAAATGCATATTGAAGATGCTCACTTCAGAGATGATCACGCTTCAAGTGCTATCACTTCATATTACCCCACCATTTTAGAGCCACGCATTTAATTTGATTAGACATGATTTGACAAAGTGGTTCTAGCTTGTTCTTTTTTTTTTTTCCTTGTTTTTTTATGGCACTATGTGTTTGCTTGGTTCTTATCGTGGAAATCAGTTTATATTTAGCATCGGTTGCAAATTGAGCAAACTGAATGGAAAAGAAAAGGGGCCAGGAAAACCGGTGTTATGCATGAATACCTTTTGATTCATTTAGCAACCTAATGTGATTTGAATGCACACAAATAATACATAAATAATACTCATGTATTTGAAATTAATATAATATCTAATATGCAATACTTAGTATAGTGATCTTCAGGCCTGGTTTTAGTCTAAGAATACAAAGGAACATACATCGCCATCTATGGTTGAATAGTGATTAGCAAGTCTCATTAACTCATACACATATAGGTAACCACCTATAGAACATATGCTATTGACTTAGAATATTCAGACTCCTGATGATTTGCAGAGCATTTGGATCTCATTTGAACCGTTGGTGCATTTTGATCCATACTTGTAGCTTTTGGCCCACAGGAGATATACAATGAAGTTCAGGCCACTTAGTACACACATTAACCAATAAAATCGTTCAAGATGATAATGATTTAAGTTGCTTCCGTAGAGCCATGGTGTGTGACGGAAGGTGCCTGTAACATGGTTCACTATTGAAATGAGTACTGAACTAAGATAGTAACCCATGGCCAATGAGGCCCACGAGAGAGATGTTGCCAAAGATCTCATGCTAAATGGGGCCTCTGTAAAGAAGAAGTCCATCATGCCAGCCAAGCTGAAAAGATCAGCTGACCCAAGGAACAAGTACTGCAAAGAAACCCAAAGGAAAGTGATTGGCAGAGGTTCTTTGGAGTCCATTAGAGCATCCTGATATGCCACTCTTTTCCGTTTCGTTTCCACTAGAGCTGCAACTGCCATGGCCATGATGGAAAGAAATAATCCGATCCCTATCCGCTGTAGATAAGTTATGCCCATTTCCGTTTTAGTTATCTTCCTTGCAAACGGGATGATAACATGGTTATACATTGGTGCTAGTACCATAATGAAGAGGACAGGAAATACAGGAAGAGAAGCAGGTGGGACACGTAAGGAGCCAATCTTAGTGTTCATTGTGGCTGATTGTTGGACAGAAAAGGTAGAGAGCTGAGCAAGGCAGCAGTTGAGCATTATGGTTGACATGAACACGGGGAAAATCTTAAGGACGATTTTAACCTCTTCTACCTGTTTAATGGTGACCTCAAATTTCGGAAAAGTAGACCTTTTGATAACTGCCTTATTAAGGAAGCTGAGATCTTTTGATATGTTCCCAGCCGTTACTTCCTCTTTCGCTTTACCATCTTCTTCCTTGCTTTCCCTTAAATATGATGTGGGGGATGGGTGCGTGCTAACTATAGCATTTGTGGTGTTCCTGGAAAAGCAACTATTGAGAATTGCTGCAGCAAGTACCTGGTGTTAAAAACAAAACTTAACACTTCAATTTTGTTATTAATCCACCTAGTTCCAAGTAGCAAAGGTATAGCTAGACTAAGGTGCTACCTTACATATGGTTGTAATAGGACTTCCTGTTGGGAGTTTGATCCTGTAGACCGTGGAACCAAGTAAGAAGATGGGGATAGAGATCAGAATTGCCAAACTGGAGATAGCAAAACCCCACTGCCACCCAATGTTGTCCTCAATCCACACGGCGAACGTCACTGCTATGAGTGCACCACAAGCAAGGCAAAATACATAGTAATTGAAAAACGATGATCTTTGCTTTCTTCCATGAGTGGTGTCTTCATCAAATTGCTCAGCTCCATGAGGGGGAAGGGAACCTTTTATTCCTCCGACACCCAATGCTACAAGATAGAGGCCTATGAACAAAACCGCTTCTTTGCCACCTTCAGTTTCCTGGCATTTAGCATTCCTGTTGGCTGATAAACAGCTTTCTGGTTTCAGGGAACGTGTGTGGGCTTGCATTGTAAGTATTAGAAGCCCCTGTTTCAATAGTCAAAATCGATTTACTGAGATTTACCTAATAACTTTCTTGTAATTTTACAAGGATTTAAGGAACTGATAAAACAAAATATGTCAACTTTCATAAAAATAACCTAAAGTTAGTTCTTGACTTTTAAAATATTGATAAGCATATCTGGCAAGGTTTTTAGGAAAACTATTGTGTTATGCATATCTTGACCTTGCATGCATATTACACTAGGATTTGTCATAGAAACCTACTTCTGTTTCCACTTTCACTTTGTATGTGCCCTCATCCCATAGCCTGGCCCAAGATGATCTGTTATGACTGTATGAATTCATGGGCATGATGTAAATTATATATTCTTGGGTTACATTGCATGGGTAAGCCTATGCTGAGACCATAAATGTTCAGGCCACGACAAATTTTAATTGGAAGATGCTAGTTGAAGCATAAATATTTCAATGTAATAATTTTTCTCTTTTTCTTAAAATGCATGGACCACACATGTGACAAGTCCATCTCTATCACACTAAGTAAATAAATCAAAAACAAAACAAAAATAAAGATGTTATCAGGATTCAAATGGCGGTCATCTTGGTTAAACTCCAAGAACTGCTATCACTTGCTTCAGCATATCCTTTGAAAATAAAGCATCAAGATAGATCTGATTATGATAATGAATCATATTCAGCCATGATGAGATGTCCTATTCCTACTACCCTTTTATGCAGGGAATTGAATAAATGGGTGTCACAGAACGTATATGGCTATTGAATTCCTAGCTCAATCTTCTCGTTAGTTCCCATAACGATTTCATTTTACTTACACAAGTTGTTTCAGTTTTACTACATCTGGCTAGTTAATCATGTGTCATGTGTGAAGTAAAAATATGTCCAAAAAAACATCATATTTCAAATTCTTACCATAAGTTCAATTGTAGCACTTATCAGATAGATGCAATAGGTGGTGAAGAAAGCATCAGCTAAGAAGCCACCAAGGAGAGCAAGAAGGAACGCTGTGCCCATGAAATTACTAACAATGTTGGAAGAGCTGGATGGAGAAAAATGCATGAATTTGGACAAATAGAGCACAAGGTTGCTTGCATTGGCCAGGTATGCTAGATTCTCCAATACCTCCACAACTATATGTTTTACACAAAGACAAAATCAGTTACGCTCATTTTGGTCGGTAGCCTTTAGAAGAGTTAATCAATATGAAAAAAGAACAAATGAAAGAAAAACTTGAATATGCGACTTATGTTTCTGAAGCTCTATTCAACTTACATAAGACATAAAATGCTGCAAGTGTGCCACCATGCTGGCCTTCTATAGCTGGTTTGTTTCTCCAATTGACATATCTGCTGGAATTGCTTATTTGGCATTCTTCATCCTACAAGAGCAGCACAAAACAAAATAATGATGTAAGAGAAAAGAAAGTAGAATGTTGTAGAATTTGGAAGAGGCATCTAAGAAACAAGGTAATCGAAAATGATGAGTGGATACCATAGCTTCTGCAAACTTAAGATGATCCTCCTATGCAAAATAATAATGTCAAGGTTTTTTTATGCAAAGTGGAAATGATGCATGGCATCCCATTTATACTCGGGTTCCAACCCACCTGGAATGGTCTAGAGTCTAGACAGTAGACACCTTGAAAGTGACTGCACCCTCTAAGAGCATCTATTCTCTAAAATAAAGAAAATGAAGAAGTCGGAGTTTTTAACCTATTTTTTCTCCAACATATCCTCCAAAATAATTTCTAAAATGAAGAACGTAGGAGAGAGAGGAGAAAAATCTCCACATTTAGAGAACTCTCCAAAATTACATACTGAAAAAAGAGAGTAGTTTTTCATTGTTCTCATCAATAAAGTTGAATGCATTTATCATTTTATTATAAACATTTATTTAAAATTTTCTTGTGATATTAAATCTATTGAATGTTTTAATATTGTAATTCATATTGAAATCTCCGAAATAAAGAAATTGTTGTAGATGAATGTAATCTTTTTGGAGATTTTAACTTTTGTTTCTCCATTTTGGACAAATTTTAGAGAATTTGTTGGAGATAACCGATTAGTTTTGCAGCAGTTGCACCTACCACTATTTTTTTAATTATTGTTTTTGATAAAAAAATTGCTTTTCCAGGTACATAAATTTCAGCCACTTGTGTATTATCTTCGTATAATACTCTTGACTGAACTGATGTGCTATACATAGCATGAGTGTTGGAAATAGTGGCCAACATGCCTGTTCTGATCCCAAATATTGTGTGTAATTTAAGTGTAGTATTTGGAAAGATATTTTTGGGTTTCTTTCTTCTCTATGAGAGCTTCGTTTTGATATATCACATGTCCAAAACGGAGCTTGGGTGAATGAGAAATTGATTCTCAAAGTTTACCTTTTGGGTGAATGTTGGGTATTCGAACAATGAGTGCATCAAGTTAGTGACCTCAAATAAAATTTATATTAAATAAAATGATGATTTGTCCTCACCTGATTAGTGGAAAGACATGGGATTTGTGGACAATAGATTTTTATTCCCATATCAGGATAACTAGATCAATATAGGGGGTACACTAGAGTGAGCATGCCTTGTTCGAGATAGAATGATGCAACATAGGTTTATTAACGACACACACGTAAGTATTCTATATTATTATTTTTTTTAGAACAAGGGACATGTAGGGGTTAATTATTCTTCTACAACTAAAGGTTCTATTGAATTTGCAACATATCATCATGTGATCTCAGTGTTCTTACATCCTTGATATGAGGGGCATGTGTTTTATGCTTGGTGGGATGTACTTGATCATGTGTTTTATTCCTTGTCAAACAATCTGCTATAATTATCCCATGAAACTGTGGGGAACATGATTATGAAATTCTCCAAACTGGGTGGACGGCAGAGGCTCACATTGTATCACTCCCATGTTTTTGCCACCACGTAATGTCTTAGGTTTTTCTTTCGGGAAATTTTAGTTCAACAGATTGTGTCTCCATGTAATCTAGATGCAGGTTTGACTGAAATATAACCACTTTATATGGTTCACTTTAGAGCTGATGTAAAGTGAAACACTCAAGAGTGAAACGATACCTGATAATTGATATTATTGTATCCTTTAACTTTTCTGCTTCAAAGAAAATCCCAAACTATAATACAATAAAGTATATATGATGGAAGGCATACAGAGATTGTGTAACTTTTTTGGGTTTCTCATGCAGATCCTGAACAAAGGAAGCTAATCTGCAACTGTTGCAACAACTGATTCTATGTTTAGCAAAATTACCAAGGTTTGTGCTTCCTCTAATCTCATTTCAGATTCCAGTTAAACTAGAATCATTGCAATTTATGGGTACATATATATAACATATGATGTCACCATAAGGGTATATGACGAAATCCAATCTAGAACGGATGAAAACCTCCCCAGAATGTACCATATCCCCATAAACTACAAGTAGAATCATCCGTGGGCTTTTGTGAACACAAACTAGAATCCCAAATAGTGCACGTTACGTCTTCTCGACCACGACAAACGTTATCATATGGGTATTTCACTACCTTTGAACACTAATTACTACTTTTCCAATTAGAAAACTCTCTTTATCTATATCCTTGTCACCAGAAAATTCTAGTGTTGGTGTCAAATAGTGAATGCTCTGTGTCTATCTGGTGTCACTATTGTACCTTCCAAATGTGTTCTTGGACTAGTAGCCTCCTGCTCCTAGCCAACCATGGACTTGGTTCCTGGACCATTTGTAGTACTGACACCAATGAAGGGTCGTTAGCTAATTAAAACGACCACCAATATGTCCTTTTTCTTAAGTTTTTACATAATACATTTGTCATATCGTATCATTATAAAGATATCATCGTATCCAAGTGATATCACAAATTAATAAGTATATTACAAATTATAAGGTATCCTCTCTCACTAAAACAAGTATAGAATGAACGAATAACGATAACCTTGAGGGTCAGCTCAACTGACAAAAGGTTACACCTAGGCCATCTCTTCATATGTCGCCAGTTTGAGTCTCATCAGTCACTAAGGGAGTGTTTGGTTCATGGATTTTAAAGGAATTGGAAGAAATTGTAATGGATGATTCCTTTGACCAAATTTCATATCCAAGGTTTGGTTCACATAATGAAAATGATGGAATCCATTGAATTCCACAAATTAAGGAATTCATCATTCATTGGCTTAAGTGAAAGAATTGAATTCCATCCAATTCCTACGAACCAAACGTGTAGTCAAATTCCATTCCAATTCATTCAAAGTCAAATTCCTTCAATGGATTCCAATTTCATCCAATTCCATTTTATGAACCAAACGCACCCTAAGTGGGTGTTTGGTTCATAGAATTGGAAGGAATTGGAATGGATAATTCCTTTGTTTGGTTCACATATTGAAAATTATGGAATCCTTTGAATTCCACAGATTAAGGAATTCATCATTCCTTACCTTAAGTGAAAGAATTGAATTCCTCCAACAAATGCGTGGTCAAATTCCACCAAATTCCATTCCAATTCATTCAAAGTTAAATTCCTTCAATGGATTCCAATTCCATCAAATTCCATTCTGCGAACCAAGCGCACCCTAAGAATTTTCTATATTGTTATCATCAAAGTCTCATGGGATTAGTTGAGGTGTGCCCAAGCTGATCCGGACACCCACAATTAAAAAGAAGTATAAGATAAAGACATGTCCAACCGTTAATTTCAACAAATCTAATTCATTTGACGAACACCATGAAAGCATATTTATCTTCGAAATATATCCAATTTAAAGCGATAACATCTAATCACAAATTTCCCTCTCTTATCTATACAAAACAACGTGTTTCCTAACATTCCATTCCGTTCAATCCTCTGTTACAATTCTATAAATTTTTGTTACTTCTATGTTATACATTTAGTTATTTTTCTTAGGGGTGGTTTATTTTACAACCCGGTAAAAGGTTACAACCCCGTGCAAACCTCATCTAAACCATTCATTATGTAGACACTAAATGATTAATGGTTTCATTCAATAATCTTGTCTGCAATGCATACACTAACATGAAATGCATATTGTTTCATGAAAGTATCGCCTTCATCCGATACATCGTATGAACCGTTATGTGCATCGACTTCGACGAAGTTAGGTAAATTCATTTAGAGAATCAATGAGAATCCAAATGCAATGGGATAAATGAATGGTTTAGATGAGGGTATAATAGGTATTTTTGTTAAACAGGAGTAATTATGAAATTGTTTTTCTTTTTTCTTTTAATCATTGATTAGGTGCAGTTTTTATGGAAGTTATTTTTTTTTTTTTAACTTTTTAAAATTTTAATTATGATAGTTATCTATTCCATTTATCTTCATTTTCATCTAGGAGAGAGAATTGAAGTTTCATGTTTTTGGTTCCTGGTGGTTATCTTTTGCATTTGGTTTCTAGTAGTTTTTCATCATTATGTTTTTGGTGTTTCGTTGGATTATATTTTGCTTCTGGTAAGTTCATGAATCTTGGTGACATGATGTGCAATGCATCAATCATGGACATTCATATATTATTCATCATGAATAATGTATCATTCATGATGAATAATACAACATTCATAATTGATAATACACTATTCATAATAAATAATACAACATTCATGATGAATAATACATGGATCATGAATTCGTGTATTATTCATCATGAATAGAGCATGAACGTTCATCTTCGTTATTCATATTGAATGTGGACACCTTGGAACATGTGACGCACTCCTTTAGCCCTCGATTCACAACCAACAATCGGTTTTCAATTGAACTTTTCTATCTCTCTCTATATATATGTTCCTGATTTACAAACTTGGTTCGTTTTTGTTATCAATTGAGGTGTACTTGAGATAGTGGTCACGTGAATTCCTATCTTCATCCTCACCTTTTGGCTTTTGGAAGTCAAAATGCCCACTAACAAACCAATGTCTTCCTCTCGTTTATTGGAAGGGGTATCTATAACCGAACTTAAATGATGTTTTAATTAGAAGTATCATCTTTTAAGTTTTTTTCATTTACTTAATAAACTTTAGAGTTTTATTGATGTTAAATATATAATGCATGTTGTCACATTGTTCCCGTAAACCTTTGTAAAAACAACAAAACGTTATTTTCTCACATCCCCCTACCTTATTCACAAATAAATTGCTAAATAAAATCATATAGAACATAAAAACAAACCGTTGTTAAAATAAAGTACCTTATTGTGTTTTTATATATACCTAAAAAATAGACTATTTTCAATTTCTTAATGATTGTCATTTGTCACGACCTTTTGTGTTTGTGTTCCAACTCAAAGGGCTTTATCAGTTTATCAACTCAAAAAATGATTTTGTGTGGCTTCGTTTACAGGATGTTCTTGAATTTAGGTTAAAAATAAAATAAAAGAGATGAAAGGAAAATGAACTTTATATTTCTGTTCTCAAGAGGAAAAGAAAATGAAGGAAAGAAAGAGAGACATAATATATATATTTTTTTGATGTTTAGATGGACGATCATATGAATATTTGGAAACTCACGCTCACGGTTTATGGATTCTTCTCGACACTTGATCATTTTTTTTAAATATATGCTCCCTCCATTCATATATAAATGCTTACAATGAAAAATGCACACAGTTTTATAAATGTGTAATTATTACATTTTTAATTAACTAGATGACAATATAATTATAGAGAGGTAAATTTGCTCCACCTCATAATTAAGAGTAGAATGAGAAATTAGACATTTACTTTTGAAAGTAAACACTTATTTTAGAACACAGGGAGTAATATTTTTATACGACATATAGATACACACAATCATTATCTTTTGTGAAATATGACCTCTTAAAAAGATAGTTATACTCGTAACCTAGATACCGTTTGGTCAATGACCATGTAGTCATTTATCGTATTTGCTTTGACAATTAAACATAAAGGAGATCAATCAACTACATTGTGTTTAAGTTTTGTTAGGATAAAGAACCCCACATACACGTAATAATATGAGTATTTGGTTAAGCGATCTTTTGTAAATTTATGTACGTTGCAAAGGTATATTTTTGTTAAGCTCAATATCGTATCATAATAAACAAAGATATAAAATCCAAATCAAACTCTATATTGGACAAATTCAAACAAATAGGTTATCTACGTTTCTTTCAGCATGCTATAATTTGATATCAAGGTTTAGACATTTGTGGGTATGTTTATTGATAGTTATGTTTGTGTTAACTAGAAATGTACTCGTACAATGCAGCGAGATACATCACGATTTTAATGTTCATTTTATTTTTTGTTTTTTTGTTGATTTACAGTACGATTTTGGATGGTTTTGAGAAAGTGATAATGTTTTTTTTATATATTTGTTTAATTTAGGCTTAATAATATAATGTTTTTTATATAAAAAAAATATTTTGTTAGAATTCAATGATTATCTTATATATTTTAATGACATCTAGAAAAAATAACCAATTACATATTTAATAATATAATTAAAACAAATTTATAGTAATATAATATATTAATTAATAATGATACATGGAAATACCAAATTGGTGGTGTTAGAAGCATGCAGTAGTAATATGTATCTTGTGCTTTGATACTTGTAAATTAAGAGATTTTTAAAATCTTGTATAAAATGATAATACCTTGTGCCTAATAATTTATATTTAAGAGTTTTTTTTATCCGTACTTTATAATACTAGAAGCGTACTCGCGCAATGCAGCGAGATACATCACGATTTTAATGTTTCATTTCATTTTTTGTTTTTTTGTCGATTTACAGTACGATTTTGGATGGTTTTAAGAAAGTGATAATGTTTTTTTTTATAAATTTGTTTAATTTAGGCTTAATAATATAACGTTTTTTATATAAAAAAATTAAGTATTTTGTTAGAATTCAATGATTATCTTATATATTTTAATGACATCTAGAAAAAATAACCAATTACATATTTAATAATATAATTAAAACAAATTTATAGTAATATATAATATATTAATTAATAGTGATATATGGAAAGGTCTGCATAAAAGGAAGACTCTGCACATACCAAATTGGTGGGTGTTAGAAGCCTGCAGTAGTAATATGTATTTTGTGCTTTGATACTTGTAAATTAAGAGATTTTTAAAAATCTTGCATAAAATGATGGTACCTTGTGCCTAATAATTTGTATTTAAGAGTTTTTATTCGTACTTTATAATATAGTATAGATATAGATATAGATAGCTTGCTCCGTATCATTTTAGATGTGTCACTTAGGGGTTGTTTTTTTTTTTTTAAAACCTCTTAATGACTCTTAAGTCTGAATTGTTCAGACCTTTTTACACACCACCTCTTATTAATCATAACTAAAATAAGACTTCAGACTTTAGACCTCTTAAAAAACAAACGGCACCTTAGTTATTAAAAAAACAAAACTGTCATAAATATTAAATATAATAATTAAGTTTGGTTTTAGAAAACGTATGTCTAGAACATGTGAATAGAAGATTAAAGAAAGTGTTGTATTTTTTAACAAATGGACAAATAAATGTCAACATCAATAACATGAATAAAAATGAATTCGATTGGAAGATGCCTGCAAGTGGGTATGATGGACGGTTTTTACAACTTGTAAGTTGGAACCCGGAATTAATGAGTCATGTTGTGGGTCATTTTAACCGACCATATGTAATGTAATTGTAACCGGAGTTTGATTTGTCTAAATAAATGAAATCTGTGTAAAATAAATTGTTGGTTTTAATTTTGAATTTCATATCTAAATATTTTCTAATGAATTATAAGTTAATATCAATTTAAACTTTATCTTATTAAATATGGTATTTTTAGGCTTGATGAAAAGTATTAAATGGTGTCTGAATGAGTAATCGTTGACAGTGAAGTAAGACCAAACTCATGAGTTTATTATCTCAGATCGGAACAAGTTGTGTTATTATATTTTTCAGGTGTTCTTTAAAATTGTGTTGAACTTTTCTTACATGTTTTCTTTCAACTTGATGCTAACTAGAAGCAACTCGTGCAATGTAGTGAGATACATCACGATTTTAATGTTTCATTTTTTTTTTGTTTTTTTGTTGATTTACAGTACGATTTTGGATGGTTTTGAGAAAGTGATAATGTTTTTTTTTATAAATTTGTTTAATTTAGGCTTAATAATATAATGTTTTTTATATAAAAAAAATTAAGTATTTTGTTAGAATCAATGATTATCTTATATATTTTAATGACATATAGAAAAAATAACCAGTTACATATTTAATAATATAATTAAAACAAATTTATATTAATATAATATATTAATTAATAGTGATACATGGAAATGTCTACATAACAAGAAGGTCATGTACATACCAAATTGGAGGGTGTGAGAAGTATGCAGTAGTAATATGTATCTTGTGTTTTGAAACTTGTAAATTAAGAGATTTTTAAAATTTTGCATAAAGTGATGGTACCTTGTGCCTAATAATTTGTATTTAAGAGTTTTTTATCCGTGTTTTATAATATAATATAGATAACTTGGTTTTATAAGAAGTTGATAGAAAATTTGACCTTTATTTTTCTTAAAATAATTTGAAAGATGTTATGTTGAAATAAACTATTATAAAACAAAAACAAATTTGAAATAAAACGACTATTTGGGTCGACAACCAAAGCTAGGGAGTCCAAACTGCCTTCTACATAAGGGCACCCAATATGATATTGGGGCCCATTCAAGAATAGGAAGTAAATATTTCTCATGAAACCAGAACAATTAATAGAATGAACTTTAAATTTCTATTTTTCTATTTTCGTTTTGAAAAGTAAAAATTTCTGCTATGCATTTATTGACTGATATTGTTTAATGGTCCCAATATTTTACTGTTTGAGCTTTCAGGACTTCCTATTTGGGCCTTCTAATTGGGTATTTGGTGTCGAAAATTAGTATCCAGCCCAATTCATGAGTTGTAAAATGAGATGTGGATCACAAATAAGCATACAAGTACATGTTCCGTTATAAACCTAACCGTGCACAGCTCAACATGTGACATATTTATCATGAATATGGACGTGTAATTCATCATGGATGTGTTATTCATGATGAATATTCATCCTGAAGAACGGTTCCGGGTTCCTAAATGAACTTCCCTTGGTAAATATCTATAGATGTTGTTTTACATGCGACAAAGAACTATAGGATAAATATATCAATAACCATGATGCAAATCGATGAAAGTAATTATTGTTATATGTTTAGCGTGTATTATATGTGGGAGAAATTAATTTCTAAAAAACACACTGGTTTGCATATGTCCCAACCTAAAACTAGGGGTGTTCAAAAAAAGCGTTGGATCGCTCAAACCGGTCGAACCAATTCAAACCGGACCGTTCTTGACGGTTTGAGCGGTCTGGCGGTCCGGTCCGATCTGAAACCGCTCAATTCGGTATGGTCTGATGTTTGAACATTTCTTTGAGCGGTCTGGAACTAACCGACCGCCAACAATACACATGTATGAATTGTATTTACTTTTTCATGTTGTAAGCTTTAGTTTTATGGCTTAGTTAAAAATATTCGTCAAAATCATTATGTTTTTTAGCATTTATAAATTGGCAAAATTCCGAAATCGGTCAAAAATTAAATTCAAAATTTCAAATCTTCATTCGCTTTGCTCAATGTTTGTCCAAAATTCTAACTATTGTTGGTAGATTTGTTTAACCTTCTATCATTTGCTCATTATCTTTTTTTAATTTTAGAGATAAACATTTTTTTATAATTCGATAAATAATTTTTTTAATAGTGCTATATTATAGATAGAAATTTCATCTTAGATATAGATGTCATGTTTTTTAATTTAAAGTCAATAAAAGGCCTAAACCGCTTAAACCGGTCAGATCAGACCGCCTAAACCGGACAAATTAGACCGTCTTTTTATGGTCCGATTTGATTGGTTTGGTCATTTGTTGCCAAACCGCTCGATTTGGAAATTTACTAAACCGCCATAACAGACGGTTTATGGTTTGAGGGGTTAAACAACCCAAACCGGACCGCGAACACCCCTACCTAAAATTTGGTTGGGAGAATGTTGTTGCCATAAAACCTCTGCAAAAAGTTGGTTGGTGCTAGCGCTAATTCGTTATACATTGGCTTTGTTCCGGACTAAGTGTTCACATTTCTATTTTAGTTTTATCCAAAATAAGTATTCACTTTTAAAAGTAAGTGTCTACTTTCTCATTCTATTCCCATTCTACCCTTAAATATGAGAGAAGAAATTTTATTTCTTTATTATTAAAGGTAAAATCATCTTTTGGTTAATTAAAAAAAGTAGTAATTACATATTCTTAAAATTGCGTGTCTTTTTCGATCAATGAATATGAGTTTTAAGAATGCAAACGAAACCAAGGATCTAGGAATCCTTTGGACGGTTGGGTTTAAAAAATTCATTTAGAGGTCATTTTCTCCCTTCATGTTTTTTGGGCCCAAATTATGACTTCTCTTATTGTCACGAATTATACTTGTACTTATTCTCATTTCACACTACTATCAAATTCATATATGAAATATGTTGAATGAAAGTTATACGAAACAACCAACGACCACAATAGAAGAAAAGAAATGAAGGTTGCACCCCTACCTAAAACTATAAATTTGGTTGGGAGAATGTTGTCGCCATAAAACCTCTGCAAAAAGTTGGTTGGTGCTAGCGCTAATTCGTTATACATTGGCTTTGTTCCGGACTAAGTGTTCACATTTCTTTTTTAGTTTTATCCAAAATAAGTATTCACTTTTAAAAGTAAGTGTCTACTTTCTCATTCTATTCCCATTCTATTCCCATTCTACCCTTAAATATGAGAGAAGAAATTTTATTTCTTTATTATTAAAGGTAAAATCATCTTTTGGTTAATTAAAAAAGTAGTAATTACATATTCTTAAAATTGTGTGTCTTTTTCATTACGAAGATTTATAAGGAAACGGATGGACTGTTAAAAGTTAACTTATTCCATAAGGCATGAGTCGAGACCAATCTTCTGAATCCTTTGTTTTTACTTCATGAGGATATTATATATATATATATATATATACACTAGTAGTGTACCCGCGCGATGCAGCGCGGGTGAATCACAATTCCGAAACATTAGTTTATCCATGAATCATGTTTCTTTATCACTTTCGATTTTATTTCATTAGTTTGCGTGGTTAATTTGCAAGTCAACTAATATATAAAGTTGAAAGATTATATGGTGTATTAGCAAGATCGGATGGAAAAATAATTGCACACGTATTAGGCTTCTAAACCCATATACTCAGAACTGATTACAAAACTTGAAATTCTTGACTGAACAAAGAAAATACAATCATTTGTAAATAATGCCCATCCGTATATCCAGAATATTGTTTAGTTTTCGTGATGCAATCATCCATAAATATTTCCTGCAAAAAACACGCACTGATTTTAAAGTTAAACATATGGTACAACATTTGTGATAATATAATTGTTGATTGTACCTTATTCATCACGTAAAACTTCTTGATAGACGACGTTTGAGGTGTAGACTCCGACACGATTGAATTTTTTCGCAGGCTTCACTAACACCTTTGTATTCCCCCGTGATATCCCTCTGGACAACGCTACGTAAAGTTGCCCATGTGAGAATACCGATTCCGGTAGATAAACACCTACATTCGGAATTGTTTGGCCTTAAGCTTTATTAATAGTCATAGAAAAGCTGAGCCGGATTGGAAATTGTTTTCTCTTTAGCTTAAATGGGAACATGTTATCTTCGGAAGGACATAACGGGATTCTCGGCAGAAATACTCTCTTTCCAGCATGCTGACCAACAGCTATTTCTGCATCAATGACGTTTTGTTGAAAGCCTCTACATATCAATCTACTGCCATTACATAAACCATTCGAGGGATCGATATTCCGCAACAATATTATTGGGCATCCAATCTTGAGACGAAGGTAATGAGGAGGCAAACCACTAACAGTTAGAGAGTTCAAGAACTCCATCGGATAGATGTTATTCTTATCGTCTTCTGCTTCGTCAAAACTGTAGTATACTTTTTCATCTCCAGAAAACTTGTCGATCAACTGATCATTAATCTCATTGACATTCTCATTTTTAGTTGATAATATCGCCCTCGAAATGATATAATCTGAATCAGCTCCGTTGATTTGCAGAGATGGAAAGATTGCGTCAATCAAAGCATCTTTTGATTTAACTTTATCAGTATAGGGAACGGTCATGTCATCCGGTATGCGAATGAAGCTTTCGTCCACCGCTTCTTCATCTCCATCACCGACTCTTAACAAAAAATCTGAAAACCACGGATCAGTGCGTGCTCTCATATTTAGAGTCAACCGTATCTTTTTAATCGTTGACCAAAGTGGTGACATCCGTAGGCTAGAATCTACAATCTGTGCTCGGGTTCCACGCCTCACGACCGGTAATACTTGTCTAAAATCACCCCCCAAAACCATTATCTTTCCGCCGAATGGGAGTGCCACCCCTATGATGTCTTGCATTGTTCGATCGAGCGCCTCCACCGCCTGCCTCTTTGCCATCGACGCTTCATCCCAAATGATTATTTTTGCATCTCGAATCAATTGAGCAGCCCCACTTTGTTTTTTTATGTTGCACATCGAGTTATTATCAAGGTTGAGAGGAATCTTGAATCTAGAGTGAGCTGTTCTCCCTCTAGGCATATTATTGGCAGCAACACCTGACGTATATAAATATTATATAAATCTAGAGTGAGTTTATTTGTTGCATTTGTGGTATATAAATATTATATACTTCAAAAAAAATAAAAATAAACACCTGACGAAGCGGTTGCGAGAGCAATAAGACCATGGGAACGGATGTTGGCAAGCAAAGCTTTGTACAAAAATGTCTTTCCGGTTCCACCTGGACCATCTATAAAGAACACTCCTGGACAACCATCGTCTACGTGCCTCATGATTTCATCATATGCGTATTTCTGGTCGGAATTGAGAGAGTCTCGGGCACACAAATGTTCGTCTTCCACAACTATAGAGCATTCCTCTTGTACCTCACGAAATTGTACAGATTGAAAAATGGCATCTGCATCTACCATTGGAAGATCAAAATCATCAAGACTCTTACCCATAGACTGTAGAAAAACGAGGACATCGGTTAGAACCATATTACGGACTCGATTAACACTTTCACATTGTCGCGTATAATCTTCAGAAAGTGAAACATAGTGGTCATCCCATAACTTGCGAACATCTCCTGGCTCACAATAAATCAACATCGTCGCAAATAACCTCCTAAGAGCAGCGGGAAATTGAAATAAGGAGGCCTCTGCAAGACATTGGGATAAGTTATCATCGTTCTCTATTAACCCTCTTTCAAGAGATGCTTTACGAAATGTAGGGTGCAATAATCCATTAACAGTGTACAAATCTTCAAAGCAAGTAGGCCCAGTAATATGAGACAAAAGCAAGCGTAAGTAGAACCGCTCTCCTTCAGCTGGATTTGCAGAAACCAGTCTCCCTTTCATTGATCCTCGTAGTCGTGGATTCCATCGACGTGAACTCCAATTCCACGTGTAGTGTTTTGAAAAATCTTTGTACAAATATTGCCTCACACCCCTATCTGTTTTATTTCTATCAAAAAATGCGGTCAACATTATACGTTTATCTCTCTCTCTATCAACAATATCTGTCATTATATCATCATCTCTAAACCTAACCATCTGTTTGTTAGGGAGATGGAGTTGCAATGCCATCACGTAAGGGTGCATTTGAGAAAGTGTGAAGCTAAAAATTCGCCATATCGCCTCAGGAGGGGAGACATAACGTGCATCTTGGAACCTTTTAATTTCGTTAATAACGACCCTTTCTTCCTCTGAATCGATATGAACAACTTGTTTGTCGTGACCCTTGTAAACATACTTGAAGATATACTTCACAGATGTTATACTCGAGCAAGCCTCAACATTGATATGACAATTGAACATCATTAGCAGCTTTGGGTTATACGGGACGACCCATCTATTATCCAGGATATTGTCTCGTACATTCACATTTATTCCACTATTTCTCCGTCGATATAATGGATATGAGTCATCAGCCTGCTTCGTCTTGTCGTTGAACTGTCTAGGATATCTGGAATGACATTTTTTCGGCTCACCTTGCATACAAGGATTGGACGGTCGTAAATGACCGCAAGGACCATGCATCATGTGTTGGACGACCAGTTGGTGCATTTGGGGATACCTTGTTGGGTCCGGAATTTCAGCACACACACTTTTGTCGTAATGATCTGGATTGGTCATTTTGTGTTCGGGTGTCATTATCAGAAGGAAATGTGCATGCGGCAAACCACACTTCTGAAACTCGATGACATAAACATATGCCCCGACTTTACCGAGGATGTGCTTCTTGAAGAGTTGGTCTTTCATATCCTCTAGTTTGGCACGAAATACTCTTGCAACAAGGTCTGGCCGATCAGGTGCGGTTTGACCGGGTAATAACTCTCTAAGGATTTCAGGCCACTTTGGATTGCACGTCATTGTAAAGAATATGTCGGGCTTCCCATCATCTTGCACTAAAGTCATGGCATCAAGAAATCGTCGTCCCATATCACGTGGGCCTCCGATGAAACTTGCAGGCAGCACAACCCGTTGTCCGATTCTGCTTGGTATCACCTCACCGGCATTGACGCAATCCACAACACCTTGGTATAAATCTGCTCTTATTTTGGCTTGGTTTTTTTGACAAAAATCCAAACGTGAAGTCTCGATCTTGATGTAGATATCTACCACGAACTGTTGTAACAACCTTCCCCCCAATATAATTACATTCTCATTCAAACGAATCTGGAACTTGTAACAATAGTATTCCCGCATCGTTGCAGTATTCTTGTTGCTTCTCACATCAACCTCTGTGTAATGTGTATGTTAAGAAATTAATATAAACTGATGCCAGGTTTGTTTAAGCTGATATTTGTTACCTTAGTTAAAACGTGAATAAATGCAACATGGTTCGTACCTTCTGAATCTTCCTCCATGTTTTCATCAGCATTAACACTTTGATTCATGCACACGCCATGTCTAGGTATATTAGAATGCCATCCAGGTTCACCGTTGGGAAAGAACAAAGGATAGGACAACGGGTCATAACAACTGAAGTAATATTGAATATTTTGGCTACAGTTAGACCTCCCATACACAACAATACTTCTCTTGTATGCAGTTATGTTGTCATTGCCTTCAACCCAAATACCAGCAACCTGACATAATTGTAGAGCTCAATTTATGTAGTGTATAATGTAATCTTATTTCAAAAAAGATAAACCAAATGTCAGTATCCAAACCTCTGATGTGGTCGGTCGGTTGTACACCCTTTGGTCAAGTTCCACCGAAGCATTCAAAGTTACTCTATAATTCTCGAGTGGTCCGAGGTCACCAAGGCTTCGAAATGTTCGCACGTATGGGTTTGTAGAAAGAACACGAGTCAAAATTTCAATGACATTTCTATCAAGATTTGGCCACTGGAGTCTATGTGATAACTCTGATTTTGAATCATAAAAGTACAACTGTAAGTACCTAGGTTGTCCATCCCTTGGCACTAACTGATCGATTTTATGATATACAGCTCCGTGCGCACGAAATGTATATACTCCGGATGTCATGTTTGCCATTGAACTATCCAAGTTTACACCCATTGACGTGAATGAAAAGTTTGTATTGTATGCACGTAAGTTGCGCCTAAACATTTCGCCTAATTCAGATTGCGATGAGAAAAGACTGTATAATTCTTCAGGAATAGGTGAGTATGCTAACTTTGTCTTCCCTTTCATGCAACAAAAGGAAGGGAATTCAAATTTTAACCGTTTTGCTCCACAATATTCACATGGATTTTGTTCCTTCAAGACACGATGTTCTCTAGGTATATCATTATAAACAAAATCGTACGGATCCTCTTGGAGGATTTCATGTTGGCTCGACATATTGGCATCGGGCCTAGTACAACCTCCTACATGATAAGACACATGAATGTTTACAATAGTAATTAATTTAATTTTTCTCTAGAGGATGTGAAATTAAAAAGTAACTCTAACCTCTGAATACTTGACTGGCAACTTCATCAAAAAGAGGTAAGAGTATACCACGATTACTTTGAATGCCTATGTAAGAAAGAAAACGTAATTTAAAGGAGACTTTAAATAATCAAAATGGTAAAAGAATTAAAAGAATAATAAATGCATGGTTTTACCATTGAAGTTTTGATGTGTCAAATCCGAACATATTGGAGTCGTTCCTTCTTTACCTGTAACATTTGTTCCTTGTGTGTTAACACTTATTCTATATATGCTATTTTCTTTATTTCGATGATAATAACTTCTGTTAACAAATTTTCTCTTTTCAACAATAGTCACTGCACTGACAGGGGTTGTTTCATTGACGTTCACGTGCGACGTCTCCATAAGGGGCGTAGATTGACTACTTCCTTCACCGTTAGCTATTTTCCTCATTTTGTTCTTTTCCTTTTGTCGTTCATAATATCGTCTGTTGTATTCCTTTCTTTTTTCTGCAACGATATTATTTTTATATAAATATATATACTATGAGTGACTATATCACGAATTAATACCAAATATTATGATATTTACAGTGAGTATTCCATATACCTTTCGTTATATCTACATCAACTTGCGTTACATCACCATCTGCAATTTTGTCATCACCCATCCTCATTGGACACTGTAAATTGATAGAGATAGAATAATATGGTTTTATCTATGAAATTAAGTGTAAATTTTGGAATTGGAATGATCAAAGTTAGGGTAACAAAATTCAAGATTGAACTGTTGTAGGATTATGTGTCATCATCAAAAGGAAGTGATTGATATAATATTTTCCTAGGATTATGTAACAAAATTTATTTGTTTTGTGGTTAAACATCTAATGGATTGAAACATCACTCATTCTTTATTGGGTATCTAATACTTTCCTTAGTCATTTTAATTAATAATTGAAAATATATCATTATTAGACAATGAAGAGACCACAATTAAACTTAAACCAACAATTGAAAATCCATCATTACATATAAAAGATACATAAAAGTTCTCAAATCAATAAAGACAAAAAATTACATGATAACACTAAGCAAATTATTTGATGCCATCATGATTCTAACGGCATCTGCTTCCGGCATGTATGGTTCTAACACGATTGTAGTTAACTCCGTAGAACTCAAAACATTATCTGAAAATAATTGAATATATGTTTTTAATAAAATAGAATATGTAAATAATAAAATAGAATATTAAAAAATAAAAGCAACTTATTACGTACTTGTAGGCAAATGGATGAGTTTAACCCGAGTTGCATATATTATAGATCTATTTACGATTGCACGAGCTATATCCATAAAACGGAATTGTGGCGAGTCATACAACTTCATCTTTATTATATTTCCCCTATTTATGAGTAATAGAAAGGTTAGTTAATATAATAATTTCTTAATGGATTAATAATATATACACTTACGGTCCAGCTTGGAGAAATATTTCAAAATGTCCGAATTGCAAGAAACCATGAATTCGGAAAGCTTTTACTCGTCGGCCTTTGATGATTTTTCCGACAACATCTAAAACAAATATTATCATATTAAAAATTAGATTTACATTATCAAACATGATTTGTTTGTTTTAAAAATATAAATGCATCAAATAATTTAGATGTACCGATCATGAACTTTCGCCTACTCCGATCTTGTAGAAAAGTTCTTATAGAAGACACCAATGGATAGAACGGAAAGCCATTTTCGACACCCCCCATCAACGGTATGAAGGTTGTGTTTGGACAAATTAGGATGTAAAATTCACCGAAGGCGAAAACATAACCTTCGTTCCTCACATCACCAAGATTATGTGCAATTGCAAAGCGATTCAGAGAGAAAATGCCTCCCACCAAGTTCATTTGCTTGTATCTTGGAATTAAATAAATATGATGAACAATTGCTACCATTTTTCTCCTCTAAAATATCATAAAATAAATGTTAAATAGATTTAAAATTAAAAAAAAATTACCGTGCAAATAAAAAGTGATTTTTTTTAACTTACGTTTTGATCAATTAGAAAAATGTACAGTCTTTGTTCCCTAACATCTTCCCAAACGAAGTCCACACGAACTCTCGTCAAACTCCATTTTGCATGTGGCTCATTTAGCGATGAAAACTCATCAACAATATATGGATTGTCCATTTCTACAAGTTTATTACACTAATCAGAATCTATTTTAAATATATAAATATCTACTTATACTAAAAATATCTATACTACACCGGGTCAACTAAAAAACCCGGGTTTTAAAACGTTGATCCAAACACAATTAAAAGCATATATCACCAACCAACCCACCTATATGCACAAGTGCATATAGCCTATCATTCTTATTCAATGATGGAAAAAGAAAATTATGTTTCTTATCTTTTGTATAGTTACTGCCATGGAAATCTTTTAATGTTAGTGGGGAGTACTTAAAAATACTACGTAGGAAAAATACATAAAGTGATCCCTGATCTTTGTGGGTTTATTTAGTACTGTATGAAAAAGAACTATCATTTACTTAAATTATCACAATCATATTACATCATTTTCGTCCAAATGACGTGGATTTTTACAAGTCTAAGTGTTCGATCTTTTATGGTCTATGTTTTAGTTCACAGCAACTTAGTCAACCCCCTTAATCATGACTTTAATTTGGATGACAATTGGACAAAAGCTCTGTGGTTCTAAGTATGTGAATGATAGTTTTTTAGCCTATTATAGTACTAACATTTACCAGGAAAGGTAAATTACAAAAATACCCTTCAATACACTATTTACAGCTTTGGTCCTTCAGGTTTTTAGTAACTTACAGATTTGGTCCTTGAGCTTTTAATTTTTTTTCTGTTTGTAGAGTTACAGATTTGGTCCCTATAGTTTTATTTTCCTCTTGGATTTAGTCCCCATAATTTGTTGATTCCAAAATAGACTTTCGATTTTGCATTTGCGTAACGTTTTGGTCCTCGAAACTAAAAGTTGTTAGCTCCTGACCGTTAAGTAAATGACATTTCGATCATTTATAACCTTTTCATTTTCTAATTTAAATAAATAAAAGTTATATTATAAAAATTATTTTTATTATATAAGCATAAAATAAAGATCCCTTAACATGCATCGCATCTCAATCACTGTGTCTTCTCCAACCCAAAACCTATGTAAAATTTGTTTAATTCATATTTTTATTATAATTTAATTTAGGTTTAATAACAATGTAACTTTTTTTTAAGTTTAATGATGTAATGTACCATTTGCCAATTTATTTTCGCTTCCTATCATACACACACATCATTCTCATAGGACATTTTGTAAATTATAGTGATGCTGCTAACAGACACAAAATGTTTTGTTCTCATAATTGGTGATGCTCAAATTTATGGTCTTAATATTTCTTTCCATCCGCAGCAACGTGCAGGCATTAATCCCATTGAAAACAAAACACTTGATATTAGATTAAAAAATGGATAATTTTTTTTTAAGTTTAATGATGTAATGTACCATTTGCCAATTTATTTTCGCTTCCTATCATACACACATCATCCTCATAGGGCATTTTGTAAATTATAGTGATGCTGCTAACAGACACAAAATGTTTTGTTCTCATAATTGGTGATGCTCAAATTTATGGTCTTAATATTTCTTTCCATCCGCAGCAACGTGCAGGCATTAATCCCATTGAAAACAAAACACTTGATATTAGATTAAAAAATGGATAATTTTTTTTTAAGTTTAATGATGTAATGTACCATTTGCCAATTTATTTTCGCTTCCTATCATACACACATCATCCTCATAGGGCATTTTGTAAATTATAGTGATGCTGCTAACAGACACAAAATGTTTTGTTCTCATAATTGGTGATGCTCAAAGTTATGGTCTTAATATTTCTTTCCATCCGCAGCAACGCGCAGACATTAATCCCATTGAAAACAAAACACTTGATATTAGATTAAAAAATGGATAAAATAATATAGCAAAATAAATATCGAATTAATTAGAAAAAATATTCGTTTTTTGGAATATTTTGTTTAATTCTAGTTATACATAAAAGAGAGGATGGGGTTGCTATTGTAAGTGTCCTAACCTAACAGCTCATAACATTTTTCTGTCTTGCATTACAAGAGACGTTGAAGGAAGTGACTAATAAAATTCAATGGTGATTAAGCTCAATGTTTTAAAAACCGGTTTTTTGGTTGACCCGGTGTGGTAACCGGGTAACGGTTCAACGGGTTCAACCACCGGGTACACCCATAAAAA
This sequence comes from Arctium minus, assembly GCA_954870635.1. Lineage (NCBI taxonomy): Eukaryota > Viridiplantae > Streptophyta > Magnoliopsida > Asterales > Asteraceae > Arctium > Arctium minus. The sequence goes on along the minus strand of OX941081.1, from coordinate 23,606,779 downwards.
CATATATATAAAAACAAGTTAAAACATTATATATATATATATATATATATAAAAGCAACAATTTTATGTCCACAAGTTAAAACATTAAAAATACACATAAAAACAACTTTTACATCAATTCAAAAACATTAAAAAAAACACATAACAAAAAGTTATACATGAATCCAAAAACATTAACCGGGTTAACCCAGGTTTTTACCGGTTCTATAAAAAAACTGGCGGTTCAATCAAGGCCGTAAACATTGGTGTGGACTGTTTGAAAGATCCAGTCTTAGAAATTATCCAGTTCGAAAAAACACAATTTGTTAGCTGCTAGTTTGGATGTACTTTTTGAAACAGTTATAGGAAAGTATTGATTCAAAGGAGATTTGTTGTGGCAATTAGGAGGATATGGTTTGCTGCTAATGGCTATTGAAATTTGTTGCTAGATTAGGAGATGATTACAGATTTACAGTATTGGTCCTAGTACTGGATGTTCGGTTTAGTATTTCCATATGTCTTTCTTTTGCCTTGATATTCAGAATCCATTGTTATTCTTTTTTTTCTTCACAAAGATATTTGGTCATTTTGTAATCACATTCCCGAATGTTTACCCGGTAATTGCTTACCGGTAAAATATTATTAGAGTGCCAAGAAATTAGATAGAAAAACATAGACAAAGGCATTAAAAGTTGGAAACAAACCTATGAAGTGAGCACAAACAACCACCGTATTCCTTGATCTTCTTCTAAAGAGTCCTCGAAATGGAATATCTGAATCATCAAAATTGATATGGAAATCCGATTATCAATGACAAGAATACTAAAAAAGTACTTTAATTAGATAGAAAAACAAAGATAGAGACATTAAAAGTTTGAACAAACCTATGAAGTGAGCACAAAACAAGCACCGTATTCCTTGAAATGGAAAATCTAAATCACCATCAAAATGGAAATGGAAATGGAAATGTAAATAGAAATAGAAATGAAAATGAAAATCGATAGCATACTTGTTGAGAAATCTCTAGGGTTATGAAGAACCTGTGAAATCAAAACCTCAGGTAGGAGAGATTTATATGTATCAATAAGGTTGTGATACATCAAATCCATTTGATACATCAAAATCAAATCGACTGAACACTGTGAGGAGGGCAGAAAGCAAATCGAGGTATACACCAAAACCACGAGATTCAGTTGCAGGCCCGATCCTGACAAATTTTGGGCCCTGGGCGAGATGTAAAACAGGGCCCTCAATAAGTACGAAAAAAATTATTTAATATATCGCTTTGTATCATAAGAAATAACATTGAATTAAAGAAATATGAATAATTTTTATAAACCATTTTTCCGAAAATTTCTAGACACAAAATCAATCAATAATTATTTATAAATTAATATGATCTACCATATCATTTTTCCATAGCATCATTAATTTGTTCCAACGTCAAAAACATTCTTATGATATATATTTAATATATAGATTGACATTATTTGCGGTGTGACTATTCGGAGTACAACTATATGTAAATCAATATAAATCAGCTGTGTTCCCATTTCACCTCATCCTAATGTTTTTCTACCACCATTTTAAACTTTTATGGTTAAAACAATCCTTTTTTGAATTATCAATCTTAGAATCAAAAGCTCATGTTGGTTATAGTTTGAGATATTATTATTGTTTTTGAGATACGAGAGTACTTAAGATTCATACATTCAATATTAGATTATTAGGTAATAAAGAGTCAATAATGTTTGAAAAAACAGTGTATAGATATAAGTTGGATCGTCTATTATAATTGGTAATTTTTTACACAAAGTAGGAGTTCTCCTGGTTAATATCAAGAAATTTATCATATTCTTAAGGAAATATAGAATTCATATGGATTGAATAATCAAAAGAGTTAGTGGGAGATGAATGATGGATAATATATCAAGGTTTTCTAGGTAAGTAATTTTAGACTTTGGTACTAGATTAACAAAAAGCCCTTAAAGAAACTATAATCAATATTGTAAAATGAACGACCAATTAACTTTTCACATATTTTTTTCATTTCGAGTGTAATTAGTTAATACATGTTTGGACCCTTATATAATACTAAATTCTTTGAGTCCTATTAGATACTAAGAAAATTGTCTCTTTTGTTAACTATTTTTTTTACTACTATTATATAGTTAAAAAAAATTGGGCCCCTATTTCTCGTTGGGCCCTGGGCGTACGCCCGGCCCGCCCTCCTTCAGGAACGGCCCTGTTCAGTTGTTTGAGATGTGTAAGGGAAGAAAGCAACTCTGATTAAACCCAAATTTGTTTTTTGTGCACAGAGAGACCTGAAATAAGGAGGTAGAAGGCTGTGAAGGAGAAAGGAGAAGAACATACGTCCCTAATTAGATGGAGCCCTGTTGATATTTGAGGAAGACTTTTGTTTTTGAAAAAATCTCAACGTCCCTAAAGCAGCAGGAAAGCTTAGAAAAGAAGGAAGACTTTTGTTTTTCAAGAAAGAAAGATCGATACTGGCTGAAAAAGGCTTGCATAACCTGGGCTGAAAAGGATTGCATCCATGACTTGTACCTAAGGCATCACAATTTGTAATTAAGAGTTTTTCAAATTTTATGCATAAAATTGTTGTACATTGTGCTTAAAGAGTTGTCTTTAAGACTTTTATCCTAAATGCTTATATATGTAGTGTATATATATATATATATAGAGGCTCCTTCAAATAGAAACTTTTTTTAGTAGAAACTATGCAACCCAAGGGTATTTCAGTCTTTTTACAAAATTTCGTATTTTTAGGAAAAAAACCAACTTCCTTAATTATCTCTCTCTCTCTCTCTCGATCCACCATCACCAATTCACCATCCACTTCCGGCAGCGACCTCCTCCCACTCCGGCGACCTCCTCCATTTCCGGCGAGTTTTCATATGAGAAAGAACATATGAAACTTCGAAATTTTCACGATTCATATGAGAAAAAAACATATGAAACTACGAAAATATATGATTACTTCGAAAAAATCTGAATATTCATGTAGGAGAAAATATATGAAACTTAAAAATTCGATTATTTAAATGAGAGAAAAATATATAACACCATTTATGAAAAAATATGAAGACGGTTTATGAAAATATATGAAATTATAAAAACATATGATTATTTTGAAAATTTCATGTTTCATATGAGAAAAAACATATGAACCCATTTATGAAAATGCAGAAAACCCATCGGAGTTTAAAAGGTTTCGCCGGAGTTTGGCATCCCTTTCGGGTTCACTTTCTTGTTCATCATGGTAGCCGGAATTTTTCAGAGATAGACGAATTCACTTTCTTGTTCATCATGGTTGTCGGATTCTTGTTCATCATGGTGACCGGATTTTCGAGAGAGAAAGAGAGATAGATGGTTTGCCGGATTTTTGAGAGAGAAAGAGAGAAATGGTGGCCGGAGGTGGCCGGATTTTTGATTGAGAGAGAGAGATAGATTAGATAATGATGGAGAAAATTAAGGAGAGATTATGTAACCATATTTAGATTAATTCAAATTAATTATTATATTTTGAATTTAAAAATGGTTAAACTATTCCCAAACTACCCTTCCCTTATTTTTTTAATAAATTTAAATCTGAAAAATCCTCAACCGTTGATCAAAATTTCGGATGGTGAAGATGGGTTTGTAAGTTTGCATAATTTAAAAAGTTTGCAAATGATTATCCCTATATATATATAATCTTTAGGGCGATATTGTTGTTGGTGTGGGAAGCAAGAAACATGTTGAAATTAAGAAGAAAAATGTGTAGCCTCAATTGAAGTAAATCGGTCGCAAAAGAGTTGATGGCTGGTTGGTTTGAAACTTTCACCATTGGTTTTGAGCTTTTGATCAGTTGGGTGGTCTTAAGAAAAGCTTTCAGTCTTTTTTCTCTAAGTTCCTAAGATTCTAGTCTACTGCTGGTTAATTTTCTTACGAAAGATTATCATGATCAGCAATTAAACCGCATAGTTTGTTTCATGCAGGGACGGTCCAATCATTTTGGAGCCGTATTACACCTATACCAAGAGTACGGATCAACTAGACGAGTAATAAATAAAACAAAATATAAATCTGTTAAATCAAACTAAAAGATCAACAACCTAAAGCATTATAATTGAGCCCAAAATTTTAATATCTCACTTTGGAACATGCTCTGGCTAGGCCCGATCCTGACATTTTTTAGGCCCTGGGTGAGATGTAAAAATGGACCCTCGATAACTACGAAATTATTTTCAATATATTGTTTATATCATCAAAAATAACATTGAATTCAAATAATACTAATAATTCATATAAAACCGATTTTCCCTGTATTTATAGCGCAAGATTAATCAATAATCATTTCTAAATTAATATTATCTACCATATCATTTTTACATAACATCGTAAATCAGTTCCACCATCAAAGACATCTTATAATATACCTTTAACATATAGATTGAAATCATTTGGCGTCATTATGTTGACCATTCAGAATAACAGTTTAAGTAAATCATCATAAATCAGTAGATATTCCACATGTTACTTGATGTTAATCATCATTTTAAACTTTTAGGGATGAAACAAACTTTTTAAGAACCATCAATCTTAGAATCAAAAGTCCATGCTGATTATAGTTTGAAATCTTATTCTTATTTTCGAGATAAAAGAGTACTTAAGAGTTAAGATTCATGCACCCAATATTAGATAATAAAGAGTCAATAATGTATGAAAAAGAAGTATCTTTGAAATCCTAAATATATCTATATTGGATCGTCTCATATAGTTTGGTAATTGTTTTTAAAATGTATGAGTTTTCTTAGTTAGTAACAAGAAATCTACTATATTCTAACACAATAACAAAATTCATGCGGATGGAATAATGAAAACAGTATATAGAAGATGAGTAATGGAGTATATATCAAAGATTATAGGCAAAAATAGTCTTTAGATATTAGTACTAGATCAAAAAAATAAGCGAAACAATAAGCAATACTATAAAATGAAAGACTAAATAATTTTTTACAAATTTTCTTGTTCAATGTTATTAATTAATACATGTTTTGGTTCTTAATATAATGTTAAATTTCTTTTTGGGTCCTATTATATACTAATTTTTTTGTCTTTTTTATTTACAAGTTTTTTAACTACTAATATATAATATATACTAAAAAAATTGGACCCCTATTTCGTTTGGGCCCTTGGCGTACGCCCGGCCTGCCCTCCCCCAGGGACGGCCCTGGCTCTGGCACGAGTCTCTTGCTGCCTCATAGCATTTGCTTTTACATCTCACATATTTATATATTTTAACAAATAAAAATAATGTTTCTGCAAATACCCATGACTTGTGCTGGTGTTTGGTTGATATATAGTTATCAAAAAATAAGGCATCATTCCTAACACTAGTATTCGATCAATGAATGTGAGTTTTAAGAATGCAAACGAAACCCAAGGATCTGGGAATCCTTTGGACGGTTGGGTTTAAAAAATTCATTTAGAGGTCATTTTCTCCCTTCATGTTTTCTTCTCTTGAACGAATCTAATGGTGTTTTTTGGGCCCAAATTATGACTTCTCTTATTGTCACGAATTATACTTGTACTTATTCTCATTTCACACTACTATCAAATTCATATATGAAATATGTTTGAATGAAAGTTATACGAAACAACCAACGACCACAATAAAAGAAAAGAAATGAAGGTTGCACACTCTGTGACAGGGATTATGTAGATGCCCTTTTGTGCTTGACATTAGGGGTGTGCAAAACCCGAATGGTCTGAAACCCCAACAAAAAAATAAGGTGTTTGTGCAAAACCCAAATGCCCCGAAATCTGAAACCCGACTTTTTCGGGGGATATTTGTATTCGGGTTGGTTTAATTTTTTGCCACCCGACCCATTCCTAAATCCCAATCAACCATACTCTTTTTGAATTTCTAAACTTGCTATCGATTTCATTAGTCGATTGAATTCATTCTCAAAATCGATTGAATATATTTTTTTTTCTGCCCTTCCAGGTGCGGGTTCGAATCTCATTTGTATCAAGTTCTTAGTTTTTAGATTTCAATTTGAGTTCTATGAAGAAAAAGATTGCAATAAAAGACTCGAACATAGGACCTCACATACAAAAAGTAAGGAACTAACCAATAGATAAATAATGATGTTGTAGAAAATACTTATAGCCTCGTTTTTTGTGGTCAAATGGTGCCACAACTTGCAAAAAATTTATAGGTCAGGCTCTTTTGGCAGGGATGCCTTGACTTTGGCCAATGTTATGACGAACCTTTTAAGTGAAGGGAGTTGGCATTGCAAACAGCAGTGAAGGGTTCTAGGTGGAAAGAGACTGATGATGATATCATCATTCGATGAACAAGACAAGGGTATGAATTCAAGCAAGCAACATTCTGCCAAATCATTGGATGAATAATTGTCCCAAGTTGTTGAAGAAATCATATATCAAGGCATCATTTGTTGTAAAAATAACGAAACCCAACTAGCAATAAGATAGATAGTTGGACCTCACTATAAACATAAATACCCCAAGAACAATGAACGTATGTTCTTATATCGAGATAACAACGGAAATATGATCAACGAATGTGAGATAATTAATTACGAAGTATATGCAACAATATCCAACCATAAAATGCAAGATAAAGCAAGGTAAGAGAGACACCGATATTTTTACATGGAAACCCGAAAAGGGAAAAAACCACGGGCGGAGGACGCCGAGAACTGATTCACTATCACTTTATGATGATACAATTGAGAGAAAGAAAACTGATTAATGTATCAGTTATTGAGAGAGAAAGAGCAAGATAGAAGGTTATCTTCAAGGTGTGTTTTCTTCTCTTGTTATCATGCCTATTTATAGAACAAAATGAAGAGCAAATGGGTTGGTTTCACAGCTGTAAAACAGCTGGAAACATCAAAGAAAAAACAGCTGGAGCTGCTGGAAATGAGCTGTAAAAAAAATGGTTGGAGGCAAACATTTCTCACAAATCTCCACCTTTGACTTCAAACCAAAAAACCCATAAAAGAGTAAAGCTCCACCTCGTCTTCAAACCGAGTAGAATACACCAAGAGCACAATCTCCACCAAACTTCATCTCAAGCCAAAAATATCACCCATAAACAAAGCAATACCAAAGTAATCAAAGTTCTCGAAAAAGCAGTATCCTCCGCCAATTCTCCCCTAAGGGCATCAACCCCGTCTTGCAACACCAACCAAGTCCAAACACAAACTGAACTTGGCTACCGGAAGCGGCTTCGTTAGCATATCCGCTGCGTTATAGTCAGTGCTAATCTTCATAACTTTAACATCACCTTTCGCTACAACCTCTCGGATATAGTGATGACGAATATCGATATGTTTCGTCCTATCGTGAAACATTCGATCCTTGGTCAAAAGAACCGCGCCTTGATTGTCGCAGAAAACCTCTTCGACTTTCAAATCATCACTTAATTCACCAAAGAATCCTTTGAGCCAGACAACTTCTTTCACGGCTTCGCTAACTGCCATATATTCTGCTTCCGTTGTAGACAATGCGACAGTAGGTTGCAAGTGTGCCTTCCAACTAATGGCACACCCATCAAGAGTAAACACGTATCCAGTGACGGATCTTCTCTTATCAAGATCCTTGGCATGATCGGAATCTACGTAGCCAAGTACCCCTGATGATTTTCTCCCAAAATGCAAACACAGATCTGTCGTCCCCTTCAAGTAACGAAAAATCCACTGGACAGCTTTCCAATGTTCTTTACCCGGGTTGGCTATATATCTTCTGACCATAGAAACTGCATAAGCGAGGTCAGGTCGGGTACAAATCATGGCGTACATCAAAGATCCCACCGCACTAGAATACGACACTCTCGCCATATAGGTGACATCTACTTGAGTTGAAGGACTTAAAGCGGATGATAACTTGAAATGAGGTGCAAATGGAGTGTTGACAGAATTTGCTTCAGACATGTTGAACCGGCGAAGAACTTTCTGAACATACCCCTTTTGACTAAGGTATAATTTTCTCGCCTTTCTGTCACGAATAATCTCCATACCAAGAATTCTCTTTGCGGCTCCCAAATCCTTCATATCAAATTCTGAATTTAACTGATCTTTAACTTTCTGAACTTCTCCCATATCTTTAGCTGCTAAGAGCATGTCATCCACGTACAAGAGCAAATATAACATCGACCCATCGTCACACGTCTTAAAGTAAACGCAGCTGTCGTACGACGAATTTGACAAGCCGTGTGTGGTCACAAAAGCGTCGAATCTCTTGTACCATTGCCTGGGAGACTGTTTGAGGCCATATAGAGACTTTATCAATTTGCACACGTGACCTTCTTTACCCGGAACTTCAAAACCTTCCGGTTGGTGCATAAATATCTCTTCCTCAAGTTCACCATTCAGAAAAGCGGTCGTGACGTCCAATTGCTCAAGCTCCAAATCATAGGACGCGACCATCCCTAGCAATGCACGAATGGAAGTATGTTTCACCACCGGTGAAAAAATGTCGTTATAGTCAATGCCAGGAATTTGACTATAACCCTTCGCGACTAACCGAGCTTTATACCTTGGCTTTTCATTTGGAGTAGCCCCTTCCTTCAATTTATAGACCCACTTGCATCGAACGGCCTTCTTTGTCTTGGGAGCAGAAACAAGCTCCCAAGTTCCATTCTTTTGCAAAGATTCCATCTCCGCTTGCATTGCCAACATCCACTCATCCGCATCATCTTGTTTCATAGCCTCACTATAAGAAGTAGGCTCAACAGTATATTCCATTTCCTCCGCTACGTTCAAAGCATATGCTACAAAATCGGCTTCTTCGCGATACCGTGCCGGAGGCACGATTTGTTTTCTTCCCCTATCACGAGCAATGCTCGGTTCGGGCTCTTGTGGCAAAGGTTGTGATAAAGAATCATCTACCACTTGATCACCAGTAGTGGGAGAAGAAGAAGAAACAGTATGTGAATCATTTGTAGCAATCGGACTCGAAACTTGAGCCAAAGGTAGCTCCACCTCTACAGGTGATTTCTCTTTCGGAGATTCGGAAATGGTATCGGATGTAGGAGGCGGCGAATCAGTCAACATCGAAGATTCGTCGAAAGTTACGTCTCGACTTATAAGGATCTTCTTTATTTCCGGGCACCATAGCCTAAAGCCTTTAACTCCGTCTTTGTATCCAAGGAAATTGCATTTCATAGCTCTCGGTTCTAACTTCCCGTTATCAACTCGTGCATATGCCGGGCAACCAAAAATCTTCAAATTTGTGTAATCGGCCGGTGATCCGTTCCATACTTCCATAGGAGTCTTCTTCTCAAGAGGGACTGAAGGAGATCGATTAATGATATAACAAGCGGTAGAAGCCGCTTCCGCCCAAAATGACTTGGGCATCTTCGAGTTAGAAAGCATGCAACGAACTTTCTCAAGAATAGTGCGATTCATCCTTTCGGCTACACCATTCTGTTGAGGAGTGTGGGCAACGGTACGATGCCTTGTAATGCCATTCTTACGACAATAAGCATTAAACTCCTCCGAGCAAAATTCCAAGCCATTATCCGTTCGAAGGTATTTCACCTCTTTACCGGATTGCTTCTCGATCATCGTCCTCCAATCTTTGAAAACTTCAAAAACATCACTCTTGCGTCTTAAGAAGAAAGCCCACACACGACGAGAGAAATCGTCGATAATAGTGAGCATATACGAAGCTCCACCATAAGAAGTAACTCGGGCCGGACCCCAAAGGTCAGAATGAATGTAATAAAGTGGCCCTTTAGTCGTATGAATGCCACCTGAGAATCTGACCCTCTTCATCTTGCCGTACACACAATGCTCACAAAACTGTAAATCGGTAACTTTGTGGTCGTTCAACAAATCACGTTGACTTAGCTCGGTCATGCCTCCAAGGCTCATGCAACCGAGACGTAAATGCCACAATTTTGAAAGATCACCATCAGACATTTTCTTCGAAGCAACTGCAACGTCACCTGTAATAGTTTGACCTTGCAAAACATAAAGGTTAGCGGTACCTCTTTGAGCTTTCATTGCAACTAACGCTCCTCGCTTGACCTTTACTGCTCCGTCTTTGCCAGAGAACTCGTAGCCCTTTTCATCGAGGGCACTGAGAGAGATGAGGTTTCTTCGGAGTTTGGGAACATGTTTCACATTCCCAAGTGTTCGGATGACGCCATCATGCATGTGGATTCTAACTGTGCCTTGACCGACAATGGGGCAAGTAGCATTGTTCCCCATCATCACAACACCTTCGGAAACTTGCTCATATGTATGAAACCAACTACGGTTGGGACACATATGAAAAGTGCAACCCGAGTCTATAATCCATTCTTCCGTGGCCTTTGGATTACCATCCGAGACCGTCATGACTTCACCTTCACTAGCTCCACCTTCATCGTGCTCAACAATGTCGGCTTCCCCGGAGGAACCCGTCTTGTTCTTGGCTTTGTTTTTGGCTTGAAGCTTGAAACATTCGTCAATGATGTGACCCTTCCGTTTACAAAAGTTACAAAACTTCTTCTTTCCACGAGATTTTGATCTTGATTTGCTTGAAGAGCTCGAGCATTTTTCAAACGGTCTTCCCCTTGCATTTAATCCTTCGGCCCTTGGTTCATGACCGGGGATTATCTCCTTCATCTTCTCCTTCGAGCTCAACGCTGTATAAACCTCATCAAGTGATAGTGAATCCCGACCATAAATAATCGTATCCATAAACGTACCAAAAGATTGTGGCAAAGAGCATAATAAGATTAGACCCAAATCCTCATCGTCATATTTTACCTCAAGGTTTTTCAAATCACCAACTATCTCTTTGAATTTCGATAGATGTGCCGAAATTGAACCACCTTCAGATAAACGAAGGGCATATAATTTAAGCTTCATATGAAGCTTATTGGGTAAGCTCTTTTCCATAAACATTCGATCTAATTTAGACCAAATTTGATACGATGTTTCCTCCTCCCCAACATCTTGTAAAACATCGTTAGAAAGGTGCAATCTAATTAAAGATTGGGCCTTTAAGTCATTTATTTCAATATCCTCATTCGTCCAAGAGACGGGCATGAAAGCCCGACCCAAAATACATTTATGTAAACTTTGTTGGATGAGGACATCTCTCATCTTTATTTTCCATAAGGGATATCGGGTATCCCGTTCCAACATGGGAAGGTCGAATTTCATTGTTGACATAAATAACTTAGCAAATCAATAATCTCACGAAACTTCTATTGATAAAAAAAATCTCGATATAAATAACTTGGGCTCTGATACCAATTGTTGTAAAAATAACGAAACCCAACTAGCAATAAGATAGATAGTTGGACCTCACTATAAACATAAATACCCCAAGAACAATGAACGTATGTTCTTATATCGAGATAACAACGGAAATATGATCAACGAATGTGAGATAATTAATTACGAAGTATATGCAACAATATCCAACCATAAAATGCAAGATAAAGCAAGGTAAGAGAGACACCGATATTTTTACGTGGAAACCCGAAAAGGGAAAAAACCACGGGCGGAGGACGCCGAGAACTGATTCACTATCACTTTATGATGATACAATTGAGAGAAAGAAAACTGATTAATGTATCAGTTATTGAGAGAGAAAGAGCAAGATAGAAGGTTATCTTCAAGGTGTGTTTTCTTCTCTTGTTATCATGCCTATTTATAGAACAAAATGAAGAGCAAATGGGCTGGTTTCACAGCTGTAAAACAGCTGGAAACATCAAAGAAAAAACAGCTGGAGCTGCTGGAAATGAGCTGTAAAAAAAATGGTTGGAGGCAAACATTTCTCACATCATTATTATTAACCATGGTTGTTTTTCCATCCAAGGGACCCAAAATTTAAATGTTTGAAAAACAATACTTGGATGGAAATAGTTCAACCTTGTGTGCTCCTATTGTTTCCTTTTGGATTGTTTTTTGAAGAACTTGGTTGGAGACTGGTTCTCATTAGGAGCCTTCAAAGACATTGGTGCTTCTTACGAACTTTTCTCCATTTGTTGTGGAATTGTGGATGTTGGATATCGATCATTTGGTTTGATATCCATCAAGAATATCCGTTTGAGGTGGAGTTCGGGTTTTATCTTTGTTTTGGCTTCGACAAGTGTATTATTCGCTCTAGGTGGAAATAAACTATTGACGTCCATTGGAGGTGGAGTTTGGAAAAAAAAATTATTTCTTTTGTTTTGTGGACGTCCATGAGAGGGCAATTGCCTCTGCTAACGCCCATGAGACCCTTTTGTGTCTAACGCCTATTTTGAATCCACTGATGCAACAGAAACATCGTTCATGTGTGACATGGTCATGTCATGTAAAAGATAATGACAAAAATATGATGTTCTAGCATTCTTATAACAAGTGGCGGAGCCACCAAGGAACCAGGAGGTTCCATTGCTCCCCCTCAAGTTTTTAACTTTTTTAAAATATAATAAAATAATACTCTATTTTCATGAAGTGGGAAGCCCAATGGTTGGGTTTTGCATGTCTCATAGGGGTGCTCAAAAAACCGACCAACACGGGAAAAAATCAAAACCCGACATATCATCGATACAAAATTAGGACAACCTGAATCTATTGGGTTAGGCTTAAAGTAACCCGATAACCCGATAAACGTCTTACCAACTTCTCTAAAATTATTTATATTTCCATTTAATATGTATAAGTTACCAAAAATAACTCGGCAATAACAAGTAATGAAACTCATAAAAGGACATTATTGGAAAGTTATATGTATTTGATGAACTCGTATATTCTTTTGAATGATTGATCGTATTTCAAAGAAATTTTTTCCTTATTTTTATGTTTTTAATATTGTTTTTACTTTATTTAAACACAACCCAACCAAAGCGTCCGGGTTGGGTTGGGTTGGGTTGCATTTTTGTTTGAGTTGGGTTGAAAAATCTCAAACCGTCAACATTGGGTTAGGTTGTTGAAATGCCTTCAACCCGATCAACTCAACCCGTGAGCATCCCTAATGCCTCAAGCCCTAATCTCTCTCTTAGGATTTTTATTTTTTTATTTTTATAGATTCAATTTAAGAATTTTGTAGTTTACCAAACGTTTATGTGGTAAGCGTTTGTTACTTACCTTTTCGGGTAACATTTTTGGTCATCAAAATATATTATTGGTAATCGTCTTTTATCCGGTAAGTGCTTATTGGGTAAGATTCTCGGTCCTTACTATGTGATTCACGCGACTTAGGCCGCAACACGAGGTCGCGGATCAGGTCGCCCGATCATTATTGCGTTGATCATGTACATTCCATAATCGCATGTAAAATCACATGCATTTGGCCGTTTTCTTGTTCTCTTATTTGCCCTGTACTTGTTTGATCCTCCCTATATAATTGATGCTCCCCCTAAATCCAAATCCTGGCTTCGCCCCTACTTATGACATTGGTTGTTTTATAGATACAACCTTTTGTATTACCACAACAACAGGTCCATTGTTTAATGAAACATTAAGGTGTCATTTCTGTAAAACATGATATTATTATTAATATGCAAATAGAAAACGTTAGATTTTGTAAAAGTAAATCATATCACATACCTAAACTATGATAATCAAATATACTTATAATATATATATATATATATATATATTAATATTAATATCCAAATAAAATTACTCGTTTATTCATAAAATGTAGGCTTTTATGGTGTGTATATATATTTATAAAAAAGGATTAGTTTAAATAATAAAAGAAATATGTTGCAAAAAGGATATTCACTGCTCTTCCACACTCTCACCCAACCAAAAGGAATCCTTGAGCAGTTTTTGACATCTTTTATATAATAATATCATCATCACACTTGAAACCCTTACCTTATCATCATTTCCATTTATATGCAGAGAAAGATACAACACCACCAATTACTCTCTTCTTTCTCTCTCTCTCTCTCTCTCTCTCTCTCTCTCTTTCTAATCATCGAATCTGCTCTCTTTTTGGCTAAATTCTTGTTTCATTCATCAGGGTAGTACTAGTAGTTGTTGGATTATGATGGGTGTGAGCAACAGGTGTTCACATACTTCCCATATCACCGAAATCATCATCACCAGCTTCTTTCGCCACAAGAATTAATTAAACAAAACCCCATCTTCCAAATCCAAATACTACTAAAAAAGAATTTCCAGTTTTTATTAACCCCAAACTCCAAGAAATCAGATTATGTAGTACTCCACCAAAATTATGGCTGGTTAATTAAGTATAAACAATACCCAATTTCTTCTGGTGGTGGCTACTATATATTCTTTTAGTGGCGCAGCCATGGCAGCTCGGAGCTTTCTCTACGGTGGCGATTCTGGTGGATTCAACTCTGCTCTGCTAACTAACAAAAGGGCTCCTTCTTCTTCTTCTAAGCCTCTTGATTCCTTCTTCATCTCTGGATCCTCTCATTCTTTAGGTAACCAGTTATATATATATATATATATATATATATATATATATATATATATATATATATATTTCTTGCTTCATATTTGTTATACATGTTTACATCATATTATGATTTATTGACTGCCATTTGATTAAAGATTATACTTGATGAATTTTGATTTGCACATGTTTGACTTGAGAGTCTGTGTTGTCTATATATAAAACACAATCAAATTTCCTAGATTGCTGTTTGATTACTGTCTTGATGATGTTAATCTTCAACTTCCTGTTGATTGTTGTGTTTCATTTGACTTTGTTATGATGAAAAATAGTAGCTTTATGTTCCCACTCAAAGATTGAAGCCTTTTTATTTGCAGTGGTTTAACTTTTGTTCCAAAAAAGCACTTTAGATCCAGCAAATTCATCTTGTTCAACAAGATATCACAAGGGCTTAATAGTCAATTATCCCATACCATGAATCTAATCTTGTTGTTTGACTTTTGTGATCATTACTTAATTTTACACGAAAACTGAGTTACCGATCTAGTAAACGATTAGAAACAAACAAGTTCTTCCAGATTCTGAGTTCGTATGAATGTTTTTAAGTATTATGTTGTTGGTATCTATCTCATTAGGTTCTAGATCAATGGTCAGTTTTGAGGATGGAGGGAATGGATCAGCAGGGAGGACCCTTTTTCAAACATTCGATCAGGAAGACATCGGAGATGATGAATACGATGACTACTTTCACCATCCCGAGAAGAAAAGGCGTCTCAAAGCGGATCAGGTTCAGTTTCTGGAGAAGAGTTTCGAGACCGAAAACAAACTCGAGCCAGAAAGAAAGATTCAGCTAGCAAAAGACCTTGGCTTGCAGCCTAGACAGATTGCAATCTGGTTCCAGAACCGTCGTGCACGTTGGAAGACCAAACAGCTCGAGAAAGACTATGATATTCTGCAAGAAAGCTACAACATACTCAAGGCAAACTACGAAAATCTCCTACAAGAAAAGGATAAACTAAAATCTGAGGTAATAATCAAATATGGGTCCTTTACAATTTGTTCAAAAATGAGGTAAAAATCTAAACTTTTTACAAACAAACAATTCTTGTTTTAGGTTCTTGATCTAAGTGACAAACTGCTTCTGCAAGAAACAGAAAAGGGAACCTCGGATTCATCGAGTACCAAAAGCCAATCTGAGCCATTACAACAAGAACAGATTGCAGATTGTGTGAATGATGAAGATGTATCTAAGACCTCAATTAATAATATCGCTGTAAATGGGGTCGAATCGATCTTGGAGCAGGGAGATTCCTCTTATATGTTTGATCAAGATCATAGTGATGAATCTTTGGATGAAGATGATAATTTTGGGAAGATGTTTGTAACTCCGGTTAGCGGTTACATGTTACCGAAGATAGAAAGTGGTGATTACCCAGAACTAGATGCTGTTAATTCTTGCTACCTTGGGTTTCCTGGTCATGATCAAGATCAAGATCAAGATCAATCTTTTGGTTTTTGGTCTTTACTGAGTTAACTCAGTAAAAAACGACACTTTATGCAAGTAGTGTTGGTCTTATATGTTCTTCATGAAATTTTCTTATGGATGATGTAGAAAGGAATAAATCCAACTTGTTACACCTTCTAGATCCATGAGTGGTGAGGTTGGTTTCGTTTTTCTTTTTTCTTTTTTCTTTTTTTTTTTTTGCTTTTGTTGTTTCAATTTTCATGTAATTTAACTTTAAAAACAAGTAATAATCATCTGTAAACAACTATCTTGGTCCTTTTAGTATTGGAAATTTGGCCATCGCTCATTGTGGGAAACCAGCTTTTAAAACTTTTTAAACGTTTAATTTAAACAAGGTCGACTATTAGCAATGTTTTAAACAGTAACCCTAGATGCAAGAGTGACCAAGCTTTTGACGTTGTCCAATTCTGAAACATCCTTTAACACAAGATTAAGACAATGTGCGGCACATGGAGACCAAGTAATAGAAGTATATCTTTCACATAACTTAGTACCGGCAAGTTTGTAGTTAGCAGCATTGTCAGTAACAATTTGAACCACATTCTTTTCTCCTACCATTTCAACAATCTCAGCAAACAAATTACACAAATTTGAAGCATTGTTCTCTATATCGGATGCATCAACAGATTTAAGAAATGATATCCCTTTTGGACAATAAACTAAGAAATTAATCAAATGTCGTTGCCTAATATCTCTTCACCCATCACTCATAATCGTGCAACCACTTTCAATCCATTGACTTCTATACGAATCAATTAACAATGAAACAGACTTCTTTGCATCTGTCAATAAATTGACCCTCAAAGCATGATAATTAGGTGCTTTGTAACCATGACCAATACCCGCTATTTTATCTACCATATGTTGAAAATAAGGAGAGTTGCAAGCATTCATAGGTATACATGCATCATAGAACCACATAGCAATAGCTAAATCGACATCATGTAGTTTTTCCTTACTTTGCATGGCAGATTTAATAGTGGGTTGAGAAGGATCATTTATACCTTTTGTAAAAAAAGGATGAAGACTTGATGTAGCTTTCCTTTTTCCCGCTTTAATAGATCGTGCTTTGACATTTCGCGGTTGTGTTTCCCTCGTATCGTCATCCGAGATAGTAATACCACTTGCCTTATCCGCTTTCTCCGCTTCTATCTCTTTCAAAATACCTTGCATAATAAAACGAACTTCCGAAGTTACCTTTTTACAAGAAACAACCTCACCGGTAACACCGGCAAGATGTTTCTTAAATCTAGATATCCCACCACCATTGAACACTCTTTGACAAAAATTACATATGTATGTTTTGCTCTTTTCATCACCGACTATAGTTGCATAATCCCATGCTTTATCCGTCTTCTTTCTTACATTTGATTGAACAGAAGAATGAGATTGTGCTCCCATCGATTGAGATTGTGCTCCCATCGATTGATTGTCTCTAGGTTCCATATGGACCTGAAAATTTCCATTGAATACATTGAGCTACACATAAATACATAAGTACATAATCTATAAGTGAATCGAAATCCAATAATGGTTGAATCATTTTTGTTTTGCTAAGCACACACCAATTAATTACACGAATGATATTCATGCAACCCATAAATCATTTAATTGTAATACCATAGAGGAAATTTTTCTTGCGGCTGCCACAAGTGAAAAACTAATGAACAAAACAAAAAGGATTCAACCAAACGAAATAACTAAACTGACCCAAACGAAACTGAAATAACCCAAACGAAATAACTAAACTGAAATAACCCAAACGACAGTTAACACAAGTTAATCCAAACTGAAATAACCCAAACGAAATAACTAATCGAACAATAACTAAACTGAAATTCGAGCAACAAGTTAACACAAGTTAAAAATTCGAGCAACAAGTTAACAAATCGAATCGAACCTGTCCGAATGAGTCGATGAAGGCGCTGTCGAGGTCGATTGAAGAGCTGTCGAGTTGAGTGTTGATTGAAGGTTCTGTCGAGTGTCGATTGAAGGTTCTGTCGAGTGTCGATTGAAGGTTCTGTCGAGTGTCGATTGAAGATGTCGATTGAAGATGTCGATTGAAGGTGTTGTCGAGGTGGAAACTTGGAATCGAGGGGCGACTGGCGGTTGTTGGAAACTTGGAATCGAGGGGCGATCGAGTTCGTATCAAGCGGTTCAACCCTAGCCGATAAAGCCTAAATGAAATGAAAAATTGAAAACCAATTTATATTTCCGGGTTAAACCGGGTTGATACCGGGTCAACCATACCGGTTCAACCGGTTTTCTGAAAAACCCGGCCGGTTCAATCCGGTCCTTAAATCCCCAAATACTCGGCCCTAGTTGACCCGGTCCCTCGACCGGTTCCCGGTTCAACCGGTTGAACCGGCCGGGTCGACCCGGGTTTTAAAACATTGACTATTAGCATGTTAAATGTGGGTTTTTGAACAGGACCTCTAAAATTTTGGGGCCCAATCCTATCTAATTTCTTTCAAAATACAAAAGAGGCTATTTATCAAAAAATACTCAGAATTTCATCCATCAAATTGGGGTCATTGAAGGTCTCTTGGACATTTCAGAATTTGCCGATCAAAAACATTCTTCTCATTTTGTCATTTTAAACATTTTTATTGCTTTAATTTGTAAAAATATTTAATATGACATGACTTTTATATTTTATTTTGTTTATTACTCGCTTTAGACGATATATAGTTTTACTACAGGTGTAACAAGCCTCCAAAAAGATTGGGACGACCCTATTTAAAAGCCAGCTTTTAAAACTTTTTATCCAAGAGATTCGAAGACTAAATTTATATCCGAAAATATGAATGAAAGTGATGTTTCCATCATTTGGTAATTTGAAACTAAAGTTTTGAGTAAATTACGGATCTAATCCCAATAGTATGAGAGTTTTACTCTTTACAAATTTGATTTGATCTCTAGACTTTATTTATGAAAGTAAAACACTTGGTGGTATATGCATTTTTTCACGGATTTAGTCATTTACCCCAACAACCATCCAACCTATTCCTTATATTTAAGGGCAAAATGGTTTTTTTATACTTTCTTCCTTTTTAACATTTTTTAATTAACCTATTTACATAAGGGACCAAAATGTATGAATTAAAACTTGGAGGGCCAAAGTTGAATATAATTCATCATCTTCTTCAACCTCCATTGTCTCCTACTGTTATGGCGTCACCTCACTGCTCCGTCAAATCGCCAATGAACCAGTCTTCTCGGGCGAGCCACCAATGAAACCCTCCCCTGTTGAAATCTCCATCTTCTTCAAGTTAAGAAGCCCAAAAACCTAAATTAAAAACCCTAAATCAAAATCTAAAATCCCACATCAAAATATGAGGTTTTTTCGATGTTGCACACATAAAAGAAGAAATCAGGTTCCATTGATCGAGGTTGCATCAGGTTCGTGACACAGATCGATGGGGTTCATTGATGGAGATAAACAGAAGTTGGTGTGTGTGTGTGTGTGTGTGTGTCGGAGATGAATGGTAGAGACCGGTTGTGGCGACCATGAAACGGGGTTGAGGACAAAAGTGTAACACCCTCAAATCTGGAAATAGCAACTAATTTAAAATTTTCTAAATACATCAATAAATGATTCATACACAATCACAATTTAAGGCTTAACCTCAACACACATAATTTATTTTCTACATACAGTCTATAACAAGGACGGATGCTACTAAAACTCAATAATAATCACTATCTCCAAACTGCGGAAGACTTCACAAAATACTTACACTTGTGAAAAACTAAGGCACATCTCTTTATAGTACTGCTAGAACCAAACCCCCAAATGGAACCTGATGCACATGCCGACAAATAAAAGGTTAGGTTTAACATCTAGTGAGTTCAAGAGTTTTCAACATATATAAATTAATCGTTTAAAAAGGAAGAATGCAATTAAAATAATGATATTTCGAAATGATATGCTTCACTTATGAAAACGACTTGCTTATCAATAAATATGCATTTTAAACGAAAGAGACACCGAGTTAATCGTTAACCAAACCAAACTGTTTTAAAGGCTAGATCCCAATATAAAACGTTCTTTCGTAAATTTAAGTTCAACCCAAGACTTGCTAAAAAGGAAAATAAAGAGAGACTCCCAATTTATAAAACACGGTTAAAATGTTATATCTCGAAATACCCAAAACACGGGTGAATCATGACACACAACTCATGAACCATAGATGAAAACCCATATAAGTAAATATAGCCGTGAACACGGACATTAGACCCAATACTCACACAACCATAAATGAAAAGAAACCAAATACCGAAACGTGGAGATGACGTATTTCATTCAAACCTTAATATACGTGGGGGAAACCCAATATTAAGGCCATCATTTACCGTCGACCACACAACCAACGTAAATAAAGTATGACGTTAATATTTAAAATGCTAATGGACGACGACGGGGGAGACCCATATCCATCTTGGGTGACGAAAACATGTAAATGAGGCCACCCGTGATGTTATTGGATTTCACCTCATATCCCGGACCTAGTTCTCATGCCACCACCGACATCACAATCCTCGGACCGTTATGCCTCTATCCATACTCCGTCGAGTTCCACCTCAAGGACTTACAGACATGGATGCCTATCCAATCTAGACGAGTTACAACTCGGAGGCTCGAGCCACCTATTGCCTACTCGCTAGCGAACCCAAGCAGTCAACGGTCAAAAACCAACCTTCCCGCTTTCCCAAAACAGACAGACTTACGTGCCTATGGATCCATTACAACACTGTCTAACATTACGTGACTCCAAAAGAAAGACCAAAGCTCCCAAAACATGAAACTCTCAAATGACATGGAAAATGCACCATCATACTCAAAACCCTACGATGGTTATAAATCCGGACAAATGTCCGCAAGACTCAATTTAGTCAAAACCGAGCCAAAGACCCAACAATTTACGTAAACCCCCAAATGAAAGTCAGTAATAAACATTGAAACCCGTTTGACCAACTCTCATGCTAACACAACGACCAAAAGTATGATTAACTCAAATCTCATCATTGGTTGAGGCAAACCATTTTCCAAATGAACTCATACCCTTATATTTTCAAAATGCCTCATAACACAAAAATATACATTTTCTGGAAAGGTTTATAAGACCAAATACACAAAATGACACTTACATCAAATGGACCCCAATTATATATGTAAAATCATCAATGAAACCTTTCAACATGATTTATTTATCAAAAATCCCAAAATGGTTGTTTCACAATGTTTATAAAACTAAATGTTTCAAAATACCCGAAACTTATCAGGTGATCAGCAGTTAACAATTTCATGTAAAATACAAAACACTTTAAAATAAACACTTTGGCATGCACACCGTTTTCACAAATCAACTTGAACTCACCTTGCTAGATTTAGGCTAAATCTAGATTTTACCCCACTTTGAGCTCCTTTGAAGAAACTTGGATCTTCAAGGTTCAAAACTTCCATAGACCTAGATACATAAATTTTCCATCATAAATATACATCCAAAACCATATAGAATCGATCCCCAAACACTTTACATCCATTTTGGTCAAAACCCTAATTTTGACCTAAATTTCTCCAAAATCTTCCAAACCGAAATTGAAGGAATCAAACACTAGGAAACCATCAATGGAGCATTTGTATCACCTAATAAGGTTTAGAGATGGAGAAAGTAAACTTACCACATAGGTTTTGGTGAAATCCTAGAAAACCCAAAAGTGAGCTAGAGGTTGAAGATGGAGATGGAGATGGAGATGGAGATGGTGAATCCTTGACCATAACTTTCAATTTTACCACCTGATGGTGTTTTATCTTCATAAAATACAAGGATTTGAGCCAAAGATAAGTTAGGGTTTGAAGGGGAAAGAAGGAAAACGATTTGGGAGATAATAGAAGAAGTTTGGATGAGAGGAAACGAGGAAAAAACTGAAATTCGCGACTTAACAACAGGCTGCCCTCTTTGGGCGACATTGCCATGCGACAATGCCATGGGCACTGTCGCTGGTCATTGTCGTTGGGTGCCCCCCAGCTTCTATTTTATGCCGCGACTTTGCCCGGTGCGACTATGACAAGCCAAGCCCGTACCAAGCTCCGAAACTCGACTTTTTCAACGCCAATACCCTTGATACTCCAAGGAACTTCAAACAATGATTTCCCAAAAAAAGTCTCGCCGTTCAAGTTCCAAAAACGTTCGGGTGTCCTCTACTCACCGAAAATTACGGGTGTTACAAAAAGTTCTTTGGTCGTGGAACATTAGGGAAGATAGTCATTGTTTTATATATGGGCAAGTTCGGTTGTGAACTTGGGGACATAGGAGAGTGTGACAGTGTCCCATATATTCACGGGTTATTAATCATGAATGATGCATGATGAATGGTCTATCAATTTATCATGAATGTTGTATTATTCATCATGAATAGTTCATGAATGTTCATCTTTATTGTAGACACCAGGGGACACGCGTTGCACTCTCCTTTGTCCCCCAGTTCACAACCAAAAATGGTTAGAAATGAAACTTTCCTCTCTTTCTCCCTCCCCCCCCCCTCTCTCTATATATATGTATATATATATATATATATATATATATAAGCTTAATTAAACGAGAACGCCATATATTGTGATAACCGTGAGAACTTTAACCTTAAAGTATTGTTTCACATTATTTTTTTTCCATCTAAGACTAGTATTTAATGTATTGATTAACATATATTTGTTTCACAATGTGTTTGCTTCATATGTATTCGGTTCATAATGTGATACTCTTTAACGTGCATTTTTTGTTTCCAAACAAGTCAAAAAGTTTCACATTGTGAAACATATATATATATATATATATATATATTAATCAATATCTTAAATCATGGCCATAGATGAAAAAAAAATCATATGAAATAGCAGTGGGCACTGGTTCTCAAGGTTCTCACAATTTTATGAGTTATCAAAAGAAGACTCCTATACACACACACATATAGGATTGAATTCTGGTGAGAATGAAATTTGTGTGAGAAAGGTAAGAAGGTATCAACCACCCTTGGATTCACAATATGATGAGATGCACCGGATCAATCTCTATACACGATTCATGGGTGGGTTTAAGATTAAAAGTGATCAATGATCCACATCTCTTCTTACATTCTCACCTTAATTCTTCTTCTCACACGATCCTTCGTGTGTATATATATATATATATATATACTAGTTGTGTACTCGTGCAATGCGGCGGGAGCTATAAATGTAAACAATTTTGACGTTTTGTCTAGACCTGGTAAACGTGTTGTATCGTGTCGGGTCCAAAGTTAAACGGGTTGAGATTGTCTAACCCTAACCCGACCCGTTTAATAAATAAAATCTCAACCCTAACCCGACCGCCTAACCCGACACGACCCGCCTAACCCGTTTAACATTTATAAAACTAAAAATTAAAAATCGAAATTTCACAAAAAAATACAAATCCAAAATTCAAATGAAAGCTTTAAAAATCCAAATTTAATACTTCAAACTTATAAGTTCTAACCAAATTTAAAACATTATAAACGGGTTATTCGGGTCATTTTCAAGTTGAAAATTTCGAGAGTATTTCCATGTTATCACAAAATGAAGATCAGCAAATGCGATCATGTGTTTAAAAGTGAAACACAACTTCTTCGGAAAGAGGCCTTACAGGCGACCAAACTTGAACATCTCAGCAACTTTAACTCTACGCTAATCAAGATGACAAGTATCCAACAAATAACTTGTCATTGAAATGAAGAGATTGCCTTTTGTGGGCTTATCTTGAAATTCAACTACAATCAATTGCGCGTATTTTAATTGTTACTTGATCTCATAGGACTTTCATTATATATATTTTTTAACAGGAAAACCTTTTATTATAAACCATAACACCAAAGGAGTTAAACAAGGGATACACCAAGATAGTAAGATCCCAAAAAACCAAATACAAATCACAAACAATTGTGATCGGATCACGTCAAAAGCCAAATACAAAACGCGAGCACAAAGCCAAATAGACGACGAAGATAAAGGCGGAGTTTGCGAGTAGCAAACAGTCGCAGTCAATCTTCATCGAGATATCTGGACCTTTGCCTGGGCAGTCCCGATTACACCTCGATTGTAATCCCCAGCAAACATCGAACCTCCGTAATTTGTTGCCAACGGTCCTCAACAAACGATACCGGCCTTCGGCTCCACGATTGCCATCATCATGATCATGACAGCCGCGCTGCTGTAACAAGCAAACGGTCCGAATATACCCATAGAGCAGCTGGACTTGACGAGCTTCCTCTTTGCAACTCGGTGCTTTTAACAACAACTTTTATCAACAATCGTCCCATGAATCAGTTATGCACTGAATTGGCCACACGGTATCTGGTAACCAAACAATACATAACAGCTCCTAAAAATGTGTCTCTAGCACCTGTTGTATCCACGATCTCTGACTACGGTAATCAAATGAGAACCACAAAAATGTTGAGAACCTTAAGAACCAATCTCAACCATCTAATCACTTCAATCTAACAACCTTAATTAATGTTCCATTTATAATTAAAGAAGGACATTATAGTATTTTTTTATTTTCTTGATTATTTTCCACTTCCTTTTATATATATATATATATATGTATATCAAAATTTAGAATAAATTATTATTTTATTTTTATTCAATCTTATACGATGTAATTTATATGTAATAATAAGATATTTTAATTTTTATTAATTGATAATAATCTTTTATATTTCATTAGTTGATTGTATTATTAATTTAATTTTTATTCGCTTACTTTCTTACATAGACATTATTTAATGGTAACGTATAGAAAAACATACATCTTTATAAAATATATTTGACTATTTTAAATAATAAAAACATCACATGGGAAAAAAATATATATAGTAAATATAAATATATTGTAATATAAATATTACATGGAATTCTGGAAACACCAACGTTTTCACATAATGAATAACATAATGAAACTAAAATTAAACAAATTTAGTATTGTTTGAGATTGTGAAAACAAAACATAGTTGATGTAAAATGTGATGTGAAAGTGAAAAATTAAAGTGTTCTTTCATATTGTGAAACAATATAATGTCGCTAAAATGAAACAATAAAATGTTTTTTTCACAAGGTGAAACAATATATGGTGTTTCACAATTTTGAAAACAAAAGTTGACGTGAAATGTGATGTGAAACACTAAATTGTTGTTTTATATTGTGAAACAACACAATGTTGCTAATGTGAAACAATGTAGTGTTGTTTCAAATGGTGAAATAATGTAGTGTTGTTTCATATTGTGAAATAATATATGTCGTTAAAGTGAAACAATAATTTTTTTGTTTCACAAGATAAAACAATGTAGTGTTATTTTACAATTTAAAAACAAAACAAAAGTTGATGTGAAATACCAAAGTGTTTGTGAAACAACACAATGTTGTTAATGTGAAACAATGTAGTGTTGTTTCACATGGTGAAACAATGTAGTGCAGTTTCACATGGTGAAACAATGTACTTTCACAATGTGAAAAAAACCAAAATAACGTGAAATGTGATATGGAATACTAAAAATGTTGTTTCATAAGGTGAAACAACATACGAGTTAAATCACTTTTATTGTTTCATGTAAAATTACAATTATTAAAGAAAATGTAAAAATTATAATGATACCCGTGTCAAATTAAAGAAAATAAAATGTTCATTTTTTACATAAATTTTTTGATTTAATTTTTTTATAATTAATATAATTTTTATTTAAAAAAGAGTTGGGTTTTAATTTAAATTATATAATTTCAATAAGAGATAGAAAATGAATAGATTTACTTTTATGCCCTTATAAAAGTTATATTTGTATGTAAATGATCCATATATATAAAATGTTACCTTCCAACTCTAACCATTGATTAATCTTGAGTGTGGTTGAGATTGGTTCTTATGGTTCTCACTTGATTTAACCCTTATATATATATTGAGGGGCGAATGATCGTGTGAGAAATTGAGTTTAACGTGAAAAGTAGATCTGAACCGTTGATCACTTTTAATCAAATGCTCTCTCACGATAATTATTGTACCACCCCTCGAACTCTCAATGCATACACGAAATCTAGAAAAAGATCCGAAAAAATAAATTATATCTAATAGGATTTGAACCTGTATCAAAAGTTTAGAAGATCTCTCCATTTAGGCTTCTGACTAAAAAAAATATTGAATTAAACAAAAATGTTAAAATAAGGGGAATGACAAAAGATCATTTAGTCCTCAATTTTAATGGACTTGATTAACGATCATTTGGTTCATGAACCAAATTCGCATAAAAGTGTATACGATCAGATGTTTTACATAATAAATGGTGTTTAAACACCAACTACGTAAAAATCCGTATCCCACAAGGCACAAATTAAAGAATTTACTCGAAATATTTTTATACCTAGATATTCCAAATTATATAAGAAGGAAAATTAATTTTGTTTAATTTTAATAATGAATATATGTGATAGATAAAAAGGATTATTTTATCTAAAAGGTGTGCTAGATAACATATATATATACCTAATCTTTTGACACCGAAGACAAAAATATATTGGCATCATATTCATATTCATCTTCTTCATTTATAAGGCAATTATTAAAAAATTATATTAATGTTGGCACGCTTAATTTCGTGACGACGACCAATACGTGGAAGCTTTTAGTGATGGGATCTGAAAACGACGTAATACCTTTCTTAATAATCCTTTAAACTATTTAAAGCCGATCAATTCAGTATTAAGTCTTAAGTCTGTAACGTGTTTAAATTGATCGTTTTTATATTGTTTATAATCAGTTTTAGTTTACATGATTTGATTGATTAAAACAACCAATAAACCAACAACAACCCATCTTGTTCTGAATATATATTCATCATAACCAATTAAAGTATACACCTTTTAAAGGAAAAATAAACCAAAACATGAACTATTTTATCTCTAAAAAGTGGTCTTTTGATTTTTTTTATTTAAAATTATTCATTCCTACAAAAAATAGTATTTCTTGTATATTTATAAAATCAATAACCTATTGATCATAAAATATGATAAATAGCTTGAAAAATAAAAATAAAGATAAAAGGAGTGAATTACAAAGTGTTCCATACGGTTTGCTTTACATTTAGATTTGGTCTCTAAAACGAACCATCTATGCTGATAATCTTTAGTTTTTTAATTTTATAACACTCATGTATTTGGAGTTAACACCGTTAATTAGTAACTGTTATAAGGTACAAATCAGTATTTAAACAAACTACAGGACCAAAAACGTAATTCACTCTAGTTTTAATAGTGGTCCACATTTTTTTAAATATCTTTATTAAAAATATTATATATTCAACCACAAATCAAAATTTTAAATTAATGTACATATTAAATAAAAAAATTTATATTTAAAAAGTTTGTTAAATTAATAAAAAGACTTTTGCGTTATAAAATCTCAAGTTTAGAAAAACAAAGTAAATCCAAAGAAAAGAAGTTCACAAATATTTTGGGTTGAGCATTGAAATATAAAAACAAAATATTGTAAGTTAACTACCGTTAATGTGGAATAGTTACATATATTAAATTTATTTTCTAGGATAAATATTTCTTTGTTAAAAAAATCATGTTTTAAAAGTTAAAATATCATGAGACGTTATTAAATTGAATTATCAGGTAATAAGCTACGACAATTAAATTGATATAAAAATCAAAATATTATTAAAGACATAATAACTTGAAAGATTTCATCTGGTTTTTGGAATACTAAGGAAAAAGTTATCATATTGCAATTTTCTATATTTTTGAACAACAAGCGTTTTTTTTATATTTGCTCATATAAACACCAATTATTCTTATAAGATTTGGCAATAGTTTTTTAATTGTATGAATGTGGTGTTTTTTTAATCATTATAATAGTTGTATTACAGTTTTTTGGATTTTTATTTTGTTATTATTTTAATTATTTGTTGTTTTACAATATATTAAATAATATCATATTAACCAGATTTAACTTCCAATATTTTGATTGCATATTTCATTGTCCAATCTAAAAGATATGTGAACTTGTATTTTGATTTCCTTCTTTTTTTTTCTAAAATGTGATTTTGTAAGCAAAAGTCATTTTATCAATTTAATAGTTTTTAAATTAAATATAAAGAATTTTATTTAATATGAGGTATAATTTAAGAAATTTGATTTGTGATTGGAAATATAAAAGATTTTTAATAAATATTTTTTTTAAAAAAAAGGGTGTCAATCACAATTAATTTTAGAGTGGATTACATTTTTGGTCCCTATAGTTTGTCTAAAGATTGATTTATCCTTTATAATTGTTATTAACTGACGGTGTTAACTCTAGAGACCATAAGTGTTATGAAATTGAAAAGTTAAGGACCATCAATGTAGATAATTAGTAACACCCCGATTTTCGAAAGGTATCATTTCAAGTTAATACAGAAACCGAAATATTAAGAAAAAATAAGATATTTGATTTTGGGCTTGAATCCTTGATTTTATAGTCTTGATGGATAAATGATTCAATTACGAGTCCAACGGTCCTTTCCGGAGCAAAAACGGGGCTATAACGAAGAAGTTACGGCCGAAACAGTGTTAATGACTTTCAATACATTTTGCGCGACAGTGCCCGCGACAATGACAAATGTCACTGTCGCATGTCAGGGTCGCGCCAAACCTGCAGTGCATAAAATCGGGTTTTTCTTCATTTGGTCATAACTTTCTCATTTCAACTCCGTTTTTGGCGATTCAACTTGCTATGGTTCTGTATTTGAGAGCTTTTCAAGGTTAGATTGTTAGTTTTGGGAAGATCCAAGAGTATTTGGTGGTGGAGTGGAAGCAAGGATCAAGAGTTCATCATCATCACCTCCATCTTCAAGAATTTTTGGGTTTTCTAGGTTTTCATCAAAACCTAAGTGGTAAGTGTATCCCTTCCATTTCTAAAACATGAAATAAGTTATAAATTATCCATTGATGGTTTCCTAGTGTTTGATTTCTCCAAATTTCGGTTTGGTTAACTTTGGGAGTTTTGGGTCAAAATTAGAGTTCTTGCCACATTTGGGGATTTTGGTATAAAAGGTTTGGGGAATGATTCTAAGTGTTTGATTATGATTATTTATGGTCGGAAACTTGTGGATCTAGGTTTTGGAAGATTTGGTTTGAAGAAT
Organism: Arctium minus; assembly: GCA_954870635.1. Classification (NCBI taxonomy): domain Eukaryota; kingdom Viridiplantae; phylum Streptophyta; class Magnoliopsida; order Asterales; family Asteraceae; genus Arctium; species Arctium minus. Next base: position 23,577,690 of record OX941081.1, on the reverse strand, counting down.
CAAGTTTCTTCAAGGAAAGCTCTTAGTGGGTAAAATCTAGATTTAGCCTAAATCTAGCAAGGTGAGTTCAAGTTGATTTGTGAAAACGGTGTACATGCCAAAATGTCTATTTTAAAGTGTTTTACATGAAATGGTTAACTGCTGATAAGTTTTGAGTATTTAGAAGTAAAATATGTTTTACTTGGTTATTTGTCAAAGTGTGAGCATTTTGATAAGTTTTCATATTTGGTAAACTTGGGTTGTGTTAACCTCTTAAAATGCTTATATTGGGTTTTGAACGTTTCAACAACTAAATAACATGAATTACGTATTCTTGGTGATTTTATACAAGTAAGGTCTATTTTATGAGTTATACGTCCTTGAAGATTTTGTACAAAGGAAGTCTATTTCATGTTATATGCATTTTGGTGTATTTGCATTCATAAACCCTTTGGAAAACCTTTGGTCCCATTATGTGTCGAGTTTTGGGTTAATCTCGTCTTTGAGGTATGTGTCTTCGTAAACGTTGTACAAAGGCATTTCATTAATTGAGGGACCGGTAATTGTTGGTCAAAAGGATTTTGAGCATTTTAGCTCGGTGTTGGCTTAAATGAGTCTTGAGGACATTTGTCCGGTTTTAATGGCTCGAGGTAAAGTCCAATTTATGATTTACATCTTGATGCATTTTATTGCATGTTATTGATAATTACAGACTCGAGTGCTTTAGTCATTCAGGTATAGTCATGTAATCTTAGACTGTGTTGCATTGGATCCATAGGCACATGAGTCAGTCTTATTTGATGGCCATTTGAGTGGTACGAGGTTGGACTCCGGGACTCATGGTTTATGACCTTGTCCTTATAAGTAGGCACTAGGAGGGCTGAGCCCGGGTGAGCTTATGACTGTGGAGAGTCCTCTGATGGGCGTTTGGGGCCTTCGCCGTGTGGGGAAATGCCTTCGGGGTATCCCCCGTGTGCCGAGCCTTTGGCGATAATTTCTGGTGGTATTCGCTAAGGTCAGTTGTCTCTTGGGTGATACTTGTCAAGGAGTCGTATGGACACTTGGGCGTTCGGGTCGTGAAGTATCATGCGACAATGTTGTTTGAGTGGCATACTTTTGTGTTCCTCCGTTCTCAACGGATACGGGTATCCCCCGTTGTCGGCCCGCTGTATTTTGGATATTTAATTGTCCATGCTTTAATACTTGGATTTCATTCCATTTATGGTCGCGTGAGTATTAAGCTTCAGTTTCATGTTTTAATGGCGTATCATAATTATATGGATTGTTTTCCGTTATTTAAGTGTCGAGTATTATGTACCACCCGCGTATTGGGTGTTTTGGGTCATGAGGTATTACTTACATTATGGTACATTTGAGTATCGAACTATGACCCCGTTTGGGCGAGTTCCGGGTGGCATTGTTTTATAAGAAACTAGTGTTTGAGAACATTATCTTTAAAAGTGCATATGTTGAAAAATGTGTCGTTCCCATTTGGGAAGTGTAATAGTTCGAAAGATCTTGCTTTAAACGAAATTCTTTCTTTTAAAAGATATATTCATTTATGTTAAACTCTTGAGCTCACTAGGCGTTAAGCCTAACCTTTTTATTTGTCGGCATGTGCATCAGGTTTCAAGGTTGGGAGTTGGTTCTAGCAATCATATGAAGAGTAGAGCCTTAGCTAGATCCGAAAGTGAGTATTCGGTGAAGTCTTCCGCATTATGGAGATAGTGACTATGCATGGGTATTAGTAGCACCCGTCCTTTATAGTCTGTATGTACAAGATGGTATATGTGTATTGTAGTTGAATCCAAATTCGTGGTTGTAGATGATTCATTTATTGATGTATTTAGAAAATTTTAAATAAGTTACTATTTCCAGAATTTAGGGTGTTACATAATTCGTTTTAAGGACCAAATCCAAATTTTAAGGAAACTACAAGGACCACCATAAGTGTTATGAAATTGAAAAGTTAAGGACCATTAATGTAGATAGTTCGTTTTAAGGACCAAATCCAAATTTGAGGAAATTACAAGGACCACAAGTGTAATTCACTCAAATAAAAATTATAACTGTATTGAAAAAAACGCCAACACTTTTTTATTTTTTATTATTCCTAACGTGTGTGTTTGGTAGTGATGGTCAAATGGGTCCGACCCGATCCGACCCGATTGATTAACCGAAGCCCGACACGCTCAAAGCCCGACCCGGTATTAAACCGGTTTAGAGCCCGAAATACCAGACCGGTCTAGGATTTTGGAGGTTTTGCCGGCCCGGGACCGGTTCAAGGCCCGGTTTTTGGCTCGACCCGGCCCGATTCGATGGTTTAAAAAAAAATAGCCGTTATAGATCCGTTAACTAGCCGTTTTTGACCCTTTTTTTTAGATTTTTTATCCCCCCCAAACCCCTATAAATACTTGTGTTGATTATGGAGTTAGACACCAACTTACAAAACGCAAAAAACGCATACAATTCTCATTTCTCGATATATTCGTTTCTCCCAAGTTCTAATCTAATATCTCTAGTTCTCTACTCTCTACTCTAAAATCTCTACTCTTAAAATGGCCGCACAAAATTACCAAGTTGTTGTCGAGCATGGACGAAAAGCACCGATTTGGAACCATTTTAACATGGTGATCCTCCCCAATGGTACAAAAAAAGCGCAATGCAAACGGTGTGGAGATCTCCTTGCGGCGACTGCAAATACCATGTTAAAGCACCACCCGGGTTCTTAGAATTTATGTATTGTAACTTATAATTATAAATAAAACGTATTTTTAAAGTGTATTTTAGTAATCCAATCTAATTTTTATTTTTTAAAGTTTAGTAATTAATTATTATATAAAGAAATTAATTTAAAAAAAAAAACAAAAAAAAGCATGGTCCGATCACGACCCGGTTTTGGGCCCGACCCAACCCGATTTTCTAAGAACCGGTTTCTTCCAACATTAACCGGGCCACCGATATTTGGGTGAAACCTGGCCCGAAGCCCGCTTGTCCCGGTTTTTGGCTTTACTGTTTGGGCCCGAAGCCCATTTTGGCCCGACTCGAGCCCGAAATTTGGCCATCACTAGTGTTTGGTATACATTACAAAATCGGATAAAATATATCAAAAAACTTTCCCCTCAATTTTGGTATAACAAGGATGTGGGAGGTTCCCACCAAAATATGTATAACAAGGTGTGCTTATTAGAGAAAAGCCAATTTTACGTTCGTTTTGCCTTCCTCGTCATATTCTCTCGCTTGTAAATCATCACGTCCCTTTCAATTCGTTAACATCAAGATTGTCATAGTTTCTTCACGAGCCCAAACTTTGATTACAATTGAGTTTCTCTTTTCAGTCGAGACCATGATCCTGTATAGAGTTCTCATCCCGATTTGAATTATTCTTCCCTCCTAAATTCAAATCAATTGTTCAATTTAGAGTTCATTCGAGAGATAATGAATTTTCAAGAATTGAAATTGATTATTGAATTTACGTTCATTTGGTGATGGGTAAAAAGAGATCGAAGCACTAAAGGAAATCCATTAATAAGTTGTTATGGATACAAAAGATATAAAAAAAATTAAGAGATAAATGAGGAGAAACAGAATAGAAGCAAAACTTTGTCTAAATGTTTGTTGATCATGATGTGTGAAACCATAATATCAACAATGGTGTCAAAGGAAATATAGGTCTACAGTATTGATCCACATCACTCCTATAAGAAGAAAAAACTATTGCTCTGAATAATTGGCATTCAAGATGAATCGAAGTTGGAACCTAGCAAACACAATGGGATACAAGTCAATGTTGCTGACAGGACGCAACTCAGAGCCAATGAGAAGTCGAGCTTTCTTGTTAGTACCAGAGGCTTGTTTCTAGAAAAAAAATAAGATGTTTGAGCCTCTATTGTCCAACTTCATTTGGTATAGTTGTGGCTAGGTTAGGGGGTTCAGCCATTTTGAGGAGTGTGGTTAGATTTATCCTATCACCATTGAAACAAATTATTGGACATAATTGGTTTTGTTTGCATAGTACAATCGCTAAATGCAGACAGTGATTATAGTTTACAAGTAGTTTATGTTGCATGTTTGAAGTGTTATATATATAGTGTTAGTCCCACAATGGAAATGACAAACACACAAGTATTGTAGAAGGGGGTTGAATACAATATACATAGAAAATACTTAATTTTAATTCTTATTGGTTTCTCAAACTAAGAATTATACTTAGAAAACAAGATTGTTATGGAGTAACATAGATTAAATCTATCCTAACAATCTTTCACAACAAAGAAATGAAACTTGAAATAGAACTTGAAAAACACTAAGTTCAAATCAATGCAAGTTCTGAGAAAATGAAGAGTTGCTGATTTATGTTTGATCACTTAGTTAATTCTTGAAAGTGTAACATTGCATGGAAATGGTCTTCATCCTTAAATACTACCATGTGCATTAAATGCATGAGACACTTGTCACTTTCGGATTGAAGCACAATGTTGACATCAAAAGGACAAGATGTCCTTTTTGTCTTATCATGGCACAAAGACATGTTGCAGAACTTGATGTAGACCAAATCTGAAAAAGGTGTAAAGGACAAATATTTTTTCTTCAGGTTTATCAGAAAATGTCTCCATCAGGTACAAAATGAGGAGTACTTTATCGAAGATTTTCTCAGCAAGGGACAAGGACCGTTTCCCCCGATGAGCTGGGAAAAGTCCGATTTGTCACAAATCGACAGAAGATAGCTCAATTAAAAATCGGGAAGTTCATCTTCTGATCCACGTGGTAAATTCACTTGTTGTTGAAAACTGACTAGTCTTTGATTTTGCCGAACAGATTAAGTGTGACTAAGCTATTACAAAGAACTATTTTATTGTCTAAGGAAAATATGTATCTTTAAATGTTAAGTGAAGATCGAGAGGTCATCTTCAAATCATCGGTGATATAACAATCTCCCCCTATTTGATGTTGACATCTAGGGCTGTAAACGAATCGAACTGTAACACCCTCAAATTAGAAAAGAGCAACTAATTTAAAATTTTCATCAATACATCACATGAAGGATAAAAATCTTTTTCTACAAATCAATACTTGAAATACCTCAAATATAATTCTAAATTTAACCTCATCAAATATGCACTCAAATCTTATATAAAGACTAAATAAAGGTCGGGTGTTACTAAACCAATAAACGGTTGCTATCTCCAAATGTGCGGAAGACATCACTCAATATTTACATCCTTCTCAAGCATCTAAATAGCATTCAACACTCGTGCCGCAAGTGACATTCCCCAACTAGGACCTGATATACATGCTGACAAATAAAGAGGGTTAGGCTTAACGCCTAGTGAGTTCAAGAGTTTTCAACATGAATAAATATTTCGTTGAAAAGGAAAGAATGCAACTTAAAACACAATCTTTCAAAATGGTTTACTTTAAATATGAAAATGACTCGTTTTCCAATAACATGCATTTTTAAGGACGAACGCCCAATACAAGATATTCTTTATAAAGTGATGTAACCCAAAACTCACTCAAAATGTGAATGGAAAGCGGACTCCCAATTTATAAAAACACGAATTAAACTTCATATCCCGAAACACCCAAAACACGAGGGAGGCATAATACTCACCTCATAAATCATGGAAAACAATCCATATAAATAAAATATGCCACCGAAAACATGGAACTAAAATTCAATACTCACGCGACCATAGAATGGAATGTAATCCAAATGTTAAAGCATGGACAATTAAATATTCAAAATACTGCTGGCCGACAACGGGGGAGACCCGTATCCATTGAGAGTGGAGGAACACAAAAGTATGCCACTCATACCACGTTAATCGCATGACATGTCCCGACATGAAGTCCAAATGTCCCTACGACTCCTCATCAAGTTTCTCCCAAAGAGTCGGTTGACCTTAGTCTCTATCCTCATGGATTTTTACCAAAAGGCCCGACAACATTCGAGGACTACAACCATGGCATTACCCCGAATGGTGGAGGTCCTAGTGCCTACCCACACAGGGTAGCACCACCCTGGACTCAAACATACTAGTGTCTACTTGGAAGGTTAAGGTCATAAAACATGGGTCTCGAAGTCAAATCCCGCAACACCCAATTGACCACCAAATAAAGACTGACTTACGTGCCTATGGATCCAATGCAACATAGTCTAAAATTACATGACTACACAGGAATGACCAATACACTCGAGCTTGTAATTATCATTAATATGTAACAAGATGCATAAAGATTCAAATCATAAATCGGGCTCTACATTGAGCCATTAAAAGTGGACAAATGTCCTCAAGACTCTTTTAAGTCAAAACCGAGCTAAAGTGCTCAAAATCCATCTGAACAACAAATAACGGTCCCCAAATAATAAAACACATTAAACGACATTTATGCAATACATTCCTCAAATACACTTTTAACTTAAAACATGAATTAGTGGGGACAAATCATTTTCCAAATTAAAATCCTCGTTATATTTCCAAAGTATCCCATGACATGATGACATATGATTCCCAAACGATTTATAAATCAAAACACCAAAATCACGTTAATGTCAATTAATTTTCATTTGGGCAATAAATCACCAAAAGAATATATGCTTGAGGTTTACACATCAAAATACCTTAAAACCAATGATAGACATTTTATAAGGTTTAACAACCCAATTTACCACTTGCGAAAACTTTGTCAAATACTCAACAAATTTGATAAACATAAAGTGAACACATTATTACTTTAAAATACACATTTTGGCATGTACATAGTTTTCGCAAAGCAACTTGAACTCACCTTGCTAGATTAAGGCTAAATCTAGATTTTACCCCACTTTGAGCTTCCTTGAAGAAACTTGAATCCACAAGTAAAATCATCAAAAACCTAAATCCACAAATTTCCAACTATAAAAATTCATATTCAACCATTTAGAATCGTTCCCCCAAACATCTTATGTCAAAATCTCCATTTTCACCAAAACCTTAATTTTGACCTAAATCCTCCAAAATCATCTAGACTGAAATTGGAGAAATAAAACACTAGGAAATCATTAATAGAGCATTTATCACTTATATAAAGATTTAGAAACGGGAAGGTAACTCAACACTAGGTTTTGAGCAAAACCCCCAAACATAGAAATCTTCAAGAGATGGAGGTGAACACTTGAATCTAGGCCAAGAGGTTGAAATCACAAGTATACGTGATGAAGGAGCACTTGGTTTTAGGAGGAAACCACCAAAAATGAGTTAGGGTTCATGGGAGAAAGTGGTAGATCGATTTGGGAGAGAAAGGTGAAGAGGAATAGGTGAAAAATGGGAACAAAGGCTGAAAAATCGCATTTTTAACACTCTGGTACCCACAGGCTATTATGACAGTGTCAGAATCGCTGTCACAATAGCCAAGGATGTACCGAGAGGTTTTTGGCTTCTGGCGATTGTGACAGCTATAGTGACAGTGTCACAATCGCTGTCACAATAGCCGAGAGTGTACCGAACGTTGTTTTGGCCATAACTTCTTTGTTTTAGCTCCACTTTCGCTCCAGAAAGAACCGTTGGTCTCGTAATTGAATTCCTACTTAGAAAGACTATAAAACCTATCATTTAATCCTAAAATCCCATTTCCTCTATTTCTCTCAAAAGATCGATTTCTCCACTAACTTGACATAATACTTACCCAAAAATTACGGGTGTTACGCCATTGTCATAATTACATGGCACATTCATTGAGCCGACCAACCACTTGGTAATTGTCATTGCTATTATGATATATGTCACAGCTACATGGCACTATAGCTGGGACTACCATACTTTCAGTACCATTGGTGCTATTGTGATAGGTATCACAACCACATGTCACTATAGTCGAGACGACCATACTCTTAGGACCATTGGTGCTACTGTGACAAATGTCACAACCACATGGCACTATAGCCATACTCCATATATGGTTCTTCCTTTACCGATTCACCGAGTTCAATATTTTTCTTCAATTGGGATGAAAATTCCGGGTGTTACACAACCGTTCGTGAACCGTACGGAGGGAAGTTCGTTTATTTAATAAATGAACGAACATGAACACATTTTCTTGTTCGTTCAGTTAAATGAGCGAACATGAACAATAGTCTCATTCGTTCATTTACGTTCGTGAACGTTCATTCATTTATGTTTGTTTATGTTCATTTAAGTTCGTTCGTTTACGTTCGTTTAGCTCTTAATGAACAAAAATAAATGAACATGAACAAATACATTTTCTTAACGAACAAATATGAACACAAAAAATTTCGTTTGTTTACCTTTCGTGTTCGTTCGTTTGTTCGGTTAAGTTAAACGAACGAACATGAGCAAGCCTCCATTCATGTTCGTTTGGTTCGTTTACAGCCCTAATGACATCTAATACTTAGATAAAACCGAGTAAATGAAACATGTATAACATTTTTGACCCTCTTTTACTCTTTTTATGTTCTTTATCACATAAGCCATTCTTTTTCGCTTTTTGGATTTGTTAAGTTATCCGACATTTTCAAAAGTATAAAAGAATGAAATAATTGACAACAAGAATGAAAAGGAAATGTACTTATATTTAATTCAAATTTAAACTAGAATTACAAGTAAAATAAAAAAAAACTTTAAAAGAGATAAAGAGTACATGGAGAGAGGTCTTCAAGCGTCTTTAAACGGGTCATTCGGTATGTAATTTCTCCTTATAAGCATGTCTTTTACTGAATTGAAGAAGCTTGCTCCATCGGGACTAAACTGAACAATCTTAAGAATGCCTGAGAGGAAGAGACTGTCAGCGATCTGCATCTGGGAAGCTCTGAATAATCTGATCTGGCTGAGACCATCAAGGAAGAACATCCCATAGATAGGCTCAAGGATCAAAGTACCAGAAGGATGGGTTGCAAGTGACGGTATAAATAAGTCAAGGTTGGAAATGTAGGGAACCTTACCTTCCTTGGCTATTTCGTGGAATACCGAATCCCACTTCACTGATTTGGTCTTAGGATTTCGAGAAGTGCGATAGGAGATCTGAATCTTTTTAAGGAATTCTTCTTCAGCAGGGGTGTGCTTCACCTTGTAGGTGGTTCTAATCGACTTCATCTTCTTGATTAGAGAGTTGAGATAATCTAGGACTTCATCCTTGACTTTCCTCTTACTTTTCTTCACAAGAGAGATAATTTCAAACCATTCGCTCAGCCATATGATCGTAACTAATGAATCTTATCTACCCGATTATCTTTGTTTTCCCTGGTGATGCTCAGATGGATTGGATCCCTTCAAGATTTAGGCCCATTAATTCTAACACTAGAGATAGGGGAGATGTTGTATTTATTGATTAGTGACTTTCTGTACCACCGAATACACTTGGCTTTGAGATGCTCAACTTCTTTTGTGGTCTTCTCCGCACTTCCCATCTCCAATTTCTGAGCTTCTATCAGATCAGGGATCTTAGCCTTTGCAGCTTCCTCTTTTGCGAGTTCTAGAATCAACCTCTGATCTTCATCATAGAACTTCTGAGCAAGTTCGGCATCTCTTATTTCCTCTTCAGACCTTCCCGGATATGAAAAGACCTTTGCAGGAGGCTGAAGTTTGAGTACATCAGAGGTAGAAGTTCTTGGCCGATATCTTTCCTCTTTCTTCTTCTTGGCATTGACAGTTTATTCTTCCGAACTCATGATGCCTTTTCATTTTGCTTTTCTTACCTCCTCCAAGTCTTCTTCAGCAGGACTGGTATTCTCCCCCTCAACTGGTCCTCCGACTCCATCCTCTTTTTCTTTGGATCAGCAACTAATAATGTGATCGATAGATTTTGGCTGCTCCCTTGAGTGGATTTCTCCCCTCAGTGGCCGAAGAAGAATAAACCCCTAACTGGGTAGACACCCTGCCCATCCGGCGATCCACCCTTTGGAGACATTCCCGATCAGCAGGGTCAAAGACGACATCACCAGGATCAATATCCCATTCACCATCTTGAGGCTTAAGAAAAGATGTAGGAAGCCCATCAACTTTCTCATGGAGCTTGGCCAAGGACTCCAATATTTGATTGTTGATGGTACTTTGGGATTTAACCTATGTTTTGAGTTGGCGAACCCCTTGATCATGAACATCGGAAGCAGTCTTCAAAGCAAAGACCAAGAGAGATACTATAGTGTTTGAAAAAATTTGTTGGTCTAGTCGGGAGTTGACAGATGCAACGGAGGAGAGCAGGGGGTTGCCGAGATCCTTGATATACTGGGTCATTCCATCCATGCAACGAAAGAGATTAGTCTGAACCCTTTGGACCTCTGTATTCTGCTCCTTAAGAATTTGGACAAAATCGGTGAGGGAGGCACTTTGGCGTTCCAGGGCTTCAGTAATCTGATCCTCCCGAACGACCCTTTGTTCCAAAATAGTCACCCGATGACCTGTTCTTGCAATTAACCTATCAAATTCATCTAGTAGAGAAGCCATATGAACACCTAGCATCCGATGTTGGCGATTTGTGTCATTGATGTCGGCTACAATATTACTGGGAATGAGATAATGGATCGGTGAAGGAGGGACGAAGTCCCTCGGTTGAGATGTAAAATAACTGGGGTAGCAATGGGTCAGGTTGGGTTGGGTTCGGGTTCAACCCATTTATTAAATGGGTTGAAAATCTCAACCCGACCCAACATGTTTAATTAAATAGGTAAAGATTTTTAACCCAACCAAACATGTTACATAATGGGTTGGTAGCGGGTTAACCTGTTTATGATTCTCTCAACCCAACCTGTTAAATAAATGGGTTGAACATGAGTTGACCCATTTAATTTTAAAATTTTAAATAAAATAAAAATGATTAAACTACATAATTTCATAACAAATACACAACCACAAAAGTCAAATAAAATGTTCAAAGTTTCAATAAAACACAACCACAAAGTCAAATAAATTGTTCAAAGTTTCAACGTAACACAACCAGAATGTCAAATAAATTGTTTAAAGTTTCAAACCGTGGAAGTCAAACCATGGAAGCTGTCGTGGTAAAATGATAGGAAATGTATGGAAGTCAAACTGTGGAAGTTGTTTGACAACGCTCATCATGGAAGGGCGTCGTAGATGGTCGTGGAAGGGTGTCGGGCATCGGCTAGGGTTTTGAGGAGTCGATGGGTATTGTGAACGAAAGAGAAAGAATTTGGTTTGGTCAATGTGTCAAATTGTCGATGTGCCGCCGGATGTAATTAGGATTTAGGAAGCAAATTTTTTTCTATTAATTTTTAATTATTAAAAAGATATTAAATTATTAATTATAACTAAGTAATGATAACTAATTAAAAATAAAATAAAATAAAATTATGTAGTATTATAAATGGGTTGAAAACATGTTGACAATGGGTTGAAAACAGGTCAAAAATTTCAACCCAACACAACTCATTTACATAAATGGGTTAGGTGGGTTGACCCATTTAACTTAAATGGGTTGAAAATCTCAACCCAACCTGCGAATTTTGGGTTGGGTTTAGGTTGGGTTGATGGGTTGGTCACTTTTTGCCACCTCTACCTGTAATGGTCGATCCATCATCGGATCGTGCAAGATCATCTAAATCAGGGATTTTGGGTGATAGGTTGTGTGTTAGAGATAAAGGCATCGTCCTTTGAATGGGGAGGATTCCAAGTCATCCTCATCGACCAAAGGATATGTCGAGGAGGGATTAATTGGGGTCCACCAAATTTGCTATCTTCTCAAAATTGGATGATGTCTATAAAGCCATTCTACCGGAACTTCTACCAAGCTCCAATAACCACTTAGATCCATCTAAGAGCTGATATACATGTCAAAAAGAAAAAGTGTTAGGCTTAACGCCTAGTCAGTTAAAGCAGTTTTCATCATATAAATCATAAAACGTTTAAAACGAATATTTTATTCTAAAAACGACCATGCATCCCTGAAATATAAGTTATGAAGAGGCTTTATTTACAAACCATGTTACTACCAATACCAAGCACCCATTTTCAAATAAATATTCACCACTCAATTTCCCCAAACACGTACACATGAAGTATTTCATCAAAATACTATTTGTATAAATAAAGTGGTACGTTGCAACACCGAAAGTATGGGTAAGGGAATACCCGAAGATAACACCTTTCGGTGAAGAGGGAGGCCCGATTCCATCGAATGTGGTAGGAAGACAAAGTTAAACCACTTATCAACGTTCACGAGATTCATTTTGGGTCATGGATCCCCGTATACAGCACCAATGAGCAACCACCGCAAGATACTCAAATGACCCTAGTATTTACTCAACCTCTAAATGAGTGTCACCACAAAAGTCACAAGTCCCCTTATCCGGCTCACCATGAGTACCACCGCAAGACTTAGCTCCGTATACGGCTCTCCAAGAGCACCACCTCAAGCTTACATAAAAACGTGACTTGGGGACCACTCACTAGACTCAAACATGGACATCAAAACTCCATAATGAGCAAACCGACTCCTATGTCTATGGATCCATTACATTACAGTCTAAATATTACATGACCCAAATGAATGAACTAATGCATTCAAAACATGTAATAACCAACATTTGTGCAATAATTGCATTTCCATAATATGCTCCACATTCAACCATTTAAACCGGTCAACATCCCAAAACTCATTTGAGTAACAAGCAAGCCACAAGGCATCATAAAACGCTTGAAAAAATAAATAATCCAATATGGCTACATAAGCCGAAGTACAACTTTCCCAAAATTAGCATTTTCCCAAAGTATGGTTGGCCAAAGACCCAAACTTAAGGTTCACAATTTCTCAATATTCATAAGGTCAAATAATGACTATTTCCAAAACTCACACCTTTAAAGTAAAAAGGGCTTAAAGTTCCAACGTCCAAAACTCGTAAGTTGGGTAAAATCCCAAAATAAACCATAACCAAATAATTGTCCATAAAATTCCAACTCTTAAGGTCAATACATTAAAAAAACTATTTATAACCCAATTTGCACATATTAGAAACCAACGAAATATATTACCTAAATTCTTCAAATATCCAAGAAATCCTTATTAGTGGTTCAACATCCTTTTTGGTGGCCAAAACGCCAAATAACATATCATAAATCATTTATGAATATTTAACAACTCAATATGCTCAAGAATACCAAAATCACAAAACTCATTAAATATAAAGTGGGCACATAAATGTATGTTCAAAACCCAAAATACTTATATTTTGACATGTATATAGTTTTGTAAAGCAACTAGAACTCGCCTTGCTAGATTTAGACTAAATCTAGGTTTTACCCAAAAACTTGAGTTCCTTAGATGAGATCTTGAATCCTTCCACTAGCTCCAAGTTTTCCACTATAATCCTAAGCTACAAACATTTCTAGGTTATACCAAGTTCCAACAAATGAAAAGGAAATGAGAATCGTAAAACCCTAATTTCTTAGGTGAAGGAAAAGAAGGTTACCTTAACCACATCTTGTATCCACCAACAATATTGCACCTCTAGGGCTACAAGTTTGGACCCCCAAACTCCAAATCACCAAAAGAACGAAAAAGGGTTTGGAGATGGTTTGATGAAACCCTAGAAGCTTAAAACCCTTGAGAATGGGTGTGAGATGAAGATTTCCAACCTTTGTATTCCATCTCTAGCTTGGTGATGAAGGACCTTCTAGAAAATCAAGGATTGAGGCTCCAAAATACTCAAAAACCCTAAGGAGGTCGAGACGGTTAGTTAAGAAAGAAAATGAGATGAAGAGAGTAGAAACAAATGGGGAGAGGTAGACAAAAATCGGATTTAAAGACTGTTGCCCCCCGACCGCGACTGTGACTGGCGACTGTTGGATCAAATAATTGTATTCAAGATTAAAGTTAAATTAAAGGGTCTAAATTGTATTTACTTGATAGTTAAAGTTTGGGGTTTAAATTGTAATATGTTAATAGTTATTTGTAAATGGGCCTAAAGCCTGTTAGAAAGCCCATAAGCCTATTAGGCCTAAAAGCCTGGGTATTTAAAGTTATGTTTAGTTTAGTTTTAGGTTAACTCTGATAATATTCTAGTTAATAACCGTAAGTTTTCTCTGTATTCAAAGGGTATCAAGAACACTCAAGGGTTTCATTGTTTATTCAAGGGATTGGTATGTTACTCTGATTTATATATCTCTTGATTATTATTGTGTTGCTTGATTACTTGATTATTTACCAACTAGATTAAACTGGGATAACAAGTGGTATCAGAGCCAAAAGGATCAATTTTTTTTTTATTTCACTGTTCACGAAAATTACTGTTCATCGATAATACTGTTCATCGAAAAAAAAATTCTGATTTCGTGAATTTATGTGCTTTTATGCTTAAAGTTGATCTGATTAGTTGAGATTTATGCTTCTAAATACCATCTGATTGATTAATTGCATTGAGAATTAACCAAGTGAGTGAATTTGTGATTTTAAGTTTTCTGGGTTCGACAAAAGCTAACTATCGGTTGTTACTGTGCTTATCAAATCGAATGCCTAAAAGTTGAAATTGATCTCTGAGTTTGATTGTATTGTGATTGGTTTATGTTTCTGAGTACAAAGGACTGATTTTTGAATCTGATTTTGAGTTCGTAATTGATTTATGGGTCAATTATTGCATCTGTTCATCAACTTCTGGGCTGGTTAAGAACATACCGGTCAAACACCATTCAGGTCGAACACTATACCGGTCATAGCACCTTATCGGTTGAACATAGACTATCGGTCCATCCTTTATATCGGTCAAAGGGTTCCCGATCTATCACATTCTATCGGTCATAGCATTATTTCGGTCGAACATAGTCTATCGGTCATAGAGAATATCGATCTTGCATATTATCGGTCGAACTCAGTTTATCATTCAACCGGTACACTCACAGTCCACCGGTCTAAGAGTATATCGATCGAGTTCTATCGGTCAAAGCATCACTATCGGTCTAAGCACTCCACCGGTATTTACAAGTTACCGGTCGAACACTATATCGGTCCTTAGCATTCTATCGGTCTAAGCACTTTACCGGTCTAAGCAACCTCCCGGTCGAACAAGTTACCGGTCGAAGCACATCCCCGGTCGAAGCACATCCCCCGTGCTAAGTCTGCGAAGGGGGACAAAGTTCTGTTCGAGATCAACATTTTCTTTTTGTTCAGTATTATTTGAAGCTTTATACTGATTAAAAGGACTGCACTTAATTATTTTTGGAAATTTTTTTTCTGAAAATTTTTGAGTGTGGTTTTTATTTTGATTCTAACGATCTCATCTAGTTGGTTGTCTTGATACAGAAAAGTATGTTTACTAACCGTACAGCTAAGATGTCGAATCAGCTTCTCTCAATGGGTTCTCAAGTCAAACCTCCTGTCCTCATGGCTAACGATATAAGCAATGGAAGATCAGAATGATCCAATTTCTAAATCACAAGAACAGAGACTTCATGAAAGCAATCATTGGAGGTCCACAAACTCCAATGATCACAGTAAAGGGTCAACCTGCTACAGAGTCCTCTCCAGAAATCCCTGACAGAGAGATTCCTAAACCTTATCAGTTCTTCAATGAAAAGCAGAAAGAACAGTATAAGACAGAAGAAGAGGCTCTAATCTATCTGACAATGGCAATTTCAAACGACATCTACAATCGTGTCGACAGTCAGAGTACTGCTAAAGGCATCTGGGATGAACTAGCCAGGCAGTTTGAAGGAAGTTAAGCCTCCATACAAGCTAAGCAGAATCTATGCATAAATGCATACGAGGGATTTCATGCAAAAGAAGGAGAGTTGCTATTAGATACCTACAACAGATACAACATCATCCTCAATGACTTGTGGAGGAACAATATCTCTAAATCTGCTTCTGAGATAAATTACAAGTTCATCAAGATTCTGAATCCAGAATGGAAGAACTTTGCTATCAACCTCCAGATGTCCAAGAATATGGCTTGAGAAAATGTCACTGATATCTTCTCTACTCTTGCTCAACATGAGGATGAGTGAGATCAATCAATAATGAGTCTAATCATCTGAAGGATTATGTGGCTCTCATAGCCGGAAAAGGTTCTGTATCCTCTGCAAGGTCAAAGAAAAAGGTGTCTAAAGCTCTAGTTACCGAAGTTACTGACTCTGACTCTGATTCGAGTGATGAAGAACTGGAAGTTGATTCAGATCTGGATATTCAAAAGTTCTCTGAAGACTTGGCTCTCATTACGCGACGATTCAAGAAGAGATTTGGCAAGAAAAGATTCTACTCAAAGCTAAAGTATGATGGATACAGGAAAGAGAAGTCTGAGATGTGATACAAGCCGAGGCATGGAAAGAGAGAGGAAGGACGAGAAGACAGAAAGAAAGATAGACGAGAAGGAAAGAGAGAGGAGAAGCGAGAAGAACGAAAGGATGAACCAGGAAGATGCTACAACTGTGGAAAATTTGGGCATTTCTCAAGGGACTGGAAATTCAAGAAAGTAAAGAACTCAGAGTACTACGCAAGAAAGTCACTTATTGCCAAGAAAGTTGAAGAAGGAAAAGTGCTAATGGCTGAAGAAGAGAACTGGTTGTATCAAAGTTCCGATGACGAGGAGCAAGCTCACTTCACCCAAGTATCTTATATGGCAAAGCTGGAAGGTGACGATGAAGACTCTGAGACACAATCCGAAGATGTAAACTCTGAGGTAAGTGACAATTCTGAACTTATTGAATCTTTAATGGCCCAAATACATGGTATGAAAGATGAATTTTCTTTACTGAAAGGAAAACTTAGCTCTGCACATCAATCTGCATCAAGCCTTCGTGATGAAAATGCCATTTTAAAAGTTGTTGTGGAAGAAAAAGAAAAGGAAAAAGACGATTTAAAAGCTGAAAAAGCATCTTTAAAAGAAAAAATATCTGGTTTAGAAACAGATCTTGTGAATCTTAATGCTGAAAATGGTGAGTTTCAAATAAAATTTGAAGTTTGTTATAAAGAAAGAAATGAAGCTTACACCAAAATCAAGCAACTGGAGGACATTAATATCAAACGAGGTCAGACTGAGCAAACATTAAATATGTTGACCAATAAACTCCAAGACAAAAGGTTTTATAAACTAAAACCAGGTTTGGGTGTGCCAACTAATGAAATTTTGAAAAAGGCACCGGAGCATCTATATAATTTTGATAAATTCGGCTCCGCAATCAAACCCATTCCTGACATTCGTGCAACTTTTGTTGAAGCAAGTACTCCTAAACCTTCTAAAGAGACCAAAGGTCGAGAAGAAATGGGAAAGAACAAGTCTGGTGACACTATTCTCAAAATCTTTTTAAATCAGTTGGTTTTACATATGGTGACTCGAAAGATCGAATTTACTGAATTTGAATCACTATTTACCACACCTTCCAAAGAATCAGTAAGCACCAACACAGTTCCACCCGAGACTGGATGAAAATATGATGAGTATGAATCGGATGTTGATCCATCTACTAGGCCATCAGTCTCAAATCCCATTGCTTCTAAACCTTTACTTGTTGAAGAGGTTGAAGAAGAACATGCTATCACGAATGGCTCTTGTTCTCAAAATGAAAAACTGGAGTTTATTGAGTCCATGAATGAAGAGATATTCTCTGAAATGATGAATGCTTCAGACTCTGATCCGGTTTCTGATTTAAAGGGGTCAAATTCTGTGATAAATAATACATCTGAATTGATGAAGCAAATTGACTTGTTGCAACAGTCTCTTGATGAGGTTGAAGATGAAAACTTTGATCTCAAACATAAACTTGAAAAGTCTTTAAAAGTAAATCAAGAGATTTGCACTGAGATCAATGATTTGAAAACTACTCTGTTTAAAAATGCTTCAAATGATAAACAGATGTTCAATGATCCAAGCTGGAAGGTAAGAACCAATCCAGAATTTGATGCTTCTACAAAACCTTCAGTTGTTTACTCTGATTGTCCTGAATATCCGCCGAGTATTTTTGAAAAGGGTGAGACTTCAAACAACACAAGAAAAGAACCACCTTCTAAGTTAGAGACTAACAAGGTTCCTGTTTCTGTTTCAGATATAAAAGGAAATGGAGTTGGGAGGAGTAAGAAGAATAAAGATAGTAGTTTGAATAAGAATGATAGGTTATCTAGTAAAACTTTTGCTTCAAACAGTTGTACTTCTGATAGTGTTATTTTGAAAAGTAATTCTTTTGATAAACATAGATGTAAGGTTTGTTCTGATAAATCTAAGTTTATGAATTTTGCTCGAAAGAATCTACATTGCAAACACTGTTGGGATAACTTATTCACATACTACTCCCCTCCAAAGTCCAAACAAAATAAGAGAAAAGCTAAACTGAGCTTTAAGTCTAATTCCAATTCTAGTTCTTCTGCACAACCCAAAGTGTATCGAGCTAAGATTGCCAATCCTACTTCTAAAAAGCACTTTCAGGAACTGAATGTTAAAATGGTTTGGAAATGGGTTCCAAAACCGCGTTATGAATGGAGAGTGAAAGTCAAACCAGATGATATTCCTGAGTTGCTTGATGCTAACCGCGAAGGACCCATCCTGATATGGGTACCTAAGCAAAACTAATTGTCTCTTTTGCAGGCCTGTCGATTGTGGGTTATAGATTCCGGATGTTCACGCCACATGACAGGATTCAAGCACCTCTTGCATAACTATGTGAAGGAGCCTGCCGGAGCAGTTAGATTTGCCAATTCTGAAGCCGAAGGCCACGTCAGAGGATATGGAATGCTCGATAACGGTGTTGTGAAGATTCAAAAACCGTTATATGTTGAAGCACTTGATCACAACCTGTTCAGTACCAGTCACTTCTGTGACATGAAATATCAAGTCCGCTTCACAACCACTCATTGCTATCTAGAGGATCCCGATGGTTACGAAGTCTTCAAAGCTGAGCGTCATGGAAATCTATACTATGTAGATTTTCCTACACTGTCTGCCACACGTCCAGTATGCCTACTAGCCAAAGCTTCCAAAGCACAATCGTGGACGTGGCATCGACGCTTGTCTCATCAAAATTTCAGATCTATAGTGAAGCTACAGAGACAAGCTCTGGTCAAAGGTCTACCAGAAATGAGGTTCGAAACAGACTCACTGTGTCCCGCATGTGAGTTGGGCAAAATGAAGCGAAGCTCCTTCAAGTCCAAAGCTGAATCATCGACCTCATCTGTACTGGAACTTCTTCATATGGACCTTTGTGGCCCAATGCGCACAACATCTATAAACGGAAAGAAATATGTGTTGGTAATGATAGATGACTACTCAAGGTATACATGGCTCGAGTTTCTTCGCAACAAGTCAGATGCGCCAGAGTTGATTATCGCTTTCATCAAGCGCATTCAAGTACGACTTCAACTGCCAGTCAGAACCATTCATAGTGATAATGGCACGGAGTTCAAGAATGACACCCTGAAGAGTTATCTTACTTCCGTGGGTATTTCACATAATTTCTCCGCCGCCTACACTCCGCAGGAAAATGGCATTGTTGAACAGAAGAACCGCACTCTGGTTGAAGCAGCTCGGACTATGCTTGCTTACTCAGATCTACCCATGTACCTTTGGGCTGAGGCAGTTGCTACAACATGTTTTACACAGAACCGTACCATTGTGGTCAAGCGCTTTAATAAGACAGCATATGAGTTGATCAACAATCGTACACCTAACATCAAGTTCCTTCGTGTATTTGGTTGCAGGTGTTACATTCTAAAAGAGGGTCAAGGATTATCAAAGTTTGATAAGAAAGCGGATGAAGGATATCTCGTTGGATACTCTCTGACATCCAAAGCTTATCGAATTTACATTATTCGAACCAAGACGGTTGTTGAAAGCATGAATGTCTCCTTTGATGAGAATTCTACAAGGACTTCTGGACACAACAGTTCAGAACTCGTAATTAAGGACAAAGCTTCTATTCAATCTCTAATAGAACCAGTTTCTCAAGGATCCACTTCTACTAACTCTACTTCATCTGAGTTAGATTTACTGTTTATTGATGCCTTTGATGATATATGTGCAGATTTTGAAAAAGGCATATCAACATCAATAACAAGTAGTACAGGCTCGGAGGTCCCTACTATATCTGAAGACATATCTGGACCTTCCGAAGACGTCACTGAAACTTCATCTCCATCAGGTACGACTACAATGTTAGTTTCTGACTCTACTAATGCTGAATCTGTCTTTACAGATAGTTCTTCTGGAAACGAAGTCCTGAGCACTTCAACTGCTAGCCCAGAAGCCTCAGTATCAGAAACACCAGTACAAAATGTCCCGAGTACATCTATGGAGCAACCTGCCGTGCAAGATGAAAATGATGCGTCAAATACGCAACAAACAGTTGAAGATCTACCAAGCACACATCGTTAGACTAAGGATCATCCCCTGGAAAACGTGATAGGTGACGTACAATCTGGTGTCACAACAAGATCTGCAACAGCTAACTTCTACATGTTTTCAAGCTTCCTCAGTTCCTTAGAGCCAAAGAAAGCGGCTGAAGCTCTACGTGATCCATTCTGGATTCCTGCTATGCAAGACGAGCTTCTACAATTCGAAAGGAACAAGGTATGGCGCTTGATCCCACTGCCTAACGGTAAATCCGTTATTGGAACAAAGTGGGTGTTCAGAAATAAGAAAGATGAAGCTGGAGTAGTCGTGAGAAACAAAGCTCGACTGGTCGCCAAAGGGTACTGTCAACAAGAGGGCATTGACTATGATGAAACATTCGCCCCGGTTGCAAGGATCGAATCCATCAGAATCTTTCTAGCCTATGCAGCGCACAAAAACTTTACAGTCTATTAGAGGGATGTAAAGTCGGCTTTCCTGAACGGCGTTCTGCATGAGGAGGTCTACGTGGCTCAACCTGAAGGTTTCGTTGATCCTCATCATCCTGATCATGTCTATGTTTTAGACAAAGCGCTTTATGGTCTTAAACAAGCACCGCGAGCCTGGTATGAAACTCTCACTAAATTTCTATTTGCTTCTGGTTTCAAGAAAGGTACTGTTGATACAACCTTATTTCTTAAAAGGCAAGGTGAGGACTTGATTCTTATTCAGATTTATGTTGACGACATAATATTTGGGTCGACAAATCCGAAATTTTGCAAGAACTTTTCAAAGATAATGGAAACAAAGTTTGAAATGTCGATGATGGGTGAATTGAATTTCTTTCTTGGTCTACAAGTAAAGCAATTACCCGAAGGCATATTTATTAATCAAGCTAAATATATAAACGATATTTTGAAAAAGTTCAATATGTCAGATAGTTCAGTCATGAAAACACCAATGGCTACTGGTACACTCTTAGACGCGGATCCCTCCGGGAAACCTGTTGATCAAAAGGTGTATCGTAGCATGATTGTTTCTTTACTTTATCTGACTGCCAGTCGCCCGGATATAATGTTTGCCACATATTTTTGTGCGAGATATCAGTCTAATCCTAAAGAGTCACACTTATCTGCTGTTAAGCGAATCCTTAGATATCTCAAAGGCTCGCCTAATCTAGGCCTTTGGTATCCAAAGGATTCTCGTTTTGAACTAACTGCCTTTACAGATGCTGATCATGCAGGATGTAAGCTTGACCGGAAGAGCACCTCTGGGTCATGTCAATTTATAGGTGACAAACTTGTAAGTTGGACTTCAAAGAAACAAAACTGTGTTTCAACATCCACTGCCGAGGCTGAGTATGTAGTCGCTGCTAGTTGTTGTTCTCAAGTCCTTTGGATGACGACACAGTTAAGAGACTTTGGGTACAACTACAAGCGTGTTCCTATTTATTGTGATTCCAAGAGTGCCATATCTATAACTGCTAACCCGGTACAGCATTCAAAGACCAAGCATATAGATGTACGCTATCATTTCATCAAGGATCATGTAGAAAAAGGTAATATTGAAATGCACTTTGTTCAAACTACTTCCAGTTAGCTGATCTTTTCACCAAGCCATTGGATGAAAAGAGATTTCAATTTCTAATCAGCAAACTTGGTATGTTGAACATGTCTTAGACCTTACTCATGATTCAAGGGGGAGTATTCCAAGTCTTGTTGTTGTGTTCACTTTTATTCTTTAACTGTTGCTAATGAAAGAGGAATCATTTTCAAAAATGATTACCATAATTTTCTTTATGCAGGTTTGTTCAAGTGAAGATGGCTTCTAATCATATCGGATTAGAACCCGCACTTCAGTGCCTTATTTTTTCTGTTTTTTCTTAAGCTTTAAAAAAAATCTTTCAGTTAAGGGGGAGAATATTTGTGATATTAACAGATTTTTGGATACTTAAATGCTTATCTGACCGTGTGTTCTTCAAAGATAAATACTTGTGTTTTATCTTGTCAATATACTTTGTCTAGTATTCATACACATAACGGTTCGGAACATTCTATTTGACTTTGTTATTACCATGTATCAAAAGTTAAATCTTTCTATGGTAATACTCACGTTATTTGTATTCACTGTTGATTGAATCAAACGTCATTTCATGTGATTTCATTGAAAATATGTTTATATATTGTTCATATAAACAACATTCGTTTTTGATTCTCCAAAATCTTATTCTTCATGACAAAATGATATGAGCTTAATTGTCAAACTCTTTTAGTTTGAGGGGGAGAATTGCATCGTCATACATAACTGTTTTGACATCTCCGAAAGTCTTATTTCTCATGTAACAAGTGGTATTTGTGCTTACATGTACAATAGCCTGTTGAACAACATGTTTTTTTTAGGATCATACATGGGATTCAGTGTGAGAACTTAACAGAACTTCCAGGGATTCACGATAACCAGTGTTTCCTACCCGGGAAGTATTCCCTGAGTGATTGAGGGGAGAGGGGTCAAAAGAATTGAGTGATGGTGTGTGAAGAGGTAAAATGGAAAAGAGAGATTGGTTAGAAGTGAGATTTAAAAGAAAGAGGGTGAGCGATCAGAGTAAAAGAATATTAAACTCTGCACCAAACTTCTTTCTGAGCCGGGCAACCACATAATCTAATTGGTTCACATTCTTTGGTGACTATCATTGAAATAGGCACCTAGCCCATGCCATCTCTTGCATACAACCCCACCAGCTACTCATTCTTTTCTCAAAAAGAGAATGTTTCACATTTTCTGGGGACGCAGCACATATGCTATTGGTTCTTCATTTGGAAGATACTAATATTGAAAAAGAAGGAAAGTTGCCCCACCTTCGAACCCTTTCTCATGCACATTGAGTCTTTGTACAATTTGTTGTTATCTCAACAAGTTTACATACTTTGAGCCTATGTTGAAAAAGCAATCATCTATGCTTAATTTTTTTTTCTAACACATGCACGAGCACACAGAAATTTGTTTTCTGTCAGAACGTTCATAGATAACCATGTGTTATTCGATGATTGAATGGAAGACCTGGGGAGTCTACATCAAACCAGCTCCTTATATAGTAACTTTGTGTTACTCGGTGACTTTGTGTCATTGACAGACATTCTAACTGAGTCATTTGTTGATTCAGGGTTACACTTATTAAACTGTTTGAATTTGAAAAGATTCGAATGGTTACTACTTTCTATTTTAATCTGAAAAGATTGAAATAATCACTCTTTACGTGATCATCCACAATGGGGGAGATTGTCTTGAAAAGGGGGAGATTGTTTTGCAAAGTTTTGATGATGATGATTCTCACCACTCATCAAAAAGGGGGAGAAGATACAAAAATGGAGAATTATCAAAGAAGGAGAATATAATCTGAAGATCTGAAGATTTCAAAGATTTTAAAGATATCAAGTTTTGAAGCGATCAACGACATATCTGAAGAAAAGAGAATACAAGTGAAGACCGGAAGACAAAAAAATTTTAGTCTTGAATCCAAAGGGGGAGATTGTTGGATCAAATAATTGTATTCAAGATTAAAGTTAAATTAAAGGGTCTAAACTTATTTACTTGATAGTTAAAGTATGTGGTTTAAATTGTAATATGTTAATAGTTATTTGTAAATGGGCCTAAAGCCTGTTAGAAAGCCCATAAGCCCATTAGGCCTAAAATCTTGGGTATTTAAAGTTATGTTTAGTTTAGTTTTAGGTTAACTCTGATAATATTCTAGTTAATAGCCGTAAGTTTTCTCTGTATTCTAAGGGTATCAAGAACACTCAAGGGTTTCATTGTTTATTCAAGGGATTGGTATGTTACTCTGTTTTATATATCTCTTGATTATTATTGTGTTGCTTGATTACTTGATTATTTACCAACTAGATTAAACTGGGATAACAGTGACTATGCCATTGGCATAGTCGTGTGGCACTATCGCATACCTCGAGCCGCCTGTGGTACAAGGCCTGCAAATTTTCCCCGCGAGAGTGACATCATGTCACAATCACAGGCATAGTCTCCCAGGGTGTACCGAAAGTCCAAAATTCAAACATTTCGACCTGAAGCGTTTCCGATATAAAGACCCAATCTCACAAAACAAATTCTAACTAAGGTTTATAAGTTTAGACTAATAGGAGAGGTACAAGTTAAGGATTTACCAACATTACGGGTGTTACATTATAGTTGATGATCATGGAGATGAAGCGTTGGTAGGCAACCTGATGTCATTGGGGAGGAGTGATGACCTTGACCAGTTTGGAGAAGAAGTACTGGTCAAAGTTGATCCTACGCTGGAAGATCAAGGCATGAGCAAGATTGGTGATGTAGGAAGGAGATTGGTCGTGTCCACCCGTATTGCGACTAAGGCGGTGAATGGTGTGAGAAAAGAAGAAGTTCGAAACTCCACCCATGTTCTTACGAAGAAGTGTTCCTTGACTTTTATCCTTGGCGTCTGGAATGTAATTCATGGCACCGACCACCTCGTTGGGCTCTACTAAATGGAAACCGATCGTAAGAATCAGATTTGGGAAGTTGAAAGATCTCACAAAGATCCTCACATGTAAATGAGATGTTGTTCGAGGAGAGAATGGAGGCTGAAATGGTGATTGTGTCTTCATCGTAGGCACAAGTGAGCCAGAAAATACCCATGAGCATTTTGTTTATTTTAGGAAACTTGATGAAGGCATACCTGGGAGGAGATCTTTGTAGGGACGTCGAGACTGTGTTGAACTCCGGGTGAGCGGGATCAACTTCAAAATGTGTGACGTGGTGTCATGGAGGGAATGTGAGATCTTTACGAGTCGAGGGAGCATTCTTAGTAGATTTGGAGATCTTCACTAGTGTAGAGGCCATTGTTGAAGTGAGAAAAACATGAGAAGTTGCAGGTTTTCTAGAGAGAGAGCACAGAGGGTTGATAGCAAAGAAGACGGTAAAAAGTAAAAAGAAAAATATTGAGATGGTGGTAATTTATAGCCAAAGGTGAGGGGTTAGGAAAGAATTTGTTTCTGTTGATAAGGTTAATCATGACAAAAACTGAATTGACATTTCAGACGCCGGAAGTTAACAGATGGCGTGGATGACGTCATAATGATGAAAGTTGCATGGGAAGTTTCTTTCAATAATCAATAGAAAAAATGTTCAGTGAAAAAGGGATCTCTGGATGGTTGGATTGGTGATTCACTGATTTGGTATCGGTGAGAAAAGGGATCGGGTATTAACCAATCTGGTTAATCGGGAGAGACATGAACTACCGATTTGGAAATCGGGATGAGGAGGGGTTCTACTGATTTGTGAAATCGGGATAAGGAAGGGGTTTTATCGATATGTGAAATTGGTAGAGAAGTACATTTAATTTTTTTATTCTTCTAAGTATAACATACCTAGTTCTCCGATCAGAAAGTTGAACTGAGTTTCATCTAGTGGTTTGTGAAGAGATCAACCAATTGGAGTTCGATAGATATAAAATGGAGTTCGACATCACCTTTGGCAATGTGATATCGAATAATTATAGTGATATCTGATGTTGATATGCTTCCATCGGGAGTGAAGCACCGAATTATTGGCAATGGCTATTGCACTAGAGTTGTCACATAAAAGTGGTACTTCATAATATATCTGATTGTAGTCTCTAAGTTGATTCTTCATCCATAGAATTTGAGCACAACAGCTTCCAGGAACAACATATTCAACTTCGGCAGTAGAAGTGGACACTGAATGTTAATTCTTATTTGACCAACTAATCAATTTTCCACCAAGTAGTTGACAGCGGCCAGTAGTAATCTTTATGTCAACTTTAGAGACTGTATAGTCAGAGTCCAAATACCAGATTAGTTCGAAACTTGATTCTCTGGGATACCAAAGACCCAGATTGTAACACCCCGATTTTTGGCCGAAAGGGAGACAAGATGTCAGCAGTGGTCCGCGCGGCTAACCGTGCGAGTAGAGTCGTTCCATGGTCCGCGCAAAGCTCTGTCATCCCACGGCTCCAGAGGTCGGTGCACCTCCCCATGCGGGTCGATTTGCGCCACGGCTCGCACGCGGCCTCTTACGCTGATAAAAGAAAGATTCAGCCCCCCAATTTCATTTACTTCATCTATCTCCTCCCAAATACTCTTCCTTCTCGAATACTCCTTGAAATCGATCCTTGGAGCATTCAAGGAATCACCCTTCTCATTGATTGCAAGAATCAAGTCTCACCAACCAAGGACTCTAGCCAAGATTTCTATGTCTCAAGAACACCTTCCTCCTCCATCATCTTCATTTCTAGAGTTTGCAAGATTTCTAGGTTTTTCTCTAAAAACCTAGTTTGTGAGTTCTTAAACCTTTTTGTTAAACTAGATACACATCATTATATGTTCCTTGTTGCTACCCTTGCATTTTCATATATTATTCATTATTTGCAAGTCTTGTGTTTACATGTGTACAAGCTATATGAGTCCGTGTATTATATGAAGGATTGTCTTAAATGGTTGCTTGGGATTCTTTAGACATTTATAATTATGGGAATTTCTTCATTTTGACTAATTTTGAAGTAATAGCTTATGTGAAGGGTTTTGACCTAATTTGAGTAAGTGATTTACATGGTGCCTAAATGATGAGGGGTTCCTTAGTATTTTTTCTATTGGACAAACAAGTATGAATATTGGTAGACTTATACTTGTTTACACTTTACATAGAAATATGGGTATATTGGTGGGAGAAAATGTGTACAACCCCTATATGGAGAATTTACATGATGTGTTGAACATATGGTCTAAAATTCTTACCTATGATTGGTATTGTGTACATTTAATGTGGATCAAAGTGCCTTGAGGCCTATTGTTAGGACTGAAAGTCCTAATGCGTTGAAAGTTGTATAACGTATTTATAGAGTTTAATTGTTTTATTTATATGCGTTGTAAATGGATTTTATTGTTTATTGGGATTTATTCCCAAAGCCCTTGTATTTATAGTTTGAGATTAGGGTTCGGGAGAGTAGTTGAATGGTCATTAGAAAGGTTTACCTAATCCTTTTGAAATTTTCTCTGTAAACCTTAAACCCTTTACTGATAAATCAAATCATATGACCAGCAGTTGTGATTAATTCATATTGTTTCTTGATTATTATCGTGATTGCACTGTTTCTGGGATCTACAATTGGTATCAGAGCAAAGAGACAAGATTTTTGATCCAAAAGGTTTGTCTAAAAACCCTTCAATCGATTTATTTGTTGTTTTATCGATTTTGTCGGCTGCTATATTATGTTCATCTTAATCGATCTCATTAGCTTGAGTTCTTGTTGGTTATCGAGTGATTTGAATATGTGTTTATGCTTGGTTTGTGTTTGGTAAGAAGAATCTGCGTTTGTTTTTATATTTAAAAGTGTCAATTTTGATTAATCGACCATCATTGTATTAACCCAGTTTTTCTACAGTCTGCACTTATCTTTGTTCTTCAAATTAAAGTTAATTGTCTAGTGTTTTTAGTAGTTTTTCTTGAATTTAAACCTGATTTTAAGTTTATTGAGCAAAACCACTAGTTAATTTTGTTTTTTAAAAGGTTGATCTGTGTCGTTCTCTAGGTTTATTGCCGAATTTTTTGAAGAACTCGAACCAGTTCTATCTCCCGGTATAGACACGCCCGGGACTTTGCCCCCAGGATCTTAACTCCCGGGACCTTGCAACCCCGGGACTTTTCATTCCCGGGTTCCTACCTCTCGGGTCCCTGCCTCCCGGGTCCCCGCGTCCCGGGTCAGTGTCGCCCGGGTTCTCGTCGCCCGGGCCCGTGTCGCCCGGGTCCGTATCGCCCGAGTCCTCGTCTCCCGGGTCCTCATCTCTCGGTCCTTGCGTCTCCCAGGTCCTCGTCTCCCGGGTCCAGGTGATTAAAAAAAATTCGGATCAAATACTTTGTCTCACGGTCATATCAGTGCAATTTGATTTTTTTTCATTTTTAGTCCCTGTACCTCAACGTTTCAAAATTTTCATTTTTGACCCCTAAACTTTCAAGTTTCATACGTTGTCACTTTTGGTCCTTGCACTTTGAATCTTTCATCTCTCGTCAAGCTTTGTCCCTGGACTTCAAGCTTTGCAAGTTACAATGCCTTATATACCCATGTCTGAACACAAAGCAATGATTGAAGCTCTCGAAAAGAAATTGGAAAACATGTTAAAGACTATTAACACACTGTTGGAAGAGAAAGCTTTTCTTCAGTTAGATTTGGACAATCTGAGATCAGAAAGCCAGACGTATAAAGAGATATGTTGCTTACAGTCAAGCAATGACTGGCTCAAGTGCAGAAATTCTGAACTTAAAAAGGCAGCAGAAAATAGTTCATATCACGGTATGTTTAATGACCAAATAAATTCTCTTAAAAGAAAGATTTTAGATCTTGAATGCGAATCTTACATGTCAAGTGCTGAAAGTTCAAAGAAAATATCTGAACTTGAAAGAAAAGTTGCAGATTTTGAAGCCAAAGAAGAGAAGAACCTGGCGCTTGAAGAAAGGGGAAACGTATTGGAGAGTGAAAATCTCGACCTGGAGAAAAGACTTGCTGTTTTTGAAAAGGAAAAAGTCGATTTCTCAAATGAAAGGAAGAATCTTGAAAGAAAGATTCTTGAGCTTTCAAAGAAAGTTTTCGATGAAAGAAATGTTTTTGAGGCTCAAAATGCGAAACTTTCAAAACAGATTTCTGATTTTGAAATGTTTTGATAATTGAGAGAGATTCTTTTGAGAAAGAGCGAAAAGGTTTTGAGAGTGAAAAAAAATGCTTGAAAAGAAGAATGTTGCGGTTTTTAAAGAGATATTTGATAAACGCAACAGTATAGAAAAGGATTTTGAAAGTGAAAGAAAGATTTTCGAAACTGAGATTCATAAGCTTTCAAATAAATTATCTGGATTAGCAACAGAGATTTTGAAAGAACAGAAGGTAAACTCCGATTTACAAAAACAATTTGACTTGATTCTAGAAAAAAGAAATGTTTTATCTGCAAAAGTCAAGAAACTTGAAGAAATAAATCCAAAAGTTGATTTATCTGAACAAGCCAGTCTCGATACTGTATTTCATTCTCCTTATTCTTCAATACATCTAATTCTTTGAAGAAGTTTGTCAAATCAAATGAATTTTCAAAAGATCGAATTCATCCTTCAAATCTTTTTTCTATAATTCTCTAGTTGATGATTCAAATAATCAAGTGTTTCGAAAAGTCAAGATGGTTTGGAGAAAGAAACCAACTACAAAAAGTAGTGATGGTTTAGTAGTGATGGAAACAAGTCTCATGATTCTCCTGTAGTTGATACAAAGTCATTTATTTCCAAGACTGATTCACCTATTTATGTCTATTCTATAGAAAAGTTGATCAGTCTGCGCCGGCAAACGATCTGTTGCACTTACTGTGGAAAGAGTGACATTGTGCATCCAAGGTATGTTAATAATTGGTATGGTACTTATAGCATTCCCAATCCTCGGTTTAATAGCTTAAAATCTAAGGCATCTAACTATCAAGGATCCATCACAACATGGATACTAAAACCAAACTCTTCCTAATCTGTTTTGCAGGAATGTCATGTGTGATTTAATTAAGATTATTCACATCACATGACTACAATCAAGGGTTATGCCATCTTTTGAGGGGGAGTACCATGTTTTTGTTTAAATTTTCATACGACTTCTGAACACTTCAGTTCAGGACTCGTTCTTAAATTTTTTTGACTTCTGGTTATCTCAAATAAGAAATTTTACTTCAAAGTTTTATCTTGGTGAGTTAAAGGGGTGTTAGGGCTTTTAATGTTTCTATGGTCAATCCAGAACCGGAAGGACCTACCCAAGAAACACACCCCATTCATAGATATCAGTGAGGGGTCTAGATTGATAGATGAGTTCGGAGTGAAAAGAATATGGTGAGGATGTGACAGGACTTAAAAGAATTATTGGTCCTTACCAAACCGAGTTAGTTATCCAGGTTACCACATAATCTATTCATTCTCGTTCTTTGGAAATGGATATTGAAACATACATGGACCTAGTGTCGATAACTCGTGTCACCGCAACTAGCCACTCAAGTATCTCACAAAATATACTTGTTTCATATATGCACAGGGGTTTAACATATAATCCATCTATTACTCGCTCAGAGGTCTTAGATATTGAAAAAGGAAGACATCAGCTCCGGTCTCCGAACTTCATATTCATCTCACTGTGTCTATTGATTTCTAACATGTGTCCTAGGTTGAATCAATCTTTGAGCCTAATCGATATGATTTATACTTCTTTCACACACGCACGAATCTTTGTGATTCTTCTTGCATATCTTTGTGATATTGCTGGAACAGTTTGAGAAGTATTTTTTTTTAATATTTTACTTTAGTGATAACTGGAAGTCCTATCAGAGATACATCGATGCCAACTCTGAAAATAGGACACAAATTATATCAATTGTTGTGATAACAGTTACTATTGTGTTTCTGTGTTAGTTGTTACTCTTAGTTACTGAATCGTTTTATCTGGTATTTTGATACTCATCCATTTAGTCTTTGAAGTTACATGATGCTCAGGATTCTTCTAATCATCATGAGGGGGAGAACGACACACATTTCAAAGACAAAAATCATCGTGTTGAAGGGGAGCTAGCAAAATTTGAGGGGGAGCAACAAAATTTTATTATCTGAGGTTGAAAAGCCTTTGGATTCAAAGATTGCAGCTGAGCAGAAAAGATTTTATTGGTTCTTCTATCCCCATCATGTGGTGTATGCGACAAGTCATTTCCTCCTACGAGCTGATTGAAACAAGTTCTTAAGCTGAAAGTCAATTCAACTCACGGTTCAGAGACAGATTCTTTGTTTATAAATTGAAGTTGCACTGTGGAATGTCACGTAACTCGCACATTATCTTTCTTGTGTACTGATCCGATGTGTTGAGTTTCTACAGTTGAAAGCTTCTCAATGGTGCGTTCAGTCGAGGCTATTATACATTGAATCTGGTTACATAGTTTAAACTATGAAGACCAAGAGCTTTATTCAAGGTGGAGTTTGGAAAGACATGAAGACATGAAACACCAAAGTTCTTCAAAGATTCAAAGGGAAAGAAGATCAAGGCCTGAAGATTCAAGATGATAAATGTCTTATTCAACTAGGGAGATTGTTAGGACTGAAAGTCCTAGTGTGTTGAAAGTTGTATAACGCATTTATAAAGTTTAATTGTTTTATTTATATGCGTTGTAAATGTCTTTTATTGTTTATTGGGCCTTATTGGTTGTAATAGGCTTTGGGCTTTAGACCAAAGCCCTTGTATTTATAGTTTGAGATTAGGGTTCGGGAGAGCAGTTGAATGGTCATTAGAAAGGTTTACCTAATCCTATTGAAATTCTATCTGTAGACCGTAACCCTTTACTGATAAATCAAATCATATGACCAGCGGTTGTGATTAATTCTTATTGTTTCTTGATTATTATCGTGATTGCACTGTTTCTGGGATCTACACCTATTAATGGTATTGTGGACAAACCAAATCAGTAGACACTAGAAGGATATAGTCTTGGATGCCACGGTATAGGTATGTACCTAGACCTCCGCCATTCGAGGTAATGTCATGGTTGCAGTGCTCGGATGTGTCGGGCCTTTTAGATGTCTCTCATGGTAGTTTTACATCAAGGTGTATCAACTCGTTGGGTGGAACTTGATTGGTGCTATGGGTCTCCCCCATTGACTCCATATACGAGAACTTCTTGACAACTGACACTTGTTTATTCCTTCTAATGAATTGTCATTATTAATAATTGTTCAACTCCCTAGGCTTTTTGGCCTAACACTTGCTTGGTGTCGATGTGTATCTCAGGTTTTAGTGGCGCCGGTGTTAAGAAGTTTTGGCCATAGTTAGAGTGAGCTTGGGGAAGATTTTTTTTTGGGACACCAGTCTATAGAAGACATTTATTTTGGGGATCTCGGATAACACCCAAATTGTAATCTTGTTTCACATGAAATTTGATTATTAGGTTGTTATTTCCCACTTTTAGAATTATAACTTGTATTTAACAGGTGATTATTCTTTCCCCATTTTTGGGAGGCTCAATGCTTTGGCATCTTTATATACCTCATTTCCATTTTCCGTAATTTTTTATATCCTTATTTTTGGGATGTTACACAGATGCAAGGTACCTTTGAGATACCTATAGATGCGTTTTACTACAGCCAAGTGAGATTCCTTAGGATTGCCTTGGTAACGCACACAGATACACGTAGCAAAAATGATGTCAGATCTACTAACAGTTGGATAGAGAAGGGATCCGATCATACCCCTATAATTTGTTACATTAACCGATTTTCTATTGGAGTATGCATGAATTTTATAGGAGAGCAATTTTTATGGGGTAGTGCCATGGGAGTTTTCATGGGAGAGCAATTTTTAAAGTTAAACTTTTTCAAGAGCTCAAGAATGTACTTGCTTAGATTTCTAAAAATTCCCTCAGAAGTTTGTTTTACTTGTAAGCCCAAGAAAAATATAAGTTCTCCCATCATACTCATCTCATATCTACTTTGCATAAGAGAGGCAAAGTCTTTACACAAATATTCATCAGTGGCAACGAAAATGATATCATCTATATAGATTTGAACAAGAATGATGTTACCTTTGGTTTAGTTGAGGAATAGAGTGTTTTCGATTTTACCTCGAGTGTATTTGTTCTCTAGTAGAAAATTACCAGACACGAGGTGCTTGTTTTACCCATAAAGGGCTTTGTCAAGCCGATACACATAGTCAGGATGAACAGGGTCTTCAAATCCAGAAGGTTGTTTCACATAGACTTCTTTAGCTAATTGTCCATTGAGAAAAGCACTTTTATCATCAATTTGGAAGACTCTAAAGTTCTTGTGAGCAGCATGAGCAAGAAAGATTTATATGGCCTCAAGTCTGGAAACAGGAGCAAAAGTTTCATCATAGTCAATACCTTCTTCCTACCGATATCCATGAGCTACGAGTCTAGCTTTATTTATAATAATTGTTCCTTCTTTATCCATCTTATTTCGGAATACCCACTTTCTTCCGATGATTGTTTTCTTGGAAGGACAAAGCACTAGTCTCCATACCCTATTTCTTTCGAATTGAGAGAGCTCTCCTTGCATGGCAGTAATCCAGCATGGATTGTCCAGAGCTTCTTCAATCCATTTTGGTTCTATAATGGATAAAAATTTCACATAGAGACAAATATTTTTGACTCCTCTTCGATTTTGGACTCATGTTTGTTGATCACCGATGATTTGATCCATTGGGTGATCTTTTGTCCATTTAGTAGCAGGTGAAAGAGGCGAGGGTAGCATTGGTTGAGGGTGTGAAGAAGGTGGCATATCGGTAGGAGTGATAGAACCAGGTTCAGGTTGAGAGGGATTGGAAAGAATGGGATCGGGGAGAATTTGATTAGAGGGAGTATGAATATGTTGATAAGGGATAATGCTTGGTAAGATAGGTAGATCACCATTTTGAGGAGAAAGATCTTGAGAAAATGGTATTGAAGGATTAGAGTCCATTGAGAGATTTTGAGGTCCTTCACCAATAGATGATGAAATCCATCTGTTCATTTCATCATCATCACATGAAAGCGATGATGTGGTATGGTCATCAAATTTTATATGGATGGATTTATTAATGCATTTTCTTCGAAGATTATATACCTGATAGCTTTAGAAGTTAAAGAGTAGCCCACAAAGATTCCATCATCAGCCTCAGGATCAAATTTTCCAAGGTTCTCCCGATCGTTCATAATGTAGCAGACACAACCAAATCCATGAAGAAAACCAATGGGTTTTCAACCATAGAATACTTCATAGGATGTCTTGTTGTGTCGTTTGTAATTATTGGCCGATTTTTGGTGAAGTATGCGGTGTTGATTGCTTCAGCCTAAAAGTAGGTTGGTAGACTTGATTAACTTAGCATGGATCGGGAAGCTTCATAGAGATTTCCATTCTTTCTTTCCACAAGTCCATTCTGCTTAGGAGTTCTGACAGCTAAAAAGTTTTGAGAGATCCCTTTTTCATTAAAGAAATCTTCCAAAGTACTGTTTCGGAATTCAGTACCATTATCAATTCTAACCGGTCTCACAAGTTGACAATTCAGCACTTCTGATTTCTTGATGAATTATATGATTTCCTCAGTAGTGTCACTCTTATTCCTGAGAAAAAAATACCCAAGTGTAACGAGAGAATTCATCAACCATTACTAGAATGTACCTTTTTCCACCAAGGCTTGGTGTGATGACTGGTCCTCATAGATCCATATGAAGTATTTGAAGGGGATGAGTGATTGAAAAGCATTGTTTAGATTTGAAGGAAGACTTAGTCAGTTTTCCCTTTTTACAGGTTCCACATAGTTTCTCTTTTACAAAGGATAGTTTTGGCATGCCAATGACGAGATCCTTGTTTGAAAGTGCATTCAGAGTTTTGAAGTTTAGATGAGAAAGACATTTGTGCCATAGCTAGTTCTTTTTGGCCAATTCTTCTGAGATGAAACAGATGCTTGACCCAATGGAGTTTTGTCTCATGTTAATAACATAGACATTGTCCTTTCGGACACCCGATAAAACCACCTTATTGTTCTTAGCAGTGACAATGCATACACACATATTGAAAGTGATAATATATCCCATATCACATAGTTGAATGATGCTCAAGAGGTTATGCATAAGACCTTCCACATGGGCAACTTTATTATAAGTCACAAAACCATTTGTAAGAGTTCTGTAATCTTTAGTGAGTCCTTTAGAATTGTCTCCAAAAGTCACAGAGGGACCCTTTCTGGCACATAATTCACAAGAAGAGATTTATTGTCGGTCATGTGTCTTGAACAACCACTGTCTAAGTACCAAATTTGTTCATGACCAAGAACCTGTAACCATAGAGAAATCAGTTCTATGGTGCCCATTTGGAAATGGGTCTTTATGGTTAGAAGAGGAAGAAGTATCATTGTTGTCCTATCAATTTATACGCTCTTTTGGACAATCCTTAGCAAGGTGGAAAGTGTCACCATAGTTGTAACACTTTCTATATATGAAGATCATTTTAGGGCGTTGACCATTTTCCTTATTTTTAATCTTTGAGGAGCCTTTAGAAGTCTTTGGAAATATAGAAGCAATGATGGGCTTTGGTCCAATAATTCCCTTTTCATAGTTAGCGAGGGAAATAGAAGAGGTTCCCTTGGATTTGGAATTCTTGATGTTGACAGATCAGGGAACAAAACTAGTTATAGGAATTGATGGTTTGTTCTTAGATGAGTGAGAGACATATTTTCTTTTTAGAGGTAAATCGGCAGAAGTTACCGATTTTCCTTTTCAAAGGCTAAGAACTTTTTTACAGTGGTTTGAGAGTCTCTCTTTGGAATTTTTGAGGGTTTGGGAACAGATGATGAAGCTTCATCAATGTTTAAGGATTTAAGAAGTTCATGAATAGGCTCAGTTATATTATTTGATCCTTGAGCCTCCTCATTTGGAGTCAAAACAACAAGTTTCTTAGCTTTGATGAACATTCCAAGTTTTAGAGTTTAGAAAGTTCGGAAGAGTTCATTGAGTGAGAGTTTTCTTATGTCCATTTTTCCAAACCCTAGCCCAGTTTTGTCATCACAAGACATCTGGTCCTAACTAATTTAGTCAAGATTTTTTGAAGAACTTGTCCATTTCTTTAGAGCTTCCTGTTCTCTTTTGAGACGTTTTAAAATTTTAGCGTTTTCTTTTGCAAGAATGAAATTAATGGTTTTTTAATCTTCAAAATCAACTTTAATCTTGTCAAAATGCTTAAGTTGGGAGAGACATTTCTAAAGCTGGCAAGAAAGAGACTTAATTTGAGAGTCAGCTTTCTTATTTGCATCCTTGACATTATATAAGTCAATAGTCAAGGAGTCAAAAGCTTTAATCTTTTCGGAGTCAGAAATAGAGAAGAAGGTATGTACCTGAGAGGTAGAAGAGGAGCATTCGGTGGACACCAAATTCGTGGAGGGAACATGTCCTTCAGGATCTTCCATATCTCGTATTTTGGCCATTAGGCAGACGTTGGAAGAATCCTTTTCACTTTTAGAGGTTGGTTCATCCACCCAGTCATGGGATTCAACAATTAATCGCCTTCCTTTTCTTAGGATGCTTTCATTTTCTTTCTTTCGTTTGTACTTGGCTTTGTACTTTTCAGCACGATCAGCATGAAGGGAGGAAGGAGCCTGGCCATGTTTTTAGGAGGGAGAACAACTGGAGTTGTCGTTTGGTCTTTGTCTGCCCGATTTAGAGGAGAATAGGCTAGATGAGGAAGAGGTTTTGGATCTCCCAACTCGCTTGCATCAACATTCGGAGGCAAAGTGATCTTTTTTCCCACAGTTGTAGAATTCCTCATTATCAAAGGTGGGATTCTTTGAGAAAGATGAAGGAGGTTTTCGGCCAACATATAGCCATTTGTTCAAATGAGAAGTGCTATAAGTAGAGAAGTAATCATAGCCCTTCATACGGTCAAGATCATATTTGATTGGTCAAGAATTGCGGCTTTGACTGGTCAAAATTTGCGGTTATGCCAAAAATAGGCGGCAAACATGTTCATATGTGAACCCGTATGATTCACATATGAAATATATGTTCATATGTGAACCCGTATGATTCACATATGAAATATATGTTCATATGTGAACCCGTGTAATTCACATATGAACCTTTGTGATTCATATATGAACTAATTAACTAATTCACATGTGAACCCGTAGGTTTTTGTGTGAATCATATGAACTAATTAACTGATTCTCATATGAACTAATTAACTGATTCACATATGAACCCGTAGGTTCATATGTGAATCAGTTAAGTAGTTCACATGTGAACTAATCAACGGATTCACGTATGAACGTATAGTTCATATGTGAGTTACACGAGTTCACATATGAACTTGTTTGTCGTCTATTTGTAAAAGTTATAAAATTACCCCGACCATGCGATGATTTATCCGGTGCTTCATAGTCAAAGACGCAAATGTTGAACAGATAAAGGGCTAGGATCACTTCTCTACTACTTATACATTTAGCACTTCTTGTTTGAACCTCTCCCTATATAGATAAGGTCATTCAAGAAAGAACTCAGTTATTTGTGGTAACTGTGAGATCCAATGTGAGCTACAAATTAGGAAATTATTAATTTTTATTGAAATTTTAATTAAAGGACATTTTAGGTATTTAAATTTTTTATCTCTCCTCCCCTCTCTTCTCTCCTCTCTCATCTCTCCGCCTCCGGTGAACCTTATTCCAACGGATACACTATGTGATACCTACAAAAAACGACACTTGTTAACAAATGATACATACAAACAATCACGCACTACTACAAATATGACTTTTATAAACGGTTGTTTTGGGTTTTATACGCGGTTTTGGAACCGCGTATATGGCCAGTGTTTGTAAAAGTATCGGGCTTTTATATGCGGTTCCAAAACCGTGTATAAAACTCAACTTTTATACACGGTTTCAAAACCGTGTAGAAAAGTAATATTAACCGTGTATAAAAGTCACAATCTTACACGTTTTTTAGATGAAACCATTTAAAAAAGTCTTGCTAACCGTTTATAAAAGTATCTATCTTACACGGTTTTTAGATGAAACCGTTTAAAAAAGTCCTACTAACCGTTTATAAAAGTCTATATCTTACACGGTTTTTTGCTAAAACCGTTTACAATTGTATTAATTTTTCACGGTTTTCATAACAAAACCGCGTATAAATGTAACCATTAATAAAAAAAATTGCACACATTTGTACACGGTTTTTTTACTAAAACCGTGTATAATGAGTTATATTTATATTTTTAATATTTTCCTCGATTTTGTTACCATCCATTATTCCAAATGTTGGTGAAGCTGCATTATATCGATAAGCTAAATTTCCAAATACGATTCATATTGGAATAATGGAACATTTTAAACACAATTCCAAATACAAAAATCAGCTAGACGCATAAATGTAGCATCTCGAAGTAACCATTAACCATTAAACTTTAAAGATTATCAACGTAAATGTAATATCTCAAAGTAACCAAACATTCTACTAATACTTTTCATCGTATAATAAGTCTAATAGTTCTTAAAACAACCCCCCCCCCCCCATTCATTACCACATTTTACCCTCTTTCATACGCTTCAAAGTGAACGATCTCGTAATATTGCAAGCAATCTCCTCTACTTGTGTAATTGTGAAATGATTCGTGGTTGTCCATATGTCCTATAAATAAATTTGAAAGTAGTTGTTATTATAAATAAAATAAAGTGTTTTTTACAATATATAAATAAAATGAAAGAAATTTAAGAAACATGTACCTTGCCTTGAGAGAGGAGGCATATTGTTCATGCATCACAAATTGAAAGATTTGTTTCACTACATAGTAACCACACTCCCAACCATCTTGTTGTTGATTACACTAAAGTGTAAAAAAATAGTGATTAAACAAATTAAAGTACGAAATAAATTGTTGGGATATATAAATTATACCTTGTTTAATCTCCATGTAACCGAAGTGTTGGCTTAAGAAGACCATGTGGCATGATTGTACTTTGTAATGGTCCTAAATGAAAAGTAACAAAACATTTGTGTTAATAGTCATTACTATATAAATAAACATAGTATACTAAAGTAACACATTACTTACGTGTCAATTAGGTCTTTGATCTTTTAAGTTTCGGTTGTCTTTCCGTTTGTCATCATCGAATCTAATGCATAGACCAAGCTACGACTAGGCCTAATGATTAGTAGCGACCAGTGGTGCCTAAAAATATTCAAAATGGTAACTTAAAGTGTAAAATGTATATTATTATTATAATAGTAAGATATGTAAGTATATATCTTACCCCTGTGAGTATGGTGCAAAAAAAAAACTCATTTTCTTTTTGGTGCATCATCGTTGCCAAAATTGTGTTACACTGTAATACTCATTGTGATACCAAAATTGTGTTACACTGTAATACTCATTGGAAGGAGTTGGACGACCTTTTCCTAACACAGTGTCTAGATTCTTAACTCGAGAATATACAGTTCGTCCATTCAACGGTTGCCTTGCTACTCCATGCTCAGTTTTCCCATCAAACAATTACTTCAGTTTACGGTACTGGTGACTCTTCGGAAGAGACCTTCGATGGACCATGTACACATGTTTCCCACAATTTCTCAACCTTAGAGCAAGTGTGTCATCTTTACATATAGGACAAGCCTTTTCTTCCTATGTACTGTAACCTGACAAATTTCCATAAGCCGGGAAATCGTTTATGGTGCAAAAAACCATGGCTAGTAGCTGAAAATGTTCCTTCCCGTACGCATCATACACTTCAATGCTTAGACTCCATAATCCTTTCAAGTCTTCAATTAACGGAGCCAAATATACATCAATGTCGTTCCCAGGTTGTTTGGGACCCTGAATTAGCAATGACATTATGATGTATTTACGTTTCATGCATTACCATGGTGGAAGATTGTAAATGCATAGAAGTACCGACCAAGTACTGTGACGACTGCTCATGCTTCCGAATGGATTTATTCCGTCAAAGCTAAGACCAAACTGAATATTTCTAATTTCATCACCAAAATCTTCAAAGATGTTGTCGATATTCCTCCATTGAGGAGAATCCGCTACAAGTCTAATCTTCCCATCTTTTTTACGATCTTCAGCATGCCAATGCAACAACTTTGCATCTTTGACATTTGCAAATAATCGTTTCAATCTTGGTACGATTGGCAAATACCACAACATTTTAGCGGGAGGACCATCTTTTTGTTTCACATCACTATTGTCTTTCGTTCGTTCTTTCGCTTATACCTCGATGTACCACATATACGACACTCGTTTAGATCAGCATCTGCATTCCTATACAATATGCAATCATTTGGATATGCATGTATTATCTCTATTTCCAATCCCATCGGACACATCAATTTTTTTGCTTTGTATATCGAAACAGGTAATTCGTTGTCATCGGGAAGCATTTCATGCAAAATCTCTAACAAACTAGTAAAACTTTTGTCACTCCAACCGTTGCTTGCTTTTAAATTAAACAGTTTCATCACAGCTGAAAGTTTGGTAAACTTTGAACAACCAACATACAACAGTTTTTCGGAGTCGATAAACAATTGTTCAAATTTGTCATAATCCTTATCGGCAATATTATCATCCACGTCATGTAAGATCTCGTCTAAATTATCATGGTTATCATTATCTGATTCATAGTTATCATCGGTGTCATTACAATCTTGATCGACCGTGTAACTACAGTTACCAAAATCCTCGCCATGTCAAATCCAATAGGTATATCGTTCCATAAACCCACGTACAATAAGATGTTCTTTAATTAAACTATGATCACTATATTTACAAAAATTTCTACAATCCCGACAAGGACACCAAATTTCACTTTCTCCATTGTTCAACCGATTATTCTCAGCAACCTCTATAAACTGATCAAGACGGGACAAGTATTCCTTTGTAGCTCGTGGTATTTGGTACATCCAATCATAACGATCCATCTGCAATATCGAAATAAAGTATTAATTGTAAATGCATGCATGACATGATCTCAAAAGGCTGTAGGTGGCCATCCTAACCCATTTTTTGAATATTTGGTCTCATATGTGAGTGCTTATAACAGATTGATTACTTAAGAAAAATCCGGCAGCATTTCCTCACAACTCCCCAAATATGTGTATAATAAAAACACATATTCGTAGGAGTAAATGGAAACATCTACCGAATTTTTCTTAAATAACCAATCCATTATATGCATTCACATTCTAAATGAAACAGATATTCAAAAAGCAGTCCTAAACAGGGGACTATCCGAAATTAATCTCTATTAGATCAAAATTCGGACGGGCAACCTAAAGGCATCAAATGCATGAACGTGTATAATAAATGCATGCAAGTTAAAAAATTTAGCAATCGTGTGCAAAATTAATATAATTAATGTGTAGTATAGTATAATACATTATCAGTGTTGTCGGTAATTGATCAGTCCAGTCTAATCGGTACGCGTGCCTATACGAAAAGCAAAGTTGCTAAGATCACATATATATATATAT
Source organism: Arctium minus (assembly GCA_954870635.1). Taxonomy (NCBI): domain Eukaryota; kingdom Viridiplantae; phylum Streptophyta; class Magnoliopsida; order Asterales; family Asteraceae; genus Arctium; species Arctium minus. Next base: position 23,536,404 of record OX941081.1, on the reverse strand, counting down.
ATATATAATTAATATTACTTAAAAACATGATGTTAATGCATATAAAAGTAGTAATTAATGAACTATATGTTTATGATTATCATCATACCTTAGTTTTTGTGAAGAATAATGCCAAAAAAACATCAAAAAATGCCCAAAAATGGTCAAAAAAGTGTTTTTTTTGGAGCATGAGCAATATTGTATCAAAAACGGCGCCTCCTTATGTTATTTATAGGTAAACCCTAGTAGGGCCTTTTATACGCGGTTTTTAATAAACAACCGCATATTAAAGGGTTACTTTTATACGCGGTTGTTTGTACTTTTATACGTGGTTGTGTATTAAAAACCGCGTATAAAGGTTACCTTTTATACGCGGTTGTTTATTAAAAACCGCGTACAAAAGGGTTACTTTTATACACGGTTTGTTGCTAAAAACCGCGTGTAAATGTAGCTTTTACACACGGTTTTGTTAGCAATAACCGCGTACAAAAGTGACCCTTTCGTACGTGGTTTTTAATAAACAACCGCGTATAAAAGGTAACCTTTATACGCGGTTTTATCAATGCAACCGTTTGTAATTGTCGAGTACCCTTTTTACATGGTTTTTAATATAGAACCGTGTATAAAACCATATTTTTAGCAACGGTTCAAACTGAAGCGTGTAAAAAGGTTCCAGATCCGTCCTTTATACGAGGATTTTGTAAAAACAACATAAATGTGTATAATTAGGCACGTATAAAATTCATATTTGTAGTAGTGACGATTGTGATACCAAAAATAAATTGTGTTACACTGTAATACTCATTGTGATACCCATTGTGATACCAGGGTGAAACTCATTGTGATACCCATTGTGATATCTGTGATACTTTCATGTGATACATCGAAACCCTAAAATTTGGGAATGAGGTTTATGGTAGAGAAAGAAAGTTAGAGAATACGTATAAGAGAAAAAAAAGGTATTTTAAGAACTTTTAATTTAATTAGATATAAAAAATAAATTTGCTAAAATATTCTTTTCTATTTATTTAAAAATTGTATTAATTATTCTAAATGTGTAGCTCACATTGGATCTCACAATTATCACAAGCTATGTAGTTTTCATTTGATTAGGCCCCTATATATATATATATATATATATATATATATATATATATATATATATATATATATATATATATGGTTGGGTTCCGGTGAGAATGAAAGTTAGGATGAGAAGTGGAGAAGGGATCTCTACCCTTTGATGCAAATTAGGATGAGATGCACCGTGATGCACCAGATCAATTCTCGTATCAAGTGTGATTCATGGGTGGGTTTGAGATTAAACGTGATCAAGGATCAGATCGTTTCTTACCTTCTCACCTTAACTCTTCTTCTTACACAATCTGTTGTCTATATATATATATATATATATATATATATATAAAGAGAGAGAGAGAGAGAGAGAGAGGTGGGTTCAAACGAAGACAATACCTATTTGAGAAAATAAGAGGATAGATCTCAACTACTTATTAGATCAAATCAAGGGCTGAAATCAATAATGGCAAATTCAGTAATTATAGGTTATAGAAAGTAACTTTCCCCAAGGTCAAATGATTTTAGGGGTAAAATGGGAATAAAAAATTCTGGTGGAATTCCTATGTTTATGCGAGCGATTAATCAGGGATATGATTATCCCGACCAAATCATTCTCTACAATCCTTTCCAATATTTTCTCATAAATTCATCTTGGTGAGATATAAGTATCTGCATCATTCAATGTCAGATTACACAAGAACAACTTTTGGATTCTCAACAATGGATGCGACAAGTTTTATTTTACTACTCTATCTTCCAAACCGCTGCCCAATTTTGGTTTATTGAACATAAACCCTAGGGTTTCTGGTAACTATGGTGTTCTGATTTTCATTGAAGGACTATGAAAACGTAGCAGGCTTACAAAAAAAACAGGTGCGGGAAGCTTTAGAAACACCATTGAAGATCCATTTGACATTGATGATTTTGAGCTTAGTGAAGACAAAGATCGAACCCTATCAAGCCTCTCATTGATGAAGCAGGCAGGTAAACATTTCAATAATTTTAAAGTGTTATCAATTTATATGATTTCTAACATAACTGGCAGGTTCATATGATTTGTAATCATTTATTATTGACAAAATGTTGTAATATGCATATTGTGGTCACAACTGTAATTGGGTTTCATGGGGTTGTTCATATAATTTCTAATAATGTATAACTTATACTTATGTGATTCAAAAACGTTGTAATATCCATTTGGATTTGATTAACAATGTGATTGAGTTCGGATTCACGGGGTTAGGGTTAATAGGGTCATTACATAAACAAGTATTGTTATTCATTCTTTATTGTATTATTACGGGAAACTAATCACTTGCGTTATTGGTAACATAAATATGTTTTGGTGTTTAGGATTGGGGTTAATGGTGTTTATAATTGATATAACATAATTGACATGTTTGTATAATTTCTAATCATTTGTGATTCACAAGTTGTTGTAATATGTGTATGATGTGATGAAATGTAATTTAGGTTCATGGGGTTGTCCATATAATATCTAATCATGTATGATTCACAAAGGTGATAATATGCATATAGATTTGATTAACAATGTGATTGGGGTTGGGATTCATAGGGTTGGGGTTCATGGGGGTCCTTGCATAACCAAATGTTGCTAATTCATTCATTATTGTATGATTATGGGAAACTAATCACATGTGATATTGGTAACATAAACCCGTTTTGGGGTTTGGAAATGAGTTTAATGGTGTTCATATTTGATAAACAGAAATGGCATGTTCATGTTATTTATATCATCTGTGATTCACAAATGTTGAAATAAGCATATGATTTATGTTGTTTAATGCAGCAATCAGCACGATGAGGTATAAAGTACTTATCAAAGATCTTGCTTACAAGCCATAACACTATGAGGTATAAAATGACCGTGCAGGCGACAAATTTTGCAAAGTTGGATCCTAAGCTAAAAAAAAAGATGATACATGATGCATCGAAAACCAAGAGTGCACGTCTTGCTTAGATCTTGATTATTGATAGTCGTTTTTTGGATAATGGTGAAGTTCTTGAACAATTCACTTTTGGGGTATTATTTTTGTCTTAGGAAGACTTAGCATTAGAATGTTGATAAACAATAGCTTATTTCCTTAGTTATGGGGATAATGATGTTGGTTATTTGAAATAGTATATGGAAGAAGTTTTTGGTAAATATTGTTATGTTAAGCATTGTAAATCATGTTAATTTAGGTATTAGTATGTGATCGACTATGATTTTGATTGGATGAATATGGTAGATAATGCATGTCCAATTTCTTCAAAGTACAAGCACATATGATTATGTGGTGCATAATACAATTAAACATTCTGTCAAATTCCTTCATAGTACAATCACATATGATTATGTGGTGCATAATACAATTAAACATTATGTCAAATTCTTTCATAGTACAATCACATATGATTATGTGATGCATACTACACTTAAACATTATGTTCAATTTCTTCATAGTACAATCACATATGATTATGTGGTGCATAATACAATTAAACATTTTGCCCAATTTCTTAATAATACAATAACATATGACTATTTGATGCATGGTATACTTAAACATTATGTTTGATTTCTTCGCAGTACAATCACATTTGATTTTGTGATGCATAATACACTTAAATTTTTTGTATAATTTCTTTATATTATAATCACACGTGATTTTGGAAGGCAAACTACACTTAAACATTTTGTCCAATTTCTATACAATATAATCATATATGATTTCGGAATGCAAACTATACTCAAACATTATGTCCAACTTTTGTATAACATAATCATATGTGATTAAATCTTATTAATTTGCATATAAATTAATATTGACTGCATGGGTGTGATTATATGAAGCGCATGGATACAAGTTAGGCCTTGGAATGAAAGACAATTTACAAATAAAAAAAAAAACAAATCAAAAAAGTTATACAACTCCGATATGAAATAATAATGTCTAACATAGTCAAACACATGATCAAATTAGTACTATGCCATCAATCATCCGATTAATCGGACGTTCCTTTCTTCACTGGGCAATTGCGTGATTCGTGGTTTGTGAGTTCACCACACAAGGGACTGCATCACAATTGCCCATCATGAATACATTCGAGCTTCCAATTTTGTCCATCATCTCATAAGTGACTGCATCACATTTGACATTCGTTGTGACATGACCTACAATAAATAAATGACAAATTTATAAACATGTTTAGATAAAGCACATGTAAAGAATCCTATACTCATTTAATTATATTAAACATGATAGTGCAATATATCTTGGTACATAATCAGATGTGATGGCACATATAAAAGATAAAAATCATGACTATCACCAACATCACATGTGATCTTAAGAGTACTATCATGTAGAAAAAAATGCAATGCTTGGGACTGGCCAATGTTTGCAAAATTACACAAAACACACTTCAAAAAACATATACTCATATAATTAGATAAAACATAATGTTGCAATAAAACTTAGTATCTAATCACATGTGATATCATATAGAAAATATAATAATCATGACCGCTACCAACAAGATCACATGTGATCTTATAACTACTATAATTTAAACAAAACTTCAATGTATGAGACTGGATGATAGACAATAGAAAGGAAGAAGTTATTACAAAATTGATTCGAATCTTCAAAAAAAAACAGAGGCTTAAAAAAACCATTGGTGCTGATCTTGGTGGTTTCATGTTGGTTTGAAAATTGATTTCATGTGGATTTCAATTGATTGAAACAACAAAACGCCTATGTTGGTTTCAATCGACAGTTTGTCATCGCCTCTATTAGTTTCAATTGATGATTCCATCAACCGAATGTGTATATATACTTTCTGGATTCGTGTAAATATGATTTGTTTATCTGTAATTTGTTTGATGGCTTCGTTGAATAGATGATCACCGATTTAACTACTACCATATACCTATTGAAAAAACTGTGATGTGGTTGAAGAATCGAAGATGGAGAAAATGAATTACAACGTATTACATGTTATTTCAAACCTATTACGTTGGGTTGATGGATCGACTACAGTCTCTGGATTGAGAATTTCAAACCTATCACATGATTTTGATAGATCAACGATTGAAGAAGTTGAATTGATTTCGTTGACTACAATTTTGCTATTCTGAATCTGTGAATCCATCAAGAAAACACCCATTGAAAGAAGAATTTGCCAATCGATCAACATCTTCAAAGAAGGAACAACTTGATAGATGTGTAGGATTATATCAATTGATCACGTTTGAAAGGAAGTGTATTATTTGAAAATATAATAGAACATGGAAAAGGTCCCATATACCGTTTTTAATTATTTTCCTTAATAACTCAAATGGTTGGTTGAGGATTGTCCAGGTGTTTTCTTAAATTGTTATCGTTCTAATATGAACCTTTCTTTCTCTCTATATATATATGTGTGTGTATGTGTGTTAATTGGAATAAGAGATGATTCAATTGAACAACAAAGTTTTAATATTAAAAAGCACTCTAGAGACAATTTTGTCAATTTAATATTTTGTTTTGTTTTGCTCTTGGTTTACCAAACATTGTACAGACAACTACTTCATACATAACTGCTTGGGTTGTGACGCACTGGTAAAGCCTTTGGGAGATGTAATGGAAAATCCCATCTATCCAGGGTTCTAATCCAGACACTGCCAAAACCGTTGTGGCCATGGAAGTTCACCTGTGATGACTCCAGGTCATTCGTGATCATCCGTGATTAATCGATGCACGTAAGCTAACCTAGAGACTTACGGTTACCCAAAAAAAAAACTACTTCATACATTGTCAAACCAATTTTGTCTTGTCATGTTACACGTATCAAATGCAACCAAAGATACCAAACTATTTTAATTTATATTCCATAAATTTCTATTAAAACATTAAACAATATTGTTATATTATACATCATTCATAGGTTAAAATCAAGTTGAATCATATATTCAAAATAGACACAAGTTAATTCATGCACCATCTATACCCAGAATCTGATAAACACAAAACCCCTTTATGTACTTTTATCCTCAAACCAAGATCAAAGATACCCTCAAACGGCTCTCTTGGCCTCAACGGGTGACGACCAGTCTCAGAGGAAGCAAGTAACAGAGATTACTATGTTTGCTAAATTTGAATATAAAAAATATTCCATGTAAATCTGTAAATATATCGAAGTCAAAAACATGTTTTAACTCATAATTCCGAACTTAGCCTATCATTATAAAAGAAATAATAATTTAAATAAAATAAATTATGAAAGAACTTACTTAAGATCCACAAGTTGTGACCACCGAATTGTGACCACTAATACTTTTATTGAAGCACAAAATACAAACTTTGAGAGAGATAACTAAGGAGAAATCAAAAAGAGGTAATGGAAACTCTGCCTAAGAAGAGAGACAGGCCTCTCTTTAAATAGAGCCCAAAAACCTAACAAGGAGAACAGCTGTGTCAAAGACAAAAGACTTTATAAAAGTCAACAGTAAAAGAAACAATAAAACAAAGCTTTATAAAAGCATCTTTTGACAAATTAATACATTTGTCGGCCACTTTTGACAAAATGGCACCATTGTCGGCAATAATTCTACTTTCCCTGTTTCAACGAATCTTTTAGGGTTTCCAGAGCATCATCTAGTGAAATAATAATTTCTTCAGATCCTTCTTCACTTTGAGCATCTTGGTGCAAGTCTGAGTTCATGGACGCATCTGACTTGGAAGAGCATGGCCCTATGTTTTCTTATAGATATTTTTTCATTTCTTCAATATAAAGATCAATGATCTCTTCCTTAGAAAGAGTTCCTGCATACTTCTGAGAGATCTGCTGGAAAGGGCTTGGAATTTCCAAGTCCTTCTTTACCTTTTTCTGATCAAAATTCTGCTTATAAAGCTGAATTTTCTTCTCAATAGAATTGTAGAGATCAGATCCTTCTATAAGAGTAGATCCAGGGCAAATACGATCTAACTTGTCCCAATATTTGGTCAGACCTTGCCTCTTAATACAAGGAATCATTAAATTATTATAACCAAAAATTGGTTTCCATTTCCAAATCCAAGGAAACCCAAATTCTATAAAAAAAAATAAGCAAATATTGCTTCCTTCAATGTTATACAAATTTTTGCAGTCATTGATTGTTGGAGAAAATAACATCCAATTTTTCAGATGTTGTTTCATAAGATCTGAAAAAATATCTGAAGAAGTTCCAAAAATTTTCCACCATGTAAAAAACCAATTAGGAATTGGTGTATGAAAACAATTTTCACAAATTTTTAAGAACCAAGAATGTCTTTTGTTCTCATTTTCATAAAGAAGAACATTTGAAAAACTTTGGATATAATCCCAATAGTTAAATTTAAAATTGTATTTATGAATTGGGGAATACCATTCTTTTTCAGCAAGTGGAGAAAAACCCCATTCCTCAAAAGATATAATCTTTTTAATAACAAGTTTAGAAAAACTAAAATTGCCCTGAGCTTCATCCTTGCTATTAGCAGTATGATGAGTAATTTCCACAGATTTTGTGGAAAGTAAAAGACCCTCAAAATATTGTCTTTGTTTTAAAGAACCATGAACAAAGGATGTCTTATTAAGATACCTTTCTAGGATATAATCCGGATTGTTCTTCCATTGGAGATCTTTTTCTTCGATAAGAAGTATAACTTCTTTAAATTCAGTCTCATGGAACTGTGAATTAGAAGTATCTTCCTTGCTAATATTAGCATAAGAATTAGCTGATGCAGCTGCTGAAGAAGACTCTGCTTCCTTCTCCTTAATATAATTAAGGTATTCCTTGGCTAGAGGATGATCTTCGGGGATATTATCCATGAAACCTTTTAAATGATATTTGTCATGAGACAAGTCTGAAGCTATAAGCTTTTGCTTACCCATCTGGGAAATAACATTGCTACCCCTTCCCCTATTAGGGAAATTACCACCTCTTCCTCGTCCTGAGGAACTTCCACTTCCCCTATAAGAGGAGTAGGAGCTGTAATTTGAGCTCATACCTGTAATCATGATAAATATTCACGAGTTAAGAAATCAGGAAGGTGGTTATCAACACCTTTAATATGTTGAACTATAAAATCGAAAGGAGCAAGATGAGCTTGCCATCGAGCAAACATTTGTTTTGAAACATCATGTTTAAAGTCTCTACTAAACATAAATTGAGCAGAGCTACAATCAGTTTTTATTATAAACTTTTGATTATATAAATCATCTTGAAATTTTAAGACACATTTGACAATAGCAAAATGTTCTTTAACAACAGCAGAATAATTTAGCTGGGCACCTTTCCATTTTCCAGAATAAAACCTAATGAGGTACTCATGCTTAGAATTAGGATCAATTTGCTTTAAAATGCCTCCATATCCTATGTTAGAAGCATCAGTCTCAATAATCTTTTCCCAAAGAGGATTGGGAAGCATGAGACAAGGAAGATTTTTAACCTTTTTCTTAATTTCTTGGACAGCAAGAGTATGATCATCTGTCCAACTGCAAGAATCTTTTTTAAGACGATTATAAAGAATTGAAGTATAATTACTGAGATCTTTTATATAAGCAGAAATATAATTTAAGCTACCCAAAAATCGTTGAAGCTGGGTTCTATCTAGAATTTTATCAGGAAATTTATCTCAAAATTCTAGACTTCTTTGGATAGGAATAATAGTTCATTTCTCAATGTCATGGCCTAAAAACCTAATTTTAGTCTTAAATAAAGACATTTTTGGTTTAGAAATAACTAGACCATTTTGAATCACTAAAGTTTTAAAGATATTTAAGTGTTTAAAATGACTTTCAATATCTTTAGAAAAAACAAGAATATCATCAATATAAACAATAATAAAATTGCTATAAGGATAAAAAAATGTCATTCATAATTTGTTGGAATTCTGAAGGGGCATTCTTTAAACCAAATGGCATGACTTTCCATTCATAATGTCCCATAGGAACATTAAAAGCAGTTTTATAAATATCAGATTCAGAAATCTGTATTTGTCAATAACCTGATTTTAAATCAAATTTGGAAAAGATTAAGGCTTGAAAAAGTCTATCAAGAAGATCTTTCTTGTTTGGAATAGGATGCCTAATCCATTTTAAAACTTTATTAAGAGGCTTATAATTAATTACAAGCCTAGGAACGCCTCTTTCTTGTTCTGAATGTTTATTAACATAAAAAGCAGTACAAGACCAAGGTGACTGAGAAGGACGAATAAGGCCCTTAGCAATGAGATTAGAAATCTCATTTTTACATAAAACAATATAATCAGAATTCATTTGACAAGGTCTAGCCTTTGTCGGAATGCTGGATTCATTGAATCCTTCTTCATAAGGAAGAGAAACAATATGCTTTTTTCTATCCCAAAAAGCTTTAGGATGTTCATTACAAATTTTTAAAGAAAAATCATTATGAATGAAATCAATCTTAGTTTTTAACCGAGGATTGGAAATCTTTTCCTCAATAGTTAAAGAATTTATTTCATCTTTAAGAGAATATAAATGAAAAGTCTTTCTATCAATCCTTTCTTAAAGATTATCTAAAAATCTTTTAATAGGTTTGTTTATGAAGTCAAATCTAATAAACTTGTTATTATAAGTACCTGTAAGACCAACTTCATCAATCCTAGTTACAAGATATATATTATATAAAAAAGGTAAGCCAAGAATTATTTCATGACAAATATCTTTGGCTAAGAGGAAACTAGTAGAAATACAACTAGCTTGATTGCAAATTTTTGCATTTGAAAGCTTATATCTGATATTTAGAGAACAAGAGGTTTTTTCAAAATACCTACTAGGAATAAAACCCTCTTGTATGACATTCAAGTCAGCACCACTATCAATCATGGCAGTAAAATCTTTTTTAAAATGCCCTCCTATAAGAAGAGTTATTTTAGTAAACCATTTCTGGGATATTATCCTGCTAAGAGTGGAAAGGACCGCCTCATCAGGTGGTTCTTTAGAGGAAGGTTCTTGAAAATCATTAATATTTTCAAAGTTTTCTGAATCTTTCTTATCAAGAATTAAGGAAATATGTTTATGAAGAAGAAGATTATCAGCTTTTAAAAAACTAATTTCATCTTTTAAATCCTCCACCTCTTTATTAAGGTCTTGAAGAGAAATCTCTTTTCCTTTGAAATGTTTATTTTGAAGAAGTCTATTAACTTCTTTCATAGAATAGTCAATATTATTAGAAGTACTAGTAGGATTTTTAGATGTAGCATTAACATCAATATTATCTAAAATCTCAGCACAAATAACTGGATCTTTAATTTTCTTTAAAAGTTTTAAAACATAATCATTTGATAAAACATTTATATTTAAATCTTGAAATTGAGAATAGAGTTTATAAAACTCCTCTTCTTCATTTCCTTTATTAATATTATTAATATCTTTAGAACAATTAGAACACGGTTTTCCTATAGCACAAACATCGCAATTTGAAGAAGAATCTTCAGAGCTAGAGGAAATAATAGACTCACTAATATTTAAATTAGGATCACTATTAGTGTCACTCTGATTCTCATCTTTATAATTTAGAAAAATGTTTAAAAGAGTGTCTTTTATAGTTTGATCAATATTCAAACTATTGATTTTCTTTTTGGTCCAACAATTTGCTGAAGTATGGCCAATTTTTCCACAATTTTGACAAATGATTTTATTCTTTTTAAAATTATTTGATTTTTTAAAAAGCCTTTTTTCTTTAAAATCATTTGTTTTGAAATCTTTTTTTTCAAAATTTTTATTATCAAATCTCTTTTGAAAGCGTTTTCTATAAGGATGGAAATCTTTTTCCCTATCAAACTTTTTATGAAATTTTTTTTTAGGTTTTTTATAAGGAACCTCCATGCTAAATTGGTCACAAAAATCTCCTAACTGTTTTCTTTCTAAAAGATTTTGTTTCTTGATTTGATGATTTAATTTTAAATCATTACACAAAGAAAGACCTTCAGCAACGCAAGTGCTAATTAATTGACCATAAGTATAATGATCATAGTTAACAGATATGTTGTCCTTTTTGAGAGTTTTTCTAATTTTCTCAGCAAAAAGATGAGGAAGACCATCAATAAATTTGACTTTCCAATGACTGTTATTACAGTCTTTGAGTTCAAAGATCTTAGATAGAAAAGTATCTTTATACCATCTGAACTCAGTTAAAGTTTTACATCTTAGATTACTAATAAGAGTTCGAATATTCTCACTATCATCAGAAAATCTACCAGTAAAATGCTCAATAATAGTAAGAAATAATAGTAAGAATAAGAGGATAAACAACATTTGTCGTTACCTCACCTCGTTCTTCGGTTTTAACAGAACTATAAATCTGTTCTTTTTGGTCATGAGGGATGTAATTATCGCACCAGCCTTTTAACTGACCAGTAAAACCAGCAATAATCATTTTGGCAATATTTTTATCATTATTACCAGTATTTTTACAAACAATATTTTTACTGGTAGATTTCTTACTAGTAATCTAAGATGTAAAACTTTAACTGAGTTCAGATGGTATAAAGATACTTTTCTATCTAAGATCTTTGAACTCAAAGACTGTAATAACAGTCATTGGAAAGTCAAATTTATTGATGGTCTTCCTCATCTTTTTGCTGAGAAAATTAGAAAAACTCTCAAAAAGGACAACATATCTGTTAACTATGATCATTATACTTATGGTCAATTAATTAGCACTTGCGTTGCTGAAGGTCTTTCTTTGTGTAATGATTTAAAATTAAATCATCAAATCAAGAAACAAAATCTTTTAGAAAGAAAACAGTTAGGAGATTTTTGTGACCAATTTAGCATGGAGGTTCCTTATAAAAAACCTAAAAAAAATTTCATAAAAAGTTTGATAGGGAAAAAGATTTCCATCCTTATAGAAAACGCTTTCAAAAGAAACGATTTGATAATAAAAATTTTGAAAAAAAAGATTTCAAAACAAATGATTTTAAAGAAAAAAGGTTTTTTAAAAAATCAAATAATTTTAAAAAGAATAAAATCATTTGTCAAAATTGTGGAAAAATTGGCCATACTTCAGCAAATTGTTGGACCAAAAAGAAAATCAATAGTTTGAATATTGATCAAACTATAAAAGACACTCTTTTAAACATTTTTCTAAATTATAAAGATGAGAATCAGAGTGACACTAATAGTGATCCTAATTTAAATATTAGTGAGTCTATTATTTCCTCTAGCTCTGAAGATTCTTCTTCAAATTGCGATGTTTGTGCTATAGGAAAACCGTGTTCTAATTGTTCTAAAGATATTAATAATATTAATAAAGGAAATGAAGAAGAGGAGTTTTATAAACTCTATTCTCAATTTCAAGATTTAAATATAAATGTTTTATCAAATGATTATGTTTTAAAACTTTTAAAGAAAATTAAAGATCCAGTTATTTGTGCTGAGATTTTAGATAATATTGATGTTAATGCTACATCTAAAAATCCTACTAGTACTTCTAATAATATTGACTATTCTATGAAAGAAGTTAATAGACTTCTTCAAAATAAACATTTCAAAGGAAAAGAGATTTCTCTTCAAGACCTTAATAAAGAGGTGGAGGATTTAAAAGATGAAATTAGTTTTTTAAAAGCTGATAATCTTCTTCTTCATAAACATATTTCCTTAATTCTTGATAAGAAAGATTCAGAAAACTTTGAAAATATTAATGATTTTCAAGAACCTTCCTCTAAAGAACCACCTGATGAGGCGGTCCTTTCCACTCTTAGCAGGATAATATCCCAGAAATGGTTTACTAAAATAACTCTTCTTATAGGAGGGCATTTTAAAAAAGATTTTACTGCCATGATTGATAGTGGTGCTGACTTGAATGTCATACAAGAGGGTTTTATTCCTAGTAGGTATTTTGAAAAAACCTCTTGTTCTCTAAATATCAGATATAAGCTTTCAAATGCAAAAATTTGCAATCAAGCTAGTTGTATTTCTACTAGTTTCCTCTTAGCCAAAGATATTTGTCATGAAATAATTCTTGGCTTACCTTTTTTATATAATATATATCTTGTAACTAGGATTGATGAAGTTGGTCTTACAGGTACTTATAATAACAAGTTTATTAGATTTGACTTCATAAACAAACCTATTAAAAGATTTTTAGATAATCTTTAAGAAAGGATTGATAGAAAGACTTTTCATTTATATTCTCTTAAAGATGAAATAAATTCTTTAACTATTGAGGAAAAGATTTCCAATCCTCGGTTAAAAACTAAGATTGATTTCATTCATAATGATTTTTCTTTAAAAATTTGTAATGAACATCCTAAAGCTTTTTGGGATAGAAAAAAGCATATTGTTTCTCTTCCTTATGAAGAAGGATTCAATGAATCCAGCATTCCGACAAAGGCTAGACCTTGTCAAATGAATTCTGATTATATTGTTTTATGTAAAAATGAGATTTCTAATCTCATTGCTAAGGGCCTTATTCGTCCTTCTCAGTCACCTTGGTCTTGTACTGCTTTTTATGTTAATAAACATTCAGAACAAGAAAGAGGCGTTCCTAGGCTTGTAATTAATTATAAGCCTCTTAATAAAGTTTTAAAATGGATTAGGCATCCTATTCCAAACAAGAAAGATCTTCTTGATAGACTTTTTCAAGCCTTAATCTTTTCCAAATTTGATTTAAAATCAGGTTATTGACAAATACAGATTTCTGAATCTGATATTTATAAAACTGCTTTTAATGTTCCTATGGGACATTATGAATGGAAAGTCATGCCATTTGGTTTAAAGAATGCCCCTTCAGAATTCCAACAAATTATGAATGACATTTTTTATCCTTATAGCAATTTTATTATTGTTTATATTGATGATATTCTTGTTTTTTCTAAAGATATTGAAAGTCATTTTAAACACTTAAATATCTTTAAAACTTTAGTGATTCAAAATGGTCTAGTTATTTCTAAACCAAAAATATCTTTATTTAAGACTAAAATTAGGTTTTTAGGCCATGACATTGAGAAAGGAACTATTATTCCTATCCAAAGAAGTCTAGAATTTTGAGATAAATTTCCTGATAAAATTCTAGATAGAACCCAGCTTCAACGATTTTTGGGTAGCTTAAATTATATTTCTGCTTATATAAAAGATCTCAGTAATTATACTTCAATTCTTTATAATCGTCTTAAAAAAGATTCTTGCAGTTGGACAGATGATCATATTCTTGCTGTCCAAGAAATTAAGAAAAAGGTTAAAAATCTTCCTTGTCTCATGCTTCCCAATCCTCTTTGGGAAAAGATTATTGAGACTGATGCTTCTAACATAGGATATGGAGGCATTTTAAAGCAAATTGATCCTAATTCTAAGCAGGAGTACCTCATTAGGTTTTATTCTGGAAAATGGAAAGGTGCCCAGCTAAATTATTCTGCTGTTGTTAAAGAACATTTTGCTATTGTCAAATGTGTCTTAAAATTTCAAGATGATTTATATAATCAAAAGTTTATAATAAAAACTGATTGTAGCTCTGCTCAATTTATGTTTAGTAGAGACTTTAAACATGATGTTTCAAAACAAATGTTTGCTCGATGGCAAGCTCATCTTGCTCCTTTCGATTTTATAGTTCAACATATTAAAGGTGTTGATAACCACCTTCCTGATTTCTTAACTCGTGAATATTTATCATGATTACAGGTATGAGCTCAAATTACAGCTCCTTATCCTCTTATAGGGGAAGTGGAAGTTCCTCAGGACGAGGAAGAGGTGGTAATTTCCCTAATAGGGGAAGGGGTAGCAATGTTATTTCCCAGATGGGTAAGCAAAAGCTTATAGCTTCAGACTTGTCTCATGACAAATATCATTTAAAAGGTTTCATGGATAATATCCCCGAAGATCATCCTCTAGCCAAGGAATACCTTAATTATATTAAGGAGAAGGAAGCAGAGTCTTCTTCAGCAGCTGCATCAGCTAATTCTTATGCTAATATTAGCAAGGAAGATACTTCTAATTCACAGTTCCATGAGACTGAATTTAAAGAAGTTATACTTCTTATCGAAGAAAAAGATCTCCAATGGAAGAACAATCCGGATTATATCCTAAAAAGGTATCTTAATAAGACATCATTTGTTCATGGTTCTTTAAAACAAAGACAATATTTTGAGGGTCTTTTACTTTCCACAAAATCTGTGGAAATTACTCATCATACTGCTAATAGCAAGGATGAAGCTCAGGGCAATTTTAGTTTTTCTAAACTTGTTATTAAAAAGATTATATCTTTTGAGGAATGGGGTTTTTCTCCACTTGCTGAAAAAGAATGGTATTCCCCAATTTATAAATACAATTTTAAATGTAACTATTGGGATTATATCCAAAGTTTTTCAAATGTTCTTCTTTATGAAAATGAGAACAAAAGACATTCTTGGTTCTTAAAAATTTGTGAAAATTGTTTTCATACACCAATTCCTAATTGGTTTTTTACATGGTGGAAAAATTTTGGAACTTCTTCAGATATTTTTCCAGATCTTATGAAACAACATCTGAAAAATTGGATGTTATTTTCTCCAACAGTCAATGACTGCAAAAATTTGTATAACATTGAAGGAAGCAATATTTGCTTATTTTTTATAGAATTTGGGTTTCCTTGGATTTGGAAATGGAAACCAATTTTTGGTTATAATAATTTAATGATTCCTTGTATTAAGAGGCAAGGTCTGACCAAATATTGGGACAAGTTAGATCGTATTTTCCTTGGATCTACTCTTATAGAAGGATATGATCTCTACAGTTCTATTGAGAAGAAAATTCAGCTTTATAAGCAGAATTTTGATCAGAAAAAGGTAAAGAAGGACTTGGAAATTCCAAGCCCTTTCCAGCAGATCTCTCAGAAGTATGCAGGAACTCTTTCTAAGGAAGAGATCATTGATCTTTATATTGAAGAAATGAAAAAAGATCTACAAGAAAACATAGGGCCATGCTCTTCCAAGTCAGATGCGTCCATGAACTCAGACTTGCACCAAGATGCTCAAAGTGAAGAAGGATCTGAAGAAATTATTATTTCACTAGATGATGCTCTGGAAACCCTAAAAGATTCGTTGAAATAGGAAAAGTAGAATTATTGTCGACAATGGTGCCATTTTGTCAAAAGTGGCCGACAAATGTATTAATTTGTCAAAAGATGCTTTTATAAAGCTTTGTTTTATTGTTTCTTTTACTGTTGACTTTTATAAAGTCTTTTGTCTTTGACACAGCTGTAATACAGTTGTTCTCCTTGTTAGGTTTTTGGGCTCTTTTTAAAGAGAGGCATGTCTCTCTTCTTAGGCAGAGTTTCCATTACCTCTTTTTGATTTCTCCTTAGTTATCTCTCTCAAAGTTTGTATTTTGTGCTTCAATAAAAGTATTAGTGGTCACAATCCGGTGGTCACAACTTGTGGATCTTAAGTAAGTTCTTTCATAATTTATTTTATTTAAATTATTATTTCTTTTATAATGATAGGCTAAGTTAGGAATTATGAGTTAAAACATGTTTTTGACTTCGATATATTTACATATTTACATGGAATATTTTTTATATTCAAATTTAGAAAACATAGTAATCTCTGTTACTTGCTTCCTCTGAGACTGATCGTCACCCGTTGAGGCCAATAGAGCCGTTTGAGGGTATCTTTGATCTTGGTTTGAGGATAAAAGTACATAAAGGGGTTTTGTGTTTATCAGATTATGGGTATAGATGGTATCAAAGCCAGGTTTTTGTGTTGATATATCATTTCAAACTCTGTTTTAACTCATTTCCTTCTTTCTATCTTTGGTTATTCTCATGAATCTCTTTAGATCTGGAAATGATGAAACTGTTCATAACAGTACAACTAAGGAATATGATATTCCCCAGAATTTAGAACTTCTAAATAATTGGACTATTCCAAAAGTAGAACCCAAATTAATTTATAAAATTGGGACTTTTGAGAAATTAGGTTTTAAACATATTGTTAAAACCACTGAATCATCAGTACCCCTTCATGAGGAAGAGATGATGATTCGTCTTTTAAATAAACAAGACCTTTTTCCATATTTAAGAACTCATAAGTTTTTGCACATTGGTCTTGTTCAAATTGCTTTCAGACCTCTCACTCTTGAAGGATTACCTGAAAGTTTTCTTGCAGCTCTTAGAGATGGAAGAAATCTTGATTGGCAACAATCTTTAATTGGCATGATCCAATCCAGTCTGTCCCATGGACCAGTCTATTTTGATGTTTATCCGAATTTATGTTTATCTTTGTCAGATATAAATATTCTTGACTCTTTAACATTAAATGTTAAAACTCATGGTTATAATTATGCTGCTGGCACAGAAGTTATTTGTATTTGTTATCGCATATATTTTAAACCTCTTTTTACGCTTAATCCTAGGTGTAAAAGAATTGATAAATATATTAATGAAACGATTCTTATAGAAACCAGTTTTAATAGATCTAATATAACTACTCGTAGATCTATAAAATGGAATGAGATAAATTTTCCTGAAAATTGGACTTTGACTAGGAATATTCCTAAAAATCCAATTATTCAGAGTGATTTTAGTAATATCACTCAAACCAATGAAGGAATTGTTAGTATACAATTCAATGATATTCAGAGAAAAATTTGCTCTGGAAAAGGATCTCTCCTAAGATCCAATTCTTTGGCTCATAATCATATTTCTCCTTTCGGATATATGGTTGATCAGCCTCAACCTTCTAGATCTTCTACCTCTTACATAAGAGAGAATGAGACTTTTTCTTCTCCTCAAGAGGAAGAAGGACAAGGTTCTTCTTTGGAAGATCATGTGAATGATCTTAAAATTCACAGGAATGGTATTGTTCATAATAATACCAGTGGACCTAGTGTTCCTAGAAATAAACAAATTGAGACTATGTCTGATTTTAGTATCTGATTCTATGATAAATACAACCCAAAGAAATTGGTTTTTTGGAAAATGGCAAGATTGACTTTTCCACAGGGTCACCTGCTAGACAGGTTGTTTGTAATGATTACTATGGTGATATCAAATGGGTTCCTTTTAGAACTTGGTATATTGATAATTTTGTTTATGATGAAATTAAAGGTTTTTCAGAAGAATTTTATAAATTCTGTGAAAAGGAGAATGAAGTTTTTTCCTTTATCCCTTGGTTTATAAATACCCATATAAAACATTATATTAATGTTATTGAAAGAGATTATCAATTAATGACAGGGGAAATCAAGACTGCTATTTTTCCTCCCCAAATGCCCTTTCAAATAACAAAAAATGATTCGGCCATTAAGTTTTCGGCTTTTTCAAAACTTATTAAAGATGATACTCTTTCTATTACTTCATCTCATATTAATGAATTACTGGAAAAACAAAATTATTCTAATTTATTACTTCGTATTCTAGGAGAACAAATTTCTTCTCTTGAGGATCATATTTCTACTATATATCTAAAAATTTGTCAGATTGAACAAAATCAGAAAAAAGCTGACAATATAAATGTCTCTTCTTCTGAAAAAATTATTCTTACTTCAAGTTTTATTCAGCCTCCTCCTGAAATCAAAGATTTTAAGTTGAAAAACAAATCTGAAGATTTTATGGAACGACTTGATGTTAAATTATCCAGTCTTTACATTTCCAAACCTTCTGTGTCTATTCTTGATAAGGATAGTGATTCAGATAACTCTGATATTAGTCAAAGTATTAATCATACTAATATAATAAAATACGATTAACATGTAAAGGAGATCGCATTTATCATAACCCTTCCACAAAAGTTTTAAGTTATCATTTCAGAAATATAAAGACATTCATTTTGTTTGCTCCGTAAAAGACACGGATACAACAAAACACAAGGGGCCCACTCAATGGCAAGGTGTCAATTATATTATGCGATGAATGTTGTTGTTTATAATCGTCCACCTCAAAATCTTAGTCGTAGGATCATGAAGGGACCCGCCATAGAAAATGGATGGTCGACACGTAGGAAAAAAATGGAAGCGTACGTCAACGTGGCGGTTCGCCCCAAACCGGACTGAGTCCCACGTTCTAAAAGAGCGAGTTGATCTTTACGGTGGGACCCTCTTGATGGGTACGTGTCACCTAATGACCCCTTATCTTTTATCATTTTAACAAATTGCTCCTCTCATCTTCTTTGTTTTCACTTTTTGACCCTTTTACTTCCGCCTTATCTACTTTTCTGTTCCTTCATTTAGGTTATAACAAAATACTCAAATTATTGAACAAACATCTAAGCTTAAATTTCTTACTACTTGACTTAACTCGACCCAGGTTCATATATTAATATACTTAGGAACAATTTACTAAATGCTTATTGGGTAAGCATTTATTGGTTGTCACTTACCTTACTGGGTGAGCATGACAAAAACTGAAAATCTTACCTGGTAAGATGTATAGCAACGATCGAGAATCTTACCAAGTGTCGGAGAAGCTCTTACCCGGTAAATGTTTACCGTATAAAAGACGCTTACCAACAATCCATTTTGATGACCGGAATGTTACCCAATAAAGTAAGTGAGGATGGTAACTTCTGTCAGTAAGCAATTACCCGGATAAGCGTTTGGTAAACAGCCCATTGGTTTCTTATATGTAAATTTATCATTCATGAAGGTCACTGATTGAAGAAGAAGATAACAGAGAAAGATTTACAAAGATTAGTGAGTCAAATTATAATGAAATAAATAGAGAAAATGGAAAATTGATTTATTAAGGGTCCCGAATTTTTAATTTAATTTATATAAAATGCAAAAATAGTCAACGCCCATTTGGTCATACCACGAGATAATGGTTGTGATGCATTCTTCTTGTAGTTGTACCAATAATCACGACTCACGATATATATATTGGTGTTTAATATGTTTGAAAGATGTGTGTTTTTCAATTGACTTAGAAATATTGGGAATAATAAAAAGTCAATTAGAAATGGATATTACAGAATCGAACGAAAACATTGATAATATAAATAAATTATTATTCTTTTTGGTTAACCGTAGGTGTTCGGACCAGCTTATGCATACCTCGACTAATACCAAGAGCTCTGAAGAACAGTAAGCTTGCATGACTTAAACCGATGACCTCTTATGAGAATCCTAAAAGAACATAAAGCTATTTGTGCTTCTGATGTAAGTCTCTGAGCTTTGTATTCTTTTTGGATTGATGATGATAAGAAAAGAAAAGAGAAAAACATGTTGAATTCAAAAGGGCAGTTGATGAAGACATATGCACTGAATGAGGACCACTTAAAATAAGCCCAAAAACTAGGCTTTTAGAATTAAGTGTGGTGTGTCTACATCCATCATATTTTAATATCTCCCAACTTTATAAACAAACATGCTCAAATTAAACCAATATGCTCTCCTTGCTTGCCCACAACCCCCACCAAAAAAAAGGGAACCTTCCAAATCCACTTGTTTTTCAATCATCTTTCCAGAAAAGCATCAGTATGTGAACCAACACTGAAGATAGTAGACCAAAAAAACTCCAACAACACTAAAGGGTTGTTTATTTATTTTTATTTTTTACATTAAACCCTGTATGGGTTAATTTGTCTATCTATATAAAGTTGTCTGTCTGAGGGCACAAGACCAATAGGTTTGAGGGAGGCAAAGAGAGGGGGTTGGATTAACTCTGGGAATTTCGGATATTACTTTGTTTGGGGTCGATTAAAAGGGACAAGTAAGGAATCCTAGCTTATTCCATATAGCCATTTTAGTTTAATGGCTTAACGATTAAACCGTAAAGAAACACTCATGTATGGCTAAGCGAATAAGCCGCCCAAACCATTAAGCTCATTAAGTTGTAAGTAAACAACCCCTAAGGAAACTTGAGCTAGCAGCCTATAAGAAGAAACGTGAGGCCTAGCATTTATTTGCCGGTTAACAAACGCTTTAACGCTATCTGTAACCGTAAGCTTTCTGAAATGGCTAGCTAGCATGTCGTTGAGTTCCATAAACAAGACAAATGCAACAGATTCTCGATCAAACAGAGCACCCTTTTGGGCATTCGTTTTGGGTAGCAGGTGAATGAACAAAATCCTTGAATCCCAAAAACATTACTACTATACATACAAGCTCCCATCTGAATTGGACAACTTACTCATTTTAGAAAGAATCTCTCCATAACTGATGTCCAAAAGGGTATTCAAATCAAGCATAATCTGAATGGGAGTCGTAAAAGTCGCTAGGGCAGGGCGACATCACCTCCTGCTCGAGAAACTGCAAGACCTGTTGCATAGATGGTCTGTCCTCTGGGTTTGCATCGGTGCACCGGCCTGCAATCTCCAGAACCGCTTCTACAGTTGATGCGTCCGCATCGGTGCACCTCTCGTCCACCACGTCCTCTAACTGATTCTCCTTTCGCAGGGTGTTCAACTGTCGTTTTTGTGAACAAAATGGTCAAGACATGAATGAAGGTAAATTTGCAAAGATAGACCAAGTATAATAATGTAAGAATATATGGAACACTGTTAGATTACTCTCTAAAATATATGTCGTAGATATAGAGGTTTGACGGTATGTATCTGGCTGATGTGGGACTCCAGCGTATATGATTATTAAAAGAACATACTCATAAGCGATTTACGCAAACGTGAGAACAAAAATCATGAACGGAAATACATACCCAACCAACGACATTTAGGCCCCGTTTCACGAAAGCTGGATCTGTTGGTCTCTTTCCCGTTACAAGCTCTAACAGCAGAACCCCGAAGCTATACACATCTGATTTCACAGTGGCTCTTCCACTTTGCAAATACTCTGTTTCACAAAATCAATGAGATGAATTGTTACATTTCTAAACAGTTGTAATCGATAATAAAACACCGCATTTGAGTCATTGCGTGGTTTAGCGTTTTTGCCTATAATTATGATGATTACAACGAACACTCGCTACAAAAAAATCAGGTTTATAGGATGCCAAAATATGTCTAAATGTTCCTAATCGAATGCTTTTTAGGACCAAACAATTGTACATCCTATGTAAAAGTCTTACAACAAGTTAATAAGATATTTTTGGGCATCCTAGCAAATTTTAACGAACACTTTTGAAATAAAGCGTCATATTAGTCTTTTTATATGACATTTCTGACATAATGCAAAATAAAAAGAACTATTCTATAAAAAAGATGTGTAAGCTAATAAAACATTTTACTTCAAAAGTGTCCTAAAAAACTTGGGAGCCACAGTTGTTTGGTCCTATAAATTTAAGTCCTATAAAGCAATCTATTAAGACATATTTAGCGTCTTATAAAAGACAATTTTGTTGTTGTGACTGCTCCTATTGTAAGAAGGTGGCCTAAACAGTAAACAGAGATCACAAGAAAACAGTCTCCTAGCTGTCTAAATGCCGGCACCTGATAGACTGATTTACGGTCCAAGGTTCCATATCCAACAATCAATCGGTTAAAAAAATTTACAAGTGACGAACCTGGCGCCAGATAGCCAAAAGTGCCAGCTACAACGGTTGTCACATGAGCTTCCTCGTCTACCAAGAGCTTGGCAAGACCGAAATCGGAAACACAAGGCTCAAGGTTTTCATTGAGGAGAATGTTGCTAGATTTTATATCACGATGAACTATTTTGGGACTGCAGTCATGGTGTAAATATGCCAATCCCCTAGCCGAACCATATGCTACTTTCAAACGAGCATTCCAACTTAACGTTTGATTTCCATCCGGACGTTCTGTAACAAACGGAATTTATAGAACGTTGAGAAATATGAAAGCATCCCTTTGCTTTGACTTTGTTTCAAAATCATAGAGAACTCAGGGAACACGAAAGGGTAAAATGCAACAAAGTTTGTTTTAGTACCTATTTAGTGTAACAAATAATTTCTTTTCCCAATCAATGTAACTTAGTTTCAAAATTTTCTATTTTTTACCCATTTTGACTCGTAACCTTCTGATTTTGTAACAATTGATGACGTCAATAATAAATGTTTTGCAAACGGGTATCTACGTCATCAAATGTTACAAGATCAACAGGTTACCGGTCAAAATTGGTACAAAATAGAATATTTTGAAACATTGTTACATCAACTGAGAAAACAAATAAATTACTCATTACCATAAATAGAAATCAAAGCAAATTTTGTTGCTTTTTACACAATACTGAATTGCAAATACATTTTACAACAACATTAGCATGAAGTGTACCATGTAAGAAACTTTCAAGGCTGCCCATGGCCACGTAGTCGTAGATAAGAAGCTTTGAATCAGGAAACCGGCAGTAGCCTCTGAGGTTAACGAGATTTATATGCTTGACACTACCCAAGATTTCCAACTCCCGTTCGAAAGCTTGATCACGACCTTCTCGACTTCGTTCGATCCTCTTAACCGCAAATGTGCCACAATCGTTCATGACCATTCTGTACACGGTCCCAAACCCTCCAACCCCAACCACATGCTCAACGTCAAGGAACTCGAGCTTCTCTATAATCTCACTTGAAGGGTAAGGAAGATCCCCGTGGAACGTTATAAGCTGTGTGCCTACAAATTGAAAAAAAAAATGGTAATGGGATTCATAAATTTTACTAAATGGGAAAGATGGTACAAAAGGTATGTGCTTTTTACTTGTTTCTTGATGAACTTGTTTTTTAACGACTACATATTTCTTTGCTGCACGTTCTTTCTTCGTTAGCATCCAAATCAAGAAGAGCACAAGTATAAGGCCCAAAGTGGTCGTAGCACCGATCAGTGCTCCTTTCAGATAACGAGATGAATGCCTAGGCACTGTAATGGTCAAAGTAAATCATAAATGATTGAGATTAACGATACCCTCGAAGTAATTTTCTTGAATTCAAGCAATTTCTTGACATTTTTGGTTGCCAATAAAATAAAAGATGGTTTTTTTATCGATGACTTGCCTGCAGCTTCATCACTTTCGGCATGCGGCAGGACAGCGGGAAATCCCAATGATGTTTTACACGGCTTGTGTATTTGCTGGCCACAGAGGTCTAAATTACCGATATACCTATGAATAGTGGACCCACATTTCAGATTAATCTCTTCAAGAAAAGCAAACAAGAACAGAAACTATGAAGAACAAAAGGATTATGATCATTTTCAGAATTTCAATAAATCTGTAAGCCACATAACATATAGCGGTATAATTATATCAAATTTTGAGGATATTACGCTTTGTTGCATAATGTTGTATGCAGATGTTACAACAGACAAGTATCAAGTTTTGCATAAGCATACCAATGTAAATGAATACGGATGATTGGAAATTAAGATTAGTTATTTATAGTTATAGAAGTGAGATATACGAGTTGTTTCCAAAGTTGCTGAGTGCTCCAAAATTCGGAATTTCCCCCGAAAAAAAGTTTGTGGATAAGTTCCTGAAATGGAACAAAGAAAAGTTTAGATGTCTAGACCAATTTAATCCTCTAAATTTTCAAGAAATTCAAGAATACAACACCGCCATGTACTAGAAAACAGACTTACAAGTACTTGAGACGAGTGAGATGACCAAGGGATGAAGGTATTGCTCCCTTCAAAGTATTGCTCGACAAATCCCTGAATAACGAGAAAAAAGATTACCGATACAATTATATAAAACCAAAACAAACCCGGCATATCTCGCTCGAAAGTAGGGTTTTGGGAAGTGGGATGTACGCAAACTTGTGCTTTGCCCAGCAGCTGGTTCCATGAAAACCCCGCAGCTTGTGATAAAAGTGTAAGCGAAAAGGAAAGTAAGGAAAAGCACACAACCCTCCATCTATCATACGACTCTTATACCCTATGCATCAGTTTTTACTCCTATATTTCTATTCTACATTATATATATATATATATATATATATACATAGAGAGAGAGAGAGAGGGGCTCAGGGGAAAACCCTAAAAAAGTGAAAAACTGAGGAACACCTTGGTAGTCGTCCGCTCAACGGTATGCACATGTGCATACAAGTAAATTAAGTTGATTTTTGGTATTTATGCACGTGTGCATGTTACAAATTACTTGTATGCACATGTGCATACCGTCCAGATGAACTGTAACTTCCTTAGTTTTTCATTTTTTCTGCAGTTTTCCCTTAAACTTGACCATATATATATATATATATATATAAAATATATGTGTGTGTGCGTGTTCTTTCTCTACGTCCAGCTCAACCGACAACCGGCAAGTAAAGGTTAGACCTTGAGACCAAGGGCCACCGGGATTTTCCTGGTTGTTGACTCAAACACCCATAATTACCATATATATATATATATATATATATATTGGAAGGATATTTTGCAACCCTGAAAAAGGTTGCAAGGGTTGCAACCCACATCTTAACCGTTGAATTCATGAGCGACGCTTATTTTATTTTTATTTTTCTGTTTTTTTAATTAAAAATATTGGGCCCCATATCTATTGTAACCGCCGATCAAAGAATCCGACGGTTAAGATGTGGGTTACAAGGTTTGCAACCTTTTTAAAGGTTGCAAATAAAACAACCTCTACAGCAATAAATTAACCAAAAGTACCACCAAATTTGCTGACTGTTATAGCCACAAAACACACTTACAGTCTCTGCAATCTACTGAGTTTACCAAAACAATGTACAATCTCAAAAAGATAGATAATAGCTTACAGTATAGTGAGGAAGGAGAGATTTCCAATATTTGAAGGTATGCCACCCTGAAGATAATTAGCTCTCAAGTACCTAAACAATATTTGCCATTGCATATCAGTAACATGTGCATCAATCATTCTACATTTCTAAATCATTCTCATAAAACAAAACAGTTTCACTTACAGAGCTCTGAGTTCAACACATTTACTAATTTCATTAGGAATTAGACCATGTAAGCTGTTCTGGTGAAGTGCCCTGATAATAAACAAGAACATACAATAAATTAACCAAAAGTACCACCAAATTTGCTGACTGTTATAGCCACAAAACACACTTACAGTCTCTGCAATCTACTGAGTTTACCAATGCTTGGAGATATAAACCCCCCAAACTCCATGTACGGCAAGTTTCTGTCAAAACCACTAAAGGGTTAGTTAAAACTTGTAATAGCTAAGAAAAAAAAACACTAATCTTGATACGAATCCAAGATTCAATCTGCTACAAAATTAGGGTTTTTATGTTACTCTTTTTCTTCTGTAAAATGGGGAATAAAGAAGCTGAAAATTTGAAATAAAAAGTGAAGATTAGGGGTTTCGTCATTACATGGATAAAACTCTTTGGTCACTCGGATGGCAAGTAACACCAGTCCATTGACATGGGGTTTCGTCATTATCAACCCAATTGCTCAAAACGTTCTTGGTGTCATTCAAAGTTTGTTTGAACTCCAGCAAAGCTAAACCTAAAGAAACAAGAAAACAGACATTAAAAATGATCAATTTTAAAGACTTTTTTTGGATTTAGGAGATGAAAGGGAAGGTTTACCATCTTGGGTGAGAGCGAAAGTGGAAGTGGTGAAAAGGGTTGTTGCTATAAAAACAACAGAGAAACACCAAATGAAGACCAGATCGGTACCCATTTGCATTTCTTGATGAAAGAAGAAGATGAAGATTTCAAATGGATGCCATAAAAAGAATTCAAATTTAAAGCACCAGTTGTGTGTAAATAATGTACTGAGTACGCTTTTACAGGGTGAGTGAGAGACTGAGAGAAATGGTGGGGTTTTGTGAGTGGTGTGAGTTATGATGATTTCGAAGCACGGAGTTGGAGAAACATAAATTTTTCTTTTAAAATTTCTTGATACGCCAATCGGCCATCTCTTCTTTTAAATTCATTTACAGTCTTTTTTATTATAATAATTTTCCATTACATCATCTTCCATAGATTCCGTAAAAAACGAAGATTTGAGAAAACAAAAATGAAAAGATGAAATTTCTCAAATTTGAAAAACTCTTTTAACATTTAGGAGGGGCGTTTGGTTCACTGGATTCCGCCGAAATCTGATGGAATTGGAATTTTCATCCTGCTGTTTGGTTACCAATGAAATGGAATTGAATTTCATTAATTCCTTTAATCATGGATTTGGTCATTCCTTCTTAAAATGGATGGAATGGAATTTCATTCCATCAGATTTTCTCAAAATGACACAAACACCCTCCTTACATTTTCTAAAAACCCTAGTCGCTTCTAAAAACCCTCTCTCTCTCCTCTCTCTTCTCTCTCTCCTCTCTCTCTCGGCATTTAAAAAAATAAAAATAAAAGAAAGAATATTTTTGTCATTTTTCAGAATTCCATTTCAATTCATTTGCGAACCAAACAGACAGATTTCAATTCATTTGACTGATTACATTTCATTCCTGCCAACCAAACACTTGGTCAAACCTGATAACATTTCATTCCAATTCCTTCCAGATTCCAATTACTTAGACAGATTTCATTCCCTCATAAATCATTCTGCGAACCAAACGCCGCCTAGGGGTTGTTTGTTTTTTTTAAAAAATCTTTTAATGACTTTTAAGTCTGAATCATTCAGACCTTTTTACACACCACCTCTTATTAATCATAACTAAAATAAAACTTTAGACCTCTTAAAAAACAAACGACACCTTAATGTCATGGAAGATAGATGTATATTTAAATGTTTTTTTACTCTTTTTCTCTGAAATTTGTTAATAATAAATGTATTAAGTATTTTAAAGATGTTATTAATATTATATTTTGAACATATAAAAACTATTGAAATTAAATGTAATTTCATTTTTTAGATTTACTATTTTGATTATCTATACTATCTATACTATATTATAAAGCACGGATAAAAAACTCTTAAATACAAATTATTAGGCATAAGGTACCATCATTTTATACAAGATTTTAAAAATCTCTTAATTTACAAATATCAAAGCATAAGATGCATATTACTACTGCAGGCTTCTAACACCCACCAATTTGGTATGTGCAGAACTTTCCTTTTATGCAGACATTTCCATGTATCACTATTAATTAATATATTATATTACTATAAATGTGTTTTAATTATATTATTAAATATGCAATTTGTTATTTTTTCTAGATGTCATTAAAATATATAAGATAATCATTGAATTCTAACAAAATACTTATTTTTTTATATAAAAACATTATATTATTAAGCCTAAATTAAACGAATTTATAAAAAAAAAACATTATCATTTTCTCAAAATCATCCAAAATCGTACTGTAAATCGACAAAAAAACAAAAAATAAAATGAAACATTAAAATCGTGATGTATTTCGCTGCATTGCGTGAGTACGCTTCTAGTATTATAAAGCACGGATAAAAAACTCTTAATTACTACTTATAATACACAAGGTACTACCATTTTATGCATACATTTCAAAAATCTCTTAATCACAACTTGGTATGCATAAGATATAACTCATTAATGCACCAAAGTTAAATCCACCAAAGTTGAAAAGATTCAAACTTTACTTTTTCACTTCCTTCCATGTGATGACCCGGTAAGTGACCTTATTATTTTATGTGACTTATTATAGTTTTAAGGGGGTTAATATTTAGTTAGTATAATATAAAGGATTGTTATAGTATATAAATGTTAGTTGAGGGTCTATAGTGGGAAGTTTGGTTAATTAATAGTATGAGTCATCAAGTAAATGTGTTGTCAACTTGCCATCTCCTTGTTCCTTTTATCTCCAGAAATTTTCATAGTGTGTATGTGTTTTGTGTGTGTTTGTGTCGTGAGAGAGAAGAGAGTACAAGAGAGAAAGAAAAGAAGAAGAAGAGTAAGAAAAAAAAGAAAGGGGTAAGAAATAGGAGAAGTCTTTGATATTTAAAGTTATACATCAAGTTATTTCCATATATGAATTCTAATTCTTAGTTCTTAGTTTTAGGGTTCATGTTATATATGTTCTTCCATGGATAATCCTAAGAGTATGTTCATGTGTTTGGTTGTTTGAATTAAAATCATCATGGTTTAGAAGTTTCTATGGTTTTAGAAGTTTATGTTTCTTCAAGTTCTTAGTTTTGAGTTGTTCCATGGATGATGAAGTTCATGCTTTGGGTGTTTTAAATTCCATCTTTTGGTGTGAATTTTAGTGTTTCCATGTGTTTCTTTTGTTGTAATAGAGTTGTGGGAACCTAACAATGTTTAGAACCAAGTTTTCATGCATTTCCTTATTCAGAATGACCTGGGATTGAGTTTGGTTTAGGGTTAGACATCAAGGGTTAAAACAGGGGTTGTTGCAGGTGAAGAGGGGTTGTCCAGTGACTTGGGCGACCTCAGGTCGCGGGAGAAGCCGCACAACTCACTGTTTCAGCAGTTTTCGATTTTCTTTGTTGTATACTCGTGTCGTTTCTAGGCGTAATATAGGGGTATGAGTACTCGTTTTGAGTGTAGAATAGCTTTTGAGCATATTGAACAGGTTATTATGATCATATCACAAACCCAATTCTTGTTTTTGATGTCGGTTGTTCGGTTTTTAGCTCGATTGCGATTCGGGAGCGTCCGTTTGGGTCGTTTAAGGTCGTAAATTGTAGTAGTGAGTCTTATATACATATAATTATGTGAATTTCATAAATGTGTATATATTACAGGCTCAGTTACTCGTCAGTGAAGTTTGATATAAGTGGTGTTCGGTTGTGTCGTTTGTGCGTGTGTGGCTTCGAACTCTTAATAAGGTGAGTTTTTTTTAACCATTTTCGAACTGGAATACTTATGTTATGAATTGGTTTATATGTGATATGTGTAGTAATGATATGTGTAGTAATGATTGTGAGTTATATGGAATGTGATTATTGAATTGAAATCTCATATGTTTGAGCATTACATTACACTATTGTATTTTGGCCGGACGTAGAGGCCGGATGGAGTTGGTTGTACCGAAAAGGGCAACGGGGTTGGTTGTACTTGAGGTACTTCGAAGTAAATTAATTAGTTGTGCTTAGTGGCCAACTAATTCTGATATGGCGATGGATTGTTGGTGTTATAGGCCAACGGAGTACATTGCATGAGATTTGAATTGTGATTTGTTGATAATGGTTTCATATCAATGTTTCCATAATACTGTTATTAAAATATTTGGGATTATCTCACTTAGACCAATTGGTCTAACCCTCAATGTTTTTTCCAAATTTGTATTCCAGGACAGATGACTGGTAAGGCAAAAGGAAAAGATAAGCTATGATGTTATGTGAAGAAATTTGTTGCACGTGGGAAGCTATTATGAGTTACTACTTCTAGTTGAACAATGTTATATGTCAATGGTTTTTGTTGGATGTAGTACTATGTATGTATGTATGTATGTATGTATGTATGTATGTATGTATGTATGTATGTATGTATGTATGTATGTATGTATGTATGTATGTATGTATGTATGTATGTATGTATGTATGTATGTTTCAAAAGCATAAAGTTGGTACTATAATATGTAGTTAGTGTTATTCCAGACTTCGTGACCTTATATGTAATATGTGGGTGTTTGAAATGTAAAATGATTGTATGTATTGTATGATACATGTTATGTTTTAAGGTGGGTTGTTACAGTTGGTATCAGAGCCTAAGTTTAAGGGATTTAGGTATTCGGATCCATACCTAGACTTAAACTGTATAATGTTCTGTGAAGTAGGATGTCCCTAATATGTCTAGAACCTTGGATTGTTAAATATAATGGGTAGAAAGAACGACATGTATGGTAAATTCAAATTACATTTGGCCAATGTAATTATGGGTTTACAGGTGCATGTTTGAACTGGAATACCTTATTACATTGGGTATGTGATTAAATGTGTATCAATATTTATGAATTGGCAGGATGGTCAGTGGTTCTCATCGGATGGAAAGAGCTGAAGCAGAGAATCCAGACAATGTCAATTTGTAAATGGATAATATCAATGAAATAATTACGGATGTATACGGAAGAAGTCGGGGTCGGAGACAGGGGTCGAGCCGGAGAATTCATTTTGAACAGGAATGTTCTGTACACGAAAGTTCAAGTAGTGGTCGGAGTAGAGGCAGGGGTAGACCTAGAGGCAGGGTTCGATCACAAGACACTGAATATGTTACTCGAGCTGACCTCGCTGCAGAAATGGGTAAACTTCAGTCTAATTTGCAAGCAATGTTTGGACAACCTCATGATATAGAAACTGAAGAACCGAAGGACCTGAACCTATTTTGGAAGCAGAGGTACATACTCCGGCTGTTACTGTTCCTATCCAAAAGAACTGTGATTACAAAATGTTTTTGACTTGTAAACCTTCAACGTATTCGGGTGAACGGGATCCCATTAAAGCCATGCGTTGGTTGAAAGAAGTCGAATCTATTTTCAAAACAATAAGCGTGCTGACGAGGACCGAGTTTTATTTGGAACTGCGATGCTCAAATCTGATGCCATGTATTGGTGGGAAGCTTTAATATCTTCAAAAGGACCAAATGTTTATACAACTTTTTCATGGGAAGATTTTTCTAATGCTTTTAAAAATCAGTTTTGTCCCCAAACCGCAATCCAACAATTAGAAGAAGAGTTCATGAATCTGAAACAGGGAAATATGACTGTTAGGGATTACACTACTAAATTTTTGGGAAAATCGCATTTTGTTGAATACTACGTGTCTACAGAAGCCCGAAAAGTAGAAAGGTATATTTTTGGACTGAATTCTGAAATCAGAGGATTGGTTATTGCTATGAAACCAGACATTTTCACCTCCGCAGTTGATGTTGCGGAAATAACCGAAAGAGACCGGGGAAGGGATGCGAATGAGAGAAGTTTTGGAAAGAGGAAGTGGGAGGGACCATCTTTTGATCCCAAAAAGTCAAGATTTACTAAATTTGATAACCGTCCAATCTTTAGAACCAATGAAAGACCATGCCCCAAATGCAATAAAGTCCACCGGGGTGAGTGTAGTGTTGATCCAAGAAATTGTTATAAGTGTGGAAAGTCAGGTCACATAGCCAGAGATTGTCGGGTTACCAGATTATGTTACTACTGCAATTCTCTGAATCATCTACAATATGATTGCCCACAAATGAAAGCTCGGGGAAGTAACATGCCTGGAGGTGCACAGGTTAGTAAGGGAGATGTTCGAAAGTCTGAACCACCTAAAGCTAAGGGACGTGCTTTTCAGATGACAACAGTTGAGGCCGAAGAAAACCCGGACGTGGTGACAGGTACATTCTTGATAAACTCAATACGTGCTAAGGTGTTATTTTATTCCGGTGCAAATCGTTCATTCGTATCGCCTTCTTTTGTTAACTGTTTGCATGTGAAACCAAAAGTGTTAGATTATGCATTAGTAGTAGAAACTGCTAATGATAATCAAGTATCGGTTAGAGAGGTATTTGATGATTGTTATATTGATGTGAAAGGGTGTCAAGTACCAATACAGTTATTCCCTATGTCTTTGACTGGATTTGATGTGGTAGTAGGAATGAACTGGTTAGCTAAAAACCAGGCCAATATTGTATGTAATAAAAAGTTGGTTAATATTGACTTGCCTGGGAAAGGACCGGTTATAATATGTGGTGATCATAGAAACCATCAGTCTTGTCTAATTTCTATGTTAAATGTTCGTAAATGTGTTAGTAAAGGTTGTCAGAGTTTCTTAGCCTATGTTATTGACACCAAGAAAGAAAAGGGTAAAATTGAAAACATACCGGTAGTCAGTGAATTCCCAGAAGTCTTTCCTGATGACTTGGCTAGTCTTCCTCCCGATAGACAGATAGAGTTTAGTATTAATTTGTCACCCAGGGCCGCTCCTATTGCACGTACACCTTACCATCTGGCTCCTTCTGAAATGAAAGAAATGAAGTCTCAGTTACAAGAACTTTCTGATAAGGGTTTCATTAGACCGAGTACTTCTCCATGGGGTGCACCGGTTTTGTTTGTTAAGAAAAAGGATGGGTCAATGAGAATGTGTATAGATTACCGGGAACTGAACAAACTGACAATAAAGAATAAATATCCACTTCCTAGAATTGACGACCTTTTTGATCAGTTAGTTGGGGCTAGTTATTTTTCAAAGATTAATTTACGGTCAGGTTATCATTAGTTGAAGGTTAGAGAAGAAGATGTGTTGAAAACTGCTTTTCGTACCCGTTATGGTCACTACGAAATTTTGGTAATGCCTTTTGGTTTGACAAATGCACCAACAGCTTTTATGGATATGATTAATCGAGTATGTAAACCCTATCTCGATAAATTTGTAATTGTTTTTATCGATGATATTCTTATTCATTCCCGATCTGAAGAAGAACATGTTACTCATCTTCGTTTGATTTTGGACTTATTAAAAAGTGAAAAGTTATATGCTAAGTTTTCTAAATGTGAGTTATGGTTACGAGAAGTACAGTTTCTTGGGCACATTGTTTCTCAGAAAGGTATATAGGTTGATCCAACTAAGATTGAAGCAATTGAAAATTGGGAACCGCCAAGAACACCGACAGAGGTAAGGAGTTTTCTGGGTTTGGCAGGTTATTATCGAAAGTTCATACATGATTTTTCTCATATTGCAACACCTCTGACTAAATTGACAAAAAAGAATGTAAAATATGAATGGAAAGAGAAACAAGCTAAAGCCTTCAGAATTCTCAAAGAAAGACTTTGCAGTGCACCGATTCTATCCTTACCCGAAGGTATAGAAGATTTTGTCGTATACAGTGACGCTTCAAAGTTGGGTTTGGGATGTGTTTTGATGCAGCTCAGGAAAGTTATTGCATATGCCTCCCGACAGTTGAAAGATCTTGAAAGACAGTATCCCACACATGATATGGAGCTTGCCGCAGTTGTTTTTGCTTTGAAGATTTGGAGACATTATTTGTACGGTACCAAGTGTCAGATTTACACCGATCATAAAAGTCTTCAACATTTATTCAATCAGCGGGAACTGAATATGCGGTGTTGATCCAAACTCTCTCAGTGATTTGATAACGACCCTCTTATATAATTAGTGAAAATTACGTTTATTAATATGTATTAGTGTTTCACCATCAGCGATCAAGATGAGTCTGTTCATTTATAGCTGATGATATTTCTTATAAACGCTCATATGTATTAGTGTTTCACTATCAGCGATCAGACTGAGTCTGTTCAGTTATCGCTGATGTTCTCTGATGTAAACGTAATCCCTGAAGACAAGTTTCACGTCAACAGATGTTCATTGCTGAATCGAAGACGAAGCTGCTGAACAAAGACAAGTCTACTAGTGACCTGATGCGGATATCAGTGAAGCAAAGACGACTCTACTCATACGCGAAGAAACCTGAGGAAAAGCTTCAGCGATAGCTGAACTTCTTTGTATCTCTGAAGGAAGAGATATTCAGCGATCGATGATCACTTAGCTTATGCCTCAAGTCTCTTTTGTCTTTCCCTGCACAACCAGTACGATATGTCAGAACGGACATACCTCTGCCACAATTCGTACAACAACTCTGTCAACTACACTGTTCATGATACGACCGAAAGCATGTCTCCCAAAGTCAGACTCTCAAAGCCAATCACTGAATGACACGTGTAAAGTACCCTGCCATGCATTTAATGCATAGGGTATAAATAGAAAGATTACCTCTCCATCTGAGAGTGTGCTCTCTTCTTGAACTTATATAGAAACCCTTGTTTTCTATACCTCTCAAATCCCCTTTCTCTATATTCTTGTGCAACCATCTTAATGTTTTCTTAAGTTTGTTTAGATTGAGTTCTACTTAATCTTATTTCGCAACAGACTTGTAAATTGTGTTTGATTTATCAATAAACAATTTATTAAACTTTAAATTTTGTGATTGTATTCAACCCCCCCCCCCCCTTCTACAAACTTGTTAAACACCTCCGGGACCAACAAGTTGTATAAGAGCAGACTGTTTAATCTGATAAACAAGATCTTGCTTTATTCTCTTCCTTGCTATTTTAAAATGGCACTTAACATAAACACAAACTACTATGATAATTTTTCACTTTCTAAACCTACTCGATTTAGCAGAGATAACTTTTCTCTCTAGAAAAATCGAATGATGCTATTTCTTGAAGGTGCAGATCCCACTATACCTGAGTACGTAGCAAACGGACCCTATGAACCTGTCCAAATCATAGCTGTCGTTCCAGCTACTACTACCACTCCTTTTATTCCTGAATGCTATATTGCTAAGGAAATCAGACAATGGAGTGATGAAGACAAAAAGAAGGTTGGCAGGACCTATTCTAATTCTAAGGTCCTAACAAAATTCTTAGAATGTCTTCCTGAATGCTGGGACAGTTATTCAATATGTCTCAAGCTGACAAAAGACTTAAATTCTCTTTCTCTCAGCACCTTGTATGGAATATTGCTTAACTATGAACAATCAAACCTTTTGAAGAATAATCTTATAAAAGATTCTAAAGACTCCAAAATCACTCCTGTTGTTTTAGTCTCTTCATAGATAATTCCATCTCAACGATCTACTCTTACTATCACTGAGTTAGATTCTGAATCTGAGGATCTATCAGACACTGATCTTTCAGAGTTTGATGAATCCTTAGCACTCTTGACAAACTCTTTCAAGAGATTTGCAAGAAAGAGCAATTTCAAAAGAAATAAGCCTCTCTCCCTCACTGACAAGCCAAAATCAACCCCTGTTGATAAGGCTACTGCTACTTGCTTTAACTATGAAAAGATTAGACACTTTGCAAGTGAGTGCAGGTCGAAGAAAGTCTTCAAACCTTCTACCTCGAGAAGATCCAGCGATGATAAATACCTTAAGCTGAAAGAGAAATATCAAAAGTTGAAAAACTACAAGCGAAAAGGTAAAGGTCTCATCGCTGAAGAACACGACTGGGCTGAATCTGAAGAATCAAGTTCTGATGAAGAAGAAGTCGCTAATCTCTGCCTCATGGCTGAGATTAAAGAAGAAGTGGAAGAACCAACTGAAACTTCTATGAGCTATATATCATCTCAGGTATCTATCTCTACTAATCCCTCTCTACCTGAATCAGAGAGAAGTCGCGCAGTTGATGTGCTGACGATTGATCTTTACAATGCTCTAAACGGCAAGTCTCTAGCTGAAAGAAAAAACAATGATTTAACTGAACAGCTGGGAAAATGCCATGAAAAGATCAGAGAACTGACTCTTTTAGAGGAAAGTTTGAAAGATCAAGTTGTTGTAAATAAAATCATCAGCATAGAACGCGAACAAGCCATCGCTGCTCTAAAAGCAGAAAAGGCTACTGTTGAAAAATGGTGCAATTCCTCAACAAAGATCACTGAGATAATAAATGCTCAAGCTCCTGGCGGTGATAAAACTGGTCTTGGTTTTTGGAAACCACAGGATGAGCATAAAGAAGACAATCCCTTGCTTAAGTTTGGAACGTTTGTCTCTTCTATCTCTGACACTTCTTATAATCAGTTTTATCCTTCATCATCTTCTTATAAGCTAGCGTTTCAATAAGCTAACTTATGGTCATCCAAACACGTACCACGAAAAAAAGCTAGCTTATAAGCTAGCTTTTTTTGCCAAACATAGCCTTAATGTTATGGAAGATCTATACTATATTATAAAACAGGGATAAAAAACTCTTAAATATAAATTATTAGGCACAAGGTACCATCATTTTATGCAAGATTTTAAAAATCTTTTAATTTACAAGTATCAAAGCACAAGATACATATTACTACTGCAGACTTCTAATAACCACCAATTTGGTATGTGCAGGGCATTCCTTTTATGCAGACCTTTCCATGTATCACTATTAATTAATATATTATATTACTATAAATTTGTTCTAATTATATTATTAAATATGTAATTGGTTATTTTTTTCTAGATATCATTAAAATATATAAGATAATAATTGAATTCTAACAAAATACTTAATTTTTTATATAAAAAACATTATATTATTAAGGCTAAATTAAACAAATTTATGAAAAAAAAACATTATCACTTTCTCAAAACCATCCAAAATCGTATTGTAAATTGACAAAAAAACAAAAAATAAAATGAAACATTAAAATCGTGATGTATCTCGCTGAATTGCACGAATACACTTCTAGTAAACGTATATTTAAAGATATTATTAATATTATATTTTGAAACTATAAAAACTATTGAAATTAAATGTAATTTCATTTTAGAGATTTACTATTTTGATTATTAATTTAGAAAAGATATAAAAAACTGTTTGAAATGCTCTTGATCTTTTATCAAGAAATGTTTCTTTGATCAAATGAAATTTGAATCTAAAAAATCAAATAAATTCAAAATCAAGTAAGATAAGATCTTAGTGGGAAAAAGTTTAGAAAAAATCAACAAACCATCCAATTTTGAATAATTAAGTCCCTAAACTACTTTTTAATGAAAAAATCATTAAATTTTCTAATTTTGAATAATTAAGTCCCTAAATTAATTTTTAAATGAAAAAACCATTAAACTTTCTCATTTTTATAGATCAAGTCCTTAAAAAAATTAATAAATTAAATCATCGAACTTTTAAATTTTTGTTACTTAGAAATTAGATCATCCACTACAATATAATTTCTGAAACAATTTCTAAAATGTCATGTCAAGGCTTTAGAAAAATATATAAATTACCCTCTACTACAAAGATTTCGTAGCGCATCTCCAACATATTTTCTATAACTTCTGTAAATTAGATAACCAAAAGTTAAATATCTAAAAAGACTTACATTCAACTCCAATAGATTCTCAAATTTAGAGATTTTAATACAAATTATATTAATTATAATATTCTCTAATTTATTATCTCAGTACACTTTAAAAAAAACTTTATATAAAATGATAAAACTTCAATCTCATTGGTGGGATTAAATAAAATAATCATTTCTCTCTCCCCCTATCAAATTTCTCTATAATAGAGAACAAGGTAACAAAGCTCTTTGAGAAGTTTAAAAAATAAAAACTCATTTTTTTCTTTTTTAGAGAAGTTGTTGGAGATGTTTTATCAATTTCTTAAGTGACACCTCATCATAGAAAACTATATTTTAATTAAATAGCAACAAAACTACAATTAAATATTTTTTACTCTAATTTAATACCAAATAATTAATAATTATAATAAAGTAAAACTAATTTATTACAGAAAATATTTAATTTAATTTATAAAAAAATTGTTTCAATAAATAAATGTTTATAATTGTATATACAAAACTTAAATTTTTAAGTATTTCATATAATTTTAATTTATTTACACATATTTATGTATTAATAACAACAAAAATTATATTAAACACACAACAATTAATAAATATTAAAATGTTTCAAATAATTTCAATCTATTTAAACGAAATTGATGGAAATGGATCTCACAATAATGACCGAATCACAAAGAAAATTGTAAGGACATTAACTTCAAAAGCTTTTAAATAAACAATTATATAATTTTATATGTGGAAAGTTTGTATTTTTATTATGTAATTTTTTTATCGTATTGTAATCTAAATTATATTTTGTATTTATTAATATTTGTTAATATATTAATGTTAAATTTATAAAAAAATTGAATGTAAATTAAAAAATGGGAATTTAATTAAAATGCCCTAAGTTGAAAAATCAGTACCCAATATGCCCAAAATCTTGTAATTTTTGCCAAAATACCCCCTAGGTCCGCGTTTTTCACTGTTACACGCGGACCTGGTCCGCGTTTTGGCCGCGTTCACTGTTACACGCGGCCTCGAGCCGCGTTTTGGCCGCGTTTCCCCCTACACGCGGACCTGGTACGCGTTTGGCATTCGATGCGCGTTGGTCCGCGTTTGGTCCGCGTTTTTCACTATAAAACGCGTATCTGGGCCGCGTTTTTTACTGTAGAACGCGTACTTGGGGGCCGCCCATAGCATTGTTTATTTAGGGTTTAGAGATCGACGGTGTGGATGCTTTCATTTGTTAGGGTTTGCTCCTATAAATAAGTGTGTCCCCCACCCATAACCCCACCACCATCACTCTCAAAGGTATCCCATCTATTTCACTCTCTCAAATATATCGTGTATTACACACGCTCGGATCTCGGCTCGGTTGGTTAGCATTTATAAAAGTCGGATATGGGTCGACCACTTTCTTCGGTAAGTTTCCTTTAACCGCGTTTTAATTTTATATTTATTTTAGTGATTATGTGTTAATTTTAGAGTGTTGAGTTTATGTTGATAATATGTTAGAGGTTGCGTTAATTTTAGTTTTACATATTACGTTGATTTTAGAGATTGCGTTAATTTTAGGATTGCGCTACTTTCATAAAAAATTGTAGAGATTGCGTTTTTTTTTTGTATAAAAAAAGTGTAGAGATTGGGCTTGTTTTTGGGATTGCGCTAATTTTATTAAAAAATTGTAGAGATTGCGTTAATTTTAGAGATTGCGGTTTTTTTTTGTATAAAAAAAGTGTAGAGATTGGGATTGTTTTTGGGATTGCGCTAATTTTATAAAATAATTGTAGAGATTTCGTTAATTTTAGAGATTGCGTTTTTTTTTTGTATAAAAAAGTGTAGAGATTGGGCTTGTTTTAGGATTGCGCTACTTTAATAAAAAAATTGTAGAGATTGCGTTAATTTTAGAGATTGCGTTTTTTTTTTGTATAAAAAAGGTGTAGAGATTGGGCTTGTTTTAGGGATTGTGCTCATTTTATAAAATAATTGTAGAGATGGCGTTAATCTTAGAGATTGCGTTTTTTTTTTGTATAAAAAAGTGTAGAGATTGGGCTTGTTTTTGGGATTGCGCTAATTTTATAAAATAATTGTAGAGATTGCGTTAATCTTAGAGATTGCGTTTTTTTTTTTGTATAAAAAAGTGTAGAGATTGCGTTAATTTTAGAGATTGCGTTTTTTTTTGTATAAAAAAAGTGTAGAGATTGGGCTTGTTTTAGGATTGCGCTACTTTCATAAAAAAATTGTAGAGATTGCGTTAATTTTAGAGATTGCGTTTTTTTTTGTATAAAAAAACTGTAGAGATTGCGCTTGTTTTAGGGATTGCGCTCATTTTATAAAATAATTGTAGATATTGCGTTAATCTTAGAGATTGCGTTTTTTTTTTTGTATAAAAAAGTGTAGAGATTGGGCTTGTTTTTGGGATTGCGCTAATTTTATAAAATAATTGTAGAGATTGCGTTAATCTTAGAGATTGCGTTTTTTTTGTATAAAAAAGTGTAGAGATTGAGTTAATTTTAGAGATTGCGTTTTTTTTTTGTATAAAAAAAGTGTAGAGATTGGGCTTGTTTTAGGATTGCGCTACTTTCATAAAAAAATTGTAGAGATTGCGTTAATTTTAGAGATTGCGTTTTTTTTTGTATAAAAAAACTGTAGAGATTGGGCTTGTTTTAGGGATTGCGCTCATTTTATAAAATAATTGTAGAGATTGCGTTAATCTTAGAGATTGCGTTTTATAATTTTATTTGTATAAAAAAACTGTACAGATTGGGCTTGTTTTTGGGATTGCGCTAATTTTATTAAAAAATTGTAGAGATTGCGTTAATCTTAGAGATTGCGTTTTTTTTTGTATAAAAAAACTGTAGAGATTGGGCTTGTTTTTGGGATTGCGCTACTTTCATAAAAAAATTGTAGAGATTGCGTTTTTTTTTTAGTATAAAATAATTGTAGAGATTGGGCTTGTTTTATGGATTGCGCTACTTTCATAAAATAATTGTAGAGATTGCGTTAATCTTAGAGATTGCGTTTTATAATTTTTTTTGTATAAAAAAACTGTACAGATTGGGCTTGTTTTTGGGATTGCGCTAATTTCATAAAATAATTGTAGAGATTGCGTTAATCTTAGAGATTGCGCTATTTTCATAAAAAATTTGTAGAGATTGCGTTAATCTTAGAGATTGCGTTTTATAATTTTTTTTGTATAAAAAACTGTAGAGATTGGGCTTGTTTTTGGGATTGCGCTAATTTTATAAAATACTTGTAGAGATTTCGTTAATTTTAGAGATTGCGTTTTGTTTTGTATAAAAAAAATGTAGAGATTGGGCTTGTTTTAGGGATTGCGCTACTTTCATAAAAAAATTGTAGAGATTGCGTTAATTTTAGAGATTGCGTTTTATAATTTTTTTTGTATAAAAAAACTGTACAGATTGGGCTTGTTTTTGGGATTGCGCTAATCTCATAAAATAATTGTAGAGATTGCGTTAACAACATCCTTGCATTACTATGTAGGACGATTTTGATAACGTCGATCTTTCGTTCAAATGTCGCATCGCCATGGTAAAGGAAATTAGAGATGCTTTTGAAGCGTGTCCACCTGAACGGGCACAACGTTTACACGAAATGTTTAGCCGCACATCTTTCGGGCCATGGCTCGAGCTTACCAATGTCCAACAGGACCCCCTTCTAGTACACATGTTTTTACAGATGGAGGTCGAGGTTGCGAGACCACAGCCGGAGGAATTGTATTTTCACGTGTGTGGGACTCGCATGCACTTTGGTCGTCGTGAGTTCTGTATTGTAACAGGACTCCCTTTCGGACAAATACCCGACCTTCCTACCTTGACAGATGAGTCCTTTGTTAGTAGGGTTTGGCCCGGCCTTGCACCAGGTATCTTGACGCTGAGAACCGTCCTCGAGACGATGAGAACTGGTCTTGGTGCGATATCCGATGAGGATGCTGTGCGTGTTTGCTTGGTGGTGATGGCAGATTTGATGTTCATGGGTCGTGATCCAAGGCTGCCGGTTTCCTCTACTGTACTTATCGTTGTCGATGACTTGGAGAGGTTTAACCGCTATTCGTGGGGTAGCTACATCTGGAGTCACTCATACAAAGGACTCCACGGTGCCATCGCCAGACGCAAGCAGAAGAACCAACAAAACAACAAGATGACGTTGAACGGGTTTGCACACGCCCTAAAGGTTAGATAAGTACAATAACATAAATATCAATTCATTAACTAATTTTGCTAATTTTGGATTTATTCTAACGTACTTGTTCAATTTATGTAATTCCAGATATGGATCTTGGAGATGTTTCCTGCCTGCCGGCAAAATTTCACCAAGCGCTCCGACAGGTTGATTAGGGGAACCAAATGGGATCGAGATGTTGTCCTTAATAAGTCTGCATGCATTGGGATCTTCAACTCAGCTTTGAGCATATGCCCTCTTACTATATTTTTAATTGTAGTAATTAAAAAACTATTTGTGATTTATATGTCTTATAATTTTTTAGGTTGTTAATGCGCCATATGCTGAACTGAGGCCTACTCAGGATGAGCAGCAGTCGAGTTGGTTTCGACGGAGCGTCGCCTTTTTTGAAAGTTCGGCGGGCAGGCGACCGACAAAGAGGTCCCGACGTAGAGGTCATGATCCCGATGACAATGATGACGATGATGACGATCATGACGATGATGATGACGATGATGGCACGCGACGTCAGACTCCCCCTAGCTCTAGCTATCAGGCTCCCCCTAGCTCTAGCTATCAGGCTCCTCCTATCCCCACCCATCAAGCTCCCCCTATCCCCCCCCCCATCATAGGATGCCTGATATAGACCCATACCAAGATAAGTGGGAGTACATGACCTTCGTGGGCAGACGCGTAAGAGACCTCGAGGCCCTCGATATGGCCAGACGCATAAGAGAGCTTGAGGCCCTCACCGCACACCTTCGCCACACTCACGTTAGTGTTTAACTTAATTTGGGGATATTACGCCCAATACTTTAATATTGGTTTGTATATTGATATTACGTTCCATGATTGTATTAGGTGTCGACGAACATGGCGCCCACTTACACGTCACCGGGGTACACACAGGCGGCAGCAGGAGGACACTACCCTTTTTCGACCCCATCATCCCAACAATATGTAAGTTACGACGAGTGCTCATTGTTGTTCTTTTTTTGTTATTACGTTTGAAGATTCTTATTAAGAGTGATCATTATAATCCATGTCACCAGTTTGGGATGACAAGTACGACGCCAGCCTACACGACGCCGGGGTACACACAGGCGGCAACCGGAGGAAACTACCCTTTCTCGACCCCATCATTCCAGCAAAATGTAAGTTACGACGAGTCCTCATTGTTGTTCTTTTTTTGTTATCACGTTTGAAGATTCTTATAATGACCTACGTCACTAGTTTGGGATGCAGGCGGGGGACTATTACAGACCCCAGATGATGGAGTCGGGGCCGGGGCTGTCCGTCCTAAGCGGGTTGGTGGAAGATTTTTTGGGAACTTCCATCCCTTATTCGATGGGGTCGGAGTCGGGGGTTGACACCACCCAGGCGCAGGTGAGTACTCCGATGGCTGATAATATCATCGATGACCACTTCGATGATGATGACATGGCCATACATGATCCAGATCAGGCAACACATGAGAGGGCGAGACGGGTCGCTGTTGTGGGGCCAGCCCTTTGTTCCCCATATGTCCAACAAGCTTCGACCACAACAGTACCTAAGAAAAAAACCAAGGCAAGGGTGAAGGCAAAGGGCAAGGGAAAGGTTGGGGGAGACACTACGATGACTGACGCGGGCAAATTGATGTTTGTTTCGGCTGCACAGATCAGGGAATTATGTATCAGTGATCAGCTCCCCCACCTGATGTGTCCATTTTACGGCGGCCTTCAAATGAATGCCGATTTTTTCATGCTACTGTTGGG
Source organism: Arctium minus (assembly GCA_954870635.1). Classification (NCBI taxonomy): domain Eukaryota; kingdom Viridiplantae; phylum Streptophyta; class Magnoliopsida; order Asterales; family Asteraceae; genus Arctium; species Arctium minus. The sequence goes on along the minus strand of OX941081.1, from coordinate 23,492,918 downwards.
TGTAGGTGGTAGTGGGGATTTCGAGGATCTGGTAAGTATTTAAATATAGTCATATAAACAACTACATTTCTAATGACAGGTCTAACAATCTATGTTTTGTGTATAGCAAATCGACGCTTGGGTTAGAATGATCCAAGAATCCCGCTCTCCACATGCCAGATGGACGGTCATGGACTCCAACTTCTTTGAGTGGCTTACACGGCCGGGCCAAGGATACAGGTCTGTCTTCGAAACATGCAATGGACTGGGCCATAGAAATCATCCAGCTTGGATGGACATCGACGAGGTATGGAAATCGATTTACATAATTTTTGTTCAACTTGTTTGTTACTAACTATTATTGTGTTATTGTAAAATCTCAGGTATACATCCCCATATGCGTCGTGGACAAACATTGGGTGCTCGGTGTTCTGTACCTCCGTGAAATGAGGCTGGTCTTATTTGACAGTTTACGAGCAAGAAGGTACACTTTGCCCTTGGAAGAACGCCTTGGGATCTTCAAAAAACAATTGCCGAAGTTGTTAAAAAAAAATACACGACACGCCGAATCGTATCAAGGCCAGCAAGAAATTAGAGGTTATCTATGATCCTGATGCACCTCAACAGACAGGGGGCCTTGGGGATTGCGGTGTGTGGGTGTGTCGTAACATATCCAAGTTTATTGAAGGTCTGCACCCAACAGTTGCACCAGATGCAACTGAGCATGTGGCAAGGGAATGGCGTAATTACATGGCGGAGACCCTTTTCTCGTTGGTTGTCCACATAAACGATTAGGCCGGGAAATCTACCCGTAGTAGGTTTCTCAAAGGGTGGTTGTTGTATGGATGCACTTTAACGTTTAACCTAAGTTTTATTTTATGCATTAATTTTTACTTTATCGATGCTTGAATGTTGTACGGATGCACCATTTCGTTTTCTTTAATTTCAATAAAACGATGCTTTTATGGTTTATCTTTTATTTACACATAATATAATTTCACAATCACGATAAGGTAGATAAAATCAACAATTAACATAAAAACAATATCACTTAGCATAGAAGATGAGGTGGTTACAATCAAGGGAAGTCAATGTTAAGGTCAATGTTATCACGCCTTAAAGTTCCATGTGGTTCTAGGTCCGATGACCCTTGAGAGCGAAATCTTTGGCTAGTAGAAGCTCTCCTGGGCACGGTTGAAGGGGCAGGAGTTGGACATTCACCACGAGTATGTCCTACTGCTCCACACCTAGTACACGTTCTCTGTATCGGATCCTCACCACGAGATGGACGTCGATCGTTCTTTCTTGGTCTCCCCGCACGTCTCTTGGTTATTAATGGTGGATAGCATGGCGGAAGGGGGACGTGTGGCAAAACCCATGATTGAGGGGGTCCAACAGGATAGATCAACTCATGATATGTTGACCGGTAAGTACTGGACGTGTAGTAAGATATAGCCAGATCGCTGCAATCTCTACGATTCATTGACCTTGCAGCAGCGATGGCATGACCGCACGATAAACCAGAATATTGCCATTGGTTACATTCACAAACACCGTTGACCATATCGACAGTCGCGTGATAACGGATATCCCGAACGTTGAACTTACCATGTCCAATCTGACTTACCCTCCATGTCGCAGACTTTCCCGACCTTCTGCTAATTATCTCCTCCGCCATTGGTGTGAGATGATTACGCATTTCATCTACAAATATGTGTTAATTGTGTTACGATTTATACGGAAGACGAAAAATGCAACAAACATATAAGTTAAAGATTTTAGAGTTTATCAACCTCCCTTTCGTCGTCGAAGTTGGTACCACTCTTGTTGAAAATCTCGGAAGTACTCTATAAGGCCGACAATGGGTAACCTGCGTGCAAAACGGGACAGTGCATTCACCGACTCTACACTATTAGAGGTCATTATGTTATACCGTTGTGCAGGGAAATGGGCCCTTGACCACCTCTCTTTACCAGCCTCGTCCATAACTTGTGCTCCACGAGGTACTTCATATCGTAGTGCATTCATGTAGGTCTCGAACTCCCTAATAGTATATGCTTTGCACGCCTTCCAATACGTGGTCTTGTTTGTTGTGATACGTTTGTCCGCGCTTTTCACGTTCATCTCCAAATGTCGACAACATAGGGCGTGAGGGGTGGAGGGGTACACGGCAGAAATTGCCGCACTTATGGAAGGAGCCCTGTCAGACATAAATACCAACCCTTCCGGGGAGCCGATACATTCCCGCAACATGTTCAGAAACCAACCCCACTCCTCCCCCGTCTCGGACTTTCCTACTCCGAAAGCCAAGGGCACAATGTTGTTATTTCCGTCCATGGCAACCGCCAAGAACATCATACCCAGGTAATGCCCCTTTAAATGGGCAGCGTCTATTACAAGGACAGGACGCAGATTTGTCAAAAACGTCCGGATCTGCAATAAACGTATGTGGTTATTATTTGTAAATGTTAAAATTCATAATATGTAAAGCTACGACGATTTAATATACTTACCGCACATCCAAGTGCAGCGAAACACAATTCGAAACGTCCGTTTGAATCCGTCCTTATTCTGGTGCGTGTACCCGGATTCTTCAGCTCCAAGTTATATAAATACGCAGGGAGTCGTTCGTACGACTCCTCGGGAGTGCCTCTCACCATTAGTAGTGCCTTGCATCGCGCACGCCATCCTTGGTGGTAACCAATGTTTATCCCGTACTGCTGATTTATATCGTTGACGATGTCCTTCGGCCGAAATGACCTGCTAGCGTCAAGAAACTTGTCTTTCAGTATGTGGCCCAAAGTCCTTTTGTTGGCCTGCCGGTGGCTAGCATTTAGTTGTGTCCTCGAACATGTGTGTACGTCGTTCAGCTTTCTAACGACAAACAGCCCTCCTTTAGGGCCCACGGACTTCGCGGACATACTCCATTCACAATTTTGTTGGTCACATACAACCTTGTATCTGCGTTTGTCGGATTTCTTCGCTCTAAACACGAAACCCTCTCGCAAGAACTTCATTCCCAACTGTACGGTCATTTCCTCCTTCGTATGAAATATTTGACCTTCATGTATAGTTGTACTACGATTGTAAGGTGCGGGTTGGTAGGCTGGTATATGGGGGACCGGGTTAGGAAGAGAAGGGGGCATATCAAAATAATCGTTTAACGCACCAAATGATTTATTGCTAGGGGTATATGTTTCTTCGTCCTCGTCATTATCGGTATCTGATCTGTCCAGATCAGATATACCAGTTGTGAAAACATGTGTTTCGTCATCAGCAACTCCAACAAACCGTCTTTTTGGGTCTTCTGCTTCTTCTTCTTCTTCTAGTTGCGTCTCCGGAACAACTTCGGGATAAGATTCGTTAGGACGATATGCATGATCAGAATAAAGTGTGGTGTCGTAGGATGCCTGAAATTGAGAGTCAGGCTCCAATTGACTACCACCGACATGGATTTCGTCATCATCTTCGTCATCACCTTCGTCATCATCTTCGTCATCGCCCATCGATGGTGCGACATACACAAAAAGTTGTGGAGGTATTTCTGAATCGGCTGCAAGTAGCATAAAACCAAGGATTTCGTCATCGTTGGTTATCTCCATCAGTGAGCCATCTGCACGTCTGAACACCAACTTGCAAGCAGCAGAATCTCCGATTCCACACTTTCCCACGACGTAATCGATAAACGTCTTATACGCAACCATCATTGGAATATATACACCACGCTTTGTGTAGCCAATATAATCCCACCCATTGTTGTTTTGCACCCATTGACCATCGAAACATAATAAGACTCTAGTTTTTTGAACAGATGAACTCATTTTTTCAGTAGTATGAAAAATGAAGCAATTCAAGTGGATGTGATGAACGATTTTGCATCTAATCTTACTAATCTTTATAGGAAAAATTGAATGGAGAAAATGAATGTGAACCACATATTCAATGACAATGGTACACTTATTGTATGAGAATCAGACTAAAATGTGGAAAAAAACAGTAAAATCATTCAAAAAATACGTCACAAACAGTTGACCACACATGAAATCATAGGCCTGAAACCCTAATTTTCAAAACCCTAATACGGTTTACACTATTAAACGCGGACCTAACCCTCGTTTGTAACAAAAAACGCGGACCAAACGCGGACCAAACGCGGACCAACGCGCATCGAATGCCAAACGCGTACCAGGTCCGCGTGTAGGGGGAAACGCGGCCAAAACGCGGCTCGAGGCCGCGTGTAACAGTGAACGCGGCCAAAACGCGGACCAGGTCCGCGTGTAACAGTGAAAAACGCGGACCTAGGGGGTATTTTGGCAAAAATTACAAGATTTGGGGCATATTGGGTACTGATTTTTCAACTTAGGGCATTTTAATTAAATTCCCTTAAAAAATTATATCAATATTAATTAACTATTAGACTACTTGTATTTTTTTTATAACCAAAATCTTATTCAATAAATTATTCATACATTTGTTATAAACATACTCCACAAACATCAAAAATCATTATGTGACATAAAACGATTTATTATTAAGAAATTATACTATGCAATTTTTTATACTATTCACTGTCAAATCAGCAAAAAGTACTGATGTGACATTAACAATTACCAAAAACCAATTTCCTATTAAAATATCATATTCACAACCACCACCAAGTTCTTAATAAGAAATTCTACGTGGCAATTTAGAAATCCATTAGAAATTCTTGTAGTGGATGGTCTTACATTATTTTAACCCTAAAAAAAGCTACATTTATCCGACTAGGAATGTTTTAAAATAACAATAATCCTAAATCAATTTTACTATAATAACCGTGACCAAAAGTAATGAAGTTGGGAATTCGGGTGAGTTATTGCTCAAAACCTAATGTAGAGGGCTAGTTGTAAATATGTTATTAGAGGGTTTTAGCCCTAATACCCTAGCCGCCTAATCATTCTCATATTGGAGAGGTCAAGAAATCATGAAGATTTCCTTTTATGCGGCTTGGGAGGCACGTGGGAAGAATCAAGAAGGACAATTGGAGAAGATGACTCCACTCCTAAAGGTAATCCTAACCCTATCTATTAGCTTGTTTTTGGTGAGATTCGTGATTGGGGAGCCTTAGATTATTTGGGGAAGAATAGGAAGAATAAACTTTGGTTGAGTTCTTCCAAACTATTCTTCCTTGATTAGAGACTTAAAATATTGGAGTTGTTGTTCTTAATCCTTGATTGGGAGACTTGGTTTGAGGTTTCTCCTTCATTGGAAGGATTTCACTTTTGATTCGATCAAAAACCTCATCTTATGGGGAGTTGTCGCCATGACCGACTGCCCTTTTTCCGAATTCGACCGAGACCCAACCGGAGAGTCCGTTCGAAGAAGGGTCCAAAAAGGGAAGATTAACTGATTTGAGGTGAGCTCTTAGTTTCTAGCGAATCTTCATTATGGTAGTGTGTATGTCAATCATTGGAATCTTGAGAGCTTCAACCCAAGAATTGAGTAATAGAAATGAGCCTTTAGACCCTTTAGTTAATAGAAGGGTAGCAAAGGTGATTGAGAGATGATAGCGGTGTGGATTGCTGATATGGGATAAGAATAGGATGAAGAGGGGTTACTGTTGGGTTTCCTATTTGGATCAACGCGAAGGCGCACGAGTTCCAAATCATTGGTCACGGAGTTAGCCGTGTAGTCGGACATACGAGTATGTTGAGGAGGTGTTGGTGCCGAAGGATGTTGCAAATGTGAAGGAAGTAGAGAGTCTGTGATAAAATGTTGTGAGTGCAAACGGTTGACCTTGCTAGAGTGAATAGCCTTCAATGTAAAATGAGTATCACACATCATGCTTTGAACAAGTACATGAGTCTTTTATGTCATAAAATATATGTGTTTGTGTGTATACCTTGTGAGTTTCTCGTCTTTGAAAGAAAAAGAAAAAGTTGACGTGTACAAACGTGTGTTTGGATCAAAAAAGACAAGTTTATTGCGTCGTATGATAAAGTTTGAGCTTGGTAATTGGGGAATTAGTTCACTTCTTTTATAAATGAGTTAATATTCGTTGTGGAAATCTTAACAACATTTAATCACATGATTTTATGAGTGAAATTGGTACAGACATGTTGTTGTCATGCCAACGAGGGTGAGAGTCGGCTGACTCGCTCAGTGTGAGAAACTTTGTCGTATTTCTATAAATCACATGAGTAGAGTTTCAATGAAAATATTTTCATTTGTGCCAACATCGATTTTGGGTTGGACAAGGCTTATTTTTATCGTGGGGTTGAGCGAGAACGATCTTCGAGATCGTTGTGCATGGCTATTCAATTATGCCAGTGTAGTGTCGTGTATACTCAAGCATGTATCGCACTGTGGTACTTACGTTCGAGCCGTTGATGGTCGATTTATGACCTTGGTGTTCCCATTAGGGAAGGATAGAGAATAAAGGAAGTATTGGGCTTTGATGCTGGGAATGTTCGTAGTGTGGTAGCATGCACCCTTGTTCGATAGCTTGAGTTATGGTTGTCGGTGGGAGGTGATGCCGAGGCGGAATTTGAGTCGTCAAGATACTTCTTATAGTGCCATGTTAATAAGTAGCGTTGGGTTACTTCAATGAAAGGTTATTAGCACCGAGATGGAGTTTTGAGATAGTCCTGAAACTAGACTACGTAGCAAGTGAATCTTATGCCTACAACGTGTAAAGGCGGTGTGTAACACCCTAAACTCTGGAAATAGCAACTAATTTAAAATTTTCTAAATACATCAATGAATGATTCATCTATAATCACAAATTAAGATTTAACCTCAATACACACATTTATTTTACACATACAGTCTATAATAAGGACGGGTGTTACTAAATCCCAATAATAGTCGTTATCTCCAACTGTCGAAGACTTCACCAAACTACTTACTCTCATGTAAGTCTAATGCTCAACTCCTCAAAGCACTGCAAGAACCAAACCCCAACTGGAACCTGATGCACATGCCGACAAATAAAAAGGTTAGGCTTAACGCCTAGTGAGCTCAAGAGTTTTCATTAGAGATAAATAAAACATTAACTTTAAGAATGTTATTTAAAATCATGATTTCCAAAATGCAATACATTTAATTTGAAAGCAACCAAAAATGAAATACATTAAATCTCAAAATAATCTCCTTTCATCATTCACCTTTTTCGTGGTTAAAAATCATAAAACAAACGCCCCTTTAAATAAAGCCAAAACCCAAAGCGCACGTAAAACATAACTGACATTAAAATGATCAAACACTGAAAACGCAGATAACTCCAACTTCCAAAACATCCCAATAACTCGAATGAGTTTCAATATCCAAAACCTTAAAACATGGATAAGTACCCATACTCAAACGTCATCGAAAATATGGATTATAAAACTCCATAACCAAAACAACACCTATCGGTGACGGGGAAGACCCGATTACATTGTACGTGGAACACAAAAGTAGGTCACATAATTATGTAGGAAATTAAAACATGTGGGTTACACAAATAAAAACCCACCGAGCTCAACTCCTCTAAGTCTATCACTCGAAAGCATCAAGTTAACTCCTCTGAGTCTATTCCTGAAAGTTCCAAAACAGGGGAACTTATGCACAAGGGAATTACACCTTACTGCCCATGAGACGTTGCCCGACCGTATAGGTCCACATCTTACTTATCATGGTGAGCCGATGCTTATTCCATGCCAAATGGTGAACCAAATGCCCAAAACGGGGACATAGGAACACCGTGCCTATGGATCCATTGCACTAACTAAACCATTACATGACTCAAAACGAATGAACCAGTGCATTCAAAACATGTAATTCTCAACTAAGATGCAGTAAATGTAAATCATAACCAAACGCTCGACATTGAGCTATTAAAAGTGGACAAGTATCCTCAAAACCCAACAAAATCCAAACCGAGCCATAAGCTCAACAAACCCAAAGACCCAACATTGAAAATCATATAGTGAAACCAAATGTAAACAACCCGCATGTATGTAAACCCATACTCCAATTTGTATAAATGACTCCAACGTAGTGTAGATTGGGACAAATCATTTTCCAAGTGTTTTATATCATTTATTCTCTCAAAACGTCCCATAACACAAACTCAAACACTTGTGTAAAATACACGATAAAATGTATTTAAAAACCTAAATTCTACTTCATGAAATAAATCCTTAAAATACCAAAATATATGATTTATTTATCAAAATGCCCAAAATCCCCAAATGTGGTATTTTACAAGTTTATAAAGTTAGACACTTCAACTAATCAAAGTTCATCAAATAACTCGACAGTTAATAATTTCATGTGAAACATATAAATACTTTAAAATAATCATTTTGGCATATACACCGTTTTCACAAATTAACTTGAACTCACCTTGCTAGATTTAGGCTAAATCTAGATTTTACCCCAACTTGAGCTTCCTTGAAGAAATTCAAATCCACAAGCAAAATCCTTCCAAAACCTAGATCCACAAATTTCCAACCATAAATAATCATATCCAACCATTTAGAATTGATCCCCAAACATCTTATATCAAAATCTCCATTTTTACCAAAACCCTAATTTCTATAGATGAGGAGAAGAGAGGATTACCTTAACCAAACTTGAATCCACCACCAACATACTTCTAGGGTCACCAAAATGACCTTAAATTTAACTCCTTAAAAGGAATGGAGAGGGTTTGGTGAAACCCTAAAACTTAAGGATTCTTGAAATGGAGAAGAAGGTGAAGAACTCAAGGTATAGCTTCCAAATCTCACCATTGATGAGGTCCAAACATGAGTAAGTAGAGGAGATTGACCATTATATGTAACCAAAATTGATATTAGTGAGGGTTGGAGAGTTGGGAGAGTTTAGGGTGAAGAGAATGGGAGGTTATGAAAAAGATCTCCCAAAAATTGGGCTTAAAAGCCTCCTAGAGCCCATCAGCGACTTTGATAGGCGATAGTGACAAGGTCACTATCGCGGGGCATTCTCTCCCGCTTGGTACCGTGACCCCTCGACCCTGCGCGACATTGCCTTGGCGAGAGTGACAGTATCACAATCGCCGGGCATTGTCGCCCCACTTGTACCGTGAGGTGTCCTTTTCCTGCGACAGTGCCCTGGCGAGAGTGACACTGTCACAATCGTCGGGCATAGTCGCCCCCCACGTAACGAGGCCTGACTTTTCGAGCGATTTCTCAAACGATGGCGATTCAATTCACGAGACACTCCAGAACCTTCACTAAAGACGATATCCATATTACTACTCAAGGGTTTAAGACGTGGGAAACCATTTTAATCACATACCAAAATTGCAAGTGTTACACGGTGGGGCACAGAGTTAGTTGTGGCGCGTTGGAAGAAGTAGGTTCTTTTGGGAATCCTTGTTGGATAGGGACATTGTAGGAGCACCATGACAACTGTCGATATTAAAGTCAACGAGTGTTGAGGTCATTGTCAGGACATTGAAAATTGGAGAAGTAACTAGGGTGTGGTTATTGGTTGAGTTATACAAGGGTGTAAGGGGTCATTCGGGGAAAGGCGTACCTAGTATGAGAATAGACCACCTTGTGTGGGCGTTATGAAAGCGGAAAGTTGCCGGTTCGATAGGTGATTTTTTATGGGATCTGATATGTTGCTTGGGAATGAGGTATTTAGCAAAAATGAAGCGGGTACGCTTTGAGTGCAATGGGCTTCGAGGTAGTGTGCCTTATTTTATGGACCATCTGAATTGGTTTCTTATAGATCGTGATGAGATGTCAAAGAACGAAAACTTATTCGATTGAACTAGATGATCATGATTTTGTGGTTCATCCAGAGTCGAGAAAGACAAACTCGTGAGATAACCTTATTTTTATCGGTGGACATGGAGAAGGTAATATATGTTATATGTGTAATTGTTGGTGAAGTTCTTGGTTGTTTTGTGCTGTTGTGGAAGTGGGTGAGAGGTTGGCTAGTGATGTTTTATGTCAAAATTGTTGTGCAAGTTATTCATGTGACGAGGAGTTTTTATGAGGTAAGTGATGGGATTGTGTTGTTGATAAAGAATAAGTGTGGGTGGAAATCTTCATTCAAAGACTTTTGTTGAGTACGCCAAGTATTAAGTATGTTGTTGAGATTCATGGATTTTAGAGTGGTGTATGGTATACCTATCTTTAAAATGAAAGGGGTGGAGTGGTAGTTGGTGTCTGCCTTAAAGAAAAGCCATGTGCGCTTGGGTCGCGGTGAGTTGTTTGGCGAGTTTATCTTACACCTTTGTTATATTGATGAAGATGTTGATTTGGCTAATTGTGATGTTCTGTAGTAGACCTGAGATCAGTGGGAATGTTGAATTACACCTTGTGTGTAAAGGAATTCTCATGAGTAGGCTACCCTGTTCTGGTGTATGAGAAGTGTGTGGTGGATTCGAGCCTTGGGTGTTAGTCTGGAATGTTCGAATTAGATTCTTGAGTGAGATTTGTGGCGAAACCGGTTGGCACAATAATGTAGATGTGCTTCCAGCATATTTGAATTGGCCGAAAATGAAGTGAGCAATGTTCCATGTTAGCTTGAGGAAGTAAAGATGGCATGTTGAAATAAGTGGACAAATTGGGAGTAGGAAGTTATCAAGTGACCCAGAAAAGTGTGAAGCTTCGATTATAGGTTATTGAATTCGGGTGCTTGAACTCTTAATGAGATTTTAAACAGGGGTTTTGGGTTCATGTTATGGTGCAAGGGTCGAGGGAAATCTATCTCGTGTGGTTGGTCAGAAACGGGCATCTACTAGAGAGTCGTGCCTTGGGAGCATGTGTATGATTTCGAGAAGGAATCGAAGGAGTAATTGGATGTAGTGTTCGAATTGAAGGAATGTTGGTTTAAACTTGGTAATATTGTGGGAAGCATTCCAAGCGACCTTGTCGTCCAGTGTTAAGTTAGCGGGAATGGTTTTGTGTGAGCATGGTCACTCCTTTTTGTAAAGCGAGTGAAACCTGATTTTATTTCATATATATATATATATATATGGACGATAGTTGGATGCAAGGAGAATGTGAATGTGTGTCTTCGATATTAGTTCAGTTTGGATTGGTAGATGCTTCAGGTGAGGAGTTATGGGGTTTCCTATTATTATCTATGTATTAGTGTGAGTGATTAAGAGGCGGAAGCGTATGAATTGGTTATCATTGGTGAGTTATAATCAGTGTGGTTCGGGAAAGAAGGTGGTATTTTCATTAAACGTATGTCGGATTGGGAGAAGTGATCTTAAAAATGCATGATATCCGATGAAGAAACTCATGACTGTAAGTTTATTGGGATACTCAAGGTTGACCTGGTGCTAATCTATAGATTTGAATGGTGATATATATTTTGTGCTCTGTAAAGGATGCATATTGTTGTGGCGTTATTTTCGGTAAGTTGTCCTTATAGACGCGTTTTAAAACTGTGAGTCCATGTGTATGGACAAACCGTGAGTCCAGGTGTATGGACAAACCATGAGTCCAGGTGTGATGTATAAATGGTATACCCAATGAGTTACGGGGAGACCATCCTACGTTTCATGTATCGAATTTGAAGAAGTGTTTGGCTGAATCCGATGTGGTGGTACCTGTAACACTCTAAAAATTAGACGGAAATCAGATTTGAAATTCCGGCAATATGACGTTTGAAAATAGAGAAACATCTCACCCAAAAATAGGGGATAATTTAAACCTGTATAAAAAGGATAAAATAATTCAACCCACGAGTATCATCCCACAACGGGGTATATAGTAAGGCATTTACAAACCAAATGATGAAGCATAAAACGACAACCTACTAATCTAAAATTTGGTTAACTAGATCATGGTCGGGTGTCGCAATCCTTCCAAAATGTATATCTTCAAAAGTCAAGGTATGTTGGTCACTATGTTTCTCAAAAAGACCACTCACGACCCCAAGGTCGTTCCCTCAGTCCCGACGTGCCCCACCGCTAAGATGATCTATCAAACATGACAACAAAGAACAAGTGTTAGGCTAAAGCCTAGTGAGAACAAGTCAAATAAAATGGAAGTACTAAACCCATTCGGAGTCACACGGAGGATATAACTGTGAGCTAAAACCAATAAATCAAATAAACCATTAGTGATTAAATATGGTACAAATAACACCAATCACATAATGAGGTCAACTCCTCTGAGTCTATTGCTCGAAAACATCAAGTCAACCCCTCTAGGTCTATTCTTGAGAGTTCCAAAATGGGGAACTCTAGCACAAGGGAATTACACCTTACTGCCCATGAGACGCTGCCCGACCGTGTAGGTCCACACCTTACTTATCATGGTGACCCGATGTCTATTCCGTGCCAAGTGGTGAACCTAATGTCCAAAACGGGGACATAGGAACACCGTGACTATGGATTCATTGCACTAAGACTAAAAACCAAAAACATTCAAATACATTCACAACTGATCATGTATAATATGGTAAAACCAAATTTACAGTTATAAAGTTTACCCATACGGAGTCTTGACTCCCCAACTTTAAGAAGATACCATTAACTAAAAATCATCAATAGAACATTATAAATCTCATTCCAATTTATAACAATATCAACAGTTACACCAACATTTGGATTCTTACCAAAACCCTAATTTCATCTTGGGATGCCAAAATTCCTTCAACAAACGTTGTTCAACCAATATATAAAGAATCTTAGAAAATCATTAATTTGTAGTTCAACTATATATTTCAAACATTTTTTATTAGGTTTTCAAAACCTTAATACCCCCAAGACCCATATTTAGGTCAAAATACAACAAACCCAAATACTTGTTTAAGAGACGTAAATAAAGCTTACAACACATAAACCCTAGTAAATTTTGTAGGGACAATGGGTAGAAAACTCACCTTGTAAGGGTTATTAGCAAACCCTAGATGATGATACTTGGAAGAGAAGGAGAGATGACACTTGAGCTTAAAACACAACTTCTTAAACCCAACCACCAACCTAAACCAACCCAATAAATGCATAAGAATCTTGCATTTAGTAGCAATGAATGAAGGGGGAGGAAACCCTACCTTTTTTCTCTCCCAAAATCGTCCTCAAGAGCTCCAAAATGCAAAACAAAGGGAAAAAGGGGGAAAATCCCGAATTTGGCCTGCAGACCCTTTCCCGCGGCTTTGGTCGTGGCTAGAGGTCGCGGTGTAAGCCGTGCGTGTCCTTGGCCTGGGGACTCCAGTGAGTCCCGCGGCTTTGGTCGCGGCCTCCAGGCCGCGCGGTAGCCCGCGTAAGTCCCTGGAGCTGCCATCAAACTCCTAAACCTCAAACACCTAAACCTGGAAATTTCCACACAAGAGGGAGAAACGTATGCAGCTGGGAGAGAATATACATACCTCGAATATACATATGTTCCCGATATGAAAGCAAAATTTACGGGTGTTATAGTACCGTTGGATGGCGCATGTGTAGAAGAGAAATTGAGTTACATAGAAGAACTAGTGGCCATTATGGATCATAAAGTGTAGAAACCAAGAAAGACAAATGATATCCTCTTAGTGAAAGTGCAATGACGATACCATAAAGGGCAAGAGGCAACATGGAGGTTGGAGCGGATATGAGGTCCCAATACCCCAGTTTGTTCAATGATGGAATTCCGGGGACATAATTCTTTTGACAGAGAGATATTGTAATAACCGTGACCAAAAGTAATGAAGTTGGGAATTCGGGTGAGTTGTTTCTCAAAACCTAAAGTATGGGGGCTAGTTGTAAATATGTTATTAGAGGGTTTTAGCCCTAATACCTTAGCCGCCTAATCATTCTCATATTGGAGAGGTCAAGAAATCAGGAAGATTTCCTTTATGCGGCTTGGGAGGCAAGTAAGGAGAATCAAGAAGGACAATTGGAGAAGATGACTCCACTCCTAAAGGTAATCCTAACCCTATCTATTAGCTTGTTTTTGGTGAGATTCGTGATTGAGGAGCCTCAAATTATTTGGGTAAGAGTAAGAATTGGTTGAGTTCTTCCAGACGATTCTTCCTTGATTAGAAAGTTAAAATATTGGAGTTGTTGTTCTTAATCCTTGATTGGGAGACTTGGTTTGGGGTTTCTCCTTCTTTGGAAGGATTTCCTTTCTGATTCGATCAAAAAACTCATCTTATGGGGAGTTGTCGCCATGACCGACTGCCTTTTTTCTGAATTCGACCGAGACCCGGGAGTCGGGGTCTTGGGAATAGTTAAACCGGGGAGTCCGGTCGAAGAGGGGTCCTGGGAAAGGAAACCCGGGAGGTGGGGTCTGGGGAAGGGGATGGTCGCAAGGGAGTCGGGGTTGAGAGGACCCGAGAGTCGGGTTGGGGGACGCCCGGGAGGCGGGCTGAAGAGGACCGGGAGTCGGGATGGAGAATACCTGGGCATCGAGTCGTTAGAGGATCCGGGAGGCGGATACCCAAAAGGGGGAGTCCCCCAGGTGTGAAGCCGACCGGTAGGGTTAATCTAGGGGGAAGTTAGACTCGAGATTTTGTGAGTGGGTTCGATATAGTATCGTCTGAAGTTCTAGGTATCTTATCACCCTAACTTCCTTGTTCATAGGTGTTTGGATTAAGAACACAAGTGCGGATTCGAAGGGTAAATCAAAAGCGACATTGAGTTTTCTAACTAAATTCTTTTAAGATATTTATGCTATTAAAGGCAGGTGAAGTTTATTTAAAGCATTACTATTACTTATGCGTTTATTATGCATGCGAGATTTATTAAACGTGAGTTATGCTTTTGTTGATGTTGTGGAATGTATGTATACATTGTTATTGGCGAGTTCTGGCTTAAGTCGGGGGTGTGTCCCGCATATGCTCATATCGGGACGGGGGGGGGGGGGGGGGTGTCCCTTTTATGCCATTAGGGGATGTGTTCCAAAAAAAAAGGCAGTATGAGCCAGACACGTCACCATGTGTGACTTCATTGTGTGCCAGAATCGTGATCTGTGAGAATGGTGTTTTCTAAACTGAATTGGTTTATTTTGTTATAAATCTTTATGTGATGTTTTGGCAAGGAACTGTTATTAGAGGGACTCATTAGACCTTTCGGTCTAACCCTCTCTCTTTCAAAAACTAAAACCTTTTCAGGTAAGCATGAGGTTGGTGGCTCGGGTAAAGGGAAAGGAGTAGCTCTGAGCTTGATGGCATAGCCTAGAAGCATGATGTCTTAGCCTTCCAAATTTTCGGTTGTTTTATATGTAGTCTCAATTGTGTAATAGGTGTTTCCGTAAACCTTGGATATTTGACTTCTGTCATTGGCCGTTTTGGCAATATTTATACCTTTGATTTTATGCTTTATTTACATGGGTTCTGGGTTGTTACAATTACTGTTCCAAAACTGTAACACCCTAAAAATATAGGTAAATTTCAACCTAAATAGTAGTAAAATATAATATATTATGTATTACCCTAAAATCTAGGAGGAATTTAAACCTGAAAAAATGACATAAAATTTACATTTATAAATTGTAGTCACCCAAACAGGGGATATTGTAAAAAGCATTTACATCAAACAAAGATGGAATGATAATCAACAACGTAGTAATCTAAACTATGAGAAATTCATATTACACACGGGTGTCATCATCAACTTCCCAAAAACTTCTATAATGTAGTGTATGCCAAATCTTCCAAAAAGAGCTATTCCCAAAAGGTTTGCCTTCTAGAGGACACAACTCTCCTCTCAAGACCGTGCCACCCCACCGCTAGGAGAACTTGATATACACATCACTTTCAGAAAAAGTGTTAGGCTTGGAGCCTAGTAAGAACAACCAGTAAGTATGAGAAAATAAAAGAACAATGCATAATTAAATATTCTTGAATAATCCAATGCAATTAAGAACATCAATTTTAAGTCATCAACGTGTTTACTCTTATGTAAGACGCGAGAGACCCGTTCCACCATAAGTTGTGACGGAACACATAAGTAGGTCACAACCCATACGGTGCACAAATCAAGAATGGATGTTTACTGCATCAACGCTATCCAAGTCTTTAGCCATTTCCGAACATCAACTCTATCCAAGTCTTTAGTTCGGTATAAACATGGGTTCAACTCTATCCAAGTCTTTAGCCCAAAGTATCATCAAGTTCAACCCTATCCAGGTTTTTACCTTAGGACCTCACCACTCTTGATAACATGTTCCATTTAAGGAATTATCACGTATTAAATCCCAATCCCAATCCCAATCATGTAGGCATCAACACATAATTCTCACAAACATGAATTAGTCTGACTAAACATGTATATAGATCCACAACATTTTAGTCTAACTCCCTTCCTCACCATACATACCATACCAATGCCAAACATATATATAACAACACTTGTATCTCAAGAAAACCAACATAATTATGTAAGTACAACCTCTATAAATAACTCCATATTTTTGCAAATGCTCATTTGGTTTTCAAAACTTCACATAATTCAAAGAAGTCATTTGTTATAAACATCCAACCGTTTCTCATCATTATTTCCCCAAAATGCCAAAAATATGTCAAAACCCTAGTTTGACCTAGTGATTCCAAATAACCCAAATAAAAAAAGATGGTGCAAAAAGCTTTCAAGAAACATAAAAGGAAGGTTTTAATGTGTATATAGTTTTGAAAACAAGTATGGATGAACTTACAATAATGGTTTTGATGAAAACCCCAAACCCTAGAACTTCCTCACTTGAAGAGATGACAATGGAGAGGGTGGGTATTAAACTCTAGCTTCCAATCTTGACTTGAGACACCAAATAATGAAATAAATGTAAGTAAATGCACCTTAGGAAACCCTAGAACTGAATTAAGTGAGAAAGAGGTTGAGAGAGAGATCTTGAAGAAGGTTGGTGAATAAGTAAATGAGAATAAAGGAGGAGAAAGGGTTTAAAAACGTTCAGGGCCCGTCGGCGATTGTGACATGCTACTATGTCCTTAGCATAGTCGTCGGGCATAGTTGCCCGAAAAGGAAGACCCGCGGTACACCACCCCCAATTGTGCCCCGCGACAGTGACCCGGGCATAATCACCGGGCACTGTCGCCCAACCTGTGCCGAGACTCCACCCCGACCCGCGAGTGTGACACGCGACTATGCCATAGGGCATAGTGGGAATTCTCGCCCAGACAGTACCGACAACTCCAAAATTTGATTTCCACAAGGCCGCTATGACGGGTTCAAGGAGAGGATTAGAACTACTTACTTTACACAAAATCCTTTGATATCATTATGTGAAAATTAATATGACAAGAGAGTTTACCGAAAATTCCGAGCGTGACATATTAAATATAAGGAAATCACCTAAAAAGGGGGGAAATAGTAATAGCATTTACAATATCTATTAATGGACTTTTATAGAATGACAACATACTAATCTAAACCATTTACATCTAGATTAAGACAGTTGTCAACTCAATCTCCCAAAAATATCTATTTGGTTATGTACGCCAGTTCTAGATATTTATCTCCAAAAATCATCGCTATCGACCCAATGCTCGTCCCTCAAACCTTAGGAACCCCGCCATTAACGGAACCTGATATACATGTCATTTAAGAAAAAATGGTAGGCTTTATGCCTAGTGAGAACAAACATTTTATATAGATGAAGAATGCATAAATGTCAATATAAATGATTTCCAAATAACCACATAAGAACCTTACGGCCTAAAAAGCATCTTACGATAATGGAGGAGACTCGATTTCCAAGGATCGTAGCGGAAGCACTCGAGGATCCTAGTCATACTCATTCACTAGGATTATATTTATGGCCATTGGCTAGTATCTCATCCCACATAACAGTACCAAGTTGCCTCTGAGGACCCAATGTCTCAACTAGTTACAAAGGGGAACAACATCCCAAATAAACCGACTCCTATACTTATGGATCAATTACTAACAGTCTGCGGCTAGTCACAACTTCGTTTGTGACTAATCTATAATAGCACATATAGTTATCATAATAGAATTCCCATAAAATGATTTCCATACCAAATCAACTTTCATGCCTTTAAACACCATAAAAGACCCATAAATGGTCATTTTCATTTTCAACACAAAATATCACTAAAGAAAGGTTTTCCAAACATTTACTACACTTTTAGAACAATCTTTGTCCAACAACAATAACTATCCATTCCTAAGTGAAACCTCCAATTTTAGAGAAAACACCAATGAACTTAAAACACTTAACCATGAATATGCAAATAAGATATATTTTACAACTTAAAACATGGTTCTCAACATCCCAAAATAAGGTTAAAACCCTAAAAATCTCCAATACCCATTTTTAGTCAAAAACTTGCAAATAACGAAAATATAAACAAGGAGATGTTCACAGGTTTAAAAGTGTAGTTAAGACATGTATAAAATTTAAAATGTAAGAATGAACTCATAATACTAGGTTTTGTCTAAAACTTAGAAATTCTCCAAAACCTTAAAACTTGAGGATGAAGATGGTGAGATGAAGGATTTCTCGAAGTATCTTCCAAATCTTAGTTGATGTGAGAGGAATCACTTGAAATCCCAAGAAAATGCTTTGATTCAAAAAAATGACTTTAATGGTGAGGGTTTGGTTTTGGGAGAGAAAGGATGAGGTAGTTGAAGGAGTAAATGAGAAAGGGAGTGAATGAGAAAGGGAGTGAATGAGAAAAAAAAAAGACTAAAGGGTTTTAAACCCAATTTTGGTTCGGGTGAGTTTGAAGTTAGTTCGGGGCCAAACAACCCACTTGAAAGTCGCCCGAAAGGCATTTGGGTTTAGTGTCAAAACAGTCCCCGACGTGAGTTTGAAGTTAGTTTGGGGTCAAGCAACCCACTTGAAAGTCGTCCGAAAGGCATTTGGGTTTAGTGCGAGAGCGGTCCTCCGCGTGAGTTTGAAGTTAGTTCGGGGCCAAGCACCCACTTCAAAGTCGCCCGAAAGGCCCAAAACTTGATTTTGATTTTCTTTTCAACAATTCAACTAATCCCGATCTGAGACCCGTTTATCTATAAAATGACCGCCTACCTATATACTATAGACGCGATTATTAGGGAGAGACTCTATTTACAAAATTCCGGGCGTGTCACAAACTCTACGCCATTCAAACTCCATAAACACTGGTATCACTCCCCCTCGCCACTCCTCATCGCGTCATCATTTATGTTCTCCATATTGCCTATCATGTTGTTGGCCCCTGCCATTAATCTCCCCTTTTAGATCTATTTTTATCTTTTGATTATTCTCTTTTGATAGATAAAAACATATCAAAAGAGGAGATCAATAGCAGGGGCCAACAGTGTGATAGGCGATATAAAGAATGGAGAACGATAGGGAAACGATGAGTGGTGGTGGGGAGCGATATCGTTGTTTGTGAGAGGTTTGAATGGCGTAGGGTTGGGAACGGTATAACTGATTTAGGTTTTTTTACTTTAAAACCCTTCTAGGGCCTGTTTGGAAATAACTTAATGAGCATAATGAATTCATAAGCTTATTCTCTCAGCCATATTGTGGTATTTGGAAGCGGCTTAATGATATAATAATGAGCTTACCGAATAAGATTTTAGAAGGCACCCTTATGCTTACAGATACCACATTTCCACCACTACCTTTTGAAATTCAAGGGAGAAAAAACCTAACCTACTTCTCCCATATCTCTCACTATCTCTCTCAATTGAAAACCTAACCACCCTGAGTAGTCTTTGATTTTATGTTTCTCTCTTTTTCTATACCATAATCATTGGACTAGGGTTTGATTTTTCTCTCTCTCACACACACACACTCACACACACACACACACACACACATATATATATATATATATTATTTTTTATTTTAAGGATTAGATTTTGGGTTTGATTTTAGGTTTCATGTTCTTAAGATATTGATTTTGTGATTGAGATTTTTAATCACAGCTTCATGTTTGTATCTGATTTAAGGATTGATTTCCTTGATGTTCTTGAGATTTTTTTAATTTAATTTGTGTTTGGAGATCAATCTTTTGATCTTTAATGAGTTTTTTTTTAGTTTTGTCAACCTGTTATGTAATGGTGTTTGGATCAATAAAACAAAAACTAACTAGAAGGGTAAAATGGTCATTTTTATTATTCAGACAGTTTGTCCAACACAACAACCAAACAACAATTTCATTTAATCCACACAGACAACTTTATGCATAAAGTCAACTTTATTCATATATGACTTATTGAAAAAACAACCAAACATCCCCTAGTCGCTTACAGGTAGTATTTTTGTTAAAAGAATGTAGGTAACGAATTTTTAAATGTTTAATGATTTATTTATTCAAAAAACATTCAGGGACTTAATGATTCAAAATAAGAAAATTTAATGGTTTTTGCATTTAAAAAAATAGTTCAAGGACTTAGTCATTCAAAATAAGAAAGTTTAATGATTTTTTCATTTAAAAAAATGGTTTAGTGGCTTAATCAATCAAAATGAGATCGTTCATTGGGTTTTCTAAACTTTTTCCGACTGTAAATGATTAATTACATAGATTTTGATAAGATCTTTAAAAACACTTAATTTATATTTAATAAATCAAAATCAATGTAATTAATATATACAGATAATCTTACTAAAAACATTTTAATTTTTAAAAATCATTAAAAATATCATTGTTCTAAAAAACTCGTTTTACAACCGTCATGGCGCGTCATGGCACCAAGGCTTATGTCTCACACCACGTTATGTCCATGGCACGTCATGGCCTAATGCACAACTTCGTAATGCAATATTTGATTTTTCTTTACGTTTTTAATGTCTTATTTGCAAGTTTTTTAATATATACCATAATTTAACTTGCTTATTGTTATTGACTCATTGAGTAACACTACAAAACAAACGTTTTTATATATGATATTATATACGAATTAGAAAAATGACGCCATAAGTCACGCCTTGAAAACGCCATGTCTTCGTCGTGGCTCCTAAGGCTTAAGGCTTGGCCTCGTCGCCACGCCACAGCTCACGCCATTTAGAACCTTGAAAAATATATATAAAAAACGTTGTAAGATCAAACATTATTTTCTTTGTGTTATGAATGAATATGGAATGGATGTCAATCCCCTTTGTATTTGGTAAAGATATGTACCATATATGTATTGTGTTTCTTGGTAGCTAAGAAATATGTATCTATATATATGTATCATCTATTGAATAAGAGAATAAGCTTTTGGCTCTCATATCTCCATCTCTCTCAATCTCGCCATCTCTCTCTCTACTCTCAGTTATTCATAACACGTTATCAGCACGAGACTCTTGACGAAGGAGACTAGGCGACACCAAGGAGAAGCAAACGACGAAACAAGAACGCTCAAATCCCCTAGGGTTTCACCTTTAAAGGTCAGTTTTAATTTTGCCCCACAATCTTTTTTCGGTCAATCTGATTCTACCCCATTCTTCTTACCACCCTATCACAAAAGATAAAACCACGTTTAGGTTTATTTTTCCACGTTCATCAAATATAAAAATATGTCTTTAAACATCAAAACAATTAATTTTATAAATAAAGTTTGCAAGTTTAGGCATAAATTTTGATATTTTAGCACATAAAGATTTTTGATAACAACCAAACTTGTTTTTTTTTACAATCAATTGTATCGTTTTTTTTTCTCGAAAAATAATCAAAGCTTTATATTCCTAATTCATGTATCCAATTCAAATAAATTGTTTATGGAATCGGAATTTTGTTTTAAACAATTGAATCGTTATAAAACCATAAAAAAATTATTATTAAAGTTATTAACTTTTATATTTTATGATAGTTAAACATGGCAAATCTTGCAAAACTTGAATTTTTGGCTTTGGATATCACCGGGAAAAACTACTTGTCTTGGGTAGAGGTGTGCATCGGTCGGGTCGGGTCGGGTACCCAAACCCAAAACCCGATCGGATATTCGGGTAGCATGGAATCCCCCGAAATCCCCCCGCTTAAAGATCGGGTAGTTCGGGTGCGGGTGAGGTTGGGTTCGGGTGGTTCGGGTCGGGTGGTTCGGGTTGGGCTTCAATGGGCTTTTTTTTTACCTGTTTTATCAAACTACAAATTACAAATTGTTAAATTACAACTTTAAACTACAACTACAAATAACAACTTTAAAGTTTAAACTACAAACTACAAATTATAATGTGTAAAGTGTAAATGTGTAATGACTATTCAATATGACAATAACAAATTACTAATCAATAATCAGAAAATGAAAACTAATCAATAACAACGTAATGTAATAGTTAATGTATTCATGTGAACTAGTCCATATTAGCTTCATTGTTTCAACCATATAGGAATTTAGGATTTAGTTTGTTTAGGTTAGTTTTATAAAATAATAAAACTGATTTTTTTTAAAAATAAATAATTTCGGATATTTCGGACGGGTCGGGTTTGGGTTTTGGGTACCCAACCCGATCCTACTTTATCCGATAATTAAGATCGGATCGGGGGGTTCGGGTTCGGATATTTCGGGTCTCGGATTTTAGCCTAAATATTGGGTCGGGTCGGGTAGTTCGGGTCGGTCGGGTTCTGCTCACCCCTAGTCTTGGGAATTGGATGCTGAAATACATCTGGATGTTAAGGGCCTCGGAAAAACAATCAAAGAGGAAACCAGGAAACTACCCAGGATAGGGCAAAGGCGATGATTTTCTTACGCCATCATCTACACGAAGCCCTAAAAACTGAATACCTCACTATAAAAGATCCACTCATCCTCTGGAAAAATCTGAGAGACCGCTACGATCACCAAAGAACCGTGATATTGCCAAAGGCACGTTATGAATGGGTTCATCTAAGATTTCAAGACTTCAAGTCAGTAAGCGAGTATAACTCAGCTATGTTTAGAATTACCTCTCAATTAACCCTATGTGGGGAAAAGATCAATGATGAGGAGATGTTAGAAAAAACATTATCCACCTTTCACGCCTCTAATATGCTATTGCAACAACAATACCGTGAAAGGGGATTTAAGAAATACTGTGATTTGATCTCATGCTTACTAGTAGTTGAGCAAAACAATGAGCTCCTTATGAAAAACCATGAGACCCGTCCTACAGGCACCGCCCCATTCCCAGAAGCGAATGCGGCAACATATAATGATCAAAACAGAATTAAAGGACGCGGTCAGGGTCATGGTCGTGGTCGTGGTAGAGACCGTGGTCACGGTCGCGGTCGAGGAAGTGGTCGTGGAGGATATCTTGGTGTCCAATTTAATACCCCAAAGCTACATACCCATGAAAAGAAAAACTCATATGAGAAGAAAGAAAAACCGACAAGTAGTACATGCAATCGTTGTGGCATGGAAAATCATTGGGCCCGAACATGTCGAACAACAAAGCATTTGGTTGAACTTTATCATAAATCCCTCAAGAATGAGAGGAAAGGGGCAGAAGTGAATTACACTTATGAGCAAAACGAAAGCCCTGATGGTCCTGAAGACCACAACAAAGCAACTCACTTGGATGTTGGAGATTTTATTATCAATGAATGAGCACTATCCCAAAATTAAGAAATATGTCAAGTTTTTTTTTCTTCTTTTGTTTTCATGTATTTCCTATTTTAGTAAACGAGCAAGATATTTATGGAATTTAGTGATGAACATCATATTGTATGAATTTCTAAAACAATATTCTCATCTTATACAAACTTGAAAAAAAAAAAATCAAACAGTAAGTTGTGCGACTCATACCGTGGGCAAAGCCGCGGGTATACCCGCGCGACTCACTGTTTTACCTTGACATTGTAGTCATTTATTATACAATCCAACAAAACCTACTCTATTTTACTTGCTGGAAATTTATGAAATTTTAATGTTTCCTTTTAGAAAATATGGATTGCTTAAAACAACTGGATATTGATGACGAGGACATATGTCTGGTGGATAGTGCATCAACACACACAATCCTCAAGAAAAAGAGTTATTTTTCTCACTTATCTATGCAAAAGGCAAATATCAACACAATATCCGGAAGTACAAATATAATTGAAGGTTTTGGAAAAGCACATGTGCTATTACCAGGCGGTACTAATTTGGAAATTGAAAGTGCACTTTATTCCCCCAAGTCTCACATAAATTTACTGAATTTCAAAGATATCCGTAAGAATGGATACCATATTGAGACTACAACAGAAGAACATACTGAATATATTCACATTACAAGTATGATGACAGGAAAGAAACAAATGTTGGAAAAATTGCCTATGTTTTCTTCCGGTTTATACTACACTAAAATAAGTGCAACCGAATCAAATGTGGTCATAAACCAGAAGTTTATGGACCGAGAAAGATTTATCCTTTGGCATGACCGGTTGGGCCATCCCGGGTCAGTAATGATGCGAAAAATAATAGAACAATCATGTGGGCATACTTTGAAGAACCAGAAAATCCTTCAAGCTAATAATATCACTTGTGTTGCTTGTTCACAAGGAAAACTAATCACTCGCCCATCACCAGCCAAAGTAGGGTTTGAATCCCTTAATTTTCTGGAAAGGATACAGGGGGGTATATGTGGGCCAATACACCCCTCTTGTGGACCATTTAGGTATTTTATGGTTTTAATTGATGCATCAACCAAATGGTCACATGTATGCTTATTATCAAGTCGCAATCTGGCGTTTGCGCGATTACTTGCCCAATTAATACGATTGAGAGCACATTTTCCAGATTACCCTATCAAAGCAATTCGTTTAGACAATGCTGGTGAATTCACATCCCAAGTATTTAACGACTATTGTATGTCTATTGGGATAAAAGTCGAGCACCCTGTAGCTCACGTTCATACGCAAAATGGGCTTGCTGAATCGCTTATCAAGCAACTACAAATGATAGCCAGGCCAATGATTATGAAAGCTAAATTACCAGTTTCCGCCCGGGGCCATGCTATCTTGCACGCAGCAACACTAATTCGCATCAGGCCAACAAGTTATAACGCCTCCTCCCCTTTAAAAATGGTTTTTGGTCAGGAACCTAATATTTCCCATCTAAGGATTTTTGGATGTACGGTTTATGTTCCAATTGCTCCACCACAACGCAAAAAGATGGGACCTCAAAGGAGGTTGGGAATATATGTCGGATACGAATCAGTATCTATAATCAAATATTTAGATCCATCAACGGGGGACTTATTTACGGCTCGATTTGCTGATTATCACTTTAATGAATCAGAATTCCCAGCATTAGGGGGAGGGACTAAACAGCTGGAAAATCAAAGTAAAATAAGCTGGAGTGAATTATGATTATCTCATCTTGATCCTCGAACTAAACAATGTGAACTAGAAGTTCAAAAGATAATTCACTTGCAAGGACATGCAAATCAATTACCAGACGCATTCAATGACCCAAAGAAAGTGACAAAGTCACATGTGCCAGCCGCTAATGCTCCCGTTAAAATTGATATCCCAAAGGGGCAAGACAACTTAAGCAATGAGTCTAGAGCACGCTAGAAGCGTGGTAGACCAATCGGTTCCAAAGATAAAAATCCTCGAAAGAAAAAGAGAGCTAATAGCCAAGATGGTCAAAACGAGGTAAGAGAAACGCCAGAAGAGTCTCCCGAAGAGACACTAGACATGATGGTTCCAGAAGAACCTCAGGTACCTGAAAATGAAGAGATCTCAATAAATTATATCATGTCTAGAAAAGTATGGAATCGAAACAAAACCGACGTCGATGATATTTTTGCATATAATATAGTGCTGAATGTGATTGAAAATGAGGAGGATCAAGAACCAAAATCTGTTAATGAATGCATGCATAGAAAAGATTGGCCAAAATGGAAAGACGCAATGCAAGCAGAACTGAATTCACTAATGAAACGGGAAGTTTTCGGACCTGTCGTCCGTACACCTGAAGGTATAAAACCTGTCGGGCATAAATGGGTCTTCATAAGGAAACGTAATGAGAAAAATGAAATTGTGAGATATAAAGCACGACTAGTAGCACAAGGATTCTCACAAAGACCCGGAATCGATTATGAGGAGACTTATTCTCCCGTGGTGGATGAAACTACTTTCCGATATCTTATAAGTATGGTAGTACAAGAAGGGATTGATATGCGTCTAATGGATGTCGTGACAGCTTATTTATATGGGTCACTTAACACTGATATTTACATGAAACTCCCCGAAGGATTGAAATTGCCTGAATCATGTAAAGTAAGTTCTCGAGAACAATGTTCAATCAAGCTAAATAAATCATTATATGGTTTGAAACAGTCAGGGCGTATGTGGTACAATCGCCTTAGTGAATATTTACTAAATGAAGGTTATAAGAATGATTCGATTTGCCCGTGTATCTTTATAAAGAGATCTGGACCCGAGTATGTCATAATTGTCGTGTATGTGGATGATTTAAATATAATAGGGACTCCTGGTGAGCTTCCTCGGGCAATAGAATACTTGAAAAAGGGTTTCGAAATGAAAGATCTTGGAAAGACAAAGTTTTGTTTAGGGCTACAAATCGAAGACCTTAAAGGTGGAATTCTTGTGCATCAAGAAACTTATATAGATAAGGTGTTGAAAAGGTTTTATATGGATAAATCACATCCAATGAGCACCCCTATGGTTGTAAGGTCGCTTGATGTTGAGAAGGACCCTTTCCGACCTCCAACAGATAATGAAGATATCCTTGATCCTGAAGTACCATACCTAAGTGCTATTGGGGCACTTATGTTTCTCGCTGGTCATACCAGACCGGACATATCATTCTCTTTGAATCTACTAGCGAGATATAGTTTGTGTCCAACGAAGAGGCACTGGAATGGAATAAAGCAAATACTTCGATATCTTCAGGGTACTAAAGATTTGGGTTTATATTTCGCTATCCCATCAAAAACAGGTTTAATTGGTTTTACAGATGCTGGATACTTGTCAGATCCTCATACTGGTCGATCACAAACCGGGTATGTGTTTACCGTTGGTGGAACAGCGATTTCCTGGCGCTCCACAAAACAGACTATAGCAGCCACTTCATCCAATCATGCTGAGATCTTAGCTATCCACGAAGCCAGTAGGGAATGTGTTTGGTTAATAAATGTAATACAACACATTCGTGGATCTTGCGGTATTATTCTTGATAAGGAGTTACCAACAGTCTTGTATGAAGACAATGCGGCTTGTATCGCTCAACTCAAGGAAGGGTACATTAAAGGAGACAGAACCAAACATATACTTCCAAAGTTCTTCTTCACACATGATTTGCAGAAAAGCGGCGACATCAGTGTTCAACAAGTTCGTTCGTGTGAGAACCTAGCTGACCTATTCACCAAGTCACTTCCGAACTCAATGTTTCAAAGGTTGGTTCGTGATATTGGGATGCGTCGACTGAAAGAGCTCAAGTGATGTGATTTTCAGGGGGAGAAAATACGCGTTGCACTCTTTTTCCCTTGATCATGGTTTTGTCCCACTGGGTTTTCCTGACAAGGTTTTTAACGAGGCAACAACCCCAAGCGTATTTGGAGTAATTATGTACTCTTTTCCCTTCACTAAGTTTTCCCACAGGGTTTTACTTGGTAAGGTTTTTAGCGAGGCATAGTACTCTTGATAGACATCCAAGGGGGAGTGTTATGAATGAATATGGAATGGATGTCAATCCCCTTTGTATTTGGTAAAGATATGTACCATATATGTATTGTGTTTCTTGGTAGCTAAGCAATATATATCTATATGTATGTATCATCTATTGAATTTGGCTCTCATATCTCCATCTCTCTCAATCTCGCCATCTCTCTCTCTCTACTATCAGTTATTCATAACACTTTGGAATTTATTGTGTTAATACGTCTTTCCTCTTTTTAAATAAATACGATAGGTTTTATTTAGGTATATTTTAATGTTAAAAAGATTTAAATCTAATTTACCTTTTTGTATTTATTACCTATCATTAATGATCTACAGCATTGTTAAAGTTTGTTTAAAAGAATTTTCTATGTTATCTTTTATACAATATTTATATTTAATTACACGACAAATCAAGTCAAATATTCCTTACAAATAAAATAAAAAATCTTTCAGCCTTTACTTCACATGGTTTTGGGATAAAATAAAATTATAACAAATAACTTAAATATCAATCTTATAATTAAATCAAATGCGTTAAATATATAAATGAAATTGATTTTTCGGAGAAACAACTTTTAAATTCTATCATTCTAAAGTCTTACAATAAATATTGGGAAAAAGTCTAAAAAAACTCCAATAAACTATTTGGTTTTAGATAATTAAATCTATAAACTGTTTTTTTAATGATAAAACTCTTACACTTTCTAAAACAGGTTAAATACATTCTTGTAACCTGTAAAAACTTTTACAGGTTAATGTAAAAAATTTAAGTCCCTGAGTTTTTTTTAACAAATAAAATATCTAAACTTTTTCCTAAATCTTTTTACCAAATAAATTTTTGAACTTTTTTTGAGCAAATAAATCTCAAACTTTTTTTAAAAACAAAATCATAAACTTAGTTTTAAATAAATAAAGCCATTTTTTTTGCATGAACAAAGAAAATATATACAATTTCTCTCACATAAAATAAAGCAAAATGAAACAATTAGAGAGAGAAAAATTGTACCATTTTTATTACTAATTCCAAAGCATTTAAAAGTCATGCCTAAAACATAAATAGATACATACAAAATATACCAAAAATAAGGTCAATCCTTTCACAAAATATACCAAAAAAGGTTCATCCCTTCCTAAATATACCAAAAAAATGTCGAAAAGATATGTCACACTAACAGGAATATACCAAACGGTATTTCCTTTGCAGATGTGT
Source organism: Arctium minus (assembly GCA_954870635.1). Lineage (NCBI taxonomy): Eukaryota > Viridiplantae > Streptophyta > Magnoliopsida > Asterales > Asteraceae > Arctium > Arctium minus. The sequence goes on along the minus strand of OX941081.1, from coordinate 23,464,258 downwards.
TTCATTCATTTACTTGATGGTGTACATGAATGTCATGAGACTCTTCCTTTAAATTAAACATCACTTTTGATAAATTTCTGTTAGTGGATAAACATATTTTTTGGGCATTTTTTTGGTTCATTTGTGAAAGGGATGAACGTTTTTTCGATATATTTTGTGAAAATGATGAGTGTTTTTCTGGTATAATTTATGAAATGATTGGCGTTTTTTTTTTATATTTTGTGAAATGATGAATATAATTTTTGTATGTATCTATTTATGTTTTAGACAACTTTTGAATGCTTCAGAATTAATAATAAAAATGGTATATTTTTCTCTCTTTAATTGGTTCATTTTGCTTTATTGTCGACGAGAGGATTTGTATATATATTTTTGTTTATGCAAAAAAGAAAAAAAAAATTTGATTTATTGGTTCAAAATTAAGTTCATCATTTTGTTTCTTCAAAAAAGTTTGGGATTTATTTGTTCAAAAAAAGTTCAAGATTTATTTGGTAAAAAGATTTAGGAAAATAATTAGAGATTCATTTGTTAAAAAAATTAAAAGCTTAATCATTCAAAATTAGATAGTTTGTTGGGTTCTTTTAGACTTCTCTTAAAAAATTTATCATAATTAACTTGTTTTTACAAGTTACAAAAATGTATTTAACCGGTTTAGAAAGTTTAAGGGTTAATTTATCATTCAAAAAAATAGTTTAAAAACTTAATCATTCAAAATCATGTACTTTGTTGGGTTTTTTTCAGACTTTTCCCTAAATATTGCAAGCAATTTAGGGTATCATTGACCTACTTATGTATTTTTGACATTGTATATGTATTTGTTTATAAATTACAAATTTACAACTAAGCAGCTACTAGAGATGGCAACCGGGTCCGGATATCGGGGAAAAAAATCCTTCTCCGTCCCCATCTCCATCGGGGAATCAGGGATTTTTCCCCTTTACAAAATTTAATTTTTTATATAACCCATTTATAAATGTCAATTTCACGTTTAAACAATATATTACTCTAAACTTCAATCAACCAAATTTAATTTGTTGTGTGAATCCCGGATTGCTTAAGTAACAATGATAATTGAAAATTTAATTGTATTGAATAATTGAGAGAGTTACAAACATAGGATTGAAAAACAAACTCTCTCTCTAAACCTGATAAGCACACAATCTTATCTCTCAACTTCTAACCCTAATGATTAGAAAACACACTTTAAATACTAAGGGCTTAAACCTAAAGGCCCAAGCCCATTAGAAACCAAATAAGCCCAATGCTTAATAAAAGGCTTTTATAAATCGATAAATAATAAACAAATAAACTATATAAATGCTTTATATAACTTTCCACGCACTCGGACTTTCAGTCCTAACAATCTCCCCCTAAAGTTGTATAAATGATTTATCTCTTTGAAATCTTCACTTCTTGATCTTCTTTCCCTCTTGAATCTCTGTAACACTTTGGTGTTGCTTGTCTTCATGTCATTCCATACTCCCCCTTGAATAAAGCTCTTGGTCTTCATAATTTCAACTTTGTCACCAGATTCAATGTACCATAGTCTCGACTGAATGCACTATTGAGTAGCTTTCAACTGTAGAAACTCAACACATCGGATCAACACACAAGAAAGATAATGTGCGAGTTACGTGACATTCCACAGTGCATATTCAGTTTAAAAACAAAGAATCTATTTTTGAACTGCGAATTGACTTGACTTTCAGCTTAAGAACTTGTAGAACCAATCAGCTCGTAGGTGGAAGTAACTTGTAGCGAACACCACTTGATGAAGGGTAAAAGAACCAATGCAATCTTGAAATCCATGGCTTTTCAACCTCAGATTTAAGAAAAATAGGATATGTTGCTCCCCTTCTGCTTTTGCTAACTCCCCCTCAACATGATAATCTATCTTTGAAACTTGTGTCGTTGTTATTGCATTCTCCCCCTCATGATGATTAGGAGAATCCTAAGCATCATGTATGTTCAAAGACTAATAGGATGAGTAGCAAAAGATAATATAAAACATTTAGTAACCAAGATGGGGTAATCAACTAACACAGAAACACATTAGTAACTGTTATCACAACAATTAAGAATAATTATGTGGCCTATTTTCAGAGTTGGCAAGGGGGTATCTCTGATAGGACTTCCAGTTATCACTGAAGTAAGGTTTTAAGAATCTACTTCTCAAACTGTTCTGGCAATATCACAGAGATATGCTATTGGAATCACAAAGATTCGTGCGTGTGTGAAAGAAATATAAATATGTATCTTTTCGGCTCAAAGATTGATTCAACCTGGGACGCAGGTTCATAAATCAATAGACACAGTGAGATGGATATGAAGTTCGGAGACCAGAGCTGATGTCTTCCTTTTTCAATATTTAATACCTCCGAGTGAGGAATAGATAGATTATGTGTTAATTCTCCGTGCATCTATGAAACAAGTATCTTTTGAGAGATACTTGAGTGGCTAGGTAGGGTGACACGAGTTATTGACACTGGGTCCATGTCTATTTCAATATTCATCTCCAAAGAACGAGAATGAATAGATTATGTGATAACCCGGATAACTGACTCGGTTTGGTAAGGACCAATAATTCTTTTAAGTCCTGTCACATCCGCACCATTTTTTTTCTTTTTCTTTTTTTTTCCATTCCGAACTCATCTATCAATCTAGACCCCTCACTGATATCTATGAATAGGATGTGTTTCTTGGGTAGGTCCTTTCGGTTCTGGATTGACCATAGAAACTTTATGAGCCCTAACACTCCTTTAACTCACCAAGATAGAACATTGAAGTAAAATTTCTGATTAGAGATAATCAGAAGTCAAAAACATTTAAGGGCGAGTCCTGAACTGAAATGTTCAGAAGTCGATATGAAAGTTAGGAAAAACCTGGTACTCCCCCTCAAAAGATGGCATAACCCTTGATTGTAGTCATGTGACGTGAATAATCAGAATTAAAGCCCACATGACATTCCTGCAAAACAGATTAGACAGGTTTTGGTTTTGGTATCCATGCTTTGATGGATCCTTGATGGTTAGTTGTCTTAGCTTTGAAGATATGAAACTGAGGATTAGGGATACTATAACTACCGTACCAGCTATTGACATACCTGGAATCTACAAAGGCACTATTTCCACAATAAGTGCAACAGATATTTGATTGGTTTAGACTGATCAACTTAGTTGTGGAATAGACATGAGTCGGTGACTTTGAATCAACTACAAGAGATTTGTATGACGTGTTTCCACCACTGTCTTCTGTAGTTGATTTCTGTAATATCCGGATCCGAAATTTTTATTAGTTTTGAAAGTTGGGTGAAAAGTGAAGCGAGACCCAAAGTACAGGGGGGTTATTTGAAACTTTTGTTTTATATAACCTAAATATCAGATATTTGATTTCATTCAGTCTGATATTTTGTGTAAGCCGACATAGAGAGAAATAGAGAACTCAGAGCAAGAAACAGAGATAAAGAAAAAGAGATCTTGAAGGATCGATCGTTTTTGGTCAAATAGAGGTATGATTTTAGCTTAATACTTCTATCTGCATGTATTAGTCGGTAAATAGTTTTGTGATTCAAGCTTTTAACCGTGTATTTGATCAGTTCCATGATTTAAAGTTTTCTGGGTTCGAACTGTTGAGTCGCCGACTCTGTATGATCTATGACCGGGAAGATGATGTGGACCGGTAAAGGTATCGGTCGACCGATAAATTTAGTCGACCGATAGGTTGTAAAGACCGGTATGTTGTAAGGCCCGGTAAGGGTATTTGACCGATATAAGTTCGACCAGGACCAAGGTCGACCGGTAGTTTGTATTCGACCGGTAGTTTGTTGTGGACCGATATTGCTCGACCGGTGTAGTGATCGACCGGTATGTTGTTAATCTGTCCTAAGAGGTTTTGATCAGGATGGTTTCGACCGGGATAGTAGCAGTATGTTGTATTTGATGTGTTTATAGAAGGAAAGGGTGTTAGTCACCAGTTAGCTTACCTTTGTTTTTAATACCTTCATAGGTGGTGTTAATCAGTAGAAGTCAGAGTTTAATCAAGAAGAATCAGAGGTGAGTCTTTCAAACTAAATCTTTTATGATTTTAACAGTTATTTGATAAATGTTGGTTTTATAAACTGCGCATTTATAGTATTGAAAGTTATGCAGAATTATTGAAAAAGGTTGATTTAATCAGTTTGGCATGTTTATGCTAAGTTTATATAAACTTGTTTTATATACAGTCGGGACTAGGTGTATGCATACATTTGAGTCAGAAGTCTGACCTAAGTCGGGAAGTGTGACCCGCCTGCTCGTACCGGGGAGTGTGGCCCGTTTATGCCATTAGGGTGTGTCCCTAAAATAAGGCAGTGCGAGACAGACATACCGTCTTTGACGGAAATGTTGGTCAGTAGCTTAAGGTACGCTTGCGAAGCGTAAAAAGTGGTCATTGATGGCCAGTAGATTGAATTATGCCTGCGAAGCATAAAGTATTTTAAAGTTTGATTAAAAGAGCAGGTTATGTTTTAAGATATAAAGTTTTGTTTAAATGTTTTAATTAATATTTGAACTATTGCAATAGTGATTGGAGGGGACTCACTAGACCATTGGTCTAACCCTCGCTCTTTCAAAATTATAACCCTGTTTCAGGTTATCGAAAAGTAGCATGTACAGATAAGGGTAAGGAGAAGATGTGAGCTATTTCCAGGAGATAGAAGACTTCCTGCAATAGTTTACTTTTTGAACTCAGTTGTGTAATAAGAGATAGTTGTAAACCTTGTACTCTGAAATGTAATCTTGGGGCAGTATTTAGTAAGAAATGTTATTTTATTGAATGTATAAATGTTCAGGTTGCTACAATTTCTTTTTCCAAACCATTTTCACTTTTTGAAACACTTGATTATATGTATTGTCAACAAGAGAATTATAGAAATGATTTGAAGGGCGAATCCGATCTTTTGAAAATTCATTTGATTTGACACAACTCTTCGAAGAACTAGTTGTGGAAGTTGAACTTGAAGAATAAGGAGACTGAACAACAGTATCGGGACTGGCTTGTTCAGATAAATCGACTTTGAAATTGAGTTTTTCAAGTTTCTTAACTTTTACGGATAAACCATTTCTTTCTTCGAGAATTGAATCAAATTGTTTTTGTAAATCGGATTTTACCTTCTGTTCTTTTTAAGATCTCTGTCGTTAATTCAGACAATTTCTGTGAAAGCTTACGAATTTCTGTTTCGAAAAACTTCCTTTCACTTTCAAAGTCTTTTTCGATACTGTTGCGTTTATCAGATATTTCTTTGAAAACCGCAACAATTTTCTTTTCAAGCACTTTCTTTGCCATTTCAAAACATTTTCGCTCTTTTGCAAAATTATCTCTCTCAATTATCAGAACTTTTTCAAAATCAGAAATCTGTTTTGAAAGTTTGCATTTTGAAGCTCAAAAACCTTTCTTTCATCGAAAACTTTCCTTGAAAGCTCAAGAATCTTTCTCTCAAAAATTTTCTTTTCCTTTGAAAAGTCTACTTTTTCTTGTTCAAAAATAGAAAGCCTATTCTTGAGATCAAGATTTTCACTCTTCACAACTTTCAGTTTCTCTTCAAGTTCCAGAGCCTTCTCTTCTTGGGCTTCACAATTCTCTGATTTTTTAAACTTTTTCGAGAGTTCTGAAAATTGCTTCTTCAAAACATCATTTTCTTCAGCAAGTTTTTCTTTTTCTCTTTTTAAGCTTTGTGCCCAACTCAGATTATCAGCATTTTCACCATTAACTTGCACAAGCACGTTGTAATTGTTTTCCAATCTGGCTTCAAGAACTACAATCTTGGATTTGAGATTAGAAATTTCTTGTTGATAAGCAGAATAAGACATTGTTACTTGAACAAAATGATCGTGAGACGATCGCGATTTGATCCAAGAAAGGTGTAGAGGAACGAATAACACTCTAAGGCGACACTTTAAGATAAAGACAAATAACCTCTATTGAAGAAAAAAAATTAAAAATAAAACAGAAAACAGTCTGGGTGGGAGCCGGGTTTAGGGACAGGGCTGCGCAGAACCAGGGTTGGCAGAACCAGGGTTCGGCTTAGGGAGACAACCTGGCTTAGGGAGACAACCTGGCTTTGGGTGAACCAGGGTTGGGACAACCAGGGTTGGGGACAACCAGGGTTGGGGACAACCAGGGTTGGGGACAACCAGGGTTGGGGACAACCAGGGTTGGGGACAACCAGGCTTGGACAACCTGGCTTCACGAGACCTAGGTAGGGTTTAACAGGGTTTAGCGGCGCACAGATACCCCAAACTCAAAAAATTAAGAACTTTTAATCGAAAATCAATAAACTTTAGCAATGATTATCAATTAAAATAAAAAATCTAACACCCTTTCAATCGATTATCGAGCCAAAAACAATGATTTTCAATAAAAACTGAAGAACACAGACTAACAGTTTTAGATCTATGAAAAACACAAAATTCGACTTCAATCTTACGAATTGGAAGATGAAACTTTACTAAACCTTTAGTCTAACACAAATAAGTAGATTGGAAACAACTAGACTCGAAGATTTAGCAAAAATCAAGAAACCCAAAAACAATCAATCAGACGATCGACAAAGAAAAAAGAGAAAAAAAATTACCTTTTTCGAATCAAATCTTCGTCTCTTTGCTCTGATACCAATTGTGAATCCTAGATTGATCAAGTAACAATGATAATTGAAAAATTAATTGTATTGAATGATTGAGAGAGTTACAAACATAGGATTGAAAAGCAAACTCTCTCTCTAAACCTGATAAGCACACAATCTTATCTCTCAACTTCTAACCCTAATGATTAGAAAACACACTTTAAATACCAAAGGCTAAAGGCCCAAGCCCATTAGAAACCAAACAAGCTCAATGCTTAATAAAAGGCTTTTACAAATCGATAAATAATAAACAAATAAACTATATAAATGCTTTATATAACTTTCCACGCACTTGGACTTTCAGTCCTAACATGTTGCATTACAACTTTACAAGGGTAGTTCAAAAATAAATATATCAATTACAATACTTAATAATAGATATAATATACATCAACGTTGTTACATCAGTAAAAGTTTCTCCGAACAATGAAACCAATACTATAATATATTTTAAAGGTTTCTCATAATGGAAGATTGATTATATTTATGTGTTATGTATACTATATATACTCCTTGGTTTATTATTTTTATTATGTTATACATATACATATTTATTTATATACTATGTATAAAAACATATTATTAAATACTCGGGGTCGGGGTCGGGTTTGAGAGGTATCTCATCCCCGGTTAACAAATTTGGGGATTCCCCATCCCCAGTCAACTCCAAGATTCCCCATTCAAATCGGGTTCGAGCATTGGGTTCCCCGTCGGGGACGAGGTTTTTTGTCATCCCTAGCATCTACTAAGGGGCCGTTTATTAAACACTTACCCCGGTAAGTGCTCACCGGTATCGCTTACCTTATGGTAAGTGCTTACCGGTATCGCTTACTGGATGGTATCGCTTACCGGTAAATGCTTACCGGTATCGCTTACCTTATGGTCCTTAGCGGCGCCGGTTCTAAGCTGGCATAGTTGCTTGGGTGAGAGCTTGGGGGAAAACTTGCAATTGGACATACTTTTGGTAGAAGAACGTTTGGGTTTATAGATGACAACCCTTTTGTAATCTCTTTTCTAGCTATAGAAATTAGATTAGTTGGTTGTTAATTTATTGTCCCTTAAATTACAACTGTAATTAAACAGGTTTGTATATTTCCCCATTTTTGGGAGGCTCTTGCTATGGCAATTTTATATACCACATGTCCGTTTTTCGGATTTTTGTTATCCCTATTTTTAGGGTGTTACAGATAATGGTTATGGGAGGTGATTTTAGACAAGTCTTACCGGTTGTGAGACGTGGAACCCGAACATATATTGTAGATTCTAGCTTACGGATGTCACTACTATGGTCAACGATTAAAAAAATACGGTTAACTCTCAACATGAGAGCACTGTCTGATCTATGGTTTTCAAGATTTCAATTAAGAGTCGGTGACGGAAATGAAGAAGCGTTGGACGAAAACTTTATTCGCATACCTAATGACATGACCATTCCGACCATTCCTTATACCGATAATGTTGATCCAAAAGATGCTTTGATTGATGCAATCTTTCCATTTCTGCAAATCAATTGAGCTGATTCAGATTATATCATTTCCAGGGAGATATTATCAACTAAAAATGAGAATGTTGATGAGATAAACGATAAGTTGATCAACAAATTTTGCCGAGATGAAAAAGTATACTATAGTTTCAATGAAGCAAAAGATGATAGAAATAACTTTTATCCAATGGAGTTCTTAAACTCACTAACTGTTAGTGGTTTGTCCCCTCATTACCTTTGGCTCAAAATTAGATGCCCAATTATTCTATTACGAAATATCGATCCTTCGAATGGCACCAAATTGATATGCAGAGGTTTTCAGCAAAAGGTTATCGATGCAGAAATAAGTCAATAACCATTGGTCAGCATGCTGACAAGAGGGTATTTTTGCCGAGAATTCTTTTATGTCCGTCTGAGGATAACATGTTCCCATTCAAACTTAAGCAAAAACAGTTTCCAGTTTCGCTTAGGTTTTCTATGACAATCAATAAAGCTCAAGGACAGACAATACCAAACGTAGGTGTTTATCTATCAGAATCAATATTCTCGTATGCCAACTTTATGTGACGTTGTCTAGAGGGGTATCACGGGGCAATACAAAGGTATTAGTGAAGAATGTGAAAAAAATTAATCGTGTTGGAGTGTACACATCAAACGTAGGGTATAAAGAAGTTTTACGTGATGAATAAGGTACAATCAACTAATTACTATTACACATCTGCTACAATATGTTTCTATTTAAAATAATAATAATAATAATTTTTTTTGCAATGCATGCTTACGAATTGATGCTTCTCATGTCTTATCATATTATAAATCTACGAATGTGCATTTTTACATATGATTGTAACATATTTTATGGTAATAACTGTTTTGCAATTAAATCATACTAACCTATAGTTTTTTTTTGAGAGAAAACGAGAATAATACGAACAAAAAATATCGGTGTCAGAAAAAGTTATTTGCTTCAGAATTGTGATCCACCGCTGCATTGCGCGGATAGACAACTAGTGTGTGTGTGTGTGTATATATATATATATATATATATATATATATATATAGGAAGGATCGTTTACAAACATGAAATGTTAGATGAGAGAATAATTTTATTTAATGGGAAAAATTGCATTAAAATGAAACTAACTTTGAGTTGATTCCTGTTTTGGGGAACCAAGTTTTAAGATCTTCATTTAGATGTCTAGATGAAAGTTTTCATATATTTAAGGGTCTCGTTTACCTATTGAACAGGTAACCGGTTACCTTAATATGATGTGGCAAATAAATAATTTATTAAAGCTTACATGTAAATTAAAATAACCATGTCATAATTACCAAAAAAAGTAAAAAAATAAAAACTAAAACAAAGATTAAATCACCAAGAAGATGAGGGTTTTATTGTATATTTAAAAAAGAAAACTAAAAACAAGCAACCTTTCAATCACCCACCATGATCTAAAGATTCAAAACCACAAAACCCTTTGCCTACCCTTCCCCTTCCAGATCAAAAGTTTGTTCTACACGCTTAGAGTATATCACAAGTACGAGCATCATGTCGCCGTCGTCTAATCACAAGCAAAGGAATCTCAACGGGGCCACTGCTATCTCGTCTATGCCGTCTGTCGTATCCCGCCTCTTAGCACTGCCACTCTCAGAGGAATCACTCGCCAAGAAAACTAATCGAACACCACCATTCTCGTATTCACCCTTGCTGTTTTTTATCAAAGAAAGTTGCATTTTGGCAACAAAATAAAGGACTGTTGTTTGGTGTTTAGAGGCAGAGGTGGTTGAGGCTGTTCATGGCGGTGGTAGGCGCAGAAAGAATACTCCAGTCAAAACCACCACTGCATTTCATATTTCTTCTTCTTCTTTTTATTTGATTTTTTAGGGTTTTTATTTTGGGTTTAAATTTTTGGGTTTTCTTTTGCTTATGAGAAGTGGTGAACTTGGTTTTGATTTAGCAGATTTGACTTGGATTAATTCAAACTTGATGATTATGTTGTAATTTTGAGTATAAAATGTGTTGAATTTGGTTGATGTTGATCTTATAGGTTGAATCTGGGTTGAATTAATGATATTCATGTTCTTGAATGTTCATGTTTTTTTCTTTTTTAACCGATTGTCTGATAAAACTAAAATTTTCATGTGTTTGGAAAACTTTATGATGGATCTAACTATATGAAATCTAAAACGAATGTAATTTATAACCATCCAAAATCAAAGTTTATAAAAATATGACATGAAGTCTTTTGTATTTATAAAAGAAATACGAAACACAATGCCAATCACTATTTCAATTTTTTTAAATTTAAAATATGACATGGAGTTTACTCAATATTCATAAAAAAAATCATATACATGACATGTCATGTTTACCTTGCCATGTCATCATTAGTAGGTAATCAGGTTGATAAAACCCTTAAATTCATCAAAAGTTTGTTTTAAACCTTAAAATAAAAAATTCTAAAGTTTGTTCCTTAAAATAGAAACTAACCCAAAGTTTCTTCCATTTTAATGCAATTTTCCCTTATTTACTTATCGTTGTATATTTTAAGAAAGTGATCAACATTAAATGCATATTAAATGCTTTTAATCATGTGCCCTAGGACAAATAATAGAAAAACCCATAAGGTATGGTAAACTGATTTTCTTGGTAATCAAATCGAACAAATACTATCAAGATTACATCAAAATTATCGAGACCGTATCAAAGGTATTGGCGAGATAAACTCAGAAGTTTAAATTGAGGCCATCTTCAAAAAGTATCTAAATGATCGAGATCATATCCAAGTTCCTCAAGATCGTCAAGAGAATAAACACAAAAATACATGTGAGTTGCGTTAAGCATACTCATTTAATAACTAAAGTATTTTGGAAATAATTTAAAAATGAAAGCATATTTTTTAAGAGTTTCAATATGTAACATATATTTTATACATGAGAATAAATCAAGTACTCAGAAGCTCAAAATTTTCTTAGGGTGTTGTCTCATATGCACCTTAGTCTATATGCCTAAGTTATAAATTTTATGTAATCATTTCTATTGTAATAATATTGACTTTATTACTAATTATTATTATATTCTCTTTCATCTATCTTTATTAATTTTTCTTTAATATATTATTATGAGTATATAATAATTGTATAATTATTATTAGTATAATATATATATATATATATTAATACAAATAATGAATTTTTTAATTCTTTTTAATTCTTTGTATATGTATTTTTCTTTTAGAAAAACATATTAATTTAATCTTAAATTTTAATACAAAGAAACAAAAAATATAAAAAGAAAATATAAATGAAAAAAAAAATATTTAACATAATAAATCTAGTTTCATAATAATAATAAGGGAAAATTTCAAAAAAACCCAATAGACTTTAGGGTTTAGAGTGATTAAGTCTCTGAACAATTTTTTCGAACAAATAAGTCCTTGGACATTTCAAAACCCGTTAAATAAATCCTTGGACTTTTGATAATCTGTAGAATACATTCTTATTACTTAAAAAATGTAACTTGCAACCTACATAACAGGTAAAACTACAAATTAAAAAAGAAATGTCACATACTTTATCCACCTACAAACTAAAAATGAGGAAATTAACTGAAATAAGTCAATCTTATCAACCAAGTTCATTTTTTAACCACTTTTGAAAGTTTTTTTTTTTCTAAAATAGTTAAAGTTTACACATAATGTTTTTTTTTCTGTGTAAGGATTGTTTTTTTCCAAAAAATAAAATAAAAAACATCTTTACATAGAAAATTTTATGTATAAATATTCACTTTGCTTATAGTTTTAGAAAAAAAAATACACTTTTCATCCTTATAAAGCTATAATTAGTTATTTGATTTATTTTATATGCATTAATTTTTCATTTTACATTTTTATTATGTTAACACATAATCGTATATTAACTAAAATAAAAAAAAATTGGTTTCTTCTTTTACAAATTATATCATTATAATCGTTTGGTCAATATGTTCAAAATGAACTCAATATTGTTTTTGAATTTAATCTTATATTATTCAATATCACAAATACGTACGAACTATTTTTAATACTTATAATTACAGATTTATCTTATATTATTAAATAAATAACCCTAAAAGGATAGAAAGTGTAAATATTAAATATAATTCGTACGTATTTATGATATTTAATAATATGAAATTAAATCCAAAAAATTCAATATTAAGCTCATTTTAAACGCATTGATGAGACAATTATAGTTGTGTAATATGAAAAAAGAACATATTCTTTTAATGTATTTTAGTTAATATACGATTATGTGTGTTAATATAATAAAGTGTTAACTGGAATTTAAAAAAGCAGAAAATATAAAGTAAATTAAATAACAAATTATAAAGATGTTTTATATTTTTTATTATTATATTTTTTTTTTGTCAAAAACAATTCTTAAGGCAAAAAAAATTATGCATAAACTTAGACTATTTTAAAAAGAGATTTTGAAAAGTGTTTAAAAAATTAGTTTGGTTGATAAGATTGACTATTTTAATTATTTTTCTCATTTTTTAATCTGTAGGGGGATAAAGTAGGAAACATCTTTTTTGTTTTTTTTTTCAATTTGTAGTTTTATCTGTTATGTAGGTTGTAAGTTACATTTTTAAGTAATAAGGATGTATTTAACAGGTTTAGAAAAGTCAAAGGATTTATTTAGTGTTTTTTGAAATATCCAAGGACTTATTTGTTCCAAAAAATTGTCCAATGATTTAATCAATCTAAACACTAAAGTCCATTGGGTTTTTTTGGACTTTTCCCTAATAATAATAATAACTTGATTATATAAAAAAGGTGATACATACAATACAAAAGACTATAAAGAAATAAACTTTCGCTTAAACAATAAAATCTTGTTTCAAAACATAACATGATTAGTAAATATAAAAATTATTTTTTAACAACTAATCCGCTATATTTACAAAAGTTTTTTGAGTTGGTTTGAGTTTCTTATAGAATTCTATACGTGACATGTATATGGTTTGCCATCCAGCTGCTGACGGGATTTTGTTACGGGTCCATAATGCTGAAATGGGAAGCATTGGGTACTCTCCTTCTAACTGGACCATCACATAATGATTGTTGTTTACGTGTGAAATTGTAAGGACCTGATGATATTGAAACTCTTCGGGACCTTTCCAGAGAGGAAAACAAGTCATAGAGCCTCAATTGGTTAAAAGGTGAAAGATCACACCAAACCTGTTGGCTATCAATATACCTGTCTCAGGCATAGTCATCCAGTGTTGCTCTAGTGCTGGCGATTCCCAAAAAGACAATGAAGTAAGTATTTCATCGATTCCATAGAAAACTCTAGAGTATGCCACATATGAACTCATTAACTCGTCTAATAATTCATGACGAACATAAGGCCATTGGTCTTCGCCATACCCGAGACAAACAACTATTGATCGGAAACCACAATTCCCATCACCCCTTACATCTTGTATATTCGTGATGTATGGATGAAAGATTTCTGGAATTTGCTTCAACAATAAACTATGTCCCTCCGACAGTATCTCGTTTAAGTCAATCTGGTGTGAACATTGGCTTATTGGTTCCTCGTTCAAGTCTATGAAAGATGAGCTATGCCTAGGTGGTTCCTTGTTCAAGTCCATGAAGCTATGCCTAGGTGGTTCCTCGTTCAAGTCTATGAAGGATGAGCTATGCCTAGGTGGTTCCTCGTTCAAGTCCATGAAGAATGACCCATCATCAGACAATCGCATTGAATAATAATGACCCTCCATATACATTGCCGGTTTATGATTGTGATAATCACCTACAACCCACAACGTCCATACAACATGCGCCTTCAAATACTTTCCCACCAATTCGAATGGACAATTATTTTTTTTGGTTTCAACATCTTTACTTCTAGATACACCACCATGATCACAACCAAGTACGATTTTAGAGATGTATCAAATAAGACTTGACCTAGATCGTTTGGTGACGATTACGAAACCTTGAGAACGTGACACATTTTCCACCCAAGTCATTAATTCTTCACGAGATCCAAACACCTAAAAATTGAGAGAGAGAAAATCTATGTTAAAAAATTACTAGATACACAACTAATTACACACATGAAAATAATAATAAAATTAGATTTTTTTAATTGAACAATAATAAAATTGGATATTATACTTGCTCGGTGGAAATTTTTGAAGTATCTTCATCTTTTTTCCTGCAGATTTAAATGAAAAAAAAGTTAAAATGTGTTATTTACAACTATTAAAAAAATACACACAACTTACAAATAAATTTTTAATAGTATTTGTTTAAAAGTCACTTACCTTTTATTTACATTAAATACTTTTACCAATTTATAACGCAAGGAGAATTTAGTCTTTTTCTCACTTTAACTAATTTTCTATTAGAAAAGTAATGACCATATATTATATATTATTATATATTCTATTATATTCATAGTAAATGGTGGGAGGAATGACGGTTTCAAAGAAAACAATAGACATACATAGATCCCTTCATTTATCTGCATTTAAATAAACCCATTTATTAATATATTTTTTTATTAATATAGATCCCTTCATTTATTAATATATTTTTTTGGGAAATAGAGAGATTTAGAAAACCTAAAAAAAGTTAGACTAGGGTGTAAATAGAAATTAGACTAGGGTGCAATTGGAAAAACCCATTTTCTTATCAATATGGTGAATTTATGTGTAAAATTTGTTTATAAAACAGGAAAAGTTCATAAAAACCCAACAAACTATATCATTTTGAATGATTAAGTTCTTAAACTAATTTTTTGAATGAAAAAACCATTAAACTTTCTTATTTTGAATGATTAAGTCCCTGAACTATTTTTTTGAATGAAAAAACCATTAAACCTTTTCATTTTGAATGAAAAAACCATTAAATTTTCTCATTTTGAATAATTAAATCCCTGGACATTTTTTTTTCAATAAATTAAATCATCGATCTTCTAAAAATTTGTTACTTACATCATTTTAACCCCAAAAAACTAACCTATAATCGGTTATCTTTTGATTCTTCATCTTTTGATAGATAAAAAATAGAACAAAAAGAGGAAGATCAATGATAGGGGCAACAACGTGTTAGGCGACATGGAGAATGGACAACGTTCGGGCAACGGGGAGTGGCGAGGCAGAGCGATACGATAGTTTGTGAGGGGTTTTAATGGCGTAGAGTTTGAGAACAGTAAAACTGATTTAGATTTTTTTTACTTTAAAATCTTCATAGTCAGTTCTAGGTACCTTTAAAAAAAGGTAACCAAATTTTAGAAGTTTGATAGTTTATTTATTTCAAAAAAAATGTTTAGTGACTTGATCATTCAAAATTAGAAAGTTTAATGGTTTTTTCATTCAAAAAAATAGTTGAGGGACTTAATCATTCAAAATGCAAAAGTTTAATGATTTTTTCATTCAAAAAAATAGTTTAGGGACTTAATCATTCAAAATAAATATTTTATTGGGTTTTTTTTGAACTTTTTCCTTATAAAACCGTAAAATATAAGTATTAAAGTTGGTTATTAAAAACATGAAGTTATTTTTTTGATATAATTTAGAGTAAATTACATTTTTGGTCCTTGTGGTTATTACTCACTATCAAGTTTGGTTCTACTTATAAACTAATTATAATTTTAGTCATTGTGGTTGTCATTTTGTTTCACTTTTGGTCTTTTTGATCAATCTTAGTTAAAAATACTAGTTAACTATTTTTGTCTTTTTCCATCTTTTGTTCCATTAGATCATATAATAATTACAATTTTAGTCCATATGGTTTTGTTTTTTTTCAATTTTGTGTTTTCTATCATTTTATTTTTTATTTTATACCCCTTATTATAGTAATGATAACTTTAACTAAAAATACATTAAAAATATGTATTTTATTTTGCAAATTACACTTTTAGAAAAGTTATGTCGCTACCTTTAAAATGAGTTAAACATTGAATGTTTTTTAAATTTATATGCAATTTATTTTATATATTTGCAAATCAATCTACACTAATCCAAAAAAACATTTTTCTATTATAAGGGATTCGAAAAATGTATCGTCTTTTTTCTTATTTACTAAAACTTTCCAAGGTCCACCTCATGACATCCAGGTCCAGAGAGATAAATTGGTAAGATGAAAATCAAAATTTATTCATTTTATATTTTTAATGTATATCAAATGAAAAAAATTATGTTATTATTTTTATTATTATTTTTTCAAAATATCAACATAAATTTATCTTAGTGAAAAATAAATAACCAAATAATAACCACATATTTTTTTTGTTTTATACTAAAAAATGTTTGTCTGCATTTCTTTGTTTTTGAAAAAAAAACATACTAATATATTTTAATTATTAAACTATATTTGAATTTAATATAGTTTAAGTATTAAACTATTTTTGAAATTATTTAGTTAATATAGTTTAATTATTAAACTATATATTTTAATTAAATTATTAAAACTATATTCTTTATTTACTAAAGTTAAATATATGAAAATGTATTGTTGTTAATTGGTTATTTATTTTTTATTACGATAAATTTAATTGATACCTTGAAAAAAATTTAACAATTATATTATAAAGTTTTTTATTTAATACACATTTAAAAAATATTAAATTAAATGAAATATCTTAAAACACTACATTTATTATTAATAGAAATAGATAAAATTCGATTTTCATTTTACATAAATAAAAAAAAAACGATATATTGTTCAAACTCATCTTAAAATAGAAAATGTTTTTGTGGATTAGTGTAGATGGATTTGCAAATATATATCACATTGTTCTAAAAACCTCGCCGCACAGCCGCCATGGTGCGCCATGGCTCCAAGGCTTGTGTGTCACGCCATGTTAAACCCATGACACGCCATGGCCTAATGCACAGTTATCGTAATGAGATATTTTATTTTTATTTACGTTTTTAATGTCTTATTTGCAAGTTTTTAATATATAACCTAATTTAACTTGTTTATTACTATTTATTCATTGAGTAACACTACAAAACATACATTTTGATATATAATATTATATATGAATTAGAAAATTTGACGCCATAAGTCACGCCTTGAAAACGTCATGACTTCGTCGCGACTCCTAAGGGCGTGTTTGGTTTGCGGGATTGGAATGGATTTGGAGGGATTTGGATTTCAAATCCATTCCAATCCTGTGTTTGGTTTGCAATAATGTAATTTGTTGACCGGATTTGAAATCCTTTGAACTTTTTAAAATCCTCAACCTGATGGATTTGGAATTCCTTTGCAATGAGCATGGATTTCAAATCCGCCCATATCCAAATCCCTCCAAATCCAAATCCTTACTTGAAATCCAATCAATTCCATTCTAATCTCGCAAACCAAAAGCGTCTTAAGGCTTGAGGCTTGGCCTCGTCGCCACGCCACGCCTCACGCCATTTAAAACCTTGATATATCGGATAAATTGCATAAAAATTTAAAAATTATTCAATGGTTAACTTATTTTAAAGATACCAACAAAACTTTTCTAAAAATGTAATTTACAAAATCAAATACAAAGTTTTAACGTATTTTTAGTTAAAATTATGATTAATATAGGGGTGTAAAATGAAAAATAAAATGATAGGAACACAAAATTAAAAAAAGACAAAACCATAGGGACTAAAATTTTAATTACTATATGATCTAATAAAACAAAAAAGGGAAAAAAACAAAAAACAATTAACTACCATTTTTAACTAAGGTTAGTTAGAACTTAGAAGGACCAAAGGTGAAACAAAATGACAACCATAATGACTAAAATTGTAATTAGTTTAAAAGAGGGACCAAATTTGATAGTGATTGAGAACCACAAGGACCAAGAATGTAATCTACTCTATAATTTATTATAGAAACCAAAAAGTAAATTAAAATAATTCAAAAAACAATTAACAGAACAATTCGGTTAGGGGTGTACAAAACCCGAATAATTAGAAATCCGAACCCGAATCCGAATATATGGTGTTTTTTGCAAAACCCGAATACCCAGAAATCTGAAAATCCGAAACCCGACTATTATGGGGATATTTGGGCTCGGGTTGGGTTTGATCCTTGGCCACCCGACCCGTCCGAAAACCCGAAATAATATACATTTATATAATATATGTTATATAAATATATTTATTTGTCTAATTATTTTTTGAAAATCATGAATTATAGTTGGTCGAAATGTTTTCTAATTTATAAACCTACAATCGATTTCATCAATCTTTCAATCGATTGAATTCATCCTTAAAATCGATTGAATTTATATTCATTTTTTGCATTATAATAATACCCGAACCCGACATACATCAACCAGAAACCCGACCAACCCGAACTCGAAACAATCCGAAATCTGAAACTTAAAATTCGGGTCTTGATTTCCATATCTGAAATCTGATCGGGTTTTTGTTTTGTCCACCCAAACCCGCCCGTTGCACACCGTAAATTCGGCAATAAGAAAATGGAAATGCATTGGGAAATTGTGCCCATGAAGAGAAGAGAGAGCCGTTGATAAATGCAAATTCAAAATTAAGAAGGCCTTGCGTCACTCTCACGGCCGTAGGAGTGAGGATAACGCGCTACATTTGATGACGTGGCAGACTCTAATTGAAAGGATTGTTGGTGGATAGCGAGTGAGGAATGTTAAAGAGAGAACCATTCTGAAAAATGGATTCAAAAAGTCTAAACGGGACACTGCCCAACTCTGATCCTCACAAACGTCCAAATCTCAATCTTTTTTATTCATTTATTTATTAAAAACTTAATAATTAATTATAGGAGTAAAATTTACTTTTGGTCCATAATGTTTGTCATTTTCAATGGTTTTCGTCCCTCAACTTTGTTTTAACAGATTTATCCCTTATGTTTGACACCTTGCAACAATTTTCATCCCTCATCCTAATGGTCGTTAACCTTTTCCGTCGAGTCCAATTTAATGAGGGGTATTTTAGTCATTTTACATGTTTCTATTATTTTTCTATTAAAAAATAAAACCAATATATATTATACAATATTATAAATGTAAAAAAAAAAGAAAAAACAAATTAACACCCTAGCCAAATTCTTGAAGATCAATCGCTCGATGTATAGTACGGTTTCCGATATCTCCACTGGATGATCTCCCCAACCATTGTTTCCGGTGAGGTCTCGTTTCAGTACACCACAAATGAGATCCAACAAGTTGTCCGCCAGTTCTTGCTCACGGATCTTTTGGAATTTGGAACACACATGCTTAAAAGACTTTGTGCATTCAATTAACGAAATCACATTCCATGGAGGTAACTGTCTGTTCCTATCGACGATTTCAGCAACGATGTCAAAGACTAACTTTCGTTGAAGTTTGGAGACTTTTGACGTGTCGTTTTCGCCGATATATTGTTGTTTTTGGAGCAATAGAAAGACGTTGGAGTCATAGGGGAGGTATTTTGATGCTCCGATTATGTCGGAGATGTATGTGAAATCAGAATCGTCCGATCGAAACCATGACAAAATCTTCTTTCTTCCCATTCTCGATCTAGGTTTCTAGAGTTGGTTTTAGGGAAATTGGTAGAAATAGCCTAACTACCCTTAACGTTGCAACTCCTAGCCATTTCTCCCCGGGTTTTGCAGTTTTAGCCATAGGTCCGCAATTGCGGAGGTGTAGGTCCGCAATTGCAGACCTGCCGAAAAGGTGCTAGGGTTTCATCTGCATTTGACACGTGGCTTAGAATGCGGATTGTGGAGGTGGGTCACCCGACCCATTGCGGACCTACCGCGATCCGTATTTTTTTTTGTCTTTTTATGATGCGATTACGGATGCGGACCTGGGGCCAAAAACACAAAAAATGGAGAGAAATGGCGAGGTGGTGCAACAGGCCGTGTACTTTGGCCATTTGTGCCAATTTCCCTTGGTTTTATCTCATTTTCGATCGGGTGTGGTTCCTCTTATCCTCGATCTTTTTTCGTTTCGTTCTCCAGATTTAAATCCTCATCTCTTACCTAATTTCAGCCGGGAAGATGATCGGAGTTGGGGGGATTGACCGGGAAGATGACATGAGCTGGTTAGCCAACGAAGATGTTTTGTCCCTCTGTGTATTTATATTATCTATACTATATTATAAAGCACAAATAAAAAACTCTTAAAAACAATTATTAAAGTTTAATGTACCGTTATTTAATGTTAATTACTTAAAATCTCTTAACAACAACCATTAAAACTTTATGTACTACATTTAATGCAATTTATTAACTTTCAATCTTTATTTCTAAATCCTTTAACTCCCCTAAAATCACTCCCCTGCATAATTAAATATAGGATAAAAATCAAAATTTAAATATAAAAAATCTAAAATATAATTAAGAAAATCTAACAAAATATTTAATGTTTATTTAAAAAAAACATTATATTATTAAATCTAAAATAAATTACATTATTACTAAACTATCGAAGAAACTCTTAAAAACAAACTTTTATGCATTAAGTACTGTTTTGATACACATTACTTAAAATTCAAGATTACAAGTAATGATGCACGAATACAAAATTTTAAAGCTATATGTTTGAATTCATAACTAACTAATAAATATAATCAAAACAGGATAAACATGTAACACCCCGAATTTTGAGTTTGGCCAATTTAGGAGAAGGTTTGAAGTTTGTGGGTTGGCGCGAGTTACCGCGCGGCTTGGCCCGCGCCATAACCCGCGCGGTGTTCTGTGGTTGCAGGATTCCAGTGAGTGGCGCGAGTCACGACGCGAGTTTAACCGCGCCATAACCCACGCGGTGGCACTGAACGGGTTAAATTAGATTATCAACCCCAATATCTTCATTTCTCATTTCATTTCCTCCATATTTCTCTCCCAAACTTCTCCCTCTTCATTAAATCATCTTAGGGTTTCTTCAAAACCCTATCTACCACACTTATTGCTAGTAGTTGGTGTAATAACCGTAAAATGTGGAATTGTTGGCTAATTATCAGGAAATAAAATTCTATGGTGAAATAAAAAAAAATAGAAAGGGCCGAGTGTAAGTCAGCCCAAAAAGGGGCCCAAAAAGGGCCTAAAAACCCTAAACTCTACTCATTTGTTCCTGGAAGATTTGGGTGAGTGTGTGCGTTTTGTGTGTGCGGCGACCGAAGGGAGAAGAAGGAGTTTGATCGAAGAGCGGAAATCTAAGGCAAAGAAATTGCGTGAGATTTATCATCAGGAGGTAAGCATTAAACTCCGATTTTATGTTCTTTCCTTTCGTTTGTGTTAGGAGAATTTGGGCGATTTAAGTTCTTTTGTTCGTCACTGGGAACGTGTGAAAACTTGGACCGAGTAAAGATTAGATTTACGGTTGTAAGTTCTATGGAAATTTTCTAAACTAATCGATGTAATCGAATGTATTTCCGGGTGAGAAATGTTTGGGTCAAATCTGTATCGTGATCGTGCCTTGGGGGGGGGGGGTGCAGTGTATTGGGTTTTCATTCGATCGGGTGTTTAAAACCCTTGGGGATTACTAACGTGTTTAAGGTAATGAGATCTAACCTCAAGTTAGAAAGGGATGTGATCATTAACTGTTAATTGCTGCTATTTTCGTGAGAAAGGATCGACCAGGGTCTTGACCTCGGTGACCGGAGTCGGACTGTGGAAGCAGGGCGCTCGGGGTGAGGGCTCGACCGGGGTCTGCCCGATGTCTTCATTGACCGGGGTGACCTCATCGACCGGGGTGTCCTCATCGACCGGGGTGTCCTCATCGACCGGGGTGCACCCGGTGCCTCTTGACCGGGGTGCGCCCAATGCCCTCTTGACCGGGGTCGCACCGACGTCATCTTTCAATAGGTGTCTGGGGTCTGTAACATTAGATCTTTGGAATTCATACGTTAATTATCTTTACCTTGAAATGTAGGAACTAATTAAATTCCCGTCTAGTGTTCGAGAGTGGTTGCGTGGTTTCCGTATCAGGTGAGTTCCCAAAATTTAAAAACCCTTTTTAAATCTGGAAATAGTCTACGCCTTGATGTTTGAATTGATCACTGTATTTGTTGAATTAGTTGAACAATGAAGTTTTGAGGCTATGCATGAAAGTGTTTATATGCTTTAAAATTTAGCATTGGGTTGATAAATTTTAAACTGTGAGAGCCATGGCTTACTATATAACCATCGGGGATGGTTATACCGCGTGTATTGAATCTGTTTCCTTACACGCGGGAACGACATCTACTTGGGGGCCGTAAGGGGATCTACTGGGGGCCCCGAGGACAAGTAGTCCTGATTCGCGAGAATTGACGACGAAATGGTTGTACATTTAATTATGACATGTTGCGGTTTGTGAATTTCACTCTTATTAAATTATGCATGATATATATATTTCTAATAACAACAGGACGAGGTTGGGAATTCACTAGACCTTTCGGTCTAATACTCGTTTCCTATTTTCTTAAAAATCCATTTTCAGGGAACATGGTTGTGTCTGGGACTTCTAAAGGCAAGGAAAAGCTTTAGGAGCTAGAGGGTGCGATGCGGGCCTTAGATGCGGTTTAGATACTTTTAGTTTAGTTCTCGCTTGTAATAGACAATGTCAGATTATGTTTTTTTTCCTTATTATCAGATTTTGTATTTGGAACCGTGTTTGGGCTTTTATTCATGCTTACTTAATTCTGTTGAGCTGCGGGTTGTTATATTTGGTATCAGAGCCATAGTTTAAGCGAATTAGGTGGCCTTGTCGGACCTAAACTTAAACTATAGATGGGACACAACCGAGAAATAGGATGCCTTAGGGTTTGCCGCGTAGGAGCTTGTGTAACAGGAAATAGGGACTAACATGTAAGGTAAATTTGAAATACAATTGGCCAATGTAATTGAAAATTTACAGGTACATGTGCGTATCTATAAAATCTTGTTGCATATAGGATTGTAAACTCTAAGGTTACTTTGATGTTGTTTTAGTTGTCGTCATGGCAGACCGAGTTTTGCGAAGTAGGGCTGTGCTGAGAGAGGGGGAAGAGGCGGTATACGGGACTAGAGCTGGGTTACCGAGATGCCATGCTGGGAGGTCGAACATTCGGGGACGAGGGCGTGGTCGCGGGCGTGGTCCGGCAGGGACTATTCGTAGGGCTACGACCCACGTGGAGGGAACTAATGCCGGAAGCCGGGGAGGAGTAAACGCCCGAACTACTCGTAGAGCAAGAAGCGCTGAGGTTATCCGGGATGCGGAAGTTTCGCACCAAGAGAGCTCAGCGACCTTAAGAGGGCGTGAAAATGCAAGGGCCCGTGGTCGGGGTCGAAACCAGGCCTTTGTGACCCACGAAGCGTTTGCTTCCGAAATGGGGAAACTCCAGGAAACTCTGCAAACATTGTTGGCTCATCAAGAAAAATCAGCCTCGGAAAGTAAAGATAAGAGTGAGAGCAAGGAAATGACTGAGCTGTCAAGCCCGCCGGTAACTGAAGTG
Source organism: Arctium minus (assembly GCA_954870635.1). Classification (NCBI taxonomy): domain Eukaryota; kingdom Viridiplantae; phylum Streptophyta; class Magnoliopsida; order Asterales; family Asteraceae; genus Arctium; species Arctium minus. The sequence goes on along the minus strand of OX941081.1, from coordinate 23,440,702 downwards.
GGAGGTAACTCTGTATCGACGGTCGAGACGACAACCAAAGTAGTGGCGACGGGATGCAGTTACAAGGAGTTTGCAGCCTGCAAACCTCCTACTTACAAGGGGGAGTGTGATCCGATCTTAGTAATGAAATGGATAAAAGAGATGGAGCTAGTGTTTGCTATCAGCAAGTGTGCTGGAGAGGATAAGGTAACATATGCTTTATCCATGCTGAGGTCTGAAGCCACCTTATGGTGGGATGCCGAAACAGGGGGATCAGGAGTGGCCGCTGCTGAAGGAATGACCTGGGAGACTTTCGTGGGTAAGTTCAAGGCACAGTTTTGCCTTATGGCGGCAGTGAAAAAGTTGCAGGAGGAATTTCTAAGGTTGGAACAAGGAGCTATGTCAGTTAGGGAGTACACCAACAAGTTCATCGAGAAGTCACGTTTTGCGGGATCATACTTGCCGGATGAGGAGAGTAGGGTGGAACGATTCATCTTCGGTCTGAAAAGAAACTTGTGCGAGTGGGTTTCTGCAAGGGAGCTAGCAACCTTCCAGGCTGCTGTGCATGCGGCTGAGATGACCGAAAAGGAAAAGAACCGCCAATAATCTGTCAGGGTAGGCGATAAAAGGAAGTGGGATGGACCGGGTATAGACGCAAGGAAGGGTAAGAATTTCAAACCAGAATAGAGATTTGGTCGGGGATTTGGGGATAAGCCTTGAGGGAAATGCCACAAAGTGCACCGAGGAGAATGTGCTTCGGGGGAAGATCTTGTTTTCAGTGTGGAATGCCGGGACACATGTCTAGGGATTGCCCGAACAAGAAAAACCGTTATCAGTGTGGGTCGCCAGACCATCTTCGGTCCGAGTGCCCGCAGGTCAAGCGGGGTGGACCAGTCCAAACTGGAGAGCATGGGGTAGGCAGGAAAAAAGATAAGAAGTGGGAGCCGGCTCGTCCTAAAGGGAGGGCCTTTAACATGACAACAACGGAGGCGGAGGAAGTACTGGACGTGGTGGCAGGTACGTTTCTGATAAACTCTACTTATGCTAGAGTATTGTTTGACTCAGGAGCGACTTGCTCTTTTATATCTCCCACGTTTGCTCAGTGTTTGGGGTTAAAACCTAAAAGGTTAGGGCGGGAGTTCGGGGTAGAAACCGCCGACGCTAACCAAGTGATGGTTAGGGAGGTGTTTGAGGGATGTGTGATAGATATCGAAGGAAGTTTGGTACCGGTGGTACTATACCCTATGCCGATGAGAGAGTTTGATGTAGTCCTTGTGATGGACTGGTTGGCTAGGAATGAGGCTAGTATAATCTGTAATAAGAAGATGATTCGTATGGTTCTACCGGGAAGGGGAGTAGTAGTGATTTATGGGGATAGACGGGAAAGAAACTCTAGTTTGATCTCCATGATCAAAGCAAGCAAGAGTTTGAGGAAGGGTTGTAGAGGATTCTTAGCATACGTGTTAGACGCTAAGAAGGAGAAAGGCAAGGTAGAGGAGGTACGAGTAGTGAATGAATACCCGGATGTATTTTCGGAGGATTTGACAGATCTACCTCCCGATCGTCAGGTCGAATTTCGTATTGATTTGATCCCCGGTGCCGCACCAATAGCGCGTGCACCGTATAGGTTAGCACCCTCGGAAATGAAACAAATGATGTCGCAATTGCAAGAATTGCTGGAGAAAGGGTTTATAAGTCCTAGTACATCTCCGTGGGGAGCGCCAATTCTTTTTGTGAAAAAGAAGGACGGATCTATGTGAATGTGTATAGACTACCGAGAACTCAACAAGTTGACGATCAAGAATAAGTATCCGATTCCGAGGATAAACGACTTATTCGATCAGCTTCAAGGAGCTAGTTTCTTCTCCAAAATCGCTTTAAGGTCCGGTTATCATCAGCTCAAAGTGAAGGAGGAGGATATTCCGAAAACCGCCTTTCGTACCAGATATGGACATTATGAGTTCCTTGTAATGCCATTCGGATTGACTAACGCTCCTGCAGCTTTCATGGATATGATGAACCGGGTGTGTCAACCTTACCTAGACAAGTTCGTGATCGTGTTTATTGACGATATATTGGTGTATTCGAAGACCGAGGAGGATCACGAGGAGCACCTGCGAACAATTTTAGGATTATTGAAGAGAGAACGACTTTACGCAAAATTCTCGAAATGCGAATTTTGGCTGCGGGAGGTGCAGTTTCTAGGGCACGTCGTGTCCCAAGATGGAATCAAAGTAGACCCGGCGAAAGTTGAGGCAATTCGCGGTTAGGAAGCTCCGAAGACACTCTCCGAAGTCCGAAGTTTCTTGGGTCTAGCAGGGTACTACCGAAAGTTTATTAGAGATTTCTCCCGGATAGCTACGCCGTTGACTTCGTTGACGAAAAAGAATGCAAAATTCGTCTGGATGGGAGTTCATAAGGAAGCTTTCCAGAAACTCAAGGATATGTTAAGTAGCGCTCCGATTTTGACTCTGTCGGATGGTACGGAGGACTTTGTAGTATATAGTGATGCGTCTAGATTGGGCTTGGGATGTGTCCTAATGCAGCAGGGAAAGGTGATCGCTTATGCATCACGTCAGCTGAAAGACCACGAATCGAGATACCCTACTCATGATTTAGAATTGGCCGCCGTGGTTTTTGCGCTAAAGATTTGGAGGCATTACCTATACGGGACTCAGTGCAGAATCTTCACATACCATAAAAGCCTCTGTCATTTGTTCGACCAGAAAGAGCTGAACATGCGTCAACGAAGATGGATGGAATTACAAACATATTACGACTGTAAGATCGAATACCATCTAAGGAAAGCCAATGTAGTCGCTGACGCCTTGAGTCGAAAGGAAAGGAGTGAAAAGCTGATGATGATAGCCACCAGAGCGGAAGTAACATCAACTCTTCTAGAGGAGATCAAGAGATACCAGACGGAAGCCTTGAGACCCGAAAACCTTAAGGCTGAAAGAGTGGTAGGTCTTATGGAATTGTTGATAGAGGACAACCGGGGATTAAAGTGCTACAACGGAAGGATTTAGATTCCGAGGCAAGGGGATTTGAGAAAGGTTATCCTAGCGGAAGCTCATAAGTCAAAATATTCGATTCATCCAGGGACGAACAAGATGTACGGGGATATGAAACTAGACTATTGGTGGCCGGGTTTGAAGAAAGACATAGCGCACTTCGTGGAAAGATGTTTGACTTGCCTGCAGGTAAAAGTGGAGCATCAACGACCTTACGGGAAACTCCAACCGTTAGACATCCCTATCTGGAAATGGGATTAGATTACGATGGATTTTGTGACTAAACTACCTAGGACTCCGAAGGGGTATGATGCAATTTGGGTCATTATGGACCGGCTTACCAAGTCAGCACACTTTTTGCCCATCAAGGAGACCTACTCGATGGAAAGACTTGCCAAATTATATATTGACGAGATTGTGGTCCGTCACGGTGTGCCGTTGTCAATCGTATCCGACCGAGACAACCGATTCACTTCAGTTTTCTGGAGAAGTTTGCAACGAGAGATGGGGTCGAAGATCAAAATGAGCACAACGTATCACCTGCAAACCGACGGTCAGAGTGAGCGAACGATCTAGACCCTGGAAGACATGCTGAGGGCATGTGTTTTGGATTTTCAAGGTTCGTGGGAAAACCATCTACCACTGATCGAGTTTGCTTATAATAACAGTTATCATGCAAGCATCAAGGCAGCTCCTTATGAGATGCTCTATGGTAGGAAATGCCAAACTCCTCTGTGCTGGAACGAAGTCAGAGAAAGGCAGATGACTGGGCCAGAGTTAGTGCAGGTTACTGCGGATAAAATTGTTCAAGTGTGCGAGAGGCTGAAGGTGGCACGCGACCATCAAAAGAGTTACGAGGACAAACGTCGAAAAGATATAGAGTTTCAGGTCGGTGACAATGTAATGTTGAAGGTATCACCTTGGAAAGGGGCGATCCGGTTTGGGAAGAAAGGGGTGATCCGATTTGGGAAGAAAGGAAAGTTAAGGGCTTATTGGTCCGTTTAAAATTGTGGAATGTATCGGCTTAGTGGCTTATAAGTTGGAATTACCCGAGGAGTTGAAGGGCATTCATAACACTTTCCATGTCTCTAACTTGAGAAAGTGTTTAGCAAATGTAGATATGGCAATACCACTGCGAGATGTCCATGTGGATGAGAAGTTGAACTTCGCTGAAGAGCCTGAGTCTATCGTGGATCGTAAGGTTAAGAGATTAAGGACAAAGGATATTAACCTAGTGAAGGTTCAGTGGAGATTTCATAAAGGGCGAGAAGCGTCGTGGGAATTGGAATCGGACATGAAGGCTAAGCACCCGCACCTCTTCGCCAAGGAAATTCCAGGGACGGAATTCTTTTAAGGAGGAGAGATTTGTAATAACCGTAAAATGTGGAATTTTTGGCTAATTATCAGGAAATAAAATTCTATGGTGAAATAAAAAAAAAATAGAAAGGGCCAAGTGTAAGTCAGCCCAAAAAGGGGCCCAAGTAGGGCCTAAAAACCCTAAACTCTACTCATTTGTTCCTGGAAGATTTGGGTGAGTGTGTGCGTTTTGTGTGTGCGGCGACCGAAGGGAGAAGAAGGAGTTTGATCGAAGAGCGGAAATCTAAGGCAAAGAAATTGCGTGAGATTTATCATCAGGAGGTAAGCATTAAACTCCGATTTTATGTTCTTTCCTTTCGTTTGTGTTAGGAGAATTTGGGTGATTTAAGTTCTTTTGTTCGTCACTGGGAATGTGTGAAAACTTGGACCGAGTAAAGATTAGATTTACGGTTGTAAGTTCTATGGAAAATTTCTAAACTAATCGATGTAATCGAATGTATTTCCGGGTGAGAAATGTTTGGGTCAAATCTGTATCGTGATCGTGCCTTAGGGGGGGGGGGGTGCAGTGTATTGGGTTTTCATTCGATCGGGTGTTTAAAACCCTTGGGGATTACCAACGTGTTTAAGGTAATGGGATCAAACCTCAAGTTAGAAAGGGATGTGATCATTAACTGTTAATCGCTGCTATTTTCGTGAGAAAGGATCGACCGGGGTCTTGACCTCGATGACCAGAGTCGGACTGTGGAAGCAGGGCGCTCGGGGTGAGGGCTCGACCGGGGTCTGCCCGGTGTCCTCATCGACCGGGGTGTCCTCATCGACCGGGGTGTCCTTATCGACCGGGGTGCTCCCGGTGCCTCTTGACCGGGGTGCGCCTGATGCCCTCTTGACCGGGGTCGCGACCGGCGTCATCTTTCGATAGGTGTCTGGGGTATGTAACATTAGATCTTTGGAATTTATACGTTAATTATCTTTACCTTGAAATGTAGGAACTCATTAAATTCCCGTCTAGTGTTCGAGAGTGGTTGCGTGGTTTCCGTATCAGGTGAGTTCCCTTAATTTAAAAACCCTTTTTAAATCTGGAAATGGTCTATGCCTTGATGTTTGAATTGATCACTGTATTTGTTGAATTAGTTGAACAATGAAGTTTTGAGGCTATGCATGAAAGTGTTTATATGCTTTAAAATTTAGCATTGGGTTGATAAATTTTAAACTGTGAGAGCCATGGCTTACTATATAACCATCGGGGATGGTTATACCGCGTGTATTGAATCTGTTTCCTTACACGCGGGAACGTCATCTACTTGGGGGCCGTAAGGGGATCTACTGGGGGCCTCGAGGACAAGTAGTCCTGATTCGCGAGAATTGACGACGGAATGGTTGTACATTTAATTATGACATATTGCGGTTTGTGAATTTCACTCTTATTAAATTATGCATGATATATATATTTCTAATAACAACAGGACGAGGTTGGGAATTCACTAGACCTTTCGGTCTAATACTCGTTTCCTATTTTCTTAAAAATCCATTTTCAGGGAACATGGTTGTGTCTAGGACTTCTAAAGGCAAGGAAAAGCTTTAGGAGCTAGAGGGTGCGATGTGGGCCTTAGATGCGGTTTAGATACTTTTAGTTTAGTTCTCGATTGTAATAGACAATGTCAGATTATGTTTTTTTTCTCCTTATTATCAGATTTTGTATTTGGACCCGTGTTTGGGCTTTTATTCATGCTTACTTAATTCTGTTGAGCTGCGGGTTGTTATAGTTGGGAGATTCATCTAAGAGATTCGTGTTTGGAAGCTTTCGAACTTCATCTTCATCTTCTTCAAGGATAAAAAATCTAGGTTTTGGGTTTTCTTCAAAAAACCACTTGGTGAGTTCTTACTATCATTACTAAACCTTATACATGTCAAAACTTACATTTTGAACTCCTACATATCTCCTTGGTTTTGGATTTAAGTTTATCACATTTTTGACCTAACTTGATATTTTGGGAGATTTTAGGGTTCCCAATCATGTTCAACCAAAACAAAAAGTTCCATCTTATATGAAGTAAAATGGAGTATTACTTGCACATTTATGTGAGACACTTGAAGGAATGCGTATAATCTCATTTTATGATTTTCATTCTTATCAGCAGTTAAACTTGGAAATACATTTTTGAAATAAATGTTATTGGAAGCTATGTGTTTAGCTTTGGTTAGTCACAAATGAAATTGTGACTAGTCTAGACTATTCCTAGTGGATCCATAGGTATTGAGTCGGCTTACTTTTGGGATGTTATTTCCTTGTAACTAGTTGAGACATTTGATCCTCGGGGGCCATTTGGTACGGTTATGTGAGACCGGTTACTAGCCATGGATCATAGTGTAATTCTAGTGAACGAGTATGACTCGGATTCCTCGGGGGCCCTCCCTCACATCTTAGTACGGACCGATGTGGTTCTTGGCCATGGATCCGAGTGTTAAACTCATAACTCGGATTGTGGCCTACTTTTGTGTTCCGCTACAATCCTTGGTAAATTGGATACCCCTTGTCATCGCAAGATGAGTTTTGGACCGAAAGGCCCTTTTGTGGCAAATATTTCAATTGTAAACTCTTTTGTCTTGAAAAGATTTCCTTTCGTTCATTGTCAATGTTTCTGTAAATTATCAACTGTATGTTCTCACTAGGCTTTAAGCCTAACATTTTTTCTCAAATGATATGTATAACAGGTTCTCTTAGCGGTGGGTTGCCAAGGTTATGAGTGACGAGCATGGTCTTAGAGGCATTTTTGAGATGACTAGCACTAGTACAAAAATGGTCATTGGTAACGGTTAAAAAGCATTACCGTAGGTATACAATAACGGTTTTCGTGGACATAAAAAACGTTACCTATTTTGCCGTCACTTTTGATACACTTTTGGTTACGTTTAAAAAAAGTTACCATATCACATCAAAAACCGTTACCATATGCTAAAAACGTCACTTTTGGTGTATATAAAAAACAATATTTTTCCTAAAATCGTCACAGTAGCATGATATACGGTGACGTTTATTATTCAAACCGTCACATTATCATGGCATATAGTGACGTTTAGTTTTCAAAACCATCGTCATATCCATACATACAATGATGTTTATTTATCAAACCCGTCACCGTAGCATGACATATGATGATGTTTATTTCTCAAAATCGTCAATTTAGCATCACATACGGTGACATTTATTTTTCAAGACCGTCATTGTACCATGACATATGGTGACGTTATTTTCAATACCATCACCATAGCATGATGTATGGTGATGTTTATTTTTCAGAACCGTCACACTAGCATGACATACGGTGACGTTTATTTGTCAAAACCGTCATCGTAACATGACATACGTATGTCAAAGAAGTCACCGTAGCATGACATTTGGTTATGTTTATTTATGAAAATCGTCATCATAGTATGACATTCGGTGACATTTATTTATCATAACCGTCAACATAGCATGACATATGATGACGTTTATTTATCAAAACAGTCACCGTAACATGACTTATAGTGACGTTTATTTTGCAAAATTGTCACTATAACATGTCATACGGTGACGTTTACTTTTCAAAACTGTCACCGTAACATGGCATATGATGACATCTATTTTTCAAAATCGTCATGGTAGCATGACATATAGTGACGTTTATTTTGCCTAAACCGTCACCGCAGAATAACATATGGTGACGTTTATTATTAAAAACTATCGCTATAACATAACATATGCAGATGTTTATTTGTTAAAACCGTCACCATAACATGATATACAATGTCATTTATTCTCAAAACCGTAACTGTAATATTACATATTGTGACGATTACTTTCAAAAATGTTACCATCGATAACTTATGGTGACGTTTATTTTTCAAAACCGTCATTGTAGCATTGCATATGGTGACATTAATTTTTTTTTCAAACCGTCACCATAGCATGACAAAAAAGGTGACATTAAATTATCAAAAACGTTGCTATATGCTATTTTTTGGTGACGATTTTTATTATTTAGAGGGAAATGAAATTACACTTGAAGACAAAATATGAATCAATATTATTAACAACAGAGTTAAGAATACAAATAATAATAATATACATTATATGAATAATGTATGAGAACACCAATAACACAATAACAAAACTACTAAGCATCTGTAACATTTTTTCTTATTTATGCTAAGTACTAGTTTTATTCGATATTTTCACCATCTCGTTAATAATTGTATAGTTGTGGTTTCGCTTCGTATGCTTTTGTTTATCGCCATTATGATTAGAAGTTGTCTTTGGTACCTACAAGAAAATAAAACCCATTAGTTATAAAAATACTAACTAATACACAAACCACGGCAGTGATAAAGTTGTAACATAAGATATAAGATAAAACAAGTTAAAACGTATAAACATTAAAGTCAAAACTCTAAGAGGAACAAGGACGTGTGTGAAAAAAAAACTAGTAAATTATTTTGAAAATCATTCACCCCAATTTTGAGACTAGCAAATTTATAGAATGAACCACAACATACAAGACTAGTTATACACCACTAACAAAAAGCGTCTTTATACAGATTTACAATCGTGTAAGAGGCTATCGTGTAAAAAAAAATGGTCATTTACATGAATATGTGGTAAATAATATATTTTTGTATGATGACAGATATTGATACATTTACCCGTAAAAAATGACAATGAAGCCCAAATACCCTGCTACACTTAAAGTTTGATAAAACAAAATAACATTTGAAAGAAACAACTATTACCATCTTTGCTCCATCTTTTTCAACTAGCCTATGATGTTACAGCTATCATAAGAACAAACATTCATAGCACTGTGGATAAGTCTAAAATTTGCAACCATATGATGCTTCGTCGGTTCTTATTCGTACATGCTTTAATTTGTCAAGACTAGTTATACACCACTAACAAAAAGCGTCTTTATACAGATTTACAATCGTGTAAGAGGCTATCGTGTAAAAAAAAATGGTCATTTACATGAATATGTGGTAAATAATATATTTTTGTATGATGACAGATATTGATACATTTACCCGTAAAAAATGACAATGAAGCCCAAATACCCTGCTACACTTAAAGTTTGATAAAACAAAATAACATTTGAAAGAAACAACTATTACCATCTTTGCTCCATCTTTTTCAACTAGCCTATGATGTTACAGCTATCATAAGAACAAACATTCATAGCACTGTGGATAAGTCTAAAATTTGCAACCATATGATGCTTCGTCGGTTCTTATTCGTACATGCTTTAATTTGTCAAGACTAGTTATACACCACTAACAAAAAGCGTCTTTATACAGATTTACAATCGTGTAAGAGGCTATCGTGTAAAAAAAAATGGTCATTTACATGAATATGTGGTAAATAATATATTTTTGTATGATGACAGATATTGATACATTTACCCGTAAAAAATGACAATGAAGCCCAAATACCCTGCTACACTTAAAGTTTGATAAAACAAAATAACATTTGAAAGAAACAACTATTACCATCTTTGCTCCATCTTTTTCAACTAGCCTATGATGTTACAGCTATCATAAGAACAAACATTCATAGCACTGTGGATAAGTCTAAAATTTGCAACCATATGATGCTTCGTCGGTTCTTATTCGTACATGCTTTAATTTGTCAAGACTAGTTATACACCACTAACAAAAAGCGTCTTTATACAGATTTACAATCGTGTAAGAGGCTATCGTGTAAAAAAAAATGGTCATTTACATGAATATGTGGTAAATAATATATTTTTGTATGATGACAGATATTGATACATTTACCCGTAAAAAATGACAATGAAGCCCAAATACCCTGCTACACTTAAAGTTTGATAAAACAAAATAACATTTGAAAGAAACAACTATTACCATCTTTGCTCCATCTTTTTCAACTAGCCTATGATGTTACAGCTATCATAAGAACAAACATTCATAGCACTGTGGATAAGTCTAAAATTTGCAACCATATGATGCTTCGTCGGTTCTTATTCGTACATGCTTTAATTTGTCAAGACTAGTTATACACCACTAACAAAAAGCGTCTTTATACAGATTTACAATCGTGTAAGAGGCTATCGTGTAAAAAAAATGGTCATTTACATGAATATGTGGTAAATAATATATTTTTGTATGATGACAGATATTGATACATTTACCCGTAAAAAATGACAATGAAGCCCAAATACCCTGCTACACTTAAAGTTTGATAAAACAAAATAACATTTGAAAGAAACAACTATTACCATCTTTGCTCCATCTTTTTCAACTAGCCTATGATGTTACAGCTATCATAAGAACAAACATTCATAGCACTGTGGATAAGTCTAAAATTTGCAACCATATGATGCTTCGTCGGTTCTTATTCGTACATGCTTTAATTTGTCAAGACTAGTTATACACCACTAACAAAAAGCGTCTTTATACAGATTTACAATCGTGTAAGAGGCTATCGTGTAAAAAAAAATGGTTATTTACATGAATATGTGGTAAATAATATATTTTTGTATGATGACAGATATTGATACATTTACCCGTAAAAAATGACAATGAAGCCCAAATACCCTGCTACACTTAAAGTTTGATAAAACAAAATAACATTTGAAAGAAACAACTATTACCATCTTTGCTCCATCTTTTTCAACTAGCCTATGATGTTACAGCTATCATAAGAACAAACATTCATAGCACTGTGGATAAGTCTAAAATTTGCAACCATATGATGCTTCATCGGTTCTTATTCGTACATGCTTTAATTTGTCAAGACTAGTTATACACCACTAACAAAAAGCGTCTTTATACAGATTTACAATCGTGTAAGAGGCTATCGTGTAAAAAAAATGGTCATTTACATGAATATGTGGTAAATAATATATTTTTGTATGATGACAGATATTGATACATTTACCCGTAAAAAATGACAATGAAGCCCAAATACCCTGCTACACTTAAAGTTTGATAAAACAAAATAACATTTGAAAGAAACAACTATTACCATCTTTGCTCCATCTTTTTCAACTAGCCTATGATGTTACAGCTATCATAAGAACAAACATTCATAGCACTGTGGATAAGTCTAAAATTTGCAACCATATGATGCTTCGTCGGTTCTTATTCGTACATGCTTTAATTTGTCAAGACTAGTTATACACCACTAACAAAAAGCGTCTTTATACAGATTTACAATCGTGTAAGAGGCTATCGTGTAAAAAAAATGGTCATTTACATGAATATGTGGTAAATAATATATTTTTGTATGATGACAGATATTGATACATTTACCCGTAAAAAATGACAATGAAGCCCAAATACCCTGCTACACTTAAAGTTTGATAAAACAAAATAACATTTGAAAGAAACAACTATCACCATCTTTGCTCCATCTTTTTCAACTAGCCTATGATGTTACAGCTATCATAAGAACAAACATTCATAGCACTGTGGATAAGTCTAAAATTTGCAACCATATGATGCTTCGTCGGTTCTTATTCGTACATGCTTTAATTTGTCAAGACTAGTTATACACCACTAACAAAAAGCGTCTTTATACAGATTTACAATCGTGTAAGAGGCTATCGTGTAAAAAAAAATGGTCATTTACATGAATATGTGGTAAATAATATATTTTTGTATGATGACAGATATTGATACATTTACCCGTAAAAAATGACAATGAAGCCCAAATACCCTGCTACACTTAAAGTTTGATAAAACAAAATAACATTTGAAAGAAACAACTATTACCATCTTTGCTCCATCTTTTTCAACTAGCCTATGATGTTACAGCTATCATAAGAACAAACATTCATAGCACTGTGGATAAGTCTAAAATTTGCAACCATATGATGCTTCGTCGGTTCTTATTCGTACATGCTTTAATTTGTCAAGACTAGTTATACACCACTAACAAAAAGCGTCTTTATACAGATTTACAATCGTGTAAGAGGCTATCGTGTAAAAAAAAATGGTCATTTACATGAATATGTGGTAAATAATATATTTTTGTATGATGACAGATATTGATACATTTACCCGTAAAAATGACAATGAAGCCCAAATACCCTGCTACACTTAAAGTTTGATAAAACAAAATAACATTTGAAAGAAACAACTATTACCATCTTTGCTCCATCTTTTTCAACTAGCCTATGATGTTACAGCTATCATAAGAACAAACATTCATAGCACTGTGGATAAGTCTAAAATTTGCAACCATATGATGCTTCGTCGGTTCTTATTCGTACATGCTTTAATTTGTCAAGACTAGTTATACACCACTAACAAAAAGCGTCTTTATACAGATTTACAATCGTGTAAGAGGCTATCGTGTAAAAAAAAATGGTCATTTACATGAATATGTGGTAAATAATATATTTTTGTATGATGACAGATATTGATACATTTACCCGTAAAAAATGACAATGAAGCCCAAATACCCTGCTACACTTAAAGTTTGATAAAACAAAATAACATTTGAAAGAAACAACTATTACCATCTTTGCTCCATCTTTTTCAACTAGCCTATGATGTTACAGCTATCATAAGAACAAACATTCATAGCACTGTGGATAAGTCTAAAATTTGCAACCATATGATGCTTCGTCGGTTCTTATTCGTACATGCTTTAATTTGTCAAGACTAGTTATACACCACTAACAAAAAGCGTCTTTATACAGATTTACAATCGTGTAAGAGGCTATCGTGTAAAAAAAAATGGTCATTTACATGAATATGTGGTAAATAATATATTTTTGTATGATGACAGATATTGATACATTTACCCGTAAAAAATGACAATGAAGCCCAAATACCCTGCTACACTTAAAGTTTGATAAAACAAAATAACATTTGAAAGAAACAACTATTACCATCTTTGCTCCATCTTTTTCAACTAGCCTATGATGTTACAGCTATCATAAGAACAAACATTCATAGCACTGTGGATAAGTCTAAAATTTGCAACCATATGATGCTTCGTCGGTTCTTATTCGTACATGCTTTAATTTGTCAAGACTAGTTATACACCACTAACAAAAAGCGTCTTTATACAGATTTACAATCGTGTAAGAGGCTATCGTGTAAAAAAAAATGGTCATTTACATGAATATGTGGTAAATAATATATTTTTGTATGATGACAGATATTGATACATTTACCCGTAAAAAATGACAATGAAGCCCAAATACCCTGCTACACTTAAAGTTTGATAAAACAAAATAACATTTGAAAGAAACAACTATTACCATCTTTGCTCCATCTTTTTCAACTAGCCTATGATGTTACAGCTATCATAAGAACAAACATTCATAGCACTGTGGATAAGTCTAAAATTTGCAACCATATGATGCTTCGTCGGTTCTTATTCGTACATGCTTTAATTTGTCAAGACTAGTTATACACCACTAACAAAAAGCGTCTTTATACAGATTTACAATCGTGTAAGAGGCTATCGTGTAAAAAAAAATGGTCATTTACATGAATATGTGGTAAATAATATATTTTTGTATGATGACAGATATTGATACATTTACCCGTAAAAAATGACAATGAAGCCCAAATACCCTGCTACACTTAAAGTTTGATAAAACAAAATAACATTTGAAAGAAACAACTATTACCATCTTTGCTCCATCTTTTTCAACTAGCCTATGATGTTACAGCTATCATAAGAACAAACATTCATAGCACTGTGGATAAGTCTAAAATTTGCAACCATATGATGCTTCGTCGGTTCTTATTCGTACATGCTTTAATTTGTCAAGACTAGTTATACACCACTAACAAAAAGCGTCTTTATACAGATTTACAATCGTGTAAGAGGCTATCGTGTAAAAAAAAATGGTCATTTACATGAATATGTGGTAAATAATATATTTTTGTATGATGACAGATATTGATACATTTACCCGTAAAAAATGACAATGAAGCCCAAATACCCTGCTACACTTAAAGTTTGATAAAACAAAATAACATTTGAAAGAAACAACTATTACCATCTTTGCTCCATCTTTTTCAACTAGCCTATGATGTTACAGCTATCATAAGAACAAACATTCATAGCACTGTGGATAAGTCTAAAATTTGCAACCATATGATGCTTCGTCGGTTCTTATTCGTACATGCTTTAATTTGTCAAGACTAGTTATACACCACTAACAAAAAGCGTCTTTATACAGATTTACAATCGTGTAAGAGGCTATCGTGTAAAAAAAATGGTCATTTACATGAATATGTGGTAAATAATATATTTTTGTATGATGACAGATATTGATACATTTACCCGTAAAAAATGACAATGAAGCCCAAATACCCTGCTACACTTAAAGTTTGATAAAACAAAATAACATTCGAAAGAAACAACTATTACCATCTTTGCTCCATCTTTTTCAACTAGCCTATGATGTTACAGCTATCATAAGAACAAACATTCATAGCACTGTGGATAAGTCTAAAATTTGCAACCATATGATGCTTCGTCGGTTCTTATTCGTACATGCTTTAATTTGTCAAGACTAGTTATACACCACTAACAAAAAGCGTCTTTATACAGATTTACAATCGTGTAAGAGGCTATCGTGTAAAAAAAAATGGTCATTTACATGAATATGTGGTAAATAATATATTTTTGTATGATGACAGATATTGATACATTTACCCGTAAAAAATGACAATGAAGCCCAAATACCCTGCTACACTTAAAGTTTGATAAAACAAAATAACATTTGAAAGAAACAACTATTACCATCTTTGCTCCATCTTTTTCAACTAGCCTATGATGTTACAGCTATCATAAGAACAAACATTCATAGCACTGTGGATAAGTCTAAAATTTGCAACCATATGATGCTTCGTCGGTTCTTATTCGTACATGCTTTAATTTGTCAAGACTAGTTATACACCACTAACAAAAAGCGTCTTTATACAGATTTACAATCGTGTAAGAGGCTATCGTGTAAAAAAAAATGGTCATTTACATGAATATGTGGTAAATAATATATTTTTGTATGATGACAGATATTGATACATTTACCCGTAAAAAATGACAATGAAGCCCAAATACCCTGCTACACTTAAAGTTTGATAAAACAAAATAACATTTGAAAGAAACAACTATTACCATCTTTGCTCCATCTTTTTCAACTAGCCTATGATGTTACAGCTATCATAAGAACAAACATTCATAGCACTGTGGATAAGTCTAAAATTTGCAACCATATGATGCTTCGTCGGTTCTTATTCGTACATGCTTTAATTTGTCAAGACTAGTTATACACCACTAACAAAAAGCGTCTTTATACAGATTTACAATCGTGTAAGAGGCTATCGTGTAAAAAAAAATGGTCATTTACATGAATATGTGGTAAATAATATATTTTTGTATGATGACAGATATTGATACATTTACCCGTAAAAAATGACAATGAAGCCCAAATACCCTGCTACACTTAAAGTTTGATAAAACAAAATAACATTTGAAAGAAACAACTATTACCATCTTTGCTCCATCTTTTTCAACTAGCCTATGATGTTACAGCTATCATAAGAACAAACATTCATAGCACTGTGGATAAGTCTAAAATTTGCAACCATATGATGCTTCGTCGGTTCTTATTCGTACATGCTTTAATTTGTCAAGACTAGTTATACACCACTAACAAAAAGCGTCTTTATACAGATTTACAATCGTGTAAGAGGCTATCGTGTAAAAAAAAAATGGTCATTTACATGAATATGTGGTAAATAATCAATTTTTGTATGATGACAGATATTGATACATTTACCCGTAAAAAATGACAATGAAGCCCAAATACCCTGCTACACTTAAAGTTTGATAAAACAAAATAACATTTGAAAGAAACAACTATTACCATCTTTGCTCCATCTTTTTCAACTAGCCTATGATGTTACAGCTATCATAAGAACAAACATTCATAGCACTGTGGATAAGTCTAAAATTTGCAACCATATGATGCTTCGTCGGTTCTTATTCGTACATGCTTTAATTTGTCAAGACTAGTTATACACCACTAACAAAAAGCGTCTTTATACAGATTTACAATCGTGTAAGAGGCTATCGTGTAAAAAAAATGGTCATTTACATGAATATGTGGTAAATAATATATTTTTGTATGATGACAGATATTGATACATTTACCCGTAAAAAATGACAATGAAGCCCAAATACCCTGCTACACTTAAAGTTTGATAAAACAAAATAACATTTGAAAGAAACAACTATTACCATCTTTGCTCCATCTTTTTCAACTAGCCTATGATGTTACAGCTATCATAAGAACAAACATTCATAGCACTGTGGATAAGTCTAAAATTTGCAACCATATGATGCTTCGTCGGTTCTTATTCGTACATGCTTTAATTTGTCAAGACTAGTTATACACCACTAACAAAAAGCGTCTTTATACAGATTTACAATCGTGTAAGAGGCTATCGTGTAAAAAAAATGGTCATTTACATGAATATGTGGTAAATAATATATTTTTGTATGATGACAGATATTGATACATTTACCCGTAAAAAATGACAATGAAGCCCAAATACCCTGCTACACTTAAAGTTTGATAAAACAAAATAACATTTGAAAGAAACAACTATTACCATCTTTGCTCCATCTTTTTCAACTAGCCTATGATGTTACAGCTATCATAAGAACAAACATTCATAGCACTGTGGATAAGTCTAAAATTTGCAACCATATGATGCTTCATCGGTTCTTATTCGTACATGCTTTAATTTGTCAAGACTAGTTATACACCACTAACAAAAAGCGTCTTTATACAGATTTACAATCGTGTAAGAGGCTATCGTGTAAAAAAAATGGTCATTTACATGAATATGTGGTAAATAATATATTTTTGTATGATGACAGATATTGATACATTTACCCGTAAAAATGACAATGAAGCCCAAATACCCTGCTACACTTAAAGTTTGATAAAACAAAATAACATTTGAAAGAAACAACTATTACCATCTTTGCTCCATCTTTTTCAACTAGCCTATGATGTTACAGCTATCATAAGAACAAACATTCATAGCACTGTGGATAAGTCTAAAATTTGCAACCATATGATGCTTCGTCGGTTCTTATTCGTACATGCTTTAATTTGTCAAGACTAGTTATACACCACTAACAAAAAGCGTCTTTATACAGATTTACAATCGTGTAAGAGGCTATCGTGTAAAAAAAAATGGTCATTTACATGAATATGTGGTAAATAATATATTTTTGTATGATGACAGATATTGATACATTTACCCGTAAAAAATGACAATGAAGCCCAAATACCCTGCTACACTTAAAGTTTGATAAAACAAAATAACATTTGAAAGAAACAACTATTACCATCTTTGCTCCATCTTTTTCAACTAGCCTATGATGTTACAGCTATCATAAGAACAAACATTCATAGCACTGTGGATAAGTCTAAAATTTGCAACCATATGATGCTTCGTCGGTTCTTATTCGTACATGCTTTAATTTGTCAAGACTAGTTATACACCACTAACAAAAAGCGTCTTTATACAGATTTACAATCGTGTAAGAGGCTATCGTGTAAAAAAAAATGGTCATTTACATGAATATGTGGTAAATAATATATTTTTGTATGATGACAGATATTGATACATTTACCCGTAAAAAATGACAATGAAGCCCAAATACCCTGCTACACTTAAAGTTTGATAAAACAAAATAACATTTGAAAGAAACAACTATTACCATCTTTGCTCCATCTTTTTCAACTAGCCTATGATGTTACAGCTATCATAAGAACAAACATTCATAGCACTGTGGATAAGTCTAAAATTTGCAACCATATGATGCTTCGTCGGTTCTTATTCGTACATGCTTTAATTTGTCAAGACTAGTTATACACCACTAACAAAAAGCGTCTTTATACAGATTTACAATCGTGTAAGAGGCTATCGTGTAAAAAAAATGGTCATTTACATGAATATGTGGTAAATAATATATTTTTGTATGATGACAGATATTGATACATTTACCCGTAAAAAATGACAATGAAGCCCAAATACCCTGCTACACTTAAAGTTTGATAAAACAAAATAACATTTGAAAGAAACAACTATTACCATCTTTGCTCCATCTTTTTCAACTAGCCTATGATGTTACAGCTATCATAAGAACAAACATTCATAGCACTGTGGATAAGTCTAAAATTTGCAACCATATGATGCTTCGTCGGTTCTTATTCGTACATGCTTTAATTTGTCAAGACTAGTTATACACCACTAACAAAAAGCGTCTTTATACAGATTTACAATCGTGTAAGAGGCTATCGTGTAAAAAAAAATGGTCATTTACATGAATATGTGGTAAATAATATATTTTTGTATGATGACAGATATTGATACATTTACCCGTAAAAAATGACAATGAAGCCCAAATACCCTGCTACACTTAAAGTTTGATAAAACAAAATAACATTTGAAAGAAACAACTATTACCATCTTTGCTCCATCTTTTTCAACTAGCCTATGATGTTACAGCTATCATAAGAACAAACATTCATAGCACTGTGGATAAGTCTAAAATTTGCAACCATATGATGCTTCGTCGGTTCTTATTCGTACATGCTTTAATTTGTCAAGACTAGTTATACACCACTAACAAAAAGCGTCTTTATACAGATTTACAATCGTGTAAGAGGCTATCGTGTAAAAAAAAATGGTCATTTACATGAATATGTGGTAAATAATATATTTTTGTATGATGACAGATATTGATACATTTACCCGTAAAAAATGACAATGAAGCCCAAATACCCTGCTACACTTAAAGTTTGATAAAACAAAATAACATTTGAAAGAAACAACTATTACCATCTTTGCTCCATCTTTTTCAACTAGCCTATGATGTTACAGCTATCATAAGAACAAACATTCATAGCACTGTGGATAAGTCTAAAATTTGCAACCATATGATGCTTCGTCGGTTCTTATTCGTACATGCTTTAATTTGTCAAGACTAGTTATACACCACTAACAAAAAGCGTCTTTATACAGATTTACAATCGTGTAAGAGGCTATCGTGTAAAAAAAAATGGTCATTTACATGAATATGTGGTAAATAATATATTTTTGTATGATGACAGATATTGATACATTTACCCGTAAAAAATGACAATGAAGCCCAAATACCCTGCTACACTTAAAGTTTGATAAAACAAAATAACATTTGAAAGAAACAACTATTACCATCTTTGCTCCATCTTTTTCAACTAGCCTATGATGTTACAGCTATCATAAGAACAAACATTCATAGCACTGTGGATAAGTCTAAAATTTGCAACCATATGATGCTTCGTCGGTTCTTATTCGTACATGCTTTAATTTGTCAAGACTAGTTATACACCACTAACAAAAAGCGTCTTTATACAGATTTACAATCGTGTAAGAGGCTATCGTGTAAAAAAAAATGGTCATTTACATGAATATGTGGTAAATAATATATTTTTGTATGATGACAGATATTGATACATTTACCCGTAAAAAATGACAATGAAGCCCAAATACCCTGCTACACTTAAAGTTTGATAAAACAAAATAACATTCGAAAGAAACAACTATTACCATCTTTGCTCCATCTTTTTCAACTAGCCTATGATGTTACAGCTATCATAAGAACAAACATTCATAGCACTGTGGATAAGTCTAAAATTTGCAACCATATGATGCTTCGTCGGTTCTTATTCGTACATGCTTTAATTTGTCAAGACTAGTTATACACCACTAACAAAAAGCGTCTTTATACAGATTTACAATCGTGTAAGAGGCTATCGTGTAAAAAAAAATGGTCATTTACATGAATATGTGGTAAATAATATATTTTTGTATGATGACAGATATTGATACATTTACCCGTAAAAAATGACAATGAAGCCCAAATACCCTGCTACACTTAAAGTTTGATAAAACAAAATAACATTTGAAAGAAACAACTATTACCATCTTTGCTCCATCTTTTTCAACTAGCCTATGATGTTACAGCTATCATAAGAACAAACATTCATAGCACTGTGGATAAGTCTAAAATTTGCAACCATATGATGCTTCGTCGGTTCTTATTCGTACATGCTTTAATTTGTCAAGACTAGTTATACACCACTAACAAAAAGCGTCTTTATACAGATTTACAATCGTGTAAGAGGCTATCGTGTAAAAAAAAATGGTCATTTACATGAATATGTGGTAAATAATATATTTTTGTATGATGACAGATATTGATACATTTACCCGTAAAAAATGACAATGAAGCCCAAATACCCTGCTACACTTAAAGTTTGATAAAACAAAATAACATTTGAAAGAAACAACTATTACCATCTTTGCTCCATCTTTTTCAACTAGCCTATGATGTTACAGCTATCATAAGAACAAACATTCATAGCACTGTGGATAAGTCTAAAATTTGCAACCATATGATGCTTCGTCGGTTCTTATTCGTACATGCTTTAATTTGTCAAGACTAGTTATACACCACTAACAAAAAGCGTCTTTATACAGATTTACAATCGTGTAAGAGGCTATCGTGTAAAAAAAAATGGTCATTTACATGAATATGTGGTAAATAATATATTTTTGTATGATGACAGATATTGATACATTTACCCGTAAAAAATGACAATGAAGCCCAAATACCCTGCTACACTTAAAGTTTGATAAAACAAAATAACATTTGAAAGAAACAACTATTACCATCTTTGCTCCATCTTTTTCAACTAGCCTATGATGTTACAGCTATCATAAGAACAAACATTCATAGCACTGTGGATAAGTCTAAAATTTGCAACCATATGATGCTTCGTCGGTTCTTATTCGTACATGCTTTAATTTGTCAAGACTAGTTATACACCACTAACAAAAAGCGTCTTTATACAGATTTACAATCGTGTAAGAGGCTATCGTGTAAAAAAAATGGTCATTTACATGAATATGTGGTAAATAATATATTTTTGTATGATGACAGATATTGATACATTTACCCGTAAAAAATGACAATGAAGCCCAAATACCCTGCTACACTTAAAGTTTGATAAAACAAAATAACATTCGAAAGAAACAACTATTACCATCTTTGCTCCATCTTTTTCAACTAGCCTATGATGTTACAGCTATCATAAGAACAAACATTCATAGCACTGTGGATAAGTCTAAAATTTGCAACCATATGATGCTTCGTCGGTTCTTATTCGTACATGCTTTAATTTGTCAAGACTAGTTATACACCACTAACAAAAAGCGTCTTTATACAGATTTACAATCGTGTAAGAGGCTATCGTGTAAAAAAAAATGGTCATTTACATGAATATGTGGTAAATAATATATTTTTGTATGATGACAGATATTGATACATTTACCCGTAAAAAATGACAATGAAGCCCAAATACCCTGCTACACTTAAAGTTTGATAAAACAAAATAACATTTGAAAGAAACAACTATTACCATCTTTGCTCCATCTTTTTCAACTAGCCTATGATGTTACAGCTATCATAAGAACAAACATTCATAGCACTGTGGATAAGTCTAAAATTTGCAACCATATGATGCTTCGTCGGTTCTTATTCGTACATGCTTTAATTTGTCAAGACTAGTTATACACCACTAACAAAAAGCGTCTTTATACAGATTTACAATCGTGTAAGAGGCTATCGTGTAAAAAAAAATGGTCATTTACATGAATATGTGGTAAATAATATATTTTTGTATGATGACAGATATTGATACATTTACCCGTAAAAAATGACAATGAAGCCCAAATACCCTGCTACACTTAAAGTTTGATAAAACAAAATAACATTTGAAAGAAACAACTATTACCATCTTTGCTCCATCTTTTTCAACTAGCCTATGATGTTACAGCTATCATAAGAACAAACATTCATAGCACTGTGGATAAGTCTAAAATTTGCAACCATATGATGCTTCGTCGGTTCTTATTCGTACATGCTTTAATTTGTCAAGACTAGTTATACACCACTAACAAAAAGCGTCTTTATACAGATTTACAATCGTGTAAGAGGCTATCGTGTAAAAAAAAATGGTCATTTACATGAATATGTGGTAAATAATATATTTTTGTATGATGACAGATATTGATACATTTACCCGTAAAAAATGACAATGAAGCCCAAATACCCTGCTACACTTAAAGTTTGATAAAACAAAATAACATTTGAAAGAAACAACTATTACCATCTTTGCTCCATCTTTTTCAACTAGCCTATGATGTTACAGCTATCATAAGAACAAACATTCATAGCACTGTGGATAAGTCTAAAATTTGCAACCATATGATGCTTCGTCGGTTCTTATTCGTACATGCTTTAATTTGTCAAGACTAGTTATACACCACTAACAAAAAGCGTCTTTATACAGATTTACAATCGTGTAAGAGGCTATCGTGTAAAAAAAAATGGTCATTTACATGAATATGTGGTAAATAATATATTTTTGTATGATGACAGATATTGATACATTTACCCGTAAAAAATGACAATGAAGCCCAAATACCCTGCTACACTTAAAGTTTGATAAAACAAAATAACATTTGAAAGAAACAACTATTACCATCTTTGCTCCATCTTTTTCAACTAGCCTATGATGTTACAGCTATCATAAGAACAAACATTCATAGCACTGTGGATAAGTCTAAAATTTGCAACCATATGATGCTTCGTCGGTTCTTATTCGTACATGCTTTAATTTGTCAAGACTAGTTATACACCACTAACAAAAAGCGTCTTTATACAGATTTACAATCGTGTAAGAGGCTATCGTGTAAAAAAAAATGGTCATTTACATGAATATGTGGTAAATAATATATTTTTGTATGATGACAGATATTGATACATTTACCCGTAAAAAATGACAATGAAGCCCAAATACCCTGCTACACTTAAAGTTTGATAAAACAAAATAACATTTGAAAGAAACAACTATTACCATCTTTGCTCCATCTTTTTCAACTAGCCTATGATGTTACAGCTATCATAAGAACAAACATTCATAGCACTGTGGATAAGTCTAAAATTTGCAACCATATGATGCTTCGTCGGTTCTTATTCGTACATGCTTTAATTTGTCAAGACTAGTTATACACCACTAACAAAAAGCGTCTTTATACAGATTTACAATCGTGTAAGAGGCTATCGTGTAAAAAAAAATGGTCATTTACATGAATATGTGGTAAATAATATATTTTTGTATGATGACAGATATTGATACATTTACCCGTAAAAAATGACAATGAAGCCCAAATACCCTGCTACACTTAAAGTTTGATAAAACAAAATAACATTTGAAAGAAACAACTATTACCATCTTTGCTCCATCTTTTTCAACTAGCCTATGATGTTACAGCTATCATAAGAACAAACATTCATAGCACTGTGGATAAGTCTAAAATTTGCAACCATATGATGCTTCGTCGGTTCTTATTCGTACATGCTTTAATTTGTCAAGACTAGTTATACACCACTAACAAAAAGCGTCTTTATACAGATTTACAATCGTGTAAGAGGCTATCGTGTAAAAAAAAATGGTCATTTACATGAATATGTGGTAAATAATATATTTTTGTATGATGACAGATATTGATACATTTACCCGTAAAAAATGACAATGAAGCCCAAATACCCTGCTACACTTAAAGTTTGATAAAACAAAATAACATTTGAAAGAAACAACTATTACCATCTTTGCTCCATCTTTTTCAACTAGCCTATGATGTTACAGCTATCATAAGAACAAACATTCATAGCACTGTGGATAAGTCTAAAATTTGCAACCATATGATGCTTCGTCGGTTCTTATTCGTACATGCTTTAATTTGTCAAGACTAGTTATACACCACTAACAAAAAGCGTCTTTATACAGATTTACAATCGTGTAAGAGGCTATCGTGTAAAAAAAAATGGTCATTTACATGAATATGTGGTAAATAATCAATTTTTGTATGATGACGGATATTGATACATTTACCCGTAAAAAATGACAATGAAGCCCAAATACCCTGCTACACTTAAAGTTTGATAAAACAAAATAACATTTGAAAGAAACAACTATTACCATCTTTGCTCCATCTTTTTCAACTAGCCTATGATGTTACAGCTATCATAAGAACAAACATTCATAGCACTGTGGATAAGTCTAAAATTTGCAACCATATGATGCTTCGTCGGTTCTTATTCGTACATGCTTTAATTTGTCAAGACTAGTTATACACCACTAACAAAAAGCGTCTTTATACAGATTTACAATCGTGTAAGAGGCTATCGTGTAAAAAAAATGGTCATTTACATGAATATGTGGTAAATAATATATTTTTGTATGATGACAGATATTGATACATTTACCCGTAAAAAATGACAATGAAGCCCAAATACCCTGCTACACTTAAAGTTTGATAAAACAAAATAACATTTGAAAGAAACAACTATTACCATCTTTGCTCCATCTTTTTCAACTAGCCTATGATGTTACAGCTATCATAAGAACAAACATTCATAGCACTGTGGATAAGTCTAAAATTTGCAACCATATGATGCTTCGTCGGTTCTTATTCGTACATGCTTTAATTTGTCAAGACTAGTTATACACCACTAACAAAAAGCGTCTTTATACAGATTTACAATCGTGTAAGAGGCTATCGTGTAAAAAAAATGGTCATTTACATGAATATGTGGTAAATAATATATTTTTGTATGATGACAGATATTGATACATTTACCCGTAAAAAATGACAATGAAGCCCAAATACCCTGCTACACTTAAAGTTTGATAAAACAAAATAACATTTGAAAGAAACAACTATTACCATCTTTGCTCCATCTTTTTCAACTAGCCTATGATGTTACAGCTATCATAAGAACAAACATTCATAGCACTGTGGATAAGTCTAAAATTTGCAACCATATGATGCTTCATCGGTTCTTATTCGTACATGCTTTAATTTGTCAAGACTAGTTATACACCACTAACAAAAAGCGTCTTTATACAGATTTACAATCGTGTAAGAGGCTATCGTGTAAAAAAAATGGTCATTTACATGAATATGTGGTAAATAATATATTTTTGTATGATGACAGATATTGATACATTTACCCGTAAAAATGACAATGAAGCCCAAATACCCTGCTACACTTAAAGTTTGATAAAACAAAATAACATTTGAAAGAAACAACTATTACCATCTTTGCTCCATCTTTTTCAACTAGCCTATGATGTTACAGCTATCATAAGAACAAACATTCATAGCACTGTGGATAAGTCTAAAATTTGCAACCATATGATGCTTCGTCGGTTCTTATTCGTACATGCTTTAATTTGTCAAGACTAGTTATACACCACTAACAAAAAGCGTCTTTATACAGATTTACAATCGTGTAAGAGGCTATCGTGTAAAAAAAAATGGTCATTTACATGAATATGTGGTAAATAATATATTTTTGTATGATGACAGATATTGATACATTTACCCGTAAAAAATGACAATGAAGCCCAAATACCCTGCTACACTTAAAGTTTGATAAAACAAAATAACATTTGAAAGAAACAACTATTACCATCTTTGCTCCATCTTTTTCAACTAGCCTATGATGTTACAGCTATCATAAGAACAAACATTCATAGCACTGTGGATAAGTCTAAAATTTGCAACCATATGATGCTTCGTCGGTTCTTATTCGTACATGCTTTAATTTGTCAAGACTAGTTATACACCACTAACAAAAAGCGTCTTTATACAGATTTACAATCGTGTAAGAGGCTATCGTGTAAAAAAAAATGGTCATTTACATGAATATGTGGTAAATAATATATTTTTGTATGATGACAGATATTGATACATTTACCCGTAAAAAATGACAATGAAGCCCAAATACCCTGCTACACTTAAAGTTTGATAAAACAAAATAACATTTGAAAGAAACAACTATTACCATCTTTGCTCCATCTTTTTCAACTAGCCTATGATGTTACAGCTATCATAAGAACAAACATTCATAGCACTGTGGATAAGTCTAAAATTTGCAACCATATGATGCTTCGTCGGTTCTTATTCGTACATGCTTTAATTTGTCAAGACTAGTTATACACCACTAACAAAAAGCGTCTTTATACAGATTTACAATCGTGTAAGAGGCTATCGTGTAAAAAAAAATGGTCATTTACATGAATATGTGGTAAATAATATATTTTTGTAT
This sequence comes from Arctium minus, assembly GCA_954870635.1. NCBI lineage: Eukaryota > Viridiplantae > Streptophyta > Magnoliopsida > Asterales > Asteraceae > Arctium > Arctium minus. The sequence continues at coordinate 23,414,122 of OX941081.1, read as the reverse complement.
GATGACAGATATTGATACATTTACCCGTAAAAAATGACAATGAAGCCCAAATACCCTGCTACACTTAAAGTTTGATAAAACAAAATAACATTTGAAAGAAACAACTATTACCATCTTTGCTCCATCTTTTTCAACTAGCCTATGATGTTACAGCTATCATAAGAACAAACATTCATAGCACTGTGGATAAGTCTAAAATTTGCAACCATATGATGCTTCGTCGGTTCTTATTCGTACATGCTTTAATTTGTCAAGACTAGTTATACACCACTAACAAAAAGCGTCTTTATACAGATTTACAATCGTGTAAGAGGCTATCGTGTAAAAAAAAATGGTCATTTACATGAATATGTGGTAAATAATATATTTTTGTATGATGACAGATATTGATACATTTACCCGTAAAAAATGACAATGAAGCCCAAATACCCTGCTACACTTAAAGTTTGATAAAACAAAATAACATTTGAAAGAAACAACTATTACCATCTTTGCTCCATCTTTTTCAACTAGCCTATGATGTTACAGCTATCATAAGAACAAACATTCATAGCACTGTGGATAAGTCTAAAATTTGCAACCATATGATGCTTCGTCGGTTCTTATTCGTACATGCTTTAATTTGTCAAGACTAGTTATACACCACTAACAAAAAGCGTCTTTATACAGATTTACAATCGTGTAAGAGGCTATCGTGTAAAAAAAAATGGTCATTTACATGAATATGTGGTAAATAATATATTTTTGTATGATGACAGATATTGATACATTTACCCGTAAAAAATGACAATGAAGCCCAAATACCCTGCTACACTTAAAGTTTGATAAAACAAAATAACATTTGAAAGAAACAACTATTACCATCTTTGCTCCATCTTTTTCAACTAGCCTATGATGTTACAGCTATCATAAGAACAAACATTCATAGCACTGTGGATAAGTCTAAAATTTGCAACCATATGATGCTTCGTCGGTTCTTATTCGTACATGCTTTAATTTGTCAAGACTAGTTATACACCACTAACAAAAAGCGTCTTTATACAGATTTACAATCGTGTAAGAGGCTATCGTGTAAAAAAAAATGGTCATTTACATGAATATGTGGTAAATAATATATTTTTGTATGATGACAGATATTGATACATTTACCCGTAAAAAATGACAATGAAGCCCAAATACCCTGCTACACTTAAAGTTTGATAAAACAAAATAACATTTGAAAGAAACAACTATTACCATCTTTGCTCCATCTTTTTCAACTAGCCTATGATGTTACAGCTATCATAAGAACAAACATTCATAGCACTGTGGATAAGTCTAAAATTTGCAACCATATGATGCTTCGTCGGTTCTTATTCGTACATGCTTTAATTTGTCAAGACTAGTTATACACCACTAACAAAAAGCGTCTTTATACAGATTTACAATCGTGTAAGAGGCTATCGTGTAAAAAAAAATGGTCATTTACATGAATATGTGGTAAATAATATATTTTTGTATGATGACAGATATTGATACATTTACCCGTAAAAAATGACAATGAAGCCCAAATACCCTGCTACACTTAAAGTTTGATAAAACAAAATAACATTTGAAAGAAACAACTATTACCATCTTTGCTCCATCTTTTTCAACTAGCCTATGATGTTACAGCTATCATAAGAACAAACATTCATAGCACTGTGGATAAGTCTAAAATTTGCAACCATATGATGCTTCGTCGGTTCTTATTCGTACATGCTTTAATTTGTCAAGACTAGTTATACACCACTAACAAAAAGCGTCTTTATACAGATTTACAATCGTGTAAGAGGCTATCGTGTAAAAAAAAATGGTCATTTACATGAATATGTGGTAAATAATATATTTTTGTATGATGACAGATATTGATACATTTACCCGTAAAAAATGACAATGAAGCCCAAATACCCTGCTACACTTAAAGTTTGATAAAACAAAATAACATTTGAAAGAAACAACTATTACCATCTTTGCTCCATCTTTTTCAACTAGCCTATGATGTTACAGCTATCATAAGAACAAACATTCATAGCACTGTGGATAAGTCTAAAATTTGCAACCATATGATGCTTCGTCGGTTCTTATTCGTACATGCTTTAATTTGTCAAGACTAGTTATACACCACTAACAAAAAGCGTCTTTATACAGATTTACAATCGTGTAAGAGGCTATCGTGTAAAAAAAAATGGTCATTTACATGAATATGTGGTAAATAATATATTTTTGTATGATGACAGATATTGATACATTTACCCGTAAAAAATGACAATGAAGCCCAAATACCCTGCTACACTTAAAGTTTGATAAAACAAAATAACATTTGAAAGAAACAACTATTACCATCTTTGCTCCATCTTTTTCAACTAGCCTATGATGTTACAGCTATCATAAGAACAAACATTCATAGCACTGTGGATAAGTCTAAAATTTGCAACCATATGATGCTTCGTCGGTTCTTATTCGTACATGCTTTAATTTGTCAAGACTAGTTATACACCACTAACAAAAAGCGTCTTTATACAGATTTACAATCGTGTAAGAGGCTATCGTGTAAAAAAAAATGGTCATTTACATGAATATGTGGTAAATAATATATTTTTGTATGATGACAGATATTGATACATTTACCCGTAAAAAATGACAATGAAGCCCAAATACCCTGCTACACTTAAAGTTTGATAAAACAAAATAACATTTGAAAGAAACAACTATTACCATCTTTGCTCCATCTTTTTCAACTAGCCTATGATGTTACAGCTATCATAAGAACAAACATTCATAGCACTGTGGATAAGTCTAAAATTTGCAACCATATGATGCTTCGTCGGTTCTTATTCGTACATGCTTTAATTTGTCAAGACTAGTTATACACCACTAACAAAAAGCGTCTTTATACAGATTTACAATCGTGTAAGAGGCTATCGTGTAAAAAAAAAATGGTCATTTACATGAATATGTGGTAAATAATATATTTTTGTATGATGACAGATATTGATACATTTACCCGTAAAAAATGACAATGAAGCCCAAATACCCTGCTACACTTAAAGTTTGATAAAACAAAATAACATTTGAAAGAAACAACTATTACCATCTTTGCTCCATCTTTTTCAACTAGCCTATGATGTTACAGCTATCATAAGAACAAACATTCATAGCACTGTGGATAAGTCTAAAATTTGCAACCATATGATGCTTCGTCGGTTCTTATTCGTACATGCTTTAATTTGTCAAGACTAGTTATACACCACTAACAAAAAGCGTCTTTATACAGATTTACAATCGTGTAAGAGGCTATCGTGTAAAAAAAAATGGTCATTTACATGAATATGTGGTAAATAATATATTTTTGTATGATGACAGATATTGATACATTTACCCGTAAAAAATGACAATGAAGCCCAAATACCCTGCTACACTTAAAGTTTGATAAAACAAAATAACATTTGAAAGAAACAACTATTACCATCTTTGCTCCATCTTTTTCAACTAGCCTATGATGTTACAGCTATCATAAGAACAAACATTCATAGCACTGTGGATAAGTCTAAAATTTGCAACCATATGATGCTTCGTCGGTTCTTATTCGTACATGCTTTAATTTGTCAAGACTAGTTATACACCACTAACAAAAAGCGTCTTTATACAGATTTACAATCGTGTAAGAGGCTATCGTGTAAAAAAAAATGGTCATTTACATGAATATGTGGTAAATAATATATTTTTGTATGATGACAGATATTGATACATTTACCCGTAAAAAATGACAATGAAGCCCAAATACCCTGCTACACTTAAAGTTTGATAAAACAAAATAACATTTGAAAGAAACAACTATTACCATCTTTGCTCCATCTTTTTCAACTAGCCTATGATGTTACAGCTATCATAAGAACAAACATTCATAGCACTGTGGATAAGTCTAAAATTTGCAACCATATGATGCTTCGTCGGTTCTTATTCGTACATGCTTTAATTTGTCAAGACTAGTTATACACCACTAACAAAAAGCGTCTTTATACAGATTTACAATCGTGTAAGAGGCTATCGTGTAAAAAAAAATGGTCATTTACATGAATATGTGGTAAATAATATATTTTTGTATGATGACAGATATTGATACATTTACCCGTAAAAAATGACAATGAAGCCCAAATACCCTGCTACACTTAAAGTTTGATAAAACAAAATAACATTTGAAAGAAACAACTATTACCATCTTTGCTCCATCTTTTTCAACTAGCCTATGATGTTACAGCTATCATAAGAACAAACATTCATAGCACTGTGGATAAGTCTAAAATTTGCAACCATATGATGCTTCGTCGGTTCTTATTCGTACATGCTTTAATTTGTCAAGACTAGTTATACACCACTAACAAAAAGCGTCTTTATACAGATTTACAATCGTGTAAGAGGCTATCGTGTAAAAAAAAATGGTCATTTACATGAATATGTGGTAAATAATATATTTTTGTATGATGACAGATATTGATACATTTACCCGTAAAAAATGACAATGAAGCCCAAATACCCTGCTACACTTAAAGTTTGATAAAACAAAATAACATTTGAAAGAAACAACTATTACCATCTTTGCTCCATCTTTTTCAACTAGCCTATGATGTTACAGCTATCATAAGAACAAACATTCATAGCACTGTGGATAAGTCTAAAATTTGCAACCATATGATGCTTCGTCGGTTCTTATTCGTACATGCTTTAATTTGTCAAGACTAGTTATACACCACTAACAAAAAGCGTCTTTATACAGATTTACAATCGTGTAAGAGGCTATCGTGTAAAAAAAAATGGTCATTTACATGAATATGTGGTAAATAATATATTTTTGTATGATGACAGATATTGATACATTTACCCGTAAAAAATGACAATGAAGCCCAAATACCCTGCTACACTTAAAGTTTGATAAAACAAAATAACATTTGAAAGAAACAACTATTACCATCTTTGCTCCATCTTTTTCAACTAGCCTATGATGTTACAGCTATCATAAGAACAAACATTCATAGCACTGTGGATAAGTCTAAAATTTGCAACCATATGATGCTTCGTCGGTTCTTATTCGTACATGCTTTAATTTGTCAAGACTAGTTATACACCACTAACAAAAAGCGTCTTTATACAGATTTACAATCGTGTAAGAGGCTATCGTGTAAAAAAAAATGGTCATTTACATGAATATGTGGTAAATAATATATTTTTGTATGATGACAGATATTGATACATTTACCCGTAAAAAATGACAATGAAGCCCAAATACCCTGCTACACTTAAAGTTTGATAAAACAAAATAACATTTGAAAGAAACAACTATTACCATCTTTGCTCCATCTTTTTCAACTAGCCTATGATGTTACAGCTATCATAAGAACAAACATTCATAGCACTGTGGATAAGTCTAAAATTTGCAACCATATGATGCTTCGTCGGTTCTTATTCGTACATGCTTTAATTTGTCAAGACTAGTTATACACCACTAACAAAAAGCGTCTTTATACAGATTTACAATCGTGTAAGAGGCTATCGTGTAAAAAAAAATGGTCATTTACATGAATATGTGGTAAATAATATATTTTTGTATGATGACAGATATTGATACATTTACCCGTAAAAAATGACAATGAAGCCCAAATACCCTGCTACACTTAAAGTTTGATAAAACAAAATAACATTTGAAAGAAACAACTATTACCATCTTTGCTCCATCTTTTTCAACTAGCCTATGATGTTACAGCTATCATAAGAACAAACATTCATAGCACTGTGGATAAGTCTAAAATTTGCAACCATATGATGCTTCGTCGGTTCTTATTCGTACATGCTTTAATTTGTCAAGACTAGTTATACACCACTAACAAAAAGCGTCTTTATACAGATTTACAATCGTGTAAGAGGCGATCGTGTAAAAAAAAATGGTCATTTACATGAATATGTGGTAAATAATATATTTTTGTATGATGACAGATATTGATACATTTACCCGTAAAAAATGACAATGAAGCCCAAATACCCTGCTACACTTAAAGTTTGATAAAACAAAATAACATTTGAAAGAAACAACTATTACCATCTTTGCTCCATCTTTTTCAACTAGCCTATGATGTTACAGCTATCATAAGAACAAACATTCATAGCACTGTGGATAAGTCTAAAATTTGCAACCATATGATGCTTCGTCGGTTCTTATTCGTACATGCTTTAATTTGTCAAGACTAGTTATACACCACTAACAAAAAGCGTCTTTATACAGATTTACAATCGTGTAAGAGGCTATCGTGTAAAAAAAAATGGTCATTTACATGAATATGTGGTAAATAATATATTTTTGTATGATGACAGATATTGATACATTTACCCGTAAAAAATGACAATGAAGCCCAAATACCCTGCTACACTTAAAGTTTGATAAAACAAAATAACATTTGAAAGAAACAACTATTACCATCTTTGCTCCATCTTTTTCAACTAGCCTATGATGTTACAGCTATCATAAGAACAAACATTCATAGCACTGTGGATAAGTCTAAAATTTGCAACCATATGATGCTTCGTCGGTTCTTATTCGTACATGCTTTAATTTGTCAAGACTAGTTATACACCACTAACAAAAAGCGTCTTTATACAGATTTACAATCGTGTAAGAGGCTATCGTGTAAAAAAAAATGGTCATTTACATGAATATGTGGTAAATAATATATTTTTGTATGATGACAGATATTGATACATTTACCCGTAAAAAATGACAATGAAGCCCAAATACCCTGCTACACTTAAAGTTTGATAAAACAAAATAAACATTCATAGCACTGTGGATAAGTCTAAAATTTGCAACCATATGATGCTTCGTCGGTTCTTATTCGTACATGCTTTAATTTGTCAAGACTAGTTATACACCACTAACAAAAAGCGTCTTTATACAGATTTACAATCGTGTAAGAGGCTATCGTGTAAAAAAAAAATGGTCATTTACATGAATATGTGGTAAATAATATATTTTTGTATGATGACAGATATTGATACATTTACCCGTAAAAAATGACAATGAAGCCCAAATACCCTGCTACACTTAAAGTTTGATAAAACAAAATAACATTTGAAAGAAACAACTATTACCATCTTTGCTCCATCTTTTTCAACTAGCCTATGATGTTACAGCTATCATAAGAACAAACATTCATAGCACTGTGGATAAGTCTAAAATTTGCAACCATATGATGCTTCGTCGGTTCTTATTCGTACATGCTTTAATTTGTCAAGACTAGTTATACACCACTAACAAAAAGCGTCTTTATACAGATTTACAATCGTGTAAGAGGCTATCGTGTAAAAAAAAATGGTCATTTACATGAATATGTGGTAAATAATATATTTTTGTATGATGACAGATATTGATACATTTACCCGTAAAAAATGACAATGAAGCCCAAATACCCTGCTACACTTAAAGTTTGATAAAACAAAATAACATTTGAAAGAAACAACTATTACCATCTTTGCTCCATCTTTTTCAACTAGCCTATGATGTTACAGCTATCATAAGAACAAACATTCATAGCACTGTGGATAAGTCTAAAATTTGCAACCATATGATGCTTCGTCGGTTCTTATTCGTACATGCTTTAATTTGTCAAGACTAGTTATACACCACTAACAAAAAGCGTCTTTATACAGATTTACAATCGTGTAAGAGGCTATCGTGTAAAAAAAAATGGTCATTTACATGAATATGTGGTAAATAATATATTTTTGTATGATGACAGATATTGATACATTTACCCGTAAAAAATGACAATGAAGCCCAAATACCCTGCTACACTTAAAGTTTGATAAAACAAAATAACATTTGAAAGAAACAACTATTACCATCTTTGCTCCATCTTTTTCAACTAGCCTATGATGTTACAGCTATCATAAGAACAAACATTCATAGCACTGTGGATAAGTCTAAAATTTGCAACCATATGATGCTTCGTCGGTTCTTATTCGTACATGCTTTAATTTGTCAAGACTAGTTATACACCACTAACAAAAAGCGTCTTTATACAGATTTACAATCGTGTAAGAGGCTATCGTGTAAAAAAAAATGGTCATTTACATGAATATGTGGTAAATAATATATTTTTGTATGATGACAGATATTGATACATTTACCCGTAAAAAATGACAATGAAGCCCAAATACCCTGCTACACTTAAAGTTTGATAAAACAAAATAACATTTGAAAGAAACAACTATTACCATCTTTGCTCCATCTTTTTCAACTAGCCTATGATGTTACAGCTATCATAAGAACAAACATTCATAGCACTGTGGATAAGTCTAAAATTTGCAACCATATGATGCTTCGTCGGTTCTTATTCGTACATGCTTTAATTTGTCAAGACTAGTTATACACCACTAACAAAAAGCGTCTTTATACAGATTTACAATCGTGTAAGAGGCTATCGTGTAAAAAAAAATGGTCATTTACATGAATATGTGGTAAATAATATATTTTTGTATGATGACAGATATTGATACATTTACCCGTAAAAAATGACAATGAAGCCCAAATACCCTGCTACACTTAAAGTTTGATAAAACAAAATAACATTTGAAAGAAACAACTATTACCATCTTTGCTCCATCTTTTTCAACTAGCCTATGATGTTACAACTATCATAAGAACAAACATTCATAGCACTGTGGATAAGTCTAAAATTTGCAACCATATGATGCTTCGTCGGTTCTTATTCGTACATGCTTTAATTTGTCAAGACTAGTTATACACCACTAACAAAAAGCGTCTTTATACAGATTTACAATCGTGTAAGAGGCTATCGTGTAAAAAAAAATGGTCATTTACATGAATATGTGGTAAATAATATATTTTTGTATGATGACAGATATTGATACATTTACCCGTAAAAAATGACAATGAAGCCCAAATACCCTGCTACACTTAAAGTTTGATAAAACAAAATAACATTTGAAAGAAACAACTATTACCATCTTTGCTCCATCTTTTTCAACTAGCCTATGATGTTACAGCTATCATAAGAACAAACATTCATAGCACTGTGGATAAGTCTAAAATTTGCAACCATATGATGCTTCGTCGGTTCTTATTCGTACATGCTTTAATTTGTCAAGACTAGTTATACACCACTAACAAAAAGCGTCTTTATACAGATTTACAATCGTGTAAGAGGCTATCGTGTAAAAAAAAATGGTCATTTACATGAATATGTGGTAAATAATATATTTTTGTATGATGACAGATATTGATACATTTACCCGTAAAAAATGACAATGAAGCCCAAATACCCTGCTACACTTAAAGTTTGATAAAACAAAATAACATTTGAAAGAAACAACTATTACCATCTTTGCTCCATCTTTTTCAACTAGCCTATGATGTTACAGCTATCATAAGAACAAACATTCATAGCACTGTGGATAAGTCTAAAATTTGCAACCATATGATGCTTCGTCGGTTCTTATTCGTACATGCTTTAATTTGTCAAGACTAGTTATACACCACTAACAAAAAGCGTCTTTATACAGATTTACAATCGTGTAAGAGGCTATCGTGTAAAAAAAAATGGTCATTTACATGAATATGTGGTAAATAATATATTTTTGTATGATGACAGATATTGATACATTTACCCGTAAAAAATGACAATGAAGCCCAAATACCCTGCTACACTTAAAGTTTGATAAAACAAAATAACATTTGAAAGAAACAACTATTACCATCTTTGCTCCATCTTTTTCAACTAGCCTATGATGTTACAGCTATCATAAGAACAAACATTCATAGCACTGTGGATAAGTCTAAAATTTGCAACCATATGATGCTTCGTCGGTTCTTATTCGTACATGCTTTAATTTGTCAAGACTAGTTATACACCACTAACAAAAAGCGTCTTTATACAGATTTACAATCGTGTAAGAGGCTATCGTGTAAAAAAAAATGGTCATTTACATGAATATGTGGTAAATAATATATTTTTGTATGATGACAGATATTGATACATTTACCCGTAAAAAATGACAATGAAGCCCAAATACCCTGCTACACTTAAAGTTTGATAAAACAAAATAACATTTGAAAGAAACAACTATTACCATCTTTGCTCCATCTTTTTCAACTAGCCTATGATGTTACAACTATCATAAGAACAAACATTCATAGCACTGTGGATAAGTCTAAAATTTGCAACCATATGATGCTTCGTCGGTTCTTATTCGTACATGCTTTAATTTGTCAAGACTAGTTATACACCACTAACAAAAAGCGTCTTTATACAGATTTACAATCGTGTAAGAGGCTATCGTGTAAAAAAAAAATGGTCATTTACATGAATATGTGGTAAATAATATATTTTTGTATGATGACAGATATTGATACATTTACCCGTAAAAAATGACAATGAAGCCCAAATACCCTGCTACACTTAAAGTTTGATAAAACAAAATAACATTTGAAAGAAACAACTATTACCATCTTTGCTCCATCTTTTTCAACTAGCCTATGATGTTACAGCTATCATAAGAACAAACATTCATAGCACTGTGGATAAGTCTAAAATTTGCAACCATATGATGCTTCGTCGGTTCTTATTCGTACATGCTTTAATTTGTCAAGACTAGTTATACACCACTAACAAAAAGCGTCTTTATACAGATTTACAATCGTGTAAGAGGCTATCGTGTAAAAAAAAATGGTCATTTACATGAATATGTGGTAAATAATATATTTTTGTATGATGACAGATATTGATACATTTACCCGTAAAAAATGACAATGAAGCCCAAATACCCTGCTACACTTAAAGTTTGATAAAACAAAATAACATTTGAAAGAAACAACTATTACCATCTTTGCTCCATCTTTTTCAACTAGCCTATGATGTTACAGCTATCATAAGAACAAACATTCATAGCACTGTGGATAAGTCTAAAATTTGCAACCATATGATGCTTCGTCGGTTCTTATTCGTACATGCTTTAATTTGTCAAGACTAGTTATACACCACTAACAAAAAGCGTCTTTATACAGATTTACAATCGTGTAAGAGGCTATCGTGTAAAAAAAAATGGTCATTTACATGAATATGTGGTAAATAATATATTTTTGTATGATGACAGATATTGATACATTTACCCGTAAAAAATGACAATGAAGCCCAAATACCCTGCTACACTTAAAGTTTGATAAAACAAAATAACATTTGAAAGAAACAACTATTACCATCTTTGCTCCATCTTTTTCAACTAGCCTATGATGTTACAGCTATCATAAGAACAAACATTCATAGCACTGTGGATAAGTCTAAAATTTGCAACCATATGATGCTTCGTCGGTTCTTATTCGTACATGCTTTAATTTGTCAAGACTAGTTATACACCACTAACAAAAAGCGTCTTTATACAGATTTACAATCGTGTAAGAGGCTATCGTGTAAAAAAAAATGGTCATTTACATGAATATGTGGTAAATAATATATTTTTGTATGATGACAGATATTGATACATTTACCCGTAAAAAATGACAATGAAGCCCAAATACCCTGCTACACTTAAAGTTTGATAAAACAAAATAACATTTGAAAGAAACAACTATTACCATCTTTGCTCCATCTTTTTCAACTAGCCTATGATGTTACAGCTATCATAAGAACAAACATTCATAGCACTGTGGATAAGTCTAAAATTTGCAACCATATGATGCTTCGTCGGTTCTTATTCGTACATGCTTTAATTTGTCAAGACTAGTTATACACCACTAACAAAAAGCGTCTTTATACAGATTTACAATCGTGTAAGAGGCTATCGTGTAAAAAAAAATGGTCATTTACATGAATATGTGGTAAATAATATATTTTTGTATGATGACAGATATTGATACATTTACCCGTAAAAAATGACAATGAAGCCCAAATACCCTGCTACACTTAAAGTTTGATAAAACAAAATAACATTTGAAAGAAACAACTATTACCATCTTTGCTCCATCTTTTTCAACTAGCCTATGATGTTACAGCTATCATAAGAACAAACATTCATAGCACTGTGGATAAGTCTAAAATTTGCAACCATATGATGCTTCGTCGGTTCTTATTCGTACATGCTTTAATTTGTCAAGACTAGTTATACACCACTAACAAAAAGCGTCTTTATACAGATTTACAATCGTGTAAGAGGCTATCGTGTAAAAAAAAATGGTCATTTACATGAATATGTGGTAAATAATATATTTTTGTATGATGACAGATATTGATACATTTACCCGTAAAAAATGACAATGAAGCCCAAATACCCTGCTACACTTAAAGTTTGATAAAACAAAATAACATTTGAAAGAAACAACTATTACCATCTTTGCTCCATCTTTTTCAACTAGCCTATGATGTTACAGCTATCATAAGAACAAACATTCATAGCACTGTGGATAAGTCTAAAATTTGCAACCATATGATGCTTCGTCGGTTCTTATTCGTACATGCTTTAATTTGTCAAGACTAGTTATACACCACTAACAAAAAGCGTCTTTATACAGATTTACAATCGTGTAAGAGGCTATCGTGTAAAAAAAAATGGTCATTTACATGAATATGTGGTAAATAATATATTTTTGTATGATGACAGATATTGATACATTTACCCGTAAAAAATGACAATGAAGCCCAAATACCCTGCTACACTTAAAGTTTGATAAAACAAAATAACATTTGAAAGAAACAACTATTACCATCTTTGCTCCATCTTTTTCAACTAGCCTATGATGTTACAGCTATCATAAGAACAAACATTCATAGCACTGTGGATAAGTCTAAAATTTGCAACCATATGATGCTTCGTCGGTTCTTATTCGTACATGCTTTAATTTGTCAAGACTAGTTATACACCACTAACAAAAAGCGTCTTTATACAGATTTACAATCGTGTAAGAGGCTATCGTGTAAAAAAAAATGGTCATTTACATGAATATGTGGTAAATAATATATTTTTGTATGATGACAGATATTGATACATTTACCCGTAAAAAATGACAATGAAGCCCAAATACCCTGCTACACTTAAAGTTTGATAAAACAAAATAACATTTGAAAGAAACAACTATTACCATCTTTGCTCCATCTTTTTCAACTAGCCTATGATGTTACAGCTATCATAAGAACAAACATTCATAGCACTGTGGATAAGTCTAAAATTTGCAACCATATGATGCTTCGTCGGTTCTTATTCGTACATGCTTTAATTTGTCAAGACTAGTTATACACCACTAACAAAAAGCGTCTTTATACAGATTTACAATCGTGTAAGAGGCTATCGTGTAAAAAAAAATGGTCATTTACATGAATATGTGGTAAATAATATATTTTTGTATGATGACAGATATTGATACATTTACCCGTAAAAAATGACAATGAAGCCCAAATACCCTGCTACACTTAAAGTTTGATAAAACAAAATAACATTTGAAAGAAACAACTATTACCATCTTTGCTCCATCTTTTTCAACTAGCCTATGATGTTACAGCTATCATAAGAACAAACATTCATAGCACTGTGGATAAGTCTAAAATTTGCAACCATATGATGCTTCGTCGGTTCTTATTCGTACATGCTTTAATTTGTCAAGACTAGTTATACACCACTAACAAAAAGCGTCTTTATACAGATTTACAATCGTGTAAGAGGCTATCGTGTAAAAAAAATGGTCATTTACATGAATATGTGGTAAATAATATATTTTTGTATGATGACAGATATTGATACATTTACCCGTAAAAAATGACAATGAAGCCCAAATACCCTGCTACACTTAAAGTTTGATAAAACAAAATAACATTTGAAAGAAACAACTATTACCATCTTTGCTCCATCTTTTTCAACTAGCCTATGATGTTACAGCTATCATAAGAACAAACATTCATAGCACTGTGGATAAGTCTAAAATTTGCAACCATATGATGCTTCGTCGGTTCTTATTCGTACATGCTTTAATTTGTCAAGACTAGTTATACACCACTAACAAAAAGCGTCTTTATACAGATTTACAATCGTGTAAGAGGCTATCGTGTAAAAAAAAATGGTCATTTACATGAATATGTGGTAAATAATATATTTTTGTATGATGACAGATATTGATACATTTACCCGTAAAAAATGACAATGAAGCCCAAATACCCTGCTACACTTAAAGTTTGATAAAACAAAATAACATTTGAAAGAAACAACTATTACCATCTTTGCTCCATCTTTTTCAACTAGCCTATGATGTTACAGCTATCATAAGAACAAACATTCATAGCACTGTGGATAAGTCTAAAATTTGCAACCATATGATGCTTCGTCGGTTCTTATTCGTACATGCTTTAATTTGTCAAGACTAGTTATACACCACTAACAAAAAGCGTCTTTATACAGATTTACAATCGTGTAAGAGGCTATCGTGTAAAAAAAATGGTCATTTACATGAATATGTGGTAAATAATATATTTTTGTATGATGACAGATATTGATACATTTACCCGTAAAAAATGACAATGAAGCCCAAATACCCTGCTACACTTAAAGTTTGATAAAACAAAATAACATTTGAAAGAAACAACTATTACCATCTTTGCTCCATCTTTTTCAACTAGCCTATGATGTTACAGCTATCATAAGAACAAACATTCATAGCACTGTGGATAAGTCTAAAATTTGCAACCATATGATGCTTCGTCGGTTCTTATTCGTACATGCTTTAATTTGTCAAGACTAGTTATACACCACTAACAAAAAGCGTCTTTATACAGATTTACAATCGTGTAAGAGGCTATCGTGTAAAAAAAATGGTCATTTACATGAATATGTGGTAAATAATATATTTTTGTATGATGACAGATATTGATACATTTACCCGTAAAAAATGACAATGAAGCCCAAATACCCTGCTACACTTAAAGTTTGATAAAACAAAATAACATTTGAAAGAAACAACTATTACCATCTTTGCTCCATCTTTTTCAACTAGCCTATGATGTTACAGCTATCATAAGAACAAACATTCATAGCACTGTGGATAAGTCTAAAATTTGCAACCATATGATGCTTCGTCGGTTCTTATTCGTACATGCTTTAATTTGTCAAGACTAGTTATACACCACTAACAAAAAGCGTCTTTATACAGATTTACAATCGTGTAAGAGGCTATCGTGTAAAAAAAAATGGTCATTTACATGAATATGTGGTAAATAATATATTTTTGTATGATGACAGATATTGATACATTTACCCGTAAAAAATGACAATGAAGCCCAAATACCCTGCTACACTTAAAGTTTGATAAAACAAAATAACATTTGAAAGAAACAACTATTACCATCTTTGCTCCATCTTTTTCAACTAGCCTATGATGTTACAGCTATCATAAGAACAAACATTCATAGCACTGTGGATAAGTCTAAAATTTGCAACCATATGATGCTTCGTCGGTTCTTATTCGTACATGCTTTAATTTGACAAGACTAGTTATACACCACTAACAAAAAGCGTCTTTATACAGATTTACAATCGTGTAAGAGGCTATCGTGTACAAAAAAATGGTCATTTACATGAATATGTGGTAAATAATATATTTTTGTATGATGACAGATATTGATACATTTACCCGTAAAAAATGACAATGAAGCCCAAATACCCTGCTACACTTAAAGTTTGATAAAACAAAATAACATTTGAAAGAAACAACTATTACCATCTTTGCTCCATCTTTTTCAACTAGCCTATGATGTTACAGCTATCATAAGAACAAACATTCATAGCACTGTGGATAAGTCTAAAATTTGCAACCATATGATGCTTCGTCGGTTCTTATTCGTACATGCTTTAATTTGTCAAGACTAGTTATACACCACTAACAAAAAGCGTCTTTATACAGATTTACAATCGTGTAAGAGGCTATCGTGTAAAAAAAATGGTCATTTACATGAATATGTGGTAAATAATATATTTTTGTATGATGACAGATATTGATACATTTACCCGTAAAAAATGACAATGAAGCCCAAATACCCTGCTACACTTAAAGTTTGATAAAACAAAATAACATTTGAAAGAAACAACTATTACCATCTTTGCTCCATCTTTTTCAACTAGCCTATGATGTTACAGCTATCATAAGAACAAACATTCATAGCACTGTGGATAAGTCTAAAATTTGCAACCATATGATGCTTCGTCGGTTCTTATTCGTACATGCTTTAATTTGTCAAGACTAGTTATACACCACTAACAAAAAGCGTCTTTATACAGATTTACAATCGTGTAAGAGGCTATCGTGTAAAAAAAAATGGTCATTTACATGAATATGTGGTAAATAATATATTTTTGTATGATGACAGATATTGATACATTTACCCGTAAAAAATGACAATGAAGCCCAAATACCCTGCTACACTTAAAGTTTGATAAAACAAAATAACATTTGAAAGAAACAACTATTACCATCTTTGCTCCATCTTTTTCAACTAGCCTATGATGTTACAGCTATCATAAGAACAAACATTCATAGCACTGTGGATAAGTCTAAAATTTGCAACCATATGATGCTTCGTCGGTTCTTATTCGTACATGCTTTAATTTGTCAAGACTAGTTATACACCACTAACAAAAAGCGTCTTTATACAGATTTACAATCGTGTAAAAAAAAATGGTCATTTACATGAATATTTGGTAAATAATATATTTTTGTATGATGACAGATATTGATACATTTACCCGTAAAAAATGACAATGAAGCCCAAATACCCTGCTACACTTAAAGTTTGATAAAACAAAATAACATTTGAAAGAAACAACTATTACCATCTTTGCTCCATCTTTTTCAACTAGCCTATGATGTTACAGCTATCATAAGAACAAACATTCATAGCACTGTGGATAAGTCTAAAATTTGCAACCATATGATGCTTCGTCGGTTCTTATTCGTACATGCTTTAATTTGTCAAGACTAGTTATACACCACTAACAAAAAGCGTCTTTATACAGATTTACAATCGTGTAAGAGGCTATCGTGTAAAAAAAATGGTCATTTACATGAATATGTGGTAAATAATATATTTTTGTATGATGACAGATATTGATACATTTACCCGTAAAAAATGACAATGAAGCCCAAATACCCTGCTACACTTAAAGTTTGATAAAACAAAATAACATTTGAAAGAAACAACTATTACCATCTTTGCTCCATCTTTTTCAACTAGCCTATGATGTTACAGCTATCATAAGAACAAACATTCATAGCACTGTGGATAAGTCTAAAATTTGCAACCATATGATGCTTCGTCGGTTCTTATTCGTACATGCTTTAATTTGTCAAGACTAGTTATACACCACTAACAAAAAGCGTCTTTATACAGATTTACAATCGTGTAAGAGGCTATCGTGTAAAAAAAAATGGTCATTTACATGAATATGTGGTAAATAATATATTTTTGTATGATGACAGATATTGATACATTTACCCATAAAAAATGACAATGAAGCCCAAATACCCTGCTACACTTAAAGTTTGATAAAACAAAATAACATTTGAAAGAAACAACTATTACCATCTTTGCTCCATCTTTTTCAACTAGCCTATGATGTTACAGCTATCATAAGAACAAACATTCATAGCACTGTGGATAAGTCTAAAATTTGCAACCATATGATGCTTCGTCAGTTCTTATTCGTACATGCTTTAATTTGTCAATACTACTTTTGCCAGTTTTCTTTTTCTTGTAGGTGGGAAGTTTAAATGACGAAAAGAAGATCCACTTCTCAGTTGGCAAGTGGTAACAAATACTTCCCCCTTGTTGACAAGAAAAAAGAAATTTACAATACAAACTTTGTCAAATACTCGTATGAGTTTCTAACCGATGACAAAACTAATGAGATTAAGTTCTTTCCCCAGATTAACTAACAGCAAAAATTCATATCAATTTTGCACTTTCATGCGCTAGATTTAACATCAAAAATAAAAAAATTAGTTGGGGTATTCTGAAATTCGGGAAGAAAGAGAGAAGGTTTGACAAAAATTGCAAAACCCCCCTTCTTTTACTCTCTCTTGTAATAACCACAGTAATTACAACATGAAGTTATTCCCCAGGATAATAACCAAAACTCAAAACCAGTTAGGGTATTCTGAACATCGGGCCGTGAGGAGAGCAAAACAGGGACGAACACCACGAGATCAAAACAGAATCAAAATAGGGATGAAAACCCACAGGAACGAACCACATGGACGGAATCAAAACAGGATAGGAGATCGACATACCTTGTGGATTAACGATTTGGGTCGAGATTCATTAATCACTACATTTGTTTGGGTCCAGATTTGTTCAGAATGAGAGGCAAAGAGATAAGTCGGTCACGGTTGTGTGGCTGGAGAACGGCGACAGTGGTTGTGTGGATCGAGGAGGACGACATGAGATTGTTGCTTGTCGTTCGTGAGAGGCGAGGGAGAGATATGAAGCGACAGTGCTTGTGTATTTAGAGTTAGGGTTTTGAATTGGGAATTAAAGAGGGAAGGGGGAATTAAAAGGGAAAATGAAATTTTAAATATTTAAAACGTTTACTACTTCAAATATGAAATTTTAGATTTCAAACTCCAAATTTTAAAGTATTTTAAATTTTTTGAATTTTAAACTTCAATTTTTTTAGGTAATGGACCATGTTGATTATTAGTAAATAATATAAAATTTTGTATTTACCATTGAAAAAATAGACCAATGTATAGGGCATAAACGAGTCAAGCTTTTAACAAGGTACTCGAGCTTGAGTCGATTTCAAACACAAAATAAAGTTTGCTTAATTTAATTATTATTATTATTATTTTTTTAATTTTAATTTTATTCTTAGTCTATTATTATTATTTTATTGTTATTATTATTACCCATTAAAGCCCAAAAAAATGAATTAGACCTGTTAAAATCTAACAAAACCGAATAAAAAACATCTTAAACCGTTATCACCAAATATAACCCATTAAAACTCAATTAAATCGAATATAACCCAATAGATCCATTAAAACTCAATTAAACTGATTAAAACCAAACTGAACCGATTAAAGCCTAATTGAACTGATTAAGCCCAATAGAACTCATCAAAGCCTAATAGAACAATTTAATCCCAGTAGAACCCATTATGATCGTTGGTGATTTATTAAGGCACAATAACACAATTGGTGACTTACTACGTTCTTGTGTACGCGTATCGAGTGTATAGATGCATGTGTTCTATATTAGGGTCAATTAAACAACTAAGAACCATTAGGCCCTGATATGAACCACTAAACCACTATTATAGCCCACTATGACATTTTATGACTTATTAAGGCCAATAGAACCGATTTAAGCCTAATAGAACCATCAAAGCCCAATAGAACTCATCAAAGCCAATTATGAGCATTGTTGACTTATTTAAGGCCCAATACAACCTAATAAAACCCAATTGAACCGATTTAAGCCCAACCGAATCGATTTAAGCCTAATTGAACCAATTTAAGCTCAATAGAACCCATCAAATCCCAATTGAACCCATCAAAGCCCATTATGTTCATTGTTGACTTATTAAGGCCCAAACACACAAGTGGTGACTTATTATAAGCTTTTGTACATGTATCAACTTCATAGATGCATGTGTCGTGTATTCGGATCAATTAGATAACTAAGCACCATTTTACCTCGATATGAACCACTCAATCATCATTGTAGCCCAATAAGACATTTTATGACTTATTAATGTCCAATAACACCAATGGTGACTTATTACGTGCTTATGTGTAGGTACCGACTACATAGATGCATGTGTTGTATATTAGGATCAATTAGACAACCAATAACCATTATACCCTGATATGAACCACTTAACCACCATTATAGCCCAATATGACATTTTATGATTTATTAATGCCCAATAACACTAGTGGTGACTTATTACGTTCTTGTGTGCAAGTATGGACTCAAATGAACCTAAGATTATATATATATATATATATATATATATATAAATATATATGAGAGCAATCAAATGGAAACCACTTTAATTTTGCAAACCGTGGAAACTGTCGATTTCATTGTTAAAGTTAATGAAATTGTTTCATGAATTTTTTTAATTTGATGAAATTGTTTCATATAATTCTTTTATTGATGAAATTGTTGCATATATTTGTGTTTTTTATGTAAAAATGAAAAAAAATCACCAGACTGCGAAAATACATGAAATAATTTCATCAGAATGAGAAAAATACATGAAACTACATAAAAAATATAAACATATAAAATAATTTCATTAACAAAAGAATTATATGAAACAACTTCATCATATTAAACAACTTTATGAACCAATTTCATTAATTTAACCAATGAAATCGACGGTTTCCATGGTTTTCAAAATTAAAGTTGTTTTCAAATGAAACTACCCCCTCTCTCTCTCTCTCTCAATATATATATATATATATATATATATATATATATATATATAGTATTACTTCTCTATTAGGTTCAAACGAGAAGACGGTCAATTTACGAGAAGACGAGAAGGAATATGGGCCACATAATCTGTTAATTAAAAAAATACCATGAATAAAATTTAGAAAATAATTTTAGAAATTAGTATCATTATCATTTTGAATTAGATAAATCTTAAAAAAATCTCATTATATCTTTTAAATTTATCTTCTAATTTTACTTAATTCATAATTTATTTATCAAGTTTTATATAGAAGTATTTTTAGATACACTTTTGATAATAATAAAAAGATTCACAATTTTCATCAAATATCACATGTGCTATGCTACCATCGATTCATACGTGATAATTGTAGATATTTTTATTAATTATATGTGATTATATACATATATATATATATACATATTTACATGTGTAGATTTTTTATGTGATGTAAATATTATCATATGTAATAACATGTCACTTATATTCATATATATATATATATATATTATCATATGTGATATGTACAAAAATTCACATTATGAAATTATATGTGATATATAATTATTTATATGTTGAACGAATCTAATCACATGTGATTCAAAATGTGGATATAAAAAATAGAGAAAAAAATGGTAAATATAAAATAAAAATAATAATGAATTGATTGTGGATATAACATGTGATATTTGATAAAAATTGTGATTTTTTTTATTAAAAATGTATTTTGGAATATATATATATATATATATATATATATATATAACTTGATAAAAAAAATTTAAGAATTAATTAAAATAAAAAATAAATAAATATAAATGATATTATGAGTTTTTTAAGGATTTTTTCAATTTAAAATAATAATTATCTCAATTTTTAAAATTATTTCTAGTTTTTATTTATGGTATTTTTTAATTAATTAATTATGTGGCTCATATTCCTTCTCGACTTCTCGCAAATTAGTTTGCTTCTCGTATAATCCTCCCTATATATAGTGATGTTTATTATTCAAAAAAATTCACAATAACATGACATACAGTGACGTAAATTTATCAACACCGTCATAGTATCATGACATACGGTGACGTAAATTTATCAAAATCGTCATCATAAAATGACATATGATGACATTTATCAATCAAAATTGTCACCATAACATTGGATACAATGACATTTATAATTCAACACTCTCACGGTAATATTACATACGGTGACGTTTATTTTTAAAACCATCACCGCAAAATGACATACAGTTAATGATGTTCATTATTAAAATTGTCACATTAGCATGATATATAGTGATTTATTATTTGAAACATATATCACCATAACATGACATACAATGACATAAGTTTTTCAAAATTGTCATCGCATCATGACATACGATAATGTAACTTTATCAAAATCGTCACTTTAAAATAACATACTGTGAGGTTCGTCATTCAAAATTGTTACCGTAAAATTACATAGTGTGACAGACATGCAGTGACATTTAAATTCCAAAACCGTCATTGTAGCATGACATAGGGTGACATTTATTTTTCAAAATCGTCATCATAGGATGACATACGGTGACATTCATTATTCTAAATCCTCATCTTAACATGATATACATTGACGTTTATTATTTGAAAATATCATCATATGACATAGTGTGACATCTCTCTTTCAAAACCGCCACCATAGCATAACATACAATAACGTTTATTTTTTAAAATTGTCACCGTAGCATGACGTACGGTGACGTTCTTTTTTTCAGAACCATCACCGTAATATGACGTAAGGTGACATTTATTTCTCTAAACCATCACCAAAGCATGACATATAGTGGCATAAAATTTTTGAAAGCGAAAACCTAACTTGACATGTGGTGGCGTTTATATTTTATAACTGTCACCGTAATATGTCTTACGATGGCGCTTATAATTGAAAACCGTCATTGTAGCATGACATATGTTAACGTTTATTATTCTAAATCGCCACCATAACATGACGTATGGTCATGTTTATTATACAAAATCGTCATTGTAACATGACGTAAATTGACGTTTATTATTCAACTCGTCACCATAACATTACATATGATGACATTTATTATACAAAACCATCACCGTTGTGACATATAATTTTTTAAAACCGTCACCATAGCATGACATATGGTGACATTTATTTTTCAAAACCGTTACCATAGAATGACATATGGTAACATACTTAAAACTGTCACCATAACATGACATATGGTGACATAAATTATTCAAAACCGTCAATGTAGCTTGAGATATGGTGACGTAATTGTTTTAACACCGTTACCAAAGAATGACATATGGTGACGAATTTTTTTCAAAAACCATTACTATACAATACCTTTTGGTGACGCAAAATTTTGAAGATCATTGCCATAGAACTTGGTGAATTTTGGAAACGGTTTTCAAATAAACGTTGCTATATATATATTTTAATTTCGGTGACCGCTTTTTAAAACCCATACGACATAAATCAACGCTTTTGACCAAAATCGTTACTAAATTGTCTTATATGGCAACGGTTTTTTAAAATCGTCATAACATAAAGCGACAATTTTTCTAAAGCGTCTTAAACCGTTACCTTAAGGGACCTTTTATTAACGTTTTTATCTAAACTGTTGCTTTATGTTTCTAGATTTTTGGTAATAGTAACATTTTTTATAAAAACTGTTACTAAAACAATTATGTAATTTTTTTATGACTTTTTGTAACGGTTTTTATCAAACCGTTACAAACCTATTTTTGAAAACCGTCACATAAAGTCATTTTTGTACTAGTGTAGTATTTGATGTTGGGCAATTGTTTAAGTCCCATCTTTTGGTGATTTTGGGTTGACAACCGATTTAATCTAGATAGACATGTTTAGATTAGTTTGTTGTTGATTTCCATATCCGTTCGCAGGTTTTGTAAAGGCTCAATACTTTTCCCCTTTTTGGGAGGTTTATACCAAATATAAATGTCATATTGCCAAATTTCCGAATTTTAATTTACTCTAATTTTTAGGGTGTTATATTTGGAGACAAAGATTCATCCACGATTTGACACTTTTGATATTGTTTATTGTTTTTACCAGTTGCTTTGGGTGTTGAGTATCATTCGTGTTTTCAACGACATTTTATATATATGGATTGTTATCCATCATTTATGAGTTGAGTACTATGCCCCATCCGTATTTTGGATGTTTTCGTGCATAACGTTTTATCCATGTTTTCATTAATTGAGAAGTAAACCATTAATCACATTTTGGGTGAGTTTTTGGGTTGTGTTTACATCTTGAGGAAATGTTTTATATTGTCACGTTTATTTACTCAAAAACCTGTTATTGGAAAACAGATAGTTTTCATGTTTAAGGTAAATCATTTTGGAAATCATGATTTAAATTGCATTCACCCCATTTATCGATTTGTATGTTTATGATTGTAGAACTCTTGAACTCACTAGGCATTAGCCTAACTTTTTTATTTGTCGGCATATGCACCAGGTTCCGGTTGGGGAATGGTTTTAGTGACATCGTGAAGTAATGAATGCTAGCTAGTTGCACGAGAAGAGAGTAGCTATTGGGTGAAGTCTTCCGCACTTTGAGATTAGTAACTCATTTGGGTTTTAGTAACACCCGACCTTATTTTGTCTTTGTATAAGACTTGGTTATTATTTGTTGAGGGTTAATCTAGAATACAGTTTGAGATATTTTAAGGATAGGTTTGTATAAAAGAAATTTTATCCTTTTCTTGTTGTATTATGGAAGTTTTTATATTTAGTTGCTCTCTCCAAATTTAAGGTGTTACATTAAAAAGTACTTGGCATGACTGTTAATTCTGGATTAATCACAGTTTCTACTGTAATATAATTGTTGTTTCCAATACTTATATAAATAAGTATTTACGCAATCATTTACATATTAATTCTTCTATTCACTTTAACATGCTAAAAAAGTTGTAATGTATTCTTGGAAGATATTACAGAATTGTTGTTTCTATTATGATAATAATTTGGTTTTGTACAATCTTTAATGAATGTTACTAGATTCTACAATTAATTTTCTTGCATTTTCTACATGCTATCAAGTATCAGATAATTTGTTTAGTTTTAGTATGTTGTACTAAATAACTATATCACTCATTGATTTCACATCAATGTACAAAATGGTGTTGGAAATTTGATCGTTATTATTGGGGTATTTCTTTTGAATTTTTTCCGTGATGATAAAGAGGGTTATTCATTTGGAATTTTTTTTAATTGATGGCAGAGAAGTTGTACGTAGCTAGAAGTAGTGATAATTCAATATATGTTTATAATATTGAAGCAAACATGCTTTTCTTTCGAATATAGTCATATACTGTTGTTAGTAACAGTATTGATTCTACATATAGGTTATTGGTTTAAAGTGTTTATAGTTTTAGAGTGATGCATGTGAATGTGCCTTTCCTTTAAAAATGTAATAGTTTATTACTCATTGATTTATTTTTATTTATCTTCACCAGTCTCTTGTATATAGTATGAGGAACCCTTTTCCAGATCAACATGTTATTGATCTTTACTGGTTTGCTATGATTGTGCTATAAGTTATGTGGGTATTACATTATTTTGTTACCTATGCAGTGAGATCTAAACAATGCACGCTTTACTGATGAAGCCAACCATTGATATATATTCTGGGAGTGATGATAATCTCCGTATGGTAAAGCCTTAAAGCAAACATTTTAGTTGGATTATTTCTATCTGATTGGTATGTCATTGTCACGGATAATAATTTTTTTTTTGCATTCAGAAATCCTTAACACGTTTTTGTCTACTTAAATGGATGGAAATATTAATATCACAATTTTCAGGTTTGGGACATACATTGTTTTAGATCAAAAGGAAAGCCTGCTAGAATCCTAGAAGGAATTACAATTTTGACAGTCGTGGGGACGAGCTTTATTTCATTTCAAATGGGAAGGATAAGACAATCAAGCTTTGGGATATCCGAAAAATGTCCTACAATGCCACTCGGTATGTTACTATTCTTTTTATTTATAAATAAATACATATTGGCACCGATCGACGTGACAAATCGTTCTAGTAATTGCATAACTCTCATTCAAGCTATTTTGGTATCACATATATCTCGACAAACATGATGAAATGACTTCGAGTTGAAATTCAAACCTTTTGAAGAAAACAAAGTATGATGAAATTGTCAGGATCGAAATTCAAACAAGAATTTAAATAACACACTCAGAAACTTATGTTAAAGAAGTTGCGGAAAAACACTTTAACATAAAATCAATGGAACAGTATATAGAACTCAAATCACAAGTTTATATTGATTCAACTTGATGATTACACACAAAACCTCAATCTGTTTAACAGGCTAAACTATTCTCTATAGAAAGAATCTAAACTATTCTTGAGGTTAATTCTCTCTAAACAAAACGTATGAATAATTTTTTTTAACAAAGACTTCTATACTATATATACAAGACTGAGTACAAGATAATTATCAAAATAAAATTGATCTTCAGCATCAATACCATAATTATCTTCAACCATATCTCCAACTCATCTTTATCTTCAAATCTTCTGTATCTTTAGAAGCAACACTAACCTTCTCTTCTTTTAGCAGTATTAATCATTTGAGCAGTATTAACCATGCTTGCAGTAGTAATCTTCAACAGCATTAACTACTAGCAGTACTAACTCTCCAAGCAGTACTAACTATTCAAGTAGCAGTACTAACTTTTCAAGCAGTATTAAGTCTACTAGAAGTATTAAAATTACAAGCAATAGTAATACCTTTCAACTAGCAGTAGTATCCATCCTTAAGCATATTCTAACCCAACAATCTCCCCCTAACTTAACTTTTCAGGATGAGAAGTTAAGTTCTTCAACTTAGAGTCTTCATGATGCTTTCAACACTTCAGCTTAGTTCCCCAAATTAGGATCCAGACCCAGACTTTGATTAATGATCCTGCTAATCACAATCCTTGCCATTTCAGAACCTTGAGGACAAATTAGTTTGGCTTTCAGCATCCCCTGTAGCTTGGCTAGGCTATGGTCATATATCTTATCCACCAGGTAATATTCATGGAAGCTTTTGTCAATGGTTAAGATATACACCCCACACTTTTCTATGAGCATCCAGTTGTCCACAGACTTGAAAACTTCCTTGATTACGTGCTTGACAAGGTCTGGACTGAACATCATGCATAGATACTCCATTGCTAGTTTCTTGATGTTCATCCCTGATGTCTTTAGCACATCCCCATACAGAGTCATTCCTACTTTGAACATTTCTTCCAAGTCTGACCTTGAACAACTTCTGACTATCTTGCCCCAAGTAGAATAAACTTCAAAGTGATCACCCATCCTCTTGATTTTCCTTGATCTTCTAGAATATCCCAGTGGATGATTTCAGGGGCTTGAACTGAAATGGGATCTGCTTTTACTGGTTCATCATTTGTTACAGTCATGTAAAGACCAAAATTCACATCAGATTGACTTGGTTGTTGTGCATTTTGACTTGATTGCTCTGAATGACCTGTAACAGATGGTTCTGCCTCTTTTTCTGCTCCTTCAACCCTTGACTTTTTGGACTGTTTCTTGGAAGCTATAGTTTTCACTCTCTTGGCAGATTTGACTTCCACAGCAACAGGTTCTTCCTTCTTTTCTTCAGCCTTTTCTTTTGAAGGGGTGGTTTCCTCACTCTCAGGGAAGGGTTGTTGGATATTGAGATCATGTCTCTCTTTCATTTGTCTTTCAAACTCAACCCTTTGAGTGAAGTCCCCTTGAAGCTTTGCCATTTCCTTTTTATATAGCTCTTCAACTCTGCTGTATGACATGCTAGCAAACATATCTTATTTTACACCAATTGAGCCTTTCAGAAAGTTTATTATTTTTCTCCTTTCTTGATTGGCCAAATAGGTCTTAGAAGGTTGTCTTTTCTGAGTCTTTGCTGGCAGTCTGTGCTTGGATGCTTTCACTGTATTTTTCTTACCCTCAGCTGCAACTTTCAAGCTCTTTTGATATTCCTCATTCAGCTTAGTAGACAGATCTAGAGCAATCTGCCTATTTTTGGCCTTTTGAGTCTCTTCTTCTTGTTCTAGCTCAGCCTGCAGCTTCTTTGCCAATTCCTCATCAATCTCTATCTGTTTTAGCTTCTTGGGAGGTTGTACAGATTCATCCACTTTTGCCTTGCCTTTTCTTTTCATTTCTGCCTCACTGATTTCTTTTCTTTTCTGCTCAAGACCTCCTTCTTTAATTTCCACTCCCTTGGCCTTTTGAGTGGCTTTGGGAGTGTCTGTTTTGGTCTTTAGAAGAGTTTCTGCTATTTCTATCTCTTCAACAGATAGCCCTATTACTGCTGCTAGCCCAATTTGTGCTGCTCGCTTGAAAGTTTTTGTTGCTGGCCCTGTTTCATTACCCTGCTCCCCCTCAACTGTAGACTTCATCCCATCAGGACTTTGCTTGTCAGATCCAGCTCTTGACTTCCCCTTATTCTCCCCCTTTTTGGAAACATCATGAAGGATGCTCCTCTTTTTCAGTATGAACTTGGTAGAGTACCAGTCATGTGAGGATGTCTCGAGAGAAATACATAACCCAAAACACGTGAGTGACCGAGTGAATCTTATCCTAGTGAGAGCTTACCAGATCATTTTATGTTAGTTCTCGAAATAGTATGCACATGCTAAGGGTTTGATGGTTGACTTATCCCATATTCATGACATGCTATAAGTTCCATAGAGTTTGATTTGACTATTCTTGAATTATCGAAATAAACTGTCTTATTGCCCGAGGACGGTCAATGTTTAAGTGTGGGGTGTTTTGATCGGTCGTTTAGTTGTACTTTATTCTCTCGTCAATCACCCTCAATTAATGCATAAAAATGGTAAAACCGAACTACATTGATGCGTTTTTATATTTTTATAGGTTCAGAACCATTTGGAGCGAAAAAGAGCAAAACAAGGATTTTTGACAGATTTGCGCGACTGTGGAGTTTCGAGCATATCTCACTCTTCCGAGCTCGGATTTAAGTGATTCAAGATGATATGGAAACCCAACACATAGACCTACGACTTTGAAGTTTTGAGTTTTTGCAAACTCGGAATGAATCTGGGCATAAACTGGCATAGAAGTCGGAATCAGGGTGCTGTTTGACAACAGGAAAAAAGGGGTACAAGTTGTACAGCGGAAGGTACAAATAAACATTGCAGCTCTTTACATTTAAGTGGGTTAACTAATTATAAAATCAATAGTTGGGCTTTGTTATTTGGGATAAAATTAAATAGAGATATGAGGCCACAACTTAAAAAAAAGAAAAGAAGAAAGATTAAGAGAAAAGGAAAGGATATATGTTTAAAAAAAGGAAGCTATCTCTTCCATTTGTTTGGGTTTAGAGCTGTTAGAGTGAGAATAAAGGGTGCATTTGATTTGCAGACTGGATGGGACGGGACAGGACAAAAACTCACTGTCCCACGTTTGGCGTGACATGGGATAGGACAAAAATTCACTGTCCCACGTTTGGCGCGACATGGGACAGGGACAAAGACTGGACAAGGTGAGACAATGTGGGACAAAAAATGGTATTTTTTTTTTCCACCAAAATAGGTGGAACAACATGGGACAAAAACTAAAAATCATTGATTTACCGCTATTTGATGTATAATCCTAATGTGGTATTAGTCTTAAGGGTCACCACTACCTATTACCGCCATTACCACCATCGGCGGCCACCAGTAGCCACCGCCAACCACCATCGACCACCTTTACCTATTTCTTCACCATAACAACCTCATCCACCAGCTCCAC
This sequence comes from Arctium minus, assembly GCA_954870635.1. NCBI lineage: Eukaryota > Viridiplantae > Streptophyta > Magnoliopsida > Asterales > Asteraceae > Arctium > Arctium minus. The sequence continues at coordinate 23,384,789 of OX941081.1, read as the reverse complement.
AACCATCGGCCATCGCCACCACCACTACCATCATTGACCACCTCCACTAACACCTATCACCACCACCTTTGGCCGTCACCACCATCATCGACCACCTGCACCACCACCATCCACTATCTTTCACGTTCTTCACAACTGCCGTCCTTCACCGGCCACCCATCGCATTTATCTTTACCTGTCGCTGCAACTATGCATCCACCAATTCATTAAGATCTTCTAAATTAAATCAAATATTATATTTCTTTATATGAATAAGATTTTTTCGAACTACCATCAATTATTTTAGATTCTTCATTCAAATTTTCTACCCTTGTTTTTCTATGTATTTATATGTATGAAAATCGTTTAAAAAATAAAAATGTTTTTTAATTTAATTATTTAAAGATATACTTTATTTGTGTTATTTATAACTATTATATGATATATAAAGTCATCAAAAAACTTTTAGGGAAATTTGTCCAGTCCTGTCCTATCCAGTCCTAGCCATACTAAACACAAGACAAACATCTGTCTTGTCCTGTCCTGTCCAGTCCTGTCCTGTACAGTCCTGTCCTAGCCTCTTGTTCTGTTCTGTCCAGTTCCGTCCAATCATGTCTGCGTACCAAACGCTACCAAAAGGAACACACGAGGGGGGACGAGAAGGCTAGAGGAGGACGAAAATCAGAGGTGGTCAAAGGGGGGTTTTGGAGGATCGATTGAAGAGGAGTCAAGGGGTTTCAAATCTGAGTTTAGGGGCTGTTTCACGCACCACAACAGCAGCAAAGAGAGGACCATATGACTGATTTTCAGCACCAAAAATGCAGCAAGATTAAAGGGATTTTACGACTGAAAATCACAGCCGTAAAGTCTCGTTTTGGAACGTTTTGACAACAGCAAAAGCGTGGGTTTTGGGACTCGTTCAAGGTCGTTTGGCAGCCGCAAAAACGTCAAGAACAACGATTGTTGCTGCTGTGTTTTTTTGAAAACTTAGGGCTGTTTTGCAGTTAACAGGTTACTTTGTTTTCTCCCATTTAATTTTACATTTAATTCTCGTTAGTTTCAATTAGGCATAACATATTTTTGGTTTTTAACTTAGTTTTAGGATAAATTTCAAGTTGTTTGCTTTTGGTATCATTTATTTTGAAAGTGTTGGATTGAGTTTTTGATCATTGATTGGGTTAGTTTATATTGGAATATATCATTGAATTGATGTTGGTTTTGATTTCTTTAGTCAATGAAGTATTGGTTTATGTTTACTTGGAATGCACTCCAAGTGTTCGATGAAAGTCCTAGATGAATTTATATTCTTTAATCGAATGTTAGTTTGATAGATAAAGTTCAAGTTTCGTTTTCGTTAGTTAAGTATAGTATAAAGTTTCGTTATTTATTCGTTTACTAGTTATTTTAATTCTCTAAAATCCAATTCTTTTGAAGTAATGTATTTGTGCCAAGTAGATTTTCAGGTTTAGTTAGTGAGTTTTGAGCTTATAAGATTAAATTGGGTAGCTAATCATTGTGACACAGGTGCATTCAGTTTTAATGCAAATCGTTAATTTAACCACTGACTCCCTGAGAAGAACGATACCCGACTTACCCTATCACTAGGTTTGAGTTAGGTTTATAAATTTAAACCTTGTTGTGCGCTTAACGACACGTGCATCAACTATTTCAATATCTAAGGGTTCCTCTTTCACATAAGATAATGATGCTATATTTATCCAAATATCCTGTATAAGAAATATCAAATATGTTATACAACCCATCAAAACAATTATCCTACCACAACGAGGTTAAAGCTGAACATGAAAACTAGTTCACAAGAAATAAAAGGCACAAACTTACAAATAATTATATTCCATTAAAAGTCAGATTAAAATGTATGATCCATAAGCTACCTTTAACCAAACATATAGATTAGCAAAAAACATAGACGTCGAAATGCAAAAGACATATATATATATATATATATATAAAATATACATACACACACAAACACACACATATATATAAACATATAAACACAAATCAGAGAGTTTAGTGTTTTACCCAATCCGAAAAACGAACAAATCAGTGGCGGTGGTGTGGCCTTGGTGGTGGCAGTATACATAGATCACCATCATATATATTGTAATAACCTTGAATGGATTGGCTTTAAAAGGCTTAGAAGTTCAAGGGTTAACTGTATTATTTTCTATAAGTTGAGGGTTGATTTAAAAAAATGAATCATATTAGATGACTCATCATCGAATTTTTCCATCAAGTTTCACTTCTGCAATTTCACAGTGTGTGTTTGGAAGGTGTGAATAAATAGAGAAAGAGAGTGAAAAAGGTGAAGCTTTTGGGTGAATAATTTTATTAAAAAATTCTGCAGATTAGTTTGGGGTTTTGTTTAACAAGATTCGCGTTCGGTTTGATAATTTGTTACTGGTTAAGATTTATATCTCCGTATATCGGATCGAGGTGAGTTTTCTTTTAACCATTTTTGAACTGAAATATGTTTATTATAAAATAGTTATCTTTATGTTAAGAATATTACCGATATGTGAAATTTTGTGACAATTGGATATGTACAGGATAATGTGATCGGTTGTGCTAGAATGCCAACGATATGTGTACGGGTTGTGCTAGAATGCCAACGATATGTGTACGGTTGTGATAGAATACCAACGAGGCAATTATATGTGTTGTGCCTGAATGTCAATAAAAGTGTTTTTGATAACTGTTTTATATATGAACGGTTTTGGTATATTATGGAATGACAGGGAATATCTCACTAGACCATTTGGTCCAACCCTCATTTTGTTTTTAAAATATGTATTTCAGGACTAGCACATGTAAATGATAAAGGAAACAGAAAACAGTGATCCTATGTGTTATTCTGTTATACGTGAAGTGGAAGATATTAGATGAAAGGTGTTTTTGATCTTTGTAAATAAATATTTTGTATGATATTAACTTTATCGAAAAATTTGTAGTGTCTTCATGAGATTGTATAGTTTTGGATTATGGGACCCAATGTGTAACTCAAGGTGGTTTGTTTATGTATGAGATACATGTTAAATGTTATATGAAAAGTCGGGTTGTTACAGTTGGTATCAGGGCCTGAGTTTAAGAGATTTTAGGTATTCAGTTTGATGCCTAAACTTTCTCTGTATGATTTTATGTGAAATTAAGATGTCCCTGTTACACATAGAACCATGGAATGTTAAATATAATGGGTAAAAGGAACGATATGTAAGGTAAATTTAAATTATATTTGGCCAATGTAATATGTGTTTACAGGTGCATGTTTGAACTGGAATACCTTATTATATTTGGGTATGTGATTAAATGCATATATATTTTATGAAAGTGCAAGATGGCAAATAATTCTCAACGGACAGTAAGGATTGTCTCGGTAAATCCAGAAGGGGCCAATCCTCATATTGAAAGTATAAATGACACACCTCCAACTAATCAAGAAAGAGGTACAACTCATGGAATAGGAATCACTGAAATGGAAAAAAATCCAGAAATTGTATCTGTTAGAGGTCGAGGCTGGGGAAGAGGAACATCGTTAAATCAGGAAACATCAGTTTAGGAAAGTTCAACCAGTGACAAAGGTAGAGGTCGAGCCATAGGTCGGGGTCGAGCCCAATCTTCTGAACTTGTCACACAGGCAAATTTTGTTTGCAGAATTTGTTAAGTTTCAATCTGATCTTCAATCTAATCTTCAAACTTTATTGGAACAACATGATTTTGCAGAAGCTGGACATATTGACCATCCTGAATATACTGGAGAAACTGAGGTAAACACAACATCTTTTACTGTTCCAAAAAAATGTGATTATAAGATGTTTTTGACTTGCAAAGCTCCAACATATTCTGGGGAACGTGACCAGTTAAAGCTATGCACTGGTCAAAAGAAATGAAATCAATTTTTAAAACCAGTAAATGCCCAAATGAAGATAGAGTATTATTTGTTGTTGTTGTATTAAAGTTCGTTGCTTTGTATAGGTGGGAAGCCCTAACATCTTCTGAAGGGTCAAATATTTTTGAAACTATGACTTGGACATATTTTGCTAAAGCATTCAAAAATCAATTTTGTCCACAAGCAGCGGTGAAACTGTTAGAGGAAGAGTTCATGAAATTAGAACAGGGTAACATGAGTGTTCGGGATTATACAACAAAGTTTTTAGAAAAATTCCGTTTTGCGGAACATTATGTATCATCTGAAGCTCGTAAATGAAAAGGTATATCTATTGACTGAAATCTTTTATTAGAGGATTTGTAATCGCTATGCGTCCAGAGACTTTTACTTCTGCATTTGATGCTGCAGAAACCACATAAAAAGATAAAAGTCGGGAAATGAGTGAGAAGAGTGGAGACAAAAGAAAATGGGAGGGACCATCATTTGAACCTAAAAAACCAAGGTTCAATAGATTTGATAATCTTCAGACTTCTAGATTCACTGAAAGGCCATGTCAAAAATGTCATAAAGTACATAGGGGTGATTGTAATTCAGATCTATGAACATGTTAGAAATGTGAAAAATTAGGGCATATTGCAAAAGATTGTCGGATCACCCGATTTTGTTACCATTTCAATTCTACGGATCATCTACAGTATGATTGTCCGCAAATGAAGGTTCGGGGAATAAATTCTGCTGGAAATAGTCAAGGGAGCCGGGGAGATACAAGAAAGCCTAATCAGTATAAAGCAAAAGAGCGAGCATTTTAGATGTCTACAGTTGAGGATGAGAAAACTACTGATGCGGTGTCAGGTACATTTTTGGTAAAGCCAACATATGCAAAAGTGCTATTTGACTCTGGTGCAAATCGTTCATTTGTGTCTCCTTCCTTTGTTAATTGCTAACATGTGAAACCTAAATCTTTAGATTATGTGTTAGTAGTAGAGACTGCTAATGATAACCAGGTTTCCGTTAGTGAATTATTTTTGATGACTGTAGAATAAATGTAGATGGATGTGTTGTACCAATTCAGTTATTTCCTATGTCCTTAAATGAATTTGATGTGATAGTGGGGATGGATTGGTTGGCATAAAATCGGGTTAGTATTGTTTGTAATAAGAAAATGATTCATATCGATTTACCTGGAAAAGGACCGATTGTGATTTACGGTGACCGTAGAGACTGACAGACCAGTTTAATATCTATGTTAAAAGCCTGTGAATGTGCAAAGAAAGGTTATCAGAGTTTCTTGGCTTATGTAATTAATGCAAAAAAAGAAAAGAGTAAAACTGAAAGCATATCCGTAGTTAGTGAATTCCTAGAAGTCTTTCCAGATGATTTAACTAGTCTCCCATTAGATCGATCTATTGAATTTATAATTGATTTGATACCAGGGGCAGACCCGAGACCCGATTGCTCGTGCACCGTATCGGTTAGCGCTGTCTAAAATAAAAGAAATGATGTCACAGGAACTTCTTGATAAGGGCTTTATCAGACCTAGTACTTCTCCGTGAGGTGCGCCAATTTTATTTGTAAAGAAGAAAGACCGGTCGATGAGAATGTGTATCGATTATCAGAAACTATATAAACTGACTATAAAGAATAAATATCCACTTCCGGTGAATCGACGACCTTTTTGATTAGTTAGTTGGGGATAGTTATTTCTCAAAGATTGATTTACGAACATGTTATCATTAGTTGAAAGTCCGGGAAGAAGATGTATCGAAAACTACCTTTCGTACCAAATACGATCATTATGAATTTTAGTGATGTCGTTTGGTTTGACTTACGCAACGACAACTTTTATGGACATGATGAATCAAGTATGTAATCCTTATCTTGATTAATTTGTGATCGTTTGATCAGAAATGGAACATGCTAATCATCTTCGTTTGATATTGGAATTGCTGAAAAGAGAAAAGCTATTTGCTAAACTGTCTAAATGTAAATTTTGGTTACGAGAAGTTCAGTTTTTGGGGTACATTGTTTTTGAAAATAGTATCAAAGTGGATCCTGTAAAGATAGAAGCAATTGGAGAATGGGAACCGTTGATAACACCGACCGAAGTTAGAAGTTTTCTGGGTTTGGCATGTTATTATCGAAAGTTTATACATGACTTCTCTCGTATCATGACAACTTTAACTATGTTAACCAAAAATAATATAAGTTTTGAATGGAAAGAAGCTCAAACCGAGGCCTTCTGGGTATTGAAAGAAATATTATGTAGTGCGCCGATTCTATCCTTACCCGATGGTGCAGAAGATTTCGTAGTTTAAAGTGATGTTTCGAAATTGGGTTTGGGTTGTGTATTGATGCAGCGTGGAAATGTTATTGCTTACGCTTCTCAGTTGAAAGATCATGAAAGACAGTATCCTACCCACGATATGGAACTTGTGTCGTTGTATTTGCTTTGAAAATTTGGAGAAACTATTTGTATAGTACCAAATGTCAGATTATTACCAAACATATTTGAAGAGCTAAGGAAGTGTCAGATTGAAGCTTTAAAGGAAGATAATCCGAAACGGGAATGAATCGCAGGTATGTCATCTTTATTAATTAAATACGGTCATGATTTAATGTGTTTCAAAAATAGAATTTGGATGCCTCGTTTAGGTGAATTACGTGAAAGAGTTTTGAATGAAGCTCACCGGTCTTGTTTTTCTACTCATCCGGATATTAACAAAATGTAACGAGATTTACGATAGTGCTATTGGTGGCCGGGTCTGAAGAAAGATATTGCTCGATATGTGGAGCGTTGTTTAACTTGTCTGCAGGTTAAAGTGGAACATCAACAACCTTATGGTAAGTTGCAATCGTTGGAAATCCCGGTTTGGAAATGGGGATCACATCACGATGGATTTCGTAACAAAGTTGCCGAGAACTCTGAAAGGTGATATTTAGATTATTGTTGATCGATTGTCAAAGTCGGCTCATTTCTTACCGATTAAGAAATCGTATCCGTTAGAAAGGTTAGCGAAATTGTATATTGATGAAGTGGTAACTCGACACGGTGTACAATTATTGATTATATCCGATCGAGATAGTGGATTTACTTCGATGTTTTGGAAGAGTTTTCAGAGAGAGATGGGACCCCAGATAAAGTTAAGTACTGCATATCACCCGCAGACAGACGGTCAAAGTGAACGGACGATTCAAACGTTTGAACATATGTTACGATCTTGTATTATCGACTTTGGTGGTTCATGGGAAAGGCACTTACCTTTGATTGAATTTGATTATAACAACAGTTATCACTCGAGTATTCAAGTGGCGACTTTCAAGGTATTATACAGTAGAAAATGTAGAACACCTTTATGTTGGAATGAGGTGGGAGAAAAACAGTTAGTCGGGCCGGGAATCGTTTAGTTAACACCCGATAGATTAGTCAAATTCGTGAACGCTTGAAAATGGCTCATGACCAACAAAAAAGTTACGCGGATAAATGTCGTAAACCGATTGAGTTTTAGGTTGGGGACAATGTGATGTTAAAAGTGTCGCCTTGGAAAGGAATTGTTCGATTCGGATAACGGGGTAAATTGAGTCCAAGGTATATCAGTCCGTTTGTGATCATTGATCGAATTGGTGAGGTAGCTTATCGGTTAGAACTTCCGTCTGAATTGAGTGGTATTCATAATACTTTTCATGTGTCGAATTTGAGAAAATGTTTAGTTGATTCTGATCCGGGATTACCGTTACCAGAAGTTCAAGTTGATGAGAAATTAAGTTTTGTTGAAGAGCCGGAATCTATAATCGATTACAAAGTGAAAAAGTTAAGAAACAAAGAGATCATATTGGTAAAAGTTCAATGGCGCTATCATAACGGTCAAGATACTACCTGGGAATTGGAATCGGAGATGCGATTGAAATACCCCCAACTATTCAACAGATAGAATTCCGGGACAGAATTCTTTTAAGGGGGAGATATTGTAAAACCTTGAATGGGTTGGCGTTAAAAGGCTTAGAAGTTCAAGGGTTAATTGTGTTATTTTCTCTAAGTTGACGGTTGGTTAAAAAAAATGAATCATATTAGGTGACTCATCATCTAATTTTTTCATCAAGTTTCACTTCTGCGATTTCATAGTGTGTGTTTGGAAGGTGTGAATAGAGAGAGAAAGGGAGTGAAAAAGGTGATGCTTTTGGGTGAAGAATTTTGTTAAAAGATTTTGCATATTAGTTTGGGGTTTTGTTCAACAAAGATTCGCGTTCGGTTTGATAATTCATTACCGGTTAAGATTTATATCCCCGTATATCGGATCGAGGTGACTTTTTTTTAAACCATTTTTGAATTGAAATATGTTTATTATAAAATGGTTAACTTTATGTTAAGAGTATTACCGATATGTGAAATTTTGTGATAATTGGATATGTGATCGGTTGTGCTAGAATGACAACTATATGTGTACGGTTGTGCTAGAATGACAACGATATGTGACGGTTGTGCTAGAATGCCAACGATATGTGTACGGTTGTGCTCGAATGCCAACGATATGTGTACGGTTGTGATAGAATGACAACAAGGCAATTATATGTGTTGTGCCTGAATGTCAATAAAAGTATCTTTGATAAATGTTTCATATATGAACTGTTTTGGTATATTGTGGAATGATAAGGAATATCTCACTAGACCATTCGGTCTAACCCTTATTTTGTTTTTAAAATATGTATTTCAGGACTAGCACGTGTAAATGATAAAGGAAAGGGAAAACAATGATCCTATGTGTTATTCTGCTTATCACTATGTGTTATTCTGCTATACGTGAAGTGGAAGATGTTAGATAAAAGTTGTTTTTGATCTTTGTAAATAGATCTTTTGTATGTTGTTAACTCTATCGAAAAATTTGTAGTGACTTCATGAGATTGTATAGTTTTAGATTATGGGACCTAGTGTGTAACTCAAGGTGGTTTGTTTATGTATGAGATACATGTTAAATGTTATATGAAAAGTCAGGTTGCTACATATATGTCATTAGCAAACAACACACACATTATACATGCACATATACACACACACATATATATATATATATACACACACACATACACACACACATATATATATATATATATCCATGCTATATATGATCATATATATATATATACACACACACACAACATATATACATATATAGACCCATCATATGCGGCTAGTAACCAACATATACACATACATGCACATATATGTATAAAACACATATGAACAAACATACATACACACACATATATATATATATACACACATACATCCATAGTATATAGATAACATATATATGTACATGTACATACACACATGTATACTATACATATACATATACACACATGCATAAATATACATATACACATACACACATAGCGTTATATAAAACCAATCAAATTAAAACTCATATAATTAACAAAAACTTGAAAAAACAAAAAATTCGATAGGGTCGTCGACGGCCATAACGAATTTTCATATTATATAAAAAATTAAAAAGTAAAATAATTTAAAATCCGTCGGCAATTTTTCGGTAATTAGCGGAGGATCACCAACGGCCGTATCGAATTTTCATATAAAATAATTAAAAATAAAAATAATTAAAAATCCGTCGGAATCCGCCGATTATAATTAAAATTACCGAATGGATTCTAAATTATTTTTATTCTTTTTAGCTGAAAATTTCACGTATCCGTTGGTAATTCGTCGTTAATTACCGACGGACACGTGCAATTTCTTTTAAAAAAATTAAAAACAAAAATAATTTAGAATCCGTCGGTAATTTTAATTATTACTGATGAATTTTAAATTTATCGGGAAAAGTACCATTCGTGGTCCATCCGTCCAGAATCCGTCGCCGTACAATATTCGTTGGTAATAGTCCATTTTCTAGTAGTGATCCATAACTGAAGAATGACGTGGCCACTGAAAACGAACCATGCAACAATTGGATCATCGATGCTCAAAAATACCGTGGTTGAATTAATGCTAGGTACAACCTTGATTCACGATGGACTAACAACAAAACGGCCAAACGAGTTAAGGCTCTAATCAACATAAACTTCTTTTACAACATTGCTTCTTAGGCATCTAAACAATGCATCACGAGAATGATAGCCTCATCTTCCGTAGTTGTCGAGGTTGAGGCAATCCCGAAGGTCTAACGGACCCAAGATGTTGACAAAATTTGTGTTAACCATGCTAATGTGACAGTAACAAGTCATATGCACAACATTTTCTTTGTTAGAACATCAGGGCCGACCCTGGTATATCGGAGGCCTTGTGCCAAAAATAAACGAGGCCCTATAAATACTTTTATTTTGTTTAAATAATCATAAACTAAGGTTAAAATAAATTTCAATTGGCAAACTGGTCGTTGTATTATTAAATTCATTCTCATATATCTTCTACATAAATTATTGAATATGTACGTTTATCCGACTAAATATTTGTAAAAGATTGTGAGCTCAAATGATAACAAAAAAAAAATCCGTTGTTAATCTTAAACAGTAAAGACCGGTAAAAACAAATTGAAAAAAAAGTTCTCAAATAGATTTAAAAAATAAATGAGAGCTAAGGTCGCGTTTGGTTTGCGGGATTGGAATGAATTTGGAGGGATTTGAATTTCAAATCCATTCTAATCTTGTGTTTGGTTTGCAGGAAAGGATTTCATTGATCGGATTTGAAATCCCTTGACCATTTTAAAATCCCTTACTTGATGGATTTCAAAATCCTTTGGAATTGGCATGGATTTGAAATCCCCCCAAATCCAAATCCCTCCAAATCCAAATCCCTCCTTGAAATCCAATCCATTCCCGCAAACAAAACGTGTCCTAAGAGAATCACACCTTACTTCTCAAGTTTTCATGGAAGGAGCATTTACCACCTTGACTACACTTATTTTGCTTTATTTCTATGTAATTTTATTCTTTTACATCTTAATGTTTATTATAAATAACGACAAAAAAATAATCCGAGCCCCCTCGAGATCGGAGGCCCTGTACGGCCGCACATTCGGCACACCCCTAGCTAGGGCCGTCCCTATAGAACATCACAAAAAATAATAAAGTTTTATTTATTAAATAATAGATAATAAAAACCATCAAACTAATATTTACAAATAAAACTGAAAAACCAACAGCTAGATCAGGTTCATATGTTCTCGATACAACCACATTTACATGTATTTTGTTGCATTTGGTGCCACCATGCACAATCGAACTTAACAAACATAAGAATTATTTGAGGAATAATATAAAATAGTAAAAATCAAATACAATAAGTGATTTAAAAGAAGACTGCAGTAAAAAAGTTAGCTCGGCGGAGATGTAGGATCCTCAACAAACCTAAAATGGATTCTTAACCACACCTTAATTTTCACCAACATTCACATGTAATCTAATCATATCACTCTGTAATTACCCCGCCCCATTTTTACATCATCATAAAACTAATTAAACTAGGAAATGAGATGGAGATTGGCCGCCATTCCATGGAGAAACAAAAAGAATCCACTAGAAACAAAGGTGGTTGGAAGTCCATCAAATACATTATTGGTAATTATATAATTAATCATAATTTTATGTTTATTTTCTTGGTTTTATTATTGAACAAAATGTTTGTTAGATTCAATAAATATTATCCCTGTTGTTGTTTTAGGGAACGAGTCGTTTGAGAAATTGGCATCGGTGAGCTTGGTTATGAACATGACGTTTTATTTACGTTCAAATTACAACATGAATGGTATTTTTCTTATAAATGTGGTTACCATTTGGACCGGTACCTGCAATATTTCGTCGCTAGCCGGTGCTTACGTCTCCGATGCCTATATCGGCAAATTCCTCACTCTTCTTTTCAGCTCCATAGCTTCTGTTTTGGTACGTACATATCATATTTGTGTTTGTTCATATCAACACCCAATTTTTAAGTGCAAATCCCACATTTGTATTTAGCTAAATCCGCAATTTTCATATCAACCACCGTAATTTTCAGACCCAAATCCGCAATTTTTTAAGAGAAATTGAAGATATTAGATTTTTTTGAGTGTCTTTAGCTAGGTTCGTAAATTGTAGACCTAGATTTGTGGACTTAGTGACATTTCGATTAAAATAAAAGAGAAATGACTAAGAAACCAATTTGTTGGTGTGAAACGACTAGTTAGGTTAATTTCGCCATTGTAATGCAACAAGATTCCATTTACGGGTGTGATTAATTAACCAAATTTATTTATATAAACAGGGTATGGGTATGATGACATTGACTGCAGGTGTACCGCATTTTAGACCACCCAAATGCAACGACCAACTTAACTGCGTCCAGCCTGAAAAATGGCAGCTAGGACTCCTCTACGCCGCACTCGGCCTTCTAGCGCTCGGAGCCGGCGGTTTAAGGCCGTGCGGTATCACTTTTGGCGCCGATCAGTTCGACACCACCACCACCAAAGGACGAAAACAACTCCAAAGCTTCTTCAATTGGTGGTACTTATCATTCACCCTCGCTCTAATTGTTGCTCTCACCGGAGTTGTCTACATACAAACAAACATCAGCTGGATGATCGGATTCGCAATTCCGACAGCTTGTTTGTTATCCTCCATCGTCATTTTCTTGATCGGCCGGAATACTTACGTCATAAAGAAGCCGGAAGGAAGTGTTTTTTCTGATATTGCAAAAGTGATTGTTGCTTCAATACGGAAACGTAACATACCGTATGAATCAAAATACTCTTTTTATTATCAAGAGTCAAAAAACCCTAATCTTGCTCGAACCCAACGGTTTAAATGCTTAGATAAAGCAGCCATGATCGTTGATCCGATAAATGAGTTGAATGATAATGGTTTGGCGAAAAACAAGTGGAGTTTGTGCAGTATGCAACAAGTCGAAAACTTGAAATGTATTGTTGGAATCTTGCCGATTTGGGTGTCGGGTGTTGGGTGTATGCTTGTGATTGATCAACAAAGTACATTTGGAGTCCTTCAAGCCATCCAAATGAACCGAACGATTGGATCCAAGTTCAAGATCCCACCAGGTTGGGTGTCGGAAACTGCGATGATTACGCTATCGATATGGATCTTCATCTACGAAGGGGTTTACATTCCGACACTTAAGAAGATCTTCAAAAGGGAAGCCAGATTATTAACAACGGGGATGAGAGTTCGTATTGGGATCATTATGTCCATTTTTTGCATGGTAACAGCTGGTATAATCGAAAGAAAACGCCGCAATTCCGCCGTAAACAACCATAGTTACGTTGCACCGATACATATTTGGTGGATAATTCCTCAATTCATGCTTTCGGGTTTGATAGAAGCCTTCGATAACGTGGCGATGATGGAGTTTTTCACCACCCGGTTGCCTGAAAGTATGAGAACGACTGCGGGTGCCATCTTTTTCGTCACCTTATCAATCTCGAGCTATTTGAACTCACTGATCGTCAATATAATTCATAAATTAACAGGAATGAACGGAAGAACACCGTGGTTAGGCGGCCACGATCTTAACAAGAACAGGCTAGATTATTACTATTATATTATCGCTGGTTTTGGGGTTTTGAATTTGATTTATTTCACATTAGTTGGTTCCAAATACGTGACTCCGGCGAAAGTTATCGGCGTAGAGGAGGAGTTGAAGCAAGTTGAAGACGGTGGCGGTGGAAGAAAACCGTCGGGGGGCTACCATGAAGTATGAAAACTTGGAGTGGGTGACTGTAAATTTGTGTCTTTTTTTATTAGTTCTTTTTACAAGTTTTCTTGGACGGGAAGCTTTCTGTAATATATCTTTTGATGATTGAATTCAAGTTGTTCATCAAAAATCCTTATTAGTCAATATGATTTGTATATATTTTGTATTTATTATATACATCTTTTCCTTGTTTAGAGCTAATCTTGCCTATATATATATAATGTATCCTTGTAAAATCAATGAAAATCAATCAATATATATATATATATATATATATATATTCTAATATGGTATCGAGCATTAGATTACAAACCGTAGTCCTTCCTACACAGCTGCTGCGACTGTAGCACAGTACAACCAATCATGAGCGGCATAATCAACCACAACACCACTGCAACGTTGCCGATACCAAGCTACACCCAGTGTCTACACTGTATCTAACATCCAACGACACAAGGAAAAGATATCAACATACAAAATATGTGCAAATCATATTGACTCTTAATGCCAAAAATCATCCCTTGGAATGACTTAACGTTGATGTGGAGCTTTATCTAACTAAAGAAAGTAACCAGACGACAAGTCGTGCGATAGTAATAAAAGTAAAGAGACAAAAGGATTGGTGACGCAGAAAAACCTCAACAAGGAAAAAACCGCGGACGACAAGGAGAAGTCGTCAATGCACTATGGTCGCCAAACAGGGACGACGTTCTTATGTATTACAATGTTTCACAAGAAAAATATGAAAGACAAGTTTAGAAACCAATAACAGATGAAGATTGTGTATGAAACACTTCGGTCGTGAGTGTAGTGTTGTAGTCGTGTAATCTGAAAAAAGAGAGCTTTGTGAGAATTCTTCGTGTAGCTTGTAATATCCGAGTTCCTCTGTCCAAATGAAGTGTATGTCTTGGGTATTTATAGTCTTTGATCTTCATAAATGTGTCATTGAATCTTGGTGTAACGGTCAAAGCTCTTTTAATGGTATTAATGCCTCTGGTCGGTTATAGTCGTTGGTCTTTAAGATCATTAAACCTGCATTGAATAAATAATAGAAGAACGTTTGATCGTACGTTAGATAATCGCGGTCGAGGATAATCTCGCGATGATCGTGCGACTAGTGTCCGACCGGCGTCCAGAAAAGTGTCGGCAATGTTGTAAATATGATTGGTCGACATGACCTTATTTTAATACAAGATTAATCGTGCATAAGGTGCATCTTTCATGTTTCTCATCGTGGTCATGGGTTTTTTACCCAAACAGTTTGCCCCCAAAATTTAAAATGAGGCAGCAAATTTTAAATTTTTGGCGAAAAATCTTTCGCTGGTCACCACATGTCACTTGGGGGAGAGGATCTAGTCACTTCAGAACCGAGTTGGTTCGTTTCTAACTAGACCCATGATGGTCTAACTGACACACGTGATATCATGGTGGCATGGGGAACACGTGTGACAGTTGTCAGGACATGTGTCGAAGATCTAGCTTTGCACACGAAAAGTCGATCGACATGTGTCGATCATCGAGTGACTTGGCTTGATATGCTTGTGCGTATAAATTGGGATATCCGGGGATGGTTTCCTTTTACGCTTTCAGTTAATTTTTAGAGAGATTTCCTCTGCAAATCCATGCCAAATTTACGAGATCTTATTCCGGTTTTAGCTTCAATCGAGGTTTTAGAGTGATTATATAAGGTACGTTCCTTATCACTTCCTTATATGCGATTCAAAACCCAAGCTAGAAAACCTAGGAGAAATTGGGATATGCTAGTATTATCTGAGTTAAAAATCAGTTTAAGAGGGTTAGCAATGTCGAGCGAGCCAGTGAGTTCGATTCAAGATCAAGACGATCTTGATTCTTTTAGGCGATTAGCGCACATTCTCTCCACCGTGACTCTGAATACTCCTGGTCAGGTTCTTCCTGACATGTGTCCGAAGGGATACTTCGTGATCTACGAGTATCCCTTCAAGATAGGCTTTAAATAGCCCTACTCGCCTCTATCGAGGCTTTTCATGATGACATTCAGTCTAGCACCGGGGCAACTTATGCCCCAATTTTGAAGAGTCGTCTCGGTTATAGAGCGACTTACGGAGGGATGGGGGTTGCCATTCGACGTCAATGACCTCCTAACGGCGTACCAGGTCAAAGTGGATGGGTTCCACCGGTATAGCCTGTTTTCTAAGTACCGAGGCGATCGTACCTTGGTCCTTAACACTGCGGTTAACGACCACAAGTTGAAGACCAGGTACGCATTCGTGCGTATAGTCTCACTGGGTCCAAACAGTGATTGGCTAGAGTCGAACTGGAACACGTCGAGTAAGGATTTTACTTAGCTTTGTCGTATTTTTGCTATATTTAATCGATTTATTTCTAAAGACCTTTTGTCTTCATGTTCTCAGCTATCAAGTTCGACGAAGTGCAACCAAATAGAGATTCGGTGCATAAGATTACTCGCTTCCTGGAATACAGCAAGGACGAGCGATCATTCTCCTCTCGACATTTGGTAGAAGACAACGAGGACGAAGTGACCATCGTCGAGCCTTCTGAAGTCGAGGTCGAAGAGGTCGAGGAAGAAGAGAGAGAAGAGGAGGAGGAGGAAGAGGAGAAAGAAGAGGAGAAAGAAGAGGAGAGAGAAGAGATGGCAGGTAACATACTTTTTCCCTCGATTTCTGTTATTTCTTTCTCTTGTCTCGCATTCCCTGCCCTTTTTCTTTGTTTGTTTTAGGGGGTTCGTATACGAAGGCGTCGAGTGCGGCCGCTAGCAGGGCGACTCAGCTGGGGTTGGCCCGAAAGGGTCGTGAGAAAATGAAAGGGGCCTCGACTGCTAGTTCGAGTCTGCCCAAGAGAACGAGGATGACGGTTCCAAGGGAACCATTGTCAAAGGGTGGTGACATGTCGAATGGTTATGGGCGATGGAATACCGGCGATCCCCATTAACGTAACGCCTCCGGTGGTGAACTCCCCGGAGGTGTCGGGTGCTGACCGGCCACCACCAGAGCAAGAGCAGGAGCAGGCGACACATGCCTCTAGCTCGATCCCCACATCCGTCGACAAGGGGAAGGGATCTGTAGAAGTCCAGATGGTCAACTTTTTATTGCCGTATGACTTTATGGCAGATGACGTCCTTGATAGGGCGAATATATTTCCCCATCTAAAGAGCTATCAACTCCCGTCCTTCAAGGAGCGTTTCACAGGAATATTGATCGAAGACGTTGGGTCCAACGTCGCTGGTCTTTCATTCATGGTAAGTGTCGAGACTTACCTTTTGTACTTTATTTTCTTTGTTTTTATTATTTTGTACTAACGTCGTGTGTCTTTATTTTGTAGACGTTCCAAGCCTCTCTCAACCTCTACGGTGAGATGGAGAGGATATGACGCCTACTGCCGAAGGCTCTTGAAAGAGAGAAGGAGGCCCTGGATAGGGAGCAGGCGGCTCTGGGCAGGGAGAAGATAGTTGTGGCCCAAGTGGAATCTCTGTCCGTGCGGCTTGACGAAACTCACAAAGTTCTGAAGGGG
Organism: Arctium minus; assembly: GCA_954870635.1. Lineage (NCBI taxonomy): Eukaryota > Viridiplantae > Streptophyta > Magnoliopsida > Asterales > Asteraceae > Arctium > Arctium minus. Next base: position 23,367,702 of record OX941081.1, on the reverse strand, counting down.
TCGAGGAAGGAGTTGGAGCGGACTCAGGGGTCCATGATCGAGAGAGAAAAAGAGATCAAGGACCTCAAGGCGAGGGAGATCGAGCTGGGGACCAGGGTTGAGGAGCTGGAAGAAGAGCTCAGGTCCGTCGAGACGTTCACTCGATGGACGACGAAGGCGGAAATAATGAGGCGACATCTGGCTCGGAAGAATCCTCTTGCCAACGCCTCTGAAGACCTTAAGGTTTACCTAGTGGATGTCGGGAGCGAGAGGGACTTGGACTCCGACGACGAGAAGGAGGCAGAGGTGGTCGAGGTCGAGGACGAAGCCCACGTGGACGAAGCTTCAGAGTTGCAGCCGACCAAAGATCCTCCTCAATCTTGAACTTTTTTTTATTTGTTTAAGTTTTTATATGGTCGACCGTTGGTGATCGAGCCTTCCTTTTGTAACCACTCCTTTTTGAATATTAATACTAATGGTTTTCTATCTCATGACTTGTTTGTTGAATACTTAGCATATCATGGAAGAAATAAGTATAAGCATGTGACATCATGCGATAAAAACATAAGTCGATAGATTACTTAGAACTTTTCGTACCTGAAAATCGTACAACCAAATAATCGTAACACAATTCAAGTCATTCAATCCAAAGATACTTGCGACTGAGGCAACCCAAATGATTAAGTCTAAGGATTCTTGCGACTAAGGCATTTATTCAAAGTAAAATTTTTCTAAGTTAAAAACTTAGATTATAGACCTTGGGTTTATAAGACCAAGTAATGTAAAAGACTTGTGGTTCTATGTCGTGCGATCCTGCGAGAAAAAAATGACAGAGGTTGGTTGTTGGCTAGCCAACGACCCTCCGATGCTTAAGTCAGTATTGGTCATGATAAATAATCGTAAGAAAAGAAAATAAGGTACTTAGAAGAAGTACCTCTTAAGATGTGTTGCATTCCAACTACGAGGGATATCTTAGTCGTCGAGGGTTTGGAGCCTATAGGCACCTTTTCCTATGACTTAAGATATTCGATAGGGACCATCCTATTTAATGGAAAGCTTACCTGCATTCTGCTATTGAGTGTTCTGAAACACTCGTCGTAAGACATAGTTGCCTTCTTGGAAGACTTTGGTCTTTACGTTTTTATTAAAATGGCGTTCGACCGATTGTTTCTGAGATGCCATTCTGAACAATGCTGATTCTCTCATTTCTTCAAGGGCGTCGAGATCATAACTTAGGTCGACTAGGTTATGGTAGACCAAGTCGTGTCTCGATGTCGGGAGTCGGACCTCGATAGGTAGAACTGCTTCGCAACCATAGACCAAGGAAAAGGGAGTTTGTCCTGTGGACGTATGTGGAGTCGTACGATTTGCCCAAAGAACTGAGGGGAGTTCCTCGACCCATTTTCCTTTTGCAACTTTCAATCTTTTTTTGATCGAGTTGATAATGGTCTTGTTGCTTAATTCTGCAAGTCCATTCGACTAGGGATATCGTGGCGTCGAGGTAGTTAGTTTTATGTTGCGATCTTCATAGAATTGCCGAGTTCTTTCGCTTATGAATTGGGATTCATTGTGGCAAACAATCTCGAATGGTATTCCAAACCTGCATATGATGTTAGTCTGGATAAAAGATATAACCACTTTGTCCTGGACTTGAGAAAAAGCGGTTGCTTCTATCCACTTGGAAAATAATCTGTGAGTACAAGTAAAAATACCTTTTTCCCGAGGGCAGGTGGTAACTTACCGACGATATCCATTCCCCATCTCATGAAGGGCCATGGAATTAATGTCGAATGTAAAGGCTCAGAGGGTTTATGCGACGTACCTGAGTGACGTTGACATGCGTAGCAACTTTGTACATACCTGATGGCGTCTTGTCGTAATGTCGACCAATAATAACCTTTTCGTGATACTCGATTGGCTAGACTACAACCACCTGAATGATTGCCACATTCATTATCGTGCATTTCTTGCAAGATGTTATGGATTTGAGTTTTGCTAGTGACACATCGTAAGTTGAGTCCGGTGGACGATCGTCGATAGAGCTTGCTCTGGATCACGATGTATCTAGAGGCTTTGAATATGATCTTTCGAGCTTCCATTCTGTCTTCGGGAAGCTAGTCATGTACTAGGTAATTCATTATGTCGTTCGATCAGTCTTCTTCTTCATTGTCGACCTGGACAATGTCGTCATGGGCGATGGATGACGTCGAGAGGTGGATCATGGGTATTGTGTCGAACAGAGGTTTGCTGAGTGCCGACCCAAGATTGGCCAGGGTGTCATCTTGAGTATTTTGGTCCCTTGGAATTTGTTCGATCGAGAATGGCTTGAAATTTTCTGACTTTGTTTTGGCTATTTGGAGATATGCTGTCATCTTCGAATCTTTCGCCACAAATTCTCTATTCATTTGGTTTACGACGAGGAGGGAGTCACTCTTTATGTGCAACACTTTTGCCCCCAAGTTGTGTGCCATATTCATTCCCACGATCAGGGTTTCATACTCTGCCTCATTGTTGGTTGCTTTGAAATCACATCGTATGAAGTACACCATCTTGCCCCCCTGTGGCGACTTTAAGACGACACCCAGTCCTGTTCCTCTAGCGTTGGATGACCCGTCGACATGTAAAGTCCAGGGTTTGTCATCGAGAGTCTCCATATAATGATTCTCGTCTTAAGCTTCTTTTTTTAGTTCAGGACTAAAATCGGCGACAAAGTCTGCCAAAACTTGAGATTTGATCACGGTCCTGAGCTTGAAGTCAATGTCATAGCTGTTGAGATATATACTCCATTTTGCTGGACAACCTGTCAATTCTGGTTTTCTTAAAATAGACTTAAGTGGAAAATTAGTAACAACAGTTATGAGATGCGACTCGAAATAATGTCGCAGCTTTTTAGCGGCTGTTACTAACGACAATAATAAATTTTTCATTGAGGAATACCTGGTCCGCATCGAGTAGAGATTTAATTACGTAATAGATAGGCAGTTGATGTTTGTCATTTTCTCTTACTAGGATTGCGCTTACTGCATCGGGACCTACAACTAGGTAAAGTTGCAAAATCTTGTTGTATTATGGTTTCGATAGTAGTGGAGGCATCGCCATGTATTGCTTCAATTTCTGCAACGCTTGTTCATGGTCGTCCGTCCACTGAAAACCTTTATTCTTTCGTAAGATGTTGTAGAACAAGTGGCATTTGTCCAATGATCATGAGATAAACCTGTTCAAGGCTGCCACACGACCAGTTAGACGTTAGATTTCTTTGAAATTCCTTGGTGATTTGATCTCGACTATAGCTTTAATTTTATCAGGATTGGCTTCAATTACTCGTCGAGTCACCATATATCCTAAGAATTTTCGGCGCTTACACCGAATGATCATTTCGTTAGGTTAAGCTTCATGTGATATTTTCTGAGGATGTCGAACGATTGTCGTAGATGTCCGACGTGGTCGACAGCTTGTATCGATTTGACGAGCATGTCGTCAATGTAGACTTCCATGGTATCGTCGAGTCGTTCCTTAAACATTTTGTTGACCAAGCACTGGTACGGGGAACCTGCATTTTTTAAGCCAAAAGGCATAACCTTATAGCAATAAATACCTCTATCTGTCATAAAGAAAGTTTTCTCTTGGTCATCGACATGCATGAGTATTTGATTGTAGCCTGAATATGCGTCCATGAGTGTCAATAGTTCGTGTCCAGCGGTCGCATTGACTAAGGCATCAATATGTGGCAAAGGGAAGGTCTTTCGGACATGCTTTGTTCAAATCGGTGAAATCTATGCATACCCTCCACTTGCCATTCTTCTTTTGTACAACCACGACATTGGCTAACCAGTCGGGGTACTTAACTTCTTGAATCTTCCCGATCTTGAGGAGGTTATCGACCTCGTCATTGATCACTTTGTTCCGTTCTGGAAAACGAACTTTCGACGTTTCTGTTTGATTGGTTTAAATGATGGGTCCACATTCAATTTATGTGATATGACGTCGGGGTCGATGTCGACCATGTATTCGTGCGTCCAAGCGAAACAGTCAGCATGTTTCTGCAAGAAAGAGATTATTTCTTTTTTAATGGAGGGATCGAGGGACAAACCTACAAAGACGACTTGATCGGGTTTGCTCTGGTCCAGGATGACTCTTTCCAAACGATAGTTGTCGATAGTTTCAGAAGCGTCCTGGTCCTGTAATTGCTAGATGGATTGCTTCGATTTCAATGATGTCTTGTAGCAATCACGAGCAGCCTTGGGTTCACTTTTGATATCCTAGACTCCCCATGGCGTGGGAAATTTCATTGTCTAATGGTACGTCGAGGGGGCTGCCTTCATGTCGTGGATCCAAGGTCGACCAAGAATAACGTTATATGCTGAAGAACAGTTGATGAAATTGAATCTAGTCTTCTTGTTGATTCCTTTGGCGTAGACTGGCAGAGTGATTTCCTCATAGGTACTTGTTGCGTCCCCATTAAAACCAACTAAGGTCGTTGAACGTCAAATAATCTCCGATTTATCGAGTCCCATGGCCTTAATGGTGTCGAGGAAGATTATGTTTGCTGAGCTGCCCCCATCGACCAACAACCTCCAGGTTAAACAATTGCCAATCTTAAGCTGAATAATCAACCCGTCGTTATGTTTTTGATGTCGGTCACCCAGGTCATCTTGGTTGAACGTTAAACTTTATTGATTCCAACTCCACTTCTTCTTTAGGTTTTGAAGATCGAGGGATCAGTTGATCATTTGCTCCTCGACTAGCGTGCCTTTTCTCTATGGAGTAGGTCAAACCACAGACGTTAGAACCTCCCATGATGCAATTCACGATTTTCTCATGAACAGGAGACGGTGGTCGAACGTCATTGTTGGGTTCGTTAACTATTTCTTTGAGATTTCCTTCGGGATGTGCCAAGTGAGTTCCTTATTGAGAGTCATGCAATTATCTGTCACATGACCATGATCATTATGAAAGTCGCACCATTTGGTCTTGTCCTTCTTGTCGTCACCTTTGTTGCTTTTCTTGGACTTCGAATGGTCACTTGTACGTTCTACAAGGCCTCGACCAACTCCTTAGAAGTTCCTTTGAATCCATAAGATGAAATCTTAGGGTACTGATGGATTTTGGTCGTGATCAAAGTCTTATTCTTATCGAATCAGACGTTCGAGATTTGTCGTGATGGCTCGGGTTTAAGTGCTGCTTTGGCTTTGAACTTGGGATTTTTCACGCTTAATGATTTTTTGTCGCTAGAGTGCTTACGACGAAAGGCATCATCATCTTCGACCCTCATGTAGGCCAAAGTTCTTTGCCCGAACGTATTCAAAGTTTTTCGGGTTTACTTTGTCAGATCAATATAAAGACCTGAACTGTTGTCTAGACCACGTTTATAAGTTTCGATCACGGTCTTGACATCGTAGTTGTGGAAACTAATCATCTCTACATTGAAGCAATTGAAATAGCTTCGAATGGATTCTCCAACCTTCTGGACGACATAATACAAGTTGCTAGTCTGCTTCTCCATCTTACGACTACTCGCAAATTGCTGAGAAAACTGATTTACTAACTCAAAAGAGTTGATGGACTTGGATTTGAGGCCGATGAACCACTGGAGGGCTGCACCTGTTAGGGTCGCCCCAAAACTCTTGCACATACACACTTCCTGATATTGATGCGGGATCGACACTGTCTACATCAATTTCTTGTACTAAGCGACATGCTCAGTTGGATCCGTGATGCGAGAGTATTTAGGCATGAATGTCGGGTTGCTATATTTCTTGGGGACATCGACCATATCTATCTCGTCGACAAATGGCAATGCTTGAAGTCAAGTGCGAGGCTCGACATCGACAGGTACTACTGCCCCTGGAAGCTTAACAAGTAGCGACAATACTAGTTCGTTATGTTCTTCCAACATTTTCAACCATTGGGAGACTGGATCATCTTGATTAATTCCTTGGGTCACCCTAGGAAAGAATCTAGATGTTTGAAATCCATTCCACTATGATGAATTCGAAGTATTCCCGTTATAATGAAAGGTTGGCATGGGCATTATGCGGATTGGTGCCATGCGAGGCATCGTAGGCATTGAGGGTGATGGTGGTGCCGTAGGGACTGTCGTGTGAAAAAAAGGTGGTGGTGGTGGTGGCATCGTCGGCATAGGTTGGCGAGGGGCGCCAGGAAATGGAGGTCTCGACCAGTGCATGCCAGATGGTCCAACACCATTTTGTGATCCCGATACGCCGTTTGAATTTTGATTTCTTAGGGACGCGATGGCTTCAGCTGCCCTCAGGTTTTGATTAGCCAATTCATCAATGTGTGAGCGTGCAGCTGTTAACTCCATATTCATCTGAGCGATGATATGCTCATAGGTCCCCTGTGGATTAGTCATTATCCTGTAAACAGAAGAAACTCGAAGAAACTGTTAGTACGACACACAGTTGTCGGGGATTTTCTTTAGATGGGGTCCCACGGATGGCGCCAAACTGTTAATGCCAAAAATCACCCCTTGGAATGACTTAAGGTTGATGTGGAACTTTATCCAACTAAAGAAAGTAGCCAGGCGACAAGTCGTGCGATAATAATAAAAGTAAAGAGACAAAAGGATTGGTGGCGCGAAAAAACCTCAACGAGGAAAAAACCGCGGACGACAAGGAGAAGTCGTCAATGCACTATGGTCGCCAAGCAGAGACGACGTCCTTATGTATTACAATGTTTCACAAGAAAAATATGAAAGACAAGTTTAGAAACCAATAACAGATGAAGATTGTGTATGAAACACTTCGGTCGTGAGTGTAGTGTTGTAGTCATGTAATCTGAAAAAAGAGAGCTTTGTGAGAATTCTTTGTGTAGCTTGTAATATCCAAGTTTCTCTGTCCAAATGAAGTGTATGTCTTTGGTATTTATAGTCTTTGATCTTCATAAATGTGTCATTGAATCTTGGTGTAATGGTCAAAGCTCTTTTAATGGTCTTAATGCCTCTGGTCGGTTATAGCTGTTGGTCTTTAAGAGAATTAAACCTGCATTGAATAAATAATAGAAGAACGTTTGATCGTACGTTAGTATAATTGTGGTCGAGGATAATCTTGCGATGATCGTGCGACTAGTGCTCGACCGGCGTCCACAAAAGTGTCGACAAATGTTGTAAATATTATTGGTCGACAGACCTTATCTTAATACAAGATTAATCGTACATAAGGTGCATCTTTTATGTTTCTCGTCATGGTCGTTGGTTTGTGACTCAAACATTGACTAACCACTCTCCAAATCATACTGCTACCAAGTCGACTGTCGAAGCGTACTGGCAATGCCTTCGGGAGTTAGCCTCAATACTCAAGGGACGTGTATACCGGAGTCAATGACAAACGACTTGTTGTAACACCCTGATTTAGGTGGGGGGACTATTTGAAATGTATTTAGTGGCAAAGTACTCAAGTTGTTGATGGAAGAAAATTGTGGACTAAAAGAGACACTTTAACCAAGTAAAAGAAAGTGGAGATAGACCCACTTTTGAGTCATGTTGGATATCAATAAATGGAAGAGAGAGAGAGAGAGAGGGAAGGAAGGAACTTAATGATATTTGTATTTATCTCAAAGAAAGTAGGAAAGAAAATGTATTATATATTTCCTCTTTTTAAAAAGAAAAAGGGGGAAGGGCTATTATCCAATGAGTAGTAATTGAAGGACTCAGTCAATACGTGAATTGTGGGATGAGCCCACACCATCCTTATCTCCTGGAAAGTAGAGGGATTTACAACACTCCCACTTTTGTGTTTATCTCAAGGAGGATACAGTTTAAAACCCCCTTGATGGTGGTATACGATGGGCATAAACAAACCATTAGAGGTTATCCAAGGTGTGGAGATCTTGGCTCTAGAACAAAGGCTTGAAGACCCATAAACGAAAAGCTTCAAATCGGTAAGTAAAAACTTCTCCTTAGTAAATGATTTGAATGTCGAATCTAACTCGTGATCTAAACATCGAATATAGTATGGTAGTTGCTCAAACCCAAGCTCATCGATGGATGACATATAAGGGTTTAGAGTTAGAAAAGAGACAGTTTTCCTCCTTCTTATTTAGATTTATAGGCTTGTAACCCTTCCATTATGAACCGAGTTGCATTGATACTACGTGTAAGTAGCGTCTTTCATGCGGGTTTTGAGTTTATTTGCACATAGTTATGAATTTTTGAGACCCAATAATTGTTTAACTTTGATAATCATAGTTGGGTCTTGGGTTTTAGTTTTCGTTATGAAAGTCGAATGGAACCGGAAGAGTGGCCTTGGCTATAGGTTCTTCCAAAATCGTGTGCGAGCGGGAAAGGTTGGAACCCTCGAGTCCATCAGATGAATGAGGAACAGAAACTGATGATCTTGGCTTTGACCGATTTCAGTGAGAGTGACAGCGGCGATAGCCGCACCCGATGTGATCAACTTAGATAAAAAGAAGAGGAAAAAATAGAGATGAAGGGGAAAGAGTGGCTACAACCTCGTGGCATTTGGTGGGCGAAACCATCGTTGAAATGGTTTTGTTCATGCATGCAAATCATGGGTCTGTTTAAGTCATACATGCAAATCAAAGCCAAGTGTAAATAAGCTGATAGTATGGATGCTACTATATGGATTGAGATTGTTAAAGGAGAACCCATATGGGAATATCCTTGTTAACCATACATCATGTGCCTTGCATGTTTATGTTGGAATCATAAAGTCTTCATTATGACTCTTTTATAAATATATATATATATATATATATGTGTGTGGTGTGTGTGTGTGTATGTGTGTGTCCGAGAGTATTACGAAGAAAAGGAAGTCATGGAGCATGTTCCTTATTTATTAGGCATTAATATGTTAATTATTAATAATATTAATGTTAAATATTAGTTAATGTCGTAGAAATCATAAAGTGTAGAAACTAATTAATCTCAAAGGTTATCGAATTAACCATTAGATAGGAAAGTTACTCGTCGAGACGTTACGTCAGAATTAGTTTATAATTATTGTAGTGTAACCTTGAACTGTGATTATTTGTTAGGTGTTCGGTTCATCCCAAATCTCTCCGTAATTACTTGTTGCTCTACTTTCAGTAAATCAGGTGAGTTGTTATGACTCGTTTCCCCAAATGGGGGGATATACGACTAGTTTAGTTTCAGTTCTCGCAATTTATTTATTAACCTTTATTATTTAAATTGCCAAGCATGTTACCTTTATTATGTGAGATTGTTCATATGCGCATGTGTGTATGACTCAATCTTACAATATATACAGGTTAATTATTTACATTGTTTGGTCGTTGTAGATATAATTGTGATTAGTGACTTATAGACGAGATAAGTTTTAGTATGAGTTATTGAGAGAGTAAAACTCAATGGTACTCAGAAATGATCAGTGTTGGTTACCTTGTCGGGAACCACATATTATTAGACCGTCTCTCTCTCTCTCTTTTGATGTAACAACTAGTCCGGTATAGGACAAACTAGTTAATTGACTCTTGTTATTCTTTTTTATTGGCTTCCGCTTTTAGGTTGAATTTGATGTATTTGACATATGGTTTAGACCTCTATTGCTTTTAAAGAGAAGTTTTTATTCCAATATTTTGCATTATTATGGATTATTTTTCGTAATACCTTCCGGGGTCTAGGGAGGGTGTTACAAGTTGGTATCAGAGCCAGAGTTTAAGTGAACTAGGTTATTTCTATGTAGACTTAAACTTAGAGAGCGCAAGATTTAAGATAACGGTTGATCAATCGTGTCGAGAAACTAAGTTTAAGAGAAATAGGTTAAGAATTTTTTTAGCCTAAGTTTAAGTTAGAGAGGAGTTTAGTGTCATGTATGATTTGGTGTGTTTTACAATTAAGTTTGATTTTATGGATGTGTTATTTAGTGTTTTTCCTTGTGGTTTTGTAGGAAAAATGGTGCACCCTAGTTTCGTTAACCGTGGGAGAGGGCGTAGGCGGCGGGGCTAGAGGACGGAGAGTGCCATTTGGACTAGGCCCACACGATGAAAGTATTGATAGCCGCCACACCAGTGTGACTCCCAATTAGAATCGCATACCTAGAGGGGACATCTGGATATCTCCAAGAAGCAGCCCATCACAAGATTCAGTTCGAGAGAGACCTCTGGTTACACCGCCTCCCACGCGCACCAAAATGGAAGAAAGGATATAGGACATTCAAAAAAAGAAGGTAGAGTTACAAGGCCTACTCTGAGTGGAACAATGATAGAACTAAGAGAATGCTCGACAATCTACAACGGGTGCATTATAGGCAGTTAACAGAGAGGGATGACCAGCGAGAAGAGAGGGATAACCTGCAGGAAGAGAGGGATAGCCTGCGAGAAGAGAGAGAGAGAGAGAGAGAGAGAAAAGAGATTTTGAAGTTGAAGTTGGTTCAGGAACGGAAGATTGCCGCTCAGTCATGGCGCACTCGGGTAAGGGATATGACCCGTTTCTACAAGAAGGCGACTATAGAGTACATGTGGGTGATGAAATGATATATTGCTGCTTGGATTCAGAATTTCAAGCCATCGTTGACCTTCACATAATCGATCAGAGACTCCTACCTTCCGGAGGAGTATTAGTATATAGAGAGTTGGATGTTTAAGTCTTTGGTAGACTTCTAGCATTAGTATGAATCTAGCTATCCTCTCCTTGTCATGCTTAGTTATTCTGCATTGCTCCTTCTTCTGATCTTGCTTTCTAGCCTAAAGCGAACTTCTTTTGAATCAAATAGAAACATATAAGAAGTGGCTTGGAGAATGCCGCATACGAAAACCCCACATGCACCATTCACCCCTCGAAAATACCCTGATAATGAAAGTCAGTGCCCTTCGATCTTCATTCAGTTGGATGATAGGTTTCAGATGGTTTAATAGTAATAACAATTCCTCTTTGTAATGCTTGATGGTATTATTAGTTTGAATGGTTCTTATCCTTGTGCCTTTTTACTATCAATATAGATATTGCAAGTCATGCTTGCACGATAAGAAACTAAAGTTCCTGATATTGATAGGCTATAGTCACAAGTAACATATAATTTTCAAGTTTAACCTATATATAGGTTCTCATTTTATTATTCACTCTAAGAAAAAGTTGTTTTTGTGTATAATCAGAAGGAGGACCCGAGGTTCAGTTAGGACGACCACTGATAGCACTGAAAATGTTAAATCAATAGGCGTTGCTAACCCTTTGGTGGCAGCAACTAGTTAAGGACGAGGCAGGGGTAGAGGTCGACCCCCATCTGCTCAGGTGAGTGTGACAAGTGGACAACCTCGTAGGAGACCTTAAGGTACAGGTCAAAGAGCACGAATTATGAATGATGATGCACTCATGGAAAGAATCACCTAAATACCACAAGCATCATTACCGGGCATGATTGCAACCTTGGGTGGAGTTAGGAATGAGAGGCAACAAGTCTCACCGTGGAAAGAGAGAACAAAAGATAATTTGGGGAACTCGAAAAAGAAAGGTTGTAGTTACAAAGCCTTTAGCTGCACTCGCCCTAAAGAATTTCACAAGGAAGAAGTTCTAGTAGCCTTAATGAATTGGATCAACAAGATGGAGCGATGGTTCAGTATCTGCGAGTGTTCCCCTGAGCAACGAGTAAAGTTTGACGCGACTACATTATGTGACGCGATACTCTACTGGCGGAACTTTGAAGAATCCTTGAGGGGAGAGACTGAAGTAGTATCCATGACATGGGAATAGATGAAAGATATCTTGATATAGAAATATTGCTCTCGGATAGAGGTTAAGCATTTAGAGACATAATTCATACAGTTGGTACAAGCATATGTGAACCATTGATTCCTATCCATGGCATACTCCTCATTCAAAGCTTTGAATCGAGTGGTCATGAGCCTGAAATGGAGTCCCGTAGAAAAATTTATAACTGGTTAAGCGCGACACCCTTTGGTAGCTCAATCATGGGCCTCTAAGAACAATAGAGTCCGGTCTTCCACGCCAAGGCCCACAACACCTGGTTGTTGCTGAAGTGATCAAAACAAGGGTTGGAGCTTGTGACAACATAGTCATATCACTACTGTCAGCTTATATTGTTCTCTTGATTTGATGTATTTATAAGTTAATTTATACCTGTGAGGAGTCCAAGAGATGGAGATGGAAAATTGTGTGTCCCACAATCAATATAGATCAAGATTTATCACAAAGAATTATCAAATCAATTACCTTTATTGATCTTGATAAACGATTACAACTTTCTCTCTCTAAAATCTCTTTCTCTTTCTACAAAACTCTCTCTCTAATCACATACAATATATCTCTAGCCATATATCTATTAAACAGCAAAAACCTATTTATACCCACAAGCTAAAACAAGGAAACAAACAAACACAACTAGACTTTGACTTTTATTACAAATTGACTTTGACAATTAATGAGAGTTGACTTTCCAGCTTTGACTTCTTGAATCTTTGACCTTCAGCCTTCATGATCTTGTATCCATCATATTTCTGCTCTAACAATCTCCCCCTTTGGATTCAAGATCATCTTTGAAAGATTTAGCAGTTCAGTCTTCTCTTCAAGCTTTGTCAGTACAATCTCCCATTTTTCTTTATAACAAATTTCTTCTAAAGACACAAGCATTGCAAACTCCCCAAAATATGGTAGAAATGATCTTCAATAATCTCTCCAGAATTATCACAGAAACTCTTTCAGACTTTGGAAAGAAATTATCTTCAGAATTAGCTCAACTTGCTTCAGCAAATAATCTTCAAAGAAAATTTCTGTAAAAACAGCACATCTTCAAAAAATTTTAACTTTGGAATTTCTGACTCGGACATTTCTTTAAATCATCTCCCCTTTTTGATGAAACGAGCATCGATATCATCAAAACTTTTATCAAGAAATGTCTTTATAAGTTCTGACTATTCTGATCTGTTCAAGAGCCTCTGATTCGCCGTCAATCCTCCAAGATATTCATCTAGATCTTTTCAAATCCAGAAAAATTAGGAATGTAACACCTGAATCAACAAATGAATCAGTTAACATGCCTGTCAGTAACACAAAGTTACTATGTGTAACGGATACACATAGGAAAGGAGCTTTTTGATGTTCACTCCCCAGGGCTTCCATCCAATCATCGAAACACCACACAGGAAATTTCTATGAATGTTATGACAAGAAAACAAATTCCTTGTGTGTTCGTGCAAGTGATAGAAAGAATTAAGCATATGATGATTGCTTTTTAAGGCTCAAAATTGTGTAAACCACTGAGACAACAGTAGATATACACAGACTCAATGTGCATGATTGAAGTGCGAAGGTGGGGCAGACTTCCTTCTTTTTCAATATCCAGATTTTCCAAAAGAAAACCAGATAGATTATGTGCTGCGTCCCCAGGAAAATATGAAACATTTTCTTTTTAAGAAGAAAATGAGTGGTTGGTGGGGTTATAAACAAGAGATGGCATGGGCTAAGTGCCTGTTTCAATAATGTTCACAAAGAAATGTGAAACATTAGTAATGTGGCTACCCGACTCAGAAAGTAGTTGGTGCAGAGTTTGATATTCTTTTACTCTGATCTCACACCCTCTTTCTTTTAATCATTAAGCTCACTTCTAACCAAACTCTCTTTTTCATTTTACCTCAACACACAACCCACACTCATTTCTTTTTGACTCCTCACACTCAATCACTATGGATTAACTTCTTGGGTAGGAAACACTGGATAACGTGAATTCATAGAAGTTTCATTTAAGTCCTAGCACAAAGAACCCGTATTGTCCTATAAAGCATATGTTGCTCATAATGGTTTATCTTGAACATTTAAGACATGGAAAACATGGGTCAGATATGTGTATGCTTATAGATGTAATCATGACAATTTGAGCATTTGAAACAGTGAAGTATTTTTCAAACAAGTAAATTGAATGAATAGAAATGAATGCAAGAGACTTGTTTGAAAATATGACATTGTATGAAAATGATCAGAAATGATATGATATAACAATCAAGGCTTATGGTCAATAATAATGGATATGTGTCTATACGAACCAAGATATAGACAAGTCCTGAAATGAACATTTCGAAATGAAATTACGCTCAAAATTCTTTGAAGTACAAGCGAGGTGTCTTAGCATCGAAAAATATGTTTCAAAATTTGAGACATGGTAAGAACATTTTGAATAAAAAGTCAAACCGGTGTGTATGAATATTTGAAAGTATATAGAAAAGACAATAAACAAGTAATTATCTTTGGAAACACATGGTTTGTAAACAATTAAGCACATCTAACAATGAAAACATTTAAAATCACACTTCCAATTCATGAAATCTGTTTAAGAATCGGGAAGTGGTTTGAACATTTAAGAACTTGTTTTCTATGATTGAAAGTTATCCTTCTTTCAACCATATATGAGATTAAGATAAGAAATTAACCTTTATCGTTCAGTCTTAAATCTCATGAAGTCAGGCTTAAAGTCATAAAGATATGATCTTGTAAGCTTCTCTCATCCTGCACAAGTCTCAAAGCCATGTCAAAGCAACTTTATTCACAAATTTATTGAAAAATTAAAAGACATAAAGCAGTAAAACAATGAGAGTATGAGTTCTGATCTGAAGTAATCAAAAATCATATCCTTACTCCTTTTGTTGTACTCATAAACTCCCCCTAAATTCATGCATCACAAAAATTTAGCAGTTAAATTCTATAAACTCCCCCTCAAAATAATATTGATCGACTTAGAATCTTGTCTCACTCCCCCTGAGAACATGAACAACATGTTAAAGTGCAGATATCCTTTCAGAAATAATGATAAAGAAATGATAAAAAAAAATGACAATAAAAGAAACTTTAATAGGTAATTACTGATTAGATCTTGAGATTTAGCATACCAAGCTTAGACACAAGAAAATTAAATCTCTTTTCATCTAAAGCTTTGGTAAACAAATCTGTAAGTTATAATCAGTCTTTACAAAGTAAAGTTCTATTGTACCTTTTTCTACATTATCTTTAATAAAATGATACCTGACATCAATGTACTTTGTTTTAGTGTGCTGCACAGGATTAGCTGATATTGTGATAGCACTCTTCGAGTCACAATAGATCGGTATTTTGTCAAACTTGAATCCATAATCTCCAAGCTGTGTTCGCATCCACAAGACCTGAGAGCAGCAACTGGCAGCAGCTATATACTCTGCTTCAGTAGTCGATGTGGAAACACATAATTGTTTCTTTGACGCCCAGCTAACGAGCTTGTCTCCAAGGAATTGAATATGACCTGAAGTGCTCTTCCTGTCCAGCATGCACCCTGCATGATCTGCGTATGAATAAGCAGTTAGTTCAAACCCTGTATCCTTAGGATACCACAAACCAAGATCTGCAGTCCCCTTCAGATATCTAAATATCCGTTTGACAGCAGCTAAATGGGATTCTTTAGGTTCAGCCTGATATCTAGCACACAAGCATGTTGAAAACATTATATATGGTCTACTTGAAGTAAGATACATTAAAGACCCTATCATACCTCTATAAGTCCTAACATCAACATCTTTTCCCGAAGGATCAGTGTTAATCTTAGTACCTGGTGCCATTGGGGTTCCAATTGATTTGTAATTTTCCATCTTGAATTTCCGAAGAATATCAAAAATGTACTTAGATTGATTAATGAAAATCCCCGTTGAAAATTGTTTGACTTGTAATCCAATAAAGAAATTCATCTCTCCCATCATACTCATCTGAAAACGTGACACCATGAGATTTGAAAAGTTCTTACAGTATTTAGGATTTGTAGAACCAAATATAATATCATCTACATATATCTGATTAAGAAAGATATCAACTTTCTCCTTTTTAATAAACAAAGTGGTATCAACTTTACCTTTTGAAAAACCTGACTTGACCAAGAATTGAGATAGAACATCATACCAGGCGCGAGGAGCTTGTTTCAGACCATACAAGGCTTTATCCAAGATGTAGACGTGATTTGGCTTATCTGGATTAACAAACTCTTCTGTCTGAGAGACGTAGACTTCCTCCTTAAGGATACCATTCAGAAAGGCAGTCTTCACGTCCATTTGATAGATAGTGAAGTTCTTGTGAGCTGCGTAGGCTAGAAACATGCGGATTGCCTCTATACACGCTACTAGAGCATACGTATCGTCCTAGTCTATGCCTTCCTCTTACCTATATCCCTTGGCAACAAGTCTTGCTTTGTTCCTTATAACAATACCATCTTCGTCCTTTTTATTCTTGAACACCCATTTAGTGAAGATAACGGTTTTTGCTTCTGGTTTTGGCACTAGTCTCCAGACTTTCAGGGCTTCGAACTGGTTTAACTCTTTTTGCATAGCAGACACCCAATCCGAATCAGCAAGAGCTTCTGATACTTGAGTAGGCTGTATTTTGATGAGGAATGAGTCATGCATACATTGATTCAAAGTTGTTGACCTAGTTTGCACCGGCTTGTTGAGATCTCCAATTACTTGGTGAAGAGGGTGCTCTTTGGTCCAACGATGTTCATGAGGGAGTGGATTAGATGAAGATTGATCATGATTATCATCTAAGAATCCACTATCAACTTCTTCATTTTGTACATCATGAGGGAGGGATTCAGTTGAAATAATTGGTGCAGAATATTCAGTAGGTACAACTTGTTCAGTCTGTTGATCTGTCCTTACAGCACATCCTACTGACTCAACAACTTCTGTATCATCATTAGTAGACACAACTTCAACTATTGGAGTAGGCATATGAACTGGAATATCTTGCTGAATCGGGGAATTTGATTCAGTAGAAACAACTGAAGTGGTTGGATGAGTAGCCTTTGAATCTTCCATCCAGTCAACCACAACAGGTTTATGCACATTAGACCCAAGATATTCATCATAAAACAGTTCAAATAAAAGATCTAAATCAGATAAATGATTAGTAGACGTTGATGCTTCATCTGATTTGTTCTGTACAGATACAGGTTCTGAACTGAATTGTCCAGAAGCTAACACTCCAGCTAACACGGGTTCTGAACTGACTTGTTCAGAAGTCATGTCCTCATTGAATGTAACGTTTACGCTTTCGATGACAGTCTTCGACTTCTTCAAATATACTCGATATACAACAGATGTAGAAGAATATCCAATGAAGATGCCCTCATCTGCCTTAGCACTGAACTTGTTCAGACTCTTTATGTCGTTTAGCACAAAATACTTACACCCAAATATATGAAAATATTTGATGGTTGGTGTTCGGTTGTTGATCAAAGCATACAGAGTCTTTTGAAATCTGCGGTGTATCATGGAACAGTTTTGAGTGTAGCACACAGTCGAAATAGCTTCTGCCCACAGAAATAGAGGTAAGTCAGATTGGCTGAGCATAGTTCGAGCGACCTCGACTAGCGTTCAATTTCCTTTAAACTACTCCATTCTGTTTGGGCATACAAGCAGCAGAGTATTGATGTGATATCCCGACCGAGTCTAGATACGCTTCAACAATTCTGTTTTTGAACTCTGTGCCGTTATCAGTTCTGAGAAGCTTGACTGGTTTATGCAAATTCACCTGGGTCGTCTTCAGAAATGTAATGAGTACTTCGGGCATCTCATCTTTTGACCGTAGAAAGTTGACCCACGTGTATCGCGAATAATCGTCCACGATAACTAGAACATATTTCTTTCCGCCTAAGCTTTGCATTCGCATCGGACCACAAAGATCCATATGCAACAACTCTAATGGAGAACTGGTACTAGGTTCATGTTTCGGTTTATGTGGAGCTCTTGTGAGTTCGTGTGATTGAACACGATCGTTACCAGATAATCAAACAACACAAAGATATAGATTACCAACCTGTTTCGATTACAAACACTGTATTACAAGGTTGATGTTCTTGAAGCTCACTTTTTCTCTTTTCTCTCTGATCTTGATGGACCGATATGTGTGTGTGTGTGAATGAGATTGTGAGATCTGATTGTTGTCTAACTTGTCTAACACACTAACAACTAATATCTAAAATAGATATTATCTAACTAAATATCTAAACTAATATAATATCTAGATATTTAGGAATAATATAAAATACTAATTAACACAATAATTAACTTTGACATTTTATTACAAACGACATTAGACTTATATCGATAGCGACTTTTCAGCATTAGCTTCAGATTCCAAACTTCAGATTGGATGATCTTGAATCCAATAAATTTGTGATCTAACAATCTCCCCCTTTGGATCAAGATCATTACTAAAATGATTTAGCAATTCAGTCTTCTCTTTCAGCTCAGAAGATGGAATCTCTTTCTTTATCTCAGAATGCTTTAGCAAAGTATCTTCAAAGAAAATTTATCTGAAATCAGCATGTCTTCAGAATACTTTGATCTCTCGCATTTCTTGGTTAGCTTTTCTCTTCTTTAATCTTGTAATTGAATGGACATTTCTTTAAGCTTTAGGTTCTCCCCCTTTTTGATGAATAGAGAAACGATTTCATCAAAACTCTGAGTAAGAAATGTCTTTCATTTGGAGCCTCTGATCCGTCAATTCAAAAAGATATTCATCCAGATCTTTGCAAATACAGACAAAATAATTGTGTAACACCTGAATCAACAAATGAATCAGTTAAAATGCCTGTCAGTAACACTAAGTCACTGTGTGTAACGAATACACATTGGAAATGAGCTTTTTGATGTTGACTCCTCCAAGGCTTCCATTCAATCATCAAAATACCACAACGGCAATTTCTATGAACGTTAAGACAAAGAAACAAATTCCTTGTGTGTTCGTGCATGTGATAGAAAGAATTCAGCACAGATGATTGCTTATAGGCTCAAAATTGTGTAAACCACTGAGACAACAGTAAGTTAAACACAGACTCAATGTGCATGATTGAAGTGCGAAGGAGGGGCATACTTCCTTCTTTTCAATATCCAGATTTTCCAAATGAAAATCATATAGCAAATGTGCTGCTTCCCCTTTGGAAAATGTGAAACACTTTCCTTTTAAGAAGAAAATGAGTAGTTGGTGAGGTTCGATCAAGAGTTGGCATGGGCTAGTTGCCTGTTTCAATAATGATCACCAAAGAGTTGTGAAACATTAGAATGGTGGCTGCCCGACTCAGAAAAAGTTGGTGCAGAGTTCTGATATTCTTTTAACTCTGTTCTCACACCCTCTTTCTTTTAAACATTTAGCTCACTCTAACCAAACTTTCTTTCTCTGTTTGACACACTCATTTCTTTTGACTTCTCACACTCAATCACTATGGATTAACTTCGTGGGTAGAAATCATTGGTTAAGGTGATTCCATAGAAGTTGTGTTAAGTCCTAGCACAATGAAATTAATGTTTTCCTATGACGCATATGATGCTCAAATTGGTTTAACTATTTCAGTTAAAGCACAATGTAGATCTTGAAAACATTTAAAGTCACACTTCCAATTCATGAAATCGGTTTAAGATTAGGGAAGTGGTTTGAACATTTAAGAACAATGTTTTCTATGATTGAAAGTTGTCCACTTTTCAACCATATATGAGATGAAGATAAAGAATTATACCTTAATGTTCAATCTTACATCTCATGAAGCAAAGCTTAAAGTCATAAAGATATGATCGTTTAAGCGTCTCTCAAAAATTCTGCAAAAGTCTTATGTCAAGTCAAAGCAAATTTATTCACTTAAATTAAAAAGACAAAAAGCAGTAAAACAAATGAAAGTATGAGTTCTGATCTGAAATAATCAGAAGTCATCGCCTTTTTACTCCCCCTGAAATTATGCATTTGAAACTTATCATTGAAAAGATATGCATTTAAAATTTCAGACAAATATGTACTCCCCCTTGATGGTTGATTTCCTCATTCGAGTATTGGAGTACAATCTTCATATCAGCACTGGAGTAAGGTATTTTGATCATTGAAGTGTGGGTCTTGAACTGTTGTATTCAAGAGCCATTGTTCTTTGAGGTACGAGTCCTAGACTGTTTTGTCTAGAAGTCATATCTCGTTGAAGTACGGGTTCTAAGCTGAATTGCTTAGAAGCCTCTTTTGACATTGATGTCCGGGTCTTGAACTGTATTATTCAAAAGTCTTATTCTCCTACTCCCTCTTGACAGTAGGTACCTGCAACACAAAATCATCCTTTTTCTTTGGTATCCATTTCCATTTGGATCCAACTGTGTTAGCAAACGATTTTGGCACCCAATGAAATTTGGGTCCGCTTTGCGTTTTAGAATCAAATGAAGAATTAGTATGATTAGAGGGAACATGATATGTGCCAAACCAAAAATCAGGATCTTTACGAGAAGCATGATCATATCTACCATAATTTGAAAATTTTCTAGTAGATTGAGATAACTGGAATAATTGTTGTACAAAATATTTCTTGCGAGAATCGACAAGCTTTGGTTTTATACAAGCAACATTCGAAAAAGATTTAGCAGTCTCGTTAATCTCTTGTTTTGGTTGCCACTGAGATTTAACTCCGAGCTTTTTCTTGCTCATTTCTGAAACATTTGAAACTTTTGAGTTAGAATTTTGAGTTTCAAACGAATGCTTCTTCTTTGGGTTACCAGTAGTGATCGGTTTCTGTGAATGCTGAGATTTATTCTTACCTTTGGCATACTTAGTATTCACAGAGACTGATTTATCAACTTTCGTTGATGATTTACCTTTTTCAGACATACTGGTTGATCCCAATGATTTTACAACAAAAGATGAATGGTTAGGAAGTTTCGCATTAAAGTCAAATTGATCAAAACAACCATCCAAACCACCATCAGAGTTTAGAAAATTAAACCCTCCATCAGTTAGACCAAAACTATCATTAGATTTTGAAGCCTTAGAAAGAACAACATTTTTAAACACAATTGAAAAAACTTTTTGTTCAATATTAATCAAAAGTCTTTCATCTGTTAAAGAATTCTCAAGTTCAGAAATTTTACTTTCCAAAACAAGAGGAGGGACATATAGTTTACCTTGAATAGGCTTCTCCTCCATTTCTTTGACAGAATAACTCTGAAAGAAGTCATTTGAAAGAGTTTTCTTTTGATATATAGGATTATCATTATAACTATTATTCAACTTCACATAACGAAATGGAAGTTGAACTTTAGTTGTGTTCTTTCGTTTTTCCGTTTCCTTGGCTTCATCCTCTTTTGACAATCCAGTCCAGAAAACTTTAAGCTCAGGGATTCTTCGAGCTAGTTTCAAAAATGTTAAATCATAAAGTGCAGGCACTTCAGATTTACCCTTTTTAAGGTAGTGAGGATTCTCATACCCGAGTCCCCATTTCTCTATTTCCTCTTTGGGTTTGTTCAGATGAATGGTTTGTTCAATTTGACCCATTTTGTATAACTTCTCTTCCAAAGCTTTTAATTTTGAAAGGAAGGATTCGTTTTCTTTGGAACATGAAGAATAAATTTTTGTAAGCTCAATGAAATCAAACTCACTCTTTCTCAATTTAGACTTTGTTTCAGTATTCTCTTTAAGAATTATGGTCTTTTCTTTGGCGCTGGTGTAATTGTTTCTATGTAAAATCTCAATCAATACTTTCTTTTCAGCAAGGTCATTGCAAATTTATGTATTGACTGGTTTTGTTCAATAATAACACCCTTTTCGCGCTTAAGCTTTGACTCTAATTCTTCAAGTTTTGACATGATGGCATGCATTTGATTTAAAAAATCAGATTGAGTCAAATCACATACCTCTCCATCAGAATCAGCTTCGGATTTTATCTTCATCTGACCCATCAAGCACAAGTGTGCTATCTCTTTCTTCTCTCTTTCTGCTTCCAAGGTAGAAATCTTTCCTTTGTAAAGTACAGGTGTATTCTCATCCATACTGATTGAATTAGCTTCGCTGAAATTCATTCTATTTGATTAATGTGCAAAGAGAACTTGTACCGATCGTTAGTCCAAAAAAAAAATAAGATAAAAACTGAAAAATTTGACTAAGTCAGGAACTGGCACAAAATTGAGTTTTGCGCTTGAAGAGGCTGGTGCAAAATTGGACTTTGCGCGAAAGGCGGGTTGCGCGAACTGGAGGTTTGCGCTAGACTTGAGTGGCGCGAACTGGAGGTTTGCGTGAAAAGTAGTTGGCGCAAAAAGACACTTTGCGTGAGTAATGGGTCGCGCGTATTGAGGTTTGCGCGAGTAGTTGGTCGCGCAAAGTAGAGGTTTGCGTGACACGTTTATGGCGCAAAAGTGAGTCGACCGGTAAGATGTTGTGACCGGAGAGATGTTCGACCGGACTCTTGCTTCGACCGGTGTCCTGACCGGAGAAATGTCGACCGGTGTTGATGAACAGTAGTCAACCGGTATGAAACAGTAGTCGACCTGTTTCGAATAGTTCGACCGATATGAAATGTTATGCTTCGACCGAACTTGAATACTGAGACTGGTATAGAGTGTGACCGGTAAGATGGTGAGTGATCGACCGGGGTAAAATAGATGTGACCGGTATTGAGATATGCAGCGACCGGTATTAGAGTAGTTGTGACCGGTCTATGCTTGACCGGTAGTGAACAGTGACTTGACCGGTACAAAATAGTGTTCGACCAGTACTTAAAAGTGTTCGACCGGTATGGTGATTCAACCGGGGTCCTGACCGGATTGAAGCTGTCGACCGGTGTTGAGACTTGCGACCGATAGTGTAGTTCGACCGGGGTTACGACCGGTATTACCTTTTCGACCGGTATGTATTTCTTCTTCGTTTATATCGGCCCTGTAAATCCCAAATTGACCAGACTAGAGGTCGAATTATAGCACCAAACTTTGACACCTCGATCGACTTATCAACTAGAGCAACACACAACCTATTGATTTCGAAAACAACCACTGTATCAAAATATGATTGATGACACATTGTTCTTTAAAAACTGAAGAACACAGAGAGTTGTAAAATTTGATTTTGATCTGGTATATGCTCTGATACCAATTGTGAGTCTGTGTGATTGAACACGATCGTTACCAGATAATCAAACAACACAAAGATATAGATTACCAACCTATTTCGATTACAAACAATGTATTATAAGGTTGATGTTCTTGAAGCTCACTTTTTCTCTTTTCTCTCTGATCTTGATGGACCGATATGTGTGTGTGTGAATGAGATTGTGAGATCTGATTGTTGTCTAACTTGTCTATCACACTAACAACTAATATCTAAAATAGATATTATCTAACTAAATATCTAAACTAATATAATATCTAGATATTTAGGAATAATATAAAATAATAATTAACACAATAATTAACTTTGACATTTTATTACAAACGACATTAGACTTATATCGAGAGCGAATTTTCAGCATTAGCTTCAGATTCCAAACTTCAGATTAGATGATCTTGAATCCAATAAATCTGTGATCTAACAGCTCTCTTCATCTTCCCTTTTTCACATGCTGCACACAAATATTCTTTTTCGTATCTCAGTTCAGAAAGTCCATTCACCAATCTGCCTTTGACCAGTTTGTTTATATAACGAAAATTCAGTTGAGATAACCTTCGGTGCCAAAGCTAACTTTGCTGCATCGAGGCTTTTGTTAGTAAGCAAACCTGATTATCAGTTTGGACATTTGCAAGATTGATGGTGCAGAGGTTTGACTTTCGAGTACCAACTAAGAATTCTTTGTCGTCTTCAGTACGCACCGAGCAACTCTTAGCTTTGAAATTAACCTCTAAGTCTTTGTCACAGAACTGGCCAATACTAAACAGGTTGTGCCCTAAGCCTTCGACATAGCTCTCCTGCGTAATCGTTATGTTGTCTTGAATAATGTCACCAAATCCTAAGATCGGTGAAAACTGGTCGTTCCCAAATCGTACATTGTCACTGAATTTCTCTGTATAATTAGACAATAAAGCTTTCTGCCCGGTCATATGCTTGGAACAGCCGCTATCCAAGTACCACATATGCTGGGTCTGCAAGAGAAATCAGGAAACAACAGATTTAGGTACCCATTTAAAAACGGGTCCTAACAGATTAGCACAAGATTTTGGTATCCATTTGAATATGGATCCTCTTTTCCTTTGAAAACTTTTGAAAACATTTGGTTTAGAAGAATTAACATGATAAGATCAAAACCAATCATTAGAATTATGATGATAAGCAAAATCATTCCACTGATAAGAATAAGATTTAGTAGTAGGATGAGATAATTGGAACAATTGCTTTATTGAGTATCTCTTGTAAGATGTTACAAGGTTTTTATTTGAAGAAGCAATAGAACCAACTACATCACTCACACTACTAGTTGATCTATTACAAGAACTATCAGTAATTGATTCTGCCTTTTCATCATTCTTCCTTTTAGGTCGCCATTCAGATCTCTCTTATGACCTTTTCTTTCTTAAATCTGAAACAAAAAATTTAGATTTATTAGGAAAATCAGATTTCTGAAATTGATTTTTCTTGTGTTTACC
This sequence comes from Arctium minus, assembly GCA_954870635.1. Lineage (NCBI taxonomy): Eukaryota > Viridiplantae > Streptophyta > Magnoliopsida > Asterales > Asteraceae > Arctium > Arctium minus. Next base: position 23,343,393 of record OX941081.1, on the reverse strand, counting down.
AGTGTTGTTTTGTTTCTGTGAGCGCCATTTCTTATGTTTCTTACCCTTTGCATAGTAATCAGCATTCACAGAAACTGATTTACCAACCTTAGTTGATGATTCACCTTTTTCATGAACACTTGGTAAAGTTTGTCCATTTATCACAAAAGTAGAATGATTTGGAAGTGGAGCATTAAAGTCAAACATATCAATTTCCTCTATACACCCTTCATCAGAATTTAGGAAATCATTTGCAGACTCAAATAAATCATCAAAATCAGTCTCAGAAGTTTGAAGTACTTTAGAAGATGGAGAACACACTTTAGATTTAAAATGAAAATTTGTGTTCTTCAACACTGTAGAAAATACATGTTGTGTTAGATCACCTAAAATTCTTTCATCAGATAAAATATTTTCTAATTCAATTATTTTGCTTTCTAAGATGAGTGGAGGTACATAAATTTTAACTTTAACAGGTTTTGCCTCCATCTCAGTAGAAGAATAACTAGCAAAATAATCATTTGAAAGAAATTTTGATGTTTTAGAAAGATAACTATCATTCAGTCTTTCATAACAGAATGGTAGTTGCATTTTCTTTAAATTCATTATTTTCTCATCTTCTTTGTCCTCAACTTCTTTTGATACTTTGATAATAAATTTGGGTTTCAAATGAGGATATTTATCAGCAACATACATATAATTTTCATTATATATAGTTGGCTATTTTCTGATAGCTTTTTCTAGGTAATGAGGATTATCATAACCTAGTCCCCATTTTTCTTTAAAATCAGCTTCTTCATTAGGTGTATTCAAGAAAATCGTTTGATCTGTTTGGCCTCGAACCTATAGTTTTGCTTCCAGACCATTTACCTTTTGCTCTAAAGTCTTGTTCTCAACCTGCAGTTTAAACGATTTTAGAACACATTCTTGTTTTTCAGAATCAGACTTAGACAATTGTTTTTCAATATCAGAAATCTTACTTTCAAAACAATCCTTTTCATTTTTAAAAACAGAGGCAGATTTGCGTAGAGAATCAATTAAATCTTTGTTCCCAATAACTGATTTATTAAGTTCAAAGATCTGTTGATTTCTCCTAGCAACTCTATCTTTTTCCTTTTTCAGTTTGGATTGAAGATCTTGAAGTTCGACCATCATGGCTTCCATTTTGGTCATGAAATCATTTTCAGTTAAATTCATTACCTCGTCAGCAGTCTCATCATCTTTCACCTCTTTTCCCTTTAAGCATAAGTGAGCTGACTCTTCTTGTTCTTCCTCCACATCAGAATGATCCAACCAAATTCGTCTTCTGCCATTAATGCCTTGCCAACTTCCTGTTGCTTGGCCAAGAGCATTTTGTTTTTGTAGTACTCCGAGTTGCGAACTTTTGGCTTCCGACAATCTTTTGCGTAATGTCCGATCTTGCCACAGTTGTAGCATTTGATCAGATCATCACTTTTCTTTTCAGTACTGATGTAGTCATTCACAAACTTTTTCTTTTCTTCCGGCTTCTTCTCAACAAATCTACTTCATTCCACTCTTTTTCTATGCTCGTGGTTCTTTGAGCTTGATGAAGAATATCTCTGAGAATTAGAACCCGGTTTCTTGTAGAATTTCTTTTGAAAAGCGTGGGTCAGTAACAACATTGCTTGCTTTAGATTCTCTCCATCATCTCCATCAGATTTAGACTCTGATTCAGAACTAGAAACCACTATCTTCTTCTTTTTCTTCTTCTCTTTCTCTTTCTCTCCAGCCACCAATGCAATGGGATCAACAGCCTTCTCAATTTTATTTTTCTCAGATCTTTTCTCTTCCACCTCTTCCTCATTTTGCCGTAGAGTCTCGTAGACTTCATGTAGTGGAATCTCACTTAAATCTTTCATCTGCTTCATACGACGAGTATGCTTTTTCCACTCGGGTTGTAAGATACTGAGAAACTTGACGTTGTTCTCGATTTGCTTCTTTGTGACTTTGTTCTTGGAAAGCTCATTCAGAAGCAGAACAAACCTTTCATATGTATCCTCTAGACTCTCATTCTCCTTTGCTTTAAACTCTTCATAGCTATTTATACAATTAGCTATCTTCATCTGGTTGCCTACTTTTGAACCCAACATCATCTTCTGAAGCTGATCCCACATAGATTTTGCAGATGCATTGTAGCTTTCTATTTTCACATAGATCTCATTGGTCATGCTTTGTAAAAGCAAAGATCTGGCCTTTTTATCAGCATCAAACCGATTCTTTTGTTCATCAAAGAATTTTGCATATTCTTTTTCAATTCTCTTTGTTTTCGGAGCTCCACCTGAATCATTACCTGCAGCAGGAATCTCCTCAAATTTTTTTGGCATTGGACCATCTTTTATTGATGCTAGAATGTTCTTTCCATTCGTTTGCCGATCAATAAAATCGAGAAATCTGTCTTTCCATTGCTCATATTCCTCTTTAAACAATACTGGGGGCTTGACATCTGTGCCAATCAAAAGAGCGTCTCTGGAAGTCATCTTGATCTACACTGTTTACTTAATCGTCAAAATTCAGAAAGTAAAGTTGGATCTACAAAAATCAAACTCAGTTAAATTTCAGAAAAGTTCAGAAAAATTTTCTAAGTATAAAACTCGCAAACCAAATAAACCTAAACAAAACGCGCAAGTGTCTATCTGCGAGTTTGAGAAACGCGCAAATGCCTATCTGCGAGTTTGAGAAACACGCAAGAGCTTATCTGCGAGTTTGAGAAACGCGCAAATGCCTACCTGCGAGTTTGAGAAACACGCAAATGCCTATCTGCGAGTTTGAGAAACACGCAAGTGCACTCTGCGAGTTTTGACACTTAGAATATTTTCGAAATTCAACTTCGCGCTAAAAGTAAACGCGCAAGATTCAAAAACTTGCGAGTTCTAGACTTAAAAAAAAATAAACCAAGGATACTTCACCAAACACGCAAACACCAAACACGCAAACACCAAACACGCAAACACCAAACGCGCACAATACTATTTCTCACAGATGAAACTTCGCGCACAACAATGATGTTGAACAGTAGAAACTCGCACGTAGTTACGTGCGAGTTTTAGCTTCCGGCACGACTCGATTAGCGAGTTCTTCACTTAAACTCAAAATAGTTCTTTGTGAGTTCTTCAAAGCTTGCGAGTTCTACCTTCTGCGAGTTTTGTGACTTATCGAGTTCTTTCTTCTGCGAGTTCTTCCTTAGCGAGTTTTGTGGATCTTGCGAGTTCTTCACTTGTTGAACTCGAAACTTGATTTTTCCATCGAAATTGATTGACACCTTTATCAATTGGCTTGAAAATTTGCAGATGGCTTCTAATACACGATTCGAATACAAACCTATCAATCTATTACAACAAGAAACACAAATTGATACATTTTAGAACCAAATTCAGTGCGTACAGACTCGAGTTCGAAATACAAACAACAATCTAAAATTTACCCTAATCCAATACGAATTAGCCTAAGTGAATCAAACACAAACTGTTCTAGCTATCAATTCGATTCTATTACAAACAATTTTACATTCAAAACACTAGAAAATCGAAGAAATTAAATCCAACAGTACATCTTTGCGAGTTCGTCCATTTTCAATCTGAATTTCACAAAATCGATCCAATCTTTCTGAATTTTGATCTGCTCTGATACCAATTGTGTGTCCCACAATCAGTATAGATCAAGATTTATCACAAAGAATTATCAAATCAATTACCTTTATTGATCTTGATAAACGATTACATCTTTCTCTCTCTAAAATCTCTCTCTCTTTCTACAAAACTCTCTCTCTAATCACATACAATATATCTCTAGCCATATATCTATTAAACAGCAAAAACCTATTTATACCCACAAGCTAAAACAAGGAAACAAACAAACACAACTAGACTTTGACTTTTATTACAAATTGACTTTGACAATTAATGAGAGTTGACTTTCCAGCTTTGGCTTCTTGAATCTTTGACCTTCAGTCTTCATGATCTTGTATCCAACATATTTCTGCTCTAACAAAAAATGCTCAAATCTTGTTATTCTACTCCTCCATCTATTCCAGTTGTTTCTGTTGTACGCTTCTATCTATACTTTGGTTTTGATTGAACCCTAAAAGTGGAGATCAATGGAGATGGAAATGAGAAGATAGAGTAAAAAATGACTAAAATACCCCTCATGTGAGGGACATATGACTTAGTGTTAGAGGTTGTTTACCAAATGCTTAAGCAAGAGTCATCAAATTCACGTACCTTATCATGTAACATTTTTGACCATCAAAATGGATTGTTGGTAAGCTTCTTTTAGATGGTTAGTGGGTAGATTCTTCTCCATCACTTACCAGGTAAGATTCTCGGTCTTTGTTTATGCTTCTTATCGGGTAAAATTGTCAGTCCTTGGTAAAATGAATTACACCACTAAGCGTTTAACCAATAAGATTTTGGTAAACAACCCCTTACTTAACAGAAGAAGATTGATGACGTTAGTGGGAGAGACCAAAACCAAACAAAAAATCACCATAGTGTTTTTTTTTTGTAACAAATGAATTGTAGGTACTAAAACCAAGAAACCCCAAAAACCCGAAGAACTAAATCCGTAATTATTCCTCTGTAAAATATTTATGTTAGCATAAAATTGAAATTTATCATTTCAAAAGATTCTGAGTGAATTACACTGTTGGTCCTTGTAACACCCGTGTTTTTGGGTAGACTTTCTCTATTCCGGGTTCGTTTTTGTGTTTAAATATTCGTACGTTAGCGTCTCAATTTTTTTTTGGTTTTGGATCTTGAAACTTGGTCAACCTTCCCTAGTCGAAAACGGATCAGATTGGGTCGAAGACTCGCCTATAAGGCCTGGGGAGACTATGCCTGACGACTATGCCACCAGGGCATAGTCGCCTGCCATTCTCGCGGGGATGTTGGACGAAGGTCAGTAAGTGGTGCCCGGGGTGCGACATGCCCCGACGACTATGACCAGGGCATTGTCGCCAGTCATAGTCGCCGTCGTGGGGCTGATTGTATAAAAGCCTTGTTTGCGGGATTTTGTCATTGGATCTGATTTTGGGGATTTGTTAGACTCGTTTTTCTCCTAAGAAGCTGGTAAGTCTTCTCCTCTTTCACCTCTTGCAATCAAGTCTTCCTAACCACCTCAATCTTGATCATTTATGGCATTTTTTAGGTGCTCTTAAGTGGTTGTGGTGCTAGTTAAAGTCTCCTCAAAGATCATTCTCATCTATTTAAGTTCTTGGTATTTTAGGGTTTTGAAATACAACCCTACAAGGTGACTCTTTTAAAAATTGTATACATGTTAAAATCAAGGATTTTAACCTACTAGACATCTCCATTTGAATTTCTTTGATTTGGGTGAACTTTCACCAAAAACCCTAATTTTGGGGAGTCTAAGGTTTATTTGATTGAGTAGGTTTTCAAGAAAAGAAAATTATATATTGGATTTACATGTGGTTACTACATAAGTATCATGTCTCCTTTACTCTCTAGATTTGTGTTTTGAATTAAAATAGGGTTTGAGATATTGATGAATTTACTTGATGAGAAATTGAATGAAGCAAGTTATTGGGTAGATTTTTACCCATGGATTCCCATTGGAATCTCTTTGGAACTACGTACAAAATTTCATGGACTCTTGGCTATATATCTTGATGACAATCTAATTGTTGGATAATATTGATTGGTTTCTTATATGAGAATGTGCATAAATGGTTGCATTTAGGCGTCATGACCCCACACTTGTTTGTATCATTTTGTCCAATGATGGAACACTAGTTTTCCACATTGAGGCACGTCTAGGCATCATATTGGGCTGTAAGTCCTACGTGCTAGAACACAATATTGGATGAGGATCTCAATGTGAGGACCATATATGGTTGAAGATGACTTTCTGCGGGTGTACGTTTAAAGCTACCGAGCCTAGCATCCCTTGCGTGTACTTTATTATGTATATTGGTTTTACTAACTTGTCAAGTGGCTTACTTTTGTGTTCCGTCACTTGTGTTAGTAAGCGGGTCTCCCCCGTTAACCCAAGAGGTGTTATATTATGGTAAAGGTCTATAAACCATTTCTCCTCTGGCTTTACATCTATTTATGTCTAACACTTATTATTATTATTCATCTACTTAACTGTTTGATCTCACTAGGCTTTAGCCTAACACTTTTTCTTAAAATGACATGTATAACAGGTTCATTCTCGCGGTGGGACTCCTCGGGCTTGAGTGAAAGAGGCCGAAGAATAGTAACATTTTTGGAAGATATAGAGACGCACACCCGACTTAGTCTTGGTATACTTTTGGGAAGAAAAGTGCCAACACTCGATTCTAATCTACAATTAATTATGTCTAGATTAGTATTTTGTTGAGTTAAACTTTAATTATTTCTTTGGGTTGTAAACGTCATACTTGTTCCCCTTTCCGGGATGGCATATTTTGGTTAATATGTCATTATCATATTATTCAGTTTTTCTCCATTTATAGCCGTCATATTGCCGAATTTTCAAATTTTTAAATCCTCTCAAATTTAGGGTGTTACAAGTTGGTATCAGAGCATTAGTTTAAGTGAACTAGGTATGGAAGTAAGGTACCTAGACTTGAGCTTAGATCGGATAAGTTATTAATTGCGAGATTGGGTAGAACTCTTAAGATAAGATGGTCTTAGAACCGACGGAATTACATAAGTTGAGAATTGTAACGGTGGTAGTAAGGATACTTATGTGTGACGTGTTCATAATTTCAATTAGCTACTGCTATTATGAATGTGTTGTTACGTGAGGATGCTTAGATTACTATTGTTATGATGATTGATGAATATGGTAGTACGTTTTCTTGTGTTTAAATTGCATGGTCTATTTCTCACCCCTATTCTTGAATATGTGTGGCAGACTAAATGGTAATTACTCGTAATAGGCCGGATGGTCATGATGTGATGACATCTACAGCCGACCAACCGAGGGTAACAACGGTTGAATTACCCCCACTTCAGCACAACGTTTTGGGCGGAGGGTCTGAGCACATACCTTGACGCACCATAGCCACCTCTGAACCGATAATGGAAGAGGTAACTCCAGAATCAAGGATGATGGATCAGATGATGCAAGCCAAGAACGCGACTATGGCTCAACAACAGGAAATGTTCTTAAAGCTACTTGAGGACAGGGACACCAATAATTGTAGGCACACCGTTGATACCGCAACCCCGGAAGAAAGTAAAGTGGTGAAAGCTTGCAATTTCAAGGCCTTTCTTGGTTGCCGACCACCGAAGTTCAAGGGCTCGGACGACCCGGTGGCATGTATGAACTGGATTCGAGAAATGGAACAAGCTTTTCGATCGAGTGAATGTAGAGAAAGTCAGAAGGCGATATTTGGTTCTCAAATGCTCAGAGGGGCGGCCCTCACATGGTGAAATGTTTACTCCACCTCTATAGAGGCTACAGTGTTGGCTAAACTGAGTTGGGTAACCTTCAAGAAGAAAGTGATGGAGGAATTTTGTAACGAGTGAGCCATGGACCGGATCATAGACGAGTTCCATGGTCTGAAAAAGAGGAATCTGTCAGTGAAGGATTACAACAAATTTTTCATGGACAAGCTAGGCTTGGTGGGACATCTGGTCCCGACTGAAAGAGAGAAGATCAAGGACTACATCAAGGGGTTGGCAACTGAAATGATGAATATGGTGCGGGTGTCTAAAGCATCTACTCTTCGAGAGTTAATCGAAGAAGCACAATTGGTGGAAGATTCCTATGGTTCAAACAAGGCGAAGAGAAGCGGAGTAGTCAAGAAACGAAGTCGGAGACCATTCAACAATAATCTTCGAGGAACGGATCTGAGACGCAAGGTTCCATGGTGCTCCAAGTGCCGAAGCAAGCACCTCGGTCCTTGTAACTCGGGGTCTAAACCCTGTTTCAAGTGTGGCAAGCCTAGCCACAATTACAGAGATTGTCCGATTAGAGGACAAATTTGCTTTGGTTGCAAAGAGTCGGGTCATATCAGAAGCGAGTGCCCGAAAATGAAGACGGGGAGTAGCAGGGGAAATAAGGTGGATCCTCCAAGAGCAATGGGGAGAGCCTTTCAGATGACGACCGAGGAGGCAAAAGATTTGACGGATGTAGTGTCGGGTACGTTTCTCCTAAACTCCGTACCTACACACTTATTATTTGATTCGGGCGAGAGTTTTTCGTTTGTGTCGTGTTCCTTTTGTAAAAAGTTATATGTACCTACATGTAGTTTAGATGATGCCTTAGTCGTAGAGTTAGCGGATGGGGATCAAGTGGTGGTTCGAGACGTCTTTAGAGGTTGCAATTTGGAAATCGAAGGGAAGGAATTCTCGGTTGATTTAATGCCGATGGTCATCGGAGGATTTGATGTGGTCGTTGGGATGGATTGGTTAGCGGATAACCATGCCGAGATTCTTTGTGCAAAGAAGTTGATTCAAATTCCAATTTCGAATGATGAGTCGGTCACCATGTAAAGCGAAAGGCGGAAGGGAGAGGTGACGATCATCAGCTTGGTGAAGGCACATAAATGTTTACCGAAAGGATCCTCATCCTTTTTGGCGTACGTTATAGACGCCAAGCTCAAAAAGAAAAAGATTGAAGATGTGGAGGTAGTAAAGGAATTCCCCATCGTATTCCCGGACGACTTGCCTAGACTAGCACTCGATCTCTAGGTAGAGTTCAAGATTGATTTAGCGCCAGGAGCAACTCCAATAGCTAGAGCTCCATATCGTCTGGCCCCGTTTGAGATGAAAGAGATGATGGGGCAATTGCAAGACCTTCTTGAGAAGGGATTCGTGAGTCCGAGCTCATCATCGTGGAGAGCGTCGGTCTTGTTTGTGAAGAAGAAGGATGGCACCATGCGGATGTGTAAAGATTATAGGGAGTTGAATAAGGTGATCATAAAGAACAAGTATCCACTCCCTAGAATCGATGATTTATTTGACCAAATTCAAGGTGCAGGATGTTTCTCGAAGATCGATATGCTTTAGGCTGCCATCAAGTAAAAGTCAAGGAAGACGACATTCCAAAGACCGCATTTAGGACGCGCTATGGGCACTATGAGTTCTTAGTGTTGCCCTTTGGCTTGACGAACGCCCTGACAGTGTTCATGGATTTAATAAACCACGTGTGCCGACCGTTCCTAGACAAGTCGATTATCGTGTTCATTGTTGATATTCTGATTTACTCCAAGGACGAATCTGATCACGCGCGTCACCTTCGTGATATTTTAGAGGTCTTGAGGAAGGAGAAACTTTATGCAAAATTCTCCTAGTATGCGTTTTGGTTGAAGGAGGTGTAGTTTTTGGGGCACGTAGTCATGAAAGATGGGGTGAAAGTGGACCCCGCGAAGATAGAAACCATGATGAATTGGGAACCTCCCAAGAGTCCACCCGAGATCCGAAGCTTTTTGGGATTGGTGGGTTATTTCCGAAGGTTCATTAAGGATTTCTCCAAGATCGCTTCTTCATTGACAGCGTTGACCAAGAAAAATGTGAAATTCGTATGGACCGAATCTCAAGAGAAGGCGTTCTGGACACTGCAAAAGAAGCTTTGTGAAGCTCCGATCTTATCCTTGCCGGAAGGATCAGAAGATTTTGTAGTTTACAGCGATGCATCCAAAACGGGTCTTGGATGCGTACTCATGCAAAGAGGAAAGGTTATTGCCTACGCTTCAAGACAACTAAAGGTGCATGAGAAGAATTACCCCACTCATGATTTGGAGTTAGTGGCGGTAGTGTTCGCATTGAAGTTGTGGAGACTTTACCTATATGGCACGAAGTGTACCTTGTATAGGGACCATAAGAGTTTGAAGTATGTCTTTGATCAAAAGGAGCTAAATATGAGGCAAAGAAGGTGGTTGGAGCTACTCAAGGACTACGATTGTGAGTTACTTAACCACCCGGGTAAAGCGAACGTGGTGGCCGATGCCTTAAGTTGGAAGGAATATAGTGGGAGACTCCGAGCCAAGCTTACAAGAATCGAACTAGTGTCGGGCCTCATGGAGAAGATTAAAGCGTCACAAGCCGAAGCCTTGAGAGAAGAGAATCTCAAAGATGAAGTGATGACCAAACAACGACTACTTGTGACCGATGATAGCCGAGGGATCAAGTGTTTCAATGGACGCGTTTGGGTGCCAAAGATTGGGGGAAACCGAGAAATGCTTTTGGAAGACGCACACAAGTCCAAATACTCCATCCACCCGGGAAGCACCAAGATGTATAGGGATTTGAAGTTGTACTTTTGGTAGCCAGTTATGAAATTGGATGTGGCACACTACGTCGAACGGTTGCAGAAATTAATCTCAAAAATATTATTGCAGTTGTGTAGTACTGAGTCGGCAACCGCATAAAAAACAAAAAAAAAAACATATGAAATCGATAACGTTAAAGATTGACACAGTACTATGACTTCTTACATCAATTTTTGTTTACCTTTTCTAACCATGACTTCTTCAAGGTCTTTCTCAATTCTTTATATGGGCAAGCATTTGGCCAATATGGTAGCAATTATCTATGATATTTCAGGTGATGGACACACATCAAATTTGAATAATTTTAAGATGAAATTCCCCAAGTTCTTTTACAACCGTTGCAAATCCATAAGCACATTATGACACATCAAGAAAAATCCAATGAAATATGTATTAAGGGCAGGAATACAGAATCAGATATCTTTAAAAATGTTTTTGACGACAAGTTTGGCTATTCAATAGTAGTAATCAAATATTTGATTTGTTCTATAACTAATCTTTACATATGAGAATCAGATGTCGTTTTCTTATTGGTTCACCGATTGACTTCATATAATTCAAGTATGACTATTGTCTTCCCTTCAACCTCCTAGTTCATATATATATATATATATATATATATATATATATATATATATATTTGTGTCTCTACAAATGTCAACCAACATTTAATGCAACATTAAAAAGGGAAGATCCCGTTATAATGGATGATACAACTCCTCGAAAGTTCAAAGAGGGGAGTCAAGGGGACTGCTCACATGAAAGTTGATTAATACTCATATGCCGATTTCGGCTCCCAAGGTACTGCCCACTTTCTGCCATGTATATCTTTGGGTTCCATCTCTCGCTTTTATCTTTAGATAGGATGTTAGAACAATTTTCTAAGCATCATCACTGATTTGCTTAATCAATATTACAACCTGCAAGTTCCTTTGCTTGATTTTCAAAAAATACAAAATTTTGAATATTTATTAGCATATTTTCCAGACACATAGATGGTGTTCAACACAATGCATTTTCAATATTTTAGTTATAATTTTCTTTTTCCGGTAGATGCAAACTCTGTACATCTTGACTTGAGACCCATAAAACGAAAATGTTGAATAACCGAAAGAATAAGCCTCTTTTATTTCTTTGTTTAGTTTACTTCTTTGAGTTTTCATTTGATTAAAAGAATTCATGAAAAGTTTTGCTAAAATAGTCCTAACAGAAACATCACATAATGAATACGAAAATTGATGATAATGGTTTAGTGTTTTGCTAAAAGGTATAGTTCCTCCAAACGCATACCAAGTGCAAACTAAATTGCTAGCATGAAAAGTTAATTTTTAAAGACTTTTATGCAAGGATCGATAAGATAAAACTGATAGATTTTAAAGACTTTTATGTAAGGATCGATAATCTAATCCAGTATGAAGGATCTTACCCGATAAGAGTGATGATAAATGTGTAGAGTTCTACCTGATAAGTGTTTACATGGTAAATTGTTACATACAATACCGTTTTGATGAACTACAATCTTACCCGGTAAAGTAAGTTACAATGTTAAATCTTACGGGTAAGCGTTTGTTTAACGACATCTAAGTGTAAATATATAATCCTTAAAATCTCTTCTAACAAAGCCACCAAAGCATCAAAATCATTTACATTCACGGTTCCCGCTGCATTGTGCGTGTACATGACTAGTTCCTTATAAATAACTCATTATATGCCTAGTAGAATTATGCAGAAATATAATAATTTTCGTCTAAAGTGTGGCAATCAAGGTCCAGCCTCAGTGATCCTAAGAAGAGCAATAGTTTGATTGGCATCACAATCTCCATACAATCATAAGGAAGTAGACAAGATTTTATTTATGTACACTACTTTATTCACCATTATCATAGAAAATTGGAAACCAACAGGTTGAAGAAAACAAGACAAATTGTAAGAGAAAACAATATATGAAGATTTGAACCAGAATACCTCTTAAACACCAGAGTTCATCAGCAATAGATCCCGACATTGGATTGTGATAGCACATATGGGATATAGACATCCTGAGTTATTGTGATAGCACGAGAGTTCATCAGCAATATAATTAATTGATCATCATATACGTACATTTTCTTCTCTAGTTAATAAGCACCAGCTTACCTTGTCTGCACATTCTGCTTGCCTCTTAATCTCTTATTTAATTGATCATCTTGTTTTTTTCTTTGATCACTAGAAGAAACAAATAAATGAAATAATTAGAAAAAAATATCGATTTTTGATTTCCAATTTCCAAAATCTCGGTCACCAAAGAAACAAACTAACAAAGAATACACAAAATCAAAGTAGTTTTCCCCAAATGAATAATTGCAGCGAGTAGCTAAAGTAATTGATCATGGCAGATATCATATAATCGATTAATTCCAAACGAAATTATATCTATAAAAATTGAAAATCTAATTTACTAATTATCCAAAGTCGGTTCAATTTGAATAAGCCAAAAGCAGAATCATAGAGTAAAACAATCTTGCAAATATTTCAAAACTAAACTAAATACTCATAAACAGGATAATAAAAGAAGGATCATAACTTCTGAAGATCTAATTGAACTCACAAACATAAAAAGCATATGATGAATCCTAAGTCTACCTATCCAAGAACTAGGGCACAAGGGATAATACGTACATTGGAAAACTCTTGGAGACATTGATTAAGTTATAACATAAAAAAAAACCAAATCCATCGTTTAATTGTTTCTTGAGATATATCGATTCTTGGAGGACGACAGAGCATTTTGATAAAACAACAGTCGAGAGCGTTTTTGACGGGTTAAGGGAAACCAAAAACGTTTCTAAGATGATCCACGTGTTTCTAAATACGAAATTGGCGTTTTCAGCCCTTGAACTTCTATTTATTATATTTTTTCCACGATTTTACTACTTAGTGACGACAATTTTTTGGCCACCAACCTTTCCAACTTAACTACCACAATTTCTTGGTCACTAACCTTATCAACTTAATGACCACTATTTTTTAGTCACTAAACCTCCTAAATCACTATAATTATCTAAGTATTGAATACCATTTAGTGACCACTATCTTTTGGTCACTAACACTTTCGAATTAGTAACCACTATTTTTTGTCACTAACATTTAATTTAGTGACAACCATTTTTTGGTTACTAACCCTTCCAAACATATGATTCATGAATATCATTTAGTGACTACTTTTTGTTGGTCATTAACAATTTCAATTTAGTGACCATGTTTTTTGGTCACTAACCAATCTAACTCAATTATAACAAATGAATCCCATTTAGTGACCACTATTTTTTGGTCACAAACACATTTAATTTAGTGACTAATATTTTTGGTCACTAACCATTTCAACTCTATGATTAATAAATATCATTTAGTGACTACCTTTTGTTTGTCATTAACAGTTTTAATTTAGTGACCGCCTTTCTTTGGTCACTAACCCATCAAATTTAATTATAGCTAATGATTCTCACTTAGTGCCCACTATGTTTTGGTCACTAACACTTTCAATTTAGTGACCACATTTTCTTGTCACTAATCCATCAAACTCAATACAATCTTCAACTAATGAATCCCACTCGGTAACCACTATTTTATTGGTCACATTCACATTCAATTTAGTGACCATTATTTTTTGGTCACTTCCACCTTCATATTAGTTACCATCATTGTTTGTCACTAACATTTCCCTATAGCACCAACTAGTTAGTGACCACTATTTTTGGTCATTAATCCTTTGAAATTAGTGACTACTTATTTTTTTGTCACTAAATTTTTCAATTTAGTGACCATTATTTTCTGGTCACTAACATATTCAACTCAGTGACCATTTTTTACATCACAAAACACTTAGATTGATAATATTAGTGACGAAAAACGTAGTCATCACAAATTATTGTCACTAACGTTGAAGTTAGTGACCAAAAAATAAGTGGTCACTAACTAACATTTTTCTTGTAGTGACCTCCGGCCATGACTATCGGACATCTCACAAGCGTTTGTTGATTTCTTTGAGAAAGAATATATACGGGAGAGAGAGAGAGAGAGAGAGAGAGAGATTTATAGGTCTGCCCTCCCCTCTTTTCCGGTACCACCCCCTCCTTTTTTCCGACACCACCCACGTTTTCGACAACAACCTACGCCTCCCTCCCTCCCTTCTCTTTCTGCATCTCCAATTCACGCCTTCATCTTTCCTCGCTCCTCTCTCGATTTGGATAGGGCTAACAACAAAGACACATATCGCTCCTGTTGAAAAAACGCATATCGTTCCTATTGCAAAACCCACAAGAACCGCAGGTGACCTCCGATCACCAACCACCACTGGCCTAACCTCACGCCATGAATGCAATATGTAGAAAACCCCACAAGGACCTGTTGGGATGATTTGCAGGTTTTCATGGACACATGGGACGAAACCACAAGGACTAAATCACATTGTAATTCTCTAAACTTTTCCGATGAAGCTCTAAAATTTTCCGGTGAAAAGCTCCCCAAACACTGTCTCTTCCAATTCGAATCATCCTCGTCACTCACATAGATATCTCCAAACTATTCTTTGACAAAATTGAAAGAGATGACGATGATGGTGGAGCCATGGAAGGGTGGGTGATGTTGGTGATCGGAGTTTACGTGGAGCTTTCAATAGGGACGGTGAATATGATAAAGTTAGAGTTTGTTACAGAGTTGGTCCTTGTATTTTCTTTGTTTTTACAAAAATAAGAAAAAACATAAGGGAAGTGCAAAAAAGGAAGAAAACCATATTGGACGAAAATACCCCTACCTTTAATGGAGATTTTTATCGGAGTTAGTGACCAGGTTCCACTTTCAGAGCAAAATTCAAACTATGAGGACCAAAACTTGAATTATGAAACCACAGGTTCCGCTTTCAATGAAATCACTAAACGTCAGGGACCAAATTGGAGTTTACTCTTAAAATTTTATTTTCGGTTCTAAAAATTGATTTTCATGTTTTCCATCTCTTTCCTTAAATTACATATCTAAAATACTTCTCATCCCAAACCAAGTGTTCATATTTTTATTTATATTTGTATCAAAATAAGTGTCACTTTTAAAAACAAATTCTCAAATTTACCCTTAGTTAGTACATAATTAATTAAGAGTTGTGAAGAGAGAGAAATTAAATAAGGGTAAATATGCCATTTTGTTAACAAAAAAAATGTAATAATTATGCATGTCTAAATTTGTGTTTCATTTCAATTGTGGATACTTATTTTGGAACAGAAGGAATAAGATTTTTGGGTTCTTCAATATCTCTACTTTGAGTTTAAAAGAGAATAACTTCGATTTCATATTGAACATTTTCAATATCAAAATGACCATGCATTAGGATCGAATAATATTGATAAATAAGACAAAATTGACAATAACAATATAGAGATTGAGTAGGTAACGGAGCTTTTATACTATTATTATTTTATTTTCAAACCAAAACGTGCAATTAATCTTTTATTTTAACAGACATTTCACCTAACACATTTCATTATTTTGGTAATAAAGAAAACAAGATTGACTGTTAAATTGTATCTTGATCTATACTTCAATTTTTAATTGTCTCAATCGGTCATATATTTTATCTCTTATTGTTACCGCAAGTTGATTATTTGTCTATATTGCAAAATACAAAAAGTATTTGTGTAAAGATTTGGCATATTACCTTCATACAGTGGTGGACCCAGGATTTTGGCCGAGCGGATGCACCTTTAAATTGGATCAAATGTTGGCAAAGTCGCTCGATATGTTTTTAGCCGAATTCCAGCCTTCGGGTGATTTTTTAATTTTTTTGGTGGATTTCAAGGTAATTTTTTTAGTATTTTTGTTCATTTCGAGAGAGTTTTTCGGTTAATTTCGATAGATATTTTCAATTTTTAGTTTATTTTTAGAGAAATTTTTTTGTTTCATTTTAATTTTTAAAAAATATTGAAACCCAAAAAAGTTTATGTTCCATTTAATATATATTTCTTGTGTGTGTGTTTTTTTAATTTACATTATTTATGTCTTACCCTCCTTGCACTAGATTCAGAGGTAACTAAAAAAATACATGTTGAGTGTTGGAATTGAACCCTACACCTCCACTAAGAAGAGTTTTAACTCAACCACCACAAACCATCCCACCAATTACTTATTTGTGTTAGAGTAAACTACAATTTTGGTCCCTGTGGTTTACCACTTTCTTTGAAAGTGGTCCCTGTGGTTCAAAAACTGCAATTATTGGCCCATGGTTTGCATTTTGCTTTGAAAATCGTCCCTCGTCGCTAACTCCGTTAAAATCGTCCGTTAAGTCAAGGGTATTTTCGTCTTTTTCCTTTTATAGGGACTTGTCACACAATTTTGATTAAGTTACAAGGACCAAACTGTAATTTACTTAAACTTATATTTATATTGATATTTTATTTATATTTATTTTATCTCCAGCACCATCCTTCGGCGACCACATCGGCCCAACCTTCTTCCCCAACCCAACTTCCAGACTTGCAAGTGTCCTGTGTCCATGATTAACATGTGTAACTCAAAAATGGCAACTCATGTTCTTATTTTCCCTTTCACTAAATGGAAAACAAATCTCAACTCATCCCCAATGTTGGTTCTTGGAACAAAATAAACTCAATATTTTCAGAATAATTGAAGCAACAACTATCGATTTCAATCCCTGAAGGTTTTCCAGAACAGAAACGACGCTAGCGATTTGCCACAAAAACCCAAAAACGTAAAGGATGAAAATGGCGACGAAAGGGGATGCGACCAGTTTCGATTTTGCAAGTCTGGAAGTTAGGTTGGGGAAGAAAGTGTAACAACCTGTACCTTTATACATACATCAAAATAACATTTCTGTCTAAAAACAGCCCCAGGCTTACATTTCAGAGTATAAGGTTTACAACTATCACCTATTACACAACTGAGTCAAAAAAATAAACTATTGCAGGAAGTCTTTGTTATTCCCTAGATTCTAGTTCCTAATCACAATCAAACAATCAAACAAATAACATATTTCAATTACCTATTTGATTCCAATCAATTCAAACGATTTACAAACTTTCTCTCTCTAGAACTCCTCTTTCTCTCTCTACAATTCTCTCTCTGAATATAACTCTCAGATTCTCAATAAGACTTGTTACTACTAAAAACTGAAATACAAGGTATTTATACCTACAACTAAAATACAAAGAAACTAAAATACAAATACTTTGACTTTTATTACAAATAGACTTTGACTTTGATGAAAGTTGACTTTCTTCAGCTTTGACTTCTTGAATTTTGACTTTTGTCTTCTTGATCTTGTATCCAACATATTTATGCTCTAACAATCTCCCCCTTTGGATTCAAGATCACTATTGAAAGATCTAGCAATTCAGTCTTCACTTTAAGCTCGGTCAGTACAATCTCCACTTTTTCTTTAACGACATTCTTTCCAAAACTGTCTTCAAATGATTAACAATCTCCCCAAAACTTTCACAAGATACTTTCAGATTTTTGAAAGAAATTATCTTCAGAATCAGCTCAGATTGCTTTAGCAAATAATCTTTAAAGAAAATTTTCTCAAAAATCAGCACATCTTCAAAATTTCTTTGATCTTCTTTAAACCTTTTACTTTGAATCTATTGACTTGGACATTTCTGTAAATCATCTCCCAAAAATTTATCATTTCTTGATACACTACGTGCGTGTTTTGGTCCTTAGAAAAAATTTCCAACTTTCAAACTCGCAGACTTCGATCTGCGCATTTCTAGAACTCGCAGATAACGCCTTGCACGTTTTAGCCAAAAATGAAATTCTTCAGCTTGCGCGTTCTATCGAAGAACTTGCGCGTTTCGCAGATCTAGCGCGTTCTTCAGACTCTCGAACCAAACCTTGATTTTTCCATCTGTTTTCGACTCAAATCTTTGTCAATTGGCTTGAAACTTTGTATGAATGATCGATTACAATACTAGAACTAATTACAATACAAGAATTACAAAAACAAACTCAAATTGTAACATTTTGATGCGATTTACAGTGCTCAAGAACTCGTGACTTACAAACTCAACAAAATCCAAAAATTCAAGAAAAATACAGTGCAATTGATGAATTAATCTTTACAAACTCGATCAATTATACTTTTCTAACAAAATCTAATCAAAATCTACTCCAAAAACATACTAAAACTCGAAATCAGATCTGGACATGAAGAACACAGTGTCGACCATTTTTCTTGAATTGATTTCGATTTGGATCTGCTCTGATACCAATTGTTATTCCCTAGATTCTAGTTCCTAATCACAATCAAACAATCAAACAAATAACATATTTTAATTACCTGTTTGATTCCAATCAATTCAAACGATTTACAAACTTTCTCTCTCTAGAACTCCTCTTTCTCTCTCTACAATTCTCTCTCTGAATATAACTCTCAGATTCTCAATAAGACTTGTTACTACTAAAAACAGAAATACAAGGTATTTATACCTACAACTAAAATACAAAGAAACTAAAATACAAATACTTTGACTTTTATTACAAATAGAGTTTGACTTTGATGAAAGTTGACTTTCTTCAGCTTTGACTTCTTGAATTTTGACTTTTGTCTTCTTGATCTTGTATCCAACATATTTATGCTCTAACAGTCTTCTAGCTCCTAGAAATAGCTCATATCTTCTCCTTACTCTTATCTGTACCTGCTATTTTTCGATAACCTGAAACAGGATAATAATTTTGAAAGAGCGAGGGTTAGACCAATGGTCTAGTGAGTCCCCTCCAAGCACTACTGTAACAGTTCAAATATTATTTAAAACATTTAAACAAAGCTTTATATCTCATGAACATAACTCGCTCTATTAATCAAACATTAATCATACTTTACGCTTCGCAAGCGTAACTCAATCTACTGGTCATCACTGACCACTCTTTACGCTTCGCACGCGTAACTTAAGGTACTGACCAACACTACCGTCAAAGACGGTATGTCTGTCTCGTACTGCTTTATTTTAGGGACACACCCTAATGGCATAAACGGGCCACACTCCCCAGTACGAGCAGGCGAGTCAAACTTCCCGACTTAGGTCAGACTTCTGACTCAAATGTATGCATACACTTAGTCTTTACTATATATAAAACAAGTTTATATAAACTTAGCATAAACATGCCAACATAAATAAATCAACCTTTTTCAATAAATCTTCATAACTTTCAAAACTATAAACGTGCAGTTTATAAAATTCACATTTATCTAATAACTATCAAAATCGTAAAAGATTTAGTTTGAAAGACTCACCTCATATTCTTCTTGCTTAAACTCTGTCTTCTAACGATTAACACCACCTACGATGGTATCGAAATACAAAGGTAAGCTAATTCATGACTAACATTCTTTCCTTCTCTAAATAATTCAACACACTGTGCGACCCGGTCAAAACCTCTCCGGTCGACACACCCCGGTCAAGACACCTTACCGGTCGCTACATATATACCGGTCGACATTATACCGGTCGACTACATATACCGGTCGACATTATACCGGTCGACTACGAGACCGGTCAACATAACACACCGGTCACCCTAGGGTCCGGTCCTATCCGGTCGACCTTCATACAGACTCGATGACTCAAAACCAGAAAACCTCAGATCTTTAAATAGATCAAATATACGGTTAAAAGCTTGAATAACAAAGCTATTTACCGACTATAACACGCAGATAGAAGTATTAAGCTAGAATCATACCTCTATTTGTCAAAAACTGATCGATTCTTCAAAACCTCGTCTCCTTCTCCCTGCTCTTGCTCTGTTCTCACTTTCTCCTTCAGTCGTTTCTCAAAACTTCAGTATGAGATATGATAATGTTAACTTAGGGTTAAATTCATATATATATATAACCAAAGTTTCATTTAACCCCTTGAACTTTGGGTCTCGCTTAACTTTTCACCCAACTTCCAAAATTATCAAAATTTTTCGGACTCGGATATTACAATCTCCCCCCCTTAAGATAATTCCGTCCCCGGAATTCCATTGCTAAACAAATGGGGATACTAAGATCTCATGTCCGCCTCTACTTCCCATGTTGACTCTTGTCCTTTGTGAAATTTCCACTGGACTTTCACTAATCGGATCTCCTTGTTACTCAACTTCTTTACTTTGAGGTCCGAAATTGCTACGGACTCCTCAATATAACTTAATTTTTCATCTACCCGAATGTCTTCTAAGGGAACTACTACATCTGCTTCTGCCAAACACTTTTTCAAGTTTGACACATGAAATGTGGGATGAATCCCACACAAACTTTCTGGTAGATCAAGTTCGTAGGCCACTTCACCAACACGTCCCGTGATGGTAAATGGTCCAACAAACCTTGGTCTCAACTTTCCTTTCTTTCCAAATCGGACTACCTGTTTCCAGGGCGAGACTTTCAACATTACTTTGTCTCCTACCTGAAACTCTATCGGTTTCCTCCGCTTATCTGCATACATTTTCTGACGATCTTGAGCAATCTTTAATCTTTCTCGAATCTGGTTGACCTTATCAGCTGTAACATGTACGATTTCCGGTCCCGTTAGCTGTCTTTCACCCACCTCATTCCAACATAAAGGTGTTCTACATTTATGTCCATACAATGCTTCGAACGTAGCCGCTTGTATGCTAGCATGATAACTATTGTTGTAAGAAAATTCAATCAACGACAAATGAATTTCCCACGAACCTTTGAAATCAATAACACATGCTCGAAGCATGTCTTCTAACGTCTGAATGGTTCTCTCACTCTGACCATCAGTTTGTGGATGATAGGTCGTACTCAGCTTAAGTTGAGATCCTAACTCTCTTTGTAGACGTCTCCAAAAAGCTGACGTAAAACGAGCATCCCTGTCTGAAACAATTGACGACGATACTCCATGTCTGGTTACTAACTCGTCTATATACAATCGAGTCAATTTCTCTAGTGAGTACGTCTCCTTAATTGGTACGAAGTGAGCTGACTTTGTGAGTCTATCCACTATCACCCAAATGGCATCATGCCCCTTAGGTGATCGCGGTAACCCGGTAACAAGATCCATCGTAATCTCGTCCCACTTCCAAACTGGAATTTCTAATGATTGAAGCTCCCCGTAAGGTCTCTAATGCTCAACTTTAACTTTCAAACATGTCAGGCATCGCTCAACGAAGTGAGCAATATCTTTCTTTAAACCTGGCCACCAATAGCTTTGTTTCAGATCTCAATACATCTTGTTGGTTCCCGGATGTACTGAGTAACGGGATTTATACGCTTCTTCCAATACTCTTTTCCGCAGTTCTCCTGCTTTTGGAATCCACACTCTCCTATTGAAGCACTTCACTCCGCGAATGTCAACAACTAACGAGTTAACAATTCCAACTATTCTTTCACTTTTCCTTTGATGCTGCTTCTTCTTGATACTTTATAACTTCTTCTAAGAAATTAGAAACAACGTCAACTCGATATGCCACCACTTTTGTTATTTCTCCATGCTCCTTACGGCTTAGAGCATCTGCTACCACATTGGCCTTGCCTGGATGGTACAGAATATCACAGTCATAATCGCTTAACAACTCCATCCACCTACGCTGCCTCATAATAAGCTCCTTCTGATTGAAAAGATATTGAAGGCTCTTGTGATCCGTGTAAATCTGACACTTGATGCCGTACAAATAATGCCTCCAAATTTTCAAAGCAAAGACTACCGCTGCCAACTCTAAATCATGCGTTGGGTAATTCTTTTCATGTTCTTTCAACTGACGAGATGCATAAGCAATCACCTTGCCCTCTTGCATTAACACACATCCTAGACCCAAACTTGAAGCATCGCTATAGATTACGAATCCTTTCGTTCCGTTGGGTAGAGACAAGACAGATGCACTACTTAGACTCTCTTTCAATTTACTGAACGCTTCTTCCTGAGCTTCCGCCCATACAAACTTGACATTCTTTCTAGTTAATGCTGTTAGTGGCGTGGCTATCCTCGAGAAGTCCTGGATAAACTTTCTATAATAACCCGCCAATCCAAGAAAACTCCTTACTTCTGATGGTGTTTTCGGCGCTTCCCACCCTTTAATGGCTTCAATCTTAGTCGGATCAACTTTAATCCCATCTTTCGACACCACATGACCTAGAAACTGAACTTCTTTCAGCCAAAATTCACATTTTGAGAACTTGGCGTACAATTTCTCGCGTTTAAGAAATTCTAAAATCGCTCGCAAATGGGTTTCATGATCTTCTTTGGACCGTGAATAAATCAATATATCATCTATAAAGACTATGACATACTTGTCTAAAAACGGACTACACACTCTATTCATCAGGTCCATGAAAGCTGCTGGCGCATTGGTCAGACCAAATGGCATAACTAGAAACTCATAGTGTCCGTACCTCGTACGAAAGACAGTCTTAGGTACATCCTCCTCCCTCACCTTCAATTGGTGATAACCAGATCGTAGATCTATTTTCGAAAAGTAGCTCACTCCTTTAAGTTGATAAAAAAGATCGTCAATTCTGGGAAGCGGATACTTATTTTTGACAGTCACCTTATTGAGCTCACGATAGTCTATGCACATTCTCATAGACCCGTCTTTCTTCTTTACAAACAACACCGGCGCTCCCCATGGTGAGGTACTAGGACGAATAAACCCCTTGTCTAATAACTCCTGCAGTTGAGTCATCATTTCTTTCATTTCTGTTGGTGCCAATCTATAAGGTGCTCTTACTATCGGCGCCGCTCCGAGTACTAAATCAATACGAAATTCCACTTGTCGATCAGGAGGCAGAGTGGTTAAATCTTCCGGAAATACTTCTGGATATTCACTTACCACCGGAACGGACTCTAATCTCTTTTTCTCCTTCTTAGCATCTATTACATAAGCTAAGAACCCCACACACCCTTTTACTAGACACCGCTTAGCCTTAATCATTGAAATCAAGCACGACTTTCTATCCCTCCGATCTCCAAACACTACTATCTCTTCTTTACCTGGTTGTGCTATACGAATTAATTTCTTATTGCATACTATATGAACATCATTAAACGCCAACCAGTCCATTCCCACAATGACATCAAATTCTCCCATACCCATCGGGTACAATCGAAGTGGAAATGAATGCACATCGATGACAATACTACACCCATCATACACCTCCTCCACTAAGATTTGACTATTATCGACCACTTCTACTTTCAATTCATGCCTAAGCTTCTTGGGTTTCTCATGTGTTGGGAAATTCATAAATGCTCAAGTATTGTTAATGCTGCTTCAACATAATTACTACTGCCAGTTGAAGTTAATGCTGCTGATACAACTTAATGCTGCTTATCAAGAATTACTACTGCTAGTACATCATGATTACTACTGCTAGTAGATTTTACTACTGCTAGTAGTTAGTACTGCTAGAGTTAGTACTGCTAGAACAAAGTTAATACTGCTGAGCATGGTTAGTACTGCTGAACTTAATACTGCTCAGAGTATTAATGCTGCTTATGAGATGAAGATTCGTATGGCAAGGATGACAGCTGGATTGAAGATATATATGGAAGCTTAGAGATAATGATGGAAGATTATACTGAAGATCTTTTATTATTTTGTAATTATCTTTATCTTCAGTATATGTATAGAATAGTTTGTTTTTCTTAGAGGTAACTTTCATTCTGAGTTTTTAGCTTTCATTGAGAGAATCAACCTCAAGGTTAGAACCCTAATTCTAGAGAAGTAGAATTCGTATTGGTGAGTCTGTTCATCAATATTGAGGTTGTGTGTAAAAGCTTGTGACTTTCAATAATTAAATAAAGTTTGCAAGTTGTTCATCAGATCTACTGTTTTGTTTATTGTTTCATTGAATATCAAAGTGTTATTCCGCAAACTTCTTTGATATTGTTTTCTGAGAGTTTATTCTTGTTTAGAATTAAGATCCTGACAAGTGGTATCAGAGCCTGTATTCTCAGAAATCTTATTCATCATGGAAAACATTGTTGAATCAAACAGTACCCTGGTCTCAAAGGTCCCAATGCTTAGATCCAATGAATTCGACATGTGGAAGATCAGAATAAAGCAATACATTCTTCTCACTGATTACTCTGTGTGGGACATCATTGAGAATGGCCCATCTGATGCAGGAAAAATTGGTGCAGATGGAAAGAGAACTCCACCAAAAACAGATGCAGAAAGAAAGACAAGGCAAACAGAGATGAAAGCCTTGAGCACTCTGCACTTGGCCATTCCCAATTAATATCAACACCAATTCTGCAGTTGCACTGATGCACAGATGCTCTGGAATGCTCTAGAGAAGAGATTCTCAGGTACCAAAAGTACCAAGAGAAATCAGAAGGCTATATTGAAGCAACAATATGAGAACTTTATGTCAACCAAGAATGAGTCCATGACTCAAACTTTTGACAGGTTCAACAAGCTAATTGGTGAACTAGCTACAGTTGGAGTACAAATTGATCACGATGATCTAAAAAGGAAGTTCTTAAGGTCCCTGGGTGATGAATAGACCATGTATACTGTCTCTTTCAGACAGAATGATCAACTGGAAGAAAAGGAACTTGATGATCTATACAATGATCTAAGAGTTTTTGAATCTGAGGTAGAGGCTAAGAAGAAGCCTTCTGGGTATGTTCACAATGCTGCACTCCTATCAGCATCAATTGATTCTACTTCCAACCCTGAATCAGTTAGTGCTGCTAATGGAGCAAATCAAGAGAAAGGCACTGAATCTGTGTTTGAAGCCTTTATATCCAGTCATGGAAACTCTTCTCTAATTAATGATGACTTGGAACAACTCCATCCAGATGACCTTGAAGAGATGGACATTAAATGGCAGATGGCCATGCTCTCTATGAGAGTTAAGAAGTTCATCAAGAGAACTGGGAGGAACAACTTCTCCCAAAGAAGAGAAGATGGAGCAGGTTTTGACAAGTCAAAGGTGGAATGCTATAAATGTCACCAGAAGGGACACTTTGCTAGGGAATGTAGAAGTGGAGTGTCTCACAACAACAACCACCAACAAGCACAGTCTGGAAGCTTCAATAATAACAGAAACTCTGCACAAGCTCTAGTCTCTCAACAAGGTATGGGGTTTGATTGGACTGATCAAGCTGAAGAGGCTATCCAAAACCAAGCTCTAATGGCAGAGGTGTCTGATCTCCCAACAGAGGTAATTTCTAATCTTTGTTCTCAAAATTGCATTAACACTGTTAAAAGGTACAGGGATCACAATCAGAACATGAGTGATGACCTTAAAAGATTAGAAAAGGACATAAAAGATTATGTGAGGATTGTTGAGAGGTTTGAAGATCAGATTAAGAGTTTTCAAGCTAATGAGCTTCAACATTCTTATGACACAAACTACTGGAAGTGGGAGAAGAATGACCTAGAACTCCAACTGACCAAATCTAAAGAGGAGAATGATAAGTTATGAGGAGAGTTAGCTAAAGTCAAGCTAGATGTAGAAAAGTTTTCCAATGCGTCTAAAGCAATGGACTCTTTACTACAAACTCAGATCCATGATAGACTGAGAAGAGGAATAGGGTATAATACCACACCACCACCCTACAACAACAACTACATCCCTCCTAGTTCAGACTTGTTAGAGACAAAGGATAGGAAGGACCTGCCTGAGGGAGCCACTGAGATAGATCCCTTAGATGAAGTAGTTGTTAAGGATAAAACTGAGAAAGAAACTGTCAAGAATAAGGACAACACTGTGAGTGGTGAGATTCCTATAGAAAATCACATAGTTACCAATGAGGGATGTGGAAAGAATTGGGTCAAGTCCAATGAGATAGAGAAGACTGAGGGAAAGAATAAGAAGGTTCATTATAAGCAGACCACTATTGTGAACCCTATACCTTGCAACAAGTGTTCATGCAATAAATCTGAGCCCCAACAACATGATAAAAAGAGGGGTAATCAGAGAAACTGGAATAATATGTGGGCGCAAAAACAAGGGATTGATCTGAGTAAAATCAATAGACCAAAACCCTGTTTTATTTGTGGAAAGCTTAATCACATTGCCAAATACTGCTATTTCAATCCTATGAACCAAAGGCTGAATTTTCAGAGACCTACTCAAAAACCCTTTGGTTATAGGAAGAAAGAAAAGAACCATGTGGCTAAGAAAGTTGTCAAATCTAAAAGCCACATGAAGAAAAAGAATGTGGAGGACAGTGTCAAGATCTGGATACCTAAAAGCACTAAAACTGTTAGTACTGCTACCACAAATAGTGCTGCTGACAGTGATAGTGCTGCTAGAAGCAATAATACTGTTAATACTGCTAACTCTGTTAGTACTGCCAACAAGGTTAGTACTGCCAAACCTGTTAGTACTGCTAACTCTGTTAGTACTGCCAACAAGGTTAGTACTGCCAAACCTGTTAGTACTGCTAACTATGTTAGTACTTCTAAAGATAGTGCTGCTTCTAGTATTAGTGCTGCTAGACCAATAATCTTGACAAAGTACTCAAATACTGAGTGTTCTAATTTTAAAAACCTCATCAAAAAGGAGTGTAAGTATTTTGATGAGAAAGGGAGACCCAAGACCACTTTGGCTTGGGTTCCCAATCAATACTAATTGTCTAATCTTATGTGCAGGGCAACCAACAGCTCAAGGGGAAGAGCATCTGGCATGTTGATAGTGGTTGCTCCAGGCACATGACAGGGAACATGTCTTCCTCAAGAACTTCAAGAAGATTGATGGTGGACATGTTGCTTTTGGGAATACTCCAGATGGAGGTAAAATCAGTGGTAAAGGTGATGTGACCAAAGGTAAAATGACCTTTGAAGATGTACTCTATGTTGAACAGTTAAGGTACAACCTGTTAAGTGTATCACAGGTTTGTGACAAACAACATAGTATATTATTTACAGATTCTGAATGCATTATCCTTGCTCCTGGATTCAAGGTAGTTGATGAAAAGATGATACTACTAAGAACCCCCAGAAAGGATAATGTATACTATTTGGATATGGAAAGTGTTTCATCTGATTCATCCTTAAATTGTCTTGTTTCTAAAGCTTCTCTGGATGAATCATCACTTTGGCACAGAAGGATGTGTCACATGAACTTCAAAACAATAAATAAGCTGGTTAAAAACAACCTTGTAAGAGGTTTACCTTCTAAAGTCTATTCATGTGATGATCATTGTGTTGCTTGTCTTAAAGGTAAACAACACAAAACTTCTCATAAGTCCAAAGAGGTGAAAACAATCTCTAATTCTCTTCATTTATTACATATGGATCTGTTTGGCCCTACAAATGTTATGAGTATTGGTAAGAAGTCATACTGCCTAGTTATTGTTGATGATTACTCTAGATTTACTTGGGTCAGACAATGGTACTGAATTTAAAAATATTGACCTAAACACCTTTTGTGAGGAAAAAGGAATTGAGAGACAATACAGTGCTCCTAGGACTCCACAACAAAATGGTGTTGCTGAGAGAAGGAATAGGACACTGATTGAGGCTGCTAGATCTCTATTAGCTGACTCTAAACTTCCAATAACTTTTTGGGCAGAAGCAGTTAATACTGCTTGCTATGTCCAAAACAGAGTACTAGTAGTCAAGCCTAAGAACAAGACACCTTATGAGCTTTTTAATAAAAGAAAACCCTTTATTGGATTTTTCAAACATTTTGGGTATCCTTGTACTATTCTCAATACTAAATCTCACTTGGGAAAGTTTGATAGCAAGGCTGATGATGGTTTTCTTGTTGGTTACTCATCTCAAAGTAAGGCCTACAGAGTTTTTAATACTTCTTCTAGAATAATTAAGGAAAGTGACAATGTCAAATGCAATGAGAACACACCAAATCCTATTGGGTCTGGTCCTTAGTGGCTGTTTGACATTGATTCACTAACTAACTCTTTTGGTTTCAGTAGTGATGATTATGCAGGTTCAGGAAGTGGAGGATCAGGGGCTACACAAGTTCAAGACATTATACCTCAGTCTGTGATCTTTCCTATGCCTATAAAAGAACCTGTTGAATTCTGTGAAAAGGAGACTATAACTGAGCCAATACAGAGTGAAGAAGAAAGAAGAGAAGAGGAATCTTCAGTGCATAAAGAGCTAGAAGTAGCTGAGGTGATCCCCTCAGCTGACTTAAATGATTCCAATCTAGAGGAGGGAATCCATGAAGAACCTAGTTTTCAGACTAGAACACAAAAGAATCATCCTCCAGAGCTAGTAATAGGAGACATATCTTCTCCTATGATTACAAGGAATCAAAGCAGACTTCAAGAGCTGCAGGATCAACAACACACAGTACTCTCCTGCTTTCTATCCCAGATTGAGCCTAAGAAGGCCTATGATGCAATGAAAGATTCAAGTTGGATAGAATCCATGCAAGAAGAGTTACTTCAATTCAAGCTACAGGATGTTTGGGACTTGGTGGACCTTCCAAAAGGTCATAGAGCTATAGGCACCAAGTAGATTTTCAGGAACAAAAAGGATGAGAGAGGTATTGTGATCAGGAAAAAAGCAAGGCTTGTGGCACAAGGGTACACTCAAGAAGAGGGCATAGATTATGATGAAGTGTTTGCTCCAGTGGCAAGGGTAGAGGCAATTAGGCTGTTCCTAGCCTATGCCTCATACATGAAGTTCAAGGTCTATCAAATGGATGTAAAGAGTGACTTTCTATATGGTACAATTGATGAAGTATATGTCTGTCAGCCACCTGGTTTTGAAAATCCTTCATATCCTGACAGAGTATACAAACTGAAGAAAGCACTCTATGGTCTACATCAAGCCCCAAGAGCATGGTATGACACTCTGTCTACCTATCTCTTGGAGAATGGGTTTGAAAGGGGCATCATTGACAAGACCCTTTTCATTAAAAGAAGTAAGAAGGACATCCTATTAGTACAGATCTATGTGGATGATATCATCTTTGGATCCACAAAAGATCAGATGTGTAGAGACTTTGAAGAGTTGATGCACAAGAGCTTTAAAATGAGTTCAATGGGTGAACTTACCTTCTTCCTTCGACTTCAGGTGAAACAACAGTCAGATGGAATCTTCATTAGTCAATCAAAGTATGTGCAAGACATCCTGGAGAAATATGGTTTAAAAGACTCAAAGCCAGCAAGCACACCAATAGAAACTCACAAACAGATCACTGCTGATCTTGAGGGGGAGGATGTTGATATCCATCTATACAGATCAATGATTGGATCTCTCATGTATCTCACAGCCTCAAGACCAGACATCATGTTTTCAGTATGTGTATGTGCCAGATTTCAAGTCAAGCCTAAACAATCACATCTTCAAGCTGTGAAGAGGATTTTCAGATACTTAAGAAGCCAACCTAGATTAGGTCTTTGGTATCCATATGAATCTTCATTTGACTTGATTGCTTATTCAGATAGTGACTTGGGTGGTGCCAACATGGACAGAAAGTCTACTTCAGGAGGATGTCAACTTTTGGGTGCAAGACTAGTATCTTGGCAGTGTAAGAAACAAACCACAGTGTCCTTATCAACAACAGAAGCTGAGTATATTGCTGCTGCAAGTTGCTGCTCTCAGGTTCTATGGATTCAGAATCAGATGCTGGACTATGGGGTAACATTTCTTCACACTCCAATCTTTATTGACAATAGCAGTGCTATAAGCATTGTTAACAAAGCACATTGAGATCAGGTATCACTTTATCAGATATTGCAATGAAAAGAAGTTCATTCAAGTTGCCAAAGTTCATACTGACAACCAGCTTGCAGATCTATTCACTAAAGCTTTTGATGTGGGTAGATTCACTTTCTTGGTCTCAAGTGTGGGAATGATCAACTCTGAATGAGCTCATGTTTTTAAAAGTGTTCCTATACCTGTTATTTTGGTTATTTGTGTGCTGCTAATCATCTTTCACAGGAAGTTATTGCCTTGATCAGACCTTCATAAGCTTCAAAAAGAGTAAGTATAATTAATACTGCTAGTGGTTAATACTGCTCTCAGTTAATACTGCTAGTTAGTTAATACTGCTAGTGGTTAATACTGCTCTCAGTTAATACTGCTCTCAGTTAATACTGCTAGTTAGTTAATACTGCTAGTGGTTAATACTGCTCTCAGTTAATACTGCTAGTTAGTTAATACTTCTAGTTAGTTAATACTGCTAGTGGTTAATACTGCTCTCAGTTAATACTGCTAGTTAGTTAATACTGCTAGTGGTTAATACTGCTCTCCGTTAATATTGCTAGTTAGTTAATACTGCTATTAGTTAATACTGCTCTAGGTTAATACTGCTTATGTCCCATACACTATAAATACCCTTTGCCCGCCTAAAAGTTCATAACGACTCTTTGCATACTGATCACTTTCTCTCTAACCCTTTTCTCTCAAGTACCAAGTATTTCAGGCAAGAACATTCAAGTTCAATGGCATCCATGGCATTCATCGACGAGCACAATGAAATCGCGATGCTACATTGTCCATGCCAAAGCAAGCTGCCGGATTTCATCAGATTGTGGATTTTCTGAAGTCTAGCCACATTGTCCATGCTCTAACTGTGTCGCCAACAATATACATAGAGCATCAAAGGCAATTCTGGGCGAATGCTACCATAGTCACAGAGAATGGTGTGCAGATTCTGAAAACAAGGGTGTGTGACAAACCCTTATCTGTCTCTGAAGAGGTGATACGCATCTGTCTACGTCTAGACGATGCTGAAGGTATTACTTCTCTTCCTAATGAGGAGTTGTTCTCCAATTTATCAAGAATGGGGTATGTAGGCCAATTGGGAGGTTTTAAATTCTCAAAAGCAAAATTTTATACCCAATGGCGTTTTCTTGTTCATACCTTAATGCACTGCATTTCTAAAAAGACTACTAGATGGAGTGAGTTTAGCAGTACCATTGCTTATGCCTTGGTCTGCTTGGCCACTGCCAGAAAGTACAATTTTTCTAAAATGATTTTCAGTGATCTTGTCTCAAACCTGGGAAGTAAAAATAGTTTTTTTATGTACTCCAGGTTTGTACAAGAAGTTATAACACACGAATTGATGGATATGCCTCACTTTGATGAGGTATATGTACCAAAAATTCCCAAAGGTAAGGTCTTTTCAAACATGAAGAGATCCCCTTTGGACTCGGAAGGAGTTGACACCCCATTGTTCTCTACAATGATGGTGGTGTCCCACACTGAAGAAGGTATGGCAGCAGGGTCAAGGCCCTCATTAGACCATCCCACTGCTAGCCAATCCCAACCTTCCCACTCTATATCAATCCCCCAGTCCCTAATTCATAAGCCCACTTCTCCTATCACCCAAACTTATATAAGGAAAAAGGTAAAGAAGGCTCCTTCCCTTCTTGTACCATCACCCACTGAGCCTTTAAGCCCTCTAAGGGAGAATTCTCCTTTAGAGAATATCTACAGGGAAACGACAGGGGTGTCTCCCAACCCCAAGGAGGTGCTCACTGAGGAGATGGTTGAGCATATGGGTGAGCAGGCTGCCACTACTCCTGCTAACACAGAGGAGGACAGTGGTAACATAAATAAGACCTCCCCCATGGCAACTTTGAATGAGCAATCATTCAAAGGTCCCTGGTGCCAAGAAACCAAGGGGGTGGATAGTGCTTCTGCTAGGCAGAAGACTGCCACTACTAAAAGATCCAATGATCCTTCAAAAGAGGGTAACACTCCTGGAGAAGGTGAGGACATATATAACTATCAAGAATTGATGGACACTATGGGAAACATCAACCTGGATGTTATCAAACAAGGAGCTGACATAGAAGAAATGAAGCTGGTAATCTTGTCCCAACAAATGCAAATTACCAAACTCAAGAAATTGGTGATGAAGCTAGTCCAGAAAAAGAAGAAGAGACAATTTGCGCTAAGGAGAAGGAAATCAGGGGATGATGCTCCCAAAAAGGGGGAGTCAGAAGCTGAGTTCACAATGGAAGAAGCTACAGATAAGGGGGAGAAACAAGGAGTTGAGGGGGAGATTGAAGGAACAAGTACAGAAAGGGTACAAGCAGTGGAAAAAGATTCAGAGGATGTACAAGAAGCAGAAACTGTTAATGCTGTTGAACTAAGTGAAGCAGCAGAAATGGTGAAAGAAGTATTAAGTGATCTTCAGAGCAGAAATTTGGAAGAACTTGAGACAGCAGAAGCATTAATCAAAGCCAAGCATGATACTCCCAAGGTCACTTCAAAGGCCAAAGGAGTTGTCATCAAAGACAATGTTGAAGCTGTCAAGAAAGTTAGTATTCAGAAAGTGATGAGTAAAGAAAAAGGCAAAGCAAAGCTAGTGGAATCTGATCAACCAATGAAAAAGCAAAAGTTGATTGAGTCAGATGAAGCTCTGGCTAGAAAGATACAAGCTGAACTTGAAGAAGCAGAAAATGTGCAAGTGGAAAAGGATAGAGAGATAGCAAAAGCAATGGCTGCAGAACTGAATAAAGCCTATCAACAAAGTCTTGCAACAGAACTAGCCAAGAAGAAAGCCACATCTCTGAGGAAGACTGGAAAGATCAAAATGGCTGCAAAGAAAAGACAAAGACAACCTTCAAAAACATACCTTAGTGCTCAAGAGAGAAAGAAAATGATTACTTTCCTCAAGGGTGTTGTAGGTGTCAAAGTGGAAATGTTCTCAAAGATGTCTTTTGAGAAAATCAGAGGGCTGTATGATGCAGAAATGATCAAGCTTCAAGGGAATGAACCGGCAAGGGTAGAAATGGAGAAAAGGATGAAAGAGAGCAATGACTTGTTGATACAAAAACCTTTTCCAGATGAGCAAGAAACTCCAAAGAAGGAGGCCACTCTTGGTGAAAGTCTAAGGACTCTTAAAAGAACCAAGATGGTGGCAAGAAGAAAGATAATCAAGAAGCCTAGAATAACTGAAGGAGAGGCTGAGAAGGTTGCTGAAGAAGAAGGGGCACCTGAGTCATCTGAAAAGAAAGAGCCTTCAAGTACTGATGATGTAAAGATGTACATGGTAGTGATGGTCAAAGTGCCTGAACCAATTTCAGCAGAACCTGTTGGTGTAAAGCCTCCTGAAGTTATTCACTGGGATACATTGATAGTGGACGGAAAGGAATACATAAAGCTCAAGAGGAAGGATGAAAAGTATGAGGTATTCAATACTTGGGCTAAGATTGTCAGAACATGCTCCAGGTCTGATATAGAAGAAATGTTTGAAATAGGGATGAAGTTGTATGCAAATCAGTTAAAAGCTCCAGGGATTTCAATTACAAAACTGGTGATGGAGTATCTGTGTATGATGTTCAAACCTGAAGAAGTGGAGCATGTGATAAGAAGTGTGTTTCAAACAGTCAACAATTGGACTCTATATGAAACTAGTGGAGTATATGCAGTGACTTTGGATAGAAATCACATAGAATACTTCCTAGTGGATAGAGTATACAACCACAATAGACTGAAGCTTCATGCAATGTTGAAGAAGAAGCTTGGATGTGTTGAAAACTCAGAAATGGCCAAGTATCTGATTCAGAGAATGATCAATCAAAGTTTGGGGCTAAATGTTGATACAGGGATCTGAAGAATGGTATTTTGGGAGCATCTGAAGAACTTGACTTCTCTTCCTAAAATTCAAGTTAGGGGGAGATTGTTGGGAAATTCATAAATGCTCAAGTATGGTTAATGCTGCTTCAACATAATTACTACTGCCAGTTGAAGTTAATGCTGCTGATACAACTTAATGCTGCTCATCAAGAATTACTACTGCCAGTACATCATGATTACTACTGCTAGTAGATTTTACTACTGCTAGTAGTTAGTACTGCTGGAGTTAGTACTGCTAGAACAAAGTTAATACTACTGAGCATGGTTAGTACTGCTGAACTTAATACTGTTCAGAGTATTAATGCTGCTTATGAGATGAAGATTCGTATGGCAAGGATGACAGCTGGATTGAAGATATATATGGAAGCTTAGAGATAATGATGGAAGATTATACTGAAGATCTTTTATTATTTTGTAATTATCTTTATCTTCAGTATATTTATAGAATAGTTTGTTTTTCTTAGAGGTAACTTTCATTCTGAGTTTTTAGCTTTCATTGAGAGAATCAACCTCAAGGTTAGAACCCTAATTCTAGAGACGTAGAATTCGTATTGGTGAGTCTGTTCATCAATATTGAGGTTGTGTGTAAAAGCTTGTGACTTTCAATCATTAAATAAAGTTTGCAAGTTGTTCATCAGATTTACTGTTTTGTTTATTGTTTCACTGAATATCAAAGTGTTATTCCGCAAACTTCTTTGATATTGTTTTCTGAGAGTTTATTCTTGTTTAGAATTAAGATCCTGACATCATGCAATTTATGCACGAAATTTGGAGACACAAACGAACGGTTTGCGCCTGAATCAAACAACACTTTTGCAAAACTCGAATCTATAAAGAAAGTACCTGTCACTACATCCGGTATCTCTGCCGCTTCTTCTACAGTCATATTAAAACCTCTAGCCCTCGCCTTAGCTGGCTCCACCTTTTTCTCACCTCCCTTATCTACATACCCTCCGACCGATCCCTTTTACCCGTCTTAGCGCTATCACTAGATCACATTCCCCTTTGTAAGTAGGAGGCTTGCAAGCAACAAACTCCTTAAAACTACATCCTCTCCCAACTATCGCTTTAGTGGTCACAATGGGGTTTGACTGAGGGTGGCTACCCCCTATAGTTACTGGTGATTCCGCTACCTCGGTCCCTACTCTTTCTTCACTCTTTTCTTTGCTTGACGAGACCTCATTAATACGCTGAGCCAATAAAGCGTTCAACGTTTCCTGTAATTTTCCCATTTCTATCGCGAAGGTTTCTTGGGTAACAAAACCCTGAGTTCGACCTCCACCACGGTTTTCTGTCTGCTTTCGACCCCTCACAGAAGCTGAACTTTCCTGATGAGAAGTTTCTTGTTCGGATCTTACCTCTACACTTCCAACTTGACGAATACCACGAGTCGTCTTCCCGCCTCGAGTTCCCACAGTGGAAACCCTTTCCTGAGTAGTTACTTTCTGAACCGTTTTACCTTTAGGTCGACCGCGACTCTTTCCTCAATTAGCAGTCGGGTTGACAGCAGTCGTTCGCTCTTCGGCAACGACTTCATTATCTGGCTCAATTTCAGGATTCGGCATAGACCTACTCCTTGTTACTCGCTCAGACATATTTCTGATAAGAAGAAACATAAGACATTCAATCTAACATGCTACACATTACGGTAGGTTAAGCACAAGCATGTACTTGTAAATTCACAATTACACTGGCCAGATGAAATTCCAAATTTACCTGACATGCTAGTCCTTACTACCTTAATGTTATCTTCCTACGGTCTTTCTACTTCTCAGTTGTTCTTCTACTTTCTCAGTTTAAGTCTAGGCCCATCTGGTCACCTAGATCCCTTAAACTAATGCTCTGATACCAATTGTAACAACCTGTACCTTTATACATACATCAAAATAACATTTCTGTCTAAAAACAACCCCAGACTTACATTTCAGAGTATAAGGTTTACAACTATCACCTATTACACAACTGAGTCAAAAAAATAAACTATTGCAGGAAGTTTTCTAGCTCTTGGAAATAGCTCACATCTTCTCCTTACTCTTATCTGTACCTGCTATCTTTTGATAACCTGAAACAGGATAATAATTTTGAAAGAGCGAGGGTTAGACCAATGGTCTAGTGAGTCCCCTCCAAGCACTACTGTAACAGTTCAAATATTATTTAAAACATTTAAACAAAGCTTTATATCTCACGAACATAACTCGCTCTATTAATCAAACATTAATCATACTTTACGCTTCCCAAGCGTAACTCAATCTACTGGCCATCACTGACCACTCTTTACGCTTCGCAAGCGTAACTTAAGCTACTGACCAACACTGGCGTCATAGACGGTATGTCTGTCTCGTACTGCCTTATTTTAGGGACACACCCTAATGGCATAAACGGGCCACACTCCCCGGTACGAGCAAGTGGGTCACACTTCCCGACTTAGGTCAGACTTCTGACTCAAATGTATGCATACACTTAGTCTTCACTATATATAAAACAAGTTTATATAAACTTAGCATAAACATGCCAACATAAATAAATCAACCTTTTTCAATAAATCTTCATAACTTTCAAAACTATAAACGTGCAGTTTATAAAACTCACATTTATCTAATAACTGTCAAAATCATAAAAGATTTAGTTTGAAAGACTCACCTCAGATTCTTCTTGCTTAAACTCTGTCTTCTAACGATTAACACCACCTACGATGGTATCGAAATACAAAGGTAAGCTAACTCATGACTAACATTCTTTCCTGGTATCTAAATAATTCAACACACAGTGCGACCCGGTCAAAACCTCTCCGGTCGACACACCCAGGTCAAGAGCACCTTACCGGTCGCTACATATACCGGTCGACATTATACCGGTCGACTACATATATCGGTCGACATTATACCGGTCAACTACATATAACGGTCGACATTATACCGGCCGACTACGAGACCGTCGACATAACACACCGGTCACCCTGGGGTCCGGTCCTATCCGGTCGACCTTCATACAGAGTCGGCGACTCAAAACCAGAAAACCTCAGATCTTTAAATAGATCAAATATACGGTTAAAAGCTTGAATAACAAGGCTATTTACCGACTATAACACGCAGATAGAAGTATTAAGCTAGAATCATACCTCTATTTGTCAAAAACTGATCGATTCTTCAAAACCTCGTCTCCTTCTCCCTGCTCTTGCTCTGTTCTCACTTTCTCCTTTAGTCGGTTCTCAAAACTTCAGTATGAGATCTGATAATGTTAACTTAGGGTTAAATTCATATATATATAACCAAATTTCATTTAACCCCTTGAACTTTGGGTCTCGCTTAACTTTTCACCCAACTTCCAAAATTATCAAAAAATTTCGGACCCGGATATTACAGAAAGGTTGGACCGTTAGGTTTATGGAATCGATCGATCTGGTTTGGAATCAACCGATGTGCTTTGAATCAGATGGGGTGGAGGTGGTGGTGGTTCTACGGAGTTTCACCAGGGGGTGGGGACGATGGCGTGTGAGGGTTAGGTCGAGGAGTGTTAGGTCGTCGAAGGGTTCACCTGAGGAGGGTTAGGTCGTCGGAGATCGCCGGCGTGAGATCGTCGTTGGGTTAGGTCGCGTGAGATCACCAACGAGAACTCACGAACTCACAATAAACGTCTGCGATTTTCAGGATTTTCGTCCAGGTGGTGGTCCAGCAGTGGAGGTGTGGGTTGCAGGTTGCTCTCGTTGGTGGCGATGGGTTTCTAACCGACGACTTCTGTTGGTGGCGTTGGAGGATGAAGGGAGAGAGAGATCGAGATACCTCGCCGGAGGATCGCCAGAGAAGACGACCTCGCCGGAGGTTCGCCGGAGAAGACCTCGTTTGCGTATATATTTGCATATATATATATATATATATATGAATTAATATTAATATAATATTAATACAAACAAAAAGAAATTACAAATTGGTCCATATTGTTTTATGGTTTAAACAAAAGTAAGAAAAAACAAAGAAAAATTACAAAGGGAGAGAAAAAAAATCATGGTTGGACCAAAATACCCCTGACTCTAACGGAAAATTTTAACGGAGTTAACGACGAGGGACGATTTTCGAAGAAAAATGCAAACCATGGCCCGGTAATTGCAGTTTTTGAACCACAGGGACCAAAGTTGTAGTTTACGCTTTGTGTTATAAGTTCAGATTTAAAATATTTCAGGGCACCCTTAAAATCAAGCAGGTGCACCTTCAAGACGCCTATATATTTTTTCCTTTAAGGCAATCAAGTGACTGAGTGCACGGGAACCCCCTCCCGTAAATGTAGGTCCACCCTTGCCTTCATATAAATGAGATTTAAACCATGGTACAATCTTCTTGTATATGATTTTTATGGAACAATGTTAGCATTGACATCAAGAATTGTAACCATCAATATATCACTACTAAACAAACAGCTTTTTCCAGCGGTCGTCTTCGGCAGAAAATTTCACCGAAAATATTCCGGCGGAATTCCGGCGAAACCCAACCTGATCAAACCTCGTTGACTTTCGCCAGAAATTCGCCGGAATATTTTTTTATTTTTATTTTTTTTAAAAAAACAAATATTTTCGGCGGATTTCTGACGGTTTTGATTTTTTTTTAATTTTTTCATATTAATTATAATTAATTAAAAGTTATCGGCGGAGTTCCGGCGGATTTTAATTAAATAATTTAATTAATTATTTTTCTAAAAAAATAAAAAAAATTAAAATCCGCCGAAAACACAAAAATAATTAAATATTTATTTTTTCTTAAACGAATTTTTAAAAAATTAAAAAAAATTAAAATCCGCTGAAAACACAAAAATAATTAAATATTTATTTTTCTTAAAAGAATTTAAAAAACAATAAAATCCGCCGAAAACACAAGAATAATTAAATATTTATTTTTCTTAAAAGAATTTTAAAAAAAATCTGCAAAAAATCCACCGAAAATACAAAAATAATTAAATACTTATTTTTCTTAAAAAAATTTAAAAAAATCTAAAATCCGCCGAAAACACAAAAATAATTAAATATTTAGTTTTCTTAAAAGAATTTAAAAAAATTAAAATCCGCCGAAAACACAAAAATAATTAAATAATTATTTTTCTTAAAAGAAAATTAAAAAAATTAAAATCCGCCGAAAACAAAAAAATAACTAAATATTTATTTTTGTTAAAAGAATTAAAAAAAATAAAAAAGTTTAAAATCCTTCGAAAACACAAAAATAATTAAACTTTTATTATGAAACAAATGTAAAATATTAAAAAAAAATGGATTCGGTTGGCTTTAACGTACCTAGTTGGGGTTTAATGTATCTGGTTTGCTTTAATGGATGCTGTTAAGTCCAAATATTGTATACAAGATTTAATAGGTAAGTCAATGTGTAAAAGTCAACGTTGACCTTGTAATAGTTAGTCAAGGTATGTTTTACTTTCCTTAATAGTTAAGTCTTTGTATTAGATAGAGAGTATATATAGTGTGTCCCTTGTAATCATGTAACAACGATCTAGAGGCATTTGCATTGTTTGTAATATTCTAGAGTGTGAAATACAAGATCTACTTTCTCTCTCTAGACTCTCTCTCTAGTTCTTGAGCTTTAATATCATATCTTGAGTAATTAGCTTGTTGTGATTGGGATTTTATGATTAACAGATGCAGTTAGGCTTTAACGGATCCGGTATGGCTTTAACGTACACAGTTGGGCTTTAATGGATCCAGTTGGCTTTAATGGATGCAGTTGGGTTTTAACGGATCCAGTTGGGTTCTAATGAATCCGGTTGGCCTTTAATTGATCCAGTTGGGTTTAATGGATCCAGTATGGCTTTAACGGATCCAGTTGGGCTTTAACGTACCCAGCTGGGCTTTAACGTACCTAGTTGGTCTTTAATGGATCCTATTGGGCTTTAACAGATCTATATGGGCTATAACGTACCCAGTGGGGCTTTAATGGATACAGTTGAGATTTAAGGGATTTAGTTGGGCTTTAACGTACACAGTTGGGCTTTAGTAGATCCGGTTGGCCTTTAAGGGATCCAGTTGGGTTTAATGGATCTAGTATGGCTTTAATGGATCTAGTATGGCTTTAACGTATCCAGTTGGGCTTTAATGTACCCAGTTGGGCTTTAACGTACCCAGTTTGGCTTTAACGTACCTAGTTGGTCTTTAATGGATCCGGGTTGGGCTTTAATGGATCCTATTGGGCTTTAACGGATCTAGATGGGCAATAATGTACCCTGTGGGGATGTAATGGATACTGTTGAGCTTTAAGGGATTTAGTTGGGCTTTAACTACACAATTGGGCTTTAACGTACCCGGTTAGGCTTTAATGGATTCGGTTGCGCTTTAATGGATCCAGTTGGGCTTTAATGGATCCGGTTGGGATTTAAGGGATCTAGTTGGGCTTTAAGGGTTCTAGATGGCTTTAACATACCCAGTGGGGCTTTAATAGATACAATTGAGCTTTAAGGGACTTATTTGGGCTTTAACTACACAGTTGGGCTTTAACATACCCGGTTGGGCTTTAATGGATCCGGTTGGGCTTTAATGGATCCAGTTGGGCGTTAACGTACCCAGTGGGACTTTAATGGATACAGCTGAGCTTTAAGGGATTTAGTTGGGCTTTAACTACATAGTTGGGTGTTAACGTACCCAGTGGGGCTTTAATGGATACAGTTGATCTTTAAGGGATTTAGTTGGGCTTTAACTACATAGTTGGGTTTTAACGTATCTCGTTGGGCTTTAATGGATCCGGTTAGGCTTTAATGGATCGAATTGGGCTTTAACGTATCCAGTTGGCTTTAACGGATCTAGATGGGCTTTAACGTACCTAGTTGGGCTTTAACGTACCTAGTTGGGCTTTAACATACCCAGTTGGGCTTTAACGTACCTAGTTGGTCTTTAATGGATCCGGTTGGGCTTTAACGTACCTAGTGGGCTTTAATGGATACAGTTGAGTTATAAGGGATCTAGTTGGGCTTTAACGTACCCAGTGGGCCTTTAATGGGTACAGTTGAGCTTTAATGGATACAGTTGGGCTTTGACGTATACAGTTGGGCTTTAACGTACCCAGTTGGGCTTTATCGGGACTTAATAAGTTCTAATATAGTTCATTTCCACCCACTACAACCCATGAAGGCCCAATATAGTTAATTAAAAGTCATTGAAGCACACCAAGACCCAATGAGGTTAATTAACAGTCACTGAGTTTAATACGATCCATCAAGACCCATTATAGTTCATTAAGTGACGTTAAACCCCATAAATGGCCAATCAAGTTCATTAGGAACCAGTAAAGCCCTTGAAGGCCTAATAGTGCTTTAAAGGGTTAGTTCGACTTGAATGAATCTATGGGGCTTTATAGGGTTCTATTAGGCATTAAAGGGTTTCATTGGGCATTAATGGATCTATCGGGATTTAAAGGGTTTTATTGGGCCTTAATGGATCTATCGGGTTTTAAAGGGTTTCATTGGGCCTTAATGAATCTATCGGGCTTTAAAGGGTTCTATTGGGCCTTAATGGATCTATCGGGATTTAAAGGGTTCTATTGGGCTTTAAAGGGCTAGTTCAGCCAGAATGGATCTATCGGGATTTAAAGGGTTATATGGTGGCTTTAAAGGGTTTTATTGGGCCTTAAGAGATCTATCTGGCCTTAAAGGGTTTCATTGGGCCTCAATGGATCTATCGGGCTTTAAAAGGTTTCATTTGGCCTTAATAGATCTATCGAGCTTTAAAGGGTTAGTTCGGCCTGAATGGATCTATCGGGTTTTTAAGTGGTACATTAGGCAAAGATG
Organism: Arctium minus; assembly: GCA_954870635.1. NCBI lineage: Eukaryota > Viridiplantae > Streptophyta > Magnoliopsida > Asterales > Asteraceae > Arctium > Arctium minus. The sequence goes on along the minus strand of OX941081.1, from coordinate 23,301,896 downwards.
GTGCTCATTTTTACCTTATCAGAGGAACATGACAAAGATTTGAAGGCTTTGGTGGTAACGAGTGACTTTCTAAACAGAGAACTTATGTTTTTGTTTGATTAGATGATAATTACGGATGTGTTTATTTTACTCCGTTTGGACATTGATAAAATGTAAGATTAGGTTGGTTGATAGTGTTCAATATTTTATTAAGGATTTTGAATTGAAATATATTCCTTAAGTGTAAAGGAATTCAATTGGTTAAGTTAATTTTGTTTGGAAATCGATAAGTACGTTGTATTTTGGAGCATTTGGTATTATTCGTGATCATCGGGTATGCAAAAATTGTTGAGTATCTTAATTATGAAATTTTGGAGGAACCATTTGGTTAAATTTAATCTAGCAAGTGGATATGTGGATTTAGTGTTTGATCTTATTTTAAGTTGGTTTAAGTAATGACAAGTAATCATTGTTATATTATGATAGCGTGGGAAAATGAAAGTGGTATTTTGAAAATAAGTGGTTTTGATAAAAGTAAGAAAGTTGTTGGGTGATATTGAAATTGTAAATTTATGTTTAAATTTGGCTTTTGTTGGGTATATTTGCTCCGTGGGAGAGTATGAGGAAGAGCTTTGGTGCAATTTTTAGCTAAGGAGTTTGGTAAGTTATTTCGGAGATTGAAATTAAGGCTTGCATTTTTTTAGTAAGTTTTATATTGAAAGTTTTTGTTTTAAGTTTTTGAAAAGGCTTTGTAAAAAGTGGTTAGCCTTGATGAGTTATAATTTCTTATTTACAAATGGTGCAGTGTTAAATATCAGGATCGAGTTTCCGTGGCAATTGAGTGTTATTGAAAATGGAATGTTCGGTTGTTAAGGAATTCCTTGGTGTAAATTTCAAGTGAGGAATACAAGGACGACCTTGTGATAAGACAGTGTTTTAGCGGCTGATATATTTAGTCAGGTGTTTATGTTTGTTGTGGAATTTGTGAATTCCAAAATTAGGCGCGTTTAAAAAAAAGGTAAGTCCTGATATGGTTAAGGCAAGTAATGTATGTCTTGATATTATATTTCATAGATTCAGAGTATTGAATTTAAGTTGGGAAGTGAAATGTTTATTATATCAGTTAAATCAGAGGTGCGCATCGAAAGCATGGTATTCATGTTATAGTTTCAAAGATGGTTCAATATGTGAGGTTGGTTATGGAAAGGTTTTTTGGGGGTTACCTATAGGCATTGATGTGTTGCAAACATTTGAAATCGGTTTGGTAGTATTTATTCTCGGTTGTTGCTTGAATGAATTCCGGGAGGGAATTCGTGTTGGTGATATTAGTGAAATCATCGGTCATTTTGTGTAATTGGATTCACAAGATAATAATGGGGTTGGTAGCTAAGCTATAACACGAGTTAGGAGGTGCGGAGTGCACACTCGTGTAAGCTAACTATAACCCGGGATAGTTGGACGGTCGTTTGGTGGTTTGTAACTGAAACAATGCACCGGGCGGTTTATGCCATGGGTTAACCCGCACGGCTACCCGCATCGTGCACTGGATTACAGGGTTGAAACAGTGCACCGGGCGGGTTATGCCGCGGGTTAACCTGTACGGCTACCCGCGCCTCGCACTGGTTTGTGGGGTTGAAACAGTGGCCCGGGTGGGTGATATTGCGGGCTAACCCGCGCATCTACCCGCGCCCAACACTGTTGCAGATTTCGATTTTGTAAACCCCTAATCCTTTTGTAACCCTCAAAATCTCTTTGTAACCCCTACTATAAAGGCCAACAATCAACGTCATTGAATGAAAATTATTATCGGTCTTTAATATAGCGTCGGTTACGATTCTCTAGGTGTTTAAATAGGATCTATTTCTGCCAAAATCGAAACCGGGGAATTGAGATTATCGTCGAGTGAATTTCGTGATACCCAGGAAGAATAGAGTCGAAATATCACTTAAGGAAAACGATCTCTCACGCGATCTCACATTCTTATCCAATTCGATCACTCCCTCATCTTTCTCTCCATCGATTTCTGCACCCACTCCCCAACAATCTTAAGTGATATTCCTTATCGTGTGAGAGATGGCGAGTGATCTGTCCGTGAGAGATATGACGACCAAGTTCACCAAGCTTGAAAAATTCGAAGGTGTCGACTTTCGAAGATGCCATAAGAATATGTATTTCCTGTTGACGACATTGAAGGTAGTGGCCACATTTTGAATGTTATGTGTGACTCCCTTTTTGACATTTATCAAAACGTCGAATCTGCCAAAGAGCTATGGGACTCTCTTGAGTCCAAATACATGACGGAGGATGCTTCTAGTAAGAAGTTCCTCGTGAGTAATTACAAAATGGTGGACTCGAAGCCTGTGATGGAGCAATATAATGAGCTCCTTCGCATTTTAGGCCAATATGCTCAACACATTATGAAGATGGATGAATCCATCTCCGTATCGAGCATAATTGATAAATTGCCCCCTCTTGGAAAGATTTCAAACACATGTTGAAATACAAGAAGGAAGAGTTATCCCTTGTACAACTCGGTAGTCACTTGCACATAGAGGAATCTCTTCGGGCGCAAGAGGCTGAGAAACCTAAGATAAAAGAGGTTTCTGCCCCTTCGGTGAACATGGTGGAAGAGGGAAAATCCAACAACTTCAAGGGAAAACGCAAGTTCAATGAAGCCAAGCAAGGGCCCAACAAAAAGGTTAAATTAACCTGTTGGACCCGTGGGATGACCGACCATCTCAAGCGGGATTGTCGGGTTGTCAAGAATAAGAATGGAGCAAGCACAAGTGGTGGTGGGCAAGGATCCAAGGATCAACACCCACGGAAAAGTCAGTTTATTGACTTTGGTTTTAATTCAAATTTGAATTATGTACCACTAATATCCGAATCATTTTATGTGCAAGATGATGATGATGCTTGGTGGATTGACACGGGTGCCTCGATTCATGTGTGCAAGGATCGACGTTGGTTCACCTCTTTGGAACCGGTTGAATACGGATCCGTGCTACACATGAGGAACGAGTCAAATGCTCTCATTCTTGGACGCGACTTAGTTAGGCTAGAGTTTAGTTCTAGCAAAATAATTGAAGTTATTGACGTTTTGTTTGTACCACAAATTCGAAAGAATTCGGTTTCCGGTAGTGTCTTGAATAAGTTAGGATATAGGCAAGTGTTTGAGTCTAACAAGTTTATCTTGTCAAAAGGTGACTCTTTTGTAGGATTTGGCTATTTGTTAAATGACATGTTTATGTTGAGTTTGAATAAAAATAATTTTGTTTCAAATTCTGTTTATGTTGCAAATGAGAATTGTGTTGATTCTCTTTTATGGCATGCAAGGCTTGGTCATGTTAATTTTAAAAGAATGGTTGAAATGTCAAGAGACGGTCTTATTCCGGCTTTTGACGTTAAAACCGAAAAATGTAAAACTTGCATGTTGACAAAGATCACTAGACAACCTTTACTTAATATGAAAAGGGATTCGTTGGTGCTTGAATTAATTCATAGTGATCTTTGTGATTTGCATTCAACTCCGTATTTTGGTAATAAAAGGTACGTTGTTACTTTTATTGACGACGCTTCCCGGTTTTGCTATGTGTTTTTATTGCACTCAAAAGATGAAGCGTTAGAAAATTTTAAAATTTATAAAACGGAGGTTGAATTGCAAATGAACGGTTTTATTAAATATTTACGCACCGATCGTGGTGGGGAATATTATGACCCCATGTTTTTCCAATCCGTATGAATCATTCATGAAACCATGACTACTTATACACCACAACAAAATGGTGTGGCGGAACGGAAAAATAGAGTTCTCAAAGAAATGGTGAACTCTGTTTGAGTGATGGATTTTGGGGTGAAGCCATGTTAATGGCTTGTTACTTATTAAATCGAGTTCCCAATAAAAGGAACAAGATTACCCCATATGAACTTTGGTTCAAGAAAAGGCCCAACTTGAATTATATTCGAGTTTGGGGTTGTCGGACGGTTGTTCGACTACCCGAACCCAAAAGGAAAACTTTGGGTGAGAAAGGTATTGATTGCATCTTTGTTGGTTATGCCGAGCATTCCAAGGACTATAGGTTCTATGTTATTGAACCTAATGATTTTATAGCGATTCACACCGTTATAAAATCGAGAGATGCATTATTTGATGAGACTAGATTCTCTTCAATACCTAGGCCAAAGGACATAGTTCCAAGTACTAGTGGAACTAGTGAGGTTAAAGAACAAGCAATTGTTCCCACCGAATCTCCGATGCTTCGAAGGAGCAAAATAGGAAGGATTGAAAAATCCTTTGGTCCCGATTTCTAAGTGTACTTGGTAGAGGGATCAAGAGATGAGATTGGGTCACAATTCTTTTACTATTATAGTATTGAGGAAGATCCAAAATCATTTGATGAGGCTATGAAGTCTCAAGATATTGCTTTCTGGAAAGAAGCAATAAATGATGAGATGGATTCCATCATGGGGAATAATACTTGGGTATTATCGGACTTGCCACCGGGTTGTAAACCGTTGGGATGCAACTGGATCTTCAAAAGGAAGATGAAAGCCGATGGATCAATCGACAAGTTCAAAGCTCGATTAGTAATCCAAGGCTTTAGGCAACGGGAAGACATCGATTATTTTGATACCTATGCCCCGGTTGCAAGGATCTCCACGATTATATTGTTGATAGCCTTAGGTGTTATCCACAATTTAGTGATTCACCAAATGGATGTCAAAACGACATTCTTGAATGGTGACTTGGTGGAAGAAGTTTACATGAAACAACCAGAAGGTTTTGTTATGCCCGGGATGGAGCATAAGGTATGTAAACTTGTAAAATCATTGTATGAGCTTAAACAAGCACCCAAACAATGGCATCAAATTTTTGATGAGGTTATCTTGTCCAACGGTTTTATCTTAAACCAAGCGGACAAGTGTGTATATAGCAAATTTGACACATCCGGTAACAGAGTAATCATTTGCTTCTACGTTGATGACATGTTGATCTTTGGCACCGAACAAAATCAAGTTGATAAAACCAAAGAGTTTTTGTCATCAAGTTTCTCCATGAAAGATATGGGAGAGGCGGAGGTGATCCTTGGAATAAGGATCAAGTGTGAGAACAAAGGGATTGCAATTACGCAATCTCATTACATTGAGAAAGTATTAAAGAAATTTAATTGCTTTGATTGTTCTCCGGTGAGTACTTCATTTGATCCGAGTGTGAAGCTTATGCCCAATTCGGGTGAAGCGGTGTCACAACTCGAGTACTCAAAGGCTATTGGATGCTTGATGTATTCCATGACAAGCACTAGGCCATATTTCGCTCTTGTTGTAGGCAAGTTGAGTAGGTATACTAGAAATCCTAGTATACATCATTGGTAAGCGATAAGACGAGTATTTAAATACTTGAAGAAAACTATTGATTATGGTTTGTCATATGTCGGGTTTCCTTCGATCTTAGAGGGATATTCGGATGCAAGTTGGATTGCCAACTTAGAAGATCACTCCTCTACGAGTGGTTGGGTATACTTGCTTGGTGGAGGTGCCATCTCATGGGCTTCCAAGAAGCAAACTTGCATCACGAGTTCGACTATGAAGTCAAAATTTGTGGCGTTAGCCGCTGCTGGTAAAGAGGCGGAGTGGCTAAGGAATTTAGTCCACGAAATTCCGTTATGGCAGAAACCAATATCACCCATTTCTATCCGTTGTGATAGTGTGGCTACTTTTGCTAAAGCTTATAGTCAAGTATATAATGGCAAGTCTAGACACTTAGGTGTTAGACATAGCATGATTCATGAGCTAATCACGAATGGGGTGATTTTGGTTGAATTTGTTCGGTCGCAACAAAATCTAGTGGACCACTTGACGAAGGGGTTAGCTAGGGACTTGGTCCACAAGTCGGTAATAGTGATGGGATTAAAGTCCATCTAAATCTCTAACGGTGAGACACCCAATTCCCTTCTAATACAACGTTAGAAGTTGAATTCAATGGGAAAGCTCACTCTAAGGGATTGGAGCACAAAATAAACATCCCAAGGTATGTGCTCGGTACTGCAAGTGAATGAGGTAATTGTTCTTTTGTAAAAGTGCATGTGCAGGTGCATGATGAAAGGAACTACCTATATGAGTGTGAAGTGTGGCCGCTTCAAGAAGCTTGGACTTGGCTTTGATGCACTCACGAATGGATAAGAACACATGGTCTGTATAGTGTCAAGTTTAAACTTTAGAGAATCTTTTAAATTCATGTATATGTTATTTTCTGGTACTCAAATGGGTTGAAGGGTTCAATCCATAGGGCACCGGGATTCTCGAGTAATTGAAATGTGTAATATACTAAGATGGAAATTCAATCTTTTAGATATTTTCATTTATGCATGAGTTTGTTTTGCTATATTAATTTTGTTTGTGAATCAAGGATTGCACTACAATGGGGGAGGAATGTTGGTGATTTTTGTGAAATCATCGGTCATTTTGTATAATTAGATTCACAAGATAATAATGGGGTTGGTAGATAAGCTATAACACGAGTTAGGAGGTGTGGAGTGCATACTCGTGTAAGCTAACTATAACCCGAGATAGTTGGACGGTCGTTTGGTGGTTTGTAACTGAAACAGTGCACTGGGTAGGTTATGTCGTGGGTTAACCCGCACGGCTACCCGCGTCGTGCACTGGATTGCGGGGTTGAAACAGTACACCGTGCGGTTTATGTCGCGGGTTAACCCGCACGGCTACCCGCGTCGTGCACTGGTTTATGGGGTTAAAACAGTGGCCCGGGTAGGTGATGTCGCGGGCTAACCCGCGCGTCTACCCGTGTCGAGCACTGTTGCAGATTTAGATTTTTAACCCCCTAATCCTTTTGTAACCCCCAAAATATCTTTGTAACCCCCACTATAAAGTCCAACAATCAAAACCATTGAATTGAAATTATTATCGGTCTTTAATATAGCCTCGGTTACGATTCTCTAGGTGTTTAAATAGGATCGATTTCTGCCAGAATCGATACCGGGGAATTGATATTATCATCGAGTGAACTTCGTGATACCCAGGCAGAATAGGGTCGAAATATCACTTAAGGAAAGCGAGCTCTCATGCGATCTCACATTCTTATCCAAGTCGATCATTCTCTCATCTTTCTCTCCATCGATTTCTACACCCACTCCCCAACAATTCAGTTAAGGAGGGGAGATTGTAATAACCCAAAATTGTAATGTTTAATAATAAGAAAGTCTATGGTTGTTTGTGTAATTTACCTTTTAATGAAGGTTTAACTTAGGAACATGGGAATAATTTTAAAAAAAGAAAAAAAATCATTCTTATCCATTTTGTATGTTGAAGTCGGCATACCACAGTATGTATGTGTGAGGAGTTCTTTTTAATATTAAGGATTTTGGTGTTATAAAGCAATTCATTGTCATCTATTTCATTTTGGGAAGGTCAGCAACCACACCTCTGTGTGTGTTTTTAGAGAAACTCTATGGAATTACTTTTTGAGAGGAAATCGATGGGAAGAAAAATTAGGATAAATCATGAAGAAGTTGGTTTGGATTATTTCTTTCAAAGGTGTTCGGTTGGGAACATATTAACCGTTAAGATTCGGGGTGGAATGACTAGAACCAAAGTGAGTTTTTCGTTTAACCATTTTTGAACTGAAATGCATATTGTCAGGATCGAAATTCTAAACAAGAATTTAAACTAAACACTCAGAAACTATGTTAAAGAAGTCGCGGAAAAACACTTTAATAGTAAATCAATCAAACAGTGTATAAACTCAAATCACAAGTTATATTGATTTAACTTAATGATTACAAACAAAACCTCAATCTGTTGAACAAGCTCAACAGACGTTCAATACTTCTTTATTGAAAGGACTACAAAGAACCTTGAGGTTAATTCTCTCTTTTTAAAAGTATAAAACTATCAAAAACTATTAAATACTTATAGACTATATATACAGAACTGATTACAAGATAATTACAAAAGAAATATTAATCTTTAGCATCCATTCCATAATTATCTTCATCATTATCTTCAGCTCCTAGTCTTTCGTATCAATCCATCTTTATCAACATTATCTTCAGAATCATCAGAAGCAGCATTAATCTTCTAGCAGCATTAATCTCCTCAGCAGTACTAACCATGCTTGCAGTATTAATCATGCTAGCAGGATTATTCTTTAAGCAGTACTAACTACTAGCAGTACTAACTACTAGCAGTACTAACTCTCCAAACAGTACTAACTATTCTTCTAGCAGTACTAACCTTTCAAGCAGTAGTAATTCTACTAGCAGTAGTTTTCTTCAAGTAGCAATATTAATATCTTCAGCAGTATTAATCTTTAAGCCCAACAGTAGTATCCATCCTCAACACTTTTCATACCCAACAATCTCCCCTAACTTAACTTTTCAAATTGAGAAGTTAAGTTCTTCAGCACAGGGTCTTCATGATGCTTTCAAAACTCCAGCTTAATTTCCAAGATTTGGATCTAGTCCCAGACTTTGATTAATTGTTCTTTTGATCACTATTCTGGCCATTTCTGAATCTTTAGGACATACCAGCTTTCCTCTCAACATTCCTTGTAGCTTTGCTCTGCTATGGTCATACACCTTGTCCACCAAGTAGTATTCATGATAGCTTTTATCAATAGTTAGCACAAAGACTCCACAATTTTCAAACAACATCCAATTATCTATTCTTTTGAATCCATTCTCAAGATGCAAGTCTTTCATAACATACTGCACTCTTTCAGGCTCAAACATCATGCACAAGTACTCCATGGCCATCTTTGTTAGACTCATCCCAGCTTCTTCCAACACTTTGCTATATAAGCTCATCCCAACTTTGTGCATTTCTTCCAAATCAGACCTGGAACAACTTCTGATAATTTTACCCCATGTAGCATATACTTCATAATGATCACCCATTCTCTTGATCCTGAAGTATTCTTTGCCTTGGTCTACCAAAATATCCCAATGAATGATTTCAGGAGCATTCACTGAAATAGGATCAACCTTCAGAGGTTCTTTATCAGATACTGTCATGTACAAATTAAATTGCACATCAGATTGTCTTGGTTGACTTGAAGGATCGTGATTCTGCTCTAGCACATGTTCTGTTGATTCTGCTTCTGCTCTTTCACTTTTATTCTCCTTTTCAACTTCTTCAATTCTTGGCCTCTTAGCCTGTTTCTTGGTATCAATAGATTTCTTTCTTTTTATAGCTCCAATTTTCTGAGCTAAGGTCTCTTCTTCCTTCACTTTTGCCATGTCTTTGGTAGGAGTGTCTTCTTCACTGTCAGGGAATGGTTGTTGAATATTCAAATCATGCATTTCTTTCATTTTTCTTTCAACCTCAACCCTTTGAGTGAAATCCCCTTTCAGTTTGGCCATCTCCTTCTTGTATAGCTCTTCTATCCTTCCAAATGACATGCTGGTAAACATTCCTTCAGGAACTCCAATAGCTCCTTTCAGAAAGTTTATCATTTTCCTTCTTTCTTGATTGGCCAGGAAGGTCTTTGAAGGCTTTCTTTGGATTTGTTTAGTTGCTCTCAATGTCACTTTCTTAGCTGCAGCAGCAGCAGTCTTCAACCTCCTTTGATATTCTTCATTAAGCTTAGTAGACAAATCTAAAGCAATCTCTCTGTCTTTTGCAGATTGAATCTCTTCCTCCTTTTCCAACTCTTCTTGCAACTTTTTGGCCATTTCTTCATCAAGTTCTATTTGAGTCTGCTTCTTTGATGGCTTCTCAGACTCAATCATCTTCTCCTTCCCTTTCTTTTTGGTCTCAGCTATACTGAATTCTTTTCTTTTCTTTTCTGTTTCAACTTCTTTGATTACCACTCCCTTGGCCTTTAGAGTGGCCTTGGGAGTGTCAAGCTTTGCCTTCACCAATGTTTCAGCAATTTCAATCTCTTCTCTGGATAATTCTGTTTCTGTTGCTGCATTTACTACTTCTTGTTCAGTTTCTGCTGCAGACTCAGTTACTGCTGCTTTACCTATTTCTGCTGCTTTCACAAAAGTTTCTGCTGCTGATGTAGTTTCTACTTCTTTGTTAGTTTCTACTGCTTTTGCTGTTTCTGCTGCTTGTTTTTTTACTGCTTCACTATTCAACTCCCCCTCAAAATGAGATTCCATGCCAACATGGCTTTTCTTTTCACTTTCATCCTCTGGAGTCTCCCCCTTTTTGGAAGCATCATGATCAATGCTCCTCTTCTTCAAAACAAATTTGGTTTTCTTCTTTTTGTGCACCAATTTGAGTACCATCTTCTTCAATTTGACTATCTGTTATTGTTGAGAAATAATCACCTGCTTCATCTCTTTTATTTCCAGATCTTGATTGTGAACTTCCAGACTAATTGTACCAAGAGTATCCATCAATTCATCATAAGTATATATGTCCTCACCTCCTTTAGGTGTTTTTACCACCCTTGAAGGATCCTTGGATCTTTTAGTAGAGGCCTTCTGCCTAGCAAAAGCACCTTCTACCCCTGTGGTTTCTTGGCACCTGGGACCTTTAGATGATTGCTCATCTAAAGTTGCCGTGGGGAAGATCTTAGAGATGTTCACACTGTCTTGTCCTACACCTTGTGTAGACACAGTAGTGTGAGCCTTGCTGCCCACATGCTCACCCTTCTCCTTATAGAGCACCTTCTTGGGGTTGGGAGACACCCCTTGTGGTTTCCCTTTAGATATTCTCTAATGGAGAATTCTCCATTAGAGGGCTTGTAGGCTTTGGGGGTGTAGATACAGGAAGGGAAGGAACCTTCTGTACCTTTTTCCTTTGATATGTTTTGGTGATTGGGGATGTTGGCTTGACAATAGGGATCTGAGGAGTATCAATTGAAATGAATGGTGTGGGTAGGTCATCAGTTGGGTGATCAGATGTGGGCTATGACATTGATGCCTCACCATGGGAATGAGACATAACTATCATTGTAGAGAACAATGGTGTCTCTTGTCCAGAAAAGTCCTTACTTGGTCTTTTCATGTTGGAGAATACCTTCCCTTTGGGAGGTTTTGGTACATACACCTCTTGAAAAGAGGGTAGATCCATCAATTCCTTTACTAGAATCTCTTGTACAAACGTAGGATACATATAAAAGCTTTTGGTTTTGGTATCCAGGTTTGACATTAAATCATTGAAAATCATTTGAGAGAAATTAAACTTTCTAGAGGTGGCTAAGCAGACTAGAGCATAAGCTAAGGTACTGCTGAACTCACTCCATCCAGTTGTTTTTCTAGAAATACAATGTTGAAGGTTATGAACAAAGAATCTCCACTGAGGTGAAAATTTGCTCTTGCAGAACTTGTAAACCTCAGTGGAACCTTCATACCCCATACGACTAATTGATTGGAAGAGATCTTCCTTGGACAGAGAGGTAATACCTGAGGCATCATCTAGTCGTAGATGAATGCGAATACAGCCTTCTGTGATGGTTAGAGGTTTATCAAAAACCTTTGATTTGATGACCTGATTGCCATCTTCAGTGTGAATGGAGGCATTGGCCCATAACTGATGCATGTGCTCCACATAGATTGTGGGATTGACAGTTAATGCGTAGGCGACGTGTGAGGATTTTAGGAAATCCACAATTTGATGAAAACCGTCTGCTTGCTTGGGTTTCTGTAGCATTTCCAACTCATTGTGATCATCTACAAACACCAGTCCTGCCATCTTCTTGATCGAAACTAGGGTTACGCACTGGTAAGTAAGAATTCGAGAGAAAGAGAGAGAGAAGATGAACACTTGTAGGAAATTCAAAGAGTCGTTTGGATTTTGGCGGTCAAAGAGATATTTATAGGTGGAGGGTTTCAGTTAGAAGCAGTACTAAGTACCCTAGCAGCATTAACAAGCCCGCAGTACTAACCCATATTAGCAGTAGTAACACATACTAGCAGCATTAACACAGACTAGCAGTATTAACACAGACAAGCAGTAGTAACACATACTAGCAGCATTAACACGGACTAGCAGTATTAACACAGACTAGCAGTAGTAATACTGTCTGGCAGTAGAAATAAGATAAGCAGTAGTAACTTTGCATTAGCAGTATAAACCACCAAGCAGTAGTAACCATACTTAACCATATTTGAACTGGCAGCAGGATTAATAGTGAGAGCAGTATTAACTTACCTAGAAGTATCGAGTTTCCAATTCAACAGAGTAATCTGAAACACTTAAACACACATAGTTAGCAGCACCATGCACAATAGATTATGAGAAAGTAAACATGAAGGAATTTATATAGAAATGGTACATAAAGAAAATCAAAAGATGCTTATTCAGTGTTTATCATGCCCACACTTGTAACCAAGAATGTGAATCTACCAACATCAAAAGCTTTTGTGAATAGATCAGCAAATTGGTTACTTGTGTGTACTTTCAAAACCTGAATTAGCTTCTTTTCATTGCAATCTCTAATAAAATGGTACCTAATTTCTATATGTTTGGTTTTAGAGTGCTTGACTGGATTATTAACAATGCTAAGAGCACTGTTGTTGTCAATAAAGATTGGAGTGTGAAGAAAAGTACCACCATAGTCCAACATCTGATTCTGAATCCATAGTACTTGTGAGCAGCAGCTTGCAGCAGCTATGTACTCTGCTTCTGTTGTAGAGGTGGACACTGTGGTTTGCTTTTTACACTGCCATGAAACTAGTCTTGCACCCAGAAACTGAGATCCTCCTGATGTAGACTTTCTATCCAAGTTTGCACCACCCAAGTCACTATCACAATATGCAAGTAGATCAAATGGTGAGTCATGAAGATACCAAAGACCCAACCTAGATTGTCCTTTGAGATATCTGAAGATCCTCTTGACTGCTTGAGAATGAGATTGCTTAGGTCTTACTTGAAATCTGGCACACACACAGATAGCAAACATAATATTTGGCCTTGAAGCTGTTAGATACATGAGGGGGCCTATCATAGATCTATAGTGATGAACATCTACATCCTCCCCCTCAAGATCTGCAGTGATCTGTTTGTGTGTTTCCATAGGTGTGCTTGCAGGATTTGAATCTGAAAATCCAAACTTTGTAAGGATATCCTGCACATACTTGGATTGACTGATGAAGATACCATCTTTCTTCTGTTTAACCTGTAGCCCATGGAAGAATGTAAGTTCACCCATGGAGCTCATCTTGAATCTTTTATGCATCAGGTCCTCAAACTCCTTGCACATATAATCTTTTGTGGATCCAAATATGATATCATCCACATAGATTTGAACAAGTAGGATGTCCTTCTTCTTCCTTTTAATGAACAGAGTCTTGTCAATGATTCCTCTTTCAAAACCATTTTCCAAGAGATAGGTAGACAGAGTGTCATACCATGCTCTTGGTGCTTGATGTAGCCCATAGAGTGCCTTCTTCAGTTTATATACTTTATCAGGAAAGTTGGGATTTTCAAATCCTGGAAGCTGACAAACATACACTTGTTCATCAATTGTCCCATATAGAAAAGCACTCTTGACATCCATCTGAAATACTCTGAACTGCATGAAAGAAGCATAGGCTAGAAACAGCCTAATTGCCTCAATTCTGGCTACTGGTGCAAATACTTCTTCATAGTCTATTCCTTCTTCTTGTGTGTACCCTTGTGCCACAAGTATGGCCTTATTCTTTATTACAATTCATCTCTCATCTTTCTTGTTCCTGAAAACCCATTTAGTACCAATTGCCCTTTGTCCTGGTGGAAGGTCAACTACATCCTATATATCTTGCATCTGAAACTGCAGCAGCTCCTCTTGCATTGCCTCTATCCAACTTGGGTCTTTCATTGCATCATAAGCCTTTTTGGGTTCAATCTGGGATAGAAAGCAAGATAACAACCCTGACTGCAAGTCTTTCAATCCTCCTAACTTACTTTGATGCCTTGTGATCCTAGGAGAATTGATGTCACCAATCACCAACTGAGGAGGATGATTTTTCTGAGTTCTTGTTTGATGTGCAGCCTCCTCATTGATATTTGCATCCAGATTAGAGTCATTCTTCTCAGGAGTGCTTCCACCATATACTGAAGAATTTTCTTCATCAGTATCATCTTCTGACAGTATGGGCATCTCAGGACCTGTGTTTCCTGAATTTTGAGCATCCTCTTTATCACTCTTATTCTCTTCATCACCTTTGTCCTCTTCATCTGTTTTATCATCTTCATCCTGGTCTGGATCAGAATCTTCTGATTCTGAAGTATCATTCTTTTCTTGCTGGCAAAATTCAACAGGATTTACTGTAGGTATTGGAAACAACACAAACTCTGAACTCTGTGCTTGTACCTTTTCTGAGCTTGTTCCTGCATTTTGCACATTACTAAAACCCAAAGCATTAGTTAGTGAGTCAATGTCAAACAACCAATCAGGACCTGTACCAATTTGATTTGGTGTGTTCTCATTGCATTTGACATTGTCACTTTCCTCTATAATCCTTGAAGAACTATTAAAAACTCTATATGCTTTACTCTGAGATGAGTATCCAACAAGAAATCCATCTTCATATTTGCTTTCAAACTTACCTAAGTGAGATTTGGTGTTGAGAATTGTGCAAGGACACCCAAAAGGTTTGAAAAATCCAATAAAAGGTTTCTTCTTGTTAAAAAGTTCATAAGGTGTCTTGCCTTGAGATTTGACTACTAGAACCCTGTTTTGGACATAACAAGCAGTATTAACTGCTTCTGCCCAAAAGGTGATGGGTAGCTTTGAATCTACCAACAGAGATCTAGCAGCCTCAATTAGTATCCTATTTCTCCTCTCAGCAATACCATTTTGTTGAGGAGTTCTAGGAGCACTGTATTGTCTCTCAATACCTTTAGTCTCACAAAAGTTGTTTAGGTCATTGTTTTTAAATTATGTTCCATTATCAGATCTGATGACTTTAACTCTTAGATTAGTTTGGTTTTCAATCCTAAGAACAAAGGATTTGATCAGTCCACTGGTCTCATCCTTTGTCCTCAGAAAATATACCCAAGTAAATCTAGAGAAATCATCAACAATGACTAAGCAATAGGATTTCTTTCCAATACTCATCACATTAGTAGGACCAAAGAGATCCATATGCAATAATTGAAGAGGTGAAGAGATTGTATTTATTTCTTTGGACTTATGAGAGTTTTTGTGTTGCTTGCCTTTAAGACAAGCAACACAGTGATCATCACATGAAAACACTTTTTGAGGTAAACCTCTTACAAGGTTGTTTTTCACAAGAATGTTCATTGTTTTAAAATTCATGTGACACATCCTTCTGTGCCAAAGAGATGATTCATCTACAGAAGCTTTTGAAAATAGACAGTTTAATGATGAATCAGATGATACATTCTCTAAGTCCAAACAATAAACATTATCCTTCCTAGGAGTTCTAAGTAGTATCATATTTTCATCAACTACCTTGAATCCTGGAGCAAGGATAATACATTCAGTCTCAGTAAATAATATACTATGTTTCATGTCACAGACCTATGATACACTTAACAGGTTGTATCTCAATTGCTCAACATAGTATACATCTTCAAAGGACATCTTACCTTTTGATACCATACCTTTTCCACTGATCTTACCTCCTGCTGGATTGTCACCAAAAGCAACATGTCCTCCATCAAACTTTTTGAAGTTTTGAAGGCAGGCCATGTTACCTGTCATGTGCCTAGAGCAACCACTATCTACAAGCCAAATGCTCCTTTTCTTGAGATGTTGGTTGCCCTGCACATAAGATAAAACAGTTAGTTTTTAGAGGGAACCCAAGCCAAAGTGGTCTTGGGTTGCCCTTTCTCATCAACATATTTATAATCAGTAATCTTAGTCTGGATGAGATGATCAGATTTAGGAATCTTATGGCTGGAATACTTTGTCAAAATTATGGGCTTGGTAGCATTAACACTGGTAACAACACTATCCTTGTTAGCAGTACTAACATGGTTAGCAGTAGTATTGCTATCAGCAGCACTATTTCTGTTATAAGTACTATTTGACGTAGCAGTACTAACAGGTTTCTTGACTTTTGGAACCCAAATCTTGACAAAGTTGTTTGCTTTCTTGTTCTGTGAGTTACTCCTTGACTTTTTTGTAGTATTTTCTTTTGATTTAGCAAACTTATTCTGAATATGAGATTTCAAAGGTGCTGTTTTCACATTCTCAGCCATGTGGTTCCTTTTTGATTTCTTCCTATAACCAACAGAATTTTGATGTTGTCTTTGAAAAGTAAATCTTTGGTTAATAGGATTGAAATAACAGTGTTTGGCTAGATGATTTAACTTTCCACAAACAAAACATGGCTTTGGTCTATTGACTTTGCTTAAATCAATTCCCTGTTTTTGAGCCCACTGATTATTTATATTTCTCTGATTTCCCCTTATTTTATCATGTTTATGGGGCTTGTTCTGTTGACAAGTACAGGGATTTACAATAGAGGTTTGCATATAGTGAACTCCCTGTACCTTTTCTTTTCCTTTCCTGGAGGTCTCTGCTTTCTCACTCTTAACAGTCTCTTTCTCTGTCTTGGACATCTCCACTTTATCACTCTTGATAAATGGTTTACCCCCTCTCTCATTTGTAAGGATGTGGTTTTCTAAGGGAATATCTTTATGGTCTTCCTCATTCTTACTCTCAGAATTCTCTTCTTCAGAGTCTGCCCCAACCACTACTTTGTCTAATGGATCTACTTATGTGGCTCCTGCAGATAAGTCATTTTTATCCTGTCTTTCTAAGAGGTCTGAGGTGGGAGGAATATAGTTATTATTGTAAGGTGGAGGGGTGTTGTTGTAGCCTATACCTCTCTTTAGTTTGTCATGAATTTGAGATTTAAGTAAAGAGTCCATTTCTTTATAAGCATTGGAATATTTCTCAATGTCTAGTTTGGCCTTCTCAAATTCACTCTTAACTTTTTCACACTCCTCTCTAGACTTTTCTAGCTCAATCTCTAACTGATTCTTCTCCCACTTCCAGTAGTTGAGATCATATGAATGTTGAAGTTCATTAGCTTGATATGCCTTTATTTGTTCTTCAAACTTCTCAACAATCACAACATACTCTCTTCTATCTTTCTCTAACCTTTTAAGGTCATCACACATGCTCTGATTGTGATCCCTGTACTTTTTAACAGTTTCAAGACAGGTTTTAGAGCAAAGGTTAGATTTTACCTCAGTGGGGATTACAGTACTTGAAGACTCTGTAACCTTAGCCATCAATGCCTGGTTCTGAATTGCCTCCTCTGCTTGATCACTCCAATCAAAGCCCATCCCTTCTTGTGAAACAAGAGCTTGAGATGAATTCCTGTTGTAGTTAGTAGACTTTGGTTGTTGATTATTGCTTCCATGCTGTTGAGTAGTTCCTCCTCTGCACTCTCTTGCAAAGTGTCCCAGATTATGGCATTTGTAGCATTCCACTTTGGATTTATCAAATCCAGCACCATCTTCTCTTCTAATGGTAAAATTGTTTCTGCCTGTTCTTTTGATGAATCTTTTGACTCTCATGGTGAGCATTGTCATCTGCCACTTGATATCCATCTCTTCAAGGTCATCTACATTGATCTGCTCTAGATCATCACTGATAAGAGCAGATTTAGCATGACTAGCAAGGAATGCTTCCAAAACAGAATCATTGGACCCATCCTGTTTTGAGCCATAAGAAGTACTAACTGATTCTGTATTAGCAGTAGAATCAGTAGTGGATGATAGGAGGGCAGCATTATGAGAGTATCCAGATGGCCTTTTCTTAGATTCAACTTCTGCTTCAAACACCCTTAGATCATTGTAGAGATCATCAAGCTCCTTATCCTCCAGATTATCATTCTGTTTAAAGGATACAGTGTACATCACCCATTCTTCACCAAGAGATCTTAGAAATTTTCTGTTGACATCATCCTGATCCATCTTGACACCAACAGTGGCCAACTCTCCAATCAACTTGTTGAATCTATCAAAGGTTTGAGTCATGGACTCATTCTTTGTAGACATAAAATTCTCATATTGTTGCTTGAGAATTGCCTTCTGATTTCTCTTAGTGCTTTTAGTACCTGAAAATCTCTTCTCCAATGCATTCCACAGGATTTGAGCATCAGAACAGTTGCAAAACTGATGTTGGTATTCATTAGGAATTGCCAAGAGCAGAGTGCTCAAGGCTTTCATCTCAGTCTGCCTTATCTTTCTTTCTCCATCAGTCTTTGGTGGAGTTCTCTTGCCATCTGCTCCTATCTTTCCTCAATCAGAGGGACCATTCTCAATGATGTCCCACATTGAGTAGTCTGTAAGAAGAATGTACTGCCTGATTCTGATTTTCCACATGTCAAACTCATTGGGTTTGAGCATGGGGACCTTTGAAACAAGAACACTATCATGAGATCCGTCCATGATGATTTTTGATTTCTGAGTAGAAGGCTCTGATACCACTTATCAGGATCGAAATTCTAAACAACAATTTAAACTAAACACTCAGAAACTATGTTAAATAAGTCGCGGAAAAACACTTTAACAGTAAATCAATCAAACAGTGTATAAACTCAAATCACAATTTATATTGATTTAACTTAATGATTACAAACAAAACCTCAATTTGTTGAACAAGCTCAACAGACGTTCAATACTTCTCTATTGAAAGGACTACAAAGAACCTTGAGGTTAATTCTCTCTTTTTAAAAGTATAAAACTATCAAAAACTATTAAATACTTCTAGAATATATATACAGAACTGATTACAAGATAATTACAAAATAAATATTGATCTTTAGCATCCATTCCATAATTATCTTCATCATTATCTTCAGCTCCTAGTCTTTCGTATCAATCCATCTTTATCAACATTATCTTCAGAATCTCAGAAGCAGCATTAATCTTCTAGCAGCATTAATCTCCTCAGCAGTACTAACCATGCTTGCAGTATTAATCATGCTAGCAGCATTATTCTTTAAGCAGTACTAACTACTAGCAGTACTAACTCTCCAAGCAATACTAACTACTCTTCTAGCAGTACTAACCTTTCAAGCAGTAGTAATTACTAGCAGTAGTTTTCTTCAAGTAGCAGTATTAATATCTTCAGCAGTATTAATCTTTAAGCCCAGCAGTAGTATCCATCCTTAGCACTTTTCAGACCCAACACATATATTATCAAATGTTTATTATTTTGATGTTATACCAGATTGGTATGTTTGAATTATTAACGTTAGTTGTGTTACGGTTTTTATTACATGTTGTTTATTATTAACACATGTGACTTGATTATGAATTTTAGGGATAAAAGGACTTTCACAACTGAAGCCAGGTGTGTTAGGACTGTGATGGTCTGAGCAAGGGTTATGTATATATAGTGCCCACGAATTTATTTCGTGTGGTAGGCCACAACCGATATTGATTTGATCTGGTCGGGGTGTGTGCGATTAAATTGTGGCGACTGTTGTGGTTAGTTACCTAGGTGAGATATTGTGCCGGAGTGCCAATTTATTCAAAATTGATTTGTAATGCCTGAGAGTCTACTTTATGACTAAATGATTTATGGCATTATGTCAAAGTAATTTTATTGAATTATTATCTGACATGGATTTACTCACTAGACCGTATGGTCTAACCCTCATTTTGTTTTCAAAAATATGCATTTCAGGTGGATTTTGTATTGAGAATTGCTAGCCTGGGAAAAAGGATAAACAATATTTATTGTGATGAAGGTTGTCTCCAATTACCGGTCCGCTAGTATTGATCGGATTGTTTATATTATGTATCAGTTGGGTGATCATAGATCGGTAAGGATCTAAATCTCCGATTATAATTTATTATTGCGGTTAGAATTATTTCTTTCCGTTGTTGTATTTGAGGTGATTCTGGGAAGATTATTTTAGTTTATTCTTTTCGAATCAAATTTGGATGGTTTCACATTATTGTGGTTAATTTGGAAATCGGGTCGTTACAGATGGTATCAGAGCCTTAGTTTAAGTGGACTAGGTTGCTGATAGCCTAGACTTAAGCTGAGAGACAATATATATTGATTTTATCAATAAATATTATAAGAATTTGGTGGTTGTGAGCTTTTCTTAGTATAGAAAAGTGGTTTAAGTGAATGAAGTATTTGTGATTCTTGTTAGGACTGAAAGTCCTATGTGTTGAAAGTGGAATAAAGTATTTATAAGGGTGCATAATGTAATTAATTAATAGTTGTTTTAGTTGTTGGGCCTGAAGCCCATAAGCCCAATATGGTTGTAAGCCTAAATATATAAAGGCTTTATTAGTTCATTTATTCAGTTCGGCAGTTTAGTAGTAAGTCTCATATTTCCAGATTACTAGTCAATAGGTTTACTCTCTCTGATCAGAAATCCTTTCTGTAAACCTGTAACCCTTTGATTGCATATTAATCATATGACTAGTAGTTGTGACTTAAATACTGTCCATCATTGAATATTTGCTGTTGATTGCACTGTACTGGGATCTACAATTGGTATCAGAGCAGAATCGAATAAATTTTATTCGATACGATCAAAAAGGTTTGATCCAGAAAAGTTTTGTCTAAAACACTTTAATCAATTATTTGCTTAATATTGTTTATCGTATACAATTGGTTTCTGGATAGATTTTTTTAAAGGATCGATTTTTATCTGGGTAATTGGTTTCAGGAAAATTGTTTTCTAGGTTCAAAATTCTTTGAGTCCGGTCTGCATATCTATTTTATCGGTTCTGTCGATTAATAGTTTTGTGGATTGATTTATCGATCGAATGTGGTTTTAAAATCAAATTTTGTTTGTTTGAGTAAAGGTCGATTGATTGATTAATCTTGGTTGATTAAATTTTTTGGGTGCGATTGGTTTTTCTGGGTCGATCGTTCGTCAAATTCATTGAGTTTATCGGTCCTTAGTCTTATCTGTTATCGATTTTATTGGGCTATCTGTTATCAATAGACCGGTATCAATTGACCGGTATTAATTGACCGGTATTAAGTTGTTGACTGATACACTACAATCGGTATTAATTGACCGGTATTGATATTTGAAGTTTTGACCGGTATTGATATTTGAAGTTTTGACCGATATCAATTTTTTATTGGTATCGGCATTCATCATTTATAATATTAACATGGCATCTCTTTTCTCTCTGTGCAATTCTATGGTTGGCGGCTGTTGATATACTTTACACATCGCATGCATATTCTTATATCTCACATACATATATAACTATTGCATACATACTTATATATAGTATCATCATCCCACGCATACATTCATTCATACATATATATATATATATTTCTGGAACTTCATCTCCGGGCGCCCGGTATTCTTCAATCGCCCGACACCTAATTCGACCGGTGCCTTGCAAATCGACCGGTGCCTTGCAAAAGACCGGTGCCTTGCAAAATACCGGTGCCTTGCAAAAGACCGGTGCCTTGCTCACTCTCTTGACCGGACCATCAATCGACCGGTATCTCTCGCCCGGTGCCATCATCTCTCGGACATTCTCCTCGACCGGTACCTCGACGCCCGGTCCCTTACGGCTCCCGGTGTCCAGCGAACCATATCTCTCGACAAGAAACAAGATTTGAGATATTCTATCATTTCTTTTCGAAAGCTTTTCGGTTGTTTCGGTGTGACCGTGAACAAAGATTTTCAAGTTTTAAATTGGCAAGGGTTGTTTACAAAGCTTAAACGATCGTTTTTGATCGAAAATTTTTCACCCATATCAAGTTTTTAAATTCTCGTTCAGTTTCCGAAAAATCTTCGGTTGCTTCGTTCGAGAGTTTGAGCGACTGTTTCGAGATTTAATCAGTTGAGGGAGCTTAAGGGAACATAAACGATCATTTTTAGTCGAAAAGTTTTATCCCATACTGATTTTTTAAATTTTCGATCATTTCCCGAAAAGTTTTCGGTTGGTTCGTTTGTGATCGTGGGTTGATCGTTTGAGTTTTAATCTGTTAAGGGCTGATCAGGGAGCTTCAACGAGCGTTTTGCATTGAAAATTTCTAACCGTTTTCGAGTTTTGCAGGTGTGTCTCGTTGGAGAAGATGATGAATAGTAACTAACGAATTCCGTTAGTTTGCCGTTAAGTTCTTTACTTTTTGGTCCTTTTTCCGTTAGTATGGTTAGTCAGTTAGTTTGGTTAGTTTTATTTCATTTTTGGTCCATTTTCGTTAGTTTTCAGTTAATTCCGTTAGAAGTTTCAATTTTACACTTTTAGTCCCTCTAGTTAGTAGTTTTAGTATTTGTCATTTTTAGTCCTTCTAGTTTTAAGTTTCAGTTTGCGTCATTTTCAGTCCTTCTAGTTTTAAGTTTTAGTTTGTGTCGCTTTTAGCCCCCAGTCTTCATAGTTTCAGTAGCTTGTCATTTGTGATCCTAAAATTTCAAGTTTCACTCGTTGTCACTTTTAGTCGTTGCACGTTAATTCTTTCATAGTCTGTCAAGTTTAGTTCCTAGACTTCAAGTTTATCAAGGTGATATCTCATTAAGATGGGATTTGGATATGTTGCTGAGCTTGAAGAGAAGAATAATGAGCTCGACTTAGCTTTAACTTTTTACGTAAAAAGGGCAAACCAATATGCTGATGAGAACAACACACTGAAAGAGGAAGTTAGTGCATTAAAGAAAATTAATGAAGATCTTCTGACAAAGACTTCTGGGCTGAATGATGAGAAAATACTGAGACTGGAATCTGAGAACTCTGAGCTAAAAGGAAAGATCTCTGATTTGGAGCAAAAGATTGCAAAAGACAAATCCGATTTTGAGAATAAAGAGAAATCTTTTGCAAATAAGTTCTCAGATTTTTCGAGAAAATGTGCTGATGAGAAGAAAGAAGTTGAGCTGAAATGCATAAAACTTTCTCAGCAAGTTTCTGATTTTCAGAAAGTAATCATCCTTGAAAGAGAAAAGTTTGCAAAAGAAAAGAAGACCATTGAACAAAAGAATGTTGGTTTCTTCAAAGAAATATCCGGCCAGAGAAACAATGCTGAGAAGGGATTTGAGGAAGAGAGAAGCATGTTTGAGACTGAGATTAAAAAGCTGACTGCCAAGTTATCTGAACTATCTGCAAATGCATTAAAAGAGCAGAAAACGAAGTCTGAGTTCACGAAGAAGATTGACCTGCTTGTTAAAGAAAGAGACAACTTCGCTTCAACGATTAAAGTGCTTGAAAAATCGGTATCAAGTTCAAATCAGAAATCTGTCTCTTCACAAAGGTCAGTTAAATCATTTGATCAGATTCGTAACACTAACCTTTTCTATGATAGCAATATAGATGGTTCAGGTACACATTAAAGAAGAAGGAGATACAAAGAAGAGGAACTGGTCTGGAAGAAGAAACCAGTTAAAGATGAGCTGAAAGAAAGAGGATCGTGGGTACATGCGTCTAATGCCAAGAAGAACAAAGCGAGTAAAGGTAAACCTGATCATATCTACTCGAAAGATCAATTACACAAATTATCAGGTAAGAAAAACCACTGTTCTAATTGTCGTACACATGATCACATTCACAAAACCAGTGATCATTTCTGGTATGGTTCTTATTCTATATCCCCCACAAGAACTGCAACTAACATTCGAGGACCCAAATACCAGTGGGTACCAAAGCCGAAAACTGATTCTTTGTTGCAGGCACCTACTGTCAAGGGGGAGTAGAAGAACAATGGCTTCTAAGTAAATCAGCTTAGAACCCGGACTTCAACGAAGTTTGGCTTCTGATCACATGACAGATCAGGACCCGTTCTTCAAACGTTCAGACTTGGATATTTTGCAAATATCCAGGGGGAGCTTAATAGATCTATATTGTTCTATAATGATTTGAGGGGGAGCTTAAGTGTAAGTATCTTCTAATCTAGATCTCTGATTGTTTGAAAGAAGAACAACTTTCGAACATGAAAAATGTTTTCTGAAATGTTCAAACCACTTCTGGTTCTCAAAAGATTTTGTGAATTTAGAAGTGTGATTTTAAATGTTTTTCAGTTTTTGAGCTTTAATGTTTAACTGACTGTGTGTTTCTAAAGATCAATACTTGCGTATTATCTTATCCTTATACTGTAACGTATTCACACACATAGGTTCAGTACTTCATTTGTATTTGTTATTACCGTGTCTCATAACGAACAAATTTTTCGATGGTAATACCCCCGTTTGATATTCAATGTTGTTGAGCATCTATCATTATTTCTAATCTTGTGCTTTCATTGCTAAATTGTTTATATTTGTTCATATAAACAAAATATCCAGTTCTTTGATACCCTAACCAGTTTATTTGATCTGATTGATACATTGTCAGTTTTTCAAAGTTCAATTGCTCAAATCTCCTGAGCATACTTTTTGACAGAGTTATCTTATTTGAGCTTAAATGTTCAAGTTACACTGTTGAGCAATCATTTTGTTAGGACTTACATGGGATTTGCGTGAGAACTTAAACAGTACTTCCATGGATTCACGTAAACTAGTGTTTCCTACCCCGGAAGTTATCCTCGAGTGATTGAGGGGTGAGGGGTCATAAATCAAAGAGTGGGGGAGATAACTCATCCGGTTGAGTTTTTCTCATTGTGCTGAGCGGAAAAATGTAAATGAGAGTTCGGTTAGAAGTGAGCTTTAATGAATAAAAAGAAAGAGGGTGTGAGAACAGAGTTAAAAGAATATGAAAACTCTGCACCAAACACTTTCTGAGACGGGCAGCCACATCTACTGATTGGTTCACATTCTTTGGTAACCATCATTGAAAAGGCACCTAGCCCATGCCAACTCTTGCATTAACCCCACCAGCTACTCGTTTCTTTCTTAACAAAGAAATGTTTCATTTTCTTTGGGGACGCAACATATATGCTATCTAATCTTCACTCGGAAGATTTAGATATTGAAAAAGATGGAAAGTTGCCCCACCTTCGCACCTCTTTCATGCACATTGAGTCTGTGGAATATCTGTTGTTGTCTCAACAGTTTACACAATTTGAGCCCGATATAGCTAAGTAGCTTCAATCATTCTACACTTGCACGAGCACACAAGGAATGAGTTTTCTTGTCATAACATTCATAGAAATTCCTTTGTGGTTTTTCGATGATTGAATGGAAGCCCGGGGGGAGTGAACATCACAAAAGCTCCTTTCCAATGTACATCCGTTGTACAAAGTGGCTCTGTGCTTCTTACAGGCATACTAACTGTATCATTTGTTGATTCGGGTTTACAATTCCTAGTATATCATAATTTTAAAAAGATTCGGATATATACATTTCATGAATTGACGGATACTCAGATCACAGGGCGGAGAATGTCATATTATCAAGGGAAGATCAAAGAATGTGTTGAAATTGAAGAGTTTTGATGATCTTGATGCTCACAATCATCAAAAAGGGGGAGAAAGTTTTCAAAGTTCAATTTCAAAGTTATAAATAAAGAAAGTTCAAGTTTTTCAAGATTGGTGAAAATAAATCATTCCATAATGATTCAATTTCTGAATGAAGATGATTCGTGAAAGTTTGCTTTTCTGATGACAGTCTAGAGATCAAAGAGATGAAGATATGAGTTCAATGCTGTTTCTATATTCAAAGATGAAGATTTCAAAGATTGTATTTCTTCTATCCCGTATCATATGGTGTTTTCTTTATGTTGATTCCTCCTACGAGCTGATTGAAACAAGTTCTTAAGCTGAAAGTCTATTCAACTCGCGGGTCAAAGACAAATTCTTTGTTTTAAACTGAAGATGCACCATGGAAAGTCACGTTACTCTCACATTATCTTTCTTGTGTGCTGATTCGATGTGATTGAGTTTCTACAGTTAAAAGATGCGTGATAGTGCATTCAGTCGAGGCTACTGTACATTGAATCTGGTTACAAAGTTGATACTATGAAGACCAAGAGCTTTATTCAAGGGGGAGCGTTGAAAGACATGAAGTCAAGCAACACCAAAGTTCTTCAAAGATTCAAGAGGGAAAGAAGATCAAGGCCTGAAGTTTTTCAAGTGGTTAAGTGCTTTATTCAACTTTAGGGGGAGATTGTTAGGACTGAAAGTCCTATGTGTTGAAAGTGGAATAAAGTATTTATAAGGGTGCATAATGTAATTAATTAATAGTTGTTTTAGTAATTGGGCCTGAAGCCCATAAGCCCAATATGGTTGTAAGCCTAAGTATATAAAGGCTTTATTAGTTCATTTATTCAGTTCGGCAGTTTAGTAGTAAGTCTCATATTTCCAGATTACTAGTCAATAGGTTTACTCTCTCTGATCAGAAATCCTTTCTGTAAATCTGTAACCCTTTGATTGCATATTAATCATATGACTAGTAGTTGTGACTTAAATATTGTTCATCATTGAATATTTGTTGTTGATTGCACTGTACTGGGATCTACAATAGTTCGTCTAAATTTGAGAGAATTAAGTCGCGCTATGGCTTAATTTTATTTTATTATTGGTTTATTGGTTGGTGGGAGGAAAGTTTTGTCTAGTGCAAATTTAAGAACTATCGTACCGATTTGTGCGTATGAATCGATGGAAAGACGATTATGTGAATCTCATTTCGGATGTCTCTTGGGAGTTATTTAAAAAGTGATAAATTTGAACGGTTAAAAATGTATGGATTTTTAGATGGTGTTACGCTATTGTTATTTTGAGATTTGAAGGCTTTGGTGGTAACGAGTGACTTTCTAAACAGAGAACTTATGTTTTTGTTTGATTTGATGATAATTACGGATGTGTTTATTTTACTCCGTTTGGACATTGATAAAATGTAAGATTAGGTTGGTTGATAGTGTTCAGTATTGATTAAGGATTTTGAATTGAAATATATTCCTTAAGTGTAAAGGAATGCAATTGGTTAAGTTAGCTCCGTTTGGAAATCGATAAGTACGTTGTATTTTGGAGCATTTGGTATTATTCGTGATGATCGGGTGTGCAAAAATTGTTGAGTATCTTAATTATGGATTTTGGAGGAACCATTTGGTTAAATTTAATCTAGCAAGTGGATATGTGGATTTGGTGTTTGATCTTATTTTAAGCTTGTTTAAGTAATGACAAGTAATCATTGATATATTATGATAGTGTGGGAAAATGAAAATGGTATTTTGAAAGTAAGTGGTTTTGATAAAAGTAAGAAAGTTGTTGGGTGATATTGAAATTGTAAAGTTATGTTTAAAATTGGCTTTTGTTGGGCATATTTGCTCCGTGGGAGAGTATGAGGAAGAGCTTTGGTGCAATTTTTAGCTAAGGAGTTTGGTAAGTTATTTCGGAGATTGAAATTAAGGCTTGCATTTTTTTAGTAAGTTTTATATTGAAAGTTTTTGTTTTATGTTTTTAAAAAGGCTTTGTAAAAAGTGGTTAGCCTTGGTGAGTTATTATTTCTTATTTACAAAGGGCGCGGTGTTAAATATCGGGATCCTGTTTCCGTGGCAATTGAGTGTTATTGAAAATGTAATGTTCGGTTGTTAAGGAATTCCTTGGTGTAAATTTCAAGTGAGGAATACAAGGACGACCTTGTGATAAGACAGTTTTTTAGCGGCTAATATATTTAGTTAGGCGTTTATGTTTGTTGTGGTATTTGTGAATTCCAAAGTTAGGCGCGTTTGAAAAAAAGGTAAGTCCTGATATGGTTAAAGCAAGTAATGTATGTCTTGATATTATATTTCATAGATTCGAAGTATTGAATTTTAAGTTTGGAAGTGAAATGTTTATTATATCAGTTTAATCAGAGTTGCGCAGCGAAAGCATGGTATTCGTGTTATAGTTTCAAAGATGGTTCAATATGTGAGATTGGTTATGTAAAGGTTCTTTGGGGGTTACCTAAAGGCATTGATGTGTTGCAAACATTTGAAATCGGTTTGTTAGTATTTATTCTCGGTTGTTGCTTGAATGAATTCTGGGACGGAATTCGTGTTGGTGATTTTAGTGAAATCATCGGTCATTTTGTATAATTGGATTCACAATATAATAATGGGGTTGGTAGCTAAGCCATAACACGAGTTAGGAGGTGTGGAATGCACACTCATGTAAGCTAACTATAACCCGAGATAGTTGGACGGTCGTTTGGTGGTTTGTAACTGAAACAGTGCACCGAACGGGTTATGCCGCGGGTTAACCCACACGGGTACCCGCGCCGTGCATTGGTTTGTGGGGTTGAAACAGTGGCCCGGGCGGGTGATGTGGCGGGCTAACCCGCGCCGAGCACTATTGCAGATTTTGATTTTGTAACCCCCCTAATCCTTTTGTAACCCCCAAAATCTCTTTGTAACCCCCACCCCCACCATGAAGTCCAACAATCAAATCTATTGAATGGAAATTATTATCGGTCTTTAATATAGCGTCATTTATGATTCTTTAGGTGTTTAAATAGGATCGATTTATGCCATAATCGATACCGGGGAATTGAGATTATTCTCAAGTGAATTTCGTGATACCCAGGCAGAATAGGGTCGAAATATCAATTAAGGAAAGCGATCTCTTACGCGATCTCACATTCTTATCCAAGTCGATCACTCTCTCATCTTTCTCTCCATCGATTTCTACACTCACTCCCAACAATCTTAAGTGATATTCCTTATCGTGTGAGAGATGGAGAGTGATCAGTCCATGAGAGATATGACAACCAAGTTCACCAAGCTTGAAAAATTCGAAGGTGTCGACTTTCGAAGATGGCAGAAGAAGATGCATTTCCTGTTGAAGACATTGAAGGTACTATACGTGCTAAGAACTCCTATGTCGGAGGTGATGGAAGACGAGATGTTGGAGATGACCCGACGTCGTGGCAAATGGGAGAACGACGACTACATCTGTCGTGGTCACATTTTGAATGGTATGTGTGACTTCCTCTTTGACGTTTATCAAAACGTCGAATCTGCCAAAGAGCTATGGGACTCTCTTGAGTCCAAATACATGGCGGAGGATGCTTCTAGTAAGAAGTTCCTCGTGAGTAATTACAAAATGGTGGACTCGAGGCCTGTGATAGAGCAATATAATGAACTCCTTCGCATTTTAGGCCAATATGCTCAACACAATAGGAATATGGACGAATCTATCTCCGTATCGAGCATAATTGATAAATTGCCCCCCTCTTGGAAAGATTTCAAACACATGTTGAAACACAAGAAGGAATAGTTGTCCCTTGTACAACTCGGTAGTCACTTGCGCATAGAGGAATCTCTTTAGGCGCAAGAGGCTGAGAAACCTAAGATAAAAGAGGTTTCTGCCCCTTCGGTGAACATGGTGGAAGAGGGAAATCCAACAACTTCAAGGGAAAACGCAAGTTCAATGAAGCCAAGAAAGGGCCCAACAAAAAGGTTAAATTAACCTGTTGGACCTGTTGGATGACCGGCCATCTCAAGCGGGATTGTCGGGTTGTCAAGAATATGAATGGAGCAAGCACAAGTGGTGGTGGGAAAGGATCCAAGGATCAACACCCACGGCAAGGTCAGTTTATTGACTTTGGTTTTAATTCAAACTTGAATTATGTACCACTAAAATCCGAATCATTTTATGTGCAGGATGATGATGATGCTTAGTGGATTGACACGGGTGCCTTGAGTCATGTGTGCAAGGATCGACGTTGGTTCACCTCTTTGGAATCGGTTGTAGACGGGTTCATGCTACACATGGGGAACGAGTCAAATGCTCCCATTCTTGGATGCGGCTTAGTTAGGCTAGAGTTTAGTTCTAGCAAAATAATTGAACTTATTGACGTTTTGTTTGTACCACAAATTCGAAAGAACTTAGTTTCCGGTAGTGTCTTGAATAAGTTAGGATATAGGCAAGTGTTTGATTCCGACAAGTTTATCTTGTTAAAAGGTGGCTCTTTTGTAGGATTTGGCTATTTGTTAAATGACATGTTTATGTTGAGTTTGAATAAAAATAATTTTGTTTCAAATTATGTTTATGTTGCAAATGAGAATTGTGTTGATTCTATTTTATGGCATGCAAGGCTTGGTCACGTTAATTTTAAACGAATGGTTGAAATGTCAAAATACGGTCTTATTCCGGCTTTTGACGTTAAAACCGAAAAATGTAAAATTTGCATGTTGACAAAGATCACTAGACAACCTTTTCTTAATGTGAAAAGGGATTCGTCGGTGCTTGAATTAATTAGTGATATTTGTGATTTGAATTCAACTCCGTCTTTTGGTAATAAAAGGTATGTTGTTACTTTTATTGACGACGTTTCCCGGTTTTGCTATATGTTTTTATTGCACTCAAAAGATGAAGCGTTAGAAAATTTTAAAATTTATAAAACGAAGGTTGAATTGCAAATGAACGGTTTTATTAAATGTTTATGCACCGATCGTGGTGGGGAATATTACGATTCCATGTTTTTCCAATCTGTAGGAATCATTCATGAGACCACGACGCCTTATACACCACAACAAAATGGTGTGGCGGAATGGAAAAATAGAATTCTCAAAGAAATGGTGAACTCTGTTATCCTACTCGGGTTTGAGTGATGGATTTTGGGGTGAAGCCATGTTAACGGCTTGTTACTTATTAAATCGAGTTCCCAATAAAAGGAACAAACATCTGACAATATTTAGAAAGTTACTATATTAATTTAGGGTTGAAATAGTATTTTAGAAACTACATGGGTTAAACCATGAATCCTATAAACTACACATGTAGGTTGGCGATAGTTCGAACCCGCCACTGTTTACGCTATGATTATTATAGTCGAGCAAACCGACCAACTATCAAGACCAAGCATTCATAGCTTCACCACATGGATGTCTGGAAAACTTAGTGTAATGGATGATAAGAGAATTTAAGCAATAAGCAATCTTAAAGGGGAAAATTCCTTCTTATTGTTGAATCCATCTGGATATAAACATCACATTATGCTTTTAGGGAAA
Source organism: Arctium minus (assembly GCA_954870635.1). Taxonomy (NCBI): domain Eukaryota; kingdom Viridiplantae; phylum Streptophyta; class Magnoliopsida; order Asterales; family Asteraceae; genus Arctium; species Arctium minus. The sequence continues at coordinate 23,271,188 of OX941081.1, read as the reverse complement.
TAAAAAGTACAATTGCATAAGGAAAGCTTGAAATACAGAGAATAACGGTAGAATCTTGAGGAAGAAGATAGAAGGAATTCCAAGAGAGAGATAGAGAGAGAGAGAGAGAGAGACTTTTCTATTCAATGCCTTTTCCCCATGCACCCTCCTCCACTATGTAGTACCTTTAATTCATGTATTTTCTATTGGGCCTCCTAATTCGGTTACCTCTCCTTGTGGTTTGAATGGAAGGATTTGCAGCCACGTGTCTTTCCAATTACTCATTGTTTGTTGCTACGTGCTCCCCATGTGGTATTGTCGGTATTGTAATATTGGGCATAACATTACACCCCCCCCCCATTGAGAGTAACTTTGTCCTCAAGGTTCAAGGATGGAAAGTTTTCGAACAATGGACTACTATCCTCCCAGGTTGCTTCTTTAGTTGGCAGGCCTTCCCATTGTACCAACACCTGATGAACCTCTTAACTTTTGCATAACAAGTATCTTGATTGCAGAATGGCCATGGGCATGAGGATTGGACCGAAAGTTGTTATAGTCAAAGGCATAGGTAAGTACGACTCATGCTGGGATCCATGACACAGTTTCAGCAGTGATACATGAAATACAGGGTGAATTCTGGCAGTCTGAGGGAGTTGTAACTTATAAGTAAATGTTCCAATTCGATCAATAATTGTAAAGGGCCCAAAGTGACGTTTCCTTAATTTTTGGTTTTGCCTTAGTGCCACTGAAAACTGCCTGTAGGGTTGCAATTTAACCAAAACCAGATCAGCCACTTTAAATTCCACATGTCTTCTGTTTTTATCAGCATGTTTCTTCATTGCACTTCGAGCCGTGAGTAAATTAAGTTTAAGTTGAGACAAGACAGCATTTCGTTCCTTGAGTAATTCATGCAAAACTGGTGAAGTAGAAACAGACAGGTCATATTTAACCATTGTGGGAGGGTTACGACCATAAACCACCATGAATGGGGTAGCACCCAAACTGCTATGGAAGGAAGACTTGTACCAGAATTCTGCCCAAGGTAACAACTTTGACCAATTTGAAGGTTGGGTAGTGGTAAAGCAACGAAGATACTGTTCTACAAACTTATTCAAAGCTTTGGATTGGCCATCGAACTGCAGATGGTAAGAGGAACTCATGGCTAGGTTGTGCCACTAAGTTTGAACAATTGTTGCCAAAATTTACTGGTAAAAACCTTGTCACGATCTGACACAATGGCCTTAGGAAAACCATGAAGTTTAATAATATTGTTAACAAAAGCATGAACCACCTTTAAACTAGTGAAATCCGACTTCAATTGAACAAAATGTACATATTTAGACAAACAATCAATGACAACCATGATAACCGTGTATCCATAAGAAGGAGGTCGACCTGTTATGAAATCCATGGCCACATCTTCCCAAATGTGATTTGGGATCAGAAGAGGTTGTAGTAGACCTGCTGGTTTGGTATGATCATGCTTCGTTTGTTGACAAATCAAACATTCCTTAACAAGATTTGCCACATCCTTAGATAAAGATGGCCAGAAAAATTGACTAGCGATTCGGGCCTTAGTGCGTTTCACACCTGAATGACCTCCCATTGATGAAGAATGGAATTCTCTTAGCAATTGAGTCACCAAGTCAGAAGCCGCAGGTATCACCACATGATCTTGCCACATTAAAATATCATGTTTAACCTGATAATTGGGGTTTGAGTTTAAACCTGAGACATAATATTGTTTAATTTGTTGTAGAATCGGATCATCTTGCACAACCTGTTTAATTCGGTTAATCAATTCTGCTAAGGGAGAGGAATCAATGAGAGAAAAGACCTGGATAAGCCTTCGGCAAGGATGTTCTCATTGCCCGACTTGTATTCGATGGTGAAGTTATACCCCAAGAATTTATTCAACCACTTTTGTTTTTCCGGCGTTTGAATGGTTTGATTGGTGAGGGAACGAAGGCTTTTGTGATCTGTGCGTATAATGAATTGGTGGTCCAACAGATAGTGTCAAAATTTTGAATTGGCTCTAAAATTGCGAATAGTTCCCTCACATAAGTCGATTGTTTCTGCATGTGGGGATTCATATTTCTTCGAAAAGAAAACTATAGGATGTTTTCCCTGACTTAGAACGACCCCTATACCCATCCCTAAGGCATCAGTCTCGAGAATAAATGGAATTGAAAAGTCAGGTAATTGTAGTACTGGAGCATTTGTAATGGCTGACTTTAAGGAACTGAAATCCAAAACTGTATGCTCATTCCAACATAAGTTATCTTTCTTAAGGAGAGATGTTAGAGGATTAGCAATTGAAGTATAACCCCGTATAAAGCGGGGATAGTACCCCGCCAAGCCTAAAAAACCACGCAATTGTCGGATATTTGTAGGAGTAGGCCAGTCCATCATGGCTTTGACTTTAGACGGGTCCATATGAACTCCCTTACCTGAAACCACATGACCCAAATAATCTACTTGATTCATTCCAAAGTGAGATTTAGATTTCTTCGCAAACGAAGAGTAAGCACGAAACAATTCCAACACTTCCCTAAGGTGCATTAAATAGGTTTCCTAAGAGGAGTTGTACACTAATATATCAATGAAGAAAACCAAGATAGATCTGCACAATTAGTTTTTGAAAACAGAATTCATTAAACTCTAAAAGGTAGTCAAAGCATTAGTAAGCCCAAAGGGTATTACTAACCATTCATAAAGCCCTTTGTGATCTAAAAGCGGTTTTATGGCGATCTTCGGGTTTCATTATACCCTGAACGGAGATCCAATCTTGAAAAATAATTGGCACCACACAGCTCGTCCAACAATTCATCTACAGTCGGAAATGGAAAATTGTCTCTGATAGTAATCGCATTTAGTACCCTGTAATCTATACAAAACCTCCAAGAACCATCCTTCTTTCGAACCAAAAGAACTGGGAAGAGAAGGGGTTGGAACCGGGTTGAATAATACCCTGTTGTAACATCTCCTGTACAATTGCTTCAATTTGATTTTTGTGGATGTGGGCATACCTGTATGGGCGAACTTTAATTAGGTTACTACCATCCAACAGGGTATAGCATGATCATGGGAACTTGATGGTGGCAACCCGGATGGTGTGGAAAACACATCCTGAAACTCAGTTAAAAGAGTTTGCAGATCGGCATTTGATTATGAATCTTCAGATGTTTGCAAGGTAGGATTGCTGACTATAAAGAAGAATTGTACTTGATAATACTTAGCTAGAGCTTCCGTGGTTTGTATTATTTGAATGTGGTGGTACTGTGCTGGTTGAGGAAGGGAAGGATTGTTACATGAAAGAATTTTCCAAATAAAATTTAATGGATAAGGCATTGAAGTCAGCGATATGTGGTCCTAGAGGTGCCAGCCAAGCTGTGCCTAGAACCAAATATGCGCTTGTAATAAGCAGAAGATAAACTGGTAAATGTATATTATGCTCCTGAATAACAATATGATGATTGTCTACAAAACCTTTAGATGTGAAATTATTGCCATTACCCACCATGACTTTGAAATTAGGTGCAGGTTGAATTGGCAATTTCAAACAATGAGCTAATCGGACCCAAGGACTCAGTGTCGAAGCGTTGCTAGATTGCTTCATTAGTAGGCTACGCAATGACATTCGCCGTGATGTGATGGCCCAAAGCCCACAATCCTTGGCGAAAGCGGTCTCTCTAGCTAAATTCTTCGAGGAAAAATACGTCTCCATTCCGGTAAGTAAACCTTACATCCCTACTTCCTTTCCTTGCTCAACTACCCCTCTCCCCACCATAAAATCACCCTTAACGTCGTTGTTACCGACCCATTCAAAACCCCTACCAACTGCCTCTAAACAACCGTCTATCAAACAGATATCACCCGCTGAAATGCAAATCCGCCGTGAAAAGCTCCTGTGCTATACCTACGATGAAAATTTTTCACTCGGGCATAAATGCCTAAATCGCCAAGTGCTCTTACTGATAGGAGATGATGAGGAAGTTCACCCTATCACAACTACCAATTCTTTGGATCCTCTTATTACAGAAGAAAACCCTAATTCCTTTTCCCCACCAGACCATCATTTATCATTTAACGCTATTCGGGGCTTTCATGGCAAAGGCACCTTGCGTTTTACAGGGTATCTCAACGGAATGGAACTCCAAATTCTCCTGGATAGTGGGAGCTCTGATAATTTTCTTCAACCTTGGTTAGCTCATTTTCTGATAATTTTCTTGAAATCAACTTGCATTTCCTTGAATCTGGTAGCCTCTACAGTGGAGAATCAGGAATGAAAGCACCAATGTAATGGATGATAAGAGAATTTAAGCAATAAGATAATCTTAAAGGGGAAAAATCCTTCTTATTGATGAAGCTATCTGGATATAAACATCACACGTACAATATGTTTTTAGGGAAATAAAAAGGACAATTGCATAAGGAAAGCTTGAAATATAAAGAATAATGGTAGAATCTTGAGGAGGAAGATAGAAGGAATTCCGAGAGAGATAGAGAGAGAGCCTTTTCTATTCAATGCCTTTTCCCCATGCACCCTCCTCCACTATGTAGTACCTTCAATTCACGTATTTTCTATTGGGCCAATTGATTCGGTTACCTCTCCTTGTGGTATGGATGGAAGGATCTGTTGCCACGTGTCCTCCCAATTCCTCATTTTCTGTTGCCACGTGCTCCCCATGTGGTATTGTCGGTATTGTAATATTGGGCATAACACTTAGGTCTATAAAGTGCAACCCTAATCGCCTTCTCCTAGACCCGCCACCCAAATTAGATATGTTTCCATTTTTGTGTATTTAAGCTTCCTTACCATTTTCTTCCTGGTACATTCCTACTTAATACTTTGCATTATCTACTAATTAATTTAACTAAATCGATACTTAAAGTGGGTAAATTACTCATTGGGCCGATGGTCGACGTAAAATTAGTGGCCTTAGGGTGGATTCGAACACACGGTGGCTTGACCAAACTACTCAGAAGGTCCGGGTTTTTCCATGTGAATGTTTATATTTGTTCATGTGAAGGTTTAAGATTTGGCGAGATCAACTCATCGAAGGGTTCCAAAGTGGTCTCACAACATGGTGGACTTATAAGTGCATACGGCGGCCTATGCCTAACACTTCATTGTTTCGTGGTAACGGGAAAAAAATATTTTTAAAGGGTGCCACCATATCGTTTTTATTGGGTGCCCTTATATATTTTTGAAACCAAACTAATAACACAAGTTCTTGTTGGTAGAGTCTGTGTGCATTGTCATGTTGAGGTTTCTTGTTCGAAAGAGCGTTGTTTGACGAATTTCTTAGTTTTCATCCATAGTTTTGGGTATTTTTCCCCATAGCTTTTTTTCTTTCAAATCTCAACAAGGTCATGTAGTGCAAGGATTCAACCAACAAATGTGTAACGATTTTATGACAAGTTTCTTTATATTTTTTTCTTTATAATCTAATGGTACCACCAGTTAAAGAAAAATTTGAATTCGCCTCTATTTCATTGGTCTCACGCAAATTAGTTGGTCTTGCACAATTTCAAACCCATAGTTGGGATCATACAAGACCACCTAGTTTGATTTAATTAATGCCAGACCACAATTTTAAGAGTTTTCAAATTATTAAATTACACGTTTACGTCTATAATATCGACTAATTAGACCTTTCTCATCTATTGTAATCAAATTTAGTTAGCCTAAAAAACTACTACTTGTGCACAAAAGATGGACTAAATTGGCATTAAAAAACTACTGGTGGAATTTTTTAAATAAATGAAAAGTAGTTGAAACTTTAGATAATGATATTTCATATCCTTATATACTTAGGGGTTGTTTGTTTTTTTTTTAAAACCTCTTAATCACTTTTAAGTCTGAATCGTTCAAACCTTTTTATACATCACCTCTTATTAATCATAACTAAAATAAGATTTCAGACTTTAAATCTCTTAAAAAACAAACGACACCTTAAACTGTTTATTATTAAAAAAAAATGGTTTTTTAACATAAGATTCTAAAAACACCACGTTATAAGTACAATATTAGGGGTTATAGATAAATGACCATGTTAATTAACCAACCTTTTTTTTAAATAAAATAGCCATCAATTTTTTTCTTATAAAATCTGGAACTCCGCAAATCTGACATCATAAACTTAGGGTGTGTTTGGTTTGCGGGATTGGAATGAAATGGATTGGATTTCAAACAAGGATTTGGATTTGGAGAGATTTGGATTTGGGAGGATTTGAAATCCCGGTCTATTGCAAAGGAATTCCAAATCCATCATTTAAAGGATTTTAAAAGGGTCAAAGGATTTCAAATCTGGTCAACAAAATTCATTCCTACGAACCAAACATAGGATTTGAATGGATTTGAAATCCAAATATCTCCAAATCCATCTCAATCTCGCAAACCAAACGCACCCTTATTTTTGCTTACAAAATCTAGAAGAAAAGATAATATAATGCCGTAAATCTCAATACAAAACCGTAGCTACTGGTGCCTTGCGGTTTTTGTCCATATTTTTTTTTAATTTGTAAAAATTATTGTAATATTTTGAAAATACTACTTTAAATTACAATAAAAATTAAACGAGCCATAATAATTAGTCTTTAACTTTGATTTTTCAGATTAAAAATAATTAGATATTGAGAAGTAAGTAAAAACTAAAAAAATAGTAGTGTAAAAATGGTTTTTAAGGTAAAATAAGTTTTCCAGGCATCCATAGAACTCTATTTTACCTTAAAAATCATTTTTTTTCACAGTTTTTACTTACTTCTCAATATCTAATTATTTTTAATCTGGAAAATCAAAATCAAAATTAAAACTAATTATTATTATTCGTTTAATTTTTATTTAATTTAAAGTAGTATTTAAAATATTAAAAATAATTTTTAAAAAGTACAAAGAAAATATAGGCAGAAACCACAAGTTGCGATCTTGTACTGTCATTTGTGGATTGGGCTTTTTCTTTCTTTCCAGATTTTTGTCAGAAAAAGTCTGACACCATAACTAAAAGTAGGTTTACTATGTTAGACTTGTGGGATTCTAGACTTAAAAAAAAACATATTTGTTGGCTACTCTTAAAGAAGGTTGGTATATATTAGGAAAAGGGTTAGAAGATTTAAGTATTTTGTGTCCCTTCCAATCCTAATGAGACATGTTGATTTGATAGATGCTCATCTAGAAGTAATCTTTTCAATGACGCCAAGGAAAAGAAGAGGCTGATATTATAGGGTAATGTTATATGCACCCCTACATAGGTCAAAATCGAGTTAATTCGTACATTGAAAATGTAAAATGTAGTTAGTGATGTTGATGTGTATGAGGAGGATATTGACATGTAAGGTGCATTTAACCTTCCATAGTCCATAAAGAATATGGTATCTGTTGGTCCTGAAATGCAATGACTTACACTGAATGTGTTTGTAGAGGATGGGAGTTGAATACAAACACAACAAATTTTCACTTTTAATTTTATATTTTATTAAAACATAAAATTACACATTTGTTGCGAAAGATAGGAAGGTAAGATCTGTGATCCTAAACAATTTGTCTGCTTGGCAAATTTGCTAACACTGAAAGAGTAAGAGACGAAGACTCTTTCAGATCTGGAAAACTAAGATAGTCTCCAGATATCATGGCGCCGATCTGAAAGAATAGGCACTTAGCTATTCTTCAAAAAAGGCAAGTTGCATATGATCTAGAGACCGCCTTTTATAGCAGTCAATGCATTAAATGCAGCAATGCAACTTCAACGCGTGTCTTCATTTGATTTGTTGATCCATGTATCTTTGTACTCTTCATTTGAGCCTTTTGATATAATGTAGACATTTTTTGCTTCAACCCATCCTTTTGTATGCCAAGTAAACAGTAAAGGAAGTATGGTACTATTAAAATAATACTTTTGAACTTGCTTTGACTGACATGTTGAGCATGTTCCTTACTAGGACTTGGGTTGGAGACTTGGTCCAAAGTTTCCTTGTCAAGTCTTTATCCATGCTTTTGTGTGCAGAGAATAAAGTAAGTGAACATTATTTACTTTGTTGAACATGTTCTCACACAAGAATTTAGAGTTGATAAAGAAAACTTGGTCCCAAAGTCTTCACTTCAAATCGGCTTGCCATATAGCATTTGTCAAACTATCTGACTTATCTGTCTTCTGATCTTCTTTCGGGTAGATGATAATTCCAATCCGTTTTGGTGTCAATCTAACTTTTCTTCAACTAGTCTTTGATTTTGCTGAAGGCGTTTTGCTTGATCAGATAACAAATTACAAAATAGGACTTACAAAGGAAATCCTATCTAGCAGGATGACTGGGTATCCGAAAAAATGGTAGTCTTCGGATACACCAAAGACACATCCTTTATGAAGTTAAAACATCAGATGCTACAATAACTTAGAATAAAGTGTGACTTCTTGAGAATCAAGATTGCTTGACCTATGAGGAGATAGGTCAATCGGATTCTTACAATTAGGATGGAGACTTTTCACATTTTATTTAAGCTACAGATCCGATGGTGTTGGACATGATCCCTTATATCTGATATCCGATAGATAATGTAGATAGGATATAAACACTTGTGTTATATCCAATGGATAATGTATATCATATATAAACACTTGCCTTATACCCGATGGATAATGTATATCTGTTATGACCATTACAAGGAAAGTAATTAATTTTTTTTCTAAGTGTTAAATGGGATATTGATAAATGTATTATTTACAAATTCGATGGTTGAGACCAACAATATCAAATGCAAGAAATTTTTGTCAATTGAACACATTTTTTAGTTAAATTCTTGAGTCATTACAATTTTGGTCTCTATGGTTGCCACCTACTAGCACTCTCGTCACTCTTTTGAACTAATATAGTTTTGGTCGTTGTGATTGCCATTTTGCTTCACTTTTGGTCCCTCAAACTAACTCCTATTTGAAATGTCCGTTAACTTAGGGGCTATTTGATATTTTAAATATTTTTTACCTATTTTACATTTAAAGAAGTACGTTTTTCTTTTATTTATTTGTCTTTTATCCCACCCCACGTGTTAGAACCTACCACATCCTCTCTTCTTGTCTTCTCTCTCTCTCTCTCTCTCTCTCTCTCTTGGTGATGAGAAGATGAAGAAGCCTAACCCACCCCTTTATCTTCTTCCAAAAAATCTCCAATCATCTTCTCGGGCAAAAATAACCCAAACCCAAAACCTATCTCGAAATATGGCGAAACAAAATCAAACACAAAATCCAGAACAAAACCAAACCCAATAGCGGGTATAGTGTCCTCGAGAGGAAACAAAGTTTAGAGCTTGAGACAGTCACACAAAGATTGAATGTTGTGTGTGTGCATCAACCACATCCCACCCTACCCACCTACCCCTGCTTATCACCAACTGTTGAAGTCGGTAGCACCTCAAAAATCATAAAAGAAAGAAAAGTTATGGAAGTTAAAGAACGATTAAACTTATATAACAAATTTGTATATATTCATTCCAAAAGTTTTTATACATCAATGAACATATACAAAACCTTAAATGTTCTTCTAGAAATTTATTAAGGAGTACAAACAAGAATGACATGCATAGACATTACAGATGAAAGAAAAAACTCATAAGAAATCAACCATCAGCAACAAACTATAATAAAATCGAAAACATTAACCCCAAATAAAAAAAAAACCTAAATCTAAACAATAATCCCAAATCTCAAGACTTTAAAAGAACAACGCCTGAAATCTCTTAGCAAGCTCTCCAAACCTTAGGGAAAAAGCTTTCACAAGGTTTCCTCTACCATAAATACTCCTAAGGTTACATCAAAATAGGAAGAAATGGGAAAGGGGATTAAGAACACTAAAACCCTAGCTTTTTTGAGAGAGGGGCGAGAAGATTACCTTCATCAAAATAATATTGAATCTGCCAAGAAGCTCCTCCAAAACATCAAAATTGAACCTCAATCTTCCCAAGAACTCAAACTAGAGGGAAAATGGAGGGGGGGAATTATTGGGGTGAAGAAATGAGGAAAAACCCAAAAAATGGACTTTTTAGAGTTGACAGACGTTATAGGTTTCATGCTGGTAAAGTCGTCTGAAAGTCGTCCGGATTCTAAAGGCAGACCCTAATGCGATTTTCATACAACTAAACTCACATGAAAGTCGCATTGATCTCTGATCATGCAATTTCTTCGTTTCTCATGCCGGAAACGATCTACAACAATCCTAATGTGATAATTATATTAAATCTTGTAAAATGTATCACTTTATTTAGAGTAAAATATGGTTTGATGTTGATTACGGACAGGATCGATGAACCCTAAAATTCATGGATAAGGTCCCTGTGGTTTCACTTTCGTTGCGGAGGAGATCCCTGAAGCTAACTTCCGTTAAAAAAACTCCCTTAAATCAAGGTTATTTTGGTTTATTTACTATGTTTTTCATTTTATATTAAAACATTAAAATAATAACTATAATATTATATTACTATTTTTATTTATATAATATTTGTATAAGATATTTATACTAGAGTAAACTACCATTTTTGTCCCTGTGGTTTGTTGTTTGTAACTATTTTCGTCCCTGATCTTTAAAAATTGCTTTTTTGAACCTTGTAGTTTGCAACTCCTTTCGCTTTTAATACTTGAGAATATTAGTTTTAGGGACGAAAATGGAAAGGAATTGCAAATCACAATGACCAAAAAAGCAACTTTTAAAGTCAGGGATGAAAATTGTTATAAACAACAAACCACAAGGACGAAAATCGTAGTTTACTTTTTATACTAATATATATATATATATATATATATATATACACATCTAGAGCAAGGATCATTTGTTAACCAAATATTTCTTGTTAACTATGTGAACATTGCTCAACCAATAAGGAATGCAAGGTTATTTGATATTTAATTTATTTATTTATTTAATCCAAAAGGGCATAAACGTCATAACAGTGGTAATCTTTTGTCATTAATTTCATGTAAGTTACAAAAAATGAAGATTCCAAAATTACTTTGTAGGTTACGATTTTTGAAGATCATCCTTTTTCATATTACTTTTTTGAATCATTTCAATATTATTATAATAGTTTTGGTTCATGATTGGATAAAACCGTATATCGTATACTCATTCTTCTCGAAAAGGTGAACAGAGGTGAACTTATATGTTTGGTGTTAAAAGATATGAACATATATGCATATCATGAACAAATATGTTAACATATTTTGCACATGAACGTTGTTGTTAAAACATATTTTAATTTCACATAAAGGTGAACAATCATCAACTACTAAAAGGTGAACGGAGGTGAACTTATATGCATAACATGAACATTATGTTAATTGAATGCAATTAATGATGAATTAGGGTATTATCCATTTCTATTGAATGCAATTAATTTCACAATCAAGGTATCATCCGTTTCTATTGAATGCAATTAATGATGAATTACGCGTTTCATTTGGGTTCTTTTTTTTATCCATAATACCCTTACCAGTCATGTTCACCTTAATTAACAATAAATGAGACATTTTTTTAATAAAAATTGACTACTGATCTCAACCATCCAATATCAAGATGGATGGTGTGGATGAGTTCACAAAGTTAACAAGAATATCAAGGTTAACAAAAGAACTCAACCCTATACATCTATATACACACACTTGCAGAAAACAAACCCATCCCTACTAGTTTTTCCAGCTACCCCATCCCTGCTTGATTTTTCTCCCCTGCCTCTTCCTTTATGAGTGAAACACAACTGGTATTGTTTACATCTCAAACTAGATAAGGGGATATGGTGGTGGAGACATTGGTGATTTGAAGCTGGAGGCGACAACCTTACAACTCCGGCCACCAAAACCTTCATCGTTTATTTCGGCACTGTTTTTTGGATATGCATATGCGATCCAGTTCAAAATAGGGGTGACAAAAATTGGCCCAACCACCAACCCAACCCGAACCAATCTAAAATTAGCAGGTTGGGTTGAGATTTTCAACCCACTTTAGTAAATGAGTCAACCCATCTAACCCATTTTAAATAGGTTGGGTTGGGTTGAAATTTCTGACCTGTTTTCAACTCGTTTAAAATATTATATAGTTTTATTTAATTTTTAATTAAATATCATTATTTAATTATAATATCTATTTAAAATATTATATAATTTTATTCTATTCAAATATGAAATATAAACCCTAGGCGCTTCATTTCCAAACGCCGGTGAAAGTGAAAGCGATTTATTTAGAAATTAAAGGTTTCCAATGATGCTTGAACAATGTAATTGCATTTGTGGTTGTGTTTTATTCAAACTTTGAACAATTTATTTGTATTTGTCATAAAAGTAAATAATCTAATCATTTTTATTTTATTTAAAACTTTAAAATTAATTGGGTCAACCCAGGTCTAACCCATTTATTTAACAGGTTGGGTTAAGAAAATCATAAACATGTCAACCCACTATCAACCCATTTAGGCAACAGGTTAGGTTAGGTTGAAAATCTCAACCCATTTAATTAAACAGGCTGGGTTGGGTTGAGATTTTCATCCCATTTAAGTAAATGGGTCAACCCAAACCCAACCTAACCTGACCCATTGCCACCCGTAGTTCAAACTCCTCCAGTCCCCTCCATAGCAAGCATCTAGGGGCGGAGCCAGGATTTGGAATCAGGGAGAGCATCAAATGTACATTAATAGAAAAAAAAAACTAAAAAGAAAAATAAATATTAATTTTCTTAATATGGCAACCGCTACGTTATTGTATTGATGAAAATATAAATTCAAAAATATGAGTAGCTATTCAATAATGAGCTCGATGCGTTTTCATCTTCTGAAGTTCATATATGATGTCTTCATTATCAACCTCATTTTATTATGTCATTGTTTTCAACTAAAAAAACTCAATGATTAACCATCTTTAGAAGAAGAACCAAACTATATGGTAAAAGTCCCTACTAGAATTGTCAATCATTATTTTATTTTTTTGCAAGAACCAAAAGTGTATATAGACAAAAAGTTTATGGACCATTGTGTCTTAGAGATAAACTATAGCCACCATTCAAAATTTTCTCTTCAATTTCCAACAAGAAAACAACTAAATGCTATTAGAATTCCATGAATTTATAAAAAGAACTAAAATGCTTGGGGGGGGGGGTGGTGCCCTTCTGGCCATCATATGTGTTAGGGCTACTTTGTTAGTTAAATAGAAGTCCAGGGTATATTATGTCAAGTTATCATTGTTGTAAGCTTGTTGGGCCTAAAAGCCCATAAGCCCATTAGGCCTGCGAGCCTACGTATTTAAAGTTATTTCTATTTCATTTGTAAGGTTAGAAATTTATTATTCAGTTTTCTAGTCATTAGGTTTACATACCCTTATCAGATATTCTCTCTGTAAACCTTAACCCTTTGAAGTATTATCAATCATATGACTAGTTGCTGTGATCTATAATCTGTTCATCTTTGATTGTTGTTATTCTGGTTTGCACTGCACTGGGATCTACAATTGGTATCAGAGCAGAAAGGCAAAAAGGTTTGATCCAGTAAAAAGGTTTGTCTAAAACCCTAAAATCAATTACTTGTGATAATTGCTTTATTTGCTTGGATTGATTGTTAGTGTTTGCGTTATATGTTTATGTGATTAATCTGATTCTGCAAAGTTAAAGTTTTTTTTGTTCGATCGATTTTTTTTCTGGTATTTTTAAAAGTTTTTTTTTTCGATCGAATCTGGAAAAAAAAAAATTTCTTTGTTTGCTATCGGTCTTAGGGTTAACCTATTGTTTTTATCGATATTTTTTAATTATATCGCATCCGGTAGAATTTTTTGGTTGATTTTCTGGGCTTTATTCGATCGAAGATCGAAGGTTCTAGGTTTGGCTTCGGTCGAATCTCATAAATTCATCGGGTTCTTCGGTAGATTCTTCGTGTTCTTCGGTCGTTTGTGTTTAATCGACCTTATCTGATATTTGTGTTTATCGTATTTTTTAAGTCATTCGACCTGAGCATTCGACCGGTACTTCCTCAATCCGGTCTTACCCATTCGATCGGATACTTGTTCTCCGGTCTTGTACCTTCGACCGGATATGTGTATCCCCGGTCTTACACCTTCGACCGGATACGTGTATCCCCGGTCTTACACCTTCGACCGGATACGTGTATCCCCGGTCTTACACCTTCGACCGGATACGTGTATCCCCAGTCTTGTCATTCGACCGGATACCTGCTTACTCCGGTCTTACCTTCGACCGGTATCTTGCATACTCCGGTCTTTCGTTTGACCTGATATTTTTATTATATTTGGATCATCCTGCTTGCCTAACGATCATTACAGTGCTCTTAAGTTAAGAAGTAAAGATGAACTCAAGGGATGCTCTAGCCATCGGTTCTGACCAAAAGCCCCCGATGCTCTTTCGGGGAGAGTACCCTCAGTGGCATGACCGATTTATGAACTTCATAGAAGCAAAATCCAACTATGAAGAAATATACAAATGCCTGACTGAGGGTCCACAAGATTGGCCAATGAAAGTGGTACCGGGAAACCCAGCTGTAGGAAGGCCAGAGCGACAGTTCGGAAATCTATTGGTGATTTTACTAAGGATGAAAAGGAAATGTATGATGCAGAAAATCTAGCCAAATCGTACCTTCTTCAAAGTCTACCAAATGACATCTATGCTTGTATAGATAGCTTCAAGGATTCATTGAAAAAGATGTGGGACCAAATAGAGAAGATGATGATGGGAAGCCACATCAATAACCAGCTAAAGGTGACCAACTGTATCACCAGATATGATGGGTTTAAAGCAAGAAAAGGTGAAACGCTGACGGAAACCTACGAGAGGTTTAATATGCTTCTGAATGATCTTCAGAAAAATAAGATCACAAAGACGAACACGGAAAACAACATAAAGTTTATGAACAACTTACAGCCTGAGTGGAAACCGTTCGTCTCCCATATACGCCACACTCAGACCCTGGAGAAGCTGTACCTTCACGAACTTTATGAAATGCTGCTCCAGGACGAAGAGGAAGTGATGGAGTTTATTGGGAATCAGAAAGCAGAGGAAAAGCCAACAGCTGATCAATTAGCACTCGTATCTGAGAAAAGAGGCAAGTCCGTCAGCCGATCATCTGGAAAAGAGCCCGTGCTGAGTGATTCTGAACCTGAAGATCCCGATAGCGACTCGGATCCAGAACTTGCCAAGATGAAAGAAGCAATGGTGTTTCTCACTCAAGCATTTCAAAAGAGGAAGTTTTTTAACAAGGCCTCCAACAAGCAAAGAGTCTCTACTCGACGTGATCATCGAGAAAAGTCTGAAGGTAATAGTTGCTTTGAAGCTGGTAAGAAGTCTGACAAGAGAAATGAAGAAAAGCCGAAAGACGAACCGATGAAATGCTACAACTGTGGTCGGTTAGGTCATTTCGCCAAGGATTGTCGCAAACCAATTGTGTGCAACGCCGACTACTACCGAACCAAGCTGCTTCTTGCCAAAGAAAAGGAAGTCGGTAAAGCTCTAATGGCTGAAGACGATTACTGGTTGCAAGTGTCGGATGAAGAACCTGAGGATGCTGAAGCTCATTTGTGTTTCATGGGAAACCATTCTTCACCATCCGACACTGATGAAGAAGATCGCAATGCTCCTTGCCAGGTATGTGCTCCTTTTCATGAAGCTTTACTTGATCAAATGCAACTCTCAATGCACAAACTTGATTCTTACAAGCTACTCTTAAGAGAAAAAGAACAACTTCTCTCATCTTTAGAAAACCGTGTCACTAAACAGTCTGAATTTATGGAAAAACAAAGCTTAGAAATTTCTAGCTACCTGTGCACGATTTCTAATTTAAGAGAAGAGAATGTGAGTTGTTCAACAGAGTCACAAAAGCTAATGACCAAAGTAGATGACCTGACCGATGAGCTACGTACGTCTGAGACCGAGAAAATTGATTTGTTAAATCAAAACGTGGCTTACAAAAATGAGAACATCATGTTATCTAATCAGTTAAAGGAGATGTAAAAGAAGCTTTATAAACTTTGGCAATCTCAACAAACGTTACATCTAATTACACCAAAAGAACCCAAGTATGCGAATAGGGGTATCGGTTATGATAACCCATATTATTTGAAAAAGGCCTTATCCCAAGTTCCTACGATGTACGCATCCGAATTTCTTGGATTAGACAAGACCTATCCAGAATACAAAATCAATTGGACCAAACCAATTGAGGATGAGGATTGGGAAGAGGATGAGTTAAGAAGGGAGACCTCTACAAAAATGAAACTTCCTTTTGTTTATGATTCTTTAAATGCATCTTACCACGACGAAAAACCTGTTTTTCTATCAAATGACTATTTTAGAAGCTATACTCAAGTTGAACTAGATAGTAAAACCGTTCAAAATGAGGAGGAACAACCAGACCATAAAGTCTATGTTCCACCTCTGATTTTAGAAAGGAAAATTGTTCAGCTAGAAGAGTCGTTTGAACAAGAAAGAGACAGATTTCAAAAGGAAAAACAAGAACTTTTATCCCAAATTGAGTGCCTCTATTCCACTAAAGAGGAAAATGTGTCAGTTAAGGAGAAAGAATATTTTCAGACAGAAATAAAGAGGTTAAATTCACAACTGGCTGCTTTGGCAGCAGATCGCCTGAAAGAGCAACTTCACAAGGCTGAACCTCAAGCCAAGCCTTCCAATCTCCAAAGTGAGAATACTCATCTGTTTGAAAATTCTTATCCTGCCTCCGATACATCTTCCTGCAAAGCTTTTATGGGTGACTCGTCACCAATCATTTCAAATAAGGGAAAAGAGCCTCATGTTTTTGAAACAGATCAGTGTTCTGATTGTAAAAATGCTTCCGCAAATGATCCACTCTTAACAAACTCTTCCGCTGTCCTGAACTCCTCAAGCGATAAGGTCCTTTCTGATGAGGAACTAGAATTTTCCGTATTCTTGAATTCTGAGGTGTGTTTAGATAGCAATTTGAGCCAATTTGATTTTAATCCTTCTCTACCTAGCCGTGTTGATTTTTTAAATGAGTCATGTAAGCCTCCGGTTAAATTTTATAAGGGTGAATGTTCCACATCTGCCCCGCAAAAACCTTCTTTGAACAATTCTTCAAAATCTTCAAAGTCTAAATCTAAAAGGCATTCACAGAAGAAGAAAAAGACCGGTCGCTCTAAAAAGTCTCAATCTTCAATTTTCAAATCCTCTGACTATGGGTTTAACGGCATTTCAGATACGTATGGTCGGCGGAAAGAAGTGAAATATGTTTGGGTAGCTAAGAAGTCAAAAGAGAGCTCGGCAACATCAGAACTAGTTGATCCTGTTTTAAAGTCTAGAAAGAACAATAACAATCATGATGTTTTTATTTCTAAACCTTTAGTTGAATGTAATGGAACTCTTCCTTTGAAAGTTTATTCAATTCCGCAATTACTTCAACTGTCTCATGATTGTCTGTGTTGCTCTTATTGTGGATCAAATGATTTTGTTGATAGTCGTTATGCATCTGATTGGTTTGGCTCATATCATATTGCTCATAATCATTCTCATGGTGATGTTTCCCGTGATAGACAAAGACCCAAATCTAAACGGGTCTCTAAGTCGGGTGTTAAATCTAACCCCAAAGGACCCATTTACGAATGGGTACCTAAAAAGAAATAACTTGTTTTGCAGGACGGTCATGTGTGGTATCTAGATTCAGGTTGCTCCAAGCACATGACCGGAAGAAGGGAGCTTCTCACAAACTTCACCGAGAGGTTTTGTGGGAATGTGCGTTTCGGAAATGATCACTACTCTCCCATCAGGGGTTACGGGGATATTGTCAAAGATAACATCACGATCAAGAAAGTCTCCTATGTCGAAGGTCTCGGCCACAATCTCTTCAGTATCGGTCAATTCTGCGACAAGAATCTCGAGGTTACTTTCAAGGCTAAAAGGTGCAGCGTTCGAACTGAGGATGGTAAAGAGATACTTGCTGGAACGCGACGCACCAACCTCTATACGATTGACCTCTCGTCCTTGAAAGCCGACAAGGAAGTCTGTTTGTTGTCCAAAGCATCTGCTGAACAAAGCTGGCTATGGCACCGTCGTCTCTCGCACTTGAACTTCAAGAATATCAATAAGTTGGTGCTCGGTGGACATGTCAAGAGTATGCCAGATCTAAAGTTTGCAAAAGATCATCTGTGCGCTGCCTGCGAAAAGGGCAAGATGAAGAAGGTGTCCTACAAGCCTAAAGCCGTTCCTAGTACTTCTCGGTCCCTTGAGCTAATCCACATGGACTTATGTGGACCGATGCGCGTTCAAAGCATAAATCACAAGAAGTATGTCCTGGTGATGGTTGACGATTTCTCTCGTTACACTTGGGTCCGTTTTCTCCGTTCAAAGGACGAAACTCCCGAGTTGATTATATCACTTCTGAAGAGCATTCAAGTCAGTCTCAACCAAGTAGTTCAGACCATCAGGACGGACAACGGCACTGAGTTCAAGAATCAAATACTCACCAGTTATCTCACTTCGGTGGGTATCTCGCATAATTTCTCAGCTGCTCGTACTCCTCAGCAGAATGGGGTGGTAGAGCGTCGGAACAGAACTCTTGTTGAAGCAGCGCGCACGATGTTATCTCATTACAAGCTACCACTATTTCTTTGGGCAGAAGCCGTTGCTACCGCGTTCTACACTCAAAATCGGTCTATCATCAACAAGTGGTTCAACAAGACACCTTACGAGATCATCAACAAGCGTATCCCGAACATCAACTACTTTCATGCTTTCGGATGCACCTGCTTTGTCTTAAATGATAAGGATGATCTTGGAAAATTCAGTCCCAAAGCGGATGAAGGAGTGTTTATCGGCTACTCCCAGCACGCCAAAGCTTACCGTGTCTACAACGAACGGACGAAGACCGTCGTTGAGAGCGTAAACGTGACTTTCGATGAGGCCGCTGATATGGCTTCTGAACATCTCAGTTCAGAACCCGCGCTTACTGGTGTGTTAGCTTCTGGACAATTCCGTTCAGAGGCTACACAATCTCCAGTAGATCCAAATCATGCGTCTACGTCAAGAGCACATCTTTCTGATTTGGATTTGCTGTTTGAATTATTTTATGATGACTTATTTAATGTTAAGTCTAATACTACGTCTTGTGACAGGAATACTGCTCACGCACAGAAGTGACACAAGTCACTGGTCCAACCGACTCCGGTGGTCCATCCTCGCCTGGTGCTCCATCTTCTACTGCCAATGATCAAGCTTCCCCGAGCTCAAGTGATAGACATCCTCTTGCTCAAGTTCCTGATGACGGTGCTCCTGAACCGACTCCTGTTTCAGTTTTACTCCCTCAACCGACTCCTGTTGAAGGTGCTCCCGAAGCTACCTCTCCGGCAATCCCGGATCCTCTTATCGTTTCATCACCAGCTGAGTCGTCCTCTTCTCCTTGCTCGACTCCCACTAAGGAGCTTCCACCTCACAGGCCGTCATCTCTCGAAGCAGTTCAGGATTTACCCCCCGGTGGGTATGTGGATGCTGACACTTCTCACCAGACATATCAACCTCATCCACACACCACCAAGTGGACTCGAGCACACCCCCTTCATCAGATCATCGGTGATCCCTCCACACCAGTTCAGACTCGATCCACCACCGCGAACGACTGCTTATTTTCCTCGTTCCTCAGCCGTATTGAACCTTCCACCGTCTCTGAAGCGCTGAATGATCCGGACTGGGTAATTGCTATGCAAGAGGAACTCAACCAATTTGAGAGCCTCAAAGTATGGCGCCTAGTTCCCCGACCTAAGAACAAGACGGTGATAGGGACTAAATGGATTTTTAAGAACAAGAAGGACGAAAACGGCATCATTGTTCGGAACAAAGCGCGTCTAGTAGCTAAAGGATATCGCCAGCAAGAAGGAATTGATTACGATGAGACGTTCGCACCGGTGGCCCGCATTGAAGCGATACGCATGTTCCTCGCCTACGCCGCTCACAAGAATTTCATCGTCTTTCAAATGGATGTGAAATCCGCGTTCCTCAACGGCGTTCTCAAGGAGGAAGTGTATGTCTCGCAACTCGAAGGCTTCGTGAGTTCTGAAAATCCGAATTACGTCTATTTTCTTGACAAGGCCCTATACGGTCTTAAGCAAGCGCCACAAGCCTGGTATGATGCACTATCATCCTTCTTAGTTAAGTCTGGCTTCTCTAAAGGTAAAATTTACACTACTTTATTTATTAAAAGAGAGAAGAAAGATATCATTCTTGTACAAATTTATGTTGATGATATAATCTTTGGCTCCACGAACCCCAAGTACTGTCAGAACTTTTCTGCCTTAATGAGTAAACATTTTCAAATGAGCATGATGGGGCAAATGAATTTTTTCCTGGGTCTTCAAGTAAAACAATTACAAACAGGAATTTTCATTAATCAATCTAAGTACATCTCGGATATTCTTCGGAAATACCAGATGGAAAAATCTTCCCCTATGAAAACCCCCATGTCCACCACTCTAAAGCTTCACTCCGATCCTGGCGGTAAGGATGTGAATGCTACTATTTATAGATGTATGTTTGGCTCTCTGATGTACTTGACGGCTAGTCGGCCTGACATTATGTTCTCGACATTCTTGTGTGCAAGATTTCAGTCGAAACCTAAAGAGTCTCATTTAGCTGCGGTTAAGCGAATTTTTCGATATTTAAAAGGTACTGCTGATCTTGGTTTGTGATACCCAAAAGAGACAGGTTTTGAATTGACAGCCTACTCGGACGCTGACCATGCTGGAAACATGCTAGACCGGAAAAGCACGTCGGGTCATGTTCAGTTCTTGGGCGATCGTCTTGTCAGCTGGGCTTCCAAGAAGCAAACCTGCGTGTCCACCTCCACCGCCGAGGCGGAGTATGTAGCAGCCGCCAGTTGCTGCTCGCAGGTCATCTGGATGCGCACCCAGCTCAAAGATTATGGATTTAATTACTCAAGGATTCCCATCTACTGCGATTCGAAGAGCGCTATAGCCATATCAAGCAACCCCGTCCAGCACACGAAGACGAAGCACATTGATGTGCGTTATCATTTTATAAAAGATCACGTGGAAAAAGGTACTATCGAACTCTATTTTGTTAATTCAGAGCATCAGTTAGCAGACCTGTTTACAAAAGCCTTGGACGAAAAACAATTTAATTACCTTGTGTCCAAGCTAGGTATGCTAAATCTGAAAGTTTGATCCCTTCGCAGCTCTCTACGAGTCTCTTTCAATAACGAATGACTGTGGCAACTGCACCAATGACTTGTCTCTGGTTGCTATTATCCACACTCCTTGGTTATTGCATTTTACTCGTTCAGTTCTGTGTCAGTTACAAACTTCTGTATCAACAATGTAGATTTCGTGTTTTCTCGTTTCTCTGGTGTTCTTTTTATTTTCTTTTCGTGGTGTTTTTCGTGATTCTTTGTGCAGTTCATTCTGTGTTGATTGTGGTGGATCTATAAGCCGGTAATGTGTTCAGGGGGAGCACTAGCGTCAGTTGGTTGGTAAGTCTCACGAGTCCTCCAATCGAGGGGGAGCAGGTAAGAGGGTTCTGTGTTTGGACCTCCTCTTGGTAAGCATTCGAGGGGGAGTTCAGTCTCGTGTCTTCGTTTCTCCATAGGTTTCTTATTTTTTCCCCTGAGTTTTTTTTTTTTTTTAAGTTTTTTTTAATCTCCGAAAAATTCAAAAATATCTTTTGTTTTTGTTTGTCTGGTTGTTTTTGTTCGTTTACTTTGTTTTTGTTTCCCCGGCCCAGTATCGTCCGGCCCCGGCCCAAGCCCTTATCCAAGATCGGGGGTTTAAAAACCCCGATCGAACCCTTCTTACTCCTCATTCGATCAATCCCTCTTTTCTTTCTTTCTCATCGTCTATCTCTCTCTCGCCCGGAACCCTATTCGACCGAACCCCAATTCGACCGAACACCACCATTGTGGTTTATCTTCAATCGATCAGGTAGGTGAATCGAGTATTCGTTGTTTTCAGTTTGCATCGATCGAGTGTAATCGATCGATATTAAGTTGTTTCCTGCTCTGGATGTTCCCCGAGGGTTGATCTGTTGTCGATTTGTCTTCTCCGGGGGTTTATTCCGATCTAGGGTTACGCCCCGGTCGAACGCACCCCCGGTCAAATGGTTCCTCCGATCGAACACTTATCCGGTGGTTTAACCACCGGTCGAATGTTTTCTCCGGTCGAAGACCTTATTCGGTCAAAGACCATATCCGGTCTTAGGAGATCCCCGGTCGAAGACCACATCCGGTCTTTGGAGTACACCGGTCGAAGACCATACCCGGTCGAATGACTTCCGGTCATTTGGCTAATCCACTCGACCTTTATCCGGTCTTAAGTGACCTCCGGTCAAATGCCATCCCCGGTCGAACTCTTATCCGGTGGAATCATCCTTTATGGTTCTAATGTGCTTATTGTGATACCTTTTCCATATCTTGTCTATGAGGTATTTTTTGTTGGTTCTCTGTGCTGGTACGATCTCATGTGCCTTGGTGACTGACCCTAATTCACGAATAGGGTTCTGTTCTTCCAATTTTGGAGTTACTATCCGTTGTGATTTCAATCATGACTGTATAACTCCAGCGGCTACTTTTTCCCAAACTTGCGTACTAACCGATTATTTCTTCACAGGTACAATGGCACAACACCAGCCACCAGCGATTGATCCAATCGCAGATGCGGAACTGATTCCCGAGGATAAGTTCCTCCCTCTTACAGCCAATAACTACCACCTCGATGTAACCCAACCTGCTATTCAATATCAGGTCATCATCGAGATACTGATGGGCCATCCTATCTCTTATGCCCTTACGGAAACTGCAACCGTACCAATCATATACTTACAACAGTTTTGGCGTTCTCTCCATGCGTTAGAGGCCGATGGCGAATTCCATCTTGAAAGTCGGATAGATCACACACCAGTGCTTCTCACATGTGATCTCTTCCGACAATTCCTTCGGCTACCGACCGCCGGATCCGTTCCAGGCCGAGAAAGCTTCGACCCGATGGTCACTGATGCTACACTGTGCACCGACCTTCTCTCTTTAGGTTACGGCGCAGAACTTCGCATTCCATCAACCTTCAACCGCAAATACCTATCGACGATCTGGTACACGATGTTCACCTACATCAATCGGTGCCTTTCATCTATAACGAAAGGCATTGATCAGACGAGCGCCCCGATTCTTCGCATATTTCACGCGGTGGCCTTCAATTGCCACGTGGACTTTGCCGACTTTCTCTGGTTTGAACTCATTCAGAGAGTTCGTTCTACTGCATCTCGCCGATCAAATTTCATTCCATTCATGCGGTTCTTACAGATCGTTATCCGGAACTACATGAACCTATATCCCGAGATACAGCGCCGTTCTACGCACCCGACTTGCCCGCATCATCCGACACGCAAGATACCTTCTCGCGTTGATCCAGAAGGTGTTATCGCCCGACAAATCCCAGTCGGGGTACTAGACCATGCTCGTCCTACGGCACTGAGTGTGATAGCTTATAGGCACACACACAACATTCCAGCTCCTATGGTCCGGCCAGGACCGGCAGGACCTTCCCAGGGAGCAAGACCTGAGCGACGTGAGGGTCCGCGTCCACGAATGAGAGGTTGGAGCATCCGGATAGCTGGGGCTTCCGGACAGGGTGTGTCGAGAGCAATTATCGTGAGGGGATCTGGCGTGGCCAGTGCCGTTGGAACGAGCCAACCTAGTTCGTCTAGACAACCATCTTCACCGATGCAACTAGAGACTCAAACGGCAGAAGAGACAACTGCTTCTGAAGCACTTCATGTTCATTCCTCTTCTGTCGCTGCTACTGAGGAGACAACAGCGCATTCCGCCTCGGAGGAAGCTTCGGCCAAATCCGAGTCTGCGGCGGAATCAGGTTCAACCGACTCTGAGGAGGCAGCCAATCAATCCGACAGTGAGTCGGACCCAACCACTAACGTATCGGCATCAAATGAAGAGTCTTCTGACTCCGATGGTGACGATGATCAGCCCTCATCTGGAGAGATAAGGAGAGCGGAGGGAGATTTAGTTGAAGGTGATATTCTAGTGAGCCGAGAGAGGGAAAGAAAGAGAAAATATGACACTGTGTGTACACGAGTGACGGGAAAACCATCTTCGGTTGTATCCCCCCTAGCCACGTCTAGCCAGGTAGCCACATCTGCTACCCAGTCTCATGTGTTGGGACAGGGTATTGAAGAAGCCGCCGTGGACCTAGCGGTGCATTTGCACACCCCACCAAGCCACTCCACCATCTCTCAACAGATGGTGGTTTCACATTCTCACGGGGATTTAGCACATCCGCTATCGGGATCTCACTTGGAGGGTGCCGATATTGAAACAAGAGAATAGCTGCCCCCGTTCTCGACATCTTTGCATGCACGGAGTCTAGAGCCATTTGTTATACATGCCATTCCTAGGACACATATTCCATTTTCGGCTATCGCCGGTAGCCTAAGTGGCCCGGCCGGAACACCCATAGTAACTCCGCCTTCGGGTAGTTTACGAGGATTGGGTGGAAGTCCTACCACGGCTATCATCACGCCAACCGTGAACGTAGGCGGCTCGACTTCTACAGTCGTAGCTACAACGGGAAGTCTAAGTGACCCCGTAGTTACCCCAACCGAGTTCGTCTCGAGGGAATACATGGGCGGCGCCCTAAAGGCTGTCCAATCTATGATGAGGGAAGAGATGGACAATATCAAACGTATGATCAAAGGCAAAGGCCCTGCGACTGAGCCTGAGACCACACCTATTCCACCTTCCCTACCCGCCACGGATCTTTCTATACCTGAGCTGAAATCCATCCTCCTTGCCAAACTTCTAGCCCAGTCTCTAACCGAACCCACCCAGGATGCCGATTTTCTATCTCTACTTCGTTCTCAAGCATCCACACCTACCCCACCAACCCCCCAGCCTATTGTCTCTACTGAAGCCTTCCAGATCCAGCAAGCTATGCTTCAGTCACTTCAGCAAACCGTAGCTGTTTTGACTGAACGCCTATCAGCAGTGGAGGATACCTGCCGTAGCCAGGCAGAACGGCTCAAGCGCCGACATGATGATCAGGATGATCCTGATCACCATGAGGGGCAGAAGCGCCAACGCCTATCTGAGTCGGAGTCACACATAGTGGAATCAGAACAGGTTGAACAGGGTACGGGTTCCGGTACAAGAACAGAGGGACAGAGACAGGAACAGGAACGGGAACCGGTGACAGACTTGGTACTATATGATTATCCGACGGTTGAAAAGCCTGAGGAATTTGAAGATGGTTCTCCGATAGTTCCTGAAGATTGGGCAATAATACTAGATCCGTATGAAGTAGCGGACACGACAGAAGAATATGCTAATACTGAAAGAGCTCTGGTGGTTATGCAAGAAGAAATTGATTAAATACTGCATCCAGATGATCAGACTTCTGTTGTGGTTCCTTTATTGACCTATCCAGTTAATCACCCTGATTTCTCTTCTACAGTGTTTCCCGAGAGATCTCCTCCAGCTTCACCAGTTAGAGAACCAGTACGTACTACTCTAGTTCGTCCATCCAAGTGGGAAAGAGTCAGAATAAAAGTTCCTTTCCTCGAAGAAAGCCAGAAGAAGATCTTTGCCCACTGGATCAGAAAGTATGATGAAGTCGTTCTACATGGTCTACAGTCAGTGAAAAACAAAGAAAAACAGCGTGAACTTGTGTTCGTGTACAGAAAGTTCCAGCACAAGTACTCCAAGACGAAGCTCAAAATCGTATCAGTTGATAAGATTATACCTGCCTACTTCATGAAGGTTAGGTATACAGACTTCATGGTTACAAGAGAAGATGGTCAACAGTACTGCTTTTCTGATGCTGATTTTCCGTGTCTGGAGCCACAAGATCTGCTGTTTATCCTACGTGACTTAAAGACCAGAACCGTCAGACCCGGAGAAGTCATTGATGCACTAGAAACCGTGAAAAGATACATGAAGTGCGTAATGAAACTTGCTTCGGTGGAAGATTTTCAGATTGGGTTAGAAAGCGACCAACCGAAGATTAATCTGCTCAAGCCTGATCTGAGTGTTCCGTCTGATGCTCTAAATGTACCTGCATTCACAGTTATAAAGATTCCAGAGTTTGGTATGTCTTACGTGAACAACAAAGGTGTTCTACGCTTTATCCGTTTTGATCAGATTGCCAAATTCTGTGATGGTACATTGATGCTTTTGAAAGACAAATTGAAGTGTGCGCTGAGTCAAGATGAAAAAGGAGTTCAGATACTGGATTCGTCATACAAAGCACTTGTTCTTAAAGCAATGAGAGTTATCGAAGAACGACTGGAGTATAGAACGCAAATCAGATATTTCGAGATCAGTTTTGGTTTTCGGAAGACATATGTTTCTAACTGGCGCGAGTTTCAACTTCTATTTAAAGGGGGAGATTGTTAGGGCTACTTTGTTAGTTAAATAGAAGTCCATGGTATATTATGTCAAGTTATCATTGTTGTAAGCTTGTTGGGCCTAAAAGCCCATAAGCCCATTAGGCCTGCGAGCCTACGTATTTAAAGTTATTTCTATTTCATTTGTAAGGTTAGAAATTTATTATTCAGTTTTCTAGTCATTAGGTTTACATACCCTTATCAGATATTCTCTCTGTAAACCTTAACCCTTTGAAGTATTATCAATCATATGACTAGTTGATGTGATCTATAATCTGTTCAACTTTGATTGCTGTTATTCTGATTTGCACTGCACTGGGATCTACAATATGGCTCCGCCACTTCAAACATCCCCCCTCCCCTTCCTCCTTCCCCCCTTCTCCTCCTAGAACGAGGAACACATACATGCAACTCCTCATCTCATCCTCCCCCATCTTCAAGAGTCTATGGTAACCAAATCTTGAACAGACCTCCCCGTTTTTCTAGCAACCCTCTTCCTCCCCTGTTTAAGCGATGGCTGCAAATCTGAACCAAACCAAATCAATTTATCTCTACTTTCTGTTTTGAGAACTATTGTAAAACATTCCACATGGTTCTAACCTAAAAAACATTAATGAAAAAAGGAGCAGGAGGAAAATTTTTGGGTTTAATATAGATTTTCAGGTTGCTTTTGATATCAATTTTTTATAGGTTTTGAGTTTAATGGTTAGGTATAGATTTGTTATGTATGGATGTGTTTTGGTGTATGTGTGTGAGATCTGTAATAGCCGGAGAAGATGACCGGAATGGAACATTAGAGAAGATGGCCGGAAAGCAATCACCGGTGAAGCTCACCGAGAATGGAAAGAATTGGTGTGATGTGGGGACACGTGGCATAAATTAATTGGATGTTTAAAAATGTTTTTCAAATAATGGGTAAAAAGGCCCAACAACCCTTGTTTTAGTGGAGTTTTTTTTTAACAAAAGTTAGCTTCAGACACCTCCTCCATAACAAAAGTGAAACCACATGTACCTTACCCATGAATTTTAGGGTTTAGGGACTCTCATCGTAGTGAATATCAAACCACAGGGACGAAATTTGTAATTTACTCATTTTTATTACCCTAATATTATTTAGAGTGAATTACCTTTTTGGTCCCTCGTCTGTGGCTACTTTTTGGTTTCCGTCCCTACAATTTATATATATTGATGGTCCAATTTTTATGTTTCACAACCCAATGTAGTCCCTCCCGTTAACACCTTTAATTAAAACTCCATTAGTCAACCCATGTGGGTAATTTGGTTATTTTACGTATTTTTCTTATTTTGCTTTTAAAAAATAAATATAAGTTGGTAATAGATATTATATGAGATAAAAGAAAACACAATCAACCCCTGAACTCCATTTTCTTTATCGATCCCCTATCCCTCTCGATCGGCGCCCCTCCTTGAACTGCCTCCCCCTCCTCGTAGCTCCGGCAAAACTGGACCTCCCTCCTATAGCACCATTTGAACTTTCGTGGTGAGATTTACTTTACGCTGTCAATTTACGAACTCAAAAATGATTTTGCTTTATAAACAATTCGGATTCAAATGGTTTTGATTCCGAACTCGATCGTTTTGGTTTACTTGATTTCGAACTCGGTGCGCGTAAGCTGGCCCGGAAACCAACGGTTACAAAAAAAAAGATCCAGATGAAGAATGCATAATAGAAATCGAAGATCAATTTTGAAGACAATTTCAAACGATGGTTTTGGTTTGCGAAGATGACTTTGAAGACGAAAATGAAGATTCCGATGTATGGTTTTGATGTCAAACGATTTTTAACCCTAGATTCAGATTTGATTTTTCTATAAAAATCCAAATCCCTATTTATAGATAAATCTAGAGTTTTAATTTAGGGCTTTTTCTTGTTTTTATTTGGATTAGATTAAAGATTCTTCAAGTTCTTTGTATGAATCATATTTGTATGAATCTGGAGTTGATTTTTAATTATGTTCATGTTCATCTTCAAATGATTCAAGCCTTTTTCTTCTTGTTATTTGGATTATAGATTTAGATTCTTTAGGTTAATTGTATGCATCAGATTTGTATGAATTTGGAATTGGTTCTTGGTTATGTTCATCTTTATCTTCAAATGAGTTTTGTCATATTTTCTCGTTTATGTTCATCGTCATCATATTTGTTTTAGTTTGCTGATTTTTTGTGTTGTTGATTTTGTTTTTACTTTGGATATGAGTTTGACAGTGGTTGGAGTGGTGGCGGTGGTGTCGATGGTGGAAGGTGGTGGTAGTGGGTGGTTAGCAGTGAGTGGGTGACTGGCAGCGGTGGTGTGTTTTCTTGGAAGAGGAGGAAAGGAGGTGAGAGGGAGAAGAGTAAAACGACCAAATTGCCCTCATGTGAAGGGCACATTAGGTAACTAATGGAGCTTTAGTTAATGGTGTTAACGGGAGGGACTACATTGGCTATGAAACATAAAAAATGGCCACCGTTTGTACTTTATGAATTATAGGGACAAAAACCAAAAAACTATAGATGAGGGACCTAAAATGCAATTCACTGTTTTTTTTATAACATTTTAAAATCTAGTTACCGGTTTGTTTTTGTAATAACACTAAACTTTTTGGATATGACATGCTCGATGAAGATTTTTTTTTTCAAATATGATTACATTTTTATGACAAAAAAATGTTGACAAAGATATTTTTAAAACGTAAGCTATTTTTAATACAATTAATTAATATAACACCCTCAATCCTCATAAACACATCATACATTATAACATCAATATAAATAACATCATAACTTCATTCTTAAACAACAAAAATATCTAACAAACACATAAATAAAAAGTATCGTTAGGGAACTTAGACATTTCCAAGTGTATTACAATACTGATTTTGAAACATTACATAACCATTACAACTGGAAGCAACTCAAATAGCGTATCATGACTAAGGGGTTGTTTGACAGTTGCTGAATGGTTTGACGCAGAATCATTAAGTGGTCAGAATGATTAAGAGACTCTTATGATATAGTGCAAAGTGAAATATGGTTGTTTGACAATTGTTCAAAATCAAATTAGGACGCTTAATGGTTAATACAGGACTAAGATACAAAATCATTTAGAGGGTTTTTGAACCATTAAGAGACAAACTTTTTTTTTGCCAAATAGGGTTTATCTCTTAGCAATTCAGATGTGGCCTATTAATGGAACCATTAAGAGGTAAACAAATAGCCCCTAAGTCTAGATTCAGACCTTTCCTTTCCCCTTGTCATCAACGGTCTTTCCATCTTATGAAAAGCACGCCACTAGCGAACTTTTAAGTTCGAGATATCCATGGTTTATCATGTAAAACATCTCATAAATCATTTCATAAGAAATACCACATTAAACATGCCACAATCATAACACAAAATCTTTCATGCAACTCATCACTCATGCACATAACATTCTGAAAACAACCACACTGAGAAAGATTTTATGCATATATACACATAAGCATGTTTGAAAAACAAACCACAAGGATTGTAGCATATTGGTTAAGGTCCTGGGGGATGTGGTGGAATATCCCATCTGCCTAGGGTTCGAATCCAGACGTGCACAACAATTATGGTCACTGAGGTTTAATCAGGGTTGATGTCTTACAATCACAATTTGCCAAGGGATTAGTCTAGGCATAACTTAGGACACCCTTCTAAAAAAACATGTTTGAAAAACATTCTAATCCTTTGAGATCTCATATATATATACACCTACTATGGTGTGAGCCACTTCCAATCCTTAAGTAAAGTTCAACATAGATGGGCTTATCCAACATGTTTTCTCATTTCTCCTTACATTAATAACCGACTTCATAACAAGTAGTCTCACACGCATACAAAATCATTTTCATGCATATCGTACTAAACATAACTTGAATATAAAGTTAAAATAAGTAAACACATTGTGACACTTTCAAAATAGGGTGTATATAAATATTTGTGAAAATAAAGGGAAATGAAAAATAAAGAAAAATTGGTGTGTTTTCCCTTGACGAAGAATGGAAAAAGAGAGTGTAAGGGAAGAGTTGACAAATATTTAAAGGAGGGAAGTCATGGGCCAAAATGTATGTGGCTGAATTTAGAGGGGTCTGTTTTGCTAAGAAGACAAACTTTTGAATTTTTCAATGAAATTGTAACTAGGAAAGGCAAAAATAAACCCACACCCGATGGGAACCCGATACAAAATTGTGGCAAATCCCCGAGTTTTCCGGGGATGGAGATGGGGATGGGGATGGGACATGTATGATTTGAGCACAAAAACTATGAATTCATCGAGCTTTATAAAACTCGCTATTAGTGTGCATCTCAAGGGCACGAGTTTTAAGGGTGGACAAAGGCAAAAGTTTTGCTTCGTGAGTTATATTTCTGTTGCTTAAGTATCAGATTTTGGGATGTTTAGGTTTTACGCTTGTACTTGTTTCGTAATGTAACCCGATATGGGACGGCTTAACATTGGATTATTATTTGTATTTAAGTCTTCCACTGGTTCATGTCTTTGTTAGCCGTTATATTTATGTATTATTTAATGTTATTTAATGAGAATGACGTGGCATGACTCATAATAAAAATGAAGATGTTACATACATAATATACATATATCATTTTTAATTTTTAAGACACATACATGGTTTATACTATATATACATAAACATGAATCCCCATTGATCTTCATATCAAACTCATCTCGATTCATATTCTCCACTCATATCGCAACCTGCATAATAAATTGACTAGGTCATCAAACGTATTTAATTTTTATAATCAAACGTTAAGAAATTTAAATCATCTTATAAAAACATCCCATTCAAAAATAATAATTATGTAATGGACCAAAATATCTTACAAGATAAAAATGGACAAGCATGTCGATTTGAGTTGTGATCAACATGTCAATTAATCATGATATAATTATCAAGTCATATAATCGCACGATCTACCAAGTAATGGGTGACATCATTAATCACATATATTATCAATCAATCCAACTATAATCTAACCTATAAGTGGGGTAGGGTTTTGATTTTATAGGAGAATGACAGACTTGAACTTAATAATGAGATAAGGTTTTGATACTTAGGGGGCGTTTAGTTCGCTGGATTCTGCCGGAATCTGATGGAATTGGAATTGTCAATTCCATTGAGCAAATTTCATCCTGGTGTTTGGTTACCAATGGAATGAAATTGAATTCCATGAATTCCTTTAATCATGGATTTGGTCATTCCTTCTTAAAATGGATGGAATTGAATTCATTCCATCAGATTTTCTCAAAATGACACAAATACCCTCTTTACTTTTTCTAAAAACCCTAGTCGCTTCTAAAAACCCTCTCTCTCCTCTCTCTCTCTCTCTCCTCTCTCTCCTCTCTCTCTCCTTTCTCTCTCTCCTCTCTCCTCTCTCTCTCCTCTCTCTTCTCTCTCTCTCTCCTCTCTCCCCTCTCTCCTCTCTCTCTCTCTTCTCTTCTCTATCCCCTCTCTCTCTCCCCTCTCTCGCTCTCCTCTCTCTCCCTCTCTCCACTCTCTCTCATCTCTCTCTCCTATCTTCACTCTCTCATCTCTTTCTCCTCTCTCTCTCCTCTCTCTCTCTCCTCTCTCTCTCTCTCTTCTTTCTCTCTTTCCTCTCTCTCGACATTTAAAAAAATAAAAATAAAAGAAAGGGTATTTTTGTCATTTTTCAAATTTTCATTCCAATTCCTTTGCAAACCAAACTGACAGATTTCAATTCATTTGACTGATTACATTTCATTCCTGCCAACCAAACACTTGATCAAACCTGATAACATTCCATTCCAATTTCTTCCAGATTCCAATTCCTTTGACATATTTCATTCCTTCAAAAATCATTCTGCAAACCAAACGCCCCCTAAATATTTGATTAATAAAAGAAATTAAAAAAATATCAAACTATTTGTCAAGTTAAAATTGGTTTTTATAGAGAGAAAATTTTACATATAGAGGTTAGTTATTATTGAATTTTATATTTTTAACAATGGATTACATTTATAAATAAAGAATCAAACACTTTAAATGTCAAAAAAAAAATTTGTTTGTTAAAATGAAAAATAGTTTCAAATATGTTTCATGAAGGACCTAGGTTTTCCAACTTCAATATAAACTCCTATTACAAATATGTAGGATCCACTACAATAGTAATGAAAAAAAAGATAATGATAAAAAATACTAAGAAAAACTTGAGTAAACTACATATTTGGTTCTTGTGGTATGTGGATAATAATAATTCTCATTCCCTACAGTTTTAAAATTACAGGATGATCATTGTGGTTTGCTAAAACGTCTGGATTTGATCTCTCCCTTAAACGGCTGTTAAAAAACTCATTTAAATGATAGATATTTTCATCACTTTATCGAGTTTTTTGTCTTTTACCAATCAAAATCGATTTTATGATTTTGGTCCCAGTAGTTTTTGTTTTGGTAAAAGACAAAAAAATTGATAAAATAATAAAAATGTTTCTCATTTTACGAATTTTTTAACGATTGTTAGAGGGGGAGAACCAACCAAATAGGGACATTTTTATAGACCACAATAACTATCTTGTAATTTCAAAACTACATAAACGAAAAGTTATTATTTTTGACAAACAATAAAGACCAAATTTATAGTTTACTCAAAAAAAACTTTTTTGAATTGGTAAGATAATTAAGGTTCGTCAATATATAGGGTTTACTAGAATATTCCCCCTTTTAGGGAACTTTTTGTTGTTTTTATACGACGCATGCTCCTTGTCCTTGATTAATGGTGGAAGATTTAAAACCATGTATGTTGGTCAACACTATCACCAGCTATCGTTTTCACTTCTACTAACATTTTGATGTGTATCTCATTTGAAACGATTTTGCCGAAATACAAGACAAGTCTTGAGTTCGATCTTAGCCCCCTCTCTAGCCTCAGACACTCATGGAGTGAGCCAAAAAATGCCTCTTCACATTGATATCCTTCAAGATGGGTTCCATAAAGGGTTAGTTAAAGTTGTCGATAATCAATTTTTTGTCTAAATATTATAAAATATTAACAAATATTATTGAGGACGAGTGTGATATATGGAATAAAAAGTGACAAGATGTAAATATTTTCTTTTTGTTATGAGTTTGGTAAGCGGTAGATGCAATGTTTTAAAACCGGTTGAACAGGGAACCAGTGAAAAGACCGGGTCCATTACGACCGGTTTTTTGGGAAATTACGGCCCGGATCGAACCGCCGGTTTTTTGATAGAACCGGTTGAACCGGTCTTATTGAACCGGTAAAAACCCGGGTTGACCCGGTTAAAAAAATCAATTTTTTATGTGACATTAATATTTTTTTAATTGATATTCTAGAAAGTGATCATGTTGTTGATGACCATGAAGTTGAGAGTGAATTTCAATTACTATCCATGATTTTGTTTGAACGTTATGTTTCGTTTTGATGTATTTGGATTGATGAAAAACTTATGTTTATATGTGTGTTTTTTATGTTTTTGGATTGATGTAAAATTTTTTGTTATGTGTTTTTTAATGTTTTTGGATTGATGTAAAACTTGTGGTTATGTGTATTTTTAATATTTTAACTTGTGGATATCAAATTATTGGTTATATATATATATATATATATGTATGCAGAAAAATGAAAAATACATAGAATTTCTTAAAACCGGGTCAATCACCCGATTGAACCGTGACCCGATCACTACACCGTGTCAACCAAAAGACCGATTTTTAAAACATTGGGTAGATGTGACATGATGGGATTAGATGAAACGAATTTACAAAATATTGGGATTTGGTCCACAAAATATTATGGTCCAAGTTGGGACAGAAAATCAAAACACCATGTGTTGTGAGAGTAACGACAGCCTCATTTTTTTTTTAATCTTATCTTAAGTTATTATTTTACATTATTTTGTTTTAATATAGATTTAAGATATTGTATCTATACTATATTATAAATCATCTATAAAAAACTTTTAAAAATAATTATTAAAGCTTAATTTACAGCTATTTAATGTTAATTACTTAAAATTTCTTAAAAACAACTATTAAAGTTTTATGTATTATATTTAATGTTATTTATTAAATTTCAATCTTTATTTCTAACCACTTTAACTCCCCTACAACCACTATCCGCATAACTAAATACAGGATAAAAATCAAATTTTAAATATAAAAAATATAAAATATAATTAAGAAAATCTTACAGAATATTTAATGTTTATTTTATAAAACAATTATATTAATTGGCATATCCAATTTAATGAAAGTCAAAAACTCAAAATACATATGTAATTTGACAGTGTAGTTTTTTAAACATCTTGTGAAGATACAATTATTCTAAAAGATGAACAAACTCAAATCCCACTTCTCTTTCTAAACTTACAACCTAAAAAACATATAGTTCAAAAAAAAAAATACTAAAGCATCTCTATTCTCTAGTCATGAATCTCGTGACAGTTAAAAACAATAATTAAATTTTATTTATTATAATTAAAAGATAATAATTAAAATTACTATTATAATTAAAAGATATTAACTAAAAATTATAATAATAAAAGTTAAAACAATTAAAAGTTACACTAACACAAAATCAACATCAATCTTTCATAAATCGTTCTCAAATATGTTGGAAGTTGATGCATGAAACGTTAAGATACAGATATTGGAGAATCTATTTGGTCGTCTCACTAACAAGACAAATAAATAATATTTTAGGTAAAAGTTGCTGAAATTCATTCGTTTTTATAATCATATTATGTATGTAAAAGTTGGTAATTAATTTATGTAGGTAACAGTTGATAATTAATTTGTTTAGGTAAAAGTTGATAATTAATTTTTGAATGTATAAATAAAATAAAATAGATAAAGTTAAGTAATAATATTTTTTGTAATTATAATAATTTGTGTTCTAAATAAAAAGTTTTTGTTTTTGTTTTTGTTTTTTTATTTTATTTTATTTAAAAATCAATTGATTATATATTAAAACATAAAAATAAAAAGATAAATGTTATTTAAAAAATAAAAACAAGAAAATAAACAATATTTTATATATGGGGCTCACTCCTTTACCGTACCGTTCATCGAGCGCTTCCCTCTTGAGTAGGGTTGTAAACGAAGCGAACGAACATGAACGGAGGCTTGTTCGTATTCGTTCGTTTATCTTAACCAAACAAATGAACGAACACGAATGGTAAACGAACGATTTTTTTTGTGTTCATGTTCATTCGTTTATAAAATGTAACACCCGTAATTTTTAGTAAGTAAAGGTCACCTGGACGTTTTTGTAATTTATAAATGGCGGGATTTTATTGGGAAATCATTATTTAAAGTCCCTTAGAGTATCGAAGGTGTTAGCTTTGGAAAAGTAGAGTTTCAGAGCTTGGTACGAGCACGACTACAATGCCTGGCGACTATGACGAGCCACAGTCGCAGAAAGGAAACAAAACCTGGGGGAGGCTTGGCAACATTACCCAGGGCAATGTCGCTGGTCAATGTCGCACCAGGGGTGCGGAAGGCTGTTAAGTAGCGATTTTCAGTTTTTTTTATCTCATTTCTCACTTCTCAAAGCTCACCCTTTCTCTCCCAAACCGATTTCCATCTTCTTTGGTTCGAACCCTAGCCATGCCTATGGCCATTCACTTTGATTTTGAAGCATTCCATCATCATCTAATTCTTGGAAGTATAGGATTCAAGGAGCTAACATTCAACCATCTCTATTGATGTCTTCTTCAAGAAAGTTATAGGGTTTTGAGTTTTATCAAAACCCACTATTTTAAGTTCATCCCTTTTCTTTCTAACACTTTAATCAAGTTATAAATGCTCCATTTATAACTTCCTAGCGCTTTATTTCTTAAGTTTTCGGTTTGGGTGTTTTGGAGAAATTTAGGTCAAAATTAGGGTTTTGGACAAAATGAAAATTTTGATGTAAAGTGTTTGGGGATCGATTCTAAATGGTTAAATATGATTATTTATGGGTGAAAATTGTGGATCTAGGTTTTGGATGGTTTTTGCTTGTGGATTCTGAGTTCTTCAAGGAAGCTAAAGTTGGGGTAAAATCTAGATTTAGCCTAAATCTAGCAAGGTGGGTTCAAGTTGATTTGTGAAAATGATTTACATGCCAAAATGTTCATTTTAAAGTGTTTTGTGTTTTACATGAAATTGTTAACTGCTGATTATCTGATAAGTTTTGGTTATTTGGAAGTGTTTTACTTTATAAACTTATAAACTAACCACCTTTGGGGATTTTTGATGAATGTATCATAATGGAGACGTTTTGATACCCATTTTCATAAATGGAGGTAAAAATGCATTTTGTGGTTATTGGAAATAAATGTATTTTGTGTTGTGAAACGTTTTGAAAATACCAATGTACGAGTCATTGGAGTCTGGTCATTCCCAACCCTGTGTATCTTTCGGTTATCGTAAATCTCTGTGGATTTTGGGAAAGATGTATTTCAAGTAATTTGTTGAGTAAATCTTTAATAATGATGTCTTAACGATCTATCATACGCATGTTAATCCTTATGAGTAATTGTACTTTTAATGTGTGTTATGAAAAATGCCGACCTTGTGCTTTGGGACGTTTGAGAGAGCCAATGGGGTTATAAACTTGTTTAGAAAATGACTTGTTTAAATCTAAATGGTGTTTGAGTGTATTCATGCATTTTTGGAGCATGTGTTTGCAAAAATGTGGTCGGTTGCATTTTAATGCATATTGTGGATTTTAGCATATGATCATTTGATTGGTTGAGCTTAAGGCTCGGTTTTCGGCTTTGTCGGGTCTTTGGGACTTTTGTCCTATTTTAATAACTTAAAATGGAGCTTTGGGTGTGAGTTGCACTTATTGCACTTTATTTTGGAGAATACATGTTTTGAGTGCGTGTGTCATTCAATGGGAGTCATGTATTTTATATTGTAATGCATTTGGATACATAGGCATGTAAGTCAGTCGTATTTAAGGATGAGGAGTGTTGATATTCTCACCTTGGGAATTATGTCGTGTTGGCATCTTTGTTGTCCCGATTGTTTGACGAAGAGGTGTTAGATCACATATCTATTGGATTCAAGATCATCCATTCTGAAGATCCAATCTGAAGCTAATGCCGGAAAGTCGACTCTCGATATTAAGTCTAATGTTACTTTGTAATAAATGTCGAAGTTAATTAATGTTTATTATAATTTAGTATTTAGTTTTAATTAGATTCAATATCTAGTTATTAGATATTAGTTAGTTTTAGATATTAGTTAGTTAATATCTAAATTAGATATTTGTTTTAATATTTAAGTTTAGATATTATAGTAAGTGTGTTGGAGAAGCTAACAACTTAGAAAAACATAAAACATACACAACACACACTTACGTTGAAAAACAGAGAGAACACATCGAAAGCTACAATCGATCAATCCTGTAATCTTTGTTATTAATCTAAACAGGTTGGTTAATCGTTTATGTGTTGTTTTGATAAGAACTTGATAAATATTGTGGACCGACAATTGGTATCAGAGCTTAACCAGATCAAAATCAATTTTTCAAACTCGACACTGTGTTCTTCACTTTCAAAATCATTTTCGAGTTTTAGGGTGTTTTAGGTGTTGAAATCGATCAGGCAGTGATCGATAGGTGTTTTAGAACGATTTGGTGGTGATTAATTTCAGTTTATCACATCAATCGAGTCCCAATTTTGTGAAAATTGTGTCTGAGTTCAGGTTCTAAAAACAGCACTGTTCCATCGATCAATTTTTTCAAAAAGTGATGTTTATTGCGATCGAGTGTTTATAATCTGTTATAGAACTATTAGTGGTCATTTTATTACAATTTGGGACTACTAATAGGTGCCAAACAGGTCAATTTATCGAAATCAGATCGATTTTTCGAACACAGGGACGAACTCGCGCAAACACAGGGACGAACTCGCGCAAACCAGACACTGCTCGCGCAAACCACCCTTTTGCGCCACCCTCAGCTCGCGCAAACCATCCTTTTACGCCACTGCCTTTAGCGTATTTCTGGGTTTTGCCCCCATGCTAAGTCTGCCTAGGGGGATAAAATTTCTTATGTGATCAAATTTTATCTGGACTAATGGTCAAATCCAAGTTCTTATTGCACATTTAATCAATCAGGATGTCAAGAGAAGCTCTAGCTATCGGAACCGACACGAAGCCACCTATACTCTTCAGTGGAGAGTATGAGCAGTGGAAAGATCGGTTCATGGACTTCATTGAAAGACATGATCTGGGTATATTCATTAGAAAATCTCTGAGTGAAGGGAGTATGACAGCTCCAAGGTCAATGTGTTATACTACAAAGAAGAATGGAGAAAAAGTAGATCTAGATTGTCCATTACCACTTCGTATGTACTCAGACGAGCAAAGAAAGAGATATGATGCTAACAGCTTAGCTTTATCTTTCCTACTGAATGGAATGTCTGAGGAGATTTCAAAAGAGATCTTTTTTACATTAGAAAGCAAAGAGACTAAAGGAAAGCTGTTATGGGAACATATTGAGAAGCTGATGAGAGGATCAACATTGTCATCAAGAGTTAAGGTTTTGGAAGCTGAGAACTCTGAGCTTCAAAAGAAAATATCAGATTTTGAAAAGAAGTTCTCAGACCTTTCCAAGAAGAGTGTTGAAGAGAAGAAGACACTCGAGCTTAAATGTCTAAAGTTTTCTCAACAAGTTAGTAACTTTGAGAAAGTAATAATTTTGGAAAGAGATCAGTTTGCTAAAGAGAAGAAGGCAAATGATCTAAAGTCAGCTGGATTCTTAAAAGAAATAACAGATAGAAGAAAGGGTGCTAAGAAAGGATTTGAAGAAGAGAAAAACACATTTGAAGCTGCAATTAGGAAGCTTAATGCAAAGCTATCTGAATTGTCTAAATTTGCACAGAAAGAGAAGAAAAAGAAGTCTGAGCTTGAGACGAAGATTGACCTTATTGTCAAAGAAAGAGACAGTGATTCTTCAAAGGTAAAAGAGCTTCAAGATATTATTTCAAAGATGGTGGTGGTGACTGAGCGAACGAATCCAGAGTAAAAAATCCACTCACCTAGAAATAATTCAGTTGGTTCTAACAAACCAGCCGCAAGCTCACATCAGAAAACTGCTATTTTCAGAAGGTCAGTTAAACCTTTTAATCAGATTCATTCTACTAATATTTTCTATGACAGGAATAGAGATAGTTCAGGTACACATCAAAGAAGGAGAAGAAGCTTCCAGGAAGAAGAACGGGTCTGGAAGAAGACACCAGTTAAAGAAGAGCTGAAATGTAAAAGCTCATGTGTACATACGCATAATGCCAAGAAGAACATTGCACGTAAAGGTAAACCTGATTTCGTCTACACGAGAGATCAATTAATCAGTTTGTCAGGTAAGAAATTCTATTGTTCTTATTGTCGTACACATGATCCTATTCATAAAACAAGTGATCATTACTGGTACGGTTCTTACTCAATAACTCTTATAAGAACTGCAACTCACACACATGGACCCAAATACCGGTGGGTACCAAAGAAAATAATTGATTCTGTGTTGCAGGCACCTATTGTCAAGGGGGAGTAGAAGAATCAATGGCTCTTGAGTAAGTAAACTCAAGACCCAGACTTCAATGTCAGAACGAATGGCTTCTAAGTACATCAGCTTAGAACCCGTACTTCAACGAAGTTTGACTTATAAACACAACAGTTTAGGACTCGCACTTCAATGATCAAAAGACCTTACTCCTGTGCTGATATGAGAAATTGTACTCCGATACTCAAATGAGGAAATCAACCTTCAAGGGGGAGTACATACTTTTTTGAAATTTATGCATTGGATAGATATGATGAACTGCATTTCAAAAAGGGAAATTGTAGATCTCTATCATGTGCTTTTCACTGACATATTTTAGATGCATAATTTCAAGGGGAGTAAAAAGGTGATGACTTCTGATTCTTTCTGATCAGAACTCGTACTTTCTTAGTTTTACTGTTTTTTGTCTTTTCAATTTAAGTGAATAAAATTTGCTTTGACTTAACATAAGACTTTTGCAGAATTTTTTAGAGAAGCTTACAAGTTCATATGTTTATGACTTTACGCTTAGCTTCATGAGATGTAAGATCGCACGTAAAGGTACAATTCCTTACCTTCATCTCACATATGGTTGAAAGGAGGACAACTTTCAATCATAGAAAACATGTTCTTAAATGTTCAAATCACTTCCCGATTTTTCATCAGATTTTATATTTTGGGAGTGTACTTTAAATGTTTTACATGAGCTTACATGATAAGCTAAACCAGATTGAGCAACATATTCTTTATAGGATATACGGGATCAGTGTGCTAGGACTTACAAGAAACTTCTATGGAATCACGTTAACCAGTGATTTCTACCCATGAAGTTAATCCATAGTGATTGAGTGTGAGAAGTCAAAAGAAATGAGCGTGTTAAAACAGAAAAAGAGTGTTTGGTTAGAGTAAGCTAAATGTTTAAAAGAAAGAGCGTGTGAGACCAGAGTTAAAAGAATATCACAACTCTGCACCAACTACTTTCTGAGCCAGACAGCCACATTTCTAGTGTTTCACATTTCTTTGGTGAACATTATTGAAACAGGCAACTGGCCCATGCCAACTCTTGATCAAACCCCACCGGCTACTCATTTTCTACTCAAATAGAAAGTGTTTCACATTTTCAAAGGGGAAGCAACACATTTGCTATCTGATTTTCATTTGGAAAATCTGGATATTGAAAAAAAAGAAGTCTGCCCCACCTTCACAACTCAATCATGCACATTGAGTCTGTGTTTAACTTACTGTTGTCTCAGTGCTTTACACAATTTTGAGCCTATAAGCAATCATCAAGTGCTTAATTCTTTCTATCACAAGCACGAACACACAAGGAATTTGTTTCTTTGTCATAACGTTTATAGAAATTACCTTTGTGGTGTTTCGATGATTAAATGGAAGCCTTGGGGGAGTCAACATCAAACAGCTCCTTTCCAATGTGTATTTGTTACACACAGTGACTTAGTGTTACTGACAGGCATTTTAACTGATTCATTAGTTGATTCAGGTATTACACGACTATTTTGTCTAGATTTGAAAAGATCTGGATGAATATCTTTTGAATTGACGGATCAGAGGCTCCAATTGACATACATTTCTTACTCGAAGTTTTGATGAAGTCGTTACACTTTTCATCAAAAAGGAGGAGAACCTAAAGCTTGAAGAAATGTTCATTACATCACATGACATTGGAAGAGAGAAGATCTAACCAAGAAATGTGAGATCAAAGTATTCTGAAGACATGTTGATTTCAGATAAATTTTATTTGAAGATACTTTGCTAAAGCATTCTGAGCTAGAGAAAGAGATTGCATAGAAAGAGATTGCATCTTCTGAGCTGAAAAAGAAGACTGAATTGCTAAAATCTTTTTAGTAATGATCTTGATCCAAAGGGGGAGATTGTTAGATCACATATCTATTGGATTTAAGATCATCCATTCTGAAGATCCAATCTGAAGCTAATGCCGGAAAGTCGACTCTCGATATTAAGTCTAATGTTACTTTGTAATAAATGTCGAAGTTAATTAATGTTTATTATAATTTAGTATTTAGTTTTAATTAGATTCAATATCTAGTTATTAGATATTAGTTAGTTAATATCTAAATTAGATATTTGTTTTAATATCTAAGTTTAGATATTATAGTAAGTGTGTTGGAGAAGCTAACAACTTAGAAAAACAGAAAACATACACAACACACACTCACGGTGAAAAACAGAGAGAACACATCGAAAGCTACAATCGATCAATCCTTTAATCTTTGTTATTAATCTAAACAGGTTGGTTAATCGTTTATGTGTTGTTTTGATAAAAACTTGATAAATATTGTGGACCGACAAGAGGAACCTTTATGGGTTGTACTTTGGGACCTTGGGTCTTGTGATTGGATGTCTAATTCTTGTGCACGAGGGTTAGACATCGGGAGTTATCAAGTAAGGAGCTGAGGCTCTTATCTTGAATGCTAGGGAGTAGGCACTAGGGGTCGAATGAGTACCCTGAGGATAAAACTCCGCTAGAGACCGAACAGGCAATAAGATCGTGTATCCTTGTGGTGTAGCTCGGCTGAGCAGACAATGAGGGATACGGTGTTTGAGACTTGAAATAAAGTCCTACTGGAGGTGTAGCTCGGTAGAGCAGGCAATACAGTCACGATTTGAGGTGTAGTTCGACAACATGGTTATGTGGCTTAACTTTGTGTTCCGCCACGTACAATGGAATCGGGTGTCCTCCGTCACCGGAAGGTGTTGCTTGGGTATTAAATGGTATTATTTTATTATCCGTGTTTTTGGTGACGTTTTGCATATATGGGTTTGTTTACTCAAGATTTATGGGTTGAGTATTATGCCCCGCCCATGTTTGGGGTGTTTTGGGAAATA
The DNA here is from genome assembly GCA_954870635.1 of Arctium minus. Taxonomy (NCBI): domain Eukaryota; kingdom Viridiplantae; phylum Streptophyta; class Magnoliopsida; order Asterales; family Asteraceae; genus Arctium; species Arctium minus. The sequence continues at coordinate 23,228,393 of OX941081.1, read as the reverse complement.
GCGTTCATTTCACATTTTTATAAATTAGGAGTTTACTTACTACTCACGTCTTGAGTGAGTTTGGGGGTTGAAGTTGTTTTTACAAAGGAATATCTATGTTGAGGTACTTGTTTTTAAAGGCGTATGTTATTGGAAACGAGTTGTTTAATATTTAGGGTAAATCATTTTGAAATATGAAGATTTAAACTGCATTCTTTCCCCTTATCAAATATATTTCTTTCATGTTGTAAACTCTATAACTCACTAGGCGTTAGCCTAACCTTTTTATTTGTCGACATGTGCATCAGGTTCCGGTTGGGGAAAGGTTCTAGCGTTTCGGTGAAGTGTTGAGTGCTAGGAGTATGTGCAAGGGTGAATGACTTGTTGAAGTCTTCCGCTTTAGTCTTTGAGAAGATCAACTGTTATTGGGTTATAGTAACACCCGACTTCGGTTTAGTGTTCGTATATTATGGAAGTATATATTTATCGAGGTTAGTTATAAAACTTTATCTTGAAGTATTCGGAGTTTTGAACTGAAGGAGGAAGTTCGGTTCCTTATTTTGATGTTATATCGAAATTTTTAATTAGTTGCTCTTTCCAACTTTGAGGGTGTTACATAAAATATGTTTATTCGTGTTTGTTTATGTTCGTTCATTAAGAGCTAAATGAACGTAAACGAACGAATATAAATGAACGTAAACGAACGAACACAAATGAATAAAAAAACAACCACCGTTACTCATCATTTCGTTCGTAAAAAATAATACAACATAACGAAAAAGCGGGTAAACTTAGTGATAGATATACTCACAATTAATGGCTACATTAATTAAATATTGTCTCATAATGATTTGATTGTAATATCTTGTAAGTTACGATTTAGTTTTGTAGGTTACGATTTACAATTGTAGGTTACGATTCTTTTAAGATGTATATAAATATCCACCTACAAGTAATAATACAAATCAAGTTTTTCCCACTCAATCATATTCTTACTTCCATATGGTATAAGAGATTAAGATCCATATTTTTTTTTCTTACTCCCCACCTTAAATATGTTCCCCGCTTATGCCCCAAACCATCCCGTTCAAACCTTCAAGGGGGCATTGCCAGTGGTGCCGCATAATTGGACACTATGTCTTGCAATGCCCTATCTTCCGCACTCAATTCCCAAATGCAACTCCACCATCAACCTCCTCTTATCCTCCAATCTCATCTTCTTCTTTTCCACATGCTTATGCCACTGCTACCTCAGAAACTTCATCTCATGGTTGGCTTCTTGATAGTGGTGCAACACACCATGTCACTCATGATCTTGCCAATCTTTCACTTCACTCCCCTTATAATGGTAGGGAGGAACTTATTATTGGCGATGGTTCGGGCCTAGCCATCTCAAACACTGGTTCAACATCTCTTTTTACTCCTACTTCTAAACTTCATCTTAATCATATATTACATGTGCCTTCCGTTTCTCGTAATATTATTTCAATATCTAAATTTTGCCAAGATAATAATGCTTGAATTACATTCTCACCTACTTCTTATCTTGTGAAGGATCTTCGCACAGGGGCACCCCTTCTCCAAGGCCAAACTAAATGCGGAATTTATGAATGGCAACCCACTCATCCCACCATTCACTCTGTCAAAATGGCATCTACTACTGATTGGCATCATCGATTAGGACATCCATCATATTCTATTTTACGTCATATTAGCAACTCTTTCAATTTAAATATTCCTAAGTCTGTTGCTTTTCATTGCAATTCTTGTGATTGCAATAAAAGTCATAAATTACCAATTTCTCTTAATACCTTACAATCTAAAGGCCCTCTTGATATTCTTTATAGTGATGTTTGGACTTCCCCCACCCCTTCTTATGATGGTTACAAATACTACATAATATTTGTTGATCATTATTCCAATATGTGTGGTTTTATACACTTAAACACAAAAATGATGCCATTAATGCTTTTCATAAATTCAAGCTCTTGGTTGAAAAATACTTTCAACGCCCCATAATTACCATCTTTAGTGATAATGGAGGCGAATATATTGGTTTACGTCCAATCCTTGAGTTTCATGGCATCACTCATTTAACTTCCCCTCCTCACAAGCCCGAACATAACGGTTATTCGGAGCGTCGTCATCGTCACATTGTTGAAACCGACCTTTCCCTTCTTACTCACTCTTTTATGCCACGTATATATTGGCCCCTTGCTTTTGCTACCGCTTGCTATCTAATCAATCGTATGCCCATTCCGACACTCCAACTACAATCACCATATTATAAACTCCATGACCACGCACCTAACTATCATAAACTAAGAAGTTTTGGATGTCTTTGTTATCCATGGTTACGTCCCTATACCACAAATAAACTTGATCCTCGCTCTTCTCCTTGTGTTTTTGTTGGTTATTCTGCAACCCAAAATGCTTATTGTCTTGATCCCACCTCTAACAAAATATATGTCTCTCGTCATTTTAAATTCATCGAACATGAGTTCCCCTTCTCCACCTCCTCCTTTGCCGCATCTCCACACACATCCAATGATGCGGAAGAATGGTGTGCTATTCAACTTCCCATATTACGTACTACATCACCCATGCAACCTCCACAAAATACATCTTCATCTTCAATTCCTCCGTCAAGTGAAACTAATTCTTCCTCCACGGCACCTTCACTCTTTTCTACTCCCTCATCACCTCCTAATACTCCATCTCCTCCCTGACCACGACCTCCCATCACCAGACTTCAAAAAAACATTTGTAAGCCCATTGATAAAATGAATCTCCATGTCTTTTTCCAACCCATTTCCACCGAGCCTACCACTATAACACAAGCATTGAAAAATCTGGTATGGCGTGAAGCTATGCAAGATGAGTACAATGCTTTACAAAAAAATCACACATGGGATCTTGTTCCATCTTCTCCATCTCAAAACCTTGTTGGATGTAAATGGGTATTTCGTACCAAATATAATTCCGATGGCTCTAACGAGCGTTATAAAGCCCGTCTAGTTGCTAAAGGATTCCATTAAAGACCCGGTCTTGACTATACTGAAACCTTTAGCCCCGTGGTTAAGCCGGTCACAATCCGAATGATTCTCTCTCTAGCTATCACACATAGTTGGTCTCTTCGTCAAGTTGACATTAACAATGCCTTTCTTCAAGGCTCTCTAATGGAGGATGTATTTATGGTTCAACCACCTTGTTTCGTTAGTGAAACTCATCCTAATCATGTTTGCAAACTACGTAAAGCTCTCTATGGTTTCAAACAAGCTCCACGAGCTTGGTACAATGAACTCAAATCCTATCTACTCGGTTGTGGCTTCAAAATTTCCATTTCTGACACCTCACTTTTTACGTTACGCCACAAAAATGATCACATATTTCTTCTTGTTTATATTGATGATATCATCATCACTGGATCAAATCCCACTATTCTAAACTCCTTTATTTCTCAACTCTCTAATCGTTTCTCACTTAAGGATCTTGGTACACTTTCTTATTTCCTTGGTGTGGAAGTCTTACCTCACCCTCATCGCATTTTTCTTAGCCAACATAAATACATACAAGACCTCCTCACACGTACTCACATGGCAGCCGCCAAACCTGTTCCTACCCCTATGGATTCTCATCCTACCCTAACCCTGCATAGCGGAACCCCCTTGGCCAACCCCACTGAATACAGAGCAATTGTGGGAAGTCTACAATACTTATCACTAACCAGACTAGATGTTTCTTTTGCTGTGAACATGTTATCTCATGCACAAGCCGACTGACGAACATTGGGCAACTCTCAAACGACTCTTACGCTACCTAGTGGGCACATCTACACAAGGCCTACTATTACGTCGTGATTCACCCACTACTCTCCATGCCTTCACAGATGTTTCTTGGGCCGGTGATAAAGATGACTACATTTCAACCACCGGTTAAATTGTTTACTTGGGTAGAAATCCAATTTCTTGGAGTTCATGTAAGCAACACACTCTTGCTCGTTTAGCGACAGAAGCCGAATACCGAGCTGTTGCTTCAATTACAACAAAGCTATTATGGGTCCAAAACTTACATTATGAGCTTGGACATCTACCCATCATAGCAACGATAATATATTGTGATAATATGGGAGCTACATATGTTGCCGCTAATCCTAAGTTTCACTAAAAAATGAAGCACCTAGCTCTTGATTATCATTTTGTTCGTGAGAATGTTCAAAGTCGAAAGTTACGTGTCTCTTACATTTCCGGCAATGATCAACTAGCTGATGCTCTTACTAAGCCACTTGCAAGAACACGGTTCAAAGAACTCATGTCCAAGATTGGTATCACTACTCGATCGTCCATCTTGCGGGGGCATGATAGAGATACTCACAATTAATACCTACATTAATTAAATATCTATACTATATTATAAAGCACGGATAAAAAACTCTTCAATACAAATTATTAGGCATAAGGTACCATCATTTTATGCAAGATTTTGAAAATCTCTTAATTTACAAGTATCAAAGCACAAGATACATATTACTACTGCAGACTTCTAACACCCACCAATTTGGTATGTGCAGAGCCTTCCTTTTATGCAGACATTTCCATGTATCACTATTAATTAATATATTATATTACAATAAATTTGTTTTAATTATATTGTTAAATATGTAATTGGTTATTTTTTCTAGATGTCATTAAAATATATAAGATAATCATTGAATTCTAACAAAATACTTATTTTTTTTATATAAAAAACATTATATTATTAAGCCTAATTTAAACAAATTTATAAAAAAAACATTATCACTTTCTCAAAATCATCTAAAATCGTACTGTAAATCGACAAAAAAACAAAAAATAAAATGAAACATTAAAATCGTGATGTATCTCGCTGCATTGCGCGAGTACGCTTCTAGTTGTCTCATAATGATTTGATTGTAATATCTTGTAAGTTACGATTTAGTTTTGTAGGTTACGATTTACAATTGTAGGTTACGATTCTCTTAAGATGTATATAAATATCCACCTACAAGTAATAATACAAATCAAGTTTTTCTCACTCAATCATATTCTTACTTCCATACTTAGGAGGTATAAAATATAAATTAATTTATTAATGATTTTACACATTAATGTCATAATATATATAAATATATTTATATACATAGGGTCAGGTTCAGCAGAAAACCTCAAAAAAAGGGAAAACTGAAAAACACCCTGGTAGCCCTTCATCTGTACGGTATGCACTTGTGCTTACAAATAATTTGTAACATGCACACGTGCATATGCACAAGTGGATAATGCGCTTGTGTATAAAAATATAAAAAACAACATAATTTACCTGTATCTACAAGTGCATACCGTCCAGATGAATGGATACCAGAGTGTTCTTCAGTTTTCCCTTTTTTTGAGGTTTTCCCCTGAACCTCCCTCTATATACATAAACGAACATAAATGAACGAACATTCACAAACGAGACTATTGTTCATGTTCGTTCATTTAACCAAACGAACAAAAAAATGTGTTCATGTTCGTTCATTTATTAAAAAAATAAACATAAACGAACTTTCTACCGAACGGTTCACAAACGGTTCGCTGAATGTTCGGTTCGTTGACAACCCTATTTTTGAGGACCACTCCTCCTACGTGGATTAAAAACTGTTTCATCTAGGGATTGAAACAACGCATGGGTAATTTATCCCTCGTCCTTCAACACAACCCCGTTTAAGCTCCTGTCTTAGATCCCGTCCCGACTAATCCCTAGCGGGTTCGGGAAAAGGAATCCTCGGTGGCTACAAGGGGGAAGAAATCCCCAACTTCACAAAATCAAAGACTGATGACCTCTAAAATCAAGGCACTGTGGATGCTCTTATAGTTGTCGTGGCCTTTGAAATAAAAATCCAACAACATTCTAATGTCATCATGCATCATCAATATCCATTCTATACACAATCTTATCTGTTCACACATCTAATATATTTATATTACATTAAATAAAAGCTGCTTTTTGACTAACCAAGATTTACGTTGAAAATGTGCATGTTTTGATCTATTTTCATAAATCCGTTTTTATAAATAGATTGTGTTATATGTTAATATTTACAATGATATTTGGCTAACCAAGATTTACGTTGAAAATGTGTATGTTTTGATCGATTATTTTTTCATAAATCCGTTTTTTATAAATAGATTGTGTTATAAGTTAATATTTACAATGATATTTGACTAACCAAGATTTACGTTGAAAATGTATATGTTTTGATCGATTATTTTCATTAATCCGTTTTTTATAAATAGATTGTGCTATAAGTTAATGTTTACAATGATACAATTAAGTGTATATAAAAAATGGTTTAAATATCTATACAAAACATACGATCTAATATATATTTCAATAATTCACATATGAACCTTCACTTAATATTTTCTTTGTTATCTTTCCACACGATATTTAGTTTTCTTATTGAACATACCTATACATACATATATATATATATAGAGTTTCAAATATAAAACATGTAATTATTATAAACTCTACAAACCTAATCTCAACCCTTATTTAATAAATGAATTAAATAAAATATTATTAAATTACATTAAAAAGGGTATGATTGTCATTTTGTGTATATTATTATCTGTAACTGTGAGAATAATCCCTAATATAACGGGATTTTTATTTCATCATAAATATAAATCTGTAACAGTTAGACTATATATTTTAATCATATACAATAATTTGTTTGATGAATTAATGTATTAATCACATGTGATAATTGTAGATGTTTTTGTTAATCATTTGAGATTTATATATTTCCATTTATATATCTTGTTGTGATATAATATCACATGTGATAATATTAACTTATACCCAGTTACATATTATCACATATGACATGTACAAAAATTTACAATTTGAATCATATATGATACGTAACAGATCATATATATGTTAAAAGTAACTAATCACATGTGATTCAAAACGTAGATTCACAAATTAGAGAAAAAAATGGTGAAAAATATATTGGATTAATTGTGGATATCACATGTGATATTTGACTAAAATTGTGAAAAAAATCTTAAGAAAAGTAAATCTAAATAATAGTGGAAAAAGTCATATAAAACTTGACAAAAATTTTAAAAATAAATAAATCTAAAAGATATAATGAGGTTTATAAAGATTCAAATAGTGTTTTTGTTACAATTATATCCTTAACATAATATTTGACCCAATTCAAAATGGTAATTATTCTAATTTTAAAAATTATTTTCCATTTTTATTTGTGATATTTTTCAATGGATTATGTGGTTTAAACATAACTCTCTCTCATCTCTCTCTCTCTCTCTCTCTCTCATATAAGACTAAATAAGATATTTATTACAGTAGATGAACAATTAAGATTGATTTGTATAGTTTGTTAGAATTTGATGATTTGTAAATGAAACGTCCAATATACATATATATATATATATATATATATATATATATATGTATATAGAATTAGGTTCATTTGAGAAATGCTAAAAATATGGGAAATAAAGAAATGATTTTATCCCTTTATCTGGTCAACATTTACTACTTTGACCGTGAAGTGCTGGATAATTCCTTGTGTGGTCTGTAGAAGATAGAGGAGTAGTTTCGTAAAATACGCGTGACGAGTTCATATATGAACCTGTATGATTTACATATGAATTATATGTTCATGTATGAACCAGTGTAATTCACAAATGAACATTTTTAATTGATTCATATATGAACTATCAGTTAATTAGTTCATATGTAAATCTGTTAATTAGTTCAACTGATTCACATATGAATCTACTGTTAATTAGTTCATATGTGAATCAGTTAATTGGTTCATATATGAATCATTTAAAAAAGTTCATATGTGAATTACACTGGTTCACATATGAACATATAGTTCATATGTGAATCATACAAGTTCATATATGAACTCGTCCCGTGTATTTGTAAAAATTACGAAACTATCCTTCTATTTTTGGAATAGCCGCAACTTTTGACTAGTCAAAGCCGTAATTATTGACCAGTCAAAGACACAATATTTGACCGGCTAAAGCCGATCTTGACCGAATGAAAGACTAAGATTAATTCTCTATTTCTCATATATTTAACATTTATCAAATGAACCTCTCCATACGTGTGTGTGCGTGTGTATATATATATATATATATATAGAGAGAGAGAGAGAGAGAGGTAAGTTATTATGCAACCTATTTACATGGTGCAACCCAAACAAGTGTTCTATCCACCACTCATTTTATTTTCAGTTTTTTTTCTTTAATACAAAAGTGAAAATAAAATGAGTGGTGGATAGAGGGGTTGCATGTGTTGCATCATGTAAAAGGGTTGCATTTGAACGCCTCTCTCTCACACACACTCTCTCTCTCTCTCTCTCTCTATATATATATATATAGGCCTAATCAAATGAGAACTAAATAGTCTGTGAGATCCAATATGAGTCAATCATTTTTTGCAATTAATTTACTTTCCTAATTAATAGATAAAGGGTATCTATGTAATTTTATAATTTATATATAACAACTCATCATAATCTCCTTTTGAATTCATGTGTATCCCTCTTTTTGAATTTATTCATATCCTTAACCAAAATAACAATAAATTCCACTTTTATCTCATCAAACCAAAAAAACAACCCTAAATAGAAGCCATTGTCGATTAACAAGCTGTTTACAATTTGACTGCAAAATTCTCTAAAAAGCATGTCGTCATTTTTGTTCCTAATTCTTTTGTTTTATCGAACAGTTTACGGTGGATTTTTCCTGGCCATCAATTGGTTTTTCTCTCATCCTCCGGAAAACATCGACTACCATCGACTTTTGATTTTGAAAATGGTGCCACCAAAACCTAGATCGATCAAAAAGAAACGATACGGCAGACGATGCACCAAAAATGTGGATTTATCTCGAAGAAACCTAGACGATGCACCAAAAACCTAGACCGATCTCAAAGAAACCGCGACGATATACCAAAAACCCGGATCGATCTCGAAGAAACCCATACGATGCACCAAAAATCCGTATCGATCTCGAAGAAACCCACACGATGCACCAAAAACCCGGGTCAATCTCGAAGAAACCAGATGGTGCACCAACGATTCTGAAGAAACTTACACTATTTTTATCCTTGTTTGGTTTTCATAATTTGAGATTTTTATCCTTCTATGGTATTCGTTTTTTTCGTTTAGATCTAGGTGGATTACATGGATCAGAGTGTGATTACATGTTTTAAACAATCGATCACAATGTATTACAATAGTATATCTTCTTTTAACATTGTGCATCTTAGGGTATCACAACATTTCTTATTTTGTATCACAGTAGGTATTACAACATTTCTTATTTATTTTTGTTATTTTCGATGTTTACAAAAGGTATCACACTATGCCTCATGTGGTCACCGGAATAATGTTGGCCGGAGAGAGGAGAAAGGAGATTTTTGAAATACCTAACATGCCCTTTAATTAATTTTAATTAAAATTACCAAAATTATTGCTTTCCTAATTTATCCTATGATTTGTAGTTAAAATTGGTTCTCATGGTTATCACAGATAACCGAGTTCTCCCTTGAATGTCCCTATATATATATACTATATTATAAAAATGACATAAAAAACTCTTAATTACAACATTTTAAGTACAAGGTACAATTAATTAAAGCCAATTACTTAATTTACAATTTCTTAATGCTTTGGTACAACCTTTCCAAGCACAATATCTCACATAATCATCTATTTGTGAAATGAATACTCATTTATTAATATAAATATTTATTTTTTTGGTGGACGATTTTATAAAATAGATTTTATATTAGCATAATATATTTTAAATATAGATTTTACATTTAAATCTATATTAATGAGATGTAATATAAAATCTTTTTTCTTCCGTATTTTTTTATATTACATCTCATAATGATTTTTCCATATTTTATTTTATAAAATCTTTTTCCATATCTATATCTATGCTATATTATAAAAACGACATAAAAAACTCTTAATTACAATATTTTAAGCACAAGGTACAACTAATTAAAGCCAATTACTTAATTTATAATTTCTTAATGCTTTGGTACAACCTTTTCGAGCACAGTATCTCACATAATCATCTATTTGTGGAATGAATACTCATTTATTAATATAAAATATTTGTTTTTTTTTGGTGGAGGATTTTATAAAATAGATTTTATATTAGCATAATCTATTTTAAATGTAGATTTTACATTTAAATCTATATTAATCAAATGTAATATAAAATCTTTTTTCTTCCGTATTTTTTTATATTACATCTCATAATGATTTTTCCACATTTTATTTTATAAAATCTTTTTCCATATTTTATTTTATAAAATCCTTTTACATAATGAGATGTAATATAAACTCTTTTTTCTTCCGTATTTTTTTTGCTAATATAAAATCTATTTTATTTTATAAAATCTACACGTATTTTATATTAGCATAATATAAAATCGGGAAATTAATTAAAGTAGCCATTTTAGAAAATCGGGTTTACCTCCTAGCCATTCTTTTCCTTATTTTATCAAAATAGCCATTATGTTCGTGAAATGAGTTCGTATATACGAACACCTCCTTTGAAGTCAAAAACTTGATCCATGTTCGTAATATGTGTTCGTATATCACGAACATAACTTAAAAACTCATAAAAAAACATAAGTTCGTAAAATGGTTCGTGGAAAATGCAAGGAGTTAAAAAAAGTTACATTTTAATTTTTTTCACTAACACAATCACCAAGTGGGGCCAAAATTGTAAAATTTTAATTTATTTTGCTATGATGAGGGGCCAAAATTGTAATTATTTAATTTTTGTTCGTATATCACAACACTTTTCACGAACTTGGGCAAAAAACATAAATATATTTGATATATGTTCCAAAGATGAGGGGCCATAATTGTAACTTGCTTATTTCAAGTTACAATTATAGCCCCTCATCTTTGGAACATATATAAAATATATTTATGTTTTTGACCGTGGAAATTGTTGTGATATACGAACATATGCTTTGAAAAATGAAATACTTACAATTTTGGCCCTCATCATAGCAAAATAAAATAAAATTTTACAGTTTTGGTCCCACTTCGTGATTGTGTTCGTGAAAAAAAATTAAAATGTAACTTTTTTTAACTCCTTGTATTTTCCACGAAACATTTTACGAACTTATGTTTTTTTATGAGTTTTTAAGTTATGTTCGTGATATACGAACACATATTACGAACATGGATCAAGTTTTTTACTTCAAAGGAGGTGTTCGTATATACGAACTCATTTCACGAACCTAATGGCTAATTTGATAAAATAAGGGAGAGAATGGCTAGGAGGTAAACCCGATTTTCTGAAATGGTTACTTTAATTAATTTCCCTATAAAATCTACACGTATTTTTTTTGCTAATATAAAATCTACACGTATTTTTTTTTTCATGAGAATTAAAAGAAGAAAAAAGAAGGTTGATATGAATTAAAAATAAAAAATAACGAAATACACTAATAAATTATCGTATTCTTTAAAATAAAAATATTCCGCAATACTTTCCAAATTAACCAAGTGTAAAGAAAATAAAATAGAAACGATGTAGATATAAAAATATTCTCCCATATTTTTAATATATTTACATTTAAATGTAAAAAATCGAAAATGAAAATAAAAGATTTTAAAATATTCTCTACATTCACTATAAATATATATAGCTTCTCTATGTATCATCCGAGTACAAGAAGAAGACGAACGGTCGGGTGTCAATGGCGGAACCTGCAACTGAACAAAATGTATTCCACTATATTTCTGTTTCTTTGAAAAACTACTTTTTTATATTTTATTTTATTTACTGAGAATTTGTTTATATTTTTCAAAACCCACAATCATATTTTTCGAAGTAAGGGAATAAGATGTTATGAGGTCTTGAAGTCAATAGTCAGATAAATTTTCAAGTGGTATTGAGTGAATTTGAACTATACCAGTTGAGTTGCCGGTTACAAAAGATATAAGTCATTTATTTTCTTTGTCATATTTGATGTGGGTTGAATGTTGTTAATTAATCTACAAATTTATACGTTCAAAGTGATTGTCAAGTGTTGTCGAGGAGGTTTCAGAAAAATTGCAAAATCTGTAAAAACGTATGTTCATATTTATAATTATTTCAATAATAGTGATATGTTGTGAGACATGCCGTTTGAGTTTTAAATAATATAATACAAAACTATTACCAATATTATTGCACAACTCATAATAACAAACGATTAAGAATATATGCAAGTTAACCACTTATGAAAATACATTCATTTTTCACATTGTATTTCATTAACTGTTAACAGAGAAATTACGTTTCATTTTAACTCGGTTCAATATTCCAACAAAAAATTTATCCTCCCGTGCAATGCACGGGCCCAACACTAGTATATATATATATATATATATATATATATATATAAAGAGAGAGAGAGAGAGAGAGAGGGTTATATTGTTAACTCATCAAATGTTATTAACTTTACAAATTATAATTGACCAATAAGAATTCATTTTCATCCTTGGTTAGTTTGAACATATGCAATAAATGTTTAAGGATATAATTGATATTTCATGAAGTTGATTTTTTTGGTAGCCATATTATTGAGGAGTTACAAAACAACCTCATCCATGACTCTAGCTTGCAATTATGTTTCAGTGTATACAATAGATGCTTGTTTGATGTAGCTAATTATTGTAAGAATCATGGATTACTGATTTGAGCAAAACAAGATTCATACCGTTTTGTTGAATGATTTTATGAATTCCGAGAGGTTGGACGATGTCGATGGAGGAGCCGATAGATGTATATCATTGTTCGTCAATGATAACTACAACGACAGATATATTTGATGGAATAAGCTCAATCCCAATGAAGAATGTATGACGCAAAATAGCAGCACGGTTAAATGCAACACATAAATAGTCGAACCCAATAAAGAAATCTGTATCAACAAGTAGTTTTGTTTGTATTGAAGTTAGTTGGAATAAATACGAACAAACAACATTTTCATTATTTTATTCATATGTTAGTTGGAATTTGTTTATGAGAGACGTTTGCTAGGAATCTTAGGAACCATTTATGCAAAGTCAAACCACTCGATTTTATGTCGCCTAATGATTTGCACTTTTTAGCATAACAGTTTCATGAGTTGTAAACGTATGTGAACCAATATTAACACATTCATGGGGTATCTTCATTTTTAGATCGTATAGTGAACATTCATGTTTTCTTATGAATCTTTATAAAAAGGTATAGATGTAGACTGCTGTGAACTTGTTACCATAAGTGTATCATGAACTTTAGAGCATATGTAATAAAGCATTCATGAGGTCTCCTCATAACAACACCTTACACTCCCACTCTCTGTTATTGGTGTATCAAACAAGTGTAATATACACACATAACACAATAAATGATTCGAAAAAAACAAGCACAATAACCAAACTTCCCTTTGGTCCTATGAATAAAAGTTTCACACATTTATGCCTATTTGGGTTTATGTGCTTGGATGAACTCTAGTTCACCATCTTCATTCCACATATAACCTAGTGCATAACATTGGTATTAACTTGTTGGTATCTTTCGCTGTTAGGTTTCTGTTTCACTATTGTTTTATGAATCTTCCATAGTGTTGCTTTTCTGTATTTGCTGTTTTGAACTTGTTACGAAGATAGTATCATGAACTTTGGAACATATGTGAACAATGATTAAAGCATTCATGTGGTATCTTCATTTTCAGAATTATAGTGAATCTTTTAATGTTTGCAGATGAAACTTTATGAACCATCATGAGATGTGGACTGTTTTGAACTTGTAAGCACGCGTCTGTGTTCTAACTGTTATCTTTTTTTTTTAATGAATCACATATAACACGTGAACATTAAGATTGAGCAGACCTTTAACATTATGTTGAGTGTTTGACTTTATAAACATATCAGAGTCATAATGAGAACAATTAGTAGATATAGATATAAATTAGATTGATTTGGTAAATCCATTTGATTTTTCTTTTATGTTTAAACATTTATGACTTCTTCATAACTATATATTCCTATGAAATCATAATGCGAACCAAATTAAATCTATCTGTGTCGATGTTTTTCGGTATGACCACATTTCTGACAAGATGTGGACATTTTGAACATGCATGCACATTAATTGAACGTCCGTGAACATGTGAGAACATTGCAAACATACATAATCATATTTATTCCAAATACCTTTGTTTTCTTGGAAATGTTATAATGTGCAATCAAATTAATGCCATTAATAAGTAAACAATATGGACATTTTATATATAAATAAAAATATATTAATAAATATATTGATAGCATTAGTGAGCATGCATGTACATGTGTGTACATTGTAGGTTTTGATATTTTATTATTTGTCAGATGATAAAGTAGACTAGTTGAGTACCCGCGCAATGCGGCGGGATGTTAAGGTTCTATCAACATACATTTAACTTTTAAATATCATTTTTTTTGCAAAATATCTATGAAATACTTGGTGGTTCACATGTTGTATTAAGAGTTTTTCATAATGCAACGGGATATACTGTAAATCCATTAATGAAAACTTAATGCAATTTCCCATTCAAAAAGCCAAAAAATTTATGTTTAAACAAAATAAAAAATAACAATCATGCTTTCATATATATACAATCATCCCTCAAAACTTCTCGATAAACCACATTTCATATGTAGACTCCGTCCTGATTGAATTTTTTGGTATGCTTCACTAATACCTTTGTAGTGCCACGTGATATCCCTTTAGACAATGCCACGTAAAGTTGGCCATGCAAGAATACTAATTCTGGTAGATAAACACCTACCATCGGCATTGTTTTGCCCTTGAAACCACTTCAGCATAAGAATGTGAATCCATTTTCTACAAAATGTTTTACAAGTTATGAATTTGAAATAACGTTGTAAAATATTTATAAAAGAATAAACTTTATCATTATAACTATCAAGTAAGTATCATGTAAATCCAGTAAGGTTTATGGCAAGCATTATCTAGATGATGGCAATGTATTGAAAACTACATCATGGATAAGGGAAATAGTTACACATAGTAAGATTTACCACAAATTCAAGTTCAATTCAATAACCATAGCTATGTGACTGTTTTCAAATTCAAGTTCAATTCAATAACCATGTAAATAGCTATGTGACTGTTTTCATCAAGTTCAATTCAATAATATCTTCTTTTACTCTCAAGAAACAATAAATATTAAAATTTTATACTGAAAGACATGAAACTTTTAGTAAAAGAAATATTAATAACAAAACACATATGTGACCATGATTCATTTTGGCCCATGTTTAGACCCCAAAGGATCATTGTCTTTGGTTTTGTAGATAGCCCTGTACTCAACCACGAATGTACAAATTTCATTTTGATAACAAATCTGTTGTATTTTACTTTATCTCATGTTTGCAAGCATGATGTATGTTACCTCAAGGAAAAAGGAAAACCAAAACATGTCAAACAAAAGATGTTAAGGTTAGCATTTGAATCTCATTAACATTTTCCAATGTAAGATGTGGAAGTGGCAGTGGTAATACACATATAGCCAATAAAAAAAGAGGTGGAAGAGGTTGAGTAGAATGTTGATGTACCTTTCTCCTTAATACTGTCAATAAGAGGAAGTAACTCAGTGGCCGTAGTCGACAAGGAACACACCTGGTGAAAAAAAGCAGTACCTTGTAAGACAGATACATGAAACTTATAACGTTGTAAAATATCTATAAAAGATTAAAATTTATCATTTATAATTGCCATGTAAATCCAATAAGGTTTATGGCAAGAATTATCTAGATGATGGCAATGCAATTGCAACATGCTAATCAAGCAATCAGAACAAAGAATATGCTCAAGTTTGAGCTTAAAACCAGTTATGAGGCTGAGGTTTGCTTTACATCCACCGACAATGACATTGTTGGGGATAATACAAAATGGTTTACCTCTTCAAATAAGAAGTGATCCAAAAAAACCAAACGCAAGTGCATAGAAATAGGAAAAAAGACAAACCTTAGTATGACTCCACCTTAATAAACATCCTAATAGTGAGATACGTGCAAACAAATCACATGAAGAACAAACATAATCTAAATCGAAATCAATGATTGTATATGGTTGAAATATCCAAAATTGATGACTGTATTCATAATGGTGAGTTAAGGATTAATGAACACTAAGCACACGTCCATTGTCAAAACAACCTCTGTAAATCAAGAAGGAGATGGGATCAAAACAACCTCTATAAATCGATGTGGAGATGTCCACTGTTAAAAATAACTCCAACACAAAAAAGTTAACTTACAATTAATTTCCATTGAAATCTGCCAAGATTTACGATTGAACACAAAAAAAAATTAACTCTAAAAATCGAGTAAGAGATGGGATCAAAACAACCATTTAAATCGATGTATAGATGTCCACAATCAAAAATCTAGGTAGAATTAATACTTGAAGTTCCATTGAAATATTCCAGGATTTAGGATTGAACACAAAAATCAATCTACCCATAAGTAATGAGATAATTCCATATACAAAATAGTCATCAAGTTGATGGTAAAGACACCAATTTTCTTTTAAGATGCTTCTGTTTTTGAGGAAGCCATTATAATGTTAAGCTAATACAAAAAATAATGTTAATAAGAAAGCAAAATAAATCAAAGAGTGTTGTTTTGACAGTTCATGATGAGTAAGATCTGTATAAGTTATGTAGTATGCTATTTCACAATGCATGTCATTAATTTCCATAAGCCAAGTTAAACTACTATATCACCTACCAGTTGGTTTATGGATAAAAATTGAGGGTAGAGGTACCAAGTGAAATCGAATAAGCTCTTTGCTATTCCTATCATCCCTTGACAAAAATACAAACATATAAATAACAAAGTCCTATTTAAAGCTCAGAGCATCGATGGGCCAAGCCAAGACAACATGACAACACCTTCGTTTGACACCTTGTAATTTTAAGTTCATCAACAAAGTAACTAAAACAAATACTATTTTCAACTAAATTATTATCCATCTAAAACCCCAAATATATAAACCAGGAGTAAAGTAAAAGGCACCAGATAAAAAAGAAGTTTGTTATAAGTAATTTGTAAGTTACCTCACTTTACAAACGGTCCATTATTTCTTCAACTTTGAGAGTTGATCCTGTCAATCAATATGAAGTTTGTTAGTATAAAAATAAAACAAGAACTCATTTTTAACACTTCCATTTAGGTCTCCATAAGAACCAACACAGAAGAAACAAAAAAAGCGAGTTCAGAAACAATTCAATTGATAGTATTAAACTGAATAAGTTGGTCCGTTTCCTTGGTCTACATCAATCCTCGATAAGATCCAAAAACAAAGCAATCTGCACCCATATCAATGGTCTCGGGTGTTGAGCCAGTTGGTAATGGATGGGGGCATGCTTGTCCAAATAGCGAATGGTCTTGGGTTCGAGCCCGAGGCACCTCCATAGACACAACCGCTGAGTGAGTCAGGTATGCCCCCCACATAATAGAATTGGCAGCCGATGTGGGCCGGTTGGGGTTGCCGGTTTTCAACCTTTTTGTCCGAAAGTACGTTTGTTCGTTAAGATGCTAAATGAACAAAATCAGACGAACATAAATGAACGAACACAAAGAATAAAAAAAACAACATCATTAATCATCATTTCGTTCCGAAATAACATAACAAAATGAAAAACCGGGTAAATTTTGGAATGATAAAAAAGGAATTCTAAAATTTTAATATAATTAATGATTTTACATATTAATATCATAATATATATATATATATATATATATATATATATATATATATTTATATGTATAAGCAAACGTAAACAAATATAAATAAACAGACATTAACAAAAGTAAATGAATGAACGAGCTTATTATTCATGTTCGTTCATTTAACTAAACGAACAAAAAAATGTATTCATGTTCGATCAATTCTTAAATAAACGAATATAAACGAAATTCTCCCCGAACGGTTCGCTAAACGTTTGTATATTCTTATTAGTATTTATCGTATTTTATTTTACAATTTTATGTAAACTACTAAACCGCCCAACCCGCCATAACCCGCAAGGGTTGGGTTGGGTTATACTTTTGAATGGGTTGGGTTGGGTTGAGTTTTTCCAAACCGCCATAATTGGGTTGAGTTGTAAAAATGTCCCAAACCGCCCAACCCAACCCGCGTACACCCCTACATATCATTATCATATTCTTATCTTCATTCTAAACCAAAAACAATGACAAAATCAACATAGTAAGTAATTATAGAACTGTGGGCATTACAAAATCAAATCCTTTTTCTTATCTCTCCTTTCGCGTAGGAATTACTCGGTGTAGTGTTGATCTGCAATATATATATATATATATATATATATAGGGGCATAATCAAATGAGAACTGAGTTATTTGTGATAACGGTAAGATCCAAAGTGAACCAATCATTTAAGATCATTATTGTTATTTACAAAAATAGAATAAAGGGTAATTTGGTAATTTGTTTTGGTTTGACATTAAATAAAACCCTAAAATATATCAGACCCCGTTTATTTTGGTTATCCCTGCCCTGGTCGCTTGCTCTATTCTCAAACCACCCCGCCGCAGTCTCCTATCTTACACCTCCCTCCGCCGCTGCTACCTCCTCCATTCCTCTGTTGGTTTTGCCTCGCCGTCCCCTAAGATTGATGACCCCTCTTCCTCGTGCCTTCTTCCTCGATGGTGGTTATGGACGCGCTGATGGTTAAGAGGCGGTGGATAGGGAGGAGTCCATGACCGTGGATCACTCTCTTTTTGGTTTTAGATTTGGATGTCGAGAAAGATGGGGACAAAGAAAATGACGGTCCCAACTCTTGCCAGTGTAATACAACTTCGATCTCGCTGGTCTTTTGGTTTTATTACGTTCAAGGGCGTGGCGATGGTGGTGGTCGCCGTGAAGGAGGCGGTGGATACAGAGGCGATGGTAGTTACGGAGGCGATGGATAGGGAGGAGGCCATGACCGTGGATCACCCTCTTTTTTGGGTTTAGATCTGGTCGAGGTGGATGGGGCGAAGAAAATGACGGTAGATATTAAAGTGCATACACATGATTTGGTATCAAGTGGTATCACAACAGTGATTACGTTCTTCATTCATTGAGGATTCTAAAATCTGTTAGTAGGGGCAAAAGCTTATCACATTCACTACAACAATTATTCCTGTATTTGAATCACAACCTACTTATAATGTGGATATAAATACAATACAAGTTTCATATTGAGACAATGGGTATCACATTTGGTATCAAGTGGTATCACACAATAGGGTATCACACAATGGGTATCACATTTGGTATAACAATAGGGTATCACAATGGGGTATCACAGTAAGATATCACATTTGGTATCATAATGTATTTCCTTGTTTTATGAAGTGTATCACAAAGTATCAGGTGGTGTTGATTTACTAAGTATATCATACTATGTTTTTTCCTTAATTTGGGTTATTTTATTAAGGGTATCACAGTATGCATGCGTTAGCCTGAAAAAAAATTCGCCGGAAAGAAGTTTGCTGGAGAGAAGAGGTAGGAGAGAGGAGAGAGGATATTTTTAAAATACCTAAATTGTCCTTTAATTAAAATTTAAGTCATAATTACCAAAACTAATAGTTTCCTAATTTATCGTCTGATTTGTGGTTGAGATTGGATCTCACAGTTATCACAAATAACCCAGTTCTCCCTTGAATGGCCCCCTATATATATATATATACATATATAGATATTGTCAAACGAAAAAAAGATTTATAACCCCAACCCGAAAACAAACATCTGAAGCTTAGTAATTGAAAGGTGAGAGTGGTGTTCGAATTACAAGAATGGGACAATTTGTTTTCACCAAAGATGAAATAGTTGAAGCATAGTAATTGAAAGAGCTCAACATAGGGATAAAGAAGAAAAACACATAAAAATAGTTGCAAAAAAAAGTTGTCGGTCCACAATATATCAAGTTCTTATCAAAACAATAACACATATGATTACCAACCTGTTTAGATTATAAATCAAAGAATACAGGATTGATGTTTGTTCTTGAAGCTCTCGTTTTTCTCTCTGATGAACAGTAAAGTATGTGTGTGTGTTTGATCTGATTTCTTGGTTAGCTTGTCTAACACACTTGCTACATAATATCTAAAGAAAGATATTATATCTAAACTAAATAATATCTAACTAATATCTAATAACTTAGATATTTAGAAACAATAATAAAATACTAAAAACTAAACTTTGTCATTTTTTACAAACGACATTAGACTTATATTAAGAGTTGACTTTCCAGAATTAGCTTCAGATTGAATCTTCAGATTGGATGATCTTGAATCCAATAAATCTGTGATCTAACAATCTCCCCCTTTGGATAAAGATCATTACTAAAATGATTTAGCAATTCAGTCTTCTCTTTCAGCTCAGAAGATGGAATCTCCTTCTTTCTCTTCAATTTGTAATAATCTCCAGGCAAATTATCTTCAAAGAAAATTTCTCTCAGATCAGCATGTCTTTAGAATACTTTGAAGAAATCTCTAAAACTTTAATCTTTTCTCCATTTCTTTATTAACTTTCTCCCCCTTTTTGATGAAAAGTGCAACGACTTCATCAAAACTTTTAGCCAGAAATGTCTTTCATTTGGATCCTCTGATCCGTCAATTCAAAAGATATTCATCTAGATCTTTGCAAATCCAGACAAAATAGTCGTGTAACACCTGAATCAACAAATGAATCAATTAAAATGTCTGTCAGTAACACTAAGTCACTGTGTGTAACGAATACACATTGGAAAAGAGATTTTTGATGTTCACTCCCCC
This sequence comes from Arctium minus, assembly GCA_954870635.1. NCBI lineage: Eukaryota > Viridiplantae > Streptophyta > Magnoliopsida > Asterales > Asteraceae > Arctium > Arctium minus. Next base: position 23,207,507 of record OX941081.1, on the reverse strand, counting down.
AGGGCTTCCATTCAATCATCGAAACACTACAAAGGAAATTTCTATGAACGTTATGACAAAGAAACAAATTCCTTGTGTGTTCGTGCTAGTGATAGAAAGAATTAAGCACGGATGGTTGCTTATAGGCTCAAAATTGTGTAAACCACTGAGACAACAGTAAGTTAAACACAGACTCAATGTGCATGATTGAAGTGCGAAGGTGGGGCAGACTTCCTTCTTTTCAATATCCAGATTTTCCAAATGAAAATCAGATAGCAAATGTGCTGCTTCCCCTTTGAAAATGTGAAACACTTTCTATTTGAGAAGAAAATGAGTAGTTGATGAGGTTTGATCAAGAGTTGGCATGGGCTAGTTGCCTGTTTCAATAATGTTCACCAAATAAATGTGAAACACTAGAAATGTGGTTGCCCGACTTAGAAAGTAGTTGGTGTAGAGTTATGATATTCTTTTAACTCTGTTCTTACACCCTCTTTCTTTTAAACATTTAGATTACTCTAACCAAACTCTCTTTTTCTTTATTGCTCATCACACAACCCATACTCATTTCTTTTAAATCCTCACACTCTATCACTATGGATTAACTTCTTGGGTAGAAATCACTGGTTAAGGTGATTCCATAGAAGTTGTGTTAAGTCCTAGCATAATGAAATCATGTTTTCCTAGAAAGCATATGATGCTCAAAATGTTTTAACTATTTCAGTTAAAGCACAATGTAGATCTTGAAAACATTTAAAAGCACACTTCCAATTCATGAAATCGGTTTGAGATTCGGGAAGTGGTTTGAATATTTAAGAATAATGTTTTCTATGAATGAAAGTTATCCTTCTTTCAATCATATATGAGATTAGGATAAAGGATTATACCTTTACGTGCGATCTTACATCTCATGAAGCTAAGCTTAAAGTCATAAATATATGATTTTGTAAGCATCTCTCAAAAACTGCAAAAGTCTTATGTCATAGTCAAAGCAAATTTATTCACTTAAATTAAAATGACAAAAAGCAGAAAAACAATGAAAGTACGAGTTCTGATCTGAAATAATCAGAAGTCATCACCTTTTTACTCCCCCTGAAACTATGCATCCAAAAATATGTCAGTTAAAAAGATATGCATTAAAACTTCAGACAAATATGTACTCCCCCTTGATGGTTGATTTCCTCATTGGAGTATCGGAGTACAATTTCATTCTGCACAGGAGTAAGGTCTTTTGATCATTGAAGTACGAGTCCTAAACTGTTGTGTTTAGAAGTCAAACTTCGTTGAAGTACGGGTTTTGAACTGATGTGTTCAAAAGCCTATTTGACATTGATGTTCAGGTCTTGAACTGTTGTATTCAAGAGCCTTTTTGACATTGATGTCCGGGTCTTGAGCTGATTTACTCAAGAACCATTGTTCTCCTACTCCCCCTTGACAGTAGGTGCCTGCAACACAGATTCATCCCATTTCTTTGGTATCCATTTCCATTTGGATCCAACTGTGTTAGTATACGATTTTGGTACCCATTTGAAATTGGGTCCTCTTTGCTTTTGAGAATCAAATGAAGAATAATGATGAGAGTGAACATGATATGTGCCAAACCAATTATCAGAATCTTGAGAAGAAGCATAATCATATCTTTCATAATTGGAAAACTTTCTAGTAGACAAAGATAACTGGAATAATTGCTGTCTTGAAAATTTCTTGCGTGAATCAACAAGTTTTGGTTTAGAAAATGCAACATCCACAATTATATCATCTTTACTAGTAGTAATCTTATTACAATCAGCACTAGAACATGATTTATCCTTCTCATCTATCTTATTCTTAGGTTGCCACTCAGACTTAACTCCAAACTCATTTCTGAAACATTTGAAACTTTTGAGTTAGAATTGTTTGTTTCAAACGAATGTTTCTTCTTTGGCTTACCAGTAGTGATCGGTTTCTGTGAATGCTGAGATTTCTTCTTACCTTTCGTATTCTTAGTTTTCACAGAAACTGATTTATCAACTTTCGTTGATTTTGCACCTTTCTCAGGCATACTTTTTTTCCCAAGGATTTCACAACAAAAGATGAATGGTTAGGAAGTTTCACATTAAAGTCAAATTGATCAAAACAATCATCTAAAACACCATCAGAGTTTAGAAAATCAAACCCTGAGAGGAGGTTTTGAAGCCTTAGAAAGAACAATATTTTTAAACATAGTTGAAAACACCTTTTGTTCAATATCAATCAAAAATCTTTCATCTGCTAAAGATTTCTCAAGTTCAGAAATTTTACTTACCAACATGAGAGGAGGGACGTAAACTTTACCTTCAATAGGCTTCTCCTCCATTTCTTTTATAGAATAACTTTGAAAGAAGTCATTTGAAAGAGATTTGTTTTGATATATTGGATCATCATTATAACTATTATTCAACTTCGCATAACGAAATGGAAGATGAACTTTAGATTATTTCTTTCGTTTTTCAGTTTCCTTGGCTTCATCCTCTTTAGACAGTCCAGTCTAGAAAACTTTAAGATCAGGGATTCTTCGAGCTAGTTTCAAAAAAGTAAAATCATAAAGTGCAGGCACTTCAGATATACCCTTTTTAAGATAGTGAGGATTCTCATAACCCAGCCCCCAACTCTCTATTTCCTCTTTGGGTTTGTTCAGTTTGATCATTGTGTATAACTTCTCTTCTAAAGTTTTTAATTTTGCAAGTAAAGAAATGTTTGCTTTGGAACATGAAGAATACGTTTTCATAAGCTCTTTGAAATCAAACTCACTCTTTCTCAATTTAGTCTTTGTTTCAGTAACCTCTTTAAGAATTATGGTCTGTTCTTTTGCGCTGGTGTCATTGTTTTTGTGTAAAGTCTCAATCAATACTTTCTTCTCAGCAAGGTCATTGCTAAGTTTCTGTATTGACTGGTTTTGTTCAATAATGACACCTTTTTCACGCTTAAGTTTCGACTCTAATTCTTGGAGTTTTAACAACATGGCATGCATTTGATTTAAGAAATCTGATTTATCTAAATCACATACCTCTTCGTTCTCATCTTCATCGGAATCTGATTCAGCTTCTATTTCCATTTTGCCCATGAAGCATAGGTGTGCTTTCTCGTCCTTCTCTCCATTCTCATCTTCTTCGTCTGATTGATCCAGCCAGAACTCATCTTCTGCCATCAATGCTTTTCCAGCTTCCTGTTGCTTGGCAAGAAACATTTTGTTCTTGTAGCAGTCGGAGTTCCTGACTTTGGGTCTTCGGCAGTCTTTGGAAAAATGTCCAGGTCTACCACAGTTGTAGCACGTTGGAGGTTCTGGATGTTTGATCTCTTCTGCTTTATACCTTCTCTCTTCTGGCTTCCTCTCCTCTATTCTCTTTCCTTCAACCTCTCCTTATGAACATAGTTCCTTGGTCCAGAAGAATACCTCTGACTGTTTGAACTTGGCTTCTTGTAGAACTTCTTCTGAAAAGCCTTTGTCAGCATAAGCATAGCCTACTTTAGTTGTTCACAGTCGTCCAAGTCAGAGTTCGCTTCATTTTCAACCCCATCTGATTCAGACATAAGCAACTTCTTTTTCTTCTTTTTCACAACAAGAGCAACTGAGTCAGCAACTGTCTTCTCACCCTGTTTCTTTTCATCCAAGATTTCATCCACCTCTTCTTCATTTTGTTTGAGGGTTTCATACACCTCATGAAGTGGAATCTCGTTTAGATCCTTGATTTGTTTCATTTGTCTGGCAAACCTCTTCCATTCAGGCTGGAAAATGTTGAGGAATTTGACATTCAACTCTATCTGTGATTTAGTGACCTTGTTCTTGCTTAATTCATTCAGCAAGGTCACAAACCTATCGTATGTTACTTCTAGAGACTCTCCAACTCTGCCTTTGAATTCTTTATAGTTATTTAGGCAGTTGGATATCTTGAGCCTAGCATCATCTTCTGTAGCTGATCCCACATCTGTTTGCGTGAGGCCTTATAGCAGTCTATCTTCACGTATATTTCATTTGGAATGCCTTGAAGAATATAAGACTTTGCTAATCTATCACCTTTTGCTCTTTTAAGGTTATCACCTTCTAGTTTCTCAAACTTAAGTTGAAATTCTGTTGTCACAGTTCCTTCCGTACGAGTCTCATAAACTGGTGCCATAACTCCTTCTTCTATTGATTTCCTGATGAATACTCCCAAATCATGTCTTTCAATGAAGTCCATGAACCGATCTTTCCACAGTTCATACTCTCCCCTGAAGAGTACTGGTGGCTTTGAGTCAGTTCCGATTGCTAGAGCTTCTCTTGAAGTCATTCTGATTGAAAAAGACCAAGTCTGGTATTGGCGCAAAAGACACACTTTGCGCTAAAGGTGGTTGGCGCAAAAGAGTTTTGTGCTAGACGAAGGTGGCGCAAATGACAACTTGCGCGATGAGAGGCTGGCGCAAAAGAATGTTTGTGTTTATACGAGGCTGGCGAAATTTCAGACTTGCGTTAATAGAAGGTCGCGCGAAATGTATTTTGTGCGATACGTTGATGGCGAGAAATGGACTTTTGCACGAGGGTCGCGCGAATTGGAGTTTTCGTGAGTCGATGATAGCGTAAACTTAGAAGATAGAGATTTGCGCGAGATGTTGATGGCACAAACCTGAACTTTGCGCGAGTAACGGATAGCGCAAAAGTAACTTTGCGCGATTAACTGTTAGCGCAAAAGTAACTTTGCGCGAATAACTTTGAAGACCTTCTTTTGAATCTGGCGCAAACCTTGCTATGAACTGGCGTAAACTTGAACTTTGCGCGAGTTCGTCCCTGCAACTTCGAAATTCGACTAAAAACCTATCTAGACTTCGATTTAGCAGTCCCAAATTTGACAAATCGACCACTAACAGTTTTAGAATAGATTACAAGCCTTTGATTTCCAAAATAGTCACTTTTTTGAGAATTTGATCGATGGAACAGTGATGATAAGCTCGTGAACTGTTTTGCAACAAAATCACAAAAATTGAATCGTTTGAAGATCTATACTAGAATTAAACACTACCAACTCGATCTAGCACACTAATCGATCAAGACCTGATCGATTTCAACTTCAAAAACACACTAAAACTCAAAAATGATTTTGAAATAAAGAGCACAGAGTCGTTTTTAAAAAAAAAACTTGATTTGAATCTGTTTTTCAGGCTCTCATACCAATTGTCGGTCCACAATATATCAAGTTCTTATAAAAACAATAACACATATGATTACCAACCTGTTTAGATTATAAATCAAAGAATACAGGATTGATGTTTGTTCTTGAAGCTCTCGTTTTTCTCTCTGATGAACAGTAAAGTGTGTGTGTGTGTGTTTGATCTGATTTCTTGGTTAGCTTGTCTAACACACTTGCTACATAATATCTAAAGAAAGATATTATATCTAAACTAAATAATATCTAAAGAAAGATATTATATCTAAACTAAATAATATCTAACTAATATCTAATAACTTAGATATTTAGAAACAATAATAAAATACTAAAAACAAAACTTTGACATTTTATTACAAACGACATTAGACTTATATTAAGAGTTGATTTTCCAGCATTAGCTTCAGACTGAATCTTCAGATTGGATGATCTAGAATCCAATAAATCTGTGATCTAACAAAAGCGTAACCTAGATGGAGGAGGTCTTAAAAAAATAACATTAACTGTTAAGATGGAGGTTCTTGAATGTCTTCAAGACAGAGAAAGTTGGAGACTGAGGGAGAAATAAATGTGGCTCTACAGAAAAAGTGCACAATAAAGAGAACCCTAACCTATTTGGTTCTTAGGATATGAATCCACACAAAAAAGCAAATGCTCATCTAATGGAAAAACATAAAAGAGGCAAACCCAATGAAGAGAACCCTAACCCATTTTGATTCTGTTTTATAAAGACACATAACCCAACACAGAAAGAAGAGGAATGAAGATGAATCAATGATGAACTCAGGAAAATACCTCAAATGCAATCAGTCGATGAGAGATGGATCAAGAAGGAAACCAGGAGCGTGAACATAACCCTAACCATATAGATATATGGTCTTAAACTATCAATAATCTTAAAATTGGTAGTTGAATCGTCATCTAATAGTTTTTTGGGGAGAGCTTGAATAAACCATTGAATCATCACTGTAAAAGAATTTAAAATCATGAATAGGCAGGAATCGAGGCATGTGAAGACTTGCAAAAGCGGGAGATTTAAATTTTAAATTCAGGAGTTGGAATCGAGGAGGCAGTATAGCATAACAGGTAGGAATCAGAACATTAAAGGATTACCCACTTGTACATCATGCATTACTAATTGTTTTTAAGACTTTTAAGACTTTGTGCATAAGAGAGTAGTACATCATGCATTATGGATTGTTTTTAAGACTTTGTGCATAAGAGAGTAGTACCTCATGCATTATAGATTGTTTTTAAGACTTTTGATGAATATGCTTTATAAGGTAGTATAGATTATAAACTTGTGGAGTCCTAAACCAGGACAAAGTTTTTTTTTATCCCTAATGTTGTTGATGAACTAAAACCAAAGATCCATGCAACTTTTAACTCTTTAAAAGAAGCATAAGCGACGTACAGGAAGTATACAGACAAGTCTGGTTTGATGTTCGCTTAAATGCAAAGTAGACAAATAAACATGGTGAAATTCAAACGAGGTGGTTCGTATGTAGTAAGGAGGGAATTCCAAAGAAAAAGAATTTTGATTCTCTGTAGATTCGTCCAGGCGATATGCGCTATCGTAATTCGAATGTAAAACAGTCAGGATGTGAGGCGTGTATTAAGCTTCATTTAACCAAGGATAAGTCTCATTAGGAGGCATACGAGTTTGTAGAAGCGCATACCATGTATTATTCAATTTTGATGATCATCGATTTTCTAAGAAGAAAAGGGTGATGCAATATACCGACTACGAACATGTTCTTAATAGTTCTAGTTATAAGGTCGACGCGACTAAAGCTCATCGTTACCAAACTGTTCTAAACGGCGGCTATGAACATACCCGATTTATGGTTGCCGATTATAAAAACTTTAAGAGGGAATCAATTTTATTTTTCGGTAACAAGGATGTGAATATGCTTATAAATAATCTTGCGAATAGACGCGATCTAGTCCCATAATTTTTTTACGAGTACAAGTGCAATGAACGTGAGCTGAATGCGATTTTTTGGGCGGATGAGGTTACTCGTCTTAACTACAAATAATTTAGCAATGTCATCTCGTTCGATGGAACTTTCCGAACCAACAGGTAACTCTAAAGTAAAAAATCTACATGTTTTACCGTTTTTATGTTATTTTTGTTGGGTCACCGATAATTTTAAGATGACCTCCCGTTCTCTGTTACAAATCTCTGAAATACATCTTATCATACTTAGTTATATTTAGTTCTTTGTAATAGCTTAGTCATACTCAATATGTTCGGCAAAATCGAAGATTAGCCGAAATAAAAAATAAGTGAATCTTCAGATGCGGATCAAAGATGAACTTCCAATCTTCAACTAAGCTATTCCTGCCGATTTTAAGAAACAAATCGCGGATCCTTAAAATCGGAGGATTTTCCCTTGTTTGATGCTGAGACCAATTTGGAGTGAAAAATCGGTGGATCCTCTATATGAGAGGATATCCCTATTTTGTCCCTTGCTAAGGAAATATTCGACAAAAGTACATCCATTTTTGTACCTGATGGAGACATTCCATGATAAATCTGAAGAAAAGACCTTTGTCTTTCTACCTTTTTCAGAAGTTGTCTACAACAAGGTCTGGAGGTCAACCTTGTCCCATGATAAGACAAAAAGGACACTTTGTTTTTTTGAAGGACATTCTTGACATTCAATCCCAGAGTGACAAGTGTCCCAAGCATTAAATGCACATGGTAGTATATAAAGTTGAAGACCCCTCCCATGCAAGGTTACGCTTTTCTAGAGATCACCTTGTGCTCAAGCAAAATCGGCAGAATTCTCTCTTCTCAAGAACTTCATAGCTTTGTTCTTAGTGTTTTTCAAGTTGTGTTTAGTTTTCTGTTTCCTAAGTGAAAGATTGTTACGATAGATTTATCTGTTCTTTTTCGTAACAATCTCAAAACGTTTATGTGTGTAATTCTTGATTTTATAATCAATAAAGAATTAAATTAAGTAAAATAATTTAGTATTGTATTCAACCACCTCTTCTACAATACTTGTTTGCTATTGCCATTTCTTGTTAGGACTAACATGTGGTATCAGAGCAGGCCAATTTAATTCAATAAACTTGATCTAAAATGGCATCAACTTCTTCTACCAACAATGAAACTTCTCTTCAAAACCCCTTTGTTGGATCATACAACAATGGCTCTATAGCCAAACCACCAAAGTTCAATCCCAATAAATTTGCCTTGTGGAAAAATCATATGATGCTCTTCATGGAAGGAGTAGACAACAAATATCCCACCATTCTTTGTGAGGGACCCATCATTCCTAGAGCTGGGTTTGCTATGATCAGAAGACCAATGATGGTGAAATTTATGATGATTCCTCGGATGAAGAAAAATCAACAGCCATTGGTAGTTATATCCTTAAAACCCCCAAAAAGTACAATGATGAAGACAAGCGTCTTGTCTCTCTTGATACTAAGGTCAAAGCCACCATTGCTCTATCTCTCTCCCTGATAAAGTGTACGATTCCTTAGTAAATCTTTCTACTACTAAAGAAATGTTGTCAACTATGTGTGTCCCTTGTGAAGGAACCGATGAGGTAAAGAAAAGTAAGAAAATTGGTGTTGTCAGGAAATATGAGCTCTTTTCTTATGAAAAAGGTGAATCTATCTCTGACTACTATAATCGATTAAACAGTCTTCTTTGCGATCTAAAATTGTTGGGTCGTGTGTATGACAATGAGGAAGCCTTATGCAAATTTATGGATGGTCTCCCCGATTTTTGGGAGAATATTTGTACTTGCATCAAGACAACCAATGACCTTGATCATATGCCCCTCATTGTTCTGTATAGATTTATGCACAATTATGAGCAGACTAAGATCCAAAAGTCATCCATAAAAGAGATAAGAAGCTCATCTATGGCTCTTATCAGTGACTCTTCCAAGAAATTTGTGAGTATTCCTAGAATAACCTATCTCTCTAATGAATCTGATCATGAAAGTCTGGAGGAATCAAATCACCAATTGGAGGCATAACTAGTGATGTCGATGATGAAGGTGAAGAAAATTCTATTGACCAACTTTCAGATGGAATGGCCATACTAGCAGGCGATTCCAAGAAAAACCCTTGTTTCTTTTCTAGAAAAACCAAGTTTGGCCGAAAACCTTCCCCTTCCATCTCAAAATTCTCTTCCTCCGATAAAGCAAATGAAGAATGCTACAACTCTGGGAAGAAAAGTCATTTTGCCTCTGAGTGTAGGAGTAAAAGTTCAGGGTGATCCAAAAGTTCTGCTCATCCTCCCAATTTTCTTCTAAATCGAAAAGGAGAAGCCCTGAAATCTTCAGCCGATCTCCTTCCTAACAATCTGGAAAATCCTCTCTCTCAACCAATAGTGAGTGTGCTGAAAAATACAAAGCAAAATACAAGAGAGAGAGAAGGAGGAAAATGAAAACTCTCTCAAAAATGGAAAAGGTCTAATGGTTGAAACCCATGACTGGGTCGATGAACCAACTTCTGAAAGCATAAATGATATCTCCAACATTTGCCTTATGGCAAAGATAAATGATATGGAATATTCTGAAGGATATGTCTTCGCCACAACCTTAGTCTCTTCTAAGTGCTCCTCATCTTCTTCAGGTATATCCCTTTCACTCTATGTCTAGCTCTAAAAAGATTGAAGCATTTTACTCTTTGACGGTTGATTTCTATAATCTCAAAGATGCCAAGAAAAAGGCAAATGCTCAAATCAAGTCTCTTTCCTCTCAACTTCAAAAATGTCTTTCTCAACTAAAGCATTTTGACAAAATAAAAGTTGAACTTGAAGATCTGAAAACTATAAACTTCATTCTTGCTAAAGAAAAGAACAAAACGTTCAAACGTCTTAAGAAAGAACAAGAAGTTGTAAAGAAATGGACAAGTTCTTCTAAAAATCTTGAAAATATTTTTCAAGACCAAATGTCTTGCGATGACAAATCTGGACTTGATTTGGAAGATGGACATTGACTACTCCTCTCATGCTCATGTTTCCCCCTCTCTTGCTCTCCCCTCCTTTTGTAGGGTCTCTGATCCTGACTCGTAAGACTCCCACTCTATGAACTCCTCTGATCTGTCTGAGGCTTTGATGTTTGGCATGTTCGGCAAAGCCAAGGAGCCAGTCATATTAAATGAAGAGGCTCAAGACTCAAATGAAATTTCTAAGACAATTCATGATCTTCTGAAATCTTTAAATCTTGATGAAGCCTTCTCCTCTGCTCCCAAACCTTCTAAAATTCATAAGAGAACCTCTCAACCTCCTATTAAGAAGTTCTCAACTTCTGAGAAAGGGTAATCGGTAGCTTCTGCCGATTTACCCTTAAAGAGAAAAATGTTCTCATAGTTTTCCAAAACAAGCCTCCTGTTCTTCCTACCAACTTTGTTCCCCTATCTATAAACATAAAGAACTCAAAATCTAAGGGAATCTCTAGTTCATCTCTCCCCGATTCTGAAAAATGAATTCTTGGATCCAAACCTAGTTCCTTATCTTCCTTTTCTAAATCCCTCAAAGTCAATTTGAAAAGTTAGAGAAAAGACAATGGTATTAACACTAAGAAAATTTTCATTTATAGAAAGTGTTATAACTGCGGTGATATTTTTCACCTTGCTAAGGACTATCCAAAAGAACACATGAACAGAAAGGATCCTGATGATTCTTTTTCTTCTTCTAACCCTTAAGAACCCACTTCAAAATCAGTACCAAAGAACTGATTTCTCTGTGATTGCAGATTTTTTAACATCAACAAATCTGGTACCTAGATAGTGGGTGTTCAAGACATATGAAGGGCAACAAATCTCTTCTTATAAACTATGTGTCTGAAAATGGTCCCTTCGTAACCTTTGGAGAATATTCTAAACGATTCACTAGAGGTTATGGAACAATCACAAATGGTTCTGTCACCTTCAATAAAGTAGCATATATGGAAGGTCTGATGCATAATCTCTTAAGCATCAATCAACTATCTGATCTGGGATACATCATCACTTTTAGACTGTGTGTATCCACTATTACTGATAAAAACAACCAAGTTGTATTGTCAGGTATTAGAAAAGACAATGTTTATGTGATAAACATGGAACATAGTTCTATTGGAATGAATATATGTTTCGTATCTACAGAATCGGCCAAAAGGAACTGGTTCTGGCATAGACGTCTGTCTCATCTTAATTTCAGGACTCTGAATATTCTCTCTAACAAGATTTGGTTACTGGAAAGCCAAAACTTTCTTTTGTAAGAGAGAAATTGTGTGCAACCTACGAAAAAGGAAAGCTGACCAAGACATCTTCCAAGTCCAAACAATGATTCTCTATCACTAATCCTCTTCAAATGTTTCACATGGATCTGTGTGGACCCGTCAGCACTCCAAGCCTCAGTGGAAAAAGGTACATTCTAGTGATTGTTGATGAATTTACTCATTACACTTGGGTATTTTTTTTCTCAGGTACAAAGAGTGATAATACTGAAGAAAAAATCAAGTTTCATCAAGAAATCTGAAGTGTTGAATGGTCAACAATGAGATCTGTAATTAAGAAGAGACAATGGTACCGAATTCCAAAATAGTACCCTGGAAGACTTCTTCAATGACAATGCGATCTCACAAAATTTCTCAACTTTCCGAACTTCTCAGCAAAATGGAGTTGTGGAGAAAAAGAATCGAACTCTGTGTTAAACTGCCGGATCCATGCTAAGTGAATCAAATCTACCAACCTATTTTTGGGATGAAGTAATAAACACATATCCAAAATCGGCCGGTAGTTGTCAAGAGACACAACAAGACACCTTATGAAGTCTTTTATGGTCGAAAGCCAAATATAGGCTTTTTCCATATCTTTAGATATGTGTGCTTTATCTTGAACGACCGGGAGAATCTTGGAAAATTCAATCCTAAGGTTGATGAAGGAATCTTTGTGGGATACTCTCTCTCTCTCTCTCTTTAAAAGTCAACCGGGTCTATAATCTTCGGAGAAAAAATATTGATTAATCCATTCATGTGAAATTTGATGATCATAAGTCATCATCTGTCTCTTGTGATGATGATGAATTAAATAGGTGGATTTCATCATGTGTTGGTGAAGGACCTCAAAATCCTTCAATGAGTTTTAATCCCTCAATTCCCTTCACTCAAGATCCCTCTCAACAAAATGGTGATCTACCTATCCCCTCAACCATAATCCCCGATCATCAAATAGTCATTCCCGAAAATCAAAATCTTCCTGATCATATTCTTCCCGATTTCTCTCAATCTGAACCTTCTTCCACCATTCCTACCAATCTCCCAACTTCCTCTCAACATCAACAAATCTTGCCTCCACCTCATCCACCAGCCACTAAGTGGACAAAAGATCATCCGATTGACCAAATCATTGGTAATCAACAAGTTGGAGTTCAAGATCGAAGAGGAGTAGGAAATATTTGTCTCTATGTGAATTTCCTATCCATCATTGAAGAATCTCTAGCCGATCCATGTTGGATCACAACCATGCTAGAAGAACTCTCTCAATTTGTAAGAAATAAAGTATGGAGACTTGTTTCTTGTCCTCCTAAAAAGACAATTATTCGAACAAAATGGGTCTTCTGAAATAAGATGGATGAAGAAGGAACTGTGATCAGGAACAAGGCCAGACTTGTAGCTCAAGGATATAGATAATAAGAGCACAATGATTATAATGAAACCTTTGCTCCGGTAGCCCGACTTGAAGGCATACAAATATTTCTTGCTCATGCTGCTCACAAGAACTTTAGAGTCTTCTAGATGGATGTCAAAAGTGCATTCCTCAACGGTGAACTTGTTGAAGAAGTTTATGTGAAATAACCACCTGGCTTTGAAGATTCTGCTCGTCCTGACTATGTGTACCGATTAGACAAGGCTCTCTATGGGCTTAAATAGGCGCCTCGTGCCTGGTATGATACTTTGTCTAACTTTCTCATAGAAAACAAGTGTTCTCGTGGTAAAATCGACAACACTTTGTTCTCAAGAAGACAACGGGTAATATCATTCTTGTTTAAATCTATGTGGATGATATCATTTTTGGTGCCACCAATGAATCCTTTTATCGGGAGTTTACCTTTCTCATGAAAATTCGACATGAGATGAGTATGATGGGAGAACTTACATTTTTCTTACGTCGTCAAGTAAAACAAAATTCTGAAGGGATATTTATAAATCAAAGTAAATTTATTCTTGAACTTGTAAAGAAATTAACTTTGAAAATAGCTTACCTATGAAAACTCCCAAGGCACCACCTCTGAAGATTCATGCAAATTCTGATGGCAAATCGGTTGATGTAACAAATTTTCGGGGCATGATAGGATCTCTTCTTTATCTTACTGCTAGCAAGCTTGATATTATGTTTGCTACTTGTCTATATGCGTGTTATCATGCCAATCCTAAGGAATCTCAATTGGATGTTGTAAAACGCATCTTTAGGTATCTTAAACGTATCTTACATCTGGATTTTTGGTATCCCAAAGACTCAGGTTTTGAACTAATCGGATATTCAGACTTTGATTATGAAGGTTCAAAAGTTGATAGAAAGAGCACCACAGGCAACTGCCAATTACTTGGTGGAAAATTGGTTAGTTGGTCAAGCAAGAAGCAACACTTAGTTTCCACTCCTACTGCTGAAGCTAAATATGTTATTGCTAGAAGTTGAAAAATCAACTTAGGGATTATGATCAGATCTACTCCAAAGTACCGATTGTGTGACAATTCAAGTGCAATAGCCATTGCAAATAATCCGGTGCTACACTCCCGATCAAATCACATTGACATAAGATATCACTTCATCAAAGATCATATTTTCAAAGGTAATATCGAGATGCATCTTATAGCTACCGATCTTCAGTTGGCTGATGTTTTCTCCAAACCTCTAGATGAAGCTCGGTTCAACTTTTTGATTGGAGAACTAGGTATGTTATATTTAGAGGATTAAAAAAAAATTGTTGCCGATTTTGCTTCCCGATTTTTAACCGGGTTCCTTCCCGATTCAAAAATCGACAAGATCAAGACTAAACCTCGGATCTTTCATACGGTGAAACTCCCGATCACCTCTAATTTCATGTTCCCCCGATTTTACTAATCTGGTATTCCCGATTTCTTTTGTTTTTGTTCTCAATTTTAATTGCCGATCTTTATATCGTAGAAACCCCCCGATTACTCAAATTGGTGAGATCCAAACGGGACAACCCCCAATTCTAAATCGGTGAAACCCCCGATCTCTCCAATTCTTTATCAATTTCGCCGATTTATTTGTTTCTAAGTTATTCCAAATTAGTGGAATGTTAGATCTGATTTTATAGTAATCATTGTATTTATTTCCTTTATCTTTCAGTACTTTTAGTTCTTTTAGGTCTTGTAAATGCCTTGGGGTTTTTAAGTCCCCTTGGCTTGTATTTTTGAAAGAACTTTCACACTTTTGAATACAAGTTCACTGTTACATTGAGCGCACTTTTCTCTCTCTAGATTCTCTCTCTTCAGATCTTGTGATCTTGGATTATCAATTGGTATCAGAGCCTTCAAGATCTTGAGAGAATTGAGATTAGTGTAATTTTGTTCCTGATTTGTGTGGATAATTCGAAAATTTGATCGATTTTTGTTGTTTTTTCAAGAAAAATCTCGTTTTCTGGATTTTCACCAATTTCAGTCAATTAAGTGATCGAATTGCTATGAATTTGATTTTATTAGATGTATTTTGGATAGTCGATCTAGGTTGTTTCCTGTTGATTTGCATAAAAGCATGATTTGGTGCTTCGATTTTGAATTTGTATATGTTCTGAAAATGTCGAGTTCTGTGGTCTGTTCTATTTGAATTTTTGAGATTTTGAGTGTTTTGATCAAATTTGTTAATAGATTTGTATTAAAAACTTGTTTTCGATCGATTGTATGTAATGTGTTTGTATTTAATATCATTGATATGATTGATATTGCAGATTTATCATCGAGTGTAAGTATGCGTGTGATTCAAGTAGTATGCGGGTCATTCATCCTATTGTGCGTGTGATTCATATGTTGTGCGGGTTGATATAAAAGTTTGCATGTTAGTCATAGATTTTGATGTATGCGTGTGATTCATTAAGTATGCGGGTTATTCATATTCATATTATTAGTATGCGCCTCCATCATATATTCATTATATAACTAACTATTGGGTGTTAGTGTTTGTCTCAGGTTATCGGGTCTATCTTGGAAATGCACTCTCTTGGGTATTTGTCAACACACGCAGATCATCAAGTGCGTGTCTCTTTTAACACGCATAACTTCTAGTGCGTGCCCTGCTGAACACGCATTGCTTCAAGTGCGTGTCACTCTGAACACGCATTGCTTCAAGTGCGTGTCATTCTGAACACGCATTGCTTCAAGTGCGTGTCACTCTGAACGCGCATTGCTTCAAGTACATTTCTCTGTTTCTCCAATTCCTTCTCACCTCCGATCTTATACTCTTCCAATTTTTTCCCGATCTCCATAAAACATATCATGCACGTTTTTTCTTGTTTTATCTTGCTAACGTCACCCATGATCTGACAAGTCGAAGGGGCGTGAACCTACCACTTCCGATGGTTATAAGTTAAATTTAAATTTATCATGATTTTTTTTATAAAACCAATATTTATTTCACCCTCAACTACATCCAGGACCCCAAAGACTAAATCCAAGGAACTTGGCTTTGTAAAAACATGGGGGGATCTGGAAAATTTTCTTCTCACATGTCATCCACTGCCTCAGTCGAAACACTTTTGGACATGACCATCCCTCTCTTACATCACCAATCTCGCCCATACACTGATCTTTCAAAAGAAGATTGATTTCGCTAATACTTATTTTCTGAGATGGTCAAGGTCATCACCCCATCCTCAGCGACACCAGGTTGCCTATCAGAGGTTCATCTCTCTGATAATCAACATGAAAGTTTCGACAGAGCTCACTGCCGATAAGAACTATGTTGAACCAAGGGTCACCTATGACTTATCCCTAGCAACAGTCGGGAAGACCACTGTAAACAAGGGTCCTCTCTCTACCGATCGACCTCTTCGTCCAAGTATGATTTCTTTCATTAATTCTCCTGATCTGAAGTGAGAAGATGCTGAGGAACCATCCTTGTCCTAATCGGTGGATCCCTCAATATCACTCACATCGGAGTCCCCTATTGCCCGTACCCGAGTGAAATCGGTGGCTAAAAGAAGAAAACAAAATCCACCGATACCTTTGCACCCGCTTCTAACACGATGCCACCATCAAAGCATTCGGTTGCTGCCCATGTCTCCTACCTTTCTTAAGGTAGTGTTTGGTACGCAGACAAGATTGGACGGGACTGGACTGGACAGGACAGAACTGGACTAGACAGGACAAGATGCTAGGACAGGACTGGACAGGACTGGACTGGACAAGACAAATGGCTATCTTGTGTTTGGTACGACTAGGACTGGATAGGACAGGACTAGACAAGTTTCCCTAAAAGTTGTTTGATAATTTTATATGTCATATAATAGTTATAAATAACACAAATAAAGTATATCTTTAAATAATTTAATTAAAAAACATTATTAAATTTTTTACACAATTTTCATACATATAAATACATACAAAAACAATAGTAGGAAATTTGAATGAAGAATCTGAAATAATTGATGGTAGTTCGAAAAAATACGATTCATATAAAAAAGAATATGTCAGGATCGAATTCTCAACAAGAATTAATTCTCAGAAATAATATCAAAGAAGTTTGCGGAATAACACTTTGATATTCAATGAAATAGTAAATCAATACAGAAAATATGAGGAACAAACTGTAAACTTGTATTGAATGCTTTGAAGTTACAGGATTACACACTCAACCTCAATATTGATGAACAGGCTCACCAATACGAATTCTACTTCTCTAGAATTAGGATCTATGCCTTGAGGTTGATTTCTCTCTTGAAAAATAATTATCAAAAAAAAAATTCTTTCTATCTATTCTAAACATTCTATACATATACTGATAAAAAGATAATTACAAAGAATAAACAAATCTTCAGTATATCTTCCATGTATATCTTCTAAGTATATCTTTAGTATATCCAGCTGTAGTATTTTCCATCCGGATCTCTTTAGCAGCACTAATAATGCTCAGCAACATTAACTTCAACTAGCAGCATTAACTGCAAGCAGTACTAACCACTAGCAGTACTAACTAGCTAAGCAGTACTAACTTTGTTCAAGCAGTACTAACTTTAACTAGCAGTAGTAATTCTACTAGCAGTAGTAACACTTAGCAGTATTAATCTTCAACTTGTTCTGGCAGTAGTAACTACATTTATACTAGCAGTAGTAACTACACTTAGTAGAATCTTCAGTTCCCAACAATCTCCCCCTAACTTGACTTTTAGAAGAGAAGTCAAGTTCTTCAGATATTCTTCCAGATGCTCTTTTTAATGCTCCCAAAACTTCCAAAATCATGCTCCTAAGTCTGGATTCAGTCCCAAACTCTGATTGATTATCCTCTGAATTAGATACTTGGCCATTTCTGAATTTGGTGCACAACCCAACTTCTTCTTTAGCATGGCATGAACCTTCAGTCTGGTGTGATTATATACTCTATCCACTAGGAAGTATTCTGTGTGATTTCTATCCAAAGTCACTGCATATACTCCACTAGTTTCATATAGAGTCCAACTTGTGACTTCTTTAAACACACTCTTGATTACCTGGTCCACTTCTTCAGGTTTGAACATCATGCATAGATACTCCATCACCAGTTTTGTAAGAGAAATTCCTGGAGTATTCAGATGATCTGCATACAGCTTAATTCCTATGTCAAACATCTCTTCTATATCAGATCTAGAGCATGTTCTGACAATCTTGACCCAAGTGTTGAATACTTCATACTTATCACCCTTCCTCTTGAGTCTGATGTAATCTTTCCCATCCATTGTCAGTACATCCCAGTGAATGATCTCAGGTGGCTTAACTCCAACAGGTTCTGCAGAAATTGGTTCAGGCACTTTGTCCATCACTACCATATATAAGCTTACATCATCTTTGATTGATGACCCTTGCTGGCTTGATGACTCAGGTGCCACTTCTTCTTCAGCAACATTTTGTTCTTCTTCTACTCTAGACTTCTTATCTTTCTTTCTTTTGGCCATCATCTTGGTTCTTTTCAAAGTCTTTTGAACCTGTACTAGAGTAGCTTCCTTCTTCTTTTCTTCCTTTTCCTTTGCCATTTCTTTGA
The DNA here is from genome assembly GCA_954870635.1 of Arctium minus. Taxonomy (NCBI): domain Eukaryota; kingdom Viridiplantae; phylum Streptophyta; class Magnoliopsida; order Asterales; family Asteraceae; genus Arctium; species Arctium minus. The sequence goes on along the minus strand of OX941081.1, from coordinate 23,189,166 downwards.
TAGGAGTTCCCTCTTCACTTTCAGGAAATGGTTGATTCATATCTATATCATTACTCTCCTTGGCCTTCTTTTCAAACTCTACTCTTTTCTTTTCATTGCTCTTCAGATTCCCCATTTCCTTTTCATAGAGCTCTCTGATTTGATCAAAACTCATCTTCACAAACATTTCTTTCTTTACCCCAATTGCACTCCTCAAGAAAGTTATCATTTTGTTTCTTTCCTGAGTGGCAAGGTAAGTTTGTGAAGGTTTTCTTTTCTTTGCACTTGTATTAGCCATCATAGCCTTTCTCAGACTTATAGCCCTTTGTTTAGCCTTTTCAGTTTCAAGCCCCTTTTGATAAGCTTTATTTAGCTCAGCAGCTAAAGCCTTTGCCATTTCCCTGTCCTTCTCCACCTGAGCTCTTTCTTCTTTTTCCATCTCCTTCTGCATTTTCCTTGCTAAAGCTTCATCTGATTCAACCAACCTTTGCTTCTTGATTGGTTGATCAGATTCCACTATCTTTTCTTTTCCCTTATTCTTTGATTCTGCAGCTTTGTCTTTCTGTTCTGATTTTCTGTCTCTCCCTTCATTTATGACCACTCCCTTTGCTTTGGGAGTGTCATTCTTAGCTTTGATTAGCACTTCAGCTACTTCAATTTATGTTGGTGTTAACTCTGTTACTGCTGCTTGTGAGGTTTCAGCAGCATTAACAGTTTCTGCTTCCTTCTCCCCCTCAACTTCAACTCTTTCTTTATCAATCTCCCCTTCCCTTGATGCTTCTTCCATGTTGATCTCCCCCTTTTTGGGAGCATCAGTCACTGGTTTCCTCCTTCTGAGCACAAATTGTTTCTTCTTCTTTTGCAGAATCAGTTTCCTTACCATTTGTTTCAACTTGATGATTTGTTCTTGTTGTGACAGTACAATGAGTTTTAGCTCTTCTATATCTTTGCCCTGTTTGAGTACATCCATGTTGATGTTGCCCATTGCCTCCATCAATTCATCATAGTTATATCTGTCCTCACCTTCTCCAGGAGTGTTACCCCCTATTGAAGGATCATTGGATCTTTTAGTAGTGGAAGTCTTCTGCCTAGCAGAAGCACTATCCACCCCTGTGGTTTCTTGGCACCAGGGACCTTCAAATGATTGCTCATTGAAAGTTGCCATGGGGGAGGTCTTATTGATGTTACCACTTTCCTCCTCTGTGTTAGCAGGAGTAGTGGCAGCCTCATCACCCATATGCTCTACCTCCTCCTCAGAGAGCACCTCCTTTGGGTTGGGAGACACCCTTGTGGTTTCCCTTTGGATATTCTCTAGGGGAGAATTCTCCCTTAGAGGGCTTAAAGGCTGTGTGGGTGATGGTACAAGAAGGGAAGGAGCCTTCTTTACCTGTTTTCTTTGATAAGTTTGGGTAATTGGAGAGGTTGGTTTTGTAAGAATAGACTGGGGAATTGTTTTTGAGTGAGAAGGTTGGGCTTGGCTAGCAGTGGGATGGTCTAATGAGGGCCTTGACCCTGCTGCCATACCTTCAGTGTTTTGGGACACCACCATCATTGTAGAGAACAATGGGGTGTCAACTCCTTCCGAGTCCCCAGCAGATCTTCTCATATTTGAGAAAACCTTGCCTTTTGGGGGTTTAGGTACATATACCCCAACAGGTTGAGGTATTTTCGTCAATTCATGGTTAATTACTTCCTGAACAAATCTGGGATACATAAAGAAACTCTTTTTGTTTCCCATATTTGATACAAGATCACTAAAAATCATCTTTGAGAAATTGTACCTTCTGGATGTAGCCAAGCATACCAAAGCATATGCAATTGGACTGCTGAACTCACTCCATCCAGTGGTCTTTTTGGAGATGCAATGCATCAGGGTATGAACAAGAAAACGCCATTGGGGTGAAAACTTTGCTTTTGAGAATTTGAAAACACCCAATGGGCCTCCATACCCCATTCTAGTAAGATTAGAAAACAGTTCATCATTAGAGATAGACATTATACCAGAGGCATCGTCTAGACGTAGACTGATGCGAATGACTTCTTCAGTAACTGTAAGTGAGTGATCACAGATTCTTGTCTTGATCATTTGCACACCATTTTCCACAACAATGGTTGCATTAGCCCAGAACTGCCTTTGGTGCTCAATGTAGATTGTAGGTGATACAGTAAGAGCATGAGCAATGTGACTTGACTTGAGGAAATCCACAATCTGATGAAATCCTGAAGCTTGCTTTGGCTTTTGTAGCATCGCAATCTCGTTGTGCTCGTCGATGAATGTCATGGATGCCATTGATCTTAGTGAACACTTGCCTGAAAACTTCGAACTTGAGAGAGAAAAGGTTTTGAGCGCAAGAGAACAGTATGCAAAGAGTCGTTATGAATTTTTAGGCGGGCAAAAAGTATTTATAGTATTCGGAATATAAGCAGTATTAACCTAGAGCAGTATTAACTAACTAGCAGTATTAACCGCGAGCAGTATTAACCACGAGCAGTATTAACTGAACTAGCAGTATTAACTACTAGCAGTATTAACTAACTAGCAGTATTAACCGCGAGCAGTATTAACTGAACTAGCAGTATTAACTGAACTAGCAGTATTAACTACTAGCAGTATTAACTGAAAGCAGTATTAACTGAAAGCAGTATTAACCACTAGCAGTATTAACTACAAGCAGTATTTACTAGACTTACTCCTTTTAAACTTGCTAAATACTGAGTACTGCTATGCATATCCTGAAAAGAAGATTAGTAACACCAAGAATAAAAATATACAGGTATAAAACCACTTTTTGAGAAGAAGATTATTCAGAGTTTATCATTCCCACACTTGTTACCAAGAAAGTGAATCTACCCACATCAAAAGCTTTAGTGAATAGATCAGCAAACTGATTATCAGTGTGAACTTTGACAACTTGAATAAGTTTCTTTTCATTACAATCTCTTATAAAGTGATACCTGATTTCAATGTGCTTTGTCTTTGAGTGCTTGACTGGATTATTTACAATGCTAATAGCACTGCTGTTGTCAATAAAGATTGGAGTGTGTAGAAAGGTTACCCCATAATCCAGCATTTGATTCTGAATCCATAAGACTTGAGAACAGCAACTTGCAGCTGCTATGTACTCTGCCTCTGTTGTAGATGTGGATACTGTGGTTTGTTTCTTGCACTGCCATGAGACTAGTCTAGCACCCAAAACTGACATCCTCCAGAAGTAGATTTTCTGTCCAAGTTTGCCCCACCTAGATCACTGTCTGAGTATGCTATTAGGTCAAAAGGTGAGTTATGAGGATACCAAAGTCCCAATCTGGGTTGCCCTTTGAGATATCTGAATATCCTCTTAACAGCTTGAAAGTGAGATTGCTTTGGCCTAACTTGAAATCTTGCACATACACAGACTAGAAACATAATATCTGGCCTTGATGCTGTGAGATACATGAGAGAGCCAATCATGGATCTATAAAGATGCACATCCATATCCTCCCCCTCAAGATCTGCTGTGATCTGCTTGTGTGTTTCCATAGGTGTGCTGGCAGGTTTTGATTCTGAGAAACCAAACTTGGTTAGAATATCCTGCACATACTTGGATTGACATATAAAAATGCCATCTGACTTCTGTTGAACTTGGAGTCCAAGGAAGAAAGTAAGTTCCCCCATGGAACTCATTTTGAACCTTTGATGCATTAAATCCTCAAACTCCTTGCACATGTTGTTTCTTGTAGACCCAAAAATAATGTCATCAACATAGATTTGGACCAGCAAGATATCCTTCTTCTTTCTTTTGATAAATAGAGTCTTATCAATGACTCCTCTTTCAAAGTCATTTTCCAAGAGATAGGATGACAGGGTGTCATACCATGCTCTTGGGGCTTGATGTAGTCCATAAAGTGCTTTCTTTAATTTGTATACTCTGTCTGGATAGCTTGGGTTTTCAAACCCTGGTGGTTGACAGACATATACTTCTTCTTCAATTGACCCATAGAGAAAAGCACTTTTTACATCCATTTGGTAGACTTTGAAGTTCATGTAAGAAGCATAGGCTAGGAATAGTCTGATTGCTTCTATCCTAGCTACAGGTGCAAAAACTTCTTCATAATCTATGCCCTCTTCTTGAGTGTAGCCTTGAGCTACCAGCCTTGCTTTGTTTCTTATAACAATACCTCTTTCATCTCTCTTGTTTCTGAAGATCCATTTTGTGCCAATTGCTCTATGACCTTTAGGAAGGTCTACTAGATCCCACACATCTTGTAGCTTGAACTGTAACAATTCTTCTTGCATTGCTTCTATCCAGCTAGATTCTTTCATAGCATCATGTGCCTTTTTAGGCTCAAGCTGGGATAGAAAACATGAGAGCACTGTATGCTGTTGATCTTGCATTTCCTGAAGCCTGCTTTGATGTCTAGTCATCATGGGAGAAGAGACATCACCTATTATCAACTGTGGAGGATGATTCTTTTGAACTCTTGTGTTATGACTAGGTTCTACATTCAGTCCATCCTCTAGATTAGAGTCATGCAATTCAACTGAAGTGTCTTCAGATGTCACTTCTGATTCTTAAGTCTCCTCATCTCTAGTGTCTTCTTCACTCTGACTTGGTTCAGTAAATGATTCCTTTTCACAGTCTTCAATTACTGTGGGTATGGGAAAAATCACAGATTTAGATATACTTTCTTGAACTTGTGTGATCTCTGATTCTCCACCACCTGTTCCTGTATACTCATTACTAAATCCAAAAGAGTTAGTTAGTGAATCAATGTCAAATAGCCACTGAGGTCCAGACCCAACAGGATTTGGTGTGTTCTCATTGCATTTGACATCGTCACTTTCTTCAATTATTCTAGAAGAAGAGTTAAAAACTCTGTAGGCCTTACTCTGAGATGAATATCCAACAAGAAATCCATCATCTGCTTTGCTATCAAACTTACCTAAGTGAGATTTGATATTTAGAATTGTACAAGGACACCCAAAAGATTTGAAGAAACCAATAAAAGGTTTTCTTTGATTTAAAAGCTCATATGGGGTCTTGTTCTGTTGCTTGACCACTAGAACTCTGTTTTGGACATAACAGGCAGTATTAACTGCTTCAGCCCAGAATGTAATTGGCAATTTTGAATCAGCCAACAGAGATCTAGCAGCCTCTATTAGTGTCCTATTTCTCCTTTCAGCAACACCATTCTGTTGAGGAGTCCTAGGAGCACTATATTGTCTCTCAATACCTTTTCCTTCACAAAAAGTGTTTAAATCATGATTTTTAAATTCAGTTCCATTATCTGATCTAATGACTTTTACTCTTTGATTAGTTTGGTTTTCAATTCTTAGAATAAAGGATTTGATAAGACCACTTGTTTCATCCTTAGTCCTTAGAAAATATACCCAAGTAAATCTGGAGTAATCATCAACAATAACCAAGCAGTAAGATTTCTTGCCTATACTCATAACATTTGTAGGACCAAACAGATCCATATGCAATAACTGGAGACAAGAAGAAACAGAATTTAACTCTTTGGTCTTATGAGAAGTTTTGTGTTGTTTGCCTTTAAGACAAGCAACACAATGATCATCACATGAAAAGACTTTTGAAGGTAAACCTCTTACAAGGTTATTTTTAACAAGATTGTTCATAGTCTTGAAATTCATGTGACACATCCTTCTGTGCCATAGGGAGGATTCATCTATAGAAGCTTTTGAAACAAGACAATTTAAAGATGAATCACTATCAACATTGTCCAAATCAAGACAGTAAACATTGTCCTTCCTTGGAGTTCTAAGTAGTATCATGCTTTCATCAACTACCTTGAACCCTGGAGCAAGAATCATACACTCAGAATTAGTAAATAATATACTATGTTGTTTGTCACAAACCTGTGATACACTTAACAGGTTGTACTTTAATTGATCAACATAGTAGACATCCTCAAATGTCATCTTACCTTTGGTGACATTACCTTTTCCACTTATCTTACCACCAGTAAGATTGTCTCCAAATGCAACATGTCCTCCATTAATTTGCTTGAAATCCTGAAGGCATGACATGTTGCCAGTCATGTGCCTAGAGCAACCACTATCAACATGCCATATGCTCTTTCCCTTGAGCTGTTGGTTGCCCTGCACATTAAATAAATCAATTAGTATGATTGGGGACCCAAGCCAAAGTGATCTTGGGTCTTCCTTTCTCATCAAAGTATTTACATTCCTTTTTAATGAGGTTTTTAAACTTAGAGCACTCTTTATTAGAGTACTTTGTCAATATGATTGGCTTAGCAGAATCAACACTGGAAGCAGTACTAACCTTAGAAGTACTAACAGAGTTAGCAGTACTAACAGGTGTAGCAGTACTAACAGGTGTAGCAGTACTAACAGGTTTAGCAGTAGTATTACTTCTAGCAGCACTATCATTGTCAGCAGCACTATTTGTGGTAGCAGTACTAACAGTTTTAGTGCTTTTAGGAATCCACATATTGACACTTTCTTTAACATAATACTTTTTCTTCATGTGGCTTTTAGTTTTAACAGTTTTCTTAGCCACATGGTTCTTTTCAATTTTCTTATAACCAAAGGGTTTTTGCATGGATCTTTGGAAATTCATTCTTTGGTTCATAGGATTGAAATAACAGAATTTTGCAAGATGATTCAATTTGCCACAGATAAAGCAAGGTTTTGGTCTATTGATTTTACTCAGATCAACCCCTTGTTTATGTGCCCATTGATTATTCCAGTTTCTTTGATTTCCTCTCTTTTTGTCCTGTTTTTGAGGCTCATTCTTCTTACAAGTACACTGTTTGCAAGGACCTGGATTCACAACTGTGGTCTGTTTATAATGGACCTTACCAGACTTTTCCTCTGTCTTCTCTATGTTCTTGGATTTGATCCAAGCCCTTCCACAATCCTCATTGGTGATAATGTTGTTTTCTATAGAAGTCTCACCACTCACCTTGTTCTTCTTACTCTTGCCAACCTCTTTCTCAGTCTTATCCTCAACAATTATCTCATCTAAGGGATCTATTTCAGTGGCTCCCTCAGGCAAGTCCTTCCTATCTTTGGTGTCTAACAGGTCTGAAGTAGGAGGAATGTAATTGTTGTTATATGGTGGAGGTGTGGCATTATACCCAATTCCTCTTCTTAATTTATCATGAATCTGATTTTGCAGTAAGGAGTCCATTGCTTTAGAAGCATTGGAAAACTTTTCTACATCAAGCTTAACCTTGGTTAACTCCTCTTTCAGTTTTTCACTCTCCTCTTTAGATTTGGTCAGTTTAAGTTCTAAATCCTTTTTCTCCCACTGCCAGTAATTAGTGTCATATGAGTGTTGTAGTTCATTGGCTTGAAAACCTTTGATTTGATCTTCAAATCTCTCTACTATCCTCACATAGTCTTTTATATCCTTTTCTAGTCTCTTCAGGTCATCACTCATCTTCTGATTGTGATCCCTGTACCTTTTAACAGTGTCTATGCAAGTTTTAGAGCAGAGATTAGAACTTACCTCAGATGGGAGATCAGATACTTTAGCCATAAGAGCTTGATTCTGAATAGCTTCTTCTGCTTGATCACTCCAATCAAACCCCATTCCTTGTTGAGAAACAAGGGCTTGAGCAGAGTTTCTGTTGTTATTGAAGCTTCCAGATTGAGCTTGTTGATGGTTGTTGTTGTGAGACATTCCACTTCTGCATTCTCTAGCAAAATGTCCCTTCAGATGGCATTTGTAGCATTCTACCTTTGATTTATCAAACCCTGCTCCATCTTCTCTTCTTTGTGAGAAGTTGTTTCTTCCAGTCCTCTTTATAAACTTTTTAACCCTCATGGAGAGCATGGCCATCTGCCATTTAATATCCATCTCTTCCAGATCATCAGGATGAAGTTGTTCTAAGTCATCATTGATCAGAGAAGAATTTCCATGATTAGAAAGAAGAGCTTCAAATACATAATCAGTGCCTTTATCTAAATTTGATCCATTAGCAGCATTAACTGATTCAGGGTTAGCAGTAGAATCAATTGATGCTGATAGGAGTGCAGCATTATGAACATATCCAGAAGGCTTCTTCTTTGCCTCCACCTCAGCTTCAAATACTCTAAGATCATTGTACAGATCATCAAGTTCTTTGTCTTCCAACTGATCATTCTGTCTGAATGACACAGTGTACATGGTCCATTCATCTCCAAGGGACCTTAAGAACTTTCTGTTCACATCATCTTGATCAATCTGTACTCCCATAGTAGCTAGTTCACCAATTAGTTTATTAAACCTGTCAAAAGTTTGAGTCATGGACTCATTCTTAGTTGAGATGAAGTTTTCATACTGTTGTTTTAAGATTGCCTTTTGATTTCTCTTGGTACTTTTAGTACCTGAGAATCTCTTCTCTAGAGCATTCCAGAGCATCTGTGCATCAGTACAATTGCAGAATTGGTGTTGATACTCATTTGGAATGGCCAAGAGCAGTGTGCTCAAGGCTTTCATCTCTGTCTGTCTTGATTTCCTGTCTGTATCTGTCTTTGGAGGAGTTCTTTTGCCATCTTCACCAATCTTTCCTCCATCAGATGGGCCATTCTCAATGATGTCCCACATGGAGTAATCTGTGAGGAGAATATATTGCTTGATTCTGATTTTCCACATGTCAAATTCATTGGATCTGAGCATTGGAACTTTTGAGACCAAAGTACTGCTTGATTCTGTAAGATTTTCCATGATGAATAACTGTTTCTGAGAGAATTTAGCTCTGATACCACTTGTCAGGATCGAATTCTCAACAAGAATTAATTCTCAGAAACAATATCAAAGAAGTTTTCGGAATAACACTTTGATATTCAATGAAATAGTAAATCAATACAGAAAATATGAGGAACAAACTGTAAACTTGTATTGAATGCTTTGAAGTTACAGGATTACACACTCAACCTCAATATTGATGAACAGGCTCACCAATACGAATTCTACTTCTCTAGAATTAGGATCTATGCCTTGAGGTTGATTTCTCTCTTGAAAAATAATTATCAAAAAAAAAATTCTTTCTATCTATTCTAAACATTCTATACATATACTGATAAAAAGATAATTACAAAGAATAAACAAATCTTCAGTATATCTTCCATGTATATCTTCTAAGTATATCTTTAGTATATCCAGCTGTAGTATTTTCCATCCGGATCTCTTTAGCAGCACTAATAATGCTCAGCAGCATTAACTTCAACTAGCAGCATTAACTGCAAGCAGTACTAACCACTAGCAGTACTAACTAGCTAAGCAGTACTAACTTTGTTCAAGCAGTACTAACTTTAACTAGCAGTAGTAATTCTACTAGCAGTAGTAACACTTAGCAGTATTAATCTTCAACTTGTTCTGGCAGTAGTAACTACATTTATACTAGCAGTAGTAACTACACTTAGTAGAATCTTCAGTTCCCAACAGAATATAATAGTTGATTCAATTTGGAAGATCTTAATGAATTGGCGGATGCATAGTTCCAGCGACGAGTAAAGATAAAAGACGATGGGTGGCCGGTGAAAGATAGTAATAGAGGTAGTGGTGGTGGCGGTGCACAGTGGTAATAGAAGTTATTGTAGTGGAGGAAGAGACGGAGGTTACCAACGATGGTTGGCGGCGAGCGACAGTGGTGGCAGCCAGCGACGGTGGTTGGCGGTGAGCGTCGGTGACGGCGGCGACAATGGGGGTGTTGATTGGTGGAGGAGGAGGTGGCGATGGGCGGTGGTTGTGGAGGTGGTGGAGGAAGTTGTTGTAGAAGTGAAGGAAGAGGTTGAAGTGGTCGACGATGGTTGGTGGTAGCTACCGGTGGCCGTCGCTGGTGGTGGCGACAATAGGTGGCGGTGATCGGTGTTAGTGGAGGTGGTCGACGATGGTAGTGGTGGTGGCGATGACCGATGGTTGTGAGGTGGTGGAGGAGGTTGTTATGGTGGAGAAAGAGGTAGAGGTGGCCGACGGTGGTTGGCGGTGGCTACTAGTGGCCGCCAATGGTGGTAGTAGCGACGATGGGTAGTGGTGACCCTTAAGACTAATACAATATTAGGATTATATATCAAATGACGGTAAATCGGTGATTTTTAGTTTCCGTCTCATTTCTGTCCCATGTTGTTCCACCTACTTTGGTGGAACTAGAAAATACCCCTTTTTGTCCCATCTTGTCCCACCCTGTCCAGTCTTTGTCCCTGTCCCATGTCGCGCCAAACATGGGACAGTGAACTTTTGTCCTATCCCATGTCACGCCAAACATGGGACAGTGAATTTTTGTCCCGTCCTGTCCCACCCATTCTGCAAACCAAACGCACCCTAAAAGTGGAGGCACTATAAATCCCCTCCTAAGTCCTCTCTAAAGAGACTTAGGAAACTTTCAGAAGCTAAACCATCTAAACCACCCACCGATTCACAAAAATCGGTGGACATTGAAATTCCCCCTCTAGGCCTGGGGAATCTGCTTTACCCAAAGCCACCTCCTCTGTATCCTCTCAAAATGATACAGTTGTAAAATCTGGGACCCCCTGTATTCCCCTATCAACCTTTTCCTTGGTTGATGGAGATGGCTTGGACTCCTCTCCAATCCAATGTGCCTCTTCTCCACCTCACGGCCTATCACCCGAGATTCTAAGTCCCAACATTTCTGCAAGATCGAAGGATTAATCGGCCTTTCTAGGGCAGGTTCGGAGGTTCCTGAAAATTTTCTGGAATTCTTGTTATCAGACACAGGGTCAGGACCTTTTCCACGTCCTCTAACTGGTCTCTTTGAAGAACGGGATCCCTCCCCGGCTATATGCAAAGAGGTTGACCCTCTTAAGGCCAAAGAAGATGTTCTCACTACTTCCACTCCAAGGAAGTCCCATCCTTCATCCCCGAAGAAGTCCCCGCTCCTTTACCAAAGAAAACCTCCTTCCCTTCTCCAAACATCACCGATTTATCCCACCCCTCACCAAAACCTAAGACCCCCGAAGGAACCCCCAAAGTTCCCTCCCCTCCTCCTAAAATTCCCTCCCCCTCCCCGACTTGAACCTCCCCGATCCAACTATCCCTCTCCCCAACCAAAATCTCCCCGATTAATCCTTCCCCCTCCCCGACCAAAGCATCCCTATCCCACTCCTCCCTGATTTCTTCCTCTTGCACCGATCCATATCCTCACCCTCCCGATTTCTATCCACAACCCTCCTACTCACTCCTCTACCTCTTCAATCACCACCTTGATTCCCTCTTCCCAAACACCGATCCTCATTCCCAAGGGTATCTTAGCCAACATCATCGATACCGACTGCCAACATCGCATGCTTGGTACACAGTTGACCACCCATACAGCAGTATTTGATCGTCTCACTGTCGGGACCAGTCATCGGGTTACTCTCTTGGAAGAACGAGCTCTCCGAGAGGATCGGATTTCTTGAGATATTCGGCATTATAATGCTTCTTTTGATGACATTCTCTGAATTCTCAGAGAGCAAAATACTGAATTTCAGAGGGTTTAGAATGACTTCTTTAGTTGCATTGATGGGATGGCCCAAGACATTCATAATTTGGCCGATCCTCTTCTTTCGTCGGTTGTTTCGGTCAATTCTTTCCTTGACCGATGATCTTTTCCAACACGAATCATACTCTCTCTATCATTGATCTAAAAGCTTCCTCTGTTTCTTGGGAAAAGGAGGTCCAGTCTCTGAAAACTAAGATCGACTCTCAAGACTTGGTGAATGCTCAAATTTTGGAGTCTCTAAAAAATCTCCATTAGAAAGTAGATAATATTTCTGTTTCCTTCCCGAAGGCACAAACTGGCGAGTGGGACATCGATCTGGGTGATGTTGTGTTCAGTGACGAGGATCGGGAGTGTCTTCGCTTGGTGGATCAATGAATGGATCCTTTGGCCGCTGAGGGGGAGAAACAGGCTGAGAGGGAATACCCAGTACCTTCGGTGAAGATATCTAGTGTCCGAAGTGATAATAAAAAGGATGGAAACGGCAAATTAGGCCAAACCGATCTGGACGATGAACATGAAGGTGCAACAAAGAAGGACAAAGGCAAAAACCTAATGAGTCCAGAAGAAGAAGTCGTTGATATGAAATGGAGAAAAGAAGAGAGATACAAACGGTCTTCAGATTCTGATGTTCTAAAACTTCAGCCTCATACGAATATTGGATGAGGATGTCTGATGAGGAAATAAAAGCTGCTGAAGCCGCTCAGAAAAACTATGATGAAAATTAAAGGTTAAATTTTCAACTGGGCGAGGAAGATGCTGCAAGATCCAAGGATAAATCGACCTTTCCAGGGCAGATTCGGAGGTTCCAGAAAATTTTCTGGAATTCTTGTTATCAGATACAGGGTCAGGACCTTTTCCACGTCCTCTCACTGATCTCTTTGAAAACGGGATCCCTCCCCGACTATATGCAAAGAGATTGACCCTCTTAAGGCCAAAGAAGATGTTCTCACTACTTCTACTCCAAGGAAGTGTTATCCCAGATTAATCTAGTTGATTAACACACAAACACAATAATATCAAGAGATAATAAGATTAACAAAACGTACCCATCCCTTGAATAAACAATGAAACCCTTGTGTGTTCTTGATACCCTTTGAATACAGAGAAAACTTACGGCTACCTATTTAGAAAATTATCAGAGTTAACCTAAAACTAAACTAAACAAAACTTTAAATACCTAAGCCTTATGGGCTTTAATCTTAACAGGCTTTCTAATGGGCTTGGGCCCAATAGCTAAGAACTATTAAACTATTACAATTTAAACCCTTTAACTATAACTATCAAACAATTACAGTTTAAACCCTCTAATTTAACTTTGACACAATTGTAGTTTAAACCCTGAACTTTAACTTTAATCTTGAATACAATTATTTGATCCAACAATCTCCCCCTTTGGATTCAAGATTAAATTTTTTTTTGCAATTGTCTCCGGGTCTTCACTTTTCTTCAGATATGACGTTGATAGCTTCAAAACTTCAACACTTCAAAACTTTGATAATCTTCAGCAGTCTTCAGATTATATTCTCCCTCTTTGAGTATTCTCCTTTTTTGTATCTTCTCCCCCTTTTTGATGAATGGTGAGAAGCATCATCATCAAAAAATACCAAAACAATCTCCCCCTTTTCAAGACAATCTCCCCCATTGTGTATGATCACGTAAGCACAGTCTTCATCATGTAACGAGCCCTGTATGGAAACAAGAGCAGTCTTCCCAGATGGAAAGAGTGATTATTTCAATCTTTTCAGATTAAAATAGAAAGTAGTAACCATTTGAACCTTTTCAAATTCAAACAGTTTAATAGATGTAACCCTGAATCAACAATTGACTCAGTTAGAATGCCTGTCAATGACACAAAATCACTGAGTAACACAAAGTTACTATATAAGGAGCTGGTTTGATGTAGACTCCCCAGGTCTTCCATTCAATCATCGAATAACACATGGTTATCTATGAACGTTCTGACAGAAAACAAATTTCTGTGTGCTCGTGCATGTGTTAGAAAAAAAATTAAGCATAGATGATTGCTTTTTCAATATAGGCTCAAAGTATGTAAACTTGTTGAGACAACAACAAATTATACAAAGACTCAATGTGCATGAGAAAAGGGTTCGAAGGTGGGGCAACTTTCCTTCTTTTTCAATATTAGTATCTTCCAAATGAAGAACCAATAGCGTATGTGCTGCGTCCCCAGAAAATGTGAAACATTCTCTTTTTGAGAAAAGAATGAGTAGCTGGTGGGGTTGTATGCAAGATATGGCATGGGCTAGTTGCCTTTTTCAATGATGGTCACCAAAGAATGTGAACCAATCAGATTATGTGGCTGCCCGGCTCAGAAAGAAGTTTGGTGCAGAGTTTAATATTCTTTTACTCTGATCTCTCACCCTCTTTCTTTTAATGCTCACGTCTAACCAATATCTCTTTTTCATTTTACCTCTTTTCACACACCAACACTCAAATATTTTGACCCCTCTCCCCTCAATCACTCAGGGAATACTTCCTGGGTAGGAAACACTGGTTATCGTGAATACATGGAAGTTCTGTTAAGTTCTCATACTGAATCCCATGTATGATCCTAAAAAAACATGCTGTTCAACAGGCTATTGTACATGTAAGCACAAATACCACTTGTTACATGAGAAATAAGACTTTCGGAGATGTCAAAACAGTTATGTTTGACGATGCAATTCTCCCCCTCAAACTAAAAGATTTTGGCAATTAAGCTCATATCATTTTATCATGAAGAATAAGATTTTGGAGAATCAAAAACGAATGTTGTTTATATGAACAATATATAAACATATTTTCAATGAAAGCACATGAAATGACGTTTGATTCAATCAACAGTGAATACAAATAACGTGAGTATTACCATAGAAAGATTTTACTTTTGATACATGGTAATAACAAAGTCAAATAGAATGTTCTGAACCGTTATGTGTATGAATACTTGACAAAGTATATTGACAAGATAAAACGCAAGTATTTATCTTTAAGAACACACGGTCAGATAAGCTTTTAAGTATTCAAAAATCTGTTAAAATCACAGATATTCTCCGTTAACCCTTTTTTTTTTTTTTTTTTTAAAGATTAAGAAAAAAACAGAAAAATAAGGCACTGAAGTGTGGGTTCTAATCCGATGTGATTAGAAGCCATTTTCCGTTGAAGTACGGATTCTAAGCTGATTTACTTAGAAGCCTTCTTTTTGACAATTAAGTCCAGGTTTTGAACTGATTTGTTCAAAAGCCATTGTTCTTTCTCCCCCTTAAATATTTGTTGCCTGCAACACAGATTTAGCTTTTGGTACCCACTGGTATTTGGGTCCTAATGGGTTAGTTGCAGTTCTTGTAGGAGATATGAAATAAGAACCATACCAGTTATTTACATAATTTTTTCTGACAAAATCATTTGAGCCACAATAGGAACAACTAATTTTCTTTTGTGCTAACCTGATCAATTGATGGATTGTGTAAACCAGATCAGGTTTGCCAAAAGGTTTACCTTTTGTAGCATAGTTCCATTTAGCATTTGATGTATGTACAAATGATTCTTCTTTCTTCTTCTCCTCTGAGGATCCTTTAACTCTCCAGATCCAGTTTCCTCTTTCTTTCTCATCATGCCTTCTCCAGAAGCTTTTCTTTTGAGACTTGGTCTTCTTGAAGTTACCTGAACCATCAACATTTTTGTCATAGAAAAGGTTAGAAGGACGAATCTGATCAGTAGATTTAGAAGTAAGACAGTCATCTAAATCATAGAAAGGATTATAGAAAACATTTAAAAAATGTGAACTTGAAGTTGTTTTTAATGAACTATCTGAATCAGCTAGATCATCTCTTGGTGATTGAGATATTGACTCTGGCGTCTTGTGCTCAGTCAGCTTCACCTTGAATACTATCTCTTCAAGTTCTTTTATCTTTGAAGACAAACTGTTTCTTTCCTTTTCAATCAAATCAAACTTCTTATGCAACTCAGATTTTGCATTCTTCTCCTTCATGATGTTTGTTGACAATTCAGATAGATTTCTTGTCAGTTTAGCTATCTCGGTCTCAAATATCTTCTTTTATACAGAAAAGTCTGTATTTGTATCCTTCAGCTCAGCTTTCTTCTTTTCATTCTCAGCCTTTTCTCTCTCTAGAATGATAACCTTCTCAAAGTCTGAAACTTGTTGAGAAAGTTTAACACATCTAAGCTCTAAAGATTTCTTTTCTTTGAAGGCTTTTCTGGAGAAGTCAGAGAATTTCTTGGCAAATTCTTTTCTCTCTTTTTCAATCTTCAACGATTCATCTTGAGCTGTTGCATTGTCTCTGTCTTGGGTTGCCTTTTCTTTCATCTTATTAATCTCAACCTCAAGACTGAGAACTTTATCTTTAAACTTATCTTTGTCCGCACAGAGTTGAGAATTTATCTGTCTTAGTCCTGTACTAGTATCCTTTGCAACACTTGTACTCCTTCTAAGCTCCTCAAGCTCTCTTTGCATTGCATCTTTCTTAGACCATGTAGAGCTTGACTCAGATCTTTTCAACTTTTCTTGAAGATCGAAGATCTCTTTTTCTTTAGACTCGATTATTCCTGCAAAGTCAATTAAAGAATCAGAATCTTTTGAATTTTCTTTTAAAGCATTGATCTGAATAAGAAGAGATGAGATATGAATCTGTAAAGCCTTGTTCTCAGCTTTGAGCATTTTGTCCTCTTTGTCATACTCATCAATCATGCGAGATGATGTTGATAACCGTCCAGCAAGTTGTTTAGCCTTTGCTCTTACTTCAGAAAGAGTCATGTTGTTAAAATCAAGGCTGTAACCTTCAGACATCATTAGCTGATTCGACATCTTAGCAATCCCTTGTTAGTAATTAAACTTATCTGTACCAAGACAACCAACTAGATGAGATCGTTAGAATCAAAATGAAAACCACACTCAAAAATTTTCAGAAAAATAAATTCCCGAAAATAATTAAATGCAGTCCTTTCAATTAGTGTAAAGCTTCAAATAATACTGAACAAAAAGAAACAGTTGATCTTGAACAGAACTTTGTCCCCCTTCGCAGACTTAGCACGGGGGTCCCGCTACCCGGTTAGTGGGTGGGGTCAAGGGGCAACGCCCTTAGAGAAAAAATTTTCGACTTTGAGAGGCCATATTACAATTTGCAAAAATCGACCGGAGATGTGCTTCGACCGGTATTGAGTTGACCGGAGACTTGTAAAGACCGGTAGAGAGTTCGACTGGGAACTTGTAAAGACCGGGGAAGTGCAAAGACCGGTAAGATGTAAGACCGGAACTATGCTTAACCGGTAAAATTGATTCGACCGGTAACAATTAGACCGATATGGGTGTTAGACCGGGACCTTGTGAGTATCGGTGCTTTGCTTAGACCGATAGAACTCGATCGATAGTAATAAGGTAAGTTCGACCGATAGAGTGTAAGACCGGGACCTTGATGAATATCGGTGCTTTGCTTAGACCGATAGATTAGACCGGTTGAATGTAAGACCGACAAAGAGTTTGACCTGAATGGTCTTAAGACCGATAAATCTATGTTCGACCGGTATTAATTAGACCGGTATGATGCTATGACCGGAAGGCTAAGGACCGATAGAGGTTAAGACCGATAAAGTGCTTAGACCGGGACGTTCTTAGTCTACCCAGAATGATGATGAACAGGATGAATAATCAATCGAGAAATCAAATACGAACTCAAAAACAGATGCACAAATCAAACTATTTCACTCAGAAGCATGAATCTCAACTAATCAGTTCAATTTTAAACTAATAAACACATTAATTCATGAAATCTGATGAACAATAACTGTCGATGAATAGTGATTTTCGATGAACAGTGTTTTTCGATGAACAATAATATCACAAAAAAATAGATTTTTTTGGCTCTGATACCACTTGTTATCCCAGATTAATCTAGTTGATTAACACACAAACACAATAATATCAAGAGATAATAAGATTAACAAAACGTACCAATCCCTTGAATAAACAATGAAACCCTTGTGTGTTCTTGATACCCTTTGAATATAGAGAAAACTTACGGCTACCTATTTAGAAAATTATCAGAGTTAACCTAAAACTAAACTAAACAAAACTTTAAATACCTAAGCCTTATGGGCTTTAAGCTTAACAGTCTTTCTAATGGGCTTGGGCCCAATAACTAATAACTGTTAAACTATTACAATTTAAACTCTTTAACTATAACTATCAAACAATTACAGTTTAAACCCTCTAATTTAACTTTGACACAATTGCAGTTTAAACCCTGAACTTTAACTTTAATCTTGAATACAATTATTTGATCCAACAGGAAGTCCCATCCTTCATCCCCAAAGAAGTCCCCGCTCCTTTACCAAAGAAAACCTCCTTCCCTTCTCCAAACATCACCGATTCATCCCACCCCTCACCAAAACCTAAGACCCCCGAAGGAACTACCAAAGTTCCTTCCCCTCCTCCTAAAATTCCCTCCCCCTCTCCGACCTGAACCTTCCAGATCCAACTATCCCTCTCCCCAACCAAAACCTCCCCGATTAATCCTTCCCCCTCCCCGACTAAAGCATCCCTAACCCACTCCTCCCCTATTTCTTCCCCTTGCACCGATCCATACCCTCACCCTCCCGATTTCTACTCCACAACCTCCTACTCACTCATCTACCTCTTCAACCACCACCTTGATTCCCTCTTCCCAAACCCTGATCCTCATCCCCAAGGATATCTTAGCCAACATCATCGATACCAACCGCCAACATCGCATGCTTGGTACTCAATTGACCACCCTTACAGCAGGATTTGATCGTCTCACTGTCGGGACCAGTCATCGGGTTACTCTCTTGGAAGAACAAGCTCTCCGAGAGGATTAGATTTCTTGAGATATTCAACATTATAATGCTTCTTTTGATGACATTCTCTGAATTCTCAGAGAGCAAAATACTGAATTTCAGAGTGTTTAGAATGACTTCTTCAGGTGCATTGATGGGATGGCCCAAGACATTCATAATTTGGCCGATCCTCTTCTCTCGTCGGTTGTTTTGGTCAATTCTTGCCTTGACCGATGATTTCTTCCAACACGAATCTCACTCTCTCTATCATTGATCTAAAAGCTTCCTCTGTTTCTCGGGAAAAAGAGGTACAGTCTCTGAAAACTAAGATCGACTCTCAAGACATGGTGAATGCTCAAATTTTGGAGTCTCTAA
The DNA here is from genome assembly GCA_954870635.1 of Arctium minus. NCBI lineage: Eukaryota > Viridiplantae > Streptophyta > Magnoliopsida > Asterales > Asteraceae > Arctium > Arctium minus. Next base: position 23,170,545 of record OX941081.1, on the reverse strand, counting down.
AAAATCTCCATTAGAAAGTAGATAATATTTCTGCTTCCTTCCCGAAGGCAGAGACTGGCGAGTTGGACATCAATCTGGGTGATGTTGTGTTCAGTGACGAGGATCGGGAGTGTCTTCGCCTGGTGGATCAGCGAATGGATCCATTGGCCGCTGAGGGGGAGAAACAGGTTGAGAGGGAGCAGCCAGTACCTTCGGTGAAAATATCCAGTGTCCGAAGTGATAATAAAAAGGAGGGAAACGGAAAATCGGGCCAAACCAATCTGGACGAGGAACCTCAAGGGGCAGCAAAGAAGGACAAAGGGAAAAACCTAATGAGTTCAGAAGAAGAAGTCGTTGATCTGAAAAGGAGAAAAGAAGAGAGATACATACGGTCTTCAGATTCTGATGTTCTCAAAGTTCAGCCTCATACGAATGTTGGATGAGGATGTCTGATGAGAAAATAAAAGCTGCTGAAGCCGCTCAGAAAACCTATGATGAAAATTAAAGGCTAATTTTTCAACTGGGCGAGGAAGATGCTGCAAGATCCAAGGATTAATCGGCCTTTCCAGGGCAGGTTCGGAGGTTCCTGAAAATTTTATGGAATTCTTGTTATCAGACACAGGGTCAGGACCTTTTCCACGTACTCTCACTGGTCTCTTTGAAGAACGGGATCCCTCCCCGGCTATATGCAAAGAGGTTGACCCTCTTAAGGCCAAAGAAGATGTTCTCACTACTTCCACTCCAAGGAAGTCCCATCCTTCATCCCCGAAGAAGTCCCTACTCCTTTACCAAAGAAAACCTCCTTCCCTTCTCCAAACATCACCGATTCATCCCACCCCTTACCAAAACCTAAGACCCCCGAAGGAACCGCCAAAGTTCCCTCCCCTCCTCCTAAAATTCCCTCCCCCTCAACGACCTGAACCTCCCCGATCCAACTATCCCTCTCCCCAACCAAAACCTCCCCGATTAATCCTTCCCCCTCCCCGACTAAAGCATCCCTAACCCACTCCTCCCCGATTTCTTCCCCTTGCACCGATCCATACCCTCACCCTCCCGATTTCTACTCCACAACCCTCCTACTCACTCCTCTACCTCTTCAACCACCACCTTGATTCCCTCTTCCCAAACCCCGATCCTCATTACCAAGGATATCTTAGCCAACATCATCGATACCAACCGCCAACATCGCATGCTTGGTACTCATTTGACCACCCTTACAGCAGGATTTGATCATCTCACTGTCAGGACCAGTCATCAAGTTACTCTCTTGGACAAGTTACTCTCTTGGACGAACGAGATCTCCGAGAGGATTAGATTTCTTGAGATATACAGCATTATAATGCTTCTTTTGATGACATTCTCTGAATTCTCAGAGAGAAAAATACTGAATTTCAGAGGGTTTAGAATGACTTCTTCAGGTGCATTGATGGGATGGCCCAAGACATTCATAATTTGGCCAATCCTCTTCTCTCGTCGGTTGTTTTGGTCAATTCTTGCCTTGACCGATGATCTCTTCCAACACGAATCTCACTCTCTCTATCATTGATCTAAAAGCTTCCTCTGTTTCCCGGGAAAAGGAGGTCCAGTCTCTGAAAACTAAGATCGACTCTCAAGACTTGGTGAATGCTCAAATTTTGGAGTCTCTAAAAAATCTCCATTAGAAAGTAGATAATATTTCTGCTTCCTTCCCGAAGGCACAGACTGGCGAGTGGGACATCGATCTGGGTGATGTTGTGTTAAGTGACGAGGATCGGGAGTGTCTTCGCCTGGTGGATCAGCAAATGGATCCTTTGGCCGCTGAGGGGGAGAAACAGGTTGAGAGGGAGCAGCCAGTACCTTAGGTGAAAATATCCAGTGTTCGAAGTGATAATAAAAAGGAGGGAAACGGAAAATCGGGCCAAACTGATATGGACGATGAACCTGAAGGGGAAGGAAAGAAGGACAAAGGCAAAAACCTAATGAGTCCAGAAGAAGAAGTCGTTGATCTGAAAAGGAGAAAAGAAGAGAGACACAAACGGTCTTCAGATTCTGATGTTCTCAAACTTCAGCCTCATACGAATGTTGGATGAGGATGTCTGATGAGAAAATAAAAGCTGCTGAAGCCGCTCAGAAAACCTATGATGAAAATTAAAGGCTAATTTTTCAACTGGGCGAGGAAGATTCTGCAAGATCCAAGGATTAATCGGCCTTTCCAGGGCAGGCTCGGAGGTTCCTGAAAATTTTATGGAATTCTTGTTATCAGACACAGTCTTAGGACCTTTTCCACGTACTCTCACTGGTCTCTTTGAAGAACGGGATCCCTCCCCGGCTATATGCAAAGAGGTTGACCCTCTTAAGGCCAAAGAAGATGTTCTCACTACTTCGACTCCGAGGAAGTCCCATCCTTCATCCCCGAAGAAGTCCCCGCTCCTTTACCAAAGAAAACCTCCTTCCCTTCTCCAAACATCACCGATTCATCCCACCCCTCACCAAAACCTAAGACCCCCGAAGGAACCGCCAAAGTTCCCTCCCCTCCTCCTAAAATTCCCTCCCCCTTTCCGACCTGAACCTCCCCGATCCAACTATCCTTCTCCCCAACCAAAACCTCCCCGATTAATCCTTCCCCCTCCCCGACTAAAGCATCCCTAACCCACTCCTCCCCGATTTCTTCCCCTTGCACCGATCCATACCCTCACCCTCCCGATTTCTACTCCACAACCCTCCTACTCACTCCTCTACCTCTTCAACCACCACCTTGATTCCCTCTTCCCAAACCCCGATCCTCATTCCCAAGGATATCTTAGCCAACATCATCGATACCAACCGCCAACATCGCATGCTTGGTTCTCAGTTGACCACCCTTATAGCAGTATTTGATCGTCTCACTGTCGGGACCAGTCATAAAGTTACTCTCTTGGAAGAACGAGCTCTCCGAGAGGATCAAATTTCTTGAGATATTCAGCATTATAATGCTTCTTTTGATGACATTCTCTGAATTCTCAGAGAGAAAAATACTGAATTTCAGAGGGTTTAGAATGACTTCTTCAGGTGCATTGATAGGATAGCCCAAGACATTCATAATTTGGTCGATCCTCTTCTCTCGTCGGTTGTTTTGGTCAATTCTTGCTTTGACCGATGATCTCTCTTTGATTTGAAAAGCTCCTTTCCTAATCGACCTTCCGCCTTCCGTTATTTGATCTTTGAAAATTGCTGGACCTTCACGAACTTGCTGGAAACGGAGTACCGTACCGGCAGGATCCCTTTGGGTAGGCTCTGCAGAATCAACAACAATAGCTGCACGGAGTACGATAGAATTCCTCGGTCCAGCGGAGCCTAGAAGAAGATGACTCACGCAGACAGCTGAATCCTTTTCAATAGAAAAGCTTCCAACACGAATCTCACTCTCTCTATCATTGATCTAAAAGCTTCCTCTGTTTCTCGGGAAAATGAGGTCCAGTCTCTGAAAACTAAGATCGATTCTCAAGACTTGGTGAATGCTCAAATTTTGGAGTCTCTAAAAAATCTCCATTAGAAAGTAGATAATATTTCTGCTTCCTTCCCGAAGGCACAAACTGGCGAGTGGGACATCGAACTGGGTGATGTTGTGTTCAGTGACGAGGATCGGGAGTGTCTTCGCCTGGTGGATCAGCGAATGGATAGTTTGGCCGCTGAGGGGGAGAAACAGGTTGAGAGGGAGCAGCGAGAACCTTCGGTGAAAATATCCAGTGTCCTAAGTGATAATAAAAAGGAGGGAAATGGCAAATCGGGCGAAACCGATCTGGACGATGAACCTGAAGGGGTAGCAAAGAAGGACAAAGGCAAAAACCTAATGAGTCCATAAGAAGAAGTCATTGATCTGAAAAGGAGAAAAGAAGAGGGATACAAACGGTCTTTAGATTCTGATGTTCTCAAACTTCCGCCTGATATGAATGTTGGTTGAGGATGTCTGATGAGGAAATAAAAGCTGCTGAAGCCGCTCAGAAAACCTATGATGAAAATTAAAGGCTAATTTTTCAACTGGGCGAGGAAGATGCTGCAAGATCCAAGGATTAATCGGCCTTTCCAGGGCAGGTTCGGAGGTTCTTGAAAATTTTCTGGAATTCTTATTATTAGACACAGGGTCAGGACCTTTTCCACGTACTCTCACTGGTCTCTTTGAAGAACGGGATCCTTCCCTGGCTATATGCAAAGAGGTTCACCCTCTTAAGGCCAAAGAAGATGTTCTCACTACTTCCACTCCAAGGAAGTCCCATCCTTCATCCCCGAAGAAGTCCCCGCTCCTTTACCAAAGAAAACCTCCTTCCCTTCTCCAAACATCACCGATTCATCCCACCCCTCACCAAAACCTAAGACCCCCGAAGGAACCCCCAAAAGTTCCCTCCCCTCCTCCTAAATTTCCCTCCCCCTCTCCGACCTGAACCTCTCTGATCCAACTATCCCTCTCCCCAACCAAAACCTCCCCGATTAATCCTTCCCCCTCCCCGACTAAAGCATCCCTAACCCACTCCTCCCCGATTTCTTCCCCTTGCACCGATCCATACCCTCACCCTCCCGATTTCTACTACACAACCATCCTACTCACTCCTCTACCTCTTCAACCACCACCTTGATTCCATCTTCCCAAACCCCGATCCTCATTCCCAAGGATATCTAAGCCAACATCATCGATACCAAACGCCAAAATCGCATGATTGGTACTCAATTGACCACCCTTACAGCAGGATTTGATCGTCTCACTGTCGGGACCAGTCATAGGGTTACTCTCTTGGATGAACGAGCTCTCCGAGAGGATCAGATTTCTGGAGATATTCAGCATTATAATGCTTCTTTTGATGACATTCTCTGAATTCTCAGAGAGCAAAATACTGAATTTCAGAGGGTTTAGAATGACTTCTTCAGGTGCATTGATGGGATGGCCCAAGACATTCATAATTTGGCCGATCCTCTTCTCTCGTCGGTTGTTTTGGTCAATTCTGGCCTTGACCGATGATCTCTTCCAACACGAATCTCACTCTCTCTAACATTGATCTAAAAGCTTCCTCTGTTTCTCGGGAAAAGGAGGTCCAGTCTCTGAAAACTAAGATCGACTCTCAAGACTTGGTGAATGCTCAAATTTTGGAGTCTCTAAAAAATCTCCATTAGAAAGTAGATAATGTTTCTGCTTCCTTCCCGAAGGCACAGACTGGCTATTGGGACATCGATCTGGGTGATGTTGTGTTCAGTGACGAGGATCGGGAGTGTCTTCGCCTGGTGGATCAGCAAACAGATCGTTTGGCCGCTGAGGGGGAGAAATAGGTTAAGAGGAGCAGCCAGTACCTTCGGTGAAAATATCCAGTGTCCGAAGTGATAATAAAAAGGAGAGAAACGGCAAATCGGGCCAAACCGATCTGGACGATGAACCTAAAGGGGCAGCAAAGAAGGACAAAGGCAAAAACCTAATGAGTCCAGTAGAAGAAGTCGTTGATCTGAAAAGGAGAAAAGAAGAGAGATACAAACAGTCTTCAGATTATGATGTTCTCAAACTTCAGCCTCATACGAATGTTGGATGAGGATGTCTGATGAGAAAATAAAAGCTGCTGAAGCCGCTCAGAAAACCTATGATGAAAATTAAAGGCTAATTTTTCAACTGGGCGAGGAAGATGCTGCAAGATCCAAGGATTAATCGGCCTTTCCAGGGCAGGTTCGGAGGTTCCTGAAAATTTTCTGGAATTCTTGTTATCAGACACAGTGTTAGGACCTTTTCCACGTACTCTCACTGGTCTCTTTGAAGAACGGGATCCCTCCCCGGCTATATGCAAAGAGGTTGACCCTCTTAAGGCCAAAGAATATGTTCTCACTACTTCGACTCCAAGGAAGTCCCATCCTTCATCCCCAAAGAAGTCCCCGCTCCTTTACCAAAGAAAACCTTCTTCCCTTCTCCAAACATCACCGATTCATCCCACCCTCACCAAAACCTAAGACCCCCGAAGGAACCGCCAAAGTTCCCTCCCCTCCTCCTAAAATTCCCTCCCCCTCTCCGACCTGTACCTCCCCGATCCAACTATCCCTCTCCCCAACCAAAACCTCCCCGATTAATCCTTCCCCCTCCCCGACCAAAGCATCCCTAACCCACTCCTCACCGATTTCTTCCCCTTGCACCGATCCATACCCTCACCCTCCCGATTTCTACTCCACAACCCTCCTACTCACTCCTCTACCTCTTCAACCACCACCTTGATTCCCTCTTCCCAAACCCCAATCCTCATTCCCAAGGATATCTTAGCCAACATTATCGATACCAACTGCCAACATTGCATGCTTGGTACTCAATTGATCAACCTTACAGCAGGATTTGATCGTCTCACTGTCGGGATCAGTCATCGGGTTACTCTCTTGGAAGAACAAGCTCACCGAGAGGATTAGATTTCTTGAGATATTCAGAATTATAATGCTTCTTTTGATGACATTCTCTGAATTCTCAGAGAGCAAAATACTGAATTTCAGAGGGTTTAGAATGACTTCTTTAAGTGCATTGATGGGATGGCCCAAGACATTCATAATTTGGCCGATCCTCTTCTTTCGTCGGTTGTTTTGGTCAATTCTTGCCTTGACCGATGATCTCTTCCAACACGAATCTCACTCTCTCTATCATTGATCTAAAAGCTACCTCTGTTTCTCAGGAAAAGGAGGTCCAGTCTCTGAAAACTAAGATCGACTCTCAAGACTTGGTGAATGCTCAAATTTTGGAGTCTCTAAAAAATCTCCATTAGAAAGTAGATAATATTTCTGCTTCCTTCCCGAAGGCACATACTGGCGAGTGGGACATCGATCCGGGTGATGTTGTGTTCAGTGACGAGGATCGGGAGTGTCTTCGCCTGGTGGATCAACGAATGGATCGTTTGGCCCTGAGGGGGAGAAACAGGTTGAGAGGGAGCAGCCAGTACCTTCGGTGAAAATATCCAGTGTCCGAAGTGATAATAAAAAGGAGGGAAACGGAAAATCGGCCCAAACCGATCTGGACGATGAACCTGAAGGGGCAGCAAAGAAGGACAAAGGCAAAAACCTAATAGTCCAAAAGAAGAAGTCGTTGTTGATTTGAAAAGGAGAAAATAAGAGAGATACAAACGGTCTTCAGATTCTGATGTTCTCAAACTTCTGCCTCATACGAATGTTGGATGAGGATGTCTGATGAGGAAATAAAAGCTGCTGAAGCCGCTCAGAAAACCTATGATGAAAATTAAAGGCTAATTTTTCAACTGGGCGAGGAAGAAGCTGCAAAAGCCCAACTTCCCGATCCAATTGAAGCTTAGAAATCAGAGCTAGAGAGTGATGAGAAATCGGCCAAAGATGCTGAAGAGCTCAAGGACAAAAGTATTCGGTGGTACCGAAAAACTTTAGTCAATCGCATGGATGAGTCCCCGATTTCAAGTGTTTACATCACCTACCAAAATCTTCAAAATATTCCATTTGGTTAGGCATCACTAGAGAAATTGGATTTCCCCGGATGTACAAATTGAGCTGGTTCAAGTCCTACGGTTTGGGTGAATGATTTGAAATCATTTCTCTTGTGAAGAAGAATAAGAGCTCAGTCTAAGATGAAGTTGTAGACCACTTAAACTCACTAATCAAGAATATGAAGTTGATCAAAACCAAGTACAAGATCAAGCATGCCCTTACCGAAGAAGACTTTATCAAGAAGCTTCAAACCACCTCTCGCACCCCTCCAAAGCCTAAAGAAAAATTGGGGAAACGAGAATCAATCTTCCAAGACATGTCTAAGGAAAGAAAGGTTCCAAACACTTACAATCTTGACATGTCTATACCAACTCTTGCAGATCATCCCTCCGGAACCATCATCATGGAGCCCCTTTATGGGATGTTTTCCACAATGGTTTTGACAAGATCTGGTTTTTCAGAGCAAACCAAATTCCCATCGTTGATAGCCTCTTCCTCCAAGGAATTCTGAAGATCAATCATTACGTCCCCGATGGTGTAACACTTTGCAGCTCTGTGAGTGATGTACTCAAGGAAAGAAGTCACCTGCCAAAGGAACCATTTGAAGAAGCCTAATTCTTTCTATCTTTTTACTTTTATTTTCTCTTGCTTCCTTGTACTTTCAACTTTAAGTAGATACAAGTAAAGATTCTTTTATTTTCCTTGTTGGAAATTCATTTATTTTTTTATTCTTTTGTAAATGTCTGATAAATTAACAAATCCAAAAAGACAAAAAGAATGGCCTATGTGAAAGAGAACCTAAAAGAGTAAAAGAGGATCAAAATGTTATACAATTCTAATTTACGCGGATTTTTCTTAAGTATTGGGTGTCATCATCAAATAGGGGAGATTGTTGGGTCACCGGTAATTTGAAGATGACCTCCCGATCTTCCTTACAAATATTTGAAATACATCTTATCAAACTTAGTCAAATTTAGTTCTTTGTAATAACTTAGTCATACTCAACATGTTCGAAAAAATCGAAGATTAGCCGACATCAGAAAGAAGTGAATCTTCAGATGCAGATCAAAGATGAACTTCCAATCTTCAACTAAGTTATTCCTGTCGATTTTAAGAAGAAATCGAGGATCCTTAAAATCAGAGGATTTCTCCTTGTTTGATGCTGAGACCAATTTGGAGTGAAAAATCGGTGGATCCATTATATCGTAGGATATCCCCAAATTTGACCCTTGCTAAGGAAATCTTCGACAAAATTACATCCATTTTTGTACTTGATGGAGACATTCCCTAATGAATATGAAGAAAAGACCTTTGTTTATTCTACATTTTTCTGGAGTTATCTACAACAAGGTCTGGAGGTCAACCTTGTCCCATGATAAGATAAAAAGGATACTTTGTCTTTTTGAAGGACATCCCTAACATACAATCCAGAGTGACAAGTGTCCCAAGCATTAAATGCACATGGTAGTATTTAAAGTTGAAGACCCCTCCCATGCAAGGTTATGTTTTTTTAGAGGTCTCCTTGTGCTCAAGCAAAATCGACAAAATCCTATCTCCTCAAGAACTTCATAGCTTTGTTCTTAGTGTTTTTCATGTTGTGTTTAGTTTTCTGTTTTCTAAGTGAAAGATTGTTATGATAGTTTTATCTGTTCTTTTTCACAACAATCTTAAAAAGTTTCTGTGTGTAATTCTTGATTTTATAATCAATAAAGAATTAAACTAAGTAAAATGTTTTACTATTGTATTCAACCCCCCTTCTACAATACTTGTTTGCTATTGCCATTTCTTGTTGGGACTAACAATTTTGTTGTGGGCATGCGATGGTTTTTGTTCCATTTTTGGCGGGTTGATAATCACAAAGCATCTGTAGTTGTTGGGTCAGCGTTGATATGTGGCAAGACGATTGAGAATTTTACTTGAGTTCTCAGAGCCTTTCTGAAATGTCATGGGAAGCAACCTGTTTTCTTGATTATAGATCAATGTTCGGCTATGAGGCAAGCTATCCCTTGGTAATCATGGAGTCAAAACACCGATTGTATATGTGGCACATTATGCAAAAAGTGCCTTCTAAGGTAAGTTGGTAGTCGTATGTATTCATTATTAAAATTTATAAGTTTGCTAAATTGTGTTGATGGAGTCGTTTTTCCCATTTTTTTTCTAGTTCTGTGTGACAATTAATTGAAACCCTGAGTTTAAAAGGGTTATTAACAAACTTGTTTGGAATGTCAACATTGGTCTAGACGAATTCGAGGCACAGTGGCAACACATGATATAGGAATACGACTTGGTTGGCAATAAGTGGTTCAATTAGATGTATGAGATTCGTCAGTCATGAACTATTGCATTTTACAAGGACACCCCGATGTCTGGCCTTATGAAAACTACATCAATATCCGAGAGTTCAAATTCATATATCAACATATTCGAAGATTTTTTCTTTGATTTGGTGCAGTTCCTTAATAATTATGATATCTCTATTGAGAACCAAATATTCCAACAAGTTGTTAATGAATCTGTGATGAGTACCAGTTACCCCCGGTTAATTTTAAAGCTAGGCATAGAAATTCATGCTGCAAAGATATATAGTTAAACGATTTTTTTCGACTTCCAGAATGAAATCACGAAGGCTATTTGTGGTTGTGTCAAGGTTCTAAATGGCGTGAGGCGTGGCGTGGCGGTGAGGTCAAGCCTCAAGCCTTACGAGTTATGGCGAGGCCATGGCTTAAGACGACAAATCTGTATATAATTTATATGTATAGGTGTGTATGTGTGTTTTTATCAGTGTCTTGAACAATTATGAACAAGTTATTAAAAATTTAAATTCATATAAAACGATAAACAAAAGTATTTCTAAATTATAATCGATACTAATGGGTAAATTCCAATAGAATTTTGAAGTACACAAATTCTGAGAATCGAAAGTAGACAAATTTGTAACGCTATAACGCGCCTTGGCGCGCCATAACAAGCTCGACGCCTTATCTCGACACCAAGGGTTAAAACGTGGCGACAAGGCCACGCCTCGACGCCATGGCGCGCCATGGCAGCGCCAAGGCGCGTTTTTTTAGAACCTTGGGTTGTGTGATAGAGTATGTCGAATGTCGGTGAGATTCGAAGATGTTCGTTATACGTCATAAATGCAAGTCATCACCTTCCCAACTTATGTACACGGTACGGTTCACGATTGGTTTATTTTTTGTAGGTAACTTATTAAATGTGTTCATTAATTTATCAATCTTATAATTGCAGTTTGATCACAATTACGCAGAAAACACCGTCGAATGTGAATGTAATTTCTTCATTCAGAACGGATATTTATGTCGCCATGCACTAAAAGTGCTTATGAATGATCAAGCCGAACGCATTCATATATATTACGTCATTGGACCCGACAATTAGTACATGTTCAGATGCAATCTATACGTGTCAGATACAGAGAGGTGGATGCAGAGAAAGAGATATGTATTCTTGGCCTTTAATCCAAAGTTAACGACATCGTAAATCGTGCTCGGAATGACAAATCTGTACTAGCTAAACTGAACGAATTTCTTGATAGCTTCAAAGCCAAGATTGAAAAAGAACTCCCATAGGAAGAATAAAATATTGATGTAATATAAGAGCATATGGGTGTTTCCGTCCCCGATGATGTTGATATATTGCCCCCTATTGGCACTAGGAACAAAGGTTGTGGTACGAGTAAAAGGCTGGTCAGTGGGTCCGAGAAGTTGCAGTTAAAAAGCAAAAAGTCGAAGCGTAAATGCGAAAAATGTGGACAGTGTACTGGCCATGGCTCACGAAACTTCCCTAACGTGTGAGGTGCACGAAATTATTAACAGTTTACTGAGTAATTCCTATTTTTAATATTTACTCGTTATTTGTTTTAGGTGGTTTTAGTATTAATAATACTAATAATTTCATTAACGGTTTGTACTGTTTCATGAGAGATTGACAACTTATTTTACAAGGTATTATATAGTACGTTTTAATATGACACCCTTTTAACTTTATAATTGATCACAATTGTTTTTATACCGTCGGTCACTAAATATTGTATCAGTTTCTCTGAAGTATTTGTTATACATGGGTTGTGTATGTATATAAGATTAGGTAGACTTTGTAAGATATTTGAAAACATGTACCACATGATGTTTGTTCCTATTTCTTCATATTTTATACATGTAAATATCGACAAAACATCATTTAGATTTATGGGATTTGGTAGTTTTTTCCAAATCAAAGTTTTGCCAAACACACAATTACCAATCATGGCCGATAGTGGTTGGTCTGCTTAGCTGAGAGGTGAAAATTTATTTTGAACCACAACTAAGACGAAAAAAAACATTACTGAAGACTCAAACATATGAACATATATAAGAACTCGAATGTATTCTTTTGTATGTGAACACATATTCAAACATATTAATATGGTCCATGCCTACAAATTTCTGCATTACACCAAATCAGAAAAGCTCTGGAAGTCATTTCATATAGGTTCATGACGACTCATATTCATAAGATCTTTATGAAGATACAAACATATGAACATTGGTCTGAAGTTAAGTGGAGTATACATGGCTTACTGTTTATGTTCGTAAGTCTTATTATTGACACAAAGAGAAATCCATGTTGGGTAAGATTAACCTACAAGACAAGTTATAAAATACCGAAAACAATGTAATTGTGTGAACCATAATGACTAACATTAACAATAACTAAAGGGAGTAACAAATTCCAAAATATCCATCAAAACCCAAAATGTCAAATCACCCCAAAACAATTAATATATCAATTAGAGCCAATCTAGAACCACTTTGTTTGGAAATTAAATACCGAAAAGATTAACCAAAATGTTTGCATTTGTAACGAAACATATTGTTAGCTTAAAAGTCTTCACCTTACTGAGTCCAATTTTACTGCCCCTTTTTTTCTCGCTGCGTATGTGGTCTCGATTGCAATGTGTGTGTCCCAATGAGTAATCATTCAATCAAACAAACATATAATCAACACAATAATGCAAACCTGATATTGAGTAATCGAACAATTCAACAGGTTACAAGATGAAATCGATCTATCTCTCTGCTTCTTTCTTGTTCACGGTGCACCAACCCCACACAGCCTCCTCTCAATATTAATTTCTCAATTAAGCTTCCTTCACCTAATTAACCTAAACATAACTAATTTATACTTAGGCTAACTAATCCTAATGGGCTTGACAAGGCTTGGCCCAAAAACAAAACAAACTAATAACTAAATACTAATAAACAAAATACGGAAACATACTTTGACTATTTATTACAAAAGGACCCTAGACTATTTGTTGAGACAACTTTATCAGCTTTAACTTCAGTCTTCTATCTTCAGATAATTATGATCTTGAATCCAATAAATATGTGCTTTAACAATCTCCCCCTTTGGATCAAGATCATTCTCTAAGCTCAGAAAATGTAATCTTCCTCTTTGTCTTCAGAATGTAGCAATCTCTCCAATCGATGAGAATATCTTTTGGAAAGAAATTATCTCCAGTTTCAGCTCGGAATGCTTTAGAAAATCATCTTCAAGGAAAATTTCTTCATTTCAGCATATCTTCAGAATATCTTCCATTTCTTGATTGACGCTTCTCCCCCTTTTTGATGAAAAGAGCAAAGAGTTCATCAAAACGTGTCTTGAAGAAATTTTTTCCACCATTGATCTTGCAAAAAGAACCACTGATTATCCGTCAATTCATTAAGATGTTCATCCAGATCTTTGCAAATCTAGACAATTTAGAAAATGAAGTGTAACACCTGAATCAACAAATGAATCAGTTAAAATTGCCTGTCAGTAACACAAAGTCACTGTGTGTAACGAATACACAATATAAGGAGTTTATATGATGTTCACTCCTCCAGGGCTTCCATTCAATTATCGAAACACCACAAAGGCAATTTGTATGAACGTTATGATAAGGAAACACATTCTTTGTGTGTTCGTGCAAGTGATAGAATAAATTAAGCATATGATGATTGCTTATAAGGCTCAAATAGTGTAAACCACTAAGACAAGTAGTTAAACACAGACTCAATGTGCATTAGTGAAGTGTGAAGGTGGGGCAGACTTCCTTCTTTTCAATTCCCAGATTTTCCAAATGAAAATTAGATAGCATATGTGCTGCGTCCCCTTTGAAAAATGAAACATTTTCTTGTTGAGAAGAAAATGAGTGGTAGGTGGGGTATAGACAAGAGTTGGCATGGGCTAGTTGCCTGTTTCAATAATGTTCACAAAGAGATGTGAAGCATTAGAAATGTGGTTGCCCGACTCAAAAAGTATTTTGTGCAGAGTTTAATATTCTTTTACTCTGATCTCTCACCCTCTTTGTTTTAATCTTTAAGCTCACAGCTAACCGAACTCTCTTTTACAATATCTCTCATCACACATCCCACACTTATTTCTTATGACTTCTCACACTCACTCACTAAGGGATTAACTTCTTGGGTAGGAAACACTGGTTAAAGTGAATCCATAGAAGATTCTTTTAAGATCTAGCACACTGATCCCATATTTTCCTATGAAGCATATGATGCTCAGATGATTTAACTTGATCAGTTAAAGGTCAATGATGAATCAGAAAACATTTAAAATCACACTTCCAATTCAAGAAAGCTGTTTGAAAATCGGGAAGTGGTTTGAACAATTAAGAACATGTTTTCTTATGATTGAAAGTTGTCCTTCTTTCAAACATAGATGAGATGAAGATAAGGAAGTATACCTTTGAGTGCAATCTTACATCTCACGAAGTCAAGCTTAAAGTCATAAAGATATGATCTTTAAAGTATCTCTCAACCTACAAAAGTCTTAAGGTCTAGTCAAAGTAACTTTATTCATAGAAATTGAAATGACAGAAAGCAGTAAAACACTTAGTGTACGAGTTCTGATCAGAAATAATCAGAAGTCATAGCCTTTACTCCTTTGACTTTTACGCTCCCCCTAAAATCATGCATCACTAACAAATTGATCAGTAAGTACAATGCACTCAGAATTGCTCCCCCTCAAACTAACATTGACCATCTATAAGATACTTCTCACACTCCCCCACAAATCATGAACAAACTATTAAAGAGAATGTATCATGCGAAAATAATAAGAAAGAAATGATAAAGAGACACAATAAGAAACTTTAATAGGTAACCATCAATTAGGTGTTAAGATTTAGCATACCAAGTTTTGAGACAAGAAAATTAAATCTCTTTTCGTCTAAAGGTTTGGTAAACAAATCTGCAAGCTGATAATCGGTTTTTACAAAGTAAAGTTCAATTGTCCCCTTTACTACATTATCTTTTATAAAATGATACCGGACATCTATGTGTTTGGTCTTAGTATGCTGAACAGGGTTAGCAGTAATCGGAATAGCGCTCTTCAAATCACAATAGATCGGGATTCTATTGAAATGAAATCCATAGTCTCGCAGTTGTGTTCTCATCCACAAGACTTGAGAACAGCGGCTAGCAACAACTACATATTCCGCTTCGGCCATTGATGTGGATACACATAATTGCTTCTTCGAAGCCCAACTGACGAGTTTATCTCCGAGAAATTGGATATGACCCGAGGTGCTCTTCCTGTCTAACATGCAACCAACATGATCTGCGTCTGAATATGATGTTAGTTCAAAGCTTGTATCCTTAGGATACCACAGACCAAGATCTGCAGTGCCCTTCAGATACCTAAAGATCCGCTTAACCGTAGACAAATGGGATTATTTAGGATTGGCCTGATGTCTAGCACATAAGCATGTAGAAAACATTATATCCGACCTACTAGAAGTAAGATACATTAAGGAACCTATCATCCCTCTATAAGTTCTAACATCAACAGCCTTTCCCGAAAGATCGGTGCCAATCTTAGTACCAGGTGCCATTGGGGTACCAATCGGTTTACAAATTTCCATTTTGAACTTCCGAAGAATATCCAGAATGTATTTAGATTGATTGATAAAAATCCCAATTGAAAATTGTTTGACTTGCAATCCGAGAAAGAAATTCATCTCTCCCATCATGCTCATCTCAAAACATGACACCATGAGGTTTGCAAAGTTCTTACAGTACTTAGGATTTGTAGAACCAAAAATAATATCATCCACATATATTTGAATAAGAATGATATCGCCTTTATCCTTTTTAATGAAAAGAGTGGTATTAACCGTACCTTTAGTAAAACCTGGCTTGACCAAGAATTGAGATAAGATATCATACCAGGCACGAGGAGCTTGTTTCAGTCCATAAAGAGCTTTATCCAAGATGTAAACGTGATTAGGCTTATCTGGATTTACAAACCCTTCTGGCTGTGAGACGTAGACTTCCTCTTTGAGTACTCCATTCAGAAAAGCTGTCTTCACGTCCATTTGATAGACGGTGAAGTTCTTGTGAGCCGCGGAGGCTAAGAACATCCGAATTGCCTCTATACGCGCCACTGGAGCATAAGTCTCATCGTAGTCTATCCCTTCCTCTTGCCTATATCCCTTGGCAACAAGTCGTGCTTTGTTTCGGATAACGGTGCCATCTTCATCTTTCTTGTTTTTGAACACCCATTTCGTACCAATAATGGTTTTAACTTGCGGTTTGGGTACGAGTCTCCAGACTTTCAGTGCTTCAAACTGATTCAGCTCATCTTGCATCGCAGTTACCCAATCTGAATCGGCAAGGGCCTCAGATACACGAGTAGGCTCGATCTTGCTCAGAAAGGATTCATACATACATAGATTTGATGTTGCAGACCTAGTTTGCACCGGTGCAGAAGGATTTCCAATAATTTCATGTACCAGATGCTCTTTGGTCCACTTATGTTCACGAGGGAGTGGATTAGATGCATGTTGATCATGGTCAGCATCTAAGAATCCACTGTTATCGCCTTCAGATGGTTCAGAATGAATGGGGGTTTCAGTTGAAGTAGTAGTTGCAGAGGTGGCAGTAGGTACAACTTGGTCAATCTGTTGATCAATCCTTACAGTACATCCTACTGAGTCAGCTACTTCTGTCTCGGCGTTGTTGATCACAACTTCAACTGTCGGAGTAGTCTTTTGAACTGGAACTTCTTGCCGAATCGGGGAATTTGATTCAGTATAGATATCGAAAGTGGTCGGATGAGTAGTCATTGAGTCTTCTATCCTGTCAACCAAAACAGAGTTAGGCAACTTAGATCCAAGAAATTCATCATAGAACAGTTCAAATAATAAATCCACATCAGATAAATTAGAAGTAGACGATGAAGCGCCATCTGATTTGTTCTCTTGAGGTGCAGGTCCTGGACTAGTTGGTCCAGAAGCTAATACTCCGGTAATTACGGGTTCTGAACTGACGTGCTCAGAAGCCATATAATCATCGAATGTAACATTGACGCTCTCGATCACAGTCTTCGACTTCTTCAAGTAAACCCGATATGCAGTAGATGTAGAGGAATAACCAACGAAGATGCCTTCATCCGCCTTAGCACTGAACTTGTTCAGATTCTCTCTGTCGTTTAGAACAAAACACTTACAACCAAAAAACATGAAAATATTTAATGGTTGGTGTTCGGTTGTTGATCAACGCATACGGAGTCTTCTGAAATCTGCGGTGTATCATGGAGCAATTCTGAGTGTGACATGCAGTCGATACAGCTTCAGCCTACAAAAATAAAGGTAAGTCAGATTGGCTGAGCATTGTCCGAGCGGCCTCGACAAGTGTACGATTTCGCCTTTCGACGACTCCGTTCTGTTGAGGCGTGCGAGCAGCAGAGTATTGATGTGATATCCTAACCGATTCGAGATATTCTTCAACTATCTTGTTCTTGAACTCTGTGCCGTTGTCAGTCCTGAGAATCTTGACTTGTTTTTGCAGATTGACTTGGGTCGTCTTCAGAAACGTAATGAGAACATCAGGAGTCTCATCTTTAGACCATAGAAACTTAACCCAAGTGTATCGCGTATAGTCGTCCACGATAACTAGCACATACTTCTTTCCTCCTAAGCTTTGTGTTCGCATAGGACCGCACAAGTCCATATGCAACAACTCTAATGGAGAGCTGGTACTCGGTTCAGGCTTTGGTTTGTGTGGGGCTCTCTTCATTTTTCCCTTTTCACACGCTGCACATAGATGTTCTCTTTCAAACTTCAGCTCTGGAAGTCCTTTCACTAACTTTCCACTGACCAGCTTGTTGATGTACCGAAAGTTGAGGTGAGAAAGTCGTCGATGCCATAACCAACTTTCTTGCATCGAGGCCTTTGATAGTAGACAGACCTGATTATCAGCCTTGACCTTTGACAAGTTGATGGTGTAGAGGTTTGACTTGCGAGTGCCGGCCAAGAGTTCTTTCCCCTCTTCAGTGTGTACTGAACATGTCTTGGCCTTGAAATTAACCTCCAAGTCTTTGTCGCAGAACTGGCCAATGCTGAATAGGTTGTGCCCTAAGCCTTCAACGTAGCTCACCTTCTTGATCGTAAGATTTTTGTTGGGAACTGAAGATTCTACTAAGTGTAGTTACTACTGCCAGAACAAGTTGAAGATTAATACTGCTCGCGATTAATACTGCTAGTGTTAATTAATACTGCTAGTCAAAGTTAGTACTGCTTGTGGTTAATACTGCTTTCAGTTAATACTGCTAGTAGTTAGTTAGTACTGCTTAGCTAGTTAGTACTGCTAGTAGTTAAAACTGCTTGCAGTTAATGCTGCTAGTTGAAGTTAATGCTGCTGAGCATTATTAGTGCTGCTAAAGAGATACGGATGGAAAGTACTACAGCTGGATATACTGAAGATATACTTAGAAGATATACATGGAAGATATACTGAAGATTTGTTTATTCTTTGTAATTATCTTTTTATCAGTATATGTATAGAATGTGTAGAATAGATAGATATAACTTTTGATAATTGTTTTTCAAGAGAAAAATCGACCTCAAGGCATAGATCCTAATTCTAGAGAAGTAGAATTCGTATTGGTGAGTCTGTTCATCAATATTGAGGTTGAGAGTGTAATCTTGTAACTTTAAGCATTCAATACAAGTTTACTGTTTGATCATTATATACTGTGTTTGATTACTGTTTTAACAAATATCAAAGTGTTTTTCCGCAACTTCTTTGATATTAGTTTCTGTGTATTAATTCTTGTTAAGAATTCGATCCTGACAAGTGGTATCAGAGCTAATTCTCTCAGAAACAGTTATTCATCATGGAAAATCTTACAGAATCAAGCAGTACTTTGGTCTCAAAAGTTCCAATGCTCAGATCCAATGAATTTGACATGTGGAAAATCAGAATCAAGCAATATATTCTCCTCACAGATTACTCTATGTGGGACATCATTGAGAATGGCCCATCTGATGGAGGAAAGATTGGTGAAGATGGCAAAAGAACTCCTCCAAAGACAGATACAGATAGGAAATCAAGACAGACAGAGATGAAAGCCTTGAGCACACTGCTCTTGGCCATTCCAAATGAGTATCAACACCAATTCTGCAATTGTACTGATGCACAGATGCTCTGGAATGCTCTAGAGAAGAGATTCTCAGGTACTAAAAGTACCAAGAGAAATCAAAAGGCAATCTTAAAACAACAGTATGAAAACTTCATCTCAACTAAGAATGAGTCCATGACTCAAACTTTTGACAGGTTTAATAAACTAATTGGTGAACTAGCTACTATGGGAGTACAGATTGATCAAGATGATGTGAACAGAAAGTTCTTAAGGTCCCTTGGAGATGAATGGACCATGTACACTGTGTCATTCAGACAGAATGATCAGTTGGAAGACAAAGAACTTGATGATCTGTACAATGATCTTAGAGTTTTTGAAGCTGAGGTGGAGGCAAAGAAGAAGCCTTCTGGATATGTTCATAATGCTGCACTCCTATCAGCATCAATTGATTCTACTGCTAACTCTGAATCAGTTAATGCTACTAATGGATCAAATCTAGATAAAGGCACTGATTATGCATTTGAAGCTCTTCTTTCTAATCATGGAAATTCTTCTTTGATCAATGATGACTTAGAACAACTTCATCCTGATGATCTGGAAGAGATGGATATTAAATGGCAAATGGCCATGCTCTCCATGAGGGTTAAGAAGTTTATAAAGAGGACTGGAAGAAACAACTTCTCACAAAGAAGAGAAGATGGAGCAGGGTTTGATAAATCAAAGGTAGAATGCTACAAATGTCATCTTAAGGGACATTTTGCTAGAGAGTGCAAAAGTGGAATGTCTCACAACAACAACCATCAACAAGCTCAATCTGGAAGCTTCAATAACAATAGAAACTCTGCTCAAGCCCTTGTTTCTCAACAAGGAATGGGGTTTGATTGGAGTGATCAAGCAGAAGAAGCTATTCAGAATCAAGCTCTTATGGCTAAAGTATCTGATCTCCCATCTGAGGTAAGTTCTAATCTCTGCTCTAAAACTTGCATAGACACTGTTAAAAGGTACAGGGATCACAATCAGAAGATGAGTGATGACCTGAAGAGACTAGAAAAGGATATAAAAGACTATGTGAGGATAGTAGAGAGATTTGAAGATCAAATCAAAGGTTTTCAAGCCAATGAACTACAACACTCATATGACACTAATTACTGGAAGTGGGAGAAAAAGGATTTAGAACTTAAACTGACCAAATCTAAAGAGGAGAGTGAAAAACTGAAAGAGGAGTTAACCAAGGTTAAGCTTGATGTAGAAAAGTTTTCCAATGCTTCTAAAGCAATGGACTCCTTACTGCAAAATCAGATTCATGATAAATTAAGAAGAGGAATTGGGTATAATGCCACACCTCCACCATATAACAACAATTACATTCCTCCTACTTCAGACCTGTTAGACACCAAAGATAGGAAGGACTTGCCTGAGGGAGCCACTGAAATAGATCCCTTAGATGAGGTAATTGTTAAGGATAAGACTGAGAAAGAGGTTGGCAAGAGTAAGAAGAACAAGGTGAGTGGTGAGACTTCTATAGAAAACAACATTATCACCAATGAGGATTGTGGAAGGGCTTGGATCAAATCCAAGAACATAGAGAAGACAGAGGAAAAGTCTGGTAAGGTCCATTATAAACAGACCACAGTTGTGAATCCAAGTCCTTGCAAACAGTGTACTTGTAAGAAGAATAAACCCCAAAAACAGGACAAAAAGAGGGGAAATCAAAGAAACTGGAATAATCAATGGGCACATAAACAAGGGGTTGATCTGAGTAAAATCAATAGACCAAAACCTTGCTTTATCTGTGGCAAATTGAATCATCTTGCAAAATTCTGTTATTTCAATCCTATGAACCAAAGAATGAATTTCCAAAGATCCATGCAAAAACCCTTTGGTTATAAGAAAATTGAAAAGAACCATGTGGCTAAGAAAAATGTTAAAACTAAAAGCCATATGAAGAAAAAGTATTCTGTTAAAGAAAGTGTCAATATGTGGATTCCTAAAAGCACTAAAACTGTTAGTACTGCTACCACAAATAGTGCTGCTGACAATGATAGTGCTGCTAGAAGTAATACTACTGCTAACAATGTTAATGCTGCTAACAAGGTTAGTACTGCTAAACCTGTTAGTACTGCTACACCTGTTAGTACTGCTACACCTGTTAGTACTGCTAACTCTGTTAGTACTTCTAAGGTTAGTACTGCTTCCAGTATTGATTCTGCTAAGCCAATCATATTGACAAAGTACTCTAATAAAGAGTGCTCTGAGTTTAAAAACCTCATTAAAAAGGAATGTAAATACTTTGATGAGAATGGCAGACCCAAGATCACTTTGGCTTGGGTCCCCAATCATACTAATTGATTTATTTAATGTGCAGGGCAACCAACAGCTCAAGGGAACGAGCATATGGCATGTTGATAGTGGTTGCTCTAGGCACATGACTGGCAACATGTCATGCCTTCAGGATTTCAAGCAAATTAATGGAGGACATGTTGCATTTGGAAACAATCTTACTGGTGGTAAGATAAGTGGAAAAGGTAATGTCACCAAAGGTAAGATGACATTTGAGGATGTCTACTATGTTGATCAATTAAAGTACAACCTGTTAAGTGTATCACAGGTTTGTGACAAACAACATAGTATATTATTTACTAATACTGAGTGTATGATTCTTGCTCCAGGGTTCAAGGTAGTTGATGAAAGCAAGATACTACTTAGAACTCCAAGGAAGGACAATGTTTACTGTCTTGATTTGGACAATGTTGATAGTGATTCATCTTTAAATTGTCTTGTTTCAAAAGCTTCTATAGATGAATCCTCCCTTTGGCACAGAAGGATGTGTCACATGAATTACAAGACTATGAACAATCTTGTTAAAAATAACCTTGTAAGAGGTTTACCTTCAAAAGTCTTTTCATGTGATGATCATTGTGTTGCTTGTCTCAAAGGCAAACAACACAAAACTTCTCATAAGACCAAAGAGTTAAATTCTGTTTCTTCTTGTCTCCAGTTATTGCATATGGATCTGTTTGGTCCTACAAATGTTATGAGTATAGGCAAGAAATCTTACTGCTTGGTTATTGTTGATGATTACTCCAGGTTTACTTGGGTATATTTTCTAAGGACTAAGGATGAAACAAGTGATCTTATCAAATCCTTTATTCTAAGAATTGAAAACCAAACTAATCAAAGAGTAAAAGTCATTAGATCAGATAATGGAACTGAATTTAAAAATCATGATTTAAACACTTTTTGTGAAGGAAAAGGTATTGAGAGACAATATAGTGCTCCTAGAACTCCTCAACAGAATGGTGTTGCTGAAAGGAGAAATAGGACACTAATAGAGGCTGCTAGATCTCTGTTGGCTGATTCAAAATTGCCAATTACATTCTGGGCTGAAGCAGTTAATACTGCTTGTTATGTTCAAAACAGAGTTCTAGTGGTCAAGCAAAAGAACAAGACCCCATATGAGCTTTTAAATCAAAGAAAACCTTTTATTGGTTTCTTCAAATCTTTTGGGTGTCCTTGTACAATTCTAAATACCAAATCTCACTTAGGTAAGTTTGATAGCAAAGCAGATGATGGATTTCTTGTTGGATACTCATCTCAGAGTAAGGCCTACAGAGTTTTTAACTCTTCTTCTAGAATAATTGAAGAAAGTGACAATGTCAAATGCAATGAGAACACACCAAATCCTGTTGGGTCTGGACCTCAATGGCTATTTGACATTGATTCACTAACTAACTCTTTTGGTTTCAGTAATGAGTATACAGGAACAGATGGTGGAGAATCAGAGATCACACAAGTTCAAGAAAGTATATCTAAATCTGTGATTTTTCCCATACCCACAGTAAATGAAGACTGTGAAAAGGAATCATATACTGAACCAAGTCAGAGTGAAGAAGACACTAGAGATGAGGAGACTCAAGAATCAGAAGTGACATCTGAAGACACTTCAGTTGAGTTGCATGACTCTAATCTAGAGGCTGGACTGAATGAAGAACCTAGTCATAACACAAGAGTTCAAAAGAATCATCCTCCACAGCTGGTAATAGGAGATATCTCTTCTCCTATGATGACTAGACATCAAAGCAGGCTTCAAGAAATGAAAGATCAACAGCATACAGTCCTTTCTTGTTTTCTATCCCAGCTTGAGCCTAAAAAGGCACATGATGCTATGAAAGAATCTAGCTGGATAGAAGCAATGCAAGAAGAACTGTTACAATTCAAGCTACAAGATGTATGGGATCTAGTAGACCTTCCTAAAGGTCACAGAGCAATTGGCACAAAGTGGATTTTCAGAAACAAGAGAGATGAAAGAGGTATTGTTATAAGAAACAAAGCAAGGCTGGTAGCTCAAGGCTACACTCAAGAAGAGGGCATAGATTATGAAGAAGTTTTTGCACCTGTAGCTAGGATAGAAGCAATCAGACTATTCCTAGCCTATGCTTCTTACATGAACTTCAAAGTCTACCAAATGGATGTAAAAAGTGCTTTTCTCTATGGGTCAATTGAAGAAGAAGTATATGTCTGTCAACCACCAGGGTTTGAAAACCCAAGCTATCCAGACAGAGTATACAAATTAAAGAAAGCACTTTATGGACTACATCAAGCCCCAAGAGCATGGTATGACACTCTGTCATCCTATCTCTTGGAAAATGACTTTGAAAGAGGAGTCATTGATAAGACTCTATTTATCAAAAGAAAGAAGAAGGATATCTTGCTGGTCCAAATATATGTTGATGACATTATTTTTGGTTCTACAAGAAACAATATGTGCAAGGAGTTTGAGGATTTAATGCATCAAAGGTTCAAAATGAGTTCCATGGGGGAACTTACTTTCTTCCTTGGACTCCAAGTTCAACAGAAGTCAGATGGCATTTTTATATGTCAATCCAAGTATGTGCAGGATATTCTAACCAAGTTTGGTTTCTCAGAATCAAAACCTGCCAGCACACCTATGGAAACACACAAGCAGATCACAGCAGACCTTGAGGGGGAGGATATGGATGTGCATCTTTATAGATCCATGATTGGCTCTCTCATGTATCTCACAGCATCAAGGCCAGATATTATGTTTCCAGTCTGTGTATGTGCAAGATTTCAAGTTAGGCCAAAGCAATCTCACTTTCAAGCTGTTAAGAGGATATTCAGATATCTCAAAGGGCAACCCAGATTGGGACTTTGGTATCCTCATAACTCACCTTTTGACCTAATAGCATACTCAGACAGTGATCTAGGTGGGGCAAACTTGGACAGAAAATCTACTTCTGGAGGATGTCAGTTTTTGGGTGCTAGACTAGTCTCATGGCAGTGCAAGAAACAAACCACCGTATCCACATCTACAACAGAGGCAGAGTACATAGCAGCTGCAAGTTGCTGTTCTCAAGTCTTATGGATTCAGAATCAAATGCTGGATTATGGGGTAACCTTTCTACATACTCCAATCTTTATTGACAACAGCAGTGCTATTAGCATTGTAAATAATCCAGTCAAGCACTCAAAGACAAAGCACATTGAAATCAGGTATCACTTTATAAGAGATTGTAATGAAAAGAAACTTATTCAAGTTATCAAAGTTCACACTGATAATCAGTTTGCTGATCTATTCACTAAAGCTTTTGATGTGAGTAGATTCACTTTCTTGGTAACAAGTGTGGGAATGATAAACTTTGAATAATCTTTTCTCAAAAAGTGAGTTTATACCTGTATATTGTTATTCTTGGTGTTACTAATCTTCTTTTCAGGATATGCATAGCAGTACTCAGTATTTAGCAAGTTTAAAAGGAGTAAGTCTAGTTAATACTGCTTGTGGTTAATACTGCTTTCAGTTAATACTGCTAGTAGTTAATACTGCTAGTTCAGTTAATACTGCTTGTGGTTAATACTGCTTTCAGTTAATACTGCTAGTAGTTAATACTGCTAGTTCAGTTAATACTGCTCGTGGTTAATACTGCTCGCGATTAATACTGCTAGTTAGTTAATACTGCTAGTAGTTAATACTGCTAGTTCAGTTAATACTGCTCGTGGTTAATACTGCTCGCGATTAATACTGCTAGTTAGTTAATACTGCTCTAGGTTAATACTGCTTATATTCCGAATACTATAAATACCTTTTGCCCGCCTAAAAGTTCATAACGACTCTTTGCATACTGTTCTCTTGCGCTCAAAACCTTTTCTCTCTCAAGTTCGAAGTTTTCAGGCAAGTTTTCACTAAGATCAATGGCATCCATGACATTCATCGACGAGCACAACGAGATTGCGATGCTACAAAAGCCAAAACAAGCTGAAGGTTTTCATCAGATAGTCGACTTTCTGAAGTCGAGCCACATTGCTCATGCTCTTACTGTATCACCTACAATCTACATTGAGCACCAAAGGCAGTTCTGGGCTAATGCAACCATTGTTGTTGAAAATGGTGTGCAAATGATCAAGACAAGAATCTGTGATCACTCACTTACAGTTACTGAAGAAGTCATTCGCATCAGTCTACGTCTAGACGATGCCACTGGTATAATGTCTATCCCTAATGATGAACTGTTTTCTAATCTTACTAGAATGGGGTATGGAGGCCCATTGGGTGTTTTCAAATTCTCAAAAGCAAAATTTTCACCCCAATGGCGTTTTCTTGTTCATACCCTAATGCATTGTATCTCCAAAAAGACCACTGGATGGAGTGAGTTCAGCAGTCCAATTGCATATGCTTTGGTATGCTTGGCTACATCCAGAAGGTACAATTTCTCAAAGATGATTTTCAATGATCTTGTATCAAATATGGGAAACAAAAAGAGTTTCTTTATGTATCCCAGATTTGTTCAGGAAGTAATTAACCATGAATTGACGGATATACCTCAACCTGTTGGGGTATATGTACCTAAACCCCCAAAAGGCAAGGTTTTCTCAAATATGAGAAGATCTGCTGGGGACTCGGAAGGAGTTGACACCCCATTGTTCTCTACAATGATGGTGGTGTCCCAAAACACTGAAGGTATGGCAGCAGGGTCAAGGCCCCCATTAGACCATCCCACTGCTAGCCAAGCCCAACCTTCTCACTCAAAAACAATTCCCCAGTCCATTCTTACAAAACCAACCTCTCCAATTACCCAAACTTATCAAAGAAAACAGGTAAAGAAGGCTCCTTCCCTTCTTGTACCATCACCCACACAGCCTTTAAGCCCTCTAAGGGAGAATTCTCCCCTAGAGAATATCCAAAGGGAAACCACAAGGGTGTCTCCCAACCCAAAGGAGGTGCTCTCTGAGGAGGAGGTAGAGCATATGGGTGATGAGGCTGCCACTACTCCTGCTAACACAGAGGAGGAAAGTGGTAACATCAATAAGACCTCCCCCATGGCAACTTTGAATGAGCAATCATTTGAAGGTCCCTGGTGCCAAGAAACCACAGGGGTGGATAGTGCTTCTGCTAGGCAGAAGACTTCCACTACTAAAAGATCCAATGATCCGTCAATAGGGGGTAACACTCCTGGAGAAGGTGAGGACAGATATAACTATGATGAATTGATGGAGGCAATGGGCAACATCAACATGGATGTACTCAAACAGGGCAAAGACATAGAAGAGCTAAAACTCATAGTACGGTCACAACAGGAACAAATCATCAAGTTGAAGCAAATGGTAAGGAAACTGATTTTGCAAAAGAAGAAGAAACAATTTGTGCTCAGAAGGAGGAAACCAGAGACTGATGCTCCCAAAAAGGGGGAGATCAACATGGAAGAAGCATCAAGGGAAGGGGAGATTGATAAAGAAAGAGTTGAAGTTGAGGGGGAGAAGGAAGCAGAAACTGTTAATGCTGCTGAAACACCAAACAAAGCAGTAACAGAGTTAACACCAACAGAAATTGAAGTAGCTGAAGTGCTAATCAAAGCTAAGAATGACACTCCCAAAGCAAAGGGAGTGGTCATAAATGAAGGGAGAGACAAGAAATCAGAAAAGAAAGACATGGCTGCAGATATAAAAAGAAAAGGGAAAGAAAAGATGATAGAATCTGATCAACCATCTAAAAAGCAAAAGATGATTGAGTCAGATGAAGCATTAGCAAAGAAAGTGCAAGAAGAGTTAGATCTAGCAGAAAAGGAACAGGTTGAAAAAGACAGAGAAATGGCCAGAGCACTAGCAAATGAGTTAAATGAAGCATTCCAGAAAGGGTTGGAAACAGAGAAAGCCAAGCAAAGAGCAATAACCTTGAGAAAGGCTATGATGGCCAGATCAAGTGCAAAGAAGAGAAGACCTTCACAAACTTACCTTGCCACTCAGGAAAGAAACAAAATGATAACTTTCTTGAAAAGTGCAATTGGGGTAAAGAAAGAAATGTTTGTGAAGATGAATTTTGATCAAATCAATGATCTATATGAGAAAGAAATGGAGAAGCTGAAGAGCAATGAAAAGGATAGAGTGGAGTTTGAAAAGAAGGCAAAGGAGAGACATGATATAGATATGAATCAACCATTCCCTGAAAGTGAAGAGGGAACTCCTATAAAAGAAATGGAAAGGGAAAAGGAAGAAAAGAAGAAGGAAGCTACTCTAGTACAGGTTCAAAAGACTTTGAAAAGAACCAAGATGATGGCCAAAAGAAAGAAAGATAAGAAGTCTAGAATAGAAGAAGAACAAAATGTTGCTGAAGAAGAAGTGGCACCTGAGTCATCAAGCCAGCAAGGGTCATCAATCAAAGATGATGTAAGCTTATATATGGTAGTGATGGACAAAGTGCCTGAACCAATTTCTGCAGAACGTGTTGGAGTGAAGCCACCAGAGATCATTCACTGGGATGTTCTGAAAATGGATGGAAAAGATTACATCAGACTAAAGAGGAAGGGTGACAAGTATGAAATATTCAATACTTGGATCAAGGTTGTCAAAACATGCTCTAGATCTGACATAGAAGAGATGTTTGACATAGGAATTAAGCTGTATGCAGACCATCTGAATACTCCAGGAATTTCTCTTACAAAACTGGTGATGGAGTATCTATGCATGATGTTCAAACCTGAAGAAGTGAACCAGGTAATCAAGAGTGTGTTTAAAGAAGTCACAAGTTGGACTCTATATGAAACTAGTGGAGTATATGCAGTGACTTTGGATAGAAATCACACAGAATACTTCCTAGTGGATAGAGTATATAATCACACCAGACTGAAGGTTCATGCCATGCTAAAGAAGAAGTTGGGTTGTGCACCAAATTCAGAAATGGCCAAGTATCTCATTCAGAGGATAATCAATCAGAGTTTGGGACTGAATCCAGACTTAGCAGCGTGATCTTGGAAGTTTTGGGAGCATTAAAAAGAGCATCTGGAAGAATATCTGAAGAACTTGACTTCTCTTCTAAAAGTCAAGTTAGGGGGAGATTGTTGGGAACTGAAGATTCTACTAAGTGTAGTTACTACTGCCAGAACAAGTTGAAGATTAATACTGCTCGCGATTAATACTGCTAGTGTTAATTAATACTGCTAGTCAAAGTTAGTACTGCTTGTGGTTAATACTGCTTTCAGTTAATACTGCTAGTAGTTAGTTAGTACTGCTTAGCTAGTTAGTACTGCTAGTAGTTAAAACTGCTTGCAGTTAATGCTGCTAGTTGAAGTTAATGCTGCTGAGCATTATTAGTGCTGCTAAAGAGATACGGATGGAAAGTACTACAGCTGGATATACTGAAGATATACTTAGAAGATATACATGGAAGATATACTGAAGATTTGTTTATTCTTTGTAATTATCTTTTTATCAGTATATGTATAGAATGTGTAGAATAGATAGATATAACTTTTGATAATTGTTTTTCAAGAGAAAAATCGACCTCAAGGCATAGATCCTAATTCTAGAGAAGTAGAATTCGTATTGGTGAGTCTGTTCATCAATATTGAGGTTGAGAGTGTAATCTTGTAACTTTAAGCATTCAATACAAGTTTACTGTTTGATCATTATATACTGTGTTTGATTACTGTTTTAACAAATATCAAAGTGTTTTTCCGCAACTTCTTTGATATTAGTTTCTGTGTATTAATTCTTGTTAAGAATTCGATCCTGACAATTTTCATGTACAACATCACCATATCCCAGAATAAGTGAAAACTGATCATTCCCAAAACGAACTGTGCCATAGTATTTGTCCGTAAAATTAGACAACATACTCTTCTGCCCGGTCATATGCTTGGAACACCCGCTATCCAAGTACCACATATGATGGGTCTGCACAACACAAATCAAGAAAGAAGAGGTTTAGGAACCCATTTAAAAATGGGACCTCCACTGTTAGTACTCGATTTTGGCACCCATTTAAAATTGGGCCAGCTTTTTCTTTGAAAACCCAGAAGCATGATAAGACGCATGATAGTAATAAGATGAAACATTATATGAACCATACCAAACATCAGAATATTTACGAGAAGCATAATCACATTCACCATATTTTAAAAACTTTTTATTAGATGATGCTAACTGGAATAATTGCTTTATAGAGTACTTCTTGTGAGAATCAACCAGATCAGATTTAAAAGTAGCAACATTCACAATCACATCATCTTTACTAGAAGTCTTTTTATTCAAAATAAAACTAGAACTAGATTTAGCTTTCTCGTCTATCTTCTGTTTCGGTATCCATGCAGTCTTAACTCCAACCCTTTGCTTTCTCAAATCTGTAACATTTGAAGCTTTAGAGTTAGAATGATGAGAATAAAGAGAATGCTTCTGCTTTGGCTTACCAGTGAGGATCGGTTTCTGTGAAAGCTGAGATTTTTGTTTCTTACCTTTTGCTTTCTTTGATTTCACAGAAACTGATTTATCAACTTTCGTTGATGTTTCACCTTTGTCAAAAACACTGGGTAATCCAAAGGAATTAACAACACAAGATGAATGATCAGGAAGTTTAGAAGAAAAATCAAACTGAGAAACACAATCATTTAAAACACCTTCAGAGTTTAAGAAATTAAGCTCATTATCAAGTGAACCAGATCTGTCATCTGAATTTAAAGCCTTGGAGATTTTAGGAAAATTAGAAGTTTTGAACACTGTTGAAAAAACTGTTTGTTCTAAGTCCATCAAAATTCTTTCTTCTATAAGAGTATTCTCGAGTTCAGAAATTTTACTTTCCAAAACTAGAGGAGGGACGTAAACTTACCTTCGATGGGTTTAGCCTCCAACTCTTTTACAGAATAACTCTCAAAATAATCATTTGAAAGAAATTTTGATTTACTACATCTATAACTGTTATTCAACTTCTCATAGCGAAATGGAAGTTGAACTTTAGTTGTGTTCTTTCTTTTATCATATTCCTTGGCTTTATATTTTTCCGATAGACTAGTCCAAAAAGGTTTGAGTTCCGGATGTTGAGGAGCCAATAACATAAACCCAAAGTCATAAAGTGCAGGCACTTCAGATATAACCTTTTTGCAAGCTCTGTAGACTTGAACTCACATTCTTTGTACTTTGAAACAGTTTCAGATATCTCTTTATGAATTATAGTCTTTTCTTTAGCGCTGGTGTCTATATTTTTATGCAAAGTTTCAATCAATACATTTTTCTCAGCAATATCATTACCAAGTTTATGTATAGATTGATTTTTCTCATTTGTGACACCTTTCTCACGCTTCAGTTTAGACTCTAATTCTTGGAGTTTAGACATCATGGTATGCATTCGGTTCAAAAAAATCAGATTCAGTTAAGTCACATACCTCATCATTATTTCCATCAACAGAATCAGCTTCAGCTTCTGACTGGTTCTTTCCCATCAAGCACAGATGTGTTGTCTCGTCCTTCTCTCCTTCTTCAGATTATGCGTCCGAATGGTTGAGCCAGTATTCATCCTCGGCCATTAATGCTTTTCCAGCCTCTTGTTGCTTGGCTAGAAGCATCTTATTCTTGTAATAGTCGGAGTTTCGGACTTTTGATTTGATGCAGTCCTTGGCAAAATGACCGAGTCTGCCACAGTTGTAGCACTTTATTGTATCTTCCTTCTTGGTCTCTTCAACTCCATCCTTCTTCTTGTCTTCTGGTCTCCTTTCTTCAACTTTCTCTTTATGCTTGTAGTTGTTCGGACCAGACGAGTACCTCTGTCTATTGGAGTTTGGCTTTTTA
This sequence comes from Arctium minus, assembly GCA_954870635.1. Lineage (NCBI taxonomy): Eukaryota > Viridiplantae > Streptophyta > Magnoliopsida > Asterales > Asteraceae > Arctium > Arctium minus. The sequence goes on along the minus strand of OX941081.1, from coordinate 23,139,660 downwards.
TAGAACTTCTTTTGGAAAGCCTTGGTTAACATAAGCATGGCTTCCTTCAGTTGCTCACAATCGTCAGAGTCAGACTTTGTCTCGCAATCAGCCTCTTCTGATTCAGATTCTATCACCTTCTTCTTCTTAGATTTCTTGACCACAAGAGCAACTAGATCAGCAACTGCTTTGTCAGCCTTTTTCATCTCATCCTTGATCTCTTCCACTTCTTCCTCATTCTGTCTGAGGATTTCATAAACTTCATGAAGAGGAATGTCGTGGAGAATGAATGATCTTGCCACTGATCCCAACTGATCCAAGCATCATCTTCTCCAACTGATCCCACATTTTCTTACCGGTAGCGTTGTAGCTATCAATCTTGACGTATATTTCATTCGGTATGCCTTGGAGAATGAATGATCTTGCCAGCTTGTCACCCTTGTGTCTGTTCAGCTGATCTTCCGAATATTCACCAATCGGTAATTTATACTCTGTCTCTTCTTCTTGGCCATTTGCTCCAGCTACAGTGAGAACCTTGGTCGGAGGTTTCATGATTCCTTCTTTCAGAGATTTCCTGATAAGATCTCCTAACTCATGTCGATCGATGAAGTCCAAGAATTTGTCCTTCCATTGCTCATACTCCCCTTTGAAGAGTACTGGTGGCTTCACATCTGTTCCAATGGCAAGAGCTTCCCGAGACATTCTTACTGATACGATTAGTAGTCTAACTTATCTGATATTGATTACAATCAACTGGATGAGATCGTTAGAAATCAAGATAAAATCACACAATACTGAAAATCTTAGAATGAAATTCAGAAAAATCTGATCACGAACAGAACTTTGTCCCCCTTCGCAGACTTAGCACGGGGGTCCCGCTAAAGATTAACCAAATTTGCAAAAGTGAACAGTGAATAGTGTGAACAGTACTTGCGCAAAGTTAAGGTTTGCGTATCAAGGCCGATGCGCAAAGTGAGGTTTGCGTGTCAAGGCCGATGCGCAAAGTGAGGTTTGCATGTCAAGGTCGATGCGCAAAGTGAGGTTTGCGTGTCAAGGCCGATGCGCGAAGTGGAGGTTTGCATATACTTGTTCGACCGGACACTTGTTCGACCGAGGAAGTGCAAAGACCGGTATGATGCTATGAACCGATATACCTTCGACCGATAATATGTAAGACCGGATGGTTGTTCGACCGACAATGTGCTTAGACCGATAGTGAGTTAGATCGAGATAGATCTTCGACCGGAAAAGGATTAGACCGATAAAGCTTAGACCGAAGTGGGCTGTGTGTACCGGTCGACCGATAAGGTGTGGTCGACCGATAGTGAAAGGACCAATATAAACAAAGACCGGTATAGCATGATACGCAAACCAAGTCGACCGATATGAATGTCGGGCGACCGGTATGTTCTTGATGTTCTTCGACCCCGAAACACAAATCAGTCCAGAAAACACTCAAAATCTCGAATTAAACTACCAAACTTTGCCAATTCGATCAATTTACCGACTAGAACAGATTGCAATCAGTTAATTTCAATAAAAACCACTTTAAGAATAAATCGATTTATGACACAGTGTCGACTCAAAAACGAACCCAGAAAACAAAAATCATCACTTTGATAATCAAAATCGACGCAATATTCAAATCAACCAATACCCAATCACGATAATATGCTAAACAAACATAATACAATCAATAAACACTTGAAAGAATAATCACACAATAAAAATTATGAATCTTTGACAGAAAACAGAACCGAACATAACTCATTCAATTCAATTTGTAACGTGCTCTGATACCAATTGTGTGTCTCAATGAGTAATCATTCAATCAAGCAAACATATAATCAACACAATAATGAAAACCTGATATTGATTAATCAAACGATTCAACAGGTTACAAGATGAAATTGATCTATCTCTCTGCTTCTTTCTTGTTCACGGCGCACCAACCCCACACAGCCTCCTCTCAATATTAATTTCTCAATTAAGCTTCCTTAACCTAATTAACCTAAACATAACTAATTTATACTTAGGCTAACTAAGCCTAATGGGCTTGACAAGGCTTGGCCCAAAAACAAAACAAACTATTAACTAAATACTAATAAACAAAATACGGAAACATACTTTGACTATTTATTACAAAAGGACCCTAGACTATTTGTTGAGACAACTTTACCAGCTTTAACTTCAGTCTTCTATCTTCAGATAATTATGATCTTGAATCCAATAAATATGTTCTTTAACACAATGAATTTCTAAAAATCATCTACATCTATTGATAACTTCCTGATGTTAACGTCACTTAGCAACATCTTCGACATATACTTTGTTCGTAAATCCTTTGACTGCTTTTTCTGTTTCGTGCTTTCCTTGTACAGCTCGTTGTCCCACTTCCTTTTATCACAACCCATGTACGTATCGATGTTGTGCATTAACATGACACCTCCATCAACCCGGTTCTCTTTCATCTGCCATTTCATCTTCACCTGATCTTGCTCCAATTATGAGTATGCTTCCCAAACTGGGTGTCCTTCCTTTTTCAGATGCATTACCATCATATCTTGCTATTGACATAATTAAATTTGATGTCAAATTAGGTCATACCAATACATATGGTTATATGATAGCGATTACAAACATTTACGTACCAAAGCATAAGTCTTGTATTCATATAATTCATCAATTGTACCGTCTTTATCATCACTGTCAATGATCAGTATTGACGGGTGCTTTAAGTTGAACACAACCATATAAAAAAACCTGCCATCTACAACCAAAAAGAAAACCTACAATGAAATATATGGAATGTTTATATGTTAGTGTAATAATATACAACTTGATGCATATATAAACCCAACATTTGAAAACATGTTGTGTAATATTTTGTTTCATTAACGAAATTAGCGGGAATTCGCTTACCAGAATGAAGGTTACACATGTTGATAACTTCATTGTCATTGTTTGAGAAGATAAAGAAGGTATGTCTGAAACTTTCATACCATTGATGGATGTTCTTATGCTGATCAGAAATCAAAGGATCTGTTTGTGATGATATACGAAAGACTATCAGATTTTTGTTGTCTAAAGAATTATGAAAGTCAAACATATAATGTTTGCTTAAATGTTAATACCGAAATCTCATTTGTGAAAAAATATCGACGTGGAGAGTCATTCTGGAACATATCCTCATAGTTTAGCACCAAAGCTCATACGTCAATAACTTTACCGCTAACCACGTCTCGACTAGCCAGACTTTTCCTGTTTCATAATTTTTGCTATCCAAGAAATGAACACCATCTCACTGCATTTATGACATAATAACGTAATATAAAAAATAATTTGTAAGTAATATTATCGAATAATATCCAAATTCGAGAACTGTACACTTACAGGATTCCTCCAATCCCTTTCAATATCCAATCTTGCACTCTTTTTTCATCAGAAGATACATCAGATGTGACAGCGCACTCGACATATGGTGATCTTAACTTATCGCCCAACCTTGTTTGCCTCTTTTCACATCTTTCATTTCAACCCAGTTGCTGATTACACCTAATTGTCTATTGTTCATTTGGCAATTGTTCTTTCTGTGATGGGATGAATCCAAGATCAAAGGAGCCAGGGGGGGTTGATCTACAAACATTACCATCCATCTCTCATTTTTATTACCTACATCGCAAACAACCCCACTATCCTTATTGTTAACATGTACAACAATGAACGAATACAAGTTCGCACTATCTTTTGACTGTTTGATGTCATCTCCATTCAAAGATAAATCAACTGCAATATTTTTACCTTTCTCCATTTTTTATATAGTATGAACATGTACATCACTATCGTTCGGTTACATTACTGCCTTTAATTCCGGACAAGTTTTCTGGTTTGATACCCTGTCACATTCTCGGTAGAAAATGGACTTAACTAGAAATTGTGCTAACGGGGACAAAACACCAGGCATAATTGATGGGTCATGTTGAGTAGGTGTTACCTCTAGAAGGGTGACATTACCCATTAGTGATAACGGGGAAAAATAACCGCTTATCATTAATCCAACGTTTAAGATGTGGGTTGCATGGGTTGTAAGATTTACATGGTTTGAAAATTAACGTTTGGCCATATATATATATAGGGGTTAAATCATGTGAGAACCAAAAAAAGATTGAGAATCGTGAGAACCGATCTTAGTCGTAATTTGGTTTTGATCTAATGGTTTTAATTAAAAGTTGATTCACCACATGAAAAGGGCATAATCATCATTGTTAAGTCAGAATTGTATTCAAGATTAAATAAGGGGTCATAGTTGTAAAAATGTAAGGGTTTAGTTGTTAAATGCTTATAAGTCAAAGTATTTGACTTTGACATTTAGATTGTGTTGTAAGGTTAATGTTGTTGAGCAAATAATTAGTGTTCTTTAGTTAATTGTCAAGACGATGTACACTTGAGAGAGTTCAGATTAGAGAGAGAAAGTGTGAAGAACGCGTATGAGCTTTGAGAGAGAAATAGGTATATGAGTGTTGGAAATCTGTGTAATACATTGTTCAATTAATAAAAGATGATTTCCACATTTTCACTGTGTGATATATAGCTTGGTTCTGGAACTCTCAATTGGTATCAGAGCAGATTTCGATTAAATCAACTGGAAAATGAAGAACTCGCATTATGTCGTCTGATTTGTGATCAAAGACATAGATTTCATGATTTTGTTGTCAAATTCTTGTTTGTTCAGTGATCGATTAGTGTAATAGATCAATCTTGTTTGTATTAGACACACAATTGCACTGTAATTGTGATTAAATTTGTCGATTTTGTGTTTTTCGGAGTTATTGAGTTCAGCGCATTGTATCTTGATCATAATGTATATTTGAGTCGATTTTGTTGTAGTTTTTTGTTTATAATCGGTTCTAGTAGTGATCGTGATCAAATTGGTTCACTTACAGAAGCAAATCCGAAGATTTGATTGGATTTTGGATCGAATTTAGTGTTTTTGAGCCGAACGACGAAGAACTCGCAAGATTTGGAGTTTTTCTCATGATCTATGATGGAAGTCACATGACATGTGTTGTTTGAAAAAGTCTAAGTGAAAAACTCGCGCAGAGCTGTGTACGAGAAGATCAGAATTCGCATCGGTTTACATGCAAAAAGGAGGAATTCGCATCGTGTGCTATACAAAAAGTGAGATTTTGAAAGTTTAAGGACAGAACTCGCATCGTAAAGGATACAAAATCTGGGAATTCGCATCCCATGTCATACGGATTCTGAGGATTTCGCATAAAGAAACTCGAACTTTTACTAAGTATATAACTCACATCTCTTGTTATGTGAAAAGAATCAATATAGAAAGTTTGAGATTGTGAATTTGACTAAGTATGGAATCCGCATAAGATTTGCTTGCGAAAAGTTTGAAGTTTAAAAACTTTCTAAGTCCGAAACTCACATCTCAAATCATTCTAATTGTTGGAATTCACATATAAAGGTGTGCGAAAAGTCACTTCACGCATCAAGAGGCGAGCAAAAAGTTAAAGAATTTGTTCAGTGGTGTACGAATTCTGTTCCTGTACGAATTCTTGGTTATTTGGCACGCAAAATTTTTTCTGAGTTGTATTCTATTGATTTTCCAAACTAACGATCATTCCAAGCTGTTCATTATAGATTTTTGAAGATGTCGAAAGATTTGATTTCTATGGGGTCTTAGTCAAAACCTCAAGTCTTGTCCATTGGAGAGTATCCGCAGTGGAAGAAACGGATGACTTAGTTTCTGAATCATAAGAACAGAGAATACATGAAATCAATGATAGATGGCCCACTCAGCCCAGTTGTTACCGTACCCGGTAAGCCAGCAACAGAGACTTCTCCTGAATTATTGGTGAGATATGTGCCAAGGCCATACGAATATTATAGTGATAGGGAGAAGGCACAAGCAAAAATTGACGAAGAAGCTTTTATTTTATTGACCATGGCTATTCCCAACGACATCTACAACCGTGTGGACAGTCGTGACTCAACGAAGGCTATGTGGGATGAGCTAAAACGCCAGTTCTAGGGCACTGACCGATCCATAAAAGCGAAGCTGAATCAAAGTATCAATGCTTATGAGGGGTTCCGAGCAAAGGAGGGTGAAGATTTGGTAGACACATACAATAGATTTAATGTGATTTTGAATGATCTGAGAAAGAACGAAATGAATAAGTATGTGTCCGAGATTAATTACAAATTCATCAAGAATTTTAACCCGGAGTGGAAGAGTTATGCTATAAATCTACAGATGTCAAAGGATATGGACTTGGAATATGTTAATGGTGAAAGAGTCCTTGGAACTTCTGGCTGAGAACAAGTCTGTGAAAGCAGGTTCAGTTCCGGATCAAAGTCAAAACCAAAACTGTCTAAAGATTATCTAACTGATCTACCAACTTCCAGTTCTGAGTCATCGATTGAAGAGAAAGATGAGGAATCTGATGAAGACATCAAAAGGTTTGCTGAGAATCTTGCACTCATCATGAAGCAATTCAACAAACAATATGGCAAGAAATAGTATTATTCTAAGACAAAGTTTAAAAGATACAAGAAAGATAGGACTGAGAAATTCAAACCCCGATATGAGAAGGAATATGGAAAGAAGGAAGAAAGAAAGGAAGAGAAGAAAGAAGAGAAGATTGATCCTCAAATCGGTAAATGTTTCAATTGTGGGAAACATGGACATTTTTCAAAGGATTGCAGATTTAAGAAAGTTAAAAACTCATAGTACTATGCCAAGAAGTCTCTTTTGGTCAAGAAACTAGAGGAAGGGAAAGTTCTGATGGCCGAGGAGGAGAACTGGTTAGGTGAGTCTTCGAATGAGGAAGAATCTCACTTTACAAAAGTGTGCATGATGGCAAAAGTTGAGGATAGAGAACAGCCAATTTCTGACAACTCTGATGGTGACTCTGAGGTAAGTGAGCAATCTGATAATCCTGAGGTAGTTCAATCTTTAATTGCTCAAATTCAACATATGGAAATTGAATTTAATGTGCTTAAAAGTAAACTAAGCCTTGAAAGACAGTCAATGATGAATTTTCGTGACGAAAATGCATTGTTGAAAGTTGTTATCGAGGACAAAGAAAAAGAAAAAGATGATTTGAAAAGAGAAAAAGCTAAATTGACATCCAAGATCACTGAGCTTGAAAAGAACTTGTTGAACTTGAATTCTGAAAAGGGTGAACATAAAATTAAATTTGAAGTTTGCTTTCAAGAACGCAATGAGGCGTAGTGTAAAATTAAGCAACTGGAGGACTTAAACTTAAAAAGAGGACAAACTGAACACACTCTGAATCTTCTAACAAACAAACTCAAAGATGTTCGCTTTTATAATCCAAAACTAGGGGTAGGTTTGTTGGAAACTGATGTTTTACAACGATCCCCTGAGAATTTATATAATTTTGATAAATTGAGTTCAACTTTTAAGAAGATTCCAGATATTTGCGACACGTTCGTAAATGTAACACCCTCAAATTTGGAAAGAGCGATTAAATTAAGATTTTGAACAATACCTCAAAGTAGAATAAGATCTCTTACGACAAATCCATACTAGAAATACAATTCTATATTTAACAATCGACAAATAAATAAAGACTTACCCCAAGACAAATTAAAGGTCAGGAGTTACTAAAAAAAATCCAATGACAGTCGCTACCTCCAAAATGCGTAAGACTTCACCCAAACAATTCTCTCTTGTGCATACAACTAGTACCCGCCTCTTCACAGTGGCACTAGTAGTAATCCCCAACCGGAACCTGATGCAGATGCCGACAAATAAAAAGGTTAGGCTAACGCCTAGTGAGTTCAAGAGTTTTCATTATTTTAGAAAAACGGTAACCGAAGGAATGCTATTTAAATCGCAATTTTTAAGATAAAATGTATTAAATATGAAAGCAATCCCATTCCCCAAAAACCACCGTTTTTGTGATGAAATCCCGATACAAAACGTCCATTCAAAAACGCATTTAAACCCAATACGCACTCAACGTGAATAAAGGTTAACATTGACATAGTGGGAACGTGGATGATTTTTTTCATCCAAAACATCCAAAATATAGAAAAGGTTAAATACTTTAAAACCTAAAATCATGGATAGGAATCCATATACAAAACGTCACCGAAAACCTGGGTAATACTCAAAACCCAAAACAACACCTTTCGGTGACGGGGGAGACCCGATTCCATTGAATGTGACGTAACACAAAAGTAAGTCACATATACATGTTTAAGAGCCCCACTACGAATCAATAGTCATTCCATTAATTCTAGATTTCGTTCATTCACAAGAAATTACAATTAATGGTCGTTGGTCGTTGCCCGACGTTTAAGTCCACAACTATTACCCATCTTGACCCCATGCCTATTTCTTGGTACATTGCGGGAATTACAACTATTGGTCATTGGCTGTTGCCCGACTTTAGAGTCCACAACTATTACCCATTAAGACCCCATGCCTATTCCACATTTCAAACAGGGATGTTCATCCCACTCAAACCGACTCCTATACCTATGGATCCATTGCATTACAGTCTAAAACATTTCATGACTCCAAATTAATTACTAACGCACTCAAAATATGTAATTCTCAAATAAGATGCAATATATGCATATCATAACCAAAAATCTCTACATTGAGCAATTAAAACCGAATAAATGTCTTCAAGACTCTTTTAAGTCAAAATTGAGCCAAAATGCTCAAAACTCAATTGACCATCAAATAATAAAACGTATTTAATCGTAGTTTATGTAGGCACATATCTCAAGATATGATTAACCCAAAATTCAGCATTGGTTGAGAGAAAACCATTTTCCAAATGAACCCATACCCTTATATTTCCAAAATGTCTCATTACACGATAACGTGCGTTTTCCAAATGATTTATAAAACCAAATACACCAAAAATATATAAACCATCAAATAGACTATATTTGTACAATAAATCACCAAAAGAACACATTCTTGAGGTTTACTCATCAAAACATTCAAAAACCCAAAGATAGGCATTTACAAGATTTACCAACCCAAATCTACCGAATATGAAAACTTTGTCAAATACTCAACACTTTGATAAATACCAAATAAGCACATTATTCCCCAATTTGAGCTCCTTTGAAGAAACTAGAATCCACAAGAAATTCCTTCAAACCCTAGATTCACAAGTTTTCCAAACATAAATATACATATCCAATCACCTAGAATCGATCCCCAAACCTTTTACATCAAAATCCCCAATTTGGTCAAAACCCTAAATTTGACCTAATCTATCCAAAATCACTCAAACCGAAATTTGAGAAACATAACTACTAGGAAGTCATCAATAGATAATTTATAACTTATATCAAAGTTTAGAAAGTAGAAGGATGAACTTACCATATAGGTTTTGGTGAAAACCTAGAAAACCCCATATCCTTGAAGATGGAGGTGATGATGATGAGCTATTGACTTTTGCTTCCAATCCACCACCAAATACTCTTGAATCTGACCAAAACTAAAAATTTAACCTTGAAAATCTCTCAAATACAAATCCATAGCAAAAAGAATCGTCTCAAATGGATTTATGGTGAAGGAGATATGAGGAAATGATGAAACCCCCCAAAAATCGGATTTTTAAACCACCAGATGCGCTCCGCGATAGTACCTGGCTAAAGTGACATATGTCACTTTCGCTAGGCACTCTCGTGCCACACGTACCGAGAGTTTTACACTCTCAGCGATAGTTCCAAGCTAAAGTGACAATGTCACTTTCGCTAGGCACTTTAGCCGTACTTGTACCGACCGCTGTTTTGGCCATAACTTCTTCGTTTTAGCTTCGTTTTAGATCCAGAAAGAACTGTTGTTCTCGTAATTGAATTCCTCATCTACCAAGACTATAAAATCTATAATTTTATTCCGAAATCCCATTTTCTTTATTTCTCTCAAAAGATCGATTTCTATACTAACTTGAAATAGTACTTGACATAATTACATGGCACATTCATTGGGACGACCAACAACTTGGTAATATTTGTTGCTATTGTGATATATGTCACAACTGCATGGCACTATAGCTGGGACTACCACACTTTCAGTACCATTGGTGCTATTATGACTGGTGTCACAACCACATGTCACTATAGTCGAGATGACCATACTTTTAGTACCATTGGTGCTATTGTGACAAATGTCACAATCATATGGCACTATGGCCGAGACAACCATATGTGTTTCTTCCTTTACCGATTCACCCAATTCAACACTCTATTCCAATTAGGATAAAAATTCAGGGTGTTACAGTAAAAGCTGAGACAATTATATCTGATACTCCACAAAAAGGTAAGGAAGTGATAGATGATGATCAATCGAGTTGTAACGATTCACAATCTAGTTTCAAATATGCGGGATTTAAATATAATGATTTGAATATGAGCTACAAAACTAGAAAATTCGAATTTGTAGAGTTTGAATCATTATTTTCCACACCGTCTAATAAATCAGTCAACGAAGATAAAATCTTACCTGAGACCAAGTGTCTGTATGATGAGTATGAATCTGATATTGATACTGATACTTGTGATCAGACCATCATTTCTGAATCTATTACTTCTGAATCTCCAAATGGAGCAAAGGTAGAAGAGTCTCCACATGTCACGGATTCTGATGAAAAAATTGAGTTTTTTGAGAAAAAGTCTGAAGAATTTTTTGACGAAATGATGAACTCTTTAGATCATGTCTCTATTTTAAACAAGCTAGAGTCTGACTTTGTGGTACATCAAACATCTGATTTTGAAAAGAAAATATTTGAACTACAAAAGACTCTTGAAGAAGTTGAGGAAGAAAATTGTGATCTTCGTTTCAAACTTGATAAATGTAGATCCCAGCAACAGTGCAATCACAGATAATAATCAATAAACAATAAAGATTGAATCACAACTACTGGTCATATGATTAGATTTATCAGTAAAGGGTTTAAGGTTTACAGAGAGAATTTCTGATATGGTTTAGTAAACCTATGAATGACCAATTAACCTAAAACCTAGGTTAAGCAACAAATATATATGAGGCGTGTAAGACCTTGGGCCCATAAAGCCTAACAACAAAACTACTTTAAAGAATTTACAATTTCCACACCGAAATTCTATTTAACATAGAATTCACCATAACAATCTCCCCCTTTAAATTGAAGTTCGTAATCTTGCTAGTTGGGAACATGAGTCTTTCGAAAACCGAAACTGATCTCGAAGTGTCTCATTGAATTTCTGTACTCCAGCCTTTCTTTAATCAGACCCAAAGCTTTGAGGACAAGGCATCTGTATTTTGAATCCAAAGACTGAACCCCTTTCTCATCTTGATCAATGAAATGACTCAACTTATCTCAAAGCAACATTAGTGTACAATCTCAGAATCAGGTAATCTGACTAAATCGAAAGAACCGCATATCACCTTTACCATTAGAGTAAGGCATGCCGAATTTTGGAAATCTGACCACTATATAAGCAGGTACATTCTGAACATCGGGAGGAAGACTTTGATCAGGCTTGAGTAGTTTTATCTTTTCTTGGTTGCTTTCTAACCCAAGCTGGAAGTCTTCAATAGATGCAAATTTCATAACACACTTCATGTATCTCTTGACAACTTCTAGTGCATCTGTAACTTCTCCAGGTCGAATGGTTATGGTCTTCTAGTCTCGGAGCAAAAATAGATGATCTGACAACTTGAGACTTACAAAGTCAGCTTCAGAGAACTGCCATTGATTTCTATCTTCTCTGGTCACAAAAAAATAAGAATACCAAATGCTCATAAAGCTGCAAGAGTAAATTTGATCAACAGTTCTGATTCTGGGCTTTGTTCTGTCAGGGTTGTTTACTTTTCTTAGACTTTTGTACATAAAAATATACTTGTGTTGCTTCTTTTTCTCTGTCATTGACTGAATACCATACATAGATACCTCATCATACGGGGAATCCAATAGGCAAAGGGCTTTTTCTGACTTTCTTCAAAAAATGGAATGTTGATTCTCACTCTTTCCCATTTCAATGGTGCAGCGGGCTGAGTACTTTCGGTTTCATGAACTGGTGAGACTAGCGGAGATCATATGGGGTGCTCTAACTGAGATTGATCGGGATGAACTGTTGAATAAGCAAGAAGGGGTATACCGGCATAAGAGTGTTCGACTAAATAATGATCATGAACCACGTTCTCGAAATTGAATAACTCATCGATTTCAGCTTCAAAAACTACCAATGTTTTTTCCGTGTTGATCGGTTCTTATAACGAATCTATATCTAAATATGGATCAACAATAATCTTCCAACTGTCTGGATCATAGGATGAACCTCTGCACATTCCTCGGGCATTTCAACCGTTGGATTGGCGGCTTATAACACTAAATCCATAACCTAATCCTAAACCTGGCCCTGTCCTTCGTTTGGTGTGTCTGTAACCATCTTTGTCTGTCCCTCTACAGTAACCACTGCTTGTGCTGTCTCGGGCTCGGATGTACGTTGGTGCTTATCCCCCTCATGGTGATCAAGATCATCCTGGTCATAATGTCTACGCTTGAGCCCTTCTGCCTGACCTCGATAGGTCGCCTCCAAAGATGACACCCTTTTAGTAAGTGTATCTAGAGATTGCTGCACAGACTGAAGGATAGCGGTTTGGTGCCGAAAAGCTTCCGGAGATATAATGGGTGTGGGTGGGGGTGTATGTGGTGATACTTGAGAACGTAGGAGAGAGATTAGGTCGGCATCTTGGGAAGGCTCAGTTTGGGATTGGGATAATAGTTTGGCCAGTAACATGGATTTGAGGTCATCTATTGAGTAATCGGTGGGTGGAGGTGGTGGTGGAGGTAGTGTTTGAGGCTCGGTCATTAGGGCTTTACCTTTAATCATTCTTTTCAGAGCATCTACCTCATCTTTCATTTCAGATTGCATGAGAGAATGGACATCCTTTAGGGCGCCATCCAGAAAATCCCTTGAGATAAAATCGGGAAAGCTAACACCTAGGTCACGTAGACTTCCAGTTGTGGTAACGACTGTGGAAGTCGTACCGCCTACGTTTACAGCTGGCGTGATGAAAGTTGTGGTAGGACTTCCACACAATCATCATAATCCACCAATAGGTAGAGTTACTATGGTTATTCCCAACGACATCTACAACCATGTGGACAGTCGTTACTCAGCGAAGGCTATGTGGGATGAGCTAGAACGTCAATTCCAGGGCACTAACCGATCCATAAAAGCGAAGCTAAATCAAAGTATTAATGCTTATAAGGGGTTCCGAGCAAAGGAGGGTGAATATTTGGTAGACACATACAACATATTTAATGTGATTCTGAATGATCTAAGAAGGAACCAGATGAATAAGGGGCTGTTTGTTTACCTCTTAATGGTTCCATTAAGAGCCAACCTCTGAATCGCTAAGAGGTAAATATTATTTGGCAAAAAAAATGGTTGCCTCTTAATGGTTCCAAAATCCTCTTAATGATTTTGTATCCTGACCCTCCCTTAACCATTAAGAGCCCTGATTTCATTATGAACAATTAGCAAACAACCATATTTCATTTTACACTATATCATAAAAACCTCTTAATCATTCAGACCACTTAATCATTCTGCACTAAACCATTCAGCAACTGCCAAACATCCCTTAGTCTGTGTCCGAGATTAATTACAAATTCATCAAGAATTTTAACCCGGAGTGGAAGAGTTATGCTATAAATCTATAGATGTCAAAGGATATGGACTTGGAATATGTTAATGATATTTTCACTACTTTTTCTCAACATGAAGATGATGTGAAAGTATTGAGTAAAGAAAAGAAAACGTTGAAAGAGTCCTTGGCACTTCTGGCTGAGAAAAAGTCTGTGAAAGCAGGTTCAGTTCCGGATTAAAGTCAAAACCAAAACTGTCTAAAGCTTATCTGACTGAGATACCAAATTCTATTTCTGAGTCATCGGTTGAAGAGAAAGATGAGGAATCTGATGAAGACATCAAGAGGTTTATTGAGAATTTTGCACTCATTATGAAGCAATTCAACAAACGATATGGCAATAAAAAGTATTATTCTAAGACAAAGTTTGAAAGATACAAGAAAGATAGGACTGAGAAATACAAACCCCGATATGAGAAGGAATATGGAAAGAAGGAAGAAAGAAAGGAAGAGAAGATTGATCCTCAAATCGGTAGATGTTTCAATTGTGGGAAACATGGACATTTTTCAAAGGATTGCAGATTTAAGAAAGTTAAAAACTCATAGTACTATGCCAAGAAGTCTCTTTTGGTCAAGAAACTAGAGGAAGGGAAAGTTCTGATGGCCGAGGAGGAGAACTGGTTAGGTGAGTCTTCGGATGTGGAAGAAGCTCACTTTACACAAGTGTGCATGATGGAAAAAGTTGAGGATGGAGAACAGCCAATTTCTGACAACTCTGATGGTGACTTTAAGGTAAGTGAGGAATCTGATAATCCTGAGGTAGTTCAATCTTTAATTGCTCAAATTCAACATACGAAAACTGAATTTAATGTGTTTTAAAGTAAACTAAGCCTTGAAAGACAGTCAATGATGAATTTTCGCGACGAAAATGCTTTGTTGAAAGTTGTTATCGAGGACGAAATGCATTGTTGAAAGTTGTTATGTCTCCGGGTGAGGGTTGGCCATCGTCATCATCAGAGTCAGATGACTCGTTATTTGGTTCCGGTGACTCGGGTTCAGATTTAGCTAGGGTGGCTGACTGATCATCGGCAACGTCAGATTCGGTGTGGGAAGAGGAATGGATCTGATCGATTTCTGCCACGGTATCAGATGTAGAGTCGGTAGCGATGGTCTCGGTCGCGGTATCCTCCTCCAAAATCTGAGGATCTGCCTGAGGTGGGGTAGGCGATCGGCGTGAAGTGCTAGTCTCTTATTGTCTAACGGCACCGCCCACTTCATTTCCGCTCACTATATTTTCTCCCAACACACCCTGTCTTGGAGCCCAACTCTTCGGACTCTCCCTCCTCTCATGCGTGGACCCTCACGCCGCTCAGGTCTTGCTCCCTGGGGAGGTCCTTCCGGTGCTGGATGGACCATAGGAGCAGCTATACCGTGTGTGTGCCTATACTCTATCACACTCAGTGTCGTTGGACTAGCATAGGGAATTAAACCATCAGGAATTCGCCTAACGACTATGTTGGTGATTCATTTGTAGTTGGAAGTCGGTGAGTAGGATGGTGAGGAAATACCAGATGAGAGGAGCGGTGAGCTATTGTGGGATGGATCTGCATGTAGTTCCTGATAAATATTTGAAGGAACCACATAAAAGGAATGAAGTTCCGTCGTTTTGTGACGTTATCTCAAACTTTCTGATCTAGCTCGAACCAGAGAATGTCGGCATAGTCTACATGGCGGTTGAAGGTAACACTGTGAAAGAGCCGCATAAAGTTGGCACTACTCTGATCGATGCCCTTGGTGATGGCAGATAGGCATCTGTTGAGGAACGTGAAAAGAGTGTACCAAATTGGTAGTAAGTGCCAACGGTTGAATGCCGAAGGGAATGGTAGAGGTACCGCATATCCCAGTGAGTGGATATCTGAGTGAGTGGATATCTGCGCACAGTATAAAATCTAAGACGATGGGGTCGAAACTATCTCTGCCCGGAATTGAGTCTGTTGTGGGTAGGCGGAGAAATTGTCGGAAGAGATCCCGAGTGAGAAGTATATGCGTGCATGTCGTCGATTCGGATCTCAAGATGGAATCCATTTTCTTCTTCGATGTGAGTGAGAGATCGCTAGAACTGCTGGAGATACAGCTGAGATACGTCAATAGTTTCAGTGAGAGCCTAAGAGAGAGGGTGGCCTCTGAGGATCTCAATGACCTCCTGGTGTTGGCCTTGGAGTTGTGTGAAGTCCAGTGGAAGTTGTTTGGAGTGAGCGGGAGGAACTGATTTAGACTGATCAAAGCATTGTCAGTTACGAGATTGATTTTCGGATTCTCGGCCATGGTACCTGTGAGGATGTGATAGTTAGCATTAGGAACAGGTGTATGCAAGAGTCCGGTATTGATAAGTGCGAACATAGATTAGCCGGAATCAAAGTTTTGGGTTAAATTCCAAAAGAACCCAAATCCTTTCAAATAAGAAAAATCCCAACACAATCAGAACAATGACACTCGAGAAATTTTAGCAGATAACAAGGAACTTTCTTATTAACAATCACATAAGTTAACAGTGAGACACAGGTGAAGTATTAATTAGCTAAACTGAACTGAGCATTTAAGAGACAATCTTGATGAGTCCCCATTTTATAGACTAAAATTAACACACATAAGCATGGAAGGGAGTTCAAGATCCCGGGAGTTCATGACCCCAGGAGTTCAAGACCGCGGGAGATGGTCAAGGTCCTGGCTAGTCCCGGGAGATTTAAAGACTGGGAGTCTGTCATGTGGCCGGGAGATCGGTACTTGGGTACCGGGAGACATCAATCAACCCGGGAGGGACCAAATACTGGGAGACGGTATGGTTGAAATGTCCCGGGAGTCATGAAACCGGGAGTGAAACCCTTTAAACACACCCCGGGAGTTCAGCTAGTCCCGGGAGTTCAGGGACCGGGAGTGCAAACCCGGTGGAACAACCACCCGGGAGTTATCTCAAACCCTAGGAGACGGGTGAGTCCCGGGCATCCCGGGAGTTTCAAACCCCAAACAAAAATGACCGACAACGACCCTAAGTCAATTTAAAAAACAAAATAGTCAAAGTTATGAATACTTTAACAACCATAACTCAGATTCATCGAACTAAAAAAACCAATCTAACCAAAATTGAACCAACCGCAAAAGATCAAACTTACATTAAACAAACGGTAAACCTAGATTGATCGAGTAAGTACGAACGAACCAGTTAATCTATATTGAAAATCAAGATCGAGATTAGGTAGTTAATGAAATCAAGGTGAACCATAACAAAATCAACAAGATGAACCAATACAGATTTCAATCCTTAACCACATCACATAGTAGTCATGAAATAGGCGAACAACAAATCAAAATCCAAGTCCTAGTCGAACTAATCCTAAATCGACAAACTCTGTGCAACCGGGGGTTTCGAGTTAGGCACTGGGAGACAAAGTGGAGCCGCAAAAACCATGTCACGGTGGGGCGCACAACCCAAATCGACAACATTGTTGATGGGGGCGGCGACGGTGAAAACTGTAAGCCCTGACCACAATCGGGGCAGCGACAATGGTGTTCGATGATTTCGCACAACAGGGGCGGTAGAGAGTTGAGTGGAGTCCGACAACCGTAGTGTCGACTCAATTACCTCATTAAAAGATACCAGAAGAGAGAGATGCATACCTGTGATCGATTGAGATGGAGTGAGCGACAAAGAGAGATCGAGATATAAAGAGAGGGTTGACGATTAGGGATCGAGAGACAAGGGATTAGAAGAGAGATATCAAGAGAAGGGAGAGGGAGATCGACTAAGTGGGGGAACCCAGGGCCGAATTATGTCGTGTCCCAGGTGGGGAGGGTTTTAAACCCAAACCGCCTTAGGCGGTGGAGCCCCGACCGAGTTGTCCCGGTGCCCGTATGATCCGGGTTGCCCAGTTATCTCAGGTCCCGGGTATCCTTTTTTTTGATAAAAGAAATAAAAATAAAAAACTTAAAAGTTAAAAGTTAAAGAAAGAAACAAAGTAACCTTTTTCGAAGAGTCAAAAACTTTAACGCTCTCCCTCTAATGGAAAACCGTTTTTCCAAAAAATGACTCTCCCCCTTGACTTGAGCAATTACTGAAAAAATAACTTACTGAAATACAAAGCACAAGGAAACTTACCTGCTCCCCCTCAAATGAAGAACGATAAACTTACAGATATTCAAGTAGTGTGGCTCCCCCTTAACACATGAACAAACGATGAACACCACCACGAACGACGTAAGCTTTAAGAAACTGAACTAACGAACATAACAAAACAAAAAACAAAGGAAACAAAAAAAAATAGAGACAAACGAAATCTAACTTATTAATACAGAAGTTTGAAACTAGCACATAACTTGACGAGTAGGATGCAAAGACCAATGAATGTTAACTTAGGTATCAAGAGTGGAATTGCTGGAACATTTAGTAACAGTCATTTGTTATTGCATGGAACTCGTACAGGTATGTAGAGAGGGTCAAACTTTCAGATTAATCATACCTAGATTGGGCATAAGATATTGAAAGCGTTTTTCGTCCAAGGCTTTGGTAAACAGGTCTGCTATCTGATGTTCTGTATTAACAAAGTAGAGTTCGATTATACCTCGTTCGACATCTACGTGTTTCATCTTCGTGTGTTGAACGAGATTGCTAGATATATCAATTGGGATCTTTGAGTCGCAGTAAATGGGATATTCGAATAGTGGAATCCATAGTCTTTTAGCTGGGTTCGCATCCAAATCACCTACAAGCAGCAATTGGTGGTTGCTACATAATCTGCCTCAGCGGTAGAGGTTGAGACACAGTTTTGTTTCTTCGATGCTGAGCTAACTAGTCGATCTCCCAAGAACTGGACATGTCCCGACATACTTTTCCGATCCAGCATGTTTCCGGCATGGTCAAGTGTGTAACACCCTGAAATTTACGTTATAAGAATCCAATGATAAAACTTTTAGCCTTGTGTACCGTTTAAGGTTGTACTCTTGTGTTTAACGGTTATCATTAGATTTATGTTATGATTTAGTTTGAGTACTTGAATTTTGGTGGTTTTTGGCACAAACAGGGGATTTCGCGAGTTACTCGCGGGTTGCAAGTCGCGCATAACCCGCGTAACTCACTGTTGGATTTTGGGTTCAGGCACACGGGCGACTTGTGCCGCGACTTGGAGTCGCGGCATAACCCGCGAGAGTCCTCTGGTCGATCTTATACGACTACTCCTTCATTTCTCCTCATTTACTCCAATCTAACCTAATTTCTTTCTCTATCAACCCTCATAAATTCTCCCATCCGATTTTAGGGCTTCAACCACCACAATCTATCCCATTTATTGTTAGTAGTTGGGGCCTTTGATCAAGATTTCAAGTTGAGCATTTAACCACCATTTTCATCCTCTTTAAGTTCAAACCTAGGGTTTGGGTTTCCTCCAAAAACCCACTTGGTAAGTTATTCCTTCTTAAATGCTCTAGTATTTGATAATTACCATGGCTTTATCTCACAATACTTCTATGTGCTACTTGGTTGAGTCTTATAAACTAATAGTTGGTGTTCTTGACTTTATGAACCCAATGGGGGCAAGTATGTTTAGTAGACCTTCATAATCTCTTTAGTAGTAACTATGTGGATTATATGTTCTAGATTTCATGCTTATATGTTGAGTTCATGAGTAAACTACTAATGTCATGATTTAATCCAACTGCTGATAACTTTATGAAGGAATGGGGTAATGATAATAGGTGGATGTATTTACATGTATGAAATTATGAGGACCATGATTTATGAGGAATATGGAAGTAAATGTTTTAAATATGGAATAGAGGTGTATATAATGTGTTATTTATTTAACAAATGTGGATCACCTGATAAGTATGTGGCACTACTCCTTGTGCACGAGGAGGTAGTAGCCTAATGTATGAATTTTGCATTAACCATGGTGTTTTACTAGGGAGTAGGCAATAAGGGATCTCGTATCCTTGAGGTGTAACTCGTCTAGAATATGGATAGGCAATAATGTCCGTAAGACCTTGAGGTGTAACTCGACGGAGTAGGCAATAAGGGCAGTAAATACGGTCTGAGGTTGTGATGTCGTTATGGCATGGGAACTAAGATCGGGGCATGAGGTGTAATCCATTACCATCGCGGGCGATCCCACTTTTGAGTAAATATCGGCCCGATGGAAGCGGGTCTCCCCCGTAAAACAAGAGGTATTTCTTGTATGTTTATATTTAGGTTTGAGAAACTGATGGCGGAGAATTGTTCCGCGTGAGCCAGAGGAGTTCGGTAACACTGTTATCATTTTATAAATACCATGTTTAATATTTGTATATTTATGAGATCTCACTAGGCTTCGTCCTAACACTTGTTGTGGTTGTTTTTTCCTCACATATCCTAACCGTGGAGGAATTTAGGATGTTGGCTTGGCTACCGAGCACGTAGGAGATCTTGAAGTGTCGGTCTTTTGGGGGATTTTTGTGAAGAGCGTTAATAGTGATTTTTGGCAACGCCCATTTTAATCTAGATTGGAATTGATCTTAGATTAAGTAGGTCGTTGTATTATTAGTATCCCATTTCCTATGGCAACCCTTTTTACACAAACTAACTCGACTTCTCAAGGTTGTGGTTGTATTGATTATTGGGTTATTGTTCTTTTGGAATATTAGTTACAGGATATTTGGATCTTTGATTTTGGATGTCATGTTGCCAATTTTATGAAATTTTTATAAGTTGAATTTTTTAGAATGCTACAAGTTGGTTTCAGAGCTCTAGTTTAAGCGAACTAGGTATAGAATCCAGGTGCCTAGACTTAAACTGAGACTTTTTAGACAATCATGTGTGAGATTGGGGTAGAAATGCTAAGATGGGATATTCCAAGTGTCAACGGAAACTAGTTTGTTGAGAGTTATAAATGTGGTAACAAGACTTTTTATGTATTATATGTTCATAATTTCAATTAGCTACTGCTATTATGAATGTATGTTTACGTGAACATGCTTGAATTACTGTGATTATGACGATTGATGAGCTGTAGTAGTACGTTTCGCGTGTATAATCTTGAGTAGCCCTCTCTCACCCTCTTTCAATTTGATGACAGACGAAAATGGTAAATACTCGGAGTCATCTTCAGTCATCGCCAGAAGGTCAAGCGGTAAACGAATCCACGGTCGACAGACCCAACGCAACCGCAACGGATGGACCTCCGATTCCACCTATATGCTCGTCGGAAGGGTGGAACAAATTCCCGGGACCGTCATCGCCACTGCCGATCCAATTCTGACAGAGGTAACTCCTCATACTCAAATGATGGACATGATGAGAGCCATGAACGAGACTATGGCAAAGCAACAAGAGTTGTTCGTGAAGCTTCTAGAGGATCGTTAGGGGAATCAACGTCGACACGAAACAATTGAAGAGAACATTGTCATAGCCGGTTCCAGGGGTACCGGGGGAGAAATTCGCACGGATGGGTTAGCAACTTTAGAGACAAGACCTCAGGAGAAAGGGTGTTCCTACAAGTCGTTCCTTTGTTGTAAACCACCGGAGTTCGATGGGTCCGAACACCCCGCGAAGTGCATGAGTTGGCTTAAAGAGATTGAGCAAGCTTTCTGATCTAGCGATTGTGAGGAACGCCAAAAGGTGAAGTATGGGTCTCAATTGCTCCGGGGCACGACCTTGACTTGGTGGAATGTCTTCACCTCAGCCATTGAAGAATCGGTGTTGGCCAAAATGTCGTGGGCCGAGTTTAAGAAGAAGATTTTAGAGGAGTATTGTACTGAGGAGGAGTTGGATGCAATAGAAGAAGAATTCAGGGCAATTAAGAAAGGTGAATTATCGGTGAAGGAGTATGCTCGACTCTTTATGGAAAAGCTCGACTTAGTAGGTCATGTAGCCCCGACTGAGAAAGAGAAAGTGAAGGCTTATCTAAAAGGCTTCCCAGCGGACATGATCCAAATGGTTCGCAACTCAAAGGCCTCTAATCTCCGAGAGACATTTGAGGAAGCTAACGTGACAGAGAGACTTTTTGCGAAGGACAAAGCCGAGAAGGAAAAGACTGTGGAGAAGAGGAGGTGGGAAAACCCGCCTAGTTCATACAAGAAGCCGAAGTTTCAACCTCCCAATAAGGGTTTTGACAATCGACGGGAAGCTAAATGGTGTCCTAAGTGTAGGAATTGGCATTTTGGGTTTTGCAAGACTATCCCTAACCCAAATCCGGGGCCGCCCTCATGCTTCAAGTGTGGTCAGTCGGGTCACACTAGTTTCTTGTGTCCTATTCAAGGGACGGTCTGTTTTGAATGCAAGGAGATCGGTCACGTACGAAGAGAGTGCCCCAAACTGAGAGGTGGAGTAAGAGGGGGCAATTCTGGAATTCAAGCGAAAAGAGAGGCCATCCCCAAGGCTCAAGGGAGGGCGTTTCAGATGACGAGGGAGGAAGCAAGGGAAACCGTCGAGGTGGTGTCGGGTACGTTCTTACTCAACTCCACGCCTGCTAGGGTATTATTTGATTTTGGTGCAAACTTCTCTTTTGTGTCCGATGTGTTTTGCAAATCTTTAAACTTGTCAGTTAGAGCCCTTAGAGACGCCTTGGTTATAGAAGTAGCTAACGGGGAGCGGGTGGTTTTAAGTGATATTTTGAGAGATTGTCGACTTGAAATCAGTGGTGAAACCTTTATGGTGGACTTGCTCCCTATGACCATCGGGAGTTTCGATGTGGTAATTGGTATGGATTGGCTAGCAAAGCATCAAGCGGAGATCTTTTGTTCAAGGAAACTCATACGGATTCCCATTCGAGATGGCGACTCCTTGTTTGTGTATGGCGAGAAACGAAAAGGCGAGGTAGCGATCATCTCGTCCATCAAGGCAAGGAAATGTCTGAAAAAGAAGTACCTATCGTATTTAGCCTTCGTGGTGGACGCCAAAGCAGAAAAGAGGAGGGTAGAGGACATAAAATTATCAACGAATTCCCGGACGTGTTTCCCGATGATCTACCTGGCTTACCTCCTGATCGACAAGTGGAATTTAGGATCGACCTAATTCCGGGAGCGACACCTATTGCTCGAGCACCGTACCGTTTGGCGCCAACTGAAATGCAAGAGATGATGTCTCAGCTTTAAGAGCAACTTGACAAGGGATTTATGAGACCGAGCTCGTCTCCGTGGGGAGCTCTGGTACTATTTGTGAAGAAGAAAGACGGATCGATGCGTATGTGCATCGATTACCGAGAGTTGAACAAGGTAACCATCAAGAATAAATATCCACTACCCCGGATAGACGATCTCTTTGACCAACTGCAAAGGGTCGGATGTTTTTCCAAGATTGACCTTCGTTCGGGGTACCACCAAGTGAAGATTCGAGAGGAAGACGTTCCTAAGACGACATTCAGAACTCGGTATAGACATTATGAGTTTTTAGTTATGCCTTTCGGATTGACGAACGCGCCGACAATATTCATAGACTTGAGGAACCGTGCGTGCCGACCATTTTTGTACCGGTCAGTCATAGTATTCATCGACGACATTCTAGTATACTCAAAGGATGAAGAGGAGCACGAACAACATCTGAGGGAAGTGTTAGAGGTGCTAAAAAAGGAGAAACTTTATGCTAAGTTCTCTAAGTGCGAATTCTGGCTACGGGAAGTGCAATTTTTAGGGCATGTGGTGACCCGAGAAGGAGTAAAAGTAGATCCTGCCAAGATCGAAGCGATGATGAACTGGGAGCCTCCGAAAAGCCCGACCGAGATCCGAAGCTTTTTGGGACTCGCCTGTTACTACCGAAGGTTCATTCAAGACTTCTCCAAGATCGCCTCATCGTTGACCGCATTGACTCGAAAGAACGTGAAGTTTTCTTGGACCGAAGCTCAAGAAAAAGCTTCCCGTACTTTGCAACGGAAATTGTGCGAAGCTCCAATTTTGTCCCTACCGGAGGGGACAGAAGACTTTGTCGTGTATAGTGATGCATCCAAGATAGGGTTGGGTTGCGTTCTCATGCAAAGGGGTAAGGTGATAGCTTACGCGTCAAGACAACTGAAGGAGCACGAGAAGAGTTATCCAACGCACGACCTCGAGTTAGCGGCGGCAGTGTTCGCTTTGAAGTTATAGCGACACTACTTGTATGGTACAAAATGTACACTCTACACCGATCAGAAAAGCCTGAAATACGTGTTTGACCAAAGAGAGCTAAATATGCGTCAAAGAAGATGGCTAGAATTGCTGAAGGATTATGATTGCGAGCTTCAATATCACCCGGGCAAGGCAAACGTGGTGGCGGACGCGTTAAGTCGAAAGGAGTATGGCAGGACGGTGAAAACCTCGTTGGCAAGGATTGAGATTATCTCAAACCTTATAGAAATGATAAAAGTCGCTCAAGCCGAGGCACTACTTGAGGCGAATCTCAAAGATGAGGCAATGACGAAGCAACTCCTTAGCCTGACGGAGGATGGTAGAGGATTGAAACTCTTCCAAGGACGAGTTTGGGTACCCAGGTTGGGAGGGTGTCGGAAATTACTTTTGGAAGAGGCGCATAAGTCGAGATATTCTATTCACCTCGGGAGCACCAAAATGTATAGAAACCTAAAGTTGAACTTCTGGTGGCCCGTGATGAAATTGGATGTGGCAAACTATGTAGAGAAGTGCCTTACTTGCTCGTTAGTAAAGGCCGAACACCAGCGACCGTATGGGAGCTAGCAATCGTTGGAAGTACCGGAGTGGATGTGGGATCACATTACAATGGATTTTGTGACGAAATTACCAAGGATGTTGAAGAGCCACGACACCATTTGGGTGATAGTGGATCGGTTGACGAAGAGCGCGCATTTTCTGGCCATGAGGGAAACGTTACCACTAGACAAGCTAGCGAGACTCTACATCAATGAGGTGGTGTCAAGGCATGGAGTGTCGTTGTCCATTGTGTCTGACCGAGACAGTCGCTTCACTTCCCATTTCTGGAGCGCCTTTCAAAGAGAATTGGGAACAAAGGTAAAGTTGAGCACGGAGTATCATCCTTAAATGGATTGGCAAAGCGAGCGGACAATTCAAACATTGGAGGACATGTTGCGATCGTGTGTGATCGAATTTGCGGGAAATTGGGACTCTCATCTCCCATTGGTGGAATTTGCCTACAATAAGAGTTATCACTCGAGTTTGGGAATGGCACCGTACGAGGCATTATATGGGCGAAAACGTAGAACCCCAACTTGCTGGATCGAACTGGGTGAGAAACAGTTCGCTGGACCGGAGATAGTACAAGAAATGGCGGGAAAGGTTAAGGGGATACGAGAACGTTTGAAGGCGGCTCAAGACCGTCAAAATAGCTATGCGGACAAGAAACGACATCCGATGGAGTTCCAAGTAGGAGACCGAGTCATGTTGAAAGTGTCGCCTTGGAAAGGGATGATAAGGTTTGGGAAACAAAGGAAGCTTAGCCCCCGTTTCCTCGGGCCTTTTCCTATCATTGAACGAGTGGGACTCCAAGCTTGTAAGCTTGACTTACCACCCGAGATGCGTGGGATCCACCCCACTTTCCACATTTGCTATCTACGGAAGTGTTTAGCGGAAGAAGAAAATGTCATACCGTTGTCTGAGATCCGGGTGGACAACAACCGTTGTGTTGAGGAGCCGAAAGCTATACTAGAGAGAGTGACGAAGAAACTTCGCCATAAAGAGGTGGTAATGGTGAAAGTTCAGTGGAAACATCATCGAGGCGCGAATGTCACGTGGGAAATGGAGGAGGATATGAAGGGTCGGTACCCTCATCTTTTTGTCTAGAGTGGAGATTTCGGGGACGAAATCTATTCCTAGTGGGGGAGGATTGTAACACCCTGAAATTTACGTTATAAGAATCCAATGATAAAACTTTTAGCCATGTGTACCGTTTAAGGTTGTATTGTCGTGTTTAACGGTTATCATTAGATTTATGTTATGATCTAGTTTGAGTACTTGAATTTTGGTGGTTTTTGGCACAAACAGGGGATTTCGCGAGTTACTCGCGGGTTGCAAGTCGCGCATAACCCACGTAACTCACTGTTGGAGTCGCGGCATAACCCGCGGGAGTCCTCTGGTCGATCTTATACGACTACTCCTTCATTTCTCCTCATTTACTCCAATCTAACCTAATTTCTTTCTCTCTCAACCCTCATAAATTCTCCCATCCGATTTTAGGGCTTCAATCACCACAATCTATCCCATTTATTGTTAGTAGTTGGGGCCTTTGATCAAGATTTCAAGTTGAGCATTTAACCACCATTGTCATCCTCTTCAAGTTCAAACCTAGGGTTTGGGTTTCCTCCAAAAACCCACTTGGTGAGTTCTTCCTTCTTAAATGTTCTAGTATTTGATAATTACCATGGCTTTATCTCACAATACTTCTATGTGCTACTTGCTTGAGTCTTATAAACTAATAGTTGTTATTCTTGACTTTACCCAATGGGGGCAAGTATGTTTAGTAGACCTTGATAATCTCTTTAGTAGTAACTATGTGGATTATATGTTCTAGATTTCATGCTTATATGTTGAGTTCATGAGGAAACTACTAATGTCATGATTTAATCCAACTGCTGATAACTTTATGAAGTAATGGGGTAATGATAATGGGTCGATGTATTTACATGTATGAAACTATGAGGACCATGATTTATGAGGAATATGGAAGTAAATGTTTTAAATGTGGAATAGAGGTGTATATAATGTGTTATTTATTTAACAAATGTGGATCACCTGATAAGTATGTGGCACTACTCCTTGTGCACGAGGAGGTAGTAGCCTAATGTATGAATTTTGCATTAACCATGGTGTGTTACTAGCGAGTAGGCAATAAGGGATCTCGTATCCTTGAGGTGTAACTCGTCTAGAATATGGATAGGCAATAATGTCCGTAAGACCTTGAGGTGTAACTCGACGGAGTAGGCAATAAGGGCAGTAAATACGGTCTGAGGTTGTGATGTCGTTATGGCATGGGAACTAAGATCGGGGCATGAGGTGTAATCCATTACCATCGCGGGCGATCCCACTTTTGAGTAAATATCGGCCCGATGGAAGCGGGTCTCCCCCGTAAAACAAGAGGTATTTCTTGTATGTTTATATTCAGGTTTGAGAAACTGATGGCGGAGAATTGTTCCGCGTGAGCCAGAGGAGTTCGGTAACACTGTTATCATTTTATAAATACCATGTTTAATATTTGTATATTTATGAGATCTCACTAGGCTTCGTCCTAACACTTGTTGTGGTTGTTTTTTCCTCACATATCCTAACCGTGGAGGAATTTAGGATGTTGGCTTGGCTACCGAGCACGTAGGAGATCTTGAAGTGTCGTTCTTTTGGGGGATTTTTGTGAAGAGCGTTAATAGTGATTTTTGGCAACGCCCATTTTAATCTAGATTGGAATTGATCTTAGATTAAGTAGGTCGTTGTATTATTAGTATCCCATTTCTTATGGCAACCCTTTTTACACAAACTAACCCGACTTCTCAAGGTTGTGGTTGTATTGATTATTGGGTTGTTGTTCTTTTGGAATATTATTTACAGGATATTTGGATCTTTGATTTTGGATGTCATGTTGCCAATTTTATGAAATTTTTATAAGTTGAATTTTTTAGAATGTTACAAAGTGTCTGAATAAGATGTCAGCTTAAAATCTGTCTCTTTCCGGTACCACAACCCAAGATCAGCTGTACCTTTTAAATAACGAAATATACGCTTAACTGCAACCAAATGAGACTCTTATGGTTTTGACTGGAATCTTGCACACAAGAATGTCGAAAACATAATGTGTGGCCTGCTAGCCGTCAAGTACATCAGGGAACCAATCATACCTCTATAGGTCTTAGCATCCACATCCTTTTCGTCAGGATCGAAGTGTAGCTAAGTACCTGTAGACATGAGCATTTTGATGGGTGCAGAATTTTTCATCTGGTATTTTTGAAGATATATCCGAGATATACTTGGATTGATTTATGAAAATTCATGTTAAAAGTTGTTTAACTTGAAGACCCAGGAAAAATTCATTTGACCCATCATACTCATTTGAAAATGTTTGCTCATGAGGACTGAGAAGTTATGACAATACTTGAGGTTTGTTGAGCCAAAGATTATATCGTCGACATAGATTTGTACAAGAATGATATCATGCTTTTCCTTTTTAATAAACAAGGTGGTATCGATCTTACCTTTGGAAAATCCTACTTTAATTAAAAATGAAGAGAATGCATCATACTAGGCTCGTGGTGCTTGCTTAAGACCATATAATGCCTTGTCAAGTATATAGACGTGATGTGGTTTGTCAGAACTCACGAAGCCTTCGGGTTGTGATACATATACTTCTTCCTTGAGAACGCCATTAAGAAACGCGGTCTTCACATCTATTTGAAACACAATGAAGTTCTTGTGGGCGGTGTAGGCAAGGAACATTCGAATCACTTCAATCCGAGCAACCGGTGTGAACGACTCATCATAATAAATTACTTCATGCTGGCGATATCCTTTGGCTACCATACGTGCTTTATTTCATACTACAATTCCATCTTTGTCCTCTTTCTTGAAGATCCATTTCGTCCCAATCACCGTCTTGTTCTTTGGCCTGGGAAAAAGTCACCACACTTTGAGGCTCTCAAATTGATTAATCTCTTCTTGCATAGCTATCACCCAGTCTGTATCATTTAGCGCTTCGAAAGACGGTTGAGGGTTCGATGAGGCTAAGGAACAAAGAGAAGAGGCAGTCATTTGCAGTAACGGATCTAGTCTGAACAGGTACGTTTGGGTCGCCTATGATTTGATGTAGGGGATGATCTCGTGTTCACTTGGTGGTATATAGGAGAGGTTGATAGGTCTTTTGAGAAGTATCGGAGTCCACATAATCACCTGGGGATTGATCTTGAATTGATTCGAGCGACGACGGGCTGTGAAGTAGAAGCTCCTGTGCTGGAGTCATGCGAGTAGCGGAGGACGACTTAGCAGGTGATGAATCTAGAACGGTTTCCGGGATTTCCGGATATGGAGCTTCTGGAACAACTTCAGTAGGGGGTCAGTTCAAGAGATGCGACTGTTATCGGTGCTTCAGTACAACCTGAGTAGTCGGTGGGGGATCACTTCAGCTTGGTGACTCGAATTCAGTAACAGTAGGAGTGGCAGCATCAGACGAGGTTGATTCACTTGATGTAGATGGACCAGTGACAATTGTCACACCCTGTACTTGAGTAGCTGCAATCCTGTTACATGAGATATCATTAGGCTTAGGATTAAAATATTCATCATAAAAGTGCTCAAAAAGTAAATCCAAATATGAAAGATGGGCTTATGACGTAGACGTTTGATTTAAATTTACTAGAGATTGTGTAGATCCTGGACGAAGTTGTCTAGAAGCTAACACACCAGTTAAAGCGGGTTCTGAACTGAGGTGTTCAGAATCCATATCAGTAGTCTCGTTAAAAGTCACATTCACACTTTTGACAATGGTCTTTGTCCGTTTGTTGTAGACTCTGTAGGATTGGGCTTGACATGAGTAGCCGATGAACACTCCTTAGTCCGCCTTTAGGCTGAACTTGTCGAGATCGTCCTTGTCGTTCAATACAAAGCACGTGCACCCGAATGCATGCAAATACTTGATATTCGGGACACGATTGTTGATGACCTCATATGGCGTCTTATTGAACTGCTTGTTGATGATAGAACGATTTTGAGTGTACCATGCGGTTGCAACTGCCTCTGCCCATAAGAAAAGTGGGAGCTTGGACTGGGATAACATCATACGTGCGACTTCCACGAGAGTTCGGTTACAACGCTCTACTACCCCATTTTGCTGAGGAGTACGAGCAACTAAGAAGTTGTGGGTGATGCCCACTGAGTTAAGGTAACCGTCAAGCACTTGATTCTTGAACTCGTTATCCTTCCTGATGTTCTGAACTGATTGATTGAGATTGACTTGAACGCTATTGAGACGTGAGATGATGAATTTGGGGATCTCATCCTTGGATCGCAGGAATATGACCCATGTGTATCGAGAAAAATCATCGACCATGACTAGAACGTACTTCTTGTGGTTGATACTCTAAATGTGCATCGGTGCATATAAATCTATGTGGTTGAGTTTGAGGGACCGTGAAGTACTCGGAGCGTCTTTAGGCTTGTGTGAAGCCTTCTTCATTGTACCCATTTCGCATTCGACACATAGGTGATCCTTTTCAAACTTGAGATCTGGCATGCCTTTCACGTGTTCACCGAGCACCAACTTGTTGATGTTCTTCAAGTTCAGGTGTGGGAGTCTACGATGCCATAACCAACTTTGTTCGGTTGAAGCTTTGGACATCAAACAAACTTCCTTTTCTGCTTTCAGAGACGAGAGATCAATCGTATAGAGATTTGTACGATGCGTTCCAACAAGCAATTCTTTTCCATCTTCAGTCCGGACGCTGCACCGTTTGGCTTTGAAGTTGACTTCCAGATTCTTGTCGCAGAATTGACTGATGCTAAATAAGTTGTGACCAAGACCTTCGACGTAGGACACCTTTTTGATGGTGAGGTTGTCTTTAACTATGTCTCTGTATCCCAAGATTGGAGAGTAGTGATTATTCCCAAAATGTATATTCTCACAAAATTTCTCGGCGAAGTTCGTGAGATGCTCCTTTCTTCCGGTCATGTGTTTGGAGCATCCTGAATCTAAATACCACACATGACCGTTCTGCAAAACTGTTGGATCATAAATTGTATTCAAGATTAAAGTTAAAGTTAAGGGTTTTAATTGCAATTATCTTAAAGTTAATTAGAGGGTTTGATTTGTAATAAGTTAATAATTAGTTTATTTGTGGGCCTCAAGCCCAAAAGCCCATTAGGCTTATACGGCCTATGTATAAATAGATATTGTTAATTAGGTTTTAGGTTAAGATACCTAATAATCATAATTAGAGATTAAAGTAGCCGTACGTTTCTCTCTGTAATCCTACATTCAAGGTATCAAGAACACACAAGGTTTTCATTCATTATTCAAGGGATTGGTATGTTATTCTAATCTTATTATCTCTTGATCTATATTGTGTTTTGTGTTAGTTTATCAACTAGATTAATCTGGGTTTAACAAGTGGTATTACAACAGTGTGAATCAAGTTTTTGGATCAAATAATATTTATCGATACCTTCACTGTGTTCATCGACTTCTAATAAATCAATTTCTTGATTTATGGTGTGTTTATGCATAAAATTGATCTGATTAGATGAGTTTTATAGTATTGAATGTTATCTGATAGTTTAATTGCGATTTAATTCACTAATCATTTGGATTTCTGATGATTTGTGAAATCTGGGTTCGATGAGTTCATGAAACTGTCGACAATGTGTTCTTCAAATTGAAACTTAAAAGTTGATTTTAATCATTAAGTTTGTTTGGGATTTGTTCAATACATGTTTGTGGTTACAAAAGTCTGCTTTTTGCATTGAATTTGAGTTTTTGTGTGGCTTTCTGGACTAAAAATCGTGCATCATCTTCTTCTTCATCAGACAGGTTGAGCCAACGGTCATCTTCTGCCATGAGAGCCTTACCAGCTTCTTTTTCATTGGCCAGCAACATCTTGGCCTTGTAGTATTCGGAGTTACGAATGACTGGATTTCGGCATTCTTTGGCAAAGTGGCCCAGATGACCATAGTTATAACATTTGATCGGCTCATCCTTGGTTTTCTCATCATGCTTCTTCTCGACCTTCTTTTCTTCATCAAATCATTTCTTACCTTCATACTTCTCCTTAGGATCATGTCGCTTATGAGGTGTAGTGGAGTACCTCTGATTGTTGGATGATGGCTTTTTGAAGAACTTATTTTTCTGAAAGGTTTGAGATAGGAACAACATAACTTCCTTGATCTGGGTGTATTCTGGATCCGAATCACTGTTAGTGTCTTCTGGTTCAGAATCACTCTTTACTGGTTCCTTTTCGGAGGCGCAATTGTAAGATCGGTCTCTTTTGTCTAAGACGATTGCTAAAGGATCAGCCACATGCTTTTCGTCCGACTTTTGATTTCCCATCAGTTCGAGAACTTCATCTTCGTCCTGTAAAAGCATTTAAAATAGTTCATGTAGGGGAAGATTCTCCAGGGTTTGAGTATGACGGATATGTGAAACAAACATCTTCCATTCCGATTGGAGGTTATTCATGAACTTGATGTTGTTCTCAGTGTTCGATTTTCTGATGTTGTTTTTGTGCAGCTCGTTCAGAAGGTGGTTGAACCGTTCGTATGTTTCAGTGATCATCTCGCCTTTTCTCGCCTTGAAGTTGTCGTATCGAGCAATGCATCTAGTGATCTTCAACTGATTGCTTATTCTACTGCCCATAATCATTTTGCGAATCTGATCCCACATTCCTTTTTCTATGTCCTTGTGGCTGTCGATGCTTGGGTATACGTCGTTGGTCAAGCTTTGGAGAATATACATTTTTGTGAGTTGTTCCCTATCAAACACTTTCTTTTCTGGAGTCGTCATTTGAGCGACTTTCTTTGGGACCATACGAGCAGGTACACCGTTAGCCTCATTGCCTGGTATTTCAGTCATTGGAGTAGTAGGTGGTCCTTTTGTCAGGGACTTGAGTATCTCGGGAAAAGCGTCATTCGATTCAATGAAGATCATGAACCTATAGTACCATTGCTGGTATTCCCCCCGATAAAGCACAAGAGGTTTGCTATTGGTCCCAATGGCTAGAGCGTCTCTAGAATTCATCTTTAATGCACTGTATTAATCGTGAGACAAAGTATTTAATCCGGAAAAAAAAATATTTGACCTAGGACTCGGGAGATGCAAGGACCCGGGAGAGCAAGGTCCTGTGAGATAAGGGTGCAATGTCCCGGGAGAGCAAGGTCACGGGGTGAGGGTCCGGGAGTCCAAAGTCCCGGGAGTGAATATACCGGGAAGAGGTGACCCGGGAGAGATCTGGAGTTCGAGGTGTTCTTCGACTAGATCGGCAATAAACCCACATATTTGATTGAAAAACAACCTTTTAGCACAAAAATTAATCAACGTTTTCGATATATGACCTCAAATGCAGATTTAATTTTAAGAAAAACCACAAACTAACAGATTCAATTTTGATTAATGAGGAACACGCCTAAAACCACATAAACAAATCTGGGTTTAATCGATGGAGCGATTAATCAAGATCGAAACAGAAAAACCTTTTAAAAATAAAGTTATGCACATATGAAGAATCAAACATAAACTGAAACCGAGGAAATTGATTATGATAAACACAAATTATGAAGAACAAACAATTCAAACACGCCAGAAGATGATTAAAACGAACTATCGATAAACAGAAGGGTTTTAGACAAACCTTTTGGTTCAAAAATCTTGTCTCTTTGCTCTGTTACCAATTGTAGATCCCAGAAACAGTCCAA
Source organism: Arctium minus (assembly GCA_954870635.1). NCBI lineage: Eukaryota > Viridiplantae > Streptophyta > Magnoliopsida > Asterales > Asteraceae > Arctium > Arctium minus. The sequence goes on along the minus strand of OX941081.1, from coordinate 23,106,674 downwards.
TCACAGATAATAATCAATAAATAATAAAGATTGAATCACAACTGCTGGTCATATGATTAGATTTATCAATAAATGGTTTAAGGTTTACAGAGAGAATTTCCGATAAGGATTAGTAAACCTATGAATGACCAATTAACCTAAAACCTAGGTTAAGAAACAAATATATATGAGGCGTGTAAAACCTTGGGCCCATAAAGCCCAAAAACAAAACACCTTTAAAGAATTTACAATTTCCATCCCGAACTTCTATTTAATATAAAATTCACCCTAACAATAAATCTTTGGAAGAAAATAAAGAGTTTTGTAAACAGATTAATGAATTGAAAAATTATTTGTTCAAAAAGAATATTTCTGAACAAAAAGAGTTTAATGATAAAAAGTAGAATGTTTGTGATGCTTGCAAAACGAACAGTTGTTTATTCTTCTTGTTTTGAAAAACAGCCTAGTGTGTTCGAGAAAGATGAAACTTCTAGAGTTAAGAAAAGAAATTCACTCCCTAAGAAATCAACTAACAAAGTTTCTTTTGGTTTTTCAGATCTAAATGGAAAGGTGAAAGGAGAGTGGAGGAGAAAAGTTTCTGAAAAGAAAGTTGTTGAAAATGTTTATGATAAATGTGTTTCAGGATCAAAAGAGGATTGTAGTGTAACTACTAGTGATTGTAGTTTGTCTTGTACTAGTTCTGAGAACAATAAATGTCAATTTTGTTTCAATAATTGTAAAACATTTGATAAGTCAAAAGTCATGACATTTGCTCGAAAGAACATTATTTTCAATCACTGTGGTAGCAATTCTTTCTCGTTTCACTCCACTGCTCCTAACCCAAAGAATGTCAAAAGCTTTTCTAAAGACAATTCTTTTTCTAAAGCCTCGACACAAGAAATTCATATATTCAAGGCTAACTCAAACAACTTTTCAAAGAAGATAGATTTTCATGATTTGAATGTTAATAAGGTTTGGAAATGGTTGCCTAAACCAAGGTATGAATGGCGTATTAAAGGCAAGGCCGACGATTTCCAAAAGCTAAAGGATGCTAACACGAAAGGACCCATCTGGATATGGGTACCTAAAGCAGAGTAAGTCTGTTTATTTTTGCAGGCCCGTCATTTATGGTTCATAGATTCTGGATACTCAAGGCACATGACGAAGTTCAAGAACTTATTGCACAACTACGTTGAACAGACTGCTGGAACAGTTGGATTTGTAAATTCTGAACTGAAAGGTTATGTCGGAGGGTATGGAATGCTTAATAACGACACTGTGACCATACAGAAAGTTCTATATGTGGAAGGACTTGATCACAACCTCTTTAGTACAAGTCAGTTTTGTGATAGTCTTTACCAAGTCAGGTTTACCATTACGCACTATCATATAGAAGATCCGGATGGTTCTGAGATTTTTAAAGCGGAGAGATACGACAATTTGTATGCGGTTAATTTTCCAACTCTTTTAGCAACCTGATCAGTTTGCTTAATTGCTAAAGAATCAAAGGAAGAATGTTGGATTTGGCATCGTCGTCTTTCTCACTAGAACCTTTAAGCAATAGATACTTTGGCGAGAAAAGGAATGGTCAAAGGTCTTCCAGAATTGCGATTCGAGAAGGATTCCTTATGTTTTGCATGTGAAATGGGAAAGATGAAACGAAGTTCCCATAAGGCCAAGATGGAATCTTCTTGCAAATCGCCTCTCAAGATGATACACATGGATCTTTGTGGCCCAATGCGTATTTAATCAATTAGTGTCAAAAAGTACATCTTAGTTATGATTGATGAGTATTCCAGATACACATGGTTAGAGTTTTTGATAGCCAAGTCAGATGCACCGAAGTTAATTATTGCCTTTATCAAGAAAGTGCAAGTTTTGTTACAACTTCCAATCAAGAAGCTGTGAAGCGACAACGGCACTGAATTCAAGAATGAGACTCTACAAGGATATATATAATTCGTAGGGATTTCTCATAATTTTTCTGCCGCTCGTACGCCTCATTAAAATGGAGTTGTAGAGCGCAAGAACCGAACTTTAGTCGAAGCTTCTAGGACTATGTTGGCTTACTCCGGATTTCCATTGTATTTGTGGGCTGAGGCCGTTGCCGCCACATGTTTTACTCAGAATCGGACAATAATTAATAAGCGTTTGAATAAGACAACATATGAGATTATAAATAAGAGAAAACCTAATGTCAAATTTCTTTGTGTCTTTGATTGCAGGTGCTTCATTTTGAACGACCGTGACAATCTTGGGAAATTCGATAAAAAGGTGGACGAAGGCTACTTTCTTGGATATTCCTTGACTTCAAAGGCCTATAGTATATACAACCAACGTACCAAGACTGTTATATAAAGCGTTCATGTATCGTTTGATGAAAATTCGATTTTGACTTCTGAACAACAAAGTTCAGGACTCAAACTGAAAGGAAAAGCTTCTATTCAAGACAAAATTGAACCCATGTCCAACCAGACTAAGTCTTCTATTTCTAACTCTCAACTGTCTACATCTGAGTTAGATCTATTATTTTTTGATGCATTTATGGACATTTGTGCACATTTTGATAAATCTATTGCGTCCGCATCAACATCAGAGGTCCCTACTACAACTAAAGATATTTCTGGACCGTTTGAACTAGTTACAACAACTTCATTCGGTACTACAATGCCTACTGATTATGATCAAACTAATCATGGTTCTATTTTTGCAGATTCCAATTCTAGTCATGAAGTCCCTAGTACTTCTTCCGTTGTACCAGAACTACCACAATCATAATCACATGTGGATGAAGTTGCAACAACATCTAAAGTTGTTCCTACAATTGTGGATGAATATAATGAGCAAAACACCAGAGTTATTGTTCACCCCCTGCCTAGTACCACACGTTAGACTAGAGATCATCCCCTTCATAACATAATCGGTGACGTCAATAGTGGAGTTAAAACCCGTGCATCATCAACTAATTTTTGTTTATATTCCAGTTTCCTGAGTTCCCTAGAGCCTAAAAAGGTTTCGGAGGAGCTTCAAGATCCGTATTGGATACTTTCTATGCAAGATGAGCTACTGCAGTTTGAACGGAACAAGGTCTGATGGCTAATCCCACTACCTAAAGACAAATTAGTTATCGGAACTAAGTGGGTCTTTAGGAATAAAAAGGATGAGGCTGGAATTTGTTGGGTCTGAAATATGCTAAGTCCAGTTAGTACTGCTAAGTATTGAAGATTACTACTACTGAAGATATTAGTACTGCTACTTGAAGATTACTACTGTTAGTAGTTAGTACTGCTTGAAGTGTTAATACTGCAAGTTGGAAGTTACTACTACAAGCATGGTTAGTATTGCTATTGATAAGAAGATGAGGCTGAAGATTAATACTGCTTATGATGATAAAGATAGATTGGTTGCTTAAAGCGAAAGACAAGGAGATTGAAGATAATTATGGACTGGATGCTAAAGATCAACTTTAATTTAATAATTATCTTGTAATCTGTTTTGTATATATAGTCTAGAAGTCTTTTGCTTATGATAAATAGAGATACAGAGATATAGAGAACATACGTATATTGTTTTAGAGAGAATTAGCCTCAAGATTCTTAGTAGTCCTTTCATTTGAGAAGTATTGAACGTCTGTTGAGCCTGTTCAACAGATTGAGGCTTTGGTTGTAATCATTAACTTAATTCAATATAACTTGTGATTTGATTCATACACTGTTTCGTTGATTTATTGTTAAAGTGTTATTCCGCAACGTTTTTAACATTTTCTGAGTGTTTAGTTTAGTTCTTGTTTCGAATTTCGATCCTGACAAGTGGTATCAGAGCTAAGGAACTCAGAAAGCAATAATCATCATGGACGGATCACATGACGGTGTTCTTGTTTCAAAGGTTCCCATGCTCAAACCTATTGAGTTTGACATGTGGAAAATCAGGATCAGGCAGTATATACTTCTTACAGACTACTCAATGTGGGACATCATTGAGAATGGTCCCTCCAATGAAGGAGAGATGGGAGCAAATGGAAAAAGACCTCCACCAAAGACTGATTGAGAAAGAAAGATGAGGCAGATTGAGATGAAAGCCTTGAGCACTCTGCTCTTGGCAATTCCTAATGAATATCAACATCAGTTTTGCAACTGTGCTGATGCCAAAATCCTGTGGAATGCTTTCGAGAAGAGATTTTCAGGCACCAAAAGCACTAAGAGAAATCAGAAAGCAATTCTCAAGCAACATTATGAAAATTTTATGTCTACAAAGAATGAGTTTATAACTCAAACCTTTGATAGGTTCAACAAGTTGATTGGAGAATTGGCCACTGTTGTTGTCAAGATGGACGAGGATGATGTCAACAGAAAGTTTCTAAGATCTCTTGGTGAAGAAAGGGTAATGTATACAGTATCATTCAGGCAGAATGATAATATGGAGGATAAGAAACTTGATGATCTCTACAATGATCTCAGGGTGTTTGAAGCAGAAGTTGAATCTAAGAAGAAGCCATCTGGATACTCTCACATTGATGCTCTTCTATCATCTACTACTGATTCTTCTGCTAGTACTGAATCAGTTAATGCTGGTCATGGCTCAAAGCAGGATGGATCCAATGATTCTGTTTTGGAAGTTTTCCTTGCTAGCCATGCTAAATCTACACTTATTAATGATGATCTGGAGCAGATCAATGTTGATGATCTTGAAGAGATGGACATCAAGTGGCAAATGGAAATGCACACCATGAGAATCAAAAGATTCATTAAAATAACTGGAAGAAACAACTTTGCCATGAGAAGAGAAGATGGTGCTGGATTTGACAAATCCAAAAGTGGAATACTACAAGTGTCATAAACTGGGACACTTTGCAAGAGAATGCAGAGGGGGAATCTCTCAACAGTATGGGAGCAACAATCAACAATCAAAGTCCACCAACAACTGGAACCCATCTCAAGCACTTGTCTCACAAGATGGAATGGGATTTGATTGGAGTGATCAAGCAGATGAGGCAATTCAGAATCAAGCATTAATGGCTGAGGTTTCAGAGTCTTCAAGCACTGCAATTTCCACAGAGGTAAAATCTAAACTTTGCTCTAAAGCCTGTCTTGAAACTGTTAAGAAGTACAGGGATCACAATCAGAGCATGTGTGATGATCTTAAAAGGTTGGAGAAACATAGGAGAGAGTCTAATTTGATCATTGTGAATTTTGAAGAACAAATTAAGGCATATCAGGCCAATGAACTTCAACATTCATATGATCAAAACTATTGGAAGTGGGAGAAGATGGAGTTAGAGATTAAGCTAGAGAAGGCTAGAGAAGAATGTGAGAAAGTTAAGAGTGAATTTGAGAAGGCCAAATTAGACATTGAGAAATTTTCCAAGGCCTCTAAAGCAATGGACACTTTACTCAAATCTCAAATTCATGATAAACTGAAGAGAGGTATAAGATACAATAACACCCCTCCACCCTATAACAACAACTATATTCCACCCACTTCAGACCTCTTAGAAAGGCAAGATAAGAATGACTTACCTGCAGGAGCCACGGAGGTAGATCCACTAGACACTGTAGTGGTAGAGTCAGAATCTGAAGAAGAGAACACTGAGGATAAGAATAAGGAAGACCAGAAAGAAATTCCCTTAGAAAATCATATTCTTACAAATGAAAAGGGGGGTAAACCATTTGTCAAGAGTGAGAAAGCAGAGAAGTTTAAGATTGGGGAAGAGACTGTTAAGAGTGAGAAAGCTGAGACCTCCAAGAAAGGGAAGGAGAAGGTACATGGAGATCACTATATGCAAACTACTGTTGTAAATCCCTGTACTTGTCAACAGAACAAGCCCCATCAACATGATAAAATAAGGGAAATAAGAGAAACAGAAATAACCAGTGGGCTCAAAAACAGGGAATTGATCTAAGCAAAGTTAATAGACCAAAGCCATGTTTTATTTTTGGCAAGTTGAATCATTTAGCCAAACACTATTATTTCAATCCTATTAACCAAAGATTTACTTTTCAAAGAAAACATCAAAATTCTGTTGGTTATAGGAAGCAATCAAGAAGATCAAGGAACCACATGGCTGAGAATGTGAGAACAGCACCAATGAAAACTGGTACTGCAAAATCTCATATTCAAAATAAGTTTGCTAAAACAAAAGAAAATACTCCAAACAAATTAAGGAGTAACTCAAAGAATAGAAAATCAAGCAACTTTGTCAAAATTTGGGTTCCAAAATACACTAAATCTGTTAGTACTGCTACCTCAAATAGTACTGCCAACAGAAATATTGCTGCTGATAGCAATACTACTGTTGACCAAGTTAGTACTGCTAATAAAGTTTGTACTGCTAACAAAGTTAGTACTGCTGACCAAGTTAGTACTGCTAACAAGGATAGTACTGCTACTAGTGTTAATACTGCCAAGCCTATAATTAAGACAAAGTATTCCAGCCATGAGATTCCTGACTCTGATCATCTCATCAAGACTAAGCTTAATGAATATGAGTATGTTGATGAGAAAGGGCAACCCAAGACCACTTTGGCTTGGGTTCCCTCAAGAAACTAACTGTTTTATCTTATGTGCAGGGTAACCAACAGCTCAAGGGGAAGAGCATTTGGCATGTAGATAGTGGTTGCTCTAGGCACATGACAGGTAACATGTCCTGCCTTCAAAATTTCAAAAGGTTTGATGGAGGACGTGTTGCTTTTGGTGACAATCCATCAGGAGGTAAGATAAGTGGTAAAGGTATGGTTTCAAAAGGTAAGATGACTTTTGAAGATGTTTACTATGTTGAGCAATTGAGATACAACCTGTTAAGTGTATCATAGGTCTGTGACAAGAAACATAGTATATTATTTAGTGATACTGAATGTATTATCCTTGCTCCAGGATTCAAGGTAGTTGATGAAAATATGATACTACTTAGAACTCCTAGAAAGGATAATGTTTATTGTTTGGACTTAGAGAGTGTTTCATCTGATTCATCACTAAATTGTTTGTTTTCAAAAGCTTCTTTAGATGAATCATCTCTTTGGCACAGAAGGATGTGTCACATGAATTTTAAAACTATGAACAATCTTGTGAAAAACAACCTTGTGAGAGGTTTCCCTCAAAAAGTGTTTTCATGTGATTATCATTGTGTTGCATGTCTTAAAGGCAAGCAGTACAAAACTTCTCATAAGTCCAAAGAAATAAACACAATCTCTTCACCTCTTCAGTTATTGCATATGGATCTTTTTGTTCCTACAAATGTGATGAGTATTGGTAAGAAATCCTATTGCTTGGTCATTGTTAATGACTTCTCTAGATTTACTTGGGTATATTTTCTAAGGACTAAGGATGAGACAAGTGGACTGATCGAATCCTTTGTCCTTAGGATTGAAAACCAAACAAATCTAAGAGTTAAAGTCATCAGATCTGATAATGGAACTGAGTTTAAAAACAGTGACTTAAACAACTTTTGTGAGACTAAAGGTATTGAGAGACAATTCAGTGCTCCTAGGACTCCTCAACAAAATGGTGTTGCTGAGAGGAGAAATAGGACATTGATTGAGGCTGCTAGATCTCTGTTGGCAGATTCAAAATTACCCATTACTTTTTGGGCAGAAGCAGTTAATACTGCTTGTTATGTCCAAAACAGAGTTCTAGTAGTCAAATCCCAAGGTAAGACACCTTATGAACTTTTCAAAAAGAAGAAACATTTTATTGGATTTTTCAAACCTTTTGGGTGTCCTTGCACAATCCTCAATACCAAATCTCATTTAGGCAAGTTTGAAAACAAAGCTGAGGATGGATTCCTTGTTGGATACTCCTCTCAGAGTAAGGCATATAGAGTGTTGGATCAAATAATTGTATTCAAGATTAAAGTTAAATTAGAGGGTCTAAACCGTATTTGTTTGATAGTTAAAGATTAGAGGGTTTAAAGTGTAATATGTTAATAGTTATTTGTAAATGGGTCTTAAGTCTATCAAGCCCATAAGCCCATAAGGCTTAAGTATTTAAAGTTTTAGTTATTTAGGTTTTAGGGTTAATCCTCATAATTATTATCATAATCATATTAGAGAGGTAGTTGTTATTCTCTGTATTCAAGGGTATCAAGAACACACAAGGTTTAATCATTTATTCAAGGGATTGGTATGTTTTGTTAATCTTATTATCTCCTGCTTATTATTGTGTTTCTGTGATTGTTAATCAACTAGATTAAACTGGGACAACAAATGGTATCAGAGCCTAAAGAATCAAAATTTTCTTGATATTACTATTCATCGATCACTATTCACACGAAGTTACTGTTCATGGAGTTTTTTTTACTGTTCATATGATTTCATGAATCTATGTGCTTTTATGATTAAGATTGATCTGATTCGGTGAGTTTTATTCTATTTAAAATGGTCTGATTGATTAATTGCATTGATAATTATCAAGTGATTGAATTTATTGATTTTGTGTTTTCTGGGTTCATAAAGAAGTCGACACTGTGTTCTTCATTATTGATACATGAAAGTTGAAATTGATCTTTGTTTTTGCTTGAGTTGTGATCGATATATATATCTAAGCACAAAGATATAATTTTTGCATTCAATTTATGTGTTTTTGTGTGTTTCTGGGTCGATTATTGTTATTTGGGTCGAACACTGTCAAGAACATATCGGTCTATCACAGTTTATCGGTCGAACATCACTATCGGTCCATACCTTTACCGGTCATAGCATCTTACCGGTCGAATAATCTTTATCGGTCGAAGGTAGTTTATCGGTCTATATCTGTTATCGGTCAATACTTTGTATCGGTCAAAGCCAATACCGGTCGACTGTTTTCTATCGGTCGAAGACCAATTCCGGTCGAAGACCATTATCGGTCCATAGATTATATCGGTTCACATTAACACCGGTCGAAAGGTATATCGGTCTATTTTTGGTTTCGGTCTTAGTTTTTTACCGGTCGAAGCACCAATACCGGTCATTGCAAGTTACCGGTCGAGCATAATATCGGTCTTTACACTTTACCGGTCATAGCAACTTACCGGTCAAGACCAATACCGGTCAAAAAAAGTTTCCCAGTTGAAGCTTCTTACCGGTCGACCGCACCACCCCGGTCAACTCTAGATACCAGTCGACACATTTCCGGTCGGCTAGATACCGGTCTAAGAAAACACCGGTCAAGCACATCGGTCGAGCAAAATTTGTCTTTTTGCATACTTAGACAAAACTTTGCAAACTGTAATATGGCCTCTACAAGTCAAAAAAATTTTCTCTAGGGGCGCTGCCCCATACTCCCGCAAGGGCGTTGCCCCTTGACCCCAAATTTTTTTGTGCTTGATCAAAAAAAAATTCTCTAGGGACCCCCGTGCTAAGTCTGCGAAGGGGGACAAAAGTTTTGTGCTTGATCAAAATTTTCCTAATTTCATTCTTCAGTATTATTTCTTTGTGTTTTATACTGTGCAAATTCTGCACTTAATTATTTTTTGGAAAATTATTTTTCTAAAAATTTTTTAGTGTGGTTTTTCTCTTGATTCTAACGATCTCATCTAGTTGGTTGTCTTGGTACAGATAAGTTTAATTACTAACAAGTGGTACAGCTAAGATGTCGAATCAGCTTCTCTCAATGGGCTCTAAGGTCAAACCTCCGGTCCTCATGGCTAATGAGTATCAGCAATGGAAGACCAGAATGATCCAGTTTTTGAATCACAAGAACAGAGAATTCATGAAAGCAATCATTGATGGTCTACAATCTCCAATGATCACAGTAAAGGGTCAAGCTGAAACAGAAACCTCTCCAGAAATCCCTGACAGAGAGGTTCCTAAACCTTATCAATTCTTCACTGAAAAGCAGAAAGAACAGTATAAGATAGAAGAAGAGGCTTTAATCTATCTAACAATGGCAATCCCAAACGACATCTACAATCGTGTAGACAGTCAGAGCACTGCTAAAGCAATCTGGGACGAACTAGCAAGACAGTTTGAAGGAAGTGAAGCCTCTATCCAAGCTAAGCAGAATCTATGCATAAATGCTTACGAGGGATTTCATGCAAAAGAAGGAGAGCTACTACTAGATACCTACAACAGGTATAACATCATTCTCAATCACTTGCGGAGGAACAATATCGCTAAATCTGCTTCTGAGATAAATTACAAGTTCATCAAGAATCTGAATCCAGAGTGGAAGAACTTTGCCATCAACCTCCAGATGTCCAAGAATATGGCTTAAGAAAATGTCACTGATATCTTCTCTACTCTTGCTCCACATGAGGATGAGGTGAGATCTATTAATAACGAGTCTAATAATCTGAAGGATTATGTGGCTCTCATAGCCGGCAAAGGCTCTGTATCCTCTGCAAGGTCAAAGAAAAAGGTGTCTAAAGCTCTAGTTACCGAAGTTACTGACTCTGACTCTGCTTCAAGTGATGAAGAACTGGAGATTGATTATGATCCAGATATTCAGAAGTTCTCTGAGGACTTGGCTCTAATTACGCGACGATTCAAGAAGACCTTTGGCAAAAAGAGATTCTATTCAAAGCCAAAGTATGATGGATAAAAGAAAGAGAAGTCTGAGATGCGATACAAGCCGAGGCATGGAAGAAGAGAGGAAGGACGAGAAGACAGGAAGGAAGATAGAAGAGAAGGAAAGAGAGAGGAGAAGCGAGAATAACGAAAGGATGATCTAGGAAGATGCTACAATTGTGGCAAATTTGGGCATTTCTCAAGAGACTGCAAGTTCAAGAAGGTAAAGAACTCAGAGTACTACGCAAGAAAGTCACTCATTGCCAAGAAAGCTGAAGAAGGAAAAATGCTAATGGCTGAAGAAGAAAACTGGCTGTATCAAAGTTTCGATGACGAGGAGCAAGCACACAGTATCTTATATGTCAAAGCTGGATGGTGACGATGAAGATTCTGAGGCACAATCCGAAGATGCAAACTCTGAGGTAAGTGATAATTCTGAACTTATTGAATCTTTAATGGCCCAAATACATGGTATGAAAGATGAATTTGCTTTACTGAAAGGCAAACTTAGCTCTGCACATCAATCTGTCTTAAGCTTTCGTGATGAAAATGCTATATTAAAAGTGGTTGTGGAAGAAAAAGAAAAGGAAAAGGATGATTTATAATGCTGAAAAAGCGTCTTTAAAAGAAAAAATATTTGGCTTAGAAATGGATCTTGTGAATCTTAGTGCTGAAAAGGGTGAGTTTCAAATAAAATTTGAAGTTTGTTATAAAGAAAGAAATGAAGCTTTCACCAAAATCAAGCAACTAGAGGATATTAATATGAAACGAGGTCAGACTGAGCAAACATTAAATCTGTTGACCAATAAACTCAAGACGAAAGGTTTTATAAACTAAAACCAGGTTTGGGTGTGCCAACTAACGAAATTTTGAAAAAGGCACCGGAGCACCTATATAACTTTGATAAATTTGGCTCCGCAATCAGACCCATTCCTGACATTCGTGCGACTTTTGTTGAAGCGAGTTCTCCTAAACCTTCTAAAGAGACCAAAGGTCGAGAAGAAATGGGAAAGAACAAGTCTGGTGATACTGATTCTCAAAATCTTTTTAAATCAGTTGGTTTTACATATGGTGATTTAAATAAAAGCTATGAGACTCGAAAGATCCAATTTACTGAGTTTGAATCACTATTTACCACACCTTTCAAAGAATCAGTAAGCACCAACATTGTTCTACCTGAGACTGCATGCAAATATGATGAGTATGAATCGGATGTTGCTCCATCTACTATGCCATCAGTCTCAAGTCCCATTGCTTCTAAACCTTTACTTGTTGAAGAGGTTGAAGAAGAAAATGCTATCACGAATGAATCTTGTGTTCAAGATGATAAAAAGGAGTTTATTGAGTCCATGACTGAAGAGATATTCTCTGAAATGATGAATGCTTCAGACTCTGATCCTGTTTCTGATTTAAAGGCGTCAAATTCTGTGAATGATCATACATCTGAATTGATGAAGCAAATTGATATGTTGCAACAGTCTCTTGATGAGGTTGAAGATGAAAATCTTGATCTCAAATATAAACTTGAAAAATCTTTAAAAGAAAATCAAGATCTTTGCACAGAGATCAATGAGTTGAAAATTACTCTATTTAAAAATGCTTTAAATGATAAACAAATGTTCAATGATCCAAGCTGGAAGGTAAGAACCAATCCAGAATTTGATGCTCCTGCAAAACCTTCAGTTGTTTACTCTGATTGTCCTAAATATCCACCGAGTATTTTTGAAAAGGGCGAGACTTCAAATAGCACGAGAAAAGAACCACCCTCTAAGTTAGAGACTAACAAGGTTCCTGTTTCTGTTTCAGATATAAAAGGAAATGGAGTTGGGAGGAGTAAGAAGAATAAAGACAATAGTTTGAATAAGAATGATAGGTTATCTATTGAAACTTTTGCTTCAAATCGTTGTACTTCAGAGAGTGTTATTTTGAAAAGTAATTCTTTTGATGAACATGAATGTAAGATTTGTTCCGATAAATCTAAGTTTATGAATTTTGCTCGAAAGAATCTATATTGAAAACACTGATGGGACAACTCATTCAAATACTACTCCCCTCCAAAGTCCAAACAGAGTAAGCGAAAAGCTAAACTGAATATTAAGTCCAATTCTAATTCTGATTCTTCCCCATAACCCAAAGTGTTTCGAGCTAAGGTTGCCAATACCACTTCTAAAAAGCAATTTCAGGAATTAAATGTTATGATGGTTTGGAAATGGGTTCCAAAACCGCGTTATGAATGGAGAGTGAAAGTCAAACCAGATAATATTCTTGAGCTGCTTGATGCTAACCGCGAAGGACCCATCCTGATATGGGTTCCTAAGCAAAACTAATTGTCTCTTTTCCAGGCCTGTCGATTCTGGGTAATAGATTCCGGATGTTCACGCCACATGACAGGATTCAAGCACCTCTTACATAACTATGTGGAGGAGCCTGCCGGAGCAGTTAGATTTGCAAATTCTGAAGCAGAAGGACACGTTAGAGGATATGGAATGCTCGACAATGGCGTTGTGAAGATTCAAAGAGTATTATATGTAGAAGGGCTTGATCACAATATGTTTAGTACCAGTCACTTCTGTGACATGAATTATCAAGTCCGCTTCACAACCACTCATTTCTATCTAGAGGATCTCGATGGTTACAAAGTTTTCAAAGCTGAGCGCCATGGAAATCTATACTTTGTAGATTTTCCTACACTGTCTGTCATACGTCTAGTATGCCTACTAGCCAAAGCTTCTAAAGCACAATCGTGGACGTGGCATCGCCGCTTGTCTCATCAGAATTTCCGATCTATAGCGAAGCTACAAAGACAAGGTCTAGTCAAAGGTCTACTAGAAATGAGGTTCGAAAAAGACTCACTCTGTTCCGCATGTGAGTTGGGCAAAATGAAGCCTAGCTCATTCAAGTCCAAATCTGATTCATTGACCTCATCTGCACTGGAACTTCTCCATATGGACCTTTGTGGCCCAAAGCGAACAACATCTATCAACGGAAAGAAATACGTGATGGTAATGATAGATGACTACTCAAGGTATACATGGCTCAAGTTTCTTCGCAACAAGTCAGCTGCGCCAGAATTGATCATCGCTTTTATCAAGCGCATCCAAGTACGTCTTCAATTGCGAGTTCGAACCATTCACAACGATAATGGCACGGAGTTCAAGAATGACACCCTAAGGAGTTATCTTACTTCTGTGGGGATTTCACACAACTTCTCCGCAACCTACACTCCACAGCAGAACGACATTGTTGAACGGATGAATTGCACGCTTGTTGAAGTAGCTCGTACTATACTTTCATATTCCGATCAACCCATGTACCTTTGGGCCGAGGCAGTCGCTACAACATGTTTCACTCAGAACCGTACCATTGTGGTCAAGCGCTTTAATAAAACAGCATATGAGTTAATCAACAATCGCACACCTAATATCAAATTCTTCGTGTCTTTGGTTGCAGGTGTTATCTTCTTAAAGAGCGTCAAGGATTATCAAAATTTGATAAGAAAGCGGATGAAGGATATCTCGTTGGATACTCTCTGAATTCCAAAGCTTATCGAATTTACATTATTCAAACCAAGACGGTTGTTGAGAGCATAAATATCTCCTTTGATGAGAATTCTACAAGGACTTCTGGACACAACAGTTCAGAACTCGAAATTAAGGACAAAGCTTCTATTCAATCCAGAATAGAACTAGCTTCTCAAAGATCTACTTCTTCTAACTCTAACTCTACTTCATCTGAGTTAGATTTATTGTTTATTGATGCCTTTGATGATATTTGTGCAGATTTTGATAAAGGCATATCTACATCAATAACAAGTTCGGAGGTCCCTACTATTTCTGAAGACATGTCCGGACCGTCCGAAGAAGAAGTCACTGAACTTCATCTCCATCAGGTACAACTCAACCATTAGTTTCTGACTCTACTAATGTTGAATATGTCTCTACAGATAGCTCCTCTGGAAAGGAAGTCACGAGTACATGATGTCCCGAGTACATCTATGGAGCTACCTGCTGTGCACGATGAAAATGATGCGTCTAATACGCAACAACAAGTTGAATCCTTACCAAGCACACATCGTTGGACTAAGGATCATCCCCTAGACAATGTGATAGGTGACGTCAAACCGGTGTCACGACAAGATCCGCATCAACCAACTTCTGCATGTTTTCAAGATTCCTTAGTTCCTTAGAACCAAAGAAAACATCTGAAGCTCTACGTGATCCCTTCTGGATTTCTGCTATGCAAGACGAGCTTCTACAATTCGAAAGGAACAAGGTATGGCGCTTGATCCCACTACCTAAAGGTAAATCTGTTATAGGAACAAAGTGGGTTTTTTGAAATAAGAAAGACGAAGCCGGAGTAGTTGTGAGAAACAAAGCTCGTTTGGTCGCCAAAGGGTATTGTCAACAAGAGGGCATTAACTATGACGAAACATTCGCCCCGGTTGCAAGGATCGAAGCCATCAGAATCTTCCTAGCCTATGCAGCGCACAAAAACTTTACAGTTTATCAAATGGATGCAAAGTCAGCTTTCTTGAATGGCGTTCTGCATGAGGAGGTTTATGTGGCTCAACCTGAAGGTTTCGTTGATCGTCGTCACCCTGATCATGTCTATGTTTTAGACAAAGCACTTTATGGTCTTAAACAAGCACCGCGAGCCTGGTATGAAACTCTCACTAAATTCCTATTAGCTTCTGGTTTCACGAAAGGTACAGTCGATACAACCTTATTTCTTAAAAGGCAAGGTGAGGACTTGATTCTCATTCAGATTTATGTTGACGACATAATATTTGGGTCGAAAAATCAATAATTTGGTAAGAACTTTTCAAAAATAATGGAGACAAAGTTTGAAATGTCGATGATGGGCGAATTGAATTTCTTTCTTGGTTTACAAGTAAAACAATTACCCAAAGGAATATTTATTAATCAAGCTAAATACATAAAAGATATTTTGAAAAAGTTCAATATGTCAGATAGTTCAGTCATGAAAACACCAATGGCTACTGGTACACTCTTAGACGCAGATCCCTCCGGGAAACCTGTTGATCAAAAGGTGTATCGTAGCATGATTGGTTCTTTACTTTATCTGACTGCAAGTCGCCCAGATATAATGTATGCCACATGTTTTTGTGCGAGGTATCAATCTAATCCTAAAGAGTCGAACTTAACTGCTGTTAAGCGAATCCTTAGATATCTCAAAGGCTCTCCTAATCTAGGCCTTTGGTATCCAAAGGATTCCCGTTTTGATCTAACTGCCTTTACAGATGTTGATCATGCAGGATGTAAGCTAGACCGGAAAAGCACCTCTGGATCATGTCAATTTATAGGTGACAAACTTGTGAGTTGGACCTCAAAGAAACAAAACTGTGTTTCAACATCCACTGCCGAGGCTGAATATGTAGTTGTTGCTAGCTCATGTTCTCAAGTCCTCTAGATGAAAACATAGTTAAGGGACTTTGGATACAACTACAAGCGTGTTCCTATTTATTGTGATTCCAAGAGTGCAATTGCGATAACTACTAACCCGGTACAGGATTCGAAGACCAAGCATATCGATGTACACTATCACTTCATCAAGGATCATGTAGAAAAAGGTGACATTGAAATGCACTTTGTTTAAACTGACTTCCAGTTAGCTGATATTTTCACCAAGCCGTTGGATGAAAAGCGATTCCATTTTCTAATCAGCAAACTTGGTATGTTGAACATGTCTTAGACCTTACTCATGATTCTAGGGGGAGTATTCTAAATGCTAATCTTATGTTTTATTCTTCAACTGTTGCTAACAAGAGAGGAATCATTTTCACCAATGATTACCATTTTTCTTTTATTTATGCAGGTTTGTTCAAGTGACAATGGCTTCTAATCACATCCGATTAGAACCCGCACTTCAGTGCTTTATTTTTTCTGGTTAAAAAAATAAAAAAAATAAAAAAATAAAAATAAAAATCTTCATTTGAGGGGGAGCTTAATCGCATATAAGCTTCATTGTCTAACAGCTTACTTGAAATACTCCTTAAAGCTTAAATTATCAAACACTTTTTAGTTTGAGGGGGAGAATTGCATCGTCAAACATAACTGTTTTGAATTCTCCAATTTTTATTCTTCATGTAACTCTGTGTTGATTTGTGCTTTCATGTACAAAAGACTGTTGAACAACACATTCTTTTAGTAAAATACATGGGATTCAGTGTGTGAGCTTAACAGAACTTCCATGGATTCACGATAACCAGTGTTTCCTACCCCGGAAGTATTTCCTGAGTGATTGAGGGGAGAGGGGTCAAAAGAATTGAGTGATGGTGTGTGAAGAGGTAAAATGGAAAAGAGAGATTGGTTAGAAGTGAGCATTAAAAGAAAGAGGGTGAGTGAACAGAGTAAAAGAATATTAGACTCTACACCAAACCACTTTCTGAGTCGGGCAACCACATCTACTGATTGGTTTACATTCTTTGGTGACCATCATTGAAAAAGGCAACTAGCCCATGCCATCTCTTGCATACAACCCCACCAGCTACTCATTCTTTTCTCAAAAAGAGAATGTTTCACATTTTCTGGGGAAGCAGCACATATACTATTGGTTCTTCATTTGGAAGATACTAATATTGAAAAAGAATGAAAGTTGCCCCACCTTCGAACCCTTTCTCGTGCACATTGAGTTTATGTATAATTTGTTGTTGTCTCAACAAGTTTACATACTTTGAGCCTAAAATGAAAAGCAATCATCTGTGCTTAATTTTTTCATACACATGCACATGCACACAGAAATTTGTTTTCTGTCAGAACGTTCATAGATAACCATGTGTTATTCGATGATTGAATGGAAGACCTGGGGAGCCAACATCAAAACCAGTTTCTTATATAGTAACTTTGTGTTACTGACAGGCATTTTAACTGAGTCATTTGTTGATTCAGGGTTACAACTCTTAAACTGTTTGAATTTGCAAAGATTTAAACGGTTACTACTGACTATTTGAATCTGAAAAGATTGAAATAATCACTTTCTTCATTAGGAGAGACTGTTCTTATTTCACACAGGGCTCGGTACATGAAGACAGTGCTCAAACAGATGATCATATTCAAAGGGGAAGATTGTTTTGACAAGTTTTGATGATGATGCTTCTCACCACTCATCAAAAAGGGGGAGAATATTCAAAGAGGGAGAATATATTAAGGGAGAGAATATAATCTGAAGACTACTGAAGATTTTCAAAGATATCAAAGATTTGAAGATTTGAAGACTATTTAAAGATTTAAAGTTTTGAAGCTATCAACGTCATATCTGAAATTGCCAAATTTTTTTAATCTTGAATCTAAAGGGGGAGATTGTTGGATCAAATAATTGTATTCAAGATTAAAGTTAAATTAGAGGGTCTAAATTGTATTTGTTTGATAGTTAAAGATTAGAGGGTTTAAAGTGTAATACGTTAATAGTTATTTGTAAATGGGCCTTAAGTCTATCAAGCCCATAAGCCCATAAGGCTTAAGTATTTAAAGTTTTAGTTATTTAGGTTTTAGGGTTAATCCTCATAATTATTATCATAATCATATTAGAGAGGTAGCTGTTATTCTCTGTATTTAAGGGTATCAAGAACACACAAGGTTTAATCGCTTATTCAAGGGATTGGTATGTTTTGTTAATCTTATTATCTCTTGATTATTATTCTGTTTCTGTGATTGTTAATCAACTAGATTAAACTGGGACAACATAGAGTATTCAATAGTTCTTCCAGGATTATAGAGGAAAGTGACAATGTCAAATGCAATGAAAACACACCAAATCTAATTGGTACAGGTCCTGATTGGCTATTTGACATTGATTCACTAACTAATTCTTTGGGTTTTAGTAATGTACAAATTGCAGGAACAAGTTCAGAAAAGGTACAAGCACAGAAACCAGAGTTTGTTCTGTTCCCTATACCTACAGTTGATCCTGTTAAATTTTGTCAACAAGAAAAGAAGGATGATTCAGAAACATAGGATTCTGAACCAGAAAAGGATGAAGATGATAAAGGTGATAAAGAGGATGCTCATCATTCAGGTTCAGGAAACACAGGTCCTGAAATTTTGTCAGAAGATGATACTGATGAAGAAAATTCATCAGTATTTGGTGGAAACACTCCTAAAAAGAATGGCTCTAATCTGGATGCAAATATTAATGAGGAGGCTGCCCATCAAACAAGAACTCAGAAGAATCATCTTCCTCAGTTGGTGATTGGTGATATCAATTCTCCCAGGATCACAAGGCATCAAAGTAAGTTAGGAGGATTGAAAGACTTGCAGTCAGGATTGTTATCTTGTTTTCTATCTCATATTGAACCCAAGAAGGCCTATGATGCAATGAAAGAACCAAGCTGGATAGAAGAAATGCAAGAGGAGTTGCTGCAGTTTAAGCTGCAAAATGTGTGGGATCTAGTTGACCTTCCATAAGGACAAAGGGCAATTGGAACTAAATGGGTTTTCAGGAATAAGAAAGATGAGAGAGGTATAGTGATAAAGAATAAGGCTAGGCTTGTGGCACAAGGGTATACACAAGAAGAGGGGATAGATTATGAAGAAGTGTTTGCACCAGTAGCCAGAATTGAGGCAATTAGGTTGTTTCTAGCATATGCTTCTTTCATGCAGTTCACGGTATTTCAGATGGATGTTAAGAGTGCATTTCTATATGGGAAAATCGATGAAGAAGTGTATGTTTGTCAGCCTCCAGGGTTTGAGAATCCTAATTTTCCTAACAAAGTATACAAATTAAAGAAGGCACTCTATGGGCTACATCAAGCACCAAGAGCATGGTATGACACTCTATCTACCTATCTCTTGGAAAATGAATTTGAAAGGGGAATCATTGACAAGACCCTTTTCATTAAAAGGAAGAAGAAGGACATCCTGCTTGTTCAAATCTATGTGGATGATATCATCTTTGGATCCACAAAAGATTATATGTGCAAGGAGTTTGAGGAGCTGATGCACAAAAGATTCAAGATGAGCTCTATGGGTGAACTCACATTCTTCGTTGGGCTACAAGTTAAACAGAAGAAAGATCGCATTTTCATAAGTCAATCCAAGTATGTGCAGAATATACTTACAAAGTTTGGATTTTCATAAGCAAAGCATGCAAGCACACCTATGGAAACTCACAAACAGATTAATGCAGATCTTGAGGGGGAGGATGTGGATGTTCATCATTATAGATCTATGATAGGCTCCCTCATGTATCTAACAGCTTCAAGACCAGACATTATGTTTGTTGTATGTGTGTGCAAGATTTCAAGTTAGGCCTAAGCAATCTCATTGTCAAGCAGTCAAAAGGATCTTCAGATATCTCAAAGGACAACCTAGGTTGGGTCTTTGGTATCCTCATGACTCACCATTCGATCTACTTGCATATTCAGAGAGTGATTTGGGTGGTGCAAACTTGGATAGAAAGTCTACATCAGGAGGATGTCAGTTTTTGGGTGCAAGACTAGTTTCATGGCAGTGTAAAAAAGCAAACCACAGTGTTCACCTCTACAACAGAAGCAGAGTATATAGCTGCTGCAAGCTGCTGCTCACAGGTGCTATGGATTCAGAAACAGATGTTGGACTATGGTATTACTTTTCTTCACACTCCCATCTTCATTGATAACAACAGTGCCATAAACATTGTTAATAATCCAGTGAAGCATTCAAAAACCAAGCATATAGAAATCAGGTACCATTTTATTAGAGATTGAAATGAAAAGAAGTTAATTCAGGTTTTGAAGGTACACACTAGTAACCAATTTGCTGATCTATTCACCAAAGCTTTTGATGTGGGTAGATTCACATTCTTGGTCACAAGTGTAGGCATGATAAACACTGAATAAGCCTCTTTTGATTTTCTTTATATACCATTTATGTATAGCTTCTTTCATGCTTACTTTCTCATATTGTATTGTGCATGGTGCTGCTAACTATTTGTATCTAAGTGTTTCAAATTACCTTACTGATTAGAAACTTGGTACTTCTGGTTAAGTTAATACTTCTCTCACTATTAATCCTGCTGACAGTTCAAATATGGTTAAGTCTGGTTACTACTGCTAGGTAGTTTATACTTCCATTCAAAAGTTACTACTGCTTTCCTTATTTCTACTGCCACACAGTGTTAATGCTGCTGGTATGTGTTAATACTGCTAGTCTGTGTTAATACTGCTGGTATGTGTTACTAATGCTTATATGGGTTAGTTTTGCGGGCTTGTTAATGCTGCTAGGGTACTTACTACTGCTTTTAACTGAAACTCTCCACCTATAAATACCCTCTCTGACCGCCAAAATCCAAACGGCTCTTTGAATTTCCTGCGAGTTTTCATCCTCTCTCTCTCTCTCTCTCTCGAATTCTTGCTTCCCAGTGCGTAAACCCTAGTGTTGATTCGAACCCAAGAACGATGGCAGGACTGGATTTTGTTGATGATCACAATGAGCTTGCAATGCTGCAAAAACCCAAACAAGCTGAGGGTTTTCATGAGATTGTGGATTTCCCAAAATCCTCACACATCGCCTATGCGTTAACTGTCAATCCCACCATCTATGTAGAACATCTGTGACAATTCTGGACCAATGCCTCCATTCAGATTGTTAATGGCAATCAGGTCATCCAATCCAGGGTCTGTGATAAACCTATCACAATCATAGAAGCCTGCATTCGCACTCATGTACGTCTAGATGATGCCTCAGGTATTACTACTCTTCCAAAGGAAGATCTCTTCCAAGAAATAGGTAGAATGGGGTATGAAGGTCCTACTGAGGTTTAGAAGTTTTTCAAAAGCAAATTTTCACCTCAGTGGAGATTCTTTGTTCATACTCTTCCACATTGTTTATCTCGCAAGACAACTGGATGGAGTGAGTTTAGCAGTACAATAGCTTATGCTCTTGTATGCCTAGCTACCTCCAGAAAGTTTAATTTCTCTCAAATGATTCTGAATGATTTGCTGTCAAACCTGGATACCAAAACCAAAACCAAAAGATTTTATATGTATCCAAGGTTTGTACAAGAAGTACTAAACCAGGAATTGACGAATTTACCCTCTTTTGAAGAGGTGTATGTATCTAAACCTCCCAAAGGGAAGGTGTTTTCCAATATGAAAAGGCCTAGTAAGTACTTTTCTGGAAAAGACACACCATTGTTCTCTACAATGATGGGTGTGTCTCATTCCCATGGTGAGGCATCAGGGTCACAGCCTACATCTGACCAACCCACTGATGACCTACCCACACCATTCATTTCAAAAAATCCTCCTCAGATCCATGTTGTGAAGCCAATTTCCCCTATCACTCAAACATATGTAAGGAAAAAGGTACAGAAGGTTCCTTCCCTTCCTGTATCTTCACCCCAAAATCCTGCAAGCCCTCTGATGGAGCATTCTCCATTAGAGAATATCCAAAGGGAATCCACAGGGGTGTCTCCCAACCCCAAGAAGGTGCTCTCTAAGGAGAAGGATGAGCATGTGGGCAGTAACTCAAGAAGCTGGTGTTGAAGTTAGTGCACAAAAAGAAGAGAAACCATTTTATCTTGAAGAAAAGGAGAAGTGGTCATGATGTTTCCAAAAAGGGGGAGAATCAAACTGAAGTTGAGAAGGAAAGCTCAGTTGGCATGGAATATCAGTTTAAGGGGGAGATTAGTGGTAAAGCTGAAAAGAAGGTTGCAGCAGCAGAAACAGTGAAAGCAGCAGAAACAGAGAAAGAAGCATAAATTGTGGAAGCAGTAGTAACCAATGAACCAAAAGTAGAAACTGTCAAAGCAGTAGAAACAGAGAAATCAGCAGCAGAAACTGGAATGTCAATAGAAGAAATAGAGATTGCTGAGACTTTGGTGAAGGCAAAGCATGACACTCCTAAGGCCACTCAAAAGGGTAAGGGAGTAGTGATCAAAGAAGGAGAAACAGAGAAGAAAAAGAAAGAGGTCAGTATGTTAGAGGCAAAGAAGAAAGGGAAAGAAAAAATGGTTGAGCTTGTGAAAAAGCAGAAGCAAATAGATTTGGATGTTGAATTGGCAAAGGAGTTAAATGTACAGTTTGAGAATGAACTTGAAAAGGAGAATGAAATTCAAAAACCCAAAGACAGAAAGATTGCATTAGATTTAACAAAAAGGCTCAATGAAGAATATCATAAGAGCTTGAAACTGGCTGCAAAGAGGGTTACAATGAAAGCTTCAAAGAAAAGACAACCTTCAAAGACCTTCCTAGCCACATAGGAAAGGAGAAAAATTATAAACTTCTTGAAAGGATCAGTTGGAGTTCCTGAAGGGATGTTTACCAAAATGTCTTTTGGCAGAATATTAGAATTATACAAGAAGGAGATGGCCAAGCTTCAAGGAGACTTCAGTCAGAGGGTTGAATTTGAAAGAAATATGAAAGAAAGACATGATCTGAACATTCAGCAGTCTTTCCCTGACAGTGAAGAAGGCACTCCTACAAAAGAAAAGGCAGAAGTGAAGAAAGAAGAGACACTAGCTCAGAAGATTAGAGTTGTCAAGAGAATGAAGTCAATAGCCACCAAGACAAAGGCAAAAAGGCCTAGAATTAATGAAGGTGAGATAGAGCAGTAGAAACAAGCTGAGCAGGTTGAAAATCAAGAGAAGAGTCCAGAGCAATCAAGTAAACAATCATCAGAACAACCAAGACAACCTGAGCAGTTTGATTTATATATGATAGTGACAGATGAAGAACCTCTGAAAGTTGATCCTATCTTAGTGAATGCTCCAGAAATCATTCATTGGGATAGTCTGTTGGATAAAAGAACAGAATACTTCAGAATAAAGAGAATGGGTGACAAGTATGAGGTTGGACTAAAACTTGGGGCAAGATAATCAGAAGTTGTACCAGAGCTGATTTAGAAGAACTGTACAAGGTTGGACTAAAACTGTATGGTGACTTGTTGAAAGGAGCAGGGATGAGCCTAACAAAGATGGCTATGGAATATTTGTGCATGATGTTTGACCCTGTTAAGGTTGAATATCTTATCAAAGATGTGCATCATGAAAATGGATTTAAAATTATTGATCATTGGATGTTTTTTGAAAGATCTGGAGTCTATGTCATAACCATTGACAAAAACTTTCATGAGTATTATTTGGTTGATAAGGTGTATGACCACAGCAAATCAAAGTTGCAAGGGATGCTGAAAGCAAAGTTGGTCTGCAATAAAGGTTCAGATATGGCAGTGATTGTGATTAAAAGAACCATCAATCAAAGTTTGGGATTGGATCCTAATCTAGGAAATTGAGCAGTTATTTTGAAAGCATCATGAAGACCGCATTCTGAAGAACTTAACTTCTTAAATTGAAAAGTTAAGTTAGGGGGAGATTGTTGGGTCTGAAATATGCTAAGTCCAGTTAGTACTGGTAAGTATTGAAGATTACTACTGCTGAAGATATTAGTACTGCTACTTGAAGATTACTACTTCTAGATGTATTACTACTGCTTGAAGAATTACTACTGCTAGTAGTTAGTACTGCGTGAAGAGTTAATACTGCAAGCATGGTTAGTACTGCTATTGATAAGAAGATGCGGCTGAAGATTAATACTGCTTATGATGATAAAGATGGATTGGTTGCTTAAAGCGAAAGACAAGCAGATTGAAGATAATTATGGACTGGATGCTGAAGATCAACTTTAATTTAATAATTATCTTGTAATCTGTTTTGTATATATAGTCTAGAAGTCTTTTGCTTATAATAGATAGAGATACAGAGATATAGAGAACATACGTATATTGTTTTAGAGAGAATTAGCCTCAAGATTCTTAGTAGTCCTTTCATTAGAGAAGTATTGAACGTCTGTTGAGCCTATTCAATAGATTGAGGCTTTGGTTGTAATCATTAAGTTAATTCAATATAACTTGTGATTTGATTCATACACTATTTCATTGATTTATTGTTAAAGTGTTATTCCACAACTTCTTTAACATAGTTTCTGAGTGTTTAGTTTAATTCTTGTTTCGAATTTCGATCCTGACAGAATTGTTGTGCATAATAAAGCAAGGTTGGTCGCTAAGGGTTAGTGTCAATAGGAAGGCATAGATTATTATGAAACCTTCGCCCCTGTTGCAAGGATTGAGGCAATTCGGATATTCCTATCATATGCAGCTCACAAGAATTTCACGGTTTATCAAATTGACGTGAAACCCGCATTCTTAAATGGGATATTGCATGAAGAGGTTTATGTAGCACAAACCGAAGGCTTCGTAGATCCACATCACCCTGATCACTTCTATGTTCTTGTAAGGCATTATATGGTTCAAACAAGCCCTAAGAGCATGGTACGAAACTTTAACGCAATTCCTACTTGCCTCAGGTTTCAAGAAAGGTACAATTGATACTACCTTATTCCTAAAGAAACAAGGTAAGGATTTGATCTTAATACAGATATATGTAGATGACATTATATTTGGGTCTATAAATCCTAAATTTTGTAAACACTTTTCAAATATTATGGAGACTCGGTTTGAAATGAGTATGATTGGTGAACTGACATTTTTCCTTGGTCTTCATGTAAAACAGTCCCATAATGTTTCTTTATCAACCAGTCTAAATATATCTGAGATATTTTGAAAAAGTTTAACATGACCGATAGTGCATTAATGAAAACGCCCATGGCTACTGGAACGCTACTAGACGCAGATTTAGCCGGTAAATCTGTTGATCAGAAAACGTGCCATAGTATGATCGGTTCATTATTGTATCTTACGACAAGTAGACCTGATATTATGTTTGCTACTTGATCCTATGCGAGATATCAAGCAAATCCGAAGGAATCTCATCTTGTAGCCGTAAAACGGATCCTTATATATCTGAAAGGCACCCCTGAATTTGGCCTTGGTATCCAAAGGAATTTGTTTTTGATTTAACTGCTTGTTGTAAGCTAGATCGGAAGAGAACGTCTGGGTCATGTCAATTTTTAGGTGATAAACTTGTCAGTTGGACCTCAAAGAAGAAAAACTGTGTGTCCACATCCACTGCTTGTTGCAAGCTGTAATTCTTAAGTCTTGTGGATGAAGACGCAATTAAAAGACTTTGGGTACACCTACAAGAGAGTCCCTATCTATTGCGACTCGAAGAGCGCTATAGCTATAACAGCTAATCCGGTACAACACTCGAAAATGAAACATGTTGATGTTCGTTACCACTTCATAAAGGATCATGTGGCGAAAGGTGACAAAGAAATGCATTTTATACAGACGGATTACCAGTTAACTGATTTGTTTACTAAGCCTTTAGATGAAAAACGTTTTAAGTTTCTTATCAGCAAACTTGGTATCCTTAACATGTCTTCTTAAAGTCTGTTGATATCTCTTGCATGATTCTAAGGGGAGTTGATCTTAATGTTTGCATATGTCTAGGGGGAGTTAGAACATCTGCTTATATTTTTCGTATTTACTGACAAAGGCAGAATCATTTTATATGATTACCAAAATCTTTCTTATCTAGCAGGGAATAAGACTGTGACAATGGCTTATGGATAATATTGTTCAGAACTCGTACTTAAGAGTTTTCATTCTTAAGGGAGCTGAAAAGATAAATCTTATTCAGGAAGTTCTATTGTTTGTTTGAGGGGAGTGAGTTAAAATTTTCACTGTCATATCTTTAAAAGCGAGAATAGAATAGAACTGAAAAATTAATTTTCACTGTCATATTCATATTGTTCTTGTCTAATGATTTGACTTTTTACAGATATTAAGAAGGAGAATATATGATGTTTTTGTCAAAGGTGAGCTTAAAAGATAAATATTCATTTTAGGGGGAGTTAAGATTTCTACGTTGAAGGTATATCATTCTAAATCTTAATATCTATTACATTTTGAAAGAAGAACGACTTTCGGATGTGAAAAATGGTTTCTTAAATGTTCAAACCACTTCTTATTCTTTAAATGTTTTCATGAATTTAGAAGTGTGATTTTAATTTTTTTTCATATCAGTGCTTTCATGATCAACTGACCGTGTGTTTCTAAAGACTAATACTTGTGTATTGTCTTTTCATATACTGTCAAGTATTCTTACACACAATGGTTCAGTACTTTCATTGACTTTGTTATTACCATGTCTCAAAAAGATAAATCTTTTGATGGTAATACTCCCGTTTGAGTTCCACATTGTTTGAGTATCAGACATTATTTCTTTATCATGTGCTTTCATTGTTAATATGTTTATATTAGTTCATATAAACATCTTACTTCTTTGATATCCCAAGATTTTTTCTTCATGATATTTGATCTGATCGAATCATTGTCAGATTCTCAAAACACTTAACTTGATTTCATTTCATTCATTCATTTTACTTGTTTTGAGAGATCTTCAAAGATTAAAATGCCCAAATCTCTTTTAGGACAAAATACATGGGATTCAGTGTGAGAGCTTCAAAGAACTTCTATGGATTCACGTTAACATGTGTTTCCTACCCAAGAAGTTATCCCGAGTGATTGAGGGGAGAGGGGTCAAAAGAATAGAGAGCGGGTGTGTGCTGAGGTAAAATGTGAAAGAGAGATTGGTTAGAAGCGAGCTCAAATGATTAAAATAGAGAGATTGAGAGATCAGACTAAAAGAATATTAAACTCTGCACCAAATCTTTTCTGAGTCGGGCAGCCACATAATCTGTTGTTTCACAATTCTTTCATGAACTTCATTGAAACAGGCAACTAGCCCATGCCAACTCTTGTATTAAACCCCACCAGCTACTCATCTTTTTCTTAACAAAAAGATGTTTCATATTTTAAAGGGGAAGCAACACATAATCTATCTGATCTTTATTTGAAAGATTTTTATATTGAAAAAGAAGGAAAGTTGCCCCACCTTCAACCCTTTATCATGCATTTTGAGTCTGTGTAATACTTGTTGTTGTCTCAACAGTTTACATTATTTGAGTATGTTTAAGCTTTAATTGCTTCAATCATTCTACACTTGCACGAGCACACAAGGAATAAGTTTTCTTGTCTTAACATTCATAGAAAATTCCTTTGTGGTTTTTCAATGATTGAATGGAAGCCCTGGGGGAGTGAACATCAAAAAGCTCCTTTCCCATGTGCATTTGTTGTACATAGTGGCTTTGTGCTACTGATAGGCAGATTAACTGATTCATACGTTGAATCAGGGTTACCAATCCTAATTTGTCTGAATTTGCAAAGATTCGGATAAATACATTTATGAATTGACGGCAGAATGTTCATATCAGATCAGAGGGAGATCATATTCTCTTTGGAGGAGATTGTCTATCTCATGAAGACTTTGTTTATTTTAATATTTGGGGCAGATATTTCAAAGATGAAGTTGACGTTGAAATGTTTTGATGATTTTGATTTATCATCATTCATCAAAAAGGGGAGATATTTCAAGAATTTCAAATTCAGATTTATGTTGATCTTATCAAAAAAGGGGAGATGATTCAAAGTTAAATTTCAAACAAAAATCAAAGTCAAGTGAAAGTCATAAAGTGGAGAAAATTCAACTTCAAGTCAAAGCAAAGTCTGATGATTTTTCGAGCTAGCGAGATTATCTGAAAGATTGTTGCATTTTTGTGATCAAAAGGAGAGATTAAAGAAAGTTTCTTAGTTCTGAAGATTTCAAGTTTGTAATGATGAAAAGAATTTCAAAGAGAGAGATTGTTAAAGATTTGAAGCTATTAGAGATTCTGTATTGAAGATTTTGCAACTGAAAGATGACCTGATGATTAGTGTCAAAAAAATTTTAATCTTGAATCCAAACGAGGAGATTGTTAAGTCATAATTGTATTCAAGATTAAATGAGGGTCAAAGTTGTAAAGTTGTAAAAATGTAAGGGTTTAGTTGTTAAGTGCTTGTAAGTCAAAGTATTTGACTTTGACATTTAGATTGTGTTGTAAGGTCAATGTTGTTGACCATATAAATAGTGTTCTTTAGTTAATTGTCAAGAGGGTGTACGCTTGAGAGAATTCAGATTAGAGAAAGAAAGAGTGAAGAACATGTATGAGCTTTGAGAGAGAAATAGGTATATGAGTGTCGGAAATCTGTGTAATACATTGTTTAATGAATAAAAGATGATTTCTACACATTCATTGTGTGATATATAGCTTGGATCTGGAACTCTCAATCATTTTGGTAACAAGATTCACCAAATGAAACATACAAATTTATTCATCAGATGAAACACACAGATTCACTATATGAAGCATACTGATTCATCATAGGAAACACACAAATTCACCGTATGAAACACACAAATTCACCATATGAAACACAAACTAACCTTTTATTTCACCACAAGAAATCAAACACAAATTTAATATATAATCTATTTTCACCTAATGAAATCAAATACAATATGTGTCTATAATCATTGTTCATATCCAATAATAATAAAACTCAATCAAAATCAAACCAAAGACTCAAATCTGAAACCAAATTAAAAACCGACCTTACAGATCGATAATAGAATCAACCAAATTTCACGCTTCCTCCAAATTAAACCCTAACCTTTTTTTTCTTTTTCTCAATCCAAACATACAAATCGATAATCAAATCAATCCAGAGCAATACTGGAAAGAAGAACTTTCTAATGAAGACATGGAAACGGTGTCGCTCCTTTCCCGACGATTAAATTCCGGTAATTGATGATCACAAATCTTCATTTGGGTTTTTGGATTCTTTGGCCACCGCAAAACCACCATCCATCGCCACCACATCTGTAGCATTCTCATCCCTATACCATCCGTCGCTGACGATTCTTCTAGTTCTGTTTTTCCAAACGGATTCAAACGAGTCGGAGGAGGTCGATCTCCGGTAACTGATTCCAAGAACTAAATTATATAAGTATTCTACTATGGATCAATGACTCGTTAACTTACCCTAGAGAAATACCAGAAGCACGACAACACAGGGCGGTGGAATTGGATGGTTCTGGGTGGTTCACCGTCCGTCGGAATCATAAAAAAAAAAGAGGGGGTGGGTTTAGGATAGAAAGCAAATGAACCGAATGGCTAAATCGGGTGGGTTTGGGATTATAAACTCCAGGTTAAAAATGTATTTGGAAGAAGATAAGGATGGAAGGAGCTTAAATGGCAATATTACCCTTAAACTTTCAAAACTTTAACAATATTACAACAAATGCCATTGTTTTTAATGACCCTTGATTAAAACCCTTTAATGATTGAGATTAGTCCTCATGGTCCTCAATCTTTTTATGCTTCTCATTTGATTACCGTCCTATGTATATATAAGGCCAATCAAATATAAACCTCTTAAAGGTTGCACACCTTACAAACCATCATAGCCCTTCATTTATTATTTCAATGGCTAAGATGAAGCAGGGGCCAAAATTGATATTCTTAAAACTATTCATACCATATTTGTAAATTAAGATAGCATGGGGAGGGCAAATTAGGGAATAAACAAAAGGATGAAAATATGGAAATTTAATCTTAACCGGAAATATCTCTATTTTATCATCAACAACAAGATCGTATATACGCACATAATAGATTGCATATACGCATTTGGTGGTATATTTCATATGTGAATGAGTATTTGTGGTATATTTCATATGCGAACGAGTATATGCATTTGGTGGTATATATGCACAAAATAGATTGCATATATGCATTTGGTGTAATATTTCATATGTATGGGTTCAATGATGGGATTTATGTGGAATTTCATATATGCATATAATAAATTGCATATGTGCATTTGGTGTTATATTTCATTTGGTGTTATATTTCATATATGCATATAATAGATTGCATATGTGTATGTGTGTATTATGGACGATTAGATTGTTGTTACAGATTTAGCTCAAAATTAGGGACGATATAATTAAGGGAATAATTATCTATAACTAAACATTAAAATATTTTTTAACATTAAATAATCTAATTATATTATTACCCTTCTAGTTATTTAAAACAAAAATAATAAAAGAAGCAAAAAAAGGGATAGCTCAAGGGTTGAAATTAGTTTGTAAGGGGTCCAACATTTCAAGGGTTTGTATTTGATTTGCACTATATATATATATATATATATATATATATATATATATATATATATATATGCAGAGAGTCGGGTTCAAACGAGAATGATACATATTTAAAAGAATAAGATAATAATTCTAAGCCAATCATTTTATTAAATAATACTTTAAATAAAATTTTCTTAAAAATCGCCTAAAATGACATATGTGTCATTTGTTGTATACATATTATATATGGAAACTCATTTTTTTATATAGATTATGTAACAAATTTCATTAAGGTATTTCTTCATGAATTTTTTATATAATTTTTTACAACATTAAAATAAATGTGATTTATTTTTTCATTTTAAATATTTATTTTTATTGAATTATTATATTTAAGAATTTTTTACAATTTTTCTCAAAAATCAATTGTGATATCCACAATTAATCGACATTTTTTTCTTAAAAAAGACTCATTAATTTTCTTTTATGTATCATTATGTGATCTTATATATTTTAAATGTGTTGTACTACAGATCACATATGATTCTGTTTTCATTTTTTTTTCAATGTTAATTTAAATCATTGTTTTTCAAATTTTAATTCATAAATGATTAAGAAAACATTTTGAAAAAAAATTAATTAATTGTGAATCACATGTGATTTTGATGAAAGTTATGAATTATGTTTTGAAGTACATGTGATCTTATACATTAATTTTAATTGTGTTTTGTTCCAGATCACATATGATTTTGTTTTCATTATTTTTTTTCAATGTTTAATTTGAATAATTGTTTTTCAAATTTTAAATCATATATGATTAGGAAAACATTTTGAAAAAAGAATTTAATTCATTGTGAATCACATATGATTTTAATGAAAAAATCATGAATTACATTTTGAAGTACATATAATCTTATACATTAATTTTAATTTTGTTTTGCTACACATCACTTATGATTATGTTTTCATTATTTTTTCTTTTCAATGTTTAATTTGAATTATTGTTTTTCAAATTTTAAATCACATATGATTAGGAAAAAAATTGAAAAATAAATTAATTTATTATGAATCACATGTCATTTTTATGAAAATTTTAATTTTTTAAATATTATTTTAAATAAAAAAAGAATTATTTAGATGAAAACTAAATATGCTTATTTTAAATGAATTAAATAAAAAAAATTATTTAATAAAAAAATAAATTATATTAAATTTACAAATATATTAAAAATAGAATCTTAAATAAATATCTAAAATAACCTTTATATAACTAAATTACTTTTATACCCTTATTTATTTATTTTTAGAATTAGTTATTTAAGGTATTATTTAATAAAATGATTGACTTATAATTATTCTCTTATTCTTTTAAATAGTTAGCATTCTCGTTTGATCCTCCCTCTCTCTCTCTCTCTATATATATATATATATATATAGTCATAGGTTCAAATGGGAAATGTTAAGGGTGTGAGAAATAGAGAAGTAATTGTTACACCCTCAAAATTGGAAAGAACAATTAATTTAAAATTTTCAATAATACCTCAAAGAAAGATAACAAGTCCATACTTGAAATACTATTCGAGGTTTAACCATCAATAAAATAAATAAAGTCTTACACATAGACTAATTAAAGGTCGGATGTTACTAAATCCAAATACAAATTGTTATACCCAAGATAACGGTGGAAGGCTTCACCAAACTACTCAACCTCGAGCATAAATCTATTTCTCATCTCTTCACAGTAATGCTAGTACCATACCTAGCCGGGACCTGATGCACATGGCGACAAATAAAAAGGTTAGGCTAACGCCTAGTGAGTTCAAAAGTTTTCAACGTGGATAAATGTATCTTTACAAGAAAAAGAATGCAACTTAAATCATAATCTTTGAAAATGATTTACTTTAAATATGAAAATGACTCGTTTTACAATAACATGCATTTTTAAGGACGAACGCCCTACAACAAAACATTATTTATAAAGTGATGCAACGCAAAACTCACTCAAAACGTGAATAAACAACATACTCCGAATTTATAAAAACGTGGATAAAACTTTATATCCCAGACACCCAAAAAACAGGTGGGCATAAAACTTGAGTCATAAATCATGGAAACCAATCCATATAAATATAATATACCATCGAACTCATGGAACTAAAATTCAATACTCACGCGACCATAAAATGGAATGATATCCAGATGTTAAAGCATGGACAATTAAATATCTAAAATACTATTGGTCGGCAATGGGGGAGACCTGTATCCATTGAGAGTGGAGGAATACAAAAGTATGTCAATCATACAACGTTAATCATATGACACTTCATGACATGAAAGCCCAAGTGTCCCTACGACTCCTTTCAAGCTACACCAAAGAGACAGCTGACCTTGGTGATCATTACCATGAATACCACCCCTAAGGCCCGACACACTTAGGGACTACCTCCAAGGCATTACCTTTAAGAGGTGGAGGCCCAAACGTCCTTCAACACAATAGCACAACCGGACTCAGCCCTTCTAATGTACACTTGAAAGGTTCAGGTCATAAAACATGGGTCCTGGAATCCAACCACGCAATACCCAATTGACCATCAAATAAAGACTGACTTACTTACCTATGGATCCAATGTAACACGGTCTAAAATTACATGACTACACAAGAATGACCAACGCACTCAGGTATGTAATTACCAATAATATACCACAAGTTGCATTCATATGCAAATCACAAATAGGGCTCTACACTGAGCCATTAAAACCGGAAAAATGTCCTCAAGACTCTTTTAAGTCAAAACTGAGCTAAAGTGCTCAAAATCCTCTTTGACCGACAAATAACGTTCCCCAAATAATAAAATGCAATCGACTCACGTTATGCAAACACACACTCCAAAATACATGAATAAACTCTAATATGGTTTATATTGGGACACATTATTTTCCAAATGAATTTATACCATTTATTCTTTTAAAAACGTCCCATATCACAAAATTAAGCATTTCATCAAAAAAAAACACCAAAAGTGCATTTATGTAACACCCTAAAAATAGGGCTAACAAAAACTTTCCAAAAACGGAAATGTGGTATAAAAGTTGCCATAACAAGAGCCTCCCAAAAATGGGGAACTATAAAAATTTGTTAATTACAATTGTAATGTAACGGAAATAAGAAACAACCAACTAATCTAATTACAAAAACTTGTTAATTCACAAAAAATGCAACCCAAGTACTTTACCCCAAGCTCTCACCAAGGACCGACTATGCCTGCTTAGAAACGGCGTCGCTAGAACCTGAGATACACATCGACACCAAACAAGTGTTAGGCCAAAAAGCCTATTGATCATGTACAAGAAATAACATGTGAATCCCACATACAAATCTTATCAGCAGTTAACCATAAGTTCATTAAATGTGGAGTCAATGGGGGTGACCCATAGCACCAATCAAGTTCCACCTAAAGAGTCGATATACCTTGATGCCAACTACCACGAGTGACATCCGAAAGGCCTGGCACATCCGAGGACTACAACCATGGCATTACCCCGAATGGCGGAGGTCTAGGTACTCACCATCACGGTGGCACCCAAGACTACATCCTCCTAGTGTCTACTGACTTAGTTCGTCCAACATAATTTAATAGTAAGCCTCAAGGCACAATATGACCAAGAATATTCTCCATACCAACCATGGGCACAATAATACTATGTCATTTTATGTAAAGTCCTTAACAAGACTAATATGACCACACTTTAATCATGTAGCTTCAAACCCAACAAATGGTGTCCCAAATAAGATATCATCTCCAAAACAAGATACATATATTCATTTCCCAATAAGTCAAAACATGTTGCATATAAATATGTATTCATAAGGAAAACCCTAAATACTTAACATGTAGAGATGGGCATTTCAATTAAAGGTACATTAATAACAAGTAGAAGATTATGATGTGTATATAGTTTTGACAAAAGGTTAGTAAACTCACAATCTAGATTTTTGATTAAAACCTACAAAAGATGAAACCCTAGAAGTTGCCAAAGAAAGATTTGATGGAGGAGAGTGAGAATCTTGAAGAACACACCAATAAATGGCCTTGAATGAAGCTTTAATGACCAAAATTAATGGTTTACCAACCAAACCCTAGAAAATATATGTAGTATGTGAAGAAAACCTCAAAATCACCCCAAGAATGATTTTCTCGTTTTCTAGAAATCAAATGGTTGAAATCAGGTATCAGATTACATTTAAAACAAAAAACTGGACCACGCGGGTGACAATGCCCAACGACTTTAACCCTGGCATTGTCGTCGGGGCATTGTCGCGGTCTCACAACCACCCGCGATACACAGCCTGCGACTATGCCCAGCGAATTTGCCCAGAGCATTGTCGCTGGGACATTGTCGCCGAAGCCCCAACACCTACGGTACACCTTGGGCGACTATGCCTAGCGACTTTGCCCAGGGCATTGTCGTTGGGGCAATGTCGCCCCCCACCTGCAGGGCCTGATTTTCCTAACAAAGGGCAGCCGACTCACGCGCGGCTAACATTACCAAATATAACAGTACTACTAAAGTCACATAAGGCAACATGCATACAGATAAAAGCCTCAATTAGAAAAGTAATATAAAGGATAAATTTCACTTCAATTAATGAAGTAAAATTCAAGGCTTAACGGTTTCCCATTACTTACCTGAAATCTGAGTGTTACAATCCTCCCCACCTAATTAGGATTTCGTTCCCGAAATCTCACTCTAAGCGAACAAATGAGGATAACGATTCCTCATGTCATCTTCGGACTCCCAAGTGACGTTAGCACCACGATGGTGCTTCCATTGGACTTTGTCCATGACCACGTCCTTATGTCGTAACTTCTTCACTTTCGACTCCAATATCGCCTCCGGTTCTTCCACGCAACGATTTCCATTATCTACCTAGATCTCTGTCAAGCGGATCACACTTTCCTCATCGGCTAGGCACTTCCGAAGGTAACACATGTGAAAGGTAGGATGTATCCCATCCATCTCCGGTGGTAGGTCTAATCAGTACGCTTGTTGTCCGACCTTCTCTAAGATTACAAAGGGTCTAAGAAAACGAGGACTAAGCTTCCCGCGTTTTCCAAACCGAATAATCCCCTTCCATGGAGATACTTTCAACATGACACGATCGCCCACTTGAAATTCGACCGGTCTTCTCTTCTTATCCGCATAACTTTTCTGTTGGTCTTGAGCCGCCTTCAACCGTTCTCGAATTTCTTTCACTTTGTCTGCCGTTTCTTGAACGATTTCCGGTCCGGTGAATTGCTTCTCACCCGCTTCAAGCCAACAAACCGGGGTTCTGCACTTCCGTCCATATAACGCCTCGAACAGGGCCATTCCAATGCTAGAATGGTAATTGTTATTATAAGCAAACTTCACCAAAGGTAGATGCGAGTCCCAACTCCCTCCGAAATCTATGACACATGACCTCAACATGTCCTCTAGAGTCTAAATTGTTCTCTCTCTTTGACCATCCGTTTGAGGATGGTATGTCGTGCTCAGATTTAATCTGGTGCCCAACTCTTTCTGTAAGCTAGCCCAGAAGTTTGATCTGAACCGACTGTACCGATCTGACACGATGGACTACGGAACGGTTAGCCAATTTCTCCTCCACACCACTTCATCAATATAAAGCTTAGCCAATTTCTCCATTGGCAAGGTCTCTCGCATCGCAAGGAAATGCGCACTCTTGGTTAGTCGATGCACGATCACCCATATTGTGTCATGACCCCGCAAGGTCTTCGGTAGCTTTGTTACAAAATCCATGGTGATATTGTCCCACTTCCACTCGGGAATGGACAACGACTGAAAACTCCCGTACAGTCTTTGGTGTTCCGCCTTGACTTGAAGACATGAGAAACACTTCTCCACATAATTAGCCATGTCCAGCTTCATCACCGGCCACCAATAGTTCAACTTTAAGTCTCTATACATCTTGGTGCTACCGGGATGTATAGATTATTTTGACTTATGCGCTTATTCGAGGAGTAAATCCCGATTTCCACCAAACTTTGGCACCTAAATTCTCCTTTGGAAGAGTTTAAGTCCCCGACCATCTTCCGTCAACAGTCCGCTTTGCTTCACCATGACTTCGGATTTGAGATTTTCTTCCTGGAGCGCTTCCATCTGACTCGTCTTGATGTTTCCCAAGAGACTCGATACTACATCGATTCTTGTGAGGGATAACTTAACACCTCCTTCATAACTCATTCGGCTCAACGCATCCGCCACCACGTTGGCTTTACCGGGATAGTAGAGAAAATCACAATCATAGTCCTTTAGCAACTCAGGCCATCTTCTCTGTCGCACATGGAGTTCTTCTTGATCGAAGATGTACTTAAGACTTTTGTGATCAGTAAAATGAGTACACTTCGTCCCGTACAGATAGTGTCGCCATAACTTCAGTGCAAAGACCACCGCCGCAAATTCCAAGTCATGAGTAGGGTAGTTCTTCTCGTGAACTTTTAGCTATCGTGACGCATAAGCTATCACTTTTCCCCGTTGCATCAGCACACACCCTAAACCCATCTTGGAAGCATCGTTATACACCACGAAGTCATCCGATACCTCGGGCAGGGATAGGATAGGGGCTTCGCACAATCTTTTCTTGAGCGTTTGGAAAGCTTGACCTTGAATGTCGGTCCAAAGAAACTTGACATTCTTCCTTGTAAGAGAGGTGAGTGGCGAAGCTATCTTAGAGAAGTCTTGAATGAAACGTCTATAATATCCCGCCAAACCCAAGAAACTTCGAATCTCTGTCGGACTCGTTGGCGGTTCCCAACTCATCATTGCCTCTATCCTTGTTAGCTCTACCTTCACCCCATCTTCAGACACCACATGGCCCAAGAACTATACTTCTTTGAACCAAAACTCGGACTTTGAAAAATTCGCGTACAATTTCTCTTTTCGTAGAACTTCTAGCACCTCGCACAAATGTTCCTCATGCTCTGCCTCGTCCTTTGAGTAGATCAGGATGTCGTCGATAAAGACAATCACGGACTTGTCTAGGAAAGGGCGACACACGCGGTTCATCAAATCCATGAATACGGCCGGAGCATTGGTCAAGCCAAAGGGCATCACCAAAAACTCATAGTGCCCGTACCTCGTCCGAAAAGCCGTCTTCGGGATGTCCTCCTTCTTCACTCTAGGTTGATGATATCCGAACCGAAGGTCGATCTTCGAAAAACACCGCGCCTTGAAGTTGATCAAAGAGGTCGTATATACACGGAAAGGGATACTTGTTCTTCACTGTGACCTTATTGAGCTCTCGGTAGTCTATACACATTCTCATAGACCCATCCTTCTTCTTTACTAACAAGACTGGAGCTCCCCAAGGTGATGATCTCAGTAGAATGAACCCCTTCTCTAGGAGTTCTTGAAGTTGTGTCATCATCTCCCGTATCTCCGTCGGGGCCAAACGATAGGGTACACAGGCTATCGGAGCCGCTCCCAGGGTCAGGTCGATTTGAAATTCCACTTGGCGTTCCGGCGGTAACCTGGGTAAATCTTCTGGAAAGACATCCGGGAAATCTTGTACGATCTTCAACTCTTCTACTGACTTTTTCTCTTTCTTTGAATCCACCACGTAAGCTAGGTATGAAGGGTAACCCTTTGTTAGAAACTTACGAGCCTTAAGGAGGAGATGATAGGGTTACTTCTCTTCCCTTTTTCTCCATAGACGGTGACCACACCACCCTCTGGCAAAGGCACACGAATAATTTTCTTGGAACAAAGAATGTCGGCCTTGTGCTTTGACAATCAATCCATGCCTATGACTACATCGAAACCACCTATGGTCATCGGTAACAAATCTACATCGAAGGAACTGCCATCGATCTCTAGAGTAAAACCACAGAAACAATCTTGGATGATCACTTGATCTCCATTAGCTACTTCTACTACTAGTGCATCGGGAAGGACACTAATAGGAGTGACGAATTGCTTACAGAAAATAACTGATACGAAAGAACACGTAGCACCTGAATCAAATAATACACGAGCGGGTAAGGAGTTTACTAGGAACGTATCCGAAACCACATCGGCCGTCTCCTTTGCCTCCTCGGTAGTCATCCGAAAATCTCGGCTTGTCGCTCTCGCCGGTTGCTCGACCCTTGTCGTCGATCCCAAAGAACTTCCACGGTGACCACATACAATCTTCGGACAATCCCTCTTCATGTGTCCCGGTTCCCAACACTCGAAACATACCGTCCCTTGGATAGGGCAATCCCAAATCGCATGGCCCTTCTTGCCGCACTTGACACATTCAACAGAACCCTGGTGAGGTTTGGGGTCGCATGGTCCAGAGTGCTTAACCTTGCACTTGTGGCACCATCGTGTCTCACGACGATTGTCACCAACTCCTCCACCCACAATTGGCTTAGATTGACGAATGGGACCAGACGACCCTTCCCACTTTCTCTTTTCTCCCACTGCAACTCTCTCATCCTTTTCTGCCTCCAAATCGTCTTCTACCAGCAAGGACTCCTCGATCACATCCTGAAGGGTCAACCCTCTAGCATTTCTCACTGTCGTCCTCATCCTGACCGGAAACCCATGCTGGTAAGCTTTGATCTTCGAACTCTCATCAGGGACGAGATGTCCCACCAAGTTTAACTTTTCCAAGAAAAGCATGGAGTAGTCGGTAACGGACAGAGCCCCCTTTTTCAGATTCCTGAACTCTTCTTCCAGCTTGTCCAACGACCGCTCACTACAGTACTTGTCCATAATCTTTTGTTTGAAAATCGACCAAGTTAACTTGGCCAAAACTTCGGGAGTGAGGGCGGACCGTGTGAGATTCCACCAAATCAGGGCCTCACCCCTCAGTAGTTGAGAAACGAACTTCACCCGCTGTGAGACATCGCATTCACTAGATTCAAAATCCATCTAGACTTCCTTCAGCCAATACATACAAATAACTGGATTTGTTGAGCCTTAGAACTCCTTCGGGTTGCACCCCACAAAAGCTTTGTAGATGCATCCCTTGGCCTTTCCTTTGCTTCCGTTATCTCCTTGATCTTCAGTTAACACCACTGCCGGTACACCACCGGACCCCATCACGACATTCTCTGCCATAGTCTCGGGTTGTCGGTGACTGTTATCTCGATCTTCCAGAAGCTTCATAAAGAACTCCTGTTGTTGAGCCATGGCCGAGTTCATGGCTAGCATCATACTATCATGGATCCTTGTTTCCATAGTTACCTCTTCGATGGTCGGGTTGTTACCGACAAGGTTCACACGTGGGATATGTTCGGGTCCCCCTCCCAAGATAGCAAGTATGGGAGGTCCCGTAGATGTCTCGACCACAGGAGGTTAGTCAGCAGTAGATTCCACCTCCACGCAACCCTCTTAAGGGTTCGGTTGTCGACTCCGAGTGTTTACCATCACTATCTGCCATCCATGAACGAGAAAGGGATTGAGAAAAGACTAAGTGAGTTGAACGCATTGTACGTACTAATACACATTTCAATCATCATAATAACGACATTTACAAGCATACTTACGTAACAATGTATTCATAATACTAGTAGCTAAGTGAAATTATGAACATATCATACATAAGGATTCTTGTTACCACAATTACAACTCTTAATTTGTGTAATTCCGTAAGTCCTAACACTCTCCCCGCCTAGGACTTCTACCACAAGTGGGCAGTGAAGTAATAAAGTCTAAAGCTTAAGTTTAGATACGCTAAAACAATACCTAGTTCACTTAAACTAAAACTCTGATACCAACTTGTAACACCCTAAAAATAGGGCTAACAAAAACTTTCCAAAAACGGAAATGTGGTATATAATTTGCCATAGCAAGAGCCTCCCAAAAATGGGGAACTATAAAAACATGTTAATTACAATGTGGACCAACCTCCTTTGGTCGAGACATCTTATCAGCAGTTAACCATAAGTTCATTAAATGTGGAGTCAATAGGGGTGACCCATAGCACCAATCAAGTTCCACCCAAAGAGTCGATATACTTTGATGCCAACTACCACGAGTGACATCCGAAAGGCCCGGCACATCCGAGGACTACAACCATGGCATTACCCCGAATGGCGGAGGTCTAGGTACATACCATCATGGTGGCACCCAAGACTACATCCTCCTAGTGTCTACTGACTTGGTTCGTCCAACGTAATTTAATAGTAGGCCTCAAGGCACAATATGACCGAGAGTATTCTCCATACCAACCATGGGTACAATCATACTATGTCATTTTATGTAAAGTCCATAACGAGACTAATATGACCACACTTTAATCATGTAGCTTCAAACCCATCAAATGGTGTCCCAAATAAGATATCATCTCCATAACAATATACATATATTCATCTCCCAATAAGTTAAAACATGTTGCATATAAATATGTATTCATAAGGAAAACCCTAAATACTTAACATGTAGAGATGGGCATTTCAAATAAAGGTACATTAATAACAAGTAGAAGATTATGATGTGTATCTAGTTTTGACAAAAGGTTAGTAAACTCACAATCTAGGTTTTTGATTAAAACCTAGAAAAGATGAAACCCTAGAAGTTGCCAAAGAAGGATTTGATGGAGGAGAGTGAGAATCTTGAAGAACACACCAATAAATGGCCTTGGATGAAGCTTTAATGACCAAAATTAATGGTATACCAACCAAAACCTAGAAAATATATGTAGTATGTGAATAAAGCCCCAAAATCGCCCCAAGAATGATTTTCCCGTTTTCTAGAAATCAAATGGTTGAAATGAGGTATCAGATGGCAT
Source organism: Arctium minus (assembly GCA_954870635.1). Lineage (NCBI taxonomy): Eukaryota > Viridiplantae > Streptophyta > Magnoliopsida > Asterales > Asteraceae > Arctium > Arctium minus. The sequence goes on along the minus strand of OX941081.1, from coordinate 23,065,511 downwards.
TTAAAACAGAAGACTGGACCACGCGGGTGACAATGCCCAGCGACTTTGCCCCTGGCATTGTCGCCAGGGCATTGTCGCGGTCTCACAACCACCCGCGGTACACAACCTGCGACTATGCCCAGCGACTTTGCCCAGGGCATTGTCGCTGGGGCAATGTCGCTGAAGCCCCAACACCTACGGTACACCCTGGGAGACTATGCCTAGAGACTTTGCCCAGGGCATTGTCGCTGGGGCAATGCCGCCCCCCACCTACAGGGCCTGATTTTCCTAATGAAGGGCATCCGATTCACGCGCGACTAACATTACCAAATATAATAGTACTACTAAAGTCACATAAGGCAACATGCATACAGATAAAAGCCTCAATTAGAAAAGTAATATAAAGGATACAATTTACTTCAATTAATCAAGTAAAATGCAAGGCTTATCGGCTTCCCAATACTTACCTGAAATCCGAGTCTTACAATTTATACTCAAAAAGGTCTACTCCCATAAAATAAATCATTAAAATACTAATACTTATGATTTATTTATCAAAATGCATAAAATCCCAAATATGGGTGTTATGCAAAGTTTATAAAGTTAAACACTTCGAATAACCGAAACTCACCAAATAACTCAACAGTTGATAATTTCGTGCAAAACATATAAACATTTTAAAATGAACATTTTGGCATGTACACCGTTTTCACAAATCAACTTGAACTCACCTTGCTAGATTTAGGCTAAATCTAGATTTTTCCCCCAACTTGAGCTCCTTTGAAGAAACTTTGATCTTCAAGCAAAAAACTTCCATAAACCTAAATCCATAAATTTCCAACCATAAATATTCATATTCAAACATATAGAATCTTTCCCCAAACATTTTACATGAAGATATCAACTTATACCAAAACCCTAATTTCCATAGGTGAAGGAAGGAGAAGATTACCTTAACCACAAACTTGGATCCACCAATAATCAACTTCTAGGGCCACCAATATGAACCTCGTCCTTCAGATCTTCAAAAGGGTGGAAAGGGTTTTGGAGAGGGTTTGATGAACTCTTAGAAACCCTTGAAAGGTGGGAGATGATATGGGGACTCTAACTTGCTTCCAAATCCTAGCCAAAATGTGATAGATCACATTAGATCTTCAAAATCGATATCTTGAATGCTCCAAGAACCAAAATGAGGGAAGCGTCTTCGTCTAGAGATAGAGAGGGAATGAGTTGGGGAAGAACAAATGAAGGAGGGGCTAAAAATCGGGTCTTAAACCGGCCTGGGGGCCGACCACGATTGTGTCCCGCGATTGTGCCCTTGGCACTCTCGCAGGCACTATCGCTAGAAATGTACCGCGACTTCACTCCTGCCCGCGACCTTGCCTCGTTATAGTGACACATGTCATAGTCACGGGCACTGTCACCCAAGCAGTGCAGGACCCCAAAATCTTCCTTTTTCGTGCCCGAAAGCTCCCGATAATCTTTGGGTCTAAGGTAAAACATCCCTTAACTAAAAACTTCATTAGGCCAGGCTTCAAGCATGAATATATTTATCCAGTACAAAATTTCTTACCGAAAATTCTAGGTGTTACAATCCTCCCAACCTTAAAATGATTTCGTCCACGAAATATATTTCTCACGCCAGGCATTTCATTACCACTCTCAGCACTTATTGAGTTTCCTCGGTCCCCAAGAAGGTAATAAATTGATCGTAGACTTCAAAGAGGTCATTCTCCCATAATCCACTTCATCCTTTAGCTAAAACTTGATAATTTCCTGACGAAACTGTCGTATTGGATTTTCATGAAGGCCTCACATCTATTATCCACCTTGATACGTAACACTCATACTTGAGTGAAAATCGAATTTTACTGGAGAAATTTCTAACCATGCGATCTCGGTTGCCTCCCAACCTTATGTGACACGTAATACCCCAAGGGTAGCTTGTGGCCTCAACCTTCCACTGACTAAATCGTCTCTTTTCAACATAGTTCTGAATTCGTAATCCAATGGTCAACACCAAACCCGAAGAATTCCCAAAATTCCTTTATAATTCACCCTTGATATTGGTAGAGCTTGCCTTCCAAGGACGTGCCAGTACGCTCTCCAGGGGGTCGGTTAATTCAAATTAGGCGATTGCGCAACTCCACGCTATACCTAATCATCAATCATTCACTCTATAAAAACCTTTACCATATCAAGAAAATCTTAATCATCGATACTTAATCACCAACATTTAGTTTCCTTATAGCTCTACCATGCATTATGATGCAAACATCTCTCATAATCCAATTGGGGGTACTTCCAAGCATACCAAAGATCATTGACCTAAAAGAACAAGTCGTCTTGCACTGATCCGATCCCCAAAAAGACCTAAATTTAACACCTAATATGGAAATAAGAACCTCAAGTTATACAGCTTTACGAACAAGCCATAACATCATCATTATTCACGAATACCCATTAATATGGTACACTACCGACACGTAACATACTGTCGCACAATTAACCCACCAATTCAAATCCAACCATACGTACACAACCACACAAGCTTTTAACCTGAAGTTTTACCGAAAGAGAAAGATTTTCACTTACACAACCGGGAGAATGCATAATTCTAATACCTCAATTATCCATACGTGCATCGATTCATAAACTGAAACCCAAAATTCAAAACTGGCCACAAGTCGGATCATCCGACGCTTCAATTCCCAATGACTCCTCTAGTCCCTAATTACAACTCCTTTCACGATAGGGTTTAAATCTATAGCTCTAATGAGCACAATATTTTCAAACTAATATGCCAATTTGAAATTTTATAAAACTTCTAAATGCAAAAGCTTTATAACAATTAATTACACGTGTAAGAATCCACTACCATTTACTCGATTGGTGTGTAAAATGGTCACCAAAGCCACACATATAAAACCATTTCGAAATTCATTTGACCATTACTCACGTTAATAATGGAAATAAGAAAAGATGCACAACAAAATTTTCAAATGGAATCACTATGGTCCTAACATGCATCGATTTATGTCGTGTTCGAAAAATAACTTTCTACACTAAAACAATGTGCAACAAATGTTTGTAGAAACTCCAAAAGAAGAACTTCACGAAGTCATGTTCCAAAATTCGCTTCTTTAACCATATAATGACATGGAATAAAATTTCCAAAAAGACTCACACACATCAGTTTATATTCCAAACTTAGTAAAACGATAGGTGCATGCGATCTGATCAATTGTAAAAATAATTTAGATTGATTTCAAACTTTAGGCCACACGAATGAAATGCTCTTTGTCTCATAATAGTGATTAAAATGCCATGCATAACAATAAACCAATATAATGCATTGCGTGAAATAATAACAGTAAAATCAACAACCAAAGAATGTCCAAAACAATGTTCAACACGGCTCATTATAAGTCCTTCATATGCTTACTTACACCAAAAGTATAAATCAACTCAAGTACTAAGTAGTGTACAACAAAATACCCTTGTATAAAACTCAAAAGTGCAACTATGCGATATGAAGACTCTCAAGATGCCTCCTGTGGTTATGAAAAGACGTGTGCAAAACCCGCATGAAAATTTTGGCACCATTAAATACTTGGATTTTAAGAAGCTATCTTATTTCCTCCTTCAAGATTTTTTAACCTAGGGTTCAAGGTCAAGGTTGCTACTATTTTTGAAGGTTTCTTAGTTTCTAGGGTTTACCTAAACCAAGCATTGTGAGTTCAATCTACTTCTTTAAAACTTTATACATGTCAAAATTTTATTATTTCAAATACTTGTACACTTTCTATCAATATTCTTGGTGTTGGTGGGTTTTGACCTAACTTTCAAAGTTGAGAGATTTTAGGGTTTATCATGCTTTTGTGAAATAATAAAAGGGTTTCATAGTATGTGCTACTAAAGATAATTTAAGTTCATAAATGTATTTGGAAAGTTGAAAATATTCATTTTGGGTACATTTGTACTATTTACTTCCTTTGAGAAATTATCTAGCAAATGGAAGTTTTTAGGAATGGCTATTTGGAAATCTTTGTTATAAAAGTAAATGACCTTTGAAAAGGTAAAGATGAATCAAGAGGCACATTTTTATGGTCATGCTTGTGTTGAAACTATATGTTGATTATAGTTGGTCAAAAACGAAATTGTGACAAGTCTAGAATATTACTGATGGATCCATAGGTAGGGAGTCGGCTTAATTTTTGGGAATTAACTTTCCCTTTGTAGCTAGTTGAGACATTGGACGCTCAGAAGGAAACTTGGTACGGTTATGTAGGACCGATACTAGCCATGGGTCATAAATGTAAATCTTAGCGAATGAGTATGATTGGGTGCCCTCCCCCACATCAGAGTACGAGTCGGCGAGCTCATGGCCTTGATCCTAGTATGATGAGCTCAATAACTCGGAAAGTTGTCAAGATCAAAAATTCTAAACAAGAATTTAATTAACACACTCATAAATAATGTTAAAGAAGCTGCGGAATAACACTTTAACAATTAATCAAAACCCAGAATATGAACTCAAATCATAAGTTTATATTGCATAAAACTTAATGATTACAAACTCAACCTCAATCTATTGAACAAGACTCAACAGACGTTCTAAACTTCTCTAAAGAAAGGATTTCTAAGAATCTTGAGTTTAATTCTCTCTAAACATATATTCGTATGAATAAGACTATAAAACATAAACTAAAACTCTTTTCTGTATCAAGAACTTCTATACTATATATACAAAATTAATTACAAGATAATTATCAAAACAAATTTGATCTTCACAATCCATTCCATAATTATCTTCATCTTTATCTCCAGCTCCTATTCTTTCTCTTCAAGTCATTATCTTCATAAGCAGTATTAACTTCACCCTTATCCAGCAACATTAATCATTCAGCGGTATTATCATCCTCAGCAGTATTAACCATGCTTGCAGAATTAATCTCTTATGGAAGTAGTAATTTCCAAGCAGTATTAATATCTTCTAACAGCATTAATACTCAGCAGTAGTAATCTTGATGACCTAGCAGTAGTAATCACTTAGCAGCATGATGACTGAGCAGCATAAACCATACTTAGCACATTCAGACCCAACAATCTCCCCCTAACTTAACTTTTGAAAACCAGAAGTTAAGTTCTTCAAGATGTGGTTTTCATGATGCTTTCAAAACTTTAGCTTAGATTCCCAAATCAGGATTTAGACCTAGACTTTGATTGATGGTTCTCTTGACTACTATCCTTGCCATTTCTGAGTTCTTTGGACATACCAACTTTGCTTTCAACATTGCTTGCAGTTTAGCCTTGCTGTGGTCATAGATCTTATCCACCAGATAGTATTCATGATAACTCTTGTCAATAGTTATCATATACACTCCACAGTTTTCATACAACATCCAGTAATCAATCCTTTTAAATCCATACTCATGATGCAAGTCTTTTATCCTTTGCTTCACTCTCTCTGGATCAAACATCATGCACAAGTATTCCATGGTTATCCTTAGTAGGCTCATCTCAGTTCCTTTTAGCACTTCACCATATAAGTTCATTCCAACCTTGTACATTTCTTCTAAATCAGATCTGGAACAACTTCTGATTATCTTTGCCCAGGTTGAGTAGACCTCATATTTGTCCCCCATTCTCTTTATCCTGAAGTATTCTTTTCTCTGATCTATCATCATATCGCAATGAATGATTTCTGGAGCATTCACTGAGATAGGATCAACTTTCATTGGTTCATCATCTGTCACTGTCATGTACAAGTCAAACTGCACCTTAGATTGACTTGTTTGCTCTTGAGTTTGTTGGCTAGGTTGATCTTGATTCTGCTCTTGTTCTGCTGGAGGTTCATCTTCCCTTCTTTCACTTTCCTTTTATGCTTCTTCAGTTCTAGGCCTCTTTGCTTTTGGTTTGGTAGCAATTGACTTCTTTCTTTTAATAGCACCAATCTTTTCGGCTAATGTCTCTTCTTGCTTCACCTCTTCCTTGTCTTTGTTAGGAGTTCCTTCTTCACTGTCAGGGAAGGGCTGTTGTATGTTGAGGTCATGCCTCTCTTTCATCTTCCTTTCAACCTCTACCCTTTGAGTGGAGTCCCCTTTCAGATTGGCCATCTCCTTCTTATACAGCTCCTCTATCCTACCATAAGGCATGTTGGTAAACATTCCTTCAGAAACTCCAAGAGCTCCTTTCAGGAAGTTTATCATTTTCCTTCTCTCCTGATTATCCAAAAATGTCTTTGAGGGCTTTCTTTGCCTTTGCACAGTAGCTCTCTTTGTTACTTTCTTAACAACAGCAGGCTTTAAACTCCTTTGATATTCTTCATTTATCTTTTTAGCCATATCCAATGCAAGCTCTCTGTCTTTGGCAGATTGAATTTCTTCCTCCTTTTCCAACTCTTCTTGAAGCTTTTTGGCCACTTCTTCATCCAACTCAATCTGTTTCTTCTTCTTCAATGGTTGCTCAGACTCAACCATCTTCTTCTTTCCCTTCTTCTTTGCATCCTCCACACTGACCTCTTTTGTTTTCTTCTCTAATCCTCCTTCTTTGATCATTCTTGGCTTTCACAAGGGTTTCTACAATTTCAATTTCCTCTCTAGACAATTCTGTTTCTGCTTCAGGTTCATTTGTTACTGCTGCAGCCTGAGTTACTGTTGCTTTTGCAATATCTTCTACATTCTCAAAAGTTTCTGCTTCTTAACCAACTTTCTCTTCTTTATCAGCACCAGTCTCCCCCTCAAACTGGAATTCCATCTCACTTGTACTCTCCTTTTCATCCTATTTTTCCTGACTCTCCCCCTTTTTGAAAGCAGCATGGACACTTCTCCTTTTCTTTAGAATGAATTGCTTCCTTCTCTTTTGGTGCACAAGTTTCAACACCATTTTCTTGAGCTTTACTATCTGAGTTTGTTGAGATATAATAACTTTCTTCATCTCCTCTATTTCTGAGCCCTGCTTGATGACATCCAGGTTGAAATTTGCAATGGTTTCCATTAATTCATTGTACGTATATATGTCCTCACCTCCTTTAGGTGTTTTTACCACCTTTGAAGGATCCTTGGATCTTTTAGTAGAGGTCTTCTGCCTAGTAGAAGCACCTGCTACCTCCATGGTTTCTTGGCACTTGGGACCTTTAGATGATTGCTCATCTAAAGTTGCCGTGGGGAAGGTCTTAGGTATGTTCACACTGTCCTGTGCTACACCTTGTGCAGAAGCAATAGTATGAGCCTCACTTCCAACATGCTCAACCTGCTCCTTAGTGAGCACCTTCTTGGGGTTGGGAGACACCCCTGTGGTTTCCCTATCGATATTCTCTAATGGAGAATGCTCCATTAGAGGGCTTTCAGGCTGTTGGGGTGAAGTTACAGACAGGGAAGGAACCTTCTGTACCTTTTTCCTTTGATATGTTTTGGTGATGGGGGAAGTTGGTTTGACAATAGGGATCGGAGGAGTATCAATTGAACTGAATGGTGTGGGTAGGTCATCAGTTGGGTGATCAGATGTGGGCTGTGACCCTGATGCCTCACCATGGGAATGAGACACACCCATCATTGTAGAGAACAATGGAGTGTCTTGTCCTGAAAAGTTCTTGGAAGGCCTTTTCATGTTTGAGAACACCTTCCCTTTGGGAGGTTTTGGTACAAACACCTCTTCAAGAGAGGGTAGATCCGTCAATTCCTTTAGTAGAATCTCTTGTACAAACCTAGTATACAAATAAAATCTCTTTGTTTTGGTTTTGGTATCTAGGTTTGACAGTAAATCATTTAAAATCATTTGAGAGAAATTAAACTTTCTAGAGGTCGCTAAGCAGACCAAAGCATAAGCTATGGTGCTGCTGAACTCACTCCAGCCAGTTGTTTTTCTTGAAATGCACTGTTGTAGAGTATGAACAAAAAATCTCCACTGAGGTGAAAATCTGTTCTTGAAAAACTTATAGGCATCAGTGGGACCTTCATACCCCATTTGACTAAGAGCATGGAAGAGATCTTCCTTAGGAAGAGAGGTAATACTTGAGGCATCATCTAGGCGTAGATGGATGCGAATACACTCTTCTGAGATGGTCTGGGGTTTATCACACACCCTTGTTTTGATGATTTGAGTTCCATCTTCAGTGTGGATGGTAGCATTTGCCCAAAATTGTCGTAGATGTTCCACACAGATTTTGGGATTGACAGTGAGGGCATAGGCAATGTGAGACGATTTAAGGAAATCCACAATCTGATGAAAACCTTCAGCCTGTTTGGGTTTTTGCAGCATAGCAACCTCATTGTGTTCATCAAAGAATTCTAGTCCTGCCATCGTTCTGATTGATTCTAGGGTTCGAATCGCAATGAGGGTGTACACTGGTGAGCAAGAAATCGAGAGAGAGAGAGAGAGAGAGAGAGAGAGAGAGAGAGAGAGAGAGAGAAAGATAAGCAATGGAAGTTCAAAGAGTCGTTTGTATTTTGGCGGTCACAAAGGGTATTTATAGGTGGAGGGTTTCAGTTAGAAGCAGTACTAAGTACCCTAGCAGTATTAACCAACTCGCAGTATTAACTCATATTAGCAGTAGTAACACATACTGGCAGTAGTAACACATACTGGCAGTACTAACACAGATTAGCAGTATTAACAGATACTAGCAGTATTAACACATACCAGAAGTAGTAACACTGATTAGCAGTAGAAATAAGGCAAGCAGTAGTAACTTTGCACTGGCAGTATAAACCACCTAGCAGTAGTAACCATACTTAACCATATTGGAACTGACATCATGAGTAATATACAGAGTAGTATTAACTGAACTAGAAGTACTAAGTATTCAGTTGAAGCAATCTGAAACACTTAAACACACAATGTTAGTAGCACCATGAACAAAACAATATGAGAAAGTAGACAGAAAGGAATTTATGCAGAAATGGTACATAAAGCAGATCAAAGGAGGCTTATTCAGTGTTTATCATGCCCACACTTGTGACCAAGAATGTGAATCTACCCACATCAAAAGCTTTGGTGAATAGATCAGCAAATTGGTTACTTGTATGGACTTTCACAACCTGAATTAGCTTCTTTTCATTACAGTCTCTGATAAAATGGTACATGATTTCAATATGCTTTATTTTGGAGTGCTTGACTAGTTTATTAACAATGCTAATAGCACTGTTATTGTCTATGAAGATTGGAGTGTGAAAAAAAGACATACCATAGTCCAGCATTTGATTCTGAATCCAGAGTACTTGTGAATAGCAGCTTGCAGCAGCTATATACTCTGCTTCTGTTGTTGAGGTAGACACTGTGGTTTGTTTCTTGCACTGCCATGACACTAGTCTTGCACCCAAAAACTGACATCCCCCTGAAGTTGACTTTCTATCTAAATTTGCACCACCCAAGTCACTGTCTGAATAAGCAAGTTGTTGGATCAAATAATTGTATTCAAGATTAAAGTTAAAGTTCAGGGTTTAAACTGCAATTGTGCTAAAGTTAATTAGAGGGTTTAAATTGTAATAGATTAATAGTTTATTAGCTATTGGGCCCAAGCCCATTAGAAAGCCCATTAAGCTTAAAGCCCATAAGGCTTAGGTATTTATAGTTTTGGTTAATTAGTTTTTAGGGTTAACCTTTCATATTATCATAATTTTGTTTAGAGAGAGGTAGTAAGTTTTCTCTGTATTCAAAGGGTATCAAGAACACTCAAGGTTTCATCGTTTATTCAAGGGATTGGTATGTTACTCTGATTTATATATCTCTTGATTATTATTGTGTTGCTTGATTACTTGATTATTTACCAACTAGATTAAACTGGGATAACAAGTGGTATCAGAGCCAAAAGGATCAAATTTTTTAGATTTCACTATTCACGAAATTACTGTTCATCGATAATTCTGTTCATCGAATTTTTTTTGATTTCGTGAATTTATGTGCTTTTATGTTTAAAGTTGATCTGATTAGTTGAGATTTATGCTTCTAAATACCATCTGATTGATTAATTGCATTGAGAATTAACAAAGTGAGTGAATTTGTGATTTTAAGTTTTCTGGGTTCGACAAAAGCTAACTATCGGTTGTTACTGTGCTTATCAAATCGAATGCCTAAAAGTTGAAATTGATCTCTGAGTTTGATTGTATTGTGATTGGTTTATGTTTCTGAGTACAAACGACTGATTTTTGAATCTGATTTTGAGTTCGTAATTGATTTCTGGGTCAATTATTGCATCTGTTCATCGACTTCTGGGCTTGTTAAGAACATACCGGTCAAACACCATCCAGGTCGAATAGTTTTATCAGTCAAAGGGTTCCCGGTCTATCACATTCTATCGGTCATAGCATTATTATCGGTCGAACATAGTATCGGTCCATTCACTATCGGTCGAACTCAGTTTATCATTCAACCGGTATACTCACAGACCACCTCGGTCGATACCTTGTCCGGTCGAATCAATACCGATCGAATCAATACCGGTCGAAGTGGTTTACCGGTCTTACAACCTCCCAGTCGAAGACTTTTATCGGTCGAATATTTTTATCGGTCTTCTCCAATACCAGTCATTACAAACTCCCGGTCGAAAGTCTTACCGGTTGAAGCAACTTTCCGGTCGAACCCGATACCGGTCCTCACACCACCCCAGTCGCCCGGTACTCACGCAGATCTCTACCGGTCGAAGAACTTTTACCGGTCGAACAACATTATCGGTCGAAGCACATTTTCCAGACCTAGACATTTTTTTGCAAACTGTAACAGGGCCTCTAAAAGCCTAAATTTTTTTGTCTAGCGGGACCCCCGTGCTAAGTCTGCGAAGGGGGACAAAGTTCTGTTCGAGATCAACATTTTCTTTTTTGTTCAGTATTATTTGAAGCTTTATACTGATTAAAAGGACTGCACTTAATTATTTTTGGAAAAAAAAATTTCTGAAAATTTTTTAGTGTGGTTTTTATTTTGATTCTAACGATCTCATCTAGTTGGTTGTCTTGATACAGAAAAGTTTGTTTACTAACCGTACAGCTAAGATGTCGAATCAGCTTCTCTCAATGGGTTCTCAAGTCAAACCTCCTGTCCTCATGGCTAATGAGTATCAGCAATGGAAGATCAGAATGATCCAGTTTCTGAATCACAAGAACAGAGATTTCATGAAAGCAATCATTGAAGGTCCATAAACTCCAATGATCACATTAAAGGGTCAACCTGCTACAGATTCCTCTCCAGAAATCCCTGACAGAGAGATTCCTAAACCTTATCAGTTCTTCAATGAAAAGCATAAAGAACAGTATAAGACAGAAGAAGAGGCTCTAATCTATCTGACAATGGCAATTCCAAACGACATCTACAATCGTATCGACAGTCAAAGCACTACTAAAGGCATCTGGGATGAACTAGCAAGGCAGTTTGAAGGAAGTGAAGCCTCCATACAAGCTAAGCAGAATCTATGCATAAATGCATACGAGGGATTTCATGCAAAAGAAAGAGAGTTGCTATTAGATACCTACAACAGATACAACATCATCCTCAATGACTTGCGGAGGAACAATATCTCTAAATCTGCTTCTGAGATAAATTACAAGTTCATCAAGAATCTGAATCCAGAATGAAAGAACTTTGCTATCAACCTCCAGATGTCCAAGAATATGGCTCGAGAAAATGTCACTGATATCTTCTCTACTCTTGCTCAACATGAGGATGAGGTGAGATCAATCAATAATGAGTCTAATCATCTGAAGGATTATGTGGCTCTCATAGCCGGAAAAGGTTTTGTATCCTCTGCAAGGTCAAAGAAAAAGGTGTCTAAAGCTCTAGTTACCGAAGTTACTGACTCTGACTCTGATTCGAGTGATGAAGAACTGGAAGTTGATTCAGATCCGGATATTCAAAAGTTCTCTGAAGACATGGGTCTCATTACGCGACGATTCAATAAGAGCTTTGGCAAGAAAAGATTCTACTCAAAGCCAAAGTATGATGGATACAAGAAAGAGAAGTCTGAGATGCGATACAAGCCGAGGCATGGAAAGAGAGAGGAAGGACGAGAAGACAGAAAGGAAGATAGACGAGAAGGAAAGAGAGAGGAGAAGCGAGAAGAACGAAAGGATGAACCAGGAAGATGCTACAAATGTGGCAAATTTGGGCATTTGTCAAGGGACTGCAAATTCAAGAAAGTAAAGAACTCAGAGTACTACGCAAGAAAGTCACTTATTGCCAAGAAAGTTGAAGAAGGAAAAGTTCTAATGGCTGAAGAAGAGAACTTGTTGTATCAAAGTTCTGATGACGAGGAGCAAGCTCACTTCACCCAAGTATCTTATATGACAAAGCTGGAAGGTGACGATGAAGACTCTGAGACACAATCCGAAGATGCAAACTCTGAGGTAAGTGACAATTCTGAGCTTATTGAATCTTTAATGGCCCAAATACATGGTATGAAAGATGAATTTGCTTTACTGAAAGGCAAACTTAGCTCTGCACATCAATCTGCATTAAGCTTTCGTGATAAAAATGCTATTTTAAAAGTTGTTGTGGAAGAAAAAGAAAAGGAAAAAGACGATTTAAAAGCTGAAAAAGCGTCTTTAAAAGAAAAAATATCTGGTTTAGAAACATATCTTGTGAATCTTAATGCTGAAAAGGGTGAGTTTCAAATAAAATTTGAAGTTTGTTATAAAGAAAGAAATAAAGCTTACACCAAAATCAAGCAACTGGAGGACATTAATATGAAACGAGGTCAGACTAAGCAAACATTAAATCTGTTGACCAATAAACTCCAAGACGAAAGGTTTTATAAACTAAAACCAGGTTTGGGTGTGCCAACTAATGAAATTTTGAAAAAGGCACCGGAGCATCTATATAATTTTGATAAATTCGGCTCCGCAATCAGACCCATTCCTGACATTCGTGCAACTTTTGTTGAAGCAAGTACTCCTAAACCTTCTAAAGAGCCCAAAGGTCGAGAAGAAATGGGAAAGAACAAGTCTGGTGACACTGATTCTCAAAATCTTTTTAAATCAGTTGGTTTTACATATGGTGATTTGAATAAAAGCTATGAGACTCGAAAGATCGAATTTACTGAATTTGAATCACTATTTACCACACCTTCCAAAGAATCAGTAAGCACCAACACAGTTCCACCTGAGACTGCATGCAAATATGATGAGTATGAATCGGATGTTGATCCATCTACTATACCATCAGTCTCAAATCCCATTGCTTCTAAACCTTTACTTGTTGAAGAGGTTGAAGAAGAAACTGCTATCACGAATGAATCTTGTTCTCAAAATGAAAAACTGGAGTTTATTGAGTCCATGACTGAAGAGATATTCTCTGAAATGATGAATGCTTCAGACTCTGATCTGGTTTCTGATTTAAAGGGGTCAAATTCTGTGAATAATAATACATCTGAATTGATGAAGCAAATTGACTTGTTGCAACAGTCTCTTGATGAGGTTGAAGATGAAAACTTTGATCTCAAACATAAACTTGAAAAGTCTTTAAAAGTAAATCAAGAGCTTTGCACCGAGATCAATGATCTGAAAACTACTCTGTTTAAAAATGCTTCAAATGATAAACAGATGTTCAATGATCCAAGCTGGAAGGTAAGAACCAATCCAGAATTTGATGCTCCTACAAAACCTTCAGTTGTTTACTCTGATTGTCCTGAATATCCGCCGAGTATTTTTGAAAAGGGTGAGACTTCAAACAACACAAGAAAAGAACCACCTTCTAAGTTAGAGACTAACAAGGTTCCTGTTTCTGTTTCAGATATAAAAGGAAATGGAGTTGGGAGGAGTAACAAGAATAAAGATAGTAGTTTGAATAACACTGACAGGTTATCTAGTAAAACTTTTGCTTCAAACATTTTTACTTCTGACAGTGTTATTTTGAAAAGTAATTCTTTTGATAAACATGGATGTAAGGTTTGTTCTGATAAATCTAAGTTTATGAATTTTGCTCAAAAGAATCTATATTCCAAACACTGTTGGGATAACTCATTCACATACTACTCCCCTCCAAAGTCCAAACAAAATAAGAGAAAAGGTAAACTGAGCTTTAAGTCTAATTCCAATTCTAATTCTTCTGCACAACCCAAAGTGTATCAAGCTAAGATTGCCAATCCTACTTCTAAAAAGCACTTTCAGGAACTGAATGTTAAGATGGTTTGGAAATGGGTTCCAAAACCGCGTTATGAATGGAGAGTGAAAGTCAAACCAGACGATATTCCTGAGTTGCTTGATGCTAACCGCGAAAGACCCATCCTGATATGGGTACCTAAGCAAAACTAATTGTCTCTTTTGCAGGCCTGTCGATTGTGGGTAATAGATTCCGGATGTTCACGCCACATGAAAGGATTCAAGCACCTCTTGCATAACTATGTGGAGAAGCCTGCCAGAGCAGTTAGATTTGCCAATTCTGAAGCTGAAGGCCACGTTAGAGGATATGGAATGCTCGATAACGGTGTTGTGAAGATTCAAAAAGTGTTATATGTTGAAGGACTTGATCACAACCTGTTCAGTACCAGTCACTTCTGTGACATGAAATATCAAGTCCGCTTCACAACCACTCATTGCTATCTAGAGGATCCCGATGGTTACAAAGTCTTCAAAGTTGAGCGTCATGGAAATCTATACTATGTAGATTTTCCTACACTGTCTGCCACACGTCCAGTATGCCTACTAGCCAAAGCTTCCAAAGCACAATCGTGGACGTGGCATCGACACTTGTCTCATCAAAATTTCAGATCTATAGTGAAGCTCCAGAGACAAGGTCTGGTCAAAGGTCTACCAGAACTGAGGTTCGAAAAAGACTCACTATGTCCCGTATGTGAGTTGGGCAAAATGAAGTGAAGCTCCTTCAAGTCCAAAGTTGAATCATCGACCTCATCTGCACTGGAACTTCCTCATATGGACCTTTGTGGCCCAATGCGCACAACATCTATCAACGGAAAGAAATATGTGTTGGTAATGATAGACGATTACTCAAGGTATACATGGCTCGAGTTTCTTCGCAACAAGTCAGATGCGCCAGAGTTGATCATCGCTTTCATCAAGCGCATTCAAGTTCGTCTTCAACTGCCAGTCAGAACCATTCACAGTGACAATGGCACGGACTTCAAGAATGACACCCTGAAGAGTTATCTTACTTCCGTGGGTATTTCACACAATTTCTCCGCAACCTACACTCCACAGAAAAATGGCATTGTTGAACGGAAGAACCGCACTCTGGTTGAAGCAGCTCGGACTATGCTTGCTTACTCAGATCTACCCATGTACCTTTGGGCTAAGGCAGTTGCTACAGCATGTTTTACTCAGAATCGTACCATTGTGGTCAAGCGCTTTAATAAAACAACATATGAGTTAATAAACAATCGTACACCTAATAACAAATTTCTTCGTGTCTTTGGTTGCAGGTGCTACATTCTTAAAGAGCGTCAAGGTTTATAAAAATTTGATAAGAAAGCGGATGAAGGATATCTCGTTGGATACTCTCTAACATCCAAAGCTTATCGAATTTACATTATTCGAACTAAGACGGTTGTTGAGAGCATGAATGTCTCCTTTGATGAGAATTCTACAAGGACTTCTGGACACGACAGTTCAGAACTCGTGATTAAGGACAAAGCTTCTATTCAATCCAGAATAGAACCAGCTGCTAAAAGCTCCAATTCTTCAAACTCTAACTCTACTTCATTTGAGTTAGATTTATTGTTTATTGATGCCTTTGATGATATATGTGCAGATTTTGAAAAAGGCATATCAACATCCATAACAAGTGGTACAGGCTCGGAGGACCCTACTATATCTGAAGACATGTCTGGACCTTCCGAAGAAGTCACTGAAACTTCATCTCCATCAGGTACGACTACAAAGTTAGTTTCTGACTCTACTAATGTTGAATCTGTATCTACAGATAGTTCTTCTGGAAACGAAGTCCCGAGCACTTCAACTGCTAGCCCAGAAGCCTCAGTATCAGAAACACCAGTACAAGATGTCCCGAGTACATCTATGGAGCAACCTGTCGTGCAAGATGAAATGATGCGTCCAATACGTAACAAACAGTTGATGCACTACAAGCACACATCGTTGGACTAAGGATCATCCCCTGGACAACGTGATAGGTGACGTACAATCTTGTGTCACAACAAGATCTGCAACAGCTAATTTCTGTATGTTTTCAAGCTTCCTCAGTTCCTTAGAGCCAAACAAAGCATCTGAAGCTCTACGTGATCCCTTCTGGATTTCTTCTATGCAAGACGAGCTTCTACAATTCGAAATGAACAAGGTATGACGCTTGATCCCACTACCTAAAGGTAAATCCGTTATTGGAACAAAGTGGGTGTTTAGAAATAAGAAAGACAAAGCTGGAGTAATCGTGAGAAACAAAGCTCGACTGGTCGCCAAAGGGTATTTTCATCAAGAGGGCATTGACTATGATGAAACATTCGCCCCGGTTGCAAGGATCGAAGCCATCAGAATCTTTCTCGCATATGCAGCGCACAAAAACTTTACAGTCTATCAAATAGATGTAAAATCGGCTTTCCTGAACGGCGTTCTGCATGAGGAGGTCTACGTGGCTCAACCTGACGGTTTCGTTGATCCTCATCACCCTGATCATGTCTATGTTTTAGACAAAGCGCTTTATGGTCTTAAACAAGCACCGCGAGCCTGGTATGAAACTCTCACTAAATTTCTACTTGCTTCTGGTTTCAAGAAAGGTACAATTGATACTACCTTATTTCTTAAAAGGCAAGGTGAGGACTTGATTCTCATTCAAATTTATGTTGACGACATAATATTTGGGTCGACAAATCCGAAATTTTGCAAGAACTTTTCAAAGCTAATGGAAACAAAGTTTGAAATGTCGATGATGGGTGAATTGAATTTCTTTCTTGGTCTACAAGTAAAGCAATTACCCGAAGGCATATTTATTAATCAAGCTAAATATATAAACGATATTTTGAAAAAGTTCAATATGTCAGATAGTTCAGTCATGAAAACACCAATGGCTACTAGTACACTTTTAGACGCGGATCCCTCCGGGAAACCTGTTGATCAAAAGGTGTATCGTAGCATGATTGGTTCTTTACTTTATCTGACTGCCAGTCGCCCGGATATAATTTTGCCACATGTTTTTGTGCGAGATATCAGTCTAATCCTAAAGAGTCGCACTTATCTGCTGTTAAGCGAATCCTTAGATATCTCAAAGGCTCGCCTAATCTAGGCCTTTGGTATCCAAAGGATTCTCGTTTTGAACTAACTGCCTTTACAGATGTTGATCATGCAGGATGTAAGCTAGACCGGAAGAGCACCTCTGGGTCATGTCAATTCATAGGTGACAAACTTGTAAGTTGGACCTCAAAGAAACAAAACTGTGTTTCAACATCCACTGCCGAGGCTGAGTATGTAGTTGCTGCTAGCTGCTGTTCTCAAGTCCTCTGGATGACGACACAGTTAAGGGACTTTGGATACAACTACAAGCGTGTTCCTATTTATTGTGATTCCAAGAGCGCAATATCTATAACTGCTAATCCGGTACAACATTCGAAGACCAAGCATATAGATGTACGCTATCATTTCATCAAGGATCATGTAGAAAAAAGTAATATTGAAATGCACTTTGTTCAAACTGACTTCCAGTTAGCTGATCTTTTCACCCAGCCATTGGATGAAAAGCGATTTCAATTTCTAATCAACAAACTTGGTATGTTGAACATGTCTTAGACCTTACTCATGATTCAAGGGGGAGTATTCCAAGTCTTGCTGGTGTGTTCATTTTTATTCTTTAACTGTTGCTAATGAAAGAGGAATCATTTTCACAAATGATTACCATAATTTTCTTTATGCAGGTTTGTTCAAGTGACGATGGCTTCTAATCACATCGGATTAGAACCCGCACTTCAGTGCCTTATTTTTTCTATTTTTTCTTAAGCTTTAAAAAAAAATCTTTCAGTTAAGGGGAGAATATCTGTGATCTTAAATGCTTATCTGACCGTGTGTTCTTAAATATAAATACTTGCGTTTTATCTTGTCAATATACTTTGTCAAGTATTCATACACCTAACGGTTCAGAACATTCTATTTTGACTTTGTTATTACCATGTATCAAAAGTTAAATCTTTCTATGGTAATACTCACGTTATTTGTATTCACTGTTGATTGAATCAAACGTCATTTCATGTGCTTTCATTGAAAATATGTTTATATATTGTTCATATAAACAACATTCGTTTTTTATTCTTCAGCATATTATTCTTCATGACAAATTGATATGAGCTTATTGCCAACCACTTTTGGGTTGAGGGGGAGAATTGCATCGTCAAACACAACTGTTTTGACTTCTCCAAAATTTTTATTCTTCATGTAACAAGTGGTATTTGTGCTTACATGTACAAAACGCCTGTTGAACAACATGTTCTTTTAGGAAAATACATGGGATTCAGTGTGAGAACTTAACAGAACTTCCATGGATTCACGATAACCAGTGTTTCCTACCCAGGAAGTATTCCCTGAGTGATTGAGGGGAGAGGGGTCAAAAGAATTGAGTGATGGTGTGTGAAGAGGTAAAATGGAAAAGAGAGATTGGTTAGAAATGAGATTTAAAAGAATGAGGGTGAGCGATCAGAGTAAAAGAATATTAAACTCTGCACCAAACTTCTTTCTGAGTCGGGCAGCCACATAATCTGATTGGATCACATTCTTTGGTGACCATCATTGAAATAGGCACCTAGCCCATGCCATCTCTTGCATACAACCCCACCAGCTACTCATTCTTTTCTCAAAAAGAGAATGTTTCACATTTTCTGGGGACGCAACACATATGCTATTAGTTCTTCATTTGGAAGATACTAATATTGAAAAAGAAGGAAAGTTGCCCCACCTTCGAACCTTTCTCATGCACATTGAATCGTTGTATAATTTGTTGTTGTCTCAACAAGTTTACATACTTTGAGCCTAAAATGAAAAGCAAACATCTGTGCTTAATTTTTTCATACACATGCACAAGCACACAGAAATTTGTTTTATGTCAGAACGTTCATAGATAACCATGTGTTATTCGATGACTGAATGGAAGACCTGGGGAGCCAACATCAAACCAGTTCCTTATATAGTATCTTTGTTTTACTCAGTGACTTTGTGTCATTGACAGGCATTCTAACTGAGTCATTTGTTGATTCAGGGTTACAACTATTAAACTGTTTGAATTTGAAAAGATTCGAATGGTTACTACTTTCTATTTTAATCTGAAAAGATTGAAATAATCACTCTTTCCATCAGGGAAGACTGCTCTTATTTCCATACAGGGCTCGTTACATGATGAAGACTGTGCTTACGTGATCATACACAATGGGGGAGATTGTCTTGAAAAGGGGGAGATTGTTTTGCAAAGTTTTGATGATGATGATTCTCACCACTCATCAAAAAGGGGGAGAAGATACAAAAATGGAGAATTATCAAAGAAGAAGAATATAATCTGAAGACTGCTGAAGATTTCAAAGCTATCAATGTCATATCTGAAGATACCTGAAGTTTTTCAAGACAAGTGAAGACAAGTGAAGACCCGAAGACAATTGCAATTTTTTTTAATCTTGAATCCAAAGGGGGAAATTGTTGGATCAAATAATTGTATTCAAGATTAAAGTTAAAGTTCAGGGTTTAAACTGCAATTGTGCTAAAGTTAATTAGAGGGTTTAAATTGTAATAGATTAATAGTTTATTAGCTATTGGGCCCAAGCCCATTAGAAATCCCATTAAGCTTAAAGCCCATAAGGCTTAGGTATTTATAGTTTTGGTTAATTAGTTTTTAGGGTTAACCTTTCATATTATCATAATTTTGTTTAGAGAGAGGTAGTAAGTTTTCTCTGTATTCAAAGGGTATCAAGAACACTCAAGGTTTCATTGTTTATTCAAGGGATTGGTATGTTACTCTGATTTATATATCTCTTGATTATTATTGTGTTGCTTGATTACTTGATTATTTACCAACTAGATTAAACTGGGATAACAAGATAAGATACAAAAATGGAGAATTATCAAAGAAGGAGAATATAATCTGAAGACTGCTAAAGATTTCAAAGCTATCAATGTTATATCTGAAGATATCTGAAGTTTTTCAAGAAAAGTGAAGACAAGTGAAGACCCGAAGACAATTGCAAATATTTTTTAATCTTGAATCCAAAGGGGGAGATTGTTGGATCAAATAATTGTATTCAAGATTAAAGTTAAAGTTCAGGGTTTAAACTACAATTGTGCTAAAGTTAATTAGAGGGTTTAAATTGTAATAGATTAATATTTTATTAGCTATTGGGCCCAAGCCCATTAGAAAGCCCATTAAGCTTAAAGCCCATAAGGCTTAGGTATTTATAGTTTTGGTTAATTAGTTTTTAGGGTTAACCTTTCATATTATCATAATTTTGTTTAGAGAGAGGTAGTAAGTTTTCTCTATATTCAAAGGGTATCAAGAACACTCAAGGTTTCATTGTTTATTCAAGGGATTGGTATGTTACTCTGATTTATATATCTCTTGATTATTATTGTGTTGCTTGATTACTTGATTATTTACCAACTAGATTAAACTGGGATAACACAAGTAGTTCAAATGGTGAGTCATGAGGATACCAAAGACCTAATCTAGGTTGGCCTTTGAGATATCTGAATATCCTTTTGACTGCTTGAAAGTGTGACTGCTTAGGCCTTACTTGAAATCTTGCACACACACAAACAAGAAACATGATATTTGGTCTTGAAGCAGTAGATACATGAGGGAGCCAATCATGGATCTATAGTGATGAACATCCACATCCTCCCCCTCAAGATCTGCAGTGATCTGTTTGTGTGTCTCCATGGGTGTGCTTGCAGGCTTTGAATCTGAGAATCCAAACTTTGTAAGAATGTCCTACACATACTTGGATTGGCTTATGAATATCCCATCTTTCTTCTGCTTAACTTGTATCCCAAGGAAGAAGGTAAATTCACCCATAGAACTCATCTTGAATCTCTTGTGCATCAAATCTTCAAAATCTCTGCACATTTGATCTTTTGTGGATCCAAAGATAATATCATCTACATAGATTTGCACTATTAGAATGTCCTTCTTCTTCCTCTGAATGATCAGAGTCTTGTCTATGATTCCTCTTTGAAAACCATTTTCCAAGAGATAGGTAGACAAAGTGTCATACCATGCCCTTGGTGCTTGATGTAGCTCATAGAATGCCTTCTTCAATTTGTATACTCTGTCAGGATAATTTGGATTCTCAAACCCTGGAGGCTGACAGACATACACTTCTTCTTCAATTCTCCCATACAGGAAAGCACTCTTTACATCCATTTGGTAGACCCTGAACTTCATGAAAGAAGCATAGGCTAAGAATAGCCTGATTGCCTCAATCCTAGCCACTGGTGCAAATACCTCTTCATAATCAATTCCCTCTTCTTGAGTATACCCTTCTGCCACTAATCTGGCCTTGTTCTTTATTACTATTCCTCTCTCATCTTTCTTGTTCCTGAAGATCCATTTAGTGCCTATAGCTCTGTGTCCTTTAGGAAGGTCAACCAAATCCCATACATCCTGCAGCACAAACTGCAGTAGCTCCTCTTGCATTGCTTCTATCCAGCTTGGATCCTTCATTGCATCATATGCCTTTTTGGGTTCAACCTGAGATAGAAAGCAAGAAAGTAAACCTGATTGTATATCTTTCAATCCTCCCAACTTACTTTGATTCCTTGTGATTATAGGTGAATTGATGTCACCAATCACCAATTGAGGAGGATGATTTTTCTGAACTCTTGTTTGATGAACAACTTCTTCATTAATATTTTTTTCCAGATTAGAGTCATTCTTTTCAGGAGTGCTGCCACCAAAAACTGAAGAGTTGTCATCATCTGTGTCATCTTCTTCCAAACATGGCATCTCAGGACTTTTGATTCCTGAATCTGAGGATTGATCTTCCTTTTCACCTCTATCCTCTTCATTCTGATCTGGTTCAGTTTCCTTTGATTCTGAAGTATCTTTCTTATCTTGGTCACAGAATTCAACAGGATCAGCAGTAAGTGTTGGGAACAGCACAAACTCTTGTCTTTGTACTTGTACATTTTCTGTCCCTGTTCCTGCATTATGCTCATTACTGAAACCCAAACATTTAGTCAGTGAATCAATGACAAATAGCCAATCAGTACCTGAACCAAGTTGATTTGGTGTGTTCTCATTGCATTTCACATTGTCACTTTCCTCAATAATCCTAGAAGAGGTGTTGAAAACTCTGTAGGCCTTACTTTGAGATGAATATCCAACAAGAAACCCATCCTCAGCTTTGCTATCAAACTTGCCTAGGTGAGTTTTGGTATTGAGAATTGTGCAAGGACTCCCAAATGGTTTGAAAAATCTAATAGAAGGTTTCTTCTTTTTAAAAAAGCTCATAAAGTGTCTTGTCTTGAGATTTCACTACTAGAACTCTGTTTTGAACATAGCAGGCAGTATTAACTGCTTCTGTCCAAAAAGTGATTGGAAGTTTTGAATCTTCCAACAGAGATCTAGCAACTTCTATCAGAGTCCTATTTCTCCTTTCAGCAACACCATTCTGTTGAGGAGTCCTAGGAGCACTGTATTGTCTCTCAATGCCTTTTTCCTCACAGAAGCTGTTTAGGTCATTGTTTTTAAATTCAGTTCCATTATCAGACCTGATGACTTTAACTCTTAGATTTGTTTGGTTTTCAACTCTAAGAACAAAGGATTTGATCAGTCCACTTGTCTCATCCTTAGTTCTTAGAAAATAGACCCAAGTGAATCTAGAGAAATCATCAACAATAACCAAGCAATAAGCTTTCTTGCCAATACTCATCACATTTGTAGGACCAAACAGATCCATATGCAGTAAATTAAGAGGTGAAGAGATTGTATTTATCTCTTTGGACTTATGAGAAGTTTTGTGTTGTTTGCCTTTAAGACATCCAACACAATGATCATCACATGAAAATACCTTTTGTGGCAAACCTCTTACAAGGTTGTTTTTCACAGGTTTGTTCATTGTTTTAAAGTTACACATCCTTCTGTGCCAAAGAGATGATTCATCCAATGAAGCTTTTGAAAATACACAATTTAGAGATGAATCAGAAACTACACTCTCCAAGTCTAAGCAATAAACATTGTCCTTTCTAGGAGTTCTAAGTAGTATCATGTTTTCATCAACTACCTTGAACCCTGGAGCAAGGATAATACATTAAGTATCATTGAATAATATGCTATGTTTCTTGTCCCAGACCTGTGATACACTTAACAGGTTGTATCTCAATTGCTCAACATAGTATACATCCTCAAAGGTCATCTTACTTTTTGACACATTACCTTTTCCACTTATCTTACCACCTACTGGATTATCACCAAAAGCAACATGTCCTCCATCAATTCTTTTGAAGTTTTGAAGGCAAGCCATGTTACCTGTCATGTGCCTGGAACAACCACTATCAACATGCCAAATGCTCTTTCCCTTGACCTGTTGGTTGCCCTGCATATATAATAAAGCAGTTAGTTTTTAATAGGAACCCAAGCCAAAGTCGTCTTGGGTTTCCCATTCTCATGAACATATTCATATTCAGACTTGATGAGATTATCAAACTGAGGAATCTTATTGCTTGAATACTTTGTTAGAAGAATGGGCCTGTCACTAGAAGCAGTACTAACTTGATTAGCAGTACTAACATCATTAGCAGTACTTATTGGATTAGCAGTACTAACTTTGTTAGCAGTATTAACTGGGTTAGCAGTAGTATTGCTTGCAGCAGCATTATTTCTGTCAGCAGTACTATTTGAAGTAGCAGTACTAACAGATTTCTTTACTTTTGGAACCCAAACCTGGACAAAGTTGTTTGCTTTCTTTTTCTTTAAGTTACTCCTTGGCTTATTTGGAGTATTTTTCTTTGAATTTGCAAACTTATTCTGAACATGAGATTTTATAGGTGCCCTATCCTCAGCCATATGATTCCTTATTTGCTTCCTATAACCAACAGGATTTTGTGTATTTCTTTGAAAAGTGATCCTCTGGTTAATAGGATTGAAATAACAGTGTTTGACTAGATGATTTAACTTGCCACAGATAAAACAAGGCTTTGGTTTGTTAATTTTTCTCAAATCAATTCCTTGTTTTAAAGCCCATGATTATTTCTATTTCTTTGATTGCCCCTTGTTTTATCATGTTGTTGGGGCTTATTCTGTTTGCAAGTACAGGGATTAACAACAGTAGTTTGCATGTAATGAACTCCCTGTACCTTTCCCTTCCCTCTCTTAGAGGTCTCAGCTTTTTCATTCTTAACAGTCTCTTCCCCAGACTTCACTTTCTCACTCTTGACAAAAGGTTTACCCCCCCCCCCCCTTTCATTTTTCAGTATGTGGTTTTCTAAGGGAATATCTTTGTGGTCTTCCTCATTCTTACTCTCAGAGTCCTCTTCTTCAGAATTTGCCTCAACCACTACTTTGTCTAAAGGATCTACTTCAGTGGCTCCTTCAGTTAATTCCTTCTTGTCCTGTCTTTCTAAGAGATCTGAGGTGGGAGGGATATAGTTATTGTTGTATGGTGGAGGGGTGGTGTTATATCCTATACCTCTTCTCAGCTTGTCATGAACTTGAGTTTTTAGAAGTGAGTCCATTGCTTTAGAGGCATTGGAATATTTCTCAATATCTAGTTTAGCTTTCTCAAACTCACTCTTAATTTTCTCACATTCAATTTTGGCCTTCTCTAGTTCAGTCTCTAACTGATTCTTCTCCCACTTCCAGTAGTTGGTATCATAAGAGTGTTGAAGTTCATTAGCCTGGTATGACTTAATTTGTTCTTCAAACCTCTCAACAATCAAAACATACTCTCTTCTATCTTTCTCTAACCTTTTAAGGTCATCACACATGCTCTGATTGTGATCCTTGTACTTTTTAACAGTTTCAATACAGGTTTTAGAGGAAAGGTTAGATGTTACCTCTGTGGGAATATCAGTGATTGCTGACTCTGAAACTTTAGCCATTAAAGCTTGATTCTGGACTGCTTCTTCTGCTTGGTCACTCCAATCAAATCCCATTCCTTCTTGGGAAACAATATCTTGAGGCATTCCTTCTTGTTGTTGAAGCTAGTGGACTGTGATGGTTGATGGTTGCTAGTATGCTGTTGAGGCATTCCACTTCTGCATTCTCTTGCAAAGTGCCCCAGCTTGTGACACTTGTAACATTCAACCTTGGATTTATCAAATCCAACCCCATCTTCTCTTTTCTGAGCAAAGTTGTTCCTTCCAGTCCTTTTGATGAATCTTTTTACCCTCATTGTGAGCATAGACATCTGCCACTTGATATCCATCTCTTCCAGATCATCAGCATTTATTTGTTCTAAGTCATCATTAATTAGAGTGGAATTAGCATGACTGGCTATAAAAGCTTCTAAGACTGAGTCATTAGATCCATCTTGCTTTGATCCATGGGCAGCACTAACTGATTCTGAATTAGCAGCAGAATCGGTAGAAGATGATAAAAGAGCAGCATTGTATGAGTATCCAGAGGGCCTCTTCTTTGCTTCTACCTCTGCTTCAAACACCCTAAGGTCATTATAGAGGTCATCCAGTTCCTTGTCGTCCAGTTGGTCATTCTGTCTGAAGGAGACAATGTACATAGTCCATTCATCACCAAGAGATCTTAAAAATTTTCTGTTGACATCATCTTAATCTATCTGGACACCAACAGTAGCCAATTCACCAATTAACTTATTAAATCTATCAAAAGTTTGAGTCATGGACTCATTCTTTGTAGACATGAAGTTTTCATATTGCTGCTTCAGGATGGCCTTCTGATTTCTCTTGGTACTTTTGGTACTAGAAAATCTTTTCTCCAGTGCATTCCATAGAATTTGTGCATCAGAACAGTTGCAGAATTGATGTTGGTACTCATTAGGAATAGCCAAAAGCAGAGTGCTCAAGGCTTTCATCTCTGTCTGCCTCATCTTCCTCTCTCCATCAGTCTTTGGTGGAGGTCTCTTGCCTTCTGCATCCATCTATCCTCCATCTGAGGGACCATTCTCAATGATGTCCCACATTGAGAAGTCTGTGAGAAGAATGTACTGCCTGATTCTGATCTTCCACATGTCAAACTCATTAGGTTTGAGCATGGGAACCTTTGATACCAAAACGCTATCACTTGAACTGTCCATGATTATAGGTTTCTGAGTTTTCTAGCTCTGATACCACTTGTCAAGATCGAAAATTCTAAACAAGAATTTAATTAACACACTCAGAAACAATGTTAAAGAAGTTGCGGAATAACACTTTAACAATTAATCAAAACACAGAATATGAACTCAAATCATAAGTTTATATTGCATAAAACTTAATGATTACAAACTCAACCTCAATCTGTTGAACAAGACTCAACAGACGTTCTAAACATCTCTAAAGAAAGGATTTCTAAGAATCTTGAGGTTAATTCTCTCTAAACATATATTCGTATGAATAAGACTATAAAACATAAACTAAAACTCTTTTCTGTATCAAGAACTTCTAGACTATATATACAAAATTAATTACAAGATAATTATCAAAACAAATTTGATCTTCACAATCCATTCCATAATTATCTTCATCTTTATCTCCAGCTCCTATTCTTTCTCTTCAAGTCATTATCTTCATAAGCAGTATTAACTTCACCCTTATCCAGCAGCATTAATCATTCAGCAGTATTATCATCCTCGGCAGTACTAACCATGCTTGCAGTATTAATCTCTTATGGCAGTAGTAATTTCCAAGCAGTATTAATATCTTCTAGCAGCATTAATACTCAGTAGTAGTAATCTTGATGACCTAGCAGTAGTAATCACTTAGCAGCATGAAGACTGAGCAGCATAAACCATACTTAGCACATTCAGACCCAACAAAAGTGACTTACTTTTGTGTTCCGCCATGATCCTTGGAAACCGGGTCTCCCCCGTCGTCGCAAGATGTATTTGGACCGTAAGGTCGCAATGTGGTTGTTGTTGCAATTTATAAACCCAACTCTTTGAAAGGCTACCTATTGTCTTATTTAATTTTTTTTCTAAATTTTGATATAAACTGTATGTTCTCACTAGGCGTTAAGCCTAACACTTTTTCTCAAATGACATGTATAACAGGTTCCCTTAGGGTGCGTTTGGTTTCTAGACTGGATGGGATGGGACAGGACAAAAACTCACTGTCCCACATTTGGCATGACATGGGACAGGACAAAAATTCACTGTCCCACGTTTGGCGCGACATGGGACATGGACAAAGACTGGACAAGGTGGGACAAGATGGGACAAAAATGGTATTTTCTTGTTCCACCAAAATAGGTGGAACAACATGGGACAAAAATGAGACAAACTAAAAATCATTGATTTACCGCTATTTGATGTATAATCCTAATATGGTATTAGTCTTAAGGATCACCACTACCTATCGCCACCATTACCACCATCGGCGACCACCAGTAGCCACCGCCAACCACCATCGACCACCTCTACCTATTTCTCCACCATAACAACCTCATCCACCACCTCCCACAACCATCAGCCATCGCCACCACCACTAACACCAATCACCACCACCTTTGGACGCCACCACCACCAACGGCCACCGGTAGCCACCACCAACCATCGTCGACCACTTCCACCTCTTCCTCCACTACTAAAACTTCATCCACCACATCCACAACCACCGCCTATCGACACCTCCATCGATCACCACCACCCATTGACGTTGCCACCACCGACGTTTACCGCTAACTACCATCGGTGACCTCCGCCTCTTCCTCCACTTCAATAACCTCTATTACCCATGTCTACCTCCACCACTACCATCGTCGACCACCTATACCTCCACCACATCAACCATAACAACCACCTGCACCACCACCATCCACTATCTTTCACGTTATTCACAACTACCGTCCTTCACGGGCCACCCATCGCATTTATCTTCACCTGTCGCTGCAACTATGCATCCGCCAATTCATTAAGATCTTCTAAATTTAATCAAATAGTATATTTTCTTTATATGAATCAGATTTTTTCGAACTACCATCAATTATTTCAGATTCTTCATTCAAATTTCCTACCCTTGTTTTTCTATGTATTTATATGTATGAAAATCGTTTAAAAAATAAAAATGATTTTTTAATTAAATTATTTAAAGATATACTTTATTTGTGTTATTTATAAATATTATATTATATATAAAATCATCAAAAAACTTTTAGGGAAATTTTTCCAGTCCAGTCCTGTCCTATCCAATCCTAGCCATACCAAACACAAGACAGACATTTGTCATGTCATGTCCTGTCCCGTCCAGTCCTATCTTAGCCTCTTGTTCTGTCCTGTCCAGTCATGTCCAGTTCTGTCTTGTCCAGTCCTGTCCAATCATGTCTGCGTACCAAACGCTACCTTAGCGGTCGGTCGCCCAAGGTTGAGGGATGAGCGTGGGTGCTTGAGGCATTTTTGAGATGATAGAAACTTTGGAGTCATGGCGTACGAAAGACTTAGTATTTTTGGGATTTTTGTTGACAACTAATGTAATCTAGATGTAACTTATTCACATTAGTTCGTTGTCGATTTTATATTCTTCTACAGGTTTTGTAAATGTTATTTTACATTTACCCGTTTGGATAGTTTGCTCCATTTATAAACGTCATATTGCCAAATTTTCAAATTTTAAATTTACTCTAAATTTTAGGGTGTTACAAGTTGGTATCAGAGCTCTAGTTTAATCTAACTAGGCATGAATGTAAGATGTCTAGATTTAAGTTGAGGTTATTAAGTTATGATTTGTGAGATTGGATAGAATTTCTAAGATAGGACGGTTTTGGAAGTCGACGGAAGTACATTAATTGAAAATTATGATGATGGTGATGACACTTCTTGTGTAGAATATGTTCATAATTTCACTTAGCTAATGTTATTATGAATATATTATTACGTAAGCATGCTTGAAGTACTATTGTTATAATGATTGATGATTGTATTACTACGTTTCCTTGTGTTTAAATACGTATAATTTGTTTCTTACCTCCATCCTTGTTGTGGTGGCAGATTAAGAATGGTGAGTACGCATGGTAGATCGCGTACGCGTGTTGACAGAAGCAAGGCAACCGCTTCAACAGCTGATCAACCGGATAGGGTTGAGGCCGCTGCCCGTCCACCCATACCGCCACTTTTAGACGGAGGACCCAAAGTTATTCCGAAGGTGGGTATGGCTTCATCCAACCCCATGATTCATGAGGTAACCCCTCAATATGAGATGATGGTCGGCATGATGCTCATGATGAATGAGGCCATGGCCAAGCAGCAAGAATTCTTCGTGAAGATGATTGAGGATCGGGATGTGAGCAACCGGAGTAATGAGAGGGTTGCGAAGAACATTGAGGTGATTGGATACAGAGGTACAGGTCATGTGAACCAAAGTGTGGAACTAATAACTATTGATGTGAGGCAAAGCAATAGAGTTTGATCTTACAAGTCCTTCTTGTGTTGTAAGCCACCGGAGTTCTCCGGTTCTGAAGACCCGGTTGCTTGTATGAAGTGGATTCAAGAGATCGAGCAGGCCTTTGACTCATCCGATTACAAGGAAGGTCAGAGAGTGAGGTTTGGTTCGCAAATGCTTAGGGGTCCGACACTCACATGGTGGAATGTCACCAAGTCCACCCTCTCCCCTACCATTTTGGCTCAACTGTCTTGGGCCGGATTCAAGAAGAAGGTCTTGGAGGAGTACTGTAATGAGAGGGCTATGGACCGTATTGAAAAAGAGTTCCGGACTCTCAAGAAGGGGAACTTGACGGTAAAAGAGTAAACCCATCAATTCATGGAGAAATTGGGGCTAGTAGGGCATGTGGCTCCGACAGAGAAAGAGAAGATAAATGCCTACCTCAAAGTCCTACCTGTGGACATGATGTCTATGGTCTGCAACTCTAAAGCCTCTAACCTATGTGAGACAATAGAAGAGGCGCAGATCATGGAAGATGTCTATGCAAGAGACAAAGTGAATAAGGCGGTGGCGGTGGAAGACAAGAGGAGATGGGAAAGCAACCCCGGGTCTCTCAAGACGTCGAGATCCTTCAATGGGGGAAGAATCTTTGATAACCTCCGAGAGGCGCGGTGATGCCCAAGATGTCGAAGCAAGCACTACGAAAACTGTAACTCCAACCCCACATCTTGTGCCAAGTGTGGGAAGCCCGATCATGCTACCAAGGATTGCCTAGTTAAGGGAATTGTCTGCTTTGAATACAAAATGTCGGGACATTTCCGTAAGGATTGTTCGAAGTGGCAGACGGGGAGTGCCCCAGAGAAGAAGGAGAACCCTCCCAGGGTTCCTGGTCGAGCCTTTCAGATGATGGCCGATGAGGCCAAGTCGCCCACTGACGTGGTATCGAGTACGTTTCTCCTAAACTCCGTACCTATTCGTGTGCTATTTGATTCCGGTGATAGTTTCTCTTTCGTGTCTAAATCTTTTCGCCTAAAGCTTGCCATGCCCACTAGTAGCTTAGATGATGCTTTAGTGGTTGAGATAGTGAATGGTAGTCAAGTAGTGATCCACGACGTTTTGAAGGGTTTCTCGTTTGACATTGAAGGGAGGAAATTCTCAATCAATCTAATGCCCATGGTCATTGGCGGATTTGACGTAGTGGTCGGCATGAATTGGTTAGCGGAAAATCATGCCGAAATCCTATGCTCCAAGAAACTGATCCGACTCCCTATGTAGAATAGTGAAATGGTGGTAGTGTATGGAGAAAGGAGGAAGGGCGATGTGGCGATTATTACTATAGCTAAGGTGCGTAAGTGCTTGGTGAAGGATTGTTTATCCTTTTTAGCCTACGTGATAGACGCCAAACTCGAAAAGAAGAAGCTTGAAGACGTGAAAGTGGTGCGCGAGTTTCCCGACGTCTTTCCGGACGACTTGTCCGGTTTACCACCCGATCATCAGGTAGAGTTTCGAATTGACCTTATACCGGTAGCGGCTTCGATTGCTCGATCCCCTTACCGGTTGGAGCCATCAGAGATGCAAGAATTGATGGCTCAACTTCAAGAGATTCTGGAGAAGGATTTTAAAAGACCGAGCTCATCATCGTGGGGAGCTTCGGTCTTGTTTGTCAAAAAGAAGGACGATACAATGAGAATGTGTATCGATTACCATGAACTGAATAAGGCAACGGTAAAGAACAAGTATCCGCTCCCGAGGATCGAAGATCTGTTCGACTAACTTCAAGGGGCGGGTTGCTTCTCAAAAATCGATTTGCGTTCGGGGTATCACCAAGTGAAGGTGAAGGGAGACGAAGTCCTAAAAGACAACTTTTAGAACACGTTACGGCCATTATGAATTTCTCGTAATGTCATTCCGCCTAACTAACGCACTGGCGGTGTTCATGGATTTGATGAATAGAGTGTGTCGACCCTTCCTTGACTAGCCGGTCATTGTATTCATCGACGACATACTCGTGTACTCCAAGAATGAATTTGAACATCAATAACACCTTCGTGAAGTCCTTGAGGTGTTGAGAAATGAGAGATTGTATGCCAAGTTCTCCAAGTGTGACTTTTGGCTTGATGAGGTTCAATTTTTGGGTCACGTTGTCACTCGAGACGGAGTGAAGGTGGATCCCTCCAAAATTAAAGCATTGATGAATTGGGATCCTCCCAAAAGTTCATCCGAGATACGAAGATTCTTGGGTTTAGCAGGCTATTACCGGAGATTTATCCAAGATTTCTCCAAGATCACTTCTTTAGTGACTGCTCTAACCCTAAACAACGTCAAGTTTGTTTGGACCAACGCGCAAGAGAAGGCATTCCGGACTTTACAAAAGAAATTGTGTGAAGCTTCAATCTTGTCGCTACACGAAGGGTCAGGAGACTTCGTAGTCTATAGCGATGTCTCCAAGATGGGATTGGGTTGCATATTAATGCAAAGAGGCAAAGTGATCGCCTACGCCTCAAGGAAGCTCAAAGTTCATGAGAAGAACTATCTTACCCATGATTTGGAGTTGGCGGAGGTGGTGTTCGCCTTGAAGTTGTAGCAACATTACCTTTATGAAACGAAATGTACGCTATACACGGATCACAGAAGTTTGAAGTACGTCTTTGATCAAAAGGAGTTAAACATCAGGCAAAGGCGGTGGCTCGAGTTACTCAAAGATTATGATTGTGAGTTTCTTTACCACCCCCGTAAGGCAAACGTGGTGGTTGATACTTTGAGTCAGAAGGACTATAGAGGAGGTGTTCGGGCTACCCTTTCAAGAATCGAGTTGGTGTCAAGCCTCATTGAGAAAATTAAGATGTCTCAAGCAGAGGCCTTGTTGGAAGAAAATCTCAAGGATGAGGTGATGTCGAATCAATGATTTCTCTTGACGGAAGATAGTCGTGGAGTAAAATTGTTCAATGGTCGTGTGTATGTGCTCAAAGTTGGAGGCAATAGGGAACTTCTTCTTGAAGATGCCCATAGGTCCAAGTATTCCATCCACCCGGGGAGTAAAAAAATGTAAAGGGACTTGAAGCTACATTATTGGTGGCCATTGATGAAACTTGATGTAACACGTTACGTGGAATGTTGTGTGACTTGCTTACAAGTGAAGGCCGAGCACCAATGACTGTATGAGAGTCTTCAATCCTTGGAGATCCTCGAATGGAAATGGGAACACATTACCATAGACTTCGTGATTAAGTTTCCTAAAACCTTGCAAGGTCACGATACCATTTGGGTAATAGTAGACCAGTTGACCAAGAGTGCTCGTTTATTGGCCATGCGCGAGACCCTACCGATGGATAAGTTGGCAAAACTTTATATCAATGAAGTGGTTTCGAGACATGGGGTGCTCTTATTTATTGTGTCGGATCGCGATAGTCGGTTAACTTCGAACTTTTGGGATGGCTTGCAGAAAGAGCTTGGTATGCGGGTGAAGTTGAGTATGGCTTACCATCCTCAAACCGACGGTCAAAGAGAGAGAACGATCCAAACGATAGAAGACATGCTAAGATCTTGCGTCATCGACTTCGGGGGTAGTTGGGAATCTCTCCTACCTTTGGTGGAGTTTGATTACAATCATAGCTACCACTCGAGCATTGAAATGGCGCCGTTTGAGGTTTTATACGGGCGGAAGTGCAGAACCCCCGTGTACTAGCTTGAAACGGGTGAGAAGCAATTCGTCGGACCCGAAATTGTACAAGAAATGGACGATAAAGTGAAGGGCATTCGGGAACGGTTGAAAGCGGCTCAAGATCGGCAAAAGAGTTATGCCGACAAGAAGAGGCGACTGATGGACTTTCAAGTGGGTGACCGTGTGATGCTTAATGTGTCACCTTTAAAGGCCATTATCTAGTTTGAAAAGCGCGAGAAGTTGAGTCCCCGTTTTCTTGGACCATTCACAGTGCTTAAACGGGTAGGTTTGCAAGCCTACCAATTGGAACTTCCACCGAAAATGAGCGGGATCCACAACACTTTCCATAGTTTTTATCTCCGAAAATGTTTGGCAGAAGAGGAGAGCGTCATTCCTCTTTCGGAGATAAGAGTGGACGAACAGAATCATTGTGTGGAGGAACCCGAAGCTATCCTCGAGAAGAAATCCAAGAAACATCGCCACAAGGAGGTCACTATGGTCAAAGTGCAATGGAAGCATCATCGTGGGGCCAATGTGACATGAGTAGCAGAGGAGGATTTGAAGCGGATATATCCTCACCTGCTCGCGTAACCCAGATTTCGAGGACGAAATCGTTTCCATGTTGGGGAGAATTGTTACACCCATATTTTCGGTATGTCAAATTCCTAATACCTTCCCCAATGATCTATCTAGCTCCGTTTGCTTAAGCTTTTGATTATTGGCTTTCTTTAGAGCATGGTCAATTCGTATGTCAAAAGAATCAAATTTTAGAGTGTCGTACGGGATTAGCGACCATGCTCAGCGACTGTGACAACATCACTGTCGTCGAGGCACATTCGTGGGGAGATCTTGGTCCTCGGTACGCTTGGCACATTCGTGGGGAGATCTTGGTCCTCGGTACACAGGCATTCTCGCAGTGTCACTCTCGCCGAGCTCTGGTTGGTCGTGGTACAGTATGGGCGAGTATACCCTGTGAGAGTGACAAGGGCATAGTCGTCGTGTCACTCTCGCCGACGGGATCCAATGAGTTAAATGCTCATTTTCCAATATTTTCTCATTTATCACTTCCACCTACCAAAAACCCTCATATTCTCTCTCGTTTTTCTCCTTCAAGATATGTTAACCTAGGGTTCAAGGTCAAGGTTGCTACTATTTTTGAAGGTTTCTTGGTTTCTTGGGTTTACCTAAACCAAGCATTGTGAGTTCATTCTACTTCTTTAAAACTTTATACATGTCAAAATTTTATTATTTCAAATACTTGTACACTTTCTATCAATATTCTTGGTGTTGGTGGGTTTTGACCTAACTTTCAAAGTTGAGAGATTTTAGGGTTTATCATGCTTTTGTGAAATAATAAAAGGGTTTCATAGTATGTGCTACTAAAGATAATTTAAGTTCATAAATGTATTTGGGAAGTTGAAAATATTCATTTTGGGTACATTTGTACTATTTACTTCCTTTGAGAAATTATCTAGCAAATGTAAGTTTTGAGGAATGGCTATTTGGAAATCTTTGTTATAAAAGTAAATGGCCTTTGAAAAGGTAAAGATGAATCAAGAGGAACATTTTTATGATCATGCTTGTGTTGAAACTATATGTTGATTATAGTTGGTCAAAAACGAAATTGTGACAAGTCTAGAATATTACTGATGGATCCATAGGTAGAGAGTCGGCTTAATTTTTGGGAATTAACTTTCCCTTTGTAGCTAGTTGAGACATTGGACCCTCAGAAGGAAACTTGGTACGGTTATGTGGGACCGATACTAGCCATGGGTCGTAAATGTAAATCCTAGTGAATGAGTATGATTAGGATTTATTGGGTGCCCTCCCCCACATCTGAGTACAAGTCGGCGAGCTCGTGGCCTTGATCCTAGTATGATGAGCTCAATAACTCAGAAAGTGACTTACTTTTGTGTTCCGCCATGATCCTTGGAAACCGGGTCTCCCCCGTCATCGCAAGATGTATTTGGACCGTAAGGTCGCAATATGGTTGTTGTTGCAATTTATAAACCCAACTCTTTGAAAGTCTACCTATTGTCTTATTTAATTTTTTTTCTAAATTTTGATATAAAATGTATGTTCTCACTAGGTGTTAAGCCTAACACTTTTTTCTCAAATGACGTGTATAACAGTTTCCCTTAGCGGTCGGTCGCCCAAGGTTTGAGGGATGAGCGTGGGTGCTTGAGGCATTTTTGAGATGATAGAAACTTTGGAGTCATGGCATACGAAAGACTTGGTATTTTTGGGAATTGGGTTGACAACTAATGTAATCTAGATGTAACTTATTCACATTAGTTTGTTGTCGATTTTATATTCTTCTACAGGTTTTGTAAACGCTATTTTTCATTCACCCATTTGGGTGGTTTGATCCATTTATAAACGTCATATTGCCAATTTTTCAAATTTTAAATTTACTCTGAATTTTAGGGTGTTACATCTCGTGCGTGTTAAACGTCTTTCCACGGGTCCAAGATATGACCCGTATGATAATTTGGGAAAGTATGAAATACTTTATGCAAATTATTTTAAAAGTTTCATGCATGCATGTTGGTCGAGGCTCAAAACTTAGGGCCAAGCTCGCCAATTCCCACAGTCACACTACCGATACTCAATTGTGCAAACATCTTAAGGCAATAATCGAAAATTTCATCGGTTCACCATAAAGTTTTCTCTTCGAATAATGTCGATTCCGTAAGTCTATGGTTCTAATCCAACCAATAATGCTGACTCGAAACGGTCAACTTAATGTATTCATCTTGCTTAACCGTCACTCTAAGTAACAATGCTATAAACATCAACTTCCTCTGACTATTACTCCTCAAACGTTCATCCACTACCCCATCGCTCATCACATAAAGGCGATTCAAGCACACACATGTAACATGTAAGTTCACCATGACACTGGCCAGGTGAAATTATGAACATATCGTACATGATTATCCTTACTATCCTCATCGTGGTTCCCGATTCTAGTGACTCTATCGGCCTCAAAATATCCTATCTTAAGGCGTCTAATAGTGTAATCTCACTTTAACTTACTTAGAAGAACGCTAGTTTAAGTCAAGGTATCCAAAATCAATACCTAAATCTCTCAAACTTAAGCTCTGATACCAACTTGTAACACCCTCAAAATTGGAAAGATCAATTAATTTAAAATTTTCAATAATACCTCAAATAAAAATACCAAGTCCATACTTGAAATACTATTCTAGGTTTAACCATCAACAAAATAAGTAAAGTCTTACACATAGACTAATTAAAGGTCGGGTGTTTATTAAACCCAAATACAAATTGATATACCCAAGATAATGGCGGAAGACTTCACCAAACTACTTACCCTCGAGCATAAATCTATTTCTCATCTTTTCACAGTAACGCTAGTACCATACCTAGTGAGTTCAAAAGTTTTCAACGTGGATAAATGTATTTTTAAAAGAAAAGAATGCACATTAAATCATAATCTTTCAAAATGATTTACTTTAAATATGAAAACGACTCGTTTTCCAATAATATGCATTTTTAAGGACGAATGCCCCAATACAAAACATTCTTTATAAAGTGATGCAACCCAAAACTCACTCAAAACGGGAATAGAAAATGGACTCCTAATTTATAAAAATACGGATAAAACTTTATATCCCAAAACACCCAAAACACGGGTGGGGCATAACACTCAATTCATAAATCATGGAAAACAATCCATATAAATATAATATACCACTGAAAACATGGAACTAAAATTCAATACTCATGCGACCATAAAATGGAATGAAATCCAGATGTTAAAGCATGGACAATTAAATATCCAAAATACTGGTGGCCAACAACGGGGGAGACCCGTATCCATTAAGTGTAAAGGAACACAAAAGTATGTTACTCATACAACGTTAATTGTATGACACTTCACGACATGAAAGCCCAAATGTCCCTACGACTCCTTTCAAGCTACACCCAAAGAGGCAGCTGACATTGGTGATCATTACCAAGAATACCACCCCGAAGGCCCGACACACTTAAGGACTACCTCCAAGGCATTACCTTCAAGCGGCAGAGGCCCAAACGTCCTTCAACACAATAGCACAACCGGACTCAGCCCTCCTAGTGTACACTTGAAAGGTTCAGATCATAAAACATGGGTCGCGGAGTCCAACCCCACAATACCCAATTGACCATCAAATAAAGACTGACTTATGTGCATATGGATCCAATGCAACACAACCTAAAATTACATAACTACACAGGAATGACCAACACACTCGAGCATGTAATTACCAATAATATACCACAGGATGCATTCAGATGCAAATCACAAATAGGGCTCTACACTAAGCCATTAAAACCGGACAAATATCCACAAGACTCTTTTAAGTCAAAATTGAGCTAAGGTACTCAAAATCCTTTTTTACCGACAAATAACGGCCCCCAAATAATAAAACGCAATCGACTCACATTATACAAACACACACTCCAAAATATATGAATAAACTCCAATACGATTTAGATTGGGACACATTATTTTCCAAATGAATTTATACCATTTATTCTTTAAAAAACGTCTCATATCACAAAATTAAACATTTCTCCAAAACAAACACCAAAAGTGCATTTGTACTTAAAAAGGTCTACTCCCATAAAATAAATCATTAAAATACTAATACTTATGATTTATTTATCAAAATGACCAAAATCCCAAATATGGGTGTTATGCAAAGTTTATGAAGTTAAACGCTTCGAATAACCGAAACTCACCAAATAACTCAACAGTTGATAATTTCGTGCAAAACATATGAACATTTTGGCATATACACCATTTTCACAAATCAACTTGAACTCACCTTGCTAGATTTAGGCTAAATCTAGATTTTCCCCCCAACTTGAGCTCCTTTGAAGAAACTTGGATCTTCAAGCCAAAAACTTCCAAAAACCTAAATCCTAAATTTCCAACCATAAATATTCATATTAAACCATATAGAATCGTTCCCCAAACATTTTACATGAAGATCTCAACTTATACCAAAACCCTAATTTCCATAGGTGAAGGAAGGAGAAGATTTCCTTAACCACAAACTTGGATCCACCAATAATCAACTTCTAGGGCCACCAATATGAACCTCATCCTTCAGATCTTCAAAAGGTTGG
This sequence comes from Arctium minus, assembly GCA_954870635.1. Taxonomy (NCBI): domain Eukaryota; kingdom Viridiplantae; phylum Streptophyta; class Magnoliopsida; order Asterales; family Asteraceae; genus Arctium; species Arctium minus. The sequence continues at coordinate 23,027,330 of OX941081.1, read as the reverse complement.
AAAGGGTTTTGGAGAGGGTTTGATGAACTCTTAGAAACCCTTGAAAGGTGGGAGATGAGATGGGGACTCTAACTTGCTTCCAAATCCTAGCCAAAATGTGATAGCGATGTCTTGAATGCTCCAAGAACCCAAATGAGGGAAGGGTTTTCGTCTAGAGATAGAGAGGGAATGAGTTGGGGAAGAACAAATGAAGGAGAGGCTGAAAATTGGGTCTTAAACCAGGGGGCCGGTCGCGATTGTGCCCTTGGCACTCTCGTGGGCACTATCGCTGGAAATGTATCGCCGATTCACCCCGGCCTGCGACCTTGTCCCACGATAGCGATACATGTCACAGTTGCGGGTATTATCGCCCAAGCAGTGCAGGACCCCGAAATCTTCCTTTTCCGCACCCGAAAGCTCCCGATAATCTTAGTGTCTAAGGTAAAACATCCCATAACTAAAAACTTCATTAGGCCAGGCTTCAAGCATGAATATATTTATCCAATACATAATTTCTTATCCAAAATTCTGGGTGTTACAGTAATCCTAGCCATTCATACGGTCAAGATCGGATTAAACTGGTCAAATATTACGTCTTTGACTGGTCAAGAATTATGGCTTTGACTGGTCAAAAGTTGCGGCTATTCCAAAAATAGAATGACAGTTTCATAATTTTTACAAATACACGGGATGAGTTCAATATGAACCTGTATGACTCACATATGAACTATATGTTCATATGTGAACTAGTGTAATTCACATATGAACTCTTTTAACTGATTCATATATGAACCTTTGAGATTCATAAATGAACTAATTAACTGATTCACATGTGAACTAATTGATTGTAGGTTCATATGTGAATCAATTGAACTAATTAACAGATTCACATATGAACCTCTATGATTCGCATATGAACTAATTAACTGATTTACATATGAACGTATAGTTCAGATGTGAATCACATAGGTTCACATATGAACTCGTACCGCATATTTTACAAAAGTACCCCTATATCTTCTACAGACTACGCAAGGAATTATCCGTTGTTTCACGGTCAAAGCTGCAAATGTTGGCCAAATGAAGGACTAGGATCATTTCTCTATTTCTCACACACTTAGCATTTCTCATTTGAACATCTCCCTATATATATATATATACAGAGAGAGAGAGGGGAGTTCAGGGGAAAACCTCAAAAAATGGAAAAGTATGGAACACCCTGTAGCCCTTCATCTGGACGGTATGCCCTTGTGTATGCAAGTAAATTAAGTTGTTTTTTTGGTTTTTATGCATGTGTGTATTATACATTTGTGCATATGCACGCGTGCATGTTACAAATTACTTACCGTCCAGATGAAGGGTTACCAGGGTGTTCCTCAGTTTTACGTTTTTTTAAGGTTTTCCCCTGAACCTGACCATATATATATATATATATATATATATATATAGTAAGAGAGAGAGATAGAGAGGTAGGTAGCTTATTATGCAACCTTTTTACATGGTGCAACCCATGCAACCCCTCTATCCACCACTCATTTTATTTTCAGTTAAAACCTTATAATATATATATATATATATATATATATATATATATATATATATATTGGGTCATTCAAATGCAACCTCTTTGCATGGTGCAACCCATGCAACCCCTCTATCCACCACTCATGTTATTTTCACTTTTGTAATTAAGAAAGAGGAAAAAACTGAAAATAAAATGAGTGGTGGATAAAGGGGTTGCATGGGTTGCACCATGTAAAGAGGTTGCATAATAACCTCTCTTTCTCTCTCTCTCTCTATATATATATATATATATATGTGGGAGAGATCAAATGGAAACCACTCTAATTTTATAAACCATGGAAAATGTCGACTTCATTAGTTAAGTTAATGAAATTGGTTCATTAAATTGTTTAATTTGATGAAATTGTGTCATATAATTCTTTTGTTGATGAAATTGTTTCATATATTTGTGTTTTTTATGTAAAAATGAAATTGTTTCATGTATTTTCTCATTCTGATTAAATTGTTTCATGCAGTTTCTCATTCTGATGAAACTTTTTTCATTTTTACATAGAAAACACAAATATATGAAACCATTTCATCAAGAAAAAAATTATATAAAACAATTTTACAAATTTTACAAATTCATGAAACAATTTCTTTAACTTAACTAATGAAATCGACGGTTTTCATGGTTCTCAAAATTAAGGTGGTTTCCAATAAAACTACATATATATATATATATATATATATATATATATATATATATATATATACAGAGAAAGAGAGGTTCAGGGGAAAATCTAATAAAAATGGAAAATTAAGAAACACCCTAGTAACTCTTCATCTGGACGGTATGCATTTGTGCATACAAGTAAATTAAGTTTTTTTTTGGTTTTTATGCATGTATTCATTATGCATTTGTGCATATGCACGTGTGTATGTTACAAATTACTTGTATGCACGAGTGCATGGCATCCAAATGAAGGGCTACCAGGGTTTTACTCAGTTTTCTTTTTTTTTAGGTTTTCTGCTGAACCTGACACTATATATATATATATATATATATATATATATATATATAGAGAGAGAGAGAGAGAGAGGTGGTTTCAATTAGAAACCATATTAGATTGGAAACTTTGGAAACCGTCAATTTCATTGGTTAAATTAATGAAATTGGTTCATAAAGTTGTTTCATATAATTCTTGTGTTAATGAAATTGTTTCATATATTTGTGTTTTTATATAGTTTCATCTATTTTTCTCATTCTGATGAAATTGTTTCATGTATTTTCGCAGTCTGATGAAACTTTTTCATTTTTACATAAAAAACACAAATATATGCAACAATTTCATCAATAAAAGAATTATATGAAACAATTCCATCGAATTAAACAATTTAACAAAACAATTTCATTAACTTAACCAATGAAATCGGGGGTTTCCATGGTTTTCAAAATTAAAGTGGTTTCCATTTGATCGTTCCCCTATATATATATATATATATATATATATATATATATATATATATATATATATATATATATATATATATGCGAAGGATTGTGTGAGAAGTTGAGTTAACGGTGAGAAACATGAGAAGTGTTCTGAACCATTGATCTGTTATAATCTCATATCCTCCCATGAATTGCGGCTTAAAAAGGAATTGATCTGGTGCATCTCGGTGCATCTTATCTCACTGCATCTAATTATAATGTGTGTCCATTTCTCATCCAACGGTCAATAACCACTTCTCACACTTCTCACCATTAACTCAACTTCTCACCGAAACTCAACCATATGTATATGTATATATATGTATATGTATATGTATATGTATATGTATATGTATATGTATATGTATATGTATATGTATAGGCGTGGGTTAAAATGAAAAACTCATCTTTCATTATACACATGAGGACAAATCTTAACCATTGATCAAAACTTTGAAAACTAATCAATGGTTAAAATATAATAACATTAATTAAGAAGTTATTAAGAACAAAATTGGAAATTTGAATCAGCGCCTACCTTGTTTGACTTTTTATTTTAATTTTAATTAAAATAATTTTAACCCCTTAAAGTTTAAAATAAATTATCTTAAAAAGTACTAATATTTTAATCAAACAAATTATATTAAAAAAACGAGAATTTCGTGCTCTTCGATATGACATCCATCTCGATATAGTTTTTTTTTCGTTTTAATCATTTTTTTACGTGAAATTGTATATATGTGTTATATTCGTTATGAATATGTTTGCACGTCCCCAGGTGTCCACATTCATTTTGAATAACAAAGGTGAATGCCCATTCACTATTCATGATAAATAATACAGTATTCAAGATAAATAATATAACATTCAGGATGAATAATACATGAATTCATTATTCATGTATTATTCATCATGAATCGTGTATAATCACCCTGAATGTTATATTATTCATCCTGAATGATACATTATTCTTGATGAATAATATATGAATGACTCATGAATGTGTAGACACATGGCCCACTCTCTTTTGTTTCTCAATTCACAACCGAAATTTGGTTTAATTCATTATGAATATGTATGTGCATTCCTGGATGTCCCACGTTCAGTATGAATAACAAATGTGAACATTCATTCAATATTCATGATGAATAATACAGTATTCAGGATGAATAATACACGAATTCATGAATCGTTTATTATTCACCCTGAAAGTTGTATTATTCATCATGAATGATACATTATTCATGATGAATAATACATGAACGGCCCGTGAAGGTGTGGAGACATGATGCGCTCTCTTTTGTTCCTCGGTTCACAACCGAATTACTCGATAGGTTCTCGATTCGTCTCGTGTTGGGTTACGGTGCTGAAGAACGCAATGCTTTACGACGTAGAAGAAAGTGTTGAAGAAGATGATGTCGAATTATATACTTACGGTGTCGAGGTGTTGTACATATTTGAACGTACATAAATATTCATAATGAATATAACACATATATAGCATTTCACGTAAAAAACGGTTAAAACAACAAAAAAAAAACTATATCGAGATGGATGTCATATCGAAGAGCACGAATTCTCGTTTTTTTGATGTAATTTGTTTGATTAAAATATTAGTAATTTTTAAGATATTTTATTTTAAACTTTAAGTGGGTAAAAGTTTTTAATTAAAAAAGAAAATAAGAAGTCAAATATGGTAGGCGTGAGTTTAAATTATCTTCCATTTTTACCCCTAAGAATCTTAAAATTAAAAACTTGTTAAAGGAAAAATGAATAGAACACCAATAGAATGGAGAGAATGAATATGTAATTTTGTAGATCCCAGTGCAGTGTAAAACAGAATAATCAGCAATCAAAGATGAACAGATTATAGGACACAGCAACTAGTCATATGATTGATAATACTTCAAAGATTTAGGTTTAGAGAGAGAATTTCTGATCAGGATTTGTAAACCTAATGACTAGAAAATTGAATAATGAAATTATGCACTTCTCACCCTACAAATGAAATAGAAAACAACTTTAAATACTTAGGCACGCAGGCCTGATGGGCTTATGGGCTTGGGCCCATCTAATTAATTAACTTTAGAATAATTACATTATGAACCCTTATAAATACTTTATTCCACTTTCAACACACAGGACTTTCAGTCCTAACAATCTCCCCCTAAAGTTGAATAAAGCATTTATCTTCTTGAAATCTTCAAACATTGATCTTCTTTCACTCTTGAATCTATGAAGAACTTTGATGTTGCTTGACTTCATGTCTTTCCACGCTCCCCCTTGAATAAAGCTCTTGTTCTTCATAGTATCAACTTTGTAACCAGATTCAATGTACAGTAGCCTCGACTGAACGCACTATCAAGCAGCTTTCAGCATTAAAAACTTAATCACATCGGATCAGTACACAATAAAGATAATGTGAGAGTTACTTGACATTCCACGAGGCATCTTCAGTTTAAAACAAAGAATTTGTCTTTGAACCGCGAGTTGAATAGGCTTTCAGCTTAAGAACTTGTTTCAATCAGCTCGTAGGAGGAATAATGAAGAAACTTGTAGCAGACACCACATGATACGGGAAAGAATCAATACAAACTTTGAAAACTTCACTGTCTTCAGACAAACAAATTTAGCATGACAAACAATTTTAGCATAGCATTAAACTCATATCTTCATCTCTTTGATCTTTAGACCGTCTTCAAAAAAACAAACTTTCTTTCTTCAAAACTTTGAAATTGAACTTTGAAAAATTCTCCCCCTTTTTGATGATTGTGAGCATCATGATCATCAAAACTTCTTCAATTTCAACGCATTCTTTGATCTCCCCTTTATGATAATATGATATTCTTCGTCCTTTGATCTGAGTATCCGTCAATTCATGAAATGTATATATCCGAATCTTTTCAAATTCAGACATAATGGACAATGTAACCCTGATTCAACAGATGAAACAGTTAGTATGCCTGTAAGTAGCACAGAGCCACTTTGTACAACGGATGTACATTGGAAAGGAGTTTTTGTGATGTTCACTCCCCCAGGGCTTCCATTCAATCATCGAAAAACCACAAAGGAATTTTCTATAAATGTTATGACAAGAAAACTCATTCCTTGTGTGCTCGTGAAAGTGGAGTAATGATTGAAGCTACTTAGCTTGATCAGGATCAAATTGTGTAAACTGTTGAGACAGCAACAGATATTACACGGACTCAATGTGTATGAAAGAGGTGCGAAGGTGGGGCAACTTTCCTTCTTTTTCAATATCTAAATCTTCCGATTGAAGACTAGATAGCAGATATGTTGCGTCCCCAAAGAAAATGAAACATTTCTTTGTTAAGAAAGAAACGAGTGGCTGGTGGGGTTATAGCAAGAGTTGGCATGGGCTCACTGCCTGTTTCAATGATGGTCACCAAGGAATGTGAACCAATCAGAATATGTGGCTGCCCGGCTCAGAAAGTGGTTGGTACAGAGTTCTGATATTCTTTTAACTCTGTTCTCACACCCTCTTTCTTTTTAACATTAAAGGTCACTTCTAACCAAACTCTCTTTTTCATTTTTTTTTTCGCTCCACACAATAAGAAAAACTCAACCGGATGAGTTATCTCCCCCACTCTTTGAGTTAAGACCCCTTACCCCTCAATCACTCAAGGATAACTTCCGGGGTAGGAAACACTGGTTAACGTGAATCCATGGAAGTTTTGTTTAAGTTCTCACACAAAACCCATGTAAGTCCTAAAAAGAATAGTAGCTCAACAGCTTAACTTGAACATTTAAGCTCAAATAAGATAACACTTTCAAAATGTATGCTCATTAGATTTGAGCAATTAAACTTTGAAGTTTTCTCAAAACAAGAATATTGAATGAATGAAATGAAATCACGAGATTTGTTTTGAGAATCTGACAATGTATCATTCAGATCAACTAAACTGGTTAGGGTATCAAAGAATTGGATATTATGTTTATATGAACAAATATAAACAATTTAGCAATGAAAGCACAAATTTCGAATAATGATAGATGCTCAACAACATTGAATATCAAACGGGGGTATTACCATCGAAAAATTGTTTTGCTATGAGACATGGTAATAACAAATACAAATGAGGTACTGAACCTGTGTGTGTGAATACGTTACAGTATAAGTATAAGATAATACGCAAGTATTGATCTTTTAGAAACACACAGTCAGTTAAACATTAATGCGCAAAAAGTGAAAAACATTTAAATTCACACTTCTAGATTCATGAAACCTTTTGAAAATCAGAAGTGGTTTGAACATTTCAGAAACTGTTTTTCATGAAGGAAAGTTGTTCTTCTTCCAAACAATCAGAGATCTAGAGTTAGAAGATACTTACTTTTAAGCTCCCCCTCAAAGCATGATATAATGATTTAGGTCTTTTAAGCTTCCCCTGGATAGTTGCAAAATATCCAGGTCTGAACATTGAAGAACGGGTCCTGATCTGTCATGTGATCAGAAACCAAAATTCGTTGAAGTCCGGGTTCTAAGCTGATTTACTTAGAAACCATTGTTCTTCTACTCCCCCTTGACAGTAGGTGCCTGCAACAAAGAATCAGTTTCGGCTTTGGTACCCACTGGTATTTGGGTCCATGAATGTTAGTTGCAGTTCTTGTGGGGGATATAGAATAAGAACCATACCATAAATGATCCCTGGATTTGTGAATGTGATCATGTGTATGACAATAAGAACAATGGTATTTCTTACCTGACAACCTGAGTAATTGATCTCTCGAGTAGATATGATCAGGTTTACCTTTACTCGCTTTGTTCTTCTTGGCATTAGATGCATGTACACACGATTCTCTTTCTTTCAGCTCATCTTCAACTGGTTTCTTCTTCCAGACGAGTTCCTCATCTTTGTATCTCCTTCTTCTTTGATGTGTACCTGAACCATCTATATTGCTATCATAGAAAAGGTTAGTTTTATGAATCCGATCAAAAGATTTAACTGACCTTTGTGGAGAGACAGATTTCTGATTTGTACTTGATACAGACTTTTCAAGCACTTTAATCGTCGAAGCAAAGTTGTCTCTTTCTTTAACAAGCAATTCAATCTTCTTCGTGAATTCAGACTTCGTTCTCTGCTCTTTTAGTGCCTTCTAAGATAGTTCAGATAACTTGGCAGTCAACTTTTTGATCTCAGTCTCAAACATGCTTCTCTCTTCTTCAAATCCCTTCTCAACATCATTTCTTTGGCCGGATATTTCTTTGAAGAATCCCACATTCTTTTGTTCAATGGCCTTCTTTTCTTTTTCAAACTTTTCTCTTTCAAGGATGATTACTTTCTCGAAAGCAGAAACTTGTTGAGAAAGTTTTATGCATTTCAGCTCAACTTCCTTCTTCTCATCAGCACATTTTCTCGAGAATTCTGAGAACTTCTTTGCGAAATATTTCTCTTTAGTCTCAAAATCAGATTTGTGTTTAGCAAGCAGTTGCTCCAAATCAGATAAACGCTTTTGAAGTTCTGCATTTACATCTTTCAGATCAGAGATCTTTTCCTCATAGCTTTCAGCGGAGACTGGTTGCTGAGGTTTAGCTTCCAAAATAGAAATCTTTCCTTTTAGCTCAGAGTTCTCAGCTTCCAATTTTCTTCCTTTTAAAATCTCATTTGGCCCTAACACCAACCATTCAGTACAATCCCACAACTCTTTTCCTGTCATTTTGTAGGTATTTATTTGATCAATAAGTTCACTAAAAATGTCACGAAAAAATTCACAAGTAATACTATCAATCATATAATTTCGAGCTATATTGTTAGCCCTCTCTCTTTCCTCCTTTTCAACAGGTGAAGCTTCTGTAGGAATCTGGGATTGCATCTCCCCTTCAGTCAAAGATAATCTGATGTAGGGACCCACCTCATGTTCGTCCACACAGTTCAAAAAATGAACTTTCCACTCTTCATATTCTCTTTTGGACTGCAGCCTTGGTAGGTATACCATTTTGATCGTTTCGAATAGAATGTATTCGCTCCAGCTTTGAAGAGAGATGAAACTTGAAAGTGCAGGGACCAAAAGTGACAAATTGTGAAACTTGAAAGTTTCGGGTCACAAATGACACACTACTGAAACCTTGAAGTACGGGGGCTAAAAGAAATGCACTGCAAAATGATCGTGAGACAAAAAAAATTGACCTTTTTTACTCTTTTTTTTTTTTTTAAACCCAGTCGAGCAGGGTACCGGTCAAGCAAAGGACCGGTATAGACAATGTACCGGTCGAATCATAAGACCGGTAAGGACAAAGTATCGGTCAAAGCCAAGGACCGCTAAACAGGGAAGCAATATACCGGTCGAACCAAAGGAATATACCGGTCGAACCAAAGGACCGGTGATGTCGAAGTACCGGTCGAAGCAAAGACCGGAATATGCAAGATACCGGTCGAAGGAAAGACCGGAGTAAGCAAGTACCCGGTCGAAAGGTAAGATTATAGGCCACAGCAATCAAAGATGAACAGATTATAGGCCACAGCAACTAGTCATATGATTGATATTACTTCAAAGGGTTTAGGTTTACAGAGAGAATTTCTGATCAGAGTTTGTAAACCTAATGACTAGAAAACTGAATAATGAAATTATGAACTTCTAACCCTACAAATGAAATAGAAAACATCTTTAAATACTTAGGCACGCAGGCCTGATGGGCTTATGGGCTTTTAGGCCCAACAAGCTTACAACTTTGAATACTTGACAATTTATACCCTGAACTTCTATTTAACTAACAAAATAGCCCTAACAATCTCCCCCTTTAAATAGAAGTTGAAACTCGCGCCAGTTAGGAACATATATCTTCCGAAAACCAAAACTGATCTCGAAATATCTGATTTGCGTTCTGTACTCCAGTCGTTCTTCAATAACTCCCAGTGCTTCAAGAACAAGTGACTTGTATGTAGAATCTAGTGACTGAACTCCTTTTTCATCTTGACTTAGCACACGCTTCAACTTGTCTTTTAGCAGCATCAAGGTACCATCACAGAATCTGGCAATCTGATCAAAACGGATAAAGCGTAGAACACCTTTGTTGTTCACGTATGACATACCAAACTCTGGAATCTTTATTACTGTGAATGCAGGTACACTTAGAGCATCAGACGGAACACTCAGATCGGGCTTGAGCAGATTAATCTTCGACTGATCGCTTTCTAACCCAATCTGAAAATCTTCCACCGAAGCAAGTTTCATTGCGCACTTCATGTATCTCTTCACGGTTTCTAGTGCATCAATGACTTCCTCGGGTCTGACGGTTCTGGTCTTTAAGTCACGTAGTATGAACAGCAGATCTTGTGGCTCCAGACATGGAAAATCAACATCAGAAAAAAAATATCTTTGACCATCTTCTCTTGTAACCATGAAGTCCGTATACTTAACTTTCTTGAAGTAGGCAGGTAGGATCTGATCAACTGACGTAATCTTGAGCTTCGTCTTGACATACTTGTGCTGGAACTTTCTGTACACGAACTTAAGTTTACGCTGTTTTTCTTTGTTTTTCACTGACTGTAGACCATGGAGTACAATTTCATCATACTTTCTGATCCAGTGGGCAAAGATCTTCTTCTGGCTTTCTTCGAGGAAAGGAACTTTTATTCTGACTCTTTCCCACTTGGATGGACGAACTGGAGGAGTACTTTCTGGTTCTCTAACTGGTGAAGCTGGAGGAGATTTCTCGGGAAAAACTGTTGAGGTGAAGTCAAGGTGATCAACTGGATAGGTCAATAAAGGAACCACGGCAGAAGACTGATCATCTGGATGCAGTATTTCATCAATTTCTTCTTGCATAACCACCAGAGCTCTTTCAGTATTAACACATTCTTCTGTCGTGTCCGCCACTTCATACGGATCTAGTATTATTGCCCAATCTTCAGGAACTATCGGAGAACCATCTTCAAATTCCTCAGGCTTTTCAACCGTCGGATAGTCGTATAGTACCAAGTCTGTCACCTGTTCCCGTTCCTGTTCCTGTCTCTATCCCTCTGTTCTTGTACCGGAACCCGAACCCTGTTCAACCTGACCTGATTCCACCATATGTGTCTCCGACTCAGTTAGGCGTTGGCGCTTCTCCCCCTCATGGTGATCAGGATCATCCTGATCATCATGTCGGCGCTTGAGCCGTTCTACCTGGCTACGGCAGGTATCCTCCACTACTGATAGGCGTTCAGTCAGAACAGCTACGGTTTGCTGAAGTGACTGAAGCATGGCTTGTTGGATCTGGAAGGCTTCAGTAGAGACAATAGGCTGGGGGGTTGGTGGGGTAGGTGTGGATGCTTGAGAACGAAGCAGTGATAACAAATCGGCATCCTGGGTGGGTTCAGTTAGAGACTGGGCTAGTAGTTTGGCAAGAAGAATGGATTTAAGCTCAGGGATTGAAAGATCCGTAGCGGGTAAGGAAGGTGGAGCAGGTGTGGGCTCAGGCTCAGTCGCAGGACCTTTGCCTTTGATCATGCGTTTGAGGTTTTCCACCTCTTCTCTCATCATAGATTGGACAGCATTTAGGGCGCCGTCCAGGTCCCGGTAAGACCGGAGTAACAAGTACCCGGTCGAATGGTAAGACCGGAGTAACAAGTACCCGGTCGAAGGTGCAAGACCGGGGAATACAAGTATCCGGTCGAAGGCTCAGGTCGAATGACTATCAAATACGATAAACTGATAAGATCGAATAACTAATAGGGCCGATAAACACTAAGAATTGACCGAAGAACACGATGAATTTCTGGGATTCGACCAAGATCAAACCCAGAAACTTCAATCGACCGAAGAACACGATAAATTCAACAGAAAGCAATTCGATCGATGCGATAAAAAACCACACATAGACTTCGATCCTTCGATCGAAGGTAACACATATAATCAACCACTAATCGACCAGAAACACCTTTTTCAGAAAAAAAAATAGACCGAAAGCGATAAGATCATACAGATCGATAAACACAGTAAGCGAACCCTTAGACCGACAGCAAACAAAGAAAAAAAATTCCCAGATTCAATCGATAAGAACTTTAATTTTCCAGATAAAAAATAATCGATCGAACACAGAAAAAACTTTAACTTTGCAGAAGTAGATTAAACAAATAATCAGATAATCACAATAAGCATATAAAGCAATTAATATCAATAATCGATTATAGGGTTTCAGACAAACCTTTTTGAGGATCAAACCTTTTTGCCTTTCTGCTCTGATACCAATTGTAGATCCCAGTGCAGTGCAAAACAGAATAATCAGCAATCAAAGATGAACAGATTATGGGACACAGCAACTAGTCATATGATTGATAATACTTCAAAGATTTAGGTTTACAGAGAGAATTTCTGATCAGGATTTGTAAACCTACTGACTAGAAAACTGAATAATGAAATTATGCACTTCTCACCCTACAAATGAAATAGAAAACAACTTTAAATACTTAGGCACGCAGGCCTGATGAGCTTATGGGCTTGGGTCCATCTAATTAATTAACTTTAGAATAATTACATTACGAACCCTTATAAATACTTTATTCCACTTTCAACACACAGGACTTTCAGTCCTAACAAATTCTCATTAATCAAAAGCCCTTTAAATAGGGATGAGTTACAAGTAAATAGCTATGAGATATTTCAGTTCTAATCTAACTCTATCGTCATATCCTTTAGACGATGGCACACTTATCCTACAACACTCCCCCTTGTGCCGAGTTAAAGGAGTGACGGTGCACAATTGTTGTCTCGTTAAAACCTTACGCCAAAATAAAAAACCAGTGGGAAAAAATAAAAGTCTGACGAAGGAAAGAGTACAACTCACCAACTTCTTTGTAATACATAAACTTATCCTTCAGTCTAGTTTTTTCTTAGATTTGTACATTAATCATGAGTTAGGAAAGCATGATGGTATATAAACCGTTGCCTCACTAAAACCTTACACCAAGGAACAAAACCCAATGGGAAAAATAAAACCTTGGTTGAAGGAAATAGCACAACATACCAATATCACAAATATAGTAGACCCCCCCCCCTTTTGTCTACCACTCCCCCTGATTTATGCATTAATCAAGGGAGTTTGGAAAACATTTGAATTTACTTTCTACATGTTTCCCAATATATGGTTTTAGGTAATGACTTGGTAAAATATGTCACATTATTTTGACACCTTACTTGATTCACTTGAATCTAAAGGTTAAGTCTTTTATTGCTGATTGTATAGAAACTTAAGCAAAATATGCTTTGTGTTATCACCCTTGATGTATCTTATGTTCATTTCTTCGATACATGATGAATTATTTCCATATATGCAAGTAGGATACTGGTTGAACCCAAAATTACTAGCTCTTCTAATATATGTAATGATAGTCCTTAATCATATACATTCTTTAATTATCTCATGGAGAGTAATATTTTTGGAATAGTCCATGGAGGTAGTTACAAGGGTTTGCTTAGCTTACTTTCAAACAATCTAGGTGTTCATTGTGGTAATTCCTTATCCAGTTTGAGAACAACCTTTCTATGAGTCAGACATATACCTAATATCAACAAACACATACCAAGACATTGTTTGGTGTTTTTCTATAAGAGCTAGTACTTTTGCTGCTTATATTCTAAGTAGGTATTGAAGTTCCATTATCAATCCCATTTTTCTTTCTATAGGGAAAGTATAAGCCCATGTCAATGGTTTCAAAAGATTAATTTTGATATCATTCCAATGACTTTGCGTTGGCACTAAGCTAAATCTAGCTAACAAGTTCATTGAGAAATATAATATATGGTCAAGTGTATTATGCTAAGTACGATAATGCGCATATTGTACTTAGATAGGGAATTCCAGCTCCCAGCATTTTCTGTAATCATCCTTTAGACAAAATGGATCTTTCCTTATATCTGACACTTTGACCGATCATGGGAGTGCTAATCAGATACGCTTTGTCCATATTAAATTGTCTGATTATTTTCTGGACATATGCGATCAGTGAATTAATATTTCACAAATTGTAGATCCCAGTACAGTGCAATCAGCAGCAAGTTATATCAAAGATGAACAGAATATGAGTCACTACAACTAGTCATATGATTGATATTGAATCAAAGGGTTACAGGTTTACAAAAAGGATTTCTGATCAGAGAAAGTAAACCTATAATCTAGTTGTTTTTAAAATAATGAGACTTTAACTTTCTAACCTGTCTAAACTGTTCAACCTAATTATGAACCAAATAATGCCTTTATATACTTAGGCTTACAAGCAATTGGGCTTTATGGGCTTGGGCCCATCTGACTAATAAACTTTCAATTAATTACAATAGAAACCCTTATAAATACTTTATTCCACTTTCAACATACAGGACTTTTAGTCCTAACAATCTCCCCCTAAAGTTGAATAAAGCATTTAACAACTTGAAAAACTTCAGGCCTTGATCTTCTTTCCCTCTTGAATCTTTGAAGAACTTTGGTGTTGCATGTCTTCATGACTTTCCACGCTTCCCCTTGAATAAAGCTCTTGATTTTCATAGTATCAACTTTGTAACCAGATTCAATGCACAGTAGCCTCGACTGAACGCACTATCACGCAGTTTTTAACTGTAGAAACTCAATCACGTCGAATCAGCACACAAGAAAGATAATGTGAGAGTAACGTGACTTTCCACGGTGCATCTTCAGTTTAAAACAAAGAATCTGTCTTTGAACCGCGAGTTGAATAGACTTTCAGCTTAAGAACTTGTTTCAATCAGCTCGTAAGAGGAATGAAAAACAAACTTGTAACAGATACCACAAACTTGTAACAGATACCACATGATACGGGAAAGAATCAATACAATCTTTGAAATCTTCATCTTTGAAAATCTTCACTGTCTTCAGACAAACAAATTTAGCATTAAACTCATATCTTTATCTCTTTGATCTTTAGACCGTCTTCAGAAAAGCAAACTTTCTTTCTTCAAAACTTTGAAATTGAACTTTTGTAAAAATTCTCCCCCTTTTTGATGATTGTGAGCATCATGATCATCAAAACTTCTTCAATTTCAGCACTTTCTTTGATCTCCCCTTTATGATAATTTGACATTCGCCGCCCTGTGATCTGATTATCCGTCAATTCATGAAATGTATATATCCGAATCTTTTTAAATTCAGACATAATAGGAAATTGTAAACCTGAATCAACAAATGATATAGTTCATATGCCTGTAAGTAGCACTGAGCCACTTTGTACAACGGATGTACATTGGAAAGGAGTTTTTGTAATGTTCACTCCCCCAGGACTTCCATTCAATCATCGAAAAACCACAAATGAATTTTCTATGAATGTTATGACAAGAAAACTCATTCCTTGTGTGCTCGTGCAAGTGTAGAAATAATTGAAGCTACTTAGCTATGTCAGGCTCAAATTGTGTAAACTGTTGAGACAGCAACAGATATTACACGGACTCAATGTGCATGAAAAAGGTGCGAAGGTGGGGCAACTTTCCTTCTTTTTCAATATCTAAATCTTCCGATTGAAGACTAGATAGCAGATATGCTGCGTCCCCAAAGAAAATGAAACATTTCTTTGTTAAGAAAGAAACGAGTGGCTGGTGGGGTTATAGCAAGAGTTGGCATGGACTGATTGCCTGTTTCAATGATGGTCACCCAAGAATGTGAACCAATCAGAAAATGTGGCTGCCCGGCTCAGAAAGTGTTTGGTGCAGAGTTTTGATATTCTTTTAACTCTGTTCTCACACCCTCTTTTTTTTTTAACATTAAAGCTCACTTCTAACCAAACTCTCTTTTTCATTTTTCCGCTCAGCACAATGAGAAAAACTCAACCCGATGAGTTATCTCCCCCACTCTTTGATTTATGATCCCTCACCCCTCAAATCACTCTAGGATAACTTCCGGGGTAGGAAACACTGGTTTACGTGAATCCATGGAAGTTCTGTTTAAGCTCTCACATGATTCCCATGTAATTCCCATGTAATTGTTTCGCTATGAGACATGGTAATAACAAATACAAATGAAGTACTGAACCCGTGTATGTGAATATGTTACAGTATAAGGATAAGATAATACGCAAGTATTGATCTTTAGAAACACACAGTCAGTTAAACATTAAAGCTCAAAAAAATGAAAAACATTTAAATTCACACTTCTAGATTCATGAACCCTTTTGAGAATCAAAAGTGGTTTGAACATTTCAGAAACTGTTTTTCATGCTTGAAAGTTGTTCTTCTTTCAAACACTCAGAGATCTAGTTCAGAAGATGTTTACCTTTTAAGCTCCCCTTCAAATCATGATAGAACGATATAGATCTATTAAGCCCCCTTAGATATTTGCAACATATCCAAGTCTGAACGTTAAAGAACGGGTCCTGATCTGTCATATGATCAGAAGCCATACTTCATTGAAGTACGGGTTCTAAGTTGATTTACTTAGAAGCCACCGTTCTTCTACTCCCCCTTGACAGTAGGTGCCTGCAACAAAGAATCAGTTTTCGGCTTTGGTACCCATTGGTATTTGGGTCCATGAATGTTTGTTGCAGTTCTTATGGGGGTAATAGAATAAGATCCATACCAGAAATGATCCCTGGATTTGTGAATGTGATCATGTGTACTACAATAAGAACAATGGTATTTCTTACCTGACAACCTGAGTAATTGATCTCTCGAGTAGATATGATCAGGTTTACTTTTACTCGCTTTGTTCTTCTTGGCATTAGACGCATGTACACACGATTCTCTTTCTTTCAGCTCATCTTCAACTGGTTTCTTCTTCCAGACCAGTTCCTCTTCTTTGTATCTCCGTCTTCGTTGATGTGTACCTGAACCATCTATATTTCTATCATAGAAAAGGTTAGTCTTACGAATCTGATCAAAAGATTTAACTGACCTTTGTGAAGAGACAGGTTTCTGATTTGAACTTGATACAGACTTTTCAAGCACTTTAATCGTTGAAGCGAAGTTGTCTCTTTGTTGAACAAGCAGGTCAATCTTCTTCGTGAACTCAGACTTCGTTTTCTGCTCTTTTAATGCATTTGCAGATAGTTCAGATAGCTTGACAGTAAGCTTTTTGATCTCAGTCTCAAACATGCTTCTCTCTTCTTCGAATCCCTTCTCATCATCCTTTCTTTGGCCGGATATTTTTTTGAAGAATCCCACATTCTTTTGTTCAATGGCCTTCTTTTCTTTTGCAAACTTTTCTCTTTCAAGGATGATTATTTTCTGAAAATCAGAAACTTGATGAGAAAGTTTTATGCATTTCAGCTCAACTTCTTTCTTCTCATCTGCACATTTTCTCGAAAAATCTGAGAACTTCTTTGCGAACGATTTCTCAAACTCGGATTTATCTTTAGCATGCTTTTGCTCCAAATCAGATATTCGCTTTTGAAGATCGGCATTTGCATCTTTCAGTTCAGAGATCTTTTCCTCATATCTTTGAACAGAGACTGTTTGCTGAGGTTTAGCTTCCAAAATAGAAATCTTTCCTTTTAGCTCAGAGATTTCAGCTTCCAGTTTTCTTCCTTTTAAAATCCCATTTGGCCCTAACACCAACCATTCAGTACAATCCCACAACTCTTTTCTTGTCATTTTGTAGGTATTTATTTGATCAATAAGTTCACTAAAAATGTCACGAAAAAAATCATTAGAGATACTACTTGTCATATAATTTCGAGCTACATTGTTAGCCCTCTCTCTTTCTTCCTTTTCCACAGGTGAAGCTTGTGTAGGAATCTGGGATTGCATCTCCCCTTCAGTCAAAGATAATCTGATGTAGGGACCCACCTCATGTTCGTCCACACAGTTCAAAAAATGAACTTTCCACTCTTCATATTCTCTTTTGGACTGCAACCTTGGTAGGTACACCATTTTGATCGTTTCGAATAGAATGTATTCGCTCCGGCTTTGAAGAGAGATGAAACTTGAAAGTGCAGGGACCAAAAGTGACAACGTGTGAAACTTGAAAGCTTCGGGGTCAAAGATGACAAACTACTAAAACCTTAAAGTACGGGGGCTGAAAGCGACACTAACTAAAACTTAAAACTAGAAGGACTAAAAAATGACACAAACTAAAACTACTAACTAGAGGGACTAAAAGTGTAAAAAAAATAAAACTTCTAACGGACTTAACTAAAATTAACGAAAAAAGGACTAAAACTGAAATAAAACTAACTAAACTAACAAACTAACAAACTAACCGGACTAACGGAGACTTAACGGAAAAGGACCAAAAAGTAAGAAAATTAACCGTCACTTAACGAAAATACTATTCATCATCTTCCTCGTTGAGCCAACCTGCAAAGCTTCGAAACGGTTAGAAATTTTCAATGCAAAACGATCGTTAAAGCTCCCTGATCAGTCCTCAATAGATTAAAATTCAACCGGTCAACCCACGATCACAAACGAACCAACCGAAAACTTTTCGGAAAACGATCGAAAATTTAAAAAATCAGAATGGGTTAAAATTTTACGACCAAAATTGATCGTTTATGTTCCCTTAAGCACCCTCAACTGATTAAATCTCGAAACAGTCTCTCAAACTCTCGAACGAAGCAACCGAAGATTTTTCGGAAACCGAACGAGAATTTAAAAACTTGATATGGGTGAGAATTTTTCAATCAAAAACGATCGTTTAAGCTTTGTAAACAACCCTTACCAGTTTAAAACTTGAAAACCTTTGTTCATGATCGCTACCGAATCAACCGAAATGATTTCGAAAAAACTCAAAACTTGTTCGAAGTTGGTTCGCTGGACACTGGGAGCTGCAAGGGACCGGGCGACGAGGTACCGGTCGAGGAGAATGTCCGGGAGATGATGGCACCGGGCGAGAGATACTGGTTGATTGATAGTATCGGTTGAGATAGTATCGGTCGAGTGATTGTATCGGTCGAATGATAGTATCGGTTGAGATTGTATCGGTCGAGTGATTGTATCGGTAGAATGATAGTATCGGTTGAGATAGGTGCCGGTCGAAGGAGTGATGAAAACACCGGTCTTTTGCAAGGCACCGGTCGATTTAGTATCGGTCGTGGAGTACCGGTCAAAAAGAAAATTATCGGTCAATCCTGTAAACTCTCGCTATATATATGTGAGAGAGCGATGGATATATAAAAGAAATATGTATATATAAGCAAATGTGTATGGATGCAGAGAGAAAAACTTAATTGAATTTCACCAAGACCCACAACCTCTAGTAAACTCTCGTAATCTATATATATATATTTATATATATATATATGCAGAGAGAGATATAAATATATGTATACAAGATTACTTGACCGGAGGAAGAATCTCATATAAATATATATATGAGTTAAGTTTATTACCTGTCACTTACTCGATACCACTTACTCGATTATAGGAATTGTAGATTGAAATTGTAGATAAACAATGCAAAGTACCGGTCAAATACTACCGGTCAAATACCAATTGATACCGGTCAAGAGAATATAGCGGTCAAGCAAAGTACCGGTCATGTAATGTACCGGTCAACAATTTATCGGTCAAAAGGGTCGGTCGATATCAAACAGATAAACACGAACAGATAAAATTAACGACCTATAAACTCGATGAATATCAAGAACGATCGACCCAGAACAATTAATCAACCCAGAAATTTTACCCAGAAATTCAAATAGCCCAGATTCGATCGAATCGATTAATTTTCCAGACAATGATCGACTGATAATAACCCAGAAACAAAATCGACCGATAACACAGTACAAAAAAAATCGATTTTCCAGAAACCAACTACCCAGATAAAAATCGATCCCTTAAAAAAAATCTATCCAAAAATCAATTGTATACGATAAACAATATTAGGCAAATAATTGATTAAAGGATTTTAGACAAACCTTTTCTGGATCTAACCTTTTTGATCGTATCGAATAAAATTTATTCGATTCTGCTCTGATACCAATTGTAGATCCCAGTACAGTGCAATCAGCAGCAAGTTATATCAAAGATGAACAGAATATGAGTCACTGCAACTAGTCATATGATTGATATTGAATCAAAGGGTTACAGGTTTACAGAAAGGATTTCTGATCAGAGAAAGTAAACCTATAATCTAGTTGTTTTTAAAATAATGAGACTTTAACTTTCTAACCTGTCTAAACTGTTCAACCTAATTATGAACCAAATAATGCCTTTATATACTTAGGCTTACAAGTAATTGGGCTTTATGGGCTTGGGCCCATCTGACTAATAAACTTTCAATTAATTACAATATAAACCCTTATAAATACTTTATTCCACTTTCAACATACAGGACTTTCAGTCCTAACACAAACTCCGTGTCCTAGCTCAAATATCTATACAAAACCAAGTTTTCCCAAGATCTTTCCTCTCAAAATCAGATTTCAAGTAGCTTGTGGTTTCTCTTATTTCATCAAGAGTGTCTATTATGTTCGTAACATTGACACATAGAGCTACTTTGAAAATCTGGAACTTGTTTTTCACAATAAATACGCAAGGGAACAGTTCATCGTTCTTATATATCCTTTCCCAATCAAGTATTCCATTAGGCGGGTATACCACATCCGCTTATATTGTTTTAATCTATAAAGTGGGCGTTTCAATTTTATTGCAAACGCATTTCGTGGTTTAGAGTTACTTGATTTTGGTAATATAATATCATCAAGCACTTTTATATATCTCTAAATCTAGATCCCCGTAGAGATATGTGGTAACCACATTCATGAGGTGCATTTCCAGTCCTTCGGAAACTACTAGGCTAACAAATTATTCGGATGTCATAACATCCATCATGAGAGAGTAAGTCTCCTCGTGGTCAATCCAGGGCGTTGTGAGAAACCTTGCGCCAAAGGAGAACCTTACATATTAGGACTTCATTATTCTCGTTACGCTTTCTGACAAAGACTGAGTTATGTCCTACGGGCTTTACACTTGGTAGGTTAGCACTACCAGACCAAATACCCGATCCTTTGTCAAAGAATATAATTATTTCTGAATTGTTTCTTTACATTTAGGTCAATATGCTCTTTGTTGATATTATTCAACTGAGCCTGGTTCGATGTCGTTGTGCTCCATCATCTTATGAGCCATTGTATATGCGAATAAATCATCAATGATTATATATGATCTGTCCATCGACTCATATGTACTCTCATAGTTCATTTGAAATTAACATTCATCTCTAGAATCAATATTAACTTCGGAGCGTCCTCTAGTGATGATTCATGGACATAATTATAATTAGAGAAAATCTCATGAGAGTTTTGTGTATTGATGATAAATGGATGTGCCTAACTATTCTCTTCCTTTAGAATAGTATCCATCGAACCAAGTAGCTTCCACCACTTCCATTTGGTAGATACGACCTCAATCACACCTCCACAATGTGTGATTGCAATGCACTTTCCAATGGCGTTGTGCCCCTGTTGGGGATTTTTTTAACCTTGCGAGTATATTTGCAGCTCGTATATGTGATCTTGTCACTTTTAGAATAACATTAAATGTATCAGGTATCGAGTCTGATTCGTTTGACTTCAACATTACGTTGTGAAGTTTTGGGGATCAAAATGAGACAGAGTGGGAATATTCAATGACACTTCCTGTCATTCCCATGGAAAATCCTTTTTTCTGTCTCCCCCTAACGACGGGAAGACTGTCTCATGAAAGTGACAACCCGCAAATCTAGCGGTAAAGAGATCACTAGTCAAATATTCTAATTAGCGGATAATTGTTGGGGATTAATATCCAACATATACCAAGTCGTCTTTACGGACCCATTTCGATGCGCTTTGGGGCGCAATTGGGACATATACTACAGAACCAAATATACGTAAATGTAAACTATCAGGCATATATCCAGTTACCAACTGGTACGCATGAGGTTGGTTAGCAAGAAGTGGGTCTAAAAACGAAAAAAAACTACATATAATAATTGCATAACCCCAGGTAGATGTGGGTAAATTGGTGTGTATTACTTATACCCTAGATGTCATCATATTCTTTTGATAACAACTTCTATGAAACCATTTTATATATATACACATGGGGTATAGGAAACTCTACATTAATCCTAATACATATGCAATTACTCATCAAATCCTTATGATGTAAATTATCCAACATTCCAAGTCATGTAGACTTGATGAAATAATCAGGGTGGTGAGCCCTTAAACGTATAACAACTGCTAAGAGTGCAGTATTTCATGTGGACAATAATACGACATGCGTTCATCGTATCAAAACCAGAACCATAAAGTACTTTAGTGACCCGCATTATGGATGTTTATGTCCATAAATATCACCTTGTATTCGTTGTAACAATGGAATATTTTTGTATTATGTCCTTAGCTTTAGGATGATATCATTCTCTCTTGGCTAAGGATTAGGGTATATACAAAAGTTTTAGGTATTCGAGAGGGCATATTATGATGGCAATGTTGCTTCTTATGCTGCAGAAGTCGACAGTTGCAATTTGCCTCATTTTGCCTTTCACTCGAAAGAGAATGTGTCTGTGTATTTGACAATACACAGATCACTATGTCATAACCATGGTCATGTCGAAACATATATGTGTCATTTCCCCAAAGTTCTTTATTGGTGACAAAAAATGTTTCGAAGACCCAATAATCTACTAGTTTGACACATTAGTTTCCATGATATATGTTTCCTTTCATATTCATTGGAATTTATGTGTATATGCTCATTTCCATTTTATACGAATATCTTTACAAGGTTCCTATGACAGTTCATCGTCTAAGTATTTCGATTGGATGAATTATAAAATAAGTATTTGTCTATCATTTTAGATTTTGTGGAATATGTCCTACAAAAAATCAAGTTCTCCTCGATACATTTCTATACGGAACGGAGAATATTGAAAGTTTTGTATTTGTTTTGATGTATTTCTTTACATCTATAATGGTTACATATTCGATTTTACTTGAGCAAAATAAATTTCAAAGAAACCAATGCTTTATCATTCTTAAATTAATATGATATAGTTCATTTTTAACTTGTTCCCTTTTCGACAAGAGCACTCTTTAGTGCATTTCTTATGTGACTGTCCATTATCACCTGGGGTAGTAGTTGTATTTCTACTCCAGATGTTGAAAAATCATTCCTGACTCTTACCAAGACCCTGACCCGTTATAGGGTTTCGTCCACATAATGCATAAATGTCACATGTGTGAATTGTTTTTAACTTAGTCCTTTGGAGTTGTTTCCACCTCTAACGATATCAGGAATTTTCTTTGTCCCGGCATATGTGGTGTTATTCGAAAGAACCTTGTTATGTCTCTCAACCACTTGCAGTTGGTTGATGAGTTTGTCTAAAGGTTACATTCCAACTTATATTAATATTTATTCATGTCATCTTATGCGAGTTCCTTGCCACAGAGATTGAGACGTGTTTTGGATATAACATTTCTTTTTTGAAATCAGTTACCTTTTTATAATCGAACAAGTAGGTTTCATTCCACTATACGATTAGTTCGGGAAGTACATATTTCATTAATACTCCTGATTCTCCCTTTCGGGATATCCTATAGTTCTTTGGGGGGTTATAGTAAATGTATTCCTATGAAAGTTAGGATTTATATGTCGTCTCAAAACATGAGTGTATTTGTTTGTACCTTTTTAAGAGGTTGGTTTTAGGGTCAATAGAGAGTTTATGGACTTTAGGTATTTTCTTGTACCTTTCAAAAGGAGATTTATATACTTATTTATAATACTCAGATTCTTTTAAGTTTACGACGTTGATTTCGGGATGAGTTGTTTCAAC
Source organism: Arctium minus (assembly GCA_954870635.1). Taxonomy (NCBI): domain Eukaryota; kingdom Viridiplantae; phylum Streptophyta; class Magnoliopsida; order Asterales; family Asteraceae; genus Arctium; species Arctium minus. The sequence continues at coordinate 23,003,658 of OX941081.1, read as the reverse complement.
TATTTACATATATAAGGGATAATATATGATTTTCAGCTTGATAAGACAGTGGATTGTGGTTATAAATTTTTTTTATGTATGAAATTTCATTATCATAACCATATTGGATTTTTGTATGCTTTAATTTTATTGATAATACTTCATCAATATTTCAATTTGCGAAAAAGAAATCACTCAATCTATTGGATTTCCAGGTAGTAGGGGAATCACATGGATTTCTTAAGTCCTTATAAAGCTTAGGGTTGTTTACACCCGTTTGACAAAATCCAGTCGATATCTTATGATTTATTTCATTTAGATATAACATTATTAATTATAGAGCATTTGGCATGAGGCCAAAATGACTATGAGTTTGTCATATGAAGCCAAGTTTAATATTTTGATACCTTAATAGTATTTTTGGAGCTTTTGGTAAAGACCAAAATATATGGGGTTATAATTGTAACTTTCAAAAATTAATTATATGGTTTAAAATTATGAGTAGGAACTCACAATCAATATAAATGTTTGAATTTAACATTTTCATGCTATATTTGGAGCATTTGTCAAATAACAAAAGTTATGGGGATTGGAAGTGTAACTTCCAAAAATTAATTATAAGATTATTAATGAAGATAAACATTTAAATATTAACATAATCAAATAATAAATAATTAATTAATATTGTAAACTAATTAGATAAACATCTAAATATTACCAATATTAAGATGAACATTTAAATTAATAATCTAAATATATGAATATTGTAATCTAATTTGATAAACATTAATAAGATAAACATTTAAATATTCTATGGTAAAATCAATCAAAGAATACATCCAAAATTAAACGATAATTGATTTAAATAATTAAATAAAATGATAAAACAATTAAGTTAAATAAATTTACTGCTTATTTAAATAATAATTGATTATCATATCTCACAACAATATATTAGTAAATTTAAATGGTTTAAATCAAATTAGTTATCCAAATAAATAAACAATATTAACATAATTAAAATTAACCAATAAACATATCAAAATTATAACTAGTTGAGAATGCCTAAATAAAGAACGATATGTCTAAAACAATAAAAAATTATATTAACTCAATTTAAAATTAAATGAGTTGAAGGCAAAATTAAATTAACTACTAGTCTTATTAGTGATTTGAAGTAGCCTAAAAGAATAGGTCTAACAAATCTAATTAAGCATTCTCAAAATAAATAGATCTTAAATGTAGTTGGTATAGATAATAATCTTATAATTATTAACTAATTGATAACAATATAAATCAATAACTACAAATATTGAAAAATCATGTTATTATAAGTTTGGTCACTGAAAAAAAAAAATCTTATGATCCACCAAAAAATAAATTAATTATTTTTATGTATTATTTTTTTTACCGCTAAAAATAAAAACAAAACAATATAATAAGTTAATTTAAACAACAACGTCAAAATCACGATGAATTCCAATAAATAATATGTTTTTTTTACTTCCTTTTCTTATCATTACCTACTTTTATTTATTTGATTATTTATATCAATAAATATTAAATAAATCTTGTTAATTTGATTTTAATTTTTCCAAAGAAACTTGTTGATTTGATTTTAACTTTTTCAATTCATTGATATCAATAATAAAAATATAAAAAAAATTATATATATCATATCATAAACTATATTTAGTTTTTAACATGATCTTAAAATACTCACATATAAAAAAAGAAAGACATATAATCTTACTTGAATTAAAGTAGTAGGAAACAAACCATTCAATAGTGTCGGGGAATGAACAAAAAATCGTTGGCGGCTGCAAAAACGACCCGAGCTTACGTGCTGATAACGTGTTAAAGGAAAAACGAATAGAACACCAATAGAATGGAGAGAATGAATATGTAATTCTCATTAATCAAAAACCCTTTAAATAGGGATGAGTTACAAGTAAATAGCTATGAGATATTTCAATTCTAATATAACTCTATCTTTATCTCTATCGTCATATCCTTTAGACGATGACACACTTATCCTACAACAAAACTCTATTTAATATGAATTGTTGAATTAATAGAGATGAAGTGGATTAATAGAGATGGAGTGGCTGAGATTGTCCTCATGTACACAATGAAAAATGAGTTTTCATTTTAACTTTCCTATATATATATATATATATATATATATATATATATATCAGTCAATTACACTTTTGGTCCCTGTGGTTGCCACCTATTATCAAGTATAGTCCCTATTTCAAACTAATTACTATTTTAGTCATTGTGGTTGCCATTCTCTTTCAATTTTGGTCCATGTGATTAACTTATGTTAAAAAGAACTATTAACTAGAGGGTATTTTCGTCTTTTTATCATTTCTTTATTTTTTTCAATTTAAAAATTAAATAAAATACTAACTTTTCCATTCAGACTTTCTTGGTTTACAGAGACACCCCAACCCCAACCCCAATCCAGCGAAGCTCCACAGTCCCGCAAAGAACCACCCCTACTGTCATCTTCTCCAACGAATCCATCATTCCAACAAAAATCTTAAAATGCAGATTTTGGTTTTGATTTTGAACCGTTCATTCAAGTTGTCATCAGCTTTTGACCCTTTTTCAAAACTCAAATTTAAGTTTTGGTTAAGATTTTCAATGAGGATGAATTTGAACCCAGATCAACAGGCAAATGAAATGGCATCAAGCATGAACTCAAACTGGTTTTGCTGAGATTCAGACAATAAACTCGTAAACATATGAAAGAAACCCAAAACGAAACCAATATAAAAAACCTCAAAACGAAAACCAAAACAAAATCCAATTCGAAACCAAAACCCAAATGAATATGAACTTGTTGGTTCTCATTGCAAATCAAAACGTATCTAAAGAATCCCCAAAACCAAAATCAAAGCAAAACATAAATGAAAATGAACCCGTCGGTTCTCATTGCAAATCGAAACCAATCTGAAAAATCCCAAAAATGAAAACGAAAACCAAAACAAAACCCATATTAAAACCAAAACTCAAATGAAAAGAACTCGCCAAAACCAATTTAAAAAATCCCAAAACAAAAAACAAAACCTAAATCAAAATCAAAATAAAAATAAAAATAAAAATCGAAATCGAAACCAAAACCAAAACCAAAACCAAAACCCAAATGAAAATACACCTGTCAGTTTACATTGCAAATTGAAATCAACCCTCGTTCGTCATCGTTGCAGCAAGGAAATGGGTCTCGTTGGAGCAAGGGGAGGGGTATCGATGGTCATCGTTGCAGCAGAGGGAGCGGTCATCGACGAAACAGATCCATTGGTTGAAGCAAATGAGTGTTCTGTGATGGAGATAGATCTTATAATCGGTGTAATTCTTGAATAGCTCTAGAGGTGTTCTTGATCCAGATTTGAGATGGGTGGGGGAATTCTGCTGGAGTTTCTATCAAAGAGGAAGAGGTGGCGCCGAGAACGGGGGAGGGGTGTGGGAGTTCCATCAGAGTGGAGTAGGGGCGCCGATCTGCTTGGGATTCGATCAGAGCTTCTATAATCTGATCTGCTTGGGATTCGATCAGAAGCTCTTCCCTCTTCCTCCCCTCTCTTTCTCTCTTCATCGTCACATACACAATACCCACTTCACAGGAAACAAACTCCCACCATAGAAAACAATGATTAGAATCTGGGTTTTATTTTGGTCATCGGTTTTAATGTGATTTTGATTTTGCCAAATCTGAGATTACCAGGTTTGTATTTGGCCAAATTTGGGATACCCTCTGCTCAATTCATTCTTCCCGGTGAACTTGGTCGGAGAAGACGGTGGAGAAAAGTTGGTGGTGGTCCTTGGTCATGTCTGAGTACTCAATGTGTGTATATAAACATAATATATAATACAATAATATTTGTTTAATTTTTAATTAAAAATCAAAGGAATAATAAAAAGACCTATATACCCTTAGAGATAATAGTCTTCTTTAACAGAAGGTAGTCAGAGGTATCATAAATGAAACAAATTGTCAACCACAGTGACCACAAGTGAAATAAAGTGGCAACCACACCAAAGTTGTAATTAGTTTAAAAGAGGGACGAGAATTAATAATGAGTTGCAACCACAGGGACCAAAAGTGTAATTTACTCTTTATATATGTATTCCGTTGACTAAATATATATGGTAAAAAATTGGACCAATTATTCAACGGTTTGTAGTTTTTCAATCATTCAATAGTTTGGTTTTCATGTGGAAATTAATAATTGCGTCATTACGACTTGACAGCGAGCCTTACGTCTGTACTTCTAAAATCAAACTTTTTTTTTTGGATCTTTTAATAAATGGTCCACAAAATAAATATAGTATATTATAAAGTTGACGTTTGTTTTTTAAGAGGTGTTTAAGTCTGAAGTCTGAAGTCTGATTTTACTTTTGATTTTTAAGAGGTGTTGCTGAAGTCTGAAATCTGAATCAACAAGACTGTTTGTTTTTGTAAACTAATAAACATCTGAATATGTATAATTGTCTATTTTATCCTTAAAAAATCAACTTAAATACGTCAATTGAAGTGAGCATCGATGATCGAATGATAGAACGGAAAAAAACAAAAGAAGGATGTTAACAGATTTGCGAGGTTGTGGAGTTTTAATCGTATCTCAAACAACGAAGCGTCAATTTAAGCGATTCAAGATGTTTTGGAAAGCCAACACAAAAATCTATAATATTCAAGTTTTGCGTTTTTGCAAATTCAGGGTGTATTTAAGCTAAAACCGAAGGTCTGAATTATCTTATATGTGACTAAATCAGACATAAGTGACAATTAAAAGCTTATTTTAAAAAAAACACCACCTAACATTTAAAAAAACAAAACAATCGTTACATAGTATAAAATTTATAAAAATCTAATAGCATAACTTAATCAAACTATATATAAACACGTAATGTTTATTTTGAAATTATAACACAGCGACATCTTTAGTAAATTACATGTTTCGTCCATGTAGTTTCATTTTGGTTACGAAGAAAGTCCCTTGACCCTAAAATTCATGACTAAGGTCCTTGAGGTTTCAGTTTCGTTATAGATCACATCCCCCAACTTCCGTTAAAAACCTCTATTAAGTTAGGGGTATTTTTGTCATATTACCCCTATATTTAATAGTTTTTTAGTTGTACAAATATTGATGTTAAATGTACAATTCTTGAAGCGTTTATGAAAGAAAAAAAAACACCAACACAATCTATGATTTTCCTCCCCTTGACGTGGAATGATTGACACCCGAAAAGGCTTATGAGTTTACAAGCATAAGACTCAAGAATATGGAGAAAACTCAAATTCTCTAATAGAACTTTTATTAAACTTGATAATTGAATGAAAACAATAAAGGGATTAATCCTATTTATAACTAGGTTTAACTAAAGAAATTAAATCTATCCTAATTATAAACCAACTTGGAAATTATTTAAATAAGCAATAAAAGGAAACTAAATAATAATCCTAATAATAAATAAATCTAACAATAATTATCCTAAGTTTAAATAATTAAAAATAAGGAAATATGTTTTCGAGAGTTGTCCCGAGACTTAATTCTCGGTGAAACTCTCGGTAGTTTCTGGTCCAGTGGTCACTGGTACTTGTATCGAGACTTAGCTCTCGGTGTAACTACCGGTAGGGGTTGTTTGCTCCTTTTGCGATGCCAAATTCCGAGCCTTCTTCGATCTCATTTTCTTCTTTTCCAAAGATAGAAGAAATACCTTGATAACTCTCGAATTCTCCCTGTATCAGTCATTCTCACTTGAAAGAAATCGACCTTGAGTTCACTTAGAAAACATCTTCATCCAACCCGTAGAACATTCGTTTCTTCAAAACCTTTGGATTCACAACTTGGTCTCCAAAATTTAAGAAATATGACCAGTCTTCAAATCCCAATGAAGGTTGTCGTGATCGTCTCCATACGAGCGATATTTTATCAAACTCGAAAGGATAGACGGCTACAAGAACTTTATTTGGATTTGTTTGAATCTGATCTAGAGGCTTGGGTGTGGGAATAATGGAAACATCACCTTCAGGATCATCTTTATTGACTTCGTGAGACGATGGTTCCGTTGGCTCGGGAATGTCCGCAACTGGTTTACTTTTGATTTCTTCGGTGGCTGGTTCGAGATCTGGTTCAGACACTTTGGTCTCGGTCAAGATTTCTTGTTGTGGCTCGATCACGACGGGGATGACTTTCTCTTCAAATCTGTCCGACAATACTTCATCTTTTTCGGGTAGCTTTTTCGGAACAGGTGGTTGTTTGACTAGGAAAATAAACGAATACATAATAGATTCGTTATTGTTGTCACACCAAACCTTGACTGATTTCTCATGCCTATCTCTTATCCGACGGTTGTCGTTATCGTGTTTGGGATAGAGTTTGTTAAGGGTCCGTTTATAATCTTCCGGTAATAATCGTTCCTGAGAATTCAAAAATCCCAAACAATCAAGCTAATTCTCTTATAAGATGTGACATTATTCAAGAACTAGAGAGAGAAACTAGAGAGAGAAAGTAGATCTTGAATATCTCTAAAGTTGAATGTATACAATGAGGTTCTTACCAAAAACACAAAGCCTAAACCTATTTATACCTACACTCTATTACAAGACTTAATCACTAAAGAAACAAATACAACTTTGACTATTCTTGACTTTGACAATGTTGACTTTACCACTTTGACTTTCCTATTAAATCTTGGATACAATAATTAGACCTAACAATCTCTCCCTTTGTATTCAAGATTTAATAAAAATTTGACACTAGTCTTCAGCACTTGATTCTTCAGCTTTTGTCTCTGATAAGTTTGAACTTTGAAGCTTTAACAGTCTTCAATCTTTCAGCCTTTAAAGAATCTTGAAAAGTCTTTAACACTTTGTAGCTTTGAAAGTCAACAAGTCTTGAACGCGAAACGGAATTCTTGAAACTTTTGAAATGCTTTGAAACAACTTTGAAATCTTCAGCTTTGAACTTTAAAACAACATTGATCTCATATCTTCATCTCTTTGATCTCTGGACCATCTTTGGAAAAACAAACTTTCACGAATCTTGATTTAACTTTGAATCATCTTCAAAACTTTCTTGAATCGTCTTCAAAACTTTTCTCAAATCATCTTCATTCGGAAATTAAATCATCATGGAATGATTTCTTTTCACCAATCTTGAAAAACATAAACTTTCTGAAATTTCTCCACAAATCTTTTCACATAACTTTCTTTCTTTATAACTTTGAAATTGAACTTTGTAAAATTCTCCCCCTTTTTGATGATTGTGAGCATCATGATCATCAAAACTTCTTCAATTTCAGCACTTTCTTTGATTTCCCCCTTTTGTAAAGACTAACAATCTCCCCTTCATAAAACTTTGACAATCTCCGCCCTTTGATCCGATAATCCATCAATTCATGAAATGTATATATCCGAATCTTTTCAAATTCAGACATAATGAACAATGTAACCCTGATTCAACATATGAAAACAGTTAATATGTCTGTAAGTAGCACGGAGCCACTTTGTACAATGGATGTACATTGGAAAGGAGTTGTATTATGATCACTCCCCCAGGGCTTCCATTCAATCATCGAAAAACCACGAAGGAATTTTCTATGAATGTTATTACAAGAAAACATATTCCTTGTGTGCTCGTGCAAGTGTAGAATGATTGAAGCTACTTAAGCTTTTTCAGGCTCAAAGTGTGTAAATTGTTGAGACAGCAACAGATATTACACGGACTCAATGTGCATGAAAGAGGTGCGAAGGTGGGGCAACTTTCCTTCTTTTTCAATATATAAATCTTCCGAGTGAAGATTAAATAGCATATATGCTGCATCCCCAAAGAAAATGAAACATTTCTTTGTTAAGAAAGAAACGAGTGTCTGGTGGGGTTAATGCAAGAGTTGGCATGAGCTCACTGCATGTTTCAATGATGGTCACCAAAGAATGTGAACCAATCAGTAGATGTGGTTGCCCGACTCATAAAGTGGTTGGTGCAGAGTTCTGATATTCTTTTAACTCTGTTCTCACACCCTCTTTCTTTTTAACATTAAAGCTCACTTCTAACCAAACTCTCTTTTCCATTTTTCCGCTCCACACACTGAGAAAAACTCAACCGGATGAGTTATCTCCCCCACTCTTTGATTTTTACCCCTCAATCACTCAAGGATAACTTCCTGGGTAGGAAACACTGGTTAACGTGAATCCATGGAAGTTCTGTTTAAGCTCACACACAAATCCCATGGAAGTCCTATAAAGAATGATTGCTCAACAGTTTAACTTGAACAGTTAAGCACAAAAATGTATGAAAACATTGTTAAAATGTATGCTCATGAGATTTGAGCAATTAAACTTTGAAGATTTCTCAAAACAAAGATATTGAATGAAAAAAATAAAATCAAGAGAATTGTTTTGAGAATCTGACAATGTATCAATCAGATCAAATGAAATGGTTAGGGTATCAAAGAATTGGATATTTTGTTTATATGAACAAATATAAACAATTTTGCAATGAAAGCACAAGATTAGAAATAATGATTGATGCTCAACAACATTGAATTTCAAACGAGGGTATTACCATCGAAAAATTGTTTCGATATGAGACATGGTAATAACAAATTCAAATGAAGTATTGAACCGGTGTGTATGAATACTTTACAGTATATGGACAAGATAATACGCAAGTATTGATCTTTGGAAACACACGGTCAGTTAAACAGTAAAGCTCAATTATGAAAAACATTTAAAATCACACTTCTAAATTCATAAAACCTTTTGAGAATCAGAAGTGGTTTGAACATTTCAGAAACTGTTTTTCATGTTCGAAAGTTGTTCTTCTTTCAAACAATCAGAGATCTAGGATTAGAAGATACTTACTTTTAACCTCCCCCTCAAATCATGATAGAATGAGATAGGTCTATTAAGCTCCCCCTGGATATTTGCAAAATATCCATGTCTGAACATTGAAGAACGGGTCCTGATCTGTCATGTGATCAGAAGCCACTTTATTCACAACATTTATTCAAAAATAAAATGATAGAAAGTAGTAAAACAGTTTAGAGTATGAGTTCTGATCTGAAGTAATCAGAAGTCATCACCTTTACTCCCCCTTAAATTATGCATCTAAAATATGTCAATGAAAAAGTACAAGATAGAGATCAGATACAACTCCCTTTTGAATTGTAGACCGTCATATCCTCCAAATATATTGTCAATGAAAAAGCACAAGATAGAGATCAGATACAACTCCCTTGTGAATCGTAGACCGTCATATCTATCGGATGCAAAGTATTACAGGAGTAAGATCTTTTGATCACTGAAGTACGAGTCCTAAACTGTTGTGTTTAGAAGTCAAACTCCGTTGAAGTACGGGTTCTAAGCTGATGTACTTAGAAGCCATAGTTCTCTTACTCCCCCTTGACTTGAGGTGCCTGCAACACATAATCAGTTTTCGGCTTTGGTACCCACTGGTATTTGGGTCCATGAATGTTAGTTGCAATTCTTGTAGGGGTAATAGAATAAGAACCATACCAGAAATGATCGCTGGTCTTGTGAATAGGATCATGTGTACAACAATAAGAACAATAGTAATTCTTACCTGATAACCTGATTAATTGATCTCTCATGTAGATATGATCAGGTTTACCTTTACGCGCATTGTTCTTCTTGACTTTGTGTGTATCTACACATGAATTCTTTCCTTTAAGCTCATCTTTCTTCTCATCTTCAACTGTTTTCTTCTTCCAGATCAGTTTCTCTTCTTTGTATCTCATTCGGCTTTGATGTGTACTTGAACCATCTATATTTCTATCATAGAAAAGGTTAGTAGTACGAATCTGATCAGAAGATTTAATTGACCTCTTGGAAGAAACAGTTTTCTGATTTGAACTTGATGCTGTCTTTTCAAGTTCTTTAATCTTTGAAGAAAAGTTGTCTCTTTCTTTGACAAGCAGGTCAATCTTTTCCTTGAAATCAGACTTCGTTTTCTACTCTTTTAGTGCATTCTCAAATAGTTCAGATAGCTTCTCAGTAAGCTTTTTGATCTCAGCTTCAAACATACTTCGTTCTTCTTCAAATCCCTTTTCAGCATCCATTCTCTAGCCTGATATCTCTTTAAAGATTCCAACATTCTTTTGTTCAATGGCCTTCTTCTCTTTGGTAAACTTTTCTCTTTCCAATATTATTACTTTCTCAAAATCAGTAACTTGTTGAGAAAGCTTTATGCATTTAAGCTCAACAGTCTTCTTTTCTTCAACACTTTTCCTTGAAAAGTCTGAGAACTTCTTTGCAAATGATTTCTTTTTAGTCTCAAAATCAGATTTGTCTTTTGCAAGCATTTTGCTCCAAATCAGATATTCTCTTTTGAAGATCAGCATTTGCACTTTCCAAATCCTTAACTTTCTTCTCATTGCTCTCAACATAGAATGTTTGCTGAATTTTAACTTCCAAATCAAGAATCTTTTCTTTGAGCTCAGAGTTCTCAGCTTCCAATTCTCTTGCTTTTAACAAAATCTTTGGCCCTGTCATCAGCCATTCAAGAAAATCCCATATTTCCTTTCTTGTTGCCTTGTATACATCTTTTCCTGTCAACTTGTATAAATCTGTTCCTGTCAACTTCTAGATATTTATTTGAACAGAAATATCATGAAGAATACTATGAAACAAAAAAATTCGAGCTAAATTATCAGCTCTCTTTCTTTTCTCCTGTTCCTCAGTACAAAAAATTGATAAGAATGATCGTTCCCAAAAAATTCAAAAAAGTTTGACTGAAAGTCAAACTTAGATCACAAAAATATTCTCAGAAAAATTCTATCTCTGGAACTTCTCAATTCACTGAAACTTGCAAAATAAATTCAAAACCTGCAAATCAGAAAGAATCACCACATTGATTAGTACTTGCAGATTTCTTGAATTTAGAACTAAACTTGGATAAAATTGCAAAGTTGACTGGATGTTCAAGAATGCAATTGGCGCAAAAATGATAAACTTGAGTTTTGCACGAAGATAAGGTGGCGCAAGAAACAGTTTTGCGTGAACTGTTGGTGGCGCAAAGAGATGTTTTGCACGAGTAGCTTATGGCGCAAAACTTATGATGCAAATTTAATTTCTTGAAAAACTTCACCGTCCCATGATAGCAAATAACCAATCAAAATATGAGCTAGCATCAAACTTGTTTTTGCGCCATCATCAAACTTATTTTGCGCTAGCATCAATAATGTTTGCGCCACCTATTCAATTCATAAAACCACTTCACCACGGACCCATTGTTCTTTAAAACCAATCACATTAACACTCTCAAATGAATTCAATTAACCATGGCTGCCATTTTCAATTTGAATAATCCATCAACAACCGCCGATTGTATTTGATTTCACCAATTTCAAGTTGAAATTTTAACACAGCAGCCACCGATTTGATTAATCACTCCACCGACCCACTAATCAAATTCATCCAATCAATTTCATACTTTGATTTCAAATTGTAATTCAAAAACTGCAGCCTCCGATTTGAATTACAACACCACAAAATTTCAATTTGAAATTCAATTTTAATCCTGCGGCATCTTCCACCGACTAAATTTTTGCGCTAGTTCATAAAAATTTGCGCTAGTTCATAAAGGTTTGCGTCATCTTCAAACCTGTAAATTCAAACAAAAAAAATCAATTTCAAACCTGCAAATTCGTATGTACTTGATCCCAAACGATTCGAAATACAAACTAGAACATATTTCTAAACATCAAACATGACTAAAAAAATCAAATTTCAGTGCAGTTCCTCAAGATACAGTGTTCTTGTGTTCATGTTTTCAATAAATCGCAAAAACTCAAAATTCAAACGATCCAGTGATAAAATTGTGAAATTGTGTGAATACAAAGTGTATAGATTCACAAATCGATTGACATTAATCCATTTTTACACACGAATTTCAACTAATCAACGAAAAATTGATCAAACAATGAATCTCTAGAAAACGAGTCTGTGAAATCAAGAATTCACAAACTTGATTCGAATTGGTAATTTGAACTTTCTGAATATGTTTGGTACGACTCTGATACCAATTGAGAATTCAAAAATCCCAAACAATCAAGCTAATTCTCTTATAAGATGTGACATTATTCAAGAACTAGAGAGAGAAACTAGAGAGAGAAAGTAGATCTTGAATATCTCTAAAGTTGAATGTATACAATGAGGTTCTTACCAAAAACAAGCTTTACTTAATCTTCAAACTTGATCTACACGAATCTTGATTATCTCATAAGCAGCACTAATTCTTCAGCAGTATTAATACTTTGAGCAGTATTAACATTCAGCAGTACTAACTACTAGCAGTACTAAAATTGCTTAGCAGTAGTAATCTCCTCTAGCAGTATTAATCTTGATGAGCAGCATTAAATTGTATCAGCAACATTAACTTCACTTAGCAGCATTAACCTCAGAAGTATTAACCAAGTTCTTCTGAAGTATTAACCAAGTTCTTCTAGCAGCATTAACTGTACTTGTAAAATTCTGAATTTTCCAACAATCTCCCCCTAACTTGACTTTTAGGAAGAGAAGTCAAGTTCTTCAGTTAGTCTTCAAGATGCTCCCAAAACTTCATGGCTCATACACCTGTATTTGCATCCAACCCCAAACTCTAATTGATTGTTCTTTGAATCAAATACTTAGCCATCTCTGAATCTAGAACACATCCTAGCTTCTTCTTCAACATTGCATGAAGCTTCAGTCTGTTGTGATTGTATACTCTATACACTAGGAAGTACTCTATGTGATTTGAGTCCATAGTTAGTGCATATACTCCACTAGTTTCATATAGAGTCCAATTGTTGACAGTTTTGAACACATTTCTGATTACATGCTCCACTTCTTCAGGCTTGAACATCATACACAGATACTCCATCACTAATTTTGTAATTGAAATCTCTGGAGCTTTCAGTTGATCTGTATACAACTTCATACCTATGTCAAACATTTCTTCAAGATCTGACCTGGAGCATGTTCTAACAATCTTTGCCCAAGTGTTATACACTTCATACTTTTCATCCTTTCTTTTGAGCCTTATGTATTCCTTGCCATCAACCTTCAGTGTGTCCCATAGAATAACCTCTGGAGGCTTAACTCCAACAGGTTCAGCTGAAATTGGTTCAGGTACTTTGTCCATCACTACCATATACAAATTTACATCAACAGTTCTTGCTGGTTCATTCTGTTCAGATGACTTAGATGCCTCTTCTTCTTCAGCAACCTTCTCAACTTCTCCTTCAGCTATTCTAGGCTTCTTGGTTGATTTTTTTCTTGCCACCATCTTGGTTCTTTTTAGAGTCCTTAGACTTTCACCAAGAGTTACTTCTTTCTTTGGTGGTGTTTCTTGCTCATCTGGAAAAGGTTTTTCTATCATGAAGTCATTGTTTTCTTTCATTCTCTTCTCTATTTCCACTCTTGCAGTTCATTCCCTTGAATCTTGAGCATTTCTGAATCATACAACTCTTTAATCTGTTCAAATGGCATTGTTGAGAACATCTCCTTTCTGACTCCTACATCACCTTTGAGAAATGTAATCATCTTGTTTCTCTCTTGGATACCAAGATAAGTCTTTGAGGGTTGTCTCTTCTTTGCAACCTTCTTGACCATCACAGATTTCTTAAGAGTTGCAGCTTTCTTCTGAGCCATTTCAGTTGCTAAGCTTTGTTGATAAGCTTCATTCAGTTCCGCAACTAAAGCCTTTGCCATCTCCCTATCTTTGTCTACTTGAACCCTCTCTTCTTGCTCAAGATCAGCTTGCATCTTCCTGGCCAAAGCTTCATCTGACTCAACCAACTTTTGCTTTTTGATTGGTTGATCAGATTCCACTATCTTAGCTTTGCCTTTATCTTTGCTCATCACCTTCTCAATGCTTGATTTCTTTACAGCCTCACCTCTTTCTTTGATGACAACTCCTTTGGCCTTTGAGGTGACCTTGGGAGTATCATACTTGGCTTTGATTAGAGTTTCAGCAATTTCAAGATCTGTTAGTACCTCTTGTACTATTTCTGTTGCTTCTTTCAGATCAGCAGTATTAACAGTTTCTGCTGCTTGGCTTGACTCAGCAGCATTAACTGTTACTGCTTCTTGTTCTGTTACTGCTTCTTTCTCTTTTTCTGCTGCTTGTACAAACTCAGTTTCCACAGCTTGTTGCTCCCCCTCAAAATCAACATACTCTTTCTCTCCCTTTTCTTTGACATCTTCCATGTTGACATCAGCTTCTGACTCCCCCTTTTTGGGAGCATCAGTCACTGGTTTCCTCCTGCTTAGCACAAACTGTTTCTTCTTCTTTTGCAGAATCAATTTCTTCACCATTTGCTTCAAGTTGACAATCTGTTCTTGTTGAGACAGAACTATCAGTTTCAGCTCTTCTATTTCTTTCCCCTGCTTGATCACATCCAAGTTTATGTTTCCCATTGCTTCCATCAATTCATAATAGTTATACCTGTCCTCACCTTCTCCAGAAGTGTTACCCTCCTTTGAAGGATCATGGGATCTTTTTGTAGTAGAAACCTTCTGCCTAGCAGAAGCACTCTCCACCCCCTTGGGTTCTTGGCACCAGGGACCTTTGAATGATTGCTCATTCAAAGTTGCCATGGGGAAGGTCTTATTTATGTTACCACTGACCTCCTCTGTGCTAGCAGGAGTAGTGGCAGCCTTAGCACCCATATGCTCAAACATCTCCTCAGTGAGCACCTCCTTGGGGTTGGGAGACACCCCTGTGGTTTCCCTATAGATATTCTCTAATGGAGAATTCTCCATTAGAGGGCTTTGAGGCTTTGAGGGTGAAGTTACAAGAAGGGAAGGAGCCTTCTTTACCTTTTGTCTTGTATAAGTTTGGGTGATTGGAGAAGTTGGCTTTTGAAGTAGGGACTGAGGGATTGATATAGAGGGTGAAGGTTGGGATTGGCTAGCAGTGGGATGGTCTAATGAGGGCCTTGACCCTGCTGTCATACCTTCTTCATTGTGGGACACCACCATCATTGTAGAGAACAATAGGGTGTCAACTCCTTCCGAGTCCAATGGAGGTCTCTTCATGTTTGAAAAGACCTTACCTTTGGGGATTTTAGGTACATATACCTCATCAAAGTGAGGCATATCCGTCAATTCATTGGTTATAACTGCCTGGACAAATCTTGGGTACATATAAAAACTCTTTTTGTTTCCCAAGTTTGACACAAGGTCATTAAAAATCATTTTAGAAAAATTGTACTTTCTGGCAGTGGCCAAGCACACCAAAGCATAAGCAATGGTGCTACTAAACTCACTCCAGCCAGTAGTCTTTTTGGAAATACAATGCATAAGGGTATGGACAAGGAAATGCTATTGGGCTGAAAATTTAGCTTTTGAGAACTTGAAAACACCCAATGGGCCTCCATACCCCATTCTTGTAAGAGTGGAAAACAGTTCATCATTAGACATAGATGAGATACCAGAGGCATCGTCTAGACGTAGACTGATGCGAATTACCTCTTCAGTAACTGTCAAGGGTTTGCCACACACCCTTGTCTTAATCACTTGCACACCATTCTCAGTAACAATGGTGACATTAGCCCAAAATTGTTGTTGGTGCTCGATATAGATTGATGGAGACACTGTTAGAGCATAGTCGATATGGCTAGACTTCAGAAAATCCACTATCTGATGAAATCCTGCAGCTTGCTTTGGCTTTTGTAGCATCCCAATTTCATTGTGCTCGTCAATAAATGCCATAGACGCCATTGAGCTTGAATATTCTGGACTGAAAGTCACTAGGTGCTTTGAGAGAAAAGGGTTAGAGAGCAAATGAATAGGAATAAAAGAGTCGTTATGAACTTTTGGGCGGGCAAAAAGGGTATTTATACGATTCGGGACATAAGCAGTATTAACACCTAGTAGTATTAACTAACTAGCAGTATTAACTAAGAGCAGTATTAACCACTAGTAGTATTAACTAACTAGCAGTATTAACTGTGCACTGGCAGTATTAAAACTGCACTGGCAGCATTAACTATACTTACACTTTTTGAAGCTTGAGGTACTCTGAGCAAGGTAATAACTTCCTGAAAAAGATGTTAGTAGCACCAAAGAATAAACCAATAACAGGTATGAAAACACTTTTTAAACCAAATGAGCTTATTCAGAGTTGATCATGCCCACACTTGTGACCAAGAAAGTAAATCTACCCACATCAAAAGCTTTAGTGAATAGATCAGCAAACTGGTTGTCAGTATGAACTTTAGCAACTTGAATTAGCTTCTTTTTATTACGATAAAGTGATACCTGATCTCAATGTGCTTGGTTTTGGAGTGCTTGAATGGATTGTTAACAATGCTTATAGCACTGCTATTGTCAATGAAGATTGGAGTGTGAAGAAAGGTTACCCCATAGTCCAGCATCTGATTCTGAATCCATAGAACCTGAGAGCAGCAACTTGCAGCAGCAATATACTCAACTTCTGTTGTTGATAAGGACACTGTGGTTTGTTTCTTACACTGCCAAGACACTAGTCTTGCACCCAAAAGTTGACATCCACCTGAAGTAGACTTTCTGTCCATGTTAGCACCTCCCAAGTCACTATCTGAATATGCAATCAAGTCAAAGTTGGATTCATAAGGATACCAAAGACCTAATCTCGGTTGCCCTCTTAAGTATATGAAAATCCTTTTAACAGCTTGCAGATGTGATTGCTTTGGCTTGACTTGGAATCTGGCACACACACACACTGGAAACATGATGTCTGGTCTTGAGGTTGTGAGATTCATGAGAGATCCAATCATTGATCTGTATAGATGGACATCAACATCCTCCCCCTCAAGATTAGCAGTAATCTGTTTATGAGTCTCCATAGGTGTGCTTGCTGGCTTTGAGTCTGATAAACCATATTTGTCCAGGATGTCTTTCACGTATTTTGATTGACTTATGAAGATCCCATCTTTCTTTTGTTTCACTTGAAGCCCAAGGAAGAAGGTAAGTTCACCCATTGAACTCATTTTAAAGCTCTTGTGCATCAACTTTTCAAAGTCTCTACACATTTGATCTTTTGTGGATCCAAAGATGATATCATCCACATAAATCTGAACCAATAGGATGTCTTTCTTACTTCTTTTAATGAAGAGGGTCTTGTCAATTATTCCACTTTCAAACCCATTCTCCAAGAGGTAGGTAGACAGAGTATCATACCATGCTCTTGGGGCTTGGTGTAGACCATAAAGTGCTTTCTTCAGTTTGTATACTCTGTCTGGATATGATGGACTTTCAAATCCAGGAGGCTGACAGACATATACTTCTTCATCAATTGTACCATAAAGAAAGGCACTCTTCACATCCATTTGGTATACCTTGAACTTCATGTATGAGGCATAGGCTAGAAATAGCCTAATTGCCTCTACCCTTGCCACTGGAGCAAACACTTCTTCGAAGTCAATGCCTTCTTCTTGAGTGTACCCTTGTGCCACCAGCCTTGCTTTGTTTCTTATCACATTGCCTCTCTCATCCTTTTTGTTCCTGAAAATCCACTTGGTGCCTATAGCTCTATGACCTTTTGGAAGGTCCACCAAGTCCCAAACTTCTTGCAACTTGAACTGCAGTAACTCTTGTTGCATAGCTTCTATCCAACTGGAATCTTTCATTGCTTCAAAAACCTTCTTAGGCTCAATCTGAGATAGAAAGCAGGAGAGTACTGTGTGTTGCTGATCCTGCAGCTCTTGAAGTCTGCTTTGATTCCTTGTTATCATAGGAGAAAAGATGTCTCCTATGACCAGCTCTGGAGGATGATTCTTTTGAGTTCTAGTCTGATGACTAGGTTCTTCATTGATTCCCACATCCATATTAGAATCATTTAATTCAGCTGAGGGGATCTCATCAACTGCTTCTGGCTCATCATGCACATGATTCTCCTCATCTCTTCCTTCTTCTTCACTCTGAATTGGTTCAACAGCAGTCTCTTTTTCACAGAACTCAACAGGCTCTATTGTAGGAATGGGAAATATTACAGACTGAGGAATAGTATCTTGTACTTGAGCATCCCCTGATCCTCCATTTCCTAAACCTGCATTGTCATCACTGCTGAAACCCAAAGAGTTAGTTAGTGAATCAATGTCAAATAACCACTGAGGACTAGACCCAATAGGATTTGGTATGTTCTCATTACACTTGACATTGTCACTTTCCTCAATTATTCTAGAAGAAGTATTAAAAACTCTGTAAGCCTTACTCTGAGATAAGTAACCAACAAGAAAACCATCATCTGCCTTGCTATCAAACTTTCCTAAATGAGTTTTGGTATTGAGTATGGTACAAGGACACCTAAAAGGTTTGAAAAAACCTATAAAAGGTTTTCTGTTATTTAAAAGCTCATATGGTGTCTTGTTTTTAGATTTGACTACTAGAACTCTGTTTTGGACATAGCAAGCAGTATTAACTGCTTCAGCCCAGAAAGTAATTGGAAGTTTTGAATCTGCCAACAGAGATCTAGCAGCTTCAATCAGTGTCCTATTCCTTCTCTCAGCAACACCATTTTGTTGTGGAGTCCTAGGAGCACTGTATTGCCTCTCAATTCCTTTTTCCTCACAAAAGGTGTTTAGGTCATTATTTTTAAATTCAGTACCATTGTCTGACCTAATGACTTTTACCTTTTGATTAGTTTGGTTTTCAATTCTTAGAATAAAGGATTTGATCAGTCCACTTGTCTCATCCTTAGTCCTTAGAAAATATACCCAAGTAAATCTAGAGTAATCATCAACAATAACTAGGCAGTATGATTTCTTACCAATACTCATAACATTTGTAGGACCAAACAGATCCATATGCAACAACTGAAGAGAATTAGAGATTGTGTTCAACTCTTTGGACTTATGAGAAGTTTTGTGTTGTTTGCCTTTAAGACAGGCAACACAATGATCATCACATGAAAAGACTTTTGAAGGTAAACCTCTTACAAGGTTGTTTTTAACAAGTTTATTCATTGTTTTAGAATTCATGTGACACATCCTTCTGTGCCAAAGTGATGATTCATCCAAAGAAGCTTTTGAAACAAGACAGTTTAGGGATGAATCAGTTGAAACACTTTCCATAACTAAGCAATAAACATTATCCTTTCTGGGAGTTCTTAGTAGTATCATCTTTTCATCAACTACCTTGAATCCAGGAGCAAGGATAATACATTCAGAATCTGTAAATAATATACTATGTTGCTTGTCACAAACCTGTGATACACTTAACAGGTTGTACCTTAACTTCTCAACATAGAATACATCTTCAAAGGTCATTTTACCTTTGGATACATCCCCCTTACCACTTATCTTACCTCCATCTGGAGTATTACCAAAGGCAACATGTCCATCATCAATTTTCTTGAAATTCTTGAGGCATGACATGTTCCCTGTCATGTGCCTAGAGCAACCACTATCAACATGCCAGATACTCTTCCCCTTGAGCTGCTGGTTGCCCTGCACATTAGATCAAACAATTAGTATTGATTGGGGACCCAAGCCAAAGTGGTCTTGGGTCTCCCTTTCTCATCAAATTATTTACATTCCTTTTTGATGAGGTTTTTAAACTCAGAGCACTTTTTATTAGAGTACTTTGTCAATATGATTGGCTTAGCAGCACAAACACTAGAAGTAGTACTAACTTTGGAAGTACTAACAGAGTTAGCAGTACTAACAGGTTGAGCAGTACTAACCTTATTAGCAGCACTAACATAGTTAGCAGTATTAACTTTTGAAGAAATAATAACAATGTCAGCAGTACTAACATTGTTAGTAGTAGTATTACTTCTAGCAGCACTATCATTGTCAGAAGCACTATTTGTGGTAGCAGTACTAACATTTTTAGTACTTTTAGGAACCCATATATTGACACTTTCTTTAACAGATTTTTTCTTCATGTGGCTTTTAGATTTAACAGATTTCTTAGCCACATGGTTCTTTTCAAACTTCCTATAACCCAAGGGTTTTTGCATAGGTCTTTGAAAGTTCATCCTTTGGTTTATAGGATTGAAATAACAGTATTTGGTAAGATGATTTAATTTGCCACAGATAAAACAAGGTTTTGGTCTATTGATTTTACTCAGATCAACCCCTTGTTTCTGTGCCCACTGATTATTCCAGTTTCTTTGATTTCCCCTCTTTTTATCATGTTTTTGGGGCTCAGTCTTCTTACATGCACACTGTTTTCAAGGACCTGGATTCACAACTGTGGTCTGTTTGTAATGGACCTTACCAGACTTTCCCTCTGTCTTCTCTATGTCCTTGGATTTGATCCAAGCCCTTCCACTGTCCTCATTGGTGATAATGTTATTCTCTACAGGAATCTCACCACTCATCTTGTTCTCCTTACTCTTGTCAACATCTTTGTCAGTCTTATCCTCAACAACTACCTCATCTAAGGGATCTATCTCAGTGGCTCCCTCAGGCAAGTCCTTCATATCTTTGGTTTCTAACAGATCTGAAGTAGGAGGAATGTAATTGTTGTTATATGGTGGAGGTGTGGCATTGTACCCAATTCCTCTTCTCAGCTTATCATGAATCTGAGTTTGTAGTAAAGATTCCATTGCTTTAGAAGCATTGGAAAACTTTTCTACATCAAGCTTGACCTTGGTTAGTTCATTTCTCAATTTCTCACTCTCCTCTTTAGATTTGGTCAGTTTAAGCTCTAGATCCTTTTTCTCCCACTTCCAGTAATTGGTGTCATATGAGTGTTGGAGTTCATTGGCTTGAAAACATTTAATCTGTTCCTCAAACCTCTCAACAATTCTCACATAATCTTTGATATCCTTTTCTAATCTCTTAAGGTCATCACTCATCTTCTGATTGTGATCCCTGTACCTTTTAACAGTGTCTATGCAAGTTTTAGAACAGAGATTAGAATTTACCTTAGATGGGAGATCAGATACTTCAGCCATAAGAGCTTGATTTTGGATAGCCTCTTCTGCTTGATCACTCCAGTCAAATCCCATTCCTTGTTGAGAAACAAGGGCTTGAGCAGAGTTTCTGTTATGATTGAGGTTTCCAGACTGTGCTTGTTGGTGGTTGTTGTTGTGAGACATTCCACTTCTGCATTCTCTGGCAAAGTATCCCTTCAGATGGCATTTGTAGCACTCCACCTTTGATTTATCAAACCCTGCTCCATCTTCTCTTCTTTGGGAGAAGTTGTTCCTCCCAGTCCTCTTTATAAACTTCTTCACCCTCATGGAAAGCATGGCCATCTGCCATTTAATATCCATCTCTTCCAAATCATCAGGATGAAGTTGTTCCAAATCATCATTAATCAGAGAGGAATTTCCATGACTGGAAAGAAAGGCTTCAAACACAGACTCAGTGCCTTTTTCTTGATTGGCTCCATTAGAAGCATTAACTGATTCAGAGTTAGTAGTAGAATCAATTGATGCTGATAGGAGTGCAGCATTATGGATATATCCAGAAGGCTTCTTCTTTGCCTCCACTTCAGCTTCAAATACTCTAAGATCATTGTACAGATCATCAAGTTCTTTCTCTTCCAACTGATCATTCTGTCTGAATGAAACAGTGTACATGGTCCATTCATCTCCAAAGGACCTTAAGAACTTTCTGTTCACATCATCTTGATCAATCTGTACTCCCATAGTAGCCAGTTCACCAATCAGTTTGTTAAACCTGTCAAAAGTTTGAGTCATAGACTCATTCTTAGTTGACATAAAGTTTTCATACTGTTGTTTTAGGATTGCCTTTTGATTTCTCTTGGTACTTTTGGTACCAGAGAATCTCTTCTCTAGAGCATTCCAGAGCATCTGTGCATCAGTGCAATTACAGAATTGGTGTTGATATTCATTGGGAATGGCCAAGAGCAGTGTGCTCAAGGCTTTCATCTCTGTCTGCCTTGTCTTTCTTTCTGCATCCGTCTTTGGAGGGGTTCTTTTTCCATCTTCACCAATCTTTCCTGCATCAGATGGACCATTCTCAATGATGTCCCACATAGAGTAATCTGTGAGGAGAATGTATTGCTTGATTCTAATCTTCCACATGTCAAATTCATTGGATCTGAGCATTGGAACTTTTGAGACCAGAGTACTGTTTGATTCAGCTGTGTTATCCATGATGAATAAGATTTCTGAGAATACTTGCTTTGATACCACTTGTCAGGATCTTAATTCTAAACAAGAATAAACACTCAGAAACAATATCAAAGGAGTTTGCGGAATAACACTTTGATATTCAATAATTAATGGAACACAGTAAATCAGAATAAGAACTTGCAAACTTTATTGAATGATTATAAAGTTACAAGATTCAACACACAACCTCAATATTGATGAACAGGCTCACCAATACGAATTCTACTTCTCTAGAATTAGGATTACAAACCTTGAGGTTGTTTCTCTCTATCAAAACAAAAACTCAGAATGCTAAAGTTAACTCTAACCTATTCTGACTAATTCTATATATACTGAAGATAAAAGATAATTACAAATAATAAAAGATCTTCAAAATAATCTTCTATCTTTATCTTCAAGCTTTACTTAATCTTCAAACTTGATCTGCACGAATCTTGATTATCTCATAAGCAGCACTAATTCTTCAGCAGTATTAATACTTTGAGCAGTAGTAATCTCCTCTAGCAGTATTAATCTTGATGAGCAGCATTAAATTGTATCAGCAGCATTAACTTCACTTAGCAGCATTAACCTCAGAAGTATTAACCAAGTTCTTCTGAAGTATTAACCAAGTTCTTCTAGCAGCATTAACTGTACTTGTAAAATTCTAAATTTTCCAACAGAAAGCCTAAACCTATTTATACCTACACTCTATTACAAGACTTAATCACTAAAGAAACAAATACAACTTTGACTATTCTTGACTTTGACAATGTTGACTTTCCTATTAAATCTTGGATACAATATTTAGACCTAACAGTTCCAACATAAGCTGCTAAGTTCTCCTCCAAGATCGAACTGGTCCCTTTCTTTGTCGTTGTCTTTGCATGATCAGTTTATCCCACCAAATAGCGGCGACACGCTTTAGACGGAAAGCAACCAAATTTAACTGTTTGTGTTTGGGAACCTCCATAATGTCAAAGAATCGATCGACTTCGATTTTCTAGTCTAGGAACTTTTCTACACCCATGATTCCATAGAAGTAGAGAATATCGGCCTTCATTCGGTAATCGGGGTCTTTTCGGGGTGGTTCGGCTTCCTCCTCAGATTCCGAGTGGTCCGGTTGTATCGACCACCACGTGGTCGATTTCGATCTTCTTGCTTGTCTCGTCTCCGTCGTTCAGTATTGTTGGCGTTGATATGATTGGTGAAGGTGGTTGTCAGCGTGTTGAGGGCGGTGCCAAAAGCCGTTGTGACCCCATCAAGATCTGCTCGGGTGAGAGGTGATGGTTGTTCTGCCATCTCGGAGGTGAAGAGACAGGAAAGTCTGTGCTCTGATACCAACCGACACAGTAGGAATACGCGGAAGGATTGACAAGCGTCAAGCCCGAAAAGGCTTACGAGTTTACAAGCGTAAGACTCAAGAATATGGAGAAAACTCAAACTCTTTAAGAGAACTTTTATTAAACTTGATAATTCAATGAAAACAATAAAAGGATTAATCATATTTATAACTAGGCTTAACTAGGGAAATAAAATATATCTTAATTATAAACCAACTAGGAAACTGTTTATATAAGCAATAAAAGGAAACTAAATAATAATCCTAATAATAAATAAAGCTAACAATAATTATCCTAAGTTTAAATAATTAAAAATAAGGAAATATGTTTTCGAGAGTTGTCCCGAGACTTAAGTCTCGGTGAAACTCTCGGTAGTTTCTGGTCTAGTGGTCACCGGTACTTTTATCGAGACTTAACTCTCGATGTAACTACCGGTAGGGGTTGTTTGCTCCTTTTTCGATGCCAAATTCCGAGCCTTCTTCTTTCTTGTTTTCTTCTTTTCCAAAGATAGAAGAAATACCTTGATAACTCTAGAAATCTCCCTATATCAAATCTCCAGCCAGTCTTCTTCTCCGACGAATACACATCTCCGACTACAACACACCAAATACACCCACACAAATCAAATCAACCCAATTCTGACCATAATCACCAAAACTATCCCAAAGTCAAACGGCCAAAGGGCTGACCTAAAAGCAGAAGCTGCCTTTATCGTCTACTTATTGAACGCCAAAGGAGACTGATTCAAACCTTTCAAGATGGAAGTTATCGTATAGATCATGGTCGTAACGTAATTAATTAGTTGGGAAAAGGCGGGCCGAGAAGAATTAGGTGAAGTGTCGGATTTGAACCGAGGGCTTACGCCTTACGATGGCATTACTCTACCACTGAAGGAAGCACGACTGAGTTTCAAGACTACGAGATTAAGAGTTGGGCCCTACAGTGGTAGAATCTGGTGAACTGGACGTAAACTTACTCTATGAAAATATAAGTGAAAGCTTGAAGAAAAGATAAAATGCGAGAGTTCTACTCTGATGGAGGTGCATATTCATATTCTCTACTCGGGACATGGGCTTCGAGGATGCCCTCAACGTCGAGAAACGTGTACTAGGGTCTATCTAATCACTAAAACTCAACATGAATCAACTCAAATTCAAATATAATCACCAAAATAGAAGTTGTGTCTCTTTACAAATGAAAAACATAAGCTTTATGTGTGTATCCTTGTACAACCAAAAACTAGAACCTATGTGTGTGACCATGTACAAACGAAAAACAAGTTTTGATTTTATTTATTGTTTAGATCATTTTGACGAAGCAATTGAAACTTATCGATGAAACCAATCAATGAAGCATCTGTAACTCAATTCTAAAACTTGGGAAGATGAAGCATCTATGAAGCATTTTAGAAAATTCAGGGGTGGTCACTGAGGGAAGGTGCTACTGTTCATCGGGAAATTCGGGGTTTATCAAGTTGTGTTTGTGTGTGTGTATGTATGTGTGTGTATATATATATATATATATTATTTTTTGATAGATAACAAAAGAAATTGAAAATAACAAAAATACCCTTAACTTATAAAGTTTTTTTTTTCTTACGGAAGTTAGAAAATGAAACCATAAAGACCCTAATCATGAATTTTAGGGTCAAGGACCTTCATAACTAAGATGAAACCACAGGGATGAAATTTGTAGTTTTTTCTTTTTGTTATGCTACAATAAAAGTAAAATTCCAATCTTTCATTGTCACTCAAATGTGAATGCAAAATATATCATTTTCAAGTGTCTTGTATTGATTGGCATGTCGTTTTTGACAAAGTCTAAACACAAATATCAGTTATTGCTACATCTTAATCATCACGTATCATTTTTCTTTATAATTTGTCCCATCAAATTTTAATTTACATTATTTATCATTGTTAAGCAAATATTTTACAGGTTTGTTCGAGAGTAAGATATGTTTCTATTAAGAAAATCTCGAATTACTATTTTGTATTGCAAGAAAAAGAGATTGTTTGGAATTTACTTCTATTTTTCAAACTAATGTCATGTTACGATAACTTGGATTATAAATTAAAACATATTGTAAACAAGATAACAATTAAATTACGAATATCCTTTAAAGAAAATGCTAATGGCAATTGATTAATATGGTCGGTTTATTGTGCTTTCATATCTAATGACTTGTCATTGAAAAAAGATAAACCCAAAAAGTATAAGCCGAAAAGATTTCATCAAACCATATCGACTAATTCTCGTTTCTTTTCTTTTTACGGCACATGTAATGAGATTCAGGTTTTGTATAACGAAAAGTAAATGACCAAATCACAAATCTTGAAATAAACGGACCACGTGTATAATTACATATAAAGAACTAAAAAATACAATCGTTACATGTTACAATTAGTTTGTTTGATTTCTCGAATGCCACAAAACCTGCTTAGTTGTGGTCATTCAGGATACGTTATACGTGTTTAGTTTGAATTATGTAATCATGTATCCTTAGTTGAATTACAAAGAGTAACTAGTAAAAGTATAACTTTATAGAAAATATGGTCCTTTTTTCGTTTTATTGTTAAAATCTTATCTCGAAGTTGGCAACTCGAGTGAGTGGTTGCCGATTAATCGTCATGACTATCGGTTTTCAAACGTCAATTTCGAAATGAAAGAAAACAAATTCAAATCCAACACATCTTTGAGTGTATTTTATATGTATAATACGCGTTTGTGTATTGTTTATTGTTTATTGTTTTTGTATGTATACGACGACTCGCGTGCATGCA
The DNA here is from genome assembly GCA_954870635.1 of Arctium minus. Taxonomy (NCBI): domain Eukaryota; kingdom Viridiplantae; phylum Streptophyta; class Magnoliopsida; order Asterales; family Asteraceae; genus Arctium; species Arctium minus. The sequence continues at coordinate 22,977,486 of OX941081.1, read as the reverse complement.
CTTGTGTTTGTCTGCTTGGCTAATTTTCACTTTGTATCCCTTGTTATCTCTAAATATCAACTTTACCCCCTAATATTAGGAGAACTCATAAAAGTACCTTCATAATTTAGGCATATTTGTTTTATTTGCCATGTGAATAGTTAATATCATTAGAAAGTGGAATGTCCTTTGTACCGTTCTCTTCATTCAAAAAAATGTTAAATTTTTATATTCGACTCTAACATGTTACTCCATTCGTCCCAAAATAAATGTTCACTATAAAAAATACATACACTTTTAGAAATGTGTAATTATTATACTTGTTAATTAACAAAATAACATCTTTACCCCTAATTATAGAGTGAGACTTTTTCTCCATCTCATAAGTAAGGATATAATGGAAAAATATATACTTATTTTGAGATAAACATAAATATTAATATAGACACTTATTTTGGACGGATGATGTATATTTTTTTCCACCATATTAACTAAAATAGTTAGGAGAAAATAAATACGGAGGTTGTAGAATATTTTCAACAATATTAACTAAAGAAAACATCAAGGGGGTCGCCTAGTTTTTCAACCACGGTCACCAAAACTTAAAGATACCCTAAAGTTTAAAATTTTGGTAATCAAAACATAAAAGAATAAACATGATTACTACAAGCCTAAAAAGACATGGAAATAAACTGAAGATAGGGGACGTTAATACAAAGGGGACATGACAAGATATGACATCTGGGGGGAAGGACCAGAGGGAACAATGCAAGGTGGATGGGTAGCACAATAACATGCGTGGTGGAGGGTGACGGCGTTAGGGGCAACGATGGGGTGGGAGCCGGTGGTGGTTGCCAGTCAGTAGGTAGGGGTGGTGGTGGCTGCTAGTTGGTTAAGGGTGGGGGTTGCCGGGTTGGTTAAAGCTTTTATTTTAGTTTCATGATATTTTTTACATTTGAAATTGAATTCAAAGATACAATAATTATTTTACTCTTTGAATAATATATTTATCGAATTTAATATAAAAGACACCAATCAAAATATCGGATAACCTTCTTTTTCACGTTTGGTAGTGCGATGGACTAATCGAAATATTTGCCACAGTTAATACCTTTTGTTCCAATTAAAAAAAATGTTATGCCCTACGTATGCAAGAAGGCATAGCACGTGAAAATGTACAATCCTTTTTGTCCCACATCATTAATGAGGAAAAAAACATAATATGAAACATAATTTTCTCTTTATTATGATGGAATGAAAGGCTATGTTTGGCAAAGTAGCTAATAAGTTAGCTAAAAAATTAATCACATTTGATAAAAATTAACTGATAGGGTAGCGGGTTGAGTTAATTGGGTTGAAAACTTTTTAACAACTCAACCCAATATAGGCGGTTTAAAAATTTTACAACCCAATCCAACCCAATAAAAAGTACAACCCAACCCAACCCAAACCGTTCGGGTTGATTGGGTTGGTCGGGTTAGTCGGGTTGTGTTTAAACAAGATGAAATCAAATTTAGAAATATAAACATAAAGAAAACATTTCTTTGAAATACAATCGAATGACTGATAATTCATGAGAGTATGTAAGTTCATCAAAAATATTACGATATTACATATAAAAATGTCTAAACCAAATGATAATATGTCAATCAACAGCAATAATTTTAGGCGTCTCCAACCCCGATGCTTTCGCTTTCTTGGCCTTAAGGTTGGTCATGTCATCATCAATCATTTGGTACAACTTATCCATACTTCTTAAATCTTAAATATATTACATTTAGTTAATTTTTTAGTTTGCACATATATATATATATATATGTGTGTGTGTGTGTGTTTACATTTATTAAACATATATACAAAGGAGTTATATAGAGATGAATAATAGATTGAAAATATATGTAAATGAAGAGGGTACGCAATAGTGTAATTGTCTAATTTACATATTAATATAGACTTAATAATCATATTAAATCCACAAAATAAAAGGATCGGGTTCATCGGGTTGGGTTGAGTTCAAATAAAAGTAACCCGATATCAACCCAATACCTACGGTTTGAAGATTTTACAACTCGATTAGACATCGGGTTGCTTTGGTTTGAGTTATTTCGCGTTGGGTTGGGTTGGGTTGATCGGGTTGGTCGGGTTTTTGAGCACCCCTAATTACTGTTTTATAATCTCATAAAACAAAATAAATATACTTTTAATTTTTGTGTAACTTAAATAAATGTTGAAACAACACGTACATAAATGATAGGCAGAGGACTAGGGGTGTGAACGGTCCGAAATTTAAACCTGAACCAAATATAAAGTGTTTGTGCAAAACCTGAATGCTCTAAAATTCGAAAATCCAAAACCCGACTTCTTGAGAGGACATTTTGGTTCGGGTTGGGTTTTTTTATTTTTGGCCACCCAACCCATTCGAAAACTTGAAATACATATACATAATACATATATATTTTAAATATTATATAAATACATTTATTTATATATTATCTTTTGAAAATTCTAAATCCTAGTCGGTCGTACTCTTTTTTAATTTCCGAATCTACTTCTTTCTATTTCATTAATCCTCTCAATCTATTGAATTCATCCTCAAAATCAATTGAATATATATATATATATACACACACACACATATATATAGGGGCAGGTTCAAACGAGAAGTTAAACATTTTGCGAGAAGGCGAGAAGTGTGACATCATATATGATACACAAGCTTAATCATATATGATTAAACACACTCACAAGTTGTGTAATCATATATGATATCACACTTCATTTTCGCAAAATGTTTAACTTCTCGCATGATCCTTCCTCTCTCTCTCTCTCTCTCTCTCTCTATATATATATATATATATATATATATTGCATTGTAACTATACCCGAACCCAAACCACAAGGGTTGTGGTGTGGTGGTAAAGACTTGGGGAGTTCATAGCGCTCAACCCGGGTTCGAGCCCCATTCGCAGCACTTGTGGCCACTGAGGATAAACTCAGGGCTGCACGCTTTAGCAGCTGAGCCAAAGACCCTAATTGCCGGGGATTAGTCTGGGCCATAGGCCTAGGATACCCTTTCCAAAAAGACTATACCCGAACCCGACCGACTTCAAATCGAAGCCCAATCGACCCGAACCAAAGCAATCCGAAATCCAAAACTCAAATTTTTTTGGGATTAATCCAAATCTGAAATCAGGTCGAATTTTTTGTTTGTCCACTCGAACCCGCCCGATGCACACCCCTATAGGGAACAAGGTTTTTGAGAAAAGAAGATAACTATTTTCGACTTTCTTTTAAAGTCTATGGATAAACTGCCTTTTGGTTCTTTTGTACTTATCTATGTTAATATATATAACAGTATATCGGACTTTAGTTGTGTTCATATGCATGTCGTAATTTCGCCTATATAATGGTTTAGTCAAGTTCTGAATTTTATGTATCTACTTAGTTGATTTATTATTGTATTGGATGCCCCCTAAATTGTGACATCACCATCCTGTTCTTGATGGCATGGGACATGGGGTGTTACAGATTTTGGTTTCAGTTAGAATTCTTATATTTGTTTTTTGATAACAAAATATATTGAATAACAATTTAAAATAAATAATATAAAAATAATTTATATGAATAAAAATAAATTTAAATAATTAATATAAATCTAAGCCCCCAAAGGTGGCTAAGCCCTCACTTAGGATAAGTCGTGCGAGCCGACTTGAAAGAGAATTCCCACCGCTTTACCTCCGATGAAAGCTTTCATGTCAGTCTTCTCGCCCATTGCGTTGAATCTAGCACGAAACCAGTTTAAGAGTTTTCAAATTAATATTAATTAATATTTATTTATAACGAATGATAATAAATAACAACTACTACTAATCAATATTATAATTGAAAAAACTGCCAAAAAAACCTTAATACGCTTCTCCTAGTAGCATTTCAATAAGATAGTTTATAAGGTACGTTTTGCTCATCCAAACAAAACTTTTGAATAAGCTCAAAAAATATTTTTCTTATTTTTTTGTATTTGCCAAACAAGGTTGGTTTCCGGTGAAAGTGAAAGTTATGGTGAAAAACGTAAGAAGGGATCTGAACCCTTGGATCAATCCTAATTGAAGATCAATACTAATGAGATGCATCGAGATGCGATGGATCAATTCCCATTAGAAGCACAATTATAGGTGGAGGTGAAATTAAAAGTGATCAGGGATTCAAATACCTTCTTACGCTTGTTTCTCACCTTAACTCTTTTTCTCATACGTTCATTCATCCCATCAAACATAGCGCAAAATAATCTATTATAATGATTAATAGTTAGGGAGTGTTTATTGTATAAAGTCGGGGGTTATGAATGAAAATTATTGAGAACCACACAATCTCTGGAATGGCCTCTGCCTCGTGTCATTGTCTTGTATTGTATTGTAGCAAATAGATGGACCCACCCACCACCTCTAAATCTCTAATCATCAGTTTCTGTCCGTGCTCTAATGTTCTATATATGCTCCCATTACCCACTTCCCATTTATATATATTACAACTTTTATGGTAGCCAAGAACTCAAACACTCACATTTTTACACATACTACCTATACATACATATATACATATAGATATATAAATAGATAGATAGAGATAGATAGATAGATAAAGGGAGTAATGGATAAGAAGGTGGAAGCTATGGAAAATGGAGATGAAAAGGGAGAAGAACTCAAAGAGCTCAACTACAGAGGAATCAAAGCCATGCCCTTTGTTATTGGTATGTATATATATGTACTTGCACTAATTATATAACACACATATACATAGACACACACGTTCGTACCTTCACGATGGCGTTAATGCACGAAGTACATGTGTTAATGCATATAGAAAAAGGTTTTCGATGGCGTGTACTTTGCTGCTGAGCTTAATTTCAAAAACTTCTTAATAACTCTTAAGTCTGAATTGTGTAGACCTTTTTAGATTTAGACTGTTTTTTTTTTTCCAGTTTTCAGAACCTCTTAACTTTTAAATACGTCTGAAATAAGAAGTGGTGACCTAACTTCTTAAAACCTCTTATCGCCACCTCAGTTCATATGCTCTTCTTTCTCTCAAGACGCCTCCAGACATTACAGAAACATACAAACTTGTTGATTCTGATTTCAGACTTCAGCACCACCTCTCATTAATCAGAAGTAAAATAAGACTTCAAACCTCTTAAAAAACAAACGACACCTTATTTTTGATGGCATTTACTCTGCTTATTATTTGGTAATTAGTTGTAGGTCTTGGGTCGTTGATCATTAAGTTGGTAATCTGTTGAGCTAAACTTGTTCAAATGGTTAAAAAGTTGTTTAAAATAACTTACGGATTTCATAATGAAATTTTATATTTATGTATTAATTAACCAACAATTATTAACAAAGTTATGTTAATTAATAAGCATAAGGCAAAAAAAAATCTCATTTTTGTATATATGGTTTTGAATCTTTTCATCACCATATATATAACAAGTTAACAACCCAAAGGTTTCAAGTATATATTTTTGTTTGTGTCTAAGATATTTATGATGTTTTAGGAAACGAGACGTTTGAGAAGCTTGGAACGATTGGGACATCAACAAATCTATTGGTGTATCTAACGACAGTATTCAACATGAAATCAGTAGACGCTATTAATCTTATTAACGTATTCACTGGTACTTGCAACTTCGGTACCCTTATCGGAGCTTTTCTCTCCGACACGTATTTCGGGCGTTACAAGGTCTTAGGTTCCGCTTCCATTTCATCTTTCATGGTACGATATAATTCTAGCTTTTAATTTGAGGTTTAATAATAATATTTTATATATCTATACTATATTATAAAGCACGAATAAAAAACTCTTAAATACAAACTATTAAGCACAAGGTACCATAATTTTATTCAAGATTTTAAAAATCTCTTAATTAGAAGTATCAAAGCACAAAATACATATTACTACTGCAGACTTCTAACACCCACCAATTTGGTATTTGCATGGTCTTCCTTTTATGCAGATCTTTCCATGTATCACTATTAATTAATATATTATATTACTATAATTTTGTTTTAATTATATTATTAAATATGTAATTGGTTATTTTTTCTAGATGTCAATAAAATATATAAGATAATCATTGAATTCTAACAAAATATTTAATTGTTTTATATAAAAAATATTATATTATTAAGCCTAAATTAAACAAATTTATAAAAAAACATTATCACTTTCTCAAAGTCATCCAAAATCGTACTGTAAATCGAAAAAAAAAAATGAAACATTAAAATCGTGATGTATCTCGCTGCATTGCATGAGTACGCTTCTAGTATATATATCTATATATATACTATATTATAAAGCACGAATAAAAAACTCTTAAATACAAATTATTAGGCACAAGATATCATCATTTCATGCAAGATTTTAAAAATCTCTTAATTTACATGTTTCAAAGCACAAAATACATATTATTACTACAGGCTTCTAACACCCATCAATTTGGCATGTGCATGACATTTCTTTTATGCTTACCTTTTCATGTATCACTATTAATTAATATATTATATTACTATAAATTTGTTTTAATTATACTATTAAATATGTAATTGGTTATTTTTTCTAGATGTCATTAAAATATATAAGATAATTATTGAATTCTAACAAAATACTTAATTTTGTTTTTATATAAAAAACATTATATTATTAAGCCTGAATTAAACAAATTTATAAAAAAAAACATTATCACTTTCTCAAAATCATCCAAGATCGTACTGTAAATCAACAAAAAAACAAAAAATAAAACGAAACATTAAAATCGTGATGTATCTCGCTGCATTGTACGAGTACATTTCTAGTAAGTAATAATATTTGAATTTTAATAAATTTTTACTGATTTAATTCAGGGGATGCTTGTGCTAACGTTAACGGCAGCCGTCTCAAAGCTTCATCCTCCTCATTGTTTAGACGACGCCCCCTGCGTCGGTCCGACGCCGTGGCAAATGGCTTTTTTGTTGATGGGTTTCGGGTTTCTGATCGTCGGAGCTAGTGGTATCCGGCCATGTAACTTAGCCTTTGGTGCAGACCAATTCAACCCCAACACCGAATCCGGCCAAGCGGGAATTGCTAGCTTTTTCAACTGGTACTACTTTACCTTCACTTTCGCTATGATGGTATCGTTGACCGTCATCGTTTACGTGCAAGCGGATGTTAATTGGGCTATCGGATTAGCCATCCCGACGTTCCTTATGTTCCTCTCGTGTGCCGTCTTCTTTGTGGGCACCAGGATTTACGTCAAAGTGTTGCCTGATGGCAGCCCTTTGACGAGTATTTTTCAGGTCCTTGTGGCCACCATCAAGAAGAGGGGATTGACGGTTCCTGAGGAACCGTCAATCTCTCTGTTCAATCACGTTTCCTCCAAATCGATCAACTCAAAACTTCCTTATAACAAACAATTCAGGTACTAAAAGTCCGAAACAAACATTGATTATGTTCAAGTGTTCTAACAAATTATTTTATATGACTTAAGTTTATGGGACCAAACAATCATACGTCTTAGGGTGTTACAATGAGTTGATAGAACACTTTTGTGTGTCGTATCAAAATTTTTAAGGACACTTTTGAAATAAAACGTTATATTAGTCTTTTTATATGGTATTATGTCTTATAAAAACAAAGTTTATATAAAAATGTGTTTATACGACAATTCTCAAAAGTGTCATGAAAAGCTAATATAATACTTTGTTTAAGAAAATGACGTAAAAACTTGTTAAAACGTCCAAAAGCATCCTATCTATCAACTGATATATGAAACGTTGGTTTTATAAAACAGTCTATTAGAACATTTAAACATATTTGACGTCCTATATATAGTCGATTTTGTCAACGTGTGAAAACTATATTTTGATCGTGTTACGATTTTATAACAGGTTTCTGAATAAAGCCGCAATTAAAACCGACAACGACAAAATTAACCCCGATGGATCGTCAGGAAACCGTTGGACGCTTTGTAGTATACAACAAGTAGAAGAAGTGAAATGTGTGATCAGAACTATTCCCATTTGGCTTGCTTGCATAATCTACAGTGTTTCACTCCACCAAATGCAAACCTACACCGTCTTTCAAGCCCTACAATCCGACCGCCGTCTCGGGTCCGGCACGTTCCAGATTCCGGCAGCCTCCTACACCGTCTTCCAAATGCTAGCACTCACCGTTTGGATCCCAATCTACGACAGATTGCTCGTTCCATGTCTCCGGAAAATAACAAACAAAAAACAAGGAATTTCGGTCCTCCAAAGGATCGGGGTCGGAATAGGCATCGCCATTCTGACGATGCTTGTCGCTGCCCTAACCGAAACGAAAAGACGAGACGTGGCACATGCCGAGCCGACACTCGGGTCAGAAAGGGGAAAAGGCGCGATTTCATCGATGTCGGGGTATTCGCTGATATTTCAGTTGGTGGCCGCAGGCCTCTCGGAAGGGTTTGCGGTAATCGGGTTCGTTGAGTTTTTCTACAAACAGTTTCCGGAGAACATGAGGAGCTTCGCGGGCTCGTTCTTGTTTTGCGGGTTCGCGATGTCGAATTATTTGAGCAGCTTCATGATATCGGTGGTTCATAGAACGACTCGTGAAGGTGGGTCGAGAAATTGGTTGGCCGAAGATTTGAACGAGGCGAAGTTGGATTACTTTTATTATCTGTGCATGGGGCTGGAGGTGCTTAACTTTATATACTATTTGATGGTGGCAAAATGGTATAAATATAAAGGAACCGGAGATGATGAAAAAGATGACGTGGCTTTAGAAGATATGTCAACCCAGAAACATATGGTCTGAAAAGTGTATGTGAAATGACTATAATACCCTTAGAGACGACGTTAACGTTAACGTTGGGATGAAAATGAAGTACCCAACTGTACGTGGGTTCAAGAGGGTTACTTGGAAAGATCTCCAATATGTATTAAAAGATCTAGCAGCATAAGTTTTGTGGATGTAATTATGTAGAAAAGTTAATTAGTAAGGAAATTAGTGTGGGGGTATTCTCGACCTTTTACTTGTTAAAGGAATTATATGCGAAACATTTTGTAATGTCCTTTAAGTTCAAAGTAGGAGATTAGTCCAATAATAACAAATAAGTTAGATTGCATGTCTCACGTAATATTCCCTTTTTTCGACTGCTATGATTCAAGATGGTCGTATTTGTCACATGAGAATGAATTAAAAAATTTATGTCCCAACACTACTACAAGTAACTGCATTTTTACCGACGGGTTTGGAAAGTCCGTCGATAAAAGTAGAATCAAGGATACATGTTAAACAGTCACGCGATCCATATAAGAACTTAAACTACAACAATTATGTAGAAGATGTATATAATGCTATAATATATATGAAAAATTAACTAATAACAACGTTCCAATAACACCTCACCAAAACATACCTTAAAATACCAAAAAATTCAACCGCACAACAGTCTAGTCCACCTACATAGGCTCTACGGTTGTCGTGACCTCTTTATAAATGATAAAACTTTTTTTATTGTCATTGCTGCTGTCCATATTACATCTTCCGACTTCAACGTCAATCTAGGCTCGGATGTAGCTGGAATTTAAGAAAACTCAAAACATCAAAAGTGTAGATTGGTTTGATGGCTTTCCAGAAAGTCTTGAATCACCTCGATTGGTGTCTCGACGAATGAGATATGACTTAAATACCACAGCCACACAGATTTGTCCAGAAACTTCCTTTTTACTTTATTTGTTCAGTTCGTCCGTTTAATGCATCAAACATGTTTCTACTTCATTACTCCCAACCAAACACGATAAAATTACTCTTAGCTTTATTTAAACATGAAACACTATTTATCTACATTAAAATAACCAAAGGATGAATATATGAATCTTTAGAACAACACCCGAAAAAGACCATAAAGGTATCAAAATATCCATTAATTACATACGTCTTTAGAATCCTTATATCAATAATAAAATTCATTTGAACATTCCAATTGAAATTGATCAAAACTAGATTAAGTAACATCCATAGTTGGGTCAACCAAAAATACACTAGATGAAAAGGATGGAATATCACAAATAAACCCCAACTAAACCCAACCATGTGCACATCTAATATATGTTGTTTTCATTTATAGATAATGGCACCTGACCGGAGTTGGATAAGTGCTTCAAATCCCCTATCAATTGAATCAAATAGGTGCTAGCCTAGTGGTAAGGCCCTGGGGGGATAGTGCATGGTATGCCTATCTACCAGGGTTCGAATCCTGGGGGATGCACTTCGGCGATACCCAGACCTTGGGTCGGCCTTCAGGTCGGTTCGGATCCAGGTTTACGGGCATACCAGTCTATGGGTATGCGGGTTCGGTCTTGAACGGACTTAGTCATACCTGGGCGGGTGCAGTCGATTTGGGCTGGGCCGGGTCTCCGCGGATTAGTCGGTGCTACCCAATTGGATGCCCGGATACCGCGGGTGCGTGTGTGTGTGGGCGAAGCCCAAATTGCTGTACAAAAAAAAAAGATTGAATATAGACAGGGTGTTGAGGAGTTTGTTGGAGTTGCTAAAAATCACCTTGATTATCGAGGTTTAAGTCGTTGTCCATCTAAGAAATGTGGGAATGCTAAGTTCTAGACTCTTGACGTAATCAAAATAAATTTGTTTGTCACTGGCATCCAACTGACCTACAAAGTGTGGCATTACCATGGAGAGTCACTACCAAGTTTGCCAAAGGTCGTCATACCAAACCATACCACAGTTGAGATGATAGATGTTCTAGCTGATATCTTTGCAGAAGATAACACATACGGAGAGTCGAGTGGCAATGCACCTGGGTCCTTTAATGACCCCCCTCTAGATGATAGCAATAATCAGGACAAGATGTTTCTTTTGTTGAAGGAGATGTCATGTGAGCTATACCCTGGTTGTAAAAACTATTCGGCTTTGAACTTCTTAGTAAAACTAATGCATTTGAAAGTGATTAATAAGTGTAGCAACCATTCCTTCGATGGGTTGCTTGAATTATTAATCGATGCAATTCCAGCGGGAACAATATCACCTAAGTCTCTCTACGAGGCGAAAGCTAAATTACGCAACCTTGTATTAGGATATAAGACCGTTGATGTTTGCAAGGATGATTGCACACTTTTCTGGAAAGAGAATGCAGATTTGGAATCATGTCCTATTTGTGGTACACAAGATAAAGGTGGAAAAGGGAAGAAAATTGCTCATAAGGTAATGCGTTACTTCCCATTGACCCCAAGACTGAACATGATGTATAACTCTAGATATATTGCAGAAGATATGAGGTGGCATTATTCTAAGAGGATAAAAAAGGACGGTGTGATGAGACATCTTACTGATAGTCTGGATTGGAAACACTTTGACGAGATATACCCATCCTTTGCATAAGAACCCATAAATGTGAGATTGGGATTGGCTACAGACGGTTTCAATCCATTTGGTCATCAGAGTAACTCTTATAGTATGTGGCCTGTTATCTTGGTCCCGTACAACTTGCCGCCATGGAAATGCATGAAACCAGAGAACTTGATGTTGTCTTTTTTGATTCTAGGGCCTACTTCACCTGGAAAAGATATTGATGTGTTTATGAGACCTTTCATTGATGAGTTGAAATATTTGTGGGATAACGGTGTCGAGACACGAGATGCATACAACAATTCCTTGTTCACTATGTGTGCATTAATCCTCTGGACTATTAATGATTATCCAACTTATGCTATGATGTCTGAATGGAGCAGAAAGGGTTATAAAGCATGTCCCACATGTAATGAGGAAACTCCTTCTGTAGGAATCCGAAATAAAATTGCATATATTGGGCATAGGCGATTTCTTGATATGAATCATGAATGGAGGAATAAAGGCTCATTGTTTGATGGTAAGAAGGAACTTAGGCCTCCGCCGAGAAAATACTCCGGTGATGATATCTTGAAATAATTGCAGCATCTACCCTATCAACTACAGGGAAACACAAGGAATTTGGAGGTGTTAAACGCAAATGGTCTCCTATTGAACTTAACTGGTCTAAAAGAAGCATATTTTTTGAACTTGAATATTGGAAAAACTTGTCACTTAGGCACAATATGGATGTAATGCATATTGAAAAAAATATTTTTGATAGTGTGTTGGGTACTTTATTAAGTATCAAATGCAAATCAAACGATACGGAGAAGGCAAGACTAGATCTAGCTTATATGAAAATAAGGAAGAAGTTGCATCTTTATGAAGAAGGGAACAAATGGAAGAAGCCCCATGCATCTTACACGCTTAGTGTTGCAAAACGTCGACAATTTTGTCAATTTGTGAAGTCGGTGGAATTTCCAGATGGTTTTGCAGCAAACTTATCAAAAAAACGTGAGCATATTTGATGGGAAGATTTCAGGGCTCAAATCCCATGATTGTCATGTGTTGTTTCAAGTTTCAACGGTTGTTGCCGGCTACAATAAGGCCGTTGTTGAATACCGAGGTTTGGAAGGTAATTACAGAGTTATGCCTATTTTTTAATCAATTATGTTCTTGGGCTTTAAATGTTACTGATCTTGAGAAGATGCAAAAAGACATTATAATTATCTTGTGCCAGCTAGAAATGATATTCCCACCAGCATTTTTTGATATAATGGTCCATTTATGTCTTCATCTTCCCAATGAGGCAATTCTTGGTGGGCCTGTACACTTCATGTGGATGTACCCAATTGAACGTTCAATGGCGGTGTATAAACAATATGTAAGAAATCGGGCACGTCCTGAAGGTTCGATTGCTGAAGCTTATGTGATGAATGAGGCATTAACCTTCTGTTCAATGTATTTTCGGGGTATGAAACTTTATTCAACCGACCGGAAAGGAATGATGACCGTGTTCACTCTCATCCCACCCGTGAATATTCAATTTTTAAGGTCGTTGGCTGTCCTTTTAGAAAAAGAACAACTTTGGCTTTAGACTCACATTTGAAGACAAAAGCAAAGTGGTACATCTTGAATAATTGTTCCGAAATTGAGGACTTCATAAATGAGCATATGAATGAACTGAAAAGATGAGGTGGCCCAAATTTGTAACATCAACAAGAAGTCGAGTTTCCTGAGTGGTTTAGAACTCGGGTGAGTATTGTAACAACCTGTACCTTTATACATATATCAAAATAACATTTCTGTCTAAAAACTGCCCCAGACTTACATTTAAGAGTATAAGGTTTACACTATCACCTATTACACAACTGAGTCAAAAAGTAAACTATTGCAGGAAGTCTTCTAGCTCCTGGAAATAGCTCACATCTTCTCCTTACCCTTATCTGAACCTGCTACCTTTCGATAACCTGAAACAGGGTTATAATTTTGAAAGAGCGAGGGTTAGACCAATGGTCTAGTGAGTCCCCTCCAATCACTACTGCAACAGTTCAAATATTATTTAAAACATTTAAACAAAGCTTTATATCTCAAAAACATAACTTGCTCTTTTAATCAAACATTAAAACATACTTTACGCTTCACAAGCATAACTCAATCTACTGGCCATCACTGACCACTCTTTACGCTTCGCAAGCGTACCTTAAGCTACTGACCAACACTGTTGTCAAAGACGGTATGTCTATCTCGTACTGCCTTCTTTTAGGGACACACCCTAATGGCATAAACGGGCTACACTCCCCGATACGAGCAGACGGGTCACACTTCCCGACTTAGGTCAGACTTCTGACTCAAATGTATGCATACACTTAGTCCTGACTATATATAAAACAAGTTTATATAAACTGAGCATAAAATGGCAAACTGATTAAACAAACCTTTTTCAATAAATCTGCATAACTTTCAATACTATAAACGTGCAGTTTATAAAACCCATATTTATCAAATAACTGTCAAAATCATAAAAGATTTAGTTTGAAAGACTCACCTCTGATTCTTCTTGCTTAACTCTGTCTTCTAACGATTAACACCACCTACGATGGTATCAAAATACAAAGGTAAGCTAACTTGTGACTAAGATTCTTTCCTTCTCTAAATAAATCAACACACTGTCCGACCGGTCAAAACATTAAAGTTGGCTTCATATGCCAAACCCATATTTTTTGTCCTCATGCCAAAAGCTATATAATTTTCATTATCTTCAAATTTTATAAACAAATAAATCTTAATATATCAATAGGTTTTGTCAAATGTGTGTAAATAACCCTGAGGTTTGTAAGAACTTAAGTAATTCATGTGATTCCCCTACTATTTGGAAATCCAATAGATTGAGTGAATTTTTTACCGAAATATTAATGAAGTATTATCAACAAAAATGTGTAAACATACAAAAACCCAATATTATTATGATAATGAAATTTTATGAATAAAATAAAGATTGTGAACCATATTTCATTGTCATAAAAAACATACATTCTTCTTTCTTTAAGACATCATGGACTCAGAAGGACTTGAGTACTATAAGATAGGTTCGGAAAAACACAAGCAAATACGTAAAAACCATTAGACCCCTATTGACCCTAAAAACCGACTGTTTGAAAAGGTACGAGTAAATACTCTGAAATTTTTTAGACGATACATCAATCAAAACTTTGTTGGGAGACTCGTTTATCTTTTCTATCACTTTTGTATTTTGTGGACTCTTTCTTCTTGTTGCAAAACCCTAGCATACCAAGATTATATATAGTCTGTATCGGGACACTATTATTAGGCTATTTTAACTATTCCTTATGGGTCAAAAATAATTAAATAACCCAAAAATTTTCTCTGAGGGAATATTAGACTAAAAAAAGAGTCTATATATTACAAAGAAAATGGTGCATTGTACTCTTTACTTTGTTCTATTTTTCTTTTTTTCCCACAGGGTTTTTATTTTGACACAAGGTTTTAAGGAGACAACAATCATGCACAATCACCCATTTGACTTGGACAATCATCCATATTTAAAAGACTTATGATTAATAAGAATAGCAAATTCCTGATCTCTATTTTACTATTTTACTTTTGTTCTATTTCGTTTTTTTTTTCTTTTGAATTATGTGTGGTTCAATTACATGTAAAAACCGGTCTAACAAGTAAAAATAAAAGATCTTCATGGATCATCCATCGCCCAACATCATCATTAGATTTGTGGTCCACCCACGTTCTAGAAATGGACCATGGTGTAGCAAGTCTAATCATTTTCTTCTTAATCATCACTAATGAATAATTTGGATAGTAATATATATATATATAGAGAGAGGGGATCAAACGAGAACAATAATTATTTAAAAGAACACGATAACTAACAAAATCATTAGTGATTTTACATTAACATGCAAAAAAGCGAAGTCGACCTGAAGTCGCGGCCAAAGTCCTTTTTTCGTGTTTTAATGTAAAATCACTAATGATTTTGTTAGTTCTCTTGTTTCTTTAAATAACACATGTTCTCGTTTGAACTCGACTACCCCCCCCTCTCTCTCTCTCTCTCTCTCTCTCTCTATATATATATATATATATATATATATATATATAGGGAGAGGTTCATTTGAGAAATAGTAAATATATGAGAAATAGAGAAGTAATCTTAGTCATTCATCTGGTCAACATTTGCGGCTTTGACTGCGAAGCACCGGATAATTCCTTGTGTGGTCTATAGAAGGTAGAGGGTAATTTCGTAAAATACACGGGATGAGTTCATATATAAATTTGTATGAATCACAAATATTCATATATGAATCTGTTAATTAGTTCAACTGATTCATATATGAATCTTTGTGATTCATACAGATTCATATATGAATCACAAAGGTTCATATATGAATCTGTTAGTTAGTTCAACTGATTCATATATGAATCACAAAGGTTCATATATGAATCAATTAAAAGAGTTCAGTTGTGAATTGCACTATTCATATGTGAATTATACATGTTCATATATGAACACAACCCGTGTGTTTGGTAAAATTTACGAAATTGTCCTTCTATTTTTGGGATAGCCGCAACTTTTGACCGGTCAAAGCCACAACTTTTGACCGGTCAAAGCCGCAATATTTGACTAGTCAAATTCGATCTTGACCATATGAATTGCTATGATTACTTCTCAATTTCTCATATATTTACTATTTCTCAAATGAACCAAACACTATATATATATATATATATATATATATATATATATATATATATATATATATATATATATATATATATATATCCACATAAATACATATTAGTTGGTAAATATAATTATCACTAAATCTCGTTCATATCATTTGTAAAATATAGTATAATTTAATTAGTGGAATTTTAATATATATATATATATATATATATATATATATATATATATATGAGGTAGGTTATTATGCAACCCTTCTACATGGTGCAACCCATGCAACCACTTTATTCATCACACATTTTACTTTTATCTTTTTTCCTTTTTTTTAAATTACATAAAATATGTGGTGGATAGAGGGGTTGCATAGGGTTGCACCATGTAAATGACTTGCATTTGAACCACACCCTATATATATACATATATATATATATATAGGGTTGAGTTTCGATGATAAATGATTATCAACTGTTGGATGCACATTAGGATGAGATGCACCAAAATAAGATGTACCAAAATAAGATGCACCAGATCAATCCCCGTATCAAACGCAATTCATGGATATGGTTGAGATTAAAAGTGATCAAGGGTAAACTCAACTTCTCAAACGAGAACAATATCTATTAAAGAAAATACGAGAACAACAAATAACGTGCAAATCACGTGTGATTTTACATTAGCGGTCAAAAAATGTATGTGGGCGACTTTTGCCGCGACTTCAGGTCGTGGAAACACTACTAAATAAAACACTTTTTCCGGCGGAATTTTCCGACGGATTTTTCCGGCGGAATTTTCCGACGGATTTTTCCGCCGGAAATTTTCGGCGGATTTCCGACGAATTTCCGACTTTGACTTTCGGCGGAAATCCGTCAGAATTTTTTTTTATTTTATTTTTTTTAAAAAATCAATTATTATCGGCGGATTTCCGACGGAATATAATTTTTTTTAAATTTTTTTCTTATTAATTATAATTAATTAACTATTTTCGGCGGATTTTCGGCGGATTTTAATTAATTAAAATTAATTAATTAAAATCCGCCGAAAATCCGCCAAAAATAGTTAATTAATTATTTTTTTAAATGAATTAAAAAAAATAAAAAATAAAAATCCGTCAGAAATCCGTCGAAAGTTTTATAAAATTTTCGGCGGATATTCTATATTTTTTTTAAAAAAATAAAAAAAAATATCCGCCGAAAATAGTTAATTAATTATTTTTTTTAAATGAATTAAAAAAAATAAAAAATAAAAATCCGTCGGAAATCCGCCGAAAATTTTATAAAATTTCCGGCGGATATTCTATATTTTTTTAAAAAAATAAAAAAAATATCCGCCAAAAATAGTTAATTAATTATTTTTTTAAATGAATTAAAAAAAATAAAAAATAAAAATCCGTCGGAAATCCGCCGAAAATTTTATAAAATTTTCAGCGGATAATCTATATTTTTTTTAAAAAAATAAAAAAAATATCCGCCGAAAATAGTTAATTAATTATTTTTTTTAAATGAATTAAAAAAAATAAAAAATAAAAATAAAAATCCGTCGGAAATCCGTCGAAAATTTTATAAAATTTTCGGCGGATATTCTATATTTTTTTAAAAAAAATATCCGCCGAAAATAGTTAATTAATTATTTTTTTAAATGAATTAAAAAAATAAAAAATAAAAATCCGTCGGAAATCCGTATGGCTTTAATTAATCCAGTATGGCTTTAACGGATCCAGTTGGGCTTTAATGTACCCGACTAAAACTTGTACGTTTTTACTTTTTTTATGATTTTAAACTTTTAGCGGCTCGTCTTTTCTATCAATTCTCAAGTCCTTCTATATTAGTCATAGTTCAGATCTGTCTACGAGACCACGTCGAATAAAATCGTACAAATCTAACATTCAAGTCTTCAAAAATATTCAACATCAACTTGGGCTTTTAATGGATTCGTTTAGGCTTTAATGGGTCCACTTAGGATTTAATGGACCCAATTAGGATTTAATGGATCCAGTTGGACTTTAATGGATCGGTGGGATTTCAATGCATCCACTTGGGCTTTAACGGATCGATTGGGCTTTAATGTATCGATTGGGCTTTAATAGACCCATTTAGGCTTTAATGGATCCACTTGTGCTTTAATGGTTCCATTTCGGTTTTACTAGATTCATTTGGGGCTTTTAACGGATCGGTTGGGCTTTTATCAGATTCATTTGGGCTTTAACGAATTCATTTGGGCTTTAACAAGTCATGAAAGGTTTTGTTGGTCTATATTGGTTCTTACTAGGCTTTAATGGTTCTTAATAGGCTATAGTGGGCCTTAGTGACCTTATTGATCCCAGTACACATCACTTGCATATATGCAGTACATATCTGCATACAAACACATATTAAGTCACTATTGGTGTTATTAGGCCTCAATAAGTCACCATTGGTGTTATTGAGCCTCAATAAGTCATTAAAGGTTTTGTTGGTCTATATTGGTTCTTACTAACCTTTAATGGTTCTTAGTAGGCTATAATGGGCCTTAGTGGCCTTATTGATCCCAATACATATCACATGCATATATGCAGTACATATCTGCATACAAACACATATTAAGTCACCATTGGTGTTATTAGGCCTCAATAAGTCATTAAATGTTTTGTTGGTCTGTATTGGTTCTTACTAGGCTTTAATGGTTCTTAGTATGCTATAGTGAGCCTTAGTGGCCTTATTGATCCCAACACATCACATGCATATATGTAGTATATATCTGCATACAAACACATATCAAGTCACTATTGGTGTTATTGGGCCTTAATAAGTCATGAAAGGTTTTGTTGGTCTGTATTGGTTCTTACTAGGCTTTAATGGTTCTTAATAGGCTATAGTGGGCCTTAGTGGTCTTATCGAGCCCAATACACACCACATGCATACAAACACGTATTAAGTCACCATGGTGTTATTGGGCTTAATAAGTCATAAAAGGTATTTTATTAGATTGTAATGGTTCTTAAAAAACTTTAGTGGTTATTAATAGGTTATAGCGGGTCTTTGTGGTTTTATCGAGCCCAATACACACCACATGCATACAAACACGTATTAAGTCACCATGGTGTTATTGGGCTTAATAAGTCATAAAAGGTATTTTATTAGATTGTAATGGTTCTTAAAAAACTTTAGTGGTTATTAATAGGTTATAGCGGGTCTTTGTGGTTTTATCGAGCCCAATACACACAACATACATGAATGCAAACACGTAACAAGTCACCAGTGGTGTATTGAGCCTTAATAAGTCATAAAAGGGTTTTATTGGACTATAATGGTTTGGGTCTTACTGAGTTATAGTGAATTTTGGTGATCTTATCGAGCCAACCAATACACATGAAAAGGAAAATATAAGTTCAGACTTAAAAAAAATGAAGTACATGTGTATGTTTCCAAACTTAATCGGTTCATATTGAAATGAAAATACAAATTTCTAAACCTTTTAAATGGCCAATTTTTTTTTTTGTTTAAAAATTGGATAAAATTGGTAAAAGTAAAAGATTTAAAAATTGGATAAAATTAGTAAAAGACTTTATAAGTATAATTATTTTATACATAATAATTTAATAATTTGTATTCTTAAAAAACAATGATATTTTAAAAATAAAAACTACATCTCCTGTATATTTTCCAAACCTTAGTTCTTATTTTTTTCCCACTCAAACTAAATCTTATTTCCCACTCAAACTAAATCTATTTCTTAAAAAAGAAAATCACCCCAAAAAATAGCGGGATATTTCCCCCTTCCCAAAATTGAAGACTTTAATTTAGCCCTAAATAAACTAATGTGCCGCCTCCCTCCTCTCCATCTTACCTCAGCCAAACCCAAATCTCTCCTTCCCAAAATCCATTCTCTTCCTTAAGAAATTTAACCCTAAAGAAAATACATTATTTTCCTTCTAAAATCCTCAGATCGGGTTCGCCATTGATACAATGACTTCGGTGGCAGGGGTTTCGGTGGCCGAGGAGGCCATGGTAGTGACCGTAGTTGACGATTTTGGCTGTGGTTTCGGTGGTCGAGGAGGTCGTGGTGGTGACCGTAGTTGACGATTTTGGCAGGGGTTTCGGTGGCCGAGGAGGCCGTGGTGGTGACCGTAGGTGACCTTCACTCTCTCCCAATCAAGGAGCAACCCATAACCAGGAGACATAGTTGACGATTTTGGCTTCCCCATCTCGCCTCCTCGGCGTCGACCTCCAATAATGGAGACTCAAGGGCAAGGTTGGTACTAAAAAATGATGATTTAGGGTTAAATCTCATCCCTCCTATATATATATATATATATATATATATATATATATATCTTGTTAGAGATAATCCATTGATAAAAAAAACTTATATGATGAGTGTTGTATTTGAGGAAAGAGTTTTGATGAGATTGTTTGTTGTATCTTTTTGCAGGTTGGTTGTCTTCTAATGGAGTGTGGCTGCAGCTAGATTCTTGAAAAAGGGTTCTAAATCTTGAAGTATATTGTTGACTTGATTGTTAACTCCATTTGTGGATTTTGTAGATTTTTTGAAGATATTGCAGATTTTGTAGATAATATTTTTTCATGTCGGTTGCAGATTTTGTAGATTTTTTATATCATTTATTACCTAATTTCTTTCTAACTTTCTAATCAAATACCATAAAAACCAAGATGAAGAATAGATTACATTCATGGTTCCAAAAAGCTACAAATAAAAGAGATTTTATAAAATCAAAAGCAAAATCAAATCAAAATGGCAGTGAAAAGCCATGTTCATTATGTTAATTGGATATTGATATGGGTTATTAGATATTGATATGGTAAAACAAATACACAAAATATCGAAAAATAAATAAATATTATGAACTCAGATATGGTAAAACCAATACACAAAAAAATTTAATTTTTTTTAAAAATTACAAAAAATTCCGACGGATTTCCGGCGGAAAAATCCGTCGGAAAATAAATAAATAAATAAAATATCGAAAAAGTCGTCCAAAGTATTTTTTTTTATTAAATATTTTTTTAAATAATTTAAATAAACTTTTCGGCGGATTTGGCCGTCGGAAAAAGTCAAAAATTTTGTAGTGAAAATTAGCAGGAGTCACATGTAAAATTACATGTGAGTTTGCATGTGATTTGTCGTTCTCGTGTTTTCTTAAATAGATATCGTTATCGTTTGAACCTCCCTACTACTAGTACAAAAATGACATTTTATGATGGTTTTAAAAAATAGGTTTGTAACGGTTTGATAAAAAACGTTACAAAAAGTCACATAAAAAGTTAGAGAATTGTTTTAGTAACAATTTTTTTATAAAAAACGTTCCTATTACCAAAAAGCCTAGAAACATAAAGTAACATTTTAGATAAAAACGTTAATAAAAGTTCTCCTACGGTAACGGTTTAGGACAGTTTGAAAAACCGTTGCTTTATGTTGTGACGGTTTTTAAAAACCGTTGCCATATAAGACCATTTAGTAAAGGTTTTTGTCTAAATCGTTGCTTTATGTCGCAAGGTTTTTAAAAACAGTTATATATATATATATATAGGGGTTACATCATGTGAGAACCAAAAAAAGATTGAGAACCGTGAGAACCAATCTAAGCCGTAATTTGGTTTTGATCATATGGTTTTAATTAAAAGTTGTTTCACCACATGAAAAGGGCATAATCGTCATTTTGGTAACTGAGATTCACCATATGAAAACATATACTATTTCACCTCATTAAATAAAAACAAAATTTTCATAAATATGATATTTCATATATAAATTATTTCACTATATGAAACCAAACACTATGTTATTTCGCCACATGAAACAAAACACTATATGTTATTTTGCCACATGAAACCAAACATAATTTTCTTCTATATGTTGTTCACCCCCATGAATCCAGAAACAAAAAAACCCTAAGTTATGTTCCGCAGCCACCATCGTCACCGGTAACCACCCTCTCAACAACCGGAGACCTCCTCCATTCAAACACCGACAATTCTGCCATTTAGAGCCACCACCATCTCCGTTCAGCCGTCCTCTGCATCACAACCGAATAAAACATTAACTAAAAGCATGATTCAAAGAATACAAACTCATTACGCATTAAATTAAAAACCACAATTGAATTTTGAAAACGAAACTAGAAAACCAATTACAGAAGAAACGAGAAATAGCGATCACTCCAATTTACCTCAATTGAACATTGAACTCAACTATAAACCAAAAAGAGTTTGTACCTTTAGGGAACATCCTTCCACAGTCGCCTCTTCAAAATTTCAAACCCCAATTTCTCCCCCAATTCATATTGACTCTTACAACAGCAACCATGGAAGAAATTTCTCTTGTTTTCCAAGACATTTGTTGCTATAAGATGAC
This sequence comes from Arctium minus, assembly GCA_954870635.1. Classification (NCBI taxonomy): domain Eukaryota; kingdom Viridiplantae; phylum Streptophyta; class Magnoliopsida; order Asterales; family Asteraceae; genus Arctium; species Arctium minus. The sequence goes on along the minus strand of OX941081.1, from coordinate 22,955,084 downwards.
GATGTTCGTAAGAATCAATTTCTGCAAAAAGGGAAACGTGAATAAAAAAGGTGAAATTAAAAATCTGACCTGCCGGATTTGAACCAACGATGATACCAGTTGAACAACTACAGTCATCCGCTCTACCAAGTAAAAGCATGATTTTAGAGACGAGTGCGTGATGTGTTCTGGTGAAAACGAATCAGAAATCGAATCAGAAACAAGTTGAAAATCGATTTAAAATCGAATCAGAAATCGATTTCAACAACTATTTCAACAAGATGTCCTCTCTCGATTCAAATCAAAAATCAATTTTAGCAATCGAATAAAAAATCGAACCAGAAATTGAATCAAAAATCAAACCAGAAATCGAATAAAAAACGATGTTAGACTCACCGGAAACAATGGGTTTGGACTCGTCGGAAAAAATGGATTTGAACTCACCGTCGTCGCCGGAAACAAAGGCTCCGATGGTTGATCTGAAATTGAAATATGGTTTGAGAAGATGGGTTTGGTAAGGTTATGGTGTGATCTTATTTTCAATACCGAATATGCCCTTTAACTTCCAATCTATTTCAACATTGCCATTGACTTTAATGACCACGGATTAAAATCAATTGACGGTTTAGATCGGTTTTCACGGTTCTCAACTTATTTTTTGTTCTCATTTGATTATCGTCCTATATATATATATATATATATATATATATATATATATATAGCAACGTTTATTTGAAAACTGTTTCCAAAAGTCACCAAATTCAATGGCAACAATTTTGCAAATTTGCGTCACCAAAAGGTTGTGTATGGCAAGGGTTTTTGAAAAAGTTACGTCACCATATGTTATGCTTTGGTTACGTTGTGAAAACATTTTCGTCACCATATCTCAAGCTACATTGACGGTTTTATATAATTTACGTTATCATGTATCATGCTATAGTGACGGTTTTGAGTATGTTATCATATGTCATTCTACGGTAATGGTTTTCAAAAATATTTGTCACTGTATGTTGTTATGGTGGCGGTTTTAAAAAAACTTATATGTCACAACGGTGACGATTTTGTATAATAAACATCATCATATATCATATGCTATGGTGACGGTTCGAATAATAAACTTCAAAATATGTCATGCAACGATAACGATTTTGTATAATAAACGTGAGGATATGTCATGTTATGGTTATGATTTTTAATAATAAACGTCAGCATATGTCAAGTTACAGTGACAATTTTGAATAATAAACATCATCATATGTCATGTTATGGTGATGGTTATAAAAAATAAACGTCAAGGTACCTCATGCTACGGTGACGGTTTTGAAAAATAAACATCACCGCATGTCAAGTTACGTTTTTGGTTTCGAAAAAGTTACGTCACCATATGTCATGCTACGGTGACGGTTTTGAAAAGTAAACGTTATCGTACATTATGCTATTGTGATAATTTTGAAAAAATGAAGTCACCTTATGTCATGCTAAGATGACGTTTTCAAATAATAAACGTTAGTGTATGTCATCCTATGGTGATAGTTTTGAAAAATAAATGTCACTCTATGTCATGCTATAGTGACGATTTTGAAATCTAAATGTCACTGTATGTCATGCTACGATAACGATGTTGAATGATAAATGTCATAGTATGTAATGTTATGATGACAGTTTTGAATAATAAATGTCATCATTATGTCATTTTAATGTGAAGGTTTTTATGAAGTTATGCCACTATATGTCATGATGGCGGTGACGGTTTTGAGAAATTTATGTCACTGTATGTCATGTTATGGTGATGATTCTGAATAATAAACATCTCTATATGTCATACTACGGTGACAGTTTTGAAAATTAATTATCGTCATATTTCATACCACAGTGACAGTGTTGAATTTTAAATGTCACGATATGCAATGTTACGTTGACAGTTTTATAACCAAAAAGCCAATATGATGGTTTGAAAAGTCAATGACACAATCTTTTTTTTGTTAAATTGTTTCTCTGTGCTAATTGTTTGCATTAGCTTTTATAGTCCAAACTCATAATGGGTATTTGTGTTGTTCGACGAGGAGGCCAAGTATTATGTTGTAGTGGTGGAGTTTGTAACAACTTATCCCACAATATCCGTAAATGGAACTTGTGACCTACTTGTAAGCCCTTAGTAGTAGGCTACTATAATGTCTTCCCATCGTGGTTGTAGTTGCTTTGAAGATGGGTAATGTAGAAAACTTTGTTTGAAAATGAGCGTTATAGTTAAAAAAGATTACTTGATAATTATTTTTCATATTTATAAGTAAAAGTGGAATTGTGTCGTTTAACATTTCATATGATTTTAGTATATCATTGCTCTTAAGGGTGTCTCCAACCCAATGATCATGCTTTGAAAATAAGTCAATGTTGAATAACTCCATAATTTCATACCTATAGTGCTTGTTCAAGGGGCTAATACTTCAAGTATTTAAACGTGGGGTAGGCATGGCAAGGGCAGTTTCAAGATATTTTTATTCCACAACATACTCCAATCTACTGTAACTCTAAACTAATTAAGTGATTATTTACTCTAGGTTGCTTCCATGAACATTTTGTGTCTGAAAGATGAGGTATCCATTGCTACTGCTGGAGCAGCGCAGACAGATGTGCTTAAGGTTACTTCAATTCATTTGCAAGTTAATTTAGAAGTGTTTCTATTAGTGACTTGTACCTGGTCATTCTAATCATATAAAATTCACTTTGTTCTAGTGTTGTAATTTCCTGGAACACAAGAAAACTTAATCAGCCGTAAGTGGGAAATCGTGGGGATGATGTACTTATATCAACACTTTATTGGCGATGCATATGACATTCGTGTCTTGTGTCTTTTCGAATGGTTTGGGGGGGGGGGGGGGGAGGGTTACCACTTTATGTTTTTTTTTGTGGATTTGGCTCTACCTAAACTTTTGTAGTTCACCCAACATTCCCCACTTGTCCCACAGTTTCACAATAAGATGGACATTGTGATGATGTTAGACATCATGAAGTTATAGTTGTAATTGTAATAACCGCAATTTTGCTAATAATGAAAGTGTGGGTGAGTAGTTGGCCAAATCTCAAATTATGAGGGGCTTATCTGTTAATTTGAATAAGAGGGCTAAAAACTCTAACTTCATAGTCGCCTACTCTTTTGTTACCATTCTTGGAAGCTGTTAAATTCAAGCAGACTCTCTATGTGTGTGTGAAGGTTTGAGAAGAGGATGAGTAGTCAAGGAAAAACCAGAGGGAGGTTTGAAGAAGGGTTCATCTTCACTCTTAATCAAGGTAATCTCCTTTCCCTAGTTCTTACCTTTGCTATGAATCGATTGTCTTATATACCAGATTAGGAGAAAAGGGTGGGTAGAAATTTCCCTACGATTGATTAATGTATCTTTTAGTAAGGTTTGGTAAGTATTGGTTGGGGATAAAATGATCATTTTCTTAATCCTTACCATTTATCTGTCCAAATCATGTTTTGGATAAGTTTACGGTGGGAATCTGGGTTCTGAGGGTCGCACCCAAAACCCTTACTCGCAATCGTATGAATCGGGGAACCCGGGAGTTGGGTGACCCTAGGAGTGGGAAGTACCGGGGTTGGCCCGGGGAAGGAAACACCGGGAGGCGGTGTGCCCCAGGAGATAGGATGAACCGGGGTCGAACTCGGGAGTCGAGTGTCCTGGGAGTACCCGGGAGTCGGGATTAGGCGAGAACACCAGCAGACGGTGTGCCCCGGGAGTTGGGGGACCGGGGGAGACTCGGGTAGCGTGTGTCGGGGGGACCCGGGTTGTGTGGACCCGAGGAAGGCCCGGGCGACTTGGGTCGGGTGTGACCAAGCGGTGTGGACCGGTTGAGGTCGAGTGTGGGCTTTGGTTTCAGTAACCACTAGGAGTCTTAGCTCACCTTTTTATGCTTCTCCATAAATTTTAGGTAAGCGGCCAAGTCGGGATCTGTAAGTAGAAGGACCTTATCAAGATCAGGTGAGTTTTTCTGAACTAAAACCTCATATGATTATGATGTTATTTATGCATGTGAGTTTTCTAACTAAGAGCTTTAATTATGATGATGCCTTATTTATTGCATGCGAGATTTGTTCAAATGTGAAAGATATTTTATTGTTGTTATTTTAGTGGAAATGTATGCATACATTGTTGTAAGTGCGTTACGCTCAAAGTCGGGGGGTGTGACCCGCCTGTGCTCATACCGGGGGGGGGGGGTGTTCCGTTTATGACATTGGGGGGGTGTCCCAAGTAAGGCAGTGTGAGCCAGATACGCTGTCACTTTCGGGTGGCAGTAGTGTGAGCCGAGACGTATGTCAAAAGTGTAAATGTTTTATAAAGCTGAATTGGTTTATTTTATTATAAATCTCTCATATGTTTGCTTGATCTCAAATTATTGCTAGAGGGGAGTCACTAGACCGTTGGTCTAACCCTCGCCCTTTCAAAACTAAAAACCTTTTCAGGTAGACCCGAATTAGGAGGATCCGGTAAAGGCAAAGAGAAGGCGTGAGCGGTACCTGATTCTAGAAGTCTTCCTTATAGTAGTTGTTTTTATTCTCAGTTGTGTAATAGGTTGTCTTCTGCAAACCTTGAAATCTTATGGTAGTCTTGAGGCCGTTTTGGCATGAATTCATATTAATCGTTTATGTTAAATTGTTGGAAGCTTTGGGTTGTTACAGTAATGCCTTTTAAAGGTTAGTAGAATTACTTTTATTAAACTATATTATGAGAAAAGTCTGAGATGTTCACCTGTGCTTTCAACTCCCTTACTCAACTCTATTATATATATATATATATATATATATATATATTTATATATATATATATATATATATTATTGGATTGTTACAACTCTGATTTCGGCTGTCTGCTATTGATTGGACACTTTCATTGCCAAGAAGTGCAATTCATCCGGAATAATTTGTTGTTGTGCTACTGCATCTCTGTTACTATCTTTATATGTTCCTTTTCTAACTTAATATCCCATAAATAGACCGGCTTATTAAAATTTTGGAACACCGGGATGCTACAGGTCACAACCAAACCAACAATTCAAGGTATAAGCAAAATAGTAAGCCCAGTCTTGAACTCGGACCAACTCCGGGCTTCAACTTTTCATTATGGTATTCGGTTTAAAATCTGAGCCACCACTCGTTCAACTGAAGGAGAACCATTGGTTCTTCTCATATTTGAATGGGTGCATTGATTTAGAGTTTTCATCATGCAAATGATGGTTTTTGAAAGGTGTTGCTTTTATGATAAATATATTTCATTTGAGAAATTATTATTTAAATCAACGGTCTTTCATTTTTACCATTTTTAATATAAATGATGCAAAGTGCTTGACTCACTAGGCGTTAAGTCAAACCCTTTTTATTTGTACGCATTTGCATCACGTCCTCGTTTAGGAATGGTAGTAGCGACACTGTGATGAATTGAGTAACAGTTAAAGGCTTGAGAAGGAACTAGTTAATTGGTGACGCCTTCCTTACCTTGGAGATAGTGACAATTATTGGGTTGTAGTATTACTTGATCCTAATTTAGACTTTGTGTAAAGTTTAGATGATTGTTGATTGCTATTAAATCTTAAATTGCGATTTTAGGTAATCAAGTGTTGACATTTAGAAATGTTTTATTTTCGTATTTGATGTTTAATCGAAAATTTTAACTTAGTCGTTCTTTCCAGAATTCAGGGTCTTATAATGTCCCTTCTCATGACACCAACATCGATGTGATGCTCACTCTCTTCCTTAGCATATGAAACACCTCTTTATGGATTTAACCAATTCAAACTTATTTGGCTTCCTAGTCAAACCTCTGATTAGAATATTAAGAAATCTCGTCTGAAACTAATATTAGTTTGCTAAAACCTTAAGCTTCACATCTGTAATCTCGACTTTGGCGTTCTCAAATCCATTATTGTCTTTGTCTCTGTTGAAACAAATTGAATCCCACTTATGTGATCAATGAAATGTACCCCCAACTAAATTCACACTAAGAAAACTAGCACAAAGTTTATCGGTGCCAACAACCCTCACACCAAACTTAAGTGTTGCTCATGCTTTCTTTTTCATGTTTGAAGTCAATCGAATAGATCGTAGCCCCCTGGCATAAACATTTGTTCCTGACAGTGACATTATACACACCAAATTATTGATGCATACAACCATCGTACCATCTTCCTTTAACTAACCTTATCAATAGTCCCAGTCGCATTAACTTAGCCAAATAGACTCCTTGACCAATGGCTCTTGCAATCTTTTCCTTAAATTTGGGAATATCCTCATATTCAGTGTTCCCCCAGGAACTAGATCAATTTAAGACCCCCTTACACCCAGTAGTACTTTTGATACATTATCTCTAACCACCTTAATACTCCCCCACCTTTGGTAGATCATACACCATATTATTTTCCTGATTGGTGTCTACCACACATGCTAAGTATGCAATGATACATTTCCCAATATATCCCTTTATTTTTCTTATCAAGATGATCTCAATATCATCTTTTGATTTTCTCGTTTACATGGCCCATTTTCCATATACGTCTGCATCATATTCATGAACATGTGCTTGTTGCACATTGTCCTGCAACTGATGCCTTATCCATCACTCCCTCAAATTTTTGATGCATTTAAGGATTAGTCTAACATGTTGTTCCTTTATGGTTATTCAATTATGAAACCATCAATAATCTCCCTACACTGACCATCCTCCAATGCCACCTCTACTAAGTATTCCCCTTCTGGTCTACACTAACCACAAGTAGTAGTCACATTACCCCGATCAATACTCAATCTTCAAATGAGATATGGGTATAGACATTCTTAATGGGGACGTATCTGAACCCAGTTCAGGAGTCTCCCTTGTCATTTCTAGTGTCATATTCTATGACATGTCACGAATTTTGAGCATCCCTTTCTTTCCCTCTATTCATTTGCTTGTCTTGTATCACATAGCTTTTAGTTTTCCAAACTGGTCTCTTCCAAACTTAAGCACAATCATCCCACTGATGCCCCATTGACCCTACTAGTCACTATAACATACTTTGATTTAATATTTATTTTGTGTTACATACTTTCAAAACCTTCATTTTGTTATCAAATATGACACCTTACACAATTAGGAACCTGGTTTATATTTGAGAATGTACTTTAATTCAATTGTTTATACTTTCAAAACCTTTGTTTTGGTATAAAATGTGAAATCTTACACATTTAGGAGGTTTACATTTGAGAATGTATAAAAATACAATCTACTTTGATTCCATTCAATATAATATAACATACTTTGGTCTATAGATTTGAGTTGAGTTATCATATCTGAGATACAAAAAGAATATGTTTTAGAAATATATTAAGTAAAATACTAATCATACAAGAGCTTGTTGCATTTGCATGCAATTTGTTCTAACATATAAAAAAATATATTAAATTATTTGTATAAATTGCCGCTTAGCCTTTCAAGTTTCAAAAACTTCTATTTGCCCTCATTTAAAATAAATTTCTGTATTTTCTTAAACAACCTACCTCTATAAAACTCTTTTACTCTGAAAATGTTAAGATTGACATTTTATCCCCGATTCAGATTAAGGTGTCGTTTGTTTTTTAAGAGGTCTAAAGTCTGAAGTCTTATTTTAGTTATGATTAATAAGAAGTGGTGTGTAAAAATGTCTGAACGATTTAGACTTAAGAGTCATTAAGAGATTTTTTAAAAAAAACAAACCACCCCTAAATGTTTCTTGAAGTTATCCAAGAGTCCCTAAACTTTACAAATTATATTTTGGCTCCTATATTTGTAAAAATTTACATTTTAGTCCTGATTTTAATCTAGAAGCGCTAAGGGAATTTAAGTTGAATTCATAAACCTTGCTATGACAAATTGTTAGGGTTTGAAATTCCAATTGTTAAATTATATTTAAACAATCGCTGTATTTTTTTTTAAATCGTTAACCAATGGATGAATATAAATGTTGGAAAAAAATAAACTTATAAACTAATTAAACAACTGTCCAAAATACATACTTTTTCATTTGGAAAATAAGGAAAACCAAAATCATGATTGAAACCATAAACCCCCTCTCCCCCCCCCCCCCCCCCCCCCCCCCCTTTTCGGGGAAGGCCTAGTTTTATATGTAACACATAAATACCAAAACACTAAAGAAAGTGTTAAGGAAAAGCATAAAACGAAGAAGCAGATTAAGACTGCGAGTCCCCATGTCTTGTCGATATCAAACAACGATTTTTAATAAATTTTTGATTCAATCTTTATATATTTTAACAAAGTTTAAGAATGGAATGAGTCGATTGATGAGTTTTTGTGGGTGCGACGGTGACCAGAATTAAGGCCGTCGTGGATCGACAAACTCCATGATGAGATGAGAGTGGGTTTTACCCACTAGCTGTTGTTGCCGCATTAATTAGGTCGATTGAATAAGAATAATGGTGGTACGTGACTTAATTATTAAGATAATCCCATACTTTAATAAATATCAAAGGTACAATACTCTTGGAAGTGGCACTGTCGTTTTGGACATAATTTGAATTAGTTTAGATGTAATATTATATTAAGCCAATAAGCAAATTTTGGTTGGAATCTCTTTATCAACTACTAAAACTATCAAGTCTTGATAGAATTCGGTGGGGACCGTAGTAGATTATTATTAAATTGTGAAATTCTAAGAGGTTGTTTGTTTTTTAAAAAAAATCTCTTAATGACTCTTAAGTCGGAATCGTTCAGACATTTTTACACGTCACATCTTATTAATCATAACTAAATTAAGACTTCAGACTTTAGACCTCTTAAAAACAAACGGCACCTAAGATTTAATTTGTCAACTGTACGTGAATATAAATGTTTTCCAAAGTATCAAACGGGCGTGACTATAATTGCACTATTTAAATGTTTAGTGTAAGTGATGCTAGGATGTTAAGCATATGATAATAGACTCCGGTTTCAAGAATTTGAATTAATAAGAATTTTAGTAATGATGTGAAAGATCCTGAAATGACATTAGGAATATTGTTTTTGGCATTTTTGGCAATTTGACCGATATAAGTCAACTAATTTTAATTCATAGAATTGAAGCAAGTTAAGTATTGTAATTTCCGTTCATAATATTTGATTAACTTTAGACTTTGAACTTAAAGTTGATTGATTCGTTTAGCATGGATCAGATGAATGTATTTTGTGCGGAAGTCAACCAATCAACTGGGAATGTGTTGGAACATGTGTTTAGTGTTATTAGGATAGTATATCTTTGACCTGTTATCATGAATTTGTAAAGATATTGGTTATCACGGTCAGAAGCATCCTAAGACCGACAATCACATGTGAGTTTTCACGTGATATTTTAAGTCTTGCATGCAAATTCATGACTTCTTTATGCTACAATGTCTATGTCCGAGCTATGTTAAAAAGCTGTAAGTTGATGCATATTTGACGATGCATCAAGATGGTTTTCATTTACACATAATATGATAATATTATGTGAAGGGTGTTGGCTCACATAATGGAAGTGGGGTTTCATGAGACTATGATGGTCCACATGATGTTTGTTGTAAGAACAAGACAAATATGTCTTGCCGAGTTTATAGAATGCATGACAAGTGTGTCATGCTGTGAAAAGAGGAGAATTGGTCGAGTTGTGCACACATACCAAATTTTCATGACCATTGTAGGTAGTCTAATGGATTTAATCATTTAAAAGATATATTGTAATAAATAAATGAGCATTTATGGAAGAGTTACAACTTTGATGTTTGAATTGTATTTAAACTTGGTGTTATCATTGCACAAAGTCGTGATTCTCATTAGGATTAACTGACAATTTTAATGTCACCAAGCATTTGATGTAGTTGTGAGTTATAAGCGATCGAGGGAGATTTAGTTAGGTTATAGTATGAGTTAGGATGTGCGAGTCACGCTCATATAATCTGATGTAAAACCTAAAACCACCATAAAGCAAGAGTCAAGGAAGTTGCACCCCCAGCAGGGTCTAGGGGAACCTAAGTGATATGCACAAAGTAATATTCAGAAATTGAAGCTCAAAATGTGAACTTTAGAAGGCTAAGTCTTGTTTAAAATGCCAAGACTCGATCAGAAGATAAGGCTTGATCAGAAGGCAAATATAAGGCCTTATGATATTCAAAAATCTAACTTTAGAAAACAAATATTTAGAAGGCTAACATATGAATTGACAAGTTCATTGATAGCCATTTTGGTAAATGTTCTTATATTCAAATAACTACATACTCGCCTAACATAATTGTTGATTAACCACCTATATAAGTAGTTTTTTTTTATCTCATTTATAGCATACGCAAACGTAACAGAATCTGCCCTCGATTTTGCCAGTAATCTAGAGCATGAATGTGGATTATCCCAAAGTGAATTTCATGAGACCCGAGATTGATCGTGAAAAGAGACGAAATGTTACCTATAGAAACTGATTCATTCAGAATCAATATTTCAATTCAAGTATTTTTGTCGGTACACTATATAATTTCCTAAACCCAGACTTCTAACAAGCACTTTAGGTTTACCTACGGAAAATACTTAAAACCTACATAATCCAAGCTAATCATTGGCTGGAAAGAGTAGTGCAAGAAGTGATGGACACAGGATCAAGACATATACGAGATGAAGTGCGAATCAAGACACTAATTAGTAGATTGAACTATAAGTTCCTCGGAATTTTAAGATTGTTACATCAATTATGTTATGAAATTTAAGATTTTAATTCTGCAATAATATAAAACATATCTTCGGATTGATTTGACATTGTATTAAAATAATGAAGTTTTAGAATGTTATATTAAGGGTTATTCATTGGATGAAAGAAAAATATTGCTTAAAACTTGCACAATTACCTTTATAGTTATTTACCATCATGTTTTTAGGTTTTTTCTTATTTTAGCTTTTTAGGGTGCGTTTGGTTCGTTGGATTTGGATTTCAAATACATTCCAATCCTGTGTTTGGTTTGCAGGAATGAAATTTTTTTACCGGATTTGAAATCCTTTGACCTTTTTAAAATCCTTAACCTGATGGATTTGGAATTACTTTACAATGGGTCAGGATTCCAAATCCCTCCAAATCCAAATCTTTACTTAAAATCCAATCCATTCCAAATCCAAATCCAAATCCTTACTCGAAATCCAATCCATTCCAAATCCAAATCTTTACTCGAAATCCAATCCATTCCATTTCAATCCCACAAACCAAACGCACCCTTAGAATTAATTATTTTCTTTGGGTTTCTTTGTAACTATGCATTCCAATCTAATAAAATCCTACCCGACATTCGACTTTCTTTCTCTTCTTGCATTTTCTTCTTCTTCATCTAGGACCAAATATGTATAGTAGTTATCACAGTTAACAGTTTAATAACTGTGAATTTGATTAATGATTGATATTAGTCATACATAAAATCAAGTATTTAATATTTATAGATAACATTAGTTAATAGGTCTTTATATATGGTTGGTTATTTTAGAAACCACAAATTATGTTGAAAAACAAAACTTTTGCACTGTAATTAGATTGTTATGCTAATAAAAGCTATATAAATTTATTTATTTGCTTTGATTTAATTTCACGATGTCATAATCCAGCTAACTCGCTGATAATATTGTTATCCCAAAAGCACTTTGATGATTAGGCACGTTTTGATTTCCACCAAGAACTAATATCTTTTTTTGTCCCATTCTTTGGTTTGTTATCAAATAGTTTTATAGATATTGATGTTTTTCAGCTAAGTAGGTTACGTGAAGGGCTTATGTTGTAATTCCAACAACAAAAAAAGTATAATATCTTGATGCAATAGAAGAATTTATAAATTGTAACATATATCCAAACATGTAATAAAAGCAAATCTTTATTTCATCGTAATTGTCGTAACATAAATTGATTTTAAAATACCAAATACATCACAATTAGAGAAAAGAATATTCACAATAGTTAGTTATAGAAAAATAACATCATAATTGAAATTTCTGGAAAGAAAATATGAAATGGGGTTTTTATAGTCTGTTGTTCACATTTTATTCGAAGCCTTTTATAGAAAATGGACTCTCAATAAGTATAAAAAATTAAAAAAAAAGTATTATAAAAAATATAAATCTATTGTAGGATAAGTGTGTTATCGTCTAAAGGATGTGACGATAGAAATAGAGATAATATATCAAAGATAGATCAAAACTGAAATATCTTGTAGTTATCTATTTGTAACTCATCCCTTATTTAAAGGCTTATGATTAAAGAGAATTACAGATTTCCTCTCTTTAGTCTATTGTTGTGTTGTTTTGTTTTTCCTTTAACACGTTATCAGCACGTTGTCCGTTGCCTACCTTCGTCAATTTTTGCCTACCAGGTACACAATTTCTTTTGTATTTTGCATTATACTAAACTAAATGAATTTATTTGTTGCATATTCACGGTTTAATGTTTACATCTCTCACACAATAATTATGTGAAATATTTGTAGTTATTTATCTTATTATTATTTTAAATCCAGATTGATAGTAAATTCGTATGCTATTCTAATAATTCAAAAAGAATATAAATTTTTACATGTACTTTTGGTACATGAAATAGTAAATTAAATCCAGATTGATAGTAAATTCGTATGCTATTCTAATAATTCAAAAAGAATATAAATTTTTACATGTACTTTTGGTACATGAAATAGTAAATTAATTATGAATATATATATATATATATATATAGATATATGTATATATATATATATATATATATATATACGTATATGATATTTCGTTTAATATTTAATTATCACCATTGGATCTATTTAGTTGCTATAGAAAAAGATGTTAACTATTAATTAAAGCTTTACTTATAATTAGTGTTTTATATATATTTGTTAACATTATTTAATTATTTCGAGATTGACTGTTATAATCTTTTTAATCTGGGTTGATTAGAATTATTATTGATATTAGACCAAAAAATATTATTTTTTTGTTTCATCGAAATTTATTTATTTATTGTAGTATTAGGTTGTTATATTACATTAATTTTGATTCAAAATATTTTAATTTCATGTGGGTATGATAGTATTTATCGTTTTGAACTGTTATTATTATTTATTAATGTTTATCGAGTTTGTTTACAATATTCATATATTTAGATGGTTAATATAAATGTCCATCTTAATATTCATATATTTAGATGTTTCCAATTAGTTTAAAATATTAATTATTTATTATTTATTTATGTTAATATTTAAATGTTCATTTTGATCGTAATTCATAATCTTATAAATATTTTTTGAGAGAATTACACTTTTGGTCCCTAAGGTTTGGTGATTTTTGGTCCCTAGGGTTTAAATTTTGCTTTGAAAGAGGGATCTCATCACTAACTCCATTAAAAAGGTATGTTAGAGCTAGGAGCATTTTCGTCCAACCATGTATTGTCCCTCTTTTTGCACTTCTCTTTTGTTTTTCTATATTTATGTTAAAACCATAAACTTATAGGACCTGTATAGGACCTGTTATGTAATATATATATAGTATGTGTAGGGGTGGTTTCAATTGGAAACCAAATTTCATTGGAAACTTTGGAAACCAAATTTCAACCATTGATCTTTTTAATCAATGGTCAAGATTCATTTGAATTATATATGGTAATAAATTAATTAATTAATTTATAAAATATAATAATAATAATATGTCAAAAGGGTAAATGTGACTTTTACTTTTGTGTTTCAAATTTGGCAACAAAAATGAAATATGGTAATAAATTAATTAATTTATTAATAAAAGATAATAATTATATATGGTAATAAATTAATTAATTTATTAATAAAAGATAACAATAATATATCAAGACTACCTTTTTATTTTATGTTCATCAATATGCAGTATATAAAAATCCAATTAAGTTTCATTATGTTTCACTATATCAAATCTGTTTCATCAGGTTTCACTATATTAATATTTTGTTTCACTATATCAGGTTTCACTATATTAATATTTTGTTTCATTATCTTTCCAGTATGTTTCACTATATCAAATTTGTTTCATCGATCAGGTTTCACTATATTAACATTTTATGTTTCATTAGGTTTCACTATATTAATATTTTGTTTCACTATATCAAATCCATTATGTTTCACTATATTAATATGTTGAGCCTGAATGTAATATTGAAGATTTCATATGAATATAAACTTTCATTCATTGGATGAATCAATCACTGATTCATAAGAATCAGAAAAAAATAATTTGATTTGTAGCTTGCGTATGAATCAATTTGTGTTTACCTATATCAAATATGTTTCATCATATTGGCATTATGGTTTCATTGTGAATAAAGATTTATGTTAATAAGATCAATGGTTGATATATGGTTTTCAATGTAATATGGTGGGAATCTCGATTTGTTTCAATTAAAATAAAAATAAAAAATTTTCAATTAAAGATATGCATCTTTCGGTTGAAATCAAACAAAAAATTTTTTTTACCTTAAATACTCCAAACCACAAACAAAATGAAACTGGATTCGGATTCTATGTGTCGTTTTTAAATTAATGTGAATAAAAAAGTAGTTAAAGTTTAAGTAAAAAAACTAAAAGGAGTTGAAGTTTGAATAAAAAAGTAAATACTTTGAATTAATATATGATCAATAATACCATATATAAAATACATTAAAATTGAATAGGTTTAATATTATAATAATAATACTTACCATATATATTACGAAATTAGGTAAAAGACTAGATTACCCTTATTAACTAAAAAAAGGGAAATTCATTGATTGGTCGAAATTGGTTTCCAAAGTTTACAATGTAATATTGGTTTTCAATTGATCCCTCCTCTAGTATGTGTGTGTGTGTATATATATATATATATATATATATATATATATATATATATTTGTGTGTATAAGACAGGGATGAATCGACGATGTCGATTTGCACCACAGTGACAATCTCCGACCGCTATCCCATCACCATCGTGACCCACCATCTTCGGCATCCATCTCTGGCCGTTAACTCGTCACCACCGTTACTCCGGCATCCTTGTAACCCATCACCAGAGTGAAGGATTGTTTACACAGAGACGATGAAGGATCGTCGGCAAAAACCCTCCGTCCCTATCACCCAGAACCATCAATGGCCGCAAGAACGACTTTGGTCCCTGTTTCGTCAACGAAGATGGCCGACGAAGATGTAGATTTTGGTCCTGTTTCGTCTCTGTTGGTCCCTTCCTGCATTCATGGAATCATGGCCACAAGGACGATGCATATATATTATGTGGTCCGTGTGATATATCGTCCCTGAGAATCTGTTTGGTCTCCCTCCCGGTGAAGCAAGATAATGATATGGTCCATGTGTTTTAAATATATATATATATATATATATATATATTGAATTGTGGATTTGGTACTTATGGTTTTGTGATTTCTTTGACTATGGTCCTCATACTATGTTTATTGTGGATATAGTCCCTGTGGTATGCAATATATTGTGGCTAGGGTCCCTAAACACTAACACCATTAACTTTAAGGGTTAAAGGCATCATGTGCCTTGCACATTATGGGCATAATAGTCAATTTACTTTCAACTCTCAATTTAACCTATACACATTTAAAACAAAAAAAATACTAAATTGTGGATTTGGTCCCTATGCATAACTCATCATCTTTAAAATTCATTTATCATCTATCTTAAATTTTTTTCATCCAATCTTCATTGTCAAAGTACAAGAAAAACTAATTTGTTAAAGTTCAAAACAAATTATTTGCATTTAAAAATAACAATTGTTTAAAATCAACACTACATCCTAAAAAAGACAACCTATCAAAATAACAATTGTTTGAAACCAACATTACATCCAAAAAAGACAACCCATCAAAATAATAATTGTTTTATATCAACATTACATCCTGAAAAAGTAAACTCATCAAAATAACAATTGTTTGATATTAACATAAGATCTTAAAAAAGACAACCCATCAAAAAATAACAATTGTTATTTTGATTATTGGACAAGAAGTTTCTCATTTAAAAGGAAAGGAAGCAGCAGACAAGTAACTACTACTTTCTTGCCCATATTTCCACATGCCTCTCGCAACTTTGCTTCATTAGCACATATAATTTCATATTATATTCTCCCTAAGCATTTCAACATGTTTCTAAAATATCATAAAATTCACATTTTTTAGAGTTGTTTAAAGATGCATTAAATTGAATATAATTTTAAGTGATGTGATTTCATAAAAGAATTCCTATTGATTGATTGACCTTTTTGATAATTCTAACATGTAATGAGTTTTCATCTTTATTAGTGCATGTGTAGCATTTTGTTGATGATGAACATGTAATGAGAGTTTTTATCTCTATTACACCCATTACAATGCCACTTTTTGTTATTTTATTTATTAATTTCTATCTTTTTAATTGTTTTTGTTATGTTCATCCCCTGTATGATATGTTTAATAGGCAACCCATCAAAAAGACAACCCATCAAAAAAGACAATTGTTTTTAATGGGTTGTCTTTTTCAAGTTTTTATGTTGATATTAAACAATTGTTATTTTGATGAGTTTATTTTTTCGGGATGTAATGTTAATATAAAACAATTGTCATTTTGATGAGTTGTCTTTTTTGGGATGTAATGTTGGTTTCAAACAATTGTTATTTTGATAGGTTGTCTTTTTTTAGAATGTAATGTTGGTTTTAAAAAATTGTTATTTTTAAATGCAAGTAATTTGTTTTGAACTTTAACAAATTAATTTTTCTTGTGTTTTGACAATGAAGATTGGATGAAAACAAAATTAAGAGAGATGATAAATGAATTTTAAAGATGATGAGTGATGCATAGGGACCAAATCCACAATTTAGTATTTTTTTGTTTTAAAGGTGTATAGGTTAAATTGAGAGTTGAAAGTAAATTGACTATTATGCCCATAATGTGCAAGGCACATGATGCCTTTAACCCTTAAGGTTAATGGTGTTAGTGTTTAGGGACCCTAGCAACAATATATTGCATACCACAGGGACTATATCCACAATAAACATAGTATGAGGATCATAGTCAAAGAAATCACAAAACCACAAGGACCAAATCCACAATTCACTCATATATATATATATATATATATATATATATATATATATATAAACCATAGTCCCCTGGATCATACCTATGGTGATATCGATAAGAACCATGGTCCCTGTGGTGAAACTCCACCGTGACCGAACACCATCGGCAACCCACCATTCAAAAACGCACATCACAAAATCCAGCTTCACACACCATCGATTCCTGTGATTTGGTCCCTATGGTAGAGAGAAGCATGAGAGGGCAGAAGAGGAAGATGGTATTTTTCGAGTGGGAAAGGGTGGTGCCGACGGTTTAGGAGGGGTGGTGTCGTTGATTTGGTCTGCGTCTCTTTTTGTATACACACACACACACACACACACACACACATATATATATATATATATATATATATATATATATATATATATATATTTACAGGGGGTGGTGAAGATGGTCTCTTTGTTTTGTATGCATGTATGTATGTATATATATATTTACGAGGGGAATTGTGAAGATGGTATGTGTTTTGTATGTATGTATATATATATATATATATATATATATATATATATGATATTATACTTAATTTCAAGTTTGGCCCCTATAACTTCATGTTTTTTACAAAAAAAAAACAAAAAGAATTGCAAAAATTAGACAGAAAAAGTGATCAGACAAAAATACCCTTGGCAATAACGATGAAAATAGATGTAGTTAGTGGTCAGGTCCCGTTTTCAGAGCAAAATTCAAACCTCAATGACTACTATTTGAGATATTGAAGTACAGATCCCACTTTCAAAGAAATCACCAAACCTCAGGGACCAAAAGTGTATTTCTCTCTTAATTTTTGGAAGTTACACTTCCAACTTTGCAAAAAGCTCAAAAAATGTATGAAAATGTTAAAATATTATTCAAATGTTTATTTTGATTGTGAGTTTCTACTCATAATTTTAAATTATATAATTAATTTTTGGAAGTTAGAGCATCTCCAACGGCATTGCTAAAATAGAAAAAATTGGATTTTTGTTTTCTATACTTCTCCAACAACATTGCTATCTTGTTTGCTATAATAAATAATCATGAAAAAATCTCTAAATATAGAGAACTCTCTATAATTCTCTAAATAGGAGAGATAAATATTATTTTATTTCATCCCACCAATGAGATTCAAGTTTTATCATTTTATATTAAGTTATTTTTTAAAAGTGTATTGGGATGATAAATTAGAGAATATTATAATAATATAGGTTGTTTTAAAATTTCTAAAATAGCAAATCTGTTGGAGTTGAATGTAATACATTTTAGAGATTTTCACTTTTGGTTCTCTAATTTAGAAAAATTATAGGAAAGTTGTTGGAGATATACTATTAAAATGTAAAAAGTTTGAAGTTGAATTTATGTCAAAACAATATTTATTTGTCTAAGGGTAATATCTTAAAATACTATTAAGGTATTAAAACATTGAAATTGACTTCATATGTCGAACACATATTCATTTTGGCCTTATGCCAAAAGCTCTATAATTAACAATGTTATCTTCAAATTAAATAAATCACAAAATATCGATTGGATTTTGTCAAACATGTATAAATAGTCCTAAGGTTTGTAGGGACTTAAGAAATCCATGTGATTCCCCTACTACCTGGAAATCCAATAGATTGAGTGGTTTCTCTTCGCAAATTGAAATATTGATGAATTATTAGCAACAAAATGTAAGCATACAAAAATCCAATATTATTATGATAATAAAATTTCATGCATAATATAATGATTATAGACCATGATTCATTGTTTTAAAAATAAGATATTGTCCAGTATTTACGACATCCTCGACTCGGAAGAACTTGAGTACCATAAGGTTCAGATGAACACAAGAAAATATGTAAAAACCATTAAAACATATTGACCCTAAAAAATCAACTATTAAGGTACAAGTAAATGTCTTGAGATTTTTGAGACGAAAAGCATCAGTCACAACCTTCATAGGGTATATCGTTAACTAAAATCCCCTAAGAATTGTGGGACACAGTGAAAAGGAAAATCTGGAGTATTCATTTACCATGTACTTACTAAACTAATCATATAGTGGATGAAATTCACTCGATTACAAGAAGGTGATTGATTTCAACAAAGAAATGTTGTGTCTCAAAATGCATCTTAATCTTCGTAGCAAGGAACTCACAGAAGATGACATGATTCATAACATTATTTCCATTTTTCATACATCAGTAAATATTAATGAACCAATATAAGTTGGAATGTAACCATTAGAAAAACTCATCAACCTACTGCAAGTGGTTGAGAGATATAACAAGGTTCTTTCGAATAACAATACCACAGATGTCAGGACAAAGAAAATTCCCGAGATCAATAATGAAAGCGTTAGAAATGGAAACAACTACAAAGGATTGTGAGTAAAAACAATTTCACACATGTGACATTTACGCACCATGTGAACGAGACCCTACAAAGGGTCAGGGTCATGGTAAGAGTTGAGAATGATTTTTCAATACTTGGAGTAGAGATACAACTACTGCCCCATGTGATAATGGACAATCAAATAAGAAATGCACTAGAAGGTGCTCCTATCGAGAAGGGAACAAGTGAAAATGAACAATATCATATTAATTTAAGATTGATTAAGTATAGGTTTCTTTGCAACTTATTTTAGGTATTAAAATTAATTTTCCTTTGCTTAAGTAAAATATAATATGTAACCATTATAGATGTAACGAAATACATCTAAATAAGTAACAAAACTATCAATATTCTCCATTCCATATAGAATGTATCAAGCAGAACTTGAGTTTTTATAGAACATTCCACACAAGCTAAAGAGAAAGACTAATACTTATGTTATAATTAATCCAACCAAAATACTTCGACGATGTACTGTCATTTTCTTGTTGGTGCAAGATTAATAGTCACTAAAGAGCTATATTAATGAAAACCTTGTTAAGATATTCGTATCAACTGGAAATCATATTATAAGAATGGAAATGAGTATATGTACATCAACTCTAATGATATGAAAGGAACATATATTAGAAAAATTAATGTGTCAAATTAGTGGATATCTAGGTCACTAAATCATTTTGTGTCACCAATAAAGAATTTTTGGACAATGACACATATATGTTTCGACATGACCACATGGGACACCATGGTCATAACATAGTGATCCGTGTATTGCAAAATACACATTGACACATTTTCTTTCGGGTGAAATGTAAAATGAGGGAAATTGTAACTGTTGACTTCTGCATCATAAGAAGCAACACCATTATCATAATATGCCTTCTCGAATACCTAAAACTTTTGTATACCCTGATCCTTAGCCAAGACAGGAATGAGACCATCTTAAATCTAAGGACATAATACAAAAATATTTCATTCTTATAACAAATACAAGGTGATATTTATGGACATAAACATCTATAATGCGGCCCACTAAAGTACTTTATGATTCTGGTTTCAACACAATGAACGCATGTCGTATTATTGTCCACATGAAATGCTACACTCCTAGCACTAGCTATACGTTTAAGGCATGACCACCCTTATTATCTCATCAAGTATACATGACTTGGAATGCTAGAGAATTTACATCATAAGGATTTGATGATTATTGCATATGTATTAGGATCAATGTAGAGTTTCCTATACCCCATATGTATATCTAAAATGGTCTCATAGAAGTTGTCATCAAAATAATATAGATGGTAGCCATGGTAGCCAAGACATTGGTTATGCACACCAATTTACCTACATGTGTATGGGGTTATGCAATATTATACACAACTTTACTTCTTCATTTTTAGACTTATTACTAGCTAACCAGTCTCATGTGTACCAGTTGCTAACTGGATATAAGCCTGATTTTTACATTTACGCATGTTTGGTTGTACAGTAGATGTGCCAATTGCGCCACACAATGCACCAAAATGGCTATTTAAAATGATTAAGTATATTTGTTGGATATGAATCTCCACCAATTATCCGCTAATTAGAATCCTTGACGGATGATATTTTTACCACTAGATTTGTGGATTGTCACTTTGATGAGATAGTCTTCACGTCGATAGGGAAAGATAGGAAAAATGATTTTCCAAGGGAACGACAGGAAATGTCATAGAATATTCTCACTTTGTCTCATGTTGATCCCCAAACTTCACAATGTAAAGTTGAAGTCAAATGAACCAGACTCGATACCTGATTCATTTAATGTTATTCCAGAAGTGACGATATCACAAATAGGAGCTGCAAATATACTCGTAAGGTCAAAAGTCCACAAACAAGGGCACAACGTCGCCAGAAAGTGTGTTGCAATCACACATGGTGGAGGTGTGGTTGAGGTCATAACTCCTAAAAGGAAATGGGGTAAGCTATTTGGTTCGATAAATACTCATCTAAAGGAAGAGAAGAGTAAGACACAACTATTTATCGTCAATACATAAACCTCTCATGAGATTGTCTCTGATTATAACTATATCTATGAATCATTATTGCAGGGCGCTTTGAAGTTAATATTGATTCCAGAGAACAAAAAAATCTCAAATGAATTATGAGAGAGCATATGAGTCGATGGATATATCATACATACTCATTGGTGATATATTTTACATATATTGTTGCTTATGAGTCAATGGATAGAGCACATTGACATCGAACCGTGCTCAGTTGAAGAATATCAACAAAGAGAAAATTGGCCTAAATGAAAAGAAACAATCAAGGAGAATTATATTATTTGACAAATGAACGGGTATTTGGTTTGGTAGTGCTAACCCACCAAGTGTAAAGCATGTAAGACATAGATAAATCATTTGTCATAAAGCGTAATGAGAATAATTAAGTCATAATGTATGAGGCTCTCCTTTGGCGCAACGTTTCTCACAACGCCCTAGATTGACCATGAGAATACTTACTCTTCCGTGATAGACATTATAACATTCTGTTAATTAATTAGCCTAGTTTCCGAAGGACTGGAAATGCAGCTCATGAATGTGGTTACCCCATATCTCCAAAGGGATTTAGATTCAGAGATATATAAAAGTGTTTGATGACATTACATTATCAAAATCAAGTAACTTTAAACCACGAAATGTGTTTGCAATAAAATTGAAACGCTCACTTTATAGATTAAAGAAATTTATGCGGATGTGGTATACTCGCCTAAGTCAATACTTGATTGGGAAGGGATAAAAGAATGATGAATTGTGCACCTGCGCATGTATAAAGAAAACGAGTTCCAGATTTTCAATCGTAGCTTTATATTTCGATGTTATGAACATAATATGCACTCTTGATGAAATAAGAGAAACCACAAGCTACTTGAAATGTAAATTTGAGATAAAAAATCTTGGGAAAACTTGCTTTTGTCTAGCTATTTGAGCTTACTGAGTTTGTGAAATATTATATCACCGATCGCATATGTCTAGAAAATAATCAGGCAATTTAATATGGACAAAGCGCATCCGGTTAACACTCCCATGATCGGTCAAAGTATTAGATATAAGGAATGATCCATTTCGTCTAAAAGATGGTGATGAAAAAATGTTGGGAGCTAGAATTCCCTATACAAGTACTTAGCACAATACACTTGATCGTATATTGTATTTCTCAGTAAACTTGTTAGCTAGATTTAGCTCAGCGCCAACTCAACGTCATTAGAATGATATCAAGTTAACCTTTTGGAACCATTGACATGGACTTATACTTTCCCAATAGAAATAAAACTGAGATTGATAATGGAACTTCAATACCTATGTAGAATGTAAGCAACAAAAGTACTAGCTCTTATAGAAAAAACACCAAACAATGTCTTGGTATGTCTTTGATGATATTAGGTATTTGCCTGACGCATACAAAGGTCGTTCCCAAACTAGATAAGGAATTATCACAGGGAACACGCTGATTGCTTGGAAGTAAGTTAAGCAAACCCTTGTAACTACCTTCTTGAACTAATCCAAGAATATTACTCTCCATGAGATAATTAAATAATGTATATGATTAAGGACTATCATTACATATATTAGATGAGCTATTAATTTTGGGTTCAACCAGTATCCTACTTGCATATATGAAAATAATGCATCATGTATCGAAGAAATGAACGTAAGATAATCAAGGGTGATAACACAAATCATATTCTACTTAAGTCTTAAACAATCAGCGATAAGAAAACTCTCCTCTAGATTCAAGTGAATCAAGTAAGATGTCAGGACAAGATGACATATTTCACCAAATCATTACCTAAAACCATATTTTGGGAAGCACATAGAAACTAAATGCAAATGTTTTTCGAACTCCCTTGATTAATGCACAAATCAGGGGGGGTAACAGACAAAAGGGGGAGTCTACTATACATGTGATATTGGTATGTTGTGTTCTTTCCTTCAACCAAAGTTTTATTTTTTCAATTAGGTTTTGTTCCTTGGTTTAAGGTTTTAGTGAGGCAACAATCTATATACCATCATGTTTTCCTAACTCTTATGATTAATGTACGAATATAAGAGAAAACTAGACTGAAGGAAAAGTCTATGTATTGCAAAGAAGTTGCTGTGTTGTACTATTTCCTTCGTCAAAATTTTATTTTTTTCTCACTGAGTTTTTATTTTGGCGTAAGATTTTAACGAAGCAACAATTGTGCACCGTCACTCATTTAACTCGGCACAAGGGGGAGTGTTGTAGGACAATTGTGTCATCGTCTAAAGGATGTGACGATAGAGATAGAGATAAATATATCAGAGATATATCAGAAATGAAATATCTCGTAATTATCTACTTGTAACTCATCCCCTATTTAAAGGGCTTATGATAAATGAGAACTACATATTTCCTCTATTTATTCTACTGTTATTCTCTTTTGTTTTCTCTTTAATAAAACAAATATATTTGTTTGGTTTAGGTTGAGGAATAAAAATGGGAATAAAAATAAAAATGACAAAAGAATGAATTTCAATTCCCTCAAGTTTAACCTCGAATAAAAATTTGAATTTATGAAAGAAATGAATCCATTATATTATATAAAATCAAACAGTTTACTTTATTTTCAGTCTCATTAATTACGCTTGATAACCTTAAGCAAACACTCCCCTAAGTATCGAAGGTCAAACGAGACCATTGAAAATGTGTTTACGCTATTTAAATACATTATTCTACCCAAAAAAATAATTTATTTTTGTCCATAGTTTTATTATTATTATTAGGATGAGGCTGATTAAAGCCCTTGATAATTTTTATACTCACACGTACTAACAGTGAATTTTCTTTTTTCATATTTTCAGAATTATGATATTTTTAAAAGGGTTAGGAGCTTGCAAAATTTAATTTTAACATACCATTTATTAAATAACAAGAACTAGAGAATTTAAAAATTAGAAAGGAAAAAAAAAAACAAAAAAAGAAGAGGACATACAAAAGATGTTTACGCAACTAATTTTTGTTTCTTCTGGAAATAGATCTCGGCATGTGGTTAGAATATCTATAACTCGACAAGGAGAGATTCAATATTCCACAGGATCCCTACTCACTTCTCTTTTATACATAAGTATATATAGTGTTTTTTTTTAACTATTGAATGTGTTAAATATGTTAACTAATCTAGACCATCTGTTTTATTAATCAATGGTTGATATTGAAGCAATTGCCAAATGGTAATAAGTAGGAAGTTGGACGTGGTCAAGTTATGGGGTCATAGATGAACAAGGGCAATTTTGTAAACATTAAATACGCTAAATTGAATTTGTCTTTTTTTTTTTCTTTTTGAACGGCAGAAAACTTTTATTACCACTCCAAAGAAATTGTCGACATACAAGTGACCAGGTTTATCCCACCAAGGATAAACCAAGCTACACAGAAGGAACCTGATACGATATAAAATAACAACAACTGGGAAGATGGCAAACACCACAGCCAGCCGGTACGAGGCACACATAATCGACATTTGCCCCGGCCTCCAGAAGGAATCCCACGTACACTCCAACCATCGACCTGCACCAATGCCTGCTCAATCAAGTTCGATCAGCCTGTTGTCCCAATCCTTCGTTGTATCTGACATCCAACAGCCCACCTATAACGACGCAGCACCATTGACGATATCCCTTTCCTCGTTATAGACCTGCATATACTTTCGGCCAGGGCAGAGACCATCTCATCGGAAATCTCTTCGCAACCACCACATTATCACCCCCATCCTCGCTTATCTGATTCCAGCGTCCCACCACAAACTAGTCTTCGAGAATAAGTACCAAAAGTCGTCACCGAACTGAGTAAGCAGGTTCACATCCAACCAACGCCCGTTCACTATCCCTAGATGCTGACCAGACTCCTCCCAAGCAGAATCAACCTGTCAATATTATTTACTAGCAGCTCGTCCCCTGCACATTCATATACAACCCTCGATCATCCGCTATTCTCGGTCTGCAGCCTCCAGACACAGTTTTTAGAATCACAGCCCCCATCCATCTCGTCCGAACCATAACACATCCACCACAGTGACGATCAACATCTTCTCGGTCCAGTAGCTCCTATGTCTCAAAGAGGTAGCCTTCCCCAATCAGGTTCCTACTACAACAACCGTCACCCTCCCCACTGTATCGACCCGTCAGCATCTGCCGATTTCGCTCACTGCCATGTATTTCAAACCTCTCAGCAGTTGCTCGTTCCAATCCTTCACTACCCACTGTTCCACCTACGCCTTCCTTTCACAGTCCAGGATTAGTTAACCACGTCTCCCAATCACACCATAAGGAACTGTCCCTCTTCGTAATCCACTCGAAAGATTTTAATTAGAATTCAAAGCAGCGTTCCCCAATATTTCCCGGTTTCGCTTCAAAGATCATTTTATTTCTGTTGTTCCAAATGAGATATAGCCAGCACCAACACACTGCTTCCCATCTATTTGTTCCTTTCGAGTTTCCATCTAGTTGCTCCGCAGCAGCAAACAAATCAGTCACCGAATTGATCGAGTCCACATACGAGTTCCACCATTTCCCAGCTTCAAGCCAAACTTTTTTCACCTCATTACAGCCTACCAACGCATGATCGACAGTCTCTACCCCATCTCCACACCGGGGGCATAGAATGGATTCTAGTTCTATTCCGATTTTATCCAGAGCCACTCTTGTTAGAATTCTTCCTAGTTTCATTCTCCAAATAAAAATGGCAACTTTCTTTGGCATCACCTTAATCCATCTCGTCTCCTCGACCACCGACCCATTACTAATCCTCCTATCCTCTAACAAATGCCTTAGATTTTTCACCAAGAACTCACCACAATATCTCGCCCATGATATCGAAAGGAATCAACACCGAAATTGACGGGATTCAACACTTAGGGGTTGTTTGTTTTTTTTAAAATCTCTTAATCTCTCTTAAGCATAAATCGTTCAGACTTTTTTACACACCACCTCTTATTAATCATAACTAAATTAAGACTTCAGACTTTAGACCTCTTAAAAAACAAACGGCACCTTATATTCATAAATTACATACCTAATCAATGGTTTTTTTGTTGATTATTCAAAAATGTTAATAACTTTTTTTTCTTCACCAGTTTAGCTTAACAATGGCTGAACATGGTTTGTAATTGTTGTTCACCTGAGTGAACTCGTGGGGGTTCATAAATATTGTTCACTTGTGAAATGGGGGTTTGCAATTTTTGTTCACTTGTGAATTGGTGTTTGAAATCGTTGTTCACGAACTGGAGGTTGTAATTGTTCTTCACCTTTGAACCGGAGGGAGTTTATAAATATTGTTCACTTATGAGCCGGGTGAATTGGGGGTTCAAAATTGTTGTACAGTAAACTGGGGGTTCGTAATTGTTGTTCACTGGGTGAACTTGAAGTTCGTAATTGTTGTTCACCTGTGAATTGGAGGTTCATAAATATCGTTAATTTGTAATTGACTTTTTAAAAAATGTAAATGACAAGTTGTAATCAACTTTTTAAAAATGTAAATGTCCATCGATAAGAAGATTATCGATTGAAACACATGAGTATGAATAACTACCATGTTTAAAGTTCTAAAATGTAGTGATATGATATACTCAATTATGCATAATTGATTTTAGATATAAAAAAAACAAAAAATAATAATAATAATTCTACCCCTAATCTTAAAAAGGGTGTGAGTTGTTACATCATCAAATAATTGATTTTGGGTGGCGATTTGGTTGACAAAGTTAACACCATTTGTTTGGTTAATAAATGAATGATCCTATATATATATATATATATATATATATATATATATATATATATATATATATATATATATATATATATATATATATATATATATATATATATATATATATATACATGAAGGATCGTGTGAGAAAAAAGTTAAGTTGAGAAGGTAAGAAGGGATATAGACCATTGATCACTTTTAATCTCATTCCCACCCTTGAATCATGCTTGATACAGAAATTGATCTGATGCATCTCATCCTAATTAGGTGGAGATTCTTTCTTACCCTTCTCATCATAACTTTAATTCTCACTGGAACCAAACTTTATATATATATATATATATATAGAGAGAGAGAGAGAGAGAGAGGGTGGAAGTTCAAGGGAAAATCTCAAAAAAATGAAAAACTGGGGAACACCCTGATAGATTTTGATCTTGACAGTATGCACTTGGGTATACAAGTAAATCAAGTTGTTTTTTGGTTTTTATGCACGTGTGCATCATACACTTGTGCATATGCACGTGACATGTTACAAATTACTTGTATGCACAGGTGCATACTGTTCAGATGAAGGGCCACCACGGTGTTCCTTAGTTTTTCGTTTTTTGAGGTTTTCCCCTGAACCTGACCATATATTGCAACCCAGTAAAATGTTACAACCCCGTGCAACCATCATCTAAACCATTCATTTAGCCCATTGCATTTGGATTCTCATTGATTCTCTAAATAAATTTATTTGATTTCGTCGAACTTCTGCAGTAGATGTCGATGCACATAACGGTTCATGTAATGTATCAGATGAATGTGGTATTGTTATGAAATAGTAAGCATTCCATGTTACTGTATGCATTTAATAAAATACTATGCATTGCAGATAAGATTATTGCATGAAACTAGTAATCATTGATGCAATCCATAATAAATGGGCTAAATGAATAATTTAGATAAGGGTTGCACGGGGTTGTAACATTTTACTAGGTTGCAAAATAAACCACCCATATATATATATATATATATATATATATAGAGAGAGAGAGAGAGAGAGAGAGAGGGGGGGGGGGGCGTTCAAATGCAACCTATTTACATGGTGCAACCCTTTGCAACCCCTCTATCCACCACATATTTTATGTAATTAAAAAAAAGGGAAAAAGGGAAAAAGGTAAAAGTAAAATATGTGGTGGATAAAGAGGTTGCAAGGGTTGCATCATGTAAAAGGTTGCATAATAACCCACCCTATATATATATATATATATATATATATATATATATATATATATATATATATATATATAGGGGTTGTTTTATTTGCAACCTTTAAAAATGTTGCAAACCTTGCAATCCACATCTTAACCGTCGGATTCATGATCGGCGGTTACAATAGATATGGGGCCCAATATTTTTAATTAAAAAAAAACAGAAAAATAAAAATAAAATAACCGTCGATCATGAATCCAACGGTTAAAATTTGGGTTGCAAGGGTTGCAACCTTTTTTAGGGTTGCAAAATATCCTTCCACTATATATATATATATATATATATATATATATATATATATATATATATATATATATATATATATATATAGGGAGAGGTTCATTTGAGAAATGGTAAATATATGAGAAATAGAGAAGTAATCTTAGCCATTCATCTGGTCAACATTTGCGACTTTGACCGCGAAGCACCGGATCCTTGTATGGTCTATAGAAGGTAGAGGGGTAATTTCGTAAAATACACGGGATGAGTTTATATATGAATCTGTATGAATCACAAAGATTCATATATGAATTTGTTAATTAGTTCAACTGATTCATATATGAATCTTTGTGATTCATACAGATTCATATATGAATCTTTGTAATTCATACAGATTCATATATGAATCACAAAGGTTCATATATGAAACTGTTAGTTAGTTCAACTGATTCATATATGAATCACAAAGGTTCATATATGAATCAGTTAAAAGAGTTCAGTTGTGAATTGCACTGGTTCATATATGAACATATAGTTCATATGTGAATTATACATGTTCATATATGAACACAACCCGTGTGTTTTGTAAAATTTACGAAATTGTCCTTCTATTTTTGGGATAGCCGTAACTTTTGACCGGTCAAAGCCGCAACTTTTGACCGGTCAAAGCCGCAATATTTGACTAGTCAAATCCGATCTTGACCATATGAATGACTAGGATTACTTCTCTATTTCTCATATATTTACCATTTCTCAAATGAACCAAACACTATATATATATATATATATATATATATATATATATATATATATATATAGGGTTAGATTCATTTGTTAACCAACATTTTCTTGTTAACTTTGTGAACCATTTCTAGCCCTTGATCTTGGATATCAAGGGTTGAGATTTAAAAATCTTTTAGAGGGTGTAATAAATGTACATTTAATGTAATATTAGGAATGAACTATGGTGTTGGGGGTATTTTGGGGAAAAAAATCAATTAAATAAGCTTCTTTATTATCTCCATTAATTATCCTTCCAAAAAATCGTACCCCCATTCGTAACCCTCGATTCACCCTCATTCACCCTCGATTCGTAACTGACATCATACTTAAGTGAACAAATATGAACATGAATAGAGTGACAATACAATATACTGTTGTTCATGTAAAAATGAATATAACCCATAAGATTCATGTAAACAAATATGAACATGAATAGAGTGAACAAATATGAACATGAATCGAGTGGCAATACAATATACTGTTGTTCATGTAAACATGAATAGAACCCATAAGATTCATGTAAACAAATATGAACATGAATAGAATGAACAAATATGAACATGAATCGAGTGACAATACAATATAATGTTGTTCATGTAAACATGAATAGAACCCAAAAGGGGTCAGACTCATATTTATACCAACAACATAAAATGGGTTCATCGCACTTACAGAAAATAACCCATAAGATTTACACATAAATCATCCAAGAAAAAAGAAATCAAAAATCAAATCCCATTTTCATAAAACATGTATATGGGAGAAAATAAAAGAAAAGCATGCATGTGTTTTTCATGGGGTCTCTCCTATGAGACACTGCACTTTCACCTACGATTGTTTCGATTTATTGAGATGGAGCTAATATACTTCTTGTGATGTTCATACAATTTTAGCAATTGATTATAGAAAAAATTTTGTTATCAAAGAAAGCTTAAATTGTGGAATTTAAATTTTTGTATCTCCCACATAATTATAATAAATATTATATATATTTAGATTTACTTTTTTACCCTTTGTCATTAATGGAATACAAACAACATATAAAAGTGCAATTCTATTGGTTAGAGTGGTTCACAAAGTTAACAAGAAAATGTTGGTTAACAAATGAACCTCTCTCTCTCTCTCTCTATATATATATATATATATATATATATATATATATATATACTGGTTTATTATGCAACCCTTTTATATGATGCAACTAATGCAACTCCTCTATCCACCACTAATTTTATTTTCAACTTTTTTCTTTTTTCTTCATTACATAAAAAGAGTGGTAGATAGAGGGGTTCCATGGGTTGCATCATGTAAATGGGTTGCAATTGAACGCCCCTGTATAAATCTACCTATATATATATATATATATATATATATATATATATAAAGGTTGGGTTTCTGTGAGAATGAAAGTTATGGTGAGAAGGATAAGAAGAATCTCCACCCTTGGATCAATCCTACTTAAAGATCAACACTAATAAGGATAAGAAGAATCTCCACCCTTGGATCAATCCTACTTAAAGATCAACACTAATGTGATACACCGGATCAATTCCACTCTAAAGCGTAATTCATTGGTTGTTTTGAGATTAAAAGTGATAAAGGGTCCAAATCTCTTCTTCAACTTCTCACCCTAACTCTTATTCTCACGCGATCCTTCGTCTATATATATATGTCTTCTTTTGAGATTCCTCCAACTTGTGGGAACTGTGAGATTTAATTTCAGCCTGACAACATATTTAATAAATATAAAAATTAATATTATTTTTTTTAAAACTAACTTCCCGTTTATCGCTTCATATTAATTGAAGGGGCACACTAGGTATTTTGATAAATTTTCTCTCCTCTCCGGAATTAATGGCGTTTGTAGAAGACTTGAGCAGGGAGAACGTTCATCAGGTTCACAAATATGTTCCTACACTTAGGTTCACAATATGTCCATGCATCGGGTTCACAATATGTTCAAAAATTAGGTTCAAAACCATGGAAGTTTAAATATTTAAGCCACATAGATGTCTGTATGTTTGGTTTATTAAGGAATGCAACTTTAATATCACAATGTGAACACACATGAATTCCACAAAAGGGCCTGATTTGTATAATTTACAAGAAACAGGAAACACACAAACCTTTAATAATACAATGTGAACACTTTGGGAACACATTAATTGTAAACACTTTAGGAACACATTAGTTTTGAACACCTGTTGCATTTTGTATTGAAATTGAAGAAATCGGTGATGAAAAGAACCCTAACCCAAAAATCGACAGCAAAAAACCTAACCTAAAACCAAAATCACGAGCCTTAACCTAAAATTAAAATAAAACTACAATCAGAATCAAAAACCCTAACAAAAACCAAGACCGAAACCAAAATAAACATTGACCTTACATGTTTGTACAACAAAGGATTCAACCAATGAAAAAAAAAAACTATGGAAGGGAGAAGACGAAGTCGCCTGTGGTGGTGGTTTCGACAAGGAGGCTAGAGAAGAGGAACGCGAAAGGGGAAGTCGACGATTTTAGTTTTGGTAACGTCGGAGAAGACTACCACATGAACGATTCTAGTTGTGGTAATCAGAGTTGGGAGCGCCTCGGTGGTCATTGGAGTTTTGGTCGCTTGAGTGGTGGGCAACTAGGTTATGATTGAGGGAGAGAGAAGATAAAATCTTTTTAGGTTTTAGAGATTGTCGTGAGATATGGAAAGAAAGAGATATATGAGATTTGATGAGTTGTCACTTTAATCATCAAATTACAAAAATACCCTTTTATCATTAATTAAAGAAGTATAATAAAATAACTAAAATTTGAGACTTAGAATGGATCTTACGAATCTCACAAAAATTAGAGTTCTTAAATGATTAAGCTCCTACACACACACACACACACATATATATATAGATAGATAGATATATATATATACACACATACATATAGGGAAAATGTAACATCCCAAAACTTCCAGAAATAAACATAAACAACTTTAATAGAATCAACACCAAAACGGCCCATGACAACAGCTTTAGAATTTAAGATTTGCGAAAAAGAAACCTATTACACAACTGTGAATTTGAAAAGTAAGACTAAGACTTGGACAACTATGGTAACATTCTTCTAGATAAGCTCCCCTATCACAGCTTCTCTTTCTCCTTATCGGATCCTCCTACGTCACGCCCTCCTGAAAAGGTTTTTAGTTTTGAAAGAGCGAGGGTTGGACCGAAAGGTCTAGTGAGTTCCCTCTAATAAGAGTTTCACGCCAAAGCCACATAAAAAGATTTATAATATTGCAAACCAATTCAGATTAATAAAACATCACACTTTAGATTTACGTTCCGGCTAACACTACCGCCACGCAACGGTAAGAGCGCGTATGGATCACACTGCCTTATTTGGGACACACCCTCAATGGCATATACAGGACACATACCCCCCGGTTTGAGCACAGGCGGGACACCCCCCCGACTTAGGCCATAACTCGCTAATAACAATGTATGCAAACATCCGACATATCAAAATTGATAACGCATTAAATACATGTAATAAATCTCGCATGAATAATCAATGTAAGCATCAAGTCATTTGGATAAGAAAACTCACCTGTCGTTTCTGCTTACCTTTTCGGACCCGTACATGACTCCTTAGATCGAAAACCTAAGAACACGGAGGTTAGGGTGGTAAGATACCCAAACTCCAGATTATAGCATTTGACTTCTACCTCAACCAAATTAAAAACCTTCCCTAATCCCTTTTCTGTAATAACAGATCACAAAACCGAGCCTCCCATCGAAACCTCGACTCACCCGGGTTCCACCCGACTTTCGGGTCCACCCCGCCCGACTCCCGGGCCACCTACCCCACTGCCGACTCCTGTCCCCAACCTTCCCGGTTCCCCGACTCCCTGGGTCGCACCCGGGTCTTCTCACTACCGCCTCCCAGGACCCGTCTCCCGTGTTCCCTCCCGGGACCAACATTACTCGGTCTCTTTGGGAATCTATATCGCCGGGAACCCAGATTAGGTGTCGGGTTCCCGGTTCACTCGAGTTGGTGTAGCCGCATCCCGGGGTAGCCAGGTCCGGTTTCACACCGCTCAAGCAGCGGTTTTTAACACACCACACCACTCGATTCCCCTCTAAGATATACCATTAGAATCCAACACAAAGAGGGTATCGATTCCAACCCACCCCAAGAACAGAACACAACGATAAAACCCTTCAACATAGGGTGAACAAAAAGAGTAACCCCCCCCAAAACTAAAGCATTGAGTGAATTACATCCATTTCAAAACTAATGATTAACATAATGGGAGTTAGGGATTACCTTAAAGAGAATTAGAGTAGACCTTTCTTCTTTAATTGAAGCTTGCTCTTTTCCTATTCCTCTTCCAAGAATCTCCCTAGACTCTCCCTAGTTCCTTCAGCCACCTCCAAATCCGAGAAAATGAGAACGAGAAATGGGAGTGTTAGGGTCAACCTCTTATTTTAACTTTTATAACCCAGACCCTTGCACCTTGGGCCCAATAACACCCCCAAGCTCCAATCTTTAATATACAACCCAGATATTACAGTATCCCCCCCCCCCTCAAAATAATTCCGCCCCGGAATTCCCTCGTCGAACAAACTCGGGTATTGGGACCTTATGTCCTCTTCCACCTCCCAAGTCGCCTCTTGGCCTTTATGAAATTGCCATTGCACATTCACAAGACGAATCTCCTTAGTCCTTAGTTTCTTCACTTTGTGGCCCAAGATAGACACCGGTTCCTACACATAACTCAACTTTTGATCTACGCGAACGTCATCCAAAGGTACAATCACATCAAAATCCGCCAAATACTTCTACATATTTGACACATGAAAGGTAGGATGGATTCCTCATAGATCCTCCGGTAGGTCTAGCTTGTGAGCTACCTTCCCAACACGCTCAAGGATAGCAAAGGGTCCAACGAACCTAGATCTCAATTTACCTTTCTTTCCAAATCGGACCACACCCTTCCAAGGCGAGACCTTTAGCATCACCTTGTCCCCTACCTGGAACTCGATCGGTTTCCTTCTCTTATTAGCATACATTTTCTGACGGTCCTGGGTTGTTCTAAGCCTTTCCCTTATTGGCGGTCACTTGCACTATTTCCGGACCCGCCAACTGCCTTTCCCCCACTTCGTTCCAACATAAAGGTGTTCTACATTTGCGCCTGTACAATGCTTCGAACGGCGCCGCTTGAATACTTGCATAATAACTGTTGTTGTAGGAGAACTCTATCAACGGTAGGTGAACTTCCCACGAACCATTGAAATCGATTGCACATGCTCGAAGCATATCTTCTAAAGTTTGGATGGTCCTCTCACTCTGGCCATCCGTTTGAGGTTGAAAAGCAATACTCAACTTGAGTTGTGAACCTAACTCCCTTTAAAGAATCCTCCAAAATGATGACGTGAATAGACCATCTCGGTCAGACACTATAGATGATGGCACCCCATGCTTGGATACAATCTCGTCTATATACATCCTTTCCAACTTCACCAATGAGTACATCCCCTTAATCGGTAGGAAGTGAGCTGATTTCATGAGTCGATCCACTATCACCCAAATGGCGTCGTGCCCCTTTGGTGATCGTGGAAGACCCGTGACAAAGTCCATCGTGATTTCATCCCACTTCCACACCAGTATTTCCAACGATTGAAGTTCCCCATACGGTCATTGATTCTCAGCTTTAACCTTCAAGTACGTCAGACATCGCTCGATGAAGTGAGCGATGTCTTTTTTCAATCCTGGCCACCAATAGCACTGCTGTAAGTCACGATACATCTTATTGGTTACCGGGTGTATTGAGTAGCGGGACTTATGATCTTCCTCCAACACTCTCTTCCGAAGATCAGCCAAATTGGGAATCCACACACGATCTCTCAAGCATTTCACCCCGCGACTGTCCATAGATAACGAATCTACTATTTCGACAATTCTCTCACTTTTCAAGTTTTCTTCCAAAAGTGCTTCCTATTGACTTTAATCAAGAAATCGAAAGTTGCTTCGACTCGAAAGGAGACAACCTTTTCCGTTTCTCCATGCCCCTTTCGACTCAACTTATCGGCTACATCATTGGTTTACCCGGGTGGTAAAGGATCTCGCAATCATAGTCGCTTAACAGCTCCATCCACCGTCTTCTTCTCATATTCAACTCCTTCTATTTGAATAGATGTTGAAGGTTCTTGTGGTCACTGTAAATATGACACTTAACCCCGTACAAGTAGTGCCTCCAGATTTTTAAGGCGAAAACCACCGCCGCCAACTCCAATTCGTGAGTCGAGTAGTTCTTCTCATGCTATTTCAACTGGCGAGACGAATAAGCGATCACCTTTCCTTCTTGCATCAGTACACACCCTAAACCCAACTTAGAAGCATCACTATAGATCACAAATCCTTTAGATCCGTTGGGTAAGGTTAGTATGGGTGTGCTGCGTAAACTTTCCTTCAATTTACAAAACGCACTCTCTTGGGCTTTAGTCCACGCAAAGTTAACATTCTTCTTAGTTAAGGCGGTTAATGGCGTGGCTATCCGAGAGAAGTTCTGGATGAACTTTTGGTAGTAGCCCGCCAACCCCAGAAAACTCCTCACTTTCGACGGAGATTTTGGCACTTCCCAACCCTTGATAGCCTCAATCTTAGCTAGGTCGACCTTGATACCATCCTCCGACACCACGTGACCTAAGAAATGCACTTCTCGCAGCCAAAACTCACACTTCGAGAATTTAGCATACAACTTCTCGTGTGCTTAAGCAACTCAAACACCGATCGAAGGTGTTTCTCGTGCTCGCTCATGGACCGTGAATATATTAGTATATCATCAATAAATACGATCACACACTTGTCCAAGAGTGGAATACACACTCTATTCATTAGGTCCATAAATACAGCTGGGGCGTTAGTCAAACCGAAAGGCATGACTAAGAACTCATAATTCCCGTTCCTCGTACGAAAGGCAGTCTTGGGTACGTCTTCCTCTCTTACCTTCAACTGGTGATAACCCGATCGCAAGTCTATCTTCAAAAAGTAACTTACTCCTTTCAGATGATCAAAGAAGTCGTCGATCTTCGGGATCGGATACTTGTTCTTGATCGTCACTTTGTTGAGCTCCTGATAGTCTTTGGACATACGTATAGATCCATCCTTCTTCTTGATGAACAACATTGGTGCTCCCCACGGCGAGGTGCTAGGACGAATGAACCCCTTGTTGAGCAACTCTTGTAATTGAGTCATCATCTCCTTCATCTCGATCAGTGCTAGTCGGTAAGGCGCTCTTGTGATTGGTGTCGCTCCAAGCATCAGGTCAATTCTGAACTCCACCTGCCCATGTGGGGCAAAGTGGTCAAGTATTCCGGAAACACCTCCGGGTATTCACTTACCACCGGGACTGACCCTAATCCTTTCTTCTCTATCTTAGCATCTAACACATATGCTAAGAACCCCAAACACCCCTTCACTAAGCACCGTCTAGCCTTAATCATCGAGATCAAACACGATTTCCTATCCCGATGATCCCCATAAATTGCCGCCTCTTTCTTATCTAGTAATGCTATACGGATCAACTTCTTGTTACACACTATGTTGGCATCGTTAGATGCCAACCAGTCCATTCCCACAATGACATCAAATTCCCCCATACCGATCGGGTATAGCCGTAATGGGAATAAATGACCGTCAATATGAATCCTACACCCCTCATAAACTTCCCCCCACCAAGACTCGATTATCATCGACTACCTCTACTTCAAACCCATGACTTAACTTCTTGGGTTTCACATGCAGTTTCCGAATAAAGTTCGGCGACACAAACGAAAGGTTTGCGCCCGAATCAAACAACACTTTGGCGAAAGTCGAGTCAATAAGGAAAGTACCTGTCACCACATCGGGTGTATCCACTGCCTCATCCGCCGTCATGTGGAACGCCCTTGCCTTTGCCCGGGCCGGTTCCACCTTCTTCTCTCCCCCTCTTCCTCCGAAACCTCTAGTTGCTCCCTCCTTTAGCTGTAGGCAATCAGTCTTGATGTGTTCTGGAGAACCACTATGATAACATGACCTCGGTCCTTGACAGTCACGAGCCATATGCCCCGTCTTTCTACACTTGTAATATCCATTCCTATCCATCATGAATTCCCCTCTGTGCATCCGATTGCATTTCCCACACGGTTTCTCCACAAACTTCGATGTTACCTGTTGCTCGGGTCTTGCATATTCTATCTACTTAGGGTCACGAACAGGCCCTCCCATTTTCTCCTTTCGCCAACCCTCTCAAACAGCTGACGAACCTTATCCTTTTCAGTCATCTCAGCCGCATTAACAGCCGCTTGAAAGGTGGTAGGATCTCGGGCAGACGCCAGTTCCCTGATACTGATCTTCAGCCCATAGAGGTACCTTTCTACACGCCGCTCCACATTTGGCACGTAGATTTCAGGGAAACGAGCCTTCTCTAGAAACTTAGCCGTATACACACGAACTGTCATTTCTCCTTGTTCTAAACTCAGAAATTCTTCTTCCAACTTCTTGATGGCCGCTAAAGGGCAAAACCGCCTCTTGAACTTGGCGACGAAGGCCTCCCATGCCATACCCCTTACTTCTTTCGAACCCTTTCCTCCAGTCTCAGCCTCCCACCAGAAAACCACATTGTCCCTCAGCATGGACAACGCAAACACCACCTTATCTTCTTTAGCACATTTGCAAGTGTCAAAGACTAGATCCATCTCCCTAATTCACTTGTTCACTACTACCGGATCACATTCCCCTTTGAAACTAGGGGGTTTGCAAGAGGAAAATGATTTATAGCTGCAACCCTTCTCCATCACCGACGTGGCTGCCATAAAAGGAGTTGATTGAGTGTGGCTACTCACCACAGTTACTGGCGGGCTAGACATCTCGGCCCCTTCCCTCTCCTCACTCTTCTCCTTGCTTTCGGACGCTACCCTGGTTCGCTTGGCTAGCAGAGCTTGTAAGGTTTCCTGGAGTTTTCCTATCTTCGTGGCGAAGGTCTCCTGGGTTACAAAGCCTTACGTCCGACCCCCATCTCGGCTCCTTGATCATCCTCTTCCCCTGATGGTAGCTGAACTCTCTTGAATAGAGGTTTCTTGTTCCGCGAGGACCTCCACACTCCTCGTTCGACATCCACCCTGCTCCGTCCTTCGCCCCTGAGTCCCCGCTTCGGGTTCGTCTAACTGAGTGGAAGCCTTCCGAGACATTCTCCCTCGTCCACTTCCACGACTATCACCACGACCCCTTCCCCGAGCGACTACCTGCCTCGAAGGAGATGTCGGTCCATCCAATACCACTTCATTCATCGGTATTTCCTTAGCAATCAACACATATCTGCTCCTCGTCAAATGCTCAGACAAGCTTACCGACGCAAACACAAAACATTCAACCAACGTTCCCAACGTAATAGGGTGAATTAAGCACACACATGTACCTGTAAATTTGCAATTACATTGGCCATATGTAACTCCAAATTTACCTTACATGCTAGTCCTTACAACCCTATTACTCGTCTCGCCTAAGGTCTTCCTACTTCTCAGTTGTGTTTCTACACTCCCAACCTAAGTATAGGCCTGACCGGTCACTTAGATCCCTTAAACTATGACTCTAATACCAACTGTAACATCCCAAAACATCCAGAAATAAACATAAAAAACTTTAATAAAATCAACGCCAAAACGGCCCATGAGAACAACTTTAGAATTTAAGGTTTGCGGAAAAGCAACCTATTACAGAACTGAGAATTTGAAAAGTAAGACTAAGACTTTGACAACTATGGTAACATTATTCTAGATAAGCTCCCCGATCACAGCTTCTCTTTCCCCTTACCGGATCATCCTACGTCATGCCCTCCTGAAAAGGTTTTTAGTTTTGAAAGAGCGAAGGTTAGACCGAAAGGTCTAGTGAGTTCCCTCGAATAGGAATTTCACGCCAAAGCCACATAAAAAGATTTTAATATTACAAACCAATTCAGTTTAATAAAACATCACACTTTAGATTTACATTCCGACTCACACTACCGCCACGCAACAGTGACAGCGTGTCTGGCTCACACTGCCTTATTTGGGACACACCCCCAATGGCATATACGGCACACACCCCCTGGTATGAGCACAGGCGGGACACCCCCCCCCCCCCCGAATTAGGCCATAACTCTCTAATAACAATGTATGCATACATCCGAAATATCATAATTGATAACGCATTAAGTACATGTAATAAATCTCGCGTGAATAAACAATGTAAGCATCAAGTCATGTGGTTAAGAAAACTCACCTGTCGTTTCTGCTTAGCTTTTCGAACCTGCACTTAAGTCCTTAGATCGAAAACCTAAGAACACGGAGGTTAGGGTGGTAAGATAACCAAACTCCAGATTATAGCATTTGACTTCTACCCCAACCGAATTAAAAACCTTCCCTAAGCCCTTTTCTGTAATAACATATCACAAACCCGAGCCTCCCATCGAAACCCCGACTCACCCGGGTTCCCACCCGACTCCCGAGCCACCTACCCCACTGCCGACTTCCGGCCCCAACCTTCTTGGGTTCCCCGACTCCTGGGGTCGCACCCAGGTCTTCTCACTACCGCCTCTCGGTACTCCCTCCCGGGACCCGTCTCCCGGGTTTCCTCTCGGTTTCTCTCCCGGGTCCAACATTAACCGGTATCCCCGGGAATATACATCACCGACCTCCTCGGTTAGGTGTCAGGTTCCCAGTTCACTCGAATTAGCGTCGTCGCATCCCGACCTAGCCAGGTCAGGTTTCATGCCGCTCAGGTGGTAGTCGGCGGCAGATTTTAACACACCACACCACACCACTCGATTACCCTCTAAGCTAGACCATTAGAATCCAACACAAAGAGGGTATCGATTCCAACCCACCCCAAAGAACAGAACACAACGATAAAACCTTTCAACATAGGGTGGACAAAAAGAGTGAAAACTCCCAAAACTAAAGCATTGACTGAATTACATCCATTTCAAAACTAATGATTAACATAAAGGGAGTTGGGGATTACCTTGAAGAGAATTAGAGTAGACCCTTCTTCTCCAACTGAAGCTTGCTCTTTTCCCATTCCTCTTCCAAGAATCTCCCTAGACTTTCCCTAGTTCCTTCAGCCGCCTCCAAACCCGAGAAAATGAGAATGATAAATGGGAGTGCTAGGGTTAACCTCTTATTTTAACTTTTACAACCCAGAACCTTGCACCTTGGGCCCAATAACACACCCCCCAAGCTCCAATCTTTAATATAAATCCCTGATATTACAGAAAAGATCAAGGGAGAACCTTGAGGAAAAAAAATGAATCGGAGAACTACCAAAAAAACGGATGAAAAAAATATATCAAAATGGATGTCAAATTAAAGATAATAAAGTGATCGTTATTTTTTATGTAATTTGTTTGCTCCAATTTTTTTGTATTTCCTTGATTCTCGATTTAAAAATTAAGGAAAAATATTTTTATTTTTTGAAAAATGTGGTATAACCACCTTTTTATCACATCTTTTAGATCATCTCAATCCAATG
Source organism: Arctium minus (assembly GCA_954870635.1). NCBI lineage: Eukaryota > Viridiplantae > Streptophyta > Magnoliopsida > Asterales > Asteraceae > Arctium > Arctium minus. The sequence goes on along the minus strand of OX941081.1, from coordinate 22,914,061 downwards.
ATTTGGATGGGTTCTTCGATTCATTCTTTTTCAAAGTTCTATTTCGATCTCATCCCCCCCCCCCACAAACCCACACACACATACACACACACACACACATATATATATATATATATGTGTGTGTGTGTATGTATATGATATATATATATATATATATATATGGACAAATGAAATGAAAGTCATAAAAAGATTATAAATCTGAAAGAATTGATTTAAAAATATTTTTTACACGATTTTTTTTCATTAAATGGTAGGATTTAAGATGTTCATTCACATATATTTGTTTAATAGGGGCAGGTTCAAACGAGAAGCTAAACATTGTGTGAGAAGTCGAGAAGTGTGATATCATATATGATACACAAGTTTAATCATATATGATTAAACACGTGTAACATTGGCAATACATAGATGTTTAATCATATATGATTAAACACACCCGCAGGCCGTGTAATCATATATGATATCACACTTCTTTCCTTCTCGCAAAATGATTAATTTCTTGCATGATCCTTCCTCTTGTTTCATAATGTGATAGTTTCACATGTATTTGTTTCATCATGTGAAACCATTTTTCGTTTCACTAAGTGAACAAAAAAAAGTTTCACATGTAATTTTTTCACAAGGTGAACACAAACTTATGTAAAACAATACCTTAAATCATAGTTTTTGACGAAAAAAAAATGTGTAATTAAGAAATATTTTTATATCGGTTCTTCTGGATTTGTTGTAACTTCTTTGTAGTTCTCATTTGATTATCATCCCATATATATATATATATATATATACATACATACATACATATATATATATATATATATATATATATATATATATATATACTGTAACACCCCAATTTTGGGTTGAAAGGGAGACAAGTTGACAACAGTGGTCTGTGCGGCTAGCCGCGCGAGTAGAGCCGCGTCATGGTCCGCGCGGAGCACTGTCACCCTACGGCTCCAGAGGCCGGCGCGCCTCTCCGTGCGGATCGATCTGCATCGTGGCTCACGTGCGGCCTCTGTGCGCTGATAAAAGAGGAAACCAACCCCCCAGTTTCATTTACTTCCTTTATCTCCTCCCAACTACTATCCCTTCACCAATACTCCTTGAAATCGATTCTTGGAGCCTTCAAAGCATCACCCTCGTCATTTATTGCAAGAATCAAGCCTCACCAACCAAGGATTCCAACCAAGATTTCCGAGTCTCTTGAGCTTCTTCCTCATCCAACATCTTCATTTCTAGGTTTTGCAAGATTTCTAGGTTTTTCTCTAAAGACCTAGTTGGTGAGTTATTAAACCCTTTTGTTAAACTAGATACACATCATTTTATGTTCCTTGTTGATACCCTTACATTTTCATACATTATTCTCTACTTGTAAGTTTTGTGTTTACATGTGTATAAGATTTATGAGTACATGTGTTGTATGAGAGGTTGACTTCAATGATTGTTTGGGGGTTCTTTAGTCACTTAGGTTTGTGGGAATTTATTCATTTTGACTAATTTTGAAGTAATGGTTATGTGAAAGATTTTGACCTAACTTGAGTAGGTAATTTACATGGTGCCTAAATGATGAGGGGTTTCCTTGATATTTTTCTACTGGACTATCAAGCATGACTATTGGTAGCCTTATACTTGTTTACACCTTACATAGAAATATGTGTATATTGGTGGGAGAAAATGTGTACAATCCCTATATGGAGAATTCACATGATGTGTTGAACATATGGTCTAAAATGCTTACCTATGATTGGTGTTGTGTACATTATTGTGGACCAAAATGCCTTGAGGCCTATTAGTGGTATTGTTGGATGAACCACGTCAGTAGACACTAGGGGGATATAATCTTGAGTGCCACAGTGTGGGTATGTACCTAGACCTCCGCCATTCGAGGTAATGCCATGGTTGTAGTTCTCGGATGTGCCGGGCCTTTTGGATGTCACTCATGGTAGTTGACATCAAGGTGTATCGACTCTTTGGGTGGAACTTGATTGGTTCTATGAGTCTCCCCCATTGAATCCACATATTGGGACTTTCTTGCTAAATGTCATATGCATATGTTCACTATTGAATTGCTATTATTTGTTCAAACTCACTAGGCTTTTTGGCCTACCACTTGTTTGGTGTCGATGTGTATATCAGGTCCAGCGGGTCCAACATTAAGAAGGTTTAGCCGGGTTTAGAGTGAGCTTGGGGAGGAATTCTTTTGGGACACCAACTCATAGAAGATTTTAAATTCTTTTGGAAGCATTGGGTGACACCCGAATTGTAATCTCGTTTCATGTGAAATTAGATTAGTAGGTTGTCATTTCCATTACTTCGAATTTTAACTTGTCTAAACAGGTGATTATTCATTTCCCTTTTTGGGAGGCTCGATGCTTTGGCAATTTTTATATACCATGTTTCCACTTTTCGGAAATTTTGTTATTCCCCCATTTTGGGATGTTACAAGTTGGTATCAGATCTTTAGTTTAAGTGAACTAGGTATTGACCTTAGCATATCTAGACTTAAGCTGTAAGCGTTAATAATAGGTCATCCACCTTGGGGTAAAAGTCATAGGTGGGTAGAGTATTAGGATCTACGGAATTACGCTAATTAAGAGCTGTGATAATGGTGGGAAGAACCCTTGTGTATAATCCGTTCATAATTTCACTTAGCTAATGCTATTATGATTGTATTGTTACGTAAGCTTACATGATTTACTGTTATTGTGATAATTAATGAATGTATTATTACGTACCTTCGAGTTTAAACTCACTTAGTCTTTTCTAAACCTCATTCTCATGTGTGTGGCAGATAATCATGGTAAATACCCGAAGCAGGTTACCATCCCCGCGAGAGGGTAATGTGGAGGATGAATCTACCGCCGACCAACCTCCTTTGATCACGACCGTCATGGGCCCCCCTATACCCACTGTTTTAGGCGGGGGAGTCGAGCACATCCCACGAGTATACATTGCCACTAACAATCCAATCATCGAGGAGGTGACCCTCAAAACTCGAATCAGGGACAACATGATGCAAGCCATGAACTCGGCTATGGAACAACAACAGAAGTTCTTTATGAAGCTATTGGAGGACCGCGACACCAGTCACCGACGACCCGAAACGATGGCGTAGAATGTCGTGGTTGGGTCAGGAGGTGGAATGAACATCGTTGGAACTGAAAAGCAGGTGATAGTCCGAGACAAGATAAGATAATCGGGATGTTCATACAAAACTTTTATGGGGTGCCAGCCGCCTGAGTTCATAGGTACTACCGATCCCGTAAGTTACATATACTGGATCCAAGAGATGGAGATGGCCTTCGAGGCGAGCGAGTGTGACAACTCTCAAAGGGTCAAATTTGCCTCTCACTTGCTAAAGGGTGAGGCCCTAACTTAGTGGAACCTTAACCGATCCTCTCTTACTTCTGAGGTGTTGTCCAAACTCTCATTGCCAACATTTAAGAAGAAAATTCTAGAGAAGTATTGCAGTGAGAGAGCTCTATACAAGATCGAGCTAGAATTCCAAAGTCTGAAGAAGGGTAGTATGTCCATCTCTGACTACTCAAAACAATTACTGGAGAAACTGAGCTTGGTGGAGCATCTGGCTCCCGATGAGAATATGAAAATCAAGGCCTATCAATTGGGATTGTCGGCCGAGATGAAGACGACGGTGAGAACGCTAGTAAACTGAGCTTGGTGGAGCATCTTGCACATTTACGTGGGTTACTTGAAAGAATGTTTAAAGTTCATTTTGATGATTTTCATTCTTACCAGAAGTTAAACTTGAAAATGCATTTTGTTTATAAATGTTATTTTATACCATATGACTATCTATGGTTGGTCACATATGTTGTTGTGACGAGTCTGTACCATTGCTAGTGGATCCCTAGGTATTGATTCTACTTACGCTTTTATGTGATTTTCTGGAAAGAAAGTAAAATAAAGTACTACATGCACATTTAGTTGTGAGGTACTAAAAGGGAAAGTAAAATAAGTACTACATGCACATTTAGTTATGAGGTACTAAAAGGGAAAGTAAAATAAGTACTACATGCACATTGAGTTGTGAGGTACAAAAAGGGAAAGTAAAATAAAGGACTACTTGCACATTAAGTTGTGAGGTTCTGGAAGAAGAATAGAAGAAAGGACTACTTGCACATTTAGTTATGAGGTTCTGGAAAGACTGTATATAGTCTTATTGTAATATTTCATTCTTATTAACGTTTTGACTTGGGATTGCTTATTGGAAAGATCTCCTTTTGATGCAAATGTTTATATCTCTTGAAATTATAAACTGTATGTTCTCACTAGGCTTTAAGCATAACACTTTTTCTCAAATGATGTGTATAACAGGTTCCCATTAGCGGTGGGTTGCCAAGGGCTTGTGTGATGAGCTTGGTCTCGGGGGCTTTTGAGATGACTAGTATTTGATGTTGGGCAATTGTTTAAGTCCCATTCTTTTGGCGATATTGGATTAACAACTGATGTAATCTAGATAGGTTGTGTTTAGATTAGTTTGTTGTTGAAATTCCATATCCGTATTCAGGTTTTGTAAAGGTTTAGTACATTCCCCCTTTTTGGGAGATTTATACCAAGTGTTGATGGTTATTTGTCCAGTTTTCGCGTTTTAAATTCACTCTAGTTTTTAGGGTGTTACACATCACCTCAAGTCTACCCATTACCTTTAGTGTCTAGTCCATGGAGTTCCACCTCAAGGGTTACTGAACCTTAGTGCCTACCCTATTCTAGAAGAGTTTCACCTTAAGAGTCCATGGCCCTTTAGTGTCTACTATCTAGATGTCCATAAGAGGACGTCATCAAAATTAGTACAATGACTCACCAAACCCTCATGCATAAGGGTCGGGTCCAACACCAACACAATCTCAAATGACAAATTAATGCATCACCTTCAAGGTTATTAACATGCTCATAACTCTTTTACACATACTCATTTCACAAGAGATCAAATGATCACAAAATGGCATGCTAAACTTTCTCTCTATAATTAAAAGTTCTCAAATAGTATATATAATTACACTCCATCCATTTTCCCTAATCGTTATTAAAATAGGTTAAGCATAGATCAAAGGTCCAAATACTCCAAAATGGTTCAAATATTAAACCACTCCAAAATCATATAAATGATTACTACCAATGAGCTCAAAGATCAATTTGGGGTTGAATAATACCCAATCACCCCATATGTCATTTCTAGGTCAAAATCCCAAGTAATACCAAACATATGACAAATATGGTGATAAATAAGCATTTATATAGTCATACATAGTAAAGAACTCACCTTCAAGGTTTGTAAAGTAAAAACCCTATAAATGAGGAAACCCTAAAATGAGAATGTTTTTCTTGAAGCTTTAATGGCCTTGAAATCTTCACTTGGATAAGATGGTAGTAGATGGCACTCATTAAATGCAACTTGGTGATTCTAGTTCAAGAAATAAATGAGGAGAGAAGGGAAAGGGAGAAAATCACCTTTAGGGAGAGGGAGAAATCGGGACTAACACAAAAATTGGAAATGAGGTCCCTTGATGCTTAAAATCGGATTTAATTTAGATACACAAGGGGCCGCGGGAGATAGTGACACGCGAGAGTGCCCCTGGCATTCTCGCTGGGCACTCTCGCTGAGGATGTACTGCTGGTCTCACACCCTTTGCGACTTTGACACGCGAGAGTGACCTTGGCATAATCGTCGGGCACTCTCATCAAACATGTACCGAGACCAAAGCCCCTCATACGACAATGCCCCTGCGACTATGACCATGGCACACTCGTCGGGCATAGTCGTCGGGTAGGTATTGTGATCCAAAACTTCCGATTTCGAACCTCTTTGATCCATAACCTATCGTTTAACGTTTTATTTAACAACATAGCACACACGCAACTAAAAATAAAACAAGTGGTCACAATGGTCTAGTGATCACCAAATATCTATACTATATTATAAAACACGGATAAAAAAATCTTAAATACAAATTATTAGGCATAAGATACCATCATTTTATGCAAGATTTTAAAAATCTCTTAATTTACAAGTATCAAAGCACAAGATACATATTACTATTGCATGCTTCTAACACCCACCAATTTGGTATGTGTAGGATCTTCCTTTTATGCAAACATTTCCATGTATCACTGTTAATAACCAATTACCTATTTGTTTTAATTATATTATTAAATATGTAATTGGTTATTTTTTCTAGATTTCATTAAAATATATAAGATAATCATTGAATTCTAACAAAATGCTTAATTTTTTTATATAAAAAACATTATATTATTAAGACTAAATTAAACAAATTTATAAAAAAAACATTATCACTTTTCTCAAAATCATCCAAAATCGTACTGTAAATCAACAAAAAATAAAATAAAATGAAACATTAAAATCGTGATTTATCTCGCTGCATTGCGCGAGTACGCTTCTAGTATATATATAAAATAATAAAAAGGGGGTTGCTTGCACGAAATTTGGGGCGTTATAAAGAAAATACAAGAACACTTATGGACCTCCAAATTATTTAATACCATAAAAAATTAGAATAAACGAAAAATAAATTAGTATTTATCATCAATTTTCTGTTATCTTAAAATTTGTCTTTATCCCTTAAATATTGTTATTTTCATCAAAGATTTTCAATGTCGATGTGTCTGTTGTCGATAATGATCTGATTTTGTTGTGATAATAATGTGATAATGTTTTGATAAATCAAATACTTCTTATAATATGATAATGTTGTGATAATGATCTGATTTTGCTGTGATATAATGATAAATCAAATACCTCTTATGTTGTGATTTGCTATGATAATGATGTTATGATGCGGTGATAATCGAAAACCAGTGAGGATAATATCCACAGTCATCTTTCTGTTAGTTCATTATGTGATTTTGCTATAATAGTGATGTAATAATGTTGTGATACATTATGATCGATGAATATATTATATGTATATGATTTTAGGGATAACAATTCATTGATATTATAGATAAATAGGAAATCACTTTATTATCCTTAATTATTTACGTTTTTCTTTTAATTATAATTATGGGTTAAATAATTTGGAGGCTCAGAAATGTTCTCATGTTTTCGTAAATATAGGTGTCATCGTTTGAACCTCTCCCTGTATGTATATGTATGTATGTGTATATGTATATGAGCAAAGTTCCTTTAGCAACCCAAAAATGGTTAGAAACCCGAGAACCGTAGACAGCGTGTCACCAGTTCCTCTTCATGATGAATACTCATCATGAATCACACATTTATTGTGAATATGGACGTGTTGCGTTGTGGGCGGTTCCCAGGTTCCTAATTGCCCCTAGGGGTGAGCATCGAAAGCGGGTACCCGCCTTTGGAACCGGAATCGCTTCGGAACTGCCGGTTCCGGAACCGGAACCGATGTGATTGGTTCTGGTTCTGGTTCCTAAAATATGGAACCGATAGGGACCGGTTCCGGTTCTCAGTTTTTTGGAACTGTTACCCACTGGGTACCGGCCGGGACCGGTTTCGGGACCGGGTACCCGGTTCCGCTGGTACCCAGAACCGGAACCGACGGGTATCTACTATTTTTTTAATAAAATATATTTTACTTGTTTTTAAAAATTTAATAAACTACCTTTTAGGGAAGCATCATTTGTAGTATTTCTTAGCATCAACAAATTTTAATGACGTGAAATGTTTTGGAAACACCATTTGTAGTATTTATTTGTTTTGTAAGCACCGTTTGTAATATTTATTTGTTTTGTAAGCATCGTTTATAATATTTATTAGTTTTTATTGTATTAGTTTTCATGTTTGTGGTATTTACTTTTTTACGTTTGGACTTTGTAATAAATTAATCTTTACATTTTTATAAATGAATGATAAATAAAAATAAAAAATTAAACAGTGGGTACCCGGTACCGGAATTGGCGATTCCGGGACGGGTTCCCAAATATCAAGAACAAATGTAACCGGTTCTGGTTCCAGTTTCTTCATTCTAGGAACCGCCGGGTCCGGTTCCAAAAAATTTAGGCGGGTACCCGCCTTTGTTCACCCCTAATTGCCCCTATATAATAAGATGGAATTTCAAATGCAAACAATGTAATAGGTACAAACCCTGCAAACTAATCTCAACCGTCCATGTAGATAATCAATGGTGTGGATTAAATCGGTTCCTAAATTTACTCTCAACCGCATCTTTAACTGATTTGATAATTACTCTAAGGTGTCTTTTGTTTTTTAAGAGGTCTAAAGTCTGAAGTCTTATTTTAGTTATGATTAATAAGAGGTGGTATGTAAAAAAAGTTTGAACGATTCAGACTTAAGAGTCATTAAGAGGTTTTTTAGAAAAAACAAACAACCCTAAGTTTCAAAAATACCCAAAATCAAGGACCAAAATTTAGTGGTAAGGTTTGTAATAATTTCATGATATGTATTTGAAACTTACCCGATTTATACAAATGAGGCTTAGGTCTCACACATTAAGGGGTTGTTTGTTTTTTTAAAAAAACATTTTAATGACTCTTAAGTCTGAATCGTTCAGACATTTTTACCCACCACCTCTTATTAATCATAACTAAAATAAGACTTTAGACCTCTTAAAAAACAAATCGCACCTAAGTGTAAACCAATTCTCTTGAATGGGACAAATCATATTCATGCGGGTTCAAAAGACCAAAATATGTCAATATGACAAATATTCACATATTATGACATTAATCAAAAGTTCTTTTCAAGACAGAATTCTATAACTTTTTGTTTGGTGTGTTTCAACCTTACTGCTAGCCAAATGACGGATCATTGTCGATATGTAGAATGTGAGGTTGTTCTTCAAAATATAATTGGTTCAAAGTTGTCATCATATACTTAAAGTATCACATACTCATTGACAAAAGTCAAAACTTGAGTAGATGTATATTGACCGTCTAATATTTTTTACCACCGATTTTTAACTCCTAATTATAGAAATATTTGATGATTAATAAAGTAGCATATAATCTATATAAAAACTCTTAAATACAAATTATTAGGCACAAAGTACCATCATTTTATGCAAGATTTTAAAAATCTCTTAATTTATAAGTTTCAAAGCACAAGATACATATTACTACTGCAGGCTTCTAACACCCATCAATTTGGTATGTGCAGGACCTTCCTTTTATGCAGAGCTTTTCATGTATCACTATTAATTAATATATTATATTACTATAAATTTGTTTTAATTATATTATTAAATATGTAATTGGTTATTTTTTCTAGATGTTATTAAAATATATAAGATAATCATTGAATTCTAACAAAATATTTAACTTTTTTTTATATAAAAAACATTATATTATTAAGCCTGAATTAAACAAATTTATAAAAAAATATTATCACTTTCTCAAAATCATCCAAGATCGTACTGTAAATCAACAAAAAAACAAAAAATAAAATGAAACATTAAAATCGTGATGTATCTCGCTGCATTGCGCGAATACGCTTCTAGTATACAATAAAATTAAAATAAATTTAAAACTTAGTTTGGACCCCAACCACATTGTACTTGCCTAAACACGTTATAAACAATTATATAGTAACTAGTTTTATACCCGTCCATTGGTCGGGTAGACGACACGATTTTAATCTAGATTCCGTTATTTGATATTTACCATTTCAAGAGTTATGCTTCTTTATTGTATTCTATGTTTCTTTACCATTTCAATCATTTAATCTAGTGTTACACCCATCTGTTGCTCGGATACACGATATGACTTTGGCCCCTCAAAAAGTTTTCTTCGACCAAGTGAAACATGCTTTATAACATGAGTAAATACGTAGAGGAGCATGCATGCTACTTGGCTTTCAGGAAGCATATTTTCAAAACTAACATGCAAATGCCCTCCTTTCTTAAACACTCGTCCCATTTGTGTCACTATTATTTTATCCAAAACCCTTGTACAACACTTTTTCAGGTACTAAATAACTGAAAGTTATAATTAGAAAACCGAAAATTTCTTCTAAATTGTACCCTGCAAGGGACCCGATGATGGACCAACTTCATTCCAGTCTTTTGGGCATGATGTAAAACACACTTATAACCCATGATTGCTTTAGGGGGATTCAACTTGATAGGGATAGTATGCATTTAAAACCTACGGATGTCTTTCGGTGGCTTGAAGTTGACAGGATGAGTTTCAAGGGATGCATCTTCGTCTTCTTTCCACATTTTGATCGTTTTGTCTGCTTCACATGTAATGAGCCTCGAGCACGTTACGTCATAAGATAACGCGTAAATTCCAGTAGTCTCACTATCTGGTGAATCTAAAAATGAAATACAAGATTTGGATATTAGTCATGTACATGCAAAAGTAGATTGATATTTGAACGGATAAAAGAAAGGCACGTACCAGATTAAACGATTGTTTGAGATTGTTGGAAACTATGACCGTTTTTCCGGTCCCAAAACCACAAACTCCCATTATTGCCTTTCATCAAAAAGATTATATATAGTCAATTAATCAAAATGTGTTTCATAAAATAAATTTCGTAAATTTCAAAAATGCAGTCATAAATTCATGTTATATATTCTCTTAACAAAAAACAAAATAGTCGGATTATGATAATAAACCTATAGGAAGTAAAGTCACATACTCAGTAGGATGTTGGGTTAATGCACACACAGATTTCTTGTGATGCGTAAGAGTCGCCATTGTTTTACCTAGAAGATGAGCAACCAACTTAAATCCAGATCATGAAGATAAATACTATAAATACTACCCTTTAATATAGCATGTTTCCACCCTTGTAACACAACAAATGTACAAAAAAATAACAGGTTCATACCCTTGAGCTGATTAGAAAATGTAACATGAAAAGTTGGATTCCAAACAGCAATTACCTTGGGAGTGCAACTTGTTCCTTGAGACTTCCACGGTGTTCAATAACTCCTTGGCGGATCTTTCTTCTATAACAATCTCGTCTCCACAAGACAGAGATAAACCAATCGAAGTCAAGGGTGCAACGACATAAAACATAATTTCGTGATGCTTAGCATATAAGGCTATATATTCCAATCTTGTTGGCGGTGTCACCTGCAATTAAGTTTTACGTTTGTGTGTGAATTATAGGTTTCATTACGTTAATCGTATTATACCAAGAAGTTACCATTATAAGCAACATGATCAGCTCCAACGATGACAGCATGCACACGTCCGACTTTCATTAAAGCAACAGCTGCAGAATCAGCTATAAGAGGGGCTGGTATTTTGTCATGCACCAACTCAAAAGTCGTTAATCTTGATCCATACACTCGAACAGTTAAAAATAATGATTTTATATTCACCCAAATAACGTAAACCACAAAAGAGGACTAAAAAAGTCAACATCATGAAGTTCAAAAAAGGTAAACTAATTAAGAAAATCAACTCAAAGTAACGAAAATAAAACTTACATGGATATGATGCTTTTATAAGTGATTGTTGTAGCCAGCTTGGTACCCACAAGTGGAGGATTAAAACCAAAGACCATAATCCGACTGGTCGGAACAAATTAATTAATTAAATTTCGTTATATTTTAAATCAAACTGATTAATGATTTTAATTCATAAAGGAAATGAAATGTTATCCTTAATTAGTAGAAAACTTACGTTATTAACTTGCTTCCTTGTAGTTAGTCCCAATATATCAATATGATCCGAGGCAAGAAATGAGCCAAGTGCAGTAACTATTGAGTATTCTTACAACAGGTATAGAAGCATCACAAAACAGATCAAAAAGACAAAAGGTAACATCATGATTGTCAAATGCTGTTTTTCAAGAACAATAGCAAACAAAAGTCGAAATATGTTTGAACAAAATATCGAAGTTTGTAACCACCAAGAAACAAAAGTCCAACACTGATCTAAAAGACTACGTTAGCACATAAAGTAGAAACCACAGATCATTCAAAATAAGAAGTTTGGAACAAAAAAGGTAATCAAAACAATAATCCCACCACGCAAACAGTCGAATTATAACACCCACATCAATCATCATAATCTTCATTCTACAAGAACACAAAACAAATAAAACAACACAAAACTTAGAATAAAACTGAACTAGGCTATTTACAATAACACTGAGAGTATATCTCTCTCTCAGTTTAAATTTTTCTAGAGGTGGGTGCTCTATTGTTACCTGGTGTTTGTCCATTCAAATAACCAACTGGTGACATTGTGATATTTGCAACTAAGGTGTCATCTCTCTGCCACCGTTTGCTTATTTCTCACCTATGTTTTTTATGATGCTTTCATTTGATGTCTTCTTCAGTGATTATTGCAGCCTCTTATTGTAAGGTGGACCATAGCACTTTCATCTGCAACACCATTGTGTGAATCTCATAAGTCATAATATGTAGGTTAATAAGGGAAACATCTTATGTCTCATATTCACTGTTGAACTTGAGGCATTTTCAGTTTGAATCCATGGAAATAATATAAAGCATTCAATTTATTCTCCGGTGAGAAAAAATTGTTGAAGTTAACACCATGAGAAGGTTAACTACCAATCTTGTACTTCTTTGCTTTTAGATGTTTCAGAACCATTAGTCTGAAGAATAAGATATTGTAATTTGTTAGCATGGGTTATTCTTCTATGCTTCCTGTTTGAAATGTTTGGAAGTATGCATGTAGGATGCATCTTGATTATTAGTTTCTGTGAAGTATCTTGTTGAGTTAATCGATGGAAATGATGATGTTAAAGGAGTTAATACATCATTTAGTGTCTTCCTGTAATACTTTCACACCCCATTTAAAAAGGAGGATTAACATAATTTATGGTGTTATTGGTTTCAGAAGCAGCCTTTGGTGATCTGAATATTATCATAATACACTTTGAATATATTATCAAGGGATATAAATCAACAAAAGCAAGCATGTCAGATCAACCACATGAAAAACAGGAGGCTAACTGTTGTCACCAAATCCAAACCAAATTTATAGTAATCTAATCATAAGTTGTCAAAAAGAACAAAAAATAGATGAAAATATGAATTCAGTTTTATAAGCCACTGCGATATATACAATCAGAAAACGTTTCTAAACTCCTATCCTACCAACCATGTTTTTACAAAGATATGTAACTGTCATCACCGGACGCAGCCCTAACACGATGGATCGAACCACGAGTATGAACAACGACCCAAGGGACTTGAACGTGTGTTGATGTCGAGTCGGTAGTGTCGACCAAATCCTCATTAACGTCCGGATCCAGATCAATGACTTCATCCCACTTCCATTTGATGAGATCCCGCACACGTTTTGCTTGCTTTTGAAAAAGACTCCACTACAAAAAGTACTACATTATTACTAGGCATATACCCGCGCGATGCAGCGGAATGTAAGTAAAGAACGAACAGTTAATGCTACTTTCTTATATACATGTCATCAACAATCAACCATGACATAAGAATCACAACTTATGAAATCTAAACCCATAAAGATATTCAATAATTAGTTTATATTACAATTATTGACGAAAAAAATTATAATGATATAATTTATAATAAGAATGAAACGTATTTTACGATTATGTATTTTTAACGTGCTAACGGTGGAAAAAAAATAAAACATATGGATAGAAAACAAATTATTTCGTAGATATTCATGATATTTAATAGTACGGTTAAATTAAAAAATATTCAATATTTGGCTCGTTTTGTAGGTATTGACGAGACGATTATAATGGTATAATTTGTAGAAAAATGAACGTATTTTTTCATTGCATTTCTGTTAATATATGATTATTTGTATTAATATGATAATGGTGTAAAATGAAAAATGAAAAATGAAAAAATAAGAAATATAAAGTAATTTAAATAAGTAATTGTAAGGGTGATAAATGTAACATTGTAAGGGTGGTAAATGTAATTGTACATAAGTTTGTACAATAACCGTTTTAGTTTTTTCATTATATAGTATAGATAGGCATATACCCGCGAACGATGTTGCGCGAAGGATCTCCGTTTTGAAGCCAATAACTCGAAATAGCATTCATGTTTAGTTATATTCTTTGTCATCTTGATGCTAATTTTTATGTCACAATGTATAACTATATTTATGTATAAACAAACATAAACGAACTTAAATGAAGGAGCGTTTATGAACGTAAAGAAACGAACGAGATCATCGTTCATGTCCACGAACAAAAGAATGTTTTCATGTCCATTGTACAAATGCCCAAAACACAAGGTGTTGAGAAATCCAAACTTTGACAAAGACCCAACTCCAAAATCCCAAATAAAAGACAAGCCCATCTTGAAGAATTATGTAATCCCAACCTTCTTCCAACTTCAGCCCAAAATACCAAATAAGCCCATTGCACAAACTTATCAAAACTGATTAAAATAAGATATGGCTTATTACCAACCCAATTCCAATAATAGCCCAAAATTAACAAGAACTTTTCTTTATCCCCGTGGACATCAGTAACCTTATCCATACCAGATTTCCCCATTATCCAGAGAAAAAAGCAAACACAGCTAATAGTTCTTTCGATCAGAACCCAAAAACAAGATCGAAAATACATTAATTTTTGATGATATTCAATCTCCATCAAAAACAGGAAAGAATCACACCAAGGATCAGACATCCAAGGTGCACTAATTCTAAACCTCCATAAAAATCGATCATCAATTGTTCTCCTCCCCTTTCTTCCACTTTTCATGTATAACAGAAAACCCAACATATGCAACTTGGCAATAAACTTCAAATACACACTGTTCCTTTTTCTATAAACAGCCCAAATCCAATTGAGTTCAGCTTTTAAAACAACAAATCCCATGATCAATCCCTTCATCCAGTAATTGCAATCTAATGTTTTTATGGTTTCCAACCCATGATCACCCCAGCATATAGTCCTTCTTCTACTCCTTCTACAACAGTGCAACGACATAATAACCTCAAAAGTCAAACACAGAAAAAATTGGACCTTTAAGGACTGTGATAAAATTTTAAACACAGACTTGAAATGATGAAGCTGTTTAAGACCAAGAATAAAGATGAGAGACAACAATTGAGTGACCACTGTGGCACCCAATAGAAAGAAAATTAAAGACTGAATTTTATTGAGCAAATCAATTTGTCCTACGACCATTGACATAAACCAAGATTGACAAAAAAACAATTAAGGAACAACAGTTGAAAAATCAATGTGAATTCCAACAGACAGAAATATATGGGGGAATTTTTACGGCAATATCCACCCTTATCACTCCATATTTGAGCCCAGCCAAGAAAACCACCTAAATCAAACACCAAATTCCAATCACAACATCTAATCTGAGCCTGCAGATTCCATATAGCAGCAGATTTATTCCAAAAACTCCAAATCTGCAAAAAAATGATGAAATGTAAACCACCCTTATCCCTCCATATTAGAGCCCATGCTATAAAATTTTTTGGATATTCATGAGCTAAGAACTGTATATCCTTGTCATTCCAACATAAAGCATCATTTGAGACAGTAATGGCCAAAGGCCAAATTACATAGCAGCTATAATGCCTTGACACTAAAAACCTTTTATCCCTCCAGTATGAATATGGCCAGTGCAACATATAGTCAAGAAGGCAGCTCAAAATAGAACAAAAACATAAACCATATTGTTCCAGTAGTGGGCAAAAAGATGGAATATACATAAAATCCATTCCACCTTATAACCCCTGAGCCAACAAATCACTATTATCAGATCCCCAATCCCAAAAAAAAGAAATCAAAGCATGGGAAAACCAAAAAGATGTTTAGACCCATGAATGATAGAAACAAAAGACCCAAAAACCTCACCTCCCTCAATATAGAAATTATGAACACCCAAGATATAACCCTTGTACACCAAAACAAGATATCTCCAAGACACCATCCAATCCCCATAATGACCTCCTTATTCCTCCCGTTCAAATTCAAATATCCTATCTCCTCTACAGTCTACCTGCACCCCCTTATGCCATCATCCTATATCCTAGTCCCAGAACCCCAATAGAGCTTCAAAGGACCAATAAACAGGTGAGAGAGCAACAGTTGATGCATCAATAAGGCTATCAACAAAAAGAAATCACTAAGTAACAAATTCCAACCAAACCAGCTCATTAAAAAACTCACCAAAATAAACCTTATGACTCCCCGGTAAGAGTATGAGCTGATAAAATGCCATAACATCCTGCAGTAAACAGACCTATGTCTATGCCCAATTCATATGAATTTTATATAAATGTTGGTTGTTTCTATACAAGTGTGTTAGATTCAAAGGCAGGCCGTATGGAATTTCACCGTAAATGTGTTTGTTGCTAACATCCCTAGCATAGAAACAACCAACATTTATATAAAATTCATATAAATTTGCAATTGCATGATCAAAAGAACTTACACTTGCTTCAAGTGATGGAGATAATTGAGTTGGTAACCAAGGTTTACTCCAAACAAAGTCAGATTTCCTATATAGGTTGTATAAACATTTATATGTTCCGAATTTTCATTGTTTGAAAATCGGAATTCTTTCATAATTTAATCGAAATAAAAAACACATATATTCTAAATCAGGAGAGTCTTAGCGATTGAGAGGAAACGTGGGTGGAAACGTGGAGGCGGACAACAAGGCTTTCAAAACAGTCGTCCCCTTTAAAAAAAACAATTAACTGTTATCCCTTGTTTTTTCTCATCATGTGGCTCAAAGAAATTTTCTAAGCATGTAAGAGATGCAAGTGTTCAAGTAGGGGAACCGAATACAACCTGATCCATAAACAAGACCTCTGAAATGTTTTCTTCACCGGATTCAACCTCAACATTCTTATAAGATCACAAACAAAACAGTTAGGGAAATGAGAAAAAGGAATCCCCTTCTCAGTTTCCTGGAGTTGATGTCTGATATCATTGGTAAGATCCTGATTTCAGTTGTTCCTTCAAGGAATTTTACAACAAAATCGTTTAAACGTAAATGTTGTTTTTCCAATCAAAGGAACAGTTTAGCTTACTGTCAGTTGACGCCAAAACCCATTATTATTCATCATGTTCCATATAGGGAAGCTTGAATCTTGGAAGGAAATTCTGGAAGACTTCAGCATACTTAATGACCATCTGCAATACCTCATTTCTCTCCATTTTCTGCACAACCTAATAACAATGGCAGTAGATAGATTATTAGTAGAAGTCTAAATCAATTTGAAATTTCATCTTATAAACAATAACAAACGCACAGTTGATAATAGAAACCTGCGGAATGACAAAATGCATCTCAGTTGCTGAGACATTTAGCGTCTTCAAGATAGGCTCCTCCAATCTGCAAAATTCAATTAGTTGAGTGATGCATAGGTATGACAATGAGCAAAAAGAGAAAGAAACCACTCTGTACAAAAAACCATTTTAGATTCGTTATAAGATAGTAGAGATTCTGAAGAACCCAAATGGAATTAATCCAAAAATCTAACAATGTATGGAAGAAAATGAGTTGTACCTTCATCTTGAGACGCCACAATTAAATCCTAGATTTTTTTCTTCTTCTTCTTATTGTTCAGATCAGATCTTCCAAACAAATAAACACAGGATTCCAATATCACAACCAATCTGCCAAATTAAAAACGTTCCTTATACCTTCGAAAATGAAACCAATCAAAGAAATGATTACAGAAAGTTAGGGTTCTTGATCATATACCTTCGAAGAAGCCTGTAAAATTGAACCAATCAAAGAGGGAGAATTTGCTTACAGGGGGAAAACGAAGGGCATATTATAGGCGATTGAGAGAGAACGTGGGCTGTGGGGTTTGCTCCTAAAGGGGGCATCGAGATTGGGACTTGGTAGCAGAAGAACTTAAAGATCCTGCATCCATAATGTTAGTAGAAACAAAGATATAAAGAAATTGTAGAAACCTGCAAAACAAAAATTGGGTGAAGAAGCAAGATAACAGAAATCAGATTAATAGAACAAAAATTAAAGAACAATCGATTAGAGAATGCGTAAGAGAGATCGTTAGTTGCTGCATTTAAGCAGATGCCTTTGGTTCATGAAGACACGTCCTTTTGGAGGAGAGGGAAAGATTTTAGGGCATTTTAAGGAACGTGGAGCAGAGGTGTAGGCAAAAACCGCTTTTTTCAAAAATTGTTTTCCAAAAACCGCTTTTTCCAAAAACTATAATAGAACTTTAATATAATAGTATAGATTAGTACGTCAAATCTTCATATGAGAATGGAATATATATGCGAAATTACCTCATCGCTTAGCTCGCACGTTAAGTGGGATTGGTAAGGTTGAAAAGCCTCACCAAATGATACTATCTCCACACTTACAGATTTTTTCGGTCGAGGATGAACACCTGCTGCATCCCTGTCGATCCTTGTTTCCGTATAAACTTTGGTCACACTTACAGATTTTTCCGGGTGAGGATGAACACCAGTCACACCCCTCACGATGCTTGTTTCCATAGAAACTTTGGTCACACTTACAGATTTTTCCGGGTGAGGATGAATACCAGTTGCATCCCTCTCGATGCTTGTTTCCGTAGAAACTTTGGTCGCAATGTCTATTAGGTCATTCACACAAATCACAGGCAATTGAGAGGAGAAATCACAGGTCCAAAAAAGAAGAAATCAGAGGTCCAAAAATTCCAGATACAAAATAGAAGAAATCACAAACAAAACAGAATCTAGGGGAACAATGGGTTTAGAATGGGTTTAGGATCGGACTCGTATACATACAATTTCATATACAAATCAGGTTGTTTTTTGAGCATCATATCCAAGAACATAAATGTGTACTATGCTGAATCATACAAGAACTATTGATCACAAAATCATAGAATTTCATTATGAAAATAAACCCCTTTCTGTTCTTAATCTTAATTATAACCCTTTTTTACCCATCTTTCACATTTGAAATCAATGTGGTAATGCATCAATTCATTTGTAGAAGGTATCATACAAGTGTTTTTAAAGCTTACTTCAATACAGTTCTAGCACTGCTGCATGGATACTTGACTGTGGATCCCTCCCCTGGGACTTGTAAGGAGTGAATTGTTGTTGATAGTTGAATAAATTTACTGTTTGGGAGCCCATGGGAGCATTACTTTGCTACTGTGCTATGACATGCTGCAAATAGTTTTGCTTCAAGGCTTCAGGCTTTGTGTAGTTAGTTTCTTAGTCTTTCTCCCACTGATTTTGTGGTAAGGGCACTCCAACTCTTACCTAGTATTGTACTCCCTTCAAACAGAACGTTGATGGGTCTCTCAGGTGGCACTATTAGTGGTGTTTTATCATTTGTCATGCACCATCCCCTAAATCCTTGAATTAAATGTTAAAAGTGACAAACCGACGCCGACTATAACCCATAGCCTTCCAAGCTAACGATGTAGGTTTGATTCATGCTACCCGCTCTACATACCCTTGTATATATGTATTCTATTATCTTACTATATTTATATATTGTTAAATAGTCTAACATAAGTTTTCACTTGGTACTTAGGCAAAAATGGTTTGCTCTTATGGTAGAGATTCATTGATAGGATGTTGTCCTCATTCAGGCAAAGGCTATGGAAAGATACAGATTTGTTGTATACTTGTTAGCCATGTGAAAACCTATATTTGTTCTTAGAATTCGGTTATTGTTGTGCACTCAACCTATTTAGGTGTTCTGTGCTTCTTCATGCATTTTATCCCTCATACTTCCATAGCATACTTAAGGAGGTGAATTGTTTTTTGCATGTGTCTCATCTTGGATAATATATCAAAGTGCATCTGATGATCATGTGAATGAATAAAAGAAAATTGTTTTCTCCCTCCATATATCCTCCAGATTTGAATAGAATATGGTTCCAACAAACCTAATCAAGATATTTAACTCATACCAGTTACAACTTACAAGAATGTTTGAAATGTGTTTGTATGCCAATATTTACTAAAAAATCTCCCAACTATCAGCAAGACTAAAATCTTGAGTTGTTGCGATATCCTTTCCAATATTTGGGTTCCCGTCAAAGGATGACCATGAGTGAGGTTTGTATCCATTGATGTCTATGTCCCCCACATGATTATCTTAGTGGAAGCAATGTGCAGGATATCCACATTGATTTGATCAACCATCTTCTGCAAAATTAGAAATTGCAACTAAAAATTGACTTTCTTTCAGATTAATTTTTTGAATTTTGTGAATTAGAAAAAAAATGTTTGTCTGACACAAGTAGGATAGTGCCTACATTCAGAAGCTTGTCTAATTTAATTCATTAGTGATTACAGGTCAAGTCTTTTAATCTTTTAAAGTTTTACTACTTTTGTAGATGATTATTCAAGGTAACCTAGAATTATTTGATGAAATTTGTACCCAATTTCTATTTTTGTTGAATCTTATGCTCCAGCTGAACTCAACTTAATTATCCATTAAGCCTTTGTAGTGAGGTTGGGTGCAAAACGGTGAATTTTTTCCGTCTATCTGCACTCTCTACATCAACCGCTTCCAACACAAGTTGACGAATCTGTTGGCCACAATTTAACAATTAAACGCTCAATAAACTCTTTAGCAAACAAAATTTTCAATTGAAAACAGAATACTTTTAACTAACACATACCTTGTACCATTAATGTACTAACAGAAGCAATTCAGAGAATCAGAAAATTAAAACAATACATACACATAAACGGCAGATCTCGACAAAGAAAAAGGCACATGAATGAAACAACAGATGAACTTAGAATCGAGATTAATGGAGATATGAAAATAGCAAAAAAGAAGTGTTAGTTAAACATAAGGCAAGGACTAACCTGTGTGGTTTTACCACTACCAGTTTCACGGACAAAATAAGCGTTTGATGTCCTCGAGTTCTTTCAAAAACTCTTCTTTCTAATGCCAAACTGGTAAGGTCTTCTTCTTCTCCAATATATCGTAATAACGATGCGAGTAAGGGGGTCCATTCCACCGGTTCACCAGAGGCAATTTTATAGCTGCAATTTGGGGAGTTGGAACTTCGTGGAGGTTGAGGCGGGAAGTCGTGCGAGATAAAATAGCTAAGTGAGGGGAGAGAAATTTGGAAGAGACGTGGGAGAGAAATCAGGGTAGGGGAGAGTGAGTGGGCTAAAGGAGAGGCCGGTAGTTATAAGGTTTGGGCAGAATGAATTTGAACGACCCAGATCAAAAATTGAATAATTTTTAAACGGTCTAGATCAACCCAAAAGTTTGTTGACTCGTCTCCATCCATATATATATATATATATATATATATATATATAATTATCATTTTATCAAATTCAAATTTAATATTTGAAATCATGTCGACACATAAAAACAGAAAAAAAAGAAAATGATAGGAGTACTTGTGAGTTGTGATGATTAAAAAAAAAAGTAGAACAAACATAGTCGCTTTTTGATTGGTTCTATAATATATTAACAAAATGTACTTTCTAATATAAAATTAAATTATTTAATATTTAATTTATTCATTAAGTTTCGTTCCCATGTTAAATCGAGTCAATACAGTTGGTTCATAAATTTATTCAAACTCGATTATTTAACCAAAGAAGACTGATATTTTGTCTAAGGGACTGTTTATTGAACTTTTACCCGGTAAGTATTTACTGATTTACTGTATCTTATCAAATGAACATAACAAGAATTAAGATATTTACCTAGTAAGAACGATGGAAAGGACCGAGAGTTTTACCCGATAAGTGAAAGTGACAACAAAATAAGCGCTTATCAGATAAAGATGTTGAATACAATGTCATTTTTATAAACTAAAATTGTAGCCAGTAAATTAAATAAAAGTGTTAACTATAACCAGTAAATGTTTACCGGATAAACGTTAGGTAAATGGAGTCTAAGTTATCAATTTTGTTCTAGTGACGTATATTTTAATCATCTATAAAAAATGGTCTTCAGCACATAGAAAAAAGCACATAGAAAAGAAAAGTGAAAAAAAAGTTAGCTTTCAATATCGAAAAGCAGTGCAACAAAATTTCAAAGCAATTATTTGATACAAAATTTTCAAAATAATCATTTATATCTTTTGAACAAGAGTTAAAATGTAAATTTGGTACATATGGTTTACATAAATTAAGAAGTAAAATCTTTAGAAAAAATTAAGGAAGGATATATTTTGGTTTCATTTTCATAATGGATATAGTTCTTCTTAATTATGTCGTTAACCAGAGTGTCGTTAGTGAAGATAATTTTATCCATTAACCCTTTCCCTTCCTTTACTTTCATTTTTATAACCTATTTATTTTGTCCATCTACTTTCTTTTTTATAACAGACTTGGTTTCTCTATATACATTCTTTTTTTAGTAAACTTCACGTTTGTCAATTTCAACAGATACCGTCCCTAAACTTCGAAAACTCGGTTTGGTCCCTCACCTTTGTCATTTCACAACGGTTTTGGTCCCTTCCTAGCGACCGTTAACGTTTTCCATTAATCCCATTTAAATGAGAGGTATTTTAATCATTTCAAACATTTTTCTATTATGTCCATTACCATCCGGTTAAATGAGGGGTGTTTTAGTCATCATAAAAATGTTTAAAATGACTAAATACCCCTCATTTAATTGGAATTAACGGAAAACGTTAACGGATGAACCAAAACCATTGTGAAATAACAAACGTGAAAGACCAAATCCGAGTTTTCAAAGTTTAGGGATGATATCCGTTGAAATTGATAAACGTTAGGGACCAAAAATGAAGTTTACTAATTCTTTTTTATAATAGATTGGGTTCTCCTTTTTAATCAATAAAAACTTGACAGGACAAACATATATTTTCTAAATATAATGCGCCAAAATAATTAAACAAACTCAAATCAATTTGGTATTCAACCCAACTATACAATAATCAATTCATAAAATAAGAAAAAGGTAATAAATAAAAGTAGGTTATTCATTCACGGAAAATAAATATATACTAACTTAAAATTGCAATTAAGACAATCACGTTTAAAATTCATATCAAACTATTTTTTAGTATTTTTTTAATTGGAGTATCTAATTCAAAAAAGGTTGAAATATGTGAACAATTATTAACTATTAGATGTATTTGATCCAATAAATATGATTAACTTAATTTTTTGTGTTTTAAAGAATATAATAGTATGTTAAAATTTTACATTTTATTAAAAGTTTATTTTTAAAACTAAAATAAATTAAACCATCTCCAACTGAAAAGTGCTATAAATAACTAGTGTTAAATTTCAGCACTCAGATTTTCAATATTCATCGTAATAACACTAATAATATTCAACCGTTTAGGGCAAAGTTGTAACATTTTAATATATTTGACATATATTTATTAATTTATCATTTAATTATAAATATTTAATTAATTTAAATGAATTAATTAAATTTATATTTTTTATATCTTATTTAACTATAATACTATTTTATGTATATTAATTAGTTTTGGTAAATTAGTTAAACTTATACTTTTATATCTATTATCTAATATATTAGCGGGTATTTAGTTCTAAAATTTATTTAATTTTTAACTAATTAAAACTTACAAAATTATATTTTATATGAGTTAAACAATTTCATAGAATCTGAAAAAATTAAAAAAAAAATCATGGCAAATCTAAGCTTCAAAAACTCTACTTCCATGAAGTCGTTTAGTTTTTTATTGTATTGTTGCTTCAACGATTCTATATTTCAAGTACATTGATAGATTAATTTGATTGGGTTGAATACCCAATTGATGTGATTTTGTTTAGTTACTTTGTCCATTATAGTTAGAATATACATGTTTGTATTACCAAATTTTATTCATTAAAGAAAGCGACCAAGTCCATTTTAAAAAAGTAAGCAGATATAGGCAGGGACCAAATACGTTATAAAAATGATAGTAGAAGATAGGAAAGCTTTAACGGACAACACTACCCCGTCACTGACAATGTTCTAATTGACGACGTTATTAAGAGAGATCAAATTTGTTATAAAAATGATAACATATACATATTATTCATCAAAAGTTCTTTTCGATGACCTTGGTCGTTAATTTATTAAACCACACAACCAGATTTGCAAAGTCTTTGAAAAAATACTACCCAGGGTTCAAATCCAGACATTGTCAAAACCCTTGTAGCCATGGAGGTTCACCTGCGATGATTCCAGATCATTCGTGGTCGCCCGGGGATTAGTCGGTGCACGTAAGCTGACCCGAAAACCACGGTTACAAAAAAAAATATTTGAAAAAATATCATTATAAAAGGTAAACCTAAATAAATGAAATTTAATGTTACAATAACGTTGTATTCAAATTTTAGAAGGAAAGAAAAAGAAAAAAAGGGAATAAAAAGAAAAGAGAAGAATGGAAAAAAAGGAAATGAAATTAAAGAAAATAATTTTTAGAAATGAAAGAAAAAAGATGTCACTTTTATAAATATACTATTATTTATTTTGTAATGAAGTGTGTTTGATGGGTATGTCTGTAATTTTATAAATTTTTTTAATTTTTACAATTTTTTTTCCTTCCCTTTCCTCCTACATTTGGGAGGAAAATCAACAATCTTTCCTTCTTTTTCCTTCTCTTTTCCTTCTTAAAAAAACTTGAGAACACGATTTTTTTTCTTTCCCTCCTACTCTCCTTTCCTTTCCTTATGTTGTATTCTCTAATCATAGAAAAGAAAAGAAAATAAAAGAAATGGATGAAAAAGAAAGAGAGGGAAAATAACTTTTTCATTTGCTTTCTCGAAAAGTAAGGAAAATAAAGAAAAGAAAATAGTTTTTCATTGTCACGAACATGAGAGAAAAAGATGTAATTTTTACATATATACCCTTTAAAATATATCATTTATAAAGAAAGGTTAGGTAGTTTTGTACTTCTAATAAATTTTTTAAATGATTTTAATTCTTTTCCTTCCATTTCCTTCACTTTCCTCCCATGTTTGGGAGGAAACTTATTATTATTTTTCTTTTATTTCGTTTCCTTTCTCTCCTAAAAATGTTTCGAAAACGTGAGTTTTTTGCTTTCTTTCCCTCTCCCTCTCTTTCCTTTCCTTTCCTTTCCTTCATAAAAAAAAAGTTTTGTAATTAAAAGAAAAAAAACTCGATAACAATGCGTAAAAAGACTAATAATTTGGCGATAAGCAAAGGATCATGTGAAAAGTTGAGTTAACGGTGAGAAGCGTGAGATGTAGATCTGAACGGTTGATCTCTTTTAATCTCAAGCCCTCCTATAAATTGCAACTTAGAAGAGAATTGATCTAGTACATCTCGGTGCTTCTTATCTCGGTGCATCTCCTCCTAATGTACGTCCATTTTTCATCCAATGGTCGATAATCACTTCTCATGCTTCTCACTGGAACACAACCCTTTGACAATAAGTTTATATATATATAAATTGTCTCCCACAACCAACCAACGTTAAACCTACTTCCCTCCATCTCTCACGCCCATTCACTTTCAGCTTCGTCGCCAACAATGGAGATGGAGATGGAGGAGAAGGAGAAAAACGAGCAAAGAGTATTGCAAGACGATGAACCTGAAGTCAATTACAGAGGAGTTAAAGCTATGCCCTTCATCATAGGTCTGTGTGTGTAATCAATTTCATATGAACTTCAATTGCTCAAGCTGGTTACACGTACTTGGTGTTCATATCAAAATTGCTTAATTTGTAGATTAGTGAAGTAATAAATTTCGATTGAATTGTGTTAGGAAATGAGACATTTGAGAAGCTCGGAGCAATCGGAACCATTTCGAATTTGTTGGTGTACTTAACCACAGTGTTTAACATGAAGAGCATCACAGCTACCACTCTCCTCAACGTCTTCAATGGCACCACCAATTTCTCCACCTTGCTTGGGGCGTTCCTTTGCGATACCTACTTCGGTCGTTACAAAACCTTGGGATTTGCATCGATTATGTCCTTCACTGTGTGTGCTTATCCTGCTAACTGTCACCTAATACGTTAATTTTTTGATTTGAATGTGTTCTGATGCTCGATTTACGATCTATTTTAGGGCTTGCTTTTAATAGATCTAACCGCCGTGTTCAAAGGACTTCATCCGCCGGAATGTGCATCAAAAGAAGGGAGTCACTGCACCAGCGCCACACCGTTGCAATTGCTATTTCTACTGACCGGATTCGCGTTGATGATAGTCGGAGCCGCCGGTATCCGGCCGTGTAATCTCGCTTTTGGAGCAGATCAGTTCAATCCAAACACGGAATCCGGTAAGAGAGGGATAAACAGCTTCTTCAATTGGTATTTCTTCACTCTGACCTTCGCACAGATGGTGTCGGTTACTCTGGTGGTTTACGTTCAGTCCGACGTGAGCTGGTCCATCGGACTAGCAATTCCGGCGATCTTCATGTTGATTTCGTGTTTCCTGTTCTTCGGTGGTACCAAAATCTACGTGAGAGTGAAACCGGAAGGAAGTCCGTTCACGAGTATGGTGAGGGTAGTGGTGGTGGCGGTGAAGAAGCGTCGGTTGAAACTGCCGCAACAACCATCACTGTCTCTTTACAACTACGCACCACCGAAGTCCATTAATTCATCTCTGCCATATTCGAATCAATTCAGGTATCACCTTCACCATTCTTTTGCGTGTTCTTCGGATAATAATTGACTTCAACAT
Organism: Arctium minus; assembly: GCA_954870635.1. Taxonomy (NCBI): domain Eukaryota; kingdom Viridiplantae; phylum Streptophyta; class Magnoliopsida; order Asterales; family Asteraceae; genus Arctium; species Arctium minus. The sequence continues at coordinate 22,887,537 of OX941081.1, read as the reverse complement.
TAAATTGTTGCTCGCAAATCAACCAGGAATCATAGAGAAATGTGCCAATTCACTCTTGTCCCACACTTAAATTAATCCAATTGAAAACTTCTTTCCATTATTTTATAACTTAGAAGTTAGATCTAAAGATTCCTTGGAAGGATATTTTGCAACCCTTAAAAATATTGCAATCCTTGCAACCCACATCTTAACCGTTGGATTCATGATCGACGGTTATTTTATTTTTATTTTTCTTTTTTTTAATTAAAAATATTGGGCCCCATATCTATTGTAACCGCCGATCATGAATCCGACGGTTAAGATGTGGGTTGCAAGGTTTGCAATCTTTTTAAGGGTTGCAAATTAAACAACCCCTATATATATATAGTGTTTGATTCATTTGAGAAATGGTAAATATATGAGAAATAGAGAAGTTTTCCTAATCATTCATATGGTTAAGATCGGATTTGACTAGTCAAATATTACGGCTTTGATCGGTCAAAAGTTGCGGCTTTGACTGGTCAAAAGTTGCGGCTATCCCAAAAATAGAAGGACAATTTCGTAAATTTTACAAAACACACGGGATGTGTTCATATATGAACATGTATAATTCACATATGAACTATATGTTCATATATGAACCAGTGCAATTCACAACTGAACTCTTTTAACTGATTCATATATGAATCTTTGTGATTCATACAGATTCATATATGAACTCATCCCGTGTATTTTACGAAATTACCCCTCTACTTTCTATAGACCACACAAGGAATTATTCGATGCTTCGCGGTCAAAGCCGCAAATGTTGACCAGATGAATGGCTAAGATTACTTCTCTATTTCTTAAATGAATCTCTCCCTATATATATATATATATATATATATATATATATATATATATATATATATATATATATGCATTCATGCTTAAAATAAAGTTCCCTTATCATCATTACACCTTTTTTTTTAACCATGATATCTGATATTTAGCTGAAATCTTTATATATTTAAATGGATAACACTCTCTATCAACAACAATTGATAGTCTTAGGACTCGTTTATCCGAACACTTAGGTAAACATTTATCGGTTAAATTCAATGCTAACATTTACTTTATGGGGTAAGATTTTAGTCCATTAAAACGGTATCGTAGACAAAAATTTATCTGGTAAGCGTTAACTGGGTAAGAGTCATCACCTTCACTTACCGGGTAAGACTCTCGACCATTTGTTTTTGCTCTTACCGGGTAAGATGATTGGTCATTGTCATATTTATTGGTTAAGATAATATAACTTGGTAAGGTAAGCGCTCCGTAAACGACCCTTACTTTATGCATTGATTGATGACCCGGTAATTATGGTTAGGTTTTATGTGGTTGACACGTTTTAAACCACAAATGAATAAAAAGGAAGCAAGATTGAAACAGAAGTCCGAAAACTGTGGATTTTTACACTTGTTTGTCTAAGATCAATCTATTGGAAACAAGTCTGAATGCATATGTTACACTCAATCATTAGGCTTTTTCGTGTCAATAATAGACTTAGTTTTTTTGATGTCGACACTTTCTAATTGCCTTTTCCATGATCAAGTCCTTAAATATCTTATCACTACATGTTTAATCCTTTAGAAGAAAATTAAAGACTTGCACTTAATGTTCGTACTGTACACGCTTTTAGTTGTGTTGTCAACTTCAACACTCGCCAATAATGATCGATGCACACCATTAAATTAACACATATTATATTTTTGTGGATGAATATGTGGTGGCCAATGATCAAACCCGGACATCATCCACCGGACTATAGGAAATCGTCATTTTCCTCCCTTATAGTAGTTGTGTGCAATGAGGACGCTTCGAGGATTGATGTATAATACCCTTTAATGATATACGTTTTTTGGATTTATTAATTATCTACCAAAAAAGCATGAAAGTGATGGAACAATTGATTAATTTTTAATCTTTACATATAATTGCATTTACATTATACAAACTTCTAGTGTCGATTTGACCCCTAGAAAAAATCCAAAACGTTCTACTTTACAGAAGGATGAAATGGGTAGAAAATCACCTTTTATATAAGGGTCAATATTTTATTTAAGTCATTTTCTTTTCAGGGACTACATGTGCAATTAAGTAACAAGTCTTCTTGTAAGGCTCATTGAGCACAGTTGACCATAGTCTTCACTATGGAACATCACGTACAAAATACAAATTCCACGTAACAAGTCAAATTTCAATCAGCCACCTTTGACTAAGAGGGTGTTTGATTTTTTGTCGATTCAACTCTAAATCTATTAACTTGTCTCTAACATTAATCCGTATGATTTAAAATCAATTGTTATATGTGATTTTTTTCATGAATAGACGGTCAGAATAATAAAATAATTATTTTAACCATCTGTGTATATAAGTGTTAAATGAAAATAGACTATTTTTAATAAATATTTTAAATGACAAAAGAATAAAACAATATGAATTATTCAAAATAACTTAAATAGTATGAATTCAACCATGTCAATACTTAATAACTTCAAATATATTAAAAATAACTAAGTATCATTGTTTGATTACATCATTTGTTGGTAAAATATTTATTTCTCATTGAGATATGTGATTAAAAATTGTAGGCAAAGTAATCTTATAATTTTTTTTTTAACTTAATACATTAAGATAGGATTGACTAACTTACCACAATCTCTTAGTATTAAGTTAAAATCAAACACTTGAAAACAAACCCTCTCTAAAATTGATAACCCAAATAGTAACATTATTGGTATTCCATTCAAAAACAAACTCTCCGTTCTCCATTGTGCCTGACCTACAGAACCTTAAAAAATGATTTTTTAGTGTTATGTACAAATCCAATCAATTAACACGCACCTTTCAATTAAGGTAAAAGAGTATGTTGAGTTTTTAAATGTGGTAGGTGCATGCATGCTCTTGAGCTCTTCTATCATTTGATAAAATGTGAAACTTATTTGAATTTTTAAAGAAAAATATTCCTATATATTTATATTTTATTATAAAGTATTTGAGTTTTTATTTTTAAAAACTCTTAATTTTTAGAGGATATATACAATTATTAAAGCTTTAAATATAAATCTATAATTAATGCATACAAATTTTAAAAAAAATTTATTTTGCTCATTTACAAAAAAATAAAATAAAAGCTTGGAAGGTTTTTAGAAACCTATATATACTAGAAGCGTATTCGTGCAATCCAGCGAGATATATCACGATTTTAATGTTTCATTTTTTTGTCGATTTACAGTATGATTTTGGATGGTTTTGAGAAAGTGATAATGTTTTTTTATAAATTTGTTTAATTTAGGCTTAATAATATAATGTTTTTTATATTAAAAAAAATAAGTATTTTGTTAAAATTCAATGATTATCTTATATATTTTAATGACATCTAGAAAAAATAACCAATTACATATTTAATAATATAATTAAAACAAAATTATAGTAATATAATATATTAATTAATAATGATACATGAAAAGGTCTGCATAAAAGGAAGGTCCTGCACATATCAAATTGGTGGGTGTTAGAAGCATGCAGTAGTAATATGTATCTCGTGCTTTGATACTTGTAAATTAAGAGATTTTTAAAATCTTGCATAAAATGATGGTACCTTGTGCCTAATAATTTGTATTTAAGAATTTTGTATCCATGCTTTATAATATAGTATAGATATAGATAACTCTTCCAAATAATCGGATCAAGTTAAGGAAACTCTATACAATTATCTAATTTTTTAAAAATCTAAATATAATTAATTTTTTAATTAAATAAATGAATTCATAAATAATGAGTATAATATATATTTTTTTAATTTGATACTCATGCATATCAATATACTATCAATTTTTTAACAGTATTTTCAAATTTTGATCACGAATATATTCATACGTGATTATATATTTATACTAACATATTTACTATATTATAAAATATTTATTTTATATTCTTAAAATGTATTAAAATTCATGTTTTACATCTTATTACTGTATACATACAAACTTCTTAAAGTTTCACATTTGCACTCGATAAAATTTATCTAATATAATTGTTGACTGATAAACATATTAAAATACAAAATAAGCATAGAGTCTTAATAATACGTTCAAAAATACTATATAAAACTGATAACCAACCGAAAACTCTCTTGTTCTCTTTAAACCATAAAAAACCATAAAATAAAATTTAGAGAACAGAAAATAAATTGAAGCACGAAGTAGGATTGAGACTTGACTTCAACATCATGATGTATTGCATTGTGTACATTCACTTTTAGGGTATATATATATGTGTGTGTTTTTAAGGAGTTGGTTTCTGGTAAGAATAGTAGTTATCGTAAGAAAAGTAAGGAGATATCTCTATCATTGGGTCAATTTTAATTGAAGATCAATTAAAAATTATTTTCTAAGCTAATTAATGAGTTATTTTGAAACTTAATTTGAACTATTAGATCTAACAGTAATTAAAAATGATCAAATGTCTAAATCTCTTTGTTATAGTTCTCGCCTTCACTCCTATTCTCAGTATGTTTGATGGTCTGTGTTTAACTGAGTTCTCTAATTAACACTTACAACAATTAAATACTGATTTATCTGTCATATTGGATTTCTAAAGATTATTATTATTAATCGGATGACATTTTTGCATATCAGTTTCCTTAACAAAGCGGCAATCGTGAGACCGGAAGACGAAATCAAGCCAGACGGGTCGGCATCCGACCCGTGGAAGCTCTGCAGCATCCAGCAAGTAGAAGAACTAAAATGTGTATTAAAAGTAGTACCCATATGGGCTGCAGCCATCACATACTCCATAGCCATGACCCAACAAACCCAATACGTCGTCTTCCAAGCCCTTCAATCCGATCGACGTTTCTTCAACTCCAAATTCCAAATCCCAGCTGCTTCCTACACCGTCTTCACCATGCTCACTCTTGTCATCTTCGTCCCCATCTACGACCGCCTCCTCGTCCCCCAGCTCCGCCGCATCACCGCCAAAGACGGCGGCATCTCCCTCCTCCAGAGGATCGGGTTCGGGATATCGTTAACGGTTGTTGCTTCACTTGTCTCGGCTTTGGTGGAAGAGAGACGGAGGAAGCTGGCGCTTACGCAACCGACATTAGGGTATGAACCCCATAGAGGGGAGATCTCATCAATGTCTGCATTTTGGCTAATTCCGCAACTATCCTTGGCTGGATTCGCGGAGTCGTTTACTTCGATAGGTTTGGTGGAGTTTTACTACAAACAGTTTCCGGAGAACATGAGAAGTGTCGCGGGTGCGTTTTTCTTTTGTGGGATGGCGGCATCGAGTTATTTGAATGGTTTTTTGGTGACGATAATTCACCGGACGACGGAAGGGGCGGCCACCGGAAACTGGTTGCCGGAGGATCTGAACAAGGGTAGATTAGACTACTTTTATTTCCTGATAACTGTATTGGGGGTGTTGAATCTAGGATACTTTCTGGTGTGTTCAAGGTGGTATAGGTACAAAGAAAGTAGCCGTGGTGGTACAGTGGAGATGGAGAAGAAGGCTGAGAAATATGCAGTTTGAAAAACAATTAATTAAGTTGATATATATATATATATATATAGATTATATATAAAATGTAGAAGTTTGAATTATATACGAGCCTTTTCTAGCTTGCGTTGTGTGATTGTGGTTAAGGTGTAATGAAATGAGACAAGATTTGTAATACAAAGTAATAAAACCTTAGGGGGAATTCCATTCATTTATGCGTTTTGTTCATTCATAAGGAATTTTAGTTCCAGTTCGATGTATAATATGAAATTTAAGGGGTTGTTTGGTTTATGGAATTGGAATGACTAACCCATGTTTGGTTCACGGAATGAAAGTGATGAAATTCTACCAATTCCATTGAATTCAACAATTTAAGGAATTCATCGTTCCTTGTCTTAAGTGAGGGAATTTAATTAACCAAACACGTGCTCAAATTTCATTTAAATTTCTTCAAAGTCAAATTCCTTCGATGGATTATGATTCCACCAAATTCCATTCTGTGAACCAAACGTCCACTAAATTCCTTGGGTTTTGGTAAGGAATTGTAATTCCATTTCATTTTATATATATATTTAGAGAAAGACTATTATACCCTTATATTAATCTAATCTATTCCGCCCCACCAATGACGATGGTCAGTTGGTCACCACCACTACCGTCCTTGCTGCCACCGTCAATGCTACCATCGTCACCGCCACCATCGCCACCGCTAACACTACCACCGACATCGTTGCCAACATCAATTTTATCATTTTATATAGTATTAAAATATGGAATGTTATGAAGGGTACTTTGGCAATTTATCACTATTTTATTATAAACTTTGAAGTTATAGTTAGCGAATGTTTTGACCAAAAAATGCTTTAAGGTTGGATCATGAAGCTATCAACTAAAGATTGAACCTTCAAGACATTTGAAAATAAATAACACAAATAATTTAAGAAATTCTAATCGAGTCTTGAACATAGATGAAAAGAAAATAAGGCTAAAAGTACTTTGTGTGATTTTCTCTCATTCACCTCATGATGTATACAAAACAACTTTATATAGGGCTAGGAACTAGCTGCACATAAAATAGAGGACTACCAACTAAAGGGGAAACTTAAAATAAAAAGATAGATATGCCCCTGTGAAGGCTTATCTAAAATATATACAAGCTTATCTTATCTAAAAATCTAAACACCCCATCCCCTCTCAAGATGAGCCTGCAAAGACATCTTTGAGAGCATCTTGGCCATTAGAGGAAGAAGCTTGTATTGAGGCAGAGGCTTCGTGAACATGTCGGCTAACTGATTGTAAGTACGAATTGGAAGCAAATTGATCGTCTTATCAACAACCTTTTCATGTATGAAGTGACAATCCATTTCTATATGTTTAGTGTGTTCGTGGAATGTTGGGTCAAAAGCTAGTTGTATTGTCGACGTATTATCACATAACATTAATGCAGAACCATTATATGACATGCCCAAATCATGAAGTAATTGTTGCAACCAAACAAGTTCAAAAGTAGTTGATGCCATAACTTGATACTCTGCTTCTGTTGAAGAGCGAGCTACCACGGTTTTTTTCTTAAATCGCCAAAAAATCAAAGAATCACTAACAAATATGCAATATCCTGTGATTGATCCTCGAGTGTCTGGGCATGTTGCCCAGTCTGAGTCAAGAAAATCCTTGAATTGTGTCTTTGGAGTTAAATCTCCAACGCAAAATGCTCTCAACTTCATGGTTGACTAAGCAGAAAAGAATATCCCTTGACCAGGATGAAGTTTGAGGTATCACAGATTGTGTCTCACATAGATGTGGGGTTCTAGGAGAACTCATGAATTGGCTCAATTTATGAACTGAAAATGTGATGTCATGTCTAGTTATAGTTAAGTAGATCAAGCGACCAACCAGTCTCCTATATTGTTGTGGATCCCGATACAAACAACAATTCAAGAACATCTTCATAGAAAGTAGAACAAAGATGAATGATTATAGTGGAAATCGATCTTTATTCATGAAACAGTGAGATACAATGGAGTTGAGAGGATAGATCACATTAGTCATCCTCATATTAGATCTCTCTCTCTCTCTCTCTCTAAGCTCTTGAGGATGACTCTTTCTCTAACCACAAGCTCTCTCTCTCTCTCTCTCTCTCTCTCTACATATTATGTGTGCACGTTATAAATGAGACCCCCAACACTTTATATACTAAGGCCCAATACAATGACTAGCCCAAGCCCATTACAACATTAATGCCAATTACATATTACAAGGCTAAAGATGACTTTAAAAAACTTTCTACTTACTTAGGACATTTACCTAACAATTGTGATGGATAATAAAGTAGTTATCCTTCATCACTTGACAAGCGTGTCGTAGCGTCCATTGGAGACTTTCTTGGTTTAGACCCTAACAGCCCTGAATCTTCAAGCAATTGTAATGTATAATTTCGCTGACAAATAAGAAGTCAATCTCTTGATCTGGAATTTTCTAATCCTAAAAAGTACCTCAAGGATCCCAAATCTTTAACTTTGAATTGTTGACTATTCTTCATTTTCACTAAATTAATCTCATTTATATATGTGTCTGTTAGTATTATATCGTCAACATATACCAACATGGCAACATATGTTGACCCAGAGCCTCTGTAGAAGAGGGAATAGTTTGCTTTGGACTGTTCAAACCCTTCTTGTGTTATAAAGTTTGTAAATTTTGCATACCATTGACGGGATGCTTTCATTAGACCATATAAGGATTTATGTAATTTGTAAACTGGATTTATTAGTGATGAGAATTCCTTCTTCATATCATACCCCGGAGGAATGTCCATGTACACCTCTTCATGTAAATCTCATTTAAGAAATGTGTTATTTTCATCTAACTGGAACAAGGGCCAATCCTGTTGGGCAACTAGTGAAAGGAGTACCTTTACAGTGACCATTTTCTCAACAGGTAAGTAAGTGTCTATGAAATAAACCCCTTGAGGTTGTGTAAAACCTTGGCTACTAACCTAGCTTTATAATGTTCTATATTACCATCGGTTTTGTGCTTTATTTTGTGCATCCAACGACATCTCACAGTAAACGATACTTCATGTACCATTATCTTCCATTGCTTTTAGTTTGTTGCTTATAGATTCTCTTTATGATTCATGTTTGGCAGCCATGTGATAGAATCTAAGTTCTTGTTGAGAAGAAATAGCCATAACATAATTCTTAAGAGGTAGAAAGTTTGTCGTATAACAAATACTTCGATAAGAAATATGGCTTATTTGATGATACAGAAGATTTGACCAAGTTGCAATGATAGTCTTTTAAGCATGAAGGTTTATTATTAATTCTCGAAGATCTTCTATTGTTGTTGTTGTTATCGCTCATATCCGATGTCAGATCAATTAGTTCTTTTGATGAATACATGTCAAAAGTATTATCAGAGACATCAATAGGAACATAGTGTTGACTAAAATGTTCATCAATGATAGCCTTAGGAATTACAATCGAAAGAAAAGGATTAACTGGCTCCTTTTGAAGAGACTGATGAAAAGGAAACACTTTCTCATGAAAAACCACATCTCGAGACATGAAAATCTGATGAGTTTCCAAATCATAGAGTTTATAGACTTTCATACCGACAGGATACCCAATAAATATGCATAGTCTAGCCCGGGGATCAAATTTGGACCTATGCGCCATGTTGGTAGAAGCAAATGCTAAACATCCAAAACCATTAATAAAGAGTAGTCTGGTAGATAATGAAAGAGTTTCTGGTAAGGTGGTTGATCATCAAGGATTTTAGCAGGTGTCCTATTTATTAGATATGTTGCTGTAAGAACACACTCGGACCATAAATTGACAAAACTTTGGATTGAAAGAAAAGTGTAGCACCTTAAAAACATAATAATAGGAGAAATATTCCGGAAAATGGGTAGAAATAAAACTTCCAAATACCACAACTATAACCCATAAAAGGGGAAGTTTGTACAACCAAAACAATAGACATATCGAGACATAACAGTAACAACAAAATTAATCTAGACTTTGACTACTAGATTAACAAGGGTGTGAATATGTCTCCAAAAATCTCTCTTCTCAAAGTCCCCAAAAAATCCCGACTCTTCAAGTGCTCCTAAATCGCATGGTCGGCCAAATCAACACGTCCTAGACGCACTGCTAGTGGGACCTGTAAGGCAAAGTACACAACAATAAGTGTTAGGTGAGGGCCTAGTGAGGTCTTATAAGGTTAAACAAGTTACAAGTGAGATAATAATTTCATAAATTAAATGTTACTGAATCCACTTGATCGTATAATTACCAACTTTCAACTTGGCAAGAATGTCCTACACCTTAACATTAACACACAAGAGACACCTCCTGAAAGGTATAGGGGAGACCTGTTTCCATCAAGGTGACAAGAACACGTGAATGAAGTCACCTATGATGTTATTGGGTTACACCTCAAGTTCCAGTTTTAGTTCACATGCCATCAAGACATCACATCTTCAAACCAACTCATGCCTTTATTGCCTACTTCGTAGTGTTACACCTCAAGGACTTATCGGACTTTATTGTCTACCCAATCTAGATGAGTTCCACCTCAAGGACATCAATATCCTTTATTGTATACTCACTAGTGGCCCAAAACGGCCTATCAAATATGGACATATAACCCATAAAATCTAAATCCCCATGGACGAGGAGATAGACACCAAAAACATACCAATATGATCATGTATAAGATTTAATAACCATAACAAGTCATCTCAAATTTATTTCCCAACATTATATACATGGTGAAATCACATAGTACAATTTATTTCTATAGATATATGTCCCACCTCTTTTCTTTCAACCTTATGGTTAAGGATTTCCAAGGAAAATACTTCTTATATACTAAAGTATGAAACTTGTTCATTTTCCCTAAATTTAGGTCTAGGCTCATAAAGCTCTAGTCCTTGGATCAAAAGTCCAAAATATGTATAGAACCAAGTTACATGTATATATATGGAGCTCATTGAATAAAGGGTTGTTGAAGAAAACTCAAATTTAGTTAAAGTTCATGAAACCCTTATTTAGATTAAAAACCTCAAAACAATAAAGAATCCATAGTTTAACACAATGTGAGCATTTAATAAGATGATTACATAAAGGAAACTGACCTAGGGGTTTTGTAGATGTAACCCCTAAAATAAATGGAACCCTAGAAATATGGGAGTATAGCTTGAGATCTTGGAGTAATAAAGGAACTGGAACTCTTGATGATTTGACTTTGAAGAGGAAGGACTCTTAAATGTGAAGCATTAAAAGCTTGGGTATCCTTGAATTCTTAGAGTAAATGAAAAGAGAGGGAGGAGAGAAATCATCCAAGATGATAGAAAACCCTCTAAGATGAAGAAAATCTAATGTCACGCTCTAAACCACACGACTTGATCGATTTTAAACACACAGGGGCCGGGGCGTTATTGCTCAGCGATAATGACACACGACACAATCGCGGGGCAAGGTCGCCCAGATTGTACCGTGAGCGAAGCAATCCCCGCAGGAGTGCCCCGACGATTATGACATAAGTCACTCTCGCCGGCATTCTCGCCGCCGAGGTACCGAGAGGAGAGGGGGTTGAGAGACTGTGACACCGCGGGTATTCCATATAGCATTCTCGCTGGCATACTCACCCACGATGCCCCGAGTCTGATTTTTTCACGGTTCGATTCGATTTGACCCGAGTCCAAGTGACCGATGATACACCCCACCCCTATGGGCACCCTTACGAGACTTGGCATAAAACTTCGAGTTCTAGGTGCACGAATACATATCTATACACATATGATAACATATATATACATAGATGTATAAGTGAAGTTATGGAACCATGGTCTCTATAGATAAATTAATTCATTAAATCTTCCCCAGCGGTAAATTAGAGTTCTTACAAAAAAAATTGGGGTGTTACAAAAAGCGCCCTGGCCACATTTAGCAAGTGTTGATGTTTTATCTCAACAACAGAGTTTTGTTAAGGTCTTTCAACACATGAATGTTGGTGTAAAATCTCTTTATCAGCAAAGAAAGTTGTTCCAATTCCTTGGCATTATGGAACCAAAACCTTTGATTTTTGTCTCAAACTGATTGAGGACCATTTCATAATATCTGGGTATCACATATTGAACGTCAACCTTGTTTTTTTATTAGATAGACCCAAGTAAATCGGGTATTGTCATCTACAATCGTCACAAAATATCCAAAACCAATGTGAGAAACATGGAAAGGACCCAGATGTTGCAATTTATAAGATCAAAAGCATTATTGGTCCTATTATTATTCGATACAAAAGGGAGTTTTCTTTTCTTATTCAATGGACATACCCAAGACGACTTATTATGAATGCTAGAAGAATTTGTAACATGCAATTGGCACTTGATTTTGTTGATCTTCTTGGTAGATGGGTGACCAAAACGTTAATGCCACAACTCTAATGAAACTGCATTAATAGTGATGACTGAAGTAGTAGGATGCTTAATGTCAAGCACATAAAGCCCTTCAATGTTTCTACCATTGCCAATTGTCTTCTGCTAAATATCTGCTAGTCCAAAACACATTCTTGGTAAAACTGTACTGTAATTCTCTTGTTAGGCCCCAATGTTGTAACACCCGTAATTTTCGGTAAGTAAAGGTCACCCGGACGTTTTTGCAACTTGTAAATGGTGTGATTTATGTTGGGAAAACATGACTTAGGGGTTGTTCGGAAACGACTTAATGGGCTGTATAACAGATATAGCTTATTCGCTCAGCCATATCTGGTTGTTCGGTTGGATCTTATTGGTTCAGCCGATGGTTGAGCGAATCAACTACAAAAACCAAGTCCTATACACTCAGCCACTAAATTACATTAATTTTTCATCAACTACCCTTTCTCTCTAACCTTCTTCTTCCTTTTTTTCCTTCTCCAGACTTCCATCAAAGCTTTTTGGTTTCCATCGAAGCTTTGCTCTCCATCAAAGATATATTTTGGGTTTTCTTTTTTGTTGTTTTGTATCCACCTGTAGCTGTTGCCATCAAAGCTTTTTGTTTTTTTCTTTTGTTTTTTTTTTGTTTTTGGGTTTCCTTCCTTCCTTCCTTCTCAGACTTCCATCTCCAGACTTCCATCAAAACTTTGTTGGGTTTCCATCGAAGCTTTGCTCTCAATAGAAGATGTATTTTGGTTTTTTTTATCCAACAACTTCCCCCTTTTGTATCAATGGTTTATTATTTTAGGGTTCATGTATTTTGGGTTTCTTATTTGTGGTTCATAAATTTGGGTTGTTTTTTTTTTATTTAAGGGTTTTTTTGATTTTATTATTATACTATGTAATAAGATTGATCTATATAAATTTGTTGTAAAAGAATTGTTTTACTATATGTTTGTAAGTTTAATCTACATTTGTTGTTGTTTTGTAAAATTTCATCAACAAATGTTTAATGTAAAACAAAAGGGTAAAATGGTCATTTCTGACATTCAGACTGTTTATTCAGCGCAACAACCGAACAACAACTTTGCTGTTAATATACAGACAACTATATCCATACAGACAACTATATCCATACAGGTCTTAACAGAAAACGAACCGAACAACACCTTAAAGTCCCTTAGAGTATTGGGAGTCTTGGCATTGAAAAAGTAGAGTTTCGGAGCTTGGTACGGGCACAACTACAATGTCCGACGACTATGACAATTTTATAGTCACGCTTGGCAAAGTAGCAACAAAGATCAGAACATGGGGGAGAGTGTGCGACAATGACTAGCGACATTGCCCAAGGCATTGTCGCCTGGTAATGTCGCACCAGGGGGTGTGAAGGCTGTTAAAATCAGGATTTCAGTCATTTTTCATATTTCTCACATCTAAACTTCTCCCTTTCTCTCCCACAACGTTCCTCCACCTTCTATTATGAACCAAAACCAATTTTGGGGCTTTTCTAAAAGGATCAAAGTGTTCCCTCTCCATATTATGTTAATGGCTTCATCTCTTGAAGCAAAATTAGGCTCTCGTCTCCAACACTAGAGATTTGGGGTTTATAAGGTTTTGCCTGAAACCTAAGTGGTTTTGGAGGTTTTGGATTAAGGATTCAAGTTTCTTCAAGGAAGCTCGAAGAGGGGTAAAATCATGATTTAGCCTAAATCTAGCAAGGTGAGTTCAAGTTGATTTGTAAAAACGTTGTACATGCCAAAATATCCACTTTAAAGTATTTATGTGGTTTACATGAAACTATCAATTGTTGGGTTATTTGTTGGATTTTGATTATTTGAGGTGTTTGACTTTATAAACCTTGTAAAACACCCACATTTGTGCATTTTGATAAATAAGTCATGCATGAAAGTGTTTCGATAATTTATTGCATAAATGAAGATTATTTGGGTCAAAGTACATTTTTGGTATTTGTTGGAAATATGCATTGTTTATGAAATGGGACGTTTGAAAGTACATATGTGTGAGTCCTTTGATTTTTGGTCATTCCCGGCCTTGTGAGTATTTTGGAAATTGTAAAACCTTTTTGGTTTTGGCCGAAGGCCAATTGTGATTTGAGAGACAAAGATTTTTTTTGGGAAAAGATGTACTTTGGTTTATGTAACTTTATTGGCTCGCGTATTTTAGCCAAACGTTCATTATGCCTTTTGGGGCTTGGTTTATACTCAAATGAGTCTTTGGAACATATGTTCAATTTTGGTAGCTCGCTAAGGAGCCTTGGACGTATGGTGTACTTAGTTGCATCTTATTGAGAGTCACATGTTTTGCATGCGTTAGTTCATTCATTTGAGTCATTTAACATTTTAGACTGTAATGCATTGGATCCATAGGTATATGAGTCAGTCGGTTGGTTTAGTTAGGGACTTCATCCCTGTTTTGGGACTAGATTTTTTTAGGGAAAAAATGTATTTTGGTTTATGTAACCTTATTGGCTCACGTATTTTAGCCAAACGTTAATTATGACTTTTGGGGGTTGGTTTATACTCATATGAGTCTTTGGAACATTTGTTCAGTGGGTATCTTGTGGTGGTTGCTCGGTAGGGAGCCTTATACGGGGATCCATGGCTCTATGTGAAGCTCGAGAATATTGATAAGTGGTTTAACTTTGTGTTCCCGCTACATTCGATGGAATTCAGATCTCCCCCATCACCGAAAGGTGTTGTTTTGGGTATTGAGATTTATTATCCATGTTTTCGGTGACGTTTAGTATATATGGATTCTTATCCATGGTCTATGGGTCGAGTATTATGCCCCACCCGTGTTTTGGGTGTTTCGGGATATAAGGTTTTATCCATTCTTTTCATAAATTGGGAGTTCAATTTCTATTCCCGTTTTGAGTGAGTTTAGGTTGCATCACTTCCTCAAAGTATGTTTTGTATTGAACGTCCATTCTTTAAATCATGCGTATTATTGGAAATGAGTCATTTTCATATTTAAAGTAAATTGCCTTGAAAGATTATGATTTAAGTTACATTTTTTCCTTTTTCGATATATTTATTCATGTTGAAAACTCTTGAACTCACTAGGCGTTATCCTAACCATTTTATTTATCGGCATGTGCAACAGGTTCGGGTTGGAAATAGTTCTAGTGACACTGTGTAGAGAGGTGTGCTAGTTGTGTGCTCGAGAAGTGGATATCTTAGTGAAGTCTTCCGCATGTGTTTCGGGAAGAGCAACTTGTAGTTGGGATTAAGTAACACGCGGCTTTGGTCTAGTCCTTGTATAAGACTGGAGTTTATGTTTATTGAGGTTAAATAGAGAATTTTATTTTGGAGATTTATCTTTTACTTGATGTAATATCGAAATTTTAATTAGTTGCTCTTACCAAATTTGAGGGTGTTACAAGTTGGTATCAGAGCATAAGTTTGAGAGATTTAGGTGTTGATTTCGGATACCTAGACTCAAACTAGTGTTCTTCTAAGTATATGAAAGTGAGATTGCACTATTAGACACTCTAATATAGGATATTTTGAGGTTATTAGAGATACTAGAATCGGGAAGCACGACAAGGGTTGCAAGGACAATCATATATGGTAAGTTCAAAATTGCACCTGACCAGTGTCATGGTGAACTTACATGTTACATGTGCGTGCTTGAATCGCCTTCATGTGATGACCGAGGGGGTTATGGATGAATTTCTGAGGAGTAGTAGCTAGAAGAAGTTGATGTTTATAACATTGTCACTTAGAGAGACGGTTAAGCATGAGTAATACATTAAGTTGACCATTTTGGGGTCGGTTCAATTGGTTGAATTAGAACCATAGGCCTATTGAATCGATTTTATTTCGAGAAGAAATTATAGGGTTAACCAATTTAGTTGCCTATCGTTACCCTAAGATGTTGAGCGCTCGGGTGTCGGTAGTGAATTGATGGGCTTGGTGAGCAAATCCTGAGACTTTGGGTTTCGACCAAAATTCATGCACGAAATCTATTTCTAAAATAATTTTGCATCAATTATTTCTCGTAGTTCTCAAATCATAAAGTGGGTTATATTATGAAATTTTGGAAAAATGGTTAGCACGCACCAGATTTTAAACCGTGAGTTTAATCATGCATGAAATTGTTTTATTGCACGTGGTTGAAAATTTTTATTGAAGATCTCTTCATCCCTGTTTCTTGTCTAACGCTATTTTCAGACTTTATAATATCCGTGTTTTAATGTTATTTGGGGTATTGGGCAAATAACTGTAAAATTTTAACCTTGACATTAGATCTCCTCCACGTATGTTAAGGTTATAAAGTAAAAGTTATTCCCATGTTTTTGCGTCCGAGTTTTCGTGGGAATTTTAGTCTGTACGAGTTTGTTGAGTTTTATACGGTATTATTTTACGACGTTTTTCAATGCGTGAGTGAACTTTGAAATGCGTACATTTTGATTACGTTGCATGTAAGTTTATGAGTTTATTGAGCGTCATGTCTTGTGCAAGTTTTGTTGAAAAGTGTCACTTTATATTACTTTGCGATAAGAGGGAAATTCTTGGAATTATGACATCTTAGTCATAACTTCGTCTTATGATTTTATGTGGGAAACGAAGATTTTGGCACCGCTCGATTTTTAGTGTCATTATGTTTTATGAAAATTTTTAGTTGGGTCTTATGGAGTTTCATTTTATGACATTTTGCGTCGCGTAGATGTTTTGAAACATGTATACTGAATTTTTGTGTGTGTCAACTTACGAGTTGTTGTTCAACGTTATTGTCTCCTACGAGTTTTGCACTTTTATTTTCGTAACCGCAAGAGACGCCTTGAGAGTCTTGATATTGCATTATTGCACTTTTAAGTTTTTATACAAGTGTATTTTGTTGTGCATTGCATGATAGTTGAACTGATTTATACTTTGGTGTCAGTGAAACTATGAAGGACCTATGATGGTTCGTGTTGAACTTTTGCTTTATACCTTCTTCGGTTGTTGATATTGCAATTATTATTTCACGCAAAACGTATTCTGGTTTATTGGCATGCATGACATTGTAGACACTATTTTAAAACATAGAACATATTGGCGGACCGGTTTAAAGTTTAAGGCCGATCTAAATTATTTTACACTTCGACTAATCGCATACATGTTTTGCCATGTAAAATTTTTAGAAATGAACTCAGGCATGCAGGTCTTATTGGCAAGTTTTCTTCCATGACATAGTGTGGTTAAATGAGAAATTTCTGGAACTTGATTTTGTAAACTTCTTCTTCGGGAGTTTTGTACAAACACTTTGTTGCACATTGTTTTAATGCATACAAATTATTTCACGTATACGACATGAATCGATGCATGTTAGGACCATAGTGTCTCATTTGAAAAGTTTGTTGCGCATATTTTGTTATTGTCATTATTAGCTTGGGTAATGGTCAAATGGTTTTCGAAATGGTTTTGTATGTGTGGCGTTATGACCACTTTGCACAACTACTGAGTAAGTGGTAGTGAATTTTTACACGTATGATTAATTGTTATAAAGATTTTGAGTTTGAAAGTCTTGTAAAATTTCAATTGACATATTTGTTGAGTCCTATAGTTGAAAAAAAAACCTTGAACTCATTAGAGCCATAGATTTAAACCCCTATCGTGAAATGAGTTGTAATTAGGGACTAGAGGAGCCCTTGGGAATTGAAGCGTCGGATGATTCGACTTGTGGTCAGTTTTGAATTTTGGATTTCAGTTTATGAATTGGTGCACGCATGAATGATTGAGGTATTAGATTCATGCTCCCTCCTAGTTAATTAGGTGGTAATCTTTCCGTTTCGGTGAACCTTCGGGTTAAAGCCTGGTGTGGCTACTTGCGCATAGTTGGATTTGATTCGATGGACTATTCGCTTGACGACATGTTGCGTGTTGGTGGTGTACCATCTTGAAGAACCTTCGCGAATAAAGGAAACATTGTGGTTCGTTGTTAGAGATGTAAGATTGGAATTTTAGTGTCATGATAAGTGTCAACTTTAATTCGACAATGCAAATCCGGAATGAAGTAATTAACGGTACGCCCATGGATGCGATATAGTCGTTTTGAGGATAGGTGTTGACACTCGAATTTGAGGACAATGACCGTTGGGGGTGCTTCAGTGCACTTCTGATGAATCCTGTGTGATCGCAATTTATGTGGAAACTTTAAGGGCATTAGACGTAAGCAATTAAGTATCGATGATTAAGATTGCCTTGTTATGGTAAAGGTTTGTAGAGGTTGATTATTGGATGTTTGAGTATAGTTTGGAGTTGCGCAATAGTCGAATTGGAATAAACCGACTCCTTGTAGATCGTATTGGCACATCCCTTGAAGGAAGGCTTTGCCAATTGCAAGGGCGAATTACTAAGGAATTTTGGGGATTCTTTGGATTTTGTGTCAACCATTGGAATTCGGATTCAGAATCGTGTTGAGCTAGAATGAATTTGTCAGAGAGAGGTTGAGGTCACAAGCTACCCAAGAGGTAGTAGGTGTCACCTAAGGTTGGGAGGCAACCGAGATCGCATGGTTGGAAATTGCCCCAGTAAATTTCAACGTTCACACTAGTAGGAGTGTAGCGTATCAAGACGGATATTGGATGTGAGAGTTTTCACTAAAATCAGTAAGACAGTTGCGTCAGGAAGTCATCAGGTTTTGGCAAAAGGATGAAGTGGATTAGAGACAATCCCTTGGGAAGGGAGACGATCAATTTAGGAGAATAGCATCTTTGAGGTCTATGATTAGTTCATTACCTTCTTGGGGACTGAGGAAACCTGATAAGTGCTAAGGGTGGTAATGAAATGCCTTGGATGAGAAATATATTTCGAGGACGAAATCGTTCTAAGGTTGGGAGGATTGTAACACCCGTAATTTTCGGTAAGTAAAGGTCACCTGGACGTTTTTGCAACTTGTAAATGGTGGGATTTATGTTGGGAAAACATTACTTAAAGTCCATTAGAGTATTGGGAGTGTTTTGAAAATGTCGAGTTTCGGAGCTTGGTACGGACACGACGACTATGACAGTGTCATAGTCGCACCTGGTAAAGTAGCAACAAAGATCAGAACATGGGGGAGAGTGTGCGACAATGACCAGCGACATTGCCTAGGGCATTGTCACCTGGCAATGTCGCACCACGGGGTGTGAAGGCTGTTAAAATCGGGATTTCAGCCATTTTTCTCATTTCTGGCATCTAAACTTCTCCCTTTCTCTCCCACAACGTTCCTCCACCTTCTATTATGAACCCTAACCAATTTTGGGGATTTTCCAGAAGGATCAAAGTGCTACCTCTCCATATTATGTTAATGGCTTCATCTCTTGATGCAAAATTAGGCTCTCACCTCCAACACTAGAGATTTGGGGTTTATTAGGTTTTGTCCGAAACCTAAGTGGTTTTTGGAGGTTTTGACTTGAGGATTCAAGTTTCTTCAAGGAAGCTCGAAGAGGGGTAAAATCATGATTTAGCCTAAATCTAGCAAGGTGAGTTCAAGTTGATTTGTAAAAACGTTGTACATGCCAAAATGTCCATTTTAAAGTATTTATGTGGTTTACATGAAACTATCAATTGTTGGGTTATTTGTTGGATTTTGATTATTTGAGGTGTTTGACTTTATAAACCTTGTAAAACACCCACATTTGTGCATTTTGATAAATAAGTCATGCATGAAAGTGTTTCGATAATTTATTGCATAAATGAAGATTATTTGGGTCAAAGTACATTTTTGGTATTTGTTGGAAATATGCATTGTTTATGAAATGGGACGTTTGAAAGTACATATGTGTGAGTCCTTTGATTTTTGGTCATTCCCGGCCTTGTGAGTATTTTGGAAATTGTAAAACCTTTTTGGTTTTGGCCGAAGGCCAATTGTGATTTGAGAGACAAAGATTTTTTTTGGGAAAAGATGTACTTTGGTTTATGTAACTTTATTGGCTCGCGTATTTTAGCCAAACGTTCATTATGCCTTTTGGGGCTTGGTTTATACTCAAATGAGTCTTTGGAACATATGTTCAATTTTGGTAGCTCGCTAAGGAGCCTTGGACGTATGGTGTACTTAGTTGCATCTTATTGAGAGTCACATGTTTTGCATGCGTTAGTTCATTCATTTGAGTCATTTAACATTTTAGACTGTAATGCATTGGATCCATAGGTATATGAGTCAGTCGGTTGGTTTAGTTAGGGACTTCATCCCTGTTTTGGGACTAGAAATTATTTATGGCTAGCGGTAGCTTGAGGTTTAGATTATGGGTGGTTGAACTCGATAACCGTGTAACCTTTAGTGAAGGGCTCGAGGTATAGATCGTGGGTGGTTGAACTCGATGCATGTTTGTAATCCAATCAGGTTATTCATCGTTGAATTTAGTGTCCGCTTTTGAAGTCAAGTGAATGGTCCCCAAGTCATGTTTTTATGTAAGTTTGTGGTGGTGCTCTGCAAAGCCATATATAGAGCTAAGTCTTGCGGTGGTGCCCATGGTGAGCCGGATACGGGGACTTGTGGCTTTTGTGGTGACACTCATCTAAAGGTCGAGTAAACACTAGGGTCATTTGGGTATCTTGTGGTGGTTGCTCGGTAGGGAGCCGTATACGGGGATCCATGGCTCTATGTGAAGCTCGAGAACATTGATAAGTGGCTTAACTTTGTATGCCCGCCACATTCGATGGAATTCGGGTCTCCCCCGTCACCGAAAGGTGTTGTCTTGAGTATTGAGCTTTATTATCCATGTTTTCGGTAACGTTTAGTATATATGGATTCTTACCCATGGTCTATGGGTTGAGTATTATGCCCCACTCGTGTTTTGGGTGTTTCGGGATATAAGGTTTTATCCACATTTTTCATAAATTGGGAGTTCAATTTTTATTCACGTTTTGAGTGAGTTTGGGTTGCATCACTTCCTCAAAGTATGTTTTGTATTGAACGTCCATTCTTTAAATCATGCGTATTATTGAAAATGAGTCATTTTCATATTTAAAGTAAATTGCCTTGAAAGATTATGATTTAAGTTACATTCTTTCCTTTTTCGATATATTTATCCATGTTGAAAACTCTTGAACTCACTAAGCGTTAGTCTAACCTTTTTATTTGTCGGCATGTGCAACAGGTTCGGGTTGGGAATAATTCTAGTGACACTGTGCAGAGAGGAGTGCTAGTTGTGTGCTCGAGAAGTGGATATCTTAGTGAAGTCTTCCGCATGTGTTTCGGGAAGAGCAACTTGTAGTTGGGATCTGTCCTATTAATTCTTTATAACGCGCTCTATTTTTTTTTTGATAAGTAACACCCGACTTTGGTCTAGTCCTTGTATAAGACTGGAGTTTATGTTTGTTGAGGTTAAATAGAGAATTTTATTTTGGAGATTTATCTTTTACTTGATGTAATATCGAAATTTTAATTAGTTGCTCTTACCAAATTTGAGGGTGTTACAAATGCACTAAATGAAATAAGATTGAAGCTGAACTCGGGGATGTACAAGACATATTTAAGTACAGGATTTTTTGTCATACTCACATCTCCAATCAAGTGAACGACAATATGATTTCGATTAGGCAAAATTACCTTGATGTTGTTAACGTTTCTGATGGTAACAAGCACCCTCTATCATTACATATATGTTGTGTGGGTCTTGAGTCCAATATCCAGACCTTTGAAATATGGGGTTTTGAAAGGAAAGACATGGAATAATATATACCTTTAGGATCGTTATTTGAGGTTTGTCCAGAGAGAGATGATATTAGCTTATGGCATTGGGCTGAAGAGAAACTCTGGAATAGTTCTGTGAGGTCTCCTTATGTCTGACAATCGTTGCAATCATCTAATGTTACATTATTGACCTTCTGGGTTGTTTTGAACCCTGTTGGGAAGCCATGTATCTTGTAACACTTTTCAATTGTGTGATCAGATCTCTTGCAATGAACACAGAGTGGATGATCTTTCCTCATTCCTTTTGCATATTGAATAGCCCCAGTTCCCTGTCCTCTAGGTAATCCCTTGGACGATTCATTATCTACAGATAATGCAACTGCTAATTAACCATTTCCTCCATTGCCTATGTTTCTTTGCCTTTCTTTTTGTATTACCAATGAGAAAACTCGATTGATGGGAGGAATAGGGTCCATTAAGAGGATTTGTCCTCATATTTGGGAAAAAGACTCAAGAAGCCCCAACAAGAAACTCATGACATATTCCATCTGAAAGTAATTGTTCACTTAATTACAACGAAAATAAGGCATGTAGTTTGACACTTCCTCCCACAATGATTTCAACTTGGTGAAGTATACACTTAATGTATCTTGGCCTTGAGAAAGATTCATCAATTCTTATCGGATCTAAAATATTCTTGGGCCATTGTGTTATTGAAACCGATCTCTAAGGTCGTTCCAAATCTCGGCAGTTGTGTCCATAAAAAATGAGACTACCAAATTTCTTTAGATACCGAGTTCAATATCCAAGATATTACCATATCATTGATTATGGTCCGGGAACTTAAATTTTATGGATTAGAGTCATTAGGTTTTGCAATCTTTCCATTGATGAAGCCCAATTTATTCTTTGAAGAAAGTGCGATTGACATAGATCTGCTCCATGCAGTGTAATTGTCACCAGTGAGTAATTGAGAAACCAGAACTAATTTAGGATTATCTACGTGATTGATGAAGTACAGATCATTGATTGGATTCGAAGTATTTGTTGTATTTTGGATCTATGTCTTTGATGTTTTTTCTGCTTCTGCCATTATTCGTTTAGAGAGATTGGATTACGAAAAATCAAGGGATTAATGAAGTTCTTGGAATCGCATAATCGAGAAAATCGAAGGTATTGTTGGAGTTTTGGATCTGTGCACAATCAAAAAATTTGTTTGGTTTGAACGATTTTGTCTATTTTGCTTCTGATGTGAGTGCTATATAGAATGAGGAAACCAACAAGACTCTCAGATACAACAAAAGAAGAAAACATATTTGATTTCCTTCAATCTTGTGCGTTCTGCGTTGAATCGAGGAACAAGTCAAATTCTACGAAGCAACCAAAGAAGAAAACAGATTTGTAGCGAAAGGGATCAAATGATGAAATCACAATTGATGATGAAATTAGAGTTTAGCTCTGATACCATATAAGAACTTCTAATCGAGTTTTGAACATAAATGAAAAGAAAATAAGGCTAAAAGCACTATGTGTGCTATTCTCTTATTCACCTCTCGATGTATACAAAACAACTTTATATAGGGCTAGGAACTAGTTGTACAGAAAAGAGAGGACTACCAACTAAACGGGTAAACTTAAATCATAAGACAGATATGCCCCTGTGAAGACTTATCTAAAATATATACAAAGCTTAACTTATCTAAAAATCTAAAAATTGGTGAAGCAGAGAACTCCGTCAAGGGTAAAAACTATGGATGATCGTAAGAATCGTCGATGCACTATGGACGTCAATAATGTAACACCCCATATTTTGTACAAACGGTCGGTGAAGGACCAGGGAAAGCGGTCAATAAACAGCTAGGAAAACTTGGTGAACGGTCAAGAAAACGGTTGATGAATGGTTGTGAAATGGTCGAGAAATGACCGGGAAAATGGTTTGTGAATAGCCGGAAAAAGGTCGAGGAACGGCCGAGAAAATGGTTTGTGAACGACCAGGAAAAAGGTCGAGTTAATGCTCAAGGAACGGTCAGGAGAACGATCGAGAGAACGGTCGAGGAACGATCGAGAGAATGGTTGAGGAATGTTCGGAAAAACGGTCGGTACGGTTGAGACTACAATGTCCGGCGACAATGCCAATGGCATAGTCGCGAGCGTGTTTGAGGCACAAAATCTGATTTTCAGGTTGTTCTTCTTTTGGCCATAACTTTATCATTTCTAACCCGATTGAGGATATTTCAGAGGCTATGGATTCGTATTTCAAAGATTTTAAAGGTGGGAACAATAAGGATGAAGGTTTCCTTGAAGATTTGGGTCTCTAGAAGTCGAAAGGTAAGCCTATAATCAACCATTTCTTAACCTAGGGTTTGTTCTTTTCACCTTAACTCTCATTTCTTCTCTTGGATTTGTTTGTATATGTTTTGGGAGTAAAGAAGATGTTCTTGAGAAGGTTTATACCATAGATCTAGAAGTTAGCATGGAGATCTAAAGTCTTCATCTTTTGAAGCTAGATATGGAGTTTGGAACCTAGGTATAATCTAACCTAGCAAGGTGAATTCAAGTTGCTTTGTGAAAAATATGTACATGCCAAAATTTGTATTTTGAAGTAAAAGAATGTGTTTATTTAGTAATATCAATGTGTTGAGTATTTGACGAATATTTCATATTTTGGTAAAATGGGTTGAAAAATCTCATAAAATGATATATTTGGATTTTGGATATTTTGTCAAGTAAATCTCATAAATGTATCCTTTTGGTGATTTATTATACAAAGGGAGTCTACTTGATGATTTGTGCATTTTGGTGTATTCGATCTTATAAACCATTTGGAAAATGCACAATATCGTGCTATGAGGCATTTTAGAAACATAAGGGTATGAGTTCATTTGGAAAATGGTTTGTCTCAACCAATAATGAATTGTTGGGTTAATCATATCTTTGAGATATATGTTTACATAAACGCCGGTTAAATGCGTTTTATTTTTCGAGGATCTTTATTTGATGGTCAAATGAGTTTTGAACATTTTATCTCGGTTTTGAATTAAAAAAGTCTTGAGGACATTTGTCCGGTTTTAATAACTCAATGTAGATCCCCAATTATGAATTGCATTTATTGCATTTTATTTGTAAATTACATGTTTTAAGGTTGTTGGACATTCTTTTGGAGTCATGTAATTTTAAATTGTGTTGCATTGGATCCATAGGCACATAAGTCAGTCTTTATTTGATGGTCGAATGGGTACTATGGGGTTGGACTCTGGGACTCATGTTTTGTGACCTTAAACTTTTCAAGTAGGCACTAGGAGGGTTGAGTCTGGAGGTGCTACATCGGAGGTTGTCTGGATCTGATTCTTAACAAGAATAATAAAACTCATAAACAATATTAAAGAAGTTGCGGAAAAACACTTTAATATTCAAACTATCAATGTAACAGTAAAATATAAATCACAACTTGTAAACTTTATTGAATGATTAAAGTTACAACCTTTAACACAAAACCTCAATCTTGATGAACAGGCTCACCAAGACGAATTCTACTTCTCTAGAATTAGGATTGTAAACCTTGAGGTTAATTCTCTCTCTAAAACAAAAACTCAGAAATCTCTTATATGCTAACTATTCTGAATACATCTATACATATACTGAAAATAAGAGATAATTACAAAACTTAAAAGATCTTCAGTATATTCTTCCATAATTATCTTCAAACCTTCCATGATTATCTTCAATCCTTAATCTGTGCGTATCTTGATTATCACATAAGCAGTATTAAATCATAGCAGCATTAACACTCTGAGCAGTATTAATCTTCACCAGCAGCACTAACTATGCTCAGCAGTATTAATTTCTTCAAGCAGTATTAATTTCTTCAAGCAGTATTAATCTGGCTCAGCAGTAGTATCTTGTCTCAGCAGTAGTAACCATGTTGTACTGGCAGCAGTAATCATACTTGATTAAATCTTCAGTTCCCAACAATCTCCCCTTAACTTGACTTTTAGAGAAAAGAAGTCAAGTTCTTCAGATGCTCCCAAAACTCTATTGCTCATAATCCTATATCAGGATTCAGCCCCAAACTTTGATTAATAATTCTCTGAATCAAGTATCTTGCCATTGCAGAATCTGGTGCACAACCTAGCTTTTTCTTCAACATAGCATGCAGCTTTAACCTGCTATGGTTGTAAACTCTATCCACTAGGAAGTATTCAAAGTGACTTGTATCCATAGCCAGTGCATATACTCCACTTCTTTCATACAGAGTCCAGTTGTTGATGGTTTTGAAAACATTTCTGATAACATGCTGAACTTCCTCTGGCTTGAACAACATGCATAGATATTCCATCACAAGTTTTGTAACTGGTATCCCTGGAGCTTTCAGTTTATCAGCATATAGTTTCATCCCCACCTCAAACATTTCCTCTAAGTCAGATATGGAGCATACTCTTACTATCTTGGCCCAAGTAGGATACACCTCAAACTTTTCATCCTTCCTCTCAAGCCTGATATACTCCTTTCCATCTACTTCCATGGTATCCTAATGAGTAATCTCAGGAGGCTTGACACCAACTGGTTCAGCAGTTATAGGCTCAGGCACTTTCTCCATCACCACCATGTACATATTTACATCATAAGTACTGGATGGTACTTCCTGAGATTGAGCTTTCTTTTCATCAGACTTAGGTGTCCCTTCTTCTTCAGCTACCTTTTGTTCTTTCTCAGCTTCTTCCTCAACCACTCTAGGTTTCTTAACAAGTTTTCTTCTTGCCATCATTTTTGTTCTTTTCAAAGTCTTCAAACTTTCACCTAGAGTAACTTCCTTCTTTGGAGTTTCTTGATCATCAGGAAAGGGTTTTTGTATTAGACAGTCATGACTCTCTTTCATCCTCTTTTCCACTTCAACTCTGGCTTTGTCATTTCCTTGAAGCTTAGTCATCTCTGCATCATACAACCCTTTGATTTGATCAAATGACATTTTTGTGAACATCTCCTTTTTGACTCCCACAACACCTTTGAGGAAAGTGATCATCTTCTTTCTCTCTTGAGTGCCAAGGTAGGTCTTTGAAGGTTGTCTCTTCTTTGCACTCTTTTTGATCATCACAGGCTTCTTTAGAGTTGCAGATTTCTTCTATGCTATCTCTGTTGCCAAACTCTTTTGAAATGCTTCATTAAGCTCTGCAGCTAGAGCTCTTGCCATCTCCCTATTCTTTTCCATTTGATCTTTTTCTGCTTGCTCAAGTTCTGCCTGAATCTTCTTAGCTAAAGCTTCATCTGACTCAATCAGCTTTTGCTTTTTAAGTGGTTGGTCAGATTCCACTATCTTGGCTTTGCCTTTGTCCTTGCTTGCTACCTTCTCAACACTTGCTTTCTTGATAACCTCAGCATTGTCTTTGATGACAAATCCTTTGGCCTTTGAAGTGACCTTAGGAGTATCATGTTTAGCCTTGATTAATGCTTCAGCTACCTCAATTTCTTCCAAATTGCTGCTAAGGAGGTCTGTTAATATCTCTTTAACAATTTATGCTGCTTCATTTATTTCAGCAGCATTAACTGTTTCTGCTGCTTTGCTTGCTTCAGCAACATTAACTGTTTCTGCTGCTCTATCTGTTACTGCTGCTACTTCAAACACTGAATCTGTTTCTACTGCTTGTACATCAAACTCCCCCTCAACTCCATGTATCTTCCTCTTATTCTCAGCATTCTCCATGTTGACCTCAGCTTCTGACTCCCCCTTTTTGGGAGCATCATCCACTGGGTTCCTTCTTCTGAGTACAAATCTTTGCTTCTTCTTCTTTTGAATCACTTTCTTAACCAACTGCTTTAATGTGTTGATTTCTTCTTGCTGGTTGATGATGACCTTCTTGAGTTCATTTACAACCTGCTTCTGAGAATCCAGTTCAGTTGCCATTTTGGACATGGCTGAAATCAATTTGTGGTAGTCATATCTATCCTCACCTTCTCCAGGAGTGTTACCCCCTTTTGAGGGATCATTGGAACTTTTAGTAGTAGCACCCTCCACCCCCTTGGTTTCTTGGCACCTAGGACCTTTGGATGATTGCTCACCCAAAGTTGCCATGGGGAAGGTCTTAGTGATGTTACCACTGGCCTCCTCTGTGCTAGCAGGAGTAGTGGAAGCCTTCTCACCCACATGCTCATGCATCTCCTCAGTGAGAACCTCCTTGGGGTTGGGAGACACCCTAGTGGTTTCCCTATTGATATTCTCTAATAGAGAATGCTCCATTAGAGGGCTTTGAGGTTCTGGGTTTGAAGGAGGTACAACAAGGGAAGGAGCCTTGTGTACCTTTCTCTTAGCATAAGTTTTGGTTAAAACTGGTGTTGGCTTATGAACAAGGGACTGAGGAAGTGATATAGTGGTTGAAGGTTGGGTTTGGCTATCAGTGGGATGGTCTTGTGAGGGCCTTGACCCTGATGCCATACCTTCTTGGTTGTGGGAAACCACCATCATTGTAGAGAACAATGGGGTGTCAACTCCTTCCGAGTCCTTGGCAGATCTTTTCATATTTGAAAAGACCTTGCCCTTAGGGATTTTAGGTACATATACCTCATTAAACTGAGGTATATCCGTCAATTCAGTGGTGATAACTGCCTGGACAAATCTTGGATACATATAGAAACTCTTTTTATTTTCCAAGTTTGACACAAGGTCATTGAAAATCATTTTGGAGAAATTATACTTTCTGGCAGTGGACAAGCAGACCAAAGCAAAAGCAATGGTACTACTGAACTGACTCCATCCAGTAGTTTTTCTAGAAATACAGTGCATAAGGGTATGAACAAAGAACCGCCATTGGGGAGAAAAGTTAGCTTTGTAAAATTTGAAAACACCCTGTTGGCCTTCATACCCCATTCTTGTGAGATTGGAAAACAAGTCCTCATTAGGGATAGAGGTAATACCTGAGGCATCGTCTAGACGTAGACTGATGTGAATGACCTCTTCAGTGACTATCAAGGGTTTGTCACACACCCTTGTCTTGATGAACTGCACACCATTTTCAGTAACAGCGGTGGCATTGGCCCAAAATTGCTTCTGGTGCTCGATGAAGATTGGTGGTGACATAGTAAGAGCATAAGCTATATGACTGGACTTGAGAAAATCAACTATTTGATGGAATCCAGCAGCCTGCTTCGGCTTTTAAAGCATTGCGATCTCGTTGTGTTCATCAATAAACGCCATAGATGCCATCGGTCTTGAGGATTCTTGACTGAAACACACTGGTTACTTGAGAGAAAAGAGTTAGAGAGAAGATGAACAGTATTCAAAGAGTCGTTGTGAGCTTTTAGGCGGGCAAAGAGGGTATTTATATGATTCGGGAAAGAAGCAGTATTAACCCTATTTTCAGTTAAAGCAGTACTAACCCACTGGCAGTATTAACTGAGAGCAGTATTAACTGAAAGCAGTATTAACTGAAAGCAGTATTAACTAACTAGCAGTATTAACTAACTAGCAGTATTAACACATACCTGAAGTAGTAACTCAGACTAGCAGTAGTAACTTTGCACTGGCAGCATTAAAACTGCACTGGCAGCATTAACTATACTTACATTGTTGAAGCTTGTGTTAGTCTGAGCAGGGCAATAAACTTCCTGAGAAAGATGATTAGTAGCACCAAACAAATAACAGGTATACAAACACTTATTAAACATGAGCTTATTCAGAGTTGATCATGCCCACACTTGTGATCAAGAAAGTGAATCTTCCCACATCAAAAGCTTTAGTGAATAGATCAGCAAACTGATTATCAGTATGAACTTTAGCAACTTGAATAAGCTTCTTTTCATTGCAGTCTCTAATAAAGTGATACCTGATTTCAATGTGCTTTGTTTTGGAGTGCTTGACCAGATTGTTAACAATGCTAATAGCACTGCTATTGTCAATGAAGATTGGAGTGTGAAGAAAGGTTACCCCATAGTCCAGCATTTGATTCTGAATCCATAGAACCTGAGAACAGCAACTTGCAACAGTAATGTACTCAGCTTCTGTTGTGGATAAGGACACTGTGGTTTGCTTCTTACACTGCCAAGATACTAGTCTTGCACCCAAAAGTTGACATCCCCCTGAAGTAGACTTTCTATCCATATTAGCACCACCCAAGTCACTGTCTGAATATGCAATCAAATCAAAAGTAGATTCATAAGGATACCAAAGACCTAATCTAGGTTGCCCTCTTAAGTATCTGAAAATCCTCTTAACAGCTTGAAGATGTGACTGCTTTGGCTTGACTTGGAATCTAGCACACACACACACTGGAAACATGATATCTGGTCTTGAGGCTGTGAGATACATGAGAGATCCAATCATTGATCTATAAAGATGGACATCAACATTCTCCCCCTCAAGATCAGCAGTGATCTATTTGTGTGTTTCCATTGGTGTGCTTGCTGGCTTTGAGTCTGATAGACCATACTTATCTAGGATGTCTTTCACATACTTTGATTGACTTATGAAAATCCCATCTTTCTGCTGTTTCACTTGAAGCCCAAGGAAGAAAGTGAGTTCACCCATTGAACTCATTTTGAAGCTCTTGTGCATCAACTCTTCAAAGTCTCAACACATCTGATCTTTTGTGGATCCAAATATGATGTCATCCACATATATCTGAACAAATAGGGATGTCCTTCTTACTCCTTTTAATGAAGAGGGTCTTGTCAATTATTCCTCTTTCAAAACCATTCTCCAAGAGATAGGTAGATAGAGTATCATACCATGCTCTTGGGGCTTGATGAAGACCATAAAGTGCTTTCTTCAGTTTGTATACTCTGTCTGGATATGATGGATTTTCAAATCCAGGGGGCTGACAGACATATACTTCTTCATCAATTGTACCATAAAGAAAGGCACTCTTCACATCCATTTGGTATACCTTGAACTTCATGTATGAGGCATAGGCTAGAAATAAACTAATTGCCTCTACCCTTGCCACTGGAGCAAACACTTCTTCATAGTCAATGCCTTCTTCTTGAGTGTACCCTTGTGCCATAAGCCTTGCTTTGTTTCTGATCATAATTCCTCTCTCATCCTTTTTATTCCTGAAAATCCACTTGGTGCCAATAGCTCTATGACCTTTTGGAAGGTCCACCAAGTTCCAAACTTCTTGCAATTTGAACTGCAGTAACTCTTCTTGCATAGCTTCTATCCAACTGGAATCTTTCATTGCATCATAAACCTTCTTAGGCTCAATATGAGATAGAAAGCAAGAGAGTACTGTATGTTGCTGATCCTGCAGCTCTTGAAGTCTGCTTTGATTCCTTGTTATCATAGGAGAAGAAATGTCTCCTATGACCAGCTCTGGAGGATGGTTCTTTTGAGTTCTAGTCTGATGACTAGGTTCTTCATTGAGTCCCACATCTAGATTTGAATCATTTAAGTCAGCTGAGGGAATCTCATCAGCTGCTTCTGGCTCTTCATGCTCTAAATTCTCCTCATCTCTTCTTTCTTCTTCACTCTGAATTGGTTCAGTAACAGCCTCCTTTTCACAGATTTCAACAGGGTCCATTGTAGGTATAGGAAAGATCACAGACTTAGGAATAATATCTTGTACTTGTTCATCCCCTGATCCTCTACTTCCTGATCCTGCATGATCATCACTACTGAAACCCAAAGAGTTAGTTAGTGAATCAATGTCAAATAACCACTGAGGACCTGAACCAATAGGATTTCGTGTGTTCTCATTGCATTTGACATTGTCACTTTCCTCAATTATTCTAGAAGAGGAATTAAATACTCTGTAGGCCTTACTCTGAGATGAGAAACCAACAAGAAAACCATCATTTGCTTTGCTATCAAACTTTCCTAAGTGAGTTTTGGTATTGAGAATGGTACAAGGACACCCAAAAGGTTTGAAAAATCCAATAAATGGTTTTCTTTTATTTAAAAGCTCATATGGTGTCTTATTTTTAGGCTTGACTACTAGAACCCTGTTTTGGACATAGCAAGCAGTATTAACTGCTTCAGCCTAGAAAGTAATTGAAAGTTTTGAATCAGCTAACAGAGATCTAGCAGCTTCAATCAGTGTCCTATTCCTTCTCTCAGCAACACCATTTTGTTGTGGAGTCCTAGGAGCACTGTATTGCCTCTCAATTCCATTTTCCTCATAAAAGGTGTTTAGGTCAAGATTTTTAAATTCAGTCCCATTATCTGACCTAATGACTTTTACCTTTTGATTTGTTTGGTTTTCAATTCTTAGAATAAAGGATTTGATCAGTCCACTTGTCTCATCCTTGGTCCTTAGAAAATATACCCAAATAAATATAGAGTAATCATCAACAATAACTAAGCAGTATGATTTCTTACCTATACTCATGACATTTGTAGGACCAAACAAATCCATATGCAACAACTGAAGAGAAGAGGAAATTGTGTTCAATTCTTTGGACTTATGAGAAGTTTTGTGTTGTTTGCCTTTGAGACAAGCAACACAATGATCATCACATGAAAAGACTTTTGAAGGCAGACCTCTTACAAGGTTGTTTTTAACAAGTTTATTCATTGTTTTAAAGTTCATGTGACACATCCTTCTGTGCCAAAGTGATGATTCATCCAAAGAGGCTTTTGAAACAAGACAGTTTAGGGATGAATCATTTGAAACATTTTCCATATCCAAACAATATACATTATCCTTTCTAGGAGTTCTTAGTAGTATCATCTTTTCATCAACTACCTTGAATCCAGGAGCAAGGATAATGCATTCTGAATCAGTGAATAATATGTTATGCTTTTTGTCACAAACCTGTGATACACTTAACAGGTTGTATCTTAACTGCTCAACATAGAAAACATCTTCAAAGGTCATCATACCTTTTGTTACATCACCCTTACCACTAATCTTACCTCCATCTGGAGTATTACCAAAGGCAACATGTCCTCCATCAATTTTCTTGAAATTCTTGAGGCAAGTCATGTTCCCTGTCATGTGCCTGGAGCAACCACTATCAACATGCCAGATGCTCTTTCCCTTGAGCTGCTGGTTGTCCTGCACATAAGATAAATCAATTAGTATTGACTGGGAACCCAAGCCAAAGTGGTCTTGGGTCTCTCTTTCTCATCAAAGTACTTACACTCCTTTTTGATGAGATTTTTAAATTTAGAGTCCTCTTGACTTGAGTACTTTGTCAAGATGAGTGGTCTAGAAGCACAAGCACTAGAAGCAGTACTAATTTTAGAAGTACTAACAGAGTTAGCAACACTAACAGGTTTAGCAGTACTAACCTTGTTAGAAGCACTAATAGAGTTAGCAGTATTAATATTTGATGAAGTACTAACAATGTTAGTTTTAGAAGTATTAATACTATCAGCAGCACTAACATTGATAGCAGTAGTATTGCTTCTGGCAGCACTATCTTTGTTAGCAGCACTATTTGTGGTAGCAGTACTAACAGTTTTAGTGCTTTTGGGAACCCACATCTTGACACTTTCGTTTACAGTCTTTTTCTTCATGTGGCTTCTAGATTTAACATGTTTCCTAGCCACATGGTTCCTTTCATTCTTCCTATAACCAAAGGGTTTTAACACAGATCTTTGAAAATGTATCCTTTGGTTTATAGGATTAAAATAACAGTGCTTGGCAAGATGATTCAATTTGCCACATATGAAACAAGGTTTTGGTCTGATAATTCTACTCAGATCAACTCCTTGTTTCTGAGCCCACTGATTATTCCAATTTCTTTGATTTCTCCTCCTTTTATCATGTTTTAGGGGCTCATATTTATTACTTGCACACTGTTTGCAAGGAACAGGATTCACAACTGTAGTCTCCTTGTAATGGACCTTTTTAGACTTTCCCTCAGTCTTCTCTACACCATCAGATTTGACCCAATCCCTTCCACCACCCTCATTGGTAAGAATGTTATTTTCTAAGGGAATCTACCCACTCACAGTATTTTCCTTACTCTTACCAGCTTCTTTCTCAGTCTTGTCCTCAACAACTACTTCATCTAAAGGGTCTATCTTAGTGGCTCCCTCATGCAAGTCCTTCCTATCCTTGGTCTCTAGCAAGTCTGATTTAGGAGGGATGTAGTTGTTGTTGTATGGTGGTGGTGTGGTATTGTATCCAATTCCTGGTTTAAGCTTATCATGAATTTGGACCTTTAGCATTGAATCCATGGCTTTAGAAGCATATGAAAACTTTTCAACATCCAGCTTAACCTTGGCTAGCTCTCCTCTCAACTTTTCATTCTCCTCTCTAGACTTTGTCAGTTGGATTTCTAAATCATTTTTCTCCCACTTCCAGTAATTTGTATCATATGTGTTTTGAAGTTCATTGGCTTGGAAACCTTTAATTTGTTCCTCAAACCTCTCAACAATTTTCACATAGTCTTTTCTATCCTTTTCTAACCTCTTAAGGTCATCACTCATACTCTGGTTGTGATCCCTGTATCTTTTAACAGTGTCTATGCAAGTTTGATTACAGAGATTAGAAAGTACCTCAGTTGGGAGATCAGATACCTCTGCCATGAGAGCTTGATTTTGAATGGCCTCTTCTGCTTGATCACTCCAGTCAAACCCCATTCCTTGTTGAGAAACAAGAGCTTGAGCAGAGTTTCTGTTCTGGTTGAAGCTTCCAGTTTGAGCTTGTTGGTGGTTGTTTTGAGACATTCCACTTCTGCAGTCCCTGGCAAAGTGTCCCTTCATATGACACTTGTAGCACTCCACCTTTGACTTATCAAAGCCTGCTCCATCTTCTCTTCTTTGAGAGAAGTTGTTCCTCCCAGTCCTCTTGATGAACTTCTTCACCCTCATAGAAAGCATGGCCATCTGCCATTTAATATCCATCTCTTCAAGATCATCAGGATGAAGTTGTTCCAAGTCATCATTGATTAAAGAAGAGTTACCATGGCTGGAAAGAAAGGCTTCAAAAACAGATTCATTGCCTTTTTCTTGATTTACTCAACTGGAAGCATTAACTGATTCAGGGTTAGCAGTAGAATCAGTTGATGCAGATAGGAGTGCAGCATTATGAACATATCCAGTAGGCTTCTTCTTTGCTTCCACTTCAGATTCAAACACTCTCAGATCATTGTACAGATCATCCAATTCCTTTTCTTCCAGCATGTCATTCTGTCTGAATGAGACAATGTACATGGTCCATTCATCTCCAAGAGATCTGAGGAACTTTCGGTTGACATCATCTTGTTCCATCTGAACTCCAACAGTAGCCAACTCACCAATTAACTTATTGAATCTATCAAAAGTTTGAGTCATAGACTCATTCTTTGAAGATGTAAAATTCTCATATTGCTGCTTGAGAATATCCCTTTGATTCCTCTTAGTGCTCTTAGTGCCAACAAATCTCTTCTCTAAGGCATTCCATAGAATCTGAACATCAGTGCAGTGATGAAATTGATGTTGATACTCATTAGGGATGGCCAAAAGCAGGGTGCTTAAGGCTTTCATCTCCAATTGTCTCACTTTCTTCTCAGCATCAGTTTTTGGAGGTGGTCTTCTTCCATCTTGTCCAATTTTACCTTCAGCAGAGGGACCATTCTCAACAATGTCCCACATTGAAAAGTCTGTAAGGAGGATGTACTGCTTGATCCTAATTTTCCTCATGTCAAACTCATTAGGTTTGAGCATGGGAACCTTTGAAACAAGAGTACTGGTTGATTCAACTGTGTTGTCCATGATGAATGAAGGTTTCTGAGAATACTAGGCTCTGATACCACTTGTCAGGATCTGATTCTTAACAAGAATAATAAAACTCAGAAACAATATTAAAGAAGTTGCGGAAAAACACTTTAATATTCAAACTATCAATGTAACAGTAAAATATAAATCACAACTTGTAAACTTTATTGAATGATTAAAGTTACAAGCTTTCACACAAAACCTCAATCTTGATGAACAGGCTCACCAAGACGAATTCTACTTCTCTAGAATTAGGATTGTAAACCTTGAGGTTAATTCTCTCTCTAAAACAAAAACTTAGAAATCTCTTATATGCTAACTATTCTGAATACATCTATACATATACTGAAAATAAGAGATAATTACAAAACTTAAAAGATCTTCAGTATATTCTTCCATAATAATCTTCAAACCTTCCATGATTATCTTCAATCCTTAATCTGCGCGTATCTTGATTATCACATAAGCAGTATTAAATCATAGTAGCATTAACACTCTGAGCAGTATTAATCTTCACCAGCAGCACTAACTATGCTCAGCAGTATTAATCTGGCTCAGCAGTAGTATCTTGTCTCAGCAGTAGTAACCATGTTGTACTGGCAGCAGTAATCATACTTGATTAAATCTTCAGTTCCCAACAGAGGTAGGCACTAAGACCTCTGTCGCTTGAAGGTAATGCCTTGGAGGTAGTCCTTAAGTGTGTCGGGCCTTGAGGTGAAATTCGTAGGAATAGACACTAAGTCCAACTGACTCTTGAGGTGAAACTTTCTAAGGAGTCGTAGGAACATTTAGACGTATAGTCGCGAAGTGTTATACGATTAACTTTATACGAGTGACATATTCATGTGTTCCCTTCACTCTTAACGGATACGGGTCTCCCTCATTGTTATCAAACATTGTTTTAAGATGTTGTAATATCCAATGTTTCAATATCGTTTGGTCTTGTGCGAGTAATTGCGATAGATGACTTTAATATTGGATCCCCTTCATATATATTAAAGTTTAAATGAAGTAGTTATTTCCATGATATGGTATTTAGCTTTTTATCCTATTTATGTTTCGCGTGCGTATTGGGTTTAGTTCCATGTTTTCGGAGAATTTCTAGTTAAGCGCTTTATCATGAAAGATGAGATTTTTGGAAAAGACATCACTATTTATTCTAAACATTTTGCATAATGGAAATTGTGATTTAAATAATATTCTTTACGTTTTATTGATTATATAGTGATGAAAACTCTTGAACTCAGTAGGCGTTAAGCATAACCTTTTTATTTTTCGGCATGTCCATCAGGTCTTTGATGGGGAAACGGTACTAGCGGTACCTTGAAGAGTTGAGTGCTAGTTAGATACACGAGAATGATGTAGCCATTGATGATGTTTCCACATTCGGAGATAGCGACTAATATAAGGTTTTAGTAACACCCGACCTCGATTTAGTCTTTGTATAAGACTTGAGTTAATAATTGTTGACATTAGTTATATAATTTATTTTGAGGTATTTCGAGTTTTGATTTGTAGGAAGAAGTTTTATCTTTTATTTGATGTAATATTGAAAATTTTAAATTAGTTGCTCTTATCAAATTTGATGGTGTTACAAATAAGGACGTTGTCCTTTATCGTAGTTGTCACTATTACAAATCGTCGATAATAAGTATAACTGTATGTAATCATATGTCATAGAATATAAATTATAGGAGCATATGTATTCTTCATAGAGTAGTTGAGAATAGAAATTGTTTGGTGTCCTTTGGAATGGTCTGATCATTTTATTTATACGCTTGCTTCTTGTAACCGTTGTTTTAATATCCATATTAACAGGTGTGGATACTATGTGTGTTTGATGAGGCTCATTACTATTGTTGATAAGGTACAATCTTCACATTATTAGTATGAGGATACTTCGCCATTAATCTTCGATCATGGAGATTGCCTAGAACTCAACATTTCTTGAGTATGAAATTTTCTTGGTTACAAGATGCATTACTTTGTAAGCCTTCATATGAAAAGGATATCCGAAGGAAATATGTGGATCTGCTCTTGATTGGAGTTTATGTCTGTTAACAGGATTTGTGGATACAAAGCACAGGCAACCAAAAGATCGAAGATGGTCATAGTTAGGCTTAGTCTTGAATAAAATCTCAAAATGAGTAAGATGATTTAATACCTTTGAAGGCATTCTGTTTATGAGATAGGTTGCAGTTAGGATACTATCCCCCCAAAAGGTGAGAGGTAGTCTAGATTGAATCATTAAGGCTCTAGCTGTTTCCAAAAGGTGTTTGTGTTTCCTTTCATCTCTTCCATTTTGCTGAGGTGTATAGGACAAGCCAATTGGTGAAGGATACCTTTGGAAGAAAAAAATGCTTTACCTTCAATGCTATTACCTAAATCTTTTGCATTATCAGAACGAATGACTTTAATTGTTTTATGAAACTGAGTTTGAACAAATGATTTTATGATATCAAAAGTTGAACTTTTATATTTCAACAAATGAATCCAAGTAGATCTACTATGATCATCAACCATAGTAAGAAAGTATCTATGCCCATCATAAGTAGGAGTATGAAAAGGACCCCAAATATCAATATGTAGCAAATCAAAAATAGAATCAGATTTAGAGTGACTGATAGGAAAAGACAACTTGTTTTGTCTTGCTTTATGACATACAATACAAGAATGGAAAACATCTTTATTACAAGCATTCGGAGCAAGATTTATTTGTTTTAGCTTGTATAAAGGAAGATAACCAAAACGTAAATGCCACAAGGAAACAATCTTGTTACATTTGTCTAGCATAATTGCACTAGAAATAGAAAAACTACTAGGATCACAATACTTGATTTGATTAGAATTCAGCAAAAGATTTCCAACCCTTTTACCAAGTACCAAGAGCTTCTTGGTGAGAGGGTCCTGCATACAACACTGAGTATCAGAGAACAAAACAGGAAGCTTGTATGTAGAACATAATTTTGCTACAGAAAGAAGATTAAAATGGAATGTAGGAACATACAAGACATTATACAGAGTTAATGAACCTGTTAGAGTGATATTTCCAACAATTTCAACAAACAGAATGTTTCCATTTGGTAAAGAGATTTTGTGAGGTCTGGAGAGTTTTGTAAGGATGGAAAACATGGATTTATGACTACACATATGGTCAGACGCCCTAGAATCAATAATCCAAAAACTAGAAATAGGAATAGTCAAAGTTTTACCTGCATAGGCTGCAAAACCATTTCCTTCATTAACAACTTGTGTAATAGGAGGATCACAAGTACTATTTGAGCTATTCTGTCCAGAATTCGATATGACAACATCTTTCACTTTGCAACTATTTATAAAATTCATGATCTGTTGATAATCATGACCAGAAATCTCAGTAATTCCTTCAACAACATTTGCAGATGAGAAGGATCTTCTTGGATTGTTGAACTTAAAATTCTCCAGAAAACCATTCAATTTGTAACAATCAGCTTTGACATGCCCTTTCTTTTTACAATAGTTGCAAACGAGATTCCTCCTTGCCTCAGCAGTCATGAATGATTTTGCTCTTGTAGAATTGTTCTTATTTGCTAGCATTGCCATCCCTTCGGTGTTCAACTTGATAGGAGCAGTAACTTCCCTTTGTTGTTCCTCTTGAATCAGAGTTGCATAAGCATCAGCAATAGTAGGAGTAGGTTTTTCATGAAGGATATTGCCTCTTACTTGAACATAATTGTCATTCAATCCAAAAAGAAATTGAACTAGTTGTTGTCTTTCCATACGTTTTATCCAAGCTTCTCCTGCAATACATGTACAATCTGGCAGATCATCAACAGCAACGAGTTCATCCCAAATCCTCTTAAATCTGGAATAATATGTAGTAATTGAATCAGTTCCTTGAGCAATTTGATTCAATTCTTTCTGCAACTGAAAAACCATAACAAGATTTGATTGTTCAAAC
Organism: Arctium minus; assembly: GCA_954870635.1. Classification (NCBI taxonomy): domain Eukaryota; kingdom Viridiplantae; phylum Streptophyta; class Magnoliopsida; order Asterales; family Asteraceae; genus Arctium; species Arctium minus. The sequence goes on along the minus strand of OX941081.1, from coordinate 22,848,402 downwards.
ATATGATGCAACTGTTTCCATATCGCACTTGTAGTGGTGTAGTAGATTAATCCTTCAGAAATTTCCTTAGTCATAGCGTTGAGAATCCATGTAATAACAATGTAATTACACCTCTCCCAATCATCGTAAGTAGGATCATCTTCTGCAGGTTTCTTTGTTCTGCCAGTCACAAAACCTAATTTGTTCTTGACAGACAGCGCTAATGACATTGCACGCTTCCAGGCTCCAAAGCTCTTTCCATCAAAAATCTTTGTGACTAAAATTGTTCCTGGATTATCGTTGTGACTCAGAAATAATGGATTCGAATACACAGATGTGTTTGCATTCTTGTTTACAGAGGTCTGATCTTCTGCCATTTTTCTTCACAAGAAATGAACAAGAAAGATCGAAATAGAAACAACAAATAAGAAGAAACTAATCTAAAGAACAGATTTGGAAAAACGAGAGATGAAAGAATTTCATATTGGAATGAATCGAATTATGATCTTACGCTCTGATACCATGATAGAAAGAGAGAAAAGAAAGGTAGAGAGAGAAAGTAGATAGAGAGAAGTATTTTTGTATATGGAATAATGAGGAGAGAAAACAGTATATATACAAGAACAGAAAGGGAAAACTTCTCTAACTATTTCTAACTAAGCTGCTAACAAGGAAAACAGAAATAATAACAAACTAATATAAAGTGACGGACGTCATTATCTTTCGTGGTTATTAACGATCATATATCGGGGATATGGTGGTTGTGGATTTATTCGAGTCCTTTGCTATTATGGATTTTTCATCCTAACAATTAACTAAACAACCAATTTCCAATTCTTTTGAAATAATCCATAATAATATATGGTCAAACCTGATTAAATTTCATTCTAATTTCTTTGACATATTTCAATTCCAATATATTCCAGTCTGTGAACTAAAAGTCAACTTAGAGTGTTAGAAAGATCCCTAAATTCCATTTTTCTTGTTCACCGATCATTTTTTAATAATGTAGTATTATTTTGTAGAATAGAAAAAAAAATGATGAATTAAATAAAATAATTATTACCGTTGGGTTCTCGAATTTGAGAAAGAAAGAAAATTGCTGAAAGAGAAGGAAAATAAAGTAAATTTTTTATTTGTATTTTTGAGACTTGAGAGTGAAAGGAAACGAGGGAAAAAATGAAAGGAACTATATGTTCATGTTCTTGAACGGCAGAGAAATCAAAAGAAATATGTTATTTTTACAAATATACCCTTATTTGTTTTATTGATGATCGTAATTGATAGATTGATTTGTAATTTTAAAAATATTTTTAATTGTTATAAATTATTTTTTTTATTTTCTTTTCCTTTCCTCCTACATTTGAAAGGAAAATCAACATTATTTTTCTTCATTCTCCTTTATCTTCCCTCCTTTAAAAAAACTTGAGAACACAATATTCTTTTTCCACTATTTTTCTTCCTTTTCGTTTGTAAAAAGAACAACTCAAGAACACAATATATGTGCGACGAATTGATTGGTTAGACAAAAGAAAGATGTAATTTGGAAACAAATGATTTGTAATGAAGACCGAGACCACATGAAAGAAAATATAAGAAATTAGTAATAAGAATGGATTTTTTATTTTTTTTAATCATAATATCGTACTTATTATTAGGGTATCTACATCTATACTATATTATAAAACACAGATAAAAAAAACTCTTAAATACAAATTATTAGATATAAGGTACCATTATTTTATCCAAGATTTTAAAAATCTCTTAATTTACAAATATCAAAGCACAAGATACATAATACTACTGCAGACTTCTAACACCCACCAATTTGATATGTGCAGAGCCTTCCTTTTCAGGCTCGTGCATTGGGCTGTTCAATCCTGCACCATGGAACAGGGCCTCCAAATTTGGAGGGGCTCTAAATTTCTCTATTTTCTTATTATATATATATATATATATATATATATATATATATATTAAGCCCAAATTAAAAAAAAAACCCAAATTAAATAGGATTGTGAGTTGTGAGTTGGACTAGATGGAGTCGCGTGCCTATTCTATCTCGCCTATTCCCTATTTCTCGCCTATTCCCCAAATCTGATGGTAACGGAAGATTAAAGAAACAAATCGAAATTTTATAATCGATTTGTTCTTGTTTCTCCTTCTCCGATGGCAACGGCAACAAAACGACCTTTCGATTCCCGGCTACGAATCATGTCGATTGACTTGATCAAACAACGGTTATTTCTCCCTGTTCGATTTCACCAACAACGGCCACAAAAATCAGGTTTAAATTCTCTCAACTCATTTTCGATTTCACTCATTTCAGTCTTGAGTTCTTGATCAACTCAGTTTTCTGTTTGATTTCTTGTTGCGATTAACTCGGATTGATCAAACAGTAGTTATATCTTTCATTCTTTCTCTTCATTATTTAGTGATTTTAGTCTTCTTCAACAAATTGGTTCCTCATTTCCTTGGCCGTGGCTCTATAGAATTGATTTTATTTAAATGAATTTCTTATGTTACTTTATTATTTTAAGAAAAAAAATTCTAATTTGTAAGACTTTTAATATAATATATGGTATGGACTTTTATAGTTTGTTCTTTTTTTTATTTGTCTAATTATCGATGTCAACTGCCCCTTAGCCCGGTGCTCATGACGTGCTGGAATTGGCTATTGAACAACCAAACATATTCCGGCGTAAGTGTAACAGGGCCTCTAAAAAGATTGGAACGACCCTGTTCCTTTTATTTAAAAAACGCTATCGACAATAACAATGAATAACCGGCTATCTTTTAAATTGGTTATCATATATTTACTTTACTAAAATTGCACAATTAATGTTTTGTAGTTGACTAGTTGATGTATATGTGACCTAGGAGTAATTGGTAGCCAAGTATAATAATGCTAATATTTAAATAAATAAAATTGATTTTTCTTTCACCCTCCCAGTCAACGGTTGTTATTTTCCCACCCACTCTCCTCCGACCGAAAATGTCCCTCTGCTATTGTCTTGGCAAGAAGTTATTAGTTGATCGACTGTGATGGTTGTATTGTAGGGTGTTTGTGTTCATGATAATGGAGAGTTGTCTGATGTTCAAAAGAATAATCGGTTTGGGTTTCACGTAAAGAAATGGTTTCCCATCTATGTGTTTATCTCAAGGATTTTGCAAATGTGAATCCATTTATTCTTCCTACTATTTTATTACAAACCCTAATTAAACACTACAAAAATGACCACTATTAGCGAGGGAAAAATCCGTCGCTAATCCCTAGCTAAAGGTCGAATCCGTCGCTCAAACAGGCGTAGCTGATGCTATTAGCAACGGATCAGCGACGGACATCAGCAACGGATTAGCGAGGGACAAGTATCAGCGAGGGACTAGTATCAGCGACGGATTATCGAGGGCCTTTATTAGCGACGGATTAGCTAGAGAAACTATTAGCGACGGACTAGTGAGGGCTTCTATTAGCGACAGATTAACGAGGGATTAACGAGGGCTTCTATTAGTGACGGATTAGCGAGGGCTCCTATTAGCGACAGATTAGTGAGGGTCCCTATAGCGACGGAAATCCGTGACTGATCCCTCACTAATACTTTTAGTCGTAATTTTTTTAAAAAATTAAAATTTATAAAAAATAATTAAACTTTTATCCACAATAGGGTCAGGTTCATTTGTTAACCACATTTTTTGTGTTAACTTTATAAACCATTATAAGTCATTGATCTTGGAAATCAATGGTTGAGATTGATTATTTTTTTTAAAGACTTAATAAATGTACAATTAATGAAAAATTAGAAGTGAACTATAGTGCTAAGGGTATTTTCGGGAAAAATCAATGAAATATTATGTCTTTATTCTTTCTCAATTAATGTTTCTTCCAAAAGAATCGTAACCCCCGGTTCATTAGTGTTCATGAATCTGCATGTATTTGAACATTATTCTTCCTAAAGAATCGTAACCCTCGGTTCATGCATGTTCATATGAAGAAATATGAACATTATTACTTTTAAATATCATATTCATATGAAGAAATATGAACAATATTACTTTTAAATATCACCTCGAGCATGTGTTAACTTTATGTTCATCTATCATCATCAGGATTCATCTGTTCATATATTCATCATCTAATGTTCATATGTTTCAGTTGGGACGTATCTATTTGATTCCCCTGATCTAAACACATTGATGAACACTATAAAATTCCCAATGTCGGTGTTCACTTGTCAACATGGAAGAACATATGGGATGAAAAACTTTCAACAATCGCACTTCTATCGACGACGTTAAGGAGCCCGGAATTCTTAGTGTCGGTGGACGTTGTTGCGTTCATTGTTGTGATGTGCATGCGATTTTAGAAATACGATGAATATGGACAAACTTTTGAAAAAAAACCATTAGCTACTTGGATTATTGGGGATGTTCATACAATTTTAGAATGTAATTTAATATGGACAATTTTTTTGAAATCAAGCCACTAGCTAGAATAATGGAATTAATTTTTGTAGCTCCCCAATAACTATTTTAAATATTGTCCAATTTTGTATTTCCCTCTTTACCCTTTAGCATTAATGATACACACAATCCTAACAACACTCTAAGGAGCAATCCTATTGGCTAGTTTAGGTTCATAAAGTTAATAACATTAGGATGGTTAACAAAAGATCATCTCTCTCTCTCTCTCTCTCTCTCTATATATATATATATATATATATATATAATGCACATTACATTTACCGTAATATGTCAAGAATACATCTCATTAAGCCACTATAGAGTAGTCGTGTACAAATAAGATGCAACGGGATGCAAAACTTAATTGTAAATCAACAATGAAAAATCAAAACAGTTATTCTTAATTTAAGAAACATAATTAATTTAATACATACATGAATCCAATAAGACCATACATAATTTAAAAAACACAATCTTATACATACATGAATCTAATACCATAAATTGACTTCAGATATGAATCATCATCATTTTCCTTAGAAACCTCAATTCTAGATGCATCATATGCCTGTAAAACACGAAAAATACCAAATCATAAAGAAAAGATATACTTAATCAAAAACCCATCTGCATTACATATAAACACATAAATTTGAAGTGTATATACAATGCCACCCCATTGTTCCAACAATAAGAAAAATATCTAGAATTATATCATTGTTCCAAAGAATGAAAGAAATAAGGGATTGAGGGACAAAAGTTCCAAAAGAAATAATTAAGATGTGAGTCGGCTCTAAAAAGATCTTTTAATATCTCTTGTAAATGAAAAAAAAAACAAATGGATTACAGAGTTTCCACCCTGATAAACAACATCATCAACAAGACTTGTATGTCCCCTAACAACCACTTCTTCACCAAAGGGACTTTTGTCTAGCGGTATCCGGGCCCGTTAACCTCAAAAGGGTTCAAACCTCACCAAAGATGAGAATAGGGTGTGAGTTTATTTGTTGCATTTGTTGTATATAAATATTATATACTTAAAAAGATAACTTCTTCATTACAAATTTCATCTTCTAATCCCTATGAACATCAACAAAGTCGAACTTCATGTACTATGATTTCCACTAAAGCTTAAGCTACAAGCTTTAGATTCAAAGGTGTTTCTTGATATTAGTCAAAGAAAATGCAACTTTTATTTTTTTAGTAAACTTCCAATCTAAATCTACATATTTGTGCATTAGCAATCACAACAAGATTTTTGCAATATTGATTTGGGTCTACAAGTTCTTTTAGTTTTGTCTTGTTTGAGTGGCATTTTAGCATTTTAATTATTAGTCAAAGACTCTCATTAAACAATGTGTCATGTTAAACATATCAAAGCATACAATAATATTTTTTAAACCTAACTTGTGGCTTACATGAATGTTGAAGTCGTAAGGCAGGGATCTAGGAAGAAGCTTCAACAGTTGAAATACCTGATATTGGAAGAAAATCATTTAATAGATGAATTTAATTAGTAGATGAAGAGGCTATAGTTACAACTATTACAAATACTTCAAAACTAATCAAGGAGACATATTTTTCCACCAAAATTCTTGCAACCAAGTGTAGATAACCGATAGATAATTCAAAAACATAAGGATCAAACTACTGAGAAATAAATTTATTTAGGTGTTAAAGATTACTCCGTCGTCTCTCTAACAAGTACCCTGTTTGACTTTACGAGTTAAGCAAACTACTTTCCACTTGAAAAGTTGATGAATAAATTGTTTGAATTTCATACGAAATCTTTAACCACATCAAACCATTTGAGAAAAACAATTTGTCTTCCCAAAATAGTCAAATCAGGACACTTCTACAGATTGTTTATTTCAATCTCCCCACATCGAAATGAAGAACAACATAAAATAGTTTCACAATCAAGACGGGTCATTTAGTCATTTACCATTAGTGTTTGGCCAACACCAGAAATATTAGTGAGTGTCACCAACCCTTGAACCACAAATACAAACCTAAATCATAAACATAAACAAAAGAATCTCTCAAGACAAACCACGATAAAAAAAGTAACTTGCTTTTCATTACAAACCGTGAGAAACATCAATACCTCTCAATATGCTTCGGAAGGAGTCCCGATTTGAACTTTCAAGTGATTCCAGATTTCAAGTGGAGCATGGATATTCCAAATTTCAAGTGATTCTAGAAGAGTAGAAGATATTCTAGAAACTTACATAAGAAAAAACATAAATGATTCCGGATTTCAAGTGATTCTAGATTTCAAGTGGAGCATGGATATTCCAGCTTTCAAGTGATTCCAGATGAGTAGAAGATATTCCAGATTTCAAATAAAATTCCATATGCATAAAACATCATTATGACAACACATTAATATACAAGGTCTATGATAATTAAGTACCAAATACCATAATCTATAAAAGGCACATGCTAGTAAAGGAAAAACAGATGTTAGCCCTCGATATTAAGTGGATAAATGCCTTCAAAATCTGCAAGCGTATTAGAGGTCTGTGAATGAGAAACTATTACCCAAAAAGAACCAATAAAGGAACCAAGCAGGACCAATTTTAGAGGTCTGTAAGCATATTGAACCTGTTGTTGTTTTGCAAGATGAAAACGAACTTGTTGTTGTTTTGCAAGATGCAAACCAACTCGAACCTGTTCTATAAAACCAAATCGAACCTGTTGTTGTTTTGCAAGATGAAAACGAACTCAACCAAATCGAACCTGCTTTGCACCTATTCGGCTAGTGTTGGTGGTTGGTGGTGGCGACGTGGGCCAGTGCTGGTGGCTGGTATTGGTGGTTGGTGGTGGCGATGTCTTGTGGAAGAAAATCAGAAATCGACGAAAAGAAAGAAGAGGGAGAGTTTTTTTAACCTAATTTTTGGGGGGAGGGAAAGAAGAGGGAACTAAAAAAAGGGGGGAGGGGAGGGTGGCACTCTTTTTTTGGTTGATAAATTTGAGTTTTTGTTAAAAACTTTTGATTTGTATTTTTAATTTCAAATAAATAATTTTTTAGATAATAAATATTTTTAATTTAATTTGTTTTTTTATCTAAAATAAATAACTTTAGTTAATAAATGTTGTTTTGTTAAAAAAAAGATAATAAATTTAGTATTCAATATATAGGGTTGGGTTCCGATGATAAATTGAGTTAACGGTGAGAAACGTCAATCCGGGTGTATCAAGCATCTTAGGACAACAATCTCAATTTCCTACTATTGTCATCCGGATACTCCACATCTTAAAGCGACACTCGGATATTTCATCGGTTCACCTTACAATCTCTCCTCGTATGACGTCAATTCCATAAGCTCAATGTTCTATTCCAACCAATTATTCTTACTCAAGACGATCGACTTAATGCATTCAACGCACTTAACTATCACCCCAGAGTGACATTGCTATAAACATCAACCATTCCTTAGCTTGCCCGCTTAGAAACTTTCGCACTACCCCAACGGTCACCATACTAAGGTAGTCCTAGTACACATATGTAGCATGTAGGTTCACCATAACACTGGTCAGGTGCTATTATAAACGTACCGTACGTAATTATCCTTGCGACTCTCAACAAGTTCCCGTTTCTAGCGACTTGCTCAATCTCAAGATATCTTATCTTAAGGCACCTAATATGCAACTTCACATACTATCACTTATAAGAACTCTAGTTTGAGTCTAGGTATCCTACGATCAATACCTAATTCTCTCAAACTTAAGCTCTGATACCAACTTGTAACACCCTCAAATATGGAAATAGCAACTAATTTAAAATTCTCTAAATACACCAATAAATAAATCATCTACCACCACAATTTAATATTTAACCTCAATACACATGTTCTTTCTATATGAACAGTCTATAATAAAGACGGATGCTACTAAAACCCAAAAGTATCGTTATCTCCAAACTGCGGAAGACTTCATCAAATGCTTACACTTGTGAACCACTAAGCACATCCCTTCATACGACTGCTAGAACCGAACCCCCTTCTAGAACCTGATGCACATGCCGACAAATAAAAAGGTTAGGCTTAACGCCTAGTGAGCTCAAGAGTTTTACATTAGGGATGTAAATATAAAACAATAACTTTAAGAATGTTATTTAAAATCATGATTTCCACGATCCCATACGTTTGATTTGAAAGCAGCCAAAAATGAAATACATTAAATCTTAAAACAATCTACTTTAAACGTTCACCCCTTTTTGTGATTAAAATCATAAAACACATACCTCTTTAAATAAAGCCGAAACCCAAAGTGCTCGTAAAATATAAATGACCTCATAATGATCAAACACCGAAAACGTAGTTAACTCCATCTTCCCAAAACATCCCAATAACCCGAATGAGTTTCAATAACCAAAACCTTAAAACATAGATAAATACCCATACACCAACGTCTCCGAAAACATGGAGTATAAAACTCCATAACCAAACCACACCTATTGGTGACGGGGAAGACACGATTACATTGTACATAACGGAACACAAAGTAAATCTCATAGTTATGTAGTAATTCAAAACATGTGGGGTACACATAAAACACCCACCGAGCTCAACTACTCCTAGTCTATCGCCCGAAAACATCAAGTCAACCACTCCAGGTCTTTCCTTGAGAGTCCCCAAAACCGGGCAACTCGGGCACAATGGGATTACACCTTACTGTCCATGGGACGCTTCCCGACCGTATAGGCCCACACCCTACTTACCATGGAGCCCGATGCCTATCCCGTGCCAAATGGTGAACCAACTTCCCAAACGGGGACAGAGGAACACCGTGCCTATGGATCCATTGCACTAAATAAACCATTACATGACTCAAAACGAATGAATCAAAGCATTCAAAACATGACATGCTCAACTAAAATGCAGTAAATGCAAATCTTAACCAAACGCTCAACACCGAGCAATTAAAACGGACAAGTGTCCTCAAAACCCAACAAAATCCAAACCGAGCCACAAGCTCAACAAATCCAAAGACTCAACGTCGAAATTCATAAAATGAAATCAAATGTAAATACCCGTATTTATATAAACCCACGCTCCAAAACATACAATTAGCTACAATGTGGTTTAGATTGGGACAATTCATTCTCCAAGTGAGTTTACAACATTTATCTTTTCAAAACGTCCCGTAACACCAAAACCATGCATTTTTCCAAAACACAATTTGACACACATTTATGCTCAAAATCTACTTCCATAAAATAAATCATTAAAATACCAAAATACATGATTTATTTATCATAATGCCCAAAATCCCAAGGACGTGTGTTAAATGAGTTTATAAAGTTAAGCACCTTTAAAATAGCCAACTTATCAGCAATTACAAACTTCTCAACAGTTAACAAAACTTATCAACAGTTAACAATTTCGTGTAAGGCATAAAATACTTTAAAACAACCATTTTGGCATGTACACCGTTTTCACAAATCATCTTGAAATCACCTTGCTAGATTTAGGCTAAATCTAGATTTCACCCAACGAGCTCTTTTGAAGACCACTTGAATCCTCAAGCCGAAATCCTCCAAAAACCTATATCCACACAACTTCAACCGTAAATAACCACATCCAACCATATAGAAACATCCCCCAAACATAATACACCAAAATCCCCAACGAGATCCAAACCCTAGTTTCTCCCAAAGCTATCAAGTCCGAGATTTGATAAGCCAAATACTAGGGAAACATCAATGGAGCATTCATAACTTATTACAAGGTTTGGAAACGGAAAGAATGTACTTACCACTTAGGTTTGACGAAAAACCTAGAAAACCCGAAATGAACTTGAGGTTGAAGATGAAGATGAATCTCCTTGACCAATAACTTCCAATCTTTGATGGGTGGAAGGAGGAACACTTGGAACATAAAAGATTTGGTGCCCTTGATGCATAAAACTGATTTTAGGGTTTGGGGTTCGGTCTCTAAAGAGAAAAAGGGTGAAAGGGGTTGAGAATAATGAGGTGGGGCTGCTCAAAATCGATTTTAAAACAACCAGAGGCTGCAGGCGATTGTGCCCAAGGCACTTTCGCCAGGGCACTATCGCCCAAACTGTACCACGGGCACCACTCTGTTGGCGATTGTGCCCAGGGCACTATCGCCCAGAGTGTCCCGAGCCCCAATTTCTTCCATTTTCATCCGGAGCACCCGCGATGCGATAAGGCTTAAAAGGTAAGGCGTAAGGGATGAAATTATATGATCAGAATCAAGGATTTCTTCAAGGGATTGGCTTTACAGACAGGAATTTACGGGTGTTACAATCCTCCCAACCTTAGAATGATTTCGTCCTCGAAATCTAGGTTCCCATGAAATCTCACCCGCAGGAAAATTGACTTTAACCCGCTGCTAGCACCACCAACACGTCCCTTACACCGATACTCACATTGTTGCCCCTCTTGGGCACAATATACTCCTAACCTAGCGTACACTTAACTCTCCAAAATAACCTTTTACTCACAAGGTTATGGTCGTCTCCCAACCTTAGGTGACAATTACTACCTCCAGGTAGTTAGTGACCCCAAGTTCTCGTTGACCAACCTTTCCTTCGGATCTACGGTTCCGAACACAACGTCAAAGATCGCAACCAAACTTCCAGGTTCCTCAGATTTCAACTGATCCATTCTTAATATCGATAAAGATATTCTACTAAGGTGTTGGGAAATTCAGAAATGCACAAGTACAGTTAATGCTGCTAGCAGAACTTGATTACTACTTCTGAAGTTAATGTTGTTGATTCAGGTTAATGCTGCTAGTCAAAGATTAATACTGCTAGAAGAAATTACTACTGCTAAGCAATTTTAGTATTGCTAGTAGTTAGTACTGCTGAACATTAATACTGCTCAAAGTAGTAATGCTGCTGAAGACTTAGTGTTGCTTAAGAGATAATCAAGATTCGTGCAGATCAAGTTTGAAGATTATGGAAAGCTTGGAGATAAAGATGGAAGATTATTCTGAAGATCTTTTATTATTTGTAATTATCTTTTATCTTCAGTATAAGTATAGAATAGTTTGTAACCTTAGAATCAATTCTGAATTTTCTGAGTTTTTGTTTTCATAGAGAGAATCAACCTCAAGGCTTATAGTCCTAGTTCTAGAGAAGTAGAATTCGTATTGGTGAGCCTGTTCATCAATATTGAGGTTGAGTGTTGAATCTTGTAGCTTTACAATCATTCAATAAAGTTTACAAGTTGTTATTCTGATTCACTGTTTCATTAAATATTAAAGTGTTATTCCGCAAACTTCTTTAATATTGTTTCTGAGTGTTTATTCTTGTTAAGAATTAAGATCCTGACAAGTGGTATCAGAGCTAGTATTCTCAGAAATCTTATTCATCATGGAAAATACAGTTGAATCAAACAGTACTTTGGTCTCAAAGGTTCCAATGCTCAGATCCAATGAATTTGACACGTGGAAAATTAGAATCAAACAATACATTCTCCTCACAGATTACTCCATGTGGGACATCATTGAGAATGGCCCATCTGATGCAGGAAAGTTTGGTGAAGATGGAAAAAGAACTCCACCAAAAACGGATGCAGAAAGAAAGACAAGGCAGACAGAGATGAAAGCCTTAAGCACACTGCTCTTGGCCATTCCCAATGAGTATCAACACCAATTCTGCAATTGCACTGATGCACAGATGCTCTGGAATGCTCTAGAGAAGAGATTCTCTGGTACTAAAAGTACCAAGAGAAATCAAAAGGCAATCTTGAAACAACAGTATGAAAACTTTATGTCAACTAAGAATGAGTCCATGACTCAAACTTTTGACATGTTTAACAAGCTGATTGGTGAACTAGCTACTATGGGAGTATAGATTGATCAAGATGATGTAAACAGAAAGTTCTTAAGGTCCCTTGGAGATGAATGGACCATGTACACTGTTTCATTCAGACAGAATGAACAATTGGAAGAGAAAGAACTTGATGATCTGTACAATGACCTTAGAGTATTTGAAGCTGAGGTGGAGGCAAAGAAGAAGCCTTCTGGATATATTCATAATGCTGCACTCCTATCAGCATCAATTGATTCTACTGCTAACCCTGAATCAGTTAATGCTGCTAATGGAGCAAATCAAGAAAAAGGCACTGAATCTGTGTTTGAAGTCTTTCTTTCCAGTCATGGAAACTCCTCTTTAATTAATGATGATTTTGAACAACTTCATCCTGATGACCTTGAAGAGATGGATATTAAATGGAAGATGGCCATGCTTTCCATGAGGGTGAAGAATTTCATCAAGAGAACTGGTAGGAACAACTTCTCCCAAAGAAGAGAAGATGGAGCAGGATTTGATAAATCAAAGGTGGAGTGCTATAAATGCCATCTGAAGGGACACTTTGCCAGGGAATGCAGAAGTGGAGTGTCTCACAACAACAACCACCAACAAGCATAGTCTGGAAACCTCAACCATAACAGAAACTCTGCTCAAGCCCTTGTTTCTCAACAAGGAATGGGGTTTGACTGGAGTGATCAAGCAGAAGAGGCTATCCAAAATCAAGCTCTTATGGCAGAAGTATCTGATCTCCCAACTGAGGTAAGTTCTAATCTCTGTTCTAAAACTTGCATAGACACTGTTAGAAGGTGCAGGGATCACAATCAGAAGATGAGTGATGACCTTAAGAGATTAGAAAAAGATATAAAAGACTATGTGAGAATTGTTGAGAGGTTTGAGGAACAGATTAAAGGTTTTCAAGCCAATGAACTCCAACACTCATATGATACAAATTACTGGAAGTGGGAGAAGAAGGATCTAGAACTCAAATTGACCAAATCTAAAGAGAAGAGTGAAAAGTTGAGAGAGGAGCTAACCAAGGTTAAGCTTGATGTGGAAAATTTTTCCAATGCTTCTAAAGCAATGGACTCTTTACTACAAACTCAGATTCATGACAAATTGAGAAGAGGAATTGGGTACAATGCCACACCACCACCATATAACAACAATTACATTCCTCCTACTTCAGACTTGCTAGAAACCAAAGATAGGAAGGACTTGCCTGAGGGAGACACTGAGATAGATCCCTTAGATGAGGTAGTTGTTGAGGATAAGACTGAGAAAGAGGTTGGTAAGAGTAAGAAGAAAAATGTGTGTGGTGAGATTCCTCTAGAGAATAACATTATCACCAATGAGGATTGTGGAAGGGATTGGATCAAATCAAAGGACATAGAGAAGACAGGGAAAGTCTGGTAAGGTCCATTACAAACAGATCACAGTTGTGAATCCAATTCCTTACAAACAGTGTGCATGTAAGAAAACTAAACCCCTAAAACATGATAAAAAGAGGGGAAATCAAAGAAAATGGAATAATCAGTGGGCACAAAAACAAGGGGTTGATTTGAGTAAAATCAATAGACCAAAACCTTGTTTTATCTGTGGCAAATTGAATCATCTTGCCAAATACTGTTATTTCAATCCTATGAACCAAAGGATGAATTTTCAAAGATCTATACAAAAACCCTTTGGTTATAGGAAGATTGAAAGGAACCATGTGGCTAAGAAATCTGTTAAACCTAAAAGCCACATGAAGAAAAAGATTGTTAAAGAAAGTGTCAATATGTGGGTTCCTAAATGCACTAAACCTGTTAGTACTGCTACCCCAAATAGTACTGCTGACAATGATAGTGTTGCTAGAAGCAATACTACTGGTATCAATGTTAGTGCTGCTGACATTGTTAGTACTTCTTCAAATGTTAATACTGCTAACTCTGTTAGTACTGCTAACAAGGTTAGTATTGCTAAACATGTTAGTGCTGCTAACTCTGTTAGTACCTCTCAGGTTAGTATTGATCCTAGTGTTTGTGCTGCTAGACCAATCATATTGACAAAGTACTCCAATAAAGAGTGTACTGATTTTAAAAATCTCATCAAAAAGGAATGTAAGTACTTTGATGAGAAAGGGAGACCCAAGACCACTTTGGCTTGGGTCCCCAATCAATACTAATTGTTTAATCTTATGTGCAGGGCAATCAGCAGCTCAAGGGGAAGAGCATCTGGCATGTTGATAGTGGTTGCTCTAGGCACATGACAGGGAACATGTCATGCCTCAAGAATTTCAAGAAAATTGATGGTGGGCATGTTGCCTTTGGTAATACTCCAGTTGGAGGTAAGATAAGTGGTAAGGGGGATGTAACCAAAGGTAAAATGACCTTTGAAGATGTATTCTATGTTGAGCAGTTAAGGTACAACCTGTTAAGTGTATCACAGGTTTGTGACAAACAACATAGTATATTATTTACTGATTCTGAATGTATTATCCTTGCTCCTGGATTCAAGGTAGTTGATGAAAAGATGATACTACTAAGAACTCCCAGAAAGGATAATGTATATTGCTTAGATATGGAAAGTGTTTCAACTGATTCATCCCTAAACTGTCTTGTTTCAAAAGCTTCTTTGGATGAATCATCACTTTGGCACAGAAGGATGTGTCACATGAACTTTAAAACAATGAATAAACTTGTTAAAAACAACCTTGTAAGAGGTTTACCTTCCAAAGTCTTTTCATGTGATGATAATTGTGTTGCCTGTCTCAAAGGCAAACAACACAAAACTTCTCATAAGTCCAAAGAATTGAACACAATTTCCTCTTCTCTTCAGTTGTTGCATATGGATCTGTTTGGTCCTACAAATGTCATGAGTATAGGTAAGAAATCATACTGCTTAGTTATTGTTGATGATTACTCTATATTTATTTGGGTATATTTTCTAAGGACCAAGGATGAGACAAGTGGACTGATCAAATCCTTTAGTCAAAGAATTGAAAACCAAACAAATCAAAAGGTAAAAGTCATTAGGTCAGACAATGGTACTGAATTTAAAAATCATGACCTAAACACCTTTTATGAGGAAAAAGGAATTGAGAGGCAATACAGTGCTCCTAAGACTCCACAACAAAATGGTGTTGCTGAGAGAAGGAATAGGACACTGATTGAGGTTGCTAGATCTCTGTTGGATAATTCAAAACTACCAATTACTTTCTGGGCTGAAGCAGTTAATACTGCTTGTTATGTCCAAAACAGGGTTCTTGTAGTCAAGCCTAAAAACAAGACACCATATGAGCTTTTAAATAAAAGAAAACCATTTATTGGATTTTTCAAACCTTTTGGGTGTCCTTGTACCATTCTCAATACCAAAACTCACTTAGGAAAGTTTGATAGCAAGGCAGATGATGGTTTTCTTGTTGGTTACTCATCTCAGAGTAAGGCTTACAGAGTTTTTAATACTTCTTCTAAAATAATTGAGGAAAGTGACAATGTCAAAAGCAATGAGAACACACCAAATCCTATTGGGTCTGGTCCTCAGTGGTTATTTGACATTGATTCACTAACTAACTCTTTGGGTTTCAGTAGTGATTATCATGCAGGTTCAGGAAGTGGAGGATCAGGGGATGATCAAGTACAAGTACAAGACATTATTCCTCAGTCTGTGATCTTTCCCATACCTACAATAGAGCCTGTTGATGTCTGTGCAAAGGAAATTATGACTGAACCAATTCAGAGTGAAGAAGAAGGAAGAGATGAGGAGAATCAAGTGCATGAAGAGCCAGAAGCAGCTGATGAGATCCCCTCAACTGACTTAAATGATTCAAATCTAGATGTGGGACTCAATGAAGAACCTAGTCATCAGACTAGAACTCAAAAGAACCATCCTCCAGAGCTGGTCATAGGAGACATTTCTTCTCCTATGATAACAAGGAATCAAAGCAGACTTCAAGAGCTGCAGGATCAGCAACATACAGTACTCTCTTGATTTCTATCTCATATTGAGCCTAAGAAGGTTTATGATGCAATGAAAGATTCCAGTTGGATAGAAGCTATGCAAGAAGAGTTACTGCAGTTCAAATTGCAAGAAGTTTGGAACTTGGTGGACCTTCCAAAAGGTCATAGAGCTATTGGCACCAAGTGGATTTTCAGGAATAAAAAGGATGAGAGAGGAATTATGATCAGAAATAAAGCAAGGCTTATGGCACAAGGGTACACTCAAGAAGAAGGCATTGACTATGAAGAAGTGTTTGCTCCAGTGGCAAGGGTAGAGGCAATTAGGTTATTTCTAGCCTATGCCTCATACATGAAGTTCAAGGTATACCAAATGGATGTGAAGAGTGCCTTTCTTTATGGTACAATTGATGAAGAAGTATATGTCTGTCAGCCCCCTGGATTTGAAAATCCATCATATCCAGACAGAGTATACAAACTGAAGAAAGCACTTTATGGTCTTCATCAAGCCCCAAGAGCATGGTATGATACTCTATCTACCTATCTCTTGGAGAATGGGTTTGAAAGAGGAATAATTGACAAGACCCTCTTCATTAAAAGGAGTAAGAAGGACATCCTACTTGTTCAGATTTATGTGGATGACATCATCTTTGGATCCACAAAAGATCAGATGTGTAGAGACTTTGAAAAGTTGATGCACAAGAGCTTTTAAAAGAGTTCAATGGGTGAACTTACCTTCTTCCTTGGGCTTCAAGTGAAACAGAAGAAAGATGAGATCTTCATAAGCCAATCAAAATATGTGAAAGACATCCTAGATAAGTATGGTTTAACAGACTCAAAGCCAGCAAGCACACCTATGGAGACTCATAAAAAGATCACTGCTGATCTTGAGGGGGAGGATGTTGATGTCCATCTATATAGATCAATGATTGGATCTCTCATGTATCTCACAGCCTCAAGACCAGACATCATGTTTCCAGTGTGTTTGTGTGCCAGATTCCAAGTCAAGCCAAAGCAATCACATCTTCAAGCTGTTAAAAGGATTTTCAGATACTTAAGAGGGCAACATAGATTAGGTCTTTGGTATCCTTATGAATCCAACTTTGACTTGATTGCTTATTCAGATAGTGACTTGGGAGGTGCTAACATGGACATAAAGTCTACTTCAGGTGGATGTCAACTTTTGGGTGCAAGACTAGTGTCTTGGCAGTGTAAGAAGCAAACCACAATGTCCTTATCAACAACAGAAGCTGAGTATATTGTTGCTGCAAGTTGCTGCTCTCAGGTTCTATGGATTCAGAATCAGATGCTGGAATATGGGGTAACCTTTCTTCACACTCCAATCTTCATTGACAATAGCAGTGCTATAAGCATTGTTAACAATCCAGTCAAGCACTCCAAAACAAAGCACATTGAGATCAGGTATCACTTTATTAGAGATTGTAATGAAAAGAAGCTAATTCGAGTTGCTAAAGTTCATACTGACAACCAGTTTGCTGATCTATTCACTAAAGCCTTTGATGTGGGTAGATTCACTTTCTTGGTCACAAGTGTGGGCATGATCAACTCTGAATGAGCTCATGTCTTAAAAAGTGTTTTCATACCTGTTATTGGTTTATTCTTTGGTGCTACTAACATCTTTCTCACTAAGTTATTACCGTGCTCAGAGTACCTCAAGCTTCAAAAAGTGTAAGTATAGTTAATGCTTCCAGTGCAGTTTTAATACTGCCAGTGCATAGTTAATATTGCTAGTTAGTTAATACTGCTAGTGGTTAATACTGCTCACAGTTAATACTGCTAGTTAGTTAATACTGCTAGTAGTTAATACTGCTCTCAGTTAATACTGCTAGTTAGCTAATACTGCTAGGAGTTAATACTGCTCTCGGTTAATACTTCTAGTTCGTTAATACTGCTAGTAGTTAATATTGCTTATGTCCCGAATCGTATAAATACCCTTTTTGCCCGCCCAAAAGTTCATAACGACTCTTTGATTTCTATTCATCTGCTCTCTAAACCTTTTTCTCTCAAGCTCCTAGTAAGTTTCAGGCAAGAACACTCAAGTTCAATGGCATCCATGGCATTCATTGACGAGCACAACGAAATCGCTATGCTTCAAAAGCCTAAACAAGCTGCTGGTTTCCATCAGATTGTGGATTTTCTCAAATCCAGCCACATTGCCCGTGCTCTTACTGTATCGCCGACAATCTACATAGAGCATCAAAGACAATTCTGGTCAAATGCCACAGTAGTCACAGATAATGAGGTGCAGATAATCAAGACAAGTGTATGTGACAAACCCTTGTCAGTTTCTGAAGAGGTGATACGCATCTGTCTACGTCTAGACGATGCTGCAGGTATTACTTCTATTCCTAATGAGGAATTCTTCTCAAATCTGTCAAGAATGGGGTATGGAGGCCAATTGGGTGGTTTTAAATTCTCAAAAGCTAAATTTTATACCCAATGGCGTTTTCTTATTCATACCCTGATGCACTGTATTTCCAAAAAGACTACTGGATGGAGTGAGTTTAGCAGTACCATTGCTTATGCTTTGGTCTGCTTGGCCACTGCCAGAAAGTACAATTTTTCAAGAATGATTTTCAGTGATCTTGTATCAAACTTGGGAAGAAAAAAGAGTTTTTATATGTACCCAAGGTTTGTACAGGAAGTTATAACCCATGAATTGACGGATATGCCTCACTTTGATGAGGTATATGTACCCAAAATCCCCAAAGGTAAGGTCTTTTCAAACATGAAAAGATCTCCATTGGACTCGGAAGGAGTTGACACCCTATTGTTCTCTACAACGATGGTGGTGTCCCACAATGAAGAAGGTATGGCTTCAGGG
The DNA here is from genome assembly GCA_954870635.1 of Arctium minus. Taxonomy (NCBI): domain Eukaryota; kingdom Viridiplantae; phylum Streptophyta; class Magnoliopsida; order Asterales; family Asteraceae; genus Arctium; species Arctium minus. The sequence continues at coordinate 22,829,391 of OX941081.1, read as the reverse complement.
TCAAGACCCTTATTAGACCAACCCACTGAAAGCCAATCCCAACCTTCCATCACCATATCAATCCCTCAGTCCCTTGTTCAAAAACCAACTTCCCCAATAACCAATACTTATATCAGGAAAAAGGTAAAGAAGGCTCCTTCCCTTCTTGTACCTACACCCACAGAGCCTTTAAGCCCTTTAATGGAGAATTCTCCATTAGAGAATATCTACAGGGAAACCACAGGGGCGTCTCCCAACCCCAAGGAGGTGCTCAATGAGGTGATGAATGAGCATATGGGTGCAAAGGCTGCCACTACTCCTACTAGCACAGAGGAGGTCAGTGGTAACATAAATAAGACCTTCCCCATGGCAACTTTGGGTGAGCAATCATCCAAAGGTCCCAGGTGCCAAGAAACCATGGGGGTAGCAGGTGCTTCTGCTAGGCAGAAGACCTCTACTACAAAAAGATCCCATGATCCTTCAAAAGGGGGTAACACTCTTGGAGAAGGTGAGGACAGATATGACTATTATGAATTGATGGAAACAATGGGAAACATCAACATGGATGTAATCAAGCAGGGAAAAGACATAGAAGAGCTGAAACTGATCATTCTGTCTCAACAAGTTCAGATCACCAACCTGAAGAAAATGGTGAAGAGATTGATCCAGAAAAAGAAGAAGAAACAGTTTGTGCTCAGAAGAAGGGAACCAGTGACTGATGCTCCCAAAAAGGGGGAGTCAGAAGCTGATGCCAACATGGAAGATGCCAAAGATAAGGGGGAGCAGGATAAAGTTGATTTTGAGGGGGAGCAAGAAAAAGAATCAGAGTTTGGGGTTGGATGCAAATACAGGTGTATGAGTTATGAAGTTTTGGGAGCATATTAAAGACCATCTGAAGAACTTGACTTATCTTCCTAAAAGTCAAGTTAGGGGGAGATTGTTGGGAAATTCAGAAATGCACAAGTACAGTTAATGCTGCTAGCAGAACTTGATTACTACTTTTGAAGTTAATGCTGCTGATTCAGGTTAATGCTGCTAGTCAAAGATTAATATTGCTAGAAGAAATTACTACTGCTAAGCAATTTTAGTACTGCTAGTAGTTAGTACTGCTGAACATTAATACTGCTCAAAGTAGTAATGCTGCTGAAGACTTAGTGCTGCTTAAGAGATAATCAAGATTCGTGCAGATCAAGTTTGAAGATTATGGAAAGCTTGGAGATAAAGATGGAAGATTATTCTGAAGATCTTTTATTATTTGTAATTATCTTTTATCTTCAGTATAAGTATAGAATAGTTTGTAACCTTAAAATCAATTCTGAATTTTCTGAGTTTTTGTTTTCATAGAGAGAATCAACCTCAAGGCTTATAGTCCTAGTTCTAGAGAAGTAGAATTCGTATTGGTGAGCATGTTCATCAATATTGAGGTTGAGTGTTGAATCTTGTAGCTTTACAATCATTCAATAAAGTTTACAAGTTGTTATTTTTATTCACTGTTTCATTAAATATTAAAGTGTTATTCCGCAAACTTCTTTAATATTGTTTCTGAGTGTTTATTCTTGTTAAGAATTAAGATCCTGACATAAGGCGCACCAAAGCGTCCTTCAGATACTACTTAGCCCAGATTCGGTCAACACTCAACTTCGTTCCAATACCAATCCTCGCAACAATCCTTTAACACGAGCTTTACCACCACGGAAATGCTTAAACACATCGTTACTTAATCCTCAACACCCAAACTCCTTCCAAATTCCATCACTGAAAGGTCAATATTTCTCATGGTTCGACCGGGATACATCCAAACATTACAAACTCCACTGACTCCAAGAAAACAAGTCGACACCTAGGGCTAAACGGTGACCTCGAAAACATGGACATCCCGTCCAAAATCCCAATCTAGACAGATAGTCGTACTAAGTTTGACACTTAACCGAGTGCTAAATTTCAAATCTTATATTTCTAACAGACCGACCACCAAAATGTCCTTTAATCGCGGAACCCACTGAGACGATACATCATCAACATAAACCATGGTGTCACACCGACGAGCAATCCACCAAAACGAACCCAACAGACGTAGGTAGTCACACAAAACCTCATCCCGAAGGTTTACTGAAACATAGAGATCATCTCTTAATTAACTGGGGGATATAATCTATTACCCCCATGATTCACGCATGACCCGATTCAAAAACTGAAACTCAAATTCAAGGTTGACTACAAGTCGGATCATCCGACGCTTCAAATCCTAAGGACTTCTCTAGTCCCTTAATTGCAACTGCCTTCACGATAGGGGTTTTAAGTCAATAGCCCTAATGAGTTCAAGGCTCTTCAACAAGTATGCCAAGTGGAAATCTATAAAACTTTCAAATACACAAGTTTTATAACGGTTAACCTTACCGTGACAACACACTATCGCTCATCCGATAGGTTTCAAAACTGATTACCAACACAACGCATATAAAACCATTTCCAAAACTCGTTTGATCAGTAATTAAGTTAATAAAACGGTAATAAGAGATGCGCAACAAAATTTTCAAACGGACTACCATGGTCCTAGTAATGCATCAATTTATACTATGCATATGAAAGATAACTTTCCGCGCTATAACATGTGCAATAAAAGTTTGTACAATTCCCAAAAGAGACATTCACAAATTAATTTTAAAGTTATGACTTCCCAACCCAAAAGTCGTTGCGACATAAAATTATTAACCACTCCATATGCAACAGTTTATTCCCCAAAGTTCGATGAAATGATAAGAATGCAAATAATTCTCAAATCGAGTTTAAAACTTTAAGTCGCCTCGATAAGACACATTTGACCAAGATGTAACTACAACGATATGCAATTCGAAAATTCATTTCATGTATTGCGGAAAATTTATAACAGCAAGGTCAACAAGCGAAGCACGCTTAGATTAAAATTTAATTTAAGACAATATAAATATTTCGCATATTTACTCACGCGAGTGAAAGTCGGATTCAACCCAAAAGTATGCACATATACTCGTGTGAAACTCAAGATGCAATCATGCGACATTTCGATTTTTCAAGGTGCCTCTTACGGTTGCAAGAGTGTCGATGCCAGACTCGCATGAAGCGAAGTATCGAACACAACTCGTAAATTAACGCACACAATGATGCATATGCACATGTTCTCAAAATTATTTTACGCAACGCAAAATGACGTAAGACGAGGCACCCTAAACCCAATTGAATTTTCGCAAAACTCAATAATGCTAAAATCATGCAGTGACAAATTTTCATTTCTCAACAAGAATGTAAGACGGCAATATGGCTAAAACACTAAGCCTTTAAGAGTTTCCTCTTTTAATGTAATGAAAGGTAAAATGACACCTTTAACAAAATTCACATGGGACACGACGCCAACTAACTCGTAAGCTTAAAAGAAGCAAAATTAAAACTCACGCATGGAAAGACATCGTATAAAACAATACTCTATGAAATTCCAATAAAACTCACACAAACTAAAATTCTCAAGAAATTCCGACTCAACGCGTGGGAAAAATTTTTCCTTTAAAACCATTGACATATGTGGAGGAGATCCAATGCCTAGGTTAAAATCTCATAGCTACTTGCCCAATACTCAAATGACATTAAAACATGGATATTACAATATCCGCAAATAGCGTTAAACAAGAGACGTGAATAAAGAGATTTTTGATAACAATTTGCAATTACGTGCAACAAAACAATTTATGCATGCTTAAGCTCACAGTTTAAAATCTGATGTGTTTTAAGTGCTCTACCAAAACTTTATAATATAAACCACTTTCTGTTTTACGAACCCAAGAAACAATTTATGCAAATTTATTTCAGAAATAAATTTTAGTGCATGAATTTGGTCGGCATTCACCCCTCTAGACTACGCTTCTCAACAACCCGACATACTAATACCATCCGGGTGTATCAAGCATCTTAGGACAACAATCTCAATTTCCTACTATTGTCATCCGGATACTCCACATCTTAAAGCGACACTCGGATATTTCATCGGTTCACCTTACAATCTCTCCTCGTATGACGTCAATTCCATAAGCTCAATGTTCTATTCCAACCAATTATTCTTACTCAAGACGATCGACTTAATGCATTCAACGCACTTAACTATCACCCCAGAGTGACATTGCTATAAACATCAACCATTCCTTAGCTTGCCCGCTTAGAAACTTTCGCACTACCCCAACGGTCACCATACTAAGGTAGTCCTAGTACACATATGTAGCATGTAGGTTCACCATAACACTGGTCAGGTGCTATTATAAACGTACCGTACGTAATTATCCTTGCGACTCTCAACAAGTTCCCGTTTCTAGCGACTTGCTCAATCTCAAGATATCTTATCTTAAGGCACCTAATATGCAACTTCACATACTATCACTTATAAGAACTCTAGTTTGAGTCTAGGTATCCTACGATCAATACCTAATTCTCTCAAACTTAAGCTCTGATACCAACTTGTAACACCCTCAAATATGGAAATAGCAACTAATTTAAAATTCTCTAAATACACCAATAAATAAATCATCTACCACCACAATTTAATATTTAACCTCAATACACATGTTCTTTCTATATGAACAGTCTATAATAAAGACGGATGCTACTAAAACCCAAAAGTATCGCTATCTCCAAACTGCGGAAGACTTCATCAAATGCTTACACTTGTGAACCACTAAGCACATCCCTTCATACGACTGCTAGAACCGAACCCCCTTCTATAACCTGATGCACATGCCGACAAATAAAAAGGTTAGGCTTAACGCCTAGTGAGCTCAAGAGTTTTACATTAGGGATGTAAATATAAAACAATAACTTTAAGAATGTTATTTAAAATCATGATTTCCACGATCCCATACGTTTGATTTGAAAGCAGCCAAAAATGAAATACATTAAATCTTAAAACAATCTACTTTAAACGTTCACCCCTTTTTGTGATTAAAATCATAAAACACACACCTCTTTAAATAAAGCCGAAACCCAAAGTGCTCGTAAAATATAAATGACCTCATAATGATCAAACACCGAAAACGTAGTTAACTCCATCTTCCCAAAACATCCCAATAACCCGAATGAGTTTCAATAACCAAAACCTTAAAACATAGATAAATACCCATACACCAACGTCTTCGAAAACATGGATTATAAAACTCCATAACCAAAGCACATATATTGGTGACGGGGAAGACACGATTACATTGTACATAACGGAACACAAAGTAAATCTCATAGTTATGTAGTAATTCAAAACATGTGGGGTACACATAAAACACCCACCGAGCTCAACTACTCCTAGTCTATCGCCCGAAAACATCAAGTCAACCACTCCAGGTCTTTCCTTGAGAGTCCCCAAAACCGGGAAACTCGGGCACAATGGGATTACACCGTACTGTCCATGGGACGCTGCCCGACCGTATAGGCCCACACCCTACTTACCATGGAGCCCGATGCCTATCCCGTGCCAAATGGTGAACCAACTTCCCAAACGGGGACAGAGGAACACCGTGCCTATGGATCCATTGCACTAAATAAACCATTACATGACTCAAAACGAATGAATCAAAGCATTCAAAACATGACATGCTCAACTAAAATGCAGTAAATGCAAATCTTAACCAAACGCTCAACACCGAGCAATTAAAACGGACAAGTGTCCTCAAAACCCAACAAAATCCAAACCGAGCCACAAGCTCAACAAATCCAAAGACTCAACGTCGAAATTCATAAAATGAAATCAAATGTAAATACCCGTATTTATATAAACCCACGCTCCAAAACATACAATTAGCTACAATGTGGTTTAGATTGGGACAATTCATTCTCCAAGTGAGTTTACAACATTTATCTTTTCAAAACGTCCCGTAACACCAAAACCATGCATTTTTCCAAAACACAATTTGACACACATTTATGCTCAAAATCTACTTCCATAAAATAAATCATTAAAATACCAAAATACATGATTTATTTATCATAATGCCCAAAATCCCAAGGACATGTGTTAAATGAGTTTATAAAGTTAAGCACCTTTAAAATAGCCAACTTATCAGCAATTACAAACTTCTCAACAGTTAACAAAACTTATCAACAGTTAACAATTTCGTGTAAGGCATAAAATACTTTAAAACAACCATTTTGGCATGTACACCGTTTTCACAAATCATCTTGAAATCACCTTGCTAGATTTAGGCTAAATCTAGATTTCACCCAACGAGCTCTTTTGAAGACCACTTGAATCCTCAAGCCGAAATCCTCCAAAAACCTAGATCCACACAACTTCAACCGTAAATAACCACATCCAACCATATAGAAACATCCCCCAAACATAATACACCAAAATCCCCAACGAGATCCAAACCCTAGTTTCTCCCAAAGCTATCAAGTCCGAGATTTGATAAGCCAAATACTAGGGAAACATCAATGGAGCATTCATAACTTATTACAAGGTTTGGAAACGGAAAGAATGTACTTACCACTTAGGTTTGACGAAAAACCTAGAAAACCCGAAATGAACTTGAGGTTGAAGATGAAGATGAATCTCCTTGACCAATAACTTCCAATCTTTGATGGGTGGAAGGAGGAACACTTGGAACATAAAAGATTTGGTGCCCTTGATGCATAAAACTGATTTTAGGGTTTGGGGTTCGGTCTCTAAAGAGAAAAAGGGTGAAAGGGGTTGAGAATAATGAGGTGGGGCTGCTCAAAATCGATTTTAAAACAACCAGAGGCTGCAGGCGATTGTGCCCAAGGCACTTTCGCCAGGGCACTATCGCCCAAACTGTACCGCGGGCACCACTCTGTTGGCGATTGTGCCCAGGGCACTATCGCCCAGAGTGTCCCGAGCCCCGATTTCTTCCATTTTCATCCGGAGCACCCGCGATGCGATAAGGCTTAAAAGGTAAGGCGTAAGGGATGAAATTATATGATCAGAATCAAGGATTTCTTCAAGGGATTGGCTTCACATACAGGAATTTACGGGTGTTACATGGAGGCACATTAGGATGAGATGTACCAGATCAATTCCATTATAAGTCGCAATTCATGGGAGTGCTCTTCATGAGCTATTAGTTTTCCTGGGTTTAAGTCCAATAGAACTGAATAAAGATCAGTAGATCCATTAAGGCCCAATGAAACCCTTTAAAGCCCAATAAAACTCTTTAAAGTTCGATAGATTCGTTAAGACCCAATGAAACCCTTTAAATCCCGATAGATCCATTAAGGCCCAATGAAACCCTTTAAAACCCAATAGAACCCCTTAAAGCCCCCGATAAATCCGTTAAGGCCCAATAAAAACCTTTAAAGGCTAATAGAACCGATTAAAGTTCGGTAGAATTAATAAAACCCCAATAGATTCATTAAGACCCAATGAAATCCTTTAAATTCCGATAGATCCATTAAGGCCCAATGAAACCCTTTAAAGCCTGAAAGATCAGTTAAGGCCCAATGAAAACCTTTAAATGCCAATAGAACCGATTAAAGTTCGGTAGAATTAATTAAACCCTAATAGATCCATTAAGACCCAATCAAACCCTTTAAATCCCGATAGATCCATTAAGGCCCAATGAAACCCTTTACAACCCAATAGAACCCTTTAAAGTCTGATAGATCCATTAAGGCCCAATGTGTCATTGTTATGTAACATATCGTGTCATTTAGAACATTGGTGTATGTATGTAATATATATATATATATATATATATACATATATATGGCCCAGTGGTTGTTAATGAACCTTATTGGGTCTTTATAGACTTCAGTGATTCTAAATGAACTTGATTGGGTCTTGATGGACTTTAACGCATCTTAATGAACTCTAGGTGACTTATTAACTATTTGTATGTGGTTACCAAACAACACACACACACCCACATACATATATAAATATATACAACACATATACACATCATATACGCTTACCAGACAACATACATACGTTATCTATGCATTCACATGCAAACATGCATATAAACATATATACGGCGCATATACACATACATACGTAGATCCACTTGCGGTTAGCTACCTATACACATACACATCATGTATACATTATATATAACAAGCACCGACGGATACATATAACACATACATATGTATACATATAACACATACACACATGTGCACACATAACACATAACACATAAAAATGATAAAACAAGAAAAAAAATCAATCATCGCTAATCCCTCGATAATTAGAGACGGATTAGCGAGGGATGAATATAAACCTATATACAACACATATACACATAGACACAACAATATATACGTAGATTCAATTGTCGTTATCAACCAACACACACACACATAGTGTATACAAATATATAACACGAGCCGACGAAAACATAAAGCACATACACAACTATACATATAACATATATACATATACATGTCTACATATAACCCATACAAATGAGAAAACAAGAAAAAAAAAACTCAATCCCTCACTAATTAGCGATGGATTTCAGGTGTCCCTTGCTAATCCCTCGCTAATTAGTGAGGGATCAAGTTTGTCGTCAATCTGTCGCTAATTTGTCGCTAATCCCTTACTAATTAGCGACAAATTAAGGATAAATGTCAGGACCTGTCACTAATCCCTCGCTAATTTTCGTCGCTAATACCCAGTTTTCTTGTAGTGAAAGATTTGTGCAATATAAAGCTCAAAACTTAAATAATACATTCTTCGGTAAAAGTATGGAACTCAATTCTGTCCTGCCAAGCGTAGCCCTCAATCGATGATTCATTGATTTCTTACCCATCACGGTAAGAAATCATTTAATCTTAATTGGAAAAAGTACACCACATAAGCCTAATTATGTTACTGGATCAAGAAATACGTTTCTTCATAAGGTAATCTCTCATAAAACTTGCTTAATTAATGTGATCTACTTAGAACATCCATAATTGAGGTTCTTGTTGAGGTTTCTATTAGGGTTTTTGTAGGAATCTTTCACTGTGGGACAATTGTTATTATTCAGTAAACATGTTTTCTTGTTCACGTACATGGGTTCTTATTAGAACCTGTGACTAGACAAGATTATCTATCTAACAATGAAGGTTCTTATAAAAATCCAAAGAGATCCATCATGGACTTTCTTAGTTGTAACCTTTTGAGTGTAACTGCCAAACATGTATGTGCCTAATTGTTAAAAGGTAAAGTTAGTTTTGTACCAATCTTGACAATGTATTAACTTAATTTGTTTGGTTTGTACATTTTTGGTTTTATAGGGTTTAAATTGTAAAATTGTTGGTAGATGAGGGCTTCAGGGACTGCGCTTCACTTCTACTTAAGATAAAGGGTAGCGGAGCAATTTGTCAAAGTTATAAGGACTAGAGTGCAATATTTGGAAAATATATAAACGTGTATTGTTAGTTGGTTGCTCTTTCATTTTCTCATTTTCACATATTTGTTTTAGATATTAGGTTTTCTCTCAACTTAGGGTTTACATTTTTCATCTTCTTCAAATCTCTTGAACGAGATTTAGTTTGTAATATTGTAATTCTTGTAATAATAGTTTGATTAATGTTTTGATGATGGTATCAGAGCGTCGCTGTGTCTTCTCACCGGCGTTCAGGTTACACTCATCGTCATGAATGGTAAACCCCTTCCTCTCTCTTTTCATCTCTGAGTTTTTCTTTTAATCTCAGTAAGTTCTCTTTGTTTTTTCGAATCATACATATGTACTATGTGTGAGTTTCGTTTTATTTTTTTACGACCTTTCTTTTTCACTTGGATCTGATTTGTTTAGATCCTGTTCAAGTGTCCTTTGTTTTATTCATTTCTTCTTCATCACTGACTCGTATTTGTTCAGATCTGACCTATTTGTGGTTATATCATCGTACAATAAGTGTGTTTTTTATCTCATGCGTTTGTGACTGGATCTGTTATAGATCTATGTTTAAGGCGCTCTCTGAGATTCATTTGTTGTTTTCATCGTTCCTCATGTGCCTAGGATTAGATCTGATATAGATCTTAGTCCAAAGTTTGTTTGAGGCTCTATTCTTGTTTGTGTGATCACTTAGACCTGTCGATCTAAGTGCATTTTTTTATCTCGTGCGTCTGTGACTGGATTTGTTATAAATCTGTGTTTAAGGCTCTCTCTGAGATTCATTTGTTGTTTTCATCGTTCTTCATGTGCCTAGGATTAGATCTGATATAGATCTTAGTCCAAAGTTTGTTTGAGGCTCTATTCTTGTTTGTGTGATCACTTAGACCAGTCGATCTAAGTATTGTTTTCATTTCCTCTTGTTAATAGGAGATCATAATGAAGTAAATCACGATCTGGTTCATGTGACCACTTCTTCTTCGACTTGCTAAAGGATTTTTTTTCTCCTATTTCATTTTGTTCTCTTAGATTTGCTATTTGTCTTCATTTGGTAGCTTAGATTTGTTTTTCATTTAAGCTTAGATATGTTTCTTTCTCTTTTTCTTTTTTTTTCTCACTCGATAAAAGAGAGGTCCTAGTGAAGTGAGTCGTGATCTGGCCTCTTCATACCATTTCGTGGACGATTCACTGAATGTAATATGTCTCTCTTATTTTGTGTGGTTGCTTAAATTGGTTTTCTTGTCTAAGATCCTTGTTGTAAGGAGAACCTCTAATGATTTGAATCGAAATATAGTTGTTATTTATTGTATTATGTACGATTCATTAAGAGGTTGTTCTCCTGCAGATCTGTTTGTTCTTTGTGTCTGATAGCGTTCTGTTTATCTACCTTCTTTCTGTTTTTCTAAAAAAATTTGGTGTGCCATTATATTGAGCTCTCTTGGAGTTCTTTTCTCTGATATTGTGTGTTCAGGATGTTTAGTTTTTTTTTTACTTTGTATTTTGGTTCCTGTGCTTGATCTGGACACTCTGTGAGTTTCCAGATTTGTGTTCATCATAATCCGCTGCTCGCTTCTCCAAGTTTTGCTCTGTAAGTCCGTTCCTCTCTTACCTCTTTTCTCTTCCGCTATAAGTCCTTCTATCTCTCTTGTGTGTGTTTTTTCGGACATCTAAGAGGTTGGCTTAACCTACCATCCATTGAGTGGCAAGGAATCCTGCCTCTAAGCCCTTAGAGTTTTGTCCTTGTGTGTTGTTTCTTTCTCCTAGATATTCACTATGACTGGAGCTGAATCCTCCAAAGAGCCAGAACAGCGATCTCTGATCGCTAAACTGGACTTTGGAGATCCACTTTATCTCCATCCTAGTGATACCTCAGGAGCCTCCATATTGACCTTGAAACTTACGGGAACTGACAATTATAAAGTGTGGTCTTGTGCTATGATTTTGGCTTTGGAAACTAAAAATAAACTTGGATTTATAGATGGTTCTGTGCTTCGATCTGTTGATAATGATGTGTTAGGAAAGCAATGGGACAGGTGTAATTCGGTCATTTTATCTTGGATCCTCAACTCTATTTCTGAGGATTTGATTGTCAATCAAGTTTTCTCTAGAGTTGCATCTGAGGTCTGGCTAGAATTAAAAGAAACTTATGATAAAATTGATGGATCCTTTACTTTCAATTTGCATCAAAAAATTAACTCTCTTACTCAAAACGGATCTACTGTTTCAGACTATTATCACAAGTTAAATGCCTTGTGGAAACAGTTTGATGCTCTAATCAAACTTCCATCATGTACTTGCAATGTTGCTCATGATTTTTCAAAACACAATCAGTTGATAAAACTCATGCAATTTTTGATGGGACTGAATGAAACTTATATACATATACGTAGCAACATTTTAACCACTGATCCACTTCCTTCAGTCAAATCTGCATTCTCTTTAGTATCAAGAGAAGAGTCACACCGTGGTGTGACTCGATCCTCTGATACCAAAAATCAGAATACTGCTTTCTTTGGAAAAACTAATGATAATAAGAAGAGGGGTGGTAAATCCCCTCTCTTGTGTAAGCATTGTGGGGTAACATGGCATACAATTGAAAGGTGCTATAAATTAATTGGTTTTCCTAAGGATTTCCAATTTACTAAATCTAAAATAAATAACCTTTCAAGTCTCCATCTAACAATGCCAGTTCCTCGGATGCTTCTGGATGTAAACAGAATACTTCTATATATCTTACAGAGGATCAAGTTGTCAAGTTACTTTCTCTCCTTGATCAGAAACAATCTAAAAACATTTTTGTCAATATGGCAAGTATGTTTCCTGTTAATGTCACAAATATGTCTAATCTAGGGTCTAATGATTCTTATTCTGGTTGGATAATCGACTCTGGTGCCAATCAACACATGACATCTTCTACCTCTAAACTTGAAAATATTATTGATGTTTCTGATTTAAATCTTAGAGTTACTCAACCCAATGGAGATGAGGCTAAAATAAATCAAATTGAGAATTATAGACTTAATGACAAAGTTGTTTTGTTTGATGTGCTTGTAATTCCTGATTTCATGTTAATCTTTTGTTTGTTCATAAAATTGCTAGAGATAGCAAAATCTTTGTTGGGTTTGACGAGTATAAGTGTTACCTTCTTCAGGGTTCTCTTCCCAAGAGAATTGTGGGGATTGGTAGCAAACAAGGAGGGTTATATTTTTTTGACAAATGGTCTAAGGGTGAGTCGTATGTCTCCCTAAAATCTAAAAGTATTTCAAATATGACTAATGTGACCATTGTTTGCAATGTGTCACGCCAGTTGTGGCATAGTCGGTTGGGCCATCCCGCCGATCAAGTTCTTGGTGTTCTAAAAGGAACTCTTGATATTTCTGGTGATTCTGTTTCTACCCCCTGTGATATTTGTCACAAGGCTAAACAAACGAGAGATAAACTTCAATTAAGTAATCATTCCTCTACCATGCTTGGTGAGCTTGTTCATTTAGATTTATGGGGACCATATCGTGTTCCTAGTAAGGAGGGGTACAGATTCTTTTTAACTATAGTTGATGATTATTCTAGGTTTGTTTGGGTTTATTTGCTGAAAAGTAAAGATGAAGTGTTTGATAATATTGTTGCTTTTCACAACTTATTGATCACTCAGTTTGGTAAACATGTTAAAATCTTTCGAAGCGATAATGGGACTGAGTTCACTAATAGTAAGGTTGGCATGTTTTTTAAGACAAACAGAATAATTCATCAAACTACGTGTATGTACACTCCTCAACAAAATGGGGTAGTGGAACACAAACATAGACATTTATTGAATGTAGCTAGAGTGTTAATGGTTCAAGGAAACCTTCCGTTAAACATGTGGAATGAGTGTATTTTGACAGTTGTCTACCTTATTAATCGTACTCCTTCTTCCGTGTTAAATGGAAAGTGTCCATATAAACTCATTTTTGGTTTTGCACCTATTTTAACTCATCTTAGAAACTTTTGATGCTTATGCTTTGCTGTAAGACCTAATGTATCTGACAAGTTTTCTTTACGATCTGAAAAATGTGTTCATCTTGGTTATGCAAATTCAAAAAAGGGATACAGACTTTATAGTTTGGATTCAAAACAAATCATCATTTCCAGATATGTTAAAGTTTATGAAACTATTTTTCCATTTAAAATGGGTGCAAACTTTCCGAGTGATGATTCTAGTGACATAAACTCATTAAACTTTTTTGATTCTGTTATATTTCAGTCTAATGATCTGCCTTCTGAATTTCCCGATGATGATACTAGGGAAAATCCCCAATGTGAAAATTTTACAAGTTCAAATATTTCTGACAGCTCTAGTAACCAGGATCATCTGAGTAGCCAAAATAGAGTTTTCGGGTCTATGGGCCCTGGTAGTACTAGTAGTACAACTTAAATAAACAGAGTCGTCGGATCAAGTGGTCTTGGTGGCACTGAGGCTGCCAGTGATTCTCGTGCTGCTGATTTTCGACACTTAACTGTTCAGAATTTAAATGATGATCAATTGGGGACCCCTCCTGAGGGTGTTGTAACTCAAAATCAAAATATGACTTCTATTCGAAAATCTAATCGTTCATCTGTTTTTCCTCGTCGTTTTGATGATTATATTGTAGAAGGTGAAGTCAAGTATGGTTTAGAAAAGGTTGTGAACTACTCTCATCTGAATTCTAATAATTTTTGTTTTGTTTCCACACTTAATAAGTCTTGTGAACCTGAAAACTTCTTTGAAGCAAGTAAGGATCAAAACTGGGTAAATTCTATGAATGATGAGATGGAAGCTTTATATAGAAATGGTACTTGGGTTCTAACTTATTTACCTCCTGGTAGAAAATCTGTAGGTTGTAGATGGATATATAAAATCAAATATAAGTCCACTGGAGAAATAGAGAGATATAAAGCTCGTCTTGTAGCCAAAGGCTACAGTCAACGAGAACATCTAGACTATGAGGAAACATTTTCACCAGTTGTGAAAATGGTCACAGTCAGATGTGTCATTAGCTTGGTTGTGCAAAACAAGTGGCAGTTGTGCCAACTAGATGTAAACAATGCCTTTTTGTATGGAGATCTTGTTGAAGATGTTTATATGAACTTACCTCCAGGATATTTTTCTGCTAATGATAAAAGGTTTGTAAATTAGTAAAATCTCTTTATGGTCTGAAACAAGCACCACGTCAGTGGTATGAAAATTTGTCTACTTGTCTTCTTCAATATGGTTTCTGTCAGAGTGTTAGCGATTATTCATTGTTTACAAAATACTCTGAAAATGTTTGTCTTATTCTTCTTGTATATGTGGATGATATAGTTCTTACAGGAAACTCTGATTCTGAAATTAAAAAGGTTAAGGATCATTTACAGTCTAATTTCAAAATTAAAGATTTAGGTTTGTTGAAATTTTTCTTGGGTATTTAAATTTTAGAAACTGATAGTGGATTGTGTATGTCGCAAAGAAAGTATTGTCTTGAACTTTTAAATGATTTTGGATATCTAGGATGTAAGCCAAATAATACCCCAATGGATATGAACTTAGTGGTTACAGATTCAGCTGGTTCTGAATCGAAAGATCCTCCTTTAAAGGATTTTACTGGGTATCAAAAGTTAATTGGTAGACTCATTTATTTGCTAGCTACAAGACCTGACATTGCTTTTGTTGTACATTGCTTAAGTCAATTTATGCATTCTCCACGTCAGTCTCATTTAAAATTGGCTCTTCAGGTTCTAAGGTATTTGAAGAGTTCTCCTTGTAAGGGTGTTCATTTCTCATCTTGCTCTCACTCTGATTTTAAACTTTCTGCTTTCGTTGATGTTGATTGGGGCAAGTGTTTGTCCACAAGGAGGTCAGTAACTGGTTACTGTCTTTTCTTAGGTAATTGTATGGTTTCTTGGAGGAGCAAGAAATAACCCACTGTTTCACGCTCTTCTGCAGAGTCCGAATACAGGGCTATGGCCTCTGCTCTCTGTGAGATTATTTGGGTTTTAAATATTTTAGCAAATTTAAGAATAAATAACTTACTTCCTGTAAGTCTAAACTGTGACAATAAGTCTGCTATACAAATTGCTAATAACCCAGTGTTTCACGAGCGGACTAAGCATATAGAGATAGACATATACATCAAGTGAGAAATAAAATCTCAACTGGAATGATAAAAACTATGAAAGTTTTATCCTCAGAAAATCCAGCTGATATTTTCACAAAATCACTTGGTGTAAATCAACATAACTATCTCATTAATAAATTAAATATGTTGGATCTTTTCCGTTGTCAAGATTGAGGGAGGGTGTTAAAAGGTAAAATTAATTTTGTACCAATCTTGACAATGTATTAACTTAATTTGTTTGGTTTGTACATTTTTGGTTTTATAGGGTTTAAATTGTAAAACTGTTGGTAGATGAGGGCTTCAGGGACTGCGCTTCACTTCTACTGAAGATAAAGGGTAGCGGAGCAATTTGTCAAAGTTATAAGGACTGGAGTGCAATATTTGGAAAATATATAAACGTGTATTGTTAGCTGGTTGCTCATTCATTTTCTCATTTTCACAGATTTGTTTTAGATATTAGGTTTTCTCTCAACTTAGGGTTTACATTTTTCATCTTCTTCAAATCTCTTGAACGAGATTTAGTTTGTAATATTGTAATTCTTGTAATAATAATTTGATTAATGTTTTGAAGACTAATCTATGTTCATCGTATTTATTTTTAACATTTTCCTTTTACTATAATTTGTTTTGCTGATTATACTATTTGATATAGTAGTCGATACTCTTTGAAGGGTTGAATGATTGCATATCAACGTCATTTTGAAACTAGTTTATTTGATATTTAAAGTCAAAGTATAAGTACTAATAAAAAGGAGTATATTATTAATATACAACGACTGTTTACTGATTTAAATAATTCAAGTTACATTAAAGGTTTTTCAACTGTAATATATGATATTTAAGAAAGTAGATAGGATCTAAATCAAACCTAAGATTTGAATATGTTTGTTTGGATTATAAAAACATCGTATTTACAAAATAATGGTATTTTATTATCATTGCTTTATCTATACTATATTATAGTATAAAGCACGAATAAAAAACTTTTAAATATAAATTATTATGCACAAGGTATCATCATTTTATGTAAGATTTTAAAAATCTCTTAATTTACAAGTATCAAAGCATAAGATACATATTACTACTGCAGACTTCTAACACCCACCAATTTGGTATGTGCATGACCTTCCTTTTATGCAGACATTTCCATGTATCACTATAATTAATTAATATATTATATTATTATAATTTTGTTCTAATTATATTATTAAATATGTAATTGGTTATTTTTTCTAGATGTCATTAAAATATATAAGATAATCATTGAATTCTAACAAAATACTTATTATTAAGCCTAAATTAAACAAATTTATAAAAATAAAAAAAAACATTATCACTTTCTCAAAACCATCTAAAATCGTACTGTAAATTGACAAAAAAATAAAATGAAACATTAAAATCATGATATATCTCGTTGCATTGCGCGAGTACGCTTCTAGTGAACGAATAAAAAACGTCATTTAAATATGTAGTTTGAGTATACGATACCTATAAATTAATTAAATTAAACTCGTGAATAAAATGTTTTTATGTAATAAAGTTTAATTCAAATTACAAAATACTATTAAGTAATGATTTTTATATCATTTGTTTATATTATATGTATGTAGGGGACCTTCTTTTGAGAACTCTCTAAATTGTAAGATCTTTGAGAACCAGTGTATCATGTGCTATTTTATATGATTTTTTTTATCTATGCCTAGAGTTTAATGTAGTGATTAACATATATTTGTTTTATAATGTGTTTGTTTTACATGTACTTGGTTCACAATGTGAACCTTTTTAGTGTGTTTGTGAAACAAAAAATATAACGTAAAAAAGTTCCACATTGTGAACCGAATACATATAAAACAAACAGATAGTAAAACAAATGTATGTTAATTACACATGAAATGTTATATGGGAAAAAATTATGTAAAATAAAACCTTAAGGTAGAAATTTTCACGGATCTTATAAATTTTGAAGTTCTCAAATGATTAAACTCTTATGTAAATAGGGTTAGGTCAAGGGGAAAACCTTAAAAAAAGGGAAAACTAAGGAACACCTCGGTATGCCCTTCATCTGGATGGTATGCACTTGTGCGTACAACTAATTTGTAACATGCACATGTGTATATACACAAATGCACACATGCATAAAACCAAAAAAACAACTTAATTTATTTGTATGAACAAGTGCATACCGTCTGGATGAAGGGCTATCACGGTGTTCCTTAATTTTCCATGTTTTTGAGATTTTCCCCTGAACCTCCCTTTATGTAAATATATGTATATAATTTTACTTCTGTCGGTATATATATAAGAATTAAAGAGATATTTATATTTATGTCATTTATGATATATTCATTAAGGTGCCGTTTGTTTTTTAAGAGGTCTAAAGTCTGAAGTCTTATTTTAGTTATGATTAATAAGAGGTGGTGTGTAAAAAGATCTGAACGATTCAGACTTAAGAGTCATTAAGAGGTTTTTTTAAAAAAACAAACAACCCCTAATTAGTGAAAATAATGGGTCACTTAATGATAAAAATATGTTTTTGACTTCAATTAACACTGTTAATACTAAGTATTATCTCTCTTTTAACATTTTACAAACAGAAGTCAGAATATTAATTCATAGTTCTTTTTTTTTCAATTTTCCTTTCAAATTCTCATGAAACTTAAGAAAATTAACTTTTTGTTTAAATTACAATTTTGGCTACGTCGCTGAATAAATGGTACTATTTTCCCCTTTAATTCTCACCACACATTACAAATATCACTTAAAAAGAATGATATAAAGTGTGGGAAGTAATGATTTATATAAATAAAGGAAAACTTTTGTAGGCCATTGTGATGATGTAGAAAGATTACCCAAATTTCTCTTCGATTTCCTTTTATGATTTGTCAAACAGAAATAAGCTTCCCAAAGATTAGACAATGTTCGAAAGTCGAAACCGAGTCTTGCGCATGATTAGTTATAAAAGGAAGAGTTATTAACGGTCAATCTAGATGTTTAGATCTTATATAATCCCAGTTTTAGTTTACGTTCGGTTAAAGTTTGGTCGAGTTAAGACTTGATTCTATAAATGGCTAAATACAATAAATAAAAATGTATTTTCCATTTTTACTACAGTACTGTATTTTTTTTATTACATAATTGTATTTTTAAATTATTTATTATTATAGTGTTGTATTTTAAAAACCCTACCAATAAATGTAATGAACAACCGACTATTTTTAATCCGGTATCACATTATTTACTTTACTTATATGGCACGATTAGAGTTATGTGGGTTACGTTTATGTGACGTAATTAGGAGTACGTGGTAGCCATGTATAATAACTCTAAATATTTAAATAAATAAAAATGATTATTAACGACCCTTTCACTCCTGCCGTCAGCGGCTATTGTATTCCCACTGACCCTCCTCTGACCAAAAACGTCCCTATGCTCTTGTCATGGTCTTCTCGGTTCGCCCTCTGTATTGTGGTCGGGAAGTTAGCTGATGAACGGTGATGGTTGCAACGGTAGGATGTTTGTATTAACGAGGTTGGAAAGTTGTTTAAAGAATAATGGGTTTGGGTTTCACGTAGTGAAATGGTTTCCCATATATGTGTTTATCTCTAGGGTTTTGCAAGTATGAATCAATTTGTTTGTTCTTGATATTTTATCACGAACCCTAATTAAAGATTTGAGCAATTAAGGTTATTTTAAAGCTCAAACATTTTCAATCAATTCTTGTTCATGTGAAAATTAAAATGCTCAGCCCTTCTACTTCAATACGTTTCCCAAGGTCAATATGTTTTAGGGTTTCAATTCTAGAAATAAGATTACATTTTTTTTAATCTTTAAATGTTGAATAAATCTGAAAACAAAACTATTATTTTTTCTTGATAAATTTCTCCACACAAGGACTTGAAAAGTTTAGTGCAAATTCAGTGTCGACTTTGGAGGTGTGTTTAGTACATGAAATAGAATAGTAAAAAAAAACTTGTTTTACGTTTGATGTGACATTAGACTCACAACATATGATCTAGTGAAATTAAAAAAAATGCATTTTTTTTCTTTCTCGACAAAATAGGTGGAACAAAACTGAGTACATTACTAAACTATCCATGTCAAATTAAAACCCTAAAACTTTTTTAGAAATTTTTTCACCCACCTACTTCAGCTCTCACCTGTCATGTCTTGTTTGTGTCCAAACAAACCCTAAATGATGATCTCTTGTGGCCTTGTTTAGACTTGAATAATACATTCTTCACTAAAAGCATGGAGCTCAGTTTTTGTCCTTCCACATGCAGCCCCGAATCGATGGTCCATTGACCTCTGCTCGGTCATGATCGGAAATCATTTGATTCTCAAATGAAAGTACACCACATAAGCCTATTACTCCAAGTAGTGTTTCAATAACATAGTTTATAAACTACTTCTACCATCTAAAATGAGCTCTACAGTAAACTCAAAAAATAAACTAGCTCATGTCAATAAAAGAGAGTAAAAAATCTCATTTCACTTCTAATGGTGAAAGGGGATGAGTTTATACCAATGTTCAAGTTTAATAAATACTAACCATAACATCAATAAATAAATAAATAAATAATAAAAATTGTGATAAATAGTACTATTTTACCCTTTAATTCTAGCCACAAACACACACTACAAATATCAATTGAAAATAAAATACCACCAAAAAAACATCACACGTTTTTACCATGTAGTAAAAGTATCCCACTAAATACTCCTTTTTGCTGATTTCAGAATAATATCACATAATTTCAAACCAGTAATAAATATGTGCATGAAATGTAAATTCAAATAAACTCCTACTTTGACCCAAAATAAACACTAAATCTTCACCAGCCTACACTCAAATCTGTAACATACCACAAACCATCTTCCAACCTCATTCATATACACCAACCCTTTTTTTTACCTTTTACCTTTTTCATTAAACAAAAATTAAAAGAATAATAATGTTCATCACCTTAGGTGGCGTTTGGTTCGCGGAATGGAATTTGATGGAATTGGAATCTATCGAAAGAATTTGACTTTGAAGGAATTAGAATGGAATTTGACCACGCTTTTGGTTGGTAGGAATTCAATTCCTTAACTTAAGACAAGGAATGATGAATTCTTAAAAATGTGGAATTCAATGGAATTGGAAGGATTCCATCGCTTTCATTCCGTGAACCAAACATGGGCTTAGAATTTGGTCAATGAAATTGGTTATTCCAATTCCTTCAAAATCCTTCCAATTCCGTGAACCAAACAGCCCCTTAGCTTCCACCCAGAACTCTCTTCAATTCCGATTTCTGTTCACTAGTAAGCCTTGATGGATACCTCACATCGAACTTCATCCTCAGATTTCCCTTCTTCCTAGGCTCTTTTGATATCGGCATTCCTTCATTAGGAACTGTTATCTCCATCCCTGGCTTCACCATTTCCGTCACAGGTATCATAAGATTCCTTCCATCCAGAGTTGTCAGTTCCACGGTCTTCCCTGTGAGCGCCTCCACAAGTGAGATTTCTTGATTCACCACCAAGTCATTACCTTCCCTTGTGAAAACCTCATGTGGTTTCTCGTCTATTACAAATATCAAGTCTGCTGCTATCACACCAGGTTCCTGGTTACCCTTCTCTGGGAACGTAATTTTAGTGCCCTTCTTCCAACCAGGTCTTATCTCAATAGTTAAGATCTCCTCCACAGTCCGAACATTACTGCATCACAAATAAAGATAATGGTCACTGTCAGAATTTATCATCAAGGGTTTTCCTTCCTTTGGAATAAGAGATTCAAGGAAATCATCTAACTAGAGGTATGGACTGTGCCATGGTTGGAAGCCAAGGACCGTATTTACTAGCAGGGCAAATACATGTTGGACCATGACAGGACAAGTCAGTCAACCCATGTTGCTTGTTGGCTCATCTTGTCTCTCTACACTTATTTTTCATCTTTAACCAGCAATGACTCCAACCCAACCTCCCAGAAACCACCACACCCACCAGGAAACCTGCCTCTTTTATAAAATTAAATGCAAACTAAGGCTGTATGTATGTGTGTATATCACAAAAAGATTGAAAATCATATCTTGTTGCAACTTTATCCCTGCAAACATTTAAACAAGAAACTGTACAAACTTGCTTGATATCATAAACCTGTTATATGACTTCTATTGAATGAGTTTGCATGAAAATGTAACCAAATTTCTTTCGCTGGGGCATAAAGCTTTTAGCAAAGTGCTGCATCAGAAACCCTGTATCGTGAGTGAAAAAGAACTGCATTGGCACATTCGAACTATAGGTGGCCTCACCCCCTTAGGGACTCTTTGCATCGGGATGCAGATACGGTGAATATAGATGCATAGTGGTAATGGAAGAAACAATGGTTGCATATTCAGTACGTTAGTGAGGCACTTGATTGACACTTGGGCGTGTGAGAACTGAGCAATAGTGGCAAGAAAGCTAGTTCAAAAGAATAGAATACGGCTGGATAGCTGTAAAACGCAGGATTATGACATAAAACTTAAGGGAGATAGTTGATACCCTGTGGATAAAGAGGGTTAATATAGCATGTGTTTGTTTAGTCAACTACACGGGTATGTGAAAAGAAAAAAAGAAAAAAACTAAAAAAATCGAGGAGTATTTAAGCTATCGTGTTAAGAGAAAGATAGGAATGGAAAGAAGCAAGCATCATAATACATAAAGGCCTGAAAATGTGGTTGGGGTTAAAAGACAAAGGACAAAATCACATTAGCTAATTGGTGGTGGGATGTTTTATGCATGTCATTTGTGTATATGCCCCCAGATAGGCTTGAACCCACCAAGGTTTTAAAAAGCGGAATTGTGCCTCAAGGCGTTTTCCCTCAATGAGGCGAGGCGTAAGCCTCGAGGCGGTCTGAGGCATAAGCCCTGAGGCGGAAATATATACACTACACAATAGAATATATATATATATATATACACCAATCTGCATTCCACTGCTTCTGCTTAGAAAATATATGCAATATATATATACACACACTTGACACTTGAGTACTAGACATAATATATATATATATATATATAGGGTCAGGTTCAGGGGAAAACCTCAAAAAAACGGAAAACTGAAGAACACCCTGGTAGCCTTCCATCTGTACGGTATGCACTTATGCATACAAGTAATTAATTAGTTTTTTGGTTTTTATGCACATGTGCATATTATGCACTTGTGCATATGCACATGTGGATGTTATAAATTACTTGTATGCACAAGTGCATACCGTCCAGATGAATGACTACTAGAGTGTTCTTCAGTTTTCTATTTTTTTGAGGTTTTCCCTTGAACCTCCCTCCCTCCCTCCCTCCCTCCCTCCCTCCCTCTCTCTCTCTCTCTCTCTCTCTCTCTCTCTCTCTCTCTCTCTCTCTCTCTCTATATATATATATATATATATATATATATATATATATATCATACTAAATTACTAAAAGAATTTACATATACTTTTTTCAATCACGAAATATAGATGTACATGTACTAACAAAGGAAAAAATTATTGATCTATTCATAACCTATATATGTATGTATATGTATATATTAATATGCTCATAACGCATAAAGAAAAAAAATATTAAATATCAACAAAATGCGAGTAGAAGTGTGACTGTGACCCTCACATGTAGTAGAGACTAAATATAAACGATGTGTATCCAGTAGATACATATACATAATAATTTTGTGAACCGAAGAGAATCGTAGAAGAAAATGCAAAGAAAACGGGAGAAAACTGGAACTCACAAAGTATAATAGACGAGTAGCAGATAGGGCTTAGGAGAACCGGAGAAGAACAAGGTTTTCTAAAAAGAAATAGAGAAGGTTTTAGTCATTATTTAAATAATTTAGCCTCGGTATTGAGGCGTATGCCTCTCTACCACCTCACGCCTCACCGCCTCAGATGACCGAGGCGTCCGCCTCGTCTGGGGATTGAGAGGCGCCGCCTCAGGTGCGATTTTGGACCGCCTCGCCTCGAGGCGTACGCCTCACACGCTTTTTAAAACCATGGAACCCACTACCAACAAATATTGGGAGCACTTAAAGAAACAGTTTGGATAATACGGCCAATTTTCTAAAAGTCGGGGGTTTTCACATAAACAGTTTCTCTACTCTTTGGAGTAGAGGTCAAGTATGTGTATATCCCCCCCCCTCCCGACCCCACTTCTGAGTGGGATATACTAGGTTCGTTTGGTTTGGTTTATTTTGGATGATACGGCCAAAAAAATAAGAAAAAAACTTAAATTTTACAGTAGCATATAATCTGATGGTTGTTATACTCGATACTTCCTTCAGGAGACATGACTCTCACCTAGCAAATAGCAACCTTACCAGTGGCCAAAATGTTAACTAGATGGACTATGTCATCGCTAACAAAAAGGATATGTAGTCTATGCAGATTGTAACGTCCTACCTGGACACAGCATATATAGAGATTGACATGCAACTTGATGTGGTGTTAGACTGAGTACCTGTCAAAATTAGGTGGTGGACCCTAGAAAAAGAAATCCAAGTATGTTTAATAACCAAATGGTTAAAGAAAGGATTTGTAATGTCCAGGGAACTAGTAGTGTGTGAAAAGAGATGGCGGCAGGCATTAAAGAATAGAAAAGGAGGTTGTTGGAAAAAATAGACTTATAATAGACATCAAATTGAGGCAGTGTGTGATAGGAGGTACACAAGAGTATTAAGAAAAAGAATGGATACTATAATCTGTTACATGGGAGTAGAAAATATAGAAAAGTATAAGCTAGCCAAAAGGCAAGTTCCGGAAACAATAAGAGAAGCCAGAGGTAAAGCGTATGGGTTGTACATAAAACTAGCAACAAAAAAGGAGAAAATGATGCATAAGTTGGTAAGATGAGGGAAATGACCCTAAAGAGAACGTGACATAGAGGACTCATCTTCAAGCCCTTGCGTAAGGCCAAACCTATGAGTTCCAGACCTACAAAACCAAGCATCCTCACTTAAATGTGAAAACCTAAAATGCCTCTCCTGGTTCGTACTTGCCAAAAAAAACAACCCAATTTAAGATCCCTAAACCCACACATACCTTTACCAAACAACTTAACCCAAATAAACCCACTTACAAAATGCCCACTAAATAAAGCGCAATATACAAGGTGCTTAACATAATTGCTTGGGGTCAAAGAATAGCATGCATGTCACCATCATTACACCACCGCATCAAAAGCGAATACTCACACTCTCTCCATGTTTTTGTATGCTTCTCGTCAATTCAATTGTTACACATGCCTCTGCCCGCTAAAAACAAGAACTCATGGAACACTGCTTATCAATACAATGTTCTCTCCATTTTCCTGATGTAGAAGAAACAACAGAGAGCACAGAAGCAGAAGATGGCAGAAGTAAAAAAGCACTAACTACTTTGGAATTCTTAGAAATAAACAAACATGAACTTAATCCAGCGTGAACATAACAGGAGTTTAGTTAGTAGAGTTCCCTTTTAATTCAATGCAGGAATGCAGTCTCATGATAAGAACAAAAGTCCTATTAAATCATGAGGTGCCAAACGAACCAGAGGACAACATGCAACCCTAAGCACATATGTAGTCAAGGGCTCATGGCCCCCTTACACTCATACAAGGATGCTAGAGCTTGTTACACCAAAGTTTAGCCAAAAGAAGAAACTATAGAGAGCAAAGAAGCAAGAGATGGCACAAGTACAAGTGCGACAAACATGAAGCTAATCCAGACTGAACATAACAAGAGCTTAGGTAATAGAGTTCAGTTTCAAACTGAGGGTAAGAAGCGGTATCATGATAAGGACAAAAAGTCATAATAAACGAGGCGTCAAACGAAACAGGATGCAACATGCAATGCAACCCTAAGCACATATGTAGTCACACACAGGCCTTACAATAGTACAAGGATGCTAGAGCATGTTATGCCAAAGTTTAGCCAAAGATTGAATCAAAGCACAGGTGAATGGTAAGGGAGGACAAGTTCGCAACTTCAAGAATACATATCATTCTGTTGAGCCTACTTAAGAGGATGATAGTTTGCTTTATGCAGGGCATTGATGACTTGATGGTAGCTGTCAATTGAAGAAGACCAAGGAAAACTTGAAAACAAGTCAAATAATCATTTTAGGTTCCAGATATAGTAATTGTTGTTCAGGAAAAAACATATTTCTTTATTTTAATGAATGTGAAGCTAGCTCATGGTAAAAAAGTACAAAATTGTACACATAGGAATAATGGAATATGATTCACGAGTTGCAATGGCAGTGTACTTGGACATACAAAATGTACCGTATTTTTGATGCAAAAGACAAACATAGTAGTGTAACACTTGGATTTTATATAAGAGTTAATTAAAATGAAAAACTTTATTAACTATGCGTGTAAACGATGATTTAGTTATGAAGAAAGGGGGATACATATGTTAAACTTTATAAATTGTGATCCAACATCGAGTGAAGTGTCTATATCCATAATCTACACCTCCTAAGACTATTTTACAGACAATACTAAGCATATGGAAAGAAGATTGAGCTAGCTCAAGAAAATATTGAAGATTCATAGCAAGGGTACTGCTGTTTGAAGGTTTAGAGAGGAAGAATGAGCAAGATTCATGCTAAATTTAAGTTATGCTGGAATCTCAAGCAATTTATTGTTGGAATATTAGTATTAGTGTTGAAACATCACTATAAGTGTTGATTTAAGCTTGTATGATTAGGACAAAACAAAAATATGCATGAATTAGTGAATCATCAAAAAAATCTATGAAAACCAGTCAAAGATTACTTCTTTTCTTGTCGAAAGCATAGTAGATATGATGACCCTATGTATGCAATATTTAAATGAAATAAGTAACAATTATAGCTTTTAAAATTGAATCCTGTTTGCATGTAAAGAAATTTGAAGAAAATTTGGTCATTTCAGTCTAATTTGCTTTCACCAGAAATCCAGAATGTTCATGTTTTCACAATTTCTTTCAAATTTGTGATGATATGGCTTATGTCCTTCGGAAAAAAAAAAGTGTTTCCAAGTGTTTAAGGTGTATTACAACAAGTTTTATGAGTTAAAACTCTTGAATTTTCGAGAAAAAAATATGTTAAAGATCATTTCCCTGTCAAAATAGTGGATTTAAACATTGACTTGAAATTTTGCATGAGCCGTACATTTATGTCTTACGCCGTAAGTTAAGGTGGCCTTGAGGCCATATAATTACGACCTGTGTTTTGAAAACTGACTTTTCTCTTGCTTGAAGTAAAGTGTTTCTAGATGTAAAAAAGTCATTTAACTCGACATCTTTGGTATAAAATTTAATAGTCAGTGGTCAAACGTTCAAATTGGCAAAGAAGTATAGAACTTCATAAGACGTGTAGAGATATCAAGTATTCAATCTTAAGAGGAGGTTGTAGCATCTCTTTCATCTAGAAATATGCCATGGTTTATGTGAGTTGTTGAATAAAATAGGCTATTTTATGTAGAGAAAGTCAACTGAAGAGTGAGAAGGGGATATATGCTTTAATTCCCAGGTGAGTTCCGTTATCAAAATTGAAATGCATGTGCATTATCAATCAAGTTTATGCAAATGATTTGTTATGATGTTCATGCTACGAAAATTCTTGTGATAAGTGTGTGTAATGTAAAGCTAGATTATTTATGTGCTTTTGCTACAAGTTGTATGGTAAAAAAGATTTATGTGCAAAGTATGCTATGGCCAAATATGCTTTACCTAAGTTGCTTATTATAAAAGCAATATATGGCCAAAATTGCCATGAAAAGCTGCTTTATGTTTAAGAGGTGTTCTCTTCGGAGTTTGCCAAAAGAAAGAGATTAAGAGAAAGCATGGTACGCTTCTTAGTGAGCGTATCACAAGAAAGAGAAAGTTTTCATACACTTCTTTGTGAACATTTGCAGAAAGAAAGCAATGATAAGGTTCGTGGTGAAGATATTGAAGAAAAGCAAAGAGCAAGCAATTTAAGTAATGAATCGGGAAGTAAAATGATATGTTCCTCCATGGTCATATCAGCAAGGCCAAGGTGATCCTTTCATCGTGAAAGGAAAGTAATTAATATTGTCAGAATGAAAAGTTAGATAACCATCTTTTAACAGTTTTTAAATTTCAAAGTTTATTGCTGTATTTTACATGGCTCGTTTTGTTATATGCAAACGTCAAGAACTCACTAGCCCCATGCTTAATTAAAGTATAGCATGCATTTCAGGAGAAAGTCAAGAAGGTGCAAGAAGTAAAAGGAAGGAGCAGGTTTCAAGATCTCAGTCTAGCACACTAAAGGATCATAATTTTGTTATGCTAAATAGTAATCATCTAGAAGGTATACCGTCTTTATGGAAGAACATAAATACTTGGTTTCAAGTTTTCAAATTACTTCCTAGATGGCTGATTAAATCCAATTGGCCATAACTCATAAACAATGACACAATATAACCTCTTGCACTCTTCATAACACTTCCTCTTTAGATCGGTATCTTTCTCATCTTGTATTAGAACAATCATCCTTTGGCATCTAATAACCTAAAAGAAGTGGGATAGTAAATGCCATAAATAGCTAAAAGGGGTATGTGGGTGATTCTGTTTTTTTATTTTTATTATTTTCTGAAAAGAGTGGGGTCAAGGCTATTGGTACGTTACACCATGTATGATTATGATTGTGGATGCTTAAAATAAAATAAGTGATAAAATGATTAAAATCAAAGGCTTGATAAGCCACAAGCTCCACAAACATACATGAGAAAGGAACGAAAGGAAAACTAGCAGCCAACTTATTAATTGCAAAGCTCAGTCATGAATACTCAAACTTAAATATTACATTACGAATGCGGCTAGGATACCTTTAATTCTTTTGATGATAATAAAATTTTAACACAGTACTCATGTAGATCACTTAGTGTTGTATTTCAAATAGAAAAGAAATCATCTCATGTCTAACAATTACTTTGAGAATATTCAACTGATGCTAGATCTTACAATCTTAATTGCTTACTACTATAGTTAAATAAATGTCTAAATAGATAATTTGAATATGTATTCCTCGAGTCCCCCACCATTTCATGAGAAATTAATTACATCCAACTTTATCCATCAAAATTGATCCAAAAAGTTTCTGATATGCTGTTGGAATTTTGACAAGTTCTCAACTTGTGTTCATTGTCATGCTTACATCGGGTCAGCTACGTAAAAGTTTTGACCCCAATCACTTGATAACCCGAGCTTAACAAACATTTAAGAAGGAAAGAAGGAAAAACTAACATTCAACTTACTAATTTGGAAGCTTAGTTATTAATTCCATTTCACTACAATGCTCCAAATATGGCTAGGATACATATATCAAAACAATTATGAATATGCTAATAACATTAGCAAAACATATATTTTCCATATCAGCTGGTATTATATTCCAAATAAGAAAGAAATCATCTCATATATTTTTCGACTTATCTATTTAATTGATACTCAATGCTCACAATCTTAATCACTTGCTGTTATTATAGTAAAATAAGTGGCTAAATAGATAAATCACAAAAAGTGGTAATCTGAAAATATATTTCTATTGTAATCTCCTCCTGCCCTAGCTTAGGGTTTCATAATTATGTGATCATATAAGGCAATTCAGATGATACCTAGTTCCTTTTCATGAAAAATAAATTATGTACCATTATATTCTTTAAAACTAATCCAAAAGGTTACTAAGAATTTGTTGGAATTTTGACTGTTATCAACATGTGTTCATAGTCAAGCTTACTTCCAGCCAGCTGCATAAGCACATTGTCTTTCCCATTATAAGCAATTCATGTGTTCATAGTCAAGCTTACCCTTTATGCTCTACTCTATCTGACATTATCTTTCCCATTATAGGCAAGTCACGGTTACCTTCCTAATTGTTCTCCAACAAAAGCACATTGTCATCTCCCCCACCCCCACCCCCAAAAAAGAACCCCCACCCCCCAAAAGGAACCCCACATAGAAAAGTGAATAAGAAAAATACGAACACCTCAACATCAGTTTGCACGTTCCATACCACAAGGTACATATGTTGATAGTAGCTCTTAACAAATAAAACCGAGTGAACATCATTCAGTACCTTACTTAAAGCAAACCGTCCTTTTTTACCTAATTTTTCATTATAGTGCTAGCATTACAGAAGAAATTCATAACAATTTGAGGCCACTGTGGATTTGACTCTAATCACTAAACCTATGAAGGTTTAGTTGTTCAATAAAGAATGTGAGATGTTAGTGTATAAAAATCTCAGACTGGAACAGTCCCTGTCAAGCCTTCACAATGCTAAATTTGTGTACCAGTTGTTCCTATATACTAGCGAAAAGCATCCTTGGATTACGACCTGACATTGTAAAATAAATGAAATTCTCAACACACTTCAGCTCGGGATTTGCATAAAGTAAGAAACTTAGGGTAAAGCATAGTAAATATCTTTTTATTTACTTTGTACCCGATCCTGGTTTTCGCTACTAGATAAAAATGACAGCCAGAAAAGGGGAATTTGTGTTGCTAAATGCTTCCCTAGGAGAAATAAGAAAGATTAAATCTCAATATCTCAACCACATCATCACATATCACTTCTTACACAATTGCACCTGAATGTCAAGAGGACGAGGAGAAGCAGTCTACGATCTAAAAGAGAGTTTAAGTACAGATTGAAGTGGTGCCTAACAGCTAAGAACATGAGTGAACATCATCTTAAGGAGTTCAATAAAAAAAAAAAGGGGGACCAGTGTGGCCAAGGCCTCTCAGATTTACATAGTTGGGGAAAGAAGTCTTTGTCTTTCCCTTACAATTATATGACTCGGACAGATTTCCAGAAAACATTGCTAATGCAGATTGAAAAGAGCTAAACCATCCAGCCCTAAAATTCAAATGCAAATCCCATTGGATACAAAACGCACATCATGCATCCTACTAATTTACACAATTGAAAATCAAAACTTAGAAGTTTTTGACGGATAATTTACATCAAATTGGAAAAGTAGTAAACATTCAAGTCACATAATATCATCAACACACCATATGTATCTATATGTTCATAGATGAAATTAAAAATAAAAAGACGTACCCGGAAGAATCAAGAATCGTCCTAGAGATCTTCATCTTCTTCTTAGCACCCTTGTAAAGATCAGCCAAACTACAAGACAGCAGATTCTCCACAGCAGGAGCCTTCCTGGACGATGAACTCTCCCCGGTGGTGGCATTCCTAAAATTCGCATCCTTAAAACCCCTGCCAGCACTCCTCCCCGTAGCACCGGCGGAATCAGATCCTCCAAACAACTCAGCATAAATATCCTCAGCATCCCTAGGGTTAAATCGAAAGTTAGGATTAGGATGCTGGTGAGTGTTGTTGTTGTTGTAGTAGTGGTGGGAGTAATTGCGTCCGGATGAGGAAGGAGGCGGAGGAGGCACTTGGCCGGACTTGAGAGCCTCTTCGCCGTAGAGATCGTAGATCTGACGCTTCTGAGGGTCGCTGAGGACGTCGTAGGCTTCAGAAATCTGCTTGAACTTGGCCTCAGCTTCAAATTTGTTGCTGTTGAGGTTTTTATCGGGATGCCAGATCATGGCGAGACGACGGTAAGCTTTCTTCAGGTCTTCATCGCTGGCATTCCGATTCACTTTGAGTATATTGTAATAATCGATTCCCATTTTTGATTTTAGGTATGAATTTAGTAACTAAAAGGAGGGGAATGGTTTTGAAGATGACCGGCCGGCGGTTGAAAATGTTGACCGGAAAAGGGAGAAGGGGGGTTTAATGCAGAAGACGTGTTGGTGTGTAAGAATCTCGGAGATTGAGGAAGAAGCACAAGCCACGGGGTCACGTATCTACGTGGGTCCTATATATATATATATATATATATATATATATACATAAACAACATAAACAAACTAAAAACATAAAAACTTACAGAGAAGGGAGCGGAAACACCAGATTTTATGTACGACGGTGGCCGGATTATGAATAGTACACTCTAATTATAAGGAATAGTACTATTTTTTTTTTTATAAGGTAAGGGATATAATATGAAGAACTTAAAAAGGATTGAAGGATTTTCTTCTGGCATATCTGTTGTTTTTAGATCGATTTGTAGTAGAAACAGATTTGTTGGAACTGATTCTACTGGAATGTCTAGTGGGGGATTTCTTTGATGTAATCTTTGTATAACTTTCACGCCCCTGTATTTCTGCTCTTCACAAACAATGTTGATAATCTCTTTGTTTTTTAAATTCTTCTTTATCTAAGGGACTATATTCTATGTTTGCAGTTCTAATTGTAATATCTGGGTTTTTAAGCTATAGAAGAAAAAATTAATAATATTGAAAATCAAGATAATAAGAAAAGACAGGAAGAAGAAAAGAAAAGACAAGAAGAAGAAAACATGATAACAAACGGTAATCAAATTATTAACGAATACAGGCACTCATAGAACAGAGATCTATTAATAAAATACTCATAGAAAAGAGATATATTGGTAAAATAGAAAAAGTAGAAATGACAGTCGAATTATACAGAGAAGGGAGCGGAAACACCTGATTTTATGTACGACGGTGGCCGGATTATGAATAGTACACTCTAATTATAAGGAACAGTACTATTTTTTTTTATAAGGTAAGGGATATAATATGATCTTTGTATTACCTTTACACCTTTATGGTTTTCCTCATGGAAAGCTATATCTATGATTTGCTGTTGTAAACCATACAAATGTATAGGAAATTCTGTACAAATTAAGATTTTATGTACGACGGTGGCCGGATTATGAATAGTACACTCTAATTATAAGGAATAGTACTTTTTTTTTATAAGGTAAGGGATATAATATGAAGAACTTAAAAAGGATTGAAGGATCAAACTAAGAAGATGAGAGGAGAGGTTTTTAGCAACTCATACTTGTATTATGGATGCTAAGGTGTTGGCTAAAGTGTTGGCCAAGGTGTGTTACAATGAACTAGATGAAGGTTTATATAGGCCTTCGTTAGTTGGCTACATAATTACTAATTTGAAAAGGAAATGAAAGGTGGCAACTCCAAGTGCCACATACCTAGTCCAGGTCTATCCTATCTAAAAAAAATTATTTTGTACAATACACGTATTAAAAAAGACAAAAGTACAAAATACAAAAGTAAAAAGTTATACAGTAAATTGTCGGGATAAAATGTCATCCCTTGCGTCAGTTGTGAATTATTGTTGTGAAAATGTCATCTCTTACGTCACTTTGTCTTCTAGAAATCTCTGTGTGTACTGTCAATTGATGGTGGTGAGTCCTGATCTTCGTCTGAATCTGTTTCTGATAAGTCGTTATTGATAATATCAATAGGACTTAGTAACTCACTTTTTCCTATGAAGGGGAGAAGCATGTTCCAGTTTTTATGAGTCCATATCTGGATGTAATGTCCTTCTGCAATTAATTTATAATTTGTCCATTTAAAAAGATATGGAATCCCTGGTGTTTCTTTTCCTTGTGTAATCCATTGTTCAATGATATCTGTGCGGCTGTGATCAAAATATAGAGTTGTTGAACAAGCCAAGTTCTTGATAAATGTTTGTTCTTCCTTTCTGTGACTGAGAAAAACTCTTTTTCTTGCAGGTCTATATGTGTATCTATCTGCTTCTGGAAAGGATGCAAAGATTTTACATCCTATTGTGGATGCATCAGAGAAGGATGCCATGTTTCCTGCTGTTAAAAGGAACTTTTCCCCGAACTTGTTGAGAAGATCCTCTGTTTTGGAATTCAAACTGAACTCTAGATAATCAATCAAACCATTGTGGTAAAAATTGAGAATCTGATCTGTTGTAAGATCTGTGGTTTGTAAATCAATCTGGAGTAGAAATGTGTTCCGACAAGGAAGATCATCATATGATCTTTGCATTACCTTTACACCTTTATGGTTTTCCTCATGGAAAGCTATATCTATGATTTGCTGTTGTAAACCATACAAATGTATAGGAAATTCTGTACAAATTTTTTCAGAAATGATATATATATATATATATATATATATATATATAGGGAGAGGTTCATTTGAGAAATGGTAAATATATGAGAAATAGAGAAGTAATCTTAGCCATTCATCTGGTCAACATTTGCGGCTTTGACCGCGAAGCATCAGATAATTCCCTATGTGGTCTATAGAAGGTAGAGGGGTAATTTCGTAAAATACACGGGATGAGTTCATATATGAATATGTATGAATCACAAAGATTCATATATGAATTTGTTAATTAGTTCAATTGATTCATATATGAATCTTTGTGATTCATACAGATTCATATATGAATCACAAAGGTTCATATATTAATCTGTTAGTTAGTTCAACTGATTCATATATGAATCTGTTAGTTTGTTCAACTGATTCATATATGAATCACAAAGGTTCATATATGAATCAGTTAAAAGAGTTCAGTTGTGAATTGCACTGGTTCATATATGAACATATAGTTCATATGTGAATTATACATGTTCATATATGAACACAGCCCGTGTGTTTTGTAAAATTTACGAAATTGTCCTTCTATTTTTGGGATAGCCGCAACTTTTGACCGGTCAGAGCCGCAATATTTGACTAGTCAAATCCGATCTTTACCATATGAATGACTAGGATTACTTATCTATTTCTCATATATTTACCATTTCTCAAATGAATCAAACACTATATATATATATATATATATATATATATATTTGTAATTTCGAATACTTTTTATTAAGGGAAAAGTCTGAAAAACCCCAATAAACTATCTGATTTTGAATTATTAAGTCCCTAAACTATTTTTTTGAATGATAAAACCCTTAAACTTTCTAAAACCGGTTAAATACATCCTTGTAACCTAGGGTGTTCAAAAAAACCGTTGGACCGCTCAAACCGGTCGAACCAAGTCAAACCGGACCGTTTTTGGCGGTTTAGGCGGTCTGACGGTCTGGTCTGGTCTGAAAAATTGCCAAACCGGACGGTCTGGTCCGGTCTGCGGTTTGGAGTTTTTTTTTGGCGGTTTGGACCAAACCGACCGCCAAATATATTTATATATATTTTTTTATTTTTTTATTTACATCTTTATATCATCTATTGTTTAGCCCAAATATCCAATTTATCTTTAGACTTAAATATATACAAAAAGACCCAAAGATAATTTTAAATCGCTGTGAATTTTATTTGCACTTTGCATGTTACTTTTTTTTAGTGTTTTTTCTTGGGATATTTTGTTAACTTTTGTAGACTTTGTTAACATTGTTGTGGATTTTCTTTATTCAAATGAACTCAAGCTAATGAACCTTTAAAATTCAAGATTTTATATGTTTTTTATGTTTAAACTTTAAATCTCACTAAAAGGCCCAAACCACCTAAACCGGTCGACCAAACCGCGGTCCGACTTGACCGGTTTGGGCACTTGATGTCAAACCGCTCGGTTTGAAAAATTAATAAACCGCCACTAGCGGTTTGGTTTGTGGTTTGAGGGGTTAAACCGCCCAAACCGGACCGCGAACACAAG
This sequence comes from Arctium minus, assembly GCA_954870635.1. Lineage (NCBI taxonomy): Eukaryota > Viridiplantae > Streptophyta > Magnoliopsida > Asterales > Asteraceae > Arctium > Arctium minus. The sequence continues at coordinate 22,794,465 of OX941081.1, read as the reverse complement.
TTAATGTAATAAAAATTTGGAAACAGTCTAAAGAAACCCAACAAACTATCTGATTTTGAATATTTAAGTCCCTGAATTTTTTTTAACAAATAAATCTCTAAACTTTTTCCTAAATTTTTTACAAAATAAATTATTGAACTTTTTTAAACAAATAAATCTCGAACTTTTCTTGAAGAAACAAAATCATGAACTTAAATTTGAACAAATAAATCTTTTTTTTTTGCACGAACAAAAATAATATATATAATTCCTCTCACCGACAATATAGCAAAATGAATCAATTAAAGAGGGAAAAAATATACATTTTTATTACTAATTCCGAATCATTCAAAATTTATGCCTAAAAGTCTAAAACATAAATAAATACGTATAATTGTACAAAAATTATTCTCATCCTTTCACAAAATATATAACAAAAAAAACGTCAATCCTTTCACAAAATATACCAAAAAAAAGTCAATCTGTTCACAAATATACCAAAAAAAAAGTCAATTCGTTCACAAATATACCAAAAAAAGCTCTAATAGGTGCTTACTGGCTCGTTTACCTTACCGGATGAACATCGCAAGGGCCGAGAATCATACCCGGTAAGAACGATATAAGGATGGAGAGTCTTACCCGGTAAGCGTTTACCGGGTAAATTGTTGCACGCAATAGTTTTTTGATAGACTACAATCTTACCCGGTAAAATAAGTTAGGGTGTCGAATTTTACCGGTAAACACTTACCGGGTAAATGTTTGGGTAAACGACCCCCTAGTTAATGGTATACATTAAAGTCAAACGGTTGATTAGACTCTTACTTTAAATTAAACATTATTTTGTTTTTACAAATGAGAGAACTTTTAATATATTCATGTTAGAAGGATAAACATATAGGGCATTTTTTTTTATATATTTGTGAAGGGATGAGCGTTTTTTGGTATATTTCGTGAAAATATATGTGTTTTTTGGTACATTTTATGAAATGATTGACGGTTTTTTGGTATATTTAGTGAAAGGATGAATATAATTTTTGTATGTATCTATTTATATTTTAGGCATAACTTTTGAATTATTCGGAATTAGTAATAAAAATGATATACGTTTTCTCTCTTTAATTGTTCATGGCTTTATTGTCGGTGAGTGGATTTGTATATATTTTTCTGTTCATGTAGGAAAAAAAAATTGGATTTATTGGTTTAAAATTAAGTTCATGATTTTGTTTCCTAAAAAAAATTTGGAATTTATTTCTTCAAAAAAAGTTCAAGAATTTATTTGGTAATAAGATTTAGGAAAAAATTTAGAGATTTATTTGCTAAAAAAAATTCAGGGACTTAATCATTCAAAATCAGATAGTTTGTTGGGTTTTTATAGACTTTTCATAAATTTTTATCATATTAACCTGTTTTTACAGGTTACAAGGATGTATTTAACCGGTTTTAGAAAGTTTAAGAGTTTAATCATTAAAAAAAAAGTTTAAGCACTTAACCATTCAAAATCAGATAGTTTGTTGGGTTTTTCAGACTTTTCCCTTTTATCAAATATAAAAAAATATATTTTCTTTAAATAACTTAAAAGAGTAAACTACTATTTTCGTCCATGTGGTTTGTTGTTTATAACTATTTTTGTCTCTAATTCTTTAAAAATTGTTTTTTTGGTCTTTGTAGTTTGCAACTCCTTTCGCTTTTGGTCCATGAGAATATTAGTTTTTGGGACGAAAATGGAAAAGAATTGCAAACCACAATGACTAAAAAAACAAGTTTTAAAGTCAGGGACAAAAATGGTTATAAACAACAAACAACAAGGACGAAAATCGTAGTTTACTCTAACTTAAATCTCCATAATTTATCTCATTTTCCTAAATCCAAGTTATTTTAAATATAATTAATTTTACATTAAACGAATTATATCAAAAAAAAAAGAAGTATTTTATTCTATTTAATTTGATATTTATATTGATGTGTTTTCTTTTTCAATTTTTAAAATGGTTTTTCGAAATCTCGATCATGAATATATTCAAATGGAAGTATATTGATAACAATATATTTACCAATTATATTTTTACCAATTATATTTATATTTATACTATATTATAAATCACTTGATAAAAACTCTTAAAAACATTTGTTTATACATGACGTACTGATAATTGATGCAGGATTAGGTTCATTTGAGAAATGCTAAAAATAGATAAATAAAAAAAATGATTATAGCCCTTTATCTGATCAACATTCGCGGCTTTGACCGTGAAACACTGGATAATTCCTTGTGTGGTCTGTAAAAGATAGAGGGGTAGTTTCGTAAAATACGCGGGACGAGTTCATATATGAACCTATATGATTCACAAATGAATTCATATATGAATCACAAAGATTCATATATGAATCAGTTAAAAGAGTTCACATATGAATATATAGTTCATATGTGAATCATACAGGTTCATATATGAACTCGTCTCGTGTATTTGTAAAAATTACGAGACTGTCCTTCTATTTTTCGAATAGCCGCAACTTTTGACCAGTCAAAACCGTAATTATTGACCAGTTAAAGACGCAATATTTGACCCGTCAAAGCCGATCTTGATCGAATAAAAGGCTATGATTACTTCTCTATTTCTCATATATTTAGCATTTCTTAAATGAATCTCTCCCTATTAATGCATATTACTTAAAATTCAAGATTACAAGTAATTGATACATAAGTACAACTTTTTAAAACTGAATGTTTGAATTCATAACTAACTAATAAACATAATCAAATACAGAATGTAAAAATATACTAGAAGCGTACTCGCGCAATGCAGCGAGATACATCACGATTTTAATGTTTTATTTTATTTATTTTTTGTCGATTTACAGTACGATTTTGGATGGTTTTTAAAAGTGATAATGTTTTTTTTATAAATTTGTTTAATTTAGGCTTAATAATATAATGTTTTTTATATAAAAAATTAAGTATTTTGTTATAATTCAATTATTATCTTATATATTTTAATGACATCTAGAAAAAATAACCAATTACATATTTAATAATATAATTAAAATAAAATTATAGTAATATAATATATTAATTAATAGTGATACATGGAAAAGTCTGCATAAAAAGAAGGCCCTGCACATACCAAATTGGTGGTGTTAGAAGTCTGCAGTAGTAATATGTATCGTGTGCTTTGATACTTGTAAATTAAGAGATTTTTAAAATCTTGCATAAAATGATGATACTTTATGCCTAATAATTTGTATTTAAGGGTTTTTTATCCGTGCTTTATAATATAGTATAGATATAGATAATATAATTATGATAATCATTGAATTCTAAGAGAATACTTAATTATTATTTTATAAAAAACATTATATTATTAAATCTAAAACAAATTATATCATTATTAAATCTAAATTAAAACTATAATAAAAAGTAAATTAAACAAATTTATAAAAAAACATTATTGCTTTCTCAAAATCACACAAAACCGTATTATAAAATCGATAAAGACAAAAAAATAAAGCGAAACATTAAAATGAAGATGTATCGCGTTGCATTGTGCGAGTACACTTCTAATTATATTATAAAGCATACTGAAATCTTAAAAACCAATTTTTACGTATCAAATTATATTTATTGATGCATATTACTTAAAATTTGAGATTACAAGTAAATGGTGCATGAATACAACTTTTTAAAGTTGCATGTTTAAATTTATATAACTAACTGATAAATACCTCATTTTAAATAAAAATATCTAAAATATAAGCATGGAGTTGTAACAAAATACTTCATCGTTATCTTTATAAAAAAGATTACATTATTAAAACTGAATCAAATTACAACTTTATCGTTAAATTTAAATAAATTAGATTATAATTTAAAAAATTGAACAAATTGTACCCAAAAAAAAAAGGAACTTTTAAATCGTTAATTTAATACTAATATCGATATATTTTTTGAGTTTTCAAATTAGTCATATATGTTCAACCACCTCTTGTAATTTATTTTATTCAAACATAAATTTTAGAAAAAAAAATAAACAGAACTTTAAAATTGGGACTTATCACTCTGCATTGCACGAGTACACTTCTAGTATTATAAAACGTCTCTTTTATTTTATTAACGTCATTTAAGACTCAAGTTTACAACTTATCATTGCATGTGTACAATTTCTTGAAGTTTCACATTTGAACTCCATAAAACTATAATCAACTGATAAATACGTTTAAATACAAGATAAACATTGATCTACTATTATAAATATATACTCCATAAAACTGATAATCGGTAGAATTTTTTCTCAATTTCTCAAAAACGCACAAAACCATAAAATATAATCGAAAGATTAGAAAATATAACAAAGTATGAATTATAATTGAGAGTTCGAGTTTTCAACTTCACAATTTAGAGTTTGGGTTAGTGGCTTTAGAATCAAAATATATCGCACTACAGTGACGATTACATTTTCAGTCTATTTAAAAAATATTGGTAAATTGACCGTAGTTCATAAATTTGTTAAGTCATGATTATTAAATTGTATTAATTTATTATAATACTCTAATTTCCCATACATGATATAGAATTACAAGTTTCTTCAACCTTAGTTTATTTTGCAAAAAAATAAATATTATCTCCAACAAAACTATAAAATTGCGATTTTGAAGTCTTTTTATATATTTTTTTTCTCCAACAAAATATTCTACTTCTCTATAAAAAGAGAAAGTATACAAAGAGTTTTATTTTTCTATATTTGTGAGAGAGAGACAATATTCAAAATTAAAGTTTGGATGATAGAAAATACACATTAATTACTTTTTATTTGTTTTAGAGGAGATAGAGATAAATAATTATTTTCTAAAAAGTTTGTTGAAACATTAAATATTTTAATGATACAATTAATGTTAAAACTTTTAAAATGAAAAAACTATTAAAGCATCACCTTCAAGAACCTCAATTCCAATATGTTTTTTTTCTTGACATATCATTGTTATCTTAACAAAATATAAGAACCTCAACAAACTCCACAATAAAAATTCTTATAAGAACCTCAATTTTGATTTTGATTTTTTGTTTATAAAATATTTTTTTATTTGTTGATTATTATATAAATTATATATATATATATATACTATAAAACTATTAAAACAATTATTAATTTATGATTTATAAATTAATTTTAGTTTACATATATAAGTATTTGAAAAATAATTTAAACATAATAACATAACAAGGTAATTAAAAATTAAACTTAAAAAAAATACAAAAACTTGTCTAAAGATTTACAAGAAACGAAAAATAAAACAAAATTAATAAATATATTTTTTAAATACTAACTTATATTTTTGTACGAATTTAACTTATATGTTTTATAGATTTATTTAAATAAAATAAAATGGTTAAGAAATAATAATTAAATAGAAAACAATAATATAAAAAGAAATTTCAAACATGGGTTCTTATAGGAACATGTGACTAGACAAGAATATTTGTCCCACAATAGAGGTTCTTATAAAAATATAACAACCCAAATTCTAAAATAGCAATAATATAGAAATATCGCAAAAACGACCCCAATACAAGATCAAATCAAGGTATTCATTACATCTCAAAGGTTTGCAATGGATAAACACATCCACAGTTGAAAATTATTATATGACTAGATGAAAACTAAGTAAAATTTTCTAAGTCAAGTCTTCCCTAGATGCATCACATCTTTTTCTTTCCCTTTAGAAGAACTTTCGATCTTACCCTTACCTGAAAATGGTTTAAGTTTGAAAAGCGATGATTGAATTCCCTCTCGATTAACATAAACAAGCAATTTAAGAATAAAATAGTAAACCACCGTAAAGACCCAAATTCAACTGAATGGTTAACCAAACATAGACAACGGATTTTGCATAGTGTTCATAGACAACAACCATTCCACTGTGGCATATATAATCAAGGCCCAAAAAGATGCCTATCCAATGTGTTCGTGAAACAAATTCAAGGCACATGGAAAAATAAACTCCCAAGGGATTACCACCATCCCAAAAAAAAAGCCAAAACCATGTCATCATGAGATAAGGAATGTTTAAACAAGTAATCGTACGAGGTTAAACAAGATTTAGACATACGTTCACCCAAATTTTCAAAAGTACATAAACAATGCCAAACCATATAACCATAATCAGAGTTTAGAAAATAATCACAAGGAATCTCACATTTGTGAAAAGGATCAAGGGAACTCACCTGAGGTTCGGCATACCACCACACGTCCTAACGGTTAATTAAGCTCAAACTGAATACCTGAATTAGACGACATAGGAGTAGTGTTAAACCATCTAAATTATCTTGAAAACCATAATTTATGATCCATAAGACAATCCCCTAATCGATATCTCGAACCTACCCCGAAATGAGAAACGAAGCAAAACCGAAATCTCACAAGGCGGTGCCTAATGCGAGTTTCATGTGAACAAAGTCGCATAGAAGTCACATTCTTTTCTGCCTGTGATGTACGAACTCTGCACAAAAATCCCTATAACATTCTAGCCCAATCTTTCTCAAATCGATTTGAGGATCCAAAATTGAGAGAATCAATAACCTAAACCATTCTAATCATTAATCTTACCATCAAACATAAATCAATTCATATCAATAACCCACTATGATTTTAATCAAATACTTCAAGGAATAGAGAGATCCTCATCTATAATTCAAAACTCCATAATGGAGACATTGAGATTGAGAGAAGAACCTTACCTTAAGGATGATGATTCTATTGCTCTTCAAACTTTCACCACAACTACAATGGATATTCAATCTCCCATAGCATCCCTTTCTCTCTATTTCTTCAAAATCATCACTTACAAATGAGGATGGAAAGAGGGTTTACCTTCTCTTAGCCCCTTATTTACTAAACCAACCCCTGAAAACAAGGAAAGTTACACTCCCACCCTTAAACTCTAATAAAAACTAAATATAAGGGTTAAGGTTATTACATAAAACCCCAACAGGAACCTCAATAAGAACCTCCAGTGTGAACGCTCTTAGAATTAAATCTAGTTCATTTTGGATATTTTAACTTTTGTTTTTCTATTTTGGGAAAATTATGAATAAATTGTTGGAGTTGATTTAATAAACTTTTGAGGCATTATTCATGAATAAAGTAATTTTATCATCAGAAATAAATCACAACCCAATCTACACAAAGAAAAGAAATCCTAGGAGAGTTAACATGCAAAAAAATGTTATTGTTTATGTGAAAATTTAGTTAATGTGAAGCTTTTGTTCTCAAGCTTCATATGAAACAACTAAAACTTCACATTTGGAGGGTGTTTGACTGGGGGTATTAAGGGGTAAGGAATGGAATGAAAATATGTCCGGTTTGATATTATATAATGGGCCCATTATATCAAACCCATTAATAGGCCCATTATATCAAACCCATTAATTTCCATACTTGATCTAATTAGGGGGAATGGAAATTTATTCCGGCTCAGCCTCTTTTCACAAATTGTCCCTCCGTCTCTCTCGGTCTTTGGCAAAGGAAAAGGAAGACCTTCAGTCCTTCAAATCGAAATTGTAGGTGAGTATTTGGAAGGTGGGTGGCTATGTAAACTTTTTTGCAATATGATTGTTTTGTATGTTGAAGTTGGGTGACTATGTAAGCTTATCAGCATTGAATGGTATTGTCTTTTGAAGTTGAATTGAACATATTTACATTAGATTGTCTTGTCTTTTGAAATGAGGTGACTATGTAAGTTTATCAAGCATTAAATTGCATTGTCTTTTAAAGTTGAATGAAACATTTTTTTTTCACGTTGGACAAAACATATTTTGTATTTATCAAGTTGGATATAACATATTTGTATTAAAATGTTATATAAAACAAATTTTCATTGATTATATTGGTTTAACATCCAAGCAGAGTCTAAGATAATTATAATGATTTATGAGTATTAACCAAACAGTATCAATGCAATTCTTATTCTTATTCTTATTCCCATTTTCATTTTCATTCTTTAAAATGAACCAAACCCTCCCGTAGAGTGTTTGTAAAGTTTGGTTGTTTGATTAGAAACTTTGGTTCCTAAACTTCGGGTTGTTTGGTAGTTGTTGAATGATTAAGTGGTCAGAATGATTAATAGGCTCTTATGATATAGTGCAAAATGAAATATGGTTGTTTTGTAATTGTTGAGAATGAGATTAAGACACTGAATGTTTAAGGGAGGCCTAAGATACAAAATAATTCAGAGGGGTTTTGAACCATTAAGAGGCAGAATTTTTTTTTGCCAAACAAGATTCACCTCTTAGCGATTCAAAGATTGCTACTAATGGAACTATTAAAAGGTAAACAAACAGCCCGCAAGACCCGTATTTCTCCCGATAAATAAATGAATTTCTTAAAGTGCCTGTATTCTTGATTTCTATTAATTGATATGTTTGGTAATGTAATTGGTCACTCTATTCCTTATTGTCGTGAAATCTAGCAGGTAGGAAGGAAAAATAGCACTTTCGGGCTTTCGGTACCATGGGAGCGACAGTGACCGTGATAGTGCCACAGGGCACAATCACAAGTCACAGTCGTCGGGGACAAAGCACTCTCGGTACACCCTGAGCGAGAGTGACAACGATTATGCCTTGTGGTACTCTCGCATGTCACAATCGTGTGACATATACCGTAGGTGAGGGCAGGGGCGTGGCTATGCCCTGCAAAAGTGCCCTTGGGCACAATCTCCGGGCAATGTCGCCGAGCGGGCACTGGGATATAAAAACCCACTTCAGCCGATTTTCACCTCACTTTTTCTCCTAAACCTGTTCTTGAGCGATTTTGTAAGCCTCTGACATTGTATGAAAATGATCAGAAATGATATGGCAATCAAGGCTTATGGTCAAGAATAATGGATATTGTCTATACGAAACAAAAATATAGACATTCTTGAAATGACGTTTCGAAATGAAATGGCGCTAAAAAATTCTTTGAAATACAAGCGGGGTGTATCACCATCGAAAAATTGGTCAATATGAGATATGGTGATAACTTTTTCAACAAGAATTAAACCGGTGTGTGTGAATACTTGAAAGTATATAGACAAGATAATACACAAGTATATATCTTTAGAAACACACGGTTTGTTAAGCATTGAAGCACAAAATAGATCTTGAAAATATTTAAAATCACACTTCCAATTCATGAAATCTGTTTAAGAATCGGGAAGTGGTTTGAACATTTAAGAACATGTTTTCTTATGATTGAAAGTTGTCCTTCTTTCAACCATATATGAGACTTTCAACCATATATGAGATGAAGATAAAGAATTATACCTTTTGCGTGCAGTCTTACATCTCATGAAGTCAAGCTTAAAGTCATAAAGATATGATCTTGTAAGCATCTCTCAAACTGCAAAAGTCTTAAGGTCATAGTCAAAGCAACTTTATTCACATAAATTAAAGAACATAAAGCAGTAAAACAATTAAAATACGAGTTCTGATCTGAAATAATCAGAAGTCATTGCCATACTCCTTTGACTTGAAGCGCTCCCCCTAAAATCATGCATCACAAAAATTTGATAGATAAGTATATGCAGAAATTATATATGCTCCCCCTCAAAATAACATTGATCATCTAAGAAGTACTTCTCACACTCCCCCTGAGATCATGAACAGAATATTAAAGTGCAAATATCTTTCAGAAATAATGATAAAGAAATGAAGAAAAATTTACAATGAGAAAACTTTAATAGGTAACCACTGATTATGTCTTAAGATTTAGCATACCAAGCCTAGAGACAAGAAAATTGAATCTCTTTTCATCTAAGGGTTTGGTAAACAAATCTGCAAGTTGATAATCAGTTTTTACAAAGTAAAGTTCAATTGTTCCTTTTTCGACATTATCTTTTTATAAAATGATACCTGACATCAATGTGTTTGGTTTTCGTATGCTGAACAGGATTAGCGGATATCGTGATAGCGCTTTTCGAGTCACAATAGATCGGGATTTTATTGTAGTGATAACCATAGTCTCGCAGTTGCGTTCTCATCCACAAGACCTGAGAACAGCAGCTAGCAGCAGCTACATATTCTGCTTCGGCCGTTGAAGTGGAGACACATAATTGTTTCTTCGATGCCCAACTGACGAGTTTATCACCGAGGAAATGTATATAACCCGACGTGCTCTTCCTGTCTAGCATGCAACCAGCATGATCTGCGTCTGAATATGCTGTTAGTTCAAAGCTAGTATCTTTAGGATACCACAAACCAAGATTTGTAGTCCCCTTCAGATACCTAAATATACGTTTGACTACAGACATATGGGATTCTTTAGGATTGGCCTGATATCTAGCACATAAGCATGTAGAAAACATTATATCCGGCCTACTGGAAGTAAGATACATCAAAGAACCTATCATCCCTCTATAGGTCCTAACATCAACAGCTTTTCCCGAAGGATCAGTGCCAATCTTAGTACCAGGTGCCATCGGGGTACCAATCGGTTTACAGTTTTCCATTTTGAATCTCCGAAGAATATCAAAAATGTATTTAGATTGATTGATGAAAATCCCCGTTGAAAATTGTTTGACTTGTAATCCGAGAAAGAAAGTCAACTCTCCCATCATACTCATCTGAAAACGTGACACCATAAGGTTTGAAAAATTCTTACAGTATTTAGGATTTGTGGAGCCAAAAATAATATCGTCCACATATATTTGAATAAGAATGATATCAACTTTTTCCTTTTTAATGAATAAAGTGGTATCAACCGTACCTTTTGTAAAACCTTACTTGACCAAGAACTGAGATAAGACATCATACCAGGCGCGAGGAGCTTGTTTCAGACCATAAAGTGCTTTGTCGAGAATGTATACATGATTCGGTTTCTCTTGATTAACAAAGCCTTCTGGCTGCGAGACGTAGACTTCCTCCTTGAGTATGCCATTCCGAAAGGCTGTCTTCACGTTCATTTGATAGACGGTGAAGTTCTTGTGGGCAGCGTACGCAAGAAACATGCGAATTGCTTCTATACGCGCCACTGGAGCATAAGTCTCGTCGTAGTCTATTCCTTCCTCTTGCCTATATCCCTTGACGACAAGTCTTGCTTTATTTCGGATAACGGTACCATCTTCATCTTTCTTTTTTTTGAACACCCATTTCGTACCAATGATGGTTTTACCTTCAGGTTTGGGTATGAGTCTCCAGACTTTAAGTGCTTCGAATTGATTCAGCTCTTCTTGCATTGTAGTTACCCAATCTGAATCAACAAGAGCCTCAGATACGCGAGTAGGTTCAATCTTGCTCAGAAAGGAGTCATGCATACATTGATTTAATGTTGCAGACCTAGTTTGCACCGGTTTTGACAGATCTCCAATGACTTGAGATACCGGGTGCTCTTTGGTCCACTTGTGTTCATGAGGGAGTGGATTAGATACAGATTGATCATGATTATCATCTCTGAATCCACTGGTATCTTCTTCAGATTGTTCAGTAGGAATGGGGGGTTCAGTTGAAGTAGAAGGTGCAGAAGTTTCAGTGGGTTCAGCTAGGTCAGTCTGTTGATCAATCCTTACAGTACACCCTACTGAATCAACTACTTCTATCTCTTCATTGTTGGTCACAGCTTCAACTGTTGGAGTAGGTATTTGAACTTGAACTTCTTGCTGAATCGGGGAGTTGGATTCAGTAGAGATATCTGAAATGGTTGGATGAGTAGTCATTGATTCTTCCATCCTGTCAACCACAACATATTTAGTCACTTTAGATCCAAGAAATTCATCATAAAATAGTTCAAATAGTAAATCTAAATCAGATAAATGATTAGTAGATGTTGATGCTCCATCTAATTTGTTCGCTTGAGACACAGGTTCTGGACTGATTTGCCCAGAAGCTAGTACTCCAGTTATCACGGGTTCTGAACTGACATGTTTAGAAGCCATCTCTTCATCAAATGTAACGTTTATGCTCTCAACCACAGTCTTTGACTTCTTCAAGTACACTCTATATGCAGCAGATGTAGAAGAATAGCCGATAAATATGCCCTTTTCTGCTTTAGCACTGAACTTATTCAGACTCTCTCTGTCATTTAGCACAAAACACTTACAACCAAAAACATGAAAATATTTAATGGTTGGTGTTCGGTTGTTGATCAACGCATACAGAGTCTTTTGAAATCCGCAGTGTATCATGGACCGATTTTGAGTGTAACATGCAGTCGACACAGCCTCTGCCCACAGAAATAGAGGTAAGTTGGATTGACTGAGCATAGTACGAGCGGCCTCGACTAGCGTACGGTTTTGCCTTTCGACTACTCCATTCTATTCAGGCGTACGTGCAACAGAGTATTGATGTGACATCCCGACCGATTCGAGATATTCTTCAACTGTTTTATTATTAAACTCTGTGCCTTGTCAGTTCGAAGAAGCTTGACTGGTTTCTGCAGATTCACCTGGATCATCTTTAGAAATGTAATGAGAACTTCGGGTGTCTCATCTTTTGACCGTAGAAATTTGACCCACGTGTATCGCGAATAATCGTCCACAATAACTAACACGTACTTCTTTCCGCCTAAGCTTTGCGTTCGCATAGGACCACAGAGATCCATATGCAACAACTCTAAAGGAGAGTTAGTGCTCGGTTCAGGCTTCGATTTGTGTGGAGATCTCTTCATCTTCCCTTTTTCACACGCTGCACACAAGTGTTCTTTTACGTACTTGAGCTCAGGAAGTCCATTCACTAGCTTTCCACTGACCAGTTTATTGTTGTAGCGAAAGTTCAGGTGAGAAAGTCGTCGATGCCATAGCCAGCTTTGTTGCATCGATGCTTTTGAGAGTAGACACACCTGATTGTCAGTCTGGACCTTTGACAAGTTGATGGTGTAGAGGTTTGACTTGCGAGTGCCGACCAAGAGTTCTTTACCTTCTTCAGTGCGTACCGAACAACTCTTGGCCTTGAAATTTACCTCTAAGTCTTTGTCACAGAACTATCCAATACTGAAAAGGTTGTGTCCTAAGCCTTCAACATAGCTCACCTTCTTAATTGTTACATTGTCGTGAACTACATCACCATACCCCAAAATTGGTGAAAACTGATCGTTACCAAATCGAACTGTTCCGCAGTATTTCTCTGTATAGTTAGCCAACAAAATTTTCTGCCCGGTCATATGCTTGGAACACCCGCTATCCAAGTACCATATATGACGGGTCTGCACAAGAGAAATTAAGAAACAAGAGGTTTAGGTACCCACTTATAAATGGGACCTACAGTGTTAGCACATGATTTTTTCTAGCCGACGAAGATAACTGGAATAATTGTTGTATGGAATATTTCTTGCGAGAATCAACAAATTTTAGTTTAGAAATAGCAACATTCACAATCAAATCATCTTTACTAGTAGTCTTCCTATTACAATCAGAACTAGAAAATGATTTAGCTTTCTCAACGATCTTCTGTTTTGGTAGCCATTCCGACTTTACTCCAAGCCTTTTCTTTCTCAAATCTGAAACATTTGAAACTTTAGAGTTAGAATGGTGAGAATTAAAAGAATGCTTCTTCTTTGGCTTTCCAGTGGTGATCGGTTTCTGTGAATGTTAAGATTTCCTCTTCTTACCTTTGGCAACTTTGGATTTCACAGAAACTGATTTATCAACTTTCGTTGATGTTTCACCTTTTTCATACACATTTGGTAATCCAAAAGAATTAACGACAAAAGATGAATGATCAGGAAGTTTGGTATTAAAATCAAATTGAGCAACACTATCATCCAAAACACCTTCAGAGTTTAAGAAATCAAGCTCATTGTCAAGAAAACCATACCTATCATTAGATTTTAAAGCCTTGGAAGATTTTGAAAACTCAGTATATTTGAACACAGTAGAAAATACAATTTGTTCTAAGTCTATCAAAATCCTTTCTTCTGTGAGAGTATTCTCGAGTTCAGAAATTTTACTTTCCAAAATGAGAGGAGGAACGTAAAGTTTACCTTCGATGGGCTTAGCCTCCATTTCTTTTACAGAATAACTCTTAAAATAGTCATTTGAAAGAGATTTTGATTTAACAGAACTGTAACTATTATTTAACCTCTCATAACAAAACGGAAGTTGAACTTTAGTTGTGTTCTTTCTTTTAGCATATTCCTTGGCCTTATCCTCTTCAGACAGACTAGTCCAGAAAACTTTGAGTTCAGGGTATTGAGGTGTCAGTTTCATAAATCCAAAATCATAAAGAGCAGGCATTTCAGATATACCATTTTTGAGGTGGTGTGGGTTCTTGTAACCAAGTCCCCAACACTCAGGATTCTCTTTAGGTTTGTTTAGATGAATGGTTTGTTCAGTTTGACCCAAAGAATATAATTTTCCTTCCAAAACATTCACTTTTTCAATTAAAGATTTCTTTTCTTTTGAAAGTGAAGAATACAATTTAGAAAGCTCTTTAGATTCAAACTCACACATTCTATATTTTGAAGTTGTTTCAGCTAACTCTTTATGAATTATAGTCTTCTCTTTTGCGCTGGTGTCAATGTTTTTGTGCAATGCTTCAATCAATACATTTTTCTCGGCAATATCATTGCTAAGTTTCTGTATAGATTGATTTTTATCATTAATAACACCTCTTTCACGCTTAAGTTTAGACTCTAATTCTTGGAGTTTAGTCATCATAGCATGCATTTGATTCAAGAAATCTGATTTAGTTAAATCACATACCTCTTCGTTATCCTCTTCATCAGAATCAACTTCGGTTTCTATCTTCATCTGACCCATCAAGCACAAGTGTGCTGTCTCTTCCTTCTCTTCTTCCTCATTTTCAGAATGATCAAGCCAAAATTCATCCTCTGCCACCAATGTTTTTCCAGCCTCCTGTTGCTTGGCTAGAAGCATCTTGTTCTTATAGCAATCAGAGTTTCGAACCTTTGGCTTTCTGCAATCCTTAGCAAAATGTCCGAGTTTGCCACAGTTGTAGCACTTTGGAGGTTCTGGCTGTTTAGTCTTTTCAGCTCTGTACTTTTTCTCTTCTGGTCTCCTTTCTTCTATCCTCTTTCCTTCAACTTTCTCCTTGTGATCGTAGTTACTTGAACCAGATGAATACCTCTGACTGTTCGAGCTAGGCTTTTTGTAGAACTTCTTTTGAAAAGCCTTGGTTAACATAAGCATATCTTGCTTCAGGTTATCACAGTCGTCAGAGTCATATCTAATCTCTCTTTCATCCTCTTCTGATTCAGAAACTATCATCTTCTTCTTTTTCTTCTTCACAACGAGTGCAACCGGATCAACAACTGTCTTCTCAGCC
This sequence comes from Arctium minus, assembly GCA_954870635.1. Taxonomy (NCBI): domain Eukaryota; kingdom Viridiplantae; phylum Streptophyta; class Magnoliopsida; order Asterales; family Asteraceae; genus Arctium; species Arctium minus. The sequence continues at coordinate 22,779,239 of OX941081.1, read as the reverse complement.
TTTTTCTTTTCAGCCTTGATCTCATCTACCTCCTCCTCATTCTGCCTTAGGGTTTCATAGACCTCATGAAGTGGAATTTTGTTCAGATATTTCATCTGCTTCATCTGTCTAGTAAACCTCTTCCATTCTGGTTGAAGAATACTGAGGAACTTCATATTAAGCTCAATTTGTGACTTCTTTACTTTGTTTTTGCTCAGTTCATTAAGTAAAGTCACGAATCTGTCGTAAGTCACTTCCAGAGATTCTCCAACTTTGGCTTTAAATTCCTCATAATTATTGAGGCAGTTAGATATTTTAAGTTGGTTGCTGACCTTTGATCCGAGCATCATCTTCTCCAATTGATCCCACATCTGCTTTCCAGTAGCGTTGTAGCTATCAATTTTGACATAAATCTCATTCGGTATGCCTTGGAGAATGAATGATTTTGCCAGCCTGTCACCCTTATGTCTCTTTTTCTGCTCATCCGAGTATTCATCAATCGGTAAAGGATACTCTCTCTGTTCTTCTTCACCATTCTCTCCAACTACAGTGAGTGTCTTGGTCGGAGGTGTCATGATTCCATCCTTTAAGGATATTCTGATGTAATCTCCCAAGTCATTTCGATCGATGAAATCCAAGAATCTGTCTTTCCATTGCTCGTACTCTCCCTTGAAGAGTACTGGTGGCTTCACATCAGTTCCAATAGCGAGAGCTTCTCTTGATGTCATCCTGTTTTTGAAAAATATGCAATAAGAAATTTGAAAATTGATCGTTAGTCCAGATAAAATCAAATTGTATTACAAAAAGTCAAATTTTGGTCAACCCACAAAAAATCTCAGAAAAAAAATTCTAAGTATGAAAACTCGCAATTCACAGAAATAAACTTCACGCAAACTGTCGGTCCACAATAATACTTATATCAAGTTTTATAGAAACGACACAATAAGATTACTAACCTGTATTGATTATAACAAATGGTTACAAGGTTGATCGATTCAAGCTATTTTGTGTGTTCTCTGTTTTCTCTCTGATTTTCACCTTTTGTGTGTTTGTTCTATGTTAATCTGATTGTGTGTTAAGAGAGTTGTTGAGAGATAAGATCATATCTGATCTCAGATCTCTCTCTAGCTTCTAACACACTCTAACTTACAACCACTTGCAACATCAAGTTGTAATATTAAACTAATAAAACTAATATCTAAAACTAAACTAATATCTAACTATTAACTAACTAACTAACTAATATATAATATCTAAATATCTATTTATAAGATATTTAGATTAAACATAAAATACAAAATAAACAGTTACTTTGACATTTATTACAAATAAACATTAAACTTTAATATCGAGAGTCGACTTTCCGGCTTTAGCTTCAGATTGCGATCTTCAGTTTGGATGATCTTAAATCCAATAGATATGTGATCTAACAATCTCCCCCTTTGGATCAAGATCATTACTAAAAAGATTTTAGCAATTCAGTCTTCTTGTTCAGCTCAGAAGATGCAATCTCTTTCTCTAGCTCTTAAATCAGCATGTCTTCAGAATACTTGCTTTTGAAGATTTCAATCTTGGACGTGATTCTTGAAACATGTGATCTTTGCCATTTCTTGTGTAGTCATTCTCCCCCTTTTTGATGTTAAGTGCAACGACTTCATCAAAACTCTGAGTAAGAAATGTCAACCATTTGGAGCCACTGATCCGTCAATTCAAAAGATATTCATCCAGATCTTTGCAAATCCAGACAAAATAGTCGTTTAACACCTGAATCAACAAATGAATCAGTTAACATGCCTGTCAGTAACACTAAGTCACTGTGTGTAACAAATACACAATGTAAAGGAGCTGTTTGATGTTGACTCATCCAGGGATTCCATTTAATCATCGAAACACCACAAAGGTTATTTCTATAAACGTTATGACAAAGAAACTAATTCCTTGTGTGTTTGTGCTTGTGTTGAAAGAATTAAGCACTTGATGATTGCTTATTTGGCTCAAAATTGTGTAAACCACTGAGACAACAGTAAGTTAAACACAGACTCAATGTGCATGATTGAAGTGCGAAGGTGGGGCAGACTTCCTTCTTTTCAATATCCAGATTTTCCGAATGAAAATCAGATAGCAAATGTGCTGCTTCCCCTTGGAAAATGTGAAACACTTTCTTGTTAAGAAGAAAATGAGTAGATGGTGAGGTTTGATCAAGAGTTGGCATGGGTTAGTTTCCTGTTTCAATAATGATCACCAAAAAATTGTGAAACACTAGTAATGTGGCTGCCCGACTCAGAAAAAGTTGGTGCAGAGTTGTGATATTCTTTTAACTTTGTTCTCACACCCTCTTTCTTTTAAACATTTAGCTCACTCTAATCAAACTTTCTTTCTTTGTTTGAAACACTCATTTCTTTTGACTTCTCACACCCAATCACTAGGGATTAACTTCATGGGTAGAAATCACTGGTTAAGGTAATTCCATAGAAGTTGTGTTAATTCCTAGCACAATAATCCCGTATATCCTATAAAGAATATGTTGCTCAAACTGGTTTAGCTTATCATGTAAGCTCATGTAAAACATTTAAAGTACACTCCCAAAATATAAAATCTGATGAAAAATTAGGAAGTGGTTTGAACGTTTAAGAATATGTTTTCAATGATTGAAAGTTATCCTTCTTTCAAACTTTTATGAGATTAAGATAAAGGATTGTACCTTTACGTGCAATCTTACATCTCATGAAGCTAAGCGTAAAGTCATAAACATATGAACTTGTAAGCTTCTCTCAAAAATTCTGCAAAAGTCTTATGTCAAGTCAAAGTAAAATTTATTCACTTAAATTGAAAAGACAAAAAGCAGTAAAACTGTTAAAGTACGAGTTCTGATCCGAAATAATCAAAAGTCATATCCAAACTCCCTTTTTGTCTTGAAGAGCTCCCCCTAAATTCTTGCATTACAAAAAAATTTGGCATTAAAAGGTACATGCAAAATTTTATGAGCTCCCCCTCGAAGTAATATTGACCACTTGTCAATTTCTTTTCATACTCCCCCTTGGATCATGAACAGTATATAGAAGTGCAAATATCTTGCGGAAATGAAGAAATGATGAAAAAGTATACAATTTAGAAAACGTTGATGGGTAACTACTGATTAAATCTTTAGATTTAGCATACCAAGCTTAGAGACAAGAAAGTTAAACCTCTTTTCGTCTAAAGGTTTGGTAAACAAATCAGCAAGTTGATAATCAGTTTTTACAAAGAAAAGTTCAATTGTTCCTTTTTCAACATGATCTTTAATAAAATGATACCTGACGTCTATGTGCTTAGTCTTGGTGTGTTGAACAGGATTCGCTGATATTGCGATGGCACTCTTGGAGTCACAGTATATCGGGATTTTGTTGAAGTGGAAACCGTAGTCGCGCAATTGAGTTCTCATCCATAAGACCTGAGAACAACAGCTAGCAGCAACTACATATTTTGCTTCGGTCGTGGAAGTTGAAACACAAAGTTGCTTCTTCGATGCCCAACTTACGAGCTTATCACCGAGAAACTGTACATGTCCCGACGTGCTCTTCCTGTCTAACATACAACCTGCATGATCTGCATCTGTGTAGGCTGTTAGTTCAAAACTAGTATCTTTAGGATACCACAGACCAAGATCTGCAGTGCCCTTTAGATACCTGAATATGCGCTTCACAGCAGACATATGGATTTCTTTAGGATTGGTCTGATATCGTGCACATAAAGATGGTGAGAACATTATATCTGGCCTACTAGAAGTAAGATACATTAAAGAACCTATCATCCCTCGATAAGTCCTAACATCAACAACCTTTCCCGAAGGATCGGTGCCAATCTTAGTACCTGGTGCCATTGGGGTACCAATCGGTTTTGAATTTTCCATTTGGAACTTCCGAAATACCCATTGATTGATAAAAATACCCATAGAAAACTGTTTGACATGCAATCCGAGAAAGAAATTCATCTCTCCCATCATGTTCATCTGAAATCTAGACACCATAAGGTTTTCAAAATTCTTACAGTACTTAGTATTTGTAGAGCCAAAGATAATATCATCTACATAGATTTGAATTAAAATGATATCGGCTTTTTCCTTTTTGATAAACAAAGTGGTATCCACCGTTCCTTTTGAAAAACCAGACTTGACTAGAAAATTGGAAAGGACATCATACCAGGCTCGAGGAGCTTGTTTCAGACCGTAGAGTGCTTTGTCGAGAATGTAGACGTGATTCGGCTTCTCTTGATTGACAAAACCTTCTGGCTGAGAGACGTAGACTTCTTCCTTCAGAATGCAATTCAGAAAGGCAGTCTTCACGTCCATTTGAAAGACCGTGAAGTTTTTGTGGGATGCGTAGGCTAGAAACATTCTGATTGCCTCTATTCGCGCCACAGGAGCATATGTCTCGTCGTAGTCGATTCCTTCCTCTTGTCTGTATCCTTTGGCTACTAGTATTGCCTTGTTTCGAATTACGGTACCATCTTCGTCTTTCTTTATCTTGAAAACCCATTTCGTACCTATAATGGTTTTACCTTGAGGCTTTGGTACGAGTCTCCAGAATTGAAGTGCAATGAACTGATTTAGCTCTTCTTGCATTGAGATCATCCATTCTGGATCAGCAAGAGCCTCTGATACGCGTGTTGGCTCGAACTTGCTCAGAAAGGAGTCATGCATGCACATATTGATTGATGCTGACCTAGTTTGCACCGGTTTTGATGGATCGCCAATGATCTGGCTTATCGGGTGCTCTTTGGTCCATTTATGTTCATGAGGTAGTGGATTATATGAATGTATGTCAGTTGTATCATCTATAAATCCACTTGTACCTTCTTCAGCTTGTTCAGGAGGAATGATGATTGCAGTTGAAGTGGTAGGTTCAGAAGGCTCAACAGGTACAGCTTGTTCCGGCTGTGGATGGATCTGTACAGAACATCCTACTGGTTCAGCTACTTCTGTCTCTTCATCACATGGAACTTCTTCAACTGTTGGAGTCGGCATTTGAATTGGAACTTCTTGTTGAATCGGGGCGTTGGATTCAATAGGAACATCTGAACTGGTTGGATGAGTAGTCGTTAAGTCTTCCATCCTGTCAACCACAACAGATTTCTTTACATTAGATCCAAGAAATTAATCATAAAACAATTCAAATAATAAATCTAAATCAGATAAATGGTTAGTAGAAGTTAATGCTTCATCCGATTTATTCTGTTGAGACGTAGGTTCTGGACTGATTTTCCCAGAAGCTAGAATTCCTGTTATAGCGGGTTCTGAGCTGTGTTGTTCAGAAGCCATCTCTTCATCAAACGTGACGTTGATGTTTTCAATCACCGTCTTTGACTTCTTCAGATAAACACGGAATGCAGTTGATGTCGAGGAATAACCAATGAAGATTCCTTCGTCCGCCTTAGCACTGAACTTGTTGAGACTCTCCCTATTGTTTAGCACGAAACACTTACACCCAAATATATGGAAATATTTGATTGTCGGTGTTCGGTTGTTGATTAAAGCATAAGGAGTCTTCTTGAATCTGCGATGTATCATGGAGCGATTCTGTGTATAGCATGCGGTCGATACAGCTTCAGCCCACAAAAATAGAGGTAAGTCTGATTGACTTAGCATAGTACGAGCAGCCTCGACTAGCGTACGATTTCTTCTTTCGACCACTCCATTTTGTTGAGGCGTACGAGCAGCAGAGTATTGATGTGAAATCCCGATTGATTCGAGATATTCTTCAACCTTGTTGTTCTTGAACTCTGTGTCGTTGTTTGTTCTTAGAAACTTGACCGGTTTCTGCAGATTCACCTGGGTTGTCTTTAGGAATGTAATGAGAACATCTGGTGTCTCATCCTTTGAACGTAGAAACTTGACCCATGTGTATCGCGAGTAATCATCCACGATCACGAGTATGGTGTGGACCGAGGTCTCCCTGACCGGTGTGGACCGGTGTGAATGTCAACCGGTGTCGACCGGTGTCAAGCTTTGACTGGTGTCTCCTTCGACCGAAGAGGAGTTGGCGCAAAATATAACTTGCGCTAAGAGCTTCGAACCACTTGAATCTGGCGCAAAATGGAAATCTGGAACGACCTTGCGAGTTCTTCAACTACGCTTCAAAATATGACTGAATCAACCAAAAACCTATCTAGATTTTGATTAGCAGAATCAAACTTTGATAATGAGACCACTAGTACATCTAGAACAAATTATAACTATCTAATCTCAAAAACAAAACTCTAAGAATGAATCACTCGTTGAAACAGTGTCTGTGGACTCGTGAAAACCAGAAACACTAAAATCATTAAATAGAGAAACGATTACAGTGCAATACTCGATTAGATCAATACAAACCCAATCTAAAACACTATTCGATCATAACCTGATAAAAAACGACTCCAAAAACAAACACAAATTCAAAGATGAATCTGATATTCAATGCAACAGCATCGAGTTCAATATTTCCTTTGATTTCAATCTGGTTAGGCTCTGATACCAATTGATTATCCCTGTAAATTCAGTTTCTTATCGCATAAAATATATAATCACAACAAGATAATAATCAAACATGTTTTTGATTTCTCAAACAAATGATTACAAGTTCTCTTGAATATATTTTCTCTCTCTAAGCTCTCTCTCTCTCTAGAATAGAGTTGGCGGCTGATGTTTTCTATTTTGGGCACACCTTTCTTCTCACCAACCCTAGCACACTAAATATCATATATCTATTTAGAGAAAAAGACAAAATAACAAATTACAAGGAAAATAACTTTGACTATTTATTACAAATTAACCTAGACTATTTGTTGAGAATTGACTTTGCAGCTTTGACTTCAGATTTCAATCTTCAGATTTGATGATCTTGAATCCAATAAATCTGTGCTCTAACAGTAAACCTTTTAGTTTTGGGTCGAAGGCCAATTGTGATTTGAGGGACAAAGATTTATGAGAAAGGACGCATTTGGTTTTGTAACTCTATTGGCTCACGTATTTTTAGCCAATCGTTCATTATGCCTTTTGGGGCTTGGTTTACACTCAGATGAGTATTTGGAACATTTGTTCAGTTTTGATAGCTCACTATAGAGCTTTGGTTACGATTTGTATCATTGCCTCTTATTTGAGAATTACGTGTTTTGGATGCGCTAGTTCATTCATTTGGAGTCATGTAATGTTTTAGACTGTAATGCAATGGTTCCATAGGCATAAGAGTCAGTTTGAGTGGGATAAATATCCCCGTATTGTAACTTGAAATAGGCATGGGGTCTTCTGACCAATAGTTGCAATTTTTTTGTGAACGAGCTTAACTGGGATGTTTTGGAATTCCAAGGTATAGACCCAGAGGGGTTGAAATTGATGAGTGCACGAAAATTCCAAGGTACAGACCTAGAGGGGTTGAACTTGATGATTATCCAAGCAATAGACATGGAGTTGTTAAGCTTGTTGGTTTGTTAGCTATAGACCCGGAAATGTTGATGTTAACGAGTGTTTTATCCCTAAGTGACGCTCATATAACATTGATAAGTGGCCTAACTTTGTGTTCCCACCACATTCGATGGAATTCGGGTCTCCCCCGTCACCGAAAGGTGTTGTTTTGGGTATTGAATTTTATTATCCAAGTTTTCGGTGACGTTTTGTATATATGGATCTTATCCATGATTTCTGGGTTGAGTATTATGCCTCACCCGTGTTTTTGGGTGTTTCGGGATATAAAGTTTTATCCGCATTTCATAATTTGGGAGTTCAATTTCTATTCACGTTTTGAGTGAGTTTTTGGGTTGAATTTAATTTACGAAAGAACGTTTATATTGGTGTTTCTTTGCCTAAAATGCATATTATTGGAAAGCGAGTTGTTTTCATATTTGAGACATCAAATTGAAAGATTATGATTTAAATTGCATCACTTTACAAATGAATGTTTTACTTTGGGGAGTTCATCTATAAAACGTGTGTTGTTGGAAAACGGGTCGTATTCATATTTGAAGCATATCATTTTGAAAGGTCATGATTTAAATTGCATTCTTTCTCTTCAACGATGTATTTATTAATGTTGAAAACTCTTGAACTCACTAGGCGTTAGCCTAACATTTTTATTTGTCGGCATGTGCAACAGGCTTCGTTGGGAATAGTTCTAGTGACACTGTGAAGAGAGAAGTTCTAGTTGAGTGCTGAGAGGTGAGTAACTTGGTGAAGTCTTTCGTTTTGGTTTTGTGAAGAACAACTTGTATTGGGGTTAAGTAGCACACGACTTCGGTTTAGTCTTTGTTCATTACTGGAGTTAAATTTATATTGAGGTTATCTATCGAATTTTATATTTGAGGCATATTGACTTTGTATTATGGGAAGAGATGCTGTCTTTTATTTGATGTTATATCGAAAATTTTATTAGTTGCTCTTACCAAATTTGAGGGTGTTACAGTATAAATTGTCAACTCTGGTAGAAATCATTGGTGGGGAGAGTATTAGGATGATGACAATGCATTAATTGAAAATTGTGATGATGAAAAAAAGAATCCTTGTGTATAATACATTCACGGGGCCAGCTATAAATTTATTGATACGTAAGTGTGCTTGAAATTGTTATTATGATGATTGTAGTAGCACGTTATAAACCGTTTACCTTTTAATGAATTAGTCGGTATGATCCTTATCATGTGTGACAGTTCACAATGGTAAATACGAGGAGTTGGATGGTGACTCCGGAGGAAGGAGTTGAAGCAAGTGTGACAACTCCGGAAGCGCCCAGGCAGACTGGGTCGGTTAACAATCCCCCAAACCCTCCAATCCCAACCATCTTGACGAATGTCATCGACGTGGTTCCACGAGTGAACCTAGAGACCGAGAACCCGGTTATTCAAGAAGCGGGCCCCCAATCGGTCATGTTGGCCAGCATTATGCAAATGATGAACTCCGTGATGGATAAACGAGACGAGAGGGTCATGAAAATACTAGAGGATCGGGATGCAAGCAATCGAAGGCACGAGGCAGTGGCGGGAAACGCGGTGATTGGATCGGGTGGTACAGGTAATATTGTAGGGACAGAAGAACAAGAGATAAAAGCCGAGAGAAGGAAGGAAAGAGGTTGCTCATACAAGACCATCTTATGTGGCAAGCCTCTAGAATTTTCCGGAACAACAAATCTAGTGACTTGTATGAACTGGATACAAGAGGTGGAGATGGCTTTTGAATCAAGTGAATGCGACGACTCCCAGAGAGTTAAGTTCACATACCAATTGTTCAGAGAGGAAGCCTTGAGCTAGTGAAACCTCACCCGAACGACGCTTACTCCGGGGTTTTTGACCAAGCTCACTTGGCTAACCTTCAAGAAGAAAGTAAAAGACAAGTACTATAATGAAAGAGCTATTGATAAGATTGAAGAGGAGTTCAGAAATTTGAAGAAGGGAAATATGTTCGTTGCCGAGTACTCAAGGAAATTTGTGGAAAAGCTTAGCCTGGTAGAACATTTGGCTACTAACGAGAAGACGAAGATAAAAGCTTATTTGAGAGGCTTGCCTACGGAGATGAAGACTAGTGTAAGGAGCGCCAGAGTGACTGCTGGACAATCATATGAGGCCATGAATAATGCAGGGTTTCTTGATTCAAATCTGATTGTTGTGTTGAATGATAACAAGCAGGTTTCTTTACCCACGACTACTCTCGATGGACCAGCAACGCCCGTTGGAGCTCTCAGTAGCACTTTAGCCAAGCTGCAAGCAAGTCCCAAATTCCGTAAGCTTCATGAAGCTGCCAAGGTAAATCATGTGAAGTTATTCTTTTATATATATATATATATATATATATATATATATATATATATATATATATTCATATGTGAATATGCAATTGTGTTCGATGATAAGTAGTACAAGGGGATTCCTTACATACAACAAACAGGAATTACTATGTGATCCTAAAATTGTAATATATGTATGAGTTCATAAATCTATTTTATCATTGTTTCATTGCTTCTTTAGGTACTTTTATGCGTATATATTCATATGTGAATATGCACTTATGTTTGAGGATATAAGTAATACAAAGGGGCCTTATTCACATACAACAAAAAAGAATCACTACGTGATCCTAAAATGAGGATATTATATGTATGAATTCATAAATCTATTATTTGTTTGTTTAATTACTTTTTCCGGTCTTGTTATGTCTATATATTCAATTATTCACATGTGAATATGAAATTCTGTTTGAGATACGTAGTACAAGGGGTCTTATTCACATAAAAAACAGGAATCCCTATGTGATTCTACAATGGGAATATTACGTATGAGTTCATAAATCTAACTTTTCTTTAATCTTATCCGTTTCTCTTATCTGTATAGATTATTACAAAGCAAATTGGACCTCAAGCACATGATGTTGCAACGAAAGTGGATGAGTATGCGAGGGGTATGATTAGTGCCAGTGGATCGACTTTGTTTGAGGAACTTGGTCTATACTACATTAGTCCGGTGGATGGGCACAATATCGAAGATTTAGTCACCATTTTTGAGAAAGTGAAATCGATGCCAGCACCAGGGCCTGTTCTGATTCATATTGTAACAGAGAAAGGGAAGGGTTACCCTCCTACTGAAGCAGCTGCCGACAGAATGCACGGTAAGCACACTAGGCTATTTTGGCCTTGAGGTGAAATTTGTTTGGTGTTTTGGGTCTCCCCCATTGAAGCCTCTATGAATACCTGTGACTTCTAACCTATTTATTTTGATATGTTATGTTTATGTTCAAACTCGCTAGGCTATTTTGGCCTAACACTTGTTTGGTGTCGATGTGTATCTCAGGTTCTAGCGGCGTTGTCGCCAAGAAAGGCTAGTCGGACTCTAGCAGTGAGCTTGGGAAAACAATTTTTGGGATGCCATTCTTGGAGAGATCCTTTTTGAACAATAGATGACAACCCCTTGTAATCTTATTTTCTTATAGGAATTAGATTAAGTGGTTGTTATTTCTTACCGTTAAATTACAAAATGTAATTGAACATGCATGCATTGTTTCCCTTTTTGGAACGGCTCGTATTTTGATATTTTATATACCACATTTTCAATTTTCAGAAATTTTTATTTGTCCCAACTTTTAGGGTGTTACACAGCCCCTTCATATAGAACAACCAAAACCTGGCATTATAGGGTGTTAAGCTATGATTCTTTATTCTGAAGCTTTGGTTTCCTAAATTTGCATGGAACAAATAAAGATTCACATTGGAGCCAAAACCTCATCTGTGTGAATTTTTTTTTCTTTTCTTACGATACGAAGCTTTATTTCTCAAGTTTCACATGGAAAAACCAAAGTTTTATATTGGTGTCAAAGCTTAAAAATTGTTTATGTGAAATTTTGGTTTTCCAAGTTTCACATGAAATAACCAAAGTTTCATAGGAAAGTTACCAAAGTTTCAAAATATCGTATGTATGAAGCGTTAGGTGTTTCACTTGAAGTTTTGGTTCCTAAGCTTCATATGAAACAACCAAAACTTTATATTTGAGCCAAAACCTTTATTATATAGTATATGTGAAGCTTTGGTTGTTACCTATGAAACTTTTATTCTCATGCTTCACATGGAACAACCAAAGTTTTACAATGGATCAAGCGGAGCCAAAACATTATTGTATAGTTTTGTATGAAGCTTTGATTGTTCCATGTGAATGTTGGGAACCTAAATTTTACATAAAAGAACCAAAGATTTACATTATAGTTTTTGTGAAGTTTTGGTTTTTTATTATGAAGCTTCGGTTCTCATGCTTCACATAAAATAAACAAAGCTTTGGTTTCCAAAACTTCACATAGAAATACCAAACCTTCATAAAAAGTAACCAAAGCTTCACAATATAGTTTGTGTAAATCTTTAGTTGTTTCTTATTAAACCTTGGTTGATAATCTTCAATTCTTCTTGAAAGATTAATCAGTGTGATTGTAACTAATTCTTCACGTAGTGTATTTTCTCGTATGTGTTTTCAAAAATTTCAAAATAATTTAACATGTTTTTCCTATGTACACATATGTATGAATAGACCTGGCAAACGTGTTGTGTCGGACTCAAAGTTAAACGGGTTGAAAACGTCTAACCGTAACCCGGTCCATTTAATAAACGGGTCAAAAAATCTCAACCCTAACCCGACCCGCCTAACCCGTTTAACATTTATAAAACTAAAATTTAAAAATCGAAATTCACAAAAAAATACAAATACAAAATTCAAATGAAAGCATTATAAATCCAAATTTTATAGTTCAAACTTCTAAATTCTAACTCAATCTAAAACATTAAAAATCTAAAACATTAAAAAGAAAACTTATAATATATATATATATATATATATATATATATATATATATAAACGGGTTATTCGGGTCATCTTCGATCGAGTTGAAATTTTTGACCCTAACCTTACCTGTTTAATTTTAGTGTTGTGTCGTGTCAACCCGTTTACTTAAACGGGTTGAAATGTATTACCCAAACCCGTTTATTTCGTGTCAAGTTCGTGTCGGGTTAGCGTGTTGTGTCATTTTTTGCCAAGTCTATGTATGAATATAGACTTTTTTTAGGACTATGTCATAAAAATAACAGTTTATGGAATACACTTTTTTTATACTTCATCATGGACTAGAAGCGTACTCGTGCAATGCAGCGAGATACATCACAATTTTAATGTTTCTTTTTATTTTTTGTTTTTGATTGATTTACAGTATGATTTTGGATGGTTTTGAAAGAATAATAATGACTTTTTTTTTATAAATTTGTTTAATTTAAACTTAATAATATAATGTTTTTTATATAAAAAAAATTAAGTATTTTGTTAGAATTCCATGATTGTCTTATATATTTTAAATTTTTTATACTTAAATTGAGATGTTTATTCTGTTTTGATTATGTTTATCAGTTAGTTATGAATTCAAACATATAACTTTATAAATTTGTACTCATGCATCATGATTTGTAATCTTGAATTATAAGTAATGTGTACCAATAAACAGTACTTAATGCATAAATGCTTGTTTTTAAGAGTTTATTCGACAGTTTAATAATAATGTAATTTATTTTAATTTAATAACACTACAAGAAACGACACATTTGCCGGCGGGTTTGGGAAATCCGTCCGTAAAAATAATTTTTACCGACGTTTTTGTAGGAAGTCGTCGGTAAAAGTGTCACCTTTTACCGAGAAAAATTTTTGCCGGCAAAAATGAGTTTTTACCGACGGCTTTCGTCTATGACGCCGGGAAAAGTTATCTTTGTCGGGGAGCTTCTGAAACTGGCGGGCAAAGGTATTTTTAAGATTGTTAATTATTTTTAATAATATTTTTGCCGACGGACTTGCCAAACTCGTCGGCAAAAGTATTTTAATCTCATTAATGTTATGTTTTTTGTTTACAATTTTGCCGGCAAATTTCGCAAACTTGTTAGAAAAATATTTTAATTCCATTAATACATTTTTTCATTTAATTCTTTTGTGAAAACAGACTTTCCAAATTCACGCAACCAAAAATATTTCTTTAATGATATTTTTATTAAGAAACTTTAATATCTAACCAATTAAAAATATTTTAATTTCATTAATAGTCCCCCTCCGCCCCAAAAAAAATATTTTTTCTAATAGTAATTTATAATAAAAGAGTAAACTCTAATTTTGGTCCTTGAGGTTTGTTGATTTCTTTGAAAGTTGGACTCGTGGTTTCATAATTCAAGTTTTGGTCCTCATAGTTGAATTTTGCTCTGAAAGAGGGACCTGACCACTAACTCCGTTAGAGTCAAGGGTATTTTCGTCCAACATAACCAAATATGACATGTTGATGACGCAACATGGCCTATATTACAACCGAATAGAACCCAATACGAACAAAAGAACCCAACACGACTCGTTACATGCCAATTGACCCCAAAATGATCCATTGCAATCCATTAGCATCATTAACACCCCAATGCAACCTATTGCACCCAAGTGTAACCTATTACTACCTAGTATAATCAAATACCATCCATTACAACCCAAGAGAACCCAATATTACAAATTAAGGTAACGTTTGTTTTTTAAGAGGTCTGAAGTATGAAGTCTTATTTCAGTTCTAATTAATAAGAGTTGGTGCTTTAAGAGGTTATAAAAAGTAAAACATTAGGTTACCTCTTCTAATTTCAAACTTATTTCAGACTTATGAGCCTCTTAAGTCTGAAAAAAAAACGATCTGAACGTAAAAACGTCTAACCGATTCAGACTTCAGAGGTGTTAAGATGTTTAAAAAAAAACCCAACCCCTAAGACTAATAGGACCCAATTCAGTCAAATACAATCTATTACCGCCTAATGCTAACATTACAACCCCACAAACACAATAGGACCCTGTACAACCCAATAAACCTAATACGACCCATTACAACTCAATAGGACCCAATATAGCCCATTATTTCCCCAAAACAATCCACTAAAGGCCACCAAGAACCTATATGACATTTTCAATCCAACATAGCGCACTGGTAAAGCCTTTGGGGGATGTAGTGGCAAATCTCATCTACCCAGGGTTCAAATCCAGGCGCTGCCAAAGCTCTTGTGGCCATGGAGGTTCACCTGCGATGAATCCAGGCCATTCGTGGTCGCCCGGGGATTAGTCGGTGCGCGTAAGCTGGCCCGGAAACCCACGGTTACCAAAAAAAAAAAACCAATATAATACATCATGGAATAATTCAATCCAATACTACTTGTTATTACTTAATATGGCATATTGTTTTTTCCAATACAATCCATTACAAGCCAACAAAACTGAATACGACACATTACAACTCAATGTAACCAATACGGTACATTATAACCCAATGGAACCCAATACGACTCGTTATCACTCAATATGACCAGTTATAACCAATGGAATGCATTACGACTCGTTACCACTCAATATAACCCATTACAACACAACACAATGTCAATTTTTATGTCTAACGAGTGGTCTCGTTGTGAATAACTCTAATCCACAACATTTGCGATAAAATATTGCAGTACGATGCATCACGTAGGTACACAACAACACATACATATGTACACACATACACATATATTATACATGTACATACCTTAAGGGGCCATCTACCCAAACGCTTACCTGGTAAGTGCTTAGCGGTAAGAATCAACACTTTGACTTACTTTTTCGGGTAAGATTGTAGTATATCGAAACAGTATCATATGCAATAAGTTACTTGGTAATCACTTATCGGGTAAGAGTTGTAATCCTCACTTACTATGTAAGTCTTTCCATCCTTATCATCATCGCTCTTACCGGGTAAGATTATTGACTACTGCCATGTCCATTCGGTAAGAAAAATGACTTCGTAAGCATGTACCAGATAAGCGTTTAATTAACGACCTCCAAGTTAAAAGTTTAATAAAATCATTTATTAAAATTTAATATTTCAAATAACATATTTATTATTTAAAAAATATTAAACTTTGATAGAAATCCAAACATTATTAAAAGAAAATAATGATCAAAATTTCTAAAAAACTTAAATTATTTCATGGGTTTGTTGAAAACAAAACTATTCCCCCCAAAATTTCCCTCCCTCATCCCCCAAATTTCCCCCGGTACCACCATTATCAAAAACCCCAGTAGAACTTCACCTTTGAGAATGGCTACCCTCTTCCCCTTACCTCTCACGTACGCGCCCAAAACCCTAGCCTACTCGACTTTACCGATCTAACATGGTTTAGAATATGATTTTACAGGTCTGAGATCTAGCAACCGAACGTCCGAACCCAATATTCGTTTTCTCCAAATCGAGTTAATGATGTTTTGCTATCGAATGATACGTTGCCCTGAGATGTTCGTAGGTTTTAACGACGTTGAAGAGGAAGAAAACTGGGTTTCTCAAACCTAATCGTTTTTCACCTACTTGATTTTTATCTCATTGTGTTTTAATAGATTTTTCTCTTAATCGTTTTGGTGATCTTATTCATATTTGAGGAGTTTTTATTTTTTAATAATAAACAGGTTGAGGGAAGTTGCTGCCTGGTGTGAATATTGTATATTTATGTTGAGAAATAGAAGTTACATTTAAAATTCAATTTGGCAAGGGGGAGTTGAGCAGTAAATTAGTGAATTTAGAATGATTTTTTGTGTGCATAATCTGTAACATGGGCTTTACTTTGTTTGGATTTTGGCAGACTCTTGTCGAGTTTCGAATGATTGGGTAATCTCATCGTCCATTTTCTTTCTTGGAGACTTGTGAGTTTTTTCTATGTTTGATTGGTTTCATGATTTTTATGTTTTTTGTTGATGGGAAACTACAATCAAACCATGTTCTTTTCAATCATGGATTGTTCTTGATACTCATGTTCATTAATTGGTGTAATGTGTTTATTGTCTACATATGCAGAAGAAGACTGATGAAAGTATCAGATAATCTCTTCTAATGAATAGTGGAAAGCACACTCTTGGTCACAAAATCGTGCTTGAGTCTCTCGGGAACTCTAAAGGTGGATGTAAGTTTAAATTAGCTTGTCTTTGGTTTCTTATAAATTGAACGAATCTTTTGTGGTATTGAAGTTGGCATTGTGGTATTGAGGTTGGCATGTAGAAGTCATTTTTCATATTCTTATGGTATTTATTTATGTATGTGAACGGTAAGTTAACTGATAATTATTTCCAACGAATTGTATGCCTTTTAGGAAATCTGAGATTGAGTATTATTCTATGTTTGCCAAGGTTGGGGTCCACCATTACAATGGAAGCGAATGCATCATTGTTTTTATATTCTTTTTGCATGGATTTAGTCCTATAATTTATATGGGAATTGCTGGGTGTTATCTAATATGGAATCTTATGTACATGTGTGAATGTTATTGGAATAGCTTTGATAGATGAGCAGTTGCATGTGGGTATATATAGAGAAAATCCGTTTACCAAATGCATATTGAGTAAGCGCTTATCGGCAAGAGTTTCCACTCTCACTTACCTTATCGGGTAACATTCCCGACCATCAAACTGGATTGATGGTAAGCGTTTATAACTAGGTAAACGCTTACCAGGTAAGAGTCATCACCTTCCTTACCGGGTAAGACTCTCGATCTTGTCTTCCCTCTTATCGGGTAAGATTTTCAATCCTTCTTATGTTCACCCGATAAGGTATTTACCGAGGTAAGTGTTCAGTAAACTACCCCTAAAACTTAATTCACGGTCAGACGTCATGTGTATAACCAATCTTATCTACATATAAATAATCTTCTTAGATAATTTATTTTACATGTTTAAGTGCATATGTCTATGGAGAAAGAAACAACTGATATTTGTTTTGATATGATATCATGCATTCTATATTGTGAACCTTTTTTTATAGTAATTAGGAGATTGGAGAATGCTATCTGTATATATTTCATTTTTAAGCTTTGTTACCTGTTGTTTTTAATTTAGTTCGTTGTAGCCTTTCATTAGTTTGGGACGAAGGATTCTTGTTGTATCATGATTAAGGGTCTTTTGACTTATGCTTATGTCCACTAATGGTGTGAAAGAAATTAGTCATCCTTTTCCCTATTTGTAAATATGGTGCATTGTTGCATATTGTTTTACTTTTTGTTTCATTCCTTGTCTTTTGATCATTGTTTGTTGTTTTGATGGTTTCGTCTTTGTTGTGTATAGGTGATAAGAGTAAGCAATTCCAACGGTAGAAGCAAAATACTTGGTCCTTCAAAATTGAAAAAGTGATATTCAAGTATTCAACGGTGGTAAATACTTGTTGGTATGTACAAACACATATTTTACATTACCTTGTTTTAATTTTTTCAATATGTTTGCTTAAATTTCATAAATACTTGATGGTGTCAAACTCTTGGTTAAAAAATATATTTGAACATAGAAAAATTGTTGGCGGTGATTATAAATTGTTGTTTCCCTTTTTTATGGTAGGTTTTGGTTATCTAAACACAAGAGATACAAGAGATGAGAAACGGCCAAAAGAAGCAATACCTTTTTTTATGATTTTTTGATACAACAAAAGCAAGAAATACATGAGATGAGAAAAATATTTTGACAGATTCAAGGCGTCATATCTTGATTTGGTGTGTTGCAACATTTGGTGTCGTTGAGCGGACCTCCGCCTCCACCTTCCTTCACCACCGGTATATTCGATGTTCAGACTAGTAAACTATTTGAGTTGGTCCACGAGGATGAAGATAATGTTGCAGAGAATCTTGCATAGTACATTTTATCTACCTTTATTTCTTATATATGTTGAAAAAATATTATGATTTGGTTGTGATTATTTTAAAAGATATTTTTGTAATGTTTTTTTTTTATTATTAGTTGATTAATGTTTTAAGCTTCTTTTATATTTTGCTTTTATATTTGTTTATCAGTAAAATTGTATTGACAAAAATTCGTCCAAACGGGTAGATAAATGTTCCATTATATGGTCAACAACTTTTGCAGTCCGGTTTTTGTGCCGGTAAGACCAAAAAATACAATTAACTTTTACCGACGGGTTTTTGTGTTGGTAGAGAATTGACCAAAAAAGTCAAACTTAACTTTTGCCGACGAACTTTTGCGTCGGTAAAAAGTTATGCGTAAAAATTAAAAAAAACTTTTGCCGACGGAAAAATTTACCCCGGCAAAAACTTGAGGTCGCGGCCAAGGCCGCTGGAACAGTCTGAGCGATTTAATCCCCAATTTTAGGGTTTTCTCTCATTCTTTCTTCCATCTCATTTCTCTCCTCTCTTTGGTGCGATTTTGGGAACTGAAGAAGTGATTTTGAAACAGTTTGGTACAATTCTACCATAGGAGGATCAAGGTTTCGGTGGCTTGAGGCTTGGCTATGTTAAGGATGGAGGATTTATTTAGAATGGTGGATTGGAAGGCTTTAAGCTTCGATTGAGGTAAATCTCTTGTGTAATCCAAACTTTGGTGTAAGGATCTTTGTAGATCTAAAGGTTTTACTTATTGTTGATTCATTTCTAGAGTTGAGAAAATGGGTTGTTTGGAAACCCTAGCTCATTGTTGAAGATGACTCGGAAATGGTGGAATCTACACTATTGGAGGCTAATGGTTGAAGTTGGAACCTAGGTTTAACCTAACCTAGCAAGGTGAGTTCAAGTTGATTTGTGAAAACGATGTACATGCCAAAATGTCTATTTCAAAGTGTATATATATGTTTTACATGAAATTATTAACTGTTGAGTTATTTGGCGAATCTTTATTGTTTGAAGTGTTTGATTTTATAAACTTTGTAAAGCACCCACGTTTGGGATTTTGAGTATTTCGACAAATAAATCATACACGTTGGCATTTTGAGGATTTATTTCATGAAGTAGAAATTGGGTTTAAATACATTGTGTATTTAAATAAGTGTTTGAGTTTGTGTTATGGGACGTTTTTGAAAGAATAAATGATATAAATCCACTTGGAAAATAATTTGTTCCAATCCAAACTACGTTGGAGTTATTTATATAAATTGGAGTATGGGTTTACATACATGCGTGTTGTTTACGTTTGGTTTCACTTTATGAATTTCGACGTTGGGTAAGTAAGGTGTGACCCTATACGGTTGGGCAGCGTCCCATGGGCAGTAAGGTGTAATTCCCTTTGTGCATAAGTTCCCGTTTTGGAACTGGGTTCCCCTGTTTTGGAACTCTCAAGAATAGACCTAGAGGGGTTGACTTGATGTTTTCGAGCAATAGACTTAGAGGAGTTGAGCTCGGTATGTTTTATGGGTATAACCCATGTGTTTTGGTTTCCTGCATCGTTATGTGACCTACTTTTGTGTTCCGTCACATACTATGTAATCGGGTCTCCCCCGTCACCGAAAGGTGTTGCTTTGGTTATGGAGTTTTATAATTCATGTTTTCGATGATGTTTTGGGTATGTATTGTTATCAATGTATTTGGGTTTTGCATACTGAACTTTATTCATGCGTTTGGAATATTTTGGATGAGAAAGTTTATCCACATTTTTAGTATTTGATTATTAAAGTATCAGTTATGTATTACGCGAGTTTTGGGTTTTGGATTTATATTCGAAGAAACGTTTGGTTTTATGATTTTAATCACGAAGAGGGTGAATGTTGAAAAAGAGATTGTTTCCAGATTTAATGTATTTCATTTTGGTTGCTTTCAGATTGATCGTATTTCATTTTGGAAATCACGATCTAAATAACGTACTTAAAGTTATTGTTTTATAAATAGCTAATGAAAACTATTGAGCTCACTAGACGTTAAGCCTAACCTTTTATTTGTCGGCATGTGCATCAGGTTCCGGTTGGGGTTTGGTTCTAGCTGTGCTATGAAGAGATGAGCACTAGATTTACACGAGCGTGAGTAGTTTGGTGAACTCTTCCGCAGTTGGAGATAATGACTGTTATTGGGTTTTAGTAACATCCGTACTTATTATAGATTGTGTATAGAGATTGAATTTTGTTTATGGAAGTCAAACCTTAAATTGTTGTTGTAGTTGATTCAGTTGTCAATGTATTTAGAAATTTTTTAATTAGTTGCTATTTCCAAATTTGAGGGTGTTACATATTCCATCAAATTCCATTCCAATTAGTTCAAAGTCAAATTCCTTCAATGGATTTCAATTCCAACAAATTCCATTATGCGAACCAAACGCACCCTGTAACACCCCTAAAATTTGAAAATTCCAAACAATATAAAACTTCCAAAAATCCCTTAAATACATAACTTGAAATGACAAATATCTAGAGTTACAAGAGAATAAACACCACAACAAGTATCAGAGTTTAAACAGAACTATCTAATCCCACAAACGGGAACAAAGTTTGTCGGGTGCTACTAAAACCACCAAATATGCTATTTTCTCAAAAACCGAATGACGTCACTAAAGTCATCCTACCGAAAATTCTACCAAGCACCACTTGCTACTCAGATCCATCTAAGACCTGATATACATGTCGATAAGAAAAAGTGTTAGGTTTCACGCCTAGTGAGTTAAAGCAGTTTTCATAATATAAATCATAACACGTTTAAAATGAATATTCATTTTAAAAACAAGCATTCCTGAAATATAACTTATAAAAGGTTTAGTTTACAAATCATGTCGCTTCTATTGCCAAACACCCTTTTTAAACACTCATTTAACATCCAAGACTCCCAAAATGCACGTACGATGTATTCCACCAAAATATTATTTGTATACATAAAATGGTACGTTTTCAACACCGAAAGTATGGGTAAGGGAATACCCGAAAATAACACCTTTCGGTGACGGGGGAGGCTCGATTCCATTGAATGTGGCGGGAACACAAAGTTAAACCACTTATCAATGTTCACGATATTCACTTCGGGTCATGGATTCCCGTATACGACTCCTCTGAGCAACCACCGCAAGATACACCAAATGACCCTAGTATCTACTCGATCTCTAGATGAGTGTCACCACAAAAGTCACAAGTCCCCCTATCCGGCTCACCATGGGCACCACCGCAAGACTTAACTCCGTATACGACTCTCTAAGAGCACCATCGCAAGCTTACATAAAAACATGACTTGGGGACCACTCACTAGACTCAAACATGGAAATCAAACCTCCATGATGAACAAACATACTTCTATGCCTATGGATCCATTGCATTACAGTCTAAACATTACACGAATCCAAATGAACGAACTAATGCATTCAAAACATGTAATAACCAACATTTGTGCAATAACTCATTAGAGTATTAGTCAAGCCATAAGGCATCATAAAACGTTTGACAACAAGATAAAATCAATATGGCTACATAAGTTGAAGTACAATTTTCCCAAAATTAGTATCTTCCAACGTATAAGTGGTCGAAGGCCTAAACCGTAAGGTTCATATTTTTCCAAAATACTCATAAGATCAAGAACGACCGTTTCCATTACTCACGCTTTTTAAAGCCAAAAGAGCTTAAAGCTCTAATAACCGAAACTCATAAATTGGGTGAGGTTCCAAAATAAACCATAAACAATTAATTGTCTACAAAATCCCAATTCTTTAAGTCAATCCATTTAAGCCATTTATGACCCAATTTGCACATATTAGAACCCAACGAAATATATTCCCCAAAATTTTCAAATATCCAAGAAATCCTTATTAGTGGTTTAATATCCTTTTTGGTGACTAAAACACCAAATAATGTATCGTAAATCATTTATAGACATTTAACAACCCCATATGCTCAAGAATACCAAAATCACAAAACTCATTAAATATAAAGTGAGCATATATATGTTTGTCCAAAACCCCAAATATTTATATTTTGGCATGTATATAGTTTTGTAAAGCAAATGGAACTCACCTTGCTAGATTTAGACTAAATCCATGTTTTATCCCCAAAATTTGAGTCTTCTTGGATGAAGACTTGAAATCTTCTAGTGAGCCCTCTAGATCTTAGCTCCAAGATTTCTTCTAAGTTTCTTTTGACCACAAACATCTCCAAAAATTACATTAAGTTCTAAAGAGATAGAAGGAAATAGGAGAACAATGAAACCCTAGCTTTTTGGGTGAAGAGGTAAGAAGATTACCTTAACCACTTCTCTTGAATCCACCAAGATTACACATATAGGGCTAAAAATTCGGACCCCAAGCTTCCCAAATCTTACTAAGGGGGAGAGAAAAGGGTTGGGGGAGGGTTTGGTGAAGAGAGGATGAGAGAAAATGGAAGGGGAATGAAGTAGATGAGGAATAAAGGAAACAAAGACTGAAAATCAGATTTTATGTAAGTCTGGACCCCGATCGCGACAGTGACATGCTACAGTGCCAGATGTCACTGTCGCACCAAATGTACTGAGGCTTCACTCTTTGGTGTTACTATGACATGCTACAGTGCCAGATGTCACTGTCGCACCAATTGATGCGACTGTGACATATGTCACTGTAGCGGGCACTGTAGCGCCAAGTGTACCGTGGCCAAAATTTCGCGTTCATAATTTTGAGTTTTTGTGCCTCCTATGACGTTCTATTATAGACCAAACTTTAACACACTAGGCTAAAATTTAAAAGCATTAACGAGAACGAAATAAGATAAATATGGAATTCTTCTTACCTAAAAATCCGGGTGTTACACACCCTAAGGGCCTGTTGGTTCATGAAATTGTAAGGAATTTGAAGGAATTGGAATGACCAATTCTATTGACCAAATTTCAAGTCCATGTTTGGTTCACGGAATGAAAGCGTGAGAATCCTTCTAATTCCATTGAAGTCCACAATTTAAGGAATTCATCATTCTTTGGCTTTAGTGAAGGAATTGAATTCCTATCAACCAAACGCGTGGTCAAATTCCATCAAATTCATTACAATTCCTTTAAAGTCAAATTCCTTCGATGGATTCCAATTCCATCAAATTCCATTCTTTGAACCAAACGCCTCCTAACATTTAAACCGAGCATGTGTTGTAGTATTAGCATATGGGTCTCAATCTCTTTTCTCATACTAGTTAAAAGATTTTGTCCAAAACACTCTTACAAAGAAAAAGAATGTTGCAATTACAAATATCATTGCAAATATGAGATACATTAAAGTAGAATTACTAGACTTTAAATGTATAAGATGTTAATACATGAATTAGAGACTTAGCATTTGTATTGACCGCACAGATGAACTCCTCTGTGATCATGATATATTAATCTGTGTCGGTCGTATTGGGTTGATTTGGGTCCTACCTTTTTTTTTAACATAATGCCAGTGTGTAAAATTTAGAGCCGGGTTGGATTTCCATTTAGTCTGGGTTAAGTTCGTATGCCTACTTTTTGGTTGGATAATTGACCCATCGTATTTTCGTGCTACCTAACCGTAGTCCTTAATATTGACCTTTATTAGTTTGGTCACAAGATTGAACTTTTCATCCAACATAATTTCTTTATATTTTCAAGCATAGAGATTTTGAAGCAATCTGTGATTGCATACTTCTTTGCATAAGTAGAACAAGGTCCTTAACAATTTTACATATTTTTAAATGTGTAATTTGTTGTAGTAAATAAAAAAACTCTGTATTTATGACCAACTCTCTCATATAATCTCATAACATATATCTTAGAACATATGGTTAAAAGATAGGTTAGGTATACGATTATTGGAAGTTGATCTATTATTATATTTTTATTCTCGTTATAAACCAATAACTAATAAAGTAATTATGTTAACCATGAACTAATGTTTCAGTATTACAAACTATATCATGCCTTATTGGTTACTAGAAGTGTACTCGCGCAATACAGCTAGATACATGACGATTTTAATGTTTCATTTTATTTTCTGTTTTTTTGTCGATTTACATTACGATTTTGGATGGTTGTGAGAGAGTGATAATGATTTTTTATATATAAATTTGTTTAATTTAGACTTAATAATATAATGTTTTTTTATAAAAAATAAGTATTTTGTTAGAATTCAATTATTATGAGTTAGTTATTAATTCAAACATATAGCTTTAGAAATTTATACTCATGCATCATGACTTGTATTATTGAATTTTAGGCAATGTGTATCAATAAACAGTACGTAATGCATAAAAGTACAAAACGACGACCAAAAAATCAAATTGGTTCTAAAAATATAAAACCATAACTTATTACAATAAATTATAAATTTAAAAATACATCAATAATAATCGAATAAAGATATATAAGATAGTAAAACATAATAATTGAACCCAATTACAAATTTAGCTACAAAATATAATGTAATTTATTTTGGTTTAATGGTTTTTTATAAAATATTCTGTTAGATTTTTTTAATTATATTTTAGGTTTTTTATATTTAAAATTTGATTTTTATTTTATATTTAATTATGCTGAGAGTGATTTTAAGGGAGTTAAAGTGGAAATGATTTTAGGAGAGTTAAAATGGTTAGAGATAATGATTGAAAGTTAATAAATAACATTAAATGTAGTACATACAACTTTAATAGTTATTTTTAAGAGATTTTAAGTAATTAACATTAAATAACGGTACATTAAGCTTTAAGACTTGTTTTTAAGAGTTTTTTATATCTGCTTTATAATATAGTAATAGATATAGATTATGTTGGGAGTGATTTTAGGGGAGTTACAGTGGAAATGATTTTAGGAGAGTTAAAATGGTTAGAGATAATGATTGAAAGTTAATAAATAACATTAAATATAGTACATACAACTTTAATAGTTGTTTTTAAGAGATTTTAAGTAATTAGCATCAAATAGCGGTACATTAAGCTTTAAGACTTGTTTTTAAGAGTTTTTTATGTCTGCTTTATAATATAGTATAGATAATCCAAATGGCAAATTTATGATATATTTATTTCCTAATAACTGTAAGCTTTATCGTATACTTAAACCTTTTTCTTATAAAAGTGACCAATAATTATTTAGCTTATTATTTGGGCCTGGGCTAAAATATGGGTCATTACGTAATAAATAGATTTATAAGACCCATATGATATGCCCAATTCCATAATAATTTTTAAGAAGAAAGTAGAGAATACCGGCCCTGTTAACCAAATTAAAATTTACGACTTATCGGTTTGTAGTGAATCTAGGATCAACTTGGTCAACTGGGGGTTGACAAATAGCCTTAACGACAACCCTTAATGGGCGACACATTGGGCTCATTTTCCGATTCAAATCCACATCAAACGACCAAATTACGCCTTCTATTAAGTTAAGTTTGCGTCATATCAACCGCCGTTGCACAACACATTATTTCTTGGTGTGACGTCTCAACGTTGAATTTCCTTCCGCCGTATGGAGGCATTGACTCATTTTGTATCGTGTCTATCGTTTTCCATTTTGAAGAACCACCAAACTGAATCCATCCCAAACGCCAGATTTTCATTCGTGCTCGGCCAGGACTTGAAAACGATGAGATCAACGGTGGATGAAACGATATTGTCAGATGATACCATTTGTAATTTGTTGGAACACAAATACGAGATTACTAGATTAGTAGTGAATCTTGAGAACCGAAACCATACAAAAACAAAGTTGTAACTATTTAAATAAGTCGTAAAACTTGATTCAAATGAAAACAAACAAACAAACAAACAAATTCCTTTCGATTCACATTATCAATACAATTGTAAAAGAAAAAAACCCGTAAAAAGTTAAAATTCAGAAATACAAGTGATTAGTCATGAAAAAAAACCGGTCACAGATATACAATAAAGATATATTAATATATATACAACTTAAAACAAAAGCCGAATCCACAATCCTTGGCAATGAACTCCTCTAAACCGCGATATGCAAATCCTAGTTTCAATCCGCAGACGAACAAAATAAATGAATCTCGTGAACTTTGTAACCTCAAACGAGAACAGATTGACCGGTCAACTCGTCCTGAAGCTGCAATGATCCGTCCTTCATCAAGTTAACGCTCAAGCTCTTGAATCTCTCTCGAGAGTACTGTCGTGACGCCTTCCTCCAATCCGTTCCCGCTTTCATCATCGCTACGAATTCCTCGTAACTAATCTGACCATCCTGAGAACAATGTTTCACCATTCGTTATTCTCCTAAATGGAGAAAATGAATATTTTGGAGTTGATAACGAGATTCGTGTGGCGTACCTTGTCTGTATCGACTTCTTTCATGATTTCATTGAGTACGTCGATGTCCGCTTGACCAGATTCGTCTGCTAACACTTGTTCAAGCTCATCAAGCTCGATATAACCGCTGCCATCTTTATCGAAGAACATAAACGCTCTGCGAAAATGCTCGTCGTTTTCCATCTTTTGTAGGTGAATAGTTACTGCTACAAACTCTCCGTACTCGAGTACTCCGTTCCCATCAACATCGGCCTTACGAATGAACAAAATGATAGAATTTAGTACCAAGTTATCTTGATATTTCAAGACATTATTTGTATAGTTCTTGTCAAACATCAAGGAAAAATATATCAGAAACTAGCTTATTTTTCAAATTAATTGAAAAAAACTCGTTTGGCTTGTAGCGTTTCAATAAGCTCGGGTTTTTTTCCCACTTTTTTTTTCCAATTATACCCCTTATATTCGACTTTTCTTTTTGGGTCCATTTTACATTGTCATCGGGTAGTTTTTACCAGCAAACATAACAATAATATCCAAATTCGATGTGAATCAACTAGATCGTGTTTAGTGAAACGATACGAAATTGTATGAATAGCAGAGATGATTACCACGTCCATGAGCAACTTGATCTCCGGTTCAGCCAATTGCGAACCTACTTTCCTTAATCCGGCCTTGAGTTCATCGAATGTAACTTTCCCGTCACAATCGGAGTCCATCAACGTAAACATATCTCGAATAACCTCTACCTCTTCGATCGACAAGTGTTCTGCAATCACCTACACCATCCGACGAACAAATACAAGACTCAATATGGATTTGTAAAGAAACAGCAAGAAACAGCAAGAAACAGCAGCCAAAATGGCAATCCTCACCCTCAATGCTTTCTTTTTGAATCTATTCATCCCGGAGAACTGCTTCAGCCTCGACCTCACGATATCTCCCAAAGGAACATTCGAAGCTTTCTTCTCGTTCTGTATCCACGGATGTTCTACAACAAAGGAGATCATAGCAAACGTCAACTTCGATGGTTAAATGAACCAAGTTTCAACACCATCTCATCTCTTTTTGGCTTTGAAACGTAAGTCACGACACACAATCACACAACGAATAACTCCAAAACGACAACAAACTTACCAAGAACCTGTTGTGAAGTTAATCGCTTCTTGGGATCGGGCTCCAACATCTGCTTAACGAGACTTTTAGCATTTTCAGAGATTTGAGGCCACGGTTCTCTCTTGAAATCAATAACACCACGCAGGATCGACAACGCGACACCTTGTTCAGTTTCTACGATCAAACAAACAAAAATTAAACGATTAGCAAATTAGCATCAGACAACAGAACTCGATCAACAGATTCCGCGATTATATCAATACCTGCCCAAAACGGAGGAACCCCACATAACAGTATATACAGAATAACTCCGGCACTCCAAATATCGACCTCCGGTCCATAATTTCGCTTCAAAACCTCCGGTGCCATGTAGTACGGACTACCCACAATTTCAGAAAACCTCTGGCCTGAAAATGGAGAAATGAAACAAAAGGTGAAATAACCAAATGTGATGCCAAACAATATCCCAAAAGCCATGTTTTTTTTTGGAAGGGTGACTAATCCCTTGACGGTAAGACATCAGCCCGGATTAAAACGTCTGGATTCGAACCCTGGGCACATGGGATATTCCACCACATCTCCCAACCTTAACCAGTACGCAACTCTTGTGGTTCCCAAAAGCCATGTTTCTTTTGCTAGTTTTTGAATCACTAAAAGATGCCCGAAAACCAAATCGGGTGCACCATGGCTCGAACCCATGACCTGCTGGTCAAAAAGTAGCAGCTTCGGTTGCTTGATTTTGGCCCCCAATTAAACCAGTGAACCACGTCTTCATAATTTGACTAAATTGGATGAAAAGGACATCAAAATGGAATCTAATCAATCAATCCGATACCACCTAATCCATATGATCCCCAAACCCTTTTGAAAATCAATAATCAAGAATCAACTTTTTAGGGAAACTAATTTGTGAAATTGGGGAACTAATTATAATTAAAGATCAAGATCTTGGAGTTAAATCTTGAAAGTTTAACACCCAATTGGAAAAAGTTTGAAGCTTTATCTTCTTAAGAACAAATACCTGGCTTGAAGAATACAGAAAGCCCGAAATCAATGGCTTTTAGAGGAGAATTTTCCTTCTTATTAGCAAACAAAAAGTTTTCCGGCTTCAAATCTCTATGAATCACTCCATTTTCATGGCACATCTTCACCACCTCCGCCACCGTCTTCGCGATTCCGGCCGCCGCTCTCTCACTATAATGCCCTCTAGCAACAATCCTATCAAACAACTCTCCACCTTCACACAACTCCATCACTAAATGAACAGCTTCATGATCCTCATACGTAGCACGAAGCTTCACTATATTTGGGTGATCCGGCAACGTGGACATGATCGCCACCTCTCGCCGGACGTCCTCCACGTCAACGGCGGTTCGGAGTTTCTTCTTGGAGATTGACTTACATGCGAAAGCTTGTTTCGTTTCTCTGTCGGTACAAAGATACGTGACCCCAAACTCTCCGCGACCCAGCTCGCGACCCAGTATGTACTTGTCGGAGATACGGGTACGGTGGTGTGCGAGTTGAAAGTCGGTCAAGACCCGGATCGGTACCGGTGGTTCGGCGTATGGGTTTGGTCTTCTTTGTTTGATGTTCTTTTTTTTGCCCTGTGGAGTCGGAGGTGGTTGGTAGTGGGTGGATTCCGGGGCATCGGGTCGTAGGCAGGTGGTGCAGTTGCCCATGGTGGTGGTGGTAGGTTTTAGTGGTGGTTGGGAAATATGGTTGTGATCGCCGGAAAATCAAGAATTGGGGAGGCGGGCATTTCACGGCAATGGGAGTATGAAACAAATGGAAAACCGCGGGGTAGAGTGAAGGAGAGGAAGTTTTCTATTCGGAAAAAGTCAAATATATTGTTCTACTCGTATTATTATTTCTCATTTTAAATAATTCTTTTGGAATTTTATATTTGACATGTTTTTTATATTAATTCATTCTAAAAGCATTTTTAGGCCTGGTCTTTGTATTCCTGAAAAAAATGGTTTTAAATATTTAATTAAATGTTATAAGGTTTATTTGAAATATCTGTCAATTGTTTTTTTTTTTTTAAGTTAAAAAGTGATAAATGTTTTAGATGAAATTTGTGGAGATATTGGACCATGATATTTACATGGTTAAGTATTTTTATGAAAATGCAATTTTTGTAAGTTTATCAAGTGTTATACAAGACTGATGAATGTAATATAAGGTATTAAATATTCCACATAGTTAATATATAATTTAATTTTAAGTTATTTAAAATTGAACATAACTTTAGTTGTTGGTATATAAACAAATAGAGTAATAGACAACTCATTTTAGTTGTGAACCGTTCTGTTTTCTATGTATGACGCATGGATCATATTAAATATATATAGGGTTGAGTAAGTTAGATAAGTTTGTTTTCGTGACATCTATGATTTTAAACTTAAAACTTCACAGCAAAACACTTTTTATAGTGTTTTGTTGTGAAGTTTCAAGTGTAAAATGGTGGTATCACGGATCTTACGAAAACAGACTGGTCTCATGTGATCCCAAGTCTCTCTCTATATATATTATTGTTCAAAAAAACTCATCGTACAGCCGCCATGATGCATTATGGCACAAGACTTGTGTCTCACGTCACGTTAAACCCGTGACATACCATGGTCTAATGCGTAATTTTCGTAATATGATATTTCATTTTTTTTAACGTTTTTAATGTCTTATTTGCTACTTTTTAATATATAACCTAAATTGACTTTCTTATTACTATTGACTCATTGATTAACAGTACAAAACATGCGTTTTTATATATAATAATATTATATATGAATTAGAAATTTGACACCATAAGTCACGCTTGAAAAACGTCATTGCTTTGTCGTGACTCCTAAGGCTTGAGGTTGGGAACTTTTTTAATGGTGCAACCCACCTATCTACTACTCATTTTATTTTCATATTTTTTAATTAAAAAAGTGAAAACAAAATGAGTGGTAGATAGGTGGGTTGCATGGGGTTGCACCATTAAAAAGGGTTGCATTTGAACACCCCTCTCTCTCTATATATATATATATAGAGAGAGAGAGAGAGAGAGGAAGGTTCAAACGAGAACACTAACTA
This sequence comes from Arctium minus, assembly GCA_954870635.1. Taxonomy (NCBI): domain Eukaryota; kingdom Viridiplantae; phylum Streptophyta; class Magnoliopsida; order Asterales; family Asteraceae; genus Arctium; species Arctium minus. The sequence continues at coordinate 22,748,608 of OX941081.1, read as the reverse complement.
TTTAAGAAAACAGCAGATCATGAAAAAAACAATGTTTTAAAACCCGGGTCGACCCGGCCGGTTGAACCGGGAACCTGTCGAGGGACCGGGTCAACTAGGAACGGGTTTTTGGGGATTTAAGGACCAGATTGAACCGCCGGGTTTTTCACAAAAAAACTGGTTGAACCGGTATGCTTGACCCGGTTTAACCCGGTTGAAAAAAATAAATTGATTTTCATTTCATTTAGCGGCTAGGGTTGAACACTTGAACTGGTATACGAACTCGCCTCAATCCACGATTCCAACACAACGCCTTCATCGACTCAATCCACGGCTCTTCAATCGACTCAATCCACAACTCTTCAATCGACCTCGATCGGACAGGTATTCAATCAAATCTTCAGCGCCTTCAATCGACTCATTCGGACAGGTTCGATTCGACAGCGCCTTCAATCGACTTTGTTACAATTTGTATTAGCTTGTTGATAGCGCCTTCATCGTTGTGTTAACAGTTAACTTGTTGCTCGATTTTTTACTGATTTGATTCCATAACTTTGTTACAATTTGTTTTAGCTTCTGAATTCTGATTGAGGTTTCATCATCATTACCTACTTGCTTATTGAGTTATTGTTCAATTTCAGTTTAGTTATTGGGTGTCAAACAAACAATCAGGTTCAATTGGTAAAAAAAATGATGAGTTACGAGTTCAAACCTGTAGGAGTGAAATTGCATGAAGAGAGAAAGATCACGAGAAGAATGGTGGAAATTGTGAATTGTGTGAGGGATCTGAAGCAATGATCCATTAATTGATGCGAGATTTGGTTGATTGGTTTGATTATTGATGAGGGGAAGAGGGATTTTGTGGTGGGGGCGGTTTTATAGATTATTTATCTTCCATTATTGGATTTCGATTATTTATCTTCCATTATTGGATTTCGATTCACTTATAGATTATGTACTTATGTATTTATGTGTATACCACTTGATATGCACAAGTGCATACAATCTACTTCAAATGGTAGCTCAATGTATTCAATGGAAATTTTCAGGTCCATATGGAACCTAGAGACAATCAATCGATGGGAGCACAATCTCAATCTCATTCTTCTGTCCAATCAAATGTAAGAAGGAAGACGGATAAAGCATGGGATTATGCAACTATAGTCGGTGATGAAAAGAGCAAAACATACATATGTAATTTTTGTCAAAGAGTGTTCAATGGTGGTGGGATATATAGATTTAAGAAACATCTTGCCGGTGTTACCGGTGAGGTTGTTTCTTGTAAAAAGGTAACTTCGGAAGTTCGTTTTATTATACAAGGTATTTTGAAAGAGATAGAAGCGGAGAAAGCGGACAAGGAAAGTGGTATTACTATCTCGGATGACGATACGAGGGAAACACAACCACGAAATGTCAAAGCACGATCTGTTAAAGCGGGAAAAAGGAAAGCTACATCAAGTCTTCATCCTTTTTTTACAAAAGGTATAAATGATCCTTCTCAACCCACTATTAAATCTGCCACGCAAAGTAAGGAAAAACTACATGATGTCGATTTAGCTATTGCTATGTGGTTCTATGATGCATGTATACCTATGAATGCTTGCAACTCTCCTTATTTTCAACATATGGTAGATAAAATAGCGGGTATTGGTCATGGTTACAAAGCACCTAATTATCATGCTTTGAGGGTCAATTTATTGACAGATGCAAAGAAGTATGTTTCTCTGTTAATTGATTCGTATATAAGTCAATGGATTGAAAGTGGTTGCACGATTATGAGTGATGGGTGGAGAGATATTAGGCAACGACATTTGATTAATTTCTTAGTTTATTGTCCGAAAGGGATATCATTTCGTAAATCTGTTGATGCATCCGATATAGAGAGCAATGCTTCAAATTTGTGTAATTTGTTTGCTGAGATTGTTGAAATGGTAGGAGAAAAGAATGTGGTTCAAATTGTTACTGACAATGCTGCTAACTACAAACTTGTCGGTACTAAGTTATGTGAAAGATATACTTCTATTACTTGGTCTCCATGTGCCGCACATTGTCTTAATCTTGTGTTAAAGGATGTTTCAGAATTGGACAACGTCAAAAGCTTGGTCACTCTTGCATCTAGGGTTACTGTTTTTATTTATAATCATAAGTGGCCCTTGAATTGGTTAAGAAAAAGACAAGGTTGGACAAAAATAATCCGTCCAGGTGCTACTCGTTTTGGTACCGCGTTCATTGCATTGAAAAGTTTGTATGACCATAAAGCCGATTTACAAGCAATGGTCATATCTAACGAGTTTAAGAAGATGTTGAAAGTGGGAAATGCGGTTGAATGTAAACAAATTGTCTTGAACGAACATTTTTGGAAGAATTGTTTGATTACGGTGAAAGTGATGACTCCTTTGTTAAGGCTTTTGCGGTTATGTGATTCGGATGAAAAACCTGCATTGGGTTATGTTTATGAGGGAATGCATCGGGCAAGGAAAGGGGTTAAGGAATTGTTTAAAAAGTAGAAAGAATTATATGTAACACCCTGGATTTTCATTATACATGTATCGTTGTAAATCTTGTGTATAACTCTTGTCGTTATCACCGTAATTAGTTTATCATTCGAATTTATGTTGTTCGGTAAAGTTGGAACCTTCCAGTGAGTTCCGCGACTTGCTCGCGACTTGGAGTCGCGGCATTAGTCGCGATGTTCGCTGTTGGTTTTGGGGACACGGGCGAGTTCCACCGCGACTTGGAGTCGCGGCATAACCCGCGACACCCCCTGGACCGACTTAAGGGTTTCAACCTCAAATATCTCATTTGGGTTTCTTTATCTGAAATCTCATATTTCTCTCTATCTCTGTTCTCTCTCTAGTCTCTCTCTCTCTAGAGTTTGGTAATTATTATCTAGTTTTCGATCTGAGGTTCCGGTGTAGAAAGCTTCGTCTTGTCAAGAGGATCGATATCTGGTTCTTCGGGTTTTCGTATAAACCTATTGGGTGAGTTCCTACTACCTTTCTAAAACTTTATACATGTCAAAATGGTTACAGTTTGAACTCCTATATATATCCCCATGGTTACAGATTTAAGATTTCTACATATTTGATATAAGTTGAGTTTTGGGAGATTTTAGGGTTCCGATCATTTTATGATGGATTCTATCTTATTTGAAGTAAAAATATGTTTTACTTGCACATTATGTTGGATATGTGAAAGAAAGTTTATGAACTCATTTTAATGATTTTCATTCTTACCAGAAGTTGAACTGGATATAACATTTTGTTTATGAAAATGTTTTTATACCATATGATTATTTATGGTTGGTCACATATGTTGTTGTGACGAGTCTGTACCATTACTAGCGGATCCCTAGGTTTTGAGTCGACTATATTATTGGGATGTCATATTCCCCATTTTGTAGCTATGGATGCATATGATCCTCGGGGGAAATTTGGTACGGTTATGTGAGGCCGGATACTAGCCATGGTTCATAGTGATCCTAGTGAAGGAGTATACATTGGTTTTGCTTGGGGGCGCGATCTCACATCGTAGCACAGACCTATGTATTCGTATCCTTGGATTCCAAGAGTTTAGCTCATAACTTGTATTGTGGCCTACTTTGTGTTACGCCACTATACTTGGTAAAATATTTTATCGTTGGTCATTTGATGATGAGTTTTATAACAGAAAAGCCCGATTGTGGCAAAGGTATCATTTGTAAGATTTAACCTTTTTGGAAATATTATCTTATGATTCAAATGTTTATATCTTTTGAGTTTTATAAACTGTATGTTCTCACCAGGCTTTAAGTCTAACACTTTTTCTCAAATGATATGTATAACAGGTTTCCCTTAGCAGTGGGATGCACTGGGTTTTAAGAGACGAGTTGGGTCTCGAGGCATTTTGAGATGACTAAAGTGTTGATAGTTGGGCATTGTTAAGTCCCATTCTTTTGATGAATTTTGGATTGTCAACTGATGTAATCTAGATAGTTATGTTTAGATTAGTTTGTTGATGAATTCTAAATCCGTATAGGTTTTTGTAAAGTCTAAAAGACTGATACACTTTTTGAGAAGTTTTAATTTACTCTGAATTTTAGGATGTTTCATTATACAAGCCTTATACTGACATAATTGATCGTCGTTGGGATAGGATGTTAAGAAAAAGTATTCATTGTGCGACTTACTGGTTAAATCCAGCTTTTCAGTATGATCGTGAGAATCTTTGCTATAAGAGAGAGGTGTTTCAAGGTGTTCTTGATATGGTTGAGAAGAATTTTTCCGGTAGGGACGTTTTGGATCTTACAATGTCGTTAGGCAAGTTTCGTGACAGTGAAGGCACTTTTGGTAGATCTAGTGCCGTTGCTTCTCGTACTATTACTCGTCCAGGTAACATTTAGGTATTTAACTTTTAAACATTATTATTAAATATATTATTTGCTAACCATTTCTTTTATAGATGAGTGGTGGAAGTTATTTGGCGGAGATACTCCGATATTGCAAAAGTTTGCTATTAGAATATTAAGTCAAACCGCATCTTCTTCCGGTTGCGAACGAAATTGGAGTGTCTTTGAGAGGATTCACACGAAAAGGAGGAATAGGTTGGAACATCAAAGGCTAAGTGATCTTGTATTTGTTCATTACAACTTGCGTTTACAAAATAGGTACGTTATATTGTAGTAAAATATTTAATAATAGCAATGTCATTTTATATTTACAAGTTATGTTTTATTTTCTTTGTGAATATTTTTGTAGACTTAAGGTTGAGAAGAGGTCTTATGATCCTATTGATTACGAATCGATTGATAAGACGGACTTTTGGGTGGTCGGAGAAGAGCCGGAAGGAGAACTTAATTACAATGACTTAGAAAATATGCTTGACGAGGAAGAGTACGAATCGGCTTCTCAAACGCAAGGTGACATTTTTTATTTCTATATATATTAATTTGGTGTTGTTAGTTTACTATTAACTTTCTACGTGACATTAATATTTTTTTTATTTGATATTGTAGAAAGTGACGATGTTGTTGATGGCCTTGAAGTTGAGAGTGAATTTCAATTACTAAGCGATCGTGAGCTTGATGCATTTAACACTCCAATGTCTCAAGATCCATGATTTGGTTTGAACATTATGTTTCGTTTTGATGAATTTGGATTGATGTAAAACTTGTTACGTGTTTTTTTTAATATTTTTGGATTGGTGTAAAACTTGTTGGTATGTGCATTTTTAATGTTTGAACTTGTGGACATCAAATTCTTGGTCTTATATATAGAAATTCTTGAAACCGGGTCAACCACCCGGTTGAACCATGACCCGGTCACCACACCGGGTCAACCAAAAACCCGGGTTTTAAAACATTGGAAAAAAATCATATGTGATTTTATACTAACCCAAAAAAATCGGACGTGGGCGATGTCCAGAGCGCATAGTCGCGTGAATCATATGTGATTTTGTATGTACTCGGCTATTCTCATATTTTCTTAAATAGATGTTCTCGTATGAACCCAACTATATATATATATATATATATATATATATATATATATATATATATATATATATATATAGGGTTAGGTTCTTTTGTTAACCCTTGTTTTATTGTTAACTTTATGAACTAATCTCAAGCATCCATCTTAACATTGGATGGTTGAGATTAAAACTAATTTTGTAATTAATAAGGTAGGTTTTATTTATTAAATGGACATGTGAACATATATGGTTATGGGTAATTTGGGGAATCAAATAATAATTCATTTAAACCCCCATTTAATGACTCATTAATTTCCGATTAAACCACAATCGTAACCGATGATTCCTCTACGATTCATTATTTTGAAATTGAGATTGTTACTTAGTTCATCATTTACTAATATTCATATATCGCCAATAATTAGGATTCACATATCAAAGCATTTTCATTATATGTTTTGTACATCTATAATCTATATATATAATAAATAAGTAACTAGAAGGACACGTGTCGCCTTCTGGTGAACCCATTTTTTTCATTTTCCCGCCTAAACATGTATCTGGACGCATTTTACATTATAAGTTCATTTAGCACATCCACACTCATTTCTTCTTAAATCTTTCCTTAATTCAACTTTTTTAATTTATAACTTATATTTACTATCTTATAATTGAGTATGTAGTTTACTTTTAATCCCTTACTTTTTTTATTTTTTATTTTAGACTCTTATCATATTAACATAAATAATATATATGAACTAAAATGAATTAAAAAAACATTTTTATTTTTTACAAATTATATCATTGTAATCGCTTCGTCAATACATTCGAAATGAGTCCAATATTGAATACTTTTGGATTTAATTATATTATTAAATATCATAAATATAAACGAATTAATGTGTCGTGATTAGTATGAGATTTGATACAAATAATCACTAAATTGTCGTGATTTTCTTTTTGCAATTTCATATCAATTTTAACTATGTATTTTTCCATAATTTCATTTACGTTCTATTATAAATTTTGTTTTATAAATTCTTAATATTTATTCATATTTTTTATTAATTTTTTGTAAAACATCATTTGTGAAAATTGCCTAAAACAAAGACATTTTGTAACTAACTGCAAAAAAACAACTCTTAAGGGGAAAAAAGCTTGGAAAAGTAGCATCGTATTTTCGATGATCATTCATATCTGTAAGATAAGTTTTCTGACATGATTTAATTTTTTAAATTACCCTGTGTAATACACGAGGTCGAACCTAGTAATAATATATATGAACATCACGTATACAATGTTCATATCCATTCATATGCATCCAAGGTGAATCAAAGTGCACATTTACACCTTTTCGTTACATTGTTCATTCATTTTCACTACATATATTTGAACATTGATGAACATTATAAACAATGAACGTTGTTGAACATTATAAATATGAACATTCAAAAATAATTTTCGTTACACCGTTCATTCATTTTCACTACATATATGGTATATTATAAACAATGAACGTTGCTGAATATTGATAAACAATGAATGTTGCTGAACTTTGATAGAACGACTATTCAATATACGGTTTTATCTAAGCATGGACCAAACTACTATAGTAATATTGAAATGATTCAAAAATATTATGAAAAATGATAAAATTCTAGAATCGTAACCTACAAAGTAATTTTGGAATCTTCATTTTTGTAACTCCCATAAAATTAATGACAAAAGATTACTTATGAAATGATGTTAATACCCTTTTGTATTAAATAAATAAATCAATTAAACATCAACTAACCTTGCAATTCTATTGGTTGAGCAAGGTTCACATAATTAACAAGAAAGAAATGGTTAACAAATGATCATTGCTCTCTCTCTCTCTCTATATATATATAGAGAGAGAGGGGTGTTCAAATGCAACCCCTTTACATGATGCAACCTTATGCAACCCCTTTATCCACCACTCATTTTATTTTTACTTTTTTAATTAAAAAATGTGAAAATAAAATGTGTGGTGGATAGAGGGGTTGCATTGGTTGCACCATGAATTAAAAAATGTGAAAATAAAGATGTCGTTGGATGAGAAATGGACGAACATTAGAATGAGATGCACCGAGATGTACCAAATCAATTTTCTTCTAAGACGCAATTCATGGAAGGTATATATATAGACGAAGGATCGTGTGAGAAATTGAGTTAACGGTGAGAAGCGTGAGAAGTGGATATGAATCGTTGATCTCTTTTAATCTCAAGTCCTCCCATGAATTGCGACTTAAAAGGGAATTGATCTAGTGCATCTTATCTCAGTGCATTTCATCCTAATGTGCGTCCATTTCTCATCCAACGGTCGATAACCATTTCTCACCCAACGGTCGATAACCATTTCTCACGCTTCTCACCATTAATTCAACATCTCACCGGAACCCAACCCTATATATATATATATATATATATATATATATATATATGGTCTAGTTCTTTTGTTAACCCTAGTTTTGTTATTAACTTTGTGAACTAATCTAAACCATTCATCTTGAGATTGGGTGGTTGAGATCAAAACTAAATTTTTAATTAATAAATGAGGGTTTATTTCATTATTGGTCATGTGAACATATGTGATTAAGGGTAATTTGGGAAATTAATCTCCCCATTCTTTTACATCACATTAGTCGTCTCATTAATGTTCTCTAAAACAAAAAATGTAACCAAAGATTCTTGAACGAACTTAATGCATTGTTCATACAAATTTAATTATTACTACATGAACACGTGTCTTCATACATCTGTCTTTCAAGAACCCAACATATGAACATCTGTGTGTTCACAAATACATGCAACATTTGTTCGTCTTTATTCGTTCGTTTATGTTTATCTACGTTTATTTATGTTCGTTCATTAACGTTCGTTTAGCATTTTAAAGAAAGAACATGAATGAACACGCAAATACATGCTTTAATGAACGGACATAAACACAAAAAAGTTTGTTCGTTTAGTCTTCGTGTTTGTTCGTTTGTTTGATTAATTTAAACAAACGAATATGAACAAATTTCTGTTCGTATTCGTTCGATTCATTTACAGTCCTAAAATTTATACAACCGTATATTTCAAATCTTCCAAGGGCTAAACTTGTTGATATGAACATTGTTTCTTCTAAAAGTTGAAATTTTGATCAAAGATGTGGTGCCCTTAGGATTTTAAATTAGTGTTCACATAGTTTCATCTGAATGGTTTAAGGGACTATCATACCTGGATTTGCAGAAATCATCATACTCAATCGGTGAAAAAGATTTGAATTGAAAAACCGAGCTACTAGACTTCTTGTTAGGTTCATACGATTTTATCAATTGATTATCGAAAATCTTTTGAAGTCAAAGAATTTGCTAGAATTGTGGAATTTAAATTTTTGTAACTCCTACATAAGTATAATAAATATTGTATATATTAAGATTTACCTTTCTACCTTTGCAATTAATGGTTAAAGGAATAAAAACAACATATCAAGTTGCAATCTTATTGGTTGGATTAGGTTCACAAAGTTAACAATAATTTGTTGGTTAACAAATGAACCTCCCTTTCTCTCTCTCTCTCTCTCTCTCTCTATCTATCTATCTATCTATCTATCTATCTATCTATCTATATATATATATATATATATATATATATTAATCAATACATTAGATATTAACCTTAGATGGGGAAAAATCACGTGAAACAATATCTTAAGGTAAAAGTTCTCACGGTTATCACAATATATGGAGCTCTCATTTGATTACGCCCCTACATATATATATATATATATATATATATATATATATAGCCTTAGGTTCATTTGAGAAATGGTAAATATATAAGCAATAGAGAAGTAATCCTAACCATTCATACGGTCAAGATCGAATTTGACTGGACAAATATTGCGGCTTTGACTGGTCAGAAGTTGCGGCAGAATGACACTTTCGTAATTTTTATAAAATACACGGGTTGTGTTCATATATGAACCTGTATAATTCACATATGAACTATATGTTCATATGTGAATCAGTGTAATTCACATCTGAACTCTTTTAACTGATTCATATATGAACCTTTGTGATTCATATATGAACTAATTAACCGATTCACATATGAACTAATTAATTGTAAGTTCATATATGAATCAATTGAATTAATTAACAGATTCATATATAAACTAATTAACTGACTCTCATATGAACTAATTAACTGATTCACATATGAACGTATTGTTCATATGTGAATCATATAGGTTCATATATGAACTCATCCCGCGTATTTTACGAAAGTACCCCTCTACCTTCTATAGACCATGCAAGAAATTATCCGGTACTTCGTGGTCAAAGCCGCAAATGTTGACTAGATGAATGGTTAAGATTACTTCTCTATTTCTCATACATTACCATTTCTCAAATGAACCTCTCCCTATATATATATATATATATATATATATATATATAGGGGCATGTTCAAATGAGAAGCTAAACATTTTGCGAGAAGACAAGAAGTGTTTAATCATATATGATTAAACACACCCATAAGGCGTTAATCATATATGAGCACCCCTAATTAAAAGTGATGAATGATTCAAATCTTTTTTTACGCTTCTCATCTTAACTCTCACACGATCTTTTGCCTATATATACATATATATATAGAGAGAGACTTAAGTTCGCGTGAGACTAAACAGTTTCCGTGAGACCGGTGAGACCAAGCTTTAAAGTATGAAACTTCACACCAAAAAACTGTGAATGTAAAAAAATCGAACTTTTCATAGGGAAAACACCGTAAATGTTACGTTCACGGTGTTTTTCGCTGTGAATGTTCGTTTTTTTTACCTTCACAGCGCCTTCACTGTGAAGGTTCGGATATACCTTCACAGTCTTTTATCTGTGAAGGTTTGATTTTTTTTAACTTGGTTTAGGTTTTTTTTACCTTCATAGTGTGATTACATTATGAAGGTTCGAATGTTTTTTACCTTCACAGTATTTCGATGTGAAGTTTCATGTTTTAAGACTTGGTCTCACGCGGTCTCACGGAAACAACTTGGTCTCACATGAACCTGACCATATATATATATAATAAAAATAAATGGGCTATAGACTTTGTTGGGTCACAAAAGATTTGAAGATGACATCATGTTGGGTCCTTAAGGATTTGAAAATGATTGTTGGGTCTTCAAGGATTTGAAGATGACCTACCGATCTTCCATTTTGTATCATCCTACTTAGAATATTTTGAGTTTCTTTCTAGCAACTTAGTTACAATTCAAATGTTTGGTGAAGTCAAAGATCAGCCGAAAAGTTAAAGAAGAAGTGTATCTGTCAAAGCGGATTGAAGATGAACTTCTCAGCCTAAAGCTAAGCTGCCTGCCTTGGTGGAACAACACCATCGGCCAGGATCTCATCGGCAGAGATGGGATCGACTAGGATGGTGCCGATCGACCATGATGGTGTCGATCACACGTCTTCAGGAATCCTGAAGATGATCAAACATCTTCAGGAATCCTGAAGATATGTGTGGTGATTTGTCATATGTGGCAACTTGTCTCTCCCTTCACCAAACTTGTCTTTGACAAGTTTTGGTGGGAAAATATCATCGGCACAAACACATTGTACTTTTCTGATAAAGTATATTTGTAATATATTACATTGATGTAGACCTCATCTGAAGATTAGAAAAAGTGTGTTTTGTCTCTTACACTCTTTTAAGGAAAAATCTACACCATCCTCTACAGGTCAACACTTCAAGCCAAAACACTCCAAGACAAAAGATACATCCTGTACCATGCGAAATACCTGATGTCCTACCCTTGCTCAATAAGTGTCCCATGCATGAGGCGTTATATATAGACGATGATTCATCATGCAAAGCGAACCAGTTCCACAAGTCTTCAAGTTTTCTAAGTGTTGGCTATTTTCTCTCTACGAAGTTCATTGTTTTCTAAATGTTTTTCAATTGTTCTTCATTCTCTTTATGTAAGATTGTTTGAACAGATTTCATTTGTTCTCTTCCGCAACAATCAAACAATGAACATTAATTGTTTGAACAGATTTCATTTGTATAAATGTTTTCACTGAACAAAATAATTGAGATATGATTAAAAAATTCATTACGTGGTAATTAGAATATTAGTTAATATAAAATTAAAATTGATAAGGAATAATTTCAGGTTTAGGTGGGTTTTTCTATTTTAATACTCATATATTCCCTTGTTTTTTATTCAAAGTTTGGTCTTATTTTGTCCAAATATACCTTGGATTCTTCTTCTAGCCAACGTTAAGAACCATGACGAGTTATAAAAAAAAAAGTAAAGGTAATTCTCCTTTTTAATTTTCAAATAAATATTAATATTATTATCACCATATTTATAAAATACCCAAAAATTTATAATATAATTTTCAAAATTCCATAATTTCAATACCCACAACAAAAAGGTTACGTTTACTTTAAAAACCCAAAATCATTTTTTTTATTTTACGTAATTATTAAATTTAATTTTAATTTCAAGATATTTAATTTAATTTTGATTGAACAAGTCGTATAAAGAAAGGTAAGTTGGAAAGGAAGTCAAGGTTGCATAAAGATAAGTTGAATGGAAATTACGGAAATGAAGATGGTGTTACACGACACCTTCTAGATGAAGTCTAGGTCACGCTCTCTAGTCTCTTCATTTATACTTCACCATAATCACAATGTTTTTAGTAAAAAATTAAAAATAATTTTTTTAAAGAAAATATATAGATAATCATGGATTGATGACTCTGCGTACAAATATACAAAGTGAAATTTTAATTATTAATCAAATAAACACTGTATCCATTAAACAGATTTGTCGTCTGTTCCCAGGGTACAACAACGTGAGCAGTAGTACTGTCGGAATAAACGTATGCAGTAGAGATTTTCAAAGAGTTGTGTCGTGTGTTCGGAATGCAACCAGATTCTTCCTTTTATAGTGAAGATTGAAACCGAAATAATTAATTTGTAATTAACCAATAATTAAACGAATTAATCTTTATAACCGAAATGATTAATTCGTAATTAACTGGTAATTAAACGTATTAATTATCTATCTTCAATGTTACAAAATTGAAATCAGCAACAGTGCACGACACGAGTTAACTTGCGGCACAACCCGTCCGGGTCACTGTCACTGTCAATTTTTTTTTGGAACTGGGTCAAAATGAAAATTAGCAAAACCAAATTGCGCAAGCTCAAGATTTCGTGTCCGCAGGTCGCGTCCACATACAAGTTCGACGATTTTAGCTTATGAAATTCTCAATCGGCACCCCCCTGTGCGCGAGTAGGTGTTGGAGTAAAACCATTCAAATGAGCTTGTAAACCCCTCACATTTCCATGGTTATAAACCATTAAAGTTTTACTCTTTCTTCCTATATAGAACACTTTTCCACACCAACTTGGTTTTACTAAGTTCATTCAAGTACTAAACTTTGAGTATCGATATCTCTTTCACACACACTCCATTTTGGATACATTATACATCGTTTCGAAGCTCTCATATAGGAGAACACAAACTCACTAAGAGTTAATTATATATAATACATATATATGTATTTAAATGTGTCCAAAGTTAGTAAAAAAAACATATATTTTTACTAAATTTTCCAACAATAACAATAGATGTGAATGTTTTGGTACAAACTTTAGGTTTGATTTATTGAAAATTGCATAATAAGGAAAACCGACTAAACGAATAGATGGTAAGAATCTCGCTTCATGTATTGAGATTGAGGACTTAAAGGTTAAAGACAAAAAAGACAGAAGAAAAAAAAACAAGTTATTTAACAACTTATATAATACAACAACAAGATAATCGACATAGATGCATAAGGAAGAAGCAAGGGTCAATCACAAGAGACGGTCGTTGTTGACATTGGGATGAATGTTCACCATCAATTACAAAAACGCATGGACCCTTTGGATTTTAGTCAAGATCCATATAGTTTATGATTATGAAAAGCTTTAGGCTGATTTTTTTTTATTCAATCAAAGTAATTTATTTTATATTTTGTTGCATAATTTCAACCATACGTTTGAAAAAGTAATTTTTATTTTCATTGTTTGTCAATGATCTTGGAGTATTGATTTCACGAGTGATCTTGCTTTTAGTTCATTATTTAAAGATGTGTTTATACTTTAAAAAAAAACTCATTTGTTTTTTATAAAGAGGGTTTCAGTCTAGGGGTGTAAATGATACGAGACAACTCGCGAGCAACTCGAGATCGACTCGATCAAAACTCGGTCAACGCTCGACTCGATATACTAACGAGTCGAGTCGAGCAACCTCATACTCGACTCGATAAGCTCGTAAGATACTCGATATATAAGCAAAATAATAATAATAATTAGTAATATTATTTTAATTTAATTGATGATGTTGATAATAATAATAATAATAATAATAATAATAATAATAATAATAAAAACAAACTCAAGTTTTAAAAAAAATGAAAAATGATAGTGTAAAAGATATAGGGTGTGTCTCTAATTCATCCCACATTGGTGAAATATAGAACCCAAAGCTTAGAACTCCACTATATATTAAGTTTTCTCTTCCTTGCTTTTACATTCTTTGTTTTTGCTAAATGGCTTGAGCCTAAGGGTTTGAGTCTATGTGTTTGTTTTAATTGGAGTACCCTTTATAAGTGGGTTCACCTTGAGTTCTTTTATGTATTAAACGAGTTTGAGTTTGATCCGAGTTCGAGTTCGAGCTTGATTCAAGTTTTCGAGCTTAAGTTCGAGTTGCGATTCGAGCTTGAAACAAGCTCGAGTTCGAGTTTGAGTTTGGAAATTGGTTATTGAGTTCGAGTCGAGTTTGTATTTTCACTACTCGCGAGTTTTCGAGTCGAGTTCGAGCCGAGTTCAAGCTTGAAAATCGAGTTTCGAGTTCGAGTCGAGTATAATGATACTCGAACTCGACTCACATCATTTACACCTCTAAGTTTCACTATCTTATTAAATATTTTATCATGTATAAGTAATTTGAAACACTATTCAATGATTTTTAGAAGGTATCTTATAATTTTTTTTTTTTTTTTTTTTTTTTTGGAGAGGGTATCCCAGACCACATTGGGCCCAGACTAATCCCTGACAATATGGGCCGAAGCCCGACTGCTAAAGCATGCAGCCCGGGGTCGAAGCCCCTGTACCTCCAGGATGCGTCCCCCAGGGTTCGAACATGAGACCGCTACTAGCTAGTCCACATGCCTTACCACTAGGCTAACACCCTTTTGGTATCTTATAATTTACTATTAATAAAATTTAAAAGACTGATTAGGATTTAGGATTGAATTTCATAATTTAATTTTCTTTTATTTATATCACTATTAATTACTTATCTCATATTATTATATGAGATAATTCATCCCATGTTGATGAAAAGTGGGATATGCAAACTTATAAACTAATTTAAGTGGGATGGGTGTAATTTTTTTTTTTTATAAAAATGATATTTGGACTATTAAATTAGTAAAATACTTTGAACTTGACGAGTCACAAATTAAATTTGTACCCTTAGGAATTGTAAGGATGTGTGATGAAACTATACAAGTTGGAAAGTGTTTTTGTAAAATAGTGGTAGAAGTTGTTCAACAAATCAATATGGTCATCAACAAGTTGATACTCTTATAAATAATATTTATAATATATAAAAGATTGTGTTTATTACATAGTTTTCAGTAACATATTTTAAAACAAGTTATTAAAAAGTTAAATAATACGAAAATTTTGTATTATCAATGTATTTTATATGTTGTTCAATTATATATTTGAAATAGAAACTCTACCAATCACGAACGTAGAGTCTTCGTCTTCAAGATCATAGCAATTACACGATTGTTGTCCAATTACAAAACAAATAAAAGTTATTGTTTTTCAAATGTAATGATCGAATAATTTGAATTGATGATCTCAATAACCAGAAAATTCATGTAGTAATATATCAATTATTTGAAGAACTGATGAACCGATGAGGATATCGTAGCAAAAAAAAAGGTGGGCGAATGGGTAGAATGAGAAATGACATCAACATGGCTTAGTAGCTTACCTTCCATGCTTCCAAGGGTTTCACAAAGCCAACCATTAGTATATATATGTATCCAACAATTTCACACAACTAATCATATACGTATCCAACAACTGTTGCTCTTGTTTTTTTTTTTGTCAATTATACTTTGATGATTTCTCGTGAATAGGTTTCCTAATCCACGATAATTTAGAATTTCAACATAACCTAACAACACGATAGAAATTTCCGTAACTCTTGCTCTTTGTTAGTAGCTCCAAAGAGGTATTGACACATAATCGCCTACTTATAGATGATCATTGGTTGTAGTTTTATCGTCTGTTGCAATTAAAAGTTGTGTAGATGGTACTGAAGCAATTTAGAGAGGTGACGGAGGGAGTAATGGTGAAGGAGGATAGTTTAGATGGAGCAGCGATGAAGAAAGATCATGCACAAAAAAAAATGAGGGGATGAGGTAGATGATGATTTTGGTGGTGTTGAGAGGACCGTCTTGCCCCTGGCACATACAAAGCGAATGTGGAGGAAAAAGGGACGGGGATGGGGATGAAGTTAAAATATGAGAATAAGGAGGAAGGAAGGAGTCCGAAAATCAATCAAAAGGGGGAATGAATCCAAAAGAATTTTAGTTGAGCAAGAAGCTCAAAGGTGGAAAAAATAAAAAATGGTAAACGACTTAATCTAGACATCCAATAGGTTAGGGTTGAATCCATAAAGTCAGTTTAGCTTATTGTATGCTTAATCATCAAGCTAAAAACAAATACTCATAGAGACCATTAAGCCCGTTAAACCAAAAAACAAGCAACTCTTAACTAAGTCTCCAACAAACAATATTACATGTTCGATAAAAAAATTCAGGTCATTAAGTCACAAACAAACATCAATTAAAATAGTTAATTTGTGATAATTATAGTAAAAAAAATATATGATAAAGATATGTTTTTACTATATTCTTTACAATTAGAGTAAAAAAACACAAAAGTTCATTTTTTCTCTTTGCATTATTACTTTATTTTTGCATACCAAATTATATTTTGTAGGATGAAACATAATATTATAATGCAACAAGAGTTACATGATCCATATTATACAATTATCCTGTGTAAAGATATGTTCTAATTTTTATACATCTGGGAACTGGTTGGAACGTTGGACAAACTATAAAAACCAAACTCATCATAAATCATAATTTACTCAACTTTATTAAAATAAGAATGTATTATTGTTACAAATGAATAAAATGATATGTTAACAAACAAGAAACAATGACAGAATACTATGTTTGTGAAACTTTACATAAGTAATTATATTTATGAAGACTTTTGCGTTTCTATACATCCAGATGCATTTACTGCCGTTCAAAAAAAAGGCGAAGGATCGTGTGAGAAGCGTTAGAAGTGGATCTGAACCGTTGATCTCATTTAATCTCAAGTTCTCCCATGAATAGCGGTTTATAAGGGAATTGAGCCGGTGCATCTTGGTGCATCTCATTCTAATGTACGTCCATTTCTCATCCAACGGTGGATAACCACTTCTTACGTTTATCACTGTTAACTCGACTTCTCACCGGAACCCAACTCTCGGCAATGAAATTCATATATGATAATGTGTGAATTTTTGAATTTCGCATAATAGCTACTACTTTTTTAAACCCAGTATTCTCGCATAACCCATTTGACCCACCACATGGCAATGCATTAGATACAAATTTATACGAATTTACATCAAACTAAAAAGTTATATATATATATATACATATATATATATATATTAAAAAAATATGTCAATCAAAATAATAATAAAATAGCCCTCATCCAAAAAGCTATGTTTGAGCAAAACCCCATTTCCACATGACTTAAAAAGGGGGAAACACATGAACTGTAAATGCTCACAAAACAGTTGGTATGTGAATGGTGTTTGCATGCATAAAGCCATGGATGAGGGGTACTATTCATTTGAAAAAAGGTCTAAAAAGAAATAAAAAATTGAAAGGAGGGGTCCATCTTAAAAAACTGGAAAAGTGGAGGTACAGAAAAGTAGTTTTTTATTTAAGAGGGAAAATGAGCAGTTTGATTGAGGCCCCTTTAAAATTAAACAAATGATGAAAAAGGTCCTTTAACTTTAAAGTAAGGCCAATGGCTTTTTACAAGGCCTACTCAAGTATACAAGAATGCCATGTTTGTAGATGAGAGGCATCATAATGGTGTTTGAGAAAAATGCCTTTTTTTTATTTTAAAAGTTTTCAAGTCTTGGAATACACGATTTTATCATAAATCATATTATCAGCCCACCAGATATTTAGAATTTATATTTTATTTAAGAGTAAATTATGGATTTGGTCTCTCATGTTTGACGATTGTTATGGAATTGGTTCTTTATCTTCAAAAATTACATGATAACCCTCTAGATATGCATTTTGTTACGGAATTGGTCCCTCGAGCTAATGGATGCCTAACTGCTCCGTTAAGCATGAGGGTATTTTGGTCATTTTGCCTTATTTAATTTATTTTTCTATTTTTTAATTAATTTTAATTTTTTTCTTTGAATGTTCATCTTCTTGAAGAACACCAAGAACAAAGAACACTAACAACATCAAGATTTAAAAACCAAAATCAAACCCATATTCAAAAATCAAGAATCTGAAACTCAATCAATACCCAAATCATAAACCTAAATCAAACCCAATGAGAGAAGTGAAGGAATCTTGTTGATATTAAAATCTTGAAAAAAGAGTAGCCATCGAGAAAAGAGAGAGAGAAGAGATATAGAGAAGAGAGAGATCTGAGAGAGAGAGATCAAAGAGAGAGAGAGAGAGAGAGAGATCAAAGAGAGAGAGATATCTGACAGAGAGATAGAGATCGAGAGAAGAGATGGACAAGGCACAGGGACGAGGTCGTCTTATTCGTCCACTTCGTTTTCTCCGGCGAGGTCGTCTTCTCTGGCGAGGTAGTCTCCTCCGGCGAGTTCGTCTCCCTGTGGTCTGCATCTTTTCTCGACCTCTCTCTCTATCTCAGATCTCTTTGTGCTTTGTCCATCACATATATCTTCTCTCGATCTCTCAGATCTCTCGAACTCTCAAATCTCTCTCGATCTCTCAAATCTCTCTCTTCTCTCGAACTCTCAGAGAAAATGAATATCGGGATGCAGATGAGCATTGAAGAATGCAAAGATTTTTAATTGGGTTTTGGAGAATGCAAAGACTTTTAATCTCTCTCTTAATTGGGTTTTGGAGAATACAAAGCCTTTGTAATGGATTGCAGTAAGTTTGGGATGACCGACATGATTTAGAGTTCTTGATTTAGGGTTCTTGGGGATGAAGATGAGCATTGAAGAAGATGAACATTCAAAGAAAAAAAATTAATTAAAAATGGAAAAATAAATTAAATAAGGCAAAATGATCAAAATACCCTCGTGCTTAACGGAGCAGTTAGACGTCCGTTAGCTCGAGGGACCAATTATGTAACAAAATGTATACCTGGAGGGTCATCATGTAATTTTTTTAAGATAAAGGATCAATTCCGTAACAATGACAAACGTGAGGGACCAAATCCATATTTTACTCTTTATTTAATTATAAAAGGTTCATTAAAACAAATACGTGTCCTTTGATTGTGCAGAAAATCATAGTACATGGTGGACGTCATTTATCTAGACTTGCTATATCATAGGTGGAACCAGAATTTTTTTGGTATGGTGTCATAAGATAAGTCAAAAATTTTGGTCTTTCTAATGGATCCCAAGGAAGATTATGTAAATCTACTGTTGGGGATTTCCATTAGAGTTCTATGTGATCATATTCAGGTGTAACACTTGATATTTTTTTTTAAAAAAAATCTTTCTATCTTCAAATAATCAAGAAAAAGAATTAAGGACATTAACAAACTAATCCTAAAATCTACAAAATTAACCTTAAATATTAACATTACAAGTAAATATCAACTAACACTAAATGAATAAAAAATATAAAAAATATAAATTAATATATAACATAAACATTAAGAATAGTAGATAAATTATTAATAGAAATGCAAAATTAATCAAAAAATGAATAGCTTCAAGATTGGAGTTGAAGAACAGAAGAAGTGAAGAAAAGAAGTACAACCCTT
Organism: Arctium minus; assembly: GCA_954870635.1. NCBI lineage: Eukaryota > Viridiplantae > Streptophyta > Magnoliopsida > Asterales > Asteraceae > Arctium > Arctium minus. Next base: position 22,729,024 of record OX941081.1, on the reverse strand, counting down.
AAAGATAAAAGACAGAAAAAATGTTGGCATGGAGTCTTGGGGTTTTAAAAGAAGTTTGATTAATTGACTTTTCAACTTATTTAAAACTAAAGAATACATCATTTAGTCCTTAAGTGTTTCTTTTTACTTGCTTGGACTTTTCAAACATGAAGTTTTAATATTAACCTTCAATTCTTCAAAGTTTCAATCTATGGTTTCACCAAAAAAAAAATCTATGGTTTCTCATTTAAGGACCAAATGTAACTAACCCTTAACAGATTTTTTTGGTGGTTGCATGGGCTACCATAGCCCATAAGGTGCATCCATCCCATGTGCTATATAACATATTCGTGAATGTACATGTAACAAATGCAAAATCAATAAATTTTTTGCCCAACACAATTTTGAGGATCGCATTATGTATCTTGAGACAAAGGGCTATTGTTTGGAAGGTATTTTTTGCATTGGCTATTTCTTTTTGTCTCATTTGTGATTTTGTGACCAAACAAGGCTCAAAATCTCCACATGTAGCACCAATTAGGTTTTGGTCTTTTGGAAAATGAATCGGATTGACCAGTACAACTCGAAAACAACTTAAATTCCTCTCACAAGTTAATTAGTAATTTAATATGTGTTGGTATGGTTGGGTAATGACCAACACGTAAAATGTTCGTAAAAGGAGGATTGAATACAAATACAACAAATTTTTGCTTTTTAATTTTGTATGTTTTACAAAAATAAAGAATTATAGATTGTTACAGAAACTAAGAAGTAAAGACCTAACCTAAACAATCTAATTGGTGAAAATTTTGCTCGCAAGGTAATACTGAAAGAGTAGAATAAGGTACTCTATCCAATCTGAAGAACTGAAATAGTCTTCAGTTATTGATGCCGATTTGACTAAGAAACTAACCCTCAATATTTCTGTCAAATGGGTGATTTGTTCATCATTGACATAAGTCACCTTTTATAGCCACCAATACATTAAATATTGCGTGCCAACTTCAATGGTATCTTCATTTGATTTTATGATCAATGCATGATTGTACTATTCGTTTCAACCATTTGATGTCTTAAAGATATGATGTAGATATTTGTTGTCCCAGCCCATCCTTTAGTATGCAGAAGGAATAGTAAACAAAGTATAATACTAAAAAAATATTTGTTGTTCCCTTATTAGGACTTCGGTTGGAGAGAGTTTGTACCACCCCCATTTTTATAGGTACAACATTTTAGTATAATAGTATTGACGTTCTTTTTATGAGCTTTTGGAGGTCTTTAGTGAATGGAATGCATTGTGCTATGAAAACAATTGGTGGGGGGGAGTTTTGGTAGGGAAAGGGTTGTATCGGGAGCCAACAGAAAGTTGGGCCACTTGTCCTGCCACTTGAAGTTGTGGGCCAAGTCGCACAACTTTCTGGTTATAAAATTTTGACTTTTTGTACACGCGCGACTAACCATGCAACTTAGGTCGGGGAAAGGTCGCAGGAAGCCTCTGGAATAGTATCCCTAAGTATTGCTTGCTATCATCACCAAAAGAATAATATCCCCAAGTATCGTTTGCTATCAAAAGCTATCAATCCTCAAAAATTCCCAAGACGGCAAATGGATGTTCCACTCAAGCCTTAGAATCCCCTCCGCTTAAAGAACCTGAATATACATGTCATTTGAAGAAAACTGTTATGCTTACGCATATTGAGTTCAAACAACTTTGTTAGGAATTATTAAATTCCAAGCATAGTGAGAGCAAGATCATAAAACATAACTCAAACCTCTTTTATCCTTGGGGGATATAAGGTTTCACAAAGTAAAGGGGGAGACCTGATTTACCATTAACAGTGACGGAATACAAAAGTAAGTCACGTTACAATGTTATAGAGCTTTTATTTATGTAACATCAGACATCGAGTTCAACCACCCACGATCTATAGATCGAGTCCCCCAGTGAACTAAGAAATGCACGTTTGCTAGAATTCAAGTGTCACGGGTCACACGGTCATCGAGTTCAACCACCCACGGTCTATAGTTCGAGTCTCTTGGTGATAAAATTCTCATGTATAGTCAAGGTGTGGGAACAACTATCTCATCACATAAAAGTTGACTAAATGTTTATGGATTGATTACACTATAGTTCAACATTGGACACTCTCTAAGATGTACCAAAATGTACCAAACATAAATACATGTTTGTGCAAGCAAATCATCCAATGAGTAAAATCCATAATTTTAATACTTCCATCATAAATTTTCCCAATACTCATAACTTTCCCAAAATTCCTCAAAATAGGAAGATATCATCATTTATACATCTAAAACCAGGTTCCATAGTCAAAACATCATTTTACCCAACAACAAAAAAACCTAGTTTGGCCTAGTTTTCTCAAAATTACTCAAATTAAGATAAATGTGTTATAGATCTTGTTGAATCATAACAATAGCATTTAAGACATGCATATAAAGTAAAAAAGTTATAGGATGAACTCACTATACTAGGTTTTGGCTAAAACCTAGAAACCACCAAGTCCTAGCAAAGAGGATGACACAAAAGTTTGCCCAACTACTTGAGCTCCTTCTTCTTAAGTGTTAGCAAACCCTAGATGAGAAACTATGGATGATCTTGAGTACCTTCAACTTGGTTTAAATGAGGGGGGAGGTATGGTAGGTGAAAATTGCACTAAATGTAGAGTGAAATCGGCCTTGAATATGATTTTGTGATAAATGCCCAAAGAGAATCCGTCCAAGCATTAAATACCAACTTTTTGGACGACCGTGGCACAATCGCTGGATTGTACCAAGAGCACCCGGATGTCGGCGATAGTGATTTTGTCACAATCGCTATCACCGTCGCCCCAGGCCTCCCGAGCTTTGAAATTTCACTTCTCCACACGGTCAACAAGTCGGTTAGCCTGGCCACTATCAATAGATCATTCCCAAACAAAATTATTGATGAGACGAGTTATACGGGTATAAGAACGCCAATTTACTTACCAAAATTACGGGTGTTACATGTTGAAACTTAGTTCTTTTTGAAATTAAAACGGAAAAAACACAAACACAATATAGGTGTTGATTATAGCGGATTAGAGAATTTCAGTGGGTGGTTATTGGTGGTCGATGGTCATGAATGTGGGCGATGGATATGGTAAGGACACTAGATTGGGCGGTGTCACATTGTCCATTAGAGATGGTCAAAAGTCGGTCTCGATCTTGACCAAAAATCCTAGGACGAATCTAAGCTTGGTTATCAGTCACGGCCCCAAATCCAGGCACGACCCGATATACAAAAAATATTTTCTACAAAAAAATGCTATACATGTTTTTATAATTACAAATATTGAAATTAGTATTGGAAAATGATTTAAAGAATACATTTAAATAGATAAAAAAGAAAACTTGAACCACATAAAAAAACTTGAAAAACTTATTATATAATTTATAAAAACTTAATTTTTTTAAAAATTCGACCTATATAGAACTAGTCCCGCTCTCAAGCCGGGCCTTGAATTTTAGTAAAAGGTATAACCGGTCCTCGACCGTCATACCATAACCGATCCCTATTGATCCCACTCCCCGGACCCGACCCAATTAGACTGTGTCCATAGCCAGTTGGAAATATATATGGGCTTTAACTGGCCCATGTAAGCTCGTGTTGGTCCATAAAGTCTTCTCCAAATTTCTGCGAATGACCCAAAAGAATGACAAATAAAAGCCTATTTCATGTCAACTTATATTTTAGGCATATGTATTTAAAAAAATTATTGATTTTATTTTTTCTTTCATTTTTGATAACAATATCGATTGATTAATTAACGTGATAGTTGATATGATACTCTGCAAAAAAATTATAATAAACTTAAATTCGGTCACAAAAGGTTTAAAATATCAAGAAAGGCTTGAATTTTTGTAAAATAATTCATTTAAGATGATATGAATTAAGTTAATTGTTTTTTTTTTTTTTTTTTTTGTATTAATACATTACAAATTACATAAAAATTAACATGATTTTATTCGATCTAGTAAACTTTTAAATTGAATTTTTAAACCATAAACATTTATATATGTCATATCCAAAATATGAATTATGTGTTTTTTTTCCTTCATAGAATTAAGCCATTAATATTTAACACAAAAGTAAGTGGTCGTATGGTTGTACCATATTAATTATATTGACTAAATAATGACAAAAGAAGGTTCCAATAGAACTCATTGTCGTCATGCATGAGAATATTACAGATATCTTGGGGAGAAAGAAAAAGGCATTTTATTTTTCTTTATGTTTTAGTCCAACTAATTTGTAAAAATCTATTTTTTTTAAATAAATAATCATATAAATTTAAGTTTTTTAATTAACAATCATAACTTGCATATGTTTTAGACTACGGTCTGAGATGTTTGACTTATTATGAGGTTCAAACGATCATACAACACAATATACCTATAAACTATTTAAAGACAATTACTTAACATACAAGTCATTTAATGTTTATGATTGTACTTGACACAAAATAAAATAAGTTATTGAGTTGTGTCATCGACATTTTTTATTTAGAATTTGACCGTTAACTTGAAAGTGGGAATAAAATATGAGGTTTTCAAAGTTAAACTCGGTAATGAGATCCATTCAAACTTTTTATGGAGATTTTTGATTTAGAATTTTGATAGCACGGGTTGATTTAGCAAATGTTATTTGGGTTCCAAAATAAAACATATTAAAAATAAATTTAATATGTTTAAACATATTTTAGAAAATAAATTTAATATGTTTTATTCGTAAAATTATCAATCAGATTTATTATTAAAACATAAACATATTTTAGAAAATTATTAAAAGATGACAAATATAGATTAAAAATAAATTTAAATTTTACAATAATAAAAGGATTAATAATATATATATATATATATAGAGAGAGAGAGAGAGAGGGGTTCAAGGGAAAACCTCAAAAAATGAAATAATGAGGAACACCCTGGTAGCTATTGATCTGGACTGCATACGAATAAATTAAGTTGTTTTTTGGTTTTTATGTACGTGTGCATTATGCACTTGTGCATTATGCACTTGTGCATATAAATAAATTAAGTTGTTTTTTGGTTTTTATACACATGTGCATTGTAATAACCAGAAATTCAACAGGAAAACATGTAACACCCCGAAATCTTTCGCCGAAGAGAAGACCAAATTGTCAGCATTGCTCCGCACGACTCTCCACGCGGGTCGAACCGCACCATGATCCGCTCGGGGGTCTGTCTAGAGAGTGGCGCGACTCCCCGCACAAGTCAGGTCGCGCCACCACTCGCACGTGCGCACTGTGTGCTGATAAAAAGGGAAATTCGGCCTCCAAACCCCATTTCTCTCAAAAACCTCAAATCTCCTCCCCCTTTCTCTCCCCAACCGATCCTCATCCTCCCAAATGAACCCTAACCATTTTTGAGTGGTTTCCTTCTAAAATCAAATGATTCTTCATTATGTAGCAAGTTTTGGAAGCTAGAACTATAACCCCTCCATCTTCATCTTCCTCACCAAGCTTCTTAGGGTTTTACCCCCAACCCTTTTTCATCATTTGGAAGATTAGGAGTGTATAACTCATTTTGGTGACCTAGAAGTATCTTTGGCTGGTGGATTGAAGTTATGGTTAAGGTAATCTCTTCTTTTCTTCATTTATGGAAATTAGGGCTTGATATAAGTTGAGATCTTTATGTAAAATGTTTAGGGAACGATTCTAAATGGTTGAATGTGAATGTTTATGGTCGGAAACTTGTGAATCTAGGTTTTTGGAAGGATTTGCTTGTGGATTCAAGTTTCTTCAAGAAAGCTCAAGTTGGGGTAAAATCTAAATTTAGCCTAAATCTAGCAAGGTGAGTTCAAGTTGATTTGTGAAAACTATGTACATGCCAAAATGTCCGTTTTAAAGTGTTTATGTGTTTTACTTGTTAATTATCAAACGTTGGATTATTTTATGAAATTTACTTATCTGGGATATTTGATTTGATAAACCTTGTGAAACACCCATCTTTGGGAATTTTGGGAATTTTGGTAAATGTATCATAATGAATATGTTTTGATGACTTAGTTGCATAAATGGAGATTATTTGGTAAGAATGCAATTTTAGTGTTGTTGGAAATATGTGTATTTGGTGTTGTGGAATGTTTTGAAAATACCAACGTGTGGGTCATTGGAGTTTGGTCATTCCCAACCTTGCGAACATTTCGGAAATCATAAACCTTTTGGTTTTGGAAAAATATGTATTTCAACTATTTTGATGAGTAAATCTTCGAAATTGATATTTTAACGACTTATTGTACGAGTGTAAATCCCTTGGAGTAATGGTACTTTTAATGTGTATTATGGTAGATGTTTGATCTCGTGTTATGTGATGTTTTGAAAGAGTCAATGGGATTATAAACTTGTGTAGAAAATTATTTGTCCTAATCTAAATTGTGTTGGAGTTTATTCATGTATTTAGGAACATGTGTTTGCATAAACGTTGGTCGATTAGTGTTTTATTGCATTTTAAAGATTTTAACATATGGTCATTTGACTGGTTAAGCTTAAAGCTCGGTTTTCGTCTTTGTCGGGTCTTGGGGATATTTCATATTTGTCCGGTTTTAACAACTTAAAGTGGAGCTTTGGATGTGAGTTGCATTTATTGCACTTCATTTTGGAGAATACATGTTTTGAGTGCGTGTGTCATTCATTTGGAGTCATGTATTTTAGACTGTAATGCATTTGGATCCATAGGCATGTAAGTCACTCATAATTGGCAGTGAGGAGTCTTGATTTCTCACTTGGGAAACATGTCGTGTTGGCATTGTTGTTGTCTCGGTTGTTTTGCAGAGATGAACCTTTATGGGTTGTACTCCGGAACCATGGGTTTTGTGGTCTTGATGTTCTAATTCTTGTGCACGAGGGTTAGACATCATGAGTTATCAAGTAAGGACTTGAGGCTCCTATCTTGAATACTAGGGAGTAGACACTAGGGGTCGAATGAGAACCCTGAGGATGTAACCCCACTAGAGAACGAACAGGCAATAAGATCGTGTATCCTTGAGGTGTAGCTCGACAGAGCAGGCAATGGGGGATATGGTGTAATTAGGGGCTTGAAATAAAGTCCTACTGGAGGTGTATCTTTTTAATCAGGCAATACAATCACGATCTGAGGTGTAGTTCAACAACATGGTTATGTGGCTTAACTTTGTGTTCCGCCGCGTACAATGGAATCGGGTCTCCCCCGTCACCGGAAGGTGTTATTTGGGTATTAAATTTTATTATTTTATTATCCATGTTTTCGGTGACGTTTTACATATATGGATTTTATTCATGATTTATGGGTTTAACTATTTATGCCCCACCCTTGTTTTGGGTGTTTCGGGAAATAAAGTTCTAACCGTATTTTATAGATCGGGAGTTAAATTTCCATTCACGTTTTGAGTAAATTTTGGGTTTAATTTACTTTACGAAGGAATGTCTATGTGCGATACTTGTCTTTAAAATGTGGATTATTGGAAAACGAGTCATTTAATATTTATAGTAAATCATTTTGAAAGATTCCGATTCAAACTACATTCTTTCCTTTTAACAAATATTTATGCATGTTGGAAACTCTTGAACCCACTAGGCGTTAGCCTAACCTTTTATTTGTCGGCATATGCATCAGGTTTCGGTTGAGGATTGGTACTAGCGACTTGGTGGAGAGTTGGGTACTAGTTATTTGCACGAGTGTGAATAGCTTGGTGAAGTCTTCTGCATTTATCTTGGGAATAGCAACATGTATTTGGTTTAGTAGCACCCGACCTTCTTATTAGTCTTGATGTAAGACTCTATCCATTTTGTTGACGGTTAAATCTAGAATAGTATTTCAAGAAAGGACTTGTTATAAGAGATTTTATCTTTCTTTGAGGCATTATCAAAAAATTTAAATTAGTTGATCTTTCCAAATTTGAGGGTGTTACAAAACATAATATCAAATCCCAAACGGGTCCCTAATACAATCAGTTCAAAATAGAATAATTAAGGTTTAACAACGGAAGTCTCAACTATAGCCAAGAATCTCTACGACTAGCTAAGCTTCAAATGTCAAAATTAACGTGTTCTTTACTCGGGAGTCCTCTCCTATGTCTTCACACCTTTTCATTTCCTTTCGAGGAAGCACTACTAACGTTCTTTCCTGAAAAGGATTTTGAGTTTGAAAAGTGAGGGTTAGACCATAAGGTCTAGTGAATTCCCGACAAAACAGATATAACCAAAACTCATTTCATGATTAGATGATAACACAATTATCACAAGAATAATATAATAAACTCGGGTATTGCACAGTGACAGGTCTTCCCACATTCCAACACCAAAATAACCGCGACCGGGGCCAAGCAGACTCCCCTTTCGCCTCCGGGGCCCAAGCAAACTTCCCTTACCCTCATGTGTAGAAAACGAATTTCACACACATATTGGGTAACATTTACTCACGAGGGATCGTGAGATTCCCAAGGTACACCCTTCTCACTGTGCAACCCAACTCCACATAAATATTTCCAACATGTAATCAACAGGCATGATCGAAAGTGAAATCAATACAATAACAGTTAAAAATCCACAAGGCATCATGTTTCATGCAAAGAGTTAATATGTAAGCGCTTAGAGAAAATGAGAACCACGTTACCCGTATGAATTATAATTGAAAATGGAAGCACATATAAATATTTTTACCAAAAAGGATTTAATGGGAACTCACCTGGTCGCGAGAGGTTGGACACACAGACGACCCTTACCCCGGCACGGAAGAACTCCTACAGATCGATCACAATGACTTTATTAAGCTTACCCAATTAACCTTCTAATTCGATTCAAAGAGCTTTCAACACTCAGACAATAGCTCCCGAGTGAAAACCACCATTCGGTTGGTCACCGCACCTGGCCCCGGGTACTCCCGGCTCGGCACGGCTCGGGTACTCCTGACTCGCCATGCCCGGTGCTTGATTTAGCGACTCCCGATTCTACAGCACCGGGTTCAAGGCTCCCGATTAGGATAAGTCCCGGTCCCGGTTCTCCAACTCCCCAGGTTTCCCCCATGCCACTCCTGGGTATGTCCCGGTTGGGGTGTGCCCGGTTAGAGGATTCCCGGGTAGCTCCCGGGTGATGAACCCCGGGTAACTCCAAGTTGGCGAGCCCGGGGAGCTCCCGGTTTGAGGGCTCGGGTGGTGCTCCCGGTTGGAGCCGGTCGTAGCCCCCTCGGGTGAGTCCGGTAAAGGAAATCTAACCAGTTCAACCCCCCAGGTCTGACGATTCTAGGGTTTCGATCGAAGAGTCTTATACGATTTTTTAGGGGTACGAACCCCCCCCCCCTCCAAAACCAACGATTCCAACACTAAACAAATTCTAGATTAGGATTAAGGAGTCACGCAACAAACATCAATATAACTCATTCTCAACAAAAATACTCCCATTACCCAACCTTCTTTTTGAATAGAACTTAAAACCCAGATTAAGAACACACCCTAAGGTATTTCCAACCTCCCCGAATCAAACCCAAATAAAGATTTCAATCAAAGGATCGAAGGTTTACCTTATTGCTAAGCCTCCAAAATCTTCTCAACTTTTGTCCCAAAATCGCCTTCTCCCTCTTCAAGAATCAGTCGCCCAACTTAATGATAGAAATCAATAATTAGGGATTTTAGTCCTTTATATATTTTCAGAAAAATCACACTCTAGGTCTCTCAAGTTCTTATTTCCTCATAATGACCACAACTTTCAATTAAAGGAAAAACTTACAAATTCGGTCTTTACATGCATTATGCACTTGTGCATTTGCATGTGTGCATGTTACAAATTACTTGTATGCACAAGTGCATACCTGCGAGACAAAGGGCTACCAGAGTTTTCCTCAGTTTTCTGTTTTTTGAAAGTTTTTCCCTAAACCTGACCCTATATATATACTATCTAAAACACTATTTAAACTACAATTATCTTAAGCATAGAATGGATTTATCATTTAACTTTTATGGTAACTCCGAATCTAAAACATATGATTTGAATAGAATATCCATAATGTGTTCGTTTTAGTGTTAGGAGAAAAAAAGCAAGAGTTAAAAGATATTCTTGCCGTTCCGTGTGCAAGAATTTTTAAATCTGAAGTCTGACATATGATGTCTACAGTTGACTGTTGAATAGAAGTTTCCTGCACATAATCGTTTTATACGCATTTTTTACTCACGTAAATATGTAAGTGCTTTATAATTGAACCAAAATTTCATTGTTTCACAACTAGACGTATATATGATTTATGTTGTTTTTTTTCTTTATATAACTAAAATATTTTTATATTTTACTTATTTAACTAAAAAGATGACATATTTTTTTTTAAAAGATTATGCTACAATCAACAACTTTATTTTGTATTGCATCATGACATTAACTTCGTATAAATAGATATAAATAGTGTTGACAATATGATGAAAGAGATTGCCAAAATTAAATATGAATGTTATGTCATGACTATAAAAAACATATATTATAAATCAATGATAAGGTACCATGTTGATTTACTCTCAAAACCAAATGGTTAAATAACTTTAAAATGTTATTGCATCGATTTTTTTGATAATCATGCTTTTTTGAAATGGTTAAAAAGCACTCTTAAACAATACATACCGAAGAAGTATAAAGAAAATGAATTGAAGACTAATCATGTGACACCCACTTTTTCTAAACTGTCGCTCACATCTTAAACGTACAATAACCATATAATGATCTGATTCTTATGATCACAATCTTACATTGCAGCAAAAAATAACTTAATGTTAAATAGAAATACTTCTTTTACTTAATGTATAGTGTAGGGTCTCTTGTGTAACATTCTGTATTATATATATCTTGAGATGAATGCAATACACGATATAGGGTTTTCCACAATATCCAACATGGTATCGAGCCTGATCTAGCATCCCTTGATCCGTTTTTTTTCCTTTTCTTGATCTTCGATCACCGGTGCCCTACCCGTCGTAGGTCATCCCTTCCGCTGCCTACCTCCTGCCGCCGCCGCCGTTTCCCAGCGCCGCCCTCTTCCGGCTTCCGCGAGCATCGTCGCCGCTGCCCCTGGTTCCAACATCGCCGCAGCCGCTGCCTGCCGACGTTGCCCTCGCGTCACTCCCTTACGGCCTTCCAGCCTCGCCGCTGTCTTCGTCGAGTTCACCTATCGGTAAACTCGTTTCCGTATTCTTTATTTCTCTCGTTATTTTTATCTCTCCTTAGTATCATTGTTATTAGTTATGACCATCAATGTTACCAACCCCACAGCCGCCAATGTTCCCAACCCCACGGCTTCCCAACTTGTGTTTGCCATTGGTAATGTTTACCCTCAGTTTAGTTTCAAACTCACAACTGATGGATCTCGTTATAAATTGTGGCGTCGTATCTTTACTGATATGTGTAGAGGGGCTAAAGTTATGGGTCACATCACTGGCAAATCTCAACCTCAAAGTGATAATGATGAGGATTGGGAAGCCATTGACTCTCGGATTAAATCCTGGTTTTATTCTACCTGTGAACCCAATCTGTTGAATATCATTACTAAAGATAATTGTACTGCGAAAGATCTATGGGAAGCACTTGATTCGTATTTCCTGAATAACAAATTATCTCGCAGTCTTCAACTTCAAACTGTATTTCGGAACACTAAAAAAGGTGCTCTGTCAATTACTGATTATTGTCACACTTTAAAGGATATTGCTGACTCTCTGGCTGATGTTGATACCCAAATATCTGATCAGGATCTTGTCTTGCAAATCCTACAGAATTTACCACCTTCTTACCAGAGCCTAGTTGATGTTATCACCCATACCAAACTTTTTCCCTCCTTTCTTGAGGCCAAAAACATGTTGCTCTTGCATGAGTCACGTGAAGACCAACCTGAACCCACTGCTGACACTCAACTATCCTCTAGTCCTGCCCTTTACTCGGCCTCTGGTACTAATAATAATGGTAAAGGGAGAAATAAAACTATCCGGGGAAACAAAAACACGGGACGGGTTGCCTCTAAAGGTACTCACGGGGGAGGGGGTCTTCTTCTTCAACTTTTACTGGTATTTCTGGAAATGCAGGTACTTCCGGTGGCCATCCTCCGTTCAACACTCAACTTCTACAGTTACTGCAAAATGTCATGCATCAGCAACAGACTCAGAATAATCAGCTTGGAGGACCCCATCGATTGTCGACGCCACCTGCGCCTGCCCATGGGGGATTCCCTCTGCCATCTGCGCTATTTGCTGCGCCAGCTCCGGTTCCTCCTGTTTCGGCGACTCAACCACAATTCACGGATCTAGCCTCTCTCTTCAGATCGATGTCTGTCCAACAACCTACCCAGACTCAAGATAACAACTACTACATGGACACCGGTGCAAGCTCTCACATGTCTTTCAACCAAGGTAACTTACTTTCTCTTAAACCTTGTGGCAAGTCAAAAGTAATCATGGTTGGTAATGGTGTTTTACTTCCGGTATCTTGTATTGGTAATACTTTTCTCCCATTTTCACACAAACCACTGGCACTTAAAAATGTTCTTGTTTCTGATAAAATGGTCAAAAATCTTATTTCTGTGCGTCGGTTCACTGTTGATAACTCGGTTTCTGTTGAATTTGATCCTTTTGGTTTCTCCATAAAGGATCTTAATACAGGACATCTCCTTCATCGGTCTGACAGTGTTGGTGATCTCTACCCCGTTCTCCAATCTACCCAACCGTCTGTGTGTTCTGGTACTGCTCTTGTTGCTGTGTCTCCTCTCGTGTGGCATCACCGTCTCGGTCATCCGGGGGTCTCTACTTTTAATTTTTTAAAGACTCGCAAATTTATTTCCTGTTCCAATAAATTGTTACCTACGTGTCATGCGTGTCAACTCGGTAAACACTGCCGTTTGTCTTTTTCTAGTTCTGTTACTAAGACTTCCAAGGTTTTTGAGCTGGTTCATTCTGATTTGTGGACATCTCCTTTGACTAATTTGAGTGGTTATAAATATTATATACTATTTTTGGATGACTTCTCTCATTTTTTATGGGTGTTTCCTCTACGTGTGAAATCTGATGTGTTTCAAGCTTTTAGCAATTTTTGCGCTTATGTTGTTAATCAGTTTAAAACTGATATTCAATCGTTTCAATGTGATAACGGTCGCGAATTCAATAATACCAAATTTCTTAATCTTTTTCAACAAAATGGAATTAAAATTCACTTTTCTTGTCCGTATACATCACAACAAAACGGTAAAGCTGAATGTGCAATTCGCACCATCAACAATGTTATGCGCACTCTACTGTTTCAAGCTTCTCTTCCTCCCAAATTCTGGGCAGAATCTCTCAACATGTCAGTTCACCTTCTCAATCTTCTTCCTACAACCACGCTCTCGTTTAAATCACCTTGTGAAATTCTATACGGCATCTTTCCCACTTTCACGCATTTACGTGTCTTTGGATGCCTCTGCTATCCCAATCTCTCTTCTACGGCTCCTCATAAGCTATCACCGCGCTCCACAACGTGTGTCTATCTGGGTCCGTCACCTAATCATAGGGGTCATCCCTGCTATGATCTTCTCTCACATCGCATCATTGTCTCGCGACATGTGGTATTTGATGAAGATCATTTTCCTTATGCATCGTTCAATGTGCCACCGTCTATTTCAACCTATGATGATCTTGTTAATGACAGTACCTCCCCTACCTTGATATCCGACGTCACATCCGCTTTGTTTCCCGTCCCTCAATCGATCCCTCCTGATGACCGGAACACATTGACGGCTGCCACCCCCCTCCCGGCAGCGACGCCTCTACGACCGCCGCCCCGACCCCTTCCGGTAGTGCCCCAGCGCCGGAAACCGCCTCTCCAGCTGGCAACGCCGCCCCGACCCCTTCCAGCAGCACTTCAGCGCCGGCAGCCGACTCTCCAGCCAGCGACGCCGCCACGTCGGCTCCGCAGCCCCCGCCTGCTCCTTCCACTTCTCATCCCATGACCACTCGGTCACGTACCGAAAACCTCAAACCTCGACAGATTCTCAATCTCTCGGCGGTTGACTCTATCTCGCCGATCCTAACCACTGCTGCTCAGGCAGTCTGCGATCCGAATTGGAAAGCTGCCATGGACTCTGAAATGTCCGCCTTGCATTCCAATCACACATGGGATCTGGTACCGCCTCCAGCCAACGTTAACATTGTGGGCTGTCGTTGGTTATATCGTCACAAGTTTGACAGTCAAGGCCGTCTTGACCGTTACAAAAGTCGTCTGGTTGCTCAGGGATTTTCTCAGCAACCTGGTCTTGATTACGATGAGACTTTCATTTCGGTTGTCAAACCGGCTACCATTCGGACAGTTCTAAGTATCTCCGCTTCTTTGCACTGGCCTATCCATCAGCTTGACGTCAAGAATGCTTTTCTCAATGGTGATTTGACAGAGGAAGTCTACATGAAACAGCCTCCCGGTTACATTCATCCTTCCTATCCGAATCATGTATGTCGGCTCCGCAAAGCTCTATATAGGCTTAAGCAAGCCCCGCGTGCTTGGTTTCAATGGTTTGTTGTCTTTATTGAATCTCTCGGTTTTTCTTCTAGCAAATCGGATAGTTCTCTCTTTGTTTATCACCATGGTCGTGATACCATATACTTACTATTATATGTTGACAACATCATCTTGACCGCTTCTTCCCCTGCATTGGTCACCCGTGTCATCACTCGACTCTCTTCTGAGTTCAAGATGACTGACCTCGGTGCCCTCTCCTTTTTTCTAGGAGTTGCTGCCGCTCGTTCTTCCTCGGGCCTTTTTCTGTCTCAATCCGTTTTTGCCCAGGAAATAATCTCACGTGCTGGCATGGATACCTGTAATCCTTGCTCCACACCGGCGGAGACGAAGTCTAAACTACCCTCATCTGGTGTGTCAGTTTCTGATCCGACACTTTATCGAAGTCTAGCTGGTGCTCTGCAGTACCTAACGTTTACTCGTCCGGACATCTTTTATGCTGTTCAGCAGATCTGCTTGTTTATGCATGATCCTCGCGAACCGCATATGAATGCTCTTAAACGCATTCTGCGGTATCTACAGGGTACTCTTTCGCTTGGTCTTTTTCTTCGTCCCTCGTCTATTGATCGTTTGGTGTCCTATATTGATGCTGATTGGGCCGGTTGTCCTGATACACGCCGGTCCACATCCGGGTTCTGCGTATTCCTGGGAGACAAACTCGTTTCTTGGTCGTCCAAGAGACAACATGTTGTCTCCCGCTCTAGTGCCAAAGCTGAATATCGTGGCATAGCTAACGTTGTTGCCGAGTCGGCCTGGCTTCGCAATCTTCTCCTTGAGTTGCGTCTTCCTCTGTCTCGTGCCACGGTTGTTTTTTGTGATAATGTCAGTGCCATGTATTTAGCCAATAATCCGGTTCAGCACCAACGTACCTGATGGCACTAATTATTTAGTGCCATTATGCTTTTTTTCTCTTTATTTTAGGATAGCATTTTACCTTCTAATCCCAACCTTTGAGTCATTTTAGTTCATTATTTTCTCTTTTCTTGTTTCTTGGAGCTAAAGATATGAAGAACTTGTTTTATTGCATTTGGATAAGCTAATTGGTGTATTTTTGGGCAGATTTATAAGTGCAGCAAGCTGCAGCATGCTGCAGCATCCTTACAGCAGCCGTGTGGGGAGCTTAATGGATAAGCTAGGAGGAGCTTTTTGTGGGAAGACCTTTTTGATTTATGGATCTGATTTTTTTGGAACATTCTAGAGTAATTTTGGCTGGTGTACTTTGGATAAAACACTTGTCCTTATTATCTTTTGGGTATTAACCATTAATACTTGTTTACTTTACTTTAATTGTACTTTCTTTAGCTTAGGCACAAAAGACACATCTTGCTCCACACATTCAAGTAAAACTTTCATAAAACCAGTTCCTCCTTATGTTCCTTACCCTCAAAGGTTAAGGAGTCAAAAAGAAGAACTGCAATTTAAAAAATTCTTGGATGTGTTCAAAGAATTGCATATCAACATACCTCTTGTTGAAGCAATCGAGCAAATGCCTAGTTATGCCAAATTCCTTAAATACATCCTAAGCAAGAAGAAGAACTTGAATGAATATGAAACTGTTTCTATTACTGAAGGATGTAGTGCTCTCTTGACCAATAGAATACCCCCTAAGCTGAAAGATCCAGGGAGTTTTACCATTCCTTGTTCAATAGGTGGGAAGGATATTGGGAAGGCCTTGTGTGATTTGGGAGCTAGCATCAATCTCATGCCTTTATCCGTCTTCAACAACTTAGGAATAGGACAGGCTAGACCCACCACTGTTACACTCCAATTGGCCAATAAGACCATTGCCTAACCAAAAGGAAAAATTGAGGATGTCTTAGTTCAGGTTGATAAGTTCATCTTTCCGGCAGATTTCATCATTTTAGACTTTGAGGCTGATAATGATATTCCTATCATTTTAGGAAGACCATTCTTAGCCACCGGAAGAACTTTGATAGATGTTCAAAAAGGAGAGCGACCATGAGACTCCAAGACCAAAAAGTCACATTTAATGTTTTCAATTCCTTAAAATACCCTGATGATGTTGAGGATTGTTCAAACTTAAGTGTGATTAAATCATTGTGTCATGAGGAGGGAGTTAAAAAAGCCTGTAAGTTGGAGGATGAGGATGATGAGGAATTAGCCTTAGGAGAAAAAGATGAAGTTGAGGATTTTGCCTTAAGAACAAAGGAGATTGTCCCACTGCATGCTGCATCATTTGAGCTATTGGAAAATACTGAGCAAAAACCTTTCACATCATCCATTGTTTCATTACATGACCTGGAGTTAAAACAACTCCCCTCTCAGTTGAAATATGTTTTTCTAAAACAAGAAGGCAAATTTCCTGTCATCATACCATCTACCCTAGATTTTTATCAAGAAAAGAAATTGGTGGATAAATTGATGTTGCACATAAAAGCCTTAGGAGGGACCACCACTAACAAAGGTATGATGACCATGATGCAAGATTTGTTTGTGCAAAACAGCAGGTACATGAATAGGTTGCTTGATCAAAAAGGAGAGCTCAGGGACAAAGTAGAGATAATGAAGACTGAATTGGTGGACAAAGGGCAAAAGAAAGTCAAAACAAATGTGAAGAAAATCAAGGTTGTGTTGGTGGAGAGGTATGAGTTCAAGATCAGGAAAGTGGGGAGGAAGCTAAAAGTTCTGAAGAAAAAGAACATCCAATTGGCAAAAGAAAAATGGGAGGCCAAAGAAGAATTGAAGGCTCTCAAAGAGCAGATGACTACTTCTGCTGCTACACCACCACCACAGGATCCACAGCCTACTCCAATGGAGTAGGACAGGTTCTATTCATTACCCTTTAGCTCCATTTTCATTATTCTTTTTTAATTTTTGAGTCTGGGATGTGTCTTTGCCGATTTTAGGATTTATTTTCTTGCAAAATGGGCATTGGTGATCAGTTTAAGCATGCATATATATCCATAATAAATACATACAATCATGGTCTATATCTCACTGTGTAGTTCTTGCTAGAACTAGGATTGTTTTACTTGGGAAGTAGCTTGGTCTACATCTCACATAGGAAATGATTTAGGCCATCTTTTGATACTCAACATTAGCCACTTGCACCAACTCCATAATATCCATACACTTTCACACTATTACAATGAGGACATTGTAAATTTCAAAGTTTGGGGTTGGGAAAGTCCACCATGGCAAAAGCTTAAAAATAGAAAAAGAGCATAGCTCTTCAAATATGCCATGTTTGGACTTAGGCATAAAAAAAGTCCCTTAGGGGCTAAGTGCATTGCATTCACCAAAGAAAAAAGCTCAAAAGTGCCAAATCTGAAAAAAAAAATTGAAAAATGATGCAAAAGGTGAAAATAAGAGGCAAAGTGAGCATAAGAAAAAGCCAAAAAGAGTGATCCAGTTCATTAAAAGTCCTTTTGATCTTAATTGTGAGATGTGAGTACCATAACAAAAAGAAAATCTTACTAGCATATGGTTCATACTCATGGTAGATTGAAATCATGGACATTTTGGATTTATGAAGGGCTATGCCATGTATTCTTGGGTTGATCATCTATATGTGTGCACTTAATGCATCCATCTTGCAAATCGTATCACTTGAGTCATTTTTTCTTTTCTTTTAATCTCTTTTTGTGTCTTAATTGCTTAGGGACAAGCAATATTTCAAGTTTGGGGTTGTGATGGCACTCATTATTTAGTGTCATTATGCTTTTTTCTCTTTATTTTAGGATAGCATTTTACCTTCTAATCCCAACCTTTGAGTCATTTTAATTCATTATTTTCTCTTTTCTTGTTTCTTGGAGCTAAAGCTATGAAGAACTTATTTTATTGCATTTGGATAAGCTAATTGGTGTATTTTTGGGCAGATTTATAAGTGCAGCAAGCTGCAGCATGCTGCAGCATCCTTACAGCAGCCGTGTGGGGAGCTTAATGGATAAGCTAGGAGGAGCTTTTTGTGGGAAGACCTTTTTGATTTATGGATCTGATTTTTTTGGAACATTCTAGAGTAATTTTGGCTGGTGTACTTTGGATAAAACACTTGTCCTTATTATCTTTTGGGTATTAACCATTAATACTTGTTTACTTTATTTTAATTGTACTTTCTTTAGCTTAGGCTCCAATATTAGTTTCTTTTGACCATTTTGCCCTCCTCTTTTTGGTAGTATAAATAGGAGTGGTTGGTGGTAGTATTAAGTAGTCTTTAAGTTCCAAGTAAACTTTCATTTCCATGTAGAAAGAAGTCTTATTCCATAGTTATTACTTAATCTTTTGAAGTTACTTTCTTGTCTTCCTTTAATTCTTGTAATTTTACTTTCTTTATTACGCTTTATTTACATTACGCAATTTACATTCCGTCATTTATATTCCGTCATTTACTTTATGTCATTTACATTTATGTCTTTATTTTCCGTCATTTATCGCTTTATGTCTTTAAATATGAGTAGCTAATTTTATTTAGCTCGGGTGTGAGATAAAATGGTGAGATTTTAAACCAAAGAAAGGTGGACATTGTTTCGCAATAACAATGTTCCATCATTTCATTTCAAGTTTTATAAAGTTCAATGACACTTCTTGACGAACTGATCACTTGCTAAAGTGTTAAAGTGCGGTTGACTTAGAGATAAGCTACCAAAAACACGTCAGTTTGAATGATATAAGAAGTAGACTTGAGAGAGTTACTTATTATTTATAAACTGATTTATTCTCGACAATTTGATCGCTAGTCATTAGTGTTAAAGTGTAGAGGACTTAGAGATAAGCCCCTTCGAACACGTCAACTTGAATGATATGGGAATCGGCTCGAGAGAGCGGTTTTAGATACAAAGAGATTTGATCGTCCATATATTTTGAGGACTTTGTTCTACACTATAAATAGCTGGAGGCTGCACAAAGATGTGTTTGGTCAAATCTAAACAGTAGTGTGAATATTGAAGTCCGAGAGGAATACCCTCAAAATAGATGGTGGATCTAGTTATGGCCAACTCATGCTGCAGCATGTCTGTAGCATAAGTCTGCTGGAATTTGTGTTTAAATCTCACCTAAATGTCTTACACCCGTGCTTGCTTTATTATTCTGTTAATCTAATCAAGTGACAAACCAAACCAAATCAATTCTTCAAAATCGCCATCTGAAGTCATTTCTTTCTCTTACTTTTTAATCAACTTTTACTCCAATCTCTGTGGGACGATATCCGGTACTTTACCGTTTTATTATTTGAAAGACGATATTAGATCTCATTGTATACTTGCTTTGAGGTTTAATTAGCACACGTCTATAGGTGTATTCCAAGCACTACCAGTACCAAACATGTGGAAATTGACTTACACTTTGTAAGAGAACGTGTTGCCGTGGGTCATGTGCGGGTTTTGTACGTGCCCTCATCTCATCAGTTTGCAGATATTTTTACTAAAGGGTTACCTACACCATTATTTCTAGATTTTAGATCCAGTCTTAGCATACGATCTCCTCCCGCTACGACTGCGGGGGGTGTGTTAAATAGAAATACTTCTTTTACTTAATGTATAGTGTAGGGTCTCTTGTGTAACATTTTGTATTATCTATATCTTGAGATGAATGCAATACACGATATAGGGTTTTCCACAATATCCAACACTTAACATTTAGCAATTTTGGTCCCTCGTTAACGCATTGATAAAGAACTTTTGCTTGTTGGCTAATCTTTCTGATACTTGGATCTTCTCTTTATCTTTGTTCTTAATGAAACCTGGTACTGAAATACATGCATAATTTTTAAAATACAAATAGTCAGCCAAGGCCTCGTGAGCTCATGAGATTTTATAAGATGCATACCACAATCGTAAAACATATTATGTAACATTAGAAACATCATAAACATTTTCATGCCAAAATAAATCATTTCATTACAGAGATCTCCCTTTTGTGTTGTATGCACCATGTGGATCAAATTGACAGCGATTATGAAATCACCCATTATGTTTCAAGTGTTGGAACAAATCGCACACACTGAAACCCCTTTCATTACGGTTTCCCGTCATTTAACTTTGATCCCGGCGTCCCGAGCATTTCCACAGGTGGACAACAAACGTTTCATGCATATCATTTAAAATATTCATGCATACATATTTCATAACCTTTCATACCTTTCATATATACCAACGATACATAACGTAAATCACAAAACGCATGAATATAAACTTGAACTCTTGCATATATCTCATTTTCATAAAAACATCATGAAACTCACCTTGATGACCTTGTTGCTTAAAGTTTTTGTCAATCATCGAGATTATCCCATATAAAGCTTTATATTCGTTCATGGTTTCTCACCTTCAACTATCGATTTTTGGCTCAAATTATTCAACCTATATTATGAAAGTTTTTTTGGATTTTGCTCGACTTAATAGATAAGTATACTTGCAACAAAAAGCTTGATTTATATCTTAAAAACCCATCAAATTGGTTGACACGTTTTATAAGAATTAAAGCCACGTATCATCAATTAACTAACGCGTATCAAACTTCTTCAAATCACCCATTATGACATTTATTTTCAATATAAATTTACATAACATGTCCTTAAACATTAGGACATGATTCATTAATTATAAATAAGTTCTTATAAATACATAAACCCCCTTGACTTTACACTATATTTTAATTTGATTATTTTCTATAATTTTGAGTGTTATCTGAAAAATCGGGATGTTACAAATCATCATCACATTATCGTCGCTAGACTGACTAGGTTTCCGTCATTTTCAGAAAGTGCACAAGCAACCGTTATTTCCCCTTTTCACAATGTTCGTGCGACTATTGAGGAATTCAAGATTGACTCTTCAAGGTCTTACCCATTCTTTTTGATCGGGAGCGGGGTGGGCCAATACTACTAACTTATTATGACTTCATTGCAATCATTAGCCTAGCCTTCGACATCCTTATGGTTAAGGTAACAACTTCGAGTATGACTAGCTCTCATAGTGTAACAGGCGGTGTGTACGAACGTCTCATCTACGATAGAAAAAAAAACAATAGGTCTATAAGTTTATTAGGTAAAAGGTAGCAAATATGTGTATTATTAAGAGTCTAAGTGGTGTTAAATTTGGCTCATTTATTCTAGTCATCTTAAGTTTATGAGTCTGAACAATGTTCACCAACATACAAAACAAATCAATGAAACTATAATAATATCACAAATAAAGAGAGTAAAGGGTGGGTGTGATAAAAGCTTCGGGGTTGTTTGTTTTTTACTTTTCAGCACTTAATTACCTATTATCACTTTTTTGGTTAGACATTTTTAAAATAAGACCATTTGTTTTTTCTTTCAATTCAGACTCACTTATCACTTAAACTTATCTGTAATAAAAAGGGTAACCTAATCACTTTTTTTTCCTGTTTTTTCTTTATCAGAGTCGCACGCCTTCATCTTCAATCTTGAAGCCTTCAAATTCAGACCCAAATCGATCTTCAAGCCAGATCGATCTTCAGTCGCTCGACTCCAAAATCGATCTCCAAGCCGTCGATTTCCAAAATCCCTGTGTTGTTGCAACTTTTTCTATTTCGATCCATGTGTTCGACTTTTCTACTATCTTCAAGCTGCAGTCGAAAATCGATCTTCAAGCTGCTCGGCTACAAAATCGATCTCCAAGCCTGTCGATCTCTAAGGTATCTCACTCCAGATTACGATCCCTATGTTCTCGAATTTTCTATTTCTATCGACTCCCCTGTTGCTGTTGTTGGTTTGATTTTTCTGTTGTCTTCGACTTTCCAGATTTCAATATGTTTTTCTATTGTTGTGTTCGATTTTCTGTTGTGTTCGATTTTCCATATTTCAATCTGTTTTTTGTTGTTTTGGATTTCTTGCTGTGTTTGATTCTCTGGATCGGACTCCAGATTTTCGATCCATGTTTGTTGGACTCCATATTTTCGATTCTTTTTTTTCCGCTCATGTTTATTCCTTTGGATGGTTTTTTGTGTTTCGATTTTTGAAGTGGGTAGTTTCATATGATATTTGTTTCTTGGTTTTTATAATTTTATTGATAGGGGTTTCTTGAAAAAATGGATATTTATTTATGCTTCTTCATCTTCAATATCTCCATCCGAATCACCTGTAAAAATGGCATTGATCTGCATCATATTTGAGGGTTTCAAATTTTATTTTATCATGTTGTATGATACTGTTTGATTTAGAGTCTGGATTGATAGGAAGCTCCATGGATCCACCACCTGTGATTACAGAATCATTCTCATCAAGGAAGAATGTGAGGCCATCACCATAATTTGTATCGTGCCTGGAATCAATCACAAAGGAGAAAGTGGTAGCAAATTTGTTGACCTTTATGTTTTGCACATCTAAACAACCCCTAGGAGATTTGTGTTTATGATTTTCTGTAAAGGGAGATTGATTTTCGTTGTTATGAAACATTCAATTTGTTCGGATCAATCGATGTACTTTGATAGGAGATTTGTGTTTATGATTTTCTTGAATTTCACTTGATTTGTATGTGTTCATTCAAGTAAATAAAGTGGGACAAATGAAACCATCAAATGGTAGTATAATATAATTAAAAAGAATTGATTCAGATTTCAGACGTTTATCAATTTACAAAAACAAACAGTCTTATTGTTTCAGATTTTAGACTTCAACACCATCTCTTAAAAATCAAAAGTGAAATCAGACTTCAACACCTCTTAAAAAACAAACGGCACCTTAGAATATCTCCAATGAAGGTTTTTAGAAGAACCCACTCTTTACACTTTTTCATGCCACATTATTTTCAACTCATCAAACTAAAAACATACAAAAAACTCCACAATGATAGTTCTTATAAGAACAATTTTTGTGGGTCCTATGCATTTTTTTTTCAACATCAATAATTACATAGAAAACTATTAAGATGTCAAAAAATATATAAGAACTACTAAAATGTTATTTCACACAAAGTTCAAGGTAAAAATCAAGGTTCTTATACAAAAAAATAAAAAAATTTAAAGAATGTGAGTGTCTTATAAGAATTCTCTCAAATGGTAGTTCTTATAAGAATCTCCAATTGGACATCCTCTTAATGGTCGTTTACTAAATGCTTATCAGGTAAGCGTTTACATACAAGAGTCATCATTCTTACTTACTTTATCGGGTAACATTCTCTGCCATCAAAATAGATTGTTGGTAAGCGTTAACCGAGTAATAATCTTCTATCTCACTTACCGGATAAGGTTCTCGATTTTTGCTATGCCTTTTACCGGATAAGATTATCGATCCTTGTCATGCTCACCCGGTAAAATAAGCAACACTCGGGCAAATACAAATTGACAATAAACGTTTGGTAAACTGCTCCTTAGGTAATGTTAGGGGTGAGCAAAGACGGGTACCCGACCAAAATTCATGGAACTTGTCCCAAAACTGGTGGTTCCTGGAATGAAGGAATCGGAACCGGTTACACCGGTTCTTTATATTTTGGTAACGAGTCCCTGAACCACCGGTTCCGGTTTTGGTAACCGGTACCCGGTGTACTAATTCTTTTTTAAGTTATTTATCATTTCATGCTATAGAAAAATAATTATTAGTCTACTATTAAGTACCAACATAAAGAAATAAATACTACAAATGATAAAAACTAATAATTACATAAATAATTAGAGAAGTCAAGTGAAGGTAGTTTTTCCGGATGTCTTTTCCGGTATGGGCCTATGGAGCTAGGGTTTGTAGGGTCCAAAATGGGCCACAGGGCCGGAGGTCCCTGCCATTAAACTTTTTTTTTTGTGAAGGTAGCGGCTATAAATGTAAGTGTGTAATGCTAAAAGGCAAATAAATAATTTCAATTTTAGTTTATTAAATATAATAAACATATATAATAATTTTTATTAAAAAAATAATGGGTACCCGTTGGTTCCAGTCTTGGGTGCCCAGCGGGACTGGGTATACGGTCCCGACGGGTACCCAATGGTTAACATTTCCAAGAAAATGAGAATCGGAATCAGTCCGATCAGTTCTATATTTTAGGAACCGAAACCAACCACATCAGTTTCGGTTCCAAAACCGATAGTTCCAAAACGGTTCAGATTTCAAAAATAAGTATCCGGTTTCGATGCTCACCTAGGTAATGTTTGGTTAATAGACTTGCGATAACAAATTGTAAAAAATAAAAGAATATAGTTGTGAAAGAAATAGTCATTGAAGTTCCATAAATTAAAAGGAAAAACGAAAAAGGGTTTTGCTAAAAGCAACGTGGTTGTCAGCATAAACCCGTGAAGGGTAGAACACGTGGATACGAAAATCAGCAGAAAAAAAAAGAAAAAAAAATCACAAAATCATAATAGGGTTTTTACAAATCAAATAAATAGAAAAATCTCCACACAAAACCCCCTCCCAATTGGCCTGGAGAACAAACTCATGTCTTGACAGCCGATGAACAAGTAGCCGCCACCTCCATTCTTCCTTCCTTTCTTTGAGGTAATCACAATCGTCTTTTATCCTTGTTCATGGCATACATACATCTTTAATCTTTTCTTGTTCTCATCTCATCTCATCTGGGTTGGGTTCATAAGCCATTCAAATGTTGACTGATTGGTCAAATGGGGCTACCTCCTTTTGTGATCATCATTAGGGTTTGTTTCTTCTTATATGTGTTTTCTGCTAAGATTCTGTTTGTTCTTCATCTTTCCTTCTCATCTTTGTTAATGGAGAGTAGGGGTTTTGCTGAAAATGAAATTTCTTTAATTCTTTGGTTTCGTATGAATTTTTCAGACCAAAATTTTGCCACGTTGACCCCCGTGAATTACAACATTTGAATGCCTTTCTGATTTCTGGGTGTCAATTGGTTTCGTCTTTGAGATCACAATTGATTGAATTTGTTATGTTTCAGTCCAAAAAGATTGCAGGACCATAATAAAATAAAAGGTTATTGGAGCTGCAAAATGGAATTTGTTTGGGTACATTTTGATTTTGTGAAGAACTAGGTTAGACCTTGAAATTCAAAAATTGGGTATTTTTTTTCTAGGAAGGAAGGTGGTGTTAAATGGGGATGATCATCTTAAAACAAAGAGCTGAAACATAGTAGGATGCTTGATTAGACCAATTGTGTCTCTTTTTCGTTATCTTTATCGGCTTCTTTTTTATGCATAAATGAGGAGCTGCATTCAATCTTCAATTCCAGATGAGCAAAACACTACATAGTGATTGATAGTTAGTGATACCAGTAAAAGATACACAAATTGTTCAAATTATAATCATGTTCTAGACACAGAATGGGTGTTAAAGATCATAATCCTGTTATAGACCGATGTCTAATTGTTGATTTCTTTAAACTAAACCCATATGGTCAAGATTATCGGCTATCGAATTGGGGTTGCGAGTGACCATAAGAGTTGCTAAATGGATTTATGAAACATGGCTAACTTTCAAGTCTAGATTGCTAATATAGGTCTGAATTTGGAAGTCAAATTGTAGCTATTTCTTTTTAACGAAAGGAGGGAGTATGTCGAGATTGAAATTGTTTGTATGTTTTAAAGTATTATGAACCAGTAACCAAAAGTTATAGACTTATATATAATGATTTTACATAAGACTAACCTAGTTGAAAGTTGAAACATTTCCTTTTATGGTAACCTTTTCTATACTTGCTCACCAATAATCATCGTAAGAAAGAATTGACGATATTGGTTTTAGTCCACGAAATTCCTCTAACTTGTCATTGTTGAAGGGTATTTAAGACATTTCGTTGATGGCAAAACGCCTTCCTCACCTTTGGTGAGGTTTGAACTCTCAATCTCCATGGAGGTTGGGCTCTACTGGTAACCCGGATAATGCTGGTCCAGTGACCCTTTGGTTATAAGCTAAATTGTTCATACAATTTCTGCAGAACATGTTGCGTACAAAGCAGCTCGGTGTTCTCTCCCAGTCGGCTCGGTCTTTTTTCCTCAGTGGGTCAAGATGTAGTGCAGACGGGAGTTCGTGCACTTGTTCTGAGGATGAAACTTGCACTTCCAAGAGGCAAATCACGACAACAAATGGAGTCCGACATCCACAAACGACATCCATCTTGGTGCCCAAAACTTCCACGAGTGTACTGAACACTAATAAGACCGAGCCCAAGATAGTTGACCATCCGGCTTCTCACTCAGCAAAGTCAACCTCATTGGGAAAAACCGAGTGTGTAAGCTATGCTGATGATATCGACACGCCGCAGCCGTCTGGTCTTACTAGCGGTCATTTTGTCAGGGCTGGTATTGCAGCGGTCAACTTCTTGAACGATGTGGTCAACTACAAGATTCCCATGACGGAAGGGAGCTCAATGGTTGACTCGACTCAGAACTACATGGTTCAGCAGGCTCGACCACGGCTTAGAACCACCGGTTCGTCGAACGTGAAAACCTACAAAAAGATCGAACCAGAGACAACAACTTCAAACACCAACACCAACTCGGCAAATGTTAAAGTGTACAAAAAGGTCGAACCACCGGCTACAACAACAAGACCAAGTGCTAAAACCACCGCAAATGTTAATAAAGGTAAAGCGGAAAAGTACGTTTATGGTAAAGGTATCAACAACGTTCAAGATCACAATGTGTCGAGAAAATCAAAAGATTGTGTAAACCAGTTCATGGTTCGTCCACGAGCTCCTGAATTTCGTGCAGCGGAAATGCTGTCGGTAAAGGTGGTTCCTCCAGCGGGCAGGCAGTTTTCCGGCTCAGCGCATACGGTGGAGAGCGTTTTTCAGATATTACGACAACGCAAGTGGGGCCCGGCAGCCGAAGAGGCACTATGGAGTCTAAACTGTTCATTAGATGCATATCAAGCAAATCAAGTTCTTAAACAGCTTCAAGATTCTTCGGTAGCTCTTAGTTTTTTCTATTGGCTAAAACGGCAGCCGGGTTTCAAACACGATGGTCATACATACACAACCATGGTTGGCATCTTGGGTCGAGCCAAGCAGTTTGGGGAGATCAACAAGCTGCTCGATCAGATGGTTCGAGATGGGCACCCTCCAAACGTTGTGACATACAATCGGCTGATTCATAGCTACGGACGTGCAAATTTTCTGAACAAATCGCTTGAAGTTTTTGGCCAGATGCAACGAGAAGGCATCGAACCGGACCGAGTCACGTACTGCACCCTGATCGACATCCATGCGAAAGCCGGCTATCTTGATGTAGCCATGGGCATGTATCAGAGGATGCAAGAAGCCGGACTTTCTCCAGATACGTTCACGTTCAGCGTCATCATCAATTGCCTGGGAAAAGCCGGTCACTTGGATGCGGCTCTGAAACTATTTGGCGAGATGGTTAGCCAGGGGTGTGTGCCAAACTTGGTGACATATAACATCATGATCGCTTTACAGACCAAAGCAAGAAACTACCCGACTGCTTTAAAGCTTTATCGCGATATGCAAAATGCAGGTTTCGAGCCGGATAAAGTGACGTACAGCATCGTTATGGAGGTTCTTGGCCACTGCGGGTATCTTGAAGAAGCCGAGGCCGTTTTTGAAGAGATGACGCGAAAGAACTGGATCCCGGATGAACCTGTTTACGGGCTGCTTGTGGATTTATGGGGAAAGTCGGGAAACGTTGAAAAGGCGTGGGCTTGGTATCGGGCTATGCTTAACGCGGGTTTGCTTCCGAATGTGCCCACTTGTAACTCTCTGTTGAGTGCTTTTCTTCGGGTTCACCGGCTTTCGGATGCTTATAATCTGGTCCAGAGTATGCACAGTTTAGGATTGAACCCTTCTTTACAGACTTACACTTTATTGCTTAGTTGCTGTACCGAGGCCCAATCGTCGTTCGACATGATGTTTTGTTGCGAGCTGATGGGCGTCACGGGCCACCCGGCACATGCTTTTTTACGGTCGATGCCGGCTGCAGGACCTGATGGGCAAAATGTGCGGGACCACGTGAGCGAGTTCTTGGATCTTATGCACAGCGAGGACCGGGAGAGCAAGCGGGGGCTGGTGGATGCGGTGGTGGATTTCTTGCACAAATCGGGGCTGAAGGAGGAGGCGGGATCGGTTTGGGAGGTGGCGGCGGAGAAAAACGTTTACCCGGATGCGGTTCGGAAGAAAAGCTCATGTTATTGGCTTATAAATCTTCACGTGATGTCGGAAGGGACGGCGGTGACGGCGTTATCGAGGACGTTGGCGTGGTTTCGGAGGGAGATGTTGTCATCGGGAGTGTGTCCGAGCCGGATCGACATAGTGACGGGGTGGGGGCGGAGGAGTCGGGTGACGGGGAGCTCGTTGGTGAGGCAATCGGTGCAGGAGCTGCTGAACATATTCGGGTTTCCGTTTTTCACGGAGAACGGGAACACGGGGTGTTTCGTGGGGTGCGGTGAGCCGCTTAGCCGGTGGTTGGTTCAATCGTATGTGGAACGGATGCATTTACTGTAGTAGTGTTAGCAACAATTTTGCGGATCGACATTAGCTTCTGGTTTTGGTGAAGAAGAAGATGAAGCGTTTTTGCAGATGGTGGAAATTTTACCCCTTCTCTATTTTGTATGTATGATCAAGAAACAGAATGAACGATTATTATTATTATTATTATTTATCGTAAAAATTGTCATGTTAAATAAAATATGATAAACGTTTTTATCTTTTTAGAAAGTTAAATATTCTTTCATTGTGAATCTATATATTAAAAATGAAATGTTTTTTTAAAGAAAAAAAATGAGTTTTTGCACAAGTCTAGTTTAAAATAAAATTACATGATTATTAAAACTGTTTAAAATTTGTCACTTTTAAACTTGCACTTATCCGGTAAACGCTTGTCGGTAAAGTTGGATAAGTATTGACTAAAATAAGAGATCTGATGCATCATGACTTAATGAAAATGACCATTATACCTTTATATCTTCAATAGATACTCATTAAAACTTATTTTAAATACGTATACATCCAACAATAATTATTTGGGAAATTAATTAAAATGACCGTATTTCAAACACGTATTACCAAAATACCCTAAATCTCGATAGTTTTGTCGAAATACCCTTTTTGGCCGGGATGAGACCCATCCCGGGGTTATGGAAATTCACGGGCCTCAACAGTGTTATCCCGGGGTTAGGGCCCGGATTGGAGTGGCATCCCGGGGTTACCCCGGGATTTAGGGGATAGAGGCCGGGATGGGTTTAGTTAATAGGATTATATGATTTTAATATATATATATTTACATTTTATACCCCTAAAATTATTTAGTTAGTTTAATTTATATCTTTTACTTTTCTACTTTTTCATTTTACACTTTCACATATTAACATATATGATCGTATATTAACTAAAATGCATTAAAAAATACGTTTTAATTTTAACAAGTTACACCATTATAACCGTCTCTTCGATATCTTCGAAATGAGCCTAATATTGAATATTTTTTGATTTAATAATGATATTAAAACTAAACCAGATATAATATATAATAAATGATATTAAATCTAAAAATATTCAATATTTGACTCATTTCGAAGGTATCGAAGAGACGGTTATAATGGTGTAACTTGTTAAAATTAAAACGTATTTTTTAACGCATTTTAGTGAGAAAGTGTAAAATAAAAAATAGAAAAATAAAAGGTATAAAATAAACTAACTAAATAATTATAGGGATACAAAATAT
The DNA here is from genome assembly GCA_954870635.1 of Arctium minus. Taxonomy (NCBI): domain Eukaryota; kingdom Viridiplantae; phylum Streptophyta; class Magnoliopsida; order Asterales; family Asteraceae; genus Arctium; species Arctium minus. Next base: position 22,698,947 of record OX941081.1, on the reverse strand, counting down.
AAATATATATATATATATATATATATAGGGTCAGGTTCAGGGGAAAACCTCAAAAAAACGAAAAACTGAAGAATACTCTGGTAGCCTTCCATCTGGACGATATGCATTTGTGCATACAAGTAATTAATTAGTTTTTTGGTTTTTATGCACTTGTGCATATGCACGTGTGCATGTTATAAATTACTTGTATGCACAAGTGCATACCGTCCAGATGAATGGCTACCAGAGTGTTCTTCAGTTTTTCATTTTTTTGAGGTTTTCCCTTGAACCTCTCTCTCTCTCTCTCTCTCTCTCTCTCTATATATATATATATATATATATATATATATATATATATATTACAATCATATATATACTAGGCATATACCCGCGCACGATGTGGCGCGAAAAATCGTGAAATCGAAGAAACAATTGACAAAGGTATGTATCCGCTCGTGAAACATTTCGAAATCAAAATGACAACAACGTTTTATTTTAAGTTTGTATTCTTCGTCCTTATCGATACTTTAGTCATGAAAACACGGTGTTTGAGTCGTTTGGTGCACTTATATGTGAATCATGCATTGACTCTGAATTAATTTGTTATGTATTTTCAATCATATTTCATTTTTGTCCCTATTGATGTAAGTTGTATACTTTTATAATTTATCTGATTATAAATTTTTAATTAATTCAATAAAAAAATCTAATATAAATATGTAGAGATTTGTATACCTCGTTTTTTTTTTCTACAATAACCGTTACAAATATCTATCGGTATGCTATCTTATATGTATATATATATTGATACGTTTTTATTCTATTTTATAATAGTACTAAATCAATAAATATTCAAAAATAAACTTAATTTGAAATTATTGACGAACAAATAATAGTGGTGTAATTTATAAAAAAAAATGAAACGCGTTTTTTTAAATATTTTAGTTGGTCTATGATTATGTGTTTTTAATATGCTAAAAATGAAAAAAATAAAATAAAGTGTAGGGATAGAAAACAAATTAATTCGTAGATATTCATGATATTTAATAGTACAGTTAAATTAAAAAATATTCAATATTGGACTCGTTTTAAAAGTATTGACGAGACGCATATAATGGTATAACTTGTAAAAAAGAAACATATATTTTCATTGCATTTTTGTTCATATATGATTATTTGTGTTAACATGATAAAAGTGTAAAATGAAAAATAAAAAATAAAAAACCAAGGGATATAAAGTAAATTAAATAACTAATTATAAGAGTGCTAAATGTAACTTCAAAGAAAAGTGAAGCTAAAATTTTGTCTTTCAAAACTTTTCAAAAAACTAATTAACCGTATTAGAATTTTAATAATATAGTAGAGATAAAATCCCCAAAAAAATCAATAGTTAAGTTATATTAAAATTATTGATGAAAAAATTATAATGATATAATTTATATTAAGAATGAAACATATTTTTAATATATTTCAGTTGATCTACTATTATGTATTTTTAATATGTTATGAAAAAAAATAAAACGTATGGATAGAAAACAATTAATTCGTAGATATTCATGATATTTAATAGTACAGTTAAATTAAAAAATATTCAATATTGAGCTCGTTTTGAAGGTATTGACGAGACGATTATAATGGTATAATTTGTAAAAAAAAAGAATTTTTTCATTGCATTTTTGTTCATATACGATTATTTGTGTTAATATGATAATGATGTAAAATGAAAAAGTAAGGGATATAAAGTAAATTAAATAAGTAACTGTAAGGTGGTAAATGTTATTGTACAAAAGATTGTACGATAACCGTTTTAGAATTTTTAGAGATGTAAAGTAAATTAAAAAAGTAATTGTAAGGGTGATAAATGTAACATTTAAGGGTGGTAAATGTTATTGTACAATAACCGTTTTAGAATTTTTATATAAAAGAATTTAATTCGTAGATATTTAATAGTACGGTTAAATTAAAAAAATATTCAATATTGAGCTCGTTTTGAAGGTATTGACGAGACGATTATAATGGTATAATTTGTAAAAAAAGAAACGTATTTTTTCATTGCATTTTTGTTTATATACGATTATTTGTGTTAAAATGATAAGAGTGTAAAATAAAAAATGAAAAAACAAGGGATATAAAGTAAATTAAATAATTAATTGTAAGGGTGGTAAATGTAAAATTTAATTATACTATTGCTTTCCAAAAACCGTTTTTTCCAAAAACCGTAATAGAACTTTAATATAATAGTATAAATAATCGCCGGATATATGCTAAATTCAATTAAAATTTTCACCCCCAACCCCGGGATATCGCCCTAAATCCCGGGGTAACCCCTCTATTTCTCAAAAAATTTGACAACCCCGGGATGGGTCTCATCCCGGCCAAAAAGGGTATTTCGGCAAAACTATCGAGATTTAGGGTATTTCGGTAATACGTGTTTGAAATACGGTCATTTTAATTAATTTCCCTAATTATTTTTCTTCTTTTCAATGTTATTTAATCCTTTTTAACTTAACAAAATTAATTATTTATTTATTTTAAATCAACAATTAAAGCTCATCTGACAAGAAATCACATTCAAGATTACGTGCTTTCCCTTTATTATATCTTTTTGAAAATTGAAAAGGGTGGAGTCTCCATCTTCCTCTTTTCCTCACTGTCAAAATCTAACAAAATCTTAAAAGTACTATTCACCATTAGTAACAAGACAAGGGTTTTGGTCTACAATCATTCAAGATTACTTGGTTTGATTTTATACCTTCTTGAGCCATCTGACAATAAAAAAAGGGTTTTCATCACAACAAGGTCGATGTCTTTGTGTTTAATGTCGTCATATCAGTTGGGTATTTAAGGTCCTAGAGACCAGAATAATACCTCTCAATCTCAGCATCCCCATCTTTGCTCTTTCTAGTAACAAAACAAAAAAAGAAGGGTATTCATGCTCTGCTTTTTATACTTCTGTTGTTCTTGGTGAACCATCTTATGGTTTCTCTTTCTCTGCCTTTGCAAACTACTTTGGAGAAGAGTAAACATGGAAATTTTATCGCTTACCCGGGAAAGACATAGTTTCCTCTCTGTTTCTGATCAGAGCACGGTCAGAGGCTTTTTTTTGGTAAACAATCCTACCTCTTAACCGAGTAAGAGCCTATCATGAGTAAGAGGTGATAAGAGGTTAGTAATAATCTAACCGGTAAGTGCTTATCGGGTAAGAGTCGTCATCCTCACTTATCGGGTTTAGACTCTCCATCTTTATCATCGCTCTTACCGAGTAAAATTTTCGACTCTTGGCATGTTTATCCAATAAGGTAAATTATCGGTAAGTGCTTACCAGGTAAACGGTCCCTTAATTGAAAGCCGATAAAAAAATATCATTATGTTTTTTTAATTCAATCTTAAGTTCCAAACGAAACACTAATCTTAGCCTTTTATCATAAATATTTTGCGCAAATTGTACAAAAATGAAATAACTTTGGGTTCAATTTTATTTTCTAACCAACCATTTTTTGTAGCATCTTGTTCCACCAAAATTGGTTGAACAAGAAAAACATTTTTATTTCATACTTGTCCCAATCTCATGTCATGCAAACACAAAAAGGTGAGATTTTATCCTGTTCCATGTCGTGCCAAACCCGTCTCATTAATATGGAAATCTAATAAGCAAATAGTAAATTGCAAATACTTGAGGGTCTGGGTCCTCAAAGCTGAGTGGGCATTGTTTTATTAGATGCCATGGCAGAAAATACAATCTTGAAACTATAGGGGTCTGTTTATTTCGGATTTGTCTTAAAGGATCTGGCAACTCCGAGCTTTTTTTGGGGCTGGACCCTAAGCTGCTGCTTTTACAGATGAAGATTTGTTTCATCAGCAGCATTATTTGCTCGATTTACTGCAGCTTACTGGGATGTTGTCCTCACCCTCATCATCAGCCATCTAGATTTCTGGAATGTTTATGGCTCATCCTTTCAGAGTACAGTTGGACCAGTTATTGCATATGCACTCAGTAAGGTTTCACAGTTTTTACAGTGTGTTCTGCTCACAGACATTGGGTGGCGCTGAAACGTATACTAAGACCATCTACAAAGGGATTTCAAACCCAATTGCAAAGCTGAGTTGTCAAAATAAAAGTGCCACATAAAGTTGCAATTCATTTTGCAAGCCACGTGGCCACTAACCCATATTTCTTTTTCCCTTTTTCTTTTTAATTATTTACATAAACTAACTATTATACAAAGTAATGAATTTTATAAATTAATAATACTAATTTATTTTTTAATTAACTAATTTATTCTTTTTTAAAAGATAATCTATGTATATATATATATGTTATTTTTAAATAAAATATAGTAAAATAAATTTAAATATTAAATTTTATATTTACATTAAATTAAAACAAAGAATTAAAAAGGTAATTATAAAAGCTGATGTGACACAATTGAAAGTGTAAATGAATTACAGGGATGTGGATGGTCTAAGCTATTGACGGGGTACTAGTACTCATGGCCTTATGACTACTGCTACTAATCTGCATGATTATGCATCTGATGTAGACGGGGCTGGATGTCCGATCTACTAGCTGTTATTGTATATTTCTTAGGCCCAATCTTGTTGATTGGAATTCCAACAACTACCAAGGCAAATAATCAAGCATTGGCCCATGCAGCTGCTGAGATGCATTGGATCACTTCCTAGATTGGAGACCTGCAAATTGGTCTACCAACTTTGTGGTGTAATATTGGAGCTACTTATCTTACGACAAATCCATTTTTTCACCAACGCACGAGGCATGTTGAGAGTGAATTGCACTTTATTAGAGACATGGCTTTGTCCAACCATCTACATGTTCAATTCGTGCTGACTACTGCTCAGCTTGATGATATTCTACGAAGGGGTTAACCACTGCTCGGTTACACATCTCCGATCCAAGCTTCACATCACTCAAGACGTTTTGCTTGCGGGGAGATGGTGATATTAGTACATATACAAGTGGCAGTCAATGGCTGGATGGTGTAATGCCGGTTAGGAGGTTAATTCGGTTACTTGACAGGGCATATATTGTAATATCATATTCAAGATAATGAAATCATTTCCCTTTCTCTCCCTAGAACAAAACTCTAGTTCAAGACGACTCCAACTACAATATCGTCAACAATTTTGGGCCCGGGTAACATATTATAATGCAAATGATGGTGATAAAATCCAACCCTTCTTCAATACCATTGACTCCCAAGGAGGTATATGCAAGTGCAACCTTTGAAAGATGCCATCCAACACATATAATACATACACACAAAATGGTGCTTCTGAGTGAAGACTAAAGTTGGTGCTTTAATTATTATAATCCTAGTGTTCTATTTTCATCTGAAATGAACTTTCAAGTAAATAAGCAACATCTGCTGCATGCATGCATACTCTTATAGGGTTTTATTTGTGTGGCATAATCCTAAATCTTGATCTTAATTTCATCTGCTGATTGGACATATCGACACCATAACTTAGCCACATTGGTGTCCACAACTTAAAAGAGTATGCTTCCGTCCTGCAGTATATAGCCAGCCAGATATAAATAGGTAAGCCATCGTACTGAAGTATTGTTATTTCTTTCTATATATAGGCAGCTTTCACCCTTTGAAATGTGGCATTGAGGCATGATTCATCCATCCAAACTACCATTTTCAGATGTTGGTTTGAGAGTCTATATATATTATATACTTATAAACAAGCATCCTCTAAAAACATAAATTTCCACATAACAGGAAATTGGTTGATTTGAGGATTAATGTTCAGTCGTATTTTGCAAACAAAAATACTTCCAAGACTAACTTGTAAAATGGTGGAACTTAATTATACTAAATCTAGGATGTACAAGTATGGCTACGGAGCACAAAGTCAAACTGCACTCACAGTATACCAAGTCAGATAACACGGGTGTTGTAGGAACCACAATGCCGGCATTTGTGGTACAGCCAATGGAATGATACAGTTCCTCTCTTCTCGCAATCATTGCATAAAATTTCCTGAAAATCATATTAGAAATTAATCTCAACAATAGGCATTTCATATAGCACTATCCACATTTTCATATTTGCATGGACAATCAACCTGGGTCTTGCCGGAGTACTCCTCCGGAATTTTCTCTTCAGCCAACATTGCATCCAACATCCCGAAGTATACCTGGGAGATGGTGAAAATTCAACTTGCAGGAAATAATTTAAGAAACAAGAGTATAGTTGATGATAGGCATATTCTTGACTTCTGGAGTCAAATAAATGCATCGGGGTTCGAAGCATACTTAAACGATAATATTGATCACATTGGATGAATGTGTGACAAGTTGCATCACATAAGCAAGAACAATGGTGGAAAAATGCATACCAGTTTCTATTAATTTTAAATATATAAAAAGGAACTTCTATGTGTGTGTAGTAGCTTGCTAAAAAATTCACCTGCATATCCCCCAATGACTTGCTGCATATTGGGCAGGTATAGTTGGAGCAAGTGTATTCCTGACATCAGCATCAAAGAGTCAATAAAGCGGTGTAGAACATATCCAGATTGAAGAGAAAGGGATTCTGGTGCCTTGTTAGGGTGAAATCTGTCTGCTGCCTATGCCTAATACTTTCTAAGGAGGTTAATTCCGAGTCTCATAATCATGAACATTTCATTCACAAATGAATAACCTAAAACATAAGAGATGAATACCTGAAAACATGATGAATGCATTATATGACCACACGGAAGGGCCTTCACAGGATTGCTTGAAGTGAAGATGTATTCATGGCATATCGGACAATTGTCTTCAAGACACTTTTCTCTGCAGATATGCACCGAGAGAGACCTTGCCATGCAGGCATTGCAATTCATGCAGTGGAAATAGTCGATGCCCAGACCCTTCCCAAGTCTGCAGAGGTTACAGAAAGGGCAGTGGTAGATATGCCTGTTCACAGAATTCTAATGGATCAACAAAGAGAATCAATATGAAGACTAGAAGGGAGGACAATGAATTTTGTCAATTCATGGGAAGACATTTAACTATCTTTCATCCATAAGCTGGAGAATCTCCTTCATTTGTCTTATGAACTATCAGTTAGAAAGGGTTACATTCATCAATCCATCTCATTAGCTACAAAATTTAAAGGGATAGAGCAGGCAATATATATTGTAATACTGGCTTGACATTTGTACAAATGATTGTAAATTGTGTTCAGAGGCTGGATTATTTCTTTCTGGACATGTTTAAATACATACATAAAACACAATGAAAGGAACTAAATTTAGATTATTTTACTGGATAAACATATTAAGAAGTATATAAGCATTCAATAAATCACCTTTCATCATCAAAGAATTTGCAAATGGGGCAGTAGTATCTGGCCATAGACAGATTGTTACAAGAAACTGTTGAGCATGTTGGACCAACGGGTTGGATTATTAAGCATTTCATGCACATCATCATAGTTGTGGCTTTTCTGCATGTTGACAAAAGCAGCATAAAGTACACAAGGAACTTATAAAACATTTCTGTTCATAAAGGGAAGAGTTAAAGATGCATGTGTACCTATCCATCAAGTGATCAGTCGCGTCATCATGGCAACGTCTGCAAGTGTATAGCTTGTTGCAACAGGAAGCAACTAGTTTGCAGTTCCTCTTGTAGTGTTCGCATCCGAAAACTAATTTGTGAGAGTCGCGATAAGACGGATATAGACCTGGAATGTCTTGCTCATTATCTAGTGCATCAACCTCTGGATGAGATTTCTTTTGTGTGTTGATCCAGCGGCTGAGAAAAAATGGAACTCGGTCACAAATTACAGAAGAACAAGGCACACACAAATTTCCACTATTAGTGGCAACAAGACACCAGAGTCCAAAGCAAATAAGTAAATGCACCCAATCAGCTAAATCATTTATGCAGATTAAATGATTAATGAACTGTCAAGACTAAAACAGCTCTTAACCGAATAGCTAGCAAAGGTAAGTTTATGTCCAGATTGGTATCTATGTTGTTAAGACATTATTACAATTAGTTCCCTGATTCATATACCCATTTTTAACGGATCATTTTTCTCCATGATAAAATCCTTCTTTAAAAATGTAGATGCTAAAGAATTTTAGTCTGTTTGGGAAAATCCTATGGTTCTGCTTAAAACAAATATAGAAAGTAAAGTATAAAAGTCATGTCAACCTCATTAGCAGGTTCTGGATTATGATTGATTTTTCCTGAGGCTCCAATGTTGGGTCACAATGCACTCTTCTAATTGTAGCCTCCAATTCCTCTTGAGTCAATGGTTCGGAATTTACAGCTGTGTCGGTTTGATTAGCAACATTTGATACCTCAGTACTTGTCTTGTCAAGCTCACTGCAAACTTTACAACTCTCCACAGGCTGGTCTTTGCCTTGATATTTGCTTAATTTCTTTTCTCTATAATCTGCATTAGAAGTTTGCCGGTGCATAATTTTGTGATTGATCATATTTTCTTTAGATAACTTGCGGTCTTCATCACATAAATTTCCTCCATGATCATCAAAACCTTCTGTAGGCAAGTACTTTGAGACTATATCCAATGTGTCTGCAGTTGATTGAGTAGGCACAGTTGACTCTTCACCCTTGGCAATGGCATACCTCTTCATATCCTCCCACCATTCTCCTAACCATTGATCAAACATTGTGTTCTTGGTGGCCTTGAACCATACAGACATCAATGCGTTCTGTTCTTCTACTGTCAAAAATGCCATGAGCCATGGTATCATTTCTTGTAGAGTTTCCGCTCTTGTTCTCCCAAGCATGCATCCTATGATCTTTTCTTGCTCCTTGAGAGACAAATGCTCTCTAAACAAAGGCCAGAGCTCAATTTCTTCATGGTTCACATGATCAGAAAGCATCTTATTCATGCATTTACACATGTCATGGAGCTTCACACATAGCTGACGATACATCAGCATTGTTCCACCCTGAGTATCCACATCTCTGCTTGAAACCGAGAAATACAATTCAGAGACCTGATCAAGAATGTAGGAAATTCTATTGAAGTATTCAACATCCATTTTATGGTCAATGGAGTATGAATGGCTACTGTTTTGGATGATTTCCTTTGCTTCTAGAGCTGGAAATGCAATTTCGTCCTCTGCATCACTGTGAATTTTGTGTAGAACCCGTAAAAGATGGAAGCGTCTATATAACTCTGTGAATAAAGAATCATTTTCAGCCAGGTTGCCAGAAAGAGAGACTACACGTTCCATATCCTTCTTGAGAGCTTTGTGGAAGAAAAAGATGTGATCCACTGGTCTCGACTCTAGATAGCGGAAGGAACTCTCAGTATTATCCTCTGTAGGATATGTTGAAAAGGGAGTTGATATCTTCAGTTTCTGAGGAAAAAGTACATGAAAGTTAATTCCACTAGAGTACGATGTGTCGCACATCCTACTGCTGTTAAAGGCAGAAGAAGAAGATGAGCTAGCGCCTTTCTTGGCCATTGCACCTAATGCATCCAATGACCTGCTGTTGGATCTGTCGCTGAGTTGCGTGTCCATATGCATGTATGAAGACCCAGAATTATTCTTGATTTGTTCAGAAATAAAAGAGCATCTGTTGTCGAATACTTCGTGCAACTCCTTTCTGAATTTCTCAATAGATGTTTTACCTGAGTAACCAAAGCGTACCCATTCGTACAAAAGGGAAGATAATGATTTATTAACCAAAAGGCCTCCTTGCTTTATGCTATGCAGAATGGACTTGGATTCATCGTCCGATAAATGACCAGAGAACCAAGTAATTGTGCACTTGAGCAACCCAAGTGGCATCATCTCAAGACCAGCATATAACAGCCACCACTGCATTTCATGGCTGCAGTTCATGATTATAGAAGGGAAAACCTGCCAAAAACATAAGCAAGTAAGCAATCATCCCAGGTGACCTTTATGGTAAGTGTCCTGAGTCACTCTAAATGTAATTAATGCAAGAAAACTTACCAAGTTCGTAATCGATATATGATACTTCCTATTGTAATAATGGATTATTTATCTCTTAAAAAGTCAATAAATTTAAGATTAAAAAAAATTCTAATAAATGTTTCAACACAACTTTGTCCAAAATACATGAAGAAAGATCTTACCTCTATTTCCACAAATGTCAGGTATTTGCGGATCCCTGTTGTGCATATTTTCAGTTTCTCACATAGCTTCTCCACAAAGTCTCCTGCTGACATTACATTTTCAGTCCTGCTGTATAGCAACAACTGCAAACCTTCAATTTGACTGTCATCCAAGAACCGTTGATATGAAGGAGCTGGGCAATCTTCAGCCAATTCTATGCACATTGAGTAGAAGAGTTTATCCAATGCGCTGCTGTGAATTTGAAACCTCAGTTAAGAAATTTAAACAATTGGAAAGACCAATGTATGTGTCAATATACTGCATCTTGGATTGCTCTCTATCACTGTTTCATATCCTCTCTCAGTAGAAGTTAAAACACATCCGCAATAGCAAAGTCATCAGGATATTGCAAGACAACATCTGTGATACTGATATTTAAATCTCTTAGAAATGACATACACTTCTTGGTGGCTTTTACAAGACAACATGGTATGCCGAATCCCAGTTAAGGAAAGGTCAAGACTCAAGAATGCAATAAACTTCAATGAAAGCTCATCAGATTTCTGCATCAAGCAGGACAGTTTGATATAAGCATAATTCATGCTATTAGTATATTACCTGTAAAATATGATGACATCAGCAAAAAACTTTAGCTGAACAATTGCAGGAGCTAGGCCTGAAAGACCGTCTGAATCTCGAATTGAGTATAGCTCCTCCAGAACTTCTACCAGATCCTTATGATAGGCACTATGCCACAAAGAAGCACCACCCAAAGGATTGTATTGAACAGTTACATGGACTGGATATTCATTCTCTACCTTCAGTGCTTCTCCACAATGACCCTCAGATTTATATAGTTCGAGTAGCTTCCGGAAATTAGCACGACCATTGAGGAATAAAGTTCCTTTTCCGTATTTATTCAAACCCCCAGTGATAGTTGGCTCTGTTGCTTCAAGACAGGATATTACAACCTTCAAGATGGATGCCAAGACAGTACATCAGTAAATTAAATTGTGCTTAGATTAGATATTGGGTCAGAGTATACCTCTTGTAGAAGTAAATCCTTAGGTACAACTTCTTTAATACATTGCAGAACATTTTCTCTTTCATCTCGAGAGAGAAAGGAGTTCACCCACCGGAAGAAGTCTTCTAAGAGTATCATAGGAACGCTACAGATGAACTTCCAAACAAATGACGCTTGTTCTTGGGTTGAGAATTGCCGCGTCAGCAAAGGAAATACCTGTTTAATGGTATATGTAGTTTCTGAGTTGTCCAACTTTTACTCAATGAAATGTTCATATTTATTCATTCACTGTCTTTTAATTTAAACCAACAAGTAATTTTGACCTACAAACAATGAAATGCCCATATTTAAGAAATCAATGCTCCAGATCATGTTTAGCCATCAAGTTAATTTCATCTTCAACTAGATAGGATTTCATTCTACCAGCTCTAGCATGCTTTTGATCTGGTATCTTTTAAGTAAATAAAGATATATAGAGGTTCTTTTAAGGATAGGATCCAGTAGAAAATTTAGATAAAATTCACAAGGGAGGTTCAACCTTATAGCAAATTGTTTCTGAAGAATTATCGTTCTTCCATTATGATGGAACAAATTAATATCTCATCATCTGATTCAATACTTCTTGCCTTCCATGTTATTGGTTCAAGTCATAGCTCTCTTTATCCTAACTAGAAGCCATGTAAGTGATAAACATAGGGGAACGGGAGTATCTTTCATCTGAAAGACATGAAAAAGCTTCACAAGTTAGGTTGGATCAGCTTCCAAATCAATTCAGCCGCACGGATCTCATTCAGCAAAATCATAGAACCATCTTGAAAATGCTCATAGTGCAACTAGAGGGGGGAGCACAAAAGAATAGGCTCAATGATCTCTTTCTTCGCTTCGATAGGCCGGTATGGCGTTCCTACATAATCACTCTCCCTATGCATCCATTTGAAAACTCTGATCGTTGATGCTCTTTCATCGGGAAAGTGCATACGTCAAAACTCCGCTGATGTATCTATTAGAACTTCACGTTAGTGAAAAGCAAAATAATATTTTCCATTGCTTTCAGTATCCGCCGAGTACTTGCAGAGGTACTTCACTTCTGCAAATGTCACATTGATCTCCAAGTCAATACTTTTTTCCACGCCAGTCTTGTGTTTCCGACTCTCCAGTTTCTAATAAATCCCTGGAATTCTCTGAAATCCTGGAACCCATTATCCAAGAACAGTTGTAGGTGTTTGGAGTCCCACATCGGCTACACACGGATCATCAAACATGTATAAAAGTAGGAATTTTCATCCCTCTATAAGGGGTCTTTTATAGAGATTTAAAGGGTTCCAGATATCCTCAAATGGTATTAGAACCAGGGTCTACCACATCTAGGGGCTCAACACACTCTTTTGTCTCCGTTTGATGGGGCCTGTTGAAGTCCCACATTGGCTAGACACGGACCATCAAACATGTATATATGTAGGAACCCTTTTCTCTATATACAAGGGCTCTTAAGAGAGATTCAAAGGGCCGTTTCAAGTCCGAAAGGAGGGACCATTCTGGTCCCCCCCCCCCCCCCCCAACTATCATTTCTGGCCAAAGACTATTCCCAAGCTTACGGCATTGATTATGAGGAGACCTTCTGACTAGTTGCAAAGATGTCACTTGTCCAAATTTGTTTTAATCTTGCTACTATTCATCATTGGTCTCTCTAGTAGCTTGATATCTAGAATACCTTTGAGGAGAGGTATGTATGGATCTACCATTAGGATATTACATTCAAGAAGAGGCCACCAGGGTTTGACATTTCTTAAATTTCTCTGTATGGTCTCCAACAATCTCCAAGAGCTTTGATCTTAAATTTAGGGTTTGATGTTTCTTAAATTTCTTTGTATGGACTCTTCAATTCCGAGATTGCTTAGGCTTCTTAAATATTTTCAAGGGGTTGAAGTGCCCCTCTCCCAACAGAGAATTTTGTTATATCAAAAAAAAAATATGTATTAGATTTAGGGTCTGAATGTGGGTTATTAAGTTGTCAACCTATAGCTTCACCTAATTTAGAATAGCAAGCTATCACAAGAAAGGGACAAGGTTTTGAAAGATCCATAGAAACACATATGACTTGTAGGGGAGCGTAATTGTATAACTATTAAATGACGGGATTCCACTCAAATCAATACTTGCATGCAGCATAGACGTACATATAGGTAAGAGTTTATTATCTACACACTGAAGGCGAAAAAAATATTTTTAACATGAGCGGTTCTTAAACAAAGACAAGCGTCCATAATTCCCATAAATAAGATACTCATTAAATATGCATCCAAGATAGACAACCATGGGACTCGTAATTGGAGAGCCGTTTCGTACATCTTTTTAATATTGACAGTGGATAGAAAACGAAATTATCAATATATGCTGTACGCTTTGAAACCAAAATTGATATGTTTGCCGAACAAATCAGATATACTGTTAACAAGAATGTGTCATACCTGCTCTTCTTCTTTGGCCATATGCTTGCAAATGCTGGTCTGCAATGTACCAATGAAGTAAACAAGTTCTTGAAATGGCTTGGAAATACTGCTTTTATCTTCCTTCTCCAGAACATCTAAATAGTGGAAAATGGAGTCCAGAATATCATTCGTGCTCGTATGTTCAAGCGAATATGCAGATACCACATTCTTTACATGTGCATCCAACGCTCTAAAAATAACCTGAAATTAAGTGAAATATGCATAAGAACTTCAACGACCATCACTACAATTAAAGAGCCATAGGATTAATCAAAGATTTAGCTCTTTGATAGTTTTTTAGACACAAATCAATAAAACTTTCTAATTATAAGCAGGCATCTTCTAAGTAGAGAAAATTTCAAAAGTTTAGAAATCAACCAAAGTAAAATCATTGAATTGAAAACCAGGAGAGGAATTCACGGAACAAGCTAATAAACACGGTCGGGAATCAAAATTCAATAATGGCATATTGGACATAATCGGACTCCGATCAACGTGGTTCCATCATACAGCGATTTCCGTCGGTTTTAAATTCCGTTCCGGTTAAGTACTAAGTAAACAGAAATTAAAAATTCAGGAAAATGAAGAAACCTCATCTTCAGCGACTGAGTGATACTTGTCAACGAGCTTAAGAAACTCAAACCTGCGGCGGAGTTCCTGAATCAAGTCAGGACCGTAGATCCTGCTGTCCAAGGCTTCCGCCGCAGTACGACGGAGGTCAGCAAGCTCTTCACGAAGAGCATTGTGAAAGTGTAACAGCAACAGTATAGGAGCTTCACGGAGGCGAACACCAGGAATATCAGTAAGTTCAAAAGCCGACATAAGAGGAGATTCCGCCATGAAAAGCTTTATCTCCGCCTCCTCCTAAGGGGCGGAATGGCGTTAGTCGTCGGCCATAGAAGTGTCCACCACTGCCACATAACCTGTAAAACGACGACGTGAGAGACAAAGGGAAGTTCCGGCATGGAAGTTGTGGTGCATATAACGACTCCTGCAGAGTCCCGGTTGGACATCTCTCTCTCTCTGGCGTTGGCCCCTTCGAAGCTCCGTACAATATTTTTTTAATTGATTTTTTCTAGAATTATTTGTTTATTAATTTTGGCCGTTTGTGATCCGACGGTGTGTTGATTGAGACGTTATACCAAACGGCCAACGCATTTATTTTTTTAACGGCGTAACACATGGAGGAGGCGTTAATCATGCTGCTCTCCTCTGCTACTCTCTACTCTCCTCTCCTCACGCGCCTTTCACACCTGTCTTAACCGTAAACAGAGTCATATTATTTGTTAAAATTCGATTTTAATTTCATTTTTCAAAACAAAATAAAATTATTATAATACATATTTAATTATATTATTTAAAATATTAAATTAATTTTAGAGTAAATTATGGATTTGATCCCTCACTTTGACGATTGTTACGGAATTGGTTCTTTAACTTCATTTATTACATGATAACCCTCTAGGTATGCATTTTGTTACGGAATTGGTCCCTTGAGCTAACAGACGTGTAATTTCTCCGTTAAGCACGAGAATATTATAGCCATTTTTATCTTATTTCATTTATTTTACCATTTTTTAATTAGTTATAATTCTTCTTTTTTTGAATATTCATCTTCTAAGATAATAACATGATAACACCAAGAACATGAACACCTAAATCAAACCTATCTGTTAGAGAAGAGGAGGGATAGAGATTTGAGAGAGAGAGAGAAAGAAGGGGTCGAGATCTGAACATTCGTCACTTGATTTCTAAGGAAGATCAACAACAATGGGAGAACATTTCTAAAAATCAAAATCCAAATCACTTAACAATCAAATAATATTCCTCCATATTCCCTAATATAAAACATTAAAGAAAACCCTAAAAACAAAAATCAGAAACCATAAATCAAAACTAAATAAAAAAAACAAAACCCCTAAATGATGCTTTATTCTCAGAGGTTCAATACAACCCTGAAACCTAAACAAATTACACGGGGACGAAGGTGGAGATCGATGGAGTTACAGAGATCGAACCACAGGGACAAAGATAGAGATCGATGGAGACCGATGGAGTTTAAGGATCGAACCACAGGGACGAAGGACGAAAAAACGTTGAACCCCTTGTCTCTTTCGACTTCCTAGGGTCTCAGACGTTTTTTATTTCAGAGATCCGATTTCAGATGGTCAGCGATGATATATGTTTCTCCTTCGCTTTCGACTCCATCATCGGTCTTCTACTGCTACTTCGACTTCCGATCTATGTCTCTTGTCTTCCAGATCTCGTCTGGTTTACATCTTCCCTGTTTAGATCGATTTGAAGCTGATGTTATGAGTAGAGCGCCTGATCTCGAAGTAGATCTGAACTCTCCAGCTTGGATTGATTTCGAGAGGTAGAGAGAGTGCTATGGAGAAGTCACACCGATGGAGAAATCAGGCCAAAGTTTCTCATGTGTGGTTAATCACCGGCGGTGATGGAGCTTTGGTCCCTATGGGTTTCAATTTTCAACGATATGGACATCTTGATTCGGAACTTCAAAGATAGGGTCTTAACATAATTAAAACTAAATTACACATATGGTCCCTGTGGTCTGGAAAAATTATAAAATAAATAAAAATTACTAAAAAAACTATTTTACCCTTATAGTTAACGGACAATTTAGACGTCTTGTTAGTGCACATATTTGTTGGATACAAGATCATTATTACTGAAGGTCAAAGACAACCAAGTCAAATGCTCAAAGTCAACTCTCAAGCAAGAAAGTCAAAGTCAATTGTAATAAAAGTCAAAGTCAATGTAGTTGTGTTTTGTTGTAAGCTTTGTTTACCTAGTATAAATAGTCCTTGTTCTTGTCTTTGTTGAGAAGTTGTAAGATCAGATTAGAGTGAAGTGACACGGAGCTTATTAGAGAGATAGTGATTGTAATCTGTGGAGATTAAATCAATGACATGTGACTACGAAATTGTGATCTTGTGATCTTAATTGTGTTTTGCAATTAGAACTTGACATATTTGGGATTTAACAATTGGTATCTGTAACGCCCCGATTTTCGAAAGATATCGATCCAAGTTAATACAGAAACCGAGATATTAAGAAAAAATAAGATTTTTGATTTTGGACTTGAATCCTTGATTTTATAGTCTAGATGTATGAAGGATTCAATTACGAGTCCAACGGTTCTTTCCGGAGCAAAAACGGAGCTATAACGAAGAAGTTATGGCCAAAACAGTATCGAAAAGAAAACCAGGGAAGCGGGCGACTTATGCCGCGACTTAGGGTCGCGACACAAGTCGCGAAATCCACTGGATCGAGCTTAAATCGCGATTTTCAGCCCCAAACTTCATTCCTTCATATCTCCTTCATATCTCCGTTTAATTACGATTGTATTTAAACAGGTTTGTGTATTTTCCCCATTTTTGGGAGGCTCTTGCTTTGGCAATTTTAAATACCGCATGTCCGTTTTTCGGATTTTTGTTATCCCTATTTTTAGGGTGTTACAAGTTGGTATCAGAGCTCTAGTTTAAGTGAACTAGGCATGAATGTAAGATGTCTAGACTTAGACTGAGTACTTTAGGCAATGATTTGCGAGATGGGTAGAATTACTAAGATGGGTTAGTCTTAGAGTCGACGAAAACTATGGTTATCAGGCGTTGTGGCGATGGTAACGAGAACCTTTATGTATTATATGTTCATAATCTCACCTAGCTAATGTTATTATGAGGATATTTATACATGATGGTGCTTGAAATGCCGTTACTGTGACAATTGGTAAGGTAGTAGTACGTTCTCTTGTGTTTGGTTTTCTAATGTTATGATATTTGGTAGACGTAGTAGTACGTTTCCTTCGTGTTCAATTCTGTTAATTTCCTTCTTATTCATCCTCGTGCTTGTATGAAATGCCTGGGTATGTCGACCGTTGGAGTAATAAGAAAGTTTCTGGATGGGTAACTATTAGAAATAGTTGATGATTTTATTATTCGTCACTTGGAGTAACGGTAAGTATGGTGACTGGATTAAGTGGACAGTTTCGAGTCGGATTAATTGGTTGGATTAGAACCATTGACTTTTGAATCGGTGTATTCGAGGAGAAATTGTAAGGTGAACCTATGAAGTCCGTGGCCTTGCCTGAAGATGTTGAGCATCTGGATGACGATAGTGTAACTATAGAAATCGAGGAGCGTGAGTTCAAGTTGATTTGTTAAAACGGTGTACATGCCAAAATGGTTATTTTAAAGTGTTTCACATGAAATGGTTAACTATTGATAAGTTTTGAGTATTTTGAAGTAAAAATGTATTTTACTTGGTATTTGTCAAAGTGTGAGTATTTTAATAAGTTTTCATATTTGATGTACTTGGCTTATTTTAGTTCCATAAAATACTCATATTTGGAATTTGGACATCTTGATAAGTAGTAGCATGATTATAGCATTTTGGGATTTTGTACAAATAGAGTCCATTTCATGACTTAAGCATCTTGGTAATTTTAGTACAAATGAAGTCTATTACATGTTGTATGCATTTTTGTGAATTTGCATTCATAAACCCTTTTGAAACTCTTTGGTCCCAATACGTGTTGAGTTTCGGGTTAATCACGTCTTTGAAGCATGTGTCTTTGTAAACGTCGCTTAAAGACATTTCATTATTTGGGGGACCGATAATTATTGGTCAAAAGGATTTTGAGCAGTTTAGCTCGGTGTTGGCTTAAAAGAGTCTTGTGGACATTTTTCCAGTTTTAATGGCTCGATGTAGAATCCAATTTATGACGTACATCTTAATGCATTTTATTGCATATGCATAATCATTACACGCTTGAGTGCTTTTGTCATTCATGTGTAGTCGCGTATTTTTTTCAAGTTGTGTTGCATTGGATCCATAGGCACGTAAGTCAGTCTTATTGGATGGTCAATTGGGTAGTACGGGGTTGGACTCCGGGACTCATGTTTTATGACCGAAGCTTGACAAGTAGGCACTAGGATGAGGTAGTCTTGGGCGACACTGTGTGGGTGTGCGCCTAGATCTCCGTCGTAGGGGAATTTCCTCAGTAGTAGTCCTCGGACGTGTCGGGCCTTTCGGGTGTCCTTTGTGGCATCAAGGTATCTCGTCCCTTGGGTGGAACTTGTCAAGGATTCGTAGGGACACTTGGGCTTTCATGTCGTTAGGTGTCATACGATGAACGTTGTAGGAGTAGCATACTTTGTGCTCTTCCGCTCTCAATGGATACGGGTATCCCCGTTATTGGTCGCTGTATTTTTGATATTTAATTGTCCATTTGGTGCATACGATTTTATAAACCGTTGGAAAATTCGTGTCATTGAACTAGGAGTCGTTTTGAAAACATGAAGAGAAAGAGTTCATTTGGAAAACATTTTGTTGCAACCAATGGGAAGTTTTGATTATTTGAAATGTTTAGTTTTATGAACATGTTGAGTCATCCATTTTGGAATCTTTGGGGATTTTGGTAAATAAATCATGTTGAGATGTTTCCTCGATGATTTTACATATATAATTGGAGTTCAATTGACGTAAGTGTCATTTCGTGTATTTGATCTTATAAACCTTTTTCAGAAAATACATATTATTGTGTTATGAGGCGTTTTAAAAACATAAGAATATGAGTTCCTTTGAAAAATGGTTTGTTTCAACCAGCAATGAGATTTTAGTTAATTATACTTGGGTCATGTATGCATATCTTATTGGAAATTTCCGTCATGGTATTTTAGCCAATGTTTTAGAATGATGAGAGCATGTTTATATTTGGCTTTGAACTCGAAAATGACATAAATTATTTCATGTTTTAACCGGGTGCATACGCATATCTATCTACTAGCTTTGTGAAATAAACGGTCGCATGCAAGTTTTGTTGTGAAATCTTATTTCGTGCCGCATTGTGACTAAACGAGAGAAAACTTTAAGAGTTTGATATTGAGCATGTGGTATTGGATTTTGCAAACATTTTATTTATACAGTTTGGAATTAAACTAAATTACTCTTACATTTACTCAAATCGCATGCATATGTCTTTACTAAATCTTGGAGAATAAACCGATGTATGCGAGTCACTATGAGAAGTTTTATTTCATGACATTTCATGGTTAATTGCAGAAATTTTAAGGATCGATTTTGTGAATTTCCCTTCTGTAGCTTTGTATGAAAGATTTATGGTATTTCGGATAGAACTTTTGCCCAGAACATATTTCAGTTATTGATTTTACTGATAGGAGTTTTTCCGCAATGCATGAAATGAATTTTCGGTTTGCATGTCGTAGTAATTACAATTTTGGGCAAGTACGTTTTATCGGTGCGGCCTAAATTTGAAACGCGAATAAAAATATATATACATATATATTTATTTATTTATTTACGTTCCTATTGTGTTGTTACATTTGGAAAATGATCGGACGTATATAGGTCTTGTTGGAAATTTTATCTTTCGACTTTTTGTGTTAAATTAAAAGATTTTAAAGTTGAAGTTGTGAAATCCTCTTTTGTGAGTTGTACAAACTTTTATTGCATATGTTATGGGACATAAGTTATTTTTCATATGCATAGCATAAACTGATGCATACTAAGACCCTGGTAGTCCGTTTGAAAATTTTGTTACGCATCTTTCGTTATCGTTTTATTAGCGTAAGTACTAATCAAAGGAGTTTTGAAAATGGTTTTATATGTGTGGCATTGGTGAACAAATCTTGAAACCTATCGAATGCACGATATTGTATTTTCACACACGTTTAATTGTTATAAAACTTATGTATTTAAGAGCTTTATAAATTTCAAATTGGCATAGTAGTGTGAAAAACCTTGAACTCATTGGACTATAGGTGTAAGCCCCCTCGTGTTAGAAGTCGATATTAAGGATAAAAAGATGTCCTCGAAGTTTGAGGTGTTAGACATGTGCTTTCTCCCAGTTAGTTAAGTGACGATCTTTATGCTTCGTTAAACCTACGGATTAACATCGTGTTCGGTTGCTCGGGTATGGTTGGTTTTGGAATTATGGGAATTTGATACGACGACCTGTTATGTGTCGGCGGTGTACTATATTGTTGGGTATTCGTGAATAATGATGATGTTATGGTTGACTGGTAAGGATGTTGGATTTGGGTGACTATTTCCAAGAGTAGGTGTCACTTTGAATCGACATTACTAATCGGGAAGGAAATATTTGGTAGTATACCCACGGTTGCAGAATGGTCATTCTGAGGATAGGTGTCGACACTCTATTTTGAAGACAATAACTGTTGGTATGCTTCAATGTATTTTTCGTTAGATCTGGTATGTCTGCAGGACGAGCGGTAAACTTAAGGAAATTAGATGTTGATCATTAAGAAATCAACCATTGGTATTTTGATAATTGTCAGTACTTTCGTTGATTTGGAAATCGATGCTTGAGAGCATGGTGGGAGTTGGTGGTAATGTTTACTGGATACATTTGGTGAGAACGTCGAGGTGGATTTTAAGTACAAATCGATTATCAAGGAGACCTTGATATGTCGTATTTAGAGGTATCTAAACGAAATATTTGATTTGGGGTATTTTTGGTGGAAATAATTGAATAAGGTCGTAGGTTTCTCTTGGGGTAATACGAGCAATCTAAGGTTGGGAGACAACCGAGATTTAATGATTAAGAAAATGATTAATCAGGGACTCAATGTTCATCCTGACATCGGCAAAATATATTGAACGTTAACATTTAGTTTGTAATGGCACGGTATGAGAAACGCAGCGACAACCTAAACCGTTATGCAATCGGGCCGTATATGAGGTAAAGTCTCATGAAGGTATTCCTTTTGGATAATAAATCAATCAATATTTCCAAGTGCGATATTGAGTGCTTGGTGGTTCCAGATTTCGAGGACGATATCTATTTTAAGGTTGGGAGGATTGTAACGCCCCGATTTTCGAAAGATATCGATCCAAGTTAATACAGAAACCGAGATATTAAGGAAAAATAAGATTTTTGATTTTGGACTTGAATCCTTGATTTTATAGTCTAGATGGATGAAGGATTCAATTACGAGTCCAACGGTTCTTTCCGAAGCAAAAACGGAGCTATAACGAAGAAGTTATGGCCAAAACAGTATCAAAAAGAAAACCAGGGAAGCGGGCGACTTATGCCGCGACTTAAGGTCGCGGCACAAGTCACGAAATCCACTGGATCGAGCTTAAATCGCGATTTTCAGCCCCAAACTTCATTCCTTCATATCTCCTTCATCCTAGCTCCGATTTGGGTGATTCAAAGTGCTACGATTTCGTTTTTGAGAGCTTTTCAAGGATCTAGCAAGATATTGGAAGTCTATTGAAGTATGCTAGAGCATTTTGTGGTGGTAAGCTTCTCATCTCTCCCTATTCATCTTCTTCCCCAAAATATTCTAGGGTTTCATCCACCCCTTGTTCTCCCTTTCATAGATTGAAGGTTTGTGATCATTTTGGTGAACTAGAAGTGTTTTGGTTGGTGAATTCAAGCTTGGGTTAAGGTAATCTTCTATTCTCTTCGGTTATGGAAGTTAGGGTTTCGATATTAGTTGAGGTATCCATGTATATGGTTTGGGAAATGATTGTTTATGGTAGAATATGTATATTTATGGTTGGAACCTTGTAGATCTAGGTTTTGGAAGATTTGATTTGAAGAATCAAGATCTTCAAGGAAAGTTCTAAGTGGGTAAAATCTAGATTTAGTCTAAATCTAGCAAGGTGAGTTTACTAAACTTTTGTTAAAACTGGATACACATCATATTTGCTTATTTGTTGTTATTATCACATAATTGCTCAAAATGTTCATCCTTATGGGTTCAAGTATTTGATGGTATTTTCATGAGATTATGTGAGAAATATGCTTTATAAGTATCATCCCATGAATTATTCTATTTTGTGTAATTATTTGGGATTTCTTTATGAAAATAGTTGGAAGATGTATATATATGGGTGATTTGCCATGATTATTGTTATATGTATCATTATTTGGGATTTGTCTCATAGATACAAAATGTGGGTACCTTGATTGGTTAAATGTATACATATATGGGCATTATGATGATTCTAGTTGGGACACCATTTTGGTGATATGTTTATATGCATTATGAGCATGATTTACATTGGGTCTTTTGTTAGACATCACAAGGATAAGGTGGTAATATTATACCTATAGTTGGTATTGAATTATGTGGATTGAAATATATCTAAAGAACCCCTTATAAAAGTTATGTGGACGAACCAAGTCAGTACACTAGGAGGATATAGTCTTGGGCGCCACTGTGATGGTATGTGCCTAGACCTCCGCCACTCGGGGAATTTTACGAGCGATAGTCTTCGGGTGGGCCGGGCCTTTGGGGTGTTCCTTGTTAAGGGCATCAAGGTATATCGACTCTTGGGTGGGACTTGATTGGTGCTATGGGTCTCCCCTATTGACTCCACATTGTTGAACTCTGGTTAACTGCTGATAAGAATTGTAACTGTTCATGCATGCTTATTATTGTTCAACTCACTAGGCTTTTTGGCCTAACACTTGCTTGGTGTCGATGTGTATCTCAGGTTTTAGCGGCATCGGTCCTAAGCTGGCGTAGTGTTTGGGTGAGAGATTTGGGAATATCGCTTTTGGACTTACTATTGGTAGAGAATCCTTTGGGTCTATAAATGACACCCTTGATTGAAATCTCTTTTCTGGTTATAGAAATTAGATTAGTTGGTTGTTATTTATTATCCGTTTAATTACGATTGTATTTAAACAGGTTTGTGTATTTTCCCCATTTTTGGGAGGCTCTTGCTTTGGAAATTTTAAATACCGCATGTCCGTTTTTCGGATTTTTGTTATCCCTATTTTTAGGGTGTCACAGTATCAAAGCAGAAATTGATAGACTTTATCAAATTATAATGAATGGTAGAAATAAAAGGAAAGAGAATGAGAGGACTTTGAGGAATGATCTCAGATTGGTTGAAGAGAAGGAAAGAGAATTGGAGACTGAAAATAAGGTTTTGAAAAAGAAAATCTCTCAGATAGAAAGTGAAAATATTGAGCTGGAAAGAAAGATTTCAGATCTGGAAAATCAACTTGTCAAAATCCAGAAGCAAGATTCTGTTGGTAAGAATGGAGAGATAGTTAAAAGGTTGAAAATTGCAAATGTTGAGCTTCAAAAGAAGATTTCTGATTTTGAAAAGAAGATTTCAAAAGACAAAGAAGAGTTTGAAAAGGAAAAGAAAGGATTTGCATAGAAATTCTCTGAGTTTTCAAGAAAATCATCTAAAGAAAAGAAAGCGGTTGAGCTCAAATGTATAAAGCTTTCTCAACAAGTAACTGACTTTGAGAAAGTAATCATAATGGAAAGAGATAAATTTGTAACGGAGAAGAAGTTGATTGAGCAAAAGAATGTTGGATTCTTTAAAGATATATCTGATGAGAGAAAAGCATGTAGAGAAGGAAATTGAAGAAGAAAGACAGATTTTTTAGGCAGAGATAAGAAAGCTTGCCGAGAAGCTATATGAACTATCAACATGTGCTTTGAAGGATCAGAAAGCGAAGTCTGAATTTGAAGAAAGGATTGACATACTCATTGAAGAAAGAAACAGTTTATCTTCAACGATAAAGGAACTTGAAGAAATTATTTCAAAGGTGGTAGTGACTGAGCATAAGACTCCAGAGTCATTTATCCACACACCTAGAGATGATTCAGCTGAAAAGACAGCTTCAAGTTCACATTTTACAAATATTTCTAATAATCCTTTGTTTGATGATTCAGATGGTAATATGTCTAAGCAGAAATATCATATTCATCCTACTAACATTTTCTTTGATCGAAATGTAGATGGTTCGGGTACATACAATAGAAGAAGAAGAAGGTTTAGAGAAGAAAAGCTGGTCTGGAAAGTAAAACCAGTTGATGATGAGAAAAAAGATGAGAAGAAAGGAAACAAATCATTTGTACATGGATCAAAAGCAAAGAAGAACAATGTGCGAAAAGGTAAACCTGATTTTGCTTACTCGAGAGATCAATTAATCAGGTTGTCTAAAAAGAAGTATTGTTCTTACTGTCATACTTATGATTTTGTTCATAAAAT
This sequence comes from Arctium minus, assembly GCA_954870635.1. Taxonomy (NCBI): domain Eukaryota; kingdom Viridiplantae; phylum Streptophyta; class Magnoliopsida; order Asterales; family Asteraceae; genus Arctium; species Arctium minus. The sequence continues at coordinate 22,674,344 of OX941081.1, read as the reverse complement.
GAGTGATCATTACTGGTATGGTTCTTACTCAATTACTCCCAATAGAATTGTAACTCAAAAACATGGACCCAAATACCAGTGGGTACCAAAGCCAAAGGATGATTCTGTGTTGCAGGCACCTCAAGTCAAGGGGGAGTAAGAGAACCAAGGCTTCTGAATACTACAGTTCAGGACCCGTACTTCAAAGATAAAGAGTTTGACTTCTAGACACAACAAGTTAGGACTCGCTCTTCAACGATAAGAAAAGATGCTACTCCCGTGCTGATATGAGTTTGTACTCCAATACTCAAATGAGGAGATCAACCTTCAAGGGGGAGTACATATTTTTACTGAAAATATGCATTCGAAAGATAAGATGATTTACATTTCAGGGGAAGATGTAGATTTCTATCATGTTTTTCACTGACATATTTTTTGATGCATAATTTCAGGGGGAGTATATGATTTCTGATTACATCTGATCAGAACTCGTACATTCAAAGTTTTACTGCTTTATGTCATTTTCTTTTCAATAAATTTGTGAATAAAGATTTGTACTTTGACGGACTTTTTGATTTTTGCAGAATTGAGAGCGAACTTAAACGATCATATCATATATGACTTAGAGCTGACTTGATGAAATTTAAGACTGAGCGAAAAGGTTTATTTCTAATCTTAATCTCATATGTGTCTGAAAGACGAACATCTTTCAGATATGAAAACATGTTCTTAAATGTTCAAACCACATCTGTTTCTTAAAAAGATTTCATGAATATAGAAGTGTGATTTTAAATGTTTTCATGTTTATTTGTGCTTTCAATGTTAACAAACCGTGTGTTTTCAAAAATAAATACTTATGTATTATCTTTTATATATACTTTCAAGTATTCACACACACCGACTTATATTTTTGTTGAATATGTTATCACCATGTCTCAAATTGAACATATTTTTCGATGGTGATACACCCCGATTGAACTTCAAAGAATTTTGAGCGTTGATTTCATTTCGAAATGTTATTTCAAGAATGTCTATATTTTGAATAGTATAGACATATTCCAATTTTTGCTGACCTAAGCCTTAATCGATAAATCATTTCTATTCTGATCTTTTTCATACAATGTCAGATTTTCAAACAAATTTCTTGTATTCATTTCATTTATTCCATATACTTGTTTTGAAAAGTCTTCAATGTTTAAAATGCTCAAATCTACATGATTATCTCATTGAGCATACAAACATCTGACTTGTATATATGTGCTTTAACTGCCAAGTTAAACCATTTTTTAGCAACATTGTTCTTTTAGGAAAACAACATGGGTTCATTGTGTGAGGATAACTGAACTTCTATGGATTCACGTTAACTAGTGTTTCCTACCCAAGAAGTTAATCCATGAGTGATCGAGTGTGAGGAGTCAAAATAACCGAGTATGGGTTGAGTGATGAGGTAAAATGGATATGAGAGTTTGGTTAGAAGCGAACTTAATGTTTAAAAGAAAGAGGGTGAGAGAACAGAGTAAAAGAATATCAAACTCTGCACCAACTTTTTCTGAGTCGGGCAACCACATTTCTAGTGTTTCACAATTCTTCGTAAACATTATTGAACCAGACAACTAGCCCATGCCAACTCTTGATAAAAACCTCACCAGCTACTCATTTTCTTCTTAACAAGAAAATGTTTCATATTTTAAAGGGGATGCATCACATAATCTATCTGGTTTTCATTTGGAAAATATGGATATTGAGAAAGAAGGAAGTCTGCCCCACTTTCGCACTTCGATCATGCACAATCGAGTGTGTGTATTACTGTTGTTATCTCAATGGTTTACACAATTTTGAGCCTATAAAAGCAATCATCTGTTCTTAATTCTTTCAAACACTTGCACGAACACACAAGGAATATGTTTTCTTATCATAACGTTCATAGAAATTCTTTGTGGTGTTTCGATGATTGAATGGAAGACCTGGGGGAGTGAACATCACAAAAGCTCCTTTCCATTGTGTATTCGTTACACACAGTGACTTCGTGTTACTAACAAGCATTTTAACTAATTCATTTGTTGATTCAAGTGTTACACTCATAATTTGTCTGAATTTGCAAAGATTCGGATGAATATCTGTTTGGATCGATAGATAATCAGTGGCTCAGTATAAAAGATCAGTGGTCAGATTAGAATTTCAGGGACATTTCTTGTTAAAGTTTTGATGATTTCATTCTTCAATCATCAAAAAGGTGGAGAAGCATTCAAGAAATGTTAGAGATGGAAGAAATGATCAAGAATTGATTGTGAAAGAAAGATAATAAAGAAATGTTAAAGATGAGAGCGATGATCAAGAATTGTGGATTTTGGATAAAGTAAAGTTGAAGCTGAAAAGAGAAGAGTTCAAAGATTTCTGAAAAGCGAGCTGAATTTTACTGAAATTTTATTTGAAGATAATTTGCTGAAGCAATCTGAGCCAAACCTGAAGATAATTTTTTTTCGGTGTCTGAAAGAGGCTTTACAACCTTTGAGGAGAATGTTACTAATTTTGAAGACCAACTTTGGAAAGATTACAGAATGTTTGAAGATTGCTCAAATACTTATTTTACTGAAGATAATCCCTTTTGAAAGAAGTCTACAAAGGAGGAGACAAGTTGATAAAGTTATTCATCTTAACAAAGGGAGAGATTAATGTTAAAAATCAATTGAAAAGGAGACATTGTACAGATTGAGCTTAAAGGGGAGATACATTCTTAAAGATCATCAATGTAACGAAAAGGGGAGATTGAATTGCAAAATCTTTTAGAGATGATCTTGATCCAAAGGGGGAGAATGTTAGTGCACATATTTGTTGGATACAATATCATTATTACTGAAGGTCAAAGACAACCAAGTCAAATGCTAAAAGTCAACTCTCAAGCAAGAAAGTCAAAGTCAATTGTAATAAAAGTCAAAGTCAAAGTAGTTGTATTTTGTTGTAAGCTTTGTTTGCCTAGTATAAATAGTCCTTGTTCTTGTCTTTGTTGAGAAGTTGTAAGATCATATTAGAGTGAAGTGACGCAGAGCTTATTAGAGAGAGAGTGATTGTAATATGTGGAGATTAAATCAATGATATGTGACTACGAAATTGTGATCTTGTGATCTTAATTGTGTTTTGCAATTAGAACTTGACATATTTGGGATTTAACACGTCTGTTAGCTCGAGGGACCAATTCCGTAACAAAATGCATACCTGGAGGGTTATCATGTAATAAATGAAGTTAAAGGACCAATTTCGTAACAATCATCAAACGTGAGGGACCAAATACGTAATTTACTCTAAATTTTATATAAATTTTCATTGGTGAAAACAATATAAAAATCAAATTTTGACTCTTCATTATTTAATTTTAGAGAGTCCTTTGAATTTAATTTTTTTAATCATTTATCAAAAGAAAAGTCTTGGAAGAATTTGTTCGAACAAAAAAATTGAAAAATCTAAGTTCTTAATATTCTCCAATTTTTAGAATATGTTGGAGATGTTCTTAATGTTGTATTTATTTTAAGACAGAACCCACTATATAATGATCTTTTCTTTTGAAATACCATCGCTTGATTGTGTCTTTAACTCAGAGTTTTGTATGAAGCATGTATGAGGAGTTGTTCTTAGGAAGGACATTAATGAGGAGTTATTATTTTCCGTCGGTTTCAACTAACTGACTCTTGATACAATTATTCATCTTGGTTCAATTTGCTTCTTTGACAAGTCTACCAACCTTTTGTTCTTTTCATTTTGTCTAAAAGATGTTACCAAGCACGACTCGTAAAATTTTCACGTTATTTAAGACATTGTAAAGGATAATACCAGCATTTACATCATAATGTGATATTACAAAATTGTATAAGTTTTATACAAGGAGTAATTTTCCTTCAACGGATAATACCATTTTTATACCAAAACAAAATATTTTATGTATATTATTTCGTACATTTAGTTGTTTAAATTTTCAATAATATCCTTGTATATTTTAACTTTATAAACTATACCCACATTTTTGTACAATAACTTAATAAGTGATATTGTTTATAATTAATTCTGAAGTAAAAGATCTTCTTATATAAAACAAAATCTCCTTAACGGTAGACCATGCTCTTGTAAAATGTGAGGAAGTAAATAAAATTTGGCCACTAACGGGTAGACGGTAGAATCAAAACTTAGGACCGGTTCAATCATTAAACGATTTGCTTGGCGTAGAAGTTCATTCAAATGTAAATTCAAAATGCTCGAGGAGATGGATTGCTGTCGTATGGTCATTTTTGTACCTCGTGTGGTCGCATCGGAATAAAATGGTGCTTCAAGAGGACACAAGTAAGCTGTCAGATTTGTTTTTTGAGTTCCAAACAAAAGCGTTTGAATGGATTACACAAAGGGATCGGGACTTGGGCACAGATTGGGCGAGCTGGCTGTCGAACCCAACGGTTTCGTAATCTGTCAAATCGGTAGAAGGAGGAGGATTGGTGCTGCAGGCCAGAAGGGCTTTTGATCGGTGCTTCGTTCGGCTCGGACTTTGTCCGGTTCTTTCCCTTTTCCCCTAAGGTTGGTGTTAAGTTTGTCTGTAAGTCTGTTCCTCGCAGACCTTCTTAAATCTTATTGTAGATTTTTTTTGAGAGGGTGATTCCTCTTTTTCCTGTTCGTGTTGTGGTGTTTGTAATTCCCTTTTGTTTTGGTCGGTAATAAAAAGTCTTGGTTGTTGTTCAAAAAAAAAACTGAAATATATAAAAAAATATTTACTGTATAAAATATAATATAAATCTAATTTATAATATAATATATATAATACGTAAAACTTTTAAAATTATGACTTATAAAATAAAACACATAAATCTAAAAAATGAATTACAAAAATTTAACAAAAGATATGGTATAAATTAATAGTATTAAAGTAAATTTGATGGTTTACTGTGCATAAAACCATTTTTAGGTCATATTGGCCTTTTTAGCAATAGGCATGAGTATTAACCAACAGATTATGATTGATTTTGGATATCTCCTAATAGTCTAGAAGATATTCCCATATCTTATAATAGTCTAGAAGATAATCCCATATCTCATGTTTATCTAGTTACCATGTTTATCTTTTTGTAAAGTATATATAGAGGCTTAAGGGGCCGTTTGGTTCGCAGAATGATTTCTGAATGAATGGAATCTGTCTAAGGAATTGGAATCTGGAAGGAATTGGAATGAAATGTTATCAGGTTTGATCAAGTGTTTGGTTGACAGGAATGAAATGTAAATAGTCAAATGAATTGGAATATGTCTGTTTGGTTTGCAAAGGAATTGGAATGAAATTGTGAAAAATGACAAAAATACCCTTTTATTTATTTTTATTTTTTAAAATGCCGAGAGAGAGGAAGGAGAGGAGAGAGAGAGAGAGAGGAGAGAGGAGAGAGAGAGGAGAGAGAAAGAGGAGAGAGAGAGGAGAGAGAGAGGAGAGAGAAAGGAGAGGGAGATGAGAGAGAGGAGAAAGAGAGAGGAGAGAGAGAGGATAGGAGAGAGAGAGAGAGAGAAATGAGAGAGAGAGGGAGGAGAGAGAGAGGAGAAAGAGATAGGAGAGATAAGAGAGAGAGAGAGAGGAGAGAGAAAGGAGAGAGGAGAGGGTTTTTAGAAGCGGCTAGGATTTTTAGAAAAGGTAAGGAGGGTATTTGTGTCATTTAAAGAAGGAATGACCAAATCCATGATTAAAGGAATTCATGGAATTCAATTCCATTCCATTGGTAACCAAACAGCATGATGGAATTTGGTCAATGGAATTGACCATTCCAATTCCATCAGATTCCGGCGGAATCCAGCGAACCAAACGCCCCCTTAGGGTCTTCTATATTGGATAAGGGAAAATACCAAGATTAATATGGTATCAGAGCATTCCCTACTACCCTCTTGACCCTAATAAAAACTCGTTCAAGATGACGGGTACCGATCCAACTCACCACCTCCTCCATCTTCGGTTTACCACCCCGCTCTTACAGTTTCAAATATTAGAACATTCATCCCCATCACCCTTCAAATTGACAAAGTCCAATACACCTCCTGGGCAAAACTTTTTAAGATTCATGCCACAACCTTTCAAGTTTTAGATCATATCATCCCCCCAAAAGACACATCCGTCGAAACTGCCCTATGGGCATGTCTCGATGCCATTGTGCAACAATGGATATGGGACGATCACTTCCGATCTTCTTCAAACCATTCTTGAACCAAACTCCACAGCCCAACAAGCTTGGAACCGTCTCTGAGATATTTTCCAAGATAATAAGCATTCTCGTACTGTTTATCTGGAAAACCAATTTTCCCACATTCAACAAACAAACTTTCCTTCTATTTCAGCATATTTCCAACAACTTAAAGTTCTATCGGATCAATTAGCCAATGTTGGGGCTCCGGTTTTTAATCAACGTTTGGTGCTACAGTTAGTCGCCGGTCTCTCGGAATCATATGATGGTATCACCACCATCATTCAACAGTCTGATCCATTTCCAGATTTCCATCGTACCCATAATATGCTTACTTTGGAGGAATCTCGAAAGGCCAAACAAGCCTCCACGACTTCGGCTTCTCAACACATAACTTTAGTGACACCAGCCCCGCAGGAACAGTCCTTTCGACCAACTTATGATCACCTGTATCGGCCTTCCGAGCAACCATTGTATCGTCCTCCTTATCGTGGTCGTAGTCGTGGTTATTGTGGTCGGGGAGGTCTCTTTAACCGACCAGACCGGTTTTATCTCCTAGACCGCAATGGCAGTATCCAAATACATACCGGCAGTGGCAGCAACCGTCATGGCATGCACCACCGTGCCCGTATCCTACGTCAAATCCTCCTTGACAACCATCGCATGGAAGATTCTCCCAGCTAGATCCTTCGAGTTCTCCACGACCACCACATGCCTATCATGCCGAGAATCAGTCACAATATGCACCCACGGATATTGAGTCGGCTTTACACACGATGACTTTACAACCACCAGATGATCAGTGGTATTTTGATACAGGAGCGACATCTCATATGAACTCGGATCAAGGTAAAATTTCCCATATTTCTAATATGCCATCAACTCCCTATATTATTGTTGGTAATGGTCATACACTACTAGTTACGACAACAGGTACCACCTCTCTTCCTTTTTCTTCTTTCAAACTCAATAATGTTCTCGTGGTACCCAAACCTTGTTAAAAACCTTGTTTATGTACGTCAATTCACCAAAGACAATTCCGTCTCTATTGAGTTTGATCCATTCAGTTTTTCTGTGAAGGACCTAATGCAGGGAACCGTCCTCATGAGATGTGACAGTCAAGGTGATCTTTACCCTCTTCTACCAAGTCCGAAACAGACTCCTTTCGCTTTTTCAGTTGTTTCTTTGTCACGTTGGCATAATTGGTTGGGAGATCCAGACATAATATTTTGAGCAATCTTATTTCTAGTGGTTTAATTTCGAGTTTGAAACATTCTTTTTCATGTGTTTGTCATTCATGTCAATTGGGTAAACAAAACCGATTACCGTTTTTTGATTCATAGTCATCGACTACTAAACCGTTTGAAATTATCCATAGTGACATATGGACTTCTCCTATATTAAGTTCAAGTGGTTATAGGTATTATGTATTGTTCTTGGATGATTTTACCAATTTTGTATGGACTTTTCCACTTGCGTATAAGTCACAAACTTTTTCAATATTTCAACGGTTTAGAGCTTATGTCCGTACGCAATTCGAATGTGATATCAAACAGTTCCAATGTGACAACGAACGAGAATATGATAATACTCCGTTTCATAATTTATGTTCTGATCATGGCATTCATATCCGTTTTTCATGTCCGTATACTTCACCTAAAAACGGAAAGACTGAACATAAACTCTAAACTTTAAATAAGATTGCTCGAACTCTCTTTCTTCACTCACATGCTCCATCCAAATTTTGGCCATACGCCCTCCAAACCGCAACCTATCTCCATAATATTCTCCTAAATAAACAACTCTTATACAACTGTCCTACCACGTGTCTTTATAACAAAACTCCAACCTATTCACATCTCCAAGTATTTGGGTGTCTATGTTTCTCGCACCATCCCGCATCCACTATTCACAAACTTGAATCTCGCTCTCGGTCGTGCGTCTTCATGGGATATCCACAAAACCATCGTGGGTATCATTGTTTTGACATGACCTCTAATCGGTTTATCATCTCCCGACACGTCATTTTTTACTAAATGGTTTTCCCTTTTTCCCATTCGCCCTCTTCGTCTAGCGATTACGATTTCTTGGACACACCATCTCTTCACCCTATATTTCATCAGCCTATGCCTCCATATACTTCCTCTGCCCCGACCTCCCTACCGCCTCATGGTTCGTCATCGACAACCTCTATCTCATCACCACCTTCATCCACCTCGATACCCACCACCTCGCCTACATCGATTCACACTCGTTCCACTTCATCGTCTGTTCCAGCCTCTATTCCCATCCATATTGCTACTCCTCCACCTACCCATCCAATGAAAACCCGAAGTAAAGCGGGTATCACCAAACCGAATCCTCTCCACATAACCGGTCCCTCTATTTCTCCACTCCCTTTGTCTCATCTAGATGCCCTTCATGACCGTAATTGGGCCAGTGCTATGAAAGATGAGTTTGATGCGCTTCTTAAAAATGAAACTTGGGAACTTGTACCTTAACTTTCGACGGTTAATGTTATACGTTGCATGTGGGTATTTACACATAAATTCCTATCTAACGGGGTACTCGAGTGCCATAAGGCTCGACTTGTTGTCAATGGCATGTCACAACAGATTCGGGTAGATTGTCACGAGACTTTTAGTCCGGTGGTTAAACCAGCAACGATCCGCACATTTCTCAACCTTGCTCTTTCTAAAAAGTGGGGTATCCACCAGCTTGATGTTAAGAATGCTTTCCTCCATGTACACTTTGACGAAACCATTTCCAAGCATCAAGCTCCTCGTGTGTGGTACAATCGGTTTGCTACTTTTATTTCTACTATTGGATTTTCTCACAGTTGCTCTGATAACTCATTATTTATTTACCGAAGGGGCAACGATATGGTTTATTTGTTATTATACGTCGATGATATTGTCTTAACTGCCTCATCAGATATGCTCCAAAAAGATATCATCTCTCGTTTGAGCTCGGAGTTTGCTATGAAAGACCTTGGTACACTCCATTATTTTTTGGGTATTAAAGTCGATCATAACAAAGATGGCCTCTTTCTTTCTCAGTCCAAGTATGCTTCTGAGATATTGACACGTGCTAACATGTCATCGTTTAATCCCACACACACCCCGGTGGTCATCGGGACCTCCTGTTACTGATCCTACTTTATATCGAAGTTTGGTCGGTGCTCTTCAATACTTGACTTTTACATGTCCAGACATCTCTTACGCAGTCCAACAGGTTCATCTCTTTATGCATGATCCACGAGAATCTCATTTTCAAGCATTACGGCGTATATTACGCTATATTAGAGGCACTTTACATCTCGGACTCCAGTTAACCCCTTTAAACATGTCGACACTTGTGGCATACACCGATGCCATTTGAGCCGGTTGTCCCGATACTCGCCGATCCACATCGGGTTATTGTGTCTTCCTCGGTGATTCTCTCCTGTCATGGTCTTCAAAGCGCCATGCAACTATTTCCCACTCCAGTGCGGAGGCAGAATATAGAACAATTGTTCCTCGCAGTCACAGGTTACAGGTTGCTGTGTGCTCGAATTTAGTCGCCGGTCGCAAGTAGGATGAAGAAGTCTGAGGAGATACGGGGTCTGTTCGAGTCTTATGTTTTGTATCCTGCTGTAGGTGGGTTTGCTCCTCACAAACTTGGCGGTAATACTCCGTGTGTAGGGTGATCTTGATATGATACTGTACCGTCTTGGGTTCGTCTATGCTTTGGTCGTTCTATTGGGGTTGTAACATATAGGCCTTGTCCTAAACTCATTGTAATCTTTTGGTTGTAGTAATTTATTGTTATTGCTGTTCAAAAAAAAGAATATAGAACAGTTGCAAACGTTGTGGCTGAGATATGTTGGTTACGTAACCTACTTGAGCTCCATTATCCCATCTTAAAGGCGACCTTGGTCTATTGTGACAATATCAACGCCATTTTATCTTTCGGGGAACCTGGTCCAGCACCAACGCACTAAACATGTGGAGATTGATATTCATTTCATCCGAGAAAAGGTGGCACGAGGTCAAGTACGTATTCTTCATGTGCCATCCCGTTACTAGTTCGCTGATATTTTCACAAAAGGACTTCCACGAGTTTTGTTTGAAGAGTTTCGATCTAGTCTCAACCTTCGAGGATCCCTGACTTCGACTGCGGGGGGTATTAACCAACAGATTGTGATTGATTTTAGATATCTCCTAATAGTCTAGAAGATATTCTCATATCTCATAATTGTCTAGAAGATAATCCCATATCTCATGTTTATCTAGTTACCATGTTTATCTTTTTGTAAAGTATATATAGAGGCTTAGGGTCTTCTGTATTGGACAAGGGAAAATACCAAGATTAATAATGGGATTGGAGCGGGGATGAGACGGGGACCTCAATCCCCATCCCCATCCCCAATCCCTCATCTTCATCCCCGTCGGGGAATATGATCACATCCTTATCCCTATCCCCAACAGGGAAAGGAGGATTCTCTCCCGTTTATTTAAGCTATTTAAATCAAATATATAAGACACCATACATGTTTAAATCTCACATATTTTCAATAAACCTAAAATCGGGAAAAAAATAATTTAATACAAAATAATCACAACATCATATAATAATTAATAACCTAAAACCAAAAAAAAATTCAACCTAATCCAAGGGAAAAAACTTAACGTCACACGTACTAAAAGATATCGAGTAATATCCAAAACCATATCGAGTAATTGTATTTTGATTTGACATCCAAAATACATACTAACATCTAAAAAAGAACAATTTTATTCTAAACTTAGTTAGGAAATAGGAAATTATGAATTACCAATTTAGTTTAAATAAATAATATATATTTAATTAGTAATTAAAATATATAACAGGGATGGGGCAGGGCGAGGAGTGTAATACCCGTCCCCATCCCCAGTTTGAGACAAATGTGTATTCACATCCCCGTCCCCGTCCCCGGTAGTTTAGCGGGGAATTCTCATACCTGACTGGAACGGTGGATCAAGTTTCCCGGCGGATCAGAGCCCATTCCCATGCCTATTTAGCAACAATAATATAAGAAGCTCGTTTTTTGAACTTGATGTAGCTTTTATAAACTAATTATACAATAAATTAATTCAAGTGACATTTAATAAATTCTAAAAACTTTTTCTTACCTTTTTCCCATTATGTTCCATTTGATTTTTTTTTGGTTAATGCATGTTTTTATTTTATATCGTAAATTAAATTATCAACTAATTTTATCAAACATAATTAAGGGGTCGTTTGCCAAACACTCATCGGATAAGCACTTACCGGCAAAAGCACCACCATAACTTACCTTATCAGGTAATATTCTTGGCCACCAAAATGGATTGTTGGTAAGCGATTTTTACCTGGTAAATGCTTACCAGGTAAAAGTTTTCTCCATCATTTATCGGGTAAAAGTCTTCTTCATCACTTACCGAGTAAGGTTCACGGTCCTTGCTATATCTCTTATCGAATAAGATTCTAAGTACTTGTCATGCTCATCTCAAAAGTAAGTGACTAAGCATTTGGTAAACAAACCATAACTTGTTTATTTTATTAGTTAACAACTACTAATAATAACCTTTTTTTTTGTACTTTTCTTGCCACCTTATCTCCAACTCATCAATATAAAACTCACATAAAAGTCTACAATGATAGTTCTTTTAAGAACCCTTTTTTTTAGGTCCCATGTATTTTTTCAACTTCAATAATTACTATTTTTAAATAAATATTTGATCTAAATACCAATTATAAAGTCAAGACTAGCAAATTTATCACTTTAGAACAACTTCAAGGTAAGAACCAAGGTTCTTGTAAAAAAACTTAAAGGTGTAAGGTTTTATAAGAACTATCCACAATGATAGTTCTATAAGTTACTTCACTTTTTACTTATAAGAAATGTGCAATGAAAATGCTCTTATAAGAACCTATTTTGTTGCCATATACTTCTAAGAGCAACTCCAATCTTGACACCAAATAAAACACCAAAAACACCAAATTTGGTGGGCCCATCAACATAAAAAAAACTCAACTTCAACAATCCTTAAAAAAAACACCAAATTTATGGACCCCACATTAAAATAACATATTTTATTTACTTTTATAATTTATTTGTAATTATGAAATGAATATTACATTAAAATAAAGGAAAAGAAAAAGGAATAAAGTGATTGTTCTGGGCCCTCATTAAAATGCCGGTCAAAATAACCCCAGCATATTTGCCGTTCAAAAATCTTGGCCGGCAAAAGTTTTTAATATATAGCGGCAAGTTGGAGTTTGTTCTCCGACATATTTGTCATTATGCCGGATGATTGGAGATGCTCTAACCCACTAAAAGAAAATAAAAACCTAAATGAAAGTCCACAATAGTACTTCTTATAAGAACTTGTTATGTACGCGGGTTGGGTTGGACGGTTTTTGGCAATTTTACAACCTTACCCAATTATGACGGTTTGAAAAATCTCAACCCAACCCAACCCATTCAAAAGTATAACCCAACCCAACCCTTGCGGGTTAGGACGAGTTGGGTTGGGTTGACGGGTTAGTAATCTACAAAAATTTGTCGATTGAAATACGATAAATAATACTAAAAGTATTCTCAAGAAAGTTATAAGTTATTATATTACAATCATCAAAATAGGCAAATAATATATCAAAATCCATAAGTCTTAGAATTAAACTTCAAAAGTCTAAATGATAGCAACCGATTCAAATCCTTAATCAAACACGACCTTCTTGGACCTCTCTGACCCCAATGATGCATTCTCCTTGAGTTTGTCTACAATTAAAAAACAAATCAAATAAAAGTAGCAGTAGGCTCAAATTCATACAAATCAAATAAAAGTCGCAGTTGGCAACAAGATTAATATATATCAGTATAATGGATCTATACCTGTCGTGTGAAATTGTGAATCATGTAGTGTGAAATTGTGAACCATGGATTTGTACCTGTAGCAGCGGCAGTAGGTGGAAGCAGTACAAACCACAAAAATCTAACAAACCGTACAAACCGGTGTTTTCATTGTTTAATTGAATGAAATTGTTTTATGAAAATGTTTAATATGATGAATTTGTTTTATATAATTCTTTTCTTGATGATATTGTTTCATATATTTCTATTTATATGTAATAATGAAATTGTTTAATCTATTTTTGCATTATGATGAAACTTTTTCATGTATTCTTGATTAACCAACTCTCATATATTCTTGACAAAATTGTTTTATATATTATTGATTAATCAACCCTCATAATTAATAAAAAGTAAAAAAAAATTATGATTGATTGAATTCGACTTGTACTATTTGTTAGATTTCTATTGTTTGTAAAATAATCTAACCCAATACAATTAATCTCCAAAAATAAACATTTACATTTGAAAGACAATATTTATTTTAGGGGTCGTTTACCAAACGCTTACCCGGGTAAGTGCTTACCAAGTCATATTACCTTATTGATGAATATGACAATGACCAAAAATCTTACCCGGTAAGAGCTAAGGTAAGGACCAATAGTCTTACCCTTGTAAATGATGGCGAAGACTCTTACCACAGTTAGTGCTTACCGGGAAAATTGTTGTATACGATACTGTTTTGGTGGACTAAAATCTTACCCGGTAAGTAAATGATAGTAACCACAAGGTTTTGTGGTGTAGCGGTAATCACCTGGGGAGTTCATAGCGCTCAACCCGGGATCGATTCCCTGCATTCGCAACTTTGTGGCCACTGGGTATAACCTCAGGGCTGCATGCTTTAGCAGTTGGTTTCATTGCCAAGAGATTAGTCTGGGCCAAAGGCCCATGACACCCTTTACGAAAAAAAAGTAAATGATAGCGTTAAATTTTACCGGTAAGCGTTTATTGGGAAAATTGTTGCATACAATATCGTTTTGGTGGACTAAAATCTTATCCGCTAAGTAAGTGATAGTGTTAAATTTTATTGGTAAGCGCTTATTCGGATAAGGATTTGGTAAACGACCCCTGGTGCTCTTTTGAAACTAGTCGAGTATTTTATCAAAAACTAGTTTTTCGGAGCGCAACGTATACTTGCAGGTGGTTCACGCGCTGATGAGGTGCGCTGCATTTGGCGTTCGACGGTAAGAAACACCACGTGGGGTTCAACGGAACCATTAATGATTGACATGGCAACATGATTGAGGAACGCCACGCGCTGCTAAAATTGTGTGTGCCGGCCACGGGATCGTCGTCACGCAATCGAGATGGTCAGCAGCACTCACCACCTTTGCCAATTATTCTTCATTCTTATTATTTCTATTTTCCTACTCACCCTAAAAAAGTTCTAACGTCATGATACAATATTTATATTTTTAAATTATGATAGATTTTGTATAAGCTCGCATTTGTAATTTATATGAGATGATGAACGGTTTGTCCCCAATATTTTATTTAGAGTTAAATACAAATTTGGTCCATGTGGTTTACAAATATTAACGGCTAAGGTCCCTCAAAGATTTATTTAACGGTCAACGTTCCTCAACTATACATTTCATAACAGGTAGAGTCCATGTTACTAACACCGTTAATTAACGTCTATTTAAGAGACGGTAAATTTGTCCATTCACCTATTCTAGGTTTAGTAACATATATGGTCCCTCCTAAAATCAAGGATTAAAAAACCCTTCATTACTTGCCGCCTAATCAAATAAAAAACCCTTAGGGTGCGTTTGGTTTGCTGGATTAGAACATAATGGATTGGATTTCGAGTAAGGATTTGGATTTGAAGGGATTTGGATTTAGGGGGATTTGAAATTATGGCTCATTGCAAAGGAATTCCAAATCCATCAAGTAAATGATTTTAAAGAGGTAAAAGGATTTCAAAACCGGTCAACGAATTCCATTCCTGCAAACCAAACACAGGATTGGAATGGATTTGAAATCCAAATCCCTCCAAATCCATTCCAATCCCGCAAACCAAACGTGCAGTTAGAAGATGCGAGTAAACATACTTCACGATCGTTCTCTTCAATCCTTCATCTAATCAGTGTGTTCATGGTTGATTTCTTCGTCTGATCAGTGGGTTTTCTTCATCAATCTCTTTGATCTCTCCACGTTTTGATATATCTTCAATGGTGCGCACACAGTGGCTTGTTCGAAAGGGATCAGAAGGGGATACGGTATATCTTGAAGTATATGGTATGTGAAGATTTTACTTTTTAAGTTTTGATATTTTTCCTTTTAAGTTTTAAATTCACATTGAAAATATCTACTTGAAACCATTATTCATACCATATATTTCACAATGGTTTTTTCACGTGATGAGTTTCCTTTTGAAGTTGCATTTTTCTATGTAATATTGACTATAAAACAATGTTTTCAACAGATTATTATCCGACATTACTTAGCTTGAAGATACATCATGGGGGGGGGGTGTTCACCAAGGCTCTTGGTAGAAAATATATAAATGGTAAGATTGATATTTTTGACCTAGTAGATACAAATGAGTTTTCTATACATGAGTTGCAGGCAATGTTGCAAGAGATTGGGTATAGGAAACAGTTACCAATATCTTATCATTTTAGAGTTCCTAATCTAGACTTGGATTTTGGTCTGAAAGCTTTACAAAATGATGCGGATGTGTTAAATCTTTTGAAATACTTTCCTGGATGTAAAATATTTGATATATATACCGAGCACGATGATACAAAGTTGAACGAAAACAATGTTCACGAATATGTTGATGGATTGAGTGAGGGAGAGTATGCTGAAATGTTTACCGATGCTTTTGCTCCATTTTGGGAACCTGTCTGCTATGAAAAAACAGATACACGTGCTGAAGATGAGAAATCAGATAGTGAAAGCAGTAAAGATAGTGACTTCATGGTTGAATCCCATAATCTGGTTGATGATATTGATGTAGACATGAAGACCTTTAGATTAAACACTGATCTAGATGTAGAATGGGTTGGGAAGAATGATTTGATGATTGTAAGCTCTAATGTTGATGGGGATGCAAATACAATTAACCTGGAAGATTTTGAGAGCAATTCAGATGAAAATGATTTAGAGAAAGATAGGAAAAAACAATTGAAGAACCTGAGAAGGAATAAGGTAGATGTTGGTGGGAGTGAGAGGTGTTTTGCTCCTTTCTTTGTTGGTAAAATATTTGGGAATAAACATGAAGTAAAAAAATTGATTGACCTCCATGCAATAGAGACCCAAAGACAAATTTATGTAATTAAGAATGACAAGGTGAGGATAAGGGCTGTATGTGGAGGAATCCTTCCTGACATGAATGAAACAATTGATGTTGATGTGTCTAGTAAAGGTAAAAAGGTTAAGGAAAGTGGGTCATCTTGTCCTTGGGTCTTACATGTATCTAGGGGTAAATATGATGATACATGGATGGTCAAAACCTATGTGGAGACACATAAATGTCTTCAAACTAGGTATGTAAGAGCTTGTACATCTAATTTCTTGGCTCAAGATCTTTCAGAAACCATACTTCATAACCTAACTATCCCCATTAAAGCCATTCACACAGAGATGCAGAGAAAATATTCATGCGAGTTTCACACCAGAAGTCCTTTAGAGCAAAAATTATGGCACAAACTAAGCTTCAAGGAGATTATGTTGAGCAGTACAATGTTTTAAGAGATTACTTACTTGAACTACAAAGGACAAACATAGACACTACAGTCAAGCTAGAAGTTGAAAGTGAGGCAAATCCAACAATTGACACAAGGAGATTCAAGAGAGTCTATGTGTGTTTAGGTGCTTTAAAGAAGGGATTCAAAGCAGGGTTGAGAGATTTTCTTGGCCTTGATGGTTGCTTCATGAAAGGACCATTTCCTGGTCAAATACTTATCGCTGTTGGGATTGATGCTAACAATGGTATATACCCAGTTGCATATGCCATTGTTGAGGTAGAAACCATAAATTCTTGGACATGGTTTCTAGAATGTCTTGGAGATGACTTGGATCTCAACACAAATTCCAACTTCACATTCATATCTGACAGGCAAAAGGTTTGTCTAACATTTTACTTTTTTTACTTCATTAAATCTTCTATATCACAGTCATACAACATTTTATATTACATTTTTTTTACTTTTGCATCCCTTTAGATATGGTCTACTTCTATATCACAGTTATACAACATTTCTACCATCACTTAGTTTTGTCTCTATGTACTTTTAGATATGGTTTGCTTTTATTACTTTTGACATCACTTACTTTTGTCTAATTCAATGATTCTTCCTTCTTTATCACATTTAAAAAAAAAATTGTATGCCATTCGTTCTAAAAACAATTTTCTGTTTTTCTTTTGAAGTTAAAGTAGTAAAACAATACACTACCTGCTGCTACATTGTAAAACAGTAACCAAAATATGAAGCAGTACACTACCTGATGCATCACTTACTTTTGCCATCACTTACTTTTGCCTAGCCTTTGAGGTCTATATCTAGCCTTTATGTTCCCATCACTTTCTTCACTCTAGATAGGGTTTACTTTATTACTTTTGTCTAATTCAATGATTTAAAAAAAAAATTGTATGTCATACGTATGAAGTAAACAATTTTCTGTTTTTCTTTTGAGAAAAAAATCTTTATGCTCCCAATCACTTTCTTTACTTTTTAGTTCCTTTACTATTGCAAGTATTTTCTATCTGGTCTAACCTTTTAGTTTCTTTATTATGTTTGTGCACCGTAGGGGATAGTTCCTGCAATTTCGAAGGTATTCCCTTATGCAGAACACCGATTTTGCCTACGACACATCCATGAAAACATGAAACATACTTGGAAGGGGAAATTGTATAAAGATCACTTATGGATGTCTGCAACTGCAACAACTGTCCCACAGTTTGACAAGGAGATGGATAAGGTTAAAAACTTGATCTTGGATTATATGAGTGGTTGAAGAAGATTCCCCCACATCACTGGGCTAGATCTCATTTCACAGGCAAGAGTTAGCATTTTATTATATTTATTTGTTAATTGATATTTATGCTCTTTATAATTTTTGTTTGTTGTGCATTTATAGGAAGAAGTCACACGGATGTTGTGTTGAACAACATTTGTGAAGTATTCAACAAACAACTAGTTGATGGAAGGGTGTGACACCCTAAAACTTAGAGTAATTTAAAATTTGAAAAATTGGCAATATAAAGTTTGTATTTGGAATAAACCACCCAAAATGGGTAAATGTATAAGGCATTTACAAAAATCTGTGAACGAAATGAAAATTGACAACAAACTAATCTAGACATAAACTATCGAGATTACATCGGTTGTCAACCCAAATATCACCAAAAGATGGAACTAAATCAAATGCCTCACACACCAAATACTAGCCAACACAAAAATGCTTCACGGCTATACTCGTCTCTCAAGCCTTTGGCAACCCACCGCTAAAGGAACCTGTTATACACATCATTTGAGAAAAAGTGTTAGGCTTAAAGTCTAGTGAGAACATACAGTTTATAATTTAAAGAAATACAAACAATTGTAATAAAAGGAAATCTTTGCAAGAGAATTGAGTTTATAATTTAAATCTTTGTCGTATAAGGACCGTTCGGTCCAAAATTCATCTTGTGATGACGGGAGATACCCGATTTACCAAGGAGTGTAGCGGAACACCGAGTAGGATACAATTCCGAGTTATGAGCTAAATACTTGGAATCCATGGCCACGAACAACGCCGGTCCGTACTAAGATGTGGGGGAGGGTACCCGAGGAAACCAAGTCATACTCGTTCACTAGGTCCCACATAACCGTACCAAAGGCCTCCGAGGGTCAAATGCATCCATAGCTACAATAGGGATAAACATCCCAAAAATATATATAAGCCGACTTAATACCTAGGGATCCACTAGTAATAGTCTAGACTTATCACAATTACATTTGTGACTAACCAAAGCTAAACATATAGCTTCCAACAACATTACTTCCCAAAATGCATTTTCCAAATTTAACTGTTGATAAGAATAAAAATCATAAAATGAGATTATACATAATCTTTCAAGTACTTCACCATAAATGTGTAAGAATACATTATTTTAACATATATCAAAAGAAATCCTTCATTTTAACAAAACTTAACAAGAACCCTAAAATCTCCTAAAAACTCAAGTTAGGTCAAAATATGATTATTGAAATTCCAAAATCAAGGAGGTTTATAGGAGTTCAAAATATGAGTTTTGACATGTATAAAGTTTAGAAAAGATAGTAGGAACTCACCAAGTGGGTTTTTGAAGAAAACCCAAAACCCTATTTAAACCTTTGGGGAAGATGACAATGGAGGAGATGATACAAAGCTTCCTACTTGAACCCTTGGATGAGAAATGATACAACACTTGGAAACCAAGATGGATTTACTTGAAGGATCTTGAAGAACAATAAATGCCCTAAAAATCGCCAAATGAGAGAGAGTTTGAGGTTGGTGAAGAGAGTTATGAGAAATGAATGAGAAAAGAGGTCATTTAATTCCACTGCACCCCGCTCGCGACCTTGCCACGCGATAGTGACATTGTCACTATCGCGAGTCACTCTCGCGCGGTTTGTACCGAGAGTTCGGTACCTCTCCGGAGATTGTGCCCCGCGATAGTGACACATGTCACTATCGCGAGTCACTCTCGCGCCACATGTACCGAAGCCCAAAAATCACCAAAATCCTAGAATTTCGCATGGGTCGATTTAAGGTTCGAAAGTACGTCACATTTCGCCCAAAAAGATACATGGAAGACAGATAAAAGACCAACGAAGGACGGATTCTTACATTGCGAAAATACCGGGTGTTACAATACTCCCCAACTTGGAAATGATTTTGTCCTCGAAATCTTGATCACACGAACAGGTGAGGGTATCTTCGCTTCATGTCCTCCTCGGCTTCCCATGTCACATTGGCCCCACGATGATGCCTCCACTGCACCTTGACCATAGTGACCTCCTTGTGACGCAATTTCTTAGACTTCCTCTCTAGGGATGGTGATTTGACCCGACCCGTTGGGGAACCCGGTTCATCCGACCCGGCCGGGGCCGGGGAATACCTGCAAAACCGGGGCCGGGGACCGGGGCCGGGTATACCCGGTACTCTCAAACCGGGGCCGGGGCCGGGTAACCTACCCCCCGACCCGCCCGGTACCCGGATATATTTTATAAATATTTTTAAATATATATATATATTAATAATCCTATATTCCTATTAGTTTTTCCAAATTAGTGTTAATGTTTTGTAATTGTTCGTGAATGTCAAAAAATAGTGGTGTTGGATGATGTGGTTTACTATGTCAAAACAACTCAAAAAACAGTTCCAAACTTGCAAAAAAAAAAACAATACAAAAACCAACCAAAAAAATGTCAATAAATTATATATTATATATTGTATATAAACTCAATAAATTATATTACATCATATAAAAAATGTCATTTTTTTTTAAAAAACCGGGTCCAACCGGGTACGGGAGCCGGGGTTGACCGGGTATTGACCGGGGCCGGGTAGTCAATCCCCGTACCCGCCGGGGGCCGGGGCCAAGCTTACTAAACCGGGGCCGGGCTGGGTAAGGGGATCCCCGCCCCAAACCCGCCCCGTTGCCATCCCTATTCCTCTCTAGGATAGCGTCGGGTTCTTCAACACAACGGTTACCTTCGTCCACTCTTAACTCGGAGAGAGTAATGACGCTTTCTTCATCCGCCAAACATTTCCGAAGGTAACATATATGGAACATGTTGTGGATTATGCTCAACTCCGGCGGCAGTTCCAATTGGTAGGCTTGCAAACCCACCCGCTTAAGCACTTTGAAAGTTCCAAGGAAACGGGGACTCAACTTCCCACGTTTTCCGAACCTGATAATGCCCTTCCATGGCGATACCTTAAGCATCACGCGGTCACCCACTTGAAACTCCATCAGCCGCCTCTTCTTATCGGCATAGCTCTTTTGCCGATCTTGAGCCGCTTTCAAACAATCCCGAATGCCCTTAACTTTATCGGCCGTCTCTTGCACAATTTTGGGCCCGACGAATTGCTTCTCTCCTGCTTCTAGCCAACACACGGGAGTTCTGCACTTCCGCCCGTACAACGCCTCAAATGGTGACATCCCAATACTCGAGTGGTAGCTATTGTTGTAAGCAAACTCCACCAAAGGTAGGTGAGAGTCCCAACTACCCCCGAAATCGATGACACAAGACCTTAGAATGTCTTCAAGCGTTTGGATCGTTCTCTCGCTCTGTCCATCGGTTTGTGGATGGTAAGTTGTACTCAACTTTACTTGCGTACCTAGCTCCTTTTGAAAACCATCCCAAAAGTTCGAAGTGAACCGACTGTCGTGATCCGACACGATCGATAAAGGTACCCCATGCCTTGAGACCACTTCATCGATGTAGAGTTTTGCTAACTTGTCCATGGGTAAGGTCTCGCTCATAGCTAAAAAGTGAGCGCTTTTAGTCAATCTATCGACTACTACCCAAATGGTATCGTGACCTCGAAGAGTTTTAGGCAACTTCGTCACGAAGTCCAAATTAATAAGCTCCCACTTCCACTCGGGGATCTCTAAGGATTGTAGACTCCCATACGGTCGTTGATGATCAGCCTTTACTTGCGAGCAAGTCACACAACGCTCCACGTAACGCGCCACATCAAGCTTCATTACTGGCCAACAATAATGCAACTTCAAGTCCCGATACATTTTTGTACTCCCCGGATGAATGAAATACTTGGACTTATGGGCTTCCTCAAGAAGTAGCTCACGGTTACCCCCAATCTTGGGTACCCACACACGGCCATTAAACAGTTTTATCCCACGGTTATCTTTCGTTAAGAGCAGCCGTTGTTTGGTCATCACCTCAACCTTAAGATTTTCTTCCAACAACGCTTCCACTTGAGATGCCTTGATCTTCTCAACAAGACTTGACATTAGCTCGATTCTCGAAAGGGTAGCCCGAATACTTCCGCTATAGTCCTTTCGACTCAACGCATCGGCTACTACGATAGCCTTACCAGGATGGTAAAGCAACTCACAATCGTAATCCTTGAGCAATTCGAACCACCACCTTTGCCTCATGTTTAGCTCTTTTTGATCGAAGACATACTTCAGGCTCTTATGATCCGTGTAGAGTGTACATTTCGTGCCATAGAGGTAGTGTCGCCAAAGATTCAAGGCGAACACCACTGCTGCTAACTCCAAATCGTGGGTAGGATAATTCTTCTCATGAATTTTAAGTTGCCTCGAGGCGTAAGCGATCACCTTGCCTCTCTGCATCAACACACATCCTAAACCCATTTTCGAAGCGTCGCTATAGACCACAAAATCTTCCGACCCTTCAGGTAGCGACAAGATTGGAGCTTCACACAACTTCCTTTGTAGGATCCGGAACGCCTTCTCTTGCGTTTCGGTCCATTCGAACTTCACATTCTTCTGAGTTAAGGCTGTCAAGGAAGAAACGATCTTTGAGAAGTCTTGTATAAATCTCCGGTAATATCCCGCCAAAGCCAAGAAACTTCGGATTTCGGACGAACTCTTAAGAGGCTCCTAATTCATCATAGCTTCGATTTTGGAGGGGTCCACTTTCACTCCGTCTCGAGTGACAACGTGACCCAAGAATTTCACCTCCTCAAGCCAAAAGTCGCACTTAGAAAACTTGGCGTACAATCTTTCTTTTCTTAACACTTCTAGAACCTTACGAAGATGTTGCTCGTGTTCTAACTCGCTCTTGGAATATACGAGTATGTCATCAATGAATACGATGACCGACTTGTCGAGGAATGGTCGACACACCCTATTCATCAAATCCGTAAACACCGCCGGTGCGTTCGTTAGGCCAAATGGCATTACGAGGAATTCGTAATGGCCATAACGCGTTCTAAATGCCGTTTTCAAAACGTCTTCTTCCCTCACCTTTACTTGGTGGTAACCTGAGCGTAAGTCGATCTTGGAAAAACATCTCGCTCTTTGGAGTTGATCGAACAAGTCGTCTATCCTTGGAAGCGAGTACTTGTTCTTCACTGTTGTTTTGTTCAACTCACGATGATCGATGCACATTCTCATCGTGCCATCCTTCTTCTTGACAAACAAGACCGGATCTCCCCAAGGCGATGAGCTCGGTCTTATGAAACCTTTCTCCAAAAGCTCTTGGAGTTGAGCCATCATTTCTTGCATCTCTGATGGCGCCAACCGGTAAGGAGCTCGAGCAATAGGAGTCGTTCCCGACACGAGATCAATTCGAAACTCCACTTGACGATCGAGTGGTAACCCGGGCAAGTCATCTGGAAAGACATCGGGAAACTCACGCACAATCTTCACATCTTCAAGCTTCAACTTCTCGAGTTTGGCGTCGATCACGTAGTCTAGGAAGGACGAGCATCCTTTCACCAAGCACTTGCGCGCCTTAGCCATGGTAATGATTGCCACATCACCCTTCCTCTTCTCCCCATAGATCACCACAACTTCACCACCGAGATTGGGGAGTCGGATTAATTTCTTGGAACATACGATCTCGGCATGATTGTTCGCTAACCAATCCATGCCGACCACTACATCAAAACCTCCAATGACCATTGGCATTAAATCGATCGGGAATTCTCTCCCTTCGATTCCGAGAGTACACATCTTCAGAACATCGCGGATCAGAACTTGACTACCATTCGCTATCTCTACCACTAACGCATTCTCTAGACTAATGGTGGGCATAGAAAATTTTTGACGAAACGACTCAGATATAAAATAGAAACTGGCACCTGAATCGAACAGCACGCGAGCAGGTACGGTGTTTAGAAGAAACGTACCCGATACCACGTCGGCGTATGTCTTGGCCTCATCGGCCGTCATCTGAAAAGCTCGTCTCGGAACCCTAGATGGGTTCTCCTTCTTCTCCGGCGCGCTACCCGACTTAAGCTTCGGACAATCGCTTTTCATATGCCCCGGTGCCTTGCACTCGAAACAGATAAACCCTCTGATCGGGCAATCTTTGGTAGCGTGACCCAACTTGTCACACTTGCTGTAAGGTTGAGGAGTGGTGTTACAGTTGCCATGGTGCTTAGAGCGACACTTCTGACACCATCTAGCTTCATTATAATTGTTGGAATTTCGATTTCCAACAAAAGGTCGAGTCCTTTTGGCATGCACGAAATTGCTCTCCCACTTTCTCTTGTCAACAACCACTACTGCGTTCTCCGGTTTACCCTTCGCGTAAACCTCTTCCATAAACTGGGCTTCTTCGATCGTCTCTCGAAGATTAGAAGCCTTCGAGTTTCGGACCATAGACATCATGTCCGCCGGCAGTCCCTTCAGATAGGCCTTTATCTTCTCTTTTTCTGTGGAGGCCACATGCCCCACTAACCCCAACTTCTCTATAAATTTACGGGTGTACTCCTTCACCGTCAAGTTCCCTTTCTCAAGCGACCGAAACCCTGCTTCAATTCTATCCATGGCTCTCTCACTGCAGTACTCTTCCAAAAGCTTCTTCTTGAACTCTGCCCACGATTGCTGAGCTAACACAGTAGAAGAGACAGTGGCCTGAGTGACAGTCCACCATGAGAGTGCCGTATCTCTGAGTAATTGGGAACCAAATCTCACTTTCTGCTCGTCTCCACACTCGGAGGAGCCAAAAGCCTACTCGACCGCTTGGATCCATTTAACGCACGCAACCGGGTCTTCAGAACCCGAGAACTCTGGCAGTCCACAACCGAGGAAAGATTTGTAGGAACAACTCTTCCTACTTCTCTGAGCACCAACAACCCCGTGCTCTTCAGTTCTGATCCTGTTCTCTGTGCCTCCAGAACCAACCAACATATTCTCTTCCACTGCCTTGTGCCTTCTGAGGCTCACATCCCGGTCTTCCATCATCTTCAGAAACGCCTCTTGCCGTTTCTCCATAGCCGACGTCACCATCTACATAACGCTGGCCATCATGTCAGCTTGAGGGTTTGCCTCATGAATAACCGGGTCCGTGGATGCCAATTCCACCCTAGGCACTTGTTCCACTTCCCCAGTGAATATCGGTGCATACCTGGAGGAACGATAGATGCCGCCATTACCACCTGGTATGGATCGGGCGAACTAACATCGCGAAGATCTCTGTCGCCTAACTGACGACTACGTGTATTCACCATAAGGAATAATGGCTGCAACACAAGCACGAGAAGGAGTAAGAGAGAGATAGAATAACACACGAAGGAAAACGTACTACTATACCACCAATTGTCATAGTAACGGCATTTCAAGCACATGCACGTAAAATATCCTCATAATAACATTAGCTAAGTGAGATTATGAACATATAATACATAAAAGGTTCTCGTTACCATTGCCACAACGCTTTATAACCATAATTTCCGTCGACTCTAAGACTAACCCATCTTAGAAGTTCTACCCAACTCACAAATCATTGCCTAATATACTCAGTCTAAGTCTAGAAATCTTACATTCATGCCTAGTTCACTTAAACTAGAGCTCTGATACCAACTTGTGACACCCTAAAATTTAGAGTAATTTAAAATTTGAAAATTTGAAAATTTGGCAATATAACGTTTGTATTTGGAATAAACCACCCAAAATGGGTAAATGTATAAGCATTTACAAAAACCTGTGAACGAAATGAAAATTGACAACAAACTAATCTAGACATAAACTATCTAGATTACATCGGTTGTCAACCCAAATATCACCAAAAGATGGAACTAAATCAAATGCCTCAAACACCAAATACTAGCCAACACAAAAATGCTTCACGGCTATACTCGTCTCTCAAGCCCTTGGCAACCCACCGCTAAAGGAACCTGTTATACACATCATTTGAGAAAAAGTGTTAGGCTTAAAGTCTAGTGAGAACATACAGTTTATAATTTAAAGAAATACAAACAATTGTAATAAAAGGAAATCTTTGCAAGAGAATTGAGTTTAAAATTTAAATCTTTGTCGTATAAGGACCGTTCGGTCCAAAATTCATCTTGCGATGACGGGAGATACCCGATTTACCAAGGAGTGTAGCGGAACACCGAGTAGGATACAATTCCGAGTTATGAGCTAAATACTTGGAATCCATGGCCACGAACAACGCCGGTCCGTACTAAGATGTGGGGGAGGGTACCCGAGGAAACCAAGTCATACTCGTTCACTAGGTCCCACATAACCGTACCAAAGGCCTCCGAGGGTCAAATGCATCCATAGCTACAATAGGGATAAACATCCCAAAAATATATATAAGCCGACTTAATACTTAGGGATCCACTAGTAATAGTCTAGACTTATCACAATTACATTTGTGACTAACCAAAACTAAACATATAGCTTCCAACAACATTTACTTCCCAAAATGCATTTTCCAAATTTAACTGTTGATAAAAATAAAAATCATAAAATGAGATTATACATAATCTTTCAAGTACTTCACCATAAATGTGTAAAAATACATTATTTTAACATATATCAAAAGAAATCCTTCGTTTTAACAAAACTTAACAAGAACCCTAAAATCTCCTAAAAACTCAAGTTAGGTCAAAATATGATTATTGAAATTCCAAAATCAAGGAGGTTTATAGGAGTTCAAAATATGAGTTTTGACATGTATAAAGTTTAGAAAAGATAGTAGGAACTCACCAAGTGGGTTTTTGAAGAAAACCCAAAACCCTAGTTAAACCTTTGGGGAAGATGACAATGGAGGAGATGATACAAAGCTTCCTACTTGAACCCTTGATTGAGAAATGATACAACACTTGGAAACCAAGATGGATTTACTTGAAGGATCTTGAAGAACAATAAATGCCCTAAAAATCGCCAAATGAGAGAGAGTTTGAGGTTGGTGAAGAGATTTATGAGAAATGAATGAGAAAAGAGGTCATTTAATTCCCCTGCACCCCGCTCGCGACCTTGCCACGCGATAGTGACATTGTCACTATCGCGAGTCACTCTCGCGCGGTTTGTACCGAGAGTTCGGTACCTCTCCGGCGATTGTGCCCCGCGATAGTGACACATGTCACTATCGCGAGTCACTCTCGCGCCACATGTACCGAAGCCCAAAAATCACCAAAATCCTAGAATTTCGCATGGGTCGATTTAAGGTTCGAAAGTACGTCACATTTCGCCCAAAAAGATACATGGAAGACAGATAAAAGACCAAAGAAGGACGGATTCTTACATTGCGAAAATACCGGGTGTTACAATACTTCCCAACTTGGAAATGATTTCGTCCTCGAAATCTTGATCACACGAACAGGTGAGGGTATCTTCGCTTCATGTCCTCCTCGGCTTCCCATGTCACATTGGCCCCACGATGATGCCTCCACTGCACCTTGACCATAGTGACCTCCTTGTGACGCAATTTCTTAGACTTCCTCTCTAGGATAGCGTCGGGTTCTTCAACACAACGGTTACCTTCGTCCACTCTTAACTCAGAGAGAGAAATGATGCTTTCTTCATCCGCCAAACATTTCCGAAGGTAACATATATGGAACGTGTTGTGGATTCTGCTCAACTCTGGCGGCAGTTCCAATTGGTAGGCTTGCAAACCCACCCGCTTAAGCACTTTCAAAGGTCCAAGGAAACGGGGACTCAGCTTCCCATGCTTTCCGAACCTGATAATGCCCTTCCATGGCGATACCTTAAGCATCACGCGTTCACCCACTTGAAACTCCATCGGCCGCCTCTTCTTATCGGCATAGCTCTTTTGCCGATCTTGAGCCGCTTTCAAACGATCCCGAAAGCCCTTAACTTTATCGGCCGTCTCTTGCATAATTTCGGGCCCGACGAATTGCTTCTCTTCTGCTTCTAGCCAACACACGGGATTTCTGCACTTTTGCCCGTACAACGCCTCAAATGGTGCCAT
This sequence comes from Arctium minus, assembly GCA_954870635.1. Classification (NCBI taxonomy): domain Eukaryota; kingdom Viridiplantae; phylum Streptophyta; class Magnoliopsida; order Asterales; family Asteraceae; genus Arctium; species Arctium minus. Next base: position 22,646,397 of record OX941081.1, on the reverse strand, counting down.
CCAAATACTCGAGTGGTAGCTATTGTTGTAAGCAAACTCCACCAAAGGTAGGTGAGAGTCCCAACTACCCCTAAAATCGATGACACAAGACCTTATAATGTCTTCAAGCGTTTGTATCGTTCTCTCGCTCTGTCCATTGGTTTGTGGATGGTAAGTTGTACTCAACTTTACTTGCCTACCTAGCTCCTTTCAAAAACCATCCCAAAAGTTCGAAGTGAACTGACTGTCGCGATCCGACACGATCGACAAAGGTACCCCATGCCTTGAGACCACTTCATCGATGTAGAGTTTTGCTAACTTGTCCATCCGTAAGGTCTCGCGCATAGCTAAAAAGTGAGCGCTTTTAGTCAATCTATCGACTACTACCCAAATGGTATCGTGACCTCGAAGAGTTTTAGGCAACTTCGTCACGAAGTCCATGGTAATATGATCCCACTTCCACTCGGGGATCTCTAAGGATTATAGACTCTCATACGGTCGTTGATGTTCAGCCTTTACTTGCGAGCACGTCACACAACGCTCCACGTAACGTGCCACATCAAGCTTCATTACTGGCCACCAATAATGCAACTTTAAGTCCCGATACATCTTTGTACTCCACGGATGAATGAAATACTTGGACTTATGGGCTTCCTCAAGAAGTAGCTCACAGTTACCCCCAATCTTGGGTACCCACACACGACTATTAAACAGTTTTACCCCACGGCTATCTTCCGTTAGGAGCAGCCGTTGTTTGGTCATCACCTCAACCTTAAGATTTTCTTCCAACAACGCTTCCATTTGAGATGCCTTGATCTTCTCAACAAGACTTGACACTAGCTCGATTCTCGAAAGGGTAGCCCGAATACTTCCGCTATAGTCCTTTCGACTCAACGCATCGGCTACTACGTTAGCGTTACCATGATGGTAAAGCAACTCACAATCGTAATCCTTGAGCAATTCGAACCACTGCCTTTGCCTCATGTTTAGCTCTTTTTGATCGAAGACATACTTCAGGCTCTTATGATCCGTGTAGAGTGTACATTTCATGCCATAGAGGTAGTGTCGCCAAAGATTCAAGGCGAACACCACTGCTGCTAACTCCAAATCGTGGGTAGGATAATTCTTCTCATGATTTTTAAGTTTCCTCGAGGCGTAAGCGATCACCTTGCCTCTCTGCATCAACACACATCCTAAACCCATTTTTGAAGCGTCGCTATAGACCACGAAATCTTCCGACCCTTCAGGTAGCGACAAGATTGGAGCTTCACACAACTTCCTTTGTAGGATCTGGAACGCCTTCTCTTGTGTTTTGGTCCATTCGAACTTCACATTCTTCTTAGTTAAGGTTGTCATGGAAGAAGCGATCTTTGAGAAGTCTTGTATAAATCTCCGGTAATATCCCGCCAAACCCAAGAAACTTCGGATTTCGGACGGACTCTTAGGAGTCTCCCAATTCATCATAGCTTCGATTTTGGAGGGGTCCACTTTCACTCCGTCTCGAGTGACAACGTGACCCAAGAATTGCACCTCCTCAAGCCAAAAGTTTTATTGGTAAACGCTTACCGAGTAAGCATTTGAGTAAACGGTCCCTTAGTTATTTTCTTTTTTGGTTCTTCTTCTATCATGGAATGTGAAATTTTGAGTTAAAATATTTAAAGAGTACATGTAAAATTGCATTAACTTTTTCATACTTGATTTATCATAAAATTTTATATCTTGTTGTATCATATACAACTGGTTATTAAAAACATGTTTATTATAAAATACAAGTAGGGGTTGAGAGCCAACAAATTGGATGATAGTGGTCCTGACATGGTTGGAGTAAAGGATTTGATTGATCTTGATACCTCATTTTACGTGATTTGTTGCTTAAGGAATCTCCTGATTGCTTCAATTAAAAAAAAAGGAAGAATTGCTGAAATAGACATTTTTATTGGTGATATTTAACAGACTAATCACTTTATAAAAAAATTTCAAAAATGTTACCCATTTTCGTTAATGGGAGTAAGCCAACCGTCGACGAAAATCATGTGGGACCCACCAACACACATGGCCCTATTAAAACACGCCAACTTGTGTCAGAGATACTGCAAAACAACCAGTAAAATCCCCAATGACAATTGAGGACTCGAACCGGTGACCTAGGATGAAGATTCTCAAAGGTCCAAGTCTAAGTACCAATTGAATTAATCCTAAAAGATTTTATTTTACATATTTTTGTCTTTCTTATCACTTTTTTGTCTTATAGTCTCGTGTTTTTGAAATATTTGTAATCTAAGACAACAGAAATTGATAAAAATTGTCTTCACAAAACTTTTTTTTTAATGTTTTGTGGTCTAAGTGTATATCTATTAAATATAGTAAATATATTGATACCTCATACTCAAATATACATATTTTTCAGGGTGTTTATTGATCGCGTTGAATAATAGAGAAATTCTTAAAACCAATTACAAAACAACTAAATACAAATAATCTAAGTGTTATAAATTAATAATATAAGTTTAATTGTATAAAAAATTTGTTATTTGGTTGATGTCGACTCATTTGCAACCTCATATGACCAAATTTAATCATCCACCTAACTCAAAACGTAAAATAATTTTACTCTTTTAGCTTTATGTTAATAAATAAATGATATAAATAGTAAATATTAAATAAAGTATATTTGATTATATTAATGGAACTCGAGAATTGTCCATAGCACGATACATGTCATATTTATCAAATTAATTGACGTGTTATTCATTATTAATGTGTGATTCATGATGGATATTCATTTTGAAGAGGGACATGTGTCGTGTCATGGACGTTTTTTGTGTTCTCAGTCAATTTTGGGTTTTTAATTAACGAAACTATCCTCTCTCTCTTTCTCTCTCTCTCTCTCTCTCTCTATATATATATATATATATATATATATATAGGGTCCGGCTATTTTACAAACCAGGAAAACCACAGTTTGTTAGATTTAACTGGTTTGTAAAATAATCTTAACACACACATATATATATATATATATATATATATGTGTGTGTGTGTGGTCAGGTTCAGTGGAAAACCTCAAAAAAAAAAACGGAAAACTGAAGAACATCCTAGTAGCCTTTAATCTGGACGGTATACACTTGCGCATACAAATAATTTGTAACATACACACGTGCATATGCACTTGTGAATAAAAACAAAAAACAAAAAAAACAACATAATTTACCTGTATGCACAAATGTATTGTAACACCCGTAATTCTTGGTAAGTAAAAGTCACCCCGTGCGCTTTCTTAGGTTTCTAAGCTGTGATTTTGAGTTGGGAACTCATCTATATTAGTCCCCATGAGAATCGAGGGCGATCCGTGCGAGAGAAGTGAGTTTGGGGGGCTCGGTACGCTTCAGGCGAGAGTACCCCTGTCACTATCGCCAGGGCACAATCGTGGGGAGTAGTAACCTTGCGGTACATCTTCGGCGAGAGTGACTCGCAATAGTGACTCTGTCACTATCGCTTGTCACAATCACGGTCGGGGATTGGAGGTTTAAATGAGCCGATTTTGCTATCATTTCTCATAACCCTTCACCCTTTCTCTTCCAAATCGTTTCCTCACTCACCATTACAAACCCTAACTTATTTTGAGGCCATTTCCTTGGGTTTCAAGGTGTTTCTTCATCATCAAACTTGTCATCTCAACCTCATGTGCTAGTTCATGTGTTATTCTACCATTTCTTGAAGATTTCTAAGTTTTGGGGGTTTTGTGTAACACCCGTGATTTCCTAAAGAAACGGTTAATGATCGGCCAAGGAAACGGTCAACGGTCGGCCGAGACAAATGGTCGGGGAACAGTTTAACGCAAGACGCGAGAAGACAAAACTGACGATACGCGCGGCTTGGCCCGCGACCTCAAGCCGCGGCTATGCCTGCGTAAGTCACTGTGGTTTGCGCTCTAAGGACACGCGCGACTTGGCCCGCGACTTGAGGTCGCGGCCAAGGCCGCAGGAGGTTGTCTGGTCGATTTATGCCAAGATTTCTAGGGTTTTCTCTCATTTCTACTTCCACACTCTCCATTTATTTCCTTGAGGCGATTTGGGAACTCAAGAACCGATTTTTGGAGCACCTTGGTGAGAATGTACCCTAGAGAGACCAAAGAGATGGTGAATGAAGCTTGGTTGTGATGAGGGTGAAGAATGTCATGGATGAAATGTTGGTGGGAAGACTTTAAGCTTGTTTGAGGTAAGTTATTGTATATTTCAAGCTCTTGTATGAGGATCTTTGTAGATCTAAAGTGTTACACTTGTTGGTGGTTCATTTCTCTTAGATTTTGAGAAAAGGGTTATTTGGGAACCCTAACCCATTGTTGAATATGATGTGTTGATGATGGAAGCTTCATTTTCGGAGGCTAAGGATTTGGGTTTGAAATCTAGGTTTAACCTAACCTAGCAAGGTGAGTTCAAGTTGATTTGTGAAAACTATGTACATGCCAAAATGTTCATTTTAAAGTGTTTATGTGCTTTACATAATTTGTTAACTGTTGATCATCTGATAAGTTTTGGTTATTTGGAAGTGTTTGACTTCATAAACTTGTAAAACACCCATCTTTGGGAATTTTGATAAACGTATCATAATGTAAATGATTTGATAACCATGTTCATAAATGGAGGGTATTTGGTAAAAATACATTTTGTGGATATTGGTAATAGGTGTATTTCGAGTTATAAAATGATTTGAAAATACCAACGTGTGAGTCATTGGAGTTTGGTCATTCCCAACCTTGTGAATATTTCGGATAGTGTAAACCTATGTGGTTATAAACTTGTTAGGAAATGATTTGTTCAAATCTAATCGATATTGGATTGTATTCATACATTTTCGGAGCATGTGGTTGCATAGTCATGGTCGATTGCATTTTATTGTATTTTGGGGATTTTAGCATATGGTCATTTGTTGGTTGGGTTGGAGGCTCAGTTTTTGTAATCACCGGGTCTTGGGGAAATTCGTCCGGTTCAATAGCTTAAAGTGGAGCTTTGGGTGAGTACTGCATTTATTATGCTTTATTTTGGAGAATACATGTTTGAGTGTGTGTGTCATTTATTTGGAGTCATGTATAATAAACTGTAATGCATTGGATCCATAGGCATGTCAGTCAGTCATGTTTGATGGTGAGGACTCTTGAGATTCTAACTTTGGGAAATCATGCGGTGTTGGCATTGATGTCGTCCCGGTTGTTTGATGAAGAGGAACCTTTATGGGTTGTACTTCGAAACCTTGGGTCTTGTGATTGGATGTCTAATTCTTGTGCACGAGGGTTAGACGTTGGGAGTTATCAAGTAAGGAGCTGAGATTCCAATCTTGAATGCTAGGGAGTAGGCACTAGGGGTCGAATGAGCACCCTGAGGATGAAACTCCACTAGAGACCGAACAGGCAATAAGACCGTGTATCATTGAGGTGTCGCTCGGCGGAGCAGGTAATGGGGGATACGGTGTTTTGGGACTTGAAATAAAGTCCGACTGGAGGTGTAGCTCGGCAGAGCAGGCAATACAGTTACGATCTGAGGTGTAGTTCGACAACGTGGCTAGGTGGCTTAACTTTGTGTTCCGCCACATACCACGGAATCGGGTCTCCCCCGTCACCGGAAGGTGTTATTTGGGTATTAAATAGTATTATTTTACTATCCATGTTTTCGGTGACATTTTGTATATACAGATTTGTATTCGTGACTTACAGGACGAGTATTATGCCCCCCTGTGTTTGGGTGTTTCGAGAAATAAAGCCTCATTCACAATTTGATAAATTGGGAGTTTTAATTACTATTCACGTTTTGGGGTGAATTTGGAGTTGAAGTTGTTTTATGAAAGAATGTTTATGTTAGGTTGCTTATTTTCTTTAAAGGTGTGTGTTATTGAAAAATGAGTTGTTTAATATTTAAAGTAAATCATTTTGTCAGATAATGATTTAACTCGCATTCTTTCCTTTAACAAATATATTCGTTTCATGTTGAAAACTCTTGAACTCACTAGGCGATAACCTAAACTTTTTATTTGTCGGCATGTGCATCAGGTTTGGTTGAGGATTGTTGCTAGCGACTTCGTGGTGAGATGAGTGCTAGTCCTACACTAGAGAGAGAGAGAGTAGCTCGGTGAAGCCTACCACACTTATGGAGATAGCAACTGTTATTGGGTTATAGTAACACCCGACCTTGAATTTGTCCCTATGTAAGATTTTATTTGTTTTGTTGATGGATAATTCTAGAATCGTATTTTAAGTATGGACTTGTCGGATGAAGTTTCGTCCATCTTTGAGGTATATTTGAAAATTTTAAATTAGTTGCTCTTTCTAAATTTGAGGGTGTTACATTTTGCTCAAAACCTAATTGTAAGTCCATCCTCTCCATCTCTAAGCTTCTTTATGAGTATAAACACTCCTCGGATGATTTCCTAGTATTTTATTTCTCCAATATTCGGTTTGGTTGACTTTGGGAAAGTTAGGTCAAAATTAGGATTTCGGCCAAGTTGGAGATTTTGATGAAAAATGTTTGGGGATTGATTCTTAATGGTTGAATGAGTAATATTCATGGTTGGAAACTTGTGAATATAGGTTTTGGAAGGTTTTGCTTTTGGATCCAAAGTTTCTCCAAGGAAGCTCAAGTTGGGGTAAAACCTAGATTTAGCCTAAATCTAGCAAGGTAAGTTCAAGTTGATTTGTAAAAACGTTCTATATGCCAAAATGTCCATTTTAAAGTATTTACGTGTTTTACATGAAATTTTCAATTGTTGAGTTATTTGGTAACTTTTAATTAATTGAAGTGTTTAGCTTATTAAGCTTCGTAAAACACCCATATTTGGGATTTTTGGGCATTTTGATATGTGTCATAAATGAACGTGTTTTGACGAATTATTGCATAAATAGATATTTGGTCAAACATGCACTTTTAGTGTTTGTCGGGTTTTATGCATCATTCATGAAAAGGGATGTTTTGAAAAGTATGAATGTGTGAGCCCTCTGGTTTTGGGTCATTCCCGACTTTGGGAACATTTTAGAAATGGTAATCCTTTTAGTTTTGGGCCGAAGGCCAATTGTGATTTGAGGGACAAAGAGTTGTGAGAAAGGACGTATTTGGTTTTGTAACCCTATTGGCTCACGTATTTTTAGCCAATCGTTCATTATGCCTTTCGGGGCTTGGTTTACACTCAGATGAGTCTTTGGAACATTTGTTCAGTTTTGATAGCTCACTATAGATCTTTGGTTACGATTTGTATCATTGCATCTTATTTGAGAATTACATGTTTTGGATGCGTTAGTTCATTCATTTGGAGTCATGTAATGTTTTAGGCTGTAATGCAATAGATCCATAGGCATAAGAGTCAGTTTGAGTGGGATAAATATCCCTATATTGTAACTTGAAATAGGCATGGGGTCTTCTGACCAATAATTGCAACTTTCTTGTGAACGAGCTTAACTGAGATGTTTTGGAATTCCAAGGTATAGACCTAGAGGGGTTGAACTTGATGAGTGCACGAAGATTTCCAAGGTACAGACCTAGAGGGGTTGAACTTTATGATTATCCAAGCAATAGACATGGAGTTGTTGAGCTTGTTGGTTTGTTAGCTATATACCCGGAAAGGTTGATGTTAACGAGTGTTTTATCCCTAAGTGACGCTCATATAACATTGATAAGTGGCCTAACTTTGTGTGCCCGCCACATCCAAGTTTTCGGTGACGTTTTGTATATATGGATCTTATCCATGATTTATGGGTTGAGTATTATGTCACACCCGTGTTTTTGGGTGTTTCGGGATATAAAGTTTTATCCGTATTTCATAAATTGGAAGTTCAATTTCTATTCACGTTTGAGTGAGTTTTTGGGTTGAATTTAATTTATGAAAGAACGTTTATATTGGTGTTTCTTTGCCTAAAATGCATATTATTGGAAAACGAGTCGTTTTCATATTTGAGACCTATCAAATTGAAAGATTATGATTTAAATTGCATTACTTCTTTTCAACGATATCTTCATTCATATTGAAAACTCTTGAACTCACTAGGCGTTAGCCTAACCTTTTTATTTGTCGGCATGTGTTATCCCAGTTTAATCTAGTTGATTAACAATCACAGAACACAATAATAATCAAGAGATATAAAGATTAACAAAACATACCAATCCCTTGAATAAACAATGAAACCTTGAGTGTTCTTGATACCCTTGAATACAGAGAAAATAGGATTGTCTCTCTAATATGAAAATTGTATAATGAAAGGTTAACCCTAAAAACTAATTAACCAAAACTATAAATACCCAGGCTTTTAGGCTTAATAGGCTTATGGGCTTGAGGCCCAATAGCTAATAACTATTTACTTATTACATAATAAACCCTCTAAATAACTTTGACACAATTGCAGTTTAAACCCTGAACTTTAACTTTAATCTTGAATACAATTATTTGATCCAACAATCTCCTCCTTTGGATTCAAGATTAAAATTTTTTTGGCAATTGTCTTCGGATCTTCACTTGTCTTCTCTTTTCTTCAGATATGACGTTGATAGCTTCAAAACTTTAAAACTTCAAAACTTCAAAACTTGATATCTTTGAGTAATCTTCAAATCTTCAAATCTTTGAAAATCTTCAGCAGTCTTCAGATTATGTTCTCCCACTTAATATATTCTCCCCCTTTTTGATGAGTGGTGAGAATCATCATCATCAAAACTTGTCAAAACAATTTCCCCCTTTATGGAAAAATCTCCCCCTTTGTCTTTATAAACTTCAATTTAGCATTTTCTTCATGTAATGAGCCTTGTAAGAAATAAGAGCAGTCTTCCCAGATGGAAAGAGTGATTATTTCAATCTTTTCAGATAAAAATAGTCAATTGTAACCGTTTAAATCTTTGCAAATTCAAACAGTTTAAGAGTTGTAACCCTGAATCAACAAATGACTCAGTTAAAATGGCTGTCAATGACACAAAGTCACTGAGTAACACAAAGTTACTATATAAGGAGCTGGTTTTGATGTTGACTCCCCAGGTCTTCCATTCAATCATCGAATAACACATGGTTATCTATGAACGTTCTGACAGAAAAAAAAAATTCTGTGTGCTCGTGCATGTGTATGAAAGAATTAAGCATAGATGATTGCTTTTTCAATATAGGCTCAAAATATGTAAACTTGTTGAGACAACAACAAATTATACAAAGAGTCAATGTGCATGAGAAAGGGTTTGAAGGTGGGGCAACTTTCCTTCTTTTTCAATATTAGTATCTTCCAAATGAAGAACCAATAGCATATGTGCTGCTTCCCCAGAAAATGTGAAACATTCTCTTTTTGAGAAAAGAATGAGTAGCTGGTGGGGTTGTATGCAAGAGATGGCATGGGCTAGTTGCCTATTTCAATGATGGTCACCAAAGAATGTGAACCAATCAGATTATGTGGTTGTCCGGCTCAGAAAGTGGTTTGGTGTAGAGTTTAATATTCTTTTACTCTGATCTCTCACCCTTTTTCTTTTAATGCTCGCTTCTAACCAATCTCTCTTTTCCATTTTACCTATTCACACACCATCACTCAATTCCTTTTACCCCTCTCCCCTCAATAACTCAGGGTATACTTCCTGGGTAGGAAACACTGGTTATCGTGAATCCATGGAAGTTCTGTTAAGTACTCACACTGAATCCCATGTATTTTCCTAAAAGACATGTTGTTCAACAGGCTTTTTGTACATGTAAGTATAAATACCACTTTTTACATGAAGAATAAAAATTTTGGAGATGTCAAAACAGTTGTGTTTGACGATGCAATTCTCCCCCTCAAACTAAAAGAGTTTGACAATTAAGCTCATATCATTTTATCATGAAGAATAATATTTTGGAGAATCAAAAACGAATGTTGTTTATATGAACAATATATAAACATATTTTCAATGAAAGCACATGAAATGACGTTTGATTCAATCAACAGTGAATACAAATAACGTGAGTATTACCATAGAAAGATTTAACTTTTGATACATGGTAATAACAAAGTCAAATAGAATGTTCTGAACCGTTATGTGTATGAATACTTGACAAAGTATATTGACAAGATAAAACGCAAGTATTTATTTTTAAGAACACACGGTCAGATAAGCATTTAAGTATCCAAAAATCTGTTAAAATCACAGATATTCTCCCCCTTAACTTAATGTAATTTTTTTTTAAGATCAAGCAGGAAAAATAAAGCACTGAAGTGCGGGTTCTAATCTGATGTGATTAGAAGCCATACTCCGTTGAGGTATGGGTTCTAAGCTGATTTACTTAGAAGCCTTATTCTTTCTCCCCCTTAAACCTTGGGTGCCTGCAACACAGATTTAACTTTTGGTACCCACTGGTATTTGGGTCCTAATGGGTTAGTTGCAGTTCTAGTGAGAGATATGAAGTAAGAACCATACCAGTTATTCATATAATATTTTCTTACAAAATCATTTGAGCCACAGTAGGAACAACTAATTTTCTTTGTGCTAACCTGATCAATTGATGGATTGTGTAAACCAGATCAGGTTTGCCAAAAGTCTTACCTTTTGTAGCATAGTTCCATTTAGCATTTGATGTATGCACAAATGATTGTTCTTTCTTCTTCTCCTCCGAGGATCCTTTAACTCTCCAGATCCAGTTTCCTCTTTCTTTCTCATCATCCCTTCTCCAGAAGCTTTTCTTTTGAGACTTAGTCTTCTTGAAGTTACCTGAACCATCAACATTTTTGTCATAGAAAAGGTTAGAAGGACGAATCTGATTAGTAGATTTAGAAGTAAGACTATCATCTAAATCATAGAAAGGATTATAGAAAACATTTGAAAAATGTGAACTTGAAGCTGTTTTTAATGAACTATCTGAATCAGCTAGATCATCTCTTGGTGATTGAGCTATTGACTCTGGCGTCTTGTGCTCAGTCAGCTTCACCTTGAATACGATCTCTTCAAGTTCCTTTATCTTTGAAGACAAATTGTTTCTTTCCTTTTCAATCAGATCAAACTTCTTATGCAACTCAGATTTTGCATTCTTCTCCTTCATGATGTTTGTTGATAATTCAGATAGCTTTCCTGTCAGCTTGGCTATCTCGGTCTCAAATATTTTCTTGTCTTCAGAATAGTCTATATTTGTATCCTTCAGCTCAGCTTTCTTCTTCTCATTCTCAGCCTTTTCTCTTTCAAGAATGATAACCTTCTCAAAATCTGAAACTTGTTGAGAAAGCTTAACACATCTAAGCTCTAAAGATTTCTTCTCTTCAAAGGCTTTTCTGGAGAAGTCAGAGAACTTTTGGCAAATTCTTTTCTCTCTTTTTCAATCTTCAACGATTCATCTTGAGCTGTTGCATTGTCTCTGTCTTGGGTTTCCTTTTCTTTCAGCTTATTAATCTCAACCTCAAGACTGAGAACTTTATCTTTAAACTTATCTCTGTCCGCACAGAGTTGAGAATTTATCTGTCTTAGTCCTGTACTAGTATCCTTTGCAACACTTGTACTCCTTCTAAGCTCCTCAAGATCTCTTTGCATTGCATCCTTCTTAGACCATGTAGAGCTTGACTCAGATCTTTTCAACTTTTCTTGAAGATTGAAGATCTCTTTTTCTTTAGACTCAATTATTCCTGCAAAGTCAATTAAAAAATCAAAATCTTTTGAGTTTTCTTTTAAAGCATTGATCTGAATAAGAAGAGATGAGTTCTGAATCTGCAAAGCCTTGTTCTCAGCTTTGAGCATTTTGTCCTCTTTGTCATACTCATCAATCATGCGAGATGATGTTGATAATCGTCCAACAAGTTGTTTAGCCTTTGCTTTTACTTCAGAATGTGTCATCTTTTCAAAATCAAGGTTGTAACCTTCAGACATATTTAGCTGATTCGACATCCTGGCTGTATGGTTAGTAATCAAACTATTATGTACCTAGACAACCAACTAGATGAGATCGTTAGAATCAAAATAAAAAAAACTATACTAAAAAAAAATTTAAAATTGTTTTTTTTTAATAACCGGGGGTACTGTTCACCGGTACTGTAGCGACCGGTACTATTCACCCGGAATTTTTTTTTACCGGTAAAGTGCTTCGACCGGTATTGAGTCGACCGGGGACTTGCTTGGACCGGTAAGATGTAACAACCGGTATTATGCTCGACCGGTAAACGACTAAGACTGGTAGAGAGAGTTCGACCGGTAAGTTGCTTGTACCGGTACTTTGTTCGACCGGGAATATAGTTGACCGGTATTGACAATGGTTCGACCGATAGAGTAATGACCGATGCTATGTGTTCAACCGGTAGGATACTAAGACCGGTATTCCTTTCGACCGGTGAGATGTTTGGACCGAGAATCTACTTCGACCGGTTCTGATGTAAGGACCGATATGGTGAACTCGACCGATATAGTGCTTAGACCGGGTGGACTGTGTGTGTACCGGTCGAATGCTATAGACCGATAGAATGTGTTCGACGTATATGGTGTTCGACCGATAAAAGGTAAAGACCGATACAATTATTCGACCGATATGTTCTTAAATCCAGCCCAGATTGTCGATGAACAGAACGAATACTCGACCCAGAAATCAATCACGAACTCAAAATCAGATGCAAAAATCAGCCCTTTGTACTTAGAAATACGTATCGATCACAACCCAATTAACAATAATGATTAAAGAACACTTTTGATTACTCAATTTTCCAACCACAGTGTTCGACCGGCTACTTGATTTTGTCGAACCCAGAAAACTCAAAATCACAAATTCAATCACTTTGTTAATTCTCAATGCAATTAATCAATCAGATAGCATTCAGAAGCATGAACCTCAACTAATCAGATCAATTTTAAGCATAAAAGCACATAGATTCACGAAATCAGATGAACAAAAAAAAATTCGATGAACAGTAACTTTCGTGAATAGTAAAATCAAAAAAAAATTGATTCTTTTGGCTCTGATACCAATTGTTATCCCAGTTTAATCTAGTTGATTAACAATCACAGAACACAATAATAATCAAGAGATATAAAGATTAACAAAACATACCAATCCCTTGAATAAACAATGAAACCTTGAGTGTTCTTGATACCCTTGAATACAGAGAAAATAGGATTGCCTCTCTAATATGAAAATTGTATAATGAAAGGTTAACCCTAAAAACTAATTAACCAAAACTATAAATACCCAGGCTTTTAGGCTTAATGGGCTTATGGGCTTGAGGCCCAATAGCTAATAACTATTTACTTATTACATAATAAACCCTCTAAATAACTTTGACACAATTGCAGTTTAAACCCTGAACTTTAACTTTAATCTTGAATACAATTTTTTGATCCAACAGCATGTGCAACAGGTTCCGGTTGGGAATAGTCTTAGTGACACTATGAAGCGAAGAGTGATAGTTGTGAGCTCGAGGAGGGTTTAGTTTGTCGAAGTCTTCCGCAATTGTTTTGGGAAGAGCAACTTGCGTTTGGGGATTAAGTAGCACCCGACTCTGGTATAGTCTTTGTGTATTATTGGAGTTTGTATTTGTTGAGGTTATTTATCAAATTTCATAATTAAAGCGTAATGAGTTTTGAATTGTAGGAATAGGTGTTGATTTATTTGATGTTATATCGAAAATTTTCATTAGTTGCTCTTACCAAATTTGAGGGTGTTACAAGTTGGTATCAGAGCTTAAGTTTGAGAGAATTAGGTATTAATGTTGGATGCCTAGACTCAAACTAGCGTTCTCTTAAGTGATTGAAAGTGAAATTGCACCATTAGGTACCTTAAGATATGATATTATGGGGTTGATTGAGTCGCTAGAAACGGGAAACTTGTCGAGGATAGCAAGGATGATCATGTACGGTGCGTTCATAATGGCACCCGACCAGTGTTATGGTGAGCCTACGTGATACATGTGTATACTTGAACTGCCTTGGTATGATTACCGTTGGGGTAGTGAGAAGGTTTCTAAGCGAGTAGTCGATAGAAGAGTTGTTGTTCATAGTATTGTCGCTTTGGAGTGATGGTTAAGCGCGATGAATACATTAAGTTGACCATTTTGGGTCGGAGTTATTGGTCGAATTAGAACCATAAGCTTGTTAAATTGACTCTATTTCGAGGAGAAATTGTAAGGTGAATCGATGACATCGTCGATGATTGCCTTAAGACGTTTGAACATCCGGATGACAATAGTATGACTGAAAAGTGAGGAACGTGATTTCGAGACGTTGAGTGCCGACCAAATCCATGCACGAAATTTATTTCCAAAATAAGTTTGCATCAATTGTTTCTCATGTTTTCAAAATAAGTTTCCCTTGATCCAAAATAAGTTTGCATCCGGATGATATAGACGTTGAGGTTTTCCCTTTAACCTTCCTCTCTCTCTCTCTCTCTCTCTCTATATATATATATATATATATATATATATATATATAGGTTGAAAACTACATTTCATTGTAAACATGATGACCAATCTTAGTAATCGGTCAAAATTTAGAAAACTAATCAGTGGTTAAAACATAAAACGGTTAACTAGGAAGTGATTGCAAACAAAAATGGAAGTTTGAATCAACGCATACCTTATTTGACTTTTTATTTTCTTTTTTGATTTAAAAACTATAAGCTAAATTATCTTTAAAATAACTAATATTTTAATCAAACAAATTACATAAAAAACGAGCATTTCTTTCTCTTCGATTTGACATCCATCTCGATATTTTTTTTTATAATTTTTTTACGTGAAATGGTATATCAGTGTAATATTCATCATAAATATTTATGGACGCTCATATGTTTACAACAACTCTTTAATATTCATATATTAGTATGACATTCATCATGAATAGTCATGTATTTTCACGTGTATATAAAAACTTTTTAATATTCATACATCAGTATGATATTCATCATGAATATACATTTTCACTATAATATTCATCATTAATATTTATATATGTTCGCGTGTATATAACAACTTTTCAACATTTATACATCAGTATGATATTCGTCATGATTTATGAATATATACATTTTCACTATAATATTCATCATTAATATTGATATATGTTCATGCGTATACAACAAAATTTTTACATTCATAAATCAGTATGATATTTGTCATTAATATACATTTTCACTATAACATTCACCATGAATATTTATGTATGATAACGTGTATACAATAACTCTCTAGTATTTATATTAGTATGATATTTATCATAAATATTAATTTTCACCATAACATTTATCATGCATATACATATTATTCATCATAAATATACTACAGTTTCCGATCTACATCCTTTAGTTTTTTTCTTTTTTTGGGTTCCCGATTGATCTCGATGAGTTCCCGATTCGTCTCGATAGATTTCCCGATCCATCTCGATAAAAGTTAAAAGTGGTAGGTTATGGTTTTACACAAACAAACACACAATAAATTAATCAATAGGCTCTCAATCGGTCTCGATGAAAAATGAAGGTGTTATATTATGACTTTAACACACAACCACACACCAAGTCAATGGATGAGTTATTGATTAGTCTCGATTGCTGTCGATTGGTCCTGATGGGTTGTCGATCGATATCGATGTGTTCTTAATTGGTCTCGATGAGTTTCCGATCCATTTCGATAAAACCTGAAAGTGGTTGTGTAATAATCTCCTCCCACTTTGAGAAACTTTTATATAAGTGTGGGGTGAAGTGCAAACTCTTCTATTCTACAGGGGTTAGAAATGGAAATAAAGGAATTAAGGAGAGGAGATTCAACATTAATCGACTTTCTTCAAGGGGTGTGTCTGTGTGTGTGTGTGTGTGGAGCTTGGAGGAGAAGAAACCCCATTTCTATCCATTTGGTGCAAGTGAGATGAAATCTTGTTAGGGGTGTTCGCGGTCCGGTTTGGGCGGTTTAACCCCTCAAACCACAAACCAAACCGACAGTGGTAGTTTGTTAATTTTTCAAACCGAGCGGTTTGACATCAAGTGCCCAGACCGGTCAAGTCGGACCTCGGTTTAGGCGGTTTGGTCGACCGGTTTAGGCGGTTTGGGCCTTTTAGTGGGCTTTAAAGTTTAAACGTGAAAAACATATAAATTTTAGAATTTTAAAAAATTCATTACTTGAGTCCATTTAAAATAAATAAAGTCCACAACCATGTTAAGTGTTAACAAAGTCCACAAAAATAACAAAGTCCACAAAATGTTAACAAAGTCCACAAAAATAATAAAGTCCACAAAAAGTCAAAAATAACAAAGTCCGCAAAATTCTTCATTTTCCGTTCTTTGTATTCCACAATCCTGTCAATCCATGTTCCATAAATTAGAAATAAAAAAGAGTGCATTAATCTAACGTGTAGAAGAAGAAGTAGAGAACTAACTAAAAATTTAAAATTACATTACGTCTATGAGTTATCCAACAACTTTCTAATCAATTCTCCCAACTTCAGATGGTGCTTCGGTATATTTATCTACAAAATTCAAAAATAAATTAGATTATTAGATAAAGAACATAAATGGAAATAAAGTAATCTAAAATTGAAGTAATGTAAAATACTAAAATTGATTTAAATTGATTACCTGGTTCTCCAACCCCCAAAGAATTCATCTCTTCCAAAATTGAAGTCAAATCTAAGGGCAAATTCGTCGATCTCAACCAATTTTGACAACAAATCAAAGCTTCAACCATGGAAAGATTTAGTGAACTCCGAAAGCTATCAAGAACTCTCCCTCCGGTGCTAAAAGCAGACTCTGAAGCCACTGTTGAAACTTGGACAACAAGAACATCTCGAGCCAAAGCTGACAAAATAGGATACTTTGATGACGCCACTTTCCACCATTCTAAAACTTCAAAGTTATTGTTTTTCCTATCTTCATTGCGTTCACCTAAATACCTTTCAAGTTCATTTTGCATGCCCAGAGAATCATCTTCATTACATTCTTTGTCAAACTCAGATTCAAACATCTTGACCGAATCTTCATCATCAGAATCTACCATCGACACATGATCTTGTGCTTGAGTACCACTATCTGCTTGATTCTCCACCTTAAGTTCACTAGTATAATGGACTACAAGCTTTGAAAGACAACTTTTGATGGAATCCGTGATAACGGTAACTTCATCCTCACTATAAAGTTGTCTCAAACAAAATGTGACGTATTTTAACTTGTATCTCGGATCAAGAACAATAGCCACATAAAGAATCAAACTTTGTTTGTGTGTGGTTCCCCAATAAGTATCAAATTTCTTCTTCATCCTTGAAGCCATTTCTTTCAAGTTCTTTTTGTCACTTGAACACCATTTATTAATCAACCCATGAACTAGCGACAACTCGTGAAAATAAACATTTGAAGTAACGTACAAAGAAGCACTGAACTTTAAAGTGGCATCATAGAAAACCTTCAAAAACTTACAAAAGGTAGCACACATCTCCCAATCCCTAGACATTGGTGGCCCAATCGGTTTTTTTCCATTTCTATCGTCTTCAATAAAATATTGAGTAAAGTAAACATCCTCTTCTTCTAATAACTTAAAAGCCTCTACATATTTCGAAGCATGATCTAACATCAAGTAGGTGGAGTTCCACCTAGTAGGCACATCCAAACAAACAAGAGCTCTCTCCTCTTTACATGTATTTTTCACACAACTTTTAAATATTTCTAGCCTAGTGGGGGAAGATCTAACATATCTAACTGCATTACGAACAACAGATATAGAATTTTTCATTTCTTTCAATCCATCACCCACAATTAATTTTAGTATATGAGCTGAACATCTAACATGCAAGAATTCACCATCACAAACAGCAGTATTCCAAATTTGCAATCTTTTTTTGATATGTTGAACGGCCCCATTGTTAGAAGATGCATTATCAACAGTAATGGTGAACACCCTCTCAATACCCCAATGTTTTAAACATGACTCAATAGCTTTTCCTATTGTCTCCCCTTTATAGTTAGACACTTGACAAAAGTTTAAGATCCTCTTTTGAATTTTCCAATCAGAGTCTATGAAGTGGGCTGTCAACACCATATATACAACATTCTGAAAAGAAGTCCAAGTATCCGTGGTTAGTGAAACTCTTTGTGAATTCTGAACAAAAAAGGACCTCAACTTTTTCTTTTCATCATTATAGAGATTCATAATATCCCTACTTATTGTAATGCGCGATGGAAGTTCAAATTTCGGACATGCAACACTACAAAATGATTTGAACCCCTCTCCTTCAACAAATCTAAAAGGCAACTCATCAATCACGATCATTTTTGCACAAGCTTCTCGACATGCTTTTTGACTAAACCCCACAGATTGAAGATTACCACTTTCGTTCACGTTATTCTTTTGAAAAGACAAAACTTTTTGCTTCTTATCCTCTAATCTAAATGGATACTTTTTACATTGATGGTTGAGGTGGTTCCAAAGGGTACTAGTTCCATTTTTTTTCTTATCGCTTGCAT
Organism: Arctium minus; assembly: GCA_954870635.1. NCBI lineage: Eukaryota > Viridiplantae > Streptophyta > Magnoliopsida > Asterales > Asteraceae > Arctium > Arctium minus. The sequence goes on along the minus strand of OX941081.1, from coordinate 22,628,028 downwards.
AATCTTTACCACAATAATTACACACAGCCCTTAGGTCAATTGGGTTAGTCTCATTTCTCGTAAAATGGTCCCATACTCCGGAACATTGTCTACTCTTTTTTTTCTCATTGGCTTTAGGTGGCAAAGGAGGTTTAGAAGCACCGGTTGAGTTTGAGTCGATACTTTGAGTTTGAGAGGGTATTTCCATCTAAAACAAATAAACACACGTACAAAAACAAATAAAATGAACTAATAAAGATACAAATCTGGAAATAAAGTTATAAACAACTAAATAGTAAATACAATATCTACTTATCTAGCAACAAAGGGTTTTTTAATTACATAATTATAGTCTATAAAGGAAATTTCTTAATCACATATGAGATAACTATAAACTAAAGATACAAAAGATTTCCTAATCACAAATGAAGACACATACTTAAGAGTTAAGATACAATTCTGGAAATAAACAGTTAAACACAATATCTAGCAAAAAAGGGTTTCTTAATTACATAACTATAAAGGAAATTTTTTAATCACATATGACATAACTAATTAACTATAAAGATACAAAAGATTTCCAAGTCACTAACCTTGAACTCTTGAAGAACAAAAGATGTTAAGTGTTAACAGTAAACTTGATGAATCCTAGAAGCCATGAAGTATTGGAAAAGTGTTAACAGAATAGAAGAATTAGTAAAACAGTAGAATTGTAGGATCGATGTGAACAGAAGAACTGAAGAAGAATCGATGTGTATTGTAATCGATTTGAAGTTTTGAACAATACATAGGAAGAATCGATGTGTATAAATGTATTGGAATCGATTTGAACAATGAACATACCAGAAGAAGAATCGATGTCGATTTGGGCGTGGACTGGTCTGCGTGGTTTGTGCGTGACTGCGTGGTTCCCCAATGGCCAATGTCGATTTGAAGTTTTGAAAAGAACAAAAGATGAGAAGAAGAATCGTCGATGTGTAGATTAGAGAAAGATGCCAATTTTGATTTTGGAACTTGGAAGTTGGAAGCATCAGACATTCAGATTCAATCGTGGTAAAAACTAAAAAGTAAAATTGAATTAGGGATTTCAATTTTCAAAGAATTGGCCTATTGGGCTAGATTTATAACTATTGGGCCTTTTAAATTAATGATAAACTGGGCTAGATTTATAAGTTATATAAAATATATATATATATATATGTATATTTGGCGGTCGGTTTTGTCCAAACCGCCCAAAAAATCATCCAAACCGCAGACCGGACCGGACCGCTCGGTTTGGCCATTTTTCAGACCAGACCGGACCGCCAAACCGCCAAAAGCGGTCCGGTCCGACTTGGTTCGACCGGTTTGAGCGGTCCAACGCTTTTTTTGAACAGCCCTAAATCTTGTGGCAAACTCATCTTTTCAGGTAAGAACCTTCTTCTTCTTGAGTTTGAATCTTCTATTAATGGAGGTTTGTTGGCTTGGTGAGATTTAGGGCTTCGTTGAGTATTTCTAGTAAAAGGGGTGATTTGTTTGGGGAAACATATGATTTGTGAAAGTTTTTTTTGCGAAAATATCATTTAAGTCGATGTTCTCATTGTAAATCTTAATGATTGGTGCTTTGATGAAATGAACCCATGGGTGAAGAACTCCATGAATGGATAATTAATGTTTTGATTTAGAATATTGTTGTTTAATGAAATTGAAGGTTAAATGCGAAATAAATTTGGTTTAGGGAAGTGTTCTTTTGGGTTTAGATGGTAATTTGTGCAGCAAATCGTAACTAGAATTGAGAAGTGGAGAACATAAGCAAACTTGGGAATTTTTGGGGAGGAAAGTCGCACTAGTGTCGGGGGCGACTTTCACGTGAGTTTTAGCTCCCTAAACTAGCGCCAAAGACGCACCGACCATTGCCAGTTCGCGACTTCTTCCATTTCGTTTCTCATCTCGAGTCGGGAATCGAGGCATTGTTTCAGGGATTCCCTTAAGGCTTAGTATAGAAGACTTTAAAGGGTTTTACATGGGATTAACACCTTATTTATCTTGGATAATTCATGTGTTCGGTTTGAGCATAATTGAGTATTAGGACACGTGGTGAATTACCGGATCTCAGGTGAGTTCCATTAACCCTTTTTTACACACATGAGATGTTTATAAGTGTGTTCTAAACACTGATTATGGTTCTAATATTTCGGCATGATTTACAATTATGGACACCTTGATTGAATGCTTACTTAAACTTGTTTATTATTGAACATACGTTGTCTAATGGGGTTAATATCATGATACTATGTTCTGGTTGTGATTTTGGGGTTGCACAGTGGGATTAGGATACCTCGGGACAGTAAGAATCCCTTGGGAGTTATATTACACAATGTGACTTGAATTCGTTTCATGTGCATATTGGTTTGGCATCTATTGGGGGCAATGGGGATCTACTAGGGGCCCGAATATAGACATCACAGTGGAGTGATGGTTGGCTATGAACAGTGTGCAAAAGCCCGTGATTATGTGGAATGTCTATATGATATTGTTGAACCGTTATGGCGGATTTGATTTTTTTTTAAACTGCCTAAACTATAATTTGAGAGGGATTTCACTAGACCTTATGGTCTAACTCTCGCTTTTCAAAACTTAAAACCATTTTCAAGTAAGAAAGTGGTTGAGAGCTCCTACAAGAGAAATGAGAAGATGTGAAGTCAATAGAGGAGGTGAGGCTTAGAGAGGACCCTATAGTTACCTTTAGATTTTATAATGTGTTTATCCGCTGCAAACTCTGAGAATACTGTAATACTTTGAATTGGAATGATGGGACCATATTGGCAATATTTTATGATTTATGCTATTTTGGATTTTGGGTTGTTATAGGTAGCCTATGGCTTTACACAAACAAATAAATAATAAATCAATCGATAGGTTCTCGATGGAAAATGTAGGTGATCGGTTATCGTTTAACACACATAAACATACACCAAGTCAATGAATGAATTCTTGACCTTTTTGATAGTTTCTCCATCCTTTCGACGTTGAAAAAAGTGTTGAAGAAGGTGATGTCTTGTTACAGACTTACGGTGTCGAGTTGTTGTACACATTTGAATGTACATAAATATTTATAATTAATATAACACATATATAACATTTCACGTAAAAAATGACTAAAACGAAAAAAAAACTATATCGAGATGGATATCATATCGAAGGACATGAAATTCTCGTTTTATATGTAATTTGTTTGATTAAGATATAAATACTTTTAAGATAATTTATTTTAACTTTAAAGGGGTAAAAATTTTAATAAAAAAAAATAAAGAGTCAAATAAGGTATATGTAACTGTGTAAGATTGAAACTAAATTCATTTTTTACTCCTAATCACCATAACGAATAATTTTAACTAAAAGCTCTATTTAATGTGGATCAATAAAAAAACTTTTTTTTTCTTCTCTCTCTTTCTATATATAATCCGATTCGGGTCAGGTACCCACATGTACGTGTAGTTCAAAACCAAAACCTATAACCACTTGGGTTGTGACGCACTGGTAAAGCCTTTGGGGGATGTAGTGAAAGATCTCATCTACCCAGGGTTCAAACTCAATTTTTTTTAGTTTAATAAAATAAGTAGATCTGTTTTATTTAATTTGGTTAAAGAGAATTATGTCCTTAGAGAGCTACAAACAGCCGTGTCATACGGCTATTTTTTTTAACGTTTCAAGGAAAAAGGGTATCATTGTGGGGCTCAAAATGAGCACATCTCTCAGGCTAAACTCACTGGAAATTTTGGAAGTGGGTCTTTAATAGTATTAAGAGTTTAATAAAACAAAATTATTTTATTCATACATATTTCATCAATTAATTATGTTTATTTTGTTGTTTTAGTTTGATTCTTATCTCATGTAATAAACATAATAGTTACATAGTTTATATATTAATCAATACCTACAAAGTTTAAATGAGAATGCTATTTGAACTAGGGGTGTTCGCGGTGCGGTTTGGTGCTGTTTGAGGCAAAACCGTAAACCGCACCGCATGTGCGGTTTGAGCATTTTCCCAAACCGCACCACGAAATGCGGTGCAGTTTATGCGGTTTGTCCCTATCGCACTTTGTGTGTATAATCCAAAAAATTATAAGTTTAAAATACATTAGAAAATCAACGATTAATTGACCGTAGTCCAAAAAATAAATAGTTTGAATACATCCAACTCCAAAATGCATAACTAAAAATAGTCTAAAAAAATAAATTGTTTCAATACGATAAACGGATTAAGTGACGTCTCCGGTCGTGAACGTCCTAACCTAGGGCATTTTTTCATTTGTTGAGACATAAACTTTTAAGAGACTCATAATTAAAAGGTTTATTTAGCAAAGTCCAAAATTTAAACTCTTAAAGTCCATAATTAAAAGCCCAATTATATAAATATTAAATTAAACTATTATATATATGTTTAAAATTAAAAATTAAAAATTAATATAAAGATGCGGTGCAGTGCGGTTTGAACCGCGGTTTAAAAACTCAAAACCGCAAACCGCACCGCATAGTGCGGTTTGGTAAAAGTACAAACCGCAAACCGCACCGCGAAAGTTTTAAACCGCGTTTTGCGGTGCGGTGTGGGCGGTTTGGATGAACATCCCTAATTTGAACATACATATGTGAACCCGAGTTATAAATTATTCATATGGATTCATATATACATATTCAAATATATTTTTTCAATGATTCACATATGAACCTTTCAATCCCACTTTTTCACTATATTTAATATTCTTTAATCAACATAGTTGTTTATAACAATCGTTAATTTATATATGTATTAGAATAAAATTAAACAGAATACGTTAATGGAACTGTAAGAGTTCTATTAAATTAGAAGTATAGTCACGCAATGCAACATAATGTATCTGTATTTTGTTGCTTTCGATTTCATTTTATGAGTTTGTGTGGTTTTGGGAATGCAAGGTCTCTTGTTGCCATTTTCGTAGTACGGTTATTTTGTACAATTTGAACTTATTATTAAATATTATATGTATGTAATAATACGTTGTAATATTGTATAATATATTAAAATATTATATAAAATATACTTGCATGTGAATATATTCCTGATTAATTTTGAAAATCAGGTTAAAATTTATTGAAAAATATATATATATTTTAAAATAAGAAAATACCGGCAATTTTAAAATGATTTGTTTAATTAAAGATAAATGATATTTAAGATAATTTAGATTTTTTTTTCTTCTGAAATGTGATGAATCCATGGGTTTCCAAATCTTGATCCGTTCATATGTAAGGGTAAGGGGTTGTTTACCAAATCTTTTATTAAGCCATATATGCATAATTTGTCTGTCCGGATAATAGCGTGCTGTTATTTACCCTTTTTTCCTTAATCAACGGTCTGAATGATAGAAATGATTGTTTTACCATTTAGTATGAATTGTACCTTGTTTAGTTGAACTTTACATATAACATCAATTCATCGAATACATGGTGTGCATTTATTATCATCCAAAGGATAAACTACAACACCAATTTATCATCAATTTATACAACCAATTTATCATCATCGCTTGAGAAAATACAAGAATCGTTGAATATGAGAAATCTTGGTGGCCTTTTCATGAACAATGAAATCTGACTGTTGATCCATATGTACAAAATCCTCAAAAATCAAAGTCAAATATTTAAATCCAACAAGATATCAAAAACCAAGTTTAAGTCTCTAAATCCAACAAGATATACAAAATTACAAACCCAAATTTAGTTTTCTAAACCTTAACTTTCAACATATGCGGAAAAACAATAACAAACCCACATGAGGATTTAATTCAATTTTTGGGTAAAAAGTTGGAGATTAGGAGAGAAGATGAACATATAAGAGAAGGGAAATCGATAAAAGAGATGAGGGGAGAAGATGAACAAATGAGGGGTTTTGTTGGCGGATCAAGAGAGAAGAAGAGAAGTTGAAAAAAGAGATGAGTGGTTTCGATGGGGAGATCGTAGAGAAAATAAGAGAAATCGAAAAAAGAGATGAGGGATTTCGTTGGAGAAATCACAGAGAATAGAAATCGAAAAAAGGAATATAAATCAATACCGGGAGTGTAATAGCATTCACCTTTAAATTTGGTATCTTTTAGATGTCTAGGGATGTGGGTGTAAACCCCTTCCTTTTGCAGGCACTAGTTTGATCGACGACTCTTTGAAGAGGCTCTATGAAGAGAAGAGGTTTGGAGAAGTGGAATCCATTTGGAGCTCGGTAAAGAACCAGAGACCTCAGAGTATTAAGTTCTTCATACTCAAAGTAAACCCTCTCTGCTCAAGCTTAGAGTCTCCATGAATGGAGTTTTGTGTTCTATTCGGGGATTCCCACCTTTTGGGATGTTTTGGTTTAAGTGTTAATAGGATGATGATTATGGATTATTCTTGGTGCTTTACCAATGTTTTTCAATAAGAAACCCACCATTGTCCATGATTCCTCTTGTTGATCAAGGGTTTCAAGTTTAGAAGTTGGATTCATGATTTTTATGGATGAAATAATCCATGATTTATGATTGGATTGTTTCTTAATTGGTTATTGGACTTTGATTATCATGGTTTGGGACTTTTGAATCGACCTTGGGAGTCATGGATGAGAATTTCTGCATTTGGGGCAAGTCGTGGGACTATGCAGCTCGAACAGTGACCTACGTGACTTTGTGCACGACTTTTGTTGCGTTAGGCACCGTTGGTGCCAGGACGATTTTTCTTCATTTCTCGTTACGATGTAGGTTTGAGACTTTGCTTTAGGGGATCACTTTAAGGTTTATAAAAGATGTTTCTTGAGGTGGTTAAGATGGTTTAACACCAATTCTACGTCGGTTAATTCAATTGTTCAATTTGAGTCTTAGTAGCCGATAAATTGTGTGGCAATATGTTGAACCTTAAGTGAGTTTCCTTGACTATTTACCTAAATGTGGAATCATCTTCAAATGGTGTTAATTCTAACTTTATGTTTTATCATTTGGTCTCTTAATTAGTTACATGTTTTAAACACTAATTATGGTTTATGATCGAGTATCTTACATGATTGTTCATTTATCATACTGTATATCATATATGATATTGTTTTGGATTTGTGGTAGGATTTGCACAAAGGAATTAATGTACCTTGAGATAGTGTGAATCTCTTGGGAGTTTCTAATCCAAGTGCCATGAATTCGTTTCATGAGCATTGTGGATAGGCATCTTTTTGCGCATTGTTTATAAATGTCACAATGGAGTGATGGTGGTTCTATGAACACTATGTAATGTATGTTATTTGTTTGTTGTTCGACTTGGATATTTTGGGCCTTTATGGCAGTGTAATATTTTAAATGTGCATTTTTATACCTATTTAAGAGAATTTACTAGGCCTTTTGGTCTAGCCCTCACTTTCAAAACTAAACCATTTTCAGGCAAGCATCATGTTGCGAGCTCATCCAAGGGAAAAGGGAAGGTGTGACCTGTCATTAGAAATGGTTTAGAGATGGAGCTTAGACTACCTTTAGTAATGTAATAAACTCTCAGTTGTGGATGTGGTTACCCGCTGCAAACTTATGAGATGTATTAATACTTAGTACTTGTTTCCTTGAATTATTGGGGCCGTTTTGGCAATACTTCTATGTTATTGCTTGTAACACCCCGATTTCGAGAGGCACTATTTCAAGTTAATACCGAAACCGATATATTAGGGAAAAATAAGATAAAGGATTTTGAACTTTAATCCTAGATTTTATAGTCTATATGGATGAAGAATTCAATTACGAGTCCAACGGTTCTTTCCGGAGCAAAATCGGAGCTATAACGAAGAAGTTACGGCCAAAACAGTGAATAATGAAGAAACCGGACAAACAGTGCACGGGGCGAGTTGTGGCGCGACTTAGGTCGCCCCGTAACCCACCCGAAGCCCTGTTCAAGCATAAAACTCATTCGGGAAACTTGTGGCACGACCTAGGCCGCCCGGTAACCCGCGCGGAGCCCTGTTCGAGCTTAAAACCCGATTTTCAGCCCTAGAACTTCATTTTCTTCATAACATTTGCATCACAACTCCGATTTTGGTGATTCAAGTTGCCATGGTCTCGTTTTTGAGAGCTCTTCAAGGATTTGGCAAGATATATGTAAGTCTATTGGAGTATACAAGAGTATTTGAGGTGGTAAGCTCTTCATCTCTCTCAATGTTAAGCTAGGGTTTGATGGTTTCACCCTTTTTCCTTTCATCCTTCATCTTGGGTTTGATTTTGATGACTTGTGTGGTGAATGTGATCTTGTAGATGTGTTGGATCTAAGATCTAGGGAGGTTTCTTGGAGATTCAAGCCTTCATCTTTGGAGATTCAAGTTTTGGGGGTAAAATCTAGATTTAGCCTAAATCTAACAAGGTGAGTTCAAGTTGATTTCTGAAAATGTTGTACATGCCAAAATGTTTATTTTAAAGCATTTATGTGTTTTACATGAAATTATCAACTATTGAGTTATTTGGTAACTTTTGCTTATTTGAAGTATTTAGTTTATTAAACCTTGTAAAACACCACATTTGTGATTTTTGGGCATTTTGATAAATAAGTCATAAACGATAGTGTTTTAATGATTTATTGTGTAAATGGATATTTGGTCACAAATGCATTTTAGTGCTTGTTGGGTTTTTATGCATCATTCATATAAATGGGCAATTTGAAAATAAGAGTGTGTGAGTCCTTGGGATGAGTCAATCCCGACCTTGGGAACATTTTGGAAACAATAACCTTTTTGGGTTTTGGGCCGAAGGCCAATGGTGATTTGAGAAATAAAGATTTTGGGAAAGATTTAGTTTGGTTTATGTAACCATATTGGCTCTCGTGGTTTAGCCAATCGTCTGTTAAGCCTTTTGGGGCTTGATTTGTACTCTAATGAGTCTTTGGAACATTTGTTCAGTTTTTGTAGCTCGTTAAGGAGCCTTGGACGTATGGTGTACTTAGTTGCATCTTATTTGAGAGTTACATGTTTTGAATGCATTAGTTCATTCTTTTGAGTCATGTAACGTTTTAGACTGTAATGCATTGGATCCATAGGCATATGAGTCAGTCAGTTGGTTTAGTTGGGGACTTTACCCCCGTTTTGGGACTGGATATTGTTTATGGCTAGCGGGGGCTGGAGGTACAGATCGTGGGTGGTTGAACTCGATAACCGCGTAACCTTTGTTGAAGGGCTCGAGGTAGATATTGTGGGTGGTTGAACTCGATGCCCGTTTGTAATCCAGTCTGGTTACTCATCATGGAATTTAGTGTCCGCGTTTGAATTCTAGTGAGTGGTTCCCAAGTCATGTTTTGTTTTTGGAAGCTTGCGGTGGTGCTCTGCAGAGCCGCATACGGAGCTGTCTTGCGGTGGTGCCCAGTGTGAGCCGGATACGGGGACTTGTGGCTTTGGTTGTGACACTCATTAGAGGTCGAGTAGACACTAGGATCAGTAGTGTCTTGCGGTGGTAGCTCAGAGGAGCCGGATACGAGGAACCATGGTCTTATGTGAAGCTCGAGAACATTGTTACGTGGCTTAACTTTGTGTGCCCGCCACATTCGATGGAATTCGGGTATCCCTCGTCACCGAAAGGTGTTGTTTTTGGGTATTGAGTTTTATTATCCAAGTTTTCGGTGGCGTCTTGTATAAGTGGATTTTACTCTTGAGTTATGGGTTGAGTATTACGCCCCACCCGTGTTATGGGTGTTTCGGGATATAAAGTTTTAACCGCATCTTCACTAATTTTGAGTTTGATTTTCTATTCACGTTTTGAGTGAGTTTCGGGCTGAGATTAATTTACGAAAGAACGTTTTATTTTAGGATCTTGTCCTTGAGGTAATTTGGATTGGAAAACGTTTACATCGGTGTTTCTTTGCCTAAAATGCATATTATTGGAAAATGAGTCGTTTTCATATTTGAGCTATCATTTTGAAAGATTATGATTTAAATTGCATTAATCCTTTTCAACAATACCTTTATTCATGTTGAAAACTCTTGAACTCACTAGGCGTTAGCCTAACTTTTTTATTTGTCGGCATGTGCAACAAGTTTCGGATGGGAATAACTCTAGTAACACTGTGCTGAGAGGAGTACTAGTTGTGTGCTCAAGAAGTGGTTATCTTAGTGAAGTATTCCGCACTTGTTTCGGGAAGAGCAACTTGTGTTTGAGGGTTAAGTAACACCCGACTTGCTTTAGTCTTTGTGTATTATTGGAGTTTGAATTTGTTTGAGATTAAATAGAAAGTCTTATCTTGGAGATTTACCTTTTACTTGATGTAATACCAAAATTTTTATTTAGTTGCTCTACCAAATTTTGAGGGTGTTACATTGCTATTTTAAATTGCAATATGTATGAAAAGATATAAAAAATATAAAATGAAAGTTAATTAATTAATAATTGTTTATTTATTGTTTAATGAAATTTATTATGTTGTAGGACCCAATTTTAACAAATGAACCGGTCCTAACCATGAACCTCCTCTTTCTCTCAATGGGATTATAGAAAACAAAGTGGTTCTTTTTGTGATGACTTGGGATTATGAACCTCCCATTGTGGATGCTCTTAGGATTCCTAGGTTTTAGTGAAAATTACCAACCATTAATTTAAATATATGTTGGGTCCGTCCTGTTAAAAATAAATAATTCTCCTTTTGTCTAAAAATAAGTGTTCAGGATAAAAATCACACACATTTTTGGACATCATAATTTTTACACTTTTTAGTTAACTAAACCACAACTTTACCCATAATTAATTCATCTATTTTCACAAACTTTTAAATATTTATGCATTAGTTAATGGTAGGTGATGTGGGTCATGTTGCTGCTGTTTCGACTCGTTGGCACGTCGTAGGTGATGTGGGTCGTCAAGCTTTGTTGTTTTCCTTCGGTATAGCAACTCTCGGCTTCGTCCCTGCGGATTGTTAGTTCAGTCGTTGCGTTGCTTTCTGTTTGCTTCTTGCAAGCGATTTGTTTTGTGAGTGTTATCTTTCCTATTCTATCTGGGTTGTTGTTTGTATACTGGTGGCTTTTGCCTTTGGTTGGTATGTGCAAAAAAAATTAGTTAATGGTAGATTTGAGAATTTGATTAATAATGAAAGTGGACATTTATTTAAAACAACTATAAATAAAAATAACTAATTACATATGTAATAATATAATTAAAACAAAATTATAGTAATATAATATATTAATTAATAGTGATAAATGGAATGGTCTGTATAAAAGGAAGACCCTGTACATACCAAATTGATGTGTGTTAGAAGCATGCAGTAGTAATATGTATCTTGTGCTTTGATACTTGTAAATTAAAAGATTTTTAAAATCTTATATAAATTGATGGTACCTTATGTTTAATAATTTATATTTAAGAGTTTTTTATCAGTGTTTTATAATATAGTATAGATTGATGTGTTAATTTTGAGCAAGTAAATAAATTTGGTGTGTGGAGCACGGGCATGACACGGGCCTCTCTATGTACGACACGTTCTTCCTCACGCTGTTCGGCTGATCCAAGCTTCCCATAATTTTGGTTAAACTAAATTTTCTATAATAAAAAGATTACCATAATTTATAAACCAAAAATTAATACGATTATTTTATTTATAACGTCATAATATATAATTTTCTATATGATAAAACGTTACAGTTTATGAAAAGTTTATTGACGAACTATTTTTTTCTTTATGTATATGATATACCTATTTAAAGAGTTTTTTTTTTTTTTTAATGATTCTTATGCATATATATTTTTTAAGAAAAAATTATGGTTCAAGATATATGGATGTCTGTATTTATGTATACATATGTATATTAATATCAATGTTACACACACATTGATGATAATATTGATTCGAATTTCTAAGCTTTATTTATCTGGTTCTTGTCGGTAGGGGTGTTAAAAAAAACCGGAAAATCGAGAAACAGATCCGAACCGTTTGATTCGAAACCGAAAAAACAGAAAACCCGGGTATTCGCGGGTCGGTTTCAGTTTTATATTATAGGTGATCCGCGGGTAACCGATCCGATCCGATAAGATATATATATATATATATATATAGAACAATTAATAATATTATATTTAATATTAACTATTTAATTTTTAAATAGTCAACAACTAAATACTGAATATTTTTAAACAATAAAACTTATTTCAATTTCTTTTCTTTGATTATTTTTATATATTTGTTATATAATTGGTTTAAATTTTTTATTTTGGTATTATTTTTATATTACAAATATTATTTTCTTATAAATTCGGGTAACCGTGAACCGAACCATGGGTAACCGACTAACTTCGGTTCGGTTCGGTTCATTTTTCTTACTAATCGAACCGAACCATGGACACCCTACTTGCCGGAGGTATTTTAAGTATGTAATAGACAATTATACAAATTTATTAAAGGTATCAACTCATCCTTAGTCAATTAATTAGAAATATAACTAGTTATACATGAAAAAAAAAAAAAAATCTTTATTTTTAGTTTAAAAAATAGTGAAGATACTCAAATAATTAAGTATAGACATACCGTTTAATCTTCAATCATTCGAATCAAATCGGTTAAAAGATCCAAATTTAATAATTCGCACGATGCCACTTATTAAATTTATTTCCCATTAAATACAAGTCATTTATATATACACATACCACCTGCCCCGTTTGACCAGTTTACAATTGTTTTTCTTAATTTTTTCATTACATTATTAAGACCATGATAAATTAATAATCATCCTTCGTCTTCTACACAAACATATTCAACAGATTCTTTAAAATAAAGATTTTATTTTTTTTATCTTATTTTGATAAATTCTTTATATTGTGTTTTAAAATAGAAAAAAAAAACGAGATATAACTCTAAAATTAAAAAATTCTATAAAACTTGATGTGTGAAGATAAGAGTTTTATTATTTTAAATAAGTTTCAAAAAAATGTATTGGAATGATCAAATTATAGAATATTGTAATAAAATAATTAATATTAAAATTTCTAGAATAGAGAACATCTTATTGTCAAATGTAACTTCTTTTAGATATTTTAACTTTTAATTATCTATTTTAGAAAAAAATATACAAAATATATTTTAAACACTTTTATATACAACACTACCATAATATAAAAGGGAATTAATCAAAATAGTCATTTTTCACTGGTGGTTTAACCTTTTAGTCACTTCTTTCCGAGTTTTACCAAAATAATCTTAGGTCCGCTCTAGCTCAAAAACATTAAAAAATACGAATCTGATCAAATTTCCTAATTTTCTTTTTTGTATATTGCGTACTTGGGGTCTATAATTGCGGATCTGAGTCAAAAAAATTTTTTTAAGAAAAATCGATCAGATTCATATTTTTTTTGGTGTTTTTGAGCTAGGTCCGCAATTACGAACCTATATATTGTGGACCTAGGGTTATTTTGACAAAACTCGAAAAGAAGTGACTAAGACGTAAAACCATCAATGGAAAATGACAATTTTAATTAATTATCGAACAAAATTGTTTCATTTTAAGGGGTAGAGACGACTCGACATGGCCCATCATGACACACCGATAATTTCTACTTTAGCTTTTCAAAATATAAAATGTTTTGGTTAATTAACGGGTTCACAACAATTATGGAGGGGCTATATGTAGCAACCGGGTTAAAAAAAATAAAGGAATTAAAAGTTCGGGTACAACAAACATCAATAAAATAAGAAACTTAAATTTAATAATCAGGTCCCACTATAACACAGTAATCAGGAAAAGTTTCACAATACCCAATAGGTCTATTACAACCGAGAATCTAACAAAAAAAAAATTCTATGCCGCTTTTAAGTCCAACTTTCTGGCTCTAGACACCTCTAACACTTCTCCTTTCCCTTAGACGAACCCGTAGCAGCCCTGTTACCTGAAAATGGGTTTAAGGAAAATAGGAAGCAAGGATTAGACCAGAAGGTCTAGTGAATTCCCAACCTCGTCCGCTTAACAAGTATTTCAGAAATATAAACATTTCGATAAGAAAATATTCTCAACCTTCATAAAATAACGATTAGTGTCATTTTGCAAACCTTATCGGTAACTCAGGACCTCTCGTCCTCGGGGGCCCCCAGTCGATCCCCATACGGCCCCCTAGTCGACGCCGTTATCAATGCGTAGGAAACGAATTCCGTACACACGACTCAACCATCCCCGATGATTGAGATTTAACCACGGTGTTTATTTCACAACGCAATATCAACCCAAGCAAGGAGCAATAAAATGAATTACACCCATAGCGTTTAAATGAATCACGTGCATATCATCAATAATAATACTCATTAAAAGCTTTAAACATTAAGTTTAATTTACTGATTATAAAGTGGACCTCCAGTTTTGTAAGAAATGTCAAATCGGAACTCACCTGGTCTGAAGAAATTTAGCCGCACGCGAACACTAATCCCACCAAAGAAGTCCTACATTTAGTAATAAAAACGGCATTACAAACTCTGCTATCTTAGAATCCCCCCTTAACTGGGTCGATCACAGAAAAGGAGATCCAGAAGATACGCCCGGGTGACCCCGGTCGAAGACTGCTACCGGTCGATTACTCTACCGGTCGATTACTGCTGCCGGTCGAAGACTGCTGCCGGTCGAAGACTGCTATCGGTCGATTACTACTGCCGGTCGATTACTACTGTCGGTCGATTACTACTATCGGTTGATTACTACTACCGGTCAAAGACTACTATCGGTCGATTACCACTACCGGTCGATTACTGGAAGCAGTTCATCCCGTCGAACAAAACCCACGATAAAAACCCTGAACAGACTATAATCTCTCCCTACCCCATTTAATCGCTTTACCATTAAACAAAACAATCCCAAAACTAACGATACGATTCCTTAATCATAGGACCAAACCTTCGGTCCCTACCCAATCGATACTCAGAGACGATTCCTCATCTCCTTTTTCCCAGCTTCAATATCCATAAATCCTAAACAATAAAAACGGGAATCAGAGTTGGATTGAACACAATACCTCTAGATGATGGATTCCCCTCGCGATTACGATTTCCGTTCTCCACACCTAGCTTCGATCGATCTCCCTTCTTCTTTCCTTGAATCGCCGCCCGCACACACAAAAAGCACACCTCACACACTCACAGGGAGCATCCGATAAAAATAAATGGGAGGATACTGGACTCTCTAGGGTTTTTGGGCCATTCTATTTCTTATTAGCCAATAAGCCCCTTAACTTCTTTATTTCCCATCTTCACCCCAAGATAAAAAAAAAATCCACTTAACTCTATAATTTAACGGTTGTTACAACACTCCCCCCCTTCAGAGGGATTCCGTACTCAGAATCTCTTTGTTGAACAATTCCGGGTATTTGGATCTCATATCCGTTTCCAATTCCCACGTCGCTTCTCTCCCTTTGTGGAACCTCCATTGAACTTTCACTAGACTGATATCCTTTGATCTCAACCGTTTAACCTTACGATCCACTATAGACTCAGGTTCTTCGATGAAGTTCAACTTCTCATCCACCTGAATATCATGCAAAGGTACCGCCATATCTATATCTGCTAAGCACTTCCTCAAATTCGAGACATGGAAAGTGTGGTGGATGCTTTTCAGTTCTTCAGGTAAGTCCAACTGATATGCCACCGCTCCGACACGTCCTACAACCTCAAATGGCCCAATAAATCGCGGACTCAACTTCCCTTTCTTTCCAAAGCGAATTACCCCTTTCCAGGGTGACACCTTCAACATTACTCTGTCTCCCACTTGAAATTCTATATCCTTCCGTTGCTTATCAGCGTAACTCTTTTGACGGTCGCGTGCCACTTTTAGTCTTTCCCGTACTTGAATGATTTTATCCGCGGTTTGTTGGACTAACTCTGGCCCCGCCAATTGTTTTTCCCCAACTTCATTCCAACAAAAAGGAGTCCGATACTTCCGACCATAAAGCATTTCATACGGTGCAGCTTTGATGCTTGCATGATAGCTATTGTTGTAGGAGAATTCGATCAATGGTAGATGGTTTTCCCACGATCCTTTAAAATCCAGGACGCATGCCCTCAACATATCCTCTAATGTCTGAATAGTCCTCTCACTTTGGCCGTCGGTCTGTGGATGATACGCCGTACTCATCTTGATCTTAGACCCTATCTCTCGCTGAAAACTTTTCCAGAATGCTGAAGAGAATCTGCTATCCCAATCGGACACAATTGACAAGGGCACACCATGTCGAACAACATTCTCATCAATGTACAACTTAGCGAGCCTCTCCATAGGATAAGTTTCCTTAATAGGTAGGAAGTATGCCGATTTGGTTAGCCGGTCAACAATCACCCAAATCGCGTCATATCCCTTCGGAGTGCGGGGTAACTTAGTCACAATGTCAGGATCAAATTCTTAACAAGAATAAAGTCTCAGAAACAATATCAAAGAAGTTGCGGAATAACACTTTGATATTCAATATAACAGTAAACAAACAGTATATGATTAACAACTTGTATTCAATGATCAAATCACAAGATTACACACTCAACCTCAATCTTGAAGAACAGACTCTTTCAAGACGAATTCTACTTCTCTAGAATTAGGATCTATACCTTGAGGTTGATTCTCTCTAGAACATAAACATATATTTTTAAATCTATGTTAAAACTATACTGTCAAAACTATATATATACTGAACAAAAAGATAATTACAATAAATAGAATATCTTCAGTATATCTTCCATGAATATCTGCAGAATATCCAGCTGTCATTCTTCTAATTCAAATCTTCATCTTATAAGCAACACTAATCGGCTTACTAAGCAGCACTAACCACTAGCAGCACTAACTAGCTAAGCAGTACTAATTTTGTTCAAGCAGCACTAACTTTGACTAGCAGTAGTAATACTCAGCAGTATTAACTATTGAAGTCCTCTGGCAGTAGTAATCTTGTACTGGCAGCATTAACCATACTTGGTAAATTCTTCAGTTCCCAACAATCTCCCCCTAACTTGACTTTTAGGAAGAGAAGTCAAGTTCTTCAGATCTGATCTTCAAGATGCTTTCAACACCTCAGGTTCAGTTTCCCAAATTTGGATCTAGCCCCAGACTTTGATTTACAGTTCTTCTTACCACAATTTTAGCCATCTCTGAATCCTTTGTGCATACCAGTGTAGCTTTAAGCATCCCTTCTAGCTTCTCCTTGCTATGCTCATAGATTTTGTCCACCAGGTAGTATTCATGATAACAGTTGTCAATAGTAATCATGTATACTCCACATTTTTCAAATAGTATCCATTTATCAATCTTCTTGAATATAAACTCATGATTATGATCTTTAATCCTATAAGCCACTCTTTCTGGATCAAACATCATACACAAGTATTCCATTGTTACCTTGAGAAGATTTTCTTCAGTACCTTTCAACACAGGCTCATAGAGTTTCATCCCCACTTTGTACAATTCTTCTATATCAGCTCTTGAACAACTTCTGATAACTCTCCCCCATGTTGAATATGCTTCAAATGAACCATCAGCTCTCTTGATTCTGAAGAAATTCTTTCCACTATCTCTTAGAATGTCCCATAAAATGATCTCTGGAGCTTGTATAGAGATTGGAACAGCCTTCAAAGGTTCTACTATTGTCATGTAGAGATCCATACCCTCATCAGTTTGCTTATTGAACTGTTCTGGAATTTGTACTGATTCTGCTAAAGGTACATCTGAAGGCTCTGCTACATATTCTGTTGTTTCTTCCACTCTAGGCCTTTTAGACTGCTTTTTGGAAGCAATTGTCTTCACCCTCTTCCCAGATTTAGCTTCTACACCAACACCCTCATGTTCTTCCTTCATTTCTTCAGCTTTATCTTTTGAAGGTGTGGTCTCCTCAGGAAATGGTTTCTAAATATTCAGATCATGCCTTTCCTTCATTCTTCTCTCAGCCTCTTCCCTTTGAACTGAATCCCCTTGAAGCTTAGACCTCTCTTTCTGGTACAACTCTTCAACCTGAGTGTATGCCATGTTGATGAACATCTCCCTTTTAACACCAATTGCACCTTTCAGGAAATTTATCATCTTTCTTCTTTCCTGATTGGCCAAAAATGTTTTGGAAGGTTGTCTTTTCTGTTTTTGAATTGGCATCTTTTTGACTTGAAGTTTCTTGGCTTGAGCTGCTTCTTTTATGCTTTTCTGATATTCTGCATTCAACTTTCTGGCCATGATCTTTGCCAGTTCTCTATCTGTTTCTGTTTGAATCTGCTCCTCCTTTTCCAATTGATCTTGAAGCTGCTTTGCTATTGCCTCATCTATTTCAATCTGAGTCTTCTTCTTTGCAGGCAGTTCAACTTCTTCAACCATCTTTTCCTTTCCTTTTCCCTTTATAATCTTCAAGACTTCCTTCTCTTTTTCCTTCTTTGAGATCCCTCCTTCATTGATGACTACTCCCTTGGCCTTTTGAGTAGCCTTAGGAGTATCATTTTTGGTTTTAATCAAAGTTTCTGCTATCTCCATTTCCTCTAAAGAGAGCCCTGTTTCTTCTGCTTCTGTTTCTGCTGCTTCTTGTAGTTTAGCAGCATTAACTGTTTCTTCTGTTGTAGCAGCATTAACTGTTTCTTCTGTTGTAGCAGCATTAACAGTTTCTGCTGTTGTTCCATGTTTTGTCTCCCCCTCAACTTCAACTTCCTTTGTCTCCCCCTCAACTTCAACTTCCTTTACAGCTGAGCTTTCTTTCTCTGTTTCTCCCTCTGGCTTCTCCCCCTTGTTGAAAGTATCTTGAACATTTGCCCTCTTCTTCAGCACAAATTGCTTCTTTTTCTTTTTAAGTACCAACCTCTTCACCAGCTTCTTGAGTTTGGTAATTTGCACTTGTTGGGACAAAATTACCAGCTTCATTTCTTCTATTTCTTTCCCTTGTTTAAGAACATCTTGGTTGATGTTGCCCATTGTTTCCATCAATTCATAGTAGTTATATCTGTCCTCACCTTCTCCAGAAGTGTTACCCTCTATTGAAGGATCATGGGATCTTTTAGTAGTGGAAGTCTTCTGCCTAGCAGAAGCACTATCCACCCCCTTGGTTTCTTGGCACCTGGGACCTTTGAATGATTGCTCATTCAAAGTTGCCATGAGGGAGGTCTTATTTATGTTACCACTGTCCTTCTCTGTGCTAGCAGAAGTAGTGGCAGCCTGCTCACCCATATGCTCATCCTCCTCCTCAGAGAGCACCTCCTTGGGGTTGGGAGACACCCCTGTGGTTTCCCTGAAGATATTCTCTAAGGGAGAATCCTCCCTTATAGGGATTAAAGGCTTAGAGGGTGAAGGTACAAGAAGGGAAGGAGCCTTCTTTGCCTGTTTCCTTTTGTATGTTTGGGTGATTGGTGAAGTTGGTTTATCAAGAAGAGACTGGGGAATGGATTTAGAGTGGGAAGGTTGGGATTGGCTAGCAGTGGGATGGTCTAATGGGGGCCTTGACCCTGCTGCCATACCTTCGTCAGTGTGGGACACCACCATCATTGTAGAGAACAATGGGATGTCAACTCCTTCCGAGTCCCCAGCAGATCTTCTCATATTTGAGAAAACCTTGCCTTTAGGGGGTTTAGGTACATATACCCCATCAAAATGAGGCATATCCGTTAATTCGTGGGTGATAACTTCTTGGACAAACCTGGGGTACATATAAAAGCTCTTTTTGCTTCCCAGGTTTGAGACAAGATCACTGAAAATCATTTTAGAAAAATTATACTTTCTGGCAGTGGCCAAGCACACCAAAGCATAAGCAATGGTGCTACTAAACTCACTCCATCCAGTAGTCTTTTTAGAGATACAATGCATAAGGGTATGGACAAAGAAACGCCATTGAGGTGAAAATTTTGCTTTTGAGAACTTGAACACACCCAATGGGCCTCCATACCCCATTCTTGTAAGAGTAGAAAACAGATCATCATTAGAGATAGAAGTTATACCAGAGGCATCGTCTAGACGTAGACTGATGCGAATTACCTCTTCAGTAACTGTCAAGGGTTTGTCACACACCCTTGTCTTGATCATTTGCACACCGTTCTCAGTAACAATGGTGGCATTTGCCCAGAATTGCCTTTGATGCTCGATATAGATGGATGGCGATACAGTGAGAGCATGGGCAATATGGCTTGTCTTGAGGAAATCTACAATCTGGTGGAAACCAGCGGCCTGTTTGGGCTTTTGTAGCATCGCGATTTCATTGTGCTCGTCTATAAATGCCATTGATGCCATTGATCTTGAAGTTTCTTGCCTGAAAACTTTGAACTTGAGAGAGAAGGGTTAGAGCGCAAGTGAACAGTAGGCAAAGAGTCGTTATGAACTTTTTAGGCGGGGAAAGGGTATTTATAGTATTCGGAACATAAGCAGTATTAACCTAGAGCAGTATTAATGGACAAGCAGTATTAACTGAAAGCAGTATTAACTGAAAGCAGTATTAACTGAAAGCAGTATTAAATGAAAGCAGTATTAACTGAAAGCAGTATTAACCACTAGTAGTATTAACTAACTAGCAGTATTAACTGAGAGCAGTATTAACTGAAAGCAGTATTAACCACTAGCAGTATTAACTAACTAGCAGTATTAACTAACTAGCAGTATTAACTGAGAGCAGTATTAACTGAAAGCAGTATTAACTAACTAGCAGTATTAACTGTGCACTGGCAATATTAACAATGCACTGGCAGTATTAACAATGCACTGGCAGTATTAACACTGCACTGGCAGTATTAACAATACTTACTCTTTTAAGCTTGTGATGAACTGAGTACTGCTATGTATTCCCTGAAAAGGAAGATTAGTAACACCAAGAATAAATAATATACAGGTATGTAACCACTTTTTGAGAAGGAGCTTATTCAGAGTTGATCATTCCCACACTTGTTACCAAGAAAGTGAATCTACCCACATCAAATGCTTTGGTGAATAGATCAGCAAACTGGTTAGCAGTATGAACTTTTACAACTTGAATAAGTTTCTTTTCATTGCAGTCTCTTATGAAGTGATACCTGATCTCAATGTGCTTTGTATTTGAGTGCTTGACAGGATTATTCACAATGCTAATAGCACTGCTATTATCAATAAAAATTGGAGTGTGTAGAAAGGTTACCCCATAGTCCAGCATTTTATTCTGAATCCATAAGACTTGAGAACAACAACTTGCAACTGCTATGTACTCTGCCTCTGTTGTAGATGTGGACATTGTGGTTTGTTTCTTGCACTGCCATGAAACTAGTCTTGCACCCAAAAACTGACATCCTCCAGAAGTAGATTTTCTGTCCAAGTTTGCTCCACCTAGATCACTGTCTGAGTATGCAAGTAAGTCAAAAGATGAGTCATGAGGATACCAAAGCCCCAATCCGGGTTGCCCTTTGAGATATCTGAATATCCTCTTAACAGCTTGATAGTGAGATTGCTTTGGCCTAACTTGGAATCTTGCACATACACAGACTGGAAACATTATATCTGGCCTAGAGGTTCTAAGATACATGAGAGAGCCAATCATGGATCTATAATGATGAACATCCATATCCTCCCCCTTAAGATCTGTTGTTATTTGCTTGTGTGTCTCCATAGGTGTGCTGGCAGGTTTTGAATCCGAGAAACCAAACTTGGTTAGAATGTCCTGCACATACTTGGACTGACAGATAAATATTCCATCTGACTTCTGTTGAACTTGGAGGCCAAGGAAGAAAGTAAGTTCCCCCATTGAACTCATTTTGAACCTTTGATGCATTAGTTCCTCAAACTCCTTGCACATGTTGTCTCTTGTAGATCCAAAGATGATATCATCAACATAGATTTGGACCAGCAAGATATCCTTCTTCTTTCTCTTGATAAATAGAGTCTTATCAATGACTCCTCTTTCAAAGCCATTTTCCAAGAGATAGGGTGACAGAGTGTCATACCATGCTCTTGGAGCTTGATGCAGTCCATAAAGTGCTTTCTTCAATTTGTATACCCTGTCTGGATAGCTTGGGTTTTCAAACCCTGGTGGTTGACAGACATATACCTCTTCTTCAATCGAGCCATAGAGAAATGCACTTTTTACATCCATTTGATATACTCTGAATTTCATATAAGAAGCATAAGCCAGGAATAATCTAATTGCTTCTATCCTGGCTACAGGTGCAAATACTTCTTCATAATCTATTCCCTCTTCTTGTGTATACCCTTGAGCCACCAACCTTGCTTTGTTTCTTATTACTATACCTCTTTCATCTCTCTTATTCCTGAAGACCCATTTTGTTCCTATTGCTCTTTGGCCTCTAGGAAGGTCTACCAGATCCCAAACATCTTGCAGCTTGAATTGCAGTAGCTCTTCTTGCATTGCTTCTATCCAACTGGACTCTTTCATAGCATCATGTGCCTTCTTAGGCTCAAGCTGGGATAAAAAGCAAGAAAGCACTGTGTGCTGTTGGTCTTGCATTTCTTGCAGCCTGCTTTGATTTCTAGTCATCATAGGAGAGGATATGTCTCCTATTACCAGCTGTGGAGGATGATTCTTTTGAATTTTGGTGTGATGATTAGGTTCTTCATTAAGTCCCACCTCTAGATTGGAGTCATTCAACTCAACTGAGGTGTTTTCAACAGCTACTTCTGATTCTTTATTGTCTTGAGTCTCCTCATCTCTACTTTCTTCTTCACTCTGACTTGGTCCAGTAGATGGTTTCTTTTCACAGTTTTCAACAGGATCCACTGTGGGTATGGGAAAGATCACAGATTTAGATATATTGTCTTGGACTTGGGTAGTTCCTGATCCTCCACTCCCTGAACCTGCATAATCATCACTACTGAAACCAAAAGAGTTAGTTAGTGAATCAATGTCAAATAGCCACTGAGGACCAGACCCAATAGGATTTGGTGTGTTCTCATTGCATTTGACATTGTCACTTTCTTCAATTATTCTAGAAGAAGAGTTAAAAACTCTGTAAGCCTTACTCTGAGATGAGTAACCAACAAGAAATCCATCATCTGCTTTGCTATCAAACTTACCTAAGTGAGATTTAGTATTGACAATTGTACAAGGACACCCAAAAGGTTTGAAAAATCCAATAAAGGGTTTTCTTTTATTTAAAAGCTCATATGGGGTCTTGTTCTTTGGCTTGACCACTAGAACTCTGTTTTGGACATAACAGGCAGTATTAACTGCTTCAGCCCAGAAGGTAATTGGCAGTTTTGAATCAGCCAACAGAGATCTAACAGCCTCTATTAGTGTCTTATTTCTCCTTTCAGCAACTCCATTCTGTTGAGGAGTCCTAGGAGCATTATATTGTCTTTCAATTCCTTTTTCTTCACAAAAGGTGTTTAGATCAAGATTTTTAAATTCAGTCCCATTATCTGATCTAATGACTTTTACTTTTTGATTAGTTTGGTTTTCAATTCTTAGAATAAAGGATTTGATCAGTCCACTTGTCTCATCCTTAGTCCTTAGAAAATATACCCAGGTAAATCTAGAGTAATCATCAACAATAACTAAACAGTAAGATTTCTTGCCTATACTCATGACATTTGTAGGACCAAACAGATCCATATGCAATAACTGGAGACAAGAAGAAATTGTATTTAACTCTTTGGTCTTATGAGAAGTTTTGTGTTGTTTGCCTTTAAGACAAGCAACACAATGTTCATCACATGAAAAGACTTTTGATGGTAAACCTCTTACAAGGTTGTTTTTAACAAGTTTGTTCATAGTCTTGAAATTCATGTGACACATTCTTCTGTGCCATAGGGAGGATTCATCCATAGAAGCTTTTGAAACCAGACAGTTCAGGGATGAATCACTATCAACATTGTCCATATCTAGACAATAAACATTTTCCTTTCTTAGAGTTCTAAGTAGTATCATGCTTTCATCAACTACCTTGAACCCTGGAGCAAGGATCATACACTCTGTATTAGTAAATAATATGCTATGTTGTTTGTCACAAACCTGTGATACACTTAACAGGTTGTACTTCAATTGATCAACATAGTAGACATTCTCAAATGTCATCTTACCTTTTGTAACATTACCTTTTCCACTTATTTTACCTCCAGTAAGATTATCTCCAAATGCAACATGTCCTCCATTGATATGCTTGAAATCCTGAAGACATGACATGTTGCCTGTCATGTGCCTAGAGCAACCACTATCAACATGCCATATGCTCCTTCCCTTGAGCTGTTGGTTGCCCTGCACATAAGATAAATCAGTTAGTATGAATTAGGAACCCAAGCCAAAGTGGTCTTGGGTACCCCTTTCTCATCAAAATACTTGCATTCTTTCTTGACAAGATTTTTAAACTTTGACTCCTCATTTCTGGAGTACTTTGTCACAATGATAGGCTTGGAAATACTTTTGCTAGAAGCAGTACTGGTTTTAGAAGTACTAGCTGCCTTAGTAGCACTTGCATGCTTAGCAGTACTAACCTTGTTAGAAGTAGTAACTGTGTTAGCAGCAGTAACTGTGTTGGCAGTATTAACCTTTGAAGAGGTACTAACAGTATTAGCAACATTAATATTTTCAGCAGTACTAACACTGGTAGCAGCAGTAATGCTTCCAGCAGCACTATCCCTGTCAGCAGTACTAACAGTTTTAGTGCTTCTAGGCACCCACATTTTAATACTTTCTTTTAAAACCTTTTTCTTTATGGGGCCTTTAGTTTCAACAGATTTCTTCATCACATGTTTCTTTCCAACCTTCCTATAACCAATAGGTTTTTGCACAAATCTTTGAAAGTTCATCTGTTGGTTAATAGGGTTAAAGAAACAGTACTTAGCCAAATGGTTTAACTTTCCACATATGAAACAAGGCTTTGGTCTATTGATTTTACTCAGATCAATGCCTTGTTTTTGTGCCCATTGGTTATTCCAGTTTCTATGATTTCCCCTTGGTTTATCATGTTTTTGGGGCTTAGATTTATTGCATGCACACTGCTTGCAAGGGATAGGGTTCACAACAGTGGTCTGCTTATAGTGAACCTTCTTGTGCTTTCCCTCAGTCTTCTCTGTCTTATTGGACATGATCCAATGCTTTCCACACCCCTCATTGGCGATTATGTGGTTTTCTATAGGAATCTCACCACTCACAGTGTTGTCCTTATCCTTGACAACTTCTTTCTCAGTTTTATCCTTAACAACTACTTCATCTAAGGGATCTATCTCAGTGGCTCCCTTAGGTAGGTCCTTCCTATCCTTTGTTTCTAACAAATCTGAACTAGGAGGGATGTAGTTGTTGTTATAGGGTGGTGGTGTGGTATTGTACCCTATTCCTCTTCTCAGTTTATCATGAATCTGAGTTTGTAGCAAAGAATCCATTGCTTTGGAAGCATTGGAAAACTTTTCTACATCTAGTTTGACTTTAGCTAGCTCTCCTCTTAGCTTTTCACTTTCTTCTTTGGATCTGGTCAGTTGAAGTTCTAAGTCATTCTTCTCCCACTTCCAGTAGTTTGTGTCATAAGAGTGTTGAAGATCATTGGCTTGAAAACCCTTAATCTGCTATTCAAATCTCTCAACTATCCTCACATAATCTTTTATGTCCTTTTCCAATCTCTTAAGGTCATCACTCATGTTCTGATTGTGATCCCTATACCTTTTAACAGTGTTAATGCAATTTTGAGAACATAGATTGGAAGTTACCTCTGTTGGGAGATCAGACACCTCTGCCATTAGAGCTTGGTTTTGAATTGCCTCTTCAGCTTGATCACTCCAATCAAACCCCATACCTTGTTGAGAGACAAGGGCTTGTGCAGAGTTTCTGTTATTATTGAAGCTTCCAGATTGTGTCTGCTGATGGTTGTTGTTGTGAGACACTTCAATTCTGCATTCCCTAGCAAAGTGTCCCTTTTGATGGAATTTATAGCATTCCACCTTAGACTTGTCAAAACCTACTCCATCTTCTCTTCTTTGGGAGAAGTTGTTTCTCCCAGTTCTTTTGATGAACTTCTTAACTCTCATAGAGAGCATGGCCATCTGCCATTTAATGTCCATCTCTTCAAGATCACCTGGATGGAGTTGTTCCAAGTCATCATTAATAAGGGAAGAGTTTCCATGACTGGCCAGAAAGGCTTCAAATACAGTTTCAGTGCTTTTCTCTTGATTTGCTCCATTGGCAGCATTAACTGATTCAGGATTGGAAGTAGAATCAATTGATGCTGAAAGGAGTGCAGCATTGTGAACATACCGAGAAGTCCTCTTCTTAGCCTCTACCTCAGATTCAAAAACTCTTAGATCATTATATAGATCATCAAGTTCCTTTTCTTCCAGTTGATCATTCTGTCTGAAAGACACAGTATACATGGTCCATTCATCACTCAGGGACCTTAGGAATTTCCTGTTTAGATCATCTTGATCAATTTGTACTCCCACTGTAGCTAGTTCACCAAGAAGCTTGTTGAACCTGTCAAAAGTTTGAGTCATGGACTCATTCTTGGTTGACATAAAGTTCTCATATTGTTGCTTCAGAATGGCCTTCTGATTTCTCTTGGTACTTTTGGTACCTGAGAATCTCTTCTCTAGAGCATTCCAGAGCATCTCTGCATCAGTGCAGTTGCAAAACTGATGTTGATATTCATTGGGAATAGCCAAGAGCAAAGTGCTCAAGGCTTTCATCTCTGTCTGTCTAGTCTTTCTTTCAGCATCAGTTTTTGGTGGAGTTCTCTTTCCATCTGCACCAATCTTTCCTGCTTCAGAAAGGCCATTCTCAATGATGTCCCACATAGAATAGTCAGTGAGGAGTATGTACTGCTTGATTCTGATCTTCCACATATCGAATTCATTGGATCTGAGCATTGGAACCTTTGAGACCAGAGTACTGTTTGATTCTGCAAAGTTTTCCATGATGAATGAATAGATGTTTCTGAGAGAACTTGCTCTGATACCACTTGTCAGGATCGAATTCTTAACAAGAATAAAGTCTCAGAAACAATATCAAAGAAGTTGCGGAATAACACTTTGATATTCAATATAACAGTAAACAAACAGTATATGATTAACAACTTGTAAACTTGTATTCAATGATCAAATCACAAGATTACACACTCAACCTCAATCTTGAAGAACAAACTCTTTCAAGACGAATTCTACTTCTCTAGAATTAGGATCTATACCTTGAGGTTGATTCTCTCTAGAACATAAACATATATTTTTAAATCTATGTTAAAACTATACTGTCAAAACTATATATATATACTGAACAAAAAGATAATTACAATAAATAGAATATCTTCAGTATATCTTCCATGAATATCTTCAGAATATCCAGCTGTCATTCTTCTAATTCAAATCTTCATCTTATAAGCAGCACTAATCGGCTTACTAAGAAGCACTAACCACTAGCAACACTAACTAGCTAAGCAGTACTAACTTTGTTCAAGCAGCACTAACTTTGACTAGCAGTATTAATTCTACTAGCAGTAGTAATACTCAGCAGTATTAACTATTGAAGTCCTCTGGCAGTAGTAATCTTGTACTGACAGCATTAACCATACTTGGTAAATTCATCAGTTCCCAACACACAAAATTCATCGTGATATGTTCCCACTTCCATACGGAAATTTCTAATGGCTGGAGTTTCCCGTATGGCAGTTGATGCTCCGCCTTAACTCGGAGGCACGTCAGGCACCTCTCCACGTAATGGGCTATATCTTTCTTTAGTCCTGGCCACCAATAGTCTAGCCTTAAATCCCCGTACATTTTGTTCGTCCCTGGGTGAATTGAATACTTGAATTTAGTAGCTTCCGCTAAAATGGTCATCCTCAAATCCCTAAGTTTCGGAACCCAGATCCTTCCATGGTAACATTTCAGTCCCCGACTGTCTTCTATTAGCGAATTCGCAATACCTATCATACTTTCTGCCTTAAGATTCTCAGGTCTCACGGATTCTACTTGAAATTTCTTAATCTCATCCAGTAGCATTGGTGCCACATCAGCTCTCGTAGCTATCAACATTAGGTTTTCACTTCTTCCCTTCCGACTTAGCCCGTCTGCTACTACGTTGGCCTTCCCGGGATGATACTCAATCTTGCAGTCATAGTCGGTTAGCAACTCCATCCATTTTCGCTGGCACATATTTAGTTCTTT
Source organism: Arctium minus (assembly GCA_954870635.1). Lineage (NCBI taxonomy): Eukaryota > Viridiplantae > Streptophyta > Magnoliopsida > Asterales > Asteraceae > Arctium > Arctium minus. The sequence goes on along the minus strand of OX941081.1, from coordinate 22,600,037 downwards.
CTGGTCAAACAAATGGCACAGGCTTTTGTGATCCGTGAAGATTTGACATTGAGTTCCATAGAGATAGTGCCTCGAAATCTTGAGTGCAAAGACAACAGCGGCCAGCTCCAAATCATGGGTGGGATATCTCGACTCATGATCCTTTAGTTGGCGATATGCATAAGCAATTACCTTCCCTCTTTGCATAAGTACGCATCCCAAACCCAGCCTCGATCCATCGCTATATACTATAAAATCTTCCATACCGTCTGGTAAGGCCAAAACCGAAGCACTGCTTAGCATATCCTTGAGCCTCTGGAAAGCCTCCCTCTGCACTTCCTTCCATAGAAATTTTACATTCTTCTTCGTCAATGCAGTTAGTGGCGTGGCTATCCGAGAGAAGTCTTTTATGAACTTCCTATAATACCCGGCCAGTCCTAAGAAGCTTCGGACTTCTGACGGGTTCCGTGGTGTCTCCCAATTTTGAATTGCTTCAACCTTTGTCGAATCTACTTTGATTCCGTCTTGGGACACGACGTGACCCAGGAACTGTACTTCTCGCAAACAGAATTCGCATTTCGAAAATTTTGCGTAAAGTCTCTCTCTCCTCAACAATTCCAATACTGATCGTAAATGCTCCTTGTGCTCCTCTTCAGACTTTGAATAGACCAAAATATCGTCAATAAATACGATTACAAACTTGTCTAAATAAAGTTGACACACCCTATTCATCAAATCCATGAAGGCTGCAGGAGCGTTGGTTAACCCAAATGGCATTACAAGGAATTCGTAATGTCCATACCTCGTACGGAAAGCTGTCTTCGCTATATCTTCTTCCCTTACTCTGAGTTGGTGATATCCTGACCTTAAATCGATCTTGGAGAAGAACCTTGCTCCCTGAAGCTGATCGAATAAGTCATCTATCCTTGGGATCGGGTACTTGTTCTTGATCGTCAACTTGTTGAGTTCTCAGTAATCTATGCACATTCGCATAGATCCATCCTTCTTTTTTACAAATAACACTGGTGCTCCCCACGGCGAAGTACTAGGTCTAATGAACCCCTTATCCAGCAGTTCTTGTAATTGCGACATCATCTCTTTCATTTCCTAGGGGGATAAACGGTACGGTGCACGTGCTACTGGAGTGACACCTGGCACTAAATCAATTCTAAATTCGACTTGACGATCTGGGGGTAGATTCGTCAAGTCTTCCGGAAACACTTCCGGGTATTCACTCATCACCCGCACCTCTTCCATCCTGCTCTTCTCTTTCTTAGCATCGATCACATATGCTAAGAATCCCCTACACCCTTTTCTCAAACTCCTATTTGCTTTGATCATAGAAATCAAGCTAGAATTTCCTTCCCACCTATCCCCATAAATCACTACCACTTCTCTTTCCGGTAATACCATACGGATCATCTTTTTGTTACAAACAATACTAGCATCGTTTCTAGCCAACCAAACCATTCCAAGAACCACGTCGAATTCTCTCATTTGCTTAGGGTATAGTACCACTGGTACTAGACTCCCTTCTATATCTATCATTCATCCCTCAAACACCTCCCTAATCTCCAGCTGATTAGCATCAGCGGTTTCTACCTCGAATCCTCGCCCCAACCGCCTAGGCTTTAACCCCAAACATCGTGCAAAAACAGGAGATACAAATGAGCAAGTCGCTCTGAAGTCAAACAATACCCTAGCGCAAGTAGAGTTTACCAGAAACGTACCTGCTACCACATCAGGGATTTCTTCCGCCTCCGTTGCTGTCATGTTAAAGGCCCTCCCTTTCGGTCGAGCCATCTCCTTTTTCTTCTCTTCCCTCCTTCCTCCCCCACGTTCCCCAAAATGAGCTAGTCCACCCTGCTTGAATTGCGGGCACTCGGACCGAAGATGATCTGGTGACCCACACTGGTACAAGCTTTTCTTGTTTGGGAAATCCCTAGACATGTGCCCTGGCATTCCACATTGAAAACATGATTTGTCCCCAGCACCACAATCTCCCCGATGAACCCGATGACATTTTCCACAATGTTTTCCCCTAAATCCATGACCTCCTCTCGGCTCTGATCTAGCATTCTTGCCCTTTCTTAAGTCTGCGGTGGGCCCGTCCCACTTTCTCTTGTCGCCCACTCGATCAATCAATTGACGACTTTTCTCTTTCTCTGTCATCTCGGCCGCATGCACGACAACCTGAAAAGTTGTTGGTTCTCTAGCATAGACCCACTCGCGTAAATTACTCTTTAGACCGAAAATGAAACGTTCTACCTTACTCTCCTCATTTGGCAGGTAGGCCCCAGCAAAACGGGATTTCTCAATAAATTTGGTGGTGTACTCCCTTACTGTCATGTCCTTCTGTTCCAGCCCCAGAAACTCTTCTTGCAACTTCTTTACCGCTGCCAGAGGACAAAATTGTGTCTTAAACTTCCCCACGAACTCTTCCCACGTCATACCCTCAACGGCTGCCACCCCCATTCCGCCGGTCTCAGCATCCCACCATAACGTCGCTTCAGACCTCAGCATAGATAAAGCATATGTTACCTTGTTTTACGGGGCGCATTTACTGGTAGCGAACACCAGTTCCATTTCCTTGACCCACTTCATCACCAAGACTGGATCACACTCCCCTTTATAAGTAGGGGGTTTGCAGGCTGTAAATTCTTTATAACTACAACCCTTTGCTGTCACCCGGTTTGCAGCCACGTTCACTGTTGACGAATTTCCTCCTACTTCGGTTACCGACGGACTTGACAATTCTGTAACTTCTTTGCTCTCACTCTTATCTTTACTCCCCGAGGATGTCTTCTCCTTGTCAACCAGCAGCGCTTGCAAGGTCTCTTGAAGCTTTCCCATTACAGCGGCGAGCATTTCATGAGTCACAAAATCTTGGTTCCTTCCCCGGCCCCGAGCTCTTGAATTTCCTCGACCTCTCACTGTCGCCGAGCTCTCTTGATGCGATACTTCCCTCTCTCCGATAGCCTCAGCGCTCCTCACTCTCCTAGTAGTTCGAGTGTTGATTCCTCCCCTATTTCTCGCGTTATTCCCTTCCACTTGGGTTGTACTCCTTCGGGTAGTCCTAGCGGGACCACGCCCTCGGCCACGGCCACGGCCCCGACCCCGAGTTGTCGGCCCTATAGGAGGATCCCTCAGTGTTTCAGCCTGAATCTCAATTGCCGATATATCTTCCCTGGCCGGCCCTGTCTTACTTCTCAAAACTCGATACGCCATTACGACAACTGCACACCATAAAAGAAATTCCGTAAGGTTAACTACCCTATCTGTAACGAGATTTATAGACACACACATGTACTTGTAGATTTGTGATTACGTTGGCCAAGTGTAATCTCAATTCTACCTTACATGTTAGTTCTTATCCCTCATTACAACAGTTCATATAGCGGCGATCCTACAACACCCTAATTCTCGGTTGACCCGCTTACAGTTTAAGTTTAGGTCCAAACAGGCCACCTAAATCGCTTAAACTTTGGCTCTGATACCAATTTGTAACACCTCACAACAAACATCAATAAAATAAGAAACTTAAATTTAATAATCAGGTCCCACCATAACATAGTAATCAGGAAAAGTTTCACAATACCCAATAGGTCTATTACAACCGAGAATCCAAAAAAAAAAATTCTATACCGCTTTTAAGTCCAACTTTCTGGCTCTAGACACCTCTAACATTTCTCCTTTCCCTTAGACGAACCCGTAGCAGCCCTGTTACCTGAAAATGGGTTTAAGGAAAATAGGAAGCAAGGATTAGACCAGAAGGTCTAGTGAATTCCCAACCTCGTCCGCTTAACAAGTATTTCAGAAATATAAACATTTCGATAAGAAAATATTCTCAACCTTCATAAAATAACGATTAGTGTCATTTTGCAAACCTTATCGGTAACTCAGGACCTCTCGTCCTCGGGGCCCCCCAGTCGATCCCCATACGACCCCCTAGTCGACACCGTTATCAATGCGTAGGAAACAAATTCTGTACACACGACTCAACCATCCACGATGATTGAGATTTAACCATGGTGTTTATTTCACAACGCAATATCAACCCAAGCAAGGAGCAATAAAATGAATTACACCCATAGCGTTTAAATGAATCACGTGCATATCATCAATAATAATACTCATTAAAAGCTTTAAACATTAAGTTTAATTTACTGATTATAAAGTGGACCTCCAGTTTTGTAAGAAATTTAGCCGCACGCGAACACTAATCCCACCAAAGAAATCCTACATTTAGTAATAAAAACGGCATTACAAACTCTGCTATCTTAGAACCCCCCCCCCCTTAACTGGGTCGATCACAGAAAAGGAGATCCAGAAGATACGCCCGGGTGACCCCGGTCGAAGACTACTACCGGCCGAAGACTGCTACCGGTCGATTACTACTGCCGGTCGAAGACTGCTACCGGTCGATTACTACTGCCGGTCGATTACTACTATCGGTCGATTACCACTACCGGTCGATTACTGGAAGCAGTTCATCCCGTCGAACAAAACCCACGATAAAAACCCTGAACAGACTATAATCTCTCCCTACCCCATTTAATCGCTTTACCATTAAACAAAACAATCCCAAAACTAACGATACGATTCCTTAATCATAGGACCAAACCTTCGGTCCCTACCCAATCGATACTCAGAGACGATTCCTCATCTCCTTTTTCCCAGATTCAATATCCATAAATCCTAAACAATAAAAACGGGAATCAGAGTTGGATTGAACACAATACCTCTAGATGATGGATTCCCCTCGCGATTACGATTTCCGTTCTCCACACCTAGCTTCGATCGATCTCCCTTCTTCTTTCCTTGAATCGCCGCCCGCACACACAAAAAGCACACCTCACACACTCATAGGGAGCATTCGATAAAAATAAATGGGAGGATACTGGACTCTCTAGGGATTTTGGGCCATTCTATTTCTTATTAGCCAATAAGCCCCTTAACTTCTTTATTTCCCATCTTCACCCCAAGATAAAAAAAAATTCCACTTAACTCTATAATTTAACGGTTGTTACATGAAAAGTGGGGAAAATAGGGTTAAACCCTGGATTTTAGTTCATTTTGTGTTGGCGGTTGATTATTTTAGGAAGGGGGAGAGAGTGCGGTGGTGCGATCGGAAGGAAGCAAAAGAGGCAAGGATTTGGTGTTCTTCAATCTTCTAAGGTAAAAACATCTAATCCTATTCTCTCTATTAGTAAGAGTGAGCAAGTGATTTCAAAAATATTTTAGTTGAGTTTTGTACCTCTTGTTAGTCCCTGAAGTTGAGTTTTCTGGGTTTGGGATTTTAGGAAGTCGTTATAAAATTATTTATGTGATTAATGGGATTTATATTGAAATCGAGTCCTTGCATCTGTTTATGGATTATTGGGTTGGATTATTATTAATTTCTGGAATTAAAGTGATACTGTAGTAGCTGTGAGATCGAGTCTGTGCTGGTTTTGGTTCGACTTAGACACCGGTCGAGAGAAGGACCTCGGTCGAGAAGGGGGTGACCGGGGTGAGAGATAGCCCGGTCGGCGCATGGCAGGGGGAGGCACCGGTCGGCGCATGGAGGGGGGTGACCCCGGTCGGCGCGTGGGGGGGGGGGGAGACCCCGGTCAGGTTTGCACCCGAGCGATCCTGTGGTCCGGTCCCCGGCTTCATCTGCTGGGCCGAAGCCCAGTTTTGGCCATATTTATTAAAGGACTGGCCCATTTTATTTTATTTTTAGGAACTCAAGTAGAGGTTTTGGATGGGCTAAGTTGCGTATTGAGAATAGATGTCGTTGGGATTATGGGTTAAGGTCAAACTCGTTATAAAATAGATTGAATTGGGAGTTCACCGGTTAATGTTTCCTTTATAGGTTCCGGATCGAACTATCAGGGTAGACGCGAGAATTAAGCTGAGGACACCAGGTGAGTTTTTCTTAACTAAACCTTTTGTTAACGAAAGCATGTGAAGTTTAATTTTAAACTTTGATTTATTTGCGATGGCATGTTTATTATAAAATGATTTAAGTGTGTTATAAATTGTTGGTGTTAAATGTATGCATACATTATTTGTGGAGATTGTGACCTAAGTCGGGGAGTGTGGCCCGCCTATTCGTACCGGAGAGTGTGGCCCGTTTATGCCATTGGGGGTGTGTCCCAAAATTAAGGCAGTGCGAGTTCGACACATTGTCTTTGACGGTCGTGTGGTCAGTAGCGTGTTTTATCGTTATGTGCTTATAAATCTGTTGACTTAAATTTGCTGGAAAGTTATTTTGTTGCTTATCTGTTAGAGGGAACTCACTAGACCTACGGTTTAACCCTCGCTCTTTCAAAACAAAAAATCTTTTCAGGCAAGCGTGAATTTAGAGAGTGAAGTTAAGAGCAAAGGGAAGATGTAGCAGGAAGAGATAGAAGACCGTCATCTTAGATATATATATTTTTTTTATTATCTCAGTTGTGTAGGTTGACTTTGAAAACCCATGAATTTTTATTGGAAGCTTGGAGCCGTTTCGGCATGAAATTTTTATTCTGTTAATAAGATTTAAATTGCCAGTCGTTTCTGGTTGAGTTGTTACACTATATGGTAGTTGTTGAATGGTTTGGTGCAGAACAATTAAGTGGTCAGAATGATTAAGAGACTCTTATGATATAATACAAAATAAAATATGGTTGTTTGGTAATTGTTCAGGATGAAATCAGGGTGCTGAATGGTTATGATTCAGAGAGTTTTAGAACCATTAAGGGTCAGACCTCCTTTTTTTGCCAAACAAAATTCACCTCTTAACAATTCAGAGATTGACTCTTAATGGAACTATCTTTATATATATAAAAGCAAAAACCAAGAGAAATGACATGGCGCAATGTGAATTGAAAATTCTAAAATATTGGATTGTGGTTAACTTTGGTCATCCCACATTGATAGAATAATGAAATGTTGGAACATGAAGTTGATTATAAAAAGAGAAGAATGCCAAATTTTTTTACATGGCCTATGATTTGTTTTAATCCAATTTAGATTAAAGAGTTTATTTTTAGTTACAAATTTGTTGATGTTGAATATATATTATATATTGTATTACAACTATCTTTATCTTTATATATATAAAAGCAAAAACCAAGATAAATGACACGGTACAATGTGAATTGAGAATTATAAAATATTGAATTGTGGTTAACTTGGCTATCCTACACTGATAGAAAGATGAAATGTTGGAAAATTAAGATGAATATAAAAGGAAAAGGATACCAACTTTTTTTTACATGATTTATGATTTGTTTTAATCCATTTTGGATTAAAGAGTTGATTTTTAGTTACAAATTTGTTGGTGTTGATATATATTGTATTACAACTAATAAAATACACTTATTTCATTTAATTTGTTTATTTTTATATCTTTTCGTCTTTGTATACATAATATAATATATATAAAAGCAAAAACCAAGAGAAATGACATGACACAATGTGGATTGAAAATTCTAAAATATTGGATTGTGGTTACCTTTGGCCATCCCACATTGATAGAATAATGAAATGTTGGAAAATGAAGTTGATTATAAAAAGATAAAAATGCCAACTTTTTTGACATGACCTATGATTTGTTTTAATCCATTTTGGATTAAAGAGTTTATTTTTAGTTACAAATTTGTTGATGTTGAATATATATATATATATATATATATATATAAAAGCAAAAACCAAGATAAATGACACTGTACAATGTAGATTGATAATTCTAAAATATTGGATTGTGGTTAACTTTGACTATCCTACATTGATAGAAAGATGAAATCTTTATATATATAAAAGCAAAAACCAAGAGAATTGACATGGCACAATGTGGATTGAAATTTCTAAAATATTGGATTGTGGTTAACTTTGGTCATCCCACATTGATAGAATAATGAAGTGTTGGAACATGAAGTTGATTATAAAAAGAGAAGAATGCCAACTTTTTTTAAATGACCTATGATTTGTTTTAATCCATTTTAGATTAAATAGTTTAATTATTTTTAGTTACAAATTTGTTGATGTTGAATATATATTATATATTGTATTACAACTATCTTTATCTTTATATATATAAAAGCAAAAACCAAGATAAATGACACGATACAATGTGGATTGAGAATTCTAAAATATTGGATTGTGGTTAACTTTGGCTATCCTACATTGATAGAAAGATGAAATGTTGGAACATGAAGATGAATATAAAAGGAAAAGGATGGCAACTTTTTTTTACATGATTTATGATTTGTTTTAATCCATTTTGGATTAAAGAGTTGATTTTTTTAGTTACAAATTTGTTAGTGTTGATATATATTGTATTACAACTAATAAAATACACTTATTTCATTTAATTTGTTTATTTTTATATTTTTTCGTCTTTGTATACATAAAATGAAAAACAAGACAAAATGACATGTCACGATGTGGATTAAGAAATCTAATATATAAAAGTAAAATTACCTAAGAGAAATGACACGCCTCTAATAAGAATCATCAATATATATATATATATATATATATATATATATATATATATATATATATATATATATATATATAAAGAAAGAACCATAGAGAATGATATGACATTGTGAGATTTGAGTAATGTAGGTATCTATAAGAAACGAAGACATTTGGATTTGATATGAGATGCGAGTATTCTCAAATACTACTATATTTTGGTGGTGTTTTACACATCTCACATTGATGAGTGAATATAAGACTGGAGAATGAAGATATACCTGTAGAAACACGGAGATTTAGATTTTGATAAATTAAAGGATTACTTGGCTAAATATTCTTTTTGGCCGATCCCTATTTTTGTTAAAAAAAACCATTTATATAAGCAAATAAATCGATAGATAAATGTATACAAATCATCATATTTCATCAATTTATACAATATTATCAATGTTGAACCTTGATGTCTTTTTATTATCTCACAAGTCACAAGAAGATTTAATTATTTTCAAATCTTGAATTGTGATGTTATTTGGTTATCCCACATTGATAGAAAGAAAATAAATTTGGAAAAATGGATGAGTATGTAAAAGTTGAATGAGATGTCTTATTTGATTGTCCCATATCGACATAAAGACAATAGATTTGGAAGAAGATGTTAGTATATAAAAGTTGGATGAAATGTCTTATTTATTTATCCTACATCGGTAAAAAAAGATAGATTTGAAAGAAGAGGTTAGTATATAAAAGGTGGATGAGCTATCTTATTTGGTTAATCCACATCAACGGAAAGATAATAAAGATGAGGTAAACAAAAGAAAAGACGGATAAGATTACTTACAAGTTTAAAAGTTTTTTTTTGGTAAAGGAGTATTCCAGATCACTTTGGGCCCAGACTAATCTCCTGGAAAACAGGCCTATGGCCCGCGGGCATTCATCCCGTGGCCACAATGCTGCAAGTGGGGCTCAAACCCGGGTAACCGCTATGAAGTCCCCAGGCTCTTACCACCGTGCCACAACCTTGTGGTTTACATGTTTAAAAGTTTGTGGCAACCTATGTGATTGTCTCATTTTAGTCGACCTCTTTCGCTAAAATCAAATTTTATAAAATATTAATTTTTATATGACTTTATTTATATAAAAAGAACAACCATAAATAATGAGATGACATTGTGAGATTTCAAGATTCTAAAATATGCATTGTGTTGTAGTTCAGTTATCCCACCTTGATGCGAGGTGCAAGATTGGAGAATGAAGATGACTATAAAAAACAAGGTTGATTTTGATAATCAAAATTTTAGTTGGATAAATATGTTTTAGCTTACGATTGGAATCCCATAATAAATTAGCAAAAAGGTAGGATTTGGAAGAGAGGGTTGATATTGGCCGTCAACTCTCATTTTCCAAAAAAAAAAAATTATACAGATATATATACAAATTAACCACTCATTGACACACATTAATTATTTTATATTGTATTTAATTAACTGTTAACTGAGGAATTATGTTTTATATATCTTATCTCAGTACATATATTTCCTGAAATAAATATCGCCACAAATGATGATGTGGCCTAACCAAGTTTGAGTATTATTATTTGGTTAAAGTATTCCACATTACTATGAAGATGATAAACTTTAAAAATAGATGGTTATATATGAGTAGAAGTTGGCTTGAAAATTTTAAAAATAAGTTTGACTAAATATATTGACCAACAATAATTTTTCAAAAAATCTATACATATATGTTTTTATATTTTTTTTTAACTAAATCATCCATAAATCTATTTATATATATAAATAAAAACTTGAATAGGTGCCATGATACAACTAAATTTAAGAAATGAGGAAATAAAGTTTATAAACTTTTGAAATATGGTGAGTTTGTTAATCTCACATTGGAGAGAAAATTAAATTTTTGATGAAACACGTGAGTATTTATTGGCAAGAGGAGATGATGTCAATTTGTAGCAACTTATAGGGTTAACTAATATTTGTCGAACCTTTTTATTGGAAAATGATTCCTCAAAACTTTTGTAACAACAATAATGATATGGGTGTATGACATGTTGTTTCATTCTAAATAACATAACAAAAAAGTTAATGTCAATATGTGTCAAACTCTTTGTAACAATAAAAGGTTATATCAATATGTGAAAATAAACCACTTATGTATATACATTCTTCATTTTAAATTGTATCTCATTAATTATTAAGCAAAAATTATGTTTTATCTTAACTCGATCAAGTATTTCTTTAAAATATTTATCGCTATCGTGCAACGCACGGGGTCGCCACTAGTTAAAAGTAAACAAACAATCCCTGAGTTACTTTATCTCTCAAAAAACAAAAGATCTTAGATTCAATACTATTGGAAAATATGACATTATCGCTTTCAAAATATGGATTTTTATTTTTTAGAATAAATTATGTAGTGGTTTGTTGAAAATTGTCATTTTTGCCCTTGATCTTTTAAAATTATTGTTTTGGTCCTTGGGCTTTGAGATTTTTTTTCGTCTCTAAAACTAACCCGTTAAATTCCAATCGTTAAATAAAGAGTAAATTTTACCATTTTATTAAAAAATAATAAAAAAACTAAAGGGTATTTTAGACTTTTTAACATTTCATTCCTTCCCTGATTCTGGCAAACTGCATCATCAACGAACTGGCATATTCTCCCGTACCTTTCTCGTATGACCACGACAATGGCAAACAATCTAAAATTAAACCTCCCTTAAATTAAAACTCTTTTTTTTTGTAGGTATGTTGTATGTAGATGCAAAAGCAGAACAAGGATGGGGTGCCGTCGGTGTTTGCCATTTACCGGATTCATCAAAATCAAAACCCTAAATTGTTAAGGTAATTGTTCAAGTATAAAGATTTAAGGATGAAGATTTATAGTGTAATAACCGGGCTAAAAGCAAAGAATTTAAAAGTTTGGGTAAGAGAGTAGAAAGGCCCATAGTAAAGGGGTCTAGAGTGAAAAGTTGGAAAAGAGGGATTTTAACCCTAGAGGCAAGGGTTTTAGCATTTGACGGCTGATTTTGGAGAGGTGCATTTGGGCGATTTTAGAGAGAGACCGAGAAGGAAGGTGGTTCTTCAAGAATTTCAAGTTTGATTTTGATTCCACTTTAAGATAAATCTTCTTGTAACTAGAAATCTCTATTTTCTAGATGTTTTTAATCATAGTAGTTTTGGTTTGGGGTTGTTTTAAAGAATCTGAGGTTTGGGTGTTTTGGGTTTTGATAATTTATGTGTTTAGAGTTATTGGGATTAAGACTTGAATATATATATATATATATATATATATATATATATATATATTCCTTGTAGTAATCGAGTTATGGAGAAGTTTGGATTCCAGTATCGATTAATTGAGTATGTGGGTTTTCTGTGTTTAGTCGCCATTGAATCGACCCCCAAGTTGGGGGACCGGATGACCCCGGGCACTGTGGTGCCGAGCGACCTCGGTCATTGAGGCTCCGGTCGATCCTAAGCACCGGTCAATCCTAAACACCGGTCGACCCAAGGAAACAGACCCCGGTCGAGTTGGATCCGGGCGACCCTTTGACCCCGGTCGAGTTGGGTCTGGGCGACCCTTTGACCCCGGTCCCCGGTTGTGTTATGTGGGTCGAAGCCCATTTGTAATTTGAGGCTTATTTCTTAGTTGGATTTCATTATAAGTGGGTCGGCCCGTTTTCCTTTCCAATCAAGGACTGTGTATGCTGTTTGGAGTTGATCTTTTTCCGTTAGCTCAATCTAGCGATCCCCATTAGGCTAACCGATTGAGATTTTGGGGTGTTAAGGTCAACCTCATTATAAATTAGAAGATATAGAGAGTTAACCGGTCAATGTTTCTTTTATAGGTTCCGGATCGAACCATAAGAGTAGACGCAGGAATTAAGCTAAGGACGCCAGGTGATTTTTCTGAACTAAATATTTTGTTAACAAAAGCACATGAAAGTTTAATTTTAAACTTTGATTTATTACGATGATATTCATGATGAAGCTATTTCAGTGTGTTATACAATTGTTGATATTTAAATGTATGCATACATTATTGTGGATGTTGTGACCTAAGTCGGGGAGTGTGGCCCGCCTGCTCGTACCGGGGAGTGTGGCCCGTTTATGCCATTGGGGGTGTGTCCCAAAATTAAGGCAGTACGAGTTAGACACACCGTCTTCGACGGTAGTGTGGCCAGTAGCGTGAATTTCTCTTATGTTGTTGTTTACTCTGTTGATTTAAATTTTGGAAAGTTATATTGTTGCCTATTTTGTTTGAGGGGACTCACTAGACCTTCGGTATAACCCTCGCTCTTTCAAATTTTAAAAACCTTTTCAGGCAGACGTGATTTAGGTAGGAACGATAAGGGTAAAGAGAAGATGTAGCGGGATTGGATAGAAGACCGTCATCTTAGTTTTCTCTTTCTTAAATATCTCAGTTGTGTATAGGTTGCTTTTGCAAACCTTGAACTGGAATTGTACACTTGGGGCCGTTTTGACATGAATTATTATTATGTTATAAATTGTTATATTGTTATTTCTGGTCGGGTTGTTATATTTAGAATCTCAATTAATAGATTTTCTCTTAGAAGCAGGAAATCAAAATGCCCAAAAGCAATGATCTACAATATTAAAAGGCAAATTATTTCGAAATCAATACTTTTCATAGGTTCATAAACTGGTCTAGTCACAACAACTAATATTACACAAATCTACAATTGGTTTGCTGGTGTAGGGCCCGTGGAACGGTGATGCAGAGATGAGTCATGGCGAACAAAAGGACAATTGGTACTAGAATTGTGGACTCACTGGTAAGAATGGTAGAGGGAGATCGATGGTGATCACAAATCGTGGTAGACAAGGAAACGGTAGAATGAACGAAGAGGTGGTTAAGGAGCGGGGATTGCAGATAGGGGTGCTCAAATTTCCGACTAACCTGGCCAACCCGGCTAACCCAAACCTGAAAAAACATAAAAAAAAACTCAAGCCAAGGTAACCCGATACATAATTGATACAAATTTTGCCCAAACCGCATCTATTGGGTTTGAAACAGGTTAGGCCCAAAGTAACTCGACCAACCCAATAACCCGGCCAAAACTTATACCCTTTTTATATTTTTTTTATTATGGTTTAGACGTTTATCGACTCTTCTTTCTATCAATTCTCAAGTCTTACCATCTTAGTCCTAGTAATGATCTGTCCACGCAACCACGCTGATTGAAATCGCACGAATCTAACCTTCAAGTCTTCAAAAATCTTCAACATCGATCGAATCAAGAGCCAAGAGATACTCTTCTTCTACTCTTCTTTTTTTCTTGTTAGCCTTAATTTAATTATTTCATTTTTATTTTAGTTTCTTTAAGCACAATCACTTAGTTAGATTGTAAAATGATGTATTAAAGTTTCAACTCGACCAACCTAACCCAACCTACACGGTTTGGGTTGGGTTGGGTTGCACTTTTGGTTGGGTTGGGTTGAGATTTTTCGAACCACTAACATTGTGTTGGTTTCTTCAAGTGCCTTCAACCCGGCCAACCCAACCCATGAGCACCCTAATTGCAGACAAGGAAAAAAATATGGTGTAGTTGCGATGGCGATGAAGCAGAATGGTAGTCGACAACTACGTGGCTAGGGGGTATAGTTGTGATGGTGACAGAGGAAGAATGATTACAGAGGATAGAGAAGGAAGACGACATGGGAATGGGGCCCGACCCGTCGGGGAACCCGGTCCACCCGCCTCGGTCGGGGATGGGGACAAGGATCCCCGTTTGTTTCAAATCGGGGATGGGAACGGGGATGGATATCACACTCCCCGCTCCGCCCCGTCCCCGTTATATATTTTAATTAATAATTAAATTTATATTATTTATTTAAACTAAATCGGTAATTCATAATTTCATATTTCCTAACTAGGTTTACAATATAAAATTATTATTTTTTGGATGTTAGTATGTATTTTGGATGTCAAATCAAAATACAATTACTCGATATAGTTTTGGATATTTCTTGATATTTTTTGGTATGTGTGACATTAAGGTTTTTTTTTTGGTTTAGGTTAAATTTCTTTTGGTTTAGGTTATTAGTTGTTATATGATGTTGTGATTTTTTTGTATTAAATTAAATTTCTTTCGATTTTAGGTTTATTGGAAATATGTGAGATTTAAACATGTGCGGTGTCTCGTATATTTGATTTAAATAGCTTACATAAACGGGGAAAAATCCCCGTTTCCCCGTTGGGGTTGGGGATGGGGATGTGATCATATTCCCCGACCGGGATGGGGATGGGGACAGGGACAAGGATGAAGATGAGGGATTGGGGACAGGGATGGGGATTGAGGTCCCCGCCCCATTCCCATGCCTAAAGACCACTGTTTCTATGCATTTATGTCTATATATAAACAATATATTATTATAGTTTTTAAAAAAGAAAATTACATAAAATAATAAAAAGACTAGAATTTCCCTGAGTTAATGGATGGAATTGAACATGATTAGGCTGAAAGATGAAAACAACAAATTTTGCAAACCACAAAGACGAAAACAATAACTTTATAGTATTAGGAATTGAAAGTAGCAAATTCTAACAAACGACCAAGAACGTTTCTTTTGAATTGGCACTGGACTAACATCTATAAAGCTTATGATGAAAAACGTAGTTTATCTCTTTGAGCGTCATACTTGTCGCTCTTTATGTGTTATCTTATGGTCATTTTTAAATATTTTAAAGCTACGGTCAACTTTTTATGAGTTCTTTTGAACCCATATTCAGAGACTTTTTGTGTGAAAGGGAGTATTTCTTTTTATCAAACCTAGCATTGGAAATCTGACGTGGTTGATCTTGTCGAGGATGATTTTTCGTCTTGAACTCTGGACGTCTGACGCTTAAAGGTCACTTGTCTTGGTTATGCTTCTTTCGGAAGACTATATCATCTTCGACTCACAAATGTGCAAGTGTCCTGGCTCTAACTTCTTCGAAAGTTTTTGCAGGATACTTGATTAGATCCATATATAACTCAGATTCCTCTGCTAGTCCCCTCTTATATGCTTTGATTGTTGTTCAGACGTCGTAATTACGAATACTTGATCATTTCAAAATTGAAGCAATAGAAACAATTATGCAACGATTCCCCACTCTTTTGAGTGATATAATATAGATGACCGGTATGTTTCTCCATTTTGCGACCACTCACGAATTGTTGGAAAAATTGATTAACTAGTTATGTGAAAGAAATCGATCAAGGTTACAGGTTAATAAGCCATTGAAGTGCGGCTCCTGTTAAGGAAGCCCCAAAGCTTTTACACATACAAATTTCCTAATAATTCGGTGGAATTGAAGTGGTCCACATTAATTGCTTATATTGAGTGATATGTTCATTGGGGTCGGAGATTCCAGAATACTTTGGATTAAATACTGGAAATATTATATTTTTTAGGGATGTCGACCAAGGCTATATGGTCGGCGAAAGATGAAGCTTGGAATCCCGTAGGAGGTTCCACGTCAACAGGTACAGTTGCTCCAAAAACTTTGGACAACGTAGCCAAAACTTTTGCATTTTATTCTTCAAACATCGTGAAACGTCGGGTAATAGCATCTTCTTCTGGTTGAACATGTGCAGACATAGTAATTGACATGATTTGGGGAGTAAACCCTAAACCCGGAGCGCTAAGTCCGATGGTCACATGAAACTCGTTCCTCAGAGATGATTCTAAATCATCTTAGACTCTAGAAACAGAGAATGGGATACTCGGAATGGGAATTGTGGATGTCGCGGGAAGTAGTTGTCATGGATATCGACGGCAACGAGTTAATGGTTAGTGGAAAAAAATGTCATGTATGGTGGAAACGGAGGAGGTTGAGGAAGGATATGAGGTTGAGAAATTGAGGATGTGGTATTAAAGAAAGGAGGTCCAGTGTAGGAAGGAATATTTAAGGAAGTGTGAGATATGGGTCAAGGAGGATCCGACGACATTTGAAGCAATCGTTATAGTTCTTTCAGAATTCTGAGGAAATTTTGGATTTTGACCACCTAACTGTGCAATTTGTTGTCTGACAACATCCAATTCTCCTTGCAATCTTGCAATGAGTACTTGATCAGAACCTGCAGAAGATATGTTAAAAATCTGCAAAAGAGATTTCGTTAGTTTAAAATAATTTGTTTATTTCAAAGGAGAATCCTTAGTTAGGCCCCATTGTGGGTACCAAACTGTTTATGCCAAAAATTACACAAATATAAATTAAGGTTTGAATTGCGGGGCTTGATCAACTATAGATCGATCATTTGAAATAAACAAAACAAACGACAATAAAATATATGAGACAAAGGATTTTGGTGACGCGGAAAACCCCGTCGAGGGTAAAAATCGCGGACGATTATGGATATAGTCGATGTACTATGGACGTCAATTGGAGACGTCGTCCTTAATAATTACAATTGCTATTACAAGGCATGGATAATATAAAATAAACGTATATAAATTGATGCGTCGTGGATGATCGTAAGTGAATGTCGTGAGAACGATTGAGAACACTTTAGAGCATATTGGAGAGTAAATTCTCTTGCGTGTACTTTTGAATGCTTTGAAGTTTTTATATAAGTGGTTTTTATAACTGCCTATTTAAATGATATTAACTTCCATAACGGTTGTCTTTATTACATCAATCATGTTGGAAACGGTTGTGTCTTAATGTTGGTCATCGGTTATGTTTTGAGGCATTGATAGATCATAACTCTCCATTAAAATGGTACCTACAATAAATAACAAAGAATTAATGGTTGTTGAAGAAAAATAAGAGTTAGCGTTAATCGAGGATAAATAATAACGTTTAATGACCGCTTAGTCACGGAAACATACTGTTGGTTCACATAAATCTAGTTGAGCACGTGTGAATACTACATACATATGTTATACAAGCAATTAATCAATTTACTAAACATAGAATGCAACACATCGTTAAACTGAACTCACTAAAACTCGATTGGTCAAAGTCAATGTGACTTGTTGGGTGGGAGTGATCTGGTTGGTGAGCTCTAACTCCATTGATCATCTCATGAACATTGAAACTCCATTTTCGACAATGCAATGGTTTAAAAACCATTTTTTTCGTGAAATTACATTGGCAGCCACTTCTGCAAGTCAATATGTTACTGACTTACTAGTTTGGATGAGATTCTTACCTCAATTTCGTTGGTTTCAATCGGCTGAACACTCTACAGACTTTTGCCTATAACTTCTCATCCTTCGTAGAAAATCAAATTCAAATAATTAAACCATTGGAGCTCAATTACACAAAGAACAACTAGTTAGACACAATTAATGAACTATTATTGTGAATTGTCTCTCTCATTTTTTTTAAACTTAATGATTATGATTTACTTTGTACATAGAACAATTTTTTTATTGTCTTAGAGCAAATCTTATTTATACAATAATACATAATTTATATGCTATTTTTCCCCGTTTTTCACTGAATTTATATCATTATAATTCGCATTTTTTACCATTTTTTTGTACGATTTACTTATTGATAACAAAACATAGATATTAGTCATAATTTGAGGCGGTATCATGACTATGGAGTATTACCTAGGCAAAGGAGTTGACTTTATGTTTTTATAAAATTATTTGATTTTTTATTTGGAGTTTAAAAGTCAAACACAAATGTATTACTTCCTTTCTCTATTTTTTATTAAAAACATTTAACATTTAGATTGATATATAATTTAATAAAAAACTTAATTGTGAGATATAAAATATTTCTTAATGCTTATAATTGATCTTAAAAAACATTAATCTTATTTATTAAATTTGACTATCAATTTAAAAAAATAATTAAATCAAATATTTTATTATTTTATGTGCCTACGAAAGTATGACTATTGTTGAAGTTTTAAATAGATCACTTAATTATAAAAAAAATCTATGGAGACTATACAACTAAGAAAATATTTATGATTTATATTAAGAGTGAATTACACTGATCGTCTTGTGGTATGCTTAAATTTTGGATTTGGTTCCTAAATCAAATTATCTATATTGATGGTCTTTAACCATATTTAACATCGTCAGTTACCAACTGTTAGGAGAGAAAAATCAGTTTTTGAGGAATCTACAAGGACCAAACGACATTCACTCTAAAATTATTGGGATTCACGTATTTTTTTAAAAAACTCTTTATTAAAAATCCTTTTAAGTATGGTTAACGTGAGATGGTTATCTATTAAAATTTGTTTGTTAAAATAAATAATTTTTTTGTTATGAAGAAATAATTATGTTTTAAAAGTTAAAATATTATGAAACATTAATTGAATTATGAATAATTATGAATAATCTATAGCAATTAATTTGATATAATAATAAAAAAATTGCTAATTAAAACTTAAAATATTTTAAATAAATAATTTTTTTTAAAAAGAATATTAGAAGCACAATTAATTTTAAAGTGAATTACTTTTTTGGTCCTTATATTTCCCCCAAAGATTGATTTGTCCTTCCCAATGGTTGTTAACTTACGATGTTAAGTACATGGACTTTGAGTAAGATGAAAATGATAAGTTACAGAACATAAGTATAGATTGATGCAGCGTAGGTTTGCGAAAGGATCCACAAGCGTCTAAACCCTTTTTGATAACGAGATTACAAAATGTAAAATTTGAAAACTAAGAGAATACACTTAAAAGATGAACTTTTATTAATCAATAACTTGATTATAATTGAAAACGATTAAACCTATTTATAACCTAAACTAGGAAAAAAGATAACTACGGAATTAAATCTAATCCTAATCTAACTAGAAAAGATAATTATCAAATCTAATTTAAATCTAAAAGAATAAGTTAAAAAGAAAATATAATTAGATAAGAATTGGGAAGCAAAGCAGGTCACGTGGAATAGTACTTTGGATGAACTAATAAGTATTTGGAGGAATGAAGGTTTGGAAGCATGGTCGGTGTGCTACGCGGGTTTCATGCGACCCAAGTCGCATGGAACCCGCTTTCGGTTCTGTTTGCGATTCTCGACTCGTTCTTTGATCTTTACGGCAATCCTCTTTATATTTGGTGTTTTCTGTTTGCCTCTTTTTTTATGTCAAATTCCGAGTCTTTTTCGAGCTCGTTTCTCTTTTTCCCAATTATTTCCAAAAACCCTTATTAACTCTCGAATTCTCCCTGTATCATAGATAGTTTAATTTGAGAATACCACAGGAACCATCAGTATAATTCACTCTTATATTTATTTGGTGGCCAATATATAATGTAATACCTATGATCAAAATAATAAAGTTGAAAGTTTGGGGGAGCGTTTGCTCAAAAACCTATATGTGGGGGTCTAGTTTGTAAATATGAGAAAAGGGGTTTTAACCCTAATACCCTAGCTCTCTAATTCATTTGGTTGATTGGAGGCGGCTAGAAACCAGAGAGATTTTGGAAGGTGAAATCAAGTTTGGGTGCAATTGAGGAAGAGGTTTAGCATTGAAGAATATTGTCTCTCTTGTTCATCAAGGTAAACTCTATTCGTTGCTCTATTGTTGATTTTAGTTGGGAATGTTGGGTTATGGGTGGATTAAGGGAAGAATGTTTGCTTTTGCTGTGTTTTAAGAATTTGGGTTATTTCTCTTTGATTCTTGAAGGATTTAGAAATTGAACCTTGTAGATGGAATCGTTGGTAAGAGTAGAATAGAAGATGGTTTATTTGTGTTTTGTTTTAACCCCATGGAAATCGCCTTTCCATTTGGGTAGTGTTTCGGCATCGCAATTTCCCCAAATCACAGGCGAAGTCGGACAGGAAGTGTGGGGGACCCGGGAGCGACCGGGGGTTTCCAACCCGGAAGCAACCGGGAGTCGGTATCCATAGGCCCGAGAGTTGGGACCCATAGGACCCAGGAGTCGGGATGCACGGGAACCCGGGAGACGGGTAACCCGGGAGTCAAGAGGGACCGGGGAAGCCCGGGAGACGGGTGACCCCGGGAAGGGGATTGATCCTTATAGGGCAGACCCGAGGAAGCCAGGAGCCTGTGATCCGGGGAAGCCTGGGTAAGGCAAACCCGGGGAGTCCGGGTAGGCAGGATCTGTGGAGGCCGACCCGGACGAGTTTCAGACTGTTCGCCTTGTTGTCTTTCGCTTAGCGGGGTCATTTATGATTCAGTTTGCTGATCATAGGTTGTAGGAGAGTTAGTGCGAGAAAGTAAGCAAGGATCAAAGATGAATTTTTCTAACCAAAGTCTTTCATGTTATTTATGCTACTGTTGGCATGTGAAGTTATTAAATCACTATTGTTACTTATGCTATTTTATGCTTGCGCGATTTATTAATGTGAGTTATGCTTTATGGTGTTATCTGTGTAAAATGTATGCATACATTGTTATTGGCGAGTTATGGCCTAAGTCGAGGGTGTGTCCCACATGTGTTCATACCGCCCGGGGGGGGGGGGGGGGGGGGTCCCATATATGCCATTGAGGGGTGTGTCCCAGAATAGTATAAGCCAGACACATTGTCACCTTTGCGTGACTTCAGTGTGCGCCAGAAACGTGGTTTGTGAGTATAATGATTTTCTAAAACTGAATTGGTTTATATGGTTATAAATGTTTTACATGATGTTTTGGCAAGGAACCGTTATTAGAGGGAACTCACTAGACTTTTCGGTATAACCCTCACTCTTTAAAAACTAAAACCTTTTCAGGGACGCGTGAAGTGGGCGGATCTGGTAAGGGAAAGGAAACGCTTTGAGTTGAGGACCCGATCGTGAAGGATGATGCTACCTAGTTGCCTGCCTTAGTTGTTTCTCTCTTTAATTCTCAATTGTGTAGTAGGTTGTTTTCCGCAAACCTTGAATATTTAAATTGTTACCTTTGGAGCCGTTTTGGCAAGAATTCATATTTTTGTGGTTATGTTCTATTCTTGGGAGTTTGGGTTGTTACATATAAAAACGTAGATTCCAAGTTTTTGACTTAGAAAATTTTGTGGTTAAAATTTAAAAATAGAAATTTCAAATAGAACATTGGAGTTTTTTTTTTCTCTTAAAACTCTTAATTTTTAAAAAGTACAACTATTAAAAACAATAAGTATATCTACTACTATATTATAAAACATTTTGAATATTTTTAAACTCTTAACTTCAATAATACAACTATTTAAGTACGGGGTGCAAGTCAATAATGCATACAAAGTTTCAACTTTTATAATATTTCAATTTTCCTTTTTTTTATAAATAATAATAAGAGTAAACTACAATTTTGGTCCCTATGGTTTACACCAATCTTTGAAGGTGGTCTCTAGACTTCAATAACTACAATTATCCGTCCATATTGTTTACATATTGTTTTGAAAATAGTCCCTCAACTTAACTCTATTAATTTTTCTTTTCCGTTAAGTTAAGGGTATTTTCATCTTTTCACGTTTACAAGGACAAGTTATTCAATTTTGTTTAAACCACAAGGACCAAATTGTAATTTACTCTAAGTTGTATTAGTATATATTGTAATATATATATATATATATATATATATATATAGGGTCTGGTTCAAGGGAAAACTTCCAATAATCGAAAAACTAAAGAACAACCTAATAATCATAGATTAAACCCAATCCAAAGAACATTAATAATCATCAATTAAATGATTTTAAATAAATGAAAAGGTTATTATAGTAAATTAGTTTCTATTATAATTGGAAAAGATAAGAACAAAAGCAACAAATCGTTGCCTAAAATATAGCCAAATCTGTTTGTTGGTTAATTGTAATCAAAATGCACGTATTAAGCAACCAGACCACAATTCGATCATCAATCTTCAACCAAAATCGGGAAATCGACTACAATTGAGAAGATTAAGCCTGCAACCAATCGATTAAGCTTCAACCAATTGATTAAATGGTCGAGATGAACCAGTGGTGGAAAACATAAACGAAGAATCAAATAATGGAGGAAATCTGGGCATAGATGGATTCAATGATGATGAAGACGTTGATTGTGATCTAGAGGGTAACGATTTACAATCAGGTAGGCATTCTAAACAATTATTTAAATGACAATTAATGATTTACGTTAAGTATGATGATTGAATTGAACTAGTTTTTTGAGTTCTAAAGTAGCCATGGTCGTAATTTAGGGTTGCAGGTCGTATATGCACAAATGCATGTACGAGTGAGAATAAGATTTTATAAACTTAGTTGTTTGCATTTATCGAAATTTAGGATTGCAACTCGTATATGCACAAATGCATGTACGAGTGAGAATAAGATTTTATAAACTTAATTGTTTGCATTTGTCGAAATTTAGGATTGCAACTCGTATATACACAAATGCATATACGAGTGAGAATAAGATTTTATAATATTAGTTGTTTGCATTTGTCGAAATTTAGGATTGCAACTCGTATATGCACAAATGCATATACGAGTGTGGTGCATATACAAGTGTGAATAAGAATTTATAATCTTAGCTGTTTGTTTTTTGTCGAAATTAAGGATTGCGGGTCGTATATGCACAAATGCATATACGAGTGTGAAAAAGTGCACAAATGCATATACGAGTAATTTAAGATTCTGCATGTATGCACAAGTGCACAATAGTTGGAAAATATGCACAAATGCATATTATCAACTGAATAACCTGTTACAAGTTCATGTATATGCACAAGTGCATGTTATTCAATGATTATCATGTGATGTTATGCACAAGTGAGTAATATGCACAAGTGCATGTTGTAAAAGCGCATGTTATGCACAAGTGCATAACAGAAATACACAAGTACTATATTGTTTGCATTATGTATTTGTATGAATACTAGTGAAAGTATGAAATTGCGAGTGAATAATTAATTTAATTATTTTCTAATCTAACTATGCAGGGCAAGCAATTGAAATCAATACTCCAAGAGGATCAACATTCTGGATACCAAGGGTGGATCCTTGTGTTATACCTAAAGTTGGGTTGGTGTATGAGTCAATTGATAAAGCCATTGAATGTTATACAACTTATGCAGATATAGCGGGGTTCGAGTTGAGACGGGGAACACAAAAAACAAAAACAAACGATATAGTCAAGTTGAAATATGTTTTGTGCTAATACCGACAGAAATGTTGATGAAAAGGATATGGCCGAGAGAAACAAATGAGAGACGGACAAAACTTGTGCATGAAGGAAGAGCCGCATTTGACCATTGCGTTAGTATGTTAAGCAATGACGATGATAAGTTGGAAGAATATGTGAAACAACTAATTCAGTTAAAGAAGGAAATCGCAGCTAGTATGCCTTCACAAACAACTCAGAACAAGGATAGCGTGATGGAATCAATTGTCAGTATCTCCGAGCTCCGGGCTCCATCTCATATTGGACATACATTGGGTATGAGATAGATGACATAGTAGGCTAGTGTTTGATACCAGTATAAGTGCCCATAATCGAATTAGTGCATGTACATGCACATGTGCATGTTATGCACATGTGCATGTTATGCACAGGTGCATGTTACGCACAAGTGCATGGTTTTCCATAATTATTTGTTTGAACAACAGTAGGATATTATTACATTTGGTTCATTATTTGTTTGAGAATTTTCATATAATTTTTTAGAGTGAAAACCAAGATTTATAATTGTTTCATACATTTCTCTGTGCTGTAAACGAATGTTATACACAAATCAATTGACCATTCTACCAACTCCGGGCTCCATCTCATATTGGACATACATTGAGTATGAGATATATGACATAGTAGGCTAGTGTTTGATACCAGTATAAGTGCCCATAATCGAATTAGTGCATGTACATGCACATGTGCATGTTACGCACAAGTGCATGGTTTTCCAGAATTATTTGTTTGAAAAACAGTAGGATATTATTACATTTGGTTCATTATTTGTTTGAGAATTTTCATATAATTTTTTAGAGTGAAAACCAAGATTTATAATTGTTTCATACATTTCTCTGTGCTATAAACGAATGTTATACACAAATCAATTGACCATTCTACCAACTCTGGGCTCCATCTCATTTTGGACATACATTGAGTATGAGATAGATGACATAGTAGACTAGTGTTTGATACCAGTATAAGTGCCCATAATCGAATTAGTGCATGTATATGCACATGTGCATGTTGAAGCACAAATGCATAACATATATAGAATTTCTACCATGACGCATAATATAAATCATTTACAAGTTAAAACCATGATTGAATTGAAAAATTATAACTGATTCAGAAGATAAACATCAATCAAATTATTTAAGTATCAACACCCAACCAACAAAAATACAAAAACCTATAATCCAAATAGTCATAAACGAAAATATGTCCATACTCCTAAAGAAACATTTTCCTTTTCCACAACTATAGTAAAAAACGTTTCTCCCTTTCGCTAAATGTATCAAGAGCACTTTCGTTTTATGGCCTTGGGAACTTTTTCCTTCTCACCTTGCCTATGTCTTCGTTTGTCCATGATAATATCCTTGTCGGGATTCACAACGACCAAGGATGTACTTGTTGAACCTGTTACAAAATTGATTGAACATAATCAGTTAATTGATTTTGGTCTGTATCTATCTCATAGACATATTTTTTTATGTGTGACATAACTATATGCACAAGTGCATACTGGACCAACTATAATGATTACTTGAACATACGGGAACAAACATGAACAAAATTATGGATTTGACACATACATTAAATCCTATTTGAACATAAATGTTAAAAGATACTAACCTCTACTAACTTGATTGAACATAATAAGTAATGATTTTGTTGTGTATGTGTCAAAAACATTAAATCCTATTTGAACATAACTGTTTAAAGATACTAACCTCTACTTACTTGATTGAACATAATTATTTAAATGATTTTGGTGTGTATCTATCTCATAGACATTTTTTTTATGTGTGACATAACTATATGCACAAGTGCATACTGGACCAACTATAATGATTACTTGAACATACTGGAACAAACATAAACAAAATTATGGATTTGACACATACATTAAATCCTATTTGAACATAAATGTTTAAAGATACTAACCTCTACTAACTCCGATCTCTAACTGGTCAGTGTTCTTGATTAACCTAAGACTTTTCCTATGTAAACCTGGAAAAAAAACGATTTTATGATATTAAGGAAGAAAATATGATGAAAAATAGGGTTTAAAGATTTAGCAAACATAGGAATTGTAGGACAATCAATGAAAGTAACATAAAAATATACCTTGTTCAGCCATTGACCGAATCTGGCTTCTCTACCTGTCTGAAAATCGGATTTTTAACCTAAAACTGCAAGTTATATGACCCATAAACAGATTCAAATCGATTAGAGGTACTAGTAATGGGAAAGGAATGACAAATAGCAAAATAGCCTCAAATCCATTCAAAGAATATGAAATAATGAAGATACTAACCCTAACCCTAACCAAGATTGTGGGTATTCCCGAAATCGAGTTCAAAACAGATGGAGATGATGAAGTGCAGTCGCTTACGAACAAGACTGAAAAAAAAACTTCAAGTGAAGCTGATGAAGATGAATCGATGGGGATTCCGTTTTTTTTTTCCACAGCGATGATGATTAACCACTTCAATCGATGAGGTTTCTGGATACCAATCGATAATGATGTTCCTTGAGAGCTGAATCGATATTTTGATCGAGAGAACTGAAAAAAAAAACCTTCAAGTGAAGTTGATGAAGATGAATCGATGGGGATTCCGTTTTTTTTTCCAGAGCGATGATGATTAACCACTTCAATCGATGAGGTTTCTGGATACTAATCGATAATGATGTTCCTTGAGAGCTGAATCGAGATTTTGATCGAGAGAATCTATGGTAGACTTAGAGATAACTATCGATTTAGAAGGAAAGGATTTAGGGGAATCAATTATGGCTATAAAATTGGTACAAGGAAAATGGGTAATTTTTATTCCAATTCTACCCTCTAAAGCATCGTAAGGTGTTATAAGATATACCCTTATATTCTTTTTATTTACAAAATTGCCATTGAGATAACAACCATTAGATTATCATATCCTACGCCTATCAGATTGTTCTTTAGTTTTTCGATTATTTGAGGTTTTCCCTTGAACCTCTCTCTCTCTCTCTCTCTCTCTCTCTCTCTCTCTATATATATATATATATATATATATATATATATATATATATATATAAATAAGGGTTAAATCATGTGAGAACCAAAAAAAGATTGAGAACCGTGAGAACCAATCTAAACCATTGATTAATTTTAATCCATGGTCATTAAAGGCAATGCAAGTTTGAAATAAGTTGGAAGTTAAATAACTTTTAATTAAAACCATAGGATCAAAACCAAATTATGGCTTAGATCGGTTTTCACGGTTCTCAACCTATTTTTGGTTCTCATTTAATGATCGTCCTCTATATATATATATATATATATATATATTTATATTTATATTTTTGAATTTAATAAAATTTACTGATGACCAACTAACAAACATTTTTAGACACAGAATAAGCATTGACTTCTATTGATATAAAATTATATTTCACTAATAACTGATTGATGACTTTCTCACTCTCTCAAAATAACATAAAAGCATAAAAATAAAAATGAAAGAAACAAATGTTATAAGCATGAAATTATATTATACAAATATACTACTATTGAAAATAAAAGTTCAAATAGTTTTATAAAAAAGGTCAACTTCTTTGCCTTCGTAATACTTCGTACTACCTCAAATTATAATTAACATCTACGTTACGTATGTCTTCACTATTCAATAACCAAATCCAATTTAAAGTAGTGCAAAATTATTAAGAAAAAATAATAATTTTTTTTGACAGCAAGAAGCAGATATATTACCACACAAAAGGGGATAGCGAGAGGTTAGAAATTACAAAAACAAAGAAGAAGAGTCCAGAGGACTGTTAACCCAAGAATCCCAACCAAGAGCCCTCCCAAACTTGGATCTATGCTTGATCCAACTAAAAGCGAAAAATTGCACCGGGTTAACCATCTCCGCCCCTTTCAACACCTTGCTGTTAAAGATTAAACCGTTTCGATTCTTCCATATAACCCAAAAAAAAACAATAATCACTACCTACAAAACCAATCTCAAATTTTTCTAGAGCCCGGGGGAATTAGCCGCTTCAACCATCTCCCCAACTGTGTCTACACGAGCCGGGAACTTGTCCCACCAAATATGCGTAACTAATTTTTAAAATATTTACTTTTCTAAAAAAGGTCAAACAATGTTTTACGTAAGACATAAATCATAATAATTAAATTGAAAAAGAATTGGCATTTGAAATAATTAGAACACATATTGCGAAAGTAAATATGAGTTTTGGGTTAGATAGTTTTTCCACCACGAAAGAAGGTTGAAGTAGTTTTGTACAACGAATTTCCATCATTAACAAAATCTGAAGTTGACATTACCCAATACTCGTCAGTTTATAAATAGTTTTCTTTTGCTCCTTTCGTTTGTTTGTTTATTTAATTAGTTTAAAAAAAAATCAAAATCACCAACTGATTTCCCGTAGCTAGGTCGTAGTCTAAAACGAGTTCGTGTTTAGTCCATCGCCTCCTTGTGATCGACCCGTATGCTACACTTCCCGTACGCTTGTGGTTATAAATTTAAAACACATCCCAACAATAGATATCAAAATACTTAGAAAGCTTACCTCTTCAAGAACCTTCAAAACCAACCATCTTAGATCTTCAATCTCTATGTTAGTCATCTCCTTGGCCCCCAAAGAGCTGCCAAAAATCGTCTCTAAAGAAAGAAAATGAAGAAGATGAACAAAAGTGACAAACCCTAATCCCAAAACGACTTTTTATACCTCAGGACCCACCGTCTATTGTGTCTGACGATTGTGACAGTGTCACAATCGCCCAGATACACCAGCTCTCGATACATCTCATGTTATTGTGCCTAGCGATTGTAACAGCGATTGTGACAATATCACGATTGCATGGCACAATCGCGCCATATGTTGTTACCATGTTCGTTATCGTGCCATTGCCACAGTAGCATGGCACAATCTCCTAGATGCACCAACTCTCGGTACACATGCTATTGTGCTCGCTATCATATCATTGCCACAATCGCATGGTACAATCGTCGAGACGACCAAACACTCAGTACTATTGGTGATATTGTGACAGATGTCACAACCGCATGGCATCGTAGTTGGATTACTACTCTTAGTACCATCGGTGCTATTGTGACAGATGTCACAACCGCATGGATCTATAGCCAAGATGATCATATTTGGTTTTTCTTTCACTGATTCACTTGTTTCAACTTCAATTGGGACAAAACTCAGGATATTACAAACATCTTAACTTATTGAAGTTCATGTCCCACTTTCAAAGAAATCACTAAACCTTAGGGACCAAAACTGAAGTTTACTCTTTTTTTTTACTTTTAATAGAAAATGAGACAAAACCTAAAAAGACTAAAATACCCTTCAGTTAATGGGATTTATTAACGGCCATTAGAGGGAGCGATCGAATCCGATCGTTTTTGCAAACTATGATGACCAGTTTGTAATTTCAAAACTGTAGGTGCCAAAAGTGTTATTACCACCAAACCGTAGGGACCAAATTTGTAGTTTACTCTAATAAATATTGATAGTATTTATTGTTCTAAAATTTGATTTTGGACACGGATTCAAGTTTAAACTATATGAAAACTACCGAAATGTCATTAGATTTTTTGAATTGGTATTATAAACATCATTTGGAATAGTTAGCATTGTGAAATTACTATAAGCCTTATACCCCTTGGGAGTTTGTATTTTAAGAGCCTTTTTTAATATTTGACTTTCATAAAATTTACAAAAAACAACCTTAAAAATTATTGAGTTATATCTTAAACATTTTTTTATATTTGAAACATTTTGTCAATGTTGATTATTAAAATATCACATATATCATATTGACTATAATATTGTATTGTTGTTACATAATGTGAAATATGTCGTATTATTTTTGTTCTTATTCCTAAATATGTAGTTTGGTCCGATATAATCATCTTTTTGTGGCTCCCTCTCAAATCTTAATGAATATTCAATTTAGATTGCACATTGAATCCGAATATTAACTATCTGAAGGGGAACAACGATGTCCAGAATTTAAGAACACGTAAAGGTCAAGCCAGTGGAAGTGTAAGTAAGTCATTTAAGTAAGAATTTACTCCATATTTTAGTTGTGATGCTTACACAATTGTAGTTTAGTATATAATTTACCACTTTACATTAATAGGTCAGAAAAAAGAAGACAATTCCTAAGAAATCAAATCATCCAACTCAATCATATTAGTCAAGTTCAATAGGAAATATCAAATCTTCACAAGTTGTTCGCTCACAAATATTATACACTGAAAATAGAATTTTGAATGGAATAGGGTTCAAGGTTGGCTAGGATAGATGGGCTATTTTTTAGCATTAAACCACCTCTTGGCCACAAACCATTAAAGAACCAATTGGTCGTTAATGCAATTCACTTCAAGTTACTCATCTCAAGTCATTACAGTTTTTATGTTTTAGACTAATTTTTTCAAGCTACTGATGTCAATCAATTTGTACACTATTGTGTTCGTATATTATAAATAGTGTATTATGGGTTGGTGGATCAATATTGCACATCAAAACATAACCTGGATATATTGGTGGATAAACCCAAAGAATGAACCTACACTTGATTCCTATGGAAATCTATAGTTAAAGCTCGCATTAGATTGTTTATTATTCTTTAAAGCTTATCATTTGAGAACAAGGGTAAAATTAGAACCATGTATATTAGGAGGCCACTGAAGTTCGAATACTCAAAGGTCTTCCACAAAAGCAAATAATCAATCGATTCATAAGTTGTTGAACAACAAGAAGAAAGAAAATGACATATAACTCTTCTATTTCTTTATTATTTATTATTCTTAATAAAAAAGGAAAAGAAAACACAAAGAGCAAGGGAAATTACTATAGTGACCATCACGTGCACGGTGCATGATGACACGTAACGGGTGAAATCATTAAATATAATAAAAGAATCGAATCGAATCTTGATAATAAACATAGTTAAGACGAAGTATATAGATTATATCCTTACCATACTATTGAGTTGGGGATAAACAATGACAATGGGCTCATGGCCCAACAAGCAAAAGGATATGATTAGGAGGCCTTGTGATACATGTTGATAGGTAACAAAAAAAATCAGATTATTGGTCGATTTTGAATTTAGAGAGTGTAATATATTGCCGTTTGTTAGATGAGACCGAATACCTATTTGGAGGAAAAACATATTGAAAGTAGTTCATAAACCTAAGGTGTTTTTTGGTTTATGAGTTTTAGAGGAATTAGAATGACCAATTCATTTGACCAAATTTAATCCTCAAGTCCGGTTCAAACTTTTTAAGGATGCGGAATCTATAAAATTCTTTGAATTCCACCAACCTCCTGCTTTGATCATTCATTGTGATTAAGAAAGCATTTCAAATGCATTCCATTGGAATCTACTGTAAAAGACGAAAAGAAATGTCATTTTTTCTCCTCTTTTCTTTCATCCTTCTTCATTCTCATCCTGACTTCTTTCTTGGCCGCTGACCACAACCAACAACCACCACTGACCACCATGACCCTATATGCCGCTTCTTTGCCCTTAACAATTTTTCTCTCTACCACTCTCTATAAAAATCAAAATTTTCCTTCACCAAACAAAGACATCGATAATTGTAACTCCTTTTGTTTTGTTTGTTATTTATTTTATAAATTTTATTTATATAATTTTAAAATAAATGAAAGGGTATTTTGTGTAATAGTCGGGTTCAAATTATCCAATTTTAGAGTTTGGGTGAAGAGTTGTGTAAAGCCCAAAGTCCAAGGGGGCTAAGTGTAATTACGAATAAAAGGGGTCTTAGCCTTAGGGATTCTCCCTATTTGTCTTGGCGGCCGAAAAGTGTAATAGAAGGGGGAAGAGTCACGAGTGCGATCTGGAGAAAGAAAGAAAGCAAAGGAAGTTTGGATTAGAGGAAAAGTTCTACACCAGTCGATCAAGGTAATCTTCATTCCTTCATCTTTTGTTCTTGAGGTCGACCGATTATTTATTAGTTGGGTTTTGGTATGAGATGGATGGGAATCCTCAATGTTCTTCAATAATCGTGTTTTTGGTTTTGTTGGTAATGGGTTTGGTTAAGGATGACTTGTTGTCCTACTCCTTTGTTTTTGATAGTCAAATCCTATTAATTAGTGAGGTATTGATGTTGATTTGGGGATTTTGGGTTCGCTTTGAAACCCTTAATCGCCCTCTGTGTTTTGGTAGAACAGTCTAACCGGGCGAACTCAGGAGACGAGTGGCCCGGTGCTGATCGAAGTCCCGGGCGGCGGGAAGAGACCGGGGGAGTCCCGGTCAGTGAGACCCCGGGGATGGCTGACCCTGGGAGACGGGGGACCCCGGGGGGGTTTGAGTAACCCGAGTCGTGACCCCGGGAGACGGGGGAGCCCAGGGGTTGTGTTACCGGACGGGGCAACCTCGGGAGTCGGAGGCACCCGGGTGAAGTCCAGTATTTTTTGGGAAATTGTTGGCCTTGGGTGAGTAGTCCAAGTTGGAGGAGACGTCGCTACTTTAGACCAAGAGAGAGTGAGAGAGAGTAATCGTCTGTCTTTAGTTAGCTGTTCAGGGAGGTGTCTTACCGAATTAACGATGTAATCGTAGGTTGTGAAATCGCGAGAGCAAGGAATTAATCAAGGACATCAGGTGAGTTTTCTAATTGAAGCTTTATCGTTAACGAAAATACGATTATCTTTAAATGTGAGATTTCATTAAATACAAGTTATGCTTTACCATTAATGCGAGTTGTATGATTTATCTATTTATATGTCGTTATGTATGCATACATTGAGTCGAGCAAGATGCACAAGTCGGGGGGGTGTGGCCCGTCTGTGCTCATACCGGGGGGTGTGTCCCATTTATGCCATTGGGGGGGTGTCCCAAGTAAGGCAGTATGATTCAGACACGTCGTTGCCTCCGGTGACGGTAGTGTGTGCCTGAAGTTAATGTTGTTGAAGTGACGTTTTACTTATTGGAAGCTTATTTTAAAGCATGTTATTATTGTGTGAGTTTTATACATGCGAAATTTATTATAAACGTGCTTATTACTTTGTTGTTGATTAAACGCATGCATACATTATTGTGAGCAAGTACGACCAAAGTCGGGGTGTGTGTCCCGCCTGAACTCATACAGGGGGGGGGGGTGTCCCGTTCATGCCAATGGGGGGGTGTCCCAGTTAAGGCAGTATGAGTCAGACACGCTGTCACCTTCGGGTGACGATAGTGTGTGCCAGAACCATGGTTGCAAGTGTTGAATTGTTTATAACTGAATTGGTTTATGTTATTATAAATCTTTTCTACATTTCTGTTGTTGACTGTTATTAGAGGGAACTCACTAGACCTTCCGGTCTAACCCTCGCTCTTTCAAAACTAAAAATCCTTTTTAGGCAAGCGTGAAGTAAGAGGTGCGGATAAGGGTAAGCAGAAGGTGTGAGCTGGAGTTGGCTTTAGAAGATATCCATTTTAGTTATTTTCTTTTTCTCGTATTCTCAGTTGTGTATTAGGTTGCCTTTCCGCAAACCTTGAATTGTAGTGTTGACGTGGGGCCGTTTTGGCATTGTTTTATATTAAAGTCGTTATGCTTTATTTCTGCGAAGTTTGGGTTGTTACATTTTGGGAATTTACAATTATTTCATTTCAATTCTGAATCTACATTCCGTCAATCAAACACGATGATTCCAATTCTTTTGAGAGATTCTATTCGATTAAGGCCAACTAACATGTGATCAATTTCCACTTTAATTCCTTCATAGTCAAAATTCTTTAGTGGACTACAATTCCACCATTCAAACACCCCCCAAATACCAAACTAAAATAATAAATCCTAGCAATATATAATTAAATACAATTTTCTAACTTAATGATTTTTGCTCATGTTTTGCAACCTTCTTTTTGTGACCACAATCAGGGACAGATCTAGAAATTTTTTTATACGGTGGCACCACATAATATAGACAAAAAACAATTACAAAAAACACGGTTTTTATCGACGTGTCTTCATCTTTTTACCGACGTTAAACATTGTCTTATGTGTTTTTTTTGCCTAATTCCACCATATCGAGAAATTTTTAAAGTTTTTTGCTTAATTTCGACGAATTTTTAACCTTTTTATCGATTTCGAGGGTTTTTTTTTGGTTTTTTTGGTTGATGTCAAGGGTTTTTTTTCGGTTTTTTGGTTGATTTTAAAAGTTTTTTTTTTGGTTTTTTGGTTGATTACAAGTTACGTATGCACATTCTTGAAGTTTCTAAAATAATACGGCAGCACCTTCCAAAACGATACGGTTCACCTTTCACGAAGCTAAAATTTTTACCCTTCGTCGGACAAAAGATACGGTGGCACGTGCCACCCATGCCACCAAGCTAGCTCCGTCCTTGACCACAATGCTCTTACGGTGATCACACAACGAACCGTACGGAGGATTTGTGTGATCAAAAGCTCAAAAAATTTGTCTAGATCGTGTTTTTTGGGTGATGGAATTGTTGGATGAAACTTTGGTATGGTGGAGGTGACTATTATCTTGAAACCACTCCACTTTTTGAAGATCCATTTGTGCGGTAGTGAATCGCATCATACATAACTTTGATGCAAACTTATGTTCTTACTCTCAGCTCCGATTTTGTGTCTTTTATCATTAATTCATGTGTGTGGTTTGAGTATTTTCTTTTCGACTAATATAAAAATAATTATAATAATAATAAGTCTCGTGCATCTTATATCCTTAGATTTTTAGTTTCAGTTTGAATAATTTATCCACTACTAGTAAATTTCTAGAACTAATCAATCAATTTCCGGATGTCCATATTGATTAAACTTTGAAAATTTTGATGACATAGACTATCTTTTTAAACACTTGGCCGATACATTTTCCCTTTGTTACCTTACCCAAGCATTTGAGTCTTACTATTCATCCACAAAATGAACATCGAGTATTTTAAGTTTCGAGGGAAAGAAACTCAAGTGTAAAAAAAGAGCTAAATCATTCGAAAAATTGGAAAGATAAACAAAATAATATAAATAGTTGAATTTGACACATTGAGGTGAAAAGTTGGCAAAACAAATCAAATACATAGTATAAATTTTCTCTTGTGTAACCCAAAAAGACATAGTAGAATTTGACACATTGACGTGTGGTCACTAACACCTGTTAGCACACGTGTGACAACCCCATGATGTCACGAATTTTTGGCGATTTAATTCCCCATGAAACTGATTCGGTTCCCAAGCAACCGATTTATTTTCTTGATTCCAGGACACACGTCAAAAAAACCTCGGCCGACCAACTTCTCTTTTGGAGCGAGATTTAAAATTTGAAATAAGTATTTCGAATTCCAGATATCGGGGCAAATCGTTTTGGAAAAAATCTCATAATAGCGACCGATGTAAATAATCCCTACGACTGAAATATTTACGACCAAGATATATGTGATCCGGATATCTACGACTATGATATCCTCGACCTATGGTAGTGATTATCCACGACACACTGAACTTACGACACCTGTTACTCTATGCTAACTGCGACATCGGTTATGTTTGCTCTTTATTTCATAATTAAAGACAAGATTCAGTCATTTATGATGCAGATTATAACTGAAGGCCAATATTTAAAATCATTGATGAGTCGAATGTTATCATCATTAAAAGCCATTAAGACGATTGTTACAAGGAACACCTATATAAAGGCTTCAAGGCATTGGAATAGATACAAGAAACTACTCTCGAAGCTACCCAGAAGTGCTCTCAGTCGTTCTTACAACAATCTCTCACGATCATATTCTACGCATCGATTTATTTACGTCTATTTCACATTATCCACATCTTGTGATAACTATTGTTATTCAGACCGATATCCCTGATTGACGTCCATAGTGCATCAACAATATCTTTTATCCTCTGTGGTTTTTTACCCTCGACAGGGTTTTCCGCATCATCAATTATTTTGTCTTATCTATTTACTTAGCTTGTTGTTTATATTTCGCAGAAACCGATCTTTAATTGTAAAAGCTCCATAAACCAACTTTAAATTATCTTTGGTATAATTTTTGGCATAAACATTCCTTATATCCGTCCCATTTGATTTTCTTACTTTCCTCTTGATCCCCTTTTCCTTCGTATTTTTTCATTGATCTTAGAACTTGTTTTTGTCTTGTTTTATGCTAACACATGTTTATATGTAGTAAATATAGATTAATTAAAATTAATTCACATCCAACAATTAATATTTTGTATGGGTTATTTTTTTGAAAAACCTTGTGATTATACTTGAAAACTTTTTATTTGTGATTTTTATATAATATGATTTTTCTACAAAATAACTCTTTTAAAACATGTTTGAGAATTGGCTTAAAAGAACAACTACTTGAGCATACCAAACTACTCTACCAATAATCAAAAATATAGTATTAGTTGTTTTAGTATGAATACGTATCCGATCCTACAATGTCTTGGATGTAGTTTATTTTCAATTTACTTTAAATGGTTTCTTCACAATATGGCTACTACTCTGCAATTACATGAAGTTCTAAAAATTGGAAGCCATTGAACAAATAATTTTGTGTTATTCCAAGTGCACATTGTGCGTGGATTTATTGTGTAACATCACATTCATCATAGTTACAAACCTCCAAAAAAAAGTTACTTAAATTGGATACTTTTTAGTGTTATCGACCTGAGCATCAAAAACCATATGACTGGCCCTACGCATCCCTATTGGAAGTTTGTATGACCACATAATGAACCATGGAGTAACATAAGTTATCCTTGTTATTGATCTAGGAGATTGCCACTTAACTAATCCCATGTAATTTGTTCCTCAATTCTTCCCATAGGCATCTCATATATTGTCCCTATGTTATCATTGGCATCGTTTGATATAGCTCTTCTTGCAGTCAGTCACATCTTCAACAACGACCATCCCATCATCTTCATTTCAACCCTTTTTAGATTTTTAATAAATGGGTCGTGGTTGATGTCTTTTAAAGTGACTCTTTTAAAACATGTATGAGAAGTGACTTCAAAAAACAATTACTCGAGCACAAAAAACTACCCTACCAATAATCAATATAGAATTGTTGTTATTTTAGTATGAACATGTATCCGGTTCTACATTTTAAATGGTTTTTCACCAATATGACTACTACTCTGCAATTATACGTTCTAAAAATTGGAAGCCATTGAACAAATATTTTTATCTTATTCCAAGTGCACATTGCGTGTGAATTTATTGCTTTGTAACATCATGTTCATCATTGTTACAAACCTAGAAATGTAATGTGTTTAAATTGGGGCACCTTTCTGTGTTTCGGCCTGAGCATCAAAAACCACATGATCGATCGTGCCAATCCCTATGGGAAGTTTGTGTGACCACATATTGAGAATTGAACCATGGAGTAACGTACAAGAACTATCCTTGTTATTAATCTTGGAGACGATTGCCACCGAACTAAACCCATGTAATTGGTTCCTCAATTCATCCCATAGGCATCTCACATATCGTCTCTTTATTATCATTGAAACAGTCTGATATATCCTTCTCGTAGTCAGTCACATCTTCAACAACGATCGTCTCGTCATTTCCAACCCATCTTAGATTTGTAATAAATGAATCTTAGTTAACGTCCGGTCATCGTTCACTTTATGAGTTGAATCAATTATAACATATTGAGATTATTTCAATCAATTTAAATAATTTTTTCTGCCATTAAAAAATATAATTTTTCAGAAATAAAATAACTAACATGTTTCAGGAATATTATTTCAACTTTTAGTGTGCATCACATGATATCCAATATACTTATTAAAATGTAGTGTGTTACACGTTAATTTAGAATTTAATTATTACACGTTTGTGATGTCCAAAATTAAGTCAAACATACCAAATAAAGAAAGAAGGGATCACGAGAATCACAATGAGTTTCGACGAAAATAAGTACACAAATTCAAGATTTATGTGGCGTTTGTTTTTTAAGAGGTGCTGAATTCTGAAGTCTGATTTCACTACTTATTTTTAAGAGGTGGTGCTGAAGTCTGAAATCTGAAACAATAAGACTGCTTGTTTTCTGTAAACTGACAAACGTTTGAAATCTGAATCAATTCTTTTTAACCATGTTCTAAACTTTGGACACTAGCCACTAACCAAGTGGAATTCAAGAAAATCATAAACACAAATATTAGATGAACCACAAACATCTAAATCCTATCAAAATACATGGATTGATCCGTACAAATTGAAAATATGAACGAAGTTTCACAACAACGAAAATCAATCTCCCTTTTACATTTGTTAGAAGATGAATAAGATTGAAGAAGACGATAAATATGCTAAAGGTTTAAAACCTCGATATATTGATTGAGAGAAAACCTACAATATGATACAATATGATGAAAGTAAAAATAACGGTTTAACCTAAACTAGAAGATACAAGAGAAATATATACACAGACTATATGGGCCCACGGGCTTGGGCCTAATACACATATGTACATTAACATCCCCCCTCAAACTCAATCGGGAGAAGAATGAGCTAGATGGAGTTTGGAAACTAGATCATGAAACCATGCTGGTAGATGAGCTTTAGTGAAAATGTCGGCCGGTTGATCAATAGTTGAAATAGGAAGAAGCTGAATAGTCTGACGAGTCACGTGTTGACGAACAAAGTGACAGTCAATTTCAATATGCTTCGTTCGCTCGTGAAAAACGTCATTGTGAGCAATCTGAAGAGCACTATTGTTGTCACACCACAAAGGGGTTGGAGAATGTTGAGGTGCCCCCATGTCAGAGAGTAGCCAGCGTAACCACACAAGTTCTTGAGTCGTGTCAGCTAGTGCTCGATACTCAACTTCAGTACTGGATCGAGTTGTCAGAGATTGTTTCTTGCTCCTCCAAGAGATGAGAGAGTCTCCAAGAAAGAAACAGTAGCTAGTAGTAGAGCGACGGTCCGTAATGTCACTGTCCCAATCAGCATCAGAAAATCCTCGCAAAGTCAATGAGGATGCGGATGAAAAATGAAGACCGTGAAACATGGTCCCCTTTAAATATCGAAGGATGCGAAGGACAACAGCATAGTGATCTGAACAGGGTGCGGACATGAACTGACTGACTGTATGGACAGCATAGGAAATGTCAGGTCGAGTCACTGTCAGGTAGACAAGTGACCCCACTAACTGCCGATACATAGTAGGATCACGCAGAGGAGGTCCAGCATTCGGAGCCAGATGAAGGTTGTGTTCAAGAGGAGTGGATGCAGTTTTGTTGTCAGTAAGCCCAGCTTTTGTCAAGAGATCGGAGGTGTATTTGGCTTGACAAAGATAAATTCCCGACGGATCTGAGATCACCTCAAGACCAAGAAAATAGTGTAAAGAATCAAGATCCTTCATCTCAAAACAGGAGCTGAGAGATGTCTTGAGATGAGCTATGCCAGTAGAGTCACTTCCAGTAATAATCATATCATCCACATATAACAGAAGTAAGATTGTGTCAGCCTCAATGGTCCGAGTAAACAGTCCTGAATCGTAGTTGATGGGTGCAAAACCCAGAGAGATGATGGTGGAACTGAATTTCTCAAACCAAGCTCGCGGAGCTTGCTTGAGTCCATAAAGAGCCTTCCGAAGTCGACAAACATGACCTTGTGGAAGTCGAACGCCCGGAGGAGGTGTCATGTAGACTTCCTCAGATAAGTCACCATTCAAGAAGGCATTCTTAACATCCATCTGAAAAAGAGGCCATTGTTTGGTAGTTGCAATGGCTAGAAGACTGCGAACAGAAGTGACTCGAGCAATAGGTGCAAATGTCTCCTCATAATCAATACCATACTCTTGATTGAAGCCCTTGGCCACAAGGCGAGCTTTGTACCGATCAATAGACCCATCGGATTTTGTCTTGATTTTAAACACCCATTTGGAGCCAATGGGTGACTTGCCCGGAGGAAAAGGGACAGATTCCCATGTCTGAGATTTGTCAAGAGCCTGAAGTTCCTCATCCATAGCTTTCTGCCAATCAGGGTTAGAGGAGGCTTCCTTGTAGGAAGTAGGTTCATGATTTGACAGCAGAGTTATCATGATAATCACGGAGATGAGAAGGAACTTGTCTTACCCGATCTGATCGTCTAACATTCTGAGATTGAGACGTTCCAGGAGCCAAAGACTCAGCAGGCACCTCAGATGTTGTCTGTGCGGATGGAGCAGATGATTGATGTTGATCAAGAAAACTAGAAGAGGCAGGTTGTGTAGGGGCAGGATACTCTGAAGGAGAGGCAGATTCAGACTGTGGTGGAACAACAGGTGGAGGCAATATGATGTCAGATTGGAGTGAGTCCAATGAAACGGAAGCATCAGTGAAGAACGGAGTGGTGAAAGTGGGAGACTCACGAAACTTGGATTTAGAGGAAAAAGGAACATGTTCCCAGAAGGTAACATGACGCGATATACGAAGATGCTGGGAGATAGGATCCCAACAGTGATAGCCTTTGTGCTCAATACCATATCCAAGGAAGCAGCAAAGTCTGGAGCAAGGTTCAAGTTTGGTATGTTCATGGGGTTGTAACTGAACAAAACAGGCACTACCCCAAACTTTTAGGAGTTCATAGGCAGGGAGGATGTCATAAAGAGCCTCGTAAGGAGACTTATGTTTAAGAAGAGGAGTAGGACGACGATTGATAGTATAAACTGCAGTGAAAGCAGCTTCCCCCCAAAATCGTTCCGGACATTTTGCAGAAATGAGAAGAGTGCGAATTGTATCAAGTATATGACGGTGTTTGCGTTCGGCACGACCATTTTGAGGAGATGTGTCGGGACAGGAGTACTGAGAGAGAGTCCCCTGAGATTGAAGAAAGAAGAGAAGAGAGGACTCTTTGTATTCCATAGCATTATCAGCTCTAAGAATCTTTATAGATTTTGAAAATTGAGTGTGAATCATCCGAGCAAACATAATATAAATTTTAGGTAGCTCCGAACGATGTTTCATGAGATATATCCATGTGAAACGTGTATGGTCATCAACAAAAATAACAAAATATCGAGCACCCCCCATTGATGGATGTGGTGTTGGTCCCCATACATCAGAATGAATAAGATCAAAAGCAGAAGTAGAATTAAACTCATTTGTTTCAAAGGATAAAGCATGATGTTTTCCAAGTTTCCATGATAAACAAAAAATACTGTCAGTGGACACACAATTTCCTAACACCCCTGAATTAGCTAATGGTTTTATTCTGGCTAGAGATAAGTGACCTAGCCGGGCATGCCACAATTCAAAGGAAGAAGAGCTGGAAACGGAGGCAACAAGATTTGAAAATGGTAACGGCAGACAAAGATAGACCACTTCAAACATCCGTCCAACCTTACGGTCGAGTCCAAGGATCTGCTTGGTCTTTGGATCTTGTACAATACAACTAGAAGAATGAAATAAAATGATCAGGTTATATTCTAAAATTTGCGCAACTGAAACTAAGCTCGAGAGATAGTTTCGGAACATTGAGAACACCCGGTAATTGAATATGAGGAGTGGAGACATTTCCTCATATTCACAGTCGTAATCTTTCAACAACTCGAGCCACCGCCTTTGACTCATATTCAGATCTTTCTGACCAATGATATACTTCAGGCTCTTGTGATCCGTGTAAAGAGTACACTTCGTGCCGTAGAGGTAGTGTCGCGAAAGCTTCAAAGCGAACACCACTGCTGCTAACTCCAGATCATGAGTTGGATAATTCTGCTCGTGTATTTTGAGCTGCCTCGAGGCATAAGCGATTACCTTGCCTCGTTGCATCAACACACAACCCAATCCCATCTTTGAAGCGTCGCTGTAAACCACGAAATCTTCCGACCCTTCAGGCAAAGATAAGATCGGAGCTTCACACAATTTCTTCTGAAGAATCTCGAATGCCTTCTCTTGGGCCTCTGCCCATTCAAACTTCACATTCTTCCGAGTCAGAACTGTCAAGGAAGAAGCGATCTTCGAAAAGTCTTGAATGAATCTCCTGTAGTATCCTGCCAGACCCAAGAAACTTCGGATCTCAGACGGATTCTTAGGAGGCTCCCAATTCATCATTGCTTCAATCTTGGAGGGGTCCACTTTCACTCCGTCCCGAGTGACTACGTGCCCCAGAAATTGTACTTCTTTAAGCCAAAAGTCGCACTTGGAAAACTTGGCGTACAACCTCTCTTTTCTCAACACTTCTAGAACTTCACGCAAGTGCTGCCCGTGCTCTGTCTCACTCTTGGAGTACACGAGTATGTCGTCAATGAATACAATGACCGACTTGTCGAGGAATGGTCGGCACACTCTATTCATCAAGTCCATAAACACCGTTGGTGCGTTCGTCGGGCCAAAAGGCATTACAAGGAACTCGTAATGGCCGTAACGCGTTCTGAAAGCCGTCTTCGGAACATCTTCTTCTCTTACCTTCACTTGGTGATAGCCTGATCGTAAGTCGACTTTGGAAAAACAATCCGCTCCTTGAAGTTGATCGAACAAGTCGTCTATTCTCGGAAGCGGATACCTGTTCTTCACTGTAGCTTTGTTCAACTCACGATAGTCGATACACATTCTCATTGTGCCATCCTTCTTCTTAACAAATAAGACCGGAGCTCCCCAAGGTGACGAACTCGGTCTTATGAATCCCTTCTCAAAAAGCTCTTGGAGTTGTGCTACCATCTCCTGCATCTCCGACGGCGCTAAACGGTAAGGTGCTTTAGCGATCGGTGCAGCGCCTGGCACAAGATCAATCCGAAACTCTACCTGACGATCGGGTGGCAACCCGGGCAAGTCGTCCGGAAAGACATCTGGATACTCACGTACGATCTTCACATCTTCCAGCTTGGACTTCTCTAACTTGGCATCGATCACATAGTTTATGA
This sequence comes from Arctium minus, assembly GCA_954870635.1. NCBI lineage: Eukaryota > Viridiplantae > Streptophyta > Magnoliopsida > Asterales > Asteraceae > Arctium > Arctium minus. The sequence continues at coordinate 22,557,683 of OX941081.1, read as the reverse complement.
AGCCTGGTGAGAACATACAGTTTATGAAGCTCAAAAGATAAAACATTTGCATCGAGATAGTATTTCCAAAGAGATTAAATTTACACATTAGGTCCTTGCCACAAACGGGCTTTTTAGTTATAAACATGCCATAAAAGGACCGAAAACAAAACATTTTACCAAGGATTGTGGCGTAACACAAAGTTTGGCCAACAATCCGAGTTACGAGCTAAACCAATTGGAGTCCGCGGATACGAATCACAAAGTCCGTGCTACAATGTGATATCAAGCCCCAAACGCAAAACCAAGGTATACTCCTTCGCTAGGATCACTATGAACCATGGCTAGTATCCGGCCTCACATAACCGTACCAAGTTGCCCTCAAGGAACAAGTGATCCCTAGCTACAATTCTGGGGAATGTAACATCCCAACAATACAGTCTACTCAAAACCTAGGGATCCACTAGTAATGGTAAGGACTCGTCACAACAACGTATGTGACCAATCATAAATAAACATATGGTTACAAACACATTTTTATAAACAAAATGCTATTCCCAGTTCAACTTCTAGTAAGAATGAAAATCATTTAAAAGAAGTTCCTTTGAATATTTCTTTCGCATAAACGCACAGGTAAAACATCATTTTACTTTTAAAATAAGATAAGATCAAAAAGGTAACTTTTGATATGTATACAGTTTAAAATGATAGTAGAAACTCACCTCTGTTTCCTTCTTCTTAACGAGCGCTACCTATGACAACACCGAAAGAATCGGTAAGTCGAAATACAGATAAATCTCTCGCTACTTGACTAGAACTCAAAGACACAGAAGCTAACAACTTAACAGAACCTAATCCGGTCGAAGGCAACAACCGGCCGAACACCACCCCGGTCGAACACTACCCCGGTCGAACAGGCAACACCGGTCGAACAGGCTTCCGGTCGAGGGACCATCCGGTCGAACAACCATCCGGTCGAACGACACACCGGTCGAACAACCATCCGGTCGAGCGACCATCCAGTCGAACAACCATCCGGTCGAACGACACACCGGTCGAACAACCATCCGGTCGAGCGACCATCGCCTTGTTCATCAAGAACGGCCCGATGCAGAACCGAGATCCAAATTGAGAAATACTCAGATCTCAAAATGGAACGGTTCAAAACCTTCACAACGAGATTCTACACGGCTAAAAGCATTCAGATCAAAGCATTAAGCTAGATTCGTACGTCGATTTGCACGAAACGATCGACCCTTTACAAAGCTTCTTCCTGCCTTTCTTCCTTTCTCTCTGACTTCTCAAAACCAAAACTGATATTTGTGATATTTATCAAAATATCTAATTTGATTTTGTATATATATAACCCAAGTTACATTTAACCCCCCTGAACTTTGGGTAACGGTCAACTTCTCACCCAATCCCAAACTTATAGCAAGTTTGAGAACTGTTACTGCAGTTACCGTTATGCTTGGTCCGACACCTCGGGCACCACCTTGCTTCCTGGTAACTGCCGAAATTGCGGTTTCCAACAAAAGGTCTGGTCCGCTTGGGAGGTACTGAACTGCTCTCCCACTTTCTTTTATCAGACACCACCACCGAACTCTCAGACTTCCTTTTCGCGAACATCTCTTCCATGAACTGAGCTTCTTCCACCATCTCTCGGAGGTTAGAAGCTTTGAAATTATGCACTATTGATTGCATATCCGCTGGCAAGCCGTTGAGATAAGCTTTCATCTTGTCTTTCTCTGTTGGGGCAGCATGCCCCACCAGACCCAGTTTCTCCATAAATTGACGGGTGTACTCCCTCACCGTCAGGCTTCCCTTCACCAAGGACCGGAATTCTTTCTCAATTCGGTCCATCGTTCTCTCGTTGCAAAACTCTTCTAGCAGCTTCTTCTTGAACTCGGCCCAAGACAACTGAGCCAACACTTCAGGAGATAGAGTGGATTGGATGATATTCCACCAGATGAGTGCAGTGTCCCTCAGCAGTTGGGTACCAAACCGCACCCTCTGATCATCACCACATTCGGAAGATCCAAAAGCTTGCTCGACCGCTCGGATCCACTTAACGCACACCATCGGGTCATCAGAACCGAAGAATTCTGGCGGTCCGCAGCCTAGAAAGGACTTATAGGAACAACTCTTCCTGTTCCCCTGAGCTCCAGAAATCCCCCGCTCTACCGACACGACCCTTATACCATCACCTCCAGAACCTGCTACGACGTTCTCCACAACCGTCTCACTTCTCCGATTGTTTACGTCACGGTCCTCCATTGCTTTCAGCAGAAACTCTTGCTGTTTCGCCATCTCTTCTCTCATCGCCAACATCACGCTGGCCAACAACTCTGACTGGGGATTAGCATCCCCGATTACTGGGTGGGACGAAGCCAGGTCTACTATCGGAATGACCTCTGGCCCCCCTCCTAGTACTTGCTGAACGGGTGGTCGAACGATAACCTCAACTCCTTCCGGCTGACCCGCTGTAGAGGTTGTCGCTTCCTGACCATCAACACGAGCACGCGGTCTTCCACGCGTACCTACCATTCTAAACTGCTACACGGAGCAGTGGAAGAGATAAGAAAAGATAGAAAAACACGAAAGGAAAACGTACTGCCACATTACCAAATGTCATATTAATAGCAATTCAAGGACTCTTACGTACAATATCCTCTTAATAACATTAGCTAAGTGAAATTATGAACATACAACACATAATGGTTCTTGTCACCACTGCTACAACGCCTGATAAACGTACTTTCCGTCGACTCTAAGACTAACCCAACTTAGGAGCTCTACCCAATTCTCGCGGATCAATTCTTAGTATACACAGTCTAAGTCTAGACATCTTACATTCATGCCTAGTTCGCTTAAACTAGAGCTCTGATACCAACTTGTAACACCTCGAAAATCAGAGTAAATTAAAACCTGGAAACCTGACAATATAACGAAAGTAAATCTATTAACTTCCCATAAACGGAACCAGTCTTTAAGACTATACAATCCTATACAAGGATTTTATCAAAAGAATGGGACTTAACAATGCCCAGCAACAATACTAATCAATTCCAAAAACCTCGAGACTCAAAACTCGTCTCTCCAAAAACCCCGGCACCCCACCGCTAATGGAAACCTGATACACATACCATTTGAGAAAAAGTGTCAAACTTAAAGCCTGGTGAGAACATACAGTTTATGAAGCTCAAAAGATAAAACATTTGCATCGAGATAGTATTTCCAAAGAGATTAAATTTACACATTAGGTCCTTGCCACAAACGGGCTTTTTAGTTATAAACATGCCATAAAAGGACCGAAAACAAAACATTTTACCAAGGATTGTGGCGTAACACAAAGTTTGGCCAACAATCCGAGTTACGAGCTAAACCAATTGGAGTCCGCGGATACGAATCACAAAGTCCGTGCTACAATGTGAGATCAAGCCCCAAACGCAAAACCAAGGTATACTCCTTCGCTAGGATCACTATGAACCATGGCTAGTATCCGGCCTCACATAACCGTACCAAGTTGCCCTCAAGGAACAAGTGATCCCTAGCTACAATTCTGGGGAATGTAACATCCCAACAATACAGTCTACTCAAAACCTAGGGATCCACTAGTAATGGTAAGGACTCGTCACAACAACGTATGTGACCAACCATAAATAAACATATGGTTACAAACACATTTTTATAAACAAAATGCTATTCCCAGTTCAACTTCTGGTAAGAATGAAAATCATTTAAAAGAAGTTCCTTTGAATATTTCTTTCGCATAAACGCACAGGTAAAACATCATTTTACTTTTAAAATAAGATAAGATCAAAAAGGTAACTTTTGATATGTATACAGTTTAAAATGATAGTAGGAACTCACCTCTGTTTCCTTCTTCTTAACGAGCGCTACCTATGACAACACCGAAAGAATCGGTAAGTCGAAATACAGATAAATCTCTCGCTACTTGACTAGAACTCAAAGACACAGAAGCTAACAACTTAACAGAACCTAATCTGGTCGAAGGCAACAACCGGCCGAACACCACCCCGGTCGAACACTACCCCGGTCGAACAGGCAACACCGGTCGAACAGGCTTCCGGTCGAGGGACCATCCGGTCGAACGACACACCGGTCGAACAACCATCCGGTCGAGCGACCATCCGGTCGAATAACCATCCGGTCGAACGACACACCGGTCGAACAACCATCCGGTCGAGCGACCATCGCCTTGTTCATCAAGAACGGCTCGATGCAGAACCCATATCCAAATGAGAAAATACTCAGATCTCAAAATGGAACGGTTCAAAACCTACACAACGAGATTCTACACGGCTAAAAGCATTCAGATCAAAGCATTAAGCTAGATTCGTACCTCGATTTGCCCGAAACGATCGACCCTTTACAAAGCTTCTTCCTGCCTTTCTTCCTTTCTCTCTGACTTCTCAAAACCAAAACTGATATTTGTGATATTTATCAAAATATCTAATTTGATTTTGTATATATATAACCCAAGTTACATTTAACCCCCCTGAACTTTGGGTAACGGTCAACTTCTCACCCAATCCCAAAATTCAGGGTGTTACACTAATACATATATGTACATTAACAACATTAAAGTCACGTTAAAGTAGCAATTGAGACAAACACACTTTTCAGATCATTCCCCCCAAGGCTCCTGCACACAAGGCCTTTGCATAGCTTCTAAAGTTTATATTCTAATCATGCCTTATGTAACATCTGTAGGTAAATCTATACTTCATAAAATCCTTAAATGAATCATCTAAAAGGTATCATTCACTAGAGCAACAAAGAGAAACAAATCTCAAATTGCCACTTGGAGAAGGGTGTGCTAAGTGAGGAGGGTGTGCCAACAAGTTGTCCACTACAAATTTTTATCAATTGGAATGAAGCAGCAATGCTATACAATACGAAGAACTTGTGGCATTGCTCAGTAATGGCCACCACACTTTTACTGAGCAAGGTTTGCAATTTTGATCCCAAAAGGGCAAAAGCAATCTTAAGACCTTGAATGGAAAAAAAAACACAGTGAACCATAATCAAAGAGTGGATGTTGTGAATAAAATTATACTAATCAACCATATGGGAGCATATGTATACACGTAGCTGCTTTGATGAACCACAGCAAAAAAACACAGTGAACCATAATCAGAATCACATTGATTCACAACAAAAAAATGAATCAAAAAACGCAGCAAATTGAACCACATGCCATCAAACCAAAAGGAGCAACATATCAAAGCAAAATTAGCATGAAAATCGAACCAAAAGAAGCAAAAATTGAACCAAAAGAATCAAAAAATCGAACCAAACAGTGAACAGAAATCGACATACCGAGATGGAAATGGAGATCGATCGATTGTAGAAGGAGATGGAGATCGATCGATTGGAGATGAAGATCAAGATCGATCGATTGGAGATGAAGATCGAGATGGAGATCGATCGATTGGAGATGGAGATCGATTGATTGGAGATAGAGATAAATATCGATCTAGAGCCTAATTTGAGTCGCACAGATAGAGAGGATTTTGAGATGGAGGCGCTTTGAAAAATAAGTGAAAAGTGATTAGGTTTTCACTTTTTCGGTCAGACAAGAATAAGTGATAAGTGGGTCTGATTTAATTGAAAAAACAAACAGTCTTAATTGGTTTATCTCTGACCGAAAAAGTGATAAGAGGCATATAAGTACTTATTTTTTAAAAACAAACAACCCCTTAATAAACACTAAAAAATATTTTTAAGTGAATTGTGGATTTGGTTCCTGTGTTTTGATATTTTTTACTATGGTCCTATGGTATGTTTATTATGGATTTGTTACTTATTGTATTTAATTTGTCTTTGTCATAGTCCTTCTAACTAACACCTATGTTGACAGGAAACCTAAAACGATTAACGAAAACTCAAATTCAACTATTTAGATTTTAATCAAAAGAAATATCCATACATATTATAATCTTTATAACTTAAAATTGAACAAATTTCTATATAAATTTCAACCAGGTTTTCATAGACAAAAATATTAAACAATAAAATTAATTCGTATTTAATATAATTAATTTAAACATATCAAATCATATGTTTAATAAAATATCAACGGTTGATAACCACTTCTCATTCTTCTCACGTTAACCTCAACTTTCATACGATCCTTCACCTATGATAATATAGAATATATATATATATAGGGGAGCGATCAAATGGAAACCACTCTAATTTTGAAAACCGTGGAAACTCTCAATTTCATTTGTTAAGTTAATGAAATTGTTTCATGAAATTGTTTAATTCGATGAAATTGTTTCATATAATTCTTTTATTGATGAAATTGTTGCATATATTTGTGTTTTTTATGTAAAAATGAAAAAGTTTCATCAGACTGCGAAAATACATGAAACAATTTCATCGGAATGAGAAAAATAGATGAAACTACATAAAAAACACAAATATATGAAACAATTTCATTAACAAAAGAATTATATGAAACAACTTGATCATATTAAACAACTTTATGAACCAATTTCATTAATTTAACCAATGAAATTGACGGTTTCCAAAGTTTTCAATCTAATATGGTTTCCAATTGAAACCACCTATATATATATATATATATATATATATATATATATATATATATATATATAGGATTAGGTTCATTTGAGAAATGTTAAAAATATAAGAAATAAAGAAATGATTCTAGCCCTTTATCTAGCCAACATTTGCGACTTTGACCGTGAATCCGGATAATTCTTTGTATGGTCTGTAGAAGATAGAGGGGTAGTTTCGTAAAATACGCGTGATGAGTTCATATATAAACATGTATGATTCGCATATGAATTATATGTTCATATATGAACCAGTGTAATTCACATATGAACCCTAACTGATTCATATATGAACCTTTGTGATTCACATATGAACTAATTAACTGATTTATATATGAATCTGTTAATTAGTTCAAATGATTCACATATGAACCTACAGTTAATTAGTTCATACGTAAATCAGTTAATTGGTTCATATATGAATCACAAAGGTTCATATATGTATCAGTTAGAGTTCATATGTGAATTACACTGGTTCATATATGAACTCGTCCCGTGTATTTTTAAAATTACGAAATTGTCCTTCTATTTTATGAATAGCCACAACTTTTGACCAGTCAAATCCGTAATTGTTAATCAGTCAAAGACGCAATATTTGACCAGTCAAAACTGATCTTGACCGAATGAAATATATGATTACTTCTATATTTCTCATATATTTAGTATTTCTCAAATGAACCTCTCCATATATATATATATATATATATATATATATAAGAGGAAAGTTCAAATGAAAACTCATTTTTCATTGTGCACGTGAGGACAAATCTCAGTCATTCGATCTCTTTTGATCCAACAGCTCATATTAAATAGAGTTTTTAATTTTAAAATGCTTAGGGGTAAAAATGGAAGAAAATTTAAAGTCACGCCTACCATATTTGACTTTTTATTTTCTTTTTTAATTGAAAACTTTTTACCCAATTAAAGTTTAAAATAAATTATCTTAAAAATTACTAATATTTTAATCAAACAAATTATATCAAAAAAACGAGAATTTTGTTTTCTTCAATATGACATCCATCTCGATATAGTTTTTTTGTCGTTTTAACCGTTTTTTACGTGAAATGCTATATATGTTTTATATTCATTATGAATATTTATGTACGTTCAAGTTTGTACAACGCCTCGACACCGTAATTATGTAACTCGACATCATCTTCTTTAACACTTTCTTCAACGTCGTAAGACATCACGTTTCTTCAGCACTGTAACCCAACACCCATCAAGACGAATCGAGAACCTATTGAGTAATTCTGTTGTGAATCGGGGAACAAAAGAGAGCGCTTCACGTCTCCACATCTTCACAGGTCATTCATGTGTTATTCATCATGAATAATGTATCATTCAGGATGAATAATACAACATTCAGGGTGAATAATTCACGATTCATGAATTCGTGTATTATTCGTCATAAATGTTGTGTAATTCATCCTGAATACTATATTATTCATCATGAATAATGAATGAACGTTCACATTTGTTATTCATACTGAATGTGGGACGTCCGGGGATACGCATACATATTCATAATGAATTAAACCAAATTTCGGTTGTGAATTGGGAAACAAAAGAGAGTGTGCCATGTGTCTACACCTTCACGGATCATTCATATATTATTCATCATGAATAATGTATCATTAAGGATGAATAATAGAACATTCAGGGTGAATAATACATGATTCATGATAAATTATACATGAATCATGGATTCGTGTATTATTCATCATGAATACTGTATTATTCATCATTAATAGTGAATGAACGTTCACCTTTGTTATTCATACTGAATGTGGACACCCGAGGACGTGCATGCATATTCATAATGAATATAACACATATATAGAATTTCACGTAAAAAACGGTTAAAACGAAAAAAAATCCTGAATATTGTATTATTCATAATAAATATAACACGTATATATAATTTCACGTAAAAAACGGTTAAAACGGAAAAAAAAACTATATCGAGATGGATGTCATATCGAAGAGCACGAAATTCTCGTTTTTTTGATGTAATTTGTTTGATTAAAATATTAGTAATTTTTAAGATAAATTATTTTAAAGTTTAAGGGGGTAAATTTTTTTTAATTAAAAATAAAAATAAAAAGTCAAAGAAGGTAGGCGTTGGTTCAAAATTACAATTTTCTTCTTAATCACTTCTCAATTAACCTTATTATGTATTAATCATTGATTAGTTTTCTAAGTTTTGATCAATGGTTAAGATTTGTCCTCATGTGCACACTGAAATATGAGTTTTCATTTGAACTCACTCCTATATATATATATATATATATATATATAGGGTTAGGTTCATTTGTTAACCATATTTTTGATGTTAACTTTATGAACCAATCCAAGCCCTTGATCTTGGAAATCAATTGTTGAGATTGAATTTTTTAAAAAGCTATATTAAATGTACAATTGAAGAAAAATGGGGAATGAACCATAGTGATAAGGGTATTTTGAGAAAAAAATCAGTGAAATTTAATGACTTTATTATCTCTCAATTAATGTTTCTTCCAATTGAATCGTAACCCCCGATTGAATTTCTTTTAAAAATTGTAATTTTGAACAAATAATGAGATGCCCTTATGTTTGTATTTTAGTGTTCACATATGTTTATCTGATGCGCTAGAGTACATCATAATGTACAAGTTGATCCCAAGGGTTCATTAGTGTTCATGTTCATTCTTTGAAGAAAAAAAATATGGTGCACACTATGGTTCATTAGAGTTCATTATTTAGAAAAAACTATTGTGCACACTAATGAACACATTATTTTCAAAAAAAAACTATGATGCACACTATGGTTCATATTCAAATGAAAAAAAATATGAACATCATTTCTTTTAAAAGTTGAAATTTTGACCAAAAATGTGGTTTCTTATGATTTTATATTATAGTTCACGTAGTTTCGTCTGAGTGGTTTAAACTGTAAAGGGACAATCATACCTGGATTTGCAGAAATCGTCATACTTAATCAGTGGACAAAAAACTTGAATTGAAACAAGTAGTCACTAGACTTCTTGTGATGTTCATACAATTTTATCAATTGATTATAGAAAATATTTTGTTATCAAAGAATTAGCTAGAATTGTGCAATTTCAATTTTTGTAACTCCCACATAGTTATAATAAATATTGTATATATTTAGATTTGTCTTTCTACCCTTTGTCATTAATGGTTAAAGGAATAAAAACAAACATATCATAGTGCAATTCTATTGGTTGGAGTGGTTCACAAAGTTAACAAGAAAATATTGATTAACAAATGAACCTCCCTATATATATATATATATATATATATATATATATATATATATATATAGGGAGAGAGAGAGAGAGGTAGTTTCAATTGAAAATCATATTAGATTGGAAACTTTGGAAACCGTCAATTTCATTGGTTAAATTAATGAAATTGGTTCATAAAGTTGTTTAATATGATCAAGTTGTTTCATATAATTTTTTTGTTAATGAAATTGTTTCATATATTTGTGTTTTTATGTAGTTTCATCTATTTTTCTCATTCTGATGAAATTGTTTCATATATTTTCGCATTTTGATGAAACTTTTTCATTTTTGCATAAAATGCACAAATATATGCAACGATTTCATCAATAAAAGAATTATATGAAACAATTTCATCAAATTAAACAATTTCATGAAACAATTTCAATAACTTAACCAATGAAATCGAGGGTTTCCATGGTTTTCAAAATTAGAGTGGTTTCCATTTGATCGCTCCCCTATATAGTGTAAATTCTTGGTCTCACCGGTTTCACGAAAACAGGTTGCTCTCACGTGAACCCACCCCTATATATATATATATATATATATATATATATATATATAAAATGAAAACTCATTTTTCATTGTGCACATGAGGATAAATCTTAACCATTGATTAAAACTTATAAAACTAATCAATGGTTAATACATAATAAGGTTAATTGGGAAATGATTAAGAACAAAATTGTAATTTTGAATCAACGTCTACCTTCTTTCACTTTTTATTTTTAATTAAAAAAATTTACCCCCTTAAACTTTAAAATAATTTATCTTAAAAATTACTAATATTTTAATCAAACAAATTACATTAAAAAAACGAGAATTTCGTCTCTTCGATATGACATCCATCTCGGTATATATTTTTTTTTCGTTTTAACCGTTTTTTACGTGAAATTCTATATACGTGTTATATTCATTATGAATATGAATGCACGTCTTCGGGTGTCCACATTCAGTATGAATAACAAAGATGAACATTCATTCACTATTCATGATGAATAATACCTGATAGCGGAAAGTCGTATAGGTCCACAACGTGGCCACTATGTTGCCACAGTGGCGGTCCAAGTGCACACCAGACACTATGATCGTTATAAGTAATAAAGTGGTATAGTACCGAGATCGTTTCCACAGGGACTAGACTTCAAAGTTTCGAGTAGTAGGTCGAGAATCAATGGTTTCAATTAGAGAAAAAGAAAATATATTTGAGTGAGATTGATGCTTTTAACAATTAACAAATACTTTAAAGAAAAGGGGATGGGTGTAGGCTTTATCTAAAACATTTGTAGTAACCTCGTGGTCAGAAACAAAATGACACACAATATCTTTAAAAACCCCCTTTATCTCGAAAGTGAGCTTCCTCGGAACGTGGCCACGTTGCACCCACAAAGTCACCACTTTCGCCAACTCAAGACTTGTCGACTTAACTAAGTAAACCTCTAAGGATTTCAGTTCCACCAGTATGGATATAGAAGCCCAAATCTCTTTGTGACACCTATATCGACCGACATTTTGAACCTTAGTTAAAGTCATGCAAAAACCCGTATCTCTACGTGGTTATAAAAGACTTTCTCAAATCTTCTTTGCATCACTCGAGCCGTATTTCGGATTCGTCCCTCTCGAGGTCTAAGATCTAATATTAACACTAACAAGTGATCGACTTGTCCGTGTTGAGTTGAAGTCCCGACCCGAGCGACCATGTCTAAAAGCTAGCAACGATGGCAACACCCAAGTGTTGCCTACTAGTCTTAGATTTGGCACACACCCACACCCTAAGGGGTGCTTAGCTCATTATACAAGTAAAAGACATGAAGGAAGAAGGAGAGAACATAAACTTAAATTGCATAAATGAAACTTAAAAGTTGTTGCCAACGTGGTGACAAAGTGGCCACTTTGGCGACAGCTGTTACAAGAAAATTAAATACTAGAAAATAAATTACAACTACAAATACAACTACAACTACAACTATCTAAAAAAAGAACAATAGCTGAATTATGCTACATGTTGGAGCTCTCCTTCAAATGACATCAATTGCTTCAATTTATAATGGAAGATGAAAAGGGTGGTGGAGGATTTTACCCACAAAACCTTTCAATGAGTTCAAGCCTTCTTTGACCCAAAGGCTCCTTGCCTTTTTCATCTATTTTCTCATGAAAGCTCATCTTTTGCTTTATCTCATTTAGACTTTTAGATTGGCATTTTTGGCATTGATGTCTTTCCACCAACATTTTGCTTTTAACTTTTGTCTTCTCTTCATCTCCTTGGTTTCTAAAGCTTAGCCTTTAAAAAAGCCTTTATGCAGCAGAAATGGACATAAAAATACATGCAAAATATGATGTTTTTCAACTGTCCTCAGATTTACATCGTTCACCAACGTGGCGACAAAGTGGCCACTTTCTGCAGTCCAACATTTAGCCCAAAAATGATGCTTTCAACCATCAAAACACAAACTTTTATCCTCAACACCTCCAAATGAAAATAAATAAATAAATAAGAGAAACATGAACACGTAAAGGGAAAACACACACTAAAATCAAAGAAAAACATACACAAACAATGTGTAAATAGCACTCAAAATGAGAGTTATCACACCCCCCAAACTTAACTCGTTACTTGTCCCTAAGTAACTAAAAGAACATAATTAAAAATAAATGAGGATACGAAAACATAAGAAGACTAAGTATCACAAAAGAGATCTTCTATGTTTCTTTTCTTTCTTTTTTTCTCTCTCTCTCTTTTTTTTTTATTTGCATCCCAAATCCTTTTGATTAAAAATATCCATAGTTTTTCCTAATGTTCCACTATATTCTTTTTATTGCAATTTGATTTCCATAGGCTAAGCTATAATTCACCCATCTTATGATAATTGACTTTGCAAACTTAGATCCACAGGACTTTGAAGGGTTAGTGTTTAAGGCTTCTCACTATACTTACATTTTTCATCTTCCCCCAAACTTGTCTTTTTGGGTTACACAAAAAAAAATCAAATCTGTTTCATCAGGTTTCACTATATTAATATTTTGTTTCATTACCTTTCCATTATGTTTCACTATATCAAATATGTTTCATCAGGTTTCACTATATTAACATTTTATGTTTTATCAGGTTTCACTATATTAATATTTTATTTCACTATATCAAATGATTCAAATCCATTATGTTTCACTATATTAATATTTTGTGCCTGGAGGTAATATTGAAGATTTCATATGAATATAAACTTTCATTCATTGGATGAATTAATCACTGATTCATAAGAATCAGAAAAAATAATTTGATTTGTAGTTTGCGTATGAATCATTTGTGTTTACCTAAATTAAATGTTTAATGTTTAAATTAATAAAGGATCAATATTACCATATATAAAATACATTAAAATTAAATAATTAATATTATAATAATAACACTTACCATATATATTATGAAATTATGTAAAAGACTAAAATAACCTTATCAATTAAAAATAAAAATAAAAAAAGGAAATTCAATGATTGGTTAATTTCGGTTTCCAAAGTTTCCAATGTAATATTGGTTTCCAATTGATCCCTTCCCTATATATATATATATATATATATATATATATATATATATATATAGACGGAGGTTCAAGGAAAAACCTCAAAAAAACGGAAAACTGAAGAACACTCTAGTAGTCCTTCATATGGACGGTATGCACTTGTGCATACAGATAAATTATGTTATTTTTTGGTTTTTATGCACAAGTGCATTATGCACTTGTGCATATGCACAAATGCATGTTACAAATTACCTGTATGCAAAAGTGCATATCGTCCAGATAAAGGACTACCAAGGTGTTCCTGTAAGACTCTGTCTTAAAAACGTATAATTATTTTTACTCGAATTGAACCGTAATTAAATATAGCAACTAAAGATAGTTGAGGGATTAAAACCGTCAATTAACCAAACTATATAATTATATATATAAGAAAAAGAAAATTCATAAGAGTAAATTACATATCGTCCCTGTGTTTATTTTGTTCACCGTCTCGTCTCTCTCTCATCTCTCTAAACTTTCAAAAAAAAAAAAAACTTCTCTCTAGATTATTTTACGATCCGTTGAAGTAATCGACGAAATAATTACATATTCGGAATCTACTCGACGAACCCTTCTTAGAGGTATAAATTCCTTTTTATATTATTTAAGTTGGTCAGTTAGGGTAGTTGAAGTTGGTTGGTAGATTATGATTATATAATACAAATTTATAATTATGTATATGTTTAGAACGTTTGTTTTTATCAAAATTACAAACAGGTAAAGTTTAGAATTAAAATGGTGATATTTATATCTAGATGTTTAACCGCATACCAAGTGTTCGGTTTAATGTCTAAGAGAATATAATTTCGTGATTAAGCTTAGGATAATAATCTTTGAGTTTTATGTTATGCGAGTAATAGTAATTTATGGTTTAAATAGGTAATCGATCGGGTTAAGCTTCGTCGTGAGTCTCGATTAATCGCGTGATGCGTCTCAATTTGATTAAGGTATGGATTTCATTTCTTTTGAATCGTGGGCAACTATTTGTTGTAGTTGACCCTTCCGAAAGGTGGTTCACCGCCTTGTGATTGATCAACCGAACGTGATCAACAAATACAAAATTGTACACACACATACACATTGATTTTGGTTTATTGAATCAATTGTTTGAACATTTTGATGTTTTATTAAAATGTGTCTCGTATGAGATTGTTTATGAAAAATGTGAAGTATATAGATTATAATTTCTGTGATCGCCATTTGGGTAAGTGGCACATGTTTAGTTTTCTTTGATTTTAGAAGAACCCAATAAATGGGCACATTATTTGGGATGCCTTCTATGACGGCTTTGTTGTCATAGCGTCCTGCAGATGACGGTCCACCAGAGTTAAGCCTATGTGGCTTACGTGAACCCACTCTGGGAGGACTTGGCTGACTTTGTTGGCTCCAGGGCGAATGAATCGATTCTAGATTTTACCCACAGAATATGTGACCGTGGTTAAATTCACGGGGGATCCGTTGTGTGTGCCCGCATGCCGACCCAGTTCGTGTGGTTTGGCCACCCCACGAACACAACGACAGGAATTGACGGACTTTATTTATATTATATTTTGAAGTTAAAGTGTGAACTGTTCTTGAGATTATTGCTTTTGATTATATTACCGAACGTTTCTTTTGATTTAAATGAACTATGAACTTCAGTCTCAAGAACTTTCTTCGAATTGAAATTTTAAGTCTTCCGCTTCGTTATTGATGTTTTCATTATTATTTACGAACTTATATTATAATCCATTCACTGAGTTATGTGCTCAGCCGTGTTTTTGTTTTCTGACACGGCAGGTTCGAAGTGAAGTTTACGGGGACGGGACTTGAGATCGAGCGTGTTATTTTGGAGTTCTTAGAATCACTTTGTTTTATCTTTCTAAGTTTATAAAGACTTTTGAGGTATGATAGTTTGGATTGTAATATATGTTTAGAGTTTATTAATAGCTCTGAATTTAGATATGTATTTATGTTAAGTCTCGTATGTGACATCACCCGTTCCGGACCACGGGGACGGGGGATGTTACAAGGAGAACCTGTGAGACGGCTAGTATACAAGAGTATTCACCACTAATATCTCAGGCACGGTTGTGCAGCTTATTCCCCAGATACCGTCATTGCTTCTTCTCCGGGAAAAGAAGTTCACGACCCGTGGGCCTTCTACCTCCACGCGGCATTGCTCCGTCAGGCTTTCGCCCATTGCTCCTCAGTTTTTCGTTTTTTTTTTTTGAGGTTTTACCCTGAACCTGACCCTATATATATATATATATATATATATATATATATATATATATATAGAGAGAGAGAGAGAGAGAGAGAGAGAAAACTCGATCTCTTTTGATCCAACAACTCATATTAAATAGAGTTTTTAATTTTAAAATACTTAAGGGTAAAAATGGAATAAAATTTAAATACACGCCTACCATATTTGACTTTTTATTTTCTTTTTTAATTAAAAACTTTTTACCCAATTAAAGTTTAAAATAAATTATCTTAAAAATTACTAGTATTTTAATCAAACAAATTACATCAAAAAAACGAGAATTTCGTGCTCTTCGATATGACATCCATCTCGATATAGTTTTTTTTTTATCGTTTTAACCGTTTTTTACGTGAAATGTTATATATGTGTTATATTCATTAATAATATTTATGTACGTTCAAGTTTGTACACCGCCTTGACACCGTAAGTATGTAACTCGACATCACCTTCTTCAACACTTTCTTCAACATCGTAAGACATCACGTTTCTTCAGCACCGTAACCCAACACCCATCAAGACGAATCGAGAACCTATCGAGTAATTCTGTTGTGAATCGGGGAACAAAAGAGAGCGTTTCACGTCTCCACATCTTCACAGGTCATTCATGTGTTATTCATCATGAATAATACAACATTCAGGGTGAATAATACACGATTCATGATAAATAATAAATGAATCATGGATTTGTGTATTATTCATCTTGAATATTGTATTATTCATCCTGAATATTGTATTATTCATCATGAATAGTGAATGAACGTTCACCTTTGTTATTCATACCGAATGTGGACACCCGATGACGTGCATGCATATTAATAATGAATATAACACATATATAGAATTTCACGTAAAAAAACGGTTAAAACGAAAAAATTCAGAATATTGTATTATTCATCCTGCATACGGTATTATTCATCATGAATAGTGAATGAATGTTCACCTTTGTTATTCCCTAAAAATTACTATAATGAATGGTCTAATAATATGCATTTTCTAAGAAAAAGCAACTATAAAACCATTACTTTCACTTTCAAACACAAAATATCGGTTACCTTTTTTTTTCCCAAAACAAATTGCAGTACTAACGTGTATCTGTTTTTTTTTTGAAAGAAACTAACGTTTATCTCTTTAATGACTCATATTCATATCCAAAAAAAAACATGAATATTTAATTAAATAATTAATTACTTAAAAGGAAAGAAATAAAGATAGAGTCCAAATCCAACCACGTTCCCATCATTCCTCTTAAAAATATAAAAAAATCCCTCCGCCGTCAACGGCGGCGCGTTATTACCACGCACTATCATCCAGCTGTTGCGTTCCCTGCTTTCTAACTATTATTGACAATTGTAAACCATAAATAAACGTCCTAGCTATACTTCCCTTTCAAAAAAGCATCAATGGAAAACACCAAATGGATCGCTACGGTGGCCAGCATATGGATCCAATGCTCCTGCGGTGCCTCCTACGCCTTCGGAATCTACTCCGCCGTCCTCAAATCCAGCCAAGGTTACGATCAATCCACTCTCGACACCGTCTCCGTCTTCAAGGACATCGGCGCTAATATCGGAATTTTATCCGGCCTCCTTTACCATGCCGTCACGGTTAACCACAGCGGTTCACGGACGTCGTCGTTTCGTTTCGGATCTGGACTATCGCTGGTGTACTTGGCCGGTGCGGTTCAGTGCTTCGCCGGTTACTTCCTTATGTGGTTATCCGTAATCGGAGTGATCGAGAGGCCTCCTGTTCCGGTGATGTGCCTGTTCATGTTCATGGGCGCACACGCGCAGACGTTCTTCAACACCGGAAACGTCGTCGTGGCGGTTCAGAACTTTCCAGATTACAGTGGAACCACCGTCGGCATTATGAAGGTAAATTACTTATCACTTCTGTTTTTTCACTTGTTTCTATATTTGGGATGATGGGTGAAATAATTTAGGAGAATCTTTTTGTAGGAATTACGAATTTAGGAATTACATTTTGGAACAACGGACTGTACAAATTTTCATGCATACAGTACAGCGTATCCGGGAAAAAGAATGTCGGGAGTGGAAGATGTTTATGTTTTTTTTAAGAATGATCCTATAATATTGGATGTTAGATAATTAATTATAATAAAACAATGGATTTAATTATGTTTGGTAAAGGGTAAAAAAAATGTTTGATACAAACTTAAATCAAGATTAAAGAAATCTAAAATACAAATTCATGTAAAGCATTTTAATATATTATATTTAGCATGTTAAAAATAGATGATAATGATACTCTGCAAATGATATTTATTCTTAATGGTTATATTAAGAGACAACCTCTGAATCACTAAGAGTTAAATTTGTTTGGTAAAAAAAAGTGTTGTCTCTTAATGATTTTGTATCATGACCCCCCTTAACCATTAAGAGCCCTGATTTCATTATGAACAATTAAGCAAACAACCATATTTCATTTTATACTATATTATAAAAATCTCTTAATCATTCAGACCACTTAATCATTCTGTACTAAACCATTTAGTAACTGTCAAACAGCCCCTACTTCCTTTCAAAGAAAAACAAGTAACTTTATATATACGATAATAAGGTGGGGGTGTTGTTATTCTTACCCCCTTCCCACTCACATACCCCTACTGGAATATTACGGATTTTAAATTGAATATCTAAATAATTTTTTTCTAAATTTATTGATGGATTTTTGACAAGGAAATGGGAATATTTTAAATGGATTTTTGACAAGGAAATAGGAATATTTTAAATGGATTTTCGAGATATTATCCATGACAACCGGTCATTGAAAATCCCTTGGAATTTCATGGTTTTTTGACGCCGTCGGAAACCCGTATTTTCGACCAAATTTTACAGATGAGAATTTTCGTCGAAAACCCCTACATTTTTAACGGGCTTTTGATGGAAATTTTCGTCTAAAATGACCCTATTTCTTGTAGTGTTAATTAACCTTTGAGCTTGTCTTTTGTTCTAAATTGATCATTTATGTTATTTAATTTTATGAATTGGACGAAGGTTATTAAAATGATATAACTATTTCCTTTTTGTTACGACATATAAAAATATTTTTATTATGATTATATATTTACTAAAATAAATTTGGTTGCAAAAATTTTCAGGGCTTTCTTGGTTTAAGTGGAGCAATACTAATCCAAATCTACCAAATGCTATTCAACGGCAACCCAACCACCTTCCTACTCATGATCGCCGTTTTCCCCACACTCGTTTCTCTCCTACTCATGTCTCTGGTTCACATAAACCCCTCCGACACCACCAACGACCACCACCACTTAAACACCTTCTCCGTCATCGCCGTCGCCACCGCCGCCTACATCATGATCATACTCATCTTCCAAAATCTCTTCATTTTCCCACCATGGGCTCACATCCTAACCACTCTCATCCTTCTCATTATCCTCTCATCCCCACTTCACGTCGCACTCAAAGCTCAAAGAACCGAACCACCGGTGCACCCCACCATGGCTCCATTGATCATGGCTAATTCTTCAGAGCCTGATCATGATCAGGGTGCAGGTGCACTGGTTGAAATGAATCTGTTACAAGCCATGGGAACCATCAACTTCTGGCTCCTGTTTATAGCCATGGTTTGTGGGATGGGGTCAGGGTTAGCCACCATCAACAACATTGCTCAAATTGGCGAGGCTCTCGATTACTCGACAATCGAGATCAATACGATGGTTTCTCTATGGAGTATATGGAACTTTCTTGGCCGGTTTGGTGGCGGTTATGTGTCGGATTTGTTCTTGCATCGCCACGGATGGGGGCGGCCGTTTTTTATCTCGCTTACTCAAGCGGCAATGGTCGCGGGACATTTGATCATTGGGTCCGGTGGGAGTTTGTATGTCGGGTCCGTGATCGTGGGTGTTTGCTATGGATCACAGTGGTCTTTGATGCCTACGATCACGTCGGAAATCTTTGGGGTGAAGCATATGGGGACGATCTTCAACACTATCGCGGCAGCGAACCCTGTTGGTTCGTATATGCTTTCCGTGCAAGTGATTGGGAAAATTTACGATAAGGAAACGGAAGTGGGCGGGGGTTCGTGCCATGGGATTCATTGTTTTATGGTTTCGTATTTTGTGTTCGCGGGGGTTTGTGTTTTCGGGTTTTTGGTTTCGATGGCGTTGTTTTTCCGGACTAGGGGGTTTTATGGGTTGATTTTGCAAAGACGAGCGAAGCAGTTTCGAGTGTAGCGAGAATGAATCGGAAGACGGGGTTTTATAGCACGAGTCCGTAAAGCAAAAAAGTATAATCGGGTTCGAAGTGTCGGGGTGACTCGATTTTTTTAAACATTTATTTTACTTTCGTTTCCATAAATATTGGAATATGGAATATTTTATTCATTCTTACACGATATAAGTCGTACTTGTACAATAAAAATTGCCAATTTATTAAATTAGTTGTCCTTAATGTCTAGATATAATTTTTTTGGCAAGATATAACAACTTTACCTTATATTTTAAGTGTGATAAATATCTATATATATATATATATTAAAGATAAAATCGGTGACAATGACGTGGCATCTCTAAAATCCGAGGAACTATTTTATCTTTTTTTCTCAATTTATGTCATTTTTGTCCATATATTTATTTATTGTTAGAGACATTTATTCTTTGTGTAATTATAACCTCAACTATCCAGCTTCCCCTCTCAACCTTCAATATTCCCTTACATTTAAAACTCATCCATTGTTGTGCATATTTACCCCAAATAAAATGAGACCTCCTGCTACTTCCTACGGTTTCTTCTTCATAGCCGTCTCAACAAATAAAATTTGCTTCAGTTTTCATCTCCCTTGTTCAAGGGCTCAATTGTTAGATGTAATCTACAAATATCGATAGTCCTTACAAATGGAGATGGAAAATATTATAAAAGAACCAGTGATCAATAGGATGACCGCAAAAATACAAGCGACCATGAAAAAGAAGCGGCAATAATGGAGGATGATGAAGCTAATAGTAAGGTGAAACTTGCAAAACTCAATGAGATAAAAGGCAATTAGTAAGAGTTCATCTTCTTGGTTGTAGCTTGAAATTGGTACTTCAACAACTAATGTGGATCCAAACTATCCAAGTGGCCCACCTAATGGCACAAAATAGTTAATTGTTTTTTTTTTTTTTGCAACATTTTAAAGGAAAATAAGTGCAAATAACTCACAAATTGTGACTATATATGATCTATTCGAGAAGCACACAAATTTTCTATGAAATCATTTCATTTATTGTAACTTTGAATTTGTGGAGTTCTCTTGCAAAGTCTCTATAACTATTTTTTTAATTTCGACTTCTTTTATGACAAAAACGTTCCCTCACCGCAGAAGAAGAAGAAGAAGAATTGGATATTCTTAAATGATGAATTATAGTTGAGTTTTAGTTATCCACATTTGCCGAAAGTTAAAATATTAGAATAAGAAAGTGTGTATAAAATTTGTCTATATGTATTGAGTAGTCTTAAACATTGAAATGTGTCATCCGTTTTGGTTATCCCACGTTTGTAAGATTTTAAATTGAAAGAATGATGCGAGTATATTTGGATAAGAAGAGATAATGCAGACAACTTTTAGAGTTAATAATAATCCTATTCTTTTTTTTATTATTAAGAGTTGCTATAATAGCTAAAGAAGAGAGGATGTATTTGTGACATATAATTGATATTAATCTTATTTTAATGGTGAAAAACAGAAAAAGTTTCTATAATAACTTGCTAATGGAATTATTAAAGCGATCCATGTTTGCATATTGATCATGAGAGTCATAATTCTCCTATAGTGATTGTAACACCCATATTTTTGCCTAGAAAAGTGTTACGTAATCTGAACAATTCCTCTAAAAATACTCCAAAATAACGGCTAAATTAAAATTGTTTAGACCGTTTACAGCGGAAGACTTTAAAATAATAAATATGTAACTTAAATGCTAACTCGTCCCATACCGAGTTACATTACAATATTTATTCATAATAGATGTCTGAACATAAATACTGAAATTAAATGGTAGTGGCAAGTCTCTATGTGTGTCATTTTTCTTTATCCAACTTGAAACCTTCTGTCCCTGAGATGCATACTATAGTCAGCTTATAAAGCTCAGTAAGTTCATGGTTTGCATGAATAAAATCATTTCACATAATACATATCAACTTCAAAACATTTTATCAAATAGTATGCACTTTCTGAAAACATGCAACGCTGAAAGAAAAGAGATCTCATAAACTGTCTCGTCGGGTAAGGGTCATTTTGTCACTGACACGCCCTGGGTTGAACTTTCTATTCTGTTCGATCACCCACTTGACTGGGTCGTGCCACTTGTCCGTGACTTAATAGTCAAATGCCCACCCATTGAAACCGTCCGTAAAACTTACGTATGAAATAGCATGCTAGAGTTATTTGAAAACAAAATAAACACGTAACATGCAACTGATCATAAATAACATACATATGAAATATATTGCATCATGTATGTAAACTGAAACATCATGCATAAATACGCATCACCATATAAATCATATAATGCTGAAAATAAATTTGTACGTATGTATGCATCCTAGTGTAAGTCTCATGAAGACTCACCTGATTACGTGTAGATCGGCTACTGATAGCTCTTGACTGAAAACCTACACATTTCATATCACCATATCTAATTAATGACTTAATTCCTCCAAAAGTCAATTATGGTCAAACTTGACCCGACCTAAAGTCAAACTCCAAAACCAAGTTTCTTAACGTTTTAAATTTCTCCATTTGATTTGATCATTAAAATCCTTGTGGGTCAAAAGAGGTAAAAGTCAACCCTCGGCCACCGGTCAACCTAGACCAATTTTAGTCAAACTCCAAGTCTAAAATTCGATGACGTCCCAAAACGTCAAAATAATCATTTTACAAATTTACAAATCCATCTCTCTAAATTAAAACGTCCCCATAATTAGTTAACTTAAATTACGACGCTTAATTCACATTATTAAATCATCAAAACAATTTAATAATCATCTACGTATTACGTTTGATAACGACATTTAATGTCGGTTTATCCTTGTAATAACTATAGGAATCATATGCTCCACTTTAAAGCGTTTCAATAATATTTAATTAAAATACAACGCTTCAAATCCGTCATTTAAATTTATTTCATAACATCTCATTAGGAAATAATTAATTAATTAATATTCTAAAATAAATTAATATATTAATCAAATAAAAATTCAAATTTAAATTAACACATTAATTATTTTAGAAACTAATTTAATTAATATAACCCAAATAAATGATACCTTAATCAAGACTTAAGCCTAAATAGATTAAATATTCAATATAAATACTTAATCTCAAAATAAAAGCTCTTACAACATTAATGATCTTTTTAAACAATAACTTGAGCCATTTCAAGATAAATATCTTTGCAAATAACACTCTTTTGGTTTAAATATAACATCTAACAAGTTAAGGGGCTAAAATTGACAAACTCTCAAACTTTCCTAACACATCACACGTGACTGTACTAATAGTCCTCGCCATGGATGAATTTTCGTCGAGAACTCATGGGTAAACTGAAAAACGGTTGCTCGCCCTCGTTTTTTCATCATTTTCGATGATTCTTTTTGCAAAACTCTAGAAAATCGTTTTCCTCAACCATAGGAACAAAAATTAATAAAAACCATCTAGTATTGAGTCCCATTTTCTCATTTAAATTTTTGGTTTTTATATAACTCGAAAATCTTGAAGAAAAACTCAAAATCGGTCATTCTAAACTAAAATATGAGATATAATGCTACTAAGGTTCGATAAAGGACTTAAAAACGAAGCTAACCATATAAAGAACTCGAAATTTGATTGAGTATTTTACCTCCAATCGTCGATAAACCAAAATTTCGGGTAGCAACTTTGAGCTCCGATTTCTCTCTCGTTTCTATGCGAAATCCTGATCCTTTTGAACTAAAATGTTGCTAGCAATGGCCTCTGCATTTTATCTTTAGTAACCTTGGCATATTAGTTGACCGAACAAGCCAATAGCAAGCCTCAAAGATCTCTCGTCGCTTTCAAATCTGAAAATTTTCAGACATGCCATATTTACATAACAGGTCCCTCTGCTTTGGAACTGACACAACCCCTGAACCTTTGGAAAATGACATTCGGCCCCCTAGCTTCCATACTTTAGCCAACTTTACACTTTTCACCCCCAATCTGATATTTTCTTTCATATTTAGTCCGATTAAACCTAAACTCATTTCTCCACTTCCCACTTTCATTAAATAATATATTTGACCCATTTTAACTATATATATATATATATATATTCTTCTTATTTTAGTCTAATAAAATAAAAACCATTTTATTTTATTTCCCTTTTTCCATCTTTCCTTTCCTTTCCTTTTTTTTATTTTTTATTTATTTACTCCTTTTTGGGGTGTCACGGTGATAGCGGTTAGTGGAACGTGCAAGATAGGGCCAACTAAGTGAGCTGGGTCAAGAAAGAAAAAAAGTCATACGAAATTGCATATTTATAATATTTTCAATAACAATGATATGGTTGTAGGACACGTTATTTGAGTTTTAAATAATATAATAACAAAACCATTAACAATGTATCACAAACTCATAGTAACAATAAACGGTAATGAATATATATAAGTTAACCACTTATGAAAATACATTCGTTTTTATATTGTTTTTCAATAATTATTAATTGAGGAATTATGTTTCATTTTAAATAGGTTTAATACTCCCTTAAAATAATTGTCGTCACCGCGCAATGCGCGGTCTCGAAAACTAGTTTTTTTCTAATTACTATAGCAAGGTTTTAAATTTTAAATTTTTTATTTATTTTGATTTGTAATTTGCTGATTTGTAATATTTAATGACCCGAATATCAAATTTATCTTCTTATTTAAGTGTAAATTAGAGAAAAGTTTAAAAAAACTCAATAAATTATTCCATTTTGAATGATTAAGTCCCTAAACTAATTTTTTGAATATAAATATCATAAAACTTTCTTATTTTGAATGATTAAGTCCCTCAACTACTTTTTTTGAATGAAAAAATCATTAAATTTTCTAATTTTGAATGATTAAGTCTCTAAACATTTTTTTTGAATAAATAAACCATCAAGCTTTTAAAAATTGGTTGCCTTTTTCTTAATGATGCCTGAAACTGACTATGAAAGTTTTAAATTAAAAACAAATTCAAATCACTTTTATCGTTCTCAAACTCTACGCCATTAAAACCCCTCATAAACAATCGTATCACTCTGTCTCACCATTCCCCGTTGCCAGAACGTTGTCCGTTCTCCATATCGTCTAACACGTTGCTCCTGTCATCGATCTCCCTCTTTTTAATCTATTTTTTTATCTATCAAAAAAGCAAGAATCAAAAGATAACCAGTTACAGACTTACAACTAGTACTTTTGGGTAAAAATGATGTAAGTAACCAATTTTTAGAAGTTTCAATGATTTAATTTATTGAAAAAAAAATCAGGGACTTAATTATTCAAAATAGAAAAAATTAATGGGTTTTTAATTCAAAATGATAAAGTTTAATGGTTTTTCCATTCAAAAAAAATAGTTCAGAGACTTAATCATTCAAGATGAAAAAATTTAATGGTTTTTTCATTCAAAAAATTAATTCAGAGAATTAATCATTCAAAATAGAATAATTTGTTGGGTTTTTATGAACTTTTCCCTGTAAATTATGTTTTTTTTATTTATTTCTAAGAGCATCCACAATGTGCTTTTTCAAAGCTTTTTCAAAGCTTTTTGGGAGGTTTTTCAAAAAACAAAAAACGCCTTTTGAGGTTTTTCACATAGTGGAGAGCTTTTACACTTGAGGTTTTTCGCGAGGTTTTTCGTCATAGCTCGTAACTGTACGACCTGCTTTTTCATAGCTTTTTCGTATTTAATCAGTTTTAACTTTATAGAATTTTATAAAAGTTTCGTATTTAATCAGTTTTATTTATTAACCAGTTTTATTTATTAATATATTTAAAGTAATCCTATTTAAATATAATTATTAAATAAATAATATAAATAAATACATAATGAAAGTAATGTTAAATGAAAATCCAAACAAAATAACAATAGAATAGAGAGACAATGAAATCTATAATTCTCATTAATCATAAGTCCTTTAAATAGGGAGGAGTTTACAAAGAAAATGAAACATTCATTATGGTAAATTCTAATACTAGAAAAATATTATGTCAATCACTTCCTTTTGATGATGGCACATAATCCTGCAACACTCCCCCTTGTGCCGAGTCAAAGGGAGGTGCACAATTGTTGTCTCGTTAAAACCTTACGCCAAATTAAAAACCCAGTGGGATAAAAATAGGACGAAGGAAAGAGTACAACGCACCAGTTTCTTTGCAATACATAGACTTTTCCTTCAGTCTAGTTTTCTCTTAGATTCGTACATTAATCATGAGAGATAGGAAAGCATGATGGTATATAAACAGTTGCCTCACTAAAACCTTACACCAAGGAACAAAACCCAATGGGAAAAATAAAACATTGATTGAAGGAAAGAGCACAACATACCAATATCACAAATATAGTAGACTCCCCCTTTTGTCTATTACTCCCCCTGATTCGTGCATTAATCAAGGGGGTTTGGAAAACATTTGCACTTGCTTTCTACATGTTTCCCAATATATGGTTTTAGGTAATGATTTGGTAAAATGTGTCATGTTCTCCTGACATCTTACTTGATTCAATTGAATCTCGATGAGAGTTTTCTTATTGCTGATTGTATAAGATTTAAGTAGAATACTTGATGTATCTTATGTTCATTTCTTTGATACATGATGCATTATTTTCATATATGCAAGTAGGATATTGGTTGAACCCATAATTACTAGCTCCTTTAATATATGTAATGATAGTCCTTAATCATATACATTATTTAATTATCATGGGGAGTAATATTCTTAGATTAGTTCAAGGGATAGTTACAAAGGATTGCTTAATTCACTTCCAAGCAATCGGCGTGTTCATTGTGGTAATTCTTTATCCAGTTTAAGAACAACCTTTGTATGGGTCAGACAGATACCTAATATCAGCAAAGACATACCAAGACATTGTTTGGTGTTTTTCTATAAGAGCTAGTATTTTTGCTGCTTATATTCTAAGTAGGTATTGAAGTTTCATTATCAATCCCATTTTTCTTTCTATAGGGAAAGTATAAGCCTATGTCAATTATTTCAAAAGATTCATTTGATATCATTCCAATGACGTTGCGTTGGCACTGAGCTAAATCTAGCTAACAAATTCACTGAGAAATACAATATACGGTCAAGTGTATTGTGCTAAGTACAATAATGCGCATATTGTACTTAGATAGGGAATTCCAACTCCCAACATTTTTCGTCATCGTCCTTTTAGACGAAATGGATCTTTCCTTATATCCGACACTTCGACCGATCATGGGAGTGCTAACCGTATGCGCTTTGTCCATATTAAATTGCCTAATTATTTTCTGGACATATGCGATCGGTGAATTAATATTTCACAAACTTGATGTTCTAGCTCAAATAGCTAGACAAAACCAAGTTTTCCCAAGATCTTTCATCTCAATTTCAGATTTCAAGTAGCTTGTTGTTTCTCTTATTTCATCAAGAGTGTCTATTATGTTCATAACATCGATATATAGAGCTACACTGGAAATTTAGAACTTGTTTTCCTAAATAAATACGCAAGGGCACAATTTATTGTTATTATATACTTTCCCAATCAAGTATCTACCTAGGTGGTTATAGAACATTCATATAGATTGCTTCACTATATAAAATGAGTGTTTTACTTTTATTGCAAGAGCATTTTGTGGTTTAGAGTTACTTGATTTTGATAATGTAATATCATCGAATGCTTTTATATATCTCTGAATCTAGATCCCCATAGAGACATGCAGTAACCACATCCATGAGTTGCATTTCCAGTCCTTCGAAAACTACTAGACTAATAAATTATTCGGATGCTATAACATCCATCATGAGAGAGTAAGTCTCATCATGGTCAATCCAGGGCGTTATGAGAAACCTTGCGCCAAAGGAGAGCCTTAAACATTAGGACTTCATTATTCTCATTACGCTGTATGACAAAGACTTAGTTATGTCCTACGGGCTTTACACTTGGTGGGTTAGCACTATCAGACCAAATACCCGATCCTTTGTCAAAGAATATAATTCTTTCTGGATTGTTTCTTTACATTTAGGCCAATATGCTCTTTGTTGATATTATTCAACTGATCCTGGTTCGATGTCGTCGTGCTCGATCATTTTATGAGCCATTATATATGCGAATAAATCATCAATGATTATATATGATATGTCCATCGACTCATATGTACTCTCATAGTTCATTTGAGATTAATATTCATCTCTAGAATCAATATTAACTTCGGAGAGTCCTCCAGTGATGATTCATGGACATAATTATAATTAGAGACAATCTCATGAGAGTTTTGTGTATTGATGATAAATGGATGTGCCTCACTATTCTATTCCTTTAGAATAGTATCTATCGAACCAAGTAGCTTCCACCACTTCCATTTGGTAGCTACGACCTCAACCACACCTCCACTATGTGTGATTGCAACGCACTTTCCAACGACGTTGTGCCCCTGTTGGGGACTTTTTAACCTTACGAGTATATTTGCAGCTCGTATATGTGATCTTGTCACTTTTGGAATAACATAAAACATATCAGGTATCGAGTCTGATTCGTTTGACTTCAACATTATGTAGTGAAGTATTTGGATATCAAAATGAGACAGAGTGGGAATATTCAATGATACTTCCTGTCGTTCCCATGGAAAATCATTTTTCCTATCTCCCCCTAACGAGGGGAAGACTGTCTCATGAAAGTGACAACCCGCAAATCTAGTGGTAAAGAGATCACTAGCCAAATATTCTAATTAGCGGATAATTGTTGGGAATTCATATCCAACATATACCAAATCGTCTTTAAGGACCCATTTTGATGCGCTGTGGGGGCGCAATTGGCACATATACTACAGAACCAAACATGCGTAAATGTAAACAATCAGACTTATTTCCAGTTACCAACTGGTACGCGTGATGCTGGTTAGCAAGCAGTGGGTCTAAAAACGAAAAAAAACTGCATATAATAATTGCATAATCCCAGGTAGATGTGGGTAAATTGGTGCGCATTACTAATACCCTAGATGTCATCATATTCTTTTGATAACAATTTCTATGAGACCATTTTATATATACACATGGGGTATAGGAAACTCTACATTGATCCTAATACATATGCAATTAACATCAAATCCTTATGATGTAAATTCTCCAGCATTCAAAGTCATGTAGACTTGATGAAATAATCAGGGTGGTGAGACCTTAAACGTATAGCTAGTGCTAGGAGTGCAGTATTTCATGTGGACAATAATACGACATGTGTTCATCGTGTCGAAACCAGAACCATAAAGTACTTTAATGGCCCGCATTCTGGATGTTTATGTCCATAAATATGACCTTGTATTCATTGTAACAATGGAATATTTTTTTGTATTATGTCCTTAGATTTAGGATGATCTCATTTTTGTCTTGGCTAAGGATTAGGGTATATACAAAAGTTTTAGGTATTCGAGAGGGCATATTATGATAGCAATGTTGTTTCATATGCTGTAGAAGTCAACAGTTGCAATTTGCCTCATTTTGCCTTTCACTCGAAAGAGAATGTGTCTGTGTATTTGACAATACACAGATCACTATGTCATAACTAAGGTGTCCCACATGGTCATGCCGAAACATATAAGTGTTATTGCCCCCAAAAGTTCTTTATTAGTGACAAAATATGATCCGGAGTCTTGCCCGAGTGAAACTCATACCTCTTTGTCGAGCTTCCATGACCCAATAATCTACTAGTTTGACACATTAGTTTCCATGATATATGTTTACTTTCATATTCATTAGAACTTATATATATATATGCTTATTTCCATTTCCATTTGATACGAACATCTTTACAAGGTTCCTATTAATCTTGTACCAACAAGAGAGTGACAGTCCATCGTCTAAGTAATTTGGTTGGATGTATTATAAAACAAGTATTAGTCTATCTTTTTTCCGATTGTGTGATAGGTCAAAAAAAATCAATTCTCCTCGATACATTCCTACACGGAACGGAGAATATTGATTTTTTTTTGTATTTGTTTTGATGTATTTCTTTACATCTATAATGGTTACATATTCGATTTTACTTTAGCAAAGAAATTAATTTTGGTACTTAAAATTAATTTCAAATAAACATATGATTAATCAATATTAAATATTAAATTAATATGTTATAGTTCATTTTCAACGCGTTTCCTTTTTTTTTATAGAAGCACTTTTTAGTGCATTTCTTATTTGATTGTCCATTCCTTCCTGACTCTTATCAAGACCCTGACCCTTTCTAGGGTCTCGTCCACATGGTGCAAAAATGTCACATGTGTGAAATTGTTTTTAACTCACAATCATTTTAAGTTGTTTCCACCTCTAACACTTTCATTATTGATATCGAGAATTTTCTTTATCCCGACATATGTGGTGTTATTCGAAAGAACCTTGTTATGTCTCTCTACCACTTGCAGTAGGTTGATGAGTTTGTCTAAATGTTACATTCCAACTTATATTGGTTCATTAATATTTACTTATATATGAAAAGTGGAAATAATATTAGGAATCATGTCATCTTTTGTGAGTTCCTTGCCACAGAGATTGAGACGCGTTTTGGATATAACATTTCTTTGTTGAAATCAGTTACCTTTTTGTAATCGAGTAAGTGGGTTTCATTCCACTGTACGATTAGTTCAGGAAGTACATATTCATAAGTACTCCCGATTATCCCTTTTGGAACATCCCACATTTCTTTGAGGGGTTTCTAGTAAAGGTATCCTATGAAACTTAGGATTTATATGTCGTCTCAGAACATGAGGGTATTTGTTTGTACCTTTTCAAGAGGTTAGTTTTAGAGTCAATGAAGAGTTGATGGACTTTAGGCATTTTCTTGTACCTTTTCAAAAGGAGGTTTATGTACTCATTTATGATACTCAGATTCTTTTGAGTTTACGACGTTGATTTTGGGATGAGTTGTTTCAACCATTTACATATATAAAAGATAATATATGATTTTCTTTTTGATAAGGAAATGAAATTTCATTATCATAATAATATTGGATTTTTGTATGCTTTGATATTTTGTTGATAATACTTCATCAATATTTCAATTTGCGAAAAATAAATCACTCAATCTATTGGATTTCCAGGTAATAGGGGAATCACATGGATTTCTTAAGTCCCTACAAACCTTAGGGTTGTTTACACCCGTTTGACAAAACCCAGTTGATATCTTGTGATTTATTTAATTTAAATATAATATTGTTAATTATAGAGCATTTGGCATGAGACCAAAAATTGACATGAGTTTGGCATATTAGGCCAATCTCAATGTTTTAATACCTTAATGGTATTTTGAGAGATTCTGTCGTGAGACAATAAATATTGGTTTTGACATAAAGTCGATATCAAACTTTTAACATATTAATAATATTTTTGAAACTTTTGGAAAAGACCAAAATATATGAAGGTTGGAAGTGTAACTTCTAAAAACTTAATTATATGATTGGAATTATAAGTATGAACTTATAATTAAGGTATTCATTGAATATATTGTGTGGGAGATCAAATTCAAACGAAATTAAGATCATATTGGTATTTTAGGAGCTTTTGGCAAGAAATCAAAAGAATATTACGATTTATGATCAAGACAAACATACTTATGTATTTAAGAACGACTTAGGCTATGTTTGGCAAAAAAAAAGCTAAGCTAGCTTATAAGCTAGCTTGTAGCTGATAAACTAGATTTTCAAAACGCTACTTTGAGTAGCGTTTCAATAAGCTAGCTGTCATCCAAACATGTACACTAGCTGATAAGCTAGCTGAAGCTAGCTTTTTTTTGCCAAACATAGCCATAATATCATACATTCTAAGATTTTAATAGCTTGGGAAAAAGAGCAAAACAAGACAGTATAGGGGTGGGAGTGTAACTTCCAATTAATTATGATTTATGACTAAGCAAATAAATAAATAAAATTAAACATAGATTTGAATAAACTTAAACATCTAAAATAATTTATGGCAGTGAGCCTAAATAAATAATGTAATATTCGCCTAAATAATTTTAACCAATCAAATTAACCAACAAAGTAAATATAATGTGTACGTTATCAAGGAGATCTAATGATTTTAAAACATAACCATATTATACTAGTATTATTTGTTATGGAAAGAAAATCAGTTTAATAAAAAGAATAAACTATAAACTCGTTATCAATTAAGAAATAAATTTATAACAAATATATCATTATTATTTATATTAAAAGGTAGATTTACAAGAAAAATATAAAATGATTACTCATATATATAATTAGATTTTTTTTTACGAATAATGAAATATGCAATTAATAAACATAATGTTAAATAAAAATAAATTAATCCATCAATACAAATTACTCGTAAAACAAACATATTAAAGGCTAGGTTTTATTTATTTATTTTAGCAGTAATAAAGAAATATCATATTAACCAATCTATCTACCAATAAGTGATAAAGAAGAAAAACGAAAATTGCTGATAACAATTTAGTATTCTCAAAAAAAAAAACATATATATATGAACAATTCCATGTATTTTGTTTTAAATTGAATGCATCATGATATCACATATTATGCAATTTTTATAAGCATAAAAAAAACAATACGTGAATTAGGATTTCATGAGATTGGCAAATCATAATTTACGTCTATAACATAAAGTACAGTAGAATGATAATATATTTAAACATATAGAGAAAAACCATATTCTTAAAAATTATCATATTTGTTCATAGCATAAAACATGATATGCTGAAGTTTTAAAACTTCGACATATAAAATTTACCTCAAATGCCGAATTTTAGCTTGATTTCGTGATTACTTTGTTGTAAGGAGCGTACGTGCTGATAACGTGTTAAAGAAAAAAATCCAAACAAAATAACAATAGAATAGAGAGACAATGAAATCTATAATTCTCATTAATCATAAGCCCTTTAAATAGGGAGGAGTTTACAAAGAAAATGAAACATTCATTATGGTAAATTCTAATACTAGGAAAATATTATGTCAATCACTTCCTTTTGATGATGACACATAATCCTACAACAAGTAATTATATTATATATTTTTAAAATAATATCTCAAATTTGACATATTTATACAATTTTAACATATTTCTTAATGACCCACTTTTTATTTTCGGTTATACATACTTTTAAATTTAACATTTTTTAATTTTTATGTTACAAACTTTTTATACAACTTTTATATATTTCTTAATAACCTAATTTTTATTAATTTGTATGAATTTTAATGTATTTATTTTTATAAATAAGAATAAAAATGATATAAAGTTAAAAGAGTGAGACCCTGAATAGTTTAAAAAAATAATGAAAAAGCTTAGGTGAGATTTTTCACATAGTGGAGGTATATAAAGGTTTTTAAGTTGTTGGTGTGACAATAATGTGTAAGAAAAAAGCTATGAAAAACTCGGATGCTCTAAAGAGTATACTATTGCCTCCTTTCCAAAAAGAAAATGTTAAATTTATAGTCTAATTTTTATAATCAAGATCAACTTACTGATTAAAATGACTATAAGATAAAATTTCAAAACTTTATTTGATTGATAGAAAATATATATATATATTTTTTACAAGAAAAATATGCCAACTTTAATAATGTCGTATAATATTTTTTTAAGAGAGAGAACGAAAATTATGATTTATGAGATAAAAAGAGGCCGAAATATAGCAGGGGAACCGACTGGAAACCTGAGAATTCCACCGTCCTTCATCGGAAAAAATGGCGATGAAGAACAAAAGGATGGCTACTGTGGCCAGCATATGGATTCAGTGCACCAGTGGCTCACTCTACACTTTTTCTTTCTACTCTTCAGCCCTCAAAGCCAGTCAAGGCTACGATCAGTCAACGCTCGACACTGTCTCCGTCTTCAAAGACTTCGGCGCTAACTCCGGTGTGCTTTCTGGTCTCCTGTACTCCTCCGTCGCTTCTCCATCAACCTCCATTACTTTCCGAGGAAGAAGAGGTGGGCCATGGATGGTGCTCTTGGCCGGTGCCATTCAGTGCTTTGTGGGTTACTTTCTGATGTGGCTTTCCGTCACCGGAACGATTCATCGGCCGCCGGTACCGATCATGTGTGTATTCATGCTGTTAGCTGCGCACGGCGTGACTTTTCTTAATACGGCCAATGTTGTCACTGCCGTTCTCAACTTCCCTAATCACAGTGGCACCATTGTTGGCATCATGAAGGTCCTCCTCCTTCCCTCCATCTTCAACAAAAATCTTGGTTTAATTCTTTAAGATTGTTTGTTAGTGACTAGAAGTTAGAAACCTTTTTGATGCACACCAAGTGTTTGATCAAACGAACTTCATGTTTTGCCTCCATCTTCAACAAAAGTATTGGTTTAATTCTTTAAAATTGTTTCTTATTAGTGATTAGAAGTTAGGACCCTTTTTGATGTACACCAAGTGTTTGATCAAATGAACTTCATAACAATCTTCTATGTTTTACCCTAATTTCATCATGTGAACAGGGTTTTCTTGGATTAAGTGGAGCGATACTACTTCAAGTATATCAAACAGTATTCAAGGCTGGACCTACCCCATACATTCTGATGTTAGCCCTGCTTCCATTTCTAAACACTTTGTTGTTCATGTCTACCGTAAGATCTTTTCAAACAAATGAAGTTGGAGAAAAGAGTCATCTCAATGGTTTATCACTTATTTCCGTTATCATTGCAATCTATCTTTTCTCTATTATAATCATAGAGCAAGCAGTTACTCTAACCGTACCGGCACGCATCATTGTGTTCTTGGTGCTTGCCATATTGATAGCATCACCTCTCTATGTAGCAGTCAAAAGGGAAAACTTTATTGAAGCAAACCAATTACTGATTAACATTTCAAACAATCAAGATTTCTTGGAAGAAAATGCATCCATGGAAGACAAGAATCTGTTGCAAGCTATTTGTACGGTAAACTTTTGGTGTTTGTTTCTTACCACAGCTACTGGAATGGGTACAGGGCTAGCCACCATAAACAACTTAGCCCAGGTGGGTGAGTCGCTCGGCTACTCGAGCTCTGAAGCCAGCACGCTGGTCTCGTTATGGAGCATTTGGAACTTTATCGGCCGGTTTGGTGCTGGGTATGTCTCGGATTACGTTCTTTATACAAGGAAATGGGCTAGATCAGGGTTCATTGCCATCACTTTGGCACTTATGAGCATTGGCCATTGTATGATTGCTTCTGGATTTCCTGGGGCTCTTTATGTTGGTTCTGTTTTGGTGGGTGTTTTTTACGGTTCACAATGGTCGTTAATGCCAACAATTGCTTCAGAAGTCTTTGGGGTTTCGCATTTTGGGACCATTTTTAATACCATCACAATTGCTGGCCCGATCGGATCTTATGTTATTTCTGTTAGGGTGATCGGTTATCTTTATGATCGAGAAGTTGGTCAAGGAGGGACAGAGGATTGCACCGGAACACACTGCTTCAGGTTGTCGTTCTTAATCATGGGTTTTACGACGCTTCTGGGGTTCGGGGTTGCCATCGGGCTATTCTTCCGGACGAGAAGATTGTATGAACAAATTGTACTAAGAAGAGATCGAGGTTGTAGCTGAAATGTAAGGAAGCACCAAATTTGTAAATAAATATATGTTCGTTATTGGTGCAAATGTGAAGTTTTGGGATTAATCGGATTTATATCGGTAACCTACTAATATGAATGTAAGTTTATTGTCCACTTCGTCGTAACCTTTTCATAAATCGTTATTAGAGGTTACAAAATCAACATTATTACCGATCAAATACATCATTAAATACATGTCTTGGCATCCATCTTGAAGGTTGTAATATCCTGTCTTGAAGCAACAGAGCCAACTATCACTTGGGGTCATTGTGGAGAAGCACTGAAGCTAGAGAATGAATATCCAGTCCATGCAACTGTTCAATCAACTGCAGACACATTGGATATAGTCTCAAAGTACTTGCCTACAGAAGGTTTTGATGATCATGGAGGAAATTTATGTGATGAAGACCGCAAGTTATCTAAAGAAAATATGATCAATCATAAAATTATGCACCGGCAAACTTCTAATGCAGATTACAGTGAAAAGAAATTAAGCAAAGACCAAGGCAAAGACCAGCCTGTGGAGAGTTGTAAAGTTTGCAGTGAGCTTGACAAGACAAATACTGAGGTACCAGATGTTGCTGATCAAACCGACACAGCTGTACATTCCGAACCATTGACTCAAGAGGAATTGGAGGCTACAATTAGAAGACTAAAAGTGCATTGTGACCCAACATTGGAGCCTCAGGAAAAATCATCAATCATAAATTCCGAACCTTTGATGTATTTGGTGCTTTTTGACATCCTAAATCGAATGGGAAATTCTCCTACTCACAAATGGGAAATTCTCCGTACCCTAAATTGGCTTCAAACCTCTAGTTTTGGTCATGGGCTCAAATCATCCCCATTCCTATTGATCTTCTTCATACGAATCAAGGTTGTTTTGATTCTTTTTTTAATATATCTTTGAATCCTATGGTTTCTATGTCTTGTTTTTGTTCAAATACAGCATATGATTCTTTTTTTAACTTTCTTTAAACCATATTCAACTTGATTATTTATTGGATTGAATAGGCTACCATCGCCTGTTTCTCTATGTATGTTGTCATTCACTATTATCTGCATGTTCGATTTCCATTAACCATGTATGAAGTTGGTTGCATGTCTTGTTGATGCTCCTGAGGAAATCAAAGAGCTGCTAAAAGTTGTTTCAAATATTGATGGAAAGAGTTTTTTTTACCTTGTTTATCATGTAGATATTTGTACAAATCCTTTATTCCTGACTCGATGTATGGTTTGATATACTTTGTTTTATATATATTTTTAGTTTTAATGTGCAACATTTTATAATTTTTAAATATGAAGTTCTGAACTATAGGCATGGTCTGATTAACATCCTTCCTTTCATGCTATGCTATGCTATGCTATGCTATGCTATGTGGTAGGTGTAGTGTTGAAAGTAGTGGGAAGGCCATCTTTTCACTACATGCATGCCATTGCAGAGTTCATTTTGTTTTTTCCTTGAATGATTTACCAAGGCATTTATATAAATTTGCTTTTGCTGGAAATTAATCTATATAAAGATTCTTGTTGACGCAGAGTTGGAATTTGTTTTTGTTACATATGGTTGCATTAGCTGCTAACACCAACATTTTTTTTATGGATATTGGAATCCAACATTTGTTTCCCACTTGTAGAATTTGGCAATTCAATTTGAGGAAATCTTGATGAAACATTCATATCCCGCTGCATTGCACGGGTATACAACTAATTAATCATAATCCAGAACCTGCTAATGAGGTTGACATGAGTTTTATACTTTCCTTTCTCTATTTGTTTTAAGCGGAACCATAGGATTTTCCCAAACAGACTAAAATTCTTTAGCATCCTACATTTTTAAAGAAGGATTTTATCATGGAGAAAAATGATCCACAAAAAATGGGTAAATGAATCAGGGAACTAAGGGCATGTTTGATTTGCGGGATTGGAATGGATTTGGAGGGATTTCGATTTCAAATTCATTCCAATCTTGCGTTTGGTTTGTAGGAAATAGTTTCGTTGACCGGATTTCAAATCCGTTGACCATTTTAAAATCCCTCATATGATCGATTTGGAAATCCTTGGCTTTGGGCATGGATTTGAAATCCAAATCCGATGGATTCTAAAGCGTGATCCAGACCAATGTTTTAAAACCCGGTTTTTTGATTGACCCGGTGTGGTAACCGGGTCACGGTTCAACCACCGGTAGAACCCGGTTTCAAGAATTTCTATGTATTTTTCATTTTCATGCATACATATATATATATATATATACACTATAACCAAAATATTGATGTCCACAAGTTAAAACATTAGATAAACACATAAGTTTTTCATCAATCCAAATACATCAAAACGAAACATAACGATCAAACCTAATCATGGATCTTGAGACATTGGAGTGTTGGTTTTTAACGCTAATACATATTGCCTATTGGACTAGTCGTTTTTAACTTTTGTTACCGAGTCAACCGGTTCGATACCGGTTCGTTATGACCGGTTCAACCGCTTTTTTAATAGATCTGGCCGGTTCAATCTGGGTCATAAAATGGCATAAACCCGGTCACAATTGACCCGGTCTCTTCACCGGTTCCCGGTTCAACCGGTTCGACCGACCGGGTCAACCCGGTTTTTAAAACATTGATTCATACTTCAAATTGTATCGATCAAAATCCGACGTTTACCAATAAAAATAAATTATTTATAAAATAAACAAATAATTAAAAAAAAAAACTCAATCGAAATCCAAATCCTACAAACCAAACAAGACATGTAAATGAATGGATTTGAAATCCATTCCAATTCCTACAAACCAAACACATGAAGGGATTTCAAATCCCCCCAAATCCAAATCCCTCTAAATCCAAATCCCTCCTTGAAATCCAATCCATTCCATTCCAATCCCGCAAACCAAACGCGCCCTAATTGTAATAATGTCTTAACATGGATACCAATCTGGACATAAACTTACCTTTGCTAGCTATTCGGTTAAGAGTTGTTTTACTCTTGACAGTTCATTAATCATTTAACCTGCATAAATGACTTAGTTGATTGGGTACAATTACTTATTTGCTTTGGAGACTGGTGTCTTGTTGCAACTAATAGTGGAAGTTTGTGTGTTCCTTTGTTCTTCTGTAATTGGTGACTTAAGAGTTCCATTTTTCTCAGTCGTTGGATCAACACACAAAAAAAATCTCATTCAGAGGTTAATGTACTAGATAATGAGCAACACATTCCAAGTGTATATCCATCTTATCGCGACTCTCACAAATTAGTTTTTGGATGTGAACACTACAAGAGGAACTGCAAACTAGTTGCTAATTGCTTCCTGTTGCAACAAGCTATACACTGCAGACATTGCCATGATGACACGAATGATCGCTTGATGGATAGGTACACATGCATCTTTAACTCTTCCCTTTATGAACAGAAATGTTTTATAAGTTCCTCATGTACTTTATACTGCTTTTGTCAACATGCAGAAAAGCCACAACTATGATGATGTGCATGAAATGCTTAATAATCCAACATGCTCAACAGTTTCTTGTAACAATCTGTCTAAGGCCAGATACTACTGCTCCATTTGCAAACTCTTTGATGATGAAGGTGATTTATTAAATGATTATATACTTCTTAATTCGATTCTCCAGTAAGGAGCTGTTTGGTTGTGGCTTAATGGGTTGTATAGCCCATATAGCTTATTCGCTCAGCCATAATTGGCTGTTCGGTTATGGCTTAATCTGGAAATCAATGACTTATTCGCTCAGCCCATAAAGTAGAGTCATATACACTCGGCCCACCCTTTTCCCTCACTACCCTTGTAAAAAAAAACACGCATCCTTCTTCCCAAGTTCATTATTCCAGCATCCTCTTTACTTTCAGGAGATGGGGCAACATTGTTAATTTACTAAACTACCCATGTCAAATTAAATCCCAAAAACCTTGTACAATTCTTTCACCTAACTACCTCACTTTTGCCATGTCCGGTCTCATATGCGTAACAAGCGCACAAGGAACACCAATATTATTATCAGAAATTTGTATTGGTTTCATCTAATGGGTAATATACATTGAATATTGTTGCATTTTTTTTTTAGTTTTATGTTGTGAAGTTTCATCTAATAGGTAATAATATTTCTCAGGCATCTACCAAGCTTCCTCCACCACCAGGGTTGCCACCAAAGTTGACCAGC
Source organism: Arctium minus (assembly GCA_954870635.1). Taxonomy (NCBI): domain Eukaryota; kingdom Viridiplantae; phylum Streptophyta; class Magnoliopsida; order Asterales; family Asteraceae; genus Arctium; species Arctium minus. The sequence continues at coordinate 22,518,081 of OX941081.1, read as the reverse complement.
AACCGATCTAAAGGTGGTTCAGAGCCTGGTCGCAATAATGCTTCAGAAACCAAGGACTTCATTAAAATGGTTCCACCTCCACCTCCTCCAAGGCAATCGCCTCCATTTGCAGGACCTGGAACGACCCTATTTTGCAGGTGGAGGTGCTACCCCCAGGAATCTCTCGTTTTCCACCGCCCCCACCTCCTCCATTATCTGTTCTAGGAGTTCCTGGCCAGCAACCTCCTCCAACTCCAAGAATGATGCCGCCAATGATGCCAAGGCCACCTTTTGGGCCTCCCCTACTGATGAGACCACCACTTCCACCAGGAATCTCTCGTTTTCCACCGCCCCCACCTCCTCCATTATCTGTTCTAGGAGTTCCTGGCCAGCAACCTCCTCCAACTCCAGGAATGATGCCGCCAATGATGCCAAGGCCACCTTTTGGGTCTCCCCTACTGATGAGACCACCACTTCCACCAGGCCCCCTCATCTTCCATGGAGGATCTAAGAACAACTGTACCTCAAAAACCATCATACGTTAAATCAGGTGGATGGTTAAGAGGCATTTGGCTCAGCATACTCTACAACTTACAGCAATGGTGAGTCTAATCTTCTAGTTATCATTCGATATTTCCTATAGATGTTGGTCCATGTTCAAATTAGAACCATATATATTTTGAGACCCCTTGGGGAACCAACTATTCATGCTTCTGATCATAACGAAAATACATGATGTTCATATGACAATGTATGATATCGTGATTACGAAAATGCATGATATCATCAATGATTATTCAGTGTTATTCAAATTCATGAAATAGTTAGATTCCCAGGTTCTCAAAATATTCATGGCTGTCCTTTGAACTTTCCACCATTGGATGTTTTTATGTTGTTATTTTTTGGGTGCTCTTTTAGGTGCCGACATCAATATGGGTGAGGAGAGAATTGGCTGCACCAAAGACAAAACCAAAGCTATATGTTTCCCATCAGTGTCAGTAGCTGCACCAACTCCGGCTGTTGTGAAACAGGCAACGGTTAAAGTGACGTCTTCTTCGTCAGCAGCAAGGAAACCTAGAAGTGTAGATGATTCTTACATGGCGTTTTTGGAGGATATGAAAGCTCTTGGTGCTCTCGACAACTGATGTATACATGTTTTCCTTTCAGATTTTGGTATAATGGAAGCAACTATTTTTACAATTCGAGGCTTTTAACTGATTCTAGATTGTATCACCATGGGTTAAAGTTTAAGGTAAGAAGAAACAGAACAAAATGTATTGCCTAAGGATTTTAGTTTTATATTCATGCTTCTTTTTTAAATCAACCTTTATCAAAAACATATGTTATATTTGGGTCCAGTTTTTCAAACTAAATGACCGGTAAAGATGGCAAAAAAATAGTCAGGGTCTGATTGGTCCAAGACCGATCATAGGTAAATCGGTGGGGACGAGCCGGTTCCAAATTCGGTATCAATTTTGTCCCGCTTTTAAAAAGTATTTTTCACATATCATACATGTTTTTATGATTATAATTTTTAATTGAGCACTGAAATACACTTCAAATAATACATGTACTTGAAAGAAATCTTGAAAAACAATTTCTTTTTTTGAGAAAGAACTTGAAAAACGTGGATTCTATAATTTATAAAAACTTCAATTTTTTTGAAAAATTTGTCCTAGACATAACCGGAACAGGGCAGGTTGATTCTTGAATTTCCATAAAACTTGTAATTAAACCTGGATCGTTGGATTGTAACCGGTCCCAAGCCGGTCAGGCCCGCTTCATTATTTGAGTTATAAAATAAAGAGTAAATTACATATTTGGTCCATGTAGTTTATATGTTTTAACAATTTGGGGCCCTACTTTGAAATATCTAAGGATTGCATCCTTGTGGTTTGCATCCTTGTGGTTTGCATTTTATAACATTTTGGGTCCCCAAGACTAACATTGTTAAAAAATTTCTGTTAAATAGGTCAAGTGCAGGGGCATTTTAGTCATTCTATTTTTTAATTAAAAACAACAGGACCATAAAAGTCTGGATTCAAAATCTTCACCATATCTTCAATTTCATATTTCTTTTCCAGAAAAAGTTTGGATTCAAAACCCTAGTTTCAAATCACAAAATTGCTAACCTTGCGTTGCCTTATTAAGATGAAGAGTTAAGAAGATGCAGAACAAAGATGGAGACAGATAGGCATGGAAATGGGCCCCGACCCGTCGGGGAACCCGGTCCACCCACCCCGATCGGGGATGGGGATTCCCCACTAAACCGGGGATGGGGACGGGGATCCCCGTTTGTCTCAAACCGGGGATGGGGACGGGGACGGGTATCACACTCCCCGCCCCGCCCCGTCCCCATTATATATTTTAATTAATATTTAATATATATTATTTATTTAAACTAAATCGGTAATTCATAATTTACTATTTCCTAACTAGATTTATAATATAAAATTGTTATTTTTTGGATATTAGTATGTATTTTGGATGCAATCAAAATACAATTACTCGATATGGTTTTGAATATTACTCGATATCTTTTGGTACGTATGAAGTTAAGTTTTTTTTTTTCCGAATTCGGTTGAATTTCTTTTGGTTTTAAGTTATTAATTATTATATGATGTTGTGATTTTTTTATACTAAATTAAATTTCTTTCGATTTTAGGTTTATTGGAAATATGTGATATTTAAACATGTGTGGTGTCTCATATATTTGATTTAAATAACTTACATAAATGGAAAAGAAAATCCCCGTTTCCCCGTTGGGGATCCCCGTTGGGGATGGGGATGTGATCATATTCCACGGCGGGGACGGGGATGGGGACGGGGATGAAGATGAGGGATTGGGGACGGGGATGGGGATTGAGGTCCCCGCCCCGTTTCCATGCCTAGAGACAGACATGGAGTTCTCCTTCCCCCTTCTCGTCATCTCGGACGAACACATATCTGCTTCCCCTTTCTCGTCCCTCTTCTTCTTCTTTTTCTTCTTCTCCCTCTTCTCGTCCATCACTATAACTATTGGTGGCCAAATGTCGGATATGGGCCGGGCCCAGTCGGTCCTCGGGACCAAATAGTAGCGGTCGTAACCGGTTAAGGCCCAACCGGTCCTGGGTCGGTTACGGTTTGGAGCAAAATCCCGGATAACCGGGTAAGGTGATGGTTAACGGTAACTGGTCCGGTTCGGTTACGAGCCGGGCCAAAAACCGGCTAAAGCTTATTGTTATTATTTTTTTTTTAAAATATGTGTTATTTATACTTTCAATGTTATTACATTTTAAACATACACTTTATTTATAGATGATAATTGAGAGTAGAGATATTAGAACTTGCGAGAAATGAATATAGCGATAAATGAGAATTGTTTGCGTTTTTTGCGTTTTGTAACGGGTGTCTAAACCCGTACACCACCCAACTTATTTATAATGTATTTGGGGGGTTAGGAGGCAAAAAAAAGCAGTCACATTGCAAAAAAAAGGCCAAAAACGACTAGTTAACAACTCTTTTGTTGGGAACTGAAGAATTGCTGAGTACAGTTAATGCTGCTAGCAGAACCTGGTTACTACTTCTGATGTTAATGCTGCTGATACAGAGTGTTAATACTGCTGAAGAATTAATACTGCTTATGAGATAATGAAGACTTCGCATGGAAAGAAGACAACTGGATTGATTGAAGATAATCATGGAAGTCTTGAAGATAACTATGGAAGATTATACAGAAGATCTTTTATTTATTGTAATTATCTTTTATCTACAATTATATATATATGTATAGAATAATTTGCAAAAAGATAGATTTTTGTCATTCTAAGTTTTTAGCTTTCATAGAAAGAATCAACCTCAAGGTTAGAACCCTAATTCTAGAGAAGTAGAATTCGTATTGGTGAGTCTGTTCATCAATATTGAGGTTGTGTGTAAAAGCTTGTGACTTTCAATCATTCAATAAGAGTTTGCAAGTTGTGATTTTGATTTACTGTTTCATTGTTTTTCTGAATATTAAAGTGCTATTCCGCAACTTCTTTAATATTGTTTTCTGAGTGTGTGTTCTTGTTAAGAATTAAGATCCTGACAAGTGGTATCAGAGCCAGGTTCTCAGAAATCTCATTCATCATGGAAAACGCAGTTGAATCAAACAGTACCCTGGTCTCAAAGGTCCCAATGCTCAGATCCAATGAATTTGACATGTGGAAGATTAGGATCAAGCAATATATTCTTTTCACAGATTACTCTATGTGGGACATCATTGAGAATGGCCCATCTGATGAAGGAAAGATTGGTCCAGATGGAAAAAGAACTCCACCAAAGACGGATGCAGAAAAGAAGTCAAGACAGACAGAGATGAAAGCCTTAAGCACACTGTTTTTGGCTATTCCCAATTAATATCAACACCAATTCTGCAATTGCACTGATGCACATATGCTTTGGAATGCTCTAGAGAAGAGGTTCTCTGGTACCAAAAGTACCAAGAGAAATCAGAAGGCTATATTGAAGCAATTGTATGAAAACTTTATGTCAACCAAGAATGAGTCCATGACTCAAACTTTTGACAGGTTTAACAAGTTAATTGGTGAACTAGCTACTGTGGGAGTACAGATTGATCAAGATGATCTAAACAGAAAGTTCTTAAGGTCCCTTGGAGATGAGTGGACTATGTATACTGTGTCTTTCAGACAGAATGAACAATTGGAGGAAAAAGAACTTGATGATCTATACAATGACCTTAGAGTGTTTGAATCTGAGGTAGAAGCTAAGAAGAAACCATCTGGATATGTTCACAATGCTGCACTCCTATCAGCATCAATTGATTCTTCTTCTAACCCTAAATCAGTTAGTGCTGCTAATGGAGCAAGTCAAGAGAAAGGCACTGAATCTGTGTTTGAAGCCTTTCTATCCAGTCATGGAAACTCTTCTCTAATTAATGATGACTTGGAACAACTCCATCCGGATGATCTTGAAGAAATGGACATTAAATGGCAAATGGCCATGCTCTCTATGAGGGTAAAAAAGTTCATCAAGAGAACTGGGAGAAACAACTTCTCCCAAAGAAGAGAAGATGGAGCAGGTTTTGACAAGTCAAAGGTGGAATGTTATAAATGTCATCTGAAGGGGCACTTTGCTAGAGAATGCAGAAGTGGAGTGTCTCACAACAACAGCCACCAACAATCACAGTCTGGAAGCTTCAATAATAACAGAAACTCTGCTCAAGCCCTAGTCTCTCAACAAGGTATGGGGTTTGACTGGAGTGATCAAGCAGAAGAGGCTATCCAAAACCAAGCTCTCATGGCAGAAGTTTCTGATCTCCCAACTGAGGTAATTTCTAATCTTTGTTCTCAAAATTGCATAGATACAGTTAAAAGGTACAGGGATCAAAATCAAAGTATGAGTGATAACCTGAAGAGATTAGAAAAAGATATAAAAGACTATGTGAAGATTGTTGAGAGTTTTGAGGAACAAATTAGAGGTTTTCAAGCCAATGAACTTCAACACATGTATGACACCAATTACTGGAAGTGGGAGAAAGATCAGTATGAGTTTAAGCTAAGACAGAAAGAAGAGGAGTGTGAGAAGATAAAAAGTGAGTATGAGAAAGCTAAGCTTGACATTGAGAAGTATTCATATGCTTCTAAAGCTATGGACTCTATTCTAAAGGTCCAAATACATGACAAGATTAAACCTGGAATAGGGTACAACACCACACCACCACCTTACAACAACAACTACATCCCTCCTACATCAGACTTGCTAGAGACCAAAGATAGGAAGGACTTGCTTGAGGGAGCCACTGAGATAGATCCCTTAGATGATGTAGTTGTTGAGGACAAGACTGAGAAGGAAACTGTCAAGAATAAGGACAATAATGTGAGTGGTGAGATTCCTATTGAAAATCACATTATCACCAATGAGTGGTGTGGAAAGACTTGGGTTAAGTCCAATAAGGTAGAAAAGACTGAGGGAAAGAATAAGAAGGTTCATTATAAGCAGACCACTATTGTGAACCCTATCCCTTGCAAAAAGTGTGCATGCAATAAATCTGAGCCCCAAAAACATGATAAAAAGAGGGGTAATAAGAGAAACTGGAATAATCTGTGGGCACAAAAACAAGGGGTTGATCTGAGTAAAATCAATAGACCAAAACCCTGTTTTATTTGTGGAAAGCTTAATCACATTGCCAAATACCGCTATTTTAATCCTATGAACCAAAGGCTAAATTTTCAAAGACCTGCACAAAAACCCTCTGGTCATAGGAAGAATGACAAGAACCATGTGGCTAAGAAAGTTGTTAAATCTAAAAGCCACATGAAGAAAAAGAATGTGGAAGAAAGTGTCAATATGTGGGTTCCTAAAAGCACTAAAACTGTCAGTACTGCTACCACAAATAGTGCTGCTGGTAATGATAGTGCTGCTAGAAGTAATACTACTGCTAACAATGTTAGTGCTGCTGACATTGTTAGTACTTCTTCAAAAGTTAATACTGATAACTCTGTTAGTGCTGCTAACAAGGTTAGTACTGCTAAACCTGTTAGTACTGCTAAACCTGTTAGTACTGCTAACTCAGTTAGTACTTCCAAAGTTAGTATTGCTTCTAGTATTAGTGCTGCTAAGCCAATCATATTGACAAAGTACTCTAATAAAGAGTGCTCTGAGTTCAAAAACCTCATAAAAAAGGAATGTAAATACTTTGATGAGAAAGGGAGACCCAAGACCACTTTGGCTTGGGTCCCCAATCAATACTAATTGTTTAATCTTATGTGCAGGGCAATCAGCAGCTCAAGGGTAAGAGCATATGGCATGTTGATAGTGGTTGCTCTAGGCACATGACAGGGAACATGTCATTCCTCAAGAATTTCAAGAAGATTGATGGTGGACATGTTGCTTTTGGTAATACTCCAGATGGAGGTAAAATCAGTGGTAAAGGTGATGTGACCAAAGGTAAAATGACTTTTGAAGATGTATTCTATGTTGAACAGTTAAGGTACAACCTGTTAAGTGTATCACAGGTCTGTGACAAACAACATAGTATATTATTTACTGATTCTGAATGCATTATCCTCGCTCCTGGATTCAAGGTAGTTGATGAAAAGATGATACTACTAAGAACCCCCAGAAAGGATAATGTATATTGTTTAGATATGGAAAGTGTTTCATCTGATTCATCCCTAAATTGTCTTGTTTCAAAAGCTTCTCTGGATGAATCATCACTTTGGCACAGAAAGATGTGTCACATAAACTTTAAAACAATAAATAAACTTGTTAAAAACAACCTTGTAAGAGGTTTGCCATCAAAAGTATATTCATGTGATGATCATTGTGTTGCTTGTCTCAAAGGCAAACAACACAAAACTTCTCATAAGTCCAAAGAGGTGAACACAATCTCTAATTCTCTTCATTTATTGCATATGGATCTGTTTGGCCCTACAAATGTTATGAGTATTGGTAAGAAATCATACTGCCTAGTTATTGTTGATGATTACTCTAGATTTACTTGGGTATATTTTCTAAGAACTAAGGATGAGACAAGTGGACTGATCAAATCCTTTATTCTAAGAATTGGAAACCAAACAAATCAAAAAGTAAAAGTCATTAGGTCAGACAATGGTACTGAATTTAAAAATCATGACCTAAACACCTTTTGTGAGGAAAAAGGAATTGAGAGACAATACAGTGCTCCTAGGACTCCACAACAAAATGGTGTTGCTGAGAGAAGGAATAAGACACTGATTGAGGCTGCTAGATCTCTGTTGGCAGATTCAAAACTTCCAATTACTTTCTGGGCTGAAGTAGTTAATACTGCTTGCTATGTCCAAAATAGAGTTCTAGTAGTCAAGCCTAAAAACAAGACACCTTATGAGCTTTTAAATAAAAGAAAACCTTTTATAGGATTTTTCAAACCTTTTGGGTGTCCTTGTACCATTCTCAATACCAAAACTCACTTAGGAAAGTTTGATAGCAAGGCTGATGATGGTTTTCTTGTTGGTTACTCATCTCAGAGTAAGGCTTACAGAGTTTTTAATACTTCTTCTAGAATAATTGAGGAAAGTGACAATGTCAAATGCAATGAGAACACACCAAATCCTATTGGGCCTGGTCCTCAGTGGCTATTTGACATTGATTCACTAACTAACTCTTTGGGTTTCAGTAGTGATTATCATGCAGGTTCAGGAAGTGGAGGATCAGGGGATGAACAAGTATAAGTACAAGACACTATGCCTCAGTCTGTGATCTTTCCCATACCTATGATAGAGCCTGTTGAGATATGTGAAAAGGAGAATGCTCCTGAACCAATTCAGAGTGAAGAAGAAAGAAGAGATGAAGAGAATCAAGTACATGAATAACCAGAAGCAGCTGATGAGATCCCCTCAGCTGACTTAAATGATTCCAATCTGGATGTGGGAATCAATGAAGAACCTAGTCATCAGACTAGAACTCAAAAGAATCATCCTCCAGAGCTGGTCATAGGAGACATCTCTTCTCCTATGATAACAAGGAATCAAAGCAGACTTCAAGAAAAGGATGAGAGAGGAATTGTGATCAGGAACAAAACAAGGCTTGTGGCTCAAGGGTACACTCAACAAGAGGGCATAGATTATGATGAAGTGTTTGCTCCAGTGGCAAGGGTAGAGGCAATTAGGCTGTTTCTAGCCTATGCCTCATACATGAAGTTCAAGGTCTATCAAATGGATGTAAATAGTGCCTTTCTATATGGTACAATTGATGAAGAAGTATATGTCTGTCAGCCACTTGGTTTTGAAAATCCTACATATCCTGACAGAGTATACAAGCTGAAGAAAGCACTCTATGGTCTACATCAAGCCCCAAGAGCATGGTATGACACTCTGTCTACCTATCTCTTGGAAAATGGGTTTGAAAGGGGCATAATTGACAAGACCCTTTTCATTAAAAGAAGTAAGAAGGACATCCTACTAGTTCAGATCTATGTGGATGATATCATTTTTGGATCCACAAAAGATCAGATGTGTAGAGATTTTGAAGAGTTGATGCACAAGAACTTTAAAATGAGTTCAATGGGTGAACTTAACTTCTTCCTTGGACTTCAGGTGAAACAACAGACAGATGGAATCTTCATTAGTCAATCAAAATATGTGCAAGACATCTTGGATAAATATGGTTTAAAAGACTCAAAGCCAGCAAGCACACCAATGGAAACTCACAAACAGATCACTGTTGATCTTGAGGGGGAGGATGTTGATGTCCATCTATATAGATCAATGATTGGATCTCTAATGTATCTCACAGCCTCAAGACCAGATATCATGTTTCCAGTATGTGTATGTACCAGATTCCAAGTCAAGCCAAAACAATCACATCTTCAAGCTGCGAAGAGGATTTTCAGATACTTAAGAGGGCAACCTAGATTAGGTCTTTGGTATCCATATGAATCTTCATTCGACTTGATTGCATATTCAGATAGTGACTTGGGTGGTGCTAACATGGACAGAAAGTATACTTCAGGGGGATGTCAACTTTTGGGTGCAAGACTAGTATCTTGGCAGTGCAAGAAACAAACCACAATGTCCTTATCAACAACAGAAGCTGAGTATATTGCTGCTGCAAGTTGCTGCTCTCAGGTTCTATGGATTCAGAATCAGATGCTGGACTATGGGGTAACCTTTCTGCACACTCCAATATTTATTGACAATAGCAGTGCTATAAGCATTGTTAACAATCCAGTCAAGCACTCCAAAACAAAGCACATTGAGATCAGGTATCACTTTATCAGAGATTGCAATGAAAAGAAGCTCATTCAAGTTGCTAAAGTTCATACTGACAACCAGTTTGCAGATCTATTCACTAAAGCTTTTGATGTGGGTAGATTCACTTTCTTGGTCTCAAGTGTGGGCATGATCAACTCTGAATGAGCTCATGGTTTTAAAAAAAAAAGTGTTCCTATACCTGCTATTTTGGTTATTTGTGTGCTGCTAATCATCTTTCACAGGAAGTTAATGCCTTGATCAGACCTCCATAAGCTTCAAAAGGAGTAAGTATAGTTAATACTGCTAGGTAGTTAATACTGCTTTCAGTTAATACTGCTAGTTAGTTAATACTGCTAGTGGTTAATACTGCTCTCAGTTAATACTGCTAGTTAGTTAATACTGCTAGTGGTTAATACTGCTCTCAGTTAATACTGCTAGGTAGTTAATACTGCTTATATCCCATACACTATAAATACCCTTTGCCCGCCTAAAAGTTCATAACGACTCTCTGCTTTCTATTCACTTTCTCTCTAACCCTTTTCTCTCAAGAATCAAGTGTTTCAGGCAAGAATACTCAAGCTCAATGGCGTCTATGGCATTTATTGACGAGCACAATGAAATCGCGATGCTACAAAAGCCAAAGCAAGCTGCAGGCTTTCATCAGATAGTGGATTTTCTGAAGTCTAGCCATATCGCCCATGCTCTAACTGTGTCTCCAACTATCTACATTGAGCATCAAAAGCAATTCTGGACGAATGCCACCATAGTCACAGAGAATGGTGTGCAGATTCTGAAAACAAGGGTGTGTGACAAACCCTTGTTAGTTACTGAAGAGGTGATACGCATCTGTCTACGTCTAGACGATGCTGAAGGTATTACTTCTCTTCCTAATGAGGACTTGTTCTCAAATTTGTCAAGAATGGGGTATGGAGGCCAATTGGGTGGTTTTAAGTTCTCAAAAGCAAAATTTTATACCCAATGGCGTTTTCTTGTTCATACCCTTATGCACTGCATTTCCAAAAAGACTACTGGATGGAGTGAGTTTAGCAGTACCATTGCTTATGCTTTGGTCTGTTTGGCCGTTGCCAGAAAGTACAATTTTTCTAGAATGATTTTCAGTGATCTTGTCTCAAACTTGGGAAGCAAAAAGAGCTTTTATATGTACCCCATGTTTGTACAAGAAGTTATAACCCACGAATTGACGGATATGCCTCACTTTGATGAGGTATATGTACCAAAAATTCCCAAAGGTAAGGTCTTTTCAAACATGAAGAGATCCCCATTGGACTCGGAAGGAGTTAACACCCCATTATTCTCTACAATGATGGTGGTGTCCCACACTGAAGAAGGTATGGCAGCAGGGTCAAGGCCCTCATTAGACCATCCCACTGCTAGCCAATCCCAACCTTCCCACTCTATATCTATCCCACAGTCTCTACTTCAAAAGCCAACATCTCCAATCACCCAAACATATATAAGGAAAAAAGGTAAAGAAGGCTCATTCCCTTCTTGTACCATCACCCACAGAGCCTTTAAGCCCTATAAGGGAGAATTCTCCTTTAGAGAATATCTACAGGGAAACCACAGGGGTGTCTCCCAACCCCAAGGAGGTGCTCACTGAGAAGATGGTTGAGCATATGGGTGCTAAGGCTGCCACTACTCCTGCTAGCACAGAGGAGGTCAGTGGTAACATAAATAAGACCTTCCCCATGGCAACTTTGGGTGAGCAATCATCCAAAGGTCCCTGGTGCCTAGAACCCACGGGGGTGGAGAGTGCTTCTGTTAGGCAGAAGGCTCCCACTACAAAAAGATCCCATGATCCTTCAAAAGAGGGTAACACTTCTGAAGAAGGTGAGGACATATATAACTATTTTGAATTGATGGAAACCATGGGAAACATCAACCTGGATGTAATCAAGCAGGGGAAAGACATTGAAGAGCTGAAACTGGTCATTCTGTCTCAACAAGACCAGATTGTCAAGCTAAAGAATATGGTGAAGAAATTGATTCTGCAAAAGAAGAAGAAACAGTTTGTGCTAAGGAGAAGGAAATCAGGGGATGATGCTCCCAAAAAGGGGGAGTCAGAAGTTGAGTTCCACATGGAAGAGGCTACAGATAAGGGGGAGAAACATAGTGTTGAGGGGGAGATTGATGAAGGGGTAAGTAAAGAAATAGTACAAGAAGCAGAAATAGAATTTCAAGCAGCAGCAGTAACATCAATAGCAGCAGAAACAGTTAATGCTGCTCAATTAAATATAGCAGCATAAACTGTTAATGTTGCTGAACTGAATGAAGCAGCAGAAATGGTGAAAGAAGTACTAATTGAGCTTGAGAGCAGAAATAAGGAAGAGCTTGAGACAGCTGAAGCATTAATCAAAGCCAAACATGATACTCCCAAGGTCACTTCAAAGGCCAAAGGAGTTGTCATCAAAGAAAATGTTGAAGTTGTCAAGAAAGTTAGTGTTGATAAAGCAAAAAGCAAAGACAAAGGCAAAGCAAAGTTAGTAGAATCTGATCAACCAATGAAAAAGCAAAAGTTGGTTGAGTCAGATGAAGCTTTGGCTAGGCAGATTCAGGCTGAACTTGAGCAAGAAGAACAGGTTCAAGTGGAAAAAGATAGAGAGATAGCAAAAGCTATGGCTGCAAAACTCAATAAAGCTTATCAACAAAGTCTTGCAACAGAACTAGCCAAGAAGAAAGCCACATCTCTAAGGAAGCCTGGAAAGATCAAAATGGCTGCAAAGAAAAGACAACCTTCAAAGACATACCTTGGTGCTCAAGAGAGAAAGAAGATGATTACTTTCCTCAAGGGTGTTGTAGGTGTCAAAAAGGAAATGTTCTCAAATATGTCTTTTGAGAAAATCAAAGGGCTATATGATGCAGAAATGACAAAGCTTCAAGGGAATGAAACTGCCAGAGTTGAAATGGAAAAGAGGATGAAAGAGAGCAATGACTGTCTGATACAAAAGCCATTCCCTGATGAGCAAGAAACACCAAATAAGGAGTCCTCTCTAAGTGAAAGTCTGAGGACTTTAAAAAGAACTAAGATGATGGCAAAAAGAAAATCAGCCATGAAGCCTAGAGTGGAAGAAACTGAGGAAGAACAGAGGGTTGCTGAAGAAGAAGGGGCACCTAAGCCAAGTGATAAGATAGAGCCATCAAGTACTGGTAATGTGAACATGTACATGGTAGTGATGGACAAAGTGCCTGAACCTATAACTGCAGAACCTGTTGGTGTAAAGCCTCCAGAAGTCATTCACTGGGATACACTGGAAGTTGATGGAAAAGAGTACATCAGGCTCAAAAGAAAGGATGAGAAGTATGAAGTTTATACTACTTGGGCCAAGATTGTCAGAACATGTTCCAGGTCTGATATAGAAGAAATGTTTGAAATAGGGATGAAGTTGTATGCAGATCAGTTAAAAGCTCCAGGGATTTCAATTACAAAACTGGTGATGGAGTATCTGTGTATGATGTTCAAACCTGATGAAGTGGAAGGAGTGATAAGGAATGTGTTTCAAACTGTCAACAATTAGACTCTATATGAAACTAGTGGAGTATATGCAGTGACTTTGGATAGAAATCACATAGAATACTTTCTAGTGGATAGAGTGTACAACCATAGTAGATTGAAGCTTCATGCAATGTTGAAAAAAAAGCTTGGTTGTATTCAAGATTCAGAAATGGTTGAGTATCTAATCCAAAGAACAATTAATCAGAGTATGGGGTTGGATGCTAATACAGGGCTTTGAAGAATGGTATTTTGGGAGCATCTGAAGAACTTGACTTCTCTTCCTAAAAGTCAAGTTAGGGGGAGATTGTTGGGAACTGAAGAATTACTGAGTACAGTTAATGATGCTAGCAGAACCTGGTTACTACTTCTGATGTTAATGCTGCTGATACAGAGTGTTAATACTGCTGAAGAATTAATACTGCTTATGAGATAATGAAGACTTCGCATGGAAAGAAGACAGCTGGATTGATTGAAGATAATCATGGAAGTCTTGAAGATAACTATGGAAGATTATACAGAAGATCTTTTATTTATTGTAATTATCTTTTATCTACAAGTATATATATATGTATAGAATAATTTGCAAAAAGATAGATTTTTGTCATTCTAAGTTTTTAGCTTTCATAGAAAGAATCAACCTCAAGGTTAGAACCCTAATTCTAGAGAAGTAGAATTCATATTGGTGAGTCTGTTCATCAATATTGAGGTTGTGTATAAAAGCTTGTGACTTTCAATCATTCAATAAGAGTTTGCAAGTTGTGATTTTGATTTACTGTTTCATTGTTTTTCTGAATATTAAAGTGCTATTCCGCAGCTTCTTTAATATTGTTTTCTGAGTGTGTGTTCTTGTTAAGAATTAAGACCCTGACATCTTTTTTTAAAGTATCGGATCGGGCCCTTAACGGGTCCCGGGCCGCCGAATCTCTCCAAATCCATAATCGATTATAATTTCCGGGCCTTTAACCGGATAAGGCCGATCCTGGGCCACATCGGTCAAGCACCAGATCGGGCCTCGATTAACCAGACCGGATCGAGCCCATTTGGCCACCACTAGCTGCAACTACTCTAGTAAGCAACCATCGTCTTCGTGTTCCGACCCTCACACCGACTATCGACCCTCACACCAACCACCGTCTTCTCGTCCATCGCTGCAACTACTACAGGGTTTCGAAGATCACCGACCCTCACATCGACCATCTTCTTTGTGTTCCAGTAAGCAACCATTGTTAGATTTTTCCAGGGTTTCCCTTTTCCTACAGGGTTTCGATTTTTCTAGGGTTTCGGAAGGGTCTGCTTGACGAGGAAAGAAGATGATGAACAATAAAATTGGGTTTTCATTTTTTTTTTCCAAATTTTAGGGTTTGATTTGGAGTTTAATGGGGTTGATTTAAATTTCTATAAGTTTTGATTTTAGGTATCCAACTTGATTTAGAATTCTAATTTTATGGATAGGGTTTTAATTTTACATATTTTTGTGTTACAAGTTTAGTGTTATGTTCATACCTTTATAATGTGTTCTTGATATTCATACCTTCATTGGTCCTTGTGGTTTTAATAGAAAATAAAAAATTAATTAAATGACTAAAATACCCATTTTAGTTAACCCATGTAACAGAGAATTTCGAACAAAGTTAATTTTAGGGACCAAAGACGTTATAAAATGCAAACCACGAAAATGCAATACGTAGATATTTCAAAGTAGGAACCTAGACTATTAAACACATAAATCACATGGACCAAACATGTAATTTACTCTAAAATAAATAGGTTCACCTGTTTGCTATCAGATAATTTTCTATTTAAAAAAAAATACTATGTATTTTAACATATAATATGATGATTAATTATCAACTCCTTCAATAGAGAAAATTAAAAAAATGCAAATAAAAATCAACTTTAAAAATTTTAGGTGATGATTTTTTAAAGTAAAGTGATAATTTTAAATTTATTAGACTGTAGAAAAGTAAATTATTATTAAAATATCATGTGATATTCTTTTAGGAATAATTAGTTTGGGTTTGTTAAAAGGCCCAATAGAAAATCCGGCCCAACTTTATAACCCTAAAAAACATTACAGGGCTACAAAACCCTCGGTTTATACGTTTTGCGTCCCCTCTGTATCAATAGCAGCAGCCTTCCTCCCGAACTGAACTCCAAGCTCATTAGGGTTTTCCTCCGAGAGGATCCACCCTTCGATTCAACGTAAGATTTCATTATTCATGTTTGTCTGGTTTATTATTGTTTGAACTGAATGAATGCCTTTCCGTAAGTTGTTTTGTTTCAACCTTAATTTCTAATGTCATATTGGTTCATACTCTACGTTGTAGAACTAGTTTCTTTGATTGCATTTTGGTGTAATTCATCTTGTATGCTTGAACTATACATGATTATGGATTTATCTGTGTTTGCGCTCAACTATATGGATTATGAATCCGTTTGATGCTATATTTGGACCGACTTTTGATCGATTGTTGACTGATTGTTGTTAGTTTTAGTGTTATAATATTGTTGACTGTAATTATTGTTTTACTTGTTAACCAAAATTGTGGTTAGTTATGGAGCCTCGAGTGAAGGACGGGTGAGCTTCAAGCTTAGTTCTTCTCATAGTGCTCCGGACATGTAAGGCCTCACCAAAATGAAAATGGAATGGTTGTGTCTGTTTTCATTGGATTTTTTGAAGGCATATATGTTAATTGTTGCACTCAAAGTTTAACTTAGTAATGATGATAAAATATTTTGTTGTGGCACTGTCTTATGGTTTACTTGTTAACTGAGGCACAGCTATTTCTTGGCATTCAGTTTGCTTACAAGTGTTTGTTTCAAACTGTTGCTATTTGCAAACCAGATCTTCAAGATGTATACTTCAATGAAGAAGATCCAAAAGGACAAGGATGTCGAACCCACTGAGTTTGAGCAGAGTGTTGCTCAGGTCATATGCTGATAATGCCATCTGTTTTAAATTTTATTTTGATTGCTAAGTTGTTACCATCTGAAATTAGAGATTTTTTATTGATTTTTTTTGTCATGTCACTGCAGGCTTTGTTTGACTTGGAGAACACACACCAAGAGCTCAAGAGTGATTTGAAGGACTTGTACATCAACTCTGCAAAGTAAGGATGCATTAGTTGTATGTGAATTCTTTTCTTTTTCCGTCATTTCATCTGTGTAATTGATGTATTCTTTTTTGCAGTCAAATTGATGTATCTGGAAACCGAAAGGCTGTTGTGATTCATGTTCCGTATAGATTGAGGAAACCATTCCGCAAGATCCATACCAAGCTTGTCAGAGAGCTTGAGAAGAAGTTTAGCGGGAAGGTACATCGCCATATGTTATTTTTTTCTTCTTCCTGTCTTTGGATGCTAGTTAGGGGGCTTAGGGCAGTCTTCTGTTTGGTGACAAACCTTGCTAGGTCTTTGAAAAACTGAACTTAAAATGATGATGCTTGATGTGAACCATGCCAATATCTTTTTTAGAAAGCTTAGGTTTAGTGGCTTCATGGTGCATGTTTGTGGTAAGCCTAGAGGGGATAGATAGGGGTTCTGAGCTCTCCTTGTACGGTTGATGTGGAGTGATGACAAAAGAATTGCAGTGCTTAATTGGTTGTGAGTGGCAATGTTCTAGCGTAAGTTAACAGTTTTTTTTTTAGTTTTTGTCACATTGTGCTTTTAACCTACCAAAATGCCCATCCATGGTTTCTCTGTACACCTGATTTGTTGCTCATGCATGCCTGAGCAGACGAATAATTTGGTTTTGTTTTCTAATTTCTCCTTGTGCAATTCTCACATGCATATGTATCATATTCTTCTACACATTGGACCCTATGGTTCCTATGAATGAATGTTTATCTAGTTGAAATTAGAGGGTTGAGTCTGATTGTTTCTGATAAGATGATTAGTCTGTGAGATTATGTCTTTGTCAGCATTTTGAGTAATTTGTACATGGTTTTTGGTCTCAAAATACTTTCTTTGCAAAGGGAAAAGGTAATGGCCTCAAAGGCTTCTTTTACCAACCCTTTCAATGCCAAGTAACCTTGGTGATAACGTTATCCAACTTATGTCATGAATGCCACGGTCTCTTCTTTGATGCTAAGAGTTGTATTTGGCTCACATGTTTAATTTTGGTGGTTAACAGGATGTGGTTTTCATTGCCACCAGACGGATAGTCCGGCCACCAAAGAAAGGTTCTGCAGCTCAGAGACCTCGATCTCGCACCCTTACAGCTGTGCATGATGCCATGCTTGAGGATGTCGTCCACCCTGCTGAGATTGTGGGGAAACGTGTTCGATTTAGGCTTGATGGATCCAAAATCATAAAGGTGAATTCAACACACTTCCGCATCATCCCCAATCGCTAAACACGAATGCAATTTGGATCAAGGATTCTCATGCTAACTTTGTTTGTACGTTGTGCAGATTTTCTTGGACCCAAAGGCTCGCAATGACACGGAGTACAAGCTGGAGACATTCAGTGGAGTGTACAGGAAGCTTTCCGGGAAAGATGTCGTGTTTGAGTACCCTATTACAGAAGCTTGAGAGCATGTTAGCTTAGGCTTTTGAGTCGGTCAGGTTGCTTTTATATTTTATGTTGAAAAATGACCCATGATTTTATTTATGCTTTTCGAAATTGAGTTATAGTACATCTCATGGACCATTTTCCATTGCTTTTACTTGAATTGCAACTTCCCTCATCATCTCTTATGGTTTTAGTTAGTCACACAAAATGGGAAGGCAAAAATTGGTGGCACCACCCATCTAGTGACGAAGACACTTTCGCCTTTACTGGAACTGTGGTTAGTAGGCTAGGTGAGACTGGGATCCCATAGTCAAGGTTTTGGGTTTTTAATCTGAAAAGTAATTTTTTTAATACCATAAGCAAGTTTTTGGATTTTTTCTGTTTGTTTTTCTTAAACAGTCATGCTGACCATCATTGAGCATTATTTTTTTTTAATGAATAAAAACAATTTTTTTCATGCTGACACCTCACACCCAATGACATCACTTCTTTTCACGCCCCCATTGTTGTTCGTTCTTTATAGCACCAATCCTAGGGCCATCGATCTCCCATCTTTTTTATCTTTTTTTTGTTTTTCAATTATCTTTCTTTTACAACAATTTAATGGAGTCTGTATAGACCAATCAAAAAATAGGAAGAACTGAAGAACAACGATCAAAAAGAGGCCAGCGACGGTGCTGGACGGTGATGGAGAACGGATGACAATAGACTGATGAAGGGTGGTGGGGATTTTAAATGACGTAGGGTTTGGAAACGGTAAAATAAATCTTTTTTTACTTTAAAATCTTTGTAGCCGGCTACAAATAGTTTTTTTGGGTAGATGTTGTCACTCAATATCAAATCTTGTCCCTGTGGTTGCCATTTCGTTTCGGATGTGGTCCATCTTGTTGACATTTTGTTTCAGATTTGATCCATCTTGTATGTTAAAAAACCTTAGGGGCTGTTCGGTTCATTTTTTATTAAAACCTGTATGGATAAAGTTGTCTGTATCGATAACTCTGTATGTATAAAATTTGATAATTTATTGTTCGGTTGTTATGCTGAATAAACCGTCTAAATGATGAAAATGACTATTTTACCCCTAGTTATATATTGACCATTTATTAATCAAATTCAAGAAGAAAAATTGTAAGTATTGAATTCTTTTCCACCCTAATAACATCTGAGAAAGAACACCTGTAGATCAAAATCAAAACATAAAAGAATCAAATTTTCCGATTCATAGAACAAACAACCCAGATTTATATCCAAACTCAAAAACCCAAAAACTCAAGATCGATATTTATATCCAAAAAATTAAACAACCCATATATCTTCAGATCCTCATTTATAGAACAAAAAACCCAAATTTATATCCAAAATCAAGATTTATATCCTTTTACAGATCTATATCCAAACACCCAGAACCAGAAAATCAATATCTTAGATTTATATATGGAAGAAGGAAGAAGACGATCGAGATTTGTACAAGATCGAGGGCAGGGACGGGTGAGGCAGAGGGCATCCTTTTACAGATCTATATCCAAACACCCAGAACCAGAAAATCAATATCTTAGATTTATATATGGAAGAAGGAAGAAGACGATCGAGATTTGTATCAAGATCGAGGGCAGGGACGGCCGGCGGTGGTGAGGCAGAGGGCAGGACGGCCGGCGGTGGTGAGGCAGAGGACAGGGACGATCGACGACGGTGAGGCAGAGGGATGCGACGACCGACGATGGGAGGTAGAGAGAGGCAACTGGCCGGCGATGGGAGGCGACTGGCCGACGATGGGAGGTAGAGAGAGGCAACTGGCCGACGATGGGAGGCAGAGTGGCAACTGAGCGGCGATGGGAGGAAGAGAGGCAACTTCTTTCAATCGTATGTGGGTTTGAGGGTTTTCAAGAGAGGGTGATAACTGATAAATGGGTTAAAATGAATGAGGGGTAGGATATGTCTTTTTTATGGCTGAATGTAAAGCACAAATAATTTTTGGCTGATCTATTCAGCCATTGGTTGACCAAATAAGCCACAACCGAACAATTATTTATGGCTGAGCGAATAAGCCATATAGGCTATTCAGCCCATTAAGCCACAACCGAACAACCCCTTAGCTAGGTTGAGAGTATTTTGGCATTTTTACTATTTATTCCCTTCTTTAAAATAAATTCCAATATACACACGTGTACAACCTATTGATGCATCCTAACACTGTAACATCCCAATATCTGGAAAGGAGTGGTTAATTTAAAATTTTTGTAACACATCAATAAGGGAATAAATCCCTTTCTAAAGGTCAATAATTGATTGCCTAAAATGACAATCTAGGATTTAACATAAAAAATATATAAACCAAACCTTACACAAGGTCTAAGTTAGGGACATGCGTTACTAAAGCCCAATAACAGTCTTTATCTCCAAAGTATGGAAGGCATATCCAAATAGCTAAATCTTTCCCGTGCCTCTAACCAACACCTAACTCTTCACAATAACGCTAGTATCATCCCTCAACAAGGACCTGATGTACATGTCGACAAGAAAAAGTGTTAGGTTTAACGCCTAATGAGTTCAAACACTTTTTATCTTTAATATAAACCGGTAAAACTGAAAGAATGATATTTAAATCTCAATTTCCCAAATGAAATGTATTAATATAATACAACAACTTTCTTAATTCCTACCATTTTCGTGATGAAAACTCATTGATCAAACCATCCATCTTAACATAAAACCAAAGCCTAATACTCACTCAAAACACTAGAATATGGATAAGGTTCAATATACCAAAACCACAATTATGGATAACACTCCATATCCAAACTGACACCGAAAACATGGACAAACTCTACATCCAAAAACAACATCTTATGGTGACCACCGGGGGGGGGGGGGGTATCCATCGAATGTGATGAACACAAAGTAGGTCATGCATCACGTTATTGAGTTTCTCTCAAGGTCAACGGGATCCGTACGACTCTTTCGAGTACCATTGCAAGATCCCAGCTTCGTATACGACTTCAACGAGTACCACCGCAAGACCCTAGCTTCGTATACGACTCCATCGAGTACCATTGCAAGTTTTAAAATGACCATAATCCTACTCTTCCGTTAGATGAGCCTCACCCACAAAAGTTAATGGTCTCCGTATACGATGCCAACGAGTGTCACTGCAAGACCCTAGCTCCGTATACGACCCATACGATTACCACCACAAGCTTTCCCAATCATTAACTTGGTGACAACTCACTAGAAATTACAGTGAGAACATAAAAAATGTTCACTTAATCAACAAACATCTACCGATTGGTCCTAGAGTCCGACTCTATGCAAGTTCACCTTCACAATACCAAATGACATCAACAACTCATATGTCCCAAAGTTTGACTCTATATGAGTTTATCTTCACAATACCTAAGATGACATAATACGACTCATATGTTGGTGATTTTAGTGTCACCGGCCATCTAGGTGCAATCGGATGTAACACGAGTGCCAATGGGGTTTCAAATTGTGTTCTAATACAAGTTAGGAGGTGCGGAGTGCACACTTGTATATAAGGCGAGTTTGATCCGGGACACGAAAAAATGGCGAGGCTCAAGGGGGTCTCGCCCCTTGCAGGGTCCAAGGTCAATAGGGCGGCACCCCAAAAGCTCTACATAATTTTAGACTTGGAATGCAGTGGAAAAACATGATCAAAATAAAGAAAATCTTCAATTCTGATCAGTTTCGAGTTAAGATCAAAGTGAAGTGTTTCAGACTTGGTTCTGGTTAGTCAGACCAGATGTTCTGGTCGAGTCTATCTTGCACGTATAAGGTGCCTACGTCGATTATCTGGCCGGGTTGGACGAGAGGCTCTAGTTCGTCAGACCAGAGGCTTTGGTTGACTACCTCTGGATGGTCATGGTCTCACCCTTGGTCTCGTATAACCAGAGCTCTGGACCTGCAAGTCCAGAACTCTGGTGCAGTTACTGTAACACCCTAAAAATAAGGGTAAATTAAAACCTGAATATCTGGCATAAAACCTTGACCTGTTATAACAAAAATTACCCAACAGTGGGAAAATAGTGTGGCGAATACATAATCAATTTAGAGATGAACTTGACAACCTACTAATCTAAACAATACTAGTCTAGATTATAAATGGGTGTCACTATCTCTTCCAAACGAAATTCCCTTTTGTAACTCAAAAGTCGCTCTCTCTATAATTCATCAACGGCTATACACAGTCATATGCCTCTCCGCTCAATCCCGAGGAGTCCCATCTCTAGCATAACCTGATATACATGCTAATCAAGATAAGTGTTAGGCTAAAGTCTCGTGAAAACATACCATTGATGAAATAAATTAGGATATCGAGGATATAAAGTATACGTAGTCTTCAACAATCATTCAAATACCTATTATTGCGCATAGGCACCAGACCGCCTCACAAGGTAAAGGTTATCAAATATATTACTGTCATTAGGCATGATTGGTATCAACCTAAACTGGGTCTTTATCCATATGAGACATCAACCCAAACTGGGTCTTTAGTCACTTGGGACATCAACTCAAACCAAGTCTCTAGTCACATTAGACCTCAACTCAAACCGAGTCTTTAGTCATATTGGACCTCAACTCAAACCGAGTCTTTAGCCATATTAGACCTCAAATCAAACCAAGTCTTTAGTCATATTGGACCTCAACTCAAATCAAGTCTTTATCCATACTAGAAGTCAACTCAAACCGAGTCTTTAGTCATATCAAACTTCAACTCAAACCGAGTCTTTAGTCTTGTTAGACATCAACTCTTCCAAGTCTTTAGTCTTATAAGTAGTTGGAGGATTCACCCCATACATACACCCATTTAGCCATACGTTCACACCATTTCACATTTTACTTACACTTTAACCACCCAAACTAGTTGTCCAAGGTGTATCACCATGGTCAACATGAAGACTTCTATCCACTTACAAGATCATATTGAGCATCCATTTATTTTTCCCATACTCAACACAATAAATCCCAACCACCCCTAAAAATGAGGTTCTAGGTCAAGCATTACCAAAACCAAAACAAGGATATACCAAGGTGTATAAGGATTTAAAACCTATGTTAAACATGTATATAGAAAAAGGGCAAGAATGAACTCATCTTAGTAGGTTTTATATGTAAAAACCTAGAAAATGGATGAACTTGAGAGAGAGAGAGAGGAAAGGAGACTTGAAGCTTTAACCACAAATACTTCTAACCAAAGATCACCAACCTAAAGTAGAAGTATAAATGATCTCAACAACTCATTCTAAGAGTCATAAACGAGGAGAGATGAGGAAGGCAAGAGTTTACCTTAGTTGGAGAAAAAAATCGCCCAAAAATAGAGAGGAAACGATTGGGGTTCGATTTGGTAAAGTGAGAGAGAGAAGAGGGAAAGTTTGGAAGAAAAGCAAAATGTTCGTCAGACTTAATGCGGACGTCCACTTCGAATTTTCCTGAAAACCCCACAAGCCTCTGTTGCTTCCGTGGAAGCATGCGGAAGTCCACTTATTGCGGATGTCCACTTGACACTGATCGCCTAGTTAATCGCCAGATCACCGTTTTGGTTGTAACTTCTTCGTTTTAGCTCCGTTTTCGCTCCGGAAAGGCCGTTGGATTCGTATTTGAATTATCCATCCAAGTAGACTATAAAAATCTAGGATTATATCCAAAAATTATGTATCTTCTATTTCTCTTGAAAAATCAATTTCTACAATGACTTGAAATTATACATACTCGAAAATTACGTGTGTTACAATCCTCTCCAACTTGGAAATGATTTCGTCCTCGAAATCCTAAGCTACAAAAATAAATGAGGATATTGATGTTTCATATCGTCCTCTGCTTCCTATGTCACATTAGCACCACGATGGTGTTTCCATTGCACTTTCACCATTATGACTTCCTTGTGTCGGAGTCTTTTGGTTTCTCTCTCCATAATGGCTTCGGGTTCTTCGATACAACGGTTGTCGTCCACCCGAATCTCCGATAATGGTATGACGCTTTCTTCTTCCGTCAAACATTTTCGTAAATGACACACATGGAATGTAGGGTGAATTCTGTCCATCTCCGGTGGCAAATCTAACTTGTAAGCTTGCATCCCGATGCGTTCTAGAACGGTGAACGATCCAAGGAAACGGGGACTCAACTTCCCACGCTTTCCAAACCGGATTAAGCCCTTCCATGGAGACACCTTCAACATCACCTTGGTCTCCCACTTGAAATTCTACCGGCCGCCTCTTCTTGTCGGCATAACTCTTTTGTCGATCTTGCGCTACCTTCAAACGTTCCCTTATAGCTTTAACTTTATCGTCCGTCTCTTGCACAATCTACGGTCCGGAAAATTGCTTTTCGCCCGCCTCTAGCCAACGTACGGGGGTTCTACATTTTCTCCCGTACAAAGCCTCAAACGGTGCCGCCCCAAGGCTAGAGTGATAGCTGTTGTTGTATGCAAATTCCACCAAAGGTAAGTGAGTATCCCAATTACCACCGAAATAGATCCCACAAGATCTAAACATGTCTTTCAAGGTCTGAATTGTCCTTTCACCTTTTCCCTCTGTCTAGGGATGGTAGGCCGTACTCATATTCACCCGCGTACCCAACTCTTGATGCAAAGCTCCCTAAAATCTTGATGTAAACCGACTATCACGATCGGAAACTATAGACAAGGGTATACCATGTTTAGAGACCACTTCATCAATATAGAGTTTCGCCAATTTATCCATTGGCAATGTTTCACGTATCGCAAGGAAGTGAGCACTCTTAGTCAAATGATTCACAATCACCCAAATAGTGTCATTACCTCTTAACGTCTTTGGTAATTTGGTCACGAAGTTCATGGTGATCTTGTCCCATTTCCACTCGGGTATCTCCAAGGATTGTAAGCTCCCATATGGGCGTTGATGCTCGACCTTTACTTGTAAACAAGTCACACACCTCTCCACATAATGTGCCACGTCCAACTTCATAACCGACCACCAATAGTGCAACTTTAAGTCTCTATACATCTTGGTGCTTCCCGGGTGGATGGAGTATTTGGATTTATGAGCGTCCTCCAATAGTAGCTCTCGATTTCCTCGAATCTATGGCACCCACACACACCCATTAAAGCATTTGATTCCACGACTATCATCTGTCAAGAGTAGCCGTTGCTTGGTCATCACTTCTTCCTTGAGGTTTTCTTCCAATAAGGCTTCGACTTGAGCCTCCTTAGTTCGATCCATGAGGCTTGATACCAATTCAATTCACGCAAGTTTGGCTCAAAGCTTCCCACTATATTATTTCCGACTTAAGGCATCGGCCACTACGTTTGCCTTCTGGGTAGAGCAACTCACAGTCGTAATATGTTAGGATCAAGTGCTTACCACTACGCCAAAAACAATTGCTGATGGAGAAGGCGCAAATTTATTTCCTTATAGCGTAGCAGCCAGCGCCACGTTTTGATTTAGGAAGATGCTGGTCAATGACCCAAGAATCCCCCCCTCTAGCATCTGCCGGCACTAACAAGATATTTGTTAGAAGTCAATGGCTGCACAGCATGCCTTTGGCATTTAAATGCACTCCATGGGATTCGAACCCGTGACCTGCTCTGATACCACATATTAGGATCAAACGCTTACTACTATGCCAAAAGCAATTGCTGATGGAGAAGGCGCAACTTTATTTCCTTATAGCGTAGCAGCCAGCGCCATGTTTCGATTTAGGAAGATCTTGGTCAATGACCCAACATAATCCTTAAGCAATTCCAACCATCGCCTTTGCCTCGTATTTAGCTCATTTTGATCGAAGACATACTTCAAGCTCTTATGATCTGTATACAAGGTGCACTTTGTGCCGTAAAGATAATGTCGACACAACTTCAACGCGAATACCACCGCCGCTAGCTCCAAGTCATGAGTGGGGTAATTCTTCTTGTGCACTTTTAGTTGCCTCGACGCATAGGCGATTACCTTCCTTATTTGCATGAGCACGCACCCTAGACCCATCTTGGATGCATCGCTATAAACCACAAAATCCTCCGATCCCTCCGGCAAGGATAAGATCGGGGCTTCACACAACTTTTGCAAAGTCCGGAATGCCTTCTCTTGAGTATCGACCTACACGAATTTAACGTTCTTTTTAGTCAAGACCATCAACGTAGAAGCAATCTTGGAGAAATCTTAGATAACAACCCGCTAAACCCATAAAACTTCAAATTTTGGATGAACTCTTGGGAGGTTCCCAATTGATCATAGCTTCTATCTTGACGGGGTCCACCTTCACACCATCTTTCGTGACCACGTGCCCTAAGAATTGCACCTCTTTCAACCAAAATTCACATTTGGAGAATTTGGCGTATAATTTCTCCTTCCTCAAAACCTCCAATACTTCTCGAAGGTGTTGTACGTGATCGGATTCGTCCTTGGAGTAGATTAGGATATCATCAATGAACACGATCACCGACTTATCAAGGATTGGTCGGCATACTCGGGTCATCAAATCCATGAATACTGTCGGGGCGTTCGTTAAACCGAAATGCATCACCAAGAATTCGTAATGCCCGTAGCGTGTCCTAAAAGGCGTCTTTGAGATATCGTCTTCCTTGACTTTCACTTGGTGGTAGCCGAACGTAGATCGATCTTCGAGAAGCATCCCGCTCCTTGGAGTTGATCAAAAAAGTCGTCGATCCTAGGGAGTGGATACTTATTCTTCACGGTCACTTTATTCAACTCCCTATAATCTATACACATCAGCATGGTACCATCCTTCTTCTTCATGAACAAGACTGGTGCTCCCCACGGTGACGATCGCGGTCTCATGAATCCCTTCTCGAGAAGGTCTTGTAGTTTTCCCATCATCTCTTTTATCTCCGATGGGGCCAATCGATAAGGAGCTCTAGCTATCGGAGACACTCTCGGTGCTAAATCAATCTTGAACTCCACTTGGCGATCGGGTGGTAATCCAGGCAAGTCATCCGAGAATACATCGGAAAATTCATTCACCACCTTCACATCTTCAAGCTTCTTCTTCTCGAGCTTGACGTCTATAACGTACGCTAAAAAGGATGAGCATCCTTTCGATAAACATTTATGTGCCTTCACCATGATGATAATTGCTACCTTGCCTTTCCGTCTTTCGCCGTACATAGTCATCGTCTCAAAACTCGAAACTGGGATTCGAGTCATCTTCTTTGCACGAAGGATCTCAGCATGGTTATTCTCTAACCAATCTATTTCAATGACAACGTCAAACCCTCCAATAACCATTGGCATTAGATCAACCGGAAATTCCTTTCATTCGATTTCCAATTTGGAACCTCTAAGAATATCCCGAACCACCACTTGGTCACCATCCGCTAGCTCTACCACTAAAGCATCCTCTAAGCTACTAGTGGGTATGGATAACTTTTGACAGAAGGAACTCGACACAAACAAAAAACTTGTGCCGTAATCAAACAATATACGCGTAGGTACGAAGTTTAGAAGAAACGTACCCGACACTACATTGGTTGAAGCCTTCGCCTCTTCGGTGGTCATTTGAAACGCTCTTCCCGTTGCTCTAGGAGGATCCATCTTCTTTGCTCCGCTTCCTCCCATTTTCAACTTTGGGCACTCACTTCTGATATGACCCGATTCCTTGCATTCGAAACACATGATCCCTCTGACCGGGCAATAGCGGCGATCATGACCCGTTTTCCCACACTTGAATCACCCCGTCTCGCTTGAGATGCACGGGCCGACATGCTAACTCCCTCATTTAGGGCACCACCTAGCCTCACGTCTAACCTCGGTCCCACGGTAGTTGTTGTTGAAAGTCCTTGTTTTCCTTGAGGGTGCAGAACTTCCTTCCCACTTCCTCTTCTCCAGAACTCCTCCCTTCTCTTCCTTGCCCCGATTGTAGGAATCTTCCACTAGTTGTGCCTCTTTAATTACTTCACGAAGGTTAGAGGCCTTGGACACACGGACCATGTTCATAATGTTCGATGGAAGACCTTTGATGTATGCTTTAATCTTATCTCTTTCAGTTAGGACCAGATGCCCCACCAACCCCACTTTGTCCATAAATTGCCGATTGTAATCTTTCACTGACTTATCCCCTTTCTTCAAGTTACGGAATTCTTCCTTTATTCAATCCATAGCCCTTTCATTACAATACTCTTCCATAAATTTCTTCTTGAAAGTCGCTCAACTCAGCTTGGCCAATACCGAGGCCTCAAGAGAGGTAGAATAAATGTTCCACCAAGTGAGGGTTGCCCCTCTTAACATTTGAGAACCAAAGGTTGCCTTTTGGTCTCTCCACAATCGCTAGTTTTGAAGGTTTTCTTCATTTCTCGAATCCAGTTCATGCAAATAACCGGATCATCTACCCCCTTGAACTCGGGCGGTCGACAACAAAGAAAGGCTTTGAAGGAACAAGTCTTTCCTTCTTGTCTCATGTCTAGAGTCACGGGACCGTCAGTGGGGACCTCGTTCCCGGTACCACCTGATACCGCCACAATAACATTCTCGGCAACTGTTTCATGCTTACGGTTGTTAACGTCCCTGTCCTCAAGAAGCTTTAAGAATAACTCCTGCTGTTGTGCCATAGCCTTATTCATAGCCAACATCATCCGATCCATCATTCTGGTTTCCGCCGTAACCTCTTCTATAATGGGCCCGATGTCTCGAGGTTACGTTGGGGAATTTGCTCAATTCCTCCACCTAATACCTCATTCAAACGGGGAGGCTCTTATGCCACGGTCACCCGTGGTTGGTCGGTCGTGGATGCCGTTGCGTCGTGGCCCTCCGGTCTATTGCGGGTATTAACCATTTCAGTCTGCCATACACATGCGAGAATATGGGTGAGAAATGGGTTATAAGAAATTAACACAAAGAA
Source organism: Arctium minus (assembly GCA_954870635.1). Lineage (NCBI taxonomy): Eukaryota > Viridiplantae > Streptophyta > Magnoliopsida > Asterales > Asteraceae > Arctium > Arctium minus. The sequence continues at coordinate 22,489,522 of OX941081.1, read as the reverse complement.
ACGTACTACTACATTTACCAATTGTCGTAACAATAGTAGATCAAGCATGCTCACGTAAAACATCCTCATAATAACGTTAGCTAAGTGAAATTATGAGCATATGATACGTAAGAATTCTAGTTACCATTACCATAACTCTCAATTAGCGTAATTTCCGTTGACCCTAAGACCATCCTATCTTAAGAGTTCTATCAAAACCTCACAAGTCATAGCCTAACAATCTCAGCTTAAGTCTAGGCATCTTACATACATACCTAGTTCACTTAAACTAGGGCTCTGATACCAACTTGTAACACCCTAAAAATAGGGGTAAATTAAAACCTGAATATCTAGCATAGAACCTTGACCTGTTATAACAAAAATTACCCAACAGTGGGAAAATAGTGTGGCGAATACATAATCAATTTAGAGATGAACTTGACAACCTACTAATCTAAACAATACTAGTCTAGATTATAAATGGGTGTCATTATCTCTTCCAAACGAAATTCCCTTTTGTAACTCAAAAGTCGCTCTCTCTATAATTCATCAACGGCTATACACAGTCATATGCCTCTCCGCTCAATCCCGAGGAGTCCCATCTCTAGCATAACCTGATATACATGCTAATCAAGATAAGTGTTAGGCTAAAGTCTCGTGAAAACATACCATTGATGAAATAAATTAGGATATCGAGGATATAAAGTATACGTAGTCTTCAACAATCATTCAAATACCTATTATTGCGCATATGCACCAGACCGCCTCACAAGGTAAAGGTTATCAAATATATTACTGTCATTAGGCATGATTGGTATCAACCTAAACTGGGTCTTTATCCATATGAGACATCAACCCAAACTGGGTCTTTAGTCACTTGGGACATCAACTCAAACCAAGTCTCTAGTCACATTAGACCTCAACTCAAACCGAGTCTTTAGTCATATTGGACCTCAACTCAAACCGAGTCTTTAGCCATATTAGACCTCAAATCAAACCAAGTCTTTAGTCATATTGGACCTCAACTCAAATCAAGTCCTTAGCCATACTAGACCTCAACTCAAACCGAGTCTTTAGTCATATCAAACTTCAACTCAAACCGAGTCTTTAGTCTTGTTAGACATCAACTCTTCCAAGTCTTTAGTCTTATAAGTAGTTGGAGGATTCACCCCATGCATACACCCATTTAGCCATACGTTCACACCATTTCACATTTTACTTACACTTTAACCACCCAAACTAGTTGTCCAAGGTGTATCACAATGGTCAACATGAAGACTTCCATCCACCTACAAGCTCATATTGAGTATCCATTTAATTTTCCCATACTCAACACAATAAATCCCAACCACCCCTAAAAATGAGGTTCTAGGTCAAGCATTACCAAAACCAAAACAAGGATATAACAAGGTGTATACGGATTTAAAACCCATGTTAGACATGTATATAGAAAAAGGGAAAGAATGAACTCATCTTAGTAGGTTTTATATGTAAAAACCTAGAAAATGGATGAACTCAAGAGAGAGAGAGGAGAGGAGACTTGAAGCTTTAACCACAAATGCTTCTAACCAAAGATCACCAACCTAAAGTAGAAGTATAAATTGATAGTCCAGTTCCAAGCTCACAAACCAAACACTGAATATTATAGAAATCATCTTTGATTGATTTAACAAGTATTACAAAGATTCCTTTGTGCCACAAATCTCACAGTGTCACAAGTCTCACAGTTGCAAAACTTTCTCTCTACAATTCGTATCTCTCTTTGTGCATGCATACAAGATTACAAAGACCAAACACTATTTATATGGTCAATAGAATTGACCTTACAACTCAATTAAACTAAAGTTAAACACATTGACTTTGACATACAACCTTAACAACAAAACCCTTACACTTTACAACTTTACACTTTGAACCCTCATTTAATCTTGAATACAATATTGACTCAACATTCTCCCCCTTTGGATTCAAGATTAAAAAATAAATTGACAATAATCTTCAGGTCATCTTCTTGTTGCAAAATCTTCAAAATGAAATCTTTAACAACTCCAAATCTTGAACAATCTTTCTTTTTGAAACTCTTTTCAACACAAACTTGAAATCTTCAGATGTTTGATAATCTATTCAATCTCTCCTTTTGTTAGATCAAGATTTGAAATTTCTCAGAGATTATCTTCAGATAAGCTTCAAACTTTGAACTTTTCACTCTGACTTTCACTTTGAATTCTCTCCACTTCACGACTTTCACTTGACTTGATTTTCTTTTAAATTTTGAAAACTTCTCCCCTTCTGATATGATCAACTTTCATCTGACTTTGAAATTTTGAAATATCTCCCCCTTTTGATGAATTATGAGAAATCAGAATCATCAAAACATTTCAACGTCAGTTCTGTCTTTGATAATATATTCCCCATTTTTATCAAAATAAGTACAGTCTTCATGAATAACAATCTCCCTCAAAGATAATAGCCGTCTGATCTGATTTGAACAGTCTGTCGTCAATTCATAAAATGTATTCATCTGAATCTTTGCAAATTCAGACAAATTAGGATTGGTAACCCTGAATCAATAAATGATCAATTAACATGCCTGTCAGTAACATAGAGCCACTATGTACAACGAATGTACATGGGAAAGGAGCTTTTTGATGTTCACTCCCCCAGAGCTTCCATTCAATCATTGAAAAACCACAAAGGAATTTTCTATGAATGTTATGACAAGAAAACTTATTCCTTGTGTGCTCGTGCAAGTGTAGCAATGATTGAAGCATTTAAAGCTTTAACCGGCTCAAAATATGTAAACCATTGAGACAACAACAATATTACATAGACTCCATATGCATGAGAAAGGGTCGAAGGTGGGGCAACTTTCCTTCTTTTTCAATATCAACATCTTCCAAATAAAGATATGATAGATTATGTGTTGCTTCCTTTTGTTGAGAAAAGAATGAGTAGTTGGTGGGGTTATATACAAAAGTTGGCATGAGCTAGTTGCCTTTTTCAATGAAGTTCACGAAAGAATTGTAAAACAACAGTAATGTGGCCGCCCGACTCAGAAAAAGTTTGGTGCAAAGTTTGATATTCTTTTACTCTGATCTCTCACCCTCTTTCTTTTAATCATTTGAGCTCACTTCTAACTAAACTCTCTTTTACATTTTACCTCAGCACACACCCACACTCTAATCTTTTGAACCCTCTCCCATCAATCACTCTTAGGATTACTTCCGGGGTAGAAAACACTGGTTAACGTGAATCCATGGAAGTCGTTTAAACACTCACACTGAATCCCATGTATTTTGTCCTAAAAAGAATATATTGCTCAACAGTTATCTTGACAGATAAGCACCATATATCATTATCAGAAAAAGTATGCTCATCAAAAATAAGAATTAGATTTGAGCATGTTGAACATTTAAGATATCTCAAAACAATGAAAATAGAATGCATGAAACGAATTCAAGTGAAGTGTTTTGAGAATCTGACAATGATACAATCAGATCAAATATCATGAAGATAAATATGTTGGGATATCAAAGAACGAATATTTGTTTATATGAACAACATATAAACATATTATCAATGAAAGCTCATTATAAAGAAATGACGTCTGATTTCAATCAATGTAGAATTCAACCGGGAGTATTACCATCGAAAGATTTATCTTTTTGAGACATGGTAATAACAAAGTCAATAAGAATATACTGAACCAATGTGTGTAAGAATATTTGACAGTATATAGACAAGATAATACACACGTATTTATCTTTGAGAAACACATGGTCAGATAAACATCAAAGTATCGATATGAAAAACATTTAAAAACACACTTCGAAATTCATAAAATCTTTTTGAGAACACGAAGTGGTTTGAACGTTTAAGAAAACATGTTTTTCACATCTAAAAGTCGTTTATCTTTCAAACATGATAAAGATTAAGATCCAGAATGATATACCTTTAGTGTAGAAATCTTAACTCCCCCTAAAATGAATATTTATCTTTTAAGTTTCCTTTGACAAAACATCAGATACTCCCCCCTCTGTATCTGTAAAAAGTTAAATGATTAGTAGAAAACAATATTAATATAACGATTAATCTCATTTCTCGTTTCTATTATCTCCCTCATAAAAAAATATGACAATGAAAATTTTAACGAACTCCCCCTCAAATAGACAACAAAAAACTTCCTGAAAAAGATGTATCTTTTCAGCATCCTTAAGAAGAAAAACAATTAAGTCCGGGTTCTGAACAGAATTATCCAGAAGCCATCATCACAATATGATAACCTGCAAAATAAGAAAATATTGGTAATCATATAAAATGATTCCACTTTCATCAATAAATCAGAATATAAGCATATGTTTAAACTCCCCCTAAACATGTGCGATCGTTAAGATCTACTCCCCCTAGAATCATGCAGGAAATAGCAACAGACTTTAAGAAGACATATTAAGCATACCAAGTTTGTTGATTAGAATCTTAAAGCGTTTTTCATCTAAAGGCTTAGTAAACAAATCAACTAACTGGTGATCTGTCTGTACAAAATGCATTTCGATATCACCTTTCTCCACATGATCCTTAATGAAATGGTAACGCATGTCTATATGCTTCGTCTTGGAGTGTTGAACGGGATTAGTAGTTATAGCTATGGCGCTTTTGGAATCACAATAGATAGGGACTCTCTTGTAGGTGTATCCAAAATCTTTTAATTGCATCTTCATCCACAAGACTTGAGAACAACAACTCGCGAAAACAATGTACTCAGCCTCAACAGTGAATGTGGACATACAATTTTGCTTTTTGGATGTCCAACTTACAAGTTTATCACCTAAAAATTGACAAGATCCATACGTGCTCTTCTGATCAAGCTTACAACCTGCGTGGTCAGCATCTGTAAACGCAGTTAAATCAAATCCGGAATCCTTTGGATACCAAAGGCCTAATTTAGAAGTGCCTTTCAGATATCTAAGGATCCGTTTTACGGCTACAAGATGAGATTCCTTCGGATTAGCTTGATATCTCGCGCAGAAACAGGTAGCAAACATAATATCAGGTCTACTTGCCGTAAGATACAATAATGAACCGATCATACTACTGTACGTTTTCTGATCAACCAATTTACCGGTTAAATCTGCGTCCATAAGTGTGCCAGTAGCCATGGGTGTTTTCATTACTGCACTATCGGTCATGTTAAACTTTTTCAAAATATCACGAATGTATTTGGACTGGTTGATAAAGATACCATCTGGGGACTGTTTCACTTGAAGACCAAGGAAAAATGTCAGTTCACCTATCATAGACATTTCAAACCGAGTCTCCATAATCTTTAAATAGTTTTTACAGAATTTAGGATTTGTAGACCCAAATATTATATCATCTACGTATATCTGAATTAAGATCAATTCCTCACCTTGTTTCTTTAGGAATAAGGTAGTATCAATCGTACATTTCTTGAAACCTGAGGCAAGAAGGAATTGAGTTAGAGTTTCGTACCATGCTCTTCGGGCTTGTTTTAGACAATATAATGCTTTATCAAGAACATAGACGTGGTCCGGGTGTTTTGGATCAACGAAGCCTTCGGGTTGTGCAACGTACACTTCTTCATGCAGTATGCCATTCAAAAATGCTGATTTCACGTCCATTTGATAGACTGTGAAATTCTTATGAGCTGCGTATGAAAGAAATATCCGAATATCCTCAATCCTTGCAACAGGGGCAAAAGTTTCATCATAGTCAATGCCTTCCTGCTGACAGTAACCCTTAGCGACCAATCTTGCTTTGTTTCGCACTACAATTCCAACCTTATCCTTCTTATTCCTAAATACCCACTTTGAGCCAATCACTGATTTATCTTTAGGTCGTGGGATCAACCGCCAGACCTTGTTCCGCTCAAATTGGAGTAGCTCATCTTGCATAGCAATTATCCAATCAGGATCTTGAAGAGCCTCCGAAACCTTTTTGGGCTCAATGGAACTTAGGAAACTGTTATATAAAAAGTAATTTGCAGACGCTGCATGGGTTTGAACTCCACTGTTGACGTCACCGATTATGTTATGTAGGGGGTGATATCTAGTCCATCTTGTGGTACTAGGCAAGGGTTGAACTGTTTCTTTATTATTCAACTCATTATATTCGTCAACAATAGCAGGAACAACTTCAGACGTTGTTTGAACTTCATTCACAGGTGATTCTGACTGTTGTATTTCTAGTGCAACAGAAGAAGTACTCGGGACTTCTTGACCAGAATTGGTATCTGCTGAAATAGAACCATGATTAGTTTGATCAGAATCATTTGGCGTTGACATACCTAATGAAGTTGTTGTTGTGACGGGTTTAGATGGTCCAGAAATATTTTCAGTTATTGTAGGGACCTCTGAAGTTGATGCGGACATGCTTGATTTATCAAAATCTGCACAGATGTCCATGAATGCATCAAAGAATAAAAGATCTAACTCAGATGTAGAAAATGAAAAGTTAGAAAACTTATTCTCTTTAGATGCAGGTTCTATTCTGTCATGAATAGAAGCCTTTCCTTTCAGCTTGAGTCCTGAACTGAGTTGTTCAGAAGTCAAAGTTGAATTTTCATCAAATGACACGTGTATGCTTTCCATAACAGTCTTGGTTCGTCGGTTGTAGATACGATAGGCCTTTGACGTCAAGGAATAACCGAGAAAATAGCATTCGTCTGCTATCTTATCAAACGTGCCAAGATTGTCACAGTCATTTAAGATAAAACACCTACAACCAAAAACACGAAGGAATTTAATATTAGGTTTTCTTTTGTTTATAATTTCATACGCTGCCTGATTCATACGCTTGTTGGTTATCGTCCGATTCTGAGTAAATCATGCGGTGGCAATGACTTCAGTCCACTGATATAATGGAAGGCCATAATATGCCAACATAGTCCTTGCAGCTTCGACTAAAGTTCTGTTCTTGCGTTCAACAACGCCATTCTGTTGCGGTGTGCGAGCAGCTGAAAAATTATGAGAAATCCTAACTGATTGTAGATAACTTTGAAGAATCTCATTCTTGAATTCAGTGTCGTTATCGCTTCACAACTTCTTAATAGGAAATTGTAACAGAACTTGCACTTTCTTGATGAAGGCAATTATTAACTCCGGCGCATCTGATTTGGCTCTTTGAAACTCCAACCATGTATATCTGGAATACTCATCAATCATAACCAAGATATACTTTTTACCATTGATTGATTGAGTACACATCGGGCCACAAATATCCATGTGTATCATTTTAAGAGGCGATTTGCAAGAAGATTCTATCTTAGCCTTATGGGAACTTATTTTCATCTTTCCCATTTTGCATGCAGAACATAGAGAATCCTTCTCAAATCGTAATTCTGGAAGACCTTTGACCATGCCTTTACTCGCTAATGTGTTTATAGCCATAAAGTTTTGGTGAGAAAGACGACGATGCCAAATCCAACTTTCTTCCTTTGAAGCTTTAGCAATCAAACAAACTGATCGAGTTGCTGAAAATGTTGGAAAATTAATCGCGTATAGATTTCCATATCTTTCTGCTTTGAATACCTCAGAACTGTCCGAATCTTCTATGTGACAGTGCGTCATAGTAAACCTAACTTGGTAAAGGCTTTCACAAAATTGACTTGTACTGAACAGGTTGTGATCTAGCCCTTCCACATAAAGAACCTTCTGAATGGTCACAAAATTGTTTTTAAGCATTCCGTATCCTTTGATGTAACCTTTAAGCTCAGAATTTGCAAATCCGACTGTTCCAGCAGGTTGTTCAACATAATTATGCAATAAGTCCTTGAACCCCGTCATGTGTCTTAAGCATCCAGAATCTATAAACCATAGATGACGCGCCTGCAAAAGAAACGAACTTACTTTTGTTTAGGTATCCATATCCAGATGGGTCCTTTCTTGCTAGCATCTTTAATCTTTTGAAAATCGTCAACCTTGCCTTTAACTCTCCATTCAAATCGATGCTTAGGTAACCATTTCCAAACCATATTCACATTTAAATCAAGAAAACTTTTCTTCTTTGAGAAATTAGCCGACTTAGCCTTGAAGATATGAATTTGTTGTGTCAAGGCTTTAGAAAAATATTTGACTTTAGAAAAGCTTTTAACATTCTTAGACTTAGGAGGAATGGAGTGAAATGAAAAAGAATTGCTACCACTGTGATTACATATAAAGTTCTTGCGAGCAAATGTCATGATTTTCGATTTATCAAATGTTTTACAATTATTGACACAAAATTGACATTTGTTGATCGTAGAACTATTACAAGAAGAACTATCATCACTAGTAGAAACAATACAATATTTCTTTTCACACTTTTCAGAAACAATTTTACAATATTTCTTTTCACAAACTTTCTCCTCCATTCTCCTTTCACTTTTCCACTCAGATCTGAAAATCCAAAAGAAATTTTGTTAGTCAATTTCTTAGAGAGTGAATTCTTTGTCTTAATTCCAGAAGTTTCTCCTTTCTCAAATACACTTGGCTGTTTTTCAAAACATGAAGAATAAACAACTGTTGGCTTAGCAAGAGTCACAAACTCCGGGTTGATCTAACATTCCACTTTTTGTCATCAAACTCCTTTTATTCAAATAATTTTTTCTTAAACAAATCATTTTTCAAATCATTAATTTGTTTACAAAGCTATTTATTTTCTTCCAAAGATTTATCAAGTTTGAACCGAAGATCACAATTTTCGTCTTCAACTTCTTCAAGAGCCTTTTGTAAATCAGAGATTTGTTTTTCAAAATCAGATGTTTGATGAACCACGGAGTCAGACTCAAGCTTTTTCAAAATCGGAACAGGATCTGAAGAATTCATCATCTCTTCAAAAACTTCTTCAGACATGTTTTCAACAAACTCAGATTGATTATCAGAATTCGTGACATTTAAAGACTCTTCTTTCTTTGCTTCATTTGGAGATTCAGAAGCAATAGATTCAGAAAAGACAGTCTGATCACAAACATCAGTATCAGATTCATACTCATCATACTGACATTTGGTCTCAGGTATGATTTTATCTTCGTTGACCGATTCATTTGAAGAAGGTAGGGAAAATAAATGATTCGAACTCTACAAATTCTAACTTTCTATTTTTGTAGCTCTTATTTAAATCATTATATTTAAATCCCACCGATTTAAAACTAGATTGTGAATCAGTGCAACTTGATTAATCATCGTCTATCACTTCCTTACCTTTTGATGGAGTTTCAGATGTAGGAGTTTCAGCTTTCACAAACGTGTCGCGAATATATGGAATCTTCTTCACAGTAGAACCCAATTTATCAAAGTTATATAAATTCTAAGGGGCTCTTTTCAAAACATCATTTTCCGTCAAACCTAACCTAGTTTTGGATTATAAAAAAAATGTCCTGGAGTTTGTTTGTGAGAAGATTCAGAGTTTGTTCAGTCTGTCCTCTTTTCAAATTTATATCCTCCAGTTGCTTAATCTTACAATATGCCTCGTTTCTTTCTTGAAAACAAATTTCAAATTTTATTTTGTATTCACCCTTTTCAGAATTCATATTAACTAAGTTCTTTTCGAGTTCGGTGATCTTAGTTTTCAAATCAGCTTTTTCCTTTTTCTAATCATTCTTTTCCTTTTCTTTGTCCTCAATCACAACTTTCAACAATGCATTTTCATCACGAAAATTCATCATTGACTGTCGTTCAAGGCTTAGTTTACTTTTCAGCACTTCAAATTCAGATTCCATATTTTTTAATTTGAGCAAGTAAAGAATGAACCATATCAGAATCATCACTTACCTCAGAGTCACCATCAGAATGTTCAGAAACAGGCTCAACATCTTCCTCAACTTTTGCCATCATGCAAACTTGGGTAAAGTGGGCTTCCTCATCGTTAGAACTTTGGCACAACCAATTTTCTTCCTCTACCATAAGCAGTTTCCCTTCTTCCTATTTCTTTGCCAGTAGTGATTTCTTGGCATAGTATCTGAGTTCTTTACCCGCTTGAACTTGCAATCCTTTGAAAAATGGCCAAACTTGCCACAGTTAAAGCATCTTCCGCTTTGCGGATCACTCTTTTCTTCTTTCTTCTCTTCCTTCCTCTCTTCTTTTCTCTCTTTCTTCTTTCCATATCGGGGCTTATACTTCTCAGATTTATCTTTCTTGTAGCCTTCATACTTTGGCTTGAAAAAGTATTTCTTCTTACCAAAACACTTTTTAAACTGCTTGGTTATGAAGGCTAGATTTTCAGCAAACCTTTGTACATCATCATCAGAATTCACCTCAATCTCTTCCACCGATGATTCAGAACTAGACATTGGAATCTCAGACAAATAGGCTTTAGGCAACTTTGACTTGGATTTTGAACCGGAACCAGAACCAGACTTACCCATTTTCTTTTCAGCAAGTAGAGCTAACGACTCTTTCACCACTTTCTTCTCTTCACTCAGTATCTTTACTTCATCTTCATGCTGTGACAAAGTTGTAAACATATCATTCACATCTTCAAGATCCATGTCTTTTGACATCTGAAGATTGATGGCGTAGCTCTTCCATTCTGGTTTAAGGTTCTTGATGAACTTATAGTTGATTTCTGACATAGTATTGTTCATTCTGTTTTGTCTCAAGTCATTTACAATCACATTGAACCTAGTGTAGGTGTCTGCCAATGATTCACCTTCCTTTGCCCGAAAACCCTCATAAGCACTAATACTCTGATTAAGCTTAGCTTTAATGGATCTATCAGTTCCTTGAAATTGCCTCTCTAGCTCATCCCACATTGCCTTTGCTGAGTCACGACTATCTACACGGTTGTAGATGTCATTTGGGATATCCATTGTCAGGTAAATGAGAGCTTCTTCATCTATCTTTGCTAGCTCATTCTCTCGTTCACTGAAATAATGATAAGGCTTTGGCACATACCGAACAGGAATTTCAGGAGAAGTCTCTGTAGCTGCATGTCCAGGAACTGTGACCACCGGATTAACTGGGCCTTCAATAATAGATTTCATATACTCTCTGTTCTTATGGTTCAAGAACTGAATCATTCGGCGTTTCCACTGAGGGTATTCTCCGATTGATAAAACTGGCGGTTTGGACTGAGACTCCATTGAGAGCAATTCTTTAGACATCTTGAAAAACTGTAGAATAAGAGCTCGAAATGATCGTTAGTTCGAAAAATCAACAATTAACAACTCAGAAAAATTTTCCAAAACTTTTCTAAGTTAGAAACTCTCACACCACTGTAACTTTCAAAATTCGCACACCACAAAAAAATCTTCTCAGAACTCGCAAATGAAGAGAAATTCGCACACCAAGTAGACCAAAATTCGCACAACCCAAGAAATTCGAACGTCGCTTTATGCGAGTTCTAACAATTCGCACGCAATGCGATACGAGTTCTAGATATTCGCACACTTAGGGATGCGAATTGTTGACTTATCCAAATTCCAACTTCAAACTTTTCGCACGACACCTCTATGCGAATTCCATACTTAACCAAAAATTTGATCCCAAACTTCTCGTATCGATACGAATTCCTCACTTAGATAAAATTTGAACTTTCTATGCGAAATCCCTAAGAATTCGTATGATGCGTGATGCGAATTCAAGAAATTCGTATGATTTGAGATGCGAGTTTCAGAAATCCGTATCCTTCTTGATGCGAAATCCTCACTTCTCGTATCCCTTAGGATGCGAATTCTTTCCTTAACTCAACTTTTTGTATACAACGTTATGTGAATTCTTCACTTCTCGTACATAGACACATGCGAATTCCCACTTCTCGTATATAATGTCCTGCGAGTTTCTCACTTAGCCTTTTCAACAAAACAAGAGTGATGCGAATTTGTCATCATCATGCGAGAATATTAGATCTTGCGAGTTCTTGATGCAAGTTCTTCAATGTTCGACTAAAAATCCTCAAATCGATCCAAAAACCTTCAAATCCTTGAATTAGCTTCTACAAATCCACCAATTTGATCACGAACAATACTGGAATCGATTACAAACAATGAATTACACACAAATTGACTCAAGAATACATGTTGATCAATATATAGTGCGTAGACTCGACTTTTCAAGAAATCACAAAAACTTCAAATTGATCAAAAATTACAGTGCAATAGTGTTCAAAACCTATACAGTATTATTCTATTTGATCAATCGATCATTGTACTAGCAGAAAATTGACACATTTAACAACAATTATAAGAGTTCGATCACAATGTCAGAAAACAGGGTGCGCGTTTTTCATCTTATTGATTTCTTCGAATATAACTCTGATACCAATTGATAGTCCATTTCCAAGCTCACAAATCAAACACTGAATATTATTGAAATCATCTTTGATTGATTTAACAAGTATTCCAAAGATTCCTTTGTGCCACAAATCTCACAGTGTCACAAGTCTCACAGTTATAAAACTTTATCTCTACAATTTGTATCTCTCTTTGTGTGTGCATACAAGATTACAAAGACCAAACACTATTTATATGGTCAATAGAATTGACCTTACAAATCAATTAAACTAAAGTCAAACACATTGACTTTGACATACAACCTTAACAACAAAACCCTTACACTTTACAAATTTACACTTTGACCCCTCATTTAATCTTGAATACAATACTGACTCAACATAAATGATCTCAACAACTCATTCTAAGAGTCATAGATGAGGAGAGACGAGGAAGGCAAGAGTTTACTTTAGTTGGAAAGAAAATCGCCCAAAAATGGAGAGGAAATGATTGGGGTTCGATTTGGTAAAGTGAGAGAGAGAAGAGGGAAAGTTTGGAAGAAAAGCAAAATTTTCGTTAGACTTAATGCGGATGTTCACTTGCAATATGCGGACGTCCACTTGTGCAATGCGGACGTCCACTTCGAATTTTCTTGAAAACCCCACAAGCCTCTGTTGCTTCTGTGGAAGCATGTAGAAGTCCACTTAATGCGGACGTCCACTTGCACTATGCAGACATCCACTTGACACTGATCTCCCGGTTAATCTCCAGATCACCGTTTTGGTCGTAACTTCTTCGTTTTAACTCCGTTTTCGCTCCGGAAAGGCCCACTAGATTCGTATTTGAATTATCCATCCAACTAGACTATAAAATCTAGGATTCAATCCAAAAATTATGTATCTTCTATTTCTCTTGAAAGATCAATTTCTACAGTGACTTGAAATTATACATACTCGAAAATTATGGGTGTTACAGTTACTGTAGAATTATTGTCAACCTATGATCTTAGCTAAAACAGTTGTAACCGTCCATTACTATTAATAAATTACCATGATTTACATTTCAGTTACTTTTCCTCCTTTTTCGAATGGAGTTAGTATATATATGATATACTTACGTTTTAGAACTTACGAATTGGATCATCCTTCAAATACTCTCTTGTAATCTTGCTTTTGTTTTTGTGCCTAAATACGAAAGTGCTGGAGTCTTATCCCATATTGAATTTTTTGAAACCTAGGCATAGGGTCGAAATATCAATTCGAAAAGTGAACTCACACGATTCTCAAGTTGTCCAGTTATTTGATCGACACTTATACCCTATTTTCTTACCCCTTTTTCCTAACATCATATGTTTATGGATCCAATGCATTACAGTCTAAATTACATGACAATTGAATGACCAACACACTCAAAACATGTAATACCCAAATAGATATACAATAAATTCAAACCACGTTCAAAGCTCAATATTGAGCAATTTAAACTGGAAAAATGTCCCCAAAGCTCATTTTAGCCAAAATCAAACTAATCAACTCCACACTTACTTGACTAAACCGAAAAAGTCCATTATAAGCAATAAAATGCATTTAACCTATGCTTATGCAAACACATATTTCAAAAGTATGATTAATTCAGAAACCCATAATTGGTTGGGACAAATCATCTTTCAAACAAAATCATAAAGTTTGTATTTCCAAAATGCTTCATAACACAATAACATGCATTTTCTGGATGATTTATAAAATCAAATGCACTAAAGATGCATTATCATCTAAGAATCTTCATCTATTTAACAAATCATATGCAAAAATCGGCCCCAAGTTGCCAAAATCGTTCCAAAGGAGAGAAACGGGGAGATGGTGGAAGAAAATGGGAGAGAACCCTAAAAAGGAGCTTTAAAAGTGTGTTGGGAAATGACGCAACTTGGGCCACAACCTAGGTTGCGCTAGAGGTTGTTCAACCCTATGCACTCTCCCTACGAACCATCCCCATATCTAGTTACTTGGGCGGTCTGCCGCGCGGCTTAGGTCATGTGATAGGTCACGTGAACCACCAAAGGACCCCAAACACACCTATTTTGATGTCCTTTCGATCTCGTAACCAACTAAGATCACGTGTGATTGTGAATATACATTACATAAGAATCATCGCTACCATTATCATGCTTCTCAATGCTAGTGATTCTATTAGCACCAAGACATCCTATTTTAAGGATATTAATCGTATTTCCTCATTTTTCTTTACTTAAAAACCCCAGTTTAAGTCTAGGCATCTCATATCAATATCTAAATCTCTTAAATATATATTCTGATACTAACTTGTAATACCCCAAATATGGAAAAGAGAGATTAATTTAAAACTTTTGATAAACACCATAAATAGTACAAGTTTCTCCTCAAAGGTCAACATTAAATACTTCTACATACATATATAAGGCTTAAAGCCAACAACAAACCAAACGGAATCTTACACAAGATCTAGGTTAAGAACGATTGTTACTAAATATCGGTCCTGGAATATAATGACTTACACAAGATGTGTTTGTAGAAGAGAGGTTGAATACAAACATAACAAATTTTCATTTTTAATTATATAGTTTGTATTAAAACAAAGGATTACAGATTTGTTGTAAAAGCTAGGAAGGTAAGACCTAATCCTAAACAATCTGATTGATGACGAATTTGTTAACACTGAAAGAATGATGGAAGAAGGTACTCTTTCAGATATGAAGTACTAAGATAGTTCTTTAGATGGTGACTCCGATTTTGCCTAAGAAACTATCACTAAGAATTTCTTTCAAAATGGGTGAGTAGTAACAAATAACAAGGGTTACCTTTCATAACCATCATCGCATTAAATGCTACCTTTCAACTTTAACATGTGTCTTAATCTGATTTGTTGATCTATGCATGCTCATACTTTTCACTTCAGTCTTTGTAGTTGATGTGGACACTTGTTAACACATCCCAGCCTTTCGTAAGTAGAGGGTGTTGGGACTTGTAGTAGGCTTTAAACAAAATATCAAATATATAGCAACGAAAGCATAAAGAAAGAAATCTACAATGATTTTCACAAAATCTTCCACCAAGGATCTCATGCATGAAAAACTTAGAAAAACATAAAACACAACCATAGAGTGTTTTAGAACTACAACCATTGAAGCTTGAACGTTAGTGTAGAGTAGAGAAGAAAACCGACTTCTTCTCCAAAGTTGATCCACATCAAGAAACCGTTTTTTCGGAATGCTAGTTCCTTCAAGCCTAAGGGGTTGTTTGTTTACATATTAATGGTTCCATTAAGAGGTAACTTCTGAATCGCTAAGAGATTAATCTTGTTTGGAAAAAAAAAAACTCTGCCTCTTAATGGTTCCAAAACCCTCTAAATGATTTTGTATCTTGCACCTCCCTTAATCATTAAACGCCATGATTTCATTGTAAACAATTACAAAACAACCCTATTTTATTTTGAACTATATCATAAGTTCCTTTTAATCATTCTGACCATTTAATCCTTCTGCACCAAACCATTCAACAACTGCCAAACAGCCCCTAAAACTCGTGTGGTTTTATTTTTTCTCTTAGAAAATAAAACACAAGTATCTTTCCCCACTTTTTTCTCTCTAAACTCTTTCAAAGCTTAAAGAGAGAGTTAGAGAGAGAGAGAGAGAGAGAAGGTCTCAAAGGATGCCTTTATGTGAAGTTATCCTCCATTTTTATATTTAAAAAGAAATTTTATCTTTTCTATTAATATAAAGGAAAGAATGATAATAATAATCTTTTGGAGTGTGTTTGGAAACACACTTAAAAATAAATAACTAACCAAACAACCTAAAACCACCTATGGTTTTATTAGTTAGTTATTAATTATAAATTTTATATCAAAATATAAAACTTATATAATTAATGTCACACATAACATATTAAGTGTATATTTAAATCAAAGGATATAATATGTATCAAATACATATTATACTTAACACAAGTCAAAATATATATAAATATATTTTATCATTATCAGAAATTATTATTTCGACTAAATAATAATTTTCATGTAAATCGTTTTGGGTTGAAAATAATCGAATCACATCCGTTTATAGGATTTGGGTCAATTTGCTTGTATGTGTTGACCCTTTGGGATCATGTATCATTAGCCGTATCGTCGGTGTAGTGTCATGGGTGTTAGTCCCAAAGAAGTAAACAAGTATTGTAGAAGGGGGGGGGGGGGGTTGAATACAATAACACAAAATTACTTAATTTTAATTCTTTTATTGATAATGAATATCAAGAATTACACAAAGAGAAATAAAGATTGTTGCGGAATAAGAATAGTTAGGAACTACTCTAAACAAACTAACACTTAGAAGATATTAAGAACACAAAGACTTAAACCTTAGAGAGACAAGGAAAACTATCAACCTGCTTGAAATCTTGTGAATATCAAATCTTGAGCTGAAAGCGTGAGTAGCAAGGTGCTACCTCCATCCTTTATATACTATCCAATGTAATGAGTGAAAAGGACATGTAGGAGTAAAGGCATGGGAGGTTGAGATATTGTCAATAAATTATAAGATATTTGATGTGACCTATCACAATACAAAAGGTAACTTTTGTACCATGAAAGTACAATATCTCTATAAAATATTCATGGGAAAATCTTTTTGAGATCTATTAGAAAAATAAACGTCTCAATCAGATTAAGACCAAGTGTATATCTTCTCAAAGAAGGAAGCTTCTATTCCCATTGTCAGAAGATCATTGGGAACAAGGAAGTATGTCAAATCATGAGGGGTTGACATAAATGTTCTTACAGATAAAGAAGCAATCTGTAAGAAAGGAGACTGCCGAATAAAGAGTTCGGTAGATGAGAGCTGTGCCGAACAGGGAAATTCGGCAACAAAGAAAGGACATACCGAATAGAGAGTCGGTATGAGAAAGGTCTGCCGAAATAGGAATCGGCAATGGAATGATCTGCCGAATAGAGATAGGCAGTTCAGGCTTAGTTCACTTTGAAGTTCATCTCAATCCGCATTGTAGACTTCCTTTATGTTGAATTCGGTTTGTCTTCGACTCACCGATCTGTTTAACTAAGTAAGCTATTACAAAGAACCACAAATCAAACTACAAGGTTCAAACATCAATAAAGACAAAGGAGAGGTTATCTTTAAATCTTAGATGACCCAACAATCTCCCCCTATTTGATGATAACATCTCATAAACCATAAAGTAAATGAATAATGCATTTTGACCCTTTTTCATACTCTTTTGGGTTCTTTTTCACATAGACCATTCTTTTTGTTTCTTTTTAGATTTTTTAGAGTATCCGGCATTTACAAGTATAAAGGAATGAAATAATGATATGTACAAAATATTTACGATAAACAAGAACTACTCTATGTATTAATCTTTTTAAGAAGATTACAATACAGAGGAAAGGTAAATAAATACAAACATAAAAACTACACCGGATTTATTCAAAAGAAAAATGTGGTTCAGCATCCCTCTTCTTTAGTTCATCGGTTGTAGCCACATAGAGATCCTTTGCCGAGATTGGAATTAATTGAATAATCCCATGGAGAAATATGGTGTCGGCAATAGGGATTTGACTTGATCTGAAGAAGGAGATCTGCCCAAGTGCATCGTTGAAGAAGATTCCATGAGTAGGCTCTGTAATCACAGTGGTTGAAGGAAAAGGAACCGGAGTAGGTAAGGATAAATCCAGATTTGAAAAATTCGGTACCTTTCCTTCTATAGCCATTTGAACAAACACATATTCCTTTTTGGATCTCAGCTTAGATTTGGGAGGAGGAAGATTAGACCTTAGATTTTCGATGATCTTCTCTTCGGCAGGAGTGTGAACGATGTTATACGTTTTTCGGTATGATCTGAACTTCGATTGGAGATCTGCAAGAAATTTGTCAACCTCAGGCTTGAGAGCATTTCGGCTGTTATTCAAACAGATACCAATTTCCATCCATTCGGCAACTCCAAACCGAATAAGACAAACCAGTCTGTCCATAGAACTTGAAGCATCCTCCCTTATAATTCTTAGCCGAATGGTTTTGCAACTTGAAGATGGTTTGATTATTTTTACATCTGTGATTTTTGTAGAGGACCGACGTCTATTTAGAGCTTTGTGGTACCAATCGATAGACAAAGACTTTATTTCTTCATTTTTCTTTGCCGATTCCTCTAGAGCACTCACCTGAGCTTTGATTGTGTCGGTAGGATCTTCTTCGGCAGCCAGCTTCAAAGCTAGGTCGGTATCTCTATCACGAGCAATCTGGGCAAGCTTTACAGCTTTCAGTTCTTCTTCGGATAAGCCCAAATCAGGAGAGGTAGTCTTTGGTGGAGGGAGGTGAAGACCAGCACCATCTGCAACTTTATTTATTGAAGCATCTTTACGACGCTTTTCTTCAGCAGCTACTTCATCTGGTGTCATAATAGCTTTGCCCTTATTCTTTTTGGGATTTTTCTCCCCCTCAGACTCTTCGACCACCAAGGGGTGATCGGTGCCCTTCTCTTCGGTAGCAGAAGGTTCGGCAGCAACAGCAACAATGGGTTCGGTAGCAGCAGAGACTTCGGCAGAAGCAGAGGGTTTTCCCTGACTCGTACTGACTATATGAACCTGAGGGAGTTTCTCCCCCTCAGTTGGTTTCTCCCCCTCAGTACGAGCCGGGGAAGAAACACCAGCTTTAGCCGACACACGACCAAGACGACGATCAACACGCTCCAACACTGTGCGATCATCAGGAGTGAAAGCGGACTCGGTGATGTCGATGTCCAGAGATTGAGCACAATATTGAGCAACATCGACAGGCATAGAATCAAGACGCCGATTTATATTCTGAAGAGCAGTGAGAATTTGAGAATTTACAGATTCCTGTGCCAGGGCCTGCTTTCGAAGATTGATGAGATCCTGATCCCGTGCATCAGAGGCTGCCTTTAGAGCGGCCAGTGACAATGTCAAGGAGGTATTATTGTCGTTGGGCCGGATTACCTCCTTGAGGACATGATCTAGAGCGGCAGAGAAAGGAGCACGAAGACCATCAATTTGATTATGTACCACATCCAAGCACCGAAAGATGTCCTTGTTGAGATCAATACACTCAGCATTCTGTTCCTTGATGAGTTGAAGCAGTCCATCAAGGAGAGAATTTTGAGTTTCCAAAGATGCCGAAATCTCAGGAGCTCTCATGGTTTTTCTTAGTAACTCATACCGAGTGCCAAGAAATCGTACTTGCCGATTTGTATCCAGAATATCGGCAAGGACTTCGGTTGGGAGATTTATAGGTTGTTGAGCAAACGTAGAAGTAGATGCCGAAGGTCCAGGGTTGTTGGTCTGAGGAGATGGAGACTTAGGAGGGGTAGATGGTTTTTCGGTAGGAGAAGGGGATTTCTTCGGTGAAACTCTCGACGAGTGTTTAGGGGAAGGTGTTGTCTTCGGTGAGGGTTTCGGTGTTTCTGGGTGAGAAGAACCCTTCGGCGAGGATGGGGGAGAGAAAAAGCCCAGAAACATATCCTGGGTTAAAATCCCAGATTGTGCAATATCAACGGGATTGACCCCGGGTGATAGGCTGTGTTGTGAGGAAGCAGAATGTCGGTCCGGAGAGGAGACCAACTCATCTTCAATCTCCACAGAAGGAGGAGGAGAAGGAATATTAGGGGACTCATTTTGTACAACCAAATCTTGTTGAGAAGGTTTGGAGGAGGTGGGAGAGGGTTTAGCAGATCCCCGTGGCCCTGGAGGGGGAAGATCGACATCTGCCGATTTTTGAGAATCGGTAGATGGAGTGTGTGGATCGGCCGAAGGTTTCCTAAGTCTCTTAGAACGAGGCTTAGGAGGGGATTTTGAGCCCCGTCGCTTAACAAAAACAGAAGGGCTAATGACCTGGGTAGCCACTGACGGATTTGTCAGCGGCAGAGTCATAAGAGCAAATGCGACGTTGCCGGTGGCATTTTTCTTTTTAATAGCCATCGACTTAGCTCGGGAAGGTTTTGGGGGAGAGGGGACCACCGATATGGATGGCTTTGGAGAAGATGAAGGCCTTTCGGATTCACCTTCGACAAGCGTTCCCCAAATCGGATTGGGAGAAGAGATGAAAGAAAGCATATCTGAGGTGAGCGGAGAGTCGGTTGGCTTCGCTGGTTTGAAAATAGTTTGCTTGCTAATTTGAGAAATTGGCAATTAAAACTTGATCATCGGCTCGGGGAGAGCAGCATCGGCACTCAGTTGTGCAAACAACTTGTGATTGATTATGAGAGAGATGAAGCGGGGAAGAGCCACATTGTGATTCATGGGAGGAGAGATGGCAGAGACCAAGGAGTCGAAGAATACATGAGCAAAGTCGATCCGCCTCATAAAAATGAGAGCATGAGCCAGACGAGTAATGGCCGCCGGAGATTGATCCCACCCCGAAGTCTTGTGGGAAAGACAATAAAGGAGGTGAGAAAAGAAGTAGTTCCATAGTGCACCCATATTCTTTCGTAGGAGAGTGCCGAAACCCTTTGATTTTCCTTCGTGCACATACTGGAGAGCGGCAACGACCTCATCATGCTTGTGATGAGTAGGAAATGGAACATACACATTAAACTCTGGGATTTGGAGAACCGAGCGAATATCATCCACCCTAAAGGAGAGATCGGGGTGCTCTTCAGAGGATAGAACAGAAGCAGACACCTGGTGAGTAGTAGAGTCATACTTACAAGTTAACCAAAAGTTACCAAGGAGCATTTTGCTCATCTTGGTGGATGCAGTGAGAGCATGGTAGATTGGAGATCGTTGGAGAAAGATGGATACTTGGTTGAACTCTGGGTGATCGGCATCCGCAGAGAGACGATCAACTTGGTTGCAAGCAGGGAAAGTGAGAGATTCACGAGTGAGAGGAGTATCTTTGGAAGCCTTTGTCGATTTGGAGGATGCCATTGAAGAAGAAATGAGTTGCAGGTTAGTGAAAAATAGATGAAGAAGATTAGAATACAGGTAAAGAAAGAAAAGGAAAGATAAGAGAAGTATTTATAGGTTTGAAAAAGAAGAGGGAACGGGTGGAATTCAAAACGTTTAAAGGTAATGATGGTATGACGCATATGTGCATCATGGAAAAGTGCAAGAGCCGAAAAACGGCTTAGTGTCAGGTCGTGGACGTCCCATCAACTGACGCACGAATCCTAAAGTGCCACATGGCAGAAGATCATAGGAGAAAGAAAAGGTGCCGAAAGCATTCGGTATGTGTGATGTGGATAAGGATGACACATCATACACTATACCGATAGAGAGAGGTACCGAAATGAGAGATACCGAATATGAGAGATACTGATTAGTGAAGAGATACCGAAATGAGAGATACCGAATGTGAAGAAATTTCGGTAACAAAATGTACCGAAGATATATGTCGAAAGAACTTTGGTTTAGAAACAGATCTTCGGTAAGGAAGGCACCGTCAATTATTGGGCAATAGTCAACTTTTTCGATTTTTTTTAACAAAAATTTAACATACCTAAGGATCCTACAAGGAAGTTGAAACGTGTCTCATCCAGTGGTTTTGTAAAGAGATCTGCAAGTTGAAGATCTGTAGGAATGAAGTGAAGTTCAATATCACCCTTAGAGATATGATCTCTTATAAAGTGATACCGAATGCCAATATGTTTAGATTGGGAATGCAGCACCGGATTGTTGGCAATGGCTATGGCACTAGAATTGTCACATAGAATCGGTACATGAGATTAGAACTTGCCATAATCTTGAAGTTGGTTTTTCATTCACAAGATTTGAGCACAACAACTTCCAGCGACAACATATTCAGCTTCAACAGTGGAGGTGGATACCGAATTTTGCTTCTTACTGGACCAGCTGACCAAGTTTCCACCTAGTAATTGACAGCTGCCAGTTGTACTCCTTCTATCAACCTTAGACCCTGCAAAGTCAGAATTTGAATAGCCAATTAGATCAAAACCTGAGTCCTTGGGATACCAAAGACCCAGATTCATAGTACCTTTTAGG
Source organism: Arctium minus (assembly GCA_954870635.1). Classification (NCBI taxonomy): domain Eukaryota; kingdom Viridiplantae; phylum Streptophyta; class Magnoliopsida; order Asterales; family Asteraceae; genus Arctium; species Arctium minus. The sequence continues at coordinate 22,467,342 of OX941081.1, read as the reverse complement.
TACCGAAAAATACGTTTCATAGCCGCCAAGTGAGATTCCTTGGGATTGGCTTGATAACGCGCACACATTCACGTAGCATACATTATATCAGGCCTACTTGCAGTTAGATAAAGAAGAGAAGCTATCATTCCTCTATAATTCGTGATATCAACAGACTTGCCGGCTGAATCAGCATGAATCTTAAGAGGAGGTGCCATTGGAGTTTTCATGGAAGAGCAATTTTCAAAATCAAATTTTTTCAAAAGATCACGAATATATTTATTTTGACTAATGAAAATACCTTCAGAAGATTTTTTAATTTCAAGACCAAGAAAGAAAGCAAGCTCACCCATCATGCTCATCTCATATTTACATTTCATGAGAGAGGCAAACTCCTGACAAAGATTTTCATCAGTGGCACCGAAAATGATATCATCCACATAGATTTGAACAAGAATGATATTACCTTTAGTTTTCTTGAGAAAAAGAGTATTATCAATTTTACCTCTGGTATATCGGTTGGAGAGAAGAAAGTCAGACAAGGTATCATACCACGCACGAGGAGCTTGTTTCAGACCATAGAGAGCCTTGTCAAGTCTGAACACATGGTAAGGATGAGTTGGATCTTCAAAACCGGGTGGTTGTTTCACATAGACTTCTTCAGCAAGTTATCCATTGAGAAATGCACTCTTAACATCCATTTGAAAGACCCGGAAGTTTTTGTAAGAAACATGAGCAAGAAAGATTCTTATTGCTTCAAGTCTAGCGACAGGAGCAAAGGTTTCATCATAATCAATACCTTCCTCCTGCCTATATCCTTGAGCAACAAGTCTGGCTTTATTCCAAATTACAGTACCCACTTCATCCATCTTGTTTCGGAAAACCCACTTAGTACCTATAATGGTTTTACCGAAAGGTCGTGGCACAAGTCTCCAGACTTTGTTTCTCTCAAATTGAGACAACTCTTCTTGCATGGCAGTGACCCAACAAGAATCTGCTAGAGCTTCCTCAATTTTCTTAGGCTCGTTTATAGAGAGAAAATTCACATAGAGATAGATGTTTCCAACACCTCTTCTAGTTTGGACACCTGCTTGCTGATCACCGATAATTTGATTAATCGGATGATCTTTTGTCCATTTTAGAGTTGCGGGAAGTGGTGCAGGAAATGTGTTTGGAGGTGAAGGATCGGTGGGTATTGAATGCGTGTGATGAATAGGTGAAGTATGTAAGGTAGGTTCAGTGGGAGCCATGGGTTCGGTAGCCGGAGGGGGATCTGTCGAACTATGATGTAGGGAAGAAGAAGATACCGAGAATGGAACATATGGAGGTCCTGAAGATATAATATTTGGAGATTCTTCTCCAACACAGGAAATAATCCATTCATGAAGTTCAGTATCATCACAAGATAATGAAGAAGTCTTGTGATCATCAAACTTCACATGTATTGACTCATCAATACATTTTCTTCTTAGATTGTATACTCTATAGGCTTTAGAAGAGAGGGAATAACCCACAAATATACCTTCATCAGTCTTGGGATCAAATTTCCCAAGATGCTCTCGATCATTCAAGATAAAACACAGACAGCCGAAAACATGAAGAAAACCAATGTTTGGTTTTCGGCCATAGAAGACTTCATAGGAAGTCTTGTTGTGTCTTTTCACAATGATAGAGCGATTTTGAGTGAAACAAGCTGTATTGACAGCCTCAACCCAAAAATAGGTTGGAAGATTTGATTCACTTAGCATAGATCTTGCAGCTTCACATAGCGTACGATTCTTCCTTTCCACAACACCATTTTGTTATGGAGATCTTACTGCTGCAAAGTTTTGAGAAATACCTTTGTCACATAGAAAGGCATCCAAGGTAACATTTCTGAATTCGGTCCCATTGTCACTTTTGATAGATCTGACTAATTGACCGTTGAGAAATTCAGATTTCTTGATAAAGTTGATGATTTCTTCAGGTGTATCACTTTTGTACCTGATAAAGAATACCCAAGTATAACGTGTGTATTCATCAATAATTACAATAATGTACCTTTTTCCACCTAGGCTGGGTGTGCTGACAGGCCCATAAAGATCCATATGCAGCAGATGTAGAGGGGTAAAAATAGAAAAACACTGTTTTGATTTGAAAGAAGATTTTGTTAGTTTGCCTTTCTCACAAGTTGCACAAAGCTTCTCTTTTGAGAAAGAAATTTTCGGCAAGCCGACAACAAGCTCTTTGTTGGAGAGAGCATTTAACGTCTTGAAGTTGAGATGAGAAAGATGTTTATGCCAGAGCCAGTTCTTCTTTTCAGAGTCTTCAAAAATAAAGCAGATGCTTTCATCTTCAGTTGACTTGTCATTCATATTGATGACGTACACATTGTCCTTTCTAAAGCCAGATAGGGCAGTGTGAAACCGTTTATCAGTGATAAGACAATCAATTTCTCTGAAAATCACATAGTAGCCTAAATCACATAGTTGACTAATGCTCAAAAGATTATGCATTAGACCTTCCACATAGGCAACTTTGTTGAAAGTAATGGAATCATTAGAGAGAGTTCCATAACCTTTAGTGAAACCTCGAGAGTTGTCACCAAAAGTTACGGATGGCCCCTTTTCTTTCACAAAGTCTAGAAGAAGAGATTTATTCCCAGTTATATGTCGTGAGCATCCGCTATCAAGATACCAAGTTTGATGATGCCCATAGACCTGCAGACAAGAACAAATTAGTCCTTTGGAACCCATTTTGAGGTAGGTCCTTTAGGGTTAGAAGAAGAAGAAGGATTGGTCTGACTATATCTTTCAATACGGTCCTTTGGACAGTCTTTGGCCAAATGAAATATGTCACCGCAGTTGTAACACTTTCGGTAAATGAATTTCTTCTTTGGTTCAAGAGAAACAACTTTTACCTTTCCTTGTGGTTTGGATTTAGAAAATTTGGAGAGGTGAGAGGGAATGGGATAACTGTACGGAACGTGAGGGTTATGAGGAGCTGGTCCAAGGATTCCTTTGTAAACAGAAGAAGAAGAGTTGATTGAAATTACTTTGGACTTCTTTATTTTTAAGGCTCTAGGAATGAAGTCCGTTGTGGTCATGGGAGATTTACCTTTTGAAGAAGGTGTAATCTTTCTTTTGTTAGGAAGATTAACAACAACGGATTTTCCTTTAGAGAGGAGAGGAGCCTCTGTAAGAGTATGGGAAGAAGAAGACGAAGAAGAAGAAATTTATTTTAGTTTTAAGGACATAAGAAGATCATTTACAGGCTTGACTAACTCATTTGAGTCTTGATCTTCTGTTAGAAGAGGCTTGGAAGATTTGGCGGACACAAAGTAACCAAACTTTATTGAATCACGAAGATCCATGGAGTAAACCGAGTTAGAATCTTTTGAGTTAGAATCATCCCAATCAGAAGAATATGAGGGTAGTTTAGAAGATAGAGGAATATTATTAGTAGGAGAGAAAATGTTTTCAGAAGGAGTACACACAACATTCTCTTTCCAGTAACCTAAACCATATGTTTCACCAACAACTTGATCTTGAAAATTTTTCTCAAGATTTTTAGAAGAAGTGTTCCATTTGTTTACGGTTTCCTGTTGTTCTTCTCCTTGGCAAGCACATAGTTTAAAGTCTTCAAGTCATCTAAATCATTTTTTAGTTTATCAAACTGTTTTAGCTGAGATAGAGAAACTTGGAGTTGAGAGGAGAGAGACTTGACTTGAGCATTTGCTCTTTTCTTTGCATCTTTTTCATTGTGAAAAAGTACAGTTAGAGAGTCAAAAGCCTCAATATTCTCCTCATTAGAGAGAGAGTGGAAGGGATGTACCTGAGAAGAAGAAGAAGAGCACTCAGCTGTGAAGTCCATCCTTGAGCAGGAGTCTTTTGGTTCTTCATCGAGTTTAGCCATAAGGCATTTACTCGACACTTCCTTCTCACTGTCGGAAGTAGGTTCATCTGCCCAGTCTAAGGTTTTTGCCATTAAGCCTTTGCCTCTTCTTTGAGAGTTGAAATTTCTTTCTTTTTCTCTTTTGTATTTGGCTTTGTATTTGTCTGCTTTGTCGGAAAGCTCTTTGAATGAAGAAGATGGAGAAGGTTTTGTTGGATGCGATCTACCTGTAGAATTAGATCGAAGATTTCTTCTTTTAGAAGAGTTAGAGGAATTAGATTTAGAAATCCTAGAAGGATTACTTCTACACTCAGATGCAAAGTGGCCTTTCTTACCACATGCATAGCAATCCTCCTTGGATTTGTTCAAGGAGTTTTTAGAGGAAGAAGAAAAATTCCTGTTGCTTTGAAATTTATTAGAAGAGTTCTTTCGGAACTTAGAGAAATTTGCAAGCATACTCATCTCTTCTGTCAAATGATCGACAGAGGGATCTTCTCTTTCATCATCAGCTTCACTTAGATAAGCCTCCGAGGAGTGATTCAGATTTTCATGACTTTCTCTATCTGAATCATCAGAAGGATAGGTTATACGAGGAACAAACACAGATTTCTTGGAGCCATCACTTATAAGAGCCATAGGGGGGGATCTTATTTCTTTGAAGATGGTCTTCCTTTGAAGACAGGTTTGTTCGTGATTATGAAACATACCATAAAGAGAAGTAAGGGGAAGACTTTCCAAGTCCCTGGAAGTCTTAATGCAAGTGGAAAGGGTATTCCAGAAATCTGGAAGACCGTCCATAAATTTGCATACGACTTCCTCGTTGTCATAAAGTTTTCCAACAAGTTTTAACTCATTTAAGAGACTGTTAAAACGGTTGTAGTAGGAGGGAAGAGATTCTCCTTTTTCATGAGAAAAGAATTCGTATCTACGAACAAGAGAGATTTTCTTAGATTTCTTTACTTCATTTGTACCTTCATACAAAACACATAGGGTTGACCACATCTCTTTTGCAGTTTTAAGACTGACAAGAGATTGGTACACTTCATCAGGAAGTGATTGAGCAATGATGGCTCGTACTTTGGAGTCAAGTCCAATAATGCTCCTATCTTCATCATTGAATTCTTTTTCCGTTTTCAAAACATATCGACCAGTGGCAGAATTTCTTTCCTCCTCTGACGAGTCATCGGAAACTTGAAAAAGATCGTCATTTTTCTTTTCTTTATCCTTAGGAGTTTTGACAAATCTATCCCAGACTTTTGGGATAAGAGGACCTTCACTAAGAATGGTTAGATAACGACTGTCAGCTCCTTCCAAGAAGAGCATCATCCTATTTTTCCATAAGGAGAAGTTGTTCGAATTGAACTTAGGAGGTTTGACTGTAGATCCATTGTCAGAGTAGAAAGAGTTTTGAGAAGAAGACTCAGGTTTTGTAGAAGGAGATGCCATTACGGATCTAGTTTATTAGATTAAACCAACTGCTCTGATATCACTTGTTAGTCCCAAAGAAGTAAACAAGTATTGTAGAAGGGGGGGGGGGTTGAATACAATAACACAAAATTACTTAATTTTAATTCTTTTATTGATAATGAATATCAAGAATTACACAAAGAGAAATAAAGATTGTTGCGGAATAAGAATAGTTAGGAACTACTCTAAACAAACTAACACTTAGAAGATATTAAGAACACAAAGACTTAAACCTTAGAGAGACAAGGAAAACTATCAACCTGCTTGAAATCTTGTAAATATCAAATCTTGCGCTGAAAGCGTGAGTAGCAAGGTGCTACCTCCATCCTTTATATACTATCCAATGTAATGAGTGCAAAGGACATGTAGGAGTAAAGGCATGGGAGGTTGAGATATTGTCAATAAATTATAAGATATTTGATGTGACCTATCACAATACAAAAGGTAACTTTTGTACCATGAAAGTACAATATCTCTATAAAATATTCATGGGAAAATCTTTTTGAGATCTATTAGAAAAATAAACGTCTCAATCAGATTAAGACCAAGTGTATATCTTCTCAAAGAAGGAAGCTTCTATTCCCATTGTCAGAAGATCATTGGGAACAAGGAAGTATGTCAAATCATGAGGGTTTGACATAAATGTTCTTACAGATAAAGAAGCAATCTGTAAGAAAGGAGACTGCCGAATAAAGAGTTCGACAGATGAGAGCTGTGCCGAACAGGGAAATTCGGCAACAAAGAAAGGACATACCGAATAGAGAGTCAGTATGAGAAAGGTCTGCCGAAATAGGAACCGACAATGGAATGATCTGCCGAATAAAGATAGGCAGTTCAGGCTTAGTTCACTTTGAAGTTCATCTCAATCCGCATTGTAGACTTCCTTTATGTTGAATTCGGTTTATCTTCGACTCACCGATCTGTTTAACTAACTAAGCTATTACAAAGAACCACAAATCAAACTACAAGGTTCAAACATCAATAAAGACTAAGGAGAGGTTATCTTTAAATCTTAGATGACCCAACAATGGGCCTACAGATTCAACAGAGAGAATAGTAAAGAAAGTGTTAGGACTGAAAGTCCTAGTGCATTGAAAGTTATAAAACACATTAATAGAGTTTAATTGATTTTATTAAAAGCATTGTAATGAGCCTTACTTATTGTAATTGGCCTTTGTTGGTTGTCTTGGGCCTTTAGGGTTTTAACCCTAAGTATTTAATGGTTTGTTTAGTGGTAATTATGTTTTAGAGGTGAATGGTCATTTGGAGGTTTACACGCACATTCAAAAAATTCTCTCTGTAAACCTTAAACCCTTGATCGATCAATCTAATCATATGACCAGTATTTGTGATTCAATCCTTGTTTATTGTTGATTATTACTGTTGATTGCACTGTTCTGGGATCCACAATTGGTATCAGAGTAGTGCAATCAACAGTAATAGGGTTATGCCATCTTTTGAAGAGGAGTACCATGTTATTTATTTTTCATATCGACTTCTGAACACTTCAGTTCAGGACTCGTTCCTAAATGTTTGACTTCTAAATGTTTTCATCAATGTTTAATTTTGGCGAGTTAAATGAGTGTTAGGACTCATAAAGTTTCTACGGTCAATCCAGAACCGGAAGGACCTACTCAAGAAACACATCCCATTCATAGATATTGGTGAGGGGTCTAGCTTGATAGATGAGTTCGGAGTGAAAAGAATATGGTGAGGATGTAACAAGACTTAAAACAATTATTGGTTCTTACCAAACCGAGTCAGTTATTCGGGTTACCACATAATCTATTTATTCTCGTTCTTTGGAGATGGATATTGAAATAGACATGGACCCAGTGTCGATAACTCGTGTCACCCCACCTAGCCACTTAAGTGTCTCACAAAAGATACTTGTTTCATATATGCACGAAGATTTAGCACATAATCTATCTATTCCTCACTCGGAGGTCTTAGATATTGAAAAATGAAGACATCAACTCCGATCTCCGAACTTCATATTCTATTCATTGTGTCTATTGATTTCTGAACTTGCGTCCCAGGTTGAATCAATCTTTGAGCCTAATCTATATGATTTATATTTCTTTCACACACGTACGAATCTTTATGATTCCAATCACATATCTTTGTGATATTGCCAGAACAGTTTGAGAAGTAATTTTTTTAATATTTTACTTCGGTGATAACTAGAAGTCCTATCAGAGATACCCCATTGCCAACTCTGAAAATAGGCCACACAATTATTTTTAATTGTTGCGATAATAGTGACTAATTTATTTCTGTGTAGCTGTTACCCTTGGTTACTAAATTGTCTTATCTAATCTTTTGCTACTTATCCGGTTAGTCTTTGAAGATACATGATGCTCATGATGCTCCTAATCATCATGAGTGGGAGAACGACACACGTTTCAAAGACACAACTTATCGTGTTGAGGGGGAGTTAGCAAAAGTTGAGGGGAAGTAACAGAATTTATTAAATCTGAGGTTGAAAAGCCATTAGATTCAAAGATTGCATTTCTTCTATCCCTTATCATATGGTGTTTGCTACAAGTTGATTCCTCCTACAAGCTCATTGAAACAAGTTCTTAAGCTGAAAGCATATTCAACTCGCGGTTCAAACACAGATTCTTTGTTTTTTTAAACTGAATTTGCACTGTGGAATGTCATGTAACTCGCATATTATCTTTCTTCTGTGCTGATCCGATGTGTTGAGTTTCTACAGTTGAAAGCTATTCAATAGTGCATTCAGTCGAGGCTCTTATTCATTGAATCTGGTTACAAAGTTGAAACTATGAAGACCAAGAGCTTTATTCAAGGGGGAGCTTGGAAAGATATGAACACAAACAACACTAAGGTTTTTCAGGGATTCAAGAGGGAGAGAAGATTAAGCCTGAAGATTTCAAGATGATAAATGCTTATTCAACTTTAGGGGGAGATTGTTAGGACTGAAATATCTAGTGCGTTGGAAGTTGTATAACGCATTTATAGAGTTTAATTGATTTTATTAAAAGCGTTGTAATAAGCCTTAATTATTGTAATTGGGCTTTGTTGGTTGTGTTGGGCCTTGGGCCTTTAGGGTTTTAACCCTAAGTATTTAATGGTTTGTTTAGTGGTAATTAGGTTTTAGAGGTGAATGGTCATTAGGAGGTTTACACGCACATTCAAGAAATTCTCTCTGTAAACCTTAAATCCTTGATCGATCAATCTAATCATATGACCAACATTTGTGATTCAATCCTTGTTTATTGTTGATCATTACCGTTGATTGCACTGTTCTGGGATCCACAGAAAGTATGACACTAATAAAATAGTTCTTTAGAACTTACTTTGGCTGACATGATGGGCATGTTCCCATACTGGGATGAGAGTTTGGGAGAGTTGGTGAGCCAAATTGTCACACCCTCAAATCTGGAAAGAGCGACAAATTTAAAATTTTCCAATAGTATATCAAATAAGAATTAAATCTCCATCTAAAAGGCAATATTTGATTACCTATAATGGCAGTCCAAGATTAAACATCAATACATGATATACCAAAGCTTACTCAAGTCTATAATTAGGGACAGACGTTACTAACAATAAACATTGGTCGCTATCTTCAAGTGCAGATGCCGACAAATAAAAAGGGTTAGGCTTAACGCCTAGTGAGTTCAAGAGTTTTCATATTAAATATAAAATGGAAAATTTAAAAGAATGTCATTTAAATCCCAATTTCACAAAATGAAATATATTTAATGTAAAACATCTTTCCCCAAAATCACCATTTCGATGATGAAGACTCGGTGATCAAAGCACCAATGTTATCATAAAGGCAAAGCTCAATACCCACCCAAACATTGTATAAAGTTTAATAACCAAATACGGAAAACATAGATAAAACTCTATTATCGAAATCACTCAAAAACTTGTATAAAACTCAATTATACAAAACCACAAATCATGGATGTTAATCCATACTCAAAATGTCATTGAAAACAAGGATAAAACTCAATACCCAAAAAAACACCTTTCGGTGACGGGGGAGACCCGCTTCCATCCACTATGACAAAACGCAACGTAAGCCACTATTCAACGTTATCAAGCAGCACCTAAGATCACGGTCCCGGTGTCTAACTCCTCTCAAGTTTTCACCGCAATACCTAAGGTCCCGGTGCCCGACCCACACGAGTTCATATTCACAATACCCCGACCCTACACATCATAAAGATACACCTACAAGCCAATGGTCCTGTAACACTCTAAAATTTAGACGAAAATAAAATTTGAAATTTCGGCAATATGACGTTTGAAAATAGAGAAACCTAACACCCTATAATAGGGGATAATTTAAACCTGTATAAAAAGGGTAAAACAATTCAACCCAAGAGTATCATCCCATAACGGGGTATATAGTAAGGCATTTACAAATCCAATGATGAAGCATAAAACGACAACCTACTAATCAAAATTTAGTTAACTAGATTATGGTCGGGTGTCGCAATCCTTCCAAATTGTATATCTTCAAAAGTCAAAGTATGTTGGTCACTATATTTCTCAAAAAGACCACTCACGACTCCAAGGTCGTTCCCTCATTCCCGACGTTCCCCACCGCTAAGATGACCTGTCAATCATGACAACAAAGAACAAGTGTTAGGCTAAAGCCTAGTGATAACAAGTCAAATGAGAATGAAAATACTAAACCCATTTGAAGTCACGCGGAGGATATAGACGAGAGCTAAAACCAATAAATCAAATAAACCATTAGTGATTAAATATGGTACAAATAACACCAATTACATAATGAGCTCAACTCCACTAAGTCTATTGCTCGAAAACATCAAGTCAACCCCTCTAGGTCTATTCTTGAGAGTTCCAAAACGGGGAACTCTAGCACAAGGGAATTACACCTTACTGCCCATGAGTCATGCCCGACCGTATAGGTCCACACCTTACTTATCATGGTGACCCGATGCCTATTCCGTGCCAAAGTGGTGAACCTAATGTCCAAAACGGGGACATAGGAACACCGTGCCTATGGATCCATTGCACTAAGACTAAATACAAAGCATGTTAACACTTTCGTCAGTAATCATATACCCAAGTGTTAAAGCTACATTACATGTATAAGCCTCCCAACATCAAGTCTTGGCTTCCATTAAATAAGGAGACTTTATCAATGCGAAATTATCGTCAGTATATAAAATTCATTTTACTGATAAGGTTATTACTAATCAACCCAATACTTGAAGTCTCACCAAAACCCAAGTTTCATTTTGGATTCACCAAAGTCCCATAAATAGGAGTAAGTTCTAAAGCATGAAGGGAGTCATAAAATACCATCATTTACAGTCTAATCACATTTTCCGACATAGTTGTTCAAGTTTTAAAACCCAAATATTCCCAAGTTCCATAGTTAGGTCAAAATACAACAAACTCAAATACTTGTTTAAGAGACATAAATAAAGCTTACAACACATAAACCCTAGTAAATTATGTAGGGATAATGGGTAGAAAACTGACCTTGTAAGGGTTATTAGCAAACCCTATATGATGATACTTGAAAGAGAAGGAGAGATGACACTTGAGCTTGAAACACAAATTCTTAAACTCAACCACCAACCTAAACCAACCCAATAAATGCATAAGAACCTTGCATTAAGTAGCAATGAATGAAGGGGGAGGAAACCCTACCTTTTGGCTCTTCCAAAATCGTCCTCAAGAACTCCAAAATGCAAAATAATGAGCAAAAGGGAAAAATCCCGTATTTGGCCTGCAGACCCTATCCCGCGGCTTTGGTCGCGGCTTTGGAGTCACGGTGTAAGCCGCACTTGTCCTTGGCCCACAGACTCAAGTGAGTCCCGCGGCTTTGGTCGCGGCCTCCAGGCCGCGTGGTAGCCCGCGTAAGTCTCTGGAGCTGCCTCAAACTCCTAAAACCTCAAACACTTAAACTTGGAAATTTTCCCACAAGAGGGAGCAACGCATGCAGCTGGGAGAGAATATACATATGTCCCCGATATGAAAGCAAAATTTAAGGGTGTTACAGGTCCTGAGGCCCAACTTCACATGAGTTCATCCGCAAAATACCACCGATGACTTAATGTTAACTCTATTTGGCCCAAAGCCTCAAAACAAGGGTCGCATAGTCTAACTCAACAAGAGATCACCTCCGTAATACCCACGGTCCAAGAGACCGACTCATAAGAGTTCATCTCTAAAATACCGACCACGGTCCTGAAGTCCAACCCATAAGGTTCCTCTCTGCATTACCGACACAACCAAGCTCAACCACTCCAGGTCTATCTCTCGTATAGGCGCCAAGCTCAACCACTCTAGGTCTATTGCTCGTATATAAATGCCAATATATAAAACAACGATAACGATCCCATTTTCAAACCAAGAAACTGACTCTTATGCTTATGGATCCAATGCATTATAGTGTAAAATACATGACTCCAATGAATGATTAACGCATTCAAAACATGTAAATCCCAAATAAGATGCAATGAATGCAAATCATAACCAAGGCTCTACATTGAGCTATTAAACCGAACAAATGTCCCCAAGACTCATTTAAGTCAATACCGAGCCAAGATGCTCAAAACTCAGTGGACCATTAAATAAAGGTCCTCAACAATAAAACGCATTTAACCGGCGTTTATGCAAACACATACCTCAAGGATATGATTAACCCCCTAAAAATTCATCATTTATTGAAACAAACCATTTTCCAAATGAACTCATACCCTTATATTTCTGTAACACCCGGAAAATCCTGGTGAGTTAAATCAGAAATTTGATTTTTTGTTAACTCATGATGTAAGAATTTAGAGCATCGAGACTTAACATAAGGTCCTAGACCCTTTAGCTCGAACGCTTGGTTCAAAGAAATGAAAGAAAATCGAACCTCATAGAGCCCTGGGAGACATTGCCCGCGACTATGACAGATGTCATAGTCGCTTGTCAAGATCATGGGAATCCGAGTGGCCACGGTACGCGAGGTGCGACAGTGACTCGCGACTGTGACAAGGGCACAATCGCCTGTCATAGTCACATGGATTGTAGCGAGACTGGGGGAGGTGCGGCGACCTTGCCCACGACATTTCCATAGGGCATAGTCGTCAGGCATAGTCGCCCCCGGTGTGCTGTTTGTATAAAACGCGAATTTGACCTATTCTAACCCCATTTTCTTATACCACTCGTTTTAGAGCCGATTTTGAGAAGCTAGGAACGATTTCCTCTCTTCCAAACCTCTTCACTCATCAAATCTTCATCTGAGGTTAGTTGAATCATCTCTTAGGTCTCAAGTTTGTGTTTGGGATAATTATTGTAAGGGTTCCAAGTGTGAGTTCAAGGTTTAAGTTTTCTTCCTCATCGCCCTAAATTTCTAGGGTTTCACCAAACTCTCTTCCACTCTTTTGGAAGATTGAAGATTGAGGTCACATTAGTGATCTAGAAGTATTTACGTCGGTGTATTCAAGTTGTAATTAAGTTAACCACTTCTTTTCCTTCACCTAAGAAATTAGGGTTTTATGGTGCTTTCATTTCCTTCCATTTGTTGGAACTTGGTATAATCTAGAAATGTTTGTAGCTAAGGATTTCGGTAGAAAACTCGGAACTAGTGGAAGGATACAAGATTTCTTCCAAGGAACTCACGTTTGTGGGTAAAACCTAGATTTGGTCTTGTTAGAGCATAAATCTGTTGGATACAAGATCAAGAAGACTGAAGGTCAAAGTACAAGAAGTCAAAGCTGAGAAAGTCAACTCTCATTAAAAGTCAAAGTCTAATTTGTAATAAAAGTCAAAGTGTCTTGTATTTTGTTTTATTTTTCTTTGTAATTAGTTGTAGGTATAAATACCTTTCTTTCCTTGTTATTTGTAAGATGTCTAGTTGAAGATTTCAGTTTAGAGAGAAAATCGTAGAGAAAGAGAAAGAGTTCTAGAGAGAGAAAGTTGTATTTGTTGAAAATTGAAAGTGAATCAAAACAGGTAATTGGATTAAATCTTGTTTGTTGTTAATTGATTGTGATTAGAAACTAGAACATGACACACAATTGGTATCAGAGCCTAATCCAATTTGAAATCAATTCAAGAAAATGTTCGACACTGTGTTTGTCAAAGTCTAGATTCAATTTTGAGTATTTGTGCGAATTTCGAGTTGTAATCGATTAGGTTTTGTTTGCTGAGTATAATCGATCGAGTCTGTATAGATTGTTTTGTCAATTGCACTGTAATTTTCTCAAATTTTTGGATTTTGTTGAGTTTTTGTGTCACGAGTTTCACGCACTGAATTTGAATCAATTTGGTTCAATTTGTGTTTGTTTGTTAAAATTTTGTATTGTAATAGTGTTTCGTATGTTGTGGTGAAGAACTTGTGTGAATAACAGATTCAAAAATCAAGTTTATTTGATTTTTGATCGAACAGATCAAGAACACGCAAGAAAAAGTGAAGAACACGCAAGATCCGAAAAACGCGCAAGTTGTTCACAAACGCGCAAGTTGAAGATTTTGGTCTCAAACGCGCAAGGCGCTATAAGCAAGTTCATAGAACGCGCAAGGCGTTATCTGCGAGTTTTAGAAACGCGCAGATCGAAGTCTGCGAGTTTGAAGATTGGGAAATTTTTCTAAGTACTGAAACGCGCACGCAGTCATCAGCGAGTTCTACAAACGCGCAAGTCTAAGCTTGCGAGTTTATTCGAAACAGTGTTCTGCGAGTTTCTTCAATCTGGGAGTTTAAGAAAACGCGCAAGTCAACGTGCGAGTTTGAATTTCTCGAAATTTTGTCTAAGTGTTGGAACGCGCAAACTCTTGCGAGTTTGATATTTCGCGCAACCTTCGTCTAGCGAGTTTCAAGTTTTGCGCCATCAACTTCTAGCGCGTTTCAAGATTTGCGTGAACTTCAGCCAGCTAGTTTTATGTTTTGCGCAAGTCGTAGTTAGCGAGTTGGTTCAAACGCGCAAATAGGCATATGCGAGTTTTTCAAACGCGCTCGTCTCTATTAGCGCGTTTCTTAGTGAATAGTGTTTTGCGCGAATAGTGATCTGCGAGTTTCAGGACTTAGTCAATTTTAAAAAAAAAATCAGTATTATTACTATATTCTTGTGATTTCATATTTGGACTAATGATCAGTTTCTAGTTTCTTATTGCATATCTGTTTAAAACAGGTACATACAAGATGACTTCAAAGGATGCTCTGTCTATTGGTACGGATGTAAAGCCTCATGTTCTCTTCAAAGGAGAATACGAGCAGTGGAAAGACAGATTTCTAGATTTTGTGGATAGGCATGCAAATGGGGAAAACATTATGCTTTCAATTACTGAAGGTCCCATGATACCACCTACTGTTCAGATTCCTGATGATGATTCATCTGACAGTGAGGATGGTGATGTGGACAGAGAGCAAAAGTTGAAAACAGTTCCAATGGATTTCTCACAATATTCTGAGGAGCAGAAAATCCGTTTTAAAGCAGATAAACAAGCTAGATTCTTACTTCTTCAAAGAATTCCGAACGAGATATACATCAAGATAGACAGTTACAAGGCAAATGCTTTGGGTTTACAAAACTATATACATGTCAAAATATATATGTTTTGGGTTTTAAACATACAATTATGTGCTCACTTTATATTCAATGGGTTTTGATAATTTTGGGATTCTTGAGCATATCGGGTTGTTAAATGTATATAAATAATTTACAAAGTGATATTGGGCATTTTGGCCATCAAAGAGGATATTGATCCACTAGTAAGCATTTTATTGGATTTTTGAAGTATTTGGATAACATATTTGGTTTCTTTCTAAATGTGCAAATTGGGTTACAAATGGGTTTTGATGGAATGATCTTAAGAGTTGGAACCTTATGGACAATTATTCGGTTATAGTATATTTGGGTATTTTACCAAACTTATGAATTTTGAATGTTGGAACTTAATGGCTTTTACTTAGGTAATTGGGAATGGTCATTCTTAACCTTGTGAATATTGGGAAATTGTGAACCTTACGGTTTGGGCTTTCGGCCAACCATACTTTGGAAAATGTCATTTTTTGGAAAAGTTCGACTTCGGCTCATGTAGCTATATTGGAATTATTATTTTTCCAACGTCTTATGATTATTATGGCTTGTTTATTACTCAAATGAGTTTCGTGACGTTGTCTGGTTTAAAAGGCTCAATGTAGAGTTTTACATGAAAAATGCAATTATTGCATAAGTGTTGATTATTACATGTGTGAATGCGTAGTCATTCATTTTGGTCATGTAATGTTTTAGACTGTAATGCATTGGATCCATAGGCATATTGTAACACCCTAAAAATGGGGGTTCATTTAAACCTGAAATAATGCAGAAAAGACAAGACTAACATAAATAAATCACCCAAAAAGGGGAATGAATGGTATGGCGTTTACATTACAAGAACAAGAGAAAAGGGACCCAACAACCTACTAATCTAGACCATCTATATCTAGATTAAGAACGGGTGTTGCCATTCACTTCCAAAAATACATTATCACTACATAAATGTACGCCTTTATAATCCTCCAAAAATGTCACTATCCTTCGATGACTCTCTGCTCAAGCCCGAAGAGCCCCACCGCTAGAATGACCTATTATACATGTCATTTTAAGAAAAAAGTGTTAGGATAAAGCCTAGTGAGATCAAACATTTATATTGAGAAAACAATAAATTCATAACAGGGTAATTAAATAGAAACCGGAGGAATAATAATAGATAATTATTTACTTTAATACAAATACCTCTTGGATTGACAGAGGAGACCCGCTTACTAACATAAGTGACGAAACACAAAAGTAAGCCACTTGACATGTTAGTAAAACTAAACACATAATAGAATACGCGCAAGGGATGTTAGGCTCAATGGCTTTAAACGTACACCCACGAAAACAACTTCAACCACATAGGGTCCTTACGTTGAGATCCTCATCCAATATCGTGTACTAGCTCGTAGGACTTATACCCTATCCGATGCCTAACCGTGCCTCGATGTGGAAAAGTAGCGTTCCATCATCGGACAAAATGATACAGATAAATTATGGGGTCATGACGCCCAAATGCAACCAAATAATCAATCTCAAATAAATCAAATCAACCCATGGCTCTAAAAATTAATTAAAATGCCATTGAAGGTGAAATTCATAGATTTATGTAAACTTCTATGCAATACTAAAGAGGTTCCAATTAGTTCCTTGAATAATACTCCCACATGCTAACTCAACCCACACAAGTCCATATTTGACATATCCACCAATATTCCCAAAACCCTAGTTTTTATTGTAAAGAGTTTGAACTTGAGTTTAAAGGAAAACATAATTCACATGTACATAAACCATAAACAACCCAAGATATAGGTTTCTTAACCATTCAATCACACTTACATAAGAAACCCTAAAATCTCCAAAATTAAGTCTTGGTGAAAACTCACCCAAATAAGTAGAAATCATAATGGAGATATTTAGTTGGTTAAAAGACTACATTTAACATGTAAAGGGTTTAATAAAGGAGGAATAAACTCACCTTCTTAGGTTTTGTAGAAAAACCCAAACCCTAGAGGATGAACACTTGAGCTCCTTGAGGTTAACCACACTTCAAACTTAGTGATTTCAACAACCTAGGAGAGAGCCATAAATGCTTAAGAACATATTGGCTAGGGAAGTAAATGAAGAGGGAGATTGGGGAAGAACTTCTTACCAAACTATGCAGAGAAAACGTCCTAGAAGCTTCCCAAATAATCAGATAATGTCCCAAACCATCGTTGCCCTCAATTAATAGCCCAGGCCTCGCTCGTGACCTTGACACGGCGACTATGCCCATGGCATAGTCGCGGGGCATTGTCACCCGCTCCAACCCCCTTGATGTACACATGCCGCAAAATTGACCATGCGACAGTGGCCCTGGCAATGTCTCCGGGCAATGTCGCCCTGGACGTACCGAGAGGTCCCTCCTCTCCGTGACTTTTCCCCATGCGATAGTGACCATTGTCACAGTCACCGGGCATTGTCGCCCCGGGTGTGACGTGCTCCGAAAAACTCTTTTTCGACCCCTTTGTGCTCTCGATACTTGTGGATTTCAATGCCAACGCTTACCAACTCGACAATTATAGTCTAAGGGTCGAAGTCACAAGTAAAAAATAGCGTATTCGTAAAAGAAAAGGTTCTCACCGAAATTCCGGGTGTAACACATATGAGTCGTTGTGTTCATCATGGAGTTTTGATGTCCATGTTTGAGTCTAGTGAGTGGTCCCCAAGTCATGTTTTTATGTAAGCTTGCAGTGGTGCTCTTGGAGAGCCGTATACGGAGCTAAGTCTTGCGGTGGTGCCCATGGTGAGCCGGATACGGAGACTTGTGTTATGGTGAGACTCATCTAGAGGTAGAGTAGACACTAGGGTCATTTGGGTATCTTGCGGTGGTTGCTCAATGGAGCCGTATACGGGGATCCATGACTTGTAGTGAACCTCGTGAATGTTGATACGTGGCTTAACTATGTGTTCTACCACATTCGATGGAATCAGGTCTCCCCCATCACTGAAAGGTGTTATCTTCGGGTATTCCCTTACCCGCACCTTCGGTGTTAAAACGTACCATTTTATTTATATAAATAGTATTTTGATGAAATACCTCGTGGGTGTGTTTTGGGGAAAATGGATGGCGAACATGGTTTGAAAGGGGATATTTGGTTTTGAAAATAATATGGTTTGTGATCAAAGCCTTTTATAACTAATATTTCAGGGACGAAGGTTTTTTTAGAATAAAGTGTTCTTTTCTAAACGTTATATGATTTATGTGATAAAACTACTTTAACTCACTAGGCGTTAATCCTAACACTTTTCTTTTCGACATGTATATCAGGTCTTAGATGGATCTGAGTGGCGAGTGGAACTTGGTAGAAGTTACGGTAGGATGGCTCTAGAGACGTCATCCGGTTTTGAGAAGATAGCAGATTTGGTGGCTTTAGTAACACCCGTCTGACCTTGTCCCAGTTTATGGGACTAGATAGTTCCATTAGAACTCTGATTCATTTTGTAGTGTTACTTCCTTTGTAAACTTTAGATATTTGTTATTTCAAGTTATGTATTTAAGGGAGTTTTGGAAGTTTTAATTTGTCTGTTATTTTCAAATTTTAGGGGTGTTACAATTTCCAAAACGCCTCATAACACGATAACGTGCATTTTCCAAATGGTTTATAAAAACAAATACAACAAAAATTCATAAATCGTCAAATAGACTCCATTTGTACACTAAATCACTAAAAGAACACATTTATGAGATTTACTCGTCAGAATATCCAAAAATCCAAATATAGGCATTTCATAGGATTTACCAACCCATATTTGTCAAATATGAAAACTTTGTCAAATACTCAACACACTGATAAATACAAGTAAACACATTATTACTTCAAAAATATACATTTTGGCATGTACATAGTTTTCACAAAGCAACTTGAACTCACCTTGCTAGATGTAGGTTAAATCTAGGTTTTACCCCAAAACTTGAATCTCCTATGATGAAGAGTTGAAATCTCCAAGCAAGCCCTCTAAACCTTACATCCAAAGCTTCCACAAGGTTTCCTTTACCATACAAATTCCCAAGGTTGCATAAAAATAGGAAGAAATGGGAAAGATGATGAAGAACACTAAACTTAAAGTGAGAGATGAGAAGATTACCTTAATCAAAATGCTCTTGAATCTACCAATAATGTTCCTCCAAACCATCAAAATCGAATCTCAATCTTCCCAAACACTCCAACTAGAGCGAAAATGGGGTGGGAGAAGTATTGGGGTGAAGAAATGAGAAAACCCCCCAAAAATCGGACTTTTTAGAGCTGACAAGCGCTAAAGCGAGTAAAGTCGCACGAAAGTCGCACGAATTTCTCAGAAAGTCACCCCAAAGTCGCACCAGACACTGCTCGCTTGATTTATTCAATTTTCATGCCCGATCACTGTTTTGGCCATAACTTATTCGTTTTACTCCGATTTTGCTCCGGAAAGAACCGTTGGACTCATTTTTGAATTCTTTATCCAACAAAACTATAAAATCTAGGATTTAATCAAAAATTCGTTTTCTTCTATCTCTCTTAAAAGATCAATTTCTGTAGTAACTTGAAATTATACTTACCCGAAAATAAGGGTGTTACACAAACTTTGTTGAACAAATTTGCACTCCAAAATTCGGTTTGACAGTAGTAGTACTTGTCAGACTACTAGTTGACTTTCTCTTGTATTTATCTTCTTTCGATTAGATGAAAAACCAATCCACTTTGGTGACGATCTTGACTTCACTTCAACTAGTCTTCAATTTTGTTGATGACTTTTCATTCTTGGATCAATACAGTAGTTATAAGACCTTTACAAAGTAAAACAAATTAAATTCCTATCTTTTCTATTATGAAATATAAGATATAGATCTTTTTCCAATTATAGAATAATTATGAAGTGTGAGCATCGGATCTTAGAATAACTGTTGGTTCATTTTGTGACTTTGATCAACCATATTAATACAGTTGGTCGGATTCCTCATTCGGATGAAGATTCTAAACCTAATTTTGATTTCAACAACGATCTTAGTTGTAAGTTATCCAAGACCTTAAACCAATATTTTTCGTTGTTGAGTAAGACTTGGATGAAGTGTTAAATACGATAAGTAAAGTATATCGGATATGACAATTTCAAGACTAATGAAAAGAATTTTTCTTCTAAGTGTTTTATCGGATGCTAGTTATATTATTTTACAAATCCAATAGTTTAGAATAACACTGAAACCCACATAATAGTCACTATCTCCAAGGTATGGGAGACTATATTATCTTATGTATTACAATAGAATGAACGAGGTTTTCCAATATGAGATCCAAAAACATATCTTTATGTGGCACTAGTACTAAGTACTCTATGGTTCACTTCTTTGGCAGGTTTATTGATAGAGATTAATCATCCAACCCATTTGGATCCTTTAGAGGTTCTAACCAAGGAACACACAGATCTTAAAAGCGCATAGTTTCTCCTCCAAAAATGACTTCTCCGGTCATGGAACGCATTAAATATTTACCTAAACTAGGTAAAAAGTGTTCTCTTTTCTTTGTTCTAGTTCATGATCTGAACATGTCGCACATACACCCTAGTACATGTTCCTCGATGCTGAGGGCATCCCTAATTTTACAAATGGGCATGCTAGATCATACATCTTTCCTAAACCCCACCATTTTCGTGCTGAAAACTCCATAAAGAAAACAACCATTTAAATATGAAACCAAAACCCAATACTCACTCAAAATGTGAACATCTCTTAATATTCAATATACCGAAGCATAGATAAAACTCCATTATCCAAAATACCAAAATATGGATAACACTAAATATCCAAAACGACAACTCATGGACAACACTCCATATCCAAAACAACACCTTTCAGTGACAGGGGAGACTCGTTTCCATTGATTGTGGCGAAACATAAAGTAAGTCGTACTTCAATGTTAGAGCACAGTCTCATTGGATTCAAGATCATCCAATCTGAAGATCGCAATCTAAAGCTAAAGCTGGAAAGTCGACTCTTAATATTAGTCTAATGTCGTTTGTAATAAAATGTCAAAGTTAGTTTTATTGTATTTTATTGTTTCTAAGTAATTAGTTTGTTAGTTAATATCTATTTGTTTAGATATTATATTGTTAGATAATATCTAGATATTAGTTAGTTTATTATATTAGTTTTTGATAATATCTTTGTTAGATATTATGTAGGAAGCTCTTAGATCAGAAAACAATTAACACACATAACACACATCCACGGTGTAAAAGTTGAGAGCTTCAAAGATCAAATACCAAACCTTGTAATCGTTATTTGTTTATCTATCAAACAGGTTGGTAATCATTTATTATGTTTGTGATTTATCTGGTAAGATCCTTGTTCTAATCAGGGACGCACAATTGGTATCAGAGCTGAACCAGATTCAAAAATCAAATTTTTATAAAACTCGACCGTGTTCTTCATATGCAAAATCATTTTCGTGTTTTAGGTTGTTTTAGGTGTTGAAATCGATCAGGCTGTGATCGATAGGTGTTATAGATCGATTGGGTATACTTTCATTTCATTATTACACTTCAATCGAGTCCCAATTTTGTGAAAATTGTGTCTGAGTTCACGTTCTAAAAACGCACTGTTCCATCGATTGGATTTTCTAAAAGTGTTTGTTTTCGAGATCAAATGGTTACAATTTGTTCTAGATAGGTTAGTGGTCATTTTATTACAATTTGGGACTGCTAATCGTGGAAAAACAGGGTTATTTAAGACAAACAGATCGTTTTTTCGAGAACAGGGACGAACTCGCGCAAACACAGGGACGAACTCGCGCAATTTGAACTTTGCGCCACCCACTTTTAGCGAGAAACGACTTTTGTGCCATCAACTACTCGCGCAAAACTCTACTTTGCGCGACCAACTACTCACGCAAAACTCAAAAAACGCGCGACCTACTTCTCACGCAAACTTTGTTTTGTGCCAACCACTTCTCGCGCAAACCTCCTTTTGCGCCAACTTCTGTTCGCGCAAGTTTCCTTTTGCGCCACCCTCAGTTCGCGCAAACCTGAATTTTGCGCCAATTTCACACTTAGTCAATTTTTTGCAAACTGTAATATGGCCTCTAATTGTGAAGGGGGACATAGTTCTGATTATGATCAAAATTTCTATTCAAAGATTCTGTATCTTTATGATTTTATTTGGGCTAACGATCATATTCAAGTTTTTCTTATCAAACAGAATGACTTCCTATTTTCCATTGTTGAATAAAGGAGAATACGAAAAGTGGAAAATTAATTTTTTCAGCTTTGTAGATAATGATGATCTGGGTCAATACATGAGATTATCATTGTCTGAAGGAGCACAGGTGCAAAGAGAGAAAGCTGATAATAGAGCTAGAGTTTATCTGAAAAAGAGTATTTCTAAAGAAATATATGATTTAATGGAGATAACCGAAGCTTCAGGTAAAGAGATATGGGACTATCTTGCATTATACTCTGAATGGATTGTCTCAGACCGAAAGGTTTTCTTAAAAGCAAAAGATTTGGTAGCTGAGAACTCAGAGCTAAAAAGAAAGATTTCTGGTCTTGATGCTAAAAAACAGAAGCTAGATCTTGTTGAGAGTAATGAGAAGAAATCTAAGGATTTGGAGAGTGCAAATGTTGAGCTTCAAAAGAAAATATCAGAGTTTGAGAAGAAGTTCTCAGATCATTCCAAGAAGAGTGTTGAAGAGAAGAAGGTGATAGAACTTAAAAGTATAAAGCTTTCTCAACAAATTAGTAACTTTGAGAAAGTAATCATTTTAGAAAGAGATCAGTTTGCCAAGGAGAAGAAGGCATTTGATCAGAAGAACGTTGGTTACTTAAAAGAAATATCAGTTGGAAGAAAGGGTGCAAAGAAAGGTTTTGAAGAAGAGAGAAGCATCTTTGAAGCTGCAATTAGGAAGCTTAATGCAAAGCTATCTGAACTTTCTAGGAATGCACAGAAAGAGAAGAAAAAGAAGTGTGAGCTTGAGACGAAGATTGACCTTCTTGTCAAAGAAAGAAACAGTTATTCTTCAAAGGTTAATGAGCTTGAAAAGGTTATTTCAATGGTGGTGGTGACTTAGCGCAAGACTCCAGAGTCAATTGTCCACTCACCTCGAGATGATTCAGCTGATTCATAATGCTCATTCAAGTCAGCTACAAGTTCAACATCCAAAACTGCTTCTTCCAAAAGGTCAGTTAAATCTTCTAATCAAATTCGTAGTTCTAACCTTTTCAATGATAGAAATATAGATGGTTCAGGTACACATTGAAGGAGAAGAAGCTACAAAGAAGAAGAACTGGTCTGGAACAGGAAACCAGTTGAAGCAAAGAAGAAATATGAGCTAAAAAGTAAAAACTCATGTGTACATACGCCTAATGCCAAGAAGAACAATGCGCATAAAGGTAAACCTGATTTTGTTTACACGAGAGATAAATTAATCAGTTTATCAGGTAAGAAATTCTATTGTTCTTATTGTCGTACACATGATCCTGTTCACAAGACTAGTGATCATTACTAGTATGGTTCTTACTCAGTAACCCCCACAAGAATTGCAACTAACACTCATGGACCCAAATACCAGTGGGTACCAAAGAAAAAGGATGATTATGTGTTGCAGGCACCTACTGTCAAGGGGGAGTAGGAGAAGAATGGTTCTTGAGTAAATAAGCTCAAGACCCGGACATCAAAGTCAAATAGGCTTATGAATACTTCAGTTCAGAACCCGAACTTCAAAGAATGACGACTTCTGATTATGTACAGATCAGGACTCGTTCTTCAAAGATCAAAAGACCTTACTCCAGTGCTGATATGAAGAGTGTACTCCAATACTCAAATGAGGAAATCAACCATCAAGGGGGAGTACATATTTGTCTGAAATTTTAAATGCATATCTTTTTAAATGATAATTTTCAAATGCATAATTTCAGGGGGAGTAAAAAGGTGATGACTTCTGATTATTTCTGATTAGAACTCGTACTTTAGTTGTTTTACTGCTTTTTGTCTTTTCAATTTAAGTGAATAAATTTGCTTTGACTAAGACATAAGACTTTTGCAGATTTTTGAGAGATGCTTACAAGATCATATCTTTATGACTTTTAAGCTTAGCTTCATGAGATGTAAGATCGCATGTTAAGGTATAATACTTTATCTTAATCTCATATATGATTGAAAGAAGGACAACTTTCACTCATTCAAAACATGTTCTTAAATGTTCAAACCACTTCCCGATTTTTCATCAGATTATATATTTTAGGAGTATAATTTAAATGTTTTACGTGAGCTTACATGATTACAAATCAGATTGAGCAACATATTCTTTATAGGATATACGGAATCATTGTGCTAGGATTTAACACAACTTCTACGGATTCACGTTAACCAGTGTTTCCTAACCAAGAAGTTAATCCATAGTGATTGAGTGTGAGAAATCAAAAGAAATGAGTGTGGGTTGGATAATGAGCTATAATGCAAAGAGAGTTCGGTTATCAGTGAGCTAAATGTTTAAAAGAAAGAGGGTGTGAGAACAGAGTTAAAAGAATATCAGAACTCTGCACCAACTACTTTCTGAGCCGGGCAGCCACATTTCTAGTGTTTCACATTTCTTCGGTGAACATTATTGAAACAGGCAACTAGCCCATGCCAACTCTTGATTAACCCCACCAACTACTCACTTTCTTCTTAAAAGGAAAATGTTTCATTTTCAAAAGGGGAAGCAGCACATTTGCTATCTGATTTTCATTTGGAAAATCTGGATATTGAAAAGAAGGAAGTCTTCCTCACCTTCGCACTTCACTCATGCACATTGAGTCTGTGTTTAACTTACTGTTGTCTCATTGGTTTACACAATTTTGAGCCTATAAGAAATCATCCGTGCTTAATTCTTTCTATCACATGCACGAACACACAAGGAATTTGTTTCTTTGTCATAACGTTCATAGATATTACCTTTGTGGTGTTTCGATGATTGAATGGAAGCCCTGGGGGAGTAAACATCAAAAAGCTCCTTTCCAATGTGTATTTGTTACACACAGTGACTTAGTGTTACTGACAGGCTTTTTTAACTGATTTATTTGTTGATACAGGTGTTACACGACTAATTTGTCTGGATTTGCAAAGATCTAGATGAATATCTTATGAATTGACGAATCAGAGGCTCCGAAAGATAGACATTTCTTGACATAAAGTTTTGATGAACTTCTTACTCTTTTCATCAAAAAGGGGGAGAAGGGCCGAACCAAGAAATGTGGAACAACACAAGATTAGAGCAAGTATTCTGAAAACATGCTGAATTGTAAGAAATTTTCTTGGAAGATACTTTGCTACAACAATCTGAGCTACATTTAGAGATAATTTCTTCCTAACATTTGAAAGAGAGTTTATCTACATCAAAGGGGAAGATTATTACATACTGAAGACTAAGATGGAGATTGCGTCTTCTAAGCTGAAAAAGAAGACTGAATTGGATAAATCTTTTTTGAATGTTCTTGATCCAAAGGGGGAGATTGTTAGAGCACAGTCTCATTGGATTCAAGATCATCCAATCTGAAGATCGCAATCTAAAGCTAAAGCTGGAAAGTCGACTCTTAATATTAGTCTAATGTCGTTTGTAATAAAA
This sequence comes from Arctium minus, assembly GCA_954870635.1. Taxonomy (NCBI): domain Eukaryota; kingdom Viridiplantae; phylum Streptophyta; class Magnoliopsida; order Asterales; family Asteraceae; genus Arctium; species Arctium minus. Next base: position 22,441,880 of record OX941081.1, on the reverse strand, counting down.
TGTCAAAGTTAGTTTTATTGTATTTTATTGTTTCTAAGTAATTAGTTTGTTAGTTAATATCTATTTGTTTAGATATTATATTGTTAGATAATATCTAGATATTAGTTAGTTTATTATATTAGTTTTTGATAATATCTTTGTTAGATATTATGTAGGAAGCTCTTAGATCATAAAACAATTAACACACATAACACACATCCACGGTGTAAAAGTTGAGAGCTTCAAAGATCAAATACCAAACCTTGTAATCGTTATTTGTTTATCTATCAAACAGTTTGGTAATCGTTTATTATGTTTGTGATTTATCTGGTAAGATCCTTGTTCGAATCAGGGACACACAATCAACGTTATGATCGTTATCAAGTAGCACCTCAAGATTCAATTGACCTTAGTGCCTACTCTTCCGAGTTTCACCTTAAGGCTCATGTCCTTAGGGCATACCCAGTAAGGTAGCACCTAAATTCTCATGGTTCTTAGTGTTTACCTCTCTTGGTAACACTTCAAAACTTAATAATCTTAGTGCCTACTCTTTAGAGTTTCCTAACATCAGAAACTCACTCTGTTTACCCTCTGCCTATTCACAACCCTTTCGACATTAATCTAGTCTCACCAAACATACAAAACTCATAATGTAAAACTTGAACATGCCAAACAACTCCATAAGTATTCACCTCCCATATACATAACATCACATGTATAAAACGACTAACACCATAAATACCATACATTTAACAACATATACCAATATAGATTCATAAGACCAAACGACGTCAAGACTCCACACACGCCAAATACGATCGACTCATATGCATATTGATCCATTGCATTTCAACTCCAACTTACATGACTCCGGTTTAAATGATTAACAAACTCATAAACATGTTATCTCAAATACATAAGCAATATACGCGAAACCTGTTCAAATAACACTATAGAATCATTTTTGTGGAACAAGGTCCCAAAATACCTTTGAACCAATTTCAAACTAGCAACCCCCCCCCCCCCCCCAACTTACTTGACTACTCCATGAAAGTCAACATAAGTTAATAGAAATATATTTACTCAATAATTATGCAATTTCCTTTATCAAAATGTGAATATATCAAAATACCCTATTTTTTTGAACTAACCTTCATAATAACACACTCTAGTGATTTGTATCTCCATCTATCTCAAAACCCAAACATAAAAAATTTCAAGGTTTATGGATTCAAATGTACCAACGATGCACATGTTAGGGAAATAGGGGCAAATAGGGATCGATCGAATAACTAGATTTCTTGAGAATCATGTAAGTCACTTTCTGAATTGGTATTTCGACCCTATGCCTGGGTTGCACGAAATCCAATATGGGATAAGACTCAAGAACACACTCGTTTTTAGGCACAAAAACGAAAGCAAATTTGTTGGAGGATATGTAGAGATTGTTTTCAAATCGTGAGTCTAAATCTTGAGTATATATATGGTATATATATATATACTAGTCCTATTTGTAAAATAGGAAATAACATAAATGACAATGATAGCAAATTACTATCAATTACAATCAATTTAGCTAAAATTAAGGGCTGAAAATAATTGAGCATTAAATGTTTGGTAACTGCAGATTTATTCCAAAAATAGGCACCAGAGCCTTTGGTCAGAGACGCCCACTAGAGGCTCTGTCGTGCCAAAGAGGCTCTGCCTCTACTGTGCCATCAGAGGCTCTGTCGTGCCAAAGAGGCTCTGCCTCTACCGTGCCATCAGAGGCTCTGCCCCTTGACCCCGCAAGGGGACTTGTATTAGATCACAGGTTGAAACCCATTAGTACTCGTGTTATAACCAATTACACTTAAATGTCTGGTGACACTAAAATCACCAACAATCCTCCCCCATTTTAGTGTAACCCATGAAATAACATATTAATTTAAACAAACCAAACTTGCACATAAATGAAAATATCGAAACGATTGAATTTCCACATTAGTATTTTACACATTCCAAATATTCGAGAATCAAGGTGTCCCAAGGATTGAACCCATCAAATCATTTGAATACCTGAAGATAAAATACATACAAGTTTCCTATACTCGTCCAGAAAAATAAAACATGACACAATTATAAAGCCGTGTGTCCTAATCCTCTCATGATTGTATAAAGGCCAAGTCCCCAACCTTTTGAAATGCGGCTACACTTCACAATCACATAGGTAATTCCTTTACTTCGTGTACCTGAAAATACAGTTTATCAAAGGAATTATTAAGAAGATATACTTCAACCTACCCATTGCAGAATTGAACACATACCTGGGATGATGCAACTTTTGTTCCAATTTATAAGTGTGAGTTTTCCATATTGAATTCAGCTTCTAATGTCATATTAGAAGGGAATTGAGTGTCTCACCTATATAAATTTATAAGGACTTTAATCCCATCCCAATCGCAGACTTGTGCACTAAGTCTCTTGTCAGACCTTTAGTTAAATGATCTGCCAAATTTTGTTGCGTTCTAATAAACTCAACTGAAATTACACCATTCATGATTAATTCTCTAATCATACTATGTCTAACACCTAGGTATCTAGACTTCCCATTGTAAACTTGGCTATAAGCTTTGGCCAAAGTGGCTGCACTGTCACAATGGATTGAAATAGGTGCAATCAGCTTTGGCCACAATGGAATCTCATAAATTAAATTCTTTAGCCACTCTGCCTCTTTACCGGTGGCGGCTAGTGCAACAAACTCAGATTCCATTGTTGAGTTTGTAATACAAGTTTGCTTTTTGGATGCCCAAAAGATGTCACCTCCTCCAAGCAAAAATACCCAACTACTAGTTGAGGAATGATCCTCCATGTTGGATATCCAACTTGCATCCGAATAACCTTCTAAAACCGAAGGGTATCCTAAATAACTCAAACCGTAATCCATGGTTCCCTTGAGATATTTGAATACTCTTTGAACCGCTTGCCAATATTGAGTACTAGGATTACTAGTATACCGACTCAATCGTCCTACGACATAAGCAATATCGGGCCTAGTGCTTGTCATGGCGTACATCAAGCTACTAATGGCTTTAGAGTATTCAAGTTGTGAAATAGCCTTGCCCGTATTAGGCATCAATTCCACGCTTGGATCCATGAGAGTTCTTACGGGAGAACACTCACGATAATTAAACTTATTGAGAATTTTTTCAATATAATGTGATTACATCATAACAATCCCTTTGTTAACCCGTTTAATCCTTATACCAAGGATTACATCAGCCTCTCCCATGTCTTTCATGGAAAATTTAGATGACAACAATTTCTTGGTCTCATCTACTTGATTTTGGTCAGTTCCAAAAATTAACATGTCATCTACATACAAGCAGATGATCACACCTGTACCAGTAGCATCAAATCTACTATAAACACATTTGTCACATTGGTTTAAAGCAAAACCACATCACAAAATAACTTCATCAAACTTTTTATGCCATTGTTTAGGTGCTTGTTTCAGCCCGTACAAGGATTTCACAAGTTTACATACCTTATGTTCGTTTCCGGGCATAATGAAACCTTCCGGTTGTTTCATGTAAACTTCCTCATGAAGATCGCCATTCAAGAAAGCTGTTTTAACATCCATTTGATGGATAATCATATTGTGTATTGCCGCCAAGGCGATTAACAATCTAATAGTCGAAATACGTGCCACCGGAGCATACATATACCAGGTTTTTGCCGAAACCCTTGAATTACTAACCGGGCCTTGAATTTATCAATTGTCCCATCAACTTCCATCTCCTTTTTGAAGATCCATTTTCATCCAAGTGGTTTAGAACCTGGAGGCAAATCCGATAACACCCAAGTGTTATTCTCAAGAATTGATGATATTTCGTCATCAATTGCTTCCTTCCAAAAGGCGACATCTCGAGACTCCATCGCCTCTTTGAAAGTCTTTGGGTCATCCTCAATACTATAACAATAATAGTATTAAAGCCCAAGCTCATCCCTTGAACATTCCACCAAATACATTTGGAATTCGGGACCGAAATTTTTGGCAATTCAACCTATTTGACTTCTCTGGATCTGCTGTATTTCTGGACTTGAAACACCATCCAAACTTTCTAGATTTTGCACTTTATTAGTGCTAGGAATCGGGTCCTTAGGCCTTTGCATTGATGAAAATTGCATCACGCGACTCGATTACGGTGTTAATCGACACCGAATCATTAGGTTCAATTACATATAACCTATAAGCCTTGGAATTTTCTGCATATCCAATGAATATACAATCAATTCCACGTTCACCCAAAGTTTTCCTTTTGGGTTCGGGTAGTTTTACAACAGCCCGACAACCCCAAATTCAAAAATAATTCAAATTCGGAGTTTTCTTGAACCAAAGTTTATATGGGGTTGTTTTGTTCCTTTTATTTGGAACTCTATTCAAAACATAACAGGCCGTTAACATGGCCTCTCCCCAAAATCCCTCACTCAATCTAGAGTAAGAAAGCATCGAGTTTACCATTTCCTTTAAAACTCGATTTTTATGTTCGGAAACCCCGTTTTGTTGAGGTGTGTATGGTGTCATTGTCTCATGAATGATACCAACTGATTGAAAGTATTGGGGATCCATGTATTCCCTCCCCGATCAGTTCTAAGACATTTAATTGAATTACCTAATTGTAGTTCGACTTCGGTTTGTAAATTTTAAACTTATCTAAAGCTTCATCTTTAGCATGCAAAAGATATACATAACAAGACCGATTATTGTCGTCAATAAAGGTGCCAAAATACTTCTTATTTCCCAAGGAGGGAGTAGAGTGGAAATCACACAGATCACTGTGTACCAGTTCCAAAACATCCGTATTTCGTTTAACATTTGGAAAAGGTTGTTTTGTAACTTTATTAAGCATGCAAGTTTCGCATTTCTCCGCATTAATGTCAAAGGCTGGAATTAATCCATCTTTTGACATTTCGTGCATCCTTCTAAAATTCACATGACCCAATCTAGCATGCCATAACATTGAATCAATAATTTTAGAAGAAGACGATGACGATATAAAAGCAGAATTTTCAGAACATAAATTTTATTCACCACATTCAAACGAAACATGTGATTGCATAAATATGCAAACCCAATAAAACGACCTCCTCGAGATAGGATAAACCTATCCGATTCAAACACTTGTTTAAATCTAAGATTATTCAAACAACTACCAATCACTAAATTCTTTCGAATTCTAGGCACGTACAACACATCAAATAGTTTAACGTAATTTCCAGAAGAAAACTCTAAGTTAACTACTCCAACTCCACAAATTTATGCACTCGACTCGTTTCCCATATTCAACATTGAACCGTCTTCAACCGGTGTTAATTTCTCGAACCACCGACGATCCTTGCAAATATGGCTTGTCGCTCCCGAGTCGATCCACCATGCACAGTCATCATCCTGCATATAAAAAGACTCAGGTATAAGTGAAACATAATTCTAGACAGAATTATCAAAGTTAGTCAAAAATTGACCTCCTTTCACTTGATCGCGATCATTAGACCCCGATCCACTTCCACTCGAACTAGCACCATTATTGTTCAACTTCACCCGACAATCACGTTTGTGATGACCCACCTTGTTGCATCTCCAACACACCAAATCCTTTTTCTTTTTAACGGATTTGTTGGGTCCATCAAATTTACGTTTCTTGCCCTTTCCGTTGTTGTTGGAGTTGGATTTATTCTCCTCAACCATGTGAACATAAGGTTGTCCAGATTCAACTTTCCCCTTGGATTTGTCATTTTCTTGCACCCGAAGAGATTCTTCGATGCGCAAATGACTCCCAAGTTGAACCAATGACAATTTCTCCTTTTGATGTTTCAAGTTGTGCTTAAAATCTTTCCAAGGAGGTGGTAGTTTGTCAATCACACTCGACACAACAATGGATTCGTCCATATTCATGTTGTATAGTGTAAATTGACCTAAGATACGAAGAAGTTCATTATATTGTTCCATTACGGGCCTCGAGTCCACCACTTTATGATTGTTAAAATCGTTAACCAAGAACTTATTACTATAAGCATCTTCAGCGATGTAATTGGACTCGAGGGAATTCCATAATTCCTTCGCACTTGCCACGTTTTGGTAGATATCAAAAAGAGAATCGCACATATCGTTCAAAATTTGTCCCCTGCAGATATAGTCATCATTCTCCCACTTGCACCTTCTCCTTATGTACTCCAGTGTGTCATCCTCCATCACCCCTGGCATGGGTGTACTCAACACATACACTACCTTCAAAGCGGTCAGCAGAAAGTGTATCTTTTTCTGCCAACGTCTGAAGTTAGTGCCTTCAAACTTCTCCAGCTTTTCGAACATCGAAGTCATCTCTTTCACAGAATCGGCCATGATCGACATCACGAGATACCAATTCGATTGTTAGGGAAACATGGGCAAATAAAGATCGATCGAATGACCAGATTTCTTGAGAATCGTGTAAGTCACTTTCCGAATTGGTACTTCGACCCTATGCCTGGGTTGCATGAAATCCAATATGGGATAAGACTCAAGAACACACTCGTTTTTAGGCACAAAAACGAGAGCAAATTTACTGGAGAATATGTAGAGATTGTTTTCAAATCGTGAGTCTAAATCTTGAGTATATATATGGTATATATACTAGTCCTATTCGTAAAATAGGAAATAACGGAAATGGCAATGATTGCAAATTACTATCAATTACAATCAATTTAGCTAAAATTAAGGGCTAAAAAATAAATGAGCATTAAATGTTCAGTAACTACAGATTTATTCCAAAAATAGGCATTAGAGCCTCTGGTCAGAGACGCCCACCAGAGACTCTGTCGTGCCATCAGAGGCTCTGTCGTGCCAAAGAGGCTCTGCCGTGCCATAAGAGGCTCTGCCTCTTGATGCCGCAAGGGGGCGCGACCCCCCTGACCCCCCCGCCATTTCGTCATGTCCGGGATCAAACTCGTCTTATAACAAGTGTGCACTCCGCACCACCTAACTTACATTTGATCACAGTTTGAAAACCATTAGTACTCGTGTTATAACCAATTACACTTAAATGCTAGGTGACACTAAAATCACTAACAACACATATAGCAAATAATCACCAATATTTGATAAACTTACAAGGAACACATTTGAAAGCTCAAAATAGACATTTTTTATATGTACATAGTTTTCACCAAGTAATTTGAAACTCACCTTGCTAGCTTGGGTTTAACCTAGATTCCAGCCTACTTTGGCTTCCTTTGATGAAGATTTCACTATATTCAAGGAAAACCCTTGATTTCACCCCAAGCTTGAACCTCCTTCAAGAAAAAATGATTTACCACAAGAGAGAAATGAAGATAGTGAACAAGTCCTAGCTACAATGGCTTAAAAAACTCTTCAAATGCGACTTGTAGGGCGACTTACCGGATCTTTGACCCACTTTTCCAGTGCCTTACGCGACTAGGGCCACGACCCAGGTAGCGCACCAGGTCGACCAGAGCCCCTAGGCGCTCGAAAATATTTGTTTTCACTATCCTTTTAATAGCTCATCATTAATACATCAAAAGTAACTCGATTAACCCATAATTACATCTAACATAAACAAGGGTGTTACAAAACGCCCCTCCTCCCTTTTACAAGCACTACAAGTCCCCCTGCCTTTCTCGATCCCCTACTTCTTCTCTGCCAAACTTTGTCGGCGCCACCACGAGCCACCAAAACCTTACTCCATCGGTGCCCTCCCCTTCTCAGACAATCCCTACTCTTTTCCCCTTCGCAAAGATGCAGATTCATCCCCTCCCTTCTCGAATATGCAGATCTATTCCCTCCCCTTCTCGAAAATGCAAATGCATATCCATCCCCACCCTTTTTCGAAGATGCAATGCACACCACCGATATATCAAATATGGAAGATGCAGATCCAGGTTCAGGTGAGGGTGTTCTTGAGATAGGGATTTGATTATAGAATTTGAATTTAAAGGTTTCCTTATTTATATTTAGATGTAGGGTTTTTATTGTTTGTATTTTGATTTACATGTTTTTTTGGATTTCCTGTGTTTTCTTGTTTTCCCTTACCAATCTCTAGCTTAGTTTGGATTCTTTATTATAGGTCTAGTGACAGCTAAACTTGATGTTTATGTTTTTGAGAGATTTTTAAAATTCAAATCATATTTATGTTCTTGAGATGGTATTTTGAGATGTTTATGTTCTTAAGAAAGTGGTGAAAGATGGTGAATTTTGGTTGGAGAATGTGTCCGGAGATGGTGAACTATGGCAGGAGATGATAATCATTGGGTTTTATTTATTTTTTATTTATATTTGAAATATTATATTTACTTGTACATATGCTTTGTACGCTTGTACATCAAAGATAAGATCAAAAAAGACAAAAGAAGGTAAAAGTACCAAAATGTGAGGGACACATGACTAATTTAACAGAACTGAACGACAATGTTACTTGATATTTTGAGCTCCTAAACATGAAAAATAGACCACTTGTGACTATATAAATTTTAGGGAGCAAAAAACAACAATCATAAGAAAGAGACCGTAAATGTAATTCATTTTATTATAAATATAAATAAATGTAGAAAAAAGAAGTTTCTATAATTTTTTTTAACCAATTTAAAATAAAAAATGTTTACATTATTTGATGAAAATTTTCTCCAAATTAATTATATTTTTTGCATAAGAGTCTCCTGTAAATTACTAATATTCAACTTTTTCTTTTTGTTTCATGTCTCCTTCAACAAGTTTGAATATTGCCAGTATTTAATAAATTATATTAATTTATTTATTTATAGAAATAATAAATTGCAAGTTGGGTCTCATCCATATCTATATTTCAATGTTGAACAAAAAGCATACGTACGACCATGAGGGATACACAATCAATGCTGGTCACAGGACTTATAACAACCAACCAAGATCCCTCTTAATCCTCCCTCCTTTTTTCTTCGAAAACAACACTTTCCAACCAAATTAATCAAACCTTTTCCATGGTCTTAAAAAAATAAAATATATACATATTTATTATCTATCCTATAAAATAGAGCAATTGTTTTCGTGAAATAATACTGGCAAGAAATCATTTCTCATAGATAAAGCCGGTAAATTTCATTCATGCTATTATAAAGGTATTTATGTGAAGTGTCGAAAGTGTCGTTGGAATAGTAAACCTTGACTCTGATATTATAATGAAAGTATATATAACCTATTTGATAACAGAAAAAAGATTCCAACGAAGAAATGGTACATGTTTAGCTGATATAACATAATTATAAAATATTATGATATAAGAAGACGAGAAAAATCTTGCTACCATACCAACTACAAGATTTTCATTAAGAATCAAACTCCAAAGTCAACTATGAACACTCCCTGCTGCATGATTCAATATCCATCACAATCCCATCTCTGCTCTCTTCACAAATCACAATTCAAATACTTCAATAAACTTTCATGAAGAAGATGAAGTGATAACCACCCTTTTTGGATTAATTTTCTACCATGGACATGAACATCATCTTCTTCTTCTTCTACTTCTCTTTCACTTCTCTTCATCTTCTTCTCATCACTCCTGCTCTTTCACTTCCTCTGTGTACAGATTCAAGTAATCAAATTTCTCAGAAACCCCATTTCATTTTACCATTTTGAGTTTATGAGTTTTCTTCTGGTTCTAATGATCTTTAACTGTATATGGCAGGAACACCAGTTAGGCCCAAGACTCCTCTGGTTTTCTGTGGTTACAATGGCAGTTCATGCTGTGATTCCATCCAAGATTCGAATATACAGAAGCAGTTTGAAGCCATGAATGTATCTCAGCCTGATTGTGCTTCCCTTCTCAAATCCATCCTTTGTTTGGTATGAACTTGTATGAATCTTGGAAGTTTTCTTGGTTATAATCTTCAATTGCTATTCAATTTTCATGGATTTTAAACAAGTTTGCTTTGACATATCATAGAAAACTAGGGTCCTGTGCAGATTAAATACTGTCGTTTTATTGGGCATTTTTAGATTTGATTTTGCAGGAAAAGATGTCGAGTTCATCGAAAATCATTGATTTTTTATACTCGGTGTGAGAATGCGTGAAATCCTAGATTTGGAGAACCGAATAAAGGTCCCAACATATATTGAGGAGAAAATGTCCATGTAACACGAGTGTCGAGTCCCGCGAAAAGAAATCTCAGATAGTAGAATAGAATTTGGCTCTGATACAATATGTGGAACCCTAGATAACTTTTCAAAAAAAGTCTTTGAGGAGAAATGGGGTTCCAACATATATCGAAGATAAAGTCCTCAAGTCTACCCTGTTAAAGAGGGTCCTCCGATCATAAAAAAGACCGGATAAAATAATCAGTTGGATTGCGTTAAGTTCGCTTTCCAAATACCCTAATTCGACCCAATTAAGCTTTGGTTATCACGAATTGAGTATCGGAATAATCCAATTATTACTCTAATCGCCGTAAAATAGAGTATATGAAAGATCGATGGCTAGGGATAATTAAATAGTTAATATGCAACTGCACATCAGTTACTTTTGGATAAGGTTGAAAACGGATCATAGACTGACCAAGAAGCTTTGAGTCAGAAGCTCTGAGTCGGAGTCAGAAGCCTTCTCAATCAGAAGCTTCTGATTCAACTCAAAAGATTCTGGTTGAGCCCCCTTATGATCAAAGATGATAAAAGGCAACATTTGTGGTTATGCACTCCGTATCTCCTAACTCACGTTATGTATGTATGCCTTTTCACTGGTCAACCTTTTGTAGATTACGGATACACCAAAACAGCTTGATGAAACTAAAATGACCGATACACCTGATATAGGTTACTAACGCTCACTGTTTCCATTTTGTAGCGATGCGATCCGTTTTCAGCAGAACTCTTCACCGTCGAGACCGTTCCACGAAAAGTTCCTGTGCTTTGCAACTCTACTGTTTCATCAAATTCATCGCAAACCATCCAAGCCAAGAACAATTTTTGCGAAACAGTATGGGAAACCTGCCAAAACACACCCATAAAGAATTCGCCGTTTTCGCCATCTTTACAAGGCCAAGCTCCCACCCCAGCAAATTCCAGCAACACACTGGGTGATATCTGGCAATCACGAACCGATTTCTGTACTGCAGTTGGCAGACCTTCGCTTGATGGCTCCGTCTGCTTCGATGGCGAAAAAGTCAGCCTAAACACCACCACCAACAGCACCAAAACCACCCCGACCGGCATGTGTTTGGAGAAGATCAACAACGGTTCGTACCTCGACATGGTGCCTCACACCGATGGCTCGAACCGCGCCTTCTTCTCCAACCAGAAAGGCCAAATCTGGTTAGCAACAGTTCCAGAACTCGGGTCCGGACGTCCGTTGGATCTCGACGAGTCCAACCCGTTTCTCGATCTCACCGACGAGGTCCACTTCGATACCCTGTTCGGTTTGATGTCGATAGCAGTGCACCCGAACTTCGAACGGAACGGCCGGTTCTTCGCTTCTTTCAACTGCGACAAATCGCAAACACCGAGCTGTTCGGGCCGGTGTGCATGCAATTCCGATGTGAAATGTGATCCTTCGAAGCTACCTTCTGATAGTGCAGCCGAGCCTTGCCAGTATCAAAGTGTTGTAGCCGAATACACCGTTAATGGGACATCATCCTCACGGACTTCCGTGGTACTACCATTGTGCAAGTTTTTAGTTCGTTTTTATGTTCATATTATCATCATGTTTGATGGATTCTTTACTCCAGATTCCTAATGCTTCGCCGGTGGAAGTGAGGAGGATTTTCACGATGGGTCTTCCGTCCACGGCTCACCACGCCGGCCAGATTTTATTTAGACCCAACGATGGGTATTTGTACTTCATGATGGGTGATGGTGGCGCCGGTGATCCGTACAATTTTGCACAGGATAAGAAGTCATTGCTGGGGAAGATTATGAGATTTGACGTCGATAACATACCCAGTAAGTGAAACCATACACTTCTGAGGTCAAATATACGAATTTTCAACTTCAAAATTGATTCGTCGTTTAATTTTTTGGGTAATTTTTAACGAAAACGCTAAATTTTATTACAAATGGTGCAAAAAGTAACGCAGAGATGTTGAATTTCATGACAAAATCAACATCAATTTTGAACTTACAAAACCTGCAGTTTGACCTCAAAAGTCAAATCGTTTTCATCAGAATTTGAAACTCTGAATCCAGGTGAAGCAGAAATTACACGTCTTGGGCTATGGGGAAACTATTCGATCCCTAAAGATAATCCGTATGTTGAAGATAAAGATTTGCAGCCAGAAATTTGGGCTTTAGGATTCAGTAATCCATGGCGTTGCAGTTTCGATGCAGAAAGACCATCTTATTTCATGTGTGCAGATGTAGGCAAGGTATTACGTGATCCGATTAAAACCGTAAATATTTTGAACTCATGACCAATAATACATGAATAGTTGGTTCTAAGGTTTTTAAATATTTAGGTATTCATTTGAACTTTCTTACAAGTATATGAAGTTCCTTTCTTGATAAACCGCTTAAAAATTTGCATTTGTTTCAAGGACGATTACGAAGAGGTGAACGTGATCACGAAAAATGGGAACTACGGATGGCGTGTTTACGAAGGATCAAGCCTTTACATTCCTGAACAAAGTCCTGGAGGGAACACATCCGCAAGCTCCATAAATCCGATTTTCCCGGTAATGGGATACAAACACTCGGATATAAGCAAGAACGAAGGTTCGGCTTCAATCACCGGAGGGTTCTTCTATCGCTCTACAACCGATCCATGCTTGTATGGAAGGTAAACAAACTAGTCAAAAGATCTTCTTTCTGCTTGAAATCCCATATCGGCTTAGACTTCAACACTCTCTTTCTCTTCTTAAGAGATCTTTTGGACAATAGTCTAACGGGGTTTTACATATTCTCACATGGTATCAGAGCTCTAGGCTCTGTTGGAAGGGCGTCCCAATATATATTGGAATATCTCTGCTCTTCATAAGGGTTCTTTTGGAGAGTAATCTGATGAGATTGCACATATTCTCACAAAATTTAAACATAATGGAACAATTGACTTTTAAAGGTCAAACTAGCTAATTTTTGGGATCTTGGTAACTTGCAGTTACTTATACGGGGACTTATATGCTGATTCGATGTGGGCGGGGGTTGAAACGCCTGAAAACAGCGGGAATTTCACGACCAACAAGATTTCATTCGCTTGTGCCACGGATTCTCCGGTACCATGTAACCTTGTTCCAGGAACTTCACTTCCTGCCTTGGGTTACCTCTTTTCATTCGGCCAGGATAACAAGAATGACGTATATCTTTTATCTAGTAGCGGCGTGTATAGAATCGTTCCTCCAAGCCGCTGCAGCTACACCTGTGCATACCAAAATACGACCACCGGTTCAACCCCCAGTCCAGCCTCCACCCCTGGTTCCACTGCAAACATGTTCAAGGGTTCATACAACAGTCTACTGATGGTCCTCTTGCTTTTCCTTGGGTTTGCCTACTAAATATGTTGGTTAAAGATTTCTTTTTTCACATAAAATGTTTTTTCTAATTATTGAAGAATATTATTATTTAGGTTCAAATTTTTTTTGAAGGGTGTACTAGCCTATGCCTAGACTAATCCCTTGACAAATTATGATCGTAAGACGTCAACCTTAATTAAACCTCAGTGGGCACAATTGTTTACGCCTGGATTCGAACCCTAGACTAATCCCTTGACAAATTATGACTGTAAGATATCAGACTTAATTAAACCTCAGTTGCCACAATTGTTGTTTACGCCTGGATTCGAACCCTGAGCAGTTGGGTTGCATTCTCTGGGGAAAGATGCAGTTTTAGATTAAAATCCAACAAAATCTTTCCATCTTGTTGAAGTTGTTCTACAGTAAATTACAAATGATTCAAGATTTTGTTGTATCAAAACTTCCCCGTAAACCCCATCTGAGAAAGAAGGGGAGATAAGAAACAAAATAATCAAAGAATCTCGAAAGGAGGTCTCTTGATCGGCCCACGATTCTGTTGGCGAAACCAGGTGGTGGGTGTCATCTCATATTGCAGCATTCCGGGCGGCCATGGATCTGTAACTTGTTCCACATGCACAGCATTTGTCTCGGAGATTGATAGTGTGCCGTATAGTAATCCTCGATGCAACCAAACTGGCAAAACTTCAAACTGTGTACGTATTCTACGCGTTTCGTGTTATTGAACTGTTCTACCCACATTCCCATACTCACATCTTCCATCTTGAACAACTTCAATTTATGCTTCTCAAACTCCATGGCTATGAACTCCGCAACATCTGATGATAGAATGTAGCCTGGACCATTTGCATACGGTGGATAATCTTCTTCGGGCCATTCCTGACCATAGGCAAAAGAATTAAGTTAAACATCACCTTCGAAAGATTTAGTATGTGATCTTATGAAGAATGACTCATTCAAGAACACACCCAGAATCCTTCCGTTTGGCATGCAGATGAAACTGGATGGGACGGGCAAGAGTGAGGTAAGCGGTTATTGTGGAAGGATTTAGGGTTTTATTTTGACATGGGTAGTTCAGTACTAAGTTTGTCCCCTCTCTGAGTTTTGTTTCACCTATTTTGGTGGAACAGAAAAATGTATTTTTGTCCCATTCAATCATGTCCCACATTGTCCAAACATACCAAACGCGCCCTAATACTAGTAACCATATTTGACATGTTAAAATGATCAATCAACAAGATTAGATTAAAGAATTCTACAAGATAAGTAAGCATATTAACATGCTTTATATGAAAAAGATCAAATGGGAATCATAAATATTTTTAAGAACCCTAAGAACCAATATGTGCATCCATGCATATACACTATATGAATTTCAGTGAGTATATGCATTGATGATGCATATATATCTGTATACATAGTAGATATGCATTAATGAATATTATCATAGACACAGTACATATTTTGATAGTGTATATGCATCAATGCATATATATATATAGGGGCAGGTTCAAACGAGAAGCTAAACATTTTGCGAGAAGGCGAGAAGTGTTTAATCATATATGATACACAAGCTTAATCATATATGATTAAACACATGTTATATTGACAATACATAGACGTTTAATCATACATGATTAAACACACCTACAAATCATATAATCATATATGATTAAACACTTCTCGCCTTCTCGCAAAATGTTTAACTTCTCGCATGATCCTCCATATATATATATATATATAGGGGTTGTTTTATTTGCAACCCTTAAAAAGGTTGCAAACCTTGCAACCCACATCTTAACCGTCGGATTCATGATCGACGGTTACAATAGATATGGGGTCCAATATTTTTAATTAAAAAAAACAGAAAAATAAAAATAAAATAACCGTCGATCATGAATCCAACGGTTAAGATGTGGGTTGCAAGGGTTGCAACCTTTTTAAGGGTTGCAAAATATCCTTCCACTATATATATATATATATATATATATATATATATATATATAGATACTGGTTCTCAAAATATTATGGTTCTCATTTGATCATCCCCCTATGCATATATATGATAAGAACATGTGTGAAAAAGATGCACGCTTATAAAGAAGAAAAGGGACGAAGGTAGTACCTCATATGTTACAGACCATTTACCATATCGTAGGGGTTTATGGTAGTAATTGATGTTTCCCACGTACAGGCTTTTGCCATCACCGATTTTATTTGCTTCATCAAGAACAGCATCAACTCTAACAAATGTGTCGTCATCACACTTCATGATATACTTAGCCAATGCTGTGCGAACCTGAGTTAAATAGCATCCAAAATGAATATACTCATCATATAAAACAAGATCATCTTTTTTACTTCAAAGAACTCAAAAACCAAACCAAACCAAACCAACACAGTATATCCCACCAAGAGGTGGGGTCTGTGGGTGGGATGTCAAAGAGTAGAGCGGTGGTTTCCGTGAAGATCACCGATTTGTGCAATGTGTGCAAGTCAAAGGAACTCAAAACTCACCCCATATTCACATATTGCAACAGTTTTCAAAACCACAAGATCATAATTATCCATGTAAGGCACAATAACGATATCGCCAAAGAAATCTGCTTCTTTCTTTAACTCGATGTTCACTTCTTTTCTGGCATGCTGCACAAAACATTAACAGACCAAAATAAAACGACTTGCAGAATCAAAAAACAATAATTTGATATCACGTGTCATTCAAATCTCTCCTTACCAACGCAACAAAGAAACGAGTGACAACATGTGAAGACTTGATGAGACTATGCTGCATCCAAGACTTTCTGACAGCCATCCGTTCAGCAAAATGATTTCCTGCCGAAAGAATCCCAATGAACAGATCGATGGGACCATCTGGAAGCGGTGGGGCCTTCCATTTATTCGACATGTCCAGGTGTCTTTGAGGAGCGAAACTAGGATGTGTCGAGGGTAAAGAAGCAGCAAATACAGCGTTTACATCAATGTCTCCATTCAAAGCCAACCCTGTGGCATCCTCCAACGCAAAACCCTAAGCACATCAAGAAAACTCCGTCAAGAACCATCTACATTTTCTTGAAACTTCAAATAAAGATGTTTTTTTTTACTGTATGCAACTCACGGTTCGATAAGGAAAAGAGGTAATGTGTCTCCCATCAACGTTAACATGATAACCCTCCAATCCTGCGCTAAGAGTTAAGACGAATAGCTTCCCTTCCGCAAAAGGGTAAGGCCAATCAAAAGTAACCTTCTTGGTTCGACCTATGAGCCGGTTCAACCACCAGCTCGATTTCGACTCCTCCGAGTGGACATCATCATCACGGATCCACTTCTCACATTTCACCTGACCATCAACTACAAAACCCAAAGAATTAGCTAAAGAAAATTAACAAAGAAAACAATTCAGCTAAGGATAAATTTAGTGACAAAATGTACGTTAAGAAAAAAAGTTGTTTTCAAAGACAACAAATTGGTCCATTGTTGGCAGTTGAATTAAGTAACTGTCTTTATTTTCATTTTTATGGTGTACTTGGGTTTTTTAATAGGGTTATTTAGTGGTGTATTTGTTCCATTATCTGTTTCATGTTCAACTTTGCTGGTGAATAAAATGGTTTAACTTATTTTGTGTTTTTATTTTTATACTACTAAATTATTGGGAAATTAATTTCTAATCATTAATGAGGAGTCATGGAATCACAAATAACAACCAAGAAAAACAAATTTCAAATGAAATTCAATCAAATCATATATCTAAATGACAAAATATTCTTGCTTTCAATACTTACTATATTCAATGGATTCAATTCGAAACACAAAATAGGAAAAACTAAAAGTATGCGATTGGATTTAAAGTTACCAGTTTCTTCATCAGCTCTGGATTTCCATCCTTCACATCGATGAGCAGATCCCCATTGCATCCTATAACATGTGTTCTGTTCAATCACAGGCTTTCCACTCCAATCCCCTTTCAATCTTGGATTAAAATGCAAAATCCTTGGTGGGTCTTCACCATCAACAGTTTTCAAACCCTGCAACTCCATCATAAACTGTGAAACCATCAAATACTGACCCGATTTCAACAACGAAATCTTCGGGTCTTGATCAGGGTGAGCACCTCTAGGCCTACCCACAAGTGTTATATGTGATCCCAAAGTCATCCCACAAGGAAGCACAATGATGCTTCCTTTTTCTCGAAAAACAGACCCAGATAACGTAATCGAATTAGGGCAAATCTCCCTCGTTTTATTACTCTTTACAGTGCTGTTTTCGGAAGGTGATTTCAGTTTACCAGATTCGAGTTCTTCCCAAAACTTCTTCCCAACTGAAAACGCCTCTTTTGCAGACTTTTGAATCCCTCCAAATCCGTCTTTTGGTTCGCCGTTTAAACTGTTGGTGTCGAAATTCAAGGTTGATAAAGGTTTAAACTCGCGGATTTTTCGAGAATGCCTTGAGCTTGCAGGGGTTTTAGCGACGATTTGAGGGACATTTTGCGGACGAATCGGAGCTTTTTTTTCTTGTAATTCTTCTTCGCTGTCTAGGGCGTAGGATTGTTTGGATAATCCGTCGGTGAAGAAGAAACTAACTGATTCATCTTCTTGACGAACTATTTTGGATACAAATGGGACTTCTAAACCGACCATGAGTAGATACAAAACCCCCAAAACGATCAGAAACTGAATCGATCTTTTTTGTTTTGAAGACATGAACGAGTCTAGTTTAGTCCGCTTCATGAAAGAAATTGACCAAGAAAACGAAGACCCACGAGTCACCAAACCCTAACGGTAATATGATTTTGTTGTAATCATGAAAAAAGACTCGACCCCAGTTGAAATTTTGAAGCCGATTTGCGAAATTTCCGAACTTTGTTTTACTCCAAATTGAAGATGGAAGAGACCCAGAGAAAGAAATGAAAAGGGACGCGTTTTGATGGTGGAGTTTGTAGAGAGAGAAAGTGGAGTGTGTGTTTGTGTGTGTGAGAGAGAGAAAGTTGGGAATGGTGGAGGAAGCTTTAACAGGTCGGTCGACTGCCTGGAACAAACAAAAATTCAATTTGTATTCTCAATCAATCAACAATTCAAATCTAATTCAAAAAGATACCGTTTTAGTTCTTCCTATTTTTATTTAATTTTTTTGCCATTTATTTAAATTTTTATCATTTTAGGAATAATTATTAACCATCATTTTCAAGTGTAATTATGAAAGGAAAGGTTCAATAATGCACCAATTAATCGCTAAGGAACTATGTTAATTGAATGTTGTTAACAAGAAGTAAACGAATTCTTAAATTCAAGAATGACTATTGGTGTTTGTGGATAAAATAAATTGTATTAAAGGCAATAGATGACTTGATTATTTATTTGTTAATGACATCAAAGAAATTGTGCAACATCTATTAATGCATTGTAATGTAAATTACCTGGAGTGGGTGGTGAATCCATGAGATCATTTTCATGAGCTTCTTTAAGATGGAAAAAATGAGAATTTTGAGTTAATATTTTGTTCTAAAAGTTTACTGAAAAGGGTAAAGTTCAAAAAAATCAAACGGACTTTTCTTTTTGGAATTATTAAGTCTTTGGACAAATTTTTGGAACAAATAAATCACTGGACTTTTTAAAACATATTAAATGAATCCTTAGAGGTTACAATTGATTAAGTCACTGAACAAAATTTTGGACAAATGATTAAGTCACTGAACAAATTTTTGGAACAAATAAGTGTGTATGGCATGATGGAGGAGCCGATGGTATAAGGACTTAATCATTCCAAAAAGTTCAATGGCTTATTTGTTCCAAAAATTTGTTGAAGGACTTAATCATTCCAAAAAGAAAAGTCCGTTGGGTTTTTTTGGACTTTTACCTACTTAAAACTATTTTTGAAATGAACAAAGTAGGAGAGAATAGTTTTCTCTCTAAAATCATCTCAAAAATGATTACCAAGTGAAATGACCAATAAAAACTTTGAAAAAAAAATATGTAGAAAAAAAATAATATTTTAATATTATAATCAATGTTCGGGAATCTGTTGGAGAATGGAAATGAATGAATTTTTTTTAAAGATTTTGACTTTTGATTCTCTATTTTTAGAGAAATTTTGGGGAATCTCTTGGAGATGCTCTCAATCCACCCTTGCGACTAAGTAGGAGTGCTCAAAAAATCGACCAACCTATAACAACCCAACCAGAAACAATAAGATAACAAACAAAATCTTAGTATTAACAATAATACTCCATGCCAAAGTGGCCCCAAGCGTATATAAAATTTCAAGGTTTGCAAAAAGTCAACATATTCACAACTGAGATACTTATAATAAATGTCTATGATGACGGTCTTCTATCTCTTCCGCTACATCTTTTCCTTGCCTTTATCTGCCCTTCCTAAATCACGCTTGCCTGAAAAGGTTTTTAGTTTTGAAAGAGCGAGGGTTAGACCATAGGTCTAGTGAGTCCCCTCTAACAGATAAGCAATAATACAACTTTCCAGAAAAATTTAATTCAACAGATTTATAAGCACATAAAGATAAAACACGCTACTGACCACACGACCGTCAAAGACGATGTGTCTAACTCGCGCTGCCTTAATTTTGGGACACACCCCCAATGGCATAAACGGGCCACACTCCCCGGCACGAGTAGGCGGGCCACACTCCCCGACTTAGGTCAAAATCTCCACATAAGATGTATGCATACATTCAAACATCAACAATTTATAACACACTTAAATCATTTAATAATAATCTTGCCATCGCAAATAAATCCAAGTTTAAAATTTAAACTTCACATGCTTTCGTTACCAAAACGTTTAGTTCAGAAAAACTCACCTAACGTTCTTAGCTTAACGCTTTACGGCTAGTTATATAATCCGACCGAAACCTATAAAACAAAGCGTCGCCCGGTGAATTACTAATACCTTCTATTTTAACAAATCCAACTCTAGACCCAAAAAAAAATTCAACGGTCTCCTAATAATTAAGAGAAACCCGACCTGTAAAATCCAAATCTATGCACGATTCAAAAATCCTAAATCCAAAAATGAAATTGGACCAGATCACATCACGTAAGCCCATTACTAAAAATAATTCAAACTAGCTTACATTTAATTTAACTTAGTTAAAACTTGGGCTTCGGCCCAACCATCGTAGCCCTGGGCTTTGGCCCATACACCAGAGCCCGGTGACCGGACCCAAGGGTCGACCGGGGTGGCTTAATCGACCGGGGTCTGCTCCCCCATCGCCCACCGGTGTAAACTAAATCGACCGGAGTCTAAATCTCCAACCAACGACCGGTGTGAACTAATTCGACCGGAGTCTCACCCCCCGGTGACCGGGGCGGCACCTCGAAAACCCATAGTCAAAAAGCGATCGGGGTTCAAACCCCCCGGTGATCGATGTCCAAAAACTAACCATTGTCGACCGGTGTCCAACCCGAGGACCAGACCACCTCATCGACCGGTGCCCTCACCGAACAAACAACACCAGCGAAGGATCGATTCAACAGATACAACAGGGTCACTTTGATTCCATAAATTTATAACTATTCAATCACTTAATCAATATTCAGATGCAAGACCCAATTTCAACGAAATCCCAAATTACATATACCCAACATCGATTCCTAAATATCCCAAATTCAGAAACTCAACCTTCAGATTCAATACACGACCCCAACTCAACCACTATTATTAAATCCTTTATAAATTAAAGAGTTTTAATCACAAGAAAGTTTACCTTCAACCAATTCGATTCAAAGCTTGATGTTCTTGAAGAATCCCTTCTTTCTCGGTCTCTCTCTCTCTCTCTGAAATCGCCCAAGAGCTCTTCTCAAGACTAGCCGCCACACACACACAACCCTAATTTCCTAGGATTAAAACCCCCTTTTCCAACTTTACACAATAGACCCCTCCTTAAGGAGGCTTTTCTACTTTCTTACCCAACTTTTATTGTTTGCTTTAAACCCGGTTATTACAATTAAACACGAAAAAATCAACCCGAGGTAAAGTGACATATAATCGATACAAAATTAGAACAACCCGAATCTATTAGGTTGATATTGGATTCGACCTAAAGTAACCCGACCAACCCGATAATCCGATGAACGTTTTAGTGGTTTTTTTAAATATATTTGTATCTCTTTAATATTCATAAGTTACCAAAAACAACTTGACAACAATGAGCAATGTTGTAACACCCTCAAATTCAGAAATACAACTAATTTAAAATTTTCTAAATACATCGATAAATAATTCATCTACAAACACAATTTAGGATTTGACCTCAATACACACATTCATTCTACACATACAGTCTATAATAAGGACGGGTGCTACTAAACCCAATAATAGTCACTATCTCCAACTGCGGAAGACTTCATCAATCCACTTACTCTCGTGTAAGTCTAATGCTCAAATCCTCCAAGCACTGCTAGAACCAAACCCCAACTAGAACCTGATGCACATGCCGACAAATAAAAAGGTTAGGCATAACGCCTAGTGAGCTCAAGAGTTTTCATTAGAGATAAATAAAGCATTAACTTCAAGAATGTTATTTAAAAATCATGATTTCCGAAATGCAATACATTTGATTTGAATGCAACCAAAAATGGAATACATTAAATCACAAAACAATCTCCTTTCATTATTCACCCTTTTCGTGATTTAAAATCATAAAACGAACGCTTCTTTAAATAAAGCCAAAACCCGAAGCGCACGTAAAACATAACTGACATTAAAATGATCAAACACTGAAAACGTAGATAACTCCAACTTCCAAAACATCCCAATAACTCGAATGAGTTTTGATAACCAAAACCTTAAAACATAGATAAATACCCATACTCAAACGTCTCCGAAAACATGGATTATAAAACTCCATATCCAAAACCACACCTAATGGTGACGGGTAAAACCCGGTTACATGGTACATGACGGAACACAAAGTATGTCACATAATTATGTAAGAAATCAAAACATGTGGGTTACACGTAAAACACCCACCGAGCTCAACTCCTCTGAGTCTATCACTCGAAAACATCAAGTCAACCCCTCTAGGTCTATTCCTGAGAGTTCCAAAACGGGGAACTCTAGCACAAGGGAATTACACCTTACTGCCCATGAGACGTTGCCCGACAGTATAGGTCCACACCTTACTTATCATGGTGACCCGATGCCTATTCCGTGCCAAGTGGCGAACCTAATGTCCAAAACGGGGACGTGGGAACACCGTGCCTATGGATCCATTGCACTAACTAAACCATTACATGACTCAAAACGAATGAACTAACGCGTTTAAAGTATGTAACTCTCAAATAAGATGCAATAAATGCAAATCATAACCATACGCTCTACAATGAGCTATTAAAACGGACAAGTGTCCTCAAAACCCAATAAAATCCAAACCGAGCCGTAAGCTCGACAAACCCAAAGACCCAACGTTGAAAATCATAAAATGAAATCAAATATAAACAACCCGTACTTATATAAACCCATGCTCCAAAACATATGATTAATTCCAACGTACTTTAGATTGGGACATTTCATTTTCCAAGTGAGTTTGCAACATTTATTCTTTCAAAACGTCTCATAGCATAAAACCATGCATTTCTCCAAAACACAAATTGAAACGCATTTATACTCAAAATCTACTTCCATAAAATAAATCATTAAAATACCGAAATACATGATTTATTTATCATAATGCCCAAAATCCCAAAGATGTGTGCTAAATGAGTTTATAAAGTCAAACACCTTTAAAATAACCAACTTATCAGCAGTTAACAAAACTTATGAGCAGTTAGCAAAACTTATCAACAGTTAACAATTTCGTGTAAGACACAAAACCCTTAAAACAAACATTTTGGCATGTACACCATTTTCACAAATCAACTTGAACTCACCTCGCTAGATTTAGGCTAAATCTAGATTTTCCCCCAATTAGAGCTCCTTTGAAGAACACTTGGATTCTCAAGACCCAACTTCCAAAACCTAAATCCATACATATTCAACCACAAATAAACATAATCAACCACAAATAATTGTTTCCCAAACCATATACATGAATACCTCAACTAATACCAAAACCCTAACTTCCATAACTGAAGAGAATAGAAGATTACCTTAACCCAAGCTTGAATTCACCAACCAAAACACTTCTAGTTCACCAAAATGATTACAAACCTTCAATCTATGAAAGGGAGAACAAAGGGTGGATGAAACCCTAGAAAACTTTGGGGAAGAAGATGAATAGTGAGGGATGAGAAGCTTACCACCACAAAATACTCTAGTATACTTCAATAAACTTCCAATCTCTTGCTTGATCCTTGAAAAGCTCTCAAAAACGAAACCGTAGCAATTTGAATCGCCCAAATCGGAGTTGAAATGAGAGAGTTATGGCCAAATGAAGAAAAAACCCATTTTTACGCACTGGAGGGTTTTCGCGACAGTGACTCGCGACAGTGCCCTGTCACAATCGCGAGGCAGGGTCGCGCGAAATGTACCGAAAGTCCTGAACACTGTTTCGGCCGTAACTTCTTCGTTATAGCTCCGTTTTCGCTCCGGAAAGAACCGTTGGACTCGTAATTGAATCCTTCATCCATCTAAACTATAAAATCAAGGATTCAAGCCCAAAATAAAATATCTTATTTTTCCTTAATATATCGGTTTCGGTATTAACTTGAAATGATACATTTCGAAGAATCGGGGTGTTACAAATGTAATTCATAAGAGGACATTATTGAATAGTTATATGTAATTCCTAAATATTTGATGAACTCATATACAATCTTGAATAATTTATTGTATTTCAAAGGTATGTTTCTCTATATCTATGTTTTCATTGTTGTTTTTACTTTGTTTAAACACAACCCGAACGGGCAGGGTTGGGTTGGTATGCACTTTTGTTTGTGTTGGATTGGGTTGAAAATTTTGAAACCGCCAACATTAGGTTAGGTTGTTTATACGCCTTCAACCCGATCAACCTAACCCGTGAGCACCCCTACTACCAAGAGTATAGAAAGCCTATAAGTATGAAAATCTCTAAAATAATTTACATTCAACTCTAGTAGCTTTTTATTTTAAAGATAACAAAATTAATTATATTATTAAGATATTTAATAAAATATTTTTTCTCTTTTCTAAACATTTAGGTCCCGTTTGGTTTGCGGGAATGAATTGGATATGAAAGGATTTGCATTTCAAATCCATTCCAATCATGCGTTTGGGTTGTAGGAATGGAATGTATTGACCGAATTTGAAATCCTTTAACTTTTTTAAAATCCATTTTATGATGGATTTGGAATTCCTTTGTAATGAGCCGAGATTTCAAATCCAAATCTTAGACCTGACAAAAAATGACACGACACGCTAACCCGACACGAACTCGACACGAAATAAACGGGTTTGGGTAATACATTTCAACCCGTTTAAGTAAACGGGTTGACACGACACGATACGAAAAATAAACGGGTAAGGTCAGGGTCAAAAATTTCAACTCGAAAATGACCCGAATAACCCGTTTATATATATATTATAAGTTTTCTTTTTAATGTTTTGAATTTTTAATGTTTTACATTTGGTTATAACTTATAAGTTTGAACAATAAAATTTGGATTTCTAATGTTTTCATTTGAATTTTGGATTTGTACTTTTTTGTGAATTTTCGATTTTTAATTTTTTGTTTTATAAATGTTAAACGGGTTAGGCGGGTTGTGTCGGGTTAGGATTGAGATTTTCTGACCCGTTTATTAAACGAGTCGGGTTAGGGTTAGACAATCTCAAGCCGTTTAACTTTGAAACCGACACGACACGACACGTTTGCCAGGTCTACCAAATCTTGATGGATTTGATAACTCGCTTCAGACTTCAATTGACTTTCACTCCAAATCCTATAAACCAAACACATGAAGGGATTCCAAATCCCTTCAAATCCAAATCCTTAGGTGGCGTTTGGTTCGCTGGATTCCGCCGGAATCTGATGGAATTGAAATGGTCAATTCCATTGACCAAATTCCATCCTGCTGTTTGGTTACCAATAGAATGGAATTGAATTCCATGAATTCCTTTAATCATGGATTTGGTCATTCCTTCTTAAAATGGATGGAGTTGAATTCCATTCCATCAGATTTTCTCAAAATGATACAAATACCCTCCTTACCTTTTCTAAAAACCCTAGCCGCTTCTAAAAACCCTCTCTCTCTATCTCTCCTCTCTTTCTCTCCTCTCTTCTCTCTCCCCTCTCTCCTCTCTCTCTCCTCTCCTTCCCCTCTCTATTCTCTCTCTCCCCTCTCTCTCTCTCTCTATCTCTCTCCTCTCCCTCCTCTCTATCTCTCTCCTATCTTTATCTCTCTCCTCTCTCTCTCTCTCCTCTCTCCCCCCTCTCTCTCCTCTCTCTCGGCATTTAAAAAATAAAAATAAAAGAAAGGGTATTTTTGTCATTTTTCATAATTCCATTCCAATTCCTTTGCAAACCAAACAGACAGATTCCAATTCATTTGACTGATTACATTCCATTCCTGCCAACCAAACACTTGGTCAAACCTGATAACATTCCATTCAAATTCCTTAGACAGATTCCATTCCTTCAGAAATCATTCTGCGAACCAAACGCCCCCTTACATGAAATCCAATCCATTTCAATACATTCCCGCAAACCAAACGCGCCCTTAATGTTTAAAGATTTTTAACCCCCTCTTTCTCTATTTTTTTTCTATTTTAACATATATTATAAGTTATAACTAGCACTGGCAATGGGTAAAGATAAATTCGTTATCCGTTATATTTTGACCCGTTGGATAAGGGTATATATTAAAAAAATTATCAATTTATCCTATTATCCATTACCCGGCGTTTTAATGGGCAGAGCATGGACAAACAATTTTCCGTTATCCATTACTCGTTACAGATATATATATATATATATATATATATATATATATATAGAGTTAAATATTAATATATATATATATACACACACATAATTATACTACGTTAAATATTAATATTTTTCTTTTTAATGTTATCATATATGTCGTAAATTAATGTATAATTTAATTGTACTTTTTTATATTTATAGAATAAAAGAGTTCACAATGATTAAATAAGAAACAAAAACCGGGTCGGAAAAAAAAAAGTGTTGTCTTACAATCTTTTTATTGTTATTAAAATAGTATACTATAATAGTGTAATTATTATTTAAAGTACTATTGAAATGTAACTATATTTAGATATAAAATAATTAGGGTATTTAATTAAAATACCCGTATTACAATCATATTTTACCAAAATGTCCAAAATCTCTTCATTTTTGTCAAAATACCCATTAAGGCCGGGATTGGGAGCCGGGATTTGAGATATCTCGGAGTTATCAATTTTTTTTAGAAATAGCGGGGTTACCCCGGGATTTAAGGGGATATCCCGGGGTTGGGATAAAAAAATTTAATTGAATTTAATAGAGGCCGGGATAGGCAGGTGGGTAACTCGATTTTATAGGATTTTAATATATATATTTACATTTTATACCCCTAAAATTATTTAGTTAGTTTACTTTATACCTTTTATTTTTCTATTTTTCATTTTACACTTTCACCATATCAACACATATAATCGTATATTAACTATAATATGTTAAAAAAATACGTTTTAATTTTAACAAGTTACACCATTATGACCGTCTTGTCGATACCTTCGAAATGAGCCCGATGTTAATTAAATAAGAAACAAAAACGGGGTCGAAAAATAAATACAAAAAAAAAAGTGGTGTCTTACAATCTTTTTATTGTTATTAAAATAGTATACTATAATAGTGTAATTATTATTTAAAGTACTATTGAAATGTAACTATATTTAGATATAAAATAATTACTATATTTATGAACTTATGAGTTATTTGTATATTTGAGGTTTAAAAATATTATTTGTATTTGAAAATAAAAATTTGTTCGCTAATTTAATGTGTATGTTAGGATATGGATAAGAGTTATATGATATGGATAATTATTCATTTCGTTACCTGCTACTTTAAATGAATAAGGTAACGAAACCCTAACCATATTCTACCCGTTGTCAGCCCTAACTATAATGTACCTATTGGAGCAAAAATATCCCTAAAATCTTCAAAATTCCTATTGTAGCATAGTTGTTGGAGATGCTTTAAGATTGTTCATAAATTTTTAATTAGACCGAAACCAAAAGAATGTAAAATAACGGAATGGAAATGAACTGATGGTTCAATACTGATCCAAATATATATATATATATATATATTGTAGTTTGATCTGTAAGCTTAAGGTAGGACGAAGAGTTTTATTCATTCTTGGTTATAATCGATCCTACCACTTGAAGTGTATATCTAGCATTATAAGACACCTATCATAAAATATCAAAACCACAAGGCTTGTGGTGTAGCGGTAATCACCTGGGGAGTTCATAACGCTCAACCCGGGTTCGATTTCCTGCATTCGCAACTTTGTGGCCACTGGGTTTAACCTCAGGGCTGCATGCTTTCGCAGTCGGTTTCTTTGCCAATGGATTAGTCTGAGCCAAAGGCCCAGGATACCCTTTCCCAAAAAAAATATCAATATAATTTTATTAATTTCTTACATAAACATGTTTGACAGCATCATATATATACAAAGGAATACTAACCGATTTTCAAGTATTATCAAGATTTTAAAAAATAAAAACTAATACAAAGTGTTAATTAATTTATTTATTTTTCAACTTATTTAAGATAAACATGTGTTATCATTAAAACAAAATAAAAAATAATAATTTCAAGATTAATGGGTAAATTGGAAGGAAAATAGTAGTAGTTGTCTTTGTTATTCTCTTGTTGAGGTATTGAGTTCAATATTTTCAATTGCATATATTTTGCCTTTTTTTAAGTAACTAGAATTTATAACGTGAAAACTAGAATTTTGTTGCAAACAAGAATCAAACCTAAGGGTGCTCAAAAACCCGATCAACCCAACCCAACGCGAAATAATTCAAACCGAAGCAACCCGATGTCTAATCGAGTTGTAAAATCTTCAAACCGTAGGTATTGGGTTGATATCGGGTTACTTTTATTTGAACCCAACCCAACCCGATGAACCCGATTCTTTTACACTTATGGCACCATTTTGCTTCCCGTCGATTGTCGAAACTCTTATTCGCAGGTTGAAACTTCGGCTTCTTGAACGAACTTGGCGGGCTTTCCCACCTCCTCTCCTCCACGATCCTTGCCTTCTCGGCATTTGTCTTACGCAAAAAGTCTCTCCGTCACCTTATCTTCTTCAATAGTTTCTCGGAGGTTGGAGGCTTTGGAATTGCGGACCATTTGGATCATGTCCACAGGTAAGCCTTTCAGGTACGCTTTTATCTTATCCTTCTCAGTCGGGGCCACATGCCCCACCAAATCAAGCTTCTCCATAAAAAGTCTAGTATACTCTTTCACCGACAAATCACCCTTCTTAATCGACCAGAATTCTTCCTCTATTGCGTCCAACTCTCATTCATTGCAGTATTCCTCTAGAATTTTCTTCTTGAACTCTGTCCACGACATTTTGGCCAACACCGATTCTTCAATGGTTGAGGTGATGACATTTCACCAAGTCAAGGTCGCACCCCGTAGCAACTGAGACCCATACTTCACCTTTTGGCGTTCTTCACAATCGCTAGATCTGAAATCTTGCTCGATCTCTATAAGTCAACTCATGCACTTCGCGAGCTCATCGGACCTGGCGAACTCCGGTGGTTTGCAGCAAAGAAACGACTTGTAAGAACATCCTCTCTCCGGTTGTCTTGTTTCCAAAGTTACTAATCCATCAGTGCGGATCTCTCCTCCGGTACCCCCAGAACCTGCTATGACGATGTTTTCTTCAATTGTTTCGTGCCGACGTTGATTCCCTTCACGGTCCTGTAGTAGCTTCATGAACAGTTCTTGTTGTTTTGCCATGGTCTCGTTCATGTCTCTCATCATGTCCATCATTTGAGTCTGAGGGGTTACCTCAGTCATGATCAGATCGGCAGTGGTAATGATGGTTCTTGGAATCTGTTCCACCCTTCCGGCAAGCATAGGTGGAATCAGAGGTCCATCCGTCATAGTAGCATTTGGTCTGTCGGTCGTGGATTCGTTTACCGCTTGACCCTCTGGCGATGACTGAAGATGACTCCGAGTATTTACCATTCTCGTCTGTCATAAATCAAAAGAGGGTGAGAGAGGGCTACACAAGATTATACACGCGAAACGTACTAATAAAACTTATCAGTCATCATAATCGTAGTAATTCAAGCATGTTCATGTAACCATATATTCATAATAGCAGTAGCTAATTGAAATTATGAACATAAAATACATAAAAAGTCTCGTTACCACTTTTATAACTCTCAACAAGGTGGTTTCCGTTGACTTCTAAGAATGTCTCATCTTAGAATTTCTACCCCAATCTCACACTTAATTGCCTAAAAGACTCAGTTTAAGTCTAGGCATCTAGATCCCATACCTAGTTCGCTTAAACTAGAGCTCTGATACCAACTTGTAACGCCCTAAAATTTCGACGAATAAAAATTCTAAAATTTGGCAATATAACGTCTAAAATACGAAGATCCAATTACCCTGTAAATATAAACTTCCAACAAGATAAATCCAAAATATGAACAACTAAAGACCCACGTAAAGATGGGTTGGTTTGCAACATAAAGTTTGCTAACGATGGGATAATAAAGTTACAACAACCTACTTAATCTAGAATAAATTCCAAACTAGATTAAAATGGGTGTTGCAATTTCTCTATAATATCTCTTCACAAAATCCCCAAAAGACCGGCACTTCGGAACTCCTACATGCCCGGTTGACAAGCCTGACAGCCTAATCTCCATCACGAGGAGGATCTGTGAGGAAACAACAACCACAACAAGTGTTAGGATGAAGCCTAGTGAGATCTCATAAGAATATAAATCACAAACAAGATATTATAAAACGATAGTCATGTTACCGAACTCCTTTGCCTCACAAGTAAGTAAGTTCCCCGAAATCAGATTCTCAAAACCTGAATATAAATATACACGAGATACCTTTTGAATTACAGGGGAGACCCGTTTCCATCGGGGTGACGTTTACACGAAAGTGGGGTCACACGCGATGGTAATGGATTACACCTCATGCCCCGATCTTAGTTCCCATGCCATAACGACATCACAACCTCAGACCGTATTTACTGCCTACTCCGTTGAGTTACACCTCAAGGTCTTACGGACATTATTGCCTATCCATATCTAGACGAGTTACACCTCAAGGATACAATATCCCTTATTGCCTACTCGCTAGTAACACACCATGATTATTACAAGGTCCATACATTAAGATACTACCTCCTCGTGCACAAGGGGTAGTAATCACATTCTTATCAGGTGATCAACATTCGATAACAATTATAACATCACCATCACTTCTTCTTTACATGCAAAATAGGTATTTTCTTACTTCTCAAGATTTCACATTCTTCATAATTCCATACATGTCGGCACAACCATTTATCATCCTTACATCGTCTCTTCATAAAGTTATCAACAGTTGGATTAAAATCATGGCAATAGAAATTTCCTCTTGGACTCAACATATAAGCATGAAATCAAGAATATATAACCCATGTAATTACCACATAAGAGAGTATTAAAGTTTACTAGACATACTCATCATTTTTCCTTTAGGGTTCATAAAGTTGAGAATTTCACAAGTTAGGTCACAAAACATCAAACAAATAACACATAGGAATAATGTAGGTTAATCCATAGTAATAAGTAAGTACTTGAGTATTTGAGAAAGAATAACTCACAAACTAGGGTTTGTAAGAAAACCCTAAAAATGGTGATGAAGTCTTGAGGTTGAAGATGGAGAAGGAAGGATGGTAGATTCTTGAACCCTAGTCTTCCAAAACTCCAAATGATAGACTCAAACTTGAAGATTTGAAGAGGATTGAGTATGATATAGCCTTAGGTCGGAATTTATGAAGGGAGAGGAGAAGAGAGCGTTCTTGGAAGTAATAATAGGAGTAAATGCGAAATGGGGGCCGATTTCCCCTTTTTAGTCAATCAGATGGCCCCGCGCGGGTTCCCACGCCGCGTACTGGACCCGCGGGTAGGCAGTGCTCCGCGCGGCTAGTGGCGCGGTTTAAGTTGCGCCATAACCCGCGCGGTGCCCTGTGGTTCCTCAATTCAACATTTTTCCAACTTTAAGAATTAACCCACAATAGACCCGATTTCGAGGCACGGATAAAAGCAAATACTAAACAACAACCAAAACATAGATTAAGTTAATAATTACTTACACCGAAATCGGGGTATTACAACTCACTTCAGACTTCAATTGACTTTCACTCCAAATCCTACAAACCAAACACATGAAGGGATTCCAAATCCCCTCAAACCCAAATCCCTCCAAATCCAAATCCTTACATGAAATCCAATCCATTCCCACAAACCAAACGCGCCCTTAATGTCAATCTATCCAATTGGTAAGGATGAATTATATAATATTTCTCCCTTTTAAATATGGAGTTTTAAAGATTTCTTTAAATTTAAAGATTTTTAACCCCCTCTTTCTCTATCTTCTTTTTTTCTATTTTAACATATATTATAAGTTATAACTAGCACTGACAATGGGTAAAGATAAATTCCTTACCCATTATGTTTTGACCCGTTGGATAATGGTATATATTAAAAAAATTATCAATTTATCCTATTATCCATTACCCGGCGTTTTAATGGGTAGGGCATGGATAAACAGTTTTTCGTTATCCATTACTCGTTACAGATATATATATATATATATATACACACACACACATAATTATACTACGTTAAATATTAATATTTTTCTTTTTAATGTTATCATATATGTCGTAAATTAATGTATAATTTAATTGTACTTTTTTATATTTATAGAATAAAAGAGTTCATAATGATTAAATAAGAAACAAAAACGGGGTCGAAAAATTAAAAAAAAAAGTGTTGTCTTACAATCTTTTTATTGTTATTAAAATAGTATACTATAATAGTGTAATTATTATTTAAAGTACTATTGAAATGTAATTATATTTAGATATAAAATAATTACTATATTTATGAACTTCTTATGAGTTATTTGTATATTTGAGGTTTAACAATATTATTTGTATTTGAAAATAAAAATGTGTTCGCTAATTTAATGGGTATGTTAGGATATGGATAAGAGTTCAATGATATGGATAATTATTCGTTTCGTTACCTGCTACTTTAAATGAATAAGGTAACGAAACCCTAACCATATTCTACCCGTTGTCAGCCCTAACTATAATGTACCTATTGGAGCAAAAACATCCCTAAAATCTTCAAAATTCCTATTGTAGCATAGTTGTTGGAGATGCTTTAAGATTGTTCATAAATTTTTAATTAGACCGAAACCAAAAGAATGTAAAATAACGGAATGGAAATGAACTGATGGTTCAATACTGATCCAAATATATATATATATATATATATATATATATATATATATATATATTGTAGTTTGATCTGTAAGCTTAAGGTAGGACGAAGAGTTTTATTCATTCTTGGTTATAATCGATCCTACCACTTGAAGTGTATATCTAGCATTATAAGACACCTATCATAAAATATCAAAACCACAAGGCTTGTGGTGTAGCGGTAATCACTTGGGGAGTTCATAACGCTCAATCCGGGTTCGATTCCCTGCATTCGCAACTTTGTAGCCACTGGGTTTAACCTCAGGGCTGCATGCTTTCGCAGTCGGTTTCTTTGCCAAGGGATTAGTCTGAGCCAAAGGCCCAAGATACCCTTTCCCAAAAAAAAATATCAATATTTTGTTGGTTCTAAACAATGCTTAAGATATCCCAATTAGTTGTTGGTTGGTACTAACAATTCAACGGTTCTTGTTCTTTTCATATTCTGTTACTATTATATATTGATGTTCTATTTTTTATTATTACAAAAATAATAATCGCTTAACTATCAATTTAGCCTTTTATTTATGATGTTAACATTTCAAGTAAGATGCAAATTACTATTGTTTTTTGAATATTTAATACAAATACGTTTTATGATGATCGGCATAATAAATCTTTTCATGGCACTTTAATAACTTTTTTGATGAACGAAGTAAAAAACAAAAACAAACAAACAATTTTGGGATGAAATTTTATCGAAGCACTTTGCTTAAAAAAAAACAAAATAAAATTGTTCAGTTGTATTTTCAGTATAAAAATATAACTTTTATTTTTTTCTCAAATTACAATGTCTAAAATAAAATTTAACTAAAAAATAGAACTTAAAACGTTGTAAATTGAGATATTTTGTGTCAGGATTAGTTAAAATCATGCATTTTTAATGTAAAAAGTAAGTTCTAATGTTGATATGTAAAAAGGAAAATAGTAGATAAGAATACATTTAGCAATATATAAGAACACATTTAACTTAGGGGTGTCAAAAATAATCGAAACCGAATAACCCATCCGAACCGAATGAAATTTGGGTTAAACGGTTTCGGTTTATTCGGTTTTCGGGTTAAACGGTTCGGTTAACCGAATAAGGATTCTTATTCGGTTCGGTTTTCGGTTAATTTTTTCCTAATTCGGTTAAATCGAATAACCCGAATAACACATTCTACTAATATTTTATATATTGCATGTTTATAAAAAATAAACCTAAGACATGTTATACTATTATTATTTTACATATTTTATTGATATATATATATATATATTTTTATTGATAATGTTTTATTATTAGATTACATTTTTTGCTTGAATTACATCGTCGCATGAAGAAAAATAATGTCATATGGTAGAAATAAGTTTTGATAGATTGTGTATTTTATTTAATATAAGTCAGTTGTTGAGTATGAATGTATGATACAATTATATATTATAAGCAACGAACACTTGATTTGAAAAAATTATTTGAGCAAATGTTCAACGAAAACATATAAATCCTTATTCGGTTTAACCGGTTACCGAACCGAATAAACCGAAACCGATTAAACCGAACCTTATTTGGTTTGGTTATTGGTTAGTTTTTAAAAAGCTTGAAAACCGATTAAACCGAACCGAATAAACTGAAAACCGATTTAACCAACCGAATCACCTTTATGAATTTTGTATTGTTATCGGATTAGTTTTATGGTGCAACTAGTCACACGATCTCTTACAAAATGAAAAACAAATTGAAGTTTTTTTTATTTATGGTTTTTGAAAAAACAAAAATCGGAATACTAACGTTGTAAGATATGCATGAATTTGTAGTACATTTTGTCTTTTTTAATTATAAATTTATGCTAGTGCAATTATGTACCGAATTCAATACAATTAAAATATAACATTATAACCCAAATGAAATTTAATACTTAAAGCTCAACTCAAATTCACAAAGGTAATAGATGTCTACAACTGAGATAATCTATATCTACCGGAACTTCGAGGTTCCACCAAGACTCTTTTATGGCATCACCTCCCTTCTTTCCCTTGGACGAACTTCTAACTAAACCTTTACCTGAAAATGATTTTAGTTTTTGAAAAGCGAGGGTTAGACCATGAGGTCTAGTGAGTTCCCTCTAGAAACAACTTTCGTGCCACAAATAACATTTAAACAATTTATAAGCATTTATAAACAATTCACGACTTTAAAACATTAAACGCATGAACGACATATGGAGATGGCACCCACTAAGGTCACACACACATGTAACAACGTGTCTGGCTCACACTACTTTTAACTGGGACACACCCCCCATTGGCATAAACGGGACCCCCCCCCCCCCCCCGGTATGAGCATTTGCGGGACACACCCCCGACTTAAGCTATAACATGCCTACTTTCAAAATGTATGCATACATATCTTATCACATTTTAAATCAATATAAAACATGCAATTTCATGAACATCCCATGCGTTAAAATTCATACGTCGACAACATTTTCAGTTAGAAAGACTCACCTGACGTTCTTGCCCGATTCTTTCTCACTTAAGCCTTTGGTCCTTACACCGGACACCTACGATTTACCAATCACATAAGAGTGGTAAGTCGCTTGATTAACTCCGCCAAGATTCTCAATTATCCCTTAAAAGACCCTCTGAACCCACCTCGAACCTAGCACAAAAGGACTAGTGCATAATCTTCAAAATAAAGTCAACATTGTCCTGAAATTAGTTCTCGAAATAGCCCTCAACCGGGTTCCGCTCGACTGGGTCTCCAACTTGCCCGGATTGAGTCCTTGCCCGGATTCTCGTCCGGGTTCCCGACTGTCGGGACTTACCGTCCGAGTTCCTGTCTCTCGGGAATGTCGTCCGGGTTCCCATCTGTCGGGAATGCCCGTCCGGTTCCTGTCTCCCGGGAATTCCGTCTAGGTTTCCCATCTCCCGAGATTCCCGTTCGTTCCCCCCTTACCCGGGTTCTACCCACTCCCGTCCGGATTTCAGCCATGTCCGGGTATCTCCTACTCGGATTTAGGCGATTCCCGGGCACAAGGTTTATATCGAACAATGTATTTCCAGAAATCTCACTCAAACCATCTTAACCTATTCCAAAAATTGGTTTTAAGCCTCTACATTGTAACACCCTCAAATTTGGAAAGAGCAACTAATTTTAAATTTTCAATAATACATCAAATGAAGGATAAAATATCTTTCTACAGATCAATACCTGAAATACCTCCAATAAAGTTCTAGGTTTAACCTCAACAAATACTAAAATCAAGTCTTATATAAAGACTAAATAAAGGTCGGGTGTTACTAAACCCATCAACAATTGCTATCTCCAAATGTGTGGGAGACATCACCCATTAGCTATATTCTTCTCATGCATCTAACTAGCACTTCACTCTTCACGGTGTCGCTAGAACCACTCCCATCAATGACCTGATGCACATGCCGACAAATAAAAATGTTAGGCTTGACGCCTAGTAAGTTCAAGAGTTTTCATTATTTTAACAAAACGGTAACTGAAGGAATGTTATTTAAATCGCAATTTTTAAGATAAAATGTATTAAATATGAAAGCAATCCCTTCCCCAAAACCCACCATTTTCGTAATGAAATCCCACTACAAAACATTCTTTCAAAAACGCATTCAAACCCAATAAACACTCAACGTGAATAAAGGTTAACATTTAAATATTGGGAACACGGATGATTTCTATCATCCATAACATCCAAAATATGGATAAGGTTCAATACGTTAAAACCCAAAATCATGGATAGGAATCCATATACAAAACGTCACCGAAAACATGGGTAATACTCAAAACCCAAAGCAACACCTTTCGGTGACGGGGGTGACCCGATTCCATTGAATATGACGGAACACAAAAGTAAGTCACATATACATGTTCAAGAGCCCCACTACGAATCAATAGTCATTCCATTAATTCTAGATTTCGCTCATTCACAAGAAATTATAATTAATGGCCGTTGTCCGACGTTGAAGTCCACAACTATTACCCATCTTGACCCCATACCTATTTCTTGGTAAATTACGGTAATTACAATTATTGGTCATTGGTCGTTGCCCGACTTTAAAGTCCACAACTATTACCCATTAAGACCCTATGCCTATTCCACGTTTTAAACGAGGATATTCATCCCACTCAAACCGACTTCTATGCCTTTGGATCCATTGGATTACAGTCTAAAACATTACATGACTCCAAATGAATGACTAAAGCACTCAAAACATGTAACTCTCAAATATGATGCAATATATGCATATCATAACCAAATCTCTACATTGAGCAATTAAAACCGAACAAATGTCTTCAAGACTCTTTTAAGTCAAAACCGAGCCAAAATGCTCAAAACTCAATTGACCATCAAATAAAGGTCCTCAAATAATAATATGTATTTAATCAATGTTTATGTAGACACATATCTCAAGATATGATTAACCCAAAACTCAGCATTGGTTGAGACAAACCATTTTCCAAATGAACTCTTACCCTTATGTTTCCAAAATATCTCATAACACTATAACGTGCATTTTCCAAATGGTAAAACCAAATACACCAAAAATATATAAACCATCAAATAGACTCCATTTGTACAATAAATCACCAAAAGAACACATTCTTTAGGTTTACTCATTAAAACATTCAAAACCCCGAAGATAAGCATTTTACAAGATTTACCAACCTAAATTTACAGAATATGAAAACTTTGTCAAATACTCAACACATTGATAAATACCAAGTAGACACATTATTACTTCAAAATACACATTTTGGCATGTATATAGTTTTCACAAAGCAACTTGAACTCACCTTGCTAGATTTAAGTTAAATCTAGATTTTCCCCAATTTGAGCTCTTTTGAAGAAACTTGAATCCACAAGCAATTCCTCCAAACCCTAGATTCACAAGTTTTCCAAACATAAATATACATATCCAATCACTTAGAATCATTCCCCAAACGTCTTATATGAAAATCTCCATTTTGACCAAAACACTAGTTTTGACATAACTTCCCAAAATCATCTAAACCAAAATTTGAGAAACATAAACACTAGGAAGTCATAAATGGATAATTTATAACTCATAATAAAGTTTATAAACTAGGAGTATGAACTCACCACATAGGTTTTGGTGAAAACCTAGAAAACCCCAAATTTCTTGAAGATGGAGGTAATGATGATGAGCTCTTGAACTTTGCTTCCACTCCAACACCAAACACTCTTGGATATTCCAAAAACTAACAATATATACTTGAAAATATCTCAAATACTAAACCATAGCAAAACGAATCGTCAAAATCGGAGCTACGATGAGAGAGATATGACCAAGTGAAGAAAGAGGCTCAAAATCGATTTTATGCACTGCACCCCGACCGCGATTGTGACAACGCATGGCAAGGTCGCCCAGAGTGTACAAAAAATCATTTTTACCCCTTGGAGACCATGACATGCCATAGTGCCACTGGCACAGTCGCCAGACACAATAGTCTGGCCCGTACTGCGAGTTTTTCGACCGTTTCCCGACCATTTTCCCAGCCGTTCCTCGATCGTTCTCCCGGCTATTCCTTGACCGTTCTCTCGAAACATTTGATGTTATTATGCCAGTTATCGTTCCATTGCATAATTTCATGGCACATTCGTTGGGACGACCGAACACTCGGTAACACTGGTGCTATTGTGACATATGTCACAACCACATGTCACTATAGCCGATACGACCATACTCTTAGTATCATTGGTGTTATTGTGATAAGTGTCACAACCACATGGCACTATAGCCTAGACGACCATACTCTCAGTACCATTGGTTCTATTGTGATCAGTGTCACAACCACATGGCACTATAACCGAGACGACCATACTCAGTACCATTGGTGCTATTGTGACAAGTGTCACAACCACATGGCACTATAGCCATACTCCATATGTGGTTCTTCCTTTACCGATTCACCTAGTTCAACATTTTTCTTCAATTGGGATAAAAATCTGAATGTTACAATCCTCCCAACCTTATAAAATATTTCGTCCTGGAAATCTAGTTCATACATAACACATTTTAACACTACATAATACTGAGCACCAGTCTGATAATTATCTTGTCATCTACTCATCCCAAAAGGGTAACATTCTAATGATATAAACCTTAAACAACATCATTTTCACAAAACGACCACTTCCCTTTACAAGGATGTGTCTCTAACCTATTTCAACCTTAACAGAAACTTGATAAGTTCTTGTCAAAACTGTCATGTCGATTTTCATGTTGACCTTCCATCTAATATCTACTTCGGTACGTCACACACTCACACGCATACCAGAGTGAACATCGAACATTGTTTGAGTAATTTCTAGCCATATGATCTCAGTTGCCTCCCAACCTTAGGTGACACGTACTACCTCATGGGCAGCTTGTGACCTCGACTTATCACTGACTAATTCGCCCCAGCTCAACACGATTCTGAATCCGTATTCCAATGATCAACACCAAATCCAAAGAATTCCCAATATTACTTAATAATTCACCCTCGTTATTGGCAGAGCCTTACCTCCAAGGACGTGCCATTATGATATCCTGGGAGTCGGTTTATTCAAAATCGACTATGGCGCAACTCCCAACTATACTCAAACATCCAACATTCAGTCGATAAAATCTTTACCACGTCAAGAAAATCTTACTCATTGATACTTAATTACTAACATCTAATCTCTTTAAAGCTCCACCACTGTGAGGCTAACATTTCTTACGATCCAACGGGAGTACTTCCAAATATTCCAAAGAGCATTGACCTCAAAGGAACGAGTCAACACCTAAAAATCAAAATGGCCACACTGCGAACGTGGGTATGTCAAGAAGTATTTCACTCCTGGTTGCAGTGAGTCGATCCCTAATGAAGACTTAAAGTTGACACCCGATATGGAAATAAAACCCCAAACCTTACAGTTTTAATAAACGAACTATCACATTTCCTTTATTCACGAAGGCTCATTAAGCGGGCACATCACCAACACATAACATGTCGTCGAACAAACAACCCATCAATTCAAACCCAACCATACGCGTTATCAAGATGAGAAATCATATGTCATTGATGATTCAAGATGTTACAAAACTCACTTTCTCTCACTACATTCTCTCTCTAGAATAATATTCAATCTCCTCTTCTCTCATATGCACCGTGTAGTATCTTAAGAAGAATACAAAGACAAAATCTATTTATACCCACAACAATTACAAGGAAACAAATACAATACATTGACTTTGACTTTATTACACAATGACTTTGACTTTTAATGAGAGTTGACTTTCCAGCTTTGACTTCTTGAATCTTTGACCTTTAGTCTTCATGATCTTGTATCCAACATATTTCTGCTCTAACAATCTCCCCCTTTGGATTCAAGATCATCTTTGAACGATTTAGCAAATCAATCTCCCCCTTTGGTTTAATCTGGACAATCTCTTCCTTTTGTTTAACTTTATTCTTCCCTGTCTCTGAACAAAACTAACAATCTCTCCAAAATATGATAGAAATGATCTTCAATAATCTCCCAAAATTATCACAAGACTCTTTTAGACTTCAGAAAGAAATTATCTTCAGATTTCGCTCGACTTGCTTCAACAAATAATCTTCAAAGAAAATTTCAGTAAAAATCAGCACATCTTCAAACATCTTTGACTTTGCTTGAACAATCTTTCAAACTTTCAAACTTTGAACTTTATCTTCTGCAACTCTTTAACTTTTGTTCTTCAAACAATTCTCTAACTTTGGAATTTCTGACATGGACATTTCTTTAAATCATCTCCCCCTTTTTGATGAATAGAGCATCTATAACATCAAAACTTTCTCCAAGAAATGTCTCTGAAATTCTATCTGACCACTGATCTTTGATAATGAGCCTTTGATTCGTTGCCAATTCGAACAATGTATTCATCCAGATCTTTGCAAATCTAGACAAAATAAGAATGTAACACCTTAATCAACAAATGAATCAGTTAATGCGCCTGTCAGTAACACGAAGTTACTGTGTGTAACAGATACACATAGAAAATGAGCTTTTTGATGTTCACTCCCCCAGGGCTTCCATCCAATCATCGAAACACCACAAAGGCAATATGAATGTTATGACAAGAAAACAAATTCCTTGTGTGTTCGTGCAAGTGTAGAAAGAATTAAGCATATGATGATTGCTTTTAATAAGGCTCAACATTGTGTAAACCACTGAGACAACAGTAGATAAACACAGACTCAATGTGCATGATTGAAGTACGAAGGTGGGGCATACTTCCTTTTTTTTCAATATCCAGATTTTCCAAATATGGGATAATACATAAATCTAATACCTCAATTATTCATACGTGAACCTACTCATAAGGCGAACTCCATAATTCAAAACTGGCCACAAGTCGGATCATTTGATGCTTCAATTCCCAAGGACTTCTTTAGTCCCTAATTACAACTCCTTTCACGATAGGGGTTTAAATCTATAACTCTAATGAGTTCAAGGTTTTTCAAACTACTATGCCAATTTGAAATTTTATCAGACTTTCAAACACAAAAGCTTTATAAAAATTAATCATACGTGTAAAAATCCGCTACCATTTACTTGATAGTTGTGCAAAGTGGTCACAAACGCCACACACATAAAACCATTTAAAAAAGCATTTGATCATTACTCACGCTAATAATGACAATAACAAAAGAGGCACAAGAACTTTTCAAATAGACCACTATGGTCCTAACATGCATCAATCTATGTCGTGCACGTAAATAATTTTCTACACTAAAACAATGTGCAAAAAATGTTTGTACAAACTCCAAAAGAGGAATTTCACAATTTCAAGCTCCAAATTCTCTCTTTTAACCATAAAATGACATGGAATAAAATTTCCAACAAAACCCACATACATCATTTTATTTCCCAAACTTAATAAAACGATAAGTGCTTACGATTTGGTCAAACATAAAATAATTTAGATCGACTTCAAACTTTAAGCCGCACGGATAAAATGCTCTTTGTCCCAAAATGGTGACTATAATGTCATGCATACCAGTAAATCAATATAATGCATTACGTGTGATAATAACAGTAAAATCAACAACCGAAGGATGTTCAAAGCAAAAGTTCAACACAAACCATCATAAATACTTCATATGCTTACTCACACCAAAAGTATAAATCAATTCAAATACTAAGTAGTGTGCAATGAAATGTACTTGTATAAAACTCAAAAGAGAAATTACAAGATATTGAAACTTCCAAAAATAACATATGGGACAACATCCACCAACAAAACTCTCATAAAATAAGTTTCTCAATAACCCATAAACCAACACACACAATGAATCTAGCCTATGCATTTCAACGTTCGTTCATGCGTTGCAAGATATCATAAAATAATACTCCATAAAACTCAACAAAACTCACACGGAATAAAAATTTCAATAAAACTCAAACACCAAAACATGGAAATAACTTTTTCTTTAAAACCTTAA
This sequence comes from Arctium minus, assembly GCA_954870635.1. Classification (NCBI taxonomy): domain Eukaryota; kingdom Viridiplantae; phylum Streptophyta; class Magnoliopsida; order Asterales; family Asteraceae; genus Arctium; species Arctium minus. The sequence continues at coordinate 22,399,491 of OX941081.1, read as the reverse complement.
CATATGTGAAGGAGATCCGATGTCAAGGTCATAAATAGAAGCTATTTTCCCGAGACCCTAAACAAGGTAAAGCGTAAATACTACGATATCCGAATATAACGTTCGGCAAAAACAGGGATAAAGAAAATCTCAGCAAAGTTTGCAACCATGTGCAGTAAAACAATTTTATGCATGTTTAAACTCATAGTTTAAAATCTCGTGCATGTTAAACGTCTTTCCACGAATCTGTAACACCTTGAATCTTAAGTTTGATTCTTGGTTTGACCCCGAATTCATGCATCGTTTGTTGTTAGACAAGGTTGTTGAAATGAAGAAAGTGGAGTTTCCAACAGTGCTTGGCACGGCTCACCGCGCGGGTGGAACCGCACGGCCATCCGCGCGGGACTCTGCCCAATCGCGACTCCAATGCTCCACGCGGCTCACTGCGTGAGCACTCGCGCAGAGACCTGATAAATAGAAGAATTCGGCCCTAATCCCTCTTTTACCCCATTTTTCTCAATCAAAGCTCTTTGGCTGCGTTTTTCTCTCTAGAAATCTGGTAAGTTCCATTTTCTCCCTCCCTTTGCCATTAATGTTACCATCTACTCCAAGCTTTTGATATTTATGATATTTTAGGGTTCTTGAGCATTTATTTTTTAAGGCTCAATTTCTTCAAGTCCCAACCTCCTCTCCTCTAGTTCTTGGATTTAGGGTTTTAAGCTACAACCCTACATGGTGAGTTCATTCTCTTTTATAAACTTTATACATGTTAAATTGTATATTTTAACCTTCCAAACATCTCCATTTTTTATTTACTTGATTGGGTGAGTTTTCACCAAAAACCTAACTTTGGAGATTATGTGGGGAGGGGGGGGGGGTTATGTTGAAGAATATGATTTTAAGGCCAAGAAGCTTTCATTTTGGTTTAGTTGTGGATTTTGCACATGAGAAACATGTTTTCTATAACCTTGTGATTTTATACATTAAAATCAAGATTAGGGTTTCGATATATGGTTTTGTATTATTGAATGAGGACTTGGGTAAAATAGTTTGGTGTGTGTGGAAGTACCGTTTAACGAATTAGAACGGAACCTCTTGGAATTTTTGGGAGTAACTATATGGATTCATGATTTCGCATATATGGTGACATTTTAACTGTTGGAAGTCATTAATTGGTTTTGTGGACATTGAATGGATTATTTGGTTGCATTTGGGCGTCATGAACCCACATATATTTATAACCTTTGAACCGATGATGGAACGCTAGTTTTCCACATTGAGGCACGCTTAGGCATCGGATAGGGTATAAGCCCTACGTGCTAGTACGCGATATTGGGTGAGGATCTCAACGTAAGGACCCTATGTGGTTGAAGTTGACTTTCTCCGTGGGTGTACGATTAAAGCTACTGAACCTAACATCCATTACGGGTACTTTATTATGTGTTTGGTTTTACTAACATGTCAAGTGGCTTACTTTTGTGTTCCGTCACTTGTGTTAGTAAGCGGGCCTCCCTCGTCAACCCAAGAGGTATTTGTATTAAAGTTAAGTTTATCTATATGGATTCCACCGACGTTTCTCAAATTATTTCATTTGTATTTACTGATTTTTCCCAATGTAAAAGTTTGATCTCACTAGGCTTTAGCCTAACATTTTTTCTTAAAATGACATGTATAACAAGTCATTCTAGCGGTAGATTTCCTCGGGGTTGAGTGGAGAGTCGTTGAAGGATAGTAGCATTTTTGAAGAATTATAGAGGCATACATTGATATAGTGACGATATACTTTTGGAAGTGATATGTCGACACCCATTCGTAATCTAGAATTAGTTGATCTAGATTAGTAGGTTGTTGAGTTCAATTTCACCTGATTTCCTTATTGTAAACACCATACAATTATTTCCCTTTTTGGGTGATTCTATTATGATAGACTCCTTTATTCCGAGTTTATTTTAGGCTTAAATTAACCCCTATTTTTAGGGTGTTACAGGATCCAAAATACGACCCACATGATAATTTGGGAAATTATGAAATAATTTATGCTAATTATTTTAAAAGTGAGTTTCGTGCATGAATTTTGGTCGAGACCCAAAATCTTAGGACCGAGCTCACCAAGTCCAACGATCTCACTACCGACATCCAAATGCTCAACATCTTAAGGTAACAATAGGCAACTAAACCGGTTAACCTCACAATTTCTTCTTGAAATAAAGTTGATTCAATAGGCCTATGGTTCTACTTCAAACCAATTGTTCCGACCCAAAATGGTCAACTTAATGTATTCATCATCCTTAACCGTCATTCCAAGTGACAATGCTATAAACGTCAACTTCTTCTAGCTACTACACCTCATAAACTCATCCACTACCCCATCGGTCCTTACATAAAGGCGGTTCAAGCACACACATGTAACATGTAATTTCATCACGACACTGGCCAGGTGCAATTATGAACGTACCGTACATGATGATCCTTGCTACCCTTGTCATGATTCCCGATTCTAGTGACTCTGTAGACCTCGAAGCATCCTATCTTAAAGTGCCTAATTGTACAATCTCACTTTCATCTATTAAGTAGAACGCTAGTTTGAGTCTAGGTATCCAAAATCAACACCTAAATCTCTCAAACTTAAGCTCTGATACCAACTTGTAACACCCTCAAATTTGGAAAGAACAGCTAATTCTAAATTTTCAATAATACATCAAATGAAGAATAAAATCTCTTTCTACAGATCAATACCTGAACTACCTCCAATAAAGTTCTAGGTTTAACCTCAACAAATACTAAAATCAAGTCTTATATAAAGACTAAATAAATGTCGGGTGTTACTAAACCCATCAACAATTGTTATCTCCAAATGTGCGGGAGACATCACCCATTAGCTATATTCTTCTCCTGCATCTAACTACACTTCACTCTTCACGGTATCGCTAGAACCACTCCCATCAATGACCTGATGCACATGCCGATAAATAAAAAAGGTTAGGCTTAATGCCTAGTGGGTTCAAGAGTTTTCATTATTTTAACAACACGGTAACCGAAGGAATGTTATTTAAATCACAATTTTTAAGATAAAATATACTAAATATGAAAGCAATCCCTTTCCCCAAAACCCACCGTTTTCGTGATGAAATCCCGCTACAAAACATTCTTTCAAAAATGCATTCAAACCCAATACGCATTTAACGTGAATAAAGGTTAACATTTAAATATTGGGAACGCGGATGATTTCTATCATCCATAACATCCAAAATATGGATAAAGTTCAATACTTTAAAACCTAAAATCAACAAAGGGATTACTTGTCTAAACCTTTCTTAACATTATCCAAACGATTAACAAACTGATCTCTCATTGGAATTAACAAAAGATTAACCCCTTTATCTCCAAAACCCCACTACGTATGATTTTACCAAAATAAACAGAGATGGATTTAGAGGATTTACCTTGATGAAGAACTTGAAGCAGAATCCTCTCCCAATTTCACCTCTTCTTTACTTCCCTTCCAAAGTCACACACCAAATTCCTATGCACTCTCTTTCTAGCCTCCACAATTGGAAAATGATTAGGAAAAAGAAGGTTTTAGGGTTTTAACCCTTCTATTGTTTATTTCCAACTTAGTCCTTGACGTTTGAGTTTTCATCAAAATTCCTCTAGAAATTTAAATCTTTCCAAAATTGAAACGTGGGTATTACAATACATCCACCTCAAAAGAATTCCGTCCCCAGAATTCCATCGTCGAAAAAGCTTGGGTACTTGGACTTCATGTCTGCCTCAACCTCCCAAGTTACTTCCTGCCCTTATGATACCACCAATGTACTTTCTCAAAGTCAATCTCCTTGGTCCTCAACTCCTTGACTCTATGGTCAATGATTGTCCCTGACCCTATGACAAAGGTTCACTTTTTATTTGCTTCCATCATTTGTAAAGGTATCGTCATACCAACTTCCAACAACTGCTCTAAAAAATAAAGGTGTGAAACACATTATGAATTCTCTGTAAACATATCGTCAAGCACATCCAACTCATACTCTATCTCTCTAACTCTTTCCAAAATTTCAACAGACCCCAAAATGTGGCCCAATTCTACTTTTCTCTTTTTGCACCACCTTATTCTATAGGGATGTCTTCCACATCAAGTTTCCCCCTCTCAACTCGAGATTCAAAAGACTCATGTTTTTCAATTCAATCTATGTAGCTTCACTCAGTTGCCCAAACCATTCTAAATGAAACCATAGTCGTACCAGATCCCTCAAAACTGCACCTCGGTTAACCACAACTTTCTTATGTCGGGTTATTTCATATAATATACTTGCAACCTCTCTGCTCAATCGTACCATATGTAACACCCCAGGCCAACTGTACCAAATATTGTCCATTTTATCTACACACCTGGGCTCATGGTTTTATAACATGACAAATTACGGGTCTCACACACAACTTCACTACCTTAAAGGAACGAATTATGTCGAAGTTAACGCCACAACAACATGAATCTCGTATTAAAATAACGAACCCTCAATTCGCCAACTTAACATAAGGTCAACCTTTTATTTCTCCATAAACTCACTGTTATGAGCTTCTTCATCAGATAACACGCAATCCTAAACTCACTTCCCCCAACCCATCATACGTCTAACGCAGATAGTACTTTCTTTCCCGAATCGTATTGGTACAACTCAGCAATGCCAACCAATTCATACACTTCCACCACGTCATCACCCGACACTTATATATAGCTAATAGTAAGAAACCTCTACAATCCATCATATGAAGTATCCACCAATCCAAGTTGAACCAGTCCTAAACACACACATTCAAATTCTTACTGCCTCCAACAATCGTCCAACCACATATGAAATAATTTCAAGTTTTACTCGCTCAACAAGGAGGAGTGACAATGCTCACCCATAACTATTATCATTAGCTTAACCCTGAATGACAAGCTCACTTAGAACATCTCCCATAATAATATCAAGTCTAATCCATTAGTCCTTCGCTCCGAGCGCTACATTCAACTAAGTTTTTCCATTTCCTTCTCGAGAACATAAAGCATACTTCCTAAGAACAACTCATTAGTAGGTGTATGCTTATGACCAACTGCACAAGTTAGCTTTCCTCGACCCTTGAGCCATAACATACACACAATCTTCTTTCTCATACTCTCACTAGGAGTTCATGTACCCGACAATGATAATCCATAATCATTGCTTCACATTTTCTGTGTCACTTATCAAACTTCCTACTTCCAGTTGCCTACTTATTTCAACTTACCATCTCCATCTCCTCATGCTAGTGTAGAATATTGTTCACTCCATTTTCCGATTAATTCAAATGCGTTGAAAGCACATTTACATTACTATGCCCAACCAAACGGTTTCACCACAAATCTCACTCAATAAATTCAACCAAGACATTCCAAAATATAACACTCAAGACTCAAAGCCACCACACACTTCTCGTTCGCCAAATGGGGTTAGCCTACTCATGAGAATTCCTTTACACACAAGGCATAATTCAACATTCCCAAAGATTCCGTATCTACTACAAAACATTATAACTAACAAATTCAAAATCGTCAACAATATTTCAATGGTGCAAGATAAACTTGCCATCAACTCATCGCGACCAAAGAGCACATGATTCCTATTTTAGGCAACCATCAACTACCACTCCACCCCTTTCATTCTGAAAATAGCATTACCATATAGCAACCTAAAATCCATACATCTCAACAACATACTTAACACTTTGCATAACTCAACTAAAATCTCGAACAAGGATTTCCACTCACACTTATTCTTTATCAACCACAACCCACCACTCAACTTCATAGTAACCCATTACCACATCCATGACTTACTCGTCCACCCTGGCATAAAGTGCCACTAATTTATTACGCCTACACCACTCCATACCCTCATGCTACAAGCAAAAATCTCCCCGATTACTTCGCATGCGTAACAGATATTGTCTTCTCCATAACAACCATAACACATATATATTTGAAGTAAATTCATCTCACGAATTTGCCTTTCTTGAATCTAGATGAACCACCAACAAAATCATGATCATCTAATTCACTTGAACAAGTTTTCGTTCATTGACAGCTCATCTCCATCTACAAGAAACATGTTCAGATAGTCCAAGAAAATAGGACGCATTCCCGTCCAGATCAATATAGTCAAAGTGCACCCATTTCGGTTGTGCTAAATACTTCATTCATATAGGAGTCATCAAAACCTCAAAAGAAGTAATCTAACCAAACTAGCAATTTCCCACTTTCATAACGCCCACACAATGTGGTTCAGCATCATGCCAGGTATACACCTTTCCCGAACGACTTCTTACGTCTTCGAATAAACTCAACAGAATAACCATATCATAGTTACTCCTCCAATTCCAGCATCCTAATAAAAAAACTTCAACAAACGGTCGTCGACTTCAACATCAACAGTCGACATGCTAATGTTTTAACGACGTCTTCGACAAACAAGGATTCCCAACGAGAACTACTTCTTCCAACCTATAGTAACTAACTTTGTGTCCCACAGTCCTCACATGCTGAAAGCACAAAGGACTTACTTGGTACGCAACCTAATTACAAAACCCCCTAAAACTCTGGCTCTATGCCGATAACATTTCATCAATGTACCACAACATTACTTAATAACATGCTACTAAAAGATGTATCTTTACGACTTCGAATCTCACCCCGAACATAACCACATCCCACGGAACAAGAATATAAGCTACTATATAACGAACATTACTAGATTCAATGACTGAGACTTCCGCTATTCACCGCCCTTCCCTAATGGGAACACCACGATCATAAACCGACCATCAACGAGTCCATCGACACATTTCCACTCCCGAAACCTTTCCTCATTCTGAATTGCAATTTTTCCTTGCATCCTCGCGAGTTCATAGCCTTCATGCATGACGACACAATGATTTAAATCATTTTGCACATTTGAAAATTCATTTAAGTACAACACCATGAAACAAGCTTAAGAATACCCAACGCAACACCACCGTAATTGATTAGCCATGCACATCGATCCCAATGATCGTTCGCACACAACTCCACCATAAAACACAACCCTGTCTAACCAAATTGATGTCAATACAAATGAAAATAATTTCAATAAGCCTTTTTCTCATGTAGTTTTAAAATACTTGGCGAAATCCCTTCCACTAAGCGAGTCAGTCGAATCCCACGCTCATTGGTACGACAACAAAGTGTCCATACCAGTTTCGGTTATAAAACCATGTAATCAAACATTTTTACGATTTCCATAGAAAAAGGTTAACTCAATTGTAAAAGAGGCAAAGTAATTCACCAATTACCAAGTTCAAAATTTTATCATGCAACGTAAATAAGTTTGTATTTTTCTTTCAAACACACGCTTACACGCACCAATCCGTTTTCAAAACAAGAGACTCAGATGACACACATATATCTTTAACATGAAGGACTCATGTAATTCGTTTAAAGACACAATGCATGGAACTCACTTTGCAATTGAAGGTTATTCACTTTTACTAGGTAAATCGTTGTACTCTCAACAACTTATCGTCGATGCTCTACTATTGCCCAACGATCGTTATCTCATTCTTGCAACCACTTCTGATACAGGTGCTTCACAACCTACTTGTTCGACCATCCCACACAGTCTTCGTCTTGAGCAATGATTTACAAATCACACGATTTCAATCTTTGACCCCTATAGGTCGATAAACCACCAATTATTTCACATTCTGCTCTTACCAATACTTCATTCCAACACCGATATCTTCCCTTCATCATCCTTTCCACTCCATTGTTTGATTGAAAAGTCAAAGGCTCGTTTCTTTCTCCCGATCTTGAGTTAAAACCTTCAAGATCCTAATCGAGTCCTCTCCTCCTATTCGAAATGACCGACGCAACTCCAAGAATGGGGACTCACTAGAAATTAGAAGTTTACCCTTAATCAATCATTCATCCCTTTCAAACCCAAGAAGTTCTACCTCTAGTCGGCTCATTAACATTATGTAAGAGGCTCATTCCAGAAGTTGTTAACATTGTCTCGTAAGCGATCTCACAACACATCCAAACCATTGCTATCCTTGCAAGGTTAGAATTCACCCCGCACTACCACCCCCATCGATCGTCGCAATAATAGTAATCGAGCACACACACGCACCTGTAAATTACTAAATTCACAATGGCATTGGCCAGATGTGATTTTGAATTTCCCTAATAACTTCCTATATCTCAGTTGTGCCCCCCTCTACTCCACAATTTAAGTTTAGGCCCATCCGGTCACCTAAATCCCTTAAACTATGGCTTTGATACCAACTGTAAACAACCTAGATCCAATACAATTAAAATATAACATTACAACCCAAATGAAATTTAATACGTAAAGCTCAACTCAAATCCACCACGGTAATACATGTCTACAACTGAGATCATCTATATCTACCGGAACTTCGAGCTTCCACCCTATGTTGTTAATATCGGATATCGGTGGTGTATCGGTCAGGGACCGATACACGATATATCGGAAATATCGGTCAAAAATATCGGTTCATATAATATTTCTTAGAATTATATATATATATATATTTATATCAGTAATTCAGTATGCAATCCATAAACATATCATATGCATTAAAACATCAAATTAAAATAGTTTCAACATCAACTTAAACAAGTTTCACAAAACAAAATATAGGAAAAGTGTTCATAAACGAGCTAATCGCAAGCAATAGGTTCGGCATCCAAATCAACATCATATAAAACATTCACTTCTTCGTTTACGTTAGCTTCCCAATCTTCTTCTTCTTCCCCTTCCTCTCGAACTTGATCATCATCATCATCATCCCTATAACGATCTCTTTACTTCTTGTACTTGGTCCAACTTGTTCATTACCTCCCATTGCTTCTCGTACATCCGACCAAAGGAGGTCATCACTTGCATCCACAAACTCTTGGAGCTCAACTTCGGTTGGAACCACCCAATCATCATTTTCTTCCACATCTCTCAAGAAGATAGGATCGAAAGATTTGTTATTCTTGAGAGATTTGTAGTGCCTCTCTAGTCTTTTGTTATATTGAATGAATACAAGATCATTCAACTTCTTTTGCAAAAGACAATTTCTCTTCTTAGAGTGCAACTGAAATGATAGTTATAAATTAAAAGTTAAAACCATTACTTGAATTAAAGTTCCATTTATTTTCCATAACAAAGAAAACTTACATGATCAAATGCACTCCAATTCCTCTCACAAGGAGAAGCGCTACATGTTTGGCTTAGAACACTAATCGCAAATTGTTGGAGCAATGGTGTGTCGATGCCATAAGAACGCCACCATATATCTACGTTTTATAGGTATATTAGGTTAATAAGAGGCACATAAATAAACTTTTGAGTATGTATATATATATATATATATATATATATATATATCATACTTACGTGGTGCAACTTTAACTCTATTCCTTATGGCAGCCGCAGATCCAAATTGCCCCGATAACTCGACATATTGATTGAGTTCCATCCTTAAAGTATCATTAATTTCTTCATCACGCACAAGTCGATCAATTGCCTCATATAATCCCGTCTTAATGTATCTATTATTCTCAACTTCTAAATCTTGTGCATAATAGATGGCGGGATTTAGGTAATATCCGGCTACAAATGTACGAAAAGTTAATACCAATAATAGGTTAAATAAAAAAACATAACAATTTTTTATATAAATTATACCTGTGTGCAAAGGATGGTGAAGTTGGTCACTCCAACGTGTTTGAATCATAGCCCACACTTTTGTGACCAATCTCTCATGGGTAGTGTCGGACAAGTTCTTCTTAATTTGATCCTTTGCTTTTTCCATAGCATCATATATATAACCCATACACGACTTCTCCTCCGTGCCAACCAATCGAACAACATCAACCAATGGTGCCAATACCCGACAAGCAAGAAAAATATTGTCCCAGAACTCTTGCTTAGCTATTATTCTTTCAATTATTTTTCCGATGGCTTTCTTGGCAAAGTCACTCTTCCTCCATTGTTCAAAAACAAATAGGACTTGTAGATGATGTCAGTTGTCATGAATGCTCTGAATGGTGTAAAATTGTGTTGCAAACCTTGTAACACAAGGCCTATGCAGTTCCCTATTTTTAGTGAGCTTCCGCATCATATTCAAAATCCTTCTGTGGTTATAGATATAAACCACTACCGCTCTCGCATCGGCTAACACATTTTTAATCTTTGGTATTTTCTCTCCCACATCTCCTATCATAAGATTCACGCAATGTGCTGCACATGGTGTCCAAAACATCTGAGGATGTTGTTCTTCCAAGATTCTTCCCGCGTCTTTAAAGTTGGACCCATTATCGGTAATAAACTAGTATAAGTAAAAAAAACAATTAGACAATATTGTAATATATATATATATATATATATATATATATATATATATGCACACACACAAATTGAGCATCTTCACATAGAATATTTGTTACCTGCACGATGTTCTCCTCTCCGACATCCTCTATAACCTCATTGATCACATGTACGATTAATTGAGCATCTTTCACATGCTCCGATGCATCAATAGATTTCAAAAAGATTGTTCCTTGAGGACAATTGACCAAAAAGTTGATCAAGCTTCGACCTTTCCCGTCTGTCCAAAAATCAGACATGATAGAGCATTTACTCTTTTTCCAATGTAAAGGAAGGAATCAACAAACTTGTTTGTATCCTCGAGGACATCCTTCAACAAAGTGACACGGATATTGTGATAACTTGGAGCTGGCATGCCTACCAATTATAGGAATAAAGTTAGTAATTAACCTTTGAGAGATATATTCAAGATTTGAAATTGGTAATTACCTCTTCCATACTCTCCAACTGCATTTATAAACTTTTGAAAGTTTTCGTCGTGCATGGCATTGAACGACAACCCAACCGAATATGCCCAAACCGCAAACTCTTTCCAAGTGGCCATCTTTAACTTCTTTTTGATTGGGTTATTTCTATCCAAATTACTTTGTTTAATCTTGTCATAGTCGGGCTTGAACATTGAATCAAGAGGACCGCGAACATCACTAGCGACTTTTCTTTTCAAACTACGAGGTGGTATTCCTCCAATAATTTATATTTCATATTCTTCTTCTTGCCCATCATCTTCATCAATCGAACATTGTCGAAGAATTTATCTGTTCCTAGCCTTTTCTTTCTTTTTCTTAGCTTGTTCATTCATTGATGCAAGAACCTTTTTTTGGATGTCGATAGTCACTTTAGGACAACGAATCACGTTACCCCCGATGTGAGTAAGATGTTCTTTCAACCTACTAATTCCTCCACTAATTTTTTTATCGCACAAAACACACCACACATAATTTCTTTTTGATGGATCTTTCGAAACCCCCCATTCCTAATCCATGTCGCGCCCGACCATGTTTTTTGTCCCCACATCTGATGTAGTAGTATTAGCCGGGGTCGCAGATGCTCTTGATGATTGACCCCCTTCTCTATTTTGAGTATTTTCCATTGATTTCTTTACTTAAGCAAACAAGTAACAACAAACTGTTAATAGAATGTATTATAACTTCTAGTTAAAGGCTGATTTTTGGTATAACCTCAATCGATTTTCCTTAATCAACAACATTGTCGATAATGGGTCTAACTTTAAAGATTGTTAATAGGATAGTAACACCTGTTTCCTTAATCTGATGAAGTAGTATTAGTCATTAGTCAATCGATTTTCCTTAATCTGATAAAGTAGTATTAGTCAATCAATTTTCCTTAATCAACAACAGACTGTTAATAGGATATTGTAATTTGTAACACCTGTTTCAGATTCATAAGCTTAATGGGAGGATCATATATATAAGAATGGACATTTGGGTACAGGTTTCTTGGTTAATAAACATATTCTCCCCAAGGCATATTAGAATAAAAACAGAAGAAACAACAGATGAGCATTGAGCAGAAGGAGCAGAAGAAGTCGAAAAAACAGAGAAGAAGAACACTTAGAGAGGCATAAGTCGAAAAAACAGAGAAGAAATACCAGAAGAAAAAACAACATAAAAAACAGAGAAGAAATAGAGAAGAAATACCAGAAGAGAAGAAGTCGACCACTGTGTTGAAGAAGAGAAGAAGAAGTCGACCACTGTTACTTGTCTGTTGAACCAAAGTCTGATGAAAGAACTAAGAAGAAGAAGTAGTCGTATATAGTAATATGAAAACCTAACTTAGATTAAAATAACAAAAAATAGGCCCATATAACTAACAAAAAAATTAAAGAAGCCCAACCCACCTAACTTAGAATTACAAAAAATAGGCCCAAAACAGGATCACAAAAATATCGGTATTATCGGCCGATATTTTGGTCAAAATATCGGCGATATATCGGTCAATATCGGCGATATATCGGTCAATATCGTCGATATATCGGTTGCTAATATAAAGACCGATATTTTAACACCGATATTATGAGTAGGAACGATACACGATATATCGCCGATATATCGCGATATTAACAGCCCAGCTTCCACCAAGACTCTTTCACGACATCACCTCCCTTCTTTCCCTTGGACGAACTTCTAACTAAACCCTTACCTAAAAATGGTTTTAGTTTTTGAAAAGCGAGGGTTAGACCATGAGTTCTAGTGAGTTCCCTCTAGAAACAACTTTCGTGCCACAAATAACATTTAAACAGTTTATAAGCCTTTATAAACAATTCACGACTTTAAAATATTAAACGCGTGAACGACATATGGAGATGGCACACGCTAAGGTCACGCACACCTGTGACAACGTGTCTGGATCAAACTACCTTTAACTGGGACACACCCTCCATTGGCATAAACGGGACATACCCCATGGTATTAGCATTTGCGGGACACACACCCCGACTTAAGCCATAACATGCCCACTTTCAAATGTATTCATACATATCTTATCACATTTTAAATCAATATAAAACATGCAATTTAATAAACATCTCATGCGTTAAAATTCATACGTCGACAACACTTTCAGTTAGAAAGACTCACCTGACGTTCTTGCCCGACTCTTTCTCACTTAAGCCTTTGGTCCTTAAACTGGACACCTATGATTTACAAAACACATAAGAGTGGTAAGTCGCTTGATTAACTCCGCCAGGACTCTCAATTATCCCTTAAAAGACCCTCTAAACCCACCTCAAACCTAGCACAAAAGGACTAGCGCATAATCTTCAAAATAAAGTCAACATTGTCCGGAAATTAGTTCCCGAAATAGCCCTAACTGGGTTCCGCTCGACTGGGTCTCCAACTTGCACGAGTTGAGTCCTTACCCGGATTCTTGTCCGGGTTCCCGACTCCCGAGACTTGTCGTCCGGGTTCCCGTCTCTGGGGAATGCCATCCGGGTTCCCATCTCCCGGGAATGCCCATCCAGTTCCCGTCTCCCGGGAATTCCGTCCGGGTTTCCCGTCTCCCGGGATTCCCGTTCGTTCCCACCTTACCCGGGTTCTACCCACTCCCGTCCGAATTTCATCCATGTCTGGGTATCTCCTACCCGGATTTAGGCAATTCTAGGCACAAGGTTTATATCGAAAAACGTATTTCCAGAAATCTCACTCAAACTGAAACACCCCTAAATTTAGTAAGAGCAACTAATTTAAAATTTGGAATATATATCTCAAGATGGATAAAACTTCATACAACAAGTCCCTACTTAAAATACGATTCTAGAATTATCCTTCAACCAAAACGAATAAGATCTTACATAGAGACTAATTCAAGGTCGGGTGTTACAAAAATCCAATAACAATTGCTCTTCTCAATGACTAAAGCGGAAGACTTCACCAAGCCACTCACTCTTGCACATACATCTAGCACTCATCACTTCACAGAAACGCTAGAACCAATTCCCACATCCGGAACCTGATACACATGCCGACAAATAAAAAGGTTAGGCTAACGCTTAGTGAGTTCAAGAGTTTTCAACATGAAACAAATATGTTTGTTAAAGGGAAAGAATATAGTTTAAATCATAGTCTTTCAAAAATGATTTACTTTAAATATTAAACGACTCATTTTTTCAATATGCACATTTTAAAAATGAATACTCCAATATAAAATACCCCTTCGTGAAATCAATTTAACCCAAAACTCACTCGAAGCATTAAATAGAATTTGAACTCCCAATTTATAAAAACGTAGTTAAACTTTATTCCCCGAAACACCCAAACACGGGTGGAACATAGTACTCAACTCATAAATCATGGATAAGACCCATACATATAAAACGTCATTGAAAACATGGTTACTAAAATACAATGCCCAAAACAACACCTTTCGGTGACGGGGGAGACCCGATTCCATCGAATGTGGCGGGCACACAAAGTTAAGCCACATATCTATGTTGTAAGCATATCTTCAAGGATGGACAACCTTTGACATCAACCCTATCCATGGATCTTTAGTCAAGGTAGGCATCAACCCTATCCATGGATCTTTAGCCCAAAGAATCACCAAGTTCAACCCTATTCATGGATCTTTACCTTGGGACCTCATTGTCCTTAACACGCTTGTTCATTTGGAAAATTACATCGTATCACCAATGCCTATTTCCAAATTACAACTCGGGGACCTTATCCCACATTTATATAATAAACCGACTTCTATGCCTATGGATCCATTGCATTACAGTCTAAACATTACATGACTCAAAAGGATGTCAACACACTCAAAACGTGTAATTTCCATCAAGACACAATTAAATGTACCATAAAACCAAGGCTCCTCTTTGAGCCATTAAAACGGGGCAGATGCCCACAAGACTCATTTGAGACACAAACAAGCCTAAAGCTCCACCCATTAACTTACCATTGACAAAAGTCATAAAATGTGATAAACACAAATGACACATTTGCAAACTCACACTCCAAAAAGCATTAATAAACTCTACACGAAGTTAGACCGAGACAAGTCATTTTCCAATGAGTTTATACCCTTTATTCCTTCAAAACGTCTCATAACCCAAGAACACGTAGTTCCTAAAAACACACAATAAAATGCATTGATACTCGAAGATCTCATTTCATAACATAAATCATCAAAATACCATTACTTATGTTTTATTCCACAAAATGCTCAAAATCCCCAAGGTGGGTGTTTTACAAAGTTTATAAAGTTAAACACTTCAAATAATACAAACTTATCAAGCAACACAACAGTTGATAATTTCACGTAAAACATATAAACATTTAAAATTTGACATTTGACATTTTGGCATGTACACCGTTTTCATAAATCAACTTGATCTCACCTTGATAGATTTAGGCTAAATCTAGATTTTACCCCCACCTGAGCTTCCTTGAAGAAATCTGAATCCACAAACAAAATCCTTCTAAAACCTAAATCCACAAATTTCCAACCTTAAATAATCATACTTAACTATTTAGAATAAATCCCCAAACATTTGTATCAAAACCCCCAATCTTGACCCAAACCCTACTTTTTGACCTAATTTCTCCAAAATCGTCAAATCCAAAATTGAGAGATATAACCACTAGGAGGTCATCTAATGAACATTTATAACCTATATAAATGTTTAGAAAAAGAAGAGGAGGACGAACTCACCAAATGGGTTTTGAGCAAAATCTCCAAACTTAGAAATCTTCAAGAAATGGAGGTGGACACTTGAATCTAGCTCATGAGGTTGAAATCACAAGAATGGATGATGAGAGAGCACTTGGTTTTAGGGGAAAAACCCTAAAAAATGGATTAGGGTTCATATGAGAGGGTGGGGGTTCGGTTGAGAGAGTTTTTAGAAGAGAGTGGGTTAAGGAATGAATGAGAAAAGTGAGAAAAATGGGTTTAATGAGGTCTGGACCCTGACGGCGAGTATGCCCAGCGATTGTGACACATGTCACTTTCGACGGGCACTCTCTCTAAGATAATACCGCGAGCATATTGGCTTCCGCGAGAGTGACACGCGATTGTGCCATATGGCACTCTCACTGTCACTTTTGCCCAGACACCCCGAAACTCGAATTTTGACTTTTTCCGATACGCAACGCTCTCGATACTCTAAGGGACTTTTGATAGTATCTTCCCAATAGAATCCCGCCATTTACAAGTCACAAAACATCCGGGTGACCATTGTTTACCGAAAATCACGGGTGTTACAATCCTCCCAACCTTAGAATGATTTCGTCCTCGAAATCTACTCCTCACCTAAGACATTCCATCACCACCCTTAGCACTTATTGGGTTTCCTCTATCCCCAAGGACACAACATAACATAGACCACAATGATGTCATTCTCCCAAAACGACCGTTTCCCTTCCCGAGGGGTTGTCTCTAATCCATTTCATCCTTGAGCTAAAACCCATTAACTTCCTGATGAGACTGTCACACCGATTTCTGTAAAGACACTCACACCACATATCCACTTGATACGATACACTCATACTAGAGTGAATGTCAAACCTTATTAGAGGGATTCCTAACCATGCGATCTCGGTCGCCTCCCAACCTTAGGCGACACGTACTACCTCATAGGTAGTTTGTGACTTCAACTTCCCAATGACTAGATCATTCCAGCTCAACTCGATTCTGAATCCACGTTCCAATGGTCAACACCAACCAAAAGAATTCTCAAACTTTCCTAACAAATCACCCTTGGTATTGGTAAGTCCCTCCTTCCAAGGACGTACCAATACGCTTTTCGGGGAGTTGGTCAATCCAGACTAGGCTATCGTACAGCTCCGACCTATTCTCAAAACTCAACATTCTATCAATAAGGTCCTTACCACAACCAGAAAAATCATACACATCAATACTTAATTACCAACATCTAATCTCCTTTAAACTCCACCACCGTGAGAATAACATTTCACATGATCCCACGGGGTACTTCCAAACATTCCAAAGATCATTTGACTCAAAAGAACAAGTCGGCTTGTACTGAGCAGATCCCCAAAAAATTAAAGTTGACGCCTAATATGGAATTAAAACCCCTATTCATACAACTTTACTAACAAATCATAACATCACCATTAATAAAAAATACCCATTAAGATGGAACACCCCGACCCGTAACATGATGCCACACAGTTACCCACTAATTCAAATCCAACCACACGTAAATAATCGCATAAAGTTTTAACCCGAAATTTTACCAGAAAGGGAAGGATTATAATCTACATAACTGGGGAAAGTGTAATTCTAATACCTCAATTATTCAAACGTGCCTCGAATCATAAGCTGAAAACCAACTTCAAAACTGACCACAAGTCGGATCATCCGACGCTTCAATTCCTAAGGACCCCTCTAGTCCCTAATTACAACTCTTTTCACGATAGGGTTTTAAATCTATAGCCCTAATGAGTTCAAGGTTTTCAACTAATATGCCGATTTGAAATTTTATAAAATTCTTAAATGCAAGAGCTTTGTAACGATTAATCGCACATATAAAAATCTACTACCGTTTACTCGTTAGGTATGCAAAGTGATCACCAATGCCACACATATAAAACCATTTCAAAGTTCATTTGATCAACACTCACGTTAATAATGACGATAACAAAAGATATGCAACAAAATTTTCAAATGGACTACTATGGTCCTACCATGCATCAATTTATACTTTGAACGTGAAAATAATCTTCTGCACTGAAACATATACAACAAATGTTTGTACAACTTCCAAAAGGCAACTTCACAATTTCAACTTCAAAATTCTTTCCTTTAAACAACAAAATGTCAAGGAGTAAAATTTCCAACAAGATCCACATATATCAGTTCATTTTCCAAACTTAGTAAAACGATAGGTGTATGCGACTTGGTCAAACGTAAATAATTTTTTTATTGGTTTTCAAACCTTGGACTACACGAATAAAATGCACTTGTCCAAAAATGGTGGTTATAAAATCATGTATACCAGTAAATCGATATAATGCATTGCGTGAGACAATAACAAAAGAATCAACAACTGAATGAGGCACAAGGCAGAAGTTCAACTCGAATCTTTAAAGATCTTTCACATGCTTACTCGCATAAAAGTGTAAATCAATTCAAATGTTAAATAACATACAACGAAATAATCTTGTGTAAAACCCAAAAGAGAAATCACACAACATTGAAACTTCCCCAAAATACATGTGAGATAACATTCATCAACAAATCTCTCAAAATGTCTCTTACGGTTGCGAAAGGACGTGTGCAAACCCGCATGAGACAAACATTAAACAAAAACTCATAAGTTAACGCACACAATAATGCAAGTATACACATCTCAAAGTTCATATGCACGACGTAAAATGTCGTAAAATAAATTCCATAAGACCCAGCAAAATTTCCATAGAACTCAATGAATTCTAACGACACACAGACTCGAATGGTGCCAAAATCTTCGTCCCAAAAAATCGAATAGCATGAAACAAAGTTACGACTAACAATGTCAAAATTCCAAAAAATTTATCCTTTGACGCAGTGTAAAGTAAACTGACACTTTTCAACAAAACCCGCATAAGTCAGACGTTTAATAAACTCGTAAATTTGTACGCAACATAATTAAATCTTACGCATTTCAAAGTTCGCTCACGCGTCGAAAAACACCGTATAATTAATGCAAAGGTAACATTCAAACTCTCATATAATTTTCGTAGTTCGTTTCCGTTCAACTTTAAATAATAGCCCAATGGTGTTTAATATTTAATTATCAATATAAATGATTAGATGCATTTATAAATTTTTTCAATGATTATTTGAGCATGCTATGTTTTAGGTTTCTGTTATTATTTTTTTTGAACGGCAAGTTAACACACGCACATGTTTCCGGGGTATCCGAGCTCCTACTTAAGGGTGTCACTCGACTAATCCCCGTCGATCACGACCCAACCCAATTAAGGGTACCACTATGTGGCATACCCATGATCATGGATGTCACAGGATGATCATGGATGTGGTAGGTTTCTGTTATTATGTTTGTTAAATATGTGATATGTTTCACGAAATGATGTTATGCATGAAAAGCATATAGAAGTGTTGGTTGAACAACTTTAAATATCGTTGGTTGGTGTATTTCTAACTCAAACTTACTTTAATTTTGTATTATTTTGTTTAAGTTGATACATTATTGAAACCCGAAAATATAATGGCAAACAATCTTCCCCGAAAAGATGCATCAACAATTTTATTAAAATTTAATTAATATGATAATTTTATATAGTAAAAAAATGGTTTATGAAGAAAAAGAATTTCAAAATCATTTCATGGTTAACGTCAAAAAGAAGGTCCAAAGTTTTCTGTAACTTTTCTAGGCAATGAGATGGTTTGATACGTTTTTTTGTTTTTGATTTTCATATATATAAATAGATTATAAAACGAAAATAATGTTTCTTAATTTTTTATGATTTTGAAAAATAAAATCAGAAAATTTTGTATATAATAAACATTTTTTAATTTTATAAATTATATTTTGAAACACGATAGTTGTCAAGACAAGAAAAAATATAGTTGTTCGGTGAAGTTTGAACATTTTAATTGATGATTTATATTAAACTATAAGCGTACTCGCCCAATACAGCGAGATGCATCATAATTTTAATGTTTCATTTTATTTTTTGTTTTTTTGTCGATTTACAATACGATTTTGGATGGTTTTGAGAAAGTGATAATATTTTTTTTTATAAATTTGTTTAATTTAGGCATTGTTTGACAAACTAGCTTATAAGCTAGCTTTTCAAAACATTAATTTGAGTAGCGTTTCAATAAGCTAGCTTATGGTCATCCAAACATGTATCAGGAAAAAAAGTTAGCTTTTGCCAAACATAGCCTTAGGCTTAATAATATAATGTTTTTTATATAAAAAATTAAGTATTTTGTTAGAATTCAATGATTATCTTAATTATATTTTAATGACATCTAGAAAAAAATAACCAATTACATATTTAATAATATAATTAAAACAAATTTATAGTAAGATAATATATTAATTAATAGTGATACATGGAAATGTCTGCATAAAAGGAAGACCTTGTACATACCAAATTGGTGGGTGTTAGAAGTCTATAGTAGTAATATGTTTATTGTGCTTTGATACTTGTATAGTTGTAAATTAAGAGATTTTTAAAATCTTGCATAAAATGATGGTACCTTGTGCCTAATAATTTGTATTTAAGAGTTTTTATCCGTGCTTTATAATATAGTATAGATGATGATTTGATTTAAAATATAAAACAACTTTTTAATTGATATAATTATAACTTAAAAACCATAAATATTTAATTAATATGTATTTTTAAAAAAATTGTATGAAAATATTTATTTACAAATAACTGAAGTTACGATTTTTGATGCATTAAATATTTTTATATTTTATTATTTTTTAACAGTATTTTAGACATCATATTAAAAATTGAAAATTAACAACTACAAACACAAACAAACCCAAAAGTGTTGCCAATTTTTGTAAGATTATATTGTTTACCGATTAAAAAATTTAACATTTATCATGATCATACAAATAAAACTCTATAAAAAATCTCATAAATTAATTATATAAAAAACCAGATAAAAAAGAGTTCTTCCTGTAAAGTTACTAGACATTAAAAACAATTACAAGCTGGGCACCACATGCTACATTATTCCTCATGCTAATTTAAATAATAGTCATAGCACTTACTTTATTTCATTTTTAATTTAATGATTAAGTCGTTACTAAAATATTATATTATTTAGAAAATTATTACTTTTAATAAAAAAATATATGTAATGCTGACAACATTGAAACGATTTTATAAAGGCTGGTTTTTGAAAATTGAACGTTTTATATAATTGTTTCCGAAAATTAAATGATCTCGTTGACGAATCCAACTGAAAAATGAATGCGAAATTGCGAATTATGTTGCTATTTATTAATAATCAAATTCTTCACATATATTGTAACATCTCAGACTAACCGTATCAGATACCGTCCGTTTTATCCACACACCTGAACTCCGGGTTTTAAAATACATCTGATAAAACAGGTATCAAGTCCCTTACAGGGCAACATTTGTTTCCCTCCCTAACCAATGTGGATCTTACAATCCACCCCCCTTGGGAGCCGAGCGTTCTCGCTGGCACATAGGTCCGGAACCTGGCTCTGATACCATATGTAACATCTCAGGTTAACCGTACAAGATAATGTCCGTTTTATCCACACACCTAAACTTGCGTGTTTTAAAACGCGTCTGATAGAGAAGGTATCAAGTCCCTTATAAGACAACTTTCGTTCCCCTATCCAACCAATGTGGGATCTTACAATCCACCCCCTTGGGAGCCCAACGTCCTCGATGACACACCAGTCTTTTTCCGGCTCTGATACCATCTGTAACATCTCAGGCTAACCGTACTAAATAATGTCCGCTTTGTCCACACACCTGAACTCACGGTTTCAACGTGTCTGATAGATGAGGTATCCAGTCCCTTATAAGACAACTGTCATTCCCCTCCCCAACCAATTTGTGATCTTACATATATTTTAGTAAATAAAATTAAGAAACTTATGATACATGTGTGTCTTTTTATGATTGTTAATAATCAAATCTGGTATTAATAATTTTAAAACAAAATTACAGTTTTCTTTAAACAATTCAAAATATATAAAGAAAAGTTATCTTTTCCCAAATATATAATCTAATAAAATGTTAGATATTAATGAAACATCTAAAATTCCTTAAAATTATGGGTGTTATACACATGTTTTAATTAAAAAAATAATAATAATCGATTTCAACGTAATAAATGTTATAATTACTTGATAATTATATAATAAAAGCTTTTCATTAATGCATGTGGTGATTTTATGATGTTTTATCTATTATATATGTATGTATATATATATATATATATATATATATATATATATATAATAAAAGGTTTAGCATGCACGAGGGGCTACCATTGAATTTCTTTATAACACAATACAATATATATATATTTATAATAATGTTTGATTTAATACAAAAGGTAATAAAAAATTATTTATTAATTTATCACAATTGAAGAAAAATAGTTATTACATCCTTGACAATTAACTAAGCTAATAATTATAAGATAATATCTGTATTGACTTTTAGTTTTTTTATAGTATTATTATTAAATAATAATGATTTAAATTATTAGAAAAATGGAATATGAAAATTAAAAGGATTTGATTCCATAAGTGTATCATATCCACTGTCATTGGGTTAGGGTCTAATGATTTTATGTATGTACACTCACTCATTAAAGATCATCTCACATGTTACCCAATCAACCAATTTGGCATCACATAATCTTCTAATGTCCCATTTTCATACTTTATATGGTTAAAAGAATCAATTATTTTGTAAAGCGAAACTCTTCTAGAAAATAGTGTTTCTATATTTAAAAGCAGAGAAAAAGTCTTAGAGTATTTTTTTTTTTAATCTTTTTAGACTGTGTTTTTTAATGAGATTTGTCGAAGTTGTTTGTTTAATTTAATTAATTTTATAAAAAAAATTCAAGAGAACATGAAAGGCTATATCTGAAAATAATATTATTATGCGTTTGTTTGTAACCTGTTAGTATCAACGAATTGGGTCAGATCATCTGCATCCTCTATTTATTTTTATTTTCACTTTATTGTGTTGTTTTTCTATAGATGTTTGCCATTTACGTGTACGTGATTATTTAAAGTACATGTAATTTGGCGATAGTATGTTTTTTCACTTCACGAAAATTGAGTAAAATTGCATTATAATATAATGCTTTTATAAGAATATGTTAAATGTTGGTCCATGTATTCTGATAGCTTTTTGGTTTGGTCTCTAAAACATATTAGTACATTAGTAGCTCTTATTTTATGTTTCACATGACAAATTGGTCCCTTTAGCTAACACCGTTAACTCCACCTTCGTTAACCCGATCATGTGCGCCATTTTTGCACTTCTTTTTCCTTCTCCCACCTCCTCCACCCCATGATCCTTCACCACCCAGCACCATCCTACAATTCTTCCATGTGACAACGTCCACCACAGATCCTCGAAAACCAAACAAATAATATGTAAAATCAAATAAAAATTCAATATCTCAATAGTTAAATAACAATTTAAATAAGTCCATTCATGAAATTTGTGAACATACAACATCAAATCCTTAAATCAAATCTCTAAAATCAAAATTTTAAAACCCTAAATAAACTTATAAAACTCATTCATGAAATCAAAACCCTAAACAAAATTCTAAATCAAAAAGTCAAAACCCTGCACAGATTGGGATTTCGACTTCAACCCCTAAACATATATGGTTTTGAGTTCGTCTCTATTGACAAACATCGATTTGGTCTTTTTGTTGATGTGTTGCATCGAGTTCTCGTGGAGTTTGTAATAAGCTCAATTGAGATATAAAAGCGGTGTTGGTGAATGGTTGGGGTGGTGGTGGGGTGGTAGCAGGTGGGGTTTCACCACTCACCAAGGAGAGGAGAGGAGAGGAGGGGGAATCGCTGAGAATGGGAGTGAGGGTGCTTCAACATCTCGACCTGCTTTGGAGAAAGGGTGGACTCTAGGTTCATCATGGGAGGGTGACTAGGTTTGTTCAGGGAGAGATAATGTATATGCATAATATTATTTTATTTTATATAACTTTTTAAAATATATAAACAAGTAAAAGGACCAATTTGCCCCTCATGTAAGGGTCAGGTAGGGGCGCAGACGACCCTTGTGCCATGACCCTAGGGTCACATGGCAGGGTCGCATATGGCTTGTAGGTGTTAAAACAAGATTTTTACCTTAATTTCCATAAATGCAAGCACCAACCCTCCTCTACCTTCATTCAATTTGTCTTGGGAACATTTAGAGAATTGGTTTGAAAGTTCTAGGAGCATTTAAGGGCCTTGAAGACTAAGTTCAAGTCTTGAAGTTGAGGCTCAAAGATCTACATCCTTCATCTAGCCATCTTGTGTTGTTTTCTAGGGTATTCATCAAAACCTAGTTTGTGAGTTCATCCTACACTTTTACAAAACTATATACATGTTAAAATGTTATATTTTAGTTCCTCCAAGCTTTTATTTAATGTATTTCACATTTAGGTGATTTTGGACCAACTCGTCAAATTTGGGATTTTGGGGACTTTATGTCTTTTGATAAACTAAGTGTGGGGAACGTTTTATTTACACGAGGGTGATTATCTCCACATTTTGATGGGATTGGTAACATACTAAAATTTGAGGTGAATTTAAAAATTGAAAATTCGGTAATATGACGTCTAAAAGTGGAGGAAACCAGTCCACCCTAAATGGGGGACCAAACAACCTGTATAATACGGATATGACAATCTAAACCAAGTGTATGTCAACCCAACACGGGGAACAAAGTATGACAATTACAATCCCAAATCAAATAAAGAATAAAATTCGACAACTTAATAATCTAATGGTCATGAACTAAATCAAAACAAATCAAATAAACGATTAGTGATCATTATATGTTACAAATAACTCTAATCACAAAGCGAGCTCAACTACTCCAAGTCTATTGCTCGAAAACATCAAGTCAACCACTCCAGTTCTATTCTTGAGAGTTCCAAAACAGGGGAACTCATGCACAATGGAATTACACCTTACTGTCCATAGGACGCTGCCCGGCCGTGTAGGTCCACACCTTACTTACCATGGAACCTGATGCCTATTCCGTGCCAAAGTAGTGAACCTAATGCCCATACGAGACATAGGAACACCGTGCCTATGGATCCATTGCACTAAGACCAAATACTCAAAGCATTCCAACACATTCGTTACTTAGCAATGTATGTAAGTAATTCATAGATATAAGCTTACCATAGTGGAACATTAGCCCCCATCATAAGAATAGTGATATCTACTTAACTCATCAACATTAACACCATATATCGTATTTCCAAAGTCAAGTTTGTAATTACTCAACCCAATATTAACTTTTCCCCAAACCCTAGTTTCCTCATTGAGTTCACCAAAATCCCATGGAACGAGGGTTAATTGTCAAATGAGTAGAAGGTTTAGAAATCCATACATCTTGGTTTAAAACATCATTTTCCATATTCTTACTTAGGTTATAAAAACCCTAATATTCCAAATTTCATGTTTTAGGTCAAATACCACAAAAACCCAATTTATAGTGAGTAATCATGAAAGGGGGGGAGGGGGTGTTATAACACATGAATCCAAGTAAATACACATATATAAAACATGGTTAGTAACTCACCATGAAAGGGTTATATAAAACTCTAAGTAATGGATGTAGAAGAGAAGGGAGTAGGTGAGCTTGGAGATTGAGCCTCTAGGAACACTTAATGCAAGTAATTAAGCCTACACCAACCAACAAGATCATCACCAAAAGATTTCTTCCAAAGATATTGAATGAAGAGAGAGAGACTTACCCTAATTTTTTCCCCAAACTCGGCCTTACTCAAATAAAAATGAGAAAATGAGGAAATGGGGTCGTTTTTGGGCATTTAAGAGTTCAGATCCCGACCGCGACAATGCCTCACGAGATTGACATGGTCATTCTCGCTTGGCACAGTCACCCGAGCTAAGTACCTTATGGTACATTCTCAGGGATTGTGCCTCGCGAGAATGACACATGTCATACTTGCTTGGCACTATCGCACACCACCACCTCTTCTCGGTACGTATCCGGCGAATGTGCCTTGCGATAGTGACTTCTATTACAGTCGCAGGCACAGTCGCCCCAGGCGTACCAAAGCTCGTTTTCACCTGATTTCAATCCGAAGAACCTCCGATGTCAACGCTAGGTTCTATAATAAGGAAAATGGTCGGATTAAGGACGTACCAGAAACATGGGTGTTACAATCCTCCCAAACTTGGCGAAGATTTCGTCCTCGAAATCTTGACTAGGTGAAGAGGTGTGGATATCTTTGCTTCATATCCTCTTCGGCTTCCCACGTCACGTTAGCACCCCGATGGTGCTTCCATTGAACCTTTACCATCGTGACTTCTTTGTGACGGAGCTTTTTCGTCTTCTTCTCCAATATCGCGTTGGGTTCTTCGATACAACGGTTTCCCTCGTCAACTCTAATCTCGGAGAGTGGGATAACACTCTCCTCCTCCGCTAGGCATTTACGGAGGTAGCACACATGAAATGTGTTGTGGATTTCACTCATTTCCGGAGGGAGTTCCAATTGGTAGGATTGAAGCCCTACCCGTTTAATCACGACGAATGGTCCAAGGAAACGGGGGCTCAACTTCCCACGCCTTCTGAACCGAATAATCCCCTTCCAAGGGGACACCTTCAACATAACACGGTCTCCCATTTGGAACTCTATCGGTCGTCTCTTCTTATTGGCCTAGCTTTTCTGTCGGTCTTAAGCCGCCTTCAAACGCTCGCGAATACCCTTGACTTTGTCCGCCGTCTCCTGCACAGTCTCGGGTCCGGCAAACTGTTTCTCTCCCACTTCAAACCAACATACGGGAGTTCGGCATTTGCGGTCGTACAAAGCTTTAAACGGCGCCATTCCAATACTTGAGTGGTAGCTATTGTTGTACGCGAACTCCACCAAAGGTACGTGTGAGTCCCAACTACCCCAAAAGTCGATCACATATGATCTCAACATGTCCTCAAGTGTTTGAATTGTCCTCTCGCTTTGGCCGTCGGTTTGGGGATGGTGTAACATTCGTAAAATCCTAATGAACAGTTTATGATCATTCAAGGGAAACAGTCAACGATCGGCCGAGAGAAACGTTCGGATAATGGTTTAACACGAAGGGTGAGAATATGCATCAGATGACACGCATGTCTTGGCCCGTGGCTTCAAAGTCGCAGCTAATGTAACACCCCGATTTTCGGTTCAAGTTTATGAGGAAACCGATTTATTAAGGAAAAATAAGATATTTTATTTTGGAATTGAATCCTAGATTTTATAGTCTTTATGGATAAAGGATTCAATTACAAGTCCAACGGTTCTTTCCGAAGCGAAATCGGAGCTATAACGAAGAAGTTATGACCAAATCGGTATTTAACCAAATAAGAAGAAGAAGCAGGTTGTTGGGCTGGGTGGAAAAATCCTTCACTAAAAACGCACGGGTCGTGCGTGAGGGGCATAAGCCCAGATTCGGGGTTAAATGAGTTTTTCCCAAATCTCATTCATTTCTCATCTTATTCATTTCAAGCATTCTCTCCCAAACCCTCCCTCTTCACCTACTTCTTCTAAGGTTTTTTCAACCACTAAATCATCACCATTCATTGCTAGAGTTAAGAACATCATCCAAGGTTTCGGTTTGGAAGATTCATCACCATCCCCATCTTCATCTTCTTCAAGTGTCCAAAAGCTTGATTTTGGGGTTTTCGTCTCCTACCTTATATTTTCTAGATTTTGGGTTGATAAGAGTATTAAATCATCATAGAAGGTTCTTCCAAGTGATTTCATTGAAGCATCCTTCAAGATCTTCATCTTCCCCAAGTGTTCAAGTCTAAGTTTTTGGGTTTTCTTCTAAAAACCTACTTGGTGAGTTCCTACTATCATTTTCTAAACCTTATACACATCAAAATATACATTTTGAACTCCTATATATCTCCTTGGTTTTGGATTTATGAAAATCACATTTTGACCTAACTTGAGTTTTAGGAGATTTTAGGGTTCTTGCTATATCTTGCGAAATGGAAGGGTTTCATTTGTTATGAAATAAAATGAAGTATTTCTTGCACTTATTTGGTGAATTACTTGGAAGAATGTATAAAATCTCATTTTTATGATTTTTTCATTTTTATCAGCAGTTAAACTTGAAAATGCATTTTTGATTATAAAATGTTATTGGAACCATATGATTATCTATGGTTAGCCACAAACGTAAATGTGACAAGTCTTGACTATTACTAGTGGATCCCTAGGTTTTGAGTCGACTTATATTACATTATTGGAGGTTACCAAGTAATGTAAATGAAGAACTACATGTGCATTAAATTGTGAGGTTCCGGTCGTTAACAAAATATGGAACTACATGTGCATTAAATTGTGAGGTTCCGGTCGTTAACAAAATATGGAACTACATGTGCATTAAATTGTGAGGTTCCGGCCGTTAACAAAATATAGAACTACATGTGCATTAAATTGTGAGGTTCTGGCCGTTAACAATATATAGAACTACATGTGCATTAAATTGTGAGGTTCTATATGGTAACCAAAACGAAGAACTACATGTGCATTAAATTGTGAGGTTCTGGAAAGAAGGTTTATGACCTTATTTTAATGAATTTTATTCTTATCAACAGTTAACTTGGGAATACCTATTTGAAAGGTTTCCGTTTGAATGAAATTGTTTATATCTCCTGAAATTTATAAACTGTATGTTCTCACTAGGCTTTAAGCCTAACACTTTTTCGAAAATGATGTGTATAACAGGTTCCCTTAGCGGCGGGTCGTCAAAGGGGTTGAGTGAAGAGTTTGGTCTCTTGAGGAAATTTCTGGATGTTAGTTGATTTGGAGACTTGGTGTTTAAACCAATTTATTTATTATAGTATTGGGTTGACAACCTATGTAATCTAGATAGACTTAGTTTGGTTTTGGCTTGGTTTGGTTTGTTGTCATTTTCCGCACGTATTGGCAGGTTTTGTGAAGGTTCACGCCTTGCCCATTATTTTTGGATGGTTTGTCCTATTTATAGACGTTATATTGCCGAAATTTCAATTTTTAAATTACCCCAATTTTTAGGGCGTTACAGCTAAACCCGCGTAACTCACTGTTGTCCATGGCTCAGGGACTCGCACGGCTTGGCCCGCGACTTGAGGTCGCGGCCAAGGCCGCTGGAGCTGTCTGATCGAATTTAACCCCAAATTTTAGGGTTTCTCTCATTGTTACCTCCCTTCTCCATTTCTCTCTTCCTTAGGTCGAGTTTGGGAGACTAAGTATTATCTTTGGGAGCTTGATATGGTATGAATCTACAATAAAACATCAAGGATTGGGTGATTTAAGGCTTAACTATGGAAGCAATGAAGGATTTCGTTGGAAAGGTGGTTGTATGACTTCAAGTTTCGGATAAGGTAAATCTCTTGTCTAAACCAAGCTTTAGTGTAAGGATCTTTGTAGATCTAAAGGTTCTATTTATTGGTGGTTCATCTCTTTTACATTTGGAGAAAAGGGTTAGTTGGAAACCCTAGCTCAATGTTGAAGATGACTTGTGGATGGTGAAAGCTTCATCCTTGGAGGCTAAGGATTTGGGTTTGGAACCTAGGTTTAACTTAACCTAGCGAGGTGAGTTCAAGTTGCTTTGTGAAAACTATGTACATGCCAAAATGAGTATTTTGAAGTAAAAATATGTTTTACTTGGTAATTATCAATATGATGGGTATTTTGATAAGTTTTCACATTTGATAAAAATTGGGTTGTTTTAGTCTCATAAAATGTCCATATTTGGGATTTGAATATTTTGGTAAGTAATAGCAGAATTTATGCATTTTTGGTGATTTTGTACAAATAAAATCTATTTTATGTCTTATGCATCTTTGGTGATTTTTGATGTCATAAACCATTTAGAAAATGCATGCCTCCGTGTTATGAGACATTTTGGAAACATAAGGGTACAAACCCATTTGGAACATGATATGTCCCGATCCGTATTGAGTTTGAGTTAATTTCATCTTTGATGTATGTTACTTCATAAACGTTGTTTAGATACGTTGTATTATTTTGGGAAACGTTATTTGTTGGTCAAATGGGTTTTGAGCATTTAGACTCGGTTTTGACTTAAAAGAGTCTCATGGACATTTGTCCCAGTTTTAATGGGTCTTTGAAGAGCCCATGTTCGATATACATCTTAATGCATTTTATTGCATATTTATGATAATTACATGCTCGAGTGCGTTGGTTATTCATGTGTAGTCATGTAATGTTAGGCTGTGTTGCATTGGATCCATAGGCACGTAAGTCAGTCTTTATTTGATGGTCAACTGGGTATTACGGGGTTGGACTCCGGGACCCATGTTTTATGACCTTGACCTTTCAAGTGTACACTAGGAGGGCTACGTCCGGTTGTGCTATTATGATGAGGGGCGTTTCATGATGGGTGTTTGGGACCTCTGCCATTCGGGGTAATGCCATGGTTGTAGTCCTCGGATGTTGCCGGGCCTTCGGCGGTATTCATGGTAATATTCGCGAAGGTCAGCTGTCTCTTTTGGTGTAGCTTGAAGGGTGTCGTAGGGGCACTTGGGCTTGCGTGTCGTGAAGTGTCATACGACTAACGTTGTATGAGTGACATACTTTTGTGTTCCTCCACTCTCAATGGATACGGGTCTCCCCAGTATTTTGGATATTTAATTGTCCATGCTTTAATATTTAGATTTCATTCCATTTATGGTCGCATGAGTATTGAATTTCAGTTCCATGTTTCTGATGGCATATTATATTTATGTGGATTGTTCCCATCATTTAAGAGTTGAGTATTATGCCCCACCCGTGTTTTGGGTGTTTCGGGATATAAAGTTTCATCTGCGTTTTTATAATTGGGAGTCCGTTTTCTATTCACGTTTGAGTGAGTTTTGGGCGGCACCATTTTATAAAGGAAGTTTTGTATTGGGACGTTCGTCCTTAAAAACGTATGTTATTAGAAAACGAGTCGTTTTCATAGTTAAGGGAAATCATTTTGAAAGTTTATCATTTAAACTGTATCCCTTCCTTTTAACGTAATATTTATTCATGTTGAAAACTCTTGAACTCACTAGGCGTTAGCCTAACCCTTTTTATTTGTCGGCATGTGCATCAGGTTTTGGTTGGGAATGGTCCTAGTAACACTATGAAGAGATGATTTCTAGTAGTGTGCTCGTGATGCATTTAACATTGGTGAAGTTTCCGCTTGGGTTTGTGAAGAACAACTAGCTTTGGAGATTACGTAGCACCCGACTTCGGTATAACCCTTGATAATAGTTAGGGTTTACCATTGTTTTGAGGTTAATTGTAGAATTTTATATTTGAGGTATGAAGAACCTTTGATTTGTATTGATTTTATATCGAAATTTTAATTAGTTTCTCTTACCAAATTTAAGGGTGTTACAAATGGTAGGACGTGCTCAATTTCACTCGTGTGCCCAATTCTTTCTGCAAGTCGTCCCAAAAGTGAGATGTGAACCGACTATCATGATCCGAAACAATAGATTATGGCATACCATGACGAGACACCACTTCGTCAATGTACAACTTTGCTAACTTATCCATAGGTAAAGTTTTCCGCATGGACAAGAAATGAGCGCTTTTGGTCAAGCACTCCACTATTACCCAAATGGTATCGTGGCCTCTTAACGTTTTTTGGCAATTTCGTCATGAAGTCCATAGTGATGTGCTCCCATTTCCAGTCTGGAATCTCCAAGGATTGTAAGCTCCCATAAGGTCGTTGGTGCTCGGCCTTCACTTGCAAGCATGTCACACATCGCTCCATATAGCGCGCCACATCAAGCTTCATAACCGAACACCAATAGTGCAATTTTAGATCCCGATACATCTTCGTGCTTCCTGGGTGGATAGAATACTTCGACTTGTGGGCGTCTTCGAGAAGAAGTTCCCGATTGTCTTCGGTCTTAGGCACCCACACTCGCCCGTTGAAAAGATTTACTCCCCGACTTTCTTCCGTCAAAAGTAAATGTTGCTTCGTCATGACCTCTTCCTTGAGGTTCTCTTCTAGTAAGGCTTTGGTTTGCGACGCCTTGATTCGATCAATGAGTGTTGACGACAACTCGATTCGTATGAAAGTAGCTTTAGAATTCCCCCGTAGTCCTTTCGACTGAGAGCATCGACGACGACGTTTGCCTTACCCGGATGGTAAAGCAACTCGCAATCGTAATCCTTTAATAACTCCAACCACCTCCGTTGCCTCATATTTAGATCCTTTTGATCAAAGATATGCTTCAATCTCTTGTGGTCCGTGTAGAGAGTGCACTTCGTGCCGTAGAGGTAGTGTCGCCATAATTTTAAGGCAAACGCCACCGTCGCCAATTCCAAATCATGGGTTGGGTAGTTAACTTCATGAACTTTGAGTTTCCTTGACGCGTAAGCAATTACTTTATCCTTTTGCATTAGGACACAACCCAAACCCATCTTCGATGCATCGCTGTAAACTACAAAGTCTTCCGTCCCTTCAGGTAGAGATAAGATTGAAGCTTCGCAAAACTTCTTTTGTAGAGTTCGAAACGCTTTCTCCTGATTCTCGGTCCAAACAAACTTCACGTTCTTTCGGGTTAGGGCCGTCAATGAAGAAGCTATTTTGGAAAAGTGTTGGATGAATCTTCAGTAGTATCCCGCCAATCCTAGAAAACTTCGGATTTCTGACGGACTTTTGGGAGGTTCCCAATTCATTATCGCCTCAATCTTCGCGGGATCTACTTTCACTCATTCCTTTGTCACCACATGGCCCAAAAACTGCAATTCTTGGAGCCAAAAGTCGCACTTAGAAAACTTTGCATAAATATTTTCCTACCTTAGCACTTCCAACACTTCTCAGAGATGAAACTCATGATCCGACTCGTCCTTGGAGTACACCAGGATGTTGTCGATGAACACTATTACCGACTTGTCAGGGAATGGTCGGCACACTCGGTTCATCAAATCCATAAATATCGTCGGTGCGTTGGTTAGGCCGAAAGACATTACTAGGAACTCGTAATGACCATAACATGTCCTAAATGCCATCTTTGGAATGTCGTCTTTCGCCACCTTTACTTGATGATATCCCGATCGAAGGTCGATCTTTGAGAAGCAACCCGCGCCTTGAAGTTGATCAAACAAGTAGTCGATCCTAGGAAGTAGGTACTTGTTCTTCACCGTGACCTTGTTCAATTCTCTATAGTCGATACACATCCTCATTGAGCCGTCTTTCTTCTTGACGAACAAGACCGAAACTCCCCAAGGAGACGAGCTTGGTCATATGAAAACCTTCTCAAGAAGGTCTTAAAGTTGCGTCATCATCTCTTGCATCTCGGAGGGAGCCAATCGATAAGGGGCTCGAGCAATCGGAGACGCTCCCGGAACGAGATCAATCCGAAATTCTACTTGGCGATTGGGTGGTAAACCGGGAAAGTCTTCCGGGAATACATCAGAAAACTCGCGTACCACCCTAACATCTTCTAGTTTCCTCTTCTCGAGTTTGGTGTCAATCGCATATGCCAAGAAGGATGAACATCCTTTCGCCAAACATTTTCGTGCTTTGATCATGGAGAAAATCGCCACCTCACCTTTCCTTCTTTCACCATAAATTGTAGTCGCCTCACCGTCCACAACTCGGATCATCTTCTTGGAACACACGATCTCGGCTTGGTTCTCCGATAACCAATCCATTCCTACCACCACATCAAATCCGCCAATTTGCATGGGCATCAAATTGATGAGGAATTTCCTTCCTTCAAACTCAAGGGTGCAACCCTTCAAGATGTCGTGGATTATCACTTGACCACCATTAGCTATTTCTACTACTATAGCGTCCTCTAAAATACGCATAGGCAAGGCAAGCTTTTGATAAAATACATCGGACACAAAAGAGAAGCTAGCACCCGAGTCAAACAATACACGTGTAGGCATGGAGTTTAGGAGAAACGTACCCGACGCTACATCGGTAGAGGCCTTGGCTTCCTTCGTAGTCATTTGAAACGCTCTTCCAGCCGCTCTCGGAGGATCCTTCTTCTTCCCACCGGTTCCCCCGGCCTTCCACTTTGGGCATTCATCCCTAACATGCCCTGACTCTTTACATTCGAAACACATTAGCCCTTTAACGGGACAGTCTTTATAGGCATGATCGGGCTTCCCGCATTTGAAACAAGCTCCGGGGATAAAGTTGCACGGGCAGAAATGCTTGCTTTGGCATTTGGAACACCACCTAGCCTCACGTTTAGGATCGGCTCCCCGTTGGTAGTTTTTGTTGAAAGGTCTTGGTTTCTTGGAGGCCATATAATTTCCCTCCCATTTACTTTTCTCCACAATTCGGCCACCCTCTTCCTTGCCCCGGTTGTAGGCATCTTCCATCAATTGTGCTTCCTCCACTGCCTCCCGAAGAGTAGAGGCCTTCGACACTCTGACCATTGACATCATATCGAATGGAAGCCCCTTTATGTAAGCTTTGATCTTCTCCTTATCTGTTGGGACTAAATGTCCCACTAATCCCAGTTTGTCCATGAAAAGTCGGTTGTACTCTTTCATAGTCAAATTGCCCTTCTTAAAATTTCGGAACTCTTCTTCGATCTGGTCCATTGATCTTTCATTACAATATTCCTCCAATAGCTTCTTCTTGAACGTCGGTCAACTTAGATTTGCCAATACCGTGGCCTCAACTGAAGTGGAGTAAACGTTCCACTATGTGAGGGTCGCCCCTCTGAGCATTTGAGAACCAAAAGTAGCTTTCTGGCCTTCGCCGCACTCACTTGATCGGAAAGCCTATTCGATTTCCCGAATCCAGTTCATACAAGCCACTAGATCATCCGAGCCCTTGAACTCCGGCGGTCGGCAACCTAGGAATGTCTTGAATGTACAAGTTTTAGTCGCGGGCCTTGTTTCCGGGGCCACGATCCCATTAGTAGGAATGTCATGTTCGGTACCCCCGGATCCCGCCACAATGACGTTTTCGGAAACCGTCTCAGTCCTTCGGTTGTTGGTCTCTCTGTCTTCTAGAAGCTTCAAGAATAGTTCTTGTTGTTGCGCCATGGCCTGATTCATGGCCAACATCATTATGTCCATCATTTAGGTCTCCGTCGTAACCTCTTCCATAATAGGCTCCGCCGTATTCAGATTGCATTGGGGGATGTGGTTGGGTCCCCCGCCCAACACATTAACCAAACGAGAAGGCTCTTCCGCCACAGTCACCCACGGGTGGTCGACCGTGGATGTCGTGGCCTCTTAGCCCTCCGGTCTATTCCGGGTGTTAACCATTTGTCTGCCACACACATGCAAGAAATAAGATGAGAGACAGACTACAAGAACAACACAAAAAAACATACTATTACATTCATCAATTATCATAACAACAGTAGATCAAGTATGATCACATAAAACATCTTCATAATAACGTTAGCTAAGTGAAATTATGAACACAAGATATGTAAGAGTTATCGTTACCATTACTACAACTTTCAATTTGTGTAGGTTCCGTCGACTCTAAGACCATCCTATCTTAAGAATTCTACCCCCATCTCACAGGTCATAGCTTAATATCCTAAGTTTAAGTCTAGGCATCTTACATTCATACCTAGTTCACTTAAACTAATGCTCTGATACCAACTTGTAATATCCTAAAATTTGAGGTGAATTTAAAAATTGAAAATTCGGCAATATGACGTCTAAAAGTAGAGGAAACCAGTCCACCCTAAATGGGGGACCAAACAACCTGTATAATACGGATATGACAATCTAAACCAAGTGTATGTCAACCCAACACGGGGAACAAAGTATGAAAATTACAATCCCAAATCAAATAAAGAATAAAATTCGACAACCTAATAATCTAACTTGGTTAAGTAAGATTAAGGTCGAGTGTCACTATTCTTCCAAAATGTGTTATCTCTATACTTCAATGTATTGGTCACTATATCTTCAAAAGGACCGCTCTCGACCCCAAGGCCGTCCTCTCAATCCCAACGAGCCCCACCACTAGAATGACTTGCCATACGTGACCACCAAAGAACAAGCGTTAAGCTAAAGCCTAGTGAGAACAATTAAGCTGAATAATAAATAAATGATAAACCCGTTTGAAGTCATACATTCGATCTAGTCGTGAGCAAAATCAAAACAAATCAAGTAAACCATTATTGATCATTATATGTTACAAATAACTCTAATCACATAGCGAGCTCAACTACTCCAAGTATATTGCTCGAAAACATCAAGTTAACCACTCCATGTCTATTCTTGAGAGTTCCAAAACAGGGGAACTCATGCACAATGGAATTACACCATACTGTCCATGGGACGTTGCCCGACCGTGTAGGTCCACACCTTACTTACCATGGAACCCACTGCCTATTCAGTGCCAAAGTGGTGAACCTAATGCCCATACGAGACATAGGAACACCGTGCCTATGGATCCATTGCACTAAGACCAAATACTCAAAGCATTCCAGCACATTCGTTACTTAGCAATGTATGTAAGTAATTCATAGATATAAGATTCCCATAATGGAACATTGGCCCCCATCATAAGAATAGCGATATCTATTTAACCAATATATATCGTATTTCCAAAGTCAAGTTTGTAATTACTCAACCCAATATTAATTTTTCCCCAAACCCTAGTTTCCTCATTGGGTTCACCAAAATCCCATGGAACAAGGGTTAGTTGTCAAATGAGTAGAAGGTTTATAAATCCATACATCTTGGTTTAAAACATCATTTTCCATATTCTTACTTAGGTTATAAAAACCCTAATATTCCAAATTTCATGTTTTAGGTCAAATACCACAAAAACCCAATTTATAGTGAGTAATCATGAAAGGGGGGGAGGGGGTGTTATAACACATGAATCCAAGTAAATACACATATATAAAACATGGTTAGTAACTCACCATGAAAGGGTTATATAAAACTCTAAGTAATGGATGTAGAAGAGAAGGGAGTAGGTGAGCTTGGAGATTGAGCCTCTAGGAACACTTAATGCAAGTAATTAAGCCTACACCAACCAACAAGATCATCACCAAAAGATTTCTTCCAAAGATATTGAATGAAGAGAGAGAGACTTACCCTAATTTTTTCCCCAAACTCGGCCTTACTCAAATAAAAATGAGAAAATGAGGAAATGGGGTCGTTTTTGGGCATTTAAGAGTTCAGATCCCGACCGCGACAATGCCTCACGAGATTGACATGGTCATTCTCGCTTGGCACAGTCACCCGAGCTAAGTACCTTATGGTACATTCTCAGGGATTGTGCCTCGCGAGAATGACACATGTCATACTTGCTTGGCACTATCGCACACCACCACCTCTTCTCGGTACGTATCCGGCGAATGTGCCTTGCGATAGTGACTTCTATTACAGTCGCAGGCACAGTCGCCCCAGGCGTACCAAAGCTCGTTTTCACCTGATTTCAATCCGAAGAACCTCCGATGTCAACGCTAGGTTCTATAATAAGGAAAATGGTCGGATTAGGGACGTACCGGAAACATGGATGTTACAGGATTTGGGACCAAAGAACTTTAAATGGTCCAATCTTGGATTTGTTGGTATAACTGAAGAATTTGCCCACTTGATGACTATTTGTATATAATTGATCATATATTGGATATGTTGGACACATCCAGGATACTAAATATATTAGAATATAATGCAATGGACCCATAGGCATAGAAGTTGGTTTTATTTGAGTTGTAACTTGAGATGGGCATTAGGTTTTCATAGGCAATAAAGTGTGGGCTCTTGGAGTCGGGCATCGATTATTGACCAATATAATGTAATGTCATAGTGAACAAACTTAACTTGGATTTTGGAGATCTCAAGATATAGACGTGGTGTGGTAGAACTTGGTGACTTCACAAGAAATAGACTTGGAGTTGTTGAACTTATTAACTCATAAAACTATAGACCTGGAGTGGGTAGTCTTAATGATTGTTAATCCATAAGTAATGCTTATATATAATATGTTGGTGCTTTTAGTGTCGACTGTAATAATCGTATTCTCCATTGCTTTAATCCTTAGAAAGTGGGGTCAAAGTGTGAAGATGAGGAAACTAGGGACTTAAAGGTAAATTGTGAAAGTTATAAAAGGGGCCAAAATCCCTAGACTTTTGGTCGGTGCGACTGCTATAGTTTTGGAGAGAAAGGAAGGCTAGAAGGGTTTTTGGCAAGGGTTGTAGAGTTCTCAGGATTTCAATCAATCAAGGTAAATTACTAACCTGTTAAGCCTAATCTTTTATGCTTGGATGCTCTTGAAATAGAAGAAAACCCCATCTCTTTCATCATACTTTTCCTTTCTTGGATTTATTGCAATGGATTAGAAATTGATTGTGGGTTATTGTGGTGTTGGCCGATTATTATCTCATATGGCAGTAAAATTTATTGGTTCTCTATAATCTAGTTTTAGTTTGGGGAAAACCCTCGATTTTTTGTGAGACCGCATTAAGCCGTGAGGGAAACCAGTAGCTCTAACCCGGGAAACTCGGTGGTTACAAACCGGGAAAGCCCGGAAGCAACCCAACCGGGATTGAACCCGGATGCACTGGAACCGGGGTGGAACCCGGATGTACCGGAACCGGGATGGAACTCAGATAGACCGGGACCGGGATGGAAAGCTCGGATAGACCGGGACCGGGTTAAATCCCAGATAGGCCAGGGATTGCAAATTCGGGGAAAGATTGGGGCGATCTTAGTTGGGGTTTAATTGAGAATTAGTCAGGGTTTAACTATGATTTGTTTAACCAAATTGTAGGTGCTCGACTTTTCTAAAGTAACTTTCTGCGTATGTGTGTATTGAACAGGTGAGTTCCCTTAAACCCCTTTTTACGTGAAATGTATTGATAAGCTGTTTAAACATGCTTTTAAGTTTTACGTGCAAACATGGCTTTTATTCATAAGTGTACAAATATTTCTTGCACGACATTAAGTATATTAAAGTCGTTGGTCTAGCGTGTGGTGGATTTTATTTCCAAAAGGTACATGCTTTGATTTCATGCTGGGATTGTTATGTGGTGTTGGGTTGCATAGTGGGAATGTTATACCTCGGGAGTAAATTTTAAACCCCATGTGCATGAAATTCGTTTTCTGCATACACGGGGACAGGGAGTTTGCTTAGGCCCCGGAGGCGAAAGGGGAGTCTGCTTGGACCCCGATCGTGGTTGACGGCGGTTGTGGATTTTTGGTAAATGACCACTTTGCACTACCCATGTCTAATGTTGTGCTGTTTTATTGACTATAAAACGATAACACTATTCTTGTTTTTGCAATGATTATAACTGTTTTCGAGAGGGAATTCACTAGACCTCGTGGTCTAACCCTCGTTTTTCAAAACTAAAACCGTTTTCAGGTAAGAAGGCTAGCGATGCTTCTTCCAAAGGGAAGGAGAAGATATGAAGGTTTAGAGATGGATGCCTCAAGTGTAGATCCCTATAGTTCCTTACTTATAATAGCTTTTCTTTAAAATTTAGAGATGCTCGGCTGTAGAAGCGTGTTTCTGCTGCTAAATCCTGTATTGAATTTTGAGATGTATTGGGACCATTTTGGGATTTATTCTGCATGTTTTGTTTGGATTATTTTTGGGTTGTTTCATCACCGGCCATTCAAGTGTAATTGGATATAACACGAGTGCTAATGGGTTTCAAACTATGATCTAATACAAGTTGAGTGCACACTTTGTTATAAGATGAGTTTGATCCCGAACACGACGAAATGACGGGGGTCAAGGGGGTCGTGCCCCCTTGCGGGGTCCAAGGGGAAACTCCCCTTGCAATGGTCCTGCTAGGTGGGGTCGAGGGGCAACGCCTCAAAAGCTTATCAGAATTTTGGACTTGGAATGCAGTGGAAAAACTTGATCACAGGCTCTGGTGGCTATCTCTGCAGAGGTTCTGGTGGTTATCTCTACAAAGGCTCTGGTGCTATCTCTAAACCAGAGGCTCTAGTGTGCATCTCCAGACTAGAGGCTCTGGTGCCTATCTCTGGATTGGCTATCTCTAACAATGAACAAATGTTCAAACGAAATCTGCACATGGGATGTATTTTAATAAGGATGTCATATAGCACTACCTAGTACATAAAAACATGTGTCAAGCTTAAAAGTTTAGATTTAACTCAGTAAGGGTAAAAATGCCATTTCATTCAGAAAGATCAGTACCATTCTTGGCCTCATTATTGCAACTACTAGTGGCAGGATCCAATGCTGGTGGGATTTCTATATAATTGGGCACAAAATGGGAATGAAGAAACTTTGGTTGAAACAAAGGAAATCGAAAAAGTCTGGAAGAGAAGAGTCGAAGTGTGGAAGTCGATTACAAAAGAGGAAGAGTAAAACGTAATTTGGGTTAATAATAAATTAATAATTAAAATAATATAAATATAATGGGTATGGGGCAGGTTGGGGTGCGTTACCCGACCCCTTCCCCATCCCCGATTTTAGTCTTGCAATAACCTTTAAGCCGGACCCAACACCCGGTGTGACCCAGAATTACTAGCATACAGTTTACATAACAGATTAAGAACACAATATTATTGATCAAATTATATGATTACAACGTGGTCATAGATCTAACAGTGTGCCACAGATCTCACGTATGTGTGTGTATACAGTGTACGAGTTCTTTCCAATCCAGCGTGTGTTCGTTCGTGTCTACAACTCTAACAAAGAACAGACTATTTATACTAAGTCAACTTGAGTTGACTTTACAATATAAACCCTCAAACTATTCAACAATTACAAAACAGACCCTTACTTTTAATCTTGAATACAATATTAATCTAACAATCTCCCCCTTTGGATTCAAGATTAAAAAAAATTGACGATAATCTTCAGGTCTTCTTATCTTCAGAATAATCTTCATCTTTGAAACTTTTTTCAACTTTGACATCCTAAAAGCTTTGACATCTTCAGCAAACTTTGTCACTTTGATCAAATTATCTTCCCTTTTTTCTACTTTTCATGACTTTACTTTCTCTTCAAAATATATCTTTCTATCTTGAACTCTGAAACTTTAAACTTTTGAAACCTTTGACAGCTTTAGCACAATCTTCATACTTTCCCTTTGTTTACAACAATACCATTCTCTTTACCACATTCTTTGCTATAACCTTCTCAATCATTCAAGTCTTCAAACTTTGACTAACTTCAAAACTTTAATCATCTGAACTTGAACTCTGAGTTATCTCCCCCTTTTTAATGATTTGTGATAATCAAAATCATTAAAACTTGTTCAAGGTCAGCTCGATCTTTGAATGATCTCCCCCAAATAAACAAATAAGCACATTCTTCATGATCTTCCCCTTTGATAAAATATGAACAATCTCCCCTTGTGTATAGAAATTATCAATCTCCCCCAAGAAATGATATGAGAGAATCGTTCATATGATTTGAATGAGCCGTCAATTCATGAATTAATTCATCTGAATCTTTTTAAATTCAGACAAATTAGGAATGGAAACCTGAATCAACATATGAAATAGTTAGGAATGCATGTCAGTAGCACAAAGCCACTGTGTACAATGAATGTACAATGTAAGGAGCTTGAAGTGATGATCACTCCCCAGGACTTCCATTCAATCATTGAAAAACACAAGGTATTTTCTATGAATGTTATGACAGAAAAACAAATTTTCTGTCTTCTTGTGCTTGTGTTATGAAAGAATTAGCATAATGATTGTGTTTCATAAGGCTCAAAATATGTATACCATTGAGACAACAATGAATATACATAGACTCTATGTGCATGATGAAGGGTCGAAGGTGGGGCAACTTTCCTTCTTTTTCAATATCAGTATTTTCCAAGTGAAGAACCAATAGAGTATGTGTTGTATCCCCAGAAAATGTGAAACATTCTCTTTTTGAGAAAAGAATGAGTAGCTGGTGAGGTTGTATACAAGAGATGGCATGGGCTAGTTGCCTTTTTCAATGTCGTTCACGAAGAAATGTGAAACAACAGTTTATGTGGTTGCCCGACTCAGAAAGAAGTTTGGTGCAGAGTCTGATATTCTTTTACTCTGTTCTCTCACCCTCTATCTTTTAATCATTTAAGCTCACATCTAACTAATCTCTCATTTCCGTTTTACCTCTTCACACACCACTCTCAATCTTTTGACCCCTCTCCCCTCAATCACTCAGGGAATACTTCCTGGGTAGGAAACACTGGTTATCGTGAATCCATGGAAGTTCTGTTAAGCTCACACAATGAATCCCATGTATGTTTTCCTAAAAGAATATGTTGTACAATGATTAACTTGACAAAATAAGCACAAGTAATCATTTATCAGTATATGTATGCTTCACAATATCAGTGAGAGAGCTTTGATCATGGAAGATTTCTCAAAACGTTGTATAAATGAATAACCATGAAAGAATAGAAACGTTTTGAGAATCTGACAATGATTAAAATTAGATCAAAATTCATGAAGAATAATATTTGGGAAATCAAAGATGAATGTTGTTTATAGGAACAATATATAAACATTTTGTGTATCCCTGATTGAACAAGGATCTTTACCAGATAAATCAAATGAACAATTACCAACCTGTTTGTATTGATAAAACAACGATTACAAGGTTGATATTTGATCTTTTAGAAGCTCTCTGTGTTTTACACCTTTTGTGTGTGTTGAGTGTGATCTGATATTTGTTAAACGATTGCTTCTCTAACACACTAAACCTTAAAATCTAACTAAACTAATATCTAGATATTATCTAACAACTAATATAATATAACTTAGATATTAAATAATAAACTAATATTTAACATAATTAGATATTTAAACTAAGTTAAACTAAATACAAAAATTACAATAGACAATAATTAACTTTGACATTTATTACAAACAACATTAGACTTTATATTGAGAGCGACTTTTCGGGCATTAGCTTTAGATTGGATCTTCAGATTGGATGATCTTGAATCCAATGAGACTGTGGTATAACAATCTCCCCCTTTGGATCAAGATCATTACTAAAAAGATTTTAGCAATTCAGTCTTCTTGTTCAGCTCAGAATATGCAATCTCTTTCTCTAGCTCAGAATGCTTTAGCAAAGTATCTTCAAAGAAAATTTATCTGAAATCAGCATGTCTTCAGAATACTTTGATCTCGCAGTTCTTTGTTAGCTTTTCTCTTCTCCAATGTCTTGTAATGTAATGGACTGTACATTTCTTCAAGCTTTAGATTCTCCCCCTTTTTGATGAAAAGTGCAACGACTTCATCAAAACTTTGAGTAAGAAATGTAAATCACTTGGAGCCTCTGATCCTTCAATTCAAAAGATATTCATCCAGATCTTTTCAAATCCAGACAAAATAGTCGTGTAACACCTGAATCAACTAATGAATCAGTTAACATGCTTGTCAATAACACTAAGTCACTGTGTGTAACGAATACACATTGGAAAGGAGCTGTTTGATGTTGACTCCCCAGGGCTTCCATTTAATCATCGAAACACCACAAAGGTTATTTCTATAAACGTTATGACAAAGAAACAAATTCCTTGTGTGTTCGTGCTTGTGATAGAAAGAATTAAGCACTTGATAATTGCTTATAGGCTCAAAATTGTGTAAACCACTGAGACAACAGTAAGTTAAACACAGACTCAATGTGCATGATTGAAGTGTGAAGGTGGGGCAGACTTCCTTCTTTTCAATATCCAGATTTTCCAAATGAAAATCAGATAGCAAATGTGCTGCTTCCCCTTTGAAAATGTGAAACACTTTCTTGTTAAGAAGAAAATGAGTAGTTGGTGAGGTTTGATAAAGAGTTGGCATGGGCTAGTTGCCTGTTTCAATAATGTTCACCAAAGAATTGTGAAACATTAGAAATGTGGCTGCCCGACTCAGAAAAAGTTGGTGCAGAGTTGTGATATTCTTTTAACTCTGTTCTCTCACACTCTTTCTTTTAAACATTAAGCTCACTCTAATCAAACTCATTTCTTTTCGGCTTCTCACACTCAATCACTATGGATTAACTTCTTGGGTAGAAATCACTGGTTAAGGTGATTTCATAGAAGT
This sequence comes from Arctium minus, assembly GCA_954870635.1. Classification (NCBI taxonomy): domain Eukaryota; kingdom Viridiplantae; phylum Streptophyta; class Magnoliopsida; order Asterales; family Asteraceae; genus Arctium; species Arctium minus. The sequence continues at coordinate 22,355,887 of OX941081.1, read as the reverse complement.
TGTGTTAATTCTTAGCACAATGAAATTCATGTTTTCCTATGATGCATATGATGCTCAGATTGGTTTAACTATTTCAGTTAAAAACACAATGTTGTTCTTGAAAACATTTAAAGTTCCACTTCCAAGTCCTGAATTCGTTTTAGAATCGGGAAGTGGTTTGAACATTGAAAACAGTGTTTTCTATGATTGAAAGTTGTCCTTTCAACCATATATGAGATTAAGGTAAAGGAATATACCTTTAAGTGCGATCTTACATCTCATGAAGCTTAGCTTAAAGTCATAAACATATGATCGTTTAAGCATCTCTCAAAACTTCTGCAAAAGTCTTATGTCAAGTCAAAGTAAAATTTATTCACTTAAATTGAAAAGACAAAAAGCAGTAAAACAAATAACTTCTCTTACTCCCCCTGAAATTATGCATCTAACATATATAATTTCAGAAATAAATATGTACTCCCCCTTGAAGGTTGAATTTCTCGTTGGAGTATCGGAGTACAATCTCTCATCTCAGCATTGGAGTAAGGTCTTCTTCTTTGAAGCACGGGTTCTAAGCTGATTTACTTAGAAACCACTTTGACTTTGATCTCCGGGTCTTGACTGATTTACTCAAGAACCATATTTCTCCTACTCCCCCTAGACAGTAGGTACCTGCAACACAGAATCATCCCTTTTCTTTGGTATCCATTTCCAATTGGATCCAACTGTGTTAGCAAACGATTTTGGCACCCAATGAAATTTGGGTCCGCTTTTCTTTTTAGAATCAGAAGAAGAATTATAATGAGATGACTGCACATGATAGTTGCCAAACCAAATCTCAGAATCTTGACAAGAATTAGAAACATGTTTATCATAAAAGGAAGACTTTCTAGCAGATTTAGATAATTGGAATAGTTGCGTAAATGAGTATTTCAAAATAGTAGCAACATTCGATTTCAAAACATCTTTACTAGGTAAAGTCTTATTACAATTAACAGTACAAAAATATTTAACGGCCTTGTCAAGCTTCTGGTTCGGTTGCCACTGAGATTTAACTTGTGGCTTTCGCTCGCTCAGATCTGAAATATGTGAAACTCGTGAGTTAGACTTCTGAGCATCAAACGAATGCTTCTTCTTAGAATTACCAGTAGTGTTCGGTTTCTGTGAGTGCTGAGATATATTCTTACCTTTAGCATTTTTAGCTTTCACAGAGACTGATTTATCAACTTTCGTTGATTTTGCACTTTTAACATGCATACTGGTTTTACCCAAAGATTGCACAACAAAAGATGAATGGTTAGGAAGTTTCGCATTAAAATCAAATTGTTCAAAACACTCATCTGAACCACCGTCAGAGTTAATAAAATCAAACCTTCCGTTTGATGAACCAAACTTGTCATCAGATTTAGAAGCCTTTGAAATAATAACATTTTTCAGCACGGTTGAATTTTTTTTTTGTTGAATCTCAATCAAAAGTCTTTCATCTGATAAAGAGTTCTTGAGTTCAGAAATTTGACTTTCCAAAACAAGAGGAGGGACGTAGATTTTACCTTTAATAGGCTTCGCCTCCATCTATTTTTCAGAATAACTTTGAAAGAAGTCATTTGAAAGAGATTTCTTTTGATCTTTTCTATCATAACTATTATTCACTTTCGCATAATAAAATGGAAGGTGAACTTTAGATTATTTCAAACGTTTTTCAGTTTCCTTGGCTTCATCCTCTTCAGATAGTCCAGTCCAGAAAACTTCAAGCTCAGGGATTCTTCGAGCTAGTTTAAAAAATGTAAGATCATAAAGTGCAGGCACTTCAGATATACCTTTTTGAAGACAGTGAGGATTCTTATAACCGATTACCCAATTGTCTTTATTCTCTATCGGTTTGTTAAGATGAATGGTTTGCTCACTTTGACCTAATGAGTATAACTTCTTTTCCAAAGCATCTAATTTTGCAATTAAAGTTTTGTTTTCTTCAGTACATGAAGAATGCATTTTCGTAATGTCAGGATCGAATTCTCAACAAGAATAAAGTCTCAGAAACAATATCAAAGAAGTTGCGGAATAACACTTTGATATTCAATATAACAGTAAACAAACAGTATATGATTAATAACTTGTAAACTTGTATTGAATGATTAAAATCACAAGATTACACACTCAACCTCAATCTTGAAGAACAAGCTCTTTCAAGACGAATTCTACTTCTCTAGAATTAGGATCTATGCCTTGAGGTTGATTCTCTCTAAAACAAAAACTTAGAATTAAAAACTGTATCTAAACTATTCTGTCAAATCTATACATATATTGAATAAAAAGATAATTACAAAAAATAGAATATCTTCAGTATATCTTGCATAGTTATCTTCAATCCTTCCATGAATATCTTTATTCTTTACAATTGTCATCCTCTCCATCCGAATCTCCAATTCATAAGCAGCACTAATCATAAGCAGCATTAACTACTAAGCAACACTAACCTCTAGCAGTACTAACTAGCTAAGCAGTACTAACTTTGTTCAAGCAGCACTAACTTTGACTAGCAGTATTAATTCTACTAGAAGTAGTAATACTCAGCAGTATTAACATTGAAGTCCTCTAGCAGTAGTAATTCTGAACTAGCAGCATTAACCATACTTGATGAATTCTTCAGTTCCCAACAATCTCCCCCTAACTTGACTTTTAGGAAAAGAAGTCAAGTTCTTCAGATCTTCTTCAAGATGCTTTCAACACTTCAGTTCACACTCCTAGATTAGGATCCAAACCCAAACTTTGATTAATGATTCTGCTAACCACAATCTTTGCCATTTCTGAATCTTTTGAACATGTAAGCTTAGCATTTAACATTGCTTGTAATTTGGCCTTGCTGTGATCATAGATTTTATCAATTAAGTAGTACTCATGATAAGCTCTGTCCACAGTGATGACATAGACTCCACACCTTTCAAATATTATCCAGTTTTCTATTCTTTGGAATTTATTCTGTAGATGCAAATCTCTGATCACATGTTGAACTTTGCTAGGATCAAACATCATGCATAAGTACTCCATAGCTAATCTGATTAAGCTCATTCCTTCTCCTTTCAGCTCCTTTTCATACATCTCCAACCCAACTTTAAACATCTCTTCTAAATCTGATCTTGAACAACTTCTTATGAGTCTACCCCAAGTAGAGTACACTTCATATATATCTCCCACTCTCTTAAGCCTGAAGTATTTCTTCCTTTGATCTTCCAAAATATCCCAAAAGATGACTTCTGGCGCTTTCATAGAAATGGGATCAGCTGAAACTGGTTCATCAGCTGTTGTAGTTATATATAGATCAAGATTATATTGCTTATTGGATTGTTCCGGGTTCTTTACATATTCAGTTGTAGAAGTAACTGAAGGTTCTGTTGTTTCTGCTGTTTCTTCAACTCTTGGCCTTTTGTTCTGCTTCTTGGAGGCTATAGTCTTCATCCTCTTCCCAGATTTGGCTTCTACACCAACACTCTCAGATTCTTCCTTCATCTCCTCAGCTTTGTCTTTTGAGGGTGTGGTCTCCTCAGGGAATGGCTTTTGAATATTAAGGTCATGCCTTTCCTTCATTCTTCTCTCAGCCTCTTCCCTTTGGACTGAATCCCCTTGAAGCTTGAGCATCTCTTTCTGATACAACTCCTCAACCTGAGTGTATGCCATGTTAGAGAACATCTCCCCCTTGACACCAATTGCACCTTTCAGGAAATTTATCGTCTTTCTTCTTTCCTGATTGGCCAAAAATGTTTTGGAAGGTTGTCTCTTTTGCTTTTTGAATGGCATTCTTTGCTTAGAAACTTTCACAGCGCTTTTCTTGGCTTCTGCTGCATCTTTTAAACTCTCTTGATACTCAGCATTGAGTTTTCTTGCCATTATCTGTGCAAGCTCTTTATCCTTCTCTGATTGAAGTTGTTCTTCCTTTTCCAATTCAGCCTGAAGTAGGTTTGCCATTTCTTCATCCAACTCAATCTGACTCTTTTTCTTGGCAGGCAGTTCAGCTTCAACCATCTTCTCCTTTCCTTTTCCTTTTGACTCCTTTGCCTTTTCTGTTTCCTTCTGTTGAATTTCTCCTTCATTGATGACCACTCCCTTGGCCTTTTGACTAGCCTTAGGAGTGTCATTCTTTGCTTTGACCAATGTTTCAGCAATTTCCATTTCTTCAACAGAAAGCCCTGTTATTGCTGCTTCTGTTACTGCTGCTCCAGCAGTATTAACAGTTTCTGCTGCTTTAGCAAATTCTGGTTCTTTTTCTGCCTCTTCCTCCCCCTCAACCTCAAATGCCCTCTCAGCTGTACTTTCTTTCTCTGTTTCAGCCTCTTTCTCCCCCTTGTTGGAAGCATCTTGATGATTTGATCTCTTCTTCAACACAAACTGCTTTCTCCTCTGCTTGTGCACCAACCTTGTCACCATTTTCTTTAATTTGGCAATCTGTACTTGTTGGGACAAGATTACCAATTTCATTTCCTCTATCTCTTTGCCTTGTTTAATAACATCCAGGTTGATGTTACCCATTGTTTCCATCAATTCATCATAGTCATATCTGTCCTCACCTTCTCCAGAAGTGTTACCCTCTTTTGAAGGATCATAGGATCTTTTTGTAGTGGAAGTCTTATGCCTAGCAGAAGCACTATCCACCCCCTTGGTTTCTTGGCACCTGGGACCTTTGAATGATTGCTCATTCAAAGTTGCCATGGGAAAGGTCTTATGTATGTTACCACTGACCTCCTCTGAGCTAGCAGGAGTAGTGGCAGCCTTCTCACCCATATGCTCTTCCTCCTCCTCAGAGAGCACCTCCTTTGGGTTGGGAGACACCCTTGTGGTTTCCCTGTAGATATTCTCTAAGGGAGAATCCTCCCTTAGAGGGCTTAAAGGCTTAGAGGTTGATGGTACAAGAAGGGAAGAAGCCTTCTTTACCTGTTTCCTTTTGTATGTTTGGGTGATTGGTGAAGTTGGTTTATCAAGAAGAGACTGAGGAATTGATTTAGGGTGGGAAGGTTGGGATTGGCTAGCAGTGGGTTGGTCTAATGGGGGCCTTGACTCTGCTGCCATACCTTCATCAGTTTGGGACACCACCATCATTGTAGAGAACAATGGGGTGTCAACTCCTTCCGAGTCCAGAGGGGATCTTTTCATGTTTGAAAAGACCTTACCTTTGGGAATTTTTGGTACATATACCCCATCAAAATGAGGTATATCCGTCAATTTATGGGTAATAACTTCTTGGACAAACCTGGGGTACATATAAAAACTCTTTTTACTTCCCAGGTTTGAGACAAGATCATTAAAAATCATTTGGGAAAAATTATACTTTCTGGCAGTGGCTAAGCATACCAAAGCATAAGCAATGGTGCTACTGAACTCACTCCATCCAGTAGTCTTTTTAGAGATACAATGCATAAGGGTATGGACAAAGAAACGCCATTGGGGTGAAAATTTGGCTTTTGAGAACTTGAACACACCTAATGGGCCTCCATACCCCATTCTTGTAAGAGTAGCAAACAGTTCATCATTAGAGATAGAAGTTATACCAGAGGCATCGTCTAGACGTAGACTGATGTGAATTACCTCTTCAGTAACTGTCAAGGGTTTGTCACACACCCTTGTTTTGATCATTTGCACACCATTCTCAGTAACAATGGTGGCATTTGCCCAGAATTGCCTCTGATGCTCTATGAAGATGGTAGGAGATATAGTGAGAGCATGGGCAATGTGACTGGACTTCAGAAAGTCGACTATCTGGTGAAAACCTTCAGCTTGTTTTGGCTTTTGGAGCATCGCGATTTCATTGTGCTCGTCAATGAACGCCATGGATGCCATTGACCTTGAAGGTTCTTGCCTGAAAACTTGGAACTCGAGAGAGAAAGGGTTTAGAGCGCAAGTGAACAGTATGCAAAGAGTCGTTATGAACTTTTAGGCGGGCAAAGGGTATTTATAGTATTCGGGACATAAGCAGTAGTAACCAAGAGCAATATTAACGACAAGCAGTATTAACTGAGAGCAGTATTAACCACTAGCAGTATTAACTGAGAGCAGTATTAACTGAGAGCAGTATTAACTGAGAGCAGTATTAACTGAGAGCAGTATTAACTGAGAGCAGTATTAACTGAAAGCAGTATTAACTGAAAGCAGTATTAACCACTAGCAGTATTAACTGAAAGCAGTATTAACTGAAAGCAGTATTAACCACTAGCAGTATTAACTGAAAGCAGTATTAAGTGAAAGCAGTATTAACTATGCACTGGCAGTATTAACAATACTTACTCTTTTAAGCTTGTGATAAACTGAGTACTGCTATGTATTCCCTGAAAAGAAAGATTAGGAACACCAAGAATAAACAATATACAGGTATTGAACCACTTTTTAAGAAGGAGCTTATTCAGAGTTGATCATTCCCACACTTGTTACCAAGAAAGTGAATCTACTCACATCAAATGCTTTGGTGAATAGATCAGCAAACTGATTGTTAGTATGAACCTTTACAACTTGAATAAGTTTCTTTTCATTACAGTCTCTTATGAAGTGATACCTGATCTCAATGTGCTTTGTCTTTGAGTGCTTGACAGGATTATTCACAATGCTAATAGCACTACTATTATCAATAAAAATTGGAGTGTGTAGAAAGGTTACCCCATAGTCCAGCATTTGATTCTGAATCCATAAGACTTGAGAACAGCAACTTGCAGCTGCTATGTACTCTGCTTCTGTTGTAGATGTGGACACTGTGGTTTGTTTCTTGCACTGCCATGAAACTAGTCTTGCACCTAAGAACTGACATCCTCCAGAAGTAGATTTTCTGTCCAAGTTTGCTCCACCTAGATCACTGTCTGAGTATGCAAGTAGGTCAAAGGATGAGTCATGAGGATACCAAAGTCCCAATCTGGGTTGCCCTTTGAGATATCTGAATATCCTCTTAACAGCTTGATAGTGAGATTGCTTTGGCCTAACTTGGAATCTTGCACATACACAGACTGGAAACATTATATCTGGCCTAGAGGCTGTAAGATACATGAGAGAGCCAATCATGGATCTATAATGATGAACATCCATATCCTCCCCCTCAAGATCTGCTGTTATCTGCTTGTGTGTCTCCATAGGTGTGCTGGCAGGTTTTGAATCTGAGAAACCAAACTTGGTTAGAATGTCCTGCACATACTTGGACTGACAGATAAAGATTCCATCTGACTTCTGTTGAACTTGGAGTCCAAGGAAAAAAGTAAGTTCCCCCATGGAACTCATTTTGAACCTTTGATGCATTAGTTCCTCAAACTCCTTGCACATGTTGTCTCTTGTAGATCCAAAGATGATATCATCAACATAGATTTGGACCAGCAAGATATCCTTCTTCTTTCTCTTGATGAATAAAGTCTTATCAATGACTCCTCTTTCAAATCCATTTTCCAAGAGATAGGATGATAGAGTGTCATACCATGCTCTTGGAGCTTGATGCAGTCCATAAAGTGCTTTCTTCAATTTGTATACCCTGTCTGGATAGCTTGGGTTTTCAAACCCTGGTGGTTGACAGACATATACTTCTTCTTCAATTGAGCCATAAAGAAATGCACTTTTCACATCCATTTGATAGACTTTGAATTTCATATAAGAAGCATAAGCCAGGAATAATCTAATTGCTTCTATCCTGGCCACAGGTGCAAATACTTCATCATAGTCTATTTCCTCTTCTTGTGTATACCCTTGAGCCACCAGCCTTGCTTTATTTCTTATCACTATACCTCTTTCATCTCTCTTATTCCTGAAGACCCATTTTGTTCCTATTGCTCTTTGGCCTTTAGGAAGGTCTACCAGATCCCAAACATCTTGCAGCTTGAATTGTAGTAGCTCTTCTTGCATTGCTTCTATCCAACTGGACTCTTTCATAGCATCATGTGCCTTCTTAGGCTCAAGCTGGGATAGAAAGCAAGAAAGCACTGTATGCTGTTGATCTTGCATTTCTTGCAGCCTGCTTTGATTTCTAGTCATCATAGGAGAGGATATATCTCCTATTACCAGTTGTGGAGGATGATTCTTTTGAATTCTGGTATGATGATTAGGTTCTTCATTAAGTCCCACCTCTAGATTGGAGTCATTCAACTCAACTGAGGTGTTTTCAGCAGCTACTTCTGATTCTTTATTGTCTTGAGTCTCCTCATCTCTACTTTCTTCTTCACTCTGACTTGGTCCAGTAGATGGTTCCTTTTCACAGTCTTCAACAGAATCCACTGTTGGTATGGGAAAGATCACAGATTGAGATAAACTATCTTGAACTTGTGTGGTCCCTGATCCTCCACACCCTGAAACTGCAGGATCATCACTACTGAAACCAAAAGAGTTAGTTAGTGAATCAATGTCAAATAGCCATTGAGAACCAGACCCAATTGGATTTGGTGTGTTCTCATTGCATTTGACATTGTCACTTTCTTCAATTATTCTAGAAGAAGAGTTAAAAACTCTGTAAGCCTTACTCTGAGATGAGTAACCAACAAGAAATCCATCATCTGCTTTGCTATCAAACTTACCTAAGTGAGATTTAGTATTGAGAATTGTACAAGGACACCCAAAAGGTTTGAAAAATCCAATAAAGGGTTTTCTTTTATTTAAAAGCTCATATGGGGTCTTGTTCTTTGGCTTGACCACTAGAACTCTGTTTTGGACATAACAGGCAGTATTAACTGCTTCAGCCCAGAAGGTAATTGGTAGTTTTGAATCAGCCAACAGAGATCTAGCAGCCTCTATTAGTGTCCTATTTCTCCTCTCAGCAACTCCATTCTGTTGAGGAGTCCTAGGGGCACTATATTGTCTCTCAATGCCTTTCTCTTCACAAAAGGTGTTTAGATCAAGATCTTTAAATTCAGTCCCATTATCTGATCTAATGACTTTTACTTTTTGATTAGTTTGGTTTTCAATTCTTAGGATAAAGGATTTGATCAGTCCACTTGTCTCATCCTTAGTCCTTAGAAAATATACCCAAGTAAATCTGGAGTAATCATCAACAATAACCAAGCAGTAAGATTTCTTGCCTATACTCATAACATTCGTAGGACCAAACAGATCCATATGTAGTAATTGGAGACAAGAAGAAATAGTGTTTAACTCTTTGGTCTTATGAGAAGTTTTGTGTTGTTTGCCTTTAAGACAAGCAACACAATGATCATCACATGAAAAAACTTTTGATGGTAAACCTCTTACAAGGTTGTTTTTAACAAGTTTGTTCATAGTCTTGAAGTTCATGTGACACATCCTTCTGTGCCAAAGAGAGGATTCATCCACAGAAGCTTTTGAAACAAGACAGTTCATGGATGAATCACTATTAACATTGTCCATATCTAGACAATAAACATTGTCCTTTCTTGGAGTTCTAAGTAGTATCATGCTTTCATCAACTACTTTGAACCCTGGAGCAAGGATCATACACTCTGTATTTGTAAATAATATGCTATGTTGTTTGTCACAAACCTGTGATACACTTAACAGGTTGTACTTTAACTGATCAACATAGTAGACATCCTCAAATGTCATCTTACCTTTTGTAACATTACCTTTTCCACTTATTTTACCTCCAGTAAGATTATCTCCAAATGCAACATGTCCTCCATTGATATGCTTGAAATTCTGAAGACATGACATGTTGCCTGTCATGTGCCTAGAGCAACCACTATCAACATGCCATATGCTCCTTCCCTTGAGCTGTTGGTTGCCCTGCACATAAGATATATCAGTTAGTATGAATTAGGAACCCAAGCCAAGGTGGTCTTGGGTACCCCTTTCTCATCAAAATACTTGCATTCTTTCTTGACAAGATTTTTAAACTTTGACTCCTCATTTCTGGAGTACTTTGTCACAATGATAGGCTTGGAAACACTTTTGCTAGAAGCAGTACTGGTTTTAGAAGTACTAACTGCCTTAGCAGCACTTGCATGCTTAGCAGTACTAACCTTGTTAGAAGTAGTAACTGTGTTAGCAGCAGTAACTGTGTTGGCAGTATTAACCTTTGAAGAGATACTAACAGTATTAGCAGCATTAATATTTTCAGCAGTACTAACACTGGTAGCAGCAATAATGCTTCTAGCAGCACTATCTCTGTCAACAGTACTAACAGTTTTAGTGCTTCTAGGCACCCACATTTTAATACTTTCCTTCAAAACCTTTTTCTTCATGGGGCCATTGTTTTCAACAGATTTCTTCACCACATGTTTCTTTCCAGCCTTCCTATAACCAACAGATTTTTGCACAAATCTTTGAAAGTTCATCTGTTGGTTAATAGGGTTAAAGAAACAGTACTTAGCCAAATGGTTTAACTTTCCACATATGAAACAAGGCTTTGGTCTATTGATTTTACTCAGATCAATGCCTTGTTTTTGTGCCCATTGGTTATTCCAGTTTCTCTGATTTCCCCTTGGTTTATCATGTTTTTGGGGCTTAGGTTTATTGCATGCACACTGCTTGCAAGGGATAGGGTTCACAACAGTGGTCTGCTTATAGTGAACCTTCTTGTGCTTTCCCTCAGTCTTCTCTGTCTCATTGGACTTGATCCAATGCTTTCCACATCCCTCATTGGTGATTATGTGGTTTTCTATAGGAATCTCACCACTCACAGTGTTGTCCTTATCCTTGACAACTTCTTTCTCAGTTTTATCCTTAACAACTACTTCATCTAAGGGATCTATATCAGTGGCTCCCTTAGGTAGGTCCTTCCTATCCTTTGTCTCTAACAAATCTGAACTAGGAGGGATGTAGTTGTTGTTATAGGGTGGTGGTGTGGTATTGTACCCTATTCCTCTTCTCAGTTTATCATGAATCTGAGTTTGTAGCAAAGAATCCATTGCTTTGGAAGCATTGGAAAACTTTTCTACATCTAGTTTGACTTTGGCTAGATCTCCTCTTAGCTTTTCACTCTCTTCTTTGGATCTGGTCAGTTGAAGTTCTAAGTCATTCTTCTCCCACTTCCAGTAGTTTGTGTCATAAGAGTGTTGAAGCTCATTGGCTTGAAAACCCTTAATCTGCTCTTCAAATCTCTCAACTATCCTCACATAATCTTTTATGTCCTTTTCCAATCTCTTAAGGTCATCACTCATGTTCTGATTGTGATCCCTATACCTTTTAACAGTGTTAATGCAATTTTGAGAACAAAGATTGGAAGTTACCTCTGTTGGGAGATCAGACACCTCTGCCATTAGAGCTTGGTTCTGGATGGCCTCTTCAGCTTGATCACTCCAATCAAACCCCATGCCTTGTTGAGAGACAAGGGCTTGTGCAGAGTCTCTGTTATTATTGAAGCTTCCAGATTGAGCTTGTTGGTGGTTATTGTTTTGAGGCATTCCACTTCTGCATTCTTTAGCAAAGTGTCCCTTCTGATGGCATTTATAGCATTCCACATTTGACTTGTCAAAACCTGCTCCATCTTCTCTTCTTTGTGAGAAGTTGTTCCTTCCAGTTCTTTTGATGAACTTCTTGACTCTCATAGAGAGCATGGCCATCTGCCATTTAATGTCCATCTCTTCAAGATCATCTGGATGGAGTTGTTCCAAGTCATCATTAATGAGAGAAGAGTTTCCATGACTTGCCAGAAATACTTCAAATACAGTTTCATTGCCTTTCTCTAGATTTGCTCCATTGGCAGCACTAACTGATTCAGGGTTGGTAGTAGAATCAGTTGATGCTGAAAGGAGTGCAGCATTGTGAACATACCCAGAAGGCCTCTTCTTAGCCTCTACCTCAGATTCAAAAACTCTTAGATCATTATATAGATCATCAAGTTCCTTTTCTTCCAGTTGATCATTCTGTCTGAAAGACACAATATACATGGTCCATTCATCACTCAGGGACCTTAGAAACTTTCTGTTCAGATCATCTTGATCAATTTGTACTCCCACTGTAGCAAGTTCACCAATAAGCTTGTTGAACCTGTCAAAAGTTTGAGTCATGGAATCATTCTTGGTTGACATAAAGTTCTCATATTTTTGCTTCAGAATGGCTTTCTGATTTCTCTTGGTACTTTTGGTACCTGAGAATCTCTTCTCTAGAGCATTCCAGAGCATCTCTGCATCAGTGCAGTTGCAGAACTGATGTTGATATTCATTGGGAATAGCCAAGAGCAAAGTGCTCAAGGCTTTCATCTCTGTCTGTCTAGTCTTTCTTTCAGCATCAGTTTTTGGTGGAGTTCTCTTTCCATCTGCACCAATCTTTCCTTCTTCAGAAGGACCATTCTCTATGATATCCCACATAGAATAGTCAGTGAGGAGTATGTACTGCTTGATTCTGATCTTCCACATATCGAATTCATTGGGTCTAAGCATTGGAACCTTTGAGACCAGAGTACTGTTTGATTCTGCAAAGTTTTCCATGATGAATGAATAGATGTTTCTGAGAGAACAGGCTCTGATACCACTTGTCAGGATCGAATTCTCAACAAGAATAAAGTCTCAGAAACAATATCAAAGAAGTTGCGGAATAACACTTTGATATTCAATATAACAGTAAACAAACAGTATATGATTAATAACTTGTAAACTTGTATTGAATGATTAAAATCACAAGATTACACACTCAACCTCAATCTTGAAGAACAAGCTCTTTCAAGACGAATTCTACTTCTCTAGAATTAGGATCTATGCCTTGAGGTTGATTCTCTCTAAAACAAAAACTTAGAATTAAAAACTGTATCTAAACTATTCTGTCAAATCTATACATATACTGAATAAAAAGATAATTACAAAAAATAGAATATCTTCAGTATATCTTGCATAGTTATCTTCAATCCTTCCATGAATATCTTTATTCTTTACAGCTGTCATCCTCTCCATCCGAATCTCCAATTCATAAGCAGCACTAATCATAAGCAACATTAACTACTAAGCAGCACTAACCTCTAGCAGTACTAACTAGCTAAGCAGTACTAACTTTGTTCAAGCAGCACTAACTTTGACTAGCAGTATTAATTCTACTAGAAGTAGTAATACTCAGCAGTATTAACATTGAAGTCCTCTAGCAGTAGTAATTCTGAACTAGCAGCATTAACCATACTTGATGAATTCTTCAGTTCCCAACACGTAAGCTCATATAAATCAAGCTCACCTTTTCTCAGTTTAGACTTGAGTTCATAGTTCTCTTTAAGAATTATTGTCTGTTCCTTTGCGCTGGTGTCATTATTTTTATGTAAAACCTCATCCAATATTTTCTTTTCAGCAATTTAATCGCTAAGTTTCTGTATCGATTGGTTTTTGTCAGTAATAACACCATTTTCTCGCTTAAGTTTCGACTCTAACTCTTGTTGTTTTAAATTCATGGCATGCATTTTATTTATGAAATCTGAATAAGATAAATCACATACCTCATCTTTCTCATCCTCTTCTGAATCTGCTTCAGCATCTGATTCCTGCTTTCCCATCAAGCACATGTTGACTGCTTCATCCTTCTCTTCATCCTCTTCTTCCTCATCTGAATGATCAAGCCAGTACTCATCCTCTGCCATCAGTGCCTTACCCGCCTCCTGTTGCTTTGCAAGAACCATCTTGTTCTTGTAGTAGTCGGAGTTTCTGACTTTGGGTCGTCGGCAGTCTCTGGCAAAGTGACCTGTTTTGCCACAGTTGTAGCACGTTGGAGGTACTGACTGACTGGATCCTTCAGCTTGAAATCTTCTCTCTTCCGGTTTCCTCTCCTCTATTCTCTTTCCTTCAAACCTATTTCCTTCAACCCTTTCCTTGTGAACATAGTTGTTAGGACCAGAAGAATACCTCTGACTGTTTGAACTTGGCTTCGTGTAGAACTGCTTCTGAAAGGCCTTAGTCAGCAAGAGCATAGCCTGTTTCAGTTGTTCATTTTCATCTGAGTCAGAGTTTGCATAAGCTTCATTTTCTTCTGATTCATACACAATCGTCTTGTTCTTCTTCTTCTTGACAACAAGAGCAACTGTGTCTTCAACTGTCTTTTCTTTCTGCCTCTTTTCATATAGAATTTCATCCACCTCTTCTTCATTTTGTTTGAGGGTTTCATACACCTCATGAAGTGGAATCTCATTCAGATCCTTGATCTGCTTCATCTGTCTGGCAAATCTCTTCCATTCCGGCTGTAGAATACTCAAGAATTTGACGTTCAGCTCGATTTGAGATTTGCTGACCTTGTTCTTGCTTAGTTCATTTAGCAAGGTCACAAATATGTCATAAGTTCCTTCTAGAGACTCTCCACTTCTGCCTTTAAATTCTTCATAATTGTTTAGGCAGTTGGAAAGTTTGAGCTGATTCCCAACCTTTGAACCCAGCATCATCTTCTCTAGCTGATCCCACATCTCCTTGCCAGAGGCTTTATAGCTGTCAATCTTTACATAGATTTTGTTTGGAATTCCTTGTATAATGTATGACTTTGCTAATTTATCACCTTTCGCTCTCTTTAGGTTATCATCTTCAAGCTCATGATACTTAAGTTCATACTGTGTCGGTACAGTTCCAACCATACGAGTCGTCTTAACTGGTTTCATAATCCCTTCTTCTATCGATTTTCTGATGAATTCACCCAACTCATGTCTGTCAATAAAGTTCAGGAACCGATCTTTCCACTGTTCGTATTCTCCTTTAAAGAGAACTGGTGGCTTAGTGTCAGTTCCGATTGCAAGGTCTTCTCTGGATGTCATTCTGAATAAAAGATAAGTCTGGTATTAGAAGTAAAGCAAACTTTGCGTTTCGAGAATGTGGCGCAAATGAGGTTTGCGCGAGAGGTACGTAGCACGAAGTAGAGCTTTGCGTTTTAAGAGGTTGGCGCAAAGTGAGGTTTGCGCGAATCGTTGGTCGCGAGAGTTGAGGTTTGCGTGATGAGAGGGTTGCGAGAACTGAAGTTTAGTTGAGCTGTTGGTGGCAAGAACCGAGTCTTGCGCGAGACGTGTATAGCGCAAAGGTATGTTTGTGTGAGAAGCGTGCGGCGCAAAGTTAGTCTTTATTCTCGTCAGATGTGAATGGCGCAAAAGGTAGCTTTGCGTTATACGAGTGTGGCACGAGTTGGAGTTTACGTTTCAAGAGGGTTGCGCAAACTAAAGTTTGCGTGATCTGTTGGTAGCGCAAGATGATGTTTGCGCAATCAGGTGGTGACACAAAGTGGACTTTGCGTGAAGCGTTTATGGAGCAAAGTGGGTCACGCAAAGTTTAACTTGCGTGAGTTCGTCCCTGTGTTTGCGCGAGTTCGTCCCTGCAACTTCGAAATTCAACTGTAAACCTTTTCCTTCGTCGATTAGCAGTACCAAACTCTACCAATATGACTAAAAACACTTCTAGTACAGATTGTGACCACTTGATCTCGATAAAAATCACTTTTTGACAATATGATCGATGGCACAGTAACTTTTTAAACTCGAATTTCAGACCACAAAATCACCAAAATGGAACTCGATTTAAGCTTTAAACTGAAATCAAACCACTACAACTCGATCTAACAGCCTAATCGATCACAACCTGATCGATTTCCACACCTAAAACACTCAAAATCTTGAAAATGATTTTGAAAATAAGAACACAGAGTCGTTTTTGTAAAAAACTTGATTTTGAATCACTTATCAGGCTCTGATACCAATTGTGTGTCCCTGATTGAACAAGGATCTTTACCAGATAAATCAAATGAATGATTACCAACCTGTTTGTATTGATAAAACAACGATTACAAGGTTGATCTTTGATCTTCTAAAAGCTCTCTGTGTTTTACACCTTTTGTGTGTGTGTTGAGTGTGATCTGATATTTGTTAAACGATTGCTTCTCTAACACACTAAACCTTAAAATCTAACTAAACTAATATCTAGATATTATCTAACAACTAATATAATATAACTTAGATATTAAATAACAAACTAATATCTAACATAATTAGATATTTAAACTAAGTTAAACTAAATACTAAAATTACAATAGACAATAATTAACTTTGACATTTATTACAAACGACATTAGACTTTATATCGAGAGCGACTTTTCAGGCATTAGCTTCAGATTGGGTCTTCAGATTGGATGATCTTGAATCCAATGAGACTGTGGTCTAACACATTTTAACAATGAAAGCACATGTAAAGATGAAATGACGTTTGATTCAAACAACATTGAGTACAACCAGGAGTATTACCATAGAAAGATTTAACTTTTGATACATGGTAATAACAAAGTCAAGAAATGTACTGAACCGTTGTGTGTATGAATACTTGACAAAGTATATGAAAAGAAAATACACAAGTATTTTTCTTTAAGAACACACGGTCAGATAAGCATGTAAGTATCCAAAATCATTTAAAAAATCACACTTCGTAATTCATGAAAATCTTTTAAGAATAGGAAGCGGTTTGAACATTTAAGAAACCATTTTTCACAAGTGAAAGTTGTTCTTCTTTCAGCAAGTGATAGAGTGTAAGGATTAGAAATATATACCTTTAAATCAAAATCCTTAACTCCCCCTGAAATGAATATTTTCAATGAAGTATCCGTGACAAAAAAACTCAGATATCCTCCATCTTGATATTTGTAAAGATTCAAATTATCAGAAAAATATAACAATGAAAGTATAACCAACTATTATCTCCTCCCCCTAAAAGATATAATAGTTAACTCCCCCTCAAATCAAAAAACTTCTAGAAAAGATGTTATCAATTAAGCATCCATCAGAAGAAAATCATTTGAGTGCGGGTTCTGAACGAAGTTATACATAAACCATTATTACATATTCTCCGGTGGGAATAGTAATATGACTTTTTACCAATGAAGCACAGGTTCTGATCTGATGTAACCAGAAGCCAATGTCACATGAAAAATAACCTGCAAAAGAAAAGATTTTGGTAATCATTTTAAAAAATGATTCCGCCTTCGTCAGTAAATGATGAATAATAGACACTTTCATAATTTCCAAGACATAAACAATCTAAGCACAAAGTAAGATATACTCCCCCTTGAATCATGTAGTGGCATTTAACATACCTAGTTTGCTGACTAGAAAGGTAAACCGTTTTTCATCCAACGGCTTGGTGAAAAGATCAGCCAACTGGTAGTCTGTTTTCACGAAGTGCATCTCTATATTGCCCTTTTCCACACAATCCTTGATGAAGTGATATCTCACGTCAATATGCTTTGTCTTTGAGTGTTGCACTGGATTAGTTGTTATGGCTATCGCGCTCTTTGAATCGCAGTAAATAGGAACTCATTGGTATGAATAGCCAAAATCCTTTAATTGTGTCCGCATCCAAAGGACTTGTGAACAGCAGCTTGCAGCGGCTACATATTCAGCCTCGGCGGTAGATGTGGATACACAATTCTGCTTCTTTGATGTCCAGCTTACCAACTTGTCACCTAAAAACTGACACGATCCAGAAGTGCTCTTACGATCCAGCTTACACCCTGCATGGTCAGCATCTGTATATGCAGTCAGAGCAAAACTCGAACCCTTAGGATACTGTTTGACCACAGTCTCATTGGATTCAAGATCATCCAATCTGAAGATCCAATCTGAAGATAATGCCCGAAAAGTCGCTCTCGATATAAAGTCTAATGTCGTTTGTAATAAATGTCAAAGTTAATTATTGTCTATTGTAATTTTAGTATTTAGTTTAACTTAGTTTAAATATCTAATTATGTTAGATATTAGTTTGTTATTTAATATCTAAGTTATATTATATTAGTTGTTAGATAATATCTAGATATTAGTTTAGTTAGATTTTAAGGTTTAGTGTGTTAGAGAAGCAATCGTTTAACAAATATCAAATCACAAGAACACACACAAAAGGTGTAATACAGAGAGAACACACACGAGAGCTTCAAAGATCAAACCTTGTAACCATTGTTATTAATCAATACAGGTTGGTAATCGTTTATGTGTTGTATTGATAGAACTTGATAAACATTGTGGACCGACAGATACCAAAGGCCTAACTCGGGAGTGCCTTTGAGGTACCTAAGTATTCGTTTCACAGCGACTAGGTGTGATTCCTTCGGGTTAGCTTGATACCTAGCGCAGAAACATGTGGCAAACATAATATCCGGTCTACTTGCCGTTAAATACAGTAATGAACCAGTTATGCTACGGTACATCTTTTGATCTACTGATTTACCAGATAAATCAGCATCTAATAGTGTACCCGTTGCCATTGGTGTTTTCATCACTGAACTTTCAGTCATGTTAAACTTTTTTAGGATATCTCTGATATATTTTAACTGATTAATGAAAATGCCTTCGGGTAACTATTTTACTTAAAGACCAAGAAAGAATGTCAGTTCACCCATCATTGACATTTCAAATCGAGATTCCATGATTTTTGAAAAGTTTTTACAAAATTTAGGATATGTATATCCGAAAATAATGTCATCCACAGAGATCTGAATTAGGATCATATCTTCACCTTGTTTCTTCAGAAAGAGAGTAGTATCTATAGTACCTTTCTTAAAATTTGAAGCAAGTAGAAATTGGGTTAACGTTTCATACCAAGCTCTCGGTGCCTGTTTGAGTCCATATAAAGCCTTGTCTAGTACGTAGACATAATCCGGGTGTTTTGGATCAATAAAGCCTTCGGGTTGAGCAACGTAAACTTCTTCATGCAGAATCCCATTCAAGAAAGCAGATTTTACGTCCATCTGATATACCGTAAAATTCTTGTGGGCTGTATACGAAAGAAATATCTGAATAGCTTCAATCCTTGCAACAGGAGCAAATGTCTCATCATAATCAATCCCCTCCTGTTGACAATACCCTTTTGCAACAAGGCGAGCTTTATTTCGAACCACAACTCCTGCTTCATCTCTCTTATTTCTGAAGACCCACTTTGTGCCAATTACAGATTTTCCTTCTGGTAGTGGAATAATTCGCCATACCTTGTTCCTCTCAAATTGTAGAAGTTCATCTTGCATAGCTAATATCCAATCAGTATCTCACAAGGCTTCTGATGTTTTCTTCGGCTCAAGGGAACTAAGGAAACTCGAGTAAAGACAAAAATTTGCAGAAGTCGCCCGCGTTTTCACTCCACTATGGATATCACCTATTATGTTGTGTAGGGGATGATCTCGTGTTCATCTTGTAGTACTTGGAAGTGGTTGAACAGAAATCTGCGTGTTATCTTCATCATATTCATCATATATTGCAGGCTCAACCTCAGATGTACTCGGGACATCTTGTACATTTGTTTCTGACTGATGTAGTTCTGGAACAACAGAAGAAGTACTCGGAACTTCTTTTCCAGAAACTTTATCTACAGAAGCAGAAGTCAAATTAGTATCATCAGAAAGAACATGTGTAGTTGTACCTAATGAGGTTGATGTAGTGACAATCTTAGAAGGTCCTGAAATATCTTCAGTTGTAACTGGAACCTCTGAAGTTGATGCGGATATGTTTGATTTGTCAAAATCTGCACATATATCCAAAAATGCATCAAAGAATAGTAAATATAACTCAGATGTTATATTTTGTGAGTCAAAAAACTTAGTCTGTGATAATTCGGGTTCTATTCCGTCTTGAATATAAGCCTTCTGTTTCAGCTTGAGTTCTTAACTGTAGTGTTCAGAAGTCAACGTGGATGATTCATCAAAAGACACATTCATACTCTCCATGATAGTCTTGGTTCGTCTATTGTAGACCCGATAGGCTTTTGACGTCAAGGAATATCCGATAAAGTAGCCTTCGTCCGCCTTCTTGTCGAATTTACCAAGATTATCACGATCATTGAGGATGTAACACCTACAACCAAAAACACGAAGAAATTTAATATTCGGCTTTCTCTTATTTATAAGCTCATATGCTGTTTTCTTATGTCTTTTTATCACAATAGTACGATGTTGAGTGAAACATGCAGTAGCTACGACTTCAGCCCACAGATACAATGGAAGACCAGAATAAGCTAGCATTGTTCTTGCTGCCTCAACCAGGGTTCGATTTTTCCTTTCGACCACGCCGTTTTGTTGAGGAGTATAGGCAGCAGAAAAATTGTGAGAGATCCCGACTGATACGAGATAACTCTGAAGAGTAGAATTCTTAAATTTTGTGCCATTGTCACTTCTCAAAGTCTTTACCGGCAATTGAAGTCGAACCTGGATCTTCTTGAGAAAAGCAATGATGAGCTCTGATGCATCTGATTTGCTTCGCAGAAATTCCAGCCATGTGTATCGTGAGAACTCGCCTATCATCACCAATATATATTTCTTCCCATTTATAGACTGAGTCCTCATCGGGCCGCAAAGGTCCATATGTATAAGCTCGAGAGGTGATGAACAAGTGAATTATGTCTTTGCTTTATGTGAACTGCGTTTCATTTTTCCCATCTCACAGGCGGGGCAAAGTGAATTCTTCTCAAACCTCAGTTTTGGAAGACCTTTGACTATTCCATGTCTCGCCAATTGATTTATCGCTTGAAAATTTTGGTGAGACAGGCGCCGATGCCAAATCCAGCTTTCAGCTTTTGAAGCTTTAGCAATTAGACAAACAAATCTATTGGCAGAAAGTGTTGGAAAATGCACTGCATATAAATTTCCATGTCGTTCTGCTTTGAAAATCTCACAACCGTTCTTATCTTCAATAAAACAGCTATCTACAGTGAACCGAACTTGAAATTTATTGTCGCAGAATTGACTAGTGCTGAAAAGATTATGATCAAGACCATTTACGAACAGTACTTTCTTGATTGTTACGATGTCGTTTGTTAATGAACCATGTCCTCTAATGAAACCAGTAAGCTCAGAATTTGCAAAACTCACTGTTTCAGCAGGTTCCTCAACATAGTTGTGTAGAAGATGCTTAAATCCAGTCATGTGGCGCGAGCATCCTGAATCTATGTACCACAGATGTGACGCCTGCAAAAGAACAAATCACTTCTTCTTAGGTACCCATATCCAGATGGGTCCTTTTTGGTTAGCCTTTTGCAATTTATTGAAATCATCTACCTTAGCCTTAATTCGCCATTCATAGCGAGGCTTCGGTATCCATTTCCAAACCATTTTTACATTAAGCTCATTAAACTTCTGTTTTCTAGAAAGATAATCATTCTTAACATGAAAGACTTTTGCATGTTGTGTCGAGGATTTAAAGACAGATTTAGTCCAAGATGCTTTTCTAGAAACTTTAGATTTAGGAGGAATGGTGTGAAGTTTGAAAGAGTTGTCATGACAGTGTCTGCAAATAAAGTTCTTACGAGCAAATGTCAATAGGTTTGATTTATCACTATGAATACAATCATTCATACACTTTTGACATTGCAAATCATTTGAAATTGTACATTTCAAACTAACACTATCAATGACATTACATTTATTAGCAACAACTTTATTTTCACATTTCTCCTTCACCCATTCTCTTTTATCATTCTGTTTTTTCAAATCTGAAACAGGAAATGAAATCTTGTCAGTTTTCTTCTTAGAAGATGATTTTTTCTTTGAAATACCAGAAGCTTCACCTTTTTCAAAGATACTCGGAGGATATTCAGGAGTATTAGTATAAACAACAGAGGTTTTAGAAGTGATAGTCTCAAACTCTGGGTTTGAATGAACATTCCATGTCTTAGAATCAAACATCTTTTTCTCATTCAAATTTTGTTTAAACTAATCAACTTTTAAAGAACTCAACTCTATAGAGAGTTCTTTGTTTTATTCAGAAGACTTGTCAAGTTTGAATCTGAGATCATTGTTCTCATCTTCCAACTCTTCAATAGTCTTTTGAAGATCTTTAATTTGTTTTTCAAAAATAGATGTTTGATGCACCTCAGAGTTTGATTCTAACTTCTCTATGATCGGAACAGGATCTGAAGCATTCATCATGTTTGTAAAAATCTCCTCAGTCATCTTTTTTGAAAAATCATTTTTAATACTTTGATTCATGACATTTATGCACTCATCAGTCTTAATTTCTTTTGAGGATTCGGAAATGATTGATTTAGTTAGAGGAGCCTGATTCTCAACATTAGTTTATGATTCATATTCATCATACTGACATTGAGTTTCAGGAATGTCTACTTCAGTATTTGTTGATTATGTTGGTGAACATGTAGAAAACAATGATTGAAATTCAATAAATTCAGGTTTTCTAGTTTTATAACTTTTGTTTAATTCCTTATAAGAAAAACCAACAGATTTAAAACTTGAGACTGAATCAGCACAACTTGATGTATCATCATCAATCAATTCTTTTCCTTTAGAAGAAATGTTAGACATGAGAGTTTCAGATTTAATAAAAGTATCATGAATGCTCGGGATTTTCTTAGGTGTTGAGCCTAGTTTATCAAAATTATACAAGTTTTCTTGTGCTCGTTTCAAAACATCGTTTTCTTCAAAACCTAATCCCGTTTTAGCATTATAAAAACGGACATCTTGGAGTTTATTTGTTAATAAGTTCAATGTCTGCTCAGTTTGTCCTCTCTTAAGATTTAAATCCTCTAGCTGCTTTATCTTGCAATAAGCCTCATTTCGCTCCTGAAAACAAGCTTCAAACTTGATTTTAAAATCACATTTTTCAGAATTTAAATTAACAAGATCTTTTTCAAGCTCAGCAATTTTGATTTTCAAAACTTCTTTTTGTTTCTTTAAAGCATCTTTTTCAGATTCTTTTTCCTCAACAACAACTTTCAATAATGCATTTTCGTCACGAAAATTCATCATTGATTGTCTTTCATTGTTAAGTTTGACCTTTAGATTTTCAAGCTCTTTTTCCATGATTTTAATCTGAGCCATCAGAGAATGAACAAGTTCGTAATTTGAAAGAGTACTTACCTCTGAATCACAATCAGACTGGTCAGAAGATGTTTCAACTTCATCATTCACCTTGGCCATCATACACACTTGAGTAAAATGTGTTGATTCTTCATCGGAGCTTTGATAAAACCAATTCTCTTCCTCAGCCATAAGCTCTTTTCCATCTTCAACCTTCTTTGCAATCAGTGATTTCTTTGCATAGTACTCTAAATTCTTAGTCCTCTTGAACTTGCACTCCTTTGAAAAATGACCAGGTTTACCACAATTGTAACACCTGCCGTATTTAGGCTCAGTATTCTCTTCTTTCTTTTCTTTTCTTTTCTTCTCTTTTCTCAACTCTTTTCTCATCTTTCTTCTCATCTCGCTTTCCATCCTTCTTCTCAAACCTTGGCTTGTACTTGTCTGATCTATCTTTCTTGTATCCCTCATACTTTGACTTTGAAAATCTCTTCTTGCCAAAGCTTTTCTGAAACTGCTTTGTGATGAGGGCAAGATTATCAACAAATCTTTGAATATCTTCATCAGAATGTTTCTCAGTCAGGTCTGTTAGAAAAGCTCTGGATTTCCTTGACTTGTATTTTGATGAAGAAACAGTCTTGGAACTTGATCCTTTCTTCTTTTCAGACAACAAGGCCAATGAATCTTTAACAATCTTTTTCTCTTCACTAAGTTGCTTTACCTCATCTTCATATTGAGATAAAGTCGTAAAGATATCATTCACATCTTCTTGAGCCATGTCTTTTGTCATATGAATATTTATAGCATAGCTTTTCCACTCAGGATTCAAGTTCTTAATGAACTTGTAATTAATTTCAGACATTGTCTTGTTCATCCCATTTCTTCTCAAGTCATTCAGAATCACATTAAACCTTGTATATGTATCCAGAAGTGCTTCTCCTTCTTTAGCACGAAATCCTTCATATGCATTTATACTTTGGTTCAGTTTGGCTTGTCTAGACTTTTTAGTACCCTGGAATTGTCTTTCCAGCTCGTCCCACATGGCTTTAGCAGATTCCCTACTATCTACACGGTTGTAGATGTCATTTGGGATTTCCATGGTGAGATAGATAAGGGCCTCTTCATCTATTTGGTGAAGCTCCTTCTCCCTCTCACTATAGTACTCATATGGTCTTGGCACATACCTAACTGGGATTTCAGGAGAAGTCTCAGTGGCCGCTTGTCCAGGTACTGTAACCACTAGCTGAACTGGACCATCAATTATGGACTTCATATGATCTATGTTCTTATGATTCAAGAACTGAATCATTCTCCTCTTCCACTGTGAATATTCCCCGATAGACTAGATCGGAGGTTTCGATTGAGAACCCATAGAAAGCAACTCTTTAGACATGATGAAAGATTTGAGTAATCTGCACAAACAAGAAAAATTAGCTAGTAATGATCTTTGAATCCTACAATTTGAGAAACACTTGATATTTTTCAGAAAAAGAAATTTCTAAAAACTCCAAGTTCAGAATTCGGAAGCAGCACAAAACAAGAACAATTCGCAAAACAAAGTGTACTAGAATTCGTAAACTCTTTGAAATTCGCAAGACAAAGCTTAGAAATTCTCAAAGTCAGGAATTCGCAAGCTAGAGAGAACACAAGACAAGCAATTCGCAAAAAGCTTTATGCGAAAAGTTTACAATTCGCAGATCTCTCTTCTGCGAATTCTATCCTTAAACAAATTCTGAAAACACAATTCTCAAAACAATCAAGAATTCGTAACAGAAATTCGTAAGATACAGAAACACGAATCCTTTACTAAGAATTTTTTTGCAATTATCACAAAAACTTTTCGTAACATATACGAATTCTTGACTTGGAAGAATTATTGAAAAAGCTTTGCGAAAACTTAAGAATTCGTAAACTAGAGTAATGCGAATTCTAGCTTTTCGCTTAAGATACAATAGCGAAAACCTCAGAATTCGTAACAGACTCAATTACGAAATCCTCAATTGAAACATTTTAAAAACTACACTTTTCGTAAGACTGACTTTTACGAATTCTAGCTTTTCGTAACAGAGAGATAAACGAATTCTGTACTTTAATGAATTTTCAAAAGATTATGCGAATTCTTCTAGATTTCGTTATATACACTGATGTGAATTCTTTACTTGATGAATTCAGAAATGATATCTTGCGAAATCTGATTGCGAAAACTATCAAACTAGCAAGTTCTTCATACGAATCATTTAGATCTTGCGAGTTCTTGGTTACTTAGTCCAAAAATTCGATTTTTTGTCCAGAAATCGATCCAGAACTCCAAATTCAAAGTTGTATTCTTCACATAATCAACAAGATTAGTCCAAAGTACAATCCAATTCAATATATCAATCTAATTCACACAAATGAACACTCAATTCAATCAAACAGAGACCGATAACTCGTTCGACTAAAAACTAGCCAAAATCTCAAATTTTTGATTAGAAAATGTTTTTCTGTGAAAATCAATCCAATAGAAACTTATTAAAACACTAATCGATCACAAAACAGTGACCAATTTCATTAAACAAATACTTTTTGTGCAAAAAAATCGATCAAGAACTCTTTGACAGAAAACGACTTTTCGTAAAACTCAAATTGTTAGATTTATGTGCTCTGATACCAATTGTGACCCAGAATTACTAGCATACAGTTTACATAACATATTAAGAACACAATATTATTGATCAAATCATATGATTACAACGTGGTCATAGATCTAACAGTGTGCCACAGATCTCACGTATGTGTGTGTATAGAGTGTACGAGTTCTTACCAATCCAGCGTGTGTTCGTTCGTGTCTACAACTCTAACAAAGAACAGACTATTTATACTAAGTCAATTTGAGTTGACTTTACAACATAAACCCTCAAACTCTTCAACAATTACAAAACAGACCCTTACTTTTAATCTTGAATACAATATTAATCTAACACCCGGTTTAGCAGGGAATCTACGACCCCGATCGGGTCGGGTGATAGGGTGTACTCAACTTCACCCTCGTACCCAGTTATTTCTGCAAGCCATCCCAAAATTTGGAAGTGAAACGGCTGTCTCGGTCGGATAAGACTGATAACGGTACCCCATGTCTTGAGACGACTTCGTCGATGTACAACTTGGCAAGTTTATCCATAGGCAACGTTTCTCACATCGCTAAGAAGTGGGCACTCTTTGTCAACCGGTCCACCACTACCCAAATCGTATCATGCTCTTTCAGCGTCTTCGATAACTTGGTCATAAAGTCCATCGTGATATGCTCCTACTTCTACTCCGGGATCTCTAAGAACTAGAGGCTCCCATAGGATCGTTGATGTTCTGTTTTTACTTGTAGGCAAGTCACGCATCTTTCCACGTAGTCCGTTACATCCAACTTCATAACGGGCCACCAATATGTCAATTTCTAATCTCTGTACATCTTAATGCTACCCGGATGGATGGAATATTGTTGGGAACTGAAGATGTGTCTAAGTGATTAATACTGCCAGGCTTTCATGATTACTACTGCTGAGATAAGTTACTACTGCTGAGCCTGATTAATACTGCTTGAAGAAATTAATACTGCTGAGCATAGTTAGTGTTGCTGGTGAAGATTAATACTTCTCAGAGTGTTAATGCTGCTGTGACTTAATACTGCTTATTTGATAGTAAAGATATGCGTAGATCAAGGCTTAAAGATAATCATGGAAGGTTGAAGATAACTATGGAAGAATATACTGAAGATCTTTTAAGTTTTGTAATTATCTTTTATTTTCAGTATATGTATAGATGTATTCAGAATAGTTTTAAGAGACGAGATTTTCTAAGTTTTTGTTTAGAGAGAGAATTAACCTCAAGGTTTACAATCCTAATTCTAGAGAAGTAGAATTCGTCTTGGTGAGCCTGTTCATCAAGATTGAGGTTTTGTTTGAAAGCTTGTAACTTTAATCATTCAATAAAGTTTACAAGTTGTGATTCATTCTTTACTGTTACATTGATATTTTGAATATTAAAGTGTTATTCCGCAACTTCTTTAATATTGTTTCTGAGTTTTATTATTCTTGTTAAGAATCAGATCCTGACAAGTGGTATCAGAGCCTAGTATTCTCAGAAACCTTCATTCATCATGGACAACACAGTTGAATCAACCAGTACTCTTGTTTCAAAGGTTCCCATGCTCAAACCTAATGAGTTTGACATGTGGAAAATTAGGATCAAACAGTACATCCTCCTTACAGACTTTTCTATGTGGGACATTGTTGAGAATGGTCCCTCTGCTGAAGGTAAAATTGGGCAAGATGGAAGAAGACCACCTCCAAAAACTGATGCTGAGAAGAAAGTGAGACAATTGGAGATGAAAGCCTTAAGCACCCTGCTTTTGGCCATTCCTAATGAGTATCAACATCAGTTTCACCACTGCACTGATGCTCAGATTCTATGGAATGCTTTAGAGAATAGATTTGTTGGCACCAAGAGCACTAAGAGGAATCAAAGGGATATTCTCAAGCAGCAATATGAGAATTTTACATCTTCAAAGAATGAGTCTATGACTCAAACTTTTGACAGATTCAATAAGTTAATTGGTGAGTTGGATATTGTTGGAGTTCAGATGGAACAAGATGATGTTAACCGAAAGTTCCTCAGATCTCTTGGAGATGAGTGGACCATGTACACTGTCTCATTCAGACAGAATGACATGTTGGAAGAAAAGGAACTGGATGATCTGTATAATGATCTGAGAGTGTTTGAATCTGAGGTGGAAGCAAAGAAGAAGCCTACTGGATATGTTCATAATGCTGCACTCCTATCAGCATCAACTGATTCTACTGCTAACCCTGAATCCGTTAATGCTGCCAGTGGAGTAAATCAAGAAAAAGGCAATGAATCTGTCTTTGAAGCCTTTCTTTCCAGTCATGGTAACTCCTCTTTAATCAATGATGACTTGGAACAGCTTCATCCTGATGATCTTGAAGAGATGGATATTAAATGGCAGATGGCCATGCTTTCTATGAGGGTGAAGAAGTTCATCAAGAGGACTGGGAGGAACAACTTCTCTCAAAGAAGAGAAGATGGAGCAGGCTTTGATAAGTCGAGGGTGGAGTGCTACAAGTGTCACATGAAGGGACACTTTGCCAGGGAATGCAGAAGTGGAATGTCTCAAAACAACCACCAACAAGCTCAGACTGGAAGCTTCAACCAGAACAAAAACTCTGCTCAAGCTCTTGTTTCTCAACAAGGAATGGGGTTTGACTGGAGTGATCAAGCAGAAGATGCCATTCAAAATCAAGCTCTCATGGCAGAGGTATCTGATCTCCCAACTGAGGTACTTTCTAATCTCTGTTCTCAAACTTGCATAGACACTGTGAAAAGGTACAGGGATCACAACCAGAGTATGAGTGACGACCTTAAGAGGTTAGAAAAGGATAGAAAAGACTATGTGATAATTGTTGAAAGGTTTGAGGAACAAATTAAAGGTTTCCAAGCCAATGAACTTCAACACACATATGATACCAATTACTGGAAGTGGGAGAAAAATGATCTAGAAATCCAACTGACAAAGTCTAAAGAGGAGAATGAAAAGTTGAGAGGAGAGCTAGCCAAGGTTAAGCTGGATGTGGAAAAATTTTCATATGTTTCTAAAGCCATGGATTCAATGCTAAAGGTTCAAATCCATGATAAGCTTAAACCAGGAATTGGGTACAATACGACACCACCACCATACAATAACAACTACATCCCTCCTAAATCAGACTTGCTGGAGACCAAGGATAGGAAGGATTTGCATGAGGGAGCCACTAAGGTAGATCCTTTAGATGAAGTAGTTGTTAAGGACAAGACTGAGAAAGAAGCTGGTAAGAGTAAGGATAACAATGTGAGTGGTGAGATTCCCTTAGAAAATAACATTCTTACCAATAAGGGTGGTGGAAGGGATTGGGTCAAATCTAATGGTGTTGAGAAGACTGAGGGAAAGTCTAAAAAGTTCCATTACAAGCAGACCACAGTTGTTGTTGGGAACTGAAGATTCTACTAAGTGTAGTTACTACTGCTAGTACAAGTGTAGTTACTACTGCCAGAACAAGTTGAATATTAATACTGCTAAGTGTTACTACTGCTAGTAGAATTACTACTGCTAGTTACAGTTAGTACTGCTTGAACAAAGTTAGTACTGCTTAGCTAGTTAGTACTGCTAGTAGTTAGTACTGCTTGCAGTTAATGCTGCTAGATGAAGTTAATGCTGCTGAGCATTATTAGTGCTGCTAAAGAGATTCGGATGGAATGTACGACAGCTGGATATACTGAAGATATACTTAGAAGATATACATGGAAGATATACTGAAGATTTGTTTATTCTTTGTAATTATCTTTTTATCAGTATATGTATAGAATGTTTAGAATAGATAGAAATAACTTTTGATAATTGTTTTTCAAGAGAGAAATCAACCTCAAGGCATAGATCCTAATTCTAGAGAAGTAGAATTCGTATTGTTGAGCCTGTTCATCAATATTGAGGTTGAGTGATTAATCTTGTAACTGCAAAGCATCAAATAAAAGCTTACAGTTTGTTATTCATATTTACTGTGTTGATTTACTGTTTCATTGAATATCAAAGTGTTATTCCGCAAACTTCTTTGATATTGTTTCTGAGAATTAATTCTTGTTGAGAATTCGATCCTGACAAGTGGTATCAGAGCTAGTATTCTCAGAAACCTACACTCAACATCACATCATCATGGCTAAAGGTTCAGAGTCTTCAAGCTCAGAAATTCCTACAGAGGTAACATCTAATCTTTGTTCCAAATCCTGTATTGAAACTGTTAAAAAGTACAGGGATCATAACCAGAAAATGAGTGATGACCTGAAGAGATTAGAAAAGGACATAAAAGACTATGTTAGGATTGTTGAGAGGTTTGAAGAGCAGATTAAGAGTTTTCAAGCCAATGAGCTTCAACATTCCTATGACACAAACTACTGGAAGTGGGAGAAAGATCAGTATGAATTTAAGCTTAAACAGAAAGAAGAGGAGAATGAAAAGATAAAGAGTGAGTTTGAGAAAGCCAAGCTGGATATTGAGAAATTTTCCAATGCTTCAAAAGCAATGGACTCTTTGCTCCAAACTCAAATCCATGACAAACTTAGAAGAGGAATAGGCTATAACACCACCCCACCACCATACAACAACAATTACATTCCTCCTACTTCAGACCTGTTAGACACCAAAGATAGGAAGGACTTGCCTGAGGGAGCCACTGAAATAGATCCCTTAGATGAGGAAATTGTTGAGGATAAGACTGAGAAAGAGGTTGGCAAGAGTAAGGAGAACAAGGTGAGTGGTGAGATTTCTATAGAAAACAACATTATCACCAATGAGGATTGTGGAAGGGCTTGGATCAAATCCAAGAACATAGAGAAGACAGAGGAAAAGTCTGGTAAGGTCCATTATAAACAGACCACAGTTGTGAATCCAGGTCCTTGCAAACAGTGTGCTTGTAAGAAGAATGAGCCCCAAAAACAGGACAAAAAGAGGGGAAATCAAAGAAACTGGAATAATCAGTGGGCACACAAACAAGGGGTTGATTTGAGTAAAATCAATAGACCAAAACCTTGTTTTATATGTGGCAAATTGAATCATCTTGCCAAACACTGTTATTTCAACCCGATCAACCAAAGAGTCACTTTTCAAAGAAAACCACAAAACTCTTTTGGTTATAGGAATAACAGAAGGAATCAATTGGCTGAGAAAAGAGCACCTTTAAAGTCTCATGTTCAAAATAAGTTTGCTAAACCAAAGAAAAATACTCCAAATAAGCCAAGGAGTAATTTAAAGACAAAGAAAGCAAACAACTTTGTTCAAGTTTGGGTTCCAATTGTAAAGAAACCTGTTAATACTGCTATCCCAGATAGTACTGCTAACAGAAATAGTGCTGCTGCAACCAATACTACTGCTAACAAGGATAGTGCTTCTACTAGTATTAATGTTGCAAAGCCTATAATCTTGACAAAGTATTCCAGCCATGAGATTCCTAAACAACTCATTCAGACCAAACTGACAGATTATATTAATGAGAAAGGTCAACCCAAGACCACTTTGGCTTGGGTTCCTTCCAAGACTAACTGATCTATTAAGTGTGCAGGGCAACCAACAGCTCAAGAAGAAGGGCATTTGACAGGAAGAAAGTGGTTGCTCTTGGCACATAACAAGTAACATGGACTGCCTTCAAAGCTTCAAAAGGTTTGATGGAGGACATGTTGCTCTTTGTATGTTACTCCAGATGGAGGTAAGTTCAAAGGTAAGAAAAGTGGTTAATACTGCTTTCAGTTAATACTGCTAGTGGTTAATACTGCTTTCAGTTAATACTGCTAAGTGGTTAATACTGCTTTCAGTTAATACTGCTAGTTTAGTTAATACTGCTAGTGGTTAATACTGTTTTCAGTTAATACTGCTAGTAGTTAATACTGCTAGTAGTTAATACTGCTAGTGGTTAATACTGCTTTCAGTTAATACTGCTAAGTGGTTAATACTGCTTTCAGTTAATACTGCTAGTTTAGTTAATACTGCTAGTGGTTAATACTGTTTTCAGTTAATACTGCTAGTGGTTAATACTGCTTAGTAGTTAATACTGCTAGTTAGTTAATACTGCTAGCCGTTACTACTGCTAGTAGTTAATACTGCTCGCGGTTAATACTGCTAGTTAGTTAATACTGCTCTAGGTTAATACTGCTTATATTCCGAATACTACAAATACTTTTTGCCCGCCTAAAAGTACATAACGACTCTTTGCATACTGTTCTCTTGCGCTCAAAACCTTTTCTCTCAAGAACCTAGTCTTCCAGGCAAGAAAATCCCAGTTCAATGGCATCCATGATGTTTATCGATGAGCACAATGAGATCGCAATGCTGCAGAAGCCCAAACAAGCAGAAGGATTCCACCAGATTGTGGATTTCCTCAAGACAAGTCACATTGCTTATGCTCTCACTGTTGCCCCTACCATCTACATCGAACATCAGAGGTTGTTCTGGGCAAATGCCACCATTGTTGCTGAAGATGGTGTGCAAATGATAAAGACAACCGTGTGTGGCAAGCCATTAACAGTTACTGAAGAGGTCATTCGCATCAGTCTACGTCTAGACGATGCCTCTGGTATAACGTCTATCTCTAATGATGAACTGTTTTCTAATCTTACTAGAATGGGGTATGAAGGCCCATTGGGTGTTTTCAAATTCTCAAAAGCAAAGTTTTCACCCCAATGGCGTTTTCTTGTTCATACCCTGATGCATTGCATCTCCAAAAAGACCACTGGATGGAGTGAGTTCAGCAGTCCAATTGCATATGCTTTGGTATGCTTGGCTACATCCAGAAGGTACAATTTCTCAAAGATGATTTTCAGTGATCTTGTATCAAATATGGGAAACAAAAAGAGTTTCTTTATGTATCCCAGATTTGTTCAGGAAGTAATTAACCATGAATTGACGGATATACCTCAACCTGTTGGGGTATATGTACCTAAACCCCCCAAAGGCAAGGTTTTCTCAAATATGAGAAGATCTGCTGGGGACTCTGAAGGAGTTGACACCCCATTGTTCTCTACAATGATGGTGGTGTCCCAAACCAATGAAGGTATGGCAGCAGGGTCAAGGCCCCCATTAGACAAACCCACTGCTAGCCAAGCCCAACCTTCCCTCTCAAAATCAATTCCACAGTCCCTTCTGAATAAGCCCACTTCTACAATTACCCAAACTTATCAAAGAAAACAGGTAAAGAAGGCTCCTTCCCTTCTTGTACCATCACCAACTAAGCCTTTACGCCCTCTAAGGGAGAATTCTCCCCTAGAGAATATCCAAAGGGAAACCACAAGGGTATCTCCCAACCCAAAGGAGGTGCTCTCTGAGGAGGAGGTAGAGCATATGGGTGATGAGGCTGCCACTACTCCTGCTAGCACAGAGGAGGAAAGTGGCAACATCAATAAGACCTCCCCCATGGCAACTTTGAATGAGCAATCATTTGAAGGTCCCTGGTGCCAAGAAACCACAGGGGTGGATAGTGCTTCTGCTAGGCAGAAGACTTCCACTACTAAAAGATCCAATGATCCTTCAATAGGGGGTAACACTCCTGGAGAAGGTGAGGACAGATATAACTATGATGAATTGATGGAGGCAATGGGCAACATCAACATGGATGTACTCAAACAGGGCAAAGATATAGAAGAGCTAAAACTCATTGTACTGTCACAACAAGAACAAATCATCAAGTTGAAGCAAATGGTAAGGAAACTGATTCTGCAAAAGAAGAAGAAACAATTTGTGCTCAGAAGGAGGAAACCAGTGACTGATGCTCCCAAAAAGGGGGAGATCAACATGGAAGAAGCATCAAGGGAAGGGGAGATTGATAAAGAGAGAGTTGAAATTGAGGGGGAGAAGGAAGCAGAAACAGAAAGAGGTTCAGTACAAAAAGAAGCAGAAACTGTTAATGCTGCTGAAACCTCACAAGCAGCAGTAACAGAGTTAACACCAACAGAAATTGAAGTAGCTGAAGTGCTAATCAAAGCTAAGAATGACACTCCCAAAGCAAAGGGAGTGGTCATAAATGAAGGGAGAGACAGAAAATCAGAACAGAAAGACAAAGCTGCAGAATCAAAGAATAAGGGAAAAGAAAAGATAGTGGAATCTGATCAACCAATCAAGAAGCAAAGGTTGGTTGAATCAGATGAAGCTTTAGCAAGGAAAATGCAGAAGGAGATGGAAAAAGAAGAAAGAGCTCAGGTGGAGAAGGACAGGGAAATGGCAAAGACTTTAGCTGCTGAGCTAAATAAAGCCTATCAAAAGGGGCTTGAAACTGAAAAGGCTAAACAAAGGGCTATAAGTCTGAGAAAGGCTATGATGGCTAATACAAGTGCAAAGAAAAGAAGACCTTCACAAACTTACCTTGCCACTCAGGAAAGAAACAAAATGATAACTTTCTTGAGGAGTGCAATTGGGGTAAAGAAAGAAATGTTTGTGAAGATGAGTTTTAATCAAATCAGAGAGCTCTATGAAAAAGAAATGGGGAATCTGAAGAGCAATGAAAAGAAAAGAGTAGAGTTTGAAAAGAAGGCCAAGGAGAGTAATGATATAGATATGAATCAACCATTCCCTGAAAGTGAAGAGGGAACTCCTATCAAAGAAATGGCAAAGGAAAAGGAAAAGGAAGAAAAGAAGAAGGAAGCTACTCTAGTACAGGTTCAAAAGACTTTGAAAAGAACCAAGATGATGGCTAAAAGAAAGAAAGATAAGAAGCCTAGAGTAGAAGAAGAACAAAATGTTGCTGAAGAAGAAGTGGCACTTGAGTCATCAAGCCAGCAAGGGTCATCAATCAAAGATGATGTAAGCTTATATATGGTAGTGATGGACAAAGTGCCTGAACCAATTTCTGCAGAACCTGTTGGAGTTAAGCCACCTGAGATCATTCACTGGGATGTACTGACAATGGATGGGAAAGATTACATCAGACTCAAGAGGAAGGGTGATAAGTATGAAGTATTCAACACTTGGGTCAAGATTGTCAGAACATGCTCTAGATCTGATATAGAAGAGATGTTTGACATAGGAATTAAGCTGTATGCAGATCATCTGAATACTCCAGGAATTTCTCTTACAAAACTGGTGATGGAGTATCTATGCATGATGTTCAAACCTGAAGAAGTGGACCAGGTCATCAAGAGTGTGTTTAAAGAAGTCACAAGTTGGACTCTATATGAAACTAGTGGAGTATATGCAGTGACTTTGGATAGAAATCACACAGAATACTTCCTAGTGGATAGAGTATATAATCACACCAGACTGAAGGTTCATGCCATGCTAAAGAAGAAGTTAGGTTGTGTACCAAATTCAGAAATGGCCAAGTATCTAATTC
The DNA here is from genome assembly GCA_954870635.1 of Arctium minus. Classification (NCBI taxonomy): domain Eukaryota; kingdom Viridiplantae; phylum Streptophyta; class Magnoliopsida; order Asterales; family Asteraceae; genus Arctium; species Arctium minus. The sequence goes on along the minus strand of OX941081.1, from coordinate 22,321,379 downwards.
AGAGGATAATCAATCAGAGTTTGGGACTGAATCCAGACTTAGGAGCATGATCTTGGAAGTTTTGGGAGCATCAAAAAGAGCATCTGGAAGAATATCTGAAGAACTTGACTTCTCTTCTAAAAGTCAAGTTAGGGGGAGATTGTTGGGAACTGAAGATTCTACTAAGTGTAGTTACTACTGCTAGTACAAGTGTAGTTACTACTGCCAGAACAAGTTGAATATTAATACTGCTAAGTGTTACTACTGCTAGTAGAATTACTACTGCTAGTTACAGTTAGTACTGCTTGAACAAAGTTAGTACTGCTTAGCTAGTTAGTACTGCTAGTAGTTAGTACTGCTTGCAGTTAATGCTGCTAGATGAAGTTAATGCTGCTGAGCATTATTAGTGCTGCTAAAGAGATTCGGATGGAATGTACGACAGCTGGATATACTGAAGATATACTTAGAAGATATACATGGAAGATATACTGAAGATTTGTTTATTCTTTGTAATTATCTTTTTATCAGTATATGTATAGAATGTTTAGAATAAATAGAAATAACTTTTGATAATTGTTTTTCAAGAGAGAAATCAACCTCAAGGCATAGATCCTAATTCTAGAGAAGTAGAATTCGTATTGTTGAGCCTGTTCATCAATATTGAGGTTGAGTGATTAATCTTGTAACTGCAAAGCATCAAATAAAAGCTTACAGTTTGTTATTCATATTTACTGTGTTGATTTACTGTTTCATTGAATATCAAAGTGTTATTCCGCAAACTTCTTTGATATTGTTTCTGAGAATTAATTCTTGTTGAGAATTCGATCCTGACAGTTGTGAATCCTGTTCCTTGCAAACAGGGTGCAGGTAAGAAATATGAGCCCCTAAAACATGATAAAAGGAGGGCAAATCAAAGAAATTGGAATAATCAGTGGGCTTAGAAACAAGGAGTTGATCTGAGTAGAACCATCAGACCAAACCTTGTTTCATATGTGGCAAATTGAACCATCTTGCCAAGCACTGTTATTTTAATCCTATGAACCAAAGGATAAATTTTCAAAGATCTATGCAAAAACCCTTTGGTTATAGGAAGAATGAAAGAACCCATGTGACTAAGAAACATGTTAAATCTAAAAGCCACATGAAGAAAAAAACTGTAAAAGAGAGTGTCAAGATGTGGGTTCCCAAAAGCACTAAAACTGTTAATACTGCTACCACAAATAGTACTGCTGACGGAGATAGTGTTGCTAGAAGCAATACTACTGCTATCAATGTTAGTGCTGCTGAGAGTATTAGTACTTCTAAAACTAACATTGTTAGTACTTCTTCAAATGTTAATACTGCTAACTCTGTTAGTGCTTCTAACAAGGTTAGTACTGCTAAACCTGTTAGTGTTGCTAACTCTGTTAGTACTTCTAAAATTAGTATTGCTTCTAGTGTTTGTGCTTCTAGACCAATAATCTTGACAAAGTACTTCAGTAAAGAGTTTTCTGAATTTAAAAATCTCATCAAAAAGGAGTGCAAGTACTTTGATGAGAAAGGGAGGCCCAAGACCACTTTGGCTTGGGTTCCCAGTCAATACTAATTGATTTATCTTATGTGCAGGGCAACCAGCAGCTCAAGGGAAAGAGCATTTGGCATGTTGATAGTGGTTGCTCTAGGCACATGACAGGGAACATGGCTTGCCTCAAGAATTTCAAGAAAATTGATGGAGGGCATGTTGCCTTTGGTAATACTCCAGATGGAGGTAAGATTAGTGGTAAGGGAGATGTAACAAAAGGTAAGATGACCTTTGAAGATGTTTTCTATGTTGAACAGTTAAGATACAACCTGTTAAGTGTATCACAGGTTTGTGACAAAAAGCATAGTATATTATTCACTGATTCAGAATGCATTGTTCTTGCTCCTGGATTCAAGGTAGTTGATGAAAAGATGATACTACTAAGAACTCCTAGAAAGGATAATGTCTATTTTTTGGACATGGAAAATGTTTCAAATGATTCATCCCTAAACTGTCTTGTTTCAAAAGCTTCTTTGGATGAATCATCACTTTGGCACAGAAGGATGTGTCACATGAACTTTAAAACAATGAATAAACTTGTTAAAAACAACCTTGTAAGAGGTTTGCCTTCAAAAGTATTTTCATGTGATGATCATTGTGTTGCTTGTCTCAAAGGCAAACAACACAAAACTTCTCATAAGTCCAAAGAGTTGAACACAATTTCTTCTTCTCTTCAGTTGTTGCATATGGATCTGTTTGGTCCTACAAATGTCATGAGTATAGGTAAGAAATCATACTGTTTAGTTATTGTTGATGATTACTCTAGATTTACTTGGGTATATTTTCTAAGGACTAAGGATGAGACAAGTGGACTGATCAAATCATTTATTCTAAGAATTGAAAACCAAACAAATCAAAAGGTAAAAGTCATTATGTCAGATAATGGTACTGAATTTAAAAATCTTGATCTAAACACCTTTTGTGAGGAAAAAGGAATTGAGAGGCAATACAGTGCTCCTAGGCTCCACAACAAAATGGTGTTGCTGAGAGAAGGAATAGGACACTGATTGAAGCTGCTAGATCTCTGTTAGCTGATTCAAAACTTCCAATTACTTTCTGGGCCGAAGCAGTTAATACTGCCTGCTATGTCCAAAACAGAGTTCTAGTAGTCAAGCCTAAAAACAAGACATCATATGAGCTTTTAAATAAAAGAAAACCATTTATTGGATTTTTCAAACCTTTTGGGTGTCCTTGTACCATTCTCAATACCAAAACTCACTTAGGAAAGTTTGATAGCAAAGCAGATGATGGTTTTCTTGTTGGTTACTCATCTTAGAGTAAGGCCTACAGAGTATTTAATTCTTCTTCTAGAATAATTGAGGAAAGTGACAATGTCAAATGCAATGAGAACACACCAAATCCTATTGGTTCAGGTCCTCAGTGGTTATTTGACATTGATTCACTAACTAACTCTTTGAGTTTCAGTAGTGATGATCATGCAGGATCAGGAAGTAGAGGATCAGGGGATGAACAAGTACAAGATATTATTCCTCAGTCTGTGATCTTTCCTATACCTACAATGTCCCCTGTTGAAATCTGTGAAAGGGAGACTTTTACTGAACCAAGTCAGAGTGAAGAAGAAAGAAGAGATGATGAGAATTTAGAGCATGAAGAATCAGAAGCAGCTGATGAGATTCCCTCAGCTGACTTAAATTATTCCAATTTAGATGTGGGAATGAATGAAGAACCTAGTCTTCAGACAAGAACTCAGAAAAATCATCCTCCTGAGCTGGTAATAGGAGACATCACTTCTCCTATGATGACTAGGAATCAAAGCAGGCTTCAAGATTTGCAGGATCAGCAGCATACAGTATCTCTTGCTTTCTATCCCAAATTGAGCCTAAGAAGGCTTATGAAGCAATGAAAGATTCAAGTTGGATAGAAGCCATGCAAGAAGAGTTGCTACAGTTCAAATTGCAAGATGTTTGGGACTTGGTGGACCTTCCAAAAGGTCATAGAGCAATTGGCACCAAGTGGATTTTCAGAAATAAAAAGGATGAGAGAGGAATAGTAATAAGTAACAAAGCAAGGCTAGTGGCACAAGGGTACACTCAGGAAGAAGGCATAGACTATGAGGAAGTTTTTGCTCCAGTTGCAAGGGTAGAGGCAATTAGGTTGTTTCTAGCCTATGTTTCATTTATGAAATTCAAGGTATACCAGATGGATGTGAAGAGTGCCTTTCTGTATGGAACAATTGATGAGGAAGTATATGTCTATCAGCCCCCTGGATTTGAGAATCCATCATATCCTGACAGAGTATACAAACTGAAGAAAGCTCTTTATGGTCTACATCAAGCCCCAAGAGCATGGTATGATACTCTGTCTACCTATCTCTTGGAAAATGGGTTTGAAAGAGGAATAATTGACAAAACCCTTTTCATTAGAAGAAGTAAGAAGGACATCCTACTTGTTCAGATCTATGTGGATGACATCATCTTTGGATCCACAAAAGATCAGATGTGTAGAGACTTTGAAGAGTTGATGCACAAGAGCTTCAAAATGAGTTCAATGGGTGAACTTACTTTCTTCCTTGGGCTTCAAGTGAAACAACAGAAAAATGGGATTTTCATAAGTCAATCAAAGTATGTGAAAGACATCCTAGATAAGTATGGTCTATCAGACTCAAAGCCAGCAAGCACACCAATGGAAACACACAAACAGATCACAGCTGATCTTGAGGGGGAGGATGTTGATGTCCATCTTTATAGATCAATGATTGGATCCCTCATGTATTTTACAGCCTCAAGACCAGATATCATGTTTCCAGTGTGTGTGTCTGCCAGATTCCAAGTCAAGCCAAAGCAGTCACATCTTCAAGCTGTTAAGAGGATTTTCAGATACTTAAGAGGGCAACCTAGATTAGGTCTTTGGTATCCTTATGAATCTTCTTTTGACTTGATTGCATATTCAGACAGTGACTTGGGTGGTCCTAATATGGATAGAAAGTCTACTTCAGGAGGATGTCAACTTTTGGGTGCAAGACTAGTATCTTGGCAGTGTAAGAAACAAACCACAGTGTCCTTATCCACAACAGAAGCTGAGTACATTGTTGCTGCAAGTTGCTGTTCTTAGGTTTTATGGATTCAGAATCAAATGATGGACTATGGGGTAACCTTTCTTCACACTCCAATCTTCATTGACAATAGCAGTGTTATTAGCATTGTTAACAATCCAGTCAAGCACTCCAAAACAAAGCATATTGAAATCAGGTATCACTTTATTAGAGACTGCAATGAAAAGAAGCTTATTCAAGTTGCTAAAGTTCATACTGATAACCAGTTTGCTGATCTATTCACTAAAGCTTTTGATGTGGGTAGATTCACTTTCTTGGTCACAAGTGTGGGCATGATCAACTCTGAATGATCTCATGTTTAAAAAGTGTTTGTATACCTGTTATTTGTTTATTTTGGTTGGTGTTACTAATCATCTTTCTCAGGAAGTTTATTGCCCTGCTCAGACTAACACAAAGCTTCAACAGTGTAAGTATAGTTAATGATGCCAGTGCAGTTTTAATGCTGCCAGTGCAAAGTTACTACTGCTAGTAGTTAATACTGCTAGTAGTTAATACTGCTAGTCGTTAATACTGCTAGTTAGTTAATACTGCTCGTAGTTAATACTGCTAGTAGTTCATACTGCTAGTCGTTAATACTGCTAGTTAGTTAATATTGCTCGTAGTTAATACTGCTTGTTGGTTAATACTGCTAGTTAGTTACTACTGCTCTCAGTTAATACTGCGAGTGGTTAGTACTGCTTTAACGGAAAATAGGGTTAATACTGCTTCTTTCCCGAATCATATAAATACCCTATTTGCCCGCCTAAAAGCTCACAACGACTCTTTGAATACTGTTCATCTTCTCTCTAACTCTTTTCTCTCAAGCACCCTGTGTGTTTCAGTCAAGTATCCTCAAGACCGATGGCATCCATGGCGTTTATTGATGAACACAATGAGATCGCAATGCTTCAAAAGTCGAAGCAGGCTGATGGATTCCATCAAATAGTCGATTTTCTCAAGAACAGTCATATAGCGTATGCTCTTACTGTGTCACCACCAATCTTCATCGAGCACCAGAAGCAATTTTGGGCCAATGCCACCGCGGTTACTGAAAACGATGTGCAGTTTATCAAGACAAGGGTGTGTGATAAACCCTTGATAGTTACTGAAGAGGTCATTCGCATTAGTCTACGTCTAGACGATGCCTCAGGTATTACCTCTATCCCTAATGAAGAACTGTTTTCCCATCTCACAAGAATGGGGTATGAAGGCCAACAGGGTGTTTTCAAATTTTACAAAGCTAATTTTTCTCCCCAATGGCGGTTCTTTGTTCATACCCTTATACACTGTATTTCTAGAAAAACTACTGGATGGGGTCAGTTCAGCAGTACCATTGCTTATGCTCTGGTCTGCTTTCTACTGCCAGAAAGTATAATTTCTCAAAAATGATTTTCAATGACCTTGTGTCAAACTTGGGAAATAAGAAAAGTTTCTTTATGTACCCAAGATTTGTCCAGGCGGTTATAACCTCTGAATTGACGAATATATCTCAGTTTAATGAGGTATATGTACCTAAAATCCCTAAGGGCAAGGTCTTTTCAAATATGAAAAGATCTGCCAAGGACTCGGAAGGAGTTGACACCCCATTGTTCTCTACAATGATGGTGGTGTCCCACAACCAAGAAGGTATGGCATCAGGGTCAAGGCCCTCACTAGAACATCCCACTGAGAGCCAAACCCAACCTTCAACCACTATATCACTTCCTCAGTCTCTTGTTCATAAGCCAACACCTGTGTTAACCAAAACTTATGCTAAGAGAAAGGTACACAAGGCTCCTTCCCTTGTTGTACCTCCTACAATCCCAGAACCTCAAAGCCCTCTAATGGATCATTCTCCATTAGAGAATATCAATAGGGAAACCACTGGGGTGTCTCCCAACCCCAAGGAGGTGCTCACTAAGGAGATGTATGAGCATATGGGTGAGAAGGTTGCCACTACTCTTGCTAGCACAGAGGAGGTCAGTGGTAACATCACTAAGACCTTCCCCATGGCTACTTTGGGTGAGCATTCATCCAAAGGTCCCAGGTGCCAAGAAACCAAGGGGGTGGATGGTGCTTCTGCTAGGCAGAAGACCTCCACTACTAAATGTTCCAATGATCCATCAAAAGGGGTTAACACTCATGGAGAAGGTGAGGATAGATATGACTATCATGAATTGATTTCTGCCATGTCCAAAATGGCAACTGAACTGGATTCTCAGAAGCAGGTTGTAAATGAGCTCAAGAAAGTCATCATCAACCAACTAGCAGAGATCAGCAGCTTAAAGAAGTTGGTTCAGAAGGTGGTCCAAAAGAAGAAGAAACAAAGGTTTGTGCACAGAAGAAGGAATCCAGTGACTGATGCTCCCAAAAAGGGGGAGTCAGAAGCTGAGATCAACTTGGAGAAGGAAATACATGGAGTTGAGGGGGAGTTTAATGTACAAACAGAAATAGGGTTTGTGTTTGAAGAAGCAGCAGTAACAGAGCAAGCAAGCAAAGCAGCAGAAACAGTTAATGCTGTTGATTCAAATGAAGCAGCAGAAATTGTTAAAGAGGTATTAACTGACCTCATTAGCAGAAATCTGGAAGAAATTGAGATAGCTGAAGCTCTAATCAAGGCTAAACATGATACTCCCAAGGTCACTTCAAAGGCCAAAGGAGTTGTCATCAAAGAAAAGGGTGAGGTTATCAAGAAAGCAAGTGTTGAGAAGGCAGTAAGCAAGGATAAAGGCAAAGCCAAGATAGTGGAATCTGACCAACCACTTAAAAAGCAAAAGTTGATTGAGTCAGATGAAGCTTTGGCTAAGAAGATTCAAGCAGAACTTGAGCAAGCAGAATCAGTTCAAGTGGAAAAGGATAGGGAGATGGCAAGAGCTCTAGCTGCAGAGCTTAATGAAGTATATCAACAGAGTTTGGCAACAGAGATAGCACAGAAGAAAGCTGCAACTCTAAAGAAGCCTGTGATGATCAAAATGGCTGCTAAGAAGAGGCAACCTTCAAAGACCTACCTTGGCACTCAAGAGAGAAAGAATATGATCACTTTCCTCAAAGGTGTTGTGGGAGTCAAAAAGGAGATGTTCTCAAAGATGTCATTTGAACAGATCAAAGGGTTGTATGATGCAGAGATGACTAAGCTTCAAGGGAATGACAAAGCCAGAGTTGAAATGGAAAAGAGGATGAAAGAGAGTAATGACTTTCTAATAGAAAAACCTTTTCCTGATGTTCAAGAAACTCCAAAGAAGGAAGCTACTCTAGGTGAAAGTTTGAAGACTCTGAAAAGAACTAAAATGATGGCAAGAAGAAAACTTGTTAAGAAACCTAGAGTGGATGAGGAAGTAGCTGAACAAAAGGTAGCTGAAGAATATGGGGCACCTAAGTCTGAAGAAAAGAAAGCTCAATCTCAGGAAGAACCATCAAGTACTTATGATGTAAATATGTACATGGTGGTGATGGAGAAAGTGTCTGAGCCTATAACTGCTGAACCAGTTGGTGTCAAGCCTCCTGAGATTATTCACTGGGATACCATGGAAGTAGATGGTAAGGAATATATCAGGCTGAAAAGGAAGGATGAAAAGTTTGAAGTGTATCCTACTTGGGCCAAGATAGTAAGAATATGCTCCAGATCTGACTTAGAGGAAATGTTTGAAGTGGGGATGAAACTATATGCTGACAAGCTGAAAGCTCCAGGGATACCAGTTACAAAACTTGTGATGGAATATCTGTGTATGTTATTCAAGCCAGAGGAAGTTCAGCATGTCATCAGAAATGTGTTCAAAACCATCAACAACTGGACTCTGTATGAAAGAAGTGGAGTATATGCACTGGCTGTGGATACAAGTCATTTTGAATACTTCTTGGTGGATAGAGTTTACAACCATAGCAGATTAAAGCTGCATGCTATGTTAAAGAAAAAGCTAGGTTGTGCACCAAATTCTGAAATGGCAAGGTACTTGATCCAGATAATTATCAATCAAAGTTTGTGGTTGAATCCTGATATAGGTGTATGAAAATGGAGTTTTGGGAGCATCTGAAGAACTTGACTTCTCTTCTCTAAAAGTCAAGTTAGGGGGAGATTGTTGGGAACTGAATATGTGTCTAAGTGATTAATACTGCCAGGCTTTCATGATTACTACTGCTGAGATAAGTTACTACTGCTGAGCCTGATTAATACTGCTTGAAGAAATTAATACTGCTGAGCATAGTTAGTGTTGCTGGTGAAGATTAATACTGCTCAGAGTGTTAATGCTGTTGTGACTTAATACTGCTTATTTGATAGTAAAGATATGCGCAGATCAAGGCTTAAAGATAATCATGGAAGGTTGAAGATAACTATGGAAGAATATACTGAAGATCTTTTAAGTTTTGTAATTATCTTTTATTTTCAGTATATGTATAGATGTATTCAGAATAGTTTTAAGAGACGAGATTTTCTAAGTTTTTGTTTAGAGAGAGAATTAACCTCAAGGTTTACAATCCTAATTCTAGAGAAGTAGAATTCGTCTTGGTGAGCCTGTTCATCAAGATTGAGGTTTTGTTTGAAAGCTTGTAACTTTAATCATTCAATAAAGTTTAAAAGTTGTGATTCATTCTTTACTGTTACATTGATATTTTGAATATTAAAGTGTTATTCCGCAACTTCTTTAATATTGTTTCTGAGTTTTATTATTCTTGTTAAGAATTAGATCCTGACAAATATTTGAATTTGTGCACATCCTCTAGTAGAAATTCATGGTTTTCTCCGATCTTAGGCACCCAAATACGACCTTGGTATAGTTTCAAGCCATGACTATCCTTGGTCAGAAGTGATTGTTGCTTCACCATTACTTCTCTCTTGAGGTTTTCTTCATGCAAGGCATCTCTTTGAGACATCTTTATTTGATCAACTAAGTTGGGTACCAAGTCTATTCTTGCGAGTATAGCCCGAATGCCACTACTATATTCCTTCCGGATCAAGGCGTCCGCTACTACATTCGCCTTACCCGGGTGGTAGAGTAGTTCACAATCATAGTCTTTTAGTAGTTCCAACCAACACCGCTGTCTCATGTTCAATTCCTTTTAATCAAACATGTACTTCAGGATTTTGTGGTCTGTGAATAGCGTACATTTTGTATCGTAAAGGTAGTATCGCTATAACTTCAAAACAAATACCATGGTCGCTAGCTCCAAGCCGTAGGTTGGATAGTTCTTCTCATGTTCATTGAGTTGTCTTGAAGGTGATCACCTTGCCCCGTTGCATCAAAACACAACCCATACCCATTTTAGACGCATCTCTATAGACTACGAAGTCTTCAGATCCTTCCTGCAATGACAGGATTGGAGCTTTGCACAGTTTTTTTTTGAAGAGGGAAGACCTTCTCTTGAGAATATGTCCAAATGAACTTCACATTCTTTCGGGTTAAGTCCATCAAGGAGTAAGCAATTTTGGAGAAATCTTGAATAAACCTCCTATAGTAGCCCTTCAAACCCAAGAAACTTCGAATTTTGGATGGGCTTTTGGGTGGCTCCCAATTCATCATCGCTTCGATCTTGGACGGATCTACCTTCACTTCGTCGCAGTTGACTAGATGGCCCAAGAATTGAACCTCTTCTAGCCAAAAGTCGCACTTGGAGAATTTTGCATACAACTTCTCCCTTCTCAATACTTCTAAAATCTCTCGAAGGTGTTGTTCGTGTTGAGTCTCGTAATTGGAGTAGACAAGTATATCGTCGATGAACACGATCACCGACTTGTTGAGGAACGGTCGGCACACTCGGTTTATCAAAACCATGAACACCATCGGTGCATTTGTTAACCCGAATGGCAACACTAGGAATTCGTAATGACCATATCGCATTCTAAAGGCTGACTTCGCCACATCCTCGTCTTTTACTCTTACCTGATAGTACCTCGAATGAAGGTCGATCTTTGAGAAGCATCCCGCCCTTTGAAGTTGATCAAATAGATTGTCGATTCTTGGGAGTGGGTACTTGTTCTTCACGGTTACCTTGTTCAGTTCTCGATAATCTTTGCACATTCTCATCATGTCGTCCTTCTTCTTCACGAATAAGACTGGAGCTCCCCAAGGCGACGATCTCGGTCTCCAAATCGCTTCTCCAAGATATCTTGAAATTACGACTTCATCTCTTGAACTTCAGATGGTGCCTTAAGGTATACTTATGCATTTGAGTCTATTCAGTCATGCCTATCCCCGATAGTCACTCCTTTGGGGGTACTTCTTTTTTTCCCTTTCAAAAAGAATGAAATACATAGGGGACCATGCTTTTGTTGTGGCATGCTCCTCAGATCTAATCGGTAAGGCGCTTTAGCGATCTGAGTAGCCCCCATAATTAAGTCTATTCGGAACTCGACTTGTCGCTCGGGTGGTAACCCAGGAAAGTCATTGGAAAATACATCCGGGAATTCACAAACAACTTTAACGTCTTCAAGATTCTTTTTTTCCAACTTGGCATCCACCACATATGCCAAGTAAGAAGAACACACTTTCATCAAGCACTTGCGTGCCTTTGCCATGGAAATGACCACCACATCTCCTTTTCTTCTCTCCCCGACTATCAAGTCAAAACCACCGATGGACATTGGAAAGAGTTTTATCAGGAATTTCCTTCCCTCGATCTCCAAAACACAACTGTCAAAGACTTCACTAACAAGGACTCGACTACCATTCGCTATTTCCACTACTAGAGCATCTTCTAATGTACTAGCAATCATAGGCATTCTTGACAAAAAGGAAATCGACACGAAGGAATAACTTGCACCCGAATCGAAAAGAACATGTGCAGATACAGAGTTAACAAGAAACGTACCCGACACCACATTTGTCAATACTTTCCCACCCTCAGATGTCATTTGAAAAGCTCTTCCTGGCACCCTTGGTGACTTCTCTTTCTTCCCGGGATTTCCTCCCGACTTGAGTTTTGTGCAGTCATTGAGGAAGTGGCCCTACTCCTTACACTTAAAGCAAATTAGACCCTTCACCGGGAAGTCTCTTTGAGTATGGCCAAACTTCCCACACTTGTAACAAGAGTCGGGCTTTGAATGGCACGGTTCCATATGTTTACTTTTTCACTTCGGGCACCACCAATCCTCCCTCCTTGGGTCATTACTTCGGTTGTTGTAGTTGTTGTTGTTGTTGAACATTCTTGGTCGCTTGAAGGATCCGAAATTTTCTTCCATTGTCTCTTTTCTCCGACCCCTACCTCCTCTTCCTTCTTCCGAGCATACACATCCTCCATAAGTTTAGCTTCCTCAATGGTTTCATGGAGAGTGAATGCGTTGGAGTTTCAGACCATAGCCATCATATCGGCCGGTAGGCCTTTAAGGTAAGCCTTTATCTTCTCTTTCTCATTTGGGACCACGGGCCCCACAAAGTCAAGTTTCTCAATGAAAAGACGGGTGTATTCTCTCACCGTCTTATTTCCATTTCTGGGGGCTCGGGACTCTTCCTTAATGAGGTCAATCGCCCGCTCATTACAGTATTCATCCATTATCTTGTTTTTTAACATAACCCATGTTAGCTGGGCCAAAATGGTAGCATAAAGAGTGGACTTGGTAACATTCCGCCACCTGAGAGCAGGGCCTCTTAACATCTGAGAGGCGAACTTCACATTTTGTCCCTCCTCGTATTTACTAGAGTTGAATGCTTGCTCGATCTCTTGGATCCAGTTCATGCAAGTGACCAGATCGTCGGACCCCGAAAACTCTAGCAGTTTCTTACAAAGAAATGTCTTGTACGAACAAGTTTTTCCACCTCGCCGTGCGTCGGCAATCACGTGTTCCTCGGTTCTAATCGCATTTCCGGTGCCCCGGGAACCCGCTACTATGTTCTCAGCAACAGTCTCATGCCTCCGAAGACTGGCATCCCTATCGTCCAACATCTTCAGAAAAGCCTCTTGTTGTTTCTCCATTGCAGAGGTAACCATCAGCATCACATCAGTCATCAACTTCGTTTGAGGGTTCATCTCTTGAATAACGTGGTTGGAGGAAGCCAAGGTTACCCTGGGTATGTGCTCTACCCTCCCACCGGCCAATGGCGGTTACGTTGGACGAATAGCGTTCACGACTCTATCCAACTGATTCGGATTGGATACGCTTGCCTCTTGCCCATCTGCTTCGGTTGTTAACCATTTAAGACTGTCACACACGAGAAAGAGAGTAAGAGATTCTATCAAGAGATACAAAGAAACATACTATTACATTCATCAATCATCATAACAATAGTAAGTCAAGCATGCTCACGTAACAACATATTCATAATAGCATTAGCTAAGTGAAATTATGAACATATCTTACACAAGAATTCTCATCACCATCATTTCAATTTTCAATTAGTGCAATTTCGTTGACTCTAAATCTATCTTATCTTAGGAATTCTACCCAATCTCACCAATCGTTACTTAATAATTTAGCTTATGTCTAGGTATCTTACATTCATACCTAGTTCACTTAAACTATTGCTCTGATACCAACTTGTAACACCCCTAAAAACAGAAGTAATTTAAAACATGTATTTAACCGAACCAAGCACTACAAAATATATACCATCACCCAAAATGGGGAAATTGTAAAAGCGCTTACAACAGAAATATGAATGATAAACGACAACCTATTAATCTAAACTAGATTAAAGACGGGTGTCACTATCATCACCAAAAGAATATCATCTCCAAGTATCGCTTGCTATCAACCTCAAAAATGCCCAAGATGGCAAATGTACGCTCCAACTATTAACACCCCTAAAAATAGAAGTAATTTAGAACATGTATTTAACCGAACCAACCACTACAAAATATATATCATCACCCAAAATAGGGAAATTGTAAAAGCGTTTACATCACGAATATGAATGATAAACAACAACCTGCTAATCTTAACTAATATAAGCTAGATTAAGGACGAGTATCACAATAATCACCAAAAGAATATCATCTCCAAGTATCGCTTGCTATCAAAAGCTATCAACATCAAAAATTGTAACATCCTGATTTTTATCCTAATGGAGGAAAAATATTGAACTGGGTGAATCGGTAAATGAAAAACCAAATATAAAGTATGGCTATAGTGCCATGTAGTCGTGACATCTGTCACAATAGAACAAATGATACTGGAAGTGAGGTAGCCCCGGTTATAGTGCCATGCAGTTGTGACATGTGTCACAATGGCACTGGCATTACCGAGTGTTCGGTTGGCCTAACGAATGTGCCATCAAATTATGGCAATGGCATGATAACTGGCATAATGGCATCAAATATTCCAAGAGAGGTTCAATAAATGGTTGGGAAAATGGTCGAGGAATGGTCGGGAAGCCGTCGAGAAAATGGTCGAGGAACGGTCGAGAAAACGGGCGAAAATGGCTCTCGGTACTTTTTGGGCGAAAGTGCCAAGCTAAAGTGACACTGGCACTTTAGCCGGGCACTTTCGCAGAGAAAAATAGGCCCACGGTACAATCTGGGCGAAAGTGACAGATAAAGTGACACTGTCACTTTCACTTGGCACTCTCGCGGTCGGGGTGCAGTGCATAAATTCAGCATCTATCTTCATTTGGCCATATCATTATCATTTCTTCTCCGTTTTTGGTGATTCAAATTGCTATGGTTTCGTATTTGAGATCTTTTCAAGGATATATTATTAGTTTTGGGAAGATCCAAGAGTATTTGGTGGTGGAGTGGAAGCAAAGATCAAGAGTTCATCATCATCACCTCCATCTTCAAGAAATTTGGGGTTTTCTAGGTTTTCACCAAAACCAAAGTGGTGAGTTGATCCTCCTAGTTTGTAAACTTTATTATGAGTCCTAAATTATCTATTGATGACTTCCTAGTGTTTATGTTTCTCAAATTTCGGTTTGGAGGATTTTGAGAAAAGTTAGGTCAAATTAGGGTTTTTGGCCAAAATGGAGATTTTGATACAAGATGTTTGGGGAACGATTCTATATGGTTGAATATGAATATTTATGGTTGGAAATTTATGGATTTAGGTTTTTGGAAGTTTTAGCTTGAGGATCCAAATTTCTTCAAAGGAGCTCAAGTTGGGAAAAATCTAGATTTAGCCTAAATCTAGCAGGGTGAGTTCAAGTTGATTTGTGAAAACGTTGTACATGCCAAAAATGTTCATTTTAAGGTGATTATATGTTTACATGATTTTTATTAAAAGTTGGAATATTTGAAGAGTTTTACCTATTTGGGTTATTTGGTTTTATAAATCTTGTGAAATACCCACATTTGGGATTTTTGGGCATTTTGATAAATAAGTCATGAATGAAGGTGTTTTAATAATTTATTCATAAACAAAGATTATTTGGGTCAAAATAAACTTTTAGTGTTTGTTGGAAATATGCATCATTTATGTAATGGGGTGTTTTGAAGGAACGAGTGTGTGAGTCCTTTGATTTTGGTTATTCCCGACTTTGGGAACATTTTAGAATTGGTAAACCTTTTAGTTTTGGGCCGAAGGCCAATTGTGATTTGAAAGACAAAGATTTTTGGGAAAAGACGTATTTTGGTTTTGTAACCCTATTGGCTCATGTATTTTAGTCAATCGTTCATTATGCCATTTTGGGGATTGGTTTACACTCATATGGGTCTTTGGAACATTTGTTCCGTTTTGGTAGCTCGTTAAGGAGCCTTGGACGTATGGTGTACTTAGTTGCATCTTATTTGAGAGTTACATGTTTTGAATGTGTTAGTTCATTCGTTTGAGTCATGTAACGTTTTAGACTGTAATGCATTGGATCCATAGGCATAAGAGTCAATTTTAGTGGGATCAATATCCCCATATTGTAACTTAAAATAGGCATGGGGTCTTCTGACCACTAATTGCAACTTTCTTGTGAACGAGCTGAATTGGGGTGTTTTGGGAATTCCATGGTATAGACCCAGAGGGGTTGAACTTGATGAGTGCATGAAAATTCCAAGGTACAGACCTAGAGGGGTTGAACTTCTTGATTATCCAAGCAATAGACATGGAGTTGTTGAGCTTGTTGGTTTGTTAGCTATATACCCGGAAAGGTTGATGTTAACGAGTGTTTTATCCCTAAGTGATGCTCATATAACATGGATATGTGGCCTAACATTGTGTGCCCGCCACATTCGATGGAATTCGGGTCTCCCCCGTCACCGAAAGGTGTTATTTTGATGTTGAGTTTTATTATCCATGTTTTCGGGGACGTTTTGTTTATATGGGTTTTTATCCATGGTTTATGAGTTGAATGTTATCTCGCACCCGTGTTTTGGGTGTTTCAGGATATAGAGTTTATCCACAGTTCATAAATTAGGAGTCCACTTTCTATTCTCCTTTTGAGTGAGTTTTGGGTTGAAATTAATTTACGAAGGAACATTTTATTTTGGGGTCTTGGTCCTTAAAACAAGTTTGGTTTGGAAAACGTTTATTTTGGTGTCTCCTTCGTTTAAATTGCATATCATTGGAAAATGAGTCGTTTTCATGTTTGAAGCATATCATTTTGAAAGAATATGATTTCAATTGCATTCTTCCTTTTAACAATATATTTATTAATGTTGAAAACTCTTGAACTCACTAGGCGTTAGCCTAACCTTTTTATTTGTCAGCATGTGCAACAGGCTTCGTTGGGAATAGTTCTAGTGACACTGTGAAAAGAGAAGTCCTAGTAGGGTGCCGAGAGGTGAGTAGCTTGGTGAAGTCTTCCGCTTTGGTTTTCTCTTTGAAGAGCAACTTGTATTGGGTTTAAGTAGCACCCGACTTCGGTTTAGTCATTGTTCATTACTGGAGTTAAATTTATATTGAGGTTATTTATCAAATTTTATATTTGAGGCATATTGAGTTTGACTTGTAGGAAGATGTGTTGTCTTTATTTGATGTTATATCAAAAAATTTCATTAGTTACTCTTACAAAAATCGAGGGTGTTACAAAAATGCCCAAAATGGTAAATGTATGCTCCCCTCAAGCCTTGGAAGCCCATCCACTTAAAAACCTGAATATACATGTCATTCAACAGAAAGTGTTAGGCTTTCGCCTAGTGAATTCAAAAAATTATAAAACTACATTAGAAAATATTTAATACCAAAGCATGGTATAGACAATAGTTTATTATTAGTTCAAGCCTCATTTACCCTTGGGAGGAAATACGGTTTCACAAAGTAAAGGGGGAGAGTCGATTTACCATTGATAGTGACAGAACACAAAAGTAAGTCACATTACAATGTTATAGAGCTTCTATTATCGTACCATTAGTTATCGAGTTCAATCACCCATGGTCTATAATTCGAGTTCCCAATAAACTAAGAAAGACTCATTTGCTAGAAGTCAAGTACCATGGGTCACACGGTGTTAATCCCAATTTGAACAACAATTCAAGAACTAACTCCAAATCTTTATATATATATATATATATATATATATAGAGAGAGAGAGAGAGAGAGGGGTGGTTTAGGAGAAAACCTCGAAAAAACAGAAAACTGAAGAATACTCTGGTAGCCCTTCATCTGGACGGTATGCACTTGTGCATATAAGTAAACTATGTTGTTGTTTTTTTATGCACAAGTGCATTATGCATTTGTGCATATGCACGTGTGCATGTTACAAATTACTTGTATGCACAAGTGCATACCGTCCAGATGAAGGGCTACCAGAGTGTTCTTCAGTTTTCCATTTTTTTGAGGTTTTCCCTTGAATCTGGCCCTATATATATATATATATATATATAAAGTCGGAATTGTGACAAAAGTGAAAAGTTGGAAATACAAGTAACTATATAAAGGAAAATATATGACTTCAATGTTCATCCAAAATTTCATCCATTTTTGGATTAAATAGTTATTTTTATTTACTTGACAAAACATTTCATATAAGAGTTTAACATTTCATTTTCATTTTATTTAAACCAATTTTATACGAACGAATTTTTATATACAAAAAGGCAAAACTTTAAGATGATAACATGGCACCATGAGAATCAAGTATTAATCAAATTGTGAATTGTGGTGAATTGTTCATTATCCCACATTGGTGACAAATGTGAAAAGTTGGAATTACAAGTGATTATATAAAGGAAAATATATGACTTGAATGTTCATCCAAAATTTGATCCATTTTTGGGTTAAATAGTTATTTTTATTTACATTACAAAACATTTCATATAATAGTTTAACATTTCATTTTCATTTTATATAAACCAATTTTATAAGAGAGAATCTTTATATATAGAAAAGCAAAACCTTAAGATGATAACATAGCACCATGAGAATCAAGTATTAATCAAATGGTGAATTGTGGTTAATTTATTATTGCCCCACATTAGTGACAAAAGTGAAAATTTGAATGTGCAAATGACTATATAAAGGATAAGATATGGTTTGAATATTTATCTTTAGATATATAAAAGAAAAATCTTGGGGTATTGAGGTGGCACCATGAGGATTGAGTATTCTCAAATGGTGAATTGTGGTTGACTTGGAGTTGTCCCGCATTTGTGAGAAGTTGAAAGATTGGAACAAAGTGATGTGTATAAGGAAGGTGGATGAGATGCATTATGTAAATTCATGTGGTTAAACTCATAGGGTTGTCTATCTTGGATGACCTTTTTTTTGCAAAAAAAAAAAGAGTTTGATTCAAGGGGTTATTTTATTTTGGATGATCATCTTTTGTAAAAAAAAAAAATAGTAATCACTATCATCTTTATATCTTCTTTATATATATAAAAGGAAAATCTTGGAGTATTGAGGTGGCACCATGAGAATTGAGTATTCTCAAATGATGAATTGTGATTGATTTAGAGTTGCCACACATTATTTAGAAGTTGAAAGATTGGAACAACGCGGTGGGTATAAGAAAGGTGGATGAGATGCATTGTGTAAATTCTTGTGTTCAATTCATAGAGTTGTCTATTTTGGATGACATTTTTTTTGCAAAAAGATTTTGTTTGATTCAACGGGTGTTAAAAAACTCCCCCCCCCCCCCCCCTTTAGACAAATTCCGTCCTCGGAATTTCCTGGTCAAAAAGGTCCGGGTACTTGGAACTCATCTCTGAGTCCAACTCCCACGTTGCCTCTTGACCCTTGTGAATTTTCCACTGAACTTTAACTAGGTTGATTTCTTTTGTTCTTAAACGCTTAACCTTCCGGTCGATGATTGCCTCCGACTCTTCAACGAAATTCAATCTCTCGTCTACGCACACGTCCTGTAGTGGCACCACCATCTCAACATCCACTAAATATTTTCTCAGATTTGGGACGTGGAACGTATTGTGAATACCCCTTAATTCTTCGGGTAATTCCAACTTGTACACCACATCCCAATTCGCTCAATGATTTCAAAGGGTCCAATGAAGCGTGGGCTTAACTTCCCTTTCTTCCCGAAACGGACCGCTCCCTTCCAAGGCGATATTTTCAACATCACTTTATCGCCTATTGAAAATTATATATCCTTACGTCGCTTGTAACACCCTCAAATCTGAAAATAGCAACTTATTTAAAATTTTCTAAATACATCAATAAAAGAATCATCTACAACCACGAATTCAGACTTAGCTACAAAGCACACCTTCTATCTATACATACAGTAAACCATAAGGACGGGTGCTACTAAAACCCAAAACATGTCACTATCTCCAACTCGCGGAAGACTTCACCAATTACTTACTTTTGCAAGACTAAGGCTCAACTCTTCATAGCACCGCTAGAACTGAACCCCCCGCTAGGAACCTGATGCACATGCCGACAAATAAAAAGGTTAGGCTTAACGCCTAGTGAGCTCAAGAGTGTTAACATGAACGAATATATCTTTAAAAGAAAGGAAATCAGTTTAAGTCAAGATCCTTCGAAATTATTATACTTAAAAATGGAAACGACACATTTTCCCATAATATACATTTTTAAAGATAATGCTCCCAAAACACACGTTTCTTATAAAATGGTGCAACGCATAACTCACCCAAACGGGATCATAGTTCAACACTTAATTGGTAAAACATGAATGACAATTCATAACCCAAAGCACCCAAAACGCGGGCGGGACAAAATGCTCGACCCATGAATCGTTATCAAAACCACATATACCGTACGTCCGAACACATGGACACTTGGTCCAATACTCACGCGACCGTAAGGAACCAATGACAATAAAATAAGACGTTCTTATATTTAAAATACGGATAGCCAACAACGGGGGAAACCCGTATCCGTTGAGGGTGGAGGGAATATAAAAGTATACCACCCAAACAACGTTAATCGCATGACACCTCCCGACATCCCAGCCCGGTGTCCCTACGACTTCTTTACAAGTGTCACCCCAAGTCAGTTGACCTTGATGGATCATTCCGAAGAACTCCATCCCGAAGGCCCGGCACACTTAAAGACTACCTCCCAGACATTATTTCAAGCGGCGGAGGTCCTAGCGCCTACTACTCCGGTAGCACTAGCCGACTCAACCCTTCTAGCGATCACTTGTAAAGTTTCCGGTCATAAAACATGGGTACCGAAGTTCAACCCCGCAATACCCAATTAACCATCCCAAAACAGACTGACTCACGTGCCTATGGATCCATTACACACTGTCTAACGTTACCGGACTACACACGAATGACCAAAGCACCCGAGCCCGTAACCAACCTCAATACGTAACACAACGCCTTAGTACGTACGTCATAAACGGACTCTACATTGAGCCATATAAAACCGGACAAGTGTCCTCAAAACTCCTTTAAACGATATCGAGCCAAAATGCTCAAAACCTCTATTGACCCACGATCACATTTTTCAATATAATAAACACACTCGATCCATACCGTGAAATTACATGCTCCCAAAATGCTTGGATGGATTCCAACACAGTTTAAGTCGGGACAAAAAGGTTTTCCAAACTAGACTTGTGAACCCAAATACACCAATTTACGTATGTCATGAATAAGACCTCATTTATACAAAATCACCAAGAATGCATAAGTCATGAAATGGACTCTATTTGTACCAAATCCCCAAAATGCACAAATCATGCTATTACTTATCAAGATGTCCAAATCCCAAATATGAGCATTTTATGGAACTAAAATAAACCAAGTTCATCAAATATGAAAACTTATTAAAATACTCACACTTTGACAAATACCAAGTAAAATACGTTTTTACTTCAAAATACTCCAAACTTATCAGCAGTTAACCATTTCATGTAAAACACTTTAAAATAACCATTTTGGCATGTACACCGTTTTCACAAATCAACTTGAACTCACCTTGCTAGATTTAGGATAAATCTAGATTTTACCCACTTAGAGCTTTCCTTGAAGAACTTGATTCTTCAAACCAAATCTTCCAAAAACCTAGATCCACAAGGTTCCAACCATAAATATATATAAACAACCACTAGTTCACCAAAATGGTTACAAACCTCCAATCTATGAAAGGGAGAACAAAGGGTGGATGAAACCCTAGAAAACTTTGGTGAAGAAGATGAATAGTGAGAGATAAGAAGCTTACCACCACAAAATACTCTAGTATACTCTAATAGACTTCCAATCTCTTGTTAGATCCTTGAAGAGCTCTCAAAAACGAAACCGTAGCAACTTGAATCACCCAAATCGGAGTTGTGGATCAAAAGATATGAAGAAATGAAGAGATGAGGAAAAAGTCGGATTTAAGTGAAATTCACAGTGCAGATGCTCGCGGGCGCGCTCAATATTTTGCGTGGGCGCGAGAGATGGTACTTCCGACCAGAATATGCCCGAACATTGTTTTGGTCATAACTTCTTCGTTATAGCTCCGTTTTCGCTCCGGAAAGAACCGTTGGACTAGTAACTGAATCCTTCATCTATCTAGACTATAAAATCTAGGATTCAAGTCCAAAATCAAAAATCTTATTTTTCCCCTTTAAGGCTACTGATTTCTGTATTAGCTTGAATTGATACCATTCGAAAATCGGGGTGTTACATCGCTTGTCCGCATAACTCTTTTGGCAATCCCTCGCGACCTTCAATCTTTCTCGCACTTGGACGATTTTATCCGCTGTCAGTTGCACTAACTCTGGTTCAGCCAGTTGCTTTTCCCCCCACCTCGTTCCAACATAAAGGTGTGCGACACTTTCTACCGTAAGGCATCTCATACGGGGAAACTTTGATGCTTGTGTGATAATTGTTGTTATACGCGAGCTCAATTAAAGGGCGATTCTTGATAGAGCCATCTATGATTGCACCCAACATTAATGACACAATGTCGATCACTAATCCTTTGATGGTACACAATTCCACCGCACAAAGCACACATTAACCAGAATATCATCCACACCTAATCCTTTGGAATTCCATATATTTATATTTAACCATACACCATCCTTCGATCCATTGCCAAATTATTCCACTGTCAAGCTGAGTCAATCCTAAAGGCACAAAGCAGAACACCACTGAATCTAACAAATCCCATAAATTTAATAATCACTTCAGTGTCCATTTCTTTACGTCGTACAGCGACACAACCCCACGTAATATCCCAATTTACACAATATTGAACACAATACTCCCTGGAAATATACATCGCATTAATACTTACTCCCATCCCTAACATCAATTACTAATACTTTGATGATAACCAATTTATCCATACCGTGCACATCTCGACCGAAATATCATTTCCACCTATTCCTTTGCACATTTGCATAAATACTTAAGTACGTATACCTTCCACATGTTCAATGTCCGAATAGTCCGCCGAGGAGTTTAGCTCGCCCCATACACATAACTGTATACCACTGAACCCATTTATAACCCATAACTCTCCTATTTTTATTCCGATTTCACTTGCTCTACAAGAGGAGCAATACCTTATCACAATACAAGTTTAATTTGCACGACATCAAACTCAATGCTCACTCAGAATGCTTATCACACTAATACTTCTCTTCTACGAAAACATAGATCACCCATTTTCAAAGAAAGGCTTACTAACGGTTGCAAATTTTAGACCCGACACACATGGATTAATAATAACCCATAACCATAACCATAAGCTTCCTCATATTCTTATGTGACGTTCATATGCTCGCAAAGATGACCCTCCTCAGTTTCAACTTACTCCCTTATGGCAACATACTAGCCTCATTTTCTCAACAAACGGATTTGATTTGACGACCGGGATCTACTTATCTCTAAGAATACTTCACATTCTCGGTCGAGCTTCAATCCACAACAAGGCACTACAACCAACCACATAAACATACTCATTAACGTCCCGTAGGAATCAGATGAACTCACCCGAAGTTCACCGCAACTGAGAAGAATACGAGTTCTTCTTCTAAGCGGTCGCCATTTATCACCCAACCTTTTTGATCTCAACAACATCAATAACACAACACTTATATCAAGCATACTTGTCGCATTTGAATCTCTCTTCAAAGTTTCCAAACCAAGATTTACGCTTACCCTTGCCCCACATTACGACCCAAATTCATCATCCAACATAACGACAATCCATTATTACGTCACGGACTTACACATCTAACCTGGCATAAAATATCACCCACTTGATCATACCATTAACACTTCTGTCGCGATCCTCTTTATATAACCTATACATCTCTTCTTCTCACCAACATAACACAGTTACACTTGAAATTATTGGGAGGCGAGACCAGGTTCTCACGATCATCCGCATACATAACCAAACTTGCCTTCATATACACCTACTCACATGTAAGATCCAGTCTATCTCCCGGTTTCATCTCTTCTCCAATCTAAATGAATCACGTCTCCCAATTTTCCAATATAAACCATGCACTCACTTTGATGGTACTAATCACTTCATCCCTTTACGAACCGCTAAAACTTCACAAAGAAAACATCCCTCCAATAACAACCTTCCATTACTATAACGTTCCCACACGGTTACCCTACATCCCTATACACCTTCTCTGAATGTCCCACCATGTCTATGCACCCCATGGTGAATTCTTAAATTCCATTCCTCTGGAAACATCTTAAACAGTTGCTAACTATGATCAACACAGGAAAATGACAAGATGATGCTTCCATAATGACCCCAACCGCCAGAACTTCTAACGGAACTTACTTTGCCCAACGAATCACGTTCAACTTAACACTTCGTCGTCCCCACTTGAAAGAGGTTCATAGTTTACTTGGAGCGAGGTCTAACCTACGAAACTATTCCAATAACTCAGGCTCAATCCCTTTTCAGCTGTACTTCAAGTACGACAATACACTAATAACAGCATGCTGAAATTTTTTAGCAAGGCTCAATCTACCATAATATCGTTAATGCCAAAATCCCCTTTTTTCGACATTACCAATATTCCTATTTTCCTTAATAAATACCGGAAGCATAAATCACCCATCACTGGCTTGACCGACACATTCCCTTCTCTCAGATCCTTTCTTTGTACTTCAATCCACTAACTTACACGACCTACTGAGTTTATAGCCTTCAGGCATGACATCTTGATAATTAAAAGTTATTTCTCATATTGAACATTCAAAAGACACAAAACTTGAAAACATTTTCAGGCACACATAACTAAAAACCCTCATAACTTCAAAGTCATGCACCACGATCCCGAGCATAATTCGCATGCAACTTTCGATAAAATACCACCTTAACCAAATAAACAAGGTCGTGACAATTGTGCTATAGAAATAAATCTTCCCTATACACTAGGAAAGTTTTGAACGAAACCGCTTGCCCGAATTAAAACAGTCGGTTCCCGTGTGTGGTTATAAGATATCAACGTGTCAAAACCCACTTTGGTTACACAACTTGTAGTCAAATTTCTTCGTGATTTTCGCAATGAAGTTTAACTCAACATGAAGAAAATGATATAATTCACAAATCCATAAACTCAAAATTTTATTATGCAATGAAAAAATAGGTTTGTCTTTCTTCTTTAAACACACATTTGCGCTCGTCAATTTGTTTCCAAAAATATGAAATTGGATATGTATGCATCTACTTTTAATCTTGAATGAGTTCTCGAGATACCTTTACAGACACAAAGCATGAATTCACTTGCCATTGAATGCTATTCACTCGATCGAGGTCAACTGATACACTCACCCAATTACCATGGCATCCAATCTTTGGCTAACGTTCACTTTCTCGTTCTAACAACAACTTGCAATTCAGTGTTTCACACCCTATATAACTGATTACCCCACCAACTTCTCGCCTTGAGCCCTGATGTATAATTCGTACGGTTTCAGTCTTTGACCCCTACAGGTCGATAACCAATCACATTTTCTCCTTATTAGGTTCTCCCAATAATTGAACTCAATCCCGATTGGGAAGTCATGAGGTTCCATATTTCTCCTAACCTTGAATTTAAACCTTTCAAAATCCTAACCCAAACCTTTTTCTCCTGTCCGAACAGTTCAACACACCAATTACCATCATGGGGACTTACTTGACACTGGAAGTTCCCTTTAATCAATCCTTCACCCATTTCGAACACATAAAGTTCTACCTTGGGCGGTCTGTTATTGCTTTAAGTAATACTCTTTCTAGGGTTTATCATCAGTTTCACCACAAGCAACCTCATGCACCGCATCAAACTATTACCAACAACGTAAGGATAGAACTTTATTCCTTTCCATCACCCCTTCATTGACTAACCCCTCAATAATACCCTTCTGAACGTGGCGAAGACTAAACTATCCCCGCATAACCAACGTTCTATTGACTTCTACACATAGGGAGGTAATTCGAGCATGTACATGTGCCTGTAAATTCACAATTACATTGGCCAGATATAATTCTAAATTTACCTTACATGTTAGTCGCCATATCTCAAAACACACGTTCCTATAGCGGTAACCCCTAGGACATCCTATTTCTCGGTTGTGTCCCATGTCCTACAGTTTAAGTTTAGGCCCAACCGGTCACCTAAATCCCTTAAACTATGGCTCTGATACCAATTGTAACGACCCAAAACCAACATCATAAAATAAAATTTAAATTCCCAAATTGGGTCTCGATACAGTCATACAAAAGAAATTTAAATTTGACATATGTTATTCCCTGTTTTTCTAGTTTCTAATCACAAACAAATCAACAAACAAGATTCAATCAAATTACCTGTTTGATTCAAACTTCAAATCTCAAGATTACAAACTTTCTCTCTCTAGAACGCTCTCTCTCTCTCTCTAATGTATTCTCTCTCAACTAGACAACTTCTTTCAATTTACAACTGAATACAACTACTAAAAATAGAAATACAAAGCTATTTATACCTACAAGAATTACAAAGAAACAAATTACAAAATACAAATGTTGACTTTGACTTTTATTACAAAAGACTTTGATTTTTAATGAAAGTTGACTTTCTCAGCTTTGACTTTCTTGAACTTTGACCTTCAGTCTTCTTGATCTTGTATCCAACAGATTTATGCTCTAACAATCTCCCCCTTTGGATTCAAGATCACTGTTGAAAGATATAGCAACTCAGTCTTCACTTTTAAGCTCTGTCAATACAATCTCCCCTTTTTCTTCAACGGTATTCTTTCCAAAACTATCTTCTAACGATTAACAGTCTCCCCAAAACTTTCACAAAACACTTTCAGACTTTGGAAAGAAATTATCTTCAGAATCAGCTCGTATTGCTTTAGCAAATAATCTTCAAAGAAAAATTTTATCAAATCTTCAGAAATTCTTTGATCTTCTTCAAATCTTTACTTTAAATCTTCTGACTTGGACATTTCTATAAAAATCATCTCTCAAAACTTTAAACACTTAAACATTTCTTGACACCATCTCCCTCTTTTTGATGATTTAAGCATCGATATCCTCAAAACTTTTCTCCAAGAAATGTCTTTGACCATTATGATCTGTCCAAGAGCCTCTGATTCTGTGATCCATAACCAAGTATTCATCTAGATCTTTGCAAATCCAGACAAAATAAGAACATGTAACTCCTGAATCAACAAATGAATCAGTTAAAATGCCTGTCAGTAACACAAAGTCACTATGTAACGGATACACAATATAAAGGAGCTTTTTGATGTTCACTCCCCCAGGGCTTCCATCCGATCATCGAAACACCACAAAGGCAATTTCTATGAATGTTATGACAAAGAAACAAATTCTTTGTGTGTCCATGCACGTGTAGAAAGAATTAAGCACGAATAATTGCTTTTAATAAGGCTCAACATTGTGTAAACCACTGAGACAACAGTAGTATAAACACAGACTCAATGTGCATGATTGAAGTGCGAAGGTAGGGCTGACTTCCTTCTTTTTCAATATCCAGATTTTCCAAATGAAAACCAGATAGATTATATGTTGCGTCCCCTTGAAAAATGTGAAACATTTTCTTTTTGAGAAGAAAATGAGTAGCTTGTGGGGTTTAGTCAAGAGTTGACATGGGCTAGTTGCCTGTTTCAATAACGTTCACCAAAGATTTGTGAAACGCTAGTAATGTGGCTGCCCGGCTCAGAAAGTAGTTGGTGCAGAGTTTAATATTCTTTTACTCTGTTCTCACACCCTCTTTCTTTTGATCATTAAGCTCACTACTAACCAAACTCTCCTTTACATTTTACCTCATCTCACCCACACTCATTTCTTTTAGACTCCTCACACTCAATCTCTATGGATTAACTTCTTGGGTAGAAATCATTGGTTAACGTGATTTCATAGAAGTTCATGTAAGTCCTAGCACAAAGAACCCATATAATCCTATGAAAGCATAATGTTGCTCAAATGGTTTAACTTTAGCAGTTAAAGCTCATATACATATGTCAGATGATTGTATGCTCATAAAATATAATCATGAAGATTTGAGCATTTTTAGACATTGAAGCATTTTCAAACAAGTATATGAAATGAATGAATATGAATGCAAAAGACTTGTTTGAAAATCTGACATTGTATGAAAAATGATCAGAAATGAATGATATAACAATCAAAGCTTAAGGTCAAGAATAATGGATATTGTCTATACGAAACAAAAATATAGACATTCTTGAAATGACGTTTCGAAATGAAATATCGCTCAAAATTCTTTAAAGTACAAGCGGGGTGTCTTACCATCGAAAAATTGTTTCAATTTAGAGACATGGTAAGAACAATTTGATCAAAAATTAAACCGATGTGTGTGAATACTTGAAAGTATGTAGAAAAGACAATACGCAAGTATTTATCTTTGGAAACACACGGTTTGTTTATCAATTAAGCACAAAAATAAAATGAAAACATTTAAAATCGCACTTCCAAATTATAGAATCTGTTTAAGAATCGGGAAGTGGTTTGAACATTACAGAACATGTTTTCTATATCTGAAAGTTGTCCTTCTTTCAGATATATTTGAGATTAAGATAAGAAATTTACCTTTTTGCGCAATCTTAAATCTCATGAAGTCAAGCTGAAGTCATTAAGATATGATCTTGTCAGCTTCTCTCATCCTGCAAAAATCTCAAAGTCTAGTCAAAGCAACTTTATTCACAAATTTATTCGAATGTAAAAGACATAAAGCAGTAAAACGATTAAAGTACGAGTTCTAATTTGAAATAATCATAAATCATAGTCTTACTCCTTTTGGTATGACATATAAGCTCCCCCTAAAATCATGCATTACAAAAATTTTGTCATTTAAGTAAAATGCAGAAATTAGTTATGCTCCCCCTGAAAAGAATGTAGATCATCTTAAATCTTCTCTTACTCCCCCTGAGATCATGAGCAAACAATAAAAGTGCAGATATCCTTCAAACATAAAGATAAAGAAAATGATGAAAAATAACAATACGTAACTTTATTAGGTAACAACCGATTATGTCTTAAGATTTAACATACCAAGCTTAGAGACAAGAAAATTAAATCTCTTTTCATCTAAGGGTTTGGTAAATAAATCTGCAAGTTGATAATCTGTTTTTACAAAATAAAGTTCAATTGTTCCTTTTTCTACATTATCTTTAATAAAATGATACCTGACGTCAATGTGTTTGGTTTTCGTATGCTGGACAGGATTAGCAAATATCGCGATTGCACTCTTCGAGTCACAATATATTGGAATTTTATTAAACTTGAATCCATAGTCTCGCAGCTGTGTTCGCATCCACAGGACTTGATAGCAGCAACTGGCAACAACTACATACTTTGCTTCAGCAGTCGATGTGGAAACGCATAATTGTTTCTTTGATTCCCAACTAACGAGCTTGTCTCCAAGAAATTGAATGTGACCTGAAGTGCTCTTTCTTTCCAACATGCAACCTGCATGATCTGCATCTGAATAGGCAGTCAGTTGAAACCCAGTATCCTTAGGATACCACAGACCAAGATCTGCAGTCCCCTTAAGATACCTAAAAATCCTTTTGACAACAGCCAAATGGGATTCTTTAGGAGCAGCCTGATATCTAGAACATAAGCATGTTGAAAACATAATATCTGGTCTACTAGATGTAAGATACATTAAAGAACCTATCATACCTCTATAAGTCCTAACATCAACACTTTTACCCAAAGGATCAGTGCTAATCTTAGTACCTGGTGCCATCGGGGTTCCAATTGGTTTGCAATTTTCCATTTTGTACTTCCGAAGAATATCCAAAATGTACTTAGATTGGTTAATGAAAATCCCCGTTGAAAACTGTTTAACTTGTAATCCGAGAAAGAAATTCATCTCTCCCATCATGCTCATTTGAAAACGTGACACCATGAGGTTAGAAAAGTTTTTTCAATATTTAGGATTAGTAGAGCCAAATATTATATCATCAACATATATTTGAATAAGGATGATATCGGCTTTTTCCTTTTTGATGAACAAAGTGGTATCAACTTTACCTTTGGAAAAACCAGACTTGACCAAGAATTTAGATAGAACATCATACCATGCTCGAGGGGCTTGTTTTAAACCATACAGGGCTTTGTCCAAGATGTAGACATGATCTGGCTTATCTGGATTGACGAACCCTTCTGGTTGAGACACGTAGACTTCCTCTTTAAGAATGCCATTCAGAAAGGCCGTTTTCACGTCCATCTGATAGACTGTGAAATTCTCATGAGCTGCGTAGGCTAGAAACATGCGGATTGCCTCTATACGCTCTACTAGAGCATACGTCTCATCGTAGTCTATGCCTTCCTCTTGCCGGTAACCTTTGGCAACAAGTCTAGCTTTGTTCCTAATGTCGATAACATCTTCATCCTTTTTATTCTTGAATACCCATTTAGTGCCAATTACGGATTTTCCTTCCGGTTTTGGAACTAATCTCCAGACCTTCAGGGCTTCAAACTGATTTAATTCTTCTTGCATAGCAGATACCCAATCCGAATCAGCTAAAGCCTTTGATACTCGCGTGGGCTCTATCTTGCTGAGGAATGAGTCATGCATACATTGATTCAATGTCGCTGACCTAGTTTGTACAGGCTTGTTAAGATCTCCAATTACTTGATGTAAAGGATGCTCTTTGGTCCAGCAATACTCATGAGGGAGTGGATTAGATGAAGTTTGATCATGACCATTATCTAAAAATCCACTATCAGGCTCTTCAGTTTGAATAATAGGAGGGGGGTTTGCAGTTGAAGTTTCAGGTGCAGAAGCATCAGTTGGAACAACAGACTCTGGCTGTTGAGTAGACATTATATCACACCCAACTGATATAGTTACTTCTGGCTCAGCAGTTACTTGTGTATCTTCAACTGTAGGAGTAGATGTTGGAATATGAGTTTCTAACTGAACGGGGGATACAAGTTCAGTTATAACTTCTGAAGTGACTGGATGATTGCCACTTGTGTCTTCAGACCTGTCAGTCACAGCAGATTTAGACAAATTAGATCCTATAAACTCATCATAAAAGAATTCAAATAATAAATCTAAATAAGATAAATGTGAAACTGAAGTAGAAGCGTTATCCGAATTTTTCTCTGTAGAAACAGGTTCTGGACTGATCTGTCCAGAAGCTAATACTCCAGTAATAACGGGTTCTGAACTGAGTTGTTCAGAAGCCATGTCTTCATCAAATGTAACATTTACGCTCTCGACGACTGTTTTTGACTCCTTCAGATAAACACGGTATGCTGCAGATGTTGAAGAATAACCAATGAAGATACCCTCATCCGCCTTAGCACTGAATTTGTTCAGACTCTCTCTGTCATTAAGCACGAAACACTTACACCCAAATATATGAAAATACTTGATTGTCGGTGTTCTGTTGTTAATCAGCTCATATGGAGTCTTTTGAAAACGACGATGTATCATGGATCGATTTTGAGTATGACATGCAGTTGACACAACTTCTGCCCACAAGAATAGAGGTAAGTCAGACTGGCTCAGCATAGTCCGAGCGGCCTCGACTAGCGTCCGATTTTGCCTTTCGACTACTCCATTTTGTTCAGGCGTACGAGCAGCAGAGTATTGATGTGATATCCCGACCGATTCGAGATATTCTTTAACTGTTTTGTTTTTGAACTCTGTGCCGTTGTCAGTCCGAAGAAGCTTGACTTGTCTCTGCATATTCACCTGGGCCGTCTTTAAGAAAGTAATGAGAACTTCGGGTGTCTCATCTTTTGATCGTAGAAATTTGACCCACGTGTATCTTGAGTAATCGTCCACAATAACCAACACGTATTTCTTTCCTCCTAAGCTTTGTGTTCTCATCGGACCTCAGAGATCCATATGTAACAACTCTAGTGGAGAACTGGTGCTTGGTTCAGGCTTCGGTTTATCTGCGGCTCTCTTCATCTTACCCTTTTCACATGCAGCGCATAAGTGTTCTTTCTCATATCTCAGTTCAGGAAGTCCTTTTACCAACTTATCTTTGACCAACTTATTGATATAACGAAAATTCAGATGTGATAGTCGTCGGTGCCAAAGCCAACTTTGTTGCATCGACGCTTTTGATAATAAGCAAACATGACTGTCATTTTGAACCTTTGAAAGATTGATGGTGTAGAGATTTGTCTTTCGTTTGCCAACTAAGAGTTTTGTGCCGTCTTCAGAATGAACCGAACATCTCTTAGCTTTGAAGTTGACCTCTAACCCTTTGTCGCAGAATTTACCGATGCTAAACAAGTTGTGCCCTAAACCTTCGACATAAATCACCTTCTTAATCGTTATGTTGTCTTGAATGATATCACCATATCCTAAGATTGGTGAAACCTGGTCGTTCCCAAATCTGACATTGCCGCTGAATTTCTCTGTATAATTAGACAATAAAGCTTTCTGCTCGGTCATATGCTTGGAACAGCCGCTATCCAAGTACCACATATGTCGGGTCTGCAAGAGAAATCAGGAAACAATAGATTTAGGTACCCATTTAAGAACGGGTCCTAACAGATTAGCACATGATATTGGTATCCATTTGAATATGGATCCTCTTTTCCTTTGAAAACTTTTAAAAACATTTGATCTTGGAGAATAAACATGATAAGATCTAAACCAATCAGTAGAATTATGATGATAAGCAAAATCATTTCTCCGATAATAATAAGATTTAGTAGTAATAGGAGATAATTGAATCAATTGCTTTATTGAATACCGCTTGTAAGAAGTTACAAGGTTTTGTTTAGATGAAGCAAGTTGATCAACTACATCAGTATTACTACTAACTGATCTATTACAAGAGTTATCAGAAACTGATTCAGCTATCTCATCATCCTTTCTTTTTGGTCGCCATTCAGTTCGAGCTTTCTACCTTTTCTTGCTTATATCTGAAACATAAGATTTAGATTTATTAGGAAAATCAGATTTCTGAAAATGAGTGTTCTTTGGTTTACCAGTGTTAATCCGTTTCTGTGATTGTTGTTTCTTATGATTCTTACCTTTAGAATAATATTCAGCAGTCACAGAAACTGTAGATGATTCATCAGTTTTAAGAGCACTTGGTAACACTTTTTTAGGTATAAGACAAGTAGAATGATCAGGAAGAGAAGCATTGAAGTTAAACATATCAATTTCTTTTATGCACCCATCATCAGAATTAAGAAAGTCATTTGCAGACTCAAATAAGTCATCAAAGTTATCAGTTGAAGTTTGAGGTGCCTTAGAAACGTTAGAACACTTTGTAGATGAAGTTTGAAAAACAGTGTTCTTTAAAACTGTAGAAAACACACTTTGTTGAATATCAACCAAAAGTTTTTAAACAGATAAAACATTTTCCAGCTCAATTATTTTGCTTTCAAGAATGAGTGGAGGAACATAAACCTTTGCAATTGAAGGTTTTGCCTTCATCTCAAAAACAGAATAACTAGCAAAATAGTCGTTTGAAAGAACTTTTGGTGTCTCTGAAAGATAACTATCATTTAACTTTTCATAGTTAAATGGTAGTTGCATTTTCTTTACATTCTTTCTATTTTCAATTTCTTTGGCCTCAACTTCTTCTGGTAATTTGGTAACAAATTTGTTTTTTAAATGAGTATGTTTACCAGCACAAGCAAGAAAATCAAAATTATACAATGCTGGTTGTTTTCTGATGGCTTTCTTTAAGTAATGGGGGTTTTGAAAACCAAGTCCCTATTTTTCCTTAACATCAACCTCTTCGTTAGGTGCATTAAGAAAATTGGTTTGATCTGTTTGGCCTCTTGCATAGAGTTTGGCTTCCAGACCATTTACCTTCTTATTCAAAAGCTTGTTCTCAACCTGCAATTTATGAATAGTTAGTGCAGATTCTTTCTTCTCAAACTCAGACTTAGAAATTTTAACTTCAAAATCAGAAATCTTCTTTTCAAAACAATTTACTTGAAGTTTAGAATCAGAAGTAGACTTGCGTAAAGAATCAATTAGATCTTTGTTCCCAATAACAGACTTATTAAGCTCAAATATCTTGTTGTTTCTTTTAGCAACTCTGTCTTTTTCTTTCTTTAGTTTTACTTGAAGATCTTTAAGCTCAACCATCATGGCTTCCATTTTGGTTATGAAATCTTTTTCAGTTAAGTTCATTACTTCATCAGCCACTTCATCATCTGACTCATCATATTTCACCACCTTGCCCATTAAGCATATATGAGCAGCTTCTTCTTTCTCTTCCTCTTCACCATCTGAATGATCCAGCCAAAATTCGTCTTCAGCCATTAATGCTATTCCCGCTTCTTGTTGTTTGGCCAATAGCAGTTTGTTCTGATAGTACTGGGAGTTGCGAACCTTTGGCTTTCGACATTCTTTAGCAAAATGTCCAATCTTGCCACAGTTGTAGCATTTGATTGGATCATTTGCTGGCTTTTCGATAACGGTGTAATCATTCATAAACTTCTTCTTTTCTTTCGGCTTCCTTTCCATATACCAGTTCTCTTCATATCGCTTTCCTTCAACTCTTTCTCGATGTTCATGATTCTTGGAACTGGATGAAGAGTATCTCTGAGAATTTGATCCCAGATTTTTGTAGAATTTCTTTTGGAAAGCTCGGGTCAATAATAGCATAGCCTGTTTGAGGCTTTCTCCATCATCTCCATCTGATTCTGACTCTGATTCAGAACTTGTAATCACTTTCTTCTTTTTCTTCTTCTCTTTCTTTTCTTTCTTCTTCTCTCCAGCTACCAATGCAATAGGTTCAGGAACTGTCTTTGCCTTCTTTTTCTCAGCTCTTTTCTCTTCCACTTCTTCCTCATTTTGCCTCAGAGTCTCATAAACCTCATGTAATGGAATGTCATTGAGATCCTTCATTTGTTTCATCCTACGAGTATGCTTTTTCCACTCTGGTTGTAGGATGCTCAGAAATTTGACATTGTTCTCAAGTTGCTTCTTTTTCAACCTTATTCTTGGACAACTCATTCAGAAGCAAGACAAACCGTTCATAAGTATCTTCTAAGCTCTCATTCTCTTTGGCTTTGAATTCCTCATGACTGTTAATGCAGTTAGCCACTTTCATTTGATTCCCAACCTTGGATCCCATCATCATCTTTTGCAGTTGATCCCATATCTTCTTAGCATTATCCTTGTAGCTATCAATCTTGATGTAAATCTCATTAGGAATGCTCTGAAGTAAAAGAGATCTTGCTTGCTTGTCTGCTTTATACCGGCTTTTCTGTTCTTCAGAGTACTGTGATAAATCCATTTTAACTGTTTTTGTCGTTTGTTCTCTGTCCTCATCACCATCTTCACTATCAGATGATTCATCATCAGGTACTTCAACAGTAGGTGGAATCATTGGACCTTTGGTAATTGAAAGCAGAATATTTTCTCCGTTTGCATGTCTGTCTATAAAATCCAGAAATCTATCTTTCCACTGTTCGTATTCTCCTTTGAACAAAACAGGAGGCTTGACATCAGTGCCAATGGAAAGAGCATCTTTAGAAGTCATCTTGATTAAACCTGTTTGAAAAATATATGCAATAAGAAACTAGAACTTATCGTTAGTCCAAATATGAAATCACAAGAAAAATCTTGAAATATAGAAAAATCAGAAATTTAGAAAAATTTGACTACGTGACAAAACTCGCAAGTCACTATAGAACTCGCAAGTCACTATTTCTGAAAAACCCGCAGACTAAGGCTTGCGCGTTTGTGAAACTCGCACGCAAAGACTTGCGTGTTCTGAGAAACTCGCAAGTCAATGAAACTCGCTAGACGTAGAAACTCGCAAGAGACTATTATCTAATAAACTCGCTAACGCCTAAACCCGCAGATCACTATTTACTGATAAACACGCAGACTGAAATGTGCGTGTTTGAGAAACTCGCTAGCCACTATTAGCGCGTTTTGACCAAACTCGCAGATCTACCAAACTCGCAGATCAACCAAACTCGCAGATCACTATTCCGGCTCAAACTCCACCCTTCGATTAGCGCGTTTGTAGAACTCGCTAACCACTACGTGTGTGTTTCCATACTTAGAAAAATTTCTCAATTTTCAAAACTCGCAGACTTCGATCAGCAAGTTTCTAGAACTCGCTAATAACGCCTTTCGCGTTTTGACCAAAATCAACCATTCGACTTGCGCGTTCTTCCAGATGAGTCTTGCGTGTTTGTCCGATGAACTTGCGCGTTTTGAAGATCTTGCGCGTTCTTGAAGTTTTTCGAACAAAAACTTGATTTTCACTTCAAATTCGATTCAAATCTCCACCAAATGATCTGAAACTTTGCAGATTTCTTCTAAATCATGTTTCGAACCAATTACAATGCAGAGATTACAAACCAAAACAACAAAAATTACAAGATTGATCTATGTAACAATGCTCAAATAAACTCGTGAACAAAAATACAACAAAATCCAAAAATATCAAACAATTACAGTGCAAATCTGAAATTAAACCATACAGACTTAATCTAATTCACTCAACAATCATAACCTGATCAATTTCAGCACCTAATTTGCACAAAAACTCAGAATATGATTCTTCGGCTCAAGAACACAGTGTCGAACATTTTTCTTGATTTGATTTCGATTTGGATCTGCTCTGATACCAATTGTTATTCCCCGTTTTTCTAGTTTCTAATCACAAACAAATCAACAAACAAGATTCAATCAAATTACCTGTTTGATTCAAACTTCAAATCTCAAGATTACAAACTTTCTCTCTCTAGAACTCTCTATCTCTCTCTCTAACGTATTCTCTCTCAACTAGACAACTTCTTTCAATTTACAACTGAATACAACTACTAAAAATAGAAATACAAAGCTATTTATACCTACAAGAATTACAAAGAAACAAATTACAAAATACAAATGTTGACTTTGACTTTTATTACAAAAGACTTTGATTTTTAATGAAAGTTGACTTTCTCAGCTTTGACTTTCTTGAACTTTGACCTTCAGTCTTCTTGATCTTGTATCCAACAGATTTATGCTCTAACAACATATTTCCTTAAGTGAGTTTCTATTACAACCGAGAACTCTAAAAGTGCTAACACCACACTAAGGCAACGACCTCCGCTTGAAATCTATCAACACTTCTCTTTCCCCTTTGTCGAACCTCCAACAAAGTCTTTACCTGAAAATAGGTTTTTAAGAAAATAGAAAGAAAACGAGGATTAGACCGAAAGGTCTAGTGAATTCCCAACCTCGATCAATTCAATCTTAAGATTTTCAAGCAAGTATAAAATTAAATCTCACAAAATTTCATAGCCACTAATCAGTCCACATCTCACATCAGTTAAACGAACGTTTCAGAATTTCTCGCTCCCAGGGCCCCCAGTAGATCCCCATACGGCCCCCTAGTCGATGTTGCTTTCGCTGCGCAGGGAAACAAATTCCAAACTCGCGGTAAACCATCCTCGATGGTTATAAACCAACCATGGTGCCTTGAACGACCACTACAACACTTTACATATAGGAAATGAAATATAAAAAAAATATCGCACATAATTGTTAACTAATTTAGTCGTATCAAAAGTTGCCAAAAGATTCCATGCCTTTTAATATTCTTGCGAGAATTCATCGAGATCACACCATTTCCAGTTTACAAGAGTTTTTTTTTAATTGAAGGAACTCACCGATTGGGTTGAACTCCGCCCACACACGGATACTAGCTCCGAAATAACTGAATCCCTACATTTGAGTTTAATAATAGAATTAAAATCTCAAAGAGTGACTCCGTAAAGTTCCACAACTTTAAGTGATCACCGAAGTCCTAAACTGTTTTGGGCCGAAGCCCGGTTCTGCTTTAGGCCGAAGCCAGGTTCGCATCTAGGGTTGGGGCGGCGCTCCCAAACTTATCGACTAACGGCGGCGGCGATTTGGGGTTCTAAACCCTTTATCGATTCCACCCAAAAAATTTCCAACAACGCCTAGGCTTAACTAAGGAACAATCCAATCAACAAGAAAACTTTGAAATCACATCTGATTCTACCCTGATTTTTCCAGAATTGATTTCTACAACAGATTAATAAGGATTTCTAGCTTCATAAAAACTTCTCAGATCCGATTAATCAACACTAGACAAGGTTTAGGGAAATGTTTACCTTCTAAAGAGACAATCGTTTTGTCTGATTTGCTTTCAAATATTTCCCCAAAACTTTGCTTCTTCCTATCCTTAGCTTGAGAAATCAGATTTCTTTCTCCTTTCTTTCTAGCGCCGCACAAGAAAACCCAGACTTACTAAAAATGAGAAAACCTCATAGGGTTTTAGGTCTTTTAGGCACACCATTTACAAAGTGCCCCCTCCTACTTCCTTATTATTGTCCCTTGACTTATTTTAGAGTTAACATCGAGATAACGGGTGTTACAATAATTATATGGATTCTTGATTTTTGCACATTGTTGGCATTTTAACTGTTGGAGTATTTGGTTGGCCTTTATTGGCATTGGTTTGGCATATTTGGTTGCATTTGGGCGTCATGACCCCATAATTGTTTGAATCATTACGTCCGATGTTGGAACATTAGTTTTCCACATTGAGGCACAATTAGGCATCGGATGTGGTATAAGTCCTACGTGCTATTATACGATATTGGATGAGGATCTCAACGTAAGGACCCTATGTGGTTGAAGTTGACTTTCCGTGGGTGTATGTTTATGGCTACCTAGCCTAACATCCCTTGCGTGTATTTTATTATGTGTTTGGTTTTACTAACATGTTAAGTGGTTTACTTTTGTGTTCCATCACTTATGTTAGTAAGTGGGTCTCCCCCGTCAACCCAAGAGGTATTTGTATCCATGTAGAGTTTTACCTATAAATATTCTACCGGTTTCCTTTAATTACCGCATTTACAATTTTACTGAGTTTTCTTAATTTATATATGTTTGTTCTCACTAGACTTTAACATAACATTTTTTCTTAAAATGACATGTATAACAGGTCATTCTAGCAGTGGGACTCCTCGGGTTTGAGTGGAGAGTCAAGAAGAGAAGTAGCATTTTTGGTGACACATAGAGGTGTACATTGGGTATAAGTAATAGTATATTTTTGGAAGCGAAAGGGCAACACCCGTTCTTAATCTTGACATAGTTGGTCTAGATTAGTAGGTTGTTGGGTTCATTTTCCTTGATTATTGTAATGTAAACGCCATACAATTATTCCCCTTTTTGGGTGATTTGTTTATGAAAGTCTTGTTTATTCCGCATTAAGACAGGTTTAAATTAATCCCATTTTTAGGGTGTTACATAATAAACAAGTATTTGAAGTACCATGTTAGGAAATGTGGTTGATGTTTTTAGAATATCTCATATCTTGTAAAGACATGCTTGCCCTTTTACACATATTTTATTTGAAAAGTCACTACTTGTCTTTTATATTCCACGCTTGTCAAACAAGTTAGCTTTGATCTGATTATATTTAATCAGATTAAATATCACAAAATCAAATTAATAATTAAACAGTTTAGTTATTAATTCTCCTTATTCATGTATACATTTTATATGTGACTTTATCACATTGGTAATGATTATAAATCTTATTTATAATTATAAATGAAGAATGGTATCTAGAAATACATCATCGTTACCTAAATGATAAAGTTTGGTGATTCAGCTAATCAACAAATTGTGTGATCATTATCAGTATACACATTTATATTCCTTTGTTCTCGATATCCAGATTGAACACGACGGAAATGTCATCCTTGCTATGTCTTATATTTAGTTTCTCGATTCCAGAATGTACTGATAAGACATATATCAATATCCTATACTGACTATCTAAGCATGCATGCAATTCCTTAGTACTCTCCAATCGAGGGGTCCATGGATATCACTCTTGTCATCTAATAAGAACAAATCATATCTTGATCCATGCTAGTACTACTAAGTGATACATAACATACCCAACAATTATTTTGTCACCCAGTTATGAATATTAGAATTAGTTATCAAAATATACCATGACATAGAGCAAACTCTATGATCTCAAGTCAAAAGACTATGTGTACGATGATCACATAAGAAATGTCTATGACACTCATATGACATCCAATGAAACGTTTTCGTAGTGAGTCAAATCCAGTAAGCTAGATCCCATCTTGTACCCATATGTGGATCCTATATCTCCATATGAATATCTGAATATAGTAGTCGTACCATATTAATTCAACCTAGACCCAAATTAATATTTAACTATTAACATTTTAGAATACAATATTCTAAGGTTATTATTATGTTTAGATATAATAATACATAAACATAGTAATCGGGCAACGCCTTTCATTTAATAAACATCATGACACAATGTCTAAATAGAATCATCTGATGATTGGATTTAAGGCATATATACTAAGAAATTATTCATATTCTCTACTATTGCGCATCAATAGAGTTAGACACATAAAATAAAAAAATTATCACGTATAATAACTAAAAACTTACATATAATGGAAAACAGTGAAGCTGAAACTGAAATGATGGTCTACAATTGGGGAAACTCAGATAGTTATGGGCCGTTAGGGAGTTTCTGACCATCTATAAAATTCTTCCTGATACCACAGCCATTTTACTCTCAACCTATTATCAGTCGAGTCTAAGTTGTGTTGCTATGTTCATTGGCCTAGGTTGCCACTTTTGTTGCATATTATGATGGTGTAAATGTTGGCCATGAATATTTAATTCGGCTTATGACATTGTTATAGATCATAACAACACGAGGTTGAGAGTTCCCCAAAACTTCGACTCTGGTTCATTGACTGCCGCTCCTTCCAAAAGTTAAGCATATGTACATAGAAAAACCTAAAAACACATAAATAGGAATTAAATTTTTCTGAAGAGAAAGTGATAGTATATTTATAATGAGAAAACTATTTCTAGTTAGTATACAATTATGGAGAAATTCAGTTATCTGTTGTGTTTATGTCCTCAGTTGTCTCCGAGCGACGCAACTTTCGAAGATGTTGAGCTATCTCTGTTAGAAGTTTAGCTCCCGTTTCGCCCTTTTGGAGTGTCATTGCAGTATGCTTCAAGAATCCACTATCTGCTTCTAAGGCTCTTAACCTCTCCCTGATTAGAGAAACCTCTCTTTTAAGGGTTGCCTTATTTTCTTGAACTGTCAATCCACAATTAACCAATATTCATCATCTTTAAAGTATTTAGATAGATGCATTATCCACTTTAGCAGATAAAAAAATGAAACAAAAACATTTAAGTGAAAGAAGAACATATTTGTAATACCTATATCTTTATCTTCTTCATCCCATTCATCATCATTAGAAGATGATTGGATGTGGTTTTCTAGATTCTTCAACATACTGTAAAGTTGATATTTTTCATTTTCAAAATCGAACAATGATTCCTCGTAGGTGTCCTTTTCGTTTTCTATGGATCTTCCAGAGTGGCTCTCACCATCTTCATCATGATTCCTTCCCAAAGGCCTTTCCAACTTGTCATGATCCCTTCCCGAAGGACTCTCGAACTCTTCATGGTCCTTTTTCAAAGGGCTCCCTGACTCGTCATGAGCACTTCTCAAAGGGCTCCCCATCTCATCATGATCTTTCCCCAAAGGGCTCATGGTATCTTCATAATCCCTTTCCAAAGGGCTACCTGAATCGACATAATCTCTTTCCAAAGGGCTCCTGGAATCGACATAATCCCTTTCTAAAGGGCTATCGGAATCGTCAAAATCTCTTCCCAAAGGGGTCCCAGACTCGGATTTCTCACCAAAAGACGATAAAGATTGAGATCTCCACTCCTGATAATATTCATCAGCATCAGCTTCACATTGGTCGCTACCTACTTTCCTAATTTCTCCATATCTCTCTCTATAACTCTCAAGTTCTGATTCCATAACCTTCACAAGTTCATCTCTCTTAGCTACCAACTCCTGAAGTATTTGAATAGCTTCTTGATCATACTCAGCTTGCTCTTCCATCATCCTTTGATACTGTAATGCCTCCATTTGGACTGCTGCCTTCTCAGCTTGTAACCGTGTGATCATTGCCATAGCGTTGTTAGCTGCAACAGCAACAGCACTCCTTTCTTCCTCCAATTCCATAGTTAATGTTAGAAGATTCTTTCGGTCTATACGAGCTTGTTTCTTTAAGCACTGAAGACTTGAATCACCTTCTCCTGGAGATTCATCATTCATCTCCAACAATATATCATTTTTTTCTAGTGATGTTTTCTTTGGAGTCTTGTTCGCCCATCTAGGACTAACTGCAGTTGATTCATTGAGTGGTATCCCAAAGAATTTGTTACTCTTTATCAAGTTTGGGGTTTTGTAAGACTCATCATTCATATCCTCATAATCTGGAAACAAATGCATTGTTGCGTATTTCATGTCTTCTACACAAACATTCATTAGAAACTTACATTACAATTCAGATATGGTACTACAATCAAATCAACTTTATAGGACATAAAAAATGTCTAAATGTATAGATGACTTATAGTGTGTAGGACCACACAGTTATGCACCCTAGGTAAAAGTGTTGCGATAGGATGTTAGGACGTATTTAGGCATCCTAACAATTTTTTACGACACTTTTGAAATAAAAAATGTCATCTTAACTTTTTTGTAGGACACTTTTGAGAAGTGTATTATGAACACATCTTTTCTAGAATATTTGTTTTTATAACACCTTTGCAAATAATGTCATATAAAAAAACTATAGGATGTTTTATTTCGAAATTGTCCAAAAAACCTTGTTAGGACGCTTTTATCAACTTATCGTAACACATTTGGACGTACAAATGTTTAGTGCTATAAACTTAA
Organism: Arctium minus; assembly: GCA_954870635.1. Lineage (NCBI taxonomy): Eukaryota > Viridiplantae > Streptophyta > Magnoliopsida > Asterales > Asteraceae > Arctium > Arctium minus. The sequence continues at coordinate 22,279,353 of OX941081.1, read as the reverse complement.
GTCCCATAAACAGGTTTATTAAGACATTTAGAGATTGTACATCTTATAAAGTCGATTTTATTGTGCTTGCAAGTAAAAGTATAACTTACTTTTAGCATATGTGTTAAATCCGAAGTCGTACTCTGGCATATCTAGTTCTGTATCAGATACAAATCTGAGCTCTGTATATCGCGAATCATCAGTTTTCCATGCTATAGGCGTGAAACACGCTCTAGGAGAAAGAGTTGATGTCATTGCCTTAGGAGAAGAAGCCGATGCTAGTGCTCTAGGACAAGAAGTCGCTCCAAGAGCATGAAGGTTCGAAAAGCTTCTTGCAAAACCTTTAGAAGCAGCTCTTGTTTTCAAAGGCTCACCACAACACGAACACCTATTCAAATCAGACATGTTGTCGTTATAGTCATTAGCCGTCTTCACAGGATTCAGAATTGTCTTCCTATCATCTTTCCTAAATACATTGTTGTCGTTTTGCCAACTCCCGAAAAGCGATTTGTTTGTGTTGCTATCGGATTCTCTCTCGGTTGCAAACGAAAGAAGACAACCCTCACACATGCTTTGAATATCGGAGAGTTTTCGGTGGACATGGCAATAAGCCAAGGAAGATATGTCTTTCTTGTGACATTCACATATGGAGTTATTGTAGTACGTATGTGGGTCCTTACCCACAAGCGCATGGTCCACACGTGTGCACAACACACACGGTGGTTCAAGCTCGAAGATATTGGCAAACGTACTCGAGATAAACGCAAGGAAACCATCAATATAAAGAGATGCTATTAATATCCATTCAAGAACAGCCCATAATAGGAAATGCGGGAATCCGCCCAGCTCTTCCACAACGAACATCTTGAACGATCGTTTAGATGATGCCATGGTTGAGATGATTGAAGAAATGAAGAGAGATCTACAGGATTTGATGGTTGTGAAACGACAGAGAAAGAGATGAAATGATCAAAAACGAAGAGATCATTATCCACCTCCTTCTCTCTCTAGAACTGTTTGAGGAGAGAAAGACAGAGATAGGTTCGTAGAATAACAAACAAGGTTTCAAGATTTCCTGCGTAATTTGGTGGAATTGTAGAGACATATTTTGCTTCCAAAAATAGAAGAGGTGTATTGTGTACCTTTTTTGCCTGAATTAACGTTTCATCATGCACTTTTTCAACCACACCATAACCACACTTGACACCTCATGTTACACCACATAGAAGGTCCTTTTCTAAATGACAATTTGAATTATAATATTTTTATTCGATTTTAATTAGATAAACTAACAAAAATGACCGAGGTAAGACAAACGAATATGAGGAATAATTAATTGTGGGGGATGATTTTAATCATTTTCACTTTTATTGATTATTTATATAAAGTTTTCAAATGTTGTATACTTACATTTTTTATTAGTCTATGACTGATAGCAAATATTAAAAGTTACATTGGAATAGTCCTAAGAGGTACAATGTTACAAGTTCGATCAATATCTTGTTGTTCCATTGTATTGGCCCAATATTTTTGCACTTCCTTAATTACCAGCTATGACATGTGAGTAATAAACCTAATAACATTAAAACACTATAATTTACACGAGAAATTTTGAATAAATAATGAAGATGTAAAGCAAATGCCACAAAACGCATATTTGGCAAGCATAATGGTGCAAAAGGTCGACCACTCGCTACATTTTTCATGGAACCTTTTTGTATAGTAGTTTTAGGTTGTCTGTATGGCAAATCAAAACTTTGTGAGGTGCAAACAAGACTAAGGGGTTGTTTGGTTGGTTTTCCATTAAGTTTTGTATGGATAAAATTATCTGTGTGGATTAATCTGTCTGTATAGATTTAGAAGGTTATAATTTGAGAGAGTTTTTTCATAGATGGAAGGAACGTGTTTTTTAATGAGAATGACTGGTTTGGAAAAAACTTGGCTTTCTGTATAAAGCTCCCCCTTGAAATCTTACTGAATAAGCCACTTTCTATATCATTAAGCCACTACCAAACAGTCATATATAGCTGACTGAATAAGTTGTAAGTCTCATTAAGCTCATTAAACTGCAAACAAACAAACCCTAATTTATTTATATCAAAACTCCGTTCTAAAAAATCGCAGCAACTTTCGTTCTAAGACGTCTCAGGAAAATTGCAATAATTTTTCTTTTTTAAAAAAGGTCTCAAGCTAAAGTTATAATTTGCCATTATCATTACATTCTATCCATGTTATGAATGTTGGATTCTCTCTTTTTTCATTATTCAAAGAATTTTTCTAAAATGAAGTCAAACATCACAATTTTTTAACGGTATAAATGTGCATGCATAAGAAAATTTAACAACGAAAATAATTACATAGCGGTTTAACAATGAAAAATGAAGTCCAACCTCCAAGAACGATGACTAAGTTGGCATGAGAATCAACATTGGAGTTCAAGTCCTTATGGTATGTATAAAAGAAGAAAATTTCAATGATTAACAACCATAAAACGAAGAGTAAATGTAGCATATAAAACACATACCGATTAACAACTAAGCAAATTAATTCAAATGATCGTACCTTTAAGACATGATTGATCTTGAAAAAGATAAATTGATCCTTCAGTTTCTTTGACTTTTCTTACCACTTGATAACATTCTAACGTCTCATCTTCCATAGACCTTGAATTTGTACCAAAGAAGTTTTCTTTTTAGTATAAGCATCCAACCATGTTTTGCTACAATAAGATGGTAAACTAGATGTTTTCAGCTTTTGAGCTAGATGAACATGTATGCTACATAAGTTAATTATCAAAGGCATGTTAGCATTTTTCATGGTCAAATGTAAATCATGAAATGATTTTGACATCTTATTTCTCAATGACCAATGATTTCCATCGGGATCAACAAACATTGTTATTTAACTACAAGTCCAAAAACAAATGCAAGGGGTCGAAGATAACTAACTAAAAAAGCAGCTCTTAATCTCTTTTACTAATCAAAGTTAAGCATGAATTCCACTAAAAGATCTTACTTGGGATTCTGACCACCATATATAAGATAATCAAAATAAAAAATATTGTGCTACAAAGTACATGTTCGAAGCAATTCTCTATACGACTAAGTTATGTATAGTAATCTCAAAAGCTCAAGATACCAAATCATACAAAACAAAAACCACAAACAATTTCAGGGAATTGATGGATGTGGGAGGAGAAAAAGAGGTAGAATGTATTACAAAGTACCGTCTAAAAGGGTGCAATTCTATATATGTTTAAGAGTGTGAGTTGTATCGAACATTAAGCCAACAAAATTGAATAAATCCAGAAGGGATTAGATCTCTATACATGCAAAATGCAAGATATTGGGTTTTCTTAACAATACTTGGGAGCCCAAAAAGAGAAGCCTTCCAACTGTTATAATCCTCCTTTTCAACACCTAGAAAAAACTCCTCGTTCACCTATAGTTACCATAGAGGAACCATCCGTGTAAGTAAATAATTTCCATTTTCTTCCTTGTATTTGGTATGTCGAAAACGTAAATCAATAGGAGGATTAATTTTCTCAATTTCATACACTCATTTTATATATCAATCCAACACAAATCGTTTCAACATTATTGAATGACCCATTACCAAATTGAACTTTGTTTGAAATGATCTATGAGTTCCTAAGATTACTTAAGATGGTGTAACTAACTCTTTGAGATACATGTTGAAACACTCCGAGCTTGGCCTTTCGAGCAAACATCTAAAGTTCTCATAAAGATGTTCACTTCGACAGATGGGTAGGGTGTTTTTTATTCAAGAGGAGAAAATAAGAAAATACTGAATTGTACCCGTTTGCAAAGGGGATTCATCCAAAGAGCATACAACTTGAAGCCTTTGAGCAAAGCCATTACCCCCCCAACCCCCCCGTGTTATAGATAATCATCCTTCCTTCTACATGCGATAAACAAGCCACTAAAAACATACGAACATTTTTCAAACAGTTTGATACATAACATGATTTCAACGGGGGGTTTTAATTGAACACATCCATATTTTCTTCAATTTGAACCCTTGTCCATGGTTTTATGTAGGAAGCATCATATTCTATGTCTAAATCAATTCTTATAACAACTTTTGCTTTATCAATTTGTAAGAATATATAATAAAGTAAATACTGATTACTTCCATAAAAAGAACAATTATAAGCTTCCATGTCCGTAACTCCAAAAAATAATGTTTTAAGGATTCTTTAATTTGTAATCATATAATAAAATAAATTTTAACCATCAACTACATTAGATTCGACTGATCTACATACTTTTTCTTCAAGTGTATGAAAATAGCCAACTGATCAATACTTGAGAGAATTAGAAATGAAATGAAATACTTCTAAACCACACATTTAAATGACATGGAATTACAATTCAATTCTTTTGTGATTTTATATCTGCCTTGTAGATTTATCTTTGAAAATGACACAAAACACCGACATTGTCTTGATACTTTTTTATTTGATTTATAAGTTTTTGTAAATTAATAATAAACATAATAAAAATACAATAAGAAAGGAATGATAGTAATGAAATTAATACTCCTCTATACCAAATTAAGTGTCTACATTACTATTTTAGTTTGTCCCAAAATAAGTGTCCACTTTCAAAAAGTAAATGTCAACTTTTCAATTCTACCCTTAATTATGTGATAGAGAAAATTTCTCTATCTATAATTAAGAGTAAAATTGTACTTTGATTAATTAAAAAGTGTAATAATTATACACCTCTAAAATTGTATGTTTTTTTCATTGTGGACATTTATTTTGGGACAGAGAGTAATTAATATTTGATGTAAAAGAAAATTGAAATTCCTTTGGATGATTGAGAATTTTGAGGAAATTCATGTCCCATGAATACAACAACCAAATATGATTTGAACTTGACATATTGTTTGACCCGACCCGAAAGAAATTTTGAACTTGACGATTGACCAATTTTCAAAGAAAGAAAGAACATAGATCAGATCTATCAGACGGCTGATAATTACTACTGATTTCTTCCAACAAACAGCAGCCCAAATCGCAAGAACCCTTGAAACCTCTACACACGGGCGCCAAAAACCTCCAAAACATCATCACAAAAATACACATTTATATATACGCATACACACCCATATCCTTATTATTACTATTACGATTAAGATACATCAATTAAATCTTGTATCTATTTTGTTACAACCCCCACACCCTCGATTTCGCGATTCATGGCGCTCGAGAATATTGTCAAAGAAGCATTGAACGCACTCTATCATCACCCAGACGACGCCGTTCGCTCTCAAGCCGATCAATGGCTTCAAAACTTCCAACGAACAATCGATGCTTGGCAGGTCTGTTTTAGCTACTTGATTCAGTTCAATGATTTCACTTCAATCTTTACATGTATGTTTTAATAATAATAATAATCAATTCGATGTTGAAGTCTTTTATCCAGTAAATTGTATTGAATCATTAATCTTTGTTGTTTTTAAATAATCATGTAGGTTGTGGTCATCTATCGAGAGTGAAGTGTAATAATTTTGCAAGTTTTTTTATTGCTACCACCGTATTGATTTAATTGTGAATAGGTTTGAAGTGGGAAAGATCCTGGATTAATTATCCAGCGTAACTAATTAGGATTATTAGAACTTGGCCGATATAATATAGAATGAGAAATTGCTAAAGTGGTTTTAATTTTAGGTATGGATGCAATGGGGGATAATTGTTATAGTGTGCAGGTTAAAGGAAATAGGCTTTAGAATTTGGAAATTCTTTTTACACAAGGAACTTAACATACAAGCTTCAAGCTTTAGTTATCTCTTACTAATGAGTAATGAAGACTGATATTAGTGTACAGAGGAATAGACTTTTAGTTACATCAACGGCTTCGGATGCATATATTCCTTTGGGGTTTCTTGACTATCTATTTCTTGGTACGGTTTGATGAGGCACACATAAGGGTTTTTTTGCAATTTCTCAACACCTAGGGTGCGTTTGGTACGCAGACAGGACAGGACGGAACAGGACGGGACAGGATAGAACAGTTGTTCAGCATTTGGTAAAACAGAAATGGACAGAACAGATAACATGACCAATTTACCCCTAAATAAAATTTAAATAATGAATAAAATATAAAAAAGAAGACATATTTAATGTTTTATAAGAGAATTATATTTTATTTTGAGGTTATATTTGTAAAACATAAGTCTGTTCCACCTTGTTCCATGGGTGGGGGTGGAACAGGCATGTTCCACTTTTGTTCCATTCTGTTCCTGTCTGTTCCACCTAACAGTCCTGCCAAACGTGGAACAGTAATCCCTGTTCTGTTCTGTCCTGTCCAGTTCAGTGTACCAAACGCACCCCTAAGGTTTTACCCGTGAGGATGCAAGATTAACTCTTAGTTTGGTGAAGATGGTGGTTGACATAGAAATGAATGTAATACTGGTAAATGTTAGTGGATGAACTTTGTACGCATGTTAGAGTATCTTGGCTATCCTATAATTGCTAGGCTTGATCTTGCTTTCCAGCAATGCAAGTTTATGCTGATACCTCCTCTTTCTTCTTAGGCTTTGCTTTTATGTTGATAAAGACAATTGTATTGGGATGAAGGCAGGTGAGTTCTTAGATGAATAGGGTCAATGGAGGTAGATGATGCTTGCATGTTAATTATTGTATAAGGGTGAGGCTCTTGTATTATAAAGATTAGAATACCTTTCAAGTCAAACAAGAAATGACAATTAGAAGCAGTGAAAGCATCAAAGATCAACATGAAATAAGTGATCTCATAGGTCATCTGATGATGGTCTAATAGTCCGGTTTTTTCCTTGATATATTCCAAAAATTCATGTGGGAGAGTTGACTACAAGGGTCTAATGGGTATGTATATTTTTCTTTTAACATGAAACACAAGTTTAAAGCTTTAAGTTTTTCTGTTAAAAATAAGTTTGGGGGATTTTTGGGAAGGGTAATTGTATCCAGGTCTGAATACGATTGCTATATTAATACACCATTATCATATTAACTCTTCTTTAGTAAAGAACTTTATAACTTGTATTTTCATTTTGAATACCACTCCGTTATTCCTAATCATAACATTATAGAAATCTGTCCAACTTCTGTTTAGCCAAAAAGAAGTCTGGCTAACTTGTAAAGGTGAGGCACTAGAGTTGGTTTTGGTGTATAATACTAATGATAAGTGATCGATGATTAAAGCCACTTTGTGTTATGGTAGTGCCACATATAGCAAAAGCGACTTAGGGCCCTCATATTATATTTTCTATTCAGGCTGCTTTAAATATTTTGTAATGACGACACATGGCTGAGTAATAGACTAATAGTAATCAGGAATGTAGTTGATTATTGAGAGTATATTCCAATAGTTGATTCAAGCATTCTTACTGCAAAGGCAAAGGGTGCAGTGTGCACGCAAAGTAACTACATTAAGTTGTTGGTTACAAGTTGGATATGGGTCCAATACTTCAAATTGACGATTAATGGGTGGCCTCTTGCGCTGCTCTAGATTTGATCTTTTTGTACCCAATGAGATACTCAGTGGGTGCACATTTGATTTTCTGAGATGCTTGTCCATTTAAATGTTTGTTGCTATCATCTAGATGGTGTTTTAATGGTGCTAAACTAACCAATTCTAAAACCTAACTTATTTTGTAAGACATGCATCTTTATAGTTTCTAATTACAATTTATTCTCGATATAATATCAAAAGGCAGTATTTTACCCCCAATATCTTCCAATCATGTAAAAGGGTAAACAGATGAAAGTAAGATTTTTAGATGTTTCAGTAAGTTAAATTATCATAGCAATTGCAGTGGTTCCAAATGTGTTTTGGGCTCCTGTCAGGGGTCTGAACCAATTTATATCTGTCTTCAGCATTTAACAATTGATGTTATAGAAGAACAGCAAATTAATCAGTAAACGGAACCGTTTGAATAATGTAAGCTTTAGACCAGGTCAGGTTCCAATGGTGTTTGATCATTGGTGTCGGAATATTGTTTTGCTGGAAGGTTTAATTTTTCTTTTCATATCTGGGTTTTTAATTAATGTAAAATTTCTTATGCAAGTGCCTAATATTAGCTTATGGTAAAAAAGTTGGAATGATATTTCCTTGTTGACATGCATGTCTTTCTCTACTTTTCATTTACGGTCCTGAATGAACCTTCAACTATCCATTACGCTCTTAAGCTGGGATTTTTTTTTTCTTTATTGGGTGTGGATGGTAAGACTGTTGTTGTGAACTTGTTCTTATCTGATTCTAATGTGTTTAGTAAAGTTAGATTAAAAAAGTTGACATTTTCTAAATTTTGTCTAGGTATCTGATAATTTGCTTCACGATGCTAGTAGCAATGTAGAGACTCAAATTTTCTGCTCACAGACTCTCAGAAGTAAGGTAATTTCATTTATCCTTCCTCACCTTTTAATCAAGCAAGGTATTTTTCTGTGTTATCTTCAAACTATATGATTCAGAACATGTGGCATGGCATTTAGAGTGTAGCTATGTGCTTCAAACTTTTATGGTAACTATTTATTTACATTGATCCATATATGGTGCTTCTTATTTCTGTTAATAGGTGCAGCGAGATTTTGAAGAATTGCCTTCTGAAGCATTCCGTTCACTTCGTGATTCATTAAATGTGAGTAAATACTTTTACCCTTCTACGCAGCTTGAGTTAATGCTTTAGATAACACTTTAACTGAAATGGGGAAATCGCCACTTTCATTTTTATGGTTGTTTGATTAGCAAGTCTTTTATTGGGGAGTTGAGGGGTTTTTTTTTGGGGGGGGGGGTCTTATGCCGCATGTTGGAAAAGTTGGAGAACACATCTGCTTTAAATTTGGCACTTCTTGCTGGATTAAGCGAGGTACAAAATGTAGTATATCACCAACGATTTTTCTTTAGAGGTTAACACTTCTGTAGGATAATTCATGTTGGCTAATTTTGAATCTGACTTCTTTTTCATATTCATAGTCATCTAAACTTCGTCGCTTGGAAACAATTGTATGTAGTGAGCCTTTATGTTAATTGAATGTGGGGGTTTAACAGTTGGAGTTTTAACTGCAGAACTTATTGAAAACATTTCACAAGGGCCCACCAAAAGTTAGAACACAGGTACTGTCTACTGCTTCTTCTTAAATAAACACATGCACTGGTGTGCAGACTTGCAAACACAGAGTTTGTCAGTATGAAAAGGATTTTGTTCTAAGGTGACTTGTTATATAGATTAGCCTTGCTGTTGCTGCATTGGCTGTCCAAGTCCCTGCTGAAGATTGGGGAGATGGTGGCATAATGAATTGGCTCAGAGATGAGATGAATGCACATCCTGATATTGTACCAAGTTTCCTGGAGCTTCTTAGAGTCTTACCTGAGGTACATGCTGTTATCTATTTGTTCACATAAAAAAGTTTTCTTGTTGCCTTTCTCCACCAATATAAAAGATAGAGTTAGCACATTCCAGTATTCCGTTAATGGAGACTCTGGAGAGGAGTTTTATTCATTTGTCATTCTTTTTTGTAGAATGTGTAAGTCTCCTGATTCTTTTACAACCTCACAAGCTGTAATAGAGTTTAAAAGTTATGCTGTATTTATTATGTCGCCACACCTTCAGTTTTCTTGCTTTCAGAAGCCACAAACATATCATAACCCGACCTTACTATCAGATGAGTTGAAAAACCCATGTCTTGTCTTAATTCTGACAACTAAAAGCTATAGCCTCTGAATGATATCAAAATGTATATACAGATAGGAGTTGGATCCAACAGCTCTAGCCCACATGTGAAATGATTGAACCAACCAGCATCACTATCAGTCTTTCAGGTCGAAGGCAAAAATATTGAGAGTCTCATTTTACCTTGGTTACCTCACTTCACAGATCATAATAATAAATTCTTTCTCCAGTTTTAAAATTGAATTCTAAGTAATCTTTTATGAATGTTAGACTGTGCACATAACTTAGAAGTTGCACTTTCTTACGTTGGTTTCATGTGCCTGGGATCATGAGATAGGGCTGATGGCGAACATCTACATATTGTTTTCCAGTTAATTTAGTACATGATATTGGTTGTGGGGTTGCTGATGTATATAGATACTATGTTCAAAACCAGGAAATCTTCAATTACAAGATAGCTGCTCGTCCTGACAGACGCCGCAAATTTGAAAATGAACTTGCCTCTACAATGGATGTTGCTCTTGGCATTTTGACTGCATGCTTAAACATCCCTGAACTGAAAGAGCAGGTGAGTTTTTCTTATCTGGTGGTTTTCTCTTGTACTCACATTATTCATCTTTTATGGGCTTAAAGTCATGATAGCTAGTGCTTGCTGTTATGCTTAAGTTTTTACCAACAAGGAATAAGTATCGATGTGGTAACTAGTTGGAATCTCTATTTTAAATCTCTATTTTAGTCCTAATGAAGAAACCAGAGAAGAAGTGAAAGGAACAGCTTAGTTTTTCTTCTCTTCTCCTCATGTTTACCACTTCAATGTGTAGACGCCACCCTATGAGGCGCCCCCACCGCACCAGTCCCACGGTCATCATGGGGGAGGTAAATCAGCGCATGCATCCCATTGGCAGAGGAGCGGTGCCCAAGCTTGAACCTAGGACCTCACACATATGGATTACCACTTCAATGTGGTTCTCCTCGAAGTTTGTTTACTATTTGTGTCTTGCCAATGAATTGAAAAAGAAGGTTGCTGAATGAGTTTGTTTTAGCTTGTTTGAATGAGGTGCTGGCGTAAAGAATCTCTTTTAATCCTACAAATAAGAACTAAGCTTTTCATTTATAGAGTTCGATTTTATACCCTACTTGTTCTCTTTTACCATTCTTTTTCTAGTTTGTAATTGTACATGTGTACACTATATATATATAGATATGTATGCATATATGCAATTGTACATATATAGATATGCATATAGTGGTGGGTTCATACGAGAACATTATCTATTTAAGAAAACACGAGAACGGCCGATTACATACAAAATCATATATGATTCACGCGCAAAGTAGCCCGCGTCCATTTTTTTGGCCGTAATGCCGAATCATATATGATTTTGCAGATGATTTGCTGTTTTTTTGTTTTCTTAAATAGTTAGCGTTCTCGTTTGAACCTTCCTCTATGCATATATCTGCACATACACATATATATACTTATATATATGCATGTGTGTCTATATATGTATGTATGTATGTGAGTGCACATATATACATAAGCATGTGTGTATTTGTCTATATACATGTGTATATTGGCAAAATAGATAAAGTTAGAAGTGTAATGCCAAACTGATTAGCTAAGAGAAGCCCTAGAGTAAGGCTTTAGTCTCAGCCTCCATATTATTGCCCTGATATTTACATGTTTGCCTTTTCGATTGTGTCATCGTATTAAAGTTACAAAAATGATATTGCTAGATAGTAATCCAATGTTTTTGAATAAAGCGATTTAGGAGGTTGTAAGCACTTGAATACTCCTTGATTGAGTTTTGACCCGTTCGATCAAAACATCATCACTGCAATTGGAATAGTCATTCCTGTTCGCCAAGAATCTCATTCCTATTCCCCTTCCCGTTACAGAACCAAGCGCACCCTTGATTTGTCACATACTTTTTGTGGTCAAACTTCTTTACTTTGTATTTCTTGATCTTGTTGGTTCCTACTCATCATAGTCTTACATTTATGTCTTTGTTATTCTTCGCAAGTAAATCACCTGATAGATCAAGTGGCATAGTCGAGGCGGAGTTTTTTTTTTCTTCTCTTTTTCATGTGGAATCAAGGGTGTGCTTGTCAATCGTCCCACTCTTAAACATTTTTTCTCTCTGCCAGAGCTCAGTGATGATATTTTAATCCTTATAATTGAGAACTCTTTAACTATTATGATCAAGATATGTCTGCATACTGACCATTTGGGTCAATTCTCAGTATACAGAAAAAAGGAACACAAATGTCTTCTGAGAATGGTAAAATGGTAACAGAATGTAGAATCCTACTGAAGAACCTTATGGAGTCTTGAAAACGAAAACCGGGCTCCTGCCTTGAAAAGTGTCCCTAAAATAGGAACAGAGAGAATTTAGAAAAACTGCTCTTGTTAAGTACATGGAAAGGGGAATTGCTGGATAGAATAACTTTTGGCATTTTGGAATAGTTTGATCACCTTATATAAAACCAAAATCTTAAAAATTGAGCTATCTGTGCCACTGCAGCAACCTGATAACAATGATCTGATCTAATAGACAATAACTTGAAATCGAATTCTTTCTTCCTTTAATCTGTTGTATTATGTATGTGACCTTTTTATAAACTACATTCAGGCTCTGGAGGCTTTTGCATCTTGGCTTCGACTAAGACATAGGTATGTTTTCTTAATCTCCTATTTTCTTGGTGTCTCAGAGTTTCTTTATTGAATTACATCATGCTGCTGACTGTGTGTTCTCAATTCTCATTAAACGGTATAATTTTTTTGGTTGAATCTGTTGATCACTCCAGAACTTGACATTTATTGCTTACAGGATCCCTGCATCTATGCTTGCTACACATCCATTGGTGCTAACAGCACTCTCTAGCTTAACTTCTGATGTGCTTTCGGAGGCAGCCGTGAATGGTAAGATAGAATGACAGTTAATATTATTTGTTGGGATCAGTTATAATTTTTCTTTCACATCTCTTCTCTTCTCGTTTCTAATACTCTTACTGTTAGATGATAATTTGAACAGTCGGCTTTTAGTAGCAACAACTTTGTAACCTCTCAAACCACCCACAGTTACAATTGTTTCTGAAAACTTGAGCTAATATTTTGGTTGCCATTTTGAATTTTAGGAATTTTGTGGGCTAAAAGTGGGTTGCCATTTCAAAGAAAGTAGGGACTAAAATGATCAATACATCGAAAGAAGTGTACCATTGGAGAATCTAGAATAGTATTGGAAAGGAGATCGAAAGACTGATCGAATTGCAACAGGGTGTGCATCAGGTTGGAACCGGACCGGACGGAAGCAAGCCATAACCGAAAATTAAAAAAATAATATAACTGAAAAACCAAACAGATCTAAACTGCTTGGTTGACCGAACTGTAAACTGGGCGTGTTTTAATTTGAAAATGCAAATCTAAAGTGGCATTTTTAGGTTTGAAAAATAAAAAACCCGGTTCGGTTCTGACTTTAATTGGACCAAACTGAGAACCGAATTTGAAAAAATCTAGAACCAAAAATCGGGTTTTTTAAAAAGTTCTAGAGGGCTAGAACCGAACTCAACATAGCCGATTTTGGGACCGGTTTGGTTCTTTGGTCTTATTGGTTTGGAAGAGTGCACACCCCTAAATTGCATTAGAGAAAAGATATTTTTCTTTCATTCTCTCTCTCTCTCTCTATGTGTGTGTGTGTGAATATATATATATATATATATATATATAGAGAGAGAGAGAGAGAGAGAGACTTTCTATCATGATTCCTAAACTAATGACTAATTTGGGACACCTCAAATTGAACGTGCATGAATTATCTGGGGTTAGAGGGATTTAATGGTTTTGTCATTTCATTGTTCTGAACAACAATTTTTCATGATTTTAAGTTTAGTTTATACACACACAACATCATAGCAGTTTATTTTTATATTTCATTCCAATTCATAGTTTCCTATTCGGCCTAATTTTATTTTTGATGTCAGAGCATATTGATCTCAGGACACTACAGTGCCGTAGTTATTTGTAGTTTCTCCCTCTCTCTCTCTCTCTCGTTTGTTTATTTGTGTCCTGTCTGCGGGGTAACAACAGAAGGCTATCAGAGATCAATAATCATCAGAGTGATGTATATGTTGTTTGCTGTTCTTTTCATGCAATCTATTAGTTTTGAAATCTTAATATGACTCTGGGGAAGTTGTTGCAACTTATAGGCATTTACACACTGGTATATGACTCCCATTCTTTCATGGTCTTTCAACAGCAACAATGCACGATACCTTATAAAATCATAAAAATATTTTCATGGTGTTGATTGTTTCATATATCTATCTTTAGAACAGCTCCTGTGCATTAGATACATATGCTGCTATCCCCCAACTGGACTCCTTTTAAACCGTTCTCTAATAGTGACAAGAATTTTATGTGTTTGTTAGGTTGATAATTGCACTTGTTTCGAATGTAATGTTGTTAACTTTTGCCTATTTGCAGTAATTTCTGAATTGATACATTACACGTCTGCAAGAAACTTGGAGGGATTTTCAGTTCAGATGCCTTTAATTCAAGCTATTGTGCCACAAGTTATGAATCTAAAGCCACAACTTAGAGATTCTTCGAAGGTATTGAAGAGGATTATATTGCCAAACTCTTGGCCTGCCACATCCTTCCAGTTTTATATATGATACATGTTGATTGATCTAGCGAGAAGTGTGTTACTTCTTTACGATATAAACAAAGAGATACATGAATTAATGATGGGATGACGTATAATAAACTGGTAAATTTGTTTTATAATGTTAAGAGAAGCCCTTTAAGGAACTAATGCCAAGAATAATAACCATTATTATATTGGGATACGGTAGGATGGATTATCTCTCCTTTTTCTTTTAAAACAATAAGTTGTGTTGATTCTTTGTTTCAAATATACTACAGTTCCACATGTCGGTAGAAAAGCAATTACGAAAAAGGGAGAGACAGCAATACTACATATGGACAGCGCATGATATTTTAGAAAGAGAAATTTGCACCATGTAGAATCTTTGTGCTTGTCATCCCAATTTCTAGGTGGCATGCAAGGATTCAACTATTTTGATACTTGTGAAAGACAGCTTCTCAAACCTTTCAAAAAACTAGGGGCTGTGAATTGATGCTTCTGATTTTCATGACTATCACGGTTTAGAGATCATCTCCCTAGACATTATTTTGCTGCTATTCGTTATTCCTATCACAACGTCAGCTATTAGTTTTTCTGAGTTAAACATTCCTTCTCTCTCTCTTCTGCCCAAGGAAATTATTTAAATGGGTATGGGTGAACATGAACAAATTGTCTTCTTCAGGAAGTGATTTTCTACTACTTTTTTGTTTTGTTTTCAGGATGAGGAAGATGTTAAGGCCATCGCACGATTATTTGCGGATATGGGTGATTCCTATGTTGAATTGATTGCAACTGGTATGATACTTGCCCATTGGTTAGGTCTTTGCAATGTGCAATGTTCGTTACAGAAATTATTAATTAATTTTCTACTTATTTTGATCTGGTATCTTAACTGATGTCAAAAATCAAGTACAGGTTCAGATGAATCAATGTTGATTGTTCATGCCCTACTGGAAGTTGCTGCACATCCAGAATATGATATTGCTTCCATGACATTTAACTTCTGGCACAATCTTCAGATTTGCTTGATCGAGAGGTGAGTCCTTTTCAAGTTCTCACTTTTTTTATAGTTTTATTTATAAAACGAAAGCGTTGGTACGATAATTATTATTTTGCAGAGAATCCTATGTATCACTTGGTAATGAATCACTAATTGAAGCGGAGAGAAATAGGCGGGTGCAGGTTTTCCGTTCATCATATGAAACACTTGTATCCTTGGTGAGTTACTGGAGTAGATCTTGTTCATGATGTATTAGGTTCCAACTTACGTTTACACAACCAATAGAGTAGAGTTTGGTTTTACTAGTCTTCATTTTCAGGAAATTTCATCTTTCTATTTTTGCAACTATAGAAGTGCAATATGTATTTTTTGAGCGGATATCATTGGCATAGTACCTGCTTGCTCGAAGACATTAAAAGCTTATAACCAGATCATTTTTTTGTTGCTTACAGGTCAGTTGCAAAGTTCAGTATCCTCAGGATTACTCAGAACTTTCAAAAGAGGACCAGAAGGATTTCAAACAGACAAGATATGGTATTCAGTTGCCTTCTACTGATTTTATGCATCTTCTAACATGTCTAACATGGTTCTAGCTGAACATGCTTGGACAGAAGCATCTGCTGCTAAATGTATTCCTCTGTTTAGGGTGACCCTTTTCTTGCTTTGGCTGATAGCAGCCTACATAACCATGCATGATTTGGTGATCTCATCAGTTTGTTGCCAATTTCGTGCTTTCTGCATTTTTTATGCATTTGAATTAGGAGTACCATGTTTAAAACTATAGTTTCACACTTATTAGTTTTCTTGTTATTCCAAGCTATCAAACTTATTATTTGATAACGTTATACTGTATCACATATCCATAATCCATGCCTACACATTTGAGTTAAATCGTGCTCTTATTGAATTTAATAAATGATGGTGCCAGCTTCTGGTTGTTGGCAAAAGGCCCTGCTGAAAATTAGATATGACAAACATGTCATTGATCTTTTCTTTTGTGGTTATTGATAATTCTGGGTATGACATCTGGCTTCTAAACACAGAAATGTACTGCATGGTATGTGATATCATAAGGCTTCCAATCAATAACTTGTTTAAGTTATTTTATGAGGATCAAATGTTATATTAATATTAGAACTAGTAAGCTTTATGAATGATAGACCAAAATGCTCATATAAGTTCCGATTTGTTGAAGGTAAAAATTGCTGACAAGTAAATAATGGCTGGTTGATGCTTTTGATCCTCTTTGGTAATAAAGAGAATTTTAGAACAAACCATCTGCAGGAGGCATACTAAGACTTGGACATAAAGAACACATTTTCTGGGATTCTTCATTACCTGGTGGTGGTGATGATCCTTGACAACGTGCTTGGTTCTCTTGTATGTATCTATGCTGAAGTTGGAAGTTGGAAGTAGATTCTTTGATTTCTTGCCGATGCAATCATTAACCACTGGTGCTGGCATAAACATCATTGGAGATGCTATTGGTTTATGAAGCCTTTTTATCAGCTGGAAGGATCATTTATGGTGGTCCATAATGCATGAGATGTTTTTTTTTGAGAGTTGCAAATTTCTAGCTGCCGTGCCTGTGTCAACTTTGGACTTGATGTTTGCTTAAACCCAGCCATTTCTTTTGGAATTGAGGGTGATTAGGTTGACACAGACGGTCTGGATTAGACGAATGTGTGTGATGTAGGAGCACGATAGAAGCTCCTTGAGAAAAGGAGCCTTCAATGCGTTGATCATAAATGTGGGTTCATCTAAGTTATGCCCCAGTCATTTATTTTGTTGTTGGTATGACATCATAAATAGAGAAGGCGGTCCTTTAATATTCTTATTGGAATATGCCACCTCTTTGTTTGCTAATTGCATTTAATTTGTTCGCTCTCTAAGGTCCTTTATCTTAAATTTGATTTGAAGACCAAATTGTTAAACATATGAAACATAAAAAACTGGCCACTCATGTCTGTTAATTAAATTCATATAGTCATGATATTCCATCCTAATACTTTTTTTTTTTGCATTTGAACTTTATTCATGTATGTGAGATGCTTCTTGGCATAAGCATAAATGGGCTCTTTTCCTATTTTTCTGTCATATTATCATTTATAATACATGCTAACATCTTTTAATATTGTTGTATATTTGCAGTTCGTTTAACTTTTTCCCTTTTCAGATTGTCTAAATGATTTTTCAAAGAACGCTAACATTGTGGCCTTTATCATTTTTGCATGCGCTTTTACTTTCTGATTTGTATCCTTAAAGCACTTATTGTGTCGTACTAACACCTTATTTGATTTGTAGCTGTCGCGGATGTCTTAATTGATGCGGCATTAGTTTTAGGAGGTGAACCAACACTTAAGATTCTGTACATGAAGCTTGTTGAGGTACAAGATTATCTTATTTCATTATGTTAAATGTTCATGTTAACATATCTTATATTCATTCTCTCTTCAGTATGCTTAGGGTTCATTGATTGAATTGAAATACTATGAGAAAAACCCATTCTCATATTTTCATTGAATAAACTGTAGTACGAACCCTATATATACCTCTTCTAAATCTAACCACTAATTCCTTAATATTAAGGGAATAGAATAACAATAAAATAAGATAAACTAAATAGAAGAAAAGATTCTTAAAAACTATATGAATTATTTCAACACTCCCCTGCAAGTTGAGTTGTACATGTTGCACAACCCTTGCTTGGGAGCCTTAATTAGAATATTTGCAATCTGCGTCCGAGTAGGATTGATGCTTTGTTATATGATCCCGTTCATCGTCTGCGAGCATCCATATAGTATTCGACTCTAGCTGGTGATAAATAAAGCATATCTATGTCGTTTTGGATCTCTTAGAAATTTTATAAAACGGACTTTCCAGAGACCCACAACGACCAACCCTCACATGAATTGCTACGGGTCCAATAAGACCAACATTTATTCTTTCGGATGCTTCAATTGGGCAAATACAACCATAGTAACTAGGATGAATAGCTCATACTGGGAAAGTAGCAGTTTATGCGGTCAATCCCCTCGGGCCCAAATAACTCAATATTCTCCCGTGAACTATTTGTGTCGATGGATTAGTTTGATCCAAAACTTGAGATGATGGATGTAAATGAAAAAAAGCTTTATAAGTGCCGTCAATGGAGTTGAATTTACCAAGTTTGGAGGAGTTGGTATCCAATTATGCTCAAGTGTTGCATACATGTTTCCTCGAGCCATATTTTCTAAACGTATCAATGCCAATTCAAAGTGCTAAGATACGAATAGATTATTTTTTAAATGATTCATACCATCAAGTGTGCCCATCCCAAAATTTTATTCGAATCTACCGATGTGTGGCTGCCAATTTATCTCGCGTTAACAAAAATGTGTTGTTCTAGGGTATATCAAGGCCAAAGCCAATCTCCAATTCATATTTTGTTACCAATCACCTCTTTGTTGGAAGATTTGTTTGGTAAATTCTTAGATATGGATTCGGAAAATACTGGATCTCTCTCTACACAAGCAAATTGTTGATAAAACTCCAAAATAGCATTTTCTTTTGACCCGTTTTTTTTTATCATTTATAAAAGACAATAATAGTTCATGATAACAAACATTCTCTAGAATTTTTTTTATATTCAAACCCATAGCCGATAATAGAACTAGAATAGATAGTTTTTGTTGCCTACTCACACAAACCCGTATCCTTGCTTTTCTATCAATCTCTAATTCTAATCTTTCTCCCCAGTCTGATGTTATGGTGCTGCTATAGATAGAAATTCCGTTTTTCTTCAATTCTAACCATTTATTATAAAAGCTCTAAGAGAAGTCATGAGAGGGATCACTCTATCAAAATCGTTTTGTTCTTGGATGTACCTACACCTATCGTTTTCCCAAATTAGTCTCGTGTGTACATATAGTTTAGAAAAATATGTGAGTGATTCATACTTTATGAGGGTTTTACCGGTTGATATCTTTCCAAAAATATTTGATAGTAAATTTATTGATTTGTACCTTCAATTTTGGGAACTTAGATGGTTCTTTTGTTGAACCTTGAACAATAAACCTACAAATTTGTTATATCACATTTTGATTAAATCCAAGTATTGTGGGCAATGCGTCTATCCCGGGTTATTTTGAAGTTGGCGGTGATTAATAATCATTCTTACCCAATTTCCAAAAAAACAAGTAAATTCCATTTTGGATGGCTCGTTATCCATTAAATCAAATCCTTTAGATCTAACAATGATGAAATTTCAATACTGTGAGTCTTTGACTGGAATCTATGAGATAGGTGTATTAAAAATTTCACTTAAATTGGCATTTTGAAGGGATGTGAATGGGGATGGAATTGATAAACCAGTCCTAGAAAGATAATTCTCCCACTTAGGCTTACTATGTTTTGGGATCTTTTAGAATATCAAAATTGATTCAGTTTCTTATATTATAATGTATAACCATTATTGATATCCTAATCTTCTACAATGTTGAATACCAGAAAACCATTTGAATTTGTATTTATTAAACGTTAAACACATGCAAAAATTCCTAAACATATCCGGTCAAATCTGTCTTTTTGCCTTTTTAATGCTCTCATGTCCCTTTCTGTGGTCAATTGACAGTCTGACTTAGGGTGGAATATAATTACGCTTACCAAAACAATCTTTTGCTTAATCATTGCAAATCCGATCATAAAATCCTTGATAAGGAAAGAAGAAAGAAGGTTCTCGGCCATCTTTTTCCGTTTGATTCAGAAATTTGATTTCATTGGTATTTCCTGTCTCTCTCTTCCAAATTTCAAGAGAGTTTGATTACCATTAACCCCAGAATAGTTAACGAGTCTTTCGCTTTGATCCTATTCATCTCCTAAGGGGACCGCCGCTCTGCACCTATCCGATTTTGTGTTTTCTTTATGATGACCCTTGGTCCCTATGGTCCAGTGGTTCCACGACTTCTCTCTATCATGGAAGCAACAAGGGTTCAAATCCCTCTCGGGTCAAAACAGATTCCTGTTGTTGTCCCCGAATACTTTTGTTGAAGTCCCATTTTCTTTTGATTTTAGTACTTATTACAGATTGGTTTTGAAAAGAGGTAGAGGCAGGATCCACTAATGTATTTGCCTAAAATGAGGAAAAAAAAAAAAATCAAACGGGAGCTAAATTGATTATGCCAAAGAGTACTTTCTTTAAAGTGAGAATGGTAAACTAAAAGCTGCTGCCTTCTCTTTTCTATAAGCTTTAATTTCTTCATGGAGGTGAAAGACCGTAAAGAAGTTTGGTTGTTGCTGGGTAAACAAATTGAAATCCTTTACTCTACGAGCCCCCTCCACCTGTCCTTGTTGAAAGTGACTGAGGATAAAGTAGATGTTTATGCGATACGTCCTTCAGTATTTGGTTCCTATAAAATAACCACTTATTTTATGCATCTTTTCTACTGTTAGCTGTCCTCTTTCCGTAAATAAAAGGGATGATCAAACGTGCACTGCTTTTAATTGAATTCCCTTGTTTAGCATTGGGGATACTTGTTAGTTTAGAAGGGAAGAAGAAGACCCACTAATCTATGGAAAACTGGCGGTTTTTACAAAGGCTATGAAGGGAAAGAAAGTTAAAGATGCTTTTCAGAAGAAAGTGGGAACCTGAAGTGTAACATTATTAAATGGATAAGGGGGCATCTGAATTGAAATGTGCAGGAGATTTAAGTTTACATATTGAGTTATATTTAGTTCTGAATGTGTTACTGTACAATTTTCAGGCTCTAAGTGGGCACCAAAATGGTGATATGATGGATTGGCGACCTTCAGAGGCTGCACTATATTGCATCAGGGCCATATCAGATCTTGTTCCCTTCACCGAAGCAGAAGTTATGCCCCAGGTAGAGTTAGAGCTACAATGTGATTACTTCTTTGGCCTGATGTTGTCTTTTACCTCTTTAATATAATTGAATCACATTAGATATTGTACCCCAAATGATGATCGGAAAATATCTTGGTTGTGCAATATTTTGACTGCTCAATGTATATATATCCGGGTTTTCTTTGCTGTACATTTGTTTGCACGGAGTGTATGTCTAACTTTTGCATGTTTCATTTTTCCTTGTTTGTTTGGTGTCGACAGATTATGTCATTGCTTCCGAAACTTCCTCATCAATCACTATTACTTCAGACAGGTTATATACATTATTTATTTCATAACAGAATGCCATTTTTAGTTCCTCGTGCCACCTTTTAAAAGGAACCAAAAGATGAGTGTTATAACTCTTGGTGGTTTTTGTTAGCCTCGAAACCCTCTTCGTCTGAACACCTTGAAGACATCTGAAGTATACTACTTAACATAGCCTCAATTCTTTATCTTTTTTTTTGGTTCCAGTTTGCTTGACTGTAGGAGCTTATTCTAAATGGCTTGATGCTGCACAAAGTGGACTCTCGTTTTTGCCTTCAGTCATTGATATTCTTGTCAGTGGAATGAGTATGTCTGAAGATTCTGCAGCAGCTGCTGCCTTGGCTTTCAGACACATCTGTGATGGTATACTCTGTTCACTAGTGTAATATTGTTCTTTTCCGTTTTTACTATACATCATTAGGAATGTTTGTCTATCATCTTTTATCTTATAGCAGGTATACTTCTACTCTTAATTGCTTGTTCCAGTACATCACAGATCGATAAATGTTGCTACACTGGTCAATCCATGATAGTCACTTTTCATTCTGGTTTAAACTTTTCTAGTTTCACAGTTTAATGGAAATGGTAATCGGATGCCTTTTAAGGTAAATGTTTTTTGTAAGTGGACTGAGAAAGAAATCGAAGTAGCAGGCTGCATTTGGAGAGTGTCCGTATGAATTTGTGTGGATCCTGCTGCCTCTTTTCTGTCGATGTCTACCTTCACATCCCTTTGAAAGAAGTTCATATGTACTCGAACAAGTAGTCCAACTTTACACATTAAATAGTTGGTGCTAACCAATATACACATGAAGTCTCTATCCTAAAACACCGAAAGACACTGCATTCTTCCAACATGGAATTAGGATCGAGCTATCAATGTCTATTACAACTGTCCCCCTAAGATTATCTATAAGTATTGGTCTCAACTTTGTTATATAAACATCTCAGAGATGGATGTTTCAGTTTTGATATTGCTTCCTTGTGACATTTTTTTACTTGAAAAAGTACTAGCTATCAACTTGCTTTATATTTGAACTACTGCATTGTAACATCCTGATTCTGTCCTAATTGGAGATAACAAAGATTCATCACTATTATTTTAGACTGTGGGAAAAAGCTTCGTGGATCTCTAGATGGTCTTTTCCAAATATACCAAAGGGCAATGACTGGGGAAGATTCTTTTAAAGTCGCGGCTCAAGATTCTTTGCATCTTGTTGAAGCCTTAAGGTACCACTACAATCCTGCAAAAGCTTAATCACTTGCGTGGGAAATTCTCATAAATCTTTTGTTGCAGTATAGTTATCACAGAGCTTCCTCCAGACCAGGCTAAGAAAGCCCTTGAGGCACTTTGCATACCTGCTGTTGCACCGTTACAGGTTTGTCTAATCTTGGAATAAATGAACAGAGAGAACAGTACTTATGCCATACTGACTTGCATGTCTCAAGCAGGAAGTGATTAATCAGGGTCCTCTGGTATTAGGTCAAAAACCAGCTCGTGAAATCACTGTTCATATTGATCGACTTGCAAATATATTTAGGTACACAAACGATTTCTGTGCTCCAGTTGCTGATTTATGTTTATTCAGGAGTTCTAATACTTCAGAATAATGAATCATGTGCAGATATGTAAATAATCCAGAAGCTGTCGCTGATGCAATTCAAAGACTTTGGCCACTTTTCAAAGCCATCTTTGATACGTAAGTATTTGTCCCCATGTGGATGGCTTACTTTCACCATGTTTTGAATGGTGGGTCATTTTTCTGATCCCAAATACAAATTATGAATGCTGATGCAGCCGTGCTTGGGATATGCGGACAATGGAATCACTCTGCCGAGCCTGTAAACATGCTGTGAGTTCAAGCCTATAGGATTTTTTAAGTACTACTTGTTGCCTTGCTAATGATTTGCATAATTAATTGTTTTGAAGGTGAGAACATCTAAGAGGTTTATGGGAGTTACAATTGGAGCTATGCTCGAGGAGATACAAGGGTTATACAAACAACACCACCAACCATGTTTCTTATATCTCTCTAGTGAAGTTATGAAGGTATGGTTTTACCCTCAAAAGTTTCAACCCTGATCAACAAAAGAGAAATAATTGGAAGATTATGGTGCAGATATTTGGGTCTGATCCTTCTTGTGCGGACTACTTAAAAGTGTTGATCGAATCTCTATTTAGCAATACAGCGTGTTTGCTTACAAAAATTCAGGTATGACTTCAGCTGCTATAATACTTACCTTCCCCTCATCTTGAATTATTTCTTTTTGTTGGTTTAATAATAAGCATCGAATCTTTAGGACTTCACTTCCAGGCCAGATATAGCAGATGATTGTTTTTTGTTGGCATCAAGATGCATTCGATATTGCCCGCATTTGCTTTTCCCATCTCCAGTATTCCCATCATTGGTTGAATGCTCCATGATTGGAATCACAGTGCAGCACAGGTTAATCCCTCTCTCGCCATCATTCTTTCATTTATTTTTAGCTTTTTACGACATGTTTTAAGTTCCACCAGATTGAAACACTTGGTGTTGTATTCGCTTAAAGAAAGTATTAAAACATCAAATATAGCAGATGCTACAAGTATAATTGTTACTAGCCCTCTTTAATGGAGTTCAACAAAAGAATTTTCTTCTCATCAGCCGCTGCTTCTTTTGCTTCAAAAATTAATTGCCATGTACATTGTACCACATTACAATAATTAATGAAATTTCTGTTTTTACTTGAGAATATTCTTGTCACATAGCTTCTAATTTAACTGAAAATTAAATTAAATTTTGAATACGGACATATTATGGTTATGCTGAGAGGGGTTAAGCTTAGGCATGTATCCAATTGGTCACGTCTTTGTACAAAATATAAGGGTTTTAACCGACTGATTGATGCCATTTTGCCAAAAAAAAGTCGTACTTAATTGACAAGCGCGTTATGTAATCTCTCCTATCCTGGATTTCCATCTTTGTCCTATGAAATATATTACAATAAATTGTTCGTGTGGCTGCTGCTTAACTGGATGATGAGATAAATAACAAGTCTTGTTTGATCCATGCAGGGAGGCGTCAAATTCTATCCTAAGTTTCTTATCGGATATATTTGATCTGGGAAAATCTAGTCAGGGACAGCAATTCATTTCTATCAGGGATAGTGTTATTGTCCCTCGAGGTGCCAGCATTACTAGAATCTTGGTTGCTGCTTCAACCGGGGCTCTCCCAAGTTCAAGATTAGAAACGGTAAGACTTCCCACACACTTGCATGCAGAATCAGTGCACATAGATCCCTTCATTTACGCATAAAACCTGACCAAACTAACCCAGTATGTCCCATCCGGAGGTGGGATGTACGCACACTTGACCTTTATCCCGAAGAGTAGAGTGTGTTTTCGTGAAGATCACCTGGCTTATGCAAAGTGTGTGAATAGAAATGATAAAAGCTTGCTAACTTGAAAAAAAGGAAGGCAGTGCTAAAAGTTGAAAACGTCTCAGAAATAAGAAACGACATTCACAAAAACCATAACCAACGTAGGAAGAGACCTAGACACCTAGTCTAACCCTTCATCTACACATAGATGTTGCAAAATCTCTCCTAAATGTGTATTTGTTCGGTCTGTGAAATGGGTCGTTTTATAACAGGTGGCATATGCTCTGCTAGCACTATCACGAGCATATGGAGCAAAAGCTCTAGAATGGGCCAAGGAGAGTGTGTCTTTGATTCCAGTTTCTGCTGCCACAGACATGGAAAAATCAAGATTTTTACAGGCATTGTCGGATGCAGCATCTGGTGCAGATATCAAAGGCTTAACAGTTCCAATTGAAGAGCTGTCAGAGGTTTGCCGACGCAATCGCACGGTCCAAGAGATTGTTCAAGAAGCTTTGAGGCCACTTGAGTTGAATCTGGTCTATGTATCATAGTATAATATCATGGGAATGGGAAAGGCCATTTTTTGTGCCTAATCTTGGTTTGATTACTTCAATTTTTAAGGGTTTATAGGGGATGGTGGGTGGTGTGGTGTATAATTGTTGTAATTTGTGATTAAGATTTGCAGGAAAAGCTGTGTTGGAATTGTTTTCCCTAAAATTTTGGTTGAGGCTGTATTACTTTCAATTTTCTCATGTATTCCATCCCTTTTGAGATTTATGAAAATGAACCCATTTATCTTTTGAGTGCAGTTGGTTTAGATGAAATTTGAGAACATGAATATGTGATCCCTATTGGGTGACTGAAAGGTAGTTCAACATGTCATATATTCATATGATAGTATTAGCATATATCCAAATATGATTTTAGTTGAGCATGTCATATATCACATGATGTACTAGCATATATCCAAATATTATTTTTCTCTCAGAATATATCGAAATATGAATTTTCTCTTAGATTGATGATCTTATAATATGACTCAGAGCATCTCCTCCAACAGCTTTTCAAAAAATGGAGAAGTAAAAAGTGAAAATCCCCAAAAAAAAAATTATCTTCATCTCCAACAGATTCTCCATTTTGGAGATTACATAATTAATTATAATATTAAAATATTCAATACAACTTATAAAATATTATTTCTCTCTCCTAAACATTTATTTTAAACCACTACATTTATTTTAAACCAATCTCATTGGTAAAATGAATAAAAAATAATTTCTCTTCCATATGAAATCATTTTTAGAGATATCTCTAAATTTGAAGATTTTCATCTTCTCTCTCGTGTTAAAAAACCCAAAATCTTCATCTTGTTGGAGATGCCCTCAACATGAACACTAGTAATAATCCTGTTCGATATGCTCAATATCACCATATGTTTATAATTATAAACATAATCATTTGTGTAAGATAATAATTGAAGATATGAAATATTGAGCCCATTTTATTTTAGGGCATCCAAAAATTGACGGGCAAGTCCACCTAAAAGTAGAGCAGACTCGCTCGTCTTTGTAAGTTGTGTTCGTTGTCTTAGGCGTCGGCACGACCCACCATCTCAATACGATCATCGATGGGTCGCCTCTCACCCTGACAGGACGGGTTAATTCTATTCCTTTCCCCATACATCCTTCATTTATTCTCCCCCAATAATTCCAACCATATATCACCGCCCGATGTGGGACAACTGATGTTTTTGGTCATTCCTACTTCTTCATCTTCAACTTATAATCCCAGCCCTAAACTCCCCATCTCCAAATCCGAACCCTATACTTCCAGAAAAGAAAAAGAAGAAGAAGATCTGCGATGGATATGAAGTTGATATATAAAGTGGATTATTATAAGATTGGGCCTGGGGATTTTCAAATAATTAGGGTAATTCCCTTCCTTATTCTTTTTAGGTGTTCTTATTTTCAATCTTTCTCATTATACCACATTTGTATTCAGTGATTGTTTTTATTAAATTATAAACCTTTTAATTACCAAGGGAATGGATGTTTGAGTCAAGTATTCATGACAGTTGCAATCAATAACTTCAATAGGTTTTACTAATAATTGAAAACTCTCATGGGATTTCAATCAATAACTTCAATAGGTTTTGCCATTAAATATTCATGGGATTGCCATATGTTGTGGATTTCCCCCCATCTCATTACAAAGGTATTTGTCACTGTACATGTAAGCTTTGCTATAATTGAAAACTTGAAGCTCCATGTAGTGTGTTCCTGTTCTTCTATCCCCATTCATGATGTAACGTAGATCAACTAAAAATTTACTTTAAATCTTTAATACAAGGACATATTGGTTATGTGATTAGTAGTTTAATGCCATTTGAATGAGTGAATAGTCAAATGCTGCACTTAGTGGGATAGAGGGTGTCCAATCTGTAAAGACTATATTAATTATATAAAGAGTATCCATGTTAATTGCATATTATGAACTATGAAAGTATGATGATTCATTGGTGCTTCTAATGGAGTGCAGAGTACTTCCTACCTTTTTTATTGCCTTCCTTTGTGTTTTCTTGAGAATTTATGCAATCCTGGAATCTTTCTTAAACATTAATAATAGCAAGTTGAAGAAATACATGTATTGGTCATAAGGTCATGCCCTTCAAGTTCATAAGATCAGGTAACCAAGATCACACCCTTCAAGTTTCACGGATTTGCTGATGAGGAATTATTTTTTGTTGGTGTTAGGTGTCTCCATGGTTAGATAGGTGGGAGAAGGATGATGATTTAATCACACAAAAGGAAAAGCTTAAAGGGGAATTTTGGGTGATGCAAACTCTACCTACCAACCGTAGAAATGCTTGTTTACAAATCTAGGTTTTGGTTTTTGAGTATGAAAGAGTGTATAGGATGATTCTTTGGGTACATAAAGTTTACGAGTCTAGTTTCTCGGTTTTTGAGTATGAGAAAGAGTACACGATGATTCTTTGGTGTGCACAAATAAGTGTGTGAGAGAGAAAGAGAAGCATGATAAATTAAACTATCAGTATAATATTGATAGGGAGCTGAATGGGGTAGAATCATCATATGCTTGAAGGAACCAAAGATGGTTGATAGAATATTTATGTAATAAATTGTCTACTTACATGATTTTATATGCACTTGTAGTTGTCTTGAACCCTTTGAATTGAGCTCCTGTGAAACCTACATGCTTTCACCCAAGGAACAAATTTGCCTTTACTAATCAAGATGAACCATATACAACAAAATATGATGTCGATATTTGTTTCTGTCAGTATATTTGAGAATCAAGAAACTAGGTATTAGACATTTTGAGAATCAAGAAACTAGGTATTGGACATAACAGGATAACGCAAACCATACCTTATATAAAAATTAGAGATCCAGGACAAAAGGACACAACGTGGACATTGATACTAAGCACGAGTTTTGTTGATTGGCTAAATTACCAAACTTTATCATTGGAGAAACGATGATGTTGCTAGATGTTGCTCTTTGTTTATAATTATAAATATGATATGTAATTTATTAGCAACATGATAAAGTCCGAATGAGTTGCAAACATAGAGTGTAGTGAAATAAGGAGATCATATAATTAAAATGTTTAATTATTAGTATCTTATCTATACTACCTTATAAAACAAAATTTTCAAAAGTCTTAAAAGACAACCTCTAAAGCATAAAGTACTACACTTTCAAACACGAAAGTGTTATATGTCTTAAAGACAACATATAAAACATAAATTACCACCTTTTAAAGCACAAAATCTTAAAATCTCTTAATTACAAATTTTTATTCATAAGATACAAGTGATTAAAGCATTTCCTTTTCAAAATGGTGTCTACATAACCGGCTTTCTTCATCTCTAGCCTTTCTCCATGACTATGGATACTGATACAGAGCTTCAAAGGGGAACCATTCATATGGAATTATGGTAACGGATTTTTATGGAATTATGGATACGGAGCTTCAACTGGTAACCGTTCTTATTTCTCATAGTTTTTTTCAATAACATCTATTTGGGTTTCCTAATAGTGTGATGAAGTTAGGGTTTAGATTACCTTGTGAAGGTCTACTTTTTGAATTGCTTATCATGTGTTTGTTGAAAGTCCACAAAGAAAGTATTCGATTTTAGTTTGTAAATCCAGCTGTTGACTTAATTGGTTATACATTTGATGGTACTTGTACCGTGATATGACCATTTACTCTCTGATTGTTTGTTCTTCTAAACGAAGTCGTTCAAACAAAATTCAAGGTTTTGACAAGTTCACAGGTTCATAGTCTTCTTCAACACTATCTTCTTCTGTTGTTCAAAAGATTTTCCAATAATGATGAACTGCTGAGAGATACTTTGAGACTTTCAAAGAAGTGTTCTTTTTTCAGTCTTCGTTATTTATGTGTGTGTGCTTTTTTTTTCCTGAATCCTTTGCAGTGATGTATATAATAAAATTTCAAAGGAATTCACACCGATTTTGGTTCACTTTTTGCCTTTTAACGATTGGCTTTGGTGGATTTTGACAGGTTAAGCCTAATGTTATGTTGTGACTTGAAGCTCTGTTATCCTGTGTCTAGATAATTTTACTGGCCTTCCATTCCTATTTGTGGTATTAATCATCATTGCTATGTGATTCAATGGCAACCAATTTTTATTCCTTTTCTCAAAATATCTTTGTTGCAGGCTCACAAATCATGGGGTTCTTTGAAATTTATGTGTGATTCTACATTTCCATGACTTGTATTCATGTTAAAAAACGTATTCTATGTATGCAAAGCATTGTTGCTGTTTGCTGAAAAATATGTTCTATCTAACACCCGACCTCCAATATTTGAACCGTGAAACTGTTACGTTCATGGTATTCAAAAGGGTAATAGAGATTCAAAAATGGAGTTTGTAAAATTTTGACTTTGTTTTTTGAAACAAGCCTATAATCATTGACATGTATTGACTTTGTTTTTTGACAAGTATGTTTAGGAATGGCAACGGGGCGGGTTTGTCGTCCCCCGTCCCCGAAACTGAAATGCATCCCCGTCCCCGCCCCGTTCCCCGTCGGGTTTTTATTTGGGGCGCCCCGTCGGGGATTTTTTATGCCCCGTCCCCGACCCGATGGGGAATCTGACCCCGACCCGAACATTGGGAAAAAAATCCAAGAATAAAAATGGCTGGAAAATCATGTCGAAATGCGATGTAAATTAAAATTGTTGCTCCAAACACAATCCAAAGTGGAGAACAAATACAATCCAAAATCAAGTTTGTTAACACTTAACAGTTAACACAACCAAACATAAACTTGTTTCGACGAAGACACAAACAAAATACTTCATCTCATCAACTCATCCAAAGACGTCGTGCCACTTTTTTTAGTACCTCCCTACATTAAGAAATCCATCAATAAATCAACCAAATTAAAAGAGCAATTATAAAAGCAATGTTACCAAGATAGTATTTTTACAAATGTTATTACCTCTTCCACGTCCTCATCATATTCAATGGAGCGACAATATGCCTCGGTCTCTTCCGAACAAGTTTCTATATTAAAACAAATAACACAAATATATTATTTAAAACAAATAACACAAATATATTATTCATGAATAAAAATAACATATGAGATACAATATAGCGTTAACTCGAATCTCATTCAACAACCAACTTTGAGCACACATTAAAGCCTCCAAAGTTTTTGGGTGAAGCCGAATTCGGTGAGGGCTTATTAATCTTTCACTTGTGCTAAACGCGGACTCTGAGGCAACGGTGGAAGCTGGAATTGCCAATATATCTTTTGCCATCCTTTGAAGTGTCGGATACTTACCTTCATTTGTCTTCCACCAAAGCAACAAATCGAGATCTATGTCCTTAGGCAAAAGTTTCTCTTTCAAGTAGTTATCCAACTCCGACCATATCACCCGAGTCATCATTCTCGCTAGCAAGTACTTCAATGTCAGATAGAAATTTT
The DNA here is from genome assembly GCA_954870635.1 of Arctium minus. Lineage (NCBI taxonomy): Eukaryota > Viridiplantae > Streptophyta > Magnoliopsida > Asterales > Asteraceae > Arctium > Arctium minus. The sequence goes on along the minus strand of OX941081.1, from coordinate 22,248,564 downwards.
TTGAATCTGCCACGATACTCAGTTGACAACCCCAAACTGAAAGAAGAACCAGAACCACCACCTATAGTTTAATGTGAAAATAAATCAAATATTAGCAATGTTTTATTTATCATATAAACAAAAAGTACAAACCAATATGATAATACCTTAATAGTAGTTTGTTGCACGTGAGTTGGTAGATTCATATTCTTTAAAGAAAGTTCGGACAAACCCCTCAAGAGTTTTAAACTCATTCTTTGCCTTTTCAGGTCCATATAAGGCATGCATAAGCAACTCTACAAATTTTAACTTGTATCGTGGATCTAAAACCGCCGCCATCCCCATGATCCCATGAATTACGGACCAATATTTATCAAGCTTGAAAATCATTTTATGCGCCATCAAACTAATCTCATCAATTGAAGACTTCGCCCATTCACGTATAGAAAAACTAATCTCACATATCAAAGGGAAAAAGACATTAGTTGTCGGATACTTGTTACCGGAAAACAAAAGAGTTACCTCATAGAATAGTTGTAGCCTGTCACATATCTCCTTTGCTAAGTCCCAATTTTGTAGGCAAACAAGTATATCTCGACTCTCTTTACTTTAATCGCTTGAAAACATCTCTATAAGGTATAGCGACACCAAGCATCAAAAAAGTAGAGTTCCATCGCGTCTTGCAATCAAGGGTCAATTTCTTTGTGTATTCCATTCCTAGCTTACGAGTTGCTTCCTCAAATCTTTGCTCCCTCTTTCCTGATGCAGACCAAAACGAAACACTATCTCTAATTCTTTCAATCCCCTCCTCGATAACAGATAAGCCATCTTGAACAATCAAATTGAGAATGTGCGCACAACAACGCATATGAAACAACGCGCCTCTCATCATGAGTGATCTCAGTGGAAGCTTGTCTAGTAACTTGCTAATAATTGCATCGTTTATGGTGCAATTATCAACGGTAAGAGTAGACAATTTTCTATCGAGATTCCAATCACATAAACTATCATAAAGCATTTCCGCTAGAACATCAACTGTATGTGGTGCAAACACATAAATAAACCTAATGATATAAGTGTAAAAAATACATTTAAACTAACTTTATGCGTTAATATAAGTGTAAATAATACATTTAAACTAATTATATTAGATTTGTACAATATTTATGTTATAACTCATGATTCGGCTTTGCAAGTTCCAAAACTCATCTACAAAGTGTGCAGTGATGGCCATAAACCCTTTTCTTTGATGGCTAGTTGTCCACATATCCGTAGTTATTGCTACCCTACTTGTGTTCCTCCCCAATAACTTCATTGTTTTTAGTCTTTCAAAGTCATAAATCTTTAAAATGTCGCTCTTGACGGTATTTCGATATGGAACCTTAAACAAAGGTTGAAGGCCTCCCAACAAACTTTCTAAAACCATGATGCTCCACCATTGTAAGAGGATACTCATGCACAATAATCATTTCCGCGAGATCTCTCCTTGAAGTGTCTGGATTAAATGTGTAGTTGGATAGATATGATGAACTACCGTCAACTTTCTTTTGTTCCTTAACCAAGATGCTTTGTCGTATATCTCTAATCGTTTGTCTTGGACAACGTTCAAAATGATCTAGTAGATGCTTTGTGCCGTTTTTGCTATTTGCTCCTAGTCTTTTCTGACAATAGTTGCATTCCGCCTTATCTTCACCATTCACTTTCAACTTTTTAAAATGGTTGCACGCGACAAATCTTTTCCTTTTACCACTGGGCTTTTCACCATCATCGAAAGCATCACCGGGGTTTGTTTCACATTGGATAGTAGAGTTAGATAGGGGTGGTTCATTAGAATATTTTACCCCTTGACTGCTTCCTAGAGGAGTAGTAGGAGTGTTTGACGTAGATTTATCAGCTTGTGATTCCATATGATCTGAAATGGAAAAAGCATATTACAATTAATAAAACATCCTATATGCAAAAATGTTTACCATAATTTCTATAACAATTAATAAGTTCATTATTAAATAAACAAGTATCTTGAAACCCAAACTTCCAAGATCTTTAACCTAACGTGAGTACAATGGCCAGTAACTTTATTTCTTTTATGTGGCCTACTTGATACAACATTTTACTTCCTCCCTCTCTTGGCAGTCTCCATGAAAGACCAAATGCGTACTGTATTTTTAAAAAACTATTTGCAGGTGAAGATGTTTTTCTTCTCAACTCTAGGATTGAGAACGAACAACATAAGATGATGATACAGATCTTTTAACTCCCACTTCCCCATGGACGATTTTACTAGGTTAATTAATTAAAATAAAAATTTTCTCAAGAATTTTATACTTGACATTCTGAAAGTTCTTGTTCCATTTTACACTTGTCATTGGTAAAATGGGGAATATACATTTAGTTTGACTTTAACGTGTTGTAATTCCTTCCTGGTTCCTTCGTCTTGGTTTTAGGGAAACCCTATTTATGATCCTTGTAATTCCTTCCTGCTCCCCTTCGTCTTGGTAAAATGGGGAATATACATTTGGTTTTAGGGAAACCCTATTTATGACACTTGTCATTGGTAAAATGGGGAATATACATTTTTAATCTGTTTCATTGCAATTTTATACACATATTGTTAGCCAAACCAATTTTGTGAATGCAGAAAGTAAAAAACCCCTCGTCTTTAAATTAGTTGTGCTTTTGGCTTTCTTTAGATATATAAGTAGTGAGCATTCTCTCCAAATTCTTTCTTTTTTCAGTAAGATTGAATAACATTCTTATATAAATACTTTCTCCAGGATAAAGCTATGGCAGAATTACTTTTTAATGTGTGTCCAAGTGTGTATGCAGTATGTATGTGTGTACGTGCACATACCCATTTTCTGAAAGTTCAGTGTTGTCAAACATTTACGAACTATCTGCAAGCCCACAGAAGTAGTGGCAGAATTGTTTAAAACCAACATAATTTCTAATAATTAAAGTTTTAAACACCAACTAACAAGGAAATGTGTTAAATGACTAGAAAATCAAAAAAATCAACTTGTTTAGGTTACAATGTTTAGGTTAATCAGAAACATGAAGCTCGTCGGAAACCTCGTTAAAGGCTGAAATCCGAAGCTTGTCGTGGAGACCTCGTTAAAGGTTGAGAGTGGAGATCGAGAGTGGAGAATACCTGCTCGTCGTCGGTCGTTGCCCGAGAGTGGAGATCGTCGACGACGGCAGAAACCTACAGATCGTCGGCGGAGCTCTCGTCGGTCGTCGCCTGAGAGTGGAGGCCGGACCGCCGGAGGGTGAAGTTGAAGTCTGAGATTGACGTTTGGAGGCGGCTGAGGGCCGACTCTGAGAGTTCAAATCAAAAAGAGTAAAAAACTTAAAAGTTAAAACCCTAAAAAACTAAACATATTTATATTAAATATTAATAATATATATATATATATATATATATATATATATCTGGGCGGGGATACCTTGCCCCGATACCGAACCCGAACCCGATAAAATCTCCGAAAATTTCCCCGTTACCCGACCCGAACTTAGCCGGGTTTCGGGTTTCCCCGTCGGGTTCGGGGTTTTCTGTCATCCCTAGTGCCTTTGTGTGTGACCTTAACTATGTTCAATTGGTCTATATCAAAGCATGTGCATGAACTTGTAATAATGTTCTAGTAGCATATGTATCCCAATGTGGAAGAGTCAACAGATCCTTGGATCTTACCACAAACTTCTCATTATGTGAGGTAAAACACACTCCTTTCCCACACACAAGTGCTAGGCAAGTCGACTATAAAACTACTTGTGAAACAAAGTCAATAAATCACAAATCAATGATTATAGGCTTGTTTCAAAAAGAGTCGAAGAACATACTTGTGAAACAAAGCAAGCCTACAAAACAACTTCATTAAAAGTCGGCAAACATACTTAGGGATGACAGAAAACCCCGAACCCGACGGGGAAACCCGAAACCCGGCTAAGTTCAGGTCGGGTCGGGTTAGACAATTTCGGATCGGGGTCGGGTAACGGGGAAAATTTCGGGGATTTTATCGGGTTCGGTATCGGGGCAAGGTATCCCCGCCCCGCCCCGATATATATATATTAATAAAAATAAAATTATATATATTATTAATATTTAATATAAATATGTTTAGTTTTTTAGGGTTTTAACTTTTAAGTTTTTTACTCTTTTTTATTTGAACTCTCAGAGTTAGCCCTCAGCCGCCTCGAAATTTCACTCTCAGACTTTAACTTCACCCTCCGGCGGTCCGGCCTCCACTCTCAAGCGACGACCGACGACGAGCAAGTATTCTCCACTCTCAACCTTTAACGAGGTCTCCACAACAAGCTTCGGATTTCAGCCTTTAACGAGGTTTCCGATGAGCTTCATGTTTCTGATTAACCTAAACATTGTAACCTAAACAAGTTGATTTTTTTGATTTTCTAGTCATTTAACACATTTCCTTGTTAGTTGGTGTTTAAAACTTTAATTATTAGAAATTATGTTGTTTTTAAACAATTCTGCCACTACTTCTGTGGGCTTGCAGATAGTTCGTAAATGTTTGACAACACTGAACTTTTAGAAAATGGGTATGTGCACGTACACACATACATATTGCATACACACTTGGACACACATTAAAAAGTAATTCTGCCATAGCTTTATCCTGGAGAAAGTATTTATATAAGAATGTTATTCAATCTTACTGAAAAAAGAAAGAATTTGGAGAGAATGCTCACTACTTATATATCTAAAGAAAGCCAAAATCAAAACTAATTTAAAGACAAGGGGTTTTTTTACTTTCAGCATTCACAGAATTGGTTTGGCTAACAATATGTGTATAAAATTGCAATGAAACAGATTAAAAATGAAGTAATTGCAGAAAGAAAACTGTTAAAAAGGATGGGCTTTGCCAAGGATCATAAATAGGGTTTCCCTAAAACCAAGACGAAGGGAAGCAGGAAGGAATTACAACACGTTAACGTCAAACTAAATGTATATTCCCCATTTTATCAATGACAAGTGTAAAATGGAACAAGAACTTTCAGAATGTCGAGTATAAAATTCTTGAGAAAAATTTAATTTTAATTAATTAACCCAGTAAAATCGTCCATGGGGAAGTGGGAGTTAAAAGATCTGTATCATCATCTTATGTTGTTCGTTCTCAATCCTAGAGTTGAGAAGAAAACATCTCCCCCTGCAAATAGTTTTTTAAAAATACAGTATGCATTTGATCTTTCATGGAGACTGCCAAGAGAGGGAGGAAGTAAAATGTTGTATCAAGTAGGCCACAGAAAAGAAATAAAGTTACTGGCCTTTGTACTCACGTTAGGTTAAAGATCTTGGAAGTTTGGGTTTCAAGATACTTTGTTTATTTAACAATGAACTTATTAATTGTTATAGAAATTATGGTAAACATTTTTGCATATAGGATGTTTTATTAATTGTAATATGCTTTTTCCATTTCAGGTCATATGGAATCACAAGCTGATAAATCTACGTCAAACACTCCTACTACTCCTCTAGGAAGCAGTCAAGGGGTAAAAGATTCTAATGAACCACCCCTATCTAACTCTACTATCCAATGTGAAACAAACCCCGGTGATGCTTTCGATGATGGTGAAAAGTCCGGTGGTAAAAGGAAAAGATTTGTCGCGTGCAACCATTTTAAAAAGTTGAAAGTGAATGGTGAAGATAAGGCGGAATGCAACTATTGTCAGAAAAGACTAGGAGCAAATAGCAAAAACGGCACAAAACATCTACTAGATCATTTTGAACGTTGTCCAAGACGAACGATTAGAGATATACGACAAAGCATCTTGGTTAAGGAGCAAAAGAAAGTTGACGGTAGTTCATCATATCTATCCAACTACACATTTAATCCAGACACTTCAAGGAGAGATCTCGCGGAAATGATTATTGTGCATGAGTATCCTCTTACAATGGTGGAGCATCATGGTTTTAGAAAGTTTGTCCTTCAACCTTTGTTTAAGGTTCCATGTCGAAATACTGTCAAAAGCGACATTTTAAAGATTTATGACTTTGAAAGGCTAAAAACAATGAAGTTATTGGGGAGGAACACAAGTAGGGTATAAATAACTACGGATATATGGACATCTACCCATCAAAGAAAAGGGTTTATGGCCATCACTGCACACTTTGTAGATGAGTTTTGGAACTTGCAAAGCCGAATCATGATGTATAACATAAATATTGTACAAGTCTAATATAATTGTAGTTTAAATGTATTATTTACACTTATATTAACGCATAAAGTTAGTTTAAATGTATTTTTTACACATATTTCAATAGGTTTATTTATGTGCCTGTACCACATACAACTGATGTTCTAGCGGGAAATGCTTTATGATAGTTTATGTGATTGGAATCTCGATAGAAAATTGTCTACTCTTACCGTTGATAACTGCACCACAAACGATGCAATTATTAGCAAGTTACTAGACAAGCTTCCACTGAGATCACTCATGATGAGATGCGCGTTGTTTCATATGCGTTGTTGTGCGCACATTCTCAATTTGATTGTTCAAGATGGCTTATCTGTTATCGAGGAGGGGATTGAAAGAATTAGAGATAGTGTTTCGTTTTGGTCTGCATCAGGAAAGAGGGAGCAAAGATTTGAGGAAGCAACTCGTAAGCTAGGAATGGAATACACAAAGAAATTGACCCTTGATTGCAAGACGCGATGGAACTCTACTTTTTTGATGCTTGGTGTCGCTATACCTTATAGAGATGTTTTCAAGCGATTAAAGTAAAGAGAGTCGAGATATACTTGTTTGCCTACAAACCTTGATTGGGACTTAGCAAAGGAGATATGTGACAGGCTACAACTATTCTATGAGGTAACTCTTTTGTTTTCCGGTAACAAGTATCCGACAGCTAATGTCTTTTTCCCTTTGATATGTGAGATTAGTTTTTCTATACGTGAATGGGCGAAGTCTTCAATTGATGATATTAGTTTGATGGCGCATAAAATGATTTTCAAGTTTGATAAATATTGGTTCGTAATTCATGGGATCATGGGGATGGCGGCGGTTTTAGATCCACGATACAAGTTAAAATTTGTAGAGTTGCTTATGCATGCCTTATATGGACCTGAAAAGGCAAAGAATGAGTTTAAAACTCTTGAGGGGTTTGTCTGAACTTTCTTTAAAGAATATGAATCTACCAACTCACGTGCAACAAGCTACTATGAAGGTATTATCATATTGGTTTGTACTTTTTGTTTATATGATAAATAAAACATTGCTAATATTTGATTTATTTTCACATTAAACTATAGGTGGTGGTTCTGGTTCTTCTTTCAGTTTGGGGTTGTCAACTGAGTATCATGGTGGATTCAAAAAATTTCTATCTGACATTGAAGTACTTGCTAGCAAGAATGATGACTCGGGTGATATGGCGGAGTTGGATAACTAATTGAAAGAGAAGCTTTTTCCTAAGGACATAGATCTCGATTTGTTGCTTTGGTGGAAGACAAATGGAGGTAAGTATCCGACACTTCAAAGGATGGCAACAGATATATTGGCAATTCCAGTTTCCACAGTTGCCTCAGAGTCCGCGTTTAGTACAAGTGGAAGATTAATAAGCCCTTATCGAAGTCGGCTTCACCCAAAAACTTTGGAGGCTTTAATGTGTGCTCAAAGTTGGTTGTTGAATGAGATTCGAGGTAACGCTATATTGTATCTTATATGTTATTTTTATTCATGAATAATATATTTGTGTTATTTGTTTTAAATAATATATTTGTTTTAATATAGAAACTTGTTCGGAAGAGACCGAGGCATATTGTCGCTCCATTGAATATGATGAGGACGTGGAAGAGGTAATAACATTTGTAAAAATACTATCTTGGTAACATTGCTCTTTTAATTTGGTTGATTTATTGATGGATTTCTTAATGTAGGGAGGTACTAAAGAAAGTGGCACGACGTCTTTGGATGAAGTATTATTTTGTTTGTGTCTTCGTCGGAACAAGTTTATGTTTGGTTGTGTTAAGTGTTAACAAACTTGATTTTGGATTGTGTTTGGACTCCAATTTGGATTGTGTTTGGAGCAACAATTTAAATTTAGATTTTTGGATTGTGTTTGGAGAAATAATTTTAATTTACATCGCATTTCGACATGATTTTCCATCCATTTTTATTCTTGGATTTTTTTTCCCAATGTTCGGATCGGGGATTCCCCATCAGGTCGGGGACGGGGCATAAAAAATCCCCGACGGGGAACAGTGCGGGGACGGGGATGCATTTCAGTTTCGGGGACGGCAAACCCGCCCCGTTGCCATTCCTAAAAGGCACTCTTAAATTGAAAGACTATCTTTTCTACCAGGGCTCTGTATCTTAGATTCGAGAAAGGGATGGTAGGGTATTGTTAGGACTGAAAGTCCTGTGTGTTGAAAGTTGTATAAAACATTTATAAGGGGTCAAATTGTAATTAATTGATAGTTAAGTTGTTAATGGGCCTAAACAACTTCCAGAGAGAAGCGAACGAGGTCTTCGCCCACCGCGACCATCCTCCAGGAGTGCGAGACAACCGGACCGCTAAACAGTTCCTCGAGGGTAACCCAAGGGGAAAGTGGGCTTGTGATTGTGGGAAAAGCAAAGGCAGCCACAGGGGGATAAGAATAAGTGGGCTTAGTATAAAACTTCTGGAGAAGACTGGTAAATAGCGCAATACTTCTTCGTGAATCTCCGCTATTTGAATATGGAACAAAGCCCATGAGGCCTTATATGGCTCATATATATAAGTTTTCTTAACCTAGTTTTAGAAAAGAGAAGAGATTATTCAGTAAGTCTCATTCATTATCATTCTAGTCAATAGGTTTACTTTTGCTTATCAGATATTCTCTCTGTAAACCTAAACCTTTCTTGAATATTAATCATATGACTAGAAGTTGTGGCATGTTTATTGTTCTTCATTGATATTACTGTTCGTGATTGCACTGTAACTGGGATCTACAATTGGTATCAGAGCGAAGAGACAAAAGTTTTTGATCCAATAAGGTTTGTCTAAAACCCTTTAATCGCTTATTTGATTATATTATGTGTTTACATGAATATCTGAGATCATCGATTTCTGCAAAATTAAAGTTTGTTGCTTTTTGAGTTAATTGATTTCTGCATATTTCGATTGCTAAGTTCGGCCATAATTTTCCTGGGTTGTCATCTGTGGTTGTCATCTGTGGAGTCGATTAATTGGGTTTACACTGGTTGATTTATGGATTACTTTCTGGTCTGATCAAAATCTGGAATTAATTGATTGAGTCGATCTTGATATTCTGTCGATTTTCAGTATCGATTTTTTTTAGTTCGGTCCATCAATTGGGATCAATTCGGTCGATCGGATTAATTGGATTTCTTATTGATTTTCTGATTGAAAATTTTTTCTGGAAAAACAAGTGAGTCTGGTCGAATTTTTGTTGAGTAAGGTGCTTAAGTTCAGTCGATTACCTTCACAGTCTATTAACTTGATTGATCGATTTATGGGTTCCATGTGCTTATCGTTCTTCAGAAAATCATCAAATCCGAGTTAAAGTTATTCAAAATTGGTGTGATTTAGGAATTGATTGGTTTGTTTAATCTGTTAATCGTAATTATCTGTTATCGATTTGATCTGGTTAAACTGCTTATTCGAAAAGAAAAGTGTTATCTGTTATCGACCGGACCATCGACCGATCCCTTGACCGGACCTCAGCGACCGGACCCTTTGTTGACCGGACTCTGGACCGGTGCCTTGCGATCGGTTCCTTGTTGACCGGTGCGGTGCGACCGGTTCCTTCTTGACCGGTGCCTTACGACCGGTTCCTTGTCCGACCGGGTTCTTGCTCGACCGGGTCCTTTCCCTTTTTATTTATTATTTTTGGATCATTTTGTTTGTCTCACGATCGCTACAGTGCATTTTAAGATTTAAAGAGTTAAGATGAATTCGAGAGACGCTCTAGCCATTGGTTCAGATCAAAAACCCCCGGTGCTCTATCGGGGAGAATATCCACAATGGCATGATCGCTTCATGAAGGCACCATTGTTGTTCAGTGGAAAGTTAATTTTTTGACTTTTGTGGATGAACATGAGTTGGGTTACTATATCAGATTATCATTGACTGAAGGAGAGATGCAATCCCAAATTCCAACAGAAGCTTCTTCTGAGGAACAGGAGAAAAGACAGAGGGCTAATAATATAGCTCGAAATTTTATGACAAATAGTATTTCTTGTGAACTTTTTCGTGACATTTTTTGTGAAATTTATGGTCAAATAAATACTTACAAAATGACAGGAAAAGAGTTATGGGATTGTACTGAATGGTTGATGTTAGGGCCAAAGGTTTTATTAAAAGGAAGAGAATTGGAAGCTGAGAACTCTGAGCTAAAAGGAAAGATTTCTAATTTGGAAGCTAAAACTCAGCAAACAGTCTCTGTTGAAAGATATGAGGAAAAGATCTCTGATCTGAAAGATGCAAATGTTGATCTTCAAAAGCGAATATCTGATTTGGAGCAACAACTTGCTAAACACAAATCTGATTTTGAGACTAAAAAGAAATCATTTGCACATAAATTCTCAGAACTGTCTAAGAAGAGTTGTGAAGAGAAGCAGATAGTTGAGCTTAAATGTATCAAGCTTTCTCAACAAATTTCTAATTTTGAGAAAGTGATTATCTTAGAAAGAGAAAAGTTTGTCAAGGAAAAGAAGGCCATTGAACAAAAGAATGTTGAATTCTTTAAGGAAATATCTGGTCAAAGAAAGGATGCTGAGAAGGGATTTGAAGAAGAAAGAAGCATGTTTGAGGTTGAGATTAGAAAGCCGACTGTCAAGTTATCTGAACTATATGAAAGTGCACTGAAAGAGAAGAAAACGAAGTCTGAATGCGAGATGAAGATTGACCTTCTCATCAAAGAAAGAGACAACTTTGCTTCAAAGATCAAAGAGCTTGAAAAGACAACCTCAAGTTCAATTCAGAAAACTGTTTCTTCAAAAAGGTCAGTTAAATCTTCTGATCAGATTCGTAGTACTAACATTTTCTATGATAGAAATATAGATGGTTCAGGTACACATCTAAGAAGAAGGAGATACAAAGAAGAAGAATTGGTCTGGAGAAAGAAACCAGTTGAAGATAAGAAGAAAGATGAAAAGAAAGACGAGCTGAAAGGTAAAAAGTCATGTGTACATGCATTTAATGTCAAGAAGAACAATGCGTGTAAAGGTAAACCTGATCACATCTACTCAAGAGATCAATTAGTCAGGTTATCAGGTAAGAAAAATTATTGTTCTTATTGTCGTACACATGATCATGTTCACAAAACTAGTGATCATTACTGGTATGGTTCTTATTCTGTTACTCCCATTCGAACTGCAACTAACATTCATGGACCCAAATACCAGTGGGTACCAAAGTCTAAAGTTGATTCTGTGTTGCAGGCACCTACTGTCAAGGGGAGTAGGAGAACAAAGGCTTCTAAGTAAATCAGCTTAGAACCCGTACTTCAACGGAGTTTGACTTCTAGACAAAACAGTCTAGGACTCGTACCTCAAAGAACTATGGCTTTTGAACAAAACAGTTCAAAACCCGGACTTAAGTGTCAAGATTATGGTTTCTGATTATAACAGATCAGGACCCGTTCTCCAGTGTTCAGATAAGGATATCTTGTAAATATCCAGGGGGAGCTTATCTGACCTAAATCATTTTATCATGATTTGAGGGGGATCTTAAAGGTAAATATCTTCTGATCTAGATCTCTGATTGTTTGAAAGAATAACAACTTTCTAACATGAAAAACGTTTTCTGAAATGTTCAAACCACTTCTGGTTCTCAAAAGATTTTATAAATTTAGAAGTGTGATTTTAAATGTTTTTCAATTTTTGAGCATTAAAATTTAACTGACCGTGTGTTTCCAAAGATAAATACTTGTGTATTATCTTTTCAATATACTGTCAAGTATTCATATACATCGGTTCAGTATTTCATTTGAAATTGTTATTACCATGTCTCATAACGAACCAATTTTTCGATGGTAATACTCCCGTTTGCTTTCAAATATTGTTGAGCATCAACCATCATTTCCAAATTCGTGCTTTCATTGCTAAATTGTTTATATTTGTTCATATAAACAAAATATCCAGTTCTTTGATACCCTAACCATTTTATTTGATCTGATTGATACATTGTCAGATTCTCAAAACAATTCTCTTGATTTCATTTCATCCATTCAATATCTTTGTTTTGTGAAATCTTCAAAGTTCAATTGCTCAAATATCATGAGCATACATTTTGACAATGTTATCATACATTTTGTAGTTAACTGTTCAGTTAAACTGTTGAGCAACCATTCTTTTTAGGACTTACATGAGATTTGTGTGAGAACTTAAACAAAACTTCCATGGATTCACGTTAACCAGTGTTTCCTACCCCGGAAGTTATCCTTGAATGATTGAGGGGTGAGGGGTCTTAAATCAAAGAGTGGGGGAGATAACTCATCCGGTTGAGTTTTTCTCATTGTGCTGAGCGGTAAAATGTAAATGAGAGTTTGGTTAGAAGTGAGCTTTAATGACAAAAAGAAAGAGGGTGTGAGAACAGAGTTAAAAGAATATGAAAACTCTGCACCAAACACTTTCTGAGTCGGGCAGCCACATTTACTAATTGGTTCACATTCTTTGGTGACCATCATTGAAACAGGCAGTGAGCCCATGCCAACTATTGTTTTTACCCCACCAACCACTCGTTTCTTTCTTTACAAAGAAATGTTTCATTTTCTTTGGGGACGCAACATATCTGCTATCTAGTCTTCAATCGGAAGATTTAGATATTGAAAAAGAAGGAAATTTGCCCCACCTTCGCACCTCTTTCATGCACATTGAATCCGTGTAATATCTGTTGTTGTCTCAACAATTTACACATTTTTGAGCCTGAGAAAGCTAAGTAGCTTCAATCATTCTACACTTGCACGTACACACAAGGAATGAGTTTTCTTGTCATAACATTCATAGAAAATTCCTTCGTGGTTTTTCGATGATTGAATGGAAGCCCTGGGGAGTGAATATCACAAAAGCTCCTTTCCAAAGTACATCCGTTGTACAAAGTGGCACTGTGCTAATTACAGACATACTAACTGTATCATTTGTTGATTCAGGTTTACAATTCCTATTATATCTGAATTTGAAAAGATTCGGATATATACATTTCATGAATTGACAGATACTCAGATCAAAGGGCGGAGAATGTCAAATTATCATAAAGGGGAGATTGTTAGTTCATCACAAAGGAGGAGATCAAAGAATGTGTTGAAATTGAAGAGTTTTGATGATCATGATGTTCACAATCATCAAAAAGGGGGAGAGATTTACAAAGTTCAATTTCAAAGTCAAATCTTAAATCTGAGGTTGAAAAGCCTTTGGATTCAAAGATTACAGCTGAGCAGAAAAGATTTTATTGGTTCTTCTATCCCGTATCATGTGGTGTCTGCTACAAGTTTGTTCCTCCTACGAGTTGATTGAAACAAGTTCTTAAGCTGAAAGTTTATTCAGCTTTAGGGAAAGAAGATCAAACCTGAAGATTTAAAGAAGATCAATGCCTAAAGATATCAAGAAGATACATGTCTTATTCAACTTTAGGGGGAGATTGTTAGGACTGAAAGTCCTGTGTGTTGAAAGTTGTATAAAACATTTATAAGAGGTCAAATTGTAATTAATTGATAGTTAAGTTGTTAATGGGCCTAAAGCCCATGAGGCCTTATACGGCTCATATATATAAGTTTTCTTAACCTAGTTTTAGAAAAGAGAAGAGATTATTCAGTAAGTCTCATTCATTATCATTCTAGTCAATAGGTTTACTTTTGCTTATCAGATATTCTCTCTGTAAACCTAAATCTTTCTTGAATATTAATCATATGACTAGAAGTTGTGGCATGTTTATTGTTCTTCATTGATATTATTGTTCGTATTGCACTGTAACTGGGATCTACAGGTATTCGTGTTGCGACTTTGTGGGGACAAAGGCAGAGAAAGCATTGATGGGACTATATAGATTAAAAGAATGGCCTAAGGTGGTTCAAGGTGAGATGCCTTTCTAAATTTATAGGATTAGAAAATAGGGGTCTTTTCGTTAAAATTAACGATAGGTGATTTAATGGTTAGAAGGTTACTGTGCTTGAAGAGGTTTCTCTTCTCAGAGTGTTCAATTGCTTCCCACATTTGCAAATATGCAAGAAAATGGATTATTGTTGCAAAAAAATGAAGCCTTCTTAAACATGACATGTAGTTCACTAATTCTGCATTTATATGTCAGACTTTATTGCATCATGTGAAAATTAAGAACTTTCCTTTTTGGGTGTCCTATAAAATTTGCTACATTTTTCTTATTTGATGTTATCGATTATCGTCTTTACAAATAAATTGATAAAATTGATTTGGGTCTACAAGATTTCTTTATTTAAAAGGTATTATACATCCTTGGCAGACAGTCAAACATTTTGCTTCAATAATGTGAGAAGTAGACATTGCATTTTTGGCTGGATTACCTTGTACAATAAATTCCAAGTTATAGTTACCTATTTGCCTTTAATCATTTTTTTAAACAAATTGATGTTCTTGGTTTGGTCCTACAAGATTTCATTATTTGTCTTCATTGAAATGTTCTTATGCATGTAGTCGATTATTGTGATTTGTTTCAATGTTTGTTTTTGTTTTTTCGTACCAATATAGGTTGGAGATAGGTGTTAAGTTGAACCATGGTAAAAAAAGTGGTGGTGTGAAATTTTTGTGGGCAGTGCAGAAACACTTGGACTTGGCTTCTGGGATCTGAGGACAAAAAATTTGACATCCCGTCGCATTGCAAGGGTATACAACTAATTCATAATTTAATAGGATTAAATTATTAATTAGATTAACCGTGCATCTAACTTTGATTAGACACAAAGATGAAAGGTGAAAGTTGTCAATGATTGAAACTTATTCCCTTTAGATAAATATGGAAGATATATGCATTTATTTATCACGCATGGAAGAGATCATATGGAATTCCTTTTTTTTCCGCTATGACTAGACTAATCCGTTGGCAAATTATGATTGTAAAACATCATTCCTGATTAAACCTCAGTGGCCACAATTGTTGTGTACGCCTGGATTCGAACCCTGGGTAGATGGGATATTCCACCACATCTCTCAGGGCCTTAACCAGTACGCTACAACCTTTGTGGTTAGGAATTCTTCATAGCATATAAATATGTTAATCTGATGCTATTGAGCTTAAGCTTTTGGTAAAACCCTATTGCTACATATTTAGGGTCGTCTCCTCCCTCTCATTGTGTCTAGCAACGCAAAAGGGTAAATGACAACTCCTACCTTGTTCTTGTGAATAAGAAGGTGATTTGATTACCTTGTGTGGATGCAATGGAGGTAGTAGTCTAAAGATTGTTGTTTGATTCAAAAACGACACCAAAGGTTGTTGTCCGTTAAAGGTAAAATTCAGAACACCCATTTTACCCTGTTTTGTAAGGATTCTTATTAAGTTGTGGTTTTATTTTCGCTGTATGTACCACTCCCATAGTCCAACATGACTTACTCATTCACAATGTATTTTTTTATAAGTGAGTTAATATCTAAGTGAGTTAATATCGGTTAAACCATATAACTGATATTCTTTTTTAGGAATAGCTGCCTTAGGGGGCGTTTACTAAACGCTTACCCGGGTAAATGCTTACCCGGGTAAGCGCTTACCAAGCTTACGAAGTTATATTGCATTAACTGATGAATATGGCAATGGCCAATAACCTTACCCGGTAAGAGTAAAAGCAATGGTCGAGAGTCTTACGCGGTAAGTGAGGGCAATGGCTCTTTATTATGATATAAGGGCATTTGTTGTATGTTTGTTTATGTGGTTCAGTTTCTAAGTTGTTCAGTTTCCCCTAGGTTGTTCTGTTTCCCTGGTTCATTTCTTATTCCTAGTTAGGTCTACTTCTCTTTGTATAAATAGGGGCTGGTGGTTTAGAAATTGAATGTACATAAATTATCCCCTTTCTCTATCTAAAATGGTATCAGAGCGCATCCCTGCGCCTAGGGTTTTTTCCTAGGGTTTTCTTCGTCATTTTTGTTTCTGTTATTTCATCCTTTAGTTTCTGGTTAGTTGTGATTCTTCAATCTCTTCAATCATGGCTGAAAGCGGGTCTTCAAAATCATCGATGCCGACACCAGTTGCTGCAATTGATGATCGATTACATCCGTATTTTCTTCACCATTCTGATAACCCTGGAATCGTGTTAGTTTCTCAAGTCTTGACAGGATAAAACTATTCTTCCTGGAATAGAGCAATGAAGATCGCTTTGGATGCGAAAAACAAAATAGGATTTGTCGATGGTACTCTGACCAAACCAAACGATACAGATCCTGCGCTGCTAAGTGCTTGGATGAGGAACAATAGTATCGTAATGTCTTGGATCTTGAATTCTGTATCGAAGGAGATATTTGCAAGTGTTATGTTTGCTGAAACTGCCTATGATATATGGACTGACCTAAGTGATCGGTTCAAGCAAAGCAATAGACCGAAAATCTTCAAAATTAGAAGAGATGTCATGATGCTTGCTCAAGAACAAGAATCTGTTGTTGTCTATTTCACGAAGTTGAAATCTCTCTGGGAAGAATTAGCAAACTTTCGTCCTCACTGTTCGTGTGGTAAGTGTGAATGTGGAGGAGTTAAAGAAATAGAAAAATACTTCCAAATGGAACATGTTTTGAATTTTCTGATGGGATTAAACGAGTCTTTTGCTCAGATACAAGGCCAAATATTGTTGATGGAGCCTTTGCCTCCAATTAATCGCGCTTTCTCGTTGATTGTTCAAGAGGAACAACAAAGAAGTATAACTTCAATCGATCAACATCCAACAACGGCTTTCAGTGCGAAAGTCAATTTTAAGAAGCCTCAATCCAATGTTAATTCGCATGTTAGGACAAGTGGCCGAGATCGACCTTATTGCTCTCATTGCAAGATGCAGGGGCATATTATGGAACGATGTTATAGATTACATGGCTTTCCAATTGGATATAAGCCAAAACCGAGGTTTAATTACGGTGACTCAAGTAATAACACTTCCGGAGGTGAGTTGAACTCATTGATTAAAGGTTTGTCTTCGCTTCAGCGTGAACAGTTGATGAAAGTGATATCCAGTCAACCAAACTCAGTGAATAATGCCACCGTTGAAGACGGTGAAGCAGTGAATGAGGCAACGGTAACAACAGGTATTTGTTACTCTTTATCTCTCTCTTTACAAAGAACTTCTTCACAGGTATGGATTGTCGATTCTGGAGCTTCACGCCATATTTTCCATGAATTTAAAAAATTCATAAACACGAAGAAAACACGTGGAATCATGGTAACGTTACCGAACAATACCACTCTTCCTGTTAATACTGCTGGTGATATAGTCATACAGGGAGTTATCACACTTCGTGATGTACTTTATGTACCTGATTTCAAACTGAATCTTTTATCAGTTAGTGCTCTTACAGCGGATAAGAGTCTCATGGTGACATTTCTATATGATCATGCCTTGATTCAGGAGGTGAGCACTAAGAAAACGATTGGAATTGCTGAAGGAAGTCAAGGACTATATGTGTTGGAATCTCAGAATGAATCAACAGATGCTGATAATCATTCAAGAAAATGTTCGGTGAACACTACTGGTGTTAGTAAAGTATCACTTGATCTCTGGCATAGACGGTTTGGTCATCCAGATAATAAGCGTTTAGTAGCAATAAAGTCTCTTTTAAATACAAGGGATAGTTTAGTTAAGGCAAACAATGATTGTTTAGTTTGTCCTTTAGCTAAACAAAAACAATTGTCTTTCAATTCCATGGGTAATAGAACTGAAAATCCTTTCGATTTGGTTCACTGTGATGTTTGGGGACCATACTACATTCCTACTCATAAAGGGCATCGCTACTTTATGACAATTGTGGACGATTATAGCAGATTTACTTGGGTATATTTGCTCAAGACCAAGGCAGAGGTTATCACCATTTTTCCACAATTTTATAATATGGTGTTAACGCAATTTGAAAAGAAGATTAAATCATTTCGTTCGGATAATGCCAAAGAACTCAATTTTGAGAATTTCTTTAAGGAAAAAGGCATAATTCATCAAAGGTCTTGTGTAGGACGGCCTCAACAAAACTCTGTTGTTGAACGCAAACATCAACATCTCCTCAATGTAGCTCGGGCCTTGATGTTTCAAGCTAAGATCCCTGTTATGTTATGTTCTGGTCTGAATGCATTCTAACTACAGTTCACTTGATCAATCGAAGACCATCTGTTCTGTTTGGTGATCAATCAGCGTATCAAAAGTTGTACGGTAAACTCCCGGATTTTTCTTTATTTCGTACATTCGGATGCTTGGCGTTTGCTTCCACCTCTCCGAAGTCCAGACATAAATTTGAACCACGGGCGAAGCCATGCGTTTTTATGGGATATCCAATCGGTATGAAGGCATATCTTTTATACGATATTGCTACACAACAATTTTTAATATCTCGAGATGTCGTGTTCCATGAAGAAGTTTATCCGTTTGCAACTTGGTCTCAATCATATGAACGTTGTTCAAACCCGTTTCAATCTATCGTACTTCCTGCCCCGGTTGATGACGGTACATTTTATCGATCTGATTCTCTTCATTCTCACGAACAGGTAACTACAATTAATGAAGGTGCACATACTTCATCTCAACAATCTCAGACTCAACCATTAGTTGAGACGTCCTCACCTGTTCATTCTCAACCTCAAGAACAGGTAACTACAATTAATGAAGGCGCACAACCTTCATCTCAACAATCTCAGACTCAACCATCAGTTGAGACGTCATCACCTGTTCATTCTCAAACGGTACGAAGGTCATCCCGACCTCGTCAAAAGCCATCATATCTCCAACACTATCATTGTAATTCTGTTCAAGATAAGCCCAAGAGTATCAATATACGCTATCCTCTAGAGAACTACTTGAAATATGATGCCTTATCTGATTCTTACAAGGCTTTTGTCATGGCTGTTTCTGCCAATTCTGAACCCAAAACCTATGCTCAAGATGCTCAACATTCTAAATGGGTTGATGCCATGAAGGATGAACTCAATGCTATGGAAGTTAATGGTACTTGGACTGTTGTTCCTTTGCCTAATGACAAACACTCGGTTGGATGTCGTTGGGTCTACAAGCTGAAGTACGGTCCCAATGGTAATGTTGAGAGATACAAGGCTCGATTGGTTGCAAAAGGGTTTCATCAACAAGAAGGATTTGATTTTGTTGATACACTCTCTCCAGTTGCAAAGATTTTGACGGTTAAGACGCTTCTGGCTCTTGCATCAATTCGGTCGTGGCCCCTTATTCAACTTGATGTTAATAATGTGTTTCTTAATGGTGATTTATATGAAGAAGTTTATATGGATTTACCATTGGGATATCAGGTCAAGGGGGAGTTTCCGAAAGGTAATAAACTGGTTTGTAAACTCCATAAGTCTATCTACGGACTTAAGCAGGCTTCTAGACAATGGAACACCAAATTCTGTGAATTTATGTTCTCTGCTGGATTCAAACAATCTAAGGCAGATTATTCCCTTTTCTATAAGGGTAGCGACAAGTCTTATGTTGCTTTGTTGCTGTATGTGGATGATATAATCATCACGGGTGCTTCTAACTCGGCTATCATGGATATTAAAGAGAAATTGAGTTTTGCTTTTCAACTAAAAGACCTTGGTTCATTGAAGTATTTCTTGGGTCTTGAGATAGCTCGATCAACAGAAGGAATTTGCATATCTCAAAGGCACTATGTTTTGCAAATTCTGGAAGATACGGGTCTATTGGGAGCAAAGCCAACCAACACTCCTATGGATCCTAGTGTTACCCTCAATGAAGAAGATGGTGAACCTTTATCCGATCCTGCCCAGTATCGGAGGCTGATTGGGCGTTTATTATACCTCAATATCACGAGATCGGACATTTCGTTTGCTTTACAAAAGTTATCGCAGTTTATGTCTGAGCCTTGAATGCCTCACTGGCATGCTGCGTGTCATTTGGTTAAGTACTTAAAGCAACAACCTGGTCGTGGTTTGTTCTTTTCTGCAAAATCTGAGTGTCTGTTGCAAGCTTATATTGATTCTGACTGGGGAAAATGCACGGACACTCGCAGATCGGTGACTGGTTTCTGTATCTTTTTGGGCAATTCATTAATTTCTTGGAAGTCTAAGAAACAATCTATTGTTTCAAGATCGTCAACTGAGGCCGAATACAGGGCTATGGCCACCACTACTTGTGAATTGGTTTGGTTACGACACTTGTTGAGGGATTTGGATGTTAATCATTCCACATCGATTCCATTATTTTGTGATAACAAATCTGCTCGTCAAATTGCTACTAATCCTTCATTTCACGAGCGTACCAAGCATATAGATATCGATTGCCATTTTGTAAGAGAAAAAGTCGTTGACAAGCTCATTAGGTTAATGCCTATTCAGTCAACTTATCAATTGGCTGATATTTTCACCAAGTCTTTGCCTTCATCCAAGTTACAACCTTTTTTGTCCAAGATGGCACTCAAAAATATCTATTCTTAGTGCTCATCTTGAGGGGGAGTATTATGATATAAGGGCATTTGTTGTATGATTGTTTATGTGGTTCAGTTTCTAAACTGTTCAGTTTCCCCTAGGTTGTTCTGTTTCCCCTGGTTCATTTCTTATTCCTAGTTAGGTCTACTTCTCTTTGTATAAATAGGGGCTGGTTGTTTAGAAATTGAATGTACAGAAATTATCCCCTTTCTCTATCTAAAACTCTTACCCGGATAGCTCTTACCGGGTAAGTTTTTACCTACGATATCGTTTTAATGGACTAAAATCTTACCCGATAAGGTGAGTCATAGCATTGAATTTAATCGGTAAGTGTTTACCGGGTAAGTGTTTACCGGGTAAGTGTTTGGGTAAACAACCCCTTAATAACCAGTAGTGGTTGCTTTGCCTTTATGTTGAGTTACCATCACTCCTCTCCATTCAGTTGACTTGGTTAGTCATAAAACAAACCATTAAGCTTCTAACATCGCAAAAATATAAAAGAAAAGCACAGACATATATTATTCTAACTAGTTGTATGCCCGTGTAATGCGACATGGTATAACTTTTTCTTTGTATATCATAAATAAAAAATAAAATGTTGCTAATGAGAAAAGAAAATCCTATACTTATTTTTGAAAAAAATAAATAAATTATTATCATTTGTAATTAAACACAATTGTACATGCTTAATAATTATAATAAAAGAACATTGTGATAATAAGTAGATGATTATGGTGCCGTTTGTTTTTTAAGACATCTAAAGTCTGAAGTCTTATTTTAGTTATGATTAATAAGAGGTGGTATGTAAAAATGTCTGAATGATTCAGACTTAAGAGCCATTAAGAGTTTTTTTTTTTAAAACAAACAACCCCTATTAATCATTTAAAACTTTTTTATACACCACGCTGTGTGAACTGTGTCAAAAATGATAAGTTTCATTAATACATGTGTATTGCCATGCGACCTTTAAAGAATTGTATCAGATAATGAGTGAAATTTTGAAAAGTTAGATAAGATTTATAAAATTCTAAAATGAGATTACCCCATGAAACTATATTAGTTGTTTACAGTAGAAGTGACATTCGATAAAATAATTTGACGTGGGAAATTACTTAAAAGTGGGATCAAATAATCTGAAGGGAAATAAGAGAATCACTACAAAAAAAAGGCTTATCACCGACCGATGAATCCGTCGGTGATCCGTCGGTAAAATGGAAATCCGTCGGTGATCCGTCGGTAAATAACTGTCGGTAAAGAGGTGGTCGGCGTTCAAATTACCGACGGATCACCGACGGTTATGTTTTCCGAGGGATCTCCGACGGCAAGGATATTTCCGACGGATCACTGACGGTCTTCCTTTAGCGACGAATTACCGACGGATTATTAGCGACGGATTTTCGACGGATATTTATTAAATAAAAATTAAATTAAAAAAAACTTTCCGACGGATTACCGACGGATAATCCGTCGGTAATTTAATTTTTTTTTAAATAATTAGAAATTAAAATTTTCCAGTTTTTTATCCCATACAAAACCTGCCAATTTTTAAATATTACTAATTCTTAAAGTGTACAAAATATCTATAAATACATAAACATAATTCTACGGAGGGGGAAAGGGGTGCTGATTGTTAAACTTGATCATGAACGCGTCAAACTATGCCATTCGTTCCTGCATCTGTCTCTTCTCTGCTTCATCTCTATCCAATCGCTCCTGCATCAGGATCCTCTCTGCTTCCTCTCTCTGTAGTCGCTCCTGCAATTGGATCCTCTGTGTTTCCTCTCTCTCTAACCTCTGCCTCAACTCCTCCAACTGAAATTCAACATTTGACAAACATATATAGAACAATGTCAGACAACATTTAACAAACATATGATTAACAATGTTAAACAGCATTTAACAAGCATACCTTCTCATCGCGACGGCCGCGCGTGCTCCCGCTCGAACTGGCACCTGAATCACCGGTCATAGCATAATAGGGATCCTGACTGGTCCCCCATCCAAAAAGACGGCCCTTACGCCGTCCTCCGACACTACGCTCCCACAACTCGGCGTCATTGGGAGGTACAGTGCCGGGAGGTAAGTCCGGGTACTCCTCATCCCTATTCCGATGGTAGGCATCCTACAGTTTACCAAATTAGACATTGTCAAATCAACTAACCTATAGAAAATTCGGCAGCATTTCAACTGTGATTTGAACATATATCCATGACCTGCTTTTATGAAAACAATCCTATCGTTTGCCCAACAATTGGCAGCCCAAACTAAGTTTGCTATAATTTCTATCTATCTTATAAAACAAACAAATATCTAGTCATGTATAATTGAACTTACCATCATATGAGCCGCCTTTGGATAAACGTAGATCGGAGGATCCGTGGTCGGACCAGTCGCACCCGGAACAAGCTTCCTGTTGGTGCAGTGTGTAGCCTCCCAAACCTCATCGCTGGTAGGCTCACGGCCTCATGCATCTCTCTATAATACACAACTTAAATTGTTAGTAGGTAATAAAATCATGTATATATTACATATATTCATCAATTATATACATTTAGTCTAGTGTATGATAAATTACCAAGCGGTCCCGATGCATAGGGATACTAATAGATCCAGTACAGTGCCTGGATGTCATCCCCTCATACTGGCCCGATTGGCTGTATTGGCCGAAACTACACGTCGGAACGTGTCGGTGTTCCATACCTGTTAAAAAGAAGACATAAATCAATATAAATCCTAGTACAACCAGATACAAGTATTCAAAACAAAACAAACCTGCTCAATCATATGGACCCAAAACTCACTTCGGATCCACTCTGGAGGGTGTGGCGCAAGAATCCTGTAGTCATGTCCGTCGAACTGGACACCATCAATGGCTAAAGACCTTTCCTCGACGAAGACACGTGCATCTCTCATCATGTCGGAGTACCTATTATGTAGGTGACGCCAATATGCAGCTAATACATCGGCGTCCATCTCAGGAGGCCAACTATAATACAACTGCAAACACATTGTTTGGATTAAGTAAAAATAAATCCACTCAATAAGTTAAATAGAGTAAAATACCTACCCGAAATCGATCCAGCAACCGTGGATAGTGCTCATTAGGGACATCCCTAAAATGAGCCCAAGGACCATCAAACATGGACTTAAAGACGACAATGGCCCTCCGGACTGCCGACTTGTCCTTAAACCTTCACAATTGTAAAATATACAACATAAAAAACATTAGAATCGGTTTATTATGTACTAGAATAAATAATAGATCACATATACTTACCTGCCCGCATCAGACAACAAAAGTGGTGGTCGGTGACTAGGCTGGGGCGTCTGTGATGCCACATTCGGGCCTCTAACCCTCGAGCCCGTCCCATAGTGGCTCGTCAGCAGCTTGTAACATGTCATAAAATCCTTGGGCAGAAGGATTAGGGGTTTCTTCTTCCCATGTCATCCCATCATGTATCATGTGATCGTTCACCATTTCAACATAACCTTCATTATGATCTACTACCGGAGTAGAAGATTGACCCACGTCTTGATGCCCTTCATTATGGTAATAAGTTTCACCATGTGCCCACCATGTGGTATAATCAGGCATGAAACCGTGCTTCATCAAATGCAGCCTCACGTCAGTCCTTTCTTTATAGCGTAAGTTTTGACACTTCTTACAAGGGCATCTAATACGAAGCACTCTCCCATCACGTGTAGGTTTCCTTTCAACAGCCCTTTCATCGGCATAGGCATAGTCCAAAAAACTGTCCATTGCAACAATATAGTCGACGCTAAGAAACCCCCGACTGTCGTTCTTTCTATACATCCATCCTCTATCTGTCGACATATTCAACCACTACAACGAAGAAATAAGTAGTTAATCGACATAATCAAGATAGAGGTGGTGTAATGGTTTGACTATTGAAAAGTCACACCGTAGGTTTAGATGAGTTGTGGATGACTTTAAAACCCTACGTGTAATGGTTTGACTATTGGAAAGTCAAACCGTATGTTACAATAACAGAAAGGTGTTTTGGAAAGTTTAAAAACCCTACGTGTAATGGTTTGACTATTTAAAAGTCAAACCGTAGGTGTCAATGAAGTTAGAAGTCTAATGAACACTACATGTAATGGTTTGCCTTCTTGAAAGTCAAACCATAGGTTTAGAGGAGTTTTGGATGACTCTAAAACTCTAAGTGTAATGGTTTGACTATTGGAAAGTCAAACCGTAGGTTACAATCACAGAAAGGTGTTTTGGAAAGTTTAAAAACCCTACGTGTAATGGTTTGACTATTTAAAAGTCAAATCGTATGTGTCAACGAAGTTAAAAGTCTATTGAACACTACATGTAATGGTTTGTCTCCTTGAAAGTCAAACCATAGGTTTAGAGGAGTTTTGGATGACTCTAAAACTCTAAATGTAATTGTTTGACTATTGGAAAGTCAAACATATGTTTTTTAAAATTTCGGCGGCATAACGGCTATAAAATGAATATTTCCATATATCAACCTAATGTTTGCCCAACAATTGGCAACCCAACTAAAATAAATAAATAAAATCAAGTATAATCAAATCCTAAATCATACCAAATGTCTCCATTTATCAACCTAATGTTTGCCCAACAATTGGCAACCCAACTAAAATAAATAAATAAAATCAAGTATAATCAAATCTTAAATCATACCAAATGTCTCCATTTATCAACCTAATGTTTGTCCAAAAAACGACAACCCAACTAATTAATATCACAAGTTTATCAAACCAAAAATGGTGTTTTCATAAGCTAAAACAACTCATATCAATTTGAATATACAATATGCTCATATCAATTTCAATCTACAATATATACATACATACATACACTTTGTTCATTTTCATGTAGTCATAGCCCTATAAACACAACAATTGAGTTATAAACAATAAACCATTTGGACACATACACACACAGAGATTTTCTTTCCATACTTATAAACTTATCAAAAATCACATACATTTGTTCCATATTTGTTCATTGAGTTATAAACTTATCAATAATCACATATTTGATCCATAATTATAAACTTATCCATAAACTTATCAATAAACCATTTGCACACATACATCAAATATGGATCAAATATGGAAAGATTCATTTATTTATTCACATACACATACACATATACATTTATTCATTGCACACATACACACACAGATCTAGTTGTCTGCTTTCTCACTTGGTACCCATTTGGGGACCTAATACTACTTCTAAATACCCCAAAACACATATACTGTTTGTTTTTCGAGGTCATGCAAACTAATTTTTCAACAAAATGTTTATGTCTGTTTTTCGAGGTCAAGTAATAACTATGAGGTTCGATAACGATTGATCTAACAACATCTATGTGAAAAAGATAATGAAACGTAAAATTTCAAACAAAATTTCAATCATCTACGACTAGAGTACGAAGAAAATCAGAAAACTACCTATAGATTGTGATCGATCACATGTCGAATACTATAACGATTAATTAGTAGATATATTCATCAAAAACTACATCAATTTGCAATTATCAATGTGATAAATACATAAAACTGATAACAAATTACCAAGGCCGCAAAGCTAAATCTCAAAACCTGGGATACCTGTAAATCGCCGTTGTGGAGAGATCGAGAGCGAGAGTGAGATGGAGGTCGAGAGAGGGAGAGAGGTCGCCGAGAGAGAGAGGGCACTATGGAGAGTGAGAGGTCGCCGAGAGAGAGAGAGAGTATCGAGAGGGAGAGGTCGCCGGTGAGAGGTTGAGATTGAGAGGTCGGCGGTGAGAGAGGTCGCCGAGAGAGAGAGTATCGAGAGGGAGACGAGAGACTGAGAGAGGTCGTCTGAAATTAGGGCTTTAAAGCCCGCTATTTTTTTTAGAATTTTCGGAAATTCACCGACGGATTTCCGACGGAAATTCCGTCGGTATTTACCGACGGATAATATCCGTTGGTGATTACCAACGGATAATTGTTTTTTATTAAATAAAATCTTTTAAATTAAAATTATATTTAAAATTATAATTATTAAATAAATTATTAATTAATATATTATTTAATATTAAAATTAATAAATAAATTATTAATTAATTAATTTATCAAATTATATTTAAAATTATTAATTAATTTATCAAATTGTATTTAAATTGACTAAAATACCCCTGAAGTAACTGGGCTTTAAACGAATCCGGTTAGATCAGGGATAGTATGTGATCAGTTAGGCTTTAACGTACCTAGTTGGGCTTTAAACGAATCTGGTTGGGCTTTAACATACCCAGTTGGGCTTTAACGTTACCAGTTGGGCTTTAACAGATCCGGTTGGGCTTTAATGGATTCAGTGGGGCTTTAACGTTCCCAACTGGGCTTTAACGTATCCAATTGGGCTTTAACGTACACAGTTGGGCTTTAATGAATCAGTTGGGCTTTAATGGACCCGGTTGGGCTTTAATATATCTAGTTGCTTTTAATGTATCCAGTTAGGCTTTAACGTACCTAGTTGGGCTTTAATGGATTTAGTTGGGTTTTAACAGATCCATTTGGGCTTTAATGGATTTAGTTGGACTTTAACGTTACCAGTTGGGCTTTAACAGATCCAGTTGGGCTTTAATGGATTCAGTGGAGCTTTAACGTTCCCAGCTGGGCTTTAACGTATCCAATTGGGCTTTAACGTACACAGTTGGGCTTTAATGGACCCGGTTGGGCTTTAATGGACCCGGTTGGGCTTTAATATATCCAGTTGCTTTTAATGGATCCAGTTAGGCTTTAACGTACCCAGTTGGGCTTTAACGTTACCAGTTGGGCTTTAACAGATCCAGTTGGGCTTTAATGGATTTAGTTGGGCATTAACGTTACCAGTTGGCCTTTAACAGATCCAGTTGGGCTTTAATGGATTAGGTGGGGCTTTAACGTTACCAGTTGGGCTTTAACAGATCCAGTTGGGCTTTAATGGATTCAGTGGGGCTTTAACGTTCCCAGCTGGGCTTTAACGTATCCAATTGGGCTTTAACATACACAGTTGGACTTTAACATACATACTATACATGATCACATGCGTACTTGTATATACATGATCACATACGTATTTGTATATACATGATCACATACGTACTATACATATACATGATGTACATACATACTATACATATACCCAGTTGGGCTTACCAGTTGGGCTTTAACAGATCCAGTTGGGCTTTAATGGATTTAGTTAGGCTTTAACGTTACCAGTTGGGCTTTAACAGATCCAGTTGGACTTTAATGAATTCAGTGGGGCTTTAACGTTCCCAGCTGGGCTTTAACGTATCCAATTGGGCTTTAACATACACAGTTGGGCTTTAACATACATACTATACATGATCACATACGTACTTGTATATACATGATCACATACGTATTTGTATATACATACATGATCACATACGTACTATACATATACATGATGTACATACATACTATACATATACATGGTGTACATACATTCATGATCACATACGTACTTGTGTATCTACATACATGATCACATACATACAAACATACATATATATATATATATACATGATCACAGAAAAAATAAATATTTATTAAATTATTAAACTTACCGACGGATTACTGACGGCCTTTAAGAATCCGACGGATTACCGACGGCCTTTAAGAATCCGTCGGTAATCCGTCTGTAATTACCGACGGTTTACCGACGGACGTAAAAAAAATATATTTATTAAATTATATAAATTACCGACGGATTTAAAAATAAAAAAAATATAAAAAAATTTAATATCCGTCGGTAATTTGTACATTTACCGACAGATAGTCTATCCGTCGCAAAATTTTCTTTACCATCGGTAATTACCGACGGATTAAATCCGTCGGTAAATGTGGTCGGAAATAAGCAATTTTCCAGTAGTGAATTAGATATTGTAATTGGATAACAACTTAAGGTTGAAAACACGTTTCTCTTAAATGAATGCAGTCTCACAGGCAATACAATGTTAAGGCACTGTCTCATATTAGATCTGTAATTGTTTATTCATACAACATAAGCTACTTTGTAAAACCATTTGGGAAAAGTGCACAAAAATGGAACCAACTTTGTCATGATTCCTAATTTGGGGAACTAACTTTCAGAATCACCATTCAAGGGTCTCAAACAAACTTTTCATTTATTTAAGAACCTAATTTACCTATTTAGCAGGTAACTGGTTAAATAAAATGATGTGGAAAAAAACTAAAATTTATATAATATCCATGTCATTAATGAATTCCAAATCACCAAAATACATTAATAATAAAAGGTGGTGGATCCAAATCTTTAAAAAGAAACACGAATGTCCTTCCCAACCCATGATCACGTTCCTCCCCATGGCCATGCCTCATCGTCTTCCCCACCTGCCCCCATCATTTTTAAGCTTACTGGAATGAATTAGACGTGTTAACCTCCGACAATGAAGGAGGGGGAAGATGAAGAGGCAAGGAAATAGTTAAAAAGTCGTCGGATTTGCATATCGTTTCTCTCCGATAATGGAGGGGAAGATGAAGACGCAGGGAAAAAGTTACAAATTCGACGGAGTTGCACACCGTTTCTCCCTGACAATGGAGGGGAATATGAAGATGCACAAAAGAGTTACAAACTCGCCAGAGTTGCAGGTTGCCAGAGTTGCAGGTTACCGGAATTACAACCTTCAAGGTCGCCGGAGTTGTTGACGTTAAATAAGGAGGCGACGCTTAAGTGTATATAACTTGTACGGTTTTTGTTCTATTATTGTTTTTAGGTTTTTAGATTTTTCTTTTTTTAAATATAATCTTGTACATTCACTTTAAAACTCGTGTATGTTAAAAAAAGTTATATGTATTGGTTTTTATTCAATTGAAATATGTTAGAAGAGGTAAATGAATAAATTATTTTCTGGACATAATGAATTTTTTTAGGGAATTTAATTAAAATGCCCTAACTTGAAAAATCAGTACCCAAATATGCCCCAAATCTTGTTATTTTTGCCAAAATACCCCATATGTAACACCCCGAAATTTGGACCTCGATGGTTTAATATCAGTATTATTGGTTATTTAGAGCTCCCAAACTATTTTAATGATTTGGTACCGTTTGGGTTGAGTTTTTAGCGTCGAATTCAGACTGGGCAGCATCGGGTGAGAGACCGGCGACTATGCCCCGCGACTATGCCAGGGGGCAATGTCGCCAGGGCAATGTCACGCGAGGTGTACCGTAGGTGGTACATCCGCCGCGACTATGTCGCCAGGGCAATGTCGCGCGAGCCCTGGTCCAGTCGGGATTTTCACTCTAAATGCCATTTTTGAGTTTAGAATCCTTATTTGGTTGCAGCAGCTCATAGAGACGTTTTTCACACACTCTAAGGTGCGATTTACACACTTCCCTCCCCTATCTCTCTTCATTTAATGTGGTAGGTTAAATCTTTAAGTTTTGGTATTCGGTAAGGCTCTAAGTTTGTAGAAGTGTGCCTTCTTTAGGATTTCAAAGAATCCAAGTCTTCTTCCATTCACACCACATTTCTAGGGTTTGCTCAATCAATCTCAATGTAAGTTTTCTCACTCATAAACATTCACTCATGCTCCATTACTTGCTTATTTGTGTTTTATGTGGTATTGGATGTTAACCCAAAATTTGGGTTTGGCATGTTTTGAAGTAAATAATCGTGAAGTGAGTGTGAGGGTCCTAACATCTTGTGAGGATTCATTTAAGTAAATTAATGGATGAAATGTGGATTAGAATAAATGGCTACACTTCTAAGGGTTACTATCAAGGGCATAGATTCTTATCAGCAGTTGGAGTCAAACTATTATTGGGAACTTGTATGTGGCTAAAGGAGTTTTAGTTTATTATGAGAAATATGTATCAAGCATGATTATGTTATTTGTCAAGTATATGATTGCATGAAAGTTGTTAATCCTACTTGCTCATGGTTTATATGGGAAGTCTTATGTCTATTTTCCTTGTGCACGAGGATTTAGATGGTATGCATGATTATTGCATGGTTATTGCCGTTGGGCATTTTGAGTAGACAATAGGGGGCGCAAGTCCCTTAGTTGTACACTCGGCTAGATTGGATAGGCACCCTTGCCTGTAAGACCTTGAGGTGTAACCCGACGGGGTAAGCACTAGAGGCAGAGAGGGTTTGAGGATTGTGATGTCCGGCGTGGCATGGGAACTAGAACCGGGCTGGACGGTGAAATCCAATCTAGATCGCGGGTTACCCCGCTTTATATGGAAGATATTTGTGTATTATTTGTACAGGAAATTACAATGTCCCTATTGGGAGGTTTGGCATTGACCTCAATGCATTGGGAGCCGGTAACATTTAATTATTGTTCTTGTTTACATCATAATTGGTATCGACATAACAACCAATAGACTCCGTTCTAACACTTGTGTTCATGTTTAAATGGTTCACAGGTTCCGTTAGCGGTGCGAGTAGGATGTCTTGATCTGTCGGGATCGCGCCTAGGATTCCTCCTTGGACCGGGCATTTTTGGGAATTGAGAAAGAGCGCTTTTGAAGTCATAGTGACACCCACCCTAATCTAGTTGTTAATTGTTCTAGATTAAATAGGTTGTCATGTATATGTCTTAATTATTCCGCTACTTCATTATAGAATTACCCCGTCTCTTTTGGGTTTTAGTCGACACGTTTACAGGTTTTGGATTCGCCTTATTTTAGGCGTTATATTGCAAAAATTTTAAGTTTTATTTTACCTGGAAATTTTAGGGTGTTACACCATATGTCCGCGTTTTTTGTCCTCGTTTTTGAAAAAACGCGGGGTTAGTGCATTTTGGTCCGCGTATGTATGGAAACGAGGGTGTGGTCTGCGTTTGCTCCCCATATGTCCGTGTTTAATAGTAGAAACGAGGGTGTGGTCCGCGTTTGGAGTCAATCGACCTATGTTTGGCTTGAAACGGGGGTTCGGGCCGCGCTACACTGTTGAACGCGGGTTTGGTCCGCGTTTTCACTATTACACGCGAGGTTGGGGGCCGCGTTTTAACATGCTTCAACTTACTTAAAAGATCAACGATGGGGATTGAGGAATTTATTAAGGTTTTGATGTGTTCCCTCCCTATAAATAATTGAGGTCCCCCATAACCCCACCACCATCACTCTCAAATAAAGGGATCTATTTCACTCTCTCAAATATATCGTGTATTTCACACGCTCGGATCTCGGCTCGGTTGGTTAGCATTTTTAAAAGTCGGATATGGGTCGACCACTTTCTTCGGTAAGTTTTCCTTAACCGCGTTTTAATTTTATATTTTAGTGATTATGTGTTAATTTTAGAGTGTTGCGTTTATGTTGATAATATGTTAGAGGTTGCGTTAATTTTAGTTTTACAGATTACGTTGATTTTAGAGATTGCATTTTTTTTTATAAAATTATTGTAGATATTGCGTTAATTTTAGAGACTGCGTTTGTTTTAGAAAAATATTGTGGAAATTGCGTTAATTTTAGAGTGAATTGCAAATTTGGTCCCTGTGTTTTATTGTTTTTCGCACATTTGGTCCCTACAAAATTTTTATTGCAATAAACTCCCTCTGGTATGCAAAAGTGCTCGAATTTGGTCCCTGTGACTAACGTCCATTAGGCTGCAGGTGTTAAATCCCCTCATGTGCAAGGCACATAAGGGTATATGGGTCATTTTACTCCACAAGGACCAAAATTGCAATTTACTCTTTTATATTATACCCTTTTTAAAAAACATAGTATTTATATTATATAATTAATAAATAATTATCACTTAATTAAAAAATAACTTATTTAATGAAACATCAAAATTTTATTTAGTTAATAATTTGTATTTAATTTTTATCGACTAAAATTATAATAAAATAATTTATATTTTTGCTTTTACTAAATTTCATTTTTGATAAAAAAATAAATTATTCAATAAAAATAAATTTAACGAATTTTAATATAAAACATAGCATATATATATATTATAGAAAAAAATCTAGCGCATATTAAAACGATATATGAAATTACCTTTAAAAAATTTATTATAACTAAACTTATATCTTATTGAACTCGACTTTTTAAAAAATCTAAAAAAAGTCTAAATTTTTTTAAAGACTATATTACTTCTTAATATATACTGTTATTTTAAAAAAAATCTAAAAAAAGTCGAGTTCAATAAGATATAAGTTTAGTTATAATAAAATTTTTAAAGGTAATTTCATATATCGTTTTAATATGCGCTAGATTTTTTTCTATATATATATATATATATATATATATATATATATATATATATATATATATATGCTATGTTTTATATTAAAATTCAAAAAACGAATGTGTTAAATTTAGTTTTATTGAATAATTTTTTTTTATCAAAAATGAAATTTAGTAAAAGCGAAAATATAAATTATTTTATTATAATTTTAGTCGATAAAAATTAAATATAAATTATTAACTAAATAAAATTTTGATGTTTCATTAAATAAGTTATTTTTTAATTAAGTGATAATTATTTATTAATTATATAATATAAATACTATGTTTTTTAAAAAGGGTATAATATAAAAGAGTAAATTGCAATTTTGGTCCTTGTGGTTTATTGCAATTCTGGTCCTTGTGGAGTAAAATGACCCATATACCCTCATGTGTCTTGCACATGAGGGGATTTAACACCTGCAGCCTAACGGACGTTAGTCACAGGGACCAAATTCGAGCACTTTTGCATACCACATGGAGTTTCTTGCGATAAAAATTTTGTAGGGACCAAATGTGCGAAAAACAATAAAACACAGGGACCAAATTTGCAATTCACTCTAAAATTAACGCAATTTCCACAGTATTTTTCTAAAACAAACGCATTCTATAAAATTAACGCAATATCTACAATAATTTTATAAAAAAAATGCAATATCTAAAATCAACGTAATCTGTAAAACTAAAATTAACGCAACCTCTAACATATTATCAACATAAACGCAACACTCTAAAATTAACACATAATCACTAAAATATAAAATTAAAATGCGGTTAAGGAAAACTTACCGAAGAAAGTGGTCGACCCATATCCGACTTTTAAAAATGCTAACCAACCGAGCCGAGATCCGAGCGTGTGAAATACACGATATATTTGAGAGAGTGAAAGAGATCCCTTTATTTGAGAGTGATGGTGGTGGGGTTATGGGGGGACCTCAATTATTTATAGGGAGGGAACACATCAAAACCTTAATAAATTCCTCAATCCCCATCGTTGATCTTTGAAGGAAGTTGAAGCATGTTAAAACGCGGCCCCCAACCTCGCGTGTAATAGTGAGAACGCGGACCAAACCCGCGTTCAACAGTGTAGCGCGGCCCCAACCCCCGTTTCAAGCCAAACCTAGGTCGATTGACTCTAAACGCGGACCACACCCTCGTTTCTACTATTAAACGCGGACATATGGGGAGCAAACGCGGACCACACCCTCGTTTCCATACATACGCGGACCAAAATGTACTAACCTCGCGTTTTTTAAAAAATGAGGACAAAAAACGCGGACACATGGGGTATTTTGGCAAAAATAACAAGATTTAAGGTATATTGGATACTGATTTTTTAAGTAAGGACATTTTAATTAAATTCCCAATATCAAAATGATTCAAGAAAAAATATATATCAAAAGATTACTAATATTAATTGGAACTTGGAAGACTGTGTTATCTAAACTAAAAGCTACGATCTCTCCTTCCCTCTTCCTCTCTCTGTCTGTCCAAACTTCAAAGCTTATGAAGATGATGTGAAAGGTAACATAAACACTCTCGTCTCTGTTCTATATTTTCTTTCAGTTTTTTACCCACAAATCCAATCTCACAAATTTTGCATCTTCACTTCATCATCGATATCGTTTTTTGGATCTGTAAGAAATTTTTGCGTTTATAAAATGTAACCCCCAAGTGGAAATACTCCGCCTTGAATCATTTCTTGGCAGATTCTCGCTCTAAAACCACCTCCCCAACAACTATGAACCTCAAAATGGCATCAAAGAACAACACCCTACACTCCATTTTAGCAAGCAAGCTCCATAACCTCACTATTCCCCCATCATCCGCCGAACAAGATTTTGATTTTGCTGATGTTTTTGGTCCTACTTCTTCATCATCTTCAATCAACCCTAACCCTAACCCTAATCCCAACCCTAACCTTTTCATTGGAGACCCCCAAATCATCCACAATCGATCCCACTCCTTCATTGGGCCTTCCCCTCGTTACACCCTCTCCAAATCCCTCTCTCTTCACCATGATGACTTCCAACCCCATAGTTCCGGAGAAGAAGAAGAAGATGAAGACAATCTGATCGAAGTCGAAAAGGCTGACGAAGAGGAGGGATATGAAGTTGAAGGGAAAGGTAAAGTGGATTATAAGATTGGGCCTGGGGATTTTGAGATAATGAGGGTGATTGGTAAAGGGTCTTTTGGGAAGGTATTTCAGGTGAGAAGGAAGGATAGTGGTGAGGGGGAGGGTGTGATTGGGGATGGGATATTTGCCATGAAAGTGATGAGGAAGGACACCATCATTAAAAATAATCATGTGGATTATATGAAAGCTGAAAGGGATATACTCACTAAAGTAGTTCATCCCTTCATCGTCCAGCTTCGATATTCTTTTCAGGTACTTGCTTTTAATGTTGTTATTTTGAGGGGTTTTCTTGAATCTTTCTCATTATAGCACATCTGGATTTAGTGGTTGTTTAAATTAAATTATGAAGCTTTTCATTATAAAGGGAAAAGATCCCTTTGCCATCAATACTTCAATAGGTTTTAGTTTAGGATTGCCATATGTTGGATTTCCCTTTTCAGAAAACTTTGTATGCAAATGACATATTCACCCTCATCTCAATTACAAAGGTATTTGTCATATTGTACATATAGGTCCCATAAGCTTTACTTTAATTGAAAACTTGAAGCTCAATAAAGTGTCTTCTTCTATCCCCATTCATGATGTAATGCAGAAGGACATATTGGTTATGTGATTAGTAGTGTAATGCCATTTGAATGAGTGAATAGTCAAATGCTGCACTTAGTGGGATAGATGGTGTCCAACCTATAAAGACTATATTAATTATATAAAGAGTATCCATGTTAATTGCAAATTATGAATTACTAAAGTATGATGTTTCATTGGTGCTTCTAATGGAGTGTGGAGTACTTCCTACCTAGTTTTTGTTGCCTTCCTATGTGGTCTTATGCAATCCTGGAATCTTTCTTAAACATTTATAGCAAGTTGAAGAAATAAATGTATTGGTCATAAGATCATGCCCTTCAAGTTCATAAGATCAGGTAACCAAGATCACACCCTTCAAGTTTCATGGATTGCGATGAGGAATTCTTTTTTGTTGGTCTTAGGGGTTGCTTGATTGGTTTTCCATTAATTCTTATATGGATAAAGCTGTCTTTGCAAATTAATCTGTTTGTATAGATTGAGATTTTTTTTTTGTTTGGTAGGTTTTTCTCATAGATGGAAGGAGCCTGTTTTTTAATTCGGAGGTGCAGGTTTGGAAAAAACTTGGTTTTCTGCATAACACCCCCCCCCCCCCGGGGCGCGGGGGCCGCGTAGAAGCTTACTGAATAAGCCACTACCAAACAGTCATAAATATATATATAACTGACCGAATAAGCATAGTGTCCTGTTAAGTTCATTAAGCTCATTAAGTTGCTAACAATAGGAAAAGGTTGATGATGCTTTGATCCCACAAAAGGAAAAGCTTAAAGGGGCATCTTAGGTGATGCAAACTCTACCTACCAACCATAGAAATGCTAGTTTACAAAACTAGTTTATGGTTTTTGAGTATGGAAGAGTGTGCAGGATGATTCTTTGGGTACATAAAGTTTACGAGTCTAGTTTCTAGGTTTTATCGAGTATGAAAGAGAGTACACAATGATTCTTTGGTGTGCACAAATAAGTGTGTGTGTGTGTGTGGTGTGTGTGTGTGAGTGAGAGAGAGAGAGAGAGACAGAGAGAGAGAGAAGCAGGATAAATTAAACTATCGGTATAATATTGATATGGAGCTGCAAGGGGTAGAATCATCATATGCTTAAAGGAACCAAAGATGGTTGATAGAATATTTTTTGTAATAATTTGTCTACTTACATGAGTTTGTATACACTTGTAGTTGTATTGGACCCTTTGAATTGAGCTCATGTGAAGTCTATATGCTTTCACCCAAGCACCTAAGGAACAGAATTGCCTTTACTATTCAAGATAAACCATATACAACAAAACATGATATACCAAAACACCCTAAACTCTTGGAAGTTGGGAAAATTAATTTGAATATACTCCCTATGAACTAGAATACCCTATAACAAATACATACAAGCCCGCAAATTAATGCAACTTCAGGATGACTATTCTTTGATTTCTATCTTTCTTTATCTTCTTAATGACTGAACAGAGGATATGCACCAAAAAGTGAACATGATAGAAGAAGTATTGAAAACATATAGTGACTGGCAATAATGGACTTTGCAGCACGCTTGAAGATCAATATGAAGAGCTGCTTCTAACATTTAAAACACACAATTCCATGGTGCACGTAAAACCCCAGAACTTGAGTCATTAAAGGGACAGACTAGTTCTACTCGATCGAACTTAGTAGACCAAACCAAACAAACCAGTATGTCCTGCCTAGAGATGGGGTCGGTGGTAACTGGTAAGATGTACACGGACCTGGCCTCTACCCCGAAGAGTAGAGCGACTGCGTCTGTGAAGACCCCCGGCTTGAGAAAAGTACGAGAAAGAGATAGATAAAGGCATTCGATCCGCCTTGGTAGTTAGTAGTTGTGAATCACAAATAACCAACATATTGTTAGGTTCCTAATCATAATTAAGAAACTTGTGTTTTGATCCTAAATGCTCAACACTTGTGCCTAGCATGCTCTATAAGCGCCATGAAAGCTGTATCTGTATAGACACAGGGTCCTTAATGGCCTTTAACTCGAGATAAATTGTTACAGTTTCAGTGCTCAGATTTAGTTTCCTTTTCGTCTCTTGTTAATTATATATTTTGTGATGCATTCTTACAGACAAAAACCAAGTTGTATTTGATCCTGGATTTTATTAATGGAGGCCATCTTTTTTTTCACCTATACCGACAAGGGATCTTCAGGTACATGCTTACCCTGTGGATGCTTTTTATCGTGATGTATGCTTATGTTTTTTAATTCTTGTTCTCGGGTATGTCTTTGGGTAGTGAGGATCAAGCGAGGGTTTATACTGCTGAGATAGTATCTGCTGTTTCACATCTTCACCAGAGCGGGATCGTGCATCGAGATCTTAAACCTGAAAACATACTCATGGATGCAGATGGGCATGTAATTGCCATGCCCACAAACTCGATAGCTTTTGAGAATATTTTTAGCACCTTTTCGGTTGCTTGGTTTCTAAACAAGTAGTTGTTGTCCAGGTTATGCTGACGGATTTTGGTCTGGCAAAGGAAATTGATGAATCAAGCAGATCGAATTCAATGTGTGGGACCACTGAATACATGGCGCCGGAAATATTACTGGCTAAAGGTCACAATAAGAATGCAGATTGGTGGAGCGTTGGGATTCTTTTGTACGAAATGTTAACTGGGAAGGTAAATTACACTTTGAACAATGATTTTTTTTAACTTATAATATCTCATCTTATATTTTTAGATCACATTTCCAAGTGGGATATACTGGGATTGTTTGGTTTGGTTTATTTGGATTCTAATTGAATGTAAGTTTATCAACAGCCGCCATTCACTCATTCAAACAGAAAGAAACTTCAGGAGAAGATCATCAATGAAAAAGTGAAGCTGTTACCACGCTTAAGCGGTGAAGCTCACTCTTTGCTCAAAGGAGTAAGTTGATGAAGCTTTTGCCATGGACTTGACCTTAAATCGCTTGAGAACTAATTCGATTTTATATATGTTATTCAGTTGTTGCAAAAAGATCCATTAGCAAGGTTGGGCAGTGGTCCGAGGGGTGGTGATGATGTAAAAGGTCATAAATGGTTTAAAACGATTAACTGGAAGAAATTGGAGAGCAGAGGGTTGGAAC
Source organism: Arctium minus (assembly GCA_954870635.1). Lineage (NCBI taxonomy): Eukaryota > Viridiplantae > Streptophyta > Magnoliopsida > Asterales > Asteraceae > Arctium > Arctium minus. The sequence goes on along the minus strand of OX941081.1, from coordinate 22,209,994 downwards.
CGAAATTCAAGCCAGATGTGAGCGGTGAAGAGTGCACTGAAAATTTCGACAAGTGTTGGACTGCAATGCCGCTAGATGACTCGCCTGCGCCTACACCAACGGCAGGTGAGCATTTCCATGGTTACACTTATGTGGCACCTAACCCTTGGCTTTCATCTCCTTGATAAATGAAGATGTAAATCTGCTCCATATACTCTTTTTCCCCATTTGGATTGTTTCTTTCTATGTAGTAGCATTTATTTGTTGAATAATAAAGTAGATTGTGATCTTTTTTGGATCTGTAATACAACTTCACTTGGATTCTTGAACAAGTTTAGATCACAAGAGATCAAACCCCATATCCTATCTCATACACAATCTCTTCTTTAATGCATCTTTGGCACCTATGTATTGGAGTGTCTTTTGTGTGTGTTTCCGTTACTTTTTCTCTCTCACGTGTGCACACACACACACACACACACATAAGGATCAAAAGAGAAAGGTGGTCAAATTGAGAGAAGGCGAGAAAGTTCCAAGGTGATACAAACTTGGTGTGTTGTCCGGCCGTAGAGCGGGCGACCTTTTCTGTGACCCTTGGTCATGTTGATCAAGTCGCCGGTGCCCTTTTGGACATGTTATTTTACATGTGATCTTGAAACTTTTTGCCTTCTTATTTGAACTTGCGATTACAGACTTGGGCTACATACATATTTATATAGGGGTAGGTTCAAACGAGAAGCTAAACATTTTGCGAGAAGACGAGAAATGTGATATCATATATGATACACAAGCTTAATAATATATGATCAAACACACATTACATTGACAATATATATGCACTTAATGATATATCATATATGATATTGAAACTTCTCGCATTCTAATAAAATGTTTAACTTCTCGTATGATTTTTCATATATATATATATATATATATATACCTATATAGAGGGGTGTTCAAATGCAACTCCTTTACATGGTGCAACCCCTCTATCCACCACTCATTTTATTTTCACCTTTTTAATTATAAAATATAAAAATAAAATGAGTGGTGGATAGATGGGTTGCACCATGTAAAAAGTTGCATAATAACCTACCCCTATATTATGTGAATGTTCCATTATCTTATGTGAATATTAAAATTTTCACACTTTGACGAAAAATGGCTTTTTTTAAAGGAACCCAAATTATATGTGTAAAATGTTGCGAGGTGGATGTGAGCTGTGGAGTCTTTTGAACTACTTAAGGGTTAAGGAAAGAAAAAAAGGTGCGTGAAGAGGGTCTCTCTCTCTTATCTTGAAACCTTTTTCTGTAATCAAAAAGTGTAAAGAATGAAAAAGGTTGTTTTGTAGATCATGTACTCAATTCCAATTCCAATTCCTAAATAAAGTATTCACTATTTCGGGCTGCAATAAAGCATACTTCACTTGAGGGGTTACTATGTAATCCATTTATATGATGCAATCCCTCTATCAACCATTCATTTTATTTTCAACATTTTTTCTTTTTCTTAGTTACATAAAATGAGTCGTGAATAGAGGGATTGCATAGGTTGCATTGTGTAAATAGGTTGCATTTGAACGCCCCTCTACTTCACTTTCTAAACTCTATGGTGTGAATATATTGATATGGGTATTATAGATATTTAAACAAATGACAATTCTTATGGAACAGAGGAAATTTACTATTTCATAATTGAAATTGCAAAATCTAAAACAATAATTCAATGGTTAAAATGCAAAGTGAATGTGAAAATATTTTAGAGCGATTGATTTAGGCCATTTTCAATGATTGTTTGTTTAATAATGAAACTACAAATACAAAGGTTTTTATATTCTTGGCAATCCTACAAATATATATATATATATATATATATATATATAGAGAGAGAGAGAGAGAGAGAGAGTATATATAGAGGAAGAATCATGCGATAAGGCGAGAAGTGTGATATCATATATGATTACACGACCTGTGGATGTGCTTAATCATATATGATTAAACGTCTATGTATTGCCAATATAACATGTGTTTAATCATATATGATTAAACTTGTGTATCATATATGATTAAACACTTCTCGACTTCTCGCAAAATGTTTAGCTTCTCGTTTGAACCCGCCCCTATATATGTATATATATATATATATATATATATATATATATATATATATATATATATATATATATATATATATATACACATACATTTCTGGCTAACTTGCAAGGTGATCATACTTTAAGAACAATACCTTTGAATACAAATCCACTTTACTTCTTTAGGTGTTTAGATGTATGTTTTGAAAGTTTATTATTATGACTTAAAGTTAATATCAGTTCTAATAATAACTTTTTTCGGTAAGAAATTTCACATGGTCTATAGAATAAATTTATAGGTAATATAAATAAGTATTAGTTTAAGACATTGAAACACCTTCTTTTTTTTTTTTTTTTTGTAAAGTGTGAAAAGAAAAGGTTTGTTATTCCCTAAAGTTTGTTATTCTTATAGTTTATAAATTGTATTATTTTAAAAAACTGATTATTATTGTAATAAAACAATAAATTTTAATCATATTTAATATATTAATTATTTATAAACTTTAAAAATTGGACAAAAAAATTTCAATACTATCCAACCCGTACTAAAATATCATTTTTAACTCAAACCAATCATCCAGCTCGCCCATTCCGTTCATTATGACACCTTTAACCTTACTCATCTTAGATGGGTGATTCTAACCGAACTTCAAAATTTTCTATTTGAACCCCCTATGTACCTACTATTTTCTTGATCCTTTTTACACACACCATCAAGTTTCACTTTTTATATTTTTAAATCCCATAAGTAATATAAAGGAAATTCCAATAATAACACTCACTTAAAATATCTTATTTGAATCAGAATTTTCAATGGTCAAATATATTTACACTCCATGTGAAGTTGCCTAGAGAACCTTAAGAAATGGTACGAGGAGTGGTTGAAGTCCTCAAAAGTTGGGCTTGACCCCCTCATTAATTTATGGGAATTCCATTCTTTTTTGCTTCCAAGATTCTATAACCTTTATCAAATTTTGAGTTGTTTTCCATACTTGAAAATGTTTAAATATTATAAGTTTTTATCATCTTATTTCCTAATAAAATAAGTGAAGATAATGCATATATTAAAAAAGTTGATGGAAAAGATAGAGCTCACAGAGTTTGACTCTATTATGATTGGTGAAATCGAAAACCAAATGAGGATGTAGATCATCATAGTGTGGTCACACTTTAAACTAGCATAAAGAAGAATGATATTGAAAGCAAAAGCATAAAAACAATTGTTTTGATTACTTTCTATTATCTTTTACCTTTTAAGTTAAGTTATCTCCGGTTCGATAATTGATATCAATGTTATATTATTCTTATAATGATAAAAGGGTATTTGTTATTAAGGTAAAAAAAAAGTCAAATATAAATCCATTGTGAACATCTTTACAATTGTAATAGATGAAAACTAAAGCAAACTCCTACTTAACTAACACTTGTCAAATTCGTTGTTAATCAAAGCAGTGTTAACTAAAAACGTCTTGTGTCAAATGGCTATAACATGATTACAATATCAATACAAACATTTTAAGTTGTAAGGTTTCAATTATAGAGAAAACAAGACAAAAGAAAAACAACATTCTCATGAAAGTGGTTTTATCTATTTAGTCTATCACAATAAATTCTCTATTTTGTAATGACAAAAACATACGGTTTTGAAATATACATTATTATTATAATAGTAATAGTAAGAGCATCAAGGTAGAGATTTTGGAATGCTTTTATTTCAATAGCTTCTTCAAATTTGAATTTTTAAAAAAAACTTCATTTTTTTATTTTCATTGTAAACATCTTCAACTAACAGACTTCATTTTGATCCGCCCCTCCTATATGAGTGGTATACGAAGGATTTAAAATATGATTAATGAGAAGGGGAAAGGAGTATAAAGTTTGTTGAAATTGGATTTAATTCTTTTCAAATTGACTTATTTTTCCTCTTTAATTTAAAAAAAATATATGAATAAATGGTTGGAGATGTTCTTTCATCAAAAATCTTTTAAAACTAGAACTATAAATGGAAGTGTAGCAATTGTCAATAGACAAATGGAACAATCAAAATACAACAGTATTTGTATTTATATGCATAATATATCTAAATCGTTTTTGTCGTTTTCCAACACAGGGTTATGGTGGTGATATCAGCAAACCCACCAACATTAAAGTGAAAGAAAAATGCACGCATCACCCCAGAACCCCCACTAACATAAAGGGTCCTACCACTCTCATCTTACCACCATTGAATGAGAACATAACCCCCACCCCATCCACCCAAATCTCTTATTTATTATTATTATATACAAAAACACAAAAATGTCACAAAATTCTTAAGTATTATTATATATATTTATTTCATGATCGACAATCACAACCACGAGTGATTGGATATCCTCTCACTATGCTCTAGAGACCCATTTGATCAATCCCACCCCAGTAAACAAGATTGTCAGACTTCTATAATTGCAAGACAAATATGAGTGACACATGAACATGCATCTAATAAGTGGGTATGCATACAACAACAACAACAACAACAAACATAATCATAAGTTAAACAAATCCTGATCTGTACATAACAAAGGATTCAATTGAAGTGAAAAACTAATTACCAGCAGAATGACTTGTTTTTTGTTTTCCTTTTTTGTGATGTTTAACCAACACTGATTAGACCATCGCGATTGTTGAAGCCTGAGATCACCTGGAACGCAGAAGATTCCCTTCGATTGTTATTATACGACAAAGAGAGGTTGAGCGATAACGACAACGGGTCTATTTCGTGTTTCTGATTCAATTTAAGATCTGCCATTATCGATGGATTGGGTGTTGGAAGCAGGGGAATTGGGCGAACGAGTTGAGTTGATTCATTGTTGAGTTGATTGCCATTATTGAAAGTCCCCGTTTCCATTTGATTCTCCATCCGTATTGGAGATGGAATTGGGATCGAAATCGGACCAACTGTGGCTGGGAAGGCTGCCATTGGGAATCCACTTAGAGGAGATATATGCTGTGAAGACATCATAGGTGGTTGTGCAGGCTGAATACTGTTATTATCTTCATGAACTTGATCTTCTTCCACTAGGATACCTGCAACCTAATCATCATTCAAAAACTTCTTAGTTGCTATTACTATTGATTCACAGGTTGCATTATTCCTACTATAAAATAAGGCCAAACCAGAAATTAATTGACCACTCAACTTCTATGCATCCAAATTGCAAATTGGTGCATATGAGCCAGATAGACCAAAAGAAGCAGTTGGTTTGTTAGACATAGATCTGTTATTTGATGATGCTCACCGAATCAGTGGTGATATCAAAGAGGCTGGATCTACGGCGGCGGCGATTGAGATTGCTACGGCGGAGGAAATATTTCTGAGCATGGCTTGCAACTTGTGTAGGGGTCCGTGTGGTCACATAGTTCCTTGAAATTCCCCTCCAGTCCCCTTTGCCTACTTTCTGTAGACCTAACAGAAACAGCTTGTGTTCTTCCTCCGTCCATGGAATCCCTGTCGTTTTTTATCAATTAAAATAAAATCAAAAGATTAATCTCATAATCATTGATTAATACAATTAATCAACAAGAAGTTTTGTAAATTGCTTAAACACAGAACCTAGCTCACAACAAGAACAACGAATTATTTTCAATTTCAGACATGCAAAATCGAATTCCTTCCCTACCAAATATATTGAGCAGACAACGTCATCAACGAAATACTAGAAGTTAAACCTATTATGAGAAAGTACTATTCAATACAACCACTACAACAATCAAATTAATACGAAAACATATGCACAAACGAATACACAAAGGAATAAATCATTGATGTTAGAGATACTGAAGCGAGATCTAACCTCGTTTGCGCTCTCTTCCGCCATTGGACTGGTTACGGACGGCGTCGTCAGCGGAGGCGTAACCGGTATCGGCAGCAACGGCGGCAGAAGCCTCAAGGTTGTTACTGTTACTAGACGAATCATGAGTCGCAGGTTGTACATACTGTGAGAGATCGTTCATACTCACACTCTTCCTCATCGGATCAACCTTGACTCTGACTCCGAACAACATGATCTCACCGGAGCCATGATCGGCGGCGGAGGAACACATACCAGAGTTCTGAGCGTTGGTCCAGCAGCTTGACTGTGATTCTGACATCATCTTTCCAAATCCAACACCAAATCTGATGAAAATTTTGTAGGTGAAATCGGAATAAATGATGGATGGGCAGGACGGCTGCTGGAATCCGATGGCCGTACAAACAGTTGGCTTCGTTTTGTTTATCGGAGAAAAAAGAGGGTTTGTAAATGGTAGGTGCAGGTGGTGTGTATAAAAAGCCAAAATGAAGGGTGGGTTCCATGTGGTCATAGTGTTGGAGTTTGTGTAGCTCGTACACGTGGCGATCTCTGGTTCGGTGCTTATTTGTCCGCCAATCACACTCCTTCCATATCAACTTACGCCAAAACTCAAAGTCAAACCAAGGTTTCTCCTACTCATTTTACCATTTTTTTTGTTTTTAAATCTTCAATAATTAGGGAGAAATTTATGTCGTTTAAAAAACCCTGATGAATAATTTTATCTTTTTATTTAATAATATTTTTAATGTAATATGGTATAAGCTCATTTGATATATTAATTAATAACATTATCATTCATGAAATAATAATACATTAACAAGGCCTAGAATAATTATATCTAACTTTATAGACGAAACGATTATTGTGAAATATTAAAATAAACAAAATAATTGATATGATTAATATTAAAAGACAATCACCGGGAAGAGATAACTTACAATAATCATGTACATAGGCTTTAGTTTGTTGATTGAGAATTAAAATAGATACCAATTTAATAAAAGAAATAGTAATTAATTAGGGTGGATTCTATCCATACCTCCTCCTATAGAGGGAGGGTATGACTGAGATATGGGGTATGGAGGGTTTTGTAATGAGGAGGGGGTAGAGATAACAACACCCTATTTAAAATGTTTTTTTTTTTTGTGATAAGATGAAACAAGAATTTAGGAAAGACAAATCATTTTTAGTCATGAAATAATAAATTCTAACACTGTTTGTTTTTTACTTTCCAGCACTTAATTACTTATTATCACCTTTTCAGTCAGACATTTTTTAAATAAGACCCCTTGTTTTTTCTTTTAATTCAGACCCACTTATCACTTGTAACACCCTGAATTTTGGTACGTACGATCATGTTATAAGCCTAGTTAAAGTCAAAATGTACTAAGTAGAATTATCGTGTGGAATAACGACTCGTTGGACCAAAAACCCGAAGAATTGGACCTTCAAGCCAAACCGTGCGACTATGACGTGTGACAGTGCCAGAGGGCACAGTAGCTTGTCAATGTCGCAGGGCAAGGAAGACTCTCAGTACACTTACCGCGACAATGCCCGACAACAATGCCATTGGGCAAAGTCGCCGAGCTTGGACAGTCCGCGGTACCACTGGCGCGACTATGCCAGCGATAGTGATAATGTCACTATCGCCTAGCAATGTCGCCTACGAGCCCAAATCGAATATAAATGTCCAGATCGATTTTCAAGAGCCTTTATCACCAAAATCAGTTCAGATACGATTTCTCCTCATTGTGCAGGCGATTTTCCTTCTCCTCTCATCACTCCTCATTTATTGCAACATTTATGTTCACCAAGAAACATTAAAGGGTGTCCTAAGGTTTTGCTATGTAACACCCTGTTTTTTTATCCCAATTGAAGAAGAGTATTGAATTGGGTGAATCAGTAAAGGAAGAACCACATATGGAGTGCGGCTATAGTGCCATGTGGTTGTGACATTTGTCACAATAGCACCAACGATACTGAGAGTATGGTCGTCTCGGTTATAGTGTTGTAACACCCTAAAAATAGGGATAACAAAAATACGTAAAACAGACATGAGGTATACTAAAAATTGCCAAAGCAAGAGCCTCCCTAAAATGGGGAAAATATACAAACATGTTTAAATACAATCGTAATTAAACGGACAATAATTAACAACCAACTAATCTAATTTCCATAACTAGAAAAGAGATTACAAATGGGGTGTCATTTATAAACCCAAAGATTCTCCTACCAAAAGTAAGTCCAATTGCAATATTCTCATATCTCTCACCCAAGCACTATGCCCGCTTAGAACCGGTGCCGCTAAAACCTGAGATACACATCGACACCAAACAAGTGTTAGGCCAAAAAGCCTAGTGAGTTGAACAATAATAAGCATGCATGAACAGTTACAATTCTTATCAGCAGTTAACCAGTTTTCAACATGTATGGAGTCAACGGGGGAGACCCATAGCACCAATCAATTCAACTCCAAAGAGTCGATGCACCTTGATGCCCTTAACAAGGAACACCCCAAAGGCCCGGCACACCCGAAGATCAGACCATGAAGGAAACTTTCCGAGTGGCGGAGATCTACTGGGCACATACCATCACGGTGGCACCCCGAGACTACATCCTCCTAGTGAATTTGCCTTGGTTCGTCCAACATAATGCATTTAGGAGGTCCTTAGGTATATTTCAACCAAATATAATCCGGTACCAACCGCGGGTACAATAACACCCTCCTAATAGCATGTGTCCAACATAGGACTTAAATATCCACATAAACACGTTGTAGATACAATATCACCTTTTGAGTATTCCAAATGGAAATCCTCAACATATACCAAACATGTATTCATTAAACATGTCAAATACCCATAGTGAGTACACATATTGGAAACCCCAAATAATTCCACAAAATAGGATAAATCATAGGATGATGCTTCTATATCATATATTCTCACATAATCTCATGTAAATACCATCAATTACTAAAACCCGTAAAGATGAACAATTTGAGCAATTATGTGATAATAACAAAAATTAAGCAAATATGATGTGTATCCAGTTTTGACAAAAGTTTAGTAAACTCACCTTGCTAGATTTAGACTAAATCTAGATTTTACCCACTTAGAGCTTTCCTTGAAGAAACTTGGTTCTTCAAACCAAATCTTCCAAAACCTAGTTCCACAAGGTTCCAACCATAAATAATCATAATCAACCACAAAATATCATTTCCCAAACCATATACATGAATACCTCAACTAATACCGAAACCCTAACTTCCAATACCGAAGAGAATAGAAGATTACCTTAACCCAAGCTTGAATTCACCAACCAAAACACTTCTAGTTCACCAAAATGATTACAAACCTTCAATCTATGAAAGGGAGAACAAAGGGTGGATGAAACCCTAGAAAACTTTGGAGAAGAAGATGAATAGGGAGAGATGAGAAGCTTACCACCACCAAATACTCTAGTATACTTCAATAGACTTCCAATCTATTTCCATATCCTTGAAAATATATCAAAAAAGAAACCGTAGCAACTTGAATCACCCAAATCGGGGTTGTGATGAAGAAGATATGAAGAAATGAAGTTTGGGGCTGAAAATCGCGATTTTAACACCCTGAAACACCCAGGCGATTGTGTCAGGCTATAGTGACAATGTCACAATCGCCGGGCACAATCTCTGAGATTGTACCGAGAGTTTTCGGGCTCTGGCGACCATGACAGGCGATTGTGACACTGTCACAATCGTCGGGCACTATAGCCTAGCACGTACCGAAACTGTTTTGGCCATAACTTCTTCGTTATAGCTCCGTTTTCGCTCCGGAAAGAACCGTTGGTCTCGTAATTGAATCATTTATCCATAAAGACTATAAAACCAAGGATTCAAGCTCAAAATCAAATATATTATTTTTCCTTAATATGTCGGTTTCTGTATAAACTTGAAAAGATACCTTTCGAAAGTCGGGGTGTTCCAATACTCCCAACCTTAAAAGAGATTTCGTCCTCGAAATCTAGCATCAACCAATCACCCAATATCTCTCTTGGAGAGGTCAAATGATTCCCTATCCAAAAGGAATACCTTCATTAAACCTTACCTCGTATACGAATCCGATTACATTCCCGTTGAGGTTGTCGCCACGTTCCTTGTAACGAACCATTGCCAACTCATCCTCAACTTTCCATATAACTCACCCAAAGCGGGATAAACGTTAAGTTTTGGCTTAATCACATTCTTAACATTAAATCTCAGTTGTCTCCCAACCTTAGATTGCTCTTATCACCTCAAGAGTAACTTACGACCGTATTCAATCATTTCCACCAAGAATACTCCAAAGCAAACATTTCCCTTAATTACTTCTAATTACGACGCATCAAGGTCTCTTCAATAATCGATTTGTACTTAAAGTCTACCTCGACATTCTCACCAAGTGTCTCCAATAAACATTACCACGAAACTCCAACCATGCACTCAAGCATCGATTTACAAATCAGCGAAAGTCCTGTCAATTATCAAAATACCAAAGATTGATTTCTTAATTATCAACATCTAATTTCCTTAAGTTTACCATTCGTCCTACAGACACACCAGATCTAACAGAAATACATTGAAGCACACCAACCATCATTGTCCTCAAAATCACGTGCCAACACCTAACCTCGAGATGGCCATTCTGCAACGTGAGTATACTACCAAATATTTCATTCCCGACTAACAATGTCGATTCAAAGTTGACACCTACTCTTGGAAGTAGTCACCCAAATCCAGCATCCTTACCATTCAACCATTACATCATCATTATCCACGAATAATCAACAATATAGTACACCACCGACACATAGCATACCGTCGTACCAAATTCCCACAATTCCAACACCAACCATACCCAAACAACCGAACACAATATTAATCCGTAGGTTTAACGAAGCATAAAGATTATCACTTAACTAACTGGGAGAAAACACATGTCTAATACCTCAATACTCCGAGGACTCTTTTATTCCTTAATATCGACTTCTAACACGAGGGGGCTTACACCTATAGCCCAATGAGTTCAAAGTTTTTCACACTACTATGCCAATTTGAAATTTATAAAACTCTCAAATACATAAGTTTTATAACAATTAAACGTGCGGTGAAAATACACTATCGTGCATTCGATAGGTTTCGAAATTGATCACCAATGCCACACATATAAAACCATTTTCAAACGGACTACCAGGGTCCTAGTATGCATCAATTTATGCTATGCATATGAAAAATAACTTTCCGTCCTATAACATGTGCAATAAAAATTTGTAAAACCCAAGACAACATGCTCATGGTATCGAACTCTTAAAGTTTTCTCTCTTTTAGTCACAATGCGGCATGAAATAAGATTTCAATATAAAACGTTCTTTCATAAACTTAGATTTAACCCAAAACTTGTTCAAAATGAGAATAGAGAGAGAACTCCCAATCTTTATAAAACGCGGGTTTTAAAAGGTTATATCTCGAAATACCCAACACGGTGGAACATGATACACAACACATAAAACATAGATAAAATCTATATAAATAAAAATTTTCCGTGAACACGGACATTCGACTCAAACTCACACGACCGTAAAATGAACGAAATTAAACACCGACACGTGGGAATGATGCATTCTATTCAAACCTTAATATACGTAGGGAAAACCTAATATTAAAGCCATCATTTATCGTCGACCACATAAAAACCAAAGTTGGTAAAATACGACATTAACATTTACAATACCACGGGTCTACGACGGAGAGATCCGTATACAATGAGAATAGAGAAACACGCAAGTAGGCCGCCCATACAACTCCCTCACGTGTCATCTAAACGTTTCCATCTTGGGTGGCGAGAACACGTGAATGGGGCCACCCATGATGTTATTGGATTTCGCCACACATACCGGTCCTAGTTCCTATGCCATACCAGACATCACAATCCTCAGACCTATTATTGCCCCTTGCCATACTCCGTCGAGTTCCACTCCAGGGTCTTACGAACATGGGTGCCTATCCAATCTAAACGAGTTTCAACTCAGCGGCTCTAGCCACCTATTGCCTACTCGCTAGCATACCCAAGTGGTCACCACAGTAACCAAAAACTTAGGCTTTCCAAAACAGACAGACTTACGTGCCTATGGATCCATTATGACATTGTCTAACTTTACATGACTCCAAATGAATGACCAAAGCACTCAAAGCATGTACTCACCAATGACACGAATTAAGCGTCATCATACTCAAAACCCACGACGGTTATAAATCCGGACAAATGTCCACACGACTCATTTAGTCAAAACCGAGCCAAAGGCCCAACACTTTACATAAATACCCAAATAAAAACCGATATAAATATTGGAACCCGTTTGACCGTCTAATATGCAAACACGACCAAAAGTATAAATAATTAAAATCTCATCGTTGGTTGAGACAAACCATTTTCCCAAATGAACTCATACTCTTATGTTTTTCAAAATTCCTCATAACACAATAATATGTGTTTTCGGAAAAAGGTTTATAAGATCAAATACACAAAATGACACTTTGTTGGGAACTGAAGAATTGCACAAGTACAGCACAAGTAAAGTTAATGCTGCTAGAAGAAAATAGTTACTACTTCTAGTTACTACTTCTGTGATTAATGCTGCTAGTTGCTGATTAATGTTGTTCAACAAGTTTAGTACTGCTAGTTCAAAGTTAGTACTGCTTGAAGAGATTAATACTGCTGAGCATGGTTAGTACTGTTGGAGTTAATACTGCTCAGAGTATTAATGTTGCTGAAGAATAATGCTGCTTATGTGATAAAGAATTCGTATGGAAGGATGACAGCTGGATGGACTGAAGATATTCATGGAAGTTGGAGATAAAGATGGAAGTTTATATTGAAGATCTTTTTATGTTTAGTAATTATCTTTTATTCTTCAATATATGTATAGATTTGTTTAGAATAGCTAAGTAACTTTTGTGAGAATAATTCTGAGTTTTTGAGATATAGAGAGAATCAACCTCAAGGCATTGTTCCTAATTCTAGAGAAGTAGAATTCGTCTTGAAAGAGCCTGTTCTTCAAGATTTAGGTTGTGAGTGAAAAGCTTGTAACTTGAATCATTAAATAAAGTTTACAAGTTGATTGTGATTCACTGTTTCATTGTTTTTCTGTTTATTGAATATTAAAGTGTTTTTCCGCAACTTCTTTAATATTATTTCTGAGTATTCATAATTCTTGTTGAGAATTCGATCCTGACAAGTGGTATCAGAGCAAGTATTCTCAGAAACCTACATTCAAAATCACATCATCATGGCTAAAGGTTCAGAGTCTTCAAGCTCAGAAATTCCTACAGAGGTAACATCTAATCTTTGTTCTAAATCCTGTATTGAAACTGTTAAAAGGTACAGGGATCACAACCAGACAATGAGTGATGACCTTAAAAGATTAGAGAGAGATATAAAAGACTATGCAAAAATTGTTGAGAGTTTTGAGGAACAGATTAAGAGTTTCCAAGCCAATGAACTCCAACACTCATATGACACCAACTACTGGAAGTGGGAGAAAGATCAGTATGAGTTGAAGCTGAAACAGAAAGAAGAGGAGAATGAGAAAATAAAGAGTGAGTTTGAGAAAGCCAAGCTGGATATTGAGAAATTTTCCAATGCTTCAAAAGCAATGGACTCTTTGCTCCAAACTCAAACCCATGACAAACTTAGAAGAGGACTAGGCTATAATACCACACCACCACCATACAACAACAATTACATCCCTCCTATATCAGACTTGCTAGAGACCAAGAATAGGAAGGAATTGTCTGATGAAGCCACTAAGGTAGATCCATTAGACAAAGTGGTGGTTGAAACAGACTCTGAAGAAGAAAACTCTAATGATAAGAGTAAGGAGAACACTGTGAGTGGTGAGATTCCCCTAGAAAATCACATTATCACCAATGAGGGATGTGGAAAAACTTGGGTCAAATCTAAGGACATAGAGAAGACAGAGGGAAAGTCTGGTAAGGTCCATTACAAACAGACCACAGTTGTGAATCCTGTCCCTTGCAAGCAGTGTACATGCAATAAATCTGAGCCCCAAAAACATGATAAACCAAGGGGAAATCAGAGAAACTGGAATAACCAGTGGGCACAAAAACAAGGGATTGATCTGTGTAAAATCAACAGGCCAAAACCTTGTTTTATCTGTGGCAAATTGAATCATCTTGCCAAATACTGTTATTTCAATCCTATTAACCAAAGAGTCACTTTTCAAAGACAACCACAAAACTCTTCTGGTTATAGGAATCAAAGAAGGAATCAAATGGCTGAGAAAAGAGCACCTAAAAAGTTTCATGCTCAGAACAAGTTTGCTAATATAAAGAAAAATACTCCAAATAAGCCAAGAAGTAATTTAAAGACAAAGAAAGCAAACAACTTTGTTCAGGTTTGGGTTCCAATTGTAAAGAAACCTGTTAGTACTGCTATCCCAGATAGTACTGCTAACAGAAATAGTGATGCTAACTCAGTTAGTACTGCTAACCAAGTTAGTACTGCTAACAAGGCTAGTGCTTCTTCTAGTAGTAATGTTGCCAAACCTATAATCTTGACAAAGTATTCCAGCCATGAGATTCCTAAACAACTCATCCAGACTAAACTTACAGATTATATTGATGAGAAAGGACAACCCAAGATCACTTTGGCTTGGGTTCCCTCCAAGACTAACTGATTTATCAAGTGTGCAGGGCAACCAAAAGCTCAAGAGGAAGAACATTTGGAATGCAGATAGTGGTTGCTCTTGGCACACAACAGGTAACATGGACTGCCTTCAAACTCTTCAAAAGATTTGATGGAGGACATGTTGCATTTGATTCAGAGGGAAGTAATAATAAATGCTCAGGGCATGAGTTAAAAGGTAAGTTGCCTTTGGAAGATTTCATTGAGCATGATACTACTAACCTGTGTGTTTAAGTGTTTCAGGTTGAAGTTAGTAATACTCCAGAGAGAGTGATGATCATGAAGGATCAAGAAGAAAAGGATCAGGGGATGAACAAAGTAGTAAAAATTATGAGTAAAAGGATGGTTTCAAAAAGTGTAAGTGTAGTAAATGCTGCCAGTGCATTTTTAATACTGCTAGTGCATTTTTAATACTGCCAGTGCACAGTTAATACTGCTAAGTAGTTAATACTGCTAGTTAATTAATACTGCTAGTGGTTAATACTGCTCTCAGTTAATACTGCTAGTTAGTTAATACTGCTAGTGGTTAATACTGCTCTCAGTTAATACTGCTTTCAGTTAATACTGCGTTCAGTTAATACCGCTCACTGTTAATACTGCTTTCACTAAATTTTTAGGGTTAATACTGCTTATAATCCACAAGCTATAAATACCCTTTCCCCGCCTAAACTATCATAACGACTCTTTGTCTACTGTTCATCTTCTCTCTCACTCTTTTCTCTCAAGTATCCAGTGCTCACTAGTCAAGAATCCTTGCGTACAGATGGCTTCAATGGTGTTTATTGACGAGCACAACGAGATTGCGATGCTAAAGAAGCCAAAACAAGCCGATGGATTCCACCAAATTGTGGACTTTCTCAGGTCAAGCCACATTGCCCATGCTCTCACTGTATCACCAACTATCTACATAGAGCATCAAAGGCAATTTTAGGCTAATGCCACCATTGTTACTGAAGATGGTGTCCAAATGATCAAGACAAGGGTATGTGAAAACCCCCTAACAGTTACTGAAGAGGTGATACGCATCTGTCTACGTCTAGACGATGCTGCAGGTATAACCTCTGTTCCTAATGAGGAATTATTCTCAACTCTTACTAAAATGGGGTATGGAGGCCCATTGGGTGTGTTCAAGTTCTCAAAAGCTAAATTTTCACCCCAATGACGTTTCTTTGTCCATACCCTTATGCATTGTATCTCTAAAAAGACTACTGGATGGAGTGAGTTCAGTAGCACCATTGCTTATGCTTTGGTGTGCTTGGCCACTGCTAGAAAGTACAATTTTTCTCAAATGCTTTTTAATGATCTTGTCTCAAACCTGGGAAGTAAAAAGAGTTTTTATATGTACCCCAGGTTTGTACAAGAAGTAATAACCCATGAATTGACTGATATACCTCATTTTGATGGGGTATATGTACCAAAAATTCCCAAAGGTAAGGTCTTTTCAAACATGAAAAGATCCCCTCTGGACTCGGAAGGAGTTGACACCCCATTGTTCTCTACAATGATGGTGGTGTCCCACACTAAAGAAGGTATGGCAGCAGGGTCAAGTCCCTCATTAGACCATCCCACTGCTAGCCAATCCCAACCTTCCCACTCTATATCTATCCCACAGTCCCTACTTCATAAGCCCACTTCTCCAATTACCCAAACTTATACAAGGAAACAGGTAAAGAAGGCTCCTTCCCTTCTTGTACCATCACCCACTAAGCCTTCTAGCCCTCTAAGGGAGAATTCTCCCTTAGAGAATATCAATAGGGAAACCAAAGGGGTGTCTCCCAACCCCAAGGAGGTGCTCACTGAGGTGGAGGTTGAGCATATGGGGGCTAAGGCTGCCACTACTCCTGCTAGCACAGAGGAGGTCATTGGTAACATACATAAGACCTTCCCCATGGCAACTTTGGGTGAGCAATCATCCAAAGGTCCCAGGTGCCAAGAAACCAAGGGGGTGGATAGTGCTTCTGCTAGGCAGAAGACTTCCACTACAAAAAGATCCAATGATCCATCAAAAGAGGGTAACACTTCTGGAGAAGGTGAGGACAAATATAACTATTATGAATTGATGGAAACCATGGGAAACATCAACATGGATGTACTCAAACAGGGCAAAGATATAGAAGAACTTAAACTTATAGTTCTGTCCCAACAAGTCCAGATTGCCAAGCTAAAGAAAATGGTGACAAGGTTATTGCAAAAGAAGAGGAGAAAGCAGTTTGTTCTAAAGAAGAGGAACAATGCTCAAGATGCTTCCAACAAGGGGGAGAAACAAGAAAGGGAAACAGAAAAAGAAAGTTCAGCTGAAAAGAGAGTTGAAGTTGAGGGGGAGACAGAGGATGCAATAGAGGCAGAAACAGAAGTTGCTCAAGCAGCAGAAACTGTTAATGCTGCTGAAACAGCAGAAACAGTTAATGCTGTTGAAACAAAAGAAGCATCAGAAACAGAAGAAGCAGTAACAGGGCTCTCTCTGGAGGAACTGGAGATTGCAGAGACATTGGTTAAAGCCAAGAATGACACTCCTAAGGCTAGTCAAAAGGCCAAGGGAGTGATCATTAATGAAGGAGGAGGCTCAAAGAAAAGAATCAAGTAAAGCAACTTTGAAAGATACAAAGGGAAAGGGAAAGGAAAAGCTTATTGAAACTGAACTGCCTTCAAAGAAGAGGAGTCAGATTGAAATGGATGAGGAGATGGCAAAGCAGCTTCAAGAGCAAATGGAAAAGGAGGAACAGATTCAAACAGAAACAGATAGAGAGCTTGCAAAGATAATGGCCAGAAAACTAAATGCTGAGTATCAAGAAAGTTTAAAAGCAGCAGCTGAAGCCAAGAAAAGACAACCTTCTAAGACCTTTTTGGCCAATCAGGAAAGAAGAAGAATGATTAACTTCTTGAGAGGTGCAATTGGTGTCAAAGGGGAAATGTTTACCAACATGGCATACAGTCAGGTTGAGGATTTGTACAAGAAAGAGATGGCAAAGCTTCAAGGGGACTCATCTCAAAGGGAAGAGGCTGAAAGAAGAATGAAGGAGAGGCATGACCTAAATATTCAACAACCATTCCCTGAGGAGACCACACCTTCAAAGGACAATGCTGAAGAAATGAAGGAAAAACAAGAGAATGTTGGTATAGAAGTTAAATCTGCAAAGAGGGTGAAGACAATTGCTTCCAAAAAGCAGTCTAAAAGGACAAGAGTGGAAGAAAGAGTAGAAACTGAAGCAGAACCTTCAGTCACACCTTCAGCAGAACCTGTGCAGAACTCAGAACAGTCCAAAGAGCAATCAGATGAGCATGTGGGGATGTATATGACAATTCTAGAACCAGTTCAGGCTGTCCCAATCTCCATGAAGGCTCCAGAGATCATCTTTTGGGATATTCTAAGAGACAATGGAAATGATTTCTTTAGACTCAAAAGAAATGGTGGTGCATTTGATGCATATTCAACCCGGGGGAGAGTAATCAGAGGTTGTTCAAGAGCAGACATAGAGGAAATGTACAAAGTGGGAATGAAACTCTATGAGCCTGTGTTGAAAGGTACTGAAGAAAATCTTCTCAAAGTGGCAATGGAATACTTATGTATGATGTTTGATCCAGAGAAGGTGGTACATAGGATTAAAGATCTTCATCATGAGTATGTGTTCAAAAAGATTGATCATTGGATACTCTTTGAAAACTGTGGTGTGTACATGATTACAATTGATAAATGTTATCATGAATACTACCTAGTTGACAAAATATATGATCATAGCAAGCAGAAACTTGAAGGGATGCTGAAAGCTAAGCTAGTATGTACTAAGGATTCAGAAATGGCCAGAATTGTGGTGAGAAGAACTATCAATCAAAGTCTGGGCCTAGATCCAAATTTGGGCAACTGAATGTGAGGTGTTGAAAGCATCTTGAAGATCAGATTTGAAGAACTTGACTTGTCTTCCTAAAAGTCAAGTTAGGGGGAGATTGTTGGGAACTGAAGAATTGCACAAGTACAGCACAAGTAAAGTTAATGCTGCTAGAAGAAAATAGTTACTACTTCTAGTTACTACTTCTGTGATTAATGCTGCTAGTTGCAGATTAATGTTGCTCAACAAGTTTAGTACTGCTAGTTCAAAGTTAGTACTGCTTGAAGAGATTAATACTGCTGAGCATGGTTAGTACTGCCGGAGTTAATACTGCTCAGAGTATTAATGCTGCTGAAGAATAATGCTGCTTATGTGATAAAGAATTCGTATGGAAGGATGACAGCTGGATGGACTGAAGATATTCATGGAATTTGGAGATAAAGATGGAAGTTTATATTGAAGATCTTTTTATGTTTAGTAATTATCTTTTATTCTTCAATATATGTATAGATTTCTTCAATTGAACTCCAATTATATATGTAAAATCATCAAGTAAACATTTCAATATGATTTATTTACCAAAATACCCAAAGATTCCAAAATAACCAAAACTTCTCATTGGTTGCAACAAAATGTTTTCCAAATCAACTATTTCTCTTCATGTTTCCAAAACGACTCCTAGTTCAACGACATGCATTTCCAACGGTTTATAAAATCATATGCACCAAATGGACAATTAAATATCCAAAATATAGTGGCCGACAACGAGGGTACTCCTATTCGTTAAGAGCAGAAGAGCACGAAGTATGCCACTCCTACAACGTTCATCGTATGACACCTAACGACATGAAATCCCAAGTGTCCCTACGAATCCTTGACAAGTTTCACCCTCTACACAACGTTTATGAAGACACATACCTCAAAGACGCGATTAACTCAAAACTCAACATTTATTGGGGCCAAAGAGTTTCAAAAGGGTTTATGAATGCAAATACGCCTAAAATGCATATAACGTAAAATAGACTTCATTTGTACAAAATCATCAAAGATGCATAAATCATAAAAATAAAGTTTACTTGTACAAAACCACCAAGAACACGTAAATCATATTATTTAGTTGTTGAACTATTCAAAACTCAATCTGGGCATGTTAGGAGGTTAAAACAACCCGAGTTTACCCAATATGAAGACTTAACAAAATACTCACACTTTGACAAATAACCAAGTAAAATATATTTTTACTTCAAAATATACCTTTTGGCATGTACATAGTTTTCACAAAGCATCTTGAACTCATGCTCCTCGATTTCTCTAGTTAAACTATCGTCATCCAGATGTTCAATGTCTTAAGGCAAAGACCACGGACTTCATAAGTTCACCTCACAATTTCTCCTTGAATACATCGATTCAAAAGTCTATGGTTCTAATCCAACCAATTAATCTGACTCGAAACCGTTCACTTAATGCAATCACCATACTTATCGTTACTCCAAGTAACGAATAATAAAATTGTCAACTTTTTTTTCCAATAGTTACCCATTCAGAAACTTCCTTATTACTCCAACGATCGACATACCAATGCAGTTCATACAAGCACGAGGATGAATAAGAAGGAGATTAACATAATTGAACACGAAGGAAACGTACTACTACGTCTACCAAATATCATAACATTAGTAAACCAAGCACAAGAGAACGTCCTACTACATTACCAATTGTCACAGTAACGGCACTTCAAGCACCATCACGTATAAATATCCTCATAATAACATTAGCTAGGTGAGATTATACATATAATACATAAAGGTTCTCGTTACCATCGCCACAACGCTTGATAACCATAGTTCTCGTCGACTCTAAGACTAACCCATCTTAGAAATTCTACCCATCTCACAAATCATTGCCTAACGTACTCAGCCTAAGTCTAGACATCTTACATTCATGCCTAGTTCACTTAAACTAGAGCTCTGATACCAACTTGTAACACCCTAAAAATAGGGATAACAAAAATCCGTAAAATGGACATGAGGTATACTAAAAATTGCCAAAGCAAGAGCCTCCCTAAAATGGGGAAAATATACAAACATGTTTAAATACAATCGTAATTAAACGGACAATAATTAACAACCAACTAATCTAATTTCCATAACTAGAAAAGAGATTACAAATGGGGTGTCATTTATAAACCCAAAGATTCTCCTACCAAAAGTAAGTCCAATTGCAGTATTCTCATATCTCTCACCCAAGCACTATGCCCGCTTAGAACCGGTGCCGCTAAAACCTGAGATACACATCGACACCAAACAAGTGTTAGGCCAAAAATCCTAGTGAGTTGAACAATAATAAGCATGCATGAACAGTTACAATTCTTATCAGCAGTTAACCAGTTTTCAACATGTATGGAATCAACGGGGGAGACCCATAGCACCAATCAATTCCACTCCAAAGAGTCGATGCACCTTGATGCCCTTAACAAGGAACACCCCAAAGGCCCGGCATACCCGAAGATCAGACCGTGAAGGAAACTTTCCGAGTAGCGGAGATCTACTGGGCACATACCATCACGGTGGCGCCCCGAGACTACATCCTCCTAGTGAATTTGCCTTGGTTCGTCCAACATAATGCATTTAGGAGGTCCTTAGGTATATTTCAACCAAATATAATCCGGTACCAACCGCGGGTACAATAACACCCTCCTAATAGCATGTGTCCAACATAGGACTTAAATATCCACATAAACACGTTGTAGATACAATATCACCTTTTGAGTATTCCAAATGGAAATCCTCGACATATACCAAACATGTATTCATTAAACATGTCAAATACCCATAGTGAGTACACATATTGGAAACCCCAAATAATTCCACAAAATAGGATAAATCATAGGATGATGCTTCTATATCATATTTCTCACATAATCTCATGTAAATACCATCAATTACTAAAACCCGTAAAGATGAACAATTTGAGCAATTATGTGATAATAACAAAAATTAAGAAAATATGATGTGTATCCAGTTTTGACAAAAGTTTAGTAAACTCACCTTGCTAGATTTAGACTAAATCTAGATTTTACCCACTTAGAGCTTTCCTTGAAGAAACTTGGTTCTTCAAACCAAATCTTCCAAAACCTAGTTCCACAAGGTTCCAACCATAAATAATCATAATCAACCACAAAATATCATTTCCCAAACCATATACATGAATACCTCAACTAATACCGAAACCCTAACTTCCAATACCGAAGAGAATAGAAGATTACCTTAACCCAAGCTTGAATTCACCAACCAAAACACTTCTAGTTCACCAAAATGATTACAAACCTTCAATCTATGAAAGGGAGAACAAAGGGTGGATGAAACCCTAGAAAACTTTGGAGAAGAAGATGAATAGGGAGAGATGAGAAGCTTACCACCACCAAATACTCTAGTATACTTCAATAGACTTCCAATATATTTCCATATCCTTGAAAATATCTCAAAAACGAAACCGTAGCAACTTGAATCACCCAAATCGGGGTTGTGATGAAGAAGATATGAAGAAATGAAGTTTGGGGCTGAAAATCGCGATTTTAACACCCTAAAACACCCAGGCGATTGTGTCAGGCTATAGTGACAATGTCACAATCGCCGGGCACAATCGCTGAGATTGTACCGAGAGTTTTCGGGCTCTGGCGACCATGACAGGCGATTGTGACACTGTCACAATCGTCGGGCACTATAGCCTAGCACGTATCGAAACTGTTTTGGCCATAACTTCTTCGTTATAGCTCCGTTTTTGCTCCGGAAAGAACCATTGGTCTCGTAATTGAATCCTTTATCCATCAATACTATAAAACCAAGGATTCAAGACCAAAATCAAATATCTTATTTTTCCTTAATATGTCGGTTTCTGTATAAACTTGAAAAGATACTTTTCGAAAGTCGGGGTGTTGCAAGTGTCATGTGATTGTGATACTTGTCAAAATAGAATTAATGGTACTAAGAGTATGGTCGTCTCAGCTATAGTGACATGTAGTTGTGATATTTGTCACAATAGCACAGATGATACTGAAAATGGGGTAGTCCTGACTATAGTGCCATGAAGTTGTGACATATGTAACAATAGCAAAGAAGATTACCAAATGGTTGGTCGTCCCAATGAATGTGCCATGTATTTATGACAATGGTGTAACACCCGTAATTTTTAGGTAAGTACTATTTCAAGTTAGTGTGGAAATCGATTTTTTGAGAGAAATAGAGGAAATCTGATTTTGGGATTAAATTATAGATTTTGTGGTCTTGCTAGATGAGGAATTCAATTACGAGACCAACAGTTCTTTCCGGAGCAAAATTGGAACTAAAACAAATAAGTTATGGCCAAAACAGTGTTCGGTACAGGCTTGGCTATAGTGCCAACGATTGTGACACTATCACTATAGCATGTCATAATCGTTGAAGGCCAAAAACTCTCGGTACAATCTGAGCGATTGTTCCCGCGGTTGTGACATTGTCACTATAGCCTGGCACAATTGCATGGAGGTACCAGTGTGCATAAAGTCGCGATTTTCAGCCTCATTATTCATTTCTTCATATCTCTCTCATTTTTACTCTGTTTTTGGTGATTCAAAGTGACATGGTTTCGTATTTG
Organism: Arctium minus; assembly: GCA_954870635.1. Classification (NCBI taxonomy): domain Eukaryota; kingdom Viridiplantae; phylum Streptophyta; class Magnoliopsida; order Asterales; family Asteraceae; genus Arctium; species Arctium minus. The sequence continues at coordinate 22,186,908 of OX941081.1, read as the reverse complement.
AGATATTTTCAAGGATATATTGTTAGTTTGGGAATATTCAAGTGTATTGGGTGGTGGAGTGGAAGCTAAGATCAAGAGCTCATCATCATCGCCTCCATCTTCAATAAATTTAAGGTTATCTAGGTTTTCACCAAAACCTAAGTGGTTAGTTCATCCTCCTAGTTTCTAAACTTTATTATGATTTATAAATGCTCCATTGATGATTCCCTAGTGTTCATGTTTCTACAATTTCGGTTAAGAGTTTGAGAAAAGTTAGGTCAAATTTGGGTTTTGGCCAAAATGGGGATTTTGATATAAAATGTTTGGGGAATGATTCTAAATGGTTGAATATGAATATTTATGGTTGGAAACTTGTGGATATAGGTTTTTGGAAGGATTTCCTTGTGGATTCAAGTTTCTTCAAGGAAGCTCAAGTTGGGGTAAAATCTAGATTTAGCCTAAATCTAGCAAGGTGAGTGCAAGTTGATTTGTGAAAACGTTGTACATGCCAAAAATGTCTATTTTAAAGTGATTATGTGTTTACATGATTTTTATTAAAAGTTGGAATATTTGAAGTGTAACACCCATGTTTTAGTAAGTTCCTTTGAACGCATGAGTATATATATATATATATATATATATATATATATATATATATATATGTGTGTGTGTGCGTGTGTGTGTGTGTGTGTGTGTATTTATATGTATATTTAATTAGGCAAAGAAACTCATATGTTAGCATGTCTGCTTACGTTCTTAGTTAAGGTTAGCTAGAAGATTCGTTTTGGACTCGCGATATGATCCCTTAAACCACTCTCGCATAAATCGAATTGAAGGGACATGTTTAGAAGTCAAAACGACAAATTTCAGAGCCCTGAACCACCAGCACGACAATGCCTGGCGATTGTGAGACATGTCACTATCGTCAAAGGGCAAAGTCGCAAGGGGTTAAGACCTCTCGGTACATCTTGGGCGATAGTGCCCGGGTCACTATCGCAGGGAATTCTCACGGGATCTGTATCACGGCTATGGGGACGTAGGCGATAGTGAACTCCAAAGGCACAGTTGCCCTGTCACAGTCGCCGAACTCCTTCAGTGTATAAAAGTCAGCCCCAGTTGAATTTATTCTCATTTTTCACTTAGGAGCTGGTAGTTGGACGATTTTTCTCTGCAATTAAAGTGAGTCTTCCAACTCTAGTTGTAACACCCCGAAAACTTCGACCGAAAGGAAAACATAAAAGCATCAGCAGTGCTCCGCGCGGCTACACGCGCGGGTCGAATAGCGCCGTGATCCGTGCGAGAGCCTGTCTAGTGCTCCGCGCGAGTTGGACCGCGCCAAGACTCGCGCACGAAAACTTTGTGATTATAAAAGAGAGAAGTCGGCCTCCCTCCCCATTTTCTCACAAAAACCCTGAAACTCTTCCCATCTCCTCTCCCAAAACTGATCCCTCACACCCCACTCATAAACCCTAACTCGTTTTGGGATTTTCCTTCTAAAGATAAGTGGTTCTTCCTCATCTAGCAAGCTTTGGTAAGCTAGAACCACAATCCTTCCACCTTCATCTTCTTCACCAAATTTTCTAGGGTTTTACCCAACCCTTTTCACCATTTTTAAAGCTTGGGGCTCATCTTGGTGACCCGGAGGTATTTTGGTTGGTGGATTCAAGTTATGGTTAAGGTAATCCTCTATTTTCTTCAACTATGGAAGTTAGGGTTTTGGTATCAATTGAGGTCTTCATGTTTAATGCTTGGGGAATGTCTCTAAATGGTTGAATGTAAATATTTATGGTTGAAATTTATGGATCTAGGTTTTGGAAGTTTTGGCTCTGAAGATTCAAGTTTCTTCAAGGAAGCTCTAAGTGGGGTAAAATCTAGATTTAGCCTAAATCTAGCAAGGTGAGTTCAAGTTGATTTGTGAAAACGTTGTACATGTCAAAATGTCCATTTTAAAGTGTTTATGTGTTTTACATGAAATTATCAACTATTGAGTTATTTGGTAACTTTTGACTATTTGAAGTATTTAGCTTTATAAACTTTGTAAAACACCTACATTTGGGATTTTTGGGCATTTTGATAAATAAGTCATGAATGAAGGTGTTTTAATGATTTATTCATAAATGAAGATTATTTGGGTCAAAATACACTTTTAGTGTTTGTTGGAAATATGCATCATTTATGTAATGGGACGTTTTGAAGGTATTAATGCGTGAGTCCTATGATTTTGGTCATTCCCGACCTTGGGAACATTTTAGAAATGGTAAACCTTTTTAGTTTGGGGCCGAAGGCTAATTGTGAATTGAGAGACAAAGATTTTTGGGAAAAGATGTATTTTGGTTTATGTAACCTTATTGGCTCACGTATTTTAGCCAAACGTTCATTATGCCTTTTGGGGCTTGGTTTACACTTAGATGAGTCTTTGGAACACGTGTTCAGTTTTGGTAGCTCGTTAAGGAGCCTTAGACGTATGGTGTACTTAGTTGCATCTTATTTGAGAGTTACATGTTTTGTATGTGTTAGTTCATTCGTTTGAGTCATGTAACGTTTTAGACTGTAATGCATTGGATCCATAGGCATATGAGTCAGTCAGTTGGTTTAGTTGGGGACTTTATCCCTATTTTGGGATTGGAAATTATTTATGGCTAGCGGGAGCTCGAGGTATAGATCGTGGGTGGTTGAACTCGATAACCGTGTAACTTTTAGTGAAGGGCTCGAGGTATGGATCGTGGGTGGTTGAACTCGATGCCCATTTGTAATCCAGTCTGGTTATTCATCGTGGAATTTAGTGTCCGCGTTTGAAGTCTAGTGAGTGGTCCCCAAGTCATGTTTTTATGTAAGCTTGCGGTGGTGCTCTGCAGAGCCGTATACGGAGCTAAGTCTTGCAGCGGTACCCATGGTGAGCCGGATATGGGGACTTGTGGCTTTTGTGGTGACACTCATCTAGAGGTCGAGTAGACACTAGGGTCATTTGGGTATCTTGCGGTGGTTGCTCGGTAGGGATCCGTATACGGGGATCCATGACTCTATGTGAAGCTCGAGAACATCGAAAAGTAGCTTAACTTTGTGTGCCCGCCACTTTCGATGGAATTCGGGTCTCCCCCGTCACCGAAAGGTGTTGTTTTGGGTATTGAGTTTTATTATCCATGTTTTCGGTGACGTTTTATTTATATGGGTTCTTACCCAAGGTTTACGGGTTGAGTATTATGTCCCACCTGTGTTTTGGGTGTTTCGGGATACAAAGTTTTATCCGCGTTTTATAAATTGGGAGTTCGATTTCTATCTCATTTTGAGTGAGTTTTGGATTGAATTTAATTTACAAAAGAACGTTTTATATTGAAATCTTAGTCCTTAAAATAGTTTGGTTTGGAAAACGTTTATATTGGTGTTCCTCTGCCTAAAATGCATATTATTGGAAAACGAGTCGTTTTCATATTTGAAGCATATCATTTTGAAAGATTATGATTTCAATTGCATTCTTCCTTTTTAAAGATATATTTATTAATGTTGAAAACTCTTGAACTCACTAGGCGTTAGCCTAACCTTTTTATTTGTAGGCATGTGCAACAGGCTTCATTGGGAATAGTTCTAGTGACACTGTGAAGAGAGGAGTGCTAGTTGCGTGCTCGGAGAGTGATTAGCTTGTTGAAGTCTTCCGTATTTGTTTTGAGAAGAGCAACTGGTGTTTGGGGTTAAGTGACACCCGACTTCGGTTTAGTACTTGTATATTATTGGAGTTTATATATTTGTTGAGGTTAGTTATAGAATTTTAACTTGAGGTATACTGAGTTTTGAATTGTATCAGGAAGTTTTGTTCCTTATGTTGATATTATACCGATATTTTAATTAGTTGCTCTTACCAAATTTGAGGGTGTTACACTAGTCCCCCATCTCATTAATTTCATCTTAGAAATCCTCAAGGGGCATTTATTGTTCTTGCAACTAGGTGGTTGTGCATTAAGTGGAAGAAAGCTTCACCCTTGGTCTAGTGCAAGGAACATTACCACTTTCTAGGGTTTCAACTTCTACTTAGGTTTGTGCAAAACCTAAAAAGGTGAGTCATTCTCCCTACTAAGTTCTATACATGCTAAAATACTCATTTATGAACTAATATAAATTGCTCTTTATGATTATCACTTGAGAAGCTTTGGAGAAATGAATACAAAATTAGGGTTTCACCCATTTTAAAGTGTTATATGGAAATGAGCTTGGAAAGTATTTCAATGTACATGAATGGCTTATATTACTAGAGTTGCACAAACTTTGGAACCCCAAAGGGTAAGGATAGTATAAATGCTACATTGGTTGATTTAGAGAGTTATTTCATATTACAACTACATAAAGTCTATTTTTTGTTATGGGTGTTTATTACTTTACTTGGTATATAAGTGAGTTGGACCATTGTTATGACTCCATGGACATATGAGTCTTATTCTTATGTAGGGGTGTAAATGATGCGAGTCGAGCTCGAGTATCATTATACTCGACTCGAACTCGAAAGCTGAATTCCAAGCTCGAACTCGACTCGAAAACTCGCGAGTAGTGAAAATTCAAACTCGACTCAAACTCGATAGCTAATTCCCAAGCTCGAGCTCGAACTCGTTTCAAGCTCGAATTCAAACTCGAATCAAGCTCGAGTTTGTTTAATGCATTACAATATCAAAAGTTCGAAACCAGTAATTAATCTACAACATCTCATTACAAGAATCTTATGTATAATACAACAAATATCCAAGATAATGTAAACCAAGAATCTTAAGTGGTCTGGGATACTCCTTTACAAAAAAAAAGAATCTTAAGTAACTTCTATTAAATTCATATGCAAATGAGGAGAAAAAGAAGATATATTGCAATACCGAGTCACCGGCGTCTGAAACGGGTGTGAGAGAGAAAAAGGCCGTCGGCTCGTCTCCGACTTCTGAAAAAGATGATGTGAGAGGCTGAGATCCAGAGTTCGTCACTTGTCGACTCGTGAAAGGTAGAGAGACAGAAGTCGTCGACTCGTTGCCGACTCACCGTAGTCTTACCGGCGTATGAAAACATAAGTCAGTCGTCGCTAGCTGTTGGTTTCTAACAGAGAGGGAGAGGGGGCGATTGGGAATTTGGAATAGAGTTTTCAAAAGTAAAAAGTAAAGATAAAGATGTGGTTTTGTTTTTTTCTTTTCTTTTCTTTTTTTTTCTGATTTATAAATTATAATTATGTTTTCAAATATTAAAAAACCTCTTTTTATTTTAAGGATTTCTTTTATTTTAATTTTTTTTATTATCTTATTATATTAAATTAATTATTATTAAAAAAATTATATTATATTTTATAAATTATAATATAAAATTAATTATATATATAAAAAAATACATTTGAGTATCTCACGAGTTTATCAAGTCGAGTATCAGGTAGCTCGACTCGACTCGTTAATATATTGAGTCGAGCTCGAGTTCGAGTCGAGTCTATTCGAGTCGAGTGTTGACCGAGTTTTGACCGAGTCGATCTCGAGTAGCTCACGAGTTGTCTCGTCTCATTTACACCCATGTTCTTATGGAATGATGTTGGGAGAATTTAATTCCCAAATGTACCAAGAAATAGGCATGGGGTCAAGATGGGTAATAGTTGTGGACTTCAAAGTCGGGCAACGACCAACGACCATTAATTGTAATTTCTTGTGTTGAGTGAAATCTAGAATTAATGGCATTACCATTAGTTCGTAGTGGGGCTCTTTAACATGAGGGGGACCTAATTTGTGTTCCGTGACCCACATGGAAAATCGGATTTGCCCGTCATTGCGAGATGTATGTGTACGTATTAAAGTTGGGTAGCAAAAGGAGTCCATATTTTCCGAAATTTGCACTTATTGTATTATTTGTAAAATTGATTGATCTCACTAGACGTTAGCCTAATATTTCTTCTTATTTGTGACATGTATAGCAGGTCCTAAGAATAGTGGGCCGTCAAGCTCGTGAGTAAGGTGTTATTTGCCGGTAATGGCGACTTTTGGGAGCACATACTTTTGAGGAGGATTCAATTGGAGATTTTGGGATTAGAACCTCTTTTCGTTGATCTTAGCAACACCCGTTCATAATCTAGATTATACTAGTCTAGATTAGTAGGTTGTTGCATAAGTATCTGTTGTAATTATTGTAACTCCTATTCAATACTTTTCCCCATTGTTGGGTGATTATTTATTCTAAGCATAGACTTTCTTGCGTATGTCCAGGTTTAATTTGACCCTATTTTTAGGGTGTTACATAAAGAGTTTTACTCATTTGGGTTATTTGGTTTTATAAATCTTGTGAAACACCCACATTTGGATTGTTGGACATTTTGATAAATAAATCATGTTGATATATTTCCTTGGTGATTTATTATATAAATGGAGGTCATTTGATGCAAATATCCTTTTAATGTTTTTGATCTTATAAACCGTTTGGAAAATTTATACTATTGTGTTATGAGGCATTTTGGAAATATAAGGGTATGAGTTCATTTGGAAAATGGTTTGTCTCGATTATGAGTTTTGGGTTAATCATACTTTTGGTCGTCGTGTTTGCATAACTGTGGGTCAAATGTGTTTTATTGTTTTCACTTACTTTTATTGTACGATAAAGTAAAATTTTGAGCTTTTGGCTCGCTTTTAACTAAGATGAGTCTTGGGGACATTTGTCCGATTCTCATAGCTTGTTGTGGACTTTTGAGTATGATTATGTTTATTACGCATCATTTTAAAATTACATGTTTTGAGTGCTTTGGTCATTCAATTGGAGTCATGTAATGTTATAGATTGTAATGTAATTGATCCATAGGCATTATAACACCCTAGAATTTATATTAATTTAAAATTCAAAAATTTGGCAATATAACTTTTATAAATGGAGTAAACCACCCAAAAGGGTAAATTTAATATAGCGTTTACAAAACTTGTAGGTGAACATAACAATCGACAACAAACTAATCTAAATAAGTTATATCTAGATTACATTGGTTGTCAACCCAAATCCCAAAATAATAAAATCATTTGAACGCCATGACTCCAAATATCTATCGTCCCAAAAATGCCTCAAGCACCCACGCTCATCACTCAAACCTTCGGCAACCCACCGCTAAGGGAACATGTTATACACATCATTTGAAAAAAAATGTTAGGCTTAACGCATAGTGAGAACAAACAATTTATATCGATAATTTGAATATGATTTAAGAGTAAATAGACGACTTTCAAATGGAACGACTTAAGGTATAAAAACAACATTTATATAAGAACCTTTCGGTCCAAAACATCTTACGATGACGGGGGAGACCCGATTTCCAAGGATTGTGGCGGAACACAAAAGTATGCCATTACCCGAGTTGTGAGCTCAATACTTGGACCCATGGCCACGAACAACGTCGGCTCGTACTCAGATGTGGGGGAGGGCACCCGAGGATCCAAGTCATACTCATTCACTAGGATTACATTTACGGCCCATGGCTAGTAAGCGGTACCACATAACCGTATCATTAATGCACATAATCAACATAAGAAGATTTTCTTGACATAATATCCTTGCATAAATTCACTTTTAGCACATTAAAACCCCAAAGTGGAGTAGTTAGGGTTTATTTCCACAACTCATATAATATGTCTTCAAAACCATGTTTTCTCAATGTTCCACAATATTCTAAAACTAAACCGTCACCATTTCTAGGTTACCAATACATTCCAACTAGAATTTCCATTTTAGGAAACCCTAGTTTTCATAAGAATGGTTTTCTTCATTTGTTTGGCTCAAGAGTGGTTTTGAATGATGTATAAGTGATATCCCAAGTAAGTTTTTCAACATTAACATTCCATAACATGGTTAGAACCCTAAAATCTCCAAAAGTTACTTTTAGGTTAAAATCTTGAAATCAATGAAATATAAACATGGAGATGATAAAAGGTTCAAAAGTCTAGTTTTGATGTGTATAAGGTTTAAAATAGGTGGATGTACTCACAATGTGGGTTTTATCAAAACCCTAGCAAACTCTAGAGCGGAGGAGATGATACTAGCACTTGAAGTTGAAGATCCCACACAAGGAATGCTTAAGACCACCTAACCAAGAATCATAAATGCATTATGAGTGAGGTAGCTAGAAGAGTTAATGAAGAGATATGAAGGAGGGTTGGGTCTTACCAAAATTTTGCAGAGAAAACGACCAAGAGATTTCCAAAAATCAGTAAAAATGAGAATAAAATCGCTGCTGAACTTTTTATACCCAAACTCCCGTCAGCGATAGTGACATCTGTCACTATCGCCGGGCATAATCGCCCCGAATGTACCAAGAGTCGATACCTTCCCCACGATAGTGCCAAGCGATAGTGACAGGTGTCACAATCGCGAGGCACACTCGCCAAACATGTACCGAAGGTCCTTGAGGCCCCGCGACTATGCCACCGCGACTGTGACCATGTCACTATCGTCGGGAACTATCGCCGAGCTCCTCCTCGATCTACAAAATTTAATTTTTAAGTCGCGACACCTCTAAATCAATCGAACCATTAAACGAAGGTAAACTTTAACAAGGATTTAAACCAAAAATAGAGAACCTTGGAAGAGAGCATGAACGAAGTGACTTACCGAAAAATCTGGGTGTTACAATCCTCCCCAAATTGGGAATGATTTCATCCCCGAAATCCTAACTACTCGAAAAGATGAGGATATCTTCGTTTCATGTATTCCTCGGCTTCCCATGTTATGTTGGCTCCCCGATCATGCTTCCATTTCACTTTGACCATCATGACCTCCTTGTGACGCAATTTCTTGGACTTCCTTTCTAGGATAGCGTCAGGTTCCTCCACATACCGGTTACCCTCGTCCACTCTGATCTCGGAAAGAGGAATGACACTTTCATCTTCCGCCAAACACTTCCGAAGGTTACAAATATGAAACGAATTGTGGATTCCGCTCATTTCCGGTGGAAGTTCTAGTTTATAGGCTTGCAAATCCACACGTTTAAGTACCGTGAACGGTCCAAGGAAACGAAGACTCAACTTCCCGCGCTTTCCGAACCAAATAATGCCCTTCCAAGGTGACACCTTGAGCATCACCCGGTCACACACTTGAAACTCCATCGGCTGCCTCTTCTTATCGGCATAGCTCTTTTGCCGATATTGAGCTGCTTTCAAACGTTCTCGAATACCCTTTACCTTATCGGTCGTTTCTTGTACGATTTTGGGTCCGACAAATTGCTTCTCATCCGCCTTAGGCCAACATACAGGGGTTTTGCACTTCCGCTCGTACAAAGCCTCAAACGGTGCCATTCCAATACTCGAGTGGTAGCTATTATTGTAAGCAAACTCCACCAAAGGTAGGTGAGAGTCCCAACTACCCCCAAAGTCAATAACGCAAGACCTTAGCATGTCTTCTAGCATCTGGATTGTCCTCTCACTTTGGCCGTCGGTTTGAGGATGGTAAGTCGTACTCAACTTCACTCGAGTACCAAGCTCCTTCTGCAAGCCATCCCAAAAGTTTGAAGTGAACCGACTATCGCGATCCTACACGATAGACAAGGGAACTCCAAGCCTCGAAACCACCTCATCGATGTAAAGCTTTGCCAACTTGTCCATCGGTAGTGTCTCGCGCATCGCCAAGAAGTGAGCGCTCTTGGTCAACCAATCAACTATTACCCATATGGTATTGTGACCTCGAAGAGTTTTGGGAAACTTAGTCACGAAGTCCATGGTAATGTGATCTCATTTCCACTTGGGGATTTCCAATGATTGAATACTCCCATACGGTCGTTGATGCTAGGCTTTCACTTGTAAGCACATCACACAACGCTCCACGTAACGTGCCACATCAAGTTTCATTACCGGCCACCAGTAGTGCAGCTTCAAGTCCCGATACATCTTTGTACTCCCCGAATGGATGGAGTATTTGGACTTATAGGGATCCTCGAGAAGAAGTTCCTGATTGCCTCCGACTTTGGGTACCCATACACGACTGTTGAACAATTTCACTCCATGACTATCTTCTGTTAAGAGCAAACGTTGCTTTGACATAACTTATTCTTTGAGATTCTCCTCCAACAAGGCTTCTACTTGAGATGCCTTGATTCTCTCAATAAGGCTCGACACTAGCTCGATTCTCGAAAGGGTAGCCCGAATGCTTCAACTATAGTCCTTTTGACTTAACGCATCGGCCACCACATTTGCCTTACCGGGGTGGTAAAGCAACTCGCAATCATAATCTTTGAGTAACTCGAGCCACCGTCTTTGCCTCATGTTCAACTATTTTTGATCAAAGACGTACTTCAAACTCTTATGATCCGTGTAGAGTGTACATTTCGTGCCATAGAGGTAATGCCGCCAAAGCTTCAAGGCGAAAACTACGGCCGCCAACTCCAAATCATGGGTAGGGTAATTCTTCTCGTGAACCTTGAGTTTCCTTGAGGCGTAAGCGGTCACTTTGCCTCTTTGCATCAGCACCCAACCCAAACCCATCTTTGAAGCATCACTATAAACCCCAAATCTTTCGACCCTTCGGGTAGCGACAAAATTGGACCCTCACACAACTTCTTTTGTAAAGTTCGGAACATCGTCTCTTGTTCTTCGGTCCAAACGAACTTCACATTCTTCCGAGTCAAAGTCGTCAAGGAAGAGGCGATCTTGGAGAAGTCTTGAATAAATCTCCGGTAATAGCCCGCCAAACCCAAGAAACATCGGATCTCGGACGGACTCTTGGGAGGTTCCTAATTCATCATGGATTCAATTTTGGAGGGATCCACATTTACTCCGTCTCGAGTGACAACGTGACCTAAGAATTGAACCTCTCTAAGCCAAAAGTCGCACTTGGAAAATTTGCCGTACAAGATCTCCTTCCTCAACACTTTTAAAACTTCACGAAGGTGTTGCTCGTGATTCGACTCATCCTTGGAGTATACGAGTATGTCATCAATGAACACAATGACCGACTTGTCAAGGAATGGTCGGCACACTCTATTCATCAAATCCATGAATACCGTCGGCGCGTTACTTAGACCAAACGGCATCACAAGAAATTTGTAATGGTCGTAACGCGTTATAAAGGTCGTGTTCGGGATGTCCCCTCCTCTCCCCTTCACTTGATGATATCCCGAACGTAAGTCGATTTTCGAGAAACAACCCGCCCCTTGGAGTTGATCGAACAAGTCATCGATCATCGGAAGCGGATACTTGTTCTTCACCGTTGCCTTATTCAGTTCACGGTAATCGATACACATTCTCATTGTGCCTTCCTTCTTCTTGACAAACAAGACCAGAGCTCCCCAAGGTGACGAGCTTGGTCTTATAAAACCCTTCTCTAGAAGCTCTTGGAGTTGAGCCATCATTTATTGCATCTCTGATGGCGCCAACCGATAAGGGACCCGACCAATCGGAGCCGCCCCCGGTATAAGATCGATCCGGAACTCCACTTGACGATCGGGTGGTAAACCAAGCAAGTCATCCGGAAAAACATCGGAAAACTCGCGCACCACCTTCACATCTTCAAGCTCCTTCTTCTCAAGTTTGGCGTCAATTACATATGCCAGGAAAGATGAGCATCCTTTCACTAAGCATTTGTGTGCTTTAGCCATGGTGATGATTGCCACATCACCCTTCCTCTTCTCTCCATAAACCACTACAACATCACCACTAGGATTGGGGAGTCAGATTATTTTCTTGGAGCATACGATCTCGGCATGATTGTTCGCCAACCAATCTATGCCGACAACAACATCAAAACCACCAATGACCATCGGCATCAAATTAATCGGGAAATCCTTCCTTTCGATTCCAATAGTGCACTCCCTCAAGACATTGTGGATCAACACTTGACTACCATTTGTTATTTCTACCACTAACGCATTCTTTAAACTATTAGTGGGCATAACAATCTTTTGACGAAACGACTCAGATATGAAAGAGAAACCGGCACCTGAATCGAAAAGTACACGAGCATGTACGGAGTTTAGGAGAAACGTACCCGATACCACATCGATGGATGCCTTGGCCTCATCGGTCGTCATCTGGAAATCTTGACCCGGAACCCTAGGTGGGTTCTCCCTCTTCTTTAGTGCATTACCCAGTTTGAGCTTAGGGTAATCTCTCTTCACATGCCCCGGTGCCTTGCACTCGAAGCAAATAATCCCTCTTACCGGACAATCTCTAGTGGGGTGGTCAGTTTTCCCACACATGGCATAAGGGTGCAGAGTAGTGTTGCAATTGCCATGGTGCTTGCTTCGGCACTTTTGGCACCACCTAGCTTCTCGTCGGTTGTCAAAATTTTGGTTCCCAACGAAACTCTTGGGAGGTCCGGAATTGCTTTCCCATTTCCGTTTCTCTCCCACCTCGGCCCTCTCTTCCTTGCCTCGGGCATAGACGTTTTCCATCATCCGAGCCTCCTCGATGATCTCACGGAGGGTGATGGCTTTGGAGTTCCGGACCATCGCCATCATGTATGCCGGTAGGCCCTTCAGATAGGCCTTGATCTTCTCTCTCTCGGTCGGGGCCACATACCCCACTAAGCCAAGCTTATCCATGAATAGCTGGGTGTACTCCTTCACCGGCATGCTCCCCTTCTTGAGAGTTCGAAATTCTTCCTCGATTTTATCCATGGCTTGCTCGTTGCAAAATTCCTCCATGACATTTCCCTTGAAAGAGGTCCAAGTCAGTTGAGCCAGAACCATGGGCGCAAGGTTGGATTTGGTGACGTTCCACCAAGTTAGTGTCGGGCCCCTAAGCATCTGAGAGTCGAATCTCACCTTCTGACCCTCCTCTCATTTGGACGAGTCGAAGGTTTGCTCAATATATTGAATCCACTTCATGCAAGCGACTGGATCGTCAGACCCAAAGAATTCTGGTGGCTTACAGGCTATAGCACAGGAAAGACTTGTAGGAGCAAGCCATCTTGCCTTGTCTCACATCAAATGTCGTCGGCTCTTCAGTGGGGTTCTCATAACCTGTACCCCCGGATCCTGCCACCACCACGTTCTCTGCAACCGTCTCATTCCTCCGGTTGCTCGCATCACGGTCCTTTAGTATTTTCAGAAGGGACTCTTGTTGATTGGCCATCGCCTCATTCATCATCAGCATCAGATTGACCATCATCTCATATTAGGGAGTTGCCTCCCAAATAATCGGATTGGACGAAGCCAGGTCCACCCGTGGAATGATCTCACGCCCTCCTCCTAGAAACGGTTGGGTGGATGAGCGTACAACGGCCTCAACCCACTCCGGTTGATCAGTCGTTGAAGCGGTCGCCTCTATACCCTCCACACGTGTACGCAGTCTTCCGGGTGTACTGACCATCTTTGATCTGCCACACACGACAAGGAAAGGTATAAGAGAGAGATTAACATAATTAAGCACGAAGGAAATGTACTACTACATTCACCAATTGTTATAACAATAGTAAACAAGCACGCTCACGTAAAACATCCTCATAATAACGTTAGCTAAGTGAAATTATGAACATATGATACGTAAGAATTCTCGTTACCGTCCCCACAACGCTCGATTAACATAATTTCCGTCGACTCTAAGACCAACCCATCTTAGAAATTCTACCCAATCTCACACATCATTACTTAATAATCTCAGCTTAAGTCTAGACAACTTACATTCATGCCTAGTTCACTTAAACTAGAGCTCTGATTCCAACTTGTAACACCCTAAAATTTATAGTAATTTAGAATTCGAAAATTTGGCAATATAACATTTATAAATGGAGTAAACCACCAAAATGGGTAAATGTAATATAGCGTTTACAAAACCCGTAGGTGAATATAACAATCGACAACAAACTAATCTAAATAAGTTATATCTAGATTACATTGGTTGTCAACCCAAATCCCAAAATAATAAAATCATTTGAATGACATGACTCCAAATATCTATCGTCCCAAAAATGCCTCAAGCACCCACGCTCATCACTCAAACCTTCGGCAACCCACCGCTAAGGGAACCTGTTATACACATCATTTGAGAAAAAAATGTTAGGATTAACGCCTAGTGAGAACAAACAATTTATATCGATAATTTGAATATGATTTAAGAGTAAATAGACGACTTTCAAATGGAACGACTTAAGGTATAAAAACAACATTTATATAAGAACCTTTCGGTCCAAAACATCTTACGATGACGGGGGAGACCCGATTTCCAAGGATTGTGGCGGAACACAAAAGTAGGCCACTACCCGAGTTGTGAGCTCAATACTTGGACCCATGGCCACGAACAACGTCGGCTAGTACTCAGATGTGGGGGAGGGCACCCGAGGATCCAAGTCATACTCATTCACTAGAATTACATTTACGGACCATAGCTAGTAACCGGTCCCACATAATCGTACCATTATTGCACATAATCAATATAAGAAGATTTTCTTGACACAATATCCTTGCATAAATTCACTTTTAGCACATTAAAACCCCAAAGTGGAGTAGTTAGAGTTTATTTCCACAACTCATATAATATGTCTTCAAAACCATGTTTTCTCAATGTTCCACAATATTCTAAAACTAAACCGTCACCATTTTAGGTTACCAACACATTCCAACTAGAATTTCCATTTTAGGAAACCCTAGTTTTTATAAGAATGGTTTTCTTCATTTGTTTGGCTCAAGAGTGGTTTTGAATGATGTATAAGTGATATCCCAAGTAAGCTTTTCAACATTAACATTCCAAAACATGGTTAGAACCTTAAAATCTCCAAAAGTCACTTTTAGTTAAAATCTTGAAATCAATTAAATGTAAACATGGAGATGATAAGAGGTTCAAAAGTCTAGTTTTGATGTGTATAAGGTTTAAAATAGGTGGATGTACTCACAATGTGGGTTTTATCAAAACCCTAGCAAACTCTAAAGCGGAGGAGATGATACTAGCACTTGAAGTTGAAGATCCCACACAAGGAATGCTTAAGACCACCTAACCAAGAATCATAAATGCATTATGAGTGAGGTAGCTAGAAGAGTTAATGAAGAGAGATGAAGGAGGGTTGGGTCTTACCAAAATTTTGCAGAGAAAATGGCCAAGAGATTTCCCAAAATCAGTAAAAATTAGAATAAAATCGCTGCTGAAATTTTTATACCCAAACTCGCGTCGGCGATAGTGACACGCGATACTGACATCTGTCACTATCGTCGGGCATAATCGCCCCAAATGTACCGAGAGTTGGTACCTTCCCTGCGATAGTGCCAAGCGATAGTGACAGGTGTCACAATCGCGAGGTACACTCGCCAAACATGTACCGAAGGTCCTTGAGGCCCCGCGACTATGCCACCGCAACTGTGACCATGTCACTATAGCCGGGCACTATCGTCGAGCTCCTCCCCAGTCTTCGGAATTCGATTTTTAAGTCGCGACACCTCTAAATCAATCGAACCATTAAACGAAGGTAAACTTTAACAAGGATTTAAACCAAAAATAGAGAACCTTGGAAGAGAGCATGAACGAAGTGACTTATCGAAAAATCCGGGTGTTACAAGCATATGAGTCGGTCTTGATTATTTTAAAAGGGCGGTTGTTTCCATGTTGGGATCAGGATTAGTCATGGGGTCATCGAGGGCCTTATAGTGTGGTCTCGTGGAGTCAAACATCTGTCATTGGCCCCGTGATGTAATTTCTGAGTCAATTTTTATGGGATAGTTATTTCCCATTTGTAAATATTTGAGACATTGGGCCCTCGAAAGGCAACTTGGTACGGTTATGTGGGACTGGATACTATCCATGGACCGTAAATGTAATCCTAGTGAATGAGTATGATTAGGATTATTGGGTGCCCTCCCCTACATCTTAGTACGAGTCGCGCGATGCTCGTGGCCTTGATCCTAGTATGGTGAACTCAATAACTTGGAAAGTGGCATACTTTTGTGTTTTGCCACTAACCATGGAAATCGGGTCTCTTCCGTCATCAAAAGGTGTTGTTTTGGGTATTTAGTTTTATCCTTGTTTTTCGGTGACATTTTAAGTTTGGGGTGTTCTCCATGTGGTATAATTTTGGTGGCTTGAGTATTACTCATATTTCGGTTGTTTGGGTTACAAAGTTTTATTCAAATTCCAATATGTGAGCATTTACCATTATTCACGTTTTGTGTAAGTTTTGGGTTGCACTACTTCACGAAAGAATGATTTGCATTGAGGCGTTCGTCTTTAAAATGTGTCATTCGAAAATGGGTTGTTCTCATATTTATAGGAAATCATTTTGAAATATTTTTTAAATTGCATTCTTTCCTTTTAACGATATACTACTCATGCTGAAAACTCTTGAACTCACTAGGCGTTAGCCTAACCTTTTTATTTGTCGGCATGTGCATCAGGTTCCAGTTGGGGAATGGTACTAATGATACTGCGAAGGGATGAGTACTAGTCATATGCACGAGAGAGTAGCTTGGTGAAGTCTTTCGCATTTTTGAGATAGCGACTGTTATTGCGTTTTAGTAACACCCGACCTTAATTAGTCTTTATGTAAGACTTTATTTATTTTTTTGATGATTCAACCTAGAATTGTATTTCCAGTATGGACTTATCCTAAGATATTTTATTCTACATTTGAGGTATTGTTGAAAATTTTAAACTAGTCACTCTTTCCAAATTTGAGGGTGTTACATGCTACTATCTAGGGTGGAGAGCTTCAAGTCTTAGATCCAATACCGAGAGATCTTCTAAGTTTTCTAGGTTTTAACTAAAACCTAATTTGTGAGTCAAACTAACCTTGAAAACTTTATACATGTCAAAATGATGGTATTTGGTCTCCTAATCTAGTCTTGATCTCATCTCTCACTTGCATGAACCTAAATCTCATTTTGAGAATTTTGGGACATTTCTAGGGTTTTGGGTTCCTCGATAGTCTTTAATCATAGTATGTGGTAAATGCGTTCTAAATGTATATTTATAGTGTTACATGGTAATGAATACTCATTCACTCATATTGGGAATTTTGGGAAAAACCTAGGTCAAACTAAGGTTTGGGAACTTTTGAACATTTGATGAAATAAATGTGCATGGTGGATTTTATGCTTACATGGTTATATTTTCTCAAGTATTGTTGAGGTTTGGAAAGAAATGAGTATTTCCTATATTCGTAATATATTTGGTATAAGTTGGTATTTGTTGTGTGACCTTTCATGGTATTTACATATTGGGCATTGAATATTGTAAAATGCATACATGGAAGGCAATTGGTATTAGTCTTATGTCATGAATTATTAGACATTGAAGTCTAGTCTTATTTGGATTTGGGATATGGATCATGGGAATTATACTTTGGAAAATGTGCATTTAATTACAAAGTGTTTCTAAATGAATATGGTTCCCTGGAATGGCGGGGAACCAAAGTAAAGAATTAAATATTGAACTTGGTAACTCTTTGAGTGAAAGACTTGGATAGAGTTAAACTCATTATTATAAAACTAAAGATTCGGATAGAGTTGATGTTTAAGATAACTAAAGACTCGGATAGAATTGATGTTATAGATAATTAAAGACTCGGATAGAGTTGATGTTCAAGAAGACTAAAGACTTGGATGGAGTTGACGTCTTGATTAAGCATTCTTATTGTAGACATAAAACCTTGTGTGTGTGACCTACCTTGTGTTCCTTCACGATTATGGTAATCGGTTCTCTCCCGTAAATTTTATGATGCATTTTCATTTTGAGAGTTGTTAGAGGGCTATATGATTGTATTTTCGTTTTAATAGCTTTATTATCAATTTTTTGATCTCACTAGGTGTTAGTCTAACACTTTTTTTTCTTAAAATGACATGTATATCAGGTTCCTTTAGCGACGGGGTTTACAAAAAATGAGGGATGAGCATGTTGGCCGTTAGCGGCAACTTTTTTAGGTTTGTAAACGCTTGATATTTCCCCTTCTTGGGTGATTCCCTTATTTATCAGATGGCATATTTTGCAATTATTCAGGTTTAAATTTATTCATATTTTTAGGGTGTTACATCACTTAAACTTGTCCATAACAAAAAGGGGTAACCTAATAACTTTTTTCCATTTTTTTCTTATCACAGTCGCATGCCTTCATCTTCAGCCAAATTGATCTTGAAGCCTTCAAATTCAGACAACAAATCGATCTTCAAGCCAGATCGGTATTCAGCCGCTCGACTCCAAAATCAATCTCCAAGTCGTCGATCTCCAAGGTAAAATCGATCTCCAATATCCCAGTGTTGTCGAAATTAAAATGAATATATATCTAGGTTTAGAAAATCCCAGTGTTGCGGTTTACATATATCAAGGCTTGCGGTTTATGTGGATGATGACACGTGGAAAAATAAGGTTTGATGTGCCTTGAGATTTCGACATATGTAAAGTAAAACCGCAAGCTGCGGTTTTGTTACTATTGGCTTGCGGTTTCCTATGTTTTTGACATGTATTAATAAGTAAGTTTGCGGTTCTCTAATATTTTGACACCCGTCTTTTTTTTTTCTACAAGATTCTCACAATAAATATTTTTAATACAAAACCGCAAGGCTTACGGTTTTACTTTATGGCTTGCGGGTTTTTTTTATTTTTTATTTATTTTTATATCAGATCATGGATGGTCAGAAAAATTCTGACACCACAAGAAAAAATAGTCTTATGGAGTCAAATTTGGTGGTCTTTGGACTTTTTTGAAGAAAAAAAATTAAGATCGCCATTTTCTAAAAACATTTAGGGGGTGTTTGGGATTGCTTATTAAAACTGCTTATTAATTTATTGCATTTTCAAACAGCAAATAAGTTGTTTTGAGTGTTTGGAATGGAAAAAAGGAAAAAATGCTTATGACTTTTCCACCCTGCTAATAAGCAGTTTTTGATAAGTCATTCTCAACTGACTTATTTGAAACTCCTTATTAACTTATTTAACCAAATTACATATTTGCCCCTTCTTTTTATAAGTTAATAAGCACTTTACAAATAAGCATAAATTGTTTTAAATGAGCAATCCCAAACACCCCCTTAGTCAACATGGTATTTTGGTTAATAACCCCTGTGTAGGGGGTGGATGTATATATAGATGTATAGTTTCACCTTTTTTAATAGAAAAATATATAAAAAAAACTAAAATAACTCCTTATTTAACTAAATTAACGAACTTATTTTAACAGTATTAGTCAGAGATACTATAATCAAACCAAATTAGATATCATAAAGATTAAAACCAATCGGTTGGTGTATATATAGATGTATATTTTCACCTTTTTTTAATAGAAAAAAAGATAGATAAAAAAAAACTAAAATAACTTTTGATTTAACTAACTTAGGTGCTCTTCGGATCGTTTTCTGTTAAAACCTGAATGGATATAGTTGTCAGTATTGATAAAGTTGTCTGTATGTTAATAATTAGTTATTGTTCGGTTGTTGTGCTGAATAAATAGTCTAAATATCAAAAATGACTATTTTACCCCCGATCTTTATTTTTGTCTGAAAAACTAAAAATGTTGAATAAATAACTTATAATTATAAAAAAAATCAATTTAAGCATCTATTAAACAAAAACAACTTGAAAATCTTTTGCAATAAGATTTTTGTCTTATTTATTTTGTTCCACCAAATATCACCCATCAAGATAATTGACAAACTTCTTAAATTCCAATCCAATTCACCATTCTCTACATCTTCTTCTATCTTTTTAACCTTCCACCACTGGTGTATACTTATCTTAGCAGCAAAAAAACAAAACCAAGTACTTTTTTCTAAATTGAAGACAATTAACAGAGATCAAAGTTTAGTTTAAAAAAAAACAAATTAACTCTAGGTTAACCAGAGAAAGAGGGACGATGGAAGAAGGCGAGATGTTATGATTTCCCGACTTCCCGTTCCTCTATCTACCATCCTCCTCCTCAGGATTTATATCCAAACCCAAAACCAGAAAACTAATTTCGAGATTCACATCCGGAAGAAGACGGTGGAGTGAGCAGTGAGGCAGACGGTGGTGGGGCAGAGAGAGGCAACGACCGGCGGTGGTGTGGAAGAGGGAGGTGACGGTGGGGAAGAGGGAGAGGGAGGCGACGACCGGCGGTGGTGTGGAAGAGAGAGGCGATGAGTTAAGTGAGGCAAATAATTTTTTTGTAGTATGTGGGTTTTTAACAAGAGGGTGGGAAATGGGTTAACTGGATAAAGGGTAGGGTGTGTCTTTTGAATAGCTGAAAGTAGAGGGCTTGGTATTTTTTGCTGAGCGATTCAGCCATTGGCTGAACGAATAAGCCATAACCGAACAATTATTTATGGCTGAGCGAATAAGCCATATAGACTATACAACCCATTAAGCCACAACCGAACAGCCACTTACTTTAATAGCATTAGTCAAAGATACTATAATCAAACCAAATTAGATATCATAAAGATCAAAACCAAAATATACATATAATAGGAATCTCAAGAGGAAAAAAAACATCTAACATAGGAACCAAATCCTGGGGTACAACATTGTTTTAGTCAAGGACCACTTTGACCGACAATGAAAATGAGTTTTAGTTGACGACCGATCAGATAGGAAATGGTCTAAGCGTGCACTCAAAGCCACGTGTTTGATGAACTTCACATAGGAAATATGTCGGTAATTATTTATCAGATTAAAAACTATAATTTGGTTTATATAGTTTTTTCATTCTATATTTATTAACAAATATTTTATATATATATATGATTAATAATAAAAACTTAGTATTAAATTATATAAAACCGTATGATATGATGTGCATTATGGGCGGTGGTAATGTGTATAAATAATACTAGTGTTTTTTGGACCGTGGGATAAGCATTTCCCATATTTGATTCATTTATTGGATGTTGACGCAAGCCAACGTGGTTGAAAACCTTCTTTTTGGAGCAACTACATGTTACATTTAAATTTTCTTTAAAAAAATAAGTATTTTATTTTAAAAAAAAACAAAAAAATTTATAATAGTTTAAGAATAATACCTATCACTGGTATTTGTTTTTTTCCTTAGTAACGGTGGGTTTCCAGGTCAGTTTATACATACCGGCTAATCTCTCGCGTGAATCACATATGGTAATCACAAGGGTTTTGACAACCGGATTCAAACCCGAGGAAGATAAAATTTCACTACATCCACCTAAGCCTAAACGTTGTGTTCTCGAGTTTTGGAGGGAAATGAGAGGAAAATATTACTTTTACCAATATACCCTTGCTTATTTAGTAGCGGAACGTAATTAATGGGTATAAGAGAATCTTTCCATATTATGTGAAGGTTATAGTTCTCATTCTTCTCACGGAACCCAACCCTTGATGCATATACACTATCAAAATATGTGTATTCATCAATTAGTATAGTAGTCAACACATACGTAAGTATATGCATTGGTGCATCAATGCATAATATGATTCTCACGGTAATTAAAATATTTATAGTTTCTCCTCTAAACTTTTCTGTACCCAGGCCATATAAAAACAATTTTAAGTACGTTCCTATTTTGAATAACCAACTTTCAAAACTTCTCATTTCAAAAAACCAAAATAAAACCAACTTTGTTTGTTTTCGATCTTACAAATTTGGTTAGCAGTTCATTTGGAAAAAGAAGTTTCGAAAGTTAATTTCCCAAAATAATAATAAAAACAAAGTACAGATGTATGAAAGAGGCAAAGAGCTCTGGTCTCCGTTAATTACAGATATTAAAACCTTCTTTACCCTCAAAAAAAAAAAAAAAACTACTAAAATTTCATAACTCAGATTATTGTTACTCTAACAGATCAAAATTGGCTTTAAATTCTACCTTTTTAAACCACCATCACAACATTCACTATTGCCCATTTGCATATATGTTTCTAATCACTTAAATTCAATTGAGCCTTTTGTGGGGATGCATACCTGATAGCCACTTTTCGATCATCGAAATCAGCTTGATTATGCGAGATATGTTTCGTTCTTTAAATGGAGCCCGTCACCAGCTCTGTTCTTGTATCGATATTGGTCCCACCATTTAGACTGCTTCTCTTTGCTTCATCTTTCGTACTTCCTTTCTTCTTCTTAGCCTTGTTGGTTTTTGATTCCAGAACGGGAATTGGGGAATTACTCAAAGTGATGATCCCGAGTTTTTCAGACCCTTCAGAAGCTGATTCCATATCAGCTAAAATGCGCTTGAGCTGAGCTTGTTGACAGACGATTCTGCCCTTGTTCCATCCGGGTAAACAGAACGATGATGAAACACCATCCTTCAAAAGTGAATACGTCATCTTTGCAACGGGAAAATCTCGTGTTATGGAGCTCTTCTCCATATGCCCTCTTCTGCTTGAAAAAATATATATACCATTCAACTGTGTCAGGTTGGAGTGATTGTTATCAAACAAAACTGGTATTCAGGCAGGATCGATTTAATCATATTTCTAAAGGATCTTGTTGAGAACTTATTATGTTTGTCAAACAGAAAAACGCACAAAAGGCGATATCCCAAGGCATGCAGAACCGTAAAAAAGTTGTAAAACAATAAGAACCTCCAAATAATTTGTCAATTAATGGTTAGTAGGACTAGAAAAGGTTTAAGAAGACTAGAACCCCATTAGATTACTCTTCAAAGAGCCCTTGAAGAGAGAGGGGGGTCCAACATATACCAAGGAGAAAGGTTCAATTCTAGTCGACGTGGGACTCCAACAGCAAGAAATAAATGTCTCAAAGGCATCCCATGTCTTACATTGCCCATAATCCTGTTTAAAAATAGTTGGCTAATAGTAAATTCTGGTGTAGGCAAGACAGATATTGCGCGATCTCGTAAAAGAAACCTGGCAAGCTGATAGGTACTAAATTAATAAGAATAGGAATAGGCTAGCTTTTTATTGATAGTGGCCCAGTTCGAGAGGGGCAAGGTCTCCGTTTACAAGAAAAGATAAATATGAGTAACTCCGATGATAACAATGATAAGCAAGCCTGTTATTTATACTATCCTATTCTTAGAATTAAGTATGGTAACTGCTAAAATCAAGAATGGTAATTGCTCCCTAATTTCTTGGTTAATCATCAATTATTTTGGCCTAGTGGATTTAGCCGATTCCCAAAAATAGAATTCAGCTGCCCCATATTGACAGCTGTGACCCGGTTCCTTTTCCTCGAGTACACCTTCAGTGGGTCTTTATCATTACTTCCCTCCCGGTAAAACGCCTTGTCCTCGAGGCGGAATGCAGGAAGTTGCTCAGCTACTAGATCATAAGTTTCCCACGTAGATTCTTCGATGGGACGATTACACCATGAGACCAACAGTTCTAAGTTTGGGCGGCCAGCTTCATAAACCCAACGATGAATGATGACAAAACTTGGTTGCAAGTCGATTTCCCAGTCTTTGGTGATAGGTAATGGTGTAGCTGGTACTGAAGAAAACGAGCCATGGGCAGGTTTGAGCATTGAGACATGGAAGACCGGGTGGATTTTAGCTTTGGATGGTAGTTCCAACTCATAGGCAACTGGGCCAACTGTTCGTTTAATACGATATGGTCCAAAAAACCTTGGGGATAGCTTCTCGTAGCGACGATTGGCCAAACTCTTTTGACGATAAGGTTGAATCTTCAAGAATTCATATTTGCTTGGTTTTTCATCCGGTCATGGGCCTTTTGGAGGTTTTGTCGAAGAAGCTTCAACATATCATCCCTATCAATTAATTGTTGTTCCAGCTCTGCATTTTTGGTTTCCCCCACCACGTAAGGAAACAAAGAAGGAGGTTCCCTGCCAAAAACAACCGAAAATTGGGTTGTACCGGTGGATGTGTGGTACCCGGTATTGTATGAATATTCAGCCCATGGTAAGAAAGTACTCCATTTGGTTGGTTGTTCACTGGCGAAGCAGCGTAGGTAAGCTTCTAGGCAACGATTTAGCACTTCGGTTTGACCGTCCGTTTGAGGATGGTAACTTGTACTCAATTTTAACTAGGTCTGACTTAATCGGAACAATTCTTGCCAAAAGTTGCTAAGGAAGACAATGTCTCAATCAGAAACGATAGAGCGGGGAAAACCATGTAATCTGATTATCTCTTTGCAAAATACCGTAGCTACTCCTTTGGCCGTGAATGGATGAGACAAACAGAGGAAATGAGCATATTTGCTTAGGCGATCCACTACGACTAAGATAGTGTCGAAACGGTTTGATGGAGGTAAACCAACGATAAAGTCCATGGAGATATCCTCCCAAATTTGGTTTGGGATAGGTAAGGGTTGAAGCAAACCGGCGGGAGACAGAGTTTGGTATTTCTGTTGTTGGCATATCACACATTGATGTACAAAAATCCTCACATCCTGTTTCATCTTTGGCCAATAGTATCGAGAGGAAAGACGTTTATAGGTTTAAAAAAAAAAACCATGACCACCGATTGGGGTATCATGTGCTTCTTGTAACAGCTTAAGTCTGATGGAACATACCTCTGGTATTACCAAACGCCCTTGGTAAAACAAAAGCTGATTTGCAAGAGAGAAATCAGTGACGGACGAAGGATCCTCATTCAATTTGCTGATCAGGTCACTTGTAAAAGGATCGGTTTTCAACCCAGCTTTGATATCAGCCATCTCAACACAATAAGGGACAATGAGTGTCAATAATTCTCCTGAGTAAGGTCGACGAGATAAGGCATCAGCCCCCTTGTTCTTTTTTCCGGCATGAGTGGTAATGAGTTTAAGTAGCAATCTTTGCTGCTCGGTAGTGGTAATGCGCTGCTCCAATAAAAACTTCAGGGTATAATGATCGGTGCGGATGAGAAAATGTCGTCCAAGCAGGTAATGACTCCATTTTTGTACCGCCAGGACCAATGCCAGCAGCTCCCTATCGTAAGCCGATTTAAATCGGTTAGATGGGGAGAACCCCTTGCTGAAATAGGCCACAGGATGGTCCTCTTGTGATAATATTGCTCCTACGCCATCTGACGAAGCATCACACTCTATAATAAAGGGTTTCGAGAAATCGGGTAATCTCAGAACCAACTGGAGAAAGCAAAGCTTGTTTCAAGTCATTAAAGGCTTTAAGAGCCTCTCCCGACCAACTAAACCCATCCTTCTTGGTCAATGCGGTGAGGGGTCGGGCTATGAGACCGTAATTACGAACAAAACGCCTATAATACCCGGCTAACCCGAGGAAACCTCTCATTTCCTTTACTGTTGAGGGTACGGGCCACGATCCAACTGCTGATATTTTTTCTTCCTCTACACTAACTCCTTTCGAGTTGACCACATGACCAAGGAACACAACCTGTTCTTGCCCAAAGCAGCATTTCGATAATTTGGCAAAAAATTGATTGCCATGAAGTAACTTTAGGGCATGTTCCACATGAAACTTGTGTTGTTCCATACTTGGGAACGTAAATTAGAATGTCATCAAAGAACACAAGTATGAAACGCCGTAAGGACGAAATACATCGTTCATGATAGCCTAAAATGTGGAGGGAGCATTAGTGAGACCAAAAGGCATGACCTTGAATTCGTAATGACCCGAGTGAGTGCGAAAGACTGTTTTTTCGATATCCGGGGCTGCCACTCTGATTTGATAATAACCCGATCGCAAATCGAGTTTTGAAAACACCGTAGCACCATACAGTTCATCAAGTAACTCGCCAATACTGTTAATAGGGTATTTATCGGCTATAGTTATCTTGTTAAAGGCCCGGTAATCGATGCACATTCGCCAAGAATTGTCCTTCTTCCTCACTAGTAATACTGGGCTTGAGAAAGGGTTGGTACTCGGTTGAATAAAGCCAGCGGTCATCAACTGTTCCACTTGTTTCTCTATCTCATTTTTTTGGGAGTAGGGATAACGATAAGGACGGATGTTAGGAGGGGTGGAGTTTGGCAAAAGTGGGATTGAATGGGTTTGTGATCTAACCGGAGGCAAATGTTGAGGTTCCTCAAAAACAGTGGTGTATTGGGTGAGAATAGGTTGTAGTGGGGCTGGTATGCAGGGGTAACTTCTGGGTCAATGGCTAGATGTTGGAAACAGGATAATTTTTGGGGGTCGGATGCGATGCCCTGGTACCGCTTCCCATCTATTGAGAAGATCATGAACAATTCTTTCCGGTTAGCTTGAACCGTATTTAATGTGGCTAACCATTGAATACCCAGAACTACATCAGCTCCACCAAGAGAAAAAGGATGGAAATCTTGAGTGATCTTGAGGTCATTAATCTGTACAGGAAGATTTTTGCAGATTTGGCCACATCGAATTACATCCCCATTACCGATTTGAACACCGAAAGGTGCTACCGGTTGAGGAACCAGCTTAAGTCCATTCACCAAGACATCGGAAATGAAATTGTGTGTAGAGCCACCATCAACTAAAATTAAAACTTTAGTAGAATGAAGCATACCATGGACCTTCATTGTGGTAGGATGTGACTTCCCCAGAACAGCATGTAAACTGATTTCAGCAGTTTCTTCCTGGTCAGTATCGAGGCTGGTTAGATGTGTTGTAGGTGATTCTTCAACATCCTCATCAACTTCAAAAACCTTGAGAGTACCGGTTTTGCAACGATGACCCGGTCCATATTTATCGCCACATCTAAAACATTCCCCTTTTAGGAATCGGTTTTGTTTCTCTGCTTCGGAAATTCGAAAAGTATTTCTTGGTTGGGTTGAGGTTTGGGCTGGGGTGAACGTTGTTGGTTTGGGATCCGGCTGGGAGGGATTCGAATTTGGGGTCCAAGAAGTACTTTTTCCGGGTCGGTGGGGGTGAGTTTAGATTCAAACTCCAGAGCCAGACTCATGGCACTATATACCGTACGAGGTTTGTGAATTCGTACATCGGATTTTAATTCATCTCTGAGGCCGTTTAGGAATACCCCTAAAAGACAATGATCGGGTAAATTTGAAACCCGAGAGGATCTCTTGACGAACTCCTGCCGATATTCTTGTACCGAACCAGTTTGTTTAATGCTACAAAGGAACTCGTCTGGGTTCTGAAACTCTGCAGGGCCAAAGTTTCTGATAAACGCTTGGACTAATTCTTCCCAAAAAGTGATTGGATGATCGCCAGAGAGCCATGAATAGAGGTCCAAGGCATCCCCTTCTAAGTGCATTGAAGCTATCTCAACCTTCTCTTCATCTTGTATTTGATAATACCTGAAATATTTTTCGGCTTTCAGCAGCCACCCGCGAGGGTCTCCGCTGCTAAAAAACGGGAAATCAATTTTGTTATAGGGTCTATGTGGCTGTCTACCCCTCCAAGGACTTTCCCCCTCGCCATTCTTGCTACTTCTGAATAGTTCTCCTTCCTTCAGAGTTGCTATATCTTCCTTCATCGTTTCAATTGACTCCAATTACGCGGCTATGGCAGCCAATTGAGGGGCGATGGGATCGGGTGGATTACTGCTGTCACTATTCTGGGTTTGTACCATGTCGATGTTTCCCGGCAATGGAACCAAATGATAGGTACTAAAAATTAATAAGAATAGGAATAGGAATAGGCTAGCTTTTTATTGATAGTGGCCCGGTTCGAGAGAAGCAAGGTCTCCGTTTACAAGAAAAGATAAATATGAGTAACTCCGATGATAACAATGATAAGCAAGCATGTTATTTATACTATCCTATTCTTAGAATTAAGTATGGTAACTGCTAAAATCAAGAATGGTAATTGCTCCCTAATTTCTTGGTTAATCATCAATTATTTTGGCTGAGTGGATTTAGCCAATTCCCAAAAATAGAATTCAGCTGCCCCATATTGACAGCTTTGACCCGGTTCCTTTTCCTCGAGTACACCTTCAGTGGGTCTTTATCACAAGCCCAAGCAGAGCCAACTGTGTGACCATCTGAGACGAGATCTAGCTTAATGTGACTAATGTTGGCAGCTCAGTGAGCCTAAAAGAGCAGAGCTCAAGTAAGCCAAACCCATCTAGCCTTAAAATGCTGGTTAGTGTTCCTTGTATTTTCTTTCTAAAAATCACTGTCATGGCCTCTTGGGGGCTTCTAATTGTAGATGTTTGATGAGGGATGTTTGTAACTTTGTTTGATGGGTTTAGTTTTAAATTTTAGACAAGGACACATGACAGGGTGCATACAAGCCATGCCAAGCCTCAGGACTATATAAACCTATACCTACTCATAGGAACAACCTTATATGAGGTAAGTGCAGGCTCCAGCTTTTGGCAAAGCTGAGCTCAAGTCAGAGTTCTTTGGGCTTGACAAGACAGGAGTCTACCCATAGTCAATTCTTTCATGAGCCAAGCAAGCTCGGGTTTGGCACGAATCAAATTCACCCCTACTTATGACGCTACAAAAGATATATCTTCATGCCAAATTCAAAACAAGGATACCTAAATTTGGAACCAAGGGAGTGTTGTTTCCATTAACAATTTTTGGGAACAAAATTAGCACACAACCACCTAGTTGGGGGAAGGAACTTACACTACAACCACAGAAGCTAGATGAGGAAGATCCTCTCCATCCATTAACATCTGATACATGTCCTTAAACCAAACTGATATAGCGGCACATGCACCACCGGGCCACAACCTACAGATGATCAAACAACATATACAAGATTGCTTATCTACAACTTTCGAATACTCATATTTTTTAAACTGAAAGAGAAGCCTTGCAACAATACCTGTGTACATCGACAGACCACACACGCCTGCTGTTACGGAATATTTCGGGGAAAAGTCCTCTCTTTGTTGCTTCCTTAAGCACTCTTGTAGCTCTTTCTTTCTGGCCTAACCACCAAAGAGCTTCAAGAAGTGTGTTGTAGAACCTCAATCCTAAACCACGACCTTCCGTGTTGAGTTTATCAAAGACATACTCTACCATTTGCCAATTGGAGGCATCATCATAATCTCCCCTAATCATCTGCCCAATCACCTGATGAACGTTCGATGAATCACATCTGATCATCTCATCCAGCAATTTATAGGCATCGTCCCACCTGAAAATGTGAAATACCAAAGCTGTAAATGAAACTGGAATTGAGGAATAATGTTCTAAATTCCTTGTAATGAGAAAGTTGTATCATATACAATTTACTGAAACCATACGATAATCAATTATGTGCTGAATTATCATAAAGAAAATAATAAAGCCATTTAAGTTGTAAATCAGCTGAGTGGAAGACATAAAACAGCATTTCATTTTATTTTTCATAACTGACCTTTCATTCTTCGCATAAATTGCCAGCATCATGCAGTAGCTCATGACACTAGGCAACACAACCATTTTCTCAATCTCCTGAAACTGCTCTTCACTCTCATCCACAAGACCTGCAAAGCAGTAAACACTCAGAACTGCCTCAAGGGTCCGTTCATCTGGGTTACACTTTGCCTTTTCCATATCAACATAAGCTTTAATCGCGTCTTCAAACTGCCCTGCCTGTCTATATGCTTCAATTACACTATTAAATGTATCTTTATTCCCTGAAACACCACTCTCATCCATTCTAGAGACTATTGCTTCGGATTCTTTATACAGCCCCCCTCTGGCAAACACATCAATCAAAGAGTTAAAGGTCTCAACAGTTGGATTGCTCCCAAGTTCATTCATCGTATTAAAAGTAACAAGAGCTTCCTCATATAAAGCAGCCTGTCCATAAGCTTCCACAATCCCAGTATAAGCCTTTGGACTTGGCACTAATCCATTCTGCCTCATATGCAATAGAATCCTCTTGGCATCTTCATGAAGTCCTCCCTTCCCACATGCAACGATCAAACCCTCATATGTCTCCATATTCGGTTCAATCTTCTCTTCCACCATATCATTAAACAAAGTTATCACCTCCTTAAAATACCCACCTTCACCAAAAACATCTATAAGAATGTTGTAAGTACCAGCATCCAGCCCCATGCTGCTAACTTTCATTTCAAGAAAAAGTTCACGAACTTCATCGTACCTCCCTTGCCTCCCAAAAAGATTCAACAAAATAGTGTAAGTCATTGCATTAGCTACACAACCAGCCGTCTGCATTTGCCTAAAAACATCCATTGCCTCCTTAATTTGTTCCAAATCTGAGTATGCTTCCAATAAGACATTATAGCATGACGCTTCTGGTAAATTCCCTCTGGACTCCATCTCCCTAAGAAGCTCCGAAACCTTTTTAAGATTACCCAATTTACCGAAAGTCTGAACTAAGTAATCATAACTAGTAGTATCCGGTATGGTTCCACCCTCATTCATACTCCTGAAAACCATTACAGCTTCATCACCTAAACCTCTACTAGCACAAGCAGCAAGCAAAGTATTATATGTAACTAAATCTGGTTGTAACCCTTCGTGTCTCATTTCGGCAAATATACTCAATAAACCTTCCCATTCATACCCACCTCTAGCACATGAATTAATCACGGTATTATAAGTCAGATTATTTGGGGAAATTCTCTCTTTCTTCATTCTATCTAGAAGTTGTAAAGAAACCTCATACTGACCATTACGCCCATAGGCATTGATAATTGAAGTATATGAAAACACGCTACGAGGCACACCTTCGCTAGGCATTTCGTCGAACACCTCGGAGCATTTATCAAGAAGACCTTCACGACCCAAAATTCCAATAACTATCGTGTAAATATGATCATTTGGCTTAGACCAAACCTGCCTCTGCATTTGTTTAAAGAGACGTAAAGATCTTTGCCAGTCTCCACGTTGTGCGAGTTCTTTAAAAACCAAAGCAAAGTCATTGAGGCTAAGCTTGTTTTTGAACGGCTCGAGACAACGTGCTACACTGCCTCGTGGAGGTAAGCTGGAAAGTTTGTTGAGTAGGCTTTCAACTTCGTAGCTGTACTTACCTTTCTCGACACTATTTGAAGGGTACCCGAAAACGAGCTCTTTGGGTTTGGGTTTGGATCTCGTCCTGGATCTGGATCCGGGTGGTTTAGCTACTGAGCTCTCGCAGATTACAATTGAGCGGCGGCCGGCGAATTTGAACCCTCGGGTGGTGAATTGGGGGAAACTGTATACTTGTATGGTGGGTTTGTTTGCACTACGGATGAGAATTGGCGAGATAGAGTGGTGGTATGAGAGTGTCATCTTGTTGCTAGGGTTTTAGTTCGCATGAGTCGACAGTATGTTTTACGCTATGAGATTGAAAATTCACTTTCTTTCCGGTGTAACTGTGTGTTCTTGAGAGATTGCGAAGAGATGCAAGAAGCTAACAATGGAGTTTGAGCTGCTGCAGGGTTGAAGGGGAAGAAGAAGAAGAAACACAGTAACTTCGTTGTGGATAACAGGTTTTATTTGCCGCTTAAAAGAATTGGGTGAAATGCAATAATGACCCTTATAGTATGATGTTTGTAACTTAAACTCCTTATGTTTTGTTTAATGTTCAAGCAATTTCCAGGAATTCACATTTTTAACCCTTGTAAATCGATTTCTTCTCATTTTTATGGTTATTTGAACAATGAAATCGATGTTGCTAGTTTCAAGTTTTTCTCCATTAGTAACACCAATTCAATGGGAAATTATTAGGTTGGGACGTTAAAGCATGATTAACATGTAGAGATACTATAGAGAATGTATTCAATTCAATGTCTTGTTCCATCGAGTAGTATATGATCATAAATTGGATAATGATGGGCATAATATATTTTTTTTTCAGTGGGACACTTCAAAATATATAATACATGTACTTACCTCGACTTAGTATGTTACACAACACATATGGGTGTCAAGTTAGTTTCACACATAAGTTTTATATATCTATCTAGATATACATACACATTCATTATTGTTTTATGTCAAATAACCTTATTAAGTATGGAATCTCTAAGGTAAGAAAAGAATGAATCTAATGTTGGTGGAAGGTTGAAGACAGAAAGAAGATTGTTCTCACCCTGGTGTACCTTTCCAATGTTGGTGGAAGGTTGAAGACAGAAGGAAGATTGTTCTCACCCTGGTGTACCTTTGATCCATTGAGTGAGAGCCCTTCCACACACGACTCCCAGATCACTATGGCTGACTTTCATCTCTGTTCGATCAGTCAGTCTCACAGTCAGGCAGACTTATACCATTATGCTCACGAGTGGCACTGTAAATGGCGTGCCCATACTCTAACTCTAAATAACGCTCTTTTGCAAAATGAACGTAAAATTTGATCATGTCCTCGCATTTAATGATCATATCCATAGCATATTAGATTATATAAAACTTTAGCCCCTTATAGGGATCAATACCGTAACATCATAAAAACAAAAATCTCAAATATATATAATACAATGTTATATCAATTATGAAAAGTGATTTCGTGTTTGTGTTTTTTAGGTTCTAGCATGCACTTTTAGTCATTTTTTGGCATTTTACCTTTTCATTTGAATAATTTGTGTCTTGTGACGGCTCATGGTTTGCTCTCGTAGTTTTGGTTGATTTTCAGGTAATTTCAAGTGCTCGGGGTGCAAGTTTTAATCCAATAAACAAGATGAGTTGTAGCATCTTATGTAACACCCAAAAATAGGGATAACAAAATTTACGAAAAATGGAAATGTGGTATATAAATTTGCTAAAGCAATCGAGCCTCCCAAAAATGGGGAAATAATTAAACCTGTTTAATTACAATTGTAATATAACGGGAATGGACAACAACCAACTAATCTAATTCATATGCTAGAAAGAAGATTACAAAAGGGGTGTCGTCTATAAGCCAAAAATGGTCTTCACAAAAAGTGCACTCTAAAGCACCTTCCCCAAGCTCTCACCCAAGCGCTTCTAAACCTGCTTTGAAACCGCACCACTAGAACCTGAGATACACATCGATACCAAACAAATGTTAGGCCAAAAAGCCTAGTGAGTTCGTACAAGAAATAGCATATAAGATCAATTGCAATTCTTATCAGCAGTTAACCAAAGTTCATTAAATATGGAGTCAATAGGGGAGACCCATAGCACCAATCAAGTTCCACCCAAAGAGTCGATATACCTTGATGCTAACTACTAACAGTGACATCCGAAAGACACGGCACATCCGAGGACTACAACCATGGCATTACCCCGAATGGCGGAGGTCTAGGCACATACCATCACAGTGGCACCCAAGACTACATCCTCCTAGTGTCTACTGACTTAGTTCGTCCAACATACATTATAGGAGGTCTCAAGGCATAATATACCAAAGATATTTCAATACCAACCATGGGCACAATATCACCATCCCAATCAATATAAAGTCCATTACAAGACTAGTATGACCAAAATCTCATCATATAAACATGATACCACCAAATAGTGTCTCAAATAGAAAATCATCCCCATAACAATTTATGCATTCCATATAGCCATGGTAAGACATATATAGACATGTAAACATAAGGAAAAACCTCAAATACTTAAATATGTAGAGATGAGCATTTCAAGTATAGATACAATAATAACAAGTAGAAGATTATAATGTGTATCTAGTTTTGACAAAAGTTTAGTAAACTCACAATCTAGGTTTTTGGACCAAAACCTAGAAAATAGGAAACCCTAGCTTGAAGAGGTTGAGTCTTGGAGAGGAGAGGTTGAACTTTAAGAACCCTAGTAAAAGTTCCCTTGAGAAGAGTTATTGCAAGAATCCAAGATCCAACCACCAAATTCGTTGTTATTAATGAGGTTTAGTGATTAGAAAGGAAATGGTAGGTTTAGGAGCTCTCAAAATCGCCCAAGGAAAAAGAGGAAAGTGAGAAAATGAAGTTAGAAATCGGACAAGGATCTCATTTAAGTCTCAGACCCCGTCGGCAACAGTGCCCGGCGACAGTGACATTGTCACTGTTGCGAGTCACAATCGCGCCAGGCTCAAAGCCCGCGGTACATCCCACGCGATAGTGACCAGCGATAGTGACAATGTCACTATCGCGGGGTCACAGTCGCGCCAAACCCTAGACTCTCGGTACATCCGCCGCGATAGTGCCTTTGGCACTATCGCATGGCACTATCGCGCTACACCCCTGACCGCCCGAAAACTAAGCCAAAAACGATAACAAGCACGAGGTTTAAACATTCAAATGATTATATAATTCATATAGCATTATAACATTATAAAGATGATCATGCACATATAAAGGACTTCATTTACTCAAATAATCACAATTAATGAAATGTAAGGAATAAATATTTACCTTTAGATTTTTTCGGGTGTTACATCTTAGGTGTGATTGCAAAAAAGCAAGCATCAACACGATAATGAATCGTACACAACAAGTTCCTAACATACATGGAAGAACCAAGCATTGTCAGATATGTGTGTGAGTAGAAGAAAGCAAAATAAGAAAATATGTGCATAGTAACATACTCTAGACAACTTGACCTTGAGGGTTGAGGCGATATTTTGATCATATATCACTCGTATAAACTCGGATTGAGGCGATTCAAAAGGCTATGGGAATCTAAGGAAAAGATATGCAACTTTCTTATTTGATATTGGCACTAACCATGCCATAAATAGAAGAACATTGGCACGGTCATGTAGGTTGGTAGAAGGCTTGGTACGGACAGTGCCTAATGCAAGGCAAAAGCTATATAGTTGTGCCTAGGGTTGAGAACCCATGAAAATTGTATTTTAAGAGGGTAACTTGGGGATTCACCTCTTATTTCACCATAGGTATAAAAATACATCTTTTGTGGCATTTTTATGGTAATTCTAGATCTGAAGATGTACCCTTTCTCTTTTTTGCTCTTCTTCTTCTTCTCTCATCTTCTCACCTTCTCTTTATTTGTTTCAGTAACAATTACAATGCTTTCAATATTGAAAATATATGTTACAAAATCATCTATCCTTTGAGTTCTCAATGTTGGTAATGTCTTTCAATTCCGTTAGTTTTCTCACAGTTGATCTATGTTTTGTTTTTTATTTGTCTGTTGGTGTATTATAAATTCTTGATGCTTGTGTGTGTTGGTTTTCTTTTTGTCTAGTTAGTTGGTATTTTGTTTGGGTTTGGTTGAAACCTTTTATGGGTTAGATTATTTTATAAAATTTATTCATATGTTGGTTGATTTATATTAATATTAATTACTTTCTTTTAAAAGTTGAATCACTAGGGAAAGTTTGGTTTTAATTTCAGAATCTAAATTAGTGTGAATTATCCTGGTTTTGTGCTTTCAAAAGTTTGATCTCAGAACTGAGAACCTAGTTTTTGATTGATGTTCTCACATGAAATTAGATGGGAATGTTAGTCGAGAATTATCATGACTAGATAATAATACATGTATATCTTTGAATTACCTCAAAAGTATGTACAGTTTGTGATAATAAAAAAAATGGCTTTCTTTTCTCAGACAAGGTTTTTAGATGTTTTGATGTCATTTATCTCATTAATCAGAATTATATTGATTGTTGAATGAGGTTTGCTGGTCCTTATTGGGTAATGACTAACACATAAAGTGTTTGTAGAAGGGGAGGTTGAATACAACCACAACAAATTTTCACTTTTTAATTTTGTATGTTTATAAAAACGAAGAATTATATAAGAAGATAAGACGTTATCCTAAACATTCCTGGTGACAAATTTGCTCACTAAGGAGATGTTGAAATAATAGAAGATTTTACTATTTTAGATCTTAAACTAAGATAGTCTTCAGATGTTGATGTCGATTTGTCTAAGAAACTATCACTCATAATTTCTATCAAACGAGTGAGTTGTAACATTGCCAAATGTAGTCTTTTATAGCCATAAATGCATTAAATGTTGCATGCCAACTTTAATGTGTGTCTTCATTTGATTTGTTGATCAATGCATGCTTGTACTCTTCATTTAAGCTTTTTGAATATCTTAAAGATATGATGTAGACATTTGTTACCTAACCCATCCTTTTATATGTAGAAGGAACGATAAAGGAAATATAGTACTATTAAAATAGTATTTTAGAACTTTTCTTGACTGACATGTTGAGCATGTTCCCATGCCATAATAAGACATGAGTTGGTAAGAGCTGGTCAACCAAACTTGTTATTTAAGTTTGCACTCCAAGATCAACTTGCCAAAATAGTATTTGTCAACCTGTTTTGACTCTATCCGGTACTGGTCTTCAATCGGCTAGATAACAATCCAATCTGTTTTGGTATCTATCTTGGTTTCACTTCAACTAGTATTCGATTTTGCTGAAGGCATTTTGCTGTGGACCAATATTGAATACAATATTAAGACTTTTACAATAAAATTTCTATTCTAATCTTTTTCTCCGAAACATAAAACTATATTTTGAGTCCAACAAGATTACAATATATCGCATCCTAAAAAGACTTTAGGATTAGAAATAGGATTTGAATCCTAATAATGAACTGGGTCACAAACCCACTTCGGATCCTTGAATGTATAGGGCTCGGATGAAATAAATGTATCGGATTCTGATATGTATTTTGGATCCTAGAGTATATTGAATCCTAATATAAATCGTATACATCCGATTACAAACATGATCCTTATAGAGTGAGTAAATCGGAATTTAGACAAAATCCTAAAAACATTTTTAAGTGTTACATCAGACGTATTTGTGTAATCATCAAATCAAATGGTTGAAACCAACAAGGTTTGATGTTTGTCAAATCCATTGAGCGGAGATTTCCAATTCTAGTTTCATTCGCATTTTTACTTTGTTAGTTTAATTGGCATAAATATTTCCAATTCTAGTTTCATTCGCATTTTTACTTTGTTAGTTTAATTGGCATAAATTTCTTCGCTTATTTACCATGTAACTAACTAATAATTTGAGATTGGCTGATGCTTAGTCATCGCCTCCATGTAACCGGCTCGTATGCTTCAACACATGGATGTTTGTAGTAATCTAAAACACATCAAACAAAGATTAGAAGATTGTGTTTTGGAGTGGAAATGGACAAAAGAAAAAGAAAAGGACTTGTTTTGTCAATTTAACAAAGTTTTGAATTTTGATTCAGGAAAAACGGTTTTTTGCACAGTAATTTTGAAACCCAAAATTTGTTGAGGTTGTGCATTCATAAAACACATAATCACACCACTATGATTGTCATTCATAGAGGAACTGTTGGGAACTGAAGAATTGCTGAGTACAGTTAATGCTGCTAGCAGAACCTGGTTACTACTTCTGATGTTAATGCTGCTGATACAGGTTAGTGCTGCTAGTCAAAGATTAATACTGCTGAAAGAAGTTACTACTGCTAAGCAAGTTTAGTACTGCTAAGTAGTTAGTACTGCTGGAGTTAGTACTGCTAGAACAAAGTTAATACTGTTGAGCATGGTTAGTACTGCTGAACTTAATACTGCTCAGAGTGTTAATACTGCTGAAGAATTAATGCTGCTTATGAGATGAAGATTATTTGGCAAGGATGACAGCTGGATTGAAGATATTCATGGAAGCTTGGAGATAATGATGGAAGATTATAATGAAGATCTTTTATTATTTTGTAATTATCTTTTATCTTCAGTATATGTATAGAATAAGTTTGTTTCTTTAGGAAAAAAAAACAATAATTCTGAGTTTTAGCTTTCATAGAGAGAATCAACCTCAAGGTTAGATCCCTAATTCTAGAGAAGTAGAATTCGTATTGGTGAGTCTGTTAATCAATATTGAGGTTGTGTGTAAAAACTTGTGACTTTCAGTCATTCAATAAGAGTTTCCAAGTTGTTCATCAGATTTACTGTTTGTTTACTGTTTTATTGAATATCAAAGTGTTATTCCGCAAACTTCTTTGATATTGTTTTCTGAGAGTTTATTCTTGTTTAGAATTAAGATCGTGACAAGTGGTATCAGAGCCTGTATTCTCAGAAATCTTATTCATCATGGAAAACATTGTTGAATCAAACAGTACCCTGGTCTCAAAGGTCCCAATGCTTAGATCCAATGAATTCGATATGTGGAAGATCAGAATAAAGCAATACATTCTTCTCACTGATTACTCTATGTGGGACATCATTAAGAATGGCCCATCTGATGCAGGAAAAATTGGTGCAGATGGAAAGAGAACTCCACCAAAAACAGATGCAGAAAGAAAGACAAGGCAAACAGAGATGAAAGCCTTGAGCACTCTGCTCTTGGCCATTCCCAATGAATATCAACACCAATTCTGCAGTTGCACTGATGCACAGATGCTCTGGAATGCTCTAGAGAAGAGATTCTCAGGTACCAAAAGTACCAAGAGAAATCAGAAGGCTATATTGAAGCAACAATATGAGAACTTTATGTCAACCAAGAATGAGTCCATGACTCAAACTTTTGACAGGTTTAACAAGCTAATTGGTGAACTGGCTACAGTTGGAGTACAAATTGATCAAGATGATCTAAACAGGAAGTTCTTAATGTCCCTGGGTGATGAATGGACCACGTATACTGTCTCTTTCAGACAGAATGATCAACTGGAAGAAAAGGAACTTGATGATCTATACAATGATCTAAGAGTTTTTGAATCTGAGGTAGAGGCTAAGAAGAAGCCTTCTGGGTATGTTCACAATGTTGCACTCCTATCAGCATCAATTGATTCTACTTCCAACCCTGAATCAGTTAGTGCTGCTAATGGAGCAAATCAAGAGAAAGGCACTGAATCTGTGTTTGAAGCCTTTCTATCCAGTCATGGAAACTCTTCTCTAATTAATGATGACTTGGAACAACTCCATCCAGATGATCTTGAAGAGATGGACATTAAATGGCAGATGGCCATGCTCTCTATGAGAGTAAAGAAGTTCATCAAGAGAACTGGGAGGAACAACTTCTCCCAAAGAAGAGAAGATGGAGCAGGTTTTGACAAGTCAAAGGTGGAATGCTATAAATGTCACCAGAAGGGACACTTTGCTAGGGAATGCAGAAGTGGAGTGTCTCACAACAACAACCACCAACAAGCACAGTCTGGAAGCTTCAATAATAACAAAAACTCTGCACAAGCCCTAGTCTCTCAACAAGGTATGGGGTTTGATTGGAGTGATCAAGCAGAAGAGGCTATCCAAAACCAAGCTCTAATGGCAGAGGTGTCTGATCTCCCAACAGAGGTAACTTCTAATCTTTGTTCTCAAAATTGCATTAACACTGTTAAAAGGTACAGGGAGCACAACCAGAACATGAGTGATGACCTTAAGAGATTAGAAAAGGACATAAAAGATTGTGTGAGGATTGTTGAGAGGTTTGAAGATCAGATTAAGAGTTTTCAAGCCAATGAGCTTCAACATTCATATGACACAAACTACTGGAAGTGGGACAAGAATGACCTAGAACTCCAACTGACCAAATCTAAAGAGGAGAGTGATAAGTTAAGAGGAGAGTTAGCTAAAGTCAAGTTAGATGTAGAAAAGTTTTCCAATGCTTCTAAAGCAATGGACTCTTTACTACAAACTCAGATTCATGATAAAATGAGAAGAGGAATAGGGTATAATACCACACCACCACCCTACAACAACAACTACATCCCTCCTAGTTCAGACTTGTTAGAGACAAAGGATAGGAAGGACCTGCCTGAGGGAGCCACTGAGATAGATCCCTTAGATGAAGTAGTTGTTGAGGATAAAACTGAGAAAGAAACTGTCAAGAATAAGGACAACACTGTGAGTGGTGAGATTCCTATAGAAAACCACATAATTACCAATGAGGGATGTGGAAAGCATTGGATCAAGTCAAATGAGATAGAGAAGACTGAGGGAAAGACCAAGAAGGTTCATTATAAACAGACCACTGTTGTGAACCCTATCCCTTGCAACAAGTGTGCATGCAATAAATTTGAGCCCCAAAAACATGATAAAAAGAGGGGTAATCAGAGAAACTGGAATAATATGTGGGCACAAAAACAAGGGATTGATCTGAGTAAAATCAATAGACCAAAACCCTGTTTTATTTGTGGAAAGCTTAATCACATTGCCAAATACTGCTATTTCAATCCCATGAACCAAAGGCTGAACTTTCAGAGACCTACTCAAAAACCCTTTGGTCATAGGAAGAAAGAAAAGAACCATGTGGCTAAGAAAGTTGTTAAATCTAAAAGCCACATGAAGAAAAAGAATGTGGAAGACAGTGTCAAGATCTGGATACCTAAAAGCACTAAAGCTGTTAGTACTGCTACCACAAATAGTGTTGCTGACAGTGATAGTGCTGCTAGAAGCAATAATACTGCTACCAATGTTAGTGCTGCTAACATTGTTAGTACTTCTGCAAATGTTAATACTGCTAACTCTGTTAGTACTGCCAACAAGGTTAATACTGCCAAACATGTTAGTACTGCTAACTTTGTTAGTACTTCTAAAGATAGTGTTGTTTCAAGTATTAGTGCTTCTAGACAAATAATCTTGACAAAGTACTCAAATAATAAGTGTTCTGATTTCAAAAACCTCATCAAAAAGGAATGTAAGTATTTTGATGAGAAAGGGAGACCCAAGACCACTTTGGCTTGTGTTCCCAATCAATACTAATTGTCTAATCTTATGTGCAGGGCAACCAATAGCTCAAGGGGAAGAGCATCTGGCATGTTGATAGTGGTTGCTCTAGGCACATGACAGGGAACATGTCATGTCTCAAGAATTTCAAGAAAATTGATGATGGACATGTTGCCTTTGGTAATACACCAGATGGAGGTAAGATAAGTGGTAAGGGGGATGTAACTAAAGGTAAAATGACATTTAAAGATGTATTCTATGTTGAGCAATTAAGGTACAACCTGTTAAGTGTATCACAGGTTTGTGACAAACAACATAGTATATTATTTACAGATTCTGAATGTATTATCCTTGCTCCTGGATTCAAGGTAGTTGATGAAAAGATGATACTACTAAGAACCCCCAGAAAGGATAATGTATACTGTTTGGATATGGAAAGTGTTTCATCTGATTCATCCTTAAATTGTCTTGTTTCAAAAGCTTCTCTGGATGAATCATCACTATGGCACAGAAGGATGTGTCACATGAACTTTAAAACAATAAATAAGCTTGTTAAAAACAACCTTGTAAGAGGTTTGCCTTCTAAAGTATATTCATGTGATGATCATTGTGTTGCTTGTCTCAAAGGCAAACAACACAAAACTTCTCATAAGTCCAAAGAGGTGAACACAATCTCTAATTCTCTTAATTTATTGCATATGGATCTGTTTGGCCCTACAAATGTTATGAGTATTGGTAAGAAGTCATACTGCCTAGTTATTGTTGATGATTACTCTAGATTTACTTGGGTATATTTTCTAAGGACTAAGGATGAGACAAGTGGACTGATCAAATCCTTTGTTCTAAGAATTGAAAACCAAACATATCAAAAAGTAAAAGTCATTAGGTCAGACAATGGTACTGAATTTAAAAATCATGACCTAAACACCTTTTGTGAGGAAAAAGGAATTGAGAGGCAATACAGTGCTCCTAGGACTCCACAACAAAATGGTGTTGCTGAAAGAAGGAATATGACACTGATTGAGGCTGCTAGATCTCTGTTAACTGATTCTAAACTCCCAATAACTTTCTGGGCAGAAGCAGTTAATACTGCTTGTTATGTCCAAAACAGAGTACTAGTAGTCAAGCCTAAGAACAAGACACCTTATGAGCTTTTTAATAAAAGAAAACCCTTTATTGGATTTTTCAAACCTTTTGGGTGTCCTTGTACTATTCTCAATACTAAGTCTCACTTGGGAAAGTTTGATAGCAAGGCAGATGATGGTTTCCTTGTTGGTTACTCATCTCAGAGCAAGGCTTACAGAGTTTTTAATACTTCTTATAGAATAATTGAGGAAGGTGACAATATCAAATGCAATGAGAACACACCAAATCCTATTGGATCTGGTCCTCAGTGGCTGTTTGACATTGATTCACTAACTAACTCTTTTGGTTTCAGTAGTGATGATTATGCAGGTTCAGGAAGTGGAGGATCAGGGGACACACAAGTTCAAGACATTATTCCTCAGTCTGTGATCTTTCCTATACCTACAAAAGAACCTGTTGAATTATGTGAAAAAGAAACTATAACTGAGCCAATACAGAGGGAAGAAGAAAGAAGAGAAGAGGAGTCTTCAGTGCATAAAGAGCTTGAGGTAGCTGAGGTGATCCCCTCAGCTGACTTAAATGATTCCAATCTAGAGGTGGGAATCCATGAAGAACCTAGTCTTCAAACTAGAACTCAAAAGAATCATCCTCCAGAGCTGATCATAGGAGACATCTCTTCTCCTATGATATCAAGGAATCAAAGCAGACTTCAAGAGCTGCATGATCAACAACACACAGTACTCTCCTGCTTTCTGTCCCAGATTGAGCCTAAGAAGGCCAATGATGCAATGAAAGACTCAAGATGGATAGAATCCATGCAAGAAGAGTTACTTCAATTCAAACTACAGGATGTTTGGGACTTGGTGGACCTTCCAAAAGGTCATAGAGCTATTGGCACCAAGTAGATCTTCAGGAATAAAAAGGATGAGAGAGGAATTGTGATCAGGAACAAAGCAAGGCTTGTGGCTCAAGGGTACACTCAAGAAGAGGGCATAGATTATGATGAAGTGTTTGCTCCAGTGGCAAGGGTAGAGGCAATTAGGCTGTTCCTAGCCTATGCCTCATACATGAAGTTCAAGGTCTATCAAATGGATGTAAAGAGTGCATTTCTATATGGTACAATTGATGAAGAAGTATATGTATGTCAGCCACCTGGTTTTGAAAATCCTACATATCCTGACAGAGTATACAAGCTGAAGAAAGCACTCTATGGTCTACATCAAGCCCCAAGAGCATGGTATGATACTCTGTCTACCTATCTCTTGGAAAATGGGTTTGAAATGGGCGTAATTGACAAGACCCTTTTCATTAAAAGAAGTAAGAAGGACATCCTACTAGTTCAGATCTATGTGGATGATATCATTTTTGGATCCATAAAAGATCAGATGTGTAGAGACTTTGGTGAGTTGATGCACAAGAGCTTTAAAATGAGTTCAATGGGTGAACTTAACTTCTTCCTTGGACTTCAGGTGAAACAGCAGACAGATGGAATCTTCATTAGTCAATCAAAATATGTGCAAGACATCCTGGATAAATATGGTTTAAAAGACTCAAAGCCAGCAAGCACACCAATGGAAACTCACAAACAGATCACTGTTGCTTTTGAGGGGGAGGATGTTGATGTCCATCTATATAGATCAATGATTGGATCTCTAATGTATCTCACAGCCTCAAGACCAGATATCATGTTTCCAGTATGTGTATGTGCCAGATTCCAAGTCAAGCCAAAACAATCACATCTTCAAGCTGTGAAGAGGATATTCAGATACTTAAAAGGGGAACCT
Source organism: Arctium minus (assembly GCA_954870635.1). NCBI lineage: Eukaryota > Viridiplantae > Streptophyta > Magnoliopsida > Asterales > Asteraceae > Arctium > Arctium minus. Next base: position 22,143,906 of record OX941081.1, on the reverse strand, counting down.
AGATTAGGTCTTTGGTATCCATATGAATCTTCATTCGACTTGATTGCATATTCAGATAGTGACTTGGGTGGTGCTAACATGGACAGAAAGTCTACTTCAGGGGGATGTCAACTTTTGGGTGCAAGACTAGTATCTTGGCAGTGCAAGAAACAAACCACAGTGTCCTTATCAACAACAGAAGCTGAGTATATTGTTGCTGCAAGTTGCTGCTCTCAGGTTCTAAGGATTCAGAATCAGATGCTGGACTATGGGGTAACATTTCTTCACACTCCAATCTTTATTGACAATAGCAGTGCTATAAGCATTGTTAACAATCCAGTCAAGCACTCCAAAACAAAGCACATTGAGATCAGGTATCACTTTATCAGAGATTGCAATGAAAAGAAGCTCATTCAAGTTGTCAAAGTTCATACTGACAACCAGTTTGCAGATCTATTCACTAAAGCTTTTGATATGGGTAGATTCACTTTCTTGGTCTCAAGTGTGGGCATGATCAACTCTGAATGAGCTCATGGTTTTAAAAAGTGTTCCTATACCTGCTATTTTGGTTATTTGTGTGCTGCTAATCATCTTTCACAGGAAGTTAATGCCTTGATCAGACCTTCATAAGCTTCAAAAATAGTAAGTATAGTTAATACCGCCAGTACAGTTTTAATATTGCCAGTACAGTTTTAATACTGCCAGTGCACAGTTAATACTGCTCGTGGTTAATACTGCTCTCAGTTAATACTGCTAGTTAGTTAATACTGCTCTCAGTTAATACTGCTCTCAGTTAATACTGCTAGTTAGTTAATACTGCTCTCAGTTAATACTGCTAGTTAGTTAATACTGCTCGTGGTTAATACTGCTCTCAGTTAATACTGCTAGTGGTTAATACTGCTCGTGGTTAATACTGCTCTCAGTTAATACTGCTAGTGGTTAATACTGCTCTCAGTTAATACTTCTAGGTAATTAATACTGCTCTAGGTTAATACTGCTTATGTCCCATACACTATAAATACCATTTGCCCGCCTAAAAGTTCATAACGACTCTTTGCATACTGTTCACTTTCTCTCTAACCCTTTTCTCTCAAGTACCAAGTAGTTCACGCAAGAACATTCAAGTTCAATGGCATCCATGGCATTCATCGACGAGCACAATGAAATCGCGATGCTACAAAAGCCAAAGCAAGCTGCAGGATTTCATCAAATTGTGGATTTTCTGAAGTCTAGCCACATTGCCCATGCTCTAACTGTGTCGCCAACAATATACATAGAGCATCAAAGGCAATTCTGGGCAAATGCCACCATAGTCACAGAGAATGGTGTGCAGTTTCTGAAAACAAGGGTGTGTGACAAACCCTTGTCTGTCTCTGAAGAGGTGATACGCATCTATCTACGTCTAGACGATGCTGAAGGTATTACTTCTCTTCCTAATGAGGAGTTGTTCTCCAATTTATCAAGAATGGGGTATGGAGGCCAATTGGGTGGTTTTAAATTCTCAAAAGCAAAATTTTATACCCAATGGCGTTTTCTTGTTCATACCTTAATGCACTACATTTCCAAAAAGACTACTGGATGGAGTGAGTTTAGCAGCACCATTGCTTATGCTTTGGTCTGTTTGGCCACTGCCAGAAGGTACAATTTTTCTAAAATGATTTTCAGTGATCTTGTCTCAAACATGGGAAGCAAAAAGAGCTTTTATATGTACCCCAGGTTTGTACAAGAAGTTATAACTCATGAATTGACAGATATGCCTCACTTTGATGAGGTATATGTACCCAAAATCCCCAAAGGTAAGGTCTTTTCAAACATGAAGAGATCCCCTTTGGACTCGGAAGGAGTTGACACCCCATTGTTCTCTACAATGATGGTGGTGTCCCACACTGAAGAAGGTATGGCAGCAGGGTCAAGGCCCTCATCAGACCATCCCACTACTAGCCAATCACAACCTTCCCACTCTATATCTATCCCACAGTCTCTAATTCATAAGCCAATTTCCCCTATCATCCAAACTTATACAAGGAAAAAGGTACAGAAGGCTCCTTCCCTTCTTGTACCATCCCCCACAGAGCCTTTAAGCCCTCTAAGGGAGAATTCTCCTTTAGAGAATATCTACAGGGAAACCACAGAGGTGTCTCCCAATCCCAAGGAGGTGCTCACTGAGAAGATGGTTGAGCATATGGGTGCTAAGGCTACCACTACTCCTGCTAGCACAGAGGAGGTAAGTGGTAACATCAATAAGACCTTCCCCATGGCAACTTTGAATGAGCAATCATTCAAAGGTCCCAGGTGCCAAGAACCCACGGGGGTGGAGAGTGCTTCTGTTAGGCAGAAGGATCCCACTACAAAAAGATCCAATGATCCTTCAAAAGAAGGTAACACTTCTGGAGAAGGTGAGGACAGATATAACTATTTTGAATTGATGGAAACCATGGGAAACATCAACATGGATGTGATCAAACAGGGCAAAGATATAGAAGTGCTGAAAATGATAGTTCTGTCACAACAAGAACAGATTGTCAACCTGAAGCAAATGGTGAAGAAATTGATTCTGCAAAAGAAGAAGAAACAATTTGTACTAAGAAGGAGGAAACCAGTGCCTGATGCTCCCAAAAAGGGGGAGTCAGAAGCTGATGTCAATATGGAAGATGCCAAAGCTAAGGGGGAGCAAGAGAAAGTTGAGTTTGAGGGGGAGCAAATAACTGCAGAAAATGTTGTACAAGAAGCAGTAATAGAATCAATAGCAGCAGAAACAGTTAATGCTGCTCAAGCAAATAAAGAAGCAGAAACTGTTAATGCTGCTGAACTGAAAGAAGCAGCAGAAATGGTGAAAGAAGTGTTAAGTGATCTTCAGAGCAGAAATTTGGAAGAACTTGAGACAGCTGAAGCATTAATCAAAGCCAAGCATGATACTCCCAAGGTCACTTCAAGGTCCAAAGGAGTTGTCATCAAAGAAAATGTTGAAGTTGTCAAGAAAGTCAGTTTTGATAAAGCAAAAAGCAAGGACAAAGGCAAAGCTAAGATAGTGGAATATGATCAACCAATCAAAAAGCAAAGGTTGGTTGATTCAGATGAAGCTTTGGCCAGAAAGATACAAACAAATATTGAGCAAGAAGAAAGAGTCCAAGTTGAGAAAGACAGGGAAATGGCTAAAGCTTTAGCTACAGAATTGAATAAAGCTTATCAACAAAGTCTGGCAACTGAAACAGCTCAGAAGAAAGCTACAACCCTTAAGAAGTCTGTGGTGGTCAAGAAAGCTGCAAAGAAGAGACAACCCTCAAAGACTTTCCTTGGTACTCAAGAGAGAAACAAGATGATAACTTTTCTCAAGGGTGCTGTGGGAGTCAGAAAGGAGAGGTTTTCCAAGATGACATTTGAGCAGATCAAAGAGCTATATAATTCTGAAATGGCCAAGATTCAAGGGAATGAAACTGCCAGGGTGGAGATGGAGAAGAGAATGAAAGAAAGCAATGATTTCATGCTAGAAAAACCTTTTCCAGATGAGCAAGAAACACCACCAAAGAAAGAAGCCACTATTGGTGAAAGTCTAAGGACTTTAAAAAGAACAAAGATGATGGCAAAGAGAAAGATAATCAAGAAGCCTAGAATAACTAAAGGAGAGGATGAGAAGGTTGCTGAAGAAGAAGGGGCACCTGAGCCATCTGAACAGAAAGAGCCTTCAAGCACTGATGATGTAAAGATGTACATGGTAGTGATGGACAAAGTGCCTGAACCAATTTCAGCTGAACCTGTTGGTGTAAAGCCTCCTGAAGTTATTCACTGGGATACATTGATAGTGGATGGAAAGGAATACATCAGGCTCAAGAGGAAGGATGAAAAGTATGAGGTATTCAACACTTGGGCAAAGATTGTCAGAACATGCTCCAGGTCTGATATAGAAGAAATGTTTCAAATAGGGATGAAGTTGTATGCAGATCAGTTAAAAGCTCCAGGGATTTCAATTACAAAACTTGTAATGGAGTATCTGTGTATGATGTTCAAACCTGAAGAAGTGGAGCATGTGATAAGAAATGTGTTTCAAACAGTCAACAATTGGACTCTATATGAAACTAGTGGAGTATATGCAGTGACTTTAGATAGAAATCACATAGAATACTTCCTAGTGGATAGAGTATACAATCATAGCAGACTAAAGCTTCATGCAATGTTGAAGAAGAAGCTTGGATGTGTTGAAAACTCAGAAATGGCAAAGTATCTGATTCAGAGAATGATCAATCAAAGTCTGGGGCTAAATGTTGATACAGGGATCTGAAGAATGGTATTTTGGGAGCATCTGAAGAACTTGACTTCTCTTCCTAAAAGTCAAGTTAGGGGAAGATTGTTGGGAACTGAAGAATTGTTGAGTACAGTTAATGCTGCTAGCAGAACCTGGTTACTACTTCTGATGTTAATGTTGCTGATACAGGTTAGTGCTGCTAGTCAAAGATTAATACTGCTGAAAGAAGTTACTACTGCTAAGCAAGTTTAGTACTGCTAAGTAGTTAGTACTGCTGGAGTTAGTACTGCTAGAACAAAGTTAATACTGCTGAGCATGGTTAGTACTGCTGAACTTAATACTGCTCAGAGTGTTAATACTGCTGAAGAATTAATGTTGCTTATGAGATGAAGATCATTTGGCAAGGATGACAGCTGGATTGAAGATATTCATGGAAGCTTGGAGATAATGATGGAAGATTATAATGAAGATCTTTTATTATTTTGTAATTATCTTTTATCTTCAGTATATGTATAGAATAAGTTTGTTTCTTTAGGGAAAAAAAACAATAATTCTGAGTTTTAGCTTTCATAGAGAGAATCAACCTCAAGGTTAGATCCCTAATTCTAGAGAAGTAGAATTCGTATTGGTGAGTCTGTTCATCAATATTGAGGTTGTGTGTAAAAACTTGTGACTTTCAGTCATTCAATAAGAGTTTGCAAGTTGTTCATCAGATTTACTGTTTGTTTACTGTTTTATTGAATATCAAAGTGTTATTCCGCAAACTTCTTTGATATTGTTTTCTGAGAGTTTATTATTGTTTAGAATTAAGATCCTGACAGGAACGAACCTCTAAAGTGATTGAGAGGGATTGAAAGATAAATGAGGGCAAAAGGAAGCAAAAATTGATTGTATGATTTACGAGTTAAAAGCATTGATTTGAGATAATTTAATATACCAAAGTTGCAACTATTTATTCCTACTTAGTTATTTGTTTTAAAATCAATCAGTATGGATATCGGGATGTAACATTAGCCCTAACGCTCGGTGTAAATATCATAGACAAAGATGTCCAAGTTTTGTACCGTTCAAATTCAAAAGTAGACTAACATAGTTATGTAATGCCTCTTTGCTTTTGCGTATTACTTTTCGTTTAGGTGTTTTATTTTAACTTTAAACATTTAACAGACCACTTGCAAAAAATTTAAATTCGTGTGAATATATATATATATATATACTATATTATAAATCATCTATAAAAACTCTTAAAAACAATTGCTAAAACTTAATGTACCGTTATTTAATGTTAATTACTTAAAACTTAAATAAAGAATGAAAACTTAAAATTTCTTGCTATTTAATTCTTATCACTAACAAATTTAACTCCCTAAAATCACTCCTCACTTCAACTTCCCTAAAATCACTCCCTACATAATTAAATACAGAATAAAAATCAAATTTTAAATATAAAAAATCTAAAATCTAATTAAAAAAATCTAACAAAATATTTAATGTTTATTTTATAAAAAAAACATTATTTTATTAAAACTAAAATAAATTACATTATTATTAAACTATCAAATAAACTCTTAAAAACAAATTTTTATGCATTAAGTATTGTTTATTAATATACATTACTTAAAATTCAAGATTACAAGTTATGATGCATGAATACAAATTTCTAAATCTATATATTTGAATTCATAACTAACCGATAAACATAATCAAAACATGATAAACATTTTAATTTAAATATAAAGAATTTAAAATATATAAGATAATCATATCGTAAATCGACAAAAAAAACAAAAAATAAAAGAAAAAATTAAAACCGTGATATATTTCGCTGCATTACGCGAGTACACTTCTAGTATATATATAATACGGAAATTGATAATTACATCGAAACTTTCTACAAAATGTTGTAAATACAAAAAGAGACAGAGCTAGCTCTGAAGACCCAAGTTTGACAAGAAGGAAATGAAGTTTTAAATTGTGTGAGGACTGACATGACGAAAGTGTCAATCCTCAAGTCATAGGAATCATAACAAGTTTAGTCACGACGACAAATTTATATATCATATACATAGACATGTATGTTTGCTACTATTAGAGCATCTCCAACAACATTTCTAAATTTTTTCTAAAATAGAGAATTGAAAGTCAAAATCTTTAAAAACATTTTTTTCTAACTCCAACAGTTTTTCTATTTTAGAGAATCAATCATTATTTATATTATTATAATATTCCATAATTTATCATCCCAATACATTTTTAAAAAAACTTAAAATAAAATGTTAAAAATTGAATCTTATTGGTTGGATTGATTAAAATAATAGTTTTTCTCTCTACTTTAGGGATTATAGAGAATTCTCTATATTTAGAGATTTTTTACCCTTTCTCTATTTTAGCAAACCTTTTAGCAAAGCTGTTGGAGAGAAATAACAAAGAAAAAGTCATTTTTTTCTATTATAGCAATGTTGTTGGAGATGCTCTTTACTCGATAATATTGAACACTTTTAATCTTTATATATATAAAAGGAAAATCCAAGAGTGATGAGGTGACACCATGATAATTGAGTATTCTCAAATAGTGGATTGTGATTGAGTTATAGTTATCCCACATTGGTGAGAAGTTGAAACATTGGAACAAAGAGGTGTGTAATAAAGGTGAATGTGATAACTTTATGTTTATTCTCATAGAGTTGTCTTATTTTGGATAACCTTTTTTTTTGCATCATGAGAGTATTCTCAAATGATAGATAGTGGTTGAGTTTTAGCTCTCTCACATTGGTGAAAAATTGAAAATTTGGAATAAAGAGGTGTGTATAAGAAAGGTGGATATGATGTTTTTATGTCCATTCTCGTAGGGTTCTCTTATTTTGGATGATATTCTTTTTGCATCATAAAAAATGAGTATTCTCAAATAGTTGATTGGTACTTTAGTTTTAGTTTTCCAACATTGGTGAGAAGTTGAAAATTGGAGTAAAGAGGTGTGCATAAGAAAGGTGGATGTGATGTTTTTGTGTCTATTCATGGGGTTTTGACACATAAGGTTGTATTATTTTAGATGACCTTTCACTACTACAAAAAAAGGGTTTTTTACACGGTTGTAAAGGATTTTTTACACGGTTTTGCAACCTTATAAAAGGCCACCGTGTAAGAAAGTGTGAGACCTTTTTATACGGTTTTGGAGCCGTGTAAAAATGTCCTTTTTTTACACGGTTCCAAAACCGTGTAAAAAGGTGACAAAAACCATGTAAAATGTCTCAATTTTACACAGTTGTTTAGCAAAACCGTGAAAAAGTTCTCAATTTTACATGGTTGTTAAGCAAAACCGTGTAAAAATGTCTCAATTTTATACAATTGTTAGGCAAAACCGTGTAAAAAGATAGACCTTTTTACACGTTTGCTTAGCAAAACCGTGTAAAAGGTCACCTCTTTTTACATGGTTGCTAATAAAAATCGTTTAAAAATGTCACAACTTTTTACACGGTTTCAACTTGCAACCGTGTAAAAATACTACAAAATCAAATTTTGAATTTGATTTTTTAAAATGTAATTTCATCGCTAATCCGTCGCTCATATTTGATTTTTTTTAAATATAAATTTTATATTTATTTTCATATTACATATACAAAATACATATTAAATAAAAAAATCAAATTTTCAAATTTGTATTCGATCAAATATTATACCACAACTATTAAACTTTTACAATTTTACAATTTTATAAATGGATCACTACTTAAAGTAACAAAAATTAAACAAATTAGCATAACAAGATTGGATCTCAAACTAAACAAATAAGTCATGAAATTGTTCTCATCCCATAGAACATGATAAAGAACGTGTCTGTAGTTGAACTTCAATTTCATCTCGAAAAGTAGATTTGTTTTGTAACTTCTATTGTAATTTGTGCAGTCTCTTCTGGATATAATACACAAGGCCTGCATCCGAAAGTTAAGCGAAGCAAAACCAAACTCAGGACCCTTTGATTCCGATTGAGAACGTAGAGATGAAGCAATTGATGAATTATGTGGGGATGGTGGTGGCGGACGACTTGATGGAGCACTTAAAAACTTAAAAACGGGAGAGGAAGGAAAAATTAGAGAAAATAGAAAAATGGATAGAAATTTAAAGGAGAAGAAAATGGAAAGTTTCTTGTTTTTGAAATGGAAAGGGAATCAATAAAAAAATATCATTTATTATCTTATAAATTTTAAATTAAAATCTTAGAGGATGTTTGTTTACCTATTAATGGTTCTATTAAGAGTCAATCTCTGAATCGCTAAGAGGTAAATCTTGTTTGGCAAAAAAAAAAAACTGTCTCTTAATGGTTCCAAAATCCTTTTAATGATTTTGTATCCTGACTCTCCCTAAACCATTAAGAGCTCTGATTTCATTATGAACAATTAGCAAACAACCATATTTCATTTTACACTATATCATAAAAACCTCTTAATCATTCAGACCACTTAATCATTCTGCACTAAATCATTCAGCAACTGCCAAACAACCCCTTACCTTTTTTTTTTGTCAATAACGATTTTCTATTTTAATTTCTGAAAACTTTCAAATTTTGAAAACTCAATTTTTGAATTTCACACATTTTTTTCTTTTTCAACTTATAAAGTTTTGGAAATCATAAAATTTTCACGAAAATTTGAATTTTCCTTATTTTTATTTAAAGTTTAATTAAAATTAAATATTAAATTAATGATTAAAATTTTAACTAACATTTAATTATTATTTAAGTATATATACATATATATATATATAGAGAGAGAGAGAGAGAGGGCCCTTCTTTTGTTAACCCAAAATTTAGTGTTAACCTTGTTAACTAATCTGGACCCTTAATCTTGAAAATTAATGGTTGTGATTAAAACAGTTTTTTAAATTAAAAAAAAGGGAAAAAAATGGTTCAAATTTGATGTTCCTATATGAACAAGGGTAAAAAGGTAAAATTGTATTTGTTGATAATCAAGGAAATGTATCAAATCCCAAAATTATCGGGATCACGTCTTCTTCCTCAATACTCCAACTCGATCAAGAAATCCCAACTCGATCAAGAAATCTGACAGTGAATCACCCTTAAATCTCTTCTTCTCTTAACAGTGAAACACCCTTAACTCTCTTCTTCTTCCTCAAGAGATCAACTGAGGATTTGCCAACAACGATTGAGGTTGCTATCGGGTTGTTTCTGGGCGGCAGCAGCGGCGGCGACGTAGGCGATGATGTTGTTGTCAGGTTGTTTCTTCTCCTAACAGTGAATCACACAGGGTTTCATATGGAACAATCAACAGATCATCGGTGGGTTTCTCTGTGGTTTGTTGTTTTTTCCACTTGGTTTCTCTGTGGTTTGTTGTTGTTTTGTCACTTCACAGATCATCGGTGGGTTCGTCGGAGGCGATGATGGCGATATCTATGAACACCGAGGAGTAGTTGAACACCGATGGTGAGATCTATGAACACCGAGGTGAGATCTATGGACACCGACGATGGCGAGATCTATATTACGGTGACGGTTCTGGTGTGCATATATGAACACTTAAGAGTTTGGGTTTTGGTGTGCATATATGAGCTTTATGATGTGCATATATGAAAATGAAATTTTGTTATGCATATATGTTTTTTACTTCACGGTTCATATATGAACACTTAATACATTGGTTGTGTAGTGCATATATGAAATATATGAAGTTGAATTGATACAATTACATCTTGGTGTGCATATGTGAAAATTGGATGTCCATTATGTGCATATATGCACTTTTTATTACGTGCATATATGCAATCTGGGGTTGACGTCCATGATCTATTAACAATCCCATAAAATATCAATCCTATATGTCTTAAAATTTTAAAATTCCATAAATATCAATCCCATATGTAATTTAAAATTCAAAATTTTCTAATCAATCCCATAAATATCTCAACTTCCATATATATATATATATATATATATCAATATAATATAATATTAGAAAAAAATAAAATTCCTAATTCCTAATTTACCCTTACTAAAAAACGGTTACAAATATTAAACCAAAAAAATTCTTGCAATCATATTGGTCTAAAATGGTTAACAAAGTTAACACTAAATATTGGGTTAACAAAAGAAGGGGACCCTATATATATATATATATATATATATATATATATAATAACGGTTAGTAACCAATACACATACATATCATGTATATATATATGTATATATAACATGGACCGACAAATACATATAACACATATAAATGTATACATATAACACATAGGGGCCTAATCATATGAGACCCTATTAGATTGTGGTAACTATGAGATCCAATCTCATCCATCCATCTAATATTATTTTATTTTTTTATTTATTAATAATGAAGAATATTTTGGTCATTTGATAAATTAAATAATATTAAAAACAAAATTGTAACTGAAAAAATCAATCATTTATAAATTAAATATATTGTTTCCTAAAATTTCTCAACCAACTGATTATGAGATATTCTGTTTACTTTTTGATTTGGTCGTATGAAATTTTAAATTATGCATCATTTCCATCGTTCACATTGTAACACGATATTAATCACAGTGTAACACAATGTTCTTTGAGTGCATCACAATAGTAATCATAGTGTAACACAATGCTAATCACAGTGTAACACAATATACTTTGAGTGTATCACATTGGTAATCACAGTGTAATACACTGTATTTTTGGTATTCATCGGGATAAAGTTTGATTGAATGATAAGTTTCAATATTTTGAGATAATCTTATCTGATTCCATTCCAAAATTATCGGACCCGCCTAAATTAGATAACAATGAATTATAAATTTTTTTTTGACAATTTTACCCTTTTTACCTATTTTAATTACCTAAAATTGTGTTTTTAATTAATATATCTCTTATTTATTTTAAACTATTGATTACTAAGATGGATGGATGAGATTGGATTTCATGGTTACCATAAAATACTAGGGTCTCCCATGAAAGGCCCCCATAACACATAAACATACACATATGTACACATACATATACAAATGAGAAAAGAAAAAACTCAATCCCTCGCTAATTAATTATTATTATTATTATTATTATTATTATTATTATTATTACAATGTCGAGAAATTGAGGAGTGGGATTTATATTATCTATACTATATTATAAAACACAGATAAAAAACTCTTAAATACAAATTATTAGGCATAAGGTACCATCATTTTATGCAAAAATTTAAAAATCTCTTAATTTACAAGTATCAAAACACAAGATACATATTACTACTGCAAACTTCTAACACCCACCAATTTGGTATGTGCACGGTCTTCCTTTTATGCAGACATTTCCATGTATCACTATTAATTAATATATTATATTACTATAATTTTGTTTTAATTATATTAATAAATATGTAATTGATTATTTTTTCTAGATGTCATTAAAATATATAAGATAATCATTGAATTCTAACAAAATACTTAATTTTTTTATATAAAAAACATTATATTATTAAGCCTAAATTAAACAAATTTATAAAAAAAACATTATCACTTTCTCAAAACCATCCAAAATCGTACTGTAAATCGATAAAAAAATAAAATGAAACATTAAAATCGTGATGTATCTCGCTGCATTGCGCGAGTACAGTTCTAGTTATTATTATTATTACACCATATATCTTTCCTAATTGTATTTCTTTTTAACCATTTTTAAGATAACTATATATACTCTTAAAAAAATTATATATACTTTTTTCAAAAAAAAAGAAGAAGATAATTTGTACCTAATATTCAATATATGGAAATTATTTTTAAACCGTTTTTGCACCATTATTAACATACCATATATCCAATATACCATTAAGTTAAACAAAATATATGTCTATTACACGTTTTAAAAAGCAACCATCTAAAATGGTTTAAAACCGTGATAAATATTCTAAACTGTGTAAAAATGTATATAAACGTTAAAATAGTTTTTTACACGGTTTTGAAAAAAACAACCGTGTAAAAAACTCTCAGCCTTTTTACACGGTTCCTGTTCCAAAACCGTGTAAAAAGGTATATGTTTTTTACACGGTTATTTTAAAAAAATGTGTAAAAATGTTTCGTGACCTTTTCAAACGGGTTTTCTCAAATAACCGTGTAAAATTGTAACAACCCAAACTCGCAGAAACAAAGCGTAAACGATTCTAGAATAAAACAATGCCAAACTACCCCAAAACAACAATTCTCATAATAACGTTTGCGGAAACAATCTTATTACACAACTAAGAATAAAAGAAACAATGCTCACACCTTCTCTTTCCCTTTACCAGATCCACCTACAACGCGTTTACCTGAAAAGGTTTTTAGTTTTGAAAAAAAAGCGAGGGTTAGACCGGAGGTCTAGTGAGTTCCCTCTAACAATTTATACATCATAGAAACGGTTTAAAACATTAACCAATTCAGTCTTATAAAAATTACTACATTCATAATGTAACACCCGGAAATCCGCAAGGTAAGTATTTTGTCTCCCTTAATGCATTAATTGCACTTATGTGAGAATGTGTGTGCCTTTATGTGCATTTTATGATCTTTATTATGTTGAAATGTCATATAATTGAATTACCATTCTTAATCGTTCAAGCACTCGCGTTCGTTAGCAAAATTGGTCAAATTTCGGGATGTTTGGAGTCTGGTGCGACTATGATAGGCGACTGTGACAGTGTCACTATCGCCGTGTCAAGGTCGCGGATGGTGTACCGCGGGTGGGGTGTGTTCGGCGACTATGACACGCGACTATGAGCTGGTCACTATCGTCGTGTCATTATCGCGGAGCATGTACCGAGAGGTTTAGGGGTTCGGCGACTATGCCAGTGGCAATGTCACGGGGCATAGTCCCCCGCGTGGTCCAGTCTGCTGTTTTTAATAGAATTCAACCCCTCATTTCAAGCATTTTATCATCAAAACGGGAGAGCATATTCTTTGGGCGATTTTTAGGTCTTCTTCACCTACATCCATAAATTTCTAGGGTTTTGGGTTGTTGGGGTGATTTATTTCTCTCCAAGCCTCAACCAAGTGTATTTATTGAAGATCATCATCAAGATCCTCCTCACCTTCATCAAGTCTCCTAGGTTTTGGTCCAAAACCTAGATAGTGAGTTTACTAACCTTTGTTAAAACTAAATACACATCATATACTCTTATTTGTTATTATCTTATCTCTATGTGTTCAAGTATTTGGGTTTTCTTTGTGGAAATAGTTGGAGATATGGATATTGATGATATGCCATAAAGTGTGTTATATGTACCCTTATTTGGGGCTTTTCTCATGGATACATAATGTGGGTACCTTGATATGATAAATGTATTATTGTATGGGTATTATGATGGTTCTAGTTGGAATACCACTTTGGTGACATATTTATATGCATGATGAATATAAGTGTCACTTGGGTCTTTTGTTGGATTGCATGAGGATAGGATGGTAATATTGTACCCGTAGTTGGTATCGAAATATGTTGGGTTGAAATACACCTAAAGGACCTCCTATATGCGTTATGTGGACGAACCAAGTCAGTACACTAGGAGGATGTAGTCTTGGGCGCCACTGTGATGGTATGTGCCTAGACCTCCGCCATTCGGGGAATTTTCTTAGCGATAGTCTTCGGGTATGCCGATCCTTTGGGGTGTTCCTTGTTAAGGGCATCAAGATATATCGACTCTTGGGTGGGACTTGATTGGTGCTTTGGGTCTCCCCTAATGACTCCACATATATTGAACACTGGTTAACTGCTGATAAGAATTGTAACTGTTCATGCATGCTTATTATTGTTCAACTCACTAGGCTTTTTGGCCTAACACTTGTTTGGTGTCGATGTGTATCTCAGGTTCTAGCGGCGCCGATCCTAAGCAGGCTTAGTTGCTTTGGGGTGAGAGCTTGGGGATTTTGCACATGGACATATTATACTTTTGAAAGTGAACCGTTTGGGTTCTTAGATGACAACCCTTTTGTAATCTATTTTCTAGTTGTAGAAATTAGATTAGTTGGTTGTTATTTATTGTTCGTTGAATTACAGTTGTAATTAAACAGGTAGTTTATGCATTTCCCCATTTTTGGGAGGCTCTTGCTATGGCTATTTTGCATACCTTGTGTCCGTTTTGCGGATTTTTGTTATCCCTATTTTTAGGGTGTTACAAGTTGGTATCAGAGCTTTAGTTTAAGTGAACTAGGTATTGTTTAGCATAACTAGACTTAAGCTTTAGACGTTATGACTTCACTGTCCACTTGGGGTATAAATCCTAGGTGGGGAGAGCGTTAGGATTACAGAATTACTTTAATTGAAAGTTGTGATGATGGTGACAAGAATTCTTGTGTATGGTTCGTTCATAATTTCACTTACCTACTGCTATTATGAATGCATTGTTACGTGAGCATACTTGGTTTACTATTATTATGATAATTGATGAAGGTAGTAGTACGTACAATGAGTTCAACTCGTTTAGTCTTTTCTCAATCTATTTCTCGTACGTGCATGGCAGATTGTAATGGTAAACACTCGAAGTAGGTTGCCGGACATGCCAGAGGGTCAACCAGAGGTGGAATCTGCAGCTGTACGACCTCCCGTGGGTGTAACCTCTGATGACATTCCTGTATCCAGAATCTTGGGAGGCGGACCTGAGCATATTCCGCGCCGGAACCTCAATACAGGTAACGCCATCATGGAAGAAGTTACCATGGAGACCCGACTTCGGGATAACATGATGTTGGCCATGAATGCGGCCTTGGCTCAACAACAGTTGGCCATGACTTCGGCCATGACCCAACAACAAGAGTTTTTCATGAAACTCCTAGAGGATCGAGACGCTAGCCACCGACAACCTGAGACTATGGTTGAAAACGTTATTGCGGGGCCGGGTGGACCAAATGTGGTAACGGTTGAGGAACCATCCGCTGAAGGGGTCCGGACGAAGACTAAGGGGTGCACTTACAAAGCGTTTCTGGGGTGCCACCCTAAGGAGTTTGCGGGTTCAGATAACCCGGTTGCTTGCATGTACTGGCTCAAAGAAGTAGAGATGGCCTTTGAGTCAAGTGAGTGTGATCCCTCTCAAAGGGTCAAGTTTGCTTCTCAACTACTTCGGGGAGAGGCTTTGATTTGGTGGAATCTCACTCGATCAGTCCTCACTCCTGAAGTTTTGGCTAAGTTAACTTGGCCGGTATTCAAGGAGAAGGTTATGGAGAAGTATTGTAGTGAGCGTTCGATGGACAAGTTGGAGCGGGAGTTCCGAGATCTGAAGAAAGGGAATTTGTCTATTGTTGGCTACTCCAAACTCTTCTTGGAGAAACTAAACTTGGTGGGACATCTGGTCCCCGATAAAAGGTCAAAGATTAAGGCCTATTATCAAGGGTTGTCGGCCGAGATGCGAACGACGACAAGGAATGCTAAGTGTTCGACTCTGCAAGAGGTTATCGAGGAGTCCTTACTCGTTGAGGACGACATCAATGCCGAAAGGGATAAGAAGAAACATGTTGGTGAGAAACGGAAGTGGGAGGGGCCATCTGGGCCCGTTCGTCAATCGAGACCCTTTGTAAGCGGGAGAACGAGTGATCAACACCGTGAAGATCGGTGGTGCCACAAGTGCAGGTCAAAGCACTCGGGGTCGTGCGCTACAAGGACTCACTCTGGTCCAGCCGGGTGTAACAAGTGTGGTAAGAAAAACCACACAACTCAAGAGTGTTCCCTCCGGGGGTCGGTATGTTATGAATGCGGAGAACCGGGGCATATGAAGCGAGAGTGCCCAAGGCTAGTTAGAGGAGGTGGTGGAAATTCCGTGGGTTCAACGGCTAGGGTCGAGCAACCATCAAGGGCACCGAGTCGAGCTTTCAGGATAACTACCGAGGAGGCAAGGGAGACCGCGGATGTCGTTTCGGGTACGTTTCTAGTAAACTCCATGCCTACTCGTGCCTTGTTTGATTCGGGTGCTACATATTCCTTTGTGTCGGATGCTTTATGTAAACAATTCACTACTCCTATTAGTGTCCTTCCTGATGCATTAGTAGTAGAAGTAGCTAATGGGGATCAAGTGATCATTCGTGATCGTTTTTGTGATTGCACTATAGAGATCGATGGGAGTTCTTTTGGAGTGGATTTATTACCTATGACTATAGGAGGATTTGATGTAGTCATAGGTATGGATTGGTTAGTAAGACATAAGGCGGATATTTTTTGCTCTAAGACGATGATCCAAGTGCCGGCGCCGGAAAATGGTGTGGCTACCATTTATGGGGAGAAAGAAAAGAGGAATAATCCCATTATCTCATCTCTTAAGGCTCGCAAGTTTTTAGCGAAGGGTTACCCTTCGTACTTGGCCTACGTTGTGGAAGCAAAGAAAGAAAATAAGTCGATGGAAGATGTGGAGGTGGTACAAGATTATCCGGACGTCTTTCCGGAGGACTTACTCGGATTACCGCCGGAGCGGCAAGTGGAGTTTCAGATTGACCTCACACCGGGAGTGGCTCCGATAGCTCGTGCTCCATATCGTTTGGCATCGACAGAAATGAAAGAGATGATGACACAACTTCAAGAGTTGCTGGAGAAGGGCTTCATTCGACCGAGTTCGTCACCTTGGAGAGCACCGGTTCTATTCGTGAAAAAGAAGGATGGATCCATGCGGATGTGTATATATTATCGGGAGTTAAACAAGGTCACGGTGAAGAACAAGTATCCCTTACCTCGCATCGACGACCTTTTCGATCAACTACAAGGCGCGGGATGTTTCTCGAAGATTGATCTTCGGTCCGGTTATCATCAAGTGAGAGTGAAGAAAGAGGACATTCCGAAGACGGCTTTCCGAACGCGTTACGGTCATTACGAGTTTTTGGTGATGCCTTTCGGCTTAACCAACGCTCCAGCCGTGTTCATGGATTTGATGAACCGTGTGTGTCGGCCATTCTTAGACAAATCCGTGATCGTCTTCATCGACGATATCTTGATATATTCAAAGGATGAATCCGAGCATGGGAAACACTTGCGAGAAGTATTGGAAGTTCTAAGAAGGGAGAAGTTGTTCGCGAAATTCTCCAAGTGCGAATTTTGGCTCCAAGAAGTGCAATTCTTGGGGAATGTGGTATCAAAGGACGACGTAAAGGTGGATCCGGCAAAGATCGAGGCAATGATGAGTTAGGAACCCCCAACAAGTCCGACAGAGATCCGAAGCTTCTTAGGTTTGGCAGGTTACTACCGGCGTTTCATCCAAGACTTTTCCAAGATAGCTACACCGCTCACTTCTTTTACAAGGAAGAACGTCAAGTTTATTTGGACCAATGCACAAGAGCAAGCGTTTCAAACGCTCAAGAGGAAGTTGTGCGAAACTCCGATCTTGTCCTTACCCGAGGGATCGGAAGACTTTGTCGTGTTTAGTGATGCTTCCAAGATGGGGCTTGGATGTGTCCTAATGCAAAGGGGGAAGGTAATAGCCTACGCGTCGAGACAATTAAAGGATCATGAGAAGAATTATCCGACTCATGACTTGGAATTGGCGGCGGTAGTGTTTGCTTTAAAGTTGTGGCGACATTACTTGTATGGGACGAAGTGTACTCTTTTTACCGATCACAAGAGTCTCAAATACATATTTGACCAAAAGGAACTCAACATGCGACAAAGGAGATGGCTTGAGCTCTTGAAAGATTATGATTGTGATTTACTCTATCATCCTGGTAAGGCCAACGTGGTGGCGGATGCATTGAGTCGAAGGAGCCATGATGGGAGTGTCAAAATGTCCCTTACGAGAATCGATGTAGTGTCGAGTTTGTTGGAGAGCATAAGAGCGAGCCAAGTGGAATCACTTAAAGAAGAGAACCTCAAGGCTGAGGTTATGTCAAAGCAAAAGGAACTTTTAACGGAAGATGGTCGTGGACTCAAACTCTTTCAAGGGCGCATTTGGGTGCCGAAGGTTGGGGGAAACCGTGAATTACTTCTCGAGGAAGCTCATAAGTCGAAGTATTCTATACATCCCGGTAGCACAAAGATGTATAGAGATTTAAAGCTAAACTATTGGTGGCCGGTGATGAAGCTAGACGTGGCTAGCTAGGTGGAGAAGTATGTCACGTGCCTTCAAGTGAAAGCGGAGCATCAAAGACCGTATGGAAGTTTGCAACCGTTGTCCATTTCCGAGTGGAAGTGGGACAACATCACTATGTATTTTGTAACCAAACTACCGAAGACCTTGCGCGGTCACGATACCATTTGGGTGATCGTGGATCGGTTAACCAAGAGTGCGCATTTTCTTGCGATGCGGGAGACTTTGCCGATGGAGAAATTGGTTAAACTGTACATCGACGAGGTGGTGTCAAGGCATGGAGTTCCGCAGTCTATAATATCGGATCGGGATAGTCGCTTCACTTCGAACTTTTGGGCTAGCTTGCAAAAGGAGTTGGGTACTAGGCTGAATCTGAGCATGGCATACCATCCTCAAACGGATGGCCAAAGCGAGAGGACAATCCAGACATTAGAAGATATGTTACGGTCGTGTGTTATAGACTTCGGGGGAAGTTGGGATTCACACCTACCTTTGGTGTAGTTCGCGTACGACAACAGTTACCATTCTAGTATCGGAATGACACCGTTCGAGGCTTTGTATGGACGGAAGTGTAGGACCCCAGTTTATGGGCTAGAAGCGGGCGAAAAGTAATTCACCGGGCCGGAAATAGTGCAAGAGACGGAGGACAAGGTGAGAGAAATTTGAGAAAGACTAAAGGTGGCGCAAGACCGACAAAAGAGCTATACGGACAAGAAGAGGAGACCGGTTGAGTTTCAATTGGGTGACCGGGTCATGTTGAAGGTGTCTCCGTGGAAGGGGATCATACGTTTCGGGAAGCGTGGGAAGCTTAGTCTTCGTTTCCTTGGACCATTTGTTATTTTGGAAAAGATTGGTTTGCAAGACTATCGGTTGGATTTACCGCCGGAAATGGATGGGATACATCCTACATTTCACGTGTGTTACATTCGGAAGTGTCTAGCCGAAGAGAAAAGCGTGATTCCTTTGTCGGAGATTCGGGCGGACAATGGGAATCGTTGTGTGGAAGAACCGGAGTCGATTTTGGAATCAAAAGTGAAGAAGTTGAGGCATAAGGATGTAGTCATAGTTAAAGTCCAATGGAAGCACCATCGGGGTGCTAACATTACTTGGGAATCCGAGGATGATATGAAGAAGCGTTACCCTCACTTGTTTAATCTAGGATTAGATTTCGGGGATGAAATCCCAATTTAGGTGGGGAGGATTGTAACACCCGGAAATCCGCAAGGTAAGTATTTTGTCTCCCTTAATGCATTAATTGCACTTATGTGAGAATGTGTGTGCCTTTATGTGCATTTTATGATCTTTATTATGTTGAAATGTCATATAATTGAATTACCATTCTTAATCGTTCAAGCACTCGCGTTCGTTAGCAAAATTGGTCAAATTTCGGGATGTTTGGAGTCTGGTGCGACTATGACAGGCGACTGTGACAGTGTCACTATCGCCGTGTCAAGGTCGCGGATGGTGTACCGCGGGTGGGGTGTGTTCGGCGACTATGACACGCGACTATGAGCTGGTCACTATCGCTGTGTCATTATCCCGGGCCATGTACCAAGAGGTCTAGGGGTTCGGCGACTATGCCAGTGGCAATGTCGCGGGGCATAGTCGCCCGCGTGGTCCAGTCTGTTGTTTTTAATAGAATTCAACCCCTCATTTCAAGCATTTTATCATCAAAACGGGATAGCATATTCTTTGGGCGATTTTTAGGTCTTCTTCACCTACATCCATAAATTTCTAGGGTTTTGGGTTGTTGGGGTGATTTATTTCTCTCCAAGCCTCAACCAAGTGTATTTATTGAAGATCATCATCAAGATCCTCCTCACCTTCATCAAGTCTCCTAGGTTTTGGTCCAAAACCTAGATAGTGAGTTTACTAACCTTTGTTAAAACTAAATACACATCATATACTCTTATTTGTTATTATCTTATCTCTATGTGTTCAAGTATTTGGGTTTTCTTTGTGGAAATAGTTGGAGATATGGATATTGATGATATGCCATAAAGTGTGTTATATGTACCCTTATTTGGGGCTTTTCTCATGGATACATAATGTGGGTACCTTGATATGATAAATGTATTATTGTATGGGTATTATGATGGTTCTAGTTGGAATACCACTTTGGTGACATATTTATATGCATGATGAATATAAGTGTCACTTGGGTCTTTTGTTGGATTGCATGAGGATAGGATGGTAATATTGTACCCGTAGTTGGTATCGAAATATGTTGGGTTGAAATACACCTAAAGGACCTCCTATATGCGTTATGTGGACGAACCAAGTCAGTACACTAGGAGGATGTAGTCTTGGGCGCCACTGTGATGGTATGTGCCTAGACCTCCGCCATTCGGGGAATTTTCTTAGCGATAGTCTTCAGGTGTGTCGGGCCTTTGGGGTGTTCCTTGTTAAGGGCATCAAGGTATATCGACTCTTGGGTGGGACTTGATTGGTGCTTTGGGTCTCCCCTAATGACTCCACATATATTGAACACTGGTTAACTGCTGATAAGAATTGTAATTGTTCATGCATGCTTATTATTGTTCAACTCACTAGGCTTTTTGGCCTAACACTTGTTTGGTGTCTGACTACACAAGAAATGGCAAAGATCACATGTTTCAAGAATCACGTCCAAGATTGAACTCTTCAAAAGCAAGTATTCTGAAGACATGCTGATTTCAGAGCTAGAGAAAGAGATTGCATCTTCTGAGCTGAAGAAGAAGACTGAATTGCTAAATCTTTTTAGTAATGATCTTGATCTAAAGGGGGAGATTGTTAGATCACATATCTATTGGATTCAAGATCATCCAATCTGAAGATCCAATATGAAGCTAAAGCCGAAACGTCGACTCTCGATATTAAAGTCTAATGTCGTTTGTAATAAATGTCAAAGTTAGTTTTATTGTATTTTATTTATTTCTAAGTAACTAGTTAGTTAGTTGTTAGTTAGTTAATAGTTTAGTTTAGTTAGATATATAATATCTAAATGTTAGATATTATATTAGTTAAAATTAGTTATATTAGTTTAATATTACAAGTTGATTAGGTAGTGTGTTGTAGAAGCTAGATCTAATATCAGATCTCTCAACAACTCTCTACAATTAGATTAGATCAGATTAGAACATAAAAACACACACTCACGGTGTAAAAACAGAGAACACAGAAAAGCTTCAAAAGATCAAACCTGTAATCGTTGAATGATATATAAAACAGGTTGGTAATCGTTTAATGTATTGTTTGATATAAACTTGATAAGTATTGTGGACCCACATGGGAGGCTCTTGCTATGGCTATTTTGCATACCTCGTGCCCGTTTTGCGGATTTTTGTTATCCCTATTTTTAGGGTGTTACACATAAACTCGCTTTCGGCACACACTACCGTTACCCGAAGGTAACAACGTGTCTGACTCATGTTGCCTTAGCTGGGTCACACCTCCCAATTGGCGTAAACGGGACACACACCCCGGTACGAGCACATGCGGGTCACACCCCCGACTTTGGCCATACAACTCACAACAATGTATGCATACATTTAACCAACAACGAAAACATCAATCACGTTTAAAGGAAAGCTCGCATGTATAAAGCTCACGCAAATAAAAAGATGCTTTAAAGTAACTTCCACATGTATTTAACCACTTAAAACCACAAAGGCGTTTAGTTAGAAAAACGCACCTGTCGTTCCCCGCCAAAGGTCTCTCACGTACTCTTTAAGACCCATCTCATGACCTATTGTACAAAATGATAAAGGCCAATAAATAACAACTCAAATTCCTTCAAACGGTAATCTTTTCAATGCAAGGTTCAATTTCCTAATGGTCAAAAAGGAAGAAATTCCTAAAGTTAACCCACTTACCTAGCCCGAAATGAACCAACCAACCCAACAGACCCAATAGAAAAAGGGTCGGATATGGATCGTGACATGGGTTGCGGCTCAAGAGACAAGTGCCCGGGGCGTAGGGCCGCTCGAGTCCTCCCACGCCTGGCCCCTCTGCTGCTCGGGTTCTCCATGCGGCACCCAATGCCTCCTGCCCGGGGTGCTCCCTTGCCGCACCCGGTGCCTTGCGGCCTGGGGTACTCACTTGCCGCGCCCGACGTCTTGCGGCCCGGGTCATGCGGCCCGACCTCCATGCCACCGCCCGATGCCATCAAGCGACCGGGTTAAACTACGCAATGCAGGTCGAACGAAGGGTTTTATACGAACCCCAACTCTTGAACCAAAACCAAAACTCTTTAATCCCACCATTTTAAACATCAAATCCATAGGATTAAGTTCACAATCTAATTTTAATCTTATCAAATAACCAATTATTCCTTGCATAAAACCCAATAAAACCAATTCATCAGACCTCACTCTCCAAGGAAGGATTTAATCAGACTACTAGAAAATTACAAGCTTCGAGATCTTACCTTGAAGGTGATGAATGCACAGACCCCAAATATCGCAAGATTTGCTCCTTCCTTTGATTTCTTCAAAATCGCCTAAGGTCTCTCTCCCTCTCCCTTGAGAACTTCTCAGTCGCCAAGCAAAGAAATGAAAAGAGAATGGGAGAATTAGGGTCAAACCCCTCTTCCTCTTATTTTCACTTAGGCCCCTCAACACCTATACTTAGAGAAAACTTCCACCCCACTTCTATTTATTATTCTTTAGCACGGTTATTACAAAAATGATTACACATTTTTACACGCTTTTGGAAACAACCATGTAAAATGGTGTTCAAACTTTTTTACACGGGTTTGTTACAAAAAAAACGTGTAAAAAAGTCATTAAAAACACGAGTACATTTTTACACGGATTTTTTAAAACCGTGTAAAAATAGGCGTGTAATAAAGTCATTTCTGTAGTAATGTTTTTTACAAAAAATATCATCAATCATCAATATATATATATATATATTAAAAAATCAAAAGGTCATGAGATGGCACCATGAGATATGTGTGTTCTCAAATGGTAATTATAGTTGAGTTTTAACTATCTCACATTGGTGAAAAGTTGAAATATTAGAATAAGGAGGTGTGAATAAGAAATGTGGATGTGATTTTTTATGTCCATCCATAGGGTTATGACTCATATGTTTTATTTTGGATGAACTTTTTTCAACAAAAAAAAGATTCTTATTATATAAAAACAATGTTCAAAAAGGCGTGTTATGGCGTGCATCATGGCGCGATATGTCGTAAGACGCGTCTCCGCCGTTACGAATTGGCCCATAACGTTTTTGTAAGACGTGGTTCACGTTATGGCGCCTTAAGGTGCGTCACAGCGTGCGTTTTTTGTAAGACGTGATTTTTTTCGGAAAAAAAAAATATTTTTTAATTTTTTTATCTTTTGTATTTTTACATTTTTTAACTTTAGATTTAACATTTTATAGATTTATCTAATCACACCATTCACAGTTTCACAAAGTCATAAACGTTATGGACTCACGATTAAAACGAAGTTGTAAAATTATCTTTCTAAGTTCTATTTTAAATATTCAATCAAAAACTACTATTATGCTAGTAATTTATATGATTTTTCTTCTTCCAATATGAATGTACATTCTTTAGTATAATTATTTGATTAGAATAATATATATATATATATATATAACATATATATATATATATATATATATATATATAACATATACGTATATATATTGTGACACTCTAAAATTCAGAGTAAATTAAAATATGGAAATATGGCAACAAGACATCCGTATTGATATAAACTTCCCATAAAGGGGATCAGTCCTTAAGACTATTCAAAACTTGTACGGATATAGAATTTATCAACAAAACTAATCTAAACATAACTGTCTAGACTACATCACTTGACGTACCAAAGTTCACTAAAATATGGTACTTAAACAATGCCCAAGGCCAAAATAATAGACATCTCAAAATGCCTCGAGTCCACGCTCGACTCTCAAAAACCTTGCGCAACCCACCGCTAAGGGAAACATGTTATACACATCAGTTGAGAAAAAGTGTTAGGCTTAAAGCCTAGTGAGAACATACAGTTTATAAATTTCAAGATATATAAACTTTTGTATCAAATGGAATCTTTTCAAATAAGCATTTCCAAGTTAACTGTTGATAAGAATAAAATCCATTAAAATAAGGTCATAAACCTTCTTTCCAGAACCTCACAATTTAATGCACATGTAGTTCTTCGTTTTGATAACCATATAGAACCTCACAATTTAATGCACATGTAGTTCTTCGTTTTCATAAAGGTTTAATTTATAAAAGATAACATTTCGCCACAACCGGGCCTTTTCGGTCCAAAACTCATCATACGATGACAAAAGAACCATTTTACCAAGGATTGTGGTGTAACACAAAGTAGACCACCAATCCGAGTTATGAGCTAAACACTTGGAATCCAAGGATACGAACACATAGGTCCGTGCTACAACGTGAGATCTAGCCCCCAAGCAAAACCAATGTATACTCCTTCACTAGGATCACTATGAACCATGGCTAGTATCCGGCCTCACATAACCGTACCAAGTTGCCTCCGATGATCATATGCATCCATAGCTACAAAATGGGGAATATGACATCCCAATAATACAGTCGACTCAAAACCTAGGGATCCGCTAGTAATGGTACAAACTCGTCACAACAACATATGTGACCAACCATAGATAAACATATGGTATAAACACATTTTATAAACAAAATGTCATTTCCAGTTCAACTTCTGGTAAGAAAGATATTCATAAAACCAGTTTATACACCTTCTTTCAATAAGCCACAAACATGGGCAAGTAAAACATCATTTTAACTCCAATAAGGCGGAACCCGTCATTTTAGTCAATACTGATCGGGAACCCCGAAAATCACCAAAAACTTCATTTATATCAAAATGTAGAGAACATGAAATCATGAAATGAGTTAATATACATTCTTCCAAATAGTCCACATAAATGTGCAAGTAAAACCATCCTTTTACTTTAAATAAGATGTAACCCATCACTTTAGTCGGAAATGATTGGAAACCCTAAAATCTCCCCAAACTCAAGTTTTATCCAAAATGTAACAAACTTAAATCCAACCATGGAAATACATCGGAGTTCCCAAATATAACCTTTTATGTGTATAACAGTTAAAAAGGTAGTAGGAACTCACCCAACAGGTTTATACGAAAACCCGAAAAACCAGATATCGATCTCCTTGATAAGACGAAACATTCAACACCGAAACCCCGGATCATAAACTAGATTCTATCCACCAAAAGTTACCAACCAACTCTTAGAGAGAGAGAGATTTCTTAGAGAGAGAATGAGATTGAGAAATGAGAGATATTTAGATCTGCAAACCCTTAAGTCGGTCCAGCTGATTTCGCGGGTTATGCCGCGACTGCAAGTCATGGTGCAACTCGCCCGTGCCTCAAACCCCAAAACCATTAGCGGACTTCGCGACCTATGCCGCGACTCCAAGTCGCAAAACTCACTGGAAGTTCACATTTTCACCGAAAACCATAAACCCGAACGTTATACTAAACGCGGTGCTAACGACAAAAGCTTAACACTAGAAAACCAAGGTTACATAACGAAATTCGGGGTGTTACAATACTCCCAACCTTAGAATGATTTTGTCCTCGAAATCTACTCTTCTCAATGGAACACTGTCCGTAGAGAAGATCGTTCTTAACCCATTTGCCAGAATCATTAACGAGATCCTAATACCGACATCCACCTTAGCTACCCTTCTTGGGCACATTTCACTCCTAACCGAGCGAACACTCAACTCTCTAAAGTAACCTTTGCTCATAAGGTTACGGTTGCCTCCCAACCTTAGGTGACAATTACTACCTCCAGGAAATTAGCGACCTCAACTTTCCATCTACCAATTTCTTTCAAACTGCACGGTTCCGAACTCAAAGCCAACGGTCGACGTTAATCTTCCCAAAACTCTCAGATTTCACTGATCCCTTCCTAATATCGATAAAGATATTCTTACAAGGCGCACCAATGCGTCTTTCCGGCAATCAGTTAACACAGATTCTGTTATCACTCGACTCCAATCCGACCCCAAATCTGGAAATAGCCCTTATTCAAATTTCTTAATACTTCCATAAATACTTCGTCTACAACCACATTATAAAGATTAACCTCTAATCATACCACCAATCTATACATTCAGACTATAAAGGATGGGCGCTAATAAAACCCACAACAGGAATTCGATGCACATGCTGAAAAAAAAAATATAGAGGATTAGGCTTAACGCCTAGAGAGCTCAAGAGTTTTACATAAGTAAAAGCAATTAAATTGATGAACTTCTCTTTAAAACAGAGCCTTTTAAATAATGAATTTTAAAACATGGAACAACTCCTTTTCAAAGTTATGCATTTTCAAAGATGGATCCTTCATTTCAACAATGCTTTATAAATTGATACAACTTGTACTAACTCGAAGTATGAAACATTAGTAACACCATGCATACCGTACGTCCGAAATCATGGACATTAGGTCCAATACTCACGCGACCAAAACGAAAGAAAACTAAATACCCATACGCAGGAAAACACACTTCATTCAAACCTTAATATACGTGGGGAGAACCCAATATTAAAGTCATCATTTACCGTCGACTCCACATAACCAAAGTTGGTAAAAATATGACATTAGTGTTTAAAATACCCCGGGTCTACGACGGAGAGACCCGTACACAAATAGAATAGAAGGACACGCAAGTAGGCCGCCCATACAACTTCCTCGCATGACCTCTAAACGTTTCCATCTTGGGTGGCGTGAACAAATGAATGGGGCCACCCGTGATGTTATTGGATTTCACCACGTATCCCGATCTTAGTTCCCATGCCCTACCAGACATCACAACCTCAAACCGTTGTTGCCTCTAGCCATACTCTGTCGAGTTCCACCTCAAGGGCTTACGGACACGGGTGTCTACCCAATCTAGACGAGTTCCAACTCAATGGCTCGTGCCACCTATTGTCTACTCGCTAGCAAACCCGAGCGGTCACTAAGTGTAACCCAAAACCTCAGGCCTTACTAAACAGACAGACTTACGTGCCAATGAAACCATTACAACACTGTCTAAACATTACATGACTCCAATTGAATGACCAACGCACCCAAAAACATGTAACTCACCAAAAACACGAATAAACTCCATCATACTAAAATCTTTCATTGTGGTTATAAATCCGGACAAATGTCCACACGACTCATTTAGTTAAAACCCGAGCCAAAGTCCCAACACTTTACGTAAATTTCCAACGAAAGCCTCGTAAACCTTAAAACACATTTAACCGACATTTAACGTTTCCCCAAGTAATGAAATGTCTTTAAACAATGTTTATGAAAACACACACCACAAGGACATGATTTCTCAAAACTCAACACGTATTGAGACCAAAGATTTTCCAAAGGTTTATGAATGCAAATATACTAAGATGCATATGTCATGAAATAAACTTTGCTTGCACAAAATCATCAAAGATGCATAAATCATAATATAGATTTTACGTGTATAAAATCACCCAGAATACGTAAATCACGCTATTTACTTGTTGAAATATTCAAGCTCGACATGAGCAATTTATGATGTTAAAACAATCCAAATTACCAAATACGAAAACTTATCAAAATACTCACACCTTGAGAAATACCGAGTAAAACATACACAATAATTTACACTATAAACGTGAAAATAGATTCTTGCACTTCAACACGTGCAACACAACTCCCAAGGGAAAAATCACAATTTTATCTTTAAAATTCCTCCTCTATAACCAAGAGACGTTGCAGCAAAAGAATTTTCAACTCACCCCATATGCAACAATTCATTCCCCAAAGGGCGGTAAAATAACGTGGATGCAAATAAAATTTCAAATCGAGTTTAAAGCTTCACGTTGTAAAGATACACACATTTGACCAAAATAGAAATTACAACGACAAAAATACCGCTAACTCGCTAAATACTTTGCGGAAATTTTAACAGTAGAGTTAATGATGTAAATATGATCAGAACGAAAGTCCTGTTTTAAAAATAACATAAATCGTTTATGCAATCATTCACACCAACGTTATACTTAAATCCAATGCACATAGTACACAACGGTTGACATTTGTTAACAAAACCCCGAAATTAACGCACACAATGATGCATATGCACATGTTCCTGAAATTATTTACGCTACACAAAAGTCGTAAAATGAGACACCATAATCCAACTGGATTTTCATAAAACTCATTAACGCTAAAATCAAGTGGTGTCCAAATTTCCATTTTTCAACACAAGGTAAGGCGACCATTTTGACAAGATTTTTGATGAGACATGACGCCCAAAGAACTCATAACTTGCACGCAATGAAGTTTAAACTCACACATCTCAAAATATACGCACGCGACAAAAGAATCCGTAAAACAAAACTCCAAGAAATTCAACAAAACTCACACAACTAAAATTTCCAAGAAACTCCGACTCAAAGCATGGAAATAACTTTTTTCCTTTAAAATCATTGACATACGTGGAAGAGATCCAATGTCAAGGTCGAAATTCCACAGCTACTTGCTCATTAACTCCAAAAAGTGCTAAAACACAGATATTATGACACCCAAAAATAGCAGTTAAACACAAGGCGTGAATAAAGAGAGTTTTGATAACAATTGTAATCAGGTGCAACAAAACAATTTTAAGCATGCTTATGCTCACAGTTTAAAATATGTTGAGTGCTAAATGTTTTTGCCAAAACGTTATAAGGTAATTTACTTTATGATTGGCGATCATGAAAAGCAATTTATGCAACCTTATTTTAGAAATAAGTTTAATGCATGAATTCGGTCGGCACTCCCATCTTAATACTACGCTTCCCAACATCCCGACGTACTATAATCAATTGGATGCCTCATGCATCATAGGGCAACCATCCCATTAATTAACTTACAAATCTCCTCGAAATAGAATCGATCTAACAAGATATAGTTCTAATTCCACCAACGAATCTGGCTCAAGATGATTAACTTAATGCGTTATGCGCTCTTACTATCATCCCAAAGAGACATTGCTATAAACAACAATCATTCCTTAGCTTACTCGCTTAGAAACTTTCGCACTACTCTAACGGTCAACATACCAAGGTAGAGCAGGTAAACACAAGCACGAGAAAGGGTAAGGAAGAGTTTAACTGAAACACGCACGAAAGAAATGTACCGCTACGTCTACCAATTGTCATAACATTAGCAAACCAATTACACTCACGTAAAATATCCTCATAATCACATTAGCTAAGTGAGATTATGAACATATAACACATAAGGGTTCTTGTTACCGTCATCACAACGCCTGATGAACATAACTTCCGTCGACTCTAAGACTGTCCCATCTTAGAAGTTCTACCCAATCTCACAATCAATGCCTATCAAACTCAGTCTAAGTCTAGACGTCTTACATTCATGCCTAGTTCGCTTAAACTAGAGCTCTGATACCAACTTGTGACACTCTAAAATTCAGAGTAAGTTAAAATCTGGAAATATGGCAACAAGACATCCGTATTGATATAAACTTCCCATAAAGGGGATCAGTCCTTAAGACTATTCAAAACTTGTACGGATATAGAATTTATCAACAAAACTAATCTAAACATAACTGTCTAGACTACATCACTTGACGAACCAAAGTTCACTAAAAGATGGGACTTAAACAATGCCCAAGGCCAAAATAATAGACATCTCAAAATGCCTCGAGTTCACGCTCGACTCTCAAAAACCCTGCGCAACCCACCGCTAAGGAAACCTGTTATACACATCAGTTGAGAAAAAGTGTTAGGCTTAAAGCCTAGTGAGAACATACAGTTTATAAATTTCAAGAGATATAAACTTCTGTATCAAAGGGAATCTTTTCAAATAAGCATTTCCAAGTTAACTGTTGATAAGAATAAAATCCATTAAAATAAGGTCATAAACCTTCTTTCCAGAACCTCACAATTTAATGCACATGTAGTTCTTCGTTTTGATAACCATATAGAACCTCACAATTTAATGCACACGTGGTTCTATATTAACTTACCGAAATATAAACATCAGTATCATAAGGAAATCTTTTCATAGAGGTTTAATTTATAAAAGATAACATTTCGCCACAACCGGGCCTTTTCGGTCCAAAACTCATCATACGATGACAAAAGAACCATTTTACCAAGGATTGTGGTGTAACACAAAGTAGACCACCAATCCGAGTTATGAGCTAAACACTTGGAATCTAAGGATACGAACACATAGGTCCGTGCTACAACGTGAGATCTAGCCCCCAAGCAAAACCAATGTATACTCCTTCACTAGGATCACTATGAACCATGGCTAGTATCCGGCCTCACATAACCGTACCAAGTTGCCCCCGAGGATCATATGCATCCATAGCTACAAAATGGGGAATATGACATCCCAATAATACAGTCGACTCAAAACCTAGGGATCCGCTAGTAATGGTACAAACTCGTCACAACAACATATGTGACCAACCATAGATAAACATATGGTATAAACACATTTTATAAACAAAATGTCATTTCCAGTTCAACTTCTGGTAAGAAAGATATTCATAAAACCAGTTTATACACCTTCTTTCAATAAGCCACAAACATGGGCAAGTAAAACATCATTTTAATTCCAATAAGGCGGAACCCGTCATTTTAGTCAATACTGATCGGGAACCCCGAAAATCACCAAAAACTTCATTTATATAAAAATGTAGAGAACATGAAATCATGAAAATGAGTTAATATACATTCTTCCAAATAGTCCACATAAATGTGCAAGTAAAACCATCCTTTTACTTTAAATAAGATGGAACCCATCACTTTAGTCGGAAATGATTGGAAACCCTAAAATCTCCCCAAACTCAAGTTTTATCCAAAATGTAACAAACTTAAATCCAGCCATGGAAATACATCGGAGTTCCCAAATATAACCTTTTATGTGTATAACAGTTAGAAAGGTAGTAGGAACTCACCCAACAGGTTTATACGAAAACCCGAAAAACCAGATATCGATCTCCTTGATAAGACGAAGCTTTCAACACCGAAACCCCGGATCATAAACTAGATTCTATCCACCAAAAGTTACCAACCAACTCTTAGAGAGAGAGAGATTTCTTAGAGAGAGAATGAGATTGAGAAATGAGAGATATTTAGATCTGCAAACCCTTAAGTCGGTCCAGCTGATTTCGCGGGTTATGCCGCGACTGCAAGTCGCGGTGCAACTCGCCCGTGCCTCAAACCCCAAAACCATTAGCGGACTTCGCGACCTATGCCGCGACTTCAAGTCGCGAAACTCACTGGAAGTTCACAT
The DNA here is from genome assembly GCA_954870635.1 of Arctium minus. Classification (NCBI taxonomy): domain Eukaryota; kingdom Viridiplantae; phylum Streptophyta; class Magnoliopsida; order Asterales; family Asteraceae; genus Arctium; species Arctium minus. Next base: position 22,112,346 of record OX941081.1, on the reverse strand, counting down.
TTTCACCGAAAACCATAAACTCGAATGTTATACTAAACGCGGTGCTAACGACAAAAGCTTAACACTAGAAAACTAAGGTTACATAACGAAATTCGGGGTGTTACATATATATATATATATATATATATAATTTTGAATAAGACATACAAATTTGTCGTCTTATGTCACGCCTTGAAAAACGCGGCGTCCTCGCTATGATGTGTAAGGCTTAAGGCTTGACCTCGCCGTCACGCCAACCTCAAGCCATTTTGAACCTTGATAAAAAAAATCAATATATTAATATATCAATCAATCAATAAAGATGTTAAAAAACAATAACTAAACCAAATGGTCATGAAGTGACACCGTGAAAATTGATTAATAAAAAATAGTGGGATGGTTGAGTTTTAGCTATCCCACGTTGTTGAGAAGTTGAAAAATTAAATCTTTTTACAAATATAAAAGAAAGAACCATAGAGAATGACGAGGCACTGTGGGATTTAAGTATTCTCAAATCTAGCATTGTAGTGTTGTTATTCATCCTACATTGATAAGTAAATGTAAGATTGGAGAACGTGGGTAGCTATAAGAAAGAAGGACATTTGGATTTGATATGAGATATGAGTATTTTCAAAGACTGTATTGTGGTGTTGTTTTACACATCTCACATTGATGTGTAGAGAAGTTGAAAATTTATAACTATATATATATATATATATATATATATATATATAAGAACCATAAAAAATGAGGAGACATTGTGAGATTTGAGTATTCTCAAATCTAGCATTGTAGTGATGTTCCTCAAACATTGATAAGTATATATATATATATATATATATATATATATATATATATATATATATATATATATATAAGAACCATAAAAAATGAGGAGACATTGTGAGATTTGAGTATTCTCAAATCTAGCATTGTAGTGATGTTCCTCAAACATTGATAAGTAAATGTAAGATTGGAGAATGTAGGTAGCTACAAGAAAGGAGGACATTTGGATTTGATATGAGATCTAAGTATTTTCAAATACTGCATTGTGGTGTTGTTTTACACATCTCACGTTGATGTGTTGAGAAGTTGAAAAAATAGAATTTTTTTATATAAAAGAAAGAACCATAGAGAATGACAAGGCATTTTGAGATTTGAGTATTCTCAAATCTAACATTGTAGTGATGTTACTCATCTCACACTGATAAGTAAATGTAAGATTGGAGAATGTAGGTAGCTATAAGAAAGGAGGACATTTGGATTTGATATGAGATCTAAGTATTTTCAGATATTGCATTGTGGTGTTGTTTTACACATCTCACATTGATGAGAGAATGTAAGATTGGAGAATGAAGGTAACTATAAGAAACGAGCATATATGGATTTTGATCAATTAAAGGATTACTTGGCTAAATATTCTTTTTGGCCGACCTTATTTTTCTTTAAAAAAACTATTTCTAAAGCAAATAAATTGATAGATAAATGTATACAAATCATCATATTTCATCAATTTATATAACATTATCAAATGTTGAATTGTGATGTCTTTTTTATTATCTTACAATTCACAAGAAGATTTATGTATTCTCAAAACTTGAATTGTAATGTTATTTGGTTATCCCACACTGATAGAAAGATGATAAATTGGAAGAATGGGTGACTATGTGAAAGGTGAATGAGATGTCTTATTTGATTATCCCGCATCGACTAAAACACAATAGATTTCGAAGAAGAGGTTAGTATATGAAAGCTGGATGAGATGTCTTATTTGCTTATCCCACATGGTACAGATAGATTTGAAGGAAGAGGTTAGTATATAAAAGGTGGATGAGATGTTTTATTTGGTTAGTCCACATCGACGGAAAGATAATAAATCTACAAGAAGAATTCGAACATGCGACGTTTTAACGGGAAGGATTGATCCATGGGAATGAATCTACATGCTATCACCTTCTTTGGCCAGATCTTCCAAAGAACAATAACGATATGAGTGTGTGGGATGTCGTTTGATTCCTAATAACATAACAACAAAATTATTGTCGATACATCTCAAACTCTTTCATAACAATAAACCGTTATCAATACACGAAAATGAACCACTCATGGAAATACACTATTCACTTTAAATGTATCTCATTAATTGTTAACCAAAAAAATTACGTTTTATCTTAACGTGGTCAAGTACTTAGCTGAAATATTTATTGCTACAACACAACGTGTGGAGTCGACTCTAGTTCATATAAAAAGAAAAATATATATATATTGAATAATATTAGAAAACATACAAAGGATGTGATTAAAGGGACAACTATATATATAAACTATAAAATTTACAAAAAGTGTTAAATAAACAACACATAACAAAGTAAAAAAGTAAGAAAAAAATGCGATTTAAAAAAAATTAAAGAAGTCAAACAAAGTCAAATAACGATTGCAATATAAAAAATGCATGTCATAGTCCGCCTCAAGACACCATGACACCTGCCTTTCATTACACAACCGCTATATATGGAGGGTTAATGTAGTGTTAGGCACAAGTCTCATGTCATGGCGTACATTTTAGAACCCTAACTACCAAGGAGTCCTTGAACCACTAAGGTTGACGAAGTCCTTAAAGATGGACTAGACCAAATTGCGTACAACGAACCATGTTTTGTATTTTACAAGCCATCAACATCATTATGGAGAATATGAAAAACCCCTAACACCCCCCCCCCCCCCGGTCCAATATTTTGACGCATGTCATATCATCTTATTGACATGCCTAAGTACATTGACCATGTGTTATGAATACACGACATTTAATGAGGATTACAACACATTTTATACAAAAGAATTACTTCAATACATTATATTGAGTTTCACCTCGCTCTCGATAACTTTCTTATACCGATCATTGACTTGATGTCAGATCTTATTATTGAAGTCAGTTCTCAAGATGGTTCTAACAACTGACATCGTTTCTGGAGGGATATAAAGTTCATCTCCTGAATTTTGAATTTTGAAAAGCAGGACGATTATCACCAATCCTATAAACCTCTATGGGTAGAATTTGTATCATATTTTGGCGTTATTTATGAGACAAGTGTTTTGAAATTTAATCATGATAAGCTCTTCTGATGTCGTAAAATTGCACCACAACTCTTAAACAGGGATGGTCTTAGGGTTTTTTATGCCCTGTGCAAAAATGCTAAAAATTTGCCCCTTAGCCTTTTTTTTTAAGCAAATGAAATGACGAAAAATGCGACTTTTTTAAAGGGTTTGGGACCTAGTCAAGTTAGGTGAATCATCCTCACTTTGATTTTTATTAGTTATAATTTTTAAAAAAATACAAAGGCGGACAAATACCAAAACCCCGAATTACAAAATATATAATGATAAAAAGGATAAAAACCTGAATTAAGATTGTGCTTCCTTCTTTACCGATTTTCCCTTTTCCAAATTGAAATGAGCACAATAGAACCTTACTTAAAGATATAAAACTTAAAACTAAAAGATAAGGAAAACTATAATTAGTTTTAACTAAAATAGTAAATTACATCGGAGTTAATGCATAATAAGCAAAGAGCAAAAATCAAAAAGTTACAGGCCTAAAAAACTAAAGTCTAAATCTAATGTGGTAATGCCTGACCTCAAAGTAAACAAAAGTCAAAAGAACAATGATAAATTATAATATTCATAATTAATTTATGCCACTGTGCTTTGCAAAGAACAAGTGCCCAATAAGGCAATATCACAATATGTTGTTATTGTTGTTCAACTTGCTCCAAATGTGCTAATATAGTGATGTGTTCATGTACATTGCAAATTTCAATATGCAAAACGAACCAAACGAACACGAACGAAGGCTTGTTCGCGTTCGTTCGTTTAACTTAACCTAACAAACAAGAGAACACAGACAGTAAATAAACGAACGTTTTTGTGTTCTTGTTCTTTCAATTCATTCTCAACAATTTGTGTAGCCATAAATCCTACTGTATTCATTGAAATCTGATTGACTTTGTATACCATCTCATTGTAAATAAACGATCTTATCATAGATCCATTGTGGTCTTAAAATTATATAATAATGGAAACAACAACCCTAGTAGCCATCTTTATATCTGGTTTACTTGTAAGTTTTACTGGGTACACCTTATATACCGCTTTTAGGCAACCTTCTCAATAACTAAGAGATCCATTCGAGGAACATGGGGACTAATTGAAGTAATGGGCCTCCCTATATCTTAACGAACGATCGTAAATTAGCAAAACTTTTTGTGATCATATTCGTTCATTAAGAAAATTTGTTTGTTTGTGTTTATTCTTTAAGATGCTAAATAGAAATCGGCTTGAGCTGTTGAAATGTTGGGCGTTCATCGGTTCACGATGCACATTCAGTATCAATAACAACTAGGCCTCGATCTGTTTGCATAGTTAAAAACAGTTGTCCAATTCTTAAATTATTAAGCCCAAAATTAGTAGTAGATGACAACTTATGCCCCTTTGGGCTTTGATGTCTTGTGCGGTTGCACGGGCTACACGTGGCCAGGGCCGGCCTGCTCTTAAACTTTTATCCTTTTTACATTTTTTAACTTTTTTTTGAACGGTAACAAAAACTTTTATAACACTAAAAAGACCAAATACAAGGTTTACAACACAGAAACCACAAAATCACCACATGGGAAAATAAAACTTGCAAAACATAAATAAGAAAACACGTTGAAGAAGCCGAAGGAAGAACGAGAAGAAGCGTTTGCGAGGTTCAAACAGAACTCGCCCCTTATCCAAACCTTCAGCAAAAATACTGTCGGGCGACCGCTCCAATTGCCCCTACCCCTCTACCAGCACGAATCGCGACTACCCGGGGCTGTCACCGGCTGTTACATTGCTGCTGAGGTTGTCCAATCCATCGACAACTTTTTATCCCTTTTCTTTACCCATTCGAACGCCTTTCTTTGAAACTCGAAGAAAAGATCCAAAACTTTGCTCTTTTCCCCTTTAAACATGACTTTGTTTCTATTAGACCATATTAAATAAAGGAATGCCCACTTCACCCCATTCCATGTTGACGACCCTTTTGCGCTTCCCTTCGATTATGGTTCCTCTTGGAGTACGTCTTGGATCGTTTCGATTCCGTCTAGGTTTTTCTTCCATCACTTCGCGGTTAATTGCCATAGTTTTTTTTACCTCTGTGCAACCTACAAGAGTGTGATCCACAGTTTCGGTCATCTCTCCACACCTCAAACATAAAACCATATCTAAATTGATCCCCTTTTTATCCAATACCGCACGACATGGAATACGTCCTATCCTAGCTATCCATACAAATATGCAAATCTTCTTCAATTATAACTTGTTAAAGACGTTACAATACTGATAACAATATCGTTAGAAACATCAACCGATTATAGTGTTTAAAATAGAAACATATGAATAATGTAATTTCGTTGAATCTTTTAAGTAGGAAACGAAACTGTATAAAAGAAAATACTTTTTTAATTATTAATTCCATATATCATTGCTATATTATAAAAACACTTTTTGAGTTTTTTCTATGTTTCTTTTAAATTTATTGAAATTCAAATTTACAACTTATTAGTCTATAATGATTTCTTAAAACTCCATATTTAAACTTCTTAAAACTACATGATAAACACCGAAATCAATACAACTGAATAGTCTATAAATTTAATCACACAAATATATAACTTAGGGACCGTTTATCGAACACTTACCCGGGTAAGTGCTTACTGGTAAAATTCAACACTATCCTGGTAAGATTTTAGTCCACAAAAATGGTATCGTATGCTACAATTTGGGAGTACTAACCGTGGTAAGAGGTGACGATCCTCACTTACCGGGTAAGACTTTCGGTCCTTGTTTTCGCTCTTACCGAGTAAGATTCCTGGTACTTGACATATGCATCCGATAAGGTAATATGACTTGATAAGCGTTTACTTGGGTAAGTGTTTGATAAACAGTCCCTTATTTGTATTTGAGAAAAAAATCAAATAGTTTGAAGATTTATCTAAAAAGAACAAGGTTTTCCACGTGTAACCTCCACTTGATGCCACATCACCAAAAACCACTTTCTGTCGCGCGCCCATTGGAAAAAACAAGAATGAAAATGGCAGAAACCGGACCAACGATGTTACGGTTCGTAGGTTTAACCAAATAGTGGCATTCTCGTAAATCCAAAAAAAACCAGGGGTAAAACCGTAACAAGGGCAACAGAACTTTCAGTTCGTAACAGACAGCTGCTTCCGAAGAGAGGCAACAACTAACCCTTTTCCCCCTTTCTCTCTCTTTAAGGTCTGAAAAAACAAAAACACAAAAACAAAAATCAAATCAATTTTTCTTCGATGCTTTAAGGATGGACGCCGACGAGGTAAATTCAAACACCCATTCGCCTATCCTCGCCGTCGTTGACGGTGGCGCTAGCCACTCCGGAATATAGAAAATTAACCGTTTTTTCGTTCTTGATTTGGGTTTTCTTGGTTGATCTTCTTTGCTTACATTTTGTTGGTGTTTGATTTTTTTTTTTTTTTTGCATTCGATTAATGTTACAGAGGTTAACGGCTTTGAAGAAGGCGTATGCGGATATTATACTGAATACGGCGAAAGAAGCAGCGGCGAGGATTATGGTGTCGGAACGGAAAGCCCTTCGGTTTGAGTACGAGCTCAAAAACGCTAAAGAAGACGCACTTCAGATGCTTTTGAGACTAAAAAAGATGATGGATTCCAAGGTATTAACGGAAAACTTTCGAAATTCGGCTTTTTGTATGCATTTTGACAAGTGGGGTTTACTTTCATTTCTTGATTTTGATTTTGAAGTTGAATTTGAATTTTGGATGATGGGTTATGTGTTTAGGGTTTAGTAATGATCCCATTTGAAGGTTGGGTTTGTGTTGTTTGGAATCTTGGTTGATTTTTGCATACAAAGGGTTTAGTTGAATTGTTCTGTTTGGGGTTATAATCTTGATTCAAGTATACAATGATCAGATACTAGATGATTTCGGTTGAATTGCAACTTTCTGTTATGATTTCTTTTGGCTGGAGCCTTGTTTCGTTTGGTTTAAGTTTTGAATTTAGTCGAAGAGTTGATAAAATTTGGGGGTTTTCTTGATACATGACAAAGGTTTCTTGATTGTTGATGGGCGTTGTGTTTTGTTCAATGCTAAAGATTTCTTGATTCGTTTGGTGCAATAGGAAAAATTTCTCTACTATATGAATTTGGATAAACTGTTGTGTCATTATCTCAATCATGTTAGTGAATGCCATCTTTGGGGGTGTTATGTAGCTTATAAGTTGTGTATGACTGATTATACTAAGTCATAGCTTAAAAGATGCTTTTTTTTTGTAACTGTGGGTATCTGCACCAGCTTACGCGCACCGACTAATTCCCTAGCCGACGGCCTGGAGTCATAGCAGGTGAATCTCCATGGGCACAAGGGCTTGATTTCATGTTGGAGACTAGGAATTATTTCTTTTAGTAGGTCTATGCTCAATGTTGTGTGATCCATATATATTTTGAACATATTCTTAAGTTCCTATTATTATCTTCCCTCTTTTTAAGTACGTGCTTAAATGAATCGTGCATGTTGAAGACCATTTATAAAAGATCATTTGATTCTTACCGTGGATATCACGTCTTCTATATATAGACTTCACATGGTTTGACTGCCCTAAAGTATGATGAAACTCATAAACACAAAACAAACAATTAATATTAGATTCTATGACATACTAGTTGTTTTCTAAGGGTAAGAAAACATGTCAAATGTTTGCACGTGGTGTAATTCAATGGAATACGTTAAAGAAAGCAACAATGCAATAAATGTATCACTAACTTGGGAAACTGCGCAATATTTAGGAGCCAATAAGGTACTATTTTACGGGTTCTTGTTATAGAAATAATCTCTTTGCAGCAATGCGAGGGAAAGACCGCATACATAGACTTTCGTTCCTAACTTAGCAAAGCCCATAAGCTTTGGTGAATCAAAGTCCCCCTTTGTTTCAATGAACCAAGTAAGTGGTTAATTTAAGTTTCATTAAGGGTACAAACTGCACAATGTTCCTGTCTAGATACGTTCAATACTAGTTCAATAAAATTGGGCCAACAGCCGAAAAGATTAGAAATATGTTTCTCTTGCTTGCATTAACGGACACCCACACTTCCACATTTTGGTGGGTGGGGGCAAAGCAGGATTTTTACAGTTGTTGGGGTGCTTGAGAAAGAAAAATAGGTAATTTTACATTGTCAATATGTTCTTTTAGGTCATTTTACATTGTCGTCTAACTTATCGGCTAGTTTTTACTAAACGTGACTAGCTTATCAGCTAGCTTATGAGCCAACAGCTAGCTTTTTAGCTAACAACTAGTTGGCCAACCATAACCTCAAAGTCCTTTTAGGCCATCTCTTGGATAATCAAAATGTGGTGATCTAGATACCAAAACAATGGAACATTTTCTTAAATTATACACTTTGAACGGTAGGCTTGTTTAGTTTTGGACACATCAAAAACATTACTTGATTAATGTGAGTTATAGTGTTTCTTTTCCTTCATTTGATTGCTTAATCTTTTATAGTTTTGTACTCCCCGTTCATTGCTTTCACAAGTAAAATATGATGCATATCCATTTAAAATATTTGGCAGATTAACGAAGCAGCAGTGGCATCGTGCACCCAACAAAAGAAAATTGAAGAACTCGAAGCACAACTTCAGGAGGCGGAAGACATAGTGAAAGACCTCAGGGAGGAGTTGAGAGCAGTTGAGACGGAACTTGAGAGGTTCTCACAAAGCAAAGAAGTAAAGCATCCGGTACAAGTAGATGATGCATCAACGGGAAACGTACTGAGAACCTCAGAATCCATTCCATTCCCACCTTCAGAAGTACAACCCGATTCAAATACGGATCAGACAACCAAAAGCCAGAGACTTTATAATTCTTTATTTCCTATAAAGAAATCTTTAATCGGTAGCGGGGATTTACCTTCTATAATATTGAGAAGCAAAGAAACTGAGCTGTATAGAAATGGGTGTACTCAGAGAATCCGTGCATGTGAACGGACCCCGCCGGATAAGAATTTATCATTTTCTGTGCAAATGGATGGCATAAAGCCCGAGTCAATTGTCAAAGAGGATGAAGCACCAGATAAATTACGTAAATCACTCTCTCTTGGGGTTGATATCCTGTGCAGCGTGGAGGAGAAGGAAGTAATTTTGGATCAAGTAAAGGAGATGGATCTAGCAGCTGAGGATTCATGTTTGACTTCTCCAAGTTCAGTCAAACATTCAAATGATACAGCCATGCAGGAAAACTCCGATGAAGGTAGAACTGTTGATGGAGATTTAGTAAGAACGTGCAATAGTCAAAGCAGAATTAGAGAGGAACTGATGCCGACGAGACTGGAAAAAGATGAATCGTTACATAGCGTAGAACCACAGGTTGATCCTCCATTAAAGATTTCAGAGACAAAGGTTTCTGAGACCAGTGAGGTTCCAAGTCAACCAATGACTGATAGAGTTATCAAGTACACGTTCCAGAGGAAGAGGAAAAGAGGGGCTTTGATCGATGGATGTGCCTCTAGCGAAAGGAGTGAGGAGAACCAAAAGGCTCAAAATCTGGGGCCCGGAAAGGCCAACTTGATAGGAGAGTCAACTCCAGAAAAGATACGCCTAGAACAAGTTGCTCGCCAGGTTAGTGATTTATCTACATAATGTATCCTGATATTTATGTTTTTCGATACATCAATTCTAACCAGGGCTCTGCATTGGTCTAGAACCAGACCAAACTGAAACCGAAAATTGGGACAAGTTAGAACTGAGAACCATAAATTGAAAATGTTATTTTCCAGATTCGTTGCACAAACGTTTTGGTTTTCTTTAATGAAATTTTAAATCATCTTATATGGATAATCTAGGAAGTGTATATGCTTCCTAACTTATGATGGTAAAACTGTACATGCACATACTTATCAAATATTCCGTTTTGTAGAATGAATAAGAAGAACATAATTGGCATGCATCATGGTGCGTTTGGTACGAGGGACAGTTCGGGACAGGACAAGACAAGAAAAACTTCTTGTCCCATATTTGACACAACAATAAACTGGGATTTGACGAGAACGAGTGAGACAAAAACGTATACTTTTTAGCCCACGAAAATAGGCTGAACAAAGATTGGGGAGATGGGACAAGATTGGTAAATTACTAAACTACCTACCCATGTCCAATTAAAACCCTAAAACCTATCACAATTCCTTCACCCGCCTACCTCACTCTGGCTCGTCCAATCTAGTCCAGTCCCGCCGCGTACCAAACGCACCCAACCAAGATCCCCAATTTATAAAATATAGGAAATGGGAACTGCACTATATGTTGCCAACTCTAGTTTGGTTCAGAATGGTACCACTCCTAGCCCTCCGTTCAAATCGAATTATACACACCACTAATATAACTAGCATTTCTCTAAGTAACTACTCATCACTGATGTTTTCTTATTAAATTATAACTGGTGTGATCACTACATGTCTAGAAATCCGTCGACTTCTTCGATCAATTAAAAACAGAGTTTGTGAGCCATTGCAATGTGCAAGACCCAAGGGAACATGACAATTTTTCCTAATGAGGATCAGATAGGACCCAAATGATTCCTTTGAAGATATGTTAGGAAGTTTAAACTTCAAAGAGACCACTCACTTGGCAGACAAATCATGGATTTCCTAGTTAGTGGTCAAGCACTTCGCTGGGAAAAATGGGCCAAGGAAGCCAGCCAGATACATTAGTTCAAAACTTTCAACTTGATCATGATAAAACTTTGAGGCAAACATGAAGATAGCTCCATGTGGCGACAAAGGGGGCAGAATATGAACGATTTATTGTGGATTTTTAGACACCTTTACCTTTGAAAAGGTGGCCTAGATGACCGTCTGTGTGTACTACATTGTCAAGTGTGTCCTCCCCATGAAAAAGACTGAAGCTTGTACACGGAAACCAAATACACTATCCCATTGAGGCATATATCGGCATATCGCTATTCTTAAAGTGCCTAGATGAGGAGGATGCACAAAACTTCATCATGGCATCTGTGGAGAGCATCTTGGAGGACATGCACACCCATAAGACAAATTACTCACTGAACATTTGAGCGACACATATAATTTTATGCAAAATTGCTTAAAGTTTCAACTCGACAACATCCTCAAAGGAATTACATTGATCAAAGCCCCCATTGTTGTCTCGGGGGTTGACGTGGCAAGCTTGGTCGCAACTCGCAACGGCACGAGGATAGTAGAAATTTTGTATTTTAGTCATCAGCTACATGACCAAGTAGGTAGATGCTTGACCCCTTAGGTTCATTTCAGCCCTTACCGGGAATTTTTTTCCTTAAAAAAGCGTGGATAAATGATGCAGAAGTTTCTCTACCAAAGTGTCATAGTCTGATAGGGGTGCCAAGGTGCTCATCAACGATGATGGAACTCAAGTTATGGGTAGAAAATTGAAAGGGTTCCTAATGGAACTCAAGATTCAACACAGAAAAAGCTCAGTACCTTCTGGGAGACAAATTGCTAAGTATGATTTGGGAATTTGGAGCAAAGCTAATAAAGACCTTCGACGGCTGATGCTTCGAAAAGCAAATGAAGGGCCACGGTTATCTCAACTAAGCATGTATACTGAGGCCTCTTGTGATGTCACATCAGCACTGGGTACCTGTACAAGGCTGGAAACTCGATCAAAAAATCATTCTAAGCACTTAAAAGTTTGAAGTAGAACAAAATAAAAACGGTTCAACACACTTATAGCTAGAAGCTATGTAGAGCAGGATAAGAGAACAAATATTCACAATAGTTGGGGAAAAAGAGTCATTCCTTCTATTCATGAAAATCCCCAAAGGGTTACAAAGTACAAGCTAATATGACTCAATTTTATCTGGGAAAGAATTCAAGCTCTTCCATGGGCTATTGTGGTTGCTTCAGTAGATTGCCCACAAGTTACAAAGTACAAAAAGGGATAACAGAGAATCAAAGAACCGTAGGAAGAAGGCAACTCAGGAGAAGAGTTGGAAGGCCTGATGGTGGGATTGTTCTCGGGCTCGGAAAGAACCTGCATAGTAGTCTAGATTGATATCTCTGACAGCTCGTACACACCATTGTGGTGTCTATGGGATATTTGCCCTTAGACCTTTAAGCTCTGCTCTGGGGAGGGAGTCATGTGGCCTTCGATGGTGAGTAGGCTGTCGGTATGAACTTCCAAGTCTGTCTTCCTTTTTCTCGATCACCTGGTCATGGACCTTGATCAACCTTTTCGCCACCTCCTTCAGATGTGCTTGTAGCATCTCAATTTTGGCCCAAAACATCAGCAGCGTCCATCTTCGGTCCCTCCATCTCTTCCTTCATCTTCTTAGCCTCCTCCTGGTCATGATTTGAAAGTGGGGTATGCTGATGAATACCCACTTCTTAAATCCCTGCTGACTATATATATATATATATATATATATATAGGGTTGGGTTCCGATGAGAAGTTGAGGTTAACGTGAAAAGCGTGAGAAGTGGTTATCAACCGTTGGATGAGAAATGGATGCACATTAGGATGAGATGCACCGAATCAATTCCCTTCTAAGCCGCAATTCATGGGAGGGCATTTGATTAGAAGTGATCAACTGTTCAGATCCACTTCTCACGCTTCTCACGTTAACCTCAACTTCTCACACGATCCTTTGCCTATATATATATATATATATCAATTTGTTTACATGTCTTGTGGTCCTGGAGCATTTTCCCCCAAACCATATGCTGACAAGGAGAAGGCCTATACAACACAAATGAGTTCACTGGTGAACGAAAATTACAAACAAAAAGAAGGAAAATATGAATAAAGAAGAAGTGGTACCTCAACCATCCCATCAAGGGCATATTCCACACACCAGGTATGGGTGGAGTGTTCTAAGGAAAGCTGAAAGGCAGCCAAAAGCCTTATATACCTAGCCGTCTCAGAGGCAGGAGCCTTGCCATCAAGGAAGGAGGCCCAATATAGGACGTGAAGCAGGATTGTCAATAGTGGCAATTCCCTGATTTTCCTTGGGCTAGAAAGAGCAACGTCTTATTAATTACCCCACTTCCTTTGTAGAGATGAGAAGGAGGTGCTTTGATGGAATGCTGAGACCTTCCTGGAGCCATGGTTGCACAATTCAATTCAAGCTCAATGGACGTTCTCCTTCTTCAGACTGTACGTGTGTGTTAGAATATGTAAACAATACGTAGGATTATTTTGCAGATACTCCTAGAGATAGTTTTCTAATATTGTTGTAATTCCTAGACCCTATGTATGTGCGTGTGCGTGTGTGTGATAATGTGATGCACAAGTCACGGCGAGTGACTCATTCCAACACACTTGAGTTTTAGAAAAGTTAATTGATGAACAAAAATAACTTTCATGTTTAGAGTCGCTTAACCTCTTGAAATGCTTTAACTCAAGCTTATGGGTCGTTTACCAAATGCTAACCGGGTAAGCGCATACCTTACTTACTTACTGGTGAGGACCAAGAATCTTACACGGTAAGAGCCGGATCGGGAATCTCACCCGGTAAATAAATGAGGGAGACGACTCTTAACCTGTAAGCCCTTACCGGGAAAAAGATGCTTACCAACAATCTATTTTGATGGTCAAAAATGTTACCCAATAAGGTAAGTGAGGTTGGTGACTCTTGCTTGTAAGTGCTTACCTGATGACCCCTTAGTTGTTAATTTAAGTGGTGACGACACATAACTCTTACGTGACTAAGCGGTGCTATCTGTAAGCAGTTGACGACGCTAGCCTCAACTAGCATATGGCCGCTTAAGTAGCCCTAATCAGGGACTTTTAGAACTTTGCCCCCCAATGAGTAGAGCCTCCAGAAATTCTAAACCATTTAGGGTATTGAAAATGTTTCTTTGTATAGTGGCTACTCATTTGCTCCAAAAGTTCTCAAAGTTTTGTGCTTTCTGTTCTTCATTCTTATCTTAAGATGACATATTTGAGCTTTGTGTTTTGCAGCTTATATCTTTATCTGATAAAAAATGGTGGTGATGGTCCTCAAGGAAGAAGAAGCAGATGGTAGTTTTCAGATTTATGGAAGGCTTATATTACTAGCAGTCATATTGTGCCAATTCTCTTCGGCTTCTCGTTCACCCAATGTACAAACTGTAGTCTATGCAGTGTTCTCTACTGCTCGGGATTTTTCGCCTTTAATATTAGTTAGTTTTCTGGACCATGAACGTTCTTGCATAGTTTTGGTTCATCGGAAACAACCGTTGTATCATGTGGTCTCGTTTAAAAGGGAATCTCATGGCATCCTGTTTCTTGCTAGTTGAACATATATCGGAAAATTATGGTTATTTTGTTGATATGAGATGGCAAATCGATTAAACTTCTTGTGAAATGACATAATGTGTGGCAGGGTCACCAAGTCATTAAAACAGTTTTTTTTCCTCGTTCATGTGAGCAAGATCATGAAATACATGAGTGTGCTCTAGGACCGTAAGCAATGATGGATTCAGGAATCGTGTATAATTACAAAATTATTTTGACTACGTATTAGAATCATAAAAAGGGTTTCTATAATTACAAAATTATTTTGACTACATATTAGAATCATAAAAATGTTTGTGCACATTTTATTCTCTCCTGATACAATTTTATGTCGGATTTACTTGGTTTGCTATAATCAGAAGAAAAACGAAAATTTAACTTTTCTTACATTACAAATGAATCCTACATTTTCTTTTTATTTTATCATCTAACATATTAATAGGGATTTTTATTAAAAGTTGCTCACTGTTATCATCCAAGATTTTTGCCTAGTGGGATCACCTTTAAGTAGATTAAAGACCTGTTCGATGTGTTTTTAGCCTAATTTCATGATTTCGAGGGATTTCTAAAGTTTTTTAGTTGATTTCAAAGGATTTTTAAGTTTTTTGTCGATTTTGCAGGACTTTTTCGGTTTTTATGGTTGATTTCGAGAGACTTTTGAGGTACTTTCTTTGGTTTTTAATTATTTCTACTAATAAAATTGGTTTATTATTATTATTGTTTTGGTGATAAAATATTTTAAAAATATAATTAATGTTGATATCATTAAAGTAGAGGATCTGAATATAATTATTCTAGATATTTTAACTCTTAGTTTTTTATTTTTAAAAAAATTATTAGAAAACGTTGTTTGTTGCAGTTGAAGGAAATTATTATTAGTTACAAATATATTTAATTGTGATTTTAATGGACCGGAGTATGAATTAAGCAAAACATACATATCCCTTCTTCTTAAACCGTAAATTACTTGCTAACAATTTGTTTAAATAAAATACAAAAAATTATATTTGAAAATTATTAATGAAAGAAAACAAACCTACTACTGAATATGTTGAAAACTTGATATTGGCAAATTACATATGTTTGCCTATTTACTCTAATTTTGTTGACTTAAACAAGTTGCATCCAAATGAAATGACCTTGTTTAGTCTGAATTTGTTTATTTCTGCTTCTTAAAATTTCTTGTTTGTTTTGGTCTTTTTAATCTTATTTGTTGCATTCCAAAAAAATGAAATGCACCTTCTATTTTCGAAATTTATTTTTGTAAAAAACTTTAGTTTGGTGTCTATAGTAAGACATCTCGAACAATAAGGTTTAATAATTTTTTAAGAATGACTTTTGTTACAAGTTATAATATCTTTTTATTAACCGTGAGTATCCGGGTCAGCTTGCGCACATCTCCACCAATCCCAGGAGCCCAGCAGGATTTGAACCGGTGACTAGGGTTGTAAACGAACCGAACGTTCAGCGAACCGTTCGACAGGAAGTTCGTTTATTTAATAAATGAACGAACATGAACAATAGTCTAAAAAATTATGCAAATTTGTAATCTAAGTATTTTGATCTCTTAAATCGTTTTATTAGGAAAAAAAGTTCATCACTTAAAGAATAGTCTAAAAACTAGTAAAAAAGACATTGATTAGTCAAGCTCGATTCAACCCAAAAGCTTACATGTTTGATTCAAATTCATTTTGACTCGTTATTTAATCTGCCTATTTTACCCTCTATAATCAAACACAGTTTCATGGGAAACATCAGGGTGGTGGGAGTCTAATAACATCTTAACCAAAACCGCATGCACTTCAAATTGGGATCATATTTGGTCTCCTATAACCATCACCCCTCCCGAACTTTACATTATCATACTATATGTTGGTGATTTTAGTGTCATCAATCATCTTGGTGTAATTGTGGTTTACTTGAGATCGATTAAGGTAATGAGGCAAACATACGTGAGTGAGAAGGTGTGAAGTGCACACTCACAAATGTTGCCCCTATCACCTTTGATCGCCATAATGTTGGGGTCAAGGGGGCCTTTGGGCATGTGTCTCCAAACTTGAGTTTTTAGACTTTGGAAAATCGGATGAGTCCAAGCCCTGGTCTAGAGATAGCTCTAATCGTACTTGCCATCTCTGGTTGGTCTATGTGCCATCTCTGGTTGGTCTTGGGCCTATCTCTGGACGTGTGTGTCCAGAGATGGCTCCTAACTCTGGTCGTATATATCCAGATCCATCCATAGCTTTGGACCTGCTTGTTTCAGAACTCAGATTTAGTTATAACTACTTCTCGATCTTATCCATTAGTGGTTGTAACCGTTTAACTGCCTGAAATTGTCACTCTCTCTTATAAATACATAATTCGTGTGTGTGTGTGTGTGTACATACGAAATTGGTGTCTTATTTCGTGTATGAAAAATCTAGATTATCCCAATACTGATTTTGTGTAACTCAAGGCAGAGTGGGTCAAAATATAGTATTTGGACGGTGATTATTCGTTTATGATCCAGACTCTTATCCAAGAATTATTAACCACAACCCAAATTTTCCAACACCATAAACGGTTGGTGTACCAAAAATCTTTTCCGACTTTTTATCACCTTATCAAAGACGATGATTCTCTACAACGAGTTTGTTGGAATTAGAATCCGTAATAACATGCGTGAATTCATTACAATTCCATTGTGATGATCTATATTTTTTTTATAAAACATCTAACTAAATTATATTTATAATATTTGATTAATAATGGAGTAATTAGTAATATATCTTCTAGATTTATTTTTCCAATCTGTCCACCTATAAATGTTGAGGCATTAGAAGATGGGATTATTAATTGGGCGCCTTAAATAACTATAATGTAATGTTTTGTTTTAGTTAACTTTTGTATTACTTTTCCTAAATAGGGGTGTTAAAAAAATCCGAAAAGAGAAAGCAAACCGAACTCCTTTGATCCGATATTTGAAAAATCGGAAAATCAAATGGTCAAAATATTTGAAAATTCGAAAAATCAAAAGGTCGAAAACTGGAAAAAAAAAACGGGTATTCACGGATCGATTTCGGTTCTGAATTTTAGGTTGCAGGTACGCGAACTAAACCGGATATATTAAATATAATACATTATTTATTTATTAACATAAAGTTAAACTTTATTTTTATTTTTATGTAATTGTTTTAAATGTTATTTTTTGTACCATTTATATATTGTAGATGATATTTTCTATAAATTCGGGTAACCGTTAACCAAATCGCAAGTAACCGTCTTATTTTGGTACGGTTCGGTTCCGGTTCACCCTATGTTCGGTTTTAATTCAGGTAACCAGTATTTGCCTTATGTAGTTCGGTTCACATTTTCCCTACTAACTGAATTGAATCGAACCGTGAACATCCCTAGCTCAAAATCCTTTCACACGAAATATCCTTAAAAAATAAGAAATGTAAGGTTTATTTGATATATAATTGATTAATTGTAATGAACTTTTAGTCAATAATTAAACAGCTAAAACATTTTTATAAGATTATAAAATAACAACGCATTTAGTAAAACTCTCTCCTTGAATAAACCGTACAAGTAGAGGTGGCCAAACCGGCCCGGCCCGATCCGTAACTGACGGTTAAGCGGTAACTGGTCTGATTCTTGACCGATCCGAACCGGGACAGGTAGTAACCGGTTATGGTTTTGGAGCGGTTCGAAGGCCCGACCCGATCCGGCCCGGGACTGGTTATGTAACCGGTTAAGGGCCCGGCCCAGCCCGATCCGATTTTTTCAAATTTTATTACCATTTTCTAGCCGTTAGGTAACGGTCATATGACCGCTTTTGACATTTTCTGACCGTTTTTTTGCCTCCTTAACCCCCCTAGAACACTATAAATAAGTTGGTTGATGGATGGGGTAAGATGCCAAGTTACAAAAAACGCAAAAAAACGCAAACAATTCTCGTTATATTTTGTGATTTCGACTCGTATTCGTTTCTCGCAAACTCGCAAGTTCTAATCTCTCAAATCTCAGTTCTCATCTATTTCTATCTTTCTCTTCCAAAATGGCCGGTGAACAACACAACACATCTAACAAACAAATTGCCCAAGTTCTTGCCGAGCATAGACGAAAGGCCGAGGTTTGGAACCATTACAACATGGTGATCCTCACCAACGGGGAAAAAAAGGCGCAATGCAAACGTTGTGGAGCTCTCCTTACGGCAGAAGGAAATTCCACCTTAAGGCGGCACGCCAATATTTCGAGTCTTGCATATGCTTGAATGATTACTTGGATAGCGTTCAAAGACTTCAAGATCAAACATCACTTGAAACGGAGATGAAACATGTTGAAGAAAATTTAGAAGCCAACGAACAAGTCATGGGACTAAGTACGCCGTCAACTACCGACAACGATGATGGTAGTAGTGGTGTCTTACATTACGACGATGATGAAGAACTCGACATTGACGACCTCGATGATCCAATGGCTCTTCAACGACTTGAAAAGTACGAGACTCTTCTATACAATCCATGGGATGAAAGGAATATGAAACTTTAATAAATGCATTTTTTTATAATTGATGTAATTAATTTAAAAGTATAATAAAACGTATTTTTAAAGTTTATTTGAGTGACCCAGATTTACTTTTTAGAGTTTAATTAAGTATTTTAAAAATTTTATTTAAAAAACAAAACAAAATAAGCCTTAACCGATTTTGGGTCCGGCCCATAACCGAACCGGGATCAGTTAACATTAACCGGATAATATTAACCTTAACCGGTTACCCACCTGAACCCCCTAAACTGTGACCGAACCGGGACCGGTTACACCTTAACCGGTTGTTGGCCCACACTGCTTTGGCCCGTGACGAATTAGGCCCAACCCGGCCCGAATCCGGTTTTTGGCCACCTCTACGTACAAGCACAAATTGGAGGTGCAATTTAAAGAGTTAGAACCTTAACCTTCATGAAAATTGAAATGTATGTACGTTTTTTTTTTTTCTTCTGGAAATAACATCTATATAAATGATAAAATTCTTCATAATGATCGTCTTTAAATTTTATAAACGAAGGTTTACAAAAGTATATAATTTAAAATGAAATTTTATAAATGAAGGTTTACAAAATGTATATACGTTTTTTTTTTGGAGATAACCTCAACCCTCAGTGACAATTTTGTAATTAGTTTTATCTATACTATATTATAAGGCATTTAAGCTAAACTCTTAAAAACTAATTTTTATGTATTAGGTATAGACCTGGCAAAAACTGACACGACACGCTAACCCGACACGAACTCGACACGAAATAAACGGGTTTGGGTAATACATTTCAACCCGTTTAAGTAAACGGGTTGACACGACACGAAAATTAAACAGGTAAGATCAGGGTCAAAAATTTCAACTCGAAAATGACCCGAATAACCCGTTTATATATATATAAGTTTTCTTTTTAATGCTTTGGATTTTCAGTGTTTTAGATTTGATTATAATTATGAACTATAAATTTTGGATGTCTAATGTTTTCATTTGAATTTTGTATTTGTATTTTTTTGTGAATTTTCGATTTTTAATTTTAATTTTATAAATGTTAAACGGGTTAGGTGGGTCGTGGCGGGTTAGACGGGTCGGGTTAGGGTTGGGATTTTCTAACCCGTTTATTAAACGGGTCGGGTTAGGGTTAGACACTTTGAACCCGACACGACACGACACGTTTGCCAGGTCTAATTAGGTACCACTTATTAATGCATATTACTTAAAATCCAAAAGTACAAATTGATTAAACATAAGTACAGCTTTTAAAAGCTCAATGTTTGAATTCGTGTAACTAACTGCAGATAGATACTTATTTTTATTTTCTAAAATATCTAAATTTTTTAACTATTGATATAACTAACCGATAAATATAAGAAAATTCGAGATAAAACACCTTATTTTTATTTTTTATTGAAGTATGTTATTTTTTTAATTTTAAATATAAAATATCTTATATATAGTTATCATTTAAATTAAACATTTTTTGACCCGTAACAAAATACTTTATTATTATTTTTTATAAAAAACCATAATTAAACTAAACTAAATTATATTTTTGTTTTAAATCTAGGTTTCTCAAAATCGTAAAATAAAATCAAAAAAGACTAACAAAAAGTATGAATAATGATCTAGGGTTCGAGTTCTAGATTTCATAAACCCGCTGCATTGCGAGGATACATTTCTAGTTTTACAACGAATATATAAATTCTTGTCAAACTGTATTAGAACGATTTTTCAAAAAAAGTCTATAAAAACATGATATAATTTGAAAAGCAATTAAGCAAGTTGCAGCCAGAAAGTCAAGGAGCACGTGCTCTCTTACTGGTTATGCACCCTAAATACGCGCTTCATTTTTATTTTTATTATTTTTTTAATAATATTAATATTATTGTGATATATTATAGAAACCATGCCCATTTTTTTTAAAATCTTCTATTAACATCACGATTCTCTAATAATTTAGGGTTTGTTTGGCAGTTGTTAAATGGTCTAATACAGAATGATTAAGTGGTTGGAATGATTAAGAGACTCTTATGATATAGTGCGAAATAAAATATGGTTGTTTGCTAATTGTTCAGAATGAAATCAAGACTTTGAATGGTTAAGGCAGAGTCAAGATACAAAATCATTCAGATGATTATGAAACCATTAAGAGACAAACATTTTTTTTGTCAAACAAAATTTACCTCTTAACGATTCAGAGGTTGTCTTTTAATGGAACCATTAAGAGGTAAACAAACAACCCCTTAATATGGGTAGCAAAAAAAGCGACCATCTTTTGTTTCGGGTTGTTCCTTTTGATGAATACTCCACGGTTAGATCATATGGCCAAATGCCAAAATCCTTTGTAATTGTTTGGTTGATGTAATTGTTTTCCCTTAAAAAAGTTCTTAACCTTTTAAATCTTATTAAAAAAATGTTAAAATTTCAAAAAAAACCTACTTCAACGTAATTATATAAACATGTATTATAATAATCCATATCTATACTATATTATAAAGCACGGATAAAAAACTCTTAAATACAAATTATTAGCCACAATGTACCATCATTTTATGCAAGATTTTTAAAATCTCTTAATTTACAATTTTCAAAGCATAAGATACATATTACTACTGCAAACTTCTAACATTCATCAATTTGGTATGTGCACGACATTCCTTTTATGCAGACATTTTCATGCATCACTATTAATTAATATATTATATTACTATAATTTTGTTTTAATTATATTATTAAATATGTAATTGGTTATTTTTTCTAGATGTCATTAAAATGTATAAGATAATCATTTAATTTTAAAAAAATACTTAATTTTTTTATATAAAAAATATTATATTATTAAGCCTAAATTAAACAAATTTATAAAAAAACATTATCACTTTCTCAAAACCATCCAAAATCGTACTGTAAATCGACAAAAAAATAAAATAAAACATTAAAATCGTGATGTATCTCGCTGCATTGCACGAGTACCCTTCTAGTTATTTATATTATAATTGTGTCTTATTTTTAGATTTATTTTACTTGGTAGTATTTGTTTTATAGGCAAATCTAAATCCAAATGTAAAAATCGATTTATTAAGATAGGGGCGGCATTGACGGAGGCGAGGTACAATCTGCCAGGAAAACTCAACTGATCGGAAAATCGTCCGAAGACGTGACGGAGAAAGAAGGGGGAGCCGAAACATTAAAAGAGAAGGGAGACAATATAATTAGTGCAATTAATGGTGAAGGGGCGTTGATTTCCGAGGTGAAGGTGTATGGAGGAAAAAAATCAATTAATGAACAGAATCAAATTAATTCTAATTTGGTTTCAAACTCCAATGGGGCCTCAAGTGGGTTGTTGGTAGGGGTGTGTAAAACCTGAAAAGTCCGAAAACCGAACCCGAATCCGAACTGAAAATAAGGTATTTTTTGCAAAACCCGAATACCCCGAAATCCGAAAATCTGAAACCCGCCTTTTTTGGGGATGTTTGGGTTCGGGTTGGGTTTGATCTTTGGCCACCCGACCCGTCCGAAAACCCGAAATAATATACATACATATTTATAGATTATATAAATATATTTATTTGTCTAATTATCTTTGAAAATCATAAATTCTAGTCGGTCAAAATGTTTTCTAATTTATAAATTTACTATCGATTTCATCAATCGATTGAATTTATATATATTTTTTGCATTAATATTAATACCCGAACCCGAACGACATCTACCCGAAACCCGACCAACCCGAACCCGAAGCAATCCAAAATCCGAAACCTAAAATTCGGGTCTTGATTTCCATATCCGAAATCCGATTGGGTTTTTGATTTTCCCACTCGAACCCGCCAGACCCGCCCGATGTACACCCCTAGCTGTTGGGTAATCCCAACCATGGGCCTCATCTTAATGTTCAAGGAAACCTTATGGATCAGGGAAGGTCAGATGGGCCTTCGGTCCCTAATTTAGGTGAAAAGTCTGATATGGACCCAAAATCCAAAAATACAAGCTTCATTAATTTTGGTGGTGTTGCAAGGGGGTTGACGAAAAGAAGGAACTGCAGAACCAAAGGCTGAAGAAAAGGACGGTGGAAGGGAAAAAAGGTGGGTACAATCAGAAGGAAGATAATTGTATAAGAAGTCACAGCGAATTGGGTGTGAAATCGAAAAGAAGGGGAGATAGCAATGTTTTCGGCAGAGGTAGGGTCAGTTTTCACTATCTTAAACAACTTGCAAGGAGTAATTGCCAGTCTAAAGGGGGACGACAACGTCCAGGAAGAACATCTGAATCAAGAAGACAAGAAAGCTCAGAGCCGCTTAAATCAGGGGCGTCGGCCCAAGATAAGACTGCAGTGCTAAACGACATTAATAGTACCGATGCATCAAGGGGTCTGGAGGAGTTCGGTGTTAAAATTGGGGTGCAGTGGGGTAACGAAAAGGAAGAACATAGTGGGGGAATGAAAGAATAGTGTGTAACCGAGTAATGCGAGGTAAGTTTCGATCTTTTTGGCTCCATATGAAGATTATCTCGTTAAATATTAGAGGTATAGGAGCGGCGAGTAAACGGGATTGGGTGAAAGGGATTTGTAAAAAGGAAAAACCATGTATGATAGGCCTGCAGGAGACAAAATTAAAAGTGGTAAATAATAACATTGTCAATGCCCTTTGGGGTAGTGACGATAGTGATTTCGCTCAAGTTAAGGCTGAGGGTAGTTCGGGAGGGGGGGATGTTAATTTTGTGGAACAAAAATTCCTTCAAATGTGAATTCATTGTGGATTCCAATTTTTTGGCGGTTGTGGGTAAATGGGGGTCTATTGAAGGTTTGGTTGGATGTGTTAATATATATGGGTCGTGAGATTAAAGGGAGAGGGCAGTCTTGTGGAAAAAATTGGACCAATTATGCGATAAAAAGGAAGTGAAATGGGTTCTATTTAGTGATTTTAACGAGGTTAGGAGTTATAGTGAAAGGCTTAATTCTGTAATAAATCTAAAAGGATATGAGGAGTTTAATGAATTCATTCATAGAAATAGTCTAGAAGATGTTCGGCTGGGGGTCTAAAATTCACTCGTATTAGCGATGACGGGAAAAAATTTCAGTAAGCTTGATAGGTTCTTGGTTTCAAACGAATTTGGCGCTATATGGAAAAACCTAGGGGTGAAGGTTTTGGAGTAGAAATGGTCAGACCATGTTCCGATTATGCTCAATGACGAGTGGGAAGATTTCGGACCACACCCATTCAAATTTTTTGATGCTTGGTTACAAGAGGAGAGTATCCACGGAGTGGTAAAGGAAGCATGGGAAAGAGAGGTAACATCAACGAGGCTGGATTGCCGCTTCATGGACAAGTTAAAGAACGTAAAGAATGCCCTCAAAAATTGGACTCGTATTGATTGGGGAGGTGGGGCTGATGTTGAATTGAAATTAAAAGGGGACGAAGTGAACAAATGGGAACATAAGGCCGATTCGGAGTTGTTAACTGACGAGGATCGGGGGAACTGGTTGGAAGCGCGAAAAAGATGGTTGGAATTGGAAGCAAAAAGCGTTGAGATGGGTAAACAAAAAGCTAAAATCAATTGGCTCAAGGATGGAGACGAAAACTCCAAGTTCTTCAATGCAATGGTGAGAAGTAGGAAATAGAGGAACGTAATCCTTGATTTAAATGTTGATAATGTTGGACTGAGGACCCAAATAGAATTAAAATCTATGTTTTCAATTATTTCAAGAAGAAATTCGCATCCGAGAGGAGAATAAAACCGAGATTAAAACTAGATCGTACAAAGAAACTTTCGAAGGACGATGCAAAAATGATCGAGAGAAGGATAGCGGAGGAAGAAGCTTGGAGTGTGATTAAGGAATGTGGGAATAATAAATCACCGGGCCGGACGAATTTACAACCGGGTTCATTAAAAAGTTTTGGGATATCATAAAGGGGGATTTAATGGTTGTTTTGGTTTGGTTTTGGGAGAAAGGGGATATTCACGGTGGTTGCAACGTATCTTGACTCTAATTCCCAAGAACAAGAATCCAATTGGCCTAGATGAATTTCGACCTATCAGTCTAATTTGGATCCTTTATAAAATAATTTCCAAAATTCTTGCGGAAATGATGAAGATTGTAACACCTGTAATTTTCGGTAAGTAAATGTCACCCCGACATTTCTGCGACTTGTAAACAGTGGGGTTTTATTGGGAAATGTATTGTTCAAAATCCCTTGGAGTATCGGGAGTCTTGGCATTGAAAAAGTCGAGTTTCGGGGCTCCGGAAATGTCCCGTGACAATGCCCGACGACTATGACGAGTCACAGTCGCATGGGGTGTACCGTAAGCTGGTACATACCAGCGACTATGACCAGGGCAATGTCGCATGGTCAATGCCGCACAAAGGGTGCAGGTTGCTGTTAAATGCGGGATTTCGGCCTAAATTCTCATTTCTCTTCTCCAAAACTTCTCCACTCTCTCCCAAACTGTTTCTTCTTCATTCTCCTCAAACCCTAACTCACTTTGGGTTAATTTATTGAGTTCTTAAAGTGTTCCTTCATCAAGTGGTAGATTGGGAGCTTTGGCAAAGTGTCCACCATTGTCATCTTCAACCTCAAGCTCCATGGTAGAGTTTTCTAGGTTTTCACCAAAACCTAAGTGGTAAGTGTATCTCTTCCATTTCTAAACCCTAATATAAAATATAAATGCTCCAATAATGATTTCCTAAGTATTATGTTTCTCCATTTTCGGTTTGAAAGATTTTGGAGGAGTTAGGTCAAAATTAGGGTTTTGGGTATAAGTTGTTTCGGATTGAAAGAGGAAGAGTTGAGTAAATGAAAAATCCAAAGGAGGTTCATGGCCAAGGGTAAAGATGTGCGAATACCGGTTATTTTGGAATGTACCGCTTGTGTTCAAAACGGTGAGGTTTGATGTAAAATGTTTGGGGAATGTTTCTTTATGGTTGGATATGTTTATTTATGGTTGAAATTTATGGATCTAGGTTTTTGGAGGTTTTGGCTTGAGGATCCAAGTTTCTTCAAGAAAGCTCAGAGTGGGTAAAATCTAGATTTAGCCTAAATCTAGCAAGGTGAGTTTAAGATGCTTTGTGAAAACAATGTACATGCTAAAATGTGTATTTTGAAGTAAAAATATGTTTTACTTGGTAATTGTCAAAGTGTGAGTATTTTGATAAGTTTTCATATTTGGTAAACTTGGGTTGTTTTAATCTCATAAAATGCTCATATTGGGTTTTGAATATTTCAACAAGTAAATAGCATGATTTACGTATTCTTGGTGATTTTGTACAAGTAAAGTCTATTCTATGATTTATGCATCTTCGACGATTTTTTTACATGTGAAGTCTAATTTATGACGTACGACATTTTGAAGTATTTGAGTTTTTGGAAAATGACATGTCCCAATTCGGGTCGAGTTTTGGGTTAATCACCTCTTTGAGATATGCGTCTGCATAAACGTTATTTAAATGTGTTTTATTATTTGGGAATCGTTATTTGTTGGCCAAACGGTATTTAGAGCATTTTAGCTCGGTTTTGACTTAAAAGAGTCTCGAGGACATTGTCCAGCTTTAGTGGCTCAATATAGAGTCTCATCTACGATTTACACCTTAATGCATCTTATTGTATATTAATGATATTTACAAGCGGGTGTGTTGGTCATTCATGTGTAGTCATGTAATATTATACTGTGTTGCATTGGATCCATAGGCACGTAAGTCAGTCTGTTTTGGATGGTCAATTGGGTATTTCGGAGTTGGACTCCGATACCCATGTTTTACGACCGAAACTTTACAAGTAGGCACTAGGAGGGTTGAGTCTGGAGGTGCTACCTGGGAGGTACGCACTATGACCTCCTGAGAGGTAGTCTTTAAGTGTACTGGGCCTTCGGGGTGGAGTTCTTTGTAACGATCACCAAGGTCAACTGTCTCTTTGGGTGAAACTTGTCAAGAAGTTGTAGGGACACTTGGGCGTTTTATGTCGTGAGGTGTCATGCGATTAACGTTGTAAGGGCGACATACTTTTGTGTTCCTCCACCCTCAACGGATACGGGTCTCCCCCGTTGTCGGCCAACAATATTTTGGATATTTTAATTGTCCATGTTTTAATGTTTGGATTTCATCCCATTTTATGGTCGCGTGATTATTAAGTTTCAGTTCCATGTTTTTGATGACGTATCATATCTATATGGGTTGTTTTCCGTCATTTAAGGATCGAGTATTATGCCCCACCCGTGTTTTGGGTGTTTTGGGATATGAAATGTTATTCACGTTTTCAGAAATTGGGTGTCAAATTATAACCCCGTTTTGGGTGAGTTATGGGTTGCATCGTTTATAAAGAACGTTTGTTTTGGGAGAGTCGTCTTTAAAGAAGCATATTATGGGGGAAGCGAGTCGTTCCATTTCTAAAGTAAACCATTTCAAAAGATCTTGATTTGAATTGAATTCCTTTCTTTTAAAGATATATTCATTCATGTTAAAACTCTTGAGCTCACTAGGCGTTAAGCCTAACCTTTTTATTTGTCGGCATGTGCATCAGGTTTCAGTTGGGGGTTTGGATTCTAGCAGCTCTATGAAGAGTTGAGTCTTAGCTTTACACAAGAGTAAGTAGTTAGTGAAGTCTTCCGCAGGTTGGAGATAGTAACTGTTATTGGGTTTTAGTAGCACCCGTTCTTATCGTAGACTGTATGTATAGAATGAATATGTGTATTGAGGTTAAATCTTAAATTGTGATTGTAGATGAAGAAATTATCGATGTATTTAGAAAATTTTAAATTAATTGCTATGGTCAGAATTGAGGGTGTTACAAAGATGGTTATTGGTAAAGTGATCAGTGTTGAGCAAAGTGCCTTTATCAAAGGTAGATCAATTTTGGATGGAGTTCTAATAGCAAATGAAGTGGTAAGCCATTTGAATAGGTCTAAAAAGAAGGGGTTAATCTTTAAGGTGGATTTTGAGAAAGCCTATGATACGGTGGAATGGGCCTTTCTACTCAATATGTTGAAGGATATGGATTTGGGGGTAAAATGGAGGGGGTGGATCGAGGCATGTCTAAATTCGGCGAATATATCGGTTTTAGTCAATGGATCACCAACGAACCAATTTCAAATGGAGCGGGGATTAAGACAAGGGGATCTCCTCGCCCTATTTTTATTTTTGGTTGTTGTCGAAGGCCTCCATAACTTGATGGAGGAAGTCGTGGAGAAAGGGGTTTTCGAAGGAATTAAAGTAGGGAGGGAAGAGGTCCCATTTTCTCACTTGCAGTTCACGGATGACGTAATTTTCTTCGGGGAGTGGAAATTGTCCAATTTAAAGAATCCTAAGCAGATTTTACGCTGCTTCCATGCGGTATCTGGATTAAAGCTAAATTTAGCTAAGAGTAAATTGTTGGGAGTGGGTGTTGCGGATGGGGAAATTCATTCTTGGGAAAACGGAGTAAGGTGTGGGTGGAGTTTTCCACCGTTTATATACCTCGGACTACCGGTGGGGATGTCGATGAAAAGAATCAATCATTGGTCGACGGTAGTGGATAAAATGAAATCAAAGCTAGCATCATGGAAAACAAAGATGATGTCTTTCAAGGGACGGTGGACTTTGGTAAGGTCGGTTCTAGGTAGTGTGTCGTTATATTATTTCTCGATGTTTCGTAGCCCGATAGGTGTGTTAAAATTACTTGAAAATGTGTGAAGTAAATTTTTTTGGGGTGGGGAGGGTCTTAGGTGAAAGGAGAGCGAAATAAAAAGTCGAGCTTGGGTTAAATGGGATACGGTTGTGGGTTCTTTTGAGGGGGGGGCTTGAATATCGGGGGGCTTCGTAACATGAACCGGGAGTTACTTAGGAAGTGGTGGTGGAGGTTTTTTAACGAGAGGGAATCGTTATGGGTTAAAGTCATAAAAAACCTTTATAGGTGGGACGAGGGGCTAGTGGAGGAACATACTAGGGGAGGGCAGGGGGAGAGGCTTCTGTGTGGAAAAATGTTATTACGTTAGGTAAGGAAATTGATGGGGAGGGTTGGAGTTCTCGGCATCTTTTGGTAAAGTGGTAGGGAATGGGGATAATACTAGGTTTTGGGATGAGAGGTGGACAAGTAGAGGCAGACTCAAAGATGTATTTAAGAGGCTATAATATCTCGAGACAGTCAAAGGGGTGTCGGTTGCAGGGAGAAGAGGTAGTTGTGGGGAAACCGGGGCGTGGGAGTGGGGATGGAGGAGGGAGCCGAGGGGAAGGGAAATAGGTGAATTGGAAGAGTTAAGAAGGGTGTTAGATGAACACACACCAAGAGAAGAGGTGGTCGATAAGTGTTCATGGGCGTTGGACACCCAAGAAGGGTTTTCGGTAAGGAAGTTGAGAACTCTGTTAGAAGAAAGGAGGATATCGAGGGGAATAACGGAACTGATGACACGGTGGAGTAAAGTGATCCCGAAAAAAGTAAGTATCTTCTTGTGGAGATCCATGAGAGGGAGAATCCCAGTAAGATCGGTGTTGGATAGTATGGGCATTGAACTCGATTTGACTCTTTGCCCTCGATGTAACAACGAAGTCGAGACCGTCGATCACGCGCTCGTTAATTGCGCAGAAGTGAAAAAACTTTGGGACCAATTAGGGAAATGGTGGAATATAGATGTGGGTGAAAGAAATAGGTTGGGAGAAATCTTAACGAATTGGGATACATCAAGTCTTACATCAAGAGGGATCCGGAGATGGCAAGGGGTGGTGGAATGTTTTTTATACTTGATCTGGGGAAATCGCAACAAATTAGTGTTTGATAAGGTACGAGGTTCGGTGGCTGACAAATTCTTTGACTTTCAGATGAAGAGTTTGAATGGGTGACGAAAAGAGACAAAGAACTTGCGATGGACTGGGGGTTGTGGTTGTCGTGTCCAACTGTGGGCTGATACGCGATAGCTGCTAATTCCGTTTATGCTCGGTGTTCAAGTGACGAAATCTTTGCAGTTAATAGGTCTGATCATAGCTGGTGGTTCCTATGTTGATTGGAAGATGTGTTTCAGGACAAAGGGTGCAGGTCTGTGGTTGATGGAATAAGTGCTTGGATCCGTGGTTGCAAAACTTTTGTTAACAACCTACTTGTGGAGATCGATGGCGCCAACTATGTTTGCTACAGTGTTACGTTTTGGGCTGGTCGTTGGGGATGTTTGTTGCAGCGTTTGGGTATAGTTTGTCTCGGTTTAGCTCTCGCAAACCCGAATTCCTTTCTGCCCAATCAGTGGCTACTTGTTTTTTTCTCTTTTTGTTGTTTGTTTGGTGCTCGGTCCTTGTGTATCCGGTTTGTTGAACATTTTGTTTGGGATGGTTTTAATAATATTTTCTTCTGTCGTTCAAAAAAAAATTATAACGATCATACTTGAATTTCGATGAAAAAATAAATATATTTTTTTGTGAAAGAAAAATGTCTTTTTTTTGGGTTCTATGTTAAATTTCAATAGTCAATCGTCAATGACGGAAGAATTTATATCAAATATAGGAAGAATGATAAACATTTTTACATTTAATTAAATTTCATTTTGAATATTCTTATGTAAATAATGAGTTTTCATCTATACTAGAAGTTTGTCCATGCTATGTAGCATGGTACATCTCGATTATGAAGTCGAGAACTTGAATCTTCAATTAGTTCATGCTTCGTTTATTCTTTGTCTATCTTAAGTTTATTTTGTGTTTTTTTTTGTGGTTTTGAGAAGGCGAAAGAGTCTTCGGTTAGTTAATAATTAGTTTATACAGTATTCTGGTATATTTGTAGTAAGCAACACTTCTATCTTGTATTTGAACATGTATATTAGTTAGTTATTAGTTAATTGAGTAAACTATAAATTTGGTCCTTGTGGTTTCGTGGTTATAACACTTTTCATCTTAGATAAGGGACATTTTCAACATTTTCCAATTTATTCTCATTTTCATTAAAAGTTAAAAAAAAAAATTTAATCCATCCATTTAAGTCATGCCATGTGTCCTAACCATGTGTCCCTCCCTTCCCCAATAACTTTTTCAGCTAAACCCAACTCTTTCCGGCCATCTTCTCCGGCCAAACTAGTCATTTCCGGCCCAAAACAACATTAAAATTAAACTCAAACACCAAAACCAAACCCAAATTATAACCTAAACCCTATAATCAAAATCAACATCAACATTAAACCCGAATCCACATTCAAACCGAAACCCTTAAATCAAAATAAAAAGAAGTCATTGTGGGGATTTCAAGACCAGTCTACCTCTGCAAATGTTGTATCAAAAATAAAGTCAAAACCAAAAGAGGAGGGTGGGAATATTCTATAGCAGATTCGTTGGATATGGCAAATCAATGGGGTTAGGGTGGTGATGGTGGTCGCAACTGGGTAGGATAGTGGAAGGCTATGTTGCATGGAGGTGCTTAGGTGCTCATGAACAGAGTGAGGGTGGGACTAGTGCTCCGATGGACAAAGAAGGAAGGAGGGTTGTGAAAAGGGGTTTCTGGGTTATGGTGGCGGAGGCAAAGAACAACAAGTTTGCAAGCCTGGTCGTGGCTAGGGGAGATAGATCTTTTTTAGGAGCAGCAACACTGTGATTTGGCCGACGAGTTATGGCCCGTGACTTGTAACCAATGAAGATATTGGTTTCTGGTTATGTAGCGAGTTCTAAGGTTCATAAATACATATATTTATAGTTTTGGTCCCTAGCATTTTTGTATATAAATAAATAAATACATATATTGTATAATTAATATATTAATTAAATTTTGACTTTTTAAACAAAAAATGACATATTATAGTAAAAAGTCTGAAATGCCCTTCATCCAATGAGATTTTTTAACGACCGTTAGATGCAGGGACCAAATGCGGTCGTTTTTGCAAACCACAATGGTTATCTTATAATTTTGAAACTATAAAGACGAAAAGTGTTATAACCACCAAACTACAATAACCAAATTTATATTTTACTCTAATTAATTTTATGGAGTGAAATGTGACGTTTTAAGAAGTCATATGCAAATACAAGATGAATATTAGACTCAAGTAATACGACAAGGCACTCCATAAATTACAAATTTTCTTTGTTAATGATAAATTGCATTAAATTTTTATTATCAGTTTACCATGAATTTTATATTTTGTTGTATTGTAAGGGTACACAACTAATTTATATTCAGTTAATTTATTTAAAAAATTTATTAAATTTTATATCAAATCAAATATGAAAATTAATTGTAGACAAAATAAAGCATATAATATAGAGTAAATTATGGATTTGGTCCATGTGGTATGTTGACTTTCCTTATTCTCATCCATGAACTTCATTTACTGCAAAAACGAACCTTTGTGTTATGGGTTTTGTTTTTGTTCCTTCCACTAACGGTCGTTAAGGGTGCGTTTAGTACACATACAGGATAGAACATGACAAGACGGGACAAAACAGAACAGAACATGACAGAACAATTGTTTAGTGTTTGGTAAAACAGAACTGGACAAAACAGAACAAATAACATGACCAATTTACCCCTGATAAGTTGTTTATATTATATATATATATATTGATTAATATGTAATTTATTAAATTATAATGAAATAAATATTTTTTATAACAAAAATAGTATTAGAAAGTTCTTTTCAAGATAGATTAAAGTGACACCAAAATAAAAAGTTTATATAGTTTTCAATTTTTATTTTTTAATTGTAACAAGCCGAAACCAAAAACGGCTAAAATATAGCATTATAACTCAAATGGTCTCAAATAAAATTTAATCCATTAAAATTCAACTCAAAATCCACAACGGTAATACATGACTACAACTGAGATATATTATGTCTACCGGAACTTCGAGCTTCCACGATTTCTCTTCCACGACACCACCTCCTATCTTTCCCTTGAACGAACTTCTAACTAAACCTTTACCTGAAAGTGATTTTAGTTTTTGAAAAAACGAGGGTTAGATCATGGGGTTTAGTGAGTTCCCTCTAGAAACAACATTCGCTGCAAAATAGCATTTAAAGCAGTTTATAAGCATTTATAATCAATTCACAACTTTAAAACATTAAACGCATCTACGACACATGTTGATGGCACATGATAAGGTCACGCACACCTGTGATAACGTGTATGGCTCACACTGCCTTTAACTGGGACACTCCCCTCCCCTTGGCATAAACGGGACACCCCCCCGACTAATGCCATCACATGACCACTCTCAAATGTATGCATGCATAACAAATCACAATAAAACATGCAGTTTCATAATCATCTTATGCATTAAAATTCGTATGTCAACAACATTTTCAGTTAGAAAGACTCACCTGTTGTCCTTGCTTAACTCTTTCTCACGTATGCTTCCGACCCTTAGACTGAATACCTAAAATTAAATGAAGTGCAAGAGTGATAAGTCACCCAGTCGCTCCTCGTCATGAAACTCATCCGAAAACTGCCGAGCATATTTCCGGACTCACCCGTGACTCTCGCCCGATTTCCCGCCTCCCGGGTCCCCTCTTCTCCCGGGTTCCTCCCGGGTCCCCCGCCTCCCGGGGTCTCTCCCGGGTCCCCTACCTCTGGGGTTCCCTGTCTCCTAGGGTTCCCATCCGGGTTTTACCCTTAACCGGGAATCACCCTCCTCCAGGTTTGGGTGATTCCTTGGTGCACAAGGTTTTCCGTGTGACTGATAAAATCCCAATTAAAGAAAATAACCTATTTTAATCCAGTTTTTGGCCTTCAAATCAGCGGGTTAAAATTCTAAACCCTTCTTAATAACATCCCAACATTAACAAGCAGAACATTCAATGAAATTGATCGATTACTTACCTTCTCCCCTCTTGAGTCTCTAAAACTCAACAAAGTAGGAATCCACCCAAAAATCAATAATAAGATATGGAGATAGATATTACCTTGATGAGCATTTGAATTAGGATCATCCTTTAAAATTTCACCCTTCTTGATTCTCTTCCACTCGCACGTCTCTTTCTCTCTCTTTCTCTCTCTCTCTCTCTCTCTCTCTCTCACACACACACACAGAGATTACTTCTTGATTTTCTCTAACCTTCAAGGTGAAAATGATAAGAGATAACATTATTAGGGTTTTAACCTCTTCCTACTAATTACAGTTTAGTCCTTGGACTTTAGGCTTCCAACAAAAATTCAATAAACATCCAATTTCTTTAGATCTCGGTTATTACATTAACCTTCTCTATATTTTTTTTACTATTAATATTAATAATTTTAATAAATTATTCAAAACATAGTAACTATATAAAAATAATATTTGAGGACAATAAAGTGAAAATTTAAAGAACATAAAATAAAATAAATAAAATGTAAAGAATGAATAAAATATAAAAAAAGGCGTATTTAATGTTTTAGAAGAGAATTAGATTTTATTCTGAGGTTATATTGGTAAAACATAAGTCTGTTCCATGAGGTGGGAATGAAACATGCATGTTCCACCTTTGTTCCAATATGTTCATGTCTGTTCTACCTAACAGTCCTGTCAAACGTGAGACGGTGTCCTGTTTTGTCCTGTTCAGTGTATCAAACGCACCCTAAGTGCCGTTAAATAAGAGGAATAGGGTGTAGCTTGCAACATCAACGTTAAAAGAATATCTATCTTCCATTAGCTCCATAATCTCACCAAACCGATATAATCATGCCTTCTCCGCCTTATCAAATCAAACCCAATGAAAAGGCAATTGAGGTTCTGGAATTGCATGAAATATGCGAGCTAAAGAAACTCATTTGAAAATGGAGATGGAAGAAGTGATGGAGGCTATTTCTTCTTCTTCTTTTTTAACATGTTACATGACATTTAAAAAAAATGTCCAAATTACCAATTATGTGGGGATATGACTAGAGTAAACAAAAAAACTTAACAAAAGTTTGGGTGAGAAGGTCAAACCAAACCAAAACATATACTATAAGTTGATTCCCTTAATTGGGCTGGGTCGTGATCGACGGGGATTAGTCGGGTGACACCCTTAAATGGGAGACCGGATACCCCAGGAACGTGTGCGTGTGTTAACTTGTCGTTCAAAAAAAAATATACTATAAGTTGATTGTTCAAAAACAAAAACCAGAAAAATTAAATATCACAAAAATCAAATCAACAATTTACTATTATTATTATTTTTTTATTGTTGTTATTATTATTATCTTTTAGGAGATATACCAAGGAAATCACGCCCAATTTTATATTTTCTTATTTTATATATTAGCAACAAAATTCTTTAAAATAATTTAATATGGGTAAGGGAAAATGAAACTTAAATTCCTAAAATTTTCTAACAATTATTTATCTTATTATTTTTGTCTTATATTTTGACTTTTTACTTCTTCTTAGTCCTTTTTTAGACAAATCTAAGCTCAAATATAATTATCAATTTAATAGTCATTTGTTAATGTTGGTTGCAACCGGTAGACTTCGTCCTTGATTGAAAAACAAATGAAATTTCTTTTTTTATGTTAAATAAGAATTTCTTAGAAGCTTTTGCATAAAATTTAAGAATCCAAATAATATAAAATACAAAATATTAAACAATCTTATGCTTAATCAAATATCATATTGGATATTGTAACGTAAATTAATGAATGTTCATTTATATTTAATTATTTATCAAAACTGTTTTAAATTATATATTAAATTAAATTAGAAATTAGAAAATGACAAGATAAAGCATATAGTATATTTTTATAACGATTGCGCGTTAAGCCCACTATATAAAATTGGCTTCTTCTTTTCACCTTTTCTTTTCCTTAGTTTATACTCCCTCCGTCCCAAAATAAGTGTCCACATTTCTATTTATGTTTGTCCCAAAACAAGAGTCCACTTTCAAAAAGTAGATAAGTAAATTCTCACGTTTACCCTTAATTAATGTACAAATATATAAGAGTTGTGAAGAAAGAGAAACATTAAATAAGGGTAAAGATGTCATTTGGTGACAAAAATGTGTAATAATTATGCATGTCTAAAACTGTGTGTCAAGTTAATTGTGGACACTTATTTTGGGACGGAGGGAGTATTACTTTTTTGTAGAAAAAAAGGTATAGGCTATGTTTGGCAAACTAGCTGATAAGCTAGCTGGTAACTAATAAGTTAGCTGGTAGCTGATAAATTAGCTGATGAAAAAATCACGTTTGTTAAAAACTAACTTATAAGCATGTAAAATTACCAAAAGGGATATATGAAAAAAATAATTAATTTAAATAATGGATATTAATGAGAGCATAATTGGAATAATCACAAAAAGCTCCTCATAAACTACTCCAAATAGTTTATCAAAAAACTAGCTTATAGGTTAACTTATGTCCTTCCAAACATGTACATATTTCTATGCATGGGATGTTAAAGACCAACATCTTAAAATAAATTTTATTAAATGCAAATTGCGTTTTAAGTATTTTTGTTGACATTTTGACAACATATATTTTAAAAGAAAGTGAGTGTCGATTAATAAAAAAATTATTTAAATGTTTATAATTTGAATTTCTTTTTCCTAATTATTATTCCATATTTTGACATGTCTTTTGAAAGTATATTTTCAAAATTTACATTTTTTAAACTATAGTTATTCTCATATTCAAATGTGTATTTTGAATCTATAACATGTACATCTTGTTTATAACGAGTCTTAAATCTGTAATAGCTTGTTTAGAAGACTCGGTTCAGGGTCTTTCTTTAGCATGTTAAATGTATTATTTTGAACAGGAGTCCCAAATTTTTGGGGCCCAATTTATGTTGCTTAGGGTCTTTAATTAACAAATGTAAAATTATAGCCCATCTTAGGTGTTGTTTGTTTTTTAAGAGGTCTAAAGTCTGAAATCTTATTTTAGTTATGATTAATAAGAGGTGGTGTGTAAAAAAGTCTGAACGATTCAGACTTAAGAGTCATTAAGAGGTTTTTAAAAAAAACAAACAACCCCTTAGTGTCTCACTAATTTCTATCGGTAAACAAAAATGATACGCCACATCATCACATCACCTCGGTTATCTTTGTTATCTCAATTTGCATTATAATTAAAAGGTTTAGGTATAACAGAGCCTGCAAAAAGATTGAAACGTCTCTGACTCGGTTAGTATCATTTGAGTCAAATACCAATGGAGGACATATTCCACTTTTAAAAGTTCAAATAGATAAAAGATTGAATTACATTTTTTGTCCCTATGGTTTGGTATTTTTAATGGATTCCGTTATTATTTTGAAAAATATACGAGTTGGGTCTCTATGGTTGCATTTTTATAACGAACTGAGTCCCTAATGCAACCACTAGAACACATCTCGTTATTTTATTCAAGGACCCATATTGTTAAAAAAACTGCAAACCATTAGCATCTATAGCTTGTTAAAAAATGCAATTACATTTACATGGACCCAACTCGCTAATTTAGAGCATCTCCAACGGAGGTTCTTACAAGAACCTCATTTTTACACTTTTTGGTGTCACCTAATTTCCAACTTATCAATTTAAAAATTTATATAAAACTCTACAATGGTAGTTCTTATAAGAATCTCATGTCAACATCAATAATTATTATATATTTATAAATAAATATCAAATATTTAATTTAACTACCAATAAAAATGAGAAAATTGTCATTTCACAAACTTCATGGTAAGAACCAAAACAACTCAAAAGGGGTTAGGTTATTATAAGAACTCTCTACAATAATAGTTCTTACAAGACACTCCACTTTTTACTTACAAGAACCTTGCATTGGAGATGCTGTTATGCTACCACAAGAACACATTTCGTTGGTTTTTCAAAATAAGGACGGAATCGGTTAATAACACCAATCCATAAGGACTAACAATTAAA
Organism: Arctium minus; assembly: GCA_954870635.1. Classification (NCBI taxonomy): domain Eukaryota; kingdom Viridiplantae; phylum Streptophyta; class Magnoliopsida; order Asterales; family Asteraceae; genus Arctium; species Arctium minus. The sequence goes on along the minus strand of OX941081.1, from coordinate 22,074,767 downwards.
AAAAAATATTGTATGCATTATTTATTATTCAATGGGATAATAGAGAAGTATACTTGATTTAAATACATTAAAATATCTAAATTAAAAAAATATTAAAAATCAATATCACTGGTGACTTTCTCCGAAAACATCGATCCTTCTGCATAAAACTCGGGTGAGTTGACCGAGTCAAAAGTCGTAGAAATCTTGAATCGTTCTTGGTATACGCTATATAGCCTTTCATGTTTATGAATATTTTAATTATTCAATTACGTTAAATATAATATAATATAATATAAATAAATGTTTCCCAAAAGACACGATTCTATATTAAGTTTGCTACAAAAATGTAAGCCATTCAAAAAAATAAAAAATCTGGATAATCAAATACGTCTTAATCAACTTGTGCTTCGACTATTTTTATAAAGTCTACAAGATAACAACCAATAAAATACTTGGGGGTTGTTTGTTTTTAAAAAAAACCCTCTTAATGGCTCTTAAGTCTGAATCATTCAGACATTTTTACACACCACCTCTTATTAATCATAACTAAAATAAGACTTCAGACTTTAGACCTCTTAAAAAACAAACGGCACCTTAATGATGATCCTGATAATACTAGAATTAACGATCTATTGGGAGGAGCTCCAATACCCGGTCTTTATTTGTAAGTTGAGTTCACTTTTAAATTGTTAGACGAAATTTTAATCAACGTTATATGAAGTGTATAAACAAATATGTATGATACAATGAATATTTAAAAAAATTAAGTATCTCTACTATATATTAAAGTGTTTAAACGGTTCTTGAAAAAACGGTTCTTAAAAGTAGTTATTGATATATATAGTCACAGTTTTGGTCCATTAACTCTTTTGATAGATTTATTTTATACCTTTTAGTTTTACATTTTACATTTTCATTATATTAACACATATAAGCATATATTAACTAAAATACGTTAAAAAAATAATATTTAATTTTAACAAGTTACACCATTATAGTCGTCTCTTCGATACCTTCGAAATGAGTCCAATATTGAATATTTTTTGATTTAATTATTTTATTATATGTTAAAAATATGTTAAAAAATACGTTTTAACATATCATATTAACATATATAATTACGTTGTATTTTGTGGATATCACATGTGATTAATTGTATATATCACATGTGATTAATTGTGGATATCACAAATTTCGATTATTTTGGGATATCACATGTCGATCAATAAAAACATAATCATTCGACATATATATAATATATTATTTGAAATAAAGTAAAGTAATTGATTTGAAATAAATAAAAATATTATTGAAGACCCTCGTAGACGCAGTTATTCTAATGCGCCAACATTTATCAACTCCAAAGATTTTGGTCATAAAGAATCAGCAAGGCATAACTCCTACTTCTAACGACACCCCCCCCCCAACTCCATATCTTGATCAAATCCCGAGTTTATTTCATCCATACATCGCACAAGTACAAAATGTATTAGGCGATGGAAATTGTGAATTTCAAGTCATATCTACTTGTTTCGGTGGTCATGAAGATGCATGAGACACTATCTGTACAGAGTTAATGGGTGAACTAACTGGGTATTAAAAGGAGATTACCCAATGCCTACACTCATACACCATTGGACACGTCATGCACTTCCAGATACAATGTCGTGGATTATCCCATACAAACGTAGATTAGATGTGAATGAAGAATATATAGAGCGTACTCGTACTCGTGAATATGTTGATTTAAATGAATTATCAAAGTTGGAATATGTTGAAATAAAAAAATACGCAATATATTTATTATGTTTATTATCTTGATGTTAAAACTTTCGTTCGATGTAATGCATTTTTTTTTTTTTAAATCGATTAACCAAGGTATAATATATAGCATATAATAATATAATTAAATCAAAAAATATTCAATATTGGGCTCATTTCGAAAGTATCGACGAGACGATTATAATGGTGTAACTTGTTAAAATTAAAAATTATTTTTTTAACGTATTTTAGTTAATATATGCTTATATGTGTTAATATAATGAAAATGTAAAATGTAAAACTAAAAGGTATAAAGTAAATCTATCAAAAAAGTTCAGGGACAAAAACTGTAACCATGAATTAAAAATAAAATAAGAAGGAATTGGAAATACATTAAAATTAAATGTTACATTTACCACTCTTATAATTAATTATTTAATTTACTTTATATTCTTTGTTTTTTCATTTTTCATTTTACACTCTTATCATGTTAACACAAATAATCGTATATAGAAAAAAATGCAATGAAAAAATATGTTTCTTTTTTTACAAATTATACCATTATAATCGTCTCGTCAATACCTTCAAAACGAGCTCAATATTGAATATTTTTTAATTTAACCGTACTATTAAAAACTATAAATATCTGTGAATTGGTTTGTTTTCTATCTATACGTTTTATTTTTTTTCACCGTTAATGTATTAAAAATACATAATTATAGATCAACTAAAATATATTAAAAGTATGTTTCATTAGTATTATAAATTCTAATATTATAATTTTTTTGGTCAATAATTTTAATATAAACTAATTATTGAATATTTTTATTGGTAGCATAAATATGTAACATTATATATATACTAGGCATATACCAGCGCGATGCAGCAGAATATGAGTAAATAACGAGCAATTAATGTTACTTCCTTATAGACATGTCATCAACAATAAACCATGACCTAAGAATCACAACTTATGAAACACTAAACCCTAAACCCATAAAGATATTCAATAATTAGTTTATATTACTATTATTGACGAAAAAAATTATAATGATATAATTTATAATAAGAATGAAAGGTATTTTAAGATTATGTATTTTTAATGTGTTAACGGTGGAAAAAAATAAAACGTATGGATAGAAAACAAATTAATTCGTAGATATTCATGATATTTAATAGTATGGTTAAATTAAAAAAGCATTCAATATTGGGCTCGTTTTGAAGGTATTGACGAGACGATTATTATGGTATAATTTGTGGAAAAATGAACGTATTTTTTTTCATTGCATTTTTGTTCATATACGATTATTTGTGTTAATATGATAATGGTGTAAAATGAAAAATGAAAAATGAAAAAAAAAGGATATAAAGTAAATTAAATAAGTAAGTGTAAGGTGGTAAATGTTATTGTACAAAAGATTGTACAATAACCGTTTTAAAATTTTTATCTATACTATTATATAGACATATACCCGCACACGATGCGGCGTGAAAAATCGTGCAATCGAATAAACAATTGGCAAAGGTATGTATCCGCTCGCAAAACATCTCGAAATCAAAATGACAACAACGTTTTCATTTTAAGTTTGTATTATTCGTTCTTATCGATACTTTAGTCTATGAATCATAGACTAAATACATTAGTTTTCATTTCGTTTTTCGTTTGGTGCACTTATATGTGAATCATAGACTAAAATATCGATAAGGACGAAGAAATACAAACTTAAAAATGAAACGTTGTTGTCATTTTGATTTCGAGATGTTTCGCGAGCGGATACATACCATTGTCAATTGTTCCTTCGATTTCACGATTTTTCGCGCCACATCGTGCGCGGGTAGATGCCTAGTATCATTTTTATATGTGTAACATGGAACGAAAATCATGTTGGGTACACCAAATATGTGGTAAGTTGTCATAAAAATGCAAATAAGAAACATACCACAATAAAACAATTGATATGACGATACACAAAACACACACATAGTAATAATATTCATAATTGTGTGATTAAAACAGTGGCATATATCAAATACAAAGATCAAACAAATTGCCTACCCACCACCGCACTTGTACAAACATAGTAATTTCCAATTAAACTGACGGCATAATATGTCGGGAAGCTCAAATTCAAGGCAAATTTGGTAAGCAAATGACGGTAGCCGAATATGTTATGCACATGGATATCCACAAAATATGTTGTCTAACAAGATGTCATGTCGTCCAAATATATTTATTTAACGGTGTGCATATAAACATCTACGAAAAACCCGTAAACAAAATGTTAGAATAAAACGATAAATAAATTTCGATCTTTTTAAATATACAATAATTATATACGTCAGAACTCACATCCATTACCTTTTATAAGACTTGAATACTTGACCTCCATAGACGTTTGATTTTACCGTTCGGATAATCACTTGTTGATATAAATCACACTTTTGATAATATGTATTTTCACATTAAAACATCTTCACCTTTAATTTGTGGTGTTTCATTTTGCATTTCTTTGTAATAAATGTATACTATAATCATTAATGTTTTAAATATAAACACATTTTTAATAGGTGAATTCTAAACATACCCCCTCCTATGGGGAGTATGTGAGTGATATAAGTGGGGGTATGTGAGTGAGGAGGGGGTAGGAATAGCAATGCCCTTTTAATATGCATGTTCTATTTGTCATATCTAAAAGAATACAACATTTTTATTCTTCTACAAAATGTATTGAAGGTCATTAACTAATTATTAATCAATAATTTTTTTATCTAGTTATGTATTAAATTAGAAGTATATATACTTGGATGAAAAAAAAAGTATAAAATAAACTTTTATACATGATACAATTGTTTCTGCAGTTAATATTGTAAACAGATAACCAATTTGATGAAATGATATTGTTATAGTTTTATAGAAGGAGGTTCAAACGAAAATAAAGTCAAAATAAGAGAACATAAGAATAATCAAATGATATGTGATTTTCCATTGAAATCATATACGATTACGGCATGCAGTCAAACGCAGGGGTTTGTGGCCAACTCACATGTGATTTTGGTGTTTTGACACATGAATCACATGCGAATTTACAAGTAATTTAACAATTCTTATGTTTTATTATTTGAACGTTGTTCTCGTTTGAACCAGACCATACTATTATATTCCTTACACGTTTTTATTAATTTGATATTTTACATAATTTAAAGTTTATTATTATAACAAATAAAAAATATATTTTTCAAATTGATAAATCAGCAACTATTTTATTCCACTCTGCCGATTCAAAGTCAATTATCCTATCAAAAAGTAAAAGGGGACTTTCACACAAGCAAAGCAGGAAGGCTCAAAGCAACATCCAGCAAGCACCACCACCACCCCCATTATATATATTGGTCTACAAGATCTCACCCGCTCTAAAAGCATTCAACAAAGCCTGCTTTCAAACCATTTTCACTTCCACATAATCTGCCAATGAAGATGAACAATCTGCCATTGCTATGTGTACTGCTACTTTCAGTTTCGAGTCTTAACTCCATAGTTGAAGCCAGGATTCGACATTACAGATGGGAGGTTAAGTACGAGTTCAAATCGCCGGATTGTTATAGGAAGCTAAGCATCACCATTAATGGAAGAACTCCTGGTCCGTCGATCTTGGCGGAGCAAGGCGACACCATTGTTATTGACCTTAAGAACAGTTTACTCACCGAAAACGTCGCCATTCATTGGCACGGTATCAGACAGGTACGTACTGAATACTGATCGATAGCATATTAGTTTAAATCGATATCGTTAGGTTTTGAGGTTTTAATTGATTTGTTAATGGATTTGTAGATTGGAACTCCATGGGCTGATGGAACAGAAGGCGTTACTCAATGCCCTATTTTACCAGGAGATACGTTCAGATACAAGTTTGTTGTTGACAGAGTAAGATATCCCCAAATCTCACACTAAAATTACCATAATTACAAAGGAAAACCTAATAGTTTCATTGATTTGTTGTATACTTGTATGATATTAACAAATTGATCGAATGTGCAGGCAGGAACATACTTGTACCATGCTCATTACGGGATGCAACGAGAAGCAGGTTTGTACGGATCGATTCGAGTGGCGCTTCCAGCCGGAGAAGCCGAGCCGTTCTCTTACGACTATGATCGAAGCATCATTCTCAACGATTGGTATCACAAAAGCACATATGAACAAGCCGCCGGCCTTTCATCTGTTCCCTTCGTTTGGGTCGGCGATCCTGAGGTATTCAATCACTACAAATTTTTTATTCAATTAAATTCATATAGAAGAATCCAAATGACATGTTTACAGTTCATAATCATTTTTCTTCGATTCACGAATTGCAAATTATTTGACAACTCAGGATCCACTTTTGTTTATGCATTTCTGTAATTTTAAATTTCAATTTGCTGAACTCGGTCAGATCTGCCTCTGAAACGGAAATTGTTTGAAACTTGCTTCTGAAAACTTTTATCATCTTATTTTGGTTTCAGTCACTTTTGATCCAAGGAAAAGGAAGATTCAATTGCAGTTCACCGGGAATTGCAGCCGGCGTCTGTAACGCCACAAATCCTGAATGCTCGCCGTACGTTCTCACCGTCGTTCCCGGAAAAACTTACCGGCTTAGGATCGGAAGCTTAACTGCTTTGGCTTCTCTCAGTTTCGAAGTAGAGGTAAACCGAAATACCTTTTTCAAATTAAATTTGTTAGTATTTTTTTATCGTGATAAATTGCATGAAAATATAACGTTATATTTTTTATTTTTGAAATAAAAATTAGAATAAAGTATGTTAATGATGATGACATTTTTTTTTTCAAAATTGTTTATATTTAGAATTTTTATTTGTTTATTTGTAATGAAAAGTCGATTATTAATTTTTTTTCTTCTGAAAAACAGGGGCATAATATGACGGTTGTTGAAGCCGATGGTCATTACGTCGAACCATTTGTCGTAAAAAATCTATTTATTTACTCGGGTGAAACGTACTCGGTTTTGATTACGGCAGACCAAGATCCGTCGAGAAATTATTGGGTCGTGTCAAAAATGGTGAGTCGTAACAACACGGTCCCAAGCGGCTTGGCCGTCTTCAATTACTACCCGAACCATCCGACCAGGTCCCCACCAACGGTGCCACCAAGCGGACCTTTATGGAACGACGTCGAACCAAGGGTTAACCAAAGTCTCGCGATCAAATCCCACCCCGGATACATACACCCTCCGCCCCAAACATCCGATCGAGTGATCATTCTTCTAAACACACAAAATCGAATAAACGGAAGTGTCAAATGGTCGATTAATAACGTCTCTTTTACCCTTCCTCATACCCCATATCTTGTATCACTTAAACACGACCTATTTCACACGTTCAATCAAACCCCGCCTCCAGATGTCATCAACGGCTACGAAACTTATGACATAAATAACCCTCCACCGAACCTTAGTTTCACGACTAGCAACTCTTTGTATAGATTAAAGTTCAATACAACGGTCGACATTGTTCTCCAAAACGCAAACATGATTGCTAACAATAACAGCGAGACACACCCGTGGCATCTTCACGGGCATGATTTTTGGGTTCTCGGATATGGACGCGGAAAGTTCAACGTTTCGGAGGATCCAAAAACGTATAATTTGGCGAACCCGATTATGAAGAATACGGTACCGGTTCACCCGTACGGATGGACCGCTTTGCGGTTCGTAGCGGATAATCCGGGTGTTTGGGCATTTCATTGCCATATCGAGTCCCATTTCTATATGGGTATGGGAGCAGTGTTTGAAGAAGGGATCGATAAAGTTGGCAAATTGCCCTCTTCTATCATGGGGTGTGGTGACTCCAAAAGATTTATTAGGCCTTAGATTATTTTTATTTTATTTATTTTATACTTGATTTGATTGTCAATGTAAGTCTGACGGTTTATATTTGTATAAAGATTAAAGAATGATAACCACGTTGATAATGACATTGTTTGACAAACTAGCTTATAAGCTAGCTGGTAGCTGATAAACTAGTTTTTCAAAACGCTACTATGAGTAGTTTTTCAATAAGTTAGTTTATGGTCATCCAAACATGTACCAGCCAAACATAGCCCACATAGAAGTTTGGATTTTTAAAGTTGTTTGTTTATTTTTTTGAAAAAGATAATAATAATAAAACGTAGATATAAATGCGTGAAAGGGACATCAAAGTTTTGTGGCTTGAAATGGTATTCTAACGACTGTTTACTATATTAATTGTTGATATCGTTTTAGCTATCTATGAATGATATTTTGGTAATTAAATGTATTTATTAGGGTTGTACTTGTATTTGATGTATGAATAGGGATACAAAGACGTTAAAAATTGTATCCATATTCCATGGTTTGTCGATATGGAAGATGTTACGGTTCTTAATATTTTAGCATGCAATCCAAGTCTTTACGAATGATAATTTATTGTCGAAAACATACATGTGTTAATTTCATGACACATTCAAATCTAAAAAAGATTTAGGGGTCGTTTATCAAACGCTTACCCGGGTAAGTGCTTACTAAGTTATATTACCTTATGGATGAAGATGGTAATGACCAAAAATCTTACCCCGTTAAGGCAAGAACCAAGAGTCTTACCCTGGTAAGTGACGGCGAAGACTCTTACCACGGTTAGCTCTTACCGGAAAAATTGTTGCATACGATACCGTTTTGGTGGACTAAAATCCTACCCGGTAAGTAAGTGATAGTGTTAAATTTTACCGGTAAGCGCTTATCGGGAAAATTGTTGCATACGATACCATTTTGGTGGACTAAAATCTTACCCGCTAAGTAAGTGATATTGTTAAATTTTATTGGTAAGCGCTTATCCGGGTAAGTGATTGGTAAACAGCCCCTTAGAGACTACTTAGTTGGTTTTTTCATTAAATCTTGTATAGATAAAGTAGTTTGTGTTAATTAATCTGTCTGTAACTCTGTATAGATTGTAAAGGTTTTTGTTTGGAATGCATATATGGACAGAGCGTGTTTTTTTAATTGTGTGTGACATGTTTGGAAAAAAAAACTTGTTTTCCGCATAAAGCTCACTCCTAAACGTTTAATTAATGAACAAGTCATTTTCTACAAGGTCGTGCATTGGCATGTTAAAAAGGTGTTTTGGAACAGGGCCCCCAAATATTTTGGGGCTCAATTTATAGATACATTTAACTAAGTTTATAGTTGTAAAATACAATGGATATTAAAACGGGAACCAAATCTAACCACTCTTTAATTGCATCTTGGTTTTCTGTTTCAACGATTCACAGAGACACAAACGATTATTGATTGGACTCCCTAAACACAAACTATAATGTAGCAAAATCTTTCACAGATACACAAACGAGTTGACGTTCCACGTTCGGTAATTCTTTTTTGTCTTCATCTTCTCGTTGTTCTTTGTTTCCTTTGGTTCTCCTTCTAAGTTCTAACTCGCCTCTGTTCGGTCACATACATTCTTTCGACTGTTCTCAGTCTCACTTGTTCTCCTTTTCATCAATTTAACTCCCTTCATCCAGTTACATACATTTATTTGTGGACACTTATTTTGACACGGGCCGCACAAGTGTAACAGGGCCTCCAAAAATATTGGAACGACCCTGATTTTCTATATCATTAAACCACTACCAAACGATCATGTGTAGCTGACCGAATAAGTCGTGAGTCTCATCAAGCTCATTAAGCTGCTAACAAACGGGCCCTTACTCATTGATTGTCATTGTCAAATATGTCTTTTCCCTCCTTTGATTTGATCGGTTCCAAAGTTTTTTTTTTATCTGGAATACATCTCACATGCACATGTAAGATAAAGCATAACGAGTCGATAATTTTAATCTTGGAAAGTAGATCTGATCATAGATATCATCATTCAATGTGTTTAGTAAATAGTATACTTCTACAATGGAATTTGATGAAGAATCATGTTTCTTAGTATTCTTTTTGGTCGATAGGTCAAATGACACTCAGGTTACTGTTTGATCCCAATCTTCTTGAAGGTCAAATTCAACATCAAATGTAAGATGTGTGTGTGAGTTTTTTCGTATATAAATATTATATACTTTGAGGGGTCGTTTACCAAAATGCTTCCCGGGTAAGCGCTTTAACGACAAGGACATTACCCTCACTTACCTTATCGTATAAAATTTCTAGGCCATCAAAATTGATTGTTGGTAAGCATCTTAAACCCGGTAAGCGCTTACCGAGTAAGAGTTATTTCTCTCACTTATTGGGTAAGACTCTAGGTCCTTGTTATGGTTCTTATCGGGTAAGATTCTAGGTAGATTTCATGTTCAATGGGTAAGGACCGTAAGGTAAGTGATAACGGTAAGCGCTTACCCGGGTAAGTATTTAGTAAACGACTCCTAAGTTTTGGGGCACATTCGCATTCTTAGGCCATTTAATCATCTATAACATAATCTTAACATTTTCTTACTCTTAGGCTGTAATTCTATGCTCTTATAGATGTAGCATTATGTTGGTACACATAACACCACACGTTTTCAACTATATTGTTATGTTCTTATGGGGTCTTACTCGGTTTTTTTGGTTTCTTTACTAGGTCGAAATTTTTAATTCACTAGATTTTAAGTTCAACATATTATTAGACATTTAGATTACGTATGAAGATTGTAAAAAAGGAATCTATTATTTCTATGTCTATGTTAGTGTATATATTTGTATAAGGCCCAGACCCATGTGTGTATAAGGCCCATGCCCATATAGTCTCTGTATAAATACCTTGTATCTTCTAGTCTAGGTTAACCTTCTCATTATTATTTTGCCGTATTGTAAGTTTATTCTCTCAATCAATATATCGATTCAATCCTTCAGCATATTTCATCATCTCTTTCAATCATCATCATCTTCTAACATGGTATCAGAGCTATAGGTTTGTTTTCACTATCACTGTCATCATCGTTTCTTTCAATCATCGTCGTCTCGCCGCCGACAACAGAAACCCTCACCTATAAAATACAATGATTACTATAAATTCAGACTTAACATCATGTTTGTCGTCTTCGAAAGGCTCTTTATGGACTCAAGCAAGCTCCGCGAGCTTGGTTTGAGATGTTCAGTTCCACAGTCACCTCTCTAGGTTTCTCACCCAGCCACTACGATTTCAGACTGTTTACTCGGACCACTGAGGCTGGCACAATCTTACTTCTTTTGTATGTGGATGATATGATTATTACTGGGAGTGACTCTACAGACATAGCTCGTCTCAAGACATCTCTCGGCTCCTATTTTGAGATGAAGGACCTTGGCTCTTTACACTATTTTCTTGGTCTTGAAGTTCTCTCAGATTCATCGGGAATTTATCTTTGTCAAGCCAAATACACCTCAGATCTCTTGTCAAAAGCTGGGCTTACTGACAACAAAACTGCATCCACTCCTCTTGAGCACAACCTTCATTTAGCTTCGAATGCTGGACCTCCTCTGCGTGATCCTACTTTGTATCGACAGTTAGTGGGGTCACTTGTTTATCTGACAGTGACTCGTCCTGACATTGCCTATGTTGTTCATACCGTCAGTCAGTTCATGTCTGCACCCTTTTCCGATCACTATGCTGTTGTCCTGCACATCTTTCGATATTTAAAAGGGACCATGTTTCACGGTCTTCATTTTACATCCACATCATCATTGACTTTGCGAGGCTTTTCTGATGCTGATTGGGACAGTGACATGACTGATCGTCGCTCAACTACCGGCTACTGTTTCTTTCTTGGAGACTCACTCATATCTTGGCGGAGCAAGAAACAATCTCTCATGGCTCGATCCAGTACTGAAGCTGAGTATCGGGCAATAGCTGACACGGCTCAAGAACTTATGTGGTTACGCTGGCTACTCTCTGACATGGGGGCTCCTCAACATTCTCCAACTCCATTGTGGTGCGACAACAACAGTGCGATTCAGATCGCTCACAATGATGTCTTTCACGAGCGAACGAAGCATATTGAAATTGACTGTCATTTTGTTCGTCAACACGTGACTCGTCAGACTATCCAACTTCTTCCTATTTCAACTATTGATTAACCGGCCGACATTTTCACTAAAGCTCATCTACCAAGACGGTTTCGTGATCTAGTTTCCAAACTCAATCTGGCTCATTCTTCTCCCGATTGAGTTTGAGGGGGGATGTTAGTGTATGTATTTGTATAAGGCCCAGACCCATGTGTGTATAAGGCCCAGGCCCATATAGTCTCTGTATAAATACCTTGTATCTTCTAGTCTAGGTTAACCTTCTCATTATTATTTTGCCGTATTGTAAGTTTATTCTCTCAATCAATATATCGATTCAAGCCTTCAGCATATTTCATCATCTCTTTCAATCATCATCATCTTCTAATAGTCTCTAATGTGATTACAACACTCCTATTTATAGGGTTGGGTTCCGGTGAGAAGGAAGTTATAGTGAGAAACGTAAGAAAGGATCTCCACCTTTAGATGTACATTAGGATGAGATGCACCGAGGTGAGACGCACCGGATCAGTTCCCGTATGAAGAGCAGTTCATGAGTGGGTTGATTAAAAGTGATAAAGGGTCTGAATCCCTTTTCTTACGCTTCTCACTCTAACTCTTCTTCTCACACAATCCTTCACCCCTATTTATATACTCAATTGGATAACCGACTAACACCTTCTTTTCCTGACATAACTACCTGCCACATCATTTACTACTAACTACTAGCTATCAAGTCATCAGTTCGTGTTAATACATATTTAAAATTACTTTACATAAGTTGATTTCGTTATGGTTTATTCTATTTGATTCGAGTCCCTTGCTTAATCCTCCTTCTAACTTCTTAAGATATGCTTTGATCCCTTTCTCAAAAATGCAATATTTGCTTCTTTCTCATTAGATACCAATTACGTTTCACCAAAATCAAAAGAAGGTGAGTTCACCACCCCAATTATGTTCTTGGTCTTGGGCCTTAACCTAAATGGGCTTAACTCATCTTTTTCCAGAGACTCCAATTGGGCTTGCTAAAAACCAAGTCCAACAACACTTTTAACAATATTTATGTTCTAAAAAGATGAACAAAAAGTATTATCTATATCTATACTATATTATAAAGACGGAATAAAAAACTCTTAATCACTACTTATAAAACATAAGGTACTACCATTTTATGCATACATTTCAAAAATCTCTTAATCACAACTTAGTATGCATAAGGTACAACAAATTCAAACTTTACTTTTTCACTACTTTCCATATTCAAGTTTTTTCCCTTCCATTTGGGGTTTCTTCAAAAGAAGAAAAATTATTTACTTGCTCAAATTAACATATTTCTTTAATTATGATAGTACATGTACTTTCTTCATGTATACAAGTTGTTAAAGCCTTTTGAATTCTTTAAAACTAACTAATAATTAACCTATATATACGTTTAGATACAAAATAATACGATCCAACATTATATTTTTTATTTTTACCTATTCTATATTTCAGTATTTTGAAAAAATATTATCATTCGTTAGATATCGCTGATTAATACATGTTTTTAAAATTCAAATATACATTTAACGATTACTTTAATATAATTTCTTAATGCTTCATGATTGAAAAAACTCAAGTTATGCGTTTATCACTACTTATGCTACATAAATTATAAATATATGATTTACTCCATATATATCTTTTTTCTTTTTTTTTTGATAAACTATTACATTAATTTTTTATTTCCATTTACAATTGTTCACCCCGATGCATTGCACGGGTACACTGCTAGTTAAATACTTATTTAAACCTTGAATGGTAAAATATTTTTTATATAAGTAAATTTGTTAAAAAGAATTACTACACAAAATACTATTATTTAAGTATTTAAAACAAAAAAATCATCAAATAACTTTTAAAAATCCTTCTTGGTCACTCAACAATTTTTGTTGTAATCGAGTGTTTAAACTTTATAATTTTATCTCAATTTTGTGACAATTAAAATCAAACGACTATATAACTTTTATAAAGTTAAAAGATACCATATAAATTTTAATAACATAATTGATTTTTTATATATATTTAATTTAAGTTGATAAAAAAAGATTTATATGATACAAGTCACAACTATCCCACGGTTCACCCGCAGGGACGGAGCTATTCTTGTGGCCACGGTGGCACGTGCCACCGTATCATTTCTCCGGCAAAGGGTAAAAAAATTTAGGTTCATGAAAGGTGCAACCGTATCGTTTTGGAAGGTGCTACCGTATTATTTCGGAAACTTCAAAAAGGTGCAACCATACCCCGTAATCAACCAAAAAACCTTTCTAAATCAACCAAAAAACCGAAAAAAAACCTCTTGAAATCAATCAAAAAAATCGAAAAAATCCCTCGGAATCGATAAAAAAACCTAAAAACCCCTCGAAATCAAGCAAAAAACTTTAAGAAATCCCTCAAAATGATGGAATGAGAATAAAAACACATCAAGAAATATTGAACATTAAAAAGATGAAGACATGTCGATAAAATCCGTACTTTTTGTAATTATTTTTTGTTTATATTTTATGGTGCCACCTTATGAAAAAATTTCTAGATCCGTCTCTGTTCACCGGCTATAACCTTTGGCTCCTACCTCCCTTGCATCATCGACTCCCCCTATGATGGTTCATTGGTCCTTCACTCGAGCCAACCCCCCTTCCTTCTCTCTCTCTCTCTCTCTCTCTCTATATATATATATATATATATATATATAGAGTAAACTACGATTTTCGTCCTTATGGTTTGTTGGATATTGTTATTTTCGTCCTTGGTCTTTAAAAATTGCTCTTTTAGTCATTGTGGTTTTTAGTTCGTTTCTTTTTTCGTCCCTTTGACTACTTTGTTAAAAAAGGTTCATTAAATTAGGGACTTTTTGGTCATTTTACCTTTTATTTTATTTTTTATTATTCTCAATAAAAAGATTGTTTTACAACAACTTTATGACCCCACCCACCTATCTATCTACCAACCCACCTTCTTCACCACCAAGACATCACCTGCACATTCCTTTCTTCTTTCCTCTCCAACCTCCGACGAACTGAGACCACAATGGCATATCCCCATCAACTTGGTCTTTTCACACCTCTTTATACCTCAAACCAAACCAGAAACAAAAAAAACCACAAAGCCAGAAAAGAGAGACGTCTCTAAAGAAAAAAAAACCACCAAAAAGAAAAGAGAAACTATCTCTCTTCTGTCTTTCTCTCACAAAACTAGAAACAAGAAAGATCCTACAAACCAAAAAAGAGAAATGTCTCTCTCTCACACAAAACCATAAACGAAAAACTTAAGAAACCCAAAGCTCTCCTCTCCTCTCTCTCTCTCTCTCTCTATATATATATATATATATATATATATATATATATATATCATAAACGTGAATAAGCTCCTATTTTGTAGGAGTAGATTTGTTCAACCCCATGGTCTTTGTTCCAGTAGTTTTTGTTTATTTTGCTCATTCTGCTTGGCTGTAAAGGCTCTATTTAAGAAGTTTAATAAGATTTCAAAAAATTAATCTAAGGTCTCGTTTGTAATCTATTAATAGCCTTCTTCCTGGAACATAATTTGTAATTTACCTCAATGCAGGGCAAGACTACTTTGTTCCATTCACAAAAAGTCCTGAAGGCCAACAATACTACTTTAAGCTCAACAAGAAACGAAAAAGAAAGCCTAAGCTCCTTATGTTGACCACCTGTTCCGGTACATCAACACAAGGAAAGACAAATCTATTTAGTATCATATTGTTACAACCTCTTGACTTTTCTAT
The DNA here is from genome assembly GCA_954870635.1 of Arctium minus. NCBI lineage: Eukaryota > Viridiplantae > Streptophyta > Magnoliopsida > Asterales > Asteraceae > Arctium > Arctium minus. The sequence continues at coordinate 22,059,269 of OX941081.1, read as the reverse complement.
CGAACTTCTCAACCTGTTGATTCCACTCATTTCATGTTAGGTTTTGTCAGGGAAAAAGAACGTAGAGGATGGAATACAATGAAGGGAGGAGGAGGGTGGTTAAGAAGCATATATTCAGTGTTGGCCATCGCCGGAGATGATGTTGATGGCGTCATGAGAGAACCGTAGGGAGAGGCATACATGGGGTAGTATAAGAGAGAGAGTAAGTAGAGTGTATATTATATATATATATATATATATCATAAATAACAATATAGTAAAAAATATATTATTAATTTATAATAGATAATCAAATATACTGTAAAAAGACTAAAATACCCTTATTTAAATGCTGAAATCTAATGTACTTGGTCCAAGGGACGAAAAATGAAACGAATTAGAAACCATAGTGACTAAAATAACAATTTTTAAATATCAAGGACGAAAATAGCAATAAACAACAAACCACAAGGACGAAAATAGTAGTTTACTCCTGTATATATATATATATATTAGCTTATTATAATGAATATTATTTAAATGTTTTCTATTTATTTTTCAAAAATTGATAGAAAAGTGAAGGAAGTTTAAAATGTCACTCACTTAAAAGGTTTTTTAACGGTGGTTGGAAGGAGGGGCTAATTCTTAACATTTTTACAAAGCACGATGTCCAAAATACATTTTTAACTATTATTTATTTTCTTTTTCCTTCTAATTTAAATACAAGAAAAAAAAAGGGTGTAGTCGGCGCTCGGCAAACATCTCAGAACTTCCGTCGTCTTTGTAGGAGTTGCCGTAAAGAAGAAAGGAGCACAGTGAGAGGGTAGCCATGGGAGTGATAAGCAAAGCTGGAGATTTGACGTTTAAGGCCTTCACACTCGGTCTAGGCGTTGCCACGATTTATCTCGGCGGCACATTTTCCGTCAACGTTTACCGCGGTCTCGCCTGGCACAAGGCTCAGTCGGTAAAAACCCTAATTCTTGTTTTCTGCCTTTATATAACGATCGACCAATTTTTCTGTATTCCTCCAAGTCTTAGCGTGTTAATTTACTTGTCGTAGATATGAATCTAACATGACTTTCGTTTTGCTGATTTGGTAGGGTTTACATGACTTGCTTAAATTTCAATTTTATGTTTAAATTGTGTAGGAATTAATTAATACAGTGAAATTAGAACCAAAACTAGCTGTGTTTGGGGACTTTGGTTCAGCTTGGTTAACTCTGTCTTATAGTTAGTCTCTTTTTCTCCTTTGTACATATGAGCTCTACGCAAAATGGGCAACTTCATATTGTTAATGGCATAGGCATTCATGGTTTAGGAATGGGATGAAAGTATCATGACATGACATGTACTACAGAATAGCTGAAGCCCTTAATTAAAATAAGGACATAGTTTTGCAGACCAAAGTATTTAGTTCCATTTCAAATGGATATGTATAAAAAGGTTCTATGACTAGTACACTTGATTGAAATGTCGCTAATAAAGGGGAGGGGAGAACTACCTTTCTCTTGTAGCTTTTGCATTTTGTTCTTTCAACAAACGGGTGCCATGAGTTACAACAACTTTCTAAAAAACCTACCATAAGAGTAGAGTTAGCCACAATGACCGATGTCTATCATACACCTTTCGATGCCTAATCAAGCTAATTCATTTGTTGCATTCGCCCATAAGGTATCGAGTAATCTTTACTCCATGATCTATTGTTACAAATCTTCTCTCTTGCATGATACGCATATTTGTGAGGTACTACCTCCATGCAAAACTCCTGATAACAAAGTACCAAGAAGACCATGCTAATAAAACAAAATGAAATGAACCTAGTAAATCTCACATTGAAGTAGGGTCTTAGGAGGGTAAAATGTATGTGTTCCCTTCCAGTGTTTAAGAGGCTTTGATCGGATTATGATCTTTTAATCAAAACACTTAATCCGATGGTTGTAAAACCGATGGATTAATAGGTTTTGGAACCTTCATTGGATTTAAACCTTATTGTGTCTAATCCGATGGTTTGAAGTAAACATCGGATTGGATTTGTTTTTGTTGACAAGAAAGATAGTTTATTTCTGAGTGTTTAAACTTTGAATGTCTATATGTATTATGTACAAATCCAATGGTTGGGACTTATCAGTTTCTTATAGTGATCAACGAATAGCCGATCGAGGAACTCTTCCAAATTGCATCTATCAAACTCGGAGTTATGGAGGGACGTTTCGATGAACTAGTATGACTTTGAAGCCATTGGGACTGCCCCTTCGACGGTTCCAGATCCAAATCTAGATGTGAATTTGAATTCTTCGTTTTTGGATTATCTACATACCGATCCTTCTTTGATTCCTTAACTTTGTTGCAGCATGTATCATCCACTAAACCCTCTCCTTTCTTCTTACTTTCTTCCCCTTCTCTGATCGCTGTCGTAACAACGAGGGTGTCATGGTTGAGATTCGTAATTTTTTCTTGGATAGCCTCCTCACTAGTCGGTGTGAATCCTCCATATACGATCTCCATTGGTGGAGAACCACCCGATTCAGTTGGGTATCACTGTAGGAATCAAATTTGGATCGAGTTACCTGTACCTTTTCATGAAGATTCGGTGTCACCTTCTTCGGTTTCTGATTGAGAATCCGATTGAAAATCGTATCCGCTCTGGGAGTTGGCGTTGGAGATCTGAAACAATGGATTGGATTCTAAGCACCTCCATCTTTATGGATTCAACCTCCTGTGGATTCGGAACGACTGATACCAATTTGATAAGAACCAAATTTACTAAACAATTAAAATAAAAGCAATGTTGAAGAAATAGTAGCCGGATGCTTGATTAACAAGAAAAGGACAGGTGACTAGCTATTCGAGAGGTTAGACTTTCCCAAGAATAAAACACAATGTTTTTCTCCATACCCTACTCTCCCCTCTATCCACTATTTATTAACAACCTATGCTGTTAATATCGGATATCGGTGGTATATCGATGATATGTCAGTCCAAAAATATCGGTTCATATAATATTTCTTAGAATTATATAATATATATATATATATAATATATATATGTATGCATCCATACGCATATCATATGCATTAATTAGAAACATAGTTTCAACGTCAAAACATCAACTTAAACAACCCTTCTCTACTTTCCATTGCTTTCTTTAGCTAAGCGTTAACAACAAAAATAAGTGAATAAATAAACAATTAAACATTAACCATTCATCTAGTGATCTAGACTATAACTTCCAACTATAAGTGAATAAGTGATCTAGACTATAAGGCAGAAACAGAAACAGAAGGCAGTAAGCATAAACCTTCTGTGTTGACTGTTGAGGGACCGGACAGAAGGCATAAACTATAAGTGACTAAGCAGTAGCACTAAGCAGAAGCTGTGGACCTGTGGCTGGAAAGAAGCAGCAGAAAGAAGTAGATCTGTGGGTGGAAGAAAAAGCTGAAGCTCGACCAAAGCAGCAACAACAAGCAGCCCCAAAGTAGCAGAATAAGCAGTCGATCAAAGCTCGTGTAGAAGAGAAGAGAAAACTCGACCAGAACAAAAGAAATCAGTAGGGGCTCGATGTCGCTCAAATATCGGCCAAAATATCGCTCAAATATCGGTAAATATCGGCCAAAATTGCCGATATTATCGGCTCCGGTATTTTTAGCGATTTTTTCCCACCTATATTTTGCCAAGGACCGATATCCGAGATATTGGCGATATATCACCGATATTAACAGCATAGTTAACAACCCTAATAACCCTAATGTGCTTGGGCTTAGGCTTAGGGTCGGTACATAACACAAACTCTTATATGAGATCATGCCTTCAGAAATATTTAAAGCTGCCATGTCTAGTCTCAGCTGGTCATTCCACATCCTCATATGCTTAGGGGCGTTCACGGTTCGGTTAGTAAGGAAAATGTGAACCGATTCGCATGAGGCGGATACCTGGTTACCCGAACCGAAACCGAACCGTAGGTTGCACCGAACCGAACTAAAATAAGGCGGTTACCCGCGGTTCGGTTCACGGTTACCCGAAGTTATAAAAAATATCAATTATAATATAAAAATGGTACCGAAAATATAACATTTAAAACAATTACACAACAAATAAATAAAAATAATCCATGTGAGACAAATTTAAATAAGTTTAATTGTATAAAAACATCCATTATTCGGTTAATGTTGACTCCTTCACGACTTCATACCGCCAAATTTGATCATCCACCATAATGATTGACTAAAAGACTTTTACTCGTTGAACTTTAGGTTAATAAATAAATAAATAAATAATATAAATTAAATATTATATATACATCATATTCGGTTCGGTTCGGTACCCAACCTAAATTTTAAAACCGAAACCGACCCGTGAATACCCGGTTTTTTCGGTTTTTTTGATTTTCGGATTTCTCAGTTATCGGTTTTTTCGGTTTCGGATCAAAAGGTTCGCCTCGGTTTCTTGGTTTTCCGGTTTTTTTGAACACCCTTACAAATGCTTGTCCCTCTTCACCCCCTCAACCTTTATGCTGTCGACGATCCTCACTGGTGCCGATGTATCTCCTACGAACGTGCCTAAGCCATCATGGTCTTCCCTCAATTTATCCGTGATAGGCACTACTCCCAACGCCACCCGAAAGACCTCATCTGGTATCCTATCCGACATAGTGCGGCCACATGACCACCTGAGCATCCTCGTTTCAGCAACTTCCAACTTCTTTTCATGTGCTTTCTTCGTTGCTCAACGCTCCGCCCCGTACAACATGGCTAGTCTGATGACTACCCTATAATATTTGCCCTTCAATTTTTAGGAGGGTCTTGTCACACAAGAGTCCCTTGGCAGCCTGCCATTTTAAACACCATGCATTTATGTGGTGTAATGTCATCCACAATCTCTCCTTCTGCATCATGGAGCCAGGTTACTTGAAACTGTCCTCTTGGGGGACCCTTTGCTCCCCAATGCTAACTTCCACTGTCATTACCCTCTCTACTTAAATTGCACCAAGGATATTCAGTCTTAGAATGACTAATGCGCAAACCTTGTGATTCCAAAGCCTCCCTCCACTGTTCCAACTTAACATTCACCTCTCCCTTCATCTCTGCTACCTGTGTAGTGTCATCTGTAAATAACACACACCATTAGATACTCCCTTAGGTCCCGCATGAAAAAAATGAAGTACTAATTTTGACGTATTCAGTTTCTTGGTGGTTTATCTCGTCTCCAGAAACATATTAACATGCTGAAGGCTTAGTCTCTCTGCTCTCATTTGAACATCTGCTGAGCTGTTCACTTCTACATGTGAAATTATGTACATTAAAATTTATATTTGTCAAAATTTAATTCTTGGTGACATTGTGTGTGATATGATATGCTTGTTAGAACGGTAGGTCAGAAGAGCATCAACCATAGGGAAATCGCTGAGTTTGATTAGAATCTAGGAGTGGTAAGTTTTTGCCCACCATCCAACTCTGTAACTAGATTATTCTTGTACTAAGCTATTTGAAGAGTGCTTAATTTTAGTGCAACCTAGATTTTTGATAGCACACAAAACTCACTTTGAAGAAGCCACAGACTGCTAAACAACATCCTCAATCTACTTGAAGCTTCCAATCAATCCCTTATTTTAGGTTCTCTATGATGCTCCAGTGGGAGAGAAAGAGAGAGGTTGTAGGTTTGTTATTTATGATTTTATTCAATTGGCTTCAGAAAACAAAATTCTTGTGTCATAAAATCGTGTTGCATTGTCGATACGTGTGTATGAGGGCACTGAAGGATGTAGAAAGGTATCTGGTTCACTACTGGTATTAATGTTGCCGTGGTCATGTTAAGGTCTTCATTTAAACTCCACTAAAAGACTATTAAGGTGCATTGAGTGACTAATGAACGCATATGATATAAGAAACCGTTTTTTTTGTCTGGTTGTGTTATAAACAGGAACTAACGCTATCAACATTTCTGATAAAATATGCCGTATATTGCATAATGGAACTACAATGTTAGTTTGAATAAAGTTCTCCTGGGGTTTTGTTCCCTTTTTTTCCAAAAAAAAGAAAAAACAAGATTAGCGAGTATGGTCTTTGTTACATCAGCTTGAAGACCTGTAGACAACAATTGATTTTCTTTTTTGTTCGCCTTGAACATAAATTCAAGACCATGACAACAACACAGCTGCACCAGGAAATGAAGACATTAGGTTTCAATAGACTGAATTTGATGTAGGATACCGTATTATTAGGTAGAGATATTATGCCACTTGAAATCAAACATCCATCTGATAATTCTTTAGTGCCTTCGAAATGGTGAAATTAAGACATCCATAACCTTGTCACACAATCATGGCATAAACTTTTTGTTTAACCATGATACACAAATCATACAAATAATTATTTGTCAAAAATTCTTTTCATAGTTTCTATACTAAATTACTAATTGCAAACTTAGATATGCAATATAAACTAGACCTTTGGTTTTCAGCCCAGAGCAAGAAAGTGACTAGCTGCTCAAGGTTATCGAATACTATATCATGAATCCAAAGATGGTCTTCATGCCTTCGTGATCTTTCTATATGCTATCAGCTAATCTGTTGGCCTGAGCTTTGATGAAGCGAGTAACAGAAAGTGTCATTTCTCAAAGAAGAGAAGATAAGAGAACCCCTTTGTTGCGAACTATGCTGTTAATATCGGACATCAGTGGTATATCGGTGATATATCGGTCCAAAAATATCGGTTCATATAGTATTTCTTAGAATTATATACATAATATATATGTATGCATCCATAAACATATCATATGCCTTAGTTAAAAACATAATTTCAACATCAAAACATCAACTTAAACAACCCTTCTCTACCAAAGCAGCAACAACAAGCAGCCCCAAAGCAGAAGTAGAAGAAGAAGTCGAGCAAAGCTCGTGTAGGAAGAGGAGAAAACTCGACCAGAACAGAAAGAAATCAGTAGGGGCTCGATATCACTCAAATATCGGCCAAAATCGCCGATATTATCGGCTCCGATATTTTTAGCGATTTTTCCCACCGATATTTTGCCAAGGACCGATATCTGAGATATCAGCGATATATCGCCGATATTAACAACATAGGTTGCGAAGAATTCCCCTTCTTGTCATTAGCCTCTTGTAGAAAAGGAATTGCTTAATTTGACATCTTGGAAGCAGGGTGCTACTAAAATCCCTGTATCGGGTGTTTTGGTGGTGCTGTTTGTTTGGAAATGTAGCAAGATGCATGCACATGCAATGTTGACCGCATCTTGAATTATTAGCCATGAATTCATGGGGGATAGGAGAATGGGAGACACATGGGGCAATCGGGTCTCTCTTTTACCAAAAATAGATATTGGAAGTTCACAATTTCCAGAATTTGAACAAACCTTAAAATCGAAAAGATCAAAAGAAACACGTCTTATGATTGTGAAGGAGAAAAAATGATCAACACACTTGAATTATTGGCCACGAATTCATGGGGATCGGATCGGAGAATGGGAAACACATGGGGCAATTGGGTCTCTCTTTTACCAAAAAATGGATATGGGAAGTTCACAATTTCCAGCATTTGAACAAACCTTAAAAATCGAAAATAAACGCAAATTTTATGATTGAGAAGGGGAAAAAGTGATCAACACATTTCTTTTTCTAATAGTTTTGACTGATATGGACACACCAAGTAAAAGTAAAAGCATGTTGAGACTTGGCTTTTGATGTATATTTATATTACATTTTTAATATATGAACCGTCAAATAGTTTTTTTTTCTTTTTTCTTTTATCGGTTTGGTTTTAGACTTGTATACACACGTACACACATATACACACGTGAAAAAACACACTCTTGTAACCTCAGCTTTATCTCTGAATCCTGCATGAACCTGTATCCTTGCAATGTATTGAGCCCATATTAGTCTTTTCTTTCACGGAGAACTGTGTATTATGTTATGATTGCCTTTGCATCATATTTAAATCATGGAAACTTGAGAGCATTTTTTTCCTTCCAATTATTTGGTATATTCATCATTAAAATCCCAAGCTGAATGTTGGAAGCATATTGTTTTACAACGGACTTTGCAGAGTAGCCAGCTTGAATTTCTCACCCTTAAATTCCGTTGTGGTGCTCTCGGGTGCTTTTACTGGAAGAAGCTTGTTACTATTGATAATTTGATTGATTGGTAATTTCATAACTAAGTTCCCATTCAGCATTGAGATAACAAACGGATTTACTTCAACGATCATGGGACATGTGTTACCACTTTTTACTTCCTATAAGAAGCAGCCTCAATCTATCCTTCCTTTTCTTGTTAATTTCTTTTCGTCTTGACTTCTGGTTTAAGATAGATACGATAACATGAATCCAATTGGTGGTTTGCCTTTCACATCTTTTCCAGTTCGCATATAGCATAGTTCCCCCCCACCTTCCTCTTAAATTCTTAGCCATTTATGGAGTTGCCCTTTTAGTTTAGAAATGAAAGCTTAATGGAGTAGGGGCTCATGACTGAGCTTGACATACTATCATTTATGTTAATGGCAAATTGTTGGTCTCATTCAGAAATTAGTAGTCGTGGTTTCCGTTGCATGATTTGAGAACTTAACTGCTTCTTGTGGGAACATAACTAGTGGGGATCCTTTCCATTTATTGCCATCTGTTGTTTATATTTCTGTACGCAAACTACATCTTCTTATACACAGTTTAATGTTACTTGTTTGCAATTTACAACTTTCACTCATCTTTCTGCTGCAGAAAACTGAGAATGTGGGGACCCCTGATCAGAAGTCATAATCAGATTATTTTGTGAGTCTATATGGTTAAGTCGTTAAGCTTCCCTAACTTGAAGCATCCCTCCTCTTAAATTCGATGAAGAGAATCCAGTAGTCATCTTGTTCATGTGAAAAGCTAGAGATTTTACACCAATATGTCATATTTTTCCCATGTTGTTAGGGACCTGATCTAGGTTTGAACATCAATGATTTAATGGTCCGCTGTGCTATTTCGCAGATAGCTGCGGTGATGTGATGGCTTCATCTCAACAACACAAATATTAAACAAATGCAGTTGTAATATACGACTGCTGAGGTTATTTGTTGAACATTTGTTTGTTTTAACTATAATAATTTGAATCCTTCCCTATATTTAGCCTGTTGCTTTGTGACTTCCTTATTACATCCCCTGTGCTCTAAATCAAATCAAACGAGCTTAGATATCCTATTTGGAGGTGAGGTTTGGGAATTGGACTGTCGTCTACCCCCCAAAATTATAGCAGTTGTTTCTGTGAAGACCTGTGGCCCAACTTGTGAAAAGTGTGTGATAGGAAGATTGTCCAAAAGGTTTGAAAACTGGTAAAAGGAGACTTTGAAAAAGATTTCGAGACAAGGAAGGTTGGCTAAACTTTGAAAAAATAAGCGGAAAAAAGAAAGGAACAAGGCAAGTTAGAAGTGTAGAAATGCATAAAAACAGAAGTACAAAAGATGATGTTCGAGGTAAGAAAACTACATAACCCCTAATCTAACCTAACTTAGGACTCTGATAACACACTTGCTCATTCACTAACCTTATTTCCATTAGTTACCACTCCGGCTCTCTTCTTGTCCATGCTAGCCATAGCTCCCCGCCTCTATAGAGTCTAGTCACCATCCTCACTTACTTTGTTGGGTAATATTCTTGGCCATCAAAATGGATTGTTGGTAAGCGTCTTTTACCCGGTAAGAGTCTTCTCCCTAACTGAGTAAGACTCTCGGTCCTTGTTATGCCTCTTACCGGATAGGACTCTCGGTTCTTGCTATGCCTCTTACCGGATAAGAATCTCGGTCCATGCTCATCCAGTAGGGTGACACTTCGGTGCTTACCCAATAAGCAATTTGGTAAATGGCCCATTAGTCTAGCATCTTCAAAACTCCTATTAACCAATGGACCAACATTCACTATGACCCGCTTGAGCATCCATGGCTGAATGGTTAAAGCACCCAACTCATAATTGGCGAATTCGTAGGTTCAAGCCGACATTCTCGCTTCCGCTTCGTCCACTACCGCTCTCGCGGAGCGGATAACTGCTGAAAGCATCTAAGTAATAAGCCCACCCCAAGATGAGTGCTCTCCTATTCCGACTTCCCCAGGGCCTCCGGTAGCACAGCCGAGACAACGACGGGTTCAGGGTTTGGATAGTCCATTTCTTGTTATAACTAAAAATGTGGGTCAACTTTTGGGTTCGTACACCATCAAATTGGCTGCTTTGTTTTTTCAAGCCATTTTTAGTTTTTGATTTGCAGAATTATATGGAGTCTTGAGTGGATTTTCTTTTCTATTTCATTTGAGTTTTTTAAGTATATCTTTTTGTTTAAATGCAACAAGTTGTATCATGTTGAATTTGGAAAACTCTTTGGCAATGTTAAAAACTTAGGGGCTATTTATCAAACCTTACCTAGGGGAAGCGGTTATCAACAATAGTTGTCATCCTCATTTACCTTACTATGTAATATTCTCGGCTATCAAAATGAATTGTTGGTAAACGTCTTTTACCTAGTAAAGTGTTTTCTCTCTCACTTACCGAATAAAAATAACGGTCCTTGATATGCTTCTTACCGGGTAAAATTCTTGGGTCCTTGCCATGCCCACCCGCTAAGGCAAGTGACAGCCGATAAACATTTACCCAATAAGAGTTTGGTATACAAATAGATAAAAATGGTTATGGTTTTTCTCTTGTGCATCTTGTAGGAGCAACTCTAGCCATGAAAGCAATCTTGGTGGTGTTGAAATTTTAAAACCATAAGTTCCCTACTTTTGAAGGTGAAGTGGAGGATGGAATGAGATGAACTACCATAATTTGTATTCATTTTTATGGAAGTTGCTTTTGGCATATCTTTTCCATCATGAAATTATTTTCGAAAATTGACTTAAATAGCTAAATTAGAAAAAGAAATTGGTCTCTTAGTCATTTCTCTCCCGATTTTACACAAATATCATTACTCCTGCAAGCGGACTTGACTAAACGACAAAGAAAAATACGAATCTAGTCATTTTTTCTTTAAAAAATTGTGGACCTAAATCCGCATTGTGGATCCCACAGCAATTGCGGACCCAGATAATTTTTTTTAAAGAAAACTTGCAAAAAGATTTACATTTTCTACCAAGATCAGCAATTGTGGACCTAGTAACATGGATGTAAAACCGGGAGAAAAATTGTTAGAAAACCACTTTTTTTTTCTTTTTTTCCTAGGATGATAAGAAATGCAGATGAATGATTTGGACTTGTAATTATTTGATTTCATTGTCCACCATGTTTATATTTTTCTAAATTTGGAATATAAAATATCTGGGCCAATTAATTATTTTGACCACATACATGTTCTACCATTTTATGCTGTAATTAAATCATATTTTATCTTCACAAATTTCAGAAGATACAAAGCTTGATTTATAGGTTAAGTTGTAAACATTCGTAGTATAGGTGTGAAAGTCAAGGATTCAGGGGCTGAGTATGACTTTTGTTGAAACTCCATGGTTATCAGGATACTTGGTTTAAATCTTCAAGGGCTCGAGTGTTAATTTGTTAAAATGTTTTAACTTTAGTTTTTTCCTTCTTTGTTTTCATTATTTCTCTCTTTCATTTTCTTCTAATTCTTGAGTTGTATGTATTGATTGTATCTTACAACTCCCACTTCTAACCACCGAAAAAGAGGAAAAGATTAATAAACGAACAAATAAATAAACAGGAATGCAAAATGCGCAAATCCCATTGTATCAATTCAATCTCCAAAAAAAAAAAATGCACAATTTTCTTGTATTTACAAACCCAGTAATCATAGCAATAGTTCCCTCTTATGTAGCAATATTCAACTCCCCTTTTTCCTTACCCAACCCGACCCAGGAAAGATAACCAAATCAGCAGGCAGCATATATTCACAACCGCAGCTCGTTTTCGTTTCTCTCAAAACTCTTGGTTCTAGAACGAATTCATAAAAACTAGCTCACGACAACACTATTAGGTAAACAGTATCTGGAAAATGACGATATAGTAGAGCATACATAGTATGGATGGCATCAAACAATAGACTATTTGCGATCACAAGTCCCATGGGCATTGCTGCTACGGTGGACCTCCGCCAATGGATTCTTGATCAACCCACTACCACCACCTCCCCGGGGCCAAATTCCCCTATTCTCCGGGTTACATGATTCAAGATTCATGTTTGGATATGGGGTTGTAGAAATTCTAGCGTTTGAATGTTGAATTACTGTTTTCTTCCAAAGCTTAGAGGTCAAAAAGTCTGCACCAGGTAACTTGCAGCACACAGTTTCTGTAGGTTCGGGATTAGACAACCTTCCAGTTGACCTGGCCAAATCAAATGAGATCTCATCCAGTGTTAACTCTAGACCATGCACACGTGTTTCCAGCGATTGCATTCCAGTCTGTGAGCTTCCAATAAAATTCTGTATAATTCAAGTCAGAAACAGAAACATAAACATGTAAGAATAAGTCGAATCACAATCGTTATATTAATGGTATAACAGGCGAATGATCATGTGAGAAGTTGAGGTTAACGTGAGAATCGTGAGAAGTGGATCTGAACCGTTTATCACTTTTAATCAAATTCCCTCCCATGAATTGCGGCTTAGAAGGGAATTGATCTGGTGCATCTCATCCTAATGTGCATTCATTTCTCATCCAACGGTTGATAACCACTTCTCATGTTAACCTCATCTTCTCACTAGAACCCAACCCTGGTATAACATTTGTATAGCTTTTATCATTATAACCAGGGTAATTAAATACTAAAAGAAATTTGTGAAAATTACAGCAATTCAAGCAGAAAAAAGAGTCACATAGGCCATATTTTACATGCACATATAGTCCAAGGATTCATATGCTAGAAACAACTAACCAACAAAAAAGGAGGAAAGTGAAGGCAATCTATTTGCCAAGATTTGCTTCTCCCATTCTGAGCTATTACTAATATATACATATATATATATATATGTCGGCAGGATTTGTATATTTGTTTCAAACGTTTGGTGGGAAGGTAGCACTTATTTTTCAACCCCACAAAATAGCTGACAAACAAGATACTTTTTAATGTGTGATTGCTCCTCAATTTATACTGTTTTCTCCCTAAGTGGCCCAGGGTGTCTTGAAGCCAATGTTTGTACCCGGACATTGGGTCAGAAATGGATCCTTGGATCACAGAAATGCAAAAGCTCAGATAAACTGGATAAAGCTGCATATATGCACACACGGTTTATCTGTTTTGAGGAAAATGTTAAAACAAAATTTAACAATATGGTCAAATACAAAACAGCAGACAATCACAACAAAAATGATTTAAAAGTTGACAGTTTTGGAGAATTACTGGCAAATTACCTGGAGGAGATCTAACAAATTCGACTGCTGGGTCTCAATTTGAACAAGCTGATTGCGAATCAAAGATAATTCCTCACAATCTTTATGGCTCTTGTGGATATCCTCAGTGAAATTGCTCCCTACATCAGTGGAACTTAACCTCGTATTGTGATATGATTCATGCATTTCTTCATTAACAATCTCGTTGAAGAGGGCTCGTTTTATTTCTGATCTTGCAAATCTAATGTTAAGACGATCATCCTCAGACAATGGAGTTGCAAGAGGAGGAGGAGCAGCAATGCCAAGTTTCAGATCATGGTGCTTCTTGCGCTCCAACTTCCGGAACATTGCGGGACCAGTTTTCTTGTTATTTTCTGACAAAATTCGTCTTGTTGCAGTGGAAGTGAGGGAACCATTGAGCACAGCTCTCTTATTAGTTATCTGAGGAGTTCTTGGTGGATATCTTCCATCACTGGCAACTTCAGCTGCTGGATCACACATCAGCAAACAAAAACAATTCAGAATCTGAATGTCCGTGAGCAAGAGAAACAGCCAAGCAATCAAGAAGTTAAGAATCAAAAATGACTTGTTAGGACTTGGAATCATCAAAATATGTAAAGAAAAGGTTAAGGACTTGGAATCATCAAGGTATGTAAAGAAAGTAATTCAAAGAATAATAAATACTAACTAATAAAGATTCTAGCAATTGAAATTAAGTCTTCTGTAGTGTTCTATATGAATTAGAATAACTATAGGGGAATAAAGGATTGCTAAAGACTAAAGAGGATTTCTAACCCAACATTAAATTAACTAAAGTCTGAATGAATGTACGCTCCTGAAATCCGCCAAAAAAAAAAAGAGACAACATAAATCAGACCATAACTAGAAAGTGTCATGTGATTATGCAGCTTAATACGATTTAACACAGAAAGAAGAAATTAATGATACTAACTAATAAGAATTAATAAGATCAATATGCATACCTTTAGAAGACGATTGTGATTCCGGCGGTGTTAGTACATCTTCAGGCACATCGGGAATTGCCTTCCAAGCTTCTATCATCTGATTCATAGTTTCCCTAACAATTTTCACCTGCATTATATCAAGTACATTAAATCTACACCATCACAGTCGGTTTTAGTTCTAGCCAATACAAACTATACCTTATCGAATTTTTTAGCCTCGAAGGTCTTCAAGCACGGAGCCTTGAATTCCGACAACAGTTCCGTCTCTACCACAGCCAATTTCTCTAGAGCCTCCGCGGCCGCTTTCCTCGCACTCCAATCCTCACTCTTCGTCACGAATTCAACCAAAATATTCACCAAATTCTTCACAATTGCCGGACTCGATGCGGCACCGACGCTGATCACACTCCTTAAGACCGTCAACAAAGCCGCCTTAGCCTTAAAACTATCGCACTTCAACAACTTCTCGATCCTCGGTATCATCCGCCTCAAGTAAACGAATTCCGGATCCGGCGCGCCATCGACAGCCGACGCCAAGCACAGAGCCGCGGCGATCTGAGAGTTCAAGTCCTGTTCGGTAACCAAAGCGTCTACCAAGGGTTTAGCAACAGACGTAAACGGAGGTTTAGTGACATGAGAGGCAATGGAGCCTGTGGCAGCGACGCATGCGGAGCGAACGGCTGTATCGGGATCACGGAGGCGCCGTATGACCGCGGAAAGAAGCTTTGACAAATGAGAAGCTAACGCATCGCCGTGTGCTTCTGATAAAGTAGAGATCAAGCGAACGCATTGTCTTCGGACGGGAGATTTATCCGATGAGTCGGTTGCAGAAATTGACGATATAAACGGGGAGATCGAATCGTGACTTAGGGTTTTGGCAATCGATTCGAGCTCCGTGGCGGCGGCGGAGTGTGTATCGCGGTCCGATAGTTTGTTGAGGCATGTGAGAACTCGGTGTTTGAATTCGCGTGCGGAAGCCTGATTGTTGGAAGAATGCTTCGCTAGTGCCATAGTAGAATGTGGTGGAGATTCTAAGGTATGTTACAGTGTAGGTGGTGGTGTATCTGGATTTTCCGGCAACATCGCCGGGATATAGATCACGGTGGCGGTGGTGGCGGTTCAGTGGTGCCGTTCTGACACGCTTTATCCAAGCACGCGATTCTTTTTAAAGAGGGAAAGGCTTTTAATACGACAATATCACCACCGTGGTAATGGTATGTTGCCGTTATTTTTCCGTTTTTTTTCTGATCTGATGAAATGTTAAACGGTGTCGTTGTGTTATTCTAAACCTGAAATAAATATTCCTTCCATGAAAATGTAATCTATACTGTATTATAAAAACGACATAAAATATTATATTATAAAAAATAACGAGATACACATACACTAATAAATTATCGTATTCTTTAAAATAAAAATATTCCATAATATTTTCCAAATTAACCAAGTGTAAAGAAAATAAAATAGAAACGATGTAGATATAAAAATATTCTTCCATATTTTTAATATATTTACATTTAAATGTAAAATCGAAAATGAAAATAAAAGATTTTAAAATATTCTTTACATTAACTATAAATATATATAGCTTCTCTATGTATCATCCGAGTACAAAAAGAAGAGGAACAGTCGGATGTCAATGGCGGAACCTGCAACTGAACAAAAAGTATTCCACTATATTTTTGTTTATTTGAAAAACTACTTTTTTATATTTTATTTTATTTACTGAGGATTTATTTATATTTTTCAAAACCCACAATCATATTTTTCGAAGTAGGGGAATAAGATATATATACATATCTTTATTTTTATCGATTAATACTATGAGGTCTTGAAGTCAATAGTCAGATAAATATGTTGTGAGACATGTCGTTTGAGTTTTAAATAATATAATACAAAACTATTACCAATATTATTGCACAAACTCATAACAACAAACGATTAAGAATATATGTAAGTTAACCACTTATGAAAATATATTCGTTTTTCACATTGTTTTTCATTAACTGTTAATAGAGAAATTACGTTTCATTTTAACTCGGTTCAATATTCTAACAAAAAATTTATTCTTCCGTGCAATGCATGAGCCCAACACTAGTTCTTTATAAAAAATGAAATTTCAAGTTATATTTCATGTCTTCTTAGAAAATGAAAAAAATAATCAATGCAATAATAATTTACTCAGTCAATTCTTTTTAATTTTGATTATTTTAACATTAAATATCAAGATATTATAATTGTATTCAATTTAGAAGTTAGAACCAAAATTTGGTTCATTTTCTGTCTTAAAAAAAAAGGTTAATTTGATTTTTGACGGTATATTTTTTACAGAGAATTTCTACTACATGCAATCATTAATTGAGGAAACTTAAAAATTTATCACTATTTTATGTAAGGAAATATATTCTAAAATTAAAATTGATTATAATATATTGTTATTGTGTATATTGTTAAAGAAAAAACATAATAGAATAACAATATACGGAGAGAATGAATTTATAATTCTCATGAATCAAAAGCCCTTTAAATAGGGATGAGATACAAGTAGATAACCACGAGATATTTTAGTTCTAATCTAACTCTGATATATTTATCTCTATCTCTATCTCTATCTCTATCTTTATCTCTATCTTTATCTTTATCGTCATATCCTTTAGACGATGACACACTTATCCTACAACACTCCCCCTTGTGCCGAGTTAAAGAAGTGGTGGTGCACAGTTGTTGCCTCGTTAAAACCTTACGCCAAAATAAAGCCCAGTGGGAAAAAATAAAAATATGACGAAGGAAAGAGTACAACGCACCAGCTTCTTTGCAATACATAGACTTATCCTTCAGTCTAGTTTTCTCTTAGATTCATACTTTAATCTTGAGAGTTAGGAAAACATGATGATATATAAACAGTTGTCTCACTAAAACCTTACACCAAGGAACAAAACCCAATGGGAAAAATAAAACCTTGGTTGAAGGAAAAATCACAACATACCAATATCACAAATATAATAGACTCCCCTTTTTGTCTACTACTCCCCCTGATTCGTGCATTAATCAAAGGAGTTTGGAAAACATTTCCATTTACTTTCTACACGTTTTCCAATATATGGTTTTATGGTAATGAATTGGTAAAATATGTCACATTCTTTTGACACCTTACTTGATTCACTTGAATCTAAAAGAGAATATTTTATTACTGATTGTATATAAATTTAAGCAAAATATGCTTTGTGTTATTATCTTGATGTATCTTATGTTCATTTCTTCAATATATGATGCATCATTTCCATATATGCAAGTAGGATACTGGTTGAACCCAAAATTACTAACTCCTCTAATATATGTAATGATAGTCCTTAATCATATACATTATTTTATTATCTCATGGAGAGTAATATTCTTGGATTAGTTCAAGGAGATAGTTACAAAGGATTGCTTAGTTTACTTCCAAGCAATCGACGTGTTCCTTGTGGTAATTCTTTATCCAGTTTGGGAACAACCTTTGTATGGATCAGACAGATACCTAATATCAGCAAACACATACCAAGACATTGTTTGGTGTTTTTCTATAAGAGCTAGTACTTTTGCTGCTTACATTCTAAGTAGGTATTGAAATTCCATTATCAATCCAATTTTTATTTCTATAGGGAAAGTATAAACCCATGTCAATGGTTCCAAAATATTAATTTGATATCATTCCAATGACTTTGCGTTGGCGCTGAGCTAAATCTAGCTAACAAGTTCATTGAGAAATATAATGTATGGTCAAGTGTATTATGCTAAGTACGATAATGAGCATATTGTACTTAGATAGGGAATTCCAGCTCCCAACATTTTTCGTCATCATCCTTTAGACGAAATGAATTTTTCCTTATATCCGACACTTCAACCGATCATGGGAGTGCTAACCGAATGCACATTGTCCATATTAAATTGCCTGATTATTTTCTGGACATATGCGATCGGTGAATTAATATTTCACAAACTCGGTGTCCTAGCTCAAATATCTAGACAAAACCAAGTCTTCCCAAGATCTTTCCTCTCAAAATCAGATTTTAAGTAGCATGTGGTTCCTCTCATTTCATCAAGAGTGCCTATTATGTTCATAACATTAACATATAGAGCTACTTTGAAAATCTGGAACTTGTTTTCCATAATAAATACGCAAGAGAACAGTTCATCGTTCTTATATATCATTTCCCAATCAAGTATTCCATTAGGCGGATATACCACATCCGCTTAGATTGCTTTAATCTATAAAGTGGGCATTTCAATTTTATTGCAAACGCATTT
Organism: Arctium minus; assembly: GCA_954870635.1. NCBI lineage: Eukaryota > Viridiplantae > Streptophyta > Magnoliopsida > Asterales > Asteraceae > Arctium > Arctium minus. The sequence continues at coordinate 22,040,723 of OX941081.1, read as the reverse complement.
CGTGGTTTAGAGTTACTTGATTTTGGTAATGTAATATCATCAAGTACTTTTATATATCTCTAAATCTAGATCCCCGTAGAGATATGTGGTAACCACATTCATGAGCTACATTTCCAGTCATTCGGAAACTATTAGGTTAATTATTTAGCAGAACGTTATAACGTCCATCACGAGAGAGTAAGTCTTCTCATGGTCAATCTAGGGCGTTGTGAGAAACCTTGCGCCAAAGGAGAGCCTTACATATTAGGACTTCATTATTCTCGTTACGCTTTCTGACAAAGACTCAATTATGTCCTACGGGCTTTACACTTGGTAGGTTAGCACTACCTGACCAAATACCCGATCCTTTGTCAAATAATGGAATTCTTTCTGGATTGTTTCTTTACATTTAGGCCAATATGCTCTTTGTTGATATTATTCAACTGAGCCTGGTTCGATATCGTCGTGCTCGATCATTTTATGAGCCATTGTATATGCGAATAAATCATCAATGATTATATATGATCTGTCCATCGACTCATATGTACTCTCATAGTTCATTTGAGATTAATATTCATCTCTCGAATCAATATTAAATTCGGAGCGCCCTTCAGTGATGATTCATGGACATAATTATAATTAGAGACAATCTCATGAGAGTTTTATGTATTGATGATAAATGGACGTGCCTAACTATTCTCTTCCTTTAGAATAGTATCCATCGAACCAAGTAGCTTCTACCACTTCCATTTGGTAGCTACGACCTCAACCACACCTCCACTATGTGTGATTGCAACGCACTTTCCAGTGGCGTTGTGCCCCTGCTGGGGACTTTTTAACCTTGCGAGTATATTTGCTGCTCGTATATGTGATATTGTCACTTTTGGAATATTAAACGTATCAGGTATCGAGTCTGATTCGTTTGACTTCAACATTACGTTGTGAAGTTTTGGGGATCAAAATGAGACAGGGTGAGAATATTCAATGACACTTCCTGTCGTTCCCATGGAAAATCCTTTTTCCTATCTCCCCCTAACGACGGGAAGACTGTCTCATGAAAGTGACAACCCGCAAATCTAGCGGTAAAGAGATCACTAGTCAAATATTATAATTAGCGGATAATTGTTGGGGGTTCATATCCAACATTTATCAAATCGTCTTTAAGGACCCATTTCGATGCACTGTGGGGGCGCAATTGGCACATATAATCAAACATGCGTAAATGTAAAGTATCAGACTTATATCCAGTTACCAACTGGTACGCATGAGACTGGTTAGCAAGCAGTGGGTCTAAAAACGAAAAAAAACTGTATATAATAATTGCATAATCCCAGGTAGATGTGGGTAAATTGATGCGCATTACTAATACCCTAGATGTCATCATATTCTTTTGATAACAACTTCTATGAGATCATTTTATATATACACATGGGGTATAGGAAACTCTACATTGATCCTAATACATATGCAATTAACATCAAATCCTTATGATGTAAATTCTCCAACATTCCAAGTCATGTAGACTTGATGAAATAATACGGGTGGTGAGCCCTTAAATGTATAACTAGTGCTAGGAGTGCAGTATTTCATGTGGACAATAATACGACATGTGTTCATCATGTCGAAACCAGAACCATAAAGTACTTTAATGGTCCGCATTCTGGATGTTTATGTCCATAAATATCACCTTGTATTCATTGTAACAATGGAATATTTTTGTATAATGTCCTTAGCTTTAGTACGATCTCATTCCTGTATTGACTAAGGATTAGGGTATATACAAAAGTTTTATGTATTCGAGAGGGCATATTATGATAGCAGAAGTCAACAGTTGCAATTTGCCTTGTTTTGTCTTTCACTCGAAAGAGAATGTGTCTATGTGTATTTTGCAATACACGGCTCACTATGTCATAACCACGGTGTCCCACATGGTTATGTCGAAACATATATGTGTTATTGCCCCCAAATTTTTTTTATTGGTGACAAAATATGTTCCGATGACCCAATAATCTACTAGTTTGACACATTAGTTTCCATGATATATGTTTCCTTTCATATTCATTGGAATTTATGTATATATGCTCATTTTCATTTCCATTTGATACAAATATCTTTACAAGGTTCCTATTAAAGTTGTTCCACCAAGAAAGTGACAGTCTATCGTCTAAGTAATTTGGTTGGATGTATTATAAAACAAGTATTAGTCTATCTTTTTTTTTTCGATTGTGTGATAGGTAAAAAAAAAATCAATTCTCCTCGATACATTCCTAAGCGGAACGGAGAATATTGAATTTTTTTGTATTTGTTTTGATGTATTTATTTACATCTATAATGGTTACATATTCGATTTTACTTTAGCAAAGAAATTAATTTTGGTACTTAAAATTAATTTCAAAGAAACATATGCATAATCAATATTAAATATTAAAACAAACATGTTATATTTCATTTTCAACGTGTTCCCTTTTTGTTAGAAGCACTTTTTAGTGCATATCTTATTTGATTGTCCATTATCACCTGGGTAGTAGTTGTATCCTACTCCAGGTGTTGCAAAATCCTTCCTGACTCTTACCAATACCCTGACCCTTTATAAGGTCTCGTCCACATGGTGCAGAAATGTCACATGTGTGAAAATTGTTTTTAACTCACAATCCTTTGGAGTTGTTTTCATCTCTAACACTTTCACTATCGATATCGGGAATTTTCTTTATCCCGACATATGTGGTGTTATTCGAAAGAACCTTATTATGTCTCTCAACCACTTTCATTAGGTTGATGAGTTTGTCTAAAGGTTGCATTCCAACTTATATTTATATTTACTTATATATGAAAGATGGAAATAATGTTAAAAATCATGTCAACTTCTGTGAGTTCCTTGCCACAAAGATTGAGATGCGTTTTGGATATATTTCTTTGTTGACATCAGTTACCTTTTTTGTAATCGAGTAAGTGGGTTTCATTCCAATGTACGATTAGTTCGGTAAGTACATATTCATGAGTACTCCCGATTATCCCTTTCGGGACATCCCACGTTTCCTTTGGGGTTTCTAGTAAAGGTATTCCTATGAAATTTATGATTTATATGTCATCTCAAAACATGAAGGTATTTGCTTGTACCTTTTCAAGAGGTTGGTTTTAGAGTCAATAGGGAGTTGGATTTTAGGTATTTTCTTGTACCTTTTCAAAAGGAGGTTTATATACTCATTCAGATTCTTTTGAGTTTATGACGTTGATTTTTGGATGAGTTGTTTCAACCATTTACATATATAAATGATAATATATATTTTCTTTTTGATAAGAAAATGGATTATGGTTATGAAATTTCATTATCATAACAATATTGGATTTTGTATGCTTTAATTTTATTGATAATACTTCATCAATATTTCAATTTACGAAAAAGAAATCACTCAATTTATTGGATTTCCAGGTAGTAGGGGAATTACATGGATTTCTTAAATCCCTACAAACCTTAAGGCTGTTTACACCCGTTTGACAAAATCTAGTCGATATCTTGTGATTTAGTTAATTTAAATATAACATTTATTATAGAGCATTTGGAAATATGCCAAAATGACTATGAGTTTGGCATAGAAGCCAATTTTAATATTTTAATACCTTAATAGTATTTTTGGAGCTTTTGGTAAAAACCAAAATATATGGGGTTGGAAGTGTAACTTCCAAAGATTAATTATATAGTTTAAAAATAATGAGTAGGAACCCATAATCAAGATAAGTATTTGGATAATTTTTTTTTAACATTTTAATGTTATTTTTGGAACTTTTAAAAAAATAACAAAAGTTATGGGGGGTTGAAAGTGTAAATTCTAAATATAATTTATAAGATTGAGATTAATGAGTAAGAACTCATAAACAAGATAAACATTTGAATATTATGTGGATAAGACATAAAAATCTATAAAAGAATTACTAAACATTTTAATACCAAATTAAAACAATTGATTTAGATAAATAAATACAAATTAAGTTGTCCACTTCAATGTACATTATCAATAACAATAGGATAAAATAGAATCATATATAAACCAATTAAAATAATAATGATCCGATAGATAATGACAAATTTTAGGTTCAAATGCAAATTAAACAAATAACAAAATTAAATGTTGATAAGTCCAAGAAAAAATTAGATAAGAGATAATTATAACAAATCCAATAATAATTTTTTTTTTGAGGGTTCAGAACTAAATCTACAAATATTAATTTCAACTATAAGATTGATTTGAAATTGAAATTTACAACATCGAAGATTACTAACATATTAATCGTTATAATAATGAGTTGTAACAAATTAATTTATTTAAATAAGTAAATAATAATAACATAATTAAGTTAACTAACTAAATATATGCAATATTATAAACTTATTTAAGAATACCTAAATTAATAACTATAACAAAAATTGAGTCAGTAGTTAATTGTTTAAAATATATAAAATATGATTCCAAATCCACATGAAAGGTTAAAACACAAAAAAAATAAAAATAAAGTGTGTATTTTCCTTTTAAATAAATAAAAAATAGTGAAACTAAGGTGACCAAATCCATATGAAGGGCAAAAAAGCAAAATAAATCATTAAAACAAATTCATCCACATCATTAGCACAATTATTTAATTGTTCATATGTATAAAGAGTTGAAGAATGTGTACTTGTATTTGGTAGGAGGATGCGAGTTGTCCAACAGCGGAAACCGGATATATCTGAGCTTACGTGTTGATAACGTGTTAAAGGAAAAACATAATAGAACAACAATATACGGAGAGAATGAATCTGTAATTTTCATTAATCAAAAACCCTTTAAATAGGGATGAGATACAAATAGATAACCACGAGATATTTTAGTTATAATCTAACTCTGATATATTTATCTTTATCTCTATCTCTATCTTTATCTCTATCGTCATATCCTTTAGACGATGACACACTTATCCTACAACATGTATTTAATTATTTTGGTTTATTAAGTCGAATTTTATAGATTTCGATAAGTCACCTTTCGTTTTTATATTTTATTTTCAACCTCTGCACATACATGTGGAACTACATGAGCCTATTTTTTACAGCTTAATAAGACTTACGACTTATACAATAATCTATTCATGAATGTTAGGTATGGCTTAATGATATATAATGTGACATATTCAATAAGCTTATAGGGGAGTGATGCAGGGAAACATGCAACCATTTAAGATTATCCAAAGGCTCTAAGTGACGATAATGATTATTGGTTTAAATTAATAATTATCTAAATTTATTTTCCTTAATTAAATTGATTTCATTTATTTTAGGGTTAGGATTATCATTATAGTTTCCTAGTTAGCTTCAATTAGACCTATAAATAGTTTGGTTTGTTTAGATTATTATTTATTCTGAATTTTGATATTAAAGTATATTAAAGTCTCCCTAACGGGTTTTTCGAAAGTATTATTGATTCGTTCGTAAGTTCGGCCATTCAATCGATCCGTCATCAAGGAGCTTCATGCAGAAAGCCAAGTTTTTCCCAAGCCCCTCCCAATTAACAAATGTGTTTCGTCCATCTATGAAAACCCTCTCAAACAAAAATCTTCCCAAATTATACAGACAAATTAATCCACACAAACAATTTTATCCATACAAGACTTAAAATAGAAAACCAAACAAATACCCTCCAAGTCTAACTAAACATGCCAATAGTCTGACACATTTTTGATTTCTTCTTCTTTTTTCATGGTCTACTTATAGAGTAATATGTGTTAGGATCAAACGCTTACCACTACGCCAAAAACAATTGCTGATGGAGAAGGCGCAACTTTATTTTCTTATAGCGTAGCAGCTAGCGCCACGTTTCGATTTAGGAAGATGTTGGTCAATGACACAATAATATGTTTTCATCTAGATTCGATGCACAACTCCTATCATGTAGTGATACAAGCTAGATTTTATGAATTGCTAAAAAAAAATCTAATGACTTTATATTTTACAAGAATCACTCTACGCTATTTGTCATAGCATTGGTTTGTTAAACGTAAAAATTCTTCAACATATAGTCTTATGTAACCATGATGATGATTTCAAAACGCAAATAGTTGTTCGAAACAAAAAAGGTTTTATCCCAAAATAATACACTAGAAAATATAATATGATTACCAAAATAGAGTCATTCCATAAGATTTTTATCTAATATACATATGTTTATCATCATTAGTGTTATCCTTGTACTAGGTGATTCAAGGAAGGTAAGGGGCATTGATCATCATTGGTGGACTTGAAAGCAACCCCTATTTGCTTCTAATCAAAGACTACAATCATTTTTTGGACAGATCAGTTTTTATGAAAAAGGTACATATAAAGCGTAAATTATTATAACATTATAAAAGATTTGATAATCATCGTTTTTCATATAAGATGGATTAGTACACTGGTCCTAAAAATTAGTATGGGTTAGTATGGTGGCTCTAAAAATTTGTAAATATTTTAAGTAAATTGGTCAAATTTATGTTGCACTTTTATCTCTAATGGATTCAATATATGAAAATAAAAAAAGTTTAACTAAAAAAACATATTGGACAACTTAAAAATTGTATATGAAATACGTTTTTAAGTGTTTGCAAACCACTTTACTTTAATAATAATCAGGGTTCTAAATAATTTGTTATGGGTAATAGTGGTTTTGTCGTCATGTTAATCTTTGTGGCTCTATTCTAAGGCTTAGCTTCCGTTGTAACGCGTTATGGCATGTTATGATGCGTTACGATTTATTTTGTAAGGCATGAGTTTTTGTTTTTGTTTTTTAAATATATAATTTGAGAGATAAATGATAATTATGTACGACGCCTAGAACTTAAATAAACATTAAAAGGATACATTAAAACAGAAAAAACCAAATAGGTAAATCTTTACTCTCATTTCCCTACATGGAGAGTCGAACCAAAAATTCTATGAAGATTGAATAAAGTACTGAGTAGAGACTCAAAAGATTTAATCTCGATTTTCCATTTTTATATCATTTTCTATATAATTTATTTAAATGGTTCTTTTTTCCTTTTTAGTTTTCTAACTTTATATGAAGTTAAATGTTTCTACGTGATTATTCAAAACACTAACACGCAGAAGTATTATAAATATATATATATATATATATATATATATATATATATATATATATATATATATGTCGCCTTAAGGCACACCTTGAAAAACTTCACGACCTCACCGTAACTTGTAAGGCTTGAGGTTTGACCTTACTGCCACGCTACGCCTTATGTCATTTAGAACTTTGATAGTAGTTTTTATAATCATATTTAATATATTGGTTATTCATAAATTTAAGAGTAAATTAGATTGTTGGTCTTTGTGGTTTGCTCAGAATCTAGATATGTTCTCGCTTTCAAAATAAGTGCATCCACCGTCCCTGTGGTTTGCATTTCTTATGTTTTGGGTCCCTATCCCTAATGGAGTTAACTCCAATCCGTTTGGTCAATTTATCTACTAATTAAAAATATTTTTAAAACACCATTTAGATGATGACAAGTGTCTACCCCCATATGGCTTTTGACCTTTCTCCAAACCCACCCATCGTCTTCTTCCCTCTACCATCTTCTCCCCCCACCCATTTGGATAAAAAGAAACCAACCACCATCTTCATCCCATAAAAACTAGGGTTTCTTCTACTGTATTCTTAAGACTACCATTAAAGTAAATGAAAGCTAACATCAAACTAAAGAAACGAAGCGATAACTCAATATTTTAAAATCAAAAGCTAATCACAAAATGATAATATGATCTTTTTACCTTCAGATAGAAACCAGAAACAGATTCCAACCATGGAGATTATATATATATATATATATATATATATATATATATATATAGAACGGTAATCAAATGAGAACCGAAAAAAAGTTGAGGACCGTGAGGACTAATCTCTACCATTTAAGGATTTTAATCAATGGTGATAAACAATAATGGCATTTGTTGTAATATTAGTGAAAACTTTAGAAGTTTAAGGGTAAGATCGTAATTTAAACATATCACATCCTATATTCTTCCATACGCTACCAACAATTAAGAACACAATCATAAATTCCTAAACCCTAAGATCAATTAGATGACTGTTTACATCTGATACTTTCCCAATGTTGGGTGCAAATCAGTTCCCATAACCACTCATCTTGAACCGTCTGATTCCACTGTCTGCAAACACGGGCCGTTGCACCTAACGTTTTGCGTCCACATGCTTGAGCACTTCGTAAAGCAAGTTTTGATCCATAGGAACACCGACGATGGCGGTGGAGGAGGATGCCGATTGTTTGATCTTCTTGCAGAGGTGATGTGAATCGAGAGATGTTGATCTAAATCTGTTGTTCATGTTGATGATGATGATTGAAAATTGGAGAATCATAACCCTTTTCCCGATTCCCATAATCATATCCAGATAATCGATCTCATAAACTAAGTGAATCGGAATTTCTGGAGTGAATTTTAGGGGAGAAGAGATAGAGAAATTGGGGAAAAAGATGAAGATTAAAGGTTAAAATGGAGTTCTTGGTGGATTTGGTTTTCTGAAAATGGAGTTCTTGATGGATTTGGTTTTTCCATTAGAGTTGATTGAAAGAAAAAGAAAGAGAGGATGATGATGAAGTACTGGTACAAATGTGGACCCCACAGAAGGACCTAGAACAATGGGAAAATTTGATTGTAGGTATAAATTGTATTTGATTTCATTAGGTGAAAAGAGATAATAGATGAAATGTTTATTTGATTTCATGTGGTGAACTAAGATTATATGAACTTATGTTTGTTATTCATCAGATGAAATGACATATATATGAAAATTGTGATTTATTTCATGTGGTGAAATAAGGAGAATATGCGTGTTTCATTAGATGAATGAATCTGTGTGTTTCATCAAATGAATGAATCTGTGTGTTTCATCAAATGAATGAATCTGTGTGTTTCATCAGGTGAATCATGTTACCAAAATGACGATTATGCCTTTTTCATGTGGTGAAACAGTTTTTAATTAAAACCATAGGATCAATACCAAATTACGGCTTAGATCAGTTCTCACGGTTCTCAATCTTTTTTTTTGGTTCTCACATGATTTAACCCCTATATATATGTAGAGGGAGGTTCAAGGGAAAACCTAAAAAAAAAGGAAAACTGAAGAACACTCTGATAGCACTTCATGTGGACGGTATGCACTTATGCATACAGGTAAATTATGTTGTTTTTTTGGTTTTTATAATGCACTTGTGCATATACACGTGTGCATGTTACAAATTACTTGTATGCACAAGTGCATACCGTCCATATGAAGGGCTACCAGAGAGTTCTTTAGTTTTCCATTTTTTTTAGGTTTTCCCGTGAACCTGACCCTATATATGTATTACATATATCAGATCAACCGATTTTACATCTTCCCAAGAAAAATTAGGGCATGAAAACAACACATGTTCTTCTAGTGTTCGATGGTTAGCAAAAGCACGTAGACATTTACCGGTTAGCCTCACAACCCGTCAAATTAATGGATGTTAGTTTCAAAAATCAGCTAGAGATATCAAACAGTAGGTCATATCCTTATGTTCATCAACCAAGATAAATCCACTCTTTCATTATTTCCAATTTGGGATGAAGCCATAACCCTAAAATCTGTCACATTAGCCCCACATTTTGACAGATTTAGATAAGTTAGATGAACTATTTTGTTTCAAGACCATCATCACAAATCCTATAACATTCGGCTAAAACAAGTTCTTCTAAACAATTCTTAACATCCCTATTTGCCAGATACTTAAAACCCAAATCAATATCAAAATAACAGCCTTCCAAACTCAAAATACTTCAACAACTTGCTTCTCCAATAGCTTTGAGTGATTCATCTTTGACACCCACACATTAAACACAATGATGGTTGTAGGTAGGGGTCCTAATTTGGGTGGTGAAGAAAGGAAGGTTAGGGGTTATCGACGTTTGGGGGGGGGCATGAGTCACTGTGAGTGGATATTATATATATATATATATATATATATGTGTGTGTGTGTGTGTGTGTGTATGATATTTTAATAGGAAAAAGACAAAAGCATGGTAAAATGACCTAACTAGCCCCGAGTTAACGGATTTGGAGTTAACTCTGCTAGGGATAGGGACACAGAACGCAACAAAATGCAAACTACAAGAACGATGAGTTTACTTATTTTGAAAGAGGGACCATATCCAAATTGCTAACAAACCACAGGGACCTACAATGTAAATTACTCTAAATTTTAAAAAAGGTGTATAGAACAAATATTGACAAGCCAACCACAAGGACCTACAATGTAAATTACTCTAATTAATACAACTTGTTTAATCATTTCTAAACTAATTCTAAAACTCAACCATTTTGACCCATGGTCCATTTAACTCATTACCCATTTTGACCAGTGATTTATTAATAGGCTCGTTTTGGCACCTCTAATTTCAATAGTGTAGGATAATTTTTTTAACCTTTTTAAATAGTTGAAATAAAAATATAATCAGTGATAAGTTTAAAAGCATAAGATATAAAAATTTATGTCCAACTTGATAGCGGACAGCTAATGCGCTCCACTTATTGAACATGGTTTTAAGGGGTTGTTTGTTTACCTCTTAATGGTTCCATTAAGAAAAAAACCTCTGAATCGTTAAGAGGTGAATCTTGTTTGACAAAAAAAATGTCTACCTCTTAATGGTTCTAAAACATCTGAATGATTTTGTATCCTGACGCTCCCTTAACCATTCAGAGCCTTAATTTCATTCTGAACAATTAGCAAACAACCATATTTCATTTTGCACCATATCATAAGAGCCTCTTAATCATTCTGCACCAAACCATTCAACAACTGCCAAACAACCCTAACTTCTATGGTCGGTGTCACTACAAGATTATTGCTTATTACCGACCAAGATTACCGACGGATAATAACCGTCGGTAATTACCGACGGAAATGTAAACTTTGCGACGGACACACTATCCGTCGGTAATCCGTCGGTAAATTATTAAATTTACCGACGGATATTAATTAATTTTATTTTATTTTATTTTTATTTTTAAATCCGTCGGTAATCCGTCGGTAAATTTAATAATTTAATAAATATTTATTTTTTTCTGACGTCCGTCGGTAATCCGTCGGTAATTACCGACGGCCGTTAAGAGTCCGTCGGTAAATTTAATAATTTAATAAATATTTATTTTTTCTTTGATCATGTATGTGTGTATATATATGTATATATGTATATATGTATGTATGTACATGTACATATGTGTTCATGTATGTATATACACATTTACGTATGTGATCATGAATTAATGTATATGTACACCATGTAATAGTATGTATGTATCATGTACATGTATAGTACGTGTATGTGATCATGTATGTATATACAAGTACGTATGTGATCATGTATAGTATGTATGTGATCATGTATGTGTGTATATGTATGTATATATGTATGTATGCATGTACATGTACATATGTGTTCATGTATCATGTATATACACATATACGTATGTGATCATGTATGTATGTATATGTACACCATGTATAGTATGTATGTACATCATGTACATGTATAGTACGTGTATGTGATCATGTATGTATATACAAGTACGTATGTGATCATGTATAGTATGTATGTGATCATGAATGTATGTACATATGTGTTCATGTATGTATATACAAATGTATGTATGTGATCATGAATGTATGTACAACATGTATAGTATGTATGTACATCATGTACATGTATAATACATATGTGATCATGTATGTATGTACATGTACATATGTGTTCATGTATGTATGTACACCATGTATAGTATGTATGTGATCATGTATGTAATATGTATGTGTGTACATATGTGATCATCCGGATTCGTTTAAAGCCCAACTAAATCCATTAAAGCCCAACCGGATTCGTTTAAAGGCCAACTGGGTACGTTAAAGCCTAACTGGGTACGTTAAAGCCCATCTGGATTCATTAAAGCCCAACTATGTACGTTGAAGCCCAATTGGATACGTTAAAGCCCAACTGGGAACGTTAAAGCCCCACTGAATCCATTAAAGCCCAACTGGTAACGTTAAAGCCCAACTAAATCCATTAAAGCCCAACCAGATCCATTAACGCCCAACCGGATTTGTTTAAAGCCCAACCGGGTATGTTAAAACCTAACTGATCACATTTGGTCCCTGATTTAACCGGATTCGTTTAAAGCCCAGTTACTTCAGGGGTATTTTAGTCAATTTATATACAATTTGATAAATTAATTAATAATTTTAAATATAATTTGATAAACTAATTAATTAATAATTAATTTATTAATTTTAATATTAAATAATATATTAATTAATAATTTATTTAATAATTATAGTTTTAAATATAATTTTAATTTAAAAATAATTTATTTAATAAAAAACAATTATCCGTCGGAAATCCGTCGGTAATCACCGACGGATATAATCCGTCGGTAAATACCGACGGAAATTCCGTCGGAAATCCGTCGGTGAATGTCCGAAAATTCTTAAAAAAAATAGCGGGTTGAAAGCCCTAATTTCATCAGTTTCAATTCGATCCCCCTCTCGTCTCTCACTCTCGTCTCTCACTCTGTCTCCCTCTCGTCTCTCGTCTCTCACTCTCGTCTCCTTCTCACTCTCGATCACTCTCACTCTCGTCTCCCTCTCAATCTCGATCCCACACCGGCGACCTCCATCCCCTCCGGCGACGGCCATCCCCTCCAGCGACCTCCTGATTTGGGTATGAATCTGTGTGTGTATGTTTGTGTATGAATATATGTGTTTCAACAACTTATATATCAATTTCTATTTAAACCCATATATATCTTTATATCTTGATTTGTGTGTGTGTATGTATGAATCTGTGTGTGTGTGTTTGTGTATGAATATATGTGTTTCAACAACTTATATATCAATTTCTATTTAAACCCATATCTTTATATCTTTATTTATGTGTGCACCTTTGTATGAATCTGTGTGTGTGTATGTAATGAATATGTTGTGTTTTTTGTTAATGAATCTGTGTTTTTGTGTGTGTAGATTGAAATTGAGTGAAATTTGGTGCCGCTTCAGAGACATACACATACACACGATCTACTCCTGTCTTCTTGACGTGATTTAAGGTACCAAAATAATTTTAGACGTTATTCCTTAATTAATTTATGTTGTCATTTAATAGGAAAATTTGAGTATAGTAGTAATGGAATTATTTGATATTTGTTATGCTTGTAAACCCAAACATTTTCGTTACGTTTGTTTCTCGTTATGTCTGTTTTTGGGATATATGACAACTATGGATAATTATAATTATGAGAGTTTATTGTAGATTGAAATTGATATGAGTATATTGTAGATTGAAATTGATATGGGTATATATTGTAGATTGAAATTGATATGGGTACATATTGTAGATTGAAATTGATATGAGTTCTTTTAGCTTATGAAAACCATTGTTATGAGCACGAATATATCAAATGTTTTGGTATGATTTGGTTTGATAAACTTGTGATATTAATTAGTTGGGTTGTCATTTATTGGACAAACATTAGGTTGATAAATGGAGACATTTGGTATGATTTAGGATTTGATTATACTTGATTTTATTTATTTATTTTAGTTGGGTTGCCAATTGTTGGGCAAACATTAGGTTGATATATGGAAATATTCATTTTATAGCCATTATGCTGCCAAAACTTTAAAAAAGATATGTTTGACTTTCCAATAGTCAAACCATTACACTTAGAGTTTTAGAGTCATCCAAAACTCCTCTAAACCAATGGTTTGACTTTCAAGAAGGAAAACCATTATACATGTAGTGTTCAATAGACTTCTAACTTCATTGACACCTACGGTTTGACTTTTAAATAGTCAAACAATTACACGTAGGTTTTTTAAACTTTCCAAAACACCTTTCTTTGATTATAACCTACGTTTTGACTTTCCAATAGTCAAACCATTACACTTAGAGTTTTAGAGTCATCCAAAACTCCTCTAAACCAATGGTTTGACTTTCAAGAAGGCAAACCATTATACATGTAGTGTTCAATAGACTTCTAACTTCATTGACACCTACGGTTTGACTTTTAAATAGTCAAATCATTACACGTAGGGTTTTTAAACTTTCCAAAACACCTTTCTTTGATTGTAACCTACGTTTTGACTTTCCAATAGTCAAACCATTACACTTAGAGTTTTAGAGTCATCCAAAGCTCCTCTAAACCTACGGTGTGACTTTTCAATAGTCAAACCATTACACCACCTCTATCTTGATTATGTCGATTAACTACTTCTTTCTTTGTTGTAGTGGTTGAATATGCCGACAGATAGAGGATGGATGTATAGAAAGAACGACAGTCGGGGGTTTCTTAGCGTCGACTATATTGTTGCAATGGACAGTTTTTTGGACTATGCATATGCCGATGAAAGGACTGTTGAAAGGAAACCTACACGTGATGGGATAGTCCTTCGTATTAGATGCCCTTGTAAGAAGTGTCAAAACTTACGCTATAAAAAAAGGACTGATGTGAGGCTGCATTTGATGAAGCACGGTTTCATGCCTGATTATACCACATGGTGGGCACATGGTGAAACTTATTACCATAATGAAGGGCATCAAGATGTGGGTCAATCTTCTACTCCGGTAGTAGATCATAATGAAGGTTATGTTGAAATGGTGAACGATCACGTGATACATGATGGCATGACATGGGAAGAAGAAACCCCTAATCCTTCTGCCCAAGGATTTTATGACATGTTACAAGCTGCTGACGAGCCACTATGGGACGGGTGTCCAAATTACTCGAAATTAGGAGCTGCAACGAGATTGTTGAATTGGAAGGCAGAATGTAATGTACCCGAGACGACTTATAACCGCAATGTTGCTATAATTAAAGAGATGTTACCCGAGGGTGATAAACTACCCGGTAACTTCTATGAGACGAAAAAGAGTTTGAAAAGGCTTGCTCTGCCAAAACAAAAGATCGACGCTTGCAAAAACCATTGCATGTTATTTTATAAGGATGATTCTGAGTTGACCCACTGCCGAGTGTGCAATAAATATCGTTTCAAGACAAGTGTTCGAAGCAAGGTCCCTAACTTAGTGATGACGTACTTGCCGATTGTTCCTAGACTTCAAAGATTGTATATGTCAAAGAAGACGTCTAAAGAGATGACTTGGCACAAGGATCATCAGACAGAACCGGGTGTGATGGTACATCCAAGTGATGGTGCGGCTTGGAAGCATTTCGACATAGTACATCCTGACTTCGCTTCTGAGGTCCGGAATGTGCGTCTTGGCTTATGCACCGAAGGTTTCAACCCGAATAATTCAAATTCGAATCCGTATTCACTTTGGCAGTGTTTCTTACCATCTACTATTTACCTCCTTGGTTGAGTTTGAAAGATTCATACGTGAAACTTGCATTGGTCATTCCAGGTGGAAAGAGCCCCGGTCAGAATTTGGATGTCTTTCTTAGGCCGCTAATAGATGATCTCAAGATGTTGTATACAGTGGGCGCTCTTACGTATGATGCTTATCGTAAAAATAATTTTGAGATGAGGGTTATACTTCTATGGACCGTCAGCGACTTCCCTGCCTACGCAATGTTGTCGGGTTGGAGCACGCACGACAAGCTATCCTGCCCGTACTGCATGGGTACAGTCGATTCGTTTCAGTTAAGAAATGGAGGTAAATTTTGTTGGTTTGACTGTCATTGAAGATGGTTACCTAGTGTACACCCCTTCCGACGTGATCGAACAGGGTTTCTGGATGGATCTAGGGTGTTAGCCGGTCCACCACCCGAGTTAACCGGCAAAGAAATATGGGAACATGTCCGTCATCTTCCAATTGTTTACGATGGCTCCCCGTTTCGACGGACCAATAGAAAAATTACCGGTTTCGGAATCACTCATAATTGGGTGAAGAGAAGCATCTTTTGGGAGCTGCCATATTGGAAGACGTTGTTAATCCGACACAACCTGGATGTCATGCACATTGAGAAGAACGTCTTTGAGAATCTCTTTAACACTGTCATGGACACATCAAAGACGAAAGACAATATAAAAGCAAGGAGGGATGTAGAGATGTATTGCAACCGACCGCAGTTGCACATTGCCACATCACCTACATAATAGGTACTCCGACATGATGAGAGATGCACGTGTCTTCGCCAAGGAAAGGTCTTTAGCCATTGATGGTGTCCAGTTCGACGGACAAGACTACAGGATTCTTGCGCCACACCCTCCAGAGTGGATCCGGAGTGAGTTTTGGGTCCAGATGATTGAGCAAGTTTGTTTTGTTTTGAATACTTGTATCTGGTTGTACTAGGATTTATATTGATTTATGTCTTCTTTTTAACAGGTATGGAACACCGACGCGTTCCGGCGTGTAGTTTCGGCCAATACAGCCAATCGGGCCACCGAGTATGAGGGGATGACATCCAGACACTGTACTGGATCTATTAGTATCCCTATGCATCGGGACCGCTTGGTAATTTATTATACACTAGACTAAATGTATATAATTGATGAATATATGTACTATATACA
Organism: Arctium minus; assembly: GCA_954870635.1. Lineage (NCBI taxonomy): Eukaryota > Viridiplantae > Streptophyta > Magnoliopsida > Asterales > Asteraceae > Arctium > Arctium minus. The sequence continues at coordinate 22,024,160 of OX941081.1, read as the reverse complement.
TGATTTTATTACCTACTAACAATTTAAGTTGTGTATTGTAGAGAGATGCATGGGGCCGTGAGCCTACCAGTGACGAGGTTTGGGAGGCTACACACTGCACCAACAGGAAGCTTGTTCCGGGTGCGACTGGTCCGAGCACGGATCCTCCGATCTACGTTTATCCAAAGGCGGCTCATATGATGGTAAATTCAATTATGCATGACTAGATATTTGTTTGTTTTATAAGATAGATAGAAATTATAGCAAACTTAGTTTGGGCTGCCAATTGTTGGGCAGACGATAAGATTGTTTTGATAAAAGCAGGTCATGGATATATGTTCAAATCACAGTTGAAATGCTGCCGAATTTTCTATAGGTTAGTTGACTTGACAATGTCTAATTTGGTAAACTGTAGGATGCCTACCATCGGAATAGGGAGGAGGAGTACCCAGACTTACCTCCCGGCACTGTACCTCCCAATGACGCCGAGTTGTGGGAGCGTAGTGTCGGATGACGGCGTAAGGGCCGTCTTTTTGGATGGGGGACCAGTCAGGATCCCTATTATGCTATGACCGGTGATGCAGGTGCCAGTTCGAGCAGGAGCACGCGCGGCCGTCGCGATGAGGAGGTATGCTTGTCAAATGCTGTTTAACATTGTTAATCATATGTTTGTTAAATGTTGTCTGACATTGTTCTATATATGTTTGTCAAATGTTGAATTTCAGTTGGAGGAGCTGAGGCAGAGGTTAGAGAGAGAGGAAACAGAGAGGATCCAGTTGCAGGAGCGACTACAGAGAGAAGAAGCAGAGAGGATCGGGATTCTGGAGCGAATGGATAGAGATGAAGTAGAGAAGAGACATATGCGGGAACGAATGGCTCAGTTTGACGTGTTCATGATCAAGTTTAACAGTCAACACCCCTTTCCCCCTCCGTAGGATTATGTTTATGTATTTATAGATATTTTGTACACTTTAAGAATTAGTAATATTTAAAAATTAGCAGGTTTTGTATGGGATAAAAAACTGGAAAATTTTAATTTTTAATTATTTTTTAAAAAAAAAAAATTTAAATTACCGACGGATTATCCGTCGGTAATCCGTCGGAAAGTATTTTTTAATTTAATTTTTATTTAATAAATATCCGTCGGAAATCCGTCGCTAAATTCGTCGGAAAGAATCCGTCGGAAATAATCCGTCGGTAATCCGTCGCTAAAGGAAGACCGTCGGTGATCCGTCGGAAATAACCTCGCCGTCGGTAACCGTCGGAGATCCGTCGGAAAACATATCCGTCGGTGATCCGTCGGTAATTTGAACGCCGACCACCTCTTTACCGACGGCTATGTACCGACGGATCACCGATGAATTTCCATTTTACCGACGGATTCATCCGTCGGTGATAAGCCTCTGTTTTGTAGTGTGTGTGACCCCTGGATGCCGTTAAATAGCTGGGAAAACAAATACAACGAGTGACGAAATCATAGATGGCTAAGAGGTGTAATTGGTTTTCAATTTTTGTAGTGAATAAAAATGTGTAAATTTCTTACCAAATTATAAATTATATAAAAAGTTGTTTCTTTGAAAAAAAATATATAATCAACTTAAAAATTTCTGTCTCTTTTTATTAAATTTCTGATTTCGTGCACGAATACAAAAAAGTTCTAATACTTAAAAGCTTATGTATCACATCCACGTTGGTTTGGTAATTAAGACAAATAAATACGCAAATAGTTCATTAATTCAGTTGCTTCATTTTTAAATTTTGAGAGTAAACAATAAGCATGATATTAAATAGCTATATTCATATATTTATTTATAGGGTTGAGTTTCGGTGAGAAGTTGAGGTTAATGTGAGAAGTGTGAAAAGTGATTATCAACCGTTGGATGAGAACTGAATGCACATTAGCATGAGATGTATCGAGATAAGATGTACCAATATGCACCAGATCAATTATCTTCTAAGCCGCAATTAATAGGAGGACATTTAATTATAAGTGATCAACGGTTCAGATCCACTTCTTACGCTTCTTATATTAACCTCAACTTCTCACACGATCTTTCACCTTAACATTATAATTACATTAATTTATTTAAGTGGCTAAAAGCTATTTTTGTAAACATATTTTCAAAATTCACAAAAATTATAGGTAACTAAATATACATTTTTTTAAATATAAATATTTTCGTTCACATTTAAAAAACATATTTCCTAATTAACAGTTAAGTGAAAATTACTTTCTTTTAAATTTAAATTTAAATTTATTTTTATATTTAATTATTTTATGTGTATAAGCCAAAAGCAAATTGAACCCATTACCATTTGCTTTTCTTTTCTTTATTTGGAATTAATTAATAATTTTCAATGCATTTTTCTTTTACATAAAGCATAATAATTATGGAAATTATGAGATTGGATTTGTGTTGATGGTGTAAAACTTAAGCCATTCATATAATTTAATACTTGTGAAAATGTCATGAGGGTTGGTCATAAGGTTTTTCATGTTATGAAAGGAAATATTAGAGAATACCTCATTTTATATGAAAAGAAATGAAATATATTGTTTTTTTTTAAGTAATCAAGGTAAGTAGTTTATTTTCATGTTCATTTTTGTTATCATTTGAGTGATAATATGTTTTTGGTAATGCGTATCATATAATTATATAGCATCATAATGTAACATCAAGCTAAGTTGAACTTTAAAGATTTGCATACCGTGATGCAACCCTATATGGTGTTCAATTTATCTTAAACCTTGGAAAAACTTAGACTATAGTTATATGATATTTTTAAATGGTCTAAATATCTCTAAGTAGCGAGGGTTGTGCAATCTAAACAACCTAATATAGCCTCAAGTAACAAAAATAACTATATGCAACAACAATATTGGATCTATGAGACTCAACATTGAATTAAAAAAAACAATGGTAGAAAGTCATATTATGACTATAGAGAATCACAAGAGAATAATTGAAACTGGCTGCTAATATGGATGATTTCGTATAGGGTTTGAGTTTAGAAATATCACACATAACATACTTGTGGTTTCGAATAGAAACTATCTAATAATATGAATTATTTTCATATAACATGACTTCATCAATTCCCTGCAAAGACATGTTTGACGAAATCATATATAGAGTATAATTAATAAATTTTCTAAAATTATCATACGTGTTTCTCAAAACAAAAACGCATACAAAGTACTAATTGTTGAATGCGGTTAATTTGATGTAGTTTTTCATTTTATTTGAGATAAATACATGTTGACATGAAAAAAAGATAAAAGAAAACTAATTTTAAGATAACTGAAAATAAGAAAAATAAGAAATCAACAAAGAAAACAACAAAATTGAAATGAGATAAAAAATAATCAAAGACTTCAATAGTCGATTGGTAAGGGTGTGTTCTAGCATGTCTGTGCTTTCGAGTTTGAATCCTGGTATCCCATTTTTGTTTTATTTTTAGTAGTAATAGCACCATTTGTCTTTGGCGTGTAGCTCAGTTGGTAAATGGGGCGATTTCACCTAAATACATAACAGGTCTTGGGTTCGATCCCATCCCCTAACCTCAGCCGCTGAGTGAGCCAACAATATGTCCCCTCATATTGTGTCCTTAGGGTGCGTTTGGTTTGCAGACTGAGTGGGATGGGACGGGACCGAAACTTACTGTCCCACGTTTGGCGTGACATGGGACAGAACAAAAATTCATTGTCCACCGTTTGGTGCGACATGGGACAGGGACAAGGACTGGACAGAGTGGGACAAAATGGGACAAAAAATGGTATTTTCTTGTTCCACCAAAATAGGTGGAACAACATGGGACAAAAGTGAGACAGAAACTAAAAATCACTAATCTAACGTCATTTGATATATAATCCTAATATGGTATTAGTCTTAAGGCTCACCACTACCAATCACCGCCACTATCACCATCGACGGCCACCAGTAGCCACCGCCAACCACCGTTAACCACCTCTATCTATTTCTCCACCATAACAACCTCCTCCTCCACCTCCACAACCATCGGCCATCGTCACCTCCGCTACCATCATTGACCACCTCCACTAACACCGATCACCACCACCTATAGCCGTCACCACCATCGACGGCCACCGGTAGCCACCACAAACCATCGTCGACCACTTCCACCTCTTCCCCCACTACTACAAAAACTTCCTCCACTATCGCCCATCGCCACCTCTACCGATCACCACCACCCATTGTCGCCGCCACCACCGACGCTCACAGCCAACCACCGTCCCTCGTCGTCAACCACCGTCGGTGACCTCCGCCTCTTCCTCCACTACAATAACCTCTATTACCACTGTCCACCGCCACCACCACTATCATCGTCGACTACCTATACTTCTACGACATCAACCACAAGTACAACAACCTCTTGCACCACCACTATCCACTATCTTTCACGTTCTTCACAACTACCGTCTTTCACCGACCACCCATCGCCTTATCTTTACGTGTCGCTTCAACTATGCATCGGCCAATTCATTAAGATCTTCCAAATTGAACCAAAATATTATATTTTCTTTATATAAATCGGATTTTTTCGAACTACTATCAATTATTTCAGATTCTTCATTCAAATTTTCTACCATTGTTTTTGTAAGTATTTATATGTATAAAAATTGTGTAAAAAAATAAAAAAGTCTTTTAATTAAATTATTTAAAGATATACTTTATTTGTGTTATTTATAATTATTATATGACATACAAAATCATCAAACAACTTTTAGGGAAACTTGTCCAGTTCTGTCCTAGCCGTACCAAACACAAGAGAGACAATTGTCTTGTCCAGTTCTGTCCTGTCCAGTCCAGTCCTAGCCTCTTGTCCTGTCCTGTCCAGTTCTGTCCTGTCCAGTCCCGTCCAATCATGTCTGCATACCAAACTCTACCTTAGAGACATATTCCGTGTGGGCCGATTAGGGTTGCTGATAATCAACTTTTTACCCAAATAACACCATTATCCACAAGGCCTAAGTTGATGCCCTGGATTGTCCACCTTCTACAAAGGTAGACTTTTTCCAGGTTAGGTAGAGAGAGCGATATCAATCTTTAATCGCTTGTTTACCTTATATATCATATTAAATTGTTTAAAAATAAATTTTGAAATGTTTTAAATAAATGCATCAAATATTTTTGTAATCAAGATTTCGGTCGATACTTACTTTTAAACACACACATATACATAGAGAGAGACTCGTGAGACCATAAAATAACATTGAAGCTTCACAACAAAACGTTGTGAATGTACAAAAAAAAAAAACTGAACCTTCACAATGTTTTTGCTGCGAAGATTTAGTGTGTTTTTATGTTTTCATGGATGGTTTCACAACTTGGTCTCACGAGAACTCAACCATATATATATATATGTGTGTGTGTGTGTGTGTATGTGTGTAGGGTTTGGTTCACATGAGACCAACCTATTTTCGTGAGACCACAAAATAACACTGAAACTTCATATCAAAACATTGTGAAAGTACAAAAAATACCGAACCTTCACAGTAAAAACACTGTGAAGGTTTACTTTCACAGTGTTTTGTTGTAAAGGTTTAGTGTTATTTATGTTGTCTCACAAAAACAATATAGTCTCATACAGTGGCGGATGCATGAATTTTTGTGACTGGGGTTGGATTCTAAGGAACACATGCGTGGAGCTTAGAGAGAGATTTCAATTTTTTTTTAACTATATAATATTTATATACAACAAATGCAACAAATAAACTCACACACCCTCCTCACCTTAAGTGAGGTTTGAACCCCTAACCTCCTATTAGGAGGTTTAATTCATGGAAATTACAAATTAGAAGGTTAAATTTAAATAAAATTGCTTCTTTTTAGAGGTTGAATCAGGTCAAGAGACCCCACTCCCTTGGCTGTGGCTCTGCCACTGGTCTCACATAATCCAAAACCTATGTATGTATGTATATGCCTGTGAGTATATGATCATGCATACAATAAGATTTTTTTTAATTAATAAACTTTCTAATATACCAATTATTTCCAAGGTCGACTTCGAAGAGTTAAAAAAATCACAGAATTCAATAAGATTTGAAGGAAAAAATGTGCATTCTTGGAAGGCTGCTATAAAAATTTATGGTTCCTTTAATATCACAACTTCCTTTTATTTAAATTATAAATATAACTAAGACAACTAAGGGGCCGTTACTAAACGCTTGCCTGGTAAGTAATTACTAGGTCATTTTCCTCATTGGGGCTAAGGTGTAAATAAGGGTCTAAAGGGGATAAAACCCTCAATCCACCCTCATTTTTCAGCTCCTACTATTTTGAGAAGAAGAAGAGAGACTTGGGGAGAAATATCGAGTTTTTGAGGGTTCTGAAGAAGGAAGCTGAAATTTGGTGGATTGTTCATTATAATCTTCAAGGTAATCCTCAACTCTTATCTTTTATGCTACCTTGGTGGGTATTCTAGTATTTGATTTGAGGGTTTCCATGTCTTTGAGTGTTATTGGATTGAAACCCTTTGGGGTTAATGATTAGATTAAGTATTGTAGGTTTCTAATTGTGTATTTGAGCAAAAGCCACCATTGTTCGTGATTTCTTTAAGGGTTTTCATTTTAAAGCTTTGGTAGATGAAACCTTCATCAATGTATGTATTTTGATGGATTAAATGATGTTTTGATGTTGGGTTTATGGTTAAAATTGTTGAGGGTGTTAATTCCCTCAATGTTGGGGTTAAAATCGATTTGGGAAGTATTGGGAAGAAGGATTTTTGAGAAATTCTTCGAGCAGGTCGGAGGACCTGATGCCAACGACTTGAACGGGTTATGGCAAGACCTAAAGCCAGGGGCCAAGCCGTGCAAGTGCCTGTTTGGTCACTTTCTCGTTTTTGCTTCGTGGCTAGGTTTGAGGCAGCGGTTAGGGGTTTGTCTTAGGGGTTGTTAAGAATGTTTTTCGGGAGTATTTAGGTGGTTTAAACCTAATTGTATGTTGTGGAAATTTAGGTGTCCAGTTGGGAAATCGTAGCTTCGGGTGTGAAGTTTGAACGTGGACGACATATAAGTTTCTCTTACCTACCCTAATTTACAAGCGAGCTTTGACTATGAATGATGGTAATTGAAATGATCATTTTATAATTTCGTATATCATGTGTTGGTTATGAATTAACATCCAAAGTGTGTTTTCATTGGGGTGGGGCATGTGATGGCTTGATATAGGGGGTGTGGCCATCTGGAATGCATGAATTTGTTTCATGTGATTCGTCTGAGGGCAGGTGTAAGCCCGCAAACGTTGTCACAGATGTGCATGACTTTAAACATGTTCCATCTACATGTGTTTGTGTGTGGATGAAAGTTTTAAAAGTATGATTATTTATAAATGTTGTTATAACTCATTTTGAATTATACTTGCGATGTGATGTTGTTATTGAGGGAACTCACTAGACCTCCGGTCTAACCCTTGCTTTTATAAAACTGAAAACCATTTTCAGGTAAGAGTGTAGTTGGGAGTTCGTCCAAAGGGAAAGGGAAGAGGTGATGTCGTGGAAGAGGCATAGTTTAGCGGAGGCTTGTAGTCACCATTAGATTTTCTTTAAAATCTCAGTTATGGGTGTGTTTATCCGTTGTGTACCTTGAGTAGAGATTGATGTAATTTGGTATACTTCGGGACCATTTTGGCTCTAATGTCTTGTTTATGAAATTGTTGGTTTTAGGTTGTTACAAATGGTATCAGAGCCGTAGTTTAAGAGATTTAGGTGACCGGATGGGCCTAAACTTAAACTGTAAGATATGGAATCACAACTGAGATATTTGAAGCCATTAGGATAGAACTTGATTATTGAGAATCATGACAATAGTAGTGAGGATCCTCATGTAAGGTAAATTCAAAATCGCATCTGGCTAATGTCATTATGAATTTACAGGTGCATGGGTGTGTTTGATTACTATTGTTGAGACGATCGATGCGTGTGGTAGTACTTATTAGGTTCTAAACTTGCAAGTATTAGCCAGGGTTTTGGCGTGTTGTGTGAGGTTGTTTATGGTGTGATTGTTAATGTCTTAGGGAAGGGGTTCACCCAAAATGCTAGTGATTCCACTAGAGGTAGAAATTCAGAAACGAAGTATAATTGGTAAACTGTATGCTCCTAAATTTTAGTGAGTCTCCATTTCTGGAGTTTGATGTATCGATTATATATCATAAGGGGGGAGAGGATTACGTTGGGATCTTGAGAGCTTTAACTTAAGATCGAATAAACTCAAGACCGAATAAGAGCAGTGAGCCCTTTGATGCTTCAGTCAAGCGGTAGGGTGGCAAGGATGTTTGAAGTAAGGTATCAATGTTGATTTGGAGTATGGAATAAGGATAGGAGGAAAAGTGAATGATCGTTTATTGGCATATTCAAGTCAAGGTTTGAAATAGTATAATTTGCTAATCAATGAACAAGATGGTAACTGTGTAGTGTGTACAAGCAAATATGTTGTAAATCACATGTATCATTGGTTGTTGCAAGGGTGAGAAACCGACCGTTGGTCAAAAGCAGTATGCCAGTGAGGGATTGATGTAAATGCAAAGCGTATGACCTTGATAGAGTGAATAGCCTCCAACTGTAAAACGAGTGTAGTGTACGATGTTATCTTAACGAGCTGTATGAGTCACTTCATATTAAAAGTTTATATGTGCATGTTGAGTTTCTTGCTTTGGAAATAAGTCAACGCACACAAGCGTGTAGTCTATGTGTTGGGGAAATTTCAAACTTATTTATTTTGCATAATGAAAATTTTGAACTTAGAAATTGGTGAATTGTTTCATCTCTTTCATGTTGAGTCAAACCATCATTGTGGAAATCATGAAAACATTTGATTGTATAGTTTCTATAATTGAAACTGGTATGGACATGTTGTTGTCATACCAGCGAGTGTGAGAGCCGATGGACTCACTCAGTGTAAATGATTTATCCCGGAATTTTTATAATCTCATGAGGAAAGTTTCATTTAAATACATTTTCATTTGTATCAACATTGATTTGGTTGGACAAGGTTGTGTTTTATCATGGGGTTGCAGGTGACGACCCTCGAGATCGTTGTGCATGACTATATAATTATAATAGTGTGGTGTCATGCATACTCGAGTCTATTTCATGGTATCTTATTCATTCAAAGTTTCAATGTGTAAAATTATTTCAATCATTGTGTCCACACACATGAAGGCTATGAACTCAGTATGCCACGAAGAATATTGCAATTAAGGGTAAGGAAATGTTTCGAGATCTGAAAATTTGGTGGTTGAGCTTTTATGTTCGACTTATGACCTTGGTATTTTGGTAAAATGAGTATCTTTGTTTGTCGATAAGATTGTTGAAGTATCGTCACTTTGACTGTTGATATTGAAGTCAGCGACCGTTTAAAGTGTCCGGTGTTGAGATCGTCGTCAGCAACTGAAATTGAGAAGTAACTCCAGTATAGTTATTTTGCCGAGGTTATTTAAGGATGTAAGGGGTCGCTCAGAGAAAGATGTATACTTGGAATTATGATTAACCACCTTGTGTGGGTGTTGAAAGCGGAAGATCGCTTGTTTCTATGAGTAATTTCCTATGAGGTTTTGATGATCTGAATAGGAATGAAGTATTTGGCACAACTGAAGTGGGTGCACATCAATTATTTTAGTTTGTAAGAGAGGGTGCCTCATCTTTTTGGACTACCTAAACTTGTTTCTTGTAGATCGCGAGGAACTGAGACAAGGATCTAGAACTTATTTAAGTAAATTAGGTGATTATGATTTTATGGTTCACCTAATTCGAGAAGACTAAGTTGTGATATGAATTTATTTCATCTATACTAGTGTTATGGTTGGTGTGAAGAAGACGGTGTCTATTGTATAGGTAGAAGGATCGTGAAGATTTTGATTGTAGTATGATATTGTGATGTGGTAGTTGTGTGTATAAGTTAGTGGCATTTTTATGCCAAAGTAGACGTGTAAATCATTGAAGCGAAAATGTGTTGTCGTTATGTTAAATGGAGGAATTGTTGTAACACCCTAAAAATTTAGAGTAATTTAAAAAAAAATTGCAATATGACGTCTATAATTTGAGGAGCCATAAACCTGGAAATGGACACAACACCCCTAAAGATAATGGGTAATTTTAAACTCATTCTCAATAAATGGCAAAGTTAAATAGACGGAGATCACCCAAGAGATGGGGAAGAATAGTTAATGCGTTTACAACAAATATAATTGGAAACCATAAATGACAACTAGCTAATCTAAAACGGAATCATCTAGATTAGTCCATTGTCACCAAATATCCCAAAAGTCATATATTCCTTTCTGTACGCCAATCCCTCAAAATGTTTACTTCCAAAAAGTCCCCGCCATTCGCTCAACCCATGAAGCTCAATCTTTACGAGCGCCACCACAAATGGAACCTGTAAATATGTGCCATTCAAGAAAACAAGTGTTAGGCTTAAGCCTAGTGAGAACAAACATATAAATTAACATAAGGAAGCAATTGATATTAGTACGTGATATTAACAATGATTCATTTATGGATTTGACCTTGTTCGCCCTTCGGAGGGGGTAAGGTATCAAAATCAAACGGGGGAGACCCGGGTTTACCATTGGGGTGACGGAACACAAAAGTAGGTCCTGCATCAATGTTATGAAGCTTCTATTATAGCACCAAAGGTTATCGAGTTCAACTATCCACGGTCTATAGTCCGAGCTCCCAACAGGTCTAAGAAGGTCTCACTCGCTAGAAAGTAAATACTAGGGGTACAAGGTTATCATATTCAACCACCCACGGTCTATAGCACGAGCTCCCAAGTAATAGTCCCACATCTAGCCAAGTAAAATACCACCATGTAAACACATAAAACCACTAGTGCCTATGGACCCATTACACTTTAGTTACTCAAATAGTCACTACATCGTGACCACTAAAACATGCTTCAACATAGAGTAGGTATGTGCATAAATAACTTATCTAAAAGATGACACTTGTAAAACATATGTTAAAACATAGGGTTTCAACCCTTATCATATTTGTCCATCTAAAAACCTTCACATGTATAAATATACCATTATTTGTACATGAGAAATAGATCATTGGGTTCCAACATGCATTTTGTCCCAAAAATTTCAAAACCCTAGTTTTGACCTAATTTTTCCAAAATCCACCAAATGATGAGAGAATGCAATATAATCTATAAAATGTGTATTCTTATGACATATTAACATGTATGTAACACCCTCAAATTTGGTAAGAGCAACTAATTTAAAATTTTGATATTACATCAACTAAAAGATAAATCTTCAAAATAAAACTTTCTATTTAACCTCAACAGATATAAACTCCAGTCTTATACAAGGACTAGACCAAAGTCGGTGTTACTTAATACCAACTATAAGTTGCTCTTCTCGAAACAAGTGCGGAAGACTTCACTAAGATATCCACCTCTTGAGAACACGACTAGCACTCCTCTCTACACAGTGTCACTAGAGCTATTCCCAACCTGAACCTGTTGCACATGCCGGCAAATAAAAAGGTTAGACTAACGCCTAGCGAGTTAAAGAGCTTTCCACATGAGTAAAGATATCTTTGAAAAGAGGTAATGCAGTTTAAATCATAATCTTTCAAATGATATACTTTGAATATGAAAACGACTCGTTTTCCAATAACGTGCACTTTGGGCAAAACATCAATATAAACGTTTTTAAATCCAAACTTCTTCAGGGACAAGATCCCAATATAAAACGTTCTTTCGTAAATAAATTCCAACCCAAAACTCATTCAAAAGTGAATAGAAATCAAACTCTCTGTTTATGAAAATCCGGTTAAAACTTTATATCCCGAAACACCCAAAACACAGGTGGGGCATAATACTCAACCCATAACTCAAGAATAAAATCCACTTATATAAAACGTCACCGAAAACTTGGATAATAAAACTCAATACCCAAAAACAACACCTTTCGGTGACGGGGGATACCCGAATTCCATCGAAAGTGGTGGGTACACAAAGTTAAGCCACTTATCAATGTTCTCGAGCTTCACATAGAGCCATGGATCCCCGTATACGGCTCCCAACCGAGCTACCACCGCAAGATACCCAAATGACCCTAGTGTCTACTCGACCTCTAATGAGTGTCACTACCAAAGCCACAAGTCCCCGTATCCGGCTCACATTGGACACCACCACAAGACTTAGCTCCGTATACGGCTCTGCAGACCACCACCGCAAGCTTACATAAAAAAAGCATGACTTGGGGACCACTCACTAGACTTCAAACGCGGACACTAAATTCCACGATGAGTAACCAGACTGGATTACAAACGGGCATCGAGTTCAACCACCCACGATATCTACCTCGAGCCCTCAGTAAAGGTTACGCGGTCGTCGAGTTCAACCACCCATGATATATACCTCGAGTTCTCCCTCTAGCCATAATAATATCCAGTCCCAAAACGGGGATAAAGTCCCCACTAAACTAACTGACTGACTCATATGCCTATAGATCCAATGCATTACAGTCTAAAATGTTACATGACTCAAAAGAATGAACTAACACATTCAAAACATGTAACTCTCAAATAAGATGCAACTAAGTACACCATACATCCAAGGATCCTTAACGAGCTACCAAAACTGAACAAATGTTCCAAAGACTCATTTGAGTGTAAACCAAGTCCCAAAAGGCATAATGAACGTTTGGCTAAAATACAAGAGCCAATATGGTTACATAAACCAAATTATATCTTTCCCCAAAATCTTGTTTCTCAAAATCACCATTGGCCTTCAGCCCAAAGCCCAAAAGATTTTCCATTTCTGAAAAGTTCCCCAAAGTCGGGAATGACCCAAAACCAAAGGACTCACACCTTCGTACTTTTCAAAATATCTCCTTTCATGAATGATGCATAAAAGCCGGCAAACACGTAAATGTGCATTTTTGACCAAACACCTATTTATGCAATAAATCACCAAAACATGTTCCTTTGTGACACATTTATCAAAATATCCCAAAAATCCCAAATGTGGTGTTTTACAAGGTTTAATAAGCTAAACACTTTAAATAATCAAAAGTTACCAAATAACCCAACAATTGATAATTTCATGTAAAACACATAAATGCTTTAAAATAAACATTTTGGCATGTACAACGTTTTCACAAATCAAGTTGAACTCACCTTGCTAGATTTAGGCTAAATCTAGATTTTACCCCACTTAGAGTTTCCTTGAAGAAACTCGAATCCACAAGCACGATTCTTCCAAACCTAGATCCACATATTTCCAACCATAAATAATCATATTCAACCCTTTAGAAATTCTCCCCAAGTATTTACATGAACATTTCATCTTATACCAAAACCCTAATTTTTCATACTTGAAGAAGGAGAAGATTACCTCAACCAATAGCTTGAATCCACCAACCTAAACACTTGTAGATCACCAAAATGAACCATCAGCTTCCAATCTTCAAACGATGAAAAGTGTTAGATGAAACCCCCAAGAACTTGGTGAGGAAGATGAAGATGAAGGTTTTGTGGTACATGATCCCAACTAGCTAGATGATGAAGAATCATGTGGTTTAAGGAGGAAAAACCCTCAAAATGGGTTAGGGTTCGATTTTGGGGTTTGGGGGTCGGTGTGGGAGAGAAAATGGGAGAAGATTTAGGGTTTGGGTTGTGAGGAATGAGGCTTGATGGCTGAAAATCGAGTTTTAGCTCGACAGTGCATTTCGCGGGTTATGTCGCAACCTTAAGTCGCGGCATAAGTCGCCCACTTCCCTTAAGTCGTGCGGTTGACTCTAAGCCGCGACACAAGTCGCGTAGTGCACTGTCCGCTCGGTTTTCCACCCGTTCACTATTTTGGCCGTAACTCCTTCGTTATAGCTCCGATTTTGCTCCAGAAAGAACCGTTGGACTCGTAATCGAATCCTTCATCTATCAAGACTATAAAATCAAGGATTAAAGTCCAAAATCAAATATCTTATTTTTCCTTAATATATCGGTTTCTGTATTAACTTGAAGTGATACCTTTCAAAAATCGGGGTGTTACAATGTATATAGGAAGAGAGTTGTAGAATGACTCATAATACTAGGATTTTGGCTAAAACCCTAGAAACCTTCAAAACCATAAGGAGGAGGGACATAACTTGACCAAGAGCTTTAGCTTCCCTTCTTGAGATGATAAAGAACCCTTGGTGAGAACTTATAGAGAATATTGAGGTCTTGGCTTGAAATTAATGAGGAGGGATGTTAGGTTGGTGAAGAAATCGCCCAAACAGCAGAGAGAAACGAGCTCCCAATTTAATTCTTGTGATAAATGGCTAAAAAGTTGGACCAAGTATTAAATACCTAGCCCTAGCCCGACCGCGACAGTGCCACAAATAGTAACATTGTCACAATCGCGGGTATTGTCGCCCGAAATGTACCGAGACCCTCAAGCCTCTCACGACTATGCCACGGTGACAGTGACATTGTCACAATCGCAGGCAATGTCACCCCAACTGTACCGTGAGGCATCCCAAGCCTGCGACTTTGCCACAGCGACAGTGACACTGTCACAATCGTCGGGCAAGGTCGCCCCCCACATACTCGCGTCTGATTTTTGGCCTGATTTCGTAAGCGAATGTGATTCGATAAAGGGATACGTATTTAGCCTTTAATATTCAATAAAAAGGTTTATCATCAAGGATTAGAGGCCACAAAATTAGAATAATCACATACTGAAATTTGCGGGCGTTACAATTGTGTTGTTAATATAGAATAAGTGCAGGTGTGAATCCTCATTTGGATATTTTTGGTGAGGTGCACAAAAGTGGCAAGTATGCTTGATTGAGGTGTACGGATTTTTGACGGTGTTATACTATTTCTATTTTGAGAAAAAAAGGTTTGAATGGTAATTGGTGGTTACCTAAAAGAAGAATCCATGTTCTTTTAGGTCGCGTTGAATCTTTGGGTGATTTTATCTTATTCCAATTGGGTATTTATGAAAATGCCATATTCAATTAGTCTGTGGTGCTTTGTTGTAGATTTAAAATTTAATTGGTAATGATGAAATATTCCTTGTGTGTAAAGGAATTCTGGTGGATAGGTTAGCTCTGTTTGGAAAACTAATTCGTGTGGTTGGTTTAAAGCTTTCACCTATTAATAAGTCCTTTAGAAGTGTGTGATTTTTGTTTTCAATAAGACATAGTATAAGGTGGTCAGATGTAATGCTTTGAATGAAAGATCGTTGGATTAAAGGTTGTATTTGTTGGTGATTTTAGTGTCACCGGGCATTTAAGTGTAATTGGATATAACACGAATAATAATAGGTTTCAAGCTATGATCTAATACAAGTTCGGTGGTGCGAAGTGCACACTTGTTATAAGACGAGTTTGATCCCGGACACGACGAAATGGCGGGGGTCAAGAAGGTCGCGACCCCTTGCGGGGTCCAAGGGGTAGAGCCCCTGGCAGTGGAAAAACATGATCAGAGACTCTCTGTAGAGGCTCTGATGCCTATTTCTGCAGAGGCTTTGGTGGCTCTCTGCAAAGGCCCTGGTGGGCATCTCTGCAGAGGCTCTGGTGGACATCTCTGGACTAGCGGCTCTAGTGGGCATCTCTGGTCCAGCTATAGGTTCTGGTGCCTATCTCTGGACCAGAGGCTCTGGTGCCTATCTCTGGTTTTGGCTATCTTTGAACCTGCAATTACTGGACATTTAATGCTTGGTTATTTCCAGTCCATAAATTTAGCTAAATTTGTTGTAACCGACCATAATTGCTAATAACTTGCCATCATTTCCATTTCAGTTATTTTCCTATTTTACAAATGAGACTAGTATATATACCATATATACTTATGTTTTAGTCTTACGATTTTAAACAATCTATATATACTCTCTAACAAATTTGCTCTTGTTTTTTTGCCTAAAAACGATTGTGTTCTTGAGTCTTATCCCATATTGGATTTCGTGCAACCCATGCCTATGGTCGAAATACCAATTTGGAAAGTGACATACACGATTCTCAAGAAATTCGGTCATTTGATCGATTTCTTTTCCCTATATTCTCTGACAGGCCATTCATGGTCGTTCGGGGGATTAGTCGATGCGCATATGCTAGCCCGAAAACCCACAATTACCCAAAAAAAAGACTCGCAATCATAAAACACGAGTCACAAATGAAGAAGCCAAGACGGAAGAGGGCAAGTTGAATCACAATGAAACTTTCAGTTTCTATTTTTGAAGTATCCATTTTGGCATCTACAACAAAATAACTCAAAGAAGAAAGCTTAGTATTTTTTTTAAGAAAAAATTGTTATTATAAAGTTACAATAAATTTCCTCTTCTGTTCACAAAGTCATAGTATTATTAATATGGTGCCGTTTATTTTTTAAGAGGTCTGAAGTCTGAAGTCTTATTTTACTTCCGATTAATAAGAGGTGGTATTGAAATCTGAAATCTGAATCAACAAGATTGCATGTTTTTGTAACGTTTGGAGACGTTTTGAGAGAAAGAAGAGCATATGAACTGAGGTGGAGATAAGAGGTTTTAAGAAGTTAGGTCATCACTTCTTATTTCATACGTATTTAAGAGTTAAGAGATTCTAAAAACTGGAAAAAAAACACAGAGTCTAAATGTAAAAAGGTCTGAACGATTCAGACTTAAGAGCCATTAAGAGATTTTTTTTAAAAACAAACAACCCCTATGTTTTCTTAATTTGCTTCAAATACATAATAGTTCTATTAGTTGCACCATAGAGATCATGCTTTCTCCAAAATCAAGCTTTTGAAAGTATATTTCCTTAAAATAGGAACCGAAACAAATTACGCTCCACTCTGATGTAATTTGCGCAACATAAAAACCTTAAAGTGCTAAATTAGAAAACCTAACAACCAAACTGAGAAGTAATGTTGCATGAACACTTTTACTTTTAATTTTTAAACTTTTATTGTTTCAATTCAATCACATTTTATCAGTTTATCATCCTAATTCAGTTCCACTTATTTGTAATTACTAAATTAACAACCCAAATATGAATTATAATATAACTGTAAGTGGTTTGGTCGGTTAAAATGGCAAATGAAAATGTCCAAATCCCGCAGTTATGTTATTTTTCAAATTAAACCCCACTACCAAACTGCTATGAGCGGTATAATTTGATTTGGTTCAACTCTTTCTTTGTCCGGGGGTTTTCACACCTCTAATTTCCTTTGATCATAATTTAATGAAATCAAGGAAGTCATAAAAATTCAACACCGATCATTTTCCATATTGTTGAAGTAAAAAGTAAAAAAAACATGTTTTTTACACACTAAATAAAAATACATAAAATACCATCTCCTTTTTCTTTGCGAAAAACATGGTGATAACAATTGTCTTTTCGGTGATGCGTTTAATCACATGTGATGAATGAAGAAGATGCTTGTCCCTTTTCGGTGGTACGTTTAGTCAAGATGACGAATGAAGTAGATGTTTGTCTTTGTTGCTCCTTTCATGTTCGCTTGCTTATTGATAGTCAACATTCGTCCCTTCATTTCAAAGTTAATTTATCATTTCCCTATCAAACCTTTAAGTAAACTTTGATTTTTTAACACCCTTTGAAGCTATAACTCTATCTAAAAATGGATGTCTTACCATCCCATTTCAAATAGTCTCTCTTATGACTTATTTCACTTACAAGATAAAACAAAATTTATTCTACTTGATGGATAGAATGAAGTTATAAATAGTTGTATAGTTTTTATTTAGGTAAATGTATGTAATAATTTTGTTTTTAAGCTCTTCTTTTATAAATACAAAACTTTCTTTATGCTTCAAATCAAAATTTATTTTGTTGTCAAACTGTCGGTTAATAATCATCACAAGATATCTATAATATTGAGTTTAGTGATTAGTTTCCTTCCTTTTGTTTCTATCAAAAGATAATTTACGTATTTGATCAATAATCAAATGTATTAAACTATTACATTGTGTTTCCTCTAGGCCTTCGATTTGAGATGAGCAAGATCCTACCCTACGATTTGTGTTTCCTCTCCCAATTTCAAATCCTTCATGAAATCAAAATCTTTAAAAAACATTCCATGAAACCAAATGGGACAAATACCAACCACAAAACCATGGACCAAACCTAAGTTTTTTTTGGGCAAAAAAAAAACTTATATTATATATAAGTTGTTGACATTTTATTTTGTACAAATGCAACTTGGGTATAAGCCAACTTCATTTTAACCAAACCTAAGTTTTTGGTTATTAGATTGGGTTTTGATTTAAAAAAGTTTCAAGAATATAATTGTGTTTGGTTTATGATTTATAACTGAATGATTGTTTATATCCTAGAATCTAATACTAGTTATATAATCCCAACATTATTTATACTATATTATAAAATATTTATAAAAAACTCTTAAAAACAATTATTAAAGCTTAATGTACCGCTATTTAATACTAATTACTTAAAATCTCTTAAAAACAACCATTAAAGTTTTATGTACTACATTTAATACTATTTATTAATTTTCAATCCTTATCTCTAATCACTTTAACTCCCCCAAAATCACTTCCACTTCAACTCCCCTAAAATCACTCGCTGCATAATTAAATACAAGATAAAAATCAAATTTTAAATATAAAAAAATCTAAAATATGATTAAGAAAATCTAACAGAATATTTAATTTTTATTTTATAAAAAAACATTATATTATTAAACCTAAAATAAATTACATTATTATTAAACTATCGAAGTAACTCTTAAAAACAAGTTTCTATGCATTAATGTAATGTTTATTGATACACATTAGTTAAAATTCATGATTACAAATCATGATGCATGAGTAATGTTAGGAGTAGTCAATTACTTGAACTTGAACAAGTCTTGTATATATATGGATAGAAATTACAATGAAAATATAAATTCTTATGTCTAAAATCTACGTATTAACATAAAACAACATACAATCAATCAAAATTCAATCAATAACCCTTACTTGATTTGTAGATTCTCGTAGGATGTAGGAATCGATTGAGCACGAACGCAGTGTCCTAAGACAGAAATTTTGCCGGTATAGTGTCCGTCTAGAGGATACAATAATCGTATTCAAGTAGAACTTGAATCTAGCGAATCAATTATGTTTGATGATGGAAAAATAGAAGAGAAACCCAGGAAAACGAGAGGAATTCGTCTGAAATTCGTGTGTAACACCCCGATTTCGAAAATGTATCATTTCAAGTTAATGCAGAAATCGGAAATTATAAGGGAAAAATAAGATATAGGATTTTGGACTTAAATCCTATATTTTATAGTCTTTATGGATGAAGGATTCAATTACGAGTCCAACGGTTCTTTCCGGAGCAAAATCGGAGCTATAACGAAGAAGTTACGGCCAAAACAGTGAACGAGAAGAATACCAGGTAAACAGTGCATTTCGCGACTTAGGAACTATGCCGCGACTTAGGGAAGCGGGCAACTTATGCCGCGACTTAAGGTCGTGTGGTAAGTCGCGAAATCCCCTGGTCGAGCATAAAATCCGATTTTCAGCCCTAGAACTTCATTTCTTCATAACTTTTGCATCACAACTCCGTTTTTGGTGATTCAAGTTGCCATGGTTTCGTTTTTGAGAGCTCTTCAAGGATATAACAAGATATTTGGAGTCTATTTGAAGATCCAAGGGTATTTTGTGGTTGTAAGTTCCTTATCTCTCTCAATGTTAAGCTAGGGTTTGATGGTTTCACCCTTTTTCCTTTCATCCTTCATCTTGGGTTTGATTTTGATGATTTGTGTGGTGCAGGTGATCTTATAGATGTGTTGGATCTTATATCTAGGGAGGTTTCTTGGTGGTTCAAGCCTACATCAATGGTGATTCAAGTTTTGGGGGTAAAACCTAGATTTAGCCTAAATCTAGCAAGGTGAGTTCAAGTTGCTTTACGAAAACTATGTACATGCCAAAATGGGTATTTTGAAGTAAAAATATATTTTACTTGGTAATTGTCAAAGTGTGGGTATTTTGATAAGTTTTCATATTCGATAAACTTGGGTTATTTTAATCTCGTGAAATGCTCATATTCAGATTTTGAATATTTCAACAAGTAACTAGCATGACTTATGTATTCTTGGTGATCTTGTACAAATAAAGTCTATTTTATGATTTATGCATCTTCGGTGATTTTTGTACAAATGAAGTCTAACTCATTATGTTCGGTATTTTGATGTATTTGAGTTCATAAACCGTTTGGGAAAATCCTTGGTTCCAATACGTGACGAGTTTTGGGTTAATCACATATTTGGGTCATGTGTACGCATAAACGTCGTTTAAAGGCACTTCATTATATGGGGGTCCATTGTTTATTGGTCAAATGGATTTTGAGCATTTTAGCTCGGCGTTGACTTAAAAGAGTCTTGAGGACATTTGTCTTGTTTTAATGGCTCAATGTAGAGTTCAATCTATGATTTACATACTAATGCATTTTATTTCATATTTATGATAATTACATGCTCGAGTGCGTTGGTCATTCATGTGTAGTCACATAATGTTTAGACTGTGTTGCATTGGATCCATAGGCACGTAAGTCAGTCTTATTTGATGGTCAAGTGGGTGGTACGGGGTTGGACTCTGGGACTCATGTATTATGACCTTGTCCTTTCAAGTGTACACTAGGAGGGTTGAGTCCGGTTGTGCTATTGTGACAATGGGTAGATCATGATGGGCGTTTGGGGCCTCCGCCACGTCGAGGCAATGCCATGGTTGTATCCCCCTGCCGAGCCTTTGGTGATATTATTGATAATATTCGCTAAGGTCAGCTGTCTCTTTTGGTGTAGCTTGAAAGGAGTCGTAGGGACACTTAGGCTTGTGCGTCGTGAAGTGTCATACGATTAACGTTGTATGAGTGGCATAATTTTGTGTTCCTCCACTCTCAACGGATGCGGGTATCCCCCGCTGTCGGCCCGTAGTATTTTGGATATTTAATTGTCCTTACTTAAATGTTTAGATTTCATTCCATTTTATGGTCGCGTGAGTATTAAGTTTCAGTTCCATACTTTCGATGACGTATCATACCTATATGGTTTGTTTTACTTTATTTATGGGTCGAGTATTATACCCCGCCCGGATTTTGGGTGTTTTGGGATATGAAGTGTCATTCACGTTTTTACAAATTAGGTGTCGATTTATAATCCCGTTTTGGGTGAGTTATGGGCTGCATCGTTTTATAAAAAAATGTTTGCTTTGGAGCTTTGTCTTTAAAGATGCATATTTTTGGAAAATGAGTCGTTCTCATATGTAAGGCATATCAAATTGAAAGATTATAATTTTAACCGCATTCATTCTTTTAAACAATTAATTTATATATGTTGAAAACTCTTGAGCTCATTAGGCGTTAAGCCTAACATTTTTATTTGTCGGCATGTGCATCAGGTTCCAGTTGGGGGTTTGGATTCTAACAACTCTATGAAGAATTGAGTCTTAGCTTTACACAAGTGTAAGTAGTTGGTGAAGTCTTCCGCGACTTGGAGATAGTAACTATTATTGGGTTTTAGTAGCACCCGTCCTTATTATAGATTGTATGTATAGAATGATACGTGTGTATTGAGGTTAAATCTTAAATTGTGATTGTAGATGAAACAATTATCGATGTATCTAGAAAATTTTAAATTAGTTGTTATTCTCAGAATTGAGGGTGTTATAAGTTAGTATCAGAGCTTAAGTTTGAGAGAATTAGGTATTGATTTTGGATGCCTAGACTCAAACTAGTGTTCTTATAAAGTAATTGTATGCGGAGTTGCACATTAGGTACCTTAAGATAAGATATTTTGGGGTTAATTGAGTCGCTAGAAATGGAAAACTTGTCGAGGGTCGCAAGAATGATCATGTATGGTACATTCATAATCGCACCTGGCCAGTGTTATGGTGAACCTACATGCTACACGTGTACACTTGAACTACCTTGGTATGATGACCGTGGGGTAGTGAGAAAGTTTCTAAGCGAGTAATCTAAGGAAAGGTTGATGTTTATAGCAACGTCACTTTGGAGTGATCGTTAGGTGCGATGAGTACATTAAGTGGATCGTCTTGAGTCAGAGTTATGGGTTGGAGCAGAACCTTAGACTCATGGAATGGACGTTATTCGAGGACAAATTATAAGGTGAACCGATGAAATATTTGAATTATTGTCCTAAGATGATTGAGTATCTGGATGACAATAGTGTGCCGGGAAATTGAGGATCTTTGGTCTGGAGAAATCGAGGAGTGTGGTTTCGAGGTGTTGAGTGCCGATCAAATCCTAGCACGAAGTTCATTTGTGAAATAAATTGCATCGATTATTTCTCATGTTTCCAAAAATCACCATGTGGGTCATATCACGAAATCTTGAAATATTTAGTACACACAAGTTTTTAGACCATGATCTTAAACATGCATAAAGTTATTTTATTACTTGTGGTTGCAAGCTTTGTTGAGGCTTTGTTTATTCTCATTGCTGCCTAACGCTATTTTCGATTATTGTGATGTTCGTATTTTGACATTGCGTAGAGTCTTAGACAAGTAACTACGACTTATGACCTTAACATTGGATCTCCTCCATACATGTTAAGGCCTTGGACGAAGAGTTGTCTTCCAATATTTTAGTGTTTGAGTTTTCTTGGGAATTATATTATGTGTGAGTTTTGTTAAGTTTTATGGAGTATTGTTTTACGACGTTCACGACGTTTGGGTGAACCTTGAAATGCACAATCTAAGTTCTTTGCGTGCGTTGTTTTATGGGTTGTTGGGAAATTCATTTCATAAGAATTTTGTTGGTGGATGTCACCCTATATGTTATTTTGGTAGTTTCAAGGTCGTGTGGGTTCATTTTTGAGTTTTATGTAAATATAGCTCGTTGTGCACAACTTAGTGGGTGAGTTGATTTAAACTTTTAGTGTGAGTAAACTTACGAAAAACCTCGAATGGGTTTGTGTTGAACTGAGACTTTGAGCATTTTTTGATTGTCGTTTTATCATTGTTGTATCACGCAATCCGTTATATTGATTTACTCGCATGCATGACATAATAGTCACTATTTTGGGCCAAATAACGTTTTATCCGAGCGACTAAAGTTGAAGTCTATTTAAATTATTGTATGTTTGACCAAATCGCAAGCACTTCTCGTTTTACTAAATTGAGAAATAAATTGGTGTATGTGAGTCATGTAGGAGATTTGACTCCACGTCATTTTGTGGACAAATGGGGAATTTTGGAACTTGATTACGTAAATTTCTCCTTCCGGAGCTTATACAAACATTTGTTGCTCTCCGCTTTAGTGCGAGAAGTTATTTTACGTACATAACATAAAGTAATGCATACCCGGACCATAGTGGACCATTTGAAAAGGTTGTTGCGCATATTTTATTATTGTTGTTATTAGCGTGAGTAATGATCAAATGATTTCGAAATATTTTCTTATCTATGGGACGTTGTGACCCCCTTTGTGCACCCACCGAGTAAACGGTAGTGGATTTTACTCGCATGGTTAATTGTTATAAAGCTTATGAACTTGGAAGTTTTATAAAATGTTAAATTGGCATATTAGCTTGAAAAACCCTTGAACTCAGTAGAACCATAGCTATAAATAAACCCTCTTTGTGGAAGGACTTGTTATTAAGGACTAGAGATGTCCTTGGGAGTTGAAACGTCGGTTGAGTCGACTGGTGACCAGTTTCAAATCTTGGATTCGGTTTCATGAATTGTTTCACGCAGAAGTATTTGATGCGTTAGATTTATGTTTTTCTAGTTAATTAAGTGATGATATTTACGTTTCGATAAATCCTTGGGTTAAAACCTTGTGCGGTTGCTTTTGGTTGGTTCTGAAGTTAGGGGTTGATGGTACAACAACATGCTATGTGTCTGTGGTGTACCGCCTCTTTGGTATTTGTGGTTATTGGTGAAGTTGTGAGTGGCTAATAGGGACGTATGGTTTGGGTGATTATCTCAGAAAGTAGGTGTCAACTTGGAATCGACGTTGCTATTTGGGAAAGGAATGGTTGGTAGTATGTCCTCATTGCAGATAGTTGTTTTAAGGATAGGAGTCGATATTCGATTTGGAGGACTTGGAGAGAATGTCGGAGCAGACCTTAAGTGAAAATCGATTATTAAGGAGACCTTGATTTGTCACAACTAGAAATATCGTCCTTATAGTAACAGCGGGGGATCGACTCTGTAATTCTATGTACGAATCCCTTATTTCTCTGGTAAAGTCACTTTGGTTGTGAATATCCAGAACCGAAGGGAGTTTAGTCAACTGTAATTAGTTTGTTGATGCAAACGTCATTATGGTTTTGGAAGGCAAGCGAGGGTGTAGCGCGACCGCTGGGAATTGATTGGAAATATTTAAAGGTAAAAAGTTCGCTTTGGACACCTTGGTGGAAACGGTTAATTATCGCAAGTTACTCTTGAAGTAGTACGTGCAACATAAGGTTGGTAGGCAACTGAGATTTAATGTTAAGAAAGTGATTAAGCCAAAACTCAACGTTCATCCCGACTTGGGTGAGTTATAAGGAAAGTTGAGGTTGAGTTTGCGATGGCTCGTTATGTGGAACGCAGCGACAACCTCAACCAGGATGTAATTGGGTTCGTATATGAGGTAAGGTTTTGTGAAGGGATTCCTTTTTGGGTAGGAAATCAATCGATCTTTCCAAGTTTGATTTTGGGTGTTTGGTTGGTGCCAGATTTCGAGGACGAAATCTCTTTTAATGTTGGGAGGATTGTAACACCCCGATTTCGAAAATGTATCGTTTCAAGTTAATGCAGAAATTGGTAATTATAAGGGAAAAATAAGATATAGGATTTTAGAATTGAATCCAAGATTTTATAGTCTTGATGGATGAAGGATTCAATTATGAGTCCAATGGTTCTTTTCGGAGCAAAATCGGAGCTATAACGAAGAAGTTACGGCCAAAACAGTGAATGAGAAGAAAACCGGGTACACAGTGCATTTCGCGACTTATGCCGTGAATTAGGAATTATGTCGCGACTTAGGGAAGCGGGCGACTTATGCCGCGACTTAAGGTCGCGTGGTAAGTCGCGAAATCCCCTGGTCGAGCATAAAACCCGATTTTCAGCCCTAGAACTTCATTTCTTCATAACTTTTGCATCACAACTCCGTTTTTGGTGATTCAAGTTGCCATGGTTTCGTTTTTGAGAGCTCTTCAAGGATATAACAATAGATTTGGAGTCTATTGGAAGATACAAGGGTATTTTGTGGTGGTAAGTTCCTTATCTCTCTCAATATTAAGCTAGGGTTTGATGGTTTCACCCTTTTTCCTTTCATCCTTCATCTTGGGTTTGATTTTGATGATTTATGTGATGAAGGTGATCTTGTATATGTGTTGGATCTTAGATCTAGGGAGGTTTCTTGGTGGTTCAATCCTTCATCAATGGTGATTCAAGTTTTGGGGGTAAAACCTAGATTTAGCCTAAATCTAGCAAGGTGAGTTCAAGTTGCTTTACGAAAACTATGTACATGCCAAAATGGGTATTTTGAAGTAAAAATATATTTTACTTGGTAATTGTCAAAGTGTGGGTATTTTGATAAGTTTTCATATTCGATAAACTTGGGTTATTTTAATCTCGTTAAATGCTCATATTCAGATTTTGAATATTTCAACAAGTAACTAGCATGACTTATGTATTCTTGGTGATCTTGTACAAATAAAGTCCATTTTATGATTTATGCATCTTCGGTGATTTTTGTACAAATGAAGTCTAACTCATGATGTTCGGTATTTTGATGTATTTGAGTTCATAAACCGTTTGGGAAAATCCTTGGTTCCAATACGTGACGAGTTTTGGGTTAATCACATCTTTGGGTCATGTGTACGCATAAACGTCATTTAAAGGCACTTCATTATATGGGGGTCCATTGTTTATTGGTCAAATAGATTTTGAACATTTTAGCTCGGCGTTGACTTAAAAGAGTCTTGAGGACATTTGTCCGGTTTTAATGGCTCGATGTAGAGTCCAATCTATGATTTACATACTAATGCATTTTATTGCATATTTATGATAATTACATGCTCGAGTGTGTTGGTCATTCATGTGTAGTCATGTAATGTTTAGACTGTGTTGCATTGGATCCATAGGCACGTAAGTCAGTCTTATTTGATGGTCAAGTGGATGGTACGGGGTTGGACTCTGGGACTCATGTATTATGACCTTGTCCTTTCAAGTGTACACTAGGAGGGTTGAGTCCGGTTGTGCTATTGTGACAATGGGTAGGTCATGATGGGCGTTTGGGGCCTCCGCCACGTGAGTTATGGGCTGCATCGTTTTATAAAAAATGTTTGCTTTGGAGCTTTGTCTTTAAAGATGCATATTATTGGAAAATGAGTCGTTCTTATATGTAAGGCATATCAAATTGAAAGATTATAATTTTAATTGCATTCGTTCTTTTAAACAATTAATTTATATATGTTGAAAACTCTTGAGTTCACTAGGCGTTAAGCCTAACCTTTTTATTTGTCGGCATGTGCATCGGGTTCCAGTTAGGGGTTTGGATTCTAACAGCTCTATGAAGAGTTGAGCCTTAGTTTTACACAAGTGTAAGTAGTTGGTGAAGTCTTCCGCGGCTTGGAGATAGTAACTATTATTGGGTTTTAGTAGCACTCGTCCTTATTATAGATTGTTTGTATAGAATGATACGCGTGTATTTAGGTTAAATCTTAAATTGTGATTGTAGATGAAGCAATTATCGATGTATCTACAAAATTTTAAATTAGTGGCTATTCTTAGAATTGAGGGTGTTACATCGTGAGTAATGATTGTGAGAAAGATACAACAATTTATAGGTTGCTGTTATTAACCGAAATAACTGTCGCGTAGCGCGCGACTTGTCACACGGGTGAACCCGTGTGGAAACCCGCACCAAACACTGTGTGCCGTATAGGACAGTGTTTCACGCGACCATCAACGCGGCTATAGCCGCACCAGAACCCGCGCCATGCTCTGTTTGTCGAAGACTCCAGAGTCCCGCGCGAGGATTCACGCGGCTTGGGTCGCGCCGCAGCCCGCGCCGGCCACTGTGTTGCCTACACCAATCCATCCACAATCAGTGATCTCAACCCCATTGAGACCCAAGACCCTATCTTTGACATTTAATATGTATATTCCATGTCAAAGCAATTCCACCAAGAACACCACACTCCAAGGCCCAAACAATTAAATTACTCATTTAATGTTCATTGATTGGAGTTTATTAAGTGTTCTAATTTTTAATTTGGCTCTTATGTGGGACAAGGTTTCTCTCTTTTACACGAAGTTCCAACAAGTACAAATTATTAAAGCTATATGTTTGAATTCATAACTAACTGGTAAACATAATCAAAACAGGATAAACATCTCAATTTAAATATAAATAATTTAAAATATATAAGATAATCATTGAATTCTAACACAAGACTTAAAAACATTATCACTCTCTCAAAACAATCCAAAATCGTATTGTAAATCGACAAAAATAAAAGGAAACATTAAAATTATGATTTATCTCGCTGCATTGCGGAGTACGGTTCTAGTTTTATATTATATACAAGTTATTGACATTTTATTTTGTACAAATGCAACTTGGGTATAAGCCAACTTCATGAGTATCAAATCGAAGTCTCTCGATTTAATCCAACAACTTTTGTAATTCGATTAGCATAAAAAAAAAAAACTAAATCAAGCCAAATCATTTACCATTTTCAATACAAAGTTTTTTAAAAGGGTTTGAACATCTCTTGGGAGGTGAAAAAAGGAATACGAGTTAAAATGTCATTTATGTTTCCTCCCAAATATAAAAAGAAATTGAGAGAAAGAAAACTTGAAAAATGTGATCTTTTATGATAAAAATATCTTTATACAATAATGTTAGAAAAAAAAGTGAAAAATACAAATAAAAATAGTAAATTCTGACATCTTTTATTTCATTCTTCTCCTTCAAAAGAAAAAAACTTGTTTTCCATCCATTTTTGTTACTTTTTCTATGTTTTTTTTAAACATATAATTGAATATCGTGAAGAGTTTCTAAGAAAAAATATATATTTTGTGATATACAAAAAGTCAAAAGAAAGACAAAATACGTTTATGATGGGGCCTATGGCAGTTGCACCGTCACATGCCAAAATGTGGTGTGTTCTTGAATTAGACTCCATAAATTTACTTGTATCTCAATTAAATTGTGTACCCATCAAGCTTTTAAATGACGTGAGATGTAATATGGTGGTAAGATAAAGTCTCAAGTTTTATGAGTTACAGTGATGTTTGGGGATTGCAGCTGAAGTATTAAGATGCAACCTCGGTCAGACTTCTTCCCTACGTTCTGGCTGGATTAAGCTACCACATTCAGCGGGTTGTGCAAGGCAGCAGGCTGTTCCGTTAAGCTGCTGCTATTCAGGGGCAACAACGATCTCATTAAGTTGTTGTCCCGAGTGGTTTGATGTAAGAGCATCTACAGTGTACCGCTTTTTCACCAAGGTTTTTCATAGTTTTTTTCTTACACATTATTGTCACTTCAACAACTTAAAAACCTTTATATACCTCAATTATGTGAAAAACCTCATCCAAGCTTTTTCATTACTTTTTTAAACTATTCAGGGTCCCAAAATTTTAACTTTATATCATTTTTATTCTTATTTATAAAAATAAATATATTAAAATTCATACAAATACATAAAAGTATGTACAATAAAATTAATAAAAATTAGGTATTTATTTATATTATTTATTTAATAATTATATTTAAATAGGATTACGGTAATAACCGGTTTAATGCCAGTAATTGTAAGTTGGGTGGAAGTTGTCAAATCTTAATTCTAAGGGGCTAAGTGTAAATATTGGTTTTTAGGAGATATTAGCCTAGGGTTTTGGGCCTCTTGTTGTGGTCGGCCGAAAGAAGCAGAGAAGAAGGGAAGAGGCGATTGGAGAAGAAAGCTTTGGAGGATTGAGTAGAAAACCATCACAAGGTAACATTCTAATCCTTTTTCTTCTCTTTATTGTAGTTGTATATCTAGTTGATTTGGGGGTAGAGTTTGATAAAAGGAATAGAAAGTTCAAGTTTGATTTTATTGAAAGATCGATTAAGGTTTGGGATAGAAATGGTTTAATGATTGAAAAGTTTAAGGTCAATGTATTGAATCGATTTATTGAGATTAGAACCTGAGTAGTATCAAGTTTAAGGTCTGTGTTAGCATCTAAGATCGAGGTCTGTGTTCGTGTTTAAGGGTTGTTCGAAAACCCAGAATCGCCCCCGGGCGTTCTTCAAGTCGAAGACCCCGGTCATCGAGCGGTCGGTCGATGACATCGGTCGAGTTGGTGAGCACCGGTCGAGTAGGGGGACCGGGGGTGAGAACAGTCCGGTCGGCGCTTGGTGCGGCCTCGGTCGGCTCCTGGTGCGGCCAGGTCGGCGCGTGGAGCAGCGCCCGTGAAAGCCTCGGTCGGCGCATGGTAGCTGACCCCGGTCGGCGTGTGGGGGGGGGGCCCGGTTGGTTTTGCATCCCGGGCGATGATCTGGACCTTGGATATCTCCTGTGGGTCGAAGTCCACTATCCTATATCTTGGGTTGTAATCAGTTAGTAGTTGGACATTTATGATAATAGGCTAATCCAGTTATTTTATTAGAGATTGATTACTTAGTCTAGTAGAGACTTTGGTGGGATAAGTTGTCGTTAGGATTATGGGTTAAGAGCAGCTCGTTATTAAATAGTTGAATTGAGAGTTCACTAGTCTATGTTTCCTTATAGGTTTCAGATCGGTTTTTACGGGTAGACGCGAGGTCTAAGCTAAGGACTCCAGGTGAGTTTTTCTAACTAAACCTTTTGATAGTAAAAGCAAGTAAAGTTAAATTATCTTAAACTTTGATTCATTTGCGATGGCATGCGAAAGTTTATTTTAAACTTTGATTTTACCTGATGGCATCAGTTTTATGGAAGTTATATGCAAGCTTTGATATGATGTTGCTTTAGCACTTACTAGCAAGATTTATTTAAATGCTAAAGATGATTTTTATTATTATTGTCCAAGTGGAAATGTATGCATACATGGACCTAAGTGAGAAGGCTCAAAGTCGAGGGGTGTGGTCCGCCTGTGCTCATACCGGGTGGTGTGTCCCATTTATGCTATATGGAGGGTGTGTCCCATCTAAGGAAGTGTGAGTCACAGACACGCCGTCACCTTAGGGTGGCGGTAGTGTGAGCGGAGAAGTTTACTGAAAGTTAAAGGTTTTCCCTTGAAGCTGAAAATGGTTATATTATGATAAATCATTGATTGTTTGTTTGATAAGTTAAAAATTGTTATAAGAGGGGACTCACTAGACCTTACGGTCTAACCCTCGTTATTTTCAAATCTAAAACCTTTTTCAGGTAAAGAGTGGCATAAAAAGGAGCGGTTGAGTTTTAAGAGTTGCGGCGAGCTGGAGATGATTTAGAGGACCCCATTGTAGTTTCTTTTGAGGCGGTGTATTCTCAGTTGTGTACTATGTTGTCTTTCCGCAAACTTTGCATTTTAGATGTAGATTTGGACCGTTTGGCTTTATTATTTAAGTTAACTTGCTATCTTGTTGTAATTAAGGATGGGTTATTATAGTTGGTATCAGAGCCATAGTTTAAGGGATTTAGGTGACCGGATGGGCCTAAACTTAAACTGTGGGGTAGATGGACACAACTGAGAATTAGGAAACCTTTTAGGGAGACCTTGTTTGTTGAGAGGCGTGACAACAATAGCGAGTACCCTCATGTAAGGTAAATTCAAAATCGCATCTGGCCAATGTCATTATGAATTTACAGGTACATGGGCATACTCGATTGCTATTGTTGAGTGTGGTTTAGGGTAAAGAGTCCTATCCATAGATTGATAGTTTTAGTCTAGTGTGTAGTGGAAGTTCATTTTTGGAAGTAAGGTTATGCCGTTTAGGATGCATATCGTGCGGGATGTAGATATTTCGTTGAGAAAGGACCTCCTGAGTCCATAAGAAAGAGAATGATGATAGGGGGTGAGCTTGTCGCTCCAAGGGAGTCTTCGGTTGGTAAAGGGGTATGTCGTTTAATGAGAAGCAGGAGAGTGTTAATCCAAGAATCGAATGATAGAGTTGAGGCTTCTAAAGCTATAGTTAATTGAAGGGTGGTTGAGAGACGATGTTAGTGTTGACCGATAATATGTAGTGAGGATCAGATGGGAATGAGTTACCGTTTGGGTTGTGAGTCAATAGTCAAGGTGATGACTAGTTTTGGACTTTCAATGTTGTTTAGAAGTCGATGGTGCCGGAGTTTGTGGCACAGTTGAGAACCTCGACTGGTTGGTCGGAAGCAAGGAGTCTGGGATAAATTATAGTGAATGTAAACAATTGATCTTGTTAGAGTGAATAGCCTTCAATGTCATCGAGTCCCATGCATTGAGTGTTAAACAAATTGTTGGGGTTTTCATATCATTCTTATCAAACGTTTTAGACAAATGTGTGTTTGCAAAGTAGTTGTTTTGAAAACGTGTCGACGCATGTGGATATGAGTTTGAATTAAAAAGACAAGTTTTGGCGTTGAGTGATAAATTTTGATTTTTGTTATGGGCGAATTATTACATGCCTCTTGTAAATGTGTTAATTTTTGTTATGAAAATCAAAACAACATTTGATCGCAGGAATTTATAAGTGAGTTTGGTACAAATATGTGTTGTCATATCAACAAGGGTGAGAGTCGTTTGGCACACTCAGTGTAAACAATTTTGTAGTATTTTATAAATCGTGTGTGTAAAGTTCATCGGAAATATTTTCAAATGTGCCAACCTCGGTATTGGGGTGTGATGAAGAGGAATTGTCGTAAAGTTGAGGTTGAACGATTCTTGAAATCGTTGTACATAGCTAAGTCAGAGTTGTGTCGTGTACACCCACGTTTGTTTTAAAATGTAGATATCTTTTAAATTTCCAAATGTGTTAAGAGTTTAAATACTTTTATATTGTGTGTCATGCATGAAGGCTATGAACTCTCTAGGTCGTAAAGTAGATTGCAATTAGGAATGATGGAAGTTTTGAGAATGGAAGTGTGTCGCTCGATCAGAGGGTAGAAGGTACTTGATGTTGGTATCCTTCTAAGTAAGGGTGGTGAGTAGCGGATGTGTTTAATGGAAGCAATGACATATGACGTTAAGGATAATGGTACCATAGTGGCTTGCCGTTTGTTCCGAGGTTTGAGTTGTGTTTGGTCGGCAAATGGTTGTGTCGGGAGTGGAATTTAATGTCATAAAGGTATTATTAGCAGTTATCTGTCGCAGTGGAAGAGATAGTTTTCATTGGAGATCCTTGTTGATTGGATACATAGTGGAAGTATCTCATCGTCGACTGTTGTCGTGGAAATCAGAAACCATTTTCGTGGTGATTAGTGGAACGCTGGAAAGGAATAAGTAGTTATGGTTACTTTTGAGGAGTTTTGTGAGGAAGCGAAGAGTTATTCAGAAAAGGTGTATAATTAATGCGATGTTGGACAACATTGTGTGCGTCTTACTAAAATGGAAGATCTTTAGTTCGGTCAGGTGATTCTTTACCGATGAAGGTTTGATGGTTAAGTGGGAGCGAAGTTTATTTATATATAGCACAACTGGGAGGGGTTGTGCTTTGGGCATTTAAGTCTTCGAGGTAGTATGCTTAATCCTTCAGGATACTGGAGTTTGATTCCAGCAGGTCGAGATGAGCCGACAAGGAGCGATATCTTGTTGGGGGGAGGTTAAGGATCATAGTTTCACGATTTATTCAGGTCCGGGAAAGGCAAGGTCATGGAAGGTCTCGAAGTCAAATTTTAATATATTGATCAGTGAGGAAATGACGGTGTTGGTATGTGAGACAAGTGGTCGTAGAGGGTTGCATTTGTTCTGGGATGAGGTAGTAGAATGGTAGTTGTAACCTTGAGTTGGTGATACCTCTATGGTATATCTGGGAGTGCAAATCATTAAAGTGGTAAGGAGCTTCATGAAGGGTATGTAGAAGTCTGACGTCATTGCTATCGGATGAGCGTCCTTGTTCAAAGATCTATGGAAATGATTGTAAGTAGTAGGTATGTGGTTGAGTTGTGCGAACGTTTGGTTATTGAGGTGTTGCTAAGTTGAAAATAATTGTTCAAGTGATGGTTGTTACAAATGGTTGGTGGTTATCAAAGTAAGGACCTGCGTGATCTGGTTTTCGGCAAGTTTCGGGGTGGAATTATTTTATATCCCTAGAAGGGTTGATGAAAGCGATGAATTGCTTAATTCAAGGGTTGTGTAGTAGATAGGAAATCCGTGGGCAAGTTGATGTACTCTTTAAGGGAAAGGGTCCTAGCATATTGGGTAATCTTGATTGGAGATCGGGATTTGTGCGGCGTTGCTGAGTAGTGAGTATGCTTTGGAAGAGTTGGGTTGATTATCTCGTGTAAGAAGCGTGGAAAGTCGGTTGATCAAGCAAAGTAATGTAAATGGGATTTGACCCTTTTGGGAATCATTGAAGAATAGAGTAAGCAATGTTGAGTGAGCGAGGTTTCTTGCAGCGAGAAGAATGTGAAGGTATCATGTCGGAAAGGTTGTAAATTTGAGAGTAGAAAGATTGTTAAGTGACTCAAATATAGAGTACATTTTCAGATTCTGCTGTTGGAAAATTTATAAATCCTTAGCGTGGATATGAGAAATAGAAAATGGTGTTTGGTGCGGTATGAGTGTGATTAATAAAAATCGTGCAGTTGACCAAAGGTTCACACTGTTAATCAGTGAGTCAGTCATTAGAAGTGGGTTTAAAATCCTCAAGGAGGAAGATAGAGGTGTTGGGATATAGTGCTCGGAGCGAAAGACCATAGTGTTAGTTCTGGCAATGTGTGAAAAGGGGATTCCAAGTGAGTCTGTTGTCCCGTGTTAGATTATTTGGAAAAGTTTGTATGAGATTGGTCACTCTGTGTCAAGCGGGTGAAACTGGGTTTTATTGCGCATTTGGCCGGTGATTGTGGATGCAATGAGAGATAGAGGTATGTGTCGCATTAATTGGCCAGTAGAACTGGTGGTTTGCGAAGATTTTGGAATTTTGCGGAAGTCTCTACCAATATGTGAGAAATTGAAGTGATGACGTTGGGGCAAGGCATACTAGTGTGTGAGATTTGGTTAATGCTGAGGAGTTGAGATCAATGTGGGTCGAAAAAGGAAGTGCTTCTGCGTTTGACTTATGCAGTGATAAAAGGGGTTTGCTTGCAAGGGATAGTTGCATGGTGAAGAAACTCGTGACTGTGAGTTGTTAGTGATGTCTACGATTGTCGACGTGTCATGTTGGCGAGTTGGGTGAGTATTTAGTCAATAATGCATGTTGTCGTGGTGTGACTTCGGCAAAATTCTATCAGTCAAGGAAGTTGTTGTAATCGAGGGGTAATCATATGGTTTCGGGCGTCTATGTATTGATCTTAATGGTTTGGATAATCGAATGGTAATAAACTGGTTGGATTGGGAATTATCAATCATTAATCCCAAGTGGCGATAAATATAAAGTTACCAGTCCCGCATTGGAAGGGTGAGACCCGATTCAAAAGGGAATGAAAGTTAAGACCTAGATCTGGTGGGCCATTGCTATCGTGGAGCGCGTTGGGGAAGTAGTGTATAGACTGGATTTACCCGGGGATCTGCGAGGAGTGCACCCTGTTTTCCATGCATCCAATCTGAAGAAATGTTTAGCAGAAAGCGATGTCGTTATACCTTTAGAGGATGTTCAATCAGATGAGAGTATAAGTTATGTGGAGGAACCGGTAGCCATTATAGACTGTAATTGAAGAAGTTAAGGAGTAAAGAAATTTCCTTGGTGAAAGTTCAATGGCAATTCCGTAAAGGTCAGGAAGCGACTTAGAGATATACCCACATCTGTTCGAAAATGGAATTCCGGGGACGGAATTCTTTTGAGGGGAGGATATTGTAATAACCGGTTTAATGCCAGTAATTGTAAGTTGGGTGGAAGTTGTCAAATCTTAATTCTAAGGGGCTAAGTGTAAATATTGGTTTTTAGGAGATATTAGCCTAGGGTTTTGGGCCTCTTGTTTTGGTCGGCCGAAAGAAGGAGAGAAGAAGGGAAGAGGCGATTGGAGAAGAAAACTTTGGAGGATTGAGTAGAAAATCATCACAAAGTAACATTCTAATCCTTTTGCTTCTCTTTATTGTAGTTGTATATCTAGTTGATTTTGGGGTAGAGTTTGATTAAAGGAATAGAAAGTTCAAGTTTGATTTTATTGAAAGATCGATTAAGGTTTGGGATAGAAATGGTTTAATGATTGAAAAGTTTAAGGTCAATGTATTGAATCGATTTATTGAGATTAGAACCTAAGTAGTATCAAGTTTAAGGTCTGTGTTAGCATCTAAGATCAAGGTTTGTGTTCGTGTTTAAGGGTTGTTCGAAAACCCAGAATCGCCCCCGGGCGTTCTTCAAGTCGAAGACCCCGGTCGTCGAGGGGTCGGTCGATGACATCGGTCGAGTTGGTGAGCACCGGTCGAGTAGGGGGACCGGGGGTGAGAACAGTCCGGTCGGCGCTTGGTACGGCCTCGGTCGGCGCCTGGTGCGGCCTCGGTCGACGCCTGGTGCGGCCTCGGTCGACGCCTGGTGCGGCCTCGGTCGACGCCTGGTGCGGCCCGGTCGGCGCGTGGAGCAGCGCCCGTGAAAGCCTCGGTCGGCGCATGGTAGCTGACCCCGGTCGGCGCATGGTAGCTGACCCCGGTCGGCGTGGGGGGGGGAACCCCGGTTGGTTTTGCATCCCGGGCGATGATCTGGACCTCGGATATCTCTTGTGGGCCGAAGTCCACTATCCTATATCTTGGGTTGTAATTAGGTAGTAGTTGGACTTTTATGATAGTAGGCTAATCCAGTTATTTTATTAGAGATTGATTACTTAGTCTAGTAGAGACTTTGGTGGGATAAGTTGTCGTTAGGATTATGGGTTAAGAGCAGCTCGTTATTAAATAGTTGAATTGAGAGTTCACTAGTCTATGTTTCCTTATAGGTTTCAGATCGGTTTTTACGGGTAGACGCGAGATGAGTTTTTCTAACTAAACCTTTTGATAGTAAAAGCAAGTAAAGTTAAATTATCTTAAACTTTGATTCATTTGCGATGGCATGCGAAAGTTTATTTTAAACTTTGATTTTACCTGATGGCATGAGTTTTATGGAAGTTATATGCAAGCTTTGATATGATGTTGCTTTAGCACTTACTAGCAAGATTTATTTAAATGCTAAAGATGATTTTTATTATTATTGTCCAAGTGGAAATGTATGCATACATGGACCTAAGTGAGAAGGCTCAAAGTCGGGGGGTGTGACCCGCCTGTGCTCATACCGGGGGTGTGTCCCGTTTATGCTATATGGGGGGGGGGGGGTGTCCCATCTAAGGCAGTGTGAGTCACAGACACGCCGTCACCTTAGGATGGCGGTAGTGTGAGCGGAGAAGTTTACTGAAAGTTAAAGGTTTTCTCTTGAAGCTGAAAATGGTTATATTATGATAAATCATTGATTGTTTGTTTGACAAGTTAAATATTGTTATAAGAGGGGACTCACTAGACCTTACGGTCTAACCCTCGTTATTTTCAAATCTAAAACCTTTTTCAGGTAAAGAGTGACATAAAAAAGGAGTGGTTGAGTTTTAAGAGTTGCGGCGAGCTGGAGATGATTTAGAGGACCCCATTGTAGTTTCTTTTGAGGCGGTGTATTCTCAGTTGTGTACTATGTTGTCTTTTCGCAAACTTTGTATTTTAGATGTAGATTTGGACCGTTTGGTTTTATTATTTAAGTTAAGTTGCTATCTTGTTGTAATTAAGGATGGGTTGTTATAATTACTTTAAATATATTAATAAATAAAATTGGTTAATAAATAAAACTGATTAAATACGAAACTTTTATAAAATTCTATAAATTAAAACTAATTAAATACGAAAAACCTACGAAAAAGCAGGTCGTGCAGTTACGACTTATGACGAAAAACCTCAATTGAAAAACCTCTCCACTATGTGAAAAACCTCAAAATGAGGTTTTTACTTTTTAAAAAACCTTCCAAAAACTTTCTAACGAGCACACTGTGGATGCTCTAAATTGGTATATGGTACATATACCAATTTGTTTTTATACTAAATTACTTCAAAAAGTGAAGTTTTATATCTATTTTTATATCAAAAAAGTAAATATCCATTGTCCAAACAAGGTATGGGCGCTTGGATGAGCAATACAAACATATGTATTTCAAAATTTGACGTTGTAGAAAATAGAAATGAGAAGAAATAATAATAATAATAATTATTATTATTATTATTATAATAAATAAATAATAAATTAAATTCGCAAACATTCATACAAAAACATGTAGATGTTCATAGTTGAAAAGTATTTGTAAAAAAAACTGTCATTATAGAAAATGATAAACTAAAATTAGTGTTAATTACGTGAAAAGAATTCGCACTAAAGTTTTTTTTTTCCTTTTAAATTCTCAGATTGTTTGAAGGCATAAAATAAATTTTGAATTCTTCTAGGAAAAACATTTTTAAATCTAAAGGCTTGACAATTACATAACTCATAGTCATATATGTAGAGTAAACCAGAAATCACATGAAAATGAAACATAAAGTGATACTCAAGATTTCTTTGACCGAAAGTAATTTTTTCATGTCTTGTCTTTTTGGCATGTGACCCAATAGTCAAATTCCGAGCTTTCAATATACACAAGTTATTAACTCCTAAAAGATCAAGATTAATGTTTATGTCAAAAATCGCACAAAAAATAATTTAAGTTTTGGATTACAGATCGTAATCAACTATAGATTATCCTTCGAAATAAATAGGTAAAATGACAAAGGAAATACAATCAAGACAAGAATTTTGGTGATGCAGACCCTGTCGAGGTGCGGACGATCGTAGGAATCGTCGGTGCACTATGGACGTCAATCAGGGACGTCGGCCTTAATAATAACATATGCTATTACAAGACGTGGATAATAGTAAATAAACATAAACAATCCAATGCGTCATGGATAATCATGCAACGATTGTCGTGTGAATGGTTGAGAATGCTTCAGGGCGATTTGGCAATAGCTTCTGCGTTATTGCTATCCGAGTGTTGTTGCTTACGTCTTTTCCTTGGAGCCTTTCTTATAGTTGATCTTTCATAACTGCTCTTTAAATACCTCATAATCGTTGTCTTCATTATATGGGTTAATGATGAAACGGTTATGTCATGATGTCGGACATTGGTTATGTTTTGGGTATTGATTGATCATAATTCTTCTATTAAAGTGATACTTGCAATAAGTATGTAAATATCCAACGGATTATCGTACTAAATTAATCGTTAGTCAGTCGTAGGAATATCATAGGTAGAGGATATCTTTGTCGTAGGAAATTGGTTGTTCTGGTCAGGGATAATATCCCCGACAGTCGGACTTATGAAATTTTATCCAAACAGTTCTAGAATTCACAACAAATAAGTTTGTTAATACTAAGGGACAATCTGTCATTTTTTATCAAAATAAACGGAAATGCAACAAATGCATATGTGGTGGCAACCAACGTACCAAGTACCAACATGGTGTATTAGTGACTGTGGCATGTATGAGACTCGTTCAACTTCAACTTGATGTAGCAATTGACATTGTTCCATGTGTCTCATACATGCTATATATTTATTTCTAAATCATAAATTTTAGAGGAACTAGTTGTTTGAAAATTATTGAGTAAAATGAATTATATAGGGTCGTATTTTTATATCGTATGATGCCATAATTTTTTTTTGTTATAAGTAAATTAATTTGTCATTGATGAACGGTGTGACGATACAAACAATGAGTTGTTGATGATGCTTGCAAAGAGAAAACATCAAGAAGAAGCACAAAGTTCAAGCCATCCTCACTAAAAATATATATATATATATATATATATATATATATATATATGGACCCACAACGAGGCCGTGAAGATGAATATACGTGTCTTTTTAACAAATATTTATCATGACAAAGGTTTATCCACCTAATATGTTGTTTCAAATGGGCAAATAACTATTCTTTCAAGTTGTTGAAGCAGGGTCCGATCATTCAGAATATTTGAGGAATGATCCCATTGGTATTACAAATTATAGCTCTATTACGAAGAGTAAATGAAAGAGAATTGTAAGAACATAGATGAGAATAAAATAATGGTTGAGAGAAAATAAGGGTACAACTATAAGACAATTATGAGCACACATCTTAAGAAATTCAATGATGATGTGGTCCCTTGTACCCTCACAAATTGTTTTAACGAGATAGAAAACTATTTCGAGACATGTGAATACTCTTCGACACAAAGATGAGAGATTTTTTGTAACCTGCACTTCACATCTACTATCTTGCATTTGTGGAACATTGAGAAGGCGATGAGAGGTGGAAACTATGTTGTGACTTCTAAGAACAGTTTTAAAAGAACTGATGAAATATTGCTTGATAACAAATATGGTTAAGTTATAGTCATAGTTCCTAAAATTGATACAAGGTTCAGATAGATGCAAGCATACATGATCACATTCATAAAAGAAAATTATGTTACCTGAACCATATGTCAACATAGCAAAAACAATCAAAATTATCTAATAAACTGATCATAAAATGATATGTTTCTTAAAGTTCAGTAATTTTGATGACAATTATTTTTTAAAGTTAGTTGCTATTTCAAAAGTTTAACTTTTACTCATTAATAATTATAAATTAATTTATTCTGTAAATTTTGTCAAACTTATATTGTTAAAAAGATATTTTAGATATATACATTTATATCATATACAAATTTGCTTGCCACTATAATATTATATATATAAAAACAATCTCCCATGTGCAATTTAATAAATGATGGGTAAACACATAACATGGAAAAGGACACATGCATGGGTAGTAGATATGTTATGGTATACAAACAAATTATTTGATGACATTATGATCTACAATACATCTCCTCTCTTGCTTAAAATATTCCTTGGAACTTTTCTGGTTGCTTCTTCACACCACAACCAAAAGTAACATGGGAGACTCCCTATAACATACATAACACCACTACATTATTGTCCCAATCTTGTAACCATTAAATTATTAGGGAAATTGATTAAAATAGTTAATTTTTTTAATTAACTTTATTTTTTAGTCAAAGTTTATGTAAATGTCTTATGTATTTGTGTAAAGCATATTTTCAGATTAAATTACGTAAATGAGGATCCTTGTACAAATTCTTTACGTAATTAAATTCACATTTGTGTAAATATTTTTTTCTTCTTTTTTAATCTGAAAGTCGAGTTTACGTAAACTCTGGCTAAAATGGGAATTCAATTGAAAAAGTGGCTAGAAATTGAATCTGATTGGGGAGATTGGCTATTTTGGTCAATCTTCCAATAGTTTACCATGTAAATAGTCTTTTTTTTTAATGGTTAAGGTTTAATTTCAAACTTGTATCAGTATTAGGGGTTATTTACCAATACCAACCGATTATCAATGTCACTTATTTTATCGGGTGAGCATGACAAAAACCGAGAATATTACCTGGTAAGTGAAGGAGATTACTTTTGCCCGTTTAACGTTTACAGGATAAAAGACACTTAACAACAATTAATTTTAATGGCCAAAAATGTTATCAATAATATAAGCGAGAATGATAATTCTTTGATAAGTGCTTACCCAATAAATATTTGGTTAAATGACCTCTTAGAAATGTGTTGATAAAAAAAACATAAAAGTTTTAGTTTTTGGGTGTTGTATTAAACGAACTGATTGTTTTTCTTTTCTCCATATATAAAAACTTTTGCATTATATCATGGACTATTGTTATAAATGGAATTAGAGGATAAGAAAATATCTATAAAGATTATGCATTAATTATTAGGTGTAACAATTAATTAGTCGATAATTTCTTGTTTTGAAACATTGGGTTTTCAAATATTTTTATAAATATTCATTAAACACTGATAAAATACATTTTAATTAAATGATTGATATTTGACCCTAATAATTTTCACATGCAAATTAGTGATCAATAATGAGGATCAAGACAACTGTCTCTTTTTCTTATATTCTATTATTTTTAATCCTAATGTTAATTTTTATTTTAAATTTAATTAATTAAGTAGTTTTAAAATACTGTAGTTCTCATGTCATTTTCTTTTTCTTTTTCTCTACAGTTTGATTTCATCCATAGAGGATGAGATTATTTATCTATACTATATAATGAAAAAACTAAATTGTACAAACTTTTGTACAATTACATTTATAACCCTTACAATGTTACATTTATCACCCTTACAATTACTTATTTAATTTACTTTATATCCCAAAATGCAATGAAAAAATACGTTAATTTTATAACAAATTATACCATTATAATCGTCTCGTCAATACCTACAAAACGAGCCCAATATTGAATATTTTTTAATTTAATCGTACTATTAAATATCATGAATATCTACGAAATAATTTGTTTTCTATCCATACGTTTTAATTTTTTCCACCGTTAGCACGTTAAAAATACATAATCGTAAAATATGTTTCATTCTTATTATAAATTATATCATTATAATTTTTTTCGTCAATAATTGTAATATAAACTAATTATTGAATATATTTATTGGTTTAGGTTTAATAAATTGTGATTTTTAGGTCATGGTTGATTGTTGATGACATGTATATAAGGAAGTAGCATTAATTGTTCGTTCTTTACTTACATTCCGCTGCATCGCACGGGTATATGCCTAGTTTAATATTAAAAGACTGTACAACTATTTTTAAATTCAATCTAATTATAGATATTATGAATATTATTCTTGATTTTTTTTTTAAATTCCATTGATTTTAAATAATTAAGTATGTAGATTTTTTTCTGAATGAAAAAACCATTAAACTATCTTATTTTAAATTATTAAGTTTTTGAACATTTTTTTAAATAAATAAATTATCGAACTTTTATAAACTGATGATTTACATTCTTTTAACCTAGAAAAGCTACATGTAACCAGCTAAGAAAGTTTTTAAGGTTTAAAAAAAACTTAAATCGGTTTTATCGTTCTCAAACTCTTTGTCATTCAAAACCCCTTATCCAACATCGTCACTCCCCCTCGCCACCCCATCTTTGTCCTCTATCACCAACCATCACCGTTGTTACCCCTACCATCAATATCACTCTTTTTATAGTGTCTTTTTTTGCTTTTTCGATTCTTCCTTTCCTTATATGTCTATCTGTACTCCATTAAATTGTTGTAAAAGAGGAAGCGTTTGGTACGCAGACATGACTGGACGGGACTGGACAGGACAAGAGGCTAGGACTGGACTGGATAAGACAAATGTTTGTCTTGTGTTTGGTACGACTAGGACTTGATAGGACATAACTGGACAAGTTTACCTAAAAATTGTTTGATGAATTTATATGTCATATAATAGTTATAAATAACACAAATAAATTATATCTTTGAATAATTTAATTAAAAAAACTTTTATATTTTTTACCCAATTTTCATACATATAAATATATACAAAAACAATGGTAGGAATTTTGAATGATGAGTCTGGAATAATTGATGGAGGTCACCGACGGACGACGGTGTTTGGCGGCGAGCGTCGGTGGTGGTGGCAGCAATGGGTGGCGGTGATCGGTGGAGGTGGCGATGGGCAGTGGTTGTGGAGGAAGTTGTTGTAGTAGTGGAGGAAGAGGTAGAAGTGGTCGACGATGGTGGTGGCGGCCATAGGTGGTGATCCATGTTGGTGGAGGTGGTGGCGATGGGC
This sequence comes from Arctium minus, assembly GCA_954870635.1. Classification (NCBI taxonomy): domain Eukaryota; kingdom Viridiplantae; phylum Streptophyta; class Magnoliopsida; order Asterales; family Asteraceae; genus Arctium; species Arctium minus. Next base: position 21,981,478 of record OX941081.1, on the reverse strand, counting down.
GATGGTTGTGGAGGTGGTGGAGGAGGTTGTTATGGTGGAGAAATAGGTAGAGGTGGCCAACGGTGGTTGGCGGTGGTTACTGGTGGCCCCCGATTGTGGTAGTGGCGGCAATGGGTAGTGGTGACTTTTAAGACTAATACCATATTAGGATTATATATCAAATGGTGGTAGATTAGAGATTTTTAGTTTTTGTCTCACTTTTGTCCCATGTTGTTCCACCTTTTTTGGTGGAACAAGAAAATACCCTTTTTTGTCTCATCTTGTCTCACCCTGTCCAGTCGTTGTCCTGTCCCATTTCGCGCCAAACTTGGAACAGTGAAATTTTGTCTTGTCCCATGTCACGCCAAACGTGAGATAGTGAATTTTTGTCCCGTTCCGTCCCACCCAGTCTGCAAACCAAACGCACCCTTAATTTTTATAATATTTCTCGTTTATCGATTTTATAAACAGTAAGAATGAAAGTTTTATAACTCTTTATAGAAAAAAAAATTATCTTAGTATAGTTAATTTTTCAATCAAACAAAATTATTTAAAAAAGAGTATTTTTTATAATTTAACACTCATCAATATATATTTTTCAATTTATTTAATTTGGTTTTCAAAATTTGGGTCATGAGTAATAAAACATTTATATCATTTTCTTAAAAATTTTAAAATTCAAGTTTACAACTTATTACTGTATATGTACAACTTATTAAAACTCCATTTTTTGACTCCATAAAATTAATCAACTCGTTATTAACAGATAAAGATATTCATATATAAGATAAGCGTTGAACCTTACCAATACATTATAATACTACTTAAATATGATAATCAACCAAAAACTCTTCCTCGCTCTTAAAAGTTAAAACTACACAAAACCATCAAACAAAATTGAGTAAAAAGAGAATAAAACAAAAAACATGATTGAAGATATAAATTATTGGCTTCACATATTTCCAGTAGACTAAATATATTTATAAATAAATAAATAGCATTTTATAATATTTAAATTTTAATAAAGAAATCGAAAATAATTTAGCTTTTTAATATGATTCAATTCGTATCTTTTTAAATAGTATATGTTGGAAGTTATTTTGTCGGCAAGGTTGGATTGGTGAGGATCCATGGGTATGGATGTTGTTGATCAATCAATGTTTTTTGCCAAATTTATTCTCTTCTAAATTCAATTTGTCTCTTGTCCACGCCGACAATAATTTTTTTATTTAAATTTATTGAATTGGAAAAATATAAAGAGCATTGTAAGTTGTTACACCATTTGACGTTACAAACATTTTCAGAACGATTGAAACTCATACGAATTTATTTTTTAAGATAGATACTAGTGTTGGGCCCGTGCATTGCACGGGAGGATAACTTTTTTGTTGGAATATTGAATCGAGTTAAAATGAAACGTAATTTCTCTGTTAACAGTTAATGAAATACAATGTGAAAACGAATGTATTTTCATAAGTGGTTAACTTGCATATATTCTTAATCGTTTGTTGTTATGAGTTTGTGCAATAATATTGGTAATAGTTTGTATTATATTATTTAAAACTCAAACGACATGTCTCACAACATATCACTATTATTGAAATGGTTATAAACTAGAAGTGTACTCGCGCAATGCAGCGAGATACATCACGATTTTAATGTTTCATTTTATTTTTTTGTCGATTTACAGTTCGATTTTGGATGATTTTGAGAAAGTGATAATGTTTTTTTATAAATTTGTTTAATTTAGGCTTAATAATATAATGTTTTTTATATAAAAAAATTAAGTATTTTGTTATAATTCAATTATTATCTTATATATTTTAATGACATCTAGAAAAAATAACAATTACATATTTAATAATATAATTAAAACAAATTTATAGTAATATAATATATTAATTAATAGTGATACATAGAAATTTCTGCATAAAAGGAAAGTTTTGCACATACCAAATTGGTGGGTGTTAGAAGTCTCCAGTAGTAATATGTATCATGTGCTTTGATATTTGTAAATTAAGAGATTTTTAAAATCTTGCATAAAATGATGGTACTTTATGCCTAATAATTTGTATTTAAGAGTTTTTTATCCGTGTTTTATAATATAGTATAGATATGAACATACGTTTTTACAGATTTTGCAATTTTTCTGAAACCTCCTCGACAACACTTGACAATCACTTTGAACGTATAAATCTGTAGATTAATTAACAACATTCAACCCACATCAAATATGATAAAGAAAATAAATGATTTCTATCTTTTGTAACCGGCAACTCAACTGGTATAGTTCAAATTCACTCAGTACCACTTGAAAATTTATCTGACTATTGACTTGAAGATCTCATAGTATTAGTCGATAAAAATAAAAATATGTATATATATCTTATTCCTCTACTTCGAAAAATATGATTGTGGGTTTTGAAAAATATAAACAAATCCTCAGTAAATAAAATAAAATATAAAAAAGTAGTTTTTCAAAGAAACAAAAATATAGTGGAATACATTTTGTTCAGTTGCAGGTTCCGCCATTGACATCCGACCGTTCGTCTTCTTCTTGTACTCGAATGATACATAGAGAAGCTATATATATTTATAGTGAATGTAGAGAATATTTTAAAATCTTTTATTTTCATTTTCGATTTTACATTTAAATGTAAATATATTAAAAATATGGAAGAATATTTTTATATCTACATCGTTTCTATTTTATTTTTTTTGCACTTGGTTAATTTGGAAAGTATTGCGGAATATTTTTATTTTAAAGAATACGATAATTTATTAGTGTATCTCGTTATTTTTTTATTTTTAATTCATATCAACCTTCTTGTTTCTTCTTTTAATGCTCGCGAAAAAAAAAATACGTGTAGATTTTATATTAGCAAAAAAAACACGTGTAGATTTTATATTATGCTAATATAAAATACTTGTAGATTTTATAAAATAAAATAGATTTTATATTAGCAAAAAAAATACGGAAGAAAAAAAAGTTTATATTACATCTCATTATGTAAAAAGATTTTATAAAATAAAATATGGAAAAATCATTATGAGATGTAATATAAAAAAATACGGAAGAAAAAATATTTTATATTACATCTCATTAATATAGATTTAAATGTAAAATCTACATTTAAAATAGATTATGCTAATATAAAATCTATTTTATAAAATCTTCCACAAAAAAACAAATATTTATATTAATAAATGAGTATCCATTCCACAAATAGATGATTATGTGAGATACTGTGCTTGGAAATGTTGTACCAAAGCATTAAGAAATTGTAAATTAAGTAATTGACTTTAATTAGTTGTACCTTGTGCTTAAAATGTTGTAATTAAGAGTTTTTTATGTCGTTTTTATAATATAGTATAGATAGTTAAGAACTAGTCTAGACTAGTCCTTATATTCAATTCATGGCAGGCTTGATTCAAAGCATAAAACAACCAGGGTCGTTCCTAACTTTTTGGGGACCCTGTTGCATATTGGACGATAAAATGAGTAATGACTAACCCTAGACGACATAATCCTTTTTTTTTTCTTTTTACGCTTTTCACATTCAGAATCATACTTTCTAACCTAGACGACATAATCTTTTTTTTTCTTTTTACGCTTTTCACATCCAGAATCATACTTTCTAACCCTAGACGGCATAATGACTAATGCGACTATAATAACAAATAAGTAAAACTAAAAAGCTATAAAGGAACAAAAAAACTGGCTTGAGGACAGAGAATGATGTATTGATATTTAATTATTGATTCGGGGTTCTCCCAAGTCCCAACTCCCAAGTCTCAATGCCAAAGGCCCAAAGCTTTTGAGTTTTGACTACAAAGCAGATTGCAAAAATGAGACAATTAGACAAATATTAAACAACATGAAATTCTAAATTCTGAAACAGTAAGATAGAACATAGCAACATAGCAACATAATCTGACTTTGAATAAACAGGATTGATTTGATTTCCTAAAGTAAACTGTACCGTGTAAACAAGATGATCAATTGAACAGAATATGACTTTGACTATGTTAAATACTTAAATTGTTAATTTCTAAATCAAATAATCAATCACCAATGAACAATTGAACCTAAACCTAAACCTAAACCTATTAACCTAAAGAAGTAAAAAATTAAAAATCATAAGTTCATAATCTAATTTACACAAAACAACTATTGTTTATGAAAAGAGACCCGAAAAAAAGTTGAATTTAAGTTACAGGAAATGGAATTTACCTACTGTTTGTGTGATACTTAATACTTCAGTCGATAATATCTAGAGCCAATCATCCAAATAGTCCAAAATTCCAAATCAAAAATCAGTTGTTGTCTTGTTGATGTTAAGAACAATTGAACCACTAACCAGTCGACGGTTGTATGAAAAATTGAAAGCTTAGATGTTTGGAGTCGATAATCGAATGTAGATTTTAGATTTGTAGGATGAACCGAATCAACGGATGAAGAATTGAGATTACTCGATCCAGTCGATCGTATTATACAGGGGAATAAGATGAAGTTCCCGTTTGGAATTAGCCGTTGAAAAATCGAATCGTCTATCTTTGAGAATTTCAATCGTCCTTGTTGAATCGAGAAGTTCATCATTGAAAAATTGAATCGGGTGATTGAACTCTGAAGACAAATAGAAGATGAGTCGATGACTGATTGTTGTCTGGTAGAAATTAGGGCCAAAAAATTAAGGAAGAGGTGTTATATTGGGCTGCATATTAGGCAACAAAGGAATAGAAAAATGGGTCTTGTATGTTTGGGGCCCTGTTCAAATGAACAGATAGTACATGCTATAGCACGGGCCTGGAAACAACCCTAATCCTTCTATAAATAGTATCATTCCTTATCAAAGTATTAAGATTTGATTTAGACCCAAATAGTACTTGATTGGGTCCCTTTTTTAATTTTTGTATTTTTTTATGTATATATATATTATTGGCTTTGATCAAATCCAACTCTATCTTCTGGCGGACCAAATGACCGAAGTTGAACCGGATTAGGCATGATAGTCGTTTGTTTAGTATTTGGCATGACTAGGACTGGACATGATTGAGTTGGACTAGTTGCTTCTAAGTGTTGTTTAATGATTTTATATGGTGGCTATTGGTGGTAGTGGAAGAGGAAGTGATGATTGTGGTAAAGGCGGGGGTGGTCGGCAGTGGTCGTGGTGATCGACGATGGTTGTAGATGACATAGAGATGGTGGTAGTGGTGGTGGCGGCGACGACGAAATGTGGTAGATATGGAGGTTGAAAAGTGGTGGTTATGGAATAGTTAGAGGTGATGCTTATGGAGGAGGTAAAGGTGGTGGTGGCTGACATGGTGGAGATAAAGGTGGTGATGGATGATGGTAGGTAGCCAATAGTGGTTAAGGTGATGGTGGATGTGGCAGGCTAGTGGTAGTGACGGACAATGGGTGGTGGCAGTCGATGGTCAACTGTGGTTGTGGTGTGGTTATGGAGAACGTGGAGATGATGAATAGTGGTGGTGACCTACAGTTGTGGATATGAAGTAAAGGTGGTAGTTGTGGATGAGATAAAGGTGGTGGTAAGAGATGGTAGTGGTAGCCGATGGTGGTGATTATGGAGGTGGTTGGTGGTGGTCCCACCCTGTCCTTGTCTCATATCTCGTCACACGAGGAACAATGAGGTTTTGTTTTGTCATATGTTGTGCCAAACGTGGAACAATGAGTTTTATTATGTCCAGTCCAATCCGATCTAGTCATATTTACGTATCAAACACTACCTTAAGAACGAATATTTAATCCTCCCTTGATCCAAAATTACAGGTAACCATTCCTTGAATAATCGGTCTTAATTGTCTGTCAATTTGTTCATCTCTAATTGTCTGTCAATTTGTTCATCTGTAGTCTTGGACTCTTGGGTCATAAAATTACCAACACCATTTTGAAGGGGTTGCTATATTTATTTAATTTCAAAGAAGAAATATCTAAATGCCTTGTTTCAATAGGTAATAAGAAAATCAAAGAGATATAACTTAAATATATATCTATATGTTGTAGGATTATGTGTCATCATCAAAAGGAAGTGATTGATATAATATTTTCCTAGTATTAGAATTTACCATAATTAATGTTTCTTTTTCTTTGTAAACTTCTCCCTATTTAAAGGGTTTATGATTAATGAGAATTACAGATTTTCATTGTCTTTCTATTATATTGTTATTCTGTTTCGTTTTTCCTTTAACACGTTATCAGCACGATGCTCGTCTGTGCTACTGTTTCATCAAATGAATTACAAGAATGACAAAGCCAGAAACAAACTCGAATCATGCTTTGAAGGATGAATGAAAAAAAATCCATATGACGAGGTAAAAAGTCTTTCTGTATTCTTGAGTTTTTCATCTTTATCATATGCATGATTTTCTTTTGAATTTGCTTAAATATATGAGGATGAACGGGGCATGACCTTAATCATGTGTATGAACCTAAACCATATAACTGTGTATAATTTTGAACTCATGATATACTTACTCTATGGGTTAGATATTTGTGTTTCTTCAGTTCTCATTATAAGAGGTAAAAATAATAATAATAATAATAATAACCATTATTGCTATGTTAACTTGTATTTTATGCAATAAGGATTGTACATCTTTATATGTAATTATATATATATATATATATATATATATATATATCTCCTTATGTAATTGATATTGAAAAAAAAAGATATTTGATTCATTTATTTTTTTCTTATTAATTTATATCATGACTGATTAACATATTTAGATGTGATCCAATTATTTTAATTTTGGATACTATTGATTTTAATTGTTAATGTTAATTTATTGGTTCAAAGTTTATTATAGACGTATATTTATGACATTTACATATTAAACTTGTTAATTTTTTTTGGAAATGTATTGGATTATACTTAAGGCAATTATTATGCACATTTTGAAGGGTCGATGTGTGAGAAAAAAAAACTATTGAATTTAATTCAATATGTTTTAGGTCTTATAAAATTATTATAATTGTTTGCCATATATGTTTTGTTACTAAATATTGGAGCAAAATTATAAGCGTATCATAGTCAGAATAAATTCCTAATAATGACGATTGTATTGCTTATTTCCAAAAACATTATTCTTATATTAGTTATAAATCATCCCCATGTTATAAATTTTTTTTGGAAGTTACACTTCCAATCTCCATATATCCAAAAATGTTAGTAAGATATTAAACATTTGAATTTGACTTAATGTCAAAACCAATATTTATTTGGCTCATAATAAAATCTCTTAAAAATACCATTAAAGTATTAAAACATTGAAGTTGACTTCATATGTCAAACTCGTATTCTTTTTGGTCTCATGCCAAAAGCTCTATAATTAGTAATGTTATCATCAAATTAAATAATCGCAAGACATCAAAAGGATTTTGTCAAACGGGTGTAAATAGCCCTAAGGTTTGTGGGGACTTAAGAAATCCATGTGATTCCCCTACTACCTGGAAATCCAATAGATTGAGTGATTTCTTTTCACAAATTGAAATATTGATGAAGTATTATCAACAAAATGTAAGCATACAAAAATCCAATGTTGTTATGATAAAAAAAAATTCATACATAAAATAATAGTTATAACCATAATCCATTATCTTATCAAACAGAAAATCATATATTATCTCTTATATATGTAAATAGTTGAAACAACTCATCCCTAAATCAACGTCGTAAACTCAAAAGAATTTGAGTACCATAAATGAGTATATAAATCTCACTTTGAAAAGTACAAGAAATTATCTAAAGTCCATCAACTCCTTATTGACCCTAAAACCAATCATCTTGAAAAGGTACAAGCAAATACCTTCATGCTTTGAGACGACATATAGATCCTAACTTTCATAGGAATACCTTTATTAGAAACCCCCCAAATAACTGTGGGATGTCCCGAAAGGGAGAATCGGGTGTATTCATAAATATGTACTTCCCGAACTAATCGTACAGTGGAATGAAACCCACTTACTCGATTACAAAAAGTTAACTGATTTCAACAAAGAAATGTTATATCCAAAACGCGTCTCAATCTTTGTGGCAAGGAACTCACAGAAGATGACATGATTCTTAACATTATTTCCACCTTTCATATATCAAAAATATTAATGAACTAATATAAGTTGGAAAGTAACCTTTAGACAAACTCATCAACATACTGCAAGTGGTTGAGAGACATAACAAGGTTCTTTCAAATAACAACACCACATATGTTGAGACAAAGAAAATTCTCGAGATCAATAATGAAAGCATTAAAGGTGGAAACAACTCCAAAGAACAGAGAGTTAAAAACAATTTCACACATGTGACATTTATCCACTATGTGGACGAAACCCTAGAACGGGGTCAGGGTCTTGGTAAGAGTCGGGAATGATTTTTCAACATCTGGATTAGAGATACAACTACTGCCCCATGTGATAATGGACAATCAAATAAGAAATGCACTAAAGAGTTCTCTTGTCAAAAAGGAAACACGTTGAAATAAACTATAACATATTAATTTAATATTTAATATTTATTTGAAATTAATTTTAAGTATCAAAATTAATTTATTTGCTAAAGTAAAATTGAATATGTAACCATTATAGATGTAAAGAAATACATCTAAATAAATAACAAAACTATTAATATTCTCCGTTCCATGTAGGAATGTATCGAGGAGAACTTGAGTTTTTGTAGAATATTCCACACAATCTAAAATGATAGACAAATACATATTACTTAGACGATGGACTGTCACTTTCTTGTTGGTACAAGATTAATAGGAACCTTGTAAAGATATTCGTATCAAATGGAAATGGAAATGGAAATGGAAATGAGCATATATACATAAGTTCTAATGAATATGAAAGTAAACATATCATGGAAACTAATTAATGTGTCAAACTAGTAGATTATTGGGTCATCGAAACATATTTTGTCACCAATAAAGAACTTTGGGGGAAATAACACATATATGTTTCGACATGACCATGTGGGACACCATGGTTATGACATAGTGATCTGTGTATTGCAAAATACACATAGACACATTCTCTTTCGAGTGAAAGGCGGAATGAGGCAAATTGCAACTGTTGACTTCTGCAGCATAAGAAACAACATTGCCATCATAATATGCCCTCTCGAATACCTAAAACTTTTGTATATACCCTAATCCTTATCCAAGACAAGAATGAGATCATACTAAAACTAAGGACATAATACAAAAATATTTCATTGTTACAACGAATACAAGGTGATATTTATGGACATAAACATCCAGAATGCGGGCCATTAAAGTACTTTATGGTTCTGGTTTCGACACGATGAACGCATGTCGTATTATTGTCCACATGAAATACTGCACTCCTAGCACTAGCTATACGTTTAAGGGCTCACCACTCTGATTATCTCATCAAGTTTACATGACTTGGAATGCTGGAGAATTTACATCATAAGGATTTGATGTTAATTGGATATGTATGAGGATCAATGTAGAGTTTTCTATACCCCATGTGTATATATAAAATGGTCTCATAGAAGTTGTTATCAAAAGAATATGATGACATCTATGGTATTAGTAATGCACACCAATTTACCCATATCTACATGGGGTTATGCAATTATTATATGCAGTTTTTTTTTCTTTTCGTTTTTAGACCCACTGCTTGCTAACCAGCATCATGCGTACCAGTTGGTAACTGGATATAAGCCTGATACTTTATATTTACGCATGTTTGATTATATGTGCCAATTGCGCCCCCACAGCGCATCGAAATGGGTCCTTAAAGACGATTTGATAAATGTTTGATATGAACCCCCAACAATTATCCGCTAATTATAATATTTGACTAGTGATCTCTTTACCGCTAGATTTGCGGGTTGTCACTTTCATGAGACAGTCTTCCCGTCGTTAGGGGGAGATAGGAAAAAGGATTTTTCCATGGAAACGACAGGAAGTGTCATTGAATATTCCCACTCTGTCTCATTTTGATTCCCAAAACTTCACAACATAATGTTGAAGTCAAATGAATCAGACTCGATACCTGATACGTTTAATGTTATTCCAAAAGTGACAAGATCACATATACGAGCTGCAAATATACTCACAAAGTTAAAAAGTCCCCAATAGGGGCACAACACCATTGGAAAGTGCGTTGCAATCACACATAGTGGAGGTGTGGTTGAGGCCGTAGCTACCAAATGGAAGTGGTGGAAGTTACTTGGTTCGATGGATACTATTCTAAAGGAAGAGAATAGTTAGGCACATCCATTTATCATCAATACACAAAACTCTCATGAGATTGTCTCTAATTATAATTATGTCCATGAATCATCACTGGAGGACGCTCCGAAGTTAATATGATTCTAGAGATGAAAGAAAATCTCAAAATGAACTATGAGAGTACATATGAGTCGATGGACAGTTCATATATACTCATTGATGACTTATTCATATATATTATTGCTCATAAGATGATAGAGCACAACGACATCGAACCACGCTCAGTTGAATAATATCAACAAAGAGCATATTGACCTAAATAAACAATCCAGAAAGAATTATGTTCTTTGACAAAGGATCGGGTATTTGGTCTGGTAGTGCTAACCCACCAAGTGTAAAGCCCGTAGGACATAACTAAGTCTTTGTCATACAGCGTAATGAGAATAATGAAGTCCTAATGTTTAAGGCTCTCCTTTGGCGCAAGGTTTCTCATAACGCCCTGGATTGACCATGATGAGACTTACTCTCTCATGATGGATGTTATAACATCCGAATAATTTATTAGTCTAGTAGTTTTCGAAGGACTGGAAATGCAACTCATGGATGTGGTTACTCCATGTCTCTATGGGGATCTAGATTCAGAGATATATAAAAGCATTTGATGATATTACATTATCAATATCAAGTAACTCTAAACCACAAAATGCTCTTGCAATAAAAGTAAAACGCTCATTTTATATAGTGAAGCAATCTATATGAATGTTCTATAACCACCTAAGTAGATACTTGATTGGGAAAGTATATAATAACGATGAATTGTGCCCTTGCGTATTTATTTAGGAAAACAAGTTCTAAATTTTCAGTGTAGCTCTATATGTCGATGTTATGAACATAATAGGCACTCTTGATGAAATAAGAGAAACAACAAGCTACTTGAAATCTGAAATTGAGATGAAAGATCTTGGGAAAACTTGGTTTTGTCTAGCTATTTGAGCTAGAACATCAAGTTTGTGAAATATTAATTCACCGATCGCATATGTCCAGAAAATAATCAGGCAATTTAATATGGACAAAGCGCATCCGGTTAGCACTCCCATGATCGGTCGAAGTGTCGGATATAAGGAAAGATCCATTTCGTCTAAAAGGACGATGACGAAAAATGTTGGGAGTTGGAATTCTCTATCTAAGTACAATATGCGCATTATTGTACTTAGCACAATACTCTTGACCGTATATTGTATTTCTCAGTGAATTTGTTAGCTAGATTTAGCTCAGCGCCAACGCAACGTCATTGGAATGATATCAAATGAATCATTTGAAACCATTGACATAGATTTATACTTTCCCTATAGAAAGAAAAATGGGATTGATAATGAAACTTCAATGCCTACTTAGAATATAAGCAGCAAAAATACTAGCTCTTATAGAAAAACACCAAACAATGTCTTGGTATGTCTTTGCTGATATTAGGTATCTGTCTGACCTATACAAAGGTTGTTCCCAAACTGGATAAAGAATTATCACAAGGAACACGCCGATTGCTTGGAAGTGAATTAAGCAATCCTTTGTAACTACCCCTTGAACTAATCCAAGAATATTACTCCCCATGATAATTAAATAATGTATATGATTAAGGATTATCATTGCATATATTAGAGGAGCTAGTAATTATGGGTTCAACCAGTATCCTACTTGCATATATGGAAATAATGCATCATGTATCGAAGAAATGAACATAAGATACATCAAATATTCTACTTAAGTCTTATACAATCAGCAATAAGAAAACTCTCATCGAGATTCAATTGAATCAAGTAAGATGTCAGAAGAACATGACACATTTTACCAAATCATTACCTAAAACCATATATTGGGAAACATGTAGAAAGCAAGTAAAAATGTTTTCCAAACTCCCTTGATTAATGCACGAATCAGGGGGAGTAATAGACAAAAGGGGGAGTCTACTATATTTGTGATATTGGTATGTTGTGCTCTTTCCTTCAACCAAGGTTTTATTTTTTTCCATTGGGTTTTGTTCCTTGGTGTAAGGTTTTAGTGAGGCAACTGTTTATATACCATCATGCTTTCCTAACTCTTATGATTAATGTACGAATCTAAGAGAAAACTAGACTGAAGGAAAAGTCCAGAAACTGGTGCATTGTACTCTTTCCTTCGTCCTATTTTTTATCCCATTGGGTTTTTATTTTGGCGTAAGATTTTAACGAGGCAATAATTGTGCACCATTACTCCTTTGACTCGGCACAAGGGGAAGTGTTGTAGGATTATGTGTCATCATCAAAAGGAAGTGATTGATATAATATTTTCCTAGTATTAGAATTTACCATAATTAATGTTTCCTTTTCTTTGTAAAATTCTCCCTATTTAAAGGGCTTATGATTAATGAGAATTACAGATTTTCATTGTCTTTCTATTATATTGTTATTCTTTTTCGTTTTTCCTTTAATAATCGGTCTTAATTGTCTGTCAATTTGTTCATCTCTAATTGTCTGTCAATTTGTTCATCTGTAGTCTTGGACTCTTGGGTCATAAAATTACCAACACCATTTTGAAGTGGTTGCTATATTTATTTAATTTCAAAGAAGAAATATCTAAATGCCTTGTTTCAATAGGTAATAAGAAAATCAAAGAGATATAACTTAAATATATATCTATACTATATTATAAAAATGGAGTTACGGTTATCTTGAAATCTTAAAAAAAATTCGAGTTACATGTTATTATGCTAAATGTACAAATTTTAAAGTTGCACAACCTCTCACATATCCTACATATGAAAAATCAAATCGTTTTAATTTCAAAGTTACATTTTATACCATTTTAATTAGTTACTTACTTTGAGTCGGGTTCATACGAGAATAATATCTATTTAAAAGAATAAGAGAATAATTTTGACTCAATCATTTCATAAAATAATACCATAAATAAACTTTCTTAAAAATTGCCTAAAAGGGAATATGTGTCATTTGTTGTATACTTATTATATATGGAAACTCATTTATTTCTATATAGATTATGTAATAAATTTAATTAAGGTATTTATTCATGATTTTTTATAATTTTCTTGATTTAAGCATGATTATTTATGTATTTTACAACATTAAAATAAGTGTGATTTAGTTTTTCATTTTAAAATTTATTTTTATTGAATTAGTTTATTTAAAAACATTACAATTTTTGTCAAAAATCACATGTGATATCCACAATTAATCGACATTTTTTCCGGGGGTTCCGTCCCTTTTCCCAAAAAAAATTAATCGACATTTTTTTTTTCCTAAAAAGACTCGCTAATTTCGTCAAAATATCAGTATATGATCTTATACGTTTTTAAATGTGTTTTGCTGCACATCACATATGATTCTGTTTTCAATATTTTTTTTCAATGTTTAATTTGAATTATTGTTTTTCAAAATTTAAATCACATATGATTAGGAAAATATTTTTGAAAAAAATTAATTCATTGTGAATCACATGTGCTTTTCATGAAAAATTATGAATTGCGTTTTAAAATACATGTGATCTTATACATTAATTTTAATTGTGTTTTGTTACACATCACATATGATTTTGTTTTCATTAATTTTCTTTTTCAATGTTTAATTTGAATTATTGTTTTTCAATTTTAAATCACGTATGATTAGGAAAACATTTTGAAAAAAAAATCAATTTATTAGGAATCACATGTGATTTTTATGAAAATTGTATTTTTTTTTAAACATTGCTTTAAATAAAAAAATGAATTCTTTAAATGAAAATTAAATACGCCTATTTTAAATGAATTAAATAAAAAATTAAATCATATTAAATTCACAAATATGGTAAAAGTAGAATCTTAAATAAATACCTAAAATAACTTTTATATAACTAAATTACTTTTATACCTTTATTTATTTATTTTTAGAATTAATTATTTAAGGTATTATTTAATGAAATGATTGGCCTAGAATTATTCTCTTAGGTGGCGTTTGTTTTTTAAGAGGTACTGAAGTCTGAAGTCTGATTTCACTTCTGATTTTTAAGTGGTGGTGCTGAAATCTGAAATCTGAAATAATAAGACTGTTTGTTTTTGTAAACTGATAAACGTCTGAAATCTGAATCAATTCTTTTTAATTAAATTATACTACCATTTGATGGTTTTATTTGTCTAACTTTATTCACTTGAATGAAGACATACAAATCAAGTGGAATTCAAGAAAATCATAAACACAAATATTAGATGAACCACAAACAACCAAATCCGATCAAAGTACATCGATCGATCCGAACAAATTGAAAATATGAACGAAGTTTCATAATAATAAAAATCAATCTCCGTTTACATTCAATCCTATTAAAGTAACAACCGATAAAAAACACTTTTCTTAATTTGTAGTTGAGTGGCATTGAGTCCTATTAATTTGTAGTTATTCAAGATGTTCTTGGTAGAACCTTCTCTTCCACCAAGAAAAAAAAATACCCACCACCTCTGCAAATTCAAACAAACTCACCCCCACCAAAATCAACCAACTTAAAGAAAAAAACAATTCTCAAATTGAAGGTACCTACCACGGCTATGCTTTATCGAAAATACGAAAACCCCACCACCGCAGTTTTATTGAAGGTACCGATTTCCACAAATAGCCGACGAAAACCCCACCACCGCCGCAGAAGGGGGTTTTCGTTTATACCGGAAGAACAAACGTATATTCCGGAAGCAAAAGTAAGCGACAAATGGAGAAGAGGGACGCATGTGTTAACCAAAAGGGGCCCCCTGTAGATGAAATTACGGCAAATCCAATTGGCAAATTGGTAAAAACAGAAGCCGGTAAGGAGTGGAAAGAGTTCAGTGCGGTTGTTGAATAGTATTTCGAAGAAAACAGAGACAACCCACTTAACCAGAGTAGCCATGAAGAAGTAGAAAGCACCTGTGTCGTTCTTCTTCTGAAGACCATGTTGAGGAGTCAATTGAAGGAGCCCACAGTCGAGATGAGGAGTCGATTGAAGGAGGCAGTATCAGATTGAAGGAGGTGGAGATAAAAGATAACCTCTATGCGATTTAAAGGTAAGGTCACCACTTTTTTATTCAGATCTATTTTAGAGTTAAGTGTCTGAAATATGAAGAAAAAAAAAACATGTCGAATTTCATTTTGTCTTACCGAATCAGAGAAAACAACTCATTAAGAGCTGAAAATAGAAAAACAAACAAGTCCTTATTCTTTTAAATAATTAGCATTCTCGTTTGATCTTTCCTCTACTTAATTTACTTTCAGCCCCTTACTTTTCCAATTTTCATTTTACACCCTATTATATTAAAATAAATAATTATATATGGACTAAAATGCATTAAAAATACATTTTTTTATATTCCTTACATTTTCAAATTTCATGTTACACCATTGCTATATTAAAAATACATAATAATAGATTAACTAAAATACATTAAAATGTGTTTTTTTGTTATAAATTATACAATTATAACTCCCTCGTCAATCCTTCCAAAATAAGTTCATTATTGAATATTTTTGAATTTAATAATATTGTAAAATATCATAAATACGTATAAATCTATACTATATTTTAAAATGCCTTAAACCATTATATATTATAAAAGTTTTTATCCCTTCTTCAGACATAACTTGACAAATCTAAAGAAATGTACAAATTATATCTCTATAGGTACAATCACCATAAACATCATTAATTTTGATTTTCATGTTTTTTGATTAATAATAGTTGGTATACGTTTAAGGTTGCGATTGAGACATATGGTCTGGGGGTCATTAAACCGAACCAAACTATCCCAGTATATCACACTCAGGAGTAGAGTCTGGTAGGGGTCGGGCGAAGACCCCTGACTTTCAAAAAAGTGTGAGGAAAAAAAATTGAACTTGGGTCATAAATGGTATTCTCAGGTGCCGTTTGTTTTTTAAGAGGTCTAAAGTCTGAAGTCTTATTTTAGTTATGATTAATAAGAGGTGGTGTGTAAAAAAGTCTGAACGATTCAGACTTAAGAATCATTAAGAGGTTTTTTCTAAAAAACAAACAACCCCTCAGTGTTAGATTATGAGACATTCATGTATAGGAGTTGTTTTTAGAACCTGAGTCACAACTAGGCCTATGGAGTGTGCCCCTGTAATATTCAAAAACAGAAGTTCATAGAGATGCATGGTGTTGCCTCTTTTAGATTTTTTGGACGATTTTGATTGCTTAACTTTTATTGTCATGCAAAAAATGCTATAGAAATTTTTGGCATGTAGAACTTTATGATTGTTATTTTGGATCTTATTAAAACCAACCCAGTATATTCCAGTTGTGTGCCGACCTTTTCTCTGCCTCTTAATTTCTGAAAATGCTAAACCAGAAGATCTTATTGCAAGGTCTGGATGTTGAAAATGTTAGACCTGAATGTTGCATATGCTTATAAAGATTGACATCTATTGTAGAAGTCCTGCTTGAAAAAACAGTTGGTATTGATCTTGATTGGTTGATAAAAGCAGCTTGTACAATACATTTTTGGTTGCTATTACGAAGAAACTCACTTGCTAGAAAATTCGATACTTTTGACCGAAATCCAAGAACCTAAATTACATGGTTGAGTTGGTGAAGGGAAACTTAAAGTTGTAATT
Organism: Arctium minus; assembly: GCA_954870635.1. Classification (NCBI taxonomy): domain Eukaryota; kingdom Viridiplantae; phylum Streptophyta; class Magnoliopsida; order Asterales; family Asteraceae; genus Arctium; species Arctium minus. The sequence continues at coordinate 21,964,652 of OX941081.1, read as the reverse complement.
GACCCGGTCGAAGAGGCTTGGGCTAAGAGCATCATGTTCTTATATATAGATACATGTCTATTGTAAATTTATTTTTGTAACTATTCTACAACTGTTGTTTTATTTTTATTTTTCTAAGAAAGGTATATAAGCAGTGTTTTTTATGTAAAAGTATTATTTATGAGTTGATTCCTATTTTATAAAAAAAATATATTAGCATATTTAAAATCAAAAGCATGCATTCAAGTATTTACCGTAAATATCATTATGCTTTATTTATTTATTTTTTTGAGAAAAAAGAACGGAACCCTTTGAAAAAATATATTCAAATAAAGAAAAAGGACAAATTACAAGAAACATACCTCAAGATTTACAAAAATAACGGCCTAAAAAATGTTTAAATAGAAACCATAGTAAAGGCCAAACTCTAAACCCCATGAAAGATTTAAAACAACAACTATCCACCATATAATCACCAAAATAACAAGACATAATAAGGCCCAACAGAAAATTAGACCTCATTGAACACCTACATCCATCAACATGGCCCAAAGATAAACATTGTTGAATGGCCCAAACAATAAACCATTGGCAGGCCCATAAGTAATAAATATATGAGCCCATATAAATATATCACCATCTTCAGTCCAACTATCATTAGCAACCCAAAGAAGTGATAAAGCCCAATTAGATTGAAATAAACAGCCCAAATTATAACCCCATACTCCTTTTAAGAGGCCCATAACTGCAGCCCAATCACCCAAATTTACATATCCAATAAGCAACCCCAACTCCAAATTTTTAAATAGTGAAACCAATATGATAGACCAAATGATGAGAGGAGGAACAATGGTTGGAATACCAAAATAGTAACCAACAGGTACAATGTCAATGATCAATGGCCAAATCCCAACTAGATGATGTAAACAAAGCAATAACCATGAACCCATCTTACCATTGATAGCAAATATAGTGAGCCAATTCAAATTCTGATACCCAACTGCTATCATCTGTTGAATAGATCAATTTTCGAAACTCTCCAGAACCAGTTACATAGGCCAACATACATTGCATAAACATGAGCCTTTCCAACACAGTAGCAGAGATCAACTCTGAACATATGTTTATCTTGATGAGAAGATGATACAACAACCATATAAATCCATAGACCAAAAGAAATAGCGGCCAGATTACACCACAGTAGCATATCAGTACCAAATTTGCATCAAATGCAGTAATAGACTTTTTCCCGTCTGATCAGTAAATACTTACCCTCCAATAACAGATACCATATCTTAACATGCTAAAACAAATGCAAACATAAGTTTGATCAATCTGAATAAAGGCCAGAATTGAAGCAAACAAAGGCCAAAAACCCTTATCACTCTAAACTTGATAGCATATCTCCAAAATACCATCCAAACCTCCAAAGGGACCTCCATATAACTCCAAGACAAGTTCAAATAGTCTAACTCCTCTACCCAGCACCCCCTTGTACATTCACATTAATTTGTAAATGAGGCATGGACTGCTGAAGCATACTTTCATATTTGCACCAAATCTCAATAGGCCACATCATTATGCTTTATTGAGAAACACTTTTTTTAGCATATTCGCATCCTTTGATGCAATGCTAGCACATGAGAAAACCATTGAAAAGAATTCATCTACCGATGAACCACAAACTTCAACTTCAAAATTATAGTCGCAACCAAGAATAAAATTCCCAACTTGTATTACATTCGCCAATTAAAAGACTTCAACATTAGCCCCTGTCATTTTAACCATGGTGTGTAGGCCAGTTTGCTTGCACCTCGATTGAGTCTCGGAAAAATTAGAACCGACGACTATGAGGAAGATCCCCATAACAACATCATCTACTAATCATTTTCATACATGGAAACATGTTTTTCACAACCTTAACAATCATTTGCTTTTTATTCTATCTCACATTCTACATAAAAATATAAAATGAATCACATATATATTTTATTTGGTAAAAACCTATCTGTACCAAGTATTCTTGTTTACATCTATTCAAAATTTACACTCAACTACATTGTACAGAGATATACAACTACCATCAGGATGAACAAAAAAGAGACAAAAATGAAACATGATTGATATTTTGTGTTCTTGACTTTAAATCAAGATGCACACCGCAGTATCACGCGGGTACCTTACTAGTTAGGTAAAAAAACAAAAATCGAATCAACTAACCGTTCTTATTAAATATGTCAAATTCAAAAATTCGAACATATTCTTCTTTATCCGAACCTATAGTAACGTTAAATCAGATCCTTAGGGGTTAGCTCAATTGAGGTGGCATACTTACACAAACAGACGAGTTCAAGTTTATAGTCACACCATGGGTTTTTACAAACGTTAGATAGGTATGTTTTAATAACCAATTTCATAGCAAAGGGCCCAAAAATGTTGATTATTATTGTAAACAAAATTATCGTAAATCTCGTATTCTCGTGTACCATCTTTGATCCACTTAGCCCATAGCTGGCCAAGATATGTTTTTAGTACAAACACTGACCCATGGTTCCAAAACGCTTCTCTATACCAATTTTTATTTTCGTTTTCGAAAGCAAATTTATACCATTTTTCTTAATTCTTAACTTTGTTGTTTTAATTATTTTTAACGTAAAAGAAACGAGAATTGTGTCTCATTTGGGCTCGTAGTTCAAAATTTGAATTTTGAGTGTGGATTAAAAATGGTTCAATTACGTGTTCAGGAATGATTTGTCAAAAGATGAACAAAAAAGTATAATAATGAATTACATCATTCATTTCAAAATATCTCGGTTTAACATAATTTAAAACATTTCCATCAAGATATCAATGAAAATAAGTTGTTTGATTTGATTATGTTTATTTTTTTGATTTTGGTTATGATTTTATTTTATGTTGGTTTTCACTAAATAATTTTCTATTAAGTTATTTTTTAGGAAACATCTAAACAAACGTATTTAAATTAGAAAAAAATCAAGCTTTAAAAAAGTATGTAAAGAAAAAAGAAAAGGTTAAGTAAGACCATTTTAAAAATATTTCTAAATATTTATAGAAGAAAAATAAATTACAAAAGTTTTATAAATTATCAACATCCCGTGATTCCCTACAGCCTATTCTCCACAAGAATTGGTTAAGGGTGCGTTTGGTACGCAGATATAATAGAATAGGACAGGACGGAACAGAATAGGACAGTTGTCCAGCGTTTGGCAGGACATTACAGAACTGGACAGAACAGGACTAAACCGGTTAAGTGACGAATTTACCCCTGATGAAAAATCATATATTACATCACATCAAACTAATTTACATCACTAAGACATAGTGCAATGGATTATCAAAAACATAAAACTAATTTATCATGATCGGATTTTGGATATGGAAATCAAAACCCAAATTTTAAGTTTCGGATTTTAGGTTATTTCGGGTTTGGGTTGGTCGGGTTTCGGATTGATGTCGGTCGAGTTCGGGTATTATATAATGCAAAAGTTATATATAAATTCAATCGTTTTTTTGGATGAATACAATCGATTGAAAGGTTGATGAAATCGATATAGCAAGTTTAAAATTTAGAAAATATTTCAACAGACTATAATTTACGATTTTCAAAAAATAATTAGATAAATATATATATATATATATATATATATATATAGTATTTAAAATATAGATTTTTGTTATTTCGGGTTTTCGGACGGGTTGGGTGGCCAACGATCAAACCCAATCCAAACCCGGATATCCTCCTAAATGTCGGGTTTCGGATTATCGTATTTCGGGGTATTCGGGTTTTGCAAAAACACCTTATTTCGGTTCGGATGCGGATTTCAGACTATTCGGGTTTTATACACCCCTAGATTGGAGGCGTGGATGATGAGAAAACATGTTTTATGTTTTTAACAAAGGGTATATTAGTCAAAATATTGTTGTTCTACTTAGTTCCAGGGGGTTGGAGTAGGACAAGTGTGTCTCATGCTTGTTCCACTTAGTTCTAGCGTGTCCCACATATGGTCACGCAAAACATGGGACAAGTCTGTTCTGTTCTGTCTTGTTCCACTCTGTTCTGCATACCAAACGCACCCTAAAGTCTATGAGGATATTATTACAACCACTCCTTGCATTTGGTGAAGTTGTAATATTTGACCTCTAGAATTAAAATTGGATTACTAAGTACAACTAATATTTGAGCATGTTCAATAGCTATGTTATAAGGTTTTTTTTAATAGAACAATATCCCGTGATGGTACCGTGGGTCGAGTGAAGGGCGCGAGAGTGCCACCCGCGACAATGACCTGGGTAATGTCGCCGGTCACAGTCGCTGACCACGTACCGAAGTTTAAAAACTTCGAGCTCTGATGAAATTCATCCCTTTCTCTACTGGTCCCACGATATAGTAATAACTTCCCTATTTTGCTTGAAAAGATTAACATTAATAATTATAACTTGGAGTTTTGCTTATCCAAAAATTTAGAGTGTTAGAGGCAACAACATCAACTATTACTTGGATTATTTACTCAAGTCTTATGAAGAATATGTTCATTTTCTGCATTTCGACTACTTGTGTAATCGTACTAAATTCTTTGTTAGTTGTAGGTTGTTAGGGATATATATATGACAGTATGCATTTGCTTTTGCAGATTTGAAGATTACACTTAGACGGTGCACCCGGAGTCGCTAATACTCTATCCAATCCCAACCAAATGATCGTTTTGTTTGTTTCAACTTCTATATATGTTGATAATTTTTCTTTGTGATCATATTCTATTTTATAATTGTTAAATATAGTTAGTTCTTCAGCAGCGTTGGCTTCCTCTCGTGCACATCTCAAGCTGGTTCTTTATCTTTAGCAAGTAAGTTTTGAACTTTCTCTAATGTTTTTATTTCTTCACCTTCCTTTTATGACACTTTTTTTTAATTCTATATAATATTGAACCACTTGTTGTTGTTGCTTTTCATAAATTTTATATAACTTCTATAGCGGTTATTTTATGAACATGTGGCCTTTTTTGTTGGTTTTCTTTGCATGATTTTCAAATTAAGTTTCCTAGTAGTGAGTAGTGACAATAGTCATCATACTAAGATAATTCCCCTAGGTAAATAAAACCTGTGAAGGGCCTCAGAAATTAATTTATCAAGATGAATTCCGATGATAAATTTTTATGGTCATATTTCCTTCAAAACCCGAGTAACAGTGGGGTGTTTTCAAGGAATGAGAAGCTTGTTGTTTACTTGTTCATGATACGAAATGCTCGCTTTCTCTTTTCAAGAAAATAAGTAAGAAATCTTGAGTTCAATGAATCATTCCATGATGGTCAATGGGTATGGAAATCCTATAATACTGCGATTCCTTTTCAAATTTCTAGTCAATCAAACCATATTAACCTTGAATTTATATACTAGGTGATTTGCAATATAAAACCATAAAAATAAAATCGATAGGAAGAAAGAATAGATCGAAGCAGGAAACAAGATTGAGGGGATTCGAGTTCTTGGCTTCAGAATCCAAATGCATCTCGCTGGGGTAGGTGAAATTAGAGGCACGTGGACCTTCAATGGGAGAAGAAAGTGTAACGCCCGTAATTTCAGTACCTCCTTTGCTTGTACCCCTTTTTGCTTACCTGTAATCATAACCTCAGTTAGGGTTGGTTTAAGGAAATGGGCTTTCGTATTGGAAATGCTTCGGGTTAAAAGTTCGAATTTTGGACGCCGTATACCCCTGGGCGATTGTGCCCGCGATTGTGACAGAGGTCACTCTCGCGGGGCACAATCGCGGCCCCTGTACCGAGAGTTCTGAGAGTCGGGCGACAATGCCCGCGATTGTGACAGGATGTCACTATCGTGGGGCAATGTCGCGAGCCTTGTACCGCGGGTGGCTTGATCCCAGCGATAATGCCACGCGACTGTGCCATGGGCATAGTCGCCGGGCACAGTCGCGGTCAGCCCCAGACTTGTTTAAATCCCGAATTTTCAACCCTCTTCCATTTACTCTTCACCCATTCCTTCCCCTTCTCTCTCAAACGAACCCTTAGATCCAATTAGGGTTTTCTTGCTTTTGAAACCTCAAAATTTTGAATTTGAAGGAGGATATTCCTCACCAAGCTAGGATTTGGATACGAAGGTTTGAAGCTCACCATCTCATCCTCATCTTCTAGAGTTTCATCAAAACCTTCCCCAAACCCTTTTCACCTTTTTTGAAGACTTGAAGGTTGAGGTTTATATTTGGGGCCCTAGAAGCTTATTGTTGGAAGATACAAGTTGGGAGCAAGGTAACATTCTTTTTCTTCATCTTTGAGAAATTAGGGTTTTGGTTTATGTGGAGATCTCCATGTAAAATGTAACACCCTGGATTTTCATTATATATCATCGTTGTATTCTTGTGTTAAGCTGTTGTCGTTAGCACCGTGTTTGGTTTGAAGTTGAGTTGGATTTGGAGAAGTTTGGGGGACAAGCAGTGAACTACGCGAGTTACACCGCGACTAGAGGTCGCGGCACAACCCGCGTAACCCACTGTTTGAAATGAGATTCGTGGAACTTCGCGAGTTGCACCGCGACAAGAGGTCGCAGCACAACCCGCATAACTCACTGTTCATTGGGACACGGGCGAGTTATGCCGCGAGTTGAAGTCGCGGCATAACCCGCGTAGTTGCCTGGCCGACTTAAGGGTTTTTAACCCAAAATATCTTCTCTTTCTCAGGATCTTTCTCTCTCTCTCTCGAAATCTCTCTTCTCTCTCTCTAAATCGTTCCCTCTCTCTCTATAGAGTTTAGTGGTTAATGTTTGGTGTTAGATCCGAGGTTTCGGTGTTTTAAGCTTCACTTCTATGACGTGATCGTTATCTGGTTTTCAGGGTTTTATTCTGAAACCTACTGGTGAGTTCCTACTACCATTTTACAAACTTTATACATGTCAAAACTCTTATTTGCGAAATCCGAAGTATTTCTACGGTATGATTTCATGTTCTATACATTTTGATATAAATGGAGTTTTTGGTGATTTTCGGGGTTTCCGATCAGTTTTGACTAAAAGGATGGATCTTATCTTATTGAAGTAAAATGATGGTTTACTTGCACATTATGTGGATATGTGAAAAGAATGTTTAAGAACTCATTTTTAATGATTTTCATTCTCACCAGAAGTTGAACTGGAAATGACATTTTGTTTATAAAATGTGTTTATACCATATGTTTATTTATGGTTGGTCACATATGTTGTTGTGACGAGTCTGTACCATTACTAGCGGATCCCTAGGTTTTGAGTCGACTGTATTATTGGGATGTCATATTCCCCATTTTGTAGCTATGGATGCATATGATCCTCGGGGGCAACTTGGTACGGTTATGTGAGGCCGGTTACTAGCCATGGTTCATAGTGATCCTAGTGAAGGAGTATACATTGGTTTTGCTTGGGGCTAGATCTCACGTTGTAGCACGGACTTATGTGTTCGTATCCTCGGATTCCAATTGTTTAGCTCATAACTCGGATTGTGGCTTACTTAGTGTTATGCCACAATCCTTGGTAAAATGTTTTATCATGGGTCATTTGATAATATGTTTATAACGGAAAAGCCCATTTGTGGCAAAGGTTTCAATTGTAAAATTTAACCTCTTTGGAAATATTATCTTTTGATGCAAATATATCTTTTGTGCTTTATAAACTGTATGTTCTCACCAGGCTTTAAGTCTGACACTTTTTCTCAAATGATGTGTATAACAGGTTTCCCTTAGCGGTGGGTTGTCGGGGTTTTTGAGAGACGGGTTGGTCTCGAGGCATTTTGAGATGACTAGTATTGTATCTGGGCATTTGTTAAGTCCCATTCTTTTGATGAATTATGGTTTGTGAACAGATGTAATCTTGGTAGAAGTGTCTAGATTAGTTTGTTGATGAATCCCATTTATGTACAGGTTTTGTAAAGTCAAAATGACTGATCCCCTTTATGGGAGGTTTATATCAATGCGAACGTCATGTTGCTAGTTTTCCCATGTTTTATTTTACTCTGATTTTTAGGGCGTTACAGGTTGGTATCAGAGCCCTAGTTTAAGCGAACAAGGCATGAATGTAAGATGTCTAGACTTAGATTGAGTATGATAAGAATTGATCCGTGAGATTGGGTAGAGCTTCTAAGACGGGTTAGTCTTAGAGTCAACGGAAAGTACGTTTATCAGGCGTTGTGGTGATCGTGACGAGAACCTTTATGTGTTTTATGTTCATAATCTCACTTAGCTAATGTTATTATGAGGATATCGTACGTAAGAGTGCTTGAATTTCTATTGCTATGACGATTGGTAATGTGGTAGTACGTTTCCTTTGTGTTTATTTAATCTTTCTCTTATCTCTTTCTCTGTTCTGTGAAGTAGTTCAGTATGGTGAATACGCGTGGTAGACCGCGTACGCGTGTTGATGGTTTGGAAGCGATAGCCTCCACCGCTGACCAGCCGGAGGGAGTTGAGGTTGTTGTGCGTCCACCTGTTCAACAAATACTAGGTGGGGGGCCAGAGGTCATTCCGCGTGTAGACCTGGCTTCGTCCCACCCAGTCATCAGGGATGCTAGTTCCCCGTCTGAGTTGATGGCCAACATGATGTTGGCAATGAGGGAAGAGATGGCAAAGCAGCAAGAGTTTCTGCTTAAAGTGATTGAGGACCGCGATGTGAACAATCGGAGGAGTGAGACGGTTGTGGAAAACATTGTAGCGGGTCCTGGAGGCCTTGGTGCTGGGGTCAGGGCTGAGGAGCACGGGATTGTTGGTGCTCCGGGAAATAGGAAAAGTTGTTCCTACAAGTCCTTTCTGGGTTGCGGACCGCCAGAATTCTCTGGTTCCGACGACCCAATCTTGTGTGTGAAGTGGATTTGAGCGGTCGAGCAAGCTTTTGGCTCTTCCGAATGCGGAGATGATCAGAGAGTGCGGTTCGGTACCCAACTGCTGAGGGATACTGTGCTCATTTGGTGGAATGTCGTTCAATCCACCCTATCTCCTGCTGTGTTGGCTCAGTTGTCTTGGGCCGAGTTCAAGAAAAAGTTGTTAGAAAAGTTCTACAATGAAAGAACAATGGACCGAATTGAGAAAGAATTTCGGTCTCTGGTAAAGGGAAGCCTGACGGTGAGGGAGTACACCCGTCAGTTCATGGAGAAGTTTGATCTGGTGGGGCACGCTGCCCCAACAGAGAAGGATAAGATGAAGGCCTATCTGAATGGCCTACCCGCGGACATGCAATCTATGGTCCACAACTCTAAAGCTTCTAACCTCCGCGAGATGATTGAAGAAGCTTAGTACATGGAAGAGATGTTCGCAAGGAACAAAGTTGAGAAATCCGTTGTGGTGTCTGATAAGAGAAAGTGGGAGAGCAATTCTGCTCACCCCAAGAGATCACGACCTTTTGGCGGAAACCGAAACTTCAGCAATCAGCAGGAAGCTAGGTGGTGCCACAAGTGTCTAACTAAACACCACGGTGACTGTAATACCACTTCTCAAACTTGTTATAAGTGTGGGAAGCCTGGTCACACTATCAGAGATTGCCCGGTCAGAGGACTCGCCTGTTATGAGTGCAAGGCACCGGGGCATGTGAGAAGAGATTGCCCAAAGCTTGTGTCGGGTAGCACACCAACAAGGAAGGAGAACCCTCCTAGGGTTCCGGGTCGAGCATTTCAGATGACGTCCGATGAGGCCAAGGCATCCGCTGATGTGGTATCGGGTACTTTCCTTATAAACTCTGTACCTGCTCGCATTTTATTCGATACAGGTGCCAGTTTCTCTTTCGTATCTAATTTGTTCCGTCAGAAAATTTCTATGCCCATTACTAGTCTTGAGGATGCATTAGTGGTAGAAATAGCCGATGGCAGTCAAGTTCTGATCCACAATATTCTGAAGTAGTGTACTCTTAGTATCGAAGGGAGAGAATTCTCGATCGATCTACTGCCGATGTTAATCGAGGGTTTTGATGTTGTGGTCGGCATGGATTGGTTGTCAAACAATCACGCCGAGATCGTATGTTCCAAGAAGTTGATTCGACTTCCCAACCCCTCTGGCGAAGTCATTGTCATCTATGGTGAAAAGAGAAAAGGTGAAGTGGCAATAATCACAATGGCAAAGGCACGCAAGTGCTTAGTAAAAGGATGTCCGTCTTTCCTAGCCTATGTGATCGATGTTAAGTTAGAGAAATCAAAGTTGGAAGATGTGAAGATTGTGCGTGAGTTTCCAGATATCTTTCCGGACGACTTTCCCGGGTTACCACCCGATCGTCAGTTAGAGTTTCGGATTGATCTTGTGCCTGGAGCAGCACCAATTGCTAAAGCTCCTTACCGTTTAGCGCCGTCAGAGATGCAAGAAATGATGACAGAACTCCAAGAGCTTTTGGAGAAGGGCTTTATAAGACCGAGTTCGTCACCCTGGGGAGATCCGGTCTTGTTTGTAAAGAAGAAAGATGGCACGCTGCGAATGTGTATCGACTATCGTGAGTTGAACAAAGCTACAGTGAAGAACAGGTTTCCGCTTCCGAGAATAGACGACTTGTTTGATCAACTTCAAGGAGCGGGTTGTTTTTCCAAAATCGACTTACGTTCGGGATATCACCAAGTGAAGGTAAGAGAAGAAGATGTTCCGAAGACAGCTTTCAGAACGCGTTACGGCCATTACGAATTTCTTGTAATGCCTTTTGGTCTAACGAACGCACCGGCGATATTTATGGACTTGATGAATAGAGTGTGCCGACCATTCCTCGACCAGTCGGTCATTGTATTCATTGATGACATACTCGTGTACTCCAAGAGCGAGTCAGAACACGAACAACATCTACGAGAAGTGCTTGAAGTGTTGAAAAAGGAAAGATTGTACGCCAAGTTTTCCAAGTGTGACTTTTGGCTTAAAGAAGTACAATTTCTGGGTCATGTTGTCACTCGATACGGAGTGAAAGTGGATCCCTCCAAGATTGAAGCTATGATGAATTGGGAATCTCCCAAGAGTCCGTCAGAGATCCGAAGTTTCTTGGGTCTGGCGGGGTACTACCGGAGATTTATCCAAGACTTTTCGAAAATCGCTTCTTCCTTGACAGTTTTGACTCGGAAGAATGTGAAGTTTGAATGGACCGAAACACAAGAGAAGGCGTTCCAAATACTTCAAAAGAAGTTGTGTGAAGCTCCGATTTTGTCGTTACCTGAAGGGTCAGAAGACTTCGTGGTTTATAGCGACGCTTCGAAAATGGGTTTAGGTTGTGTGTTGATGCAACGGGGCAAGGTAATCGCTTACGCCTCGAGGCAGCTTAAAATACACGAAGAGAACTATCCTACCCATGATTTGGAGTTAACAGCGGTGGTGTTCGCCCTGAAACTTTGGCGACACTATCTCTATGGTACGAAGTGTACACTCTTCACAGATCATAAAAGTTTGAAATATGTCTTTGATCAAAAGGAGTTGAATATGAGGCAACGGCGGTGGCTCGAGTTACTCAAGGATTACGACTGTGAGTTGCTTTACCATCCTGGTAAGGCAAACGTGGTAGCCGATGCGTTAAGTCGGAAGGACTATAGTGGATGTATTCGGGCTACCCATTCGAGAATCGAGTTGGTGTCTAGTCTTGTTGAAAAGATCAAAGCATCGCAAGTTAAAGCATTGTTAGAAGAGAATCTCAAAGAGGAAGTCATGACAAAACAACGTTTGCTCTTAACGGAAGATAGCCGTGGGGTAAAACTGTTCAACGGTCGCGTGTGGGTACCCAAGCTTGGGGATAACCGCGATCTGTTGCTTGAAGATGCACACAAGTCCAAGTATTCCATTCATCCGGGGAGTACAAAGATGTACAAAGACTTGAAGCTGCACTATTGGTGGCCGGTAATGAAACTTGACGTGGCGCGTTACGTTGAGTGTTGTGTGACGTGTTCGCAAGTTAAGGCCGAACATCAGTGACCGTATGGGAGTCTTCAGTCTCTAGAAATTCCCGAGTGGAAGTGGGAGCATATCACTATGGACTTCGTGACAAAGTTACCTAAAACTCTTCGAGGTCACGATACCATCTGGGTGATAGTTGATAGATTGACAAAGAGTGCTCATTTCTTGGCCATGCGCGAGATATTACCAATGGACAAATTAGCAAAACTGCACATCGATGAGGTGGTCTCGAGGCACGGCATACCCTTGTTGATCGTGTTGGATCGCGACAGTCGGTTCACTTCGAACTTCTGGGATGGGTTTCAGAAAGAGCTTGGTACGCGAGTTAAGTTGAGTACGACTTACCATCCACAAACCGACGGGCAAAGCGAGAGAACGATCCAGACATTGTAAGACATGTTGAGGTCTTGTGTCATCGATTTCGGGGGTAGCTGGGACTCTCACTTACCTTTGGTGGAGTTCACCTACAACAATAGCTACCACTCGAGTATTGGGATGGCACCTTTTGAAGCATTGTACGGGCGAAAGTGCCGAACTCCCGTGTGTTGGCTTGAAGCGGGAGAAAAGCAGTTCGTCGGACCTGAAATCGTGCAGGAGACGGCCGATAAGGTCAAATGTATTCGTGAAAGATTGAAAGCGGCTCAGGATCGGCAGAAGAGTTATGCCGATAAGAAGAAGCGGCCGATGAAATTCCAAGTAGGCGATCGTGTGTTGCTTAAAGTATCGCCATGGAAGGGCATTATTCGGTTCGAAAAGCGAGGGAAGCTGAGTCCCCGTTTCCTCGGACCTTTCAAAGTGCTCAAGCGGGTGGGTTTGCAAGCCTACCAATTAGAACTGCCGCCAGAGTTGAGCAGAATACACAACACGTTTCATATTTGTTACCTTCGGAAGTGTTTGGCGGAAGAGGAAAGCGTTATTCCTCTCTCCGAGTTGACAGTAGACGAAGGTAACCGTTGTGTAGAAGAGCCTGACGCCATCTTAGAGAGAAAGTCTAAGAAGTTGCGTCACAAGGAGGTCACTATGGTCAAGGTGCAGTGGAAGCATCATCGGAGAGCCAATGTGACGTGGGAAGCTGAAGAGGATATGAAACGAAGATATCCTCATCTTTTTGTATAGTTGGGATTTCGGGGACGAAATCATTCCCAAGTTGGGGAGGATTGTAACACCCTGGATTTTCATTATATTTCATCGTTGTATTCTTGTGTTAAGCTGTTGTCGTTAGCACCGTGTTTGGTTTGAAGTTGAGTTGGATTTGGAGAAATTTGGGGGACAAGCAGTGAACTACGCGAGTTACACCGCGACTAGAGGTCGCGGCACAACCCGCGTAACCCACTGTTTGAAATGAGATTCGTGGAACTTCGCGAGTTGCACCGCGACAAGAGGTCGCGGCACAACCCGTGTAACTCACTGTTCATTGGGACACGGGCGAGTTATGCCGCGAGTTGAAGTCACGGCATTACCCGCGTAGTTGCCTGGCCAACTTAAGGGTTTTTAACCCAAAATATCTTCTCTTTCTCAGGATCTTTCTCTCTCTCTCTCGAAATCTCTCTTCTCTCTCTCTAAATCGTTCCCTCTCTCTCTCTCTAGAGTTTGGTGGTTAATGTTTGGTGTTAGATCCGAGGTTTCGGTGTTTTAAGCTTCACTTCTACGACGTGATCGTTATCTGGTTTTCAGGGTTTTATTCTGAAACCTACTGGTGAGTTCCTACTACCATTTTACAAACTTTATACATGTCAAAACTCTTATTTGCGAAATCCAAAGTATTTCTACGGTATGATTTCATGTTTTATACATTTTGATATAAATGGAGTTTTTGGTGATTTTCGGGGTTTCCGATCAGTTTTGACTAAAAGGATGGATCTTATCTTATTGAAGTAAAATGATGGTTTACTTGCACATTATGTGGATATGTGAAAAGAATGTTTAAGAACTCATTTTTAATGATTTTCATTCTCACCAGAAGTTGAACTGGAAATGACATTTTGTTTATAAAATGTGTTTATACCATATGTTTATTTATGGTTGGTCACATATGTTGTTGTGACGAGTCTGTACCATTACTAGCGGATCCCTAGGTTTTGAGTCGACTGTATTATTGGGATGTCATATTCCCCATTTTGTAGCTATGGATGCATATGATCCTCGGGGGCAACTTGGTACGGTTATGTGAGGCCGGTTACTAGCCATGGTTCATAGTGATCCTAGTGAAGGAGTATACATTGATTTTGTTTGGGGCTAGATCTCACGTTGTAGCACGGACTTATGTGTTCGTATCCTCGGATTCCAATTGTTTAGCTCATAACTCGGATTGTAGCTTACTTAGTGTTATGCCACAATCCTTGGTAAAATGTTTTATCATGGGTCATTTGATAATATGTTTATAACGGAAAAGCCCAGTTGTGGCAAAGGTTTCAATCGTAAAATTTAACCTCTTTGGAAATATTATCTTTTGATGCAAATAATTATATCTTTTGTGCTTTATAAACTGTATGTTCTCACCAGGCTTTAAGTCTGACACTTTTTCTCAAATGATGTGTATAACCGGTTTCCCTTAGCGGTGGGTTGTCGGGGTTTTTGAGAGACGGGTTGGTCTCGAGGCATTTTGAGATGACTAGTATTGTATCTGGGCATTTGTTAAGTCCCATTCTTTTGATGAATTATGGTTTGTGAACAGATGTAATCTTGGTAGAAGTGTCTAGATTAGTTTGTTGATGAATCCCATTTATGTACAGGTTTTGTAAAGTCAAAATGACTGATCCCCTTTATGGGAGGTTTATATCAATGCGAACGTCATGTTGCCAGTTTTCCCAGGTTTTATTTTACTCTGATTTTTAGGGCGTTACATAAAATGTTCGGGGAACTATTCTAAAGGGTTAGAGTTAAATATTGATGGTTGAAATTTATGGATCTAGGTTTTGGAGATTTTGGCTGGAGGATTGAAGTTTCATCAAGGAAGCTCAAAGTGGGGTAAAATCTAGATTTAGCCTAAATCTAGCAAGGTGAGTTCAAGTTGATTTGTGAAAACGTTGTACATGCCAAAATGTTTATTTTAAAGCATCTATGTGTTTACATGAAATTATCAACTGTTGAGTTGTTTGGTAGCTTTTGATTATTTGAAGTGTTTAGCTTATTAAACCTTGTAAAACACCACATTTGGGATTTTGGGATATTTTGATAAATGTGTCACAAAGGAATGTGACTTGGTGATTTATTGCATAAATGGGTATTTGGTCAAAAATGCACTTTTAAGTGTTTGTCGGGTTTTATGCATCATTCATGAAATGAGATACTTTGAGAAGTACGAAGGTGTGAGTCCTTTGGTTTTGGGTCGATCCCGACCTTGGGAACGCTTTAGAAAATGATAATCCTTTTTGGGTTTTGGGCCGAAGACCAATTGTGACTTGAGAAACAAAGTTTTGGGAAAGATGTATTTTGGTTTATGTAACCACTTTGGCTCTCGTATTTTAGCCGACTGTACATTATGCCTTTTGGGGCTTGGTTTGCACTCAAATGAGTCTTTGGAACAATTGTTCAGTTTTGGTAGCCTGTTAAGGAGCCTTGTCGTATGGTGTACCTAGTTGCATCTCATTTGTGAGTTACGTGTATTGGATGCGTTAGTTCATCCGTTGGAGTCATGTAACGTGTTAGGTTGTAATGCAATGGATCCATGGGCATAGAGGTTGGTTTTTATCGTGTAAATGGGATAAGATTCCTGTGTTTTAATCTGGAAATAGGCGTTGATGATACGATGTAAGTCCTACATAATCAAGTGTGTCAAGGATGGAGAGATCCCAAGGTAAAGATCTGGATAGGATTGAACTTGGTGATTCTTTGGAACTAAAGACTTGGATAGAGTTGATGTTCAAATGACTAAAGACCCAGAGAGGGTTGATGTCTATTATGACTAAAGACCCAGAGAGGGTTGATGTCTATTATGACTAAGATGTCTATCATGACTAAAGACCTAGAGAGGGTTGATGTCTATCATGACTAAAGACCTGGATAGGGTTGATGTCTACCGTGACTAAAGACCTGGATAGGGTTGATGTCTACCGTGACTAAATACCTAGATAGGGTTGATGTCAATGGTTGTTTATCCTTGAAGATACACTTATAACATACATATGTGGCTTAACTTTGTGTACCTGCCACATTCAATGGAATCGGGTCTTCCCTGTCACCGAAAGGTGTTGTTTTGGGTACTGAGTCTTGTGTCCATGTTTTCGGTGACATATTGCATATGATATTTATTAACCATGATTTATGGGTTGAGTGTTATGCCCCGCCCGTGCTTTGGGTGTTTTGGGATGTGAAGTGTTATTCACGGTATCGCAATTGGGAGTCGATTTATATTCACGTTTTGAGTGAGTTTTGGATCACATCGTTTTATAAAGAATGGTTGTTTTGGAACATTGTCTTTAATGGTGTAAACTGTGGAAAACGGGTCGTCTCTATTTCTAAAGTAAATTAGTTTGAAAGATCTTGATTTGAACTGATTTCCTTTCTTTTAAAGATATACCTATTCATGTTAAAACTCTTGAACTCACTAGGCGTTAGCCTAACCTTTTATTTGTCGGCATGTGCATCAGGTTTCAGTTGGGGTTGGTCCTAGCGGTGCTATGAAGAGATGAGCACTAGCTTGCGTGAGAGTCAGTAGCTTGGCGAAGTCTTCCGCAGTTTGGAGATAGCGACACTTATTGGGTTTTAGTAACACATGTCCTTATTATAGACTGTAGGTATAGAATGAATGTATGTATGGAGGTTAAATCTTAAATTATGGTTGTAGATGAATCATTTATTGATGTATTTAGAAAAATTTTAATTAGTTGTTATTTCCAGAATTCAGGGTGTTACAGAAAGCTTATTGGAGAGAAATTACTTTCAAAAATCCATGAAACCACATCCTAGGGGTTGAAACTTTTGTTGCTCGTCCATCAATGTACCCTAACACTTTAACTCGAGCATGATATAAAGAACAACATGACCCATTTAAGCATGGTATAACATAAGATAAAAATGTTATAAAACCTAATTTAGTTGCATGCGCTCTTGGCAAGGAGGCTTTGGGGTACCGTTGAGGCTTACCTTTGAGATGTTGGTGGTTTAGTCTCCAACTAGCCATTTCAAATTCTATGGGCATTTTGTCCACAATAGATTCCTTTTTTTGTGATAAATTCCTTCTCATAAATTTTACCTAATCAAAGGACTAACATATAGAACACGTTTTTCTATGTTACACCCTAATAATAGTTGTATAAGTGATGCATGAGTGGTACAAGAGCATTCTAGAAGGGTCCAACAAAATGTTAGTTTGGGCGGATGTTTCTGTTTAGCATACTTTTAGAAATTATAAAGGAGTACAAATGAGAGGGGGAAAGCTTTTCTTTTGGAGGGGAGCGAGAGGAGATTTCAGCTTCCTAAAGTGTTGGAACTGTCTATAACTATATATTATATGTTGGGTGGCTAAATAACATTTAATTGTTAAAGGTAATATGTTGATATTGTGTGTGTGTGTGATGTCGTGTGTAACACCCCGATTTTCGAAAGGTGTCATTTCAAGTTAATACCGAAACCGATATATTAGGGAAAAATAAGATAAAGGATTTTGGACTTGAATCCTAGATTTTATAGTCTAGATAGATGAAGGATTCAATTACGAGTCCAACGGTTCTTTCCGGAGCAAAATCGGAGCTAAAACGAAAAAGTTATGACCAAAACGGTGCTCGGGCAAGAAATTCGGCCAGCAGTGCTCCGCGCGGCTCTCTGCGCGGATGGACCCGCGCGGCCACCCGCACGGAGCCGCTGTGTGCACAAAAATGAGAAAATTCGGCCCCAAACCCCATTTTTCACCCTAACCTCAAATCCTTCGCTCATTTCTCTCCCAAACTGACCCCCAAACCCCAAAATCAAACCCTAACTCATTTTTGGGTGTCCTTCTCCTAAGATCAAGTGATCCTTCTTCATCTAGCAAGCTTAGAGGTTAGAACCATAATCTCTCTCTTCATCTTCTTCATCAAGATACCTAGGGTTTCATCCACCCTTGTTCTCCCTTTTGTAGATTTGGAGTTTGTGGTGTATTTTGGTAACCTAGAGGTGTGTTGGTGGAGGATTCAAGCTATTGGTTAAGGTAAACTTCTAATTCTTCATCTTTGGAAATTAGGGTTTTGGGTATAGATGAGATATTCATGTAAAGTGTTGGGGAACGATTCTATTCGGTTGAATATCTATGTTTATGGTTGGAATATTGTGAATCTAGGTTTTTGGAGGTTTTAGCTTTGAGGAATCAAGTTTCTTCAAGGGAGCTCTACGTGGGTAAAATCTAGATTTAGCCTAAATTTAGCAAGGTGAGTTCAAGTTGATTTGTGAAAACGGTGTACATGCCAAAAGGTTTATTTTAAAAGTGTTTTGTGTTTTACATGAAATTGTTAACTGCTGATAAGTCTTGGTTACTTAGAAGTGTTAAACTTTATAAATTAATAGGACACCACATTTGGGATTTTGGGCATGTTGATAAATAAATCATATATTTTGGGGTATCTTAATGATTTATTCCATGGAGTATATTTTTGAGTATAAATGCATTTTATTGGGTGTTATGGGATGATTTGAAAGGATAAAAGGTATAAACCCACTTGGAAAATGTTTTGCCCCAATCTAAATTATGTTGGAGTTAATTGTGTGTTTTGAAGCATGGGTTGCATTATTTCGGGTCGTTTACGTTTGATTTCATTTTATGTTTTTCAACGTTGGGTCTTTGGATTTGTTGAGCTTATAACTTGGTTTAGATTTTGTTGGGTCTTGGGGACACTTGTCCGGTTTTAATATCTCAATGTAGAGCGTTTGGTTAGGATTTACATTTACTGCATCTTATTTGGGAATTACATGTTTTGAATGCGTTAGTTTATTCGTTTTGAGTCATGTAATGTTTTAGCCCATCTACTATGGATCCATGAGCACTTTTATCACTTTGTCCGATGATGGAACGACTTGGTTTCCACATCGCGGTACGTTAGGCATTAGATTGGGTTGTAAGTCCTTCGTGCAAGTATCTATGGGTGTATGCTGAAAGATGCTGAGCTCGATACTTTTATTATTTGTCTAATGGTGGAATGCTAGTTTTCCCCATTGCGGCAAGGTTAGGCATCTTCGGTATGGTGTAAGTCCTCTGTGCAAGTATATATGGGTGTATACTGAAAGACGTAGAGCCCGATACTTAATACCAATTTAACGTAATGTGTGGCTTACTTTGTGTACGTCACATTATACGGAATTAGGTCTCCCCCGTCACCGAAAGGTGTTGTCTTCGGGCTGAGTCTGTTATATATTTGTTTTCGGTGACATTTTGCATACATGAATTTACTCCATTTTATGGGTTGAGTATTTAATCCCCGCCCGTGTTTTGGGGTGTTTTGGGATATGAGGTGTTATTTACATTGTCATAAATTGGGAGTCGATTTATATTCTCATGTTGAGCAAGTTTTGGGTTAAATCTAAGATTACGAAAGAACGATTTATATTGGGATCTTAGTCTTTAAAACAGTTTAGTTTGGTTAACGATTAACTCGATGTCTCTTTCGTTTAAAATGCATAATTATTGATAAATGAGTCGTTTTCATAAGTGAAACATATCATTTTGAAAGATTATGATTTTAATTACATTCTTTCTTTTTAAACAATTAATTTATATATGTTGAAAACTCTTGAGCTCACTAGGCGTTAAGCCTAACCTTTTTATTTGTAGGCATGTGCATCAGGTTCCAGTTGGGGGTTTGGTTCTAGCAGTACTATGAAGAGAGGTGCTTTAGTTTTTTCACAAGTGTAAGTATTTGGTGAAGTCTTCCGCAGTTTTGAGATAGTGACTATCATTGGGTTTTAGTAGCACCTGTCCTTGTTATAGACTGTATGTAGAGATTAAATTGTGTGTGTTGAGGTTAAACCTTAAATTGTGTTTGTATATGAATCATTTATTGATGTATTTAGAAAATTTTAAATTAGTTGTTATATCCAGATTTCAGGGTGTTACATCGTGCGTAAGAATGAGTAGGGTAAATACTTGATTTATCTCATGGGTTTGTGGTGATTTAGCACGCAACACTATTCTCGTTGTTGTGCAACAGGCTTCGTTGGGAATAATTCTAGTGACACTGTGAAAAGAGGAGTGCTAGTTGCGTGATCGGAAAGTGATCATGTAACACCCTCAAATATGGAAATATCAACTAATTTAAATTTTTCTAAATACATCGATAACTGAATCAACTACAACAACAATTTAAGGTTTAACTTCAATAAACACATTTCAATCCCTATACACGATCTATGATAGGTACGGATGTCATTAAAACTCAATAACAGTCGCTATCTCTAACTGCGGAAGACTTCATCAAACTACTTATCCTCGTGTAAATCTAGAGCTCATCTCCTCAAAGCACTGCTAGCACCAAACCCCAACTGGAATCTGATGCACATGCCGACAAATAAAAAGGTTAGGCTTAACGCCTAGTGAGCTCAAGAGTTTTCCTTAAATATAAATAAAACAATAACTTCAAGAATGTTATTTGAATCATGATTTCCAAAATGAGATGCATTTAATTTGAAAGCAAACAAGATGAAATTCATTAAATGTGAAAACAATTTCTTTTTTCAACATTCATCATAAAACAAAACGCCTCTTGGATATAAATCCAAAACCCAAAACTCACGTAAAGCATAATTGACATTTTAATAATCATGTACTGAAAACGTAGATAAATTCCAACTTCCAAAACATCCCAAAAATATGGATAGGATCCAATATTCAAAACCTTAGACATGGATGATCACCTGTACTCAATACGTCACCAAAACATAAATTATAAAACTCAATACCCAAATCAACACCTTTTGGTCCCGATTACATTGTACATGACGGAACACCGAAGTGGGTCACATAGCTATGTAGAAAACCAAAATGTATAGATTATACGCATAAAACCTACCGAGCTTAACTACTCCAAGTTTATCGCTCGAAAACATCAAGTCAACCACTCCAGGTCTATCCTTGAGAGTTCCAAAACAGGGAAACTCAGTTCCAAAACAGGGGAACTTATGCACATACTGGAATTACACCTTACTGCCCATGGGACGCTGCCAACCGTATAGGCCCACACCTTACTTACCATGGAACCCGATACTTATTCCGTGCCAAAGTGTGAACTTGTCCAAAATGGGACAAAAGAACACCGTGCCTATAGATCCACTGCACTAACTAAAACATTACATGACTCAAAACGAATGAACTAACGTATTCAAAACATGTAACTCTCTCAAATAAGATGCAGTAAATGTAAATCATAACCAAACGCTCTACATTGAGCTATTAGAATCAGACAAGTGTCCTCAAAACCCAACAAAATCCAAACCGGGCCATAAGTTCAACAAATACAAAGACTCAACGTTGAAAATCATAAAATGAAACCAAACCGTAAGCAATCCGCCTTTATGTAAACCCACACTCCAAGATATGTAATTAAATCCAACGTAGATTAGATTGGGACAACTCATTTTCCAAGTGAATTATATCATTTACTCTTTTAAAAACGTCCCATAACATATAATCAACACTTATCTAAAACACACAATAAAATGCATTTATACTATAACTTACTTCATGAAATAAATCATCAAAATACCAATGTGTATAATTTAGTTGTCAAAATGCTCAAAATCCCAAACGTGGATGTTTTACAAAGTCTATAAAACCAAACACTTCAATAATCAAGATTTGCCAAATAACTCAACTGTTAATAATTTCATGTAAAACATATAAACACTTTAAAAATAGACATTTTGGCATGTACACCGTTTTCACAAATCAACTTGAACTCACCTTGCTAGATTTAGGCTAAATCTAGATTTTATACATTTAGAGTTTCTTTGAAGAAACTTGAATCCACAAGCAAAACCTTCCAAAACCTATATTCATAAGTTTCCAACCATGAATATACTAATTCAACCATTTAGAATCAATCCCCAAACATTTTACATCAAAATCCCCAACTTGACCAAAACCCTAATTTTTTATCTAATTTCTCCAAACCATCAAACCCCAAATTTGAGAAGTCCAACACTAGGAAATAATTAAGAGAGCATTTATATCTTATATTAAGGTTTAGAAATGGAGAGGATAAACTTACCACTTAGGTTTTGGTGAAAACCCTAAGATGAAACTTGAGGTTGAAGATGACATTGGTGAACTCTTTTGCCAAAGCTCCCAATCTACCACTTGATGATGGAACACCTTAAGAACTCGAGAAATGGACCCAAATTGAGTTAGGGTTTGAGTCTTGGGGTTTGAGGGTTGATTTGGGAGAGAAAATGGGGAAAAGTTTTGAGATTTGGGTGAAAATGGGGTTTGGGGGCCGGATTTTCCCGTTTTAATGCACACAGCGGCTCCGCGCGGATGGTGGTGTGGATCCATCCGTGTGGAGCACTGTCGCCCGATTTTCTTGCCCGATCACTGTTTTGGTCATAACTTCTTCGTTTTAGCTCCGATTTTGCTCCGGAAAGAAAAGTTGGACTCGCAATTGAACCCTTCATCCAACAAGACTATAAAATCTAGGGTTCAAGTCCAGAATACTATTTCTTCTTTTTCCTTTAATACCCAATTGAATTAACTTGAAATTATACCTTCCTAAAAATCGGGGTGTTACAGATCAGCTTGTTGAAGTCTTCCGTATTTGTTCTGGGAAGAGCAACTTGTGTCTGGGTTAAGTAACATCCGGCTTCGGTCTAGTACTTGTATATTATTGGAGTTTATGTTTTATTTGAGGTTAGTTATAGAATTTTAACTTGAGGTATACTGAGTTTTGAATTGTATGAGGAAGTTTTGTTCCTTATTATTGTTATTATACCGAAATTTTAATTAGTTGCTCTTACCAAATTTGAGAGTGTTATAGGTGACCTCTCTGAGCAATGGTTATATCGATGACTTCTTGCTAGCTTCGACCTAGGTTGGTTTACAGAGCCATACCACCGCCAGGCGTCCACTTATTTGTCAACTTGTTTGATGATTCTAGTTATTAAATTGGTTATATATATATATACACTCATAGAGTGTAACACCCTCGATTCAGTATGTACTCAGTTTATTTATAAATCCATTTATAATACCGTACTTGTGATCGCGCGTGCATTCGGGTCAAAATCGGGTGAACATGGGGCACGGTACGCCTGGGGCGATAGTGCCCGTGATTGTGACAGAGGTCACTCTCGCGGGGCACTCTCGCGGGAGTTGTACCGCAAGTGTTTGGCTCGGCGCGATAGTGACCAGCGATTGTGACAAGTGTCACTATTGCGTGGCACTATCGCTGAAACTGTACCGAGGGTCCAATTATTCGGGCGATTGTGACACGCGATTGTGACAGTGTCACTATCGCGTGGCACTATCGCGAGCGGGCAACAGGGTCTTAAATGCTCATGTTCGGGATTTTAAGTCATTTGGTCTTTTCGGGAAGCTTTGAAGGGCGATTTTGGAGAGCAAAAAGGTAGGGTTTCCACCCCCCCCATCATTGAATGCTCCAAGTATTGTTATTTATGGGTGGTTGGTGGATTTAATTTTAGGTTCTTGATTGTGATTAAGAAGCTCAAGTGTCATTCCTTCCTTCTCTCAAGTATCATCTAGGGTTTGGTGTATAACCCCTTGCAAGGTGAGTTTCTTAGGCACTTTCTCCTCATAAATGCTATAGTTGTTGTATTTATAATATTTCCTTGTCTCCTAATCATAGTTGGATTTTGTTGGGTCTTGACCTAACTAGGGGTTTTGAAGATACTATGATTAATTGACTAAACAAGTTTTTATGGGATGGTATGTTAAAGAAAATAATGGTGTTCATACTTATTCAATCATTTGTTAACTAATACTTGTTATTTGGGGTATTGGTATCACATGAAATGAAAACTAGGGTTTTGGGAATATTGGATGTATTAGATTTATTATTGGGCACAATGACCTTTGAAATGAGATTATGGTGTCATCATTGATGGGAGTACATTTATGAAGTTTCTTAACAAATGTGAGATGAGCCATGTTGGTAGCTCATATGTTTGGAAATTGGTCTCATGAGTTATATACATGATTATATATGGTTATAATGGTAAGTTGGTTCTTGGTTTAGTGCAATGGATCCAAAGGCACGGTATCCCAATGTCTTGTCCGGACATTTGGATTACCCTTGGCACGGGATAGGCATCGGGCTCCATGGTAAGTAGGGTGTGGGCCTATACGGTCGGGCAGCGTCCCATGGACAGTATGGTGTAATCCCAATGTGCTCGAGTTGCCCGGTTTTTGGAACTCTCAAGAATAGACCTGGAGTGGTTGACTTGATGTTTTCGAGCAAAAGACTTGGAGTAGTTGAGCTCGCTATGTGGTTTTGAACTGTTGACAAGATATGTTGAATACTAATGGTTTATTGGCTTTACCTTGATTTAGATCACGGCTAGATCGGCTACATGACTTCAAACGGGTTTATCATTCAATTTAGCTTTCGTTTATTTATTCTCACTAGGCTTTAGCCTAACACTTGTTATTGGTTGTCATGTGTGGCAGGTCACTCTAGCGGTGGGATGCGTCGGGATTGAGTGGGCGACTTTGGGTTCGAGAGCGGTCTTTTTGATGATTTAGTGACCAACATTTTTGGAAGTATAGATTGTCTATTTTGGGAGAATGGCGACACTCGACCTTAATCTTGCTCACTCAAGTTAGATTATTAGGTTGTCAAGTTATTCTTTATTTTGCCATGGGTTGTAATTACCGTATTATAGTCCCCATGTTGGGTTGACATACTTTAGTCCGGTTGGGTTGAATTCTTTATTACAGGTTATTGAATCTCTCGTTTTGGGTAGATTGGTTTATACCATTTACAGACGTTATATGGCCAAATTTTCAAATTTTTTAAATTGACCCCAATTTTTAGGATGTTACATAGAGGTGGGTTCATACGAGAACAACATCTATTTAACAAAACACGAAAACAGTCGAGTACATACAAAATCATATATGATTCACGTGAATATGCGCGCGACATCGCCCGCGTCCGATTTTTTCGGGTTAGTGTAAAATCACATATGGTTTTGTACATGATCTGCTGTTTTTTGTTGTTTTCTTAAATAGTTAGTGTTCTCGTTTGAAGCTTCCTCTATACACATACACATATATATATATATACTTAATGATTATGGATATTTGGTTATATTTGAAACAAACAACCGATGATTTAAGATAGGGATGTTATCTTTCTAAACCCATAACAAACTTTGCAATTATCATGTTTAAGAGGGTTTTCTGTGCAGATACATGGTGATATGGACACTTTCGGATATCATGTGCATTATATAGTTGCCGAAAAAAATAGACAACGATTTGATTAATATTAACACATTTTGTAACGAGTTTTTCCAAGCCTTTTCTTAAGGCAAGAGTCTTCCAAAGAACTACATCTTTATTGGAAACTACATCTCTATTTCTTGCCATAGGAGAATGTTAGGATTTGGGGGAGTGAGGATGATTCGTGGACGTGAAACTTCATTTTTCAAATACAATAATTCATCTCTTACAAGCCTTGAGTATCAAAAATTTCATATTGGGATAATCCAAAATGAAAACTCTAATCTCAACGATCGTAAGGTCGAGTCCTTATATACATACACCCAGATTCTACATTTACATATTTACATGATCGACGGTTACGCACTATTTGACAGTTGAAACATAACTGTACGATACTTATAACCGTTAACGGATAAAATTGGATAGCATTTACAACTGACTCAGAAGCTCTCAGTTAGAAGCACCACGATCAGAAGCTCTAAGTCCAAATCTTCTGAGTTAGACTTAGGCAAAAATGCTAAGTTTCAGAATCAATTCAAGAAGGTTTCCAACTTTCTGAATTACACTTAAAACGTCTAGAAACTAAATTTTCCTAAGTAAACATCTTCATAAAATCCATAGAGGTTACAGGTGTTGCTCTAAACCTAAACCCCACGAGAGGGGAGGCTCGATCTGTGTTGAACGGGCGCCAAGAGCGCGATCCCCATAACTCCGCCTAATGGCGATATAAGGTAATAGAGGCAAGAATGTGCACTTCGCACCTCGTAACTCACTTTATATTTTTCTTTGTCACCTAATATATCTCAAGTAAATCACAATCACACTAAAATGATTAATGACACTAAAATATATAATAATTTGTATCAGATGTGGTTTTCTAGGAAGAATATGATGCATATATTTATAATATTGTCATCATCGCTCTCAAAGAGAAACGAATATAATCCAAGTTGCAGGCATCCATTGTCAAAGCTTCGGAACAACAACAATAAAAAATGACCTTGAAAGATGGGGTCACTACCTTCTGAAGTAACAGAAGACCTATAAACAATGGAAACGAGTTAAAGACGAACGCATACCGAATCTTGGGTGAGTTGAAGACCTACAACGAGAGGGATTTAGGTTTTCACTTCCTGTTGCATAAAAGAATCAATCAAACATGATTTCACCTCTTGTTGTACAAGAGCATGCTTAGAGGTTTTCACCTGTTATCACTGATAAATACAAACAGTGTGAAACACCAAACCTCTTACCGAATTAAGTTAAGAGGCTATTAAGAACGTTGAAGCTTGAAATATGAATGTGATCAAAATCAGATATATATATATATATATATACTAGTGTTGGGCCCGTGCATTGCACGGGAGGATAAATTTTTTGTTGGAATATTGAACCGAGTTAAAATGAAACGTAATTTCTCTGTTAACAGTTAATAAAATACAATGTGAAAAACGAATGTATTTTCATAAGTGGTTAACTTGCATATATTCTTAATCGTTTGTTGTTATGAGTTTGTGCAATAATATTGGTAATAGTTTTGTATTATATTATTTAAAACTCAAACGACATGTCTCACAACATATTTATTTGGCTATTGACTTCAAGTTCTCATAGTATTAATCGATAAAAATAAAGATATGTATATATATATATATATATATATATATATATATATCTTATTCCCCTACTTCGAAAAATATGATTGTGGGTTTTGAAAAATATAAACAAATCCTCACTAAATAAAATAAAATATAAAAAAGTAGTTTTTCAAAGAAACAAAAATATAGTGAAATACCTTTTGTTCAGTTGCAGGTTCCGCCATTGACACCCGACCGTTCGTCTTCTTCTTGTACTCGGATGATACATAGAGAAGCTATATATATTTATAGTGAATGTAGAGAATATTTTAAAATCTTTTATTTTCATTTTCGATTTTACATTTAAATGTACATATATTAAAAATATGGAAGAATATTTTTATATCTACATCGTTTCTATTTTATTTTCTTTACACTTGGTTAATTTGGAAAGTATTGCGGAATATTTTTATTTTAAAGAATACGATAATTTATTAGTGTATCTTGTTATTTTTTATTTTTAATTCATATCAACCTTCTTTTTTCTTCTTTTAATGCTCGTGAAAAAAAATACGTGTAGATTTTATATTATGCTAATATAAAATACGTGTAGATTTTATAAAATAAAATAGATTTTATATTAGCAAAAAAAATACGGAAGAAAAAAGAGTTTATATTACATCTCATTATGTAAAAAGATTTTATAAAATAAAATATGGAAAGAGATTTTATAAAATAAAATATGGAAAAATCATTATGAGATGTAACATAAAAAAATACGAAGAAAAAAGATTTTATATTACATATAATTAATATAGATTTAAATGTAAAATCTAAATTTAAAATAGATTATGCTAATATAAAATCTATTTTATAAAATCATCTACCAAAAAAACAAATAGTTATATTAATAAATGAGTATTCATTCCACAAATAGATGATTATGTGAGATACTGTGCTTGGAAAAGTTGTACCAAAGCATTAAGAAATTGTAAATTAAGTAATTGGCTTTAATTAGTTGTAATTTGTGCTTAAAATGTTGTAATTAAGAGTTTTTTATACCGTTTTTATAATATAGTATAGATATAGATATAGATATTTGTATTCTATCATTTTATCCTTATTAATTTTTACATATTTTATAATTTTTGTATGTAAATACTTGACTCTATTACACACAAGACCACAATAAAGAAAAAAAATATTGATTCACATTAATATACACTACCTAAGAAACGCCCCATTAATATTCATTAATGCACATTAATATCCATTTTCCTCTCATTATTGGAGACTCCTCCTTGATTAAAATTAGAATTAATTTGTAAATGTATATCATAATTACAAATAATGATAGTATAGATTTGATTCACAATTTTCCTTAGGAAATTTATCATATTACCATTGAAACCACGAAATCATTTTACTTAAAGTTCGCTTATATAGTAAGTGCTTATCGGTAATAACAAACACTTTAACTTAACTTATCGGGTAAGATTTTAGTCCTTTAAAACGTCATTATATAGAACAATTTATCTTGTAAGCGCTTACCAGGTAAGAATCGTTACTCTCACTTACCGGATAAGGCTCTTGGTCTTTGTCATCGCTCTTACCGGGTAAGATTCTCAAGCCTTGTCATATTCATCCGATAAGTAAAGTGACCCGGTAAGCACTTACTGGATAAGCGTTTAATAAACAGCTAATAGCTTTACGATTATTACATTGTTATAAGATTCCTTTGTTTTCAAATCAATTATTTATTATGTTTATTGATGGCGACAGTTAAACTTTAATTATTCTCTCGTTAAGAGAAATTTGTGTTATTTGAGTATGAAAAAGACTATAATGGTCCTTTTCAAAGTACCAAAAACACACATAATACTTGCAATAAGTGAATAACACAACAAAACTTTTATTCACATCTCATTGCTTTTTTAATCAATCATAAAGACAACAATATATAGACGGTCATCGAGCAATTATCAAGAGGGTCGTAGTCTCATAGAACTATTTTCCCCATGCTATCTAATTTGTTTATGTTCTATTTATGATGCATTCTTTAACATAAACTGTATATGCTCCATAAAAACTTTAAAATACTGCAGAGAATTTGATTTTTAAACTCGGTTTTGTAGAAGGTCAGTAAAATAAATAACCCTGAGTGTAAGAGGCCCTTCCGAGATCTCTAATAATTACTGCAACTACGGTCATGATTTGATGAATATAAGTACTAGTTTTTCTAGACCTTTCGTATCTGAAATCTTTCACAATCTTATTTTTACTGAAAATTGGAAAAATTATCTGCTTACCACAAGCCACATGGAACCAATAGTTCCCAAAGTTATACTTTGTTAGAAATAAGATTAAACCATCGTAGAAAACATGTTGTAAATAAAGCTTTCCTCTACATTTCTACCTACTTGAATATTTCTCCTTCATATTTGGGGATAAAAAATGTTGAAAATCATCTGAAATATAGACAAATGCACGAGCTAAAATCAGAATTCTTGAACAACTTTTCAATACCAAACAAATGATATGAGATGGATGACAATTTTATAAGATAAAAAACCTTCCATTCAGCACACTAGTTTGAAATACTTTAAATTGCACTAATTTTCCAAATTCCAAAATGCACATCATTAGTAGAACCAGGATTTTTGTCGAGTGAATGCTCTTTTAAGGTAGATCAAAGATCCGTAAAGTCGTCTGATGTGCTTTTAGTTGAATTCCATTGTTTAATTCAAGATTTTTTTCTTATTAAGTTTTTTGGTTCATTTTGAGGGATTTTTAAGTCTTTGGTCGATTTTGAGGGACTTTTTCGGTTTTTATGGTTGATTTGAGCGACTTTTTCGGTTTTTTGGTTTATTTTGAGGTACTTTTTTCGGTTTTGGTTGATGTTCCTTATATTTTCTAATATCCCGGAGTATCTCTAAAAGTTTAGTGGGTGTACTTTTCATACCTAAAATAATCCTACTTGTGAAAATAAGTTGAACAGGTTCACACGAGCCCACTCAGATATACATAGGTTTGCTCCTTATGCAAATCAGAATCTCCTCCCTCCAACTATGCTTTTTTCTTTTGTTTCTCATAATTTCTCCGAGATTGATTCTATTACAAAGATCTAGATCAAAATATAAAGTTTAGTGCACAAAAAAGTTCTTAATTACAATTACTATTGTTAAGTCTTTGATTATTGTCACACAAATCAGCCACGTTCTTATATTTACAATATAGTTTTCGTTAGGAGTGAAGCCATAATTTTTTTCTAGGAGGTGCCTAAAAAAAATATAAGAAAATTCATGATTTCAAGGTTGAAAACCCCTTTTTAGTAATATGTTTTTAATAAATAGTTGTCCTAAAAATAGTTGTAATAAATAGTTGAAAAATATGAGTGATCTAAACAACATAACCATGTCCATATTTATACAAACAAATAGAGCACCCTTTTGTTTTGTTTTTGTGAAAGTGTCGATACTCAAAGAGACAGAAAAAAAACATATACATAAAAACTGAGAATATTGTTATATCTCAAACATATAAATAAAACATAAGTTCATAAATATAATAATTATTTTATATCTAATTGTTCTAGTGAACATTTCAATATTACGCTAAAACATAAGTTCATAAACATTGTAAGACAACACTTTTCGTTTATATTTATTTTTTCGACTCGTTATTTTTCGTTGAATCATTATGAACTCTTTTACTCGATAAATAGAAAACATAAATTAAATTGCACATTAATATACGACATAGAAAAATATTAATATTTAACTTAATATAATTATATGTATATATGTATTAATATTTAAATTTATATAATTTATATATATATATATATGTATATATATATATATCGTAACGAGTAATGGATAAATGGATGAAATGTTTTTTACCCATACCATGCCCTTATCCAACGGGTCGAAACATAATGGGTAACGTGTTTGCCCTTACCTGTTGCCAGCCCTAGTTTGATGGTTTAAGGATCAAGCTCCATTCGATGTTCTATTATCGGTGCGGCTGCAACACTGAATCGATTGACTAATGCTTCATTGGATGCATGTTAATTCTTGGTTTTTGGAGTAAGATATTTCGTTGGTGGAATATGATTAATATCAACTTGTAATCGGTTGACTGACACCGTCACATTGGAGAATCATAGCTACATTTTTGCTTTCTATAAAGAGCTTTGGCATACGGTACTTTGGATTGCCTTGCATACAATTTGGAAGACTCGAAATCAACTCTTGTCTGTATATTATATTACTAATCTTTTTCTTTTTATTTTTCTCTACTACCACCACATCTTACGACCGTCTTTTAATTCTTACGACCGACGTAAGAAGGCTCTCCACAAATGACGATCGAACTAACAACAATAAAACGGCATGTGTCAATAGTCATTCATCTAACAACCGCTTGTTACCTGTCACCTATTGCATATCACTTGTCACACATCTTGCGACAAACGTCGTACGACCATGATCAACATATGACATATGGCCTAGTCCTTGGTTTTATGAGAAAAACCAAGCAATCATAAGGTCATTGACGTAAGAATCTTAAGACTGACGTTCAAATGTCTGTTCTAAGACCTGACCTTTGGTCACACTTAATAAATATCACTCAAAAAATAACCGCCTTTTTTAAAACTAATAATCAATCATCACAAATGAAGCGGTTACAAATTTAAACAAACATTAATAAAAATCAATATTCATAAAGAGTGATAATTATGACATTAAGATATCATAATTGTAAAATCCTACAGTATCCACGTATAAATCTGAAGATCAAATTAGTTCAAAAGACACTAAATGATTCCAACTCTCAAGAGCTCTACAAAGATATTTTTCTAGTTGGATTTTATATTTAATTATTATACACGGTCATACGTATTGACGTCCATATATCGACGATATCTTCTATCGTACGCTGTTTTTACCTTTGACAGGGGTTTCCACGTCACTATATTATCTTGTTATTTATTGTTTATTTGTTCAAAGTTACAAATTTTAGTCGTTGTCTAAACGTCCCGACTTTAAATCGTTTTGTTCGATTTTTAGCTAAAACATCTTAGACTTAGGACAAGCTGTCAAGTATATATCCTCATCCGCCGAGGCACTTGGATCTCGTCTTTGAAACTAAGCTTCTCTCGTATTTCTGCCTTTCCACTCAAGCTAATAACTTCCATTTCTCTTGGGTTTAATTGTGTAGCAACTCCTTGTTGTAAGCAATGTTGTGCCTTTCCTTGGCCTTTTATGCTTTCGCTTTGCCTTTTGTTTCTTTTGCCGCAGGCACTATGCTTTGTGTGTCTCTAGACTTCCTTGCCTTGTAAAATCTAGGGGTGGCAATTTTGTAACATGACAAACCAACCAATTCTTATACCAACCATACCAATTTAATTGGTACCAACCTAATTGGTTGGTAGTACCATACCAACTATCTAAACTTGGTTGGTACATGGTATTATAAGTTGTATACCACAGTAATACAATATAGTACCAACTTATTTTTTTAATTATTTATTAATCAAAGTTTGTATAATACAACATAATTTGATCTTAAATTTAAAATGTTCTTATTTTTAGTTTTGCTAAATTATGATATGCATGGATGGATAGAACTTGATTGAATTCATTTGCCAACTCTAACAACCTTAGATATTAGTAACTCGTTGACACGTCCACGATCCATCATCACTTCTCAATTTGTATTATATGAAAATTATTTGAATGCTTGTATATGTAGTAATAAGTGGTACAACACATATCAACATGTTATTTAGATAATCGATGGTTTCAGTACGTCTAAATCTAGTTGATAAAGATGTTAAAATAAATAAATTTGTAACTTCAACTTTTAGTTGGTATAAAACCATACCAACATGTATCAACCGAAAAAAGTTGGTATCAAGCGTATAGTTGGTTGATACATGATATAAAATTTTATATATCAATTATAATTGGTTGGTACATGATATTTAGAAGAAAAAAAAACATGATATCATACCATGTTCTAAATGTAAAACCCTAACTCTCTTTTTTCTTGATTTTATATTACATCTTAGCATCAAACATAGTTCCATAATTTCATATATATATGCCTACACAAATTAATTAAATTTTATTACGACAAAACTTTTTTCATGATTATTTAGTGATAACAAGAAGTCAACAATAACGATGGTTGCATTTATTTGATTTCACAATTTAGACCCCCCTTAATTCCTCCTCCCTTAATTGCCAATTGTCAGCAATCCACACCAGTGGCATGACCAGAAATTAAGTAACGAAACGAGGGCATATCCGTAATTAGACATTTTCCAAAACAGAAGCTTGGTGGTAGAGAGAGAGTCTGCGTGTTACTAAAAAGAGGGCGAACGAAGCAGAGCCGTTATCCATCGTCACAAAAATCAATCAATCTTCTCTCAAATCCTTACATCCTCAATCGCTTTCTCTCCATTCCCAATCTCTGCAATCTTCCAGATATTTTTCTCAATTTCACCTTCCAATCTCCATTTTCCTTCTCAATCATGGTGTACGATTCCATCGCTAACGGTTCCATCCCCACTGCCGCATCAAACTCCAAGGACTTTGCGAAGAAAAAGAGGGTACGTCTTTCTTTATCTCATCTTTTTTCGATTGATTTTGATGATGATTCACGGAAGAAACGTGTTCGTTTCATCTTCTTGGAGAAATAGTCTCTTATTGTTTTCTATTTTGACCTAAATTTGTTCATTTTTGGTTTGAAGGTGAATAGGACTGCTAAATTGAAGCAGTGCAAGCTCGATGTTCGTCGAGAACAGTGGCTATCTCAAGGTGATTTAATTCTTATACATGTTAGATTTCTTTTTGTTCTATACTATCTGCATGGTTGAAGACTCAATTTCGTGTGATTAATGTATGTGTTTAGTTGAATTCTAGGGTTTTTATGTGTTTCTCATCGATCAGTTGGTTGATCTGTAGTGAAAAATAGGGGATTCAAGGAAGAAACGAACGTTACTGTTGGTATGAAAATCGCTGCTCCGGAGACGCATGCAGCGAACGAGAGAGAGCCTCCGATGGTGAAATTGGAAGTTAATCTTGATGGAGAAGAGACCGAGGGTTTGATGAATCATTACAGTGATTCTGAATCTCCTTCCAATAGTCCTACCAGTCATGCGAGTAGCGTCTCCGGGAGTAACAGGTCAGTTACTAATTTTACTGGTAGTAGTAGCCGGAGCAGCAGTGGTAGTAGCAGTAGCAGTGGAGGTTGTTGTTCAGGAAGCATGACAGATGAAGATGATGATGATGAATGCTTGGATGATTGGGAGGCTGTTGCTGATGCTTTGGCCGCTGACGACATTCAAAAGAATCATAATAACCCTAATCTTGAGTCCCCTGTGCATCAACAGTTGGATTCTCATACCACACCGGAGACAGAGCCTGTTTTGACAACTCCGGCTGGTCAAGAGGATTGCCGGCCACCAACTAGTTTCCGGGCCTGGAGACCAGATGATGCTTCCCGCCCTCAGAATCTGCCAAATTTGCTAAAACAAAACAGTTTCCCCATGAAATCAGGGATGCACTATGGCCACCATGGTGTTGGATTTGCTCCTTCATCATGTCCTATCTGCTGTGAAGATTTGGACATGACAGATTCAAGTTTTCTTCCTTGTCCATGCGGGTATAGGCTTTGCCTTTTCTGCCACAAAAGGATTCTTGAAGATAATGGCCGTTGTCCAGGGTGCAGGAAGCTGTATGCCCAGCCTGATCATGGGAATGCATCTTCTAAGCTGGCTCGTTCTTGCAGCATGAACCCCAGGCGTTAGAAATATTTTGGATCGTTTGGTGGGCCTCCTTTTTCATTCACTGTCTTGCTTGTTCGGTAACTCTTAGACAGTATCTCTTTAGTGTTATGCCGGTTCTCGTATGAGTTTGATCTATGTTTCTATAGCAATATGCTTTTATAGAGGACTAGTTGGTATGTGAATACATAAGGTGGTGGTATAGAAATTGAATACATATTTTCGATTGCAATTCTATAAGTCTTTTTGAATTGATTCATCATTAGATTATATAGTAAGCGAGGCCGACGACTTCAAATCCCTTCTCATAATACGATAAATAAATGAATCTATGGTGGACCTCATTACCAAGAACATGTGTTTCTCATCGCTTTCTACTGCGTATTCATACATGTAGAATTCTGAATCTTAAGTTCTTTTTGTAAATTGTTAGATTGTATTGTTTCATTGTTGTATATGATTATACAATGCCCAAGTGTGATGTTCGAGTATTCGATACTTCAGCTGTATTTTTTATGTAGCAATGATTGAAGATCCTTACTTGGGCTGACACAGCTAGTTTGGGTTGTGATTACCTTTTTCTGCAGGAGGTCTCTTAAATGAGGCCCCTTTTAGCCAAAACTTTATTATAGACTTCAAGCTACTCGTGGGGGTGTGTGTTTTTAGTACATAAAATCTCTAATTGCTGATTAAGAGCAGTAAGAGTTGCCTGCATTGAAAAGTCATATGCTAAAATATAGCAGGAGGAGGGTGGGTATATTGGTCTAGTTCCACATAAGCCAAGTTCAATGTTAATCTCTAGAAATGCAAGGAATCTAATTACAATTATGTATTCATTTTGTAGAGTGTGGGAATTTGGTTCAATGGATTCTAACGGAATTCGAATGGCATATTTCATTGACTTGATTCCATCATGTTTGGTTTGCAAATATATATATATATATATATATAGTGAGAGTGAGAGTGAGAGTGAGAGTGAGAGTGAGAGAGAGAGAGAGAGAGAGAGAGAGAGAGAGAACTAGGATCCTGTGAGAATAAGAGTTATGTTGAAAATTTGAGAACATAACCTTCATCTACCTTCAATTACCCTCAACTATTTATTACCTTCATTGACCTATTTCTATCACGAAGCTAAAACTTTCACACATTCATGCATGTGAAAGTTAATGAACGTATGTGAAAGTTCGTGAAGGTGAGTGAAAGGGAAGATTAAGGTAGTTGAAGGTTTTTGTTTTTTGTTTTTTGGTCAGCAATCAATTAAAGGTAATTGAAGGTCCGCGATTATTTTAGCCTTTAGATAAAAACATCAACCCATTCAACGGTTTACAAGTATTCTCATATTCTCACCATAACTCGTATTCTCACATGAACCCGACCTTTTATATAAATATATATATATATATATATATATATATATATGGAGGTTTGGAACCTTTCTATTTCTTACATATTTGTTCTCACAGCTTTTTGAAGTTACTAAAAGGGGTAATCACTAGAAACAAAGAAAAGACATGGCACACCATGTTAGCATTGCTGAACTCGCTACCACTAGGTTCAGAGACTCGGTTAAGCATCTATCAGGCAAAAGACCACTCATCTATTTGCAATTATGTTCAAGACAGATGGATAAATGGCTCGGCATAATTGAGTACATCATTATTCTATCTAGGTTTTTCCTTTCAGCAATCAGAAAGGAGCATTCAGACATGGTGAACTGTCTTCTTCAAGTGAAAACTGAAGATAAGTTGCCAAATGATAAACACATCAAAGAATTCTAGTATTGCAGACTTGATCCAGTAAGTTGCACCCTCAGAAGGTATCTTCACTTCTGTGAAATGTTGATTTGCGCTTTATGGCATAAATCAATTGCATTATTTCTTATTGTTCATGATATTCGAGTCTGAGATGTGTATCATAGCTAGATATGTGGTATTATTTCAGATGATGTTGGGGACGAAAGAAGCATAAACGGGGGTAGAACTTTTATAACTTTCAGGTTGAATGCTAAAAGTATGTTTCTGATCAGATCTCAAAAAGAATTGGTTAGATATTTGATGTAGGAATGATGAAGATGATTCTTTCATCTGATACATTTTAATGTACCCTCATATCCTAAATTCAGGGTGGACTTAAGCCCTGCTTCTAGATTTATATGGCAAGTCCTTAATAGATGTCAAATTTTCTGCCTAATGAACATACTTGCATGTTACATCTATATTATCATATCCTTCATTGCATTCAGCTCTAGTCGCTTGTTCACAAACCACATGATCGTAGAATCAATTGGTGGGTTTAACAGCATGGTGAACATACTACCACCAACGCTCCAACTTCTTTGTTATTCATGATTTAAGATGTTATTTGCCTGTTCTTTTTTCTGATTTATTTGAGAGCTTTTAGATTAATTAGAACCCCAATTAGTGTAAAACTTTCAGTTTTTTTTTCTTTGTGGGGAGGGGCTTTTGAACAGAAAGCCCTTCAACAAACACTTTGAAGACTAGTTGCTCTTGGTCATTGTGGCTAGGCTGATCAACAGCCATGGGTAAAAACATTGTGGTCCTATGTGTTTACGATGATGATCTGAATACGTGCATACTGAACCATCTGGTACGCTAAAGCGACCCCATAAATGCACACATCAGAGGTGGTTGATCTTACCTAATGCTCCAAGTACAGAGGGTGGCCAGTGGTCAAACCCCTCCACCTGCCACACCACCCTACCTAGTACAAATCCTTTGTTAAATTTTCATGTGGCATGAACTCGATTCTCCTAAAATGAGCACCTATTAGCCGTGAACTTCATCGGTGAATGCAAATGTTTGGATGAACTAGCCCCATTCGGTGCATGCTGTACTGCTGTGACCCAACCTCAACATACGTCGGCATTATACTGAGTTAGGGTCGGGGGGTAGAATCTATGTGGACCTGTGAAGACTCTCTCGGCTTGCAAAACAAAATATTAATGCATGGACTTGGTCGTTGGATGATTGGATCCACCCACTCTTTTCATCTCTCAAGATGTCATGAAGATGTTTTGAAGTCAGCAATTTATGGTCACTTTTGGATTTTTGGTGGCTTCTGAAATCAGCATTCGGTGGCTACATTTGGATTTTTGATTTTTTGAGATGTCGATGCTCAACTGAAGAATTCACCTTTCATAATACAAGAATGCCTTGAAACTTGTCATGATTTAAAAATGGATATCATTTAGAGGAATTAAAATCAGAATCATATAATTAACTAAATGTATGAAGTTACTAATAATTAAATCATAAATTTGTAAGTTACTCTAGATGATCATATTATGTCAATTTATTTTGTAGGGCAGAATTTTGGTCACAATCAATGACGTCCAATTTCATAATTATTGGTGGGTTTGTTGGGATCCCAGTGTAACGTCCAATTTAGGTATGTATGGTCTTATCTCAGGCATCGCCATTTGTGTTCCATTGTTACTGGACGAATTTTTGATCAGGTTTCGCCATTGCTGTGAGCATTATCAAATGGAATCACTAGAATCGAGGGATTGAAGCTTAATCCGTTCATGCACCAGCTGATTCCACACGAAAAACAGTGAGTTATCGCCCGATTTCATTTGTTTTTAAGTTGTGTTCTTCTGATTACCCATGGCTGTTTAGTAATTTGCTTCGAATCTACAGTATAAATTGCTTCATAATGCTACAAGCTCCCCAATGATTTTGTGATTTGTATCAAACATATGTTGAAATTTGGTGCTGCAATGCTTGATTCATTGATTTGATTAACCTAGTTGAAGATAGGGGTGTTCATCCAAACCGCCCACACCGCAAAATGCGGTTTAGGACTTTCGCGGTGCGGTTTGCATTTTTACCTAACCGCACTATGCGGTGCCACGGTTTTGAGTTTTCAAACCACGGTTCAAATCGCACTGCACCTTTTATATTACTTTTAAGTTTTTAATTTTAAACATATATATATATATATATAATAATTTAATTTAATATTTATATAATTGGGCTTGTATTTTTAAATTTTAATTATGGACTTTAAGTATTTATAAGTCTTCTTAAAAGTTTAAGGCCCAACAAATGAAAAAAATTGGGCATTGGCAATTGGGAGTCAAGATGAAGACGAAAGAAAAAGTTGGAGACGTCACTTTATCTGTTTATCGTATTGAAACAATTTATTTTTTTAAACTATTTCTTTGACTATTTTTAATTATGCATTTTGGAGTTGGATATATTCAAACTCTTTATTTTTTTGGACTACGGTCACTAAATCGTTGATTTTCTAATGTATTTTAAACTTATAATTTTTTGGATTGTACGCATAAAGTGCGATAGGGACAAACCGCATAAACCGCACCGCATTTCGCGGTGCGGTTTGGTGTGGTTTGAGGTATATGCGGTGCGGTTTGCGGTTTTGCACCAAACCGCACCGCGAACACCCCTAGTTGAAGATACAAGTTCAGAAGAAGTATAATATCCATTTCTGGTATTTAGGTTGTTGGGCTCTTAGGTTGCGTTTTTTATATGGAACTGGATAGGACCGGATCGGACAAAACGCATTGTCCTACGTTTGGTATGACATAGGACAGGATAAAAACTCACTATTCCACGTTTGACCACGTTTGTCGCAACATAAGAATAGGACAATGAGTGGGACTGTGTGGGACAAAAAAGGCTTTTTACTGGCATTTAATATAATCATAATATGGTATTGTTTTAATATTCACCACCACCCATCACCGCCACCACCACCACCACCAGTGGCCACCGTCGGCCACCTCCTCCACTACAACAACCTCCTCCACAACCACCATCAGCTTCCACCGCCCATTGCTGCCACCACTACCACCGTCGGCCAACATCTTTGTTTGAAAAGCTTCAAACCATTGGCCATTAAAGGACTATTTAGGTATAGTCAGAAGCATTTTAGTTCTAGTCATGAAGATCAATGTGTTTATAAACTAGAATATCTGCAGCAGTCATAGATTGTAAAATGAGGGTGTTATTTGATTGCATGAATACACTGAATAGCCAAATACACCATTCTGTTTTGCTGCCTGTGCAAAAAATGCTAAAAAACCAGATAAAACCAAACGAACCATCTCACACAAATCTGAAGTAGGCGTGTATATACACACCGAATTTATCAGAAGTCATCTTCTGAATCACTAGAATTTTCAGGCTGAAAGTGCAATTGCAAGTTTTGGAACTTTGATGGTGTCCATATAGATGGCGATGAAGGTTCGACGCCCTTCACATTCTTTTTTTGAACCTTTCTTGTGAGATCTACACAAACTTGATCCACCATGTCAAGAAAATCCTTCACAAAACCAAAGATTTGAAGTGGATGCCCCCCTTTCTCCATTGAATTAGATCCAATTTGGTAGAAATCTCTAGTTTTCTTTACAAGCTCAATAACCCTTGTTTGTTCATTCCTCACAACCTTAAGCTCCTCTTCACATCCTTCCAGAAATTCCTTCATTTCCTTCACAAACCCATCTCCTCCGGATTGTGTCACCGTTTCCCGAATCTCACTCACTCGTTTCGACAGATTCGGACTCATGCTCATCAAACAATCATAATCTACTATCGCGGCTTTCTTCACGTTGCAGAAATCCGTACTCAATCCTCCAAGAACAGGTAAACCGAGCATTAGATATTGTCTATC
This sequence comes from Arctium minus, assembly GCA_954870635.1. NCBI lineage: Eukaryota > Viridiplantae > Streptophyta > Magnoliopsida > Asterales > Asteraceae > Arctium > Arctium minus. The sequence goes on along the minus strand of OX941081.1, from coordinate 21,924,392 downwards.
CCTCTCGTCTTTTGCTATCATGGTATCAGAATCTTCAGTATTTCTTCTAGGATTCCTATTGATCATGCAGCGGCGCTTACCTTCTGCTCGGACTACTTGTTCCACTACAAAGTAAAGGAGACTAGTCTTCCCATCGATGCTCTTAACGTAGGAAAGTTTCCGAAGAGCGCTAAGGTTAAAGCCTTTGGCATTACCTCTAGCAGTTCCGGCATTCATTCGATTTCCTGCCCTCAGAATAGCTTCTAGAAGTTTCAAGAAAATCCCTGGAGCTCGCAACTCTTTGCATCCTGATTCGAGCGTTTGCAATGATTCTTTGAGATGCAAGATTTCTGGGTCGTAATTTGATTGAAAGAGCATTGCGTTGATCCGGGTGAATGCTGTTGGGATTGCTTTCAGGATATGGTAGAGGAAAGCTTCAGCATCTGGGAGTTTTGTTGGGTTTCCAGTGAATTGGAGGATCTTTGAAGCTTCTTCTTCAGTTGGTGATATTTTTGCCAGTTTTTCAAGAACATCTCCATTCAATCCTCTGCCCTCTGAAAGGGCATGAAGAATCTCCTTGCGAGAGGTTGCAAGAGATTTGAGTACGATAGCGGTGTTCTGTGATTTTCGAGGATCAAGAATCGATGTTTGAGCAGATGGAGTTGAATTTGAGCTACCAAATTTAGGGGACAAGTGTTTTGCTTCACTATGATTTCTCTTGGTGGCATTGTATCCGAATAAAGTTTCTATAAGCTCGTCATCAAACCTATGCATCGATAGCAAGAGTTAGAAACATTTGATGAAAAAAAAGTAGAATTCGATAGTTGTTTTACCTCAAAGAGCCGTCAACGATTTCATTCCATACCACCGAATGATCTGCATCGGTATTCACCTTATCCCAGTGGAAAGGCTTCATCTTTTTGGGGACTTCATGATTAGGATTTGAACCTTCTTCACTCTGATCATCTGCCCTTACTTTTGGTGCAGTGGGTGGTTTCATTGATGATCTAAAGCTTCCTGAATGAAATGGTGGAGGGTTCCTTTTTGCGAATACCGGTGGCGGTGGTGGTGGTGCTTTGTTAACCATTTTTCCAGGGAATGCTGACGGAGGTGGCGGTGGTGGAATTGGCAGCGAGGGCTTCTTCAATGGTGGTGGTGGTGGAAGTGGTGGTGATGGCTTCTGCAACAACGGTGGCGGTGGTGGTGGCGGTGGCGGTGAGGTTTCTGGGATGGTTTTTGTCTGTTGGGAAGAAGAACCCGTAGTGTCGCAATGTTCATGATCTGGTTTCATTGTTCTATGATCATCAAATCTGCTATCGACCCTTTTCTCTTCTTCATCCATGGAATTCCAGACACGAGTTCGCAATCGTCCGCCTTCAAGATCCCGGAAATAAAGAACTTCTAAACCGTTCTCTTCGATCAATACTCCTTTCAGAGTCCCACCTCGTTCTCGTGTATCCATGATTGTATCTTCTCGTCCAATTTTTTTCAGACTCAGATGATCAATCCGTGTCTTTTTTGCCATGACATACCGGTAGAAGAAATAGAAACAAATCCCCGAAAGTATTACCATCGTTGCAGCTGTCAAAGCTACAGCCTCGACCGTTGAATTACCCATTTTGGGTTTTCCGGCATACAACTTGTGGTCGAAAACTAGAACTCTGAAGCTTCTAATATCCCATCTTTCATTCCCTAAAATGAACTAAATGGCTCATATACTTGCATCAACATTTATATCTTGTGATTAAAAAATGAAGTAATATCTCAATTGCGACATTTGCTGATCCCATGGTATGTGTTTATTGTTTACACTTATTCTGAGTTAGTTGGCTGTTTGGCCGGCCTGCAGTCTTTGGCAATCGTCACACCATCACCATCGGTGTCTTTTAGTAGAAACAATGATTTTGTGTGTATTGGGTCGATATTAGCAACGATAGATGTAAGATGATTACAAGAAGCATTGTGAATTGACTTGAGCTCTCTAAAAAAGGTTGTTATCTTCATGACCTTATTATAGGAATAGTCGAGGTGCGTTGTTTAACTTTACATCCACAACTAAAAAAAATGTTAACATGGACCAACACATACCCTTTTGATTTCATTACGTTATTGTGTTTGGAAAAAAATTAATTTTGAATTTTGATTGAATTGAGAGGTTCCATCGGATGAATGAATTGTTCATGACTTCTTTTTGCTTGAAATTGAATTTCATTTCTTCATAAAATTATGAAAACGATAAGTACCCAAAAAACATTATAAATAAAATAAATAATTTTACTACCATTTAATTTTTTGCAAGAAATTTTCGCACATATCTATACTATATTATAAAGCACGGATAAAAAAACTCTTAAATACAAATTATTAGGCACAAGGTACTATCATTTTATGCAAGATCTTAAAAATCTCTTAATTTACAAGTATCAAAACACAAGATACATATTACTACTGCAGACTTCTAACATCCACCAATTTGGTATGTGCAAAACATTCTTTTTAAGCAGACTTTTCCATGTATCACTATTAATTAATATATTATATTACTATAAATTTGTTTTAATTATATTATTAAATATGTAATTGGTTATTTTTTCTAGATGTCATTAAATTATATAAGATGATCATTGAATTCTAACAAAATACTTAGTTTTTTTTATATAAAAAACATTACATTATTAAGCCTAAATTAAACAAATTTATAAAAAAAATATTATCACTTTCTCAAAACCATCCAAAATTGTACTGTAAATCGACAAAAAAATAAAATGAAACATTAAAATCGTGATATATTTCGCTGCATTGCGCGAGTACGCTTCTCTAGCCACTTAGAAAAAGAATGAAGTTGTAGAACGTTGGTAAAGGATGGTTACTATAAAGTCTATAAACTGAAATTAATTCCATTGTTAGTGAATGACATTAAAGGGAAAAGCTTGTGCAGTTTATATGAAGAAATCGTTTTTATATAGATATCGTGGACTAAAGGAATACAATGTGTTCATATTATGATCATATATAAACCAAACAAATAAAAGTAAATGATAAAAAAAAAAAAGTAGTAGTATAAAATGAGAATAAAGAAACTAAGGGCACATTTGGTTTACGAGAATGGATTGGATTTTATGTAAGGATTTGGATTTAGATTTGGAATCCCTTCATGTGTTTGGTTAGTACGATTTGGAGTGAAAGTCGATTGAAGTCTGAATCGAGTTATCAAATCCATCAGGATTTGGATTTGAAATTATGGCCCATTGCAAAGGAAATCCAAATCCATCATGTAGTGGATTTTAAAAAAGTCAAAAGATTTCAAATCCGGCCAATACATTCCATTCCTACAATCCAAACACAGGATTTGAATGGATTTAAAATCCAAATCTTTCCAAATCAAATCCATTCCCGCAAACCAAACGGGATCTTAAGAAAGAAGAATTAGCATTAATCTTGAGTTAAGACTTAAGCTCGGTTTGAGATGGAAGAACGAGGGGAAGAGGTTACAAGTGAAGACTCGCAAATGTTGGTTACCGACTCAAGATTGATACAGATTTTTATCAAAGACACACTAACTTGAAGAATTTCACCTGGGACACGTTTGACAAACATAAACTAGCTTATTCTTTTAGTTTGTTGCATAAGTTCTGTTTAGATAGACAAAAAATAGCTTATAAGCTAGTTTTTTTTAGTCTTTTGGTTATTTTACATTTTCAACTAGTTTATCCGACGGGTGGTATTTGTCATACCAATTAGTTCATTAGTTGGCTTATTAGTTAACAACTAACTTATTAATCATCAACTAGCTTTTCAGCTAGTTTGCCAAACATAGACCTAGACACCTAGTTCTTGGGATCAAAAAGTAAAAAAAAAAAAAGATGAACAGATTAATATATTACAACTTTCGATATTTTTTGACAACAAAAGTTTTTTTTTTTTTATAAGTTTTGTATTTAATTACTAATTAATTTTATATGATTTGGCAATAATTTTTTTTAATTGTTTGAATAATCAATTTTTTAAGTTTTATGAAAGTTTAATAAGTTGGAAATGTTAGCTCTTTGGATTTGTCTTTCGTTATTAGTTCATTAACAAGTAGAAAATTGACATGTCAAAGGGTGAACGTATGTTGAATTTTTAGTTGTATTTGTAGTTTGATTATATACATTAATAATCCCACATTAACTCCATTAAAATTTTTAATACTTTGTTTTGTATATTTCCATATCCAATCCAAAAATATGTAGGCTTCTCTAGATCTCCTTTATTTTTCTAAAGTTGGGATTCTCTTCCATATGTAACTAGTGAAGGAACTTTGTGTAGCGTGGTAGTGATACATTATTGAAAAAGCATTGAATCAAGTTAAGATAAAATATAATTTCTTGGTTAATAATTAATAAGATAAAATGTAAAACAATGAATGTAATTCATAAAGGTTAATTTGTATATATTCATAATTGTTTGTTGTTACAAAAAGTTTGAGATGTAAGAATAATAATTTTGTTATTATCTATTTAGAATTCAATCGACATGTCCCACAATCACATCACTATTGTTATTACGAAAAGTTTGAAGTTTTTTTTTTCAAAAAAAAAAAAGGATCGCCTAAAATATTAGTCACCCCTCTGAGTTGCCACAAATAGACATTGCTGATTTATCCCTCGCCATTGGAGAACCCGATTCACCCGCCCCGAACACCGGGGATTCCTCATAAAAATGGGTATCGGGCTAGGTAATGTATTTCCCAACCCCTCCCATGGTCCCAGTATGTATATATATTAATTAAAATTATATTTTTTTAAATATCTATTATATAATATATTATATTTTTCAACCAATTTTGACAAAAAAAAATTAACAATTCAACCATTTATTTACTGAACCGAGGTTGGATTTGTCCAACAAGAACCGAGGAGGGGATTTGATTCCCCATTACCACTGAGGACGGGGATGAGATAGTGGAACTGGGGTCGGGGCCACAAGGATTGCATTCCCCGGCCCATCTGCGTGCACATTGCCATGCCTAGCTATAAAGGCATCTTCTTCTTTTCTGAATAAATACTCACATTTTTCATATAATATTTCATTTTTTCCATTAATTTGAGATAACCAAACTCCCTATATTTCATAAAGGCATCCTCTTCTTTAGTAAATAAATACTCACATCTTTCATGTAATATTTCATTTTTCTTTCACCAATGCAGATTAATCAAACTCCTTAATTTTAAAATTTAAGAAATACTTCATTCTTATGATATAAGTCATTACCTATGGTTGTTATTTTAATATATATATATATATATATATATATGATAATTATAGCGATGAGATAGTGATGATTTCAAAATTTAAGAAATAGTTCATTCTTATCATATATATTGTTGGGTCATCTAAGATTTGAAGATAACATCTCCTTTAGTTTGCGTTTACTCTTCTGTAAATGATTGTACATCTTAGAATTAGTATGGTTCTTTGTAATAGCTTAGTTATGCATAAACAGATTGGTAAGTCGAAGACATACCGAAATCAACATGAAGGAAGTTTACTTTGCGGATTGAGATGAAGTTCAAGAAGACTAAGCCTTGTCTGCCGAACTCATATTCGGCAGACTACTCATCTGCCGAACTCTCTTCTGTTCGGCATCCTTCTGCCACTCTTTCGGCAGAACCTATTCTTGTCGATCCTCTCTGTGTTGGCAACACCCCTTTATGTCAAACCCTCTCGATTTGACATACTTCATCATTCCTAATGATCTTTTGACAATGAGAATGGAAACTTCCTTCTCTTAGAAAATATTCACCCAAGTTCTGAAATGATGGAGACTTTCTCCAAAAGATCAGAAAAATGACATGTACCAAATATATTTTATTGAAGTGTTGTCTTATCAAGGTACAAAAGTCTACTTTGCTTTATGATAAGTCACATCAAGATCTTATTGCTTTTGCAAGAAGATATTTGGTATCCAATACCAAGATGACAAATGTCATTTGCATTTAATGCACATGGTGGTATTTAAAGGTGAAGATCGTCTCATTGCAACCCAACCTTTTGGAAGAGAACTTAGTGCTCAAGAAAAGTTGGCAACCTCTCTCTCTCTCTCTCTCTCTCTCTCTCTCTCTCAAGAACTTCATAGCTTTGATCTTTGTATTTTCAAGTTGTGTTTAGTTTTCTAGTTTCTAAGTGAAAGATTGTTAGAATAGATTTATCTGTTCTTTTCCGCAACAATCTTAAAAGTTTTCTATGTGTAATTCTTGATATTTATATTAATAAAGAATTAAAATTAAGTAAATTTGTGTGTATTGTATTCACCCCCCCCCCCCTTCTACAATACTTGTTTTACTGTCTTGGGACTAACAAGTGGTATTAGAGCGGTTGGTTTAATTTAATAAATCAGACCCGCAATGGCTTCTCCTTCTACAAAACCTGAGTCTTCTTCTCAAAATTCTTTTCATTCTGACAATGGATCTACTATCAAACCTCCTAAGTTCAATTCGAACAACTTCTCCTTATGGAAAAGTAGGATGATGCTCTTCTTGGAAGGATTTGATAGTCGTTATCTAACTATACTTAGTGAAGGTCCTCTAATCCCAAAAGTCTGGGATAAATTTGTCAAAACCCCTAAGGATAAGGAAAAAGAAAAGGACTATCTTTTTCAAGTTTCCGATGACTCGTCAGAAGAGGAAAGAACTTCTGCCACTGGTCAATATGTTCTGAAAATAACAAAAGAATACACGGATGAAGATAAATGCACTATTAGACTCGACTCCAAAGTACGAGCCATTATCGCTCAATCTCTTCCAGATGAAGTGTATCACTCTCTTGTCAGCCTTAAAACTGCAAAAGAGATGTGGACGACCTTATGTGTTTTGTATGAAGGAACAAATGAAGTCAAGAAATCTAAGAAAATCTCTCTTGTTCGTAAATACGAATTCTTTTCTTATGAAAAAGGAGAATCTCTTCCTTCCTACTACAACCGTTTTAATAGTCTCTTAAACGAGTTAAAACTTGTTGGAAAACTTTATGACAACGAAGAAGTCTTATGCAAATTTATGGATGGTCTTCCAGATTTCTGGAATAACCTTTCCACTTGCATCAAGACATCCAAGGACTTGGAAAGTCTTCCTCTCACTTCTCTCTTTGGTATGTTCCATAATCACGAACAAACCCATCTTCAAAGGAAGACCATCTTCAAAGAGATAAGAGCCCCTTCTATGGCTCTTATCAGTGACTCTTTCAAGAAATTTGTGTGCATTCCTAGAATAATCTATCCCTCCGATTCTGACCATAATAGTCAAGAGGAACCTAATGATCCTTCAGAAGCCTATCTTAGTGAGGCTGGTGATGAAGGTGAGGAAACATCCAGTGACCTTCATTTTTCTTCTAGAAAATCTAAGTTTGGCCGAAAATCTTCTTCTATCTCAAAACTCTCTCCCTCCGATAAAGCAAATGAGGAATGTTATGCTTGTGGCAAGAAAGGCCACTTTGCCTCTGAGTGTAGGAGCAATTCTTCAGGAAGATCTAAAACTACCTTTTCCAACCAAAATTCCTCTAAGTTAAAAAGAATGAGACCTGACTTTGCCAACAGGTCTCACTCTCGAAAATTTTCCTCATCTTCTTTCAAAGAGAGTACCGACCGTGCTGAAAAATACAAGGCCAAATACAAGAAAGAGAAGAAGAGAAATGAATCTTTGCTCAGAAAGGGAAAATGTCAAATGATTGAAACCCATGACTGGGTAGATGAATCAACTTCTGAAAGCGAGAAGGACATCTCCAACATTTGCCTTATGGCAAAAATAAATGATGTGGAAGATCCTGAAGGACATGCATCCTCCACCGCTTTAGTCTCTGCTGAGTGCTCCTCTTTTTCCTCTCAGGTACATTCCTTTCATTCTCTTATTGTTTCTGAAAAGATTGAGGCCTTTGACTCCTTAACCATTGTCTTCTATAATAAAATTGATGTTAAGAAAAAGGTTTAAAATTTCTCTCGTATCAACTTCAAATATGTCTTTCTCAACTGAAACATTTTGATAAATCAAAGTTGAACTTGAAGATTTGAAAATCTTCAATTTTCTGATCTTGGATTTGGAAAAATGGATATTGATCCCTCTTTTGTTCTAAGTGTTGTTCAAGCTTCTTGTTCTTCTTCAAAACTTTATTCCGTCTATGAGTCTACCGATTCTTACTCTAGTTATTTCCATTCTTGGACTCCTCTGATTTTTCCAAAGCTCTAAAATTTGGCATGTTCATCAAGGCCAACGATTCTACTCCTCAGATTAAAAATGAGGAGGCTCAAGGTTCAAATGATTTTCCTAAGCAAATCAATGACCTCCTAAAATCTTTAAAATCTTGATGAGGCTACCTCTTCTTCTCCTAAACCTTCAAAATTTCCTAAGAAAATTTTTCAACACGCCTCAAAGAAAATTTCTAACCTTGATAAAGGAAAATCAGTAATTACTGACCTACCTTTAAAAAGAAAACTACCTTCTTCTTAAAATGAACCTCCTATTCTCCCTACAAAGTTCATCTCCAGATCTGTGAACTTGAAGAAGTCCAAATCCAAAGGTATCTCTACCTTTCCTCTGAAAAAGGAATCCTTGGACCAAAGCCTAGCCTTTCACCTTCCACCTCTAAATCTTTCAAAGTCAATGTTAAAGGCAAAGACAAAGATCTGGGTCAGAAATCAAAGAAAGTTTTTATTTATAAAAAATGTTATAATTGTGGTGACACCTTTCATCTAGCAAAGGATTGTCCAAAAGATCGCATTGAAAGAAAGAACATTGATGATTCTACCTCTTGCTCTTCTTCTTCTTCTAACCCTAAAGGACCCACCTCAAAATGGGTACCAAAGAAATGATTTATCTGTGATTGCAGGTGTTGGAGCATCAACAAATCTTATGAAGGAATCTTCATTGGATATTCTCTCTCTTCAAGAAAAGTTGGCAACCTCTCTCTCTCTCTCTCTCTCTCTCAAGAACTTCATAGCTTTGATCTTTGTATTTTCAAGTTGTGTTTAGTTTTCTAGTTTCTAAGTGAAAGATTGTTAGAATAGATTTATCTGTTCTTTTCCGCAACAATCTTAAAAGTTTTCTATGTGTAATTATTGATATTTATATCAATAAAGAATTAAAATTAAGTAAATTTGTGTGTATTGTATTCAACCCCCCCTTCTACAATACTTGTTTTACTGTCTTGGGACTAACATATATATATATGATATATATAGGGGTGAGTTCAAATGAAAACTCATTTTTCATTGTGCACATGAGGACAAATCTTAACCATTGATTAAAACTTAGAAAACTAATCAATGGTTAATATATAATAAGGTGAATTGAGAAGTGATTAAGGACAAAATTGTAATTTTGAATCAACGCCTACCATCTTTGACTTTTTATTTTTAATTAAAAAAATTTACCCCCTTAAACTTTAAAATAATTTATCTTAAAATTACTAATATTTTAATCAAACAAATTACATCAAAAAAACGAGAATTTCGCGCTCTTCGATATGACATCCATCTCGATATAGTTTTTTTTTCGTTTTAATTGTTTTTTTACGTAAAATTCTATATACGTGTTATATTCATTATGAATATGCATGCACGTCTTCGAGTATCCACATTCAGTATGAATAACAAAGGTGAACGTTCATTCACTATTCATGATGAATAATACCGTATGCAGGATGAATAATACAATATTCAGATTTTTTTTCGTTTTAACCGTTTTTTACGTGAAATTCTATATATGTGTTATATTCATTATGAAGATGCATGCACGTCCTCGGGTGTCTACATTCAGTATGAATAACAAAGGTGAATGTTCATTCAGTATTCATGATGAATAATACAGTATTCATGATGAATAATACAGTATTCATGATGAATAATACAATATTCATGATGAATAAGGTGAACGTTCATTCAGTATTCATGATGAATAATACAGTATTCATGATGAATAATACAATATTCAGGATGAATAATACACGAATCCATGATTCATGTATTATTTATCATGAATCGTGTATTATTCACCCTGAATGTTCTATTATTCATCCTGAATAATACATTATTCATGATGAATAATATATGAATGACCCCTGAAAGTGTAGACACATGGCACACTCTCTTTTGTTTCCCAATTCACAACCGAAATTTGGTTTAATTCATTATGAATATGTATGTGCATCCCTGGATGTCCCAGTATAAATAACAAATGTGAACGTTCATTCATTATTCATGATGAATAATATAGTATTCAGGATGAATTACACAACATTCATGACGAATAATACACGATTTCATGAATCGTGAATTATTCACCCTGAACGTTGTATTATTCATCCTGAATGATATATTATTCATGATGAATAATACATGAATGACCTGTGAAGATGTAGAGACGTGATGCGCTCTCTTTTGTTCCCCGATTCACAACCGAATTAGTCGATAGGTTCGCAATTCGTCTTAATGGGTGTTGGGTTACGGTGCTGAAGAAACGTGATGCCTTACGACGTTGAAGAAGTGTTGAAGAAGGTGATGTCGAGTTACATACTTACGGTGTCGAAGCGTTGTACAAACTTGAACGTACATAAATATTCATAATGAATATAACACATATATAGCATTTCACGTAAAAACGGTTAAAACGACAAAAAAACTATATCGAGATGAATGTCATATCGAAGAGCACGAAATTCTCGTTTTTTTGATGTAATTTGTTTGATTAAAATATTAGTAATTTTTAAGATAATTTATATTAAACTTTAATTGGATAAAATGTTTTTAATTAAAAAAGTAAATAAAAAGTCAAATATGGTAGGCGTGTGTTTAAATTTTCTTCCATTTTTACCACTAAACATTTTAAAATTAAAATCTCTATTTAATATGAGTTGTTGGATCAAAAGAGATCGAGTGAATGAGATTTGTCCTCACGTGCACAATGAAAAATGAGTTTTCATTTGAACATTCATCTCTCTCTCTCTCTCTCTCTATATATATATATATATATATATATGATAATTATAGCGATGATTTAAATGATATATTGATTAACTAAATGAAAATAAATGTTTATGATTTGATAACTTCCTTTTTAGAGATTTTTAGGTATATAACCTTAAATGAGATTTTAATTAAATCCATGACCTTCTCATGAGTATAAACCCATTTTTCATGAATAGGTCATGAATTTAATAAAAAACTCATTTAAGGTCATTTTCCTAAATGACTCCTTTTATCATATAGACTAAAAATTGGTGTTTAAAAATGGAGATTTGTAGGTATATAACCTTAAATGAGATTTTAATTAAATCCATGACCTTCTCATGAGTATAAACCCATTTTTTCTTGAATAGGCCAGGAGGTCATGGATTTAATAAAAAACACATTTAAGGTTATTTCCCTAAATGACTCTTTAAAAATGAGATGCTTAGTGAAGTTACCTTTTAGTTTTCAAATGCTCTTCTCATCTTTTCTATACCCGACTCTTTTATCCATATACCAACTAGTTTTATACCCGTCCGTTGGTCGGGACACGATTTTAATCTAGATTCCGTTATTTGATATTACAATTTCAAAAGTTATGTTTATTTATTGTATTCTATGTTTCTTTACCATTTCAATCATTTAATCTAGTGTTACACCCATCTGTTGGTCAGATACACGATATGACTTTGGTCCCTCAAAAAGTTTTCTTCGACCAAGTGTAACAGGTTTACCATCCCTTGTTGGAGTGATATGTCAACTCAAAGGAAAAATTGGATAAACATGAATAATGATGTATATTAGTCCCCCACCCCCAACATAAAAAGGGTTAATAGTGTAAGAACCATGGTTGCAAATATATCAGTGTTGATAGTCAATCTTTCAAGTATTTATGAGAATCCTTTGAGCCAATTTCCCAATTTCATGGTTGAATTCGGGCATCAACTGATCTAATGTTTCTACAAACGCCATCTATAGGACAATGAGAAGCCTCGTCATACACCACAACACAAGGAATACCAACTAAGAGCCACGTGCAGTGATCCAAGATTTTTGCATTGTGGGATCACCTTTAAGGTAGATTTCCCGTAAAGTCGTCCGATGTGCTTTTAGTCAATTGCACCGTTTCAAGGGATTTTTAAAAAAAATTTGATCGATTTCGATGGATTTTTAATTTTTTTTTCCGTCGATTTTGAGAGACCTTTTCGTTTTTTTTGGGTTGATTTCGAGACTTTTTTGGTCTTTTTGTTGATTTCGATGTATGTTTTTCGTTGGTGGGAGGCACAGATGGAAAATTACCGGGGAACTATAGTAGAAAGTTATAACAACTTGTTCTTAACCTAGATAAAAGATAAATTATACTTGTCCGTTGGTCGTACACGACATGACTTTAATCTAGAGTTAGTTATTTGATATTACCATTTCAAAAATTATGTATCTTTATTGTAGTCCATGGTATCCATGAATCATCCTATATATATATATATATACATATGTATATATATATTATATAAGATAGGCCTTATTTTTATCTTGCATCTTTGGTAATTGATATTTAATTTAGTATACAGCAAGATATTATTCTCAAACAAAACCACTACAAATTAACTAATATTTAGAACACAAATGGTTTTATATGTGGAATTGTTTGGTTCACTTCTTTCCTTCTAGAGATCAATCAGTCCCTCCCTCATCTATATGAAAGAATATAGCCTTTCTTTCTAAGCGTCAGGGTCCCTTTTCAGGAAAGTTGTTTTGATATTATCTAAAATGGCCTTCCACCAATCAACTCAAATAAGCTCAAGTTAGATAGTATACTCCATCGACCAGTTGACTTTTAGCAATTTAACTCTGCCCATTCTATTAGAAGACTATACATTGAATTTTAGTATCAACCTCAATACTCTTCAAATAACACTTTCAAAAGAACTTTATTACAAATCAACAGCATAGCCCTACTTTTAGGAATAAGATGATAAACGAAAAAAACGGATCTTATAAACTAACGCATAAATTATCAATATGTGTGTCACCATTTGGAATAGTAGGGGGTGCCTCATTGATGCTCTCAACATATAACACCATTTGAAATAGCAGGGGATGTCCCATTGACACTCTCAACATATACTTTCAATCCTTGATAAGAACAACATAAAAACACACTTTGAAACGGAAATCAAAGAACAAAGAAGAAATTAGATGAAAAGGGAATGAAGTACTTGATAGAAGAAATCCATGGCACCCTCTTTGACAATAAAGGTGCAGTTATAAACACCTTCTGTTTTTTGGGATTTCATCAATCATTTCTTTGCACATAAATCAAATGCATCGCGCTGATATCAGGGGGCAATTTTTTCTTGATGTTTTAATATAAATATAAATAAATCGAATATAAACGAACAGAAAAAGTTCAACGTACAAACATTCTGCTTGCTCGGTTGAACTCGCCTTCCCCTTCTTTTTGCTTTTGTGATCGCAGCGATTAAATTCTGGTGAGTTTGCAGTCGCCGTCGTACAAACAGGTTGGTTATTCATAATTGCCTGTAAGTAAGTGTTTGCGCTTCAATAGTAGAGATAGGAGAGTCGCCGATGACGACGACGTCCTTATGAAGTCGTCTATCAGGGTATTGTGGGCTCGTTCCTGTTAGCACACAGATCTATTGGATTCAAGATCATCCAATCTGAAAATCCAATCTGAAGCTAAAGCCGGAAAGTCAACTCTAAATATAAGTCTAATGTTGAGTTTGTAATAATAGTCAAAGTTTGTTTTATTGTATTCTATTATTAGTCCTAAATATCTAATTAATAGATATTAGGATATTATGTTTATTAGTTTATAATATCTAGTTTAGATATTATGTATGTTAGTTTATGTTAGATGAGATTTGATATCTCTTATTAGATTAGATCAAATAAGAGAACACACACAACACACAATTCTAAGGTGTAAAACATAGAGAGAGCTTTCAAAGAGAAATCATATCAACCATCTGTATTCCGTGATTATTAATCAAACAGGTTGGTAATCGTATATGTGTTGTTATTGATAAGAACTTGATAGTATTGTGGACCGACAATTGGTATCAGAGCCTAAAACAGATTTAAATCAAGTTCATAGAAAAAAAACTGACTCTGTGTTCTTCATTTCAAATTCATTTTCGAGTTTTAGAGTGTTATTGGGTTTGAAATCAATCAGGTTGTGATCGATTAGGGTGCTAGATCAATTCGGTGTTGTTTAATTTCAGTATAACACATCAATTGAATTCCATTTTGTGATTTTAGTGTCAAACAGTATTCGACCTCACGTCACTGTTCCATCTATCTCTTTTTAAAAAAGTGATTTTTATTGAGATCTAAGGGTTGCAATCTGTTCTAAAACTGTTAGTGGTCATTTTGTTAGAGTTTAGAACTGCTAATCGAAGTCCAAACAAGTTTTTAGATCGATTTTCGAAGAACAGGGACGAACTCGCGCAAAGTTCACATTTGCGCCAGTTCATAGCGAGTTTTTGCGCCAACAACGTTTAGCGCAAAGTTCATTTTTGCGCCATCAACTACTCGCGCAAAACTCAAAACCCGCGACCTTCGATTCGCGCAAACCTCAACTCGCGCAAATCTCAGATCAGCAAAGTTCACGCCAACCATTTCTCGCGAAAAAACTTCAGTTCGCACCAAGTCATTTTTGCGCCATCAACATGTCGCGCAAAACTCAATTTCGCGCGACCAGCTACTCGCGCAAAGTCATAAACGCGCCACCTTTGTCTCGCGCAAATATTTTCGCTCAAATCCTCAGATCACAAGTCACTTTTGCGCCAATCTCTAGTAACGCAAACTTACTTTTGCGCCAGCCTCTCATCACGCAAGTTGTGTTTTGCGCCACCTTCGTCTAGCGCAAACCTGAATTTTGCTCCACCCACTATTAGCGCAAAGTTTTCCTTTTACTCCAGTACCATACTTGGTCTTTTCAATCAGAATGACTTCAAGAGAAGCTCTAGCAATCGAAACTGACTCAAAGCCACTAGTACTCTTCAGGGGAGAGTATGAAGAGTGGAAAGATTAGTTCATGGACTTCATTGAAAGACATGAGTTGGGTGAATTAATCAGGAAATCTATAGAAAAGGGAGTTATGGCACCAGTTCATGAGACTCGTATGGAGGGAACTGTGGCAACAGAGTTTGAACTTAAGTATGAAGATCTAGAAGGTGATAACCTTAAAAGAGCAAAAGGTGATAGGCTAACAAAGTCTTATATTTTTCAAGGCATTCCAAATGAAATATACGTGAAGATAGACAACTATAAGGCCTCAGGAAAACATATGTGGGATCAACTAGAGAAGATGATGCTAGGTTCTAAGGTTGGGAACCAGCTGAAGATATCCAACTACCTAAACAACTATGAAGAATTCAAAGGCAGAGTTAGAGAAACACTAGCAGAAACTTATGACAGGTTTGTGACCTTGCTGAATGAACTAAGCAAGAACAAGGTCAATAAATCGCAAATAGAGTTGAATGCCAAATTCCTAAGCATTCTCCAGCCTGAATGGAAGAGGTTTGCCAGACAAATGAAGCAAATCAAGGATCTAAATGAGATTCCACTTCATGAGGTGTATGAAACCCTCAAACAAAATGAAGAAGAGGTGGATGAAATCTTGGATGAAAAGAGACAGGGTGAGAAGACAGTTGCTGACTCAATTGCTCTTGTTGTGAAAAAGAAGAAAAAGAAGATGCTTATGTCTGAACCAAAAGAGATTGAAAATGAAGCGAACTCTGACTCAGACGACTGTGAACAACTAAAGCAGGCTATGCTTATGCTGACAAAGGTTTTTTAGAAGAAGTTCTACAAGAAGCCAAGTTCAAACAGTCAGAGGTATTCTTCTGGTCCGAGCAACTATGTTCACAAGGAGATGGTTGAAGGAAAGAGAATAGAGGAAAGGAAGTCGGAAGAGAGAAAGTATCAAGCTGAAGGATCCAGTCAGTCAGAACTCCAGCGTGCTACAACTGTGGCAAAATAGGTCACTTTGCCAGATACTGCCGAAGACCCAAAGTCAGAAATTCAGACTACTACAAGAAAAAAATGCTTCTAACCAAGCAACAGGAGGCTGGAAAGGCATTGATGGCAGAAGATGAGTACTGGCTTGATCAATCAGATGATGAGAATGAAGAGAAGGATGAAACAGCTCACATGTGCTTAATGGGCAAGCAGGAATCAGAAGCTGATGCTAATTCTGAAGATGAGGAAAATGAGGTATGTGATTTAACTCATTCAAATTTCTTAAATCAAATGCATGCCATGTTGACTAAACTCGAAGAGTTAGAGTTAAAGCTTAAGCAAGAAAAAGATGTTATCAATGACAAAAACCAATCAATACAGAAACTTAGCGAGGATATTGCTGAGAATAATGTATTGATTGAGACAATGCATAAAAACTTTGATAACTGTGCTAAAGAAAAGACAATAATTCTCAAAGAAATAACTGAAACAAATTCTAAATTGAGAAAAAATGAGTTTGATTTCAGAGAGCTTACGAAAATGTATTTTTCGTGTTCCAAAGAGAATGAATCTTTACTTGCAAAATTAAAAGCTTTGGAAGAGAAGTTATACAAAATGGGTCAAACTGAACAAACCATTCATTTGAACAAACCCAAAGAGGAAATAGAGAGTTGGGGACTCGGATACGAGAATCCTCATTACCTTAAAAATGCTAAATCTGAAGTGCCTAAACTTTATGATTTTACTTTTATGAAACTAGCTCGTCGAATCCCTGAGCTTAAAGTTTTCTGGACTGGACTATCAAAAGAGGATGAAGCTAAGGAAACAGAAAAACGAATGAACACATCTAATGTTCAACATCCATTTCGTTATGCGAAGTTGAATAATAATTATAATGATGATCCAATATATCAAAAGAAATCTCTTTCAAATGACTTCTTTCAGAGTTATTCTGTCAAAGAAATGGAGGCAAAGCCTATTAAAGGTAAACTATATGTCCCTCCTCTCGTTTTGGAAAAGTAAAATTTCTGAACTTGAGACTTCTTTAACAAATGAAAGACTTTTGATTGATATTGAACAAAAAGTTTTTTCAACTGTGATTAAGTGTACTATTCTTTCTAAATCATTAAAGGCTTCAAAATCTGATGATCTGTTTGGTTTAACTAATGACGGGTTTGATTTTCTAAACTCCGATGGTGTTTTAGATGAGTGTATTGATCAATTTGATTTTCATGCCAAACTTCCTAACCATTCGTCTTTTGTTGTGAAATCCTTTGGATCAACCAGTATGTCTGAAAAAGGTAAATCATCAACGAACGTTGATAAATCAGCTTCTGTGAAAGCTAAGAATGCGAAAGGTAAGAAGAAATCTCAGCATTCACAGAAACCGATCACTACTGGTAACCCAAAGAAGATGCAATCAGTTGTTGCTCAAAAGTTTAACTCACAAGTTTCAAATGTTTCAGATCTGAGCCAGAAAAGGCAGGGAGTTAAGTCTAAATGGAAACCAAAACAGAAGATAGACGAGAATGCAACATCTTTTTCTAGTGTTAATTGTAATAAGACTATGCCTAGTAAAGATGTTTTGAATACGAATGTTGTTACTATTTTGAAACCAAAACTTGACGTTTATCGCAAGAAATATTCTATGAAGCAATTATTCGAGTTATCTTTATCTGCTAGAAAGTCTTCATTTTATGATAGACATGCTTATGTTTCTCGTAAAGATTCTGATGTTTGTTTTGGAAGTTATCATGTCCATTCTAATCATTCTTATGCTTCCAATGAATTTCCAATGAAAAACGGACTCAAATTTCAATGGGTACCAAAATCTTGTGCTAACACAGTTGGACCCAAATTCCAATGGGTACCAAAAGCTAAATCTATGTTGCAGGAACTCAAAGTTTAAGAGGGAGCATAGAACTTAGGTTTTTAAACAAATCAGTTCAAAACCCGGACTTAAATGTCAAGATGGAGGCTTCTAAGTATTTCAGCTTAGAACCCGTACTTCAACGAAGTATGACTTCTAGACAAAACAGTTTAGGACTCGTACCTCAAAGAACAATGGCTCTTGAATACAACAGTTCAAGACCAGCTCTTCAATGCTCAAAAGTCTTTACTTCAAATTTTGTTTTATGGATATAAATCTCTTGTTTCGTAATTTCTCTTGTGCAGATCCGTCATATGTGGTACTTGGATAGCGGATGTTCCAAGCATATGACTGGACAAAAAGGTATGTTGACCAACTTTACAGAGAAGTATTGCGGAACAGTTAGATTCGGCAACGATCAGTTTTCACCAATACTAGGTTATGGTGATATGGTACATGACAAAGTCACGATCAAGAAGGTGAGCTATGTTGAAGGCTTAGGACACAACCTGTTCAGTATAGGACAGTTCTGTGACAAAGGCTTAGAGGTCAATTTCAAAGCCAAGAGGTGTTCTGTTCGCACTGAAGAAGGCGAAGAACTCTTGGTCGGCACGAGAAAGTCCGACCTCTACACAATCAATTTGTCAAACGTCCAGACTGACAAGCAGGTTTGTCTACTATCTAAAGCCTCGATGCAACAAAGTTGGTTATGGCATCGACGACTCTCTCACCTCAACTTTAGGTACATCAACAAGCTGGTTAGTGGAAAGTTAGTAAAAGGACTTCCAGAGCTGAAGTATGAAAAAGAACACCTTTGTGCAGCGTGTGAAAAAGGAAAGATGAAGAGGGCTCCACATAAACCAAAGCCTGAACCGAGTACAATGTAACACCCTCAAATAGGGATAACAAAAATCCGAAAAACGGACATGAGGTATACTAAAATTGCCATAGCAAGAGCCTCCCAAAAATGGGGAATATATATATAACCTGTTTAATCACAATTTGTAATTTTAACGGACAATAAAATAACAACCGACTAATCTAATTTCTACAACTAGAAAAGAGATTACAAAAAGGGTTGTCATCCATAAACCCAAACGGTCTATGTTCAAAGGTATAACACGTCCATGTACAACTCCCCAAGCTCTCACCCCAAGACAACTAAACCTGCTTAGGACCGCCGCCGCTAGAACCTGAGATACACATCGACACCAAACAAGTGTTAGGCCAAAAAGCCTAGTGAGTTGAACAATAATAAGCATGCATGGTCAGTTACAATTCTTATCAGCAGTTAACCATAGTTCAACCAATGTGGAGTCAATAGGGGAGACCCATAGCACCAATCAAGTCCCACCTAAGAGTTGATATACCTTGATGCCCTTAACAAGGAACACCCCAAAGGCCCGGCCCACCCGAAGACTATCACTCAGAAAATTCCCCGAGTGGCGGAGGTCTAGGCACATACCATCACAGTGGCGCCCAAGACTATATCCTCCTAGTGTACTGACTTGGTTCGTCCACATAACATTTATAAGGGGTCCTTTAGATATATTTCAATCCAAATAATCCAATACCAACTACGGGTATAATATTACCACCTTATCCTCGTGATGTCTAACAAAAGACCCAATGTAAATCATGCTCATCATGCATATAAACATATCACCAAAATGGTGTTCCAACTAGAATCAACATAATACCCATATATGCATGCATTTGACATATCAAGGTACCCACATTATGTATCTATGAGTCAAATCCCAAGTAATGATACATATAACAATAATCATGGCAAATCACTCATAAATATACATCTTCCAACTATTTTCATGAAGAAAACCCCAAACATTTGAGCATATAGAGATAAAGTAACAGGTAGGAGATTATGATGTGTATCTAGTTTTAACAAAGGTTTAGTAAACTCACAATCTAGGTTTTTGACCAAAACCTAGAAAAAGATGAAACCCTAGAAATAAGTTTGTGTGTGTTTGAGAGGTTCAAAAATCGCCCAAGTGAGAGAGTTCCCGTTTTTGAATGAATAAGTGAGAAATGAGGTATCAGATTTGGTTTTAAAAAAACAGAAGACTGGACACCGCGGGCGACATTGCCCGGCGACAATGCCCTAGGCATAGTCGCGTGTCATAGTCGTCGTCTCCCCATGAGCTACGGTACACACCTCGCGACTTTGCCCTGCGACTTTGCCCAAGGCATTGTCGCGGTGGCATTGTCGCCGACTTCACCACACTTACGGTACCAACCATGCGACAATGACACTGGTCATAGTCGCGTGGCATTGTCGCGCCACACCCAACTCAGACCGAAAATCTAACCAAGTTCGATTACGAGCGCGAGGTTCAGACGGAAATCATGAATACACAGTTCATAAATTATTAAGGCATTATCAAAGTGAGCACGTGCGCATAATAGTCCTCATACTCTCAATTAATACAATTACAGGTTTAAGGGAGCGAAAACTTACCTTTTAAATTTTCCGGGTGTTACAATCCTCCCCACCTAATTGGGATTTCGTCCCCGAAATCTTACACTAGATTAAATAAGTGAGGGTAACGCTTCTTCATGCCATCCTCGGATTCCCAAGTAATGTTAGCACCCCGATGATGCTTCCATTGGACTTTATCCATGATCACGTCCTTATGCCTCAACTTTTTCACTTTCGATTCTAAAATCGAATCCGGTTCTTCCACACAACGATTTTCGTTATCCACCCGAATTTCCGACAAAGGAATCACGCTTTCCTCTTCGGCTAGACACTTCCGAAGGTAACACACGTGGAATGTAGGATGTATTCCATCCATTTCCGGCGGTAAATCCAACCGATAGGCTTGCAAACCAATCTTCTCCAAAATAACAAACGGTCCAAGGAAACGAGGACTAAGCTTCCCACGCTTCCCGAAACGTATGATCCCTTTCCATGGAGACACCTTCAACATGACCCGATCCCCCACTTGAAACTCCACCGGCCTTCTCTTCTTGTCCGCATAACTCTTTTGTCGATCTTGCGCCGCCTTTAGTCGTTCTCGAATCTCCTTCACCTTGTCCGTTCATAGAAGTTACCTTTGTGGTGTTTCGATGATTGAATGGAATCCATGTGGGAGTGAACATCATAAAAGCTCCTTTCCAACGTGTATTTGTTACACACAGTGACTTAGTGTTACTGACAAGCATTTTAACTGATTCATTTGTTGATTCAAGTGTTACATCGATTATTTTGTCTGGATTTGCAAAGATCTGGATGATTATCTTTTGAATTGACGAATCAGAGGCTCCAAATGAAAGACATTTCTTACTCAGAGTTTTGATGAAATCGTTTCTCTATTCATCAAAAAGGGGGAGAACCTAAACCTTGAAGAAATGTTCACTACATTACAAGACTGAAAAAGAGAATAGCTAACAAAGAAATGCTAAAGATCAAAGTATTCTGAAGACATGCTGATTTTAGAGAAATTTTCTTTGAAGATACTTTGCTAAAGCATTCTGAGCTAAAACCTGGAGATTATTACATATGGAAGATAGAGAAGGAGATTGCATCTTCTGAGCTGAAAAAGAAGACGGAATTGCTAAAATATTTTTAGTAATGATCTTGATCCAAGGGGGGAGATTGTTAGCGCACAGATCTATTGGATTCAAGATCATCCAATCTGAAGATCCAATCTGAAGCTAAAGTCAGAAAGTCAACTCTAAATATAAGTCTAATGTTGAGTTTGTAATAATAGTCAAAGTTTGTTTTATTGTATTCTATTATTAGTCCTAAATATCTAATTAATATATATTAGGATATTATGTTTATTAGTTTATAATATCTAGTTTAGATATTATGTATGTTAGTTTATGTTAGGTGAGATTTGGTATCTCTTATTAGATTAGATCAAATAAGAGAACACACACAACACACATTTCTAAGGTGTAAAACACAGAGAGAGCTTTCAAAGAGAAATCATATCAACCATCTGTATTCAGTGATTATTAATCAAACAGGTTGGTAATCGTATATGTGTTGTTATTGATAAGAACTTGATAGTATTGTGGACCGACAGTTCCCTCTGAGTTGCGTCCACCAGCTTTGACATGACTTGTCGTTCGGAAGTATTTCTAGTATTTCTAATAATTTTTTAATGTGGTTATCAAAGTTTCTCCCAAATGTAAGTACATTTGATAGTTTTTCTGAAGCCAACATTAGTGCACGTGACCTTGAAAGTCAAAGTATACCGGAGTCTAGGGTGGACTGATGGAATCGAGCGTGGAGTCGATGATTTGTGAAATTGATTTTTTAGCCCTAGCCGCTACCTTATACAGTTATACGAAATTGATTTTTTAACCGGGTTAACCCGGGTTTTTACCGGTTCAATAAGACCGGTTCAACAGGTTTTATAAAAAAACTGGAGGTTCGATCCGGGCCGTAATTTCCCAAAAAAACGGTCGTAATTGACCCGGTCTCTTCACCGGTTCCCGGTTCAACCGGTTCAACCGGCCGGGTCAACCCGAGTTTTAAAACATTGCTTTTTCATAATGGAGAGAGTAAAATCGAGCAATTTTACCTTACAATCTTGAAATTCTGCTTTCTTAGTTCTATCAGTAAAATATTTAGCCATGTAGGTCCATCTGGTCATGACGACATGCTTGTGGATTCAGTTTGCAGCGATTCCAGTGTCCATGTGGATCGGCAGATGGTAGACTAATATGCGATGAAACTGTCAAAAACACATAAAATTCAGCTCAACTGAGATATGAAAGTCACTAAGCATAACAAATGATATATATATATATATATATATATATATATATATTTTACTTGGTATACATCATAAGTAAGATGCACTGTGAAGAAGCTAACAAATGTCAAAATTATACTCAAAATGTCAAGAAAATCAAAGAAGAAGGGAGTGAACATGCACGATACTTGTTTTGGATCACTGATCGAACTCGTGCAGTTGTCATCCAGGCTCCGTTCTATTCCCTGTCAAAAATGTTCTTTTTATTCCATATCTCGAAAGAGCTTGCAATGATAAAAAAAATTTGTTTATAGGATGGTTATTTGTAAGAAAATTATTAAATAACTACTGAAATAAAAACAACACGGGTAACACAACCAAATACTTATTTACATATTTTAAGACATAACCATAAGTAGTTAAGTATTGGGAACTCGGTACTATAAATTCTGAAACTAAAACTGAAATTAATATTAAAAATAACTTGAATTCATCTAAGAATCACGTATCGATTAAAGTATTTGTTTCCTACCTGTTTAGGATGAACCAAGATCAAATTAGAGTAAAAAGAGTTGCAAGTATAAATCCATTCTAGGGTTCCATTCAGGATCAGACACAGAAAAATCCTTACTTTCTAAATTCAAAACTTGCAAAAACACAGAAAAATCCTTACTGTTCAAGCTCCAAAGCATAATGTTTTAAAAGAGTAGCACTTTTTAAGTAAATTTAAGTTATCCACGATTTCTAATCAATTTTGAAGTAACTTAACCTACATGACAATCAAAACCAAATGTTGAACTTTTTGCCAGGATCAACCACTATAAATACTATTTGGTTCTCAATTAAGAAATGAAATTACCTGGCAAATACAGAAGAACGGGAGAATTGGGTATCGGATTGTCGTTCCCATTTGCGACCACAGGGCAAAACCGCCATCAGGTTTAACTATGTCTTCGGATATATCAAGATAATCTCTCACAGTCTGAGTCCCAAAGCCATCATCCCACAAAGTTTCCAGTTCTTCCTATTTCCATTTACTCTTGTCATCAAGAGCATTAGAACCAATCGACTCCCTCCTGTCAACATCATTCAGGTACATAACTCTTTTATTTGAAGAAACCCCACTTACTCTTAACTAGATCTGCAGGCTCCACAATAGATGAATCTGCTGCTGTTCCAATGCACCTAACTGGCTAACTGAAACGCAAGAAAAACGATGCTTGTAACTTGAGTTGAAAGCAAAACATGGTGACAAGTTCACAATCGAGACTGTAGCTTCTACAAACATGGCTTCAAACCAGATTTCAAGTTTTGTATCATAATTAGCTATAACCACTTGCAGTTTGCAATAAAAAGTCTAGCTCTTTAATTCAACAAAAAGAAGGCTAAAACCAGTTTTCAGTTTCGTATCATGTGAAGGATTCAAACCCCACATGAGAACAACCAAATCCAGAGTACAATAAATTCCAGAAAAGTGGGGGGTTTTGAACTAAAATCGAAAACAGGAGGGGGAAACGACTAAAAAATAATCATGTTTACACACAAAGTACCAACCTGAAAGCCAATAATCCTCTTGGAAGGTGGCTTCTTTTTACTATTTAAGCAGACCGATGCTTCTAGTTAGAAATCATTATCTGTTCCAAAGTGGAATATGAACAAAACAGACTGAAGCTTCAGTTAGTAAATCAGATCCGAGTAGGAAATCAATACAATGCACCATTTCAACATCAACGATGTAATTAAATCAAATGATCGTATGGAAATAGATTTTGTAACTGGATCTGAATCATAATAGGTAAAAACGCAAATCAAGCAAAAACACTGTAAACTCACCATTGTTGAAGATTAAAAATTGGCCTTTGATTGGAAATCCGTGACTAAATCCAGAACCCTAAGACCCAAGTGAGAGACCTTGCAACACAACTCGAACATATAGCAAACTACATTGAATCTCCGCCCGAAAGGGATTTGATAACTATAGAGTGATGATTTAGATCAAGATCGAGAGAGAGAAAAAGAGTGGAATTTGAAGGTGCCAAAGAAATATCGTCTTTAGAACTCCTCCCTATACAAAATGCAACGACCGATGCATGCTTCGATGTTACTAAAAGGTTTTCATCATTTTGTTGAGGGATTATGCATTATTCTTGCAGATATTATCATATGAAGAAGGAAAATGAATTTTAACGGCTCAGATTAAAAATTAGATGATTTTAAATGGTCCAGATCAACCCAAAAAGAGGTTGACTCGTCTCCATCCATATATATAATGTCATTGAACAATGATAAAGAATTTCAATTCATCATAAATTCAAAACTGGATCTAGATTACAACACTAGAAATCAGAATCAAGTAAAAAAAAGCGAAAGCTCACCATTGTTAGAGAAGAAAATAAATAATAATTAAGGTTTAAATCGGTGATTGGCTTCTGAACCCTCACGTCGGAGTGAGAGATCCGGCAATTGAAGTAGGATCAGAATGGAAAGATTTGAGATCGAGAGGTTTCTTTCTGGTTTGTGTAACAGCACCCCCCCCCCCCCCCGCGGGTGATTTCAGGGGCGTTAACGTGGATCGAATTTGAGGGTACCAATCGTCTCTGAAACGAAAACAACCGGAGAAACAATCATCGATTTTGAACATTGTGACGATGTGTAGAGCCATGGAGGTTACGATCGTAAGAAGATAAACAATGAAATAAATCTAGGTTTATTTCTCTCACTATTCTTAACACGGCAGTTTATGAAAGAGGAGAAATGGTACATAATGTGGGGGGGGGGGGGGAGAGGTCGTTGTGCACAAAGATCTCATTCATTCCTAAGCCATTTTCAAATGAAAATAAGCAATAAAAAAAAGTTAATAAACTAAAACTACTGCTATACAAGTAAAAAAGTCATTCATGAGTTGAATACCTTAGTAAGGAGATTGTGTTGGACCAAGGATCATGACTTGAAAATACCGCATGTTATCTTCCGATGGCGATGCGCTTATCCCCGGAGCTACGACAACAAAATCACAAAAAAAATAAACACAAACACCAAACAAATCCTTCATTACACTTCCAAATGACAACACCTAAGAAATTCATTGATCCAAATCCTCATGCAATCATTACAATTCCGCAACATATTTACAAATTCAAATGAGTTTCCTTATAATAATTCAGAAAAAAAAAGAAAAAAAAAACTTGAGGAATAAAGTTAAACTTCACCTGGTTCGTTGAGTAAGCGCTGAGTTTTCTGGATCATAACAACAAAGTCAAAATCTAAGTTAGGGTTTTCAGATGTATATTTGATCGATGAAATAATCTGAAACAATATACATACATACAAACATATACATATTTCTAGTAACAAAATAATGAAATCGAAGAATTAAGATGTGGATCAGAAGAGCAGGATCACAAGTTGTTTTGTGTTAATACCTTGATAATTCTGCGAGGGAGATAAGGTTACCTTCAATAAGAGCTTTGCAGAGAGTTAGAGACTTCATCTTGAAGAGGAGATATGAGAGATCGAAGAAAATCATGTGGAGGAATCGTGGAGCGGTGAACCGGGATTTCAAAACAACCTCCTGTGGATGATTAAGTGAGGAGCCGACTCGTTTCCTATTGAGGGGGAGAGAAATCAGGCATGAGGTGAGAGAGGGAAACAAATGGGGAAATGGGTTGGATCGTGGGGGTGGGGGATTAAGAGCAGTGTGCTGTCGTGAAATGAGGAATTTGAACGGACAAGATTAAAAGTTGGCTGAATTTAAACGGTGTAGATTGAATGGAGGGGTGGTTGACTCGTCTCCATCCATATATATAATTTTCTTATCAATGTCAAATATTCAAAACCTAACTATAATGCACCATTTAAAAAAAATCAATTTTCATGGTGTCATCTTAATATCTATTGTAGTTTTTATTTATTTATTAAAGTATAGTTTTTTATAATAACATGTCAATTAAGATATTATTACCTGGTAAGTGAGAGCAAAAACTCTTACCCGGTTAGCACTTACCAGGTAAATTATTGCATTTGACACCATTTTGATAGACTAAAGTTTTAATTGAAAAGGCAAGCGAGTTTGTTGAATTTTACCGGTAAGCACTTACCGGGTAAGCGTTTAGGTAAACATCCTCTAAGTTTACATTTGCAAAGTGATAGGTCTGATGTCAAAAATTTAACTGCAGCTTCAGAAACGCCTCAAAAATATTACAAACACACTTGAAGTGCAACTTTAGAAATCAAATTGCAACACAAAATTTCAATTGACCTGAAGCATCCTTCATTCAAGGACATGCACACAAGTTTTCATCGTTATTTATCGAAAAATTGAACCACTAACAATCTTCTAGGCTCTCGATTATGATATCCTATTTAATGGAATTTCGAAGTTTGCTAACCAAAAAAAGGCTACCAGAACACATACATAATTCAAACAAACACACATCCACAAATTTAACCACAACACCTAAACAAATACTCATATTCCCCAAAATCCACTGAATACTGAGATAAAAAAATCAAATTGATGCAAAATCAAACCCAAAAATTCCATGATTCAACAAAAGGAAACCGAGAGGAAACCCTAACTGAGAATCGTCGTTTGTGTGTTGGAAGAAACCGAGAGGAAACGTAAAACCCAGAGTGTGAAACAACGATGAAGAGGAAACAACGATGAAGAGAGAATCGTGGGTATGAATGGTGGTATAAGAGCATATCCAATGGAGGTTCTTTTAAGAACCTCCTTTTTGCACTTTTGAGTGTCACGTCATTTCCAACTCATCAAATTAAAAGGTCATATAAAAGTTCACAATGGTAGTTCTTATAGGAACCTCATTTTTGTGGGTCCTATGTATTTGTCAACATCAATAATTATTATATATTTATAAATAAATATCTAATATTTAATTTAAGTACCAATAAAAATGAGAAAATTGTCATTTCACACAAACTTCATGGTAAAACCAATGTTCTTAAATAAGGACTCAAAGGGGTTGAAGTTCTTTTAAGAACTCTCCACAATGGTAGTTCTTACAAATCACTTCACATTTTCCTTATAAGAACCTTGCATTGGAGATGCTCTAAAAACATTGCATCGTTGGAGTGTAAAACGTCGTGTCGAAAACGTCATCTTGGGTTGTGAATCTCTGAGTCGGACATGAGTTTGTGTTTGAGTTGTGAGAAATAAGACTACATGCATATAATAGTTGTACTCTGTGTTAAAAAAGTTGTTTTTTAAGATTTTTAACACTTTTGGTAAATCTAGTTTGTATTTTATGCTAAAAAGGTTGTTTTTAAAGACTTTTGAGACTTTTGGTAAATCTGGTTTATAAAGTAGTATAGATAAATATTTTCTTCGACGAAGAAAAAAAATATTTCATTATTTAATTTTGAGATTAACCTTTAAGAAAAGAAAAATCAACAAAAGACTTGTTAACGCTCAAAGATTCGGTGGTTGAAATTAAGGCTCCATTTGCTTTCATTTCTTTGTATTATTATTTAAATATTTCACTTGACCAATTGCATATTATCACTTTGTTTTATATTTTTAATGAAAACATATAAAAACGTTTATTAGCTCCAATAAAAGTTTGCAATTTGCTTATAAGACAAAAAGAAGGGGCAGTTTAGAAAACGTTTATCTGATAAGTACGTATCGGCTTACTTTACTTTATCGGATGGATATGACAAGGATCTGTTAAGAGTAATGGTAAGGACCGAGAGTTTTACCTAAGTGAGAGTGACGACTCTTACCCGATAAACGTTTATCGAATAAAAATGTTGCATATGATGTCGTTTTAATAGACTAAAACCTTACCCAGTAAGTTAAGTGAAAGTATTCACTATTATCGGTAAGCGTTTACCAAGTAACCGTTGGGTAAACGGCCTTTAAGTCTTCTAACTTTTTTTTTCTTTCACAAATTTATCTCAATTTTAACTAATATATCTCATAAAACTCATCGAGCCTTAGGGGTTGTTTAGCAAACGTTATTGGGTAACATTTTTTACCATCAAAATAGATTGTCGGTAAGTGTTTCTTACCCAGATAAGTGTCTCACTTATCGGGTAAGAGTTCCGATCCTTGCTATGCTCCTCGTCATACTCATCCCGTAAGGTAAATGAAACCCAATAAACATTGGTAAACGTAAACGACCTCGAAGTTTCGAAATATTTGAGTCTCACCATGTATTCATATAAAACTCTCGTTTTGAAAAATCAAAATAACCCATATCAAGAGTTGATAACATCAATTAGAAATCACTAGAATTTCCATTCTGAAAGAGCAATTGCAAGTGTTCGAACATGTGGAGATATTCCTGATCATGGGTCTCGTGTACCCTTAATTGGGCCGGGCCGTGATTGATGGGGATTAGTCGGGTGGCACCCTTAAGTGGGAGCCCGGATACCCCGGGAACGTGTGTGTTAACTTGCCGTTCAAAAAAAAAATTGCAAGTGTTGGAACATTGATGGTGTTCTTATGCGACAAAAATCTACGGTCCGTAAATTCTACGTAAAACCACATCATCAATTTTTTTAACGAAAGAAAGAAAAAAGAAAATAAAACAGGTTTCATTAAATAATATAATAACGTGTATTCAAGTGATCGGTAGAATAATGACAACGTATTCTTTTATATCGTATTCTTTCAACCTTCCTTGTGAGATCTACACAAACTTCATCCACTTCTTTAAGAAAATCAATCACCCAATGAAAGATTTCAAGTGGATTTATTGAGTCTCCAATTAGGTAGAAATCTCTAGTTTTGTTTAAAACCTCCATAACCCTTCTTTCTTCCTCCCTTATAACCACAAGTTCCTCTTCAGATTCTTCCACAAATTCTTTCATTTCCTTCACAAACCCACCTCCTTCATTAGATTGTCACACCATTTCCCGAATCTTACGAACTCGGTCCGATAGATTCGGGATAACGCCAATCAAATTATCGTAGTTGATCGAAGCTATTTTATTCACGTTCGACATATC
This sequence comes from Arctium minus, assembly GCA_954870635.1. Taxonomy (NCBI): domain Eukaryota; kingdom Viridiplantae; phylum Streptophyta; class Magnoliopsida; order Asterales; family Asteraceae; genus Arctium; species Arctium minus. Next base: position 21,894,883 of record OX941081.1, on the reverse strand, counting down.
TGTACTTAATCGTCTTAAAACCGGTAATCCTAGCATTAGATACTTCTCGTCGTTTTCTATCACGGTATCAGAATCGTTGCTTCTAGGATTCATGTCGATCACGCACCGCTTACCCTCTGCTACGACTACTTGTTCCACCACAAAATTAAGCAGACCCATCTTCCAAAAACTATTGCTTCTAACGTGGTAAAGTTTCCAAAGGGAACTAAGTTTAAATCCGTTGGCATTACCTTTAGCAGTTCCGGCATTCAATCGATTACCTACCTTCAGAATACCCTCTAGAAGTTTCCAGAAAATCCCGGGAGCTCGCAACTCTTTGCATCCTAATTCGATAGTTTGCAACGATTCTTTTAGATCCAAGATTTCTTGGTTGAATTTTGATCGAAAGAACATTGTGTCGATCCGGGTGAATGCTGTTGGCATTGCTTTCAGTATATGATAGAAGAAAGATTCGGCTTCCGCGAGTTTGGTTGGGTTTCCGGTGAATTGGAGGATCTTCGAAGCTTCTTCTTCGGTTGGTGATATTTTCGACAGTTTTTCGAGAACATCTCCACTCAATCCTCGGCCTTCTGAAACAGCGTCAAGAATCTGCTTCCGAGAGATTGCAATTGCTTTGAGTGCGATACCGCGGATATGTGAACCTCGCGGAGGTTTAAGAATCGAGATTTTAGCAGATGGGGTTGAATTTGAGCTATCAAATCTGGGGTGTAACTTGGTGGGCTTGATCTCAAATAAGGTATCAATAAGCTCGTCATCAAACCTAATACGAATCAATATCAAGCGTTAGAAACAATCCGAAGAAAAAAAAAAACTAGAATCTAATAGCTGTTTTACCTCAAAGATCCATTAGCAATTTCATTCCATACCACTGGATGATCTGCCTCAATATCCACCTTTTGCCAATGTAAGCGCTTCATCTTTTTCGGGATTTGCCGATTGCCTTTCAAACCTTCTTCTAATTGTTTCGGTATTCCGGGTGGATCATTAAATCCGGTATCAACCCTTTTCGGATCTTCTTGTTCGATGGAATTCCTGAAATAAGGAAGTTGTAAACCGTTCTTTTGGATGATTAATGCTCCTTTCGGAGTCCCACCGGTGTCCGTGATCGCATCTTCTCATCCGATTTTACGACTCGAATCCATAATCCGTGCCATTATAACATACTGATGGAAGAAATATAAACAAATCCCAGAAAGTATTACCATGGTTGCAGCTGTTAAAGCAACAAGCTCTGCCGTTAAAGTGGCCATTTTTAGGTTTTTGGGCAGCATAGAAAAGTAGAATTATGAATTTTTGTAGGTGTTTAGAAGTATTTCTTATAACTTAACTAGTTCCGCAAATATCGTGGTTAATTGTTTCAAATTGAAGAATTAGTCACCAAATAAACCTATAACATTTAGGGATTATTTGACCAAATGAAGCTGTTGAGATATTCACGTGCATTCGATCAAATTGGGTTCTTGAGAAAGTGAGTAGAGAACATAATTTCAAGTTTTGGAGCTTTTCTAAAAAGGCAATTCAAATAACTCATCGAACGAGATTCGGGTTTACTTGTTTTTGTTTATTCAGTTTTTGAGTATAAATAGTAGTTAAACGCAAAATGTGAACAAATTAACAAACATTCCAAAGGAAACACCAAAATTAAGCATTGAAGTTATCCAAAAAAAAAAAAAAACACAAAGGTTGTGGTGTGGTGGTAAAGGCTTGGGGAGTTCATAGCACTCAACCCAGGTTCGAACCCCACTAGCAGCACTTGTGGTCACTGAGGATAAACTCAGGGCTGCACACTTTAGCAGCTGGGCCAAAGACCCTAATTGTCAGGGATTAGTCAGGGCCATAGGCCCAGGATACCCTTTCCAAAAACAAAAAAAACTAAGGCCCTTTTTTGCAAACTAGCTGATAAACTAGCTAATGACTGATAAGCTAGCTGATAGATAAGTCACGTTTGACAAAAACTAGTTGATAAGCATGTAAAATGACTAAAAACGACATCTTAAAAAAATCAATTACAATACTTCATAATATAATTAAAACAAATTTATATTAATATAATATGTTAATTAATACAAATAGGATAGTAAGTTACTATAATTAAAAAATATATATATACATACATATAAAGAGAGAGAGAGAGAGAGACTCATTCATTTGCTAACCGTGACATTGGTGCTAATCGTGCTAACCGAATTTAGACCAATCAGAAACTTCATAGAGTTTAGGTAATGAGATAAATCCTTTTAAATATTAAAGGGTAATATGGGAATTTTCAAAATTTCGACCCATTTAATAGGTTTCCATATTTTAAGGTGTATGTTATTATGGTATTTATCTTGAGTTTAAATATATTAATAAAAAATCAAATTTCGATTTACTTTAAACTAATTTTGGAAGTTATCTTTTAAATTTTTTTAAACAAGTTTATATCTTTATAAGCTTTCTAACGGATTCAATATTGTTTATCATAAAATGTTTTTTTTTTTGTTTGAAATCTCTGCTGAAGAAAAATTTTCGTTTCTAGTGAAAATCATAATGAGCGACAATTGAATCAACTCCGTTGTTGATAACGATAGATTTTTGGAATCTATTTTTGAAAGTCAAGACGCTCGCCCGTGCACCCGTCATAATGAGTTAGTTCAATCGTTGAATACCGGATTATCTGCTCATATGCATTTTCTGGTAGGGTGCACATATGCTTGTCTATATCCATTTCCATATATGACAAATATGCACATATGAAGTTATTACAGGTTATGTATGTATATTCCAAAATGTGCACATATGCATATATAAATTGTGCACATGTATTTTCTATTTCGACAAACAAAATTTAATGTCTTACAAAAACAGATGCAATGTGTGTATATTGACTTCATACTAAAAAAAGATGCATTGTGTGCATATGGATTTCACACTTAGGGGTTGTTTGTTTTTTTTTTAAAACCTCTTAATGGCTCTTAAGTCTGAATCGTTCAGACTTTTTTATACACTACCTCTTATTAATCATAACTAAAATAAGACTTCAGACTTTAGACCTCTTAAAAAACAAACGGCGCCTTAATGTGCATAAATGCATCAGTGAAAAACTTGAACGCATTATGATACCCACGATTTAGATGGTTAATCCGTTTTTTTTCCGATGAATGTGAATGTAGTTTACGATTTCCCTTTGCTTTCTCCGGATTCGACGCCACAATGGTAATCTTGTTGTTGATTTCTTGAAGGATTGAGTTTTGATGGTTACCTAAATATTCTGAGGAAGAAATCCCTAAATGTTAGGGATTATATGATTTAAAAACGTGTTACCGTAAATAACATTGGGTTGTTATTTTACCAAATTAACCCTGTGCACTTGTGCATTATTTTTAATCAATCCCTATCTATAATAATTAATTAAATGAAAATTCAATTAAATATGAGCCGTTGATCATCGTAATTAACGGTTGAGATTGGTTAGCACGGTTAACACCAATGTCACGGTTGGCAAATGAAGGGGACCCTATATATATATATATATATATATATATATATATATATATATAGGGTGTGTTTCATTTACAAACCAAACAATTCGTACAAACTTTGCAAATGAAACGCACACACACACACACACACACATATATATATAGAGAGAGAGAGAGAGAGTCGGGTTCAAACGAGAACAATACATATTTAAAAGAACACGAGAACTAACAAAATCATTAGTGGTTTTACATTAACACATGAAAAAAGGATTTTGGCCGCGGCTTCAAGTTTGCGTGGCTTTTTTGCACGTTAATGTAAAATCACTAATCATTTTATTAGTTTTCGTGTTCTTTTAAATAATTATTGTTCTCGTTTGATCCTCCCCCCCCCCCCTCTCTCTCTCTCTCTATATATATATATATATATATACACACTGTAAATGGGGGCCTTTCAATGGAGATTCTTGTATTTTGTGGTAACTATGAGATCCAATCTCATCCATCCATCCATCTAAATAATCAAGGGTTTAAAATAATTAAGAGAAATATTAATTAAAAACAGAATTTTAGGCCACTAAAATAGGTAAAAAGGGTAAAAATGTCAAAACACATTGAAATTCAGTGTTATCTAATTTAGGCACGTACCGATAATTTAGGCAATGAATCAGATGTGATAACCTCACAATATTGAAACATATCAATCAAATTCGATTACACTATTTCGACTACACTATATATCACAACAATCTACAACGATTTTAACCCTAGTTACACATTGTATCACGTAAGATAACACAATGCATCACATTGTGTGACACGGTGTGACAACCTTGTATCATGAAGGAGGTAAGTCTTTCGGTTACACATTGTATCAAGTAAGATAACACAATGTATCACATTGTGTGACACTGTGTATCACGTAAGATAGCATGCACCGGTATTGTTTTAGCGGTAAGATAACACATTGTATCACATTGTGTGACACTGTGTGACACCTATTTGCAACACAGATCACAACGAGATATCAACGAGATGAAGCAATGATGGTGAAAGGATGCAGGCTTCAGTACAAAAGAAAATGATGGAGCAAGGATGCAGGCTTCGGCATCAAAAATGAAGATTTCATACGATTGAATTTCAAACCCAAACATGGAGAATATCTTAAAATCGATTTGTTGAGATATTCAAGAAAACTCAATATTTAATTAATAAGGAATTGATATTTTCAGGTACAATTTTTTTTAATATTATTTAATTTATCAAATGACTAAAATAACCTCCCTTATTAATTAATAAAAAAAATTAATAAATTAAGATGGATCATATAACAACCCATACAAGACAAATAATAATAATATAATATTCCATGCCAAAACGGCCTCAAGTCTACAATTTAATTTTAAGGTTTGCAACGGCAACCTATTACACAACTGAGTAAAAAGAAATAACTACAAGGAGTCTTCTAGCTTCCGGAATTAAGCTCACATCTTCTCCTTACCCTTACTAGTACCCGCTACCTTGAGATAACCTGAAAAGGATTTTAGTTTTGAAAGAGTGAGGGTTAGACCAAAGGTATAGTGAGTCCCCTCTAACGATTAAGCAACAATACAAACATCAAACTTTAAATCAAAACAGATTTATAAACATCTCATGAGTAATTCACACTACCGTCGAAGACGGTGTGTCTGACTCGAACTGCCTTACTTTGGGACGCACCCCCAATGGCATAAACGGGCCACACTCCCCGGTATAAGCAGGCGGGCCACACTCCCCAACCTAGGTCGCAACTTCCAAAAGTAATGTATGCATACATTTAATTATCAACAATTTATAAAATACGCTTAAACAAACATAGCATGAATATGCTAACATAATTAAATCAAGCTTTAATTAAACATTTACAAGCTTTTGATAATAAAAGCATTTAGTTTTTAGAAAAACTCACCTGACGTCCTGATCAAAGTCTCACAGTTGAGATTGTCCAGACCACAATTTCCAAGGCACAAATTAGGGTCGTTTGGTAAACCTTACAAATAAATTCCCAATACAAGAGAAATCCAAAAGAATCAAAGCTACGGGTCAGACTAATCTAGGAACCCTCGATCTCGAATCTGAAATCTACCCAGTGAAAGACCGGACCACCCACTCGACCGGGGTCGACCAGAACCCATCCCTCGGTGTCGACCGGGACCTCATCCCCCGGTATCGACCGGCGTGGTTCTGTCCATCTCGCCCAGAAACAATATCGACTCACAATTCCCAAATACGATCGGGGATCGATTAACAAACCCAAATCCCAAGTTCTCGACCCTTGATTTGGTTACTTAAACCTATATCTAAATTAGCATCCCTAATCCCAATCGATTCTTAACCACATAGGTGTTAAATTAAACCCAAAACCCCAAATCAAATCAACATCAGATTCAACTATGATCTCACCAATCAATCTTAACAACAAAATATTATAATCTCCCCCATGAATCAATATACAACAAAGGAGAGAAACTCACCTTGAAGAAGATCACAATACATTGTGCGTCGACCCCTTTCCTGCTTTCTCCAAAACTCGCCTTGCGTCTCCCTCCTCAAGTAGTCAGCCGCCACAATGCCCAAAAGAAATGGAGTCTCTAGGGTTAAATCCTTCTTTTCAAATTTTTCTTTAGACCCCCCCCCCCCCCCCAAAAAAAAACTTTGACCTTATTAAACTCTCACCCAACTTTTAAGTCTTTTATTTCAATTCCGGTTATTACAGATTAGGGACGGATTTAGTTTATTAAATACGGTGGCACGTGCCACCGTATTATTTCTTTGACGAAGGGTAAAAAAATTTAGGTTTGTGAAAGGTGATATCGTATTATTTTGAAAATTTCAAGAAAGTGCAACCTTACCTCTTAATCAACCAAAAAACCAAAAGAAATTATCGAAATCAACCAAAAAACCCGAAAAAACCCTCGAAATCGATAAAAGAAAAAAAAAACTTCAAAATCCCTCGAAATCAAGCAAACAACTTTAAAAATCCCTCGAAACTATGGAATTAGGCTAAAAACACATCGGACAATATTAAACGTCGATAAAAACCGTACTTTTTGTAATTATTTTTTGTCTGTATTATATGGTGTCACCGTATAAAAAAAATTCTGGATCCGTCCCTGAGATGGATGAATAAGATTGGATCTCATAGTTAACACAAAATACAAGGATCTCATATGATTAGGCCTCTACTATAAATTAAATTTATATATGTTAATCAAAATTCAAAAGGCTACATACCTTTTGAATTTTATTGTCTAATACATGTTTACAATTTTACTAAGACAATAAATGATTGAATATTTCAATCTTAAAACATTCGTAAAATAGAAAAGAAAAAAAAAGGTTTGAAGCTAATGTAATTTTTTTTTATAAATATTTTAATTTTGATACTATTGGGATTTTGTTTTTGTTTAATGTATTTTGAATGTGAGTATGAATGGTCGATCGAATCTTAATGATATGGTCAAATCGATAAGTCAAGAGTTCACGTCTATTGAATTTTGATTTGCATTTGTAGCTTGTCCACATATTAATAATGACACATTTATTTTTAATATTTTGTTTGTATATTTTCATTTTAAAAAATCAAATCAAAGATATGTGGGCTCCTTTTTTATTTCCTTTGTTTTTCTATAAACATCATATTCTTTGACGTAGAAGTCGTCTTCTCCATAATTTATTATTTTATTTATAGATTTTATTTGGAGTAAACTATGTTTTACCAATAATTTAATAAACATTGTTATTTTTGCTTTTGCCTTTGAAAGTTACAATCTTTCTCCTTAAAGTTTACAATTTATTGTTGTTTTCATTAATATGATTTATAATAAATTATTTGTTTTCAACCTTCTGGTTTCTAATTTATTGTTGTTTTAGTCTCTCATATTGAACAGTAAACCACAAACGGGATTAACCTTAAGGATGAGAACTGTAATAAATTGCAAGCCACAAAGATAAAAACCATATTTTTGAAAACACAAAAACGAAAGTCATAATATTTAACACATCTTAACGACTAAAAAAAGTTTACTCTTTTATTTAAGAAAATTGAATTTTAAATAGATATATATACATATATATTTCTAATAATAATAAACTTAAGAAAAAAAATGACAGAGATATCTCAATTCGATTCGAGTTTCTGTTTAAACTGAGAACTCCAATTTAAAATTAGTGTGTTTTCAACGAGCAAAGAAATATTTAATTTGTAATTTAAAACTTGAGATAAGTTTTAAGAAAATAAAATTCAAGAAAGATTTTTTTTTTTTTTGAAAGGCAAGAATATTTATTACCAACCGAAACAACAAGAGTAGACCTCAACAAGGTAGGAACAATAAAAAACACAACAACGACTAAATGGAAACACGAAAGAACGACCACTTATTAGTTCGCAAGAGGCGAACCAACAAGACAAAACATCACAAAGCAACCTACACAAAACAACACACGAACCGCATACTACCAAAGAACAAGACTAAATCACTTCACCGACGCCGGGTCCGCCATCCACGTACTCGAGTCTAATTTCCTCCCTCATCCTCGAAAGGCTATCCACTCGAAGCACTTACGTTGAAATTCGTAAAAAAGATCCTCCGACTTTCTTTTGTCTCCTTTGAACACTATTTGGTTCCGATGTGCCCAAATAAGGTAACCAAAGCTCCAAACCGTCTCTGTCCATAGGTTAGATCGCGAAGATGTACCTGTCACCGAAAACGATATATCTGAAAGCTCTTTAAGCGATTTGAATTTATCCTTTCTAATTTTCCACCAACGAAACACCGAATGCCATAACTTTTGAACTTCTTGGCAAGTTACTAAAGCATGGTCTACGGTTTCTATTTCCGAATTGCATCTTGGACATAATACGAAATCTAAGTCCACCCCCATCTTGTCTAGAACCACCCTACACAGAACCCTTCCAATATTGGCCTTCCAAAAGAAAATACAAATCTTCTTCGGGACCTCCTTTGACCAAATTGTTTCTTTGAACCTCTCTCTACCCACCTCCATCCTCCTATCTATTAAGGCCTTTAACTCTTGCACCGAAAATGACCCCTCCTCACCCTCCAACCACTTTACTTTATCATCTATCTCTCTTTTCGGCCTCCAGTCTTGTATCACCTCTCTTAAAGCTAATAGTTCCCCTACTTCCCTACCTCGCGACTCCCTCCTCCAACTCCAATTCCACACCTAGTTGTTGTAACACCCGTAAATTTCGGTAAGTAAATGTCACCCGGACATTTATGTGGCTTGTAAACAGTGGGGTTTTGTTGGGGAATGCATTGTTTAAAGTCCCTCGGAGTATCGGGAGTATTGGCGTTGAAAAAGTCGGATTTTTGGAGTTCGGGGGCACCCGGGCGACTATGCCAGCGATTGTGCCAGAGGGCACAATAGCCTGGCACAATCGCCAAAGCTTGAGCACCCACGGTACATTCCTGGCGATTGTGCCATGGCACTATTGCCTGGCACAATAGCCTACGCGTACCAGTGGGTTAAATGTTGCGATTTTCACCATTTCTTCTCATTTTCTCATTTCTATCTTCTTCCCTTTTCTCTCCCAAACCCTAAAACCGAACCCTAACCCATTTTGATGGTTTTCCCCCTTGAACCACATGATTCTTCATCATCTAACTAGTTGGAACCTTGAACCACAAAACCTCCATCTTCACCTTCTTCATCAAGTTCATCGGTTGGGAGCTCGGGTTGAAGTGTTGGATTGGGTGTTCTCGGAAGTCTCTTTGTCTTCAAGGGTAAGTTTTCTTGTAATAAGGTTATAAATGCTCCATTGGTGGTTTCTTAAGGTTCGATATCTCAAATCTCGGATTTGATGGTTTTGGAGAAACTAGGGTTTTGATCTTGTTGAGGATGTTAGTATGTAAAGGTTGGGGAAATGTTTCTATATGTCTATGTATGGGTATTTATGGTTTTGTTTTGTATGGATCTAGGTTTTGGAAGTTTTCGACTTGGGGATTCAAGCGGCCTTCAAAAGAGAGCTTGTTGGGTGAAATCTAGATTTAGCCTAAATCTAGCAAGGTGAGTTCAAGTTGATTTGTGAAAACATTGTACATGCCAAAATGTTTATTTTAAAGTGTTTATGTGTTTTACATGAAATTATCAAATGTTGGGTTATTGCTAATCTATGATTATTTGAAGTATTTAACTTTACAAACTGTGTATAATACCCACATTTGAGATTTTTGGGCATTTTGATAAATGTGTCACAAATGAATGTGGTTTGAGGTCTTATTGCATAAATAGATCTTTGGTCAAAGAAATACACTTTTAAATGTTTGTCGGGTTTTATGCATCATTCATGAAATGGAATGTTTTATAAAGTATTAATTGCGCACTTATGCGAGGTACTTGAAAGAATGTTTGTGGTCTCATTTTATGATTTTCATTCTTATCAGCAGTTAAAGTTGGAAAATGCATATTTTTGTGTTATGAGACATTTGGAAAAATTATAAGGGTATAAGTTCATTTGGAAAAGGGGTACCTCAACTAATGTTGAGTTTTGAACTAATCTTACTTTTAGTCGTTGTGTTTGCATATTCGTTGGTCGAGTGCGTTTTATCGTGTTTTCATTTCAATTATCAATGGGTTGCTAAGCCTGTGATTTGGGGTCTTTGGACAATTGTCCAGTTTTGGTAGCTCGACTTCGAGCCTTGTTAGCAATTTTTGAATGAAGCACGTTAGGTATCGGGTGAGATGTAAGTCCTTCGTGTTGCACGTTAACCGGGTGAGGTATAAGTCCTTCGTGCTCAAGTATTACGATTTTGAATGAGGCACGTTAGGTAGCGGGTGAGATGTAAGTCTTTCATGCTGCACGTTAAGGTACCGGGTGAGGTATAAGTCCTTCGTACTAAAGTATTACGATATTGGATGAGGAGCTCGACGTAGGAACCCGACGGGGTTGAACTCGAGTTTACGTGGGTGTACGTTTAAAGCCACTGAGCCTGACATCCCTTGCGTGTACTTTTGTTTATATGACTAGTCATAACAACATAAAATGGGCTTACTTTGTGGACCGTCACATTTTATGGAATCGGGAATCCCCCGTCACCGAAAAGTGTTGTTTTTGGGTATTGAGTTTTGTTATCCAAGTTTTCGGTGACGTTTTGTATAATTGGGTTTTATCCTTGATTTATGGATTGAGTATTATGCCCCACCCGTGTTTTGGGTGTTTTGGGATATGAGGTTTAACCGTATCTTCTTAAATGGAGAGTTCAATTTATATTTACGCTTTGCGTGAGTTTTGGGCCTAGTGTCGGTGTTTTTGGACGTACGGTATATATGGTTTTGAAGTTGATTTTTGGTGTTTTGGAATATAACGTTTTATCTACGTTTCTTAAATGGGAGTCGGTTCACATGCATGTTTCGAGTTAATTTAAGTTGCAATCAATTTCTAAAGCATGTTTGAAATAAGGTGTCTATCTTTGAAAGCGCATTACATTGAAAAGAGTTGTTTCTATGTTTTAAAGTGCATCAATTGAAAGATCATATTTTAAGAGAAGTCTATCTTTTGAAAGTATTTACTCATGTTAAAACTCTTGAGCTCACTAGGCGTTAAGCCTAACCTTTTTATTTGTCGGCATGTGCATCAGGTTCCAGTTGGGGTTGGTTCTAGCAGCCATGAAGAGTTGAGTCTTAGCTTTGTGCGAATATGAGTAGTTGGTGAAGTCTTCCGCAATTTTGGAGATAGTGACTATTATGGGGTTTTAGTAGCACCCGTTCTTATCATAGGCTTTTGTATAGAATGAATGTTTGTATTGAAGTTAAATCTTAATTTGTGGTTATAGATAATTCCTTTATCGGTGTAATTAGATTTTTTTTTAATAAGTTGTTATTTCCATATTTGAGGGTGTTACAGTTGTCCCTAGACCACTCTCCCTTTTCGGCTATCGATCCACCTTTGTTTGAATCGAGTCGGAAAAGTCTCTTGAACCTATCCTCCAACCTTTCACCCCCGACCCACCTATCCGACCAAAAACTCGTCTCACTTCCTTTCCCCACCTCAACCCCAAAAGAAGCTTCAAAATTTATACCCAACTCCTCCAAATCGTTACCTACTCTAATTATGTTACTCCAAACCGAACGCCCCCCTCCCCGTCCCGGCGTTCCCTACTACTACCTCCAACCAAACCCCCTCCCTTCCGTATATACTTTTTATAATTTTGACCCATAATGCATTCTTCTCCGTTTTGAATCTCCACGACCATTTACCCAATAGACCCCAATTAGAAACCTGAAGACTCCCCACATTTAGACCCCCTCCCTTGAATCCTCTCAAGATCCTCTCCATTTCACCTAAACCACCCCTTTTTTTGATTCCACACCTTTCCCTCCCCCCAAAAAATAATGATTTCTCATACTTGTATAAAAGTTATCACCAATGTTTAGTCAAGGCTCAGATTCGGTGGTTGAAATTACGCTCGATTTGCTTTCAATTCATTGGAAATTTCTGTTTATGGTTTTAAAATAAGGGTTATTACCATAAATGCATCGTTTTCTACTTGTTATATATTCTATACTATTTTAATTTTTTCCTTAGATTTGTTGATATTAAAATCCCTCCGTTTACATTTTCAGCATTATTTGATTTGATTTTGATCTAAAAGGAACAACCGTTTATTAAACATAAGATATTATATAGTTCATTGTTATTTTCGTCTCTAACTTATAAAAATAAGACTTTTCGTCCTTGTAATTTTGCATTACAAGATAGCCATTTTGGTTTGTGAGATTTAGTCTCTCCCTCTAGCGGTTAAAATATTCCGTTAAATAAAAGACATTTGTCGTTTTATCGATTTTTTTTCTTTTATCCAATCAAAATCGATTTTATGATTTTGGTCTATCTGATTTTTAATCGAGTAAAAAGCAAAAAAGAAAAAGGATAAATGGAAAGCCCTCATTTAACAAAATATTTTAAGGGTCCTAAAATATTAGTTACGTAGATCTTTTCCTACTCTTTAACCTTTTTTTCTTATGACTTTATCTAAGCATTTTGATTAATTACGTTAATACGTTTACATAATTATAATAATTCCATCCAACGTTTGGCTAATATTCGAGTCTCACCATATATTCGTATAAAACTGTCTTTATGAGCTATCAAAATAATTCAAATCAAGATTTAATAGAAATCACATGGTATCATATGGACCCAATAATTCATTCATTTCACACTTTTGAGTTTACACGTTTACACCTTGACACAAGACTCACAAAGGTTTAGGCATTGTTAGGCAAAAATAAGTTATTTTATTTTTTAAATACATATTTGGATGGACATAAGCTAGCTTATAAGCTAACTTTTTTATAAGCTACTTGAAGTAGCTTATGAGAAGTTTTTTTGTCATTATTCTAATTATACCATCATTAATATTTATTATTATATATTAACTATTAATTATAAATATTTATTAATTATTAAAATTCATTATTATTAATTAATATTATCTAAAAATTATAACATAAATTTTAATTATACATTGATATTAATTTTTCATTATTTAGAATTATTGATCATTATATCAATTTTTTAATATTGATTAATATATTTTAGTTATCAATTATTATTATTTTTGTAATTATTATTTGATTATTTTTATTATTTGGTTATTTAAAATAATAAGTTAATGTAGATTTTTTTTTTAAATTCGGTTTAAAACTCAAAATTTATAATATATACAATAATAAATTTAAATTCTTTTAATTAACATATTATAATATTTACTATCTTATTTTTATTAATTAATATATTATATTACTATAAATTTATTTTAATTATATTATTAAATATTGTAATTGATAATTTTTTTTAGATGTCTTTTTTGATAAATTTACATGTTTATAAACTAGTTGGGGGTGCTAATGGCACCATTGAATATGTCAAAATCAGGTCAATTCGTACATTGGGAATGTAATTCATACATTAGGAATGTAAAAAGCAGTTTTTGATATGGATGTATGTGAGGAGAAAAGTAATCGTACGAGTGCATTTAGCAAAGTCAAATGTACAATTCGCCTTTGATATTGATGTATGTGAGGAGAAAAGTAATCATAAAAGTGCATTTAGTAAAGTCAGATGTGCAATTAGCCTCCCCCAACTAGTTTTGTCAAACATGACTTTTTTTTATCAGCTAGCTTGTCAAACATAGTTCTTTTTTTAGGGTGCTTGACTGAGTTTATTTTTTTTGCTTTTAATTATATAATATTTATATATATATATATATAATATTTATATACAACAAATAAACTATGTACGCACTTTTAACAAGAACCATATTTCAACAAGTAAAAAGATGGGAAATGGTCATGCTTCAAAATCCCTTTAACCATCTTTGTCTAATTTAGAAAAGAATATTGATAAAAAGAACACAGTTTACATCATTTCAATCCATAAAATAACAGTTAAGCCCTTGGATCAGGCAAGAAAGAACATCTTGTATATTCATCAAAAAAAAGTTGGGTGGAAGATCAAAATACAACATCCCTCCTCCTGTTTCATGGTGTCAAAATATTAATTTATCATGTACAATGTTTCAAGGCTTGTTGTTGAGGATGTTGGAAAACCTTCCATCGTGTTAGTCAAAAAAACCGGCATCCGGTGAGTCCAAAGAATCCGTGGGCAATGGTTTTCATACTTGATCTACAATCTAGCAAGTTTTGGTGTGGGTTGTTGAGGCGAAGGTAGAGGCACGGCTAGATCGTGACAAGCAACAGATGTCGGCAACCGATCGTTGTTGTTTCTTTTTCTCTTGTGGGATTGAACATTTCTGATTTCCACCCCTTCGCTTTTCAAAATCGAATCTTTCAAACGCCTAACATCCGATAGCTTTACGGGTTTTAATAGATAGTCCTCTGCCCCTTCTTCTAAACAACTGTTTTTATCACAAGTTAAGAGCATAAAAGATCAGATTTGCTGTGCCAAACTGCTATTCAAATACTAGAAATAGTTGATGAAATAGTTTCCAAATTGAGATGTATTCTTTTGAAATCACAACATATGGATTGTAATTACAGTGGTTGTGAGTATGAATTTTTAATAGGAACTTGGTTTTTGGTAATTGCTGATTTGGATTTGTGATCCTAATTGGGATTTGTTATGAGTTGGGTTTTCAAAGTCTTGAATATCTAATCAATCAACTTATAAAACCACCACTATCATGATTCACTAGCCAAAGGGGTATTGAAGACCCAATTTTTTACAAAGGAATCCAACTACAGAAAGCACCAATACAGTGGCTTTATTAAAATGCCCTAAAAAGGCTTCAGAATACCGCCCTTTCAAAACCAATGATCATTATTATAGATACGGTGTCGTTTCATTATCTTGTTTAACTGTTGAATAGATCTACTTTTTCTATGTATGAAACTAGTTTTTGTTTCAATGCTCAAAACACACATAAATAAAGAAACGAATTCAATGGAATCAGCGATATAAGGATCGAAACCGTACCTATCGATGCGTGTTAAGATGTTTTCAGAAGACATGATAACTACAGGTATCTCTCTCAACGTTGAAGAATTCTGGCAAATGATTAACAGCAGAGTGATATCAGAAAACCAGATCTAATCGATTACATATGTGAATTTTGAAATCAAAACGCAATACAGGCGAGGCGTTAATGGAACTGAAAATGAAGAAAAAAATAGATTACAAACCTTGATTTTTTTGAGCAGCTCGAATCCTGTCATTCCAGGCATGGAATAATCCGTCATTATCAAGTTTACCTTCAAATCCTGCATCATTTCAACAACAAAAATTGTGAATAAAAGCATTACAAAGGATTTTAACCGTTAATTCAGAAATCACATCAAAAATTGAACTTACATCGAACTGAGAAGAATTGTTGTCGTCCTCTAAACCTAGATATTGTAAAGCTCTGCTTCCGCTATCAACAACAGTAACTGCAACAATCCACAAATTTCCAAATTAGACTTCCACTCAAAATCAAACCGATGAATCAAAGAAGAAGGATAAACGGATGAATGAAGGAGGTACCTTTGAAAGATGAAACCTTGAGGAGCCTCTCGATGACTTTGCGATCGACGTTGCTGTCATCAACGGCGAGGACATGTAACTCCTTAGAATTGGCGGAAGTAATTTGATCACAGCAAAGATTGATGGTCTCCATTGGCGAATGAATGTAGAAATGAGAGATTATTTATGTGGTGTGGAAGTAGAAGCATATGATGATATATATAGATATATATATATATATATATATTGGGAAAGAAAGAAGAAAGAAGAAAGGGGGGCAACTATCTTTGAAGAGATACTGAAAGATCTTAAGAAATCTAGATGGCATAATCACACATGTCTCCTTTGTCAGCCTCTGACCCACCGCCCCTTTCTCTTCTCTTAAATTAAATCAGATATAATAAATTCATATTCACTTCTACTTGTATTAACCTATACTTGTAAATTGTTTTTCACAATATAGTATCCCTATCAACCATGCTATAAATTTATTTATTTTTGTAGTAAAGTATATAAAAAAAATTAAGGAAATTTATATTTAAGTTAGACACCCACTTTATTTTTCTTTAACGGCTAAACACATTTATTACCAACAAAAATAACAGCGGGAAAAACCAAAAACACCAACGAACCAAGCTAAGGTAGTGTTTGGTATGTAGACATGATTTGATAGGACTGGACTGGACAAGTGTCTGTCTGGTGTTTGGTACAACTATAATTGGATAGGACAGGACTAGACAAGTTGACCCTAAAAGTTGTTTAATGATTTTATATATTAGATAATAGTTATAAATGACATATATAAAGTAAGAGGGAGGTTCAAGGAAAAACCTCAAAAAAATGAAAAACTGAAAAACACTCTAGTAGTCATTCATCTGGATGGTATGCACTTGTGCATACAAGTAATTTATAACATGCACACATGCATATTCACAAGTGCATAATATGCACATGTGCATAAAAACCAAAAAACTAATTAATTACTTGTATGTACAAGTGCATACCGTCCAGATGAAAGGCTACCAGTGTGTTCCTCAGTTTTTCGTTTTTTTGAGGTTTTCCCCTGAACCTGACCCTATAAAGTAAATATTTAAATAATTTAATTTATAAGCATTTTTACACAATTTTCAAATACATAAAATATGTACATAAATAATAGTATGAAATTTGAATAAAGAATGTGATATAATTGATGGTGGTTCGAAAAAAAACTCAAATTTTGGATGAAAAATTTGATATAATTGACGAATGCACAATGAATGATTGTGATTGTGGAGGACGTGAAGAAAGTGGATAGTGGTAGTGGCAGAGGTATAGGCGGTGGTGATCGGTGGAGATGGTCGAGGATGGTGGTTGTGGAAGTGGTTGTTGTAGTGGAGGAAGAGGTGGAGGTGGGCGACGGTGGTTGGTGATGGTCGTCAGTGGCAGCGACGACGATGAGTGGTGGTGATCGGTAAAGGTGGAGGTGGTCGATGATGATAGTGGTGGTGACGATAGGCGGTGGTTGTGGAGGTGGTGGAGGAGGTTCATGTTATAAAGGAAGGGGTGGAGGTGGCCGAAGGTGGTTGTCGGCGGCTACCGGTGGTCTCCCATGGTGGTGGCGGCGATGGGTGGAGGTGGTCGACGATAGTAGTGCTGGTGGCATTGGGCGACGGTGGTGGAGGTGGTGGAAAAGGTTGTTGTAATGGAGGAAGAGGTGGAGGTGGCCCACAATGTTGGCGGTGGTTATTGGTGGTCGCCGGTGATGGTGGCGGCGACTATGGGTGTTGGTGACCATTAAAACAAAAACCATATTAGCGTTATATATCAAATGAAGGTAAATAAGTAATTTTTTAGTTTCTGTCACTCAACCTTGTCACATGTTGTTCCACCTATTTTGGTGGAACAAAAAAAGCCTTTTTGTCTCATCATGTCCTAGTCCTTGTCCCATGTCGCGCCAAACGTGGGACAATGATTTTTGTCTCGTCTTGTCCTGTCTCATCCTATGTACCAAACGCAGCCTAACAGAACCAAAAAACAAAACCGAACAGTGGGGAACACGAGCAAAACGCTACCAAAACGAAAACATGCAGGAGCGAAAGCCGAGACGCCACTATTTGCAAAAGACAAACAAAACAGCGGTTCAGTTGTTCTGCTCACGTTCCCAAGTTGTCGTCGTTTTCGCGTTACGTCATTCTCGGGTCCACGACCCACTCCTTCCAACCCCTCAAGTGATTGTTTGACATCTTCGTGATCCACTCGAAAATTCTTCGTTGATATTCGAAGAAGAGATCCGTAACCTTCCCCCTATCCTCTTTAAACACCATCTTGTTCCTTTGAAACCAAATGGAATACATTATCGCCCATTTTACCGCCATCCATATCGCACCTCCTTTCCCGTTGTCCTTGCTTGGATCATTCTCTTGTAGAGCATCTTGAATTGTATCGACCCTCTCTAGATTTTTCTTCCATCACCTTCCCGTAAGCCTCCATAAACACTTAACCTCCGGGCATGTGACAAGCGCATGGTCCAAAGATTCAACCGTGTCCCTACACCTTAGGCATAACATCGTGTCCAAATTTATTCCCATTTTGTCCAAGTTTAATCTACACGGGATTCGGCCCCATCGGACCTTCCACATAAATATGAATACCTTCTTTGGAGTTATCGTTGACCACTTCGTTTGAACCGTGTTACCACTTGAATGCTCCTCGATCCCTTCTTTTAGTTCTCTCATCCTCTTCACGTTGTATTCCTTCGACTCGTCAAGGAACCATTCCACTTTGTCCACCTTATCGCTTACCGGTGATACTCCAACAAGTCGGGAAGTAAGGTCTTCGAGTTCCCCTTCTTCCCTTCCGCGGGGTTGTCGTCTCCACTTCCATTTCCATCTCCATTCTCCATCCACCACTCACCTCTTTCCGCTATGCTCGTGTTCTTCTCTTCCTTCAATCAAAAAAGTCTTGGGTACTTGTCTTGAAATCTCTCGGCACTGCACCATCTATCTGTCCATACTTGTGTCTCCTTTCCATTTCCGATCTTCTTGCCAAAGGAACTCGTAAATCCCAGTCCAATGTCGTCCAAATCTGCACCGAGCCGTATTATACTCGACCACGTATTACTTATTTACCTGCACCATCAAAGCCAAACGGTTTACCCCATAACCCCCCTTCCCCATAAAGACTTTTTATTACGTGAACCCAAAGGGCGTCCTTTTCAACAAGGAAACGCCACCACCATTTACCCACAAGACCCCATTAATCGAGACTAAACTCCCAATATTTAGACCCCCTTTTCCGAAAAAATTTAAAGTGTTTGCCCATTTAACCCACACCAAGCCTTTTTGACACTATCACACTCTTTTACAACACCACTCGGGGCTCGAAACAATGAGAAATAAACAACCACTTTATTTTTGTAATTCTAACATTAATTATATACATAAAATTTTATTTACCTCTACTAGTTATTGAATTTCAATATATTTTATTGGTGGGAAGAAACTAAAATATTATTTCTATCACTTTTATATATTTTTAGAGCTTTATCCAAATTTAAAGATTTCCACTTTATCTACTTTCTTTTTCCTATTTTAGTATAGTTGTTGGAACAAAAAAAAATCTTAAATCTTCAAAATTTTCTATTTCAGGATAGTTGTCGAAGATACTCTAATATTCTTTAAAAAAATCTAGCATAAATAATCTGAATTTAAAATTTCTAAAAAGAAATTACATTCAATTTCAATACTTTTTACTCAACATTAATAATGTTATGGAAATAAATTTCATATGTTTAATAAAATATTGTTTCTCTGTGTTAAATATTTATTTCCAGAGTTTTCTTATCGGTGATAATATAATAAATATATATATATATATATATATATTCTCTCTCAAAGTAAATCATTTTTAAAAAGGTTTCTAAATTTAAAGAATTTTACGCTCTCTCACATATTTTATCCGTTTTACATAATTTGAAACAATAAACTTGTCCAAAATCTTCCATTTGGATAATTTGTTGGAGATCTCTAAATATAATACAAGTAAATTATGGATTTTATTGGTCATTGTGTTTTTTCGTCTTTACAATTTATTAATTAAAAGCCCTTTGAGGAAATGTTTTGTTTTTATATTTATTGGTAAGAATTGTTATGTTTCAACCACCATTGTATGATGACAGTTTTATCATTTATAAAATAAAGTATATGTGAAAATGCAAGTAAAATGTATTGAATTCCCAATAACTTCTCTTTTGAGTTTTGAGATGGTTTTAGGTAAAGGGTGCATGGAAGTAGAGGTGGTAATGACCGTATAGGACACGGGTGGTTCTAGTCTAAGGGAGTGTAATGAAGATGAAAAATACTAAAGGTGAAGAATAATAGGAAAAGAAGACTAAAAAGTTGTAGACATCACAAGTGAAATTTAACTCCTTAATCAGCCAATTTGGAGATGTCACTCCCATAGTTGATGCAAAGAAATGTGAATGCTTACTTAACGTGTGGGTAACAATATGCAATCTCTCATAACAAATTGGTCCTTCTAAGATGGTTCGCATTGTAGCAGGTACTGACAATGTTAAATGATAGTTTCAAATTCGATATCATCTCCTCCTTGCTTCGTCACATCGGCAACTACCTGTGAGTCGGTATCCCAACTCTTGAACCCAAGCTAGAGCTTCAACCAAAGTTAGTGCTTCACATTCCTTCAATCCCGTACATCCACAAAGCATTTTCTACACTAGTAAGTTTCAATTGTCATTCCATAAAGCCATGTATACTCCCATTTGGTTATTGTCATAGAAGATTACCACGTCATGACGTCAATGTTGCATTTCAAAAGCGTTGTTGGCGGTGGATGCCATTCGCTTTGCTGTGGTTGCTTTTCTTTTCACCAGTTTTCCTAACACATTTTTTTTGCTTGAATCCACTCCATTAACCTTGTGAATCCGAGTCTAACAACCACAACAGACTCGTTGATTTTTCCTTCATTGGCCAAACCGAACAAACGTACATCGTGCAGTTTATCGAAACACACTCAAATCATGGTGTATTGCGACCTAAAGCCCTACCCATTGTGTGGTGGACCTTCCAAGGTCCGTTTTGACTGGTCATGTGTCTAAAACGGAGTCACGTAGCAGAAGTTATGCACATTTTAGCGCGAAACCCAATTTTTGCCGATACGCGAAAGGCGGCGGTACAGGGGGATTCTCGTCCGGACCGACCGTGTTGGATTTCCATAGAAATTTACGTGGCCTTCTACAATGTTAGTTAGAAGGTTTTAAGCACATATTACTTACAAAAAACCGCTCTAGAGCCGCAAATTGCCGTAGACACGCATTGGCCAAACCGAACAAACGTACGTCATGCAGTTTATCGAAACACACTCAAATCATTGTGTATTGTCACCAAACGCCCTGCCCATTGTGTGGTGGATCTTCCAAGGTTCGTTTACGTAGCAGAAATTATGCACATTTTAGCGCGAGACTCAGTTTTTGCCGATACGCAAAAGGAGACGGTACAGGAGGTTTCTCGTCCGTATCGATCGTACCGGATTTTCATGTGTGGATGCTCTTTTAATATTGATTTAAATATCTTGTTTACATAAATGAATAATATAATGTCTAAATTATGTCAGAAATCAGCTAATTTTACTTTACTCTCTGTTCCACATGATTAACTTTTGATATGATATCGAAAAAAACAATGCAAAAAACCAGAAAGTCAAAGTCAAAAGGGAGATTTAAATCTTTGGTGGTCCAAATATGAAGACAAGTCCACATAATAAATCAAGGGAATAAATGCATTTTGGGTTTTTTTTTCTTCAAATAAACGTAATCTTTATATTTAATTATTGGAAAAAGTTCAGAAAAACCCAATGGACTTTAGTATTTGGAGTGATTAAGTTATTGGACAATTTTTTGGAACAAATAAGTCCTTAGACAATTCAAAATACATTAAATAAATTCTTGGACTTTTGGAAACCTGTTAAATAAATCATTATTACTTAAAAATGTAACTTACAACCTAAATAACAGGTAAAACTACGAATTGAAAAAAAAAACAAAAAATATATCACCGACTTTATCATCCTACAAATAAAAAAATGGAGAAATTAACTAAAATAGTCAATCTCATCAACCAAATACATTTTTAAGCATTTTTCAAAATCTTTTCTTAAAATAGTCAAAGTTTAGGCATAATTTTTTTTGCCTTAAGAATTGTTTTTGACAACAAAAAAAAAACATCTTTATAATTTATTTATATCTTCTATTTTTCTTTTTCATTTTAACTCTTTTATTATATTAACACACGTAATCGTATATTAACTAAAATACAAAAAAATACGTTTTTTTTACAAATTATATCATTATAATTTTCTTGTCGATACGTTTAAAATGAGCATATTATTAACTTTTTTTTAATTTAATATCATATTATTAAATATCATAAATACGTACGAATTATATTTAATACTTACACATTCAATCCTTTATGATTATTTATTTAATAATATAAGATTAATCTGTAACTATAATAGTATAAAGTGAAGTATTAAAAATAATTAATATATATTTAGGATATTGAATAGTATAAGATTAAATTCAAAAACAATATTGAGTTCAATTTGAATGTATTAACGAAACGATTATTGTAATTTGTAAGAAAAAAAACTAATTTTTTTGATATATTTTAGGGAATTTAATTAAAATACTCAAACATAAAAAATCAGTACCCAAAATGTCCAAAATCTTAAAGTTTTTGCAAAAATACCCAACAATCCCGTGTTTTTGGACCGTGTAAATGGGAAAATGCGGGGTTCTGTTTTTTTATCCGTGTATCCAACGAAACACGGGGAAAGTACGGAGTGAAGCGATTTTGGTTCACGTATGGGGACAAAACACGGGGTTACCCCGCGTTTTAATTGTGTAACGCGGGGTTAGGCCTCTTCACAAACACATGGCTGGAACAATTAAAACGCGGGGTTAAACTTTCTTACATAAATATCTTATAATATAGTGTATATATACATTGAATAAATAGGAAGAGGGGGCAGAAATGGTGGAATTCTGTTGCAAACCATTTGCGTTTCCAATTTATTTATTATTTTGTAAATAAAATAATTAGTGGAAGTTAAAACGTGTAAGAACCCCCAACCCCGCGTTACACAATTAAAACGCGGGGTAACCCCGTGTTTTGTTCCCATACGCGGACCAAAATCGTTTCACCTCGTGCTTTCCCCGTGTTTCGTTGGATACACAGACAAAAAAACAGAACCCCGCGTTTTCCCATTTACACGGCCCAAAAACACGGGGCTGTTGGGTACTTTGGCAAAAACTTCAAGATTTTGGGGATTTTGGGTACTGATTTTTGATGTTTGGGTATTTTAATTAAATTATCTATATTTTAGTTAATATATGATTATGTGTGTTAATATAATAAAATATAAAATAAATTAAATAACTAATTATAATTTTATAAGGATGTAAAGTGTAAATTTGTAGTTTTATCTGCTATGTAGGTTGCAAGTTACATTTTTAAGTAATAAGGATGTATTCAACAGGTTACCAAAAGTTCAAGGATTTATTTAACAGGTTTTGAAATGTCCAATGACTTATTTGTTCAAAAAAATTGTCCAGAGACTTAATCACTCAAAACACTAAAGTCCATTGGGGTTTTTTGAACTTTTTTCTTAATTATTTCCTTTTATTAATTTATTATACTTATTTATCTATTGAAAGCATCTTCAACGGTTTCTCTAAAATGAAAAACCAAAAGTCAAAATCTCAAAAATAAAATAAAATTACAACCATCTTTAATAGATTCCCATTTTGAAAATAAATAATTGATTATATTATTAAAATATTATATATATTTAATAAAATATTATTTATCTCACATAAACAATTCATTTCAAAGTTTTTCATTGGTGAAATGTAATAAAAAATAATTTATCTCTCTTGGTAATCATTTTTGGAGATATCTCCAAATTTAGAGAAAAATGTATTCTCTCTTCTACTTTCTCCATTTTGGAGAAAGATTTGAGGAAACTGTTGGAACTAATTTTACACTCAAAATCTCCATTTTTTCCAAAATTAAGAAAACTGTTGGAGATGCTATGATATCTATATACTATATTATAAAGCAGACATAAAAAACTCTTAATTACAACATTTTATGCACAAGGTACCATCATTTTATGCAAGATTTTAAAAATCTCTTAATTTACAAGTATCAAAGCACAAGATACATATTACTACTGCAGACTTCTAACACCCATCAATTTGGTATGTGCATGACCTTCCTTTTATGCAGACATTTCCATGTATCACTATTAATTAATATATTATATTACTATATATTTTTTAATTATATTATTAAAATATGTAATTGGTTATTTTTTCTAGATGTCATTAAAATATATAAAATAATCATTGAATTCTAACAACGTACTTAAATTTTTTTTATATAAAAAATATTATATTATTAAGTCTAAATTAAACAAATTTATAAAAACATTATCACTTTATCAAAATCATCCAAAATCATACTGTAAATCGAGAAAAAAAAACATTAAAATCGTGATGTATCTCGCTGCATTGCACGAGTACGCTTATAGTATTAATAGAAAAGTGTATATTTCTTTTAGGGGGGGTGCTATTTGCACCAAAAGTGCAAATAGTGAATGTATTGGGATTTGTAATTCCATGATTCCCATCAACAATCAAATCAAATACATAATTTATTTTATTATTATTGTATTATTATTATAATATAATATAGTGTATATTAATTAGTATAATTATATATATATATATATATATATATATATATATATGTGTGTGTGTGTCTTATATATTGTGTTGTATTAAATATATTATATATTATCTATATTATACAATGTAAATATATGTGTATATATATTGCAATTTTTTTTTATCTATTTTATTGTATACTAGAAGCGTATCTCGCCGCATTTTTTTTGTCTATTTTATCTATTTTATTGTATACTAGAAGCGTACTCGCGCAATGCAGCGAGATACATCATGATTTTAATGTTTCATTTTATTTTTTTGTCGATTACAGTACGATTTTGGATGGTTTTGAGAAAGTGATAATTTTTTTATACATTTGTTTAATTTAGGCTTAATAATATAATGTTTTTTATATAAAAAAATTAAGTATTTTGTTAGAATTCAATGATTATCTTATATATTTTAATTTAATGACATTTAGAAAAAATAACCAATTACATATTTAATAATATAATTAAAACAAATTTATAGTAATATAATATATTAATTAATAGTGATACATGGAAATATCTGCATAAAAGGAAAACTCTGCACATACCAAATTGGTGGGTGCTAGAGGTCTGCAGTAGTAAATTTGATTTGATTTGATTTTATAAATTTGTAACTTTTGATTTTATTATAACTTTATAAAATGTATTTTTCTTTTTGTAACAATTACATTTTATTATAACTTTGTAAAATGTATTTTTCTTTTAAGAACCAATTCCGTAACAAACGCCAAACGGTAGGGACCAAATCTGTAATTTACTATATATATATATATATATATATATGATTAGAGACTTCCAACATATCATTCACTTCTTCTTCTTCTTCATGTATATCTCTCTCTAAAAATCTCTCAAACTTCTCTCTAGATTTGCTCTCAATTCATTAAAGTAATCGACGAATCAATTACATATTCGGAATCTACACTGGATGACAATGCCTGAAATAGGTGTCTTGATTGTTTCAAAATATAATGTGATATTACATGTTATAAGTATGACCGACAGTGGGACGTACTTGCCGCTTAGGTCCACTCCGCCAGTGTGGTATGAACATATTGTTTTTACAATTGGGTACGTTAATGGTTACCATTAAGTGAAATTAGATATAGCAGAAGGATACCCGTTTCCGCAAATTGTAGGACATTTTTTCCATTACAGTTATCCGTATGCTGCTGGATGGGCTACCCCGTATTCAGAGCGAATAAAGAATTACATGCAGCTTTTACGTGTTAACTATACTACGGATAATGTTATTTTAGAATAATCGAATGTAATATAGATTACGTTTTATTTTTATAATTATATAATTATAAAAAATTAGTAATATTTATATTTATAAATATTTATTTCTTTTTAAATTAAACCAAAAAGTAAAAAAACCTTTTAAAACTATATAATACAAATAAATAAAAATATATAATAAATAAATAAATAAAATAAAAAAGAAAAGACAAGAAAAGAAAAGGACAAAAAACAAAAAAAAAACAATTATTGCACGAATCATTTTGGTGCAAATAACAAAAAAATATGTGCAAATAGCCTCCTTTTTTTTCTTCTTCAAGTTTTCGCTTAACAAAATAATGAAATGTGAAAGAGATTGATGAGTGTACTATAGAGTGAGAGACAATTTTTGAAGATTTGGTTAGTGTTTTAAATAGGGAAATTGGCTCAAATAGCCACATTACATTGGCATATTGGTCTCCTAGCCACTTTTCTCCATGATTTACCAAAATCGACCTAGGTTCGCAACGGTGGACCTGCAGGTTCTCTACCTCCGCCATCCTCTGCTGTCGTTGAGTGAGATCGTGACACGTGACGAAATGGCGGACCTGGGTCGGGTGGCGGACCTACCCGTTGCGGACCGGGCTTGGACCGACAATTTTTTTTGTCTTTTTCTGGAGGTAGCGGACCTGCAGGTCCGCCATTGCGCACTTAGGTCTATTTTCGTCAATAAGGTAAAGAAATGGCTAGGAGACCAATATTCTTTGAGCCAATTTCCGTTTTAAATAAATAAAAAACGTGGATATGAAACAGTTTTGACACTCTCTCATCATCATCATTATTATTTAAATCAGATCTTCTTCCCCTGACCCACCAAAATCTTTCATATCTGGAAACTCCCTGCCATCAACCGAATCTTTTTTTACTTTTATGTTTCCCCATATCATTTTATATATAATTTTATTTCTGAAAATAGAGAAAGCAAAATGACTTAAATGGACATGGGATTCCTTGATCAAATGATTTAAATAAAGGGGTGAATATGGAATTGAAATTTCCTGTCCTCGGAAATACGCTACCGCCTTCTCATCTCCATCTGGTCGGCGGCGTCAACAGGTATACTCACCGACTCTGCTAAATTTCTCTTTATTTATTTACGAGTAAATTACATTTTTAGTCTGTGTGGTTGTCATACATTATCAATTTTGATCCCTATTTTAAATTAATTATATTTTTTGTTAATGTGGTTGTCATTTTGATTCATTTTTGGTCTATCTGATTAACTTTAATTAAAATAGTTAGTTAATTTAATGGTATTTTAGTCCATTTATATTTTCTTTTTCTTTTATATATTTTTCTTTTAATAGATTATATAGTAAATTACAATTTTAGTGTTTGTGGTTTGTCTTTTTTTTTTCTTCTTTATCTTTCATACCTTTTTCATTTTATAAACTTGTTATATTAATTAATGATATTTTTTACTAACAATATATTAAAAATACATATTTTATTTTGTAAATTACACCATTAGAAAAGTCTTGTCAACATCTTTAAAAAGGTTAATTATCGAATATTTTTAATATCTTACGCAATTTATCAACTATATATATATATATATATATAGGGTTGGGTTCATGTGAGACCAATCTGTTTTCGTGAGACCGATGAGGACAGAAAATAACACTAAAACTTCACAGTGATTCATTGTGAAGGAACGAAAAACAACAAACCTTCACAACAAAAAGACTGTGAAGGCTTACCTTTATAATACCTTCACAGTCTTTTGCTGTAAAGATTTAGTGTTATTTTTGTGGTCTCACGGATCTCACGTAAATAGTTTGGTCTCACATGATCTCAAGTATATATATATATATATGGGTTAAATCATGTGAGAACCAAAAAAAGATTGAGAACCGTGAGTACCGATCTAAGCCGTAATTTGGTTTTGATCCTATGGTTTTAATTAAAAGTTGTTTCACTTCTAATTTATTTCAAAATTGTCATTGCCTTAATGACCATGGATTAAAATTAATCAATGATTTAGATTGGTTTTCACGGTTCTCAACCTATTTTTGGTTCTCATTTGATTATCGTGTGTATATATATATATATATATATATAATGTATTATTTTTAATATTTTATTTAATTAAATGTGTATCAAATAAAAAAACTTTATGATATAGTTATTATTTATTTATTTATTCAAAATATAAACTTAAATTTATAAGAATGAAAAATAAATAACCGATTAAGAAGACATACACTTCTCATGTCTAGTCACGTCTTATCCAGTTCTATCTTGTTCAATCAAATTCAATCATGTATGCGTATCAAACGCCACCTTATATGATTTGTTTGATATGAAATGCAGACTCATGAACCATACATATTTTACCTTCTAAATCATTATTTTTTGATATACTGATCCATGAAAATAACTAAAATAGTGAAAATGTGTGGTTGGTAGTTGATTATTTATTTTTCATTACAATAAATTTTAGTTTATATTTGGATAAAAATAAATAATAATTATATTATAAAGTTTTTTACTTGATATACATTTAAAAAACCCTTAATTAAATAAAATATATAAAAACAATATATTTTTTTGCAGAAATTAGTGTATACGAAATGACGAATTTGCAGATACATATATCAGATAACTTGCATAAAAATTTAAAATATTCAGTAATTGACTTATTTTAAAGATATCGACAACACTTTTCTAATGGTGTAATTAAAAAAATGAAATATGTAATTTTAATGTTAGTAAAAATTATCATTAATTAATGAGTAAATTACATGATTGGACTATGTGGTTTACACAAAATTGCACTATGCGTCCCTAATTTGAAATAATTATGGAAAACGTCCTTGTGGTTTACATTTTCACACGCCTTTGGTCCCTCTGCACTAACACTGTAAAAAATATCTGTTAAGTAGGTTAACCGGAGGGGTATTTTAGTTAATTTACTCTTTTTTATTTTCCTTTAAAAAATATTTTTGATTTAAAACCCATAGGGACCAAGAGTGTAACACCACCTACCATCATCCACCATTACACCACCCCATCCACCAGTGGTCTCCCTTCTCCTACCCTGCCCATCTCCGGCCTCCCCCTCTCCCTCTTGTTCTTCCCTATTGCCCAATTTTCAGAAAAAATACGTTTATATCATAAAACCATAATACCATATTTCCATAACATGAACCTAGATTTTCAAAAACCAATTAACAAGAAAAAGGACTATTATTGATCAAGAACTAAAAAATTAACCATAAAGCTTTTGATTGTGAGCTTTTAGAACTCTATATGGCAAACAAAACCAAAAAAAAAAAAAACATCGCAACAGAAAAACTGAGAGATTTTTTAGGTCTTGATCAACCTGCAACACTATCTGTTTAGATAAGGAACATTCAAAAATTATGAACAACCTTATGAACAAAAACCTTGAACACATCGTAATTAACAAACGAATCCTGAAACAAACCCAAATTTATACAATAAATTATGAACAAAAAACTTAAACAAATCCTAATCAAAACAAAATTATATGAACAAAAACATAATACAAACCCGAATCTGAACAAAAACCTTATACAAAACCCTTATCTAAATTCTCTAGAAACCTCAATTAGATGGAGATATGCATGATGCATCTAGTTCTTAGTTGGTTGGATTTGTGATGTTGTCGATTGGTTCCTTCTCTTCCCTGTTCATGTACCCCCACCGCTTTCAAACCCCATCACAACCCATATCTCTTCTCTGTTACTCTTCCAAACCAAGATCTCTTACATGCTAGAGAAGGGTTTGGAGCACTCATGTGATTGAAGGGAGCAGATGAAACTTAGTAAAGGATGAATGGGGCGGTCGGCGATTGTAAGACCGAAGATGGAAGATTTCAGATCTTGGATCTATGGGAAGAGGGCGAGATGAGGGATGAATTGAATAGAGGCATGGATGGATGAGATTGAGGGTGGTTTCATCTGTCTTTCGGAGTAGGGGATGGCATCGACATGTGCTGCCGGAAATAGGATACCGGAGATGGCGTGTTCTTTTATCATCTCATCTCTGTTCATGATTTGTGTATATATATACATTACATATATACGCATATATATTATTGGTTTATTATTATATCATGATATAATATTACATTATTCTTTATTTTTAATTAGAAATTGAGAAAATATATTAAATGATTAAAATACCCTTCAAGACTAGCTGAGTTAACAAGATATTTTGGATGGAGTTAGGGTTAGGGACCATAGACGTGTGAAAATGTAAACCACATGGACGTTTTCCATAATTATTTCAAATTAGAGACCAACAGTGGAATTTTGTGTAAACCACAGGGACCAATCATGTAATTTAATCTTAATTAATACAATAAGGGTATAAAATGAAAAAGGTAAGAAAGACAAAGAAAACAAAAAAGACAAACTAGAGGGACTAAAATTTTAATTTACTATATAAGCTATTAAAATGAAAAAATGAAAAAGAGAATGAAAAGGTAAATTGACTAAAATATCTTTAAGTTAACTAACTATTTTAATTAAAGTTAGTCAGAGGGACCAAAAGTAAAACAAAATGACACCCATAATGACCAAAAATGTAATTGATTTGAAAGAGGGATCAAAGTTGATAATAATTGACAACCAAATTTACTCTTTATTTATTTCCATGCTATTATCCCAACAATCCACCCTTTTAATCTTGTTTCATTTAACTGCATTTACCTTATTTTCATTAAATTTAGAGTGAATTACATAAATGGTTCCTCGTGAATGTCTGGATTT
Organism: Arctium minus; assembly: GCA_954870635.1. NCBI lineage: Eukaryota > Viridiplantae > Streptophyta > Magnoliopsida > Asterales > Asteraceae > Arctium > Arctium minus. The sequence goes on along the minus strand of OX941081.1, from coordinate 21,864,602 downwards.
CACTAATCGTTCCTCCAGTTCTGAAAGTACATTGGTGGTCCCTAAAAGCGAGATATGGAGCCCAAATTCGTCCCTGGAGCTAACGCCGCCTACTGAGCTGCCGTTAGAGGTACGATTGTGCAAAACCCGATCCAACCCGAAAAAACCGAAAACCCGTGTAACAACCCACTTCGCGACATAAAGCGAAACTAAAAGTTTTTAACTAACAACGACAAACGACCCAAATTAAATATCTACATTATTAAGGTTTGCGGAAAGATAACCTATTACACAACTGAGATTACGAAGAAAGATAAACTAAATGACGGTCTTCTAGCCAAATCTAGCTTACACCTTCTCTTTGCCCTTATCTGCTCTTCGTACCTCATGCCTACCTGAAAAGGGTTTTAGTTTTGAAAGAACGAGGGTTAGACCAACGGTCTAGTGAGTCCCCTCCAACAATAGTTATCAACAACCAAGATGTAAAGAAAGTAATGCTTCATATAAATAACCCATTTAGATAAAGGATACACCCCCGATAATTACGTTATTCCCACAAATAAGGTATGCACACATTTAGAATAGCAACATTTATGAACAACCAAGAGATAACCTCATAAGTGTTAAACAACATAACCAACAGTACATTAAATGGCATTTATAAGTCTTTAACCACTTAATCGCAAAAGCATTTAGTTTAGAAAAACCCACATGCATAAAACATGGCATCTTCATCATAAAAGATTTTTAGTTCAGAAAACTTACCTGTTGCCCACCACTATAGATTCCCCACATACTCTTTAAGATCAGACGCAAAACTTATTGCACAAAATGGCTAAGACTGATAAGTCTCGACTCATCTAATCAAATGAAGACCCAAAGGAAAAATTATCCAGCCCACAACTTAAAAGATTCGACTAGTCGCAATTGGTCAGAATAATTGAATGACCGGGGTTGGATCGACCGGGGCTGCCCGGTGCTAGGCCGTCCGGTGCGAGGCCGCCCGGGGTCACCCGGTGCGAGGCCCGACTCACAGATGCACCTACATCGAATCTGTTTAGGGAACGGTCGATCCTAAAATCAAATCTCGACTAAAAAGCATTTAATCCTATTCCAAAATAACTCAGAAGAAAACCTTGATTAACATAGATAAACAATACTATCTCCATCTATTGTCCCCAAATTCAAAATAAAACTCTAGACTGGGGTTTTTCATAAACAGATCCCAGATTCCTTCCAAGCTTCCAATCCCATATAACCCTTAATAAAAAAGGTTTAAAACGAAAATAGAACTTACCTCAAATGTAGAGATGCAGATTGGAAACCAAGAAAATTGTTCTTCTTCCTTCCTCTTCAGAAATCGCTTTCCAAGGTCTCGCTCCCCCTTTCTCCAAATATCCAGCCGTCTCCCACCAAAAATGAGGAGAGAAAGATGAGATTTAGGGTAAAACCCCTTTTTCCTCTAATTTCATTCTAGCCCCTCTAACTTTCATTTTATGCCAACCACCCCCAAAACTTCCATTTATCAATTAACCTTACTAATTCCTTTTTGAACAAGGTTATTACAATATCCTCCCCTCAAAAGAATTCCGTCCCCGGAATTCCTACGCTAAAAAGGTTAGGGTACTGGGACCTTATGTCCGCCTCTACCTCCCATGTTGCTTCTTGCCCTTTGTGGAATTCCCATTGGAATTTCACCAATCTGATCTCTTTGTTTCTTAACTTCTTCACCTTATAATCCAAGATTCCACTGGTTTCTCAACATAACTTAACTTCTCATCCATTCGAATGTCCTCCAACGGCACCACCACATCCATTTCCGCTAAACACCTTTTCAAATTAGACACGTGGAGCGTAAGGTGAATTCCTCGTAAGTCTACAGGTAATTCCAACTTGTCCGCTACCTCTCCTATGCGCTCCATGATCGCAAACGGCCCGACGAATCTCGGTCTCAACTTACCCTTCTTTCCGAAACGTATTACCCCTTTCCAAGGCGAGACCTTTAACATTACCTTGTCTCCCACTTGAAACTCTAATGGTTTCCTTCGTTTATTTGCGTACATCTTCTGACGATCTTGCGCCATCTTTAGCCTTTCACGAATCTGATTCACCTTGTCGGTTGTCACTTATACTATTTCTGGACCCGCCAATAGTCGTTCTCCCACCTCGTTCCAACTCAAGGTCGTTTTGCACTTACGTCCATACAACGCCTCAAATGGTGTTACTTGGATACTGGCGTGATAACTGTTGTTATATGAGAACTCTATCACACAATTCGTCAACGTAACACATCGTCAACCTTAGACATCATCATCTCACAGTCACGAGTTTCTCCATCCTGCCACTTGCCATTGCAAAGCAACCTCTCTTAGTACGGCATACGTCTAACGCCGAAACACTAAAACATAATGCGTCGAACCATATGGATCTCAACTCCAAGGCATTATCCAAATCTTACACGCTAAATATAAATCGCCCCAACGTCATCACCCCAACTTCTTACATATTTGTGGAAACTTCCACAATTCAAAACCCTCGTAATCCACCAGTTCCAACTGGCCAAATAATGCGACGCATACTTCCATTTCTCATTACATCCACCATCGTCCGACCAAATGCGCAATGAAACCAAGCTTCACTCGCTCGACATGGAGTGACCATGCTCATACAAACTATTCCAAATAGTTTAACACTGAACAACTGACTCACTCGGAATCCTTTCCACACATTACCCAAACTGACGCTATGGTCCTTCACTCTGAGCACTATATCCAACCACCTTTTCCTTCCTCCTCGAAGACTTCAAACCCACTTCTAACGGTCGACTCACTGATTAGTGGTGTAAACTTTTGGCCAGCTGCACGATTAAGATTATTCAACACTCACCCTGCACCGTACGCCACAGTCTCTTCTCACACCCACGCTAGGGATTCATGTACTTACTAACGTCAGAATCTGAAAACATAATTTCGCATTTTATATCACTTGCCAAAACTTCTTACTCACAGATCACCCACCTCTCCGACATAATACCTTCACTCTCTTCTAGATGCATGAAACACTGCTCATCCAACATTGCTTACTCTATTCCTCGATGATTTCCAAATGTGTCGGAACACATTTTCATTACTTTGCCTGATCAACCGATTATCTACAATTCTTATGCGAGATAGTCAACCCAACTCTTTCAAAACATTACTCACTACTCGAAAGCACCGCACAATTCTCGCTCTCTAAACAAGATTACCCAAACTGCTAGAATCCCTTCACCCTAAATAATACTTCGACATGCTCAGGAATTTTCTATCTACTACACAACATCCTGAACTAAACAAATCGACATTTCCATCAACATTCTATGGTATAAGATAAACCTGTCCAAAACTCGCCGCAACCCAGAACACAAGATTCCTCTTTTAGATAGTCGCTAACTTTCCATCGAAGAGTATCCCTAACTTAGAATGCTCCGATACCAACCCACATCCACCCATTCCATCAACATACTTGCCACTTACAAATCATTCCCCAGAAATCTCCGAACGAGGACGCTCATTCTATATCAATAACACCAGCCTTCTACATAAATCCAAAGAAGCTCCTTACCACTTTAATGACTTGCACGACTAGATAAGGCATAAAAATAATCACCAACTCGAAGATACAACCATCACCCTACCACCTCATCATAGAACAACCAAAATCTTCATGACTTTGTCTTGCTCGAATTTGGATGACCCACAAATTCATGATCATTTAAACCACTTGACATGATCTCATTACCGATCTGCTCATCACGATCTGTCGGGAACAAATTCATGTCGTCTATAAGGTTAAGCATACAACCTCGCAGACCTAGATGCTCGAAGCACAACCACTTCAGTTGTGCTATAAATACTTCGCTCTTACACAAGCCAGCAACACCTCATAGGACTTCACCTAACCAAACCAGCGTTTTCCATTTGTGCTATACCCACACTAGGTGGTCCGACACCATGCCGTGTACACACTTTTCCCGTATACTCCTTGTTTTCTCACAAACACTCATCAAAAGTAACCATGGTACTTCCTCATTTTCCACGAATATGACTTCAATAATTGACTGCTGACTTCAACAGTTCTTCCGACCCATAAGCATTCCCAAGAACCCTAATCCTTCCAACGCATCATAACCATCTCGATGCCCCACTGACTTCTCCTATTAAAGACACAAGACTTATTGGGTAAAATCATATTACTAGTTTAGCTCAAACTCCGGCTCGACGTCAATGACTTTTCATCCAAAACCACAACACTACTTATCAACAGGATGCTAACAAAGATATGTTAACGACTTCGAATTCCACCTCGACAACCCACTCGTCGACTACCACATCTTCAGTTACTGACAGAAATGCTTGCTACCACAAAACGAATCATTCTCAACATCAAAGGCTAAGGCTCCCGCTAATCCCTGCCTTTCCCTAGTAGGAATATCAAGGTCATGAACCGACCAACATCGGCTCGAACGCCACCCTTTCACTCTCCACACCTTCCCTCATCCTTAACCACAATACTTCCTTACGACCTAGAGGGTTCATAGCCTTCATGCATGACACACCACAATTTTAAACTTTTGACACATTTGAAAATTTAGTATGTACCACATTATGAAACAAGCTTGAATGTACACGACACAACACCGACTTAGCCATGCACAACGATTTCAAGGATCATTCATCCTCAATGTAAATAAACAAGTTTGAGGGTAACAACCTCCTAAACAAATCCTTCAAAAGAACTCTAGATTACGTACAGGTGTCACCTAAACCAACAAAAGATGAAATCAATGTGTCCCAAAAATGTTGCCCAAAAGCTCTCTAAGCGACCAATCAAACCTCGCTATTAACCCCGTCACTAGACTTGAGATGCATGTCGACAAGAAACAAGTGTTAGTCCAAAAGCCTAGTGAGCTAGAACAAACACATATGACCTAAATAGTGAAACAATGACAATTTATAAAACAAGAAATATTAAATATTGGTCGCAAGTCCATGGATACCCATTATTTGGAAACAACGGGGGAGATCTGTATCCATTGAGAGTGGCGGGAACACAAAAGTATGTCTCTCATCCAATGTTTTCGTCTGACGCTTATAGACTTAGTGTCCAAAAGCCCAACGACCTCTAGCAAGTTTCACCTCAAGAGGCGGATGACCTTAGTGTCTATTCCTAGGAATAACACCTCAAGTCTCACACACTTAGTGCCTAAAGGTAGCACCTCAAGCATATTGGTTCTTACTGCATATCCTTCAAAAGAACTAGATAACACCTGAAGACTTAACCCTCCTAGTACTTAGGGCGCGTTTGGTTTGCGGGATTGGAATGAATTTGGAGGGATTTGGATTTCAAATCTATTCCAATCCTGCGTTTGGTTTGCAAGAAAGGATTTCGTTAACCGAATTTCAAATCCGTTGACCATTTTAAAATCTCTCATACGATGGATTTGGAAATCCTTGGCATTGGGCCTGGATTTGAAATCCAAATCCGATGGATTCTAAAGCGTGATCCATACTTCAAATTGTATCGATCCAAATTCGACGTTTACCAATAAAAATAAATTCTTTATAAAACAAACAAATAATTAAAAAAAAACTCAATCCAAATCTAAATCCTACAAACCAAGCAAGACTTGTAAAGGAATGGATATGAAATCCATTCCAAATCCTACAAACCAAACACATGAAGGGATTTCAAATCCCCCCAAATCCAAATCCCTTCTTGAAATCCAATGCATTCCATTCCAATCCCGCAAACCAAACGCGCCCTTACTTAAGGAGTTCCTCTAAACAAATTCCAATAAGGAATAACCATTCACTTTCAATAGTGATGAAACACTTCATACTCATCATGGTGGTCCGTAAATAACTAATAACATTTATTCATAATAGTTGGGACTATAAATCCATAGAAATCCCCAAATTAGGTCACCCATTCCACAAAGCATGAATTTATATAAAACCTCTAGATTTAGAGCAATGCTATATGACCTTTTTCCAAAATAAGTATGATGTAACATCCTCAAATTTGGAAAGAACAACTAATTTAAAATTTTCAATAATACTTCCAATTATAAATAAAATGTCTTACGATAAGACTATACTTGCAATACGATTCTAGAATCAACCATCAACACGATGAACAAAGTCTTACATAAAGACTAATTAAAGGTCGGGTGTTACTAAACCTAAATACAAGTTGCTATTCCCAAGATACATGTGGAAGACTTCACTAAGATATTCACTTCTCGAGCACAATTAGCACTCCTCTCTTCACGGTGTCACTAGAACTATTCTCAACCGAAACCTGTTGCACATGCCGACAAATAAAAAGGTTAGGCTAACGCCTAGTGAGTTCAAGAGTTTTCAACATGGATAAAATATATTGTAAAAGGAAAGGATGCAACTTAAATCAAAATCTTTCAAAATGATTTACTTTAAATATGAAGGCGACCCTTTTTCCAGTAATCTCACATTTTTAAAGATGAATGTCGCTTACAAAACTTTCTTTCATAAGGTGATGCCACTCAAAACTCACTCAAAACGTGAATATAAATCAAACTCCCAATTTATGAAGACAAGAGTAAAAACTTTATTGTTCAACTACCAAAATACGAGTAAGACTCAAACCCCAAAATTATAACATATGGAGAAAACCCGATACTCAAATGTCACCGAAAACATGGATAAGACTAAATACCAAAAATAACACATTTCGGTGACGGTGGAAACCCAAATTACATGGTTAGTGGCGGAACACAAAAGTAGGTCACATTCCAAGTTATTAAGCTCACCATACTAGGATCAAGGCCACGAACTCGCCGGCTCGTACTCAGATGTGGGGAAGGACACCCAATGATTCCTAGTCATACTCATTTACTAGTATTACATTTATGACCCAGGGCTAGTATCCGGTCTCACATAACCGTACCAAGTTGTCATCCTAGAGTCCAATGTCTCAACTAGCTACAAATAGGAAATGACTATCCCATAAAAACAGACTCAGAAATTACATCACGAGGTCAATAGCACAATGAGGCCCTCGATGACCCTATAACTAATCCTGGTCCCAACATGAAATAATACCCCCTTTTTAAAATATTAAAGACCGACTCATATGCCTATGTATCCATTACATTACAATCTATAACGATACATGAATCCAATTGAATGACCAACACACTCAAAACATGTAATTCTCAAATGATGCGTAATAACCGCCATCATACTCAAAACTCCACAACGGGCTATTAAAACCGGACGAATGCCCCCAAGACTCTTTTTAGTTAAGAACCGAGCCGAAGCTCCCCAATTTACTTTATCGTACAAGTGTAAACAATAAAACACACTTAGCCAACGGTTATGCAAACGCAACAACCAAAAATATAATTAACCCAAAACTCATAATTGGTTGAGACAAACCATTTTCCAAATGAATTTACACAATTTATTCTTTCAAAATGTCCCATAACACAAGAACAAACATTTCTCCAAACACACACTAAAAGCACATTTATACCAAAAGATCTTCATTCATAAGATAAATCATTAAAATACTTATACTTATGATTTATTTATCAAAATACCCAAAAATCTCAAACATGGGTGTTTTACAAGATTTATAAAGCTAAACACTTCAAATAATCAAAACCCATTTGTAACACCCTAAAAATAGGGATAACAAAAATCCGAAAAAACGGACATGAGATATACTAGAATTGCCATAGCAAAAACCTCCCAAAAATGGGGAATATATAAATAACCTTTTAATCACAATTTGTAATTTAAACGGACAATAAAATAACAACCAACTAATCTAATTTCTACATCTAGAAAAGAGATTACAAAAGGGTTGTCATCTATCAACCCAACGGTTCATTCCCAAAAGAAGTAAGCGTCCAAGTGCAAAATCCCCAAGCTCTCACCCGAAGCATCTAAACCTGCTTAGGACCGGCGCCGCTAGAACCTGAGACACACATCGACACCAAACAAGTGTTAGGCCAAAAAGCCTAGTGAGTTGAACAATAATAAGCATGCATGATTAGTTACAATTCTTATCAGCAGTTAACCAGAGTTCAATATATGTGGAGTCAATAGGGGAGACCCATAACACCAATCAAGTTCCACCCAAAGAGTCGATATACCTTGATGCCATCTACCAAGAGACATCCGAAAGGCCCGACACACCCGAGGACTATACAAAAGAAAATTCCTCGAATGGCGGAGGTCTAGGCACATACCATCACAGTGGCGCCCAAGACTACATCCTCCTAGTGTCTACTGACTTGGTTCGCCCAACATAATTTATAGGAGGTCTTGAGGTATATTTCAACCAACACATTTCGATACCAACCAAGGGTACAATGTTACCATCCTAACACATAAATCCATTATGAGACCCAAATACCAACATAATCAATGTTTAGACATTTAATCACCAAAAAGGCATTCCAAGTAGAATTTATCATCTACTATAATTCATACATCCCAAATCATGCCAAGATATCCAATATATACATTCATGGAGTCAATACCAAATACCCGATCAATAAAGTAAAACATGGCATTTCACACAAAATCACATTCCCAACTTTTCTTCATAATCAAATCCCACATACTTGAACATATAGAGATAAATAACAACAACTAGAAGAATATGATGTGTATCTAGTTTTAAAAAAGGTTAGTAAACTCACAATCTAGGTTTTTGGACCAAAACCTAGAAAAGTGTCAAAACCTAGAAGTTGGAGAAGATGAGACTTGAAGTGGAGAGGAATGACTTTGATGAGGATCTTCAATAAATACACTTGGATGAGACTTGATGAACCAAGAATCACCCCAACCACCCCAAACCCTAACAATAAATGTGTATGTGTTTGGAATGCTCAAAAATCGTCCAAAATGAGAGTTCTCCCGTTTTCTCAAAGTGAAATGTGATAAAATGGGGTATTTTCGGCCAAGGGTTCATTTAATCTCCCTGCACCCGCTCGCGACATTGCCCGGCGACAGTGACATGGTCACTGTCGCGTGTCACAATCGCGCGGAGACCCCCACCCTCGGTACATCTCCCGCGACCTTGACACCGCGATAGTGACCATGTCACAATCGCGTGTCATAGTCGCGCCAACCTAAACACCCGCAATACATCTACCGCGAGAGTGACACCGCGAGAGTGACAGTGCCACAATCGCGAGTCACTGTCGCACCAAACCCCCAACATCCCGAAACTTGACCAATTTCGATAACGAGCGTGAGGTTTGAACGATTAAAGAATGGTAAATCAATTTACTCAACATTACAACATAGTAACCATCATTAAATGCATATAAAGGCTCATATTTTCAAATAGGTGCAATTAACGTTTTTAAGTAAACAAATACTTACCTTATAAATTTATGGATGTTACACCATTAAATGACTCAAACCTTGATAATTTAATGTAAAATACATAAACACTTTAAAATGGACATTTTGGCATGTACAACGTTTTCACAAATCAACTTGAACTCACATTTCTAGATTTAGGCTAAATCTAGATTTTCCTCAACTTTGAGCTCTTTTGAAGAACTTGGATCCTCAAGCCAAAAATTCCAAAAAATCTAGATCCATAAGTTTCCAACAATTAATATTCATATCCAACCACTTAGAATCGTTCCCCAAACATTTTACATGGAGATCTCAACTTATACCAAAACCCCAATTTCCATAAATGAAGGAAAGAGAAGATTATCTTAACCATAACTTGAATCCACCAACCAAAATACCTCTTGGGTCACCAAAATGAACCACAAACTCCCAATATTCAAAATAGTGCAAAGGGTCGGTTGAAACCCTAGAAACTTGATGAAGAAGATGAAGTGAAATGGGTTCTAGAAAGGTTAAGGTTCATAAAAATGGTGTGGGTTTGATTTGGGAGAGAAAGATGGAGGGAGAAGAAAGGATTTGGGGGAGAAAAATGAAATGAGGTAGAGGAAGATCAGATCTAGATATAGGGGTAAAAGTAGGAGAGAGAGGAGGGAAAAGTTGAAGGTGAAAAAGGGTGAAAATTTCGCCAGACTCAATGCGGACGTCCACTTGGAGCCCTATGCGGACGTCCACTTGCATCAGGAAGAAAGCTGACGAAACTTCTGTTGCTTCCGCGGAAGATCCTATGCGGACGTCCACTTGCTTCCCTATGCAGACGTCCACTTGACACTGGTCGCATGCTCGATCATTGTTTTGGTCATAACTTCTTCGTTTTAGCTCCGTTTTCGATCCGGAAAGGACCGTTGGACTCGTATTTGAATTTCACATATAGAAAGACTATAAAATATAGGATTCAATCCAAAATCCTATTTCTTATATTTCTCTTGAAAGATTGGTTTCTACACTGACTTGAAATTATACTTACCCGAAAATTGCGGGTGTTACATATGATGTACTAGGAAAAACCTCCTACTCTAAATGTGATGATTTTCCCAAATATTCATACAATGACTTCCATATAAGGAAGTATGATTAATCTCCAAATAACGAAATAATACTTGAAATAAAGCTTGCAGTGTAATGAAAATAAACAATTTGGTATGTATCTAGATTTACAAGCCATTTTAAACTCGATTGCTAGGTTTTTGGAGAAAACCCTAGAAAACCAAGTAAATCCTTAAAAAGGGGAAAAATACTTGAATCTTGATTTCTTAACCTAATTCCCTAAAAGAAATGATTGTCCAAGCCCTAAATCTCTCAAATATCAGCCTTAAATGGACCTCTCACCGAAATAAATAGGGAATAGTGGATATGGAGAGTAATAGTGGTAGGTGAGAAGGGTAAATGAAATGGGGAGGAAAATCGGCTGAAATATACTGCAAGTGCGGGGAGGCTTTAGTTGCGGATTTAGGCGTGCCAAAAGTTGCCCGCACCCAAACGCTCTACACCCTCTAGTGACCAGGGCGGGTTTCATGTGGGTTGGGCCGCATGCAAGTCGCCCAATCCTTGTTCGTTCTCACACCGACCAACTCTTAAGCCTTGACACCACAATATCTAATGCGGATTTTTCCGCGACTTTAGCTGTATGGCAAGCCACCCGACTCCCAGAGGGCTCCAAAACTCACCAGACTTAACTTTTTTTAGTCTTTAACCAAAACAAATCAAAACGAATCGATACCGAGAATCTAAACTTACCAAAATATACATAACGATCCTAAAGGCTTCGGTAATCAAATTAAATAATTTTTCAAGGGAAACACGGGTGTTACAGTTGACACCTATAATTTTCGGTAAGTATAAGTTGCATCGTGTTCAAATTTGATTCATTAATTATAGGTGTGATGTTTAGAATGTTATGCTTTTGATCCTTAAGTATGTCTGAAAAATTAAGGTGAGAATAGTGGGTTTTCGGTCACGGCTCAGGTGGGGCGACTATGCCCGACGACTATGACAATATCACTGTCGCCGGTGGCAAAATCGCAGGAGGGGAGGACCCTTCGGTACATCTCGGGTGACAGTGCCCGACGACCTATCCATGGTCATTGTCACGTGTCACAATTGCTGGCCAAGGGATGCTCTCGGTACATCACGAGCGACTATGCCCGCGATAGTAACAGGGTCACTATCGCCTGGCAATGTCGCGATAGACCTTTTTGCCGATATATATACTATCCATCACTATACATATCCCGCATCAACAAGATACATATATAAGACTACGCATGATTTCAATCCCATGTTAGACCCAAAACACCCAAACATGTAGGTTCAACAATAATCTTCACAAATTCCATGATATTACACCATCATACCCAATAATAACAATATTAATCAACTCAACAATTCCACATGTGAATCAATAGCCAAAACCCCCCCAATAATCATATAAGTAGCAGTTAAGTCAAACTTATCAGGTGATCATATTTGTACATGCATATGAAACATTACAAGTAAGCATTCAAGATATGTATACCATTAAAGATTTTAGTAAAGAAAACTCACAATCTAGGTTTTATAGCAAAACCCTAGAAACTTGGGAGAAACCCTAGAAATGGATGGAGGAGGAAGATGACCTTGAAGCTTGAGATCCTTGGTTGAAATCTTTGGTTGAGGATGCTTGATCCTAGAAATAAATGTGGTAGATTGGTGGTTGGAAGAGTTATGGTTCGGTTTTGGGAAGTAGTAAATGAAGAGAGTGTTTGAGAGTTGAGAAAATAAGGAGAATGGGGGCTGAAAACCCATTTAAAGTCGGCAGGCCTTCCGCGCGGGTTGTGGCGCAGGTTGACCCGTGCGGTCACTCGCGTCGGCCTCTGGACTCCTACGCGGACAGTGCTCCGCGCGGCCTGTTGCGCGGCTACCCGTGCGGGGTACTATTTTCTTGCAGATTTCCCCTTAAACAAAATTTAGAGTGTTACAATCCTCCCCACCTAATAAGGATTTCGTCCCCGAAATCAAGACTGTTCAAATAGATGAGGGTATCTCCCTTTCATGTCCTATTCCGACTCCCACGTCACGTTCATACCCCGGTGGTGTTTCCATTGAACTTTCACCATGGTCACTTCCTTGTGCCGCAATTGCTTCGTCTTAGACTCTAATATGGCTTCCGGTTCCTCTACACATCGGTTGCCGTTGTCCACTCGAATCTCTGTCAAAGGTATAATACTCTCTTCTTCCGCCAAACACTTACGCAGGTAGCATACGTGAAATGTAGGGTGAATTCCGTTCATTTCAGGTGGTAAGTCCAGTCTGTAAGCTTGAAGCCCGATCCTTTCTAAAATAGTGAAGGGTCCAAGGAAGCGAGGACTAAGCTTCCCGCGTTTCCCGAAACGGATGATCCCCTTCAATGGTGACACCTTCAACATAACTTGCTCCCCCTCCTGGAACTTGACCGGTCTTCTCTTCTTATCTGCATAGCTCTTTTGGCGATCTTGTGCCGCTTTCAAACATTCCCGAATTCCTTTGACCTTGTCCGCCATTGCTTGAACTATTTTCGGTCCTGCAAGTTTCTTTTCTCCCGCCTCGAGCCAACAAACCGGTGTCCTACATTTTCGCCCGTAGAGTGCCTCGAACGGTTCCATCCCAATGCTCGATTGATAACTGTTGTTGTAAGAGAATTCCACTAATGGCAAGTGCGAGTCCCAATTCCCTCCAAAGTCTATGACACATGACCGAAGCATGTCCTCAAGTGTCTGAATCGTCCTTTCGCTTTGCCCGTCGGTTTGGGGATGGTAGGCCGTGCTAAATTTGACTTTCGTGCCCAACTCTCTTTGCAATCCATCCCAAAACTTGGATGTGAACCGACTATCCCGATCCGAAACTATGGATAGTGGGACTCCGTGTCGTGACATTACTTCATCAATATAGAGCTTAGCTAGCTTGTCCATCGGCAATGTCTTCCGCATTGCTAGGAAGTGCACACTCTTGGTGAGTCTATCCACCACTACCCAAATAGTGTCGTGCCCTTTTAAAGTCTTCGGTAGTTTGGTGACGAAGTCCATTGTAATGTGCTCCCACTTCCATTCCGAAATGGTCAATGGCTTCAAGCTCCCATAAGGTCTTTGATGTTCTGCTTTGACTTGAAGACAGGTGACACATCTTTCCACGTAATTGGCCACGTCGAGTTTCATCACCGACCACCAATAATGAAGTTTCAAATCCCTATACATCTTGGTACTACCGGGATGTATGGAGTACTTAGACTTGTGAGCCTCCGCCAATAGCAACTCACGTAAGCCTCCCATCTTCGGCACCCAGATTCTCCCTTGGAAAAGCTTAAGGCCACGACTATCCTCCGTTAATGCTTCCCGTTGCTTCACCATGATCTCATCCTTAAGGTTTACCTCTCGAAGTGCCTCCATTTGGTTTCGCTTAATTTCTTCCACTAAGTTCGAGATTACGTCGATTCTATTTAAGGTTACCTTGACTTCGCTCCCGTAATTCTTCTGGCTCAAAGCGTCCGCCACTACGTTGGCTTTACCGAGGTGGTAAAGCAACTCACAGTCGTAATCCTTCAAAAGCTCTAACCACCATCGTTGCCGCATGTTGAGGTCTTTTTGGTCGAAGATGTACTTCAAACTTTTGTGGTCGGTGAATAACGTACACTTTGTCCCATAGAGGTAATGCCTCCATAACATCAAAGCAAATACCACCACCGCTAACTCCAAGTCGTGCGTAGGATAATTCTTCTCGTGATCCTTGAGTTGCCACGATGCGTACGCGAATACTTTTCCCCTTTGCATCAAAACGCACCCGAGCCCCAGCTTAGAAGCGTCAATATAAACCACAAAATCTTCGGATCCTTCGGGTAACGATAAGATTGGTGCCTCACATAACTTTTGTTGGAGAGTCAGGAATGCCTTCTCTTGCGTCTCGGTCCATAAGAACTTAACGTTCTTCTTCGTCAATGCGGTGAGTGGAGTTGCGATCTTTGAAAAGTCCTGAATAAACCGTCGGTAGTAACCGACCAAGCCCAAGAAACTCATTATCTCCGTTGGGCTCGTCGGTGGCTCCCAATTCATCATCGCTTCTATCTTCGTCGGATCCACTTTCACCCCGTCCTTGGATACCACATGGCCCAAGAATTGGACCTTTTGAAGCCAAAACTCGCATTTCGAAAACTTTGCAAATAACTTCTCCTTCCGCAGAATCTCCAAAACCTCTCGTAAGTGCTGTCGATGCTCCATTTCGTCCCGAGAGTAGATGAGAATGTCGTCGATAAAGACTATTACCGACTTGTCTAATAAAGGTCGGCATACTCAGTTCATCAAATCAATAAAGACGGCCGGGGCATTAGTCAATCCGAACGGCATGACTAGGAATTCATAGTGGTCGTATCTCGCCCGAAACGCCGTTTTTGGAATATCGCTCTCCTTCACCCGTACTTGATGGTAACTTGATCGCATATCTATCTTGGAGAAACATCCCGCTCCTTGAAGTTGATCGAAGAGATCGTCGATCCGGGGAAGCGAATACTTATTCTTCACGGTGACCTTGTTGAGTTCACGGTAGTCGATGCACATCCGCATAGACCCGTCCTTCTTCTTCACAAATAAAACCGGAGCTCCCCAAGGTGATGAACTCGGTAGTATGAACCCCTTCTCGAGAAGTTCTTGAAGTTGTGTCATCATTTCTTGCATCTCTGTCGGCGCTAGACGATAGGGAGCACGCGTAATTGGAGCGGCTCCCGGAGTGAGGTCGATGTGAAATTCCACTTGTCGTTCCGGTGGTAGTCCGGGTAAATCTTCTGGAAAGACATCCGGGTATTCCCGCACCACGTCCACATCTTCCACTTTTTTCTTTTCTAACTTCGCGTCGATCACGTAGGCTAAGTACGAAGTACACCCCTTGGCTAGGCTCTTGCATGTCTTGAGTGACGAGATAATCAGTATGGATTTTCGATTCTTCTCTCCGTAGATTATCACTTCGCCACCCTTTGGAAAGGGTACTCTAATCATCTTCTGGGAACAAAATATACCGACATCATTCTTGGATAGCCAATCCATTCCGACAATCACATCGAACCCCCCAATATCCGCCAATAACAAGTCTATCGCGAAGGACTCCCCATCTACATCTAAGGTACAACCAAAGTAGCACTCCCGAACTAATAATTGTTCCCCATTGGATATTTCTACCACTAAAGCATCATTCAACAAGCTAATAGGAATAGTGAAGCTATTGCAAAACGAAGTAGACACAAATGATCGGTTTGCACCCGAATCAAATAAGACACGGGTAGGTAGAGAGTTCACTAGAAACGTACCCGACATAACATCCGCTGTCTCTCTCGCTTCATCTACTGTCATTTGGAAGGCCAGACTCGGCGCCTTCGGTTGGATTTCCTTCTTCGGCATTACCACACTTGGAACTCCTTGGTGATTCTTTGCTAATTTCGGGCAATTATGCTGGAAATGTCCCGGCTCCGGGCATTCATAACAAACTCCCGTCCGGGAGAGGCAATCCTTACTCGAATGGCCTTTCCGGACACAAGTAAAACATTCTGTAGGGTTGGGTAACGATCTCTGATTTCAAAGCCCAGAGTGTTTACTCTTGCACTTGGAGCACCACAGCATGTCGCGCCTCGGCTCCATATTCCTTCCCCCGTTGAAAGGTTTGGACGGTCGCACGGGCCCGGTCTACCCTTCCCACTTCCTCTTTTCTCCTTGGTGTTTCTTCTCTTCCTTGTCTTGTATCATGTCATCCTCTACCAGTTGTGATGCCTCAATCACCTCTTGTAAAGTGCTCTTGTGAGCGTTCCTCATGTCTGTTTTCATGTCTGCTGGCAAACCTTTCACAAATGCCTTTATCTTCGCCCCCTCATCGTTTGCCAAGTGTTCAACCAAGCTCAGTTTATCCATGAATTGCTTGGCGTAGTCAGCGACCGATAAGTTACCCTTCTTCAAAATTCGGAACTCATCTTCGATCTTGTCCAACGCTCTCTCGTTGCAATACTTCTCCAAAATCTTTTTCTTGAATATTGTCCAAGTGATTTGGGCTAGAACCTCCGGTATAAGGGCCCTTCTGGTGACATTCCACCAACTCAGTGCATCCCCTCTGAACAATTGGGATGCAAACTTGACCCTTTGAGAGTCTGCGCACTCGCTTGATTCAAACGCCATCTCGACATCCTGGATCCACTTCATGCATGCAAGCGGGTATGTCGTCCCGGAGAATTCCGGAGCTCGACTACAAAGAAACGTTTTGAAAGAACAACCCCCATCCTTCTTCTTCTCAGTCCTAACAGCATGCTCTTCGGTTCCAACGGCAGCCGGTCCCCCACCCGACCCATTCACTGCATTCTCCGCCTTCTCCGCCATGGCCTCAGCTCGTCGGTGTAACACCCTGAATTCTGGAAATAACAACTTATTTAAAATTTTCTAAATACATCAATAAACGAATCATCTACAACCACAAATTTAGATTCGACTACAATACACGTATACCATCTTATACATACGGACTATAAAGGACGGGTGCTACACATGTCCATGCGTAGTCACTATCTCCATAATGCGGAAGGCTTCACCGAGTACTTACTTTCGGATCTAGCTAAGGCTTTACTCTTCATAGGGTTGCTAAAACCAACTCCCAACCTTGAGACCTGATGCACATGCCGAGAAATAAAAAGGTTAGGCTTGACTCCTAGTGAGCTCAAGAGTTTTCAACATATATAAAGTAATAGTTTAAAAGAAAGAATGCGGTTAAAATTATAGTCCTTCAATATGATACGTTTTACATATGAAAACGACCCTTTTCCAATAATATGCATTTTAGACAAAGAACACCAATTTGGACATTTTCCAAACCAACCCACTACAAAGATGATGTTACCCATGGTAAGCCGCCCATTCATAATTTAGCTTTAACCTAAAACTCACTCAAAGCGTAAATATAAATTGAACTCTCCATTTATGAAGATACGGTTAAACCTTATATCCCGAAACACCCAAAACACGGGTGGGGCATAATACTCAACCCATAAATCAAGGGTAAAACCCAATTATACAAAACGTCACCGAAAACTTGGATAATAAAACTCAATACCCAAAATCAACACCTTTCGGTGACGAGGGATTCCCGGTTCCATAAAATGTGACGGTCCACAAAGTAAGCCCATTTTATGTTGTTATGACTAGTCATATAAACAAAAGTACACGCAAGGGATGTCAGGCTCAGTAGCTTTAAACGTACACCCACGAAAACTCGAGTTCAACCCCGTCGGGTTCCTATGTCGACCCCCTCATCCAATATCGTAATACTTGAGCACGAAGGACTTATACCGCACCCGGTACCTTAACGCGCAGCACGAAGGACTTACATCGCACCCGATACCTAACATGCTTCATCCAAAAACGTAAAACTTGAGCACGAAGGACTTATACCGCACCCGGTACCTTAACGTGCAACACGAAGGACTTACATCGCACCCGATACCTAACGTGCTTCATCCAAAAACGCCAACAAGGCTCGAAGTCGAGCTACTAAAACTGGACAATTGTCCTAAAACCCAATTAAAATAAAAATACCGAGTCGCTGGCTTAGCAACCCATAGACTCATTGGTAAATGCAATAAAATACAATAAAACGCACTCGACCAACGGATATGCAAACACAACGACTAAAAGTAAGATTAGTTCAAAACTCGACATTTGTTGAGGCGCCCATTTTCCCAAATGAACTTATACTCTTATATTTTCCAAAATGCCTCATAACACAAATGACATGCATTTTCCCAATTTTAACTGCTGATAAGAATGAAAACCATAAAAGGAGACTATAAATACTCTTTCAAGTACTTCACATAAAAATGCAAGTGATACTTTATAAAACACTCAATTTCATGATGATGCATAAAACCCGACAAACATTTAAAAGCGTATTTCTTTGACCAAAGATCTATTTATGCAATAATACCTCAAAACACATTCATTTGTGACACATTTATCAAAATACCCAAAAATCCCAAATATGGTGTTATACAAAGTTTGTAAAGTTAAATACTTCAAATATCCAAAGATTAACAAATACCCCAACACTTGATAATTTCATGTAAAACACATAAACACTTTAAAATAGACATTTTGGCATGTACAACGTTTTCACAAATCAACTTGAACTCACCTCGTTAGATTTAGGCTAAATCTAGATTTCACCCAACGAGCTCTTTTGAAGGGCGCTTGAATCCTCAAGCCGAAAACTTCCAAAACCTAGATCCATACAAATCCAACCATAAATACCCATACAACACCATATAGAAACATTCCCCAAACCTGATTTACTAAAACCCCCAATAAGGTCAAAACCCTAATTTCTCCAAAAAAAACATTAGATCCGAGATTTGAAAAACCAAATACTAGAGAAACATCAACGGAGCATTTATAACATTATTTCAAGAAAACTTACCATTCTAGGTGATGAGGCTTTCCGAGGACACCCAAACCAACTTTTCAACCCGAGCTCCCAAACGATGAACTTGAGGGGGATGATGAAGATGGAGGTTTTGTGGTTCAAGATCTCACTAGCTAGATGATGAAGAATCATGTGGTTCAAGGGGGAAAAACCTTCAAAATGGGTTAGGGTTCGGTTTTGGGGTTTGGGAGAGAAAAGGGAAGAAGGTAGAAGTGAGAAATGAGGAGAATGGGTGAAATTTCGGACTTAACAGCCTCTCAGCCCCCGCAGGCGATAGTGACATGCGAATATGCCCTTGGCATAGTCGCCGGGCATAGTCGCGCGGACCACCCGACTCGCGGTACAAACGGGGCGATTGTACCCCGCGATTGTGACACCCTGTCACTATCGCGGGCACAGTCGCGGGCACTGTACCGAGATCCAAATTCAACCAGTTTTGTCAACTTTTAGCCCACGATGCCTAAAACAGATTAATTAATTAAGTAACGATAAGTTCCAAAACACGGTAGGTCTTACTATGCTAACAACCATTACTAAATCACAAATTTCGGGGTGTTACAGTCGGTGACTGGTATCCCGATCCTCTAACAATTTCAAGAAGAATTCTTGTTGTTGTGCCATGACTGAATTCATGGCTTGCATCACATTGCCTTGAATCCTTGTCTCCATGGTCACCTCTTCTATAATCTGTTGCCCGGTCTCGAGATTCACTCTTGGTATTTGTTCTGGCCCTCCACCCAAGACATTGATTACGGGTGGCCCTTCCACAACTATTACCAAAGGAAGTTGATCGGCGGTAGACTCGTCTTCAATGTGGCCATCCCGCGGATTCTGAAGCATATTTCAAGTGTTTACCATGATGCTCTGTCATGCATGACAAGGATCACACCGGTTAATTCTTTAAAAGATAAACGGTTCAATACGTACTATCACAACGATTAATCATCATAATAACAATTTCAAACACACTTACGTAGTTATAAATTCAGAACAACACTGGCCAAGTGAGATTGTGAACGTATTTTACATAAGAATTCTCGTCATCATTATTATAAATTTCAATCAATGCTATTCCGTAATCCTAGTACTCTCCCCACCTAATAAATGCTCTACCCGCTTGGACAATGATACTATGTGCTCAACCAACTTAAGTCTAGGTATGCTAGAGTCGACACCTAGTTCACTTAAACTAGAGCTCTGATACCAACTTGTAACACCCCAAAAATTGGGATAAACAAAATTTTCCATAAAAGGGAAACATGGTAACAAAAGATGCCATTGCATGAGCTCCTCCCAAAAGGGGAGACAATAAACGCCTGTTAAGATTACAAGTTTGTAATGAATAACAATGTGAGGGAAAACAACCCTTTAATCTAAATCCTAACTAGGAACAAGATTAACGCAAGTTGTGATCCAAATAAAAAATAAGCTTTCTATAACTGGCGTCCCAAAAATGTCCCCAAGCTTGCATCTAGACCTTCTTGGCGGTCGCGCCGCTAAAACCTGAGATACATAACAAACCAAACAAGTGTTAGGCCAAACGGGCCTAGTGAATTGTACATAAACATGTCATGATATTCAAGAGCATGTTAAAGCATTAATTACGACTCATTCCACATGACCATACTAGAATCAATGGGGGAGATCCATCACACCAATGAGTTTTACCTCGAGTCAATGTACCTTGATGTTTGTTCGCATGAACAACATCCCAAAGGCCTGGCACACCGCCCCGGTGGCGGAGGCCTTAGGTGCATATCGTCCCGGTGACACCTAAGGCTACATCCTCCTAGCACATACTCACGGTTCATCCAACATATATATATATATACTATCCATCTCTATACGTATCCCGCATCAACAAGATACATATATAAGACTACGCATGATTTCAATCCCATGTTAGGCCCAAAACACCCAAACATGTAGGTTCAACAATAATCTTCACAAATTCCATGATATTACACCATCATACCCAATAATAACAATATTAATCAACTCAATAATTCCACATGTGAATCAATAGCCAAATACCCCATATAATCATATAAGTAGTAGTTAGGTCAAACTTATCAGGTGATCAGATTTGTACATGCATATGAAACAATACAAGTAAGCATTCAAGATATGTATCCCATTAAAGATTTTAGTAAAGAAAACTCACAATCTAGGTTTTATAGCAAAACCCTAGAAACTTGGGAGAAACCCTAGAAATGGATGGAGGAGGAAGATGACCTTGAAGCTTGAGATCCTTGGTTGAAATCTTTGGTTGAGGATGCTTAATCCTAGCAATAAATGTGGTAGATTGGTGGTTGGAAGAGTTATGGTTCGGTTTTGGGAAGTAGTAAATGAAGAGAGTGTTTGAGAGAAAAAGGGTTTCGAGAAAATAAGGAGAATGGGGCTGAAAACCCATTTAAAGTCGTCAGGCCTTCCGCGCGGGTTGTGGCGCGGGTTGACCCATGCGGTCACTCACGTCGGCCTCTGGACTCCCACGCGGACAGTGCTCCGCGCAGCCTATTGCGCGGCCTAACCCGCGCGGCTACCCGCGCGGGGTACTGTTTTCCTGCAGATTTCCCCTTAAACAAAATTTAGAGTGTTACAAAGATTAAAGCAAAGCCCGAAACCAAAAGAGACACGACAAAATCCACGCCTAAAATCGAATTACACGACGAATTATTGACCACTACACCATTCCAATTTCAAAGTTAAGTACGGTTAACGTGAATAGTTATATATTAAAGTTTGTTCGTTAGGATGAATAATTTTGTTGTCATAAAAAGGATAATCACGTGTTAAAAATTAAAATATTATTAGACATTATTAAATTGAATTATCAAATAACTATGAATAATTGTTATAATTAAATTGATAAAATGCTCAAATATTAATAAAGACGTAATAACTTGAAAGATTTCATATGGTTTTTGGAAAAAAAAGATAAAAAAGGAAAAAAGTAATATATTGCAACTTTCTGTATTTTTAAACAACAAACGTTTTTTTATAGTATTTTATATAATTTCCCATTATTCTTGTAGGATATGGCAATAAGTTTTTCATAATTATATGAATGATCGGTGTTTTTTTAATTTTATAATAGTTGTATATGTCCAAAATGTTATGGTTTTTTGAATTTTATTTTGTTATTATTTTACTTATTTGTATTTTGACTATATATTAATAATATCATATTAATCATACAAATTTTCAGTATTTTGTTTGCGTATTTCAATTCCCAACCCACAAAATGTGAACTTTCTCTTAATTTAGTTTAGAAGCCATTTTGTCAATTTACAATTTTGTTAGCCCCAAATCTGAACCAATGAAAGTATTGAAAATAACTCAGTCTTCATCTAAAGACTTTCAAGGAACATCAGCGGAGAAAGCAAGTATGTCTCTGAAGTCAGTTCAGAGTCAGTCTGAAGAAAGCAAGTCTGTCTCTGAAGTCAGTTCAGAGATAGTCTCACGGAAAGACATCAGAGAGCTCCTCATCAGAGATCCTAGTTCAGAGCTCTGAAGATGTTCACTCTGAATTTCTTGACAAAGAAGAACATATGACACGTCACCTAGTGATAAGATTTACTTTCTAGAGTAGGTCACTGTTCAAGCATGTCTTGATCTTACCTTTTAGGTAAGACACTGTTCAAGCATGCTTCTATTTGTCAGATAAGTACACTGTTTACTTTATGGTCCTATAAATAGGACCATCACCTTATTGTTCAAAGTGTGCTTAAGAAGTCTTATAACTGATAACATAAGTTGAACATTTTATTCAAAGAATATCTTGTTTATCTATTATCTGCTTTATGAACTGTGATATTTGAATCTCCTTTGATATTAAACTATATTGCTTCCGCTGTTATTACTCTTATTGTTTATATCATTGTTGTGAGATTAAATCTGGGATCCAACAATTGGTATCAGAGCCTCCTTTGTTTTCTAAACAAAGAAAGATCGCATCTGCATACTCGGATAGATTTACATCTCATTGATTCTAACTTTCAATATCTGTGCATGTTCAGATAAACCTGGT
The DNA here is from genome assembly GCA_954870635.1 of Arctium minus. Classification (NCBI taxonomy): domain Eukaryota; kingdom Viridiplantae; phylum Streptophyta; class Magnoliopsida; order Asterales; family Asteraceae; genus Arctium; species Arctium minus. The sequence goes on along the minus strand of OX941081.1, from coordinate 21,841,685 downwards.
TTATTAAAGAACACCATATGCTCAAGATTTGATAGTAAATCACTGTTCAATACAAAAAGCATCAGTTCTTCAAATCTTCATCTTTTTCTTCAAAAATGGCAAACTCAAGCATAAGTGCCATTTATACAGCTGGGTCATTAACAAAACCTCCTACACTTTTAAGGGATGAATATCCCTAATTGAAGATAAGGATGGTAAATTTCTTAGAAGGTATGGACAAGGATCTTTTTAGATCAGTGAACGTTGGACCTCACATTCTAATGGTGTTGGTACCAAGAGTTCCAGCAACAGCAGATACTGCTGAAATACCTGCATATTATGAAAAGAAAACCACAAACTTCACTGATGAAGAAACTAATATGATGGATAATGACTCAAAAGATGTTAGATTACTTATAATGGCCATTCCCAATGATATCTTTCAAGAACTTGATTCTTGTAAAACTGCAAAAGAGATATGGGATCAGTTGTTAAATCAACTTGAAGGAGGCCTACAAACCCAAAAAAATAGAAGAAATCTATGCATCAATGAATATCATGATTTTCATGCTCTACCAGAAGAAATATTACACCAAACTTACTCAAGATTCAACATTCTTATCAACAAATGCAGAAAGTTTGGAGTGATAAGAACAAAAGAGGAAAACAACGTTCTTTTCTTGAAAAGCTTAAATGAAGAATGGTCACAACTATCCATGTCTATACAAGCCAATCAAGATCTTGAGTCATGGTCATTAACTGACATTTATGGCACTCTTGTTGCACATGAAAAGGAAGTTATGAAGCAAAAATCAAAAACCTCTTTAGGTGGACCCCTTGCACTTGTTTCAAAACAAATTTCGAAAGAAAACAACTGTGAAGAGTCACAAAAAGGTTTGGAAACAAAAAGAAGATCCAAAAAGGTCCTAATGGCAGAAGAAAATCATTCAGTTTCAGACTCAGAAGATGATATCAATGCCTTCGCCAAATCTCTTGCATTAATCACTCATCAATTTAACAAGAAATTTGGCAAGAAAGTATTTGAAGGAAGGAGAGAGAATGAAGAAAGAAGAAATCCTGAAAGAAGATTTCAACAAGATGGTGTCAGATTTCAACAAGAACCCAGATTCACTCCATATAGTGATCAAAAGGGTACAAACTTCAACAATAATGATGCAACACAACAATCAAGACCTCAACAACCATTTCAACCAAGGTATCCACAACCACAGAGATACTTCAAACCTCAAGAACAGAAGCCAGAGACAATTACTGCCACTCTTCCAACAAATCAAAATGATGGAAGATGTTTCAGATGTGGAAAACTAGGCCATTTCTCTGCAAACTGCAGAGGAAAACTTGTCAAAGATCAAGATTACTACAAGAACAAATACAAGTACAACGTAAAAGAAAGAGTTCTTGTAGCAGAAATGGAAGACTGGCTATCAGACTCAACAAGCGACGGCGAGGAAGAGCCTACCAATCTCTGTGGTATGGCTTTTTCAGATGGAAATCAAACTGATGGAGCATCAGAAGACAACTCTGAAAAGGTAAACTCTCTTTACACCTTTGACAGTGATCCTGAAATAGATGCTTTTAAAATAATTAATGAACTTCAGGATCTAGAGCAAAAGTTTCTTGAAGAGAAAAAGAAAAGAGAGCAAGTGACAAAAGAGCTCATTTTTTTCAAAAGAGAAAAGAATCTTCTGGAATCAGAAAAGAAAGAATTTTTTCTTGAAAAAACCAAACTTGAAGAAACTCACAAGCAAAAAGAAAAATCATTTTCAGAAGAAATAAGAAAAATTGAGAAAGTTTTAAAAGGAAAAGAAGAAGAAGTAAAGAAATCTGAGTATGAAAGGCTCAATTCTATTGCCTTAACCAAATTTTTTCAAAAGAAAAGAGAAATCCTACATCAATCTCTAGATAGAAAAAATCTTCGAATTAAAAGCTATGTTAATGCACAAGGTGTTTTCGATAAAATAAAAACTCAAATGGACTCTCAAGGGCTGGGATTCAATGAGTTGAATTCATTCACTGGATTGGAGAAAACTTCACTTTCTTCCACTTTTCGTATGGGAAAGGTCCAAAGCTTTGAAGGTACATCTCTGAATAATTTCAAAAGAATGAAAACATCAGAGGGATAAAAAACAAGAGCTTTGAATTTCAAAAATACTACATACTCTGAAGTAAAAAACTTTCAAAAGTCTGTGTTACAGATAAAAGGAGAAACTTCAGAGGTACTCTTCACAAAACCTCAAAGCAATGATCCCAAAGAAATTTTCAGATTTAATGCTTTCATCTCAAATGAATCAGAGACATCTGAACCAAGTACCTCTGATACAAGTACTTCTGAAAATGAATCTCAGAGTTCACTTAATCCGAATGCCCCTCTGTATTCACCAAAGTCAGATGAAAACATCAGAACTACATTTGAAGATGATGTTAAAAAGATATGGAAAGAAAATGTCATGGAGGACTTAAAAAGAAAATAAAGCATGAAACGGATCATTAAAGTCTCTAGAACAAAAGAAATTAAAAAACCAATAGAGGTAGCTATCTCTATTAAAACTAAGAGAGACTTTCTTGACTCTGATTCAGAATCTGATCAAGAGATTGATGAACAGATTTTTTGTAAACCAGGGAATGTAATTCACAAAAAAATAGAAACTGTTGGCTCTGGTATTTTGAATGTTCCAATTTCAATTTTGAAAACCAAAACCAGAATACCAATAAGTCCTGATTTTGCAAATATGTGTTTACAAGCAAAAACGTCTCTTGAACTTGAAAAAGAGTTACAAGAAAAGGCAAAGAATAAAACAAACACTTCTGAATCTTACACCTATAAAACAATAAAATTATCTCCTGAACAAAAAGGCAAATGGACAAAAATTAACCATATTGATCCTGTTTGTCCAGTAAGCAGCAAAGAAAAGAAGATGTTTTTGATCAAGAAAAAGCAACTTGAAAAGAAGACTGTCTTTCAAGCAAAAAGGAAAGAAGTAGTTAGGGATACATGTAATATTCCTAGTGCTAGTTTCAAAAGAAGTCAAAATGTAACAAATGCTTTTAATAAAAAGAAAAACTTTGCTCCTACTTCTTCTTGTTCTATTAATTGCAACTGCATTCATCTCTTGATAAAACTGAAAAATCATTTCAAAGGATCACATTGTCTTCTGAATCAATCTCTGAAAAATATCTCAGAGACAAAATTTCAAAAGAAGACAAGTAACGGCAAGACATCAAAAGATGAGATGCCAAAAAGTAATACAAATCCACCAAAGTCTAATATAAAAGGACCCATAATGAGATGGGTACCTAAGAAACAATAATCTGTCTTGCAGAATCAATCAATGCCAATCTGGTACTTAGATTCTGGATGTTCAAGGCATATGACTGGAGATAAGGAACTGCTATCCTCATTCAAAGAAAAATATGGAGGAGCAGTTACTTTTGGAGACAATGTGCAAGGACAGATTAAAGGATATGGTGAGTTATCAAGAGGAATGTTTTAGTATCAAAGGTTGCTTATGTGGATTGATTAAAACACAATCTGATCAGCATAAGTCAACTTTGTGATCATGGTTTTGATGTGAAATTTCAAAGAAAATATTGTTCACTTCTTCACTCAGAATCAGGTCAAGAATTACTCAGAGCAGACAGAAAAGGTAACCTCTACAGAATGAATTTTACCAAAATCAACGACACTGATTCAAAGAAACTTTGTCTTGTATCTCTGAATAGTGAGGAAGTCTGGCTCTGGCATAAAAAGTTTTCACATCTAAACTTTTCCTCACTTGATAAATTAGTTAAACTTAATTTGGTTAAGGGATTACCATCTCTGAAGTTTAACAAAGATCATCTTTGTTCTGCTTGTGAAATGGGAAAAATGAAAAGATCTTCCCATAAAACCAAAAGTGAAAACAACTGTCCTAGACCTCTGCACATGCTTCATGTGGACCTCTGTGGTCCTATCTCTGTACAGAGTCTAGCAGGTAAGAAATACATTCTGGTTCTAATTGATGAATTTTCCAGATTCACATGGATAGAATTCATCAGAGCCAAATCTGATGTACCTGAAATATTGATAAGATTGTTGAAAAGATTACAGGTTCTATTTAGCAGCAAAGTTCAGAAACTAAGAAGTGATAATGGAACAAAGTTCAAAAATGCCAAAATCAATTCATATCTATCAGAAGAAGGCATTACTCCTAACTTTTCTGCAGCAAGAACCCCTCAGCAAAATGGAGTAGTTGAAAGGAAGAACAAAACACTTGTTGAAGCTGCAAGAACAATGCTTGTTGGATCTGATCTTTCAACAAATTTTTGGGCAGAAGCAGTGGCAACAGCCTGCTTTACTCATAATAGAGCTACAATTGTCAAAAGATTTCAGAAAACATCCTATGAACTCATTAACAATAGGAAACCTAATGTTAAATATTTTCATGTTTTTGGATGCAGATGTTACATTCTGAACGATAGAGAATCTCTTGGAAAGTTTGACAAGAAAGCTGATGAGGGCAAATTCATTGGACATTCATTATCCTCAAAAGCTTTCAGAGTGTTCAATCTTAGAACAAGGACCATCCAAGAGAGCATCAATATCACTTTTGATGACAATAAAAGCTCTAAACAACAAGAAAGTCTCTCAACACCTATCTCTGAATCATCAAGAGAATCTGAATTAAACAGAATATTTGAAGATTTCTTTGATGAAGATAACCCAGAAGTTATCTTCAGAGATAGACCAAGAGAGAATTCAGAAGGACCCCAAGAAATAGGTACAACCCTTTCTGGACCCTCTGAATTAACACCTTCTGCTTCACCAAATTCAGATCAGCAAAGTGAATCAGAAGAAGCTGAAGATCAAAAAGAGGATGATCAAGGAGTGTCTGAAGTAACTCCAGAAACAAATAGTGAAGAAATTCAAGAATCTGCTTCACCATCTCGGGAACCAACTTCAGAGCCTCTGAACAGCACAGCAGAAATGTCACCAACTGTCATCTCTGAAGCTCAAACTCCACCCCAAATTCTTGCTCCAATCTCAAGATGGACAAAAGATCATCCAATTGATCAAATCATTGGATCCTCATCAGAAGGAGTTAAAACAAGATCTGCCACAATCAATGAATGCTTATACGTAAACTTTTTGAGCATTATTGAACCAAAGAAGGTAAAAGAAGCTCTTGAAGATCCTCATTGGATTTTTGCAATCCAGGATGAACTTCAAGAGTTTGTAAGAAACAAAGTTTGGACCCTAGTTCCCCTTCCCAAAGGAAAATTTGCAATTGAAACAAAATGGGTTTTCAGAAACAAAAAGGATGAGGATGGAATAATAATCAGGAACAAAGCCAGGTTGGTTGCTAAAGGATATTGCCAAGAAGAAGGTATTGATTATGATGAAACCTTTGCACCTGTAGCTAGGCTAGAAGCAATCAGAATCTTGTTAGCCTATGCTGCACACAAAGGATTCAAAGTTTATCAAATGAATGTTAAATCTGCCTTTCTACATGGTAAATTAAATGAAGAAGTTTATGTCCAGCAACCACCTGGATTTGAAAGTACAGAGTTTCCTAATCATGTTTATTATTTGGATAAGGCTCTGTATGGACTTAAACAAGCTCCAAGAGCTTGGTATGCAACTCTGTCCACTTTTCTGATTAAAAATGGATTTGACAAAGGCACAATTGATACAACATTATTCATCAAAAGGTACAAAAATGAGATGCTATTAGTACAAATTTATGTTGATGACATTATATTTGGCTCTACAAATCAAAAGTATTGTGACAAGTTTTCAGAGTTGATGAAGAGTGAATTTGAGATGAGCCTCATGGGAGAATTAACTTTCTTTCTGGGCTTACAAGTAAAACAAACTTCAGAAGGTACTTTCATAAGTCAAACTAAATATGTCTCTGAAATTTTGAAAAAATACAAACTCAATGATTCAACTTCTATGAAAACGCCTCTAGCCACCGGAGTCAAACTTGACTCTGATCCTTCAGGACAATATGTGGATATAAAAACCTACAGAGGCATGATAGGTTCATTATTATACTTAACTGCAAGTAGGCCTGACATAATGTTTGCAACATGTCTTTGTGCTAGATATCAAGCAAATCCAAAAGAATCTCATTTATCAGCTGTCAAAAGAATTTTCAGATACCTGAGAGGGTCACCCTCATTAGGCCTCTGGTATCCAAAACTTTCTAGTTTTGATCTAACAGCTTACACTGATGCAGATCATGCAGGATGTAAGCTTGACAGAAAAAGTACCTCTGGGTGCTGTCAGTTATTGGGCAATAAGCTGGTAAGTTGGTCATCCAAGAAACAAAACTGTGTTTCAACTTCAACTGCGGAGGCAGAATATGTTGCTGCTGCTAGTTGTTGCTCTCAAGTAATATGGATGAAAACTCAGCTCAGATATTATGGCCAACAATATGAAAGAATACCCATTCTCTGTGATTCAAAAAGTGCCATAGCCATCTCTGCCAATCCAGTACAGCATTCAAAGACAAAGCACATTGATGTAAGGTATCGTTTCTTAAAAGATCATGTTGAAAGGGGAACAATAGAAATGTATTTTGTTCCAACAGATCTCCAACTTGCTGATATTTTCACAAAAGCTTTAGATGAACGAAGGTTCAATTTTTTAATTAGCAAGTTAGGAATGTTGAATATGCCTACCTAACAAAGAAGAAACTCAGAGTCTCTGATCAAATTATCAGAACCTCTGAACCAAGTTGCATATGTCAATATCAGTCTCTGAATGTTCTCCAAACACATGACAAGGGGAGAAAAATAAAAAGTTGTTCTTTTGTCAAGGGGGAGAAAAAGAACTTTTCAAATGTCATCTCAGAGTTTCTGAATTTTATCTCAGAATCAATGGAATTCATCTCAGAATCAATGAAATTCATCTCAGAGTCTCTGAAATTTATCTCAAAGTCTCTGAAATTGAGGATTTTTTTTCACAAATCATCTGTCAAGGGGGAGTCAACAACTTTCAGACCAGTCATTCCTCAAACAAGAACTTTTTAATTAGTTAGCAATTTTTGATATCATTTGAAATTAAAATTTCAAATTAACTGAACCTTTTTATTAAAAGTGATATCTTAAATTACTTCTCAAGGCGAAAGGTTTGTCTAGTCAGCAAAAAGAAGTTATTCAATTTAATATTGAAAAATGGCGCCCCATTCCTATTTTCTTGGAACCTACATCCGTAGGTACAACAATTTTCAAGGCCACGTGTCACAAGAGGGATGAGTGAAAGGCCAAACGGCTTTATCAAAAGGGTCAAATCACTGCCGTTTCACCTTATGCACTCAAGTGTATATTTTTCTAAATTTGGATACAAAACCAATTTTACATCCGGATATTCATTTTTACAAATTACTCTCGAGCACTATCTCTCTCTCTCTCTCAAAATAGAATTTGAACTTCATCTTCTTCACTTCAACTCAAAAATGGCGTCTTCAAATGAATGGTGCAAGCTTTTTCCCAAATCTGGCGAATCTTCAAGACTGTATCGTTTTCCAATCAAAGACAACAATCACATGATTCAGCTTGATTCTCCCAAGTTTGAGGAACAATACGGAGTAATCTGCGAGTTCTTCTCCAACTGTGAACTGACTCAAGCCCTAAGTGCTTTTACCAATGAATGTCCACTCTCGTTTGTTCAAGAATGGTATTCTTCCAGTCATTACAGCGATGCACATAACGGAATAATCGGCGAGTTCGACATATCTCAAGTAGTAAAATGTCGGATACTCATCACTCCTACTGTTCTACGAGAAGTTCTCCCACTCCTAACAACTGAGGAACTTCAAATCACGCGTTTTGAAAAACGCCCAACTTCTGAAACCCTCCTCCAGTTCATTCGAATGCTAGGTTACAACACTAAAATCACCAGATTGAGCAACTTCCGACCACAACATCTACCACCAATCTGGAACTTCATGTTCTCTGTACTAAACCGCACTCTCACCTGCAAACTGGGAAGCATGGATCAAGCAACACCCGAAATTCTGTCAATCATGTATGCCCTATTCTTCAATCGCAACTTGGACATGGCCGACATAATTTTTGATATGATTCTGACATCCATAGAAAAGAAGAACAAATGCTTGTCAAAGGACCCTGTACAAACGACCCAATCATCCAAAGTTCCTTCAATAACATTCCCTAGATTTCTGTCTCTAATCATCCATGCGGCGATCGAGAAGCTTCCTATTTTGATCGCCACTGAACAACCCAAAACTCCTTTCTACATAATGAACAGCTTCAAACCGACGATTCTATCTGAAGGCTATCCAGAAGCAAGGAGGATCCCTCACCACATGCTGAATCAGGTAAATCCTCAATCTTTAGCCTTAGCTTCTTATCTTAGTGTTGCCCAAGGACTAGAACCAGTTTTGGGAACCCCAACACACTTAGGTCCTGAACCTGGAATGGAGAGTAAGAGCAACTCGGCTTCAGAGGGATCTGGGGACCCTGAAGTTCAGAGCTCTCACAAGAGTGAACCAGAGGGTACTCTTGCTAGAGAAACCGAAGTTGAGAGAGATGACAGAGCACTTGAAGGGGCTGTCAATGAGGGAGTTATGGAAGAAACCTCTTCTGCTAGTGAAGAGGATAACTCTACTAGCTCTGAGGAAAGTAAGGATGAATCTTCAGAGACTAGCTCTGAAGATTCTCAGAGAGAAGAGAGCAAGTCTTTTACGGACTTAGAGAAACCTGAGAGTTCTTCCCCTTCCACACAAAAAGATGCCCCAAGGCACATATATTTTAGGACACCAACCCCATCTCCCAGTGCAACCACACAATCTAACCTACCTGATCCAGAGGTAATGGTTATTGAATCAGAGGTGCACACCTCGAACCCAAACCAGCCAGCCACTTCAGAGGTACCTTTTTCCACCTCTGAAGTTCACATAATTGAGGAAACTCAATTTCTGGTTAAGTCCTCTTCACAGGACTTAGCCAATACATTCAGTACTTAGTTGCCTCAGAGTACATTAGCAATTCCTACACATAATGATGCCTCTGTGGTTCATCACTCACCCTTCAGGATATCCAGAAGTAGCTGTCCAACTCAGGGACAATGGCTTGACCTACAAGATCAAGGATTGACTTGCCTGGATCGCAAGCTCAACTCCCACATTCACTTCCAGTCCTATGAATCTGAGGAGGAGGACTTGGTTGAGAACAGAACACTCAGAGGTGATTCTCCGGAACATCAAGGATTGAGTGGAAGTCCTTCCAGAGATAACATCAAAACAGCTCTGAACGAAGGCTCCTCTGAACTCGAGGAAAAATTGGCTACATGTGTTGTAACCAATGTACCCCTCTCTAAACTTCTCACAAAATCTGAGTTCCAGAGATTTTGTGAGGAAGTCAGAGGTTCCATGAAAGAGCATAACTTTCAGCGAATTGACGGTTCAGATACCTCTGCTCTTCGCTCTGAAAACACCAACCCCAGAGCAGAGGTTTCCACTCTGAAGACCCAACTTTTGGACTCCTCAAACAGAATCCAAGAGTTGGAACAAGAACTGTTCAAACAGAAGGCTGAATCATCCCTGGAAGTAGCCGCTCTAAAAGCTCATAATGCTGCTCTTAAAAATCAAGCAACTACAACCATTGATGTTCTGAAGGCTCTGCAAGAACTACGGGACGAGGTAGTAGCCACCAGATCATCTTCACTCTCAACAGAACAAATGGCCTCTATCTCCGACCTCATCAAAACAACAATTCAAGCCTCTGTACCAGAAGTCAGCGCACCATCAGCAGCACCACAACCACTACCCCGGACTACTGAAGACCTAATCACCAAAAGTGATCTGGCCTCATTCAAATCCGCAATCATGAGCAGAATGCTAACATGTTCTTCTAAGATCTCTACTATTGCTCAGAAGCAGGTGAAAGCTACTCTGGAACTTCATCACTATAAATCAGAGGACCAGGTTGTTGAAATCAGAATCGCGGATTCAGAAGCAATTGAATCCATTCAGAAGGCTCTTCTTGACCCCAAAGGAAAAGGAATCGCTGAACCAGACTCTCCCAAATACAAACGCAAGTTTTCTTGTGGGACTTGTAGCGAAGCAGCGAAGAAAGCCAGATTTAATGATTCTGCGAAGAAAGCCAGATTTCAGATTTAATGATTCTACGAACGAAGATTCATACAGGCAAAGACATCACCAAGAAAGGCGGTTCTCAACGATGCTCCCATAATAAAAGTTGAGAAAATCATTGAAAAAACATTCGCCTTCAACAAAATCTTATATAGGCATTATGTGGTGACTCGATCTGATCAGAAGATTTACGAGTTTAATGATAATGATCTCGTAAATCTAAATCCATATGATCTCACTCATCTATATGCCTATTGCTCTGCGAGATACGATTCAGGAAGAAGGGAGATAAGAATGAGCATGGTTGAAGTAAGACGGGAAATGGAAGCTTATATCAAACACAAAGCCAAACGTGACTTTCAGATTGCTCTGAACTTGGGTGAAGAAAATCTCGGAGTGACTGAACCAGTGGAAACCATCAAAAACCTAGACAAACAGAAGACTGGATCAATCATTGAAGAACCTCTGGGTTTTATCTACAGAGTGAACCAAGAGAAGAAAATCTTTCTAGCTTCGCAAGTAGAAAAGTATTCTGATGAAACCTTGAAAGGCATACAAAAGTTGATTCAAGTAAAGAAAGAACAGCACAGAGCAGACCTACTAGCAAAACTAGACTTGGAAATTGGCTCAATGATTAACTTCAGAGAGCTCATCATGAAGTTTCATAGGATATGTTCTAGTGATAGGTTCTAATTATTTTTTGAATATTATTCTCTTTTGTAATTTCAAATTATTATGAGAAGTAATATTTACAGAGGATAACTTTCTCCTCTTCGCTTTCTAGTTTAAACATTCTCTGTCCTTTATTTATTTTCAGTACTTAGGGGGAGATTGTTAGCCCCAAATCTGAACCAATGAAAGTATTGAAAATAACTCAGTCTTCATCTAAATACTTTCAAGGAGCATCAACGGAGAAAGCAAGTCTGTCTCTGAAGTCAGTTCAGAGTCAGTCTGAAGAAAGCAAGTCTGTATCTGAAGTCAGTTCAGAGTCAGTCTGAAGAAAGCAAGTCTGTCTCTGAAGTCAGTTCAGAGACAGTCTCACGGAAAGACATCAGAGAGCTCCTCATCAGAGATCCTAGTTCAGAGCTCTGAAGATGTTCACTCTGAATTTCTTGACAAAGAAGAACATATGACACGTCACCTAGTGATAAGATTTACTTTCTAGAGTAGGTCACTGTTCAAGCATGTCTTGATCTTACCTTTTAGGTAAGACACTGTTCAAGCATGCTTCTATTTGTCAGATAAGTACACTGTTTACTTTATGGTCCTATAAATAGGACCATCACCTTATTGTTCAAAGTGTGCTTAAGAAGTCTTATAACTGATAATATAAGTTGAATATTTTATTCAAAGAATATATTGTTTATCTATTATCTGCTTTATGAACTGTGATATTTGAATCTCCTTTGATATTAAACTATATTGCTTCCGCTGTTATTATTCTTATTGTTTATATCATTGTTGTGAGATTAAATCTGGGATCCAACAAATTTAATAATATTTTTTAAATAAATATATACATAAAGATTTTTATTTAAGAAATTGATTTATAATTGGATATATAAAATATTTTGAATAAAGAATTTTCTTGAAGTGTGAATCACAAATAACTTTAGAGAGTTATATTTTTGATCCTTATAGTTTGTCCAAAAACTGATTTGTTATTCATAACAATTGTTAACTTATGATGTTAACTCCAAGAACCATAAGTATTATGAAATTAAAAAGTTATAAATCATCAATGAAATTATTATTTTAGAGATGAAATCTAAATTTTGTGCAAACCACATGGACCATATTAAGAGCATCCCCAACAGCTTTGCTAAAATAGAAAAAAATGTGTTTTTGTTCTCTAAACTTCACCAACAACTTTGCTATCTTGTTTGCTGTAATAGAAAAAACTTGAAAATTTTCTAAGTTTAGAGAATTTTTTAAAACTTGATGATAGGAGAGATAAATGATTATTTTATTCAATCCCACCAATGAGATTCAATTTATCATTTAATTTTAAGTTTTTAAAAAAAGAAGTGTATTGAGATGATAAATTAAAGAATATTATAATAATATAAATTATTTTAAAATCTTTAAAATAACAAATCTGTTGGAGTTAAATATAATAATTTTTAAAGATTTTTACTTTTAGTTCACCATTTTAGAGAAATTATAGCAAAACTATTGGAAATGCTCTAACTATTCTTCTAAAGACCTTAATATACACACGGTCAAATTTTTATTATTAAATATTAAAATATGTTTTTGTATTTAAAAAAATAAAATAATAATAATAAGGTGAAAAACAGATTGGGTGGTTGTTACAGGTGGCGGTGGGGTCCGCTGGCCAAGAAAGATACGGATGGATTTTGAGAATTATGTGTATGACACCTGATCCACAAAATAAGATCCTCCCAAACATGGAGATGTGAGTATATATTTTTTTTCATTATTATCGAATAAATACACTTTTAATCCACGTGGTTTGGTTTGGTGTTCTCCTTTTCATTATATTTTATATGATTTTTAATGAATTATGTTTCTATTATGAAAAAATTAATAAGTGTTGTAGGATAAATGTGACATCGTGTAAAAACGATATAACGATGGAGATAAAGATAAAAATAGAGATAAATATAAGTATATCAGAGTTAGATTAGAACTAAAATATCTCATAGCTATCTACTTGTAACTCATCATTATTTAAAAGACTTTTGATTAATGAGAATTACAGATTCATTCTCTCCATATATTATTGTTCTATTTGTATTATCTTTTAACACATTATCAGCACGTAAGCTCGGTTCATTTTAGTTGCCGCCAACGGTTTTCTGTTCATTGCCCGACACTATTGAATGACTTGCTTCCTACTACTTTAATCCAAGTAAGATTATATGTTTTTCTTTTTTATATGTGAGTATTTTAAGATCATGTTAGAAACTAAATATAGTTTATGATATGATATATAGAATGTTTTTTTTATATTATTATTATTGATATCAATGAATTGAAAAAAATTAAAATCAAATCGACAAGTTTCTTTGAAAAAATTAAAATCAAAATTAACAAGATTTATTTAATATTTATTGATATAAATAATCAAATAAATAAAATAGATAATGATAAGAAAAGGAAGTATAAAAAACATATTATTTATTGGAATTCATTGTGATTTCGACGTTGTTATTTAAATTAACTTATTATATTGTTTTGTTTTTATTTTTAGTCATAAAAAATATATATATATAAATAATTAATTTATTTTTTGGTGGATCATAAGATTTTTTTTTTCAATGACCAAACTTATAATAACATGATTTTTCAATATTTGTAGTCATTGATTTATATTGTTATCAATTAGTTAATAATTATAAGATTTTTATCTACACCAACTACATTTAAGATCTATTTATTTATTTATTTATTTATTTTGAGCATACTTAATTAGATTTGTTAGACCTATTCTTTTAGGCTACTTCAAATCACTAATAAGACTATTAGTTAATTTAATCTTGCCTTCAACTCATTTAATTTTAAATTGAGTTAATATAAATTTTTATTGTTTTAGACATATCATTATTTATTTAGGCATCCTCAACTAGTTATAATTTTGATATGTTTATTGGTTAATTTTAATTATGTTAATACTGTTTATTTATTTGGATAACTAATTTGATTTAGACCATTTAAATTTACTAATATATTGTTGTAAGATATGATAATCAATTATTATTTAAATGAGCAGTAAATTTATTTAACTTAATTGTTTTGTCATTTTATTTAATTATTTAAATCAATTATCGTTTAATTTTGGATGTATTCTTTGATTGATTTTAACATAGAATATTTAAATGCTTATCTTATTATTACAATATTCATATATTTAGATGTTCAATTTAAATATTCATCTTAATATTTGTATGTTTAGATGTTTATCCAGTTAGTTTACAATATTAATTAATTAATTATTTGTTTATGTTAATATTTAAATGTTCATAATCTTATAATTACTTTTTGGAAGTTACACTTCCAACCCCCATAACTTTTATTATTTTACCAAAAGCTCCAAAGTAGCATGAATGTTAAAATAGCATTCAAATGATTATTTTAATTATGAGTTCCTACTCATAATTTTCAACTTTATAATTAAATTTTGGAAGTTACACTTCCAACCCCATATATTTTGGTTTTCCAACCAAAAGTTCCAAAAATATATTATTAAGATGTTAAAAGTTTTACTTTGACTTCATGTCAAAACCAACGTTTATTTGCCTCACGGTAAAATCTCTCAAACTACTATTAAGATAGTAAAATATTTAAGTTGAATTTATATGCTAAACTCATATTCTTTTTGGCCTTATGCCAAAAGCTATATAATTAATATTGTTATCTTCAAATTAAATAGATCACAAGATATCGAAAGGATTTTGTCAAACGGGTGTAAATAGCCCTAAGGTTTGTAGGGACTTAAGAAATCAGTGTGATTCCCCAACTACCTAGAAATCCAATAGATTGAGTGATTTATTTTTCGCAAATTGAAATATTGATGAAGTATTATCAACAAAATACAAGCATACAAAAATCCAATACTGTTATGATAATGAAATTTCATACATAAAATAATAATTATAACCATAATCCATTTTTCTTATCAAACAGAAAATACCTAAAGTCCATCAACTCCCTATTGACCCTAAAACCAACCTCTTGAAAAGGTACAAAAAAATACCCACATGTTTTGAGACGACATATAAGTTCTAACATTCATAGAAATACCTTTACTGGAAACCCCCAAAGAACTGTGGGATGTCCCGAAAGGGAGAATTGAGAGTATTCATGAATATATACTTCCCGAACTAATCGTACAGTGGAATGAAACCCACTTACTCGATTACGAAAAGGTAATTGATTTCAACAAAGAAATGCTATATCCAAAACGCGTGTCAATCTCTGTGGCAAGGAACTCACAGAAGACATGATTCCTAACATTATTTCCACCTTTCATATATAAGTAAATATTAATGAATCAATATAAGTTGGAATGTAACCCTTAGACAAACTCATCAACCAACTGCAAGTGGTTGAGAGACATAACAAGGTTCTTTCGAATAACACCACATATGTCGGGACAAAGAAAATTCCTGATATCGTTAGAGGTGGAAACAACTCCAAAGGATTGGTTAAAAACAATTTCACACATGTTACATTTCTGCAACCATGTGGACGAGACCCTAGAAAGGGTCAGGGTCTTGGTAAGAGTCAGGAAAGAGTTTTCAACACCTGGGGTAGGGATACAACTACTACCCCAGGTGATAATGGACAATCAAATAAGAAATGCACTAAAAAGTGCTTTTATAAAAAAGGAAACACGTTGAAAATGAACTATAACATATTAATTTAATATTTAATATTGATTAAGCATATGTTTATTTGAAATTAATTTTAAGTATCAAAATTAATTTATTTGCTAAAGTAAAATCGAATATGTAACCACTATAGATGTAAAGAAATACATCTAAATAAATAACAAAACTATCAATATTCTCCGTTCCATGTAGGAATGTATCGAGGAGAACTTGAGTTTTTGTAGAATATTCCACACAATCTAAAATGATAGACAAATACTTATTTTACAATACATCCAATGAAATTACTTAGATGATGGACTGTCACTTTCTTGTTGGTACAAGATTAATAGGAATCTTGTAAAGATATTCGTATCAAATGGAAATGGAAATGGAAATGAACACATATACATAAGTTCTAATGAATGTGAAAGTAAACATATATCATGGAAACTAATGTGTCAAAGTCAAACTAGTAGATTATTGGGTCATCGAAACATATTTTGTCACCAATAAAGAACTTTGGGGGCAATGACACATATATGTTTCGACATGACCATGTGGGACACCATGGTTATGACATAGTGATCCGTGTATTGCAAAATACACATAGACACATTCTCTTTCGAATGAAAGGCAGAATGAGGCGAATTGCAACTGTTGACTTCTGCAGCATAAGAAACAACATTGCTGTAACACCCCGAATTCTTCCGTTTTATTAATTCTATTGTTAGACTCCTAGCATTCCTTATTTTAAGTCATAGTTATCTTGCGATTACCCTTATTATGCGTATTGCGTTTTTAAGCCATTCACGTGTTAAGTTTGATCTTTGGAATAAAGAAACAGTGTATTACGCGAGTTATCTCGCGACTTGCAAGTAGCGACACAAGTAGCGTAACCTACTGTCCGTCTTCCATTTCAGGAACACGGACGGCTTATGCCGCGACTTAAGGCCGCGACATAACTCGCGGAATTTCCCTGAATGCTCTATTACGAGTTTCTTTCCTTTTTTCTCATTTACTTCCTATCTATCTTCTCTATCTTTCTCCCAATCCTCCTTTGTTATCAATACATCCCACCCACCATATTTCTTGACCATTAATGGTGATCTAGGTGTTATTTAAGCATCCTTTGTGGTAGATTCAAGTCTCCTCAAGATCCTAGCTTCATCTCCTTAAGCTTTTGACTTCTAGGGTTTCATATACAACCCTACAAGGTGAGTTCATTCTCTTTTAATAAACTTTATACATGTCAAAATGTGGATTTTTAACCTTCTCAACATCTCCATGTATGATTTATTTGAGTTGGGTGAGTTTTCACTAAAACCTAATTTTGGGAGATTTTGGGGGTTATGTGGAAGAGCATGGTTTTGGGGACAAGAGTACACATTTTGACTTAGTTATGGATTTTATACATGAGAAATATGTTTTATAACCTTATGATTATTTACAAGGGAATTAAGATTTGGGTTTTGAAATATGGGTAAATATTATGGAATGAGTATTTGGGTAACTTGATGCATTATGTGTGAAAGTATCATTTAGCCCTATGAAATGGAATCTCTTGGAAACTTGGGAGTAATTATTTGGATTTATAATTTTGCACATACAGTGACATTTTAATTGAGGAAATTACTGTCTAGTTTTGTGGACTTCGAATGGAATATTTGGTTGCATTTGGGCGTCATGAACCCCCCCATATATATATATATATATATATATATATACACACAGTATAAGCCCTATGTGTGCTAAGTACGCGATATTGGATGAGGACCTCAACATAAGGGCCCTATGTGGTTGAAGTTGACTTTCCGTGGGTGTACGTTTAAAGCTACTGAGCCTGACATTGTGGGTACTTTTATGTGCTTGGTTTTACTAATACGTCAAGTGGCTTACTTTTGTGTTCCGTCACTATGTTAGTAAGCGGGTCTCCCCCGTCAACCCAAGAGGTACTGTATTATTGTTGAGACTACCTATTTGAATTCCATTGGCATTTCTTAAATTATTTCAAATGAGAGTATTGATTTTCCAATTACAAATGTTTGATCTCACTAGACTTTAGCCTAACGCTTTTTCTTAAAATGACATGTATAACAGGTCCTCCTAGCGGTGGTTTTCCTCGGGCTTGAGTGAAGAGGAAATCGAAGGATTATAACATTTTTGGAAGGATATAGAGGCGTGTTTTGAATATAGAATTGGTATACTTTTGTAGGTGAAATGTCAACACCAAGGTTCTAAATGGCGCGCGGTGCGGCGTGGCGGCGAGGTCAAGCCTCAAGCCTTACGAGTTACGGCGAGGCCATGGAATTTTTCATGGCGGCGCCAAGGCGGCAAATATATATATATATACAATATTATATATATGTATAATTATATAATAATGGGAATTTTATATCATATAAAAAAACAAAATAAGAACCATGAATTGATTTGAAATAAAAAAGTTTAAGATCTAAGTCATCTAACATATGTAATCAAGAAATGAATGTATGGTGCACGTACTCAAGAAGCTTTTTAACACACTCAGCTGCAAATACATCACAAGAAACACAATCAAAATCAAACGAAGTAATGGATGCTTCTTCATACAACCAAGAACACCAAATACCATTACAAAAAAGACTTCATATTTCTAATAAATTTGTTCCCAATTCCTGAATGCAAATGAGATGGATCAGGGGTGATGAGAAACAAACTGTATTTTAGGCTTTTAGCATCTTTCACCCACTAGATGTACACAAGGCAACTATACTCGAACATAAAATCAAACATATTTAACTCTTAATCTTCAGTCTTCGCTATACTAGAACTCAAATTTGGGTTATACCGTTATAGAATCTAGACAAAAAATTGAACTTGGTTATGTGATGATTGACGAACGAAGCAACAAAACATCAAATCTAATCGATTGAAGAACTTCGATCAACATTGTTTGAACTTTGAAGTCAATATCGTATGTAGTTCGTGTCTTCGTGAGTCATGAACTCGTGATCGTGACTGAGAATTGAGAAACAGAGAGAGAAAGGGAGAAGGAGAAGTGAAATTCTAGGGTTTAAAATATTTAATTTTGACTTTTTAGATTTTTACTTTTTTACCGTGTAAATTAAAAGTTTTAGAAAAGTACAATTTCCCCCCCAAAACCTTATAACGCCATAACTCCATAACGTAACGTAACGCCATAACGCGCCATAACACGCCATGACGCGCCTTATGAAGCCTAACGCCATACATCGACGCCAAGGGTAAAAATGTGGCGGCAAGGTGGCGCCTCGGCGCGTTTTTTAGAACCTTGGTCAACACCCGTTTGTAATCTAGAACTAGATAGACTAGATTAGTAGGTTGTTGTATTCATTTCCCTTTAGTTATTTATTTGTAAACGCCATGCAACTATTTCCATTTTTGGGATGATCCTTTTTATATTAGACTCGTTTATTCCGCTTTTGTTTTCAGGTTTAAATTGACCCCTATTTTTAGGGCGTTACAAGTTGGTATCAGAGCAGTAGTTTAAGTGAACTAGGTATGGTTGTAGAATACCTAGACTTAAGCTTAGATCGAATAAGTTATGATTGGTGAGATTGGGTAGAACTCTTGAGATAAGATAGCCTTAAGATCGACGGAATTACATGAATCGAGAATTGTGATGGTGGTAGTAAGGATTATTATGTGTGACGTGTTCATAATTTTAATTAGCTACTGCTATTATGAATGTGTTGTTACGTGAGCATGCTTGGATTACTACTGTTATGATGATTGATGAATGTGGTAGTACACTTTCTTCATGTTTGAATCCTCTAGTCTATTTCTCATCTCTATTCTTTTATGCGTGACAGACATTATGGTAAACACTCGTAACAGGCCGGATGGTCATGATGCGACGACATCCATGACCGACCAACCGAAAGTAACAGTAGTTGAATTGCCCCTACCCCAGCATAACGTTTTGGGCGGAGGGCCTGAGCATATACCTCGACGCAACATAGCCGCATCGGAGCTGATAATGGAGGAAGTGACTCCAGAGACAAGAATGATGGACCGTATGATGCAAGCCATGAATGCGGCTATGGATCAACAACAAGAGATGTTTTTGAAATTGCTCGAGGACAGGGATACTAACAACCGCAGACATGAGACAGTTGCAGAAAATATGATTGTAGTAGGATCCGAGGGAATTGGAAATGAAATTCCCACGGACGGGGTGGCAACTATAGAAGCACGATAACCAATGAAGTCATGCTCTTTTAATACATTCTTAAGTTGTAGGCCACCCGAATTCAAAGGTGACGACGACCCTATAGTTTGCATGAATTGGTTACGGGAGATAGAACAAGCCTTCCGGACAAGTGGTTGTGGAGAGGGCCAAAAAGCAACCTATGGTTCTCAAATGTTGTGAGGGGCGACCCTCATATGGTGGAACATCTACTCTATGTCTTTAGAGGCTTCGGTATTGGACATGCTGGACTGGGAAACTTTCAAGCGGAAAGTGCTTGAAGAGTATTGCAATGAGAGATCTATGGATTGGATCGTCGACGAGTTCCGGAATTTGAAGAAAGGGAGTTTGACCGTGAAAGAGTACAACAAATTGTTCATGGACAAGTTGGGTTTAGTGGGACATCTGGTCCCAACCGAGAAGGAAAAGATCAAAGCCTACATTAAAGGCTTACCGACGGAGATGATGAACATGGTACGAGTGTCCAAGGCCTCCACTCTTCGAGAGGCGATAGAGGAAGCCCAATTGGTGGAAGATTCTTATAGTCTGAACAAAGTGGAGCAAAGTGAAATAGTCGAGAAGAGAATATGGGAGGGAAGTTCAATACCCTCCAAGAGGACAAAACAGTTCAACAACAATCAGCGAGGGACCAGTCCTATAAAAGAGGTCCCATATTGCTCCAAGTGTCAGAGCAAACACTTCGGTCTATGTAATTTGGGGTCTGAGCCCTGCTTCAAATGTGGTAAGCCGGGCCACAGTTTCAGGGATTGTCCGATTAGAGGACAAATTTGTTTTGAGTGTAGGGCTCCAGGACATATCAGAAGCGAGTGCCCAAAGTTGAAGATCGGGGGTAGTGGGGGAAAGAAGACGGATCCTCCGAGAGCGACGGGAAGAGCCTTTCAGATGAACACTGAGGAGGCAAAGGCTTCAAATGACGTAATGTCGGGTAAGTTTCTTCTAAAATCCGTACCTACGCGTATACTGTTTGATTCTGGTGCAAGGTTTTCGTTTGTGTCGAGTGCTTTTTGTCAGAACTTGCTTATGCCCACTAATAGCTTAGAAGATGCCTTAGTAGTAGAATTAGCGGATGGTGACCAAGTAGTGGTCCGTGAGGTCCTTAGGGATTGCAAATTGGAAATTGAAGAAAGGGAATTTCTGGTTGATTTAATGCCGATGGTTATTGGAGGATTTGAGGTTGTCATAGGAATGGACTGGTTAGCAAAGAATCGTGCTGAGATCCTTTGTGCGAAGAAGATGGTTCGAATCTCAGTTTCGAATGATGAGACGGTGACCGTTTACGGTGAGAGACGGAAGGGCGAGGTGGCAATTATTAGTATGTTGAAAGCACGGAAATGCTTATCGAAAGGATGCACGTTCTTTTTGGCATATGTTGTAGACGCCAAGCTTGAGAAGAAGCGGCTAGAAGATGTGAATGTGGTAAACGAATTCCCTGATGTTTTTCCGGATGACTTTCCTGGGTTACCACCCAATCGCCAAGTGAAATTCAAGTTTGACTTAACACCGGGAGCGGCTCCCATCGCTAGAGCTCCTTATCGTTTAGCTCCTTCGGAAATGAAAGAGATGATGGGGCAACTACAAGACCTTCTTGAGAAGGGATTCGTGCGACCAATCTCATCGCCTTGGGGAGCACCGGTTCTATTCGTGAAGAAGAAAGATGACACTATGCGGATGTGCATAGATTATAGAGAATTGAACAAGGTAACCATGAAGAATAAGTATCCACTCCCTAGGATCGACGACTTGTTTGACCAACTCCAAGGACCGGGGTGCTTCCCAAAGATCGATTTACATTCGGGCTACCACCAAGTAAGAGTCAAGGAAGGCGACATACTGAAGACGACTTTTAGAACGCGCTACGGACATTACGAATTCTTGGTGATGCCTTTCGGTTTAACAAACGCCCCTGCGGTGTTCATGGATTTGATGAACCGCGTGTGCCGACCGTTCCTTGATAAGTCGGTAATCGTGTTCATTGATGATATTCTAATCTACTCCAAGAACGAGTCCGATCACGTATCACACCTTCGAGAAGTATTGGAGGTTCTGAGGAAAGAGAAATTGTATGACAAATTTTCCAAGTGTGAATTTTGGTTGAAAGAAGTGCAATTCCTAGAGCACGTGGTGACGAAGGACGGTGTGAAGGTCGACCCCTCCAAGATAGAAGCTATGATGAATTGGGAACCGCCTAAGAGTCCATATAAGATTCGTAGCTTCTTGGGGTTAGCGGGTTATTATCGGAGATTCATCCAAGACTTCTCCAAGATTGCTTATTCATTGACGGATCTGACTAAGAAGAACGTGAAATTTTTGTGGACCGACACCCAAGAGAAGGCTTTTTGGACGCTGCAAAAGAAGTCGTGTGAAGCTCCGATCTTATCCTTGCCGGAGGGATCGGAGGATTTTGTAGTCTATAGCGATGCGTCCAAGATGGGACTCGGATGCGTACTCATGCAAAGAGGGAAGGTGATTGCCTACGCATCAAGAAATTTGAAGGTACACGAGAAGAACTACCCCACTTACGACTTAGAGTTAGCGGCGGTAGTGTTCACATTAAAGTTGTGGCGACATTACCTCTATGGCACGAAGTGCACCTTGTACACGGACCACGAGAGCTTGAAATATGTTTTTGATCAGAAGGAGCTTAACATGAGACAAAGGAGGTGGTAAGAACTACTCAAGGATTACGATTGCGAATTGCTTTACCACCCGGGTAAAGCAAATGTGGTAGCTGATGCGTTAAGCCAGAAGGAATATAGTGGGAAACTACGAGCCAAGCTTACAAGGATTGAGTTAGTGTCAAGTCTTATAGAGAAGATCAAAGCGTCACAAGACGAGGCTTTGTTGGAAGAGAATCTCAAAGATGAAGTGATGACCAAACAACGACTACTTTTGACCAAGGATAGCCGGGGGATTAAATGTTTTAATGAACGCGTTTGTGTGCCGAAGATTGGAGGAAACCGAGAGCTACTTTTGGAGGATGCGCATAAATCCAAGTATTCAATCCACTCGGGAAGTACAAAGGTGTATATAGACTTGAAACTACTTTATTGGTGGCCAGTTATGAAATTGGATGTGGCACATTATGTAGAGTGGTGCGTGACTTGTTCGCAAGTGAAAACCGATCATCAACGACCTTATGGGAGCCTCCAATCACTGGAAATACTCGAGTGGAAATGGGACAAGATTACCATGAATTTCGTAACCAAACTACCGAAGACTTTGAGAGGGAACGACACCATTTGGGTAATTGTCGACCGCTTGACAAAGAGTGCTCATTTCCTAGCAATGAGGGAAACTTTGCCAATGGATAAGTTGGCAAAGCTGTATATAGACGAAGTAGTCTCTAGACATGGTATACCTTTGTCTATAGTCTCAGATCGTGATAGCATGTTTACATCAAGATTTTGGGGAGCCTTACATCAAGAGTTGGGCACGCGGGTGAATTTGAGCACAACATACCACCCACAGACGGACGGACAAAGAGAAAGGACTATTCAAACTCTGGAGGATATGCTTAGGTCTTGCGTGATCGATTTTGGTGGTAGTTGGGATACCCATCTACCTTTGGTGGAGTTTGCATACAACAATAGTTATCACTCTAGCCTCGGGATGGCACCATTTGAAGCTTTGTACGGACGAAAGTGTAGAACCCCCGTGTGTTGGTTAGAGGCGGGAGAGAAACAATTTGTTGGTCCGGTAATTGTGCAAGAGACGACCAACAAAGTCAAGGCAATTCGAGAGCGGTTGAAAGCAGCGCAAGATCATCAGAAAAGTTACGCCGACAAAAAGAGGAGACCGATGGAGTTCCAAGTGGGAGATCGTGTGATGTTGAAGGTGTCTCCTTGGAAGGGCTTGATCCAGTTTGAAAAGCGAGGGGAGCTAAGTCCCCGCTTCCTTGAATCGTTTTCTATCCTTGAGCGTATTGGGCTACAAGCTTACACGTTAGATTTGCCACCGGAAATGGACATAATACATTCTACGTTCCATGTGTGCTATCTACAGAAGTGCATGGCGGAGGAAGAAAACGTCATACCATTGTCGGAGATTCGGGTGGACGACATTATATATATACAATCGTCATACCATTGTGAGAAACCTTGTGCCAAAGGAGAGCCTTATATATTAGGACTTCATTATTCTCGTTACGCATTCTGACAAAGACTCAGTTATGTGCTACGGGCTTTACACTTGGTAGGTTAGCACTACCTGACCAAATACCCGATCCTTTGTCAAAGAATATAATTCTTTCTAGATTGTTTCTTTACATTTAGGCCAATATGCTCTTTGTTGATATTATTTAACTGAGTTGATTCTATGTCGTCGTGCTTTATCATCTTATGAGCCATAGTATATGCGAATAAATCATCAATGATTAAATATGATCTGTCCATTGACTCATATGTACTCTCATAATTCATTTTAGATTTTTTTCATCTCTAGAATCAATATTAACTTCAAAGAGTCCTCCAGTGATGATTCATGGACATAATTATAATTAGAGACAATCTCATGAGAGTTTTGTGTATTGATGATAAATGGATGTGCCTCACTATTCTCTTCCTTTATAATAGTATTCATCGAACCAAGTAGCTTCCACCACTTCCATTTAGTAGCTACGACCTCAACCACACCTCCACTATGTGTGATTTCAACGCACTTTCCAATGGTGTTGTGCCCCTGTTTGGGACTTTTTAACCTTGCGGGTATATTTGCAGCTCGTATATGTGATCTTGTCACTTTTGGAATAACATTAAACGTATCAGGTATCGAGTCTGATTCGTTTGACTTCAACATTACGTTGTGAAGTTTTGGGGATCAAAATGAGACAGAGTAGGAATATTTAATGACACTTATTGTTGTTCCCATGGAAAATCCTTTTTCCTATCTCCCCCTAACGACGGGAAGACTGTCTCATGAAAGTGACAACCCGCAAATTAGCGGTAAAGAGATCACTAGTCATATATTCTAATTAGCGGATAATTGTTGGGGATTCATATCCAACATATACCAAGTCGTCTTTAAGGACCCATTTCGATGCGTTGTGGGGACGCAATTGGCACATATAATCAAACATGCGTAGAATGTAGACAATGAATGTGGTTACCACATATCTCTACGGGGATCTAGATTTAGAGATATATAAAAGTGCTTGATGATATTACATTACCAAAATCAAGTAACTTTAAACCACGAAATGCGTTTGCAATAAAATTGAAACGTCCACTTTATAAATTAAAACAATCTAAGCGGATGTGGTATACCCGCCTAATGGAATACTTGATTGGGAAATGATATATAAGAACGATGAATTGTTCCCTTGCGTATTTATTATGGAAAACAAGTTCCAGATTTTCAAAGTAGCTATATATGTCAATGTTATGAATATAATATGCACTATTGATGAAATAAGAGGAACCACAAGCTACTTGAAATATGATTTTGAGAGGAAAGATCTTGGGAAAACTTGGTTTTGTCTAGATATTTGAGCTAGGACACCGAGTTTGTGAATTATTAATTCACCGATCGCATATGTCCAGAAAATAATCAGGGAATTTAATATGGACAAAGCGTATCCGGTTAACACTCCCATGATCGGTCGAATTGTCGGATATAAGGAAAGATCCATTTCGTCTAAAGGATGATGACGAAAAATACTGGGAGCCGGAATTCCCTATCTAAGTACAATATGCACATTGTCGTACTTAGCATAATACACTTGACCATATATTATATTTCTTAGCGAACTTGTTAGCTAGATTTAGATCAGCGCCAACGCAAAGTCATTGGAATGATATTAAATTAATCTTTTGGAACCATTGACATGGGAATATACTTTCCCTATAGAAAGAAAAATGGGATTGATAAGGGAACTTCAATACCTACTTAGAATGTAAGCAACAAAAGTACTAGCTCTTTTAGAAAAAAACACCAAACAATGTCTTGGTATGTGTTTGTTGATATTAGGTATATGCCTGACTCATAGAAAGGTTGTTCTCAAACTGGATAAGGAATTACCACAGTGAACACCCAGATTGCTTGAAAGTAAGCTAAGCAAACCCTTGTAACTATCTCCTTGAACTATTCCAGGAATATTACTCTCCATGAGATTATTAAAGAATGTATATGATTAAGGACTATCATTACATATATTAGAGGAGCTAGTAATTTTGGGTTCAACCAGTATCCTACTTGCATATATGGAAATAATGCATCATGTATCGAATAAATGAACATAAGATACATCAAGGGTGATAACACAAAGCATATTCTGCTTAAGTTTCTATACAATCAGCAATAAAAGACCCTCCTTTAGATTCAAGTGAATCAAGTAAGGTGTCAAAAGAATGTGACATATTTTACTAAGTAATTACCTAAAACCATATATTGGGAAACATGTAGAAAGTAAATGCAAATGTTTTCCAAACTCCTTTGATTAAAGCACGAATCAGGGGGAGTATTAGACAAAAGGGGGAGTCTATTATATATGTGATATTGGTATGTTGTGCTCTTTTCTTCAACCAAGGTTTTATTTTTCCCATTGGGTTTTGTTCATTGGTGTAAGGTTTTAGTGAGGCAACGGTTTATATACTATCATGCTTTCCTAACTCATGATTAATGTACGAATCTAAGAGAAAACTAGACTGAAGGATAAGTCTATGTATTGCAAAGAAGTTGGTGCGTTGTACTCTTTCCTTCGTCAGACTTTTATTTTTTCCCACTGGTTTTTTATTTTGGCGTAAGGTTTTAACGAGTCAACAATTGTGCACCGTCATTCCTTTAACTCGGCACAAGGGGCAGTGTTGTAGGATAAGTGTGCCATCGTCTAAAGGATATGACGATAGAGATAAAGATAGAGATAGAGATAAGTATATCAGAGTTAGATTAGAACTGAAATATCTCATAACTATCTACTTGTAACTCATCCTTATTTAAAGGACTTTTGATTAATGAGAGTTATAGATTCATTCTCTCCATATATTATTGTTTTATTTGGATTTTCCTTTAGCAATAAGTTGAATTTTATGGTTGTATTTTCTTAACGAAATAGGTTCTTAATGCAACAACTTGGGACATGTTATTAATTTATTTAGAGGCTCAAATCGTTAAAATATTTAAATTACATGATCTTAACTCGTTTAAAAAATGCAATGACATGGTCCAACTCTATAGAAAATGCAACCGTAACAGCACACTTCATTAAAATTTTGAAATAGAAAAAAAATCTATAAAATCACCAAACCGTTGGGACGAAATATGTAATTCACTATTAATTTAACTTCCCTTGAAAGTTACATATAAATTAGGGAGGTCCATGCAATTAGCAATTATTTAGCAAAAGAAATGATTAATAGCTTATTTTTGTGGGTTTTACCGAAATAACATCTAATTTCGTCAAACAAATTCATCCATAATTGAATCTAATATTTGGTAGATGATGGAAACAATTCAGCTGAAAAGTCAGACAGGGCCACAATCTCGTCAATAACCACATAATCGACAAAATCCAGGTAGTTTGCACTGTGCTATAGAGGCTCCAACAATCTATCAACAATTTTGTACTGAATGTGATGGTAGTAGTATAGATTAATTTGGCATAATTATAGAACCCTATTTGATATTTCTGTTAAGTTGGATCCACCATCTAACAAAAATTGGATTTCGTCTATTTTGATTTAATTAGTTGAAGGAATAAGATACTAAGGGGGTGTTTGGGATTGCTTATTTAAAACAACTTATGCTTTTTTCTTAAAAGTGCTTATTAACTTATGTGGTGACAACAATGATTTTTATAAAAAGTGTTTGGATTAGCTTATACATATAAAATAACCAAAAAAATCATAAACACTTTTCAAATAAGTTGATAAGTTAAAAACCAAATGACTTATGAAAAACTCTTTTTCACCTGTTTGACACCGCTATAAACACTTTTATTTTTTTCTCCATCCAAATAATAAAAAGTGTTTATCTCCGATACCACACCGAAATAAGCTAAAAAATCCTTTAAATAAGCAATCCCAAACACCCCCTACATCTTTTAAAATCCACGAAAACAGACTATTTCTTCATTTCTTTTGGTAGAAAACGTTGTTTACGTGGATTTCACCACAAATTAGTTTATTATTATATTTAATAATATAATAAAAATAAAAAAAAAATAAAAAAAAGAAAATTGTGTGGGGTTAGAAGGTGTGGGAAGGAGATCAAATCATATGTGGTGGGAACAAAGAGCATCTCCACAAATTCCCTAAATCAACTTGTTTCTTCTTTCTAGAGATTGTGTTGGGACCATTCCCTTTTTATCACCAACAAAATGCTTTTCACATTTTTCATTTTATTTTTTTATATTAATAATTTCTTGTGGACTAAAAAAAATACCTTCACCACCCCTAATTCTCCTTGGAGGCTATAACATCGTTCAAAAGCTAAGGAAGTGTTCGGTTTATTTTAAAACATGAGAATAAAAATAAATGAAAATGAGAATGCAAGATAACGAGAATATGAATAAAATTTCTATTCCTTTCAATTTGGTTCAGTATGGAAACTAATGGGCATGTGCCTATGGAGAAACAAATCCATTATGTTATATCAAACCAAACCATATTATATATTATCATTCTCATTCTTTACCCCTCAATATCCCTAACCAAATGCCCCCTAAATGTTAGAACAACCAATGTCAATAATTTAACATAATATGTGACAAAATATTTTAGATAGCCTCTGAATTTGGCACAAGTGATGTTCCCAACATAATTACATCATATCTGAATATTTGAGATGACATAAGATAACATAACATAAATACTGGTCAAGTCTAGTATGCAAAGACTTTATCCTTGTCTTTGTTTTATCCTGTTTTGACTTCTTTTGAGATATGTATCACTGATTAGTTGTTAAGTCGACTGAACTATGGTTTCTAATGCAAAAACACATTAGAAAACATAGTATGCAATTTGGTATATGAGATACAGACTTGATCTCATAACATGTATGCACCTTGCTAATTACCATTTGAAACATTTCACCTTAATATGGGTTGGAATATTAGCACCATATCAACATACTCATAAGAGAAAATATACTCACTACAAATCATATTTTCTATATAGTATAATATGGGACATCTTGCTTCAATTGACACGGTGTAGATGGTCATGGCCAACATATATCACTCCTCCTAATGTGGGCATACCTCATACTGACACACCTTGTCATATTTATTGGCATTTCGATACATACCAATACAATTTTCATGCATAACTAAATTATCTTATTGAAACAAAATAATTTTTGCATGCTAAACATCTTAAAAACATGTAAAACACAAAACATGTTGTAACAACCGTTGTAAAAAAATCTCGTTGGATTAAATAAAAATGCATTTTATATCTTTAGGGTATTTGTATGTGAAGCTGGAAAAGTTTGGGGTGTGTTG
This sequence comes from Arctium minus, assembly GCA_954870635.1. Lineage (NCBI taxonomy): Eukaryota > Viridiplantae > Streptophyta > Magnoliopsida > Asterales > Asteraceae > Arctium > Arctium minus. The sequence continues at coordinate 21,812,582 of OX941081.1, read as the reverse complement.
TGCCAAAATTCCAAATTGGGGGGGGGGGGTAAAGTTGGATTTGACAAACCCAAGAGTTTGAAACCACCAAAATATTTAATATAGACATTCAATATGGTGAGACCTTATGGATTCGTTTTCTTCATAATCGGTTTCAAACTACATTATAAATAGAGGTATCTGGGTGAAAGGTGGTGATCGAAAGGAAAAAGAAAGCAAAACAAAACTATGGTCGAGTCCATGGGCAAAGGATTGAGCACATAGACAGGATGTCGATAGCCACTTCGAGGAACGTTTTGGAGTTACGACTTGTACGGTGAGTTTCCCGTGACTTTTTGAAATGGGTTGCATGCATTATTTAAATCTTTATGCAAGCTTGCTAATTTTCTTCATGATTTTATCACATATTGCATATGGCTAAAAGTGTGATGTTTTGAACATACATGAACAAGTACATATTTTTGATATTAGGTAGCAATGTGGGTGTACTATGGTAACAGACATGCTGTGTTAGTCTGTGGTCAAGACGCAACTATAGGGCAACATGCTGTGTGAGTTTGCCTAGTTGCTGAACTTCAATCAAAATAACGGACATGCTGTGTGAGTTCGTTAGTTAACGCTGTGTGATGTAAACACACACTATAATGCCATCATTTTGTGAAATGTGCTATTTTTATCAAATACATGCGTAATTGTTAAAGCTTTGTGAAAAATGTAAACTTGTTGTTCGTGCATGAAAACCGTGGATTCACTGGGCCTTAGGCTCACCCAAGTTTTTTCAAAATTATTGCAACACAGGCGACTACCAGAATGGAAAGAAAAGTAGGATAAAGCATAGATCGACTGAGTGTGACATCGGAAGAAGGATATGTCTAGTTCAAGGAACTAATACATAGAGCAAGACTATATTTGTGAAAAGTATATTTTGTTTCAGCTACAATGTAAGTATTTGATCTTGGGAGTACTATTTTTGAAATATTGAAGTATTTGAAATTTTGGGATGTTACAAGTGGTATTAGAGTAGTAGTTTAAGTGAACTAGGTTACGGTAAGCCTAGACTTAAACCAAGAAAATGTAGACAAATGTGTTATTCAAGATCGGTTTTTGCAATGGGAGTAGTGATTTATTTTATTTTGGTTATGTGAACCTAGTCTTAAACCAAATCTAAGTAGAGAAGCCATGAGATGATTTACGGTCATGATATTGGATATTAGAGCATTGATAAATGTGACTATGATGGAGGGAAAACATATGGTAATAGGAGATGGAAATAAATGCTAGAGATAAAGAGGTGTTGTGGGATAAAGTTTTGGTGATAAACTCCCACATATGTGTTTGATTAAGAAGTAAATATGTAAACCGTTGTGAATAAAAGAAAATCAAGGTATATTTGATATCATGAGTTGATTCAACCTATATGTGAGTAAGATGTGAAACATTCCTCAGTCAGTTGACAAAGAGAATGATTATATGTGAGATAAGTGACGAAGTTAGTAGTATCGTCAATTACCGGATTGAATTCATGGTGAGAATCGATGATCTTGGTCGCATGCATTCTACAGTCAGAAGTACAGTGTCAAGATCATATGTAGACGATATGAGAAAAATCTAAGGATTCTCGGAGGATTGGTTTCCTAAATGAATGTCAGATCACTTGTATGAGATGGTATTAGAATGCTGGAGATAATGATCGTCTGGACTAGTCAAAATTTATCCTCTGTGTATGTATGAAAAGTGGTTAAAAGGTCTATATTAATTTTTTTAGATTTGATGGAAATAAGCAGAGGATTCTTCGAGCAAGATATGGAAGAAAAAATTTGATATATAAGTGTTATTTTCATATTCATGTAAGGGTAAATATTCATCATTATCTAGTGTGTATGGGTACTAAGCAATGAAATGCATGTGCAATGAGATGAAAGAGGGAAGTGAGACTATACCCGTGATCATAGTTAGAAAGACACTAGAAATAATGCAAACATGAGATTTTTTATGGAAATAAATAAGTTTTGATACCAAACAAAAGAAAATGAAAAAGTAATGATTGCTGTTAGATTCATAAAAGAATGTGATGAAAGAAAATGTAGACACTGGAAGTGAACAAGAGAAGTTGATGTTTATGTTGGAATCAAGCAAAATGCATGACATATTATGGAAGTCTTGAAAGAATAAATGAATGACGTTGGAGGTAAAACCAAAAGTAGAGATGATTGAATGGATAAAAAGGTGTGAAAGGGTTTAAGATGGAAAGATGAGCAAGTATATTATAGATTCTATACTCATCTTAGTATATATGATTACTAATGCGAGTGTAATTTGAAAGTGTTAAATTGGAATAAGTTGATATCATGGTAAGTCGTTGAATGAAATTCCTGAGCTATTAGATATGGTGGACTTTTGGCCGTAGATGATGTTGTCGATAAATCGGAAATAGTATAAAAAAGAGACGTGTAACAAAATGGAGGGGTTATATAAAATGCTCAATACGATGTAAGTGCATGCGCTTATGGGAGATGAAAGAGCGATAGTTTTCTTGAAGTGGTTGAATGATGGCATGCGAGTTCCCTCCTAGAAGGTAAGCTTTGAAGGGAGAACCTTGATATATTGCGTTATTGCTCATGGAATGCCAGGAAAGTGATAAGAGATAAAGATGAAATGATGGTGATATCATATGATTCGTTGAAATAGTCAATGACAGAGATATGTTGATACATGACAGTACAATTACAATTATTCAAAGGCAGATTGAACTTGAGGAAGTTTGCAAGGATTGCATGGTTGATATAAACAGAAAATAATTATTAGTTAAGTTGATTCCTATATGTTTAGGCATAATCGATCTAATTCGAAAGATATATCGATTGTATGGCAATCATACCATATTGCTTATGTCAAGAAAGTTGATGCAAGTTCAAACTACGAATGAAGAAATAATGCATGTTTACGAGAGTATGATGATATATGAATTAAGTCGATGATTAAGGGAAACATGTTTTTTTTGAAAAATGGATATGTTTCATAATTAGTGTATGTAATTGACTCGAAACAAGAAAGAAAAATGTACAAGAACTCACAAAGTATAGTGAGAGCATGAAACCATAAGATGAGTATATGCCAAAATAATGTGTTGGGTTGTGATTGATAAGTACCAAACCAAGATGAATAATGTCTCTATGCTTGGTGTGACTAAATATGCATTGATTATTGTGAAGTATGCCATGTCGCGCGAAAAACATCATAAATTTGATTGAATGAAAAAACAAACTAAATGAAGCATGTTAGGCATTGAAAGAAAAATAAATTAGTGCACCGAGAGTGTCTTTGTCAGAAGAAATAAAAATATTTTTGGATACAATTATGCTCCTAAGTTGACATTAGGAAGTATATCAGTGCAAAATGAGAATTATTATTACTCATAGGTCATGCTAGTTGAAAGGGTAAGAAAGAAAATACCCAATTTATAAGTTGGAATGAGCAAATGACAACAATGGTATGGACATTGTTACGTATAGAAGGAAATGTGTGAGATATAAAGATAGCAAGAATGAGAAATATTTGTTCAATCAGATGGAGGTACTTGGATAAGAGGCAAATAAGTTGATGACGACGATGATATATAATATTGTTGACTAAAGATTGGTACAATCACTTATGGAAGAGTAGAAAAAAAATGAGTTCGTGAGAGGAAATTGGATGTAGATCTATTATATTGGATTTAGGAACCACGATAGTAAATGCTCTTGGAAGTAAATACTCTTGGAAGAAAATATGGGGAAATATAAAAAAAATGGTCGATCAAACCAAGTTAGAAAAGAAAAAGATTACCATTGAATTATAAGACTTGAAACGAGTATGGATTCTAAAGATCGGGGAAGAAAGGTGAGCAATGTTGGATAAGCATGTATGTCTATTTGGCATCATGTAGGTGATATAGTGAATAAAAGCCTGAGAAGGAGACGGGATTAAAATATCCTCATTTATTTAAGTCGAATTTCGACGACGAAATTCTGTTAAGGGGGAGAGTTTGTAACAACCGTTGTAAAAAAAATCTCGTTGGATTAAATTTAAATGCTTTTTATATCTTTAGGGTATTTATATGTGAAGTTGGAAAAGTTTGGGGTGTGTTGTGCCAAAATTCCAAATTAGGGGGGGGGGGGGGAGGTAAAGTTGGATTTGGCAAACATAAGAGTTTGAAACCACCAAAATATTTAATATAGACATTCAATATCATGAGACCTTATGGATTCGTTTTTTTCATAATCGAATTCAAACTACATTATAAATAGGGGTATCTGGGTGTAAGGTGGTGATCGAAAGGAAAAGGAAAGAAAAACAAAACTATGGTCGAGTCCATGGGCAAAGGATTGAGCACATAGACGGGATATCGGTAGCCATTTTGTAACACCCCGAATTTCGTTTGTTTTGTGAAGATGTTTGGAGGAAAAGAGGTTTCTGTGGCTGTCTACAGGACGCACGGGTCGTGCGCCCTCCTTCAGAGAAAACGCACGGGTCGTGCGTATGATCCAGGGCCGAGGCAATGTGGCTGTCAGGTTGGTTTTGTGGATTGCTTAAAATCTTGATTTGAGAGATATTTTCATAATATCTCTAAAAAAAAATCTCTCAGTTCTCTCTCTCTCTTCCTTTTTCTCTCTTTTTCTCCTTTTTGATCTTCAAAGTCTCGTTTGGTTGCTAGTTTTCGGTGTTTCTAGCAAAGGGTAGGTGTTTTAAGCTTCACCTCTTCGTCGTGATCGTTATCTGGTTTTCCGGGTTTTATTCTAAAAACCTACTGGTGAGTTCCTACTACCATTTTACAAACTTTATACATGTCAAAACTCTTATTTGCAAAATCCGAAGTATTTCTACGGTATGATTTCATGTTCTCTACATTTTGATATAAATGAAGTTTTTGGTGATTTTCGGGGTTCTCGATCAGTTTTGACCAAAATGACGGGTTCCGCCTTATTGAAGTAAAATGATGTTTTACTTACACATTATCTGGAAATGTGAAAAGAATGTTTAAGAACTCATTTTTAATGATTTTCATTCTTACCAGAATGTGAACTGGAAATGATATTTTGTTTATAAAATGTGTTTATACCATATGTTTATTTATGGTTGGTCACATATGTTGTTGTGACGAGTCTGTACCATTACTAGTGGATCCCTAGGTTTTGAGTCGACTGTATTGTTGGGATGTCATATTCCCCATTTTGTAGCTATGGATGCATATGATCCTCGGGGGCAACTTGGTACGGTTATGTGAGGCCGGATACTAGCCATGATTCATAGTGATCCTAGTGAAGGAGTATACATTGGTTTTGCTTGGGGCTAGATCTCACGTTGTAGCACGGACTTATGTGTTCGTATCCTCGGATTCCAATTGTTTAGCTCATAACTCGGATTTTGGCTTACTTAGTGTTTCGCCACAATCCTTGGTAAAATGTTTTGTCATTGGTCATTTGATAATATGTTTATAACAGAAAAGCCCGATTGTGGCAAAGGCTTAAATTGTAAAAGTTAACCTCTTTGGAAATATTATCTTTTGATGCAAATGTTTATATCTCTTGAGCTTTATAAAATGTATGTTCTCACCAGGCTTTAAGTCTGACACTTTTTCTCAAATGATATGTATAACAGGTTTCCCTTAGTGGTGGGATGCACTGGGTTTTGAGAGACGAGTTGGGTCTCGGGGCATTTTGAGATGACTAAAGTGTTGATAGTTGGTCATTGTTAAGTCCCATTTTTTTGATGAATTTTGGATTGTCAACTGATGTAATCTAGATAGTTATGTTTAGATTAGTCTGTTGATGAATTCTAAATCCGTACAGGTTTTTGTAAAGTCTTAAGGACTGATACAAGTTTTCGAGAAGTTTATAGCAATGCAGATGTCATATTGCCTTATTTATGAAGTTTTAATTTACTCTGAATTTTAGGATGTTACACATTTCGAGGAAGGGTTTGGAGTTACGACTTGTACGGTGAGTTCACATGACTTTTTAAAATGGGCTGCATGCATTATTTAAAGCTTTATACAAGCTTGCTAATTTTCTTCGTGATTTTATCATATGTTGCATATGGTTAAAAGTTTGATGTTTTGAACATACATGAACAAGTACATATTTTTGACATTGGGTGGCAATGTGGGTGTACTATGGTAACATACATGTTGTGTGAGTCTGTGGTCAAGACGTAACTGTAGGGCAACATGCTATGTGAGTTTGCCTAGTTGCTGAACTTCGATCAAAATAACGGACATGTTGTGTGAGTTCGTTAGGTAACACTGTGTGATGTAAACACCCACTATAATGCCATCATTTTGTGAAATGTGCTATTTTTATCAAATATATGTGAAATTGTTAAAGCCTTGTGAAAAATTGTAACACCCTCAAAATTGGAATGAGCAACTAAGTTAAAATTTCCAATAACGCCACAAGTAAAGATAAAATCTCTTACAACAATTCCATTCTTGAAGTATTAATTCTAGGTTTAACCATCACATAATATATAAAGTCTTACACAAAGACTAATTAAAGGTCGGGTGTTACTAAAACCCAAATACAAGTTGCCATTCCCATGATAAAGGCAGAAAACTCTCCCAAGCTACTCACTATTGTGCATATATCTAGCACTCCTCTCTTCATAGTGTCTCTAGGACTATTCCCCACCGGAACCTGTTGCACATGCCGACAAATAAAAAGGTTAGGCTAACGCCTAATGAGTTCAAGAGTTTTCAACATGAATAAATATGTCGCAAAAGGAAAGAATGAAACTTAAATTATAATCTTTCAAGACGTTTTACTTTAAATATGAAAACGGCTCATTTCCAATAATACACATGATTTAAAGATGGACTTCCAATACAAAACATATTTTGATGAAGTGATGCAACCCAAAACTCACTCAAAATGTGAATAGAAATCAAACTCCCAATTTATGAAAACACTGATAAACCTTTATATCCCAAAACACCAATAACACGGGTGGGGCATAATACTCAACCTATAAATCATGGATATTGATCCATACATACAAAACGTCACCGAAAATATGGATACTAAAACTCAATACCCAAAACAACACCTTTTGGTGACGGGGGATACCCAAATTCCATTGAATGTGGCGGGCACACAAAGTTAAGCCACCTATCGATGTTCCTGAGCTTCACATAGAGTCATGGATCCCCGTATACGGCTCCCTACCGAGCTACCGCCGCAAGATGCCCAAATGACCCTAGTGTCTACTCGTCCTCTGGATGAGTGTCACCACAAAAGCCAAAAATGTTCCAAAGACTCATCTGAGTTTAAATCAAGCCCCAAAAGGCATAATGAACGTTTGGCTAAAACACGTAAGCCAATATGGTTACATAAACCAAATTACATATTTTCCCAAAATCTTTGTCTCTCAAATCACAATTGGCATTCATCCCAAAAACCAGAACGGTATACAATTTCTAAAATGTTCGCAAGGTTGAGAATGACCAAAATCAAGTGACTCACACGTTTGTATTTTCAAAACGTCCCATTACATAAACGATGCATAAATCCGACAAACACTAAAAGTACATTTTGACCAAATATCCATTTCTGCAATAAATCATCAAACACTTTCATTTGTGACTTATTTACGAAAATGCCCAAAAAAACCCAATGTAGGTGTTTTACAAAGTTTATAAAGCTAAACACTTCAAATAATCAAAACTCCCTAAAATAACTCAACAATTGTAATTTCATGTAAAACACATAAATACTTTAAAATGGAAATTTTGGCATGTACAACGTTTTCACAAATCAACTTGAACTCACTTTGCTAGATTTAGGTTTTTCCCCAACTTGAGCTTTTTTGAAGAAACTTGGAACCTCAAGCCAAAACTTCCAAAAACCTAGATCCATAAATTTCCGACCATAAATATTCACATCCAACCATTTAGAATCATTCCCCAACATTCTACATGAAGATCTCAACTTGTAACAAAATCTAATTTCCATAGATGAAGAAAATAGAAGATTACCTCAACCATAACATGAATCCACCAACCAAAATACATCTAGGTCACCAAAATGAGCCACAAACTTCCAATCTACAAAATGAAGAACAAGGGTGGATGAAACCCTAGAAAACTTGATGATGATGAAGAAGATGAAGATACCTTAGCTCTAGCTTCCAAAACCTTGCTAGATGATGAAGAACCACTTGGATTTAGGAGGAAAAACCCCCAAAAATGAGTTTGGGTTCATTTGAGAGGGTGGAGGTCGGGTTGGGAGAGAAAGGGGGAGGAGATTTGAGGTTTTTGTGAGAAATGGGGTTTGGAGGCCGATTTTCCTCTTTTATGTGCGCACAGTGGTCGCGCACGAGTGATGGCGCAGACCGACTTGTGCGGAGAGGCGCACCGCTCTCTGGACAGAGCATCACGTGGTTTACCGCGCGTCCAGGCGCGCAGAACACTACCAACATTTTTGGGCCAAAGATTTCGGAGTGTTACAATCCTCCCAACCTTAAAAGAGATTTCATCCTCAAAATTTGGCACCGACCAAACACCCAACATCGCATTTAGCGAGATCAATTGGTTCTCTATCCAAAAGGGATACCTCCACGATACCTTGACTCATATATGATACCGATTACATCCCAGTTAAGGTTTTCACTGTATTTCTCAGAACGAGCCGTCACAAACTCGATTTCAAGGTTCAATATACCCTACCGATGGCGGAATGAACCTCGAGTCCTTATCAAATCATTTTCCTAACATTAAGATCTCGGCTGCCTCCCAACCTTAGGTTGTACGTATGACCTCAAAAGAAATCTTGCGACCTTAAGTAACCATTTCCACCAAGGGTACCCAAAGCAAACTTTTATCCTTAAATACTTCTAATCATTCCTCATCGACCCACGTTACACCCTTTTACTTGCTTTCAAGAATGCAACAATCCTTGTAGAAAGGATCCAACCATAGCTTGACCACACTTCTTCTAATTCCAAGTATCTGCAGCCATGGTGGCTTTTTACCCGAGTGGTGATGTAATCCATATAAAATTGTTGAGTCAATCACTAGCTGTTGTCATAAAAAGATATTTCTAATTCCGGCAAGTTAAGGCCTCCTCAATGATCGATTTATGTAACACCCCGAAATTTGTGTATGTGTAATTTGCTCCTTAAGTTCCTCTTATGTGTGCTCATTTATGCTAATCTTATTAATTTTATGCTTATGGAATCGTAAGGATTATTTCGTATAATCTCGTGCCTTAGAATTATGCTATCGTACCTCTATTAACATTTGTTGGTTAGTCTTTTCGCGAAATCGAAGCTTTTTGGGCTCTGGGGGACCTCAGCGAGAGTGCCAGCGATAGTGCCTTTGTCACTATCGCTTGGGGCACAATCGCACCTAGGGAGGTGCTTGCGGACAAATGGCGCGAGAGTGCCCGGAGATAGTGCCAGTGTCACTCTCGCGGGAAGGGCCGAAGTCTCGGTACAAGCGGCGCGATAGTGCCTAGCGAGAGTTCCAGGGCACTATCGCGGGGCAAGATCGCCGCGGGCCATCTGGGGGAATTAAATACGTTTTTCAGCCTTTTTAGAAACCATTCTCACTTTTGTTCTTAAGGACCGAAATTTCCTCTCTCCAAACAAGAACCCCTTCTTCCTTACCTATTCCCTCATTTAATACTTGACCTAAATTATACTTAGGTCATTTATTGAGTTTCACATACACACAGACCCTCAACCAAGTGAAGACCCAAGTGTTATTAAAAGCTTCAAGAGATCTCATCTTCAACCTAGGGTTTCTTCATTTTAGGGTTTTTACTTTACAAACCCTATAGGTGAGTTTTCTACTAATTTTCACATGCTAATGCTTTATTAATACATCTTTGAACTATCCATAACTTGTTGACTTGGGAACTTGACCTAACTGCTGATAAGAATGATTATTCCTTTAAATTCCTTGTTGTAATGAATATTGGAGATGTTAAATGTATATGAAATCATGTTAGTAAGTGTATGAGGACATTTATAAGCTTATCTGTGAAATTACACTATACGTGATAATTAATGTATTGGGACCCAACTCTTGTGCACGAGAGTTTGGGTGGTTGTTGGTTATGTAACCTTGACCAATGATTTATGGGTAGACACTAAAGGACTGACTCCTTGAGGTGGAACCCTATAATTGAAGGGATAGGCACTAAGGCTCGACGAACCTTGAGGTGTAGCTCGACGGAGTGGGCACTAAAGGTGGTTTAGACACTTGAGGTGACGCCGGATACGGTGTGCACTAAAGTAAGGGCCTGAGGTGTAATTTCCCCAATTCTAAACTTAAGTGTCTCCATCTACGGATCTAGTCACTTGAGAGGGCATGGGTTGTCCCGCGTAAAGAACTTGGTATGTTTCATGATGTATTGTGAACAGGTTGTATTGTTAAATCTATGATGGGCCATACTTGGAATATCGTCAAGGTTGCGGTAACTTGGGATCTTTCCACATTTCAATCTCTAATTCATTTATATATATATATATATATATATTGTGGAATCTCACTAGGCTCCTATCCTAACACTTGATGTTGTGGTTGTCTTCAGGTCCTACTAGTGGTGTAAAGAGGACACCTTGACTTCCGGTTATGAGAATAGGACTATTGGCGGACCGGGCTTTTTGGGATAATCTTTGTGAAGAGCATTTTGAAGACATAGAAACACCCACCTTAATCTAGTCACTTCATTTAATCTAGATTAAATAGGTTGTTGTAATTTATGTCATATTCCTTCGCTACTATATTTGTTACAAACTACCCCGAACTTTGGGTTTTTAGTTGTTTATGTTACATGAATGGAAATATTGGTATTTTAGACGTCATATTGCAGAATTTTTATTGGCCCTATTATTAGGGTGTTACAAGTTGGTATCAGAGCAGTACTTTAAGTGAACTAGGTACGACTGTAGAATGCCTAGACTTAAGCGGAGAGTGTTAAGTATGGACTGTGAGATGGGGTAGCTTCTGATTAAGGGAATTGGTAGGGTCATCAGGTTCTACACCGTTGAAAGTTGTGAAAATGGTATTGAGAATTCTTATGTGTAGTATGTTCATAATTTCAATTAGCTACTGCTATTATGAATGTATCATTACGTAAGCATGCATAATTTACTATGATTATGATAATCAATGCTTGTACTAGTACGTTCCTTAGCGAAACCTCAAATGTCTGTCTCTAAGCTTATTCCTGTGTGCGTGGTTTAGCAGATAGAAATGATTAACACTCGGAACAGAGTGAGGACTCAACCGGAGGGCAATGACGCCTCCGCATCGACAACCGATCAATCGAAAAATGCGACAACAAGGGAAATTCAGCTCCAAGCAAATCTGTTGGGTGGGGGACCGGAACTCATCCCAAGGGGAAATCTGACAACTCCAAACCCAGTGATAACTGAAGTCACTCCCGAAAAAAACGTAATGAGGGCCATGAGTGAGGCTATGGCTAAGCAGCAGGAGTTCTTTTTAAAGATTTTGGAGGACAAGGATGCCAGTCACCGTAGGAATGAAGCGGTGGAGGAGAACATAGTTGTTACGGAATCCGGGGGAACCGGGAATGGGATTCCGACTATTGAATTGGTGGCAAATGACGCGAGGCCAAAAGAAAAGACATGCTCATTCAAAGCATTCCTTGGTTGTAATCCCAAGGAGTTCTCGGGTGCTGCGAACCCGGTAGCTTGCATGAACTGGCTTCGAGAGTTAGAAATGACTTTCGAATCATGTGAATGCGGAGAGTCACAGAAGGTCCATTTTGCCTTTCAAATGTTCAGAGGTGACGCTCTTGCTTGGTGGAACGTGGTCTGATCCACCGTTGACCCAACGATCATGGCTCGACTCTCGTGTATATCAGTTATTCCCGAAGATTCACCGACACAGAAAGATTACCACTTAAATAACTGGAAGAATGCATAAACCTAATATATCAGTTATTCATGCGTGTACCGATTCATAAAGCTGAAATCCCAAAATTCAAAACTAACCACCAGTCAGTCATCCGACGCTTCAATTTCCAAGGACTCCTCTACAGAAGGGTTTAAATCTATAGCCTCGATTGAGTTCAAGGTTTTTCAAACTAATATGCCAACTTGATTTTTTTTATAAGACTTTCAAACGCACAATATTTTTAGCAATTAATCACACGTGTAAACAAAATCGACTACCGTATACTCAGTAGATGTGCAAAGTGGCCACCAATGCCACACATATAAAATCATTTTGAAAGCTATTTAATCATTACCCATGCTAATAATGACAATAACAAACGATGCACAATTTTTTTTTAAATGGACCACTATGGTCCTTACATGCGTTAATTTATGTTGTGTACGTAAAGCAATTTTTATGCACTAAAATAGGGTGCAACAAATGTTTGTACAAATTCCAAAAGAAGAGCCTCACAAATTCAAGTTCCAAAATCCTCTTTATTTCAACCATGGAACGACATGGAATAAAACTTCCAAAAGACCCACGTATGTCAGTTTATTTCCCAAACTTAGTAAAACGATAGGTACATACGATTTGGTCAAACTTTGGTGGCTATACGAATAAAATGCCCCTTTGTCCCAAAATAGTGGCTACCGCCATATATGTCGACAAGCCGATACAACGTATTTGCATGAACCCTTAAAAGTGGTGTCAACAACCATAACGCACAAAGCAAACATTTAGTATGAACTAACATAGACTCCCCATACCTTTACTCACACCATAGTGTAAATTAATTCGTGCACTAAATAGTATACGACAAAGCGCTTGCAAAAACTCAAAATAGAATTTTTATGATATCAACTCCCAAAATTTTCTCTCCTAGTCACAACACGACACGGAATAAGATTCCACAACAAAACTTGCATGAGACGGTTTATTTCACAAAAGTAGTGAAGTGGTATGTGCATACACCTTGGTTAGAATACAAAATAATTTACATTGATTTCAATTTTAAAGCCAAATAAATAATATGCCTTCATCGTTCTAAGATGTTGGCTAAAACACTATGACGAAAATTCCAAATAAAACATGCATGCATACTATATGCAACCAAACTGCCCGCACAAAACCGAAGGGAAAACAGTACAACTGGACGCCATTAAAATCACCATATCAAATCCACAAAATCTCATGGAATAAAATTCCCAATAAAACTCAAACACTAAAATAGTAGAAGGCAACTCTTCGTCCAAGGCCTTAACATATGTGGAAGAGATCCAACGTTAAGGTCATAAGCCGTAGTTACTTGTCCAAGACCCTAAACAACATCAAATACGAATGTCGCAATATCCGAAAATAGCGTTGGACAACAATGAAAATAAAGAAAGTCTTGAAAAAGTTCGCAACCATATGCAATAAAATATTTTTTTGCATGTTTACAATCATGATTTAAAATCTCGTGTGCGCTAATCATTTTCCAAGATTTCGCAATACAATCCTCATGATGATTTGGAAGCATGAGGAATAAATGATGCAATTTATTTTAGAAATAAAATTCGTGCATGAATTTGATTGGCACTCAATGTCTCGAAACCATGCTCTTCAATTTTACGGTCACACTATCGTCATCCGGATGCCCAAACATATTAAGGCAATAATCAATGATTTCATAGGTTCACCTTACAATTTCTCCTCGAATAAATTTGATTCCAAAAGTCTATGGTTTTAATCCAACCAATAATTCCGACCCGAAACGGTCCACTTAATGCAATTACCATGCTTATTGTCACTCCAAATGATGAATGCTAAAATCATCAACCTCTTCTAACGGCTACCCACCTAGAAACTTCTTCACTACCCCAACGGTCGTCACATCCCAGTAGTCCAAGTATACACATGTAACTCGTAGGTTCACCATAATACTGGCTAGGTGCAATTATGAACGTATTGTACATGATCATCATTGCTACCATCGACGTGATTCCCTTTCCTAGTGACTCCGTTGGTCTCAAAACTTCTTATCTTAAAGTGCCTATTGGTGAAATTCTCTCTCTCTCAATCACTTAAAAGAATACTAGTTTGAGTCTAGGCATCCAAATCAACACCTAATTCTCTCAAATTTAAGCTCTGATACCAACTTGAAACACCCTCAAAATTGGAATGAGCAACTAATTTAAAATTTCCAATAATGCCACAAGTAAAGATAAAATCTCTTACAACAATTCCATTGTTGAAGTATTAATTCTAGGTTTAACCATCACAGAATAAATAAAGTCTTACATAGAGACTAATTAAAGGTCGGGTGTTACTAAAACCTAAATACAAGTTGATATTCCCATGATAAAGGCGGAAAACTTTCCCAAGCTACTCACTCTTGTGCATATATCTAGCACTCCTCTCTTCACAGTATCTCTAGGACTATTTCCCACCGGAACCTGTTGCACATGCCGACAAATAAAAAGGTCAAAATTCTAAGTGTGGGGATGTTTTGATGGTTGCAATTTATGTCACAAATTGGGCTTAAAAACCCAATTATCTATAAAATGTTATTCTTAATTTGGGTCTAATTAAGCTAAATGTCTTGTTTTGTGAATCAGGCCCAAATAAAAGAGGAAAAGTGATGAGGCCCAAGTCTGGAAAACATGGAAACGGGAGAAGGCAATCGTTCGAGAGAAGGAGCGACGTCCAGACCCCGACGCTGGTCTCCGCGCTCCCCGAACCGCGCCAGGAGCAGCGCCAAACACTGCCGAGCGACGTCCAGACCTCCGAGCGGGTCTCCGCGTGCCCCGAGCTGTGCCACCGGCCGCGCACAGAACTGCCCGACCTCCAATCTCTTCTCCGCGCTGGTCTTCGCGCGTTCACAGTCGCGCCTGCAGCAGCGCGCGACCCGAAACATGGGTTTTCAGATTTTTTTGGAGCAGTTTTCAATTGGGTCGTATAAATACCCCTCGTAACTGTCGTTGGAAGGGGGAATCGATTTTTGGGAACAATTTTGAGAGAAACGCAACAGAAGGAGGTTGATTTGGAGGTGCAATTTCATCATCTATTTTGGCAATTTCTTGCTTTTGAACCCTAGTTTAGCCATATGTGGCTAATTTCCCAATTCCAACAATAGTTAACCTTTTGATTTAGGTGCATTTGCTTTGAGATTCCATTGTAGTTGATTGGGATAAGTTTAATTGTTGTATTTCTTTGCTTAATGTCAATTTTACTTGAATGTTGGGTGATTTGGCCAATTTCTTAATGTTCTTGTAAATGTATGTTAGTCGATTTTCTAAATACGTAATCGTTTAGAGATTTTGGCAAAGTGACAATTGAACCTACTTGATTTCAATAAGGTTTTCGAGATAGGTTCATGAAATCTAATGATCAAGGTAATTATAAGCCGAGCTTACGAGCTTATAGCCTTAAATTGGTGTTTTTCTCATCCGGTAAGGCTAGTTGCACCTAGGAGTTTAAGAGCTTGTTTATTCTACTATTTGTGATTAAGATTCGATTAAAGAGCTTGTTTTAATCGATGATTAGTAAAGAAAATTTGAATTGTCAGAGCTTATTAGCAATTTTTACCAATTTGAACTTGTCCGTTTCGTTACAATTCTGGAATCGATGATAGGCGGTTGTGTCTTTATCAAAGTAGGCTATTGTTGGATGTTTAATATATTGTTTTTAATCCTTTTTAATCGTATGTTTAGTCTAGTTAATCAATCCAACCCCCCCCCCCTCGTTTTTATTTTTAGTTACACGTTCTTGTACATGAATTTTTAGGCTATAATAAGTTAAAGACGAGTCTCTGTGGATTCGACCCGACTTACCGCTATTATAATCTTGGATGTAATTAGTTGATAGTTGGAACTTATTATTTTGTGGACTCGGCATCCGTCAAATTTTTGGCGTCGTTGCCGGGGACTCGGTGCATTTAACCGTTTATGCCAAGATCTTCTCATGCAGGTTCACCTTTGTCCATTGATTTAGAAATCGAACGGACCGCGAAGCGACTGAGGAAACAAGCCAAGCTTCGAAAGAGGTTAGGTGAAGGAACTTCGTCACCGGGGGTAAATATCTGGCAAGATATTGACCTATCGAGCGATTCGGGAGAAGAAAAAGAAGAAAATCCAAAAAGAGAGGAGAAAGAGATAGTTGTCAAGATGGGCGATGAGCAGACATTGCAACAATGGGCGACACAAGATGTCACCCAAGCCCCTTTATGTATCCGTTTTCCGCAAGGTGAGGTAAATTTCACGCTCAAAACCGGCCTAGTACATTTATTGCCTAGTTTCCATGGCCTTGAGAACGAGGACCCTAACAAACACCTTAAGGAGTTTCATGTGGTATGTTCCATTATAATACCCCACGGGGTCACTGAGGATCAAATAAAGTTAAGGGCATTCCCCTTTTCTTTAAAAGATCGGGCTACAGATTGGTTGTTCTCCCTACCTCCCGGAACGGTAGGGACATGGAACCAAATGGCGAGGTTATTCCTCGATAAATTCTTTCCCGCCTCCCGGGCTGCTAGCCTACGAAGGGAGATTTATGGCATCAAACAACGCGATGTTGAGACTCTCCACGAATATTGGGAGAGATTCAAACATTTGTGTGTGAGTTGCCCACAACATGGGATTTCGGAACAACTACTTCTTCAGTATTTCTATGAGGGTCTCCTTCCCATGGAACGTAAGATGATAGACGCGGCGAGTGGTGGGGCAGTTTTCAACAAGACGCCAACTCAGGTAAGAGCATTGATCTCTACGATGGCTGAAAATTCTCAGCACTTTAGCACTCGATCTGACATGCGAAGAGAACCTCAAAGGGTGAACGAGGTAAATGTTTCAAACTTAGAGAGTAAACTTTATGATCTTACTAACCTCGTGAAACAGTTGGTCATCGGGAAGGAACAAGTAAAAGCTTGTGGGATTTGCAAGGCGGTAGGCCATCCAACGGACGCGTGCCCACAATTGCAAGAGGATGTGATGGTGACACCAGAGGACGTTAATGCCATAGGAGGATTTCAAGGGCAACAACAACGGTTCTATAACAACAATTTTGATGCCCAAAGACCTCCACAGTTCCAGCCGAAGCCGTTCCAACAACCCTATCAACTACGAGCTCCATTCAATCCGAATCAAGCTTCTTCGAGTAGCTCACGTATGTCTTTAGAAGATATTGTTAGGTCCCTTGCTACTAACACTCAACAGTTTCAACAGGAAACAAGGGCAAATATTCAAAACTTGGTGTCTCAACAAAAGAACTTAGAGACCCAAGTTAGGCAGTTGGCACTTTCAGTTGGTCGCATTGAAGCTCAAGGCAAGATAATATCCCAGACCGAAACACCCCCAAAGCTGAATGTGAGTATGATGACACTAAAGGGTGAGAAGGAAGCTGTTAGATCAAGGATGAGAATGGCGGTTGATGATGAGACGCCCAAATTTTTCATCCTACCACCATTTCCGGAAAGGTTTGCGTAACCAAAGAAAGAGAATAAGTTGGAAACAGCCCCCGAGGATATTCAGGACCCATACCACGTGATTCCAAAAGTAACTAGCCAAGAGGAGAAAGTAGCCGCTATTGAGGAAGAAAATGGTGTTCTCACCGAGGAGGAAATTTCAGCGGTTGTACAAACAAAGTTTCCATCTAAGTGCGATGATCCAGGTGAGTTTTCTATTCCATGCAAGATAGGTGATTTTGGTATTAAAAGAGCAATATTAGATTTAGGATCTGCTGTGAATATCATCCCCTTGTCCATTTTTAAATCTTTGAATGTTGGTCCTTTGGAAGAGACCAACTCAATTATCCAATTGGCAAATGGGAATGATGTTCCTCCCAAGGGGATGGTAAAGGATGTTTTAGTCTATATAAATGAATTAGTGTTTTCTATTGACTTTTATGTACTAGACATAAGAGCGGGTAACCCCGCTATTTTTGATGCAATTGTCTTAGGGAGACCATTCATGAAAACATCCAAAACCATCATTGATATGCATAGAGATACCGTTTATATGAAGGTTGATGATTTTGAGATTGTATTTGTTGCTGATTTCACAAACGGATACCCTAGTGGTGTATCTTATGAGCATTTTGCAGATTCCCCTAATCCCTATGTGCCGAAATTGTTTGCCCCGACCAATCATGAAGGATAAAGGGATTTAGAAAAGGGAAGTGTCTAGCCAAAGACGTTAAAGAAAGGCGCTGATTAGGAGGCAACCCAATTTTATTGCTTTATTTCCCTTTTAGTTCGTTTTATGTAGTTTTAGTTGTCTTTTGACTTGATGATTGATTGTTTCCAGGTTCCACCACTTTCAAGCTTAAATCATACCCCCTCCCCAGTGCACGGAGGCACCACACATCAAGAACCATATAGCGAGCACACGTCATCAAATCAGGGGAGATTTCTTGTTCCCTTTGTTTCTTTATTGATTTTAGACTGTGCTACATCATGCATATATTGAGGACAATATATGGTTTAAGTGTGGGGATGGGACAAGTGTGGGGATTGCAAATAGGGCTAAATTTTTCGAATTTTGGCTATTTTTGGGCAAATTTTGAGTGATACATGAGTTGTTTGTTTTTCTTATCATTACATGAACACCATGGCACAGATGGTTATGTGGTTTGCATGATTAGTTTAGATTGACAAACTTGAGACAGCCTTTGTGAGATTTGCTAATCTTATAAACTCAATATGCACCTGTAAGATTTTTGAGCCATGATTGAACACTATTTTCAGTCTTACTTCCTTTGTGTGTGCATTGCATCTTCCATGTTCAATTCACTCTAGAACTTGTGTTAGGACTCTTCAAGATTGTATTTAGGCAATACTAGTGTGGAAATGAAAAAGTCCATCTTTGATGTTAATTTTAAACCATTTAGCCTAAAAGGCAATCCCTACGTATGTATCCTTTTTTATTACCCACTTTGAGCCTAATTACCCATTTTTGTCGTTACACCACATATTAACCCTTTAGCCAAACACATCTCCTACCGGACTTTTGGTAATGAACTTGTGCATTTGTTTTGGTTAGACTCCTCGTAAGCAAGAAACGTAGCCCAAAGAAAAAGAAAGGGGCACAAAATATATATATATATATATATATATATGTACAAAAAAAAGAGAAGAATAAATTGGAGACCAATATTGAAAAGAAATACCATTGTCTCCGTAATGTGCCTAGCTAAATAAGAGCTCAATTGAAGAAAAATCTCATGGATTGGTTGCGATAAGTGGAGGAGTAAATGTTATTGTGCATAGTTTTGTTTCCAAAGTCCACCTTTTAGTCACTTAACCAAATTTTCCCCACCTTGACCCTTAGCCAAGTTACAACCCGATTAAAAGACCTTTTGATTCGCACTAAGTGTTAGCCATTAACAATGGAGAATTGAGACCTATTCCAAGCTTTTGGAAGTGTATGTGCATGTGAATCTGATGCAAATAGTGTAAGCACTTACCCCCCTTTTTGGAATGAATTGAGCGGATATACTAGTTTTATACCCTTCGTGAGGAGTATGTGAAATTAGCTTATCTTCATCTTGGGTTTGTCTCGTTTGTTAGTATTTGCTATGCTAGTCGAACCACTTTATCATGAAATGCTATGAATATTTATGGAAACTCGGAACCAAATCATGAGACTTGTATTGTGCTAAATTCTTAGTATTTGCCCGAGGACGGTCAAAATTCTAAGTGTGGGGATGTTTTGATGGTTGCAATTTATGTCACAAATTGGGCTTAAAAACCCAATTATCTATATAATTTTATTCTTAATTTGGGTCCAATTAAGCTAAATGTCTTGTTTTGTGAATCAGGCCCAAATAAAAGAGGAAAAGTGATGAGGCCCAAGTCTGGAAAACATGGAAACGGGAGAAGCAATCGTTCGAGAGAAGGAGCGACGTCCAGACCCCGACGCTGGTCTCCGTGCACCTCGAACCGCACCAGGAGCAGCGCCAAACACTGCCGAGCGACGCCCAGACCTCCGTGCGGGTCTCCGCGCGCCCCGAGCCACGCCACCGGCCGCGCACAGCACTGCCCGACCTCCAATCTCTTCTTCGCGCTGGTCTTCGCGCGTTCACAGTCGCGCCTGCAGCAGCGCGCGACCCAAAACGTGGGTTTTCAGATTTTTTTGGAGCAGTTTTCAATTGGGTCGTATAAATACCCCTCGTAACTGTCATTGGAAGGGGGAATCGATTTTTGGGAACAATTTTGAGAGAAACGCAGCAGAAGGAGGTAGATTTGGAGGAGCAATTTCATCATCTATTTTGGTAATTTCTTGCTTTTGAACCCTAGTTTAGCCATGTGTGGCTAATTTCCCAATTCCAACAATAGTTAACCTTTTGATTTAGGTGCATTTGCTTTGAGATTCCATTGTAGTTGATTGGGATAAGTTTAATTGTTGGATTTCTTTGCTTAATGTCAATTTTACTTGAATGTTGGGTGATTTGGCCAATTTCTTAATGTTCTTGTAAATGTATGTTAGTCGATTTTCTAAATACGTAATCGTTTAGAGATTTTGGCAAAGTGACAATTAAACCTACTTGATTTCAATAAGGTTTTCGAGATAGGTTCATGAAATCTAACGATCAAGGTAATTATAAGTAGAGCTTACGAGCTTATAGCCTTGAATTGGTGTTTTTCTCATCCGGTAAGGCTAGTTGCACCTAGGAGTTTAAGAGCTTGTTTATTCTCCTATTTGTGATTAAGATTCGATTAAAGAGCTTGTTTTAATCGATGATTAGTAAGGAAAAACTTGTGTCTTTTACATTCAATGCATAAGGTAGTATATAAAGGTGAAGATATCCTCTATGATAGCCACACTTTTTCAAGAGAACTTAGTGCACTCAAGAATTTGGAAATCTCATTCTCTCATCCTCATAGCTTTTAAACTTTGTGCTTTCAAAGTTGTATTCTAGTTTTACTTTGTAAAAAGATTGTTAGAATAGTTTAACTGTTATTTTCGCAACAATATTTATAGTTTTCTATGTGTAATTCTTGATAGTGATATCAATAAAAGATGTATGCTCGGAAAGACTATATATGAATTAGGATTTATTATTTATTAAATACATTCGAAGATCAAGAGAACAAATATTGGACTTAAGGACCGTTTACCAAAAGCTTACCTGTTGATCCATATCCTCTCAGTGATTTGATGATGACCCTTTCACTAAGTCTGTTCAGTGATCCTCTACAAGTTCTATTATTGTTAATATTCAACAACTGAGTATGTTCAGTTATAACTGAGATATTATTAGTACTTAAAATATTTTTAAGAACTTAAGTTTTTTTAAAGACAAACTTCACATCAAAGGAACTTCAACGATGTCCAAGAAGTAGCTGAAGATATAGATAGACTAGTCGTGATCTGAAGGGATACTCGGTGATATAAACCTATCTGAAAGAAATGTGAACTTGATCCAAGTTATCAACAATACCTGAAGCAGACCTCAACGACTACTTCTTTGTTGGATAAATATCTTGCATATCAAGTTGTGTCTCATCCTATCTTGCACAAGTATACCCCTATGCTTCATTCTGACATAAGGTACAATACGAAGTACTTTATTGATTCCTCCATGCTTACCAACTACCTGAAGCACTGTTCATATGCGGCCAAAGACTGTTTTTCCCTAAGAACAAAAAGTACATGCATTCCACTCATTTTCTTATACATGGAGTGTACCTGCCAAGGTGCATTAAATGCATATGGTATAAATAGCTGAGATGACTCTCCTTCTCCAATAGTCTTCTAAGCTATCTTCTTATCTTTTTCTCTCTTCTGTTCAAGGAACATTGTTCTCTCTACTTTGCTCTTCAAAAATTCTTAGTGTTATAAGATTAAAGTAGAATTACCAAAGGGCCTTTGGCCTAGCGGTATCAGAGTCTTTGGCCTCCTAAGAGGTCAGGGGTTCAAACCTCACCAAAGGTGAGGAGGGTGTGTGAGTTTATTTGTTGCATTTACCGTATATAAATATTATATACTTAAAAAAAAGATTATAGTAGAATTGTTTAGATTAGTATCCCTCCTTATCTTATCCTACAACAATCTGTAAATTCATATGTATTGATTTTCTCTTATACTCAATAAATATAATTTTAAAAGTAACAAATTATGTTTTTATTTAACCCCCCTTCTAAAAACCGTTTTAGCCTTGCCAACCTTCTTGGGACCAACATTACCCGCCAAGCACTTACCTGCAAGAGTCACCATTTTCATTTACCTTATGGGATAACATTCTCGACCAACAAAATCAATTGATAGTACGCATTTATAACCTGGTAAACACTTACTGGATAAGATTCTCGATCCTTGTCTTCCTTCTTACCGGGTAAGATTCTCGGTCCTTGGTATGTTCACCTTGTAAGGTAAATTGAACAGGTAAACACTTACCAAGGTAAGTGTTTAGTAAACAGTCCATTAAGGAGAATGACACAAGCCATGTCTTGTGTTTGAAATTAATGTCAATGAGAATTGTTCATACACCATATGATCATGTAAATTAACAATTAGATTGAATCAACTAATCCTTGTCATTTGAGTTACTATGATTTGTTGCTTGATATAACTTTTCATTACAGCTATGAATATGATTTATAATTATTGTCAACATGATAAGATCATAACAATTCACATACAAAGAACCAATTGAATAATTAAATAATATCATTAAAATGTTTAATTAATAATACTATTATTTAATTAGTTATAATTTAATTGGATTAAATTATAATTAATTAAATGGATAATTATATTAAGATATATACCTCATTATATCACGTATGAAATATTCCGTATGATAGAAAACTGTCACAGTATATAATAAGATAAAAAATTGGCTGATTTCAATTAAACTTTCAAATCCCTAGTGTGAGATTTAGGAAATCACCTTGAATGGTGATAATACATATAGGAAACGTATATATAAGTTACAATTTACATCCTGATAACTATGAAAATATAAGATAATCACAAGTAATTCTACAACTAGCAAAGCTACAATTACAGAGACTTATCCATTTCCTTTTCTAGATTATTCTTGCTAACACCCCCCACAAGCAAACTGGTGGTGGGCCGACATGAAGCTTTGAGCGGAAATGTTCAAACAATGGTTGAGGAAGAGGCTTTGTGAATATATCCGCTAGTTGTAGATTCGTAGGAACAAACTGAGTCATGATTTTACCGGAAGATACTAACTCCCGGATAAAGTGGATAAACTTTATCCTCATAGCTTTTAAACTTTGTGCTTTCAAAGTTGTATTCTAGTTTTACTTTGTAAAAAGATTGTTAGAATAGTTTAACTGTTATTTTCGCAACAATATTTATAGTTTTCTATGTGTAATTCTTGATAGTGATATCAATAAAAGATGTATGCTCGGAAAGACTATATATGAATTAGGATTTATTATTTATTAAATACATTCGAAGATCAAGAGAACAAATATTGGACTTAAGGACCGTTTACCAAAAGCTTACCTGTTGATCCATATCCTCTCAGTGATTTGATGATGACCCTTTCACTAAGTCTGTTCAGTGATCCTCTACAAGTTCTATTATTGTTAATATTCAACAACTGAGTATGTTCAGTTATAACTGAGATATTATTAGTACTTAAAATATTTTTAAGAACTTAAGTTTTTTTAAAGACAAACTTCACATCAAAGGAACTTCAACGATGTCCAAGAAGTAGCTGAAGATATAGATAGACTAGTCGTGATCTGAAGGGATACTCGGTGATATAAACCTATCTGAAAGAAATGTGAACTTGATCCAAGTTATCAACAATACCTGAAGCAGACCTCAACGACTACTTCTTTGTTGGATAAATATCTTGCATATCAAGTTGTGTCTCATCCTATCTTGCACAAGTATACCCCTATGCTTCATTCTGACATAAGGTACAATACGAAGTACTTTATTGATTCCTCCATGCTTACCAACTACCTGAAGCACTGTTCATATGCGGCCAAAGACTGTTTTTCCCTAAGAACAAAAAGTACATGCATTCCACTCATTTTCTTATACATGGAGTGTACCTGCCAAGGTGCATTAAATGCATATGGTATAAATAGCTGAGATGACTCTCCTTCTCCAATAGTCTTCTAAGCTATCTTCTTATCTTTTTCTCTCTTCTGTTCAAGGAACATTGTTCTCTCTACTTTGCTCTTCAAAAATTCTTAGTGTTATAAGATTAAAGTAGAATTACCAAAGGGCCTTTGGCCTAGCGGTATCAGAGTCTTTGGCCTCCTAAGAGGTCAGGGGTTCAAACCTCACCAAAGGTGAGGAGGGTGTGTGAGTTTATTTGTTGCATTTACCGTATATAAATATTATATACTTAAAAAAAAGATTATAGTAGAATTGTTTAGATTAGTATCCCTCCTTATCTTATCCTACAACAATCTGTAAATTCATATGTATTGATTTTCTCTTATACTCAATAAATATAATTTTAAAAGTAACAAATTATGTTTTTATTTAACCCCCCTTCTAAAAACCGTTTTAGCCTTGCCAACCTTCTTGGGACCAACATTACCCGCCAAGCACTTACCTGCAAGAGTCACCATTTTCATTTACCTTATGGGATAACATTCTCGACCAACAAAATCAATTGATAGTACGCATTTATAACCTGGTAAACACTTACTGGATAAGATTCTCGATCCTTGTCTTCCTTCTTACCGGGTAAGATTCTCGGTCCTTGGTATGTTCACCTTGTAAGGTAAATTGAACAGGTAAACACTTACCAAGGTAAGTGTTTAGTAAACAGTCCATTAAGGAGAATGACACAAGCCATGTCTTGTGTTTGAAATTAATGTCAATGAGAATTGTTCATACACCATATGATCATGTAAATTAACAATTAGATTGAATCAACTAATCCTTGTCATTTGAGTTACTATGATTTGTTGCTTGATATAACTTTTCATTACAGCTATGAATATGATTTATAATTATTGTCAACATGATAAGATCATAACAATTCACATACAAAGAACCAATTGAATAATTAAATAATATCATTAAAATGTTTAATTAATAATACTATTATTTAATTAGTTATAATTTAATTGGATTAAATTATAATTAATTAAATGGATAATTATATTAAGATATATACCTCATTATATCACGTATGAAATATTCCGTATGATAGAAAACTGTCACAGTATATAATAAGATAAAAAATTGGCTGATTTCAATTAAACTTTCAAATCCCTAGTGTGAGATTTAGGAAATCACCTTGAATGGTGATAATACATATAGGAAACGTATATATAAGTTACAATTTACATCCTGATAACTATGAAAATATAAGATAATCACAAGTAATTCTACAACTAGCAAAGCTACAATTACAGAGACTTATCCATTTCCTTTTCTAGATTATTCTTGCTAACACCCCCCACAAGCAAACTGGTGGTGGGCCGACATGAAGCTTTGAGCGGAAATGTTCAAACAATGGTTGAGGAAGAGGCTTTGTGAATATATCCGCTAGTTGTAGATTCGTAGGAACAAACTGAGTCATGATTTTACCGGAAGATACTAACTCCCGGATAAAGTGGTAGTCAATATCGATATGCTTAGCACGCTTGTAAGCAATCGGATTTTGGCTGAGAAAAAGTGTCCTACGATTATCACAAAGTAGAACAGGTTGTGAAGGCACCACATGTAATTCACGAAGAATATGAGTCACCCAAACCATTTCAGCTACTGTATTAGCCATTGCACGATATTCAGATTCACAACTTGAACGGGAGACAATCGGTTGCTTTTTAGCACTCCAAGAAACTAAGTTATTTGAGAAAAATGGAGTAACCATATGTGTAAGAGCTACGAGTTTCCAAGCAACGTGCCCAATCGGCATTGGAGTAACTAAGCAACAAAGAGGGTGCACCGGCATCAGAGTAGCCTAGCAAATAAGGTGAAACACCATGACGAAAGGTGAGACCGAAAGAGATTGTCCCTTTGACGTATCACAAAATACGTTTGACAACATGAAAGTGATCGATAGTCGGAGCATGAAGGAACTGACTGACTTGATTAATGACATATGATATGTCTGGTCTCGTGATCGTCAAATATTGCAATGCGCTGACAAGCGAGCGGTATAATGTGGAGTTCGTAAAGGGTGTTCCTGTGCTCAAAAGCTGGTGGCCAGGCGGAAGTGGGGTGGCGACTGGTTTGGAGTCGATCAAATCAACATATAATGAGATATCATGAGCATACTTTGTTTGACTCAAGAACAACCCATTATTAGTGTATGTAACCTCCAAACCAAGAAATAACCGAGACGACCAAGATCCTTGATGTAAACTCAATATTGAGACGAGCAGTAAAATTATGGATAACACCATCAACATTACCTGTTAGGATAATGTCGTCAACATAAACCAGGAGATAAAGTATGCAAGAGTCACGACGAAAAATAAAGAGCGATGGGTCGGCTTTGCTGCAAGTGAAACCAAGTTGCGTTAGAAAATCACTAAGGCATTGGAACCAAGCTCGATGAGCTTGTTTGAGACCATAGATATCTTTATTAAGGTTGCAAACATGATCGTGATATCGCAGATCAATGAAGCCCGAAGGTTGTTCCATGAAAACATTTTCAGAGAGATGGCATTTAAGAACGCATTTTTGACATCGACCCGATGGAGAGGCCATTTGTTCATGACAGCAGAAGCAAGAATAATCCGAACAGTAGCAGCCTTTACAATGGGGCTAAACGTATGAGAGTAGTCAAGGCCCGGAATTTGAGTAAATCCTTGTTCTACGAGACGAGCTTTGAGACGATCAACAGACCCGTGTGAGTGATTCTTCGTTTGGAAGACCCATTTGGAATCCATCACATTAGAGTCCCTTGGACGTGGAACGAGGATCCATGTATCATTTTTACGAAGTGCATGCATTTCCACTTCCATAGCAACAAGCCATTGTGGGTTTTTGGCTGCGGATTAAAAACCCTTAGGATCTTTAGTAGCAAAGAGGGCACGATGAAGAGGAGTAGAGGAGCCATGAGTCAAGTCTGCAATGTGGCGGGTTTTAAAAATGCCAACGTTAGCTCAAATGACCATGGGGTGGGTGGATTGGGTCCTTTGAGAAGTTGGGACAGCAACACTTTCAGTGGTAGAAGAGACATCGTTAGGTACTGCAATGGTGCCTGGGACAGGCGGGGGAATGTAATTTTTTGGGAGCGACAACTCAACACAAGATGGGCAATGGGGTGGTGCCGGAGGGTCGATGCTCGGTCGTGCCTTTTTGGACGACTGTTGGACATCAACTGTGAGAGGTGTAGGAGAAAACTGCATAGGGTTATAAAAATTAAAGAATTCTAATGTGGTAGGGATGGATCATTCGATGCTCCAGAAAAAGGAAAGAGCGTCTCATCGAATTGTGCATGACGAGTTGTATAAATGCGAGACATGAAAGGGTTTAAACACTGGTAGCCTTTATATTGATTCTTATACCCAATAAACATACAAGGGGTGCTACGTGGAGATAATGTGTTCGCCAAATAATCTCGTAGATAGGGATATACACGGCAACCAACAACACGGAAATCACCATAGTATGGGACATTGGAAAAAAGTAGTTTATAAGGAGATTTATTTTCCAACACCACAGACGGTAGACGATTGATGATGTAAGCGGTTGTAGAAAAGTCATCAACCTAAAGAGTGACAAGTGCATGAGCATTGAATAACATCGCGAGCCCAGTTTATGTTAAATGGCGATGTTTTCGTTTCGCACGTCCATTCTGGTGTGGTGTATATGGACAAGAAAGACGATGTTGAATACCTTTGTTCGTGAAAAAATCTCGTACACGAGTATTGAGAAACTCGGTACCACCATCGCCTTGAAATATCTTAATGGAGCAAGAGAATTGATTTTGCACCAAATTTGTGAAAGCAACCAATATATTATAAAATTCATATTTTAAGCGCATGGGATAAAACCAAGAAAAACGCGATAAGTCATCCACAAAAATAGCACAATGTATATTATCCAAAACATTTAAGCATCGTTTTTCATTTAGAGAAAAAAGATAAGCGTTTGCTTTTCGCTAACTAACAAGATGCACATAAAGATGGGTTGGGCAATAAGGATGCTAGAGATAAGTGACCAAGCTTATTAAAAGAGGAAATAACAGAAAAAGAAACATGGCCCAATCGAGAATGCCATCTCTCATGAGATGCAACTGACTTCTTTGACTCTAAAGCTGCCACAAATGCCTTCTGTCCTTGATCCTGCACATAAAGACCATGCTCAAGCTTTCCGCAACCTAAGATTTCCCTTGTTTGACGATTATGAATGGCAAACATATTTTTAGAGAAAAAAACATCAACCGGATAATCATATGTCAATTTGCTAATGGAAAGCAAGTTTTTGGTGAGATGTGTTACCACCATACATCCAATAGAGCAAAACATGAAGATAAAAAAATAAGTGCCAATATGAGAGATTTGCAAGGATTTACCGTTTCCAATCTTAACTGGGTCAGAAGCCGAATAAGGAATAAAAGAATCGAGATTGGACATGGAGGGGGTCATATGGGCGGAAGCACCAGAATCAAAAGGGTTTGGCCATTCACGTATGATAGGCTCAAAGTTGGGACACTTATCAGCATAGTGATCGTCTATACGACAAAGCTGACAGTAAGGAGGAGGAAGACCATGCCCTCTTCCTCCACGCTTGCCACTCAAGACACCATGCTGCTGAGAGGGGTTGCAGACAAAAGTTCGCTGATAAGACGATGGAGCATTATAGGTAGCAAACACGGCTGGAGGAACAGAATAGGGCGTACCATGAATAGATTTGAGAAATATCTCGAGGCTTTCAGCCGGACCAAGAGAGCACATAATGGAGGTTGTGGTTCGGTGGCCATGATAGCTGTGGAGAAATTCTCAAAAGAAGCACCGAGTCTACATAGAAACCAATGGATTTTGTCGTCCTCATCCACGGGACGACCTATAGCAGCAAGCTCATCACATATGGCCTTGAATTTTCGTCTAAATATTGCGAAAGTGCAATTACCTTTAGTGAGGGCATGAAGAGAGTCCTTGATAGTGTGCATTCGTTCGACATAGTCGTGACTGTAGGCGGCCTCTAAAGCAAGCCAAACATCACGGGCAGTTTGCAGCCCAAGTACTTCAACCATGGCCTCTTCAGAAAGTGAGGAATGAAGAAGACGAACATGTTTATCATTAAACTGCCAGGTTGAAAAATCAGGATTGGTGACGTTGAGCCATCATCAGCAGAGATGGTGGTCGCTGGAGGCTTCACGGAGGCATCGACGTATCGCAATAAGTTTTGAGAAGAGAGAAGGGACAACATCTGATTACTCCATAAGAGGAAGTTAGAGGAAGAGAGTTTAATGGTGAGCACGTGAAGAATGATGTCAAGAGGAAGGGTGGATTAAGGCTGGTTGGAAGAAAAAGATGCAACCATGAGGAAAAAAACAAGTATAAGGAAGGAGATTCTAGGAAGGTTAGGCTGATACCATATGAGATTTAGGAAATCATTTTGAATGGTGATAATGCATATAGGAAACATATATATATATATATATATATATATATATATATATATATATATATAGATTACAATTTACATCCTGATAACTATGAAAATATAAGATAATCACAAGTAATTCTATAAGTATCAAAGCTACAATTACGGAGAAGTATCCGTTTCCTTTTCTAGATTATTCTTGCCAACACCTAGTTTCTAGAAAATTTGTTTTCTCAAAACCCTCTTTGTAGAATATATGCTTTTTGTGTGTCTAGAAACACAAAAACAAGAGTCATCTCCTGTTTCGCGTAAGACGTGGAAGGATCTATTCGTTTCATGTGGATACTGTGGAGATGACGAGTTGAAGCTTGTCATTTGATTCAAAATCGTAATCAAAGGTTCATCCTCCTAAAAGGTACATTTTAATATCAAAACGTCTACTAAGTTTTGACTGGTTCCTGGATTTGGTTACAAGTTTTTATTTACTCATATTGTGCTTAAGTTGTAGTAACCCAATAAATTGTGTATAAAGACTTGTGGTTAAGTATAAGATAAGAGGGATTCCCTGGGTGAGAAGGTTAATATGAAGACTCTAATTCCAAACCGATAAATCGTAAGGGGCAAGCAGTTCACTCTTTCACTTGGACTCAGTAGCAACTCCAGGAGAGACTCCTCATCATCAACTTTTTAAACCGAGACCTGCCTGACTCGCGTCATTCCAACAACCGACAAGGAGGGAGAGGTAAATGATAGGTGGGATGTAGCAAAACCCTAGGACGGTCAACTTTTTTTTGTTAGTTAAGTGGTTCCCTACCTTCTAAACTCATTTTATTATCATTATATGTTTTATTAATATTCTTATTAATGTTTTTTCTTAACTCTTTATAACTCTTCTAATTTCTTACCTCTGTCCTTTCTATTTAACTTTTACCAAGCTTTTAGAACAATAATTTTTAACAAAATCATTTTCTTATAACATTTTTACAGGGTGATGGTTTTAAGGAAAAAACCCTCTTTAAAAAAAGGGGTAGACGCCACCTTCTGAGGTGCCGCCATCACACCGGTCCCACGATCATCATGGAGGAGGTAAATCAGTGCATGCATCCTATTGGCAGAGGAACGGTGTCCAGATTTGAACCCAAAACCTCACATATATGGATTACACCCACACCTCTATCATTAGGACAATCAACGGGGACAAAAAAGACCTCTTTATTCATAGGAAAGATAAGATCGTGATATATCCTATCCTTTCGATACCCTACTTCATGTGTGAATTACAGAGTTTGTTTGCTTCATTTAGTATCTTCAAACTTTTAGTATATCATATATGGTTGGTTGCAAATTCACATATATCCAAAAAATAGTTAAATACAAGATTAAATTATGGGATTGTCCATTTAACTTTATTTATTATATAAAAACTCCCAAAATTTGCATTTTGTTTTAGATTTGGTCCACCACTTAGAAAGTCGTCTACTTTCTCTCATAACTATGAGGCATAATGGTCATTTTACCATTATTCTCGATTGTAACGTTGTTTTAGTTACTTTTTTCTCAATTATATATATACACATCACAACAGCATTGAGTCTATCCTCGTTGCCCCCATCTTTGTTCCCACTTCGACAACCGTTAGGGTTGTACAAAAAACTACCAACCCGCTCAACCCGTCCAACCCAACCTGCAAACAACCAAATTATACCTAACTCGCTAACCCATTAACCCGTCAAACCATCAATTAATAGGGTTGAAATTGGGTTAGGCCTAACTCAATCCAACCCAACCCAACCTAACCTAACCCGCCAACCCGCCACAAATATATAATTTTGATAAAATGTTTTTATTTATTTATATATAATATAAATTTTTATTTGTATTCACCTGTTGGAAATTTGAGTGTGAGGTTGGAATGTTTCCATCCCACATTGGTAGAAATACAAAAGAAGCTTAAGTTTATAAGCCTAGAGTCTCAAATGGGTCTTGAGTAAAATGGTGGGCTTATGGTGGGGGTATCAAAGAAGTGCAACGCACGCACGCGCACGCGTGACCGAGGTCGAGGGCGCGGTTCTCGCGAAGAGTCGCGCACTTTGCACTTAATTAATTTTAATATTTATTGAGCAGATAATTTCGTTTTTTATGAGCTCATTAAAAACGTTTTTATGAGTCCATAATCACTCTTTATTTTTGAGGAGAAAATCGTGGGAGAGTTGAGGTTTATACTTGATCTCTTCAAGTATAAATAAGTTCATCTTCACCCCTTTTGAAGACACACTGAAATCGAAAATCTCTCTCTCTCTCTCTCTCACTCACAAAATCGTGTTTACGTTTTCTACTATATTTCTGTCAAAGATTTGCATTAAACAGTCAAATACTATAGCTGTTAGTGTTTGATTAATACTGCATCAAATCTTGGGTTAAGCGATAGTAGACTCACAACTTTTCTAGAGTATCGCCAAAACCTTTAAAGGACAGGTTTCGCAAAACCGTGCAGTTCAGTTTCTGTGGTGTTTTCGTTGGTGATCATCAAAACAGGTTAGCTTTCATTTTCTATTCTGAATTTATTTTTCGTCCACTAGAGTAGACAGTCTATCTTCTACCCCTTCTTATAACGTATCTATCGCGAAGGATAGACTCGTTATTAGGTTCTCTTAATAACCATTATAAATCAGTTTTCGGTTGAAAATTGTTAAACTTTATAAATAAAGTTTGAATCTTTATTATTAAAGCTGCTAATTTTATATACAAATCTCATTGTTTTATTTTAACTGAATTTTACTAATCTAAAATTCAACAATCTTTAAAGGTTTTTGTTTTGGATTTCGGAAGCTCTACCAATATCCGTGTTATGAATCAAGAGATCGTGAAACTTGACCAGTTCGACGGGAGTAACTACACTCGTTGGGCTGAAAAGGTCAAGTTCATGCTAATGGTAATAAAACTCTATCATGTTATGGACCCGAACCTCCCGCCTATCCCTAATGATCCCATTCCCGATAAAGGAAAAGAGTCGGATAGGGAAAGAATAGCCGAACTTAATAAGTTAGGCTAATCCGCAAGGAGGAGAAATCCTTGGCCTGCGGACATATAAAAAATGCCCTATCCGATAGACTCTATGACTTATACTCTCCAATTACCGATCCAATAGAGTTATGGAATGCCATTGAATTCAAATACAAAACACAAGAAGAGGGCACCAATAAGTACCTCGTGTCTAAGTTTTTACGTTTTTAAATGAATGATGAAAAACCAATCCTAGAGCAGATTCACGAGCTCCAGGTTATTACAAATAAATTAAAGGCACTTTCCATAACTCTTCCATAAATTTTCCAAGTGGGGGCGGTGATTGATAAATTGCTCCCATGTTGGAAAGATTTCTCAAAAAGAATGATGCACAAGTCTGAAGACTATTCTTTGGATGACCAGCTCAAATATATAAGGATCGAAGAAGCGACTCGTAATCGGGAGAAGAGAGGTAAGTCTGTGATGGTTGCAAACAACGTGCAAGCTGGCAACAACAAAGGGAAGGGAAAGGCTGGAGGTCCTAGTAAGAAGTGGAACCTGGGTCCACAAAAGAAGAGTTTTAAAATATCCAGACAACAATACAAACCTGTGCATAACTTTAAGAGAACCGGGAAATGTCACGTCTACGGAGAGACGGGACACTATGCCCGAGAATGCAAGGAAAGGAAATCCGGACCACTAGTAGCCAACACTGTTGAAGGAATACAGAATGTTGTTGCAAACATGCAAATGGAGGAGATTGATATGATCTCAGAGGCAGCCACCAGAATAACTGCTAGTAGAGGAGGTTGGTACTTGAACACGGGAACAACAGTTCATGTGTGTAACTCCCGGTCCAAGTTTGTTGAATATGGCCCTGTTCTAGAAGGAAAACAGGTGACCGTGGCTAATAATGGCAAGGCTGATGTTGCGGGTATGGGTACGGTGCTACTCAAGTTCACTTCCGGGAAAACGGTCACTTTGAGGAATGTTCTTCACGTTCCTTCCATCAATAAGTGCCTCGTTTCTGGGAACAAACTCGATGAAAACGGGTTTGGACTCAACATCGAGGCAAGGAAGCTATTGATCTACAAACGGAAGACTTTCATAGGAAAAGGATACAACCAGTTGGGTATGTATCGATTGAACTTGAGTGATGATGAGAATGGGGTCGGGCCGAGTGGGGGTAGTAATGTCTTAGCCATTTCTGATGAAGTTTTTATTTCTACTATCGATGTAATTCCTACCGATTTCAATAAAGTTAATTCTTTTGAGTACTTTGCTTGTTCAATATCTTTATGGCATAAACGTCTAGCACACACCAATGTTAAAAATATTGGAAAAATGCAAAATAAATGATTAATTAAAATTGACAACAAAGCTTTTGGAAAATGCGAGACGTGTGTAAAATCAAAGTTTACAAAGAAACCTTTTCCATCAGTTAAAAGGGATACTACTATTTTAGAGTTGATTCATTCCGATATCTGTGAATTGAATGGAATACTTACACGTGGTGGTAAACGGTATTTCATTACATTCTGTGATGACTTCAGTCGGTATTTATACGTTTACTTATTACATTCAAAAGACGAAGCTTTTGATGCTTTTAAACTTTATAAATCTGAAGTGGAAAATCAACTTGAAAAACAAATCAAAATACTTCGATCAGATAGATGCGGGGAATACTTTAATAGAGAATTTGATACTTTCTGCGAAGAGAATGGTATCAAACATGAACGCACCTCACCGTTCACCCCTCAACAGAATGGTCTGGCTGAACGAAAGAATCGTACTCTTGTTGAGATGGTCAACTGTATGTTGAACCAATCAGGTCTTCCAAACAACCTATGGGGAGAAGCCCTATTGACCTCTTATCATATTCACAACCGGATCACAAGTTGTGTGATCCCAACTAGTCCATACATGCTATGGAAAGGTAGAAAACCCAATCTGAACTACTTTAGAGTCTGGGGTTGTGTTGCCTACTATCGAACTCCTGATCCTAAAAGATTCAAGCTGGGAGCCTGTGCTATTAAAAGCATATTTGTGGGATATGCTAGAAATAGCAAGGCTTATAGGTTGTTGGATAAAGAATCAGGAGTAATAGTCGAGTCCAGGGATGTGGAATTCTTTGAAGACAAGTTTTCAGAAGATGCTGAAAACTCTGAAAGAAATTTGGCTTCAAATCTTCCAAGTACTTCTTATGATTGTTCGAAAACCTCAAACAAGGTTGAAGAACCACGTAGAAGCACTAGAGTAAGAAAAGAGAAAAGTCTAGGAGATGATTTCTTCTCCTACCTAGTAGAAGGAACACAAAAGAAAGTGACTAGAGAAGTCATTTTATCGATTAACATCGAAGATGATCCTAAGACTTTTAAAGAGGTCATGTCTTCAAGGGATGCTCCACTATGGAAGGAGGCAATAAATGACAAAATGGATTCCATTATAGGGAATGGAACTTGGGAATTGGTTGATTTGCCCAAGGGAGTGAAACCCATAGGTTCCAAGTGGGTATTCAAAAGGAAGTTGCATCCAGACGGATCAATATCAGCTTTTAAGGCAAGATTAGTGGCTAAAGGGTATAGACAGAAAGAGGGAGCCGATTACTTTGACACCTATGCTCCGGTTGCTAGAATTAGTTCTATTCAAACTCTTATAGCAATCTCAGCCATAAAGGGACTGTACATTCATCAAATGGATGTGAAGATAGCCTTTTTGAATGGTTATCTAAACGAGGAAGTTTATATGGAGCAACCTGAAGGGTTTGGGATACCTGGACAAGAGAACAAGGTATGTAGACTTGTTAAATCTCTATATGGGTTGAAACAAGCGCCTAAATAGTGGCATGAAAGATTTGATACAACTATCACCTCTTTTGGGTTAAGACATAACGGGGTTGATCGATGCATTTACTCAAAATGCACAAAAGGATCCACTGTAGTAATCTGTCTTTATGTAGATGATATATTGATCATCGGTACTAACCTTGAGGGTATCCTTGAAACAAAGGACTATCTTTCTTCTATCTTTAAGATGAAAGATCTAGGAGAAGTAGACACTATTCTTGGAATAAAAGTAAAGAGGTCAGGATCACAAATCTCCTTAAGTCAATCACACTACATTGAGAAGATACTGACAAAGTTTCAACACTTGAATATAAAGGAGTTTAACACACATTTTGATTAAAGTGTAAAACTTGATAAAAACTCTGGAAGAGCAGTGGCTCAACTAGAGTATGCAGTGCAATAGGATGCATTATGTATGCAATGCATTGCACTAGACCGGATATTGCATTTGTTGTGAGTAAACTAAGTCAATATACTAGCAATCCGGGTCCAGATCACTGGAAGGTAATTAGTAGAGTGTTAGGTTACTTGAAAAGAACTAGTAATCTAGAATTGACATACTCTACACATCCAGGAATATTGGAGGGATATTCTGATGCCAGTTGGATAGATCACTCAGGTGACTCTAAATCCACAAGTGGGTGGATTTATACTCTAGTTGGGGGAGCGGTTTCTTAGGCAAGCAAGAAACAAACTTGTATCAACCACTCAACTATGGAATCCGAATTCATTGCCTTGGCAGCTGCAGGAAAAGAGGCTGAATGGATTAGAGATCTGTTGACAGATATCCATTTGTGGCCTTGACCAACTCCCTCGATTCCCATGTATTGTGACAGTGAGGCCACACTGTCAAAAGTGTACAATGCCATGTATAATGGGAAATCTCGACACATAGGTCTACGACATAACTATGTTCGAGAATTGAACTAAATGGTACCATTAGTATTGTGTATGTCAAGTCATGTGGAAACTTGGCAGATCCGTTGACTAAGCCTCTGACGAGAGACTTAGTAGGATCAACTACCAGAGACATGGGTTTGAAACCATGCAGAATCGGTTAGTGATGGAAACCCAACCTGAATTTAGTGCTCTTATCTATCAAGTTTAATGGGTAACAACAAGTCACTTGACCGATAGAAGGTACTATCAACTGATAGACCCATGTAAGGTACATGATAGTACGTCATTGTCGAGAACTAGGATGAGGACAATCTCTTAACAAAATTTAGAGGCATCTTAGCAACGAAGATGTTATAGAATTTTGCCTATATGACTGAGAGGTGGTGTCGCTTCAAATGGAGAGTTATGGTTTCTCTTCTAAAAGGTCATGAAATAGGATTTTAGCGCATGACCATATTTGCGCTCAGTGAGAATGCAAATACAAAAGATGATGTGTGTGAATTAGCCAAAGTAGGTACAAGATTCAAAGTTTAAATCCTAAGGATACTTCTGAATTGATTCCTTCTTGCTTATTCACATTAAACGGGGTTTAATCTTAGTGACACTACTGTGACATCATATTTTCTTGAAAGGCAGAAAAATTTCCAACCTGGTGGGGGATTGTTGGAAATTTGAGTGTGAGGTTGGAATGTTTCCATCCCACATTGGTAGAAATACAAAAGAAGCTTAAGTTTATAAGCCTAGAGTCTCAGGTGGGTCTTGAGTAAAATGGTGGGCTTATGGTGGGGGTATCAAAGAAGCGCAACGCACGCGCTCGCGCGCGTGGCCATGGCCGAGGCCGAGGGCGCGGGCGCGTTTCTCGCGAAGAGTCGCGCACTTTGCAATTCGCACGCTCCCATCGGAGCAGAGGAGCCTCGCTCCGAGTTTCTTTTTATAAATCGAGTTATAGAGTTGTAAAATTAATTGATTAATTTACCTGTGTTAATTAATTAATTAATTTTAAGCATATATGTTTTAATATTTATTGAGCAGATAATTTCGTTTTTTATGAGCTCATTAAAACGTGTTTAATGGCTATAAATTTGTTTTTTATGAGCTCATTAAAAACGTTTTTATGGGTCCATAATCACTCTTTATTTTTGAGGAGAAAATCGTGGGAGAGTTGAGGTTTATACTTGATCTCTTCAAGTATAAATAAGTTCATCCACCCCTTTTGAAGACAAATTGAAATCGAAAAGCTCTCTCTCTCTCTCACAAACTACCCTCTCTCACAATCTTCTCTCTCCGCCAGTCTACTCTATCGATCGAGTTCTGTGTTTACGTTTTCTACTATATTTCTGTCAAAGATTTGCATTAAACAGTCAAACACTATAACTGTTAGTGTTTGATTAATACTGCATCAAATCCTGGGTTAAGCGATAGTAGACTCACAACTTTTCTAGAGTATCGCCAAAACCTTTAAAGGACAGGTTTCGCAAAACCGTGCAGTTCAGTTTCTGTGGTGTTTTCGTTGGTGATCATCAAAACAGGTTAGCTTTGATTTTCTGTTCTGTATTTCTTTTTCGTCCACTAGAGTGGACAGTCTATCTTCTACCCCTTCTTCTAACGTATCTATCGCGAAGGATAGACTCGTTATTATTAGGTTCTCTTAATAATCATTATAAATCAGTTTTCGGTTGAAAATTGTTAAACTTTATAAATAAAGTTTGAATCTTTATTATTAAAGGTGTTGATTTTATATACAAATCTCGTTGTTTTATTTTAACTGAATTTTACTAATCTAAAATTCAACATCACCTACTTTAAGTCTCATTCTTGTTTTTGGTTATTTTTAGAGCACCATTTTCTCCATTTTTTTGTCTAATTCTCATTCTCCATTTACATGTTGTTGCTATATGTCGTATTTAATAGTAGCAAAAGAATTGGATTAAATTATGCATATAAATGTGTGAAATTAAGCAATATATAATTATATAAATATGTACATGTATATATATATATAGAGAGAGAGAAAGAGACGGATGATCAAACGAGAACGCTAACTATTTAAGAACATACGAGAACAACCAAATCATGTACAAAATCACATGTGATTTTACAAAACGTAAAAAAAAAAGGTGTGTGAGTGACTTTGGCTGCGTCTTCAGGTCATGGGGCAAGTCGCGTGAATCACATGTGATTTATTACGTGATGTTAGTGTAAAATCACATGTGATTCGGCCGTTCTCGTTTTTTCTCAAATAGATACTGTCTCGTTTGAAACCGACTCTCTCTCTCTCTCTCCCTCCCTCTCTCTATATATATGGCTTAATCATTTACGAACTCTACGATTTGTTAGATCCATGAGATCCATCCTAAACTACTAATTTAAAATAATTTATGAGATAATTAATGCTATAATTTGTGAGATAATAAATGCATTTTTAAGAAAAATTCAGATTCCATAAATATCTCTCTCCTCTCCCCTCTCCCCTCTCTTGTAACCTACACGCCCACAGATTCATAATTAAATATGTACACAAGGTAAACACATTAGTTTGAGATTTAGTTTTGTTGATTTAGTTGTTCACAATATGTTCACAAATTTTTCATAGATTTAGAGTGTGTTAACAATGTGTTTACAAATTATAATAGTATTTCTAAAAAAAGTTCACAAATTATTATACTATTTATAAAAAAATGTTCACAATGTGTTTACCTTGACATTTAATTGTGTGTGTGTGTGTGCCTGCTTGTATGTTATGGAGGGAGGAAAGAGAAGAGCGATGACGAGGGGGAGGAGAGAGGGGAGAGGGGAGAAGGGAGATAGAGAGAGGTTTTAAAATTAAGTTGGATTTTATTTTTTGAATAATTTTTGTGGTCTAAATCGGATTTTACGTATTAGGAAGTTATTAAAAGAAGATCCATATATATATATATATATAGAGAGAGAGAGAGAGAGAGGGGGGGGGGGGGGAGAAAGGGAGAGAGATGAAGGATCAAACAAGAACAATACGTACTTAAAAGAATATGAGGACCAACAAAATCATATATGATTTTACTTTAAAGCGTGAAAAAGCCACGAAGACCTGAAGTCGCGGCCAAAGTAGCTTGCGTGGATTTTTTTGCATGTTAATGTAAAATCATATGTGATTTTGTTGGTTC
The DNA here is from genome assembly GCA_954870635.1 of Arctium minus. NCBI lineage: Eukaryota > Viridiplantae > Streptophyta > Magnoliopsida > Asterales > Asteraceae > Arctium > Arctium minus. Next base: position 21,773,278 of record OX941081.1, on the reverse strand, counting down.
TCATGTTATTTTGAATAGGTATTGTTCTCATATGAGAAGTAGAAAAGTAATCCTAGTCATTCATCTGGTCAACATTTACGGCTTTGACTGTGAAGCATTGGATAATTCCTCGCATGGTTTGCAAAAGATAGAAGGGTAGTTTTGTAATTTTCACAAATAGACGGCAAACAAGTTCATATGTGAACCCATTGATTAGTTCACATGTGAACTATTTAACACACACACACACACACACATATATATAGGGGTGGTATATTTTGCAATCCAGTGAAAGGTTACAACTCGTGCAACTCTCATCTAAACCATTCTTTTAACTCATTCATTATGTAGAAAATGGATTGATTACGTAATTACATCAATGATTATATAGACAAAGGTTCAAATGAGAAGTGTCAAATGTGTGAGAAGTAGAGAAGTGATCCTTACCCTTCATCTAAAAAATGGTCAAAAATTACGGATTTAACTGTGAAGCACTTGATAATTCAGTCGCATTGTAACAACTACATGTAAGATAGAGGGGTAGTTTTGTAATTTTTATAAATAAGCGACAAAACAAGTGTATATGTGAAATTCACATATGAACTATATGTTCATATGTGAACTCGTGTAATTTATATATGAACTATATGTTCATATATGAACATATAGTTAATATGTGAACCCGTATAATTTATATATGAACTATTTAACTGATTCACATATGGACTCTATGTTCATATGTGAACCCGTGTAATTCATATATAAACTATTTTATGAACCCGTCTGATTCACATATGTATTATTTATCTGATTCACATATGAACTATTTAACTGATTCATATATAAACTATTTATCTAATTCACATATGAACTATTTGACTGTGAAGCGGGGGGACCACGATGGCTCCTGATTATTTGATCCAAGAGTCAGGATCACTTTTCTACTTCTCATACACTTGAATTTTTCATTTGAATATCTCCCTATATATATATATATATATATATATATATATATATATATATATATATATATATACTAGTGGTGTACCCGCGCGATGCAGCGCGGGTGAATCACAATTCCGAAACATTAGTTTAGCCATGACTCATGTTTCTTTATCACTTTCGATTTTATTTCATGAGTTTGCGTGGTTAATTTGCATGTCAACTTATATATAAAGTTGAAGGATTATATGGTGTATTAGCAAAGATCGAATGGAAAAATAATTTCACACGTAATAGGCTTCTAAACCCATATACTCAGAACTAATTACAAAACTTGAAATTCTTGACTGAACAAAGAAAATACAATCATTTGTAAATAATGCTCATCCGTATATCCAGAATATTGTTTAGTTTTCGTGATGCAATCATCCATAAATATTTCCTGCAAAAAACACGCACTGATTTTTAATAGAAACATATGGTACCACATTTGTGATAATATAATTGTTGATTATACCTTATTCATCACGTAAAACTTCTTGAGAGACGACGTTTGAGGTGTAGACTCCGGCACGATTGAATTTTTTCGCAGGCTTCACTAACACCTTTGTATTTCCCCGTGATATCCCTCTAGACAACGCCACGTAAAGTTTCTCATGTGAGAATACTGATTCCGGTAGATAAACACCTACATTCGGAATTGTCTGACCTTGAGCTTTATTGATAGTCATAGAAAAGCTGAGCCGGATTGGAAATTGTTTTCTCTTTAGCTTAAATGGGAACATGTTATCTTCGGAAGGACATAATGGAATTCTCAGCATAAATACTCTCTTTCCAGCATGCTGACCAACAACTATTTCTGCATCAATGACGTTTTGTTGAAAGCCTCTGCATATCAATCTACTGCCATTACATAAACCATTCGAGGTATCGATATTCCGCAACAATATTATTGGGAATCCAATCTTGAGACGAAGGTAATGAGGAGGCAAACCACTAACAGTTAGAGAGTTCAAGAACTCTATCAGATAGATGTTATTCTTATCGTCTTCTGCATCGTCGAAAATGTAGTATACTTTTTCATCTCCAAAAAACTTGTCGATCAATTGATCGTTAATCTCATCGACATTCTCATTTTTAGTTGATAATATCGCCCTCGAAATGATATAATCTGAATCAGTTCCGTTGATTTTTAGAGATGGAAAGATTGCGTCAATCAAAGCATCTTTTGATTTAACTTTATCAGTATAGGGAACGGTCATGTCATCTGGTATGCGAATAAAGCTTTCGTCCACCACTTCTTCATCTCCATCACCGACTCTTAACAAAAAATCTGAAAACCACGGATCAGTGCGTGCTCTCATATTGAGAGTTAATCGTATCTTTTTAATCGTTAACCAAAGTGGTGACATCCATAGGCTAGAATCTACAATATGTGATCGGTTTCCACGCCTCACGACCGCTAATACTTGTCTAAAATCACCCCCCAAAACCATTATCTTTCTGCCGAATGGGAGTGTGACCCCTATGATGTCTTGCATTGTTCGATCGAGCGCCTCCACCGCCTGCCTCTTTGCCATCGACGCTTCGTCCTAAATGATTATTTTTGCATCTCGAATCAATTGAGTAGCACCACTTTGTTTTTTTATGTTGCACATCGAGTTATTATCAAGGTTGAGAGGAATCTTGAATCTAGAGTGAGTTTTTCTCCCTCCAGGCATATTATTGGCGGCAACACCTGACGAAGCAGTTGCGAGAGCAATAAGACCACGGGAACGGATGTTGGCAAGCAAAGCTTTGTACAAAAATGTCTTTCCGGTTCCACCTGGACCATCTATAAAGAACACTCCTGGACAATCATCGTCTACGTGCCTCATGATCTCATCATATGCGTATTTCTGGTCGGAATTGAGAGAGTCTCGGGCACGCAAATGTTCGTCTTCGACAACTATAGAGCATTCCTCTTGTACCTCACGAAATTGTACATATTGAAAAATGGCATCTGCATCTACCATTGGAAGATCAAAATCATCAAGACTCTTACCCATAGACTGTAGAAAAACGAGGATATCGGTTAGAACCATATTACGGACTCGATTAACACTTTCACATTGTCGCGTATAATCTTCAGAAAGTGAAACATAGTGGTCATCCCATAACTTGCAAACATCTCCTGGCTCACAATAAATCAACATCGTCGCAAATAACCTCCTAAGAGCAGCGGAAAATTGAAATAAGGAGGCCTCTGCAAGACATTGGGATAAGTTATCATCGTTCTCTATTAACCCTCTTTCAAGAGATGCTTTACGAAATGTAGGATGCAATAAGCCATTAATAGTGTACAAATCTTCAAAGCAAGTAGGCCCAGTAATATGAGACAAAAGTAAGCGTAAGTAGAACCGCTCTCCTTCAGCTGGATTTGCAGAAACCAGTCGCTCTTTCATTGATCCTCGTTGTCGGGGATTCCATCGACGTGAAATCCAATTCCACGTGTAGTGTTTTGGAAAATCTTTGTACAAGTATTGCCTCGCACCCCTGTCTGTTTTATTTCTATCAAAAAATGCAGTCAACATTGTACGTTTATCTCTCTCTATCAACAATATCTGTCATTATATCATCATCTCTAAACCTAACCATTTGTTTGTTAGGGAGATGGAGTTGCAATGCCATCACGTAAGGGTGCATTTGAGAAAGTGTGAAGCTAAAAATTCGCCATATCGCCTCGGGAGGGGAGACATAACGTGCATCTTGGAACCTTTTAATTTGGTTAATAACAACCCTTTCTTCCTCTGAATCGATATGAACAACTTGTTTGTCGTGACCCTTGTAAACATACTTGAAGATATACTTCACAGATGTTATACTCGAGCAAGACTCAACATTGATATGACAATTGAACATCATTAGCAGCTTTAGGTTATACGGGACCACCCATCTATTATCCAGGATATTGCCTCGTACATTCACATTTATTCCACTATTTCTCCTTCGATATAATGGATATGAGTCATCAGCCTGCTTCGTCTTGTCGTTGAACTGTTTAGGATATCTGGAATGACATTTTTTCGGCTCACCTTGCATACAAGGACTGGACGGTCGTAAATGACCGCAAGGACCATGCATCATGTGTTGGACGGCCAGTTGGTGCATTTGGGGATACCTTGTTGGGTCCGGAATTTCAGCACACACACTTTTGTCGTAATGATTTGGATTGGTCATTTTGTGTTCGGGTGTCATGCGGCAAACCACGCTTCTGAAACTCGATGACATAAACATATGCCCCGACTTTACCGAGGATGTGCTTCTTGAAGAGTTGGTCTTTCATATCCTCTAGTTTGGCACGAAAAACTCTTGCAACAAGGTATGGCTGATCAGGTGCGGTTTGACCGGGTAATAACTCTCTAAGGATTTCAGGCCACTTTGGATTGCACGTCATTGTAAGGAATATGTCGGTATTCCCATCATCTTGCACTAAAGTCATGGCATCAAGAAATCGTCGTCGCATATCACGTGGGCCTTCGATGAAACTTGCAGGCAACACAACCCATTGTCCGATTCTGCTTGGTATCACCTCACCGGCATTGACGCAATCCACAACACCTTGGTATAAATCTGCTCTTATTTTGGCTTGGTTTTTATGACAAAAATCCAAACGTGAAGTCTCGATATTGATGTAGATATCTACCACGAACTGTTGTAACAACCTTCCCCCCAATATAATTACATTCTGATTCGAACGAATCTGGAACTTATAACAATAGTATTCCCGCATCGTTACAGTATTCTTGTTGCTTCTCACATCAACCTCTGTGTAATGTGTATGTTAAGAAATTAATATAAACTGATGTCAGGTTTGTTTAAGCTGATATTTGTTACCTTAGTTAAAACGTGAATAAATGCAACATGGTTCATACCTTATGAATCTTCCTCCATGTTTTCATCAGCATTAACACTTTGATTCATGCACACGCCATGTCTAGGTATATTAGAATTCCGTCCAGGTTCACCGTTGGGAAAGAACAAAGGATAGGACAACGGGTCATAACAACTGAAGTAATATTGAATATTTTGGCTATAGGCAGACCACCCATACACAACAATACTTCTTTTGTATGCAGTTATTTTGTCATTGCCTTTAACCCAAATACCAGCAACCGGACATAATTGTAGAGCTCAATTTATTTAGTGTATAATGTAATCTTATTTCAAAAAAGATAAACTAAATGTCAGTATTCAAACCTCTGGTGTGGTCGGTCGGTTGGACACCCTTTGGTCAAGTTCCACCGAAGCATTCAAAGTTACTCTATAATTCTCGAGTGGTCCGAGGTCACCAAGGCTTCGAAATGTTCGCACGTATGGGTTCGTAGAAAGAACGCAAGTCAAAATTTCAATGACATTTCTATCCACTGGAGTCTATGCGATAACTCTGAATTTGAATCATAAAAGTACAACTGTAAGTACCTTGGTTGTCCATCCCTCGGCACTAACTGGTCGATTTTATGATATACAACTTTGTGCGCACGAAATGTATATACTCCGGATGTCATGTTTGCCATATAACTATCCAAGTTTACACCCATTGACGTGAATGAAAAGTTCGTATTGTATGCATGTAAGTTGTGTCTAAACATTTCGCCTAATTCAGATTGCGATGAGAAAAGACTGTATAATTCTTCAGGAATTGGTGAGTATGTTAACTTTGTCTTCCCTTTCATGCAACAAAAGGAAGGGAATTCAAATTTTAACCGTTTTGCTCCACAATATTCACATGGATTTTGTTCCTTCAAGACACGATGTTCTCTAGGTATATCATTATAAACAAAATCGTGTGGATCCTCTTGCAGGATGTCATGTTGGCTCGACATATTGACATCGGGCCTAGTACAACCTTCTACATGATAAGACACATGAATGTTTACAATAGTAATTAATGATTTTTTCTCTAGAGGATGTGAAATTAAAAAGTAACTCTAACCTCTGAATACTTGACTGGTAACTTCATCAAAAAGAGGTAGGAGTATACCACGATTACTTTGAATGCCTATGTAAGAAAGAAAACGTAATTTAAAGGAGACTTTAAATAATCAAAATGGTAAAAGAATTAAAAGAATAACAAATGCATGGTTTTACCATTGAAGTTTTGATGTGTCAAATCTGAACATATTGGAGTCGATCCTTCTTTACATGTAACACTTGTTCCTTGTGTGTTAACACTATATCTATATATGTTATTTTCTTTATTTCGATGATAATAATTTTTGTTAACAATTTTTCTCTTTTCAGCAATAGTCACTGCACTGACAGGGGTTGTTTCATTGACGTTTACGTGCGACGTCTCCATAAGGGGCGTAGATTGACTACTTCCTTCAACGTTAGCTATTTTTCTCATTTTGTTGTTTTCCTTTTGTCGTTCATAATATCGTCTGTTGTATTCCTTTCTTTTTTCTGCAACGATACTATTTTTATATAGATATATATACTATGAGTGACTATATCACGAATTAATACCAAATATTATGATATTTACAGCGAAAATTCCATATACCTTTTGCTATATCTACATCAAGTTGCGTTACATCACCATATGCAATTTTGTCATCACTCATCCTCATTGGACACTGTAAAATGATAGAAATAGAATAATATGGTTTTATCTATGAAATTAAGTGTAAATTTTGGAATTGGAATGATCAAAGTTAGAGTAACAAATTTCGAGATTGAACAAAAATTCACTTCCTTAGTAGATAGATTTTTTGATCAAAACGATCACTCATTCTTTATTGGGTATCTTATAATTCCCTTAGTCATTTTAATTAATAATTGAAAATATATCATTATTAGACAATGAAGAGACCACAATTAAACTTAAACCAACAATTGAAAATCTATCATTACATATAAAAGATACATAGAAGTTCCCAAATCAAAAAAGACAAAAAAAATACATGATAACACTGAGCAAATATTTTTATGCCATCATAATTCTAACGGCATCTGCTTCCGGCATGTATGGTTCTAACATGTCAGGATCTTAAATTCTTAACAAGAACACACACTCAGAAAACAATATTAAAGAAGCTGCGGAATAGCACTTTAATATTCAGAAAAACAATGAAACAGTGAATCAAAATCACAACTTGTAAACTTGTATTGAATGATTGAAGTTACAAGATTAAACACACAACCTCAATATTGATGAACAGGCTCACCAATACGAATTCTACTTCTCTAGAATTAGGATTACAAATCTTGAGGTTGATTCTCTCTATGAAAGCTAATAAAACTCAGAATGAATAATTGTTCTAACTATTCTAAACAATTCTATACATATACTGAAGATAAAGATAATTACAAAAGAATAAAAGATCTTCAGTATAAACTTCTATCTTTATCTCTAACTTCCATGAATATCTTCAGTCCATCCAGCTGTCATCCTTCCATGCGAAGTCTTTATCACATAAGCAACATTCTTCTTCAGCAGCATTAATACTCTAAGCAGTATTAACTCCAACAGTACTAACTATGCTCAGCAGTATTAATCTCTTCAAGCAGTACTAACTTTGAACTAGCAGTACTAATCTTGTTCAACAGTATTAATCTTCAACTGGCAGCATTAATCACAGAAGTAGCAATCAGAAGTAGTAACCATGTTCTTCTAGCAGCATTAACTTTACTTAGAATTTCTTCAGTTCCCAACAATCTCCCCCTAACTTGACTTTTAGGAAGAGAAGTCAAGTTCTTCATCTGATCTTCTTAGATGCTCCCAAAACTTCATCATGACTTATATTCCAGTATTTGCATCCAACCCCAAACTCTGATTGATTGTTCTTTGGATCAGATACTTAGCCTTTTCTGAATTTTCAACACATCCAAGCTTCTTCTTCAACATTAAATGAAGTTTCAATCTGCTATGGTTGTATACTTTATCCACTAGGAAGTATTCTATGTGATTTCTATCCAAAGTCACAGAATATACTCCACTAGTTTCATACAAAGTCCAATTGGTAACTGCTTGAAAAACATTCCTTATGATCTCCTCCACTTCATCAGGTTTGAACATCATACACAAATACTCCATCACCAGTTTTGTAATTGAAATCCCTGGAGCTTTCAACTGATCTGCATACAACTTCATCCCTATATCAAACATTTCTTCAATATCAGACCTTGAGCATGTTCTGACAATCTTAGCCCAAGTACTGTAGACTTCATACTTTTCATCTTTCCTCTTCAGCCTTATGTACTCTTTTCCATCTACCTCCAGTACATCCCAGTGAATGACTTCAGGAGTTTTAACTCCTACAGGTTCAGCTGAAATTGGTTCAGGCACTTTGTCCATCACTACATCACTACCATGTACATCTTTACATCCTCAGAGCTTGAATGCTCTTTCTTTTCTGATGGCTCAGGTCCCTCTTCTTCTCCAGCAACCTTTTCTGCCTCTTCTTCATTTATTCTAGGCTTCTTTGTTATCTTTCTCCTTGCCATCATCTTTGTCCTTTTTAAAGTCCTTAGACTTTCACCAATAGTGGCTTCCTTCTTTGGAGTTTCTTGTTCATCAGGGAATGGTTTTTGTAAGAAGTCATTGCTCTCTTTCATTCTTTTCTCCATTTCAACCCTTGCAATTTCATCCCCTTGAAGCTTGATCATTTCTGCATCATATAACCCTTTGAGTTGCTCAAAAGACATGTTTGAGAACATTTCCACTTTGACACCTACAGCACCCTTGAGGAAAGTAATCATTTTCTTTCTCTCTTGAGCACCCAGGTATGTCTTTGAAGGTTGTCTTTTCTTTGCAGCCATTTTGATCTTTCCAGACTTCCTCAAAGATGTGGCTTTCTGCTTGGCTTATTCTGTTGCTAGGCTTTGTTGATAGGCTTTATTCAGTACTGCAGCCATTGCTTTTGCTATCCCTCTATCTTTTGCCACTTGCACAGTTTCTGCTTCTTCAAGTTCAGCCTGTATCTTCCTAGCCAGAGCTTCATCTGAGTCAATCAACTTCTGCTTTTTGATAGGTTGATCAGATTTGACTAGCTTAGCTTTACCTTTCTCTTTACTCATCACCTTCTCAGTGCTAGATTTCTTTGCAGCCTCACTTCTTTCTTTTATGACAACTCCTTTGTCCTTTGAGGTGACCTTGGGAGTATCATGTTTGGCTTTGATGAGTGTTTCTGCAATCTCAAGCTCTGTAAGGACCTCTTTTACTGTTTCTGCTGCTTCTCTTATTTCAGCAGTATTAACCATTTCTGTTGCTTTGTTTGTACCAGCAGTATTAATGGTTTCTGCTGCTTGCTCTTTTACTGCTGCTGCTTGTGTTTCTGCTTCTTGTGCAACATTTTCTGCAGTTACTTGCTCCCCCTTAAACTCAACTTTCTCTTGCTCCCCCTTAGCTTTGGCATCAGCTTCTGACTCCCCCTTTTTGGGAGCATCAGTCACTGGTTTCCTCCTTCTTAGTACAAATTGTCTCTTTTTCTTTTGCAGAATCAATTTTCTTACCATCTGCTTCAAGTTGAAAATTTGTTCTTGTTGTGACAGAACTATCATTTTAAGCTCTTTTATATCTTTACCCTGTTTGATTACATCCATGTTGATGTTTCCCATGGTTTCCATCAATTCATAATAGTTATATATGTCCTCACCTTCTCCAGAAGTGTTACCCTCTTTTGAAGGATCATTGGATCTTTTTGTAGTGAAAGTCTTCTGCCTAGCAGAAGCACTATCCACCCCCTTGGTTTCTTGGCACCTGGGACCTTTGGATGATTGCTCACCCAAAGTTGCCATGGGGAAGGTCTTATGTATGTTACCACTGACCTCCTCTGTGCTAGCAGGAGTAGTGGCAGCCTTAGCACCCATATGCTCAACCTCCACCTCAGTGAGCACCTCCTTGGGGTTGGGAGACACCCCTTTGGTTTCCCTGTTGATATTCTCTAAGGGAGAATTCTCCCTTAGAGGGCTAAGAGGCTCAGTGGTTGAAGGTACAAGAAGGGAAGGAGCCTTCTTTACCTGTTTCCTTGTATAAGTTTGGGTGATTGGAGAAGTGGGCTTATGAAGTAGGGACTGTGGGATAGATATAGAGTGGGAAGGTTGGGATTGGCTAGCAGTGGGATGGTCTGATGAGGGCCTTGACCCTGCTGCCATACCTTCTTCAGTGTGGGACACCACCATCATTGTAGAGAACAATGGGGTGTCAACTCCTTCCGAGTCTAGAGGGGATCTTTTCATGTTTGAAAAGACCTTACCTTTGGGGATTTTTGGTACATATACCTCATCAAAATGAGGTATATCCGTCAATTCATGGGTTATTACTTCTTGTACAAACCTGGGGTACATATAAATACTCTTTTTACTTCCCAGGTTTGAGACAAGATCATTAAAAAGCATTTGAGAAAAATTGTACTTTCTGGCAGTGGCCAAGCACACCAAAGCATAAGCAATGGTGCAACTGAACTCACTCCATCCAGTAGTCTTTTTAGAAATACAATGCATTAAGGTATGAACAAGAAAACGCCATTGGGTATAAAATTTAGTCTTTAAGAATTTAAAACCACCCATATGGCCTCCATACCCCATTCTTGACAAAGTTGAGAATAATTCCTCATTAGGAATAGAGGTTATACCTGCAGCATCGTCTAGACGTAGACAGATGCGTATCACCTCTTCAGTAACTGTTAAGGGTTTTTCACACACCCTTATCTTGATCATTTGCACACCATTCTCAGTAACAATGGTGGCATTAGCCCAAAATTGCCTTCGATGCTCTATGTAAATAGTTGGCGATACAGTGAGATCATGGGCAATGTGGCTTGACTTGAGAAAATCCACAATTTGGTGGAATCCATCGGCTTGTTTCGGCTTCTGTAGCATTGCAATCTCGTTGTGCTCGTCAATGAAAGTCATAGATGCCATTGAACTTGAGTATGCTAGACTGAAACACTTGTTCTTTGAGAGAAAAAGAAGGATTAGAGAGCAGATGAACAGTACACAAAGAGTCGTTATGATCTTTTAGGCGGGCAAAGGGTATTTATAGTATACGGGACATAAGCAGCATTAACCTAGAGCAGTATTAACTAATAGCAGTATTAACTACCTAGCAGTATTAACTGAGAGCAGTATTAACTAATAGCAGTATTAACTGATAGCAATATTAACTAACTAGCAGTATTAACTGAGATCAGTATTAACCATTAGCAGTATTTACTAACTAGCAGTATTAACTGAGATCAGTATTAACCATTAGCAGTATTAACTAACTAGCAGTATTAACTGAGATCAGTATTAACCATTAGCAGTATTAACTAACTAGCAGTATTAAAAATGCACTGGCAGTATTAACCATACTTACTCTTTTTGGAGCTTATGAAGGTCTGATCAAGGCAATAACTTCCTGTGAAAGATGATTAACAGCACACAAATGGCCAAAGTAGCAGGTATAGAAACACCTTTTAAAACATGAGCTCATTCAGAGTTGATCATGCCCACACTTGAGACCAAGAAAGTGAATCTACCCACATCAAAAGCTTTAGTGAATAGATCTGCAAACTGGTTGTCAGTATGGACTTTAGCAACTTGAATGAGTTTCTTTTCATTGCAATCTCTGATAAAGTGATACCTGATCTCAATGTGCTTTGTTTTGGAGTGCTTGACAGGATTGTTAACAATGCTTATAGCATTGCTATTGTCAATAAAGATTGGAGTGTGAAGAAATGTTACCCCATAGTCCAGCATCTGATTTTGAATCCATAGAACCTGAGAGCAACAACTTGCAGCAGCAATATACTCAGCTTCTGTTGTTGATAAGGACACTGTGGTTTGTTTCTTACACTGCCAAGATACTAGTCTTGCACCAAAAGTTGACATCCCCCTGAAGTAGACTTTCTGTCCATGTTGGCACCACCCAAGTCACTATCTGAATAAGCAATCAAGTCAAATGAAGATTCATATGGATACCAAAGACCTAATCTAGGTTGCCCTCTTAAGTATCTGAAAATCCTCTTCACAGCTTGAAGATGTGATTGTTTAGGCTTGACTTGCAATCTGGCACATACACACACTGGAAACATGATGTCTGGTCTTGAGGCCGTGAGATACATGAGAGATCCAATCATTGATCTATATAGATGGACATCAACATCCTCCCCCTCAAGATCAGCAGTGATCTGTTTGTGAGTTTCCATTGGTGTGCTTGCTGGCTTTGAGTCTTTTAAACCATATTTCTCCAGGATGTCTTGCACATACTTTGATTGACTAATGAAGATTCCATCTGACTGCTGTTTCACCTGAATCCCAAGGAAGAAGGTAAGTTCACCCATTGAACTCATTTTAAAGCTCTTGTGCATCAACTCTTCAAAGTCTCTACACATCTTATCTTTTGTGGATCCAAAGATGATATCATCCACATAGATCTGAACTAGTAGGATGTCCTTCTTACTTCTTTTAATGAAAAGGGTCTTGTCAATGATGCCCCTTTCAAACCCATTCTCAAAGAGATAGGTAGACAGAGTGTCATACCATGCTCTTGGGGCTTGATGTAGACCATAGAGTGCTTTCTTCAGCTTGTATACTCTGTCAGGATATGAAGGATTTTCAAAACCAGGAGGTTGATAGACATATACTTCTTCATCAATTGTGCCATATAGAAATGCACTCTTTACATCCATTTGATAGACCTTGAACTTTATGTATGAGGCATAGGCTAAGAACAGCCTAATTGCCTCTACCCTTGCCACTGGGGCAAACACTTCATCATAATCTATTCCCTCTTCTTGAGTGTACCCTTGTGCCACAAGCCTTGCTTTGTTCCTGATCACAATACCTATCTCATCCTTTTTGTTCCTGAAAATCCCCTTGGTGCCTATAGCTCTGTGACCTTTTGGAAGGTCCACCAAGTCCCAAACATCCTGTAGTTTGAATTGAAGTAACTCTTCTTGCATGGCTTCTATCCAACTTGAATCTTTCATTGCATCATAAGCCTTCTTAGGCTCAATCTGGGATAGAAAGCAGGAGAGTACTGTGTGTTGTTGATCCTGTAGCTCTTGAAGTCTGCTTTGATTCCTTGTAATAATAGGAGAAGAGATGTCTCCTATTACCAGCTCTGGAGGATGATTCTTTTGTGTTCTAGTTTGAAAACTAGGTTCTTCATCGATTCCTTCCTCTAGATTGGAATCATTTAAGTCAGCAGAGGGGATCACCTCAGCTACTTCTAGCTCTTTATGCACTGAAGATTCCTCTTCTCTTCTTTCTTCTTCACTCTGAATTGGCTCAGTTAGAGGTTCTTTTTCACAGAGTTCAACAGGTTCTTTTATAGGTATAGGAAAGATCACAGACTGTGGTCTATTGTCTTGAATTTGTGTAGCCCCTGATCCTCCACTTCCTGAACCTGTATAATCATCACTACTGAAACCAAAAGAGTTAGTTAGTGAATCAATGTCAAACAGCCACTGAGGACCAGACCCAATAGGATTAGGTGTATTCTCATTGCATTTGACATTGTCACTTTCCTCAATTATTCTAGAAGAAGTATTAAAAACTCTGTAGGCCTTACTCTGAGATGAGTAACCAACAAGAAATCCATCATCTGCCTTGCTATCAAACTTTCCTAAGTGAGATTTGGTATTGAGAATTGTACAAGGACACCCAAATGGTTTAAAAAATCCAATAAAGGGTTTTCTTTTATTTAAGAGCTCATAAGGTGTCTTGTTTTTAGGCTTGACTACTAGTACTCTGTTTTGGACATAGCAAGCAGTATTAACTGCTTCTGCCCAGAAAGTTATTGGAAGTTTAGAATCAGCTAACAGAGATCTAGCAGCCTCAATTAGTGTCCTATTCCTTCTCTCAGCAACTCCATTTTGTTGTGGAGTCCTAGGAGCACTGTATTGCCTCTCAATTCCTTTTTCCTCACAAAAGGTGTTTAGGTCATGATTTTTAAATTCAGTACCATTGTCTGACCTAATGATTTTTACTTTTTGATTAGTTTGGTTTTCAATTCTTAGAATAAAGGATTTGATCAGTCCACTTGTCTCATCCTTAGTCCTTAGAAAATATACCCAAGTAAATCTAGAGTAATCATCAACAATAACTAGGCAGTATGATTTCTTCCCTATGCTCATAACATTTGTAGGGCCAAACAGATCCATATGCAATAAATGAAGAGAAGAAGAGATAGTGTTCACCTTTTTGGACTTATAAGAAGTTTTGTGTTGTTTGCCTTTAAGGCAAGCAACACAATGATCATCACATGAATAGACTTTAGAAGGCAAACCTCTTACAAGGTTGTTTTTAACAAGTTTATTTATTGTTTTAAAATTCATGTGACACATCCTTCTGTGCCAAAGTGATGATTCATCCAGAGAAGCTTTTGAAACAAGACAATTTATGGATGAATCAGATGAAACACTTTCCATATCTAAACAATATACATTGTCCTTTCTAGGGGTTCTTAGTAGTATCATCTTTTCATCAACTACCTTGAATCCAGGAGCAAGGATAATACATTCAGACTCTGTAAATAATATACTATGTTGTTTGTCACAAACCTGTGATACACTTAACAGGTTGTATCTTAATTGTTCAACATAGAATACATCCTCAAAGGTCATTTTACCTTTGGTCACATCACCTTTACCACTGATTTTACCTCCATCTAGAGTATTCCCAAAAGCAACATGCCCACCATCAATCTTCTTGAAGTTTTTGAGGCAAGACATGTTCCCTATCATGTGCCTAGAGCAACCACTATCAACATGTCAGATGCTCTTCCCTTTGAGCTGTTGGTTTCCCTGCACATTAGATTAGACAATTAGTATTGATTGGGGACCCAAGCCAAAGTGGTCTTGGGTCTCCCTTTCTCATCAAAATACTTGCATTCCTTTTTAATGAGGTTTTTAAAATCAGAACACTTGTTATTGGAGTACTTTGTCAAGATTATTGGTCTAGCAGCACTAATACTAGAAGCGGTACTATCTTTAGAGGTACTAACAGAATTAGCAGTACTAACAGGTTTGGCAGTATTAACCTTGTTGGCAGCACTAACAGAGTTAGCAGTAGTAACATTTGCAGAAGTACTAACAATGTCAGCAGCACTATTTGCAGTAGCAGCACTAACAGTTTTAGTACTTTTAGGAATCCACATCTTGACACTGTCTTCCATATTCTGTTTCTTCACGTGGCTTTTAGATTTAACAGTTTTCTTGGCCACATGGTTCTTTTCTTTCTTCCTATAACCAAAGGGTTTTTGAGTAGGTCTCTGAAAATTCATCCTTTGGTTCATGGGATTGAAATAGCAATATTTGGCAATGTGATTAAGCTTTCCACAAATAAAACAGGGTTTTGGTCTATTGATTTTACTCAGATCAACCCCTTGTTTTTGTGCCCAATGATTATTCCAGTTCCTTTGATTACCCCTCTTTTTATCATGTTTTTGGGGCTCGGATTTACTACAAGCACACTGTTTGCAAGGGACAGGGTTCACTACAGTGATCTGCTTATAGTGAATCTCCTTGTTCTTTCCCTCAGTCTTCTCTACCTTATTTGACTTAACCCAATGCTTTCCACATCCTTCATTGGTAATTATGTGGTTTTCTATAGAAATCTCACCACTCACAGTGTTGTCCTTACTTTTGACAGTTTCTTTCTCAGTTTTATCCTTAACAGCTACTTCATCTAAGGGATCAATCTCAGTGGCTCCCTCAGGCAGGTCCTTCCTATCCTTTGAATCTAACAAGTCTGAACTAGGAGGGATGTAGTTGTTGTTGTAGGGTGGTGGTGTGGTATTGTACCCAATTCCTCTTCTCAGTTTATCATGAATCTGAGTTTGTAGTAAAGAATCCATTGCTTTAGAAGCATTGGAAAACTTTTCTACATCTAGTTTGACTTTAGCTAGCTCTCCTCTTAACTTTTCACTCTCCGCTTTGGATTTGGTCAGTTGAAGTTCTAGGTCATTCTTCTCCCACTTCCAGTAGTTTGTGTCATAAGAATGTTGAAGCTCATTGGCTTGAAAACTCTTAATTTGCTCTTCAAACCTCTCAACAATCCTAACATAGTCTTTTATGTCCTTTTATAATCTCTTCAGGTCATCACTCATTTTCTGGTTGTGATCCCTGTACCTTTTAACAGTGTTAATGCAGTTTTGAGTACAAAGATTAGAAGTTACCTCTGTTGGGAGATCAGACACCTCTGCCATTAAAGCTTGGTTTTGGACAGCCTCTTCTGCTTGATCACTCCAATCAAACCCCATACCTTGTTGAGAGACTAGGGCTTGAGCAGAGTTTCTGTTATTGTTGAAGCTTCCAGACTGTGCTTGTTGATGGTTGTTGATGTGAGACACTCCACTTCTGCATTCCCTAGCAAAGTGTTCCTTTTGATGGCATTTATAGCATTCCACCTTGGACTTGTCAAAACCTGCTCCATCTTCTCTTCTTTGGGAGAAGTTGTTCCTCCCAGTTCTCTTGATGAACTTCTTAACTCTCATAGAGATCATGGCCATCTTCCATTTAATGTCCATCTCTTCAAGGTCATCTGGATGGAGTTGTTCCAAGTCATCATTAATTAGAGAAGAGTTTCCATGACTGGACAGAAAGGCTTCAAACACAGTTTCAGTGCCTTTCTCTTGATTTGCTCCATTAGCAACACTAACTGATTCAGGATTGGAAGTAGAATCAATTGATGCTGATAAGAGTGCAGCATTGTGAACATACCCAGAAGGCTTCTTCTTAGCCTCTACCTCAGATTCAAAAACTCTTAGATCATTGTATAGATCATCAAGTTCCTTTTCTTCCAGTTGATCATTCTGTCTAAAAGAGACAGTATACATGGTCCATTCATCACCCAGGGACCTTAGGAACTTCCTGTTCAGATCATCTTGATCAATTTGTACTCCAACTGTAGCTAGTTCACCAATTAGCTTGTTGAACCTGTCAAAAGTTTGAGTCATGGACTCATTCTTTGTTGACATAAAGTTCTCATACTGTTGCTTCAGTATGGCCTTCTGATTTCTCTTGGTACTTTTGGTACCAGAGAATCTTTTCTCTAGAGCATTCCAGAGCATCTGTGCATCAGTGCAATTACAGAACTGATGTTGATATTCATTGGGAATAGCCAAGAGCAAAGTGCTCAAGGCTTTCATCTCTGTCTGTCTAGTCTTTCTCTCTGCATCAGTTTTTGGTGGTGTTCTCTTTCCATCTGCACCAATCTTCCCTGCTTCAGATGGGCCATTCTCAATGATGTCCCACATAGAATAATCAGTGAGTAGTATGTATTGCTTGATTCTGATCTTCCACATGTCAAATTCATTGGATCTGAGCATTGGAACCTTTGAGACCAATGTACTGTTTGATTCAACAATGTTTTCCATTATGAATAAGATTTCTGAGAATACAGGCTCTGATACCACTTGTCAGGATCTTAAATTCTTAACAAGAACACACACTCAGAAAACAATATTAAAGAAGTTGCGGAATAGCACTTTAATATTCAGAAAAACAATGAAACAGTGAATCAAAATCACAACTTGTAAACTTGTATTGAATGATTGAAGTTACAAGATTAAACACACAACCTCAATATTGATGAACAGGCTCACCAATACGAATTCTACTTCTCTAGAATTAGGATTACAAATCTTGAGGTTGATTCTCTCTATGAAAGCTAATAAAACTCAGAATGAATAATTGTTCTAACTATTCTAAACAATTCTATACATATACTGAAGATAAAGATAATTACAAAAGAATAAAAGATCTTCAGTATAAACTTCTATCTTTATCTCTAACTTCCATGAATATCTTCAGTCCATCCAGCTGTCATCCTTCCATGCGATGTCTTTATCACATAAGCAACATTCTTCTTCAGCAGCATTAATACTCTGAGCAGTATTAACTCCAACAGTACTAACTATGCTCAGCAGTATTAATCTCTTCAAGCAGTACTAACTTTGAACTAGCAGTACTAATCTTGTTCAACAGTATTAATCTTCAACTGGCAGCATTAATCACAGAAGTAGCAATCAGAAGTAGTAACCATGTTCTTCTAGCAGCATTAACTTTACTTAGCATTTCTTCAGTTCCCAACATAACACGATTGTAGTTAACTCCGTAGAACTCAAAACATTATCTGAAAATAATTGAATATATGTTTTTAATAAAACATAATATGTAAATAATAAAATAGAATATTAAAAAATAAAAGCAACTTATTACGTACTTGTAAGCAAATGGATGAGTTTAACCCGAGATGCATATATTATAGATCTATTTACGATTGCACGAGCTATATCCATAAAACGGAATCGTGGCGAGTCATACAACTTCATCTTTATTATATTTCCCCTATTTATGAGTAACAGAAAGGTTAGTTACTATAAAAATTTCTTAATGGATTAATAATATATAGACTTACGGTCCAACTTGGAGAAATATTTCAAAATGTCCAAATTGCAAGAAACCATTAATTCGGAAAGATTTTACTCGTCGACCTCTGATGATTTTTCCGACAACGTCTAAAACAAATATTATCATATTAAAAATTAGATTTACATTATCAAACATGTTTTTTTTTGTTTTAAAAATATAAATGCATCAAATAATTTAGATGTACCGATCATGAACTTTCGCCTACTCCGATCTTCTAGAAAAGTTCTTATAGAAGGCACCAATGGATATAACGGAAAGCCATTTTCGACACCCCCCATCAACGGTATGAAGGTTGTGTTTGGACAAATTAGGATGTAAAATTCACCAAAGGCGAAAACATAACCTTCGTTCCTCACATCACCAAGATTATGTCCAATTGCAAAGCGATTCAAAGAGAAAATGCCTCCCACCAAGTTCATTTGTTTGTATGTTGAAATTAAATAAATATGATGAACAATTGCTACATTTTTCTTCTCTAAAATATCATAAAATAAATGTTAAATAGATTTAAAAAAAATAAAAATTACCGTGCAAATAAAAAGTGATTTTTTTTAACTTACGTTTTGATCAATTAGAAAAATGTACAGTCTTTGTTCCCTAACATCTTCCCAAACGAAGTCCACACGAACTCTCGTCAAGCTCCATTTTGCATGTGGCTCATTTAGCGATGAAAACTCATCAACATTATATGGATTGTCCATTTCTACAAGTTTATTACACTAATCAGAATCTATTTTAAATATATAAATATCTACTTATACTAAAAATATCTATACTACATGTATGTATATTTAGTTGTGTATCCACGAAAAGCAACGGGGGTGTAAAATTTTGATGTAAACCGATATGCACAACTATTACAACTCATTTTTCAAAAGAAGAATCCACAATTGAATTACCGGTTTAACCACAAAAAATTTTGGTTGTAACATTTTAGTTTAGCACTCTTGATTTTTTCTCATTTTAGAAAGGAATCCAGTCATCTAAAAGGGTGTTTTAAAATTTACTTGAGCACATAAAAAGATAATATTTTGCTAATCTGTATACAATATTCATAACTTTGCCGGAAGATTCACAGTGGGTGGGCTAGTAGCAGTGTATACTATCTTTTGGGCGTGTTAGAACTGTATGGAGATAGAGCTCTTGATATTGCTCTAAAAATGACACTATCAGTTCCTTTGGCAAGCTTATAGGAAGGTATGTTGATCTTTGTGATGCTGTCATGCTTTTTGGATTTCTTTTTAGGAATTTGGATCAACTTTGGCTCTATCTATACTGCCTTAAAACAATATCTAAAGCATAAAGTACAACTGTTTTATGCATTAAGTCTTAAAAGCAATATTTAAACACAAGGTACAAGTGTTTTATGCATTAAGTCTTAAAAACACTATTAAGACACAAAGCGGGATATCCACAATTTTGGAACACGGTCAACGTCACATAGGATGCACACCCTACCACATCCGAAAAAACCACACCCCAAAGCAATGAATGGGAATTTGGCAATGTGTAGAAGCATCCTTGCTTCCTAGATTTTAATTGAATATGCTAGGATATTTTCCCAGTGATTCCATTTTATTCCAAAAAGAGGCATGAGTATTGCAATCAAGTTTTAATCAAGTTTTCTAATTGCATCCGTTCCAGGATTTGTAAGAGTTGACTTTTAAAAACTAACATTGGGTGGAATGTGGAAACATTAAAGAGCATAAAAACTTAAAAAATCCATCTAACGTAATCTTGAAATGGAGGGCTACATTATTGGATTCCTCATGATACAAACTGACAGTACCTTTTTTGCACAAGCACTGATTGCAGTAGGACTTGGGGATTCCAGATCTGGATAAGAAGCTGCAGAAAAGTTGGTGAAGTTCTATTAGAGCAATCTATAAGTTGGATAAGAAGCTGCAACAGTTTCACCCAGTTTTTCCCTTCTTAGAGCAATCTATAAATTGCAGCAAACTCAGTTAGCAGATTTTAACCAACATATATACTCTTTAAAACAATTATCACATCTCACCTTTCCTGTTCTTGTAAGCTCTTTGATTCCAAACTTGTTTCGATTTGCTTCGATTATAATTGTTGCCTGCAGAAGCAAATGAGTGTGTATGTGCATACACAAGTCTAAAACCAAATGAATAGAAGAAATAAATCATCATGTAATTCATACAATAAATATATAAAATAAGCATATACTTCAAATTACATATACCCAAATAGATCCCCCCCCCCCCCAAAAAAAAAAAAAAAGGAAAAAAAATTGGAGGGAGGGGGGGATTTTCGAACAAGGTTAACACTGGAGCAATCCTCAACTTGATTTGGTAAGTACATGGAATAATATTCAAGAATCTAAAATTATGGTCATGTTTCATAACCTGCTGAAGTTTTCAAATATCACAGCCAGGATGACCACTTCATAAAGATATTTTTCAGTTGGTTTTTTCAATAAAACCTTTAAATATGCAAATGTGAAACCTAGTCTAATTGATAGCTTACAAATTTATAGAACATACCAACTTCTCCACCATGTATTCGGTCCAATCTCCATGGCTGAAACTTCTAGAATCCTATACAGGTGATGGAAAAGTTGCTAGCTTATCACTTATGTGACTTTTTTCGGCAAGATTTAAGAAATCCCACATGGTTTTTCTCAAGTACAGAGGCATGTGGGAATTTGAGGAGAAAGAAATAAAGGGTCATTCGGCTTAAGAGGCCAAAGAGAATATTGCGCAACGTTTAGCTTTAAAGAGGTTTTGCATAGGACATCAATGGCTAAAAACAATTATTAATTTAATAAACCATCTACAACTTGGTAAGTTGCTAGGCACATTTTGTAATTGTCCAAAAACTGCTACTCATAGTTAAAAGTTGTTGCAAGTGAAAAAAGAAGAAGGCTTTCTGGTAGGATGTTACCCAACATGACCCAAACTCTTTTTTACAGAAAAATCATAAATTTCATCAACACCCAACCATGAAATACCTAATAGAAGCTCTCTATCTTGATTTAAACACATACATAGCTCATATCGAGCTCTGTTTTAACTGCTACTCATAGTTAAAAGTTGCTGCAAGTGAAAAAAGAAGAAGGCTTTCTGGTAGGATGTTACCCAACATGACCCAAACTCTTTTTTACATAAAAATCATAAATTTCATCAACACCCAACCATGAAATACCTAATAGAAGCTTTCTATCTTGATTTAAACACATAGACAACTCATATCGAGCTCTGTTTTATTGTTCATATGAACAGGTTTCAATTCGTGTGGGAGAAAGAGATTGTTTTGACCTTTTTTTGCTACTAAACTATGAAGAATTTATATAACATCAGAAGGTGAAAATAGGAACAAGAAAAAGGTTAGTGATGAAGTTTATGAAACTTAGTTCAAGGCCCATTTTTTCCTACTAAACTATGAAGAATTTATATAACATCAGAAGGTGAAAATAGGAACAAGAAAAAGGTTAGTGATGAAGTTTATGAAACTTGGTTCAAGGCCTGATGCTTTTTACACTGCAAATGGTGTAAGGTAAGCAAAAATTTACTCTGTTTCTTTCACCCCATTCTAAATTGAAATCAAAAATTTGGGAGTCGTTTGGTTAGAACATGATAGTGAAACCAAATCAGGTTGGGAAAACAAAAGGCGAAACCAAACCATCCCAGGAAAACAAAAAATAGAACACGATAGTGAAACCAAAACACAAGAAATAAGATGCTACCTCAATCGTGAACCCAAATCAATCTTGAATCCAAATCAGCTACAATCGTGAACCCAAATCACCCAAATCAGGTGCAAAGAGAGAAATAGTAGATTTTAGGGATGAAAATACAGAACACGATAGTGAAACCAAAACACAAGAAATAAGATGCTACCTCAATCGTGAACCCAAATCAATCTTGAACCCAAATCAGCTGCAATCATGAACCCAAATCACCCAAATCAGCTGCAATCGTGAACCTAAATCACCCAAATCAGGTGCAGAGAGAGAAATAGTAGATTTTAGGGATGAAAATACGTTGAACCCTAACTCTTGATTTATATCTTCTTCCATTTATGCATGCAATGTGAAGAAGAGGAGTATGGTTGTACTGTGGGTATGGTGTTGGAATCGTGAAACTGATTTCGTGGGTATGGCTGTACTGCGTATGGCTTTTAGAAGAAACTGATTTCGTGGGTATGGCTGTACTGGGTATGGCTGTTAGAAGAAATTGATTTCGTCTAAAATTGACCAAAGGTACATATGCATTGAGAGTTTGTACCTTATGCACAAACACTTGTTTTTAAGAGATTTTTGAAAATCATGCTAAAATTGGTAGTACTACATGCTTAAAGGGTTGTATTTAAGACAATGGTGTAAATGTATATTAAGGTAGTAATAGATAATATATATATATAGAGTGAGAGAGAGAGAGGGGGGGAGGATCAAACGAGAACGACAACTATTTAAAAGAACACGAGAACTAACAAAATCATTAATGATTTTACATTAACGTGAAAAAAAGCCATGCGGACCTGAAGCCACGGTCAAAGTCCTTTTTTCGTGTGTTAATGTAAAATCACTAATGGTTTTTTTAGTTCTCGTGTTCTTTTAAATAGGTATTGTTCTCGTTTGAACCCGACTTTCTCTCTCTCTCTCTCTCTCTCTCTATATATATATATATATATATATATATATATATATATATATTTGTTAACCATATATTTAATGTTAATTATGTGAACCAATCATGACCTTTCATTTATTCAATCTACAGATGAAATTGATTAGTGATAACTTTGTAATAAGATTGAAACGGGTGCATGTGAACAACAATGAACAAGGGTGGTTTTGAAAAAAAAAATCAAAGAGACTTTTTAGTTATTGTTTTAATTAATAAATTTAATAGGATGTTACAAAAAAAAGTCGCATTATTTTAGGGATGATAATTATATCCTCTCTTTCATCAAGTTTCTCAAGTTCGTAAGTGAATCAAGTTCATTAGTGAAATAATGAATGTGTTCATTACTGAAACTTGTTCATAAGTGAACTGTGTTAGTGAGTAAACCTTGTTCATTAGTAAACTAAATTATTTACATTGTTCAAATTAATGGTATTGTGGCATCTCCAACCCAACCACTAAAAAAATAACGTTAAAAACACTAAAAATGATGTGTGTGTTGAACACTAAAAAAATTAACTTGTTAGGGTATTTTATATGTTAAATAGAAGTTCAGGGTGCATATTGTAATTATTTAATAGTTTTCATGTAATTGGGCCCAAAGCCCATTAGCCCTATACGCCCCATATATAAGGCGTGTTTTGTTTCATAATTCAGGTTAGACGTATTCATTATTCTAGTCAATAGGTTTACATTTGCTTATCAAAAATTCTCTCTGTAAACCAAATCTTTATTGAATATCAATCATATGACTAGAGGTTGTTATTCATTCATTGTTCTTCATTGATTACTATTGTTCGTGATTGCACTGTATATGGGATCTACAATTGGTATCAGAGCAAAGAGACAGAATTTTTGATCCAAAAAGGTTTGTCTAAAACCCTTAATCACTATTCTGATCCATCGAGTTTTTGGTTTTCTGTCGATTTTTTTCTGGGTTGATATATGTTCATATATGCAATATCAAATTTTTTTAAATCTGAGATTAATCTGAGATTAATTGGTGTTTGTTTATCGATTTGATCTAAGAAGTAGATTTACTGATTTTCTGCCATATCTATTTTCTGCCATATCGACTCTCTGCCATAAGTGTGAGTTCTGTCGATTTCTGGTTTAGTGATATTCTGCTATATTTGTTTATCTTGATTGTCTGAGTTAAGATTTCTGCAAATCGTTTGTTTCTTGTGTTCAGAATCGATTTTTGAATTTTTTTTCTCTGAAAATCAAGTGGTCAATTGAGTTTTCGGGATCTACAAAACTGGGTCGAGAGAGGAAAAGGAATATTTTCAGACAGAGATAAATAAGCTCAATTCACAACTGGTTGCTTTGGCAGCATATCTGATGAAAGAACGACTTCACAAAGTTGAGCCTCAAGCTAAGCCTGAAATTCTCCAAGTTGAGAAAATCCATCTGTCGGAAAATTCCTATCCACCCTCGGACACCTCTTCCTGTAAATCCTTTTTGGGTGACTCGTCACCAAAATTTTCAAACAAAGGAAAAGAGCCTCAATCTTTAGAAACGGATCATCGTTCAGATTTTCAAAATGCTTCCGCCTATGATCCGCTTAAAGAAACAAATCCTTCCGGTGTCCTGAATCTTTCAAGTGATAAGGCTCCTTCTGATGAGGAAATGGAATTTTCAGCCTTTCTGAATTCTGAGGTGTGTCTAGACAGTCAATTAGACCAATTTGATTTTAATCCTTTACTTCCAAGTCACGTTGATTTTCTAAATTCAACTTGTGAGCCTCTGGCAAAATTTTACAAGGGTGAATGTTCCACATCTTCCCCACAAAACACTTATGTGAACAATTCTTCGAAATCTAAATCTAAAAGACGTTCACAGAAGAAGAAAAAAACCGGTCGCTCTAACAAGAAACAATCATCAAAATTCAAATCTTCTGATTATGGGTTTAATGGTATTTCAGATACTTTTGGTCGATGCAAAGAAGTCAAATACGAGTGGGTAGCTAAGAAGTCTAAAGAGAGCACGGCGAAGACAGAATTACTTAATCCAGTTTTGAATTCTAGGAAAAACAATAACAATCATGATGTTTTTAATTCTAAACCTCTGGTTGAACGTAATGGATTGTTTCCTTTAAAAGTTTATTCCATTCAGCAATTACTTCAACTGTCTCATGATTGTGTTTGTTGCTCCTACTGTGGATTGAATGATTTTGTTGATCGTAGATTTACATCTGATTGGTTTGGTTCTTATCATGTTTCTAATTATTATTCCAAGTTTGATGCTCCCCGCCATAGAAACAGACCCAAGTCCAAACGGGTCTCCCAGTCGGGTGTTAAGTCTAACCCCAAAGGACCCATTTATGAATGGGTACCTAAAAAGCCTTAACTTGTTTTGCAGGACGGTCATGTGTGGTATTTAGATTCAGGCTGCTCCAAACACATGAGCGGAAGAAAGGAGCTTCTCACAAACTTCACCGAGAAGTTTTGTGGAAATGTACGCTTTGGGAATGACCATTATTCTCCAATTTTGGGATATGGAGATATTATCAAGGATAACCTCACAATAAAGAAAGTGTCTTACGTCGAAGGTCTTGGTCACAACTTGTTCAACATTGGTCAATTCTGTGATAAGAATCTAGAGGTCACCTTTAAAGCAAAAAGGTGCAGCGTTCGGACTGAAGATGGAAAAGAAATCTTTGCTGGAACGCGTCGCACAAATCTCTACACGATTGACCTCTCGTCTCTGAAAGCAGACAAGGAAGTTTGTTTGATGTCCAAAGCCTCAGCCGAACAAAACTGATTATGGCATCGTAGACTCTCGCACCTGAACTTCAAGACTACCAATAAGTTGGTGCTCGGTGGACACCTGAAGGGAATGCCAGATCTCAAGTTCGAAAAAGATCACCTGTGTGCCGCCTGTGAAATGGGCAAGATGAAGAAGGCTTCTCACAAGCCTAAAGCCACTCCAAGTACTTCTCGGTCCCCTGAACTCGTTCATATGGATTTATGTGGACCGATGCGCATTCAAAGTATCAATCACAAGAAGTATGTCCTAGTGATGGTTGATGACTTTTCTCGCTACACGTGGGTTAGATTCCTTCGTTCAAAGGATGAAACCCCCGAACTGATCATCTCTCTCCTGAAGAGCGTTCAAGTAAATCTCAATCAATTAGTTCAGACCATTAGGACGGATAACAGCACAGAGTTCAAGAATAAAGTGCTCACTAGTTACCTGAATTCAGTGGGTATCACCCACACTTTCTCAGCTGCTCGTACTCCTCAGCAAAACGGGGTAGTAGAGCGCTGTAATCGAACTCTCGTAGAAGTCGCACGTACGATGTTATCCAGTCCAAGATCCCGCTATATTTATGGGCAGAAGTAGTTGCTACCGCATGCTACACTCAAAACCGTTCTATCATCAACAAGCGGTTCAACAAGATACCATACAAGATCATCAACAAACGCATCCTGAACATCAACTATTTCCATGCATTCGGGTGCATGTGCTTCGTACTGAATGACAAGGATGATCTCGGCAAATTCACCCCAAAAGCGGACGAAGGAGTGTTTATCGGCTATTCACAGCAAGCCAAAGCTTACAGAGTCTACAACAAACGGACAAAGACCGTCGTTGAGAGTATGAATGTGACCTTTGACGAGGCCGCTAATATGGCTTCTGAACACCTTAGTTCAGAACCCGCTTTAACTGGTGTGTTAGCTTCTGAACAATTAAGTTCAGGATCTACACAATCTCCAGTAAATCCAGATCAGGCGTCTACGTCAAGAGCACATCTTTCAGATTTGGATTTACTTTTTGAGCATTTTTATGATGACTATTTTACTTCTAAGCCTAATGCTATATCATGTAACAGGAATGACGCTCAAGCACAGGAAGTGACACAGGTCACTGGTCCATCCGACTCAGGTAAGTCAACCTCGCCTGATGCTTCCCCCTCTACTGTCATTGAATCAGCATCACCAAGCTCGAGTGATCCCCCTCCAAACTCTCAAGTTCTTACTGAAGCACCGGCAACAGTAGGAGCTCCTGAACCGACCCCTGCTGAAGGTGCTTACGCAGTTTCCCTCTCCGGCAATCCCGGATACCGTCATAGATTCATCACCCGCTGAGTCGTCCTCGGCCTCTCACCCGAATCCAGCCCAGGAGCTTCCACCTCACAGGTCGTCATCACTCGAAGTAGTTCAGGATCTACCCCTAGGTGGTTATGTGGATTCCGATACCTCACAACAGACATATCAACCTCTTCCACACGCCACCAAGTGGAAACGAGCTCATCCCCTACATCAGATCATCGGTGATCCCAATACAACTGTTCAGACTCGATCCACTACCGCGAATGACTGTCTATTCTATTCGTTCCTTAGCTGTATTGAACCCTCAACCGTCTCCAAAGCATTGAATGATTCAGACTGGGTGATAGCTATGCAAGAGGAACTCAACCAATTTGAGAGCCTCAAAGTATGGCGACTTGTTCCCCGGCCAAAGAATAAGACGGTGATTGGGACAAAATGGATCTTCAAGAACAAGAAGGACGAAGATGGAATCATAGTCCGGAACAAAGCGCGTCTGGTAGCCAAAGGGTATCGCTAGCAGGAAGGAATTGATTATGATAAGACTTTCGCACCAGTTGCACGAATTGAAGCGATTCGCATGTTCCTTGCCTACGCCGCTCACAAGAACTTCATTGTCTTTCACATGGATGTGAAATCCGCGTTTCTAAATGGCGATCTCAAGGAGGAAGTGTATGTTTCGCAACCCGAAGGCTTCGTGAGTTCTGACAAACCTCATCACGTCTACTTTCTTGACAAGGCCTTGTATGGTCTCAAGCAAGCACCACGAGCCTGGTATGATGCATTCTCATCATTCTTAGTTAAATCTGGTTTTTCCAAAGGTAAGATTGACACAACCCTATTTATTAAAAAGGAAAAGCGTGATATCATTCTGGTACAGATCTATGTCGACGACATAATCTTTGGCTCAACAAACCCTAAGTACTGTCAGAACTTCTCAGCCCTCATGAGCAAACATTTTCAAATGAGTATGATGGTTCAAATGAATTTTTTCCTAGGTCTTCAAGTTAAACAATTAGCAACAGGAATTTTCATTAATCAATCTAAGTACATCTCGGATATTCTTCGAAAATACCAGATGGAAAATTATTCACCAATGAAAACGCTCATGTCTACCAATATAAAGCTACAGTCCGATCCTGACGGAAAGGATGTGGATGCTAAGACTTATAGAGGAATGATTGGTTCCCTGATGTACTTGACGGCTAGCAGGCCAGACATTATGTTTTCGACATTCTTGCGTGCCAGATATCAGTCAAAACTGAAAGAGTCTCATTTAGCTGCAGTCAAGCGTATATTTCGTTATTTAAAAGGTACTGTTGATCTTGGCTTGTGATACCCGAAAGAGACAGGTTTTGAGCTGACAGCTTATTCAGACGCTGACCATGCTGTAAACATGTTGGATCGGAAAAGCACGATGGGACATGTCCAGTTCTTAGGTGATCGTCTTGTCAGCTGGGCATCAAAGAAACAAAACTGCGTTTCAACCTCTACCGCCGAGGCAGAGTATGTAGCAGCCGCCAGTTGCTGCTCGCAGGTAATTTGGATGCGCACTCAGCTGAAAGACTATGGATTCCACTACTCGAAAATCCCTATTTACTGCGACTCGAAGAGCGCCATAGCTATATCAAGCAATCCCATCCAACACACGAAGACGAAACACATTAACGTGTGCTATCATTTCATAAAAGATCATGTGGAAAGAGGTACCATCGAACTCTACTTTGTTAATACAGAACATCAGATAGCAGACCTGTTTACCAAAGCCTTGGACGAAAAACGTTTTCAATATCTAGTGTCCAAGCTAGGTATGTTGAATCTGAAAGTTTGACCCTTCCACAGACCTATCCGAGTCTCATTCAATGACGAATGACTGTGACTTAATGCCCCAGTGTTTTGTCTCTGGATGTTCATGTTCACACTCATTGGTTTTTGCATTTTACTCGTTAATTTCTGTGCAAGCTTCACACTTCTGTATTAATAAATTAGATTTCGGTTGTTTTATTTTTTTCTCGTGTGTTTCTTTGTTGTTCGTGGTACATTTCTCGAGTTGTTCATGTGTTAAGGGGGAGCTCTATCGCAAGTTATCCGTAAGTTTCTCTAGTCCTCCGTTCAAGGGGGAGCAGGTAAGTTCATCTTATATCTCGTTTCCGGCCTGCTATCGTCAAGGGGGAGCGAGAATTTTTTTATCGTACGTGGTTCCAAATTTGAGGGGGAGCAATTTCTGTTAGTAGTTTTTCGTTATTTAATTCTTAGGTTGTTTTTCTCTTTTCAATTCTTGTTTTTCTTTCTTTAGTTAAGGCTTAAGTTTGTTTTTAAGTTATATAATTTTTTTTATTTATTTATTTCATTTACTTGTTAAAAAAAAGTTAGGTTTCTGGGCTTAAGTTTGAACCGGAAGAAACCGGACCCGGCCCAAACAGTTTCCATCCCACATCAATCCCCGACCCGACCGGGGTTGACCTAACACGCGACCCGGGGTTTTAAACACCCCGGGCTCTATCATCTTCCCTCATTCTTTCCATCTATCTCTCTATCTAAATCGTTCTCTCTCTCTCTCTCTATCGCTCCCATCTCTCGACCGGCGATCATTCTCTCTCTCAATCTCTCGCACGATATCTCTATCTCGACCTCGATTGCCAACAAGTTTGACTCTCTCCCTCGTCTATCTCGATGTCAAAATTGACCCCGGTCGATGTCAATCCCCCCCCCCCCCGTCGCTGGTAACGTCGGTCGACCACCGTCGCCTTAAGGCCGTCGTCGATTCTCGTCTATCGCTGGCTGTATACGATACGACCGGGGAATCGTATACGCATTCGACTTCGGTCGATTTGGGTTTTGTCTATCGCTGCCATCGACTTCGGTCGAGTAGGGGTCTTCAGTTGTCGACGATTGACGCCCCACCCTCGACTCAATGTCGATTAAGGGGTTTCCTCGTTCGACTTGGTATCTATTTTATTGGTAATCGATGATGTTATTATCAATCGATGGTAGGGATAATCGATTTTATTGGTATTTGATGGTACTCTTATCACCGACTTGTGTTTAATGATTCTGAGATTTTACTTGATTCTGGGTTAATGCTTGTGTTTATCGATTCTCATGAATTCAAAATCTTTGATGCAATCGTTGATTTTGTTATTCGATAGTAGACTGGGGGTTTGTATCTATATGGGTTGAATTTGGTTTCTGTGAAGTGATACCGGTCGATTTTGGTAGACACCGGTTCCCAAGTGACACCGGTCCGTATTATACCTCAGTCGCTTAGACCCCGGTCGACTTACCTTGGGTGACACCGGTCGACTTGGCGACACCGGTCGGTTTGGTCCTCGGAATCTAAGCCTGTCAAACACTGATTACTTGATCTTGGATTTTTTGGCTACCATCGTTGGTCGAATGATTAGTCTTGGTTATTCTTTAAAATCGTTATTAGAATCTGGTTTGGATGTCTCTGAGGTCGATTGGTTTAACCCCGGTCGATTGAACCCGGGCGAGTTAGACCACGGTCGTTAGACCCCGGTCGCCTCACCTTGACACCGGCCCATGCTTGACACCAGTCCATGCTTGGCACCGGTCTGCTTGATGCTAAAGTTTGAAATCTGGTTCTTGTTCCTTATGTGATTGATAGTTCCTATATGGTGGATAGTTGAATCTGTGATGAGAATGACAGTTGGGTTTCGGAATCTATAAATGGTACAATTTCTTTTGTTTGGATATGTGTTGGAACCCCGGGTGGGTTCTTGACCCTGGTTCCCGAATTAGGATTTCTCTTTAAATTGATGTGACTCGTAGGGTCATATCATGTTCTTATTTGGTTAATTTTACCCATCGGTGGTTTGGTCATGATGTTCAAACCATTGCCCGAATAATTCCAAGGAGTTCTTGTTTTGAATGTACCTAAGTACTAACATGTTACATCTTAACAAGTACAATGGCTCAGAATCCGAACCAGGATATTGATCCCATTGCTGACGTTGAACTGATTCATCCGGATCAGTTCCTTCCTCTCACGCCAAACAATTTCCATATCGATGTCACTCAACCTGAGTGCCAATATCAAGTGATGATCGAGATCCTTCGTGGCCACCCTCTCTCCTACGTGTTGGATCAATAATTGTATTCAAGATTAAAGTTAATAAGGGGACTAGTTTATAATAGTGTTTAATACCCTAGGGGGTATTTTAGCTAATAGTTAATAATGCCTAGGTCATGTTGACCTAAGTATAAAAGGTATTATTCTTTAGGTTTAGTGGGTGAATCGCAGTAGGTGTGAAGATTAAAGAGGCCACATATTTTCAAATACACACAAGAGGTATTCTGTACACCAAGAACACACACGTATTTATCTGATTAATCAAGAGATCATTGATATATTGTTTGATTTATTCATCTCTTGTTCTTTAATGTGTTGTGTGATTATCAATCAACTATAATATGGGTTTAACAAGTGGTATCAGAGCCAAAGAATCAAGGATTTTGGATTAAACAATGTTTTCGAAGACTACAACTGTGTAAAAATCGATTTCAAAGGTTTGTGTGTTTTTGAAGTTAAAAATCATTGGAATAGGTGCATATACTGATATAGAACATTATTAGATTGCCCTATTGCACTTAAAAACACAAATCGGTTGGCTTTTTGATGATTTTTTGAAGTTTTTGTTCTTAAATAAGTCGAGTACTGTTCCATCAATTTACAAGCTGAAAAGTTGTTTTTAATCGTTGATTTTGATTGGGGTTCGTTAATAATATGTTTGTGGTTGATTTGCATAAATTCTACACTGTGCTTTAACCGATTGATGTGTTTTCTGGATTGAAAATCGAGTAGAGGGTCGAACAGGTCAAGAACTCGCAAGTTCTGTGAAGAACTCGCAAAATACCTAACTCTCGCAGGGTGTTAATTTCCTAAGTATAAGATTCGTATGCATGTGTGTAGCGAAAAACCTCAGGTTTCGCTAATCTCTGTTTACGAAAGATAAGTTTCGCAAGTGCTTGACTAGCGCAAACCTCAAGCTCTCGCTAGATTCAGCTAGCGCAAACCTCAAGAACTCGCTAGCTTGAGTAGCGCAAATCTCAGAATTCGCCAAGCTCTAATTTACGAAAGTTCAAGTTTCGCATGTTTGTGTGTAGCAAAACCTCAGGATTCGCTAGCCCTTTGTTTGATAAAGCTTAGAATTCGCAGGGTTCTTAATTGTTGAAATTTTTGACTAAGTGTAAGTTTCGCAAAATTCTTGTCTGCGAATTCTGAAGAACTCGCAGATCTTTGGCTTGCGAATTCCCTAAGTTTCGCGAGTAGTGTTTACGAATCCAAGTTCTCTTAGCTTCTAAAGTTTTTCACTAAGTATAGGATTCGTAGATTTCTTATTGTGTTTACCCTTTCAGGTTGCGAAAGTTGTTCACGAAAGTTCAGGATTCTTGACCCTACAGTCTACGAATCCTTGCTTACGAAAGCTTCATTGTTTGCGAAATCTTGTAACCTGAATTTTTCTTTAAGTATAGAACTCTCAAGTCTATGCTCTGCGAATTCTTTTGGTCAAAGTCTATTTTCTAAAAATTGTCTATCTTTTCTAAGGACAGGATTCGCTGACTTCTACTTTGCGAAATGATAAGGTTTCGCAAGTTCTTCATTTGCGAATTCTAGGTTTCTCTGTCTGTGAATACTAATCTCCTTAAGTTGCGAATTCTGAAGCATTTCTATCTTGTGCGAATTTCTTTGTGCTTTATACTGTTTCCGAACTCTGCACTTGAGATTTTTGGAAATTTATTTTTCTGAAATTTTTTAGTGTAGTTTTTATCCAATTCTTGATTCAAAAGATCTTATTAGTTGATTCTCTTGGTACATATAAGTTTGCTTTCTAACCATACAGCTAAAGATGTTGAACCAACTTCTCTCAATGGGCTCTCAGTCCAAACCTCCTGTCCTCCTGGCAAATGAGTATCAGCAATGGAAGAAAAGAATGATTCAGTTCCTAAATCACAAAAGCAGAGATTACATGGAATCATTCACTTCTGGTCCAATAAATCCAATGATCAGAGTACCTGGTCAAGCTGCAACTGAAACCTCTCCAGAAATCCCTGACATATTTGTTCCTAAACCGTATGAGTACTTCACAGAATAGGAGAAAGATCTGTACAAGATAGATGAAGAGGCTCTCATTTACCTGACGATGGCCATCCGAAATGACATCTACAATCGGGTAGACAGTCGAAATTCTGCTAAGGAAGTCTGGGATGAACTAGCAAGACAATTTGAGGGAAGTGAAGCTTCAATTCAGGCCAAGCAGAATTTGTGCATTAATGCCTATGAGGGATTTCATGCAAGGGAAGGAGAGACACTGCTTGATACCTATAACAGTTACAATATCATTCTGAATGACCTAAGGAGGAAAAATATCTCTAAATCTGCTTCCGAGATAAACTATAAGTTCATCAAGAACTTGAACCCTGAATGGAAGAACTTTGCCATCAACCTTCAGATGTCAAAGAACATGGCTCAAGAAAACGTCACTGATATCTTTTCTACTCTTTCTCAGCATGAAGAAGAGGTGAGAACTATCAATAATGAGTCCAAGAGTCTGAAGGACTCTATGGCTCTCATAGCTGGCAAAAGAAAAGGTTCAAGTTCTGGTCCTGTATTTGCTGCAAGGTCAAAGAAGAAAGTGTCTAAAGCTTTTGTTACGGAGGTTACTGAGTCCGATTCTGCTTCAAGTGATGAAGAACTAGAGATCGATTCTGATGATGATATACAGAAGTTCTCTGAGAACTTGGCCATGATAACTCGTCAATTCAAGAAGAGCTTTGGCAAGAAGAAGTACTATTCAAAGCCAAAGTATGAAGGGTACAAGAAAGAGAAGTCTGAAGTGAGATACAAGCCAAGGTATGGAAGGAGAGAGGAAAGACGAGAAGAGAGGATAGATGAAAGGAAGGAAGATAGAAGAGAAGAAAAGAAAAGAAAAGAGAGAAAAGAAGAAAGAAGAGAGAAAGGATGAACCGGGCGGATGCTATAATTGTGGCAAGTTTGGACACTTCTCCAGAGATTGTAAGTTCAAGAAAGTCAAGAACTCAGAATACTATGCAAGGAAGTCACTCATTGCCAAGAAAGCGGAAGAGGGAAAGGTGCTTATGGCTGAAGAGGAAAATTGGCTGTTCCAAAGTTCTGATGAAGAGGAGCAGGCGCACTTCACCCAAATCTCTTACATGGCAAAACTTAATGGTGATGATGAAGCTTCTGAGGCACATTCCGAAGATGACAAATCTGAGGTAAATGAAAATTCTGAACTTATTGAATCTCTGATGGTCCAAATCCATAATATGAAAGATGAGTTTAAATTGTTGAAAGGTAAACTTAACTCAGAACACCAATCAGTCTTGAGTTTTCGTGATGAAAACGCTTTACTGAAAGTTGTTGTGGAAGAAAAAGAACAAGAAAATGATGTTTTAAAAGCTGAAAAGGAATTTTTAAAAAGAAAAATATCTGGTTTAGAAAAGGACCTTGTAAATCTTAATGCTGAAAAGGGTGAGTTTAAAATCAAATTCGAAGTTTGTTTTCAAGAAAGAAATGATGCTTACACCAAGATTAAGCAATTGGAGGATATTAATATGAAACGAGGTCAGACTGAGCAGACATTAAATCTGTTGACCAATAAACTCCAAGATGAAAGGTTTTATAAACTTAAACCAGGTTTGGGTTTGCCAATTAACGATGTTTTAAAAAAGGCACTGAAGTACTTATATAATTTTGATAAACTTGGCTCCACAGTCAGACCCATTCCAAACATTCGTGCAACTTTTGTTGAAGCAAGTACTTCTAAACCTTTTACAGAGACCAAAGGTAAAGAAGAAATGGGAGAAAACAAGTCTTGTGACACTGATTCTCAAAATTCTTTTAAATCAGTTGGTTTTAAATATAGTGAATTGAACAAAAGCTATGAGACTCGAAAGATCGAATTTACTGAGTCTGAATCACTATTTACCACACCTTCAAAAGAATCAGTCTGCACCAACACAGTTCCACCTGAGACTTGATGCAAATATGATGAGTATGAATCGGATGCCGATCCATCAAATACACTATCAGTCTCAAATCCCATTACTCCTAAACCTTTAATTGTTGAAGAGGTTGAAGAAGAAACTGTCATCACGAATGGATCTTGTTTTAAAAATGACAAAATAGAGTTTATTGAGAACATGACTGAAGAAATGCTTTCTGAAATGATGAATGCTTCAGACTCTGATCCTGTTTCTACTGCAAAAGAGTCAAATTATGTGAGTGATCATACATCTGGTTTGATGAAACAAATTGATATGTTGCAACAGTCTCTTGATGAGATTGAAGATGAAAACTTCGCTCTCAAATTTAAACTTGAAAAATCTTTGAAAGATAATCAAGAGCTTTGCACAGAAATCAATTATTTGAAAATAACTTTGTTTAAAAATGCTTCAAACAATAAACAGGTGTTTAATGATCAAAGCTGGAAGGTAAGAACTAATCCAGAATTTGATAATTCTGCAAAGCCTTCTGTCATTTACTCTGACTGTCCTAAATATCCACCTAGTATTTTTGAAAAGGGTGAGACTTCAAGTATCTCAAGAAAAGACTTACCTTCTAAGATAGAGACTGACAAGGTTCCTGTTTCTGTTTCAGATATGAAAGGAAATGGAGTTGGGAGGAGTAAGAAGAATAAAAATGATAGTTTGAATTTTAGTGAAACTTCTGTTGCAAACAGTTGTACTACAGACAGTGATGTTTTAAAAAGTAATTCTTTTGATGGACATGAATGTCAGATTTGTTCCGATAAATCTAAATTTATGACTTTTGCTCAAAAGAATTTATATTGCAAACATTGCTGGGATAATTCTTTCAAATACTACTCCACTCCTAAGTCCAAGAAAAGTAAAAGAAAAGCTAAACTGAACCTTAATTCTAATTCTTCCACACAACCCAAAGTGTTTCGTGCTAAGGTTACCAATCTAAGATCTAAAAAGCATTTTCAAGAATTAAATGTTAAAATGGTTTGGAAATGGGTTCCAAAACCCCGATATGAATGGAGAGTGAAAGTTAAACCTGCTGATATTCCTGAATTGATTGAAGCTAACAGCGAAGGACCCATTTTGATATGGGTACCTAAGCAAAACTAATTGTTTCTTGTGCAGGCCTGTCGAGTGTGGGTGATAGATTCCGGCTGTTCACGCCACATGACAGGATTCAAGCACCTTCTACATACCTATGTGGAGGAGCCTGCTGGAGCAGTTAGGTTTGCAAATTCAGAAGTAGAAGGACATGTCAAATGATATGGAATGCTTGATAATGGAGTTGTGAAAATACAGAGGGTGTTATATGTTGAAGGTCTTGATCATAATCTATTTAGCACCAGTCACTTCTGTGACATGAAATATCAAGTGTGTTTCATAACATCTCATTGTTATCTAGAGGATCCAGATGGTTTCGAAGTCTTCAGAGCTGAACGCCATGGTAATCTATATTATGTAGATTTTCCGACTCTGTCCGCCACACGTCCAGTATGCCTATTAGCCAAAGCAACTAAAGCACAATCATGGACGTGGCATCACCGCTTGTCTCATCAGAATTTCAGATCAATAGCCAAGCTACAGAGACAAGGTCTGGTCAAAGGTCTACCATAAATGAGGTTTGAGAAAGACTCACTATGTTCTGCATTTGATTTGGGCAAAATGAAGCGAAGCTCATTCAAGTCCAAAACTGAATCATCGACCTCATCTGCACTGGAACTTATTCATATGGACCTTTGTGGGCCAATGCGAACAACGTCTATCAATGGCAAGAAATATGTCTTAGTAATGATAGATGACTATTCAAGGTATACATGGCTCGAGTTTCTTCGCAACAAGTCGGATGCGCCAGAATTGATTATCGCCTTTATTAAGCGCATTTAAGTATGTCTTCAATTGCCAGTCCGAACTCTTCATAGTGACAACGGCACGGAGTTCAAGAATGACACCTTGTAGAGTTATCTTATCTCTGTGGGAATTTCACATAACTTCTCCGCAGCTTACACTCCATAGCAGAATGGCATTGTTGAACGGAAGAACCGCACTCTTGTTGAAGTTGCTCGTACGATGCTTGCATATTCTGATTTACCCATGTTTCTTTGGGTTGAGGCAGTCGCGACAGCTTGCTTCACTCAGAATCGTACCATTGTGGTCAAACGCTTTGATAAAACAGCATATGAGTTGATCAACAATCGTAAACCTAATATCAAATTCCTTCGTGTTTTTGGTTGCAGGTGTTACATTCTACGAGAACGTCAAGGTTTATCAAAATTTGATAAGAAAGCGGATGAAGGATATCTCGTTGGATACTCCCTGACATCCAAAGCTTATCGAATCTACATTATTCGAACCAAGACGATTGTTGAAAGCATGAATGTATCTTTTGATGAGAATTCTACTCAGACTTCTGGACACAATGGTTCAGAACTCGGACTCAAGAACAAAGCTTCTATTCACCTCAGAATAGAACCAGCGTCTAAAGAATCTACTTCTTCTATGACTAACTCTATCACTTCTGAGTTAGATTTGTTGTTTATTGATGCCTTCGATGAAATTTGTGCAGACTTTGACAAAGGCATATCAACATCAATACCAAGCTCGGAGGTCCCTACTCTTTCTGTAGACATATCTGGACCGTCCGAAGAAGTCACTGAAACTGCATCTCCAACAGGTACAATTAAACCGTTAGTTTCTGACTCTACTAATGTTGAATCTGTCTCTGCAGATATTCCTTCTGGAAATGAAGTCACGAGTACTTCAGCTGCCATTCTAGAAGCTTCAGTATCAGAAACACCTGTACCAGATGTCCCGAGTACATCTGTGGATCTACCTGCCGTGCATGATGAATACAATGCATCAAATACGCAACAAACAGTTGAATCCTTACCAAGCACGCATCGTTGGACTAAGGATCATCCCCTGCATAACGTGATAGGTGACGTACAATTTGGTGTCACGACACGGTCAGCGTCAGCTAATTTCTGCATGTTTTCAAGCTTCCTTAGTTCTCTAGAACCAAAGAAAGCATCAGAAGCTCTACGTGATCCCTTCTGGATTTCTGCTATGCAAGACGAGCTTCTGCATTTCGAACGGAACAAGGTTTGGCGCTTGATCCCACTACCTAAAGGTAAAACTGTTATTGGAACTAAGTGGGTATTCAGAAACAAGAAAGACGAGGCAGGAGTAGTTGTGAGAAACAAAGCTCGTTTGGTTGCAAAAGGGTACTGTCAACAGGAGGGTATTGACTATGACGAAACATTCGCCCCTGTTGCAAGGATCAAAGCCATCAGAATCTTCTTAGCATATGCAGTGCACAAAAACTTTACCGTCTATCAAATGGACGTAAAGTCAGCTTTCCTAAATGGCGTTCTGCATGAGGAGATCTACGTGGCACAACCTGAAGGTTTCATTGATCCTCATTACCCTGATCATGTCTACGTGCTAGACAAAGCACTGTATGGTCTTAAACAAGCACCAAGAGCCTGGTATGAAACTCTAACTAAATTTCTCCTAGCTTCTGGTTTCAAGAGAGGTATGGTTGACACCACCTTATTTCTCAAAAGGCAAGGTGAGGACTTGATTCTCATTCAGATTTATGTTGACGACATAATATTTGGGTCGACAAATCAGAAAT
The DNA here is from genome assembly GCA_954870635.1 of Arctium minus. NCBI lineage: Eukaryota > Viridiplantae > Streptophyta > Magnoliopsida > Asterales > Asteraceae > Arctium > Arctium minus. The sequence continues at coordinate 21,734,589 of OX941081.1, read as the reverse complement.
TTTGCAAGAACTTTTCTAAAATCATGGAAACAAAGTTTGAAATGTCAATGATGGGTGAATTGAATTTCTTTCTTGGTTTACAAGTAAAGCAATTACCTGAAGGCATTTTCATTAATCAAGCCAAATACATAAAAGACATGTTAAGAAAGTTCAATATGTCAGATAGTTCAGTCATGAAAACACCAATGGCTACTGGTACACCCTTAGATGCAGATACCTCTGGTAAACCTGCAGATCAAAAGGTGTATCGTAGTATGATTGGTTCTTTACTTTATCTGACTGCAAGTCGCCCACATATAATGTTTGCCACATGTTTTTGTGCAAGTTATCAATCTAATCCTAAAGAGTCGCACCTTAATGCTTGTGAGTCCGTGATCGTTACCAGATAATCAAAACAACAAATAATAGATAATAAACCAACCTGATTCGATAACAAACGATGATTACACGGTTGATTTCTTGAGATTGAGTTCTCTGTTTGTTTTTCTCTCTTTACACCTTTGATGTATGTGTATTGTGTGAATTGTGTTGATCGATTGTAAAAGAGAGATAGATAATATCTGATAAAGATATTATCAAAACTAATATAAACTAATATTATAACTAAAAACATAATATCTAAATAATAAATATCTAGATATTAAAAACAACTTTGACTTTATTACAGAATAGACCCTAGACTATGGTTGAGAGTAACTTTCAGCATTAACTTCAGATTGCGATCTTCGTATTGGATGATCTTGAATCCAATGAGACTGTGTCCTAACAATCTCCCCCTTTGGATCAAGATCATTACGAAAATGATTTGTGAATACGATCTTCTCTTTCAGCACAGAAGATGCAATCTCTTTCTCTAGCTCAGAATGCTTTAGTAAAGTATCTTCAAAGAAAATTTATCTGAAATCAGCATGTCTTCAGAATACTTTGATCTCGCAGTTCTTGGTCTTGTGATGTAATGGACTGAACATTTCTTCAAGCTTTAGATTCTCCCCCTTTTTGATGGAAAGTGCAACGACTTCATCAAAACTTTGAGTAAGAAATGTCAACCACTTGTAGTCTCTGATCCGTCAATTCAATAGTTATTCATCCTGATCTTTGCAAATCTAGACAAAATAGTCATGTAACACCTGAATCAACTAATGAATCAGTTAACATGCCTGTCAGTAACACTAAGTCACTGTGTGTAACAAATACACATTGGAAAGGAGCTGTTTGATGTTGACTCCCCCAGGGCTTCCATTTAATCATCGAAACACCACAAAGGTTATTTCTATAAACGTTATGACAAAGAAACTAATTCCTTGTGTGTTCGTGCTTGTGATAGAAAGAATTAAGCACTTGATGATTGCTTATTAGGCTCAAAATTTGTGTAAACCACTGAGACAACAGTAAGTTAAACACAGACTCAATGTGCATGATTGAAGTGCGAAGGTGGGACAGACTTCCTTCTTTTCAATATCCAGATTTTCCAAATGAAAATCAGATAGCAAATGTGTTGCTTCCCCTTTGAAAATGTGAAACACTTTCTTGTTGAGAAGAAAATGAGTAGATGGTGAGGTTTGATCAAGAGTTAGCATGGGCTAGTTGCCTGTTTCAATAATGATCACCAAAGAATTGTGAATCACTAGAATGGTGGCTACCCGGCTCAGAAAAAGTTGGTGCAAAGTTGTGTTATTCTTTTAACTTTGTTCTCACACGCTCTTTCTTTTAAACATTTTGCTCACTCTAATCAAACTTTCTTTTTCTGTTATATCTCATCACTCAATTCTTTTCGACTTCTTACACTCAATCACTATGGATTAACTTTGTGGGTAGAAATCACTGGTTAAGGTGATTCCATTGAAGTTGTGTTAAGTCCTAGCACAATGATTCTTGTTTTCCTATGATGCACGTGATGCTCAGATTGGTTTAACTATTTTAGTTAAAGCACAATGTTGATTTTGAAAACATTTAAAATCACACTTCCATAATATAAAATCTGTTGAAAAAATCGGGAAGTGGTTTGAACGTTTTAGAACGATGTTTTCAATGATTGAAAGTTATCCTTCTTTCAACCATATATGAGAATAAGATAAAGGATTATACCTTAACGTACGATCTTCCATCTCATGAAGCTAAGCTTAAAGTCATAAAGATATGATCTTTTAAGCTTCTCTCAAACTTCTGCAAAAGTCTTAAGTCAAAGTCAAAGTAAAATTTATTCACTTAAATTGAAAAGACAAAAAGCAGTAAAACTTTTTAAAGTACGAGTTCTGATCAGAAATAATCAGAAGTCATATCCGAACTCCCTTTTGACTTGAAGAGCTCCCCCTAAATTCTTGCATTACAAAAAAAATTTGGCATTATAAGGTACATGCACAAATTTTATGAGCTCCCCCTCGAAATAATATTGACGACTTGTCAATGTCTTCTCATTCTCCCCCTTGGATTATGAACATTAGATAGAAGTGCAGATATCAATCAGAGTTAAGAATGAAGAAATGATGAAAAAGTATACAATTAGAAAACTTTGTTAGGTAACTACTGATTAAATCTTAAGATTTAGCATACCAAGCTTAGAGATAAGAAAGTTGAACCTCTTTTCATCTAAGGGTTTGGTGAACAAATCGGCAAGTTGATAATCAGTTTTTACAAAGAAAAGTTCAATTGTTCCTTTTTCAACATGATCTTTAATAAAATGATATCTGACGTCTATGTGCTTAGTCTTGGTGTGTTGAACAGGATTCGCTGATATTGCGATGGCGCTCTTGGAGTCACAGTATATCGAGATCTTGTTGAAATGGAAACCGTAGTCGCGTAATTGAGTTCTCATCCATAAGACCTGAGAACAGCAGCTAGCAGCAGCTACATATTCTGCTTCGGCCGTGGACGTTGAAACACAAAGTTGCTTCTTCGATGCCCAACTTACGAGTTTGTCACCGAGGAACTGTACGTGTCCTGACGTGCTCTTCCTGTCTAACATACAACCTGCATGATATGCATCTGTGTAGGCTGTTAGTTCAAAACTAGTATCTTTAGGATACCACAGACCAAGATCTGCAGTGCCCTTCAGATATCTAAAAATGCGCTTCACAGCAGACATATGGATTTCTTTAGGATTGGCCTGATATCGTGCACATAAACAAGTTGAAAACATTATATCTGGCCTACTAGAAGTAAGATACATTAAAGAACCTATCATTCCTCGATAAGTCCTAACATCAACAGCCTTTCCCGAAGGATCGCTGCCAATCTTAGTACCTGGTGCCATTGGGGTACCAATCGGTTTTGAATTTTCCATTTTGAACTTCCGAAGAATATCCATAATGTATTTTGATTGATTGATAAAAATACCCGATGAAAATTGTTTTACTTGTAAACCGAGGAAGAAATTCATCTCTCCCATTAAGTTCATCTGAAATCTAGACACCATAAGGTTTGCAAAATTCTTACAGTACTTAGTATTTGTAGAACCAAAGATAATATCATCTGCATAGATTTGAATTAAAATGATATCGTTTTTTTCCTTTTTGATAAACAAAGTGGTATCCACCGTACCTTTTGAAAACCCAGACTTGACTAGAAAAGTGGAAAGGACATCATACCAGGCTCGAGGTGCTTGTTTCAGACCGTAGAGTGCTTTGTCGAGAATGTAAACATGATTCAGCTTCTCTTGATTGACAAAACCTTCTGGATGAGATACGTAGACTTCCTCCTTCAGAATTCCATTGAGGAATGCTGTCTTCACGTCCATTTGAAAGACCGTGAAGTTCTTGTGGGCTGCGTAGGCTAAAAACATTCTGATTGCCTCTAATCGCGCCACAGGAGTATATGTTTCATCATAGTCTATTCCTTCCTCTTGTCTGTATCCTTTGGCTACTAGTCTTGCCTTGTTTCGGATAACGGTACCATCTTCGTCTTTCTTTATCTTGAAAATCCACTTCGTACCTATAATTGTTTTACCTTGAGGTTTCGGTACGAGTCTCCAGACTTTAAGTGCATTGAACTGATTCAGCTCTTCTTGCATTGAGATCACCCATTCTGGATCTGCAAGTGCCTCTGATACGCGAGTTGGCTCGAACTTGCTCAGAAAGGAGTCATGCATGCACATGTTCATTAATGCTGACCTAGTTTGCACCGGTTTTGATGGATCACCAATGACTTGGCTTATCGGGTGCTCTTTGGTCCATTTATGTTCATGAGGCAGTGGATTATATGAATGTATGTCAATTGAATTATCTATAAATCCACTTGTACCTTCTTCGGTTTGTTCTGGAGGAATTGTGGTTTCAGTTGAAGTAATTGGTGGAAGTGTATTATATGATGAAAAATCAATATAAAAAGGAATGGGGGGTTCAGTTGAAGTAGATGGTGCAGAAGTCTCAGTAGGTACAGCTTGTTCCGGCTGTAGATTAGTCTGTATAGAACAACCTACTGTTTCAGCTACTTCTGTCTCTTTATCATTTGTCACTTCTTCAACTATTGGAGTCGGCATTTGAATTGTAATTTATTGTTGAATCGGGGCGTTTGATTAAATAGAGTCATCTGAACTGGTTGGATGAGTAGTCGTTAAGTCTTCCATCCTGTCAACCACAACAGATTTCTTTACATTAGATCCAAGAAATTCATCATAAAACAATTCAAATAATAAATCTAAATCAGATAAATGGTTAGTTGAAGTTGAAGCTTCGTCTGATTTATTCTGTTGAGACGCAGGTTCTGGACTGAGTTTCCCAGAAGCTAGTATTCCTGTTATAACGGGTTCTGAATTGTGTTGTTCGGAAGCCATTTCTTCATCAAAGGTGACGTTGATGCTTTCAATCACCGTCTTTGACTTCTTCAGATAAACTCGGAATGCAGTTGATGTCGAGGAATATCCAATGAAGATCCCTTCATCCGCCTTAGCACTGAACTTATTAAGATTCTCCCTGTCATTTAGAACGAAACACTTACACCCAAATATATGGAAATATTTGATTGTCGGTGTTCGGTTGTTGATTAATGCATAAGGAGTCTTCTTGAATCTTCGATGTACCATGGATCGATTCTGTGTGTAGCATGCGGTCGAAACAGCTTCTGCCCACAAAAATAGAGGTAAGTCTGATTGACTTAGCATAGTACGAGCAGCCTCGACTAGCGTTCGATTTCTTCTTTCAACTACTCCATTTTGTTGAGGCGTTCGAGCAGCAGAGTATTGATGTGAAATCCCGACAGATTCGAGATATTCTTCAACTTTGTTGTTCTTGAACTCTGTGTCGTTGTCTGTTCTTAGAATCTTGACCGGTTTCTGCAGATTCACTTGGGTCGTCTTCAGGAATGTAATGAGAACATCTGGTGTCTCATCCTTTGAACGTAGAAACTTGACCCATGTGTATCGCGAGTAATCGTCCACGATCACGAGTATGTACTTCTTTCCGCCTAAGCTTTGAGTGCGCATTGGACCGTATAGATCCATATGCAATAACTCTAAAGGAGCTTTTGTACTTGGTTCAGGCTTCGGTTTATGAGGTGCCCTCTTCATCTTGCCCTTCTCACAAGCTGCACAAAGATGTTCTCTTTCATATCTCAGCTCTGGAAGTCCTTTGACGAGCTTTCCACTGACCAGGTTGTTGATGTACCGAAAGTTGAGGTGAGAAAGACGTCGATGCCATAACCAACTTTGTTGCATCGAAGCTTTCGATAGTAGACAAACTTGTTTGTCAGTCTGGACATCAGATAAGTTGATTGTGTAGAGGTCTGATTCTCGTGTACCGACCAAGAGTTCTTCGCCTTCTTCATTGCGAACTGAACATCTCTTGGCTTTGAAGTTGACCTCTAAGTCTTTGTCACAGAACTGGCCTATACTGAACAAGTTATGTCGTAAGCCTTCAACATAGCTCACCTTCTTGATCGTGACATTGTCATGTTGTACATCACCATATCCCATGATTGGAGAAAACTGGTCGTTGCCAAATCTTACTGTTCCACAATATTTTTCTTTAAAGTTGGACAGTATCTCCTTTTGCCCTGTCATGTGCTTGGAACATCCGCTGTCCAAGAACCACGTATGACTGGTCTGCATAAGAAAAATAAGAAAATTTAGATTTGTATATGACAACATTGGAATCTACACTTTGATCATCGAAGTGCGGGTCTTGAACTGATTTGTTCAATAGCCTATTTTTGACATTGAAGAACGAGTCCTGATCTGTACATAATCAGAAGTCGCTTTCTCTCTAAGCTTTGTGTGCCTGCAACACAGATTTAGCCTTAGGTACCCACTGGAATTTGGGTCCTGCTGTGTTAGCACAAGATTTTGGTAACCATTTCAAATTGGTTCCTCTTTTCTTTTGAAATGCATGAGAAGAATTAATATGAGATGTATGCACATGGTAATTTCCAAACCAATCTCCAGAATCTTGACAAGTAATAGAAACATGTTTATTATAGATAGAGGACTTTCCAGCAAATAAAGATAACTGAAATAATTGCTTCATTGTATATTGTTTACGAGAAACAACAAGTTTTGGATGCAAAACAGCAATATCAGCAATCACAACATCTTTAGTAAGCGAAGTCTTATTACAATTAACACTACTAAACGATAAAATGGCCTTGTCAAGCTTCCTTTTTGGTTGCCATTGAGAATTGGCTTCAGGCCTTGGCTTGCTCATATCTGAAACATGTAAAACTAGTGAGTTAGACCTTTGAGCAACAACTGAGTGCTTCTTCTCAGAATTACCAGTAGTGGTCGGTTTCTGTGAATGCTGAGATATTTTCTTACCTTTAGCATTGTTAGCTTTCACAAATACTGAGTAATCAACTTTCGTTGATTTTGCACTGTTCACAGACATACTGGTTTTTCTTGAAGTTTTCTTAACAAAAGATGCATGGTTAGGAAGTTTCACATTAAAATCAACTTGTTCAAAACAACCATCTAAACCACCGTCAGAATTAAGAAAATTAACTCTTCGTTTGATGAACCAAACATGTCATCAGAAGTAGAAGCCTTTGAAAGAACAACATTTTTCATAACAGTTGAAAAAACCTTTTGTTGAATCTCAATCATAAGTCTTTCATCTGATAAAGAGTTCTCGAGTTCAGAAATTTTACTTTCTAACACGAGAGAAGGGACATAAATTTTACCTATGACAGGCTTCGCCTCCATCTCTTTTTCAGAATAACTTTGAAAGTAGTCAGTTGAAAGAGATTTCTTTTCATCATTGGGATAGTCATAACTATTATTCAACTTCGCATAATAAAATGGAGCGTGAACTTTAGTTGACTTCATCTGTTTTTCAAATTCATTAGCTTCATCCTCTTCTGATAGTTTAGTATTAAAAACTTTAAGTGAGGAGATTCGGTGAGAAACTAGCATAGAGGTATAGTCATAGAGTGCAGGCACTTCTCTTATACCCTTTTGAAGACGTTGAGGTTTCACATAACCGATTCCCCAATTTTCTTTGTTCTTTTTCGGTTTGTTAAGATGAATGGTTTGCTCACTTTGACCTAATGAGTATAGCTTCTTTTCCAAAGCGTCTAATTTAGCAATTAAGGTCTTGTTTTCTTTAGTACATAAAGAATGCATATCAGTAAGCTTATAAAAATCAATCTCACTTTTTGTCAATTTAGACTTGAGCTCAGTATTCTCTTTTAGAATTATAGTCTGTTCTTTTGCGTTGGTGTCACCGTTTGTATGTAAAACCTCAACTAATACTTTCTTCTCAGCAATTTCATCGCTAAGTTTCTGTATCAATTGGTTTTTGTTAATTATAACACCATTTTCTCGCTTAAGATTAGATTCTAACTCTTCTTGTTTTAAAACCATAGCATGCATTTTATTCATTAAATCTTTATACGATAAAACACATACCTCCTCTTCTTCATTTTCTGAATCAGCTTCAGCATCTGATTCGATTTTGCCCATCAAGCACATATTGACGGCTTCATCCTTTTCTTCATCTTCTTCTTCTTCATCTGAGTGATCCAGCCAGTATTCATCTTCAGCCATCAGTGCCTTGCCTGCCTCCTGTTGCTTTGCAAGAAGCATCTTGTTCTTGTAGTAATCGGAGTTTCTGACTTTTGATCTGCGGCAATCCTTGGCAAAGTGACCTGTTTTGCCACAGTTGTAGCACATCGGTGGTCCTGGCTGACTTGATCCTTCAGCTTTAAATTTCCTCTCTTCAGGATTCCTCTCCACTAACCTTTTTCCTTCAGTCTGATATCTTCTCTCTTCAGGTTTCTTCTCCTCTGTTCTCTTTCCCTCAAATATCTTCCCTTCATACTTATTTCCTTCATATCTGCTTCCTTCAATTCTTTCTTTGTGAGCATAGTTGTTTGGTCCAGAAGAGTACCTCTGACTATTAGACGTTGGATTTCTGTAGAACTTTTTCTGAAATGCATTTGTCAGAAACTGCATTGCTTGCTGCATTTGTTCATTTTCATCCGAGTCAGAGACGGTCTCAGCTTCAGCTTCTTCTGATTCATACACAATCGTCTTGTTCTTTTTCTTCTTTACAACAAGAGCGACTGTGTCTTCAACTGTCTTTCCTTTTCTCTTTTCTGCTAGAATTTCATCCACCTCATCTTCATTTTGTCGGAGGGTTTCATACACCTCGTGAAGTGGAATCTCATTCAGGTCTTTTATCTGCCTCATCTGCCTGGCAAAACTTTTCCATTCTGGTTGTAGAATACTCAGGAATTTGATATTCAGCTCGATTTGAGATTTGTTGACCTTATTCTTGCTTAATTCGTTTAGCAAAGTCACAAACCTATCATATGTTCCCTCTAGAGTTTCTCCAGTTCTGCCTTTGAATTCTTCAAAACTGTGCAGGCAGTTAGAGATTTTCAGTTGGTTCCCAATCTTTGAACCCAGCATCATTTTCTCTAGTTGATCCCACATTTGTTTTCCGGAGGCCTTGTAGCTGTCAATCTTTACATAGATTTCATTCGTAATCCCTTGTAGAATGTATGACTTGGCTAACATGTCGCCTTTTGCTCTTAGCTTATCATCACCTGTTAGATCTCCATAAGAAAGTGCATGTCGTACTTCTTGAGTACCTGCTGCTGGTTCCCTATATTTTGTTTCCATTAGGCCTTCTTCTAAGGATTGTTTGATGAAATCACCCAATTCCTGTCTTTCGATGAAGTTCAGGAACCGATCCTTCCACTGTTCGTATTCTCCTCTAAAGAGAACTGGTGGCTTGGTGTCAGTTCCTATTGCAAGGGCTTCTCTGGATGTCATTCCGGTTGGATTAAGAGAAAACTTGACAGATATGATCGTTAATGCAAATTAAAATCAGATAAAATTTAGAAATAAAAATTTCCAAAAATTTCCAAATTTAACCAAGTCTGGAAATGGAGGAAAATTCAAACTTTGCGTTTGAAGAAGCTGGCGCAAAATGGGTTTTGCGCGAGAAGCGGGTCGCGCGAACTGGGAGGCTTGTGTGAGACGTGTATGGCGTAAAGTGAGAGTTTACCGGTAAGATGTAAAGAAATGAAGCTCGACCGGTAAAAATTAGTGAGACCGATAAAAAGTGAGTGGAATGCAATAATGATTTTCTTGGATCGATATTACAAATGATACTTTGCAAATTAATTTATAAATGTTACTTTGCAAATTAATTTAGAAAGGTGAAAGTGTGAAATGAATATTAGAGCTTAACTCAAGTGGAATGATTTATGGAAGTGGAATGGAGTTATGCATGGAAATGAAACACGTGGAAGTGAAATTGTGAAAGTGTGAGTGGACCGAAATGATTTGTGTGAGAGTGAGTTGTTTACAAATGTGAGAGGAGTGTAGATGACCGGATGAGAGACTAGAAGACCGAGAGAAGTGGAAGACCGGAAGAGATTATGAAATGATTTGTAGGTTTGACCGGATAAATATGTGAAGGTCTTTGAACGGAAACAAACAATTCGACCGGATAATCAAAATGGCTTTGACCGATAGTTGTCTCTAAGACCGGGATTTGTTTTGTGTGATTCGACCGGATTAAAATAGGAGTTTGACCGGGGAAGTGAGGTGGAAAAGTTTTATTCGACCGGTGAAATGTAGTGGAAAAGTGGGGTTCGACCGGAATTGAGGTTTACTTTGACCGGATAAAAAAAAATACTCGACCGGATAAAAAAAATATTCGACCGGTACAAAGTGGGATTTGACCGGAGAGTGTTTGACCGATACCAAAAGTTTGTGAGATTCGACCGATAAAAAATGATCTTCGACCGGTAGAATGTAAAAACTAAGGTTCGACCGGTACGCTTAAGACCGATACGTCGTCTTCTCCGATTAAACGACCTGCAACTCTAAAATTAACCCAACTAGAGATCGATTTACCACACCAAACTTTGACAGAATGTTCTCCTTACCAACAACAACAATACACAACCTTTTGATTTCGAAAATAACCGCAAAATCAAGATTTTGATGATTGATCAGTGTTCTTCAAAAATGAAGAACATAGAGAGTTGAAAATTTTGATTTTGATCTGGATCAGCTCTGATACCAATTGTGAGTCCGTGATCGTTACCAGATAATCAAAACAACAAACAATAGATAATAAACCAACCTGATTCGATAACAAACGATGATTACACGGTTGATTTCTTGAGATTGTGTTCTCTGTTTGTTTTTCTCTCTTTACACCTTTGATGTGTGTGTATTGTGTGAATTGTGTTGATCGATTGTAAAAGAGAGATAGATAATATCTGATAAAGATATTATCAAAACTAATATAAACTAATATTATAACTAAAAACATAATATCTAAATAATAAATATCTAGATATTAAAAACAACTTTGACTTTATTACAGAATAGACCCTAGACTATGGTTGAGAGTAACTTTCAGCATTAACTTCAGATTGCGATCTTCGTATTGGATGATCTTGAATCCAATGAGACTGTGTCCTAACAATGATGTTAAGCGAATTCTTAGATATCTCAAAGGCACTCCTAATTTAGGCCTTTGGTATCCAAAGGATTCTCGTTTTGATCTAACTGCCTTTACAGATGCTGACCATGCAGGATGTAAGCTAGACCGGAAAAGCACCTCTGGATCATGTCAATTTATAGGTGACAAACTTGTAAGTTGGACCTCAAAGAAACAAAATTGTGTTTCAACATCCACTGTTGAGGCAGAATATGTAGCTGCTGCTAGCTGTTGTTCGCAAGTCCTTTGGATGAAAACCCAGTTAAGAGCCTTTGGGTACAACTACAAGCGAGTTCCTATTTATTGTGATTCCAAGAGCGCAATCGCCATCACCGCTAACCCGGTTCAGCATTCTAAGACCAAGCATATAGATGTACGCTATCACTTCATCAAAGATCATGTAGAAAAAGGTGATATCGAAATGCACTTTGTTCAAACTGACTTCCAGTTAGCTGACCTTTTCACCAAGCCGTTGGATGAAAAGAGGTTCCAGTTTCTAATCAGCAAACTTGGTATGTTGAACATGTCTTCTTAGCCTTACTCATGATTCGAGGGGGAGTATTCTGAATCTTAATCTTGTGTTTTATATATTTATTCTTCAACTGTTGCTAACGATAGAGGAATCATTTTCACAAATGATTACCATGATTTCTTTTGTGTGCAGGATAGTTCAAGTGACAATGGCTTCTAATCACATCTAATTAGAACCCGCACTTCAGTGCTTTGTTTTCTATTTGTTTTCTATTTATTTGATTTAAAAAAATAAAAATAAAAATAAAAATAAAAATAAAAATAAAAATAAAAGTAAAAATAAAAATAAAAATAAAAAATTATTATTAAGTTGAGGGGGAGCTTAATTGTCAAAGAGCTTAATTGACAAACACCTTGAGTTTGAAGGGGAGAATAGCATTGTCAAACACACAAATGTTTTGACTTCTCCAAAATTTTATTCTTCATGTTTATTTGTATTCCTTTGTGCTTACATGTACAAAAGGCTGTTGAACATCACGTTCTTTTAGAAAAATACATGGTATTCAGTGTGAAAGCTTAACAGAACTTCCATGGATTCACGATAACCAGTGTTTCCTACCTCGGAAGTATTCCCTGAGTGATTGAGGGGAGAGGGGTCAAAAGATTTGAGTGTTGGTGTGTGAAGAGGTAAAATGGAAAAGATAGATTGGTTAGAAGTGAGATTTAAAAGATTAAAAGAAAGAGGGTGAGAGAACAGAGTAAAAGAATATCAGACTCTGCACCAAACTTCTTTCTGAGTCGGGAAGCCACATTATTTGATTGGTTCACATTCTTTGGTGACCATCATTGAAAAAGGCACCTAGCTCATGCCATCTCTTGCATACTACCCCACCAGCTACTCATTCTTTTCTCAAAAAGAGAATGTTTCACATTTTCTGGGGAAGCAACACATACGTTATTGGTTCTTCATTTGGAAGATACTAATATTGAAAAAGAAGGAAAGTTGCCCCACCTTCGACCTTTTGTCATGCACATTGAGTCTTTGTATAATTTGTTGTTGTCTCAACAAGTTTACATACTTTGAGCCTACATTGAAAAGCAATCATCGGTGCTTAATTCTTTCATACACATGCACGAGCACACAGAAATTTGTTTTCTGTCAGAACGTTCATAGATAACCATGTGTTATTCGATGATTGAATGGAAGTCCTGGGGAGCCAACATCAAAACCAGCTCCTTATATAGTAACTTTGTGTTACTCAGTGACTGTGTGTCACTGACAGGCATTCCAAACTGAGTCATTTGTTGATTCAGGGTTACCACTTTTTACTTATTTGAATCTGCAAAGATTGAAATAATCACTCTCTCTATTTGGGGAGACTGCTCTTATTTCCACACAGGGATCTATACATGAAGACTGCGCTTAATTGATGATTTGGGGGAGAAAAATCCTACCTTATTTTGCTATGTTTTGCTGATGTTGATTCTCACCACTCATCAAAAAGGGGGAGAACACACAAAGGAGGAAGATACAAGAATTTTCAAGAATTTTAGTTAAGACTGCTGAAGAATTCAAAGATATCAAAGTGTCTGAGCTTATTTGATCGTCAAAAGGACACTTCATTTAAAAGAAAGAGGAAGATGAAGATTGTGTAAAGCTACAAGCTTTGAAGCTGTCAACGTCATATTAGATACAGTTTTCAAGAGAAGTGAAGACCCGAAGATAATTGAATTTTTTTTTAATCTTGAATCCAAAGGGGGAGATTGTTGGATCAATAATTGTATTCAAGATTAAAGTTAATAAGGGTTCTAGTTTATAATAGTGTTTAATACCCTAGGGGGTATTTTCGCTAATAGTTAATAATGCCTAGGTCATGTTGACCTAAGTATAAAAGGTATTATTCTTTAGGTTTATTGGGTGAATCGCAGTAGGTGTGAAGATTAAGGAGGCCGCATATTTTCAAATACAAACAAGAGGTATTATGTACACCAAGAACACACACGTATTTATCTGATTAATCAAGAGATCATTGATATATTGTTTGATTTATTCATCTCTTGTTCTTTAATGTGTTGTGTGATTATCAATCAACTATAATCTGGGTTTAACACTACGCTCTCACGGAGACCGCTGACGTTCCACATATCTACTTGCAACAATTCTGGCAATCTCTCACTCCTGTGGAGGCCGACGATGGCTTCCATCTGGAGGGCCGAATTGACACTACAACTGTACTGCTAACGCGAGAACTCTTCCGCCAGTTTCTCCACCTGCCTAATGCCAACTCTTTTCCAGGGAGAAACAGCTTCGATCCGATAGTCTCCGACGCTACCCTTCTGTTCAGAAATTCAGTCCTTGGGTTACCGCACGCCTCTCCGTCTCCCATCCACTTTCAACCGAAAGAACCTGACCACCATCTGGTATACACTGTTCACATATCTCAATTGATGCCTATCCGCTATTACTAAGGGCATCGATCAGATAAGTATCAACATTCTCCGCCTCTTCCATGCTATTTCCTTCCACCGACATGCAGATTACGCGGACATTTTATGGTTCGAGCTAGTCCAAAAGGTCTGAGACAACGCTACCAAACGACGGAACTTCATTCCGTACATGCGATTTCTCCAGATCTGTATCCGAAACTACATGGATCTCCATCCGACCATAGCTCGACGCTCTTCACATCTGGTATGTCCTTATAATCAAACTCATTGTATCCCAAATCGCCCTGAAATAGAAAATCTAGTAGCTCGACGCATTCCTGATGGGTTACTGGCCTATGCGAGTCCAACGGCGCTGAGTGTGGTAGAGTATAGGCGCACACACAACATTCAAGATTCTATGGTCCGTCCAGATTCGGAAGGACCTCCCCAGAGAGCGTGACCTGAGCGACGTGAGGGTCCACGTATGAGAGGTGGTAGAGTCCGGAGGGTTGTGGCTCCCGGACAGGGTGTGCTGAGAGAAAATATTGTGATGGGTTCTGAAGCGGGCAGCACCGTTAGACAAAACCAAGCCAATACTTCTCACAGATCGTCTACCCCATCACCGACAGCCTCTCAGACGGTGGAAGAGGACACAGCTACAGAAAGCGCTCAGATTCAGTCCTTTTCTGCCATCGAAACTAAGGAGAGAACAGATCCATCCGGCACCCAGTCGGAATCAGCCACAGAATCATCGGAATCAAGTGATGAGTCATCTGACTCTGATGGTGACGATGACGAGCCTTCACCTGGAGAGATAAGGAGAGCGGAGAGGGATATAGTTGAAAATGAAAATGTAAGGAGAGAGAATGAAAGAAAGAGTAAACATAATTTTAAGCGTACACGAGTGATGAGGCAACCATCTCCAGTTGACCTCCCCCTAACCTCATCCAGCCAGGTAGCCACATCTGCTACCCAGTCTCATGTGTTGAGACAGGGTATTGAAGAAGACATCGTGGACCTAGTGACGCAATTGCACAACCCCCCTAGCCACTCCGACATCTCTCAACAGATGTTGGTTTCACTTACTCACGGGGATTTAGCACAACCGCTACCGGTCTCTCGCTTGGAGAGTATTGGTATTGAAGCAAGAGGACAGCAGCCCCCGTCCTCGCCTTCTTTGAGTGCACAGCGTCTAGAGCCTTTTGATGATATATTTCCTTTACCTAGGACACGTGTACCTTTTTCGGCTACTGCTGGAGGCCTTAGTGGCCCAGCTGGAACACCCGAAGTAATTCCAACTTCTATTGGTTTACGAGGATTGGGTATAAGTCCTACCACATCTATCATTACGCCAGTTGTACCCGTAGGCGGTGCGACTTCTATAGTCGTCACCACAACTGGAAGTCTGAGTGACCCAGGAGTTAGTCACCCTGAGTTTGTCTCAAGGGAATTTCTGGACGGTGCCCTAAAGGATGTCCATTCTATTATGCGTTCTGAGATGAGGGAAGAGGTAGATGCACTAAAACGACTGATCAAAGGCAAAGCACCAGTGTCTGAGCCTGAACCACTACCTCCTACACCACCACCCTCACATACAGCTTCGGATATGTCTATCGATGACCTCAAATGCATCCTCCTAGCCAAACTCCTAGCCCAATCTCAAATCAATCCCACTCAAGATGTTGATCTTCTTTCTCTACTACGTGCACAAGCATCTACTCCTACCCCACCAACCCCACCCACTATATCTCCTAAATCCTTCCAGCACCAAACAACACTTCTTCAGTCTTTGCAGCACACCGTATCTGTATTGACTGAACGAGTTTCATCCTTGGAAGACACCTACCGAAGCCAGGCAGAGAGGCTCAAGCGCAAAAATGATGACCAAGATGATCCTGATCATCATGAGGGGGAGAAGCGCCAAAGACTATCTGATCCAAAGACAGAACAGACAGTGGGAACAGTACAGGTGCAAACAGAAAGGGGTTCGGGTTCAGGTACTCAAGCAGAAGGGCAGGAACAGGTACATGAGCAGATAATGGATTTGGAATTATATGATATTCCAACGGTTGAAAAGCCTGAGGAACAAGATGGAGGTTCATCGCTAGATCCTGAAAACTGGGCTATCATCGTATTCGAAAGAGCGTTGGTAGTCTTTCAAGCCGAGATAGATGAGCTTTTAAATTCCGAATTTACGGCTCAAGATTATCAGCCAGATGAACAGACTTCTGTCGTGGTACCACTTTTGACTTATACAGCAGTTCACCCTGATCTTCCACAGTCAGATGTTCTTGAACGATCTCCTCCAGCTTCACCAGTTTCGGGAACTAATCGTACTCAGCCAGTTCAGCCGTTAAAATGGGAAAGAGTTAGAATTAATGTTCCATTCCTTGAAGAAAGTCAGAAGAAACTCTTTGCTCATTGGATTCGTAAGTATGATGAAGTCGTTGTACATGGTCTTCAGTCAATGAAAAACAGGGAGAAGCAACGCGAGCTTATGTTCGTGTACAAATATCTCAAAGATGGCTACAACAAGACAAAGCTCATAATTAAATCGTTCGATCAGATTCATGCTTGCTACTTCAAGACCGTAAAGTATTCCTTCTTCGTGGTGACAAGAGAAGATGATAAGCAGTGGAATTTTTCCGAAGCTGATTTTGCACGTCTTGAACTACGAGATCTTCTATTCCTTCTTAAAGACTTGAAGACCAGAACTATCCGACCTGGGGAAGTTACAGATGCACTTGAAGCTGTAAAGAGATACATGAAGTGTGTTATGAAACTTGCCTCTGTAGAAGATTTTCAGATCGGGTTGGAAAGCAATCAAGCGAAGATTAATCTGCTTAAACCTGATTTGAGTATTCCTTCAGATGCCCAGAACGTACCAGCTTTCACTGTTCTAAATTTTCCAGAATTCGGCATGACATATGTGAACGATAAAGGTGACATGCGTTTTATCAGATTCAGTCAGATTGCTCGATTCTGTGATGGTACTTTATTGTTGCTTAGAGACAAGTTGAAGAAATCAGTTGATCAAGATGACAAAGGGATTCATCTCCTGGACCCGAATTACAAGAGTCTTGTTCTCCAAGCACTGGATGTTATCAAAGAACGGCTGGAGTATAGAACGTCAATGCGCCACTTCGAGATCAGTTTTGGATTTCAAAAAACTCATGTTCCTAACTGGCGTGATTATGAACTTCAATTTAAAGGGTGAGATTGTTAGGGTATTTTATATGTTAAATAGAAGTTCAGGGTGCATATTGTAATTATTTAATAGTTTTCATGTAATTGGGCCCAAAGCCCATTAGCCCTATACGCCCCATATATAAGGCGTGTTTTGTTTCATAATTCAGGTTAGACGTATTCATTATTCTAGTCAATAGGTTTACATTTGCTTATCAGAAATTCTCTTTGTAAACCTAAATCTTTATTGAATATCAATCATATGACTAGAGGTTGTGATTCATTCATTGTTCTTCATTGATTACTATTGTTCGTGATTGCACTGTATCTGGGATCTACACAACTCCAATCACATACTAAAAAAACACTAAAAAATCATCTTTATCTTTAATATTATAATAACAATAAATATCTTAATATATTAAACTTTTAATCAATATATAGGTCTATAATTACAAAAACTTAATATTATATTAATATATATTTTTATAGACTTACTTTATTGGCCTCCAAATATAGAGGTCTACTTTATTGACTTCCATTTTTTTGTGTTTTAATGTTGGGTTGGAGATTAAAACACCTCCATTTTTATGTTTTTAGTGTTGCATTGGAGATGGTCTTGTTCAAATTAATTTTAACATAATCATTCTAGAATCTTGAAAATGATGATATGAGATCCTAAAAACATGCAATCATTATTTTATAACATCCCATTAATACCATAAAGTAACTTTCACTTAAAATTACCTATTACCCTTCTTCATTGATTATAACATAGAAGTAACCAAGACTAAAGAATGGATCTTATTAAAAAGTTCACAAAGTTAACACTAAATATATGGTTAACAAAATATCCTCTCTCTATATGAAGAGAACATGTAAGAGTGTTGGTATATAAACATATTTTCGTTGTTAGCAAGCACAATTTCTTACGAGCACAAATTAGTAGTCACTCTCCTACTTCAAGATTAGGGATGGCAGAAAATCAATGTTTTAAAAACCGGTTTTTTGGTTGACCCGGTGTGGTGACCCGGTCACGGTTCAACCGGGTGGTTGACCCAGTTTCAAGAAATTTTATGTATTTTTCATTTTCTTGCATATATATATATATATATATATATATATATATATATATATATATATAGGAAGAGGTTCATTTGAAAAATGGTAAATGTATGAGAAATAGGGAAGTAATCTTAGTCATTCATCTGATCAACATTTGCGGCTTTGACAGCGAAGCACCGGGTAATTTCTTGCATGGTCTATAGAAGATAGAGGGGTAATTTCATAAAATACGTGGGATGCGTTCATATATGAATCTATATGATTCACATATGAACTATACGTTCATATGTGAATCAGTTAATTAGTTCATATGAGAATCAGTTAATTAATTCATATATGAATCACAAAAGTTCATATATGAATCTGTTAATTAGTTCAACTGATTCATATATGAACTTACAGTTAATTAGTTCATATGTGAATCAGTTAATTGGTTCATATATGAATCACAAAGGTTCATATATGAATCAGTTAAAAGAGTTCAGATGTGAATTACACTGATTCATATATGAACATATAGTTCATATGTGAACTATACAGGTTCATATATGAACATAGCCCGTGTATTTTGTAAAAATTACGAAAGTGTCCTTCTATTTTTTGAATAGCCGCAACTTTTGACCAGTCAAAGCCGCAACTTTTGACCAGTCAAAGCCGAAATATTTGACCAGTCAAATCCGATCTTTACCGTATGAATGACTATGATTACTTCTCTATTTCTCATATATTTACTATTTCTCAAATGAACCTAAGGCTATATATATATATATATATATATATATATATATATATATATATATATATATATATATATAAAAGCAAGAATTTGATGTCCACAAGTTAAAACATTAAAAATACACATAACAAAAAGTTTTACATCAATCCAAAAACATTAAAAAAACATATAACAAACAACAAGTTTTACATCAATCCAAAAACATAAAAAACACAAATATAAGAAATTGATTTTTTTAACCGGGTCAACCCGGGTTTTTACCGGTTCAATTAGACCGGTTCTATCAAAAAACCGGTGGTTCAATTCGGGTCGTAATTTCCCAAAAACCCGATCGTAATTGACCCGGTCTCTTCACCGGTTCCCGGTTCAACCGGTTGAACTGGCCGGGTCAACCCGGGTTTTAAAACATTGCAGAAAACCCCGACCCCGACGGGGAAACCCGAAACCCGGCTAAGTTCGGGTCGAGTCGGGTTAGACAATTTTGGGGATTTTATCGGGGTCGGGTTCGGGGCAAGGTATCACAGCCCCGCCCCGTCCCGATATATATATATATATATATATATATATATATATATTAATAAAATTATATATATTATTAATATTTAATATATATATATAAATTATATAAAAATAAAATTATATATATTATTAATATTAAAATTATATATATTTTAGGTTCGGGTTGGGTTCGGGGATTCCCCATCGGGTCGGGGACGGGGACGAGCCATAAAAAATCCCCGACGGGGCCGTCCCGAATAAAAACCTGACGGGGAACAGGGCGGGGACGGGGATGCATTTCAGTTTTGGGGACGGGGACGGCAAACCCGCCGCGGTGCCATTCCTATTCAAGATATTGCATAAAAAAAAAAGAGTTTGTCTGTTGTTTGTTGTATGTACTTGTCTACCAATAATTTAGTATTACCTATTTTTAATATGTATAGGATTAAATCAATCGATGAACAATAATCCTAAGTCACCAAAAATCTAAGACACGTTTATCTATACTATATTATAAAGCACGGATAAAAGACTCTTAAATACAAATTATTAGGCACAAGGTATCATCATTTTATGCAATATTTTAAAAATCTCTTAATTTACAAGTATCAAAGCACAAGATAAATATTACTACTGGAGGCTTCTAACACCCACCAATTTGGTATGTGCAGGACCTTCCTTTTATGCAAACATTTTCATGTATCACTATTACTTAATATATTATATTACTATAAATTTATTTTAATTATATTATTAAATATGTAATTGGTTATTTTTTCTAGATGTCATTAAAATATATAAGATAATCATTGAATTATAACAAAATACTTAATTTTTTTATATAAAAAACATTATATTATTAAGCCTAAATTAAACAAATTTATAAAAAAAAACATTATCACTTTCTCAAAACCATCCAAAATCGTATTGTAAATCGACCAAAAAATAAAATGAAACATTAAAATCGTGATGTATCTCGCTGCATTGCGCGAGTACGCTTCTAATTTAAAATAATGATGGCAACTTGTCATCCCAACCCAACCCGCAAGGGTTGGGTTGGGTTACACCTTGTAACGGGTTGAATTGAGTTATAGCATCTCCAACAGCTATGCTAAAATAGAAAAAATTAGGATTTTAGTATTTTTGTTGCTCCAACAGTTATGCTATCATCTATGCTAAAATAGAGAAAAGATAAGAGATTGTAAAAATCTCTAAATTTAGAGAAATCTCTAAAAAGAAAGTTTTCCCCAAAACTAATTATCTATACTATATTATAAAAACGGTATAAAAACTCTTAATTACAACATTTTAAGCACAAGTTACAACTAATTAAAGTCAATTACTTAATTTACAATTTCTTAATGCTTTGATACAACCTTTCCAAGCACAGTATCTCACATAATCATCTATTTGTGGAATGGATACTCATTTATTAATATAACCATTTGTTTTTTTTTGTGGAGGATTTTATAAAATAGTTTTATATTAGCATAATCTATTTTAAATGTAGATTTTACATTTAAATCTTTATTAATTAAATGTAATATAAAATCTTTTTTCTTCCTTATTTTTTTATATTACATCTCATAATGATTTTTCCATATTTTATTTTATAAAATCATTTTCCATATTTTATTTTATAAAATCTTTTTACATAATGAGATGTAATATAAACTCTTTTTTCTTCCGTATTTTTTTGCTAATATAAAATCTATTTTATTTTATAAAATCTACACATATTTTATATTAGCATAATATAAAATCTACACGTATTTTTTTTGATAATATAAAATTTACACGTATTTTTTTTCACGAGCATTAAAAGAAGAAAAAAGAAGATTGATATGAATTAAAAATAAAAAAATAACGAGATACACTAATAAATTATCGTATTTTTAAAAATAAAAATATTCCGCAATACTTTCCAAATTAACCAAGTGTAAAGAAAATAAAATAGAAACGATGTAGATATAAAAATATTCTTCCATATTTTTAATATATTTACATTTAAATGTAAAATCGAAAATGAAAATGAAAATAAAAGATTTTAAAATATTCTCTACATTCACTATAAATATATATAGTTTCTCTATGTATCATCCGAGTACAAGAATAAGACGAACGATCGGGTGTCAATGGCGGAACCTGCAACTGAACAAAAGGTTTTCCACTATATTTTTGTTTCTTTAAAAAACTACTTTTTTATATTTTATTTTATTTAGTGAGGATTTGTTTATATTTTTCAAAACTCACAATCATATTTTTCGAAGTAGGGGAATAAGATATATATACATATCTTTATTTTTATCGATTAATACTATGAGGTTTTGAAGTCAATAGCCAGATAAATATGTTGTGAGACATGTCGTTTGAGTTTTAAATAATATAATACAAAACTATTACCAATATTATTGCACAAACTCATAACAATAAACGATTAAGAATATATGCAATTTAACCACTTATGAAAATACATTCGTTTTTCACATTGTATTTCATTAACTGTTAACAGAGAAATTACGTTTCATTTTAACTCGGTTCAATATTCCAACAAAAAATTTACCCTCCCGTGCAATGCACAGGCCCAACACTAGTTATCCCTAAAAAGCAAATTTTTCTTCTCTCAACTTTCTATACATTGAATATTTTAATAATATAATTAAATAAATTGAATATTTTAATAATACAATTAATACTAAAGTTGCTAAAATAGCATAGCTGTTGGAGTTGGATGCAATTTTTTAGAGATTTTGATCTTTTTTTACTCTATTTTAGAAAAAACTTTAGTATAGCCGATGGAAATGCCCTTATACTTTGTAAGGGATTGATTTGAGATGAGATTTTTTCAAACCGCCTTGATTGGGTTGAGTTATTTAAATATCTAAAACCGTCTAACCCAACCTCCATACACCCCTAGCAGCCATCTCCATTCTCCAACTCTTAGCACACCAGCCATCTCCGACCTCCCCCACCATACTGGCACTCAATCTCCACCAATGATGTTCTTCATTTGTTCCTCTCTTTTTGGAGATGACCTCCCTCCTCAATCGTTGATCACGTTTGGTTCCATCTCCATCTCTGGCTTCTTTTATGTTACAGTGGAAGCAATATTAGAACAGATAAGGGAGAAATAAAGAAGAAGAAGACAGGAAGAAGAAGAAGATAGAACGCAGAAAGAATAGGGAAAGTATTTTTATTGAATTCTCAATGAACAATTACAAAGAGAAGAAATCTATTTATCGGTACACTTGATGGGCTTTGGGCCTCGTAACATATTCTAACAACTAAAACGGATTGATGGGCTTTTTCCTATAACATTCCTTCCCCCTTGACAAGAATCTTGCCCTCAAGATTATACTTCACAGCTTAGAACACAAATCAAGAACATTGAACATTAGATTTCCTTAACCAACTCCCTTCAACACGCAATGACAAGTTCCCACATCAAACTCCATGGTAAGCTTTTTGAAATCCCAGGTTATAGCTCCCAAATTACTGAGCCATTGAACCCCTAGGACCATGTCATACTTTTTCAATGGAATCAAGAACATGTCGGATTTGAACTTCAAGTCCTTAAACCTCCAAACAAAGTTCTTACAAACAAATTGACATGGAATATGAGCCCCATTTGCTACTGTTACATCTTGACCAGGAATGGAAACCAAATGCAAACCCAACTGTTTTGCCAAACCCAATTTCAAGAAATTGTGAGTACTACCCGGATCAACTAAAATATAAAGAGGCTTATCGTCAAAATAACCGGTCACCCTCATTGTATGAAATTTATGGGTTCCACTTAAAGCATCCATTGATACAGAAAGCTCTATATTAACAATCTCAAAACATTGATCCTTACATTCAGGTTTCTCCTCTTCGTCGTCATCTATGCCTGGAATCTCAACTGAAAACAGTTGCGTTTGTTTCAATCCACACTTATGCCCTTTTTCGTACGGCTGATCACAAAAGTAACATAGACCCTTCATTTGTTTTTCTTTTCTTTCGGCAGCAGTTAAGGTTTTCTTGACAGAATTTATCTTGAAAGCAGGAGAAGGAGTAGGCAGAAGAGCAGGTAAAGGCTTAGACATCGGATCTAAATTTTTGGTCAAAGAAGACTCCATATTATAGCATGTGTGAGAAGCTTCAAGGCACTCTTCTTGAAATCTAGCATATTTAACAGCTTCAGCCAAAGTTGAAGGCTTAAAAGCTCTAACAAAAGGCTTCAATGTTGATTTTAATCCACCCACAAAACTATCAAGAAAATAAGAATCTGGCAGAACATGGTTTTGCTGAAGCATAATCGATCTAACATTTTCAAACTCATCAACATAAGACTCTAAAGAACCTGTCTGTTGTAACTTGTTAAACTTCTCAACCACATTTAACCCAACATCATCTCTAAATCTTGCAGACAAATCAATGATAAACTCAGTCCAATCGACATTTTTCTTGATAGCTATGTAACTAGACATCCAACTTTCTGCCTTATCAACCATATTCAAACAAGCCAAATCAACTTTCTGATCCTCAGAAATTTTACACAGACTAAAATACTTGTTGCACTTCTTTATCCACATCATTGAATTAGAACCATCAAATTTAGGGAAGTCAAGTTTAGGAACATACCCAAGAGCCCTGTTTGGAGGATCGTTTCTTGGATGATCGTTTCTTGGATGATCGTTTCTTGGAGGATCTTGTAATTTGAAATTTTCAGATTCCTTCAGTCGATTACTCATCTCTTCAATAACCTTCATCATCTTTGCTATATTTTCATTTTGGCCTTCAATTCGTTGTTCTAGGGCTCTGATGTTTTCTTCCATAGTGATAGATTTTCTCGTAGCAGGAGCCAGATTGAAAGAATTGAACAGATGATTCAAGAAATTAGGGTTTCGCTCTGATACCAATGTTACAGTGGAAGCAATATTAGAACAGATAAGGGAGAAATAAAGAAGAAGAAGACAGGAAGAAGAAGAAGATAGAACGCAGAAAGAATAGGGAAAGTATTTTTATTGAATTCTCAATGAACAATTACAAAGAGAAGAAATCTATTTATCGGTACACTTGATGGGCTTTGGGCCTCGTAACATATTCTAACAACTAAAACGGATTGATGGGCTTTTTCCTATAACATCTTACAGAGTAGTTACTTTTTTTTTCTCTAGATCAGTGCTTCTTCCTTC
This sequence comes from Arctium minus, assembly GCA_954870635.1. Classification (NCBI taxonomy): domain Eukaryota; kingdom Viridiplantae; phylum Streptophyta; class Magnoliopsida; order Asterales; family Asteraceae; genus Arctium; species Arctium minus. The sequence goes on along the minus strand of OX941081.1, from coordinate 21,710,140 downwards.
GACTTCATTGATTTTGAATCCTACAATGATGGTGAAACCTCATATTGATTAAATCAAGAGCCCTAAAGTGAAATCAACAATATGAAATGATATTGACTATGGAAGGCACTACAACTTATGTGAAATTAACTTTGGCTTCCTCAACGATTGGTTCACTATGAATAGAAAAGTGTCGAATTCTACCTCGATGGTCCTACATTTATGCTTTAATGGTGTCCTTCATGAAAAAGATGTTCCAAACTCTTAATTACCAAGGGCAGATGGATGCTCGTCGAAGATGGTGTAGGGGAGGCCAGAGATGGTTGTCGGGGAAGAAAGGGAGGGTGGGAATTGGAGGGACCCATGACATGATATTGACGCCTTAGAAGATGAAGGGGTGGGAAGAGAGGGAGATGGTTGTCGGGGAAAAAGTGAGGTGAGGGACCCATGACATTATATTAAGGCCTTAGAAGATGAAAGGGTGGGAAGAAAGGGGGACGGTTGTAGAGAAGAATGGGAGGGGCGGGAAGAGAAGGAATCCATTATATCATATTAACACCTCGGAAGATGAAGATTAATGATAAGAAAAAAAATAACTACAAAAATATTGAAATAGTTTTTTAGTTATTATTTTTCTTGTAATTAATCTTCATCTTATGAGTTAATATAAAGTGATGGGTCCCTCCCCTTCCCACCCTCCTTTTCTTCCCCAACACAACTAAAAAATGTTAAAATTAGGGGTGTTCATTCAAACAGTCAAACCGTATAAACTGTCCACACCGCACCGCAAAGCACGGTTCGGAACTTTTGCGGTTTACAGTTTGCATTTTTACCAAACCACGCTATGCGGTACGGTTTACGGTTTTGAGTTATCAAACCACGGTTTAAACCGCACCGTACCGCATATTTTGTATATTGTTAATTTTATATATAACATATATATATATATATATAGAATAATTTAGTATTTATGTAATATTTTTGGACTTCGTGTTTTGGTTCAAAGTCCCATCTTTGAATAAACAATTGGCCAATTGGGAGTCGGAGCTTAAAGATCGAGATGAAAGAAAAAGTTAGACATGTCATAACTCACATATCTAATTAGTTTGAAGTTTACTTTTTTTAATTCTTAAACTAGTTTTAATTATGAAATATGTATTTGGAACCGGATGTATTGAAAGTATTTATTTTTTGGACTACGGTCTCTTTATCATTAAGTTTATAATGTATTTTTTAACTTATAATTTTTGGATGTAGGCATAATAAAGTGCGATAGACACAAACCACATAAACCGCACCGCAAACACCCCTAGTTAAAATAGAGAAGAATGGTAAAATTACCATTTTGCCCTTATAGTTAAGGGAGATTCTAGACTACCATTAGAGGAATAGACCAAATCAATAACGAAATGCTAAGGTAATTCTGTAACAAATGAAGTTGAGAGACCAATTCCATAATAACCCCCCCAAACCATAATTTCCTCTAAATACAATGATCTTTTCTTTTCTTTGTTTCTTCGTATCAAAGATTGAGTTCATATTGCAAATATTCCATGGACTTCATTCATTCACTAGAAGGATGTCCAAATAAAGACTCCATTACAATTCTAATACTAGAAGGATGTCCAAATAAATTGGTTAAAACCACAATTCTAATACTAGAATGATGTTCAAATAAAGACTCCATTACAAGATTCAAATAAATAGTATATATAAACACTTGTTGTATGATCAAACTTACACACAGACTATTATATAAAAAGAGAATACCAACTTCATCATGTTATTGCTAATTATGACCTTTCAGGATCCGATTGGGAAGATCGGGAAGCATTATTTGTCGAAAAAGATATTGAATAATGAGAGGATGAAGGTTTTATAAGATAATTTCTTGTTGAACACTAACATTTAGAGTCTTGTTTGGAAGCACAATGCAGTTGATCACCACTACTTCATCTTCAACATTAACAGCTTCACCTGCATTTTTACAACATTCATTCATTAATCACAAACACTACAATTTCAAAGTCTTAATTATTTGGAAGATGAAAGTTACCAAGAATGGTGACTCCAAGCTTTGCATTATGATCTCCTTCAGCCTGAACGCGTGACCACCGCCCAATGGAACATTTCCACCCAACGATTGAGTGAATAACAACTGCATTTTCCTGAAAATCATACAATAACCGTCTTATATACTTTAATCGCGACCAAAATGCTAAGGTTTCATTGTCTTTTGGCCAAACAAGATCGTTCTACTATACCTTGATTTCAACACCATCGAGAATGATACAGTTGATCAGCCGCACACCAGGTCCTATACGTGCATTGGCAGATACAGAGACATTTGGACCAATCTGTGCAAATTTAGGAACCAACGTAGCAAGATGTTTATCATATCAGTGAGTGAAAAGATAATTATATGAAATGAACATTCTTGTAGTCTCTACAAGGATTTGCTACAAAATACTCTCTTCCCCAAATGCAACTTAAGGCACAAGATTTAACATATTTGAATGAAACCAACAAAATTAAAATGAACCCGTAAAAGAGAGGTGTGATACCTTTGCGGTTGGATGAACTTTTGCTGACGGGTGAATATAGACATCACCGATTATGGTGGCACTCTTTGTACCATCCCCATTGGTCAAAAGATCAGGGGAGGTGTACCGAAACTGGTAAAGATACAAGCCAGAGCATTTCAAGGACATTCTGCATAAATGTGAACACGGGTTGATTGCCTCATTATGGACCGACTGGTTTGGTTTTGCGGCTAAAGAATTTTGGATGAACACTTGTGACAGTTGCTTACCCAGGTGTTTTTATTTGTTCCCAAAAATCCATGGTTTCATATGTGAACAACTGCTTCTTTCCTGCAAGCGGTGATAATATATCTTGATCCAGTCTTACAAAATCTGCAGGAAGACTCCTGTCAGATGTACTTGTATCAGGATGGAATATTGAAAGAAATAAACTATTGATATCAATTGTTAGAATCCTATGTTTTTTTTATTTATATAACAAGCTCGTGACTTCTGTCCCTATCAATTACTCAATTGTGTCGTTGATCCAAAATTGGGGAAGCATAAGTTACACAAAAAAGAAAAAGTATGCACACTTCGTAAAAGCCTGGTCAACAATCTTATGATCCTGAGTCGCAACATTAGTACCTTGTTGCTGACTGTAGGGCTTCAAAGCTGGATTGACGTCTTAGATTAGCTGTAAGGATATCAAAAATAAGATTTCAGGTTGCATGCTGCTACAATGGTGAAACTGTCACCTAAAATCTAGAAATAGTTACTCCAGGATATATTAAACAAGTTACATAGACACTGACTTTGATAAGATTATCTAAAGAAATGATAATATCTGTTTAAAGGAAGTGCATTAAATGATGCAATATGGTAGATTGTAAAAAAAACATATAAATTGACATATTAATCATTGTGTTTGAGTACCTGTATGTAACATCTTGTGTACATTTAATAGCAGGGGTATTGTATGCCAATTTATATAACTTCTATACAAGCCAAATTGTCAATTGTTGTATAGCTACTGCTTCTCAGCAAGCAACGAAGGAAATCAACTTTTTACACTTACTGTCATCTTAGAGGAGAAAGTAACCTATAGATTATACCTCAGTTCACCACACATATCAGTGCTAGCATATTTTATAAATAAATGGGGATCGTGTAAAAACAGCGATAAATCAGGATCTAGGTGAGGCCATACGGCAATAACACAATTACACAAATACCATCTATGTACCACTAAATGCTTATTACTAACCTCTGTCTTTTCGTTGTGTGGAAACACCTTGAATGGCAGTAAAGATCTCTGGAGTAAATACATAAACACCACAATTTATTCGGTCACTTACCTGTAGATCAGATACAACATTAGAACCAAAGAGCAATAACATTTGATGCAAATAATAACTTTATCCGTTTAACATGCAAAGTGGTTGACTTTACTCAAGTACATACAAAAGTTTCAGGTTTCTCTGTATAATGCAGCAATTCATTAGTGCTAGGATCAGCTATCAGCTCCCCAAATTGGTCTGCTGATTCAGGGGAAACCTACACAACAAAGCAGAATACAACGCCAAGTAAGAAAAGAAGATGCCCTTAACAAATGGTTTCCCCTTTCCAAGAAAATGTTGTAACCACACCAACCTTAATTACGAGGATTGTTCCCATCCCACCATATCTTTTATGAGCCTCTATAAAAGTATGAAGTGTATATTAGCACAAGTCATTTTACATTCAATTTTCCTATCAACATTTACATGTAGGATAGATAACTGAAGGTCAGGTTCAGAAAATGGAGATTGAGAAAAGATGTACCAAGCATCGCAGGTAATGGGAAACTGCAGCAAACATCACAGTTCAGCAAGAAGATGTGCGACTGTCAGGATAAAACACAGAATCACTCCATAGGAGTTTGGAAAGATGGTCTTTTTCATTTATTTTTTCTCCTAATGAACACAAACACACAATCAAGTTTGGGAATGAGAAGGTGAAAGTTAAAACCGGATTATCTTCCATGATGAGATCTCTGAAATTGTATAGTCCACCTGCAGACCCATGTGGCTTGTCCTCCTTCAAGTATCTATTTGAAGATGATCCAAAAACAAAACAGAAAAACAAGAAGGAAAATTGGCTTCTACTTCAACACCATCAAAAGAAAGGCTAATTATCAAGAAGAAAAGGTTCAGAAGTTACCTGACAGGGACTTTCAGCTCATTGGAGATGGAGGATACATACAACGCAAACTCCCGCTCCTCATAGAAACCAACTAAATAGATCTGTGCTAAGTTTGGTATCTATGACAAAAAGAATTAAGTAGAAAATTTTCCATCAACAAACTTTGTTATAATGAATTTTATGATCTAAATTTACACTTTTCAAGATAAAATTGCGGCCAAAACTAACAACAATCAATTGAGTCAAGCATCTGGTGAGTATCACTTAAAACATACCCTTTTACAGGCAGAAATTGGATGGTGAACCATTGGCTGTCCTGCCAGGGGGAAAAGTGGCTTTGGAATATTCAGTGACAATGGCCTGAATCGAGTACCTAAAAAACAGCCACATGTCCAACATGAATTACAATAAACAAAAAGGAGAAGATTCAAAAGAATCATTAATATCAAATTCACATAGAAATCTGAAATATACATCTGGTGACAAACTTGAGCACATAATCTTATTCCAAGTCAAAACCAGTAGGATCTTCTTTCAAACAAAAACAGTAACAGAATAAACCAACAACAGATTCGGATCGTGAAACAATTTCAATTAACTGCTACAGTAGTGAATGAGATCCACAGAATCCTACACGAGCTAAGATCTTAGCGATCATGAAAAATCGTAACGAAATTGACATGATGATAGCAATTGAAGTAAATCAAAAACGATACCTTTGGTAGGACCACCAACCATAATCACAGCAACAGCTTTCTCATCCATGCTCGTCATCCCCATCCTCTTTATCTATTCTAGATCTCTCTCTCTCTCTCTAGAACCACAACAAGTGTTTTGAATCAAATTACGGAGCGATTAGCAATTCCGAAACTTGAATTGGCGCCCAATTTCCGCAATCGAGATGAGATTTTAGCGTATGGGGTATGAATTTGGGGACGATTGTGGTAGTAGAAAGTGAGAGCAAAGGATTGAGAGGGAATTGGAGTAGAGAAGAAACCACTTGATCTGGGACAACAATGACAAGCCAGCACATGGTCTATCACCATATTTAGGGACCCAACAAGCCGACACTTTTGGGATCCTTAAATTTAGCATTTTTACATTAAATTGAAATAAGTTTTCGTTAATATTTGTTTTATAGAAACTATTTTTTAAAATAAAAAATCGAAATGAAATTAATTTTGCTTTTATTATATTTTATTTAACAATATTAAGTTAATCACTTTATTACAACTTTTACGTCGTTTGTTTTTTAAAGTATGAATAAAAGTAAAGTTGGTTTAATTATGATATAATTTATTATTTTGTTTATTTTCTTTGTTATTGTGATGAATAGTGTTTTTATTCAATATTATTTTGAAGAATATACATATTTAAATATTTATAGTTTGGAAGATGTATAAATAATTTAATGTGTATGTAAACCGAACAAAGGTCAAGGGGGTCCGGTTGAACAATTTATGTTAGTATTATTATGAAAAAATATTTTAAATATATATTTTCATAGGTTAGGAATTTAAGGGTTGAAAAACATTAAATTACTAATCAGATTTCTGTAATAATAAATAAATTGATAGCAACCATCAATCCACTATATTATTAATACTTTGGCTCAAAACAAGTTTCTTATTTAATAATCAAATTATGTGATGACGTATATAGTACTTAGGCATTATTTAGAAGAAAAAAAAGTTAGCACATAATTTGATGGACATAAGTTGGCTTATTCCTAGTAACGTTTTACCAATTTGAGAAGCTTTTCATTTTTTTTCTTCCAAATATACCCTTGCTATTTTATTTAAATGACAAAGCTACTCATTCTCTTTTTAAAACAAATATGATATGAAATGCAAATAATATCTTTTAAACCTAATTAATTGAAATGTGTTAGTAGGTTATTATTGTTTTGTATTGCTAGTTATTTTAAATATGATGTTAAAAGACCTTATTATTTTCATTGCTATGGATTTTAATAGATTTCATGTGTTGGTGGTTTATTTTAATTATATGATGTTAAAAATATGTTAGTGGTTTGTTTTAATTATATAATGTTAAAAATACGTTAGTATTTTATTTTAATTATATAATGTTAGAATGGAGTAATGTTAAACATTATTTGTTTAATTATATAATTTATATTTGAATAATTTTTAAACATGTCATTTTTAGTCATTTTACATTTATCAGCTAGCTTATCAGGTAGTTTTTGTCAAATGTGACTTTTTCATCGGCTAGCTTATCAGCTAGTTTGTCTAACATAGCCTTAATAGACTAAACACGTAATTTTACGTTTTCCGTCCTTGTGGTTTGTTAAAAATTGCAGATTTTGTCCCTATGGTTTCGAAATTTTGGTTTTCATTCCTATGGTTTACAATTCATTTCTATTTTCGTCACTGAGATCAAAATACTACTTTTAAATATGTGAAACTAAAATAGAAATGAATTATAAACTATAGGGATGAAAAACGCAATAAAATTCCAATCATAAGAACGAAAAACGTAATGAATTACAAACCATAGAAATGGAAATCGTAATTTCATAACCATAAGGACAAAAATAAAAAATTTCGGCAAACCATAAAGACTAACCACGTAAGTTACTCTATTTAATATAAGATTCATGTGAGCAATTGAAGAGAAGATGCAAAAGGTTCGGAATCCAGCAAATATTATAAGATGACTTTACTTAGGTGTCGTTTGTTTTTTAAGAGGTCTAAAGTCTGAAGTCTTATTTTAGTTATGATTAATAAGAGGTGGTGTGTAAAAAGGTTTGAATGATTCAGACTTAAGAGTCATTAAGTGGTTTTTTTTTAAAAACAAACAACCCCTTAAAAATCAAGAAAACGCATTTGACATAACACCACACCCACTCAAATTAACACCATAAATTAACCAATCTTTTCTTGCTTCAAATTTAAACAAATATTCAAAAAGTTTTTACCTATTACAACTATAACTTATCTAGGAAACACAAATTTACGATCGTCTTCATGTCTCATGATCCATTTCAACGTTGGTATTCTTAAAGCTTGGAGGTTGGAGGCTTATACCAGCCCCAAGGATCGTTAGAGATGTAACGAGTCACCTGCTTTATGTTCACGTAGTTCTCCAGGCCCCTGGAAACAGATAACAAGATATCAACCCAACCAAACCAAACCAAACCAGTATATCTCATTCAGAGGTGGGATAGGGGTTAGATATTGGGATGTATGCAGATCTGATATCTATCCAAAAGACATTTATCTAAAAGAGTAGAGGTAGAGCAATTGCTTCCTCTAGACAAAAGATAAAAAGTCGTAAAATGCAAAAATGTATAATAATTATTACCATTCTCCTAGTTCACGACCAAAACCACTTCGTTTTCTGCCACCCCATGGAGCTTGGGAGAAGCATGGCTGCGAGCAGTTCACCCACACGATACCTGACTCAAAAGCCTACAAAACAAAACAGCAGCATATACATTCACTAAACCAAAACAAACCAAACAAGCACAGTAAATCTCACTCGGAGATGGGTCTCAAAGGTGGGATGTACACAGACTTAAACTCTACCCCAAAGAGTAGAGCGACATTTTCATGCTATGATTCCTCCCCCATCCTTTTGATAGAAAAAAAGTTTTAATGAAGGTTTTTTTATAACTTTCTATTACCTTTGTTATACGATCACAGCGGTCCAAATCGTTGGATATTACAGCAGAACCCAAGCCATACCTGTTACAATAACATAGGCACCAAAATTTTGAAAACTAGCACAAAAACACATGTACAAGAAGAGCTCAAGTAAAACAAAGACTGTTCAGATGGGTTTTCAGAGAAAGAAGTTAAAACTTACTGGGTGTCATTTGCTAATTCGATCGCTTCTTCTTCTGTTGCAAATGTTTTTACGCAAAGAACAGGTCCAAAAACTTCCTCTCTCCAAATTTGCATGGATGTGGTAACATCACTAATGATAGTTGGCTCGATATAGAATCCCTTTTTCAAATGCTGACATATATAGTAAAATGTCAGTTCCCAACTTAAACTGAGAAAGAAAGCGGTCTGCATTAAGATAAGAGACTCGTACCTGGGGACGTTTCCCTCCAAACGAAATGGTTGCACCTTCACTTTTGGCCGTTTCAACAAACTTCAAGATTTTCGCATACTGAAACATAAAATAATTTAGAGATGATTCATCGCAGCTACAAATGGCATAAGCTCAAGTATAACTAAAGAGACTATGTATCAAATATGGAGAAACGAAAATTTGATCATATTTTGCTTCTTTTCTATTGTTTTCATTTGAAAATAACTCCATAGTAACATTGGGGAATTGATAACATATCTCTTCTTTTTGTATCCTTTTCATTTAGAAACAACTTGTTATTGATCTAATTTCCCACGGTAACAGAAACTTTTATGACATCCGTAAATGATTTTCTCCAAGATAAATTTGAACACATATGTCACATTTGGTACTCTATCAAGAGATGGGAATTTTCTTTCTGACATCAGAATTTAAAAGAGACGGTAAATAATTCATTTCTTACTTGTCCACCACTAACCACAGGTCCAAGCCTGCAACCTTCCTCCAACGGATCCGAAATCTTGATGTTTTTAGCCCACTTCACAAGCTTGTCTAAAAACTCCGCAGCAATTTTTTCCTGAACATCAACATAATCATAATCCACTAAATATTAATCCAAAACAGAATGAATATAATTTAACCTTTTTGGCATGGGCAATCATGCATAGTCGGGATATGCAGTTGTTGAACAGAAAGCCAACCACAATGAGTTTCCGAGGGTTACACAACAAGTGTACTGTCTAATGAAATTTCGACATTTATGGAGTTCTAAACAGAATTATTGGCGGTTCATGAAGATGACGTTTCCTCACATTCTTAATAAATTATATTATATGATGCTATATATTTGAAGGGTCTTCCTGTATGATGATTAAAAACTTAGTAGGGTTCAATCTTGTAGGGCAGTAGGCATAACAAAGAGATCGTCCTTGTTAAATGACGCTATGCAGAATGCTTGAGCAATCCAATGATCATATCCTGTATCACAACTTACATGCACAATAAGGCGAGATGTTGCACTGCAAATTTGCCCATTTGTCCAGAAGCAACCAAAGAGCGCCCATTCAACAGCTGTTCCAAAAGAAGGCAAAAACTCGCTATAAGAAATTCAATTACAGCACACAAGATAATCCCATAACTGTTCTGCACTAACTGGTTAAAATTAAGGATAGAGGTACAAAGTGCAATAGATAAACAGGACTGTCCATTAACTAACGGTTTAAAACAGCCCCTCCATCCTAAAATAAGTATCCACATTTCTATTTTAGTTTGTCCCAAAATAATCGTCCACTTTACAATTCTAACCTAAATAATGAAAGGGATAAATTCATTAACATCATTAAGGGTACAATTGTCATGTAGTTGATTAAAAAGTGTCATAATTAGAATTTTAAAACTATGTGCCTTTTTCATTGTGGACATATTTTGGGACGGAGAGAGTATATAGTTTCATCGCTTAGCCAAGACAGACGGACGTAAAACTTATGCTGCAGAAAACAAACCTTTATCAATGTCAACATCATCAAACACAACTATTGGACTCTTTCCACCAAGCTCAAGCGTAACGGGCTGCCAAAGAAATATAACATAAAGATGATATAAGAGAAAGACATCCAGGGTTAATTCAACAGTCACATGATAAATTTTCAAAGAGGTACCTTGACATTTTGAGCTGCAGCAGTCATAATCTTGCTCCCTGTGGCATTGCTTCCCGTAAAGGCAATCTGTTAAGGACCATGACATTGTTGAACTGTCATTTTGGATTACTAACGGAATGATATATGTTAAATCAAAAGATGAAGAGTAAAGTACGAAAGCAGTGACAAATATACCTTATCGACATCGGGATGAGAAGCCAAAGGACCACCTGCTTCTTGACCTAATCCAGTCAGAATATTGAGAATACCAGGGGGTAGACCCACCTCCTTGCATACTTCACCTAATTCCAGGCAGGTGCTGGAATTGAATAGTAAATGATAAATATAAGGGTAGCAAAAACCACGAATGCAAAGAGTGGCATCAATAAGGACTTACACTGATGCCAGTTCTGATGGCTTGAGTATTGCTGCACACCCAGCAGCCAGGGCAGGCGCAACTTTCCACGTAGCCATCAGCATTGGGTAATTCCTATAGAAGAATAGGCTTAATTGATCAAAATATTTATTCGCAAGATGGAATGGCTTAAGATTGCATGTAATATATAAAGGGAATCAGTTCAACAATTTATCATCGCTGACACCACAAGATTTATTTGAGTTCTGATGGCAAACAGGTCCTTGCTAATCTTAAGAATTTATACAACTAAATTCTCAATGATTCAAGTTAAAATCCAAATCATCTTATTTTGTTAAAACACAGATCACCAGAGATAAGACGGTTATTGCGTTTTACCAATGGTACTCGGATTATAGGTAGAAGCCATCCTCCCTGGAGGACTGGAGGTCAAGGGTTCAAGTCACACCAAAGGTGAGTAGTGTGTGTGATTTTTGCCATGCGTAAAAAATATTACATACTTATAAAATACTTAGCTGTGTAGAGAGAGAGAAAGTACCATGGAGTAATCAGCCCAACAACACCAATAGGTTCCCTAATGACATGACATTTAAATGTATCCATTGGAAGAGCAATAGATGCATTTTGCTTTGCATCCAATGCTTCAGCAAGATCAGCATTATATTCGAAACATCCAGCAACATCATCCTGAATGACAATGATATTAGTGGTTTGTAGGTTTAGTTAAACAAATAACAATATGATTAAATGCAACGGACATACTATATCCCATTCTGCTTCATCAAGTGGTTTTCCACAATCAATGGCTTCAAGTTTCGCCAATTCAGATTTTTTCTCAATTATCTGCACATGAATAAAAGATTGTAACCATTAATGAAAATTCAACCAAGGAGAAGTCTTTCTATTATTGTTTTTCAGTAATGATAAGCCCATGATATGAAAAATACAAGTACAAGAAAAACTTTTTTGAGATTTGAGAAACTCTGCAACAAATTACAATCTTTACAAGTAACTCATCAAAATTGATCACAACTTCTGAAAAACTCAGGCTTCATATTAGAATAAATTATAAACCAATAGTTAGAATTACACAGTTGATTTCTATACCCACCCTTTTTACACAAAGCTTGAAGCAGGTATTCATAAGAATATTGAACACGCACCTTTGCAGCAATGGCACGCAGATACTTCGCTCGATGTGCTCCAGAAGCTGTTGCCCACTCTTTCCCTCCATTTCGTTTAAGAGCTCTACGAGCTGCTTCCACAGCAGCATTAACATCCTCAGAGGTGGCCGCTGGGATATCCCCTGCAACCATATTTTTCAGCACACGCAAGTAACATAAGCAAATCAAGACACGAATAACCTCAAAACTTCAAGAATCAAAAACATCTGATAGTAGATTGCACAATTCACACACGAGATCAACAAGTATACAACTTCTTATTGCTTAAAAAGCGGAAACCACGGTGATGATCCAAGTAATGCAACCTTCATATGATCTGAAGAAATCATAACAGCCTACAAACACTTTTCTAGATGACAAACGTGAACAGCTGAAAATTAAAAGAGCAATTCTACGAAAATCTCAAACTTCCGATTTTTTTTCTTTTTGTGAAACATGTATTTGGATCCATGTGCAAGTTTTATGATGGTTGGCAAAACTGGTTCTGATGTTGATTAAATTAATATATTAGAAATATGTTGCAAGAAACATGATTTTTGAACTATCAATTAATAATTACTACTTTATTATTTGACTCTGAATCAGATTCTTCAAGTCCAAATTATCACCTTAAAAACTGACATTCAAACACCTGCTAAAGAGAGAGATTGTACTTTGTGCACCAACATTCAAACAAGATCCTTGATTCGAGACCTAACAAAAGTGATCTCCTCCGGACCAATAGTACAGGCATCTTTGACGAATAAACAAAATTAATAAGTGCAATTATTTTTCAATGGCGTATCTAAATCTCGCCAAAAAAGCAAAATTAGGGGTAGAACACAGAACCTATGATAGAACAGCTACCTCTTCAATTCAAATAACATAAAAGAGTGCCTAAAGTTCGTGAAAATCATACCGACTATCTGCTCAGTGGCGGGATTGACGACAGGGATCCGATTCTTCCTAACTGGCTCTCTCCATTCTCCATCGATGAATAATTGACGCGACGGTATTGAGTTCGCCATCTCTGACTACTAGTAGACTGATTTCAAAAATTGCCTGTATGCAGCGAGTAACTCCGATCACCAAAATAGGGTTATTAGAAGTTGTTATCAACTTCACAGCAGTAATCGTCGGTGAGTGAAAGGTAGGTGGCCACCGGTTCGCAGCGGTCGATGCAACACCGACGGCGACGGAAGACGGTCTAGATCAGGTAGTTTGGGTTGGGATGCAAGCATTTGTAATAGGAGTTATATTTATAGGATATAAAACGTGTACATATCCTTGGTGAATCTTATCTCGAATATTATATTGATTTGCTTCAAAGCCTCATGATTCCGTTTTTAATAGGATCATAGAGTCAAAAAATTGTTATCATCAAATTTATGTGTGTTTGTGTTAAAAACCAATTATGAGTTTTTTAAATATTACAAATCATAACCCAATTTGAGATTATTTGATGTATGTTTTCATCAATATCTCAAACATAACTATAAAAAATAACTATGATTATCTCAAACAATATTTAATTTCTAAGTTGAATTCAGACATTATTATCCTTTGATTTTATTTTATTTTATCTTTAGAAATAAAAATAATGATTTTTTTTTGTTCTTAAAATGATAATCTATATCTATACTATATTATAAAAACGACATAAAAAACTCTTAATTACAACATTTTAAGCACAAGTTACGACTAATTAAAGCCAATTACTTAATTTACAATTTCTTAATGCTTTGGTACAACCCTTCCAAGCACAGTATCTCACATAATCATCTATTTGTGGAATGAATACTCATTTATTAATATAACTATTTGTTTTTTGGTGGAGGATTTTATAAATAATCTATTTTAAATATAGATTTTACATTTAAATCTATATTAATAAGATGTAATATAAAATCTTTTTTCTTCCGTATTTTTTTATATTATATCTCATAATGATTTTTTCATATTTTATTTTATAAAATATTTTTCCATATTTTATTTTATAAAATATTTTTACATAATAAGATGTAATATAATATAAACTCTTTTTTCTTCCGTATTTTTTTTGCTAATATAAAATCTATTTTATTTTATAAAATCTACACGTATTTTACATTAGCATAATATAAAATCTATACGTATTTTTTTGATAATATAAAATCTACACGTATTTTTTTTCACGAGCATTAAAAGAAGAAAAAAAAGAAGGTTGATATGAATTAAAAATAAAAAATAACGAGATACACTAATAAATTATCGTATTCTTTAAAATAAAAATATTCCGCAATATTTTCCAAATTAACCAAGTGTAAAGAAAATAAAATAGAAACGATATAGATGTGAAAATATTCTTCCATATTTTTAATATATTTACATTTAAATCGAAAATCGAAAATGAAAATAAAAAATTTTAAAATATTCTCTACATTCACTATAAATATATATAGCTTCTCTATGTATCATCCGAGTACAAGAAGAAGACGAACGGTCGGGTGTCAATGGCGGAACCCACAACTGAACAAAAGGTATTCCACTATATTTGTGTTTCTTTGAAAAACTACTTTTTTATATTTTATTTTATTTTATTTTATTTACTGAGGATTTGTTTATATTTTTCAAAACCCACAATCATTTTTTTCGAAGTAGGGGAATAAGATATATATATACATAACTTTATTTTTATCGATTAATACTATGAGATTTTGAAGTCAATAGTCAGATAAATATGTTGTGAGACATGTTGTTTGAGTTTTAAATAATATAATATAAAACTATTACCAATATTATTGCACAAACTCATAACAACAAACGATTAAGAATATATGCAAGTTAACCACTTTTGAAAATACATTCATTTTTCACATTGTATTTCATTAACTGTTAACAGAGAAATTACGTTTCATTTTAATTCGGTTCAATATTCCAACAAAAAATTTATCCTCTCGTGCAATGCACGGACCCAACACTAGTAATATAATAACAATGAAAAAGATTACAACAAGAATCACAATATGTTTATTATAATCATAGCATTAATGTCATTATAATATTATGAGTAAATCACATTTTTTGTCACTGTAATTGTCACCTACTATCAACTCTCATCCTTATTTTGAATTGATCATAGTTTTGATCATTTTGGTTATCATTTTGTTTTATTTCTTATCCATCTGACTAACTATCGTTAAAAGGAAATTCGTTATTTGAAGGACATTTTGGTCTTTTTTATATTTTTCTTTAATTATACATTATTTTTTTTAAAGAAGTATATATTATATTAAATATTACATATTATATATAAGGCGAAGGATCGTGTGAGAAATTGAGTTAACTATGAGAAGCATGAGAAGTGGATTTGAACCATTGATCTCTTTTAATCTCAAGTCTTCTCATTAATTGCGACTTAAAAGAGAATTGATCTGGTGCATCTCGGCGCATCTTATCTCGGTGCATCTCATCCTAATGTGCGTCAATTTCTCATACAACGGTCGATAACCACTTTTCACGCTTCTCACCATTAACGCAACTTCTCACAGGAACCCAACCCTTATATATAGCATATATATAGTAAATTACATCATAGGTCTTTGTGGTATGCTCAGAATTTGGATATGATCCATTGTTGGCCACAAAAGTAAAGGCAGAAGTGAAGCAAGTATTGTAGAAGGGGGGGTTGAATACAATACACAAAAAAAATTCACTTAATTTTAATTCTTTATTGATATACCTATCAAGAATTACACATAGAAAAAATTTTAAGATTGTTGCGGAAAGAACAGATAAACTATTCTAACAATCTTTCACAAAGAAACTAGAACACAACTTAAAAACACAGAGATTAAAGCTATGAAGATGAGAGAGCAAAGTTGCCAACTTTCTTGAGTGCACTGAGTTCTCTTCAAAAAGCATAGTTTGCATGGAGAAGATCTTCACCTTTATATACCACCTTGTGCATTAAATGCAAAGGACACTTGTCAACTTGGTATTGGATGGCAGAGATTTTCTTGCATAAAAAATAAGATATTTGATGTGACTTATCAAGAAGCAAAGAAGACATTTGTACCTTGATAAGACAATATCTTAATAAAATATATCTGGCACAAATCCTTTTTGTGATCTTTTGGAGAAGGTCTCCATCATTTCAAAAATTGGGTGAATATCTTCTGTGCAATAGAATGTTCCATCCTTTTTGTCATAAGGATGTTGGAGAGGAGGGGACTAGCCAAATGATGAGAATTTGGCTAGTAAGAGTCCTACCAAAAAAGAGCTTCATTTGGCAAGAGGACTGCCTGCCGACCAAACAGAGGTGGATCGACAGGTAGAGTATCTGCCGATTGAGGAGAAGAACTTCGGCAGTTGGTTAGCTTAGTGACATTGGAAGTTTGTCTTGATCCGCATTAGAGGGCTTACTTCTTACTGATTTCGGTTGGTCTTCGACTTCACCGACCTTTTGAGGCACAACTAAGCTATTACAAAGAACCTTGGAATAAACTAAGTATAAAGATGACCAGTCATATTACAAGTATGAATTAACAAGCCGAAGGGGAGGTCATCTTCAAATCCTTGATGACCCAACATCCATCTTTTAAAATAAGTACATTACACCGAGCATCCGTGTAGTTTACATTTCGTTGTATTATGGGTCTCTGTCCCTAAAGGAGTTAACTCCAATCCATTAAATTAGGGTTTTCGATCAATTTATGTATATATTGAAGACTAATTATAAAACACCACTAATTTGATGCCATATTTCCCACCATTCCTTCCATGACCCCACCATTCCTCTCCCATCTCACCTCACCTCACCTCACCATCTGTCTATCCTCCCCCCTCCCCCCCTTTTCCATCTTCTTCCTCACAATCACCACCATAAATCCATACAACTCAAAACACACACAACACACTAAATATATATATATATATATATATACAAACATGTAACACATACTCGACTTATATATATATATATATAACACAATTTTCTATAAAGTAAATTATATACAGACTAGTTTATAAATAAATATATATATATATAGGGGAGCGATCAATTGAAAACCAGTATTACATTAGAAACTTTGGAAACCGAAATCAACCAATCAGTGAATTTCTTTTTTTTTTTTTAATTGAAAAGGTTATTTTTGTCTTTTACATTATTTCATAATATATATGGTAACTGTTATTATTATTATATTAATAATTATTTAATTTTAATTTAACTTATATATGGTAATAATAATCATTGATTAATTTAAAAATGAGATATTTAATTTAGGTAAATTATTTAATTTTAATTTAGCTTATATATGGTAATAATGAAACAATAATGCTAACACGATGAACCTGATGAATCTATTTTCATATACGGATATGCAACTGAACAGGTAATGAAACAAAAATGGGAAGTTAACAAAAATGACACAAATTCATTATGTTTCATTATGAAACAATAATGCTAACACGATGAACCTGATGAATCTATTTTCATTATGAAACAATAATGTTAACACGATGAACCTGATGAAATCTATCATCCAATGAAATTTGTAATCTACAAATTCATTCTGTTTCATCACAATATTGGATTGCGTGGGAAATTTTATAATAAAATGAAATTAAAAAAATATTTTCTTACATTTTAAAAGAAAAATAATTTTTTTGATGAAAAGACAAATGTTCCTCGTTTTCATAGTAAAAAAAAACAAAATTTATATTGCGTGGGAAATTTTATTTTTGGTTTCAAGTAATCTAAATAAAATAAAACTTTCTTGCCATATTTGAGACACAAAATCAAAAGACATATTTACCCTTTCATCTATTATTTTTATTTATTATTAATAAATTAATTAATTTACTACCATATATAATTCAAATGAATCTTAACCATTGATTATAAAGATCAATGGCAGAAATTTGGTTTCCAAAGTTTCCAATGAAACTTGGTTTCCAATTGATACCACCCCTATATATATATATATATATGCATGCATGCATACAAACACACATCCATTTTTTACATATATACACACACTACATAAATTGGTGGTTTATATGTATACAAACTGTTAGTCCCAAAGAATGTAAATAAGGTTTTGTAGAAGGGGGAGTTGAATACAAAACACAAAGTTTTACTTAATTTTAATTCTTATTGATAAAAGTATCAAGAATTACACTTAGAAAACAAAGATTGTTGCGGAAAAGAACAGTTAAACTATTCTAACAATCTAGCACTTAGAACACTTTTTAACACAAGGACAAAAAGCTTAGAGAGATTACAAACTAACAACTTGCTAAAAATTTCACTTGGAATTTCTTGAGCTGAAAGCATGAGATGCATGGACTCACCTTCATCCTTTATATATTATCCAATGCATTGATTGCAAAAGACACTTGTCATCTGATGAGTGGATCCTTGGATATCTTCAATAAATTATTAAATATTTGAAATGACTTATCAAGATACAAAAGGTAACTTTTGTACTATGATAAGACAATATCCTAATATAATATACCTGGTACAAATCTTTTTGAGATCTTCAAAAGAGAAGGTCTCAATCAAATCAGAACACAAGTGAATATCCTTTATGCAATAGAAGTTTCCATTCCCTATGTCAGAAGATCATTAGGAATGAGGAAGTATGTCAAATCGTGAGGATTTGACATAAGTTAGTGGCGAACAGAGGAGGATCGGGACAAGGGTTTTCTGCCGAAGGATCGACATAGAAATGCCTTAGAGAAATTCGACAAGGGAGCAAGTTGTCGAAATCTGAAGATACTTCGGCAGAAGAGGTGTCTGCCGAAGATATTGCTAATCTTCGGCAGGGGTGGCTTAGTTTTTCTTTGAAGTGCACCTTGATCCACATCGGTAGGTTTGCTTCATGTTGAATTCGGTTGGTCTTCGATTCACCGATCTTTTAAAGCATAACTAAGCTATTACAAAGAACCATGAAATTTTCTAAGTATGAAAATGTACAAACATTTTACAAGTGAATAATTACAAGTTAAAGGAGAGGTTATCTTCAAATCTTAGATGACCCAACAATCTCCCCCTATTTGATGATGACATCTCATACTTAGATAAAAGAGATAAAACATGAATAATGCATTTTGACCCTTTTTCATATTCTTTTGGGTTCTTTTTCACATAGACCATTCTTTTTGTTTCTTTTTGGATTTTAGCATATACAACGTTTTTACAAATCAACCTTAAAATCACCTTGCTAGATTTAGGCTAAATCTAGATTTTTCCCCAACTTGAGCTCCTTTGAAGAAACTTTGATCCTCAAGCCAAAAACTTCCAAAAACATAGATCCATAAATTTTAACCATAAATATTTACATCCAACCATTTAGAATCATTCCCCAAACGTTAAACATGAAGATCTCAACTTATACCAAAACCCTAACTTCCATAGTTGAAGAAAATAGAGGATTACCTTAACCATAACTTGAATCCACCAACCAAAATACCTCTAGGTCACCAAAATGAGCCCCAAGCTTCCAATCTTCTAAATGGTGAAAAGGGTTGGATGAAACCCTAGAGAATTTGGTGAAGAAGATGAAGATGAAAGGATTGTGGTTCTAGCTTTCCAAAACTTTCTAGATGAAGAAGAAACACTTAGCTTCAGGAGGAAAAAAAACCAAATATGAGCTAGGGTTCATATTAGAGGTTGGGGGTTGGTTTGGGAGAGAAAATGGGAAGATATTTGAGGTTTAAGTTTAGAAATGGGGTTGAAGGCTAAATTTCCCCTTTTATCAGCGCACATTGGTCGTGTGCAGGCCCTGGCTCGGATTGACTCGCACGGAGGGTCGCGTGGACCTCTGGAGTCCAGATCCTCGCCCGGATCACGATGCGTTTCGATCCGCACGAGGATTCGCGTGGAACACTGTTGGTGTTTTTGTCTTCTCTTCGGCCAAAGATTTCGGGGTGTTACAGAGTAGGTGTGTGCACGAGTTAGGTTGGGCAATTTACAACATTTATGTAACTCAACCCAATTATGGCGGTTTAAAAAAATCTCAACTCAACCTAACTCATTCAAAACTCATAAGTATAACCTACCCAACCCTTACGGGTTGAGGCGGGTTGACAGGTTAGTTGTTACATAAAATAGACGAATGAAATATTTTATATGACTTAAATTTATAGAACTAATCTATAAAGTATCATATCTAAAACTGTTACAATCGGTTTATAGGACGCTTTTGGATGTTTCAATAAGTTTATTACAACACTTTTTAAATACAGTTTCGTATTTGCTATTTTATGTAAACTTATCTACTTGTGTTCATATGACACTTCTTCATATGAGAAATTTTCAAATAGTTTGAAAGGCCAACCAAGATCGGATATAACTGGTTTTCCGCGAAATTCGTATAATTTTGAGAAGTGCCCTATAAACTCATCTATTTTAGGACACTTGTGTTCATATGACACTTATCAAATAATGTCGTATAAAATAACTAATACGCTATTTTATTTTAAAAGGATCATAAAAAGTTGTAAGACACCCAAAAGTGTCCCATAAACATGCATATCGTGACACTTTTAGATAGGACGCTCTTTTGTTTCGTCCTATAAAGTATCATACTAGAACGCTTAAACATTTTAGGCATCTTATAAACCTAATGTTTTGTAGTGAAATGTTATAAATATTAGCATTTTCTTTCCACCAAAGTAAAACATCAAATGAGGGAGTTTTTGGATTGATAGATTCGTCAACCAAATATTCATCAACATCATTCATAGTCTTCGACACATCTATTTGTTGATGCTGCATAAACGATTCCAATAATTTTCTACTAATAAATTCTTTGGGAGGTGAATATCTTTTGGTAACCTATAATATACATATAGCTAAAAAGAAATACAAACATAAATCCAATAAATATTATATAAAATTTTACACATTAATATATATATATATATATATATATATATATATATACACATACACACATTTAATAGACTAGTATATTATATATAGACATAAATAAAATTTTATTGAAGTTATATATATATTAGCAGTTGGTTGGCAGGTTAGGTTGGGTTGGGTTGAACTAATCCAATTTCAACCCTCTTAATTGGCGGTTTGACGGATTAATGGTTTGGCAGTTTAACGAGTTGGGTTTAATTGCGTTGTTAGCGGGATTAGGGGTTTCACGGATTTTTGATACCCCTACCAGGAGTGTGTAATTATTACATTTTTTAATTAACCAAAATATAATTTTATCTTTAATTATAGGGATGGCAATGGGTAAGGGTAAACCCGTTACCCGTTATGTTTCGACCCGTTGGATAAGGGTATGAATAAAGAAAATTTTATCCATTTATCCACTTATCCATTACTCGTTTATCCAAAATTTTAGTGGGTAAGATATGGATAAACGATTTTTCGTTATCCATTACCCGTTACCCGTTACGATATAATATATATGTATGTATAATTATATAAAGTTAAATATTAGTCTATATATACATAATTATATTAAGTTAATTATTAATATTTTTTTAATAATGTTATCATATATTAACGTCTACTTTAATTTATTTTTTAATATTTATCGAGTAAAAGATTTCATGTTGATTAAATGAGAAACAAGCCGGATTTAGAAAAATACACAATGAAAAGTGTTAGGGGGCGTTTGGTTCGCAGATTCTGATGGAAACTGATGGAATTGGAATGTTGAATTTCGTTGATCAGATTCCATTACATCGTTTGATTCATTCTTTTTAAGGAATTGGAATGTTGAATTCCAATTAATTCCACAAATGAAGGAATTCAACATTCCTTGGGGGGGGAGGTGGTATTTCATTGGAATGGAATGTCATATTTTTTTGGACAAAATTGCCCCTCATCCTAATATGCACCACCACCTCCGGCCACCGCCACCCGACCACCATTGACCACCACCTACGGCCACCATCGACCACCTCCGGCCACCACCACCACCTCCGGCCACCATTGACCACCACCGACCACCACCAGCCACCACCACCTCCGGCTACCAACACTGGCCACCACCACATCCGACCACCACCATCACCTCCGACCACCGCCACCAGCAACCACCACCACCGGCCACCACTACCGTTCAACATTATTAGCATACACCAACTCTCTCTCCTCTCTCTCCCTCCCTCCCTCTCTCTCTCTCTCCTCTTTCTCCTCTCTCCTCTCCTCTCTCTCTTTCCCTCTCTCTCCTCTCCTCTCTCTCCCCTCTCTCTTTCCTCTCTCTCCTCTCTCTCCTCTCTCCCTCTCTCTCCTTCTCATCATCATTCGTGTGCTAAAATAATCAAAGCAATTTTAGTTAAAAATTAAACTATTTAATGACTATTTCATTAAAGTAATTTTTGTTGAAAAAAATAAAATAAACAAAAAGGGTATTTTGGTCATTTACCAAAATTCCATTCCAATTCTAAAGCTACAATCTGTGAACCAAACAGAAAAATTCCAATTCATTTAACAGATTTCATTTCAATTTTGTCAACCAAACAGGTGGTCAAACCTGACAACATTCCATTCCAATTCCTTCAAAGTCAAATTCCTTTGACAGATTACATTCCATCCAAAAACATTCTGCGAACCAAACGCCCCCTTAGTCTTACAATTTTTATATTGTTTTTAAAGTATTATATTATGATTATATTTAGAGTAATAAAGTTTTACTACAACAAAATTAGATATAAAATAATAACTATATTTATGAACTTATGTTTTACTTATATGTTTGAGGTTTAACAATATCAATTATAGTTCGAAACTTTGTTTTACCATTTATCCATTACCCATTTCGTTACCCGCTAATTTCAATGGCTAGGATAGGATATGGATAAGGGTTTTATGAGATGGATAATTACCCGTTTCGTTACCCGCTATTTTAAATAGATTGGATAACGGATTAACCCTTACCCTATCCATACCCTACCCGTTGCCAGTCCTACTTAATTATAGAGAGAATTTCTCAATCACATAATTAAAGGTAGAATAGGAATGTATAAATTTATTTTTGAAATTAGACCGTTATTTTAGAACAAATAAAAATAGTAATGTGGACATATATTGTAGGATGGAGGGAGTATCTTTTAATAAAATTATATAATAACGGGAGAAAAAATCTTTTATTTTATTACTAAAGATCTTCCTAATGTGCGGTTTGAATTGAAAAAACTTAATATTTGTTAAAAGAAAAACATAATAGAACAACAATATACGGAGAGAATGAATCTGTAATTCTCATTAATCAAAAGCCATTTAAATAGGGATGAGATACAAGTAGATAACCACGAGATATTTTAGTTCTAATCTAACTCTAATATATTTATCTCTATCTCTATCTCTATCTTTATCTCTATCGTCATATCCTTTAGACGATGACACACTTATCCTACAACACTCCCCCTTGTGCCGAGTTAAAGGAGTGGTGATGCACAGTTGTTGTCTCGTTAAAACCTTACGCCAAAATAAAACCCAATGGGAAAAAATAAAAATATGACGAAGGAAAGAGTACAACGCACCAGCTTCTTTGCAATACATAGACTTATCCTTCAGTCTAGTTTTCTCTTAGATTCATACTTTAATCTTGAGAGTTAGGAAATCATGATGGTATATAAACAGTTGCCTCACTAAAACCTTACACCAAGGAACAAAACCTAATGGGAAAAATAAAACCTTAGTTGAAGGAAAGAGCACAACATACCAATATCACAAATATAGTAGACTCCCCCTTTTGTCTACTACTCCCCCTGATTCGTGCATTAATCAAAGGAGTTTGGAAAACATTTTCATTTAATTTCTACACGTTTTCCAATATATGGATTTATGGTAATGAATTGGTAAAATATGTCACATTCTTTTGACACCTTACTTGATTCACTTGAATCTAAAAAAGAGTATTTTATTGCTGATTGTATATAAACTTAAGCAGAATATGCTTTGTGTTATTACCTTGATGTATCTTATGTTCATTTATTCAATATATGATGCATCATTTCCATATATGCAAGTAGGATACTGGTTGAACCCAAAATTACTAACTCCTCTAATATATGTAATGATAGTCCTTAATCATATACATTATTTTATTATCTCATGGTCTTGGATTAGTTCAAGGAGATAGTTACAAAGGATTGCTTAGTTTACTTCCAAGCAATCGACGTGTTCCTTGTGGTAATTTTTTATCCAGTTTGGGAACAACCTTTGTATGGGTCAGACAGATACCTAATATCAGCAAACACATACCAAGACATTGTTTGGTGTTTTTCTATAAGAGCTAGTACTTTTGCTGCTTACATTCTAAGTAGGTATTGAAATTCCATTATCAATCCAATTTTTCTTTCTATAGGGAAAGTATAAACCCATGTCAATGGTTCCAAAATATTAATTTGATATCATTCCAATGACTTTGCGTTGGTGCTGAGCTAAATCTAGCTAACAAGTTCATTGAGAAATATAATGTATGGTCAAGTGTATTATGCTAAGTACGATAATGCGCATATTGTACTTAGATAGGGAATTCCATCTCCCAACATTTTTCGTCATCATCCTTTAGACGAAATGGATTTTTCCTTATATCTGACACTTCAACCGATCATGGGAGTGCTAACCGAATGCGCTTTGTCCATATTAAATTGTCTGATTATTTTCTGGACGTATACGATCGGTGAATTAATATTTCACAAACTCGGTGTCCTAGCTCAAATATCTAGACAAAACCAAGTCTTCCCAAGATCTTTCCTCTCAAAATCAGATTTTAAGTAGCTTGTGGTTCCTCTCATTTCATCAAGAGTGCCTATTATGTAACACCCTGATTTTCGATAGATATCGATCCAAGTTAATACAGGAACTGAGATATTAAGGAAAAATAAGATTTTTGATTTTGGACTTGAATCCTTGATTTTATATTCTATATGGATGAAGGATTCAATTACGAGTCCAACGGTTCTTTCCGGAGCAAAAACGGAGCTATAACGAAGAAGTTATGGCCAAAACAGTATCGAGAAGAAAACCAGGGAAGCGGGCGACTTATGCCGCGACTTAAGGTCGCGACACAAGTCGCGAAATCCACTGGATCGAGCTTAAATCGCGATTTTCAGCCCCCAACTTCATTCCTTCATATCTCCTTCATCCTAGCTCCGATTTGGGTGATTCAAAGTGCTACGGTTTCGTTTTTGAGAGCTTTTCAAGGATCTAGCAAGATATTGGAAGTCTATTGAAGTATACTAGAGCATTTTGTGGTGGTAAGCTTCTCATCTCTCCCTATTCATCTTCTTCCCCAAAATATTCTAGGGTTTCATCCACTCCTTGTTCTCCCTTTCATAGATTGAAGGTTTGTGATCATTTTGGTGAACTAGAAGTGTTTTGGTTGGTGAATTCAAGCTTGGGTTAAGGTAATCTTCTATTCTCTTCGGTTATGGAAGTTAGGGTTTCGGTATTAGTTGAGGTATCCATGTATATGGTTTGGGAAATGATTATTTATGGTAGAATATGTATATTTATGGTTGGAACCTTGTGGATCTAGGTTTTGGAAGATTTGGCTTGAAGAATCAAGTTCTTCAAGGAAAGCTCTAATTGGGTAAATACTAGATTAGCTTAAATCTAGCAAGGTGAGTTTTCTTTACCAAAATCTTTAACTGGGATACATATCTTAAGTGTTTACTTGTACTACTTGTTATGTATGCACACATCTGATCACCTGATAAGTTTGACCTAAATGCTATTTTCATGAGTATTTGGGGATTTTGACTATTGAGGTATATATATGTGGAGCCATTGTAATGTTAACATCGTTATTATTGGTTATGATGGTTAATATCATAGATTATGTGAAGATTGTTGATTAAACCTACATGCTTGGGTGTTTTGGTCCTAACATGGGGTTGAAGTCATGCAAATCCTTATATATGTTTCTTGTTGATGCGCGATATGTATAAGGATAGTTAATATGTGTATATATCTTGTTGATGCTAGATATGCACGTAAATGGAAAATATATATATATATATATATATATATATATATGTTGGAGGAACTGTGAGTATGTGCCAGGAGGATGTAGCCTTAGGTGCCACCGGGACGGTATGTGCCTAATGCCCCCGCCATCGGGACGGTGTGCCGGGCCTTTAGGTGTTGTCGGAAGAACAACACCCAAGGTGCATTGACTTGATGTAAAACTCATTGGTGTGATGGATCTCCCCCATTGATTCCAGTATGACCATGTGGACCGAGTCGTTAATTATGCTATTTCATGTTTATTGAATGTCATGCCATGCTTTTGTACAACTCACTAGGCCCGTTTGGCCTAACACTTGTTTGGTTCGATATGTATCTCAGGTTTTAGCGTCACCGGTTCTATGTCGGCTTGGTACTTGGGTGAGATATTTGGGAATATTGCTTTTGGTAGGAGAATCCCTTGGGTTTATAAATGACACCCTTATTTGTAATCTCTTTTCTGGTTATAGAAATTGGTTTAGTTGGTTGTTATTTACTGACCGTTTATTTACGATTGTATTTAAACAGGTTTGTGTATTTTCCCCATTTTTGGGAGGCTCTTGCTTTGGCAATTTTAAATACCGCATGTCCGTTTTTCGGATTTTTGTTATCTCTATTTTTAGGGTGTTACAAGTTGGTATCAGAGCTCTAGTTTAAGTGAACTAGGCATGAATGTAAGATGTCTAGACTTAAACTAAGTACGTTAGGCGATGATTTGTGAGATGGGTAGAAATTTCTAATATGGGTTAGTCTTAGAGTCAACGGAAACTATGGTTATCAAGCGTTGTGGCGATGGTAACGAGAACCTTTATGTATTATATGTTCATAATCTCACCTAGCTAATGCTATTATGAGGATATTTATACGTGATGGTGCTTGAAGTGCCGTTACCGTGACAATTGGTGATGTAGTAGTACGTTCTATTGTGCTTGGTTTATTAATGTTATGATAATTGTAGACGTAGTAGTACGTTTCCTTCGTGTTCAATTCTGTTAATCTCCTCCTTATTCATCCTCGTGCTTGTGTGAACTGCCTTGGTATGTCGACCGTTGGGGTAGTAAGAAAGTTTCTGAATGGGTAACCATTAGAAAAAGTTGATGATTTTATTATTCGTTACGTGGAGTGACGGTAAGTATGGTGATTGCATTAAGTGGACGGTTTCGAGTCGGATTAATTGGTTGGATTAGAACCATAGACTTTTTGAATCGATGTATTCAAGGAGAAATTGTGAGGTGAACCTATGAAGTCCGTGGTCTTTACCTTAAAACGTTGAACATCTGGATGACGATAGTGTAACTATAGAAATCGAGGAGTGTGAGTTCAAGTTGAATTGTGAAAACGGTGTACATGCCAAAATATGTATTTTGAAGTAAAAGTATGTTTTACTTGGTATTTGTCAATGTATGAATATTTTGATAAATTTTCATAGTTGGTAAACTCGGGTTGTTTTAACCTCCTAAAATGCTCAGATTGGATTTTGAATAGTTCAACAACTAAATAGCATGATTTACGTGTTTTTGGTGGTTTTGTACAATTAAACTTTATTTTTATGATTTATGCATCTTTGATGATTTTTGTACATATGAAGTCTATTTTTCGTTATATGCATTTTGGGCGTATTTGCATCCATAAAACCATTTGAAACTCTTTGGTCCCAATACGTGTTGAGTTTTGGGTTAACCACGTCTTTGAAGTATGTGTCTTCATAAACGTTGTTTAAAGACATTTCATTATTTGGGTGAAACTTGTCAAGGATACGTAGGGACACTTGGGCTTTCATGTCGGTTAGGTGTCTACGATGAACGTTGTAGGAGTGACATACTTCGTGCTCTCCCGTTCTCAACGGATACGGGTATCCCCGTTATTGGTCATTATATTTTTTATATTTAATTGTCCATTTGGTGCATACGATTTTATAAACCGTTGGAAAATTCGTGTCATTGAACTAGGAGTCGTTTTGAAAACATGAAGAGAAAGAGTTCATTTGGAAAATATTTTGTTGCAACTAATGGGAAGTTTTGATTATTTGAAATGTTTAGTTTTATGAACATGTTGAGTCATCCATTTTGGAATCTTTGGGGATTTTGGTAAATAAATCATGTTGAGATGTTTCCTCGATGATTTTACATATATAATTGGAGTTCAATTGACGTAAGTGTCATTTCGTGTATTTGATCTTATAAACCTTTTTCAGAAAATACATATTATTGTGTTATGAGGCGTTTTAAAAACATAAGAATATGAGTTCCTTTGAAAAATGGTTTGTCTCAACCAGCAATGAGATTTTAGTTAATTATACTTTGGGTCATGTATGCATATCTTATTGGAAATTTCCGTCATGGTATTTTAGCCAATGTTTTAGAACGATGAGAACATGTTTATATTTGGCTTTGAACTCGAAAATGACATAAATTATTTCATGTTTTAACCGGGCGCATACGCATACCTATCTACTAGCTTTGTGAAATAAACAGTCGCATGCAAGTTCTGTTGTGAAATCTTATTTCGTGCCGCATTGTGACTAAAAGAGAGAAAACTTTAAGAGTTTGATATTGAGCATGTGGTCTTGGATTTTGCAAACATTTTATTTATACAGTTTGGAATTAAACTAAATTACTCTTACAATTGCTCAAATCGCATGCATATGTCTTTACTAAATCTTGGAGAATAAACCGATGTATGCGAGTCACTATGAGAAGTTTTATTTCATGACATTTCATGGTTAATTGCAGAAATCTTAAGGATCGATTTTGTGAATTTCCCTTCTGTAGCTTTGTATGAAAGATTTATGGTATTTCGGATAGAACTTTTGCCCATAACATATTTCAGTTATTGATTTTACTGATAGGAGTTTTTTCGCAATGCATGAAATGAATTTTCGGTTTGCATGTCGTAGTAATTACAATTTTGGGCAAGTACGTTTTATCGGTGCGGCCTAAATTTGAAACGCGAATAAAAATATATATACATATATATTTATTTATTTATTTACGTTCCTATTGTGTTGTTACATTTGGGAAATGATCGGACGTATATAGGTCTTGTTGGAAATTTTATCTTCCGACTTTTTGTGTTAAATTAAAAGATTTTAAAGTTGAAGTTGTGAAATCCTCTTTTGTGAGTTGTACAAACTTTTATTGCACATTTTATAGGACGGAAAGTTATTTTCATACGCATAGCATAAATTGATGCATACTAAGACCCTGGTAGTCCGTTTGAAAATTTTGTTATGCATCTTTCGTTATCGTTTTATTAACGTAAGTATTAATCAAATGAGTTTTGAAAATGGTTTTTATGCATGGCATTGGTGATCAATTTTGAAACCTATCGAATGCACGATAGTGTATTTTCACCGCACGTTTAATTATTATAAAACTTATGCATTTGAGAGTTTTATAAAATTCAAATTGGCATAGTAGTGTGAAAAA
Source organism: Arctium minus (assembly GCA_954870635.1). Classification (NCBI taxonomy): domain Eukaryota; kingdom Viridiplantae; phylum Streptophyta; class Magnoliopsida; order Asterales; family Asteraceae; genus Arctium; species Arctium minus. The sequence goes on along the minus strand of OX941081.1, from coordinate 21,680,811 downwards.
CCTTGAACTCATTGGGCTATAGGTGTAAGCCCCCTCGTGTTAGAAGTCGATATTAAGGATTAAAAGATTCCTCGGAGTTTGAGGCGTTAGACTTGTGTTTTCTCCCAGTTAGTTAAGTAACGATCTTTATGCTTCGTTAAACCTACGGATTAAAATCGTGTTCGGTTGTTTGGGTATGGTTAGTTTTGGAATTGTGGGATTTTGGTACGACGGCATGCTATGTGTCGGTAGTGTACTATATTGATGGGTATTTGTGAATAATGATGATGTTATGGTTGACTGATAAGGATGTTGGATTTGGGTTACTACTTCCAAGAGTAGGTGTCAACTTTGAATCGACATTACTAATCGGGAAGGAAATATTTGGTAGTATACCCACGGTTGCAGAATGGTCATCCTGAGGATAGGTGTCGACACTCTATTTTGAGGACAATAATTGTTGGTATGCTTCAATGTATTTTTCATTAGATCTGGTGTGTCTGCAGGACGAGCGGTAAACTTAAGGAAATTAGATGTTGATCATTAAGAAATCAACCATTGGTATTTTGATAATTGCCAGTACTTTCGTTGATTCGGAAATTGATGCTTGAGAGCATGATGGGAGTTGGTGGTAATGTTTACTGGATACATTTGGTGAGAATGTCGAGGTGGATTTTAAGTACCAATCGATTATCAAGGAGACCTTGATACGTCGTATTTAGAGGTATCTAAACGAAATGTTTGATTCGGGGTATTTTTGGTGGAAATAATTGAATAAGGTCGTAGGTTACTCTTGGGGTAATACGAGCAATCTAAGGTTGGGAGGCAACTGAGATTGAATGATTAATCAGAGACTCAACGTTCATCCTGTCATCGGCAAAATATATTGAACGTTAAGATTTAGTTTGTAATGGCACGGTATGAGAAACGCAACGACAACCTAAACCGGGATGTAATCGGGTCGTATATGAGGTGAAGTCTCATAAAGGTATTCCTTTTGGATAATAAATCAATCAATATTTCCAAGTGTGTTATTGGGTGCTTGGTGGTTCCAGATTTCGAGGACGAAATCTCTTTTAAGGTTGGGAGGATTGTAACACCCCGATTTTCGAAAGATATCGATCCAAGTTAATACAGGAACCGAGATATTAAGGAAAAATAAAATTTTTGATTTTGGACTTGAATCCTTGATTTTATAGTCTAGATGGATGAAGGATTCAATTACGAGTCCAACGGTTCTTTCCGGAGCAAAAACGGAGCTATAACGAAGAAGTTATGGCCAAAATAGTATCGAGAAGAAAACCAGGGAAGCGGGCGACTTATGCCGCGACTTAAGGTCGTGGCACAAGTCGCGAAATCCACTGGATCGAGCTTAAATCGCGATTTTCAGCCCCAAACTTCATTCCTTCATATCTCCTTCATCCTAGCTCCGATTTGGGTGATTCAAAGTGCTACGGTTTCGTTTTTGAGAGATTTTCAAGGATCTAGCAAGAGATTGGAAGTCTATTGAAGTATACTAGAGCATTTTGTGGTGGTAAGCTTCTCATCTCTCCCTATTCATCTTCTTCCCCAAAATATTCTAGGGTTTCATCCACCCCTTGTTCTCCCTTTCATAGATTGAAGGTTTGTGATCATTTTGGTGAACTAGAAGTGTTTTGGTTGGTGAATTCAAGCTTGGGTTAAGATAATATTCTATTCTCTTCGGTTATGGAAGTTAGGGTTTCGGTATTAGTTGAGGTATCCATGTATATGGTTTGGGAAATGATTGTTTATGGTAGAATATGTATATTTATGGTTGGAACCTTGTGGATCTAGGTTTTGGAAGATTTGGTTTGAAGAATCAAGTTCTTCAAGGAAAAGCTCTAATTGGGTAAATACTAGATTAGCTTAAATCTAGCAAGGTGAGTTTTCTTTACCAAAATCTTTAACTGGGATACATATCTTAAGTGTTTACTTGTACTACTTGTTATGTATGCACACATCTGATCACCTGATAAGTTTGACCTAAATGCTATTTTCATGAGTATTTGGGGGTTTTGACTGTTGAGGTATATATATGTGGAGTCATTGTATTGTTAACATCGTTATTATTGGTTATGATGGTTAATATCATAGATTATGTGAAGATTGTTGATTAAACCTACATGCTTGGGTGTTTTGGGCCTAACATGGGGTTGAAGTCATGCAAATCCTTATATATGTTTCTTGTTGATGCACGATATGTATAAGGATAGTTAATATGTGTATATATCTTGTTGATGCTAGATATGCACGGAAATGGAAAATATATATATATATATATATATATATATATATATATATATATATATATATGTATGTTGGAGGAACCGTGAGTATGTGCTTGTACCTTTTCAAAAGGGAGTTGGATTTAGAGTCAATAGGGAGTTGGATTTTAGGTATTTTCTTGTACCTTTTCAAAAGGAGGTTTATATAGTCAATCAGATTCTTTTGAGTTTACGACGTTGATTTTTGGATGAGTTGTTTCAACCATTTACATATATAAAGGATAATATATATTTTCTTTTTGATAAGAAAATGGATTATGGTTATGAAATTTCATTATCATAACAATATTGAATTTTGTATGCTTTAATTTTATTGATAATACTTCATCAATATTTCAATTTGCGAAAAAGAAATCACTCAATCTATTGGATTTCCAGGTAGTAGGGGAATCACATGGATTTCTTAAATCCCTACAAACCTTAAGGTTGTTTACACCCGTTTGACAAAATCCAGTCGATATCTTGTGATTTAGTTAATTTAAATATAACATTTATTATAGAGCATTTGGAAAGATGTCAAAATGACTATGAGTTTGGCATAGAAGCCAATTTTAATATTTTAATACACTTAATAGTATTTTTGGAGCTTTTGGTAAAAACCAAAATATATGGGGTTAGAAGTGTAACTTCCAAAGATTAACTATATAGCTTAAAAATAATGAGTAGGAACCCATAATCAAGATAAGTATTTGGATAAAAAAAATTTATTTTTTTTTTATTTTTTTTAACATTTTAATGTTATTTTTGGAGCTTTTAGCAAAATAACAAAAGTTATGGAGGGTTGAAAGTATAAATTCTAAATATAATTTATAAGATTGAGATTAATGAGTAGGAACTCATAAACAAGATAAACATTTGAATATTATGTGGATAAGGCATAAAAATCTATCAAAGAATTACTAAACATTTTAATACCAAATTAAAACAATTGATTTAGATAAATAAATACAAATTAAGTTGTCCACTTCAATGTACATTATCAATAACAATAGGATAAAATAGAATCATATATAAAACAATTAAAATAATAATGATCCGATAGATAATGACAAATTTTAGGTTCAAATGCAAATTAAACAAATAACAAAATTAAGTGTTGATAAGTCCAAGAAAAAAATAGATAAGAGATAATTCTAACAAATCCAATAATAACTTTTTTTTAGGGTTCAGAACTAAATCTACAAATATTAATTTCAACTATAAGATTGATTTGAAATTGAAATTTACAACATCGAAGATTACTAACATATTAATCATTATAATAATGAGTTGTAACAAATTAATTTATTTAAATAAGTAAATAATAATAACATGATTAAGTTAACTAACTAAATATATGCAATATTATAAACTTATTTAAGAATACCTAAATTAATAACTATAACAAAAATTGAGTCATTAATTAATTGTTTAAAATATATAAAATACGATTCCAAATCCACATGAAAGGTTAAAACACAAAAAAAATAAAGTGTGTATTTTCCTTTTAAATAAATAAAAAAATAGCGAAACTAAGGTCACCAAATCCAAATGAAGGGCAAAAAAACAAAATAAATCATTAAAACAAATTCATCCACATCATTAGCACAATTATTTAATTGTTCATATGTATAAAAAGTTGAAGAATGTGTTCTTGTATTTGGTAGGAGGATGCGAGTTGTCCAACAGCGAAAACTGAATATATCTGAGCTTACGTGTTGATAACGTGTTAAAGGAAAAACATAATAGAACAACAATATACAGAGAGAATGAATCTGTAATTCTCATTAATCAAAAGCCCTTTAAATAGGGATGAAATACAAGTAGATAACCACGAGATATTTTAGTTCTAATCTAACTCTAATATATTTATCTTTATCTCTATCGTCATATCCTTTAGACGATAGCACACTTATCCTACAACAATATTAAAAATTTATCATATATTATGTTTTAGGGTTGTAAATTACGTGGAGAATCGTGAAGGCTGAACCCCCAATTAACATCACGTGCGCCCATTCCTCCTCTCAGTGTCCTTTCATTTTCTCCCTCCTTCTGTCACCTCAATCTCGATCTGTTTTCTTTATTTTTTCAGTGAATTACGGATTTGATCCAATGGTTTGGTGAGGATTACAAAAATGGTCCCTGAACTTTAATTATTATGGAAGAACTCAAGAAAAATATTTTGTTTTAGGTTTGATTTCTCACCATAACGGTCGTCCACCATCTCTGTTTGGAGGGTTCTCGTTCTTTTTGCCATTTTCGTCCATTTAATGATTTGATCTCTCTCCAAGAACATCAAGAACAATCAAACATTTTTTTCAATATTAATGTTCTTCATTTTTAATCACCAATAACATTAGGGGCAATTGCATGAAAATCAAGAATATAAACCACAACTTCTATCAAATAAATTACGATACAAAACTAATGTAAATCAAAAACCCAAATTTGAATCAAACTTTAAATTCAAATAAAAACAACAACAAAAAAATCGTAAAAAAGATAAAATTCTAATCTAATATGGGTTTTGTTCTTCACATCAACAAAAAGATGGTTAGTTGTGACAATTGTTTGGAGGAAGGACGACAGTAGAAAGAGCAACGGGTGTGGTTCATCTCAACGGTGTGGTTCATCTCAACGAAGAACACAACAACAAAAGGAGAGTGAGTGGAACATTGGTGGAAAGTGTTGAAAAATTTTATGAGTAGAAATTCAATATTACCACGAGACTAATATAAAAACAGCAACTTTATTAGTAAAGATCTAAACTTTATTTATAAAGTATTAAACTTTATCATAAAGATCAATAATAACTTAATAAAACAGATTTGTAATTATTATAATGTGAACCTAATCACGAATCTATCCTTCGCGATAGATACGTTTAGAAGAAGGAGTAGAAGATAGTGTGTCCACTCTACTGGAGGAAATCTAAAAACAGTGCAGAAATCGTAAAACACCAACATGCGTCGAAGATCAGCAGCAACCACGAACCGGACTGTTTAGAAAATGTTCAACAGCAAGAAACCAAACTGCACGGTTTATTCTAAACCTGTCCTTAAAGGTTTTTGCGGATCTCTTTAATGCTGTGAGAATTATAGACGCAAAACCCCCAGGATTTGATGCAGATTATTCAAACACTAACAGCAATAGTGGTTGAATTAAATGCAAACTTTGAGACAGAAAACTCGAGATAGAGAGCAGAGAGATCGAGTGAGCAGAAAACAGAGAAGGAATGCGATTTTCAGTTTTTTGAAACCAAAGGCAGAAGCATCAATTTATAGTTGGAAAATCAGATTAAAAATCTTATTAATTACCTGAATTATTCCCCAAGAATCGGATTGGGAGTTAGAGTTGGAGACTAAGTCTCCAACTAATTATCCCACGTTTTTCTTTAGGAAAAATCATGATTTATCTGTTAAAATAATTAAAAACCGAAAACTTATCTGGAAATTAAGAAAACTGATAATTATCTGCTCAACACTTGATTAATTATCCCTTATATCTCGATCTGTAAAAAGAAAACTCGTAGCTCGGGGCGAGGCTCCTCAGCTCCGATGTGAAGTGCAAAGTGCGCGACTCTTCGCGTGAACCGCGGCCTCGGCCACGGCCACGCGCGTGCGTTGCACTTCTTTGAGACCCCCACCATAAGCCTACCAATTTACTCAACACTCACTTGAGATGATAGACTTATAAACTACAAATTCTTTTATGTCTCTACCAATGTGGGATGGAAAATTCCAACCTACACTCAATTTCCAACAATCCCCCACCAGGTTGGAAAATTTTCTGACATTCAATAAAAAGTGATGTCACAGTGGTGTCACTAAGATTAAACCCCGTTTATTGTGAATATGCAAGAAGGAATCAATTCAGAAGTATCCTTAGGATTTAAACTTTGAATGTTGCGATTACTTCGGCTTATTCACACACATCACCTTTTGTCTTTGCATTCTCACTGAGCGCAAATATGGCCATGCGCTAAAATCCTGTTTCATGACCTTTTAGAAGAGGAACCACAACTCTTCGTTTGAGGCGACACCACCTCTCAGTCGTATAGGCAAAGTTCTATAACACCTTCGTTGCTCAGATGCCTCTAAACTTTGTTAAGAGAACTAACTCATCCTTGTTCCCGGCAACGACGTACTATCTCATACCTTACACGGGTCTATCATTCGATAGTACCTTCTATCAGTTAAGTGACTTGTTATTACCCTTTAAACTTGAGAGATAGGGGCACTAAATTCAAGTTGGGTTTCCATCACTAACCGATTCTGAGTGGTTTCAGACCCATGTCTCTGGTAGTTGATCCTACTAAGTCTCTCGTCAGAGGCTTAGTTAATGGATCTGCCAAGTTTCCACACGACTTAACATACACTATACTAATGGTACCATTTTCGATCAATTCTCGAACATAGTTATGCCGTAGACCTATGTGTAGAGATTTCCCATTATATACGGCATTGTACACTTTTGACAGTGTGGCCTCACTGTCACAATACATGGGAATCGAGGGAGTTGGTCGAGGCCACAAATGGATATCTGTCAACAGATCTCTAATCCATTCAGCCTCTTTTCCTGCAGCTGCTAAGGCAATTAATTCGGCTTCCATTGTTGAATGGGCGATACAAGTTTGTTTCTTGCTTGCCCAAGAAACCGCTCCCCCAGCTAGAGTATAAATCCACCCACTTGTGGATTTAGAGTCACCTGAGTGATCTATCCAACTGGCATCAGAATATCCCTCTAATATTCCTGGATGTGTAGAGTATGTCAATTCTAGGTTACTAGTCCTTTTCAAGTAACCTAATACTCTACTAATTGCCTTCCAGTGCTCTGGACCCGGATTGCTAGTATATTGACTTAGTTTACTCACAGCAAAAGCAATATCCGGTCTATTGCAATGCATTGCATACATCATGCAACCTATAGCACTAGCATATTCTAGTTGAGCCACTGCTCTTCCAGAGTTTTTATCAAGTTTTACACATGAATCAAAAGGTGTGTTAAACTCCTTTATATTCAAGTGTTGAAACTTTGTTAATATCTTCTCAATGTAGTGTGATTGATTTAAAGAGATTTGTGATCCAGATCTCTTCACTTTTATTCCAAGAATAGTGTCTACTTCTCCTAGATCTTTCATCTTAAAGATAGAAGAAAAGTAGTCCTTAGTTTCAAGGATCCCCTCAAGGTGAGTACCGATGATTAACATATCATCTACATAAAGACAAATTACTACAGTGGATCCTTTTGTGCATTTTGAGTAAATGCATCGATCAGCTCCATTATGTCTGAACCCGAAAGAGGTGATAGTTGTATCAAATCTTTTATGCCACTGTTTAGGCGCTTGTTTCAACCCATATAGAGATTTAACAAGTCTACATACCTTATTCTCTTGTCCGGGTATAACAAACCCTTCAGGTTGCTCCATATAAACTTCCTCGTTTAGATAGCCATTCAAAAAGGGTGTCTTCACATCCATTTGATGAATGTACAGTCCCTTTATGGCTGAGATTGCTATAAGAGTTCGAATATAACTAATTCTAGCAACCGGAGCATATGTGTCGAAGTAATTGACTCCCTCTTTCTGTCTATATCCTTTAGCCACTAATCTTGCCTTAAAAGCTGATATTGATCCGTCAGGATGCAACTTTCTTTTAAATACCCACTTGAAACCTATGGGTTTCACTCCCTTGGGTAAATCAGCCAATTCCCAAGTTCCATTCCCTATAATGGAATCCATTTCATCATTTATTGCTTCCTTCCATAGTGGAGCGTCCCTTGAAGACATGGCCTCTTTAAAAGTCTTAGGATCATCTTCGATGTTAATCGATAAAATGACTTCTCTAGTCACTTTCTTTTGTGTTCCTTCTACTAGGTAGGAGAAGAAATCATCACCTAGACTTTTCTATTTTCTTACTCTAGTACTTCTACGTGGTTCGTCAACCTTATTTGAGGTTTTCGAACTATCATGAGATGTACTAGGAAGATTTGAAACCAAATTTCTCTCAGAGTTTTCAGCATCTTCTGAAAACTTATCTTCAAAGAATTCCACATCCCTGGATTCTACTATTATGTAACACCCTAAAATCTGGAAATAGCAACTTATTTAAAATTTTCTAAATACATCAATAATTGAATCATCTACAACCACAAATTAGATTCAACTTCAATACACAAACATTCAAGCTTTACATACAAACTATAAGAGGACGGATGCTACTAAAACCCAATAATAGTCACTATCTCCAACTTGCGGAAGACTTCACCAATTACTTACTTTAGTGTCTATCTAAGGCTCTACGCTTCATAGAACTGCTAAAACCCAACTCCCAACTGGAACCTGATGCACATGCCGACAAATAAAAAGGGTTAGGCTTAACGCCTAGTGAATTCAAGAGTTTTCAACACCTATACTTTAATCATTTAGAAAGGAAGGATGCGATTAAAATCATAATCTTTCAAAATGATATGCTTCACTTATGAAAACGACTCGTTTATCAATAACTATACATTTTGTGCGAAAGAGACATCGAGTTAATTGTTAACCAAACCAAACTGTTTTAAAGACGAGAATCTTAATATGAGACACACTTATGTATTATAAACTGGAACTTGCTAAAAGGTAAAATAGAGGACGAACTTCCAATTTTATAAAACACGGGTAACACATTGTAACTTGAAATACCCAACACGGGTGAAACGTGACACACAACCCGTAAATCATAGGTGAAATCTATATAATTAATATCACCATGAACACAACATTAGACCCAAAACTCACACGACCATGAAATGGAATAAAATAAAGCCGAGACGTGGAAACGACACATTCCAATCAAACTTTAATATACTTGGGAAGAACCCCATATTAAAGCCATCATTTACTGTCGACCACTTAAAAACCCAATTTGGTCAAATACAACATTACCCTTTAAAAATACCACAAATCAACGATGAAGAGACCCGTATACACAGAGAATAGAGTAACACGCAAGTAGGTCGTTCACGCGACTTCCTTGCATGTCATCTAAACGTTTCCATCTTGGGTGGCGAGAACACGTGAATGGGGCCACCCGCGATGTTATTGGATTTCACCACACATCCCGACATCCTAGTTCCCATGCCACCACCGACATCACAATCCTCGGACCGTTTAACGCCTCTGGCCATACTCCGTCGAGTTCCACCTCAAGGACTTACAGACGTGGGTGCCTATCCAATCTAGACGAGTTTCCCCCTCTGCAGCTCGCGCCACTCGTTGTCCACTCGCTAGCAAACCCGAGCGGTCACTAAAAGTAACCCAAAACCTCAGGCTTTACATAACCGACAGACTTACGTGCCTATGGATCCATTACGACACTGTCTAACATTACATGACTCCAAATGAATGACCAAAGCACCCAAAGCATGTAACTCACCAATGACACAAAATTAAGCGTCATCATACTCAAAACCTACGACGGTTATAAATCCAGACAAGTGTCCACCCGACTCATTTAGTCAAAACCGAGCCAAAGGCTCAACACTTTACGTAAATCACCAACGAAGCCTTTGTAAACATTAAAAACACGTTTGACCGACTAACGAAGACACAACAACCCAAAGGTGTAAAATAACACAAACTCAACATTGTTTGATACAAAACATTTTCCCCAAATAAACTCTTTACTCTTATTTCCCAAAATACTTCGTGACACAGTTATGCACATTTTCCAAATAGACGTAAGAACAAAATCATGTAAATGACATTTACATCAAATGGACTCCATTTATATAAAATACGTCAAAGAAACATGTCAACAAGTTTTATTTGTCAATATGCCTAAAATCACCAAAATGCATGTTTCATGAGTTTATAAAGATAAATATAACCAAATACTCAAACTTATCAGCAGTTAACCATTTGGTGTAAAACATAAACATTTTAAAAATAACCATTTTGACATGTACACCGTTTTCACAAATCAACTTGAACTCACCTTGCTAGGTTATGTTAAACCTAGTTTTCAATCCACAACCATGGGCTTCCAAAAGCCTAAATTCCACCAAAGCTTTCCGAAGACACCCAATCCAACTCTTTAAATCAAGCTTCCAAAAACCTAGATCCACAAGGGTCCAACCATAAAATCCATATTTAACCATTTAAAATCATTCCCCAAACATTATACATAAAGATCTAAACTTATGTAGAAACCCTAATTTCCATAAATGAAGAGAACAAGAAGTTACCTTAACTACAACTCCGAACCACCAACCAAAACCCATGCAAGTCACCAAAACGAACCATAAGCTTCCAACTTTTCAATGATGCAAAGGTTGGATGAAACCCCAAAGAGCTTGGTGAGGAAGATGGAGATGAATATATTTTGGGGTTCTTGATTCCAACTAGCTAAATGATTAAGAATCATAGGGTATTAAGAAGAAAAGCCTCCAAAATGGGTTAGGGTTCGGTTTTAGGGTTTGGGAGAGAAAAGGGGAGGAGATAGAAATGAGAAATGAGGGAAATGGGTGAAAATCGCACATTTAACCCACTGGTACACGCGGGCTATAGTGCCTGGCGATTATGCCAGTGGCACAATAGCTTGGCACAATCGCCAAGCATGTACCGTGAGCTCCTCAGCTTCGACGATAGTGCCAGGCTATTGTGCCCTCTGGCACAATCGCTGGCATGGTCGCCCGGGTGCCCCCGAACTCCAAAAATCCGACTTTTTCAATGCCCGAACTCCCGATACTCCGAGGTACTTTAAACAATACATTTCCCAACAAAACCCCATTGTTTACAAGTCACAGAAATGTCCGAGTGACATTTACTTACCAAAATTTACGGGTGTTACAATCCTCCCAACCTTAGAATGATTTCGTCCTCGAAATCTAGATTCCCATAAAACTTTGCCCGCAGAAGGATTTCCGTTAACCCACTATCAGGACCTTTGTACTGATACACTCATATGCTGCCCCTTTCTGGGCACATTATACTCATAACTGAGCGAACACTTAACTCTCCAAAGTAACCTTTCACCCACAAGGTTACGGTCGTCTCCCAACCTTAGAATGACAATTACTACCTCTAGGGTAGTTCGTGACCTTAACATTTCACCAATCAATTCCCTTCGGAGCATCACGGCTCCGAACCCAACGTCAAGGATGGCAACCAAACTCCCACGAATCCTCAGATTTCTACTGATCCACTCCTAATATCCAATAAGACATCCTTCCAAGGCGCACCAAAACGCCCTTCATGCAATCCGATTAACACATATTCGGCTGTCACTCAACTCCGACCCAACACCAACCTCACAACATTCCTAAAGTAACATCCTTATCACCACAGGAATGCTTAGGCACATCGATACTCAATCCTCAATACCCAAACTCCTTTCAAAATCCATCACCGAAAGGTCACTATTTTCCATAATCCAACCGTGTTACATACATCCATTCCAAGATCCATTGACCTCAAGAAAACAAGTCGACGCCTAGGACTAAACAGTGACCTCGAAACGTGGACCTCTCGCCCAAAATTCTTTTCCAGACGGATTGTCGCACCAAGGTTGACACCTAACAGAGAGCTAAAATTTCAAATCTTACATCTCTAGCAGACAGATCACCAAAACTTCCTTTGATCGCGGACTCGCTAAGACGGTACACCAACCACATAATCCATGGTGCCACACTGACGAGCAAACCAACAAAACGAAACCCAATCTAGTCGCCAATAATTTCCTAAAACTTTAGCTCGCATGATCACCGGAGCATAAAATCACCCCTTAATTAACCGGAAAGGCTTAAGTCTACTAATTCCACTAATCGGGCGCACAACTTCATCACTGAAGCCCAAGATCCAAGACTGACCGCAAGGCGGATCATCCGACGCTTCAAAACCCAAGGACTCCCTTAGTCCCTAAATACAACTGCTCTTACACCAGGGTTTAAATCTATAGGCCTAATGAGTTCAAGGTTTTTCAACCAGTATGCCAATTTGAGTTTATAAAACTTTCGAATACAAAAGCTTCTTAACGATTAGACGTGCGGCAAAAATACACTACCGTCCATGCGATAGGTTTCAAAGTTGATTAACCACACAACGCATATGAAAACATTTCCAAAAACTCGTTTGTGCAATGCTTACGTTAGTAAAGACAACAATAAAACATGCGCAACAATTTACCCCATATAAGAGAAAATAGATTCATGCATCATCACACGTGCAATAAAGGTTTGTACAACTCCAAAAGAGAAATTCACAATTTTAATTTTAAAAAATTCTTCCTCTTTAACCAAAAGACGTTGTGGCCTAAAATTATCAACGATCCCAAACGCATTAGTTTAATCCTCAAAGCTTGATAAAATAGTGGGAATACAAATAGAGTTTCAAATCGAGTTTAAAGCTTCAGATCGTACAGATAAACACCTTTGACCAAAAGTAACTGCAACGATATAAACATTGCTAACTCAATAAATGCATTGCGGAGATTTCTAACGGTAAAAGTAATTGATTGCAATGAACAGAACAAAAGTTCTGTTTGAAATGATGTAAATCTTTTATATATATTTACTCATACCAACGTTATAATTAAATCCGAAAGCAAATAGTATGCAACGATTGACATTTGTTTAAAGCCCAAAGATAAATTGCATGATAAGGAGATTTCCCCAAAACAACATGTGGGATGACACCGATTAGTGAATCTACATTTAGACGTATGCATAAATGTATGAACACATGCTTCAACCTTATTTATGTAACGCAAAATGACGTACGATGAGACACCATGGACCCAACTGAATTTTTTTCGCGAAACTCATTAATGCTAAAATCATGCAGTGTCAATTTTTCATCTCTCAACAAAGTGTGCAAGACGACTATATGTTTAAAATGTTAATCTTCTAAGAGTTTCCTCTTTTAATGCAATGAAAGGTAAAATGACGCCTTTAACAAAATTCACATGGGACACGACGCCAAATAACTCGTAAGTGTTGGTCCCGAAGATGCTTTACAAGTTTGTAGAAGGGGGGGGGGGGGTTGAATACAAACACAAGAATTAAAGTTTAATAAATTGTTTATTGATAAATCAAGTATAATTTACAAGTTTGTTGCGGAATAAGATTAAGACAGACTCAATCTAAACAAACTTAAGAAACACTAAGATGGTTGCACAAGAAATTCAGAGAAAGGGGGATTAAGAGATATAGAAAACAAAGGTTTCTATTTCGGGGTTCAAGGATTAAGCACACTTTCAGATGAAGGGGTGATCTTCCTATTTATACCCTCTGCATTAAATGCATGGCAGGGCACTTTACACGTGGCGTTCACTGATTGGATTTGGGAGTCTGACTTTTGGGAGACATGCTTTCGGCCGAACAATGAACAGTGTAGTTGACAGAGATGTTGTACGAATTGTGGCAGAGACATGTCCGTTCTGACATATCGTATTAATTTGTGCAAGGTGAGACAAAAGGAAACTTGAGGCATAAGCTAAGTGATCATTCGATCGCTGAGTATCTCTTTCTTTAGAGATATCAAGAGTTCAGCGATCGCTAAAGCTTTTCCTCATGTTCCTTCGCGTATAAGTAGATTCGTCTTTGCTTCACTGATATCCGCATCAGGTCACTAGTAGACTTGTCTTTGTTCAGCAGCTTCGTCTTCGATTCAGCTATGAACATCTGTTGACGCGAGGCTTGTCTTCAGGGATTACGTTTACTGTTTACATCAGAAACTATCAGTGATAACTGAACAAACTCAGTCTGATCGCTGATAGTGAAACACTAATACATAGAAATGTTTATAAGAAAGATTATCAGCGATAACTGAACAGACTCAGTTTGATCGCTGATGGTGAAACACTAATACATATTAAAACGTAATTTTCACTAAGTATAGAAGAGGGTCGTTATCAAATCACTGAGAGAGTTTGGATCAACAATCTCTCCCTATTTGATAATGACAAAGTAACTGAAGAAAATTACTTTATAATTCAAAATGATGGAATAATCAGGACTCATAACATACATGTCCCAATTACAATTTTGAGGGTTCTTTTACAGTACTGATAGAGTTAAGTACTTCACTGAAATTCTCATTAATCCAAGAAAAGAATTACAAGGTATGAAAATTACAAGTACAACTGATGTACTAACTACTGTAAGTTAAACTAATAGATTACAAGAAAGGAAACTAATCTATCAGCTATCTAAAGAGGGTTTAGGAGGATTGATCAAATACTCAGGTATTTCTTCTCCTTTTTGCCTTCGCTCTAAAGATTCTTTGTAGATGATCGCTATGATTGGCTCAGCAGCAGGAGAGAGAGTACACCATAGGCACATGAGATCCTTGAGAAGAGCGAGGGGACAGATAGGGATTTCAGAGACCCTTTGAAATCTGAGTTGTTCCTCGTCATCTCTGAAGAAGATTCCAAAAGGTTCTTCAAGTACTTGTCCCGCAACATATGGTCCGCCAGAAGGCAGAGATAGATCCAGAACTGAAAGATCAGGAGGAGGACCGAACAGAGCTTCTTTTGAGAATTTGATGGAGGTTTCATTCCTGATCACTGCGACATTATCAGATGAGGAGGAGATAGGCTTTCTCTTGATTTGCTTGGACTTTGGAGGAAGAGTAGATGACACCTTTAGTATAGCAGCGACTCTGTTGATGAGGGCATCATTTACCCTTTCAACATAGCCTCTGTATGTAGACTTTGATTTTTTCAGCGCATCTTTGAACTCAAGCCACTCCATGTAGCCAAAGTCTTCCAGCTTTGAAATGAACATAGCCTTGCAGCTTCCATCCTCTCTGGTAATCTCCATGGTGACAGAGAGTTTATCCTTCTTCTTTCTTCCAGAGATAGCAACAACTACGATCTTCATTGGGTCAGAGCGATAGTCAATTTTGTGCTTGCACCAATCGACAGAATTATCGCTGACCGCTTTTTCTTTGGAGCGTTCCTCTTCAATCTCTTTCAAAAGAGCTGCCTGGACTTCCACTGGTTTGCTTTTCAGCTTCTTGTCTTTGACTTGAGAAGACTGAATTTTGAGAGCCAGAGAGGCATCTCTTTGACAGTCAGCAATCAGCTTCTCAGCCCTGACGGATTCTTCAATTTCATTTTCAGTTAGGAACTCCAGATCTGATGATTGAGAGGGGACCTTTCGTCGTTGACTCTCCAGATGAAAGATCATCTCTGTTATTTTCTTTCTCTCTTCCTCTGACCAGTGAGATGGTCTAGAGGGCCTTCCATGATGTTGCAGGGACTCTTCTTCTTCTTCATCCTCTTCATCAATCTCTCTGACAGAGATTGGGATTATTTGGTCATCAGCTTCAGCAGCTGGTATTATTTGAAGCTCTTTACCCTTAAGCAGGGGAGAGAACTATCTGGTCAGAAAAAGAAAAAGGTTAGATTTATTTTTAGGGAAGGAGAGAGATAAAGGCTAGAAAGAAACAGGGGTGGGATTTTTATAGAAGGATAAAGGAACAAGAGTAAGGCATACCTGAGAAGGATTCTCCTCAGGTAGTGAAATCATCTTCAGGGTTCCCTCAGCAGTTGCACCTTTGCTTTGGGAAGGGGTTCCTGAAGGTGTCTCTTGACTCCCCCCCTGCTTTGATAACTTCTTTCGAAGCTATCGCTGATGAAGTGACGGCTGAAGAACACCATAGAGATTGATCTTCATCGTCATCATCATCATCTTGATGAGAATCTTCCTCTTGATCTTCAAGATCAAGGTCTTCATCATCATCGTCCTCTTCCTCATCATCAACTAGATCAACGATGGTAGGAGGGGCTTTCTCAGCAGCTATCTCCCCCTCAACATGAGAGGGAGTTTCCTTCAGTTGTTCAGCAGCATCAGCTTCTTTCTCCTTATTTTCTTCAGATGCTTTCTCCCCCTCTTTGTCATTATCACGAAGGGAGAGATCTTGGGAAGGAGTAGAAGTCTCAGTGGTGGACAACTTCTGGACTTCAGCCTCCAGTCCTTTGAGCCGGTCTTCAAGTACAGGGATATCAGACGTAGCTTGATGAATAAACTCCACAACTACGTCTAGAGCGGTGCGATCGTCTTCTATAAATGAAGGAGTAGGAGTTGGAGTTGGTTCCTTCAGGCGGGTCAGGATCTGCTGAAGAAGGACCTCACAGGCATCAAACTTTGTAGTCAGAGTTGCAAACTGTTGCTGTGAGTCCTCCCTGACTTTGACAATCGCTTCTTGGAGAGTAGCGATTTGAGAAATGTCAGCTTTGGAGGCGCAGTTGGCTGTCAGCGTCTTCAGAGCTTCACCAGCTGATTGAACAGCATTGGTGGTGTTGTTGAGAGATGCAGTCAGAGCCTCCACCTTGGTAGTCAAACTGTTGACATTGGTGTCAACAGTCACCAGACTAGGACCTGAAATATAAGTTAGTTTTTGAGAAACAGGCTTATATGGTGAGTTGGGAGAAGTGTTTAAGATTATAGGGATACCTGAATTATCAAACATTTTGTAGAATTGTAACGATTCCTCAAAAGATTGATGTTCAGGTCCTATGGGTCCAAACTGTGGTTGAGTAGAAATAGATGGAGGGTTAGAGATCAAGGAAATAGAAGGACTAGAGATGGGGATAGAAGATGTAGGGATAGGGGTAGTTACCTCAGGTTGTTGTTGAACTGAGATTGTAGGTTCCATCACTGTTGTTGTGACAGCGACTGAGATCGCTGGCACGATTGAAGTTGTTGTCGCTGAGGATGTGGAGGAGAGACCCACGAAAGCATCCAAGGAAGTTTGTTGATAAAAATCCTTAGGTATAGAGCTAGAGGTAGCTTTCTCGTTGGTCACCTTGGCCTTCTTTGAAGGACCAAGGGAGCCAGTTGATGGTCGTTTGGAAGGGGTAGCGGCAGGGATAGCAGAAGAAGAAACCTCCTGCGTGGCCGCTGAAGACGAAGAAGTGAGGAGAGAGAGAGACGAGAGCGAAGTTCAGAGATACTTACCTCATTTGGGAGCGTCTTGACCTCTAGGGAGCGCTGACCCACTTTCGGAAAAGATGCATCCGAGTTAGTGGGGTAAGTGGCAGGGTAGAGAAACTTCAGGTACGCGTAGATAAAGCGTACATAGGGGACCTTGGGATCCCTTTCGGTCTTCTCTATCTTTGACTTGAGATTGTCAAAGATAGTTGTTTCGTAGTCGAAGTTTCGTCCAGCGATCACTGAGTAAGCCATCTGGACCTGAATCTTGCTTGCTTGGTCCAGTGACCCACTCTTCCCACTCATACACTGAATGAAGTGTGAGAAGATGTAGTTAAGCTGAGAAGGCATCAGTGCCTTCTTCACAAGAGTCAGCTTCTTGTTTGGAATCGTCGTCCTTGGTTTGGGTTCCCAAGCGTATTCCATGGCATCCAGGAATTGGATGAGTTATGCATCAGTTGGCAAGGCGTTGAATCCATTCCTGGGTTTGTCAGGAAAACGTAGAGCTTTCCTCAGGCCTAAGGCAGTCATCATCCCTGAGCCAAGTTGAGTGCTGAAAGAGATAGCAGGAACCTGTTCACCCTTTTTTTTGGTGATAGAGGTTTCGTCAGCAGTAAACCAGAATTGCTGGAGAAGAGCTTTGGAGGGTGTGGGATCCACAGTGATAGCATAAGCAAAGCAGGATTGCTTTAGAAACATTGCAGCTTCCTTCAGATGTGGGTACTTAACACCGTCAAAATCGAGACGTGCGAGATGATTGTTCTTTGGAAGTTCCGATTCAGTGAGTGCGAATTTGACGTTCTTAGAAGCGACAAGTGCAGATTGAGCCATTCTGAATATGAGTAGATAAAAGAGTAGAAGATAAGGTTTTAGTCTAAAAATAAAGAAGATTTTCTAGTTTCTATTTGAGGAAAGAAACATAGAAAATCAACAAAATTGAAGATTAACAAGGTGTTCTTAATATAATATACAAGAACAAGAAGAAAAACCAAATATTTTGAATGAAGAAAATCAAAATAAAATGGTTTTTAAAGAATAAAATCAAAAATGGAAATGATTTTATGTGATTAGAATCTTATAAACCCATAAATGGAGTTTTATGTAAAAAGATTTAAGATAAGAACTAGAAAAAGATCAAGAATAACCTGTTGATCTTTGAAGAAGATGATACAAATGCTTGAGAATGCTAGAATGCTTGAGAGAGTATTCTTGCTTTGAAAGTATTTCCAGAAAGCGTAAAATGATAAGAATGGAAAAACATTCCTTTTATACGTGTGAGAAAGGAGAGAGAATGTGAGAGGCGGGAAAAAAAATGCTCATCATGACATGGACACGTCCCACGAAGTTGATTGGATAGAAGGGCAACGGACGAACGTGTCAGAAAAAAGCATGTCGTGGATTGTCGGTTCAAATGACATCATAGAAGAGAGAGACTGTTCATTTGTCCGTTTTGAAATTATTGCTGAAGAAAAGTCAGCGATAGATTTTTCTTTTTGAAAGTATCCCTGATGGTAAAGATAGGGATAGATTTTCTTTTAAAGGATCACTGACTAGAAATATCAGTGATAAATTTATTTTTCAAAAAGCTTTTAATCATTTGAAGAAAGTTCAGTGATTAAGGTTTATATTTTGAAAAACATCTTAACTGAATGAAGATTCAGTTGTAGGGATTGAGAGAACATACCTAAGAGTCAGAATGTTTATCAGAGAGAATGATAAAAGGGGAACTTATGATTACTGACACAATGCATGAACGCTGAAGATTTATTCTTCTAGATTCAGCATTCCAAGCTCACTGATGAGAAAGTTGAACCTTGTCTCATCAAGAGGTTTGGTGAATAAATCAGCAAGCTGAAAGTCAGTAGGGATAAAGTGAAGTTCAATATCACCATTCATCACATGATCTCTGATAAAGTGATATCTGATCTCTATGTGTTTCGTCTTTGAATGTAGCACTGGATTATTTGCTATAGCGATAGCACTAGTGCTGTCGCAATAGATAGGAATCTTTGACAACTGAAGGTCATCGTCTAATAGTTGATTTCTCATCCATAAGATTTGAGAACAACAGCTTCCAGCGGCTACGTATTCAGCTTCAGCTGTGGAAGTGGACACTGAATTTTGCTTTTTGCTTGTCCAACTTACCAGCTTTCCTCCCAGGAGTTGACATCCACCAGTGGTACTCTTTCTGTCAAGTTTACAGCCTGCAAAATCACTATCAGAATAACCAGTTAGATCGAACCCTGAGTCTTTGGGATACCAAAGACCGAGGTTAGGAGTTCCCTTCAGATATCTGAAAATTCGCTTAACAGCGATCAGATGGGATTCCTTGGGTTCAGATTGATAGCCTGCACATAAACAAGTAGAGTACATAATGTCAGGTCAGCTCGCTGTAAGATACAGCAGGGAGCCTATCATTCCTCTATAGGCAGTGACATTAACAGGTTTTCCAGAAGGATCTTTGTTAAGTGTCAGGGGTGGTGGTGCCATAGGAGTTTTCATCGCTGAAGTTTGAGTAAGATCAAACTTCTTCAGCATATCTTTAACATACTTACCTTGGCTTATAAAAGTACCTTTGTCAGATTGTTTAATCTGAAGACCAAGAAAATATGTCAGCTCACCCATCATACTCATTTTATATTCTTTCTTCATTCTTTCAGCGAAGCGAGTACATAGAGATGGGTTAGTAGAACCAAATATTATGTCATAGACATATATTTGTACAAGAATTATATGACCTTTTATCTTTCTGAAAAATAACGTATTATCAATCTTGCCACGTTCAAAATTTTCAGAGATAAGAAATGATGAGAGAGTGTCATACCAAGCACGAGGGGCTTGTTTTAGACCATAGAGAGCCTTATCCAATTTATAAACATAATTTGGATACTTAGGGTCATAGAACCCTGGAGGTTGTTCTATATAGACTTCTTCATTCAGCTTTCCGTTTAGGAACGTTGATTTTACATCCATTTGATAGATGATGAAATCTTTATAGACTGCATAAGCTAAGAATAGTCGAATTGCTTTGAGCCTAGCCACAGGGGCAAAGGTTTCATCATAGTCTATACCTTCCTCTTGTCTGTATCCCTGAGCAACAAGTCGAGCCTTGTTGCGGGTTACAGTTCCATGTTCATCTAACTTGTTTCTAAACACCCATTTGGTTCCTATAACAGTTTTATCAGATGGTCTAGGAATGAGATTCCAAACTTTGTTTCGAGAGAATTCAGTCAGCTCTTCTTGCATAGCGCTGACCCAGTTTGGATCTCTGAGGGCATCATCAGTCTTCTTTGGTTCTATTAAAGAAAGAAAGTTGACAAAGAGACAGATATTACCTGAGCTTCATCGTGTCTGAATACCTGCATCTGGATCACCAAGAATTTGATCTATTGGATGATCTCTGGTCCATCACTGAGCAGGGGCATGATCTATCAACTCAGAGGTTGAATCAACAATTGGGATGTTTACTGATGAGGACGTTTGAGGTTCATCAACAATTAACTGTTGAGTAGTGGACAGACTGTTGTTATCAGAGAGGTTTTCAGACAGAGGTAGATCTGATGGTAGCAAGGTGTTTAGAGGTTCAGCTGAAACCCATGAGTTGGATTCAGCGCTAGGAGGTATAATGTTTGGATCATCATCAGCGGCTGGAGGATCTGAATGCTGATGGTTTGAGAAGAAGGGTTCAGTTTCTTTGTAGTGAGAAAACATCCAAGCATTTAACTCTTCATTGTCAGTGATTGGTTTAGAGTTCGCTGAGCGAGTTTCATCGAATGTGACATGAATTGTTTCTTCCACAGATTGTCTTCTTTTGTTGAAAACTCTGTAGGCTTTGGAGATGGAGGAATATCTTAGAAATATTCCATCATCAGCTTTTGGGTCGAACTTTCCAAGTTGATCTCTGTTGTTTAAGATATAGCACTGACAACCAAAGATATGAAGAAAACTGATAGAAGGCTTCCTTCCATGAAAAAGTTCATAAGCTGTCTTCCCAAATCGCTTTACTATTAGCGATCTGTTTTGAGTAAAACATGCAGTGTTTACAGCTTCTGCCCAAAATTGAGTAGGAAGATGAGAATCACTGAGCATTGATTAGCAGCTTCAATGATCGTTCTGTTTCTTCTTTCAGCGACTCCGTTTTGCTGAGGTGTTCTTACTGTAGAGAAGTTATGAGAAATTCCCTTGTTTTCAAAGAAATTGTTCAGGGAACTGTTTTTGAATTCAGTTCCATGATCACTTCTTATTGAACGAACAGTAAGATTATTCAGCACTTCCATCTTTTTAACAAAAGATGTTAGTTCTTCTGGAGTATCACTCTTACAGCGAAGAAAGATAACCCAGGTATATCGAGAGAATTCATCTACAATGACAAGCGTATATTTCTTTCCAGCTATTGATTGGATGTTGACAGGGCCAAACAGATCCATATGCAAGAGCTGAAGAGGACTTGTCACTGAGGAAACTTGTTTAGACTTGAAACTAGCTTTTGTTTGTTTTCCTTTTTCACATGCTGAGCAAAGAGATTATTTAGCATATGAGTGCTGAGGAAGACCATAAACCAGTTCCTTAGATGAGAGAGAATTTAAGGTTTTGAAGTTTAGATGAGAGAGCCTTTTGTGCCATAGCCAGTTGACATCAGAAGAGGCCTTAGAAAGAAAACATAAGTTTTCAGTGATAGTAGAGTCCATATCTATTACATAAACATTTTCTCTGCGATAACCACTGAGAGCAAGTTTTCCTTTCTCATCCACCACTGAACATGCTTTCTTAGAAAAGCGAACTTCGTAGTCTTTGTCACATAGTTGACTGATGCTCAGAAGGTTGTGCTTCAGTCCATCTACATAAGCGACTCTTCGAAAGGTAGTTGTCCCATTGCCGAGGACACCAAACCCTCGGGTATATCCTTTTCCATTTCCACCGAAGGTCCCAGAGGGACCTTTCTCTTCCTTGTATTCAGTGAGCAGGTCTTTTTGTCCAGTCATATGACGAGAACATCCACTATCGAGATACCAGATGCCCTTTGATCCCTGCACACATAAGGAAGATTAAGCGTTGTTTGGTACCCACTTTTCAATGGGTCCTTTAGAGTTAGTGGATATGGAAGATTCAGCAGTCTTCACAGCAGATGAGGATTCAGCTTCAGTGGTGATCTTCACTTTGGTTAATTTCTTAACCTTAGTGGTATTCTTCACCTTGGTCGATTTTTCAACTTTGGTGACCTTCTCAGCCTTAGAGGCATTTATCTTCACTTTAGCTGTTTTATCAGCTTTAGTGGCAGTCGGGCATTTGCTTGCAATATGGTCAGTAAAACCACAGTGATAACATTTTCTGTATTTTAAAATGGTTTTAGGACCAGGAGTAGAAGGTTTTGCAAGTTTAAGATGAGCAGGTCCAGGTCCGAGAAGGCTTTTCTCATGAGATCTGGGAGGAATTTTCATTTCTTCAGATCTCGTGGATTTAAGATCAATCTTTAGCTTTGGAGGACAGAGATCAAATATTTCTATCACAGAGCTAGAGGATTGATTTGCTGAAGGTTTAGAAGTAACCTTCAGCTTTGCTTTCCTAGTGTCTTTGGATATTTCCTCAGGGATAGAATTAGAAGAAGAACAGGGATAGATTTGATTATAAGAAGTGTCAAAGAAAGAAGTGACAAGCGTTCCAAACTTAAGCGAGGAACTTTCTTCTTTAGTTACATCCTGTGGTTTCCAATAACCAAGACCAGTTCTATCACTTTTAGGAATTTGAGCATTTATTATCTCAGAGATCTTTGTTGATGATTTGCACCATTTTTCAACATGAGACTTTTCTGCTTTTAGAGCAGCGATGGCTTGTTCGCGTTCAATACTGATGATTTCATTTATAATGACTTGATCTTTCAACTTCTCTTCTAAAAGAGTTAGTTCTCTGATCTTTTCATGACATTTCTCTAGATCTTGAGTTAAATGAACATTTTTATTCTCAACTTGAGTTTTGTCGTTTAGAGCATTATAAAGGCCAATCGTCAGCACATCAACAGCACGACTTCTCTCAGCTTCAGGCAGAGAGGGATTTGTAGAGATAGATACCTGAGATGATATGTAGCTCATGGAAGGTTCAGATGCTTCTTCCACTTCTTCTTTAATCTCAGCCATGAGGCAAAGATTAGTGACGACTTCTTCATCAGAGCTTGATTCTTCTGATTCAGCCCAGTCATGTTCTTCAGCGATGAGACCTTTACCTTTTCGCTTATAGCTTTTCAGTTTTTGATATTTGTTCTTCAGCTTTAGGTATTTGTCATCACTGGATCTTCTTGAGGTAGAAGGTTTGAAGACCTTTTTTGACCTGCACTCACTAGCAAAGTGTCCAATCTTTTCACAGTTATAGCAAGTGGCAGTAGCCTTATCAACAGGCGTTGATTTTGGCTTTTCAGTAAGAGAGAGAGGCTTACTTTTTCGGAAGTTGCTCTTTCTTGCAAATCTCTTAAAAGAGTTTGTCAAGAGTGCTAAGGACTCATCAAACTCTGAAAGATCAGGGTCTGATAGATCCTCAGATTCAGAATCTAACTCAGTGATGGTGAGAGTAGACCGCTGAGATGGAATTATCTCTGAAGAGACTAAAGCAACAGGAGTGCTTTTGGAGTCTTTAGAATCTTTTACAAGATTCTTTTTCAGGAGATTCAATTGCTCATAGTTGAGCAATATTCCATACAAAGTGCTGAGAGAAAGAGAATTTAAGTCTTTTGTAAGCTTAAGACATATTGAATAACTGTCCCAGCTTTCAGGAAGACATTCTAAGAATTTTGTTAGGACCTCAGAATTAGAATAGGTCCTGCCAACAGTTCTTAGGTCAATGATTAAGCAGTTAAACCGCTGATGAACGTCAGAGAGAGATTCATTCTTACCAGCGATGAAACTTTCATACTGTCTTACCAAGTTAATCTTACGAGTTTCTTGGATTTCAGTGGTGCCCTCATATTGAACACATATGGTTTCCCACATTTCTTTAGAAGTTTTCAGATGCATGATGGAATGGAAAACTTCATCATGCAGAGCCATTGAAATAATGGTCTTTGCTCTTGCATCTATTCCTACCTTCTTTTTATCTTCATCACTCCACTGTCTTATTTCCTTAACGACATAGCGTTCAGGGACAGCTTCAGTGGTGGCAGTAGTGGGAACTGCAGCTATAATTCTAACAGGTTCATAGGGTCCATTTTCTATATATTCAGGTATAGTAGGATCCGCACCTTCAAGAAATAACATAATTCGATTTTTCCATAGAGAAAAGTTATCTCTACTAAATCGAGGAGGTTTAGAAAGTGAACCATTATCATAGTAGTTTGTGTTTGTGTTAAGTGCCATTTAGAATAGCAAAGAAGAGAATAAAGCAAGATCTTGTTTATTAGATTAAACAAACTGCTCTGATACCACTTGTTGGTCCCGAAGGTGCTTAACAAGTTTGTAGAAGGGGGGGGGGGTTGAATACAAACACAAGAATTAAAGTTTAATAAATTGTTTATTGATAAATCAAGTACAATTTACAAGTTTGTTGCGGAATAAGATTAAGACAAACTCAATCTAAACAAACTTAAGAAACACTAAGATGGTTGCACAAGAAATTCAGAGAAAGGGGGATTAAGAGATATAGAAAACAAAGGCTTCTATTTCGGGGTTCAAGGATTAAGCACACTTTCAGATGAAGGGGTGATCTTCCTATTTATACCCTCTGCATTAAATGCATGGCAGGGCACTTTACACGTGGCGTTCACTGATTGGATTTGGGAGTCTGACTTTTGGGAGACATGCTTTCGGCCGAACAATGAACAGTGTAGTTGACAGAGATGTTGTACGAATTGTGGCAGAGACATGTCCGTTCTGACATATCGTACTAAGTTGTGCAAGGTGAGACAAAAGGAAACTTGAGGCATAAGCTAAGTGATCATTCGATCGCTGAGTATCTCTTTCTTCAGAGATATCAAGAGTTCAGCGATCGCTAAAGCTTTTCCTCATGTTCCTTCGCGTATAAGTAGATTCGTCTTTGCTTCACTGATATCCGCATCAGGTCACTAGTAGACTTGTCTTTGTTCAGCAGCTTCGTCTTCGATTCAGCTACAAACATCTGTTGACGCGAGGCTTGTCTTCAGGGATTACGTTTACTGTTTACATCAGAAACTATCAGTGATAACTGAACAAACTCAGTCTGATCGCTGATAGTGAAATACTAATACATAGAAATGTTTATAAGAAATATTATCAGCGATAACTGAACAGACTCAGTTTGATCGCTGATGGTGAAACACTAATACATATTAAAACGTAATTTTCACTAAGTATAGAAGAGGGTCGTTATCAAATCACTGAGAGAGTTTGGATGAACAGTAAGCTTAAAAGAAGTAAAATTAAAACTCACGCATGAAAAGACATCGCATAAAACAATACTCCATGAAATTTCAACCAAATCCACACAAACTAAAATTCTCAAGAAATTTCGACTCAAAACGTGGGAATAACTTTTCCTTTAAAACCATTGACATATGTGGAGGAGATCCAATGCCTAGGTTAAAATCTCATAGCTACTTGCCCAATACTCAAATGACATTAAAACATGGATATTACAATATCCGCAAATAGTGTTAAACAAGAGACGTGAATAAAGAGGTTTTTGATAACAATTTGCAATTACGTGCAACAAAACATTTTCATGAATGCTTAAGCTCACAGTTTAAAATCTAATACGTGTTAAATGCTCTTACCAAAACTTTATAATATAAACCACTTTTTTTTTTACGAACATAAGAAACAATTTATACAGATTTATTTCGGAAATAAATTTAGTGCATGAATTTGATCGGCACTTGGCATCAAAGGACTACCCTTCCCAACAACCCAACAGACTATCGTCATTCGGATGCATCAAACGTCTTAAAGTCACAATCTCAATAATTTGATAAACTTATGAATTCTCCTTGAAATAGAATCGGTCTAACAAACTCACGGATCTAAATCCAACCAAGATTTCCGACCCAATAGGATCAACTTAGTGACCTCCTCACGCTTAGCTATCTCTCCCGGTGACCTTGATATAAACATCAATCCTTCCTTAGTTGACTCACTTAAGAACTTTCTCACTACCCCAACGGTCATCATACCAAGGTAGTTCAAGTATACACATGTAATATGTAGGTTCATCATAACACTGGCCAGGTGCCATTATGAACGTACCATGCATGATTATCCTTGCGACCCTTTGCAAATTTCCCGCTTCTAGCGACTCGATCATCTCCAAGATATCTTATCTTAAGGTGCCTAAGGTGCAACTTCACTTTCAATCACTTATAAGAACGCTAGTTTGAGTCTAGGCATCCAAAAATCAATACCTAAATCTCTCAAACATAAGCTCTGATAACAACTTGTAACACCCTAAAATCTGGAAATAGCAACTTATTTAAAATTTTCTAAATACATCAATAATTGAATCATCTACAACCACAAATTAGATTCAACTTCAATACACAAACATTCAATCTTTACATACAAACTATAAGAGGACGGATGCTACTAAAACCCAATAATAGTCACTATCTCCAACTTGCGAAAGACTTCACCAATTACTTACTTTAGTGTCTAGCTAAGGCTCTACGCTTCATAGAACTGCTAGAACCCAACTCCCAACTGGAACCTGATGCACATGACGACAAATAAAAAGGGTTAGGCTTAACGCCTAGTGAATTCAAGAGTTTTCAACACATATACTTTAATCATTTAGAAAGGAAGGATGCGAATAAAATCATAATCTTTCAAAATGATATGCTTCACTTATGAAAACGACTCGTTTATCAATAACTATACATTTTGTGTAAAAGAGAGATCGAGTTAATTGTTAACCAAACCAAATTGTTTTAAAGACGAGAATCTTAATATGAGACGCACTTATGTATTATAAACTGGAACTTGCTAAAAGGTAAAATAGAGGACGGACTCCCAATTTTATAAAACACGGGTAACCCATTGTAACTTGAAATACCCAACACGGGTGAAACGTGACACACAACCCGTAAATCATAGGTGAAATCTATATAATTAATATCACCATGAACACAACATTAGACCCAAAACTCACACGACCATGAAATGGACTAAAATAAATCTGACACGTGGAAACGACACATTCCAATCAAACTTTAATATACTTGGGAAGAACCCCATATTAAATCCATCATTTACTGTCGACCACTTAAAACCCAATTTGGTCAAATACAACATTACCCTTTAAAAATACCACGAATCAACGATGAAGAGACCCGTATACACTGAGAATAGAGTAACACGCAAGTAGGTCGTTCACGCGACTTCCTTGCATGTCATCTAAACGTTTCCATCTTGGGTGGCGAGAACACGTGAATGGGGCCACCCGCGATGTTATTGGATTTCACCACACATCCCGACATCCTAGTTCCCATGCCACCACCGACATCACAATCCTCGGACCGTTTAACGCCTCTGGCCATACTCCGTCGAGTTCCACCTCAAGGACTTACAGACGTGGGTGCCTATCCAATCTAGACGAGTTTCCCCCTCTGCAGCTCGCGCCACTCGTTGTCCACTCGCTAGCAAACCCGAGCGATCACTAAAAGTAACCCAAAACCTCAGGCCTTACATAACCGACAAACTTACGTGCCTATGGATCCATTACGACACTGTCTAACATTACATGACTCCAAATGAATGACCAAAGCACCCAAAGCATGTAACTCACCAATGACACAAAATTAAGCGTCATCATACTCAAAACCTACGACGGTTATAAATCCAGACAAGTGTCCACCCGACTCATTTAGTCAAAACCGAGCCAAAGGCTCAACACTTTACGTAAATCACCAACGAAGCCTTTGTAAACATTAAAAACACGTTTGACCGACTAACGAAGACACAACAACCCAAAGGTGTAAAATAACACAAACTCAACATTGTTTGATACAAAACATTTTCCCCAAATAAACTCTTTACTCTTATTTCCCAAAATACCTCGTGACACAGTTATGCACATTTTCCAAATAGACGTAAGAACAAAATCATGTAAATGACATTTACATCAAATGGACTCCATTTATATAAAATACGTCAAAGAAACATGTCAACAAGTTTTATTTGTCAATATGCCTAAAATCACCAAAATGCATGTTTCATGAGTTTATAAAGATAAATATAACCAAATACTCAAACTTATCAGCAGTTAACCATTTGGTGTAAAACATAAACATTTTAAAAATAACCATTTTGACATGTACACCGTTTTCACAAATCAACTTGAACCCACCTTGCTAGGTTACGTTAAACCTAGTTTTCAGTACACAACCATGGGCTTCCAAAAGCCTAAATTCCACCAAAGCTTTCCAAAGACACCCAATCCAACTCTTTAAATCAAGCTTCCAAAAACCTAGATCCACAAGGGTCCAACCATAAAATCCATATTTAACCATTTAAAATCATTCCCCAAACATTATACATAAAGATCTAAACTTATGTAGAAACCCTAATTTCCATAAATGAAGAGAACAAGAAGTTACCTTAACTATAACTCCGAACCACCAACCAAAACCCATGAAAGTCACCAAAACGAACCATAAGCTTCCAACTTTTCAATGATGCAAAGGTTGGATGAAACCCCAAATAGCTTGGTGAGGAAGATGGAGATGAAGATATTTTGGGGTTCTTGATTCCAACTAGCTAAATGATTAAGAATCATGGGGTATTAAGAAGAAAAGCCTCCAAAATGGGTTAGGGTTCGGTTTTAGGGTTTGGGAGAGAAAAGGGGAGGAGATAGAAATGAGAAATGAGGGGAATGGGTGAAAATCGCACATTTAACCCACTGGTACACGCGGGCTATAGTGTCTGGCGATTATGCCAGTGGCACAATCGCTTGGCACAATCGCCAAGCATGTACCGTGAGCTCCTCAGCTTCGGCGATAGTGCCAGGCTATTGTGCCCTCTGGCACAATCGCTGGCATGGTCGCCCGGGTGCCCTCGAACTCCAAAAATCCGACTTTTTCAATGCCCGAACTCCCGATACTCCGAGGGACTTTAAACAATACATTTCCCAACAAAACCCCATTGTTTACAAGTCACAGAAATGTCCGGGTGACATTTACTTACCAAAATTTACGGGTGTTACATATTACTCCTGATTCCTTATCCAACAACCTATAAGCCTTGCTATTTCTAGCATATCCCACAAATATGCTTTTAATAGCACGAGCTCCCAGTTTGGATCTTTTAGGGTCAGGAGTCCGATAGTAGGCAACACAACCCCAGACTCTAAAGTAGTTTTGGTTGGGTTTTCTACCTTTCCATAGTTCATATGGGCTAGTTGGGATCACACGACTAGTGATCCGATTGTGAATATGACAAGCGGTCAATAGGGCTTCTCCCCACAGGTTGTTTGGCAGACCCGATTGGTTCAACATGCAGTTGACCATTTCAACAAGAGTACGATTCTTTCGTTCCGCCAAACCATTCTGTTGAGGGGTGAACGGTGAGGTGCGTTCATGTTTGATACCATTCTCTTCACAGAAAGTATCAAATTCTCTGTTAAAGTATTCCCCGCCTCTATCTGATCGAAGTATTTTGATTCATTTTTCAAGTTGATTTTCCACTTCAGATTTATAAAGTTTAAAAGCATCAAAAGCTTCGTCTTTTGAATGTAATAAGTAAACATATAAGTATCGACTGAAGTCATCACAGAATGTAATGAAATACCGTTTACCACCACGGGTAAGTATTCCATTCAATTCACAGATATCGGAATGAATCAACTCTAAAATAGTAGTCTCCCTTTTAACTGATGGAAAAGGTTTCTTTGTAAATTTCGATTTTACACATGTTTCGCATTTTCCAAAAACTTTGTTGTTAATTTTAATTAATCCTTTGTTTTGCATCTTTTCAATATTTTTAACATTTTTGTGTGCTAAACGATGATGCCATAAAGAAATTGAACAAGCAAAATACTCAAAGGAATTGACTTTATTAAAATCATCAGAAAGAGTTACATCAATAGTGGAAACATAAACTTCATCAGAAATAGCTAAAACATCATTAACCCCACTCGGCCCAGCCCCATCCTCATCGTCACTCAAGTTCAATCGATACATACCCGACAGGTTGTATCCTTTTCCTATGAATGTCTTCCGTTTGTAAATCAATAGCTTCCTTGCCTCGATGTTGTTCCTAGAAACGAGGCACTTATTGATGGAAGGAACGTGAAGAACATTCCTCAAAGTAACAATCTTCCCGAACGTGAACTTGAGTAGCACCGTACCTATTCCCGCAACATCGGCCTTGTCGTTGTTCGCCACGATTACCTGTTTTCCTTCTCGAACAGGGACATATTCAACAAACTTGGACTGAGAGTTACACACATGAACTGTTGCTCCCGTGTCCAAGTACCAACCTCCTCTACTAGCAGTGATTCTGGTAGTTGCCTCCGAGATCATATCGATCTCCTCCATATGCAAGTTTGCAACAAGATTCTGGATTCCTTCAACAGAGTTGGCTACTGGCGGTCCGGATTTCCTTTCTTTGCATTCTCGGGCATAGTGTCCCGTCTCACCACAGACGTGACATTTCCCGGTTCTCTTGAGTTGTTGCACAGATTTGGATTGCTGTCCGGATCTTTTAAAGCTCTTCTTTTGTGGACCCAGATTCCACTTCTTAGAGCCTCCAACCTTTCCCTTTCCTTTGGTGTTCCCAACCTTCACGCTGTTTGCACCACCCATCACAAACTTGCCTCTTTTTTCCCGATTTATAGTCTCTTCTTCGATCCTTATGTGCTTTAGCAGGTCATCCAAAGAATAGTCTTCAGACTTGTGCATCATTCTCTTTGAGAAATCTTTCCAAGATGGGGGTAATTTATCAATCACCGCCCCCACTTGGAAAATTTCTGGGAGTTATGTTAAGCGCTTTGAGTTTGTTTACTATAACCTGGAGCTCATGAATCTGTTCTAAAATTGGTTTTTCGTCATTCATTTGAAAACGTAAGAATTGGGACACAAGATATTTATTAGTTCCCTCTTCTTGTGCCTTATATTTAAACTCAAGCGCTTTCCACAACTCTATAGGATCGTTTATCGGAGAGTACAAGTCATAGAGTCTATCGGATAGGGTGTTTTTAATATGTCCACAGGCCAAAGATTTTTCTTCCTTGCGGAGTAGCCTTAACTTTTCAAGCTCGGCTATTCTTGCCCTATCCGGTTCTTTTCCCTTTTCGGGAATCGGATCATTAGGGATAGGCGGGAGGTTTGGGTCCAATACATGATAAAGCTTAATAACCATTAGCAAAAACTTGATCTTTTCGGCCCACCGGTGTAGTGGCACCCGTCGAATCGGTCAAGTTTCACAAACTCTTGATTCACCATTCGAACGTTGGAAGAGTTTCTGAAGTACATAATAAAAAACATTTAAGATTGTTGAAAAATTTTATGAGTAGAAATTCAATATTACCACGAGACTAATATAAAAACAGCAACTTTATTAGTAAAGATCTAAACTTTATTTATAAAGTATTAAACTTTATCATAAAGATCAATAATAACTTAATAAAACAGATTTGTTATTATTATAATGTGAACCTAATAACGAATCTATCATTCGCGATAGATACGTTTAGAAGAAAGAGTAGAAGATAGTGTGTCCACTCTACTGGACGAAATCGAAAAACAGTGCAGAAATCGTAAAACACCAACCTGCGTCGAAGATCAGCAGCAACAACGAACCGGACTGTTTAGAAGATGTTCAACAGCAAGAAACCAAATTGCACGGTTTATTCTAAACCTGTCCTTAAAGGTTTTTGCGGATCTCTTTAATGTTGTGAGAATTACAGACGCAAAACCCCCAGGATTTGATGCAGATTATTCAAACACTAACAGCAATAGTGGTTGAATTAAATGCAAACTTTGAGACAGAAAACTCGAGATAGAGAGTAGAGAGATCGAGTGAGCAGAAAACAGAGAAGGAATGTAACACCCTGGATTTTCAATACTTATATATCGTTGTAAATCTCGTGTTTAACTCTTATTGTTATCATTGTATTCAGTATAACGTTCGAGTTTATGGTTTCGGTGAAATTGTGAAGTTCCAGTAAGTTCCGCGACTTGCTCGCGACTTAGAGTCGCGGCATAGGTCGCGATGTTCACTGATGTATTGTGGGTTTTGGTATGTCGCGAGTTGCATGGGGAACAGTAGTCGCGGCATAACCCGCAACGTTCACTGTTGGTTTGAGTTTTTGGGCATTCCGCGAGTTGCTCGCGACTTATAGTCGCAGCATTAGTCGCGACATCCACTGTTTGGGTTTTGATTTGAGGACACGGGCGAGTTGCACCGCGACTTGAAGTCGCGGCATAACCCGCGACATTGCCTGGACCGACTTAAGGGTTTCAAAACACAAATATCTCATTTGAGTTATCAGGAATAACTCTCTCAATCCCTAAACTCTCTCTTCTCTCTCTCTAAAATCGATTTTCTCTCTCTCTCTCTAAGTTTGGTGATTATTATCTAGTTTCGATCCGAGGTTCCGGTGTAGAAAGCTTCGTCTTGTCAAAAGGGTCGATATATGGTTCTTCGGGTTTTCGTATAAATCTATTGGGTGAGTTCCTACTATCATTTTAAACTTTATACATATCAAAAGTTACCTTTTTTGGAACACCTATATATGTCCATGGTTTCAGATCTAAGTTTTCTACGTATTTGATATAACTTGAGTTTTGGGAGATTTTAGGGTTCCCGATCATTTGTGTTTACTAAAATGATGGATTCTATCTTATTAAAGTAAAATGATGTTTTACTTGCACATTATGTGGATATGTGAAAAGAATGTTTAAGAACTCATTTTAATGATTTTCATTCTTACCAGAAGTTGAACTGGAAATGACATTTTGTTTATAAAATGTGTTTATACCATATGTTATTTATGGTTGGTCACCTATGTTGTTGTGACGAGTTTGTACCATTACTAGCGGATCCCTAGGTTTTGAGTCAACTTATATTTCATTATTTGAGGTTACCAAGTAATGTAAATGATAGAACTACATGTGCATTAAATTGTGAGGTTCTGGAAAGAAGTTTCATGGCCTTATTTTAATGAATTTTATCCTTATCAACCGTTATCTTGGAAATGCTTATTTGAAAAGGTTTCCGTTTGGATGAACATGTTTATATCTCTTAAAATTGATAAACTGTATGTTCTCACCAGGCTTTAAGCCTGACACTTTTCTCAAATGATATGTATAACAGGTTTCCCTTAGCGGTGGGATGCACAGGGTTTTGAGAGATGAGTTTGGTCTCGAGGCATTTTTGAGATGACTAAAGTGTGTTGATAGTTGGGCATTGTTAAGTCCCATTCTTTTGATGAATTTTGGATTGTCGACTGATGTGATCTAGATAGTTATGTTTAGATTAGTTTGTTGATGAATCCTAAATTCGTACAGGTTTTTGTAAAGTCTAAAGGACTGGTACACTTTTGAGGAGTTTATATCAATACAGATGTCATGTTGCCTATTTTGAGAAGTTTTATTTTACTCTGATTTTTAGGATGTTACAAATTGGTATCAGAGCTCTAGTTTAAGTGATCTAGGCATGAATGTAAGATGTCTAGACTTAGACTGAGTATGTTAAGTATTGATTCGTGAGTTTGGGTAGAACTTCTAAGATGAGTTAGTCTTAGAGTTGACGGAAATTATAGTTATCGAACGTTGTGGCAATGGTGACAAGAACTTTTATGTATTGTATGTTCATAATTCCACTTAACTAATGTTATTATGAGAATATTTATACGTAACTGTGCTTGAAATGCCGTTACTGTGACAATTGATAACGTGATAGTACGTGTCTTGTGTTATCCTGTTGATCTATCTCTTACTCTTTCTCATGCTTGTGTAGCAACCATCCTTTAGTATGGTGAACACTCGTGGTCGTCCGCAGGGTGACGGAGATCTACGCAATGTTAGTTCGCGTGAGCCTAATCCAGTGGTAAGAACGTCCGCAGTCGTTCCTCCGGGCATGCCACCAATATTTACTGGGGGAGTGGAGCCAGAGCCAAGAGTGGAGTTGGCGTCCACCAATCCCGTTGTTTCAGTGGCAAATCCTCAAGCTGATATGATGGCCGATGTCATGCTAATGGTGACGTCGGCCATGGAGAAACAGCAAGAGGCATTCCTAAAGATGTTAGAGGATCGAGATCCGAGCTCCAAGAGGCCTGAGGCAGTGGCAGAAAATGTGGTAGTTGGCTCTGGAGGTGTCGAGAACAGAGTTAGATCCGAGGAGAATAGGGTCGTCGGCGTTTCGAAAAGTGGGAAGACTTGTTCCTACAAGTCTTTTCTGGGTTGCGGGCCACCAGAGTTTTCTGGTTCCGAATACCCGGTTGCATGTGTTAGGTGGATCCGAGCGGTCGAGCAGGCCTTCGGTTCATATGAGTGTGGTGATGACCAGCGGGTGAGATTCGATACACAACTGCTCAGGGATACCGCACTGACATGGTGGAATGTAATCCAGTCTACTCTCTCTCCTACTGTTCTGGCCCAACTGACTTAGGGCGAATTCAAGGTGAAATTACTGGAGGAATACTGTAATGAGATGGCTATGGATCGGATTGAGGCAGAATTCCGAGCTCTCGTAAAAGGAAATTTGACGGTGAGGGAGTATACCCGTCAATTAATGGAGAAGCTGGGGTTAGTGGGGCATGTGGCCTCCACTGAGAAAGAGAAGATTAAGGCCTATCTGAAAGGTCTACCGTCGGACATGATGATTGTGGTCCGAAACTCGAATGCCTCTAACCTTCGGGAAACCATTGAGGAAGCGCAGTTTATGGAAGAGGTTTACGTGAAGAGTAAACCAGAGAAGGCAGTGGTAGTTACTGAAAAGAGAAAGTGGGAGAGCAGTTCTGCTCATCCCAAGAGATCCCGACCTTTTTGTCGGAAATCGAAGCTTCAGTAGTCAGCAGGAAGCTAGATGGTGCCAAAAATGTCGAACCAAGCACCACGGTAACTGTAATACCACTTCTCAGTCTTGTTATAAGTGTGGAAAGTCTGATCACATCACCCGTGACTGTCCGATCAGAGGACTTGTCTGCTATGAGTGCAAGGCACCGGGACACGTGAGAAGAGATTGCCCGAAGCTTGTGTCGAGTAGCGCTACGACAAAGAAGGAGAACCCTCCTAGGGTTCCGGGTCGAGCATTTCAGATGACGGCTGAAGAGGCCAAGGCATCCGCTGATGTGGTATCGGGTACATTTCTTATAAACTCGTGTTTTATTCGATACGGGTGCCAGTTTCTCTTTCATATCTGAGTTGTTCCGTCAAAAGATTGTTATGCCCACTACTAGTCTTGAGGATGCATTAGTAGTAGAGATAGCTGATGGTAGTCAATTTCTGATCCGTGATGTTCTGAAGAAGTTTGCTCTCGGAATCGAAGGGAGAGAATTCTCGATTGATTTACTGCCAATATTAATCGGTGGTTTCGACGTGGTAGTCGGTATGGATTGGTTAGCGAACAATCATGCCGAGATCATGTGTTCTAAAAAGTTAATTCGACTTCCCAATCCCTGTGGTGAAGTCGTTATGATCTATGGTGAGAAGAGAAAAGGTGATGTGGCAATAATCACAATGGCTAAGGCACGCAAGTGCTTAGTAAAAGGATGTTCATCTTTCCTAGCCTACGTGATCGACGCCAAGTTAGAAAAGTCAAAGTTGGTCGATGTGAATATTGTGCGCGAGTATCGAGACGTCTTTCCTGACGACTTGCCTGGATTACCACCTGATCGTCAAGTAGAGTTTCGGATTGATCTCGTGCCAGGAGCAGCTCCTATCGCTAGATCTCCTTATCGATTAGCGCCGTCAGAGATGCAAGAAATGATGGCACAACTCCAAGAACTTTTGGAGAAGGGTTTCATCAGACTGAACTTGTCACCTTGGGGAGCTCCGGTCCTGTTCGTCAAGAAGAAAGACGGCATGATGAGAATGTGCATCGATTATCATGAGTTGAACAAAGCAACCGTGAAGAACAAATATCCGCTTCCGAGAATAGACGACTTGTTCGATCAACTTCAAGGAGCGGGATGTTTTTCCAAGATTGATTTACGTTCAGGTTATCACCAAGTAAAAGTAAGAGAAGAAGATGTTTCGAAGACAGCTTTCAGAACGCGTTACGGCCATTACGAGTTTCTT
The DNA here is from genome assembly GCA_954870635.1 of Arctium minus. Classification (NCBI taxonomy): domain Eukaryota; kingdom Viridiplantae; phylum Streptophyta; class Magnoliopsida; order Asterales; family Asteraceae; genus Arctium; species Arctium minus. Next base: position 21,644,436 of record OX941081.1, on the reverse strand, counting down.
GTAATGCCTTTTGGTCTAACGAACGCACCGACGATATTTATGGACTTGATGAATAGGGTGTGCCGACCGTTCCTCGACAAGTCGGTCATCGTATTCATTGATCACATACTCGTGTACTCTAAAAGCGAGTTGGAGCACGAACAACACCTTCACGAAGTTCTCGAGGTGTTGAGAAAAGAAAGATTGTACGCCAAGTTTTCCAAATGTGACTTTTGGCTTGAAGAAGTACAATTTATGGGTCACGTTGTCACTCGAGACGGAGTGAAAGTGGATCCTTCCAAGATTGAAGCTATGATGAATTGGGAACCTCCCAAGAGTCCGTCCGAGATCCGAAGTTTCTTGGGACTGGCGGGTTATTACCGGAGATTCATTCAAGACTTTTCAAAGATCGCATCATCCTTGACAGTTTTAACTCGAAAGAATGTGAAATTTGTTTGGGCTGAAGCGCAAGAAAAGGCTTTTCGTATCCTTCAAAAGAAATTATGTGAAGCTCCGATCTTATCGTTACCTGAAGGGTCAGAAGACTTTGTGGTCTATAGCGACGCTTCGAAGATGGGTTTAGGTTGTGTGTTGATGCAGCGGGGCAAGGTAATCGCTTACGCCTCGAGGCAGCTTAAGATACACGAGAAGAACTATCCTACCCACGATTTGGAGTTAGCAGCGGTGGTGTTCGCCTTAAAACTTTGGCGACATTACCTCTATGGCACCAAATGTACACTCTATACTGATCACAAGAGTCTAAAGTATGTCTTTGATCAAAAGGAGTTGAATATGAGACAACGGCGGTGGCTCGAGTTACTTAAGGATTACGATTGCGAGTTGCTTTACCATCCTGGTTAGGCGAACGTGGTAGCCGATGCATTAAGTCGGAAGGACTATAGCGGTTGTATTCGGGCTACCCATTCGAGAATCGAGCTAGTGTCTAGTCTTATTGAAAAGATCAAGACGTCGAAAGTGGAAGCTTTGTTAGAAGAGAATCTTAAAGAGGAAGTCATGACGAAGCAACGTTTACTCCTAACCGAAGACAGCCGTGGGGTAAAACTGTTCAGCGGTCGTGTATGGGTACCCAAAGTTGGGGGTAACCGTGATCTTTTGCTTGAAGATGCTCACAAGTCCAAGTATTCCATTCATCCGGGAAGTACGAAGATGTACAGGGACTTGAAGTTGCATTATTGGTGGCCGGTAATGAAACTTGATGTGGCGCGTTATGTGGAGCGTTGTGTTACATGCTCGCAAGTTAAGGCCGAGCATCAACGACCGTATGGGAGTCTGCAGTCTTTAGAGATTCCCGAGTGGAAGTGGGAGCATATCACCATAGACTTCATGACGAAGTTACCAAAAACTCTTCGAGGTCACGATACCATCTGGGTGATAGTTGATAAGTTGACAAAGAGCTCTCACTTCTTGTCCATGCGCGAGACATTACCGATGGATAAGCTGGCAAAATTTTACATCGATGAAGTAGTCTCGAGGCACGGCATCCCATTGTCGATCGTGTCGGATCGCGACAGTCGGTTTACTTCGAACTTTTGGGAGGGGTTTCAGAAAGAGCTTGGTACACGAGTTAAGTTGAGTACGGCTTACCATCCACAAACCGACGGGCAAAGCGAGAGAACGATCCAGACGTTGGAAGACATGTTGAGGTCTTGTGTCATCGATTTCGGGGGTAGCTGGGACTCTCACTTACCTTTGGTGGAGTTCGCTTACAACAATAGCTACCACTCGAGTATTGGAATGACACCTTTTGAGGCGTTGTACGGACGAAAGTGTCGAACTCCCGTGTGTTGGCTTGAAGCAGGAGAAAAGCAGTTCGCTGGACCTGAAATCGTGCAAGAGACGACCGATAAGGTCAAATGTATTCGTGAAAGATTGAAAGCGGCGCAGGATCGGCAGAAGAGTTATGCCGATAAGAAGAAGCGGCCGATGGAATTCCAAGTGGGCGATCGTGTGTTGCTTAAGGTATCGCCGTGGAAGGGTATTATACGGTTCGGAAAGCGTGGGAAGCTGAGTCCCCGTTTCCTCGGACCTTTCAAAGTGCTCAAACGGGTAGGTTTGCAAGCTTACCAATTGGAACTACCGCTAGAGTTGAGCAGAATCCACAACACGTTTCATATTTGTTACCTTCGGAAATGTTTGGCGGAAGAGGAAAGTGTTATTCCTCTCTCCGAATTGACAGTTGACGAGGGTAACCGTTGTGTGGAAGAACCCGACGCTATCTTGGAGAGAAAATCTAAGAAGTTGCGTCACAAAGAAGTCACGTTGGTCAAGGTGCAGTGGAAGCATCACCGGGGAGCAAATGTGACGTGGGAATCCGAAGAGGATATGAAGCGAAGATATCCTCATCTTTTTGTATAAGTGTGGATTTCGGGGACGAAATCATTCCCAAGTTGGGGAGGATTGTAACACCCTGGATTTTCAATACTTATATATCATTGTAAATCTCGTGTTTAACTCTTATCGTTATCATCGTATTCAGTATAACGTTCGAGTTTATGGTTTCGGTGAAATTGTGAAGTTCCAGTAAGTTCCGCGACTTGCTCGCAACTTAGAGTCGCGGCATAGGTCGCGATGTTCACTGATGTATTGTGGGTTTTGGTATGTCGCGAGTTGCATGGGGAACAGTAGTCGCGGCATAACCCGCAACGTTCACTGTTGGTTTGAGTTTTTGGGCATTCCGCGAGTTGCTCGCGACTTATAGTCGCGGCATTAGTCACGACATCCACTGTTTGGGTTTTGATTTGAGGACACGGGCGAGTTGCACCACGACTTGAAGTCGCGGCATAACCCGCGACATTGCCTGGACCGACTTAAGGGTTTCAAAACACAAATATCTCATTTGAGTTATCAGGAATAACTCTCTCAATCCCTAAACTCTCTCTTCTCTCTCTCTCTAAAATTGATTTTCTCTCTCTCTCTCTCTCTCTCTAAGTTTGGTGATTATTATCTAGTTTCGATCCGAGGTTTCGGTGTAGAAAGCTTCGTCTTGTCAAAAGGGTCGATATCTGGTTCTTCGGGTTTTCGTATAAACCTATTGGGTGAGTTCCTACTATCATTTTAAACTTTATACATATCAAAAGTTACCTTTTTTGGAACTCTTATATATCTCCATGGTTTCAGATCTAAGTTTTCTACGTATTTGATATAACTTGAGTTTTGGGAGATTTTAGGGTTCCCGATCATTTGTGTTTACTAAAATGATGGATTCTATCTTATTAAAGTAAAATGATGTTTTTTACTTGCACATTATGTGGATATGTGAAAAGAATGTTTAAGAACTCATTTTAATGATTTTCATTCTTACCAGAAGTTGAACTGGAAATGACATTTTGTTTATAAAATGTGTTTATACCATATGTTATTTATGGTTGGTCACCTATGTTGTTGTGACGAGTTTGTACCATTACTAGCGGATCCCTAGGTTTTGAGTCAACTTATATTTCATTATTTGAGGTTACCAAGTAATGTAAATGATAGAACTACATGTGCATTAAATTGTGAGGTTCTGGTCGTTAACAAATGATAGAACTACATGTGCATTAAATTGTGAGGTTCTGGCCGTTAACAAAATATAGAACTACATGTGCATTAAATTGTGAGGTTCTATATAGTAACCAAAACGAAGAACTACATGTGCATTAAATTGTGAGGTTCTGGAAAGAAGGTTCATGACCTTATTTTAATGAATTTTATCCTTATCAACCGTTATCTTGGAAATGCTTATTTAAAAAGGTTTCCGTTTGGATGAACATGTTTATATCTCTTAAAATTGATAAACTGTATGTTCTCACCAGGCTTTAAGCCTGACACTTTTCTCAAATGATATGTATAACAGGTTTTCCTTAGCGGTGGGATGCACAGGGTTTTGAGATATGAGTTTGGTCTCGAGGCATTTTTGAGATGACTAAAGTGTGTTGATAGTTGGGCATTGTTAAGTCCCATTCTTTTGATGAATTTTGGATTGTCGACTGATGTGATCTAGATAGTTATGTTTAGATTAGTTTGTTGATGAATCCTAAATCCGTACAGGTTTTTGTAAAGTCTAAAGGACTGGTACACTTTTGAGGAGTTTATATCAATACAGATGCCATGTTGCCTATTTTGAGAAGTTTTATTTTACTCTGATTTTTAGGATGTTACAAGGAATGCGATTTTCAGTTTTTTGAAACCAAAGGCAGAAGCATCAATTTATAGTTGGAAAATCAGATTAAAATTCTGATTAATTACCTGAATTATTCCCCAAGAATCGGATTGGGAGTTAGAGTTGGAGACTAAGTCTCCAACTAATTATCCCACGTTTTTCTTTAGGAAAAATCATGATTTATCTGTTAAAATAATTAAAAACCGAAAACTTATCTGGAAATTAAGAAAACTGATAATTATATGCTCAACACTTGATTAATTATCCCTTATATCTCGATCTGTAAAAAGAAAACTCGTAGCTCGGGGCGAGGCTCCTCAGCTCCGATGTGAAGTGCAAAAGTGCGCGACTCTTCGCGTGAACCGCGGCCTCAGCCACGGCCACGCGCGCACGCGTTGCACTTCTTTGAGACCCCCACCATAAGCCTACCAATTTACTCAACACTCACTTGAGATGATAGACTTATAAACTACAATTTCTTTTGTGTCTCTACCAATGTGGGATGGAAAATTCCAACCTACACTTAATTTCCAACAGTTGGTGAATAAAGGTCATGATGATGACAATGGTGTCGATGGTTGATGAGGAGAGGGAAAAAAAGGAAAGGGGAAAGCGAGTAACGATGGTTACAGGAAGAAGGAAGAACACACACCCTTACTAAATAGATCTAGGAGCATAAACAAAATCGGCTTGGTGGAAGGAATAACAAACACTCTCATTCAATGAATAGAACAAAATCGACATGGGGGAAGGAATAACACACACTCGTTATCATACCGCCTTTACATTGTTACACTCCATTTTACTTCAATCTCTATCTTTATCATTCTGCCTCTACATTATAACAATCCACAATACTTCAATCTTTATCTTTATCATTTTGTTTCTCATCGTTCCACTACATTTGACTTGGCCCCTATAATTTGTTTTCTATTACCTCAGATGATGTATTGCACTAGGTTCATTCATTTTGTTTTTTATTGTCCCAAGATCATGTATTGGAATAGGTTTGTGATTTAGGTTTGATTTTGTGTTTTAATTTTGGGGTCCGGAGTTCTTATTTAGGTTTTAAGGTTTTTTCTTAATGCTTAAGGTGAAGAAGATGAATATTCATAGAAGAAAATTATAAAATTGTTTAAAATAGAGAAAAGGGTATAATGGTCATTTTGCTTTCAGACTAAACGAAAACATGAACGAACGTTAGGGTGAGGAACCAATTCCAAAACTAAATGCAAATATTGAGGGTTCTCCTGTAATAAGTGAATTTCATCTCACTAAACTATAGGAATCAAATCCCTAATTAACTCTAATTTTTATTTTGCTATGCACCCCTCCTTACTCATTTTTATTCACACATTTCAACCTCAAGTTTTTTTTTCCTTCCAGAAAATGCAAGATTTGATTCAATCGTAACTTTAAAAAATGGTGTATATAACATCCTAAAAATAAAATAAAATCATAACAATGATAGTAAATATTTTTATTAATTAATTTAATAAAAAAAATCGACAGTTGAGTGATGTTGATCGAAGATGGGGTTCGATTAAATAGTTGAAGATGTAGATTTTAAGAAAACAAGGAATATCACATTTAACACATCCTTTGTTTTTATATGGTGTATTGAGTTCTAATGTAAACCATGAAGTCATTGTTGGTAACAGAACATGTAGGGATCTGGGTGGGGACTAAGGGACCGTTTACAAAATGCTTACCCGGTAAGTGCTTACCGGGGAATTTACTATAGCGGATGAACATGACAAGAGGATAGGATCTTACCCGGTAAGAGCAAGGATAACGATGAAGAGTTTTACCCAGTAAGAGAGAGTGACAACTCTTACCCGGGTAAGCGCTTACCGGGTAAATTGTTGTATAAGATACCATCGTGATGATTAAAATCTTACCCGGTAAAGCAAGTTAGTGTGTCGAGTTTTATTGGTAAGCACTTACCGGGTAAGCATTTGGGTAAACAACTCCTAAATTTTGATTTGATTGTACCGGTCCCATGGAAAGATTTTGAGAACAATGAAAAAGGATGAAAATATTTGATGTCAAAAGGACAGAAAGGTTTGATGTTGTATGATTCTAGATAAAGAGGGAGGTTTAAGGGAAAATCTCAAAAAAACGGAAAACTGAGGAACACCCCGGTAGCCTTTAATCTGGATGGTATGCACTTGTGCATATAAGTTATTTATAAAAACCAAAAAAAAAATTAATTACTTGTATGCACAAGTGTATACCGTCCAGATTAAAGGCTACCATGATGTTCCTCAGTTTTTCGTTTTTTTGAGGTTTTCTTCTGAACCTGACCCTCTAAATAAATCCCTCAACTTGTTAAATAAACATCCTATTATATATTTATACTCATACATATTAACGTCAATCTTCTTCCTTTTATGTTTTCAACACATAAACGACCATGGTTTATCCCAAAAAGAAGTTCATTTAACAACACTCTTTTGTGTTAAGAAACTGCTATTCAATTCACTCATTCATGGAGACCATAATATCAAAGGGTAGCCTAAACAAAGGGAATTGTTATATGACCATTTTAAGTAAATTCGAAATATATTAGGAATGTAAAAAGTAAAATGTGATACTGATAAGAGTGATCATTTTTTAATAACGATGGATCTAAATAGCAAGCAGCGGTGGCACATTTAAGATCATCCTTAAACAACCATCTTAGGGAACACATAGGGGTTGTTTGTTTGTTTTTAAAAACCTCTTAATGGTTCTTAAGTCTGAATCGTTCAGACCTTTTTACACACCACCTCTTATTAATCATAACTAAAATAAGACTTCAGACTTTAGACCTCTTAAAAAACAAACGACACCTGTATGTTGTAACTTATTAGCCTATTAGGTGCATTCTGATTTTATTATTTATGATATTTTAAAAGATGTCAATTCTTGTTTTAAAAAACAACAAAAGTCTTGAACTTATGGGCACATGCTCATTGTACGTATTAGCAAACCGTATCGTTTTGAAAGGTGCTATCGTATTATTTTGGGAACTTCAATAAGGTGCAACTGTACCTCATAATCAACCAAAAGAAACTATCGAAATCAACCGAAAAAATCTCTCGAAATCGATAAAAAAAACTTAAAAATCTCTCAAAATCAAGCAAACAACTTTAAAAATCGCTCGAAATTGTGGAATTATGCTAAAAACACATCGGACAATATTGAACGCCGGTAAAAAAATAAGACACGTCGATAAAAACCGTGTTTTTTGTAATTATTTTTTGTCTGTATTATATAGTGCCACCATATGAAAAAATTTATGAGTCCATCCCTGCTAGAATGTATTCGTGCAATATAGCGTAACACATGTCGATTTTAATTTTTCTTTTATTCTTTGTGTTTGTCGATTTTATAATAATATCGTTTTGAGAAAACGATAATGTTTTTATGTTTGAATAAAATATAAATTTGAAGACTCTATAAAAAAAATTTAAAAAGTATATCGATATTATTATCAAATTAACAATTTCAAAGTTCTTGTTTTTTGTATAATTTTTTTAATTCAATTTTTTATTATAATTTAATTTAGCTTTAGTAATGATGTAATTTATTTTACATTAAATAATGTAATGTTTTTTTTTCTTCCATAAAGATAATAACTAAATATTATGTTAGAACTCAATGATATCTTAATTATATTGTAGATTATTTATATTTAAAATGAGACATTTCTTCTATTTTTGATTATGCTTATTAGTTATTAATTAGTTATATGAATTTAAACATATAACTTTAAAAAGTTGTATTAATGCTCCGTTAACTTGTAATATGAATTTTAAGTAATAGATACCAATAAACAGTACTTGATGTATAAAAATTAATTTTTAAAACTTTATTTCAAATGTTTTATAATATAGTATAAATTAATAACCATGGAGTTTAGGATGTGAAACTATGAGGGTGCGTTTGGTTTGCAGACTGGATGGGACGAGACAGGATAAAAACTCACTGTCCCATGTTTGGTGCGACATGGGACAGGACAAAAATTCACTGTCCCACGTTTGACGCGACATGGGACAGGGACAAAGACTGGACAAGGTGGGACAAAAAATGGTATTTTCTTGTTCCACCAAAATAGGTGGAAGAACATGGGGCAAAAATGAGACAGAAACTAAAAATCATTGATCTACCGCCATTTTATGTATAATCATAATATAGTATTAGTCATAAGGGTCACCACTACTCATCGCCGCCACTACCACCATCGCCGGCCACCAGTAGCCACCGCCAACCACCGTCGGCCACCTCTACCTATCTCTCCACCATAACAACCTCCTCCACAACCAACCATTGTCGACCACTTCCACCTCTTCCTCTACTACTACAACAACTTCCTCCACCACATCCACAACCACCGCCTATCGCCACCTCCACCGATCACCACTACCCATTGCCGCCGCCACCACCGACGCTCGCCGCCAACCACCGTTGGTGACCTCCGTGTAACACCCGGGAATTTATAAGGTAAAATATTTGTCCTCTAATACTTTAATTGTGATTACCTGAAAATGTGAGTTTTATATATATGCATATGATCTTGATTGTGGGACTAAGATGCTATTTGAGTAATATAGTACTTGCATGTGTTTAGACCTCGTGTTCATTTTCGAAATTTGCTAAGTTTTCGGGCTGGGATAAGCTTGGCGCGATAGTGCCATCGCGATAGTGACATTGTCACTATCGCCGGGCACAATCGCCAAGATTGTACCGAGAGGGGGAGGAGTCCCGCGATAGTGCCATCGCGATAGTGACATTGTCACTATCGCCAGGCATACTCGCCGAAATTGTACCGTAGGTGTGTGGGTGTTCGCGATAGTGACTCGCGAGAGTGCCCTTGGCACTATCGCCGGGCACTCTCGCCGTCGGGGTGCAGTACCTTAAATGAGTCCTTATCAGATTTTAACCTCATTTCTCTCAAACCCTCTCTTCTCTTTGGCCATTTTGGAGACCTCCAAACTGAACTTTTCCTCTCAAAACCCTAACCCTCATAAATACAACTTTCCTTGGTGGTTGGATCTTCACACTTGCAATAACTCCTCTCAAGGACAAATTCCTAGGGTTCATAAAGCTCAACTTCTCCACTTCAAGTCTCATCTCCTCAAATCTAGGGTTTTCATCTTTTCTAGGTTTTGGTACAAAACCTAGATTGTGAGTTTACTAAACCTTTTTTAAAACTAGATACACATCATAATCTTCTATTTGATATTTCATTCTCTATGTGTTCAAGTATTTGGGATTTCTTGATGAAAATGGTTGGAAATATGGATATTGGTGAGATGCTATGTTTTATGTTATGTGTACCATTATTTGGGGCTTTTCCCATGGATATATATAAAATGGGTACCTTGATATGATGAATGTATGCATATATGTGTGTTATGATGGTTTTAGTTGGAATATCACTTTGGTGCCATATTTACATGCATGATGAGTATAATTGTCGTTTGGGACTTTTGTTGGACTCCATGAGGATAGGATGGTAACATTGTACCCGTAGTCGGTATGGAAATATGTTGGGTTGAAATATACCTAAGGACCTCCTATATGCATTATGTTGGATGAATCAAGGCAAGTTCACTAGGAGGATGTAGTCTTGGGGCACCACCGGGATGGTATGTGCCTAGACCTCCGCCACTCGGAAAGTTTCCTTTACGGTCTGATCTCCGGGTGTGCCGGGCCTTTGGGGTGTTCCTTGTTAAGGGCATCAAGGTGCATTGACTATTTGGAGTGGAATTGATTGGTGCTTTGGGTCTCCCCTAATGACTCCACATATATTTGGACACTGGTTAACTGCTGATAAGAAATTGTGATTGTTCATGCATGCTTATTATTGTTCAACTCACTAGGCTTTTTGGCCTAACACTTGTTTGGTGTCGATGTGTATCTCAGGTGTTAGTGGCGCGACTCCTAGGCAAGTTTAAATGCTTTGGGCAAGAGCTTGGGGATTTTGGCACTTGAACTATTCTTGGAACAGTTTGGGTTTATAGATGGCACCCCTTTTGTAATCTCTTTTCTAGATGTAGAAATTAGATTAGTTGGTTGTTGTTTATTTATCCGTTAAATTACAGATTTGTGATTAAACAAGTTGTTTGTATATTACCCCTTTTTGGGAGGCTCTTGCTATGGCGAACTTTATACCACTTCTCCATTTATGGAAAGTTTTTGTTATCCCTATTTTTAGGGTGTTACACTTCGCCTCTTCCTTCACTACAATAACCTCTATTACCCCTGTCCACCGCCACCACCACTCCTATCGTCGACCACCTATACCTCCACCACATCAACCATAACAACCTCCTGCACCACCTCGATTCATTTTTTCTTTACATGAATCCGATTTTTTCGAACTACCATAAATTATTTCATATTTTTCATTCAAATTTCCTACCATTGTTTTTGTATGTATTTATATTACTAGATTTGCCCCCGTGTATTACACGGGGTAATTTAAAAAAAATTAAATCATGCCAAAAAACTTATCTTACAGATATGAATGGTCATCGAAAGTACGATGCTATTTTTCCAAACTTTTTTCCATTCTAAGTTGTTTTTTTGCAGCTGGTTAAATCATGCCAAAAAACTTTTTTTGTATTAATAATTGATTTTGAAAATCTATTATTAAAATCTGTGAGATAAAAATTGAAATGAATTTTGTAAAAGGATTTGTATATGTTCGATAATACTTGATTTTCAATTTGTATTACAAAAATAATAATACGAAATAATATTTGATTTTCAATTTGTATTAGAATAAAATATATTCTATTTTATTTTTAGAAAATATAATATATTTTAATTCAATAAAAGATATTCATATTACAATTTTGATTTCTAAATTGGATTTCCGAACATATGCAATCTCATTTTCAACTTTTATCTCATACTAATTTCGACAAATTCCATAGTAATCACGACATATTAATTCGTATATATTTATGATATTTAATCATATAATTAAATCCAAAAATATTCAATGTTGGACGCATTTCGAAGGTATTGACGAAACGATTACAATGATATAATTTGTAAAAAATAAAAATGTTTTTTTTCAATGCAATTTAGTTCATATACATTATTTATATTTATATGATAAGAGTCTAAAATGAAAAATAAAAAAGTAAGAGATTAAAGGTAACTACATATCTAATTATAAGGGTAGTAAATGTAAGGTATAAATTAAAAAAATTGAATTAAGGAAAGATTAAATAAGGAATGAATGTGGATTTGCTAAATGAACTTATAGTGTAAAATGCGTCCAGATTCATGTTTAGGCGGGAAAATGAAAAAATAGAGTCACCAGAAGATGACACGTGTCACTTCCGTTACTTATTTATTATATGTATAGATATGTATGAAAAATCGTTTAAAAAATAAAAATGTTTTTTAATTAAATTATTTAAAAATATACTTTATTTGTGTTATTTATAATATTATATGACATATAAAATCATCAAACAACTTTTAAGAAAATTTGTCCAGTCCTGTCGTATCCAGTCCTAGCCGTACGAAACACAAGACAGACATTTGTCTTGTCCTGTCCAGTCTCGTCCAGTCCTGTCATAGCCTCTTGTTATGTCCTGTCCAGTTCTGTCCTGTCATGTCCAGTCCCGTCCAATCATGTCTACGTACCAAACGCTGCCTAAACGAGTAATTAGGTATGTTCATTTATCAATTTAGGGACAAACGATAAAAGAAACCACATTGATAATTCTCTACAATCAATATACAAGCCGTCTCAAATTAGTAATTTATATGCTATTTTTTTAATATGTTTGTATTCGTTTTTTCTTTTGAAGGAAAAATAAACAAGACAATATAATAACAATAGTAATAAATTTAAATTTTCAAAATACAATAAAATAAGAAAAGTAATAATAATAATTCTAAATGTAATAACAAAAATTATTATAAAAAAGAAAAAGTAGAGGGTAGAGGATAATAATTAATAGAGTAAATTACATTTTTGGTCTTTATGGTTTTCATTCATTATCAATTTTGGTTCCTCTTATAAACCAATTACATTATTAGTCACTATGGTTTACGTTTTGTTTCAATTTTGGTCCTTTTGACTAACTCTACTTAACAGAGTGGTTAATTTTTTTTGTCTTTTCTCTTTTTTGTCTTATTAGATCATAGAGTAAATTACAATTGTAGTCCCTTTGGTTTGTCTCTTTCATTTTTGTCTTTCCTATAATTTTATTTTTTATTTTTTATTTTATACCCCTTATCATATTAATTAATTAATGATATTTTTAATTAAAAATATGTATTTTATTTTGTAAGTTATATCTCTAAAAAAATTTGCCGATATCTATAAAATAAGTTCAATATTGAATATTTTAAATTTTTATACACACACACACACATATATATATATATATGTAATCAAATTCATCTACAATAGTGCAAGAAATATTTTCTACTTTAACTTGAGTTCAAAAAATTGGTCATTTTTTTCATAATAATATAATATGAAGATAGAAATTTATCTATGTCTATTAATTAAAAAAATGCATTGTTTCAGATATTTCATTTTTATTACATAAATTTAAGTTGATAATTTTTTAAATATTTTAATAATTATACTATAAAGTTTTTGTTTGACACATTTAGAGAAACATTTAATTAAATTAGAGATTGAAAACGATACATTTTTTTATTAATAAACAGATAAATTTTGTTTTCAAAAAATGATGGCCGAAAACAATTTTTAAGTTGGGTTCAAAAGATGTACATTTTTTTCTTATTTATGTAATATATGAAATGATGCATTTTTTATTAATAGACATAGATAAATTTCGATTTTCCATATTACATTATTAAGAAAAAAAATGATACATTTTTTGAACCCAACTTCAATTAGAAAATGTTCTTTAGTTTAGTGTAGATGGATCTGCATACATACACATATTACATGAAAAAAATATACATCTTTTGAACCCAACTTAAAAATCGTTTCCGGTCATCATTTTTTGAAAACAAAATTTATATGTTTATTAATCAAGGTTCTAAATGGCGTGAGGCGTGGCGTGGCGGCGAGGCAAGCCTCAAGCCTTAGGAGTCACAGCGAGGCCATGACGTTTTCAAGGCATGACTTATCGCGTCATTTTTCTAATTCATATATATATCATTATATAGAAAAACATATGTTTTGTAGTTTTACTCAATTAGTCAATAGTAATAAGCAAGTTAAATTATGACATATATTAAAAACTTGCAAATAAGACATTAAAAACGTAAAGAAAAATCAAATATTGCATTACGAAATTATACATTAGGCCATGGCGTGCCACGAGCTTAACGTGGCGTGAGGCACAAGCCTTGGTGCCATGGCGACTGTGCGACGAGTTTTTTAGAACATTGCTATTAATAAAAAAAATGTATCGTTTTCAGATTCTAATTTAATTAAATGTTTCTCTAAATGTGTATCAAACAAAAACTTTATAGTATAATTATTAAAATTTAAAAAAAAATTATCATCTTAAATTTATGTAATAAAAAATGAAATATCTGAAACGATGCATTTTTTTAATTAATAGACATAGATAAATTTCTATCTTCATATTACATTATTAAGAAAAAAATGACCCCTTTTTTGAACCCAAGTTAAAGTAGAAAATATTTCTTGCATTAGTGTAGATGAATTTGCTTACATACATATATGTATAAAAATTTAAAATATTCAATATCGAACTTATTTTACAAATATCGACAAAAGTTTTTTAGAGATATAACTTACAAAATAAAATACATATTTTTAATTAAAAATGTGAGTCCTTGTGATTGAACACGATCGTTACCAGATAATCAAACAACACAAAGATATAGATTACCAACCCGTTTCGATTACAAACAATGTATTACAAGGTTGATGTTATTGAAGCTCACTTTCTCTCTTTTCTCTCTGATCTTGATCGATGTATGTTGTGTGAGAGAGTTGTTAGATTGTAAGATATTTGATAGATGATATCTCACCTAACATTACTAACATAATATCTAACAAGATATTATCTAACAAAAATAATATCTAAAACTAATATCTAAACTAAATATCTATTAATAGATATTTAGGACTAATATAATACTATTAATTAACACAATAAATAACTTCGACAATTATTACAAATTAACATTAGACTAATATCGATAGCGACTTTTCAGCTTTAGCTTCAGATTCCAGACTTCAGATTGTATGATCTTGAATCCAATAAATCTGTGATCTAACATCACAAAGGCAATTTCTATGAACGTTATGACAAAGAAACAAATTCCTTGTGTGTTCGTGCATGTGATAGAAAGAATTAAGCACGTGATGATTGCTTATTGGCTCAAAATTGTGTAAACCACTGAGACAACAGTAAGTTAAACACAGACTCTGTAACACCCGAAAATTCGCAAGGTAAGTATTTTGTCTCCTTAAATTCATTTATTTCGCTCATGTGAGAATATGTGTCTTTGTGTAAATTTTATGATCTTTATTATGTCTAAATGTCACATAATTAAGTTACCTTCGGTAATCGTTCAAACCTGGTGCTCGTTATCGTTTTCGGTTAAGTTTTCGGACTGTTTTGAGTGCTCCGCGATTGTGACCCGCGATTGTGCCCTTGGCACTATCGCGGAGGGCACTATCGCCGAAGAGGTACCGTAGGCTGGGGGATGCCAGCGATTGTGACACACGATAGTGCCTTGGCACTATCGCCGAAGGCACTATCGCCAAAGTTGTACCGAGAGCGGGGAAAGCCTCGCGATTGTGACTCGCGATAATGCCCTTGGCACTATCGCCGGGCACTATCGCCCGCGAGGTCCAGTCTGCTATTTTTATGAGAGTTAATACCTCATTTCTCACTTTCATTTTACAAAAAATGGGAGAACTTTCTTGGAGGCGATTGTTTTAGGGTTTCATCACCTACCTCATTTACTTCCTAGGGTTTGGGTTGTTAGGATCATTTATTGATCATTAAGCTTCATCCAAGCTTATCTAGTGAAGATTCTCAAGCTACTCCTCCTCATTTCAAGTCTCATCTTCTTCAAAAGGTAGGGTTTCATCTTTTCCAGGTTTTGGTCAAAAACCTAGATTGTGAGTTTGCTAACCTTTTGTTAAAACTAGATACACATCATTATATTCTACTTGTTGATGTCAATGCATCTCTCAAATGTTCATATTTAATGTTTCAAGTATTTGGGAGGTTTTACCCATGGATTTGGGTATATGAAAGTTACCATGTTATATATGTGTATATCTTGGTATGTTGATGATTCCTTCTTGGAATGCCTTTTTGGCGACCTAATATTCTCACGAAGTATTTGGATGGATATTATGTTATATGTTGGATTTACATGAGTAGGATGGTAATAGTGTGTTCCTAGTGGATATCCGAAATGTTACGGATGGAATTACATCTTGAGACCTCCTAAATGCATTATGTGGACGAACCAAGTCTGTGATTCACTATAGGAATGTAGGTGGGTGACATTTGGAGAATTTCCTAAGGCGGTAGTCTGTTATGTACCTAGACCTCCGCCGTCGGGGAATTTCCAAAGGCGGTAGTCCCCGGTGCGTGTCGGACCTTTGGGTTGCCAGAGAAAGTGGCTTCAAGGTGCATTGCCTCTTTGGGTGAACCGGATTGGAGATATGGGTCGCTCCCGTTGACTCCACATCTACGTGATTATTTGTTAACTGCTGATAAGAACTGTAACTGTTTCTGGCATGATTTTACTTGTTCAACTCACTAGGGTTTTTGGCCTAACACTTGTTTGGTGTCGATGTGTATCTCAGGTGTTAGCAGCGCGGCTCCTAGGCAGGTATAGATGCTTTGGGCGAGAGCTTGGGGATACGACACTTGGACTATTTTGAGAAGCCTTGGGTTTATAGATGACACCCCTTTTTGTAATCTCTTTTCTAGATGTAGAAATTAGATTAGTTGGTTGTTGTTTATTTATCCGTTAAATTACAATTGTGATTAAACAGGTTTATTTGTATTATTCCCCTTTTTGGGAGGCTCTTGCTATGGCAATTTTAGTATACCTCATGTCCGTTTTTCGGATTTTTGTTATCCCTATTTTTAGGGTGTTATAAGTTGGTATCAGAGCTTTAGTTTAAATGAACTAGGTATTGTTTAGCATATCTAGACTTAAGCTTTAGACTTTATGACTTCACTGTCCACTTGGGGTAGAAATCCTAGGTGGGGAGAGCGTTAGGATTACGGAATTACTGTAATTGAAAGTTATGATGATGGTGACAAGAATTATTGTGTATGGTTCGTTCATAATTTCACTTAGCTACTGCTATTATGAATGCATTGTTATGTGAGTAGGCTTGGTTTACTATTATTATGATAATTGATGAAGGTAGTAGTACGTATACTGAGTTCAACTCGTTTAGTCTTTTCTCAATCTATTTCTCGTTCGCGCATGACAGATTAAATGGTGAACATTCGAAGTAGATTACCTGACATGCCAGAGGGGCAACCAGAGGTGGAATCTGCAGCAGTACGACCCCCGGTGGGGGCAACCTCCGATGACATTCCTATACCCAGAATATTGGGAGGAGGGCCCGAGCATATCCCTCGCCGGAACCTCAACACGAATAATGCTATCTTGGAAGAGGCGACCATGGAGACCAGGATTCGGGATAGCATGATGCTGGCTATGAATTCTGCCATGGCCCAACAACAAATCCAACAACAAGAGTTTTTCATAAAGCTTCTAGAAGATCGAGATGCTAGTCACCGCCAACCCGAGACTATGGCGGAGAATATCATAGTTGGTTCGGGTGGTGGACTTGAAGTGGTGGTGACCGAAGAGTAACCGAGCAACGTGAATCGAGAGAGGACTAAGGGATGCTCCTACAAGGCTTTTCTGGGGTGCAACCCTAAAGAGTTTGCGGGTTCCGACAACCCGGTTGCGTGTATGTACTGGCTCAAGGAAGTGGAAATGGCCTTTGAGTCTAGCGAGTGCGACGTCTCGCAACGGGTGAAATTTGCTTCTCAATTACTCTGGGGAGAGGCATTGATATGGTGGAATCTCACCCGGTCCGCCCTCACCCCCGAGGTTCTAGCAAAGCTGACCTGGACAGTCTTTAAGAAGAAGATCATGGACAAGTATTGCAGCGAGCGTTCGTTGGACAAACTGGAAGCCGAGTTCCGGAATCTGAAGAAAGGAAATTTGTCTATGGCCAACTACTCCAAGCTGTTTCTGGAGAAGTTGAACTTGGTGGGATATCTGGTCCCAGACGAGATATCAAAGATTAAGGCCTTTTATCTTGGCCTACCGGCCGATATGCGGACTGACGTGCGCAATGCTGGAGGGTCAACTCTTCAAGAAGTCATTGAAGAGGCCTTGCTTGTGGAAGATGATAGGTTGGCTGAGAAGGAGGAAAGAAGTGTTGCGGGTGAGAAGAGGAAGTGGGAAGGGCCATCTGGTCCCGTTCGTCAGTCGAAGCCTTTTGTTAGCGGGAGAGCTAGCGACTCTCGTAAAAATGATCAATGGTGCCAAAAGTGTAGGACCAAACACTCTGGCGCGTGTGCTCCTAAAACCTACGCATGTCCGGTAGGTTGTACCAAGTGTGGCAAGAAGGGCCACGTGGCTCGGGATTGCGCTACTCATCCGACGATATGTTTTGAGTGCCAAGAGCCGGGGCACGTGAGGAGAAATTGTCCAAAGTTGGCGGGGTTTAATCAAAACAGGTCTGTTGGGTCGACGGCTAGAGTCGACCAATCGCCGAGGGTGCCGAGTCG
Source organism: Arctium minus (assembly GCA_954870635.1). NCBI lineage: Eukaryota > Viridiplantae > Streptophyta > Magnoliopsida > Asterales > Asteraceae > Arctium > Arctium minus. The sequence goes on along the minus strand of OX941081.1, from coordinate 21,626,538 downwards.
AACTTTCCGGATGACTACCGAAGAGGCAAAAGAGACCGCCGATGTTGTTTCGGATACGTTCCTAGTAAACTCCTTGTCTGCTCGTGTTTTATTTGATTCGGGTGCTACGTGTTCGTTTGTATCGGATATTTTATATAAGCGTTTCGCCACTCCTATTAGTGTCCTTCCCGATGCACTAGTAGTAGAGATTGCTAGCGGTGACCAAGTAATTATCCGAGACCATTATTGTGATTGCACCATAGAGATCAATGGGAGTCCTTTTGGGGTGGATTTACTACCTATGACCATCGGAGGATTCGATGTGGTCATAGGCATGAATTGGTTGTCAAGGCACAAGGCTGACATCTTTTGTTCTAAGAAGATGATTCAAGTGCCTTTGACGGAAGGCGGCGTGGTCGTCATCTATGGGGAGAAAGGAAAGGGGCGCAACCCCATTATTTCCTCCTTCAAAGCGCGGAAGTTTTTTAGCGAAGGGTTACCCTTCGTATTTAGCGTACGTTGTGGACGCGAAGAAGGAAAAGAAGACGGTGGAAGACGTGAAGATCGTGCGGGATTATCCGGATGTCTCTCCAGAAGACCTTCCCGGATTACCACCAGAACGTCAAGTGGAGTTTCAAATTGACCTCACTCCGGGAGTGGCTCCGATAGCCCGAGCTCCCTATCGTTTGGCCCCGACGGAGATGAAGGAGATGATGACGCAACTTCAAGAGTTGTTAGAGAAAGGTTTTATCCGACCGAGTTCTTCACCTTGGGGAGCGCCGGTGTTGTTCGTGAAGAAGAAGGACGGATCGATGAGGATGTGTATTGACTACCGTGAGTTGAATAAATTCACGGTAAAGAACAAGTACCCCCTACCTCGCATCGATGATCTCTTCGATCAACTTCAAGGTGCGGGATGTTTCTCGAAGATTGACCTCCGATCCGGTTATCATCAAGTGAGATTGAAGAATGATGATATTCCGAAGACGGCCTTCCGAATGCGTTACGGTCACTATGAGTTCTTGGTGATGCCTTTTGGGTTGACCAATGCGCCGGCCGTGTTTATGGACTTGATGAACCGTGTGTGTCGCCCATTCTTGGATAAATCCGTGATCGTCTTTATCGACGATATTCTAATTTATTCTAAGGACAAATTCGAACATGGGAAACACTTGCGGGAAGTCTTGGAGGTCCTAAGAAGAGAGAAGTTGTTCGCAAAGTTCTCTAAGTGCGAGTTTTGGCTTCGAGAAGTGCAATTCTTGGGGCACGTGGTGTCAAAGGACGGTGTTCAGGTGGACCCGGCAAATATTGAAGCGATGTTGAGTTGGGAGCCGCCGACGAATCCGTCGGAGATATGGAGTTTCTTGGGCTTAGCGGGCTACTATAGACGCTTCATCCAAGACTTTTCCAAGGTAGATACACCTCTCACATCCCTCACTAGAAAGAACGTCAAGTTTCTTTGGACCGATGTTCAAGATCAAGCCTTTCAAACGCTCAAGAAGAAATTGTGCGAAGCTCCAATATTATCCTTGCCTGAAGGATCGGAAGACTTCGTAGTGTATAGTGATGCTTCTAAGATGGGGCTTGGATGTGTACTTATGCAACGAGGGAAAGTCATTGCCTACGCGTCAAGGCAATTGAAGGAACATGAGAAGAACTACCCGACACATGACTTGGAACTAGCGGCGGTAGTTTTTGCTTTGAAGTTATGGCGGCATTACTTGTACGGGACCAAGTGTACTCTCTTCACGGATCACAAGAGGCTCAAGTATATCTTCGATCAAAAGGAACTCAACATGCGGCAAAGAAGATGGCTTGAACTTCTAAAGGATTATGATTGTGATCTACTCTACCATCCCGGTAAGGCCAATGTGGTGGCGGATGCATTGAGCCGAAGGAGCCATGATGGTGGTGTTAAATTGTCCCTTACAAGAATTGATGTGGTATCAAGTTTGATGGAGAGCATCAAAACGTGGCAAGTGGAAGCACTCAAGGAGCAAAACCTCAAGTTCGAGATCATGGTAAAGCAAAGTGGGCTTTTAACGGAGGATAGCCGCGGGCTCAAACTCTTTCAAGGACGGATTTGGGTGCCGAAGTTGGGAGGAAATCGGGAGTTGCTTCTCGAAGAAGCGCATAAGTCGAAATATTCTATACATCCCGGTAGCACCAAGATGTATAGAGATTTAAAGTTAATGTATTGGTGGCCGGTGATGAAGCTAGATGTAGCTATCTATGTGGAGAAATGTGTCACGTGCCTTCAAGTCAAGGCGGAACATCAAAGACCGTATGGAAGTTTACAACCATTGTCCATTCCCGAGTGGAAATGGGACAACATCACTATGGATTTTGTGACAAAGTTACCGAAGACCTTGCGTGGCCACGACACCATTTGGGTAATTGTTGACCGATTGACCAAGAGCGCGCATTTCCTTGCAATGCGGGAGACCTTGCCAATAGATAAGTTGGCTAAACTGTATATCGACGAGGTGGTGTCAAGGCACGGAGTTCCGCAATCTGTAGTATCGGATCGGGATAGCCGTTTCACTTCGAACTTTTGGACTAGTTTGCAAAAGGAGTTGGGCACTAGACTGAATCTGAGCACGACATATCATCCTCAAACGGATGGTCAAAGCGAGAGGACGATCCAGACGCTAGAAGATATGTTGAGGTCGTGTGTAATAGACTTCGGGGGAAGTTGGGATTCACATCTATCGTTGGTAGAGTTCGCGTACAACAACAGTTACCATTCTAGTATCGGAATGGCACCGTTCGAGGCTTTGTATGGACGGAAGTGCAGAACCCCGATTTGTTGGTTAGAAACGGGCGAAAAGCAATTCGCCGGGCCAGAAATCGTTCAAGAGACGGCCGACAAGATGAAAGAGATCCGGGAAAGGCTAAAGGCGGCGCAAGACCGACAAAAGAGCTATGCGGACAAGAGAAGAAGACCGGTTGAGTTTCAAGTGGGTGACCGGGTCATGTTGAAGGTGTCTCCGTGGAAGGGAATCATACATTTCGGGAAGCGTGGGAAGCTTAGTCCTCGTTTCCTTGGACCATTCGTTATTTTGGAAAAGATTGGCTTGCAATCCTATCGGTTGGATTTACCGCCGGAAATGGATGGGATACATCCTACTTTTCACGTGTGTTACCTTCGGAAGTGTCTAGCCGAAGAGGAAAGCGTGATTCCCTTGTCGGAAATTCGAGTGGACAATGGGAATCGTTGTGTAGAAGAACCAGAGTCAATTTTAGAATCGAAAGTAAAGAGGCTACAGCATAAAGACGTAGTCATGGTTAAAGTCCAATGGAAGCATCATCGGGGTGCTAACATTACTTGGGAATCGGATGATGATATGAAGAAGCGTTATCCTCACTTGTTTAATCTAGAATGAGATTTCGGGACGAAATCCCAATTAGGTGGGGAGGATTGTAACACCCGGAAATTCGCAAGGTAAGTATTTTGTCTCCTTAAATGCATTTATATCGCTCATGTGAGAATATGTGTCTTTGTGTACATTTTATGATCTTTATTATGTCTAAATGTCACATAATTAAGTTACCTTCGGTAATCGTTCAAACCTGGTGCTCGTTATCGTTTTCGGTTAAGTTTTCGGACTGTTTTGAGTGCTCCGCGATTGTGCCCTTGGCACTATCGCGGAGGGCACTATCACCGAAGAGGTACCGTAGGCTGGGGGATGCCAGCGATTGTGACACGCGATAGTGCCTTGGCACTATCGCCGAAGGCACTATCGCCAAAGTTGTACCGAGAGCGGGGAAAGCCTCGCGATTGTGACTCGCGATAGTGCCCTTGGCACTATCGCCGGGCACTATCGCCCGCGAGGTCCAGTCTGCTATTTTTATAAGAGTTAATACCTCATTTCTCACTTTCATTTTACAAAAAACGGGAGAACTTTCTTGGAGGCGATTTTTTTAGGGTTTCATCACCTACCTCATTTACTTCCTAGGGTTTGGGTTGTTAGGATCATTTATTGATCATTAAGCTTCATCCAAGCTTATCTAGTGAAGATTCTCAAGCTACTCCTCCTCACTTCAAGTCTCATCTTCTTCATAAGCTAGGGTATCATCTTTCTAGGTTTTGGTCAAAAACCTAGATTGTGAGTTTGCTAACCTTTTGTTAAAACTAGATACACATCATTATATTCTACTTGTTGATGTCAATGCATCTCTCAAATGTTCATATTTAATGTTTCAAGTATTTGGGGGTTTTTACCCATGGATTTGGGTATATGAAAGTTACCATGATATATATGTGTATATCTTGGTATGTTGATGATTCCTTCTTGGAATGCCTTTTTGGCGACCTAATATTCTCACGAAGTATTTGGATGGATATTATGTTATATGTTGGATTTACATAAGTAGGATGGTAATAGTGTGTTCCTAGTGGATATCCGAAATGTTACGGATGGAATTACATCTTGAGACCTCCTAAATGCATTATGTGGAAGAACCAAGTCTGTGATTCACTATAGGAATGTAGGTGGGTGACATTTGGAGAATTTCCTAAGGCGGTAGTCTGTTATGTACCTAGACCTCCGCCGTCGGGGAATTTCCAAAGGCGGTAGTCCCTGGTGCGTGTCGGACCTTTGGGTTGCCAGAGAAAATGGCTTCAAGGTGCATTGCCTCTTTGGGTGAACCGGATTAGAGATATGGGTCACTCCCGTTGACTCCACATCTACGTGATTATTTGTTAACTGCTGATAAGAACTGTAACTGTTTCTGGCATGATTTTACTTGTTTAACTCACTAGGCTTTTTGGCCTAACACTTGTTTGGTGTCGATGTGTATCTCAGGTGTTAGCAACGCGTCCCCTAGGCAAGTATAGATGCTTTGGGCGAGAGCTTGGGGATACGACACTTGAACTATTTTGAGAAGCCTTGGGTTTATAGATGACACCCCTTTTTGTAATCTCTTTTCTAGATGTAGAAATTAGATTAGTTGGTTGTTGTTTATTTATCCGTTAAATTACAATTGTGATTAAACAGGTTTATTTGTATTATTCCCCTTTTTGGGAGGCTTTTGCTATGGCAATTTTAGTATACCTCATGTCCGTTTTTCGGATTTTTGTTATCCCTATTTTTAGAGTGTTACAAACTCAATGTGCATGATTGAAGTGCGAAGGTGGGGCAGACTTCCTTCTTTTCAATATCCAGATTTTCCAAATGAAAATCAGATAGAAAATGTGTTGCTTCCCCTTTGAAAATGTGAAACACTTTCCTTTTAAGAAGAAAATGAGTAGTTGGTGAGGTTTGATCAAGAGTTGGCATAGGCTAGTTGCCTGTTTCAATAATGATCACCAAAGAATTGTGAAACATTAGAATTGTGGTTGCCCGACTCAGAAAAAGTTTGGTGCAGAGTTCTGATATTCTTTTAACTCTGTTCTCACACCCTCTTTCTTTTAAACATTTAGTTTACTCTCTTTTTCTGTATAACTCATCACACAATCCACACTCATTTCTTTTCGACTTCTCACACTCAATCACTATGGATTAACTTCTTGGGTAGAAATCACTGGTTAAGGTGATTCCATAGAAGTTGTGTTAAGTCCTAGCACACTGAAATCATGTTTTCCTAGAAAGCATGTGATGCTCAATTTGGTTTAACTATTTCAGTTAAAGCACAAATAAGATCTAGAAAACATTTAAAGTCACACTTCCAATTCATGAAATCGGTTTGAGATTCAGGAAGTGATTTGAACTTTTAAGAAACAATGTTTTCTATGATTGAAATTTGTCCTCTTTTCAACCATATATGAGATGAAGATAAGGAATGATACCTTTTGAGTGCAATCTTACATCTCATGAAGTCAAGCTTAAAGTCATAAAGATATGATCTTGTAAGCATCTCTCAAAAACTGCAAAAGTCTTATGTCATAGTCAAAGCTAATTTATTCACTGAAAATAAAATGACAAAAAACAGTAAAACGATTAAAGTATGAGTTCTTATCAGAAATAATCAGAAGTCATAGCCTTTTTACTCCCCCTGAAATTATGCATCCAAAAATATGTCAGTTAAAAAGATATGCATTAAAATTTCAGACAAATATGTACTCCCCCTTGAAGGTTGATTTCCTCATTCGAGTATTGGAGTACAATCTCTTATCAGCACAGGAGTAAGGTTTTTTTATCACTGAAGTACGAGTCCTAAACTGTTGTGTTTAGAAGTCAAACTTCGTTGAAGTACGGGTTTTGAACTGATGTATTCAAGAGCCTTTTTCCTTGACATTTAAGTTCGGGTTTTGAGCTGATTTACTCAAGAACCATCATTCTCCTACTCCCCCTTGACAGTAGGTGCCTGCAACACAAAATTATCCCTTTTCTTTGGTATCCATTTCCATTTGGATCCAACTGTGTTAGTATACGATTTTGGCACCCATTGAAATTTGGGTCCTCTTTGCTTTTGAGAATCAAACGAAGAATTAGTGTGATAAGAGGGAACATGATATGTGCCAAACCAAACATCAGGATCTTTACAAGAAGCATGATCATATCTACCATAATTTGAAAATTTTCTAGTAGATTGAGATAACTGGAATAATTGTTGTACGGAATATTTTTTGCGAGAATCGACAAGTTTTGGTTTTATACAAGCAACATTCGAAAAGATTTAGCAGTCTCGTTAATCTCCTATTTTGGTTTCCATTCATATTTAATTCCTGGATTTTTCTTGCTCAGTTCTGAAACATTTGAAACTCGTGAGTTAGATTTTTGAGTTTCAAACGAATGCTTCTTCTTTGGCTTACCAGTAGTGATCGGTTTCTGTGAATGCTGAGATTTCTTCTTACCTTTAGCATTCTTAGTTTTCACATAAACTATTTCATCAACTTTCGTTGATGATTTGCTTTTCACAAACTTACTAGATAATCCAATGGATTTCACAACAAAAGACGAATGGTTAGGAAGTTTGGCACTAAAGTCAAATTGATCAAAACAATCATTCAAACCACCGTCAGAGTTTAGAAAATCATACCCTCCATCAGTTGAACCAAACATGTCATCAGATTTTGAAGCCTTTGATGATTTAGAAAGAACAGAATTCTTAAGCACAGTTGAAAAAACTTTATGTTCAATATCAAACAAAAATCTTTCATCTGCTAAAGATGTCTCAAGTTCAGAAATTTTACTTTCCAAAATGAGAGGAGGGACGTAAAATTTACCTTTAATAGGCTTTGCCTCCATTTCTTTTACAGAGTAACTCTGAAAGAAGTCATTTGAAAGAGATTTCTTTTGATATTTTGGATCATCATTATAAATATTATTCAGCTTCGCATAATAAAATGGAAGGTGAACTTTAGATGATTTCTTTCGTTTTTCAGTTTCCTTGGCTTCATCCTCTTTAGACAGTCCAGTCCAGAAAACTTCAAGTTTAGGGATTCTTCGAGCTAGTTTCAAAAATGTAAGATCATAAAGTGCTGGCACTTCAGATATACCCTTTTTAAGGTAGTGAGGATTCTCGTATCCGAGTCCCCAACCTTCTATGTCCTCTTTGGGTTTGTTTAAATGAATGGTTTGTCCATTGACTTCAAGAAAACAAGTCGACATCTAAGACTAAACGGTGACTTCGAAAATGTGGACATCCCGCCCACGACTTCAATCCAGACGGATCGTCTCACTAAGGCTGACACCTAACAAAATGCTAAAATTCCAAATCGTGCATTCCTAACAAACAGATCACCAAAATTTCCTTTTAATCGCGGAACCCACCAAGACGGTATGCCGACAACACAACCCATGATGTGACACCGACTAGCAATCCATCACAACGAATCCCAAAAGAAGCGCAGGTAGTCAAATAAGACCTTATCCCGCATGATTACCGAAGTATAAAATCACCCCTTAACTAGCGGAGAAGACTTAAATCTACTATTTCCATAAAACAAATGCGCATAGATTCAAAACTGAAACTCAAACTTTCACGACTGACCGCAAGTCGGAACATCCGACGCCTCCAATTCCAAGGACTCCCTTAGTTCCTAATTACAACTGCTCTTACGCAGGGTTAAAATCTATAGACCTAATGAGTTCAAGGTTTTTCAACTAGTATGCCAATTTGAGTTTATAAAACTTTCTAATACAAAGGCTTCCTAACGATTAAACGTGCGGCAAAATACACTACCGTCCATGCGATAGGTTTCAAAATTGATTAACCACACAGCGCATATGAAACCATTTCCAAAAACTTGTTTGTTCAATACTTACGTTAGTAAAGACAACAATAAAACATGCGCAACAATTTACACCATATAAGAGAAAATAGATTCATGCACCACAACACGTGCAATAAAGGTTTGTACAATTCCAGAAGAGAAATTCACAACTTTAATTTTTAAAATCCTTCCTCTTTAACCAAAAGACGTTGTGGCATAAAATTATTAACCACTCCATATGCAACAGTTTATTCCCCAAAGTTTGATGAAATGATAAGAATGCAAATAATTCTCAAATCGAGTTTAAAACTTTAAGCAGCCTCGATAAGACACATTTGACCAAGATGGTAACTACAACGATATGCAATTCGAAAATTCATTTAATGTATTGCGGAAAATTTATAACAGCAAGGTCAACAAGCGAAGCACGCTTAGATTAAAATTTAATTCAAGACAATATAAATATTTCACATATTTACTCACGCGAGTGAAAGTCGGATTCAACCCAAAAGTATGCACATATACTCGTGTGAAACTCAAGATGCAATCATGCGACATTTCGATTTTTCAAGGTGCCTCTTACGGTTGCAAAAGTGTCGATGCAAGACTCGCATGAAACAAAGTATTGAACACAACTCATAAATTAACGCACACAATGATGCATATGCATATGTTCTCAAAATTATTTTATGCAACGCAAAATGACGTAAGACGAGGCACCCTAAACCCAATTGAATTTTAGTAAAACTCAATAATGCTAAAATCATGCAGTGACAAATTTTCATTTCTCAACAAGAATGTAAGACGGCAATATGGCTAAAACACTAAGGTGTCGTTTGTTTTTTAAGAGGTCTAAAGTCTGAAACCTTATTTTAGTTACGATTAATAAGAGTTGGTGTGTAAAAAGGCCTGAATGATTAAGACTTAAGAGCCATTAAGAGGTTTTTTAAAAAAAACAAACAACCCCTAAGCCTTCAAGAGTTTCCTCTTTTAATGCAATGAAAGATAAAATGATACCTTTAACAAAATTCACATGGGACACGACACCAACTAACTCGTAAGCTTAAAAGAAGCAAAATTAAAACTCACGCATGGAAAGACATCGTATAAAACAATACTCCATGAAATTTCAACGAAACTCACACAAACTAAAATTCTCAAGAAATTCCGACTCAACGCGTGGGAATAACTTTTCCTTTAAAACCATTGACATATGTGGAGGAGATCCAATGTCTAGGTTAAAATCTCATAGCTACTTGCCCAATACTCAAATGACATTAAAATATGGATTTTACATTATCCGCAAATAGCGTTAAACAGGAGACGTGAATAAAGAGATTTTTTATAACAATTTGCAATTATGTGCACAAAACATTTTCATGAATGCTTAAGCTCACAGTTTAAAATCTGATGCGTGTTAAATGCTCTACCAAAACTTTATAATATAAACCACTTTTTGTTTTACGAACATAAGAAACAATTTATGCAAATTTATTTCGGAAATAAATTTAGTGCAAGAATTTGATCGGCACTTGGCATCATATACACTTCCCAAAAAAAACCCGACATACTATTGTCATCCGAGTGTATCAAGCATCTTAGGACAACAATCTCAATTTTCTACCATTGTCATCCGGATACTACACCTCTTAAAGCAACACTCGGATATTTCATCGGTTCACCTTACAATCTCTCCTCGTATGACGTCAATTCCATAAGCTCAAGGTTCTACTCCAACCAATTATTCTTACTCAAGACGATCAACTTAATGCATTCAACGCACTTAACTATCACTTAAATGTGACATTGCTATAGACATCAACGTTTCCTTAGATTACTCACTTAGAAACCTTCTCACTACCCCAACGGTAATCGTACCAAGGTAGTTCAAGTATACACATGTAATATGTAGGTTCACCATAACACTGGCCAGGTGCCATTATGAACGTACCGCACATGCTCATCCTTGCAACCCTCGACAAGTTTCCCGTTTCTAGTGACTCGATCAACTCCATCATATCTTATTTTAAGGTTCCTAATGTGCAACTTCACTTACAATCGCTTATAAAACGCTAGTTTGAGTCTAGGCATCCTACAATCAATACCTAATTCTCTCAAACTTAAGCTCTGATACCAACTTGTAACACCCTTAATTCTAGAAATAGCAACTTATTTGAAATGTTCTAATTACATCGATAAACGATTCGTCTATAATCACAAGTTAAGGTTTAACTTCAATACACAGACATTCATTCTATGCATATAGTCTATAATAAGGACGGGTGCTACTAAAACCCAATAAAGTCACTATCTCCAAACTGCGGAAGACTTCACCAAATACTTACACTCGCGAAAGACTAAGCACATCTCTTCATAGAATTGCTAGAACCAACCCCCACCTGGAACCTGATGCACATGCCGACAAATAAAAAAGGTTAGGCTTAACGCCTAGTGAGCTCAAGAGTTTTAACATGACTGAATAAATCTTTAAAAGCCAAGAAACCAGTTTAAAGCGAGATCCTTCGAAATAATATACTTTAAAATGGAAACGACACATTTTCCCACGATATGCACTTTTAAAGACAATGTTCCCAAACACACATTCCTTATAAAACGATGCACCCAAAACTCACCCAAAACGCACCCACACAGTATTTCTCCAAAAGACTCATTGTGTAATTAAAATGTACGTTTTAACACCGAAGGCATGGATAAGGGAATACCCAAGATAACACCTTTCAATGACGGGGGATACCCGATTCCATCGTATGTGACGGGCACACAAAGTTAAGCCACGTATCAACGTTCACGAGTTTCACATAAGACCAGGGTTCCCCGTATACGGCTCCTCTGAGCTCCCACCGCAAGACACCACTGATCCTAGTGTCTACTCGACCTCTAATGAGTGTCACGACCAAAGTCACAAGTCCCCGTATCCGGCTCACTCTGGCACCACCGCAAGACTTAGCTCCGTATACGGCTCATCCGAGCTACCACCGCAAGCTTACATAATCAACATGACTTGGGGACCACTCACTAGACTCAAACATGGACATTAAAACTCCATGATGAACATAACGACTCATATGCCTATGGATCCAATGCATTACAGTCTAAACATTACATGACTCCGTATGAATGAACTGACGCATCCAAAACATGTAATTAACCAACATTTATATAATGGTTGTTTTTCAATGAAACACTCCATAAGGAGCCGTTTAAACCGGAAAACGTCCCAAAACCCGTTAAGGTACAATTCAAGCCGAAAGGCTTCATAAAACGTTTGATACTCAAGAGAGCCAATTTGGTTACATAGACCAAAATACCTCTTTTTCCAAAATCTTCGATTCTCAAATTACCATTGGCCTTCGGCCCAAAACCCAAAAAAGGTTTTCCATTTCCAAAATACTCCATTTCATGAATGATGCATAAAACTCGACAAACACGTAAAAGTGCCTTTTTGACCAAATATCCATTTATGCAATAATCACCAAAACATGTTCCTTTGTGACACATTTATCAAAATATCCCAACATCCCAAATATGATGTTTTACAAGGTTTAATAAGCTAAACACTTTAAGTAAACAAAAGTTACCAAATAACCCAACAGTTGATAATTTCATGTAAACACATAAATGCTTTAAAAATAAATCTTTTTGGCATGTACAACGTTTTCACAAATCAACTTGAACTTACCTTGCTAGATTTAGGCTAAATCTAGATTTTACACCACTTTGAGCTCCTTTGAAGAAACTTGAATCTTCAAGCAAAACTTCCAAAAACCTAGATCCATAAGTTTCCAACCATCAAAACATAAATAACCACAAATACTCGATCCCCAACCTTATACATGAATACCTCAACTAATACCGAAACCCTAACTTCCATAACCGAAGAGAATAGAAGATTACCTTAACCTATAGCTTGAATCACCAACCAAAACACTTGTAGACCTCCAAAACGAACTATAAGCTTCCAATCTTCAAATGGTGAAAGGTTTGGACGAAACCCCCAAGAACATGGTGAAGAAGATGAAGATGAAGGTGGTTCATGATCTCAACTAGTTAGATGATGAAGATTCATGTGGTTTAAGGAGGAAAACCCCTCAATATTGGTTAAGGTTCGACTTTGGGGTTTGGGGTTCGGTTTGAGAGAGAAAGGGGGAGAGAGTTAGGGTTTGGTTGAGAGAGATGAGGCTTGAAGGGCTGAAAATCGCGTTTTGACCTGTCAGTGGGTTTCGCGGGTTATGCCGCGACTTAAAGTTGCGGCATAAGTCGCCCGTGTCCTCTCAAGTCGCGAGGTTGGCCCTAAGTCGCGACACAACTCGCGTAATGCACTGTTTGCCCGGTTTTCCACCCGTTCACTGTTTCGGCCGTAACTTCTTCGTTATAGCTCCGTTTTTGCTCCGGAAAAGAACCGTTGAACTCGTAATTGAATCCTTAATTAAAAATGTGAGTCCTTGTAATTGAACACGATCGTTACCAGATAATCAGACAACACAAAGATATAGATTACCAACCCGTTTCGATTACAAACAATGTATTACAAGGTTGATGTTCTTGAAGCTCACTTTCTCTATTTTCTCTCTGATCTTGGTCGATGTATGTTGTGTGAGAGAGTTGTTAGATTGTAAGATATTTGATAGATGATATCTCACCTAACATTACTAACATAATATCTAACAAGATATTATATAACAAACATAATATCTAAAACTAATATCTAAACTAAATATCTATTAATAGATATTTAGGACTAATATAATACTATTAATTAACACAATAAATAACTTTGACAATTATTACAAATTAACATTAGACTAATATCGAGAGCGACTTTTCAGCTTTAGCTTCAGATTCCAGACTTCAGATTGTATGATCTTGAATCCAATAAATCTGTGATCTAACAAAAAATATCATTAATTAATTAATATGATAAGGGGTATAAAATAAAAAATAAAATTGTAGGAAAGACAAAAATGAAAAGAGACAAACCAAAGGGACTACAATTGTAATTTACTCTATGATCTAATAAGACAAAAAAAGAGAAAAGACAAAAAAAAAATTAACCACTCTTTTAACTAGAGTTAGTCAAAAGGACCAAAATTGAAACAAAACGCAAACCATAGTGACTAATAATGTAATTAGTTTATAAGAGAGACCAAAATTGATAGTGAATGAAAACCATAAGGACCAAAAATGTAATTTACTCTAATTAATAAATTTGTGGGAGGATGCATTTGCAAAACGGTAAGTATATATAAAAATGTGGAGGTGCGGGGAATCGAACCCCGTGCCTCTCGCATGCGAAGCGAGCGCTCTACCATATGAGCTACACTCCCTTTGTTGCTTTGTATTAAGATTATTTATTTATATATTATTGTTACACCAATAAAAAATCTTGTATGCTGATATAAATAAGATATTTAGTAATCATGAAGTTGAATTTGAATAAAATAAAACATAATTCGTATCTATATTTTTTGAGTACGTTTCGAAAATTTATCCTTGTGGTTTATTTACTTACCTTTTGAACGTGTATGGTTTCGACTTTGTTTCAGTTTTCGTCTCTAACCCTAACAACCCTTACTCGTCTCCATTTAAGTGTCCCATGTGCTAATGACGTGAGAGAAATATAGTTATGTTGTCATTTAGGGGTGCTCAAAAAAACCGACCAACCTGATCAACCCGGAAAAAAAAAAAATCAACCCGAGGTAGCTCGACATATAATCGATACAAAATTAGAAAAACCCAAATCTATTGGGTTGATATTGGGTTAGACTCAAAGTAACCTGACCAAACCGATAACCCGATAAACGTTTTAGCGACTTCTCTAAAATTATTTGTATTTTCCTTTAATATGTATTAGTTACCAAAAACAACTCGACAATAACGAGCAATGAAACTCATAAGAGAACATTATTATAAATTATTATAAAGTTATATGTAATATTTAAATATTTGATGAACTCGTATATTCTTTTGAATGATGGATCGTATTTCAAATTTTTTTTTTGTTATTTTTATGTTTTCAGTATTGTTTTTACTTTGTTTAAACACAACCCGACCAGCCCGAACGGATTGGGTTGGGTTGAAAATTTTCAAACCGTCAACATTAGAGTGGGTTGTTGAAATACCTTCAACCCGATGAACCCAACCCGTAAGCACCCCTTGTAATTTGTCCTTAGCTCATTTATAATTGTTGATCTCCTACATTTTCTCTTTTTACCTATTTCTTCTTCCTCATCGTTCCTTTTCCTACCGAATCCTCCCCCTCCACCTCCTCCATCGTCACTACCGCCGCCTAGAGATGTACAAAAAATCTCAAAACTAAAGCAAAAAAAAGAAAAAAAAAGTAAACCTAGTAAGCCCGAGTCCAAGTCCAAGTCCGACCTTAAATCCCGATCAGACCAACTTTATTTCAAGGTGAGGCTAAAGCCCAAGCCAAAACAACCGGGCTGAAAATTTCTGAAAACCCCCGAAAGCCCGATCTAGAAAAGTCAGATCAAGCCTTCTTTCAACCTCAAAGTTAGTCCCGAAAAAACCCGAGCTCCTTTTTCCTTACTTAAAAACGTGCTTGGAAGGCATGGGTCATACCCGAATTAGCCCAGGCATCTCCAGTACCATAGTCTACCCCTCTTCTTCCCAAACTTGTTTCCTACCAAAAATGAGAAGGAGAAATGGGTTCTAGAAAATTTAATACATTGTCACTCATCATAAATTAGTACAAGAAGTTGTTGAATGGAAGATTTTGGTTGTACAAAACAACAAGAAAAAGAAAAAAATAATTTAAAATTTTTACACCACTGTTTACATTAAGAGTTTATAATACAAAAATATCAATCGAAAAAGAAAAAATTAGGAGTGTTTATGGGTGGTTTTCTGGTACTTGTGTTTGATCCAGTGAAACCCTACCGTTGATCCTCGTTTGATCTTCTTGAATCCAGTTGAAGCCGCTGCCTTCGTTTTCTCGAAGCCATCTTCAATTTTATCCTTGATGTTGCTGCGGTTGCTCTGCGTCGGATAAACGTACTGCGTCTTTGTGTCCGATTGATCCGCCCACAGGTAATACCTTCTGTCTAGTTCCGTTTCCGAGCTATGATCTCTGTAATTTCCTTCCATTCCTCTATCTTCTGTCTCTCCAGAAAAATAATGAATACTTATTATTATTATTATTATATCGAAAATTATAGCTATATGTATATATAGATAGATATATGTAGATGTTGATTTTCTACTTTTCGTTGCGTTTTGAAAGTTGAGCGCATTTGATTTGACGGACGAATTTCTTCTTTTCTTTCTTCTGGAAGAAACGTGTGGATTAATTTTGAAGTCAAACATTTTGATCCATTTTTTTTATATAAAATATAGATATATTTTGGATTTTAGATCTATAATCTAATCTCGAAGCAGTTGAATTGAATCACCATTCTTCTTCTTCTTCTCCTTCTTCTTCTAGTAGTAGTTGGATTAAATCTAGAACCTTATATAATTCTCAATGTATTTCTAAAACCACCTTACTATTTGTTTAACAAGAAAATCCAGAACAATCAAAAAGCTGACCTCACTATAATCCAATCCTCTCTTAACTTATATATAATTTTTTTACAATAGATAATTAAAAATTAAAATCTTTAGAAAATACTTAATTTCAATATATTATTAAGATATTATATGACGATTTTTTTATCCTAAACATTTTTTAAAAAACTTTATATAAAATAATAATAATAATAATCCATTTTCATGGGGGAATAAATAAAAAAAGTAAATTATCTCTACACAATAAATTTTAGGGGTTGTTTGTTTTTAAAAAAAAACTCTTAATGACTCTTAAGTCTGAATCATTCAGACCTTTTTACACATCACCTCTTATTAATCATAACTAAAATAAGAATTCAGACTTTAGACCTCTTAAAAAACAGACGACACCTTAGTGAAAATTTTAAACTTGAATCCATGGAGCAAAATAGAAAACAAAATCTTTATTTCCTCTATTTTAAAGAATATATATTAGACATCCTCTTACTTCTAAGAATTCTTTAAAACAGAGAATAAAACTTTAAAATCTCTAAAATAAAAATCATCAACTACAACGGATTATCCATTTTGGAAATGTTTATTAAATTTCATTCATTTAATAAAATATTTATTTCTCTTTTTTAAAATTTAATTTCAAAGTTTCCTATTAGTTGAATATATTAAAAAATATTTCTCTACTCATTGTAATCATTTTTTGGGAGTTTGAAGAATTTACACTCTATTTCTTATTTTCTCCATTTTGAAGAAATGTTTTGGATAATCTCTTGGAGCAAAAAACATACACAAAATCTCTATTTTCTCCATTTTAAAAGATCGAATCTATTGGAGATATTATAATCATAGAGATACTGTTTTCATCCTGGGTTTCACAATATGTACACTAAATTTTCTCTCCATAATCGATACATTAATAAATATTTGTTTTTTTTAATTAACTAGAGGCGTATTTGCGCAATGCAACGAGATACATCACGATTTTAATGTTTTATTTTTTTGTCGATTTACGATACGATTTTGGATGGTTTTGAAAAAGTGATAATGTTTTTTTTATAAATTTGTTTAATTTAGGCTTAATAATATAATGTTTTTTATATAAAAAAATTAAGTATTTTGTTAGAATTCAATTATTATCTTATATATTTTAATGACATCTAGAAAAAATAACTAATTACATATTTAATAGTATAATTAAAACAAATTTATAGTAATATAATATATTAATTAATAGTAATACATAGAAAGGTCTGCATAAAAGGAAGGTCTTGTACATACCAAATTGGTGAATGTTAGAAGGTTGCAGTAGTGATATGTATTTTGTGCTTTAATACTTGTAAATTAAGATGTTTTTAAAATCTTGCATAAAATGATGGTACCTTATGCATAATAATTTATAATTAAGAGTTTTTTATGTCATCTTTATAATATGGTATAGATATAGATATTGATAATTGATAATATTGAAATTTGTTTACTTAGTTTTTATTTTATCTTATAGTATTTGATCTTAAATTACAAGTTAAATCAAAGTTTAGCGGTTCGTTTTGAATTTAAAATGTATGGTTATTGATTTTGTTTATTTAACTTTATGGCAAACCTAATAAATTCATGGCTAATTGGATTTATCCATAGTTGCAACTTCCTTATCAACACCTATATGTCTTCGGTTTGAAGTTATATTTGGGAATTGTCAAAACCATGAGTGATTTGTGAAGAGATATGATTGTGAATATCTCTTATACATTTTTAGCTACAACTTAGTAGATTGATTATCAACAATAATCAGATTCTTAAATCCTATGTGGGGTAATGCAAATTTGGTAAGCAAATTGATTGAAATATAAAATAAATAAAAAAAAGTTAAATCTCAGGGGGAGTATGTATGTGCACGTTCGGTGTTAACATGACTCCGTTACTGTTAATGTGCTTTAAAAACCCTGAAGAAAATAAAACTATAACACGTGTACAAATGATACGATGGTATATGGATCTTGATGGTTGCTTGCTTGCAAAAACAACAGAAACCACACATATTTAGGCCATAAATCAAGATTCTAATCAACCTTTCCTTACAAAATATTATTTCAATATAAAATTGCAACACATGATGAAGATGGTATCACAATCCATTTTAACTATTAATAAAAAAGTTTAAAATAACCGGCATAAGTCGTATTATAAATCAAGG
This sequence comes from Arctium minus, assembly GCA_954870635.1. Taxonomy (NCBI): domain Eukaryota; kingdom Viridiplantae; phylum Streptophyta; class Magnoliopsida; order Asterales; family Asteraceae; genus Arctium; species Arctium minus. Next base: position 21,608,668 of record OX941081.1, on the reverse strand, counting down.
ATCAAGTTCAAGGAAAAGCTTCAAAAAAACGAAAAACTAAATACCTTGGTGGCCCTTCATCTGGACGGTATGCACTTCTGCATACAAATAATTTGTAACATGCACAAGTGCATATAAATAATTTGTAACATGCACAAGTGCATAATGCACACGTGCATAAAAACAAAAAAATAACTTAATTTACTTGTAGGGGTTAAATCTTGTGAGGACCAATAAAATGTTGAAAATCTTGAGGACTAATCTAATCCATAGATTAGTTTAAATCAAATGTCATTAAAGAAAAAAACATATTTGTAATTAAATGGTGAAATAAGGGTATTTTGGTCAAATTAAAAGTAGATTGAAAGGGTATAATGGGTTAGATTCATACTCTTCACCAAATCAAATTAGAACACAGACTTGGATCACTGGATGGAACGACTATACCTACCGGCCACCTCTCACCGGCAACCCAAGCTCCAAATCCGACGCCAACACCACTCGCCCCACCTGCATCCATCTCAATTGCACAAAACTCCCCCCCCCCCCCCCCCTTGAAAAACCATCGACGTCAAACCCAGAAAATGGGATCTGGAATTGAGTTGTTCTTCGCAAAATCGAAGCAAGAATTTGAACCCAGAAATCAGATCTGGGATGAAGGGGTTCTTCAAATTCAGAATCAAACCCATAACTGAGATTTGGGATGGAGGTGTTCTTCAAACCCATAATCGATCCAAAGAATAGAACATGGTGAGTTAGGTTTTTTATCGTTCTTGAGTTTGAGTTGGGATTTTCTTAGATTGCTCTTCAATTTTGAGTTAGGATTTCTGGTTATTCTTGACTTTGATTTAGTTTTTAAGAAATTTGTGTTTGGTTTGGTTTAGTTTGTATTTTTGTATAATTTGTTTCTATCGATGATCTTAAGATTCAATTGTGTTTGGGTCTGGATTTTGTGTATAGTGGTGCTTGATGGAACATGGTGGTATATTGTGTTTGATTCACCTCATGAACCACATATAAATAATGCATCCTACTCAATTCACCTTATGAAACACTGATTGATTGTGTTTGGATCTAGATATGTGTATAGTGGTGTTTGATGGAACATGGTGGTACATGGTGTTTGATTCACCTTATGAAACACAATGTGAATGTGTTGAATATGTGTGTTTCATCTGGTGAATCTATTGTGTTTAATGAATCTATGTGTTTCATCTGGTGAATATTGTTGAAATAATTTGGTCTATGTAGCAATCTTGACTTTTAGTTTCTTGTGTTTACTTTCAGAAAGTAGAGGGGCTGCATTTCATTATGTGTCAAAGATGGAGGGTAACAGAGCAATTGTTAATATTCTTCAAGGGTTGTTGCTGTAATATGTTGAAATATAAATGGGATTTTCTTCTCTCTCCTAGAACGAATTTTTCCACTATCATTGATTTTCGATATTTTTTCTCTCAATAAAGTTTAGATTTCTAATATTTTGATTGTATTAATCTAGATTTGGTTTATATTTTGTAATAAATCAATGAATATATTGTAGTATGAATTTGTACAAATATGTATGTTTCACATGGAATCTGTGTGTTTCATATGGTGAAATAACATAAAGATGAAATACTGTCATTATTAACCTTATAAAAAATAATAATTTGATAATGATTGGTAGTATGTGTTTCATTTGGTGAATCTTTGTTACTAAAATGACAATTATGCCCTTTCATGTGATGAAACAAATTTCAAGTAAAACCATTGGATCAAAATCAAATTACGGCTTTAGATCGATTCTCACGATTTTCAATCTTTTTGTGGTTCTCATTTGATTATTGTCCTTTACTTGTATGCAGAAGTACATACCGTTCAAATCAAGAACTATCAGGATGTTCCTTAGTTTTCCATTTTTTTGAGGTTTTCCTTGAACTTTCCTCTAAAGGATGCTATATATAAGCGATAATGATTTCAAAGAGAGATTTGATCAATATCAAAGAACCAAAATGCAAATGTTGGAAATAGAAATGAGTTTGGTTTCCTTAAAAAAAAAAGGCATCCACAACATCATTGCACACCCAGGGACCAATTGCAAATATATGTGGTAAACATGACAACTTCAACTACACTTTCTAATTTTAGAAATTGTAGTTAAAATATCACGTTTTTTAAATTCAAATTATATTTTATTAATTTATTTAATATATTCATTTGTTAGGGTCAGGTTTATGAAAAACCTCAAAAAAACGGAAAACTAAATAATATTATGGTAGCCCTTCATCTGAATGGTATGCACTTATGCATACAAGTAATTTGTAACATGCACACGTGCATATGCACAAGTGCATAATGCACTTGTGCATAAAAACCAAAAAAACAACATAGTTTATCTGTATGCATAAGTACATACCGTTCAGATAAAGGGTTACCAGAATGTTCTTCAGTTTTCTATTTTTTTAGGTTTTCCCCTAAATCTCTCTCCCATTTGTTATATTGTTTTTAATTTTTTTATTATATTACTTTATCAGTAATCCATAACATATGGTATTGACAAAATAAAATCTAATTTATGATTAAATTAAATTAAAATTAAGAAATCCATCAATAAAGAATTTAAAGTTTTTTAACAAACATAAACCTAAACTATAAGGGGGCGTTTGGTTCGCAGAATGATTTCTGAAGGAATGGAATCTGTCTAAGAAATTGGAATCTGGAAGAAATTGGAATGGAATGCTATCAGGTTTGACCAAATGTTTGGTTGGCAGGAATGAAATGTAATCAGTCAAATGAATTGGAATCTGTCTGTTTGGTTTGCAAAGGAATTGGAATGAAATTCTGAAAAATGACAAAAATACCCTTTCTTTTATTTATATTTTTTTAAATGCTGAGAGAGATAGAGAGGAGGGAGAGGAGAGAGAGGGGAGAGAGAGAAGAGAGAGAGAGAGGAGAGAGAGAGGAGAGAGGGAGGGGAGAGAGAGAGAGGAGAGAGAGGGAAGAGAGAGGGGAGAGAGAGAGGAGAGAGAGGGGAGAGAGAGAGGAGAGAGAGAGGGGTTAGGAGGGTATTTGTGTCATTTTGAGAAAATCTGATGGAACGGAATTCAATTCCATCAATTTTAAGAATGAATGACCAAATCCATGATTAAAGGATTTCATGGAATTCAATTCCATTCCATTAGTAACCAAACAACAGGATGGAATTTGGTCAATGGAATTGACCATTCCAATTACATCAGATTCCGACGGAATCCAGCGAACCAAACGCCCCCTAAGTTTGTTTCTTAAATTATAAGCTAAATAAAGTATTTTTATTTGATTCTTAAAATTATATTTTTAATAATTATTTTACAAATTAAATAATGAATGTGTATATTTTAATTAGTATTACATTAAAATAAACAAATTATATTTGATAATTAAACTATAAAGTAGTTGATAATTGATAATATGATGGCTCACATAAACGTGAACATATTTTTGTAAATTAATGAAACTATCAATGGTATGGTTGTACAAAAGACTAGACTTTCACCTTCATCCATTTTACCTTAAGGCATGTTCGCGTACTTTCACATATCTCCGGTCATCTTTACATGTATGAATTTGTTAAAGTTTTAGTTATGGTAATCGATACAAATAGATATGTAAAGGTAGGTGAAGCCACGAAGGTGTATAAAAGCAGGTGGATGAACGTGATGAAGGTAGATGAAACTCCGGTCTTCCCTTGAAAATAATAAGAAAGTGCCCCTTCCTTTAGAAAATGCATTCGATCAGACCTCTGGATCATAAAGATCAACGTAGCCAATGTGTTTTTACTGTTCTCACCACTGTTCTAAAAAACTCGTTGCACAACTGTCATGGCACCAAGGCTTGTGTCTCACGTCACATTAAGCCCGTGGCATGTCATGGTCTAATGCGCAGTTTTGTAATGTAATATTTGGTTTTCTTTATGTTTTTATGTCTTATTTGCAAGTTTTTAATATATATATATATATATATATATATATATATAACCTAATTTAACTTGTTTGTTACTATTGACTCATTGAGTAACACACCAAAACATATGTTTTTATATATAATATTATATAAAATTAGAAATTTGACGCCATAAGTCACACCTTGAAAACGCCATGGCTTCGTCGTGGCTCCTAAGGCTTGAGGCTTGGCCTCGCCGCCACGCCACGCCTCACGCCATTTAGAACCTTGGTTCTCACAAAAAAAGTTGTTCTCGCCCGAACCCAACACTTATATGGTAATGGACATCACTTATAATTTATATGTGTAATTTCATTGATAAAAGCTAATGTTACATTTAAACTAGTATCTAATTTCATTGAAGTGAATAAAGGACCGTTTACCAAACGTTTACCATATAAGCACTTAATTGCAAGAGCATCACCCTTGTTTACTTTATTGTATAAAATTTTTGGCCATCAAAATGGATTGTTGATAAGCGTCTTGTATCCGGTAAGTACTTATCGGGTAAGATTCTCGGTCCTTTCCATGCCTCTTACCGGGTAAGATTCTACGTCATTGTAATGCTAATACGGAAGGTAAGCAACGCCTAATAAACACTTACCCGGTAAGCATTTGGTAAACGACCCCTAACTTAAAATACATATAACTTAGGGATGAGTCATTGTATTATACCACAATAACCATCTTTATTTATTATCATTCTCCTTTCCATATCATCCCAAAGACCCCCAACCAAAATATATGTCATCAGGTTGCTCAAGTTTGCCTCATCATGGAAAGGGACTGCAAGTTCATTTGATAAAAATACACAGTGACTCCTATACTTCTGAAGAGAGTAATTTGATTGTAGCACAAGAAACTTCATGTATACATTTAAAAGTGTAGCAATTAATGATCATTTATACCAGAATCGCGCAAGTATATGTCAAATAGCCGTCGGGATGTGTTGAGGGCATCACCTTCACTTTTAACAGGATACACATCCCTAGAGTTTTGCCACCCGTTTGTAAGCTCGATCCATTCTCTCCTCCAACTCTTTAAATCGAACATGTCTCCCTTGGACAAACTCTCTTCCAGATATTTAAAATAGATGGCTGCTCGAGGACCATAATAGTCTCGTAGAAGTCCACTCCAATACTTGTTTCCTGTACAAAAGGGTAATGAACACATTTGGAGTTATAGCCAAACGTGTGAAACATCAAACTTTCCCCGGGGCAAGGGTTAGATTGTTTAATGCCAAAACTTTGTAACCGGCCGCCCCGCCCAAGAACATATGTGGGAGACAAATCAGGTAGATAGGTTGGCTTAAGAGCCCGATTCCCAAAGGAATAGTAACTCCCACACCATGGCTTTCAAACTCAAACCCTCGCCTGTTTGTGGCAAGTATATCATCCTGGAACCAACCGTGCTACGCTCTAGTGGCAGAATACAAGACTGAAAATGTAACTACTTATAAAGTGTAGGGTTGTAGTTGTATTTTTCAGTTTTTTTGGCGGGAGTATACATTCGAACAGGTTGTTGCATAATGCAACTAGCTTTTTCTCTTCAATGGAATCACTTTGCTAAGAACACAATACTCCCGTTGTCTATTTGTTATATTTAACCAGGCACATAGTGTAAGAGAAGTGTTAAAGAATTCGTTCAATGTAGACGTAGAGCAACAACAATTTATATGTAATCTTGATAATGGGCAAATGATAATTTTAAGCTAAGAACTCTTTAGAAAGGAAAAATGTGGCCATTTAATGAAACGGAGGGCATACGAGCTTTCTGAATGGTTTGTGTCTTTTCAATGGACTTTGGTTAAGTTTGATCACTGTTGGTATTTGCAGAAAATAGAAAAGCAACATCTTATTTTGCACATACCATAATCACGAAGCAGACTAGCTTCCTCCTCCGTGTTATCAAACCACATCGTGATTTGAGTTCTTGCATTCCATTCATACTGTTATTGCCGATAAAATGTTAAGATTCTTTTCAAGAAGATATTGGTCTAGAATCAAGTAAGATGCTAGTTAAAGATGCAACTTACCTGTTTCTCCTGTTCCCTGTCTACGGCAAGTTGCTTTGAACTCTCCAACCATGGTCCTAGCAGGAACCCTTCATGACAAGCTAGTAGTGTGTCCATATCATCCACAAGGTCTAGAAACTTGTCGCTAAGGCGAGCAACACCATGCTCATCCTGTAACTCATAGGCTTCAATGACATCTACAAACAGATCGTTGGCATACTTTGCCAATGCTTGTCTCGTCAAGTCGACAAGGTCATACCTGAAAGTAGGAAAGATGCAAATATATAGAAATTACAACAATTTTCTCCTTGGGGTTTTCCATGAAAATTACTCCCTCCGTCCCAATATATATGTCCACAATCAAAAATTGCACACGGTTTTAAAAATGTGTAATTATTACACTTTTTAATTAACTAAATGACTATTTTACTCTTAATAATAGAGAGTAATGGATTTCTCTGTCTCATAGGTAAGGTAGAATTGTAAAGTAGGCACTTACTTTTGAAAGTGGACACTATGGAGGGAGCACAACATTTACTATTTTGGCAAATTTTCAATCCGGAGTTGCATACTTTGCCCATTATCATTCTTTACACTATAAGAGGGTGAAACTTTTGTTGCCAGCCCATTAATGCACATCCGATAATTCATTTACGCAAAGCCTGGAGGATTTTCAATGCTATCGCTAACAGACTATAAGATTTGAACTCAAAACCTCTAAGTTATCATGAGAAAATCTCAATCGCCTAAACAAAGCGTAGATGGGCAACTTTTTGATGCTATTGATTCTGGTCATAACATTCATCCCTTTTGTCACTAGTAAATAGCATTTTAGACATATGAGAAATAGTCGAAACACTCCTAAAAACATGTGTATAGTTAAACATTGTAATTTTCATGGCCAGGAATATAGAAAATAAAATAGAACTCTTGAGAACTGACGATGAATTGGAAACTAAGAAAGTATGAATGTTTCACCTGTAAGTGTTGCTTCCTGATAGTTCATTCCCACCTTCAATGAAAAGTTGTAGTGCATGTATAACTTCTGAAGTTGAGTACCACAGATGGGGTTTGTCGAACGCTTCATCTGTATCTTTTAGGTAATTCCTCTTCAACAAAGGATTTGAGGACCTGAGATATCTTTGTCCAGCCATTTGTGGCTTAGAAAGTAAGGATGGATCAACATCTGGGAATGCCACTATTACATCCCTATTTTTATCCTGGAAGTGTTTACCAACATAAGTTTTTATTATAATCAAGAGGCAGCTATACAATAGGTACGTTTTCAGTTGGTGTATTGCTACCTCCTACGATTGAAATTAAAAGAATTAAATAATAACTTACATAGGCACCATCGGTGCAATTATAAACTGTGTGATATAATATGTTCCAGGCCTCTTGCAGTGACGGAACAAATTTTCCATATCGTCTGGTTGAATATGAATCAACCCATTTCTGGATGAGATATATATATCATTAATACTAAGCAGCAGCAAATTAGATATGTTGAAAAGCATGTTTTTGGTTTCCTTCACAGGGTACTCATGTCAGATTTAGTTAGATGGCTGACTTTAAACTGACATGTTTACTTTACACTCCTTGTTACATTTGTCAACGAGAGAAGTTTATCCTACCTTGACATCAATTTTCTTGCGCTGAAATGCCATTTCAGACATGAGATCATAAACCACGGGATTCTGCTCAATACCTTCCATTGACATTCCAACACCAACCTAACAGAACAGCACATCAGCTTAAAAGCATAAAATAAAAAATTACATAAAATTTTGACTTCGAACTCTCCATTTTACGGACAATCCAGAAAACGTAACGCCAAATTTTCATCAAAGGTTTCTGCATTAGAGGGTAAAAGAATTTTTATGTACAAATCCTATATCTGACATGGGCATTAACCAGAGTTCAGAAATCAGATAATTCTGCAAAACTCTACAAGCAAAATGTGGTGCCAGATTCAACTTTGTAAACAGTATATGCAACAAATGACAGTTTAACTAGCTAGAGGAATGGTTTTGGTAACCATGAAGGCTGCAGCAATGTACTTTTGTGGAAAGCATCCTTACAGCAGGTTCAAGAAGCATTCAAGTATTAGAAGTGCCTGGGAGGGGGAGAGGGGGGGGGGGGGGGTTTGTAAAGCAAAAAACTAGACACTTGGCTTACCATTGTCGACTTCTTGCTAATACGAGCTTCAACTGGTCCAGATCCTACAGAATCTAAAACACCATACATCTCGACATTCCCTGCAAAATTATGCAGCATGCACCTGTGTAGCAGCAAATAGTAGTTATAGAAGGAACAAGGTGACTACATGAACATGATGAGAAAGGAAAAAGATACTACGCTAAGACCGGACATTTAATTAAGTTCATGGGTACACAAAGAATCACCTAATAACGGCCTCAACAAATTAGAATTCTACAAAGAAAGATGGACATACAGATGGATCTATCAAAATGGTACACTATAGGTGAATTCTACAATTAGTATGTAGGGGAGGTCCTGACACCAGGATGATAAAAGGCTTCACCCTTCACAGGCTTCATACTTCTCAATACAAAAAAAAAGACTTCCTATTCAAAACCCCACATGCATGACATCCTTCTCTCCCATTTTACACAGGAATGCAAACAAGATTAAGGCACTTTGACATCTTAGCCCAAAGTGCATGGGGGTAGGAGAGGTTCCTTTGGTTCAGGGTACTTCCAGGGTGGAATTTTTGTACCCTTTCTCGAAAATAAGAGCATTTTAGATCTATAATAGAATCAGATATTCTAACTTTTGCAAATAAATACTTTTGGTCAAAATGGAAAAAATCAATTTGATAAGGAATTTGTTCATAAGCTGGAAGAAACTAGCAAAAATAGACCTTCCTTAGCCCTACGAACATTGATGTCTATTGTAATACTCTATCACTCTTAGTGCAGCTACCAATTTTCTCTCTGCAACCAAAACAGTTTCAGGTGGTTGTCTTTTGTCAAGTTGAAAACTGTTCTGTTCAAGTCCTTTGTCAAATTCACAATGAAGATCTTACAAATTGCATTTGTTTCACAAGGCAAAACAACATGAATCTCATTAGCAAGTCGGAATCCTATCGGAATCACCATAGCCTTGAGGCATTGGCCAATAGCTCGTATCACGGAATCAAATCACATTAACAAATTCTATACCCAAGATTTCTTACCTTCTTTCTGTTGTTTATGTGGAATTGTGTGTAGAGTTTATTGAACCATATATTATTGACCTGTAAAAAAAAAGATGGACACTAATTTTGGGACATTGGGAACGTTATAAAATCCTTAAATACTAACCAAGGAAATGGCCAATGCATCCATTGTCCTTCATATACTTTATATATGATAGGCCTTGAGGCTAGTTCTTCGACATGGCAGACATTTGAAAGGTCCTTGTTAAGTAGCTTATTTTACATAGGGTTCTTTCTTTCCTTTTGGGGAGGGTGTAAGCATTTCTCCCGACCCGGAAAACCCCCGACACTAAAGCATGCTCCCCGCAGAACTGCGGTGGCCACAAGTGCAGGGGGCTGGAATCGAACTCGGGGAAGATGGGATGCCATCCTCATCCCTCTGGGTCTCAACCAACCGGCCACCACCCTTGTGGGTTCTTCCCTTTTCTTCCCCCCTTTTCCCACTCTCTTAACTCTAAGAACCATTCTATAGCCTGTGATGGGTTGTTGGTCATAGAAATTCAATGAAACTTAAAGAAACAAAATAAAAAGTAATTCCATGTTTCCTGTTATTAAAAGCAGCAATAGGCACAGAACGGTGATTATCAACATGCAAAGGATCTACAAGCTAACTTATCATGCAAAGCTCAAAAGAGAGAGATTTAACTTTCCAGATATAAGGAACACCATAGAACTGATCTGAAGTAGTCCAAATAGGATTGACTTCAGCAAAAAGATCCAGGACAATCATTTTCCCAATAGGAACAGAATGTAAGAGTGCCTGAAAGAAGGATGCAGGGCATCAACATCAGAAAACACAAAGGCATACTAGCAAAAACAGAAGATCAACGCATATTCTATGTACAGAAAGACTACAGACAATTGGAGATATCTACAAGCTTCCATGATATGAACTAATGAAATAAATACTTCCTCATGAACGAATTTGAGAGTCATGTTGAAGCATTGACATTCTGTAACAGCATGTATTGATCCACAAGTTCAGTGGAACATAGTGGACATAAAGTTTCCATTGAGATATATTCTTTTAGAGCAGCAACACTAGATCAGTAGATCCCATCAATTTAAATGCAAATTCAATAACCTTAATTTGTGATTAGTCCACCTCTTTTAAATTAATCGTTAAACATTTTCTTCAACGATAACTGATACATACAAATTGAAAAAATGAAGGTGTATTAGGGTGGACAAGGAGTTAACCTGCATCTGTGGAGGCCTCCAGTATGGATCATATGCAAACAGCCATCCCTGTACACACAAAATAATAGGAATTCGTGAGTGGCAGTACAAGAGGTATATACACGAGGGTGATTATTATTTGCCAGACAAATTTCATTAGTTGGGATTCATGACTAGAAATAGATATTCAACCTGATGAACAAAATTGTTTTGGTCTTTTACCTGCATTAACCAAACAGCATCATCATCACCACTTTGCATTCCCTTAAAAATTGCAGCAGCCAGGGAAGAAATGTACTCCGGATCATCTGTTGGTGGTGTGTTCTCATCAAACGTATCACTGGCAAAGTGACACAATATGAGTTACATATTGCAAAGATGTGTGTGTCTCTGTGTGTGTGTGTGTGTATGAGAGAGAGAGAAGGAAAGAAAAAAGAAGGGAAAGCTCCATAAAGTTTCAGGTTGCCTTTAACAAGTTACATATGATAAACAAGACGGTGAATTGGTAATACAGAGACATAACAACAGCATTTTCCAGCCAGATATTCCCTTATAAATAAGAAATAAATACGACCATAGAATATTTCTTATCATTATAGGCAGTTGACATCTAAGAGAAGTTTATGTGAAACATGAGAGCTAAAGAATAAACCAGTTGTATGGGGAATCATGAACCAGAAGAAAATAAGAAGTTTTACTTTACCAGTTGTATATATGGCTACTCCGTCCATACTCTGAAAAAAAGAATTAATTCCAGTATTACGAATAGTAGAAAGGCATTCTGTGATTCAGAAAATAAGAATGATGACTACTGTAATACGAAGATTGTGAGAGGCACACCTTTGATTTGTTGCTGTATAAATGCTTTCCCGATCTCGATGAATAAGGGATCAGTTGCATCAAGAAGATAAGTACAACACCATTTAGGATTGCTGTCAACTGTAAACCTAGGAGGAGACAATAATTCACAGTTTAACAATAAGACAATTTTAGTGAGCTTAAGGTAGAAATTAAACACTCATTATTTGATTTCACTCAAATAATGCACCCTGGCCTCGAATCAGAGAGAAAATAAACATAATGCACCCTGGTCACCAATCCGAGAGGAAAGGATCACTAAGTTGGTTTAAATGCATTATGATGACATATATCACAAACAGAGAAGAGCAAACGAGTGGAAATTCATATTTTTCTTCGTTATTTTCAATGAAGTTTCAAAGGAATCGCATACTTGTGTATGTGTGATCTAAATGAAGATTAACTCCAAGCATTCTTTGATTGCACTCAAATAATGATGATGGATTGATAGTAAGTAGAGCCTTTCTAACATGCAAAAATCTCCAAAACTATTTGATTAGTGATCTTCAAAGAAAGATTTTCTAGGGGAAAGTTAATGTAATATGCTTTCATCCTATATTCACAATTCATCTAGAGAGAGACCTGAAATGGATACCCATGACCAGGATATCAAATCTGTCATTTAACATATGCCAAAAGCATGTTAATACACTGGAAGCAAGAAATTAAATAGAATGGTCAATAAGCATAAATGTTGATTACTTAGAAGTAATGAATTACATTTTATCAATTACATAATCAACAGCATCAGATGAGATGATAAAAACAATAACACTCACCAATTCCCTAAACGAGTTATCTTTGCTGATGGATATACATTTTTCAAAGCTGCAGGTACGTTTCCCGAGAATGCTGGGAGGACTGCAACGCAATAATATGAGCATTAGGAGGTTTACAAACAATTTTGCTTACTCCTTACTGAGCCTGCTTTCGTTGATTAGTCATGCCAATTACCATTATGGTCCATGGCACTAAGAGTGTGACAGATGCATTATCCCAACAACGTATTGTACCTGGAGTCATTCCGAGCTCGTACATTCTAGCAAGAATTTTCTTCTGCATTCTGAGTTGTTGATCCAGCCAACTTTGCGGCAGTGGTCCACCCCATCTGCATATGTAATCTCCACATATAACATTAACGAAAACCACTTAAAGAAAGATATCAGTAATATCATCCAACAGAGGGACAGGAACATAAACTAGGTGCAGTCCATCCAGTGATGGTTACTCGGTTTGGCGGGCCTCTAGAAGCAACATCCAAGAAATGTTGAACGTACATGTGGCTCGGTATGTTCCGTTTACACTGGTACCCATAATCTATCAAGAAGCTAATTTGACTTCCATGCAATTTTAAAGCTGAATGTAAAATTCTCTTTAGGATACCATAACAATTTTTAAATCTTCCTTAATGGGACTGCTTTCCAGATAATAAATTATAAGGAAACCAACAGAAAGATTCAATAAAAATAGATGTAATGTACCATACTCTCTGAGCAATGTGCATCAGGTAATAGACAAGGACATGAACATGTCAGATAATTCATCCTGACCAAAAACAAGAGAATATTCCTACTGATGGAGTGATGGTGATATGAATATAACCGCCAGTTACTGAACCAGAAAGACTTATATGACATTTGGAGTAGACATTAACATATAAATGAAATAGCATTGTCTAGTATGTGCAATTGAATGAATACTACTAGGGAGCTAGATGGACCTTCATGCGGCTTGTGTGCGGGATACGGTTTTCAGAAGCACAATACAAATGAGATTTTTTAGTATTTGTGGTAATGAAGTTTAAAGCAGCACCTGCCTTTCTTACACATCAAGATGCATCTGATAACCACCGAAGATTTGCATCAATCAAGCGACATCCCAAATTAAGTACAAGATAAGCTTAACTATTGGTAGCCGGTAGGTTACAAATTATCCTAAAGTCTAAAGGCCACCGAAAATCATAGAAGCATAACTGGCAGTGACAAGAACATCCATGATTGACAGAAACAGGGCTGCTAAAATAAGAAGTGGAAGTAGTCATCAGGAAGTACTATAAGAACACAAAGCTCACCCGTGCAAGTTAGCCATGCGAGACCATGCAAGAAATGCAGGCCCTCCAAAGAAATCATCCAATTCTGAACTGCTAATATTAAAAGTCTGCCAAAAGATAAAAGAACATTTATTTAAGAGAAAGAAATCAATAAGCATTACCAGGTTCGAAAGAGAGACGGATATGTAGTAATCGGTTCCTATTATATCTAATTAATGACTAACGTTAAATTTCACAAGGAACGGGGATTGTTTTTTAATTATTATAGCATTTTTATAGAAGGCTCATCAACAGAAACCCTTTATATAATTGACTAGAGGGATGGCTTAATAATCCGCTTAGAATCATCTGCGAAAAGAATTTAGAACCATCTATAATCAATGTTTATTTAAACTGAATGCTTGGGAAAGATGGGACACTGAGAAATGGCAGATCACAAAATGAGGGTGTCATAAAGGTTGTTTGAAAGTGGAGGAATTTTCCAATGCAATAAGAGGACTTCCCCTAGTCAAATGCACAAGAAAAAATAGAAAAGCAAACGGACTATGGATTCTGACCTTACGAGATTGCGGGAAGCTATGATTGATGACAAATATGTTTTCTGTTTGTCACATATACGACAAATTTATTGATTTTACTTACTTCTGGATTTGGTCACCAAAATTTTTAACTTGATAAGAACAACTAATTATCGACTTTTCACTGAAGGTAACCTGGAGATAAATAATCGTGGTCCAAGTGCAAAGCTTATAATAGACATGTGAGCTTCTTGTTAACAAGGAACAAAAGTCAAACAATGGCAAGTCTAAAAGTTTATAAGAGAAAATGGCCTATAAATTCAAAGCATGATGAACAATAAGAGTAAAAAATTAAATACCTCAAATACTTTTTGCCAGATAGCTTCTTGCCCAGTAAATGCCAAAGGCATATTGATGCCTTGAAGAGCCATCCAGTCAATTTCCTTTTCCCATCTTTGCCAGTCCCACCAAGCAAATGTATCTTTGAAAAGCACGACCATATCAAAAGTTTATAGGCTGAATGAAGTACACTACTAACGTATTTAACATGTTTAATTAGAAAACATGAGCTTACAACTAGATGTGACTGCATTCTGGTAGTAATTCCATGGGACGGGTCTTTGTATCAGAAGTCCATCATCTTGCATATGAGGAAGGGACCCAGCCTTAGGCACCGAAGATAGTTGTGAACCACCAGTTTTATCCCATGATATATGTGCCCCACACAGGTTTTTTAAGTACCAATGAAGACCAGTCAGTAGTTCTACTCCCGTGACACCACGTATTCTGATCACGATTGCACAGAGAGAAGCGGATGTAATTAACAGGCAACTGGATTATAGCAAATCTTGAAGCTGGTACAAATACAGCCATAATCCTAATAGACATGAGATATGGTCCCTAAAATGGCATGAACAGCCACTTTTAAGATTTTGAGATGACAAATGAGTTTCAAGTGATCTGGTATTTCAAATAAACCAGGTTCTTCTTCATAAGAAAAAGACTACAAAAATTTGCCAACATATAATGTTTTAATGACATCAAAGCCCAAGTCTCCACAATTGTAGATAAATATACCATTGACGTCTCCATATACAATGATCAGTGGGCACTAGAAGTTGCTCAAACCCTTAAAATTTATCATCAGAACCCCAAATAGAAAAACTAAGAACTGTACAAGTGATGAAAGAAGAAGCATACAGAATTTCAGGGGAACCCCGTATGTTCAAAGAAGGATGATTACTTATCAAAAAGCAGGATACTCCACCACAACGCTCCTATAAAAAAGAAAGCAACAGTGTTTCAGTTTGATTGTGAGACTACCTATGAAAAATTTAACTTTAAATGAACACCATATCATATACAAAAAAGACCCAGAATGAAGGCCCAAGCATGTGAGCTTTAAACTTTAATTTACTCGGATGAAGGAATGTGTCAAGTACTAGTTTGTGTGTAATGTGTATGATAATTTGACGATTCTGAAGGCGCAAAGCAACTAACTTGACCTGCAAACAATTAGTGATTTAACATAATTCAACCTATGTTTTTCAGCTATTACCAAATGCCAATTCATTTTAGTCATCAGAAAATCATTGAGTAAATCAACCAGTTCAAATCATGTTTTGTTAAGTAAACAGGCATCACAAACCAAATACTAGTGAAAATAGAAAGAGAAGACTCCTGGTGGCAGTTACTTGCCTCCTTCTGCTACTATTGATTCAATTCCAAAGATGAAGTGTTACCCAGCGTCGAAGTGAAGTTCGTGGAATCTGGTAATAGAGGTGTGTTCGGTATATCAATGAAGCATGCAAACATAGAACGTAGATGAGTGAACTAGCTAGAGGAGTATAGATCAGTCCCCCGGTGACATAAAGTTGCAAAAAATGAATGTAATTTTAACAGTGCTGAACTCGCAACGAATTGTGCCCACATGACACCCAAAATGGAAGAAATGGATGCAATGTCCAAAGTTAGCACTGCAACGGTAAAAGAATGCCCTTAATTTGCCACATCAAAACTTTCTTCTTCCCCAATTCTTTTTCTTTCCTGCCTTACATTCATATCCAACCTCTGTTTTTCCGGATTTAACTCGATCAATTCCATAATCCTCCAAATTCACCATGAAATGTCAAATTAGAGTATGAGATACAACGATATTTAATTGAAAGCTCATGACATTGTGTAGGATTGTAGAAGCACAGTCAGCTTTTAATGGGTCAGTCAAAAAAATCGGACAACATATAATATGATGATCAAAGGCTGTTAGTTAATTGGCTTATTTGAGGAGTCGTTATTCAAAAGGCTTCAAGATATTATAGCTTCCTCAATACTACGATATCCGTATTCTAGAAATGGTGAGCAAGATAAAATTGCATAACTCATTGAAGAGACATAATACAAAATGAATACATTGACATCCATTCAATAATCTCTTATGAGCAGGACCGCTCTTGAGCATGTTAAATGTGTGATTTTGAACGGGGCCCAAAAAATTTGGGGCTACTTTTACATTTTTAGGGATTTTTATCAACGAATGAAAAAAGTAAAGGCCTCCCTCAGTGTTACTCTAATTTCTTTCATAAAACAAAATTAATACGCCTTATCATAGCCTCTGTAATTTGTATACATGTATTTTTGTTGTCTCATTTAGCAGTGTGATCAAAAGCTTTAGGTGTAACAGCCTCCAAAAAGATTGGAACGTCCCTGCTTATGAGTCCATTGAATTTCCACAAAAGGTGCAGGGAAAGTCAAATACCAGTTCTAATAAAAGTAAGCCCTAAAGTAAGTACTGAACTACAAGACATAAATTATAAACATTCATATTTCTGAAGAAAAAAAAAACAAAAAAACAACAAATTGAATTGTACCTTAGTGATGATCTCAAAGGCGAAACTAGATGAATGGGAAGGAATGAGGCGATCAAGCACCGCTCTAGCAGCGGAAATTTGTACAGACGGCGGAGCTGTCTCTCGATCCTGAAGTTCAAGAAGACGAGAAACATATTCAACTCCGACGGTCGATGATTGTGTCACGGTAACGAAAACAATGACTGTTGTCAGCACGACGGCGACGTAAGCAGCCATGGAGTTGAAAGTTGGGAGAAGTACGTGTGATCAGGTATATACAAGTAGAAGAAGAAGAAGAAGAAGAAGAAGCCATCAGAGAAGGATAGATTCGGAAAGGTGAAGGAGTTAAGACAAAATTTGCAGGCCGGTGAGCACTAGAATAGTACACAGGGTTGGTGCAAATAACGACAAGAACCCAACCAATTTTCTGATTTTTTTTTAATAAATAAACCGTAAAATTCTGGTTTTTGGATAATTAAGTTCAACAATGTTAACAGGGCTCTAAACTAACCGAACAAACACGAACGGATGTTGTCGTGTTCGTTCGTTTAGCTTAATCGAACAAACGAACGAATACGAACGGTATGCAAACGAAATTTTGTGTTCATATTCGTTTGTTAAGAATATATGTTTGATCGTGTTCGTTTATGTTCGTTCATTAAGAGCCAAACGAACGAACGTAAACAAATACAAATGAATAAAAAAAACCCACCGTTACTCATCATTTCGTTCGTAAAAAATAGAATAACAAAATGAAAAATCGAATAAACTTAAGAGGTATAAAAAAGGAACTTTAAAAAATTAAATTAATTAATGCTTTTACACATTAATGTCATAATATATATAAATATTTATATATATAGAGGGAGAGAGTCAAGTTCAAACGAGAACAATACCTATTTAAAAGAACACCAGGACTAACAAAATCATTAGTGATTTTACATTAACACACGAAAAAAGGACTTTGGTTGCGGCTTCAGGTTTGCGTGGTCTTTTTGCACTTTATTGTAAAATCACTAATGATTTTGTTAGTTCTCGTGTTCTTTTAAATAGTTATTGTTCTCGTTTGATCCTCCCTCTATATATATAAACAAACATAAATGAACATAAATAAACAAACGTTCACAAACTTAAATGAACGAACGAGACCATTGTTCATGTTCGTTCATTTAACTAAACGAACAAAAATATGTGTTCATGTTCGTTCATTTTATTAAATGAACGGACATAAACGAACTTCCCTCCGAACAATTCTCTGAACGTTCGGTCCATTTTACAGCCCTAAATGTTAATGTTAAACATTTTGTGAGAATGTGCGAAATTTTAATATTATATATGATTACACTTCTTTGGGTGGGTGTGTTTAATCATATATGATTTTTGTGTATCATGTGTGTAATCATATATCTGAGACTTCTCGCATTTTAGCAAATTGTTTAACTTCTCGTTTAAACCTGCTCCTAACTCATCAAATCTTTAGAAATTTATTAATCTAACCCGAAGATACAACTGGCTAGAAAGGTTTTTAATTTAAAAAACGAAAAAAAGTTTTCCCGTTCTCAAACTCTATGTCGTTTAAACCTCTCGCATCCAACGCTACTGCTCCCCCTTGCCATCCCGATTGCTCGCTCTCTACCACTGACCATCACCGTCATTGGGCCCTGCCATCTATACCTCATTGTTTGATCTTTTTTTTTTTTTAATTCTCACTCTTTTCAGATATGTCTATAAGTACTATATTAAATTGTTGTAAAAGAGAAAGAATAAAGAAAAACAGATCAAAAAGAGGGAGAACGATGACAGAGTCTAGCGGTGATGAAGGGTGGTATGAAGAACAAACAATGATGGGGAGGCGAGGGCGAGCAATATCGTTAGGTGTGAGGGGCTTAAATGGCGTAGAATTTGGGAATGGTAAAACTGATTTAAGTTGTTTATACTTTAAAACTTTTCTAGCCCGTTACATGTATATTAGGTTAAAATGATGTAAGTAACCAATTTCTAAAATGTCGATAATCTATTTATTCAAAAAGAATGTTTATGAATTTAATCATTCAAAACAAGAAAATTCAATAGTTAATTCAATAAAAAAAAATCAACAACTTAATCATTAAATTTAAAAATTTTCTTGGGTTTTCTAGATTTTTTTCATTATTTTAAGTACCCCCAAACTTATTATCTTGGCTATAGTATCCTAGAACTTCAATTTCATGACAACGAGAAGGAAAAAAAGGTTTGAAGTCAAAATTGCTAGATTTAGATGATCACGTCTCGAATGTAGTAAAAAACAATTATCAATATAAATATAAATTAATTAATTATCATCAGTTTTATGCAAATAATTATATAATTTTGATTTAGATAATTACTTTAAAAATGCATTTTTAAAGTAATTATTGTGTTTAGATATGCAATTTTTGGCTGTGGTCTGGCTTAGGTTTGCTTCTTGCAAACTTGCGCCATATTTGTGGTGGTTGGCCTTTTTGAAGGCCTTTTTTGTACTCTTGTATAAGATTTGTGGTTTAGTAATAAATTGCTTGCTTTTCAAAAAAAAAATTTACTTGCTTTAAAAATGCATATCTAAACACATATGATATTTACAACGAGAGAAATAAATTCATTTAGGTAGAATGTCTAGAGATACCCATGATCAGTCCTCTTGTGCTTGGTTAACCCGAAAAAGTATGGTCCTTCCGATGACGTGGCAATCAATTACTCGTGAGGCTTATAAAAGGACCGAATTAGGCTTCATGGTCATTGATCAATCATGGATAAACCTAAATTCTTTTTTTCCCTTTCGTATTCGTCATCCTGTTAAAAAAAATGTGAATTCTATTCATACTTTCTTTTATAGGGGTGTGTGAGTGAGGTAGGAGATAAAAAAAATAACATGTTTTGTAAGTGAGGAAGCAATATCAATTTAAAAATTAGTTGTTGTAAGCGTCGTTTCGGTCTTTAACCCAAAATAAGACCATTTCAGACCTAAAGAAGTGTCTTGGGCCCATGTTAACTCCAAGTCCTTTTAGATTTATGGGTCAGTTCACCCACGGACGGACCCAGAAACTTTTTCATACGGCGGCACCATATTTTTTTTTATCAACATTTAATATCGTCCGATGTATTTTTAGCTTAATTCCGCCGTTTCGAGGGATTTTTAAAGTTTTTTGCTTAACATCGAGGGATTTTTAAGTTTTTTTTTATCAATTTCGATAGACTTTTTCGGTATTTTTTGGTTGATTTCAAGAGTTTTTTTTTCTGTTTTTTTGGTGACTACGAGGTACGGTTGCACTTTCTCAAAAGATACGGTTGCACCTTTCACAAACCTAAATTTTTCTATCTTACGGTGGAGAAACAATACGGTGGCACGTGCCACCATAGGCACCTAAGTAGGTCCGTCCTTGCATTTACCCAAATGCTTACCTGGTAAGCGCTTACCGATAAAACTCACACACTATCTTGCTTTATCAGGTAAGATTGTAATCATCATAATGGTATCGTATACAACAATTTACCCGGTAAACGTTTACCCGGGTAAGAGATGTCACTCTCATTTACCGGGTAAGACTCTTCATCCTTATCGGCGTTCTTACCGAGTAAGATTCTCTGCTCTTGTCATGTTCATTGGGTAAGATAAATGTCCCGATAAATACTTACCGAGTAAGCATTTAGTAAATGACCCCTTAGTTCGGACTCAAATGATAGACCTTTTGTCTTTGTGCATCTCAACTCCTATCAGCTGTGGTGTTAATTATATAGCAATATTGACCGTTGTGGGTGTTGAAATTGTGTTGGCTAAGGATTTTGTTTTCAATTCAATCTATCTTTCCCGACAATTGTGTGGCGGAAAGATGTTTTCTATGGTACAAGCGATTTTACATGAATAAATAATAATGATGTGATACGAATTTTCCTATGCGTTTTATTATGAAAATTCAGACCATTTTTTTTTTAAACTTATACACTATTAACACAAAATGAATCATGGTTATATAATATAAATTGGTTTTTAAAAATATATTTTGTTTTTCAGTGTTAAAATATCCTCAAAACATTTTTACTATAAAACATAAAGATTACAAACTACCAAAGCTTTATTGGCCCAAAGATACTCTGAAATGTCAGTCTCACAAAAGGTCTAAGAGTTCAAATTTCACTAAAAATAAGAAGTGTTCTTAAATTTGTCGTATGTAAATATTATATACTTCAAAAAACAAGATTTACAAATTAATATACGCACTTATAAGATTAAGCCAATCTAATTTGATCTCAAGAATTCAACTAGTTGAGGGTGTCGATGGTTAAAACGATTTTGGTTAGAATCATAAGGGCAAGTTTGTCATGGTTCATGTGGCACTAGGGCTATAATTGGAAGAATAAAATATTAATTTCATTTTGCATTTTTTATTTATTCTACATCCATGGCTTTACTCATCCTCCACCACCTTCTGTCTTTTTATAAATCATATCCCCTCCCTCCACCACCTTTGTAGATGATACGAAACGACTACGGAAATATAATATACCAAATATTTTTAAACCGTGAGTGTCTGGCCAAGCTAGTATGTGCACCTCGACTACTTGATTGTACCCCAAGAAATACAAACCACCACAATTAAGACCTTTGTTTTTCAATTTTCCTGCCCCACAATTGAGCAGCACCATAATATGCTGTTGATGGATGCCGATCTATATGTGAATATTACCATTCACTGCCCACCCAAGTACTAAAACTAAATTGAAACTTAGCCCGACTCTTTTTTTCTCCCCAACACATTCCCAAAAGAAAATTGAAGAAAAAGACAGGCAAGTATAAGTGAGAAAACATAATAACCTGGCATGAAAGAAACATGTGTGAATGATCTGTTAACCGATTCAATATGCAGCTTCCCATAGCTGAAAAATTATCGAAAACCAAGTCATTATCTTCAAAGAGAAGTTTGTAAAAGATTTCCACATAATATGTAGGTATCAGGCACAAATATCATATCATCAAACAGCAAGTTGCCAAAAGAAATTATGAGCAGGACATATCGTAGATCTTAAAACAAACAAAGTAAATCCCACGTAGTGGTAGCCTGGTAGGGTCTGGAGAAGGTAAGATATACACTAACCTTTCCTCTGCCCCAAGGGGGAGAGAGGTTTCTGTGACATCATAAATTTTGTGCAACAGTGCAACCCAAAAGCCATAATTTGTTTACATTAATAAAGAAGGCATGTTTCACACCAAATATATACATAAAATTACACTTTTTTAGGGTGGAGGCAGTTCAAGGTGTGTGCAGTCTATATGAGGCTATGACCAGAAGGGGAGGACAACGTGAGACCTAAACCACTTATCACACAGCAAAAGCCCTGGGGACATTCGTACCAGTAAAGAAGCCAACGTTTCTTTTGAATTATAATGTAGGTTCCCACAAGACGATTTCTATGACAACATCATTAAAGGTTGCGATAGTGTCTCTTTACAGAAATGGAACCACCAAACACATGATATGTGCACGTGCACTTGTGCAAATGTTAAATAGGCCGGCAATTTCACAAAATGCTTTGCTCAAAAGATGCACAAAAAGAAGAGTACAAATGCATGCACATGTAATAATATAATATACCATGTCCAAAAGCAACAATCGTCAAGTAATTTATGAAGGAAACAATCTGTCTGTAAACAGATAACTGGTTGTTTATGAAGACCTAAGTCAAAGAAGTTGCTTTCACAGGACCCCCCTCCATAAGAATTATATGAATATATAACTACTGATAGTGCTATCCATAATAGAAAAAGACATGGTGTTTTTTATTTGGTTTATCATAATGTTCCTTGGGGGCACATTAGGAGAATTACAAGCTGTCTGTACAAGCATTAGGGTGCAAGCCAGTGCATATAAAGTTGGTCCAACATAGAATCAGGAAAAAGGTAATAGGATATCATAACAGAATTAGGTATAAAGTATAAAGTATAAACACCAAATTTTTAGGCTAGGGTGATGCTTTTCATCTGGAAACAGATGAAATTTCTATTTTTTTGCATATATTTGATTTGGCAATTAGGTAAAGGATCCAAATATGTAAACTAAGCAGTAAGGCCAGTGAATAACAAAATAAAGCATGTATGACAGGTTCCTATCGGTATTTGAGGTACCATAATAGTTATGGGTTTCCTGCATAATACTCCAATGCATACACCCTATCAGGTGTTCTATTTCTTACCTCTAGCTCTCTCTTAGTGGACTAATTATGCCACATGAATATCAGGAGCTTCAGGTCTTTACTTACTGGATGTAAATATTAAGACAAAAACGGAAACAACTTTTAAGTACCCGTATGGTAACTTCATCAAATGCTCTAGGAATTAGATTCAATCATTGAGAAGGCTAAACATTAAAGATGCACATGTCTGCACTTTAGGAAAGGGTCTAATAAGCTATACTATAACAGGGTCAACTTAAACAGAAACCTAAAGTGATATGAACTTAAGTGGATGATCTTCCCACTAATCTCACAATCCATATTGGGCCATTGATGCTGCATATGTTGGAAAGTTGGGTTGATCTTCTTAAAATAAATTACCACCAAACCTGGGAACACTTTTTGCCAAACAAACACTTGGTTCAATAATCTCCTATAAACTCCTCAGGTATTAAACTTGTTGCCCCCATGCTTCTACCTTTCACTTTACAGTTAAAGATGTCAAGTCTTCAAACTTCTAACTCAGAATATGACTCGGTGTTTCAATATTCTTATTACCTTCACCAAGACTCAAGCTTCCTCTATACCCAGTCAAGCCTCCCACCAGTTCCGGCTCTAACATCACAACCCCTTCGTCCAGATTACGTACCCACTACACATCACTGCATCTCTACTATCAAAGGCAACGACTCCTACATCTCCTCTCTTGTCATTGGTGGGAGGTTACTTTACACTGGCTCTTCTAACAAAGAAATTCGGATGTGGAAGCGCGATGGCTTAAGGTCTGAAGTTGATCATGAAAATCTAAGTGATAGCTTGATAATCACAGGAAAGGGTGCAGTGAAGTCACTAGTGGTTTCCGGGGACAGAATATTCAGTGCCCATCAAGACCACAAAATACGTGTATGGAGAGTCGATGAAAATGAGGGACAACAGCAGAAGTTAACGCACTTGGCCACACTCCCAACATTTGGTGATAGGGCCCTTAAGATTTTAATACCAAAGAACCATGTACAGGTTCGCCGCCACAAGAAGTCCACGTGGATCCATCATGTTGATGCCGTATCAGCACTAGCCTTGTCCAGGGACAGCTTGCTCCTTTATTCAGTCTCATGGGACAGAACACTAAAGATTTGGCGGACAACTGACTTCAAATGCCTAGAGTCAGTAGCTAATGCACATGACGATGCAATAAATGCGCTTGCATTATCGAGCAATGGGGATGTTTATACTGGATCTACTGACAAGAAAATAAAATTTTGGAGGAAATCACCAGAAGGTGAGAACCACTCTCTGGTCACTACGCTAAAGAAACACAAATCTGGGATTAACGCATTGGCACTAAACACCAATGAGAGCCTTCTGTTCTCTGGCGGGAGTGATGGGTCCATCATGTGTTGGGAGAAGAGTGATGAGGACAAGATGGTGGCAGTGGGTATTCTCAGAGGACATGCTAAGTCTATACTGTGTTTGAGTGCAGTATCAGATCTGTTGTGTAGCGGCTCCGCAGATGAAACCATAAGAATTTGGAGAGGAATAGGGAAATACTACTTTTGCTTGGCAGTATTGGAGGGGCACAGAGGTCCAGTTAAGTGCTTGACATCAGAAACAGATCACCGTAGTTCATCCGATACATCAGCTTCTTATCTTATCTACAGTGGTGGTCTGGATTCTGACATTAAAGTTTGGCAAATTTTAATCCCTCTATGCTAGAGGGACTTCCTTATTTCATAATTGGTTCTGTATTGTATAACATCATAGTGGGAGCCATATGTTCTTGTTTTTATTCAATCTCTCCAGTTTAAGAAAGGGAGAGAAACAAGAGACTGGGATACCATTACTCATCAGTCATCAGTACTAGTATGCTGGGGACTTGGCTTCAAAGAAATTCAGGAGTGGTTTCCTTCATAAGGTATTGAAGACATATGTGTGTGTTTTTGTATGAAAGTTACTGTGCTGCTATATATGATTTGTAAACTACTACTTATAAGTATGGAAGTGATTTAAAGTAGAAGTAGAGCAAAGAGCTCTCTACATGTATATCTATGCAACCAATCTTTTATTATACTAAGTAACGATTAGAGGGGGCTAAGAGTGACTAAAGGAATAAGCTCAAGGCCGATGAGAACAACAGTATAGATTAACCAAAACCATACATGGTAAATATATAGGTCCTTCCCTTAAAGAATTGGCTTGCTATTTTTCAACAGGTGTAACATTTTCAACAAAGAGGTCCCTAAGAGTTAATCTAAGTCTATATTCGAAACCGGATGAATGATAACTTTGGCCTCAAAATGCTCATGCTCAATAAGGTCTATATTGATCTTTGACGATCAACTCTTAGGAGAATTTCGTGAGATGATTTACTGTCCAAGTGCATGCATCAGTTGATATTGTTGTGCAACAGTCAAAGGTGATTTCACACATATATTTCATATATATAGATTCCACCATATTATAGATATACTTGCAATAGATTTTAAGGCACATGATTTTTCATTAATTTTCATATTTAGCGAGAAATTCTTCAATAAGTTAGGTGTTAGTTTTATTCTTGAAGTCAAACATCTTAACCATTATTTAATTTCTAAATTCTATTCAACAGTATGGGTAAAGTCTAACATTGTTATAACTTATTCACTTCCAGCTACAGAATACAGTTAGAAAACCAAGTAGATATAATATTTATTAACGTGGTGAATTCTGAGGTACCCGCATCAACTAGAAGTACTATTTTCTTGACTTTTATCTACCCATTTGATGGGAAAGCTAAGATACAAACCAAATCGGTTATATGGACAAACAACCTGTCATACATATTTCAATTCTAACTTAATTTTGAAGTTTTTAGGTTCTAATGTTTGGTTGATTGTTAAGGAGGGTTAAAGAGAATACGACATTACAGTTAATACACACCACTCATCAGTCCTGGACCGTACAGCTTACACCATTTTCATTAAACAAGATAAATGGATCTAAAAACTCATTGTAACTATTAAACAGTCATAGTTATACAGTAATACAGCTCAAGAATGACAAGGGAAATCAAAACTCACCTTTCCCTTGCTGCCATACCAATAAGTAATTCCAAAAACCTACTATTGATCAGTTACCATTACATAATAGCATTGACACAATAAGGTGTGAAGCCTGATGACAAATACTTAGAATGTAGTCTCTATAGTTATTAACCTAAGTGCACCATGCCCAACATGGAGGACAAACTTGTCTATAAAAAATTAAGTATACACCCAAACCGAATGGATAAGAGGCAGTTGACCAAAAGTTAAGGTGCAATGCCTTAAAATATGTCCATCTTTTTGGTGTTAATGTCCACTGCGATAAAGCAATAATGATAGACAATATGGAAAATAGAATGGGCAAGCTTCTTATATTTACTAAAGAGGGTATGGATCTTACTGTCATTTTTTCGCCATGCATCACGGTATATAGCAACTTCCTTCATAGAGGACTTGGTGCCTCGTTTTGTACAATACTTTCCGACCTTCCGACAAGGCCAGATTTCTTCTTACACTGCATAAACAAATATGGTTCACAATGGTTGTTCTAAAACCCATTCCAAATGATGGATATTTCATACTTCCTGGGTGTGTCAGCCTTTGAGCTGGATTCAAGCAACCATAGATTGACTACACCTAGTCATGATATTGGTAGATACACGAGAACTATCTTGCAGGTGCTGTTGACTGCTTCCTCGGTACATACTAACTTTTATTTCCACCCTTGGGTTGTTTTCCATTGTCAAATCTTCTCATGAAATTTAAAGGTGACCTGATTTGCCGCTGGTGCAACTGCTCTTAACACTTTGAATAACACAGCAAAAGAAATATAATAATAAATAAGGAAAAAAAATAAGAGCACATTTAACTTGGCACATAGCATATGTGCATTTGTTAGGTATATACCCAGTAAAACACCATTGCAATGATGCGGTAAATACTACAAAAGTATTTGCCAATACAAATATTAAAAGAAAAAGAACAAAAAGGGGAGCAAGCTGGACTAATGACCATTTGGGTTATCTACAGCGGCAACTTTGCTGGTGTACCTGGATCACGGGGGTACTTCTTGGGGGTGGGACCATCTTTCAAACATATGATTGCAGTTCTTTGTCCATATGGACTGTGTGAATTTACTGTACAGAATAATAATACAGGAGTCACTAATGTTGCATAATATAAAACTGACAGTTGTGCCAGGCAAATTTAAAATGGGACCTTGTAATTGTAGTTTGTCAATTCAATCTGGAAAAAATTACCTTATCTTACAACAAACAAGCTACCAACTAATATTACAGAGAAAGAATTGAAGCTTTTATTATCATGGGACCTTGTAATTTAAAATGAGGTGGAAGCTTTAAGTATAATGAAATAAAATTTACCTATATGTCCATCAAATGTTAAACACTGCATTGACTCCACCTTATTTGGTCAGCTCTCAATTATTCAAAATAAATTTATATGTTTCAAGCTGTCCATGACTAATCTAGGTAGCTTAATGTCATGGGCGGCATGGATCACATGACGTTGAGCAACATTAGTTCCCCACAGTCGCATGCATGACACCTACTACTTTGCCCACAAGACTTACACTGGTATAGTTCTCTATTCTATTATACGACTTTCATGTATTCTAGAGAGCTCTTGATTCATGTGGTCATAGGGACAATGTAGTAACCTAAAAGGTTCTTATATCTATATAATTCTTGTATTCCATGGAGGTAGAACCCCTATATATTGGTGAAGTCTCCCTCAGTTGTAATCCATCAAAGAAACTTTCAAGGGATACAAAGAAAGGCTTCTTTGCCAACTCTCTCTAAAAACCTTTCAAGTTCTTGAATTGATTCCTCCATCCAAGATCCTTCTTGAGCATTTCAGGCTGACTTAGTACTACAGAGATGCCAAAGTGCTAAGGCTGCATAGGTAGTTTAAGGCATAGATAATAACACATGTTAAGTTGTATTTTCTTAATCAATCAGGTTGGGTAGTACAAAGAGAACATATTTGGAACCTAGACGGTATTAGAGCCATTTTAATGGCCCGCCAAAACTACCACTAAAACCTTGAAGACTGCATAGTAAGTCCAACATGATTCATGACTGTCTTTGATTGCCATGGCTCGAAACATTGAGGAATAAACTTCACAAAGTGAGAAACTTTGTGATGGTTTCATCAGGCATCAATATATTGGAGGGGATATACATTTTTTAGGTCATCAAGATTCAAGACACTTTTGCGATACATGTCCACCGTTCCATGTCAATGAAGGATCACTTTGACTTATTTCAGGTTAGTGTTACATACATCTAGATAAACATACAAAATCTGGAATTGAAGCAAATACCATAGCATGTTTGTAGCAAGAAAGCACCCATCAAACTAATTGCTCTCTTGGCCCTTCTGACTTCTTCCTGCAATTGTTAATATTTGAAATTCACTAGAGAACCGAAAAAATAAAAAGAATTATGAAGTGAATATATGATCATATACTTATTTATGATAAGAAGATGGACAATGTATCATCCTGTTAACAACATAAAGAGCACAGATACCATTAGTGCACCCACATAAATGATTCCATATCATAGGAAATAGAGTTAGTTCCCTGTCATATACAGCTGCAGTAAGTTACAGCTAATAAGTTCAAGTAAAACAACTTTAGGCTTTGTGAAATCTCCCTTCACATTACTGATTTACCATTTGCAAGGAAGCACTTTAATGAATCCATGAAAATTCTTTAGACGAGGAATAACATATACATTCTGGCCTAAATCTGTTACTAACAATTGTAATTATAGTATTGTGAAACCTATATAGCTGCAACACTTCCAGTACTTCAATGTGACTTAAAAGAGAACCTTCTATAACAAGAAATTTGCTCAAAGAAAAGGTGTAATTCTAAATAGTTCCTACTATCCTCTAATCATAAATTTAACGTCATGGATTCTTTGCTGTAGCAGCCTACTCAATAAACATATGCAGACATAGGAAGATATTCAATAACTTCCCAAATAATTTGAAATTCTACTTAAGCATGCATCCCAGGAGACACAAAAGATACTAACAGAGAAAATTAACAAAATCAAGTATGTACCTCAGGAGCATGACCTTTCGCAGCAACAAACAAGCCACCAACACGAACAAGGGGAAGACAGTACTCAGCTGGTTTACAAGGACAAAAAGGAAGTTAAAATAGAGGCACAAGAAACCAGATGACTGGGACCAACTGAAACATTTCTAGACTCTCTATGTAGTAGTAGGTACCTAATATCCTCATTTCTGCAACAGCTCTCGCCACCGTAACATCAAATACCTCTCTGAATTCTACATTTTGTCCCACATCCTGCCCTATAACAATATGTAGAATATTATGCATTTCTACCGGGAGAAGGACTACAAGAAATTCAACATATGTTTGTTTATGTGTACATGGTCATCCTGTATAATGATTAAATCATGCCTCATATATAGCAGAAGTTATGAAAAACAAACAAATTCATAATGTAACTAAAAATAAGATTAGAAGATGCATTTCGAATCAATAATGCATTAAGAAGTTTGATACTATTAACCACAAGGGTTGTGGCGTACTGGTTAAGGCCCTGGGGGATGTGGTGGAATATCCCATCTGCCCGAGGTTCGAATCCAGGCGTACACAACAATTGTGGCAACTGAGATTTAATCAGGGCTGATGTCTTACAGTCACAATTTGCCAAGGTATTAGTCTAGGCACAACAGCCTAGGACACCATTCCCAAAAAAAAAAAGTTTGATACTATTGTTCCAATTATGCCTATGATTGGATCATTATCTAAATCAAAAGTCCTATTTTGTTAAAGATGGTACAGTTGCTTCATGTTACACCAATTAACTCCATGAACATAAGAAGTAGACAAAGATTTCAGAAATGCTTAATTGGTTTGCCGGAAAGGCATACCTCCGCTCTTCCTCTAATAACCTTCACATTAGATAAACCAATCAAGCCAACCACATGCTCTAGGAACACACAACGCTTGTTTATCGACTCCAGAAGCGTCACTTGCCAACCTGCAGAAGCAATGCCATCAGTCAATTTACTTGCAAAACATAAAGAAAACCACACCAAAACAAAATCTTTAGGGCATCAATGGAATTCATCCGTTTCTCCACTCCATAAGCCCATCAACGCATTTGATGGTTCAAGATATATCACCCACAACAACTAAATAAAGAAAAGCCGAGAGCGGTTTTACCAGGACAAGCAATGGCTAATATCAATCCAGGAAGTCCCGCGCCACTTCCCACGTCTACCAGAGTAAGGTTTTCAAATGACGATTCACAATGCGAAACATATGAGCTTTGAATGGGACGTATAATCGCAAGGGAGTCCTCAATGTGCCTATCCATAACATCACTTGCCTCTCTAACCGCAGTAAGATTCATCTTCTATAAACCATAAACCAAAACAGAATCATAACGTTACAATATGTTGAATTTCTTGTAAACCAAACAGTTTCTTTTTATTTTCAATCCCATTAATTACTACTTAATACCTCTAACCAAACAGAGCTTCGAAGTGAGAAGAAGAACCTGATTCCAATCGAGAAGAGCATCGACGTAGAGGTGGACTTGTTGTTTTTGTAGAGGATTCAGGGTTTCGAAGTGAGAGGCATTGATGATTGAAGATTTTGATCTTGTGGTTATGACCGTTGGTTTGAGATTTGAAGCGCGGTCAAGGTGTTTGATGAAAGTCCCCAAAGACGGTGAAAGGAGAAAATTGAAGACTCTGTTCCGCAATAGCAGCATCTTGGCGCCGTTATCATCAGATACCATGTACGAGCGCTGAAATCGTTTATACCGGCGTTAATATATATTTTCGGATAACCTTTTAAATGCAAAGATTCTTGTTTATTTCGCAATCAAAATTCAAAGTTACATATCTTCATTTTTATGTTGGGCAAATTTCATTAAAACTTAAAACTACTTTAGTTTGTTTCTTATTTTAGGTAAAGTACTTTTCGAACTTTCATTATGGTATCTCAACTGTAAAATATCAAACTCTTAAGTACTTGGTTTATATACATATCAAATAACAAGTCAATTTAAATGACATGTAACTTTGTGATAATGATATGGAAATAAAAAATAACGTGGAATTAATGCAACAAAATCTTTGGTATCACTAACGGAATATGTCGTTGATGGCAAACAATTTAATCATTGAGATGAAAATAAAACCCCATCTCTAGATAAAGAAACATTAACCGTTCTTCGTGAATTCTTCTTAAAATAAGTTGGAAATGCAAGATTTTGAGGATGTGGTTGACGGCCACTTTCAATATTGGTGGAAAACTATTTTTCTTGATTGAATTTTTAGTTACTGTTCAGTGAAACTTGATAAGAAAGCTCGACATAATCAAGGATGGAATCATGGACTTCCCTCTTTGATGTGGGTTCTGAAGCATCGACCAATTAATGGTTATTTAAAATAATAGGTTAATGTAGATTTTTTCTAAAATTTGTTTTGACAAATTCAAATTTAATCAATTTTAAATTCTTTTAATTAACATATTAATTATTTAAGTTTTGTTTAGTATCTTGTTTGTATTAATTAACATATTATATTATTATAAACTAGGTTCGACCCCGTGTATTACACGGGGTAATTTGAAAAATTAAATCATGTCAGAAAACTTATCTTACATATATGAATGATCATCGAAAGTACGATGCTAATTTTCCTAACTTTTTCCCCTTCAGAATTGTTTTTTTGCAGTTGGTTACAAAATGTCCTTTGTTTTATGCAGTTTTCACAAATGATGTTTTGTAAAAAATTAATAAAAAATATGAATAAATATTAAGAAATTATAAAACAAAATTTATAATAGAACGTAAATGAAATTATGGAAAATGCATGGTTAAAATTGATATGAAATTGCAAAAAGAAAATCACGACAATTTATTGATTATTTGTATCAAATCGCATACTAATTTTAACAAATCACATACTAATCACGACACATTAATTCGTATATATTTATGATATTTAATAATATAATTAAATCCAAAAGTATTCAATATTGGACTCATTTCGAATATATTGACGAAACGATTACAATGGTATAATTTGTAAAAAATAAAAATGTTTTTTTAATGCATTTTATTTCATATATATTATTTATGTTTATATGATAAGAGTCTAAAATGAAAAATAAAAAAGTAAGAGATTAAAAGTAAACTACATACCTAATTATAAGGGTAGTAAATATAAGGTATAAATTAAAAAAAATTGAATTAAGGAAAGATTTAAGGATGAATGAATGTGGATGTGCTAAATGAACTTATAATGTAAAATGCGTCCAGATACATGTTTAGGCGGGAAAATGAAAAAATGGGCTCACCAGAAGGCGACACGTGTCCTTCTAGTTACTTATTTATTATATGTATAGATTTGTTTTAATTATATTATTAGAAATTTATTTGAATTATATTATGAAGTATTTTTAATTGATCACTATTTTTTCAAGATGACTTTTTTGATCAATTTACATGCTTATAAGTTAGTGTTTGGCAAACAAAATTTGTTCATCTGGTAGTTTATCAACTAGTTTGCTAAACATAGCATGAATTTCTCAGTGAACTTGTTAGCTAGATTTAGCTCAGCACCAACGCAACGTCATTGGAATGATATCAAGTTAATCTTTTGGAACCATTGACATGGGTTTATACTTTCTCTATAGAGAGAAAAATATGATTAATAATGGAACTTCAATACCCATTTAGATAGTGAGCGACAAGAGTATTAACCCTTATGGAAAACACCAAACATTGTCTTGATATGTCTTTGCTGATACTTAGCTATATGTCTAACTCATATAAATGTCATTCCCGGATAAGGAATTACCCTAGGGAAAACATTGATTACTTCGAAGTATACTAAGCAAATCCTTGTAGCTACCTACTCGAATTATTCCAAGAATATTAGAGGTGCTAATGGTTTGAATTCAACCTTATGCTATATGCATATATGGAAATAATGTATCATGTATCGAAAAATTAAAGTAAGATACATCAAGGGTTATAACATAAAGCATATTCCGCTTAAGTTTTTCTACAATAAGCAATAACAAACTCTCCTCAAGATTCAAGCGAATTAAATAAGATGTGAGGAGAATGTAACATATTTGTTTACCAAATCATTACCTAAAATCATATTTGGGAAACATGTAAAAAGTATTGGAATACAGAGACTTCCAAACTCCTTTGATTATTGCACGAATCAGGGGAGTAGTAAACAAAATAGGGAGTCTATTATACATGTAATATTGATATGTTGTGCTCTTTTCTTCACCTAAGGTTTTAATTTCTCACTGGGTTTTGTTCCTTGGTGCCAAGTTTTAGTGAGACAATAGTTTATACACCATCTTGTTTTCTTAACTCCCATAATTAATGTATGAATCTGAGGGAATATTAGACTAAAGAAATAGTAGGGGTGTCCACGATTCAGTTCAATTCGGCTAGGTTAGTAAGAAAAATGTGAATCGAACCGCATGAAGCGGATACCTGGTTACCCGAACCGAAACTGAAGCGCGGAATGAACCGAACCGAACCGAAATTAGTCGGTTACCCGCGGTTCGGTTCACGGTTACCCGAATTTATGGGAAAATATTATTTGCAATATAAAAATAATACCAAAATAAAAGGTTTAAACCAATTACATAACAAATACATAAAAATAATCCAAGAAAAAAATTTGAGATAAGTTTTATTG
This sequence comes from Arctium minus, assembly GCA_954870635.1. Taxonomy (NCBI): domain Eukaryota; kingdom Viridiplantae; phylum Streptophyta; class Magnoliopsida; order Asterales; family Asteraceae; genus Arctium; species Arctium minus. The sequence continues at coordinate 21,575,092 of OX941081.1, read as the reverse complement.
TTTAAAAATATCCACTATTTACGTGATTATTATCTAAAAATTAAATAGTTAATATTAAATATAATATTATTAAGTGTTCTATATATACCGGTTCAGATCGGTTACCCGCGGATACCTACAATTTAAAACCGAAACCGACCCGTGAATATCCGGTTTTCCAGTTTTCGGTTTTTTTGGTTCTCGGTTTTTCGGTTTCGGATCAAACGGTTTGGCTCGGTTTTCCGGTGTTTTTGAACACCCCTAAGAAATAGTCTATATATTGCAAAGAAATTGGTGTGTAGTACTTTTACCTTCGTCCTATTATTGTTTTTCCATTGGTTTCTTATTTGGTTGTAAGGTTTTAACGAGGCAACAATTGTGCACCATCACTCCTTGGACTTGACACAAGGGGGAGTGTTGTACGATAAATGTGTCGTTGTTTGAAGGATATGACGATAGAGTTAGAGATAAATATATTAAAGTTATATTAAAAATGTTATATCTCGTAGTTATCTATTTGTAACTCATCCCTATATAAAGAGCTTATGATTAATGAGAATTACAAATTCCCTCTTTTTATTCTATTTTTGTTTTGTTTGGTTTTTGCTTTAACACATCTAACTTATTTTTAGTCTTGAAGTTCTTATATTTATTCTAAATATCTTCGTTGAAAAGTTATTATTTTAATTATTTGTAATTTAATTATTATTATTTCATTAATATCAGTACAAGAAATATCCTCTAGCGACAAAAGTTGGCGACGACTAAGAAATGTCAATGTAGGTAGTAAAATTGTTTATTTAAACATATACTTGAAGAGTTCAATTTATTTTTTAAAAAAACAGAACCCTACAGGAACGACATGTTGTCGTAGTAGGTGTCCAATTTTTTTTAAAATTTTTTTAATAAATGAAAATGTGTTTCTGAAAATTAATACTCGGGAAAATCAACAACTTCAACATGTCGTTGCTATATAGAATTGTATTTTTTTCAAAAAGAACATAATATAATATTTCTAATAAGTTAAATTAAATTAGGTGAGTATCTTTAAACTTCAAAAACTTTACTGAACTTTAAACAAATTTCCAAGGGGAATATGAAGTTTTGACATTGAAGACTCGGCCTAAGAACATCTCCAACAACTTCTCCATTTTGGAGAAAATGAAGAAAATAGAGATTTTTGGTGTAAAATGAGCTCCAACAGTTTCCCTAAAACTTTCTCCAAAATGGAGAAAGTAGGAGAGAGAATACATTTTTCTCCAAATTTAGAGATATCCACAAAAATGATTACCAAGAGAGAGAAATTATTTTTTATTACATTCCACCAATGAGAAACTTTGAAATTAATTGTTTAGGTGGTAGAAATAATACTTTATTAAATATATAGAATATTTTAATAATATAATCAATGATTTATCTCTAAAATGGGGAAGGTGTTGGAGATGGTTGTAAATTTTTTTAGAGATTTTGACTTAATCATCCCCAACTAATTGAAACCCTAATTTCTCACCACCACAGAGTTTAGAGTTTGTTGTAATCGTCCTACTCGTCCCTCTTCTCAGCTAGTATGCACTCTCACCACGGAGTTCAGAGTTCGTTCTACTCGTCCCTCTTCTCGTCGTTGCAAGTTTCAATCCTATCATTCATATGAAAACCATTTTTATCATCGATTATACGGAAATCAAACCAGGTACATGTATTGGAACTCATCTTTGTATCTAATTTTCTCTAATTCTATTTTTTCTTTTTCATCTTATTCTATCTCAAATTATGTTGCCTCACAAATCTCTGTATCTAATTTCAATTTGAACTCAGCTGCATTTCTTTGTTTTATTCCGCCATATATTAAATTGAAGAAGTATAATCTATGGTGCCGTTTGTTTTTTAAGAGGTCTAAAGTCTTGTCTTATTTTAGTTATGATTAATAAGAGGTGGTGTGTAAAAAAGTTTGAACGATTCAGACTTAAGAGTCATTAAGAAGTTAAAAAAACAAACAAACAACCCCTATGTGTATAACTGATTGGTTTGGAGGTTATATTCAATTTGGAGCAGATCATATGGGATAGTTTAATATGCAAAGCAAGTGTTCAATGAAATGCCTCCATGATATCTTGTTTAGATCATATTTGATGATACCTTGCAATTTCTATCACTTCAGAATACTATCAAACTGTCATATTTCTTAAATTTTGACTTGCTAGATCTAAAGTTATGGTGGTTACTTGAATGAAAGGGCCTAACCAGGGGGTATACTGTGTGCTATGATTAAGTTATGACACACATATCTTTGGAGCACCATGATATATATGCAAAGACAAAATTTTAGAACATAAAGTTAAATGCTAATATGCATAACAGTAATGTAACACCCTAAAAATCCGGGTAATTTTAAAAATTGAAAATTCGGCAATATGACATATGTATTTGGAGCAAACCACCCAAAAAGGGTATAAGTGTAAGCGTTTACAAAACTATATAAGATGCATGGGAAATCGACAACAAACTAATCTAAACCATTTCTATCTAGATTACATAGGTTGTCAACCTAATTCCAAAAATGAATAAATTGTTTTAAACGCCAAGACTCCAAAATATCTATCATCCAAAAATGCCCTCAAGAGACCACGCTCTTCACTCAACCCTTTGACGACCCACCGCTAAGGGAACCTGTTATACATATCATTTGAGAAAAAGTGTTAGGCTTAAAGCCTAGTGAGAACATACAGTTTATATGATAATTTAGTAAGAAATTTAAATACAATATAAGTGAAAACACCAATCGCCTTTGTAAATGATTTGATAAACATATAATGACCTTGCGGTCCAAATTACATCTTGCGATGTCGGGAAGACCCGAATTTCCAAGGATTGTGGCGGAACACAAAGTAAGTCACTTTCCAAGTTATTGAGCTCACCATACTAGGATCAAGGCCATGAACATGTCGGCCCGTACTAAGATGTGGGGGAGGGAACCCAATGATCCCTAGTCATGCTCATTCGCTAGGATTTACATTTACGACCCACCACATAACCGTACCAAGTTGCCACCCTAGGGCCCAATGTCTCAACTAGCTACAAACGGGAGTTATCCCTAATAATAAGTCGACTCTATACCTATGGATCCATTAGTAATAGTCTAGACTTGTCACAAGTTCATTTGTGACCAACTATAATCAAACATATAGTTCATAACACCATTCATTCCCCAAATCATATTTCTATGGTTAACTACTAATAAGAAATATAAAGCCCAAACATGAATCATAAGGCCATTTTCTCATTTTCCAAATATGTTTCCTTACCAAGTAAACCTTTCAAGTGTAAAAACCATTTTGATATAACATGGATTTCCCTAAGATTTAAACTATTTATTTCCTTTTCACAAAATAACATTTTCAACCAAAATACCCATAATATGCTTAAAACATAAACTTGGCTAAAATACCATATGTTGAACATTTATTCATCAAAATGTGAAAACACCCATAATGTAGTTTCTAAACATGGATTGTTTCATTATTTTGCAAAATGGTAAGAAACCCTAAAAATCTCCAAAATACCAAGTTAGGTCAAAATCTCATCAACAAGGAATATGTAAACAAGGAGATACTTAGAAGTCAAAAATGCATTTTGATATGTATAAAGTTTAATAAAAGGGAGTATGAACTCACAATGGGGTTTAAATCTAAACCTTAGCAAAACTCTAGATGTAGAGGAGATGACACAAGCTCTTGAGAAATGAGAATCTTCACCAAAGACACCTTAGATCACCTAGAGTAATCACCATTAATGAAGTATGAATGAGGTTGTTGAGGAAGTTAAATATGAGAGATGATGGATGGTGCTTCCTTACCCAAAATCTGCAGAGAAAACGAGCTCCCCAAATAACCAAAATAAGAGCCAAATGACCTAAAAATCGGAGTTGGGCAGTAAATACCCGCTGGGTATCGGCGACTATGACCATGCGACAATGACATGGTCATTGTCGCTGGTCAATGTCGCACTATCCAGCCCACCTTCTGGTGGTTTGGTGCGACTATGACACGACGACAGTGACCGTGTCACAGTCGTTGGTCAATGTCGCCCAACACTCCCTCGGGCCCCGAAACTTTCCGTTTCACGTACGGAAGGCACCCGTTTCACCTTGGGTTTCAAGTTTAGACTTTCGTAAAAGATAAGATCTAAATATGAACGTTAAGGAAGTCTTCGAGACTCTTACCGAAATTTCCGGGTGTTACAATCCTCCCCAACTTGGAAATGATTTCGTCCCCGAAATCCCAACTACTCGAACAGGTGAGGATACCTTCGCGTCATATCCTCCTCAGCCTCCCACGTCACATTGGCACCGCGATGATGCTTCCATTGCACTTTGACCATAGTGACTTCCTTGTGGCGAAGTTTCTTTGACTTTTTCTCTAGAATAGCGTCGGGTTCTTCAACACAATGGTTACCCTCGTCCACTCTAATCTCGGAAAGAGGGATAACGCTTTCCTCCTCCGCCAAACACTTCCGAAGGTAACATATATGGAATGTGTTGTGGATCCCGTTCATTTCTGGAGGAAGTTCCAATTGGTAAGCTTGCAAGACCACACGCTTAAGCACTTTAAATGCTCCAAGGAAACGGGGACTCAACTTCCCGCGTTTTCCGAACCGGATAATGCCCTTCCATGGCGACACCTTTAGCATCACACGGTCGCCCACTTGGAATTCCATCGGTCGTCTCTTCTTATCGGCATAGCTCTTTTGCCGATCTTGAGTCGCTTTCAATCTCACCCGAATGCCTTTGACCTTATCGACCGTCTCTTGCACGATTTCAGGTCCGACGAATTGCTTCTATCCCGCTTCAAGCTAACATACGGGAGTTCACACTTCCGCCCGTATAAGGCCTCAAACGGAGCCATTTCGATACTCGAGTGGTAACTATTATTGTAAGCAAACTCCACCAAAGGTAAGTGAGAGTCCCAACTACCCCCGAAGTCGATAACGCAAGACCTTATCATGTATTCAAGCATTTGGATCATTCTCTCGCTTTGACCGTCGGTTTGAGGATGGTAAGTCGTACTCAACTTCACACGCGTACCAAGTTCCTTCTGCAAGCCTTCCCAAAAGTTGGAAGTGAACTGACTGTCACGATCCGATACAATAGACAAAGGTACTCCATGCCTCAAAACCACCTCATCGATGTAAAGCTTTGCTAACTTGTCCATCGGTAGTGTCTCACGCATGGCCAAGAAATGAGTGCTCTTGGTCAACCGGTCAACTATCACCCATATGGTATCGTGACCTCGAAGAGTCTTGGGCAACTTAGTCACGAAGTCAATGGTAATGTGTTCCCATTTCCACTCGGGGATCTCCAAGGATTGGAGGCTCCCGTACGGTTGTTGATGCTCAGCCTTTACTTGCAAACATATCACACAACGCTCTACGTAACGTGCCACGTCAAGCTTCATCACCGGCCACTAATAGTGTAGCTTTAAATCTCGGTACATCTTTGTACTCCCTAGATGAATGGAATACTTGGACTTATGGGCATCTTCAAGAAGAAGCTCCCGACTGCCCCTAATCTTGGGTACCCATATTCGACCGTTGAAATTTTTTACCCCACGGCTATCTTCCGTTAAAAGTAAACGTTGCTTTGCCATGATCTCCTCCTTGAGATTTTCCTCCAATAAGGCTTCTACTTGAGACGCCTTAATATTCTCTGTAACACCCGTAATTTTGATAAGTAAATGTCACCCGGACGTTTCTGTGACTCGTAAACCTTGGGGTTTTGTTGGGAAATGCTTCATTTAAAGTTCCTAAGGGTTTCGAGAGTGTTGGCATGAAAGAAGTCAAGTTTTGGGACTTGAAGAAGTTGGGCGACTATTCCCCGCGACTATGCCAAGGGCATAGTCGCCGTGTCACTCTCGCGGGAGAGGTACCGCGATCCATATGGAGCGAGCGACTATGCCCCACGACTATGCCAAGGGCATAGTCGCCGTGGCAATGTCACGGACGGGGGCTGAGAGGCTGTTAAATCCGAACTTCTCACCATTCTCCTCATTTCTCACTTCTATCTTCTTCCCTTTTCTCTCCCAAACCCTAAAACCGAACCCTAACCCATTTTGGAGGCTTTTCTTCTTCCTACCACCTGATTCTTAATCATCTAGCTAGTTGGGATGATAACCCACAAAACCTTCATCTTCATCTTCCTCGTCAAGTTCAACGGTTGGGAGCTCGTGTTGAAGTGTTGGATTGGGTGTTCTCGGAAGCCTCTTTGTCTTCAAGGGTAAGTTTTCTTGTAATAAGGTTATAAATGCTCCAATGGTGGTTTCTTAAGGTTCAATATCTCAAATCTCGGATTTGATGGTTTTGGAGAAATTAGGGTTTTGATCTTGTTTGGGATCTTGGTATTTTTATGTTGGAGAACGTTTCCTTATGGTTGATTATGGGTATTTATGGGTTGAAATGTTCGGATATAGGTTTTGGAAGATTTCGGCTTGAGGATTCAAGTGGTCTTCAAAAGAGCTCGTTGGGTGAAATCTAGATTTAGCATAAATCTATCAAGGTGAGTTCAAGTTGATTTGTGAAAACGGTGTACATGCCAAAAATGTGTATTTTAAAGTGTTTTACATGAAATGGTTAACTGCTGATAAGTTTTGAGTATTTAGAAGTAAAATGTGTTTTACTTAGTTATTTGTCAAAGTGTGAGTATTTTGATAAGTTTTCATATTTGGTAAACTTGGGATGTGTTAATCTCTTAAAATGCTTCTATTGGGTTTTGAACGTTTCCAACAACTAAACAACATGAATTACGTATTCTTGGTGATTTTGTACAAGTAAGGTCTATTTTATGAGTTATACGTCTTTGATGATTTTGTACAAGTAAAGTCTAATTCATGTTATATGCATTTGGTCTATTTGCATTCATAAACACTTTGGAAATCTTGAGTTCCATCTCGTATGGAGTTTTGGGTAAATCTAGTCTTTGAAGTACGTGTCTTCATAAACGGTATTTAAAGACATTTCACTATTGTGGAGACCGGTAATTATTGGTCAAACGGATTTTGAGCTCTTTAGTTCGGTATTGGCTTAAACGAGTCGTGTGGACATTTGTCCGGATTTTTAACCGTCGTGGGTTTTGGATATGATGACACTTAATTTGTGTCATTGGTGAGTTACATGTTTTGGGAGCTTTGGTCTTTCAATTGGAGTCATGTAACGTTAGACAGTGTGTAATGGATCCATAGGCACGTGAGTCAGTCTGTCTTGGATGGTTAATTGGGTATTGCGGGGTTGAACTTCGGTACCTATGTTTTATGACCGGAAACTTTACAAGTGATCGCTAGGAGGGTTGAGTCGGCTAGTGCTACCGGAATAGTAGGCGCTAGGACCTCCGCCGCTTGAAGTAATGCGTGGGAGGTAGTCTTTAAGTGTGTCGGGCCTTCGGGATGAAGTTCTTTGGAATGATCCATCAAGGTCAACTGACTTGGGGTGACACTTGTAAATAAGTCGTAGGGACACCGGGCTGGGATGTTGGAAGTGTCATGCGATTAACGTTGTTTGGGTGGTATACTTGTGTGTTCCCTCCAACCTCAACGGATTCGGGCTTCCCCCGTTGTTGGCTATCAATATGTTAAATATAAGAAAGTCTTATTTTATTATCATTGGTTCCTTACGGTCGTGTGAGTATTGGACCAAGTGTCCATGTTTTCGGACGTACGGTATATGTGGTTTTGATAGCGATCTATGGGTCGAGCATTCTGTTCTGCCCGCGTTTTGGGTACTTTGGGTTATAAACGGTTATTCATATTTTTACCAAATAAGTGTCGAACTATGATCCCGTTTGAGTGAGTTATGCGTTGCGCGTTATATAAGAAATGTGTGTTTTGGGAGCTTTGTCTTTAAAAGTGCATATTATGGGAAAATGTGTCGTTTCCATTTTTAAGCGTAATATTTCGAAGGACCATGATTTAAATTGAATTCTTTTCTTTTAAAGATATATACTTATGTTAAAACTCTTGAGCTCACTAGGCGTTAAGCCTAACCTTTTTATTTGTCGGCATGTGCATCAGGTTTCAAGGTTGAGAGTTGGTTCTAGCAATACTGTGAAGAGTAAAGCCTTAGCTAGTTCCGAAAGTAAGTATTCGGTGAAGTCTTCCACATTATGGAGATAGTGACTATGCATGGGTATTAGTAGCACTCGTTCTTATAATGGGCTTTTGTATAGAATGAATATTTGTATTGAGGTTAATCCTTAACTTGTGGTTGTAGATAATCCCTTTATTGATGTATTTAGAAAATTTTAAATAAGTTGCTATTTCCAGATTTGAGGGTGTTACATTCTCTATGAGACTCGACACGAGCTTGGTCCTTGTGAGAGTAGCTCGAATACTCCCGCTGTAGTTCTTCCGACTCAAAGCATCGACCACTACGTTTGCCTTAACGGGATGATAAAGCAATTCACAATCGTAGTCTTTGAGTAACTCGAGCCACCGCCTTTATCTCATGTTCAACTCCTTTTGATCAAAAGCATATTTCAAACTTTTATGATCCGTATAGAGAGTACATTTCGTGCCATAGAGGTAGTGTCTCCAAAGTTTCAAAGCGAACACCACCGCTGCCAACTCCAGATCATGGGTAGGATAGTTCTTTTCGTGAATCTTGAGTTGTCTCGATGCGTAGGCGATCACTTTGCCTCTTTGCATCAACACACAACCCAACCTCATCTTCGAAACGTCGCTATAGACCACGAAGTTTTCCGATCCTTCGGGTAACGATAAAATCGGGGCTTCACACAATTTCTTCTGTAAGGTCCGGAACTCCTTCTCTTGCGTTTTTGTCCAAACGAACTTCACATTCTTCCTAGTCAAAGCCGTCTAGGAAGAAGCAATATTGGACAAGTCTTGGATGAATCTCCGATAATAGCCCGCCAAACCCAAGAAGCTTCGGATTTCGGACGGACTCTTGGGAGGTTCCCAATTCATCATAGCTTCGATCTTGGAGGGGTGCACCTTCACTCCGTCTCGAGTGACGACATGAACCAAGAATTGAACCTCCTCAAGCTAAAAGTCGCATTTGGAAAATTTGGCATACAACATCTCTTTCCTCAATACCTCTAGAACTTCACGTAGGTGTTGCTCGTGTTCTGACTCGCTCTTGGAATACACGAGTATGTCATCAATGAATACAATGACCGGCTTGTCGAGGAATGGTCGGCACACTCTATTCATCAAATCCATAAATATTGTTGGCGCGTTAGTTAGACCAAATGGCATCACGAGAAATTCGTAATGACCGTAACGCGTTCTAAAAGTTGTCTTCGAAACGTCTTCCTCTCTCACCTTCACTTGGTGATATCCCGAGCGCAAATCGATCTTCGAGAAACAACCCGCTCTTGGAGTTGATCGAATAAGTCGTCGATCCTCGGGAGTGGATACTTATTCTTCACCGTGGCCTTATTCAGTTCACGATAATCGATGCACATTCTCATTGTGATGTCCATCTTCTTAACAAACAAGACCGTAGCTCCCCAAGGAGAGACGAGCTCGGTCTTATAAACCCCTTCTCTAGGAGTTCTTGGAGTTGATCCATCATTTCTTGCATCTCCGATGGCGCCAATTGGTAAGGGGATCTAGCAATAGGAGCCGCTCCCGGTACAAGATCTATTCAAAATTCTACTTGACGATCGAGTGGTAAACCGGGCAAGTCATCCGGAAAAAAACGTCGGGAAACTCGCGCACCACTTTTACATTCTCAAGTTTCTTCTTCTCTATCTTGGCGTCGACTACGTATGCTATGAAGGACGAACATCCCTTCACTAAGCACTTTCGCGCTTTAGCCATGGTGATAACCGCTACATCGCCCTTTTTCCTTTCACCATAAACTACTACCATGTCACCATCCGATATAGGGAGTCAGATTAGTTTCTTGGAGCATAGGATTTCGGCATGATTGTCCGCCAACCAATCCGTACCAACCACCACATCGAAGCCACTAATAACCATAGGCATCAGATTAATTGAGAATTTCTTCCCTTTGATGTCAAGTGAGCAATCCTTCAAAACATCGTGAATCACTACTTGACTACCATTTGCTATTTCTACCACTAAAGCATCAACTAAGCTACTAGTGGGCATGACAAGCTTTTGGCAAAAAGAGTCGACACGAAAGAGAAACTAGCGTCGGAATCAAATAACACACGAGAAAGTACGAAGTTTAAAATAAACGTACCCGATACTGTAATACCCAGTTTTATAGTTGTAAACATCTTAAATTTACAATGAATACTATGCATTTTAATTCTTTTGCATTTCATCATAAATACGTCCGATATAAAGATATTTATATACACATGTTGAAATTTTAGTATCAAGTTATTGGCAACATTTAAAAAAAAAGATAACTGTATATATATATATATATATGAATATATTTATATTATTAATATTTTATTATTATTTCTATTTAAACATTTTTGTTGTTTTACTCAAATTAATTAGTCATATGAATTTTTATGAAATGCGACTAATATACTTTTGAAATAAGTGATTTATGACGATCACAATGAAACTTTCAGATTCGAAAACCGACAAAGTTTAATTTATAGGACCGTTTCGATATTAAATATATCGTTTTTATTAATTTTAACGCTCAAACAGAGTTAAACCTTATACAACTCATGTATTTTTGGACTCGGTGACTTACATAGATCGTAATGATACTTTCAAATTCGAAAAAGAATAAAGTTTTTATTTTAGGGTCATTTGAGCAAAACGATAGAAATGTGTCATTTATGGATAACAGGAATATCGGATTTATACCAAAATTTATATTTTGATACATTGAAAAATCTAGATATTATAAATATCAAAAAGATCAAAATATAAGTACGAAAATTTGTACAACTCCGAAAAAAGGCATAGCAATAGCATGCCTATGGATAGGTATTATCGAATAAGTTCCAAATATATATATTCACATTGGGATTTAGGGTTACATATACAAAGTTATACTTAAAAGAATAGTATAAATAAAATATGGTTAAGGTTTAATATATATATATATATATATATATATATATATATAAACGAAGGGATATGCATTTAAAGTAAATTGAGATAAAAGTTATATTTGATAAATAAAAAAATTATGACCGTCCTATGTTACCGCCTCAGGGAAAAAAAACTTATCTTTCTCATTAAATAATCCTAACACTATATATAGGTGTTATGTCCATAGAATGATTTACAAAAATTATAAAAACAAATATATATTAGAAGGTTACAGTAAGGTTAAATCAATAATTTAAGGTGAGTTTATTATTCTTTTTACTGGATACATATGTGTTATATTATCATATTTACCGCATTTTACATTTTAAGTCGTTACCCTTAATATTATCATTAAATATTTTTAGTCGTTTATTAAAATGTTATTATTAAACATTTTATAGTCGTTACTCTGCACAAATTAAAATGTTAATATTAAACATTTTAAAGTCGTTACTCTGCTCAAAATGTGGCTTATAATATGGGACGAAATAAAAGTACGTGTTCTACATGTGATCTATAAAAACTTTGTGCATGTGAAAGTATGTCCATAGTAAATACCCGACGGGGTATAATGATGGAGGACGTCTTGCAAACGGACTCGGGGGAAAATCCTTCTTGGAACCCCATGGATCTAGGATCCTGTTGAAAGTAATGGGCATAGTTAGACATATGAGATCTCGCGCTAATTTTATGCAGGCTATGGATTTCATTCTAAAACCTTAATTGCTCACAAAGCTTAAAATTTTATATATCTCATGTATGTATCTTAGGTAGGGGTGTTCAAAAAAACCGCTGGACCGCTCAAACCGGTCGAACCAAGTCAAACCGGACCGTTTTTGGCGGTTTAGGCGGTCTGACGGTCTGGTCTGAAAAATTGCCAAACCGGGCGATCTGGTCCGGTCTGCGGTTTGGAGTTTTTTTTGGGCGGTTTGGACCAAACCGACCGCCAAATATATCTATATATATATTTTTTTATTTTTTTCATATACATTTTTATATCATCTATTGTTTAGCCCAAATATCCAATTTATCTTTAGATTTAAATATATACAAAGAGGCCCAAAGATAATTTTAAATCGCTATGAATTTTATTTGCATTTTGCATATTACTTTTTTTTAATGTTTTGCCTTGGGATATTTTGTTAACTTTTGTGGACTTTGTTAACATTGTTGTGGACTTTCTTTATTCAAATGAACTCAAACTAATGAACCTTTAAAATTCAAAATTTTATATGTTTTTTATGTTTAAACTTTAAAGCCCACTAAAAGGCCCAAACCGCCTAAACTGGTCGACCAAACCGCCTAAACCGCGGTCCGACTTGACCGGTCTAGACACTTGATGTCAAACCGCTCGGTTTGAAATCAATAAACCGCCACTAACGGTTTGGATTGTGGTTTGAGGGGTTAAACCGTCCAAACCGGACCGCGAACACCCCTAATCTTAGGCAAGGCGACGTAAAGAGGAATGCCAACGTACTAGTGTTTTTATTATAATCATGTATAATAAACTGCTTGACTTTTATTTCAAACGCTTCCGCTTGTGTAATAAATCTTACGATGTAATAAAGTTTACGATGTAATAATTTTGTTCTTGTAAAAAAAAAAAAATCCAGGGCGTTACAAGTTGGTATCAGAGCCTTAGTCTAAGGGATTTGCAAAACATTAAATATCAGATCACTACGTTGTTTTAGAACATCTAGCTGATAATTAAACTTATTAAAAATTCTTCATTAATTACTTATCCAAATAGATATGACCGTATGGGGTGGTGTCTAGAAAGATTGATCGGCTGAGTTGTGGACTTCGAACAGTGCAGATTATATTTGCACCAAAAGAATCCTGGCTCCCCGTGATATCCACCTGGCCACCTTGTATCGGTAGTCAAACGGATTTGTAAGAGATGTTGAAATACTAATAATTATTTTATTAATAAAATAAGTCTTACATAAACAATATACATTTCAGATGTCTAGAAGAAAAGGAGAAGGACCACCAGGATATGGAAATGGATGGCTAGAAGAATCCCCATATAATAGCCCACTGACACCAATCATAAACCTCGAAGAAATAGGTGATAATTTTCAATGGCCGGAAGAAGATAATAACCATGAAAACCCAAATATTCATCTAGAAAATCCTGAGGAAAATCCAGAGTTATATGTTGAATTAGAAGTGTCAGATGATGGGGAAGGAAATGAGCATCCTATAAACTTTCAAATTCCATTTCCTTGGGAAACACCTGACTCTTTCCCTATCGAAAAACTAGCCCGACTCTCCCTTTCTAGAAATGCTAACCAAGTGACACACTGGGGCCATGGGTCAGGAAAGAGGTTGGCCCCCATCCTCCTTAACTATGTATGGCCAATGAACTCCTCGCTTTAGTCCGTTCGTTTTTTCCCTTCTTTGGGCTCGGGTGGTAGGCTTAGTAGGGCTCGAACCTACAATATCACCGGGCAAGGACAAGACTTTGTACCGCAACCACAACAACATGAGGATGAGGAGGTGGAATCAGAAATCACTACGGTAAATGAAGAAATAGTCCCTGTAGTACTAAGTCGGGAAGTATATCAAGGCCTACTAGAAAGTATCACAACACGTACCAAAATGATCATTGTCGGAGAACGTAACCTAAGTATATGCAGTCATGACCTTAGGCACATGGAAGCCGAGCTCATAAGAACGCGAGAAGAATTAGAAAGGACCCAACAAAGGTTGATCAATACTGAAGCAAGAATGCACAATAAACAAGATGAGTTGACCCGATGTTACCGAGAAATCTCTCGTCTTCACCTACAAACTTTCTGGAGATCCTTACGCACAACGTTTTGTAGCCCCATAATCCTTACAAAATGGACGTCCCTAGATGAAGAAAGAAATTAACATGTACTTGTAAAATATGTAACATATAATGTGAAAAGTTGTGTGTAGAATGTATAATGGTAGTAGTAGCGATAAAATGTATCCTGTATAAAATCCTATGTATTGAAATAAAAGTTTTATTTTTCCATATCATGAGAAGTTTATTTATTTATTTATTTTTTAGATGGATGATTTTGACTCAGATTTTGACCCAAAAATAGCAGAAATTGAAATAGAATATGCAGGAAGTAATGACATACTTAATGAACATGACACCGATGAAGATGAATGGGATGAAGAAGAAAATGATGAAGAATGGGTAGAAGAAGATGATGAAGAAGAGGAAAATATAAATATGGAGGAATAAGAATGGGAAATGTGGGAAATAGTCAACACACTACAAGAAAGAAATGCACGCTTAAATCAAGAGCTAAAACTCAAGGCAAGGATACTTCCTACTAAAATAAAAGATAAAAGCCTCTTCTTAATTGCACAAGTTAAGGAAGTTTTCAAAGGATGCACTGGAAGTCAAATCGACATCGAATGGAATGAAACATGGATGATACATAACAAAGAATATACTGTCAAGTCACTATCCTATAAAGCATGGCTAAGGCAGCGATACCCCTGTGAAAATTTTAATTATTAGATAAAGCTAGATAGGGAGTAAGAGAGTTTTCATATATAGTTAGAGAAATTTTGTATAATAGATAGATTGTCATCTTAAACTCAAGTATAACAAGGGATGTAGATAAAGGGAAAATATTTCCCAAATTTTGTACCTTCCCAAATTATGTATGATATAGATGTATAATAAAAATATATCTGCATATTTACATGTGTAAATTTTCTTTCTTTAGAATGAATACTCGAAGAACAATTAGATGTGGTACGGAAAGTTCTTCACCACCAAGAATTGACCAAGGACGTAATCAACGTAGAACAAATCAAGAGGAATCAACTGGAGGAGTTGATATAGCAACTGAAATTTCTAGAGGAATACGAGAAAGTCTACCAACAATAATAGCCCAAGTTCAAGCTGTCATGCACCAAAATTCAACACCAGGGAGAGTAGTTGAAAATCAAAATAGACAAGAACATAAGAACGGTCATACTAATGAAAGCAACTACAAATCCTTTACTAATACAAATCCGACAATCTTTGATGGAAAGGGAGGGCCTATAGCTGCAATGAATTGGCTAGATGAAATGGAAAGTTGTTTTCAAACGTGTGAATGCGCTCCCTACCAACAAGTTGGGTTTGCTTCTACCAAATTTAAGTTTAATGCTCTTCATTGGTGGAAGACTATTCAATCCACCCGAGGCATAGCCCTAGCAGCAGCCATGCCCTGGGGAAGAGTTTAAGGAACTAGTTTATGGAAGGTATTGTCCCGACATTCAAATAAAAATGATGGAGGAAGAATTTCTAAGACTAGAACAAGGAAACAAATCGGTGGAAGACTTTGTAGAAGCCTTTACAGAAAAGTCTCATTTCGCAACTTACATGGTAGCTACTGAAACCCGAAAATAAATCGCTTTTTGATTGGCCTAAGAAAGGATTTACGAAGGTTTGTGAATATGTATCGACCTCAAAGCTTTCAGGAAGTTGTAGAATTAGCAATGTTGGCTGAAAAAGACGGTTACGTGCCAAATACCAAAAACTTCGAGAAAAGGAAACTTGAAGGAAGAAATTTTAGCAATCAGTTTAAAAGACCTAGAATCGAGGATAGGAGTTCCTTCGATATACCCCTTTGTCCCAACTGCCATAAGAGACACAATGGGGAATGTACACTAGGAAGAAACGTATGTTATAGTTGTGGTCGACCTGGTCACATGGCTAGTAATTGCACTAATAAGAAAAGTTGTTACAATTGTGGTTCCACGGAACATTTACTGTACAATTGTCCAAAACCAAAATATGTGCAACTAAGGAGAGCAGTCGCAAGTACCAGTGGAAGTAAAATAGAGGCGGGAAGAGCCAAAGGAAGGGTATTTCAACTTACCGCGGAAAAAACCAAAGAAATACCAGACGTAGTGTCAGGTACTTTCCTTATTAATGACAAACATGCAAAAGTATTATTTGATTCTGGAGCCAATAAATCGTTTGTATCTAGAAAAATTAGTGGGCAAATAAATACTTTATCTAAGAAATTAGATCAGAAGATTAATGTAGAAATGGTGGATGGTAGTGTCACTCAAATAGACGAGGTATACGAAGACTACACAATAGAAATGGATAATTATCGTTTCCCTATCCGACTTTTACCTATGAATATTAGTGAATTTGATATTGTGATAGGTATGAATTGGTTATTCGAAAACCAAGCTCATATAATATGCAATAAGAAGATGGTTAGAATTACAACCAAAGAGGGTAAGGAGATTATCATTTATGGTAACTGCGATAGGCATTGTGCCAATTTAATTTCCATCCCGAAGACAAGGAAATGCATTCATAAGGGATGCAAGGTGTACTTAGCATATGTAATTGATGTTGTAAAAGAAAAGAAACAGGTAGAAGAAATACCCATTGTATATGATTATTCCGAGGTTTTTTCTGACGATTTACCTGGGTTACCCCTAGCTAGACAAGCAGAGTTTCATATTGATTTGGTACCTGGAGCTACGCCAATAGCCCGAACCCCTTACAGACTTGCACCCTCAGAAATGAAAGATCTTATGAGCCAATTGCAAGAATTTCTTGATAAAGGTTTTATCTGCCCAAGTTCGTCACCTTGGGGAGCACCCGTACTGTTTGTTAAAAAGAAGGATGGAACGATGAGAATGTGTATTGATTACCGAGAATTAAATAAGGTCACCATTAAGAATAGGTATCATTTACCCCGAATTGATGACTTATTTGATCAGTTACAAGGAGCAAGTTACTTTTCAAAAATAGACTTACGCTCCGTTATCATCAATTAAAGGTACAAGCAGAGGATGTCCTTAAAACAACATTCCGAACAAGATATGGACACTATGAGTTTTTTGTGATGCCTTTTGGCTTGACTAATGCCCCAACTGTATTTATGGATCTTATGAATAGGGTATGTAAACCATACCTAGATAAGTTCATTATCGTTTTCATAGACGATATTCTTATCTACTCCAAAAGTCAAGAGGAGCATCGAGAACACTTAAGATTAACTCTAGAGTTATTAAAACATGAAAAACTGTATGCAAAATTCTCAAAATGTGAATTTTGGATTCGAGAAGTTCAATTCTTAGGACATATAGTTAGCGAGAAAGGTATCATGGTAGATCCCAGTAAAATTGAATGTATAACAAAATGGGAAGTGCCACAATCAACAACTGAAATCAGAAGTTTTTTTGGATTAGCTGGATACTATCGAAGATTTATTCAAGATTTCTCAAAAATAGCAACTCCCCTTACAGCATTGACAAAGAAGACTAGTAAGTTTGATTGGGGAACTCCCCAAGAAACAACCTTCCGTATACTGAAAGATAAGTTGATTAGTGCACCAATCTTAAGTCTACCAGAAGGAATCGAAGACTTTGTGGTATTCAGTGATGCTTCTAAGCAAGGCTTAGGATGTGTACTTATGCAAAGAAGTAAAGTAATTTATTTTGCATCTACGCAATTAAAAGAACATGAGAAAAATTATTCAATACATGATTTAGAATTAGCAGCAGTAGTATATGCTTTAAAGATTTGGAGACATTACTTGTATGGTACAAAGTGTGTATTATACACTGATCATAAGAGTAAAATATTTGTTTGATCAAAAAGAGTTAAATATGAGACAAAGGCGATGGATGGAATTGCTAAAAGACTATGATTGTGAAATCAAGTATCATCCAGGAAAAGCTAATGTTGTGGCAAATGCGTTGAGTAGAAAAATATTGAGTAAACCGGTTCCAGGAAAGGTGCTAAGTCTAATAGCTACAACTAGTTTACTAGGACAGATTAGATAATTTCAACAAAAAGTATTACAAATGAATAAACAAAAAGAGGAACGAATCTTTGGACAAACCAAGTTATTAGTTACTGATGACCAAGGACTTAAAAGATTTCAAGGACGAATCTGGATTCCAAAAATGGGGAATTCTAGAGAGGTGATTCTTGGTGAAGCACATAAGTCAAAATATTCTATTCATCCTGGGAGTAATAATATGTACAAGGATTTAAAAATTTACTACTGGTGGTCGGGAATGAAGAAATCTATTGCTAGTTATGTCGAGAAAAGTCTTACATGTTTAAAAGTTAAGATAGAACATCAGAGACCTTATGGACAATTGCAACCACTAGACATTCCTATTTGGAAATGGGAACATATCACAATGGATTTTGTAACCAAATTACCTAGAACCTTAAGAGGTTCTGATACAATTTGGGTAATTGTAGATCGATTAACCAAGACAGCTCATTTTCTACCCATCAAAGAAAATTTCACTTTAGAAAGATTAGCTAAGATTTATATTGATGAAATCGTTTCAAGACACGGAGTACCGCTATCAATTGTTTCAGATCGAGATAGTCGATTTACCTCTCAATTCTGGAAAAGTTTTCAAAAAGAATTGGGTTCTCAAATCAAATTGAGTACTTCATATCATCCTCAGACTGATGGACAGAGTGAAAGGACAATTCAAACATTAGAATATTTGTTGCGAGTATGCGCAATTGACATAAAAGGTCATTGGGATAACCATCTACCTCTTATTGAATTCACTTATAATAATAACTATCATAGTAGTATCCAAGCCGCACCTTTCGAGGCATTATATGGAAGAAAATGCAGAACACCAGTATGTTGGATGGAAATTGGAGAAAAACAGTTAGCTGGACCAGAGATAGTTCAACAAACAACTGATAAGGTATCTCAAATACGAGAAAGACTAAAAACTGCGCAAGATAGACAGAAAAGTTATGTAGACAAAAGAAGAAAACCTATTGAGTTCCAACAAGATGATAATTTTGTTCTTTTGCAAAACATTAAATATCAGATCACTACGTTGTTTTAGAACATCTAGCTGATAATTAAACTTATTAAAAATTCTTCATCAATTACTTATCTAATTAGATATGACCGTATGGAGTGGTGTCTAGAAAGATTGATCGGCTGAGTTGTGGACTTCGAACAGTGCAGATTATATTTGCACCAAAAGAATCATGGCTCCCCGTGATATCCACCTGGCCACCTTGTATCGGTAGTCAAACGGATTTGTAAGAGATGTTGAAATACTAATATTTTCCTAGATGCAAAAGAAATGTTTTAATTGCATAGATGCAAAAGAAATTACTTTACTTCTTTGCAT
The DNA here is from genome assembly GCA_954870635.1 of Arctium minus. NCBI lineage: Eukaryota > Viridiplantae > Streptophyta > Magnoliopsida > Asterales > Asteraceae > Arctium > Arctium minus. Next base: position 21,555,944 of record OX941081.1, on the reverse strand, counting down.
AAGTACACATCCTAAGCCTTGCTTAGAAGCATCACTGAATACCACAAAGTCTTCGATTCCTTCTGGTAGACTTAAGATTGGTGCACTACTCAACTTATCTTTCAGTATACGGAAGGTTGTTTCTTGGGGAGTTCCCCAATCAAACTTACTAGTCTTCTTTGTCAATGTTGTAAGGGGAGTTGCTATTTTTGAGAAATATTGAATAAATCTTCGATAGTATCCAGCTAATCCAACAAAACTTCTGATTTCAGTTGCTGACTGTGGAACTTCCCATTTTGTTATACATTCAATTTTACTAGGATCTACCATGATACCTTTCTCGCTAACTACATGTCCTAAGAATTGAACTTCTCAAATCCAAAATTCACATTTTAAGAATTTTGCAAACAGTTTTTCATGTTTTAATAACTCTAGAGTTAATCTTAAGTGTTCTCGATGCTCCTCTTGACTTTTGGAGTAAATAAGAACATCGTCTATGAAAACGATAATGAACTTATCTAGGTATGGTTTACATACCCTATTCATAAGATCCATAAATACAACTGGGGAATTAGTCAAGCCAAAAGGCATCACTAAAAACTCATAGTGTCCATATCTTGTTCGGAATGTTGTTTTAAGAACATCCTCTGCTTGTACCTTTAATTGATGATAACGGAGCGTAGTCTATTTTTGAAAAGTAACTTGCTCCTTGTAACTGATCAAATAAGTCATCAATTCTGGGTAAAGGATACCTATTCTTAATGGTGACCTTATTTAATTCTCGGTAATCAATACACATTATCATCGTTCCATCCTTCTTTTTAACAAACAGTACGGGTGCTCCCTAAGGTGACGAACTTGGGCGGATAAAACCTTTATCAAGAAATTCTTGCAATTGGCTCATACGTTCTTTCATTTCTGAGGGTGCAAGTCTGTAAGGGGTTCGGGCTATTGGCGTAGCTCCAGGTACCAAATAAATATGAAACTCTACTTGTCTAGCTGGGGGTAACCCACGTAAATAGTCAGGAAAAACCTCGGAATAATCACATACGATGGGTATTTCTTCTACCTGTTTCTTTTCTTTTACAACATCAATTACATATGCTAAGTACACCTTGCATCCCTTATGAATGCATTTCCTTGTCTTCGGGATGGAAATTAAATTGGCAGAATGCCTATCGCAGTTACCATAAATGATAATCTCCTTACCCTCTTTGGTTGTAATTCTAACCATCTTCTTATTGCATATTATATGAGCTTGGTTTTCGAATAACCAATCCATACCTATCACAATATCAAATTCATTAATATTCATAGGTAAAAGTCGGATAGGGGAACGATAATTATCCATTTCTATTGTGCAGTCTGTTAGGGTTAAACGTTACACACACAATCACACAAACCGAAAGCAAGAGAAGAACACAAGAATTTACGTGGTTCACACGATCAGGGTGATCGTGCTAGTCCATGGGGGCAACTAGGGTTTTCTTTATATTAGGTGTTACAATGTTTACAAGTACAATGAGATCAATATATAGAGAAATATAATTATGGTAATCTCCTAATTAAGGTAGAAACTTAATTAGGGTAATCTCCTAATTAAGAAAACTAGGGTTAGAGGGCCTAGGGCCGACTCCCATCTACGCCTCCCCCTTAATGGGCCGAAGCCTACATCCCAACAATCTCCCACTTGGATGCTTCGAAACACGTTCACCTGCACTCCTCTGTACTTCTGTAAACATCAACTGAGCTTGATCTCCCCCTAGTTGCCACCTGCCTTCTCAACACTATTCATGAAGGCCAGCTGAAGTCATACAGAACTTCAGCTTATCCAGCGGCACAGATTTGGTGAACATGTCTGCTGGATTCTTTGCACCTGAGATATTCTTCAAATTCATTGTACCATCACAGATCAATTCTCTGACAAAATGATCTCTCCTCCTAACGTGCTTTGTTTTCCCATGATAGACTGGATTTTTAGCAAGTTTCAATGCACTCTCATTGTCACAGTGTAACGAGTAATCAACTTGCTTTTTCCCAAGTTTTCAAGAAAGTCCTTTAACCACACTAGCTCTTTACTGGCTTCAACAACGGCCATGTATTCAGCTTCTGTTGTTGATAAAGCCACACTTTTCTGAAACCTGGACATCCAACTAACTGTTGTTCCTCCCACTGTAAAGACGTACCTAGTAGTGCTTTTAAATGTCTCTTTGCATCCACTCAAATCAACATCAGTATATCCTCTGAGAACTGAATCTTTACCTTTGAAACATAATCCCAACTTTGAAGTGCCCTTCAAATACCTGAGTAACCATTTGACTGCTTCCCAATGTTCACTTCCCGGATCTGACATAAAGCGACTAACAACCCCGACGGCATGGGCTATGTCTGGCCTCGTGCAAACCATGGAGTACATGAGACTACCAATAGCAGATGCATTAGGAACCTTAGCCATATCTGTTTTTTCATCTTCTGATCTAGGAGACTGATCTTTGGTAAGCCTGAAAATGACTTCCCAAGGGTGTGTTTCTAGGTTTTGTTTTCTCATCATTCATCTTGAATCTTTCTAACACTTTCCCGATGTATTTCTCCTGGGATAGTGTCAAAGATCCATTTTTCTTGTTTCTAGCAATGCTCATACCGAGTATCTGTTTTGCTGGACCCAAGTCTTTCATCTCGAATTCTTCAGACATTTGTTTCTTTAACTTGCTGATCTCTTTCACATCTGCACCTGCAATTAACATATCATCTACATAGAGAAGTAGAATGATATAAGAGCCCTTGAATTTCTTCACATAACAGCAATGGTCCGTCTCACATTTGTTGTACCCGGTCCTTTCCATGAAGTTATCAAACTTCATGTACCATTGCCTGGGTGCTTGTTTGAGACCATACAAGCTCTTTTTCAGTTTGCAGACCCAGTCTTCTTTACCAGCAACCTGAAACCCCTCAAGCTGTGCCATGTAGATATCCTCTTCAAGGTCACCATGTAGAAATGTTGTCTTGACATCTAGCTGCTCTAGATGTAAGCCCTCTGCAGCTACAATACTTAAGATCAATCTGATGATGGTCATTTTCACCACTGGAGCGAAAGTTTCATTGTAATCAATCCCCCTTTTCTGTTGAAAACCCTTGACCACTAAACGGGCTTTATACCGTTTAGACCCATCATGCTCTTCCTCGATTCTGAATACCCATTTGTTCTGCAATGCTCTTTTATCTTGCGGAAGCTTGGTTAAAACCCAAGTTTTGTTCTTGTTTAGAGATCCCATTTCTTCTTTCATTGCACGCTCCCACTGCAACGAATCTTTCAGCTTAACTGCTTCAGAGTAACTTTCTGGTTCACCATTCTCAATCAAAAGAAGATAATTGACTGATGGAGTGTATTTTTCAGGAGGCTTAGAGACTCTGGTGGATCTCCTGACCCATTTGTGATTCAACTGGTTGAGGCTGTACCGGAGAAGATGTTTCTTCTTCATCCTCTGAGCTTTCACTGTTGACAGTGTCTTCATGATCATCTTCAGACTCATCATTACTCCCACTATCCTAAGTATCTTCTGGCCCTCTGATTCTGATGTCATCACTTTCAAACTCAACTTGTTCTTTCTGATCATTTGAGTTTACTGTGCTTCTGTTTTTATAGAGCTCAGCCTCGTTGAACGTTGCATGTTTACTTCTGACTACCTTTCTGCTTTCAAAATCCCAAAGCCTGTAGCCCATACTGTCTGCGCCATATCCAATGAAGGTGTATTTCTTGGCTTTTGCATCCAACTCGTCACCATCTTTCATTAGATCATAGGCACTGCATCCGAACACCTTCAAGTGTTCATACTTTACTGCTTCACCTTTCCACTCTTCCTCTTGTATCTTGAAGCCCAAAGGTACTGATATTCCTCGGTTGATAAGATAAGTTGCAGTGTTAACTGCATCAGCCCAGAACGTCTTTGGAAGCCCGACATTAAGTCTCATACTCCTGGCCCTTTCATTCAAAGTTTTGTTTATTCTTTCTGCCACTCCGTTCTGTTGAGGAGTGCCTGGAACTGTCTTTATCATCCGAATGGGATGTTCAGCACAATAGTCAGCGAACTCTGTGCTAATGTATTCTCCACCATTATCCGACTTCAAGCACTTTACCTTCAGGTTAGTTTCCAATTCAACAGCAGTTTTCCATTTCTTAAAAGTATTGCAAACATCAAACTTATTTTTAAGAAAGTAAACCCAAACCTTGCGTGTTGAGTCATCGATGAAGGCACATAGTAGTTTGATCCTCCCAAGGAAGAAACTGGTGTCGGTCCATAAACGTCCGTGTGAACAAGCTCTAATTTCTGAGCTTTCGGTGTCTGACCCGTCTTCACAAAGGATACCTTCTTTTTCTTGCCAAGAACACAGGATTCACAGAATTCTGAATCCACTCTTTTTAGATCAGGAAACTTCCCTTTTGCAACGAGCATCTTCATTCCTTTTTCACTCATGTGGCCGAGACGTTGATGCCACAATCTGGAAGAATTCAGCCCGCTGGTCACTGCGTTCACCTCGCTATCAGGAACATCAACCATGTATAAGGTTCCACGCTTTTTACCCTTGGCGATTACAAGGTTTCCTTTGACAACCTTCCATTGCCCGTCACCAAGGATAGTTTTAAAACCCTGGTCATCCAACTGCCCAGTAGAAATCAACATTTTCTTAAGGTTGGGAATGACTCGAACGTCCTTCAAGGGCCATGTGGTACCCAATGAAGTCTTTATGTCTATATCACCTATTCCTGTGATGTCAAGAGAGCGATGGTCAGCTAAACGAACTTTACCAAAGTTACCTGTTCGTAGATTCTTCATCATCTTCGTGCTGAAAGTAGCATGAAATGATGCACCGGAATCCATGATCCAAGACTCTGTTAAATTCTCAACACAGCATATAAGGGCTTCATCTGAATCATCAGTTGATGCGTTCACCTCTCTGTTTCCATCTGATTTAGGGCATTGATTTCTGAAGTGCCCAGTTTCTTTGCACTTCCAACATTGGATATCTTTCCTTGGCTTTGACTGGCTCCTCTTTCTAGACTTTGACCTGCCTCTGCCATTACCTCTTTCTGTCTCTCTACCTCTCCCTTCAGTGCTTAACAAAGCACTAGATGATTCTCCAGAGCTCCGTCTCCTTATGTCCTCTCCTAGGATGAAGTAGGTGAGTTTAGAGGTTCCAGCTGAACCACTAATGGCAGTGACAGTTCCTGACCAACTTTCCGGTAATGAGGATAACAAAAGCAAAGCTTGGACTTCATCTTCAAACTTAATATCAACAGATAACAAGCGGGATATAATGGTATTGAAATCATTAATGTGTGAGGTAACAAACATACCTTCTCTCATTCTGGTGTTTACTAACTGTCTTATTAGAAATACCTTGTTAGAAGCAGAAGGTTTTTCATACATGTTTGACAAAACTTTCATCAATCCACATGCAGTAGTTTCCTTCACAATGTTAAAGGCCACATTCTTGGCCAGTGTAAATCTGATAACAGTAATGGATTTTCTGTCAAGAGCAGCCCATACAACGTCTTCCATCTTCTCGGGTTTTATTCCTGTCAAGGCTTGATCCAAGTCCTTCTGACACAGCAGATCCTCGATCTGCATTTTCCACCATCCAAAATCTTGTCCGTCAAAATTTTCAATCCTGGTTTTTCCGTCTTCAGCCATTATCCCAAACTGTTGGCGATAGACAAACAGAAAAAAGGAATCTTTTAACACGGGGCGGCGCGACAGCGACACGGGGCGACACGAGACGACGCTGGACGGCGCGGCGACGTGGGGTGCGGCGCGGCAGCGGCATGGACGACTTGGTCGGCGCGGGACGACTCTGTGGTCCGCGACACGACGGCGCGGGCGCATACTGGACGGCGGCGCGGGTGCGGACTAGGCGGCGAAGGAGTGTAACAGATCAAGAGCCTAGAGCTCTGATACCAATTGTTAGGGTTAAACGTTACACACACAATCACAAAACCGAAAGCAAGAGAAGAACACAAGAATTTACGTGGTTCACACGATCAGGGTGATCGTGCTAGTCCACGGGGGCAACTAGGGTTTTCTTTATATTAGGTGCTACAACGTTTACAAGTACAATGAGATCAATATATAGAGAAATAAAATTATGGTAATCTCCTAATTAAGGTAGAAACTTAATTAGGGTAATCTCCTAATTAAGGAAACTAGGGTTAGAGGTCCTAGGGCCGGCTCCCATCTGCGCCTCCCCCTTAATGGCCCAAAGCCTACATCCCAACACAGTCTTCGTATACCTCATCTATTTGAGTGACACTACCATCCACCATTTCTACATTAATCTTCTGATCTAATTTCTTAGATAAAGTATTTATTTGCCCACTAAATTTTCTAGATACAAACGATTTATTGGCTCCAGAATCAAATAATACTTTTGCATGTTTGTCATTAATAAGGAAAGTACCTGACACTACGTCTGGTATTTCTTTGGTTTCTTCTGCGGTAAGTTGAAATACCCTTCCTTTGGCTCTTCCCGCCTCTATTTTACTTCCACTAGTACTTGCGACTGCTCTCCTTAGTTGCACATATTTTGGTTTTGGACAATTGTACAGTAAATGTTCCGTGGAACCACAATTGTAACAACTTTTCTTATTAGTGCAATTACTAGCCATGTGACCAGGTCGACCACAACTATAACATACGTTTCTTCCTAGTGTACATTCCCCATTGTGTCTCTTATGGCAGTTGGGACAAAGGGGTTTATCGAAGGGTCTCCTATCCTCGATTCTAGGTCTTTAAACTGATTGCTAAAATTTCTTCCTTCAAATTTCCTTTTCTCGAAGTTTTTGGTATTTGGCACGTAACCGTCTTTTTCAGCCAACATTGCTAATTCTACAACTTCCTGAAAGCTTTGAGGTCGAGACATATTCACAAACCTTCGTAAATCCTTTCTTAGCTAGGCCAATCAAAAAGCGATTTATTTTTCGGGTTTTAGTAGCTACCATGTAAGTTGCGAAATGAGACTTTTCTGTAAAGGCTTCTACAAAGTCTTCCACCGATTTGTTTCCTTGTTCTAGTCTTAGAAATTCTTCCTCCATCATTTTTATTTGAATGTCGGGACAATACCTTCCATAAACTAGTTTCTTAAACTCTTTCCTAGGGCATGGCTGCTGCTAGGGCTATGCCTCAGGTGGATTGAATAGTCTTCCACCAATGAAGAGCATTAAACTTAAATTTGGTAGAAGCAAACCAAACTTGTTGGTAGGGAGCGCATTCACACGTTTGAAAACAACTTTCCATTTCATCTAGCCAATTCATTGCAACTATAGGCCCTCCCTTTCCATCAAAGATTGCCGGATTGGTATTAGTAAAGGATTTGTAGTTGCTTTCATTAGTATGACCGTTCTCATGTTCTTGTCTATTTTGATTTTCAACTACTCTCCCTGGTGTTGAATTTTGGTGCATGACAGCTTGAACTTGGGCTATTATTGTTGGTAGACTTTCTCGTATTCCTCTAGAAATTTCAGTTGCTATATCAACTCCTCCAGTTGATTCCTCTTGATTTGTTCTACGTTGATTACGTCCTTGGTCAATTCTTGGTGGTGAAGAACTTTCCGTGCCACATCTAATTGTTCTTCGAGTATTCATTCTAAAGAAAGAAAATTTACACATGTAAATATGCATATATATTTTTATTATACATCTGTATCATACATAATTTGGGAAGGTACAAAATTTGGGAAATATTTTCCCTTTATCTACATCCCTTGTTATACTTGAGTTTAAGATGACAATCTATCTAGTATACAAAAATTCTCTAACTATATATGAAAACTCTCTTACTTCCTATTTAGCTTTATCTAATAATTAAAATTTTCACAGGGGTATCGCTTCCTTAGCCATGCTTTATAGGATAGTGACTTGACAGTATATTCTTTGTTATGTATCATCCCTGTTTCATTCCATTCGATGTCGACTTGACTTCCAGTGCATCCTTTGAGAGCTTCCTTAACTTGTGCAATTAAGAAGAGGCTTTTATCTCTTATTTTAGTAGGAAGTGTCCTTGCCTTGAGTTTTAGCTCTTGATTTAAGTGGGCATTTCTTTCTTGTAGTGTGTTGACTATTACCCACATTTCCCATTATTGTTCCTCCATATTTATATTTTCCTCTTCTTCATCATCTTCTTCTACCCATTCTTCATCATTTTCTTCTTCATCCCATTAATCTTCATCAGTGTCATTTTCATTAAGTATGTCATTACTTCCTGCATATTCTATTTCAATTTATGCTATTTCTGGGTCAAAATTAGAGTCAGAATCATCCATCTAAAAATAAATAAATAAATAAATAAACTTCTCATGATATGGAAAAATAAAACTTTTATTACAATACATAGGATTTTATACAGGATACATTTTATCGCTACTACTACCATTATACATTCTACACACTACACACAACTTTTCACATTATATGTTACATATTTTACAAGTACATGTTAATTTCTTTCTTCATCTAGGGACGTCCATTTTGTAAGGATTATGGGGCTACAAAACGTTGTGCGTAAGGATCTCCAGAAAGTTGTAGGTGAAGACGAGAGATTTCTCGGTAACATCGGGCCAACTCATCTTGTTTATTGTTCATTCTTGCTTCAGTATTGATCAACCTTTGTTGGGTCCTTTTTAATTCTTCTCGCGTTCTTATGAGCTCGGCTTCCATGTGCCTAAGGTCATGACTGCATATACTTAGGTTACGTTCTCCGACAATGATCATTTTGGTACGTGTTGTGATACTTTCTAGTAGGCCTTGATATACTTCCCGACTTAGTACTACAGAGACTATTTCTTCATTTACCGTAGTGATTTCTGATTCCACCTCCTCATCCTCATGTTGTTGTGGTTGCGGTACAAAGTCTTGTCCTTGCCAGTCAGGTGCTTCCCAAGGAAATGGAATTTGAAAGTTTATAGGATGCTCATTTCCTTCCTCATCATCTGACACTTCTAATTCAACATATAACCCTGGATTTTCCTCAGGATTTTCTAGCTGAATATTTGGGTTTTCATGGTTATTATCTTCTTCCGGCCATTGAAAATTATCACCTATTTCTTCAAGGTTCATGATTGGTGTCAGTGGGCTATTATATGGGGATTCTTCTAGCCATCCATTTCCATATCCTGGTGGTCCTTCTCCGTTTCTTCTAGACATCTGAAATGTATATTGTTTATGTAAGACTTATTTTATTAATAAAATAATTATTAGTATTTCAACATCTCTTACAAATCCGTTTGACTACCGATACAAGGTGGCCAGGTGGATATCACGGGGAGCCAGGATTCTTTTGGTGCAAATATAATCTGCACTGTTCGAAGTCCACAACTCAGCCGATCAATCTTTCTAGACACCACCCCATACGGTCATATCTATTTGGATAAGTAATTGATGAAGAACTTTTAATAAGTTTAATTATCAGCTAGATGTTCTGAAACAACGTAGTGATCTGATATTTAATGTTTTGCAAATCCCTTAGACTAAGGCTCTGATACCAACTTGTAACGCCCTGGATTTTTTTTACAAGAACAAAATTATTACATCGTAAACTTTATTACATCGTAAGATTTATTACACAAGCGGAAGCGTTTGAAATAAAAGTCAATCAGTTTATTATACACGATTATAATAAAAACACTAGTACGTTGTCATTCCTTTTTACGTCGCCTTGCCTGAGATACATATATGAGATATATAAGCTTTTAAGCTTTGTGAGCAATTAAGGTTTTAGAATGAAATCCATAGCCTGCATAAAATTAGTGTGAGATCTCATATGTGTAAGTATGTCCATTACTTTCAACAGGATCCTACATCAATGGGGTTCCAAGAAGGATCTTCACCTTGAGTCCGTTTGCAAGACGTCCTCCATCATTATACCCCGTCGGGTATTTACTATGGACATATTTTTACATGCACAAAGTTTTTATAGATCACATGTAGAACACGTGCTTTTATTTCGTCCCATATTATAAGCCACATTTTGAGCAGAGTAACGACTTTAAAATGTTTAATAATAATGTTTTAATTTGTGCAGAGTAACGACTTTAAAATGTTTAATAATAACATTTTAATTTGTGCAGAGTAACGACTATAAAATGTTTAATAATAACATTTTAATAAACGACTAAAAATATTTAATGATAATATTAAGGGTAACGACTTAAAATGTAAAATGCGGTAAATATGATAATATATCACATATGTATCCAGTAAAAAGAATAATAAACTCACCTTAAATTATCGATTTAACCTTATTGTAACCTTCTAATATATATTTGTTTTTATAATTTTTGTAAATCATTCTATGGACATAACACCTATATATAGTGTTAGGATTATGTAATGAGAAAGATAAGTTTTTTTTTCCTGAGGCGGTAACATAGGACGGTCATAATTTTTTTATTTATCAAATATAACTTTTATCTCAATTTACTTTAAATGCATATCCCTTCGTTTATATATATAAATATTAAACCTTAACCATATTATTTATACTATTCTTTTAATTATAACTTTGTATATGTAACCCTAAATCCCAATATGAATATATATATTTGGAACTTATTCGATATTATCTATCCATAGGCATGCATTTAAATAAAATATGGTTAAGGTTTAATATATATATATATATATATATATATATATATATATAAATAAATAAAATATAGTATAACTAAAATATAGTTAAAATATAGTATAAATAAAATATGGTTAAGGTTTAATATATATATATATATATAGACATATATAAACGAAGAGAGATCTTTGATAAATAAATAAATAAAAATAATTATATAATAATAAAATTATGACCGTCCTATGTTACCGCCTCAGGAAAAAAAAAACTTATCTTTCTCATTATATAATCCTAACACTATATATAGGTGTTATGTCCATAGAATGATTTACAAAAATTATAAAAACAAATATATATATTAGAAGGTTACAATAAGGTTAAATCGATAATTTAAGGTGAGTTTATTATTCTTTTTACTGGATAGATATGTGTTATATTATCATATTTACCACATTTTACATTTTAAGTCGTTATCCTTAATATTATCATTAAATATTTTTAGTCGTTTATTAAAATGTTATTATTAAACATTTTATAGTCGTTACTCTGCACAAATTAAAATGTTATTATTAAACATTTTAAAGTCGTTACTCTGCTCAAAATGTGGCTTATAATATGGGACGAAATAAAAGCACGTGTTCTACATGTGATCTATAAAAACTTTGTGCATGTGAAAATATGTCCATAGTAAATACCCGACGGGGTATAATGATGGAGGACGTCTTGCAAACGGACTCAAGGGGAAGATCCTTCTTGGAACCCCATTGATCTAGGATCCTGTTGAAAGTAATGGACATACTTACACATATGAGATCTCGCACTAATTTTATGCAGGCTATGGATTTCATTCTAAAACCTTAATTGCTCACAAAGCTTATATATCTCATGTATGTATCTCAGGCAAGGCGACGTAAAGAGGAATGACAATGTACTAGTGTTTTTATTATAATCATGCATAATAAATTCCTTGACTTTTATTTCAAACGTTTCCGCTTGTGTAATAAATCTTACGATGTAATAAAGTTTACGATGTAATAATTTTGCTCTTGTAAAAAAAAAAATCCAGGGCGTTACAAGTACCAACTTGAAACACCTTGTTTTTCTATAAAAAAAATTATAATACCCCAAATAAAAATTAATATTTCTATCGAAAATTCGGTAAGACCTCTTCGTAAAGTTGTTATATGCCTATATTCCGTGAATCATATGTTCATAAACACTAAACGATATCCCAATCCAAAAAGCGGGTATTTACACCGCGTATATTAACTATTACTTACAAACATATTAAATATGTGTTGATATAAAATCTACTAATTATTATCTTGAACTAATATTCAGTCCTAATTGATACTATAATCAAAGCATCATATCAGCCAATAGTGTTTCCTAACAATGCTTACCTCAACTAGCACCATCAATAATGTCATTTAATCTTGATCCTGGGATACACGTCTACAAATAAAAACAAATCAAGTTTCATGTCTGGTGAGTTCAAGAGTTTATATAATAAAACATTACATCAAAAACAAACTAATCCAAATATCCAAAACAATGCATGGTTTATAAACATTGGTAATATGCAAACCAACATATTACTTTATACGAAATCAATAAAAGATGTGGTTATATATTTCAAAACGAGGTAACCATCGCACCATGTGGGGGAGACCCACAACATAACCGGAAAGTGAAGGAACACTACCCAGCAGCCCACTTATCCGTTAGGCTAATTTCGGCATAATCACCATGTGCACGTTGTGTCCTACAGACACTATGCCTATTAGCCGAGTATCCGGCACCCATTCGTGCACGGTACTCCAATACAACACCGAATGGGAGCAACCCATCATCAACTATAAAGGGAGCGACCTCAATACAAACACAACGAAGGGGGTGGTCGCCAGATCCGGATCTAAAAATACTTCACGTCAGCGAGCAAACAAATAACTCATAATACCTCATTTATACAAAATGTATTTCACGAAAATTAAAGTCAATAGCATACTATATGAATGTTAGGTTTCAAAACGACATTCCACGTAGTTTCCATAATAATTTAGCATGCTTGTTTCACCTTAAAGTTCACTTTGTATAAAAACGTTAGATGACCACGTTTCATAACACCCGTTTAAATCATGCGTTTTTCGACTACACGTATCCAAACACACGCAAAGTGAATCAATTATGTAAACGATACGTACGTTTGACGTATACCCCGTTTTAAAACTCATTGAACTCACCTTAATTCGATTAAGTCGAATCTAGTCTCCGAATAGCTTATGCAACCATCTCAACACCTAAACAATCCATATACGAAATATCAATACAAACATTATAACAAGACACTCAAACAACTCTTTTTAACCCATTAAGAGTCGCTGCAAATGGTTTTAAAACCATTCATATACGAATTTATAAGGATTCGTTCTTTTTTTTCCGTCTAAAAATGATCAGCTCTGCAAAAGTCGGGTTTGACCCACTTAGAGTCCGATTTACCCCATAGTTGTCTAAAAGTGATTTGTAGCAGACATCCTAATGTTTTCAGAAAGGTATTACACACCCTAAACCGACTTACGAGTGATTTACTATGATTTTTTTATATGCAACATTAAGTGAAATATCAATTTCGACCAAATTGGGTCCAAATCGGTTAACTGATTTTAACAGCAACATATATCGTTGTTTTCTCATTTTAGTGTCTCTTAGAGCCTCCTTATCAACATAAATTCCATTATAAGCATTCTTAATAACATATGCTATAGACCCAATCTAAACCCATGGATTTAAGTTTAATAAATTCTATTTTTTTTTGGTTTGATTACTTTCAAACTTTAGATCTAATATACATTTAGGTGTCGTTTGTTTTTTAAGAGGTCTAAAGTCTGAAGTCTTATTTTAGTTATGATTAATAAGAGGTGGTGTGTAAAAATGTCTGAATGATTCAGACTTAAGAGCCATTAAGAGATTTTAAAAAAAAAACAAACAACCCCTTAGATTACAAGTATAACTTATATGGGGCCTCACAACCCCATTTTATGATTCCTTTACCACCATTTTTGGTAGATTATCGGTCATCTTAGGTTCCTTTTACATATGGCTTTTTATACGATTACAATCAAAACATCATTAAGGATATTTTGACACTAAAATTTGCAAAAATCTTCAATAATCGAGCTCTAATTTAACATTCTTTACTTAGGGTTTCAAGTTCATCATTGTTGAACAAATAAACGTAAAATTAGGCATCGATGTTACTATCGATACTGAAATTCAATGACATCATCATCTTAAAGACATAAAATCGATCAAAAATCATATAAATAATTTGGAGATTGAACAGTAAATAATCATACCGAGTTTAAAATGCTTGAGCGACTCTCTAAATTCTCCATGAAATACCAAAGTTCTACTAATTTGATTCTGCCGTTCTGTTTTGATTTATTGAAGTTAGCAATTTGGGATTTTGATTTCTCAATCAAAACGACACGTATTTGGGTTAAGAGATCCTACACATAATATTGTATTCCTGAGATGACACGTATCCATCATCCACCATATAGCATCAATTTTATTTATTTATTTACATGATGGGTACCTAGAGTTTGGCTCTTGATTTATTAATTTCATGCAAGTTTCTAGAACTTACACTTAACGCCCCTTAACTTTACACTTCTTTTTATTTTAGGTATTTTCGAAAATTCGGATTTATAACATCAAATATATATATATATATATATATATATATATATATATATATATATATAGGGAGAGGTTCATTTGAGAAATGGTAAATATATGAGAAATAGAGAAGTAATCTTAGCCATTCATCTGGTCAACATTTGCGGTTTTGACCGCGAAGCACCGGATAATTTCTTGCGTGGTCTATAGAAGGTAGAGGGGTAATTTCGTAAAATACACGGGATGAGTTCATATATGAATCACAAAGATTCATATATGAATCTGTTAATTAGTTCAACTGATTCATATATGAATCTTTGTGATTCATACAGATTCATATATGAATCAGTTAATTGGTTCATATATGAATCTGTTAGTTAGTTCAACTGATTCATATATGAATCACAAAGGTTCATATATGAATCAGTTAAAAGAGTTCAGATGTGAATTGCACTGGTTCATATATGAACATATAGTTCATATGTAAATTATACAGGTTCATATATGAACACAGCCCGTGTATTTTGTAAAAATTATGAAAGTGTCCTTCTATTTTTGGAAGAGACGCAACTTTTGACCAGTCAAAGCCGTAACTTTTGACCAATCAAAGCCGCAACTTTTGACCAGTCAAATCCGATCTTGATCGTGTGAATGACTAGGATTACTTCTCTATTTCTCATATATTTACCATTTTTCAAATGAACCTAAGACTATATATATATATATACATATATATATAGGGGTGAGTTCAAATGAAAACTCATCTTTCATTGTGCACATGAGAACAAATCTCAACCATTGATCAAAATTTAGAGAACTAATCAATGGTTATTACATAATAAGGTTAATTGTGAAGTGATTAAAGACAAAATTCCAATTTTGAATCGACGTCTACCTTCTTTGACTTTTTATTTTTAATTAAAAGAATTTTACCCCCTTAAACTTTAAAATAATTTATCTTAAAAATTACTAATATTTTAATCAAACAAATTACATCAAAAACCGAGAATTTCGTGCTCTTCGATATGACATCCATCTCGATATAGTTTTTTTCTCGATTTAACCGTTTTTTACGTGAAATTCTATATACGTGTTATATTCATTATGAATATGCATGCACGTCCCCGAATGTCCATATTCAGTCTGAATAACAAAGGTGAACGTTCATTCACTATATGTACCGATCGATGACTTCCCTTCTAAAGTTTTTGCACTAGATCTGGGTTTTTAATAACATTGAAACCTACTTTGCTAAACCTTGAATTTATTCTTGATTTGCTTCTAACTCTAACCATAGAAAATGGAGGTTTTTTTTTATAATTATTCTTCACTAAGACTTGAGTTGAAGGAGGTTATCAAAACCTCCACCAAAACTTTGTCGGCTTTTCTGTTGATGTGGGTTTATCCCACCAAATCCTATACCACATCTAGCCCTTCTACATTTCACATTTGAGACTTCTTGGTCCCCATGGTTTACTAGTTTACAAATAACCCCCTAAAATGGGGTGTTACAACTCTCCTCCCCTACAAAAAAATTCGCTCTCGAAATTTGTATCGGGTTGGAACAAAAGATAATTTCTCCTCTTCATTTCCAATTCAGATTCTCCCACTGATTCTAACTTCTTTTTGGGACTTTTGTATAATTGGTACTGAGAGAGCGATAATCTTACCTTGTTATCTTCTTTACATGGACTAGTGAATACTCGTATTCTTTAGGTACTTTATCTTTTCGTATAACACTTGAACTGACTCTCCCTCATAGCTTGACTTATTTGTGATCTAAATTCCTTCTGAAGATGCTACAACGTTTTTGACGATTAATCTTGTTCTTAAATTTCTAATTTTAACACCATTATGCTGGAAATCTTAGTTGATAAGCTACTCTATCAACTCTCGCAACTAAGTCGAACGTACTTGTGACCTCACTCCCCTTGCCAAAAATGACTATGCCCTTCCTATACGATGTCTTTAACATCATCCCATTGTTTGTCTGAAAATTCTAGCAGTCTATGTTGCTTATCTACGTAACTCTCATGGTAGAAAACACACAAACTAAACATATCATACCATAATTGAACACTATTGGGGGAAACTTCATCAAAATGACATAATATAGATAAAAACTTCCAGAAGCACCTCAACGTACTATACAAATGCTAATGGTGCTGAAATGTATAAAAATGTATATATTGATTGTTGATCTTGGTTTCTCTCAATCCAACATAGTTTCTAACTTGCTTGTACCTACTTAGATGCAATTCTTGTCAACTGTTGACCAAGAAACTAACCAAATATAAAACTCGCATTCAAAACTTTGTTTACTATTTCTCTTTCTTTAACCGTTAAAAGACCAAATTCTTGCACTATACATAATTGGTCTTTCTCGAATAACTGAACATACTGCAACGATGACTATAAGTAACTTATCTAAGTATGGTCCATATAGTACACTCACAAGGTCTACAACACTACTGACATGTTTCTCAACCCATGTGGCATGATTGAGATAATGCATTCAAACTAAACAGTATCAAAACAAACGTTACTCTCAAGCCTGCAACAATCTAGCTGACTGAACACTGAACTAATGCATGTAAACACTTTAAACTTGAATACTTTGAAAATTGTAAGTACATAACATGATCCTCATACATCTAAAATTCAGAACCAAACATAGTGTTCTACAAAACATACAGAAAATCAATTGAAAACACCAGACATATTTACCATACTAGAATACTGATCTTCATACTATTATATGTACCTAAGTATGTTTCGATTCGCTGATGTCGAGTGTTGGTTAACTTTTACTCCAACTCAACTGAACGCTTACGCTATGGTGTTAGTTTAACTAGTAATAACTTACAGTTTATTAAGATCATGTAATCTTCAAATAATGCATTGGTACTTTCTAATCACTAACGACTGTTTCTAATAACCTACTCATTTTCTAGTTGTCTGGCATCTTTGCTGGTTGAACTCTTTCCTAAAACGCCTCTATTGTCTTGACAGTTCTCGCTGAAATTATTAAGTACTTTGGCAAACCTATCTACATCACTTGGTCGGGTCACATTCATGACATATGTAACTAGCTTTGCACTCCCAACTAAGTGCCTTCACTCACCACCTCTTAAGAACTATGTGCTCCCTAATCGACATCCCCTGAATTGTTCCTTCCTATTTTTTTGGAATGTCTAACTCACTTGCTTTCGCTTACACTCTAGATTGCAATCGAACTGCTTGAATCCCTTAATGACTCCATCACTCTTTTGTTTATTGTCACTTTTTGACTTTGCGGCCTTACCGTTGTTCGTCTTTATTACCTCAGCTATCTAAACTACTTTCACTAGGGTCTTAGGAGCTACCACCTTCACATACTTGCTGGCATCAAATCTTGGACCGTCTATGTGTCATATATCTTACACCGTTTGGTTTAAAAACAAGGTTGGCAACATCGGCTTCTAACTAACTGCTTGCATCTTTTTTTTTTTTGCTTGCACCATACTATTTCTTGTTCAACTACAGAACCTGGTCTATAGTCAATTCACATTTGCACTGGGATGACACTCCTCTGTCACGAGTTCTTTCATTTCACCCTGAATCGTGGAGGCTATCTTGCATCCTTAAAAATGGTAACTGTTACTTGACTAACTATTTCTAAAACCACTCACAACTAATGGAAGAATTTTTTTTTTCCTGCTAGTTTAGCTTATTGGCACTACTGAACACTTTTCACTTCTAACTTTCTCACACTAGTTCAACTAAAAGGTCCCATGATTGTACCATTTCTTTGTTTCATTATCGATTTTATCGTCGATTCATTCCTCATGAACTAGACTACTTGGATACTCAGTTAGTGGCATTGGCCAACATATTGTGAACTATAACTTGTAGCACTTGTGCTACTTTTCCCGACAACTTTTCATCCATTACAAATGTTACCTTGAGTATGCTCTACAAGTTCTAAATTGACTTGTTCTTTGTCTAAACAATCCCGAGTTGATGGGGTTGAGTTGTGCCCTCACTCTAAATACTACTTCTACTTTAGCTCCGATCTTGTTTAGCTAATATGTCCTGTTGGCATGACACACTTAAATTTTTTTTGCTAACTAAAAGCCTAAAACAATCTGTATTAACACTATTATTGTAGTCAAATAGTGGCATGCTTTAATTTAACAACTGGCTACTCTTACTAACTTAGATGCAACATATTAGCTGAAACATAAACATGTAGAACCTTGGTTCTCACAACATGTACTGAAATAGTGGAACCTTGGTTCTCACAACTATCCTGAACCAAACGGAACTTTGGTTCCCTCAAATTAAATAACAACAAAACTTCGGCTCCTCACCACATAACATGCAACCAAAGCGCCATTGAAATTGACAACTATCATTCTTATTCAAATTAATGGTTTCAACCATTCATGCTAAGTTACGTCCATTAGATGTACTACATCAGTTGTACTAGAGAGATATACTTACTATCACAAGCTAGAACTGAAACTTCAACTAAAAACTAAAACCTGATACAACTATTGAATTGTTGGTACTACTAAAATCAGGTCCATGACGGTTCTGAACCTCGTAACTTACATGTCCTACTCTTAGGAAGACACTTGTACTAGCCATTGTATCACCTTGCATGGGTTTCACTTATGAGCTTCCTATGTACACGCCTAACACTAACCATCTAAAGGGAAAGAAACTAGATTACTTATAACTGTAACTAAATTTACTCACCCTAGTGCAATGCCATATTGTACTTGTGTTTGTGATGAAATTAAATTATACTTACACTAAGTTGCATCTAAAATGTGCATACTAATATTGAGTTTTATCTAAAACTCAGGCCTCACTGATCTCGCACGTACAAGTTCAAGCTTAGGCTATATTTCATAGCCTATTTCTCTTGAACTACTGCTCTGATACCAACTTGTAACACCCTTCCTAGACCCCAACAGGGTATTACGGAAAAATAAGCCACAATAATGCTAAAATGGAATAAACTCAAAATCTCATCATTAAATGCAATAAAAGTTTGAACCATTTAAGTCCAAGACATCAAACTCAAGCTAATAGTGGAAGCGTAAAACTAAATAACAAGAGTCAACTAACTAGTCCGTCCCATACCGGAGTTTTTTTTATTACATCATAAATAATAATAAAAGCAACCTAAGGATTGAGCAAGCTAACGGACTACGCCAACTGTTTCCATTTTTGCTAGTTCCCGCATGAGCGCCTCCTGAGATACACAATATAGGTTAGCTTAACAAGCTAAGTGAGTTCATGAAGTACTAAGACGACATAATATTAAAAACTGCATAATAACTAAGCTAAATCAAACTTATTTACCAAGTATATAACTGATAACCAATCAATCATAAGCTACTATTGTTCGATATACAATTTATGCCCTACGGCACCCATACTGAACTAAGCAACTTAACTGTACCGAGTCGGGTAACCTGTTCTGAGTACCACCGAGCTTAACCCGGTCACTAATTCATACTAAAAATTTTCACATGTCAATAACATAAAAACAACAATAATGATAATATCTACAAGGGCAAACGATTTAAATAATTTAAACTGCATAAACTATAACAAAACTAATTATGTATCCTCCCCTTGGGGAAACGAGTCATGAAAACTCACCTGAGTAGTTGAATAGTTGAGCAACGGTAGAATTCCGTAAATTTCCTACGAACCGAACACCTAAACAAATAATTTAGGGTTCCGAGGTTATGCTAATTAATTATAAATAAATCTGACGTAAAAGGTTTCAACAAACCCACAATGTAACTTCTACCAGTTAATAGCCCCTAAAACTATTTAGTTTACACTTTTATAAATCCTAAATAATAATTACTACTATTAATGACGATAATTAATAGCAATTATATGGCTAATATGGATTTCGATGCCTACAAAACATGCATGGCTAACAAAGCCATTTATTTTGACCACCATGATCCACGAGACCATGGCCTCCTCGATATTGTTTCACTTCTGTTTCTTTCTTATTCTTCTTTTTTTTTTCCTATTCAAGTCGATCACACACAGTGACCTCTTGCTGCACTCTCGCCGTATTCAGCCAAGGCAAGAATTGTCGATTTCTTTCTCTCGTTCGTCGGGTGAACATGAGGGTTCAACCTTCTCTTATCCGTACTAAATCTCGAGCGTGTGAAGACCACGCCAGACAAGGGCCCGACATTTGTATCGGGCATAAACTGTGGTTACGGGACCACTTTTCCACCCAGTTCAATCTTTTCGACACTAACCTAAAACCCATTAAAACACCAATAAACACATCACGGGGACTCGACTTCGATATTACCCCGGTCTCTAAACGAAATAGGGTCACAAATCTAAAAAGAAAACAAAACGAAAACAAGAGAGTTTTGCTTACCGGAAACCAACGATTGAGACTCCAAAAACCTTTTTGCACCAAACTTGAATCGAGTCCTTTGAAGCCTTTTCTTCTTGCTAAACGATCATAGATTTCTCTCGTTTTCTTCCTTCAGACTTCACAAGAACAATGAACAGAAGGTTTTCTGTTTTCTTTCTTGGCTTCAAGGATGCTCCAACTTTTCTTCCTTTCTCTTTTGGTTTCCTCGCTGTACTCGCTGCTGACAATAACAACCTTGGCCCATTGCTCGCCGATCACAAACACTCTTTGGCGAATGCAAAACGATTCTAAACTTGAGGTTCCTCGTACATTAATAATGATGCTCTCGACTTACGTATCATAAACTTGATGTTACATGATGCTTAAACGACAAAGGGTCGAAACTCGTACTCTAAAAGCGAATTAAAAGAAAGATATATGTACCGATCGATGACTTCCCTTCTAAAGTTTTTGCACCAGATCTGGGTTTTTTAATAACATTGAAACCTACTTTGCTAAACCTTGAATTTATTCTTGATTTGCTTCTAACTCTAGAAAACGGAAATTGGAGAAAAACAGTTATCTGGACCAGAGATAGTTCAGCAAACAACTCATAAGGTATCTCAAATACAAGAAAGACTCAAAACTGCGCAAGATAGACAGAAAAGTTATGCACACAAAAGAAGAAAACCTATTGAGTTCCAACAAGATGATAATTTTGTTCTTTTGCAAAACATTAAATATCAGATCACTACGTTGTTTTAGAACATCTAGCTTATAATTAAACTTATTAAAAATTCTTCATCAATTACTTATCCAAATAGATATGACCGTATGGGGTGGTGTCTAGAAAGATTGATCGGCTGAGTTGTAGACTTCGAACAGTGCAGATTATATTTGCACCAAAAGAATCCTGGCTCCCCGTGATATCCACCTGGCTACCTTGTATCGGTAGTCAAACGGATTTGCTATTTCTACCACTAAAGCATCAACTAAGCTACTAGTGGGCATGACAAGCTTTTGGCAAAAAGAGTCTGACACGAAAGAGAAACTAGCACCGGAATCAAATAACACACGAGAAGGTACGGAGTTTAAAAGAAACGTACCCGATACTGTAATACCCGGTTTTATAGTTGTAAACATCTTAAATTTACAATGAATACTATGCATTTTAATTCTTTTGCATTTCATCAGAAATACGTCCGATATAAAGATATTTATATACACATGTTGAAATTTTAGTATCAAGTTATTGGCAACATTTAAAAAAAACATATACATATACTTACGTATATGTATATATATGAATATATTTATATTATTAATATTTTATTATTATTTCTATTTAAACAGTTTTGTTGTTTTACTCAAATTAATTAGTCATATGAATTTTTATGAAATGCGACTAATATACTTTTGAAACCAGTGATTTATGACGATCACAATGAAACTTTCAGATTCGAAAACCGACAAAGTTTAATTTATAGGACCGTTTCGATATTAAATATATCGTTTTTATTAATTTTAACGCTCAAACAGAGTTAAAACTTATACAACGCATATATTTTTGGACTTGGTGACTTACATAGATAGTAATGATACTTTCAAATTCGAAAAAGAATAAAGTTTTAATTTTAGGGTCACTTGAGCAAAACGATAGAAATGTGTCATTTATGGATAACAGAAATATCGGATTTATAGCAAATTTTATATTTTGATACATTGAAAAATCTAGATATTATAAATATCAAAAAGATCAAAATATAAGTACGAAAATTTGTACAACCCCGAAAAAAAGGCATAGCAATAGCATGCCTATGGATAGGTATTATCGAATAAGTTCCAAATATATATTCATATTGGGATTTAGGGTTACATATACAAAGTTATACTTAAAAGAATAGTATAAATAAAATATGGTTAAGGTTTAATATATATATATATATATATATATATATATATATATATATATACACGCGAAGGGATATGCATTTAAAGTAAATTGAGATAAAAGTTATCTTTGATAAAAAAAAATAATAATAATAAGAAAATTATAACCGTCCTATGTTACCGCGTCAGAAAAAAAAAACTTATCTTTCTCATTACATAATCCTAACACTATATATAGGTGTTATGTCTATAGAATGATTTACAAAAATTATAAAAACAAATATATATTAGAAGGTTACAGTAAGGTTAAATCGATAATTTAAGGTGAGTTTATTATTCTTTTTACTGGATACATATGTGTTATATTATCATATTTACCGCATTTTACATTTTAAGTCGTTACCCTTAATATTATCATTAAATATTTTTAGTCGTTTATTAAAATGTTATTATTAAACATTTTATAGCCTTTAATCTGCACGAAATTAAATGTTATTATTAAACATTTTAAAGTCGTTACTCTGCATAAATTAAAACATTATTATTAAACATTTTAAAGTCGTTACTCTGCTCCAAATGTGGCTTATAATATGGGACGAAATAAAAGCACGTGTTCTACATGTGATCTATAAAAACTTTGTGCATGTGAAAGTATGTCCATAGTAAATACCCGACGGGGTATAATGATGGAGGACGTTTTGCAAACGGACTCAGGGGGAAGAACCTTCTAGGAACCCCATGGATCTAGGATCCTATTGAAAGTAATGGGTATACTTACACATATGAGATCTCACACTAATTTTATGCAGGCTATGGATTTCATTCTAAAACCTTAATTGCTCACAAAGCTTAAAAGCTTATATATCTCATGTATGTATCTCAGGCAAGGCGACGTAAAGAGGAATGGCAACGTACTAGTGTTTTTATTATAATCATGTATAATAAACTGCTTGACTTTTATTTCAAACGCTTCCTCTTGTGTAATAAATGTTACGATGTAATAAAGTTTACGATGTAATAATTTTGTTCGTGTAAAAAAAAATCCAGGGAGTTATAGATGCCACATCGGTGGATGCCTTGGCCTCATCGGCCGTCAACTGGAAAGCTTGTCCAGGAACTCTGGGAGGGTTCTCTTTCTTCTCCGGGGCACTCCCCGTCTTCTAATTCAGACAATCCTTTTGAAAATGTCCCGACATCTTGCACTCAAAACAGACAATCCCCTTGATCGGACAATCTTTGGTAGGATGATCGGTCTTACCATACTTGGCACAAGAGGTGAAATTAGGATTACAGTTTCCGTGGTGCTTGCTTCGGCACCTATGGCACCACCGTGCCTCTTGACGGTTGTTGAAATTCCGATTCCCAACGAATGGTCGATTCCTCTTAGAAAGTGCGAAATTGCCTTCCCACTTTCTCTTGTCTGCTACTACCACTGCTTTCTCTGGCTTGCCTCTTGCATAGACCTTTTCCATAAATTGAGCTTCCTCTATCGTCTCCCGAAGGTTAGAAGCTTTAGAGTTGCGGACCATCGACATCATGTCCGCCGGCAGGCCCTTGAGGTAAGCCTTAACCTTCTCTCTTTCTGTTGAGGCCACATGCCCCACCAATCCTAACTTCTCCATAAATTGACGGGTGTACTCCCTCACCGTCAAGTTCCCCTTTTCAAGATACCGGAACTCAGCTTCAATACGGTCCATGGCTCTCTCACTGCAGTACTCTTCCAAGATTTTCCCTTTGAACTCGCCCCAAGTTAATTGAGCCAAAACAGTAGGAGAGAGGGTGGATTGAATGACATTCCACCTTGTGAGCGTCGTATCCCTGAGCAGTTGAGAACCGAACCTCACTCTTTGGTCATCTCCGCACTCAGATGAGCCAAAGGCTTGTTAGACTGCTTGGATCCACTTTACGCATGCAACCGGATCTTCAGAACCAGAGAACTCCGATGGTCCACAACCCAGAAAGGATTTATAGGAACAACTTTTTCGACTTTTCTGAGTACCAGCAACCCTGTGCTCTTCAGTTTTGATTGCATTCCCGGTGCCACCAGAACCAATTAACACATTATCTTCCATTGTTTCGAGCCTCTTAAGGCTCGCATCCTGATCCTCCAGCATTTTCAGAAACGCTTATTGTTGCTTCTCTATAGCCGACGTCACCATTTGCATGACGTTGGCCATCATATCAGCTTGAGGGTTTGCCTCTCGAATAACCGGGTTTGTGGATGCCAAGTCCACTCTAGGCACCTGCTCCACCTCTCCCGTGAATATCGATGGCATACCCGGAGGAGCGACAGACGCCACCCTAACCACCGGATTCCGTTCGAGCGAGCTATCATCATGCAAATCTTCGTCGACCAACAGCCGACTGCGCGTGTTCACCATAATGGAGTAATGGCTGCCACACAAGCACGAGAAGGAGTAAGAGGAAGGTTCACAAGATAAAGCAAGATAGAAAAGTACTATTACATTTACCAATAATCATAACAACCATAAAACAAGTACACTCACGTAAAACATCCTCATAATAACGTTAGGTAAGTGAAATTATGAACATATAGTACGTAAGCATTCCCGTTACCGTCACTACAACTCTCGATTAGCATAATTTCCGTAGACTCTGAGACCAACCCAAGTTCTACCCAATCTCACAAATCATTACTTACTAATCTCAGTCTAAGTCTAGACATCTTACATTCATGCCTAGTTCACTTAAACTAGACCTCTGATACCAACTTGTAACACCCTAAAAATTCGGGTAATTTTAAAAATTGAAAATTCGGCAATACGACATCTGTATTTGGAGCAAACCACCCAAAAAGGGTATAAGTGTAAGCGTTTACAAAACCTGTATAAGATGCATGGGAAATCGACAACAAACTAATCTAAACCATTTCTATCTAGATTACATAGGTTGTCAACCCAGTTCCAAAAATGAATAAATTGTTTTAAACGCCAAGACTCCAAAATATCTATCATCCAAAAATGCCCTCAAGAGACCACGCTCTTCACTCAACCCTTTGACGACCCACCGCTAAGGGAACCTGTTATACATATCATTTGAGAAAAAAATGTTAGGATTAAAGCCTAGTGAGAACATACAGTTTATATGATAATTTAGTAAGAAATTTAAATACAATATAAGTAAACCATTTTCACCAATCGCCTTTGTAAATGATTTGATAAACATATAATGACCTGACGGTCCAAATTACATCTTGTGATGTCGGGAAGACCCGAATTTCCAAGGATTGTGGCGGAAGACAAAGTAAGTCACTTTCCAAGTTATTGAGCCCACCATACTAGGATCAAGGCCACGAACACGCCGACCTATACTAAGATGTGGGGGAGGGCACCCAATGATCCCTAGTCATGCTCATTCGCTAGGATTTACATTTACGACCCACGGCTAGTATCCGGTCCCACATAACCGTACCAAGTTGCCACCCTAGGGCCCAATGTCTCAACTAGCTACAAACGGGAGTTATCCCCAATAATAAGTCGACTCTATACCTATGGATCCACTAGTAATAGTTTAGACTTGTCACAGGTTCATTTGTGACCAACTATAATCAAACATATAGTTCATAACACCATTCATTCCCCAAATCATATTTCTATGGTTAACTGCTGATAAGAAATATAAAGCCCAAACATGAATCATAATGCCATCTTCTCATTTTCCAAATATGTTGCCTTACCAAGTAAACCTTTCAAGTGTAAAAACCATTTTGATATAACATGGATTTCCCCAAGATTTAAACCATTTATTTCTTTTTCACAAAATTACATTTTCAACCAAAATACCCATAATACGCTTAAAACATAAACTTGGCTAAAAACCAAATGTTGAAAATTTATTCATCAAAATGTGAAAACACCCATAATGTAGTTTCTAAACATGGATTGTTTCATTATTTTGCAAAATGGTAAGAAACCCTAAAAATCTCCAAAATACCAAGTTAGGTCAAAATCTCATCAACAAGGAATATGTAAACAAGGAGATACTTAGAAGTCAAAAATGCATTTTGATATGTATAAAGTTTAATAAAAGGGAGTATGAACTCACAATGTGGTTTAAATCTAAACCCTAGCAAAACTCTAGATGTAGAGGAGATGACACAAGCTCTTGAGAAAGGAGAATCTTCACCAAAGACACCTTAGATCACCTAGAGTAATCACCATAAATGAAGTATGAATGAGGTTGTTGAGGAAGTTAAATATGAGAGATGATGGATGGTGCTTCCTTACCCAAAATCTACAGAGAAAACGAGCTCCCCAAATAACCAAAATAAGAGCCAAATGACCTAAAAATCGGAGTTGGGCAGTAAATACCCACTGGGTATCGACGACTATGACCATGCGACAATGACATGGTCCTTGTCGCTGGTTAATGTCGCACTAGCCAGCCCACCTTCTGGTGGTTTGGTGCGACTATGACACGGCGACAGTGATCGTGTCACAGTCGCTGGTCAATGTCGCCCAACACTCCCTCGGGCCCCGAAACTTGTCGTTTCACGTACGAAAAGCACCTGTTTCACCTTGGGTGTCAAGTTTAGACTTTCGTAAAAGATAAGATCTAAATATGAACGTTAAGGGAGTCTTCGAGACCCAAAAAGTCTGTTTGTACACGATCTAGGTTGTCTATCACTCAACCTTCTTTCTGTTGCTTTTCTTCCATGATCCGTTCTTATTTCTTGGATTATAAATGAAAAAACGTTTAATTAGAATTCACAATCAGGGCAATTGTTCTAGGTGTTAGTTGTTGACACTTGACAATGAGCTTGTTACTCATGAATGCCCATGGACTAGTGTAGACATTGATATTTCAAGATTCTTGAGTTTTCTTTGCCATAGTTTTGATTATAATATATCTTTGTGAAATTTCAAGCCTGTGATTTTTTTTGATGAGATCACCTTTCACTTTTATCACATGCATACATAACCATTTGCGCACTTCAAAAGTTCAGGTATGCAATATCAAACACACATGATATGGGAAGTGATTTACAAGGACACTAAAGTGTGCTTATAGATATGGTTGACTTGATTGTAATGCTAATGTGAACCATCAATTCTATGACTTTTAGAAGATACAAGGGGATGCTACAACTCTTTCACAAAACGCAAATTCAACTCCAAACACACCCATCTAGAATGGGGCAAATGGTTTTAAGACCACCTTTTCGAGTCAGGTACCATCACTCAGATGTACTTTCATTATTGTGTTACAACTTTGTTATTCAGTTCCTTGATTAACGTGATCATTTGTTTCATTTTCAGCTCTCTATACCTTTTAATTTTGATGGACTAAAAGGCTTTGATCAAATGGTTCTTGCTTACCTACAGCTTCCTGCAAACTAGTAAACTTTGTTGCATTGCATACTTGTATTAGTTCTTGAGTTACATGGCATAATGAAGATGGTGGTAGATGAAGATGTTACTGGAATCATCTATAGCCAATATGTTTGTATGTGTGTAGCTTGGAGTATGGTGGTGGACTTAGTGGTGAATGCCAAAATCCACTCCAAAGGGCCTTTTTTCTAGTTTGCACAATCTCTAAACATAAGCATTTAACACATGTATTTATCTTATTAGGACAAAAAGAAGGAAGAAATTCTTGTTCATAAAATTAGTTATTATATGAATAAAGTAGATGAATTCACATTGATGCATGTCTATATAACTCTTAGCTAAGTTGCTTTCTTGTTTGACATTGGAAAGTCAAAGTTAGGACTTCCTAAATGCAAAATGGGTCTTTTAGCATCACTTATCTTTTACATGAGCAATTTACACTTACTATTACGAAATTGTCAAATTTTCTCTCAAAATTGATTACAAATGACAATCTTGAAGTTAAAATACTTGATTTTTCATGACTTCAATTGGCGTTGTGACCCATATGTCATACATATTGATTTTTTAGCTCTGAAGCCTCCAATGGAGGGTAGAAACTTGTTATGTTTCTTCAATCATAACTTTATGTATTTGATATTGGGTGTTGACGATGGAATGTAATTTGATCATTTTAACAAGGTTTGCATTTGTAGTGGTAATGAAAAGGGAATCCATACAGATGAATTGGCATAGAAGCTGAAACTTTGTCATGACAAGATCAGATGAATTGGGGTTTTGAATGCTGCTAGGAAAACAATGGCAAGAATGTTGGGAAATAATGAATTGGCATATGTGAGTTCAGGGAGTCATTTCTGGGTCATTGATGCTAAAGTAAGTATATTCATTAGCTCATCAATGATCAATAAGCACCAAACAAATCCTTATCTAGTTTGTCGGACATGGATCTGACCAACTCTTTTGTTTTGTTAGGATACATTAGGGCCTAGTCACAGAGGAACGTGAGGATATTGACGATGATGCAAAACCATTTGCAAGGAAGACTAAGGAGATTGACCACCAAGGATTGAGGGAAGGAGCAAGTCTTGCAGAAGTGGTGAGTTTAAATATCTCAATCCTTATCCAACTACTTGTAATGCTTATCATCCAACCATTGTCACATTGTGATTATAGCCAAACATTTAACGTGTAATATGCACCTAAACGAAATATCATGATCTTCAACCTATATACTTTAAGTGCAAATCAATCTAACACATTCAAACATCTTTAGTTTTCGTTGAACATTGAACCTATTGTAACGTCCCAGATTTTTTTTATAATATTAAACATCCATATAAATAAATCCATAAAGTCTACATAATTCGACGCAACGGAATAATTCATGATAACAAAACTTAAGGAAATGTTCATCAAATCCCGATCACTTAAAATCTTGAACAACATTCTTCGTCATGCCTTTATTCAAATGGTAGTACGATTCTAGACCTTCTCCTTCCCTTTGCTACTACTCCCGATAGAGTGACGACCTGGTTGCATAATTATTTTGAAAAAGAGTTGGGTGAGCCTAGAGCCCAGTGAATACACGGTTTTTATGCACGAATAATATAAATAACGAATTTCACAAAGCATCATAATTTATCATGCAAGCGGTAAAATAATTTAAATCACAAAGCTAACGACATATTGGGAGGTATTTGATTCACACAACTTTACCTGGCGAACTCACACAACATGTTCGCACTTACGACTTAGACAAGCTCACACAACATGCTCGCCTTACGGTCTACACCGTAATACACCCCCGTTGCCACACAAATGCCAAAACACATATCATAGAAATATTTCACGTTTAATGCATAAACGATATTTAAAAATATCAAAAAGCTCGTAAATACTTTTTAATAAAACATGCAACCATTTTATAAATGTCTCGTACAACTCACCGTACTAATCGTTGCCCAAACCGATCTTTGAAGTAGATAACGTCTTCCCTATTCAAAATCCGAGACTAACATTTTAAATTCTAATATAAAATGCGACACTACTACCTACAATAATCTTAAACTACCCATGAGTCGATGCCTTCAATTACGACTTGTTTTCACAGGAACATATATATATATATATATATATATATATATATATATATATATATATATATATGCATACACATATTTGTAACAACCCAATAACCAACAAAATAAAATAAGCATAGCAAATGCCCAACTCGGGTCCCAATACAAAATCTGATAATACAGAGTTAACATAGTCTGACATTGAGTCTAATACAACCGAGAAACTAAAGTAAAAGTATTTATGCCGCTACTAAGGCCCGCTTCATACGTACTAGCTCCTAAAGCTTCTCCTTGCCTTTAGAAGATCCGGACGCAACCCTGTTACCTGAAAATGGTTTTAAGAAAATAGGAAGCGAGGATTAGACCGGAAGGTCTAGTGAATTCCCAACCTCGTCCGTTTTTGTAAAACGCAGAAAATGTACTCCAATTCATAAAATTAAGTTCACAACTTCATGTCACAGGAAGTGACTAGTTTCACGTCAAAATTCTTGATCAGAAATACAGGACCACTCGTCCTCGAGGCCCCCCAGTAGATCCCCATACGGCCCCCTAGTCGATGCCGTTACCGATGTGTAGGGAAACGAATTCCATACACACGGTTTAACCATCCCCGATGATTGATGTTAAGCCATGGCGTTCAACTCAAGAAGCGATACAAATCTCAAATGAAGAAATAGTCAAATAATACACGTGCATAATATTTAAGTGAATCCAATCTATCACAGTTCAACCATAAACTCGATAGTAATCAGTAAACAGCATAAATATTTTCAGTAAGAATAGTTTCCAGCTTCTAAGAAATTTATAATAAGGGAACTCACCTGAAGAGGAAAACTCGGCACACATACGGATCATATCCCCGGATTTATTGACTCCTACAATCCAGATTTAATAATACATCAATTGGAAAGTTTGATGGCATTCTGAGACTTCCCCCAAAGTTTCTGGACTTCACAGATTTCCCCCATGGAGACACCGGTCGAGAGACACCGGTCGATGGGGTAGGACATCGGTCGATGGACACCAGTCGATGGGGTAGGACACCGGTTAAGAGACACCGGTCGATGGGGTGGGGCAACGGTCATAGCAAACCCCGGTCTAAGGCCATACCGGGCGGACCTCGGTCCACCCCGATCCCCGGATTGGGAATCGCCCCGATCCTCGGGAGGTGAGGCTCCGGTCGAGTGTCATAGTTCTTCATCACCCATCGATTTCAACCCAGAACACAACTTACCCCTCTCCCAGACCCACTTAAGTCTAGATTTCAACCAATCCAAAACCTTAACCGATCTAACAATTATCTAATCGATTTCTTCATTTAGTTTATCCATCTAACTAAAATTTACATAATGAATCAAATCCTTAATCGACACTCTATTCCCTTTACCCCTTTCCAGTGTCGACCCAAACTCACATTTCCCAGATTTCACAAAACGATCGAAAGGAACAAAGATTCGAGTTTGATACTTACCTCTAGACGATAACTCCCCCGCGATTACTGTTCTTGATCGCCAACTCAGAGACTTCGATCGATCCTTTCTTCTCCTCTTCGGTCGTCGCACACACACTCACACAGCCGCACATGACGTCCTCCAGAATATGACTCAGGCCTAGGGTTTCGGGCCCCTTAGGCCCCTTTTTCTCATTTTACACTTTGGCCCCTCACTTTCTTTATTTTTGCTCTTTCATCCCAAATAATAAAAGAATCTCACTTAACTCTGAAAATTAACGGTTGTTACAACACTCCCCCCCTTAAATGGATTCCGTCCCTGGAATCTCTTTGTTGAACAAGTCAGGGTACTTGGATTTCATCTTCGATTCTAATTCCCACGTGGCTTCCCGTCCCTTGTGGAATTTCCATTGGACCCTTACTAAAAAGATATCTTTTGACCTCAATCGCTTAATCTTACTATCCACTATGGCTTCCGGTTCCTCGATAAAGTACAATTTCTCATCTACCCGCATATTCTGTAAGGGCACCACCACACCGACTTCTGCAAGACACGTCCTCCAATTAGAAACGTGAAAGGCATCGGTTAATTCGAACATGCACGCCAACTTCCCAACCCATTCAAAAATTTCAAAAGGTCCCCTTTTAACACGGCTTTGTTTTCCTTTTTCCAAAACGAAGTACTCCTCTCTTCAAAGATATTTTAGGCTTTACGTTATTCTCAAGTTGAAACTCTAAGTTCCTCCGTCGCTTATCAACATGATTCTTTTGACAGTCACAAGCTACCTTCAACATTTTCCGTACAAAAAAATACCTTCCCAAAATCGTGTGTCTGCCCCAAGGACATCCTTCAACTTAGTCTCCAAGGCTACACCAAGTCTACACGTAAGAATTTCGCTACTAAATGACAACATTCTTAGTAAATCCCACTGTGGTTAACACCCAACACCGACAACATGTCAATTCATAACACAACATCGAGTACTAATCCATTCATAGAAAACACTCCGAATGCACCATGCATGCATCAACCAGAATCTCATCTACGCTTATTTTTTTCGAATGTCCACCGGTTTATATACATTACTATACACCAATCTTCGATTCCATCACCTGTTTCTCCCACTGGCAAGCTGAGCTAGACCCAAAAACTTTCCCTCTGAACCCGTTTATTTGCCCAACAATGCACATAATGGAATATCCATTGCACTACAACTTACTCATGTCCGCTTATCTTCTCCTCCGAGCATCTCGATCAACTACCTTACTTTGCCTCTTCGAACATAGGACATCCACTAACACGAAGGCTTACTAGGCGGTGCAAGCTTTTAGGCCCATCTCTTGGACTAACTTTCCAACACCTTAACTCTAACATACGTAGTTACTCTTTTTCCCAAGTCCTTGTAAATAACAA
The DNA here is from genome assembly GCA_954870635.1 of Arctium minus. Lineage (NCBI taxonomy): Eukaryota > Viridiplantae > Streptophyta > Magnoliopsida > Asterales > Asteraceae > Arctium > Arctium minus. Next base: position 21,523,093 of record OX941081.1, on the reverse strand, counting down.
CTTTTAAACGTATTCCACATTCTTCTGCATCACTAGACGAGCTTCTTAGTCTTAGCTTACTCACCCTTTTGCAATTCTGCTAACGTTACCTTCCACCGCAATCCTAAATAATCGTTTTCCACTTACTGGTAATACACTCCCAATACGTATTTGTTCCACCACAATTCTCATTTTGGACATTCAGATGGCTCTTGAACAACACCCACCACCCAATGTACCTAGCCGCCTTTTTATAATTCTTTAAACAGAGTCTGCCTATTCACTCGTTTCCATTCCTACCCTGCGAATACCTCAACCTTCCCAGTCAACTTTCAGATATACCACAAAGCACCACAACCAACCACTGAACATCCTTATTGGCTTAATATAAACTCCTCCGAAGTTCCACGTATCCAAGGAGAGCACGAGTTCTCCATGTAGGGATCGTCACATAACATCTACCCTTGGAACTCAAGAACACAGTGACGCACTGCTTATCTTACACACTTGCCCCATTTGAAACTCTTCCTAACTCTCAAAAACCAAAATTACACTTACCTCCATCCTTTAACATCATACGCCTCACCACCCAGCACAACAATAACCATTTGACACAACAATGACTTATACGTTCCCCCTTTTGGACCACAATACCACCACATGATCACTTAATTATCACCACCATGATAACATTGAAGATCAGGCTCTCACGATCATTTGTATCCCTAATCAATCTTGCCTTCATAATCACTTGCATGCATATGAGACCCATTCTAACTCGCGGCTTCGTCTCTCCACAAATCCAGTTGAATTACAACTAAATATTCCTGATATAAACCGTGCACTACTTTGATTGTACTAATTACTTCGTCATTTACGAAATGCTAGGCTCCCGCAGGGAAAACACTCCACACAACAATCTTTCATTAACACAATGCTCCCGCAAGGTTAACCAATATCAAACTAGTATACGCCATCCCTGAATGACTTACTCCGTCTATGAATCACCAAGATAAACTCGTAAAATCCAACTCCTGACGACACCCTTAACTCAGCACATTTTAAACATCTTCTAACTTCAATCGTAAAAACAATGGACATGATAATACTTCCACAGTATCTCCGGCAACAAGAATTTATAATGCCATCTTCCTTCCCAACACACTGCATTTAGCTTTACACTTCCCCATCCTTATCTGAAAGAGGTTCAAGGTCTACACGATGCGAGGTCTAACTTACAAGTCCATCCTAACCAGCTTAGGCTCAAAACTCATGAGCATTTCAAGTATTAATATTCACTAACGTCTACACTTCGACAGCTTTGAATCTTTTACCCCACATACGACCATTCATTGACAACATCATGCCAAATTACCAAGCAAGATTTCAAACTCCCAATTCCCATCAACGATCTCGAGAATCGTTTGCGTGTAATCTTTTGGTAAAACATCACCTTGATCAATTACAACGATGCCGCGACAACCGTAATATGGAAAGAAAACTTCCTTACACGACTAGAAGAGTTCTTTAACGAAACCACTTGCACGAAATAAAACAATTGGCTCTCCCTCTTATTTATAAGATATCATCTCAAACTCATTTTGGTTATAAAGGCTTGTTGCCAAATGTGTTCATGATTTTCGCCATAAATGTTATCCCAACATGAAAAGAAGTGATATACTTCACAAATTACTAAGTTTAAGGAAAATTTTATTACGCAACAAAAATAGATCTGTCTTTTCTCTTTAACACACTCTTGCACGCGTCGAATTATTTCCAAAACATGAAATTCGTTATGTATGTATTTACCTTTAAATCATGAACGAGTTCTCGTAATACCTTTAAAAACATAATGCATGAATTCAATCGCAATTGAAGGCTATTCACTCAGTCGAGGTCAGCTGCTGCATCCACACAACTATCACTTCACCCTACTTTGACTAACAGTCACTTTCTCGTCCTGGCAACCACTTGCTATACAGATGTTTCACAACCTGCATGTTTGATCACCCACAAAGTTCTCATCTTGAGCAATGATTTACATCTCATACGATCTCAATCTTTGACCCCAACAGATCGATAAGCCACCAAATTCTCGTTGCATTCTGCCTCTCCATTAATTTAATCTATCCCGATAACATCTCTCCAACAACCATGCCGCTCTAACGTTGATTTGAGAATTATAGGCTCACTTCCTTTACTCGTTCTTGAGTTAAAACTCTCCAAATCCTAACCCAATCCCCACCTCTTATCCGAAACGATCGACATAACAACTCCCAGCATGGGATTCACTATAACTAAAAGTTTACCCTAAATCATTCCTTCACTCGATCCGAATTCTTGAAGTTCTACCATTGGGTGATCTAATATCGTCCTACAAATACTCCTTCTAGGGCGTCATCAAATACACCATGATCGACGCCAAGCATCACACCCTAACTTCTGCTAACACTGCACGATCAGAACTTTACTCTATGATACCCTCTTCCCTTGAATACCTCGATGATAAAACTCCCCCGATGAAGAGCCACTATTCGCACAAAGCCAACGCTCTATAGTCAACTACGCACAATAAGGAAATTTGAGTTCATACATGTACTCGTAAATTTGCAATTACACTGGCCAGATGTAATGTAAATTTACTTCGCATGACAACACTCCCTACCTTATAATCAATGCACTTAGAGTGATCTTCCCAAAGGCATCCTACATATCGGTTGGGTCCCCTCTACTCCCCAGTTTAAGTTTAGGCCCATCCGGTCACCTAAATCCCTTAAACTATGGCTCTGATACCAATTGTAACAACCCAATAACCAATAAAATAAAATACGCATAACAAATGCCCAACTCGGGTCCCAATACAAAATCTGATAATACGGAGTTAACATAGTCTGACATTTAGTCTAATACAACCAAGAAACTAAAGTAAAAGTATTTATGCCGCTACTAAAGCCCGCTTCATACGTACTAGCTCCTAAAGCTTCTCCTTGCCTTTAGAAGATCCGGACGCAACCCTGTTACCTGAAAATGGTTTTAAGAAAATAGGAAGCGAGGATTAGACCAGAAGGTCTAGTGAATTCCCAACCTCGTCCGTTTTTGTAAAACGCAGAAAATGTACTCCAATTCATAAAATTAAGTTCACAACTTCATGTTACGGGAAGTGACTAGTTCCACATCAAAATTCTTGATCAGAAATGCAGGACCACTCGTCCTCGAGGCCCCCCAGTAGATCCCCATACTGCCCCCTAGTCGATGTCGTTACCGATGTGTAGGGAAACGAATTCCATACACACGGTTTAACCATCCCCGATGATTGATGTTAAGCCATGGCGTTCAACTCAAGAAGCGATACAAATCTTAAATGAAGAAATAGTCAAATAATACACGTGCATAATATTTAAGTGAATCCAATCTATCACAGTTCAACCATAAACTCGATAGTAATCAGTAAACAGCAAAAATATTTTCAGTAAGAATAGTTTCCAGCTTCTAAGAAATTTATAATAAGGGAACTCACCTGAAGAGGAAAACTCGTCACACACACGGATCCTATCCCCGGATTTATTGACTCCTATAATCCAGATTTAATAATACATCAATTGGAAAGTTTGATGGCATTCTGAGACTTCCCCCAAAGTTTCTGGACTTCACAGATTTCCCCCATGGAGACACCGGTCGAGAGACACCGGTAGATGGGTAGGACACCGGTCGATGGGGTAAGACACCGGTCGATGGGGTGGGGCACCGGTCATAGCAGACCCCGGTCTAAGACCATAGGTCCACCCCGATCCTCGGATTGGGAATCGCCCCGATCCTCGGGAGGTGAGGCTCCGGTTGAGTGTCATAGTTCTTCATCACCCCTCGATTTCAACGCAGAACACAACTTACCCCTCTCCCAGACCCACTTAAGTCTCGATTTCAACCAATCCAAAACCTTAACCGATCTAACAATTATCTAATCGATTTCTTCATTTAGTTTAGCCATCTAACTAAAATTTACATAATGAATCAAATCCTTAATCGACACTCTATTCCCTTTACCCCTTTCCAGTGTCGACCCAAACTCACATTTCCCAGATTTCACAAAACGATCGAAAGGAACAAAGATTCGAGTTTGATACTTACCTCTAGACGATAACTCCCCCACGATTACTGTTCTCGATCGCCAACTCACAGACTTCGATCGATCCTTTCTTCTCCTCTTCGGTCGCCGCACACACACTCACACAGCCGCACAAGACGTCCTCCAGAATATGACTCAGGCCTAGGGTTTTGGGCCCCTTAGGCCCCTTTTTCTCATTTTACACTTTGGCCCCTCACTTTCTTTATTTTTGCATTTTCATCCCAAATAATAAAAGAATCTCACTTAACTCTGAAAATTAACGGTTGTTACAATATTTACACACACACATATATATATATATATATATATGCATACATACATATACATATATATGCATCAATAGTATATATATATACATGCATACCTATACATATATATATATAGGGGCCTAATCAAATGAGACCCTATTAGATTGTGGTAACTGTGAGATCCAATCTCAACCATCCATCTAATATTTTTTTGTTTTTTTTTTAATTAATAAGGAAGGTTATTTTAGTCATTTGATAAATTACTTAATATTAAAAACAAAATTGTAACTGAAAGAATCAATCAATTATAAATTAAAAATTTGGTTTCCTTCAATATCTCAACCAACTAATTATGAGATAATCTGTTTTTGAAATTTGATTTGGTCGTATGAAATTTGATGGGTGCTATCTACCGTATTCCAACAAGGTGAATGATGAAACTACAGGTAAGTTCTTCAATTTTTGCATATCGATTGAAATTTATCGAATATGATACGTGTTGCAAATAGATGTCACACAGAGTCACACATTGTGATACATTGTGAAACTTATGGGATATGAGTTGTGTTGCAAATATGATTTGTGATATTCTGTGGTACACCGGGTTTTACATGGTGTTATGTTTCAACTAAAACAATTCCATTAGATGATATTAATGTTTTTTGAATTTGTATTCATATATTAATTTATGTTATCGTTACATATTTGTATGCAAAATTAGTTGGAAGTTTATTTTTATTTTTACGTGTTAAGACGTGGTACATGGGATGATATAAGCTCTTTTTTTGTAAACACATTCTAACAGGGAAATTATATATAGGAGGAGGCTAGAATCCAATTGTGAAGCATATGCTCATAATGTATCACATAACTTAAAGTGATAGTAACTAACACACTTTGGTTCACCGTCAATATGTAACACGTTTTTTGAAATATAATCATAATGTAACACACATATAGTGAGTGTCCTGTTTCTTGCTTTCAGAGGAGGTTGCTAATTGCTCAGGATGATATGAATTACCTATCATAATATGTTTTCCAGTTTTTAATGTTATGGATACATAGTGTCTGTGATCATAATGTAACACACGTTTTTACAAGTACATCATAATGTAACACATAGAAAATAAATAAGTTAACGTTAGAATCGTTGGTGATTGTTTTGATATACAATGTAGTCGTATGTTTGTTATTGGATAGATATGTTTCAATTTTTAAAGGTTACCACAACTGAATCCATTCCTAAATTATCGGTTGGCGCCTAAATCAGAAAAAAGATAAATTGTAATGTTTTTTTGACAATTTTACCCTTTTTTCCTTATTTAGTGGCATAAAATCATTTTTTAAATATTATTTATATTAGTTATTTTAGACCATCGATTAATTAAATGGATGGATGAGATTGGATCTCACAGTTACCACGAAATACTAGGGTCTCCCATGAAAGGCCCCCTATATATATATATATATATATATATATATATATATATGCATCAACAGAAGCCTACCTAAACCCAAATGATATTCGCATGCATGAAAGGTATATAATATATATATATATATATATATATATATATACATCTCTCCTCATTATTCTATTGATATCCATTATATATTTTCTTCCTAAACTCATCTCATGCCACCAACAACAGTATTATGCATTAATGAGTAACATGCATATATATGTATATATCTTTTCTATAGAGTTTACTGTAACTCTTCGGTAAACAGGAGCTACACTCAGATTTCTCAAATTCCAGAAAATTACACAGTGAACTATTTAAGCTCTCATTAAAACGAGTTCCGATACCTTACATTTATCACAGCGGCGAAACATCGGTCGTCCGTTGTGAAAATGTATTAACGGCACCCACACGAAGCATAAGTTCTATCGTTTCGAAACGAAACGGGGTCACGGTTGACAACCCGTTGTCACAGACAGTAGCGTTGTGACAAACGGTGAGGGTGCTAGCGTTGACCGTTGGCCACTATTGCCCTACGGGAACCCGTCCGAATAATTGAATGACTAACGTAACTATCTAATAAACATAATTTAGAGATGACGGTACGGAACACTTACGGATTGGCGTCGAAGTAGCCGTTGTTAGAGCATAAATATGTTGGATACAAGATCATAGAAGACTAAAGACTGAAGGTCAAAGCTAAAGTCAACTCTCAGCATCAAAGTCAAAGTCAATGTAATAAAAGTCAAAGTCAGAATTGTATTTTGTTTTAGTTTTATTTGTTTGCGCGTTTTAGTTGTGTGCGTGAACAGTAGCTAGCGCGTTTCTATCTTTAGTATAAATAGGTTTTTGGTACCTTGTTGTGCGTGTAATTGAGAGTGTATTTTGATTCATTGTGTTGAGCGTGTTCCAGAGATAGAGAGAAATATTGTATGTTCAAACCGAGATCAATAAAAACAGTTTGAATTTGGAAATTAAATGTTAGCATCTTGATCTATACACATTATGGGACACACAATTGGTATCAGAGCATCCAAGATTCAGAGAAACAAGGACCAAATCGAGAATTTTATTCGATATTTTCACGAACTCGCAAATATGGACTGTGACATTTGATTTTGTCGATTTATTGTTGTTTTTGGGTATAAATTTGATTGCAATAGAATCGATTTGAGATTTATAACAGGTTGTGTTTGAATCATTTATAGTCAAATTCACACTTATTAGAGTGAATTTTGAGATTTGATTGGAGTTTTTGTTCGAAATGTATAACGTATTGTTCTAGAATCAAATAGCATCAATTTGTGTTTGTTTTTGTAATTCGAGTATTGTAACCTGTTCAAATCATGATTTAGAAGCTATCTGCAGATTTACAAGTCAATTGATAAGGATTTCAATCGATTTCAAGTTGAAAATTGGATTTTTGCTCAAGCAGTGGAAGAACTCGCTAGATCTGAGAATCGCGCAAGTGAAGAACTCGCAAGTAGGGTCGTGCGAGAAGCTAGAACTCACACATAACTAGGTGCGAGTTTCTACTGTTCAAGTTGCTTGTTGTGCGAGAAGTGGATTTTTGCGAGAAGAATGTCGTGCGCGTTTTGATTTAGCGCAAAGTGTTTATATTGAAATTTTTTCTAAGTCCAAAGCTCGCAAGACTTGAATCTTGCGCGTTTGCATTTAGCGAGAAGTAGTTTTTAGAAAATATTCTAAGCCTCGAACTCGCAAAGGTCTTGCGAGAAGTTTCAAAAATCGCACATTGTGGTGTGCGAGAAGTATAAACTCGCAGAGAGCTTGTGCGCGAACCTTGGTTCTCGCAAATAGCTTTGTGCGCGAAGCACAAACTCGCACACCATTGTGTGCGAGAAGTGACTTCACGCAGCCTTCTTTGTGCGCGTTTCTCAAACTTGCACGAAGGCATTTGCGCGTTTTAATTTTGGTTTATTTGGTATTCGAGTTTCATACTTAGTTAATTTTTTTGAATTTTTTTTTGAAATTTAACTAAGTTTGATTTGTGTAGATCCAATTTGTTATCTGAATTTTGACGGTCATAAAGAGCTGTATAGATCAAAGATGACTTCCAGAGAAGCACTTGCTATCGGGTCTGATGTCAAGCCTCCTGTTCTATTCAGAGGTGAATACGAACAGTGGAAGGATCGCTTCCTTGATTTTGTGGACCGACATGCAAATGGAGAAAATATTAAGTCGTCTATCACATATGGTCCTTTCAAGATTCTTACTACTGAAATTCCTGCTCCAAATAATGGATCAGATGATGATGTAGTTCAGACAAGGACAATTGAGATAGAACCTGTTCAGCTCACTGATGCTCAGAAAAATCGGTCAAAAGCTGATAAACAAGCCAAATCTCTTCTGCTTCAGAGTATACCTAATGAGATTTATATCAAGATTGATAGTTACAAAGATAATGCCAAGTCTATGTGGGATCAACTACAGAAGATGATGATGGGTTCAAAGGTAGGCAACCAGATGAAGGTAGCAAACTGCATAAACAACTACGAAGAGTTTAAAGCAAAAGAGAATGAAAGTCTGGAGGACACTTATGAACGGTTTGTTCTTCTTCTGAATGAGTTGTCCAAGAACAAGGTTAAGAAGAAGCAGATTGAGAACAACGTGAAGTTCCTCAACATCTTGCAACCCGAGTGGAAGAAGCACACTCGTCGAATGAAGCAGATGAAAGATTTGAGTGATATTCCACTACATGAGGTCTACGAGACATTGAGACAGAATGAGGAAGAGGTGGAAGAGAAAAGAGCTGAACAGAAGAAAGTTGAGAAAGTTGCCGATCCCATAGCACTTGTAGCTAGAGAGAAGGAGAAAGAAAAGAAAGAGAAGAAGATAGTCATTTCTAGCTCTGAGTTTGATTCTGAATCCGATGGTGATGACGGGGAGAACCTCAAGCATGCAATGCTTTTACTGACCCGAGCTTTCCAGAAAAAGTTCTACAAGAAACCAGGGTCAAACTCACAGAGGTATTCTTCTACGGGATCAAAGAATCATGAGCACAGAGAAAGAGTTGAAGGTAGAAGATTTGAAGAGACAAGATTTGTTGAGAAGAATCCAGAAGAGAAGAAGAAGTATGTGAATGACTACACCAGTATTGAAAAGAAAGCTGATGATCTGATTAAATGTTACAACTGTGGCAACGTCGGACATTACGCAAAAGAATGTCGGAAGCCAAAGGTTCGGAATTCGGAATACTACAAGAACAAAATGCTCTTGGCCAAGAAACAGGAAGCTGGTAAGGCATTAATGGCTGAAGATGAATATTGGTTAGATCATTCAGACGTCGAGGAAGAAAAAGAAGAAACTGCTCATTTATGCTTAATGGGTAAAGAAGATAAGCATGATGATTCTGAAGATGAGACAGCTGATGAGGTAATGCACTTAACTGAAAATGATTTTATGACCAAAATGGAAGCCATGATGGTCAAACTTCAAGACCTTCAATCTAAACTGAAAAAGGAAAAAGACAGAGTTGCTAGGAGAAATCAAAAGATCTTTGAGCTTAATAAATCTGTTATTGGGAACAAAGATTTAATTGATTCTCTACACAAATCTGCTTCTGATTTTAAACATGAAAAAGATTGTTTTGAAAATAAGATTTCTGATTTTGAATTCAAACTTTCTAAGTCTGATTTAGAAAATAAAGAATCTGTACTAAAAGCTCTTAAATTGCAGGCTGAAAACAAGAGCTTGACTAAGAAGGTAAATGATTTGGAAGCCAAACTTCATGCTAAAGGCCAAACAGATCAAACTATTTTTCTAAATACACCCAATGAAGAGGCTGATATTAAAGAGAAATGGGGACTCGGTTACGATAACCCCCATTACTTAAAGAAATCTATCATAACCCCCATTACGATAACCCCCATTACGATAACACAATGATGTGCACTCATTTGTAGTGCCATCTAGACCTTTTTAATAGCTTTTTATAGTTCTTTTTCTTCCATATCCCTACATTTGAGTCGTTTTATTACTTGTTTTAGCATTTATCTGTTTCTTGGAGCTAGAGCTAGTGGATAATCTGTTTTATTTCTTTGAATGGCTAATTTTATGTGTTTTGGCAGTTTTTGAGTAAAACAGACCCAGTGCTGCAGCATTTCTGCAGCATCTGCAGCTGTCAGTATTTTTTTGGAAGAACGATGGGAAGCTGGATGATGGGCGATTTTTGGCAGGACTTTTGACAGCTTTAGAAGCCTCCACCTGCAGTTTTTTTTTAAGAATGACATCATCTTTTTGATAGCTTGCAACCCTTGGACATTGAACCCCTTTTTTGTACTAATTGTACCTTAAGTACTTTGTGTAGGTTTTATTACTCTTTTGCCACTCCCTTTTTGTATATAAAGGGAGGTTGGGGATTTAGTTTAGTGTCCTAACTTTTAACATCTAAGTACATATCTTTGGAAGTGAAAATCAAAGGTTGGCACCAATAACCTTTGATTTTGATGTACTTTTGAAATTCCAAGTAAACCTTTGAAGTTACCATCTCTTGTCTTTTTACTTATGCTTTATTACTTCTAGTATTCCTAATTTTAGTTGTTTACTTTCCTTACCATTTATATTTAAGTCATTTATATTTGTTGTAATTTACATTTCCGTCATTTTACTTTCTTGTAATTTATATTTCCGTCATTTACATTCATGTCTTTAATTTATGTAATTTATTGCTTTATGTATTTATATTTTAGTATGAGTAGCTAAATCCATTAGCTTGGGTGTAAGATAGAAGGGTGAGATTTCAAACCAAAAGAAGGTGGACATTGTTTCGCAATAACAATGTTCCATCATTTCATTCAAGTTTTATAAAGCCAATGACACTTCTTGACGAGTTGATCACTTTGAAAGTGTGAAAGTGCTATGGCCTAGAGATAAGCCATAATATGCACATCAACTTGGATGATATGAGAAGCCGACTTGAGAAAGTGACTGATAAAGAGATTTATCGCCTCTATTTTTCATCTTGATTTATTCTTGACGGGTTGGTCGCTTGTTAAAAGTGTTAAAGTGTAGAGGATTCAGAGATGAACCCCTTCGAACATTCCAACTTGAATGATATGGGAATTAACTCGAGAGAGTAGTTTTATACAAAGAGATTTGTAAATCCGTATATTTTGAGGACTCTACTCCTTGCTATCAAGTGTTAAAACTGCATAGAGATATGTTCAGTTGGATCTAAACGGTAGCGGGAGTATTGAAGTCCGAGAGGAATACCCTCAAAATAGATGGTGGATCTGTTTATGCTGAACTCATGCTGCAGCATACCTGCAGCATAGTCTGCTGGAATTTGTGTTTGAATCTCACCTAAAAGTCTTACACCCTTGCTACCTTTATTATTCTGTATCGTTATCAACTGTTAACCAACCAAACCAAATCAAAGTCTTCAAATTCGCCATCTGAAATCATCTCTTTTCTAACACTTTTATTATACTTTTACGACAATCTCTGTGGGACGATATCCGGTACTTTACCGTTTTATTACTTGAAAGACGATATTATATCTCATTGTATACTTGCTTTGAGATCTAATTAGCACACGTCTATAGGTGTATTCCAAGCACTAACAAGTTTTTGGCGCCGTTGCCGGGGATTGGCACGTTAAAAGTTTATAAAAGTATTTTAAAAGATTTGATTTTTCTTACACCTTTGGAATCTCATTTGGAAGTATATGCCAAGAATACCACGGGGGGAATTGTTCACTCTTGACCCGGAAATTGAACAAACGTTTCGTAATAGGAGAAGAACGCAAAGAATCGCATTAATCATTGAACCTCCAATTATGGAACCACCACCGCCCGGATTTGAAAATAGAGGACCGAGACCACCACCACTTTTGGAAAATCCACGGGGAGCACCAATATTCCATGATGCACCCCCAATTTTTGGAAACCCACCGGAGCCACAATTTCGACAAAATCCACCAAATCAAGGAAATAATCATAACCATGTTGATGATGATGTTGAATCTCAAGGCACCAATGAAATAAGAAATGAAGTTCCAAACATAATTAATCTTGCGAACTCCAAAGAGGGAAAAATTATGGACTACGCTATCCCCGATTTTGAGCAATTAAATTCAGGGATAATTAGACCCCATATACAAGCCCTCCATTTTGAGCTAAAACCCATCATGTTTCAAATGTTGCAAACAAACGGACAATTTGCCGGAATGCCATCGGAGGATCCACATTCTCATTTAAAATCTTTTATGGAGATCACTGATGCATTCCTGATCCCTGGGGTGTCTAACGATGCCTTGAGACTTACTTTGTTTCCTTTTTCTCTAAGGGATCGGGCAAAGTCTTGGTTTAATTCTTTGGCACCTGGCTCTGTGCCATCATGGAGCAACATGGCTGAAAGATTTTTGAGAAAATATTTTCCACCTACCCGTAATGCTAAGTCCAGAAACGAAATTTGCATGTTTAAACAAATGGACGATGAAGCAATTCCCGATGCTTGGGAAAGGTTTAAAGAGTTGTTAAGAAAATGCCCTCACCATGGCATTCCTTACTGTATTCAACTTGAGACGTTTTACAATGGGTTAAACCCCATGGAAAAACAAATGCTCGACGCGACATCAGGGGGGGCCTTTACAGCTAATACCTACAATGACGGGTATGAAATTCTTGAAAAAATTTCCACAAACAATGGACATTGGGCTGACCCACGTGCTCAACCGCAAAAGAAAACTGCTGGGATTCATGATGTGGATGCATATACTGCATTAACAGCACAACTTGCTTCCATGGCTTCAATGCTCAAAAACTTATCTTCAAATCAAGGAACGCAACAAGTTGCTGCTACATCTACCCAGTCAGTCCTTTCTGTTCAATGTGTTTGTTGTGGTGGGGAACATTCCTATGAACAGTGTCCTCAAAACTCTGAATCAGTAAACTATGTTCAGAACAGGAATGCTCCCTACGGCAACACCTACAATGCGAGTTGGAAGCAGCATCCAAATTTTTCCTGGAACAGTCCATGTCTAAATCAGTCAGCTCCTAAGCCACAAGAAACTTCAAATTTTCAAACACAACATCATGCTAGTAGTTCGCATCATCAAAACCAAGGTTCACATCACCAAAATCAAGGTTCACATCACCAAAATCAAGGTTCTCAACATCAGCATAACCAAAGTTCACAGCATCATCAGAACAGGAATTTTCAAAATAACCAACAACATTTTCAAAAACCTCCTCCACAGGCTGAGCCATCATCTTCTTTGGAAGCTATGATAAAAAGCCTTGTGGCTCAATCACAAGCTCAACAGCAACTTTTGAGCCAAAATCAAGCTCTTTTTAATCAACAGAGTGCAGCCATCAGGAATTTGGAAACCCAAGTGAGTCAGATAGCACTTAATCAGAACAATAGGGCTAATGGCATGTTACCAAGTGACACAGAAATCCCAAAGGCTTCGGGTAAAGAACATGTAAAAGCTGTGACCCTTAGGAGTGGTAGAGAATTGAATGAAACAGTACAAACCAAGTTTGGACCAATGACTCAAGCAGAATTTGAAAATACCACACAGTCAGGATCCGAGACCACTGTTTTAGCTACTATTCTTGAACCACAACCTGAGCCCACAAAGAATCTAGAGCCCGGAGTAGCTAGTCCTGTTCAACCTTTAGTAAATGAGATCCCAACCTTACCTAAGGAGAGTGAGACCAAAGGCACAAAAGGCACGTCTTGCTCCACGCATTCAAGTAAAACTTTCATAAAACCAGTTCCTCCTTATGTTCCTTACCCTCAAAGGTTAAGGAATCAAAAAGAAGAACTGCAATTTAAAAAATTCTTGGATGTGTTCAAAGAATTGCACATCAACATACCTCTTGTTGAAGCAATCGAGCAAATGCCTAGTTATGCCAAATTCCTTAAAGACATCCTAAGCAAGAAGAAAAACTTGAATGAATATGAGACAGTTGCTTTGACTGAAGGATGTAGTGCACTCTTGACCAATGGAATACCTCCTAAGTTGAAAGACCCAGGAAGTTTCACCATTCCATGTTCAATAGGTGGGAAGAAAGTAGGGAAGGCTTTGTGTGATCTAGGAGCTAGTATCAACCTCATGCCCTTATCTGTATTCAACAACTTAGGGATAGGAGAGGCCAGACCTACCACAGTAACACTCCAGTTAGCTGACAAAACCATTGCCTACCCTAAAGGAAAAATTGAGGATGTTCTAGTTCAGGTTGACAAGTTCATATTTCCGGCAGATTTTATTATCTTGGATTTTGAGGCTGATAAAGATATTCCTATTCTTTTAGGAAGACCCTTTTTGGCCACTGGAAGGACTTTGATAGATGTCCAAAAAGGAGAGCTGACCATGAGACTTCAGGATCAAAAAGTCACATTTAATGTTTTCAATTCCTTGAAATACCCTGATGATTTTGAGGATTGTGCAACTTTAAATATGATTGACTCGATATGCCATGAAGAAAGAAGGACCTGTAAGTTTGAAGAAGAAGATGATGAGGAGATAACCTTAGGAAATGATTTTGAAAACTCAAGTTCGGAAGAAACGGTTTTGGCCAGTGCTGCAGCATTTGAGCAGCTTGACAGTAGTGATCAGAAACCATTCACTCCATCCATAGTCTCACCACCCGACCTGGAGTTAAAGCAACTCCCATCTCACTTAAAATATGCCTTTCTAGGAGAAGAAGGCAAATTGCCTGTCATCATCTCATCTACCCTAGAATCACATCAAGAAAAGAAGTTGGTAGATATGCTAAGATTACACACCAAAGCCCTAGGATGGACCATGGCTGACCTTAGGGGGATAAGTCCATCAATTTGTCAACACAAAATCATCCTAGAGGACAAAGATTTCACTTCCATTGAACCACAAAGAAGGCTAAATCCGGTCATGAAAGAGGTAGTGAAAAAGGAGATTTTAAAATGGTTAGACGCTGGAATTATTTTTCCAATAGCCAGTAGTTCTTGGGTTAGTCCGGTCCAATGTGTCCCAAAGAAGGGGGGAATGACTGTCATCACAAATGAAAAAAATGAACTCATCCCCACTAGAGTTGTCTCCGGATGGAGAATCTGCATGGACTACCGTAAGCTAAACCAGGCTACACAAAAAGACCATTTTCCATTACCTTTCATGGATCAAATGTTGGATAGGTTAGCCGGTAAGGAGTACTATTGTTTTCTAGATGGTTACTCAGGATACAACCAGATTGCCATATCACCCGAGGATCAGGAAAAGACCACATTCACCTGCCCCTACGGCACCTTTGCTTTCAAAAGAATGCCTTTTGGACTCTGTAATGCTCCAGCAACTTTTCAAAGATGCATGATGTCCATATTTTCAGACATGCTCGAAAAATCCATTGAAATCTTTATGGATGATTTTTCAATTTATGGTTCATCTTTTGATAATTGCTTGGATAATCTAAAAAAGGGTCTTGAGAGATGTGAGGAAACTGATTTGGTCCTAAACTGGGAAAAATGTCATTTCATGGTAAAAGAGGGAATTGTTCTAGGACATTTAATTTCAAAAAGAGGAGTGGAGGTAGACAAAGCTAAGCTTGAAGCAATTGAAAAACTACCTGAACCAACCACTGTTAAAGGAATCAGAAGCTTTCTTGGGCATGCTGGATTTTATAGAAGGTTTATCAAAGACTTTTCAAAAATATCAAAACCTTTGTGTATATTATTACAGCATGACCATAAATTTGAATTCACTAAGGAGTGTAGAAATGCATTCCAAATTTTGAAGAAAGCTTTGGTGACTGCTCCAGTGGTTGTTGCTCCTGATTGGGAAAAACCTTTTGAAATCATGTGTGACGCAAGTGATTGGGCGGTTGGTGCGGTGTTAGGTCAAAGAAAAGAAAAAGTGTTTCATTCAATTTATTACGCAAGTAAGACTTTGAATGAAGCACAAATCAACTACACAACAACAGAAAAAGAACTTTTAGCGGTAGTCTTTGCCTTTGAAAAGTTTAGGTCATATTTGATGGGAGCAAAAGTCATTGTACATACCGATCATGCCGCCATCAAATATTTGATCTCAAAAAAAGATGCTAAGCCCAGGTTAATAAGATGGGTTCTGTTGTTGCAAGAGTTTGACTTAGAGATTGTGGATAGAAAGGGGGTAGATAACCAAGTTGCAGACCATTTGTCCAGATTGGAGAGACCTAGTGAGGATATAGGAGACATCATTGAGACCTTCCCGGATGAAAAGATTCTCATGCTGCAGCATCAGGATTCCCCATGGTTTGCGGACATTGCAAACTACTTGGCTTGCGGAATAAAACCCGCTGGTTGCACTAGCCAGATGTTTAAAAAATTTCTCCATGACACCAAAATGTATCTATGGGATGACCCTTTCTTGTTCAAATTAGGTACAGATCAGATTTTAAGAAGGTGTGTCCCGGATACAGATGTTGCAGCAATCCTGCAGCATTGTCACCAAGCACCTTATGGAGGACATTTTGGAGGGCAAAGGACAGCGGCTAAGGCATTACAATCTGGATTCTATTGGCCAACTCTCTTTAAGGATTCCCACACATTTGCACAAAGATGCAATGAATGCCAAAGAAGTGGTTCCATTTCTCAAAGGAATGAAATGCCATTAAATGGGATCCTTGAAGTTGAGTTGTTTGATGTTTGGGGAATCGACTTCATGGGACCATTCCCCCCATCAAACAAATGTCAATACATTTTAGTTGCTGTAGACTATGTCTCAAAGTGGGTGGAGGCAGTGGCATGTACTTCAAATGATGCAAAGACAGTGGTTAAATTTCTTCAAAAACAGATTTTTACAAGGTTTGGTACCCCCAGGGCACTGATCAGTGATGAGGGAACTCATTTTGTAAACAATCTGTTACGTGAAGTTCTTGAAAAATACAACATTAATCACAGGATTGCCACTGCATACCACCCACAAACCAATGGGCTAGCAGAACTTTCAAACAGAGAGATTAAGGGAATTTTGGAAAAAGTGGTCAAGCCAAATAGAAAAGACTGGGCTTTTAAGTTAGATGACGCTTTATGGGCATACAGAACAGCTTTCAAAACACCAATTGGTATGTCCCCATATAAGCTAGTGTTTGGCAAGGCTTGTCACCTCCCTTTGGAACTAGAACACAAGGCATACTGGGCAATCAAAACTTTGAACATGAGCCCAGATGCTGCTGGAATCAAAAGAAAACTCCAACTTTGTGAACTAGAAGAACATAGGAACTTGTCCTATGAGAATGCCAAGTTGTATAAAGAAAAGACCAAGAAATGGCATGACAAGAAAATACAACACAGAGAGTTAAAAGCAGGCCAAAAAGTCCTTTTGTTTAATTCTAGGTTGAAACTGTTTCCAGGAAAGCTAAAGTCCAGATGGTCAGGACCTTTCCTCATCCACCATGTCTATCCTTATGGAGCAGTTGACTTAGTTAATCCTGAAGACAACACTGTGTTTAAAGTGAATGGCCAGAGAGTGAAACTGTACCATGAGCCTGTGACCATCCCAGAGCCATGCTCTGTGGATTTGGTCACAATTTGTTGAAAGTCATCTCTCATCTTGTTTGTAAATAAGTTTTCTATATTTTAAATGCTTTCTAGATTAATCTCACGATTGTTTGTTTCATTTTGTAGCTTAAATCTTAATTTGGGGGTCTGCAGAGCATGCTGCAGCAATCCTGCAGCAATCCTGCAGCAATCCTGCAGCAATCCTGCAGCATCAGATTCATAATTTTTGGAAAATCTCAGTCTTTAAGGTTTGAGCGGGAAAAGAGGGGATAAATTCAAAAGCAGTCCAAGGAAGGTACAAATGAGATCATTATGGAAACTTCTCAAAGAAAAGTAGTTGTCTTGTCTCCTTTTTGAAAAACATCATCACTTGTACAATTTTTTTTCCTTCCCCATGATTTCTTTTCTAAAAACCCTTGGACATCCAATCAACATCCCTGGTAAGAAAGGAACTGACCTTTCAGTTCCCCAACCCATCCCTTTCAACCACTTTTTGATAACCATCAACATCATCACTTATCATTTCTTTTCAACAAAACCCTCTTTGAACCCTTACCCTTCCTTCTTCATCACACCCACCGGCGATTTCCTCTCTCTCTCTCAATCGCGCTCTGCAAACAATGGCCAGAATGAAAGTACCCGTAGTAAGAGACCCCAATGACGTTCCACCATCTCGCCGGAGACGCCTCAGTCGAAACCCTCCTCCACCCGAACCAACTCCTGAACCGTCGGCCGATGATTGTGAAACCTCCCTCATCCCTGAACCCTCTAAACCACCACTCGCCACGGTAAACACCACCACCACCGAAACCCCTGTCGCGAACCCTCTACCCGTTCGCCCTTTTCTTCACATCATCATTCCCACCTCAACCCTAACAACCACCGCAGAAATCCCTGTCGCATCTCCCTCTCACCCTACGATCGAGTCCACTCTAATCCACAATGCTCAGGAAGATGAAGTTCTCACTCCGGTCGACTCTCCGGTTACCCCTCAGGTATACAACTTTTCCGACTATGATTTTTTGGAAGGTCAACTCACCTCTGTCAGTGATGAAGAGGTGGATATTATGACCAATGTTGAGGGAATACCCCTATACCTCACACCGGAGCACATCCTTGATTGGACCCTAGTTCCCTTTGTCTCAAACTCCGAAAATCACCCCTCACCGATGGAGTTTGATGACACTACTTCCATCCTCAGTGCTATGGGATTCTTCGACACTCTGAACCCAAACGAGGAAGGGGAAGTAGATCAAGCCAAAAAAATGGACTCCAGTGAGCATGTCAGGGATGCAATCCCTGACCTAAATGTTGCTTTTGAGCAATCTTGTGGGGAAGAGTCCATGGGGGTTGGGAAAACTAGGGGGTCAAAGAGCAATGAAAAAAAGAGAAAGAGAATCAGTGGGGAGAGTGTGGCTAGGAAGAAAAGAAAACCATCATTTAGGGGCACAAGATTGCATGCTGCAGCATTCCTGCAGCATGGCAGAAAATCAAAGAAACCAAAAAAGACCCGAAAGTTAGCCAAGCCTGATTTTGTGCACCGACCAAAAAGAGAACAGTTTGGGGGGTTGAGTGGACAGCAAGCAGTGGATTGGTTCAGTAAGATGAAGGACAAAGTAGGGGTGGTAGACAAAGGTTTTCCTAGCCAAAGTCAACAGGAATACCCGTTCATCAAAACGGTAATAGAAGCCCATCGTATTGACAAACTCTGTGAGGTCCCTTCCTCCTACAACCTAACTCTCCTACGAGAGTTCTATTCTGAGGTAGCGGCCTCCAATGCCCAACTGATCCAGATCCGAGGCAAGCGGTTTTTATTAACTGCCAAAGCCATCAACCAGTTTCTTGGTCTTACACCACCTCCCAACACTGATTTTGAGCTCATGCTAGCCTCGGCCACGCCAGAGCTATTGTTGGAAATTTCTGATGAACTGGGGTTACCTGGAACCCAGTGGAGCAATCACCGAAACCATATGCAGAGGCGTTTCAGGGCTAACCAACTCAAGCCGAATGCAAATGTTTGGGTAAACTTTCTGAGGCATTCTATCTCACCTACAACCCATCAAACCTATGTCTCTATGGATAGAATGTTGCTCCTACATTGTCTTTTGCAGGGTTTTACCATTGATTTTGGCGAAGTGGTACTGAGAAGCGTGAGATCTTGTGCGAAAGCAAAGAGGGGAGGGATGTTCTTCCCTGGTCTGCTCACACAGATGATGGTGAAGAAGGGAGTTCCCCAATACAACTCTGATGAAATAATGAAAGAAGCCGGGGGGAAATGGAAGATAGACTTAAAGGCTGTGTCCAGACTCAGGGAAAGACGACAAGGTGGAGCTCACGCCTATGCTCCTACAATGCTGCAGAACTTAATGTCTCAAAACAGTGAACTATTGGAGCAACTACGGGTTCAAAAAGATGAGTTTATGGAAAGGATTGACAGTTTGAGAATTGATTTGGCTGGGAAGATGAGTTCTGAAGGAGAAACAAGCAGAGGAGGTATGGAACAGATGAAGCAGACACTTGAGGAGAGATATGAAATACAACTGATAAAGATGAGAAAGAGGGTGAGGACTGCCAAGAAAAAGATGGCAAAGCTAGCAAAGGAGAAGGAAGAAGTCGAAACAGAGTTGAAGGCATGCAAGGAACAGCTGACTGCTGCAGCATTGCCACCACCAAACACACATCCTACTCTAGGAGAGTAGGACAGGTTCATTCACTTTCCCTTTAGCTCCAATTTTTTTTTTTTTTTTACAATTGTTGAGTCTGGGATTGTTTTTGCATTTTTAGGTTTAGTTTTCTAGCATTATGAACATCGTTGATATACTCAAGCATGCATATATAGCCTAAGTAATTTCTGTAGTAAAAATCTTGTTTAAAGTTCTCAACTAGAACTAGCACACCATTGCTTGGGCACACAATTTGGACCACATTTCACTTAGATATGATCAAGGCCATTTTCCTTCATTCCAACCACTTGCACCCACTTACCATACATTCTCCATAAATTGTACAATGAGGACATTGCACCTCACTAATTTGGGGGTGGGGAAGTCCACCATGGCACACGCAATCAATTGAAAAAGAGCATAGCTCTTCCAAATGCCATGTTTGGACTTAAGCACAAAAAAGTCCCATAGGGGCTAAGTGCTTGAAATGCATCAAGAAAAGAGCGCAAAAAGTGCCAAATTTTTTTTATGATGCAAAGAGTGAAAATAAAAGGCACAAAGGAGTGAGGAAAGCAAAAGCCAAAGAGAGATCCATACTTAAAGTCCTTGTGATCTTAGATAAGAAATGTGGAGGCCATAACAAAGAGAATAGTGTGCTAGCCTATGGTCCATACTTTTGAATATCAATCTACTTGGGATTTATGAATGGCTATACATTGTATGCTTGGTTCTATCTTATGATGTGTGCACTTATTGCTTTCATGTGCTAATTTCTCATATTGAGTCATTTTACTTTGTGTCTTGGTTGCTTGGGGACAAGCAACAATTCTAATTTGGGGGTGTGATGTGCACTCATTTGTAGTGCCATCTAGACCTTTTTAATAGCTTTTTATAGTTCTTTTTCTTCCATATCCCTACATTTGAGTCGTTTTATTACTTGTTTTAGCATTTATCTGTTTCTTGGAGCTAGAGCTAGTGGATAATCTGTTTTATTTCTTTGAATGGCTAATTTTATGTGTTTTGGCAGTTTTTGAGTAAAACAGACCCAGTGCTGCAGCATTTCTGCAGCATCTGCAGCTGTCAGTATTTTTTTGGAAGAACGATGGGAAGCTGGATGATGGGCGATTTTTGGCAGGACTTTTGACAGCTTTAGAAGCCTCCACCTGCAGTTTTTTTTTAAGAATGACATCATCTTTTTGATAGCTTGCAACCCTTGGACATTGAACCCCTTTTTTGTACTAATTGTACCTTAAGTACTTTGTGTAGGTTTTATTACTCTTTTGCCACTCCCTTTTTGTATATAAAGGGAGGTTGGGGATTTAGTTTAGTGTCCTAACTTTTAACATCTAAGTACATATCTTTGGAAGTGAAAATCAAAGGTTGGCACCAATAACCTTTGATTTTGATGTACTTTTGAAATTCCAAGTAAACCTTTGAAGTTACCATCTCTTGTCTTTTTACTTATGCTTTATTACTTCTAGTATTCCTAATTTTAGTTGTTTACTTTCCTTACCATTTATATTTAAGTCATTTATATTTGTTGTAATTTACATTTCCGTCATTTTACTTTCTTGTAATTTATATTTCCGTCATTTACATTCATGTCTTTAATTTATGTAATTTATTGCTTTATGTATTTATATTTTAGTATGAGTAGCTAAATCCATTAGCTTGGGTGTAAGATAGAAGGGTGAGATTTCAAACCAAAAGAAGGTGGACATTGTTTCGCAATAACAATGTTCCATCATTTCATTCAAGTTTTATAAAGCCAATGACACTTCTTGACGAGTTGATCACTTTGAAAGTGTGAAAGTGCTATGGCCTAGAGATAAGCCATAATATGCACATCAACTTGGATGATATGAGAAGCCGACTTGAGAAAGTGACTGATAAAGAGATTTATCGCCTCTATTTTTCATCTTGATTTATTCTTGACGGGTTGGTCGCTTGTTAAAAGTGTTAAAGTGTAGAGGATTCAGAGATGAACCCCTTCGAACATTCCAACTTGAATGATATGGGAATTAACTCGAGAGAGTAGTTTTATACAAAGAGATTTGTAAATCCGTATATTTTGAGGACTCTACTCCTTGCTATCAAGTGTTAAAACTGCATAGAGATATGTTCAGTTGGATCTAAACGGTAGCGGGAGTATTGAAGTCCGAGAGGAATACCCTCAAAATAGATGGTGGATCTGTTTATGCTGAACTCATGCTGCAGCATACCTGCAGCATAGTCTGCTGGAATTTGTGTTTGAATCTCACCTAAAAGTCTTACACCCTTGCTACCTTTATTATTCTGTATCGTTATCAACTGTTAACCAACCAAACCAAATCAAAGTCTTCAAATTCGCCATCTGAAATCATCTCTTTTCTAACACTTTTATTATACTTTTACGACAATCTCTGTGGGACGATATCCGGTACTTTACCGTTTTATTACTTGAAAGACGATATTATATCTCATTGTATACTTTCTTTGAGATCTAATTAGCACACGTCTATAGGTGTATTCCAAGCACTAACAACGATAACCCCCATTACTTAAAGAAATCTATCAGAAAACAACCAGCATTGTATAACTTTGATTTTCTTGTTGCTGCTGGTAAATATTCTCATTTAAAACCCAAATTTGTTACCAAATTACCAGATGAAGTTGAGGCCAAAGAAACTGAAAATAGAAAGAATGTAAAGAAAATGCAACTACCATTTCGCTATGAAAAGCTGAATGATAGTTACCTTTCTGAATCACCAAAAGTTCTTTCAACTGATTATTTTGCTAGCTATTCTGTTTCAGAGATGGAGGCAAAACCTGTAACTGCAAAAGTTTATGTTTCTCTACTCATTCTAGAAAGCAAAATAATTGAGATTGAAAACGTTTTATCTGAAGAAAGAATTTTGGTAGATATAGAACAAATTGTATTTTCAACTGTGTTAAAGAACACTGTTTTTCAAAATAAATTTACAAAGTGTTCTAATTTTTCTAAAGCTCCTCAAACTTCAACTGATAATTTTGATGACTTATTTGCGTCTTCAAATGATTTTCTTAATTCTGATGATGGGTGTGTAGAGGAAATTGATATGTTTGACTTCAATGCTCTACTTCCAGATCATTCTACTTTTGTTATTAATGGAGAAGCTTTACCAAGTGTTCCTGAAAAAGGTGAATCATCAACTATGGTTGGTGAATCAGTTTCTGTGAATGCTGATTACTATGTTAAGGGTAAGAAATATAAGAAACAGTGCTCACAGAAATGAAAAACACTGGTAAACACAAGAAAAGCCAATCTCAGAAATATGATTTTCCTAATAAATCTAAATTATGTGTTTCAGATTTAAGAAAGAAAATGTCGGAAGAGCAAACTGAATGGCGACCTAAAAGGAAGATTGATGACAAGGCAGAATAATTCCTGATAATTCTTGTAATAGATCAAATAGTAGTGTATCTGATGTAGTTGGTTATGTTGCTTCTACTAATAAAAACCTTGTAACCTCTTACAAGAGATATTCCATAAAGCAATTGTTCCAATTATCTCCATCTACTACTAAATCTTATACTTATCGGTGGAATGATTTTGCTTATCATCATTATTCTAATGATTGGTTTGGATCATATCATGTTTCTTCTTTTAAACCAAATGTTTCAAAGAGTTTTCAAAAGAAAAGAGGATCCATATTCAAATGGATACCAAAATCTTGCGCTAATCTGTTAGGACCCGTTTTTAAATGGGTACCTAAAATTGTTATTCCCTGATTTCTCTTGTGCATACCCGTCATATGTGGTACTTGGATAGAGGCTGTTCCAAGCATATGACCGGGCAAAATGATTTATTGACTAATTATACAGAGAAATTTTGCAGGAATGTAAGGTTTGGAAACGACCAGTTCTCACCGATCTTAGGATTTGGTGATGTTATTCAAGACAACATAACGATTACGAAGGTGAGCTATGTTGAAGGATTAGGACACAATCTATTCAGTATTGGCCAGTTCCGTGACAAAGACTTAGAGGTGAATTTCAAGGCAAAGCGGTGTTCTATACGAACTGAATACGGCAAGGAACTCTTGGTCGGTACTCGCAAGTCAAACCTCTACACAATCAATTTGTCAAAGGTCGAGACTGACAATCAGGTGTGTCTACTCTCAAAAGACTCGATGCAACAAAGCTGGCTATGGCATCGATGACTCTCTCACCTGAATTTTAGCTACATAAACAAACTGGTCAGTGGAAAGTTAGTAAGTGGACTTCCTGAGCTCAAGTATGTGAAAGAACACTTGTGTGCAGCGTGTGAAAAAGGAAAGATGAAGAGAGCTCCACATAAACCGAAGCCTGAACCTAGTACCAGTTCTCCACTCGAATTGTTGCATATGGATCTCTGTGGTCCTATGCGAATGCAAAGCTTAGGCAAAAAGAAATATGTTCTAGTTATTGTGGACGACTATTCGCGATACACGTGGGTCAAATTTCTACGATCAAAAGATGAGACGCCCGAAGTACTTATTACATTTCTGAAGACGACCCAGGTGAATCTGCAGAAACCAGTCAAGCTTCTCAGAGCTGATAACGGCACAGAGTTCAAAAACAGAACTGTTGAAGAGTATCTCAAATCGGTCGGGATATCACATCAATACTCTACTGCTCGTACGCCAGAATAGAATGGAGTAGTCGAAAGGCGAAATCGAACACTAGTCGAGGCCGCTCGCACTATACTCAGCCAATCAGATCTACCTATGTTTCTGTGGGCAGAAGCTGTTTCAACTGCGTGCTACACTCAAAACCGTTCCATGATACATCATAGATTTCAAAAGACTCCGTATGCTTTGATCAACAATCGAACACCAACCATCATATATTTTCATATTTTTGGTTGTAAGTGTTTTGTGCTAAATGACAGAAAGAGTCTGAACAAGTTCAGTGCTAAGGCAGACGGGGGCATCTTCATTGGATATTCTTCTACATCTGCTACATACCGAGTATATTTAAAAAAGTCGAAGACTGTTATTGAGAGCGTAAACGTCACATTCGATGAGGAAATAACTTCTGAACAAGTCAGTTCAGAACCCTTGATAACCGGAGTGCTAGCTTCTGGGCAAATCAGTCCAGAACCTGTACCTACAGTTAATAAATCAGATGTTGCATCATCGTCTACTACTCATTTATCTGATTTAGATCTTTTGTTTGAACTGTTTTATGATGAATTTCTTAGATCTAAAGTGACTAAACCTGTTGTGGTTGACAGGATGGAAGATTCAACGACTAATCATCCAACCACTTCAGATGTTTCTACTGAATCAAATTCCCTGATTCAGCAAGAAATTCCAGTTCATATGCCTACTCCGATAGTTGAAGCTGTAACTACTAACGAAGAGTCAGAAGTTGCTGAATCAGTAGGGTGTACTGTCAGGACAGATCAACAGACTGAACATGTTGTACCTACTGAAACTTCTGCACCTATTATTTCAACTGAACCCCTCCCTCATAATGTACAAACTGAAGAAGTTGATAGTGGATTCTTAGATGACAACCATGATCAATCTTCATCTAATCCACTCCCTCATGAACATCGCTGGACCAAAGAGCACCCTCTTCACCAAATCATTAGAGATCTAAACAAACCGGTGCAAACTAGGTCAGCAACTTTAAATCAATGTCTGCATGACTCATTCCTGAGTAAGATAGAGCCCACTCGCGTATCAGAGGCTCTAGCTGACTCGGATTGGGTATCTGCTATGCAAGAAGAGTTAAACCAGTTCGAAGCCCTAAAGGTTTGGAGACTAGTGCCAAAACCGGAAGGAAATACCATTATCGGCACTAAATGGGTATTCAAAAACAAGAAGGATGAAGATGGTATTGTAATTCAAAACAAAGCAAGACTTGTTGCCAAAGGCTACCGGCAAGAGGAAGGCATCAATTATGACGAGACTTATGCTCCAGTAGTGCATATAGAGGCAATCCGCATGTTTCTAGCCTACGCTGCTCACAAGAACTTCACAGTCTACCAGATGGACATGAAGATTGCCTTTCTGAACGACATTCTTAAGGAGGAAGTCTACGTATCTCAGCCAAATGGGTTTGTAAATCCAGATAAGCCAAATCACGTCTACATCTTGGATAAAGCTCTTTATGGTCTGAAACAAGCACCTCGCGCCTGGTATGATGTTTTATCTCAATTCTTGATCAAGTCAGGTTTTTCAAAAGGTAAAGTCGATACCACTTTATTCATTAAAAAGGAAAAAGCTGATATCATTCTTATTCAAATATATGTTGATGATATAATATTTGGCTCTACAAATCCCAAATACTGTAAGAATTTTTCAAACCTCATGGTGTCTAGATTTCAAATGAGTATGATGGGAGAGATGAATTTCTTTCTCGGATTACAAGTAAAACAATTTTCAACGGGGATTTTCATTAATCAATCTAAGTACATTTTTGATATTCTTCGGAAATTCAAAATGGAAAATTGCAAACCTATTGGAACCCCAATGGTACCAGGTACTAAGATTAGCACTGATCCTTCGAGAAAAGCTGTTGATGTTAGGACTTATAGAGGAATGATAGGTTCTTTAATGTATATTACTTCAAGTAGGCCAGATATAATGTTTTCTACATGCTTGTGTGCAATATATCAGGTTGATCCTAAGGAATCCCATTTGGCTGCTGTCAAACGAATCTTTAGATATCTGAAGGGGACTGCAGATCTTGGTCTGTGGTATCCTAAGGATACAGGGTTTAAACTGACTGCTTATTCAGACGCAGATCATGCTGGATGTATGTTAGACAGGAAGAACACGTCGGGTCATATTCAATTCCTTGGAGACAAGCTCGTTAGCTGGGCATCAAAGAAACAACTTTGTGTTTCTACCTCGACTGCTGAAGCAGAGTATGTAGCTGCTGCCAGTTGCTACTCTCAGGTCTTGTGGATGAGAACACAACTTCGAGACTATGTTTTCCAGTTCAACAAAATACCGATTTATTGTGACTCGAAGAGCGCTATCGCAATATCAGCTAATCCTGTGCAACATACTAAAACAAAGCATATTGATGTCAGGTATCATTTTATCAAAGATAATGTAGAAAAAGGTACAATAGAACTTTACTTTGTAAAAACTGATTATCAGCTTGCAGATTTGTTTACCAAACCTTTAGATGAAAAGAGATTCAATTTTCTTGTATCTAAGCTTGGTATGCTATATCTCAAGACCTAATCAGCGATTACCTATTAAAGCTTCTTTTATTGTAATTTTTCATCATTTCTTTATCATTAATTTTGAAAGGATATCTACACTTTAACAGTTTGTTTATGATCTCAGGGGGAGTGAGACAAGACTTAAAAATGATCAACATTATTTTGAGGGGGAGTTTATCAAATTTTTGTATTTATTTAACTGCCAAATTTTTGTGATGCATGAATTTAGGGGGAGTCTAAGAGTACAACAACATGAGTAAGGATATAATTTCTGATTAATTCAAATCAGAACTCGTTCACTCAATGTTTTACTGCTTTCTTACTGCTTTATGTTGTTTACTTTTCAATAAATTTGTGAATAAATTTTGGCTTTGACGGACTTTGAGACTTTTGCAGATTGAGAGAAGCTATCAAGATCATATCATTATGATTTTAAGCTTGACTTCATGAGATTTTAGACTGAATGACAAGGTTTATTTCTAGTCTTAATCTCATATATGGTTGAAAGAAGAACGACTTTCAATCATAGAAAACATGTTTTTAAATGTTCAAACCACTTCCCGATTCTTAAATAGATTTCATGAATTGGAAGTGTGATTTTAAATGTTTTCATTTTACTTGTGCTTAAACGATTAACAAACCATGTGTTTCCGAAGATAAATACTTGTGTATTGTCTTTTCCATATACTTTCAAGTATTCCCACACACCGGTTTGATTTATTGTTCAAAATGGTCTTACCATGTCTTAAATTTGAAACATATTTTTCGATGGTAAGACACCCCGCTTGTACTTCAAAGAATTTTGAGCGTAATTTCATTTCGAAGCGTTCATTTCAAGAATGTCTGTATTTTGTTCATATAGACAATATCCATTATTCTTCACCATAAATATCATATCATTTCTGATCATTTTCATACAATGTCAGATTTTCAAACAAGTCTTTTGCATTCATGTTTATTCATTCAATTTAGTTGTTTGAAATATCTTTAATGGTTAAAATGCTCATATCTTCATGATTATATTCTGAGCATACAAACATCTGACTTGTATTTGAAATTTAACTGTTCAAGTTAAACCATTTTGAGCAACATATGCTTCATAGGAAAAGATGGGTTCTTTGTGTTAGGACTTAAATGAACTTCTATGGATTCACGTTAACCAGTGTTTCCTACCCAAGAAGTTAATCCATAGTGATTGAGTGTGAGGAGTCTAAAAGAAATGAGTGTGGGTTGTGCGTTGAGATAAAATGGAAAAGAGAGTTTGGTTAGATGTGAGCTTAATGATTAAAAAGAAAGAGGGTGTGCGAAAAGAGTAAAAGAATATCAGACTCTGCACCAACTACTTTATGAGCTGGGCAGCCACATTACTTATGTTTCACAATTTTTTGGTGAACATTATTGAAACAGGCAACTAGTTCATGTCAACTCTTGTTAAAACCCCACCAACCACTCATTTTCTTCTTAAAAAGAAAATGTTTCATATTTCAAGGGGACGCAACATATAATTTATCTGATTTTCATTTGGAAAATCTGGATATTGAAAAAGAAGGAAGTCTGCCACACCTTCGCACTTCAATCATGCACATTGAGTTTGTGTTTATCTACTGTTGTCTCAGTGGTTTACACAATTTTGAGCCTTTATAAGCAATCATCAAGTGCTGAATTCTTTCTATCACTTGCACAAGCACACAAGGAATTTGTTTTCTTTTCATAACGTTCATAGAAATTTCCTTTGTGGTGTTTCGATGATTGAATGGAAGCCCTGGGGGAGTGAACATAATAAAAGCTCCTTTACAATGTGTATTCGTTACACACAGTAACTTAGTGTTACTGACAGGCATATTAACTGATTCATTAGTTGTTTCGGGTGTTACATTTCTAATTTGTCTGGATTTGAAAAGATCTAGATGAATAATTTGTTCAAATTAGCAATGAATCAGAGGCTCCGTTTGAAAGACCAGTGGTTAGAACATATAAAGACATTTCTTGTGAAAGTTTTGATGCTATAGATGCTTTATTCATCAAAAAGGGGGAGATGAATTAAAGAAATGTCAGAGTCAGAGACATCAAAGTTAAAGAAGTGCAAAGTTGAAGATTTCTGAAGATGTGCTGAGTTTTTACAGAAATTTTATTTGATGGTTAGTTGCTAAAGCAAACAGAGCTGAAAATTGAGATAATTTCTTTCTAAAGTCTGAAAAAGGTTTCTTATAACCTTGAAGAGATTGTTGAAGATCGTATCTATCATATTTGGGGGAAATTGTTAATATTTTTTCAAAGACAGACTTGGGAAGAATACAGTCAAAGAAAGGGGAGATTGCAATGTTTGTGCTTAAAGAAGAAATTTGTTACAAAGGGAAGATTGTAAAAATGGAGCTTAAAGAGAAGATTCAATTGCAAAATCTTTCAAACATGATCTTGAATCCAAAGGGGAAGATTGTTAGAGCATAAATATATTGGATACAAGATCATAGAAGACTAAAGACTGAAGGTCAAAGCTAAAGTCAACTCTCAGCATCAAAGTCAAAGTCAATGTAATAAAAGTCAAAGTCAGAATTGTATTGTATTTTGTTTTAGTTTTATTTGTTTGCGCGTTTTAGTTGTGTGCATGAACAGTAGCTAACGCGTTTCTAGCTTTAGTATAAATAGGTTTTTGGTACCTTGTTGTGCGTGTAATTGAGAGTGTATTTTGATTCATTGTGTTGAGCGTGTTCCAGAGATAGAGAGAAATATTGTATGTTCAAACTGAGATCAATAAAAACAGTTTGAATTTGGAAATTAAATGTTAGCATCTTGATCTATACACATTGTCCGTGCTCGTAACAAACCTTCGTCTTTCCCCTCGGCTTCTACCACTCTCCTTCTCGATCGATTGTTTTTTTTTACACAATGTTACCTTTCATGCACCGTCCTTTATATATATTAGACAATCGTCGGTTTCAAACATCCGAAACATCCCAACATCAATGGCGGTGAGTTATTTGGACGATTAGCTTGCTCAACCCTTTCAACTACATCTACATTTCTTTTTTTTTTGTCCCTGCAAATTCCTAACCACTATTTCATTATTATTTTTATATGGTTATTACACCTATCTCCTCCAGGATCACTGATGTTATTGAATCACTTCGTGTTGTAATAGGCTACTCACTTAAAGATGGACGTTGTAGGAGTATCATTCATTCATGGGTATGCTGGTTTATTTGTCCTAGATTTCAATTTTAGTGATGAATGATGGTAGCAAATTTCTACTCTTACATGGGTTTTCTGCTTCAACCCACCTTGGTTTCTTGATTTTACCCCAAACTCTTCTCCAACAATTTAATACAATTCACTTTCTTATTTTAGCTAGTTATTCTTGTGTCTGTGTTCATTTAGTCTTGTGATTGTGGGGTTGAATGGTCTTGTTCAATTGGGTGTTTTACTGTGTGAGCTTTATGCCCACTACAAAATTGAGCTCATAAGAACGCAAAAGTTGGAATATCTGTAAGGGGTCGAGTCTAGACTAAAAAATAATACTTGTAAGTCTATACATTATTTAGAAATTATTTTGTCCATCTATACATTCTTTAGACCTACATCATCTGCATGCACTTTTTTTAATCAGGTTTTTTGGGAATACTTTGTTATTTCCAAAATGGAGGTCAAACTTTGAGCAGTGAACAAGGCCATACCAACAGGAAAGAGACTTAAGAGGATTAAAATCAAGGGCAACTCCATAATAAAATAATTAACAGGTCCATAAACCATAATCCTTCATCCCCTTTATCCCATCCAAATCCAAAAGCAGATTCAAAGATAAATGAATGAACATAAACAACCATAACATAATACAACTTCTGAACCCCAAGAATTAAATCAGGGGCCATCAGATTCAAAACCTTAACTCCAAGACTGATCTAAGGCTTGAAAAAGTACAGATGCCTATCACACATAGAAGATAGAACTAAAAAATTTACTGGTTACTAGATGATTAGGTGCACTGTTCTTTTCATTTCTTTCATCGTAATTTAGTATTGTTCTTTCCATTTACCTTTTTTCATGATTTACTGGTCACCAGGTCATGGCTGTTTCATGAGTGTAAAATTGTTTTCAAGTTGGTTACATACACTTGCATATATGTTCTAAATTGAAGTACTGTTACTTGCACATGCCTATTCCTGAATTAATTCGAATTGCTAATTACCCTAGTAAACATGGCTCATATGAATCTATCAAATTTTTTTTTGCTCTCGTTCATTTGATATAGAATCTCACTTCTATGACACCTGAATGTGTTCTAGGTATTGTCTAATGTCTACTTATGTTTGTTGTTGTCGCTCAAGGACATGGAGATGTCGGAGGGTCAACCAAACTGAATACCTATATTGTGTAGAGGCAACATGTAAATCACCTTTTCAATTTTTTTAAAAATTTGAATGTGTTATTTTCTAACATTATTTACTTCAAACTTTTAGAAAAATAGAAAAAGAAAATAACATAATACCTACATTAATGTTTATCTTATCTTATTAATTTTGTATTATGGTTTTCAAAATTATTCTCTATTTATTTGAATATCATGTTATTTGATTAAATATATTTTATATTCAAATTAAAATACTAAAAAGAGTAAATTACATGATTGGTCCTGTGGTTTACATAAAATTATCCTATCACGTCCGTAAATCAAAATAATTATAGAAAACGTCCATGTGGTTTACATTTTCACTCGTCCTTAGTCCCTTTACCCTAACACCGTTAGATTATTATGTTAAGTAAGTTTACTTTATGGGTATTTTAGTCATTTTATGTATTTTCCTATTTTTAATAAAAAAATAAAGTGTATTATATTAATAAATATTATATCTTACACACACATATATATATAGAGAGAGAGAGAGACACATTCAAATACAAACTTTTTAATAGTGCAAATCATGCAACCCATTTATCTACCACATATTTTGTTTTTACCTTTTTAATAAAAAAATGAGAAAATAAAATATGTGGTAGATAAGTGGGTTGCATGGGTTTGCACCATTAAAAAGTTTGCATTTGAACATCCCCTCTCTCTCTCTATATATATATATATATATTCAATCACACACATCATGAGAACGTCGGCCCTACTCTCCGACCCATCTCGTTGCATCTCCACCGGTGCCACTCCAACCTTCCATCTCCATCTCCCCCCTCAACCGACCATCTCGATATCCATTGAGACCCTCCATCAACCCCAATGTACATCTCAAAAAACCTTCTTCCAGGCATGTTTTCTCGCATCTGTTAAACCCCATTTGAGATGAGATGACAGTGCTTCTACTCAATTTATCGTTGAGTTGAGAGTTATTGGTGTGGTGTGTGTTTTGGGTTTTAAAAGAGGGGGGGGGGGGGGGGGGGGGAATGTGGCCGAGGATGGTCAGCGATATGAGGGATATGAAGACCCTCCTCCCCCTATCGTTTAGAACTTCTCACGTTGCTCTTAAGCGATAACCGCCCCCATTATCCGGATGAACTGCCCTCGTCTTCGTTCCCACTCACTGCCCTTATCTTCGTCAACAGACAAATCTGAGTTTTGAAGAACATGATAGCTAATTATTTCGGTCAACAAACATTGTATCTCCAACCTCGTTTGTCAACGCACACAAAAAATCGAGAATTGGATTCTAAAGAACATAAGGATCGAGGATCTGGGTTTTCAACTTCAAATTTCTAGGTTTTGATTGAGGTTTCTACAACATATAAAATAGGGTTTCTATTCATTGTTCTTTTGTTAGCATAAATTTTTGTATTGATTAGTGTTTTTATATAATCAAGTTCATCATTAATCAAATGTGGATGTCTTCTTGATTTACTTTGTTATTTTGTGTTATGTATTTGAGTTTTGATTAAGGTTTTTAGATGGATTTTGTTCTTGGTTTAATGTTTTGAGATAAGTTTGGGTTTTTGGTTAATATTTTGAGATGAATTTGGGTTCTTTGTTCATACTCTGTTATTGATTTGATGATGAAAATGGAGAAGGGGTTGGAAGTTATTGGTCGAAGATGGAGATCGGATCTTCTGGTCTCCTATAGAGTTTTCATACTCTGTTACACGATTGGTCCCTGTGGTTTTCATAAAACTTTTCATTAAAATATGAAAACGAGGAAAATGACTATAATGCCCCTCCAGTTAATCCACTTAACAAATTCTTTTAACGGTGTTAGGGTAAAGGGACCAAGGGCATGTGAAAATGTAAACCACGGGGACGTTTTCCATAATTATTTTGATTTAGAGACGCATAGTGCAATTTTGTGTAAACCACAGGGACCAATTATGTAATTTACTCTATTAAAAATAATAATAATTTCTACCTACAGCCACGACAAGGTACGTAAAAAATTAAAAATCTAGTTCTTACCTACTGTGACGATATGTCGTTGCTATAGGTAGGAAATGAATTTTTAATTTTTTTACCTACTGCAACGACTTGTCGTCAATGTAGCTCAAAAATGAATATTTAATTTTTATCTATTGAGATGACACGTCGTCGCTGTAGGTAAAAACTTCTATTTTTAATCTTTATCTATATATAGTAACGACATGTCATCGTAGAAGAAAAAAAACTGAATTTTTAAATAGGAAGCTACCGCTACGGCCAAACAACGATAAGTTCTACAACGACGTCGGTCGTCTCAATAGAACTATAGCGACGAAAAATTGATCTTTAGTGACTACACAAAATGTAGTTATTTACTTTCATTGTTTGCTAGAGCATTTCTTCATGTAATTTTACTATTCTTTAGTTTGTATTATTATAAATTACTTTTTCTATGTAAATTTTATAGTTTTAATATACATTACATAATAATTAAGAGATATTAGTGGAAAACTTTATTCATTACTTATTATTTTTTTTATCACTCATATTTTTGTAAACCGATACATTTCTTAAATACATTTGTCTTTTATAAATATATAAGGATGTTTCGAACGTGTGGGTAAAAAAAATTGGGTGGTGGGCTTGAGCTTCTCCAACATACTCTTTATTGCATACGTCTTTTCTCTTGAATATCTTCTTCGCTTTCTTCGTTAGTATCATATTCAATTTTTTTTCTTTTTAAGTGATGACATAATTCAATTATAAAAAAATATTTAAATAAAAATTTCATAATATTGGTATAGATCTGTTAGTTCCTTGTTCCTCCATATAAGAGACCCATGTTCGAGTCTTGTCTACATATCATTTTAAAAACACAGGAGGTATATAAAAAACACCAAAATTTAAGCTAAAATTTAACAAATTTGACACTAATGAGACTCAAACCCAAGCCTTTGGTACAAAGGTAGAAGCATCAACCATCTCCCACATCAAAGTCTTGTGCTTAAGTTTTAGTTTCATAAACTATATGTTGGCACCCAATAAAATAATATGGTGACACCCTTCAGAAACTTACTTTTTTTTTCTTTTACGACAGAACTATGAAGCGGTGGCTCGTGCTACTGTATCAATCAATGTAGGTCCGCCCCTGGCTGGCATAAAAGTTTGTGGCAAGCAATCCTATGTATGTGATTTGAAGTCATCGCAATATTTAAGTCAATGATTGGTGTTTTCGGATTGGGGTCCTTCACAATCGTACTTGGCTTTCGACATTCAATGTTTATCATTTCAATAGTTAGCTCATCATCCAAAAGGTTTTACTACTTATTGGGCAGATTGGTGTTACAACCCAAGAGCCATTCTAGGGGCCTAAGTTTTTGTGTTCGAAATGGTTTTTTTCTGTTTGTTTATTACTGTTTCTGGTGGGTCTTGGGTGTTTGTTTTTAGCTTTGTTTGGTTGGGTTATGTAAGGATTGTTTGGGTCTATTTTGTTATGTTTTGGGTTTTGGTGTCTTGCAAGTAAGGTCTAAAGATCCCTTTTGTTTCTTTTGTTTGTCTTTCTCCTTGTGCAAGCTTGTGTTTTGGTTGGTTTATGTTTGTTTCATAAAATTGTTGCCTCTCAAAAAAATTATGATTACTTTATTTGTATAATTTATTTTGTCATTTAAAAAAATACTAGAAGCATACTCGTGCAATACAGCGAGATACATCACGATTTTAATGTTTCATTTTATTTTTTTGTCGATTTACAGTACAATTTTGGATGGTTTTGAGAAAGTGATAATGTTTTTTTTTATAAATTTGTTTAATTTAGGCTTAATAATATAATATTTTTTATTTAAAAAAAATAAGTATTTTGTTAGAATTCAATGATTATCTTATATATTTTAATGACATCTAGAAAAAATAACCAATTACATATTTAATAATATAATTAAAACAAATTTATAGTAATATAATATATTAATTAATAGTGATACATTGAAATGTCTGCATAAAAGGAAGACTCTACACATATCAAATTGGTGGGTGTTAGAAGTCTGCAATAGTAATATGTATCTTGTGCTTTGATACTTGTAAATTAAGAGATTTTTAAAATCTTGCATAAAATGATGATACCTTGTGTCTAATAATTTGTATTTAAGAGTTTTTTATCCGCGCTCTATAATATAAGTATAGATATCTATACTATATTATAAAAACGAAATAAAAAACTCTTAATTACAACATTTTAAGCACAATGTACAACTAATTAAAGCCAATTACTTAATTTACAATTTCTTAATGCTTTGGTACAACCTTTCCAAGCACAGTATCTCACATAATCATCTATTTGTGGAATGAATACTCATTTATTAATATAAATATTTGTTTTTTTGGTGGAGGATTTTATAAAATATATTTTATATTAGCATAATCTATTTTAAATGTAGATTTTACATTTAAATCTATATTAATGAGATGTAATATAAAATCTTTTTTCTTCCGTATTTTTTTATATTACATCTCATAATGATTTTTCCATATTTTATTTTATAAAATCTTTTTACATAATGAGATGTAATATAAACTATTTTTTCTTCCATATTTTTTTTGCTAATATAAAATATATTTTATTTTATAAAATCTACACGTATTTTATATTAGCATAATATAAAATCTACATGTATTTTTTTTGCTAATATAAAATCTACACGTATTTTTTTTTCACGAGCATTAAAAGAAGAAAAAAGAAGGTTGATATGAATTAAAAATAAAAAATAACGAGATACACTAATAAATTATCGTATTCTTTAAAATAAAAATATTCCGCAATACTTTCCAAATTAACAAGTGTAAAGAAAATAAAATAGAAACGATGTAGATATAAAAATATTCTTCCATATTTTTAATATATTTACATTTAAATGTAAAATCGAAAATGAAAATAAAAGATTTTAAAATATTCTTTACATTCACTATAAATATATATAGCTTCTCTATGTATCATCCGAGTACAAGAAAAAGACGAACGGTCGGGTGTCAATGGCGAAACCTGCAACTGAACAAAAGGTATTCCACTATATTTTTGTTTCTTTGAAAAACTACTTTTTTATATTTTATTTTATTTACTAAGGATTTGTTTATATTTTTCAAAATCCACAATCATATTTTTCGAAGTAGGGGAATAAGATATATATATATATATATATACATATCTTTATTTTTATAGACTAATACTATGAGGTCTTGAAGTCAATAGTCAGATAAATTTTCAAGTGCTACTGAGTGAATTTGAACTATACCAGTTGAGTTGCCGGTTACAAAAGATAGAAATCATTTATTTTCTTTGTCATATTTGATGTGGGTTGAATGTTGTTAATTAATCTACAGATTTATACGTTCAAAGTGATTGTCAAGTGTTGTCGAGGAGGTTTCTGTTGGTCCCAAATAGCAGTAAATAAACAAGCAAAGTATTGTAAAAGGGGGGGTTGAATACAATACACACAGTTTTTCACTTAATTTAATTCTTATTGATTTGAAATCAAGAATTACACATAGAAAACTTTGATTGTTGCGGAAGAGAACATATGAGATATGTTCAAACAATCTTACACATAGAGAATAAAGAACAATTGTAAAACACTTAGAAAACAATTGAACTTCGTAGAGAGAAAGTTGCCAGGCACTTAGAGAACTTGAAGGTAGTAGAGCTGGGTTATCTTGCATGTTGAAACATCCATCATATTTATAGTGCCCCATGCATTTAATGCATGAGACACCTGTTGAGCAAGGGATGGACACAGGTCTTCTGCATGGTACATGATGTACCTTTTGTCTTGGAGTGACTTTGTCTTGAAGTGTTGACCTGCAGGGATGGTGTGGACCTTTCCTTAAAATGGTGTAGGAGACAAAGCTTACTTTATCTGATCTTCAGATGAGGTCCACGTCAATGCAAGATATCACAAATATACTTTGTCAGATAAGTATAATGTGTTAGAAGGAAATCTTCAGGCATCTTCGGCTCTTCAGCTTCTAGGGAGAGGTCATCGGCTGCCGAAGGCTTGAGAGATCTTCGGATTTTCCCGAAGATGTGAGATCTTCGGATTTTCCCGAAGATGTGAGAACATCTTCACAATCCTGAAGATATGTGATTGACACCATCCTGGCCGATGGTGTTGATCACTTGGGCATGCTTGGCTTTAGGCATAGGAGACTATCTTCAATCCGCTTTGAGAGATGTACTCCTTCTTTGTCTTCTTCGGCTAATCTTCGACTTCACCGAACATTTGTATAGAAACCAAGATGCTAAAAGAACCTCAAACATATTCTAAGTAGGATGATATAAGATGGAAGATCAGGAGGTCATCTTCAAATCTTCAGATGACCCAACAATCTCCCCCTATTTGAAGATGACATCCATACTAAAGAATAAAACAAAGAGTATACTGAATAAATTCATTTTGACCCATCTTTACTCTTTTTGGGTTCTTTTCACATAGTTTTTTTTTTTTTTTTTTTTTGGTATATCTGACTTTTACATAGTGAAAGAAAAAAAAAAATATACAAACGAATAAATGAATATAATAAAAAAAGAAAGAAAAAAATATATACAAAGATACAGAAGAAGACATAGCAGGGATTGTTTGAATTTGAGTGGTTGGATGCTCCCCCTCAATTCATACTCCCCCTCAACTAATGTCAGGTGGCTTTGATCACATAGCTCATTGCAAAAGCAGAGTTTAAGCTTGAGTGGTAAGATGCTCCCCCTCAACTCATACTCCCTCTTAACTAAGAAGTCAGAAGATTTTCGGGATCCTCCGAACCTGCTCCTGGAAGGGCAGATTCATCCTTGGATCGTGCAGAAGCATCAGGACTGAGAATCCTGAGTGATAGGCTGTGAGGTGGAGAAGAGGTACCTTGGATAGGGAAGGATTCCAAGTCATCCTTATCAACCAAGGAAAAGGTTGATGAGGGAATAATAGGGGTCCCCAATTTTACAATTGTATCCTTTTGAGAAGATACAAAGGAGATGGCTTTGGGTTTAGCAGAGTCCCCGGGCCCAGATGGGAGAATTTCAACACCTGCTGATTGTAGAGAATCGGTAGGTGGAGTAGGTGGCTTGGCCCTTGAAACCTTCCTCAGCCTCTTGAGAGGAGAGGGAGGGGAAGAGGTAGAGTGCCGCCGCTTTGAGATATGGGGTGTGACCTGGGTAACCGCTGAAGGTTCTTTCGGTGGTATGGCCATTTGAGCAAGTGCGGCGGTGCCAGTAGCTGTTGAGGATTTAGTGCTAGCAGGCGTCACTGAAGAAAGGGGAAGAAGGGTCCACTACAGTTGAGGGACCTTTGGACACCCGAGTGTCTTTAGTATCACCCCATTGTAGATCGGGAGAGTTTATGAAGGAGAACATACCTGGGTTGAGAGCTTGATTGGTGGATAGAGATCCCTTGTTGAGAGAGATCTTCTTGAGTTTCTAAGTGTTGGTAAGAGAGTCATCACCAAATCATTTTGTGACACAACAATTTTTCTCCCCCTATTTGATGATGACACTAACACATAGAAAAAAAAATGGTACAAACACCAAGAAAAAAATACAAGACACGAAGAACTCAGAAATTCAGTGGCCCATTTTTTATTTTTTTTGTGGGGGCTCTTTTCGGTTTTTTTTTTTTTTTTTTTTTAACAGGAAATTAAAAGAAAAGAAAGAGAGAAGGGGGTAGAAAAAGGTAGGTTAGGAGGTGTAAATTCTTGGGAAATGGGGAAGGAAAAAAATAAAAAAATGGGGGTGAAGGTAGTTGGTCGGCCGAAGAGAAGGAAATAGGGGGGGGGGGTCGGCCGAGAGGGAGGGAGGGGAAGGGGAGTGGATCTTCGGCTAGGGGTGTTTGGGATTTTCGGCTAAGGGGTTGTGGGTGTAAGACTGGTGGCTTCGACCAAGGGGTAAGGGGGGAGAGGTTAGCCGAAGGGGAGGGGAGGGGAAGGGGAGGGAGGGGTTCGGCTAAGTGGATGTGGGGGTGAGGAGAGTGTGTGGCCGAAAAAAAAAGGAAGGAGAGGGTACCGAAGGGGGGGGAGGGGTTTCGGTTAAGAAGGGTGTGGGGAGGGGGGTTTTGGCCGAAAAAAAATTGGAGGAGGAGGGGGGGAGTTTCGGCCGAGAAGGGTGTGAGGGGGGGTTCGGCCGAATGGGGGGGGGGGGGAGGTGTGGCCTACCGAAAATAAAAGTGGGGTGGTGAAGGATTCGGTGTAGAGGGAGCCGAAGAGGAGAGGGGGAGGGGCCGAAGGGATATTGGTTCGGCTAGGGGCAAGTTCGGCCAAGGGGGTTGTCGGCTAAGGGGGGTGTCGGCTAAGGAGGTATAAGGGGTTGTTTTGGTTTGGTGGTATAAAGGGAGGAGGAATGGGGTGAGGCTGCCGAAAGGTAGGGGGGATGGGGTGTTCGGTGAGGGAGAGAGAGCCCGAAGGGAGGAGAGGGGTCGAGAAAGAGGGAGCCGAAGGGAGAGGGAGCCGAAGGGAGAGGGAAGGCCGAAGAGGAGAAAAGGGAGAATTAGGTGGAGGGGGGGTCTTCGGCTAAGGGGTTGTGGTTTGGTATTTCGGTGTGCGGCTAAGGGGGAATTCGGTTGGATGATGGGCCGAAGAGGACCAAGGCCGAAGAGAGAGAGGTAGGGCCGAAGAGTGAAAAAAAAGAGGGGGGGGGGAAAGGGAGTTGGTAGCCGAAGTGGGGAGAGAGGGTGGGGGGTCGGTGGCCGATGGAAGAGGGGAGTATGGGGGAGGGTTTGAGTTCGGCTAAGGGAAATAGAGATGGAGATCGGCGGCCGAAAGGGGGTTTGATGGGAACAAAATCGGCAGCCGAAGAGGAGAGAGAGGGGTGTGGGGTTTTGTTCGGTTAGTGAGGAAAGAGGTGGTGGGTTGGGGCCGAAAGAAGGAGCCGAAGGAAAAAAAAAAAGGTTCGGTGGGGTGTAAGGACCGAAAGAAAGAAAGAAAAAAATGGGGTTTCGGTGGTTGAGAGGGGAGGAGGGATTTTGGGTTCGGTTGATGAGGTATAAGGGTGGGGAAGTAAGAAAGAAGGGAGCCGAAGGAGGGGAGAAGAAGGGATGTGGGCATGAAAGGATCCGAAAAAAAAGGGGGGGGGGGTTGAGCTTGGTTCGGCTAAGAGAAGATGGTGGGGAAAGGGGAAAGTGTGGAAGAAGAAAAAATAAGTGGGGGGTGGGAGGGTGTTAGCCGAGAAAAAAAAAAGAAAAAGTAAGAAATGGTGGGGTGTGTTTGGTTCGGTTACCGAAAAGGGGGGGTAGATGGTGGTGTGAATGATTTCGGCTAAAAAAATGTTGGTGAGTAAAGTGATAATGTCGGCGGCTCCATTCAAGAAGTAAAACTAATTTTTTTTTTTTTTTTAACAAAATGCAAGCCAATAAAATTAAAAAGATTGTTATTATAATTTTTTTTTTTTTTAAACAAAACGGCGGCTCACTTCCAAAGAAATTGTTTTTTTTTTTTTTAACAAAATGCAAGCCAATAAAAATAAAAAGATTGTTATTATAATTTTTTTTTAAGAATCAACTACGGCCAAATAAAATCATTTTTTTTTTTTATAAAACGTTCGGTAGCCAAAAAATTAATTTTTTTTTTTTAAAACTTTGTGGTGAAGTATGAGGTTGAGACGAGAATGAGATATCAAATATGGATGATGGAGGAAGGAGAGGTGATATGATAAGAAATGAGATCGGTAGGTGTGAAATGTAATGATGGGAGAAAGGAGAGATCTTGATCTTCAGAGAAGACTATCTGAAGATTAGGGATTGGAGATGAGAAGATAGGTGGTTCACCATTATGATGAGATGTGCCTCGAGAAGAAAGGAACATATGGATTTGAGTTAGATGAGGAATTATGAGAATCTTCACCAACACATGATGATATCCACCAATCATCATCTCATGAAGAGATGATGACTTAAGATCATCAAACTTCACATGAGTAGATGTAGTTTCTCCGAAGATGGTGGACTCGGTAGGCTTTTGAAGAGTGAGAGAGAGGGGTCGAAGATAGTGAGAGAGGTTGAGGGCCGAAGGTGAGGGAAGGGTCGAAGAAAGGGAAGGGAGGTATAAGGGAGGTTTGTTCTTTGGTGGGTTTAAGAGGCCGAAAGAGAGAGATGAGAAGAGAGAGATAAAAAGAAAAGGGATGTACCTGGGGTAGATGAGGTAGAGCATTCAACAGACACAATGGCTATAGAGAAGGATTGAGCTTCACTGTTCATCAACATCATCTATTTTAGCCATGAAGCAGAGGTTGACCATTTCTTTGTCACTTTCAGAAGTGGGTTCATCTGCCCAATCATGGGTTTCAGTCATTTGACCTTTTCCTTTTTTTGAGCAAGGTTTCATTTCTCTCCTTCTCTCTCTTATATTTTGCCTTGTACTTTTCAGCACGGTCAGAGTTTGAGGAGACAGACATATTGGCCTTTTGAAAAGAAGGTTGGTAAGAATCAGACTTGGTTCTGACAAACCTAGAGGATGTACGGTTAGAGGAGGGCAGTCGAGATTTATCAGAGGACCTGCTTCTGCATTCAGAAGCAAAGTGTCCCTTCCTCCCACACCTGTAACATTCCTCATTTGATTTGTCAGAGGGAGAGATTTTAGAAAAAGTAGAAGAGGGTTTTCTTGAAAACTTGGATTTTCCAGAAGAGAATCGAGAGTTACTGGAAATTTCCTCACCTTCATCATCAGCCTCACTAAGGTAGGCTTCTGAAGGATCATTGGGATCCTCTTGACTATTATTATCAGAATCTGAGGGATAGGTGATCCTAGGGACACACACAGTACTTTTGGAAGATTCACCGACAAGAGCTAAAGAAGAGCTTTTGATGTCTTTGGTGATGGACTTCCTGAGCATTTTCGTCTGCTCATAGTTGAAGAGGGTGCCATACAAGGCAGTGAGAGGCATAGAGTCAAGATCCTTGGTAGACTTGATACAAGTACAGATGTTTTCCCAAAACTCAGGAAGACAGTCCATGAACTTGCACAAGACTTCCTCATTATCATATATGCGACCCACAAGTTTAAGATCATTGAGAAGATTGTTAAAGCGATTGTAGTAGTCTGAGAGAGACTCACCCTTCTCATGAGAGAAGAGTTCATACTTTCTTACAAGAGCAATCTTTTTGCTCTTTTTCACCTCAGACGTACCTTCATAGAGAACACACAGAGTAGACCACATTTCTTTAGCAGTGGTGAGGTTAACAAGAGAGTGATAGACCTCATCAGGCAGAGCAAGGGCAATGATGGCTCTGACTTTAGTATCAAGAGCTATAAGACGTCTGTCTTCATCATTGTATTTACTGGGGTCCTTTACAATGTATCTCCCAGTAGCTGGAGTTCTTTCTTCCTCAGAAGAGTCCTCATCAGCTTTTCCCTTGTCTGCATTATATCGGTCCCAAACTCTAGGAATAAAAGGACCTTCATGTAAAATAGTTGGATATCTGCTGTCAACTCCTTCTAAAAAGAGTATCATACGACTTTTCCACAAGAAGAAGTTATTGGGGTTAAACTTTGGTGGTTTGGCTATAGAGCCATTGTCGTATGAAACAACAGTGGTGTTTTGAGAAGAAACATTGTTCAAAGAAGAAGAAGAAGAGGCTGCCATTGCGGATCTAGTTTATTGAGTTAAACTAAACCGCTCTGATACCACTTGTTGGTCCCAAATAGCAGTAAATAAACAAGCAAAGTATTGTAAAATGGGGGGTTGAATACAATACACACAGTTTT
The DNA here is from genome assembly GCA_954870635.1 of Arctium minus. NCBI lineage: Eukaryota > Viridiplantae > Streptophyta > Magnoliopsida > Asterales > Asteraceae > Arctium > Arctium minus. Next base: position 21,479,884 of record OX941081.1, on the reverse strand, counting down.
TCACTTAATTTAATTCTTATTGATTTGAAATCAAGAATTACACATAGAAAACTTTGATTGTTGCGGAAGAGAACATATGAGATATGTTCAAACAATCTTACACATAGAGAATAAAGAACAATTGTAAAACACTTAGAAAACAATTGAACTTCGTAGAGAGAAAGTTGCCAGGCACTTAGAGAACTTGAAGGTAGTAGAGCTGGGTTATCTTGCATGTTGAAACATCCATCATATTTATAGTGCCTCATGCATTTAATGCATGAGACACCTGTTGAGCAAGGGATGGACACAGGTCTTCTGCATGGTACATGATGTACCTTTTGTCTTGGAGTGACTTTGTCTTGAAGTGTTGACCTGCAGGGATGGTGTGGACCTTTCCTTAAAATGGTGTAGGAGACAAAGCTTACTTTATCTGATCTTCAGATGAGGTCCACGTCAATGCAAGATATCACAAATATACTTTGTCAGATAAGTATAATGTGTTAGAAGGAAATCTTCAGGCATCTTCGGCTCTTCAGCTTCTAGGGAGAGGTCATCGGCTGCCGAAGGCTTGAGAGATCTTCGGATTTTCCCGAAGATGTGAGATCTTCGGATTTTCCCGAAGATGAGAGATCTTCGGATTTTCCCGAAGATGTGAGATCTTCGGATTTTCCCGAAGATGTGAGATCTTCGGATTTTCCCGAAGATGTGAGAACATCTTCACAATCCTGAAGATATGTGATTGACACCATCCTGGCCGATGGTGTTGATCACTTGGGCATGCTTGGCTTTAGGCAGAGGAGACTATCTTCAATCCGCTTTGAGAGATGTACTCCTTCTTTGTCTTCTTCGGCTAATCTTCGACTTCACCGAACATTTGTATAGAAACCAAGATGCTAAAAGAACCTCAAACATATTCTAAGTAGGATGATATAAGATGGAAGATCAGGAGGTCATCTTCAAATCTTCAGATGACCCAACAGTTTCAGAAAAATTGCAAAATCTCAAATACATTTAATAAAATATATGCAACAGAGAAATACATTAAGAATATATGCAAGTTAACCACTTATGAAAATACATTCGTTTTTCACGTTGTATTTCATTAACTGTTAACAGAGAAATTACGTTTCATTTTAACTCGGTTCAATATTCCAACAAAAAATTTATCCTCCCGTGCAATGCACGGACCCAAGACTAGTTTAATTAAAAGAAATATATAGGCATCCAAAAACAACTAGTTTTTTTACATTTGGTAGATAAAAGAAAAAGTGAATTAGGGGTGAGCATCGGCACCGAAAATACCGAACCGTACCGGAACCGGTACCGGTACCGATTATATTTTTCGGTTCGGTACTCGGTACTTGTAATGTCGTTGATTCGGGATTCGGGAAATTCGGGATTCGGTACTCGGTACTAATACCGAACCGTCCCGATAAGACCAAAGGTCATTTTAATTACTTTCGGTACCATGCTCACCCCTATGTAAAATCATCAAGCTATGCATGCTACTATAAAGGGTTAGCTAATTTAGGCTCAAACAACACAAAGAGTCGAGTGACTCAAGTCAGACTCACCATAAAGTTTAGGCTCATCGTGAACCTTGTTCGTGAGCTCCAAGAGGCTTGATTTATATTTAAATGCATTCTCAAATGTGTGAATAATTTAGTTAAACGACCATATTTGATATTTTAATATGACTTTCTAAAAAAAAGTAACAAACTTTGAATGTATATGATGTAAAAGAATATAGTCATGTAAAATTTTAAAAATACACTAATAGGACGTTTGGTTTGATGGAATGATTTTGAGATATTCGGGAAATTCGGGACGAATACCGAATACCCGGTACCGATACCGGTACCGATACCGGTACCGTATATGATTACTCGGTTCGGTATTCGGTACCGCCTTTAGACCACATTCGGGATTCGGGAAAATCGGTACCGGTACCGGTCCGGTACCATGCTCACCCCTAAAGTGAATCACGGATTTGGTCTCTATGATTTTATGAAAATTATAAAATTGCCCTTTGAACTTTATTTATTACATTACAACCCTCAATGTTTGCAACTTTGCATCTTATTTTGGATTTGGTTCCTCACCCTATTATCCACCATTTCCAGCAATACGAATTTTACTAATTTTCTCTATATTTATCATTTTCTTAATTATATTTTCTTATTCTTTTATATTTCTGGATTATATTTAATTAAAAAAAACATATTTGGTCCCTTTTAACATTTAAAAAGACCTTATGAAAAGATCACGGTTCTTGCATCTGCTTCTACTCTAGCCACCGTTTCTTCTTGTATTCCAACTTCTACTTCGGCCACCATCTCCGTATCTGCTTCTACTCCGGTTGTCTTTTTTCTAAATATGGGTTTTCTTGAAGAGGATAGGAGGTTGGGTTAGGATTTCTCTTGAAGATGTGTATCAAGAAAAGATGTGATGGAGATGGGACTGTGTCATGGCCACAAGTACACGGGAGTTTTGAAGCTCCCTCCTGCCGTGGGTCTGGAAAAAAGTCCCCCCCCCCTCCGCCAACCTAACTTCAGATGCACACAATACTTCTAAACGGAGTTTTGAAGCCACAAAAGGTTTTCTAATGTTGCTTATACTCTACATATACTCTACATTTACTCTGAATTTTTGATTTAAGCCTTTTTATAAAAGGAATTGATTTAGATTTGTATCAGAATTTTTTTGAATGAAAGTTATACAAAATTATTGTTTATGTTCAATGTTTGTGGGAAAATATTAACGTTCTTGGAATTTTATTCGATTGTGTTAAATTGACGGTTGACAGTGGGGTTAATGGAGGAATTAATAATCCATCAAATAATAATAGATCAATGCCATTAATCATTGGAATTAAAATATGTTATCCCAAAATTCTACATTCCATTTCTATCTATCACTCACATGTATATAAATCATCAGAGATGGAACGTGAACATGAATTAAATAAAGTAATATTAAATAAATTATAATGCTTATTCATGTTATTTGTGGGACAAGAGAATTTTGGAACAACACATTTTTATATTAATCATTGCACATAATTGCCACTTCATACTAAAAATGTTAAAATAGATAAAGACGTAAAATGGTCCTTTTATCTTCTAACTTATGAGAGTTATGAACATACATTAGGGTAATGGATCAATTCTTATACAAAATGCAAATGTTAAAGGTTTTACGGTAATAAGTGAAGTACAAGGACCAATTTCATAATTATCACCAAATCATAAAAACCAATTATGTATTTACTCTAAAAGAGTTAGTTTGTAGGAGTTAAAAGGTAAATTTAAACATTTTTTTTTGTAATGACTATGTTTTTTACACCACGTCCCAATCATTTTGGAGACCCTGTTACATTTATATCAAAACTATTGATCGATAGATAAATAATAAATAAAACAAAATATTAATGTTTATACTATATATTAACATTAAAATTATTACAAATTAAAGTAACAAAAATGATGTAACATATGAAATTCGCTTAAATAAGATTAGCCTTCTAACATTTTTCAAAACAAATATCGTTAGCATTATCATCAACATTGATATCGATCACATTTTCATCCAAACTAACACTAGCATCAACAGCAGCAGAATAATCAAGGAAAACTTGTGATTTTTTTTTATGAAAAAATTATAAATAGTTTCTTTTTGAGACAAAATTATCTCTTCCATTCTTGGTGGATTTTAAGTTGGAATGGACTCTAAAAGGTAAGAATACTATAAAATTTGGGGCCCAATTCAAAGCTTTTAAGTTTTTTATGAGCCACTTCAAAAGGTAAGAATACTATAAAATTAATCAGATTTTTGGGCCCCAAATATTTTGGCGGGCCTATACAATAGAACCTAATGACACATCCCAGTTTCTTATTTGACCAAGTTGACAATATCTTATGAAAAACCGGCTCGAACGCTGGTCTTATAACTTTAAATAAGCTTATGTATGATAAATTAATTGACAAAGTAGTTGTTAGTTAAAAAGTTAGTTATCATCCAATAAAATAGTTGTTGGCTAGTAAGCTAGTTGATAAACTAGTTATGTTTGGTAAAAACTAGCTAATAAACTATCACGAAAGCGACTAAATCGAGTGTAAAATCACATGTGCAAGGGTGTGCGGGCGAAGTGGCCCATGACCTTCGGTCGAGGCCAAAGTTGGATGAATCACATGTGATTTTACACGTGATTTCAGTGTAAAAAATCACATGTGATTCGACCATTTTCTTACTCTTATTTGGTTATTGGTTATTATTCTCGTATAAATTTTGACTATATATATACATATATTTCTTAAATTATATGTTGTATCAAAACTTTCAAATTATTATGAGATAAAAGACCTCACGTATTGTAATAAATCAATTAAATTTATTGTTACTAACATAATCCTTCATTTCGATTTAGGCAGAAATCGATCATATTTAAACACATAGAGAATCGTAACCGACCCCATATTAACACTAATAATAATTTCCCATTAAATGAGATTGATTGCTGGTAGGGGTGTTCGCGGTCCGGTTTGGGCGGTTTAACCCCTCAAACCACAAACCAAACCGCTAGTGGCGGTTTATTGATTTTTCAAACCGAGCGGTTTGACATCAAGTGCCCAGACCGGTCAAGTCGGACCGCGGTTTAGGCGGTTTGGTCGACCGGTTTAGGCGGTTTAAGCCTTTTAGTGGCCTTTAAAGTTTAAACATAAAAAACATATAAAATTTTGAATTTTAAAGGTTCATTAGCTTGAGTTCATTTGAATAAAGAAAGTCCACAACAATGCTAACAAAGTCCAGAAAAATTAACAAAATATCCCAAGACAAAACACTAAAAAAAAGTAATATGCAAAATGCAAATAAAATTCATAGCAATTTAAAATTATCTTTGGACCTCTTTGTATATATTTAAGTCTAAAGATAAATTGGATATTTGGGCTAAACAATAGATGATATAAAAATGTATATGAAAAAAAAAATATATATATATATATATATATATATAGATAGATAGATATATTTGGCAGTCGGTTTGGTCTAAACCGCCCAAAAAAAACTCCAAACCGCAGACCGGACCGGACCGCCCGATTTGACAATTTTTCAGACCAGACCAGATCGTCAGACCGCCTAAACCGCCAAAAACGGTCCGGTTTGACTTGGTTCAACCGGTTTGAGTGGTCCAGCGGTTTTTTTGAACACCCCTGATTGGTGGACATAATTAGTGGCGGTTACAAAAACACCCTCAGTTACAAAACTGATAAAACAGCATTACCCGTGCCATTTACAAGAAGAAAAACGTAAGACTCATGCACAACCTTCTGACGACAAACGCACGACTCATGCCATTTTCAAGAGAAAGAACGCACAACCCGTGCACAAACCTTCTGTCGACAAACACATGGCCCGTCCATTTTCAAGAAGAAAAACACACGGCCCATGCATAAACGCACGACCCGTGCCATTTACAAGAGGAAAAACGCACAGCTCGTGCTCAACCTTCTGTTTCCAAGCACGACCCGTGCTCTTTTTATTAACAAAATGGCATGACCCATGCATTGCCATATACCACTTAGTAACTCACCATACATAACCATCCAACGATCCGGGGTTTTAGTTAGCTTACATGAGTGTGCACTCCACGCTTCCTAACTCATGTTATAGCTTAGCTACCAACCCCATTATTATCTTGTGAATCCAATTACCTAAAGTGAACTGATGATTTCACTAAAATCACCAACATTACTGCCCCATTTTAGTGCAATCCTTGATTCACAAACAAAAGTTAATATAGGAAAACAAACTCATGCATAAATGAAAATATCTAGAAGATTGAATTTTCACCTTAGTACATTAGACATTTCAAATACTCGAGAATCTGGGTGTCTTATGGATTGGACCCTTCAACCCATTTGAGTACCAGAAAATAACATACACATGAATCTAAATGACTCTCTAAAGTTTAAACTTGACACCATAACATGCCATGTGTCCTTATCCATTCGTAAATGCATACAAAGCCAAGTCCAAGCTTATTGAAACGACTACACTTCACACTCATATAGGTAGTTTCTTTCATCATGCACCTGCACATGTACTTTTACAAAAGTGCTATAAGAGATATAACCTCAAACTCCTTCTCTTGTAGTAGCGAGCACATACCTTGGGATGATCAATACGTGCTCCAACCCCTTAGAGTGAGCCTTCCCATTGAATTCATCTTCTAACGTTGTATTAGAAGGGAATTGGGTATCTCACGATTAGGGATTTAGTGGACTTTAATCCCATCCCAATCACCGACTTGTGAACCAAGTCCCTAACTCACCCTTTCGTCAAGTGGCCCGCTAGATTTTGTTGTGACTGAACAAATTCAACCGAAATCACCTCATTCGTATTTAGCTCACGAATCATGCTATGTCTAACACCTAAGTGGTTAGACTTGACATTATACACTTGACTATAGGCTTTAGCCAAAGTAGCCACACTATAACAACAGATAGAAATGAGTGATATTGGTTTCGGCCATAACGGAATTTCATAAACTAAATTCCTTAGCCACTCTACCTCTTTACCGGCAGCGGCTAATGCCACAAATTTTGACTCCATAGTCGAACTCGTGATGCAAGTTTTCTTCTTTTCTCCTGAGCAATTACACCCAATCACTCGTAGAAGAGTGATCCGAATATCCCTCTAATATCAAAGGAAACCCGATATAGGACAAACCATAAACTATGGTTGTCTTCAAGTATTTAAATACTCATCTTATCGCCTGCCAATGATGAATACTAGGATTACTAGTAAACCTACTCAACTTTCTTATGGCAAAAGCGATATCTGACCTAGTACTTGTCATGGCATACATCAAAGATCCAATAGCCTTTGAGTACTCGATTGGTGACACTGCTTTACCGGAGTTGGGCATAAGCTTCGCAGTCGGATCAAATGGAGTACTCACCGGAGAACAATCAAAGCAATTAAATTTCTTTGATACTTTCTCAATGTAATGAGATTGCGTAATTGCAATCCCTTTGTTCTCACGCTTGATCCTTATTCCAAAGATCACCTCCGCCTCTCCCATATCTTTCATAGATAAACTCAATGACAAAAGCTCTATGGTTTTTTCAACTTGATTTTCGTCGGTGCCAAAGATCAACATGTCGTCAACGTATAAGCACATCATTACTCTGTTAACGTATACGTCAAATTTGTTATATACGCACTTGTCCGCTTGGTTTAACATAAAACCGTCAGACAAGACAACCTCATCAAATTTTTAATGCTATTGTTTGGGTTCTTTTTTCAGCCCATACAATGATTTTACAAGTTTACATACCTTATACTCCATCTCGGAAATAACAAAACCTTCCGGTTGTTTTATGTAAACTTCCTTCTCAAAGTCATCATTCAAGAATTTCGTTTTTACATCTATTTGGTGAATCAATAAATTGTGAATAGCTCCTAAGGCTATCAACAATCTAATTGTGGAGATCCTTGCAACTGGGGCATAGGTATCGAAATAATCGATGCCTTCCTGTTGCCTAAAGCCTTCGATTACTAATAAAGCTTTGAACTTGTCGATTGATCCATCAACTTTCATCTTCCTTTCGAAGATCCACTTGCATCCCAAAGGTTTACAACCCAGTGGTAAGTCCGATGATACCCAAATATTATTCCCCACGATGGAGTCCATGTTATCATTTATTGCTTCTTTCCAGAAAGCAACATCTTGAGACTTCATAGCCTCATCAAATGATTTTGGATCCTCCTCAATACTATAACAGTAAGAGAATTGTGACCCAATCTCATCTCTTGGTCCCTCTACCAAGTATAATTGGAAATCGGGACCAAAGGGTTTTTCAATCCTTCATCTTTTGCTCCTTCGAAGCATCGGAGATTCAGTTAAAACAATTGCTTGTTCTTCAACTTCACTAGTTCCACTAGTATTTGGAACCATGTCCTTTGGTCTAGGTATTGAAAAGATCTAGTCTCATCAAATAATGCATCTCGTGATTCTATAATAGTGTGCATCACTATAGAATCATTAGGTTCAATAACATAGAACCTATAGGCTTTGAATCGTTCGACATATCCAACAAAGATGCAATCAATACCTTTCTCACCCAAGGTTTTCCTTTAGGGTTTGGGTAGTCGAACAACCACCCGACAACCCTAAACTCGAATATAGCTCAAGTTAGGCCTTTTCTTGAACAATCTTGTTCATTTTATTGGAAACTCGATTCAATAAGTAACAAGTCATTAGCATGGCTTCACCCCAAAATCCATCACTCAATCTTGAGTAGGATAACATAGAGTTCACCATTTCTGTGAGAACTTTATTTTTCTGTTCCACCACACTATTTTGTTGTCGTGTATAAGGAGCCTTGGTTTCATGAAAGATTCCTACGGATTGGAAAAACATGGGGTCGTAATACTCACCATCACGATCGGTGCGTAAACATTTTATAAAACAATTCATTTGCAATTCAATTTACGTTTTATAAATTTTAAATGTGTCCAACGCTTCATCTTTTGTATGTGACAGAAATACATAGCAAAACCGTGAAGCGTCATCAATAAAAGTAACAACATACTTTTTATTACCCAAAGACGGAGTTGAATGCAAATCACAAATATCACTATGAATTAACTCAAGCATCGACGAGTCCCTTTTCGCGTTAGGAAAGCGTTGTCTAGTGGTCTTTGTTAACATGAAAGTTTTACATTTTTCGGTTTTTAGTGTCAAAGGCCAGAATAAGATTGTCTTTTGACATTTCAACCATTATTTTAAAATTCACATGACCAAACCTTGCATGCCACAAACTAGAATCAACATAATTTTCATTTGCAGCATAAACAGAATTCGAAACAAAACTCTTTTTATTCAAATTCAACATAAACATTTCATTAATCGAATAGCCGAAACCTACAAAAGAGCCACCTTTTGACAAGACAAACTTGTTGTACTCAAATACTTGCTTATATCCTATGTAACACCCCCAAATTTGGAAAGAGCAACTAATTTAAAACTTCTAAATATACATCAATTTTGGATAGAATCTATTCTACTAATCATCACTAGAGTCACCTTGAATAGAACTCTAAGTTAATCTTCAACAATTGATAGGTCCAGTCTTGTATAAAGACTAATTAAAGTCGGATGTTACTAAAACCCAATAACCAGTTGCTCTTCTCAAAGACTAATGCGGAAGACTTCACCAAGCCACACACTCTTGTACGGACATCTAGCTCTCATCACTTCACAAAAACGCTAGAACCATCTCCCCCACCCAGAACCTGATGCACATGCCGACAAATAATAAGGGTTAGGCTAACGCCTAGTGAGTTCAAGAGTTTTCAATTTAAATAAATACATAATGTTAACAGTTGCTCTTCTCAAAGACTAATGTGGAAGACTTCAGCAAGCCACACACTCTTGCACGGACATCTAGCTCTCATCACTTCACAAAAACGCTAGAACCATCTCCCCCAACCGGAACCTGATGCACATGCCGACAAATAATTAGGGTTAGGCTAACGCCTAGTGAGTTCAAGAGTTTCAATATAAATAAATACATAATGTTAACAGTAAAGAATGCCATTGAAATAATGATTTTCCAAAATGATTTAATTTAATATGAGACGACTCGTTTTCCAATAATGCACATTTTAAAGACGAATACTCCAACATAAAATATTCATTCGTAAAATAAATTTAAACCAAAACTCAGAGTGTTAATTAGGAATTGAACTCCCAATTTATAAAAACGCAGATAAAACTTTATTTCCCGAAACACCCGAAGCACGGGCAAAACATATTACTCAACTCATAAATCATGGATAAAATCCATACATATAAAACGTCACCGAAAATATGGATAGTAAAATACAATACCCAAAACAACAGCTTTCGGTGACGGGGGAGACATGATTCCATTGAATATGGCGGGCACACAAAGTTAAGCCACTTATCAACGTTCTCGAGATTCACATAGAGTCATGGATCCCCGTATACAGCTCCCAACCGAGCTACCACCGCAAGATACCCAAATGACCCTAGTGTCTACTCGACCTCTAGATGAGTGTCACCACAAAAGCCACAAGTCCCCGTATCCGGCTCACCATGGGCACCACCGCAAGACTTAGCTCCGTATACGACTCTGTAGAGCACCACCACAAGCTTACATAAAAACATGACTTGGGGACCACTCACTAGACTCAAACATGGACATCAAAACTCCATGATGAATAAACCGACTAGTTTATACGGGCATCAAGTTCAACCACCCACGATCTATACCTTGAGCCCTTCGCTAACCATGAATATTACCAGTCCCAGAACAGGGATAAAGATCCCAAATAAACCAACTGACTGACTCATATGCCTATGGATCCAATGCATTACAGTCTAAAACGTTATATGACTCGAATGAATGACTAACACACTCAAACATGTAATTTCCACCAAAACGCAATTTATATGCATCATAAAACCAAAGATCCTTATCAAGCCACTAAAACTTGGCAAATGCCCCAAGACTCCTTTGATTCACAACCGAGCCAAAAGCTCCACCCATTAACTGCCATTGACAAAAGTCATAAAATGTAATAAACACAAATGGAACATTTATGAAAACTTACACTCCAAAAGCATGAATAAACTCAATACGAAAATAGACCGAGACATGTCATCTTCCAATGGGTTTATACCCTTTATTCCTTCAAAAACGTCTCATAACTCAAGAACACGTATTTTCCCAAAAACACACGTTAAAATGCATTTATACTCAAAGATCTCATTTCATAACCTAAATCATCAAAATACTATTACTTATGATTTATTCATCAAAATGCCCAAAACTCTCAAATATGGGTGTTTTACAAAACTTATAAAGTTAGACACTTCAAATAATCAGAATTTACCAAATACCCAACAACTGATAATTTCATGTAAAACATATAAACATTTAAAAATGAACATTTTGGCATGTACATCGTTTTCATAAATCAACTTGAACTAACCTTGCTAGATTTAAGCTAAATCTAGATTTTACCCCAAGTTGAGCTTCATTGAAGAATCCCGAATCCACAAGAAAAATCCTTCCAAAACCTAGATCCACAATTTACACCCATAAATAATCATATTCAACCATTTAGAATCGATCCCCAAGCATTTTACATCAAAATCTCCATTTTGGCCAAAACCCTAATTTTTGACCTAAATCCGCCAAAATCTTTCAAACCGAAATTGGAGGAATAAAACACTAGGATATCACCAATGAAGCATTTATATCTTATAATAAGGTTTAGAAATGGAGAGGATAAACTTACCACTTAGGTTTTGGTGAAAATCTAGAAAACCCTAAAATGGAGCTTGAGGTTGAAGATGACGATGGTGAACTCTTGGCCATAGCTTCCAATCTACCACTTGATGATGGATCACCTTAAGAAATCAAGAAATGGACCAAAAATGAGTTAGGGTTTGAGGGGGAAGAAGGAGGAACGATTTGGGAGAGAAAGGGAGAAGTTTGGATGTGAGAAATGAGAAATAATGCTGAAATCCCGACTTAACAGCCCCCCTGCACCCCTGGTGCAACATTGACCAGCGACATTGTCCAGGGAAATGTCACCTGGCAATGTTGCCAAATCTCTCCTAGTCTCTGATTTTTGCTGCAATGATGCCAGGTGCGATTATGACACTGTCATAGTCGCCGGGCATTGTAGTCGTGCTCGTACCAAGCTCCGAAACTCTACTTTTTCAACACCAAGGCTCTCGACACTCTAAGGGACTTTAAGTAATGCTTTCCGAATATAAATACCACCATTTCCAAGTTGTGAAAACGTCCGAGTGACCTCTACTTACCGAAAATTACGGGTGTTACATCCTAACCTATTCAAGACACTATCGAAAACCAAATTCTTTCGAATTTACGGTACAAACAAAACGTCTAAAAGTTCAATTATTTTGGTAGAACTAAACTCTTGCCTAACTAAGCTGCATCTAAGAATGGGACCACTCGACTCGTTCCCCATGTGTAGCACAAATCCGTCTTCAACAGTTTCAAAGAAATTAACCAACGTTGATCCTTGCATGCATGACTCGTGGTACCCGAGTCGATCCACCAAGCAACAACATCATCCTGCACATAAAATGATTCAAATGTTAGTGCTACATAATTCAAATTCGAATTAAAACCAAAGTCAAGAAAATGACATCATCCGACATTTGAGTGCTCAATAAGTACACGACTTCAACGTGGTCAGTAGAAAGTATAACTTCTTTCGCCATCTTCAAAAATCAAAGCCTTCGAACTTCTCAAGTTTGGTGAACTTGGTCGTCATATCTCTCACAGATTGATCGCTCGCCATGTCTCTCACGTAGAAAATATCACTTAAGATTGTTGGGGAGGGGTGCAGAATATCGTAGGAAATAAGGAGTTGTAGGAACTTGGATAAAGAATTTGAGATCGCATGAGAGCTCGCTTTCCTTAAGTGATATTTTTTGCCCTAATATGTCTGGTATCATGAAATTCACTCGAGGATAATCTCAAATTCTCGGTATCGATTTAGGTAGAAATCGATCCCTTTTAAACACATAGAGAATCGTTATCGACCCCATATTAACACTGATAATAATTTCACATTAAATGAGATTGATTGCTTGACATAATTAGTGGAGGTTAAAAAAACAATATCAGTTACAAAACTGATAAAACTGTACGGCCCGTGCCATCTACAAGAAGAAAAACGCACGACCCGTGCATAACCTTCTGATAACAAACGCACGTCCCATGTACAAACCTTATGTCGACAAATGCATGGCCCGTGCCATTAGGAAAATGCACGTCTCGTGCCATATACAAGAGGAAAAATGCACGGTCCATGCTCAGCCTTCTATTTCCAAGCAACGACCCGTGCTCTTTTTATGAACAATCTGGCACGGTCGGTTCACTGCCATATCCCACTTAGTAACTCGCCATACATATCCATCCAACGATCCCGGGTTTTAGTTAGCTTACACGAGTGTGCACTCCACACCTCCTAACTCGTGTTATAGCTTAGCTACCAACCTCATTATTATACTATGAATCCAATTACCTAAAATGAACCGATAATTTCACTAAAATCACCAACAAGAGACAATTATCATTTAAATACATTTAGATAAAGAAGTGGTAACCTAAAGTCTAAAATTTCCTCTTGATCACTTAGAGCCTCCATCGCCTCCGGTTCTCTCCATTGACCCATCGCCTCCATCGATCCAAACATCTCCATTGACTCTATCAACCCAAACATCTCCATCGCCTCCATCTCTTTCTCTCTCTAGATTCTTTGAGTTGTTTATATATACATCACAATTCGCATCGCTGTTTGTCGAGATTTGAATGGAAGCCCGATTTTGTGTTTGTTTTGAAGAATTCAGGGTTTAAAAATGGGGCAAGATGTGGAGGATTGGTACAAATAGATGCCTATTATTAGTCATTTGTATCTTATAGCTACAACTGTTGCCACAATTGGTTGCTCCCTTGAGGTAATTTGTGTTTATTTTTCTTATTTCATGCATTTTTTTTATTAAAGTCTTTTGATTTTTGGGGGTTCTGGAAATGGTTGTATGATGATTGATGGGATTAAAGGGTTTGATCGTTTGTTTGATTCGTTTTTCAATTAAAGATGTTTAATTTCCCAAATTTGATTATGTAATTGGTTCAATGATGAAAATTATAGGTCTATTTCCTTACATTGTTTTGAATTTTTAACAAATTTTATTAGCGCAAGTGCATCAGTGGTATAAGGGATTCAGTTTCATTAAATTGAAGGGTTCAATTGTATGTTTGATTTCCCTTATGGCTTTTTTGATTTCAAAAAGCAAGATAAACATGAATTTTTTGGTTTCTATTGTGCATTGGATTGAGGAATTAAATTGGACCAAAAAATGTTGGGGCTCCTTTCAAGGGTTGGGGTGATTCCCAATTGGGTTGTTAATTTTTTGTTTTGGGAAAAATGAACAATTACTGTATCTTAACTCTGTAGTGATTTCTGGGCATTTGCATTGTGTTAAGAAATTTACTGCATTACATATTAGCGGTTTACTTGTAGGTTTTATTCTAGTGGTAGGCTTTAATCTACATTTATGTGTTTAATTGGTTGATATGGAACTTGTTGCTTGATGATAAAAGTAATTGAGAATGAGGCTTAAATAATTTTGTGTATGATTGTGGCATGTGGGTCCCATCTATGATTTACGTGCATTGAAACAAGGAAATGGAGAATGGAGAACATAAGGAAATACCATGAATGAATAGAAATTATTTGTTTAATCATCCATGAAGTTACACCTAGCTTCAATTCATTCCTATGATGATTTTATTGTGATATATAAATATGAAAGAAGTGGCTCGAAGATATTATAATGGCCATTAAACGTGATTTCTATTACATTGTGGAAATTATTTCACCGTATAACTTATACTTGAATCCAAGACTTGTCGTTAAGCAGTACCAAATATGGTGATTGATCACCAATTTCCTCTATTTCGGAAAGATGGGTAAGCATTCTTGCACATATTTTAAAGCAACTTGGTTTTTTGTTGTCACGGAAGCAAGAAGAATTGTAATTTGTTGTGAACATTCTAAGAAACATATGGATGAGCTTTTAAAGAACATTTAGACTACTGAAGAGACTCAATCATCGACATCAAACTCGAATTTCGACATAAATGGAGGCGTAGCTGATAATGAAAATCTACAATGACAAGGATCTTTGACGTTGCCAAGAACCTTAGCCAGGATATCGTGGATGAAGTTTGGTGAGAGTTGCATAAAAGAAATGGTCGTCATGGTGGATTCAAAGATGTGAATTTGATCAAAGAAGCAAGCTTTTGAATGTGTTAGAAATGGTAATTGTGTTCATGTTTTCTATTGTTTTTGAATCAGTTGACGTATTTCAATTGAATTTTTGAATGTGTTAAAAATGGATGGTAGTATAATTTAATTAAAATGAACTGATGTTTTTATAAATTCAATAGTATAACATTTTGAGGGATAAAATAGGCAATTATACATATTCATACGTTTGTCAATTTACAAAAACAAACAGTCTTATTGATTCAGATTTCAGACTTCAACACCACCTCTTAAAAATCAGAAATGAAATAAGATTTCAGACTTCAACACCTCTTAAAAGACAAACACCACCTAAAGTGAAATGTTTTTTAAATAAAACAAAATAGAGAAAATTTGTTGATCAAAATTAATATCACCAATACATCGATTAAACCTTGCCGTATTGGCAAGGTTGTGTAATAGGTATAAGAATAACTAATCAACATTGTGGAAAGTGATACGAACGACAAGTTATTGAAGACACATCCTATCTAGACTCACAAATTTCTTCAATGGAGAAACATTTTAAACCTTATAAGACAAATAGAAACAAGATGAAAATTGTGGATCCTCGAAACTAGAGAAAGCGCTACATAAACAATGAACATGTTTTGTTTACATTTGGACCTTTGAGTTGGCAATATGAACTTGCGATTCTAGTACCCCTTCAATGGAATAAAAACATAGTCGGATGCGTAATCATACTAATGAAGGTCTCACAATATGTTGGTTTCACCTTCAATCGTAGCCTAATGATGCCGGAGATCTATTGATACCTCATACCAGAACATCTTTCTCAAGTTCTTATCAAGCCACAACAAGAAAATCAAATACAAATTGACACCCATAAAAATCACGGCTCGTTCAAAGGGTAGTTCAACATATATGTATGTGTATACACACATACAAAGATTTTGGCGTTGATGTCGTTAATAAGGGTGATGTTTAGGAATGAAGAGAAAAAAGATCGCATCAGTCGAAAAATAGGAACTTGTTGGGGGAGAAGTGTAACACCCTAAAATAGGGGCAATTCGTAATGAATGTTATAAGGAGGGATTAGATATATCAAGTGCTCGGAGATAACCTTTGGGGAAGCTCCATTATTGTTAATAGACAAAAGTTGGAAAAATATTTAAAGATTAAATAATTATATAATAGTTTTGAAATTCAAATAATGTTATCTGGAATGAGAATATTGGACGAAGTATTTTTGGAAATGAAATTAACTCAATTTAATGGATATTGGAAAGATGAGATATAAAAATTAAAATCTCTTCTTTTACATTAATTATTCACTAATTAGAGAGAAAAAGGTGGGGAAATTAGGAAAGATTTGAAGGTGTTTTTGGTTGGAACACCAACGTAGAGTAGGCATGGAAATGGGCCCCGACCCGTCGGGGAACCCGGTCCACCCGCCCCGATCGGGGATGGGGATTCCCCGCTAAACCGGGGATGGGGATGGGGACGGGGATCCCCGTTTGTCTCAAAGCGGGGATGGGGACGGGGACGGGTATCGCACTCCCCGCCCCGCCCCCTCCCCGTTATATATTTTAATTAATATTTAATATATATTATTTATTTAAACTAAATCGGTAATTCATAATTTCCTATTTCTTAATTAGGTTTATAATATAAAATTGTTATTTTTTGGATGTTAGTATGTATTTTGGATGTCAATCAAAATACAATTACTCGATATGGTTTTGAATATTACTCGATATCTTTTGGTACGTGTGAAGTTAAGTTTTTTTTTTTTCGAATTCGGTTGAATTTCTTTTGGTTTTAAGTTATTAATTATTATATGATGTTGTGATTTTTTTATACTAAATTAAATTTCTTTCGATTTTAGGTTTATTGGAAATATGTGATATTTAAACATGTGCGGTGTCTCATATATTTGATCTAAATAGCTTACATAATCGGAAAAGAAAATCCCCGTTTCCCCGATGGGGATCCCCGTTCCCTGTTGGGGATGGGGATGTGATCATATTCCCCGACGGGGACGGGGATGAAGATGAGGGATTGGGGTCGGGGATGGGGATTGAGGTCCCCGCCCCATCCTCGCCCCATTTCCATGCCTAACGTAGAGCAAACAATGCAGTAAAGGAGAAAAGGAAAAATCATCCAAGTCTGAGGTATAATTCGTATCAAAAACTCATTAATTTCGTATTGGGTTAGTAGCTAGTGTTCAAGAAGTGTTTTATATCACTTTTACATTGATATAGAAGCCATGAGGCTAATAAAGTGAAAAGAAATCGATTTTGAAGTGTTGTTGAAAAAAAAACAGAGAAAACCAAAAACGTACATGTTTAGAAAATTCATGATAAATCGCTCGTTTATCTAAATAATACGTCTGATACGTTTATGGAAATCTTGAGATATTTAATGCACATCTCTATAAGATGCTAAGATCTAATTTTGGTTCTGAATAGATCAAAATCAAGGGGGTTTTAAACTAGTTGGATTTTTTACAACAACAACATACTGATCTATCAAAATTCATATAAAATCTATTACAACTGTGATTGACGTGATTTTTGAGTATTTAAAATCAAAAAAAGATTTATTTAAAATATTGTTTTAGATATTGATTTCTGAAAACCCGTGGAGGTATAAGAAATTCTTGTGTATTCTAACATGTTTAATGCTAAAATAATTATGTTCCAGTTTAGTCAACTTTGTACATGTTAGTATGTATGTTTAGGGTGTACACAAGAAGGAATAGTTAGTAACTGGCTTAATGAGTATGATATGACATGTAGGTGTTCGTCTTGAGTAACATGCATTGTTCGTGTCGTGTTCTTGGTAGCAACCTATAACACCAATTCATGGGGCTTAGATGTAAAGTTAGTAGATTTAAGATAGCAAGATGTGCAAGTCATAGTCTAGGGCTAATTATGCCAAGTGCAGAAAGTCTAAAGACCAAAGAGGTAAAAGATTTGGTCAATATAGATCAAATGTGGAATAACCCACGTTTCCAATGAAGTAGCTTAGTAGTTTTGAAGTGTTGGAGGAAACCAACTCAATCAAGTTTATTCCATTTTGGAGAAGAATCTCGTCTAAGATGGTGTACATTGGAAAACATAAGAGAAGCAAGGAATCATGGAGAAGGAAAAAGCAAAGGTTTGAAGTGTTCTTGAGTCGAGAACAATTGCAAAATTGTAGTAGAAAAAGAAGAAAACCCTTGATTTTGGTAAGTAACTCTTCCCCTAAATTTATTTTAGAGTAACGTTTTGATCACCCTACAATGTTGAGTATGATTTGGTAGCAAATATCGGGTTAAAGGGAAGCCAAACCATCATTGAAGTGATGGTTAATTATATAGTGGCTTTGAGTTTTGTATGAGACTGAAAAAGAGTGCAAAAATGCAACCTTTATGTTGCTGTGAGAAAGATTAGAAACTTTCATGTTGATTGTAAAATTCATAACAAATCGTTCGTTTATCAAAATAATATGTGCCATATGTTTCTAGAAAGGTTGAGATGTGTATTACAATTCTTTGTCACACAAGTATAACCTGATATCGATCCTAACTAGATCAAAATCCACATTTTCTAGAAATTGGTCGGTACTTGACAGAAACAGCGCCATGATTTTATAAAACTCGTATAAAATTGATTACACGCCCGATTGAAGAGATTCTTGATTATGTAGAATCAGAAGAGATTTATCTAAACCTCTTGTTTAGATATTGTATTCAAAAAGCTCTTGTATGTATGAGAAATATTTGAGTTATGTAACGTGTTTAATGTTGGAATATTTCTACTCTAGTTTATTCGATAAGGAACGCGTCAGGGTGCTCAGTCCGGTACAAGAACACATGGAAATCCATTCCACACTCACCCGAAAATCCATGTGAGTTTTCATGACTCGTTTCCTAAGGGGAGGATATACTATTAATATGTTCTAGTTACGTAGTATTTTCATACACGCTTCATTTATACAATTAATTACATGATTTCATTTACATAAGTTTCTGTTATGTGATTTCCCTTGCATGATTTAGATTGTTTAATCGAGTAGCTTATTTGTGGATTATAAATGGTGTTATATTATCCACCTTATGCTGGTAGTTTCAGTTTAGTACATGTATGTTTGAACACACAATATTGCTATGATATAGTAATTTTTAGGAATGGTTTTGTTGTAGAAAACCATCATTAAGAAGTCTATTACAGTAGGTGCATCGAGATGCCCTAGACTTAGTGAGCGGTATTAGTTACTACTTGTCGAGATCAGTTTTTATCATTTTTGGGAACCAGATATCAGTTACTAGTGTAGTATATGTGTTATTACGCATTAGTTGCATTAGTGGTCACTAGAAGCTTATTAGTTGGTGATGATCAGTTTATGACTTATAGGATCGGCTCTATCAGTTGAGTAGGGCATCAAGATGTCCTAAATGCAAAACATCGTCGTGTGTTGAAGTAATTTATGTTTTTAGTTTAATTCAATAATAGTTATTGAAATGCTTATTTTAGTGTTAATAGAACTCATGAACTCACTTAGCTGTTTAAGTTAACCGGTGTCGTATATTTCAGGAAGCAAGCGTACCGGATTTAGCAAGGGGAAAGAATCAAATTAGATACATTTAAGATAACATATTTTATTTATGTTGTACTAGCTAGTTCGGTATGGGGAGAGTTAGTTTATTTAGATGTTCCTTTCAGTTGTAAGTCTTCCGTTGTAAATATTTATTGGATGTAATGAATAAAATTTTGAAGTTCATTATTTTACCTTGGTTTCCTATGATTGTTAGTTATTTTATCGTAACACCCTCAGAAGGTCTAAGGAGTGTGTTACAAGTTGGTATCAGAGCATAGTTCAAGAGAAATAAGTTATGATGTATAACCTACGCTTAAACTGTTAGGTGTAAGAATGAAGTCATGGTCTAAGTACCATTCAACATGAGCGCATTTAAGTATAAAGATGGCATATCTTATACACAACTTATTATAAGTACAACAGACTAGTGCATTTTGATGCAGCAAGTTGATTATGTTATAAGTGATCTAGTGTCCTTCCCTAGTAGATAGTTAGTGTTAAGCGTGCAAGCAAGTTTTGAGAAGTAAAGCCTATGGAGGGGCAGGTAGAACATCTAGTATGAGTTTATTCTTGGGAGTTGGACATGTGAGTGTCCAAATTTGGAGTCGTCGAGGCAACTCTGATCATAGTAGCACCGACAATTTCAGTCAGAGCTTGAGTTGTATAAGATATTAGATTTCAACCGATAGTTTCACTTTTAGTTTCAGTTTGCTGTAGTTAGTATCTTTCTTTAGTACAGTTAATGTGGAAAATCTGATGTAGCTTAGTATAGGTGGTTGATGGCCCTCAGTTAGAATAAGGATTTTTAGTTTTCATTCGCAATCATGCCTTCATTTGGCATGTAGTATGTTGAGTTGAGGAACCAAGGTTCCATTTGATATCTAGTTTGATGGAAACTAGAGTCCCATTTGTTTCAATATAGTTGTGAGAACCATGGTTCCACATGTTTAAGTTTCAGCTAATATGTATACGTGTAAATTAATGAAAGTAGTTAGGCATGCTAAATATTGTGTTAGTATTAGATTAAGACAAGGGCTAGAAAATCAATATTAATCATCGTCTTAGTGAGTGCAATGTAATGTGAAGTACAAATGGTCAGCTAAGGATAATTTAGCCAAAAGCCAAAAGTTTAGGTAGGACTTAGAGCAAACTCAAGGGTAACGTCCTAACAGGATGAAATGCTCGTCAAGATAGTAGCACAAGTGCTACAAGTTACAGCCTCAGTATGCTGGCCCATGTAACATCCTAAAATTTGGGGTTAATTTAAAAATTGAAAATTCGGCTATATAACGTCTGAAAGTGGAAGAAACCAGTCCACCCTAAAGGGGAGACCAAATAACCTGTATAAGTCGGATATGACCAACTAACCCAAGTGTATGTCAACCCAACACGGGGAAACAAAGTATGACAATTACAAACCCAAAACAATTAAAGAATACAATTCGACAACCTAATAATCTAACTTGGATAAGTAAGATTAAGGTTGGGTGTCGCTATTCTTCCAAAAAGTGTAATATCTATACTTCAATGTATTGGTCACTATATCTTCAAAAATACCACTCTCGACCCCAAGGCCATCCTCTCAATCCCGACGAGACCCACCGCTAGAATGACCTGCCATACATGACCACCAAAGAACAAGCGTTAGGCTAAATCCTAGTGAGAACAATTAAGCGGAAATAACAATTAAATGATAAACCCGTTTGAAGTCATACAGTCAATCTAGTCATGAGCTAAATCAAAACAAATCCAAATAAACCATTAGTGATCATTATAATGTTACAAATAACTCTAATCACGTAGTGAGATCAACTACTCTAAGTCTATTGCTCGAAAACATCAAGTCAACCACTCCAGGTCTATTCTTGAGAGTTCCAAAACAGGGGAACTTAGGCACAATGGGATTACACCTTACTGTCCATGAGACGCTGCCCGACCGTATAGGCCCACACCTTACTTACCATGGAGCCCGATGCCTATCCCGTGCCAAAGGGTGAACCTAATGTCCGGACGAGATATAGGAACCCCATGCCTATGGATCCATTGCACTAAGACCAACATATAAAGCATTCACTCAATTGACCTTAGACATTTACATAAGTATTTAGTCATATTGTTCATATATAAGTTTACCGATATAAGGTAAAGACTCCCCAACTTGGAGGAGTTCCACATCCACAAATCCATTGCAATTATATCATAAATCTCAATTTAAGATAGGTTTTCCACAACCAAACAATTACTTGAACCATAACCCAAACCCTAGTTTCCTTGGAGTGTACCAAACCCTCATAGAAACGAGGATAAATCCTTAAAAGTGTGGGGAGTTGTAGAATGCCCTTGTTCATAGCTAAAACACAAGTTCTAACCATTTTTGTTAGGCCAAAACCCCCAATATACCCTAATTTCACTTTTAGGTCAAAAATACAACAAACCCAATATATGATTAAAAGATTGAGGTGATGGTTAAATCACATAACTCAAACAAATATGTAGAGAAGAAGGTTAAGAAACTCACCTTGAAAGGTTATAAAGAACCCTAGGTAAAGAGACTTGAGAGTAGAGTTTAGAAGGAGACTTTGACACTTCAACAACAAGGCTCTTAATCACCACCACCAACCAAAACAAAACCCAATATATGCATAAGATGATCACCTCCTAGAGTAATAGATGAAAAGGGTTGAAACCCTACCTTTTTCTCTCTTCAAAATCGGACCCCTAAAGCTCCCAAGTGGTAAATGAGCTAAAAATCAGGCAAAAATGCATTTAAAGCCCTAGAGGCCGACCGCGATAGTGACTCGCGGTAGTGACACTTGTCATAATTGCCCGAGCTATGAGGATCACGATACAAATTCCGCGATAGTGCCCCGCGAGAGTGACCTCTGTCACAATCGCGGGCACTGTCGCCCCGGTCACCCCCTTCGTGCTACATTCTCTGTGATAGTGCCCCGTGAGAGTGACCTCTGTCACAATCGCGGGCACTGTCTCCCCCGCCACACCAAAGTCTGTTTTCACCCGACTTCAACCCGAATGAGCGCGTGCCCGACGCTATGTTGGGTCTGAAACATACTAAGTCTGGATAGTGCTGCTGAGTCTGAAAGATTACTACTGCTGAAGATATTTGTATTGCTACTTAAAGAGATTACTACTGCTAGTAGTATTAGTACTGCTTGGAGAGTTAGTACTGCCAACAGAGTTACTACTGCTAGCATGTTAGTACTGTTGATGATAAGAAGATGTTGCTAAAGGAATTAATGTTGTTTATATTGATAAGGATGGATGGTTACGTAAAGCAAAAGACAAGGAGCTGAAGATAATTATGGAATGAATGCTGAAGATCATTGTTATTTTAATAATTATCTTGTAATCTGTTTTGTATATATAGTCTAGAAGTATTAGATTATAGGATATACGTCTTTTGTTTTCAAAGAGAGAATTAGCCTCAAGATTATTAGTGATCCTTTCATTAGAGAAGTATTGAACGTCTGTTGAGCCTGTTCAACAGATTGAGGTTTTGGTTGTAATCATTAAGTTAATTCAATATAACTTGTGATTTGATTTCATATACTGTTTCATTGATTTCTTGTTAAAGTGTTATTCCGCAACTTCTTTAACAAAAGTTTCTGAGTGTTTATTTAAATTCTTGTTTTGAATTTCGATCCTGACAAGTGGTATCAGAGCTAAGGAACTCAAAAATCAATAATCATCATGGACAACTCAAGCAACAATATGAAAATTTTATGTCTACAAAGAATGAGTCTATGCCTCAAACCTTTGATAGATTCAACAAGTTGATTGGAGAATTGGCCACTGTTGGTGTCAAGATAGACCAGGATGATGTCAACAGAAAGTTTCTAAGATCTCTTGGTGAAGAATGAATAATGTATACAGTATCCTTTAGGCAGAATGATAATCTGGAGGATAAGGAACTTGATGACCTCTACAATGATCTCAGGGTGTTTGAAGCAGAGGTTGAATAAAAAAAGAAGCCATCTGGATATACTCACAATGCTGCTCTCCTATCATCTACTACTTGTGAATCCAAGATCTCTAAATCCTAGAGAGAGAAAGTAGAGAGAGAGTTCAAGGCTCAAAGTAAGTAGTGTATTCAATATGCGTGAATGTGTTACAAAGAACAAGGACCAAAGGGACTTAAATACCTTGGTTAGATACAACAGATAAAACCTATCTAAGTACAGTATAAGACCAAGCCTATAAATACAATGATTACTATAAAATCAGACTTAACAATCTCCCCCTTAGTAATCATTGGCGCTGTGGTCTTCAAAATCCATCTTCTAAATCAGCATGGACCATCTAAGCGACTTTGCAAAGCTTTCTGACTTTTAAAACAAATTTCTTCTCATCATTTTTCAGTTTGAGATATCTTTGCTGTCTTGACAAGGCTGGACCAGTTTGAGTATGCTTGAAAGAACAATTGGTTCATCAGCTTGTGCTCTATACGATACACCTCTTTTAAATGAACTTGAAGAATTTGTGGTGATCGGAGCTTGAACAACAAAAGACTAGTATAGCTGAAGAAATTAGAATCTTTGAGCAAATCTTGATCAACAGATAATCTTTGGAGCTCTTTGTCTCTTAAACATCTCCTTAACTTCTCCCCCTCATGACCTTGATGATCGGGATCAATTTGGTCATGCAAATGTTGGAGACGAGACAACTTAAGATCTGCAAAATCAAAGTAAAGGAAAAACAGGGAAGGTTTGCGCTACACATTGGTGGCGCAAAGGGAGGTTTGCGCTAGCCGAAGGTGGCGCAAAGCGAGGTTTGTGCGACCAACTATTGGCGCAAATCTGACTTGAACTCAGAAAAATTTACCTTTTGAAGCTCTTTGACTCCCCCTACACAAATGCACTAGATATGACAATTCAAATTAGCATTCATGTAAAAAAAAACCAGATACTCCCCCTCAAAAACAGATATGATATTTTCAGAAAAATTTCTCCTTATTCACTTGTAACGACCCAGTTTCCAAAATAACCACAATTACCTGAAATCATCCAAATACGATTCAAAACGAAATGACAAATAATCTTCCCAGGATCACCTCAATTACGACGGTAAGAAATAATTCTAACCGCAATTATAAATTCTAACCGGTGATTTAGATCCTACCGATCTATGATCACCCAACTAATAACATAATATAACCAAACCGATCAATACTAGCGAACCGGTAATTGAATCCACTCTCAACTACCTTTTTCCCCAAGCTAGCAATCCCAATATAAAATTTACCTGAAATGCATATTTTTTAAAACAAAATGAGGGTTAGACCATACGGTCTAGTGAGTAAATCCCTGTCATATGAATAATCCAATAAAATCACTTTGACATAATGCCATAAATCATTTAGTCATAAAGTAAGCTCTCAGGCACTACAAATCAGTTTTAAATAATTTGGCACTCAGGCATAATATCTCACCCAGGTAACTAACCACAACAGTCGCCACAATTTAACCACACACACCCCGATAAGATCACAATCAATACCGGTTGTGGCCCACCACACGAAATAAATTCGTGGGCACTATATATACATAACCTTTGCTCGGACCATCACAGTCCTAACACACCCGACTTCTGTTGTGAAAGACCCTTTATCCCAAAAATTTATAATCCAACCACATGTGTTAATAATAAACAACATGTAATAATAACCATTTTATCGCAAGTAATAATTCAAACATACCAATCTAGTAGAACATCAAAATAATAACCATTTTATAATATATGCATTTCAGTTCGAAAATGATTAAAATAAAACTCACCTCGAGCCCAATTATTTCACCCCGAGTCTTAACGGTTAAAATTGATTAAACCGAACACCTCAAAAGAAAATCCATAACCCAAGCCTTCTTTCTTATTTTTTTTTTCTTCCAAGTTTTTCTTCAATCTCTCTGACTTTCTTTCTCTAATCGTACACACACAGAAGGTGAGAAACAAAATGAACAAGTCCCTTGGAACATATCAGAAGAAATAGTCTTTTATACCCAAACTTACAACAATGGTCCCTCATAAAGTAATAACTAACTAATAATCACCCCAAATTTCAACTTTGATCCTTCAAGAATCATCCGCTTTGCAAAACAACCCTTAGTATCTAAAATAATACCATTAAAATTTTAGGGTTATTACATCACTCCCCCTTGAATAATGCACAAACCCATTTATAAAGAAAATATGAGAACACAAGAAATGAAACATCAATGTAGAAAGAAAAATATACTGAATATGTATTTTGAAACGACTAAATATATAAAAATTTAAACAGAAACAAATAAAATTCTACTTAGTAAAAATATCACAAATTTATCAATCAGTTGAAATCAAATGTATGCTTTTGGATATAGAATCAAGTTTTATTGCATATCAAGTTAAGACATGTTCAGTTTCAAAAACTTTCATCAATCTATTCAGTATGCTTGCATGTGAACTCCGATTAGCTTCAAGAAAATGCAATTCTAAAAATATAATAGAGAACTTTGCATGTAATCACACTAATCCATCAAGAATTCATACTTTCACAAATTTACAGGTTTATTGCAACTTCGAAATATCACCAAGTATCAT
Source organism: Arctium minus (assembly GCA_954870635.1). Classification (NCBI taxonomy): domain Eukaryota; kingdom Viridiplantae; phylum Streptophyta; class Magnoliopsida; order Asterales; family Asteraceae; genus Arctium; species Arctium minus. Next base: position 21,453,877 of record OX941081.1, on the reverse strand, counting down.
GAGATGTGTGCTCATTGGCATCTTTTTAGCATTGTGCTTTATGGCATCTTTACATGAGTGTGCTCTTTGGCATCTTTTAAGCTTGTGCACATTGGCATCTTTTGAATCAACAAGTTTATTAAGTGAAGAACATGCCGTAAACGTAACTTTCTATCTGACCCTATTGCAGGATTTGGGTCAACCGCTCCTAGAGTAGATGGCCTTAGGGGACTAGGTGTCAAGCACCCCTTAGAACTTACTTTCCTAGATCAGAAAGGCTACATCGACACATCCTAAACCCATTCATACCAGTAGAACATGACTTTCGATCTGATTCTATAGAATGATTTGTGTTCGATCACTCCCAGATCAATTGACCTTAGGGGACCAGATGACAAGCATCCCACAGAACTTACTTTTCCAAACCAGAAAGGTCACAGGTACAAACTTTTAAACTTAGAGATTTCTGATTTATAAGAATTTAATAATCATCTCAAACACAAGGTTTTACGTCTAAGTGCTTAGCCCATATTTTCATTACGATCCAAAATTCCAACTTTTTAGGTTTTCTAAGCATTGTAAACTATAAATATTCCGAATCACACAACTTTAAAGCAATATCAAAAGCTACAAACATGTTGCTGACTTTTCGACTTTTGTTAGCCTTGAAAGTTGAACATATAAAAACTTTAATATAAACAAAGCAACTTGAAAATTTATCCTAGACACACATTTTATCCAAAAGAAGAAAAAATTGTAAAACTTTTACTTTATAGAATAAAATTTGTAAAGGTTTAAACTTTTAAAACAACATGCCAAGATTTAAAAATAGAAATATTTGATTGGAAAGTTTATATTCAGTTGAAACAAAATATAATTCATTAATATTATCTTCCACATAATGTATAAAAAAATATGTGTCTCATTCAAAAAAAATTGGGTTGAACAAATTCAGGAGTTGAAATAAATTTGCTCAGATTCTTTTAAAAACATTTTGAGAAAACTGAAACAACATCATTATCAGAGATAAATGCAGCGGAATAAAAGTAGATGTACTCACACTTTATCATTAGTCAGAAGCTTAAAGCATTGAAGAATGAGTCCTAGACTGACATGTCTAGAAGTCAATGTCTTTGAAGCACGGTATCTAAGCTGATGTACTTAGAAGCCAAAATGTTGACAATGAAGTTCGGGTCTTGAGCTGATTTACTCAAGAGCCATTATCTTGACATTGAGGTGCGGGTCTTGAACTGCTGTGTTCAAAAGCCATAATCTTTCAACTTTGAAGTCCGGGTTTTGAACTACTGTGTTCAAAAGCCTTGTTTCTCTTTTACTCCCCCTTGACTTGAGATGCCTGCAACTTTGAGTCAGATTGAGATTTTGGTACCCACTTGAATTTGGGCTCATGTTTGTTAGTTGCAGTTCTTATGGGGATATATTGATTAGATTTAACACGAGAAGCATGAGAAAGATTATCAAAATAATAAGCACAATCATCATACGAATACAAAGCATAATCATCTGAACTAGAATCAGAAGAAGAATATGAGACATTTTTGGAAATTTGAATCATTTGCTTTATTGAATATTTTGAAATTTTCTTACAAACAGCAAATGAATCCCTTTTATAATATCTGTCTACATATCTATCTCCATCAGTCTGAGATTCATCAGATATCCGCTTCACTCTCCAAATCTGCTTTGATGACTTGCTCAAAGTCCTATTTGAAAGATTAGAATCAAAAGAATTAGAACTATCAGAAAGAACTTTATCTTGTTTCTTCGACTTCTTTGACCGTCTTCTTTTACGTTTAGGTTTATAATACTGGTCATTTAACGTAAAAGATTCATCAAGAATTTCCGAATTAATATTTAAATCAGAAAAAATAATTTTACCTAAGCAACCAATCTGATCAGACAATAAATCTGAACTTACCTTGGAGTCAGAATTATTTTGAGAAAAGATATCAGATTTAGAAACTTCATTTTTATTTACTTGACAATCAGAAGAAATGCTAGAAATAGAATCATGTTTTTGAGAAAATAATTTTTTTTCAAGACTAGAAGTCAAGAAAGAAAGAATAATATCAAATTCAATTTCTTTTAAAATATTTTGATCTTCCATCTTATCTTCAAGATCAATGATTTTGCTTTCTAAAATTAAAGGAGGTGTATATCTCTTAGAATCATAAATGATTGGAGATATATTTTCCTTATCAGATTTGTTAGCAAAAATATCAACAAAATCATCAGACACTGAAGATTTGACGGAAGATATATCATTTAAACCTTTTATACCTCTTCTTGATTTGTCAGGAAAATATTTTGCATTTTCAAACGTATAAACAAAAGGAATTTCCTTTTTCTTGTTATTTGTCCTTTTCTCATTTTCGATTTCTAACACTTGCTTCTCATTCATCCAATCAATTTTAAATTGAGGAGCATATTGAGCAAGAGTTAGATAATCGTATTTATACAAAGTTGGGGATTTTTCAATTGCATTATTTAAACAATGTGGATTTTTAAAACAAGTCCCCATTTTTCTTTTAAAGCTTCCTCACTCCTTGGTTTATTCATAAAAATTGTTTGCTCTGATTGGTTTCTTCGATATAACTTTTCTTCTAATTTATTTATTTTATCCGAAAAACTGTCTTTTAAATTGGTCATTTCAGACAAGGACTCAAGATAAGTCTTATTTGAATTTTCCAAATCATCCAATTTCTTTTGAAAGACTTCTTTAGTATGAATCAAAATAAATTTTTCATCTTTCAAGGAAATTTTCAGTTTGTCAATCAAATTTGACTTTTCTGAATTTAAATTCTTTTCAGAAATTAACTTTAAGCGAATATCATGTAAAGCAGTAATTATAACATTCATCTGTGAAGAAATAAAATTGTAATCAAACTCAGAGATTACCTCGACTTCATCAGTGTCAGAATCATCATCTGACTGATCATCTCCAACAAAGCACATCTGAGCGATCTCGACATTTGCAACTTCATCGTCGGAGTGATCCAACCAGAATTCTTCTTCAGCAAGAAGAGCAATTCCATTCTCTCTTTTCTCTGTCAGTTCCAGTTTCTTTCGATAGTAAGCTGAGTCCCTAACTTTCTTCACTTTACACTCCTTAGATATGTGACCCGTCTTTCCACAGTTATAGCAGGCAATCGTCTTTGGCTCGGGCACTTTGACTCTTGAACCGGAAGTGAAGCGAGAAGTGTTGGAACTCGAACGTGGTTGGAACTTTTTCTGGTAGTGCTGAGAGAGAATGATCATAGCTTTCTGCAGTGCCTCGCCATCATCATCAGTTGACCCGTCATAAGCATTATCAGACAATGCTTGTTCTGCCAGTTGTTTCGTGAGAAGAGCAACCGGGTCCACTGATTTGTTGTTCTTCTTTTCAAGCTTAGCCTTCTTCTCTAGTACAATGCTCTCATCAGTCATCAAGATCTCGTATAGTTCCTGAATCTGCATTATGGAGATCCAAACATCGTTCCTCAGTCTGTGACAAGATTTGTTCCATTCAGGCTGAAGAGCATTGAGGAATTTCAGATTCGTCTCAAGCTCTGTCTTGTTCACATTTATCTTGTGCACATCATTCAGTATTGTGCAGAATCTGTCGAAAACACTCTTCAGAGTGTGTATGTCGGAGTTGAGTTGCAACTGATGAGCCAAGCATAATCTTTTCCAACTGTGTCCACATCTGATTTGGATAATTCTTGTAATGATCAACACGGTTGTATACAGAGTTTGGCAATGCTAGCATTAGGTTAGCAGATAATTCTCGATCAGCTTTCATTCTCAAAACCTCTTCGGGTGTTGCGGGAATTTCTTTGTTAGTCTTTAGGAAAGGTCCTTCAGTTAGAGACTTCATCATGTTTGCTCCATTAGTTTGACGTTCAATGAAGTTGAGAAACCTATCTTTCCACTGAGTGAATTCATTTTCATCTATCAGTACTGGAGTACTGGAGGACGAGTGTCAGTACCTAATGACATCATGAGGTCATTTTTATAGAACTGAGCTTGAAAGGCTAACTTGGCAGAATCCATGGCAAAAATCCAGAAAAATTCTAAGTGTTGACTGAGCTTGCGCAAACTTGAGGTTTGCGTGAGAGGTATAAAGCGCAAATGAGATTTGCGTGATACACTGAAGACGCAAGAGAACTTTGCGTGAGCAGACCGTAGCGCAAACTATGATTCTCGCGAGCAACTGGAGACACAAACTTAGATTTGCGTGAGAGGCTGAAGACGCAAACTAAGCTTTGCGTGAATAGAAGAATATGCAAACCGAACTTTGCGTGAGTAGAAGGAGACGCAAATCACTCTTTGCGTGATCAGAGGAAGACGAGAACTAAAGTTTCCTCAAGCTGATGAGACGCAAACTTGGATTCTCGTGAGCAATGGGAGACGCAAACTAGATTTGCGTGAGCCAAGAAAGACAAACTTCAGATATATAACACCTTCCTTTCACGATGAACTCGCGCAAATCTCAGATGAACTCGCGCAAAGTGAGGATCTGGCGCAAACTTGCTGAGAAACAAGAAAAATCAGCACAATCGATTACAGATTAGAAATTTCATACAACTTCTTGCACATATAAGATCGAAAAACACTTTCTAACAACTTTTAAACAAACTTTTCGATTAAAAACCACAATTTCAAAATTTCGAAAATGGAACAGTACGTCAAAAACGAGTTTTCAGAAAATTGAAAATTTTCAAAATTGAATATCAAAACATGAAATTCTTGCAAATCAATGTGAATTAAAGATGTTTTATATTCAAAACCGAATCCAACAAGCTGATTAACAAAGAAAAACGATCATAAAACAATCCGAATTTGATGAAAAATCAAGAAAACGAGATTTTCTTGAAAAAAATTCAAGAAAATCGATCAAATTTTCTGATTAATCTACAAAAACAGAAACGAAAATCAAATCTCTCAATTCTCTCAAGATCTAGATTGGCTTTGATACCAATTGTGAATCCAATATCTCTAAATCCTAGAGAGAGAAAGTAGAGAGAGAGTTCAAGGCGCAAAGTAAGTAGTGTATTCAATATGCGTGAATGTGTTACAAGGAACAAGGACCAATGGGACTTAAATACCCTGGTCAGATACAACAGATAAAACCTATCTAAGTACAGTATAAGACCAAACCTATAAATACAATGATTACTATAAAATCAGACTTAACACTACTGATTCTTCTGCTAATACATAATCAGTTAGTGCTGCTTATGGCTCAAAACAGGATGGACCCAATGATTCTGTGTTGGAAGCCTTTCTTGCTAGTCATGATAAATCTTCTCTTATCAATGATGATCTGGAGCAGATTAATGTTGATGATCTTGAAGAGATGGACATCAAATGGCAAATGGCAATGCTCACAATGAGAATCAAAAGATTCATTAAAAGAACAGGAAGAAACAACTTTGCCACGAGAAGAGAAGATGGTGCTGGATTTGACAAATCCAAGGTGGAATGCTACAAGTGTCATAAACTGGGGCACTTTGCAAGAGAATAAGAGGAGGAATCTCTCAACAGCATAGGAGCAACAATCAACAATCAAAGTCCACAAACTACAACAACAACAGGAACCCATCTCAAGCACTTGTCTCACAAGATGGAATGGGATTTGATTGGAGTGATCAAGCAGACGAGGCAATCCAGAATCAAGCATTGATGGCTGAGGTTTTAGAGTCTTCAAGCACAACAATCCCCACAGAGGTAAAATCTAAACTTTGCTCTAAAGCCTGTCTTAAAACTGTTAGAAAGTACAGGGATCACAATCAGAGCATGTGTGATGATCTTAAAAGGTTGGAGAAACATAGGAGAGAGTCTAATTTGATCATTGTGAATTTTGAAGAACAAATTAAGGCATATCAAGCCAATGAACTTCAACATTCATATGATCAAAACTATTGGAAGTGGGAGAAGAAGGAGTTAGAGATTAAGCTAGAGAAGGCTAGAGAAGAATGTGAGAAAGTCAGGAGTGAATTTGAGAAGGCCAAATTAGACATTGAGAAATTTTCCAATGCCTCTAAAGCCATGGACACTTTACTCAAATCTCAAGTTCATGACAAACTGAAGAGAGGTATAGGCTACAACAACACCCCTCCACCTTACAATGATAACTATATTCCACCCACCTCAGACCTCTTAGAAAGGCAAGATAAGAATGACTTACCTGCAGGAGCCACAGAAGTAGATCCACTAGACAATGTAGTGGTTGAAATAGAGTCTGAAGAAGAGAATATTGAGGATAAGAATAAGGAAGACCAGAAAGAAATTCCCTTAGAAAACCATATTCTTACAAATGAGAAGGGAGGTAAACCATTTGTCAAGAGTGAGAAAGCTGAGACCTCTAAGACAAAAAAGGAAAAGGTACAGGGAGTTCACTATATGCAAACTACTGTTGTAAATCCCTGTACTTGTCAACAGAACAAGCCCCATCAACATGATAAAATTAGGGGAAATCAGAGAAACAGAAATAACCAGTGGGCTCAAAAACAAGAAATTGATCTAAGCAAAATCAATATACCAAAGCCTTGTTTTATTTGTGGCAAGTTGAATCATTTAGCCAAACACTTTATTTCAATCCTGTTAACCAAAGAATTACTTTTCAAAGACAAACACGAAATTCTGTTGGTTATAGGAAGAAATCAAAACAATCAAGGAACCACATGGCTGATAATGTGAGAACAGCACCAATGAAAACTGGTACTGCAAAATCTCATATTCAGAATAAGTTTGTTAAAGCAAAAGAAAATACTCCAAGCAAATCAAGGAGTAACTCAAAGAATAGGAAATCAAACAACTTTGTCTTAATTTGGGTTCCAAAAGAAACTAAACCTGTTAGTACTGCTACCTCAAATAGTACTGCTAACAGAAATAGTGCTGCTGATAGCAATACTACTGCTAATGAGGTTAGTACTGCTAACAAAGTTAGTACTGCTGACCAAGTTAATATTGCTAACGAGGATAGTACTGCTATCAGTGTTAATACTGACAACCCTATAATTAAGACAAAGTATTCCATCCATGAGATTCCTAACTCTGATCATCTCATCAAGACTAAGCTTAATGAATATGAGTATGTTGATGAGAAAGGGCAACCCAAGACCACTTTGGCTTGGGTTCCCTCAAGAAACTAACTGTTTTATCTTATGTGTAGGGCAACCAACAGCTCAAGGGGAAGAACATTTGGCATGTAGATAGTGGTTGCTCTAGACACATGACAGGTAACATGTCATGCCTTCAAAATTTCAAAAGGTTTGATAGAGGACGTGTTGCTTTTGGTGACAATCCAGCAGGAGGTAAAATAAGTGGTAAATGTATGGTTTCAAAAGGTAAGATGACTTTTGAAGGTGTTTACTATGTTGAGCAATTGATATACAACCTGTTAAGTGTATCACAGGTCTGTGACAAGAAACATAGTATATTATTTAGTGATACTGAATGTATTATCCTTGCTCTAGGATTCAAGGTAGTTGATGAAAATATGATACTACTTAGAACTCCTAGAAAGGATAATGTTTATTATTTGGACTTAGAGAGTGTTTCATCTGATTCATCACTAAACTGTCTGTTTTCAAAAGCTTCTTTAGATGAATCATCTCTTTGGTACAGAAGGATGTGTCACATGAATTTTAAAACTATGAACAATCTTGTGAAAAACAACCTTGTGAGAGGTTTGCCTCAAAAAGTGTTTTCATGTGATGATCATTGTGTTGCATGTCTTAAAGACAAGCAACACAAAACTTCTCATAAGTCCAAAGAAATAAACACAATCTCTTCAGCCCTTCAGTTATTGCATATGGATCTTTTTGGTCCTACAAATGTGATGAGTATTGGTAAGAAATCCTATTGCTTAGTCATTGTTGATGACTTCTCTAGATTTACTTGGGTATATTTTCTGAGGACTAAGGATGAGACAAGTGGACTAATCAAATCCTTTGTCCTTAGGATTGAAAACCAAACAATTCTAAGAGTTAAAGTCATCAGATCTGATAATGGAACTGAGTTTAAAAACAGTGATTTAAACAACTTTTGTGAGACTAAAGGTATTGAGAGACAATTCAGTGCTCCTAGAACTCCTCAACAAAATGGTGTTGCTGAGAGGAGAAATAGGACATTGATTGAGGCTGCTAGATCTCTATTGGTAGATTCAAAGCTACCCATTACTTTCTGGGCAGAAACAGTTAATACTGCTTGTTATGTCCAAAACAGAGTTCTAGTAGTTAAAACCTAAGGAAAGACACCTTATGAACTTTTCAACAAGAAGAAACCTTTTATTGGATTTTTCAAACCTTTTGGGTGTCCTTGCACAATCCTCAACATCAAATCTCATTTAGGCAAGTTTGAAAGCAAAACTGAGGATGGATTTCTTGTTGGATACTCCTCTCAGAGCAAGGCATACAGAGTATTCAACAGTTCTTCCAGGATTATAGAGGAAAGTGACAATGTCAAATGCAATGAGAACACACCAAATCAAATTGGTACAGGTCCTGATTGGCTGTTTGACATTGAGTCACTAACTAATTCTTTGGGTTTTAGTAATGAGCAAATTGCAGGAACAAGTTCAGAAAAGGCACAAGAACAGAAACAAGAGTTTGTGTTGTTCTCAATACCTACAGTTGATCCTGTTGAATTTTGTCAACAAGAAAAGAAAGATGATTCAGAAACAGAGGATTCTGAACCAGAACAAGATGAAGAGGATGAAGGTGAAAAAGAGGATGATACTGATGATGAAAATTCTTCAGTTTTTGGGGGGAAAACTTCTGAAAATAATGACTCCAATCTTGATGAAAATATTAATGAGGAGGTTGTTCATCAAACAAGAACTCAGAAGAATCATCCTCCTCAGTTGGTGATTGGTGATATCAATTCTCCCAGGATCACAAGGCATCAAAGTAAGTTAGGAGGATTGAAAGACTTGCAGTCAGGTTTGTTATCTTGTTTTCTATCTCAGATTGAACCCAAGAAGGCCTATGATGCAATGAAAGACCCAAGCTGGATAGAAGCAATGCAAGAGGAGCTGCTGCAGTTTGAGCTGCAAAATGTGTGGGATTTGGTTGACCTTCCACAAGGACAAAGGGCAATTGGAACTAAATGGGTTTTCAGGAATAAGAAAGATGAGAGAGGAATAGTGATAAAGAATAAGGCCAGACTTGTGGCACAAGGGTACACACAAGAAGAGGGGATAGATTATGAAGACGTGTTTGCACCAATAGCCAGAATTGAGGCAATTAGGATGTTTCTAGCCTATGCTTCTTTCATGAAGTTCAGAGTATTTCAGATGGATGTTAAGAGTGCATTTCTATATGGGAAAATCGATGAAGAAGTGTATGTTTGTCAGCCTCCAGGGTTTGAGAATCCAAATTTTCCTGACAAAGTATACAAATTAAAGAAGGCACTCTATGGGCTACATCAAGCACCAAGACCATGGTATGACACTCTGTCTACCTATCTCTTGGAAAATGATTTTGAAAGGGGAATCATTGACAAGACCCTTTTCATTAAAAGAAAGAAGAAGGACACCCTGCTTGTTCAAATCTATGTGGATGATATCATCTTTGGATCCACAAAATATTATATGTGCAAGGAGTTTGAGGAGTTGATGCACAAAAGATTCAAGATAAGCTCTATGGGTGAACTCACATTCTTCCTTGGGCTACAGGTTAAACAGAAGAAAGATGGCATTTTCATAAGTCAATCCAAGTATGTGTAGGATATACTTACAAAGTTTGGATTTTCATAAGCAAAGCCTGCAAGCACACCTATGGAAACACACAAACAGATCACTGCAGATCTTAAGGGGGAGGATGTGGATGTTCATCATTATAGATCCATGATAGGCTCCCTCATGTATCTAACAGCTTCAAGACCAGACATTATGTTTGTTGTATGTGTGTGTGCCAGATTTCAAGTGAGGCCTAAGCAATCCCACTTTCAAGCAGTCAAAAGGATCTTCAGATATCTCAAAGGACAACCTAGATTGGGTCTTTGGTATCCTCATGACTCACCATTTGATCTGCTTGCATATTCTGATAGTGATTTGGGTGGTGCAAACTTGGATAGAAAGTCTACATCAGGAGGATGTCAATTTTTGGGTGCAAGGCTAGTTTCATGGCAGTGTAAGAAGCAAACCACAATGTCCACCTCTACAACAAAAGCAGAGTATATAGCTGCTGCAAGCTGCTGCTCACAAGTGCTATGGATTTAGAATCATATGTTGCACTATGACATTACTTTTCTTCACACTCCTATCTTCATTGATAACAACAGTGCTATAAGCATTGTTAATAACCCAGTGAAGCACTCAAAAACGAAGCATATAGAAATCAGGTACCATTTTATTAGAGATTGCAATGAAAAGAAGTTAATTCAGGTTTTGAAAGTACACACAAGTAACCAATTTGCTGATCTATTAACCAAGGCCTTTGATGTAGGTAGATTCACATTCTTGGTCACAAGTGTAGGCATGATAAACACTGAATAAGCCTCTTTTGATTTTCTTTATGTACCATTTCTGTATAGATTCTTTAATGCTTACTTTCTCATATTTCATTGTGCATGGTGTTGCTAACCATTTGTGTTTAAGTGTTTCAGATTGCTTTGCTGATTAGATACTTGGTACTTTTGGTTAAGTTAATACTTCTCTCACTATTACTCCTGCTGACAGTTCAAATATGGTTAAGTATGGTTACTACTACTAGGTGGTTTCTACTGCCAGTGCAAAGTTACTACTGCTTGCCTTATTTCTACTGCCAGACAGTGTTAATACTGCTGGTATATGTTAATACTGCGAGTCTATGTTAATACTGTCGGTATGTGTTACTACTGCTGGTATGGGTTAATACTGCGGGTTTGTTAATACTGCTAGGGTAATTAGTACTGCTTTTAACTGAAACCTTTAACCTATAAATACCTTCTCTAAACCTCCAAAACCCAAACGGCTCTTTGAATTTCTATTGCATATTCTCTCTCTCTCTCTCTCTCTCTCTCTCTTTCTCTCCATAATTCTTGATTACCAGTTCGTAAACCCTAGTTTTGATTCGACCCTAGAATCAATCAAGAAGATGGCAGAACTTGATTTCATTGATGACTATAATGAGCTTGCAATGTTACAAAAACCACAACAACCTGATGGTTTTCATGAAATTGTGGATTTCTTATCCCAATCACATGTTGCTTATGCGCTAACGGTGAATCCTACCATCTATGTGGAGCACATGCGATAGTTCTGGGAAAATGCATCCATTCATAAGGTTGATGGCAATCAGGTCATTCACTCAAGGGTCTGTGGTAAACCTATCACAATCACAGAAGGCTGCATACGCACTCATCTACGTCTAGATGATGCCACAGGTATTTCTACTCTTTCCAAGGAAGATCTATTTCAAGAAATTGGTAGAATGGGGTATGAAGGTCCTACTGATATTTACAAGTTTTACAAAAGCAAATTTTCAACTCAGTGGAGATTCTTTGTTCATACTTTTCAGCATTGTTTATCTCGCAAGACAACTGGATGGAGTGAGTTTAGCAGTACAATCGCTTATGCTCTGGTCTGCTTAGCTACCTTCAGACAGTTCAATTTTTCCCAAATGATTTTAAATGATTTGCTGTCAAACTTGGATACCAAAACCAAAAACAAAAGATTTTATATGTATCCAAGGTTTGTACAAGAGGTACTAAACAAGGAATTGACGGACTTACCCTCTTTTAAAGAGGTATATGTAGCTAAACCTCCGAAAGGGAAGGTATTTTCCAATATGAAAGGCCTAGTAAGGACTTTTTTGGAAAAGACACACCATTGTTCTCTACAATGATGGTTGTGTCCCACCCACATGGTGAGGCATCAGGGTCACAGCCCATATCTGACCAACCCACTAATGACCTACCCACACCATCCACTTCAAATGTTCTTCCTCAGCTCCCTGTTAATAAGCTAATTCCCCCAATCACTAAAAAATATGCAAGGAAAAAGGTACAGAAGGTTCCTTCCCTTCATGTATCTACACCCCAAAAGCCTACAAGCCCTCTGATGGAGCATTCTCCATCAGAGAATATCCAAAGGGAATCCACAGGGGTGTCTCCCAACCCCAAGAAGGTGCTCTCTAAGGAGAAGGATGAACATGTGGGCAGCAATGCTCACACTACTGATTCTGCACAAGGTGTGGATCAGGACAGTGTGAACATGACTAAGACCTTCCCCACGACAACTTTGGATGATAAATCATCTAAGGGACCCAGGTGCCAAGAAACCAAGGGGGTAGTAGGTGCTTTTGCTAGGCAGAAGGCCTCTACTAAAAGATCCCATGATCCTTCACGGGTGGTAAACACACCTAAAGGAGGTGAGGACAGATATAACTATGATGAATTGATGGAAACTATTGGTAATGTGAACCTGGATGTCCTCAATCAGGGTTCAGAGATAAAGGCGCTGAAAAAGGTGATCATTTCTCAACAAGGCCAGATAGACAAACTCAAGAAGATGGTGTTGAATTTGGTCCACAAAAAGAAGAGAACCAAATTTATCTTGAAGAAAAGGAGAAGTGCTAATGATGCTTCCAAAAAGGGGGAGAATCCAGAAACTGAAGTTGAGAAGGACAGTATGGAATTCCAATTTGAGGGAGAGATTGGTGGAGAAGCTGAAAAGAATGTTGAGGAGAAGAAGAAGGAAGATGTGAAAGCAGCAGAAACTGAAGCAGCAGTAGTAACTACTGAACCAGCAGTAGAAACTGCTAAAGCAGTAGAAACAGAGAAAGCAGCAGCAGAAACTGGAATGTCTATAAAAGAAATAGAGATTGCAGAGACTTTGGTGAGGGCAAATAATGACACTCCTAAGGCCATTCAAAAGGCTAAGGGAGTGGTGATTAAAGAAGGAGGCTCTGAGAAGAAAAAGGAAGAGGTATGTGTGTCAGAGGCCAAGAAGAAAGGGAAAGACAAGATGGTTGAGCCTGTGAAACCTGTAAAGAAGCAGAAGCAAATAGATTTGGATGCAGAATTGGCAAAGGAGTTAAATGCACAGTTCAAAAAGGAGCTTGAAAAGGAGGATGATATTCAAAAGGCCAAAGACAGAAAGATTGCAAGAGATTTGGCAACAAGGCTAAATGAAGAATATCAGAAGAGTTTGAAGACTGCTGCAAAGAGGATTACAATGAAAGTAACCAGACAAAGGCAGCCTTCAAAGACCTTTCTAGCTGCACAGGAAAGAAGAAAAATGATAAACTTCTTGAAAGGATCTGTTGGAGTTCCTGAAGGGATGTTTACAAAAATGTCTTTTGGTAGGATAGAAGACTTATACAAAAAGGAGATGGCCAAGTTGCAAGGAGACTTCAATCAGAGGGTTGAATTTGAAAGAAAGATGAAAGAAAGACATGATCTGAACATTCAACAGCCTTTTCTTGATAGTGAAGAAGGCACTCCTACTAAAGAAAAGGTAGAAGTGAAGAAAGATGAGACATTAGCTCAGAAGATTGGAGCTATCAAGAAAATGAAATCAATTGCTACAAAGAGAAAGGCAAAAGGCCTAGAACTGAGGAAGGTAAGACAGAGCAGCATAAACAACAAGAGCAGTAGAAACAAGCAGAACATGTTGAAACTCAAGAGCAGAGTCAAGAGCAATCAAGTCAACAACCTTCAGAACAGTCAAGACAATCTGATGAGCAGTTTGACTTGTATATGACAGTGACAGATGAAGAACCATTGAAAGCGGATCCTATCTCAAGACAAATAATACTTCAGAATCAAAAGAATGGGTGATAAGTATGAGGTTTATTCAACCTGGGGTAAGATAATCAGAAGTTGTACCAGATCTGATTTGGAAGAATTGTACAAGGTTGGATTGAATCTTTATGGTGACTTGTTAAAAGGAGCAAGGATGAGCATAACAAAGATGGCTCTGGAATATTTGTGCATGATGTTTGACCCTGCCAAAGTTGACTATCTTATCAAAGACTTGCATCACAGAGAAGGATTTAAAAGCATTGATCACTTGATGCTTATTGAAAGATCTGGAGTATATGTCATAACCATTGATAAAAGCTTTCATGAGTATTATCTGGTTGATAAGGTGTATGACCACAGCAAAGTAAAGTTGCAAGGGATGTTAAAAGCTAAGTTGGTCTGCCCTACAGATTCAGAAATGGCCAGATTTGTGATTAGAAGAACAATCAATCAAAGTGTAGGTTTGGATCCTAATATAGGAATATGAGCAGTAGTTTTGAAAGCATCATGAAGTTCCTATTTTGAAGAACTTAACTTTTGGATTTCAAAAGTTAAGTTAGGGGGAGATTGTTGGGTCTGAAACATACTAAGTCTGGATAGTGCTGCTGAGTCTGAAAGATTGTTTGGGTCTGAAACATACTTGTTTTGAATTTCGATCCTGACATGCTAGGTTCGATAAATGTATTTACGATCAGATTAAAGTTGTACCGAAATTGCGGGTGTTACAATCCTCCCTAACTTGGAGGAGATTTCGTCCTCGAAATCTTGACTACGTGAAGAGGTGTGGGTATCTTCGCTTCATGTCCTCTTCGGCCTCCCAAGTCACATTGGCACCTCGATGGTGCTTCCACTGAACTTTGACCATGATGACTTCTTTGTGACGAAGTTTCTTCGTCTTTTTCTCCAAAATTGCTTCGGGTTCTTCAATGCAACGGTTTCCCTCATCAACTCTAATCTCAGAGAGTGGAATAACACTCTCCTCCTCTAGTAGACAATTACGGAGGTAACACATATGAAAGGTGTTATGAATTCCACTCATTTCCGGAGGGAGTTCCAATTGGTATGCTTGAAGCCCTACTCGCTTAGCCACGGTAAATGGACCAAGGAAACGGGGACTCAACTTCCTACGCTTTCCAAATCTAATAATTCCTTTCCAAGGGGACACCTTCAACATGACACGATCCCCCACTTGGAACTCTATCGGTCGCCTCTTCTTGTCGGCGTAACTTTTTTGCTGGTCTTGAGCCACCTTCAAACGCTCACGAATATCTTTAACCTTGTCCGCCATTTCTTGTAAAATCTCGGGTCCGGCGAACTGCTTCTCTCCCGCTTCAAGCCAACATACGGGAGTTCGGCACTTGCGACCATAAAAAGCTTCAAACGGCGCCATCTCTATACTCGAGTGATAGTTATTATTGTACGCGAACTCCACCAAAGGTAGGTGCGAGTCCCAACTACCCTCGAAGTCGATTACACAAGATCTCAACATGTCTTCAAGTGTCTGAATCGTCCTCTCGCTTTGACCATTGGTTTGGGGATGATAGGTCGTGCTCAACTTCACACGCGTACCCAATTCTTTTTGCAATCCGTCCCAAAAGTGTGACGTAAACCGACTATCGTGATCCGAGACAATAGATAATGGGACGCCATGATGAGATATCACTTCATCAATGTACAATTTTGCTAGCTTATCCATTGGTAAAGTCTCCCACATGGCCAAGAAATGAGCGCTCTTGGTCAAACGGTCCACTATCACCCAGATAGTGTCGTGACCTCTCAAGGTCTTTGTCAATTTCGTTACGAAATCCATAGTGATGTGCTCCCATTTCTATTCCGGGATTTCCAAAGATTGTAAGCTTCCGTAAGGTCATTGGTGTTCGGCCTTCACTTGCAAGCAAGTCACACATCGCTCCACATAGCGTGCCATATCAAGCTTCATAACCGGCCACAAATAGTGTAATTTTAAGTCCTGGTAAATTTTCGTGCTTCCCGGATGGATGGAATACTTTGATTTGTGGGCATCCTCGAGAATAAGTTCTCGATTTCCTCCGATCTTAGGCACCCAAACTCGCCCGTTGAAAAACTTTACTCCCCGTCCATCTTCCGTCAAGAGTAGATTTTGCTTTGACATGACTTCTCCTTTGAGGTTCTCTTCTAGTAAGGCTTCGACTTGTGACGCTTTAATTTGGTCAATAGGTGTTGACGTCAACTCGACCCGCGTGAAAGTAGCTTTAGAATTTCCCTCGTAGTCCTTTCGACTGAGAGCATCGGCGACGACGTTTGCCTTACCCGGATGGTAAAGCAATTCACAATCATAATCCTTTAATAATTCCAGCCACCTCCGTTGTGTCATATTTAGCTTCTTTTGATCAAATATATGCCTCAAACTCTTGTGGTCCATATAGAGAGTGCACTTCGTGCCGTATAGGCAGTGTCGCCATAATTTTAAGGCAAACACCCCCGCCGCCAATTCTAAATCGTGGGTTGGGTAGTTGACTTCATGAACTTTGAGTTGCCTTGACGCGTAGGCGATCACTTTACCCCTTTGAATTAGAACACAACCCAATCCCATCTTTGACGCATCACTATACACCACAAAGTCTTTCGTCCCATCGGGTAGAGATAAGATGGGAGCTTCTCAAAGCTTCCTTTATAGAGTTTGGAACTCCTTCTATTGACTCTCATTCCACACAAATTTCACGTTCTTTCGGGTTAGGGTCGTCAACGTTGAGGCTATCTTGGAAAAATCTTGGATGAATCTCCGGTAGTATCTCGCCAACCCTAGAAAACTTCAGATTTCTGACGGATTCTTCGGTGGTTCCCAATTCATCATAGCCTCGATCTTCGCGAGGTCCACTTTCACTCCTTCCTTCATAACTAAATGCCCCAAAAACTGCACCTCTTGAAGCCAAAAGTCGCACTCTGAAAACTTTGCGTAGAGTTTTTCTCGCCATAGTACCTCTAATACCTCTCGAAGGTGTTGCTCATGACTCTCTTCGTCTTTAGAGTATAGTAAGATATCATTGATGAACACAATTACCGACTTGTCGAGGAATGGTCGGCACACTCGACTCATCATGTCCATGAATATAGCTGGCACGTTGGTTAGACCGAACCGCATCACTAGGAACTCGTAGTGACCGTAACGCGTCCTAAACGCCATCTTTGAAATGTCTTCCTTTGTCACCTTCACTTGATGATACCCCGACTGAAGGTCGATCTTTGAGAAGCAACCTACGCCTTGAAGTTGATCAAACAAGTCGTCGACCCTCGGGAGTGGATACTTGTTCTTCACCTTCACCTTGTTAAGTTTTCTGTAGTCGATACACATCCTCATTGAGTCGTCCTTCTTCTTAAAGAACAAGACCGGAGCTCCCCAAGGTAACGAACTCGGTCGTATGAAACCCTTCTCAAGAAGGTCTTGGAGTTGGGTCATCATTTCTTCCATCTCGGTAGGAGCCAACCGGTAGGGAGCTCGGGCAATCGGAGTCGCTCCCGGAATGAGATCTATCCGGAATTCCACTAGGCGGTCGGGTGGCAAACCGGGCAAGTCTTCCGGAAATACATCGGGAAACTTGCATACCACTATAACGTCTTCTAGCTTTCTCTTCTCAAGTTTGGTGTCGATTGCATACGCCAAGAAGGATGAGCATCCTTTCGCCAAACACTTCCGCGCCTTGATCATAGAGATAATCGCCACCTCACCTTTCCTTCTTTCGCCATAGATTATAGTCAGCTCTCCACCCGCGACGGGTAGTCAGATCATCTTCTTGGAACACACAATCTCGTCTTGGTTCCTTGATAACCAATCCATTCCCACTACCACATCGAACCCGCCAATTTGCATAGGCATCAAGTTAATGGGGAATTTCTTCCCTTCAAGCTCGAGAGTGCAATTTCTCATGATATCCCGGATCATTATTTGGCCCCCGTTAGCTATTTCTACCACTATAGCTTCCTCTAAACTACTCATAGGCATGGCAAGTTTTTGACAAAATACATTGGATACGAACGAGTAACTAGCACCCGAGTCAAATAACACACGTGCATGCATGAAGTTTAGAAGAAACGTACCCGACATAACATCTGTAGAGGCCTTAGCTTCCTCCGCAGTCATTTTAAAAACTTTTCCGACCGCTCTCGGAGGATCTATCTTCTTCCCACCATTTATGCTAACCTTTAACTTTGGGCACTCTTCTCTAACATGCCCCGACTCTTTGCACTTGAATCACATTCGCCCCTTGACGGGACAATCTTTATAGGCATGTCCATGCTTCCCACATTTGAAACAAGCTCTGGGAACGAAGTTGCACGGGCCTAAATTCTTGTTCGGCATTTGGAACATCACCTAGCCTCGTGCCTAGGATCGGCTCCCCGTTGATAGTTGTTGCTGAAAGGTCTTGGTTTCTTGGAGGTCATAGAGTTTCCCTCCCATTTTCTCTTCTCGAACAAACGAGAACCTTTGATATGCATTGAGAATTCAATGCATAGTGCACTTTTTCTTATCTTTTAGGATTACAATTTTCTTTTTATCCCAACAATCGAGTCCTTTTCTTATATTATTTTCCATTTTTCTTATTCATGGAGCTAAGTTTATGATTTACCTATATTTTGTTATTTTGTGAAATCCAACTAAAAGTTTCATGATTATGTTAATGCCAGATTAATGCTACAACATCCAGGACTGTTTTTGGAAGAAGCTTTGAAGATATTTTTGATGAAGATTGCAATCTGGATTTTCTTCACTCCAAATCTTTTGATAAAGTAGAAATGGACCTTTTTGGCTGGAGGAAGGAAGATGATGACATACTTGGAGTGTAACTTTGGAAAAAACCTTTAGTTGTTGTACTTTTATTATTACTTTAAGCTTTTTATTTACATCTTTGTCATCCTTCTTTTGTATAAATAGGTATGAGATGGTATTGTGTTTGAAATATGTTTTTCAATCAACCTTAGAGCTGATTAGGAATCCTCTCTTCAAGTTTTTGCAATTTAATATGAAGTATATAAGTTTTTAGAATCATTGTCTTTTAATTCTTTATTGCTTATTGTCTTTATTTTATATACTTTACATTTCCGTCATTTATATTTTCCGTCATTTACATTCTGGCATTTACATTATGTCTTTATTTTATGTCATTTACATTTCTTGCAGTTTATTTTACGTAATGTGTAGCTAATTTTATTAGCTTGGGTGTGAGGCAAATGGTGAGTTTTTAAACCAAAAGAAAATGGACATCGTTTCTCAATAATGATGTTCCACCATTTCTCTTTAAACGTTGCCCAAGATAATTTGGCCAAGACGGTTGTGAGTCCGTGATCGTTTACCAGATAAATCAAACAACAAAAAAATATACGATTACCAACCTGTTTAGATTATAAACGTGGATTACAGAGGGTTGATAATGTTTACAGTTTAAGCTTTCTCTCTTGTTGTTCTTGATGTTGGTCGATATGTGTATGTGAGATATTTAAAGTTATGATTGTTAGATATTTCTAAGAATATCTAAAACTATATATACTAACTAATAATATCTAGATATTAAATAAACTAATATAATAACTAAACATAATATCTAATAACAAGATATTAAAAACAAACTTTGACTATTATTACAAAGTGACCCTAGACTACTGTTGAGAGTGACTTATCAGCTTTAACTTCAGATTGCGATCTTCGTATTGTATGATCTTGAATCCAATGAGACTGTGTCCTAACAATCTCCCCCTTTGGATCAAGATCATTACGAAAATGATTTAGCAATACGATCTTCTCTTTCAGCATTGAAGATGCAATCTCTCTCTTAGTCTTCAAGATATAGTAAACTCCCCAAAAGATGTAGTTTTTCTCTCTTTCAGTTCATGGGAAGAAATTATCTCTTGTTTCAGCTCGAAATTCTTTAGTAAAGTATTTTCAAAGAAAAATTCTCTCGAATCAGCATATCTTCAGAGTACTTGCTCTTTGAAGAATTCAATCTTGGACGTGATTCTTGAAACATGTGATTTCTTGGTTAGCTCTTCTCCATTTCTTGGGTAGATCTTCTCCCCCTTTTTGATGAGAAGTGTAACGATTTCATCAAAACTTGATGACAAGAAATGTTGTTCATAAGGAGCCTCTGAATCGTCAATGCAATAGATATCTATCCAGATCTTTGCAAATCTAGACAAAATAGTCATGTAACACCTGTAGCAATAAACAAATCAGTTAGAAACGCCTGTCAGTAACACTAAGTCACTGTGTGTAACAAATACATAATGGAAAGGAGCTGTTTGATGTTGACTCCCCCAGGGATTCCATTTAATCATCAAAACACCACAAAGGTTATTTCTATAAACGTTATGACAAAGAAACAAATTCCTTGTGTGTTCGTGCTTGTAATAGAAAGAATTAAGCACTTGATGATTGCTTATAAGGCTCGAAATTGTGTAAACCACTGAGACAACAGTAAGTTAGACACAGAGTCAATGTGCATGAGTGAAGTGCGAAGGTGGGGTATACTTCCTTCTTTTCAATATCCATATTTTCCAAATGAAAATCAGATAGCATATGTGTTGCATCCCTTGTGAAAATGTGAAACACTTTCCTGTTAAGAAGTAAATGAGTAGCTGGTGGGGTAATTTCAAGAGTTGGCATGGGCTAGTTGCCTGTTTCAATAATGATCACAAAAGAGTTGTGAAACAGTAGAAATGTGGCTGCCCGGCTCAGAAAAAGTTGGTGCAGAGTTGTGATATTCTTTTAACTCTGTTCTCACACCCTCTTTCTTTTAAACATTTAGCTCACTGCAAACCGAACTCTCTTTTTCATGATACCTCATCACTCTTCCACACTCATTTCTTTTGACTCCTCACACCCAATCACTATGGATTAACTTCATGGGTAGAAATCACTGGTTAACGTGAATCCGTAGAAGTTGTGTTAAGTCCTAGCACAAAGATTCCGTATATCCTATAAAGAATATGTTGCTCAAAATGATTTATAATCATGTAAGCTCATGTAGAACATTTAAAGTACACTCCCGAAATATAAAAGAATATGTTTTCAATGATTGAAAGTTGTCCTTCTTTCAATCACATATGAGATTAAGATAAAGGAATATACCTTTAAGTTCGATCTTACATCTCATGAAGCTTAGCTTAAAGTCATAAACATATGATCGTGTAAGCTCTTCTCAAAAAAAAATCTGCAAAATTCTTAAGTCAAGTCAAAGAAACTTTATTCACTAATATTGAAAAGACAAAAAGCAGTAAAACAAAGAACTTCTCTTACTCCCCCTGAAATTATGCATCTAACATATATAATTTCAAAAATAATTATGTACTCCCCCTTGAAGGTTGAATTTCTCGTTGGAGTATCGGAGTACAATCTCTCATATTAGCATTGGAGTAAGGTCTTATCATCATTGAAGTGTGAGTCCTAAACTGTTGTGTTTAGAAGTCATTGTTCTTCGTTGAAGTACGGGTTCTGATCTGTTGTAATCAGAAGCCACTTTTGACATTGATGTCCGGGTCTTGAGCTGATTTACTCAAGAACCATTCTTCTTCTACTCCCCCTTAACAGTAGGTGCCTGCAACACAGGTTTAGTTTTCTTTGGTACCCACTGCTATTTGGGTCCATATGTGTTAGTTGTAGTTCGTATGGGGGTTATGGAATAAGAACCATACCAGTAATGATCTTTGGTTCTGTGAACAGGATCATGTGTACGGCAGTAAGAACAAGAATTTTCCTTACCTGATAACCTGATCATTTGATCTCTCGTGTAAACATGAGCAGGTTTACTTTTCAGTGCATTGTTCTTCGTTTCATTATGCGTATGTACACATGAGCTTTTATCTTTAACTAGTTTCTTCTTCCAGAAAAGATGTTCTTCCTTGTAGCTCCCTCTGCTCTGAAGTGAACCTGAACCATCTAACTTTCTGTCAAAAAGAAGGTTAGTAGTACGAATCTGATTTGAAGATTTAGATTTATTAGGAAAATCAGATTTCTAAGATTGGCTTTTCTTGCGTTTACCAGAGGTGTTTTGTTTCTGTGAACGCTGATTTTTATAAACACTTGGTAAAGCCTTTCCTTGTACAAGAAAAATAGAATGATCTGGAAGTGAAGCATTGAAATCAACCATATCTACTCCATCTATACACCCTTCTTTAGAATTTAAAAAATCATTTGCAGACTCAAATAAGTCATCAAAGAAATCAGTAGAAGTGTGAGGTGCTTTTGAAACTGTAGAACACTTTGTAGATTTAGAATGAAAAACAGTGTTATTCATAACAGTAGAAAACACATCTTGTTCTATATTCACCAAAATTCTTTTGTCAGATAAGACATTTTCTAACTCAATTATTTTGCTTTCTAATACGAGTGGAGGTAGATAAGTTTTAGCACGAACAGGTTTTGCCTCCATTTCAGTAGAAGAATATGTAGATATTCTTTTGAAAGAACTTTTGGTTTTTCTGAAAGATAACTATCATTCAGTCTTGCATAACAGAATGGTAGTTGCATTTTCTTCAAGTTCTTTCTATTTGTATCTTCTCTTGCCTCGACTTCTTCTGATGCTTTGGTAACAAAATTGGGTTTCAAATGAGAACGTTTACGAGCAGCATACATATAATCTGCATTATATAAACCAGGCTGTTTTCTGATATCATGTTTCAGGTAATGAGGATTATTACAACCTAATCCCCATTTTGCTTTAAAATCAGCCTCTTCATTAGGTGTATTCATGAAAATAGTTTGATCTGTTTGGCCTATTGAGTAAAGTTTGGTTTCCAGACCATTTACCTTCTTATTTAGATTCTTGTTCTCAAACTGCAGCTTATAAACAATTAAGGCAGTTTCTTTCTTTTCTAAATCAGACTTAGAAAATTGAGAAACAAAATCAGAGAACTTCTTTTCTAAACAATCGTTTTTAAGATTAAAATCAGAAGCAGATTTGCGTAGGGAATCCATGAGATCTTTGTTCCCAATAACTGACTTATTTAGCTCAAAGATCTTTTGATTACGCTTAGCAACTCTGCCTTTTTCCCTTTTCAGTTTCGACTGAAGGTCTTGAAGTTCGACCATCATCGCATCCATTTTAATCATAAAATTATTTTCGGTTAAGTTCATTACCTCTTCAGCTGCTTCATTATTTGAATCATCATACTTTGCATGATTGGCCATCAAGCACATGTTAGCAGCTTCTTCATTCTCTTCTTCTTCTTCCTCTTCAGAATGATCTAACCAGAATTCGTCTTCAGCCATTAACGCTTTACCAGCTTCCTTTTTCTTGGCTAACATTAGTTTGTTCTGGTAATACTCCGAATTGCGAACCTCTGGATTTCGACAGTTTGAGGCGTAATGTCCAATCATGCCACAGTTGTAGCATGTGATTGGGACATTAGCTTTCTTGTCTGTACTGGTGTAGTCATTCCCAAATTGCTTCCTTTCTTTTGGTTTCTTCTCAAGAAATCTACTTCCTTCTACTCTTTCTCTATGCTCACGGTTCTTGGAGCTTGAGGAAGAATATCTCTGTGAATTTGATCCCGGTTTCTTGTAGAATTTCTTTTGGAATGCACGGGTCTGTAATTGCAGTGCTTGCTTGAGACTTTCTCCATCATCTCCATCATATTCAGTTTCTGATTCAGAACTTGTAATTACTTTCTTCTTTTTCTTCTTATCTTTGACAACAAGTGCAATGGAATCAGGAACTTTCTCAACTTCCTTTTTCTTTCCACTCCTTTTCTCTTCTACTTCTACTTCTTCTTCGTTCTACCTTAGTGTCTCATACACCTCGTGGAGTGGAATGTCACTCAGATCTTTCATCTGTTTCATTCTTCGTGTATGCTTTTCCATTCTGGTTGAAGGACACTAAGAAATTTGACGTTGTTCTCAATCTGTTTCTTTTTAACTTTATTCTTTGACAGCTCGTTCAGAAGCAGAACATATCGTTCATAAGTGTCCGCTAGGCTTTCATCCTCAAAGGCTTTGAATTCTTCATAACTGTTTATACAGTTTGCGACTTTCATCTGGTTCCCAACCTTAGATCCCATCATCATCTTTTGAAGTTGATCCCACATCTTCTTAGCAGTAGCTTTGTAGCTGTCTATTTTGATGTAGATATCATTCGGGATACTTTGAAGAAGTAAAGATCTTGCTTGCTTATCAGCTTTGAAACGGTTCTTTTGTTCTTCAGAAAATTGGGCATACTCTACTGTAACAGTTTTCATCTTCTGTTCTCTTTCCACGTTCCTATCCTCACTGTCAGAAGAATCATCTTCAGCATCATCATCATCAGGTACTTGGACAGAAAGTGGTGCCATGGGACCTTCTTTTATTGATAAAAGAATGTTATCTCCGTTTAAGTGTCGATCCACAAAGTCAAGAAATCTTTCTTTCCATTGTTCGTAATCCCCTTTAAACAGAACTGGGGGTTTGACATCCGTGCCAATGGAAAGAGCGTCTTTTGAAGTCATCCTGTTTCTGTTTAGATTATAAACGCGGATTACAGAGGGTTGATAATGTTTACAGTTTAAGCTTTCTTGATGTTGGTTGATATGTGTATGTGAGATATTTAAAGTTATGATTGTTAGATATTTCTAAGAATATCTACAACTATATATACTAACTAATAATATCTAGATATTAAATAAACTAATATAATAACTAAACATAATATATAATAACAAGATATTAAAAACAAACTTTGACTATTATTACAAAGTGACCCTAGACTATTGTTGAGAGTGACTTGTCAGCTTTAACTTCATATTGCGATCTTCGTATTGTATGATCTTGAATCCAATAGATATGTGATCTAACAATTGTGAGTCCGTGATCGTTTACCAATTGTGAGTCCGTGATCGTTTACCAGATAAATCAAACAACAAAACAATATACGATTGCCAACCTATTTAGATTATAAACGCGGATTACAGAGGGTTGATAATGTTTACAGTTTAAGCTTTCTCTCTTGTTGTTCTTGATGTTGGTCGATATGTGTATGTGAGATATTTAAAGTTATGATTGTTAGATATTTCTAAAAATATCTAAAACTATATATACTAACTAATAATATCTAGATATTAAATAAACTAATATAATAACTAAACATAATATCTAATAACAAGATATTAAAAAACAAACTTTGACTATTATTACAAAGTGACCCTAGACTATTGTTGAGAGTGACTTGTCAGCTTTAACTTCAGATTGCGATCTTCGTATTGTATGATCTTGCATCCAATGAGACTGTGTCCTAACAACGGTCGCCTCGAGGGAAGCGGAATATAGGTTCCACCAAGTGAGGGTCGCACCACTCAACATTTGTGAGCCAAAGATTGCCTTCTGTCCTTCTCCACACTCGCTCGATCGGAAAGCCTGCTCCATCTGCTGAATCCAACCCACACAAAATTTCGGATCATCTGAACCCTTAAACTCCGGTGGTCGGCAACCAAGAAAGGCCTTGAATGTGCAAGTCTTCGTCGCTTGCCTGACTCCCGGGGTTGTGGTCACATCAGTGGGAATTTCAGGTCCAGTACCCCCAGATCCCGCCACGATTATGTTCTCGTCAACCATTTCATGTCTACGGTTGTTGGTGTCTCGGTCCTCCAGGAGTTTTAAGAACATCTCTTGTTGTTGTGCCATGACTCTGTTCATAGCCAGCATCATTCGGTCCATCATTCTTGTCTCTGCCATCACTTCTTCCATGATGGGCTCTTCCGTTTCCAAATTATGTCGGCGGACGTGTTCAGGCCCCTCGCCCACCACATTAATCAGACGAGAGGGTTCATCCGCCGCAGTCACTCGCGGATGGTCGGTCGTGGATGTCGTGGCCTCTTGACCCTCCGGCCGATTTCTGGTGTTAACCATGAGTCTGCAACACATATACACGAAATACAATAAGAAATAGGCTACATGAATAATACAAGGAAACGTACTACTACACTTATCAATTATTATAACAACAGTAGATCAAGCATGCTCATGTAAAACATCTTCATAATAACGTTAGCTAACTGAAATTATGAACACATGATACGTAAGAGTTCTCGTTACCATCACTACAACTTTCAATTTGTGTAAGTTCCATCGACTCTAAGACCATCCTATCTTAGGAGTTCTATCCCATCTCACGAATCATAGATTAATAATCTCAGCTTAAGTCTAGGCATCTTACATTCATACCTAGTTCACTTAAACTAATGCTCTGATACCAACTTGTAACATCCTAAAATTTGGGGTTAAATTAAAAATTGAAAATTCGGCTATATAACGTCTGAAAGTGGAAGAAACCAGTCCACCCTAAAGGGGAGACCAAATAACCTGTATAAGACGGATATGACCAACTAACGCAAGTGTATGTCAACCCAACACGAGGAAACAAAGTATGACAATTACAAACCCAAAACAATTAAAGAATACAATTCGACAACCTAATAATCTAACTTGGATAAGTAAGATTAAGGTCGGGTGTCGCTATTCTTCCAAAAAGTGTAATCTCTATACTTCAATGTATTGGTCACTATATCTTCAAAAAGACCGCTCTCGACCCCAAGGCCATCCTCTCAATCCCGACGAGACCCACCGCTAGAATGACTTGCCATACTTGACCACCAAAGAACAAGCGTTAGGTTAAAGCCTAGTGAGACCAATTAAGCGGAAATAACAATTAAATGATTAACCCGTTTGAAGTCATACAGCCGATCTAGTCGTGAGCTAAAGCAAAACAAATCCATATAAACCATTAGTGATCATTACAATGTTACAAATAACTCTAATCACGTAGCGAGCTCAACTACTCCAAGTCTATTGCTCGAAAACATCAAGTCAATCACTCCAGGTCTATTCTTGAGAGTTCCAAAACAGGGGAACTTAGGCACAATGGGATTACACCTTACTGTCCATGAGACGCTGCCCGACCATATAGGCACACACCTTACTTACCATGGAGCCCGATGCCTATCCCGTGCCAAAGGGTGAACCTAATGTTCGGACAAGACATAGGAACCCCATGCCTATGGATCCATTGCACTAAGACCAACATATAAGGCATTCACTCAATTGACCTTAGTCATTTACATAAGTTTTAAGTCATATTGTTCATATATAAGTTTACCGATATAAGGTCTAGACTCCCCAACTTGGATGAGTTCCACACCCACAAATCCATTGCCATTATATCATAAATCCCAATTTAAGATAGGTTTTC
Source organism: Arctium minus (assembly GCA_954870635.1). Taxonomy (NCBI): domain Eukaryota; kingdom Viridiplantae; phylum Streptophyta; class Magnoliopsida; order Asterales; family Asteraceae; genus Arctium; species Arctium minus. The sequence goes on along the minus strand of OX941081.1, from coordinate 21,426,983 downwards.
CACAACCAAACAATTACTTGAACCACAACCCAAACCCTAGTTTCCTTGGAGTGTACCAAACCCTCATAGAAACGAGGATAAATCCTTAAAAGTGTAGGGAGTTGTAGAATGCCCTTGTTCATAGCTTAAACACAAGTTCTAACCATTTTTGTTAGGCCAAAACCCCTAATATACCCCAATTTCACTTTTAGGTCAAAAATACAACAAACCCAATATATGATTAAGAGATGGAGGTGATAGTTATAGCACATAACTCAAACAAATATGTAGAGAATAAGGTTAAGAAACTCACCTTGAAAGGTTATAAAGAACCCTAGGTAAAGATACTTGAGAGTAGAGTTTAGAAGGAGACTTTGACACTTCAACAACAAGGCTCTTAATCACCACCACCAACCTAAACAAAACCCAATATATGCATAAGATGATCACCTTCTAGAGTAATTGATGAAAAAGGTTGAAATACTACCTTTTTCTCTGTTCAAAATTGGACCCCCAAAGCTCCTAAGTGGTAAAATGAGCTAAAAATCGGGCAAAAATGCATTTAAAGCCCTTGAGGCCGACCGCGATAGTGACTCGTGATAGTAACACTTGTCACAATCGTGTGTCACAATCGCCCGAGCTATGAGGCTCGCGGTACAAATGTCGCGATAGTGCCCCACGAGAGTGACCTCTGTCACAATCGCGGGCACTGTCATCCCGGCCACCCCCTTCATGGTACATTCTCCGCGATAGTACCCCGCGAGAGTGACCTATGTCACAATCGCGGGTACTGTCGCCCCGGCCACACCAAAGTTCGTTTTCACCCGACTTCGACCTGAATGAGCGTGTGCCCCACGCTAGGTTCGATAAATGTATTTACAATCAGATTAAAGACGTACCGAAATCGCAAGTGTTACAGCTCATGCCACTAGCGAAGAACTAAACGTACAAGGAGCAGAATTTCTGAGGAAGAACCGATGATAGAATAGTAGTTTAACGAAGAAGGGAGCGGTCATAAGACTCTCATTAACACTTATTTTAAGTAATTTAGGAGCAAAATAGTTCCAACAACATTAATGAACTGAACTAGAAAGAGGAAAATTTAAAGCGGTGTTGGGAGTGCTCCTAAGAGCTTCTATTCAAATTGCAGTGCCACCACTAGTGATGCAATTTTGCATTGGTGAAACGTCGCGGTTGTAGTAAGTGGTTAGAGTGAGATATATTCCATGACTTACATCCATATGAAAGCACTTCTAATAGAAAAATATTGCTTCAAAAGAGAAATGGAGTAACTAGAGACCGAGTTCATGCAGTGGAACAAAGAAGTAGTATAATGCAAGCAAGTTAGTTAGAACTTAAGGGTTGTTATCTATTGAGTGTCAACCGATCAACATAAGATAAACCAATTATGTACGGTCTAAGACTAGATGTAGAAGAATGTATATGGAGGTGTTAACTCCTAAGACCTTCGTGATAGTAGTTTAGGTAGTTGGGGTGATATAAATAAGCAGGGATAAGGCTATAGAGTCAAGACTCAACAGTAAACATAAGCATGAATGATCTAGTAAGTGGTCCAAGCATTTTGACGTCGGTCTAAGCTTGAAAGTGAAATCTAGTAATGTTAGTCATTCCGTCTAATGGGAAGGAAACATCCATGTGGATGTCAATTAGGAAACATGAAATTCCTCTGAGGTAGTAGGACAAGGCACTCGATCTAAGGGTTCATAAATAGTCAAACATGTAATAACTGTGACTCAACCGAGTAGTAAAGATATGATTGGCGAAAGTTCATAAAAGCTCAGTTATCTAGCAAGCCAGTATAGTTGGTTCAGGAAAGAATTCAACGAGTAAGAAAGAGACCCCCATGTCAGGGAAAGTTTATACCACAATAATACAAGAAGAAAAGAGAACACCTGACACATTGTTAAGTATCTTTCCTATTCAGGTAGAGATGTTGGTCTGCTGGAGAAGAGTTAGACAATATAATAGTTAGCAGTAGTCAAAAGGTTTCGACAAGTGTTTGAAAATCGTGTGGTCAATGTAGATGGTAAAGAATTACCAGTTAAATTAGTCTCATAGTGTTTAGGTTAGTTGATGTAAAGTTAACCATTTTTTGGTTATTAGATAGTTGTTGGGAACTGAAGAATTCATCAAGTATGGTTAATGATGCTAGTTCAGAATTACTACTGCTAGAAGACTTCAAAGTTAATACTGCTGAGTATTACTACTTCTAGTAGAATTAATACTGCTAGTCAAAGTTAGTGCTGCTTGAACAAAGTTAGTACTGCTTAGCTAGTTAGTACTGCTAGAGGTTAGTACTGCTTAGTAGTTAATGCTGCTTATGATTAGTGCTGCTTATGAATTGGAGATCTGGATGGAGAGGATGACAGCTGTAAAGAATAAAGATATTCATGGAAGAATTGAAGATAACTATGCAAGATATACTGAAGATATTCTATTTTTTTGTAATTATCTTTTTGTTCAGTATTTGTATAGATTTGACAGAAAAGTTTAGATACAGTTTTTTTTTAAGTTTTTGTTTTAGAGAGAATCAACCTCAAGGCATATATCCTAATTCTAGAGAAGTATAATTCGTCTTGAAAGAGTTTGTTCTTCAAGATTGAGGTTGTGTGTGTAATCTTGTGATTTTAATACAAGTTTACAATTTGTTAATCATATACTGTTTGTTTACTGTTACATTGAATATCAAAGTGTTTTTCCGCAACTTCTTTGATATTGTTTCTGAGACTTTATTCTTGTTGAGAATTAGATCCTGACAAGTGGTATCAGAGCCTGTTCTCTCAGAAACATCTATTCATTCATCATGGAAAACTTTGCAGAATCAAACAGTACTCTAGTCTCAAAGGTTCCAATGCTTAGACCCAATGAATTCGATATGTGGAAGATCAGAATCAAGCAGTACATACTCCTCACTGACTATTCTATGTGGGATATCATAGAGAATGGTCCTTCTGAAGCAGGAAAGATTGGTGCAGATGGAAAGAGAACTCCACCAAAAACTGATGCAGAAATAAAGGCTAGACAGACAGAGATGAAAGCCTTAAGCACTTTGCTCTTGGCTATCCCCAATGAATATCAACATCAGTTCTGCAACTGCACTGATGCAGAGATGCTCTGGAATGCTCTAGAGAAGAGATTCTCAGGTACCAAAAGTACCAAGAGAAATCAGAAAGCCATTCTGAAGCAACAATATGAGAACTTTATGTCAACCAAGAATGAGTCCATGACTCAAACTTTTGACAGGTTCAACAAGCTTATTGGTGAACTTGCTATAGTGGGAGTACAAATTGATCAAGATGATCTGAACAGAAAGTTTCTAAGGTCCCTGAGTGATGAATGGACCATGTATACTGTGGCTTTCAGACAGAATGATCAACTGGAAGAAAAGGAACTTAATGATCTATATAATGATCTAAGAGTTTTTGAATCTGAGGTAGAGGCTAAAAAGAGGACTTCTGGATATGTTCACAATGCTGCACTCCTTTCAGCATCAACTGATTCTACTTCCAACTCTGAATCAGTTAGTGCTGCCAATGGAGCAACTCAAGAGAAAGGCACTGAAACTGTATTTGAAGCCTTTCTAGCAAGTCATGGAAACTCTTCTCTCATTAATGATGACTTGGAACAACTCCATCCAAATGATCTTGAAGAGATGGACATTAAATGGCAGATGGCTATGCTCTCTATGAGAGTTAAGAAGTTCATCAAAAGAACTGGAAGGAACAACTTCTCACAAAGAAGAGAAGATGGAGCAGGTTTTGACAAGTCAAAGGTGGAATGCTATAAATGCCATCAGAAGGGACACTTTGCTAGAGAATGCAGAAGTGGAATGCCTCAAAACAATAACCACCAACAAGCTCAATCTGGAAGCTTCAATAATAACAGAAACTCTGCACAAGCCCTTGTCTCTCAACAAGGCATGGGGTTTGATTGGAGTGATCAAGCTGAAGAGGCCATCCAGAACCAAGCTCTAATGGCAGAGGTGTCTGATCTCCCAACAGAGGTAACTTCCAATCTTTGTTCTCAAAATTGCATTAACACTGTTAAAAGGTATAGGGATCACAATCAGAACATGAGTGATGATCTTAAGAGATTGGAAAAGGACATAAAAGATTATGTGAGGATAGTTGAGAGATTTGAAGAGCAGATTAAGGGTTTTCAAGCCAATGAGCTTCAACACTCTTATGACACAAACTACTGGAAGTGGGAGAAGAATGACTTAGAACTTCAACTGACCAGATCCAAAGAAGAGAGTGAAAAGCTAAGAGGAGAGCTAGCCAAAGTCAAACTAGATGTAGAAAAATTTTCCAATGCTTCCAAAGCAATGGATTCTTTGCTACAAACTCAGATTCATGATAAACTGAGAAGAGGAATAGGGTACAATACCACACCACCACCCTATAACAACAACTACATCCCTCCTAGTTCAGATTTGTTAGAGACAAAGGATAGGAAGGACCTACCTAAGGGAGCTACTGATATAGATCCCTTAGATGAAGTAGTTGTTAAGGATAAAACTGAGAAAGAAGTTGTCAAGGATAAGGACAACACTGTGAGTGGTGAGATTCCTATAGAAAACCACATAATCACCAATGAGGGATGTGGAAAGCATTGGATCAAGTCCAATGAGACAGAGAAGACTGAGGGAAAGCACAAGAAGGTTCACTATAAGCAGACCACTGTTGTGAGCCCTATCCCTTGCAAGCAGTGTGCATGCAATAAACCTAATCCCCAAGAACATGATAAACCAAGGGGAAATCAGAGAAACTGGAATAACCAATGGGCACAAAAACAAGGCATTGATCTGAGTAAAATCAATAGACCAAAACCTTGTTTCATATGTGGAAAATTAAACCATTTGGCTAAGCATTGTTTCTTTAACCCTATTAACCAACAGATGAACTTTCAAAGATTTGTGCAAAAAGCTGTTGGTTATAGGAAGGCTGGAAAGAAACATGTGGTGAAGAAATCTGTTGAAAACAAAGGCCCCATGAAAAAAAAAGGTTTTGAAGGAAAGTATTAAAATGTGGGTGCCTAGAAGTACTAAAACTGTTAGTACTGCTGACAGAGATAGTGCTGCTAGAAGCATTACTGCTGCTACCAGTGTTAGTACTGCTGAAAATATAAATGCTGCTAATACTGTTAGTACCTCTTCAAAGGTTAATACTGCCAACACAGTTACTGCTGCTAACACAGTTACTACTTCTAACAAGGTTAGTACTGCTAAGCATGCAAGTGCTGCTAAGGCAGTTAGTACTTCTAAAACCAGTACTGCTTCTAGCAAAAGTGTTTCCAAGCCTATCATTGTGACAAAGTACTCCATAAATGAGGAGTCAAAGTTTAAAAATCTTGTCAAGAAAGAATGCAAGTATTTTGATGAGAAAGGGGTACCCAAGACCACCTTGGCTTGGGTTCCTAATTCATACTAACTGATTTATCTTATGTGCAGGGCAACCAACAGCTCAAGGGGAAGAGCATATGGCATGTTGATAGTGGTTGCTCTAGGCACATGACAGGCAACATGTCATGTCTTCAGGATTTCAAGCATATCAATGGAGGACATGTTGCATTTGGAGATAATATTACTGGAGGTAAAATAAGTGGAAAAGGTAATGTTACAAAAGGTAAGATGACATTTGAGGATGTCTACTATGTTGATCAATTAAAGTACAACCTGTTAAGTGTATCACAGGTTTGTGACAAACAACATAGCATATTATTTACAAATACATAGTGTATGATCCTTGCTCCAGGGTTCAAAGTAGTTGATGAAAGCATGATACTACTTAGAACTCCAAGAAAGGAAAATGTTTATTGTCTAGATATGGACAATGTTGATAGTGATTCATCCCTGAACTGTCTTGTTTCAAAAGCTTCTGTGGATGAATCCTCTCTTTGGCACAGAAGGATGTGTCACATGAATTTCAAGACTATGAACAAACTTGTTAAAAACAACCTTGTAAAAGGTTTACCATGAAAAGTCTTTTCATGTGATGATCATTGTGTTGCTTGTCTTAAAGGCAAACAGCACAAAACTTCTCATAAGACCAAAGAGTTAAACTCTATTTCTTCTTGTCTCCAATTATTGCATATGGATCTGTTTGGTCCTACAAATGTCATGAGTATAGGCAAGAAATCTTACTGCTTGGTTATTGTTGATGATTACTCCAGATTTACTTGGGTATATTTTCTAAGGACTAAGGATGAGACAAGTGGATTGATCAAATCCTTTATCCTAAGAATTGAAAACCAAACTAATCAAAAAGTAAAAGTCATTAGATCAGATAATGGGACTGAATTTAAAAACCTTGATCTAAACACCTTTTGTGAAGAGAAAGGCATTGAGAGACAATATAGTGCCCCTAGGACTCCTCAACAGAATGGAGTTGCTGAGAGGAGAAATAGGACACTAATAGAGGCTGCTAGATCTCTGTTGGCTGATTCAAAACTGCCAATTACCTTCTGGGCTGAAGCAGTCAATACTGTCTGTTATGTCCAAAACAGAGTTCTAGTGTTCAAGCCAAAGAACAAGACCCCATATGAGCTTTTAAATAAAAGAAAACCCTTTATTGGATTTTTCAAACCTTTTGGGTGTCCTTGTACAATTCTCAATACTAAATCTCACTTAGGTAAGTTTGATAGCAAAGCAGATGATGGATTTCTTGTTGGTTACTCATTTCAGAGTAAGGCTTACAGAGTTTTTAACTCTTCTTCTAGAATAATTGAAGAAAGTGACAATGTCAAATGCAATGAGAACACACCAAATCCAATTGGGTCTGGTCCTCAGTGGCTATTTGACATTGATTCACTAACTAACTCTTTTGGTTTCAGTAGTAATGATTATGCAGGTTCAGGGAGTGGAGAATCAAGAACTACCCAAGTCCAAGACAGTATGTCTAAATCTGTGATCTTTCCCATACCCACAGTGGATTCTGTTGAAGACTGTGAAAAGGAACCATCTACTGGACCAAGTAAGAGTGAAGAAGAAAGTAGAGATGAGGAGACTCAAGACATTAAAGAATCAGAAGTAGCTGCTGAAAACACCTCAGTTGAGTTGAATGACTCCAATCTAGAGGTGGGACTTAATGAAGAACCTAATCATCACACCAGAATTCAAAAGAATCATCCTCCACAACTGGTAATAGGAGACATATCCTCTCCTATGATGACTAGAAATCAAAGCAGACTGCAAGAAATGCAAGATCAACAGCATACAGTGCTTTCTTGCTTTCTATCCCAGCTTGAGCCTAAGAAGGCACATGATGCTATGAAAGAGTCCAGTTGGATAGAAGCAATGCAAGAAGAGCTACTGCAATTCAAGCTGCAAGATGTTTGGGATCTGGTAGACCTTCCTAAAGGCCAAAGAGCAATAGGAACAAAATGGGTCTTCAGGAATAAGAGAGATGAAAGAGGTATAGTGATAAGGAACAAAGCAAGGTTGGTAGCTCAAGGGTATACACAAGAAGAGGGAATAGACTATGATGAAGTGTTTGCACCTGTGGTCAGGATAGAAGCAATTAGATTATTCCTGGCTTATGCTTCTTATATGAAATTCAAAGTCTATCAAATGGATGTGAAAAGTGCATTTCTTTATGGCTCAATTGAAGAAGAAGTATATGTCTGTCAACCACCAGGGTTTGAAAACCCAAGCTATCCAGACAGGGTATACAAATTGAAGAAAGCACTTTATGGACTGCATCAAGCTCCAAGAGCATGGTATGACACTCTGTCATCCTATCTCTTGGAAAATGGCTTTGAAAGAGGAGTCATTGATAAGACTTTATTCATCAAGAGAAAGAAGAAGGATATCTTGCTGGTCCAAATCTATGTTGATGATATCATCTTTGGATCTACAAGTGACAACATGTGCAAGGAGTTTGAGGAACTAATGCATCAAAGGTTCAAAATGAGTTCCATGGGGGAACTTACCTTTTTCCTTGGACTCCAAGTTCAACAGAAGTCAGATGGAATCTTTATCTGTCAGTCCAAGTATGTGCAGGACATTCTAACCAAGTTTGGTTTCTCAGATTCAAAACCTGCCAGCACACCTATGGAGACACACAAGCAGATAACAACAGATCTTGAGGGGGAGGATATGGATGTTCATCATTATAGATCCATGATTGGCTCTCTCATGTATCTTACAGCCTCTAGGCCAGATATAATGTTTCCAGTCTGTGTATGTGCAAGATTCCAAGTTAGGCCAAAGCAATCTCATTATCAAGCTGTTAAGAGGATATTCAGATATCTCAAAGGGTAACCCAGATTGGGACTTTGGTATCCTCATGACTCATCCTTTGACCTACTTGCATACTCAGACAGTGATCTAGGTGGAGCAAACTTGGACAGAAAATCTACTTCTGGAGGATGTCAGTTCTTAGGTGCAAGACTAGTTTCATGGCAGTGCAAGAAACAAACCACAGTGTCCACATCTACAACAGAGGGAGAGTACATAGCAGCTGCAAGTTGCTGTTCTCAAGTCTTATGGATTCAGAATCAAATGTTGGACTATGGGGTAACCTTTCTACACACTCCAATTTTTATTGATAATAGCAGTGCTATTAGCATTGTGAATAATCCTGTCAAGCACTCAAAGACAAAGCACATTGAGATCAGGTATCACTTCATAAGAGACTGTAATGAAAAGAAACTTATTCAAGTTGTAAAGGTTCATACTGACAACCAGTTTGCTGATCTATTCACCAAAGCATTTGATGTGGGTAGATTCACTTTCTTGGTAACAAGTGTGGGAATGATCAACTCTGAATAAGCTCCTACTTAAAAAGTGGTTCAATACCTGTATATTGTTTATTCTTGGTGGTCCTAATCTTCTTTTTCAGGAAAAGTATAGCAGTACTCAGTCCTTCACAAAGCTTAAAAGTGTAAGCATTGTTAATACTGCCAGTGCATTGTTAATACTGTCAGTGCATTGTTAATACTGCCAGTGCATTGTTAATACTGCCAGTGCATTGTTAATACTGCCAGTGCATTTTTAATACTGCCAGTGCACAGCTAATACTGCTTTCAGTTAATACTGCTAGTAGTTAATACTGCTATCAGTTAATACTGCTTGTCGTTAATACTGCTAGTGGTTAATACTGCTATCAGTTAATACTGCTAGTGGTTAATACTGCTAGTAGTTAATACTGCTTTCAGTTAATACTGCTAGTGGTTAATACTGCTTGTCGTTAATACTGCTCTTGGTTACTACTGCTTATGTCCCGAATACTATAAATACCCTTTGCCCGCCTAAAAGTTCATAACGACTCTTTGCATACTGTTCACTTGCGCTCTAAACCCTGTCTCTCTCGAGTTCCAAGTTTTCAGGCAAGAACCTTCAAGGTCAATGGCATCCATGGCGTTCATTGACGAGCACAATGAAATCGCGATGCTCCAAAAGCCAAAACAAGCTGAAGGTTTTCACCAGATAGTCGACTTTCTGAAGTCCAGCCACATTGCCCATGCTCTCACTATATCTCCTACCATCTTCATAGATCATCAGAGGCAATTCTGGGCAAATGCCACCATTGTTACTGAGAATGGTGTGCAAATGATCAAAACAAGGGTGTGTGACAAACCCTTGACAGTTACTGAAGAGGTAATTCGCATCAGTCTACGTCTAGACGATGCCTCTGGTATAACTTCTATCTCTAATGATGAACTGTTTGCTACTCTTACAAGAATGGGGTATGGAGGCCCATTGGGTGTGTTCAAGTTCTCAAAAGCCAAATTTTCACCCCAATGGCGTTTCTTTGTCCATACCCTTATGCATTGTATCTCTAAAAAGACTACTGGATGGAGTGAGTTCAGTAGCACCATTGCTTATGCTTTGGTATGCTTAGCCACTACCAGAAAGTATAATTTTTCCCAAATGATTTTTAATGATCTTGTCTCAAACCTGGGAAGTAAAAAGAGTTTTTATATGTACCCCAGGTTTGTCCAAGAAGTTATTACCCATGAATTGATGGATATACCTCATTTTGATGGGGTATATGTACCAAAAATTCCCAAAGGTAAGGTCTTTTCAAACATGAAAAGATCTCCTCTGGACTCGGAAGGAGTTGACACCCCATTGTTCTCTACAATGATGGTGGTGTCCCAAACTGATGAAGGTATGGCAGCAGGGTCAAGGCCCCCATTAGAACAACCCACTGCTAGCCAATCCCAACCTTCCCACCCTAAATCAATTCCCCAGTCTCTTCTTGATAAACCAACTTCACCAATCACCCAAACATACAAAAGGAAACAGGTAAAGAAGGCTCCTTCCCTTCTTGTACCATCAACCCCTAAGCCTTTAAGCCCTCTAAGGGAGGATTCTCCCTTAGAGAATATCTACAAAGAAACCACAAGGGTGTCTCCCAACCCAAAGGAGGTGCTCTCTGAGGAGGAGGAAGAGCATATGGGTGAGCAGGCTGCCACTACTCCTGCTAACACAGAGGAGGACAGTGGTAACATAACTAAGACCTCCCCCATGGCAACTTTGAATGAGCAATCATTCAAAGGTCCTCGGTGCCAAGAAACCAAGGGGGTGGATAGTGCTTCTGCTAGGCAGAAGACTTCCACTACAAAAAGATCCTATGATCCTTCAAAATAGGGTAACACTTCTGGAGAAGGTGAGGACAGATATGACTATGATGAATTGATGGAAACAATGGGTAACATCAACCTGGATGTTATTAAACAAGGCAAAGAGATAGAGGAAATGAAATTGGTAATCTTGTCCCAACAAGTACAGATTGCCAAATTAAAGAAAATGGTGACAAGGTTGGTGCACAAGCAGAGGAGAAAGCAGTTTGTGTTGAAGAAGAGGTCAAATAATAAAGATGCTTCCAACAAGGGGGAGAAAGAGGCTGAAACAGAGAAAGAAAATACAGCTGAGAGGGAATTTGAGGTTGAAGGGGAGGAAGGGGCAGAAAAAGAAACAGAATTTGCTGAAGCAACAGAAACTGTTAATGTTGCTGAAGCAACAGAAACTGTTAATACTGCTGAAGCAGCAGTAACAGGGCTTTCTGTTGAAGAAATGGAAATTGTTGAAACTTTGATCAAAGCAAAGAATGACACTCCTAAGGCTACTCAAAAGGCCAAGGGAGTGGTCATCAATGAAGGAGAAATTCAACATAAGGAAACAGAAAAGGCAAAGGAGTCAAAAGGAAAAGGAAAGGAGAAGATGATTGAAGCTGAACTTCCTGCCAAGAAAAAGAGTCAGATTGAGTTGGATGAAGAAATGGCAAAGCTACTTCAGGCTGAATTGGAAAAGGAAGAACAACTTCAATCAGAGAAGGATAGAGAGCTTGCACAGATAATGGCAAGAAAACTCAATGCTGAGTATCAAGAGAGTTTAAAAGATGCAGCAGAAGCCAAGAAAAGCTCTGTGAAAGTTTCTAAGCAAAGAATGCCATTCAAAAAGCAAAAGAGACAACCTTCCAAAACATTTTTGGCCAATCAGGAAAGAAGAAAGATGATAAATTTCCTGAAAGGTGCAATTGGTGTCAAGGGGGAGATGTTCTCTAACATGGCATACACTCAGGTTGAGGAGTTGTATCAGAAAGAGATGCTCAAGCTTCAAGGGGATTCAATCCAAAGGGAAGAGGCTGAGAGAAGAATGAAGGAAAGGCATGACCTTAATATTCAAAAGCCATTCCCTGAGGAGACCACACCCTCAAAAGACAAAGCTGAAGAGATGAAGGAAGAATCTGAGAGTGTTGGTGTAGAAGCCAAATCTGGGAAGAGGATGAAGACTATAGCCTCCAAGAAGCAGAACAAAAGGCCAAGAGTTGAAGAAATAGCAGAAACAGCAGAACCTTCAGTTACTTCTACAACTGAATCTGTAAAGAACCCAGAACAATCCACTAAGCAATATAATCTTGATCTATATATAACTACAACAGCTGATGAACCAGTTTTAGCTGATCCCATTTCTATGAAAGCGCCAGAAGTCATCTTTTGGGATATTTTGGAAGATCAAAGGAAGAAATACTTCAGGCTTAAGAGAGTGGGAGATATATATGAAGTGTACTCTACTTGGGGTAGACTCATAAGAAGCTGTTCAAGATCAGATTTAGAAGAGATGTTTAAAGTTGGGTTGGAGATGTATGAAAAGGAGCTGAAAGGAGAAGGAATGAGCTTAATCAGATTAGCCATGGAGTACTTATGCATGATGTTTGATCCTAGCAAAGTTCAACATGTGATCAGAGATCTGCATCTACAGAATAAATTCCAAAGAATAGAAAACTGGATGATATTTGAAAGGTGTGGAGTCTATGTTATCACTGTGGACAGAGCTTATCATGAGTACTACTTAGTTGATAAAATCTATGATCACAGCAAGGCCAAATTACAAGCAATGTTAAATGCAAAGCTTACATGTTCAAAAGATTCAGAAATGGCAAAAATTGTGGTTAACAGAATCATTAATCAAAGTTTGGGTTTGGATCCTAATCTAGGAGTGTGAACTGAAGTGTTGAAAGCATCTTGAAGAAGATCTGAAGAACTTGACTTCTTTTCCTAAAAGTCAAGTTAGGGGGAGATTGTTGGGAACTGAAGAATTCATCAAGTATGGTTAATGCTGCTAGTTCAGAATTACTACTGCTAGAAGACTTCAAAGTTAATACTGCTGAGTATTACTACTTCTAGTAGAATTAATACTGCTAGTCAAAGTTAGTGCTGCTTGAACAAAGTTAGTACTGCTTAGCTAGTTAGTACTGCTAGAGGTTAGTACTGCTTAGTAGTTAATGCTGCTTATGATTAGTGCTGCTTATGAATTGGAGATCTGGATGGAGAGGATGACAGCTGTAAAGAATAAAGATATTCATGGAAGAATTGAAGATAACTATGCAAGATATACTGAAGATATTCTATTTTTTTGTAATTATCTTTTTGTTCAGTATTTGTATAGATTTGACAGAAAAGTTTAGATACAGTTTTTTTTAAGTTTTTGTTTTAGAGAGAATCAACCTCAAGGCATAGATCCTAATTCTAGAGAAGTAGAATTCGTCTTGAAAGAGCTTGTTCTTCAAGATTGAGGTTGTGTGTGTAATCTTGTGATTTTAATACAAGTTTACAATTTATTAATCATATACTGTTTGTTTACTGTTACATTGAATATCAAAGTGTTTTTCCGCAACTTCTTTGATATTGTTTCTGAGACTTTATTCTTGTTGAGAATTAGATCCTGACAATAGTCCTGCTCAAATACATACAATAGTATGAGGTGTAGTATGATTGTATTTTCAGTATGTTTAGTAGAACACCATGCTTGATATGATTTTAGATATTATGATGCAGTTATGATTGTTTATTGTTTATGTACGTTCGATTTAGTGTTTTTATTTCAACTTAAATGTTACATGTTGAAGTAACATTTCTTTGGATATCATTTCAGTTTAAAAACATGAGTTTCCTTAATGCCATCTGGGTAGGAAGTGTGTCGATAGTGTTATGGACCTAGAAAGCATAGTGTGTGGACCATGTTTAGATAATTTTGCCTTAGTTGTTGCTTGTAGTAAGCTTAATTAAAGATGTTGATCTCTATACCGTTAAAGAAGAGAGGTTGTAAGTTAAAATTTTAAGTGTGAGCTCTAGGTTTGAGGATCCAGTTATTGGTCATATAGTTGACAAAGATGGTGTCTAAGTGGATTCAACAAAGTTAGAGACAGTGACAAATTTAGAATAACCAAGATCAACAGCCAAAACATTTTTCGGTTAACTAACTGATATATTCTCCAAGTTATAGATTATGGTGTCAATGTTGAACCAGAAGCACGATAAGTCAGTTTGAGATCATAAGTACCAAATATTTCAGTTATTAAAAACAAGAGATAAAATAATGTACATATTTAATTGTTTCTAGAAGTAATAGAAGACTTCATAGAGCACAATGATGTTTTACAGTCAAATATGTTTAGTATTGATGCTATGAGGCAAGTATATCACTTATTATCATGTTGATTGTGATTACACGAGAAGGGGTACCCAAGCCATGCCTTTATTTAGTAGCAGTATGTACAACTCAGGTGATGGATGCGTTACCAATATGACACGAAGTATGATAAGTATACAAATCATGAAAGTTTACCAGTTCTTGTTCTACTGGAAAGGACCAAGTTGAAGTAGAGGTTAATTAACATCTAGAAGGACTACAACAGTGAGTCTCACCGTCGTCCAAGATATGCAAATATAAGTGTAAATGTTTTAACTAGAAATAAACAGGTTAGGGTTCGAATAGTGAGAGTAGATGTTAGAATGATTCTAAACCACCATGTTCAAGCGACTTAGTGAGAAGATCCTCGAGAAATGAACGTTAAGAGATATATATTGAGTAGTCATAATTAGTCGTTATTAGTAGACTTAGATGAAATCTTGAAGATTTTGAAACAGAAGATTTCGAAACATAATTTAGGTCCAACACGGGAGGCCTAAGATAGATGGTATAGATGAACCACAATAACCCAAGTGCATGAGGCATCTCAATAGTGATATTATATATAAGAGTGTGAAAAGCTATTTTGGTGAGGGTATAGGAACCCAGACATCGAAACGTCGGCCCATATTAGTAAGCGGGGAAAGGCTTAAGGACTAATACATGCCTTATACCCTCTGTACAAAGTCAGGTAAGTAAGACAAATGTAGGTCCAAGGGCCTTCACATGAGAATAAGTAGCATAGGCAGCTCAAGTGTCAAAAAGATTAAAAAAAATGATGTTAACAACATTGCCTTATAAAGGCACAACAGATTTTGTCGAGTAAGGTAAGTAAAGCTTAATGTATGTTCGACCATAGAGATAGTTGTGAGAGTTGATGGAGAAGACGATGAATAGCTATGTCCTAGTTTAGTCAACTTTGTACATGTTAGTATGTATGTTAGTTATTTTGAAGTTCATTATTTTACCTTGGTTTCCAGTAATTGTTAGTTATTTTATCGTAACGCCCTCAGAAGGTCTAAGGAGGGTGTTACACAATCGTTCAGGGGTGTTTCATGCTCTTTAAATGAGATGTATGCCTATGTATAAATAATATTTTAACACGTAGTATTATGTGATAAGTTCTAATAGTAAAGGAACAATATGTGCATGAATACTATGTTATTTGTTTACGATAAAGGAATAGTTTGGAGTGTTATGTGATATCAATAAAGGAACAATATTGCAAAATACTATGTCAATGTTTAAAGCAAAGGAATAGTATGGTTAGATGTTATATGATATGTTCCATTTATGAGATATATATGGAAATATACACGTTATGTTATTTATATTGCTTTTAATTAATGATAATGTCCCTGATTCAAGTTCTTATTGTAAAATAATCACAATAATCAAGATGATTCAATAATGAAATCACATGTCATTGATTTAGAAATCACGGGTTACAAGATTCACTTTCTCTCACTACTTTCTCTCAGTAGAACGATATACAATCAGTCCTTCTCTAATTTGCTCCGTGTAGTGTTCTTACTTACAAAGATTACAAAGACAAAAAGGTATTTATACCAACTACAAACAACAAAGAAACAAAACACAAACTTTGACTTTGACTTTTATTACACTTGACTTTGACATTCTTGCCTGAGAGTTGACTTTCAACATTTGACTTGCTTTACTTTAATCTTCAAACATTATGATCTTACATCCAACAAATCTATGCTCTAATATTCTCCCCCTTTGGATCAAAATCATCTCTAAAAAGATTTTGAAATTCAATCTTCTCTCTTTAAGCTCAAATTATATAATCTCCCCTTTGATCAACTTTATCTTTCTCTTGTAAACTTCTTTGACAATTCAGATAATTTTCAAGAATAAACATAATCTTTGAAATCCAATATCCTCTTTTATGCTTATAACATTCTCCCCCAAGGTTGATATAAACCTCTTTCAGATACTGGAAATAAAATATCTTCAGTTTCAGCTCGATTTGCTTCAGCAAACTTATCTTCAAAGAAAATATCAGGAAAATCATCGTATCTTCAGAAATCTTTGAACTTTCTTTTTCAGCTTCCAATAATCTTTCTCAAATCAACAAATCTTGAACACTTTCCAAATAACTTTCTTAATCTTCTCCCCATATCTGATACAAACTTTTCTTTTCAGACATTTCGTAAACTTTATCTTCTCCCCCTTTTTGATGAATGAAGCATGAAATCATCAAAACTTTCACCAAGAAATGTCACTTTAGTTGTCCTGACCATTGATCTGTCATAATGAGCCTCTGACCATCTGCTGATCCAACGAATATATTCATCCGAATCATTGCAAATTCAGACAAATTATTAGTGTAACACCTGAATCAACAAATGAATCAGTTAAAATTGTCTGTCAGTAACACTAAGTCACTGTGTGTAACGAATACACATTGGAAATGAGCTTTTGTTATGTTCACTCCCCAGGGCGTCCATTCAATCATCGAAACACCACACAGATATTTCTATGAACGTTATGACAAGAAAACACATTTCCTTGTGTGTTCGTGCAAGTGTTTGAAAGAATTAAGCACATGATGATTGCTTTTATAAGGCTCAAAATTGTGTAAACCATTGAGATAACAATAATTAAACACAAACTCTATTGTGCATGATCGAAGTGCAAAGGTGGGGCAGGCTTCCTTCTTTTTCAATATCCAGATTTTCTAAATGAAAATCAGATGGCATATGTGTTGCGTCCCCTTTAAATATGAAACATTTTCTTGTTGAGAAGAAAATGAGTAGCTGCTGGGGTTTTTATCAAGAGTTGGCATGGGCTAGTTGCCTATTTCAATAATGTTCACGAAGAATTGTGAAACACGAGTAATATGGTTGTCCGACTCAGAAAAAGTTGGTGCAGAGTTTGATATTCTTTTACTCTGTTCTCTCACCCTTTTTCTTTTTAAACATTGAACTCGCATCTAACCAAACTCTCTTTTACATTTTACCTCGTCACACAACCCACACTCAGTATTTGACTCCTCACACATTAAATCACTCAAAGATTAACTTCTTGGGTAGGAAACACTGGTTAACGTGAATCCATAGAAGTTTCTATTAAGTCCTCACAAAAGAAACCCATGTTGTCCTAAAAGAACATGTTGCTCAACTGGTTTAACTTTTCATTTAAAACACAAAAGATACAAATCAGATGTATGTATACTCAATGAGATATAAGCATGAAGATTTGAGCATTTTAAACATTGAAGACTTTTCAAACAAGATAATTGAATAAATGAAATGAATACAAGAAACTTGTTTGAAAATCTGACTTTGTATGATAAAGATCAAATAGAATGATTTATCGATTAAGGCGTAGGTCAGCAAAAATTGGAATTTATCTATACGAATCAAAATATAGACATTCTTAAAAGAAATGTTTCAAAATAAAATCACGCTCAAACATTGAATAACAATCGGGGTGTCTTACCATCGAAAATATTGTTTCAATTTAGAGAGATGGTAAGAACATATTCAACAAAAATTAAACCGGTGTGTGTGAATACTTGACAGTATATGGAGAAGATAATACACAAGTATTTATCTTTGAAAACACACGGTTTATCGACATTTAAGCACATATAAAATGAAAACATTTAAAATTACACTTCTAAATTCATGAAATCGTTTAGGAATCAGAAGTAGTTTGAACATTTAAAAACATGTTTTCATACCTGAAAGTTGTCCTTCTTTCAGATACGTATGAGATTAAGATTAGAAATAAACCTTTTCGTTCAGTCTTAAATCTCATCAAGTTAGCTCTAAGTCATAACAAATATGATCGTTTAAGCTTCCTCTCATTTCTGCAAACAGTCACAAAGTCATCAAAGTAACTTTATTCACAACATTTATTAAAAAAAATGACATAAAGCAGTAAAAGATTGAATGTACGAGTTCTGATCTAAAGTAATCAGAAGTCATATACTCCCCTTGAAATTATGCATCATAAAATATGTCAGTGAAACACATGATAGAGATCTATAACTCCCCCTGAAGTGTAGATCATCATATTTTCCCAATGCATATTTCCAGAAAAATATGTACTCCCCCTTGAAGGTTGATCTTCTCATTTAGATCTCGGAGTACAATCTCATGTCAGCCCGGGAGTAAATTCTTTCCATCGTTGAAGTACGAGTCCTAAACTGTTGTGTTTAGAAGTCAAACTCCTTAATCTTTGAAGAACGGGTCCTGAACTGTAGTATTCAGAAGCCTTGGTTCCTTTACTCCCCTTAACTTGAGGTGCCTGCAACACAGATTCATCTTTCAGCTTTGGTACCCACTGGTATTTGGGTCCATGTTTGTGAGTTGCAGTTCTAATAGGAGTAATTGAGTAAGAACCATATCAGTAATGATCACTAGTTTTATGAACATAATCATAAGTACAACAATAAGAACAATATCTCTTTTTAGACAACCTGATCAATTGATCTCTCGAGTAAGCAAAATCAGGTTTACCATTCAGCACTTTGTTATCCTTTGCATTTGATCCATGTACAAATGATTTGTTTTCTTTCTTTTCTTCCTTCTTTCCTTTCTTTTCTTCCTTCTTCTCATCATTCTTTTCTTCATCTACTAGTTTCACTTTCCAGACCAGTTTTTCTTCATTATATCTCCTTCTACTCCTTCTTTGTGTACCTGAACCATCTACATTTTGATCATAGAAAATGTTAGTAGAACGAATCTGATCAAATGAGTAAACTGACCTTTTAATAGAAACAATTTTATGATGTGAGCTTGCAGCTGTCTTGAATGAACATTCAGAATCGGCTGAATCATTTCTAGATGTGTGGAGTTTTGACTCTGAAGTCGTGTGCTCAGTCACCACCACCTTTGAAACAATATCTTCAAGCTCTTTTATCTTTGAAGAATAACTGTCTCTTTCTTTGACAAGCAGGTCAATCTTTTCTTGAAATTCAGACTTCGCTTTCTGCTCTTTCAATGCACTTGTAAACAATTCAGATAACTTCTCTGTAAGCTTCTTGATCTCAGATTCAAACATCTGTCTTTCTTCTTCAAAACCATTCTCAGCACTCTTTCTTCCATCAGATATCTCTTTGAATATTCCAACATTCTTCTGTTCTATGGTCTTCTTCTCTTTGTCAAACTTGTCTCTTTCCAGGATGATTACTTTCTCAAAGTCAGATACTTGTTGAGAAATCTTAGAACATTTAAGCTCAATCATCTTCTTCTCTTCAAAACTCTTCCTAGAAAACTCAGAAAACTTCTTTGCAAACTCTTTCTTATCTTTTTCAAAAACTGATCTCTCTTCAGCAATCTGCAGTTCTAGCTCAGAAATCTTCTTCATCAGCTCTTCATTAGCACACTCTGTTTGCTGAATCTTAAACTTTGATCTTCTAAGTCTGAGATCTTTCTTTTCACCTTTGTATTCTCAACTTCCAAAAACTTTACTCTTGATGACATCTTTGGTCCTACCATCATCTTCTCAAGTTGTTCCCACAACTGTTTTCCTGTAGCCTTTTTAATTTCTAATTTGATAGAACTCTTTTTTGAAATCTCATCTGAAATTCCTTGCAATATAAAAGTTTTGGCTAATCTGTCAGCTTCATATCTCTTTTTCTACTCATTTGTGTACTTATCAGGTGATATTGGAATCTCTTTTTCATTTATTAACTTATCTTCACTTCGAAAAGTATAAGTCCATGTTGGAATTTTCATTTTTCCTTCCCTCAGAGATATTCTGATATGATTCCCTAAGTCATGTCTGACAATGAAATCTAAGAAGCGGTCCTCCCATTGCTCATACTCTCCTCTAAAAAGCAACGGTGGTTTCACATCCGTACCGATTGCAAGAGCTTCTCTGGAATTCATCATGTTACAATTTTAATTAGAACTTGAAAATGATCGTTAGTCCAATTTGAAATCAAGAAATTCAGAAAAACTTAGAAAGAAATTCAGAAATGAAATTTCCAAAATTCTCTAAGTAAGGAATTCTCAAGCTACAAAGAAGTACAAGGAATTCGAAAAATACAGTGATATATACATAATTCGCACACAGAATTTGTAAGCAATAAGCAAACTTCAGAATTCGCAAGTAAAAACAATTCAAGAATTCGTAAGCAAAGATACTCAGAATTCGCAAACAAAAGAAACTTATAATTCTCATGCATACACACAAAATTCGCAAACAAGAGTAACACGAATTCTGTACAGAGAATAATTTTGAAAGGTCAATAATTCTCAACACACGTATCTACGAATTCTGAGGAATTCATATCAAACAATGTACGAATTCTAAACTTTTCGCAAGAAACACACTTGCGAAACTCGTCCTTAACAAAATTTTGTCAAAAACTTTTCGCACAAAGGATATATGCGAATTCTATCCTTATGAAAATTTTCTCAGAACTTTTTGCAAACAAAGCTTATGCGAATTCTATGCAATTCGCAAATAGACCAATATGAATTCTGAAGGATTCGTAACACACTGGCTTGCGAATCCTGTGCAATTCGCAATACACACTTGCGAATTCTACACTTATAAAATTTTCAAAAAAACTAAATCTGCGAAAACTAAAGATCTACGAAATCCATCAATTCTACGAATTCTTTCTGCGAGTTGTTGAGATATTTGCGAGTTCTTCGTGTAATCCTGCGAGTTCTTCGTGTAATCCTGCGAGTTCTTTAGATCTGATTGAAAAACCACACTGATTTGCTCAAAAATCAATCTATACTCCAAATTTTGAACTGTAACTTCAACAAATCACTCTCCTATACTTCTAGAATCGAATTCAAACAATAAATTTCGATAAAGAACACTAACTATTACAAATCAAATCAAAATACAGTGCGACTAACTCGTGAACTCAAAAACACGTACAAATTCCAAATTTGATTCCAATTACAGTGCAAAACTTGAATTAAACTATACAAACTCAATCTAATTTGCAATTCGAACACAAATCAACCAATTGCAAACAAGAATACACTCAAAATAAATAAATCGATCTTGACTCAATGAAACAGTTCGACATCCATATTTTCTTGAATTCAAATCGGATTTGCTCTGATACCAATTATTAATGTCCCTGATTCAAGTTCTTATTGTAAAACAATTACAATAATCAAGATGATTCAATAATGAAATCACATGTCATTGATTTAGAAATCACAGGTTACAAGATTCACTTTCTCTCACTAGAACGATATACAATCAATCCTTCTCTAATCTGCTCCGTGTAGTGTTCTTACTTACAAAGATTACAAAGACAAAAAGGTATTTATACCAACTACAAACAACAAAGAAACAAAACACAAACTTTGACTTTGACTTTTATTATACTTGACTTTGACATTCTTGCTTGAGAGTTGACTTTGAGCATTTGACTTGCTTTACTTTAATCTTCAAACATTATGATCTTGCATCCAACAAATCTATGCTCTAACAATTAAGGATGCACATAAGGATTAGACGAACATGTTAAAGAACTTGTTTTAGAGTATATATGGTTTCACTAAGCTAGGACACCAGGATTTAGTAGACGAGGTGAGCTGCGATGATCTTAAGGTAACAATAAGGGTCAGGTAGCTCCCCCCCCCCCCCAAAAAAAAAAAAAAAAAAAAAAAAAAAACCTTAAGGCAGAATGGTGAACCATATTATATAAAATGTTTTGAGATCTCAACAATTATTTTGAGGAGGCTTCCAATTAAAAGTATGAGCATGTTTTCAGTATGTGATTATATGCATGAGAGTAGATATGAAGATTTCTTTTCAGCGTCTGCTTGTAGGTTGCATGAAACCATTAACTCATTGAGCTTATTAGTTGACTGCTCGCATACGTCTCACGGGCAGATATATCTAGAGTAGACAAAAACAAGAGATATATCTTGGCTAGCTAGACTATACTTAATTTTGGTAAGTATGTTTTTAGTCGCATCTTCAGGTGATGTCTTCATTTGGTATGGGATGAACTATTTATGATAGACAATCAGTATTTCAGTTGAAAAGACTTCCTCTATGAGTTGTAAATCGATGTTTTAGTTTTGAAGTTATAATTACCTTGTGATGTATTTATTAGATACTAGGAGTTTCATGTGAAGTAGTTATCTAAAGATTATCTTACGTAAACTTTCTCTATCCTTAACACTTAATCGTTTCGTTAAACACATTAGAAAAGCATAACTACGCATCATCATTTTTGAAGACTATTGTTATGCATATTAATGTATATTTATAAATTATATGATGGTTTTTTCTAAATACAAACATATCCAAGCAACTGCACGAACATTGTGAAAAGGGGAAAGGGCGGTTGTCCGTGCACTTTCTGGAAATGACGGAAATCTAGTCCTCTCGATCTTGTGATATATTCGGCCCAAAATTTTCCAGATAGTTGCCTTACTTTTATATTAGTCAAGGGAAAGCTTATGAACGGTTCCGAAATGACATGTTATTCCATCTCATCCTTTCTCCCCGGATGAAAGTCTTTTTGTTCCTGATTCATCTCCTTCATGCCATTGATTGATGCAAGTCTTTTTCCTTGTGTAAGAGATATTCCATCAAGTAAGTTTATAGAGACTAAAAGCTGCCTAAACTTGGATCCTGATCCACAGACATCCAAGCCCCCGCACAACTATGACTATATTAAGAAGCTGTGTGAGGATCGAACGCTTAGTACGCAGTTTCGAAATGCATCGGCCAAGTTGGAAACGATAGCTGCAAATTCTTCAAGACTATCACCTTCTTCTCTTTGGGCATTGGAAGATGAATCAACTCTATATAAGCCGGATGACCCAGGCCTTCTTTGTGGCTACATCCATCTACTTAACACAAATACCGATCACATGGCACAAATATAAACTCAAATGAACACATACAAAATCTCTTATATTCATATACCGACTACTCTCAATCTCTTTGTAAACCATAATCACAATTAAGCCTATTCTTTGAAACTTAGACTTTATCAAACACATATTCTTTACCGAATTTATACCTCTAAATGATATAATTATGAAAACATTATCAAATAAGACCTATTTTTTTTTAAAACAAATATTCCAAAAAGTACATATTGTAAGAACTGGGTTTAGCTTAACCGGCAATAAGACTTGGCCTTTGGGGATCCTCTATAGAGGTCACCGGTTCAAGTCCTGCAAAGCCACTGAAATTTTTCTTCTTGTTCTCGAGGGCCACTGGAGATTTGTCTGACTATTCTCCAGCGTCTTGGAATTAGTCGAGATGCACGCAAGCTGATCGAACACCCATGGCTAAAAAATACCTTTAAAATAGACAATTTTTGGTCCACCAATGTGAATAAGATTAAAGAGAGGGACATGTTACCTTCCAATAAGACAAAAGATAAGAGAGGGAGGTTTCACCCCTCATGTTGCTTACTTTCACTTTTTTTCTCTGGGCATTGTATTGGATATGATAAGATAGATGTCCAAAAGCCTTGACAATAAAAACTTTCCCCTTTCTAATCATTGAATGGGATTCAAAGATCCAAAGATAATTACATAAATCATTCTCTATTTTTTTTCCCAAAAAAACTATTTAAATTTGTTGTCTTCTTTTCAAAAATAACATGCAAATGAACATCAAACTTAGATCAAATTTTGCATTCAATTTGGTTAGCATTTACTCATCATACTCGTTAAAAGTAAAATATAATATATGTTTTCTATTGTATGATTTTGTTCAAGATGTCTAAACGAATAATCAAAGATAGTGAAACCTTAGACAGTTAGACAATCAACACTTTGGATTGATAGATGGTTAGGGGAGGTCTCACTTGAGAAAGATCAACCTGAGACTTTTTATTTAGTATCATTCTTCAAATATGACCTGATAAATTATTTTCTCTTATTTAATTGAGTACATAATGGTAATTTGTTATGAGAAGAAATATGTAACGACAAGGAGAGAACAGAGTTAGAGACTAGATAACTTATCGGCGGGTCTAAGCCCACAACAACCTAGGATTCTGAAGAAGATATATTGTGTTGGGAAAGATTGATTGGTGATGTATTTTCAATCAAGGACGAAAGAAAAATCTTCTATCATAAGAAAGAGTGACATTTTAAACAAGTCATGTGGTATCATGTGACGCATGTTCCAAGGTAAAATTATGGTGAAAAATATTCCTTTTGATCAAAGGTATTTATTTGTCTTTATTAAATGACTATTAGTAAAAAATATTACCTAAATGTACGCCAAATAGGATGGTAACAAGTCACCTATGTTTGCATTAATAGTGTGTTCATTTATTCCTCATCGTTTTCATTTTTGTCACATCAAGTCAGCTACGTTTGCCTTGATATTCTTCGTTTACAGTAACAAGGTATAAATAAAGGGAAAAACAATATTGCAAGAAATACGACTGACTTATCTGTATTATAGGGACAAAACGACTTCAGTTAATAATTAAAAAAAAAACTGAGCATGATTCTCACCATCTCTCTCTTTATTTCTCTCTTCACCGTTGTAAGAGCAAAATACACACTCAAGTGATTTACTTTGTTATCATGTCTTATGTTAATTTGTAAAATTTTGTCTTATTTTTACTATTTTCTTTTGCTTCATCACTAGGTGTGAATTTCAAAAAGAGTGAATGGAACCAAAGAGGAAAAAGATAGATGAAAGTTGTGTCTTTCTAAATTCTTTTTAAATACTAAATGGCGTCTTTCTCAACGAAGTTCATCGTAATTACATACAACCATGTTGTTTCTGATATATAAAACCTACAAAATAAAAATACAAAGTAACCAATTAATATGAATACAACAGAGGCTTTTGGTCCATCAATGCAAGTCCAAAAGAGAAATTAAAACAGTTATATACTTTCACTTCATTTCTAATTCAATCACCGTATTTTAGATCATTATCAAAACTATTGAATTTTTCATAATTCATCATTATATGTAATTTTGACAAAAAAAAAAATACATTGTAAGATGTTAACAAATTAGTTGAATGATTTTTTTTTAATTATTTCAAATGTTGACTGATTTTTTATCATGATTTTTAAACATTGGGTGATTTAATAACGATTTTTAAATTCTAACAAATAAATAAATAAAAGTAGGTGAAAGTATGATTTACCAAAAGGGGGGGTTAAAAACAATGACATTGGGCAAGTAAGAAAAAGGAGACAATGGAATTGGAAAGGAAAATAATGGAATTGTACAAGTCCATGCTTGGTTTAGCATGCAATGGACTAAGAGACATAAAGTGAAAAAGAACCCTTCAACTTTTGTTTTCTTGGCTTTGGCCCTTGTTTGCTTCTCCCCAAAAACATGTATTTGAATCTCCTAAAAGATTTACTTTGGATTGTTTTAAATCATCTTAAAAAGCCATCTCAATTCTGTAGAATTTGGAATATATATAAACGAGATTCAAAACCCGAATCTTGAAGTTATTTTGAAAGAATCTCGATTTAAGTGTGTAAGTAGACCAAATATTTCAAATTCGTCTTTATAACGAATGATTAATAATATTTTATGGGTCGTACACACCTACACCTATAAATGTTTGTGTGTTTGATCTTGACATAATAACGATATCTGAGCATCCATATGATCTTATATTCTTTCCTTTTCAAGATCCAACAAACCCTCGGGTAAAAATGAATAGACTGGTATTCTGAATGATTTTATTAATTGTTTGTTGTTCATTGATCTTACTTTACATTATTTTTCGGTTTATATTATGTGTCTGACAATATATAGGTGACTTGGTGAAGACGTATTTCCATTCTTTTCAACTATGCCACATTTAAGAGCATTGAGATTTCATGTAGACATGATAGCTCGGCCAATGTTTGAAGATTTGCTAGGGTCAAATCGAACAAAAAGACTTATAAAACTCAATAGTTTGAGGTATTCAAATGTTCTTTAAAAACTGATAAGTTTCAACAAAATTAATAAGAATAATAATGGCTTTAAAAAAACTAAATATTATTAGAAACAAAGATAAAATTATCTAATCATCCGTATATATTTCCTTTAAATTAATTTATTTTAAATGAATTTCCTTAAAATTAAATTATTTTAAACGAATTTCAACAAAAAGAAAAAAACAGATCCAGAAACATAAAGGCATATTTGATGAGGGTATGGAAGAAATTTTGTAGAGGTTAACATTTGGTCAATATAGATGTGGAAATGAGTCCACATGCTTGTAAGCTTTGCCTGCCTGTAAACTGACCAATGTTCTAAAGATTCCTTTGTATATTTATTTTATTTAAATTTAGTAAATAAAGTGAGGTATTTTGTGAATAGGAGCAAATATTCTTTGATCTTCTTTGGCAAAACCCAATAAAGGTCACAAACCACAGATTAAACAACCATTTTTTATCATCTTCTCCCCATATACAGTCCATAAACAGCCTTTTTCCTGTTGCCTTAAATAGAATAATCTTCCTCCTTTTAACATTAATAATTATTGCATTATCATAACCATATTATATATAGAGAGAGACGTGTTCAAACGAGAATGATACATATTGAATTAGTTTATTTTAAGAGTTTTCTATAATTTTCATCAAAAATCACATGTGATATCCACAATTAATCGACATATTTTTCCCAAAAGAGATTCGTTAATTTTCATGAATGTATCATATGTGATATTGATCATAGTAAAAAAGAAATGTAAGTTATTTGCAATATTACAAGTGATATGTGCAAATTATGAATTACGTTTTGAAGTACATGTGATCTTATATATTTTAAATTTGTTTTGCTACACATCACATATGATTCTGTTTTCACTAATTTTCTTTTTCAATGTTTAATTTGAATAATTGTTTTTTAGATTTTAAATCAAATATGATTAGGAAAACATTTTGAAACAAAGTTAAATCATTATGAATCACATGTGATTTTGATGAAAATTTATGAATTACGTTTTGAAGTACATGTGATCTTATACAATTTTTATGTGTTCTGCTACATATCACATATGATTCTGTTTTCATTATTTTTCTTGTCAATGTTTAATTTCAATTATTGTTTTTCAAATTTTAAATCATATATGATTAGAAAAATATTTTGAAAAAAATATTAATTTATTGTAAACCACATATGATTTTGATAAAAAATATAATTTTTTCAAATATGATTTTAAATAAAAAATGAATATTTAAATGAAAATCAAATACCCTCATTTTAAAATAAATTAAATATAAAAAATTTATTATAAAATAAATAAATCATATTAATTTGACAAATATGGTAAAAGTATAATTTTAAAAAAATACCTAAAATAACTTTTATTAACTAAATTACTTGTATACCCTTATTTATTTATTTTTAGAATTAATTATTTAAGGTATTATCTAAGAAATGATTAACTTACAATTATTCTCTTATTCTTTTAAATAGATATCATTCTCGTATGATCATCCATATCTCTTTCTCTCTCTCTCTCTCTCTCTATATATATATATATATGGTAGGTTTCTTTAAAAAGATAATTGATTAAAAATTCGGGAACCAATCACAACAAGATACTTGACATATTCATTATGGATATCTGATTTATGATGAATAAGACTTTATATTCATTATGAATGTGTTATTTATGATAAATATTCATCCTGAAAATGGACAAATGATGTATTGTGGACGGTCTTGAATTCCTAATCAATTTTGGGTTCCTTGAAGACTTCCTCTCTCTCTCTCTCTCTCTCTCTATATATATATATATATATATATATATATATGGTAGGTTTCTTTAAAAAGATAATTGATTAAAAATTCGGGAACCAATCACAGCAAGATACTTGACATATTCATTATGGATATCTGATTTATGATGAATAAGACTTTATATTCATTATGAATGTGTTATTTATGATAAATATTCATCCTGAAAATGGACAAATGATGTATTGTGGACGGTCTTGAATTCCTAATCAATTTTGGGTTCCTTGAAGACTTCCTCTCTCTCTCTCTCTCTCTCTCTCTCTCTATATATATATATATATATATATATATATATATATATATATATGGTAGGTTTCTTTAAAAAGATAATTGATTAAAAATTCGGGAACCAATCACAGCAAGATACTTGACATATTCATTATGGATATCTGATTTATGATGAATAAGACTTTATATTCATTATGAATGTGTTATTTATGATAAATATTCATCCTGAAAATGGACAAATGATGTATTGTGGACGGTCTTGAATTCCTAATCAATTTTGGGTTCCTTGAAGACTTCCTCTCTCTCTCTCTCTCTCTCTCTATATATATATATATATATATATATATATATAATAGGCGAAGGATCGTGTGAGAAGTGAGTTAATGTGAGAAGCATAAAAAGTGGATCTGAACCGTGATCACTTTTAATCTCAATCTCACCTATGAATCGCGCTTAATACGAGGATTAATGTGGTACATCTTATCTCGGTGCATCTTATTCTAATGTGCATCTAACAATTGATAACCATTTCTCACATTTCTCACGTTAACTCAATTTCTCACCGAAACCCAACCCTATATATATAATGTGAGAAGTGGATCTGAACCTTGATCTCTTTTAATCTCATGTTCTCCCATAAATTGTGCTTTAGAAGAGAATTAATGTGGTGCATTTTATCTCGGTGAATCTCATCCTAATATGAATCCAGTGATTGATAACCACTCCTCACGTTTCTCACGTTAACCTCAACTTCTCACCATAACCCAACCCTATATATATATATATATATATATATATATGCAATAATCATTTATGTCATCGTTACATATAAATTGATGAATGTGCCAATATGGTTTGGGTTCATAAGATTTATGTTACTTCCTTTACCGGATGAGCATGATAAATATCGAGAATCTTACCCTATAAGAGGCATGACAATGACTGATGATTTTGCACGGTAAATGAGATGGTGACTCTTACCCAGTTAACGTTTTACCGGGTAATAGAAGCTTGCCAACAAGCTTAGTATTGTCATTTTGATATATGTCCGAAAATCTTATGCACTAAAGTAAGTCAAATTGGTGACTCTTACCTGGTTAGCATTTAATAAACGGTTCATAAGTGACAATTCAAACTCTACAGTTAGTCAGGGTCGTCCCTGGAAGAGGGCGGGTCGGACGCACGCCCAGGGCCCAAAAGAAATAGGGACCCCAAATTTTGATGTATATACTATATAGTAGTAGTTATAAAAAAAATGGAAATAAAAAAGATAAAAAAAATTAGTATATAATAGGACCCAAAAAAGTTTTAGTATTATATTAAAAGGCCCAAACATGTATTAATTAATTACATTGGACAATAAAATTTGTAAAAAGTTAATTGGTCTTTCATTTTATAGTACTGTTTATTGTTAAGTTTTTTTTATCTAATAACTAATATCAAAAAACTCTTTTTGCCTAGAAACCTTTATATATATATATATATATATATATATATATATATATATATATATATATATATACTCTATTACTCATCTTCCACATACTATTTTGATTATTCCATTTGTATGAATTTTATTTTTGTGTTACAATATAGTAGATTTCTTGTTATTAACTAAGAAAACTCCTACCTTCTGAAAACAATTACCAACTATATGCGACGACCCAACTTATATCTATATTTAGGATTTCAGAACTATCTTTCTTCTCTTTTTTTTCCAAAAATTATTGACTCTTTACTACCTAATATTAAGTGTATAAATCTTAAGTACTCTCTTATCTCTAAAATAAGAATAAGTTCTCAAATTATAGCCAACATGGACTTTTGTATCTAAAATTGATTGTTCTTAAAAAGTTTGTTTCAACTCTAAAAGTTTAAAATGGTGATGAAAACCACTAACATCAGGTAACATATGGAAACTCAATTGATTTGTGTTAATTTACTTAAAGTGTTACTCTGAATAGTCAACATAGTGACCTCAAATGATTTCAATCTATATGTTAAAGGTATCTCATAAGATGCCTTTGATGTTGGAACAAATTGACGATGTTATGTAAAAATGATATGACGGATAATATTAATTTAAAAATAATTATTGATTGATCTTGCGCTTGAAATACCAGGAAAAACGATTTTACATAAACTATTAGTATTTGTTGAATTCAATGTTATTTTTGATGATATAAACAATAAATTGAAAATAATTTCGTAGTTATCGAGAGCCCATTTTTACATCTCGCCCATGACCTATAAAAAGTCAGGAACGGGCCTACAGTTAGTTACCATGGGACAACATGACCTATGTTTTTACCCCTTAATATTATATATTCGTTCATTGTTTCCATTGACCATGATACTCCAAAAATTATCAGAAGATATTATATGTTCGATTGATAATTAAACAACATATTAAATTATGTATAGATTTAATAATTACAATTTTTATTACAAATATCAATTCACTATAACAAAACTTGAAATTTATGACTTTTTATGATGTATTTTTCAAGAAATGTCTTATAAAATTTATACGACAATATTTTATATGAGTCTTATTGTAATGCAATTTAAAGTATGACTTTTAGAAAATCATTTCATAAGGATAAAGTTTGTTAGCTTGTCAACTTTGTCACGTTATCTTCTTGTAGTATATAATTATTAATTTGTATCAGACACACACACACATATATATATATAACTTAAAGATAACATTAAGATGATCGTAATACATTCTCAAGTGGAAATAAGAGTTGAGTCTTTGGAAATTCTCTTCAGAGATCATCAATTCGAGTCCTTGACGACCACTTGGATTTTTCTATTTGTTCTATAGGGACCCTGAGATTAATTAAGGTACATACAAATTAGCCCCCAAACACCTACAATTAAAAGAAAAGAAAATTTGTTATAACCATTCCTTAAACCATTTTATGTTTTTTTTTATTAATATACGACTTTGGAATCAAAAAATTAGTTGTTTGCATTTATAATGCCATAATTTATATATAAATTAATTATTCTTACTAGCAATGTCATGTTGAGAACACTTTTTGATAAGATCAGAAAAAATGAAAAATCGTATGAACTAGATACAATTCACTAATATACTATAATTATTCTTAAAATGAATAAATAAACTAATTTAAAACTATAATTTCTCTAATATTAATAAAAAATATATTTTTTTTTATAAATGAAAAGGTATTATTTAATTTATTAAATTAATTATCCACCTAACAATCTGAACCCTTTTGCTTACTTTGATGCATATGTTTGTTAATCAGAATGAACTTGATTAATCTTTACCCTATTTTTTTTTTGTATGTTTTAAAGTGAAATCATTTTCCTTTTTCATAAAGTTTAAGTGGACCTTTGAATATACGGTTACAAATTTCTTGGTATCATATACACATGTTTAATCAGATAATTAGTAATAATAAATTAGTTAATGTAAATAATAGTTACAATCACTTTTAAAAATCGATTTTACCAACAACAAAAAAAAGAAGGCTAAAATATATCACACTAATAAAATATATATGCTATGTTATAAAGTATTTAAATTTTTGTTGTTTAAAAAACTTAATTATTTAAAATTATAATTATCAAAATATTAAGTATAAGTTAATAATGCATATAAATTTTTTCTAAGTTGATAATTTTCTAATTTAATCTTTTTTATAAAACAATAAAAATTGAAGTTTAAAATATTATGAAAATCCGTATTACCTTTCACATATGAACAAATCATATTTTGGAGAAACTTTATAAGCTTACGTCATTTTTTTAAAATCTAAAATATCTTAAATTTAATTAATTTTTTTATAAACAAATCATATGAGAAATGAGTTTTTTTTTTCTCACTACTTTGATATTTATATTGATGTAATTTCTTTTTTCAAAATTTAACCTCGTTTTCAAAATTTTGATAACGGATATTTATAATCACATGTCAGTTTATATCTATATTATATTATAAAACATTTAAGCTTTTTTTTTCCTTAAAAGCTCTTAATCTTTTAAAACTACAAGTACTAAAACAGAAAATATAAATCAGTATTTCCTATAATTTTTTTCAATTATATATTTTTGTTTTGCCACTTTTGTAAACAATAAGAATGAAATTTGGAATGGTTTTTAAAAACTCATATTAACTTTTCCATATACAAACCAAGGAGGTGTTTACTTGGGGCTTAATGAGCTTAATGACAAAACCGACTTATTCGTGCAGACGTTTGAAGTGTTACTTGGGGCTTAATGACAAAACCGACTTATTCATGCAGACATTTCTGGCTTATTCACTAAGTAGGAGAAAGATGTGTTGTCCCCATTAAGACACATCTTTGACATTTCTACCTTTTAAAAATAAAGACATGCCTACCCTCCTACTCAATGGTCACGCAATAAAAACCTAGCTGCTCGATTTCACCTTCACTTCTTGTTCGATTTCACCTTCACCGCTCGTTCAATTTTACTGGTTCGAGTTCATTGCTGGTTCGATTACACTATTTCAATTTACTGTTGGTTCGATTTCAACCCTAGACAATAATTTTCTTTGATCGATTTCTCCAAAGGTAATGATTTTATTGATTGTTTGATACTTTTTTCTTCTCCATACTCGATTGTTGTTCCATACTTGTTTCTTCAGTCGATTGTTGTTCCATACTTGTTTTCTTCAGTCGATTGTTGTTCCTTACTTGTTTTTAGTCGATTTTTGTTCTATACTTGTTTCTTCTCCATAGTTGCTCGACATTTCTGCAATGTAGATTTCATACTTGTTTCATACTTGCTACTTTTTGTTTGAACATGGCTACATTGTGTTTGAACTTGGAAGTTTAAGTACTTAATGAATTTTTCTTTGATTTTTTGATTATATCAATGAATTTATGAATATATGGCTTAAAAAATAAACAACAATTTATAAAACAACTTAAAATTCATATTCAGGGGTAAATTTGTCATTTCTGTTATTTAGACTGTTAATTCAGATAAAAAAATAAACAACAACATCAATTTATCCAAACAGACACATTTATCCAGACAGACACATTTATCCATACAGGACTTAATGGAAAATTTGGTAAACAGACCCCAAGTGTTTGAAAACCCACAAATCCAATACGGTATTTTATTCTCTTTAACTTGATAGTATTATTGATTTTTTTTTCAATTTTCTAGGATGGTTTTCAAAAATCCAATCATGAGTATATATATATATATATATTCACATTTAAGTATATTTACAATATTTTTAATATATTATAAAACATTTACAACTTATTAATACATTTGAACTCCATAAAACTAACTCATAATCAACTGATAAACATGTTCAAATACAAGATGAGTGTCGGGCCCTAGCTACCAATATGACGAAATACTCCATAAAGCTGATAACTGACAGAAGACTCTCTCGCTCTTTCAAAACCACACAAATCCATAAAATTAAAATTGAAAGAGACAAATAGAGATGCATTAAGCTACATTGTGTATGTACACTTTTAGTTCATACTAATATATTTACTCTATTATAAAACATTTACATCATGTTTTGAAAATCACATAAATTCAAGTTTGCAACTTATTACTCATACATAAAGCTTTCTAAAAGCTCCATATTTGAACTCCATAAATCTAACTAATAAACATGTTTAAATACAAGAAATTTGAACCCTACTAATACGCCATATCTCTTTTTTGAAAGACAACATATATTAAGCAAAGCAAATAGGGTACAGAACAAAGCCCCCATCCCCTCCAAGCCCCAAAGACACCGAGGGAGAGGAAAACTGCAAGGTGCTGTAAAAAGAAGGGGGCCGAGAAAGACCAGAGAAAAGACCCTAATACAAAACGTCAATCACGAGATTAGAAACAAAACAACGAGAAGACGAAACAAACAAAGCCACCAAAAAAAAAAACTATAACAAAGGACCCATTTGGCTTCTCGAGCCAATACCCCCATTGAATGGATCCTTTCTTTAGGGTACGCCATAATATAGCATAAACTAATAATCAATCAAAGAGTTTCCCCGCTTTCTCAAACCCATAAAATAAAATTGAGAAAGACAAAGAATAAAATGAAACATGAATTAAAACTAAGGGATTAAATTATCGGCTTCAGAATCGAAAGATATCATGTTATATTGCAAAAATACACTTCTAGTTTGTATTAATTTGCATGTCAAATAATCCTTCGAAATAAGCCAACTTTATATTTTTGCTTAACGAGACGCTAGAGTAATTCAAATATGTAAAGACGCTTATGAACATGCATGCAAATCTCATCATTCGAAAGGTAGGAAACTTATATATCTGGCTCATGAATTAAAAAAAGTTCAAAATGGCAAAACTATAATCCTAATAAAAAAAACTATATATCAAACTAAGATTATGTTTATTTATGATTGAAAGAATTTAGTTGTTTGTACAGTGTATTCACTTAAACATATAAATATATTTGTTTACGGATGGCATTTTCATATCAAACCAACTTTTTTCCGATTCCACATTTTGATGTAAATTAAACAATCAAATTCTCCATCTGTTTATTGTCTATAAATAAACAACTAAAACAAAAACTAAATGAGTTTAACAAGTCAATAAATTATTAAAATGGTTATTTGTTTGCTCAACATACATTGAACACTTTAATCTGCAACATATTGTCGTAATTGAACAAAAAGTATGCATTTGTACTGTTTTTTGTTCTATTTTTGTTTTAATCAATCATTTGATGAATACTATAATTCAAAAAGATTAGCGTGAAAATTGTAAAAAGAATAAATAAGTATTTTGATATTTCTTTAATTACCACAAGTTTAACATTTGAAGTTAAAAATTGAGAAAATAAATAACAATTCATAAATTGCTTTTTTAATCGTCATTTAAATGTCTACTAGTGTTGGGCCTGTGCATTGCACGGGAGGATAAATTTTTTGTTGGAATATTGAACCGAGTTAAAATGAAACGTAATTTCTCTATTAACAATTAATGAAATACAATGTGAAAAACGAATGTATTTTCATAAGTGATTAACTTGCATATGTTCTTAATCGTTTGTTGTTATGAGTTTGTGTAATAATATTGGTAATAGTTTTGTATTATATTATTTAAAACTCAAACGACATGTCTCACAACATATCACTATTATTGAAATAATTATAAATATGAACATACGTTTTTACAGATTTTGCAATTTTTCTGAAACCTCCTCGACAACACTTGACAATCACTTTGAACGTATAAATCTGTAGATTAATTAACAACATTCAACCCACATCAAATATGACAAGGAAAATAAATGATTTCTATCTTTTGTAACCGGCAACTCAACTGGTATAGTTCAAATTCACTCAGTACCACTTGAAAATTTATCTGACTATTGACTTCAAGACCTCATAGTATTAGTCGATAAAAATAAAGATATGTATATATATCTTATTCCCCTACTTCAAAAAATATGATTGTGGATTTTGAAAAATATAAACAAATCCTCAGTAAATAAAATAAAATATAGAAAATTAGTTTTTCAAAGAAACAAAAATATAGTGGAATACCTTTTGTTCAGTTGCAGGTTCCGTCATTGACACCCGACCGTTCGTCTTCTTCTTGTACTCGGTTGATACATAGAGAAACTATATATATTTATAGTGAATGTAAAGAATATTTTAAAATCTTTTATTTTCATTTTCGATTTACATTTAAATGTAAACATATTAAAAATATGGAAGAATATTTTTATATCTACATCGTTTCTATTTTATTTTCTTTACACTTGGTTAACTTGGAAAATATTGCGGAATATTTTTATTTTAAAGAATACAATAATTTATTAGTGTATCTCGTTATTTTTTATTTTAAATTCATATCAACCTTCTTTTTTTCTTCTTTTAATGCTCGTGAAAAAAATACGTGTAGATTTTATATTATAAAAAAAAAATACGTGTAGATTTTATAAAATAAAATAGATTTTATATTAGCAAAAAAAATACGGAAGAAAAAAGAGTTTATATTACATCTCATTATGTAAAAATATTTTATAAAATAAAATATGGAAAAATCATTATGAGATGTAATATAAAAAAGGAAAAATTGCATCAAAATGGAACAAATTTTCACCTCATTCCTATTTTAGGGAACTGACTTTGAAAATCCTCATTTTAGGGCTTGAACCAAACTTCAGGTATATTTAAGGGTCTACTTTACCTAATGACGTGTTAATGGTGATATGGATCAAGTCAATAACAATTAATAAATTTAAAATGATGATGTGGCACCAATAATTATGACATGACATAAAACTCTGTTTTTTTTTACAACTAAAATTACACTCATATTTTAAGATAAAATTAAAAACTTAATTAAAATGTTGTTTAATTTCGTGTACGACTCCTCACGTATATTAAATTGAATTTAAATAAATTAATAGGATCAAAATTTATTTCTTCCAATATCAAAGAAATCTATATCCACCAAACCCATGTCAGTTCTTTAAACTTCAAAAATTGATTTTTTTTGGTCAATCAATAATAAAAAATTACAATATTCAAGTCATACAAAAATAGAATAAGATTGATTACTGAACATTGTTACAAAAATCATTTAACATTGCTTTTAGATATAAAAGTAACAAGGACAATGGTCGCAAATTCTTAATCCCTAATAAGTTATTGTCTTAGAAATCCAGTTGCTGAATGGTTGGATGGGCCGTTCCCAAACTCGATGCAGGTGATCGTGATGCAAAATTACGAGAGGTGAGCGGGTGTCGGGGCTGGATTTAAGGGATACTCGGGGTGTGATTAAGGTCGAGTTCTACTGTCCTGCTGCTGTCTGGGAAGCTGTTGCCACTTTGTTGCCTTACAGCTGCTGCCGGAAGCCTATCGGTGTCGCCGCTGATGCTGTCCGCGACTGTGTTTTACTTCTGATGTGTGCCTTCTTGTTCTTGATGTGTGGAGGTTTGCTTCTCGCAAATATCTCCATTGTTGTTTTTCTGATCGTTCCATTCGGTGTGGGTCGTCTTCGTTTCGTTGATTTGGTTCCGGTTTTGGCCCTTTGTAAACCCTTCTTTGTCCTTGGTGGTATAATAAAGGTTTTTGTTGTTGTTCAAAAAAAAAAGAAACAGTAGTTTAGCCTGTCCATGTCTTCTAATGTTGCTCGTTTAGCCGTAAATTGTTAACATGTAGCCGAGAGTTGGAGCCTTTTGTGATTTAACTTACAAGAATCTAATAGGATGATGGAAAACAATATCAAGAATGTGCAGACATAGGAAGGTTTTGTTTTTTTTATTTGAGAATTATTTGAATCAAAAGTTTGGGACTTTGTGGTTGACATTCTGCAGCAACCAACATGAACAAAAACGTGCAATATGCTTTGACATAGAACCCGCCCACAAAAAGATCAACCGAAATAGACCAACAATCTACAATCTATATGCTTCAGAAACAAATCTATCAATATAAATCAGCAACCACAAATATATCATCAATCGCCTACAAAACGGACCTAAAAAGGTTCAAGAACAACACCCAGAAAACGAACCCATAAAGAAAAGATCAAATCTGCTACCTGTGATTACCAGAGACGACGACAAGGCGGCAACAGTGGTCGAAGGCTGTAGCAAGGGAGACAAAGAGCAGAATAACGAGGAGTAAAGGCATAAACAACGAGAAGTGTAGCGACAGTGGAGACTGAACAATAACGGCAAGGACGTGAGGGCGGCGACGACGTGAGGGCAAGTGGGCAACTACTGGTTGGCGACGGCGTGAGGGCGACGATAGGAAGAGAATTCGAAGGGTTCAAAAGAGGGAAGAGAGAAAGCAAATGGGTTTGAGATTTCACAGTGGTGATTTTAATTTTTGTGGTAAGTTTATGTTTTTAACCCTTGGTGACATGGCGATTTCAATTAGTGATGACATGGAAATTGAATATCCAAGTAGGCATTGTTGATGTAAAAAATTGTTAAAACATTTTAAAGTAACCGGTAACCTATTAAACCGGTAACCGAGACCCTTAAATATATGTGAAGTTTGGTTTAAGGCCTAAAATGAGGATTTTGAAAGTTCGTTCCCTAAAATAGGAATAAGGTGAAAGTTTGTTCCATTTTGATGTAATTTACCCTTAAAAAATACGGAAGAAAAAAGATTTTATATTACATCTAATTAATATAGATTTAAATGTAAAATCTACATTTAAAATAGATTATGCTAATATAAAATCTATTTTATAAAATCCTCCACCAAAAAAACAAATAGTTATATTAATAAATGAGTATTCATTCTACAAATAGATGATTATGTGAGATACTGTGCTTGGAAATGTTGTACCAAAGCATTAAGATATTGTAAATTAAGTAATTAGCTTTAATTAGTTGTAACTTGTGCTTAAAATGTTGTAATTAAGAGTTTTTTATGCCGTTTTTATAATATAGTATAGATATATCAAACAATAATATTTCATTTAATACTTAATTAATTCAGTCAAAATGATTAAAATTTTAATTTATTTCATTTAAGATTGTTTTTTAGTACACTAAACAAGCATCAATTGATTATTTATCAATTATAATATTTCTTTAAATTGATATTAATAGAACAAATTAAACAAACATACCATTTATAGATTTTATTCTTTTAGAAGGGAGATCATGTCTATATTAAATGTGATTTTTGAGTCAAATCACATATGGTTAAAGAACAAGTCAAACAACCTAGGTTGCAAGGGGGAGTGCTAATGGCACCCTTAATTATGTCAAAATCAGAGTCAATTCGTGCATTGGAAATGTAAAAAACAGATTTTGATGTTGATGTGTGTGAGGAGAAAATTAATCATATAGGTGCATTTAGCAAAGTTAAAGGTGCAATTAGCCTCTCCTGTTGCAAGACAAGCACTCACACATCCTTGCTTTGACCATGTTATGTTTCTTAATCACATATTACATGAATGTCATAATACTTTTTTACCCTCATCATGTTCTCGTTTGAACTCAATCCTTTTTTTTTTTTTTTTTGTATATTGTACAAATATATGGCTTAATCATTTGAGAACTTTTTTCGTAAGACATGTGAAATCCATTATTATAAACCACGTATTGTAATTAATTTCTTTTATAAATTTAACTATTTCATAAAGGGTTATTTTTTAATTTCTTCATATATATGTGCGCTATTTATGGAAGAATATGCTTTTAAATTCAAACAAAAAATAAATAGATTTTAATGCAATTATTCATATCTTCTATTTCTTCTGATTTTAGGTGATTATTCATCCGATAATGCTACCCTATAGAAGCTAGAGGCGGTTCTGGAGATTTTTAGGCCCCGCAATGAAGAAGACGATTGTTGATGATGAAGACATTCCAGACGTAACAATAAAGATAATTTCACAATGGTGTTCACGATGGTGTTTACTATGGTGTTCACAATTGTGTTTACTGGTAAGAAAACATATTTAACAGCAATGTATCCATTATGAGCAACTCTTGTTCACTGTATGTTCAGTTGTTCACATATCTAATAAGAACCATTAGTTCCAATATATGAAACTCCAGAGGAGAGAGAGAAGACAGTTATATTTATCAAACAGGGGCGAATTCACTACATTATTAGTTGGGGGGGGGGGGGGGGGGGAGGGGGGGGATGGTCAACCATTAGTTTCCCGAGTGATTTCTTATCTGGGACCCCATCAACCAATAAACGTACATCGAAATCAACAAAAAAAAACTTTTGAAATCAATAAAAAAATCGAAAAAATCTCTTGAAATCGATTAAAAAAAACTTACAAATCTCCTGAAATCAACTAAGAAAACTTCAAAAATCCTTCCAAATGGTGGAATTAGGTTAAAAACATTTCGGACAACCTTGTCGGCCTTTAAATAACCTTAAAAGATACCTCCACTAGGAAAAAATGTTGAATCCGCCACTATTATCAAATACCTCTTTCCGCTATCATTAAAGTTAATAAGCACCAAATAAGGAAATTTGTTTAAAATATTTTATTATTAATTTTTTATGTTTATTAAATATGTTGTGAGACTTAGGGGTTGTTTGTTTTTAAAAAAAATATCTTAATGTCTCTTAAGTCTGAATCGTTCAGACCTTTTTACACACCACCTCTTATTAATCATAACTAAATTAAGACTTCAGACTTTAGACCTCTTAAAAAACAAACGACACCTTATATTAGATCTCACAGTTCTCACAAATTAGAGAGATCTCGGAGCATTTGCAACAAATTCTCTAAAATGAAGAAAGTGGGAGAGAGATGATCTTTTAAATGAAGAAGCTCTTATAAGGGGTTGTTTGACAGTTGCTGAATGGTTTATTGCAAAATGATTAAGTGGTCAGAATGATTAAGAAGATATTAGAGCATTTCCAACAGCATTGCTAAAATAGAAAATTTTGGATTTTTCTTTGCTATTCCTCTCCAACAGTTTTGCTATATGGTTTGCTAAAATAGAGAGAGATAAAAAAAATATCTAAATATAGAGAATTCTTTATAATCTCTAAATTAGAGAGAGAAAATATTATTTTATTCAATCCAACCAATAAGATTCAATTTTTAACATTTTATTTTAAGTTTTTTTTTAAAAGTGTATTGGGATGATAAATTATGGAATATTATAATAATATATATAATGATTGATTCTCTAAAATAGAAAAGCTGTTGGAGTTAGAAGAAAATGTTTTTAGAGATTTTGACTTTTCATTCTCAATTTTAGAAAAAATTTAGCAATGCTGTTGGAGATGCTCTTATGATATAGTGCAAAATGAAATATGATTGTTTGTAACTGTTTAGAATGCAATCAGAGTACTAAATGGTTAAGAGAGACACATGATACAAAACCATTCAGAAGGTTTTAGAACCACTAAGAGATAGACTATTTTTTTGTCAAACAAGATTCATCTTTTAGGGATTCAGAGGTTGTCTTTTATTTGAACTATTAACAGGTAAACAAACGACCCCTTAGACATGAACCTAAGTTTTTTTAATAAAGATTTTAACTTTTAATTCTGGTTATTAAAAAATCTATTGAATATAATCAAGACCCCCGTACTCTATACATACAGAATGTATATGTATATATTTGATGTATATATAGATAGAGATAGAGAATCATCATTCACCAGACGACGCATTAGATCTTTTAGTCATGATTTCAAACAACAATCATGATGAGTTCCTCCACCACCACCATCACCACCACCTCTCTCCTCCCTCATCCTCCATCACAATCACTCTCCACCATCATTACCCTTTTAATCCAACTTTTCTTATCCTTCACCAACCCCAACAAAAACATCATCATCACCAATATAAACACCAACACCCTCATCATCATCATCATCATCATCTCATATGATCAACATCAAACTCCGTTGGATTAATTGAAGATAACAAGAAACCCTACTCTTCATCTTTGATACATCCTGACACATATTTTTCTCTTTCTCTTTCTGGGGAATTAAGCCACACGGTCCGATTCATGTTTGCTAGATCAAGCATCAACCATCGTTTCATTCCTGCTTCTTTTTTAGGTTTTTAATTCTAGCTAGGGTTACTTAAGTTTCACATGGGTGTTTTTTAATTTCTTTATCATTCATATAACTTCTTCCTTCCCAGTTCAGTTCCTATCTGTTTTAATTAATTTGCTTCTTGATCTTAGCTAGCTAGCTAGCTAGGTTCCAACTGTTTCAATCGAAGGAATTCAAAACGAAACAAAAAAAGTAAGTGTTTGTATTATTTGTATGTCAAGAAGACACATGAATGATGTTGGATGTTAAGGGGTTTCAGCTTGTTTTTAATATGTTTTAATGTTAATTTGCATTTTAATATGATTGATGGTTTTGTTGTCGACAATCTGTGTTACTGTTTTTGAATTATAAAATTTCTATGAATATGGGTTTTTTTTATCATCATTTCATTTTCAATACAGGTTTAGATCTTTATAAATGAAAATGACAAAATTTTATGTTTAGTTTATATAGTTATTTTATCGTAAACCATGAAATATTAATTTTTAATTAAAGTTTATGAGATTTTGTAAACAGGGTTTTGTTCTGAAATAACGTAAATGATTATCAAACATATCATTTACCATTTAATTAATGTTTTTTAAGGTAAATGAGAAGATAATTAAAAATTAACTTTGTTCTAAATTATTATCTTGTGTATTTTTTAAACTTTATGAAATCTGATTGAATTAATACATTGAACGGACAAGATCGGCTTCGTCTTGCAACATTAATTATGGTTGGATTTCGCACCAAGTGATCTGGTTCAGATTGTGATATACGATATATCGAACGTTATTGAACCAAACGACAAATGTAATTACTTTTTATATATTATTTAAATAGATAATAGATTTGTAAGTACTTAATTGATAAGTAGTCAGACATATTTATCCAATATATATCCTCCTTCAAAATAGGATGTTATATATATATATATATGGGTTTTAGAGTTTGATCCGATAGCAAACCATTTTTAACTGATTTCGGTGGCGTTTGTTTTTTAAGAGATCTGAAGTCTTATTTCACTTCTGATTAATAAGAGGTTTTAAGAAGTTAGATCACCGTTACTTATTTCGGATGTATTTAAGAGTTAAGAGATTCTGAAAACTGGAAAAAAGAAAAAA
Organism: Arctium minus; assembly: GCA_954870635.1. NCBI lineage: Eukaryota > Viridiplantae > Streptophyta > Magnoliopsida > Asterales > Asteraceae > Arctium > Arctium minus. The sequence continues at coordinate 21,384,502 of OX941081.1, read as the reverse complement.
AAACAAATAGTCTGAATGTAAAAAGGTTTGACTGATTCAGATTTAAGAGTTATTAAGAGATTTTTTTAAAAAAACAAACAACCCCTTCCTTTTTTTGAGCCGAATTAAACAAACTGATGGCCAATTTTGATTTGCGAGTTGGATTTTTTTTAATCATGAATGTCTTGACCAGTTTGTGCACACCTCGACTAACTCCATGGACCCTAGCTAGAATAGTCAGGAAAATTCTCAATAGTCTTGCAGGACTCGAACATGTGACATCACAAGTTTGGGGAGTTTGATCTCGTTCTAATGTTTAAATGAAAAAGAATTGTATGAAATATATATATATATAGGGACAGGTTCAAACGAGAAGGTAGTCAATTTGCGAGAAGAGGAGAAGGAATATGAGCCACATAATTTATTAATTAAAAAATAGCATAAATAAATTTTTTAAAAAAAATTTAGGATAATTACAATTTGAATTGGATAAATCCTTAAAAATCTCATAATATCTTTTAAATTTATTTATTTTTTAATTTTAATAAATTCATAATATTTTTATCAAATTTATATTATTATTTTCTAGATAAAATCATAATTTTTTATCAAATATCACATGTGATATCCATAACTAATTCATTATTTATTTCACCATTTTTTTTCTTTATTTTTTAGATTTACGGTTTGAATCACATGTGATTAACTTCGTTTAACATGTGATATATTATTATGTATCACATATGATCCCACTAGGTGGATTTTTGTAAATATCACATATGATAATATATGTCTGAATATAAATGAAACATAATCACATGTGATAATATTTACATCACAAAAAGATCTATAAATATAAAATATAAATATACATAATCACATATGATTAACTAAAATATATACACTTATCACATTTGATAATATTTATATCACAAAAAATCTATAAATAGAAGTATACATAATCACATATGATTAACTAAAACATATACAATTATCATATGTGATAATATTTACAGCACAAAAAGATCTATAAATACAAGTATACATAATCACATATGATTAACTAAAATATATACAATTATCACATGTGATAATATGATATGTGATATGCATAAATATTCATATAATGATATCACATGTGATATTTGGTTAAAATTGTGACTTTTTTATTAAAATTATATTTAGAAAAAAAAATTAATAAATAATTGAAATTAAAAAAAAATAAATTTAATGTAACACCCTGATTTTGGGGTTGGGTGTGAAGTTGGCCGTTACCCAAAGTTCAGGGGGGTTATTTGTAACTTGGGTAATATATATACAAAACACGTCTTGATATTTTGTATAATATCAGATCAGATCTTTTCTTGGTTCCTGAAGTCAGAGAGAGAGAAAAGCAGGTGAAAAGTGGTTGATCGATTCGGACAAATCAAGGTACGAATCTAGCTTAATACTTTGATATGAATGCTTTTAGCCGTGTAGAATCTCGTTGTGAAGGTTTTAAACCGTTCCATTTTGAGATCTGAGTATTTCTCGTTTTGGATCTGGGTTTTGTATCTCCGACTGTTCTTGGCGAACAAGACAACCGGATGTGCAAAGGGCCGGACGAATGCTTTCGACCGGTACCCTTTCGACCGGTGAGATGCATTCGACCGGTGAGATGCATTCGACCGGTACCCTTTCGACCGGTGAGATGCATTCGACCGGAACCCATTTGACCAGAGTGTTGTCTTCGACCGGTATGGGTTTGACCGGAGTGTTGTCTTCGACCGGAACCCTTTCGACCGGTAGTGTGCCTTTGACCGGACTAGGATTTGCTAGCTTCTGTTATCATTGAGTTTTAGTCAGGAAGTGGGAAATTTATCTATGTTTCGACTTACCGATTCTTTCGGTGTTGTCATAGGTAGCATTCGTTAGAAAGAAGGAAACTGAGGTGAGTTCCTACTAACTTTTCTAAACTGTTATATATGTCAAAGATTGTGTTTTAACTCCTATATATCTCTACTTTTTCGGATTGTCCGTTTATTTCAAATTTGATGTAACATGGGGTTTTTGAGATATTTTAGGGTTCCCGAAACGCTTTTGACTAAAATGAAGGATTTCATCTTGTTGAAGTAAAATAATGTTTTACTTGCCCAGTGTGTGGCTTATTCGAAAGAATGTATATAAACTGGATTTATGATTATCCTTCTTACCAGCAGTTGGTCTGGAAAATAGCATTTTGAAATATAAATGTGTTGGAAGCTATTTATCTAGCTTTGTTGGTCACATGAAATATTGTGAGAAGTCATGACTATACTAGTGGATCCCTAGGTATCGAGTCGGCTTATGGTTGGGAAGGATATGCCCCTTCCGCTGTAGTTAGATACATTTGATCCTCGGGGGCAACTTAGTTACGGTTATGTGAGACCGGTTACTAGCCATGGGTCAAATGTAGTCTAATGAACGAGTATGACATGGTTCCTTGGGGGCCCTCCCTCACATCGTAGTACGGACCGAAACGTTTGTGGCCATGGTTCCATGTATTTAGCTCATAACTCGGATTTGTGGCTTACTTTGTGTTCCACTGTAATCGTTGGTAAATCGGGTAATCCCCGTCATCGGAAGATGTGTTTTGGACCGGTTGTCCATTTATTATCAAGAATTGTATTTTGCACAACCAAACCTTTGAAAAGATTTACTTTGTTGCAATTGATAATATCTCTTGAGATTTATGAACTGTATGTTCTCACTAGGCTTTAAGCCTAACACTTTTCTCAAATGATTTGTATAACAGGTTTCCCTTAGCAGTGGGTTGCCGGGGTTTTGAGAGACGGGTTTGGTCTCGAGGCATTTTTAGATGACTAGTATTGAATATGGGCATTTGTTAAGTCCCATTCTATTGATGAATTATGGATTGTCAACGAATGTAATCTTGGTAGAAGTGTCTAGATTAGTTTGTTGATGAATCCCATTTATGTACAGGTTTTGTAAAGTCTTAAGGACTCATCCCCTTTATGGGAGGTTTATATAAATACGAATGTCATGTTGCCAAGTTTTCTAGGTTTTAAATTTACTCTGATATTTTAGGGTGTTACATTTAAAAAATATAATGAGAATTTTAAAGATTTATCCAATTTAAAATGATAATTATCCTAATTTCTAAAACTATTTTTTATTTATGGTTTTTTTTAATTAATAAATTATGTGGTCCACATTCTTTCTCGCCTTCTCGCGAATTAGTTTACTTCTCGCATGAAACTCCCTCTATACATAATCAATTAATCAAATTACTACAAGAAAAATGACATTTAGAGAAGGTTTTATTTTGTAATTAAAAGTGTCAAAAGTATCTTTCAGAGAAAGGTTTATAAAAAAGCTTCTCTAAAGATATTGGTTTTAGTTACACTTTTCTAAAACCTTCTTTAAAAAGTAACTTTAGATACACAAACTTAAAACCTTCTCTAAAAGTTATATTCAGATGCACTTTTAAAACATTAATTCTTTCTCTAAAGAATATATTTTTATATTAATTACATCCAATCAACTCCATATTTATATATAATTATATATATTATAATAAAATGAAATAATTAATTAATATTAGTATTAATCAAGAACAATTTCATAAAAATCCTCAAACAATAAAATTTCATAGATATCCCAAAACAATAAATTTCATAGACTTGACATATAAAAGACAAAAACTCTTTTAGAACAAACCTTAAAGCTATCCATCCAAATTTATCCAAAAAAATCCAAAATCAAAATCCGAAACCGACGTCTCGAGATGACCTTTACTTGGACCGATGCTAAGACAAAAGTTGTTCACCATCCTTTGTGCTAGATTCATCACAATCTTCTTACCACCAGCTGATGGAATCACTGACAAAAGCGCCAAAAAGATCAAAGATTGTAAACGTTTTGATACGAGAATTAATAATCCAATTCGTTAAAGATCACAAAAAATCGATGAACATACCTCCTCCAAGTTCACAAACTGAAGAATTAGAATTCGTCACAATTTGGCAAACGATTCTTTCGCAAGATCTTTGAAGACAAGCAACCCATCGTTCGGATCCAAACACCAAACCACTGTAAAACAAATCTTTGTAAAGCCTATGGACTCCGGTTTTCTCTTCAATTTCAAAATGCTCAATCCGCATAACCTGTTTTGATCAACACATGATAGAAAGAAGCCATAAAAACCGAAAAATTTAAATTGACTCAGACTCGCATGTGAATAATGTGAATTCTAATTACTAGTTGCAACGATCCATTTTGGTTGCAAAACAATCCAGATGCGATCACTTCGATCGTTGTTGCTTTCGACACAATTATGGGAAATAGAGCCCATATGGTCTGCCCGGATAAAAGATTCATCTCAAATTATGATCGAAAATTTCAAAGAAACAATAGCATAAAAAAAAGATACTTAACCGAATCAGTGAACATATCCACCAATTGCAAATTGTGCATCATCACATCACCAAAGCCCTCATAAATATGGATTCTTGATGGACGTATTTGATCAGAAATCAAGGAACTCCAAGTGTAGAATTAAAACCAAACCAAACGAACTCAGTAAATCCCACAGGGACTATAATATGGGGAGGCTAAAAGGGCGGAGATGTTGTTTCCATGACATGTGTAGAAGTAACAGAAATGTAATCAAAATAGCAAAATTAAGTGTAGCTAAAACTTTTTCAGGAATGCACAAGGAACCCGAGTTCGCTCAATGCTGGTCCATTTCTGTAACATCCTGATTTTTATCCTAATGGAGGAAAAGTATTGAACTGGGTGAATCGGTAAATGAAGAACCAAATATGAAGTATGGATATAGTGCCATGTAGTCGTGACATCTGTCATAATAGCACAAATGGTACTGGAAGCGTGGTAGTCCCGGTTATAGTGCCATGCAGTTGAGACATGCGTCACAATGGCACCGACATTACCGAGTGTTTGGTCGTCCCAACGAATGTGACGTGAAATTATGACAATGGCATGATAACTGGAATAATGACATCAAATGTTCTAAGAGAGGGTCGAGAAATGGTTGGGAAAAGGTCGAGGAGCGTTCGGGAAAACCGTCGAGAAAACGGGCAAAGAACGGTCAAGAAAACGGGCGAAAATGGCTCTCGGTACCTTTTGGGCGAAAGTGCCAAGCTAAAGTGACACTGACACTTTAGTCGGGCACTTTAGCATGGAAAATTTGGCCCACGGTACCTTCCTGGAGAAAGTGACAGCTAAAGTGACACTGTCACTTTCGCTTGGCACTCTCGCGGTCGGGGTGCAGTGCTTAAATTCAGCCCTAACTTCATTTGGTCATATCTTTCTCATTTCAATTCCGTTTTTGGTGATTCAAATTGCTATGGTTTCGTATTTGAGAGATTTTCAAGTATATATTGTTAGTTTTGGGAAGATCCAAGAGTATATGGTGGTGGATTGGAAGCAAAGATCATGAGTTCATCATCATCACCTCCATCTTCAAGAACTTTTGGGTTTTCTAGGTTTTCACAAAAACCTAAGTGGTGAGTTGATCCTTCTAGTTTGTAAAATTTATTGTGAGTCATAAATTATCTATTGATGACTTCCTAGTATTTATGTTTCTCAAATTTCGGTTTGGAGGATTTTGAGAAAAGTTAGGTCAAATTAGGGTTTTGGCCAAAATGGAGATTTTGATACAAGATGCTTGAGGAACGATTCTATATGGTTGAATATGAATATTTATGGTTGGAAATTTATGGATTTAGGTTTTTGGAAGTTTTTGGCTCGAAGATCCAAGTTTCTTCAAAGGAGCTCAAGTGGGGTAAAAATCTAGATTTAGCCTAAATCTAACAAGGTGAGTTTAAGTTGATTTGTGAAAACGGTGTACGTACCAAAATGTTTATTTTAAAATGTCTCGTGTTTTACCTGAAATTGTTAACTGCTGATAAGTTTTGTATCTTTTGAAGTAAAAATATATTTTACTTGGTAATTGTCAAAGTGTGAGTATTTTAATAAGTTTTCATATTTGGTAAACTTGGGTTGTATTGATCTCAATAAATGCTCATATACAGGTTTTGAATATTTCAACAAGTAAATAGCATGACTTATGTATTCTTGGTGATCTTGTACAAATAAATTCCATTTTATGATTTATGCATTTTCGGTGATTTTTGTACAAATGAAGTCTAATTCATGATGTTCGACATTTTGGTGTATTTGAGTTCATAAACCATTTTGGAAAATCCTTGGTTCCAATATGTGACGAGTTTTGGGTTAATCACATCTTTGGGTTATGTGTATGCATAAACGTCGTTTAAAGGCACTTCATTATTTGGGGGTCCATTGTTTATTGGTCAAATGGATTTTGAGCATTTTAGCTCGACGTTGACTTAAAAGAGTCTTGAGGACATTTGTCCGGTTTTAATGGCTCGATGTAGAGTCCAAACTATGTTTACATACTAATGCACTTTATTGCATATTTATGATAATTACATGCTCGAGTGCGTTGGTCATTCATGGGTAGTCATGTAATGTTAGACTGTGTTGCATTGGATCCATAGGCATGTAAGTCAGTCTTATTTTGATGGTCAGGTGGGTGGTACGGGGTTGGACTCCGGGACTCATGTTTTATGACCTTGTCCTTTCAAGTGTACACTAGGAGGGCTGAGTCCGGTGGTGCTATTGTGACGATGGGTAGTTCATGATGGGCGTTTGGGGCCTCCGCCATGTTGGGGCAATGCCATGGTTGTGTCCCCCTTGTGTTGAGCCTTTGGCGGTATTCTTGTTAATATTCGCTAAGTTCAGCTGTCACTTTTGGTGTAGCTTGAAGGGAGTCGTAGGGACATTTGGGCTTGCGTGTCGTGAAGTGTCATATACGATTAACGTTGTATGAGTGGCATACTTTTGTGTTCCTCCACTCTCAACGGATGCGGGTATCCCCCACTGTCGGCCCGTAGTATTTTGGGATATTTAATTGTCCTTACTTAAATATTTGAATTTCATTCCATTTTATGGTCGCGTGAGTATTAAGTTTCAGTTCCAAGCTTTTGATGACGTATCATATCTATATGGATTGTTTTTCGTTATTTAAGGGTCAAGTATCATGCCCCGCCCGGGTTTTGGGTGTTTTGGGTTATGAAGTGTCATTCACGTTTTTTACAAATTGGGTGTCAAATTATAATCCCGTTTTGGGTGAGTTATGGGTTGCGTCATTTTATAAAGAATGTTTGTTTTGAAGCGTTGTCTTTAAAGATGCATATTATGGAGAAAACGAGTCGTTTCCATTTCTAAAGTAAACCATTTCGAAAGATTTAGATTTGAACTGAATTTCTTTCTTTAACGATTTATTCATTCATGTTAAAACTCTTGAGCTCACTAGGCGTTAAGCCTAACCTTTTTATTTGTCGGCATGTGCATCAGGATCCAGATGGGGGTTTGGTTCTAGCAGTCCTATGAAGAAATGCGCTTAGCTATTGCGAGGGTAAGTATTTGGTGAAGTCCTCCGCAGTTTGGAGATAGCGGCATTTATTGGGTTTTAGTAACACCCGTCCTTATTGCAGATCGTATGTATAGAATGATATGTGTGGATTGAGGTTAAATCTTAAATTGTGATTGTAGATGAAGTAATTATCGATGTATTTAGAAAATTTTAATTTGGTACCTATTTCTATATTTGAGGGTGTTACAATTTCTTTTGTTTTTCAAGCTCCACTTCATTGATGGCAAACCGTGCAGGGTCTCTTGTCAAAACAGAAATTGTCTTCTCTAATTCACCTACCTTCTTATCAGGAAAAAATCTTTTTACGGGACAAAACAAGATGTTTTTTATTGATAAATATAAACTAAGAGGTCAAATAAAAGATGATAGCATTACAAAGGAGGTGAGGAATATATAGTGTACAAGACTGGGCCAACAACCAAGAAATTAAACCTATGTAAATCACATAAGCAGCCTATATGATTAATAATACATAACTATAATAATAATAATAATAATAATAATAATAATAAAAACTAATAGTCGTAGAGGTATTCCCCCGTATGAATAGTGCTGAAGGAAGAGGCTTCTCCACACAAAGCACGTATGGTATTTATCACTATTTAGGGGAAGTTTTTTAGGCATTCCCATTTTTGACCATTATAGGTATTCCCCACTATTCATCATGAGTGTTACCTCATCTAATACTTCCATTGATATTGATGATGATGACATCAGAAAACAAAAAAAAAAGGCTCCCATTGCAGAAGGTTTGTAAATGTTTTATGTTTATTATAGATCAACTAAAGTAAGAGGTCAAGTTCATTCAGAAATTACATAAACAAAGTAAATGAATCAACATAAAAGTAGAAGAAAATGCTTCCATCAATTTCAAAACAAAAAATCTAAAGAAATGTATGAAGTAAACTTATACCTGCCACTCAATGCTCTCACAATTCTCAAGGAGTTCCTTTGTAAGATGTAAGTGCTTTTCACTGTTGGCAGTAATGTTTTCCCATTGGTGAAAAGTGAACTGCAACTTATCAATCTATTAAACCACAAATTTCATGGTCATATAGTTATTCAATCCTCAACTGTTGGCGACTTAGAAGCATAAACAGAACATAACTGAAATCAAGGCAAGGGTAAGTGAAGATATAGAATAGGGAAAATTACAACAAACATGTAAGTATAGGGTTTGTAGTCCCCCTTCTAAAAACGTGTAACAAGAAAGCATGATTAACTTATCTCATGATTAGTTCAATAGAAAATACATGGGATAAAAATATAAAGACGGAAAGGTGTGCAAGTCTCCAATAACCTAACACACATAGACGTGGGTGAGATAACATACAACTCCTTAAGCACCAAAAAGCTGCGACAAGAAAGATCAAGGTCTTTTAATATACAACTCCTTGACCACCTTTTGTGGAAATGTTTCCATGCCCCACCAACTTGGTGGAAAAAGTTATAAAAGAAAATGAGTAGGAGGTCAACATCGATCAACTGACACCTTAAAACCTTAAACCACTAAGGATGGAGCAAAGTGTGATTAAGCATCCTGTCTATATTTTTTTTCTAGAAACAAAATAAAATGCATCATAGATCGTTTGCAATTGTTTAATTAAAGGTTCATGCTGGTGGCAATTTGGTTTAGCAACAATCAAGTAGGGTGACAAGTTCTAATCTGCCAGTAAGAGGCTTTGCAGGAAGACCATAGTACAAAAAATTGCAGTGTATGCTTCTAGCTTGAACACAAAATTTGATCAAACTCTAAGGTGGGAGAGCTGCTGCTGGTCAGAGCAAGAGGGATTTACATGTTTAATCATGAACATGGCAGGACGATGTGTGGAAGCTAAGTGGTTGAAGATAAATTATGGTTGTATCCTGGATCCTATTCAATTTGGAATGTCTCGTTGGAATTACTTTATTGAGAGAAGTTGGAATGACGTCATCTCATACTTTGAATGTAGTTGTATTAGAAAAAAATTAGACAAATGTTAAACAAAAACCAAAGAATAACGGATCTTAAAGCTCATTAATGGCGGTAGTGGATTAGTATTCATCTATTGCTTGATGTAGGAAAAATAATCTATCGTGTATTGGTTAGTTATGATTACAAACAATAATTTCAAAGTAAATCGACCCAAACCTGTTTGATTTGAAGCCCGTTTAATTCATCGCTTCTTGTTGTTCGGGTGAAAGGGGAGACAAGATCGTTTTGAGAGTGACGATAACAAGAACGTAAGAAGATCGTGCACACTTGAAAACTTCTGTAATAGATTACCTATTCGTGAGAGTGACGATGGCGAAAATGGACCGCAAGAGACAGGAAGGACCGAGAGAGATTAGGGCTTCGAATTCTGTTCTGAGAAACGAGAATGCCCGCTTAATAACTGCATGTATCTTTCTCCACAAACTGTATCGTACCAATCTTTCATTGAACTGCACACGAAATTGATCAGCTTTACTGATGTTTGATTAGGTATAAGACAAAAGGAAGAAGATATTTGGTACAAGTTATATCTCGAACTAAAATAAAATAGTGTAATAGAAGATAAACCTTATAAACTCATGGATATTGGCAAGGCTTGCTGCTTGAATTATCTCAACTTCTGTTGCATTCTCTTTCCCATATGCAATATTTTCTTTTACTATTCCTGCAAATAGGGTGGGCTATTGTCCAACCCATGCAATAAATGACCGTAATGGTTTGAGGTCGTAATATTTGATGTTACTCCCATCCACTTCCAAAGATCCTTCTATAGGGTCATAGAATCACCAAATCATTCCAATATTTTTTAGGGATTGTACTAATCAAACATACATTATGTATCTTTGGAGGTGCTAACCGAATTTCCATCATGGGAAACAGGTATGTATGCTACTTTGGAGGTGCCAACCGAATATCATAAATGAATATCAATCAATTCAATGAGAACTCACACTTCCTAAAACTTTCTAAACTACTATCATACTTAGGTATGGTAATTCCAAATGCAGATTGTCCATGAATAGAAATTTGCTTCACTTGTAGTACATTTACCTCAAAGTAACTGCACTTTTAGATACATTGAAACCCCGTTAACTGCAAAACTTGCCCAATCAAGATGACCATTTGCATTCACATGTTCAGATACCAAAAAGAGACCAAAATTTTAATCATCATATTTGGTTTCCTTTGCCTCTTTGCTACAGAATATGCAACTTGACCATGACTTAAATGCCTAAATTTAGTAACCAAAAGATCTTAATTGAGCACAAAATCGGTGCTTTAGCCATATGCATGGAAATTAAACTAAAAAATTAAACATAAAAACTTTTGAACTCAAATTTGGCTTGTGATAGATGTACTCCTTACTGGATCCACTGAATAAGAAGGAGTTCAAGTTTAATTTAGTCATAATTGTTTTTGCTCCTACATTTAAATAGAAAAACGCAGACGAGCATTACAAGTAGCTAAAAGTCATAGGGTATTATTACCTTTCTTCAACGATTATTCAACTTTCTCTGTAACAAACAAAAAGAAATTTCGGTTATAACTAAATTAGATTTTTTGTGATACTTACTAATCGTTCGTATATGCTACCACTAGTACAAAAGTCACTTTGGCCACGGTAAAAAAACCGTGGCCGTAGGCCTTTTGCCACGGTTTTTTTTCCCAACCAAAACATAGCCTATTCTTGCGTGATTTTTGGTACCCTTATGGCCATGTTTAAATTGTGTCACTATATCACATGAAAAAACGTAGCCATAACATAAAAACCGTAGCCATAACGTTATCAAACTAATTGGTAGTTTAGTATTTTTCATATAACCGTGACCACAAACTATGTATAGTCACGTTAATTCATCTTAACTGTGGCCATTTCATGACATATAGTTACGCTTATTTTGTAGAACCATGGTCATTGGTTGTCTTTTTGCTACATAAAATAGTTGAAACTGTGGCTATTGCTTATCATTTTCCTTAAAAAAATAGTTAAAACAGTGGCCATACGCTACTTATGGCAACACAATTTGTTTTTGTGATGGCCATTAATTATTTTATAGCCACATGTATTTATTTTAAGGGAAAATTGCACCAAAATGGAACAAACTTTACCCTTATTTCTGTTTTAGGGAACTAACTTTCAAAATCCTTATTTAAGGGTCTAAGTCAAAGTTTACATTTATTTAGGGGTCTGGTTAACCGGTTAAACAGGTAACAAATAACTTTATATGAGTTGGCAAGCTATAAAATTAAAAAAATATTACCTGGAAATTCTTGTTGCCATATCATCATTTAATTTTAAAAAAAGAGAGAGAGATATAGTCTAATCAGATTCAAAAAAGAAATCTCAAAAGTCATCTCCTGCAAATCGGTCGTCTTCTCCCTTCCAACACTCCGACGTCGCCTCTCCATCTCCATCTCCGATCGTCGCTCTCTTACTTCCATCTCCGTTTCTCGTCACTTTCCTCCAATCGTTTTAGTGGATACCGCTAAAAACTCGGAAGCTTTTTTGGGGGATAAAACTTATAGCAATCTCTGGAGGTATGAATTCTTTTGCAAAATCTTCTACCTTTTTCAGGAAGAAATTGTGGTTTTGTTTGATTAAGGAAAAAATTTGACGCCTTCAATTTTTTAAAAACTCGTGGCTTGTGGGTATTCCGCCGGCCAATCCGCCGGTGTATATGTGTGTGTGAATTTTTTTAGAAATTATATATATTTTGAATTTAAATTACCCAACAGTGTGTATATGTGTGTGTGGCTGGGCATGGGGGAGGAGAGAGAGTAGGGAGCAGGTGTGAAGAATAATTAAGAATGGAGACAAAGTCAAGCAGAGGGTAAGAGAAAAAGAATCAGCCTCTTACTCTTTATTATTTTGTTCTTAGCTACTGCTAATCATTGTATTCTTTATTTGATGTAATTATAAGAATGGTTTTGTTACAATCTTCTACCTTTGTTTTGTTTTATTTATATTTTGAATGGATTTTTCTTGTTGTACCACTATATATTGGGATTACATATGATTCCTTTTTTTATGCAGATAATTTTTTAAAGCAATATGAAGATCAATTTAGCTATAAATCATGCCGGCATGTTCCAAACAAATCCATTCTATTATGGAGGTAAAATTGCATATTTGAAAGATTTTGATGTTAGTAATGTAGATATTAAGAGTCTAAGACAACGAGACCATTGTTCATGTTCGTTCATTTAACTAAACGAACAAAAAAATGTGTTCATGTTCATTCATTTATTAAATAAACGAACTTCCCGCCGAACAGTTCACGAACGGTTCGTTGAACGTTCGGTTCATTTACAGCCCTAGGTAGGACACAATTCTAGGAGCTGTAAAAATCAAAAGAAAGATGCACCAATTCGGCCAAAGAATCCAGTTGGTAGACTAAGGGGTTGTTTGGCAGTTGCTGAATGGTTTAGTGCAGAATGATTAAGTGGTCTGAATGATTAAGAGGTTTTTATGATATAGTGTAAAATGGAATATGGTTGTTTGCTATTTGTTCATAATGAAATCAGGGCTCTTAATGGTTAAGGGAGGGTCAGGATACAAAATCATTAAGAGGATTTTGGAACCATTAAGAGGCAGCCCTTTTTTTTGCCAAACAAAATTTACCTCTTAACGATTCAGAGGTTGTCTCTTAATGGAACCATTAAGAGGTAAACAAACAGCCCCTAAGAAAAAACAAAACACAAGAGGAAGGATGCAACGGATTCACGGGATAATATGATAGGGGTAAGTACAATAATTGAGATTTACATTATGTTTGAATATATATATATATATATATATATATATATCATATGATTTAACAAAAATATGTCTATTTTACATAGTTCACAGGTTAGTTTTGAGGCGGATATATCAACTATTGATGATGTTGAAGTTCAACCAATTTCATAATTTGAAGTTAATGATTAAGTTCTAACATATAGTTGAGGAAGCAGTAACATATTTAAGGTTTTGAACCAATTTTGTTGTGATTTTTTTGTAGCAATGTCTTCTTATTGACCTTAATTTAGTTGAGGGTTTGAACGTTGGATTTAAACTTTGAAATTAATATGGCTTGGTTGAATATAAGTATTTATCTTTGATATAGGAGATTAATTTTAATTGGTGAATCAATTTTCATTTATTTTTTTGTCCAAAAAGTGAGATATATTAATTTTATACAACACTAATTTATTTAATAAACAATGTGATATCTTTTAAATAAAATAAATTAACGACGTTGAATATGATTTTTTATTTATCTATGTTGATTAGATAAAAATAATAAATTTTTAATTTTAAAAACTGATGTGGAATTTTATTAACGTAACTTTATTATTTTAGATTTAATTTTATGCATTTAATGATGATGTGGAATCTTATTAAGTTTGTTCCATTTTGATGTAATTTTCCCTTATTTTAATCATGACTATAGACTACGTATAGCCACACAAGTGTTTACTATGACCAGTTTATTTTAACTATGCAGAGTGTTGGGATTGAACCTCAGACCTCCAGCTAAGGGAAGCTTTAACTTAACCACCACAAACCATTCCACCAATTGCTTATTTGTGTTATAAATTCAAATTTAAAATATTTGAGGGCACCCTTAAAATCAAGTGGGTTACCTTGTGGACACATATGTTGGTTATACTTTTGGCGACAAAAATGATAAAAACCGTGACTAATTCATGACATATAGTTACAATTAAATTTAAGAACCGTGACTATTGGTTAACAGTTGATCACACACAATAATAAAAACCGTTACGATAAATTACTTATTAGTTACATGAACTGAATTGTTAGAAACATGACTATTGGTTACCTTTTAGCCATTGACTTATTTTAAACGTGGCCTTAACTATATACTTTTAGCTATAAAAGTTTCATGCTAACCGTTGCCAATTCATGACTTATAGTTACGCTTAATTTGTAAAACCGTAGTCATTTGTTACCTTTTGGTGACACAAGATAACGAAAACAGTGGGCATAAACACCTTGTCTTTTGGCCATGTTTAATAAGCTTTCGTGACAATATATATTTTATTGTTAAGCACAGAAAACTGGCTTCATGTGGCCGTATGTCTATCTATAGTCACGGACTATAACCGTCACAACATAAAGTCATGGTTAAAACAAAAACCGTGACTATATGTCTATATATGGCCATGGTTTTTGACTACTATTGGCCACAATAAAAAAAGTGTCACCATATCGAAGCATTTAGTCACAATTTTATTAAAACCGTGACATTATGTTTGGATGTGTTTGTTAATGGTCACAATTATTGAGTTAAGCCGTGGCTAAAACAACACTCTAATTTTATTTATGACTTTTGGCCACGGTTTAAAGCTTAACCGTGGCTGGCCTATATTTCCAAAACCGTGGCAAAAAGGTCATTTTTGTACTAGTGTACAAACGTAGATTCACTTGGTATACAGTCAAACAATTAAGAAATTTCAAACTTAGATTGGAATTAACTAAACTAACATAAATATGAATCATAAAAACCGATCCTAACTTTGTAAATTTCAAATTAATTGGCAACATGTGAATACAGTACCTCAAGAAATCGAACGATGCTTATAGAGCAGAGAAGGAAAGGATGATGATATCTGAAAGAAATGCAATATTGGGAGAGCACAACGATATGAAGATGATATGAACTCGAAGTCGACATCGAAGATCTGCCACAAGAATCAAAATCGTGAAATCAAAGAGAACTCTCGCAAAACCCTAATTCAAAGAGAAATTATCGAAGTTGTTGAACTCTCGGTTGATTTCTGATAATAAATTTTTATATAATTTTGATTATTTAAAAAAGAAAAATACTTTTAGACGCACTTTTGAAAAATTACAAAAGTGCAACTGAGTATTTTATTAATTTAGAAATAAAAATAAAAATCATTTTATTCTTTAAACGCTTTGAAAAGTGTTGCTAAAGCTCCAGACTAGACTTTTAAAGACGATTTTCCTAAAAAGCGTCTCTAAAAGCTTTAGAGATGGTTTTCGTAACGTATGATTTGGTTCCAAATCCTTATCTGAAAATTGTCTTACATTCAGTTACACTTCTCAGTTTTGTCATATAGTTCATTCTCTAAAAATCACCTTTAGATACGCTTCTAAATCCTTCTCTAAAACTTCCTTCTCTAAAATCCCTATTCCTTGTAGTGAATACTATAATTATATGGAAAAAATCATGTGAAACAAAGCTTTAAGGTAAAAGTTCTCACGGTTCTCACAAATTTTAGAGTTCTCAATGATTAAACCTCATTTATGATATATATATATATATATATATATATATATATATGAAATGATATATATATATATATATATATATATATATATGTGTGTGTGTGTATATTATTTTCTTCCATTTTAAAGTCAATTTAACTTTTGTAGCTAATATTGTTACATAGATACACATGAGACACAATATATATAAATATATATATAGAGAGAGAGAGAGGGGGGGGGGGAGGGGTTAAAATATGAACCATGTAATTATTACAAACCCTACAAACCAATCTGGCAATCTCAATCGTCTGTGTATATGATCAACAATAGAAAGGAAGGACTTGGGCCAGAGCAAGTTGGGTTGGGATATAGAGATTAAATCGGTTCCAAAATTTACTTTCAACCTCATCTTTAACTGATTTAATAGTCGTCATTAAATTACAAGATAGGCAAAATGTAACATCCACCCTCCTAAATATGTTTAACTAGTTATTCTAAATATGTATTATATGTTAAAACATGCTTTATGTGTTAATTGTGTAAAAAGAGAATTTGCTAAAATGCTTAGTGTACTAGTGAGCTATAGAGTCCATAGTTGGAATGAGATGTAGGAGGTAATATTGGTGCTAACATCTCACAAATGACATAATTAGATGATGTGAGGGTTCAAAATACAAAGTGCATTGCCTAAATGGAAATCGGGTAGGTAACTAGAGTGCCTAAATGGGAAAAATCTACCCAAAACTTGAATGGATGATCTAAATGGTGATGTAAAGGTTAGACACCTTTGAATAAGTTAATATGAAGTGTTATAAGTGACGGAAGTCGAAAAGGTCGCATAGATTGCATTTTATGCAAGTTTTACAAAGTACATTGCTATTTCGGTAAACTACGCGCACAACACTTAAACGGAAGGTGTTTTATGGGATGTTAAGCTTTGGAACTAAGTTTTGGACCTAGTTGTTGGAAGTATCGGAAAAATTTTACGGGATTCCGAGCTTAAAATCAAAAACGACAAAATTTCAAAGGAAAACGTAACACCTACAAATACGTAAAACTGCTTTTATTGGGAAGTCTTCTCTGAAATATTTTTGTTGGAACTTGTAAATTATCTTGTTACGAACGCGTAGGCGAAAACCTCATCGAAAACGGAGATTCGAGCGAAAAGTTATGATTTTTTTAGTGTTTGGTGGTCAAAATTGGTGCTGGGTCAACCCAATCGGGTCAAACCCGACCCAAAACGGGTTTGAGCAATAAAGTGACGGAAATTAGACTAATTCATCTCATTCTTACTTCTACAAGCTCCTAGACCAAAGTGTGTGTGATTTCACACACCTAAAAGCAAAACCTAGCTAAATCTTGGTGAAATTGAAGAGAAATTTCAAGAATTTTCAAGATTTGAAGGTATAAATGTTGGTATTTTGATTTCCTTATGTGTTTGGTTGATTTCTTGCAACAGGGTATAAACTATAGAATGGATGATGGAATTATAGAATTATTTTGTTGAAATATGATGAGATAACTTGTTATTTGGCCAAAAACATGAATTATATACAAAGATTAGTTGAAATAATGTTGAGTTATGAACAAAAGTTTGACTTTTCAAAGTCAAGTTCTAAAATGATGATTTTGATGAATAAGGCTTGAGTTTTTGCTATTTTTATAAAGTTTGTGATATTTTGAGATAGAAATATGGATTTGGTAGAAAATGGGAATGGTTTGGGTACAAGATTGTTGAAAATGGCCATTTTGAAACATAAAAGTCAATGTTTCTACCCTGTTTTAGAAAATTCGTATAAAATCAAGGAAAAATCTAATGGACATGAGGTCAGTGGCATATGAAAGATAAAAGATTCTATTTTATTTCTTGTTTAGAAGTCAAAATGTAATTTTGAGTTTAAGATGGTTAAAAATGTGTTAGAACATGGGGTTGTCTAGCAAAATTGGGAAATAATTGGCTAACTAAGGAATGGAATAGAATGAGATATTGTAATTATATACTTACGGAATTGACTGTGTATACTCCAGGGAGTATAAGGGTATAAGTGGAAGCTTTTGGAGTGCCATACATACTTGGACTACGGAGTTGGAACGAGACATTCAGTTGACTCATTTTGTGCATTGTGAGTAATTATATGAAAACCTCTGATTCCGGTTTGTATTCGTATGATCGTTTTGCGATGTCGTTCGAGTCTGGATCTGTGACTGTTTTTTTGGTCTCTTGGTAAACCGTAAATACGGGTACTACTTCGTGTAGTACGCTGGAAAGAGGTGTATGTCCACGTATCCCATGGAGACGGAGGTTGGGTGTGGCATATCGGTTCATTATACTCACTTATCTCGTGTGTTAGGAGACGAGCGTAAGTACTATTCTGCACGTACCCAGTAGATGAAGGTGGGAGTGGTGCACTATTCTTGACATTTTATAATTGATTTATGATATGTTTACATGATACGGTACTTGAGCCATGTGATAGGTGTTCGTATGACACGATTGACATTTCGTTGTCGAGCTTGTTGGTAAGAATGTATGTTATTGTTGAACTTATGATGTATTGATTTTGATATTGGTATGTTATGCTTATGAGTCTAGTAAGTCTTTTGGAATGTATTCATGGAATTCTCCGAATTGTTGGTCTTCGATGTTATAATAGTTTTTCGTTTCGAGATTTCGTTTCATTATTCAATGAATATATTTATATAAAACATTATAACCATGAATTTTCATATAGAACTCACTAAGCTTTATAGCTTACCCGTTATTGATTAATTTTTTTTTTCAGGAAAAAGGATTGTAGACAAAGGGAAAGGTAAGGAAGCATAGTTCGGATATTGTTTCAAGTGTCGGTTGAGCTCTTTTGGTTATGTTGGTACTTGTTTTTGGTGTTATATATATATATATATATATATATATATATATATATATATATGTATGTATAGAGGAAGGATCATGCGAGAAGTTAAACATTTTGCAAGAAGGCGAGAAGTGTGATATCATATATGATTATACGGCCTGTAGGTGTGTTTAATCATATATGATTAAACATCTATGTATTGCCAATATAACATGTGTTTAATCATATATGATTAAGCTTGTGTATCATATATGATTAAACATTTCTCGGCTTCTCGCAAAATATTTAGCTTCTCGTTTGAACCTGCCCCTATATGTGTATATATATATATATGTAAGTATTCTATCGGGTAGATATATCCCCGGTTGATTGTAAGTAAACTTTAGGATTGTAAATCTTAAACTTTTGGGTTGGTTTATGTTTTGAAAAAATGAATACAAAAAGGGATAAAACATAACAATTTAAAGCGGACATTTCGGAATTTTATTAAAAGTTATATCCCGTATATTTTGGTGATTTAAAATTTGATTATCTTGGAGATTAAATGGTAAAATGGACATTAGTGTAACCACTGTGTTACACAAAATAAAGAGCCGGTATTAGGTTTGTTGAATTTTGTAACAATTACATGGTTTGCATTTGAAACTCCCTCTTTCTCTCTCTCTCTCTCTCTCTCTCTCTCTCTCTCTCTTTATATATATACATACAAACACACACACATTGTGATATGATTTTTTTTTGTGAACATGAGAAAAAGTGAAAGTATTATTATATTGTGTTAAAGTTTGTTGTGAGAACTGCAAAGATACATTTATATTGTAAGAATGTTACAGCAGTTACCAAATATAATGTAACATTCCAATGCATAATTTAACTAAGGTAATGAAAAAGTTACGATATTCAAACAATATAAAAGGTATATTCACTTGTTCTCACTTCCTCATGGAAGTATATAGAAATTTCTCACAATCCCCCTCTCTCTCTCTCTTTATATATATATATATATATATATATATATATATATATATATATATATATATATATATATATATATATATATATATATAAAAGGTATATTTCTCACAATCCCCCTCTCTCTCTTTATATATATATATATATATATATATATATAAAGAGAGAGAGGGGGAGGGGAGAAGGAGAAGGGAGTTTCATATACAAATAATGTAAATGTAATTATAAACCAATCATAAACGTCCAAATAGATAAATTTGGTTCTATAAGCATCTCGTGTAACATCCCAAAATTTTTGAATACCTCAATATATTGAAAATAGTATCCCAAGATCATCACTTACATTGCAGCGGAAATAAAATCTCTAACTTTACATTTTTGACGAACATACTTTTGCTCTATGTATAAGTGCCTTGATCTGCACATATCTTCTTCAAATATCGGTCCTTCGATCTTTTCTTCATTGCACTTTTCTTTCCAGTCTAATAAATGTCTGGGTTGCAACAATTTTAAAAGAGTTTGGGTGAGCCTAAGGCCCAGTGAATACACGGTTTTCATGCATGAATAATATCAATAATGAATTTCACAAAGCATCATAATTTATCATGCATGCGGTAAAATAATTTAAATCACAAAGCTAACGGCATATTGGGAGGTATTTTATTCACACAGTTTTACCTGGCGAACTCACACAACATGTTCGCACTTACGGCTTAGACAAGCTCACACAACATGCTCGCCTTACGGTCTACACCGTAATACACCCCCGTTACCACACAGATTTCAAAACATATATCAGGGAAATTTTTCACATTTCATGCATAACGACATTTAAAAAATATCAATAAGCTTTTTAATAAAACATGCAACCATTTATAAAAAGTCACGTATAACTCACTGTACTCGTTGTAGCCCGGCCAAACCGATCTTCACAATGGCTAGCGTCTCCCAATTGACGTCGAAGTAGTCATGTTCGTAGCGAACCTTTTTCTTCTTTCTTGGCTTCTATTACTCTCCTTCTCAATCGGTTTTTACGTATGGTTACCTTTCATGCATCGTCCCTTTTATATTAACCTACCGTCGGTTTCGAAGCATATCAACGGACGCAACATAAATGGCCGATTGATGACAACCTTTCACAATCCGGCCGTTTGAGGCCTTTCAAATGCATGCCATAAATATATTTTTTTCTCTCTTTTTTTTTAAACTAGAGTTATTACAAACTTCCCTCCTTAACAAAATTTCGTCCTCGAAATTTGTCCTATGCAAATAAATGAGGGTACTTCAATCTCATCTCCTTCTCGGGTTCCCAAGTTGCTTTTCGCCCACTATGATATCTCCATGCATTGAACTTTCACGAGAGCAATCTCTTTGTTTCTCAATTCCTTACTTTTCAATCAATGATAGCTTTCGATTATTCAATATTGCTCAAAATTTTGTCCACCTCTTCATCCTTAAGAGTTACCTCGCCAGTTTCATCCCCAGACACTTCCTTAGATTATGTCATCATTTCCACTGTACCAACTCTTTTATTGCTTGGAGCTTTAAGCTTCCTTTCCATTTTTGTAAATAACTCATTTGCTTATCCTGGCAATCTTCAATCTATTGCTAACTTGATCAATATTTTCTAACAAATGAAGGTATACTACCAATTCGTCTATATGTCTCTTTTTAATGGTAATTCGACAAACCGTCTAGCATTTATCATATAATGTACCCTTCGAGTGGCTCTGTCTGAATACCCCTTGATAATCATTAACTTAGGTGAATGCTTTCAACACTAAGTGGTTATTCCAATTGTCATTAAAGGTTATCCCACATAAGTACCACTTTGTCTTTCTTATCTACAAAATATGGCAACATGCAAGCCAACATTCATCTTATTCGTTGCAAATTCTTTCACAACTTAAGTATGCATCCAACATCAAACCTTTTTATATTCATGCACTTATGCATATATGTACTTATCTTTTCACACAAGATGACTTTAGCTATCTAGTATAGACTACACAATCCTTTATGTAGATAATCCCTCAATTTGTTTTTAGATTCACTACTACTGCTACTAATTTCAAGTCATCCATTTTCAATTACCATGACACACATACTATAACATTTCCCCTTTTGACCAATATACATCGTAGTGCCAACATTGGAGCATTATTATATACAAAAAAAATCCTTTGTCTAACCTAGCAGAGACACTTTAGGATCACTTCTTGGTCTTCATGGCATACTTCATTTACCTTTATGACTTCACATTTGTGTGATATGCTTAAACATCACAATGTTCATCATTTGACTTGACCAAGTCACTGGTCGAGTACAAGCCCTTGAGTTAGTTATTTTAATATTTTGCCAAATTCATACTCGAATTCATCCTGTAAGCGACCATAAATTTTAACTTAACTCATCTTCCAAAAAGGAAAATCTTTATATCATGCATTGCATTCATTCTAGAGTCTAGTCACAACTCTTCTTTGACGACAAATATGTACCATTAACCGGCTTCACTACTTGTTCTACTAACTAATTAGTTAACTCTGCTTTTTACACCACACATGCCACCCTTTGGTTCTCCTGAACCAATTCATATACTTATCATCAACTACACATCCTCAAACAAGGTTCTTGATATTGACCATTCATCCTCATTGATATTTGGGATATTATGAGTCATTCATATCATTGATGATTCTAAGTGCACCACTTTATTTATTTCATCCTCTTAACTTGTATCGCATCTTACTTATCTTTCCTTAAATGAAGAACATCTCATGTATGTTTGTACTATCCTAGCACGATGCCTTTATAACCATGGGAACAATTCCATTGCCCCCTATTTATGGCTTAGAAGTCATACACTTGGATAAACCTTATTATTTTACCACAAAATATTTCTTCCGAACTACACGTGATACATAATTACAATCATAACACCTTTTTTTTGTCTTATCACCTTCTCGCTTTCATAGCTTGCTCAAAGCAACACATGCTTACTAACAGTAGTTGATTTCATCAAATCAAAGAAGTTAATACCATCTCTCTAACCACACCACACCATACATACATGGAGGATAATAGAACCCCAATTTTCCAACTAGAATACTAAACCATAGTATCCTACATTTTAAGACCATCTCGCACATTGACCTGGTGTCTTTATTTTATGAAACTAATTTTGAAAACCTTTAGATCTTCTCATAACGTTTACATATGATCTCGACTACCCAACTCTTGATTGTAAAATCTTTCAACTAGTCGTGTATCCAATCATCAGTTCTTACCATAAATTTGTTTCCATTAATGATGATACTAATGACCTCGTTGCTACTCTCATATCTGACTATTCTTCTCCCCAATTGATATAAGAAATGTTTCCCCATCTTGCTCAAATATGGGTTGAATCATCTAATTATATCATCAATACTATGAGTTCCTTTATTCTTAAAGCTTAACATATTTTCTTCTCACCCAAGAAAACTAGTGGGAGTTTATCACCTAACTTTATCCCTCAAAGCTTTTTTTATCTCTACCTTTTTATTTTTATCTCATATTGCATGCACTTTTCATCAATTATAGTCAATCTCTATTAATGTCATTATATCCGTTGACATTAAGCCATATAACAACTGATCTAGTTCAAGACTAGATTCATAAACCCCAAATTACCTTAAACCATTACTTTCATCACTATAAATCAATCTTTAGTCGCACATAAAAAAAATCTTCCATTCTTAGTTTAAGTCTAGGTTTACATTAACCTAGTTCGCTTAAACTTTGCTCTGATACCACTTGTAACATCCCAAAATTTTCGAATACCTCAATATATTGAAAATAGTATCCCAAGATCATCACTTACATTGCAGCGGAAATAAAATCTCTAACTTTACATTTTTGACGAACATACTTTTGCTCTATGTATAAGTGCCTTGATCTGCACATATCTTCTTCAAATATTGGTCCTTCAATCTTCTCTTCATTCCACTTTTCTTTCCAGTCTAATAAATGTCTGGGTTGCAACAATTTTAAAAGAGTTTGGGTGAGCCTAAGGCCCAGTGAATACACAGTTTTCATGCATGAATAATATCAATAATGAATTTCACAAAGCATCATAATTTATCATGCATGCGGTAAAATAATTTAAATCACAAAGCTAACGGCATATTGGGAGGTATTTTATTCACACAGTTTTACCTGGAGAACTCACACAGCATGTTCGCACTTACGGCTTAGACAAGCTCACACAACATGCTCGCCTTACGGTCTACACCGTAATACACCCCCGTTGCCACACAGATTTCAAAACATATATCAGGGAAATTTTTCACATTTCATGCATAACGACATTTAAAAAATATCAATAAGCTTTTTAATAAAACATGCAACCATTTATAAAAAGTCACGTATAACTCACTGTACTCGTTGTAGCCCGGCCAAACCGATCTTCACAATGGCTAGCGTCTCCCAATTGACGTCGAAGTAGTCATGTTCGTAGCGAACCTTTGTCTTCTTTCTTGGCTTCTATTACTCTCCTTCTCAATCGGTTTTTACATATGGTTACTTTTCATGCATCGTCCCATTTATACTAACCTACCGTCGGTTTCGAAGCATATCAACGGACGCAACATAAATGGCCAATTGATGACGACCTTTCACAATCCGGCCGTTTGAGGCCTTTCAAATGCATGCAATAAATATATTTTTTTTCTCTCTTTTTTTTAAACTAGAGTTATTACATCTCGATTATTTCCTAATTATAAACTTGGTTCTATGAACTCTATGATAGTATGATCTTTCATAAATATCTAGATCATAACGAATAAATCTTAATTATCTTCCATTATTATATTGATTATTTTTTAATATAAGATGTGTATGATACATTAACATTTTACCGTATGTTGACATATGTTAACATCTCATGTTGATTAAAATATTTAAATTTACTGTAACTTATAAACTAATGTTAACATTTCCATGCCAGCATCTGTAACAATTTTTTATAGCGCTCCTATCGTTCTCATCAAATTTTGATTTTATATGCGATCCTAATTCTTTCTCTCTCTTTATGTATTTGTGAGGGAGAGAGGGAGAGAGAGAGAGAGAGAGAGAGTTGAGTTCATGTGAGGCCACTAAGTTCTCATGAAACCAGATTTGATCCGAGTTGATCTCGTCAAACTTTCACAAAAAAAAATCGATCATTCACAGTAAAAACATTGAACATTCACAAAAAAAATTCAAACATTCACATGAAAAACACAACGAACATTCATAAGAAAAACCCACAAAATCTTCACATGAAGCACATACAAAACCTTCGCAATGATCTCATCTGAATTGATCCAACCCTCTATTTATATCATCATCATCAGGTAAAATGTATTATTGAACTAAGATGACTAATTCTTGACCAAACTCTTGGACGGTGATCGACCCTTCAAAAATGTAAGGTATCTGTTCGAGTCATTACAACTAGATTATTTTTTTCAAGTCAATACTCAATAATACAAATTTTAACGAAGAGAGAGTTGATTTTATTTGCCTAAGTGTATATTACAACAAAATCTATCTATATAATCGATCAAAAATCAAATACCATGATTAGCAAAAACAATATACCACCCATCAACTCATATTTGGCAACCAAAAAACATTTTAACTTTGTTGTGCATTATTGTAACCACATTAATAAGAAAGAATAAGATTTGTAAACTTTTTGAAATTTTAAGTTATATATTATTAATAACCGTCATCAAATTGATTTAAAGGTTACTATGTTGGTATGTTATTTCAAAGTTAAAGCATTACAAGAAATTTTGATATCTTGTCCGAGAGTGTATATATATATTTTTTAAACCTTAATATTTTTTAGTGCTTTTTAATCCTTTAAATTAATTCAAAAAAAAACAAATTATTTTGTTAGAAGTTTGTTTTCTGCCGAGATTAAAAAAACATGTGACTTTTTAAGTCTAATCAAGTTATTGAAAGCCTGTAAAAAAAGGTTTTATTTATTAAAGAAAAAGAGCTTTTTAATCCAAATGGAAAAAAGAAAAGAAAATGGTTTTTAAATGGTATGTGTGTGGATAAAGGGTAATTTGGCCACCATCGTTTATTTTCGAACAGAATATTCTTTTGATTATTTTTCGCTTTTTCAATCTCTCAAAAATAATTGAATCCACGCCAACCTTTTTTAAATAATAAAACTTTAATTTGTTGCTATAAAGTAATATTATGAAAAATGCTTTTACAAGAAAAAATATCTATACTATATTATAAAAATGACATAAAAAACTCTTAATTACAACATTTTAAGCACAAGTTACAACTAATTAAAGTCAATTACTTAATTTACAATTTCTTAATGCTTTGGTACAACTTTTCCAAGCACAGTATCTCACATAATCATCTATTTGTGGAATGGATACTCATTTATTAATATAACTATTTGTTTTTTTGGTGGAGGATTTTATAAAATATATTTTATATTAGCATAATCTATTTTAAATGTAGATTTTACATTTAAATCTATATTAATGAGATGTAATATAAAATCTTTTTTCTTTCGTATTTTTTTATATTACATCTCATAATGATTTTTCCATATTTTATTTTATAAAATCTTTTTCCATATTTTATTTTATAAAATCTTTTTACATAATGAGATATAATATAAACTATTTTTTCTTCCGTATTTTTTTTTGCTAATATAAAATCTATTTTATTTTATAAAATCTACACGTATTTTATATTAGCATAATATAAAATCTACACGTATTTTTTTTTCACGAGCATTAAAAGAAGAAAAAAGAATGTTGATATGAGTTAAAAATAAAAAATAACGAGATACACTAATAAATTATCGTATTCTTTAAAATAAAAATATTCCGCAATACTTTCCAAATTAACCAAGTGTAAAGAAAAATAAAATAGAGACGATGTAGATATAAAAATATTCTTCCATATTTTAATATATTTACATTTAAATGTAAAATCGAAAATAAAAATAAAATATTTTAAAATATTCTGTACATTCACTATAAATCTATATAGCTTCTCTATGTATCATCCGAGTACAAGAAGAAGACGAACGGTCGGGTGTCAATGGCGGAACCTGCAACTGAACAAAAGGTATTCCACTATATTTTTGTTTCTTTGAAAACCTACTTTTTTATATTTTATTTTATTTACTGAGGATTTGTTTATATTTTTCAAAACCCACAATCATATTTTTCGAAGTAGGGGAATAAGATATATATACATATCTTTATTTTTATCGACTAATATTATGAGGTCTTGAAATCAATAGTCAGATAAATATGTTGTGAGACAAGTCGTTTGAGTTTTAAATAATATAATACAAAACTATTACCAATATTATTGCACAAAGTCATAACAACAAACGATTAAGAATATATGCAAGTTAACCACTTATGAAAGTACATTCGTTTTTCAGATTGTAATTCATTAACTGTTTTTTTTTTTGAAAGGGTATCCTGGGCCTATGGCCCAGACTAATCCCTGGCAATTAGGGTCTTTGGCCCAACTACTAAAGTGTGCAGCCCTGAGATTATCCTCAGTGGCCACAAGTGCTGCTAGTGGGGCTCGAACCCGGGTTAGGCGCTATGAACTCCCCAACCCTTTGCCACCACGCCACAACCCTTGTGGTTATAATTCATTAACTGTTAAAAGATAAATTACGTTTCATTTTAACTTGGTTCAATATTCCAACAAAAAATTTATCCTCTCGTGCAATGCACGGGCCCAACACTAGTATTATAAAGTAAAACTAAAATTTGCGTTTTTGGTCCCTGTATTTTGACATTTTCTTTGATAAGGTCTCAAAAACTTGATCAGTTTATATGAAAAGAATAATATAAGTTTCAAAAAAATTCTTTCAAGTTTCTATTTTTATTGTTTATAAAAAGCTGAAATAGAAATATTATAAAAATAAAAATAAATTATATGCATTATCGATTTATACAATAATGCTTTACACTTGTACTTTTAAAAATTAAAGTTTGTAACATATAAAATCCAAATAGTATATAATCTAAAGGCGAAGGATCGTGTGAGAAGTTAACGGTGAGAAGCGTGAGAAGTAGATCTGAATCGTTGATCTCTTTTAATCTCAAGTCCTCCCATGAATTGCACCTTATAAGGGATTTGATCTAATGCATCTTATCTCGGTGCATCTAATTCTAATGTGCGTTCATTTCTCATCCAACGGTTGATAACCACTTCTCACACTTCTCACCGTTAATTCAACTTCTCACTGAAACCTAACCCATAATTTAAATATATAGATATAGATAACTATAAAATTATATTGAATATAGAGAGTGAGTGGAAGAAAATCTATACTATATTATAAAAACGACATAAAAAACTCTTAATTACAACATTTTAAGCATAAGGTACAACTAATTAAAGTCAATTACTTAATTTACAATTTCTTAATGTTTTGGTACAACCTTTCCAAGCACAGTATCTCACATAATCATCTATTTGTGGAATGGATACTCATTTAATAATATAAATATTTGTTTTTTTTGTGGAGGATTTTATAAAATAGATTTTATATTAGCATAATCTATTTTAAATGTATATTTTACATTTAAATCTATATTAATGAGATGTAATATAAAATCTTTTTTCTTCCGTATTTTTTTTTATATTACATCTCATAATGACTTTTCCATATTTTATTTTATAAAATCTTTTTCCATATTTTATTTTATAAAATCTTTTTACATAATGAGATGTCATATAAACTCTTTTTTCTTCCGTATTTTTTTTGCTAATAAAAAATCTATTTTATTTTATAAAATCTACACGTATTTTATATTAGCATAATATAAAATCTACACGTATTTTTTTGCTAATATAAAATCTACACGTATTTTTTTTACGAGCATTAAAAGAAGAAAAAAGAAGGTTGATATGAATTAAAAATAAAAAATAACGAGACACACTAATAAATTATCGTATTCTTTAAAATAAAAATATTTCGCAATACTTTCCAAATTAACCAAGTGTAAAGAAAATAAAATAGAAACGATGTAGATATAAAAATATTCTTCCATATTTTTAATATATTTACATTTAAATGTAAAATCGAAAATGAAAAAAAAAAAATTTTAAAATATTCTCTACATTATAATCATCTATTTGTGGAATGGATACTCATTTATTAATATAAATATTTGTTTTTTTGGTGGAGGATTTTATAAAATATATTTTATATTAGAATAATCTATTTTAAATGTAGATTTTACATTTAAATCTATATTAATGAGATGTAATATAAAATCTTTTTTCTTCCGTATTTTTTTATATTACATCTCATAATGGTTTTTCCATATTTTATTTTATAAAATATTTTTCCATATTTTATTTTATAAAATCTTTTTACATAATGAGATGTAATATAAACTCTTTTTTCTTCCGTATTTTTTTTGCTAATATAAAATCTATTTTATTTTATAAAATCTACACGTATTTTATATTAGCATAATATAAAATCTACACGTATTTTTTTGCTAATATAAAATCTACACGTATTTTTTTACGAGCATTAAAAGAAGAAAAAAGAAGGTTGATACGAATTAAAAATAAAAAGTAATGAGATACACTAATAAATTATCGTATTCTTTAAAATAAAAATATTCCGCAATACTTTCCAAATTAACCAAGTGTAAAGAAAATAAAATAGAAACGATGTAGATATAAAAATATTCTTCCATATTTTTAATATATTTATATTTAAATGTAAAATCGAAAATGAAAATAAAAGATCTTAAAATATTCTCTACATTCATTATAAATATATATAGCTTCTCTATGTATCATCCGAGTACAAGAAGAAGACGAACGGTCGGGTGTCAATGGCGGAACCTGCAACTGAACAAAAGATATTCCACTATATTTTTGTTTCTTTGAAAAACTATTTTTTTATATTTTATTTTATTTACTGAGGATTTGTTTATATTTTTCAAAACCCACAATCATATTTTTCGAAGTAGGGGAATAAGATATATATACATATCTTTATTTTTATCGACTAATACTATGAGGTCTTGAAGTCAATAGTCAGATAAATTTTCAAGTGGTACTGAGTGAATTTGAACTATACCAGTTGAGTTGCCGGTTACAAAAGATATAAATCATTTATTTTCTTTGTCATATTTGATGTGGGTTGAATGTTGTTAATTAATCTACAGATTTATACGTTCAAAGTGATTGTCAAGTGTTGTCGAGGAGGTTTCAGAAAAATTGCAAAATCTGTAAAAACGTATGTTCATATTTATAATTATTTCAATAATAGTGATATGTTGTGAGACATGTCGTTTGAGTTTTAAATAATATAATACAAAACTATTACCAATATTATTGCACAAACTCATAACAACAAACGATTAAGAATATATGCAAGTTAACCACTTATGAAAATACATTCGTTTTTCACATTGTATTTCATTAACTGTTAACAGAGAAATTACGTTTCATTTTAACTCAGGTTCAATATTCCAACAAAAAATTTATTCTCCCGTGCAATGCACGGGCCCAACACTAGTAATCTTTAAAGCTAGAGGTGAGGTGCTCAAAAAACCAACCAACCCGATCAATCAATTCGGCCTAGCCAACCTGAAAACCCCCAGAAAAAAACAACCTGAGATAATCCCACATATAATCGATACAAATTTAGGTCAAACCGCATCTATTGGGTTGAAATTAGATTAGACCGAAAGTAACCCGACCAACTCGATAATCCGATTAAATGTTGTATGTTTTTTCTTTATTTAACGGCTTCTCTAAAATTATCTACGCTAGTTTTCTCTTGCTATTGCTACCTTTATTTTTTTATATTCACTTCTTAATGATGAAATGCTATTGATGATGTCTATATTAAGTTAAAATAGAAGGTCGAAGATAATTTTCTCTTGCTATTAAAGCTAATAGAAATTGCTATTGCTACCGTTATTTGTATCTATTCACTTCTTGATGATAAAATGCAAGTTCTTTTGAGTTCATAATGTCTATTTGGATAATTGATCGGAGTTCAAAGAAAAGTTTCCATTATTTTTATGTTTTCAATGTTGATTACTATATTTAAACACAACCCGACCAACCTGAATGAATGGGGTTTGGTTAGATTACACTTTCGTTTGGCTTGGGTTGCGTTGAAAATTTATAAACCGTCAACATTAAGTTGGATTTTTCAAATGTTTTCAACCCAATCAACTCAACACATGAATACCCCTTACTAGAGGAATATTGGTCATAAAATGTTGGGCCTGTGATGAACCACCTCACCAAGTCCAGCCCAGATGTCAAAAACCAGAGGGGTGATGTGTGAACCTCAGCATTCTTAGGGGGTAAAAGTTGTAAATTGGAGAGTTAATAAGGATGCGTTTGGTTTGTAGGATTGGAATGAATTTGGAGGGATTTGGATTTCAAATTCATTCCAATCATATGTTTGGTTTTCAGGAATGGAATTTGTTGACCGGATTTGAAATCCTTTGACTTTTTAAAAATCCTTTACCTAATGGATTTGAAATTCCTTTGCAATAGGTTGAGATTTCAAATCCCTCCAAATCCAAATCCTTACTTGAAATCCAATCCATTCCATTCCATTCCAATCCCGCAAACCAAACATGCCCTAAGAGTTGGTGCTCTCATTTTCCCATAAGATGGATAACCCTCATGTGTGAGAGAGAAATATGATGGTTTTGAAAAAATAGTTCTCTTGAAGATTTTTTAAGAATTGGAAGAGTAGAGGAATCATAATCATAGGAGTGTTCATTTAAACTGTCAAATCGTCTAGACTGTATCACATCATCTTGTTACATATGGTTTAAAACTTTTACGTGTGGTTTACGGTTTGGATTTTTATCAAACCGTCCTTTGCAGTGCGGTTTGTAGTTTTGAATAATTAAGTCGCGGTTTAAACTGCACCGCACAATTTTATATATTTTTAAAATACAAATTATATATATTATCTTTAATTAATTGAAAATAAATAATACATTATTATTTATTAATTTTTCAATTTTACTTTTAATTTTAATTTTGCATTACAAATTCCTTATTTAAGTTATTCTCTCTTGTCTTTTGTCATACGTCATTTAAAATTCGAATTTATTTTGAATTTTACCTTTTAGATGTATTTAGATTAATTATGAAACTCTTTACTTTATTTTACATTATTTTAATTACATATTTCGGACGTTTTGGAACTTTTTATTGTATAGAATATGGACACGTCTTTTTCGAATTTATTTTGATATTTTGATATTGTGATATTATAGTTATTGGATTGAAATGCGTTAGGTACAAACTGAATAAACTGCATCACACCGCATCGTATTTTACGGTGCGGTTTTCTACGGTTTGAGGCATATGCGACTTGCGGTTTTGGAAAATCTTCAAACCGCTTATGCAGTACGGTTTGGATTAAACCGCAACAAACCGCACCACAAACACGCTTAATCGTAAAGTAATATTTCTGACTTTAAGCTCGGTTTCCTCCATTAATGGAGTTTGCTTTCTGAGTTCGGAATTTAGGACTCATTTAGATATTCTCATGAGGAAATGTTGTGATTCATATAGAAATCAATTAATTGATTGGTTTTAATATTTGATTTGAGATTAAATCATGTTTTCTTCTTGAATCCTTGAGTTGAAAGCATCCATCTAGATTTTTGGGATTTAGTTTGCAAAAACAAGGTGATCCATGATTTTTTGGTTGGGAAAATTGGGTTAACTTTGAGTTTGATGGTTGAAATGGATTAGAAATCATTTGGGAGGTTTAGGTGTGTTAATTATATGTTAGACTGACCTTTAATTCGAGTTTATAATTGAGAAATGAGGTTTTGTGGCTTGAGCATGAGTTTTCATAAGGTAAAAACTTGAATAAAAGGTGGCGCGACTTGTGTCGTGGTATGGGTCGTGCGCCAGGTCGCGTGAGCCACTATTTCGACGTGTTTGCGACTTTTTTGATTCTCGTTTCAGGTGGCAATTTGGAGTATTGTTTAAGGGAACTGTTTAGAGGGTTATAAAGTGTTTAGTACGAGAATTGATAAAGTTTAACACCTTCCTAATCCGTGAATTCATGTATTCGGTTTGAGCATTCTAGCCATTAGAGCTTTTGGTGAGCACCATTTTTTACTTAAAAGCATGCCTTGCAAAAGTCGATTCAATTTCAATGGTTGCCAAAAATATGAAATATTTTAGGTATTTCAAACAAATTTAAACATCAAAAAATTCAATTTGTAAATGGTGATTTGATTTCAATTGTGCCTTTACCAATACTTAAAAGACGGCACCATTATCTTGACGTAGGGGTTGTTTATTAAATATTTATTGGGTAAGTGCATTATTTATCTCATCAATTGAGCATAGCAATGACCGAGAATTTTACCCAGTAAGAGACATAATAAGGACCGAGAATCTTACCTAGTAAGTGAAGAAAAAGACTCTTAGGTGTCGTTTACCAAATGCTTATCTGGTAGGTGCTTACCGAGTCACTTACCTTGCATATGAACATGAAAAGTAACAATAATCTTACCCGGTAGAGCGATGTCAATGACTGAAAGTCTTACCCGGTAAGTGAGCGCAAAAACACTTACCCGGTTAGCACTTACCAGGTAAATTATTGCATTTGACACCATTTTGATAGACTAGAGTTTTACTTGATAAGGCAAGCGAGTTTGTTGAATTTTACCGTAAGCACTTACCGGGTAAGCAGTTAGGTAAATGGCCCCTTACCCGGCAAGAGCTTACCGAGTTTAAGACGCTTACCAACAATTCATTTTGATTGTCGAGAATGTTATACGATAAGGTAAGTGAGAATGATGTCTCTTGCAGGAAAACGCTTACCCGATAAGCATTTAGTAAACAACCCTTAAATTTAAACTAACTGTTATAGAAGGCCTCAATATATTCTTCATGATATTTTATTTACAGAATACATATATCGATAATTTTATCAAAATTGCATTCGTGTACTTGCACCAATCTTTGATATCTCTGTTGGTGAAAACGAATAATTTCATAATTGACCGAATTTACATTTTATACTTGTTTTTATAATTTGATAAATTTGTTCATGTTTTTTTTAAGGAAAAACAAAGGATTATATTAATAAGTACTTAAAAGGCATACATCGTTCATAAAACAAGTAAGAAAACTTGGCGTATCAAAGTACGAGATGGGACAAGAAGATAACCGAGTTGTCTGTGCTAACGCATGAGCAACTCCATTAGCTTTTCGCCTAGTGAAACAAACTGAATAAGAATCATGTTGTCGAAGTAACCCACGACATCTCGAGACAATATCTACGAATTCCGTTGTATCATCTCTGGCGGAATTGATAGCAGCAACGACTTGTTGGGAGTTAGACTCAAAAATAACTCTATGATACCCAAGGTCATTTGCCCATGACATAGCTTCCAAGAGGGCAAGGGCCTCACACTCCTTTACAAGCGGGATCCCCGTCAGAGTAGAAGTACGAGCAACCACTAAAGACCCATTTGCATCCCGAAAAATCACAGCTAGCCCAACAGAGTTGTTGCTTTCGAAGGTGGTCACATCTTTATTGCACTTCAAGAAGTTCAAAGGGGGTTTGTGCCATAGCGAACAAGGCGGTAACCTCGTCAATGGTCCATGTTGGGATTCAAGAGCCTTGGCCTTCAACCAATCCCCATATATTTCCAAGCCGTTGTACAAGGTTTGGGTCGCTGTTCTCGAGATGTTATTCCACAACACATCATTTCTCTGTCTCCATATGCTCCACAAAATCATGAGGAATTTTTCATTAATTGTCTTGGGGCACGTACTTAGCATGGAAAAGAACATATCGGAGAAATCATCTGCTTGGTTGGCCTTCCCATCGATTAGCTCCCACAAGCCAGCTTCCCTCCAAACTTGCTTAGCGAAAGGGCAGCCGATGAATATATGCAAGTATTTTCTGAGTTTCTTTTACAAAGAATACAGTTGCACGGTACCGTAACTCCACGAGACTGTAAGTTTACTTGAGTTGGCAACACATTCCGAGCCGCTCTCCAAGCAAAGCTTCTAACTTTATGAGGGATGTTAGCATTCCAAAGTTTCAGCCAATTTCCCGTAGCAAAGTAATTATATTTAACGATTTGTATGTCTATAAAAACAATTACATGATAATTATTTGATGCTCGAATGTCGACCTCGTGAAACATGATAAATGACATGTTCTTTTAGGGTTCATTTGGTTTGCAGACTGGGTGGGACGGGACGGGACGGGACAAAAACCTTTTGTCCCACGTTTTATATGACATGGGACTGGACAAAAATTCACTGTCCCACGTTTGGTGCGACATGGAACAGGGACAAAGACTGGACAGAGTGAGACAAGATGGGACAAAAAAGAGTATTTTCTTGTTCCACCAAAATAGGTGGAACAACATGGGACAAAAGTGAGACAAAAACTAAATATCACTGATCTACCGCCATTTAATATATAATTCTAATATGGTATTAGTCTTAAGGGTCATCACTACCCATCGCCACCACTACCACCATCGGCGGCCACCAGGCTTACCACCGTTGGCCACCTTTACCTATTTCTCGATCACCACCACCCATTGCCGCCGCCACCACCGACGCTCGCCGCCAACCACCATTGGTGACCTTTGCCTCTTCCTCCACTACAGTAACCTATATTACCACTATCTACTGCCACCACCACTACCATTGTCGACCACCTCCATCACATCAACCACAACAACCTCTTGCACCACCACTATCCACTATCTTTCACGTTCTTCACAACTACTGTCATTCACCGACCTCCCATCGCCTTTATCTTTACTTGTCGCTGCAACTATGCATGATCCGCCAATTCATTAATATCTTCCAAATTGAATCAAATATTATATTTTATTTATATTAATCAGATTTTTTCGAACTATCATCAATTATTTCATATTCTTCATTCAAATTTCCTACCATTGATTTTGTATGTATTTATATGTATCAAAATTGTGTAAAAAAATAAAAATGTTTTTTAATTAAATTATTTGAAGATTATACTTTATTTGTGTTATTTATAACTATTATATGACATATAAAATCATCAAACAATTTTTAGGGAAACTTGTCCAGT
This sequence comes from Arctium minus, assembly GCA_954870635.1. Classification (NCBI taxonomy): domain Eukaryota; kingdom Viridiplantae; phylum Streptophyta; class Magnoliopsida; order Asterales; family Asteraceae; genus Arctium; species Arctium minus. The sequence continues at coordinate 21,348,874 of OX941081.1, read as the reverse complement.
TCTGTCATATCCAGTCTTTGTCGTGCCAAACACAAGACAGACATTTGCCTTGTCCGGTACAGTCCTAGCCTCTTGTCCGACCCGTCTTGTCTAATCCTGTCCAGTTCTATCCAGTCCAGTCCAGTTCAATCATGTATGTGTACCAAACGCTACCTTAAACACAAGTGAAGCAATCAGAATTTTTTTTGCTAAAGGCCATTTGGCTTACAAGATTTGAGATTTTGTGGGATTTGGAATTAGATCTTTTGAAATGATGGGATTTCAATGAAATCTCACAAATATTGGGTTCAAAATCTCACGAAGGTAGTTGGTATTTCATGCTCATAAAATTTGTTTATAATAAAGTTTTAAAATTTGTTCAAAACATTTGTTTTCTGATACTCCCTCTATCCGAGAATAAGTGTTCACAATTGAAATGACATACAGTTTTAGACGTGTATATAATTAGCACATTTTTTTGTTAACCAAATGACATCTTTACCCTTATTTAATTTATCTCTCTTCGTAACTCTTAAATATTTATGCAATAATTAAGGGTAAATTTGATATTTTAGTTATTTACTTTTTAAACTAGACACTTATTCTGGGATAAACATAAATAGAAATGTGGACACTTATTTTGGGACGGGAGGAGTAATCAATTAATAAAAAGGACTGTTAAAAAATCAATGAATAAAAGATAATTTAATGTTTTTATAATTATTTATAATTTATTTTTATAAATTATCTATAACAAATTGAATTCAATTTCATTATAAACGTTACATACAAAAAAATTCCATAAGCGCTTACCGGGTAAGAGTCGTCACCTCACTTACCGGGTAAGACTCTCCATCCCTATCATCGCTCTTACCGGGTAAGATTCTCGGCCCTTGCCATGTTCACCCGGTAAAGTAAATGAGTCGGTAAGAAATGGCCCCTTAATTCATACCCTTCACCACTTGTTGTAACACCCATATTTTCGCCTTAAGAAATGTTACGTTATCTAAAACAATTCTCTAAAATACTTCAAAATAACGGCTAAATTAAAACCGTTTACAGCGGAAGACTTTAAAAAATAAATATGTAACTTAAATGCTAACTCGTCCCATACCGAGTTGTGTTACAATATTTATTCATAATAGATGATTGAACATAAATATTGAACTTAGATGGGCTAGGCAAGTCTCTATGTGTGCCCGTTTCCTTTATCCAACCTGAAACCTCTTGTCTCTGAGATGCATACTATAGTCAGCTTATAAAGCTCAGTGAGTTCATGGTTTGCGTGAATAAAAATCATTTCACATCGTACATATCAATTTGTAAACTTTGTACCAAATAGTATGCATTTTCTAAAAACATGCAACGTTGAGAGAAAAGAGATCTCATAAATTGTCTCGTCGGGTATGGATCATTTTGTCACTGACACACCCTGAGTTAAACTTTCTGTTCTGTTCGATAACCCACTTGATTGGGTCATGCCACTTGTCTGTGACTTACTAGTCAAATGTTCGCCCCTTAAAACTGATCATAAAACTGTCATATAACATGGCATGCTAGAATTGTTTAAAAACAATAAACATAAAGCATGCGACTGGTCATAAATAACATACATGTAAATATAACATAACATGTATGGAAACTGAAACCTCTTGCATATACACACATCATCATACAAATCATATAATGTTGAAAATAAATTTGTACTAGGTATGCACCCCATTGTAAGTCTCATGAAGACTCACCTGTCCGTGTAGATCGACTACGGATAGCTCTTGACCAAAGACCTACACATTTCATACCATAATATCCAATTAATGACTTAAATTCTCCAAAAGTCAACAGTCAACTATGATCAAACTCGACCTGTCCCAAACTCAAACTCCAAAAGTGGGCCTCTCTTTGTCTCAATTATCTCCATTCGATCTTATCGGTAAAAGTCATTGTGGGTCAAATGAGGTAAAAGTCCACTCTCGATCAATTTTTAGACAAACCCCAAGTCTAAAACTCAACGACGTCCCAAAACGTCAAAATAATCATTTTACAAACCTATAAATCCATCTCTCTAAATTAAAGTGTCCCCATAAGTAGTTAACTTCAATTACGATGCTTAATTCACATTATTAAATCATCAAAACAATTTAATAATCATCTACGTATTACGTTTGATAACGACTTTTAATGTCGGTTTATCCTTTTAATAACTAAAAGAATCATCCGTTCTGACATGAAGTGCCTCGCAGTCTTAAAATCTTAAAACGGCACTTTAAACATGATTATTAAATAATCTATTACATAATAAATAATTTAATAATTACATCTCTCCAAATTACGACGCATTAATCTCATTCTTAAATCATCAAAGAATATAACGATTTATTATAAACACTTCTCCTTATAAATTAATTAATTAATATTAATATTCTAAATAAGTTAATATATTAATTAAATAATAATTTAAATTAATATATTAATTAATTTAGAAAATTAATATTAATTAATTTATTTATTTATAAGGAGGAGTGTTTATAATAAATCGTTATATTCTTTTGATGATTAATTAATATAATAATTAAATAATAATTTAAATTCAAGGGCTGAAGCTGACAAAACATCAAACCTGATAAACTAACCCACGTTACCCACAGGAGAAGTACACCGGCGATGAGTTGAACGACAAAAAAAAACGTAACTCGCCGATAAACTAAAAAAAACACCGTTAGGCCTCGTTTTTCTTCATCGTTTTTTATGATTCTTTTTGCAAAACTCTAGAAAATCATTTTCCTCAACCATAGGACAATAATCAAAGAAAACCATCAAGTATTGAGTCCCATTTTCTCATTTAAAAATTGGGTTTTAAAACCACTCGAAAACTAGGGAAAAAAATGCAAAACCGGACATTCCAAACCAAAATCTGATACATAAGACTACTAAGGTTCGATAAAGTACTTAAAAGTGAAGCTAGCCATATAAATAAAACGTGATTTGGTTGGGTTTTTTACCTCAAATCGTCGATAAACGGAGTTTTCAGGTAGGTACTTTCGAGCTCTTATTTCTCTCTCAACTCTCAGTATTTCTCTTATTTTCTTGAACCAAAATGTTCATAAGATGGACCTATGTATTTATCTCCAAAATTGTTGGCCTATTAGTTGACTAGATAAGCCAATAACCAGCTTCAAAAGGCCTCCATCGTTTTCAAACAAACAGAGATGTCATTTTTGCATAACATGTCCTCAAACTTTTAGAAACCTTACATTCGACTCCTTGAGCTTTCTGACATTTATCTTTGGCCCCCTGCTCTCACTTCTTTTACCAACTTTACACTATTAACCCCGATTCAACATTTTAATTCGATCTTAGTCCGAGACTCAATTTTTTTATATGTTTTTTTCGCATTCAATTTATTTTCTTTTCCTTTATTTTTTTTTCTTTTCCTTTCATAAATATTTACTTACCCTATTTTGGGGTGTCACACTTGTGCTTCCATTTTGTCTGTTATACATTATAGTAATCACTCTTACTATACATCTTACTTAATCCACTTGTATATTTGAACATTTGATCGAATTTTCGATCAAGTATACAATATTGTAACGGTTCATTCTCCGCCCAAGTAAATAGAGTATTATTTTTCTCGGTCTAACACTTGCAAAAAGTATAAGGAAATGATTTAGAACAAAGGGTCTGAACCATACTAATTTTTTTATCTTTATCACTTTATATTTACATTATATGTTTGATTATTTATATATATAGAAAATTTCTTACAAAATAACCTATTAACCTCCATATAGATTGTTTTGACACTATCAACCATAGTCAGAGTCGTTCTTTAACATGTTAAATGTGTGATTTTGAATAGGACTCCCAAAATTTTGGGGACCAAGTTTACGTTGTTTAAAGTCTTTAATCAACGAATGTAAAACTAAATCCCACCTTAGTGCCTCACTAATTTCTATCAGAAAACAAAAATAATATATCATATCATCGCCTCGGTAATTTGTATATATGTATATTTGTTATCTCACTTTGCATTGTAATCGAAATGTATAGGTGTAACAGGGCCTCCAAAAAGATTTGGAACTTCCCTAAACATAGTTGCAAACTGAATAAGCCACACATAAGTGTAAGGGTTGGTGGCAGTTACAATATCGTATTTCAAGTGATTTACGGTCCCAAAAGTGATAACAATAAATCACGTGCAACTGACCCAATACAACAAATGCGGAATAACGAGATCTAAATATTGTATATTTTGGTCTAATGATTCATACCGATCCACAAACGTAAATATAGCAGTTATCGAATATACGATAAAATATGACAAAACAACATATAAATCGAGACAGCAAGATTTAACGTGGTTCCACTATCGGTGTGATAGTGTACATTCACAGGGAGAGAGAGATCTTTATATTACCAACCGGGATAAATTACGTGTTTACGAGATCCTTGGATCAACAAATCAGCTACCTAAAAGTTCCTCAAAAACAAGATATATATATATATATATATATATATATATATATAGTGTTTGGTTCATTTGAGAAATGGTAAATATATGAGAAATAGAGAAGTAATTCTAGCCATTCATATGGTCAAGATCGGATTTGACTAATCAAATATTGCGGCTTTGACCGGTCAAAAGTTGCGGCTTTGACCGGTCAAAAGTTGCGGCTTTGACCGGTCAAAAGTTGCGGCTATCCCAAAAATAGAAGGACAATTTCGTAAATTTTACAAAACACACGGGTTGTGTTCATATATGAACATGTATAATTCACATATGAACTATATGTTCATATATGAACCAGTGCAATTCACAACTGAACTCTTTTAACTGATTCATATATGAACCTTTGTGATTCATATATGAATCAGTTGAACTAACTAACAGATTCATATATGAACTTTTGTGATTCATATATGAATCTGTATGAATCACAAATATTCATATATGAACCTTTGTGAATCACAAAGATTCATATATGAATCTGTATGAATCACAAAGATTCATATATGAATCAGTCGAACTAATTAACAGATTCATATATGAATCTTTGTGATTCATAAATGAACTCATCCCGTGTATTTTACGAAATTACCCCTCTACCTTCTATAGATCACACAAGAAATTAATATATATATATATATATATATATATATCAACAAAGGAACAAGGAAGAAGAAGAAGAAGAAAATTAGAAAGAAGTCTTCTAATTTTTCTTGTTGATGTATGTTGTTCATCGTAGCATGCATCATATTTATAAGGATGCAAATGGAATAAGACAAAAGGGAAGTAGAGGTTGACTTCTAAGATGGTTAGGCTTAGATGAAGTGAAGATAGGAAATACGGATGACATATTTCCGATGCACATCCAAAGTCCACTTTTTATAAAAGTCTTCATATAAGACAAAAGCCAAGAACTCTTCCAAAAATATGTGGCTCAAATTTATCCACATATCCATGCATCAAGCACTTGTAGATTGTGCTTGGTGAGTTGTATAACACCCTAAATTTTAGAGGAATAAAAAAACGAAAATTTTGCAATATGACGACTATAAAATGAGTAAACCTGTGAAATAAATAACCTGGCGAAACAATTCCAAGGTATCATCCCGAAACGGGGAATAAGGTTATGCCATTTACAAACAACTCAATAAGGAATAAAAGTCGACAATCTAATAATCTAACTTAGTCAAGAGAGATTAAGGTTGGGTGTTGCTAGTCCTCCAAAAATGCTTATCCTCTATCGTCATTGTACCGGTCAATTTATCTCCTAAAAAGACCGTCCTCGACCCCTAGGTCGTCCGCTTATTCCCGACGAATCCCACCGCTAGATTGACCTGTTATACATGCCATTTTTAAAAAAAAGTGTTAGGCAAAAGCCTAGTGAGAACAAACAGTTGCATTTAAAAATAATCCATGATAAGCGTAAGTAGAAGAATTGGATTAAATAATAGAAATGATTGTGCTTATTACCATAAAAAAATACCTCTTGGGTTAACGGGGGAGACCCGCTTACTAACACAAGTGACGGAACACAAAAGTAAGCCCCTTGACAAGTCAGTAAAACCAATACACATAAAAGTACACGCAAGGGATGTCGGGCTCAGTGGCTTTAAACGTACACCCACATAAAGTCAACTTCAACCACATAGGGCCCTTACGTTGAGACCCTCATCCAATATCGTAATACTTAGCACATAGGACTTGCAACCCAATCCGATGCCTCGACGTGCCTCGACGTGAGAAACTAATGTCCCAACGTCGGACAAAATGCAACATCAAATATAGGGTCATGACTCCCAATGCCACCAAATATGTCACATAAAGCTAAGAAGCTAACCGGTGATTTGACATGTAATTATATCCACTAAAACATAAGTATATGAAAGTTTTCGCATAAATACTCACATAACTTTACCAAGAGGTTCCAAGTTACCATTTGAATCATAATCCCATATTATAAGTCTCATATTTCAAATTCCCATTCATTCAGTTCATTTTGGTATTTCAAAACCCTAATTTTGGATCTCAAGTGTTTAAACCAAGGTTTATAGTGAACAAGTTTCCATGTACAACATATCAGCAGTTCAACTTTAAAGGTTCATAAATCCCAAAAACCATAGTATTACCATAAAACTCTAAAACACCAAAAGTTAGGTTTAGGTATAAAAGTTCATATAATGCATTGAATAAAGATGGGTACATTTAGATGGTGAAAAACTTACATTTTAGCATGTATAAAGTTTTTGTAAAAGGGATGAACTCCCCTTGTAGGGTTGTAGATGAAACCCTAGAATTCAAAAGCTTAAAGAGGGGAGAGGGAGATCCTTAGAAGAGGGTGGAACTAGAACAATCAATGATTAGAGGTACCTAAGATGCCATAAATTAACATGAGAGTTGCAGGTTGAAGCATTAATGGCTTAGGGAAAGAGAGGAGGTCAAACATACCAGATCTTGGAGAGAAAACGCAACCTATCTTTCTTACAATCAGATACAAAATGAACCCAAAAATCGCTGCGATGATATTTGTACCTCTAGAGCCGCTTGCGACAATGACACGACGACTATGCCCAGGGCATAGTCGTTGGGCATTGTCGCTTAACACTAGCCCCCCGCTGTTTGATTTCCAGGGGGCTTCTTTCCACCTGCGACTTTGACACCCGCGACTATGCCCTGTGGCATAGTCGCCGGGCATAGTCGCCCAAGGTCATTTTGGCGCGATTTCGACCCGAAACGATTCGTTTCTTCGACGAGGAACTTACGATAAAACCCTTACAACAACCAAATAACAATTCATAACATTTGGTTTATTAAACACTCTAACGAAACCAAGATGGTGGAAATTTACCAGAAATTACGGGTGTTACAATCCTCCCCAACATGGGAATGATTTCGTCCCCGAAATCCATGCTACCTAAACATCTGAGGATATATTCGCTTCATATCCTCCTCCCCTTCCCATGTCACATTGGCGCCTCGATGGTGTTTCCATTGAACCTTTACCATCGCCACTTTTTTATGTCAGAGCTTCTTGGTCACCCTTTCCAGAATGGCTTCGGGTTCTTCCACGCAATGATTGTCTTCCACTCGAATTTCGGATAACGGTATGACACTTTCTTCCTCCGCCATACACTTCCGTAGATAGCACACATGGAACGTAGGATGGATTCCGTCCATCTCTGGAGGTAGGTCTAGTTTGTAAGCTTGTAGTCCGATACGCTCAAGGATAGTGAACGGTCCAAGGAAACGGGGACTTAGCTTCCCTCGCTTTCCAAATCGGATCAAGCCTTTCCAAGGAGACACTTTTAACATCACACGATCTCCCACTTGGAACTCCACCGGTCTTCTCTTCTTATCGGCGTAGCTTTTCTGATGATCTTGAGCCGCTTTCAACCGCTCTCGGATTGATTTGACCTTGTCGGTCGTCTCTTGCACAATTTCCGGACCGGCAAATTGCTTCTCTCCCGCCTCTAGCCAACACACGGGGGTTCTACACTTTCGCCCGTACAAAGCTTCGAATGGCGCCATCCCGAGGCTAGAGTGATAACTATTATTGTATGCAAACTCCACCAAATGTAGATGGGTATCCCAACTACCGCCAAAATCGATCACACAAGACCTAAGCATGTCCTCTAGAGTTTGAATCGTTCTTTCGCTCTGTCCGTCCGTTTGTGGGTGGTATGCCGTTCTCAAATTCACCCGTGTGCCCAACTCTTGATGTAAGGCTCCCCAAAATCTTGATGTAAACCGGCTATCATGATCGGAGACTATAGACAAGGGTATATCGTGCCTAGAGACCACCTCATATATAAACAGTTTCGCCAACTTATCCACTGGCAACGTTTCGCGCATTTCCAGAAAATGTGCACTCTTCATCAAACGGTTGATGATCACCCAAATCGTGTCATTGCCCCTCAAGGTCTTCGGTAGATTGGTCACAAAGTCCATGGTAATCTTGTCCCACTTCCACTCAGGTATTTCTAACGATTGTAGACTCCCATAAGGTCGTTGGTGCTCGACCTTCACTTTAGAAAAAGTCACGCATCGCTCCAAAAAACGTGCCACATCTAACTTCATACCCAACCACCAATAGTGTAACTTCAAGTCCCTATACATATTTGTACTCCCCGGGTGGATAGAGTATTTGGACTTGTGCACGTCTTCCAAGAGTAGTTCTCGATTCCGGCCAATCCTTGGCACCCAAACTCTCGCATCAAAATACTTTATCCCACGACTATCTTCGGTCAAGAGTAGGCGTTGTTTGACCATTACTTCCTCTTTGAGATTCTCTTCCAACAAGGCCTCGGTTTGTGACGTTTTAATCTTTTCCAAAAGACTTGACACTAATTTGATTCGCGTAAGCTTGGCTTGAATCTTCCCACTATACTCCTTCCGACTCAACGCGTCGGCCACCACATTCGCTTTTCCCGGGTGGTAGAGTAGCTCACAATCATAGTCCTTGAGTAGATCCAACCATCTTCTTTGTCTCATGTTGAGCTCCTTCTAATCGAAGACGTACCTCAGACTTTTGTGGTCCGTGTACAAGGTACACTTCGTGCCATAAAGATAATGTCGCCACAACTTCAAGGCGAACACTACCACTGCTAATTACAAGTCATGAGTGGGGTAGTTCCTCTCATGTACCTTTAGTTGCCTAGATGCATAGGCAATCACCTTTCCCCTTTGCATAAGCACACACCCAAGCCCCATATTGGATGCGTCGCTATAGACAACAAAGTCCTCCGACCCTTCCGGCAAAGATAAAATTGGAGCCTCACACAACTTCCTTTGCAATATCCGGAAAGCTTCTTCTTGGGCTTCGGTCCATACAAATTTCAAATTCTTCTTGGTCAATGTTGTCAACGAAGAGGCAATCTTGGAAAAATCCTGTATGAACCTTCGATAGTAGCCTGCCAAACCCAAAAAGCTCCGGATCTCAGATGGGCTCTTTGGAGGTTCCCAATTCATCTTAGCTTCTATCTTCGCCGGATCCACCTTCACTCCGTCTTTCATGACCACATGCCCCAAAAACTGTACCTCCTTCAACCAGAACTCACACTTGGAGAATTTGGCATAAAGCTTATCCTTCCTCAAGACTTCCAGAACATCACGGATATGACGCACGTTGTGTGTCCCAATAAGTAATCATTCAATCAAGTAAATCAATAAACAATACGATAATGCAAACCTGATATTGATTATCAAAAGATTCAATCGATTACAATTGTTCTTGATTAGAAATCGAAACCTCTATCTCTCTGCTTCTTGTTCACGGCACACCACACACCACCACACAACTTCTCCCAAATCAATGATTAATTTTTGCAATATGTAATCATTCAATCAAGTAAATCAATAAACAATACGATAATGCAAACCTGATATTGATTATCAAAAGATTCAATCAATTACAATTGTTCTTGATTAGAAATCGAAACCTCTATCTCTCTGCTTCTTGTTCACGGCGCACCACACACACCAAGCCTCCAATAATTATTTTTCTAATTAAGCTCCTTAACCTAATCACCACTAAACAAAACTAATTTATACATAGGCCATATTAGCCTAATGGGCTTTGCAAGGCTTGGCCCAACAACTAAAACAAACCAATAACATAATTAAAAGACTAATAATTAAACTACGGAAATATACTTTGACTAATTATTACAAAAGGACCCTAGACTATTTGTTGAGACGACTTTATCAGTTTTGACTTCAGTTTTCCATCTTCAGATAATTATGATCTTGCATCCAATAAATATGTGCTTTAACAATCTCCCCCTTTGGATCAAGATCATTCTTTAAGCTCAGAAACTGCAGTCTTCCTCTTTGTCTTCAGAATGTCACAATCTCCCCAATCGATTAAAATATCTCTTGGAAAGAAATTATCTCCAGATTCAGCTCGGAATGCTTTAGCAAATCATCTTCAAGGAAAATTTCTTCATTTCAGCATATCTTCAGAATATCTTTCATTTCTTGATTGACGCTTCTCCCCCTTTTTGATGAAAAAAGCAAAGAGTTCATCAAAACATGTCTTCAAGAAATGTCATCCACCATTGATCTTGCAAACAGAACCACTGAGTATCCGTCAATTCATTAAGATGTTCATCCAGATCTTTGCAAATCTAGACAAATTTGAAAATGAAGTGTAACACCTGAATCAACAAATGAAACAGTTAAAATTGCCTGTTAGTAACACAAAGTCACTGTGTGTAAAGAATACACAATATAAAGGAGTTTTTATGATGTTCACTCCCCCAGGGCTTCCATTCAATCATCGAAACACCACAAAGGTAATTTCTATGAACGTTATGACAAAGAAACAAATTCTTTGTGTGTTCGTGCAAGTGATGGAATAAATTAAGCATAAGATGATTGCTTATAAGGTTCAAAAAGTTTAAACCACTGAGACAATTAGTTAAACACAGACTCAATGTGCATGAGTGAAGTGTGAAGGTGGGTCAGACTTCCTTCTTTTCAATATCCAGATTTTCCAAATGAAAATCAAATAGCATATGTGTTGCGTCCCCTTTGAAAATGAAACATTTTCTTGTTGAGAAGAGAATGAGTGGCTGGTGGGGTAATGTCAAGAGTTGGCATGGGCTAGTTGCATGTTTCAATAATGTTCACCAAGAATTGTGAAGCATTAGAAATGTGTCTACCCGGCTCAGAAAGTAGTTGGTGCAGAGTTTGTTATTATTTTACTCTGATCTCTCACCCTCTTTCTTTTAATCTTTAAGCTCACAGCTAACCAAACTCTCTTTTAACATTTTCCCTCATCACACATCCCACACTCATTTCTTTTTGGACTCCTCACAGTCAATCACTACAGGATTAACTTCTTGGGTAGGAAACACTGGTTAACGTGAATCCATAGAAGTTCAGATAAGTCCTAGCACACTGATCCCATGTTATCCTATAAAGCATATGATGCTCAGATGGTTTAACTTGATCAGTTAAAGCTCAATGATGAAGCAGAAAACATTTAAAAGCACACTTCCAATTCAAGAAATTTGTTTGAGAATCGGGAAGTGGTTTGAACATTTAAGAACATGTTTTCTTATGATTGAAAGTTGTCCTTCTTTCAACCATAGATGAGATGAAGATAAGGAATTATACCTTTTGAGTACAGTCTTACATCTCACGAAGTCAAACTTAAAGTCATAAAGATATGATCTTTGAAGCATCTCTCAACCTACAAAAGTCTAAAAGTCTAGTCAAAGAAACTTTATTCACTGAAATTTAAATGACATAAAGCAGTAAAACAATTAATGTACGAGTTCTGATCAGAAATAATCAGAAGTCATCACCTTTACTCCCCCTGAAATTATGCATCAGAAAAATTATCAGTGTAAAAGATATGCATTAACTCCCCTCAGATATTGATCATCATATATGACAGATACATAAAATTTCAGAAAAATATGTACTCCCCTTTGACGGTTGATTTCCTCATTGGAGTATTGGAGTACAATCTCTTATCAGCACATGAGTAAGGTCTTTTGATCACTGAAGTACGAGTCCTAAACTGTTGTGTTTAGAAGTCAAACTTCGTTGAAGTACGGGTTCTAAGCTGATGTACTTAGAAGCCTTCGCTCTCTTATTCCCCTTTGACAGTAAGTGCCTGCAACATAGATTCATCCTTTTTCTTTGGTACCCACTGGTATTTGGGTCCATGTTTGTTAGTTGCAGTTCTTATGGGAATAACATAGTAAGAACCATACCAGAAATGATCACTTGTTTTATGAACAAGATCATGTGTACGACAGTAAGAACAATAGAATAGCTTACCTGATAACCTGATTAATTGATCTCTCGTGTAGATATGTTCAGGTTTACCTTTATGCGCATTGTTCTTCTCGGCATTATGGTTATGTACACATGACTTCTTTCCTTTCTCGTCTTTCTTCTCATTTTCAACTGGTTTCTTTTTCCAGACCAGTTCTTCTTCTTCGTAACTTCTTCTTCTTCTTCTTCTTCTTCTTCTGAATGTATCTGAACAATCTACATTGTCATCAAAGAAAATGTTAGTAGTACGAATCTGATCAAATGAATTGACTAACCTTCTTGAAGAAACAGATTTCAAATGTGAGCTTGAGGTTGTCTTTTTGAAGTCAGCTGAATTATTTCTAGGTGTGTGGATTTGTGACTCTGGAGTCGTTTGCTCAGTCACCACCACCTTTGAAACAATCTTTTCAAGCTCTTTAATCTTTAAAGCAAAGTTGTCTCTTTCTTTAACAAGTTGGTCAATCTCTTTCTTGAATACAGACTTCACTTTTTGATCTTTCAAGGCACTTTCAGATAATTCAGATAGCTTCACAGTCAGCTTTCTAATCTCAGTTTCAAAGAAATTTCTCTCTTCTTCAAATCCCTTCTCAGCATCATTTCTCTGGCCGGATATTTCTTTAAAGAATCCAGCGTTCTTCTGTTCAATGGCCTTCTTGTCTTTGGCAAAATTTTCCCTTTCCAGAATAATTACTTTCTCAAACTCCGAAGTCTGTTGAGAAAGCTTTAAACATTTCAGCTCAACTGCCTTCTTTTCGTCTGCACATTTTCTCGAAAAATCTGAGAATTTCTTTACAAATGCTTTCTTTTCAATCTCAAACTCAGATCTTTCTTTGGCCATCTTTTTCTCCAGATCAGATATCTTCTTTTGAAGATTAGCATTTGCACTCTCCAAATCATTAACTTTCTCATTATTCTTAACAGAATCTAGTTTCTGGATTTGAGCTTCCAAAGCAGAAATCTTTTCTTTTAGTTCAGAGTTCTCAAATTCCAGAAACTTTACTCTTGAAAACAACTTTGGTCCTGTCTCAATCTTCTCAATATGTTCCCATAACAGCTTTCCTGTAGCCTTTTTGCATTCTAGCTTGATGGAAATCTCCTTTGATATTTCCTTGGAAATTCCTTGCAATATAAAAGATTTGGCTAAACAGTCAGCTTGATGTCTTCTTTTCTGCTCATCTGAGTATTTATCAAGAGGTAATCGATATTCTCTCTTTTCATTTTCTCCGTTCTCTCCAGCTACTGTGAGAACCTTGGAAGGTGGTTTCATGATTCCTTCCTTCAGAGATAATCTGATGTAGTCAGCCAAGTCATTTCTGTCGATGAAGTCCAAGAATCTGTCCTTCCATTGCTCGTACTCTCCTCTGAAAAGTACTGGTGGATTCTCATCCGTACTGATTGAAGGAGCTTTGCTGATAGTCATACTGATAGATATAAGATAAGAACTTGAAAAATGATCGTTAGACCAGATAAAATCAAACAATACTGAAAATCTTAGAATGAAATTCAGAAAATTTTGATCACGAACTGAAAATCTCACGCAAAAGTTAACTCGCACTAAGAGGTTTGTGTGAGAAGTAGGTCGCAAAGTGAGAATTGCGCGAATTGTGGGTCGCGCAAAGAGATGTTTGCGTATCAAGTGGGTCGCGCAAACTACGTTTTGCGTATCAAGTGGGTTGCGCAAACCACGGTTTGCGTATCAAGTGGGTTGCGCAAACCACGGTTTACGTATCAAGTGGGTTGCGCAACCTACGGTAGACGACCGGTATGTTGCACGACCGGAAGCTTGATTGGATCGATAAAGTGTTGACCGGTATTGGCTTCAACCGGTATAATGTAAGAACCGGTAAAGTGAGTTCGAGCGGGGTGGACTCTGTGTGTACCGGTCGACCGATAATGTGTGTTCGACCGATAGTGGTCTTTGACCGATATTAGTTTGGACGATAGAGGTCTTCGACCGGAATTGGTCTTTGACCGGTAAGAAAGACCGATATATTCTTGATACTGTATCGACCCAGAAACCAAAATCAATCTAGAAAACACTCGATATCTCGAATTAAACAACCAAACTTCGCTAAAACGTTCAAATAACCAACTAGAACAGATTCCAATTAATTAATTTCAATTAAACCACTTTAAGAAGAATTCGATTGATGACACAGTGTAGACTCGTGAACGAACCCAGAACAACGAATTCAACAAATTGATAATAAAAAACGATGCAATATACAAATCAAACAGTACCCAATCACGATAATAGGCAAAATAAACACAATCAAACCAAAAGCAATTTGAATGAACAATCACACAATAAAAAAATATGAATCTTTTCCAGAAAAACAGAATCGAACAAAAAATATTCAATTCAATCTGTAACTTGCTCTGATACCAATTGTGTTTCCCAATAAGTAATCATTCAATCAAGTAAATCAATAAACAATACGATAATGCAAACCTGATATTGATTATCAAAAGATTCAATCAATTACAATTGTTCTTGATTAGAAATCAAAACCTCTATCTCTCTGCTTCTTGTTCACGGCGCACCACACACACCAAGCCTCCAATAATTATTTTTCTAATTAAGCTCCTTAACCTAATTACCACTAAACAAAACTAATTTATACATAGGCCATATTAGCCTAATGGGCTTTGCAAGGCTTGGCCCAACAACTAAAACAAACCAATAACATAATTAAAAGACTAATAATTAAACTACGGAAACATACTTTGACTAATTATTACAAAAGGACCCTAGACTATTTGTTGAGACGACTTTATCAGCTTTGACTTCAGTTTTCCATCTTCAGATAATTATGATCTTGCATCCAATAAATATGTGCTTTAACACGCGTGATCGGACTCGTCCTTGGAGTAGATCAAAATGTCATCAATAAACACGATGACCGACTTATCAAGGAAGGGTCGACACACGCGGTTCATTAAGTCCATGAATATCGCCGGGGCGTTTGTCAATCCAAATGAAATCACCAAGAACTCATAGTGGCCATAGCGCGTTCTGAATGCGGTATTCGGTATGTCATCCTCCTTGACTTTCATTTGGTGGTAACCCGAACGTAGATCTATCTTCGAGAAACAACCCGCTCCTTGAATTTGGTCGAATAAGTCATCGATTCTAGGGAGTGGATACTTATTCTTCACGGTCACCTTATTCAACTCCCTATAATCTATACACATCCTCATGGTTCCATCTTTCTTCTTCACAAATAAGACCAGTGTTCCCCAAGGTGACGAGCTCGGTCTCACGAATCCCTTCTCAAGAAGGTCTTGAAGTTATCCCATCATCTCTTTCATCTCTGACGGGGCCAAACGGTACGGAGCTACCCCCGGCGTTAGATCAATCTTGAACTCTACATGACGGTCGGGCGGTAGGCCAGGCAAGTCGTCTGGGAACACATCGGGGAACTCATTCACCACCTCTACATCCTCTAGCTTTTTCTTCTTGAGTTTGGCGACTATCACGTACGCCAAAAAGGATGAGCATCCTTTCGATAAACACTTTCGTGTCTTTTCCATGCTGATAATTGCTACTTCGCCTTTCCGCCTCTCGCCGTACACGATCACTGACTCAACATCCGAAATGGGGATTCGAATCAGCTTCTTCGCACAAAGGATTTCGGCATGGTTATTCGACAACCAATCCTTCCCGATAACAACATCAAATCCTCCAATGACCATTGACATTAGATCAATCGGAAATTCTCTCCCTTCAACTTCTAGCTTGCAACCCTTAAGGACGTCTCGAACTACCACTTGGTCGCCATCCGCTAGTTCTACCACTAACGCCTCCTCTAAACTAGTAGTCGCCATTGATAGCTTTGGGCAAAACGAACTCGACACAAACGAAAAGCTAGCTCCCGAATCAAATAAAACACATGCAGGTACAGGGTTTAGGAGGAACGTACCCGACACTACATCTGTGGAAGCCTTTTCCTCCTCGGTAGTCATCTAGAATGCTCTCCCCGTTGATTTTGATGTATCCACTTTCTTTCCCCCGCTAAAACCCGTCTTCACCTTTGGGCATTCACTCCTGATGTGACCCGGCTCCTTGCATCCGAAACAAATTTGCCCCTTTATCGGGCAATCTCGGAAACTGTGACCGGGCTTACCACATTTAAAGCACAGAGGCTCTCAACTGCGCCTCCTCAATTGCCTCACGAAGGGTAGAGGCTCTGGACACTTGCACTAGGTTCTTCATTTCGGATGGCAACCCTTTAGTGTAAACCTTGATCTTTTCTTTTTCAGTCGGAACCATATGTCCCACTAAACCCAGCTTGTCCATAAATTGGCGGTTGTACTCTTTCAATGACAAGTTTCCCTTCGTCAGGTTTTGGAATTCTTCCTCTATCCGGTTCATGGCCCGCTCGTTACAAAATTCTTCCATTAATTTCTTCTTAAAAGTAGGCCAACTCAATTGAGCCAATACCGTGGCCTCTACTGAAGAGGAGTAGACGTTCCACCACGTTAAAGTGGACTGCTCAGTTTCCCTGATTCAATTCATACAGACAATCGAGTCGTCTGTGCCCTTGAACTCCGACGGTCGGCAACCCAGGAACGCCTAAAAATTGCAAGTCTTCGGCACTTGCCTTGCTTCTAGGGTTGGAGTCTCATTAGTAGGAATTGTAGATCCGGTACCCCCGGATCCCGCTACCAAAATGTTCTCCGCGACCGCTTCGTGTCTACTGTTGTTAGTATCCCGGTCTTCCAGCAGCTTCAGGAACATTTCTTGTTGTTGTGCCATCTCCGCATTCATGGCTTGCATCATCCGATCCATCATCCTTGATTCCGGGGTCACTTCCTCCCTTATTGGCTCGGATGAGGCTATGTTGCGACGAGGTACAAGTTCGGGCCCTCCGCCCAACACGTTTTGCGTCCACGACGGCAAGTACGCTGTTGTAACTCTAGGGTGGTCGGTCCTAGATGCCGACGCCTTTTGGCCCTCCGACCGATTTCGAGTGTTGACCATTACTGCCACACACACACGAGAATATAGGTGAGATAAAGAGGCTATACGAATATGTTGGGTCTGAAATATGCCAAGGATGGATACTACTGCTGAATGTGTTAATACCGCTAGTTCAACATGGTTACTACTTCTGAAGTTAATGCTGCTAGAATAACTTAGTTAATACTTCTGAGGTTAATACTTCTGAAGTTAATACTTCTGAGGTTAATACTTCTGAGGTTAATGCTGCCAGTTGTAGTTAATACTGCTGGAACAAAGTTAATGCTGCTAGAAGAAAACAGTTAATACTTCTAGTTAGTACTTCTGTTATTAATGCTGCTAGTTGATGATTAATGTTGCTCAACAAGATTAGTACTGCTAGTTCAAAGTTAGTACTGCTTGAAGAGATTAATGCTGCTGAGCATGGTTAGTACTACTAGAGTTACTACTGCTCAGAGTATTAATGCTGCTTATGATTAATACTTCTTATGAGATGGAGATCCGTATGGAAAGGATGACAGCTGGATAAACTGAAGATATTCATGGAAGCTTAGAGATAATGATGGAAGATATTCTGGAGATATTGTATTAATTGTAATTATCTTTTGTCTTCAGTATATATATACAATATTGTTTAGAATAGAGAGATAACTTTTGATAGATTTAATTCTAAAGTTTTGTTCTAGAGAGAAAATCAACCTCAAGGCATAGATCCTAATTCTAGAGAAGTAGAATTCGTATTGGTGAGCCTGTTCATCAATATTGAGGTTGTGTGTTTAATCTTGTAACTTCAAGCATTCAATACAAGTTTACAAGTTGTTGATTATATACTGTTTTAGTTTACTGTTTGATTGAATATCAAAGTGTTATTCCGCAACTTCTTTGATATTAGTTTCTGAGATTTTATTCTTGTTAAGAAATCGATCCTGACAAGTGGTATCAGAGCAAGTATTCTCAGAAACCTACATTCAAAATCACATCATCATGGCTAAAGGTTCAGAGTCTTCAAGCTCAGAGATTCCTACTGAGGTAACATCTAATCTTTGCTCTAAATCCTGTATTGAAACTGTTACAAGGTACAGGGATCACAACCAGACAATGAGTGATGACCTTAAAAGATTAGAGAGAGATATAAAAGACTATGTAAGAATTGTTGAGAGTTTTGAGGAACAGATTAAGAGGTTCCAAGCCAATGAGCTTCAACACTCTTATGACACAAACTACTGGAAGTGGGAGAAAGACCAGTATGAATTTAAGCTTAAACAGAAAGAAGAGGAGAATGAGAAGATAAAGAGGGAGTTTGAGAAAGCCAAGCTGGATATTGAGAAATTTTCCAATGCTTCTAAAGCAATGGACTCTTTGCTCCAAACTCAAATCCATGACAAACTCAGAAGAGGAATAGGCTATAACACCACACCACCACCATACAACAACAATTACATCCCTCCTATATCAGACTTGCTAGAGACCAAGGATAGGAAGGAATTATCTGATGGAGCCACTAAGGTAGATCCATTAGAAAAAGTGGTGGTTGAAACAGACTCTGAAGAAGAGAACTCTAGTGAAAAAAATAAGGAAAACACTGTGAGTGGTGAGATTTCTCTAGAAAATCAGATTATCACCAATGAGGGATGTGGAAAGACTTGGGTCAAATCTAAGAACATTGAGAAGACTGAGGAAAAGTCTAACAAAGTCCACTACAAACAGACCACAGTTGTGAAACCTATCCCTTGCAAGCAGTGTGTATGCAATACTTCTAAGCCCTAAAAACATGATAAACCAAGGGGAAATCAGAGAAATTGGAATAATCAGTGGGCACAAAAACAAGGGGTTGATCTGAGTAAAATCAATAGACCAAAACCTTGTTTTATCTGTGGAAAGCTTAATCATGTTGCCAAATACTATTATTTCAATCCTATCAACCAAAGAGTTAATTTTCAAAGACAAACTCAAAACTTCTTTGGTTATAGGAAGCAAGGAAGGAATCAAATGGCTAAGAATAGAGCACCTAAAAAGTCTCATGTTCAAAATAAGTTTGCTAAACCAAAGAAACATTCTCCAAATAATCCAAGGAGTAATTTAAAGACAAAGAAAGAAAACAACTTTGTTCAAGTTTGGGTTCCAATTGTAAAGAAACCTGTTAGTACTGCTATCCCAGATAGTACTGCTAACAGAAATAGTGTTGCTGCAACCAATACTACTGCTAACAAGGATAGTGCTTCTACTAGTATTAATGTTGCAATGCCTATAATCTTGACAAAGTACTCCAGTCATGCGATTCCTAAACAACTCATTCAAACCAAACTGACAGATTATATAAATGAGAAAGGACAACCCAAGACCACTTTGGCTTGGGTTCCCTCAAAGACTAACTGATTTATCAAGTGTGCAGGGCAACCAAAAGCTCAAGAGGAAGAGCATTTGGAATGAAGATAATGGTTGCTCTTGGCACATAACAAGGAACATGTACTGCCTTCAAATTCTTTAAAAGATTTGATGGAGGACATGTTACTTTTGATCCAGCAGAAGGTAAGAAAAGTGAAAAAGGTATAGTTTCAAAAGATAAAGTAACTTTTGAAAATTTTATGGTATATGGTACTACTAACCTTGTGTCTGTAAGTGTTTCAGGTTGCTAATACTGAAAGGTAGTTAGTACTTCTAGTTCAGTGAATACTGTCAGACTGTGTTAATGCTGCTGGTATGTGTTACTACTGCCAGTCTGTGTTAATGCTGCTGATAAGTGTTACTACTACTAATGTAAGTTTTCTATACCTAAAAATGATCTTCATTGATTTAATGTCAAACCTGGATATCAATCAAAAAGCTTTTATATGTATCCAAGGTTTGTACAAGAAATACTTAATAATGAATTGACGGACATACCTCACTTTGATGAGGTATATGTACCTAAACCCCCTAAAGGCAAGGTTTTCTCAAACATGAGAAGATCTGCTAGGGACTCTGAAGGAGTTGACACCCCATTGTTCTCAACAATGATGGTGGTGTCCCAACCACAAGAAGGTATGGCAGCAGGGTCAAGGCCCTCATTAGACATTCCCACTGCTAGCCAAACCCAACCTTCCCACTCTATATCTATCCCACAGTCCCTACTTCATAAGCCAACTTCTCCAATCACCCAAACTTATCAAAGAAAACAGGTAAAGAAGGCTTCTTCCCTTCTTGTACCTTCACCCACTAAGCCTTTAAGCCCTCTAAGGGAGGATTCTCCTTTAGAGAATATCCATAGGGAAACCACAGGGGTGTCTCCCAACCTCAAGAAGGTGCTCTCTAAGGAGATGCAAGAGCATATGGGTTGTAAGGCTCACACTACTGACTTTGCACAAAGTGCAGGACAGGACAGTGTGAACATTACTAAGACCTTCCCCATGGCAACTTTAGATGAGTAATTATCTAAAGGTCCCAGGTGCCAAGAAACCAAGGGAGTAGAAGGTGCTTCTGCTAGGCAGAAGATCTCTACTAAAAGATCCAAGGATCCTTCAAGGGTGGTAAACACACCTAAAGGAGGTGAGGACAGTTTAACTACAATGAATTGATGGAAAATGATTCCAATGATCCTTCAAGGGTGGGTAAAACACCTAAAGGAGGTGAGGACAGTTTAACTACAAAGAATTGATGGATACACTTGGTACAATTAGTCTGAAAGTTCATAATCAAATTATGGTGATAAAAGAGATGAAAAGGTGATCACTTCTTATCACTAGCAGATAGATCATATCAAGAAGCTGGTATTGAAAAAGAAGAAAATTAAAGTTTGTATTGATGAAAAGGAGCTCATATCATGATTATTTAAAAAAAAAGGGGGAGACTTAAACAACTGAACTTGAGAAGACATGAGAAGGAGAATCAAGTTGATATGAAATCTTATTTTGAGGGGGAGATAAGTGAAGAAGCTGAAATAAAGCAGTAACTACACCAGAAACAGAAAAGAAGATAACAGCAGAAACTGAATCAAGAAGAACTAGAAATTACAGAAAGTTTTGAAATTATCATAAAGACCTTATGCTGAAGAACTTAACTTCTCAGTTTTGAAAAGTTAAGTTAGGGGGAGATTGTTGGGTCTGAAATATGCCAAGGATGGATACTACTGCTGAATGTGTTAATACCGCTAGTTCAACATGGTTACTACTTCTGAAGTTAATGCTGCTAGAAGAACTTAGTTAATACTTCTGAAGTTAATGCTGCTAGAAGAACTTAGTTAATACTTCTGAGGTTAATACTTCTGAAGTTAATACTTCTGAGGTTAATACTTCTGAGGTTAATGCTGCCAGTTGTAGTTAATACTGCTGGAACAAAGTTAATGCTGCTAGAAGAAAACAGTTAATACTTCTAGTTAGTACTTCTGTTATTAATGCTGCTAGTTGATGATTAATGTTGCTCAACAAGATTAGTACTGCTAGTTCAAAGTTAGTACTGCTTGAAGAGATTAATGCTGCTGAGCATGGTTAGTACTACTAGAGTTACTACTGCTCAGAGTATTAATGTTGCTTATGATTAATACTTCTTATGAGATGGAGATCCGTATGGAAAGGATGACAGCTGGATAAACTGAAGATATTCATGGAAGCTTAGAGATAATGATGGAAGATATTCTGGAGATATTGTATTAATTGTAATTATCTTTTGTCTTCAGTATATATATACAATATTGTTTAGAATAGAGAGATAACTTTTGATAGATTTAATTCTAAAGTTTTGTTCTAGAGAGAAAATCAACCTCAAGGCATAGATCCTAATTCTAGAGAAGTAGAATTCGTATTGGTGAGCCTGTTCATCAATATTGAGGTTGTGTGTTTAATCTTGTAACTCCAAGCATTCAATACAAGTTTACAAGTTGTTGATTATATACTGTTTTAGTTTACTGTTTGATTGAATATCAAAGTGTTATTCCGCAACTTCTTTGATATTAGTTTCTGAGATTTTATTCTTGTTAAGAAATCGATCCTGACAGAATACCAGATAGAAAACATACCACTACATTCATTAATCATTATAACAATGGAACATAAGCATAATCACGTAAAACATCTTCATAATAACGTTAGCTAAGTGAAATTATAAACATGTGATACGTAAGAATTTTCATCACCATTACCACAATTCTCAATTAATGTAATTTTGGTCGACATTAAGACCATCATATCTTAAGAGTTCTACCCAATCTCACTCGATCATAACTTAAAGTCACAGCTTAAGTCTAGGTATTCTACGTCCATACCTAGTTCGCTTAAACTACTGCTCTGATACCAACTTATAACACCCTAAATTTTAGAGGAATAAAAAAAAAGAAAATTTGGCAATATGACGGCTATAAAATAAGTAAACCTGTGAAATCAATAACCTGGCGAAACAATCCCAAAGTATCATCCCGAAACGGGGGATAAGGTTATGCCATTTACAAACAACTCAATAAGGAATAAAAGTCGACAACCTAATAATCTAACTTAGTCAAGAGAGATTAAGGTTGGGTGTCGCTATTCCTCCAAAAATGATTATCCTCTATCATCATTGTATCAGTCACTTTATCTCCCAAAAAGACCGTCCTCGACCCCTAGGTCGTCCGCTCATTCCCGACGAATCCCACCGCTAGATTGATCTGTTATACATGCCATTTTTAAGAAAAGTGTTAGGCTAAAGCCTAGTGAGAACAAACAATTGCATTTAGAAATAATCCATGATAAGCGTAAATAGAAGATTTGGATTAAATAATAGAAATGATTGTGCGTATTACCATAAACAAATACCTCTTGGGTTAACGGGGGAGACCCGCTTACTAACACAAGTGACGGAACACAAAAGTAAGTCACTTGACAAGTCAGTAAAACCAATACACATAAAAGTACACGTAAGGGATGTTAGGCTCAGTGGCTTTAAACATACACCCACGAAAAGTCAACTTCAACTACATAGGGCCCTTACGTTGAGATCCTCATCCAATATCGTAATACTTAGCACGTAGGACTTGCAACCCAATCTGATGCCTAGACGTGCCTTGACGTGAGAAACTAATGTCCCAACGTCGAACAAAATGCAACATCAAATATGGGGTCATGACTCCCAATGCAACCAAATATGTCACATAAAGCTAAGAAGCTAACCGGTGATTTGACATGTAATTATATCCACTAGAACATGTGTATATGAAAGTTTTCGCATAAATACTCACATAACTTTACCAAGAGGTTCCAAGTTACCATTTGAATCATAATCCCATATTATAAGTCTCATATTTCAAATTCCCATTCATTCAGTTCATTTTGGTATTTCAAAACCCTAATTTTAGATCTCAAGTGTTTAAACCAAGGTTTATAGTGAACAAGTTTCCATGTACAACTTATCAGCAGTTCAACTTTAAAGGTTCATAAATCCCAAAAACCATAGTATTACCATAAAACTCTAAATCACCAAAAGTTAGGTTTAGGTATAAAAGTTCATATAATGCATTGAATAAAGATGAGTACATTTAGATGGTGAAAAACTTACATTTTAGCATGTATAAAGTTTTTGTAAAAGGGATGAACTCACCTTGTAGGGTTGTAGATGAAACCCTAGAATTCAAAATCTTAAAGAGGGGAGAGGGAGATCCTTAGAAGAGGGTGGAACTAGAACAATCAATGATTAGTGGTACCTAAGATGCCATAAATTAACATGAGAGTTGCAGGTTGAAGCATTAATGGCTTAGGGAAAGAGAGAAGGTCAAACTTACCAGATCTTGGAGAGAAAACGCAACCTAGCTTTCTTACAATCAGATACAAAATGAACCCAAAAATCGCTGCGATGATATTTGTACCTCTGGAGCCGCATGCGATAATGACACGGCGACTATGCCCAAGGCATTGTCGCTAGGCATTGTCGCTCAACACTAGCCCCCCACTGTTTGATTTCCAGCGGGCTCCTTTCCACCTGCGACTTTGACACCCGCGACTATACCCTGTGGCATAGTCCCCGGGCATAGTCGGTGAAGGTCATTTTGGCGCGATTTCGACCCGAAATGATTCGTTTCTTCGACGAGGAACTTACGATAAAACCCTTACAACAACCAAATAACAATTCATAACATTTGGTTTATTAAACACTCTAACGAACCCAAGATGGTGGAAATTTACCCGAAATTACGGGTGTTACAAGTTGCACAACAACAATAAAAACTTATATGATTTAAGTTTTTCAACAATAAGTTCATCTATTGAGCTAACTCAACAATGAACCTTATTATTATATGCTTACAACTAAAAGTTTGGCAAAACACCACAAAAAAGAGAATCGAGACAAAAACCTATAAAGAATTAAAACAATGCATTTACAAACCAAAGATTTAGCCATAGTTGATGGACAATGAAATAGGTGGTAGATCTACAACTTGAAGACCCTGCTTGAAGATCTTTAGTTAGAGAAAGAATTCTTTGTCGGAGAAATCTAAAAACACAAAGTGCAATTTGCATCAAAATAGAATTGACTTTGAATTTATTCTTATTTTTGTGGAACCAACTTCCAGAACCTTCATTTTAATGCCTAGAAGCGAACTTTTTCGACAATTTAGGGTCTCGATAGCTAAATGATGATGTGATTTTTGGTAACTCTGG
The DNA here is from genome assembly GCA_954870635.1 of Arctium minus. Lineage (NCBI taxonomy): Eukaryota > Viridiplantae > Streptophyta > Magnoliopsida > Asterales > Asteraceae > Arctium > Arctium minus. The sequence continues at coordinate 21,324,036 of OX941081.1, read as the reverse complement.
CATGACATGTATTCTTTCAAACGACAAGTAATTGTCTACTAAAATGTCATTTAATATTTAAAAATAGAACACCAATCTAGGAATGGCAACGGGTCGGTTTCGCCGTTTCAGGCCGGTTTTTAGGGTCCCCAAAACCGATAAGCATCCCTGTCCCTGTAACCGTACTGATCCCCTTCGGGGATACCCATCGGGTCCCCGCGGTTTCCCCAATCCCCGTTGGGGAATTCGTTAAGAAAAAAATTCACCATTACCCATTGGTTTTTCCCGAATCCGAACCGAACCCGACCAGAACCCGAAACAAAACGAAAAAAAAACACAAGTTTCTCAAACATAAATTAAATGAGTAGTTACTTTGAAATAAATCATGACATAAATAGATATATATATATATATATATATATATATTTAAGTTGTAGCTTAAAAGAATTTTGAAGTTTAAAATATGTATATATATAATATATTTTTTATATCTATCTATCTATCTATCTATCTATCTCTCTCTCTCTCTCTCTCTCTCTCTCTCTCTCTCTCTCTCTATATATATATATATATATATATATATATATATATATATATATATATATATCGGGCCGGGCCGGTGAGGATGGTCCATGTCCCCGTTAAAATCCCCGATACCATCCCCGATCCTCACCCTGTCCCCATTAAGAAGGCCCCGAACCTGACCCGAAATATTTGGTTTTCGGTTTTCACCCTCGATTTCAGGTTTTTTTTGCCATCTCTGCCCCTTCCTTTCATCAAATACCTTCTATGTCTCCTTCCTCTTCCCAACCACCCCTCCTTTCTCCTTTCTCATTGTAGACTATTCATTTCACCAACAATGACACCAACGTTATAATAAAAAAAAGGAAAAAGATTTAAACAATTTATCAAAATGAAAACAACATTCACACATTTGAATATATATAAATATATCACATCACAACCTTAAATTCACAATAAAAAACAATCTTCATTCCAAATTAAAACCTAAAACCACAAACCCAAATCAATAGAAAAAACTAAACTATTACAAGCCTAAAATTACCCATAATCTAATATGGGTTATCAAACCCTAATGATTCATATAACACCCTGGTTCAGTTAACTCGTACAAGTTATGTTTAGTAAATTTTGGGTACAACTGTGCATAATATATTTGTACCTTATGCTAAACCGACTTGTACTTCGGACTAATTTTGTGACACATGGTCATATAAATGGACATATGCGTACAAAGTGGAACTAAACTTGACTTATAATGTCAAATAAATCCCTATTAGGGCACAAAGTTGAGAAACTAGACGTGAGGGGCAAAAATGGAATATTGGAAAACTTAAATAATCCCAAAAATTCATGAAATTCATTTAAACCCTAATATCTATTTCTTCATGTACGCCTCATCTCTTCAATAGATCACTCCATCAAAGCTAAATCAAGTGAATAAATCATCAAATTAGTTGGTTTTAGAAGAAGATTAAGGCTAGATTGTCAAGGTAACTTCATTTCAGACTCTAATTCTTGTTTTGGGTTGATTAAACTTATTAGATATTTGTATTATGATTTGTAGGGGTTGTGTAAGTTCAATTAGGGCTTGGTGGAATTAAATTGAAGAAATTTTGGTTATTTGAGGTAAACATTCTTCATGCAATTGAGGTTAGAGTTCAATTATGTTGGAAGTTATGGTTTTGAGCTATATGGTGTATAATTGGTAATGAACATGTTTGTTTTTACTAAATTGTGGTTAGAATGCTTTAATAAGATCATGGATTAAGGAATAAAACCACTAAAAACGGATTTGAGCTTCAATGTTTGGTTGCTCAACAAGTGTTTGATGAAATGTTTGAGAGATTTTTGTAGTTTTAAAGTTTCTGTCCTGTTATAAAACAATTCGTAGAAAATCAACCATTGGTCCAAATGAGGTGTACGATATACTGTTGGAAAGCTTATAATGTCCTTAAAAACTTTTATGAAGAGTGCAAGTCCTAATTATGAGTTTAAATGTGTCAAAACACTAAGTTTTTGAATAATCTCACAATATACACAAGAACCTGTGCACTGTTTTTATAAAGATTGTACCGGTCTGCTCTTAGCTCTGAATTGCATGAATCCAACTTCTGTAGAATCCTAAGATATCAGTGTACAACTTTCATTTAGATGATAGTGTCCAATTTGGCTTCTAAATTGAATAATTATATCATAACTTAAGGCATATAGGAGTTATCAATTTCTGTTTTCAAGTCGAAAATGAGATTTTGGAAAGGTTGCCTAGGATCTTAATGATTGTGTTAAGCATTAGTTAAATGTCTTATTAAATGATTGTAGGTGATCGGAAGTAAAGAAAAGGATAACTAAGGTACGAATATTCTATTTCCTTGACCCAAGGGTAACCGATTACATTCCGAAAATCTCGTCCATCTTGATAGACGTGCCTCTGAACCTTATGATTTCGAGTGCTTGTATTGGAAACATTGCTTTTGTTTCAAAGTTGAGTTTATGTTAATCATTTGAATACGATTCATAATTCAAACATATTGTTGAAAGAGTTTGACTTTTTGATTATTGACTTCATGTTTTACGGAAATTGCATGATTTCAGGATAAATTGATTTTGAAGATACGATCCGTTTTCGGTCGATTTGAATATTTTGAATGAATTTGTTTCCGGTTGTTTAGATTATTATGAAATGTGGTTTTATGATATATAAAAACACAATTTTTTAACGACACGGGTTTTTCTTGATTTTGAATTAGACTCGACACTTGGGCCACGGGTGTTAAGATGCCTTCCATGGTGGCTATTAATGATCATGGCGTTCTCGTAAAGGCCAAGGCCAAGCCAAATAGGGGAAGTAGGATGCATCCAAGTGCCGAATACCATAAAAGAAAATGTATGGTTACCGGATAGGACCGATTATCGGATAGAGCTGAATACTAGAACCACTAAACTGGTTACCGGATAGAACCGATTACCAGATAGAGACAAATACCAGAACTAAACTGGTTACGGGGAATGGGTGATGTTGTGCCCGACATTGAAATTCCAAGTCTGATTGGACTGATCATCCGATTAGACAACGTATTATTGCTATACGGGTGACTTGTTGATTTTTTTAAGAAAATTATTTCTACATCCTTTATTCATGTTCAGAATAGTTTCACTACGATTGTTCTACATGAACTTTTATTTGAACATATATTATGTTCATACCGTTATGCACATTATCCGCCCACTGAGAAGCCGATGTGTCTTCTGTTTCGTCGACAGGTTCAGGCTCCACTCCAGGGATGGGTTGAAATCATTGGGAGTAAAAATGACTTAAGATCAACTTTTGTTTATCGGTTTGTATAATCTTTTTGAATCATTTCAGACGATAAAATTTTGGGTTTGTAATTATGTTTAAGTTTTGTTTTAAGTTAACTCTTAGTTTTGGGAAGCTTAGTACATCTCTGAATTGTGGTGTTTTTAGTTTTGATCCGATTATCGAATTGTAGTCTCAGGCTACTTGGGGGTAGGGGTGTTACAATTCAATTCCCTCGTCCATTTTGATATTTGACACAATCTCAATAAAATTCCATCTTAATGATAGATGGAATCAACATATATCATTCTAGTCGATTTATAGCAGAGTCGACCCAATAGCTTCAAATTTGACACAACAATAGCAACAACAATGACAACAGCGACATCACTAGAGATAATTGGGAAAATTAAGTTTATAACCTACTACATCTTCCCATTTGACATATCCACCACTATGCCTAGACATCAATCTAGAACACCAATCTCATGGATCATTGTATTACGCATGCATCCCACCATCATTGTAACCCCTTCTTCAATATGGTTGGGTCTTGAAAGACAAGTCTTTCTAGATAATCTATGAACATATGTGATTTAGTCATCAGGTACAGACCAACCAACGTCATTAAGCACCATCGAAGTTGTGTCCAAGTCCAAGAACCCACTTCCATCCATCAACCCATCTCAATTTCTTCATTTGAGATAATGACCTTCGGCCCTAAATTCATTCAAAGATGTTAAAATATAAATCCAAATAAAACCAAAATCATATTTAAATATCATGTCAGTGTTTTTGTACCTAGTTATCCACCTCTTTGTCAAATAGATTAGTTTTAGACTATAAAGTTGATTTTTTTTGGAAACAGAAGACATAGGGAAAGACAGATTCAACAAATTGAACATGTCGAGACACATATACCTTTCTGGTAGATGGTTCAAAACAGATGTACCCACTTTGTGATAAGGAGTATCCAAGAAAAATACACGGTTTAGATCGCGGGGTAAGCTTATGAGAAGCGTATGGGCGAAGCCATGGGTAACACAAACATCCAAAGACTTTGAGTTTAGAGTAGTTAGGACTTTTCTGAAAAATTAATTGGTGAGGTGATGACATGTTTAGTGTAGGGGTAGGGAGTCTGTTAATTAGGTAAACAGCAGTAGCAAAGGCGTGGGGCCAGAAGGTAGTTGGGATAGATGCATGAGATAGTAAGGCAAGTCCCGTTTCAACAATATGGCGGTGTCTTCGTTCAGAGTAGCCATTATGTTCGGGTGTGTGTGGTGGAGTAGTGAGGTGGGAAATTCCATTTAAAGAAAGATAGTTTGTGAGACCCATGTATTCTCCTCCATTGTCAGTGTATAACGTGACGATTTTAAGTGAGAAATAATTTTCAACAATGGCTTTGTATCGTTTAAAGACTTCAGAAACATCAGATTTTCGTTGGATCGGGTAAAACCATATGTATTTAGTAAAATGATCAACGAAAATGACATAATATTTGAAGCCATCCTGTGAGACAATTGGAGAAGTCCACACATCAGAGAAAATTATTTGAAGAGGTTGTGTTGAAGTAAGAGACGAAACATGAAATGGAAGCTTATGAGTTTTATTGCTTAAACATGCATTACATGAGAATTCCTTTGGTAAGGGTGCAGAAAACTCTAATTGAAAATTGGAAATAATGTGTTTTAGAATAGGAAAAGCGGGATGGCCGAGGCGGTGATGCCAATTGTAGGATGTAGTTTTGATGTGCGAGAAGGCAAGAATTGGAGACGACTGAGGTGGAATAGCTGGCCACTCGTACACTCCATCTTTAGCAATGCCCGTCAAAAGAATTGTCCCAGTTCGAATGTCCTTCACACAAAAAGAAGAGGGTAAGAAATCAATAGATGCATTATTAGTATTGCAAAACTGAGAAACGGAGATTAGATTCTTTTTCATATTTGGTACACAGAGAACGTCATTTAATAAAAAAGTGGTGGTTGATGTAGCTAAAGATGCAGAGCCAGTATGGGAAATGGATAAACCTGTACCATCACCAATCATCACATCATCAGAACCTGTATATGGTGCGTGAAGTGAAAGGTTGTTCAAGTCTGTAGTGACATGATGAGAGGCGCCGCTGTCCAGCAACCATGACGGTTGATTTGTTGCAACGTTAGCTGCGTAGTGAGCGTGTGGCTGCCAGGACGGAGTCGGGGTGTTACTTGTAGTGGACGACGATATGGGTACAAGTTGATAAGATGGGCATCGCTTCGCTGTGTGACCTTGAATGCCGCATATTTGACAAAATTCGTTATATGGTCGAGGTAAAGATCGATGGGTGGGTGGTTGAAGGTGATTGTTGGATGGTGGAACACTAAGGTTTTTATTGTTGGGGCGCCAACCATTTTTCCCAACGGGACAGGGGTTATTGGGACGGTAATTGTTGTTGGATTTGTATGAGCGCCAGTTTGGGGTGTGGGTATTGGTAGGATTGGCAACGATTGGAGATTGGGTTATTGATTTGGTGTTGGTGGAGAGGGAAGCTTCAAAAGATAAAAGCTTCTCATGAAGTTCATCAAACGATATAGAGGTGTCTCTGGCTTGGACAGCCCGAACAAGTTCTTTGTAATCGTCACCTAGTCCATCAAGGATCTTTTTAGTCAGGTCTTCTTCTTCTATTGGAGCACCGAGTATGGCTAATTCATCTGCACGAGCTTTGATCGAATGAAGAAATTCGGTTATATTCATGGTGCCTTGGGTAGGATTTTTTAACAGGTTTTAACTTGTTTGATGCGACCACGGGTGGGTTTGGCATATGTATTGGCTAGGGACATCCATGCTTCATGTGAGGTTTTGGCACGGGCAACAAAGGAGATAAGAGACGGTGATAAAGAGCTGATGAGAGCATTGAGTATCAACTGATCTTGGCGAACCCAAAGGGTGTATGCAGGATTTGGTGTGGCTTCATTGTTTGTGCTGATGATACTGGAAGGACATGGCTTGGATCCATCAACATATCCAAGAAGATCATATCCAATGAAAAGTGTTTCAAACTGGATTTTCCAAGAGAGATAGTTGGAAGAGGTAAGTTTTAAAGGGGCTTGGATATGTGTGTTGATGGTGATGAGTTGGTTGGATTGATTAGGAGGGGGAGGGGGAGTTACTGTGTTGTTTGTCATCATGATGGAAGAAGAGGAATTTCAATAAAGAAGAAGAAAGGGAAAAAAAAAGAATCAGTCTAGAGAAGCTCTGATACCATATAGAAAGTAGGGGGAAAGTTGTACCCTTTTCATTATACACAAAGGACTAATAAATAGTACACTGGACAACAAACTTTCCTAGCTATAAGATAGATAAGAGCTAAATTGAAAAGACCTATCTTTTAGGAAACTCTAGTTTTGAATTCAAACTCTACAGCTGTAAATATAGCCTATATATTCAATAGAAACCAAATTTTATTACGGCTAACAAGAAGCTAGCAAAAGGGAAACAAAAATATTACAACTAGGTAACGGTACTGCGTGTCGCGCAGTCATTGAAATAGATTGATGAAGAACATCGCAAGTTGCAAAATATTACTTCCAAAAAATTAACTATAATGAGTACATAAGAAATTGTTAAATTTATTTTGTAGGTAATGACTTGGGAAATTTTTAGATGAGGAAGTTTGTAGATATAAGGTATCATTGCGAATAGACCAATAGGGGTGCTCAGAAAAACCGTTGGACCGCTCAAACGGTTAAACCGGTCAAACCAAGTTAACCTGGATTGTTTTTGGCGGTTTGAGAGGAACTGACGGTCCGGTCCGGTCCAGTCTAGCCAATCCGCTTGGTCTATTGTGCGATTTGACCCTTTGTGAGCGATTTGGACCGAATCGACCGCCAAAAATACGCATGTTTTAATGATATTTAGTTTTCATGTTGTAGGCTCAACTTTTATAGCTCAATTAAAAAAAGTTCGTCAAAGAATTATGTCTTTAGTTTTCATTTTCTCAATTGATTGTGTCAAATCTAAATCCAAATCGTCTTTCGACTTTGTCAATTTGTCCAAAATTCAACCATTGTTGATGGACTTGTTTAGTTTTTTTTTTCAACTTGCTCAATGTTTTTTAATTTAATATATAAATGTTGTTTTATAATTCGATATAATATTTTTTAATAATATTATATTGGTATAAATTTTATTTGGATATAGAGTTTATGTTTTTGTAGTTTCAAGCCCATAAGATGCCCAAACCGCCTAAATTGGTCAGACCAAACCGCCTTTTGTGGTATGTTTGACCGGTTTGGTCATTTGCTACAAAACCGTTCGGTTTGAAAGTTTTCTAAACCGCCATTTGTGGTTTAAGGGGTTAAACCGTCCAAACCAGACCGCAAACACCCCTATAGACCAATAAAATTATGTGATGGTTGAAAATCCCTTCATTTATTGTAGGACTCGGTATCCTGTTGCTTGTAAAATATAAACTATAATGTATAAATAAGAAAATTCCATTTTCCAAAGTATTTGCTAATCGATTATTTTATGTCATGAATGCTTCAATAAAATTGTGAAATGGTTAAAACTCCATATTTAGATAGTGAACTCATTTTCCTTAAGTATTAATTTATGTATATCCTTTCAACTAATTATTTTTTTAAAAAAAAGGTAAGATTTATTGTGTGCATCATGAGCTATGTTGTTACAGATGTCAAAGTATGAAATCGTGGTTAGAACTATGATTTGAAATAGCGGTTATCTCAGTGGTGATATAGTGGTTCAAATATTAATTGGAATAATATATATGTATACATAACTCATCATACTATATGCATTATATAAAAATAATGATTTCCAAGTCCAAATAAAAATAAGTGAACAATGTGAATACTTTTATCCAAAGCCACACTCAAAGTGATGGTGTCCAAATCTTAAAAAATAAGAATAACCGTGTCTAAGTCCAAAGAAATAAGAATAGTGAAGCCTTATTATTGTAAGACTAAAATGAAACCCAATACCATCGAAAAAAATACCCATGGAATTACCTTTTTAACACCAAAATAGCCTATTTACAAAAAGCGGTTATGCGGCCGCTTTTTTGCGTTAAAAATGCAGTCAATAGGACCGCTAATCGTGGGACTGCTATTTGTCTCATGATCGTGAACGACGATAGCACCGCTATAGCGGGGCAATTAACAGCATTGATCATGAGCAAGAAAAAACTCAATACACATAAATGGTATTAAGAAAAAAGTACCCTTTCTCTGTAACCTTTAACATTCAGAGAAAGCTCACAATTGTTCAACATAAATAAGAAAATTCACATTAAAATTAGTGCAGTTAGTACAAAAATTCATGATTGTATTAAGAATATCAAAAGGGAGTGTTAATATTTAGACATAATAAAATTCAAGAGGAGTGAACAAAATAGATTTCAAAGTAAAAAATGCTTGATTAAAAGAAAATAGATACATGCCTATAGATCGTATACAAACCCAACCCTCAAGAGCCTTATGTTATTACAAGCAAACGTTAATGTTCAAAATATGGTTATAATTAGATATAATTTCTTAGTAAATTAATTTGAAACATTCTGTAAATTAGATATACATTTGTGGACTTGTAAACAATTTTTAGAGGTGAAAATCTTACCCAGTAAGAGCGATGATAAAGATGAAGAATCTTACCCGGTAAATGATGGTGACGACTCTTACCCGATAAGCATAATTTATCAGGTAAATTGCTGCATATGATACCGTTTTGATGGACTACAATTTACCCGTAAAGTAACTTAGAGCGTTGATTTTTACCGGTAAGCAGTAAGCGTTTACCGATAAGCGACCCCTAAGTTCTCATTCAAGAATATTGCCCATGACTATTGAGAGTCCAAGATCACTGATTCTTTAGAGAGAGAAAGTAACAAGCGCAAAGTTCAATTTGTTGTATTGAAATTGAATTGCCAAAGTTACAAAACAAAGTCTTAAAGGGGACTTAAATACCCCAAGCCTTTACAAAACAGATTACACTAATAAAAGCAGTAAAAGCTAAAAAATAAATACAATGATTACTACAAAATTAGACTTAACAATCTCCCCCTTAGTAATCATTGGCGCCATGGTCTTCAAAAACAATCTTCAAAAACAACATAGACCAATCAGGCGACTTTTGAAAATCACTGACGCTCTTCTCTTTGACGTAGTCTATTCAACCCGATTAACACTTCTAATCGTCGCAGAGTAGAGCGGAAATTCAACCTCTCATTGATTTTATCCAATGCATTCCGTAAAAGTTGAATCTCATCATTTGTTATCTGAATCCTGCTTGTTCGCGTTTCCATAAATCTTCTAACAGCATCTTTCAATCTTTGATCTAACTGCAGTCTCATCACTTTCAAAGTTCCATCGGAGTAATAACTTATCTCTTCAAATCTGAGGAAGCACTTTTGACCTGATGCATTCCTGTATACAACTCCATGTGGATCCTGAAGAATAGTGAATAAAGAGTAAGAATCAATGTCTGGCAGGCTACGGTTAGGTCTTAGCAAATTCACCACAGGCTGAAAGCTTTCGGATGCCATTTGAAAATCGAAAACTCTGAAGAACCTGATCTGGCGCCTTATAAACCTTTTGATTACAAACAAAGCTTGAGATATATCATTTGACCTGTAGTACTGATTCCTTAATTCATTGTACAGAAACTCAACGTCGTCAATGGATAAATCATTAAAGTCAGCCTCTGAGAAGATATAACGGTTACAGTCACTTCTTTTAACCTTGAAAACTGGATACCAGATATTAACCAACCTCTGAATTTTAATTTTGATAACCCGAACTATCAGATGAGGAGAAGAAACCAAATCCCTTCCACGACGTTGACATCTGATAAGCATTACATATTCATATTTATAGGCATCTGATTCCTTTTCTACACCAAGAATGGCATAAATGTTGATCGGTCTTCTTCTTGAAACAAAAATATTGCTCTGAGAATCTTCAAGGAAGGCAGATCTTTGTCGTGAAGCCATATAACGTTGTTGTAAATTTCTTTGTCTCTCCCGTCTTGACAAAGCTGGTCCTTCTTCTTGAATACTTGGAGAAATTACAGGTTCAGCAGGAGGATCAACAGCTTGTGCTCTAGACGACTGACCTACTTCAAATGTACCTGAAGAAGTAGAGGTAGTCGAAGCATTAGCAGCAACAGGAGATGAATAAACAGGAGTAGCTTCAGGAACAGTAGAATTTTCAGGAACAGAAGTCTCTTCAGGAGCAGTAGAATCTTCAGGAAAGACATCTTTTGAAGGAAGATCTCTGTACAACATATCTGTTATCTCTTCATCCTTAGCATCCATGAATACTAAGTTATCTTCTGTATCTGATATGATAACGATGTCATCATAGCCTTCTTCATTGACTTGACAAATTTTTTCCAATCTGACATCTTCATCATCATCAGAATTAATCTCGATGAAGTTAGCAAAGAATGACCTCATGTCATTTGCAGCTTCAGATTCTTCAACTTCATGAACGCTTGCAGAAACATCTGGATCCATGTAAACAACAATTTGCATATTATCATTAATATTGCTCTCAGAAATGTTCAGTTCATTATGCAAAGAAGACATATCAACATTCTCAATCATAATATTCACTAAGTCCTGAATGTTGAAGTCTTCAACAGATTCTCCAATCTTTCCTCTATCACCAGTCTCTTCTTCTTGAATATTTTCTCTTGCTTCAGAAGATCCTTCAACTCTTGGTCTCTTTGCCATCTCCCCCTCATGGCCTTGATGATCAGGATCATCTTGGTCATGTCGGCGCTTAAGAGACGGGCCGGCCTCAGTTCTGCAGCTTTGGTCATGAGAATCAAGCCTTGAAGATAAATCAGAGAAGGCTTGAGACATAAACGATTTGAGATCAGCAAAACTTGATCGAACTTCTGATCTGAATGCATGAAACTCATCAGATAAAGCATTGATCCTGTCAGATTCAGACGAAGGAACCGGAGGCGGCATAGGTTGGAAGTTCCGTAAAAGAGAGATAAGATCTTGATATTGATGTTCAGGCGGCGACATAGAGAGAAGTCGAGCATAGAGCAGATCTGTCAACTCTGAAACTGGAATATCGTGAAGAGAAGACCTTGAAGGAGCAGATGTAGAAATTCCCGCAGATAAAGAAACCATTGAAGGAAATGGAAGAGAAACAACCGGAGAAGTAGATGTAGGCATAGCAGAAGAAGGTTCACGAAGAACTACTCCAGTTGGTCTTCTGAAAGGAATCTCTGGAGGAATCACTGAAGTATCAATCTCCGGCATCTTTCCTTTGAAGAAAGTCTTCAATTTCAGAATTTGAGCTTCCTTTTCTGCATCCATTCTTTCAGATAGCTGACGAATAACATTATTCAACGTAGAGAATTTGTCAGTAGAAGCCCGAGCTTGATCAGAAGTAAGCTCTACAGCTGATGGTGTAGACTGAATAGCTGTAAGTGTAGTTGCTGGAGCTTGACTTTGAACCGATGTTGTGGCTTGATCAAAAGTTGTATCTAATTCATCTACTTGAAGATGTGCAACTGAAGGATTAACTGGAACAGATTCATCTTCAGAGAGAACTTCTGTTAATACAACCACTTCCGGTGTCTTGGACTTCCTTTCATATACTTGAATACGCGGTTGATCAGCATGATCACTATCATCATCATCATAATCACTTTCATCCTCATCTTTATCACTAGCAAGAATAGCATCAGCAGTAGTATCATCCTCATCTTCAAAATCAAAAGCAATATCATCACTAGCTGCAGTACCAATATCAGCAATAACAGTCTCAATTTGTTGAGAAGCAACATCCTCTTGAACTACTTCTGTTTCAACAATAACAGCAACTTCTTGCTCATCTTCAGCCTCTTTTTCAACTTCAGGCTCTTTGTCAGAAACAACTGCTTCAACTTCAACATCTTGTTCAATAGCTTGATTTTCATGAGAAGGCTCTTCTTGTACGGCTTCCACAAACTCATTCTCCATACAATATTCTATGACATCCTCATTTGCAACATCAGCGTAGTTGGCAATAAGAGCATATGGAATAGTCATAGAATAGTTGAAAGTCTTCTTCTGCTTCTGAATGTAAGACATTTCCGAGTCTGGAACCTGAGGCCAAGATAACCTGCGAGGAATAGATGGATTGCTATGGAGCATGCTTCGAACAATGAGCTTCATAAATCTGACAAATGGAATGAACTTTCGTTTCTTGTTGGTCAACTTGTCATGTACCACCTCCGAGAGTTCGGTCCAAAAGATAAACGTATAGTCGACATGCAAGTCATAGACGACTGCATGGAACAATCGGAGATACAGTAAGCTTGCACTGTCAGTGCCAGAATGCTTCGATGTCAGGCACCTGATGAGAACAGAGAACAGTACATACCATACTGGAGGTAGATTGGACTTGTCAAAATCTGTAGGTTTGTTCAAAGTACCAATATATCCAAGATTTCGTATCCCTTCATAGACTTCCTCTTCAGATGGAAAACTGTCATATGTAGTTCTGCCTGGTCTGGAGTTCGGCTCAGGAAGCTCCAGTATCAATCGCAGTCGCTTGTAGGAAAGGAAAGATTCAAACTGATCTACTTGAAGCTCAAAACGGTGCGGACGAGCCAATTCATTCTTTGTTATAGTATTCCAAGCCTGCTGTAGATACACTTCAGGAACATCTGCGCAGTATGAAAGAGCAGGGGCAAGTGGATGTCCTTTGAGAATTGCTCGTATCACTGGATGAATCTTAATTCTGTCAAAATCCACGTGATAGTTGTTCGGCTTGTATGGCATATACATGATGGTTGGGAACACATCATTTGGTGTGCGACGAGAAGCAGAAAGATCGGCCCCAACAGAAGGATGTGACGGCATCGGAGTATCATGAGAGGCTCGATCAGACGGATCATCGAAAATGGCATTCTCATCTTGAATCATTGGATCATTATGGGTTTTGGAAGACATAGTAGACCTGGGAAACAAAAGAAAAATAATTAGACAAAAAATAAAAAAAAATTCTAAGTATGGTTTGCGTGTCAAGTTAGAAGCGCAAACCAAGGTTTGCGTTTCAGTCAAGAGACGCAAAGGTAAGTTTGCGATTCTAACATGGTCCGAAAATTATACTTAGAAAAACAAAACAAAAACACACAAAAACGCAAGGAAGGTTTGCGTATCAAGTTAGAAGCGCAAAGTAGACTTTGCGTTTCTAGTTAGACGCGCAAAGTTTAATTTGCGTTTCTAGTTAGACGCGCAAATTTCACTTTGCGTTTCTAACTAGACACGCAAAGGTCACTTTGCGTTTCTAACTAGACACGCAAAGGTCACTTTGCGTTTCTAGTTAGATGCGCAAAGTTCACTTTGCGTTTCTAACTAGACTCGCAAAGTTCACTTTGCGGGTCAAACGTACTTGATATCAAAAACCTGACAACACACGAAGAAAAACAAAAGGAAAGTTTCGTGTCAAAGAGGAGACGCAAAGTACACTTTGCATGTCCTAGTTGATACGTAAACTATACTTGGAAAGAAAACACAAAATTTTACACAAGATAGAAGCGCAAAGTAGACTTTGCGTTTCTAGTTAGACACGCAAAGTTCACTTTGCGTTTCTAACTAGACGCGCAAAGGTCACTTTGCGGGTCTATCATCTAGGGTTCGCGATTCTCAGACCCGAAAAGCACAAAAACTCAAATTAAATCGAGAAAAAACGAAATGAAAGTAAAAGGACACATACCTGAAGATCGATTTACTAATCTAAGCAAAACCCAATACTTGATTTTACGAAAAATACGAATCTGAGTATTTTGGATGAAACGAGAAATATGAACATCAGATTCATGAGAAATTCAAATCGATTAATAATCACAAACATATGTAAGTCAAAATCAATACACGAAGTGAATGGAAACAAAAACATACCTTGATTTCGTGTAACAAAATCTGAAAGAAATCAGATTGAAATCGAGAACACAGAGAGCGACAGAGAGGATGAGGGAGCCGAAAAGTCAGATACAAGGAATAGAGGGCGGGAAATGAAAATGAAAATAAAAAACACTATTTAACCTAGAAAACAAAAATAAAACTAAAAATAAAAAAAAAATCATAAAAATAAAAATAAAAAAAATGTAAAAAAAATACCTGAAATCCTTTTGCTCCCCCTACACACATGCACAAAAATTAAACTGTTAATATAGTAAATGTGTAGAAAAATTTGAAAAACATACCTGTTTAACTTTTTATCAGCACAGATAATTTTCTTCCTTACTCCCCCTCAACCACAGAAAAGTTCAGATAACTTTTTCAGATTAGCTCTCCCCCTTGAAAATTGCACAGACCATATCCAAAATACAGATACTCAAACATAAAGACATCAGTATGAAAGATGATCATATTGAATATAAATTTTGTAACAACTGAACATATAAAATTTTAAACATTAAACAAATTAAAGTCTACTCAGTAAAATTTCACAGATTTATCAATCAGTTGAAATCAAGCATATATTGTCTGATGCAAGAACAAGTATAATTGCATATCAAGTTAAGACATGTTCAGTTTCAAAAACTTCCATTTGTCTATTCAGTGTGCTCGCATGTGAACTTCAATTAGCTTCAAGAAAAATGCATTTCTAAAATTATTATAGAAAACTTTGCATGTACTGACACTACGTCATCAAAAATTAAGACTTTCACAAATTTACAGGTTTATCACAACTCAAACATATCACCAAGTATCATGAGATGTGTGTTCATTGGCATCTTTTTAGCAGTGTGCACATTGGCATCTTAACATGAGTGTGCTCTTTGGCATCTTTTAAGCGCGTGCACTTTGGCATCTTTTAAGCACGTGCACTTTGGCATCTTTTAAAGAACATGCCGTAAACCTAACTTTCTATCTGACCCTATTGCAGGATTTGGGTCAGCCACTCCCAGACCAGCTGGCCTTAGGGGACTAGGTGTCAAGCACCCCTTGGAACTTACTTTCCCGGATCAGAAAGGCTACATCGACATATTCTAAACCCATTCATACCAGTAAAACATGACATTCGATCTGATTCTATAGAAGGATTTATGTTCGATCACTCCCAGACCAAATGAACTTAGGGGACCAGATGACTAGCATCCCACGGAACTTACTTTCCCAAACCAGAAAGGTCACAGGTACAAACTTTTAAACTCAGAGATTTCTGTATTGTTAAGAATTTATTATTCATCTCAATTACTCAGATCAACATCTAAATGCTTAGTCCATATTTTCATTCCGATCTAAAAATCTGATCATTTAGGTAGTCTAAGCAAAGTAAACTATAAAAAATCAGACTTACATATCTTTAAAGCAGTATTAAAAGCTACTAACATGTTGCTGACTTTTCGACTTTTGTAAGACTTGAAGTTTGAACATATAAAACTTTAATATTAACAAAGAACTTGTAAATGATCCTAGACATACATTTTATTCAAAATAAAGAAAATCTGTAAAATTTTATTTTATAGAATAAAATTTGTAAATATTTAAACTTTTAAATTCAACATGCCTAATTTTGAAAGCAAAAAATTGAAACGTTTTTCATCTAAGGCTTTTGTAAAGATATCAGCAAGTTGATATTCAGTTGGTACAAAATATAATTCAATAGTACCTTCTTCCACATGATGCTTTATAAAATGGTACCGCATGTCTATGTGCTTGGTCTTGGTGTGCTGGACAGGATTGACTGATATGGCAATTGCGGACTTGCTGTCACAATAAATTGGCACTGTCTTGTACAACATCCCGTAATCCCGAAGTTGTGTTTTCATCCAGAGCACTTGAGCACAGCAAATAGCTGCAGCGACGTATTCAGCTTCGGCTGTTGATATTGAAACGCAGTTTTGCTTTTTCGACGCCCAACTTATCAGTCTGTCACCTAAAAACTGAAGATGACCAGAAGTACTCTTCCTGTCCAATTGATTACCACCAAAATATGCATCTGAATAAGCAATCAAACTATAGTCAGAACTTTTAGGATACCATAATCCTAAATAAGGAGTTCCTTTAATATATCTAAAAATGCGTTTGACTGCTAAAAGATGAGATTCTTTTGGTTTAGCCTGAAATCGGGCACACAAGCACGTGGAGAACATTATGTCCGGGCGACTGGCAGTTAGATACATCAGTGATCCGATCATCCCTCTGTATGTCTTTTGATCCACAGCTTTTCCATCTGGATCAAGTCCGAGTTTGGCACCATGAGCCATCGGCGTTCCGATTGAAGTAGATTTGTCCATTTTGAATTTCTTCAAAATGTCAAATATATACTTGGACTGGTTGATGAAAATACCATCAGGAAGCTGCTTCACTTGTAAGCCGAGGAAGAAGTTGATTTCTCCCATCATGCTCATCTGAAATCTAGAGGTCATAAGATCAGAAAATCAAGTACATAAAGATTTGTTAGTCGCACCGAAAATAATATCATCTACGTATATTTGTACTAAGAAGATATCAAGATTAGTTCTATAAATGAAAAGAGTAGTATCGATAGACCCTTTGGTGAAGCCGGATTTAACCAAGAAAGCTGACAACTCGTCATACCACGCCCGCGGATACTTCTTCTTTCAGCTTGCCATTGAGAAATGCAGTCTTGACATCCATTTGATATACTGTGAAATTGCGCTAAGCAGCGAAGGCAAGAAACATTCTGATAGCTTCCAATCTGGCAACGGGTGCAAACGTTTCATCGTAGTCAATACCTTCTTCTTGTCGATATCCTTTGGCTACCAACCTTGCTTTGTTTCGCACGACGATACCATATTTATCCTTTTTATTCTTGAATATCCACTTTGTACCAATAATGCTTTTCCCTTTCGGCCTAGGTACAAGTCTCCACACTTTGAGCGCATCAAATTGATTGGTCTCCTCTTGCATAACAATGATCCAATCCGGGTCCTCCAACGCTTCAGAAACTTTTATAGGTTCAATCTTGCTTAGGAAGCAAGTGAAGAGACATTCGTTGGAAGTAGTCGTCTTGGAGCGTGTAGAAACACTGGCTTGAGGATCTCCAATAATTTGATGAATTGGATGAGATCTTGTCCATTTTGTTGTATGAGGGAGAGGATCAATGACATATTGAACCACTTCAAATTGAAGAGAGGGAGGTTCAGAAACTTCTACATCAGATGAAGAGATAGAAACAGTTTCCACTTGAGGAGGAGGTATCTCAACAATCTGTGAATCAGATTCGGGAACAGTTTGTTGAATAATATCATTATGTACTTCTTCCAGAACTGATTCCTCTTGAACAGGTTGTTCTTCTTGAACTATTTCTGATTGTACATTTTCTGATTGAACAGATTCTTGTTGTGCCGGTTCTTGTTGAACAGGAGGAACTGGAGCAGCATCATTGGCAGAGATAGATGCAGCAGAATTTGGAATAGATGAGCTCTCAGTTTCCTGATTCAAAACATTAGAAACATTAACAGGGTTAGATTTAGGCACATCATCATAAAAATTTTCAAACAGAAAATCAAGATCAGAAAGATTAGAAGAGGGAGTAGAAGAATCCTGGTTATCCGGTGAAAGAGCAGGTTCTGAACTAATTTGTTCAGAAACTGAATTTCCAATGATAGCGGGTTCTAAGCCTGAGTGACTAGAAACCAAATCAGCAGCTTCGTCAAATTTTACATTGACACTCTCTATGACCTTTCTTGCAGAGATCAGAAAAACTCTATAAGCTGCAGAGTTCGAAGAATAACCCAAGAATACACCCTCGTCTGCCTTTGGACTAAACTTGTTGAGATTCTCCCTGTCATTCAGAACGTAGCATTTACACCCGAATGACTTGAAATACTTGATGTTCGGTTTGATCCCGTTCATAAGTTCATACGGTGTTTTGTTGAAGCGACGATGCAGAATTGATTTGTTCTGTGTATGACAGGCAGTTGTCACTGCTTCAGCCCAGTAAGACAAAGATAGACCTGAATAAGCAAGCATTGATCTAGCGGACTCAACAAGCGTTCTGTTTCTTCTTTCAACAACGTCGTTCTGTTGCGGAGTACGAGCAGCAAAAAATTGTTGTTGTATTCCTTGAGATTCATAGAATGCCTGAAGAGTACTATTTTTGAACTCAGTACCATTGTCAGATCTTACCACTTTCACTTGCTTCTGCTTATTTGTCTGAGTTGACTTGATAAGGTTGATGAGTACTTCAGAAGTCTCGTCTTTTGACTTCAGAAATTTTACCCATGTGTATCTGGAGTAGTCATCAACAACCACCAAAACATATTTCTTACGTCCTAAACTCTTTGTCTTCATTGGACCACACAAATCAACATGTAAAAGATCAAGAATAGCCGACGTGCAGTGTTCAGGTTTAGGCTTGTGAGGAGCTTTCTTCATTTTTCCTTTATCGCAATCTTGGCATAGATGGTATTTCTGGAAACGGAGAACTTGAAGACCTCTCACAGAATCATTCTTGACCAGGCGATCCATATACTTGAAGTTGAGATGAGCTAAACGTCTGTCCCAAATCCAACTTTCTTGAATTGAAGCTTTAGAGAGCAAGCAAATATCTTAAGGAATTTTGATCATGGAAAGATCAATGGTATACAAATTTGATTGTCTTTTTCCCACCAGAAGATCCTTGCCTTTATCATTCTTCACAACAACTCTTTTGGATTTGAAGCTGACTTCAAGGTCTTTATCGCAGAATTGGCCGAAGCTAAACAGATTGTGACTTAGACCCTCGACGTAGCTTACTCTTTTTACAGTTATGTTACCTTGAACTAGATCACCATAACCAAGAATCGGAGCAGTCTCACAGTTACCAAATTTCACACGACCGCAACATTTATCTTTAAAATTAGACAGAAGTGATTTCTTGTCAGTCATATGTTTTGAACATCCCGAGTCCAGATACCATAATTGACTAAGCTGCATACATAGAAACTACAGCTTTTTAGGTACCCATATGCTTATGGGTCCCTTGTTAGATTTATATCTTTTATTTCTCACAGATTTATTTTTCTTCAAAGAATGAAAGCAATTATCAATGGATGATAAAACACAATTATCAGAATCAGAACTAGAAGAAGCATATGAGATATTCTTTGATATATCAAACATTTGCTTAAAAGAGTATTTTGGGTTTTTATTACAAGAAGCAAATGTATCAGTATCACAAAGATTTTCTACACAGTTTACTCCTAACAGTTCAGATTCTAATCTTTGCTGTTTCATCCTCCAAATCTGCCTTGTTGATTTCCTCACAGTCCGATCTGAAGAAGAAAAATCAGAAACATTAGAATTTTCAGATAAAACAGTATCATGTTTCTTTGACTTCTTTGATCTTCTTCTTTTACGCTTCTTTTTATAAAATTGAGCATTTAGCAGTAAAGAATTATCAATAATAGAATCAGAAGAAGAAACTTTATCAAAGAAATCAGTCTTGGCAAATGACATTGAAGAACCAACCTCGGAGTGAAAATTTTCAACATTTTGCAAGTCAGGAGGAGGTTTGCGTTTCCCATTGGAGGCGCAAACTGAACTTTGCGCGTCCAACTGCATGCGCAAACTCTCAGTTTGCGTTTCCAACTTGGAACGCAAATGGCCATTATTTTTCAAAATTTTAGAATTTTCCTTAAAATCTTTTGACAATCCAGAAGAAATTTTATCTTCAAAACTTGTTTTCATTATAAAAAAGAATAAATCGTTTTGTAAACAAGTTTGAAGATTTTGTTCTTCCAATCTATCTTCAAGATCAACAATCTTACCTTCTAATACTAATGGAGGAATGTATTTCTTAGTATCATAAGATACCGGAGATACAGTTTCCTTATCAGTGTTAGCAAATATATCAACAAAATCTGTTGATAATGAAGATTTATTGGAAGAATTGATATTTAAAAGATTTTGAAATTTTCTGGATTTCTTAGATTGATCAGGAAAATACTTTGCATTTTCAGAGGTGTAAACAAATGGCATTTCCATCCTCTTATTTTCCATCCTCTTCACATTTTCTTCTTCCAAAATTTGTTTCTCAGTTGTCCAAAAGAATTTAAACTGAGGAGCATATCTTGCAAGAGTAAAGTAATCATATTCATATAAAGTAGGAACTTCATTTTTAGCATGATTTAAAAAATGCGGGTTTTCAAAACCAAGTCCCCACTTTTCTTTTATGGCTTCTTCACTCATTGGTTTATTCATGTAAATCGTTTGCTCGGACTGTTCTCTTTTATACAATTTCTGTTCTAAAACAATTATCTGTTTAGAAAGATTTTGATTTGAAGAAGTCATTTCAGTCAACAAATCACGATAAGTCTGATTTGAATTTTCTAGATCAACTAACTGCTTTTGAAATTTCTCTTTTGTATCAATTAAAATTGATTTTTCATCTTTTAAAGAAATTTGCAGTTTATCAATTAAATCAGACTTTTCTTGATTTTTAACAATTTCAGAAACGAACTTTGAGCGTAAATCATGCAAAGCAGTGATAAAGACATTCATTTGAGATAAAAAGAAATTATAGGTAAACTCAGATATTACCTCAGAACCATCTGATGAGGTATCCTCTTCCTCATCATCAGAATTGTCATCACCTATAAAGCACATAGCCGCAGTCTCCTCATTTTCGGCCTCGTTGTCCGAATGGTCCAGCCAATATTCTTCTTCGGCCAACAGGATGGTTCCACTTTCTTTCTTTTCTGCTAAAGCCAACTTCTTTCGGTAAAATGCAGCATCCTTTACCACCTTGACTCTGCAATCCTTAACCATATGACCTGGCTTCCCACAGTTGAAACAATTCATCACCTTTTTGTCATCTTTCTTTTGGTCAACTACTTTTTCCGGTTCATACTTTGGAGTAAATGGCTTTGAAGGAGCACCAGGTTCTATCTTCTTAGAACCAGAAGTAAACCGCAAGTTGTTCGACCCAGATTTGTGCTTGAACTGTTTCTTGTAATGCTGAGTCAAAAGAATCATGGCCTTTTCAAGTGCTTCACCATAATCATCTGTAGAGCCATCATAAGCTGATTCGGTCAAAGCTTGCTCAGCCAGTTGGCTAGCTATAAGAGCAATGGGATCTACTGACAGAGGCTTGTTCTTCTTATCCATTTTAGCCTTCTTCTCCATTACCAAAGATTCATCTGTCATCAAGATTTCATATAACTCCTGAATTGGCATTGTTGAGATTCTGACATCATTCCTCATTCGATGGCATGACTTGTTCCACTCAGCTTCTAAAGCGTTCAGAAACTTCAAGTTTGCCTCCAACTCAGTCTTGGTAACTTTAATCTTGTAGAGATCATTGATAACAGCCCAGAATCGATCAAAAACATTTTTCAAACTTTCCCCATCCTTGGCCTTGAACTTTTCAAAGTTGTTCATGTACCTGGTCTATCTTAATTGAGTAGACATTGCAGTACCAAGCATGATCTTCTCAAGTTGTGTCCACATCAGCATTGGGTTATGTTTGAAACAGTCGATTCTGTTATAGATGGAGTTGGGAAGAGCTAGGATCAGATTTGACTTAGCCTGACTGTCCGCTTGATATCTTAAGACCTCTTCAGCTTCATACTCTCTTAAAGCTTTTTCAACAGTTGTAGCTGGAGTAGTAGCAGTAGCTGGGATCACTTTCCTTGGAATTTCCATAGGACCCTGAGTCAGTGATTTCATCATGTTCTCCCCATTTGGTTGCCTTTCAATAAAGTTGATGAATCTAGGCCATTGTTCGAATTCATTCTCATTGATGAGAACTGGTGGACGAGTGTCGGACCCCAAAGACATCATGAGGTCATTCTTGTAAAGTTGTGCTTGTAGAGACATCTTGTGAAAAAACAGAAATTTCAGCAAAAACTCCAAGTAAGAGAGACCCGCAAACTAGAGGTTTGCGTTTGTAATGAGGAGCGCAAAGAAGTCTTTGTGATTGCAGAGGGAAACGCAAACTGAGCTTTGCGTTTGCTGAGGGAAACGCAAACTGATCTTTGCGTTTGTAGAAGAGAACGCAAACTGAGCTTTGCGTTTGTAGAAGGGAACGCAAACTGAGTTTTGCGTTTGTTGAACGAAACGCAAACTGAGCTTTGCGTTTGTAGACTTCGCGGGTGATAAACTTTGCGGATGAGATACTTTGCGTTTGATGCACAGACTTTTCACTTGAAGAGAGAAACGCAAACTGATGGTTTGCATGTCAGACTAGAACCGAGAAACTTGGCTTTGCGTTTCCAAAGAGAACCGCAAACCTGAAAATTTTACTAACTACCGAGTTAGATCACAAGATATATAAATGCATGAATGAGGCGCAAGATTATATGAATCACATGCAAACATTTATGAATGAAACGCAAACTCTCATGAATCAAACGCAAAGTTCAGGAACACAACTAATTCATGCAAACTATGAATGACACGCAAAGTCACATGAATGACACGCAAAGTTCACCTACACACAGATTTTCGCATGAACAAATCAAACTAAGAAATTTAACCAAGAAAATCATACACTGAACTTCGAAAACTACTTTCTAACACAATTTATCAAACAATTTCGATTAAAATCAACAAAATCTAAAAATTCGACAATGAACAGAACGAGAACGTCGTTTTTCCAGAAAAACACTAAAACACCAAATTGAGAATCAAATCATGTTTTTTAAGGAAAACTTTGTGAATCAAAAACAATCGATTATCACAAACGAAACTGAAGAAATCAAATTCACACAAATTCTAACACAAACAGATCCAAATTTTATGAGAAATCAAGAAAACGAGATTTTCTTGAAAAAATTCAAGAAAATCGATCAAATTTTCGATTTCAATCACAAATTCAGATATAGAAAAACAATCTCTCAATCCTCTAAAGATTCAGATTGCTCTGATACCAATTGAGAGTCCAAGATCACTGATTCTTTAGAGAGAGAAAGTAGAGAGAGAAAGTAACAAGCGCAAAGTTCAATCTGTTGTATTGAAATTGAATTGCCAAAGTTACAAAACAAAGGCTTAAAGGGGACTTAAATACCCCAAGCCTTTACAAAACAGATTACACTAATAAAAGCATTAAAAGCTAAAAAATAAATACAATGATTACTACAAAATTAGACTTAACAACTATTGTGGTAAGTTGCAACCAATTCATTTTTTTATTTTGAATATGCATATCACTCTAAAAATATATATGATAGCGCCAACAAAACTTAAACTCCATGTAGATGGAGGAGAGAATCACATATTTTTTTTTCTCAAATTCCATTAAATATTCTTGATTTTCTACTTAGGTTGATCAAGAATGAAACTTCATGTTTGGTTGCTAATTCTACATGTATTTATTATATAATTTGTATCCAATAACACAATACTATGTTGAGAAGAGAATTTGGTCTTCGAATCTTCTGTGAGTTTTGTTTGCGAGACTTCACTACCATGGAATCCATGATTGAAACTCTTGGAACCATACGTACCCATTGGCTCTCAAAGGACAATACACACACATATAATGAAAAGAAAGAGTGTAGATGATAATGGAGAATTCAAATTAAAGAGGAAACATACATGCAATATGGCAGACGACTTTATGCATATAAAGCAAATGAATCGGTGCCTTGAACCAACACATCGGTTGGCACACAACTGCCATAAAACGATTCTAACAACTACTTAAACGGTTTTGATGAGGTGTCCCATGACCCTCTTATTTTGCATACACATAATAATTAAAATACTAATATAAGTGTTTTGACATTTAAATCCAACATACTACTCCCTCATTTTTTTTGCCATGAGAAATGTTACATAATCTGAAACAAATCCTCCAAAATTATGACTAAATTTAAATTTTTAAAATCGTTCGCAGCAGAAGTCTTCAAAATACATAAACATGTAACTTAAATGCTAACCCGTCCCATACCAGGTTAAGTTACAATTGCTCCATACATAAAAGTCTAAACAAAAGTCTGAATCATAATTAATGATAGTAGATAAATCTCTAAGCGTGTCATTTGCCCTTATCCAACCTCGAACTACCTGGCCCTGAGATGCATACTATAGTCACCTTATAAAACTCAGTGAGTTTATGGTTTGCGTGAGTGAAATCATATCTTGTCACACATATCAAACATGCAAACTTCATATAAAAAAACATTCATTTTCTGAAACATGTAACACCAAAAGAAACGAGACCTCATAATTGTCTCCTCGAGTAAAGACTGATAAGTTGCAAGCATTCCCTGGGTGTGTACGACTCACCTATAGCCAATAATCCATTACGGTGTCATGTTTCCATGTCACAGGCATTCCCTGGTGTGTACCGCTCACACAGAGCCAGTCACCCATTTCGGGGTCGTGCCTCCCCTTAAGTGTGACAAACCAAACCAACATCTCATATTCCAAACGATGCACCATTTGTACCATATAAACCAACTGAAAATCCAATCATGCTAAATATGTTTAAAAACCGGAAAACAGTTAACATGCGTGCTCCACAAAAATCCACATACATGTAAACGTATATCGATGACATGTATTTAAATCATTATCATGCATAATATTCACCACCCCAAAATCATATAATGCTTGAAAATAAATTTGTACATAGGTATGCATCCTAGTGTAAGTCTCATGAAGACTCACCTGATTGCGTAATTTAATTCCTATAAAATCAAAATGCTCGATTATCATTCTCCATATTAA
Source organism: Arctium minus (assembly GCA_954870635.1). Taxonomy (NCBI): domain Eukaryota; kingdom Viridiplantae; phylum Streptophyta; class Magnoliopsida; order Asterales; family Asteraceae; genus Arctium; species Arctium minus. The sequence continues at coordinate 21,299,101 of OX941081.1, read as the reverse complement.
GACACTTTAAATCCTTTTTTTTTAATCACTTAAATAAATAAATGATTTATTGTAACCACCCATTTCGAGATAATTAAAACACCAAATCCTAAGTGTATAATTATTTCAAATATTCCATAAATCCAAATACATAAGGTATTGCTTGAAATACAGGTTGTTTAGTTGTAAGGGTATCTTGGTAATTTCGTAAAAACAAATAATCGAAATCGGGTCAAAATTGCTAGTTATAATTCCAAATAAAATTTATCAAAACTTCCAGAAAGGTATCGTGCCGAAATCAAGTTTTCAAAACTCTAGGGATTGCAATAAAAATTATTGAAACTTAGAAATCTAATAATAGTATTAGTAAAAATTGTATGAGACCAACAAAAAAGTAACTCAGTGGCTTAGTGGTTAATGCATCCCTCTTACAACTTGTTGGTGCTTGGTTCAAATCCAGCTCTTTGTAAAATAATTTATTTTTAATGCGGGTCGGCCCTTGACCCGACCGCAACCCAGCCCAACAGCCCACGCGGGTCACCATCTTGACCCGGTCACAACCCGGCTAGATGGCAGCCATTGTTGCACGTTTTTTGTAGTTTTAAGCTTCGTTTTCATTCGCTTTTTGATCTTTTTTCTTCGTTATTTTTGCACCAAATCCTTGGTAATATTTTTACCAATATTTTGACATAAAAAAACACAAATTTTCGTTAAGAAATGAGTTCCATTTCCCCATTTAAAGTTTTGGTTTTTATTTAAAACCAAACAAACTTTAAACTTCAAAATCGATTCTTAAAACCCCAAATCTGAAACATAAAGCTACTGGGGTTCGATAGAACTCTCAAAAACGAAACTATAAACATAAAAATCACGAAGTTTGGTTGAGAATCTCACCTTGAATCGACCAAAAACCGAAAAGTTTGGCTCCAACTTCAAACTCAGATATCTCTCTCAAAACTTAACGAAATTTCAAGTGGTCTGAACCCAAATGACCCTTAGCCGATGCTCTTCGTTTATATGAAGAAGTTTTTGGCGTATTAGTTGAAATTTTAAGCCAATCGGACGTTTTTCAGCAAAAGCCATTGAAAAGTCACCATCCAAATCTGATTTGAAACAGCAATGTACTTTCAACGGAACAGGTCCTCTATCTTTCAGATATTTTATTTTCGGCCCCCTCAACTTTCCAAGTATTACATTCTCAGTTCAAATTAATATAAACTCATTTATTTCACTTCTCATTTTAATTAAATGACTTAAATGGCTCCTATCAATTCCTTTCTTTACATTTAGCTCCAATAAAATAAAACCCAATTTATTTTATTTTCTTTCCTCTCCTATTTTTTTATAAATAAATATTTACCCTATTTTAGGGTGTCACAAATCTCCCCTCCTTTAAGGAATTCCGTCCTCGGAATTATCTAACCTTTAGTCATCATCCACTCTTCACCTCCCATGTCATTTATGAACCTCTAATAAACTTCCGTCGGACTAGCAAGAGTCATATATTGCACTTTAAACTTTTTGCTATCCCACTCAGCATCTCAATGGACTCCTTCCTTTACATAAGTGAGGTCGTCGCTAAAGCACGATAACTTCCAAATTTACACTAGTTAACTCATCTACTAAACATTTCATCGAATCAATGCTTGAAGAGTGTCGAGAATACAAATTACAACTTTATTGGCCTTCTTGGACGATAGACTACGCTATCAACTGTTGCAACTAATCCTTCAGTCCAACATCTTTGAACTTTTTTTTTACTCGCCACATATGACTATGCACTGTCAAAGCGATTACTTTAACATCGATCAGCCCCTTGCCAGAAACTCTAGTTGTCTACATCACTTATTACCATAACTTTCCACGTACCATGTATTTCTAATATACCCATATCGTTACTTTACTCATTACTGGTAACATGCTTACCTATTGCGCTTTTATACATCTGAACTTGCTTTGTCTCGTTGCATCAATACTAATATAACTCGGACTTCGAGGTATCACTTGAAAACTACAAGGTTTTCTAGTACTTCTGGCAACCATCAAATTTACACATAACTTCATTTTTGCTTTCAATATTGAAAGACGTGATGTTTCTGACCCTAATCTAATTTATTGTGCTTATATGTCAATGCTCACACAAAATCTGCAATTTAGAGAACTCTGGATGAATCCTTAACAATGATCTAGAACCAATATAAACTTTTATCTCATTTACTAATCTTGGATGATTTAAATCAGACAGAACCTGTGAGTTTGTTGTCTTTTACTTAGATGTCTTTCTTGTCAACTACGTGACCAAGAAAACGGGGACTTTGCATCTATAACTCACACCCCCACTTTTTTCTCATCTTATATTCTTTCATGGTTGTGGGACCAACTTTTGTTGTTATACATGCTTAACCTTATTTCTTGAATAATTGAGCGCACTGCAATTAACGATAATAACAACTTCTCCAAATATGGTCTACACGTTGCGTTCGCTAGGTCCATAATGTTATTGTCGCATTTCTCAACCCATATGGTATTATTGTAACACTATTGTCATGTTTCTCAACCCATATGGCAAAACAGATGGCATTACTGAAGTGACTTTAAACTAAAAAATTATATGAGCAAATGTTACTCCAAAACATATAACTAATGAATTTGATGTCTAAAAACTCTGAACAATTTGTATTTAAACAAAATACAAAACTAGACACTTTCGAGATCTTGACTCCCTTAGCGTAGTGTGGGGGTTATCAATCCATCGAAACCAACCATTTATAGTGATCTCAATATGTACTAGTTACATAGGTAAGTTAAACAAATATGTGTGCAGAGCTACCCTTGCAGTACGTGTACCATTTATGCATCTTCATAGTGCCCTGCCATGATTATTGGTATCTCGATACATAACCCTTCACACACATACCCATCTTAACATGCATAACTGAAGCTAACTGAGAATTGAATGGTCAACTGCAAAAAAATTCAAGTTCTAACCAAGACTATTGGTGCTATTCAAATAGGTTTTTCTTTTACGTTTCTAAATATGAACATTTACATTTTTCCTTTCGGGCCTAAGCCCATACTAGTTGCCTTTCCACACTTTGCACAAGTTACTTCTCAGCACTCTAAGTGCATTCTTAACACCAAACATCTCTACAAAAAGAAATTAAATCAATTATAACTATACTCTAACCTCCTGCATTTTCGCAAAATGCTATGTTGTACTTACGTTGTATTGTATCTAAAACAGAGACCTTATTCTTACACCTAACAGTTCAAGCTTAGGCTAAAATCATAACCTATTTCTCTTGAACTACGACTCTGATACCAACTTCTAACACCCTCATTTTTTTCCATGAGAAATGTTACATAATCTGAAACAAATCCTCCAAAATTATGACTAAATTTAAATTTTTAAAATCGTTCACAGCGGAAGTCTTCAAAATACATAAACATGTAACTTAAATGCTAACTCGTCCCATACCAGGTTAAGTTACAATTGCTCCATACATAAAAGTCTAAACAAAAGTCTGAATCATAATTAATGATAGTACATAACTCTCTAAGCGTGTCAATTGCCCTTATCCAACCTCGAACTACCTGGCCCTGAGATGCATACTATAGTCACCTTATAAAACTCAGTGAGTTCATGGTTTGCGTGAGTGAAATCATATCTTGTCACACATATCAAACATGCAAACTTCATATAAAAAAAACATTCATTTTCTGAAACATGTAACACCAAAAGAAACGAGACCTCATAACTGTCTCCTCGAGTAAAGACTGATAAGTTGCAAGCATTCCCTGGGTGTGTACGACTCACCTATAGCCAATAATCCATTACGCTGTCATGTTTCCATGTCACAGGCATTCCCCGGTGTGTACCGCTCACACAGAGCCAGTCACCCATTTCGAGGTCGTGCCTCCCCTTAAGTGTGACAAACCAAACCAACATCTCATATTCCAAACCATGCACCATTTGTACCATATAAACCAACTGAAAATCCAATCATGCTAAATATGTTTAAAAACCGGAAAACAATTAGCATGCGTGCTCCACAAAACTCCACATACATGTAAACGTATATCGATGACATGTATTTAAATCATTATCATGCATAATATTCACCACCCCAAAATCATATAATGCTTGAAAATAAATTTGTACATAGGTATGCATCCTAGTGTAAGTCTCATGAAGACTCACCTGATTGCGTAGATCGACTACCGATAGTTCCGGACGGAAGACCTACACATTTTATATCACAATATGTAATTAATGACTTAATTCTCCAGAAGTCGATTTATGGTCCAACCCGATCGTCGTGTCAACTCCAACTTTGAGTCTCAAAACCCGTTCCAAATAGCTCAATACGACCTCATCAATAAAATCCATGTGGGTCAAACGAGTAATAAGTCAACCCTTGGTCAACTCTGTCAACCCCGACCAACTATAATCAAAATTGTCAGGATCGAATTCTCAACAAGAATTATAAATACTCAGAAACAATATCAAAGAAGTTTGCGGAATAACACTTTGATATTTAATGAAACAGTAAACGAACAGTAAATCTGATGAACAACTTGTAAACTTGTATTGAATGGTTGAAGTTACAAGATTACACACACAACCTCAATCTTGAAGAACAAGCTCTTTCAAGACGAATTCTACTTCTCTAGAATTAGGAACTATGCCTTGAGGTTAATTCTCTCTAAAACAAAAACTCAGAACTAATTAACTATGAAACTATTCTATCAATTCTATATATATACTGAACAAAAGATAAATAAAATATCTTCAGAATATCTTCCATGAATATCTTCAGTCTATCCAGCTGTCATTCTTGTAATTCGGATCTCCATCTCATAAGCAGCATTAATCAAGATCAGCAGTATTAATCTCTTAGCAGTAGTAACTCCAGCAGTACTAATCTTGAAGAGCAGCATTAATCATGTTCTGGCAGCATTAACTTTAACTGGCAGCATTAACTCAGAAGTACTAATTTTTTAGCTAGCAGCATTAACCATACTTAGCATTTCTTCAGTTCCCAACAATCTCCCCCTAACTTGACTTTTAGGAAAAGAAGTCAAGTTCTTCATATCTTCTTCAAGATGCTCCTAAAACTCCATCATGGCCTAAATTCCAGTATTTGCATCCAATCCCAAACTTTGATTAATTGTTCTTTGGATCAAATATTTAGACATTTCTGAATTTGGAATACATCCTAGCTTCTTCTTCAGCATGGCATGAAGCTTCAGTTTGCTATGGTTATACTCCACTAGTTTCATATAGAGTCCAATTATTCACTGTTTGAAAGACATTCCTTATTATCTTCTCCACTTCATCAGGTTTGAACATCATGCACAGATACTCCATTATCAGCTTTGTAATTGAAATCACTGGAGCTTTCAGTTCATCTGCATATAACTTCATCCCTATTTCAAACATTTCTTCAATATCAGACCTTGAGCAGGTTCTGACAATCTTGTTCCAAGTGTTGTACACTTCATATTTCTCATCTTTTCTCTTCAGTCTGATATACTCCTTGCCATCTACTTCCATAACATCCCAGTGAATGACTTCAGGAGGTTTAACTCCTACAGGTTCTGCTGAAATTGGTTCAGGCACTTTGTCCATCACTACCATGTACATTTTGACATCCTCAGTACTTGCAGGTTCTTTCATTGTAGATGACTCAGGTGCCTCTTCTTCTTCAGCAACCTTTTCAGCCTCTTCTTCCACTAATCTAGGCTTCTTTGTAGGCTTTCTCCTGGCAATCATCTTTGTTCTTTTTAAAGTCCTTAGACTTTCACCAATTGTTGCTTCCTTCTCTGGAGTTTCTTGCTCATCAGGGAATGGTTTTTGTAAGAAATCATTGCTTTCTTTCATTCTTTTCTCCATTTCAACCCTTGCAAGATCATCCCCTTGAAGCTTTATCATCTCAGCATCATACATCTTCTTGAGCTTCTCAAAAGACATCTTTGAAAACATCTCTACCTTGACACCTACTGCACCCTTGAGGAAAGTAATCATTTTCTTTCTCTCTTGAGCACCCAGGTATGTCTTTGAAGGTTGTCTTTTCCTTGCAGCCATTTTGATCTTAGCAGGCTTCCTCAAAGATGTGGCTTTCTGCTTGGCTTGTTCTGTTGCTAAGCTTTGTTGATAGGCTTTGTTTAACTCTGCAGCCATTGCTTTATCTATCTCTCTATCCTTTTGCACTTGCATGGTTTCTGCTTCTTCAAGCTCAGCATGTATTTTCCTAGCTAGAGCTTCATCTGAATCAATCAATTTTTGCTTTTTCATTGGTTGATCAGGTTGAACTAGCTTTTCCTTGCATTTCTCTTTACTCATTTCCTTCTCTTTGCTTGATCTCTTTGAAGCATTACCTCTTTCTTTGATGTCAACTCCTTTGGCCTTTAAGATGACCTTGGGAGTATCATGCTTTGCTTTGATTAGAGTTTCTGTAATTTCAAGATCTGTGAGCACTTCTTTCATTGTTTCTGCTGCTTCCATTGGTTCAACAGTATTAACCATTTCTGCTGCTCTGCTTGTACCAGCAGTATTAATGGTTTCTGCTGCTGCTTGTGTTTCTTCTTCTTGTGCCACCTTTTCTGCAGTTATTTGCTCCCCCTCAAACTTTGCATTCTCTTGCTCCCCCTTAGCTTTTGCATCTTCCATATTGTCATCAGCTTCTGACTCCCCCTTTTTGGGAGCATCAGTCACTGGTTTCCTCCTTCTTAGTACAAATTGCTTCTTCTTCTTTTGGAGAAGCAATTTCCTTACCATTTGCTTTAAGTTGAGGATCTGTTCTTGTTGTGACAGAACAATGAGTTTAAGCTCTTCAATCTCTTGACCTTGTTTGATCACATCCATATTGATGTTTCCTATGGTTTCCATCAATTCGTCATAGTTATATCTGTCCTCACCTTCTCCAGGAGTGTTACGCCCTTTTGAATGATCATTGGATCTTTTAGTAGTGGAAGTCTTCTGCCTAGCAGAATCACTATCCACCCCCTTAGGTTCTTGGCACCTGGGACCTTTGGATGATTGCTCACCCAAAGTTGCCATGGGGAAGGTCTTAGAGATGTTACCACTGTCCTTCTCTGTGCTAGCAGAAGTAGTGGCAGCCTTCTCACCCATAAGCTCTTCCATCTCCTTAGAGAGCACCTCCTGAGGGTTGGGAGACACCCTATTGGATTCCTTTTGGATATTCTCTATTGGAGAATGCTCCAATAGAGGGCTTAAAGGCTTAGTGGGGGAAGGTACAAGAAGGGAAGGAGCCTTCTTTACCTGTTTCCTTTTGTAAGTTTGGGTAATAGGAGAAGTGGGCTTTTGAAGTAGAGACTGGGGGATAGGTATAAAGTGGGAAGGTTGGGATTGGCTAGCAGTGGGATGGTCTGAGGAGGGCTTTGACCCTGCTGCCATACCTTCATCAGTGTGGGACACCACCATCATTGTAGAGAACAATGGGGTGTCAACTCCTTCCGAGTCCCCAGCAGATCTTCTCATGTTTGAGAAAACCTTGCCTTTAGGGGGTTTAGGTACATATACCCCATCAAAGTGAGGTATATCCGTCAATTCATTAGTGATAACTGCTTGTACAAACCTGGGATACATGAAGAAACTCTTCTTGTTGTCCAGGTTTGAGACAAGATCATTGAAGATCATCAGAGAAAAATTATATTTTCTAGCAGTAGATAAACAAACCAAAGCATATGCAATGGGACTGCTAAATTGGCTCCAGCCAGTAGTTTTCTTTGAAATACAGTGCATCAGGGTATGAACAAAGAACCTCCATTGGGATGAAAATTTAGCTTTGAAAAACTTGAAAATTCCCATTTGGCCTTCATACCCCATTCTTGTAAGAGTTGAGAATAATTCCCCATTAGGAATAGAGGTTATACCTGCAGCATCGTCTAGACGTAGATAGATGCGTATCACCTCTTCAGTAACTGTTAGGGGTTTTTCACACACCCTTGTCTTGATCATTTGGACACCATCTTCAGTAACGATGGTGGCATTGGCCCAGAATTGCCTCTGATGCTCTATGAAGATGGTAGGAGACACAGTGAGAGCATGAGCGATGTGGCTGGACTTCAGAAAGTCGACTATCTGGTGAAAACCTTCAGCTTGTTTAGGCTTTTGGAGCATCGCAATTTCATTATGCTCGTCAATGAAAGCCATGGATGCCATTGAACTTGAGTGTTCTTGCCTGAAAACTTGGTACTTGAGAGAAAAGGGTTAGAGCGCAAGTGAACAGTATGCAAAGAGTCGTTATGAACTTTTTAGGCGGGCAAAGGGTATTTATAGTATTCGGATTAAAAGCAGTATTAACCTTAAAAAGATAGTGAAAGCAGTATTAACAGTGAGCAGTATTAACTGAGAGCAGTATTAACCACTAGCAGTATTAACTAACTAGCAGTATTAACCGCTAGCAGTATTAACTAACTAGCAGTATTAACTGTGCACTGGCAGTATTAATACTGTACTGGCAGTACTAAAACTGTACTGGCAGTACTAAAACTGTACTAGCAGTATTAACCATACTTGCACTTTTAAGCTTGTGATAAACTGAGTACTACTATACATTTCCTAAGAAAGAAAGTTAGTAACACCAAGAATAAACTATATACAGGTAGTGAACCACTTTTAGGAAGGGGCTTATTCAGAGTTGATCATTCCCACACTTGTTACCAAGAAAGTGAATCTACCCACATCAAAGGCTTTGGTGAATAGATCAGCAAACTGGTTATCAGTATGAACTTTTACAACTTGAATAAGTTTCTTTTCATTGCAGTCTCTTATAAAGTGATACCTGATCTCAATGTGCTTTGTCTTTGAGTGCTTGACAGGATTGTTAACAATGCTAATAGCACTGCTATTATCAATAAAGATTGGAGTGTGTAGAAAGGTTACCCCATAGTCCAGCATTTGATTCTGAATCCATAAGACTTGAGAACAGCAACTTGCAGCTGCTATGTACTTTGCTTCTGTTGTAGATGTGGACACTGTGGTTTGTTTCTTGCACTGCCATGAAACTAGTCTTGCACCTAAAAACTGGCATCCTCCAGAAGTAGATTTTCTGTCCAAGTTTGCTCCACCTAGGTCACTGTCTGAGTATGCAAGTAGGTCAAATGATGAGTCATGAGGATACCAAAGTCCCAATCTAGGTTGCCCTTTAAGATATCTGAATATCCTCTTAACAGCTTGATAGTGTGATTGCTTTGGCCTAACTTGAAATCTTGCACACACACAGACTGGCAACATTATATCTGGCCTAGAGGTTGTAAGGTACATGAGAGAGCCAATCATGGATCTATAGTGATGCACATCCATATCCTCCCCCTCAAGATCTGCTGTTATCTGCTTGTGTGTCTCCATAGGTGTGCTGGCAGGCTTTGAATCTGAGAAACCAAACTTGGTTAGAATGTCCTGCACATACTTGGACTGACAGATAAAAATACCATCTGACTTCTGTTGGACTTGGAGTCCAAGGAAAAAGGTAAGTTCCCCCATGGAACTCATTTTGAATCTTTGATGCATTAGTTCCTCAAACTCCCTGCACATACTTTCTCTTGTGGATCCAAAGATGATATCATCCACATAGATTTGGACCAGCAAGATGTCCTTCTTCTTTCTCTTGATGAACAGAGTCTTATCAATGACTCCTCTTTCAAAGCCATTTTCCAATAGATAGGATGACAGAGTGTCATACCATGCTCTTGGTGCTTGATGCAGTCCATAAAGTGCTTTCTTCAGTTTGTATACTCTGTCTGGATAGCTTGGGTTTTCAAACCCTGGTGGTTGACAGACATATACTTCTTCTTCAATTGAGCCATATAGAAATGCACTTTTTACATCCATTTGGTAGACTTTGAACTTCATATAAGAAGCATAGGCCAGGAACAATCTGATTGCTTCTATCCTAGCCACTGGTGCAAATACTTCTTCATAATCTATTCCTTCTTCTTGTGTATACCCTTGTGCTACCAACCTTGCTTTGTTCTTTATTACTATCCCTCATTCATCTCTCTTATTCCTGAAGACCCATTTTGTGCCTATAGCTCTTTGACCTTTAGGAAGGTCTACTAGATCCCAAACATCTTGCAGCTTGAATTGTAGCAGTTCTTCTTGCATGGCTTCTATCCAACTGGACTCTTTCATAGCATCATAAGCCTTTTTAGGCTCAAGCTGGGATAGAAAGCAAGAAAGTACGGTATGCTGTTGGTCTTGCATATCTTGCAGCCTGCTTTGATTTCTAGTCATTATAGGAGAAGATATATCTCCTATTACCAGCTGAGGAGGGTGATTCTTTTGTGTTCTTGTGTGATGGCTAGGTTCTTCATTGAGTCTCACCTCTAGATTGGAGTCATTCAACTCAACTAAGGTGATTTCAGCAGCTCCTTCAGGTTCTTTATGTGTTTGACTCTCCTCATCTTTTCTTTCTTCTTCACTCTGATTTGGTTCAGTAGATGGCTCCTTTTCACAGTCTTCAACAGGATCCACTTTAGGTATGGGAAAAATCACAGACTGAGATATACTTTCTTGAACTTGTGTAGTCCCTGATCCTCCACTTCCTGAACCTGCATACTCATTACTACTGAAACCAAAGGAGTTAGTTAGTGAATCAATGTCAAACAGCCACTGAGGACCAGACCCAATAGGATTTGGTGTGTTCTCATTGCATTTGACATTGTCACTTTCTTCAATTATTCTAGAAGAAGAATTAAAAACTCTGTAGGCCTTACTCTGAGATGAGTAACCAACAAGAAATCCATCATCTGCCTTGCTATCAAACTTACCTAAGTGAGATTTGGTATTGAGAATTGTACAAGGACACCCAAATGGTTTGAAAAATCCAATAAAAGGGTTTTCTTTTATTTAAAAGCTCATATGGGGTCTTGTTCTTTGGTTTGACTACTAGTACTCTGTTTTGGACATAACAGGCAGTATTAACTGCTTCAGCCCAGAAAGTAATTGGCAGTTTAGAATCAGCCAACAGAGATCTAGCAGCCTCTATTAGTGTCCTATTCCTTCTCTCAGCAACTCCATTTTGTTGTGGAGTCCTAGGAGCACTATATTGTCTCTCAATGCCTTTTTCTTCACAAAAGTTGTTTAGATCAAGATTTTTAAATTCAGATCCATTGTCTGATCTAATGACTTTTACTTTTTGATTAGTTTGGTTTTCAATTCTTAGAATAAAGGATTTGATCAGTACACTTGTCTCATCCTTAGTCCTTAGAAAATATACCCAAGTAAATCTAGAGTAATCATCAACAATAACTAGGCAATATGATTTCTTCCCTATGCTCATCACATTTGTAGGTCCAAACAGATCCATATGTAATAACTGGAGACAAGAAGAAATTGAATTTAACTCTTTGGTCTTATGAGAAGTTTTGTGTTGTTTGCCTTTAAGACAAGCAACACAATGATCATCACATGAAAAGACTTTTGATGGTAAACCTCTTACAAGGTTGTTTTTAACAAGTTTGTTCATTGTCTTGAAATTCATGTGACACATCCTTCTGTGCCAAAGAGAGGATTCATCCACAGAAGCTTTTGAAACAAGACAGTTCAGGGATGAATCACTTGAAACATTTTCCATATCTAGACAATACACATTGTCCTTTCTTGGAGTTCTAAGTAGTATCATGCTTTCATCAACTACCTTGAACCCTGGAGCAAGGATCATACATTCTGTACTTGTAAATAATATACTATGTTGTTTGTCACAAACCTGTGATACACTTAACAGGTTGTACTTTAACTGATCAACATAGTAGACATCCTCAAATGTCATCTTACCTTTTGTGACATTACCTTTTCCACTTATTTTTCCACCTGCAAGATTGTCTCCAAATGCAACATGTCCTCCATTGATATGCTTGAAATCCTGAAGGCATGACATGTTGCCTATCATGTGCCTAGAGCAACCACTATCCACATGTCAGATGCTCTTCCCCTTGAGCTGTTGGTTGCCCTGCACATAAGATAAATCAGTTAGTATGGATTAGGAACCCAAGCCAAAGTGGTCTTGGGTACCCCTTTCTCATCAAAATATTTACATTCTTTCTTAACAAGATTTTTAAACTTTGACTCCTCATTACTGGAGTACTTTGTTACAATGATGGGTTTGGATGCATATTTGCTATACGCAGTACTGTTTTTAGAAGAACTAACTGCATTAGCAGCACTTGCATGCTTAGCAGTACTAACCTTGTTAGAAGTATTAACTGTGTCAGCAGTAGTAACCTTTGAAGAAGTACTAACGGTGTTAGAAGCATTAAAATTTTCAGCAGTATTAACACTGGTAGCAGCAGTATTGCTATTAGCAGCACTATCCCTGTTAGCAGCACTAACAGTTTTAGTGCTTCTAGGCACCCACATTTTAATACTTTCTTTTAAAAACTTTTTCTGCATGTGGCCTTTGTTTTCAACAGATTTCTTAGCCACATGTTTCTTTCCAGCCTTCCTATAACCAACAGGTTTTTGCACAAATCTTTGAAAGTTCATCCTTTGGTTAATAGGATTAAAGAAACAACACTTAGCCAAATGATTCAACTTGCCACATATGAAACAAGGTTTTGGTCTGATTATCTTACTCAGATCAACTCCTTGTTTCTGAGCCCATTGATTATTCCAGTTTCTTTGATTACCTCTCTTTGTACCAGAATTTGGGCTCTCAGTTTTATTGCAAGCACACTATTTACAAGGGCCAGGATTCACAACAGTGGTCTGTTTGTAATGGACCTTGTTAGCCTTTCCTTTGGTCTTCTCTATCTCTTTAGACTTGACCCATATTTTTCCACATCCCTCATTGGTGATAATGTTGTTTTCTAAGGGTATCTCTTTACTCACAGCATTATTCCTATTCTCACTGGCTTCTTTCTCAGTCAAATCCTTAACCATCACCTCATCCAAAGGATCTATCTTAAATGCTTTCTCAGACAAGTCCTTTTTCTCCTTGGTCTCTAACAGATCTGATGTAGGAGGGATATAATTGTTGTTGTAAGGAGGGGGTGTGTTGTTGTATCCAACACCAGGCTTCATCTTATCATGAATCTGAGCCTTTAGAAGAGAATCCATTGCTTTTGAAGCATATGAAAACTTTTCTATATCAAGCTTAACCTTAGCTAATTCTTCTTTCAACTTATCATTCTCTTCTTTGGACTTAGACAGTTTGGTCTCTAACTCATTCTTTTCCCACTTCCAGTAGTTTGTGTCATAAGAGTGTTGAAGTTCATTGGCTTGAAAGCCTTTGATTTGTTCTTCAAACCTCTCCACTATCAACACATAATCTCTTCTATCCTTTTCTAATCTTTTGAGGTCATCACACATGTTTTGGTTGTGATCCCTGTACCTTTTTACAGTGTCTATGCAAGATTGAGTACAAAGATTAGAACTTACCTCAGAGGGGAGATCAAACACCTCTGCCATAAGGGCTTGATTCTGAATGGCTTCCTCAGCTTGGTCACTCCAGTCAAACCCCATTCCTTGTTGAGAAACAAGGGCTTGAGCAGAGTTCTTGTTTTGATTGAATCCACCATTCTGGGCTTGTTGGTGGTTGTTATTTGGCACACCACTTCTGCACTCTCTAGCAAAGTGTCCCTTCATGTGGCACTTATAGCATTCCACCTTTGTCTTGTCAAAACCAGCACCATCTTCTCTTCTTTGAGAGAAGTTGTTCCTTCTAGTTCTTTTAATAAACTTCTTCACCCTCATAGATAACATGGCCATCTGCCATTTAATGTCCATCTCCTCCAAGTCATCAGGGTGAATTTGTTCCAGATCATCATTAATCAAAGAGTTGTTGCTATGACTTGATAAAAAGGCTTCAAAAACTGTTTCAGTGCCTTTTTCTGAATTCACACCACTAGCAGCACTAACTGCTTCAGGGTTGGCAGTAGTATCAGCAGATGCTGATAGAAGTGCTGCATTATGAATATACCCAGTGGGCTTCTTCTTGGCTTCTACCTCAGATTCAAATACTCTTAGATCATTATACAAATCATCTAGTTCCTTCTCCTCCAGATTTTCACTCTGTCTATATGAGACAGTGTACATAGTCCATTCATCCCCAAGAGATCTGAGGAACTTCCTGTTGATATCATCTTGCTCCATCTTCACTCCAACAGTATCCAGTTCACCAATAAGCTTGTTGAACCTGTCAAAAGTTTGAGTCATTGACTCATTCTTTGAAGAAGTGAAGTTCTCATACTGCTGCTTCAGAACATCCCTTTGATTTCTTTTGATGCTCTTAGTTCCAGCAAATCTTTTCTCTAGAGCATTCCAGAGAATCTGAGCATCAGTGCAGTTGCAAAATTGATGCTGATATTCATTGGGGATGGCCAAGAGCAGAGTGCTTAAGGCCTTCATCTCTGTCTGTCTGATCTTCCTCTCACCATCTGTCTTTAGTGGAGGTCTTTTCCCATCTGGTCCAATCTTTCCTGCTTCAGAGGGACCATTCTCAATGATGTCCCACATTGAGTAGTCAGTGAAAAGAATGTATTGCCTGATTCTGATCTTCCACATGTCAAACTCATTGGGTTTGAGCATTGGGACCTTAGAGACAAGAGTAATGTTTGATTCTGTAAAGTTTTCCATGATAAATGAATGAATGTTTCTGAAAGATATGGCTCTGATACCACTTGTCAAGATCGAATTCTCAACAAGAATTATAAATACTCAGAAACAATATCAAAGAAGTTTGCGGAATAACACTTTGATATTTAATGAAACAGTAAACGAACAGTAAATCTGATGAATAACTTGTAAACTTGTATTGAATGGTTGAAGTTACAAGATTACACACACAACCTCAATCTTGAAGAACAAGCTCTTTCAAGACGAATTCTACTTCTCTAGAATTAGGAACTATGCCTTGAGGTTAATTCTCTCTAAAATAAAAACTCAGAACTAATTAACTATGAAACTATTCTATCAATTCTATATATATACTGAACAAAAGATAAATAAAATATCTTCAGAATATCTTCCATGAATATCTTCAGTCTATCCAGCTGTCATTCTTGTAATTCGGATCTCCATCTCATAAGCAGCATTAATCAAGATCAGCAGTATTAATCTCTTAGCAGTAGTAACTCCAGCAGTACTAATCTTGAAGAGCAGCATTAATCATGTTCTGGAAGCATTAACTTCAACTGGCAGCATTAACTCAGAAGTACTAATTTTTTAGCTAGCAGCATTAACCATACTTAGCATTTCTTCAGTTCCCAACAAAAATCCACGCCTATAACTCGATGACGTGTCAAAACGTCAATTTAACCCTTCTAACATTTTATAAATCTCCATTCCGAATTAAAGTGTCCCAATAGTTATTTTAATCCGATAACGACACTTTAATCTTATTATTAAAGTCATCTAAACAATTAAACGACTTATTATAAACACAACTCCTTAGGAAATATATAATTTATTTAATTCCTATAAAATCAAAAGTGCTCGATTATCATTCTCCATATTAAAACACCCAGCCCAACAGCCCACGCGGGTCACCATCTTGACCCGGTCACAACCCGGCTAGATGGCAGCCATTGCTGCACGTTTTTTGTAGTTTTAAGCTTCGTTTTCATTCGTTTTTTGATCTTTTTTCTTCGTTATTTTTGCACCAAATCCTTGGTAATATTTTTACCAATATTTTGACATAAAAAAACACAAATTTTCGTTAAGAAATGAGTTCCATTTCCCCATTTAAAGTTTTGGTTTTTATTTAAAACCAAACAAACTTTAAACTTCAAAATCGATGCTTAAAACCCCAAATATGAAACATAAAGCTACTAGGGTTCGATAGAACTCTCAAAAACGAAACTATAAACATAAAAATCACGAAGTTTGGTTGAGAATCTCACCTTGAATCGACCAAAAACCGAAAAGTTTGGCTCCAACTTCAAACTCAGATATCTCTTTCAAAACTTAACGAAATTTCGAGTGGTCTGAACCCAAATGACCCTTAGCCGATGCTCTTCGTTTATATGAAGAAGTTTTTGGCGTATTAGTTGAAATTTTAAGCCAATCGGACGTTTTTCAGCAGAAGCCATTGAAAAGTCACCATCCAAATCTGATTTGAAACATCAATGTACTTTCAACGGAACAGGTCCTCTATCTTTCAGATATTTTATTTTCGACCCCCTCAACTTTCCAAGTATTACATTCTCAGTTCAAATTAATATAAACTCATTTATTTCACTTCTCATTTTCATTAAATGACTTAAATGGCTCCTATCAATTCCTTTCTTTACATTTAGCTCCAATAAAATAAAACCCAATTTATTTTATTTTCTTTCCTCTACTATTTTTTTATAAATAAATATTTACCCTATTTTAGGGTGTCACACAATGAACAAATATCATTACTCTCAAACTTGA
Organism: Arctium minus; assembly: GCA_954870635.1. Taxonomy (NCBI): domain Eukaryota; kingdom Viridiplantae; phylum Streptophyta; class Magnoliopsida; order Asterales; family Asteraceae; genus Arctium; species Arctium minus. Next base: position 21,282,738 of record OX941081.1, on the reverse strand, counting down.
CTTTCAACACGGTATGCTATATTTCCTCATCATTTGCAAGATACCATTCTTCCATAAGCACAACATTTAATCCCAGCTTAGCATAAACTCGATAGAGAAGCATTACAATGTGCACACATTTATTCACGTAACTTGAATAAATCAAATCAATTAAGAAAGAAGCTTACGTTTGAATCAAACTAATCAGGTTATCTTCGCCATAAGAACCCTATTTTCTTTGGGTAACCAAAGGAATGAACGGGCATGTCAGAAAGATTTTGATGGGTCTACATGTACTTACACATCCAAATCTTAAAAACACATTGAATTGCAAAGGCATTATTGCAATTCCCACATGTCATATAAACCAAAGAAGCTACTACACAAGTCATAATTGGAGTAGAAATTGTTGGTAGAGATCATTATAGTTGGAGATAATGCTACTATACTGCTTATAAGTGTCTAAGAAACTGAGACATTTTTCTAATACAAAATTGTTTGTTTACTATGTAATGGATACCCTTTATAATTTTGAGCTTTTCGGGGCTTGCTTCAAGGATCTTTTTGTCTATGCTATTAAACCAAACTAAAATCACAAAATCAAGATCAACCACGCCTATTTTGCTGGATCTTTTTGTTTGTTTTTAAAACTCCCCTGGGCATTCTACACCTCCAAAACCAATTTTGTGAGTCTCTCTAGCATTTTGTCCCTTTTAGAAATTTCAAGTTTAGACTAAGCTATTGATTGCAGGTAAGATAATTCACTATTATGCAAGATGTTGCAATAAACCATGAACAATAGGAATCACAAGGGTTGTGGTGTGGTGGTAAAGGCTTGGGGAGTTCATAGCGCTCAACCCGGGTTCGAGCCTCACTCGCAGCACTTGTGGCCACTGAGGATAAACTCAGGGTTGCACGCTTTAGCAGCTGGGCCAAAGGCCCTAATTGCCAGGGATTAGTCTGGGCCATAGGCCCAGGATACCCTTTCCAAAAAAAAACCATGAACAATAGGTATATTACTATTTCTACATATAATGTTGAGTAATTTTTGCCAAACATGTTAGTAATGGGCATTTTAATGGTTTAGGTGACCAAGCTTCCAATTACATTTTTGGTCATCTTGTTTCCCTACTCGGATATAAGCATAAAAGTTCGAGAGTCCAATTAAGGATTTTTTTTTTCAAACAATAAAAATACAACGAAAACAACACATATTCATAGCTTTTAACAAAAAAATAGCTCCCGAAAAGATAAAGAACAAAAAACAACAAGTTTTTAAAGAGATCAGCAAGAACCATTCCCATAATTATAATTTTCATATAAATTCAAAAAAGTCAAACTAAACACTACCTTTCTGTATAAAATATCTCATTGGTTTGAATCTTTTGATTTACATTAAGTAAAACTTAATTGAAGAGGAAATGCAAAGGTTCCATTAAAAAAGTGTTGAAACTAAACCTTCCTTGTCCCTCAATCATTTGATTGTGGAATGTCAATAGGAAGAACTTAAACATGGTTAATTCAACCACTTACATCCAAATTACTTGGTGCATTTTGTTTGTTCGAAGAGTTTTTTGTTTCTGTTCTTTTCATTTTCAATTTGTTTCTATAAGCATTTCACTTGGATTATGGACTGTTGTTTCCTTTTTATCTACCTATAGACAGGACAGGTTCTTGTTGTTTAATTTGAAACCGAAAATTCCATCATATTTATATGTTTAATATGCAGAATCAATCCAGATGGTCAAATGGGTAAACATGAATGCAATTCTTGCAATATGACCTGGAAAATCGAAAAATTAGAAATTCATACTTGTGCATGATTACTTATCTGGCGGCTTCTCAGGGGGGGGGTTATCTTTGTAGATGTATCTTCAATCCTGCAAACTCATTTGAAACACACACACACACATTCTTCCTAATCGATTCTCCGATGATTTTGATGAAACTAAAAAGTTGTTAATTCATTGGCACAAACAAAAAAACACCCACCCATCATTGATCTAAGATCTAAAAACACATAACTAAAAAAAATAGAAATTACCTTGAAATTCAAGGTTAAAAGGGTTTTAAAGACTTTTTGCCTCTGCTCATTCACATTCTTCCTAACAGGTTCACTACTTATTTGATCAAATGAAGTTTATCTCGCAATACCAAGTTCATGATCCAAATAAATTCACAAAATGAAAACGAATAGACATTACCTGAAATTCAAGGCTAAAAGGTTCTTAAAGACGTTTTAATGTTGCTCCGTTCCAAACATAAATATCCCACTCAAACCACCCTTCCCTCCCCTCCCCTCCCCCCAAAGATACTAAGCCTTTCTTCAGTTGCTCCATTCCATGATGGCAAGACATTGATGGCAGGAGAAGAAAAGGTTTTCGGTTGTTAGAAAGAGATCTATGGTAGCGAGTTGGAGGCAATGTAAAGGGAGAAGATGGACAGTTGAAGACGGAGAATTACTAAAAGAAAATTCGTTTGGCAATTAAAATCAGCTCCTTAATTCATTGTACAAATTGTTTAACGTAAACATGTAATTAGCACAATGTCACACCTTGTCGCTGTATGAACAAATTGGGGGATCAGGGGTGACATGTTGCCATGGAGTCCTGGCTGGATGCTGAAATGGAGTGTTGAAACACAGGAGTGACCAAAATTCTACAAGATCCGTGACATAAGAAGGGTCTAATTAATGTTCTTGACAAATCAAATAAATATATAAAAGCTTTAGAAAAACGTGTTCCTCGAGAAATGGGTTTTCCATTAAGATTTGGGTAAAAAATATGGCCCATTAACTACTATTTTGCAACAAATTATTTGTAAAGAGGTGATATGTTCTTATGGTTTAGAAACCAATCTCAAGTTGTATATTGTGTTTTGGAAAGCCAAGGAAAATAAGAAGAAAAGGCACAAACCTCTCTTATTTTTAACTCCACTACCTAATTGACTAAAAACTTCCAGCATAAGCTTCTCAAACTGCTCAAAATCACAAATAAGTGTATGCATACTAAAAAATTGTTTAAAGTGGTTCTTTCAATACAAAGACACTGGCTTTCACTTCATTGATATCTTTATAAGGATTTTTTTTCTTGGAAGACTTTTTAGCCGACAGGACTTCACAAGGTTACAAAGCCTCTGTCATGTGTTAGCACATTGTACCTAAATGTTCAATGCCCTATATTAGATTTAAGTGTGTATGTGACTTTCTTTATAATGTTCAATGCCCTGCATTGACAGTAAACTTAAAGTAGCAAGTCTTGTTACATCTGGCTTAAGTGATTATTCATTTGTTTATTTGATTATAATTCACCAAAATACATGGTTAATTTTAGTTGAACAAAATGTAAGTTATCCAAATTTGGTACAGAAATTTAGAAATGGAAAAATACCTCCCAATTACTTTAAAAAAAATTGTGTTGGCTTTCTACTGTCAAGGCAAGTGCCTTTCTTGGAATTTCATGAAGAGCAATGCCTATTCAGAAATTGAAACACATGCCTTCTGCTTTGAGAATTCAAATATACCTCTTTTTGGGAAAGGGAGGATTGTAAACACTTTGAAAACTTGAGCTCATACCTATAAAAGCATAACCATTATATTGATATTATAGGATTTTATAGTAGTAGTTCAAAGTACCTGGATTAGAGGGTTTACACCATTACCAGCAAAGATTTGGCAATACAATTTCCTGTTCTATTTGATAGATATTCTCCTCATATAATCAAACTGTAAACCAAATGAACCAAGATAAAAAACAGAGCAAGAACCAACTAGGGGTGTAAATGAGACGATACAACTCGCGAGCTACTCGAGATCGACTCGGTCAACACTCGGCTCGAATAGGCTCGACTCGAGCTCGACTCGACATACTAGCGAGTCGAGTCGAGCGACATGATACTCAACTCGATAAGCTCGTGAGATACTCGATAAGCTCGTGAGATACTTGATAAGCAAAATAATAATAATTATTAGTAATATTATTTTAATTTAATTGATAATAATAATAATAATATATTGAAAAACTCAAGTTTTTTGAAGGAAAAAAAAAGGGAAAATGATGGTGTAAAAGACATGGATGAACTATTGATGGTGTGTCTAATCCATCCCATATTTGTGGGATATATAACCCAATGCTTTGAACTCCACTATATATAGATCTTTCCCCTCCCTTGTTTTTACATTCTTTGTCTTTGCTAAATGGCTTGAGCCTAAGGGATTGAGCCTAAGGGCTTGAGCATATGTGATTGTTTTAATAGGAGTACTCCATGAAAACGGGTTCACCTTGAGTTCTTTTAAGCTATTTGTTCACATTGAGTGTTTTTTACACATTAAACGATTTTGAGCTTGATCCAAGTTTCCGAGCTCGAGTTCAAGTTTGATTCAAGTTTTCGAGCTCGAGTTCGAGCTTGAAACGAGTTTGAGCTTTAATTCGAGCTTGAAACGAGTTCGAACTTGAGTTCGAGTTTGGAAATTGGATATCGAGTTCGAGTCGAGTTTGTATTTTCGCTAGGGTAAATTGCATTAAAATGGAACAAACTTTGAGTTGATTCCTATTTTAGGGAACAAACTTTCAAAATTATCATTTTGGGGTCTCAAACAAACTTTTTATTTATTTAAGTATCTTAATTACTTAGCAGGTAACCGGTTACCTCTGAATGATATGGCAAAAAAAACAAATGCTTAGGTGGATAATAAAACAAAAAAAACAAATGCTTAGGTGGATAATAAAAAAGACACATCAGTTGTTTTTTTTAAAGAAAAACTAAAAAAAAAAAGCGAGACTCGATTTTTCCATGGATTCTCCCTCGACGAACTCCATTAACGGGAAGGTGTAGATAAAGGAAAATCGACGGAAAACTGGTGAATGGGACGTGGTAATTGCAGATCTGGTTCGATGGGTTTGGCTGCGATGGTGGTGGCTGTCGAGATTTTGTTTTCTCCTCCGATTTTTGTTTACCAATCTACTTCGATTCGGATTCTTCATTTGCTTTCTGGTGGTTGGTGAGAGTCGGTGGCATTTCTTGATGGGAGGGAGGGTGTAGACGATGAGTTTGTTCCTCAAATAGACGCGCATGGGGATGGAAAAAGATGAAATATGGAGCGGCATCGGTGACGGGGAAGGGAAGGCGGTGAGATTAAGTGAAGTTTTTTTTTTCTTTTTTCTTTTTTCCTTATATTTGAAAGGAATTATTTAAATTTGTTTTAAATACTTTGTGATTCACTCTATTTTAGAACATGACATGGAATTTTAATTTTTAAGGACATGAATATTTTTGTTTTCTTTTAAATATGACCTGGAATTTAGTTGGTATTTATTAGGGTCATGTCATCACTAGCAGATAATTAGGTAATTGAGACCTCTAAATAAATGAAAAGTTTGTTCTAGACCCCAAAATGATAATTTTTAAAGTTTGTTCCCCAAAACATGAATCAACTGAAAGTTAGTTTCATTTTAATGCAATTTTCCCTTTTCACTACTCGCGAGTTTTCGAGTCGAGTTCGAGCTTGATAATAGGGTTTCGAGTTCGAGTCGAATGTAATGATACTCGAACTCGACTCGCATCATTTACACTCCTAGAACCAACAACAAAATGATACAAAAAAACAAACCCTAAACCCCCAATCCTAACCATGTTTCACTTGGTGGCGTTCGGATTCTGCTTCAACCCATCAAACGTCGGAATCCCGACAGTGAGTCTTTGTTCTTAGGTGTTGGGTAATCATTAAACTCAACACCATCGATTGTTTCATTGGCGGATTAGAGAGAAAGAAAAGACATTTTTTGTGCTGAAGGGTTTGATTTAGGTTTTGGGATGGAAGAGGAGAGGGATTAGAGAGAGAGAAGAGGCGTCTTTTTTATTTCACCATTAATTAATGTTGAAGGTCGTGGGTTTAGGGATTTTGTTAAAAGAAAATAAAAAAACTGAGAAAAAAAAAGGCATGGATACTCATCTCAGGTGATGTCACGTCAACACCGGATGATTCTGTTTTATAATATATATATATATATATATATATATATATATATATATTGGGAGAGGTTCATTTGAGAAATGGTAAATGTATGAGAAATAGAGAAGTAATCTTAGCCATTCATCTGGTCAACATTTGCGGCTTTGACCGCGAAACACCGGATAATTCCTTGCATGGTCTATAGAAGGTAGAGGGGTAGTTTCGTAAAATACGCGGGATGAGTTCATATATGAACCTATATGATTCACATATGAACTATACGCTAATATATGAATCAGTTAATTAGTTCATATGAGAATCAGTTAATTAGTTCATATATGAATCACAAAAGTTCATATATGAATCTGTTAATTAGTTCAACTGATTCATATATGAACTTATAGTTAATTAGTTCATATGTGAATCAGTTAATTAGTTCATATATGAATCAGTTAAAAGAGTTCAGATGTGAATTACACTGATTCATATATGAACACAACCCGTGTGTTTTGTAAAAATTACGAAAGTGTCCTTTTATTTTTGAAATAGCCGCAACTTTTGACCAGTCAAAGCCGCAACTTTTGACCAGTCAAAGCTGCAATATTTGACCAGTCAAATCCGATCTTCATCATATGAATGGTTATGATTACTTCTTTGTTTCTCATATATTTATCATTTTCTAAATGAACCTAAGGCTATATATATATATATATAGAGAGAGAGAGAGAGATATAGATATAGATATATAGATATATAGATTCTTGATACAATTAATTGGGTGGAAACTATAAAGTTGAATTAATTAAATGTCACAAATTAAATTTAATTATTTAAAATTCAAAGATGAAAATGACTTAAGGTATTTAATGCAATTATTCTATTTTGTCCAATAAAGTTGACCATTGATTAAACAAATAGTTGTTAAAGATTCATTTGAATTTTAGTTTAGCTGTGTTTGACTATATCTTTCAAATGCAATACCTAATTAAATATAATTTAAAAATCCATGTAATTTGAACGGCCCGGTTTCCACTTATAACCACAATTACATGAAACCATCTAAAATTACAATCTTCCCAGAATTATCTCAAATACAACGACGAAAAGAAATAATACTAACCGCAATAATAAATTCTAACCAGAGATTTAGATCCTTACCAGCCTATGATCACCCAACTGATAACATAATATAAACAACCCGATCAATACTAGCGAACGGTAATTAAATCCACTCTCAACTACCTTTTCCCAAGCTAACAATCCCAATAAGAAAATCACCTGAAATGCATTTTTTTTTTAAAACAAAATGAGGGTTAGACCATTCGGTCTAGTGAGTAAATCCATGTGAGATAAATAATTCAGAAAAATCACTTTGACATAATGTCATAAATAAATCATTTTAACATAAAGTAGGCTCTCAGGCACTACGAACCAATTTTTAAATAAACTGGCACTCAGGCACAATATCTCACCCAGATAACTAACCACAACAGTCGCCACAATTTAACCGTACACACCCCGATAAGATCGCAATCAATACCGGTTGTGGCCCACCACACGAAACAAATTCGTGGGCACTATATATGCATAACCCTTGCTCGGACCATCACAGTCCTAACACACCCGACTTCTGATGTGAAAGTCCCTTTATCCCAAAAGTTTATAATCCAACCACATGTGTTAATAATAAACAACATGTAATAATAACCATTTTATCACAGTTAACGGTAATAATTTAAACATACCAATCTGGTATAACATCGAAATAATAACCATTCGTCAATATATGCATTTCAGTTCGAAAATGGTTAAAAGAAAAACTCATCTTATTTAGAGTTCGAAGTCACACGCGCAAACAACACAACTGAACACCACTTATATCAAACTTCACTGACGAGTAACTGAGCCTTGATTATTCCTAGCTTTTACTTGATCTCTTACTTTAAGCTTAGTAGAGTATTAAGGGAGAGTGAGTGAACGGTTTTGGTATCAACCTAAGTACTTGTTCTTTTTGCTTTCAAGGTTGCACTCTTATTAGAACTCGACACCTCGTGCTTATAGGGATAACATTGACACCTCGTTCTTATAGGGATAGGATCTGGGGATAGGATCGACACCTCATGCTTATAGGGATAGGATCGACACCTCGTGCTTATAGGGAGACACCTCGTGCTTAAAGGGATAGGATCGACACCTCGTACTTATAAGGATAGGATCGACACCTCGTGCTTATAGGGATAACATCGACACCACGTGCTTATAGGGATAGGATCGACACATCATAAATAAGGTGACTCATCATAACTATGAATACATTAACACTAAGGGCCTCTAATTACTAATTAGTGACAATAAGACCCTTAAACATATAATATCTAACCAAAAAGTCCCCTTTAACATTATAACATGACAAAAAGAATAGACATAACTTAAGAAAGGCGGCAGATCCAAATGAGGATAAAGATGAAAAATCCTCTTTTATAACATCAATTTACAACAAAGGCCCCTCAAGAAAGGATAACTTGCCAAATTATTCACAAACTTTTTATTTTACCAAAAACTAAAAAAAAAGGGTTATTACAATCTCTCTCCCTTAACAGAATTCCGTCCCGGAATTCATTCAAGCAACAAGAGAAGGTAACAAATTATCAAAACCAATCTTAAACTCTTATTACACAACATTGCCGATAGGAAACCCCAAAGAACTTTCACATAACAAACCACTTACTCTTTAACGTAAATCATTCCCCCCCCCCCTTCTTGGATCAATCTTTCAAACCATAACTCGAATATTAATAGATTGTCACTCTTTCACTACATAACTCTAATTAAACTCACGAAACACACGCTCTCCATAATAATCTCAACCATGATCAACAATCATGAAATAAATCCTACACATATAGGACTGCAGCCTTAGTACAATACTGAACACCAACTCATCAACACTAATCACTGCATCTGAATTTTACATACATCATCCAACCTCACATATTGAGCCATCTTTGAAACTATAACACGAATACCACGCTTTCGCTGTGCAACTCTGATTAAACTTATATAATAAAAATTTCACTTACCAACTTAAATATTCAATACTCTGAATCTATAAAATATAATATCAAGACATACATTACTTGCTTTAACCATATCAGGACTTACTTTTTTCTTTTTAAACGTGCCTAACTTTGGGATCCACAAATACCACAACAAACATAAAATGCCTGAATAAATATATTAGCCGCTAAAACACCGTCTTATCACAAGATCGTCCTTGTATTCCTCACTTGCAATTTACACCAAGAAATTCCTTAACAACCGAACATTCCATTTTCAATAACACTCAATCGCCACGGAAACTAGATCCCGATTTTTAACACTGCACCCTTTGTAAATAAGAAATAATAACTCATCAAGGCTAACCACTTTTTACAAAGCCTTTTCAAAAACTTAAAACAGAAACTTTCAATATAAAGCTTACTAAAAAAATGCAAGCCTTAAATTCAATCTTCGAAATAACTTACCAAGCTCCTTATCTAAAAAATTGCACCAAAGCTCTTCCTCATATTCTCCTAGGGAGAAAATATACCCAACAAAAGCCAATTTTAAACATAACTTTACAATTTCAATATCACCCAACAACTTTCTTACTTTTATCAAAACCACTTATTTTCAAAATACCACTTTCATTTTCCCACACTATCATAATATACCAATGATTACTTGTCATTAATTAAACAAGCTTAAAATAAGATCAAACACCAAATCCACATATCCACTTGCTAGATTAAATTTAATCAAATGGTTCCTCCAAAATCCATAATTAAGATACTCCACAATTTTTGCACACCCGATCATCACGAATAATACCAAATGCTCCAAAATACAACGTACTTATCGATTTTCAAACGGAGTTAACTTAACCAATTGCATTCCTTATATATTTCAATTCAAAATCCTTAATAAAATACTGAACACCATCAACCAACCGAATCTTATATTTTCATTAATGTCCAAATGGAATAAAATAAACACATCCGTAATTATAATCCAATCAAACCAAAACATAAGTTCTCCGTTTTAGAAAGTCGCTCTTTACCAACAAAGCCTTCAAATCTCAAAATAACAATAGTGTATCACCGTCTAAAAAAATCCATACATTCTTAACCGATCAATCTTATCACTTTTTAAATAATTCCCAAGAGACATCCCAAATGAGATTCACATAATCGTCTTTCCATCAAATCATACGCACTAATCGATACGATAGTTCTTAGATATTCACTAGCCAAAACTTTCTTCCCACCAACCAATAAACAAATTGTAAAATAAAATTAAGCCATAACACGACTTAATTCTCTCAAATTTAGACGAACCACAAATCACAAATACTTTCATTCACTTAGACCACTTTTCTATACTAAGAAAAACTCACAACCACCAAATTCTTATAATATTTACCGATAAAATCAATAAATATTGTCTCTCAACTTAAGTATAGGCTATCAGCAACCTAGTTCACTTAAACTAAGGCTCTGATACCATCTGTAATGACCCGGTTTCCACTTATAACCACAATTACTTGAAACCATCTAAAATTACAATCTTCCCAGAATCATCTCAAATACAACGACGAAAAGAAATAATCCTAACCGCAATAATAAATTCTAACCAGAGATTTAGATCCTTACTAGTCTAATTGTTGGTGATTTTAGTGTCACCAGGCATTTAAGTGTAATTGGTTATAACACGAGTACTAATGGGTTTCAAACTGTGATCTAATACAAGTGAGGTGTTGCGGAGTGCACACTTGTTATAAGACGAGTTTGATCCCGGACACGATGAAATGTCGGGGGGTCAAGGGGCAACGCCCCTAGCGGTGATCCAAGTGGCAGAGCCTCTTAAGGCACGTCAGAGCCTCTTAAGGCAGGACAGCCTCTTTAGGCACTTCAGAGCCTCTTAAGGCACTTCAAAGCCTCTTAAGGCACGTCAGAGCCTTTTAAGGCACGTCAGAGCCTCTTTAGGCATGACAGAGCCTCTTAAGGCATGACAGAGCCTCTTAAGGCACTTCAGAGCCTCTGATGGCACGTTAGAGCCTCTTAAGGCATGATAGAGCCTCTTAAGGCACGTCAGAGCCTCTGATGGGTGTCAGAGCCTCTGATGGGCGTCTCTGGACCAGAAGCTCTGGTGTCTAATTTTGGACTAAATCTGCATTTACTGAACATTTAATGCTCAGTTATTTTCTACCCTTAATTTTAGCTAAATTGATTGTAACCGACTATAATTGATAGTGATTATCAATCATTGCCATTTTCCGTTATTTCCTATTTTACGAATGGGACTAGTATATATACTGTATATACTTATGTTTTAGACTCACGATTTTAAATAATCATATATACTCTCCAGCAAATTTGCTCTCGTTTTTGTGCCTAAAAACGTGAGTGTTCTTGAGTCTTATCCCATATTGGATTTTGTGCAACCCAGGCATAGGGTCAAAATACCAACTCGGAAAGTGACTTACACGATTCTCAAGAAATCCGGTCAACTGATCGACTAGTTTTTTCCCCCAATCTCTAACAATCGAATTGGTATCTCGACATGTCGATCATGGCGGATTCTGTGAAAGAGATGACCTCAAAGTTTGGAAAGCTAGAGAAGTTTGAAGGCACTGACTTCAGACGTTGGCAGAAAAAGATGCACTTTCTGCTGACCACTCTGAAGGTAGTGTATGTGTTGAGTACACCCATGCCATAAGTGATGGAGGATGAGACGCTGGAGTACACAAGGAGAAGGAGCAAGTGGGAGAATGATGACTATATCTGCAGAGGACACATCTTAAACAGTATGTGTGATTCCCTTTTTGATATCTACCAAAACGTGGCAAGTGTGAAGGAATTATGGGATTCCCTCGAGTCCAAGTACATCGCTAAAGATACTTCTAGTAAGAAGTTCTTGGTTAGCGATTTTAACAGTTATAAAATGGTGGACTCGAGGCCCGTAATGGAACAATATAATGAAATCCTTCGTATCTTGGATCAATTCACACTACACAACATGCATATGGATGAATCTATTGTTGTGTCGAGTGTGATTGACAAACTACCACCTTCATGGAAAGATTTTAAGCATGACTTGAAACATCAAAAAGAGGAACTGCCATTGGTTCAACTTGGGAGTCATTTGCGCATCGAAGAATCTCTTCGGGTGCAAGAAAATGAAAAATCCAAAGGGAAAGTTGAATCTGAACAATCCTCTGTTCACATGGTTGAGGAGAAGAAAGCCCACTCCAACAACAACGGAAAAGGCAAGAAACGTAAGTTTGATGGACCCAACAAATCCGTTAAAAAGAAAAAGGATTTGGTGTGTTGGAGATGCAACAAGGTGGGTCATCACAAACGTGATTGTCAGGTGAAGTTGAACAATAATGGTGTTGGTTCGAGTGGAAGTGGATCGGGGTCTAATGATCGCGATCAAGTGAAAGGAGGCCAGTTTTTTACTAACTTTGATAATTCCATCCAGAATTATGTTTCACTCATACCTGAGTCTTTTTATGTGCAGGATGATGATTGTGCATGGTGGATCGACTCGGGAGCAACAAGCCATATTTGCAAGGATCGTCGATGGTTCGAGAAATTGACACCGGTTGAAGACGGTTCGGTGTTGAATATGGGAAACGAGTTGAGTGCACAAGTTTGTGGAGTTGGAGTAGTTAATTTAGAGTTTTCTTCTGGAAATAAAGTTAAATTGTTTGATGTTTTGTTTGTGCCTAGAATTCGTAAGAACTTAGTGAGTGGTAGTTGTTTGGATAATCTTGGATTTAAACAAGTATTTGAATCGAATAGGTTTATCCTATATCGAGGTGGCCGTTTTATTGATTTTGGTTATTTGTGTAATCGCATGTTTCGCTTAAATGTGGTTAATAAAATTTTATGTTTTGAAAATTCTACCTTTACATTGTCATCGTCTTCTTCTAAAATTGTTGATTCAATGTTATGGCATGCTAGATTGGGGCATGTGAATTTTAGAAGGATGCATGAAGTGTCAAAAGATGGATTAATTCCAGCCTTTGACATTAATGCGGAGAGGTGCCAAACTTGCATGCTCACAAAAGTTACAAAACAACCTTTTCCGAACGTTAAACGGAATACGGATGTTTTGGAGCTTGTACACAGTGATCTGTGTGATTTCCACTCCACTTCTTCCTTGGTAAATAAGAAGTATGTTTTCACTTTTATTGACGACATTACTCGGTTTTGTTATGTATATCTTTTGCATGCAAAAGATGAAACCTTAGAAAAGTTTAAAATTTACAAAATCGAAGTCGAACTACAATTGGGTAATTCGATTAAATGTCTTAGAACTGATCGTGGAGGGGAATATATGGATCCCCAATATTTTCAATCAGTTGGTATCATCCATGAGACAACGGCACCATACACACCTCAACAAAACGGGGTTTCCGAACGTAAAAATCGAGTTTTAAAAGAAATGGTAAACTCGATGCTTTCTTACTCAGGATTGAGTGAGGGTTTTTGGGGAGAGGCCATGTTAACGGCCTATTATGTTTTGAATAGAGTTCCAAATAAAAGGAACAAAAGAACCCCATATGAACTTTGGTTCAAGAAAACTCCGAATTTCAATTATCTTCGAATTTGGGGTTGTCGGGCTGTTGTAAAACTACCCGAACCCAAAAGGAAAACTTTGGGTGAACGTGGAATTTATTGTATATTCATTGGAAATGGAGAAAATTCTAAGGCTTATAGGTTCTACGTAATCGAACCTAATGATTCGGTGTCGATTAACACCGTAATCGAGTCGCGTGATGCGATTTTTGATGAGATGAGATTTTCATCAATACAAAAACCTAAGGACCTATTTACTAGCACCGATAAAGTGCAAAATCTAGAAAGTTTGGATGGTGTTTCAAGTCCAGAAACACAGCAGGTCCGGTGAAGCCAAAGAGGTCGAATTGCCAAAAATTTCGGTCCCGAACTCCAACTGTATTTGGTGGAAGATTCAAGGGATGAGCTTGGGATTCAATACTCTTATTTTTATAGTATTGAGGATGACCCAAATACTTTCAAAGAAGCGATGGAGTCTCGAGATGTCGCCTTTTGGAAGGAATCAATTGATGACGAAATATCATCAATTCTTGAGAATAACACTTGGGTGTTATCAGATTTGTCTCCAGGTTCTAAACCACTTGGATGCAAATGGATCTTCAAAACGAAGATGAAAGTTGGTGGGACGATTGATAAAGTCAAGGCCTGGTTAGTAATTCAAGGGTTTCGGCAAAAACCCGGAATTGACTATTTCGATACGTATGCTCCAGTGGCACGTATTTCGAGTATTAGATTGTTAATCACCTTGGCGGCAATACACAATCTGATTATCCATCAAATGGATGTGAAAACAGCCTTCTTGAATGGCGATCTTCTAGAGGAAGTTTACATGAAACAACCGGAAGGTTTCGTTATGCCCGGAAACGAACATAAGGTATGTAAACTTGTGAAATCCTTGTATGGTCTGAAACAAGCACCTAAACAATGGCATTAAAAGTTTGATGAAGTTATTTTGTCATGTGGTTTTGCTTTAAACCAATGTGACAAATGTGTTTATATTAGATTTGATACTACTGATGCGGGTGTGATCATCTGCTTGTATGTAGATGACATGTTAATTTTTGGGACTGACCAAAATTATGTAGATGAGACTAAGAAATTGTTGTCATCTAAATTTTCCATGAAAGACATGGGAGAGGCTGATGTAATCCTTGGTATAAGGATTAAACGGGTTAACAAAGGGATTGTTATGACGCAATCGCATTATATTGAGAAAATTCTCAATAAGTTTAATTATCGTGAGTGTTCTCCCGTAAGTACTCTCATGGATCCAAGTGTGAAATTAATGTCTAATACGAGCAAGGCTATTTCACAACTTGAATACTCTAGGGCCATTGGTAGCTTGATGTACGCCATGACAAGCACCAGGCCCGATATAGCTTATGTCGTGGGACGATTGAGCCGGTATACTAGTAATCCTAGTACTCAACATTGGCAAGCGGTTCAAAGAATATTCAAATATCTCAAGGGAACCATGGATTATGGTTTGAGTTATTTAGGATATCCTTCGGTTTTAGAAGGTTATTCGGATGCAAGTTGGATATCCAACATGGAGGATCATTCCTCAACTAGTGGTTGGGTATTTTTGCTTGGAGGAGGTGCCATCTCATGGGCATCTAAAAGGCAAACTTGTATTACAAACTCAACAATGGAATCTGAGTTTGTTGCACTATCCGCCGCCAGTAAAGAGGCGGAGTGGCTAAGGAATTTAATTTATGAGATTCCATTGTGGCCAAAGTCGATTGCACCTATTTCAATCCATTGTGACAGTACGACCACTTTGGCTAAGGCTTATAGCCAAGTTTACAATGGTAAGTCTAGACACCTGGGTGTTAGACATAGTATGATTAGAGAATTAATCATGAGTGGTGTAATCTCTGTTGAGTTTATTAGAACGCAACAAAATTTGGCAGATCATTTAACTAAAGGTCTGACAAGAGACTTAGTGCACAAGTCTGCGATTGGGATGGGATTAAAGTCCTTATAAATTTATAAAGGTGAGACACCCAATTCCCTTCTAATATGACATTAGAAGTTGAATTCAATGTGGAAAGCTCACACTTATAAATTGGAACACAAGTTGAATCATCCCAATTATGTGTTCAGTCCTGCAGTGGTTAGGGTGAAGTTTATCTTCTTAATAATTCCTTTGATAAAGTGTATTTGCAGGTACACGAAGTAAAGGAATTACCTATGTGATTGTGAAGTGTAGCCGCATTTCAAAAGGTTGGGGACTTGGCCTTTATACAATCATGAGAGGATTAGGACACACGACTTTATAATTGTGTCAAATTTTAATTTGTTGGACGTATAGGAAGTTTTTATGTATTTTATCTTCAGGTATTCAAATAAGTTGATGGGTTCAATCCTTGGGACACCTTGATTCTCGAATATTTGGAATGTGTAAAATACTAATGTGGAAATTCAATCGTTTCGATATTTTCATTTATGTGCAAGTTTGGTTTGTTTAATTTAAATGTGTTATTTCATGGGTTACACTAAAATGGGGGAGGATTATTGGTGATTTTAGTGTCACCAGGCATTTAAGTGTAATTGGTTATAACACGAGTACTAATAGGTTTCCAACTATGATCTAATACAAGTGAGGTGGTGTGGAGTGCACACTTGTTATAAGATGAGTTTGATCCCGGACACGATGAAATGGCGGGGGGTCAAGGGGCAACGCCCCTAGCGGTGATCCAAGTGGCAGAGCCTCTTAAGGCACGTCAGAGCCTCTTAAGGCATGACAGAGCCTCTTTAGGCACTTCAGAACCTCTTAAGGCACGTCAGAGCCTCTTTAGGCACGGCAGAGCCTCTTAAGGCACGACAGAGCCTCTTTAGGCACGTCAGAGCCTCTTTAGGCATGACAGATCCTCTTAAGGCACTTCAGAGCCTCTGAAGGCACTTCAGAGCCTCTGAAGGTACTTCAGAGCCTCTGATGGCACGTCAGAGCCTCTTAAGGCATGGCAGAGCCTCTTAAGTGTAACACCCATAAATTCAGGTAAGTTGAGGTTTTGTTAATCTTACGTTTATGTGTTTATCAAAGTAGAACGTATGTGTTTAATTGCCATTTTAGTTTGTGATTAATTGCTCAATATCGAATTGGGAGTTTTAGATTTGTGTGGTAAACAGGGAGTTTCGCGACTTAGTCGCGAGTGGAAGTCGCGGCACAAGCCGCGTAGTCCACTGGGATGTTTCGGGTTTGAGGAACCTCGCGACTTAGACGCGAGTTATAGTCGCGGCACTAGCCGCGTGATTCACTATGTTCGAATTGGTTGGGATAGCGGGCGACTTATGCCGCGGGTCCAAGTCGCGGCACAAGTCGCGATCGACCTGCAGTCCCCAAAACCCTTTTCATCCGAATTTCTTTCATAATTCTCATATCTCTCTCTCATTTTGGCGATTTTACTCCCAAGGAAATCAGTATCCTCTTTCACCAAACCCTAACCCTCATAAATACAACATCTTTGGTGGTTGGAGCTTGATTTCTAGCATTTATTACTTTCAAGGAAGCTTCTAGGGTTTCTCAAAACTACAAGCTTCATCTTCAAGTCTCATATCTTCAAACTAGGGTTTCATCTTTTCTAGGTTTTGGTCAAAAACCTAGATTGTGAGTTTACTAAACCTTTGTTAAAACTAGATACACATCAAAATCTTCTATATGTTATTTCATTCTCTATGTGTTTAAGTATTTGGGATTTCTTGATGAAAATGGTTAGAAATATGGACATTGGTGATATGCTATGTTTTATGTTATATGTACCATTATGTGGGGCTTTTCCCATGGATATGTAAAATGGGTACCTCGATAGGTTAAATGTATGCATATATATGTGTGTTATGATGATTTTAGTTGGAATATCACTTTGGTGACATAGTCATATGCATTATGAATATAATTGTCATGTGGGATTTTATTGGACTTCATGAGGATAGGATGGTAACATCGTACCCGTAGTCGGTATGGAAATATGTTGGGTTGAAATATACCTAAGGACCTCCTATACGCATTATGTTGGACGAATCAAGGCAAGTTCACTAGGAGGATGTAGTCTTGGGGCGCCACCGGAATGGTATGTGCCTAGACCCCGGCCACTCGGAAAGTTTCCTGTACGGTCTGATCTCCAGGTGTGCCGGGCCTTTGGGGTGTTCCTTGTTAAGGGCATCAAGGTGCATCGACTTTTTGGAGTGGAATTGATTGGTGCTTTGGGTCTCCCCTAATGACTCCACATATATTTGGACACTGGTTAACTGCTGATAAGAAATTGTGACTGTTCATGCATGCTTATTATTGTCCAACTCACTAGGCTTTTTGGCCTAACACTTGTTTGGTGTCGATGTGTATCTCAGGTGTTAGCGGCGCAGCTCCTAGACAAGTTTAGATGCTTGGGCAAGAGTTTGGGGATTTTGGCACTTGAACTAGTTTTGGGAAGATTCGGGTTTATAGATGACACCCCTTTTGTAATCTTTTTTCTAGATGTAGAAATTAGATTAGTTGGTTGTTGTTTATTTATCCGTTAAATTACAGATTTGTGATTAAACAGGTTGTTTGTATATTTCCCCTTTTTGGGAGGCTCTTGCTATGGCAAACTTACTACCACTTCTCCATTTATGGAAAGTTTTTGTTATCCCTATTTTTAGGGTGTTACATTAAGGCACGTCAGAGCCTCTTGCATGTCAGAGCCTCTTGCATGACAGAGCCTCTGATGGGTGTCGGAGCCTCTTAAGGCACGTCAGAGCCTCTGATGGGCGTCTCTGGACCAGAAGCTCTGGTGTCTAATTTTGGACTAAATCTGCATTTACTGAACATTTAATGCTCAGTTATTTTCTGCCCTTAATTTTAGCTAAATTGATTGTAACCGACTATAATTGATAGTGATTAGCAATCATTGCCATTTTCTGTTATTTCCTATTTTACGAATGGGACTAGTATATATACCGTATATACTTATGTTTTAGACTCACGATTTTAAATAATCATATATACTCTCCAGTAAATTTGCTCTCGTTTTTGTGCCTAAAAACGTGAGTGTTTTTAAGTCTTATCCCATATTGGATTTCGTGCAACCCAGGCATAGGGTCGAAATACCAATTCGGAAAGTGACTTACACGATTCTCAATAAATCCGGTCAACTGATCGACTAGTTTTTCCCCCAATCTCTAACACTATGATCACCCAACTGATAACAGAATATAAACAACCCGATCAATACTAGCGAACGGTAATTAAATCATTTCAGTTTGTAAGATTTTGGAAGATTTGGGTCAAAATTAGGGTTTGGACCAAAATGGAGATTTTGGTGTAATATTTTTGGGGATCGATTCTAAATGGTTTAATGTGATTATTTATGGGTGGAATTTGTGAATCTAGGTTTTGAAAGGATTTTGCTCGTGGATTCGGATTTCTTCAAGAAGGCTCATGTTGGGGTAAAATCTAGATTTAGCCTAAATCTAGCAAGGTGAGTTCAAGTTGATTTGTGAAAATGGTGTACATGCCAAAATGTTTATTTTAAAGTGTTTTGTGTTTTACATGAAATTGTTAACTACTGATAAGTTTTGAGTATTTTGAAATAAAAATATGCTTTATTTGGTATTTGTCAATGTGTTGGGTATTTTGATAAGTTTTCATATTTGATAAACTTGGGTTGTTTTAGTCTCACAAAATGCCCCTATTTGGGATTTGGATGTCTTGATAAGTATTAGCATGGTTTATGCATTTTTGGTGATTTTGTGTAAATAAAGTCCATTTTATGATTTATACACCTTTGGTGATTTTTGTACAAATGAAGTCTAATCTATGATTTATGCATTTTTGGTGTATTTGATTTCATAAATCATTTGGAAAATCTTTTGTCCCAATCCGTGATGAGTTTTGGGTTAATCACATCTTTGAGGTATGTGTCTGCATAAACGTCGTTTAAATGCATTACATTATTTGGGGGACCGTTATTTGTTGGTCAAATGGATTTTGAGCATTTTAGCTCGGTGTTGACTTAAAAGAGTCTTGAGGACATTTGTCCGGTTTTAATGGCTCGATGTAGAGTCCATTTATGAATTACATACTAATGCACTGTGTTGCATTTTGATGATACTTACATGCTTGGGTGCGTGGTCACTCATGTGTAGTCATGTAATGTTAGACTGTGTTGCATTAGATCCATAGGCACGTAAGTCAGTCTGTTTTAATGGTCAATTGGATGTGCGGGGGTTGACTCCGGAACCTATGTTTTATGACCTTAACCTTTTAAGTGTACACTAGGAGGGCTGAGTCCGATTGTGCTATTATAATGATGGGCGTTTCATGATGGGCGTTTTGGACCTCCGCCATTCGGGGTAATGCCATGGTTGTAGTCCTCGAATGTTGTCGGGCCTTGGGTGGTATTCATGGTAATATTCACTAAGGTCAGTTGTCTCTTTTGGTGTAGCTTGAAGGGAGTCGTGGGGGCACTTGGGCTTTCATGTCATGAAGTGTCATACGATTATTACGATTAACGTTGAATGAGTGACATACTTTTGTGTTCCTCCACTCTCAATGGATACGGGTCTCCCCCGTTGTCGGTCAGCAGTATTTTGGATATTTCATTGTCCATGCTTTAATATTTGGATTTCATTCCATTTTATGGTCGCGTGAGTATTGAATTTCAATTCCATGTTTTCGATGGCATATTATATTTATACGGATTGTTTTCCATTATTTAAGGATCGAGTATTATGCCCCACCCGTGTTTTGGGATATGAAGTGTTATTCACATTTTTACAAATTGGGTGTCGAATTATAATCACGTTTTGAGTGAGTGAGTTATGGTTTGCATCGTTTTATAAAGAATGTTTGTATTGGAGCGTTGTCTTTAAAGATATATATTATGGGAAAACGAGTCGTTTCCATTTCTAAAGTAAACCATTTTGAAATATCTTGATTCGAACTGAATTCCTTTCTTTTAAAGATATATTCTTTCATGTTAAAACTCTTGAACTCACTAGGCGTTAAGCCTAACCTTTTTATTTGTTGGCATGTGCATCAAGTTCCAGTTGGGATTTGATTCTAGCAGTGCTTGAGGAGATGAGCTCTAGATTTACACGAGGGTAAGTTGTTTGATGAAATCTTTCGTAGTTGGAGATAGTGACTGGATTTGGGTTGTAGTAACATATGTACCTAATATAGATCGTGTATAGGAATTGAATGATGTTTATTGAGGTTAAACCTTAATTGTTGTTGTAGTTGATTTAGTTATCGTTGTACTTGGAAAATTTTAATTAGTCGCTAATTCTAATTTTTGAGGGTGCTACAAAGATAATATTGGTTGAGCTTCCTTCATCGACCAAGATCCTTTTTTGTCGAGAAATTACCGATCGTGAGTTGGATTACCAATCCATCATGATGCTTCTACCATTTATCGCCAAGGTCTTCTTGATCGAAGGTAATGGGCATGGCCTCCAAGTCAATGTCTTGCTTCGGTCGTGACATTTGCGGCATAGGAAGTTCTCTGGACCATTGGCTAGCATGTCGTTTTGCTGCTGAATAAGTTAAGCCACAGACATCGGATCCTCCAGTTATGCAATTAACGACTTTTATATGCTTGGGTGAGGCGGGTCGTGCGTTTGTTCCCAATAAATCTTGCAGATATCCCTTGGGGACAATCCATGCCAATTCTCGTCTCAGAGCGATACAGTCGTTTGTCTCATGACCATGATCATTATGGAAGTTGCACCATTTAGATTTTTCTTTCCCGACATCGTATCTTTCGCTTTTTGATGGCCATTTGATGTTAGTTTGCACATTTTTAAGAGCTTCGACGATATCTTTGGATGTCCCTTTAAACCCGTAAGAAGAGATCTTTGGATGCTGGGGGAACTTATTAACTGGAGTAGTTTTCTTCTTGTCGAATCTCACATTCGAGACTTGTTTGGAAGTCTCAACACAAGCAGACGACCTTGCTTTGAAGTCTGGCTTTTTGACACTTAGTGTTTTCTAATCGCCTGAATGCTTTCGACGGAAAGATGCATCATATTCAACTCGCATGTAGGCTAATGTGCGAGCTCGTACGTCTTCAAAGTTTTCTGGGGGATATTTCGTCAAATCCATGTAGAGATCAGAGTCGTCGTCGAGACCTCGCTTGTATGCCTCGATTGTAGTTCGAACGTCACAGTTTCGTATGTCGATCATTTTAGAGTTAAAACGGTTGAAATAGCTTCGAATTGATTCACCTATCTTTTGTGTGATGTAGTAAAGATCACTGGTTTGTTTCTCCATTTTACGACTGCTGGCAAATTGCTGAAAGAATTGGTTGACCAAATCTGCAAAAACTGCCGATAGACTTGGGTCGTAAATTTATCAACCACCGGAGAGCAGCTCCAGTAAGGGTCGCACCAAAACTTTTGCACATGCAGACTTCTTGATACTGGTAAGGTATTGATACAATCCACATTAGCTGCTTGTATTGTGCAATATTCTCCGTTGGATCGCTAATTCCCGAATATTTTGGTGTGAACGTTGAGATATTGTATTTCTTTGGCACGTCGACCAGGGCAATCTCATCGACGAAATGTGATGCTTGAAATCCTATCTTTGGTTCAACGTCTACTAGTACAGCGGCTCCAGGTAGCTTAGGGCTCCAGGTATCTTAGCGAGCAGTAGTAACATCTTTTCGTTTTGCTCTTCTAACTATTTTAGGCGTCATGCAACAGGGTCATCTGGATTAGCACCACTACTAGGCATGAATCCAGAGTCTTGAGACATAGGACCTGCATTAGGAATAAAGTCATTGTTCTGCGACGTGCCCCCATTATCCACATTCAATGGTACATGCATGTAAGGCATGGTCACTGATGGAAGCGATGTCACAGGAGGTGGCATTGATGGGACCGTCGGGATGGAGAAAGTAGCGACTCCAGTATTCACTCCCATACCTTGCGTTGGCCTGGGGTATGGAGGTGGTGGAGGTGGAACACCTGCAAAAGACATGTTAAAGGGTGGCCTTGGACCGAAGGGAGGTCCAAATTGGTTGCCTATATTTGAATTCCTCATCGTTGGATTCCTCATAGCGGAGAGTTCTTCATTAGCCCTGCGATTTTGCTCGTCCAGGGTATGAATTCGGTTTCGAGCGGCATCAAGCTCCATACGCATTTGAGTGATGATATTGCTTTGAGTTCCTTGTGCTGCCATGATCCTGTCAAACAAGAATCTTGCACTAAAACTGTTAGTAGATCGCACTCTCTGTTGAGGATGTTACTCTAGATGGGGCCCCACTGTGGGCGCCAAACTGTTAATGTCAAAAATCGTCCAAAGGAAGATCTGAGGTCGATGTGGATCTTTAACAACTAAAGTAGGCCATCACTCGACAAATCACACGACAAGGATAAAAAGTAAGATGAACACAGAGATTTGGTGACGCGAAAAACCCCGTCGAGGGTAAAAATCGTGGACGATAGTGAGGATCGTCAAGTGCACTATGGACGTCATACAGGGACGTCATCCTTTAGAAGGAGTGATTACAAGTACAATTGACAATATTGCAGTAAAAAAATAATGTAATCGTGCGATTGAGCTAAACGTCGTGCAATGTAACACTTCAGTCGAAAGATTATGCTTGAAGCAATGCTTGAAAATTATATCTTCGTAGTTGCTCTTTAGATGATGATGTGTATATCTCTGTCTGTCCTTTGCGTAGCTCTTTGAGTTTGTATATATAGCTTATTTTGCCATAAATGAGTATTAATGGTCCAACGGTCTAGATATTGATTGATCTTGATGACGGTCGTCCGTTATATCCGTTGGTCATTATGTGTATTAAACCTGTAATAAGAGATCCACAAAGGAAAAACGGTTGTATGCAATAAATAATCAATGATTGTTAGTACCGTTACATATGTCGAAAGATATAAGCCTGTCAAGAGATCATGTTAGTCGTAGACATGGGAAACTCACGACGATCGTCGTCGAGGACGACGATGTTTTCTGTCGTACGATGTCGTCAGGACCTTACCTTAATACAAGAATGGTCCATAGACTGGAGACGTTCGGTTATCTTCCGTCGGTCGTAACTTGTAGAAAATTACCCAAACACCCCCTGGAACAAGAACGAACAAGATAAGATGGACCAATATACCCTTAAACCTATTACACGTATCTCATCTGATTCACTCCTCTTCTTCTTTGCGTCGAGTCTCTCATTTAGTCGGAGATCGACTTCCTTAGGTAACTTTCTGCAGTCGATTTCTGCAATCGATTTCTGCAATCGATTTCTGCAATCGATTTCTGGATGTTGTCTATTCAATTTCTGGATTTTCTGCAATCGAATTTCTCTAGTCAATTTCTCCAATCAATTTTTTGCAATCAATTTTTGGATGTTGTCTGCTGATCGTTCCATCTATATTTTTCCATCTACGGTTTACATTTGGATGTTTAATTGAATAATATAAAACAGACCCGGGGTTGTTCATACATGTTGGCCACTAGAACTTGATTTTTGGCCATTGTGTAGTCGTCAACAATATTATTTGGATCTTAATCTGGAAGTTGAAAGTTGAAAACGTGTTGAAACATGGAACCTAGTAATTTCCAAATATAGAATTGGTATCTATTAGTTGGGAAGTTATCAACAACATTATTTGATGAGCACTTCAGTAGTATTTGCAGACCCATATCATTTGAAGTTGAAAATTTAATTTATCTACTGACATTCAAAGAGAATTGATGAAGTATGTTGAATTGGTGTGCGTAAAATTTGAAATCAAACTGCGATTATTGTGATTCTTGGCCACTGTGTTGGTGATTCTTGTGATTCTGAACTGCGATACATTGTTGATATATTGATAGCATTATGATACATGATTGATAACATTTTGTTGATAACATGTTTTTGTCTATACATGATTGTTGTTGTTTATGTTTTTGTTGATACATGATTCTTGTGATTCTGAACTGCGATACATTGTTGATATATTGATAGCATTATGATACATGATTGATAACATGTTTTTGTCCATACATGATTGTTGTTGTTTATGTTTTTGTTGATACATGATTATTTTGTTGTTTTGTGTTTTTGATTGATAGCATTTTGTTGATTCATTTAGATTTAGTATTTGGTGTAAAAAAACACTAAACAACTCACAGGGGGTAAATTGGTCATTTAACTTGTCTTGTAATATTCTGTCTAGTTCTGCCATGTTTTACCAAACGCTAGACAGATGTTCTGTCCCGTCATGTCTTTGTACCAAACACACCCTAACATTTGACTGTCCCAAATAAAGTATTTTTTTTCAAATAAAAAATTACTAAACAATAATTAAAATATTGTTAAACATAAATAACGACATTCAATATCAAAAAATTCTGATTCTGACATGGGTGTTGCTTTATGCACCCTAGTCTAGGGTGCATATGGTGTAACTGGATCGGAAAATTGTGCACTCATTACCCCCTTTCCTCCTCACAACCTCCCTAGACTAGGGTGTAAATGGCACCTAGACTAGGGTGTAGTTAGAATCACCCTTCTGACATTTAATCAAGAAAAACAATAATATAAATTAAATAAAAAAATAATTAACGCACGATGTCGATGTGGGTTTGATAATTAACCGGTATTAATTAATTATTATAATTCCGTGATAACAAAATAAGTAAAAGAAAAAGAGTTGTGGAAGAAGATCATCTTCAACCAATCCCAAATCTCCCTCACCCTAACAACACCCCCCTTTTTTCTCGCCGGCGACGAGGTCTTCG
Organism: Arctium minus; assembly: GCA_954870635.1. Classification (NCBI taxonomy): domain Eukaryota; kingdom Viridiplantae; phylum Streptophyta; class Magnoliopsida; order Asterales; family Asteraceae; genus Arctium; species Arctium minus. The sequence continues at coordinate 21,257,459 of OX941081.1, read as the reverse complement.
ACTCCGTCATCCAGCTTTTTTTCACCAATTTATTTATGATGATTGGTCACTTGTAGAATTGGTAAACTCAAAAGAAATGGTGGGAAATGGTAAGCTACGCAAGTGGAGATTTTCTTTACATAGGGCCTCGTCGACGGCGACGGCGACGGCGACGGCCACCAAATCGGAGAAGACGAAGCCTCTCGATGAGTTTATTTGTCCGATTTCTGGTTTACTGATGTTTGATCCGGTTGTAGTTTCCTCTGGCCAGACGTTTGAACGGACTTGTGTTGAAGTTTGCCAACAGCTTAATTTTGTTCCGATTCTCGCCGATGGATCGAAGCCTGATTTTTCAACTGTGATCCCTAATTTAGCTCTTAGGAAGGCGATTGGGAACTGGTGTGTGTCGACGGGAGCGGATTTACCTCGTTACGCACCGGATTATGGCTCCGTTGAGGATTCGGTTCGTGCGTTAATGGCTTCTTCGAGTCAAGGTGAGGTTGATTCGAGATTTAGGGATTCGGAGAGGGGTTTGCTTAAAGGAGTGGCGGAGAAGCCTCAGGTAAATTTGACGCACGCAGCGACACAATTGAATCCTCGATCTGTTCATCATCATCACTTCTATTCATCAAGTTCGGAAGAATCGGTGATCGCGAACGTTCCTGATACTCCTCCACTTCCGTTTGTAACTCGTCCGTTGTGCTACTCATCTTCCCCTTCCGCATCGACGTCCTCCGAGATCATCGTAGACGAAACCCTAGACCCTAACCCTAACCTATCCACATCGGACGAGCAATATTTCTCAACGAAGCTCCAAAGTCCAGACGTTTTCGAGCAAGAACAGTGTGTGATTTCGCTGAGGAAACTCACGAGGACCGATGAAGAAGTTAGGGTTTCACTCTGCACGCCGCGGCTGCTCGCATCTCTCCGTCAGTGTCTACTCTCGAGGTACGCCGCCGTGCAGACGAACGCCGTCGCGTCTCTGGTGAACCTATCGCTGGAGAAGGCGAACAAACTGAAGATTGTCCGGTCGGGGATCGTTCCGCCGTTGATCGACGTTTTGAAAGCCGGATTCGACGAGTCTCAAGAACACGCTGCAGGCGCGCTCTTCAGCCTCGCACTCGAGGAAGAGAACAAAACCGCCATAGGCGTCCTCGGCGGGTTGCAGCCGCTGCTTCACGCCCTGCACTCCGACAGCGAGCGGACTCGGCATGACTCGGCTTTGGCTTTATACCATCTCTCATTGGTGCAGAGCAACCGAGTCAAACTCGTTAAACTCGGAGCCGTTTCAACTCTGTTATCATTGCTGGGAACCAGTCTAGCTGGAAGGGTATTATTGGTATTATGCAATCTAGCCGCTTCCCACGAGGGTAAATCAGCCATGCTTGATTCCAATGCGGTCGAGTGTTTATTTCGGATTTTAAGGACGGAAACAGCGAACTCGACCGAGTCGACTCGGGAAAACTGTGTGGCATGCTTGTACTCACTGAGTCATGGAAGCATGAGGTTCAAGGGGTTGGCAAGGGCGGCAAGAGCGTCGGAGGTGCTCCGAGTGGTGGAGGAAACCGGAAGCGAGCGGGCGAGAGAGAAGGCGAGACGAATGTTAATGATGCTTCGAGAACGGGACGAGGGAGAAGAGAGTATGGATTGGGAAGCATTGTTGGAGGGAGGAGTGAGTCAGACTCGGTACCGAGGCAACTCGACCGAGTTTTGATTACTCAGTGATGTAGTTTTTTCAGTTTTAAATTATTTTGGAGTTGGTGGTGTTTTGCAACGTTATATTTGTTAGGATGGAAGGAAATTGTAAATTATATTTTTTTTAATTTGCAAAACACTCAGTACAGGTGCCTGTTGTTTGTTTCTTTTCCCCTTTTCATTCAACACTAGTCATTTACTCACACACGATGTTGCGTGAAGGTCTCTACGTTCAAGTCGAGAATTCGAAATAGCAACCATATTTCATGTTAAGTTAGTATTATATCCCTCACGATACTAACTCTATGAAGGTATGGTGCTTAGTGCACATATATGTGAATTATGCAGCAAGATGTATTTTTTTTCATATAAGGAATATAAAGTTGATGTAACTACTCATTTAATAAATCCAAAATTTATGTTTAATAAAAATAATATTACAATTTTATATTTCTCAATTAATGAAAAAATTACCGGTTCAATTCAAAGGCTAATGAACAACAATGTAAACATATACTTCAACAAATCCAGGTGGATCTTTGAATTGAACGTTAAAGTTTAAACAACTAAAAACATGAAGGCATGCTCAACAACTTGTTTGTAAGTAACAACCTTTGCCAATTCAAGACTTCTTATATCAAAGGTATGCTTTGAGATAGACTTTGTATCTCCATTGGTTTATGATGCAGTGTCAAACAAATATAGCATTGTACAAAGAAATATACCCAACCATCATCAAATCCACCTATAGCGTGATTCTAAATGACATGAGAATCAAATCACTACAATTGCTAAAGCTTAATGTTTATACCTGTCCGTTGGTCGGGTACACGATATGACTTTAATTTAGATTTCTAATTTCTAACATTTATAAATTAGAAATTGTATAATTTCTAAATTGTATAACAAAATTGCACCCAGGTGGAAGGCAAAAAACCAAACTGTCAAAAAATGAAGCTCTGAAGTCTGAACCATTAACCTACTCCCAAGAATGTGATCAGGGCCAAAAAAGTCACCCAAATATGAATACCAATTTCTACATTGAAACCAATAGCTAACACCAATCTGGAACAAACCATAATGATTGAAACAAAAGCAAACCATCACATAAAGATCTGGTTTCGAGACTCGAGTTCATGCAGAAAAAGCAAGATACAAACAACTTTTTCAGTCACTTGTTGTTGCTGCAGCCTGAAGCATCATAAAGAAGTTCAATAGAATAGTTTAGGATAAAAAAATGAAGTCCAAAAATGCTACTCATTATCTTACCAGATAATCCTCTGGCAATTTTTCATTTGAATCCTTTAGATATTTTCTACCATATGCCTATTTTTATTAGCTCCAAATGGTGCTCTGCTTGCACATATTGCAGTTCAAATATCTGCAAAATCAAGGATATTACTGCTATTTTTCATTTGACTTATGGATTGCTTCAAATGAAAACTTGTAACCCTCTAACAATTTTGACAAATAGATTGATCAAAGGGTTGTTTCATGTCTTCATTAGGCTAAAACAATGGGGTAATTGCAAAAATTGAGAAGCCTTCAACTTCATAGTGTACTTCCAGATTGGCCTCATGCCTATTGCAACACTTCTGTTCTTGATAAAGGAGCCTATTCGAGAAATTCAGAGTATACTTTTTGGATGTCAAACATGAATTAATGATTAATCTATCTGAAAACAATATCAAGACCACCATTCAAAAAGAGCACCTAACAGCATTCAGATCCATCCTAAAGCAATCGAGATCTCAATCTATGTTTTTTGGGAATCAACTAAAGTCTCAGATGATTCAATTGAATGATAAAATTGACACCGAATTACGAAAAAAGTATCCCAAGCCGCATACACAAATCTATGAAGGTGATTGCAACAATCAACATGCTTACATGAGACAAATTTATGCTTTATTGCTTAACGAAGCTGGACATGATCACACGACTATTGATCTATTTTCATCGCACTTATATCAATCTGAAGGATTCATGATACACGCGAAGCCTAGCATCGAAGAATTAGAAGTTGCGAACATACATACACAAATTCGTTTAACAGAATTTGAGCATAAAAAGAAGGAAAAAAAGACAAACCGCAATAATTCAAGGTCAGTGTCTTTCTATATTCCACAAGCCTAATACCTCCAACTTTTTCCTCCAAGATGCACGCTAAATGAAGTATCTAAAGCAGTTTATCTTAAAAGTTATTTAATAACCTAACAGGTGTATATTTTCCCAATGCTTTCTCAGTATTTAAAACAGTGTTCTTTATTCCCAATATATAAGGAAAATAACAATTGTTATGTGGATCTTCCTAGCTAATATTGTAATCAGTTGGGATGCTCATAGCTCAAAACAGTGCAATTAAGGAGACATGTTATCCTTCAAGCTCTTTTTGTCATGCAGACACTTCAATGTTGTGAACTGTCAAAATCCAACTAATGTGAACTTCCAAGTAAAGTCATTAGAAAATTTAGATCCGCTTTTTTCAAAAGCTAGATTTTCCTTTAAACTCTCAGCATCCTCTAGAACCATTTACTAACCTTGATAACATTACAACAATGTGTTCCCTAACAGACCCTTAAAAGCAAGTGTGTTTTATTTGTATACATCAATAGTCTTACCGGTAAGAGCTAAGGCAAAGACTGAGAGTCTTACCCAGTAAGTGAGAGCGAAGACCCTTACCACAGTAAATGTTTTGTTACATACGATACCGTTTTGGTGGACTAAAGTCTTACCCGGTAAGTAAGTTAGTGAGTGGTAGTGTTAAATTTTACCGGTAAACACTTACCACCCTGGTAAGCGTTTGGTTAACGGTACCTTAGTTTCTAATTAGATTAGCATTTATTAACAAACTATATACATACATACTAAAAATGTTCATATGTGTTATTTTCAAATACTAATTAAAACCATTTAAATAACATAAGAACTCGGAAAAATACGCAAGTTCTATAATATCATTTACACAATTGAATAGAAGTAGTTTCAGCTTTTAGGGTAAACCCTACTGACCCGTTCCAATTACCAATAAAACACAAAAAAATCAAATACGGTTAAACGTAAGGTCCTAAACTCGCGATCATACAGTAAATCACACAAATTATAACTTGGAATTTCTAAATCACAGATTCAGGTAACTCTTCAATCAATTTGATTTTCAGAATTTCTATAATTCTAAATTCTAACACAGATTCCAATAATTCTACATAAAGATAACATTTCAAGGTTCAAAGTAGATTTCGTTTTTCGTGAAGAGCCCAAACAATTTTTCCATTTTAGCAAGCTTTCAAGCCACACTTGTTTGCCCATTGTGATCATTACAAACTAATAATGATCCGGATTTTGGTCCACAAGTTCCCCCAATTTCGTCTATTGAATTGTATTTAAGACTTCAACTATAGTAAAAAAAAACTTCCGACCAATCATTTCATTGCAGAATCAAACATTGCAATTATTTGAGATGAATGGAGTATATCACTTGAGCTTTTTACTTCTTTGAGTTGAATTATCTTGCATGAAAAAATAATTTTTTGAATGTCAAAGACCAACCTCAAGAGTGAGCATTCCTCCAGATGAGAGATAACCACCAAAGGACTTGCCAGCAAGCTTAAATTGTTCCTATATCAAATTATAGCACGAGACTGACGCCAAATATATTCAAAATGTTGGCAGACATTACATTAAGAAACATAAGTGAAGTCCAACATTGGTTCTTTCAAAATCATGAATGAAAATTTTAAAGCTCAATAGTGTATATATATATATATATATATATATATATAGTGTTTGGTTCATTTGAGAAATGGTAAATATATGAGAAATAGAGAAGTAATCCTAGCCATTCATATGGTCAAGATCGGATTTGACTAGTCAAATATTGCGGCTTTGACCGGTCAAAAGTTGCGGCTTTGACTGATCAAAAGTTGCGGCTATCCCAAAAATAAAAGGACAATTTCGTAAATTTTACAAAACACACAAGCTGTGTTCATATATGAACATGTATAATTCACATATGAACTATATGTTCATATATGAACCAGTGCAATTCACAACTGAACTATTTTAACCGATTCATATATGTATGAATCAGTTGAACTAACTAACATATTCATATATGAACCTTTGTGATTCATATATGAATCTGTATGAATCACAAAGATTCATATATGAATCAGTTGAACTAATTAACAGATTCATATATGAATCTTTGTGATTCATACAGATTCATATATGAATTCATCCCGTGTATTTTACGAAATTACCCCTCTACCTTCTATAGACCACACAAGGAATTATCTGGTACTTCGCGGTCAAAGCCGCAAATGTTGACCAGATGAATGGCTAAGATTACTTCTCTATTTCTCATATATTTACCATTTCTCAAATGAACCTCTCCCTATATATATATATATATATATATATATATATATATATATATATATATATATATATATATATAGGGTTTGTTTAATTTGCAACCCTTAAAAAGGTTGCAAACCTTGCAACCCACATCTTAACCGTCGGATTCATGATCGGCGGTTATAAAAGATATGGGGCCCAATATTTTTAATTAAAAAAAGAGAAAAATAAAAATAAAATAACCGTCGATCATGAATCCAACGGTTAAGATGTGAGTTGCAAGGGTTGCAAAATATCCTTCCACTATATATATATATATGTATATATATATGTATGTATGTATATATGTATATATGTATATATATATGTATGTATATATATATGTATATATATATGTATGTATGTATGCAGATGATGGAGAAAAATAAGAGGGTGTTAATATAATGAATCTAATCTAAAATAATTTGTGCACCACCATGAAGATATTAATTAAACATCAAGATACAGAAATCAAAAAACAACTGATAAGGAAGATAACAGTGCAGGGTAAAGGGTGCCAGATATGTTATTTCTACCGGCATTGCATAGGTACCACACTCCAAGATTAGTCATATCCTGTTTGCGTAAATTGCTTAAGTATAGCCTTAAAGAAAATTTTGAAAACATGAAGATGGTCAAAATAAAATAATAAAAAATTATAAGATGGTCAAAATGTTTATACCAACGGACGGGTATAAACATTAAGCTTTAGCAATTGTTTTTAATAAGCAGTATAGTGCAAACATGTTCTTCCATTTAGTGAATCAAACATCAAAATCTGAAAATTTTGAGCAATTTCATCATCAATTTCTACTTTATTTAACAAATATATGAGTGATTAAGGATGATGAATGTGTAGAAAAGAAAAGGTTTGACATACATTATATATATTAACATTTAACAGGAATAACTTACAGATTTGGTCCTTGAGGTTTTTAGTAAATTACAGATTTGGTCCTTGAGGTTTTATCTCCCTGTTAGATTTAGTCCTATGTTTGTAGAGTTACAGATTTGGTCCCTATAGTTTTATTTTCCTCTTGGATTTAGTCCCCATAATTTGTTGATTCCAAAATAGACTTTCGATTTTGCATTTGCATAACGTTTTGGTCCTCGAAACTAAAAGTTGTTAGCTCCTGACCGTTAAGTAAATGACATTTCGATCATTTATAACTTTTTCATTTTCTAATTTAAATAAATAAAAGTTATATTATAAAAATTATTTTTATTATATAAGCATAAAATAAAGATCCCTTAACATGCATCGCATCTCAATGACTGTGTCTTCTCCAACCCAAAACCTTCCGCCTTCCCCATCAATCCAAGCACATAGTCGTAGGTGATTCACGCACCAATTTTTTATTTATTAATAAAGTAATTTATCATAATTTATTTTATGTTTAATAATGATGTAAAATTTGTTTAATTCATATTTTCATTATAATTTAATTTAGGTTTAATAACAATGTAAGTTTTTTTAGGTTTAATGATGTAATGTACCATTTGCCAATTTATTTTCGCTTCCTATCATACACACACATCATCCTCATAGGACATTTTGTAAATGATAGGCATGCTGCTAACAGACACAAAATGTTTTGTTCTCATAATTGGTCATGCTCAAATTTATGGTCTTAATATTTCTTTCCATCCGCAGCAACGCGCGGGCATTAATCCCACCTCGTTAAGAATCAATTTGCAGGAACCAATTTGACTATTTGTAGTCAAAACAGGACATTTTCAGATGCAACAAATTAATGGATTTGTTACAAAATGGACCCTAAAATTCCCCAAAAATCATTGTATTTACAAAATTTTAACTTATCAACTCATTGAATTCGGTGAATCTGAACAACTATTGTACTGCTTAGACTATACACGAGAAATAGGGTTTACATGTATACATACACCTTTCAATCCTTTACGAAGAATAATAAAATTGCGGTTATTGAGCTCTTGTGAGTTCTGGGATTTCATCACCCATTTATTCCTCCAAAAACTTAAGCATCATAGCCTGTCTCAAGTCTCATCGGACACCTTAGCTTTCTCCTTCAAAACCCTAGCAATGTCTGTAAGCTTTACCAAAGCATTCTAACAAGAAAAGAGATACATGATTAAGAAGCATACATAACCAGTCAAGTGGATCAATGCACAATCGGATTTTGAGAAAAGGGTAGAAGAGGCAGTGACAAAATCGAGAAATGACCAAAATTAATCCAACAGAACATAACAAAAGGGTGCTCCACCGTAGAAGTCTAGAAGAACCATTTTTAACTGGGTTTAGGTTTGAGAATTTAAAAGTTCAAGACAAGAGCATACCGAAAACAGGGAATGGGGATTGAACTTCTCATTCGAAATTGAAGGGAGGGAGGGTGGTCATGTGAATTGCCGGTACAAACTGATGTATGTAGAAACCTTTACATCCATCGATCAATCGTGATTTATCTGGATGACAGGTAGATTTTTCAAAGCGCTTGTGAGGATTGAAGTTATGAAACTGATAGGAATATAGTAATTATTGAGTAGAGAATACGATGGAGAGGAATCTGGAGGAGTGGGCAAGTGGGCTTTCAAATAAACTGTTTTGTACAAGAAACTGTTTATACAAGAAACTGAATTAGAATTTTTATTAAGTAGTAGAGATTATATTTAAAAATATAACATTTGTTTTAAAAGCAAAGTGAATGATCGGTTATTTAATCCATGTGATACACGAATTATAACCGGTGTTTAAAAGGCGTGTATTGTCGTCCATCATGGTATCATATGGCGTAAGATAGGGGTGTGCAGAAAGTCAACCGATCCAATATGGACCGATTGATCTAGTTAGAATCGACCGACCATGATTGGATATCCAATTGTAATTGGATTAGATCAGATTGAAAATTTTAACATTCAATTTGGATCAGTCGGCTCTTGGATGGCAGTCCAGAACCAACCAAAACCGACCGAACCGACCAACATCCAATTATCCATCCGATTACCATCTAGTTATCCATCTAACTATCATCCAATTAATTTGTTTGCAATTTGCTTAAATCTGAATTTGTTTTCTGTTGGTTTTTGAATTTTTAGTCTCACTTGTGTTGGTTTTAACACATACTAAAAGTGATTAATCAATTTCATTGTTAGAAAATTGGATTAAATTAGCATATTGAATGGATTTGTTATCGGATCATCCATTGGATGTTGGATGGATCTAATCCAGTGGCGGAACACAAATGCAATTTTTTTTTGGAAATGGGGGGGCCAAATACATTTTTTTTTATTTTTACACTGCAGGTATAATATTTGCTTCTTGAAATTTTTTAAACCACAAGGGCCAGGGCCCCTACAGGCCCTCACTATGTTCCGCCCCTGATCCAATCCAATATGATGGATATCCAATAAGAAGATCCAATGGATGGAACTGATCAAATCATCCATTAGATTGGAAAAATCCAACATCCAATGGATGATTGGATTGGTTCGGTTCCCCTCACATCCATTGGATGTCAACCGATGAACAACCCTAGCGTAAGACACGTCTCCAGCATTACGACAAGCCTATAATGTTTCTGGAAAGCATGGCTCATGTCATGGCTCCCTGTGACGTGCGTATTTTACAAGACGTAACTTTTTTCAAAAAAAATGTTTTTAATTGTTTTAACTTTTATTCTTTTACACTTTTAATTTTAGTAGGGGTGTAAATAGGTCATGTTGGGTTGAGTTCGGGTTCAACCCATTTATTAATTGGGTTGAAAATCTCAACCCAACCCAACCTGTTTAATTAAATAGGTTGAGATTTTCAACCCAACTCAACCTGTTGGGTTGACGGGTTGGTAGCGGGTTGACCTGTCTATGATTATCTTAACCCAACCTATTAAATAAGTGAGTTGAACCTGGGTTGACCCGTTTAATTTTAAATTTGTAAATGAAATAAAAATGCTTAAACTACTTCATTCCACGACAATGGAACTAAAGTCGATCAAGTTAAGATTATAAATATATATAAGTAAGAATGGAACAATGGAACTGAAGTCGATCAAGTTAAGATTAAAAATATATATCAAATTAAGAACTGAAGTCGATCAAGTTAAGATTACAAGTTTACCGTGAACAATGGAATTGAACTCGTTGTGGATTGCTCGTCGTGAAGCCGTGGAACAGAGGGAGAGGAGTCGCCGTGGAACAGAGGGAGAGGAGTCGTCATGGAACAGATGGAGAGGAGAGGAGAGGAGTCATTGGTGAAGAGGCAAGAAGATCTGCGTCGACGGCGTATCGAGGGAAGAGGGAGGAGAGGATTCTAGAGGCATATGGCGTTTCAAATTAAGAATAAGATTTACTGATTTAGTCGATTAGGGTTTTCAACTTTCAAATTTCAATATAGAAATTATTTTTTAATCTTTAAGAATTATAGTAAAATATTAATTGTATTAAATATTGATTAATAATTAAAAATAAAATATTATGTAATATTATAAATGGGTTAGAAACATTTGTAAATGAGTTAGAAACATGTTGTAAATAGGTCGAAATCAGGTTGTAAATGGGTCGAAATCAGGTTGAAAACAAGTTGAAAATTTCAACTCAACCCAAACCCAATTAATAAATGGGTTAGGCGGGTTGACTCATTTAACTTAAATGGGTTGAAATTCTCAACCCAACCTGCTATTTTTGGGTTGGGTTGGCGGGTTGGGTCACTTTTTGCCACCCTTAAATTTTAGATTTTACATTTTTATAGATTAATTATCTAATCACATCACTCACTGTTTCATGAATTCATACACGCTATAGACTAATGATTAAAACGAATTTGTAATTACCCTTCTATGTTATATTTTGAATATTTAATCAAAGACTATTTTTATAATAATAATCTATATGATTTTTCTTTTTTTTATTATGATGTAAATTTTTTAATATCATTATTTGATGGAATAATGTATAGGAAACATAAATGTATATATATAATTCTATATATGACATGCAAATTTACCGCCTAATGTCACGTCTTGAAAAACGTCGTGTCCTCGCCGTGACATGTAAGTCTTGAGGCTTAACCTTGTCGTCACGCTACGCATCACGCCATTTTGAACCTTGCTCACAACTAGGTTTTTGTAAGTTGTCGGATCAAATTTTTACGAGTTGTCAAATACTAAAGATAAAATTACAATTTTGATTGGAACCGTGCCAAACTATGATAACCTCACTAAAAATCATGGTATTTAGAGAGGTACATCTCTAAAAAATATGGGTCTTTTGGCCTTTTCTTTTGTTAGGGGTTGTTTGTTTTTTTCAAAAAATCTCTTAATGGCTCTTAAGTCTGAATCGTTTAGACTTTTTTTACACATCACCTCTCATTAATCATAACTAAAATAAGACTTCAAACTTTAGACCTCTTAGAAAACAAACGACACCTTAGAGTAAAATTTAATTTTGGTCCCTGACGTTTGTCATTTTTAACGGATATCGTCCATAAATTATCGAAATATGGTTTTGGTCCCCATGTTTGTTATTTCGCTTTACTTTTCGTCCCTCCACCTAACTCTGTTAACTTTTAGCCGTTAAATCCAATTAAATAAATGGTATTTTGGTCATTTTGCATTTTTCTTAATGTTCATCTTCTTCATGTTCTACTTTATCAAGAACATCAAGAAAACCCTAAAACCCAAATCAAACATAACTCAAAAAACCTAAATCTAAAATCATATAAATCAAACCTATATAAAAATCTAAATCAAGAATCATTGTCTGATTTAGATCCAGATTTAGATTCCATATACAAGATGCATTACATAGATGCTCTTTTATTAATCAAAAACATAATAGTGCAAAGCTCCTTCACAACCTCTTGAATCCAGCTCTGTTTAACCTTTTTTTAATTTGGACAACAACCACCTTCCATTATCTCCAGCCTCCAGCCCTCCAACATTACATTAGCAACAACTTCTTCATAGTTACTCACGTTACTACTTCCTATCATCTTGAGAGCATCTCCAACAATTTCTCTAAAATGAAGAACCAAAAGTCCAAATCTCCAAAAAAAATTACATACATCTCCAACAGATTCTCCATTTTGGAGAATCCAACATTGAAAATAATATTAAAATATTTCATTTATCTTTTAAAATATTATTTCTCTCTAAATATCTATTTTCAAAGCTTTCGATTGGTGCTCTCATTTAATAATCAATTTTAGGGTTATCTCCATATTTGAAGAAAAACTATCTCTCTAATGTTTTCTCCATTTTGGGGATAGTTTCGGGAAAGCTGTTGGAGAAATGCTCAAAACCCATGTTTCATTTTAGCGTAATGATCAATTTCAATTGCCATAGATAAACCAAAACCATACACTTGATATTACAATGTTGCATATATGTTTTCAAACGAAGGGTTGAGTGGAGGCCTATCTTTGATGACAAAAGCAAACACTCAAGCAAACAAAGACTAATTAAATAGTAAATGCAACAATGTAGGAGCAACATAGAACAAACTCCATACATATCATATATTCTTTCAATTTAGATGATGGAACTTGAAGACTGTGAATAATCTGCACATAGCATATGAATCGAGAAATACAAATTTCTCATAAGCATTTCATCGACTAGGTAGTAGACCAAATTCAAAAACCATCCATACCAATTATACACACACCAAACTATATCATATATCCCGGAACATTAAACCCCTACAAGCAATCTCAAAGCAAGCAAAAACTAACGATGTTCATTCTAATTTTAATCAAGAACGCATAATCATATTGTTGTATGCATGTATTTAGAAAGCAGGGACGGGACCTTTCTTCGGTGAAGGGTAAAAAAAATTTAGGTTCGTGAAATGTGCAACCGTATTAATTTGGAAACTTCAAAAAGGTGTAACTGTACCTCGTAATCAACCAAAAAAAACTCTTGAAACCAACCAAAAAATCGGGAAAAAAAACTCTTGAAATCAACCAAAAAACTGAAACAATCTCTCGAAATCAATTAAAAAAATTAAAAATCTCTCGAAATCAAGCAAAAAACTTTAAAAATCACTCGAAAATGATGGAATTAGACTAAAAGCACATCAAACAATATTGAATGTCGGTAAAAAAATGAAAACACGTCGATAAAAAAATCGTGTTTTTTGTAATTAATTTTTATTTATATTATACGGTGCCACCTTATAAAAAAATTTATGGGTCCCGTCTCTGTCATTCCCCCATCCTTTACACCATGCATCCGCCCCTGTATGTTGGATTACCTCGAGTTGATTATTTTTGTATTTTTTGAGATTGGATTGGTCTAATTGGTCGATTTTTTTAGTACCCCTGCATTTTGGAACGGTTAATTTAATAGCAGTCAAAATTTACACTCAAACAAATATAACCTCTGACCATTCAGATATGGGCTCTGAAGTCTGAATGGCACCATAAACAAACATCCCCGTTTTCAGCTTGGTTAGCCGGCCCCGACAATGAGGAAACAGGATGGACGTAAGAGGAAGCTGCCGGAACTTAAATGTTCGCCGTCAAAGTTACTCAGAAATGGCACCGTCACCAACCCCTATCCCAACCACCCACGACCTACCTCTGAAGAATGCCGAGCCGTTCGAGACGACCTCTTAGCCTTTCACGGATTCCCCCCACAGTTTGCCAAATACCGCCAACAAAGATTAAATCTTCTCTCAAACCAGGATGAATATGGTTCCACCACATTGCCTCCGCCGGCACCGGTAGTTTCTCCGACGGAAAGCGTTTTGGACGGGCTTGTGAGCACGATATTGTCGCAAAATACTACTGATGCCAACTCTCAAAAGGCCTTTTCCTCGCTCAAATCTGCTTTCCCTACATGGGAGGATGTTAGTTTTTTTCAAAACCCTAACTGAACTATGGCTGTGCATGTCATTACTCATTAGCTTAGTCAAGGATTATCGGAATTAGGGCTATATGTTAGCCAATTTTGCTATTGTTTAACTTAGGGTTAATGCCGGAGATCCAAATTGCACAATTTTGAGCATGCAAATTGATTGATACAATCAAACGAGAGTAATTTATTGTTATTGCTTGACATAAAGCTAATGTAGTTATCAATTGATCTTAAGAATTTTAGAATCCATATAACTTTTGAAGTTAAAACTTTTAGCCCATCAAACCTCAAATTTAAAGTATTTTTGACACATCTTTTTGTTATTTCGATGTTTTGATGGATTCATAGCTACTTTTTTTGGAGATTAAGTTTTTGTATGTTGAGTTTATACACAACATTTGTTTTTCCGGAGTAATTACTGTGTAAATGCTTTAGGTCCTTGCTGCTGATTCAAAGTGTATTGAGAATGCTATAAGATGTGGAGGATTAGCCCCAACAAAGGCTTCTTGTATAAAGAATATGTTGAGTTGCCTGTTTGAGAAGAGAGGAAAATTATGCTTGGAGTACCTGCGGGACTTGTCGGTTGATGAAATAAAGACGGAACTCTCTCGATTTAAGGGGATTGGGCCTAAAACGGTATCTTCTGATCTTATTGCTATTATTCAAAATCATTTATAGTCGTAGGAAGCTGAACTTTAGGAACTGATAACTTCTAAACTTTAACAACACTCTGTAAAGGTAGCTAGAATATTGCTAAAATAACAACTATAATGCCTTATGTGCTCTTAGGTTCATTTTATCACCCCAATGAACTGAAATTTCCAACTTAATGATGCCTTAAATCATGAGAATAAGGAATTTAGTTTTGATATGGACTTTTGTGGTGACGCTGCTGCTTAGCAGTTTGCGTAATGGTTGATTTTTATATGGAATTTTTTACCTGGTGTGGTTAGAACTCCTGATCTTGTGTGGTTAGCGGTCTAATTGAAGTGGATGAGAAAGTCTATCATCATGTAACCAGATCTTTATCCCCAGTTGGTCAAGAAGTTTTTATAATTTTAAATGAATTGCAGGTGGCATGTGTATTAATGTTTAATCTTCAGCAAGATGATTTCCCTGTAGATACACATGTAAGTTGATTCAACTATTTCAAAGAAGAATGGCAATTGGGGTTTTAGTTTGACATTGCGACATCTCTACAGATTTTTCAGATTGCAAAGGCAATTGGTTGGGTGCCCATAGAGGCAGACGCTAAGAGGACATATCTTCATCTCAACACAAGAATACCAAATGAACTGAAATTTGACCTAAATTGTCTTTTGTTCACCCATGGTAAGGTCTGCCGAGCATGCACAAGGAAAGAAGGTAACCAGCAAAAGAAGGAAAGTGACTCGTGCCCTTTACTTAACTACTTAAGAAAAAATTAATTTTCGCAGCACATCCATCTTTCTTAAAATATTCATCTCACTTTGCTGAAATGTACAGAAGATTGAAGCAGAGATTTTTGGATGAGTATGGAATCTCTTTAGTTGATCTTTATGCTCACAATTGCATATGAAGCGAAACACTTTTGGATCTATAATATCTATCCAATCCGATTCTGATATATAATATACAGATCGTATCCACTTAGGATAAAACATGTTAATATGTGTGTGTGTTGTGTGTATAATGTTTTCCCTAGTAACAAGAACTTGTATACTGCATTAGTGGATAAGATCAACACATGGGGCTGATTAAAGTGCATAGTATCAAATTTGGTATATCTTGACCATTAGTAAACAATGCCCAATAGCTTATGGATATTCCCCAAAAAGTTCAACTAAAGTTGCCAATAATCCAGTTGGAGAGATGGTCCAACATAAAAGTTATGCTCACTTTTAGGTTTAATCTTATTGTTTCAAGAATTAAGTATTTTCTTTTACTTAGTGGCCTATATGGAGGCACCCCTGTATCCATGAAAGAACCTTGTTAGTTGATACACAAACATCATCTTCCACTTCTTACTTTATATATTTGGTAATCAATTATTGTTTCCATAAATGTCAAGTTGAGAGCACTGTCGTTGTGTGTGGAATATTAAAACACATAGAGTTCATGATATGATCTCGGAATTAAAATGCAGACTTTTGAAACTCATAGGTGGGATTTATTAAAAATCCCAGTGCCATCTGGATAGGTGGCATTTTGACCCTTTATTGATCTCCTTGTTGCATTTTGGGTGTGCCTATTTCTGGATATTAATAGACTTGGATCCTTCTTAAAAGTTGAGCAAAATCTTGGTCACAAGAGTGGGAAAAAATTCTCAACTTTATGACATCTTAATCTTATATTAATGCAACTTGTAGAACTTTATAAACCTTACTGTGGTGCATTGCACATCCATCATGCCATTAATTAAAATCTGTGAGCTTGTAATGTACTTCCTATAAATAGGGGAACCTTAAAATCCTAGTATGTATATTGTATCTCTTATCTCAAATAATGGAACCAATTACCTCTGACTACGAATCACTTGGAATTGTTAGGGATAGAAAGCTAAAACTCTTTGGTTTTCTGATCGATCCTTGTGCCAAAGATCCTGAAGATGAACGTGTAAGTTCTTCCGTAGGTGAATCCATGGAGGAAAAAAGGGGTTTTATTCCTTCAAATCCGAAGAAATACAAATGCCCCTTTTGTTGTAAGAAGTTTGTGAATTCACAGGCTTTGGGAGGTCATCAGAATGCCCATAAGAAGGAGAGACTGAAGAAGAAAAAGATGGAGGTTGAAGCTAAGAGAGCTAAATTCAACCTTTATTTTGAATCTCCCTCTAGTCTCAATACCCATGATGCGACTCTATCCTTCAATAGTTATTCCTCTTATTTTAGCTACTCATCGGACGACTATCACAATATGTACTTTAGCAATACCCATATCATCAATTTGCCTTGCTCCAACTACCAACAAAATGGCTTTACTTTGGGGATAGGGCATAATGGCACATATTAAGAGTATAAAAGTTTGGCGACTGAAGTCTCTTCCCCTGTACAGGTTGATGAAAAAATGTCAAGAAATTGAGTTTTATTAGGATTTTTGAAGCAAACTGGGATCTCAAGCTTCTGTGTAATTAGAGTTTGAATTTTGTTTTGATATTATTTGTGATTCTAGAGGACTACTATTTGGAGAAAAATAGAGGTAGGTATTGTAAGGGTGTTTTACAACTCAACTAGATTCTAGTGTATGGGATGCAGAAGAGTCTTCCTGAACCAAGCTGCAAGTAGGTGTATGTGATGCTAGGTACATGCAATTACCAAATATGTATCTTCAAATCCGAAGGCTTCACGATCCTTGAAATGGTGGCGGATACACCATTGGGTTCGTGCACTGCAAGGAATTCCAGAGCGACCTGAAACCTGTCAATGAACCTGAAATTTGCGGAGAAGTTGAAAGTCATGTGACCAACCTGTTGGCATGTTTGTTTGTGCAAAAGGTTTGTAACCGGTAATCCTCCTGGGTTAAGAGTTAAGAGCCCAGTGTCCACAAGGAACACAATCTCCAAATGAATTGCAACTCCGGTTGCTGCAAGACTCGAACCCCTTGCTGGTTTATGTAGGTATACCACTCTTGAACTAATTGTGCTAACGTTCGCCCTTTTTTCTTGTCTTAATCTCCTTTCTTCTTAAAAAAACTAAAAATCAAATAATTTTCATCAAAACAAATTAAATCCAAAATCAAACCAAAAAAAAAAACCTTGAAAGACTTTGTTCAAGAACGCAAAACGCACAAGGGCATAAGGTATATATAAAAGCCCAATTTATTTCTTTCAGGATGATTGAAGAACTTTTAGGGATGCTTCTAAGGGTGTAAATGATGCGAGTCTAGTTTGAGTATTGATATACTCAACTCGAACTCGATAGCCATTTCCCAAGCTTTGAACTAGACTCGAACTCGATAGCCATTTCCGAATCTTTGAACTCGACTCGAAAACTCACGAGAAGTTAAAAACTAAACTTCACTCAATCTCGATAACAATTTTCTAAACTCGAGTTCGAACTCGTTTGAAGCTCGAACAAATCTCCAACTCAAACTTGAATTAAGCTCGAACTTGAACTTGAATAAGGCTCGAACCAAGCTCATCAGTTGCAATTTTTATGAAATTTTAGGGTATTCTCTTATAAATTATAAAACTTAAAGGTGTTCTGTTAAACTTTAGTAGAACTCAAGAGATGCACCTCAAATGTCATCATCATCAAGACAAAGTTACAAATTACACTCACCTCCCATTCCTTTACTATTTTTTTCGCAATGTGGGACAACTTTACCGACACTCTTATAATTTTTGTCATTTTAATTATGATTTTAATAATATAAATTTTTGTAGTTCAAAAATGTACAGTTTTGTTCAAATGTCAAAAAATATACGACATTTCTCTTTTTTTGATGAGTTTATTAATATATTTTTACAAATTATGTTATACGACTAATTATATAAAAAAAGTGGAGTATCCCACGAGCTTTTCGAGTTGAGTATTGGGTAGCTCGACTCAACTTGTTCGTATGTCGAGTCGAGCTCAAGTTCGAACCGAGTCTACTTGAGTTCAGTTTTGACTGAGCTTTAACCGATTCGATCTCGTAACAGATGCTTCCATTGTATGAATAATCAATAATTAAAATGGTTTCCCAATTTCCATCGGGCACAATTTTGATTACGACTAAATGAAATCTCTTGAAGCTCAACCAAGTTGCTTAAAGAAACAATTAGGGTTCCAGAGAAGATATTATAGTCAAAAGTGAAAGAATGAAACATGGGTTTGACACCAATTTTGCCATTCTCTCAAGAATCTGGAACAACCCAAGAAAAGTTACTGAACCAAATGGCAACAACCATGAACTAATTTGAGATTACCAAACATTTATAAGATACGCGTTTATCGATGATCACCATCCTTACTTACCTTATTTAGTAACTGAAAGTGGTTTTGCTCGAATACCAATTCATTTTATGCTACCCATATATGCTGAAAGAGTAATCCAATGACATTTTTTTGCACTTCACTCTATGATGTATTTGACCAACGATTAGAAGAGCATCTCCAACAACTATACTATTAAAAGTCAAAATCTTTAAAAAAAATCACCTCTAACTCCAACAGTTGTTCTATTTTAAAGATTGTAGCGTTGATTATATTATTAAAATAATCAATATATTAATAAAATATTATTTATCTTTTCTAAACATTTTACTTCAATGTTTCTTATTGGTGGAAAGATTAAAATATAATCTCTCTTTCTTAAAAATTGGGCCTTAGAGATTTTTAAAATTTGTAGATTTTTATCTCTTCTCTCCTCTTTCTCTATTTTAGCATACAACATAACATAGTTGTTCGAGCAAAAAAAATTATTAAAATTCCTCTTTTTTTGTATTTTAACATAGCTGTCAGAGATGTCTAAATTCAAAACGACCTAAACTTGTCATCTCTAATATAAACTAAAAAGCTTTTAAACTTGATATAAAACTTTCAAACGTTGACTGCATCTTAGGATACCATCCAAACAAAGTCTTTTTCATTCTTAGAATATATCGGATTTGAGTGCATACAAAAAACTACAAAACATAGAGAGGGAAACCATGTGTGAATTATCCCAATAAAGTGAAAGAAGATATATAATTAATCATCAAACAAGTGTTCGTACAATTCAAAAAAAGTTAGATATTCTTAAAACCGACAACAAGACAATTTGGCCATTTGTCACATGATTCCATTGTTGTAGCTTTCAAAGTTTTGGAAATTCTTTGACCATATCACAAGCCAACTTGGTTGCATTGACCTCTTGAGCGACGTCTCTAAGGGTGCGTTTGGCACGCATAACAGTGTGAAACAGGACAGAACAGAACAGGTTTGTCCCATATTTGGCGTGATCATATGTGGGACACTAGAACTAAGTGAAACAAGCATGGGACACACTTATCTCACTCCAACCTCCTGGAACTAAATAGAACAACAATATTTTGATTAATATACCCTTTGTTAAAAACCAAAACCTTAAACATGTCTTCTCATCATCCAAGCCTCCAAGCTAGGGGTGTGCAAAACTCAAATAGTCCGAAATCTGAATCCGAAATTCGAACAAAAAATAAGGTGTTTTTGCAAAACCCGAATACCCCAAAATCTGATAATCCGAAACCCGACATTTGGGAGGACATCTGGGTTCGAATTGGGTTTGATCGTTGGCCACCCGACCCGTCCGAAAACCCGAAATAACATACATCTATATTTTAAATATTATATATATATATTTATCTAATTATCGTTAGAAAATCGTAAATTATAGTCTGTTGAAATATTTTTTAAATTTTAAATTTGCTATCAATTTCATCAATCTTTCAATCGATTGTAATCATCCTAAAAAATGATTGAATTTATATATAACTTTTGCATTATATAATACCCGAATTCGACCGACATCAATCTGAAACCCGACCAACCCAAACCCGAAACAACCTAAAATACGAAACTTAAAATTTGGGTTTTGATTTCCATATCCAAAATCCAATTGTGATAAATTAGTTTTATGTTTTTATAATCCATTGCACTATGTATTAGTGATGTAAATTAGTTTTATGTGATGTAATCTATGATTTTTCATCTAAATTCGTCATTTAACCAGTCTAGTCATGTTCTGTCCAGTTTTGTCATGCCTTGTCAAACGCTGGACAACTGTTCTGTTCTGTCTTGTCCTGTCATGTCTGCGTACCAAACGCACTCTAAATAATCTCTAAAGATTACACTTTTAATTTATGAGATGGGAATTCTTTAACGTTTTTGGTCCAACACCTTTTTTTGGACTAAGACATTTGACTTGATTTTTTTATGCCAATTTCCGAATACATATCATTTATCGTGTATTTTGATAGTTAGGCTTGTTCTCGTGACCGATTGAATCATTTTGAAATTTATATGTCGTATTAAGAGCATCTTCAATAGTTTCTTTAAAATGGAGAAAATGAGGATTTTCGACAATCTTTTGCTCCAACGGATTCTCTAAAACTTTGTCTATAACGGAGAAAGTACGAGAGAGTGTGTAAAGTTCACCAATTTTGAAGAATTCTCAAAAAATGATTACCATGAGAAATATGATTTTTTAATTATATTCCACCAATAAAAAACCTTGAAATAAAATGAAATGTTTATGAGAGATAAATAATATTTTATTAAATGTCTGAAATAGTTTAATAATATAATTAATGATGTAATCTCTAAAATTGGAAATCAGTCGGAGTTGAATGCAATTTTTTAGAGATTTTAAACTTTGAGATTCCATTTTAAATTTTTTTTGAAGAATCTGTTATTAGAGATGATCTAAAAAATTACAAATGATATTAAATCTGATTATTTTAACATTGGTGTTTTATGAATATTTAACATCTAATATTATAATGTCAAAAAATGGGTTGTTACTCAAGAAGGTAGTTTGGTAAGCTTTAATATGGTTGTGCTTGAACCACCACATTGTTCCTTTGAATGGCAAGGGGAGTCATGCATACCAAATTGTTAGGCACATTAAAATCATATACTACCTAACATTTAATACATATTATCTTTATAATAGGATCTGTTTGTTAGAAAGTATCTTCAATTTATGTATAAAATATGTTTTATTATTGACATTTGTCTTTATCAATTTTGTCATTGGATCTAAATTGATCTATGATTAATGTACAAAGCATATTAAATAATAAGTAATTAGTTATATATGAATTATATTAAAATGATAAAATTGAAAACAATCATTTTATTGCATCAAATTGTATAATAAACAAAAAAGTCGTGCTTAAATGCACAATATATCTATTCATTCTTTACGAAGCATAATGTTATTTAGAGATACATCCGATATTGGTAAAAATATAATTATGTTTGATTCTTATCAGACTTATTCATGTCTCTAATTTTCATTGGAAAACCAAAATTAATAAACAAAATTTTGTAACATATTTATCAACTCATCTATGTTATTTTATTAAATAACGATGGGATATAATACATCTAAGTAATTTTAAAAGATAACCGTCATTTTTAACAAGTTTTGTTGAAAATGATTGTAACAAACTTTTACGTATTTTTTAACAAGTTCAGGTAAATATGAAAGTCACATAAATTTAAGATGGTTTATTTTAATATATTAATTTAATGTTAGAAATAATCATGCTGTCCAATTTACAATATTGAATACAAGTTAGTCTACGTCAATGGGCCATTTCTAGCTTATATAATTTCATATTTGTCATTAATAATTATGACAAAACCATATGCAAAACGACTATAAAACAATACTAAAATGTCATCATGTTGATTTCAAACTACTAGGTTTTGGAATAGTTTTATGGTGTAGTTCTTAAAAGGGTATTTAAATACGTGTTTTCGAAATAAATATTATAATTTGAAGAATCAAAGTCAAAAATAAGAATGTCCTTATAATAAAAATAATTATGTAATTTTATAAGTAAATTACATAAATCGTCCTTGTGCTTATGAGTTTGACAAACTCTATCAATTGTCACTCTAGTTTAGAAATTACATATACCCCTTTTCATTGAATTTGTTTGCATGGATCATCCATCACTGTAATGTCCGTTAAGAACATCTTTTAAGTTGAGAGTCATTTTGGTCATTTTTATCCTTTTTTTATTAAAAAGCTATTGTACAATTATTTAAAGCATATATACAATTTATTAATTCAATTAAAAAAAATTAACTAAAGTAAACTTACCCCTCCCCTATCTCTCCTTGTCCCGTTGTCTACTCCCAATGGCAACCGCCACCACCGTCATCCCCTTCCCTCTTAAGAGAGAAGCGACCAAAACAATGAAGAACACCACCAACAAAAGTAACACTACAACCATCCTCATTCCCACCATAACAACCATACCAACGCCTCTTCCTCCAAGAATACCAATCTGGAACTATCGACGTCAAGAAATCGAACAAGTTAACGATTTAAAGAGCCACCAGCTTCCTCTTACACACATAAAGAAAGATCATGAAAACCTATATATGAAGGCGCCTAGATGATCTATGTCGAAACTCCAATCTTCTTTGCTAAAGCATGTGACATTTTCATCCTCAAACTCACCATCTGCTTCTCTAGCTCCACGTCGAATAAAACAACCGATTGGAGCTTATGATTTGTATATTGTACATCTCTATTTCGGTTTAGACAACATGATATATTGTGTTTGTGTTGATCAAGCTACAATTTTGAGCTCTATTTGTTCAACAACTTGAATATTACCTTCCATTTTGTCTTTCGTAATCAAATTAGCTATTTCCAATAATGAATCTAGCTTGCATCGTTATTTTCTTCTGTTCTCGTGATGTTTAAGGGGGTGGTCGGAGGAGAGGAAACGGGAAAAGGAGTGGTCGGATAACAAGCAAGGGGGTGGATTTTATTTGTTACTTGTTTACAATGATTTAAATGTTTGTACACAAACTTTAAGTACATGTTAACTAACTTTTTTGAATAAAAAAACAAAAATATCAAAAATGCCACACAATTTAAGAGATGTTTTAACGAACGTTAGAGAGAAGGACTATACATACAAACAAATTCAAATGATAGTGAGTCTAGTATAACTTATAAACTAGAGTAGCGATCTGTAGAGTTTGTCAAAACCATATGAACTATTGATGTAATTTACTATAATTTTAATATTTATTTTAGTGTAAATTACATATTTGGTCCATGGGGTTTGGTGGTTTTAACAGTTTGGGTCCCTAAAATGAAATATTTATGGCTTTCATCCTCGTAGTTTGCATTTTATAACGCCTTGGGTCCTTAAAACTAACTCCGTCCAAAAAATTATGTTAAATAAGTTAAGTAGAAGGGTATTTTAGTCTTTCCATCCCTTTTTTATTTTCTATTAAAATAACAGGGACCAAGAATGTAATTTACTCTTTCATGTCATCACCCCCACCCCATCTCCATATGCGTCTCCAACCCTCCTCCATATCCAGTCGTCGGTGAAACCCTACTCCATATCCCGTCGTTATCTTCCTCCTCCAACGACCAGATCCAGACCTTCTCCCCCCCCCCCCGGCTTCATCTTCCACAGACCCTTCCCCCGACGAATTCATCTTCCATAGATCCATATCGACTAGATCCACGGTCGCCGCCCATTGCCGCCCATCGTCGCCTCCTCCTCACGACCACTTCTCCTCCACCCCCACCACTTGTCTCTTCGTCTTCATCACCACAAGAGCTTGGATCTGCTCAACAAAACTTCAATCGACAGAAGCTTGGGTTCATGAACATGATTTGGTTTTCTCTTCAAAAAAATGTTCTTGCTGAACCTTCTTCAATGGCTATTTTAACCATCGTCTTTCTTCTTCTCCTATTCGTAATTGGCCTTTTTGAGATGTGTTTGTATTATAATTTTTTGGGGATCTGTTTGTATTAGAGAATTTTTTTCTTAATCTGTTCTCTTTGATCTGTTTGTGTTAGACAAATTTTTGTTGTGTTGATAATGTTAATAATTAATGTTTAACATTGAACTGTTAATTTTAGATTTCATTTAGGTTTTGATTGTTGTTTGGGTAAGGTTTGGTCGAAGATGGAGGTGGGTAGCCGGAAAACGGAATAGTTGTTGATCGGAATAGTTGTCGAAAAACGAAAGGGAGGAGAAGAGGAAAGAGGGACACATGGCAAGATCTTATTGGTGTTTGTTTTTTTAGTTTTTATTTTTTAATGTAAAATGAGAAAAATGACCAAACTACCCATCATGTGCCTTGCACATGACCATTTTAACAGAGATATTTTTAACGGAGTTAGTTTTAGGGACCCAATGTGTTATAAAATGCAAACCACAAGGATGTAAGCCATAGATATTCCATTTTAAGGACCCAAACTGTTAAAATCACCAAACCATAGGGACCAAATATGTAATTTACTCTTTATTTTAAGAGCAAATTACATTAAAATAAAAGTTACTTTAAAAAAATATTTTGAAACCTTTTTTGATGTAGTTTATTTTTTATTTTTTATTTTAATAATCAAAATAACCAGAATTATAATGAAGAGAAATCATGTGAGACTAATCTGTTTGCGTGAGACCCGTGAGACCACATTTTACACCGAAATATCACATCAAAACATTGTGAAGGTAACCTTCACAGTGTTTTTTGTTGTGAAGGTTTCGATTTTTTTTTACCTCTACAGTGTTTTGCTGTGAAGTTTCAAGTATAAAAATATGATCTTACGTGTTATACGAAAACAGGTTGGTTTCACTTAAACCCTTGCAATAAATATCCTAAAATATTTAGTTTTGTGTTTCGGAACTGAAATTGGGTTGGAAAGCCTTTTTCCCGCCCTTACACAACTCTTAAAACCGCGTCCATGCCATCAGCCGGTGGGACCATTCTAGAGACGCGGTTTTGGTGGGGCCCATCCCTTTCGTCCACATCCTCATCTCCATTTTCAGTTACAGAGGATTTCGGATGACTGAAGAATTCTGGCTTCGCCTCCGTCACCACTGGCTCTCCGCCAGACACCGTTGCACAACCCCAAGATCGCTTTAAAACTTCAGTTATAGGTCGAAATCTGATCTCAGACACTGTATGTTGGCCTTTTTGTCGATTCATCCGCCTCATCCTCATCCATTATTTGTTTATGGTGATCACCAACAACGATTCCACTACTACCTAAAAGCCCTATTATTTGAGTTTTTTTCTTCCCTCAAGGTACCAGTCACCACCGCCAAACAATTATGTCTCAGAAGAAGACCTCGCCTCCTCCGCCGGAGAAGCCTTCCTCCTCCTCTTCCTCCGCCACCGGCCGTCATAAACGTCCTTGTTTCAGAAAGTAAGTCGGTTTTGTGTATTTTTTTTTCCTTTTTTTTTCCAATTGGCGCTACTAGGTTGATTGATTTTAGCTGAATTTTGGAGGAACAAGTGTTGGTTGTTAATTTGTGAAGTGATTATTTGTTTTACATGAGAATAAATGTTGTTCTTGTAGTAATAAGTTTGTTTTTTTATTGTTTTGTTTCTAAATACAGTGTGGTACTTGAGGTGATGAAATACGCAAAATTCAACAAGTACGTGGAGCCGATTTTGGAGCCCTTAGTCCGCAGAGTTGTATGTGAATACTTTTTTTTTTTTTTATCTCATCTTGTTTTGATCCTGTTTGTGTGGATGGTGGTAGGAAGTTACATGGTCTAGAACATGGCATTAGTGGTAGCTTTTAATGGATTCTTAATCTAAATTTAAGATGAATCTAAAAGAAGGTCAAATAATTTCTAGAAATTTTTATTGAACTGTTAGACCATAACTTTTATGGTTTTGAGCATCAAATTTGAACTTAGATCATCAAGTTACAGGGTTTGAACATCAAGTTTGGAGTTGCATCATTTTTCAGAGAAATTAAAGAAATTGTAGAATCACTTTTGCTGTTCCGAAAACTGTACAACAACGAACAGCTGAAAAACCAGATCATAATTTACTGAGTCAACGTTGTTTTCAAGTGATATGTTTCTTGTGCTCCCTGTGTGATCATCATACTAAATTGGTTAGTGAAAGAATGGGGTCGCCGGTTGCGTGTTGAACCTGTGACCTTATAAGAGATGGTGAGGTTCATTTACTCAATGGTACAATATAAATCTTTCTCATGGCATTTTACATACAAATGCTCACCTCAGTAGACCTTGTCACATTCTTGCTGGTTGAAGTTTATAACAACATACCTGCTTACACAATGTAACATACACTGCAGGGCATGCCTACAGAGCTTGCCCAGTTGAATTCTCAAACCTGATTGGCCTCCGCTAAAAAGTCACTTCAAAAAGGCCCCAGTGGATCTTGAAATAATGATACATCAAGTATCAATTAATCACAATCATCTTGTATCATGAACGCCTGGAGAATATGCTAGTGTTTGTTATATACAAGTTTGCAGATATGATTTACAAGGTTCTCTTAAAAGTTCAATTAAACTGTTATCAAGCTAAACGACGGGGTCTCCATGCTTTTTGACAATTCTGCATGTATTTTATGTGTGATCATTTACCCAGAATTCTAGCAACTAATATATGATTTTTGTTTTACTTGGCCCTAAGGTGGCATGAGAGGTGATTTGAACTGGGCCTCACACATACATGAAAACCAAATGATCACTATGCCACCTCCGAGGTTGGTCAAGATGTATGTTGTGTTCAATATTGGTCTTGAACTTAGGCACATATGCACTCAAATTGTACAAATTGGGAACTGGAAGCAGATTTGACCAACACAATTATTTTGAACTAAGAAGATGTATAGGTATTTGGTAGGATAAAACTTGCCAGAGTACCATCCTCTTTCCAAAAAAAAGATTTATAGGTAGAGGAAGAAGTCCTTTGAACTAAAGCTAATCTGTGGTTTTGTGCTCACTTTCAGATCAATATTGGATGCTTTTGATCAGCATAGCAATTTACTTAAATTGGGTCACATAAATACCCTTAAAATACATAATGAATGCTCTCTAAAGATATTACTGTAAAATTTTGGTAATTGTGTGTTCTATTTTGTGTAACCAAAGGTACTTCTATAATCAGAGATTCAGAGTGTAAAATTTGTTTTGGAATCTGTGGATCCACCACATAGTGGCGCCTACAACTGTAAACGTGTGCTTTTGACAAAATGTAGATGTAATGCTGATACCATATTTTGGACATAAATAAATCAATGGCAACCGCTAAACTCACTGCTTTATTTCTTTTCTAATGGGAGAGAATGTCATTAATTCATATTGCTTATAAAGAAAAGTAAAATGTTCTGTTTAGTGGTAACTTCTAGTGGTTGCCATTGATTTACCCTTTCTACATGGTCTTTATAGAGCAAGCATTATTTTTCTTTCTAATAGTATTGTTGATGAATTGAGTCTGGCAGGTGAAAGAGGAAGTTGAATCAGCTATGGAAAAACATATGGCTTCCATGAACTGGTAAGGTGTTTGACTTTGCTTGATAGATATAATATTTTCCTCATGTAGTTGATAACCATGGGTTAAGGCCAATATATGCTCTCTCTCTCTCCATAGGGATTTTGAGAACGAAAAGGACTCTTATGTTCCAAGAAGGCTACAATTACAGTTCCTAAGTAGCCTGTCTCTCCCAGTTTTTACCGGAACCCGTATTGAAGGAGGAGACTGTAATACATTGAAAGTAGCTTTGATTGATGCTTCTACTGGAAAAACAGTTTCAAGTGGAATTGAGTCGTCAGCAACGGTGGAAATAGTGGTTCTCGAGGGAGACTTTGATAGCAATGAAGGAGACAATTGGACGCTTGAAGAGTTCAATAATAACATTGTTAGAGAGAGACAAGGGAAGAAACCCCTTCTTACTGGGAATGCACTTTTGAATCTCAAAGAAGGCTTTGGTCTAGTGGGTGATCTTTCCTTTTCGGATAATTCAAGCTGGACAAGGAGCCGCAAGTTCAGGCTGGGAGCACGGGTTTTAGATAATTGTGATGGAGACAGAGTGAGAGAAGCAAAGTCAGAATCATTTGTCGTCAGGGATCATCGTGGTGAATGTGAGTATCTGCTATATTTATCATCAGTATGATCAGAGGTTGTTGTTAGTCCTTTACTGCACTTGTACAGATAAATCCTGTGGCCACAATAAAAATTCTTGGGAATTTTATAAATTCTTTTGTGTTCGCAAAATTTTTTACCTAGTAGTGCTTGGAAGATAATATTTAGGAAAATGCTACGTACTTGAGATACTTCCAGTTCCTTTTTTGAATGTAAGGTGTCATCTTATATAGTGATGCTATAATGCATCTTATTTTGTCTGTCCAACATTTTTGAGTATAATCCAATACAAGTTTCACCTTTTTGGTTTATAGTGTACAAGAAGCATCACCCACCGTATCTGTCTGATGAGGTATGGAGACTGGAAAAAATTGGGAAAGAGGGAGCTTTCCACAAGCGGCTGAATAAGGAAAAAATCAAGACGGTGAAAGATTTCTTGGTTCTTTCCTACCTGGACCCAGCAAGGCTTCGAAATGTAAGATGTTGCTTTATGTATTTGAAATTTTCTTGATGTTAGTCAACAGTGTATTGTTACGCGTAGAATATCTTAAATCCACAATTGCATCTTATATTTGCATCTTATATTTGCATCACTTGGGATCTCTTGTTTCTTGACGTATACATAATTGATGTGTTAACGAAGAGTTTGTTCATAGTCTGTGATTATCGTTTTTTGGGCTCTGCAGATCCTTGGCTCAGGTATGTCTACTAAAATGTGGGAAGTGACTGTGGAGCATGCCAGGAGATGTGTGATTGATGATAAGAAGTTGTATTTGTACTGTCCTCGATCTATGAACAGAGATGGCGTTGTGTTTAATGTTGTGGGGCAAGTCCTTGGACTTCTTTCAAACAGCAAGTACATTGTTGCCGACAAGCTTTCCGAAACTGAACGGGTGAGTTTAGTGTATCTCTCACAAAAGAGTTAAATGCACCCGATCACAACATTCTTTAGGCAATGTACTTTTTTATACAACATGTCTGACCATCAAATTGTAATACAATACAACAATTATAATACAAAAGATTCATTATCAATGGATGTTACTATTTTTGTGCATTGTTTAAATGAAAAAGAGGCTATTTTACATAAAAAAGCATATTGCTTAAAATGGGAATCGGCCTAAAATACGTTACACTGTTATGTGCATTTATCCCTCTAAAAAATTCTTTTATGTGTTATATGCATCTCTTTCTAGCTCTAACAAGAGATACCACTCGGATATTTCTTTGCCCCCTCACAATTCGAAAGTCTGAATTGAAGGGTCATTTTCCTTTGTTTACTTAACTTAATCTTTTTAATGTAGTGACTAACGTCCGACCAAATTGCATATTCAGGCTGAGGCGCATAAGTTGGTGATATCTTCCTTTCAACATCCGGCAGAAAATGTTTGTTATGATGATGAAGCTTCTCTGAAAACAGGTACTTGCTCTATCTCTGAAGATATTTACCCTTCAAATGCCCAAACAGTAGCAGGAGATTCTGAATGCAACAGAATAATATCTTCACATACGAAAGGGCGATTTGATTACCCACAGATGAGTGCATCATCTCCAGATGTGATGCCATCAATCATGTATCCTCCTGTGGGGGATATTGGTAGCTTAGATGTATATGGGTTACATAGCATGGAATCTGATGATCTTAGATTCGATCAGCCAATGGACTTGCATTGCCAAGTATCGGACACCTTGATTTGTGACACGGAATCTTTAAAGAGCCGAGATGTGGATATGCAGTATTTTGGTACATCTTCAGAGGCAGACCTGCAATGTGCAGTTGATGGGTTTTTGTTTCCCCATTCTGCCATTGGTAAAGCTCAAAGGAGATGGAAGATTGTATCGAGTGTCCTAAAATGGCTGTCCCTCATGTTAGAGATACGCGAGAGAGATATCAGCAAGCCCTGAGTTAATTGCTGCCCGATTTAAACATTGTGTGCAGTGCAGTTTTAATTAGAGAGTAAAATGTTTGGGTAAAAATGTGCAGCAACAGCAGGTGGTTCTGTATGTATATGGCAACTTACTTAGGTAATAAAGAAGTTTGCATTGGTGAATAATAATGGAAAGGTCGTTAGGACATTAGCAGAACCTGAGAATGTTTATTGTGTTGGGTTTTGTCACAGCTTCCATATGCTGCTATTGGCTCAAACAATTGTCGGAAATACTTTTGGAAAGCAAGATGATGATGTAAATTGGGTTTAGGACTAGGGACTGCACAAAAAAAAAACTGACGGTGAAAACTGAAAATCGAACATTTTGGATCGGGTTTGGGAACTTCTTAAACGGGGAGAGGGCGGGGATCAGGGATGGTATCGGGGACGGGATGGGAACCATCCTCATCGGCCCGACCCGACCGACCCGATATATATATATATATATATATATATATATATATATATATATATATATATATATATATATATGGGTAGATTCAAACGAGAACATAGTGTACTTAAAAGAATAAAGGGATAGATCTTAGGCCTTGATTAGATTAAATCAGTGGTTGAAATTAATCATGACATTTTATGTAATTAATGACAACAAAATACCCTTTAAATACGTTGGTAAATGACTTTAGGGGCAAAATTGATATTTTTTTTAATGATATCAAGCAAGCGATTTTTTAGGGATGTTGTGATCATATCAAATCAAAAAAAAATCCCTTCCTAATTTATCTCAACACGTCTCAATCTCTCCCTCCGAAATCATGATTTTCCTGAAAATAAATTCAAAATTCGTTTATCATGGTAATCACAAGTGATTCGATGCTATAATGAATTCAAAATTGGTTTATCACGTTAATCACAAGTGATCTGGTGGTATAATGAATTCAAGATTCGTTTATCATGGTAATCACAAGTGATTTGTTGCTATAATGAATTCAAAATTGGTTTATCATGTTAATCACAAGTGATCTGCTGGTATAATGAATTCAAAATTCGTTTATCATGATAATCACAAGTGATCTGCTGGTATAATGAATTCAAAATTGGTTTATCATGGTAATCACAAGTGATCTGCTGGTATAATGAATTCAAAATTCGTTTATCATGGTAATCATAAGTGATCCATGGTATAATGAATTCAAAATTGGTTTATCAGGGTAATCACAAGTGATCTGCTGGTATTATCATTGTAAATTTAATGCATCTGAAAGAAGACAAACTAAATAAGTAATTACCATGAATGTACGATACAACATCATAGGTGATCCTATTAGTAATAACCATATGAAATCTAGAAGACATGAAATGTCTGCAAGACTTCAATCAACTTAAATATATGATTATAAGAATGAACAAAACACAACTAAAACCATTTGAGAAATTAACAATTCCATGAAACTTAATTTTATGTGGAATGTACAAATTAAAACACACTGAATAGAAAACCCACTTAAGTGAAATCAAACAAAAACAGGGTGGCGATTTATTTCTGAAAAATCAACCCTAAAATACATTCAAACCAGGGACATCTTCTAATACAGTATCTTTGACATTCATCTCTGATTTGTCTTGCTTATCACTGATGTCGACATCAATTGTCTGATGGAAATCCATTACATTCATCGAGTTGCTACTTTCCATGGTTATAATCGGATGATTTGAATCTTCTATAAAAAACGACAAGTATATGTGCTCCTTTAGTACGTCTTCTCCAGAAAATCATCGTGATCAAAGAAAGGAAGAAAAAGAAGAAACAACCATGGATACGTCTTCTCCAGAAAATCATCGTGATCAAATAAAGGAAGAAGAAGAAGAAGAAACAACCATGGATTTGATCGATATCCATAGAGAGAGGGATAGAGAGAGAGAGAGAGAGAAGAAGAAGAAGAAGATTGAAGATCATCAGAATAGGGATTTGCTTGAAGATCAACAAAATCGAGATTTGATTGAAGATCACCGAATTTGCTTGAAGAACAAAATAGGATACCTACATTTAATTTCTTTGACTCAGATTGAATTGAACGTGAATCAAGGGATTTTGATGATATCCTAAAAATAATCAATCTCATAATTTGATATATATGCCCTTTTGACTTGATTTTTGAATATTATTATTATTGGAATTATTTAAAATAAATGATTGGCTGAAATTTATTCATTTATTCCTTTAAATCGTTACCATTCTCGTATGAACCTCTCTCTCTCTCTCTATATATATATATATATATATACCTATTTTAAACTGCAAAATTCTTTTGGGCCACAACTTAAATATATATCTATTTTTGTCATGATTTATTTCGAAGTAGCTACTCATTTGATTTATGTTTGAGAAACTTGTGTATTTCTTTTCTTTTCGGTTTGGGTTTGCTTCGGGTTCAGGGAAAACCAACGGGTAACGGTGATTTTTTTTCTTAACGGGTTCCCCAACGGGGATTTGGGAAACCGTGGGGACCTAATGGGGATCCCCGATAAGATCCCCGACGGGATCGGTCGGTACGGTTACGAGGTCGGGGATGCTTATCGGTTTCGGGGACGGGGACCCTAAAAACTGGTCTGCTACTATTCCTATTTAGGACATTAAAGTTATGTTTGACAAACTAGTTTATATAAGCTAGTTAGCTGTAGATAATTAATAAATTAATCATGTTTTCTTCATAATTTGAAAAATGTAAAATGATTAAAATAACATCTTGAAAAATTAGTCAATTACAACATTCCATAATATATAAATAAAACAAAAAATATTAATATATTATGTTAATTAATACAAATAAGATAGTAAATAAAAATAAATAAATAATATAATATGTAAATTATAAGAACTTCAAATTAATTATTAGGGAATTTAATTAAAATGCCCCAACTTGAAAAATCAGTACCCAATATGCCCAAAATCTTGTTATTTTTGCCAAAATACCCTATATGTCCGCGTTTTTTGTCCTCATTTTTGAAAAAACGTGGACATATACTATTTGGGTCCGCGTATGGCTTGAAACGAGGGTGTGGTCCGCGTTTGGTCCACGTTTCACCGTATAAACGCGTGGCTGGTCCGCGTTTGGCTTCAATTCACCGAGAAATGGCTTGACACGGGGGTTGGGGCCGCGCTACACTGTTGAACGCGGACTTGGTCCGCGTTTTTCACTATTACACACGGACTTGGGGGCCGGACTATAGCATGGTTTGATGTTCCTTCAAAGATCAACGGTGGGGATTGGATATTTTATTAGGGTTTTTGTTAATCCAAGATCTCTAAATCCTAGAGAGAGAGAGTAAAACGCAAAGAGACAGATGTATTGAATGAGCGTGTGATACCTTACAAAACTCAAAGACCAAAGTGACTTAAATACCCTGGTCAATACAACACAATATATGACTCTAAACACAATATTTAGACCAAGCCTATAAATACAATGATTACTATAAAATCAGACTTAACAATCTCCCCCTTAGTAATCATTGGCGCTGTGGTCTTCAAAAACAATCTTCTAAAGCAGCACGGACCATCTAAGCGACTTTGCAAAGCTTTCTGACTTTTTAAGAAAAATTTCTTCTCAACAACTTTCAGTTTGAGTTATCTTTGCTGTCTTGACAAGACTGGACCAGTTTGGAATAAACTTGAAAGAACAGTTGATTCATCAGCTTGTGCTCTAGACGACACACCTCTTTTAAATGACCTTGAATGAACAGTGGTGGTCGGAGCAGGAACAGTAAAATACTAGTATGGCTGAGAAAAATAGAATCTTGAGCGAATCTTGATCAGCAGATAAACTTTTGAGCTCTTTGTCTCTTTATCATCTCCTTAACTTCTCCCCCTCATGACCTTGATGATCTGGATCAACTTGGTCATGCAAATGTTGGAGACGAGACAACTTAAGATCTGCAAAATCAAAGTAAAGGAAAAACAGGGAAGGTTTGCGCTACACATTGGTGGCGCAAAGGGAGGTTTGCGCTAGCCGAAGGTGGCGCAAAGTGAGGTTTGCGCGACCAACTGTTGGCGCAAATCTGACTTGAACTCAGAAAATTTTACCTTTTAAGCTCTTTGACTCCCCCTACACAAATGCATTAGATTTGACAATTCAAGTTAGCATTCATATAGAGAATCAGATACTCCCCCTCGAAAATAGATAAAATCTTTTCAGAAAAAATCTCCTTTATTCACTCCCCCTTGAATAGTGAACAAACCCATTTATAAAGAAATATGAGAACACAAGAATTGAAACATCAAGGTAGAAAGAAAAATATACTAAATATGTATTTTGAAACGACTAAATATATAAAAATTTAAACAGAAACAAATAAAATTCTACTTAGTAAAATATCACAATAAAATCCATCAGATGAA
This sequence comes from Arctium minus, assembly GCA_954870635.1. NCBI lineage: Eukaryota > Viridiplantae > Streptophyta > Magnoliopsida > Asterales > Asteraceae > Arctium > Arctium minus. The sequence continues at coordinate 21,222,731 of OX941081.1, read as the reverse complement.
ATGAAATGAATGCTTTTGGATACAGAAACAAGTTTTATTGCATATCAAGTTAAGACATGTTCAGTTTCAAAAACTTTCATCAATCTATTCAGTGTGCTCGCATGTGAACTCTGATTAGCTTCAAGAAAATGCAATTCTAAAAATATAATAGAGAACTTTGCATTGTAATCACACTAATCCATCAAGAATTCAGACTTTCACAAATTTACAGGTTTATTGCAACTCTAACATATCACCAAGTATCATGAGATGTGTGCTCATTGGCATCTTTTTAGCATTGTGCACTATGACATCTTCACATGAGTGTGCTCTTTGGCATCTTTTAAGCTTGTGCACTTTTGGCATCTTTTAAACAACAAGTTTATTAAGTAAAGAACATGTCGTAAACGTAACTTTCTATCTGACCCTATTGAAGGATTTGGGTCAGTCGCTCCCAGACCAGATGACCTTAGGGGACTAGGTGTCAAGCACCCCTTGGAACTTACTCTCGCAGATCAGAAAGGCTACATCAACACATCCTAAACCCATTCATACCAGTAGAACATGACTTTCTATCTGATTCTATAGAAGGATTTGGGTTCGATCACTCCCAGATCAATTGACCTTAGGGGACCAGATGACAAGCATCCCACAAAACTTACTTTCCCAAACCAGAAAGGTCACAGGTACAAACGTTTAAACTTAGAGAATTCTGATTTATAAGAATTTAATAATCATCTCAATCACAAGGTTTTACATCTAAGTGCTTAGCCTATATTTTCATTACGATCCAAAATTTCAACTTTTTAGGTTTTCTAAGCATTATCAACTATAAATATTTCGAATCACACAACTTTAAAGCAGTATCAAAAGCTACAAACATGTTGCTGACTTTTCGACTTTTGATAGACTTGAAAGATGAACATATAAAACTTCAATATAAACAAAGCAACTTGAAAATTTATCCTAGACACACATTTTATTCAAAAGAAAGAAAATTGTAAAACTTTTACTTTATAGAATAAAATTTATGAAGGTTTAAACTTTTAAATTCAACATGCCGAGATTTGAAAATTGAAACATTTGATCGGCAAGTTTATATTTAGTTGAAACAAAATAGAATTCAATAATATCATCTTCCCCATTAAGAATAAAGAAATTGTGACTCATTTGAAAATTTTGGGTTGAACAAATTCAGGGTTTGAATAAGATTGCTCAGATTCTTTAAAAACATTTGAGAAAACTGGAACAACATCATTATCAGAGATAAATGCAGCAGAATTAAAAGTATATGCACTCACAGTTTCTCATTAGTCAGAAGCTAATAAGCATTGAAGAACGAGTCCTAAACTGACATGTTTAGAAGTCGTAGTCTTTGAAGCACGGGTTCTAAGCTGAAATACTTAGAAGCCAAATGTTGTCAATGAAGTCCGGGTCTTGAGCTGATTTTCTCAAGAGCCATATTTCTCTTACTCCCCCTTGACATGAGGTGCCTGCAACTTTGAGTGAGATTGAGATTTTGGTACCCACTTGAATTTGGGCCCATGTTTGTTAGTTGCAGTTCTTATGGGAAAATATTTATTAGATTTGACACAAGAAACACGAGAAAGATTATCAGAAAAATAAGCACAGTCATCAGATGAATACAAAGCATAATCATCTGAACTAGAATCAGAAGAAGAATATGAGACATTTTTGGAAATTTGAATCATTTGCTTTATTGAATATTTTAAAATTTTCTTACAAACAGCAAATGAATCACTTTTGTAATATTTGTCTACATATCTATCTCCATCAGTCTGAGATTCATCAGATATCCGCTTCACTCTCCAAATCTGCTTCGATGACTTGCTCAAAGTCCTATCTGAAATATTATAATCAGAAGAATTAGAACTGTCAGAAATGACTTGATCTTGTTTCTTTGACGTCTTTGACCGTCTTCTTTTACGCTTAGGTTTATAATACTGATCATTTAGCGTAAAAGATTCATCAAGAATTTCCGAATTAATATTTAAATCAGAAGAAATAATTTTACCTAAGTAACCAATCTGATCAATTAATAAATCTGAACTTACCTCGGAGTCAGAAATATTTTAAGAAAAGATATCAGATTTAGAAACTTCCATTTTGTTTACTTGACAATTAGAAGAAAGACTAGAAATAGAATTTTGTTTTTGAGAAAATAATTTTTCTTCAAGACTAGACGTCATGAAAGAAAGAATAATATCAGATTCAATTTCTTTTAAAATATTTTGATCTGTCATCTTATCTTCAAGATCAATGATTTTGCCTTCTAATATTAAAAGATGAGTATATTTCTTAGAATCATAAATGATTGGAGAAATATTTTCCTTATCAGATTTGTTGGCAAAAATATCAACAAAATCATCAGATACTGAAGACTTGACGAGAGATATTTCATTAAAACCTTTTCTGCCTTTCCTTGATTTATCAGGAAAATATTTTGCATTTTCATACGTATAAACAAAAGGAAACTCCTTTTTCTTGTTATTAGTCATTTTCTCATTTTCGATTTCTAACACTTGCTTCTCATTCATCCAATCAATTTTAAATTGAGGAGCATATTGAGCAAGAGTTAGATAATCGTATTTATATAAAGTTGGGGATTTTTCAATCGCATTGTTTAAACAATGTGGATTTTTAAAACCAAGACCCCATTTTTCTTTTAAAGCTTCCTCACTCCTTGGTTTATTCATAAAAATTGTTTGCTCAGATTGGTTCCTTCGATATAACTTTTCTTCTAATTTATTTATTTTATCCGAAAAACTGTCTTTTAAATTGGTCATTTCAGACAAAGACTCAAGATAAGTCTTATTTGAATTTTCCAAATCATCCAATCTATTTTGAAAGACTTCTTTAGTATGAACCAAAATAGACTTTTCATCTTTTAAAGAAATTTTCAATTTGTCAATCAAATCTGACTTTTCAGAATTTAAATTCTTTTCAGATAAGAGTTTTGAACGAAGATCAGATAAAACATTTATAAAAATGTTCATTTGTGAGGTAATGAAATTGTAATCAAAATCAGAATGTACCTCATCTTCATCAGTGTCAGACTCATCACTTTGATCATCTCCGATGAAGCACATTTGAGCAATCTCTACATTTACAGCTTCATCATCGGAGTGATCCAGCCAAAAATCTTCCTCGGCTAGCAAAGCTGTTCCATTCTCTCTCTTTTCAGCCAGTTGCAGTTTCTTCCGATAATATGTTGAATCCCTAACCTTCTTTACTCGACACTCTTTTGAAAAATGACCCGGCTTACCACAGTTGTAGCAGGCAACAGTCTTTGGCTCGGGCACTTGAACATTCTTGGACCCAGAAGTGAAGCGAGAAGTGTTGGAACTCAAACGTGGTTGGAACTTTTTCTGATAATGTTGTGAGAGAAGGATCATTGCTTTCTGCAGTGCCTCACCATCATCATCAGTTGACCCATCATAAGCATTATCAGACAATGCTTGATTAGCCAGATGGCTCGTTAGAAGTGCAACCGGGTCTACTGACTTCTTGTTCTTCTTCTCCAGTTTGGCCTTCTTTTCAGTTACAATGCATTCATCAGTCAGCAAGATCTCAAACATCTCTTGGATTTGCATGGAAGAAATTCTGACATCATTCCTCAATCTATGGCAGGATTTGTTCCATTCTGGTTGTAATGCATTGAGGAATTTCAGATTTGTCTCAAGCTCAGTCTTTTCCACTTTGATCTTTCTCAAATCATTGATCACGACATAGAATCTATCATACACAGTTTTCAATGACTCCCCATCCTTGGCTTTGAATTCTTCAAAATTATTCATGTAACGAGTATGTCGGAGTTGAGTCGCAACTGAAGAGCTAAGCATAATCTTCTCAAGTTGTTGCCACATAAGATTAGGATGAGTTTTGAAACAATCAATCATGTTGTAGATAGAGTTTGGCAAGGCTAACATCAGATTTGCCTTTATATCACGATTAGCTTGATACTGCGATAACTCATTAGGTGAATATTCTTTAGTAGGCTTATATAATCCAGAAGCCAATTTGGGTTTCTCAAAAGGTCCTTCTGATAGAATATTCATCATGTCATGTCCGTTCTTTTGACGCTCAATAAAATTCAGAAACCTATCTTGCCACTGTGTAAACTCATTTTCATCTATCAGCACCGGTGGACGATTTTCTGTACCCAAAGACATCATAATATCACTTTTGTATAACTGAGCTTGATAAGCAAATTTGTCAGAATCCATGTTTCAGATATTCAGAAAAATTCTAAGTGTTGACTGAGATGGCGCAAACTTGAGATTTGCGTGAGAGGCAAAAGACGCAAACTGAGATTCTCTCGAGCAGAAGGAAACGCAAACTTAGATTTGCGTGAGCAGTAAGTGACGCAAATGAGACTTTGCGTGATAAGAGCAAGACGCAAACTGTACTTTGCGCGATACACGAGAGATGCGAACTGAACTTCGCGTGATTCTTTGATGAAGAAAACTGAACTTTGCGTGAGCAGAGACTAGCGAGAACTTGCACTTTGCGTTAAATGAAATTTCTCGTGAGCTATATAAAGCGCAAAGTTTACTTTGCGTGAGCAGAATGAGACGCAAATCAGACTTCTCTTGATGCACGGGAGACACAAAGTTCTCTTTGCGTGATAAAGATGTGGCGCAAAGCTGAATTTGCGTGAGTCTGAGAACTGAAGATGAAAACCTGAAACAAACTGAGACAAAATTAGGAAGATCGCGCAAACCAAATGATGAACTCGCGCAAACCACGATGAACTGGCGCAAAGTTTAAATCTAGCGCAAACCGAAGGCAAAACCCAAAAAACTTTCAGAAATCGATTTCAAAAACAGAAGATGATAAGATTTTCTTACACACTCAAGTTCGAAAACAACTTTCTAACACATTTTAATCAAACTTTTCGATTAAAAAACCACAATTTTGAAAATTCGTTAAAAGAACAGAACGTGAAAAACCGATTTTCAGAAACCAAAATTCTTCAAAATTGAACACCCAAACTTGTTTTTCTTGCAATTCGATGTGAATTAAAAGAGTTTAGCAATCAAAATCGAATCCAACAAACCAATTTACAATGAAATTCGTTCAAAAACACATTGAATTTGATGAAAAATCCAAAAACGAGATTTTCTTGAAAAAATTCAAGAAAATCGATCAAATTTTCAGATTATTGTACAAATTCAGATACGAAAATCAATTCTCTCAATTCTCTCAAGATCTAGATCGGCTCTGATACCAATTGTTAATCCAAGATCTCTAAATCCTAGAGAGCGAAAGTAGAGAGAGAGAGTAAAGCGCAAAGAGACAGATGTATTGAATGAGCGTGTGATACCTTACAAAACTCAAAGACCAAAGGGACTTAAATACCCTGGTCAATACAACACAGTATATGACTCTAAACACAGTATTTAGACCAAACCTATAAATACAATGATTACTATAAAATCAGACTTAACAGTTTTAGATGACACCCTCCCTATAAATAATTGAGGTCCCCCATAACCCCACCACCATCACTCTCAAAGGGATCCCATCTCTTTCACTCTCTCAAATATATCGTGTATTACACACGCTCGGATCTCGGCTCGGTTGGTTAGCATTTTTAAAAGTCGGATATGGGTCGACCACTTTCTTCGGTAAGTTTCCTTTAACCGCGTTTTAATTTTATATTTTAGTGATTATGTGTTAATTTTAGAGTGTTGCGTTTATGTTGATAATTTGTTAGAGGTTGCGTTAATTTTAGTTTTACAGATTACGTTGATTTTAGAGATTGCTTTTTTTTTTTAATAAAATTATTGTAGATATTGCGTTAATTTTAGAGACTGCGTTTGTTTTAGAAAAATATTGTGGAAATTGCGTTAATTGTAGATATTGCGTTAGTTTTAGAGACTGCGTTTGTTTTAGAAAAATGTTGTGGAAATTGCGTTAATTGAAGAGATTGCGTTAATTTTAGAGATTGCGTTTTTTTTATAAAAATATTGTAGAGATTGCGTATTCTTAGAGATTGCGTTTTTTTATAAAAATATTGTAGAGATTGTGTTTTTTTAGAGATTGCGGTTTTTTTATAAAAATATTGTAGAGATTGCGTTAATCTTAGATATTGCGTTTTTTTATAAAAATATTGTAGATATTGCGTTAATTTTATAGATTGCGTTAATTTTAGAGAAAAATTGTAGATATATTGTTAATTTTAGAGATTGCGTTATTTTATAAAAAAATGTAGAGATTGCGGTTTTTTTATAAAAATATTGTAGAGATTGCGTTAATCTTAGATATTGCGTTTTTTTTTATAAAAATATTGTAGATATTGCGTTAATTTTAGAGATTGCGTTAAATTTAGAGAAAAATTGTAGATATATTGTTAATTTTAGAGATTGCGTTATTTTATAAAAAAAATTGTATAGATTGCGTTTTTCTTTATAAAAATATTGTCGAGATTGCGTTAATTTTAGAGATTGCGTTATTTTATAAAAAAATGTGGAGATTGTGTTAATTTTAGAGATTGCGTTTTTTTTATAAAAATATTGTAGATAGATTGTTAATTTTAGAGATTGTGTTTGTTTATAAAAATATTGTAGATATTGCGTAAATTGTAGAGATTGTGTTAATTTTATAAAAAATTGTAGATATTGCGTTAATTTGAGAGACTGAGTTTTTTTATAAAAATATTGTAGAGATTGCGTTAATTTTAGAGACTGCGTTTTTTTTATAAAAATATTGTAGAGATTACGTTAATCTTAGAGATTGCGTTTTTTTATAAAAATATTGTAGATATATTGTTAATTTTAGAGACTGCATTTTTTTTAGAAAAATACTGTGGAGAATGCGTTAATTTTAGAGACTGCGGTTTTTAATAAAAATATTGTAGAGATTACGTTAATCTTAGAGATTGCGTTTTTTTTATAAAAATATTGTAGAGATTGCGTTAATTTTAGAGAAAAATTGTAGATATATTGTTAATTTAGATATTGCGTTTTTTATACAAATATTGTGGAGATTGCGTTAATTTTAGAGATTGCGTTTTTTTGTATAAAAAATTGTAGATATTGCGTTTTTTTAGGGATTGCGTGAATTTTAAAAAATTATTGTAGAGATTACGTTAATTTTAGTTGCCTAAAACCAAAATAATAAAAACCACAACATATCGATTTGGATTTTGTCAACCGGGTGTAAATAGCCCTAAGGTTTGTAGGGATTTAAGAAATCCACGTGATTCCCCTACTACCTGGAAATCCAATAGATTGAGTGATTTAATTTTTCTAAAATTAAGCAATAGACGAAATCAACAAAATGTACACCCTTAGTTATAAGTTAGGTGCGTTGACAACATTTCTGCGTTACTATGTAGGATGATTTTGATTACTAGGATCTGTCGTTCAAATGTCGCATCGCCATGGTCAAGGAAATTAGAGATGCGATTGCAGCGTGTCCACCTGAACGGGCACAAATTTTACAAGAAATGTTTGGCCACACATCTTTCGGGCCTTGGCTCGAGCTTACCAATATCACCCAGGACCCCCTCCTAGTCCACATGTTTTTACAGATGAAGGTCGACGTTCCGAAACCAGACCCGGAGGAATTGTATTTCTACGTGTGTGGGACTCGCATGCACTTTGGTCGTCGCGAGTTCTGTATTGTAACATGACTCCTTTTCGGACCAACACCATCCCTTCCTACCTTGACAGATGAGTCATTCATTAGTAGGGTTTGGCCCGGCCTTGCACCAGGTCTCTTGACGCTGAGAACCATCGTCCAGACGATGAGAACTGGCCTGGTTGCGCTATCCGATAAGGATGTTGTGCGTGTTTGCTTGGTGGTGATGGCGGAGATGATGTTCATGGGTCGTGATCCAAGGTTGCCGGTTTCCTCTACTGTACTTAGCGCCGTCGATGACTTGGAGAGGTTTAACCGCTATCCGTGGGGTAGCTACATCTGGAGTCACTCATACAAAGGACTCCACGGTGCCATCGCCAGACGCAAGCAGAAGAACCAGCAAAACAACAAGATGACGTTGAATGGGTTTGCACACGCCCTAAAGGTTAGATAAGTACAATAACATAAATATCAATTCATTAACTAATTTTGCTAATTTTGGATTTCTTTTAACGTACTTGTTCAATTTATGTAATTCCAGGTATGGATCTTGGAGATGTTTCCTGCCTACAGGCAAAATTTCACCAAGCGCTCCGACAGGTTGATTAGGGGAACTAGTTGGGATCGAGATGATGTCCTTACTAAGTCTGCATGCATTGGGATCTTCAACTCAACTTTGAGCGTACGCCCTCTTACTTTATTTTTAATTGTAGTAATTAAAAAACTATTTGTGATTTATATGTCTTATAATTTTATTAGGTTGCAAATGCGGCATATGCGGAACTGAGGCCTACTCGGACTGAGCAGCAGTCGAGTTGGTTTCAACGGAGCGTCGCCTTTCTTGAAAGTTCGGCAGGCAGGCGACCGACAAAGAGGTTCCGACGTAGAGATCCTGATCACGATGACAATGATGACTATGACGATGATGGCGTGAGATATCAGGCTCCCCCTAGCTCTAGCTATCAGGCTCCCCCTAGCTCCACCCATCATGGGATGCCTGATATAGACCCATACCAAGATAAGTGGGAGTACATGACCTCCATGGACAGATGCGTTAGAGACCTCGAGGCCCTCTCCATGGAAAGACGCATAAGAGATCTCGAGGCCCTCACCGCACACCTTCGCCACACTCACGTTAGTGTTTAACTTAATTTGGGGATATTACGCCCAATACTTGTATATTGGTTTGTGTATTGATATCACGTTCCATGATTGTATTAGGTGTCGACGAACATGACGCCCACTTACACGTCGCCTGGGCAAATGCATGGGTACACGGGTGCGGCATATGTGACCACATCATCCCAGCAAAATGTAGGTTATTTTTTTGTTATTACGTTTGAAAGTTCTTATTAAGAGTGCTCATTATAATCCATGTCACCAGTTTGGGATGACAAGTATGACGTCATCCTACACGTCGCCTGGGTACACACAGGCGGCAGTCGGAGGAAACTACCCTTTTTCGACCCCATCATCCCAACAAAATGTAAGTTACGACGAGTGCTCATTGTTGTTCTTTTTTTGTTATTACGTTTGAAGATTCTTATTAAGAGTGCTCATTATAATCCATGTCACCAGTTTGGGATGACAAGTATGACGCCAGCCTACACGTCGCCTGGGTACACACAGGCGGCAGCCGGAGGAAACTACCCTTTCTCGACCCCATCATCCCAGCAAAATGTAAGTTACGACGAGTGCTCATTGTTGTTCTTTTTTTGTTATTACGTTTGAAGATTCTTATAATGACCTACGTCACCAGTTTGGGATGCCGGCGGGGGACTATTACAGACCCCAGATGATGGAGCCGGGGTCGGGGTTGTCCGTCATTAGCGGGTTGGTGGAAGATTTTTTGGGAACTTCCATCCCTTATTCGATGGGGTCGGAGTCGGGGGTTGACACCACCCAGGCGCGGGTGAGTACTCCGATGGCTGATGATATCATCGATGACCACTTTAAGGATGATGACATGCCCATACATGAGCCAGATCAGGCAACACATGAGAGGGCGAGACGGGTCGCTGTTGTGGGGCCAACCCTTTGTTCCCCATATACCCAACAACCTTCGACCACAGCAGTCCCTAAGAAAAAAACCAAGGCAAGGGTGAAGGCAAAGGGCAAGGGAAAGGTTGGGGGAGACACTACGATGACTGACGCGGGGCAATCGGTGTTTGTTTCGGCGACACAGATCAGGGAATTATGTACCAGTGATCAGCTCCCCCACCTGATGTGTCCATTTTACGGCGACCTTCAAATGAATGTCGGTTTTTTCATGCTACTGTTGGGTGTAGGTGGTAGTGGGGATTTCGAGGATCTGGTTATTATTTAAATATAGTCATATAAACAACTACATTTCTAATGACAGGTCTAACAATCTATGTTTTGTGTATAGCACATCGACGCTTGGGTTAGAATGATCCAAGAATCCCGCTCTCCACATGCGAGATGGACGGTTATGGACTCCAACTTCTTTGAGTGGCTTACCCGGACGGGCCAAGGATACATGTCTGTGTTCGAAACGTGCAATGGACTGGGCCATAGAACCCATCCAACTTGGATGGACATCGACGAGGTATGGAAATCGATTTACATAATTTTTGTTCAACTTGTTTGTTACAAACATTGGGTGCTCCGCGTTTTAATGTTGTAACGCGGGGTTAGCCTGCGTTTTAATGTTGTAACGCGGGTTTAGTCCGCGTTTTAATTGTGTAACGCGGGTTTAGTCTGCGTTTTAATTGTGTAACGCGGGTTTAGTCCGCGTTTTTGTTGTGTTACGCTGGGTAAAAGAATTCAAAAAATGAATCGTTTCAGGCTTTCAGGGGAATCGTTTGACCATGGCACAAAAATCTAATCGTTTCAGGCTTTGCAAAGGAATCGTTTGACCATGCCTTTGAAACTATCATGAACCTATCTTTGCATGAACTATAAATATATGCTCCGGTGAAGTAGTATTTCACAACTTCATATCTATCCTTTCTACCTCATTTTCGTTTACAAAAATTATCTACATTCTCTACCTTTTCATAACTTGATGGCTGGAGGTTCACGCGGTAGGGGGAAAAGGTCAGCGAATGGGGCTGGCACTTCACGCTCCGTGGACATCGAACAATTAAATGATGGAGCTTCAAGGATTGACTGGAATGCACCAGATACAACGGAGGATTGGGCGTAGTTTGGGATAACTGCTTACGATGAACCGATCACGCCTCAGGAGTGGGAGCAGTTTAACAATGTCGGAGTCGCATACTACGCTGCTCATGGAGGAATGGCCCCACCTACGTATCAATCCAACCAGGGGCCAGGTCTACCAATGTCTCAGGTACTGCCTCCCAGGTTGAAAAGGTCATGTGATGAGTCAAATGAAGAGATACGAAATACAAGCAGGGCGTGGCTACAAAACATGGAACTTCATAAGGAGAAAGAGGCAACTATTGCGGATCAGAAGGAGTTCCTGGAGAATATGAAGTGCGATGTCAGGGAGAAACAAAAGGAGATTAGAAAGTTAGAAGATGAACTGGTAGACATCAAAGAAAACTACACCGGCATGGAGGAGCAGATGAAGGCAAAGGTTGGTTGGGTTACGAAATGCCGGGAAATCTACTCGTAGTAGGTTTCTCAAAGGGTGGTTGTTGTATGGATGCACTTTAACGTTTAACCTCAGTTTTATTTTCTGCATTAATTTTTACTTTGAAGATGCTTGAATGTTGTATGGATGCACCATTTCGTTTTCTTTAATTTCAATAAAACGATGCTTTCATGTTTTAACTTTTTTTTACACATAATATAATTTCACAACCACGATAAGGTAGATAAAATCAACAATTAACATAAAAACAATATTACTTAGCATAGAAGATGAGGTGGTTACGATCAAGGGAAGTCAATGTTAAGGTCAATGCTATCATGCCTTAAAGTTCCATGTGGTTCTAGGTTCGATGGCCCTTGAGAGCGAAATCTTTGGCTCTCATGGGCACGGTTGAAGGGGCAGGAGTTGGACATTCACCACGAGTATGTCCTACTGCTCCACACCTAGTACACGTTCTCTGTATCGGATCCTCACCACGAGATGGACGTCGATCGTTCTTTCTTGGTCTCCCCGCACGTCTCTTTGTTATTAACGGTGGATAGCATGGCGGAAGGGGGACGTGTGGCAAAACCCATGATTGAGGGGGTCCAACAGGATAGATCAGTTCATGATATGTTGACCGGTAACTACTGGACGTGTAGTAAGATATAGCCAGATCACTGCAATCTCTATGATTCATTGACCTTGCAGCAGCGATGGCATGACTGCACGGTAAACCAGAATATTGCCATTGATTACATTCACAAACACCGTTAGTCATATCGACAGTTGCATGATAGTGGATATCCCGAACGTAGAACTTACCATGTCCAATCTAACTTACCCTCCATGTCGCAGACTTTCCCGACCTTCTGCTAATTATCTCCTCCGCCATTGGTGTGAGATGATTATGCATTTCATCTACAAATATGTGTAAATTGTGTTACGATTTATACGGAAGACGAAAAAAGCAACTAACATATAAGTTAAAGATTTGATAGTTTATCAACCTCCCTTTCGCCGTCGAAGTTGGTACCACTCTTGTTGAAAATCTCGGAAGTACTCTATAAGGCCGACAATGGGTAACCTGCGTGTAAAACGGGACAGTGCATTTACCGACTCTACACTATTAGAGGTCATTATGTTATACCGTTGTGCAGGGAAATGGGCCCTTGACCACCTCTCTTTACCAACCTCGTCCATAACTTGTGCTCCACGAGGTACTTCATATCGTAGTGCATTCATGTATATCTCAAACTCCCTAATCGTATATGCTTTGCACGCCTTCCAGTAGGTGGTCTTGTTTGTTGTGATACGCTTGTCCGCGCTTTTCACGTTCATCTCCAAATGTCGACAACATAGGGCGTGAGGGGTGGAGGGGTACACGGCAGAAATTGCCGCGCTTATGGAAGGAGCCCTGTCCGACATAAACACCAACCCTTCCGGGGCTCCGATACATTCCCGCAACATGTTCAGAAACCAACCCCACTTCTCCCCCATCTCGGACTTGCCTACTCCGAAAGCCAAGGGCACAATGTTGTTATTTCCGTCCATGCCAACCGCCAAGAACATCATACCCAGGTAAGGCCCCTTTATATGGGCAACGTCTATTACAAGGACAGGACGCAGATTTGTCAAAAACGTCCGGATCTGCAATAAACGTACGTGGTTATTATTTTTAAATGTTAAAATTCATAATATGTAAAGGTACGACGATTTAATATACGTACCACACATCCAAGTGCAACGAAACACAACTCGAAACGTCCGTTTGAATCCGTCCTTATTCTGGTGCGTGTACCCGGATTCTTCAGCTCCAAGTTATATAAATACGCAGGGAGTCATTCGTACGACTCCTCGGGAGTGCTTCTCACCATTAGTAGTGCCTTGCATCGCGCACGCCATCCTTGGTGGTAACCAATGTTGATCCCGTACTGCTGATTTATATCGTTGACGATGTCCTTCGGCCGAAATGACCTGTTAGCGTCAAGAAACTTGTCTTTTAGTATGTGGCCCAAAGTCCTTTTGTTGGCCTGCCGATGGCTGGCATTCAGTTGCGTCCTAGAACAAGTGTGTACGTCGTTCAACTTTCTAACGACAAACAACCCTCCTTAAGGCTCATGGACTTCGCGGACATACTCCATTCACAATTTTGTTGGTCACAGACAGCCTTGTATCTGCTTTTGTCGGATTTCTTCGCTCTAAACACGAAACCCTCTCGCAAGAACTTCATTCCCAACTGTATGGTCATTTCCTCCTTCGTATGAAATATTTGACCTTCATGTATAGTTGTACTGCGATTGTAAGGTGCGGGTTGGTAGGCTGGTATATGGGTCTCCGGGTTAGGAAGGGAAGGGGGCATATCAAAATAATCGTTTAACGCACCAAATGATTTATTGCTAGGGGTATATGTTTCTTCTTCTTCGTCTTCGTCCTCGTCATTATCGGTATCTGATCTGTCCAGATCAGATATACCAGTTGTGAAAACATGTGTTTCGTCATCAGCAACTCCAACAAACCGTCTTTTTGGGTCTTCTTCTTCTTCTTCTTCTTCTTCTTCTTCTTCTTCTAGTTGCGTCTCTGGAACAACATCGGGACAAGAATCGTTAGGACGATATGCATTATCTGAATAAAGTGTGGTATCGCACATCAAAGGTGCGACATACACAAAAAGTTGTGGAGGTCTTTCTGAATCGGCTGCAAGTAGCATAAAACCAAGGATTTCATCATCGTTGGTTATCTCCATCAGTGAGCCATCTGCACGTCTGAACACCAACTTGCAAGCAGCAGAATCTCCGATTCCACACTTTCCCACGACGTAATCGATAAACGTCTTATACGAAACCATTACTGGAATATTTACACCACGCTTTGTGTAGCCAGTATAATCCCACCCATTGTTGTTTTACACCCATTGACCATCGAAACATAATAAGAGCCTAGTTTTTTGAACAAATGAACTCATTTTTTCAGTAGTATGAAAAATGAAGCAATTCAAGTGGATGTGATGAACGATTTTGCATGTAATATCACTGATCTTTATAGGAAAAATTGAATAGAGAAGATGAATGTGAACCACAAATTCAATGACAATGGTACACTTATTGTATGACAATCAGACCAAAATGTGGAAAAAAAACACTGAAATCATTCAAAAAATACGTCAGAAACAGTTGACAACACATGAAATAATAGCCCTGAAACCCTAGTTTTGGAACCCTAATACTCAACACACACTATTCAACGCGGACATAACCCTCGTGTAATAGTGAAAACGCGGACCATACCCGCGTTCAACAGTTAAAACGCGGACCATACCCGCGTTCAACAGTGAAAACGCGGCCCCAACCCTCGTTACAAGCCATACGCGGACCCAAATAGTATATGTCCGCGTTTTTTCAAAAACGAGGACAAAAAACGCGGACATATGGGGTATTTTGGCAAAAATGACAAGATTTAGGACACTTTGGGTACTGATTTTTCAAGTTAGGGCATTTTAATTAAATTCCCTAATTATTATATAGATTTTAGATTTGTACGACCAAAAATGAATTTTAGAAACATTTTATAGTAATTTATAATTTTAAAAAGTCATTTCAAATCGGTCAATATCAGATGTTCTAACTAATTACTAGTTTTAAAAAAAGAATATAACTGATAATTAAATTAAACATTTTATTAAAAACGTTTATTACAGTTTTATTATTTGTGAAACAAAATAAATATAACTTTAATTTTATATAACTTAAAAACATTTTAAACTTGTTATATTTGCTTTTTAATGACTACTAGAAGCGTACTCGTGCAATGCAGCGAGATACATCACGATTTTAATGTTTCTTTTTTTTGTTTTTTTTTTCTCGATTTACACTACGATTTTGGATGATTTTGAGAAAGTGATAATGTTTTTATAAATTTGTTTAATTTAGGCTTAATAATATAATGTTTTTATATAAAAAAATTTAAGTATTTTGTTAGAATTCAATGATATATTATTTTATATATTTTAATGACATCTAGAAAAAATAACCAATTACATATTTAATAATATAATTAAAACAAATTTATAGTAATATAATATATTAATTAATAGTGATACATGGAAATGTCTGCATAAAAGGAAAACTTTGCACATACAAAATTGGTGGGTGTTAAATGCTTACAGTAGTAATATGTATTTTGTACTTTGATACTTGTAAATTAAGAGATTTTTAAAATCTTGCATAAAATGATGGTACCTTGTGCCTAATAATTTGTATGTAAGAGTTTTTTATCCGTGCTTTATAATATAACTAGAAATGTACCCTCGCAATGCAGTGGGTTTCTGAAATCTAGAACTCGAATCCTCGATCATTATTCATACTTTTTGTTAGTCCTTTTTGATTTTATTTTACGATTTTGAGAAAATCTAGATTTAAAACAAAAATATATTTTAGTTTAGTTTAATTATGGTTTTTTATAAAAAATAATGATAAAGTATTTTGTTACGGGTCAAAAAATGTTTAATTTAAATGATAACTATATTTAAGATATTTTATATTTAAAATTAAATAGATAACATATTTCAATAAAAAAATAAAAATAATGTGTTTTATCTCGAATTTTCTTATATTTATCGGTTAGTTATATCAATACTTAAAATTTTTAGATATTTTAGAAAATAAAAATAAGTGTTTATCTGCAGTTAGTTACACGAATTCAAACATTGAGCTTTTACAAGTTGTACTTTTGGATTTTAAGTAATATGCATTAATAAGTGGTACCTAATGCATAAAAATTAGTTTTTAAGAGTTTAGCTTAAATGCTTTATAATATAGTATAGATATATTAGTTAAAATTCAAAATTACAAGTTAATGAAACATAATTATAACTTATTAAAGTCTCATGTTTTTATTTGTATAACTAACAGCAAATAAACATATTAAATACAGGATAAACACTATGAGATAAACTACCTGTTTTAATTTTTATTAAAATATATTTATTAGATCAATGCATGTTTTTATAATATAGTATAGATATATTAGTTATGAGATTATAACTAATATAGATATAGATATGTTAAGAGCAAATCATAAAATAAAAAATAAATATTGATAATAGTAATATTGATCAAATCATCCAATAAATATAAAAAATTAATATTTATAATAATAGATAATATTGATCAAATCATCCATTAAATATAAAAAACAAATATTTATATTAATAAATGAGTATCCATTCCACAAATAGATGATGATGTGAGATATTGTGCTTGGATAAGTTGTACCAAGACATTATGTGTAACACCCTTAAATCTGGAAATAACAACTTATTAAAAATTTACTAAATACTTCAATAAAGGAATTATCTACAACCACAAATTAAGATTTAACCTCAATACAAACATTCATTCTATACAAAAGCCTGTGATAATAACGGATTCTACTAAAACCCCATAATAGTCACTGTCTCCAAAATTGCGGAAGACTTCACCAACTACTTACATTTGCACAAAGCTAAGGCTCAACTCTTCATGGCTGCTAGAACCAAAACCCAACTGGAACCTGATGCACATGCCGACAAATAAAAATGTTAGGCTTAACGCCTAGTGAGCTCAAGAGTTTTCAACATAAATAAAGATGTCTGTGAAAATAGATAATGCAGTTTAATTCATAATCTTTCAAAATGTATGCTTTGAATATGCAAACGACTCGTTTTCCATTAATATCATTTTAGACGGAGAACACCAATTTGGACATTTTCCAAATCAAACTACTACAAAAGGATGATACCAATGTAAACCGCCCCTTCATAAATTAGCTTTAACCCAAAAACTCACTCAAAGTGCAAATATAAATTGAACTCTCCATTTAAGAAGGTACGGTTAAACCTTATATTTCAAAACACCCAAAACACGGGTGGGCGTAATACTCAACCCATAAATCAAGGGTAAAACCCAAATATACAAAACGTCACCGAAAACTTGGATAATAAAACTCAATAACCAAAAACAACACCTTTCGGTGACGGGGGATTCCCTGTTCCATAAAATGTGACGGTCCACAAAGTAAGCCCATTTTATGTTGTTATGACTAGTCATATAAACAAAAGTACACGCAAGAGATGTCAGGCTCAGTAGCTTTAAACGTACACCCACGGAAACTCGAGTTCAACCCCGTCGGGTTCCTATGTCGAGCCCCTCATCTAATATCGTAATACTTGAGCACGAAGGACTTATACCGCACCCGGTACCTTAACGTGCAACACGTAGGACTTACATCTCACCCGATACCTAACGTGCAACTCGTAGGACTTACATCGCACCCAATACCTAACGAGCTTCATCCAAAATTGCCAACAAGGCTCGAAGTCGAGCTACCAAAACTGGACAATTGTCCAAAGACCCCAAATCAAATAAAAACACCAAGCCGCAGGCTTAGCAACCCATTGACCAATTGGTAAATGAAATAACTTACAATAAGACGCACTCGACCAACGGATATGTAAACACCGCGACTAAAAGTAAGATTAGTTCAAAACTCAACATTAGTTGAGGCAACCCATTTTCCAAATGAACTCATAACACAAAATATGCATTTTCCAAATTTAACTGCTGATAAGAATGAAAATCATAAAATGAGACTATAAACATTCTTTCAAGTACCTCACCTAAATGTGCAAGTGATACTTTATAAAACATTCAATTTCATGAATGATGCATGAGACTCAACAAACATTTAAAACGTATTTCATTGACCAAAGATCTATTTATGAAATAAGACCTCAAAACACATTCATTTGTAACACCTTTATCAAAATGCCCAAACATCCCAAACGTGGGTATTATACAAAGTTTGTAAAGTTAAAATACTTCAAATAATCATAGATTAGTAATAACCCAACATTTGATAATTTCATGTAGAACACATAAATACTTTAAAATAGACATTTTGGCATGTACAATGTTTTCACAAATTAACTTGAACTCACCTTGCTAGATTTAGGCTAAATCTAAATTTTTCCCCAACTAGAGCTCCTTTGAAGAACACTTGGATTCTCAAGACAAAACTTCCAAAACACTAACTCCCATAACTTAAGAGAATAGAAGATTACCTTAACCCAAGCTTGAATCCACCAACCAAAACACTTCTAGTTCACCAAAATGGCCACAAATCTCCAATCTATGAAAGGAAGCACAAAGGGTGGATGAAACCCTAGAAAACTTGGTGAAGAAGATGAAATGGAAGAGATGAGGATCTTACCACCACAAAATAATCTTGTATACTCCAATAGACCTCCCATCTCTTGCTATATCCTTGAAGAGCTCTCAAAAACGAAACCGTGGCACTTTGAATCACCCAAATTGGAGTTGTGGATCAAAAGTTATGAGGAAATGAAGTTTGGGGCTGAAAAATCGCGATTTAAGCTGGAACAGTGGATTTCGCGACTTGTCTCGCGACTTAGGTCGCGGCATAAGTCGCCCGCTTCCGCTGATTTTCTTCTTGATACTGTTTTGGCCGTAACTTCTTCGTTATAGCTCCGTTTTTGCTCCGGAAAGAACCGTTGGACTCGTAATTGAATCATTTATCCATCTAGACTATAAAATCTAGGATTCAAGTCCAAAATAAAATATCTTATTTTTCCTTTATATATCGGTTTCTGTATTAACTTGAATTGATACCTCTCGAAACTCAGGGTGTTACAATCCTCCCAACCTTAAAAGAGATTTCGTCCTCGAAATCTGGAATCACCAAGCACCCAACATTCACATTTGAAAGATCGATTGATTCCCTATCCCAAAGGGATGCCTTCATAAAACTTCACCTCATATACAGACCCGATTACATTCCGGTTGAGGTTTTCGCTGAGTTTCTCATAACGTGTCGTTACAAACTAAATCTCAACGTTCAAAATATTTCACCGATGCCAGGATGAAAGTTGAGTCCTTGATTAATCATTTTCTAAATCGTTCACTCTCGGTTGCCTCCCAACCTTAGATTTCTCATAATACCCCGAAAGCAACTTACGACCTTATCTAGTCATTTCCATCAAGAATACCCCAATCCGAACTATTCCCTTAGATACTTCTGATTACGACGCATCAAAGTCTCCTCAAAATTTATTTGTACTTAAAGTCCACCTCGACATTCCCACCAAATGTCTCCAAAATCATCATCACTAAAGAGTTATTGTCCTTTGACGAAATTTCCTAACGACTAGTTTGGTCTGAACCATCGCAACCTTTAAATCCGTTCCTCAAAGCTGACCCAGACACAATGTCTGCAAGTGCTCCCACACTTCTATAGACCCAAGCATTGTGTTTCCACCAGAAACATACCATTACGCTCTACAGATAGTCGATTATCCCAAATCCCATGAATCCTCAGATTCCTACAGATCCACTCCTAATATTGATGAAGATGTCATTCCAAGGCGCACCAATGCATCCTTTAGGTAACTGGTTAACCCAAATTCGGCTATCACTCAACTCTGTTCCAACCCCAACCACACAACATTCCTTTAACAAAATCTTTATCACCACGGGGATGCTTATACCCATCGGTAGTTAAACATCAACACTTAACCTTCTTTTAATTTCCATCACCGAAAGGTCATTATTTCCCATAATCCAACCGGAATACTTCCAAACATTCCAAGATCCATTGACTTCAAGAAAACAAGTCGACACCTAAGACTAAACGGTGACCTCGAAAATATGGACATCCCGCCCACGATTTCATTCCAGACGGATCGTCGCACTAAGGCTGACACCTAACAAAATGCTAAAATTCCAAATCGCGCATTTCTAACAAACAGATCACCAAAATTTCCTTTTAATCGCGGAACCCACCAAGACGGTATGCCGACAACACAACCCATGATGTGACACCGACTAGCAATCCATCACAACGAATCCCAAAAGAAGCGCAGATAGTCACATAAGACCTTATTCCGCATGATTACCGAAGTATAAAATCACCCCTTAACTAGCGGAAAAGACTTAAATCTACTACTTCCATAAAACAAATGCGCACGGATTCAAAACTGAAACTCAAACTTTCACGACTGACCGCAAGTCGGAACATCCGACGCCTCCAATTCCAAGGACTCCCTTAGTCCCTAATTACAACTGCTCTTACGCCAGGGTTAAAATCTATAGGCCTAATGAGTTCAAGGTTTTTCAACTAGTATGCCAATTTGAGTTTATAAAACTTTCGAATACAAAGGCTTCCTAACGATTAAACGTACTTCCTTTTCGGGTCCTCGCCTCCCGGGGTTTCCCTTTTGGGTCCTCGTCTCCCGAGGTTTCCCCTTCCGGGTCCCCGTCTCCCAGGGCTTCCCCTCCACCTGGTTTCGGCCTCACCTGGGTTAGGCGATTCCTAGTATCGCGAAACTTGCACGGTTTAACGCCTCCAACGAGGGATTAACTCAACTTTAATCGATTCCAATATTCTAACTCGATTGAGTTAGTGGTTTAAAACTTCCCTTAACATTATTCAACAACTAAACCCAAAGGTAAACTCAATCCTCTAAGAAAACAATCGATTAAACACTTTTTCCACCAAAACCCAATAGACAACATTCTCATCATCAATGAATAATAGGAAATAGCGATGTAGATTACAGTCCGCGGCTTTTCGTGTTTACACCTTTTTAAAATGCAAGAAAATAGACCTCGACGCAAGTATACATCTTAATCTACTACCGTCTGTAACAAGTAATAATGGTACAAAGTACCGAATATCGATCCCACAGGGAAGCGTGAAAAAGTTTTTCTTGAAAGTCGGGTCTGTAAAAACGAGTTTCAGATGGAGAATTCGAAAACAATATTTTTTTGATTGGGGTTTTGGTTAACACTACTGAACAGGTAATTAAAAAGAAGCACACGGTACAATGTTCTGTTGGGATAAGATTAATAATTGGATAAAAAGTCGATATTTTATGTAACTCAAATAAGTCGGCATACAATAAATCAGTCGTCAATTGATTAATTGCAGTCCACCATAAAATATAACCTTAATTTAAATAACGTCGGACAATCATGCGATACGATACACCATTTTAACTTTTTATCAGTCCCGGTCCCAGCTTAACTTGTACTGATTCTAAATATAACAAAAAACGGAATTGTAATTTTAACTAAAATAGGTGGTTGGCGTTTTCAAACAATCAACGATAGAAATCGTAGGAGTGTTGTGCCAGTAACCTCTATTTAGACGAAGAAATAAAGTTGCGTGAAATAAAAGACTGAAAGTAGATAACGTAAAGTAAATTGCAGAATTTAAATGACAGAAAGTAAAAGATAGAAAATTAAAGTGCATAAATTAAATTGCGGAAAGTAAAAGACAATAATTAAATAACATAAAATAAAATGCATAAATTAAATTGTGTTAAATAAATAACAGTAAAGTAAAGCAAAAATTATAAAACTAGAAATTAACGACGTAATTAGAAACTTGCATGGAAAATCTTATTTCAAATATAAAATCAAAACATGAATTACGTGAAGAAATCATGGCACTTTTAATGACTTAAAGACGATCGAGATGAATTATAAAACGGAATTACGTAACGAGTAAATGGGTTTTTATAAACATGGAAACACAAAACGATTTTAATAAGCTACAACAAACCGTGAACCAAAGAGGATTGGGAACCCGAAATGATTAATCGGACTTCCGGTTTGTAATAGAACTAAAATCGTAAATGAAACCAAATGTGAATAAAAACCGTGGGTAAATCGAGCCGTAAAAGATGAAGAATTATTGCGAGAATGTAACGAGAAAATATTGCAAGTAACCTTGAAACGAGATGAAATCGATATATTGAATTAAACCAAGGTTGGGTTGAACCGAAAGGGGATCGAACCGTGAACTCAAGCTCGGCTCCCCACTGTGAGCTTGGAGCTCACTATAATGGTGAACCTTGCTCCTAATTGAGAAAGTAACTAGTGAAAATGGGATATGGGATGCCTCCTACACTAACTAAGCATACATATATATAGCAATAGGAAGTCTTGGGGCCCAAGACATCAACTAGAGTAAGCCCAAAATGTAGTTTTTAACAAGCCTACACATTAAGTCCATAAAAATCGGCCCAATCGGTTTATCCAATGCCCAAAATCGGCTCCATCATATAGTCCAAAAATCGAGTTTGAAACGAGCCCGACCGAATATTATGAAATCGTCCCAAATATTGAAGTCCTCGTTGTAAGACCAAAAGTTGTAGTCCACGCTTTTTCACTGCTTCTCGATTATATTGGACTTCAAACGGATTTTTTCTCGAACCTAAAACATGCATATATTAAAATTAGATTTTTGTTGCGTTTTTTTCATATAAAACAAACCAATTTAATACCGAAGGTATTAAACCTTTATTTATGCAAATAAACCGTAAAAACATACTAAAATACTCAATGGGAAAATAAAAAAACTAGCTCAAAATTACAAAAAAAAAAAGGTATAAATAGGGTTAATAAAATAACCCTATCAATTACCTTAATGGATATTGAAGCAGAAAGTTATTCTATTCTAGCAACCTTCTTGATTTCTCCTCCAAATCCCACTCTCCAAATGCACAATGTTCCCTTAGCCTCCACAGTAGAAAATGATTATGGAAAAAAGGTTTTAGGGTTTTAATCCATTTCCCTTTATTTGCAGTTTAGTCCTTGAACTTCAGGCTTCACAAAATTCCACCAAACACTCAATTCTTTTAAAATTTTATGATCTCGGTTATTACAATTCTTTTAAAATGTTGGTTCATATATGAAACGTGTGTGAAGATACATTGTTTATATAGTGTTGTTTTAAATATGCAACGTTTATGACTGTTTTGCGTGTGGAAAAAAAATAGTTGTAAGCGTTTTATATATGAAATAACACTTTATAAACATGTAATTTCATATATGTTGTTTCATATATGACATAAAAATTGATTGTACTAAAATATTGATTTGTAAAATTAAAGGAGATGACTATATATTTATATACGAATTAAATACATGAAATGCTAGTGTAAATATAAATTGAACCAGAAATCAAAAACATGAAACAAAATTACCTTAATAGAAAACTACAGGTGGGTGTGTATCTGTGTCCTAAGCTTAATTACTTATGCAACATAAAAATTGTCATTTATTCGTTTTATTGTTTATTGTAACTGAAGTAAGGTTATGTCTTGGGCTTGTTTGACAAAAATAAATTCTTTAACTAATCACTTTTTTGAACTAATAAATACTTATTATATATACGATATTAAATAATTTATAAATTGATAATGCACGCAACGGGGTAGGAAAAAAGGTAGTTTTGATGTTTGTAATCAAGGTTCTAAATGATGTAAGGCGTAGCAATTGGCGGATCCAGGATTTTTGCATAGTGGGGGTACTTTTAAGGTAGATTAAAAGCTCGTAAAGTCGACCGATGTGTTTTAGCATAATTCCACCTTTCCGAAGGATTTTTAAAGTTTTTTGATTGATTTCGAGAGATTTGTAAGTTTTTTTGGCCGATTTTGAAGAAATTTTCTGGAGTTTTAGTTGATTTCGAGAAATTTTTTTGGTTATTTTTGTTGATTTCCATTTTTTTTGTTTGTGGGGCCAGATGGAAGTTTACTGGGGGACCTACATTATAAAATTGAAAAAAATTTGTTTTTAACCTATGAAAATGATAATAATTTCTTTTTAGTGGGGGCCCTTCCCCCAACCTTTTGCTAGTTACCTCAGGCCCTGGGCGTAGCGACGAAGCCAAACCTCAAGTCTTAGGAGGCACAACGAGGTCATGACGTTTTTCAAAGCATGACTTATGATAGCAAATCTATATATCATATATGAGATCCGTGAGATCTAATTTAGGCCACTAAAAAATTAGTTTAAAAATAAAATTTAATATAAAATAAAAATCTCTATCTCATATCTCCAATTTTTTCTCTCATCTCTCCATAAAATACACGTACACATTTAATTGAATATATACAATAGTTGAACACATTGTGAACATTGTCTTAAAATTATTATTATAGTTTGTGAGCACACTGTAAATCTAGATTTGGTAAAACTTGTGAATATATTGTGAATATCAACAACATCAATAAATCTATCACATCTATCACTTGTGAACACCATATGAATCTTGTAATATATTATGAACACACTAGTAAAAAAATTCTTAAACTTGTTCGCTATGTGTTCAATTTATTTGCATATTTAATTCTACGTCTATGTATATTACAGAGAGAGGAGAGGAAAGAGAGAAAGAAAGAGATATATATATGAAATTTTTGCAAAATGCATTAACATTTATTTAATAAATAATGATGCTTATCATCTTAATTATCTCATTGATTAATAACATTATTTATCTTAAATTCGTGGCTTAGAATGGAACTCGTGGATCTCACAACTTTTGGAGTTCTCAAATGATTAAGCCCTTATATATACACATTTATTTTCTACTTACTCAATTAATCGATGATAATAAACAATTTAAATTAGGTTATATATTAAAAACTAACAAATAAAAATAAAAAATGTAAGAACAATCAAATATAGTGTTAAAAAAACTGCGCATTACGCCATGGTATGCCATAGGCTTAAAGTGACGTAAAACACAAGCCTTGAGCCATGACACGCCATAACAACTGTTGCAACAATCATTTTAAAACAGTATTTGTAATACATATGTTTTTTTTTCCACTGAAACGTCAAAGGAACTCAAGATAACAAATGATTTAGGGGTTGTTTGTTTTTTAAAAAAAATCTCTTAATCTCTCTTAAGTCTAAATCGTTCAGACCTTTTTACACACCACCTCTTATTAATCATAACTAAATTAAGACTTCAGACTTTAGACCTCTTAAAAAACAAACGACACATTAGTTACACAAATTAATTGGCTATCATTAAATAAAAAACCAATTTATAATTCATCTTAAAATTTGTAAATTATGGTATCAGTTTTTATTTTGTTTATTTATTATTATTTGCTTATGTATAGTCAAATAAATTAATAAGGATTTAAATTCACACATTCTTCTGTTCTACCTATCCATCCCATGTAAACACTCTTTTAAATTAAAAACTTATGCACCAAAGTCAAAGCAAGGAAGCTTCCTTTTAACATATACAATAAATTTGTAGTTCATAGTATCTCTTAACATACTTTTTTTTTTAAATTTGCTTAAAATAAAGAATTAAAAATCAGTATCTCAAAAAAAAAATGGATTCAACTTTAACATTAATTGTGTTCTCGAATTTGGGTGAAGAGAAAAGAAAATAATGAAAAAGAATATAATACAAACATGACATCCAAGATATATGCCTCTAGTCGTTTTTTAACTCAGTGAGTCCCTGAATTTCATACGAAATTTTTTACAAAGGATATCATACAAACATAACATCCAAGATACCAACTTTACTTTAGATGTCACGGTATGTGAATCCACACATATACTAAAATTATTTTCATGCATAACATATTTCATATATCATATCAAAATACATTTGCATGGTAAACAATTTTAATACTATCACTTAATTAGCGTGCATATAATCTTTCATATATTGAAATAGTAGGTAAACATGTATATCTAATTTATAAATTTGCATGAAACTCGACATCACAAATTCATCCCAATCATCGGCATGTGAACAAAAAAGTGTTGGATCATACTTTGAAAGTGGTAATGTTAGAGCATAAATCTGTTGGATACAAGATCATGAAGACTGAAGGTCAAAGGTTCAAGAAGTCAAAGCTGAGAAAGTCAACTCTTATTAAAAGTCAAAGTCTAAATGTAATAAAGTCAAAGTTACTTGTGTTGTATTTGTTTGTTTCTTTGTTATTAGTAGTGGGTTTAAATACTTTATTTGCTGTTTAATAGATAGAGGGCTAGAGTTTGAGTTTACATTTCAGAGAGAGAATTGTAGAGAGAGAGAGAGACTTCTAGAGAGAGAAAGTTGTAATCTTTGAGTTTTGATAATTGAATCAAACAGGTAATCATAATCATCTTGTTTTCTTTGATTAATTGCAATTAGAATCTTGAAACAGAGACACACAATTGGTATCAGAGCAAATCCAGATCGAAATCAAGAAAATATAGAAAGTCGACACTGTTTCATTGGGTTCAGATTTAATTTCTGAATTTGAGTGTGTTTTTCGTGTTGTAATTGGTTTGTTAGTGATCGATTAGAGTTCTAGAATGAGTTTGTATAGTTTGGTTCACGAATTGCACTGTAATTTTCACGAATTTCTGATTTCTGTCAAGTTTTTAGTTCACGTGTTCTTGAGCACTGTTTTGGATCGAATTGTACATTTTGATGTTTCTTGTTGAGATTAGTTGGTAGTTTTTGATTCTAGATGTATATGTGATCATTCGTTCAAAGTTTCAGGTCGAAATCTGAATTCTAGATAGGTTTTTGGTCGAATCAGATTGGTTTTCTTCGAAAAGGCAAAGAACACGCAAGCTGAAGAATTTGATTTTTGGACAAAACGTGCAAAGTGTGGTTTGCGAGTTTTAGAAACGCGCAGATCGAAGCCTGCGAGTTTGCTCTTCAATCTGCGAGTTTGAAAAATTGGAAAAAATTTCTAAGTGTTGAAACACGCAACCTTTGCGAGTTTCCTTCTGCGAGTTTGACTTGCAAGTTCTATAAAACGCGCAAGTAGACCTTAGCGAGTTATCAAAACACGCAAGACTAAGCTTGCGAGTTTCTCCGGAATAGTGATCTGCGAGTTCATTAGGTCTGCGAGTTTGTTAAAATGCCCAAATAGACATTTACGAGTTCAGGAAAAGCGCACGCTGCTATCTGCGAGTTTCAGTGATTCTTTCAGTCTGCGAGTTTGCCAAAACACGCAACCCTTTGCTTGCGAGTTTCATAAACACGCACGCCTAAGCCTGCGAGTTTCTTAGTGAATAGTGGTTTGCGAGTTCAAGCGTCTGCGAGTTTCAAGGTTCTATAGTGTTTTGCGAGTTTCACTTCTTAGTCAAAAAAAATTTTATTTGTGATTTCATTTGGACTAACGGTCAATTTCAAGTTTCTTATTGCATATTTTTATCAAACAGGATGACATCAAGAGAAGCTCTTGCTATCGGAACTGACACAAAGCCACCAGTACTTTTCAAGGGAGAGTACGAGCAGTGGAAAGATAGGTTCATGGATTTCATAGACATACATGCATTGGGTGAACTTATCAAGATATCTTTGGAGGAAGGAGTTATGTCAATTCCAAAAACGACTCGTACTGTTGGAACTTAACAGATAGAATATGAACTTAAATTCAATGAATTCACTGATGAGGAGAAAGATAGATCAAGAGCTGATAAATTGGCAAAGTCTTTCATTTTTCAAGGCATACCAAACGAGATATATGTCAAGATTGACAGCTACAATGCTACCGGAAATCAAATGTGGGATCAACTGGAGAAAATGATGTTAGGATCAAAGGTTGGGAACCAACTCAAAATCTCAAATTGCCTCAATAACTATGAAGAGTTCAAGGCTAAGGAGGGTGAATCACTGGAGGCTATTTATGACCGGTTTGTGACTTTGTTGAACGAACTCAGCAAAAACAAAGTGAATAAGTCACAAATTGAGCTTAATGTCAAGTTCCTGAGTATCTTGCAGCCTGAGTGGAAGAGATTTACCAGGCAGATGAAGCAGATGAAGGACTTGAATGAAATACCACTCCACGAAGTCTATGAAACTCTTAGACAGAATGAAGAAGAAGTTAATGAGATTATGGGTGAAAAGAAAAAGGCTGAGAAGGTAGTTGTTGATCCAGTTGCTCTAGTTGTGAAAAAGAAGAGTGTGAGCCTTAAGAAGAAAAAGAAAGTCATACTTTCTGAATCAGAAGAGGTAGAGAGTGAAGATAACTCTGATTCAGATGACTGTGAAAGTTTGAAACAGGCCATGCTGATGTTGACAAAAGCTTTTCAGAAAAAGTTTTACAAAAAGCCTAGCTCAAACAGTCAAAGATACTCTTCTGGGTCTAAGAACTATGAGCACAAACAGAGAATTGAAGGAAAGAGATTGGAAGAGAAGAAACCAGAGGAAAGAAAGGTTAGAGCTGAAGAGGCAAAGCTGCAAGAACCAACTAAATGTTACAACTGTGGCAAATTGGGGCATTTTGCTAAAAACTGCAGCAAGCCAAAGGTTCGAAACTCCGAGTATTATAAGGACAAGATGCTTTTAGCAAAGCAGCAGGAAGCCGGAAAGGCACTTATGGCAGAGGACGAGTTCTGGCTTGACCACTCGGATGAAGAATTTTGATGGATTTAGAACAAAATGTGTTTTTAACTGTGTTGAAAAATTCTGATTTTTCTAATTCTTCTAAAGCTTCAAATTCTGATGATATGTCTAGTTTACTTAATGTTGGGTTTGATTTTTTAAACCCTGATGGTGAGTTAGATGAATGTATTGCTCAATTTGATTTTAATTCTAAACTTCCTGATCATTCATCTTTTGTTGTTAATTCTTTTGGATTACCATGTGTGTACGAAAAAGGTGAAACATCAACGAAAGTTGATAAATCAGTTTCTGTGAAAAAGAAAGTTGCCAAAGGTAAAAAGAAGAAATTTGGGCATTCACAGAAACATATCAACACTGGTAAGTCAAAGCAGAAGAATTTGTTTGACTCTCACCGTTCTAACTCTGAAGTTTCAAATGTTTCAGATGTGAAAAACAAAAGGCATGGAGTTAAGTCTGCGTGGCAACCTAAGAAGAAGATGGATGAGAATACTACATCATTTTCTAGTGCTAATTGTAATAAGAATACAACTAGTAAAGATGAAATAATTGTGGATGTTGCTAATTCTAAATCAAAACTTGTAGCTTCTTGCAAGAAATATTCAAGACAACAATTATTCCAGTTAGTTCCATCTGCTAGAAAGTTTTCCAATTATGATAGAAATGATTATGTTTCTCGGAAATATTCTGATTTTTTGTTTGGGACATATTATGTATATTCTTATCGTTCTAATTCGTCATATAGTTTTCAAAGGAAAAGTGGACCCAAGTTTAAATGGGTGTCAAAATCATGTGCTAACTCTGTTGAATCCAAATACAAATGGATACCAAAGAAAAAGGATGAATCTGTGTTACAGGAAAGTCAAGTCAAGGTTGAGTAAGAGACTAATGGCTCTTGAATACAACAGTTCAAGACCCGCACTTACATGATCAAAAGACTTTACTCCTAAGCTGAATGATATTGTACTCCTAGATACATATCTGAAAAGATCAACATTCAAGAGGGAGTACATATTTGTTTGAAAGTTATGCTTTCAAAAGCTATGGTGATCTACATTTGAGGGGGAGTTAATACATATCTTTTACACTGATAATTTTTCTGATGCATAATTTCAGGGGGAGTAAAGGTGATGACTTTTGATTACTTCTGATCATAACTCGTACTTTCATTGTTTTACTGCTTTATGTCTTTTAATTTTTGTGAATAAAAGTTGCTTTGACATGATTTTGAGACTTGTGCATGATGAGAGAAGCCTACAAGATCATATCTTTATGACTTCAACTGACTTCATGAGATTTAAGACAAAGCGAAAAAGGTTAAATTTCTTATCTTAATCTCATTTATGGTTGAAAGAAGGACAACTTTCAATCATAGAAAAACATGTTCGTAAATGTTCAAACCACTTCCCGATTCTTAAACAGATTTCATGAATTGGAAGTGTGATTTTAAATGTTTTCAAGAATTACTTGTGCTTACATGATTATAAACCGTGTGTTTCCAAAGATAAATACTTGTGTATTGTCTTTTCTATATACTTTTAAGTATTCATACACACCGGTTTGAATTTTTTTGTTCAATTTGTTCTTACCATGTCTCATATTTGATACATATTTTTCGATGGTAAGACACCCCACTTGTACTTCAAAGAATTTTGAGCGTAATTTCATTTCGAAACGTTCATTTCAAGACTTGTCTATATCTTGGTTCGTATAGACACATATCCATTATTATTGACCATAAGCCTTGATTGTTATATCATATCATTTCTGATCATTTTTCATACAATGTCATATTTTCAAACAAGTCTCTTGCATTCATATTCATTCATTCAATATACTTGTTTGAAAATACTTCAATGTTTAAAAATGCTCAAATCTTCATGATTATATTCTGAGCATATACATATCTGACTTAAATTTGAGCTTTAACTATTAAAGTTAAACCATCTTGAGCAAAATATGCTTTATATGAAAACATGGGATTTCTTTGTGTTAGGGCTTAAATGAACTTATATGGATTCACGATTACCAGTGTCTCCTACCCAAGAAGTTATTCCATACTGATTGAGTGTGAGGAGTCAAAAAGAAATGAGTGTGGGTTGTGCGTTGAGGTAAAATGGAAAAGAGAGTTTGGTTAGATGTGAGCTTGTTGAATTAAAAGAAAGAGGGTGTGAGATCAGAGTAAAAGAATATCAAACTCTGCACCAACTACTTTCTGAGTCGGGCAACCACATTACTAATGTTTCACAATTCTTCGTGAACGTTATTGAAACAGGCAAATAGCCCATGCCAACTCTTGTCAAAACCCCACCAGCCACTCATTTTCTTCTCAAAGAAAATGTTTCATATTTTTTCTGGGGACGCAACACATAGTCTATCTGATTTTCATTTGGAAAATATGGATATTGAAAAAGAAGGAAGTCTGCCCCACCTTCGCACTTCAATCATTCACATTGAGTCTGTGTTTATACTATTGTTGTATCAGTGGTTTACACAATGTTGAGCCTTATTAAAAGCAATCATCATATGCTTAATTCTTTCTACACTTGCACGAACACACAAGGAATTTGTTTTCTTGTCATAACATTTATAGAAATTTCCTTTGTGGTGTTTCGATGATTGGATGGAAGCCCTGGGGGAGTGAACATCAAAAAGCTCCTTTCCTATGTGTATCCGTTACACACAGTGACTTTGTGTTACTGACAGGCGCATTAACTGATTCATTTGTTGATTCAGGTGTTACATGGATTTTTAGTCTGGATTTGAAAAGATCTAGATGAACACATTGTTCGAATTGGCAACAAATCAGAGGCTCATTATCAATGATCAGTGGTCAGTTAGAATTTTCAGAGACATTTCTTGGAGAAAGTTTTGATGCTATAGATGTTCTATTCATAAAAAAGGGGGAGATGATTTACAGAAATGTCCGGATCAGAAATTTGAAAATTTGAAAGTTTGAAAGTTTGAAAGTTTGGTTAAAGAGTTGAAGAAGATAAAGTTCAAAGTTTGAAAGATTGTTCAAGCAAATTCAAAGAAATTCTGAAGATGTGCTGATTTTCTGAAATTTTCTTTGAAGATTATTTGCTGCAGCAAGTTGAGCTAAATTTGAAGATAATTTCTTTCTGAAGTCTGGAAGAGTCTTGTGATTATTTTGAGAGATTATTGAAGATTGTTTCTACCATCTTTGGGAGAGATTGTTGGTATTTCTTGAAGATAGACTTTGGGGAGGTTAAAGTTAAAGATCAACCAAAAGAGGAAGATTGTATTCAGATTGAGCTTAAAGGGGAGATTTAAATTTCTTCAATGCAACTAAAGGGGGAGATTGATTTGCTAAATCTTTTTGTGATGATCTTGAATCCAAAGGGGGAGATTGTTAGAGTATAAATCTGTTGGATACAAGATCATGAAGACTGAAGGTCAAAGGTTCAAGAAGTCAAAGCTGAGAAAGTCAACTCTTATTAAAAGTCAAAGTCTAAATGTAATAAAGTCAAAGTTACTTGTGTTGTATTTATTTGTTTCTTTGTTATTAGTAGTAGGTTTAAATATTTTATTTGTTGTTTAATAGATAGAGGGCTAGAGTTTGAGTTTACATTTCAGAGAGAGAATTGTAGAGAGAGAGAGAGAGACTTCTAGAGAGAGAAAGTTGTAATCTTTGAGTTTTGATAATTGAATCAAACAGGTAATCATAATCATCTTGTTTTGTTTGATTTGTTTGCAATTAGAATCTTGAAACAGGGACACGCATGTAAAAACTAAGAACAACATAATATACCAGAGAAAAGAAATTGTCTAAGATATCACTTCATAGTCTCAAACTTAGCGAGCGAAATGCTATGTGCTCCAAATACTGGAGGGATCTCCGGAAGCATCGTTTACCCAACTCCTATTGTATTATCACAATATGAAGAAGGTGAATATGAGGACCGTGACCCACATCGTGACGAATGACATGAGACGACTTGATAAGAGTAAATTTCATTAACCAAAAGGGTTGTCGCGTAGTGATTGAGGCCTAGGGGATGTGGTGGAATATCTCTTCTATCCCGGGTTCGATTCCAAACGTCCACAACAATTGTGGCCATTATTTGAGCTGATGTTTTACGGTCACACTTTGTCGAGATTAGTTTAGACATAGCTTAGGATTCCTTTGTAAAATCTTGGAACCGTAGGTATTTGATTGATATTTGGTTACTTTTATTTTAACCAACCCAACCCGATGAAGCTGATATCTTTTTATTTCTTGTATTTAATATGGTTGTTGAGTCTCTATTAATATGTACACTAGAGAACTACACCATCACATACCATCTTCATATACATATATTTTCAATCTATTCTTCATCTATATATAACTCTTTTGTATATATGTTCAATGACTGTGAACACAAAACACACACACACACACACACATATAGGGGAGGGATCATTTGGAAACCTATCTAAAAGTGAAAACTTTGGAAACCAACATTGACTAATCAATGAATTTCTTTTTTTCTTTTTCTTTTTAATTGATAAGGGTGTAATAATCTTTTATCTAGTTCTGTAATATATATGGTAACTATTTATCGTATTTATTGTAGTATTTATTCTTAGGGGCCGTTTACCCAAATGTTTACCCGGTAAGTGCTTACTGGTAAAAATTAACATTTTCACTTGTCTTCTTGCGTAAGATTCTAGTTCATTTAAACGACATCGTATGCAACAATATACCTTGTAAGTGCTTACCCGGTAAGACTTGCCGCCCACACTTACTGGGTAAGACTTTCGACACTTGCCATCGTTCTTACCGGGTAAGATTCTCGGTACCTGTAATGTTCATCCGGTAAGGTAAGTGACTTGGTAAGAGCTTACCGGGTAAGCGTTTGTTAAACGACCCCTTATCATAATATTCACCAGTTATTCGTGATATATATGGTAATAACGTGAAACAATTATTTTATTAATTAAAATAAATATCAATTTTTAAGTCATTTGAAGGAGAATTATTTTGACCATGTTTAATTCAATGCAAAATCAATATCCAATATTCTAATGATTCGAATTATTATTCGTTACTTCTTTGTTGGTGGTATATTTACATGGTTTTTCCATTGGGTGGTAAAAAAATTAACCAATCGGAGCAATTAATGGTAACATGTTTCATTATTTTTATGATTTTGTTTCACATAATTAAACATTTGTTCTTGATGAAATATATATCACCTGTTTCATTTGGGAAACATTAATGAAACGTAAAATCATTAACAAACTTGATGAAATCTGTTTCACCTGTTTCATTTGGGAAACATTAATAAAATATGAAATCATAACAATGAAATCACAAGTTCTTTCATTAATGAAACCATGAAATCATGAAACACTAGCATGAAACATGAAAAATGGAAGAAAAAAAATATATGGAAAAATATGAATAAAAAATAAATATTTAAATTGTTACCAAAATATTACATACCATTAATTGTTATCAAAAATAAAAAATAAACTGAAAAAAAATAATAAATATTTAAAAATATCTTTTGACTATTTTACCCTTTTTAATTCTAATTTAGGTAGGGCATATTAATTGTTTTTTCTTTTTAACATAAATAACACATATTCATTTCAACCATTGATCAATGAAATCAATGGTGGGGATGAGTTTGTAAAATTTGCAGAATTAATGTGGTTTCCAAATGAAACCACCTATATATATACGCAAATTAAGAAAATTAAGTTGAATGTGATATACTTAAGATTTAAGAAGTATGAATAAGTTATAACAAATTGTTGATGACGAAAAAGAAATTATGAGTAGATTATAGAGAACAAGTTAAGAGAATATTTTGATGTAATAAAGTATCAACCCGACTAACCCGACTACCCAAACCAACCATACGGTTTGGGTTGGATTGGTTTGAAATTTTCTAAACTGCAAACATTGAATTAGATTATTTAAATATCTTCAACCTGATTAACCTAACCCGTGAACACCCCTATTTTTAAGTACAAACCGTCTAATTAATACAAATCATATAAACCAAACTTCTATAATAATCAAATACAATAGATCATGTTATAATAAAAACAATTCAATACCAAATTGATATATGAAAAAAAAATATAGTAAAATACACAATTTGATATCGTATTATTCAACAACGTTAGAATATTATAGTAAATTTGTTATCGTATTAAAAGTAAAACGTCTTCATATACCTTCTTAGGCAACTTCCATGTACCTTCCTTTGACTTTATACTTTTCGGCCCCCCTCAATTTAAAACTAAAACTAAATATTTAATATTTTTATTATATATTAGAAGTGTAATCGCACAATACACAGCGAGATACATCACGATTTTAATGTTTCTTTTTATTTTTTGTTTTTTTATTGATTTACAGTACAATTTTGGATGGTTTTGAGAGAGTGATAATGGTTTTTTTTATAAATTTGTTTAATTAGACTTAATAATATAATGTTTTTATATAAAAAAAAATTAAGTATTTTATTATAATTCAATAATTATCTTATATATTTTAAATTCTTTATATTTAAATTAAGATGTTTATCCTATTTTGATTATGTTTATCAGTTAGTTATCAATTCAAACATATAGCTTTAGAAATTTCTACTCATGAATCATGACTTATAATCTTGAATTTTAAGTAATTTATACTATATTATAAAACACGGATAAAAAACTCTTAAATACAAATTATTAGGCACAAGGTACCATCATTTTATGCAAGATTTTAAAAATCTATTAATTTACAAGTATCAAAACACAAGATACATATTACTACTGCAGACTTCTAACACCCAGCAATTTGGTATGTGCAGGGTCTTCCTTTTATGTAGACATTTCCATGTATCATTATTAATTAATATAAATTTGTTTTAATTATATTATTAAATATGTAATTGATTATTTTTCTAGATGTCATTAAAATATATAAGATAATCATTGAATTCTAACAAAATACTTAATTTTTTTATATAAGCCTAAATTATAAAAAAAAACATTACCACTTTCTCAAAATCATCCAAAATCGTACTGTAAATCGACAAAAAAACAAAAAATAAAATGAAACATTAAAATCGTGATGTATCTCACTGCATTGCGCGAGTACGCTTCTAGTGTTTATCAATAAATAGAACTTAATGCATAAAATCTTGTTTTTAACAGTTTCTTCGATAGTTTAATAATAATGTAATTTATTTTAAGTTTAATAATATAATGTTTTTTTAATATAAAATAAACATTAAATATTCTGTTATATTTTTTTAGTTATATTTTAGATTTTTTAGATTTAAATTTGATTTTTATAATTCATTTAGTTATGCGGAGAGTGATTTTAAGGAGCTGAAGTGGAGAGTGATTTTAGGGGAGTTAAAGTGATTAGAGATAACGATAAAGTTAATAAATAACATTAAATGTGTACATAAAACTTTAATGATTATTTTTAAGATATTTTAAGTAATTAACATTAAATAACGGTACATTAAACTTTATCAATTGTTTTTAAAAGTTTTTTATAAATGTTTTATAATATAGTATAGATATTGTAGAGTAAACTTCAATTTCATCCTTGAGATTTATCCTAAAAGTTAGAAAATGGGACTTGAATTTTGATAAATTTAGAAATAAGTGGTTTTCATTTTACTTTGGAAGTAGTCCTTGGTCACAAACTCTATTTACTTTCTCTGTTAGATCAATTTCGTCAAAATCTTTAATTTTTTCTTTGAAAAATAACATAAAATATTATATTGTATTTCCTTTTAAAAAATAACAAAGTTTAGATTAAGAGAGAAAATTTATAAAAAAATAAAATATTATTTTATTTTTTAAAAGAAAATTAAAGATTTAGATGAAAATACTTAAATGTTCTTCATTCTAACAGACAAAATAAATAGAGTTAACGACCATGGACCATTTTCAGAATAAAATGAAAACCACAAAAATGATTTGTAGACTTATCAAAATTCAGGTTCTTTTTCAGACTTTTCACTAAACCTCAAGTATCAAAATTGAAGTTTACTCTATATTATATTATATAGAGAATATCTATTTAGGTTTAAAATAATCTTTTATTTATTGGACATTGCATGATCAAAATAGAACCAATTTTACTCTAATTTCTATTTTTTGGAACCAAATTTCAAAGCATTCATTTTAGGGTATGAGACAAACTTTTCGTTCATTTAAGGGATTTTTTTTAAAGAGTTTATTTAAGGGACTTGTTAACCTGATAACCTACAAATGATGATGTGGAGCCAATAAAATATAATGTGTCATTTTTTTAGCACCAACTAGAATTCCATGTCATTAGTTAAAAAAAATTAATATGTCCTCCACCCTTCTCCTTCCCAATTCTTGGTTCCTTTACCGGCCGACTACACCTTCCGCAACTACTTTTACCATGAAGATGATGATGATGGAGCCCTTCTGATGTTCCAGAAAAAGAAAAAAATAACAAGTCCTTATAGGAAAAACCTTCCATATTTTGAATTTATATGTTTGTGAAATAGTCACGGAGTTTCTTATCTTTCTGATGGTGACTCTCCGCCTCCCTCCATCAACGAGCATGATGGTTCCCTTCCCTCTTATTCTTGAAGAAAATGTGTGGAGACTAGGGTGTAAACGAGTCGAGTCGAGTCGAGTAGTAGGTTAATCGAGTCGGACTCAAAAAATTAATATTGGGCTCGAGCTCGACTCGAGCTCGATTAACTTTTTTAATGTAGGGCTCGAGCTCGAGCTCGAATATTTTTTGAGTTATCAAGCTCGAGCCTGATGCTCGTTTATGGTTCGAACTCGCGATCGTTTAACTCGTTTATCGGCTTGAGCTCGATAATTTTTATATTTATATTGTATGATTAATAAATATATGAGCATGCTTGGCTCAAAAAAGGTATGCTTGAATGGCTCGGCTCGGCTTGACTCGACTTGAAAAATTGAATCGAGTTTTCGAACAAGTCGAACATTGATGTTATAAAGCTCGAATCGTTAAGTTAAACAAGTTCTATTTTGTATTCGAGATCGACTCAAGCTCAAGAATAATTAAGCTCGAGCTCGTTAAAAGCTCAACTCGTTTACACCCCCATAATGGAATGGATAGGCTGGGAAAAAATGAAAAGACGTGTTTGTTGGAGATTTGGAGGAGACGCGACTGAGTCTTAAATTTAGGGTTCTTTATTTCTATTTTTGTTTTTGTTTTGGAAATTCTTTAGAAAAGATTTTTAGAATACCCACTCTGTTATGAATAACTGAGAGTAGAGAGAGATGGCGAGATTGAGAGAGATGGAGATATGAGAGCCAAAAGCTTATTCTCTTATTCAATAGATGATACATATATATATATAGATACATATTGCTTAGCTACCAAGAAACACAATACATATATGGTACATATCTTTACCATTTACAAAGGGGATTGACATCCATTCCATATTCATTCATAACACTCCCCCTTGGATGTCTATCAAGAGTACTATGCCTCGTTAAAAACCTTACCAAGTAAAACCCTGTGGGAAAACTTAGTGAAGGGAAAAGAGTACATAATTACTCCAAATACGCTTGGGGTTGTTGCCTCGTTAAAAACCTTGTCAGGAAAACCCAGTGGGACAAAACCATGATCAAGGGAAAAAGAGTGCAACGCGTATTTTCTCCCCCTGAAAATCACATCACTTGAGCTCTTTCAGTCGACGCATCCCAATATCACGAACCAGCCTTTGAAACGTTGAGTTCGGAAGTGACTTGGTGAATAGGTCAGCTAGGTTCTCACACGAACAAACTTGTTGAACACTGATGTCGCCGCTTTTCTGCAAATCATGTGTGAAGAAGAACTTTGGAAGTATATGCTTGGTTCTGTCTCCTTTAATGTACCCTTCCTTGAGTTGAGCGATACAAGTTACATTGTCTTCATACAAGACTGTTGGTAACTCCTTATCAAGAATAATACCGCAAGATCCACGAATGTGTTGTATTACATTTCTTAACCAAACACATTCCCTACTGGCTTCGTGGATAGCTAAGATCTCAGCATGATTGGATGAAGTGGCTGCTATAGTCTGTTTTGTGGAGCGCCAGGAAATCGCTGTTCCACCAACGGTATGAGGATCTGACAAGTATCCAGCATCTGCAAAACCAATTAAACCTATTTTTGATGGGTTAGCGAAATATAAACCCAAATCTTTAGTACCCTGAAGATATCGAAATATTTGCTTTATTCCATTCCAGTGCCTCTTCGTTGGACACGAACTATATCTCGCTAGTAGATTCAAAGAGAATGATATGTCCGGTCTGGTATGACCAGCGAGAAACATAAGTGCCCCAATAGCACTTAGGTATGGTACTTCAGGATCAAAGATATCTTCATTATCTGTTGGAGGTCGGAAAGGGTCCTT
The DNA here is from genome assembly GCA_954870635.1 of Arctium minus. Lineage (NCBI taxonomy): Eukaryota > Viridiplantae > Streptophyta > Magnoliopsida > Asterales > Asteraceae > Arctium > Arctium minus. Next base: position 21,183,980 of record OX941081.1, on the reverse strand, counting down.
CTCAACATCAAGCGACCTCACAACCATAGGGGTGCTCATTGGATGTGATTTATCCATATAAAACCTTTTCAACACCTTCTCTATATAAGTTTCTTGATGCACAATAATTCCACCTTTAAGGTGTTCGATTTGTAGCCCTAAACAAAACTTTGTCTTTCCAAGATCTTTCATTTCGAAACCCTTTTTCAAGTATTCTATTGCCCGAGGAAGCTCACCAGGAGTCCCTATTATATTTAAATCATCCATATACACAGCAATTATGACATACTCGGGTCCAGATCTCTTTATAAAGATATACGGGCAAATCGAATCATTCTTATAACCTTCCTTTAGTAAATATTCACTAAGGCGATTGTACCACATACGCCCTGACTGTTTCAAAACATATCAGTGTCAAGTGACCCATATAAATAAGCTGTCACGACATCCATTAGACGCATATCAATCCATTCTTGTACTACCATACTTATAAGATATCGGAAAGTAGTTGCATCCACCACGGGAGAATAAGTCTCCTCATAATCGATTCCGGGTCTTTGTGAGAATCCTTGTGCTACTAGTCGTGCTTTATATCTCACAATTTCATTTTTCTCATTACGTTTCCTTATGAAGACCCATTTATGCCCGACAGGTTTTATACCTTCAGGTGTACGGACGACAGGTTCGAAAACTTCCCGTTTCATTAGTGAATTCAGTTCTGCCTGCATTGCGTCTTTCCATTTTGGCCAATCTTTTCTATGCATGCATTCATTGACAGATTTTGGTTCTTGATCCTCCTCATTTTCAATCACATTCAGCGCTATATTATATGCAAAAATATCATTGACGTTGGTTTTGTTTCGATTCCATACTTTTCTAGACATGATATAATTTATTGAGATCTCTTCATTTTCAGGTACCTGAGGTTCTTCTGGAACCATCATCTCTAGTGTCTCTTCGGGAGACTCTTCTGGCGTTTCTCTTACCTCGTTTTGACCATCTTGGCTATTAGCTCCCCTTTTCTTTCGAGGATTTTTATCTTTGGAACCGATTGGTCTACCACGCTTCTGGCGTGCTCTAGACTCATTGCTTAAGTTGTTTTGCCCCTTTGGGATATCAATTTTAACGGGAGCATTAGCGGTTGGCACATGTGACTTTGTCACTTTCTTTGGGTCAGTGAATGCGTCTGGTAATTGATTTGCAAGTCCTTGCAAGTGAATTATCTTTTGAACTTCTAGTTCACATTGTTTAGTTTGAGGATCTAGATGAGATAATGATAATTCACTCCAGCTTATTTTACTTTGATTTAAAGGGGAGGAGGTGTTATAACTTGTTGGCCTGATGCGAATTAGTGTTGTTGCGTGCAAGATAGCATGGCCCCAGGCGGAAACTGGTAATTTAGCTTTCATAATCATTGGACTGGCTATCATTTGTAGTCGCTTGATAAGCGATTCAACAAGCCCATTTTGCGTATGAACGTGAGCTATAGGGTGCTCGACTTTTATCCCAATAGACATACAATAGTCATTAAATACTTGGGATGTGAATTCACCAGCATTGTCTAAACGAATTGCTTTGATAGGGTAATCTGGAAAATGTGCTCTCAATCGTATTAATTGGGCAAGTAATCGTGCAAACGCCAGATTGAGACTTGATAATAAGCACACATGTGACCATTTGGTTGATGCATCAATTAAAACCATAAAATACCTAAATGGTCCACAAGAGGGGTGTATTGGCCCACATATATCCCCCTGTATCCTTTCCAGAAAATTAAGGGATTCAAACCCTACTTTGGCTAGTGATGGGCGAGTGATTAGTTTTCCTTGTGAACAAGCAACACAAGTGATATTATTAGCTTGAAGGATTTTTTGGTTCTTCAAAGTATGCCCACATGATTGTTCTATTATTTTTCGCATCATTACTGACCCGGGATGGCCCAACCGGTCATGCCAAAGGATAAATCTTTCTCGGTCCATAAACTGCTGGTTTATGACCACATTTGATTCAGTTGCACTTATTTTAGTGTAGTATAAACCGGAAGAAAACATAGGCAATTTTTCCAACACTTGTTTCTTTCCTCTCAACATACTTGTAATGTGAATATATTCAGTATGTTCTTCTGTTGTAGTCTCAATATGGTATCCATTCTTACGGATATCTTTGAAATTCAGTAAATTTCTGTGAGACTTGGGGGAATAAAGTGCACTTTCAATTTCCAAATTAGTACCGCCTGGTAATAGCACATGTGCTTTTCCAAAACCTTCAATTATATTTGTACTTCCGTATATTTTGTTGATATTTGCCTTTTGCATAGATAAGTGAGAAAAATAACTCTTTTTCTTGAGGATTGTGTGTGTTGATGCACTATCCACCAGACATATGTCCTTGTCATCAACATCCAGTTGTTTTAAGCAATCCATATTTTCTAAAAGGAAACACTAAAATTTCATAAATTTCCAGCAAGTAAAATAGAGTAGGTTTTGTTGGATTGTATAATAAATGACTACAATGTCAAGGTGAAACAGTGAGTCGAGCGGGTATACCCGCGGCTTTGCCCACGGTATGAGTCGCGCAACTTACTGTTTGATTATTTTTTTCAAGTTTGTATAAGATGAGAATATTGTTTTAGAAATTCATACAATATGATGTTCATCACTAAAATCCATAAATATCTTGCTCGTTTACTAAAATAGGAAATACATGAAAACAAAAGAAGAAGAAAAAAACTTGACATATTTCTTAATTTTGGGATAGTGCTCATTCATTGATAATAAAATCTCCAACATCCAAGTGAGTTACTTTGTTGTGGTCTTCAGGACCATCAGGGCTTTCGTTTTGCTCATAAGTGTAATTCACTTCTGCCCCTTTCCTCTCATTCTTGAGGGATTTCTGATAAAGTTGAACCAGATGCTTTGTTGTTCGACATGTCCGGGCCCAATGATTTTCCATGCCACAGCGATTGCATGTACTACTTGTGGGTTTTTCTTTCTTCTCATATGAGTTTTTCTTTTCATGGGTTTGTAGCTTTGGAGTATTAAATTGGACACCAGGATATCCTCCACGACCACTTCCTCGACCGCGATCGCGACCGTGACCACGGTCTCTACCACGACCACGACCATGACCCCGACCGCGTCCTCTAATTCTGTTTTGATCATTATATGTTGCCGCATTCGCTTCTGGGAATGGGGCGGTGCCTGTAGGACGGGTCTCATGGTTTTTTCATAAGGAGCTCATTGTTTTGCTCAGCTACTAGTAAGCATGAGATCAAATCACAATATTTCTTAAATCCCCTTTCACGGTATTGTTGTTGCAATAGCATATTAGAGGCGTGAAAGGTGGAGAATGTTTTTTCTAACATCTCCTCATCATTGATCTTTTCCCCACATAGGGTTAATTGAGAGGTAATTCTAAACATAGCTGAGTTATACTCGCTTACTGACTTGAAGTCTTGAAATCTTAGATGAACCCATTCATAACGTGTCTTTGGCAATATCACGGTTCTTTGGTGATCGTAGCGGTCTCTCAGATTTTTCCAGAGGATGAGTGGATCTTTTATAGTGAGGTATTCAGTTTTTAGGGCTTCGTGTAGATGATGGCGTAAGAAAATCATCGCCTTTGCCCTATCCTGGGTAGTTTCCTGGTTTCCCTCTTTGATTGTTTTTCCGAGGCCCTTAGCATCCAGATGTATTTCAGCATCCAATACCCAAGACAAGTAGTTTTTCCCAGTGATATCCAAAGCCAAAAATTCAAGTTTTGCAAGATTTGCCATGTTTAACTATCATAAAATATAAAAGTTAATAACTTTTTTTATGGTTTTATAACGATTCAATTGTTTAAAACAAAATTCCGATTCCATAAACAATTTATTTGAATTGGATACATGAATTAGGAATATAAAGCTTTGATTATTTTTCGAGAAAAAAAACGATACAATTGATTGTAAAAAAAAAACAAGTTTGGTTGTTATCAAAAATCTTTGTGCGCTAAAATATCAAAATTTATGCCTAAAGTTGCAAACTTTATTTATAAAATTAATTGTTTTGATGTTTAAAGACAGATTTTTATATTTGATGAACGTGGAAAAATAAACCTAAACGTGGTTTTATCTTTTGTGATAGGGTGGTAAGAAGAATGGGGTAGAATCAGATTGACCGAAAAAAGATTGCGGGGCAAAATTAAAACTGACCTTTAAAGGTGAAACCCTAGGGGATTTGAGCGTTCTTGTTTCATCGTTTGCTTCTCCTTAGTGTCGCCTAGTCTCCTTCGTCAAGAGTCTCGTGCTGATAACGTGTTATGAATAACTGAGAGTAGAGAGAGATGGCGAGATTGAGAGAGATGGAGATATGAGAGCCAAAAGCTTATTCTCTTATTCAATAGATGATACATATATATAGATACATATTGTTTAGCTACCAAGAAACACAATACATATATGGTACATAACTTTACCAAATACAAAGGGGATTGACATTCATTCCATATTCATTCATAACACACTCCACCTAATTTAGTTTTTCATTTTTTACTTTTTTGTCACATATTTTAAGGTAACCAATTATCTATTCCTCAGGTTAACGATTCCCTTAAATAAAAAAAAGTTTACCTTAGACCCTAAAATGAAGGCTTTAAAAATTAGTTTCCCAAAACAGGAATCATAATAAAGTTAGTTTTATCTTAGATGTAATTTTCAATTTATTTATTCATGGTCGTTAAATTTCTTTTATACTAGAGAGAAAGAGAGAGTAACCCAAGTCACAATTTGCATTTTTTTCTTGTTTTTTAAGACCTCAACTGCATAAATATTTTATATTGTTTCCTAGTTCTTGAGACATATTGTGGAGTTCTTGATCTTATCTAAGTGTTTTTTTCTCATGTCAAGTTTATAGTTAAAACTGTTTATTTTATTTGCAAGTGACAAATTTTGATTATTTAATGACATGATACATAAAATAATGATATATAAGTAATTTTATTTTACAATTGTCAATTTAATTATTTGACATCTAAATAATCAAGTAACATAAACAAAATATTAGAAAAAAATTATGTTTTATTTTGAGGTTATATTGATAAAATATAAGTTTGTTATATTTTGTTCCTTGGGTGAGAGTGGAACAAGTTTGTTCAACTTTATTCCATCTTGTTTTTGTCTATTCCAAAAAAAATCATGACAAACCGGTGATCTATATTTTATTTTGTCATGTCTCATCCAGGGTACCAAACGCACCCTAAAGAACATTTGTATATTTTTATCATTTCATTAATTTAGAATTAAAAACAAAATAAATATGTAATAATAATAATACTTATTTTTTATTATTAATATTATATTAATATATACATATATCAATGAACTGTCACTAGGGGTGTTCGCGGTCCGGTTTGGGCGGTTTAACCCCTCAGACCACAAACCAAACCGCAAGTGGCGGTTTATTGATTTTTCAAACCGAGCGGTTTGACATCAAGTGCCCAGACCGGTCAAGTCGGACTACGGTTTAAGCGGTTTGGTCGACCGGTTTAGGCGGTTTGGGTCTTTTAGTGGACTTTTAAGTTTAAACATAAAAACATATAAAACTTTGAATTTTAAAAATTCCTTGGTTTAAGTCCATTTGAAATAAAGAACAAAGTCCACAAAAGTTAACTAAATATCCGAAGACAAAACACTAAAAAAAAAGTAATATGCAAAGTGCAAATAAAATCAACGGCTTCACTTCTTCATTTTTCCATTCATTGTATTCCACAATCCATAAAGATATCAATCTTTTAAAATACCTTCGGCCTTTTTGTATATACTTGGACATTTGGGTTTTATATCATCTATTCTTTATAATAAAGGTATATATAAAAAAAATAAAAAATATATATTTATATATTTGGCGGTCGGTTTGGTCCAAACTGCCCAAAAAAACTTCCAGACCGCAGACCGGACCGGACCGCCCGGTTTGGCAATTTTCCAAACCAGACCGGACCGCCAGACCGCTCAAACCGCCAAAAACGGTCCGGTTTGACTTGGTTCGACCGGTTTGAGCGGTCCAACGGTTTTTTTGAACACCCCTAATTGTCACCCGCCAAACATTTAGACATTGTTTAGCAAATATAAACTAATGGGCTATTTGGTTCATAGAATTGGAAGGAATTTGAAGGAATTGGAATGACCAATTCCATTGACCAAATTTCATGCTTACGTTTGGTTCGTGGAATGAAAGCGATGGAATCCTTCAAATTCCATTGAATTCCACGATTTAAGGAATTCATCATTCCTTGACTTAAGTGAAGGAATTGAATTCCTACTAACCAAACGTTTGGTCAAATTCCATTACAATTCCTTCAAAGTCAAATTCCTTCGATGGATTCCAATTCCATCAAATTTCATTCTGTGTTCATGAATTTTGAAGGAATTGGAATGGAAAATTTATTTGACCAAATTTCAATTCCTTTGTTTGGTTCACATATTGATCATAATGGAATCCCTTGAATTTCACAAATCAAGGAATTCATAATTCCTTAGCTAAAGTGAAAGAATTGAATTCCATTAAATTCCTACCAACCAAAGGCGTGGTCAAATTCCATCAAATTCCATTCCAATTCTTTCAATGTCAAATTCCTTCGATGGATTTCAATTCCATCAAATTCCATTCTGCGAACCAAACGCCGGGCATTTGGTTCGCAGAATGGAATTTGATGGAATTGAAATTCATCGAAGGAATTTGACTTTGAAGGAATTGGAATGGAATTTGATGGAATTTGACCACGCCTTTGGTTGGTAGAAATTCAAATCCTTCACTTAAGCCAATGAATGATGAATTCCTTGAATTGTAGAATTCAATGGAATTGGAATGATTCCAACGCTTTCATTCCATGAACCAAACATGGGCATAAAATTTGGTCAATGGAATTGACCATTCCAATTCCTTCAAATTTCTTCCAATTCCATGAACCAAACGACCCCTAACTTGTTTTTTGAGTTTCCGTCTGGATAGATATAAACTAAATTATTGAAATGTTAGTTAGAGTAGTGTTTTAAAAGTTTTTAACACTTTTTTCAATTTATAATCCGATTAATATTAATTATTATTTATTACTATTAATTATAAATAAATATTAAATAGAAATTAATTATTACTAATATTATATATAATTTATAGTAACTAATTTTAACTGAAAATTATTAATTAATTCTAATTATACATTATACGTTAATATTAATTATTTAGAATTATTATTACTCATATCAATTATTTTTATATTATTATTTATATATTTAAGAGTAAATTACATATTTCATCCTTGTGGTTATATACAAATTATGGATGAGGTCTCCCAAATAAAATAATTACAACTATAGTCATCGTGGTTTTACTTTTGTTATGGATTGGGTCCCTCATCGTAACTCCATTAACCCTGTTCCGTTAAGTCAAGGATATTTTTGTCTTTTACTATCTTTTAAAAAAAAATAACGTTATTTTATATATTTTTGTATAATAATATATTACCGATTATACAACATATATGAATATGTTGGGTCATCTAAGATTTAAAGATAACCTCTCATTAGTCTTTATTGATGATTGAACCCTGTATTTTGATTTATGGTTCTTTGTAATAGCTTAGTTAGTTTAACATATCGGTGAGTCGAAGATAAACCGAATTCAACATGAAGGAAGTCTACAATGCGGATTGAGATGGACTTCAAAAGTGAACTAAGCATAGTCTGCCGATTTCCTTTCGGCAGATCATACCCTTGCCGATATCTATATTGGCAATTCTTGTCCTTGCCGATATCTATATTGGCAATTCTTGTCCTTGCCGATTTACTGTTCGGCATTCATTCCTTCTGTGCCGAGTTCTTCTTTCGGCACATACCTAAGTTACCGAATTTCTTCTTCGGTAACTTTCCTCGTACAGATTGCTTCTTTATCTAGTATGAGCATTTATGTTAAATCTTCATGATTTGACATACTTCCTCTTTCCCAATGATCTTCTGACAATGGAAATAGAAGCTTCTTTCTTCCTTTAGAAGATTTACATTTAGTCTTAAATTGATTAGATGTTTATTTTCTAATAGATCTCAAAAAGATTGTTCCTTGAATATTTTATAATTGATATTGTACTTTCATAGTACAAAAGTTACCTTTTGTATTGTGACAAGTCACATCAAATATCTTATAATTTATTGTCAACCTCTCAACCACCAAAGCCTTTACTCCTACTTGTCCTTTGCACTCGTTACATTGGATAGTATATAAAGGATGGAAATAGCACTTTGCTACTCACGCTTTCAGCTCAAGTTTTGGCATTCACAAGATTTCAAGCAGGTTGATAGTTGTCTTTCATTTTCTTAAGGTTTAAGTCTTTGTGTTCTTAATATCTTCTAAGTGTTAGATTGTTTAAAGTAGTTCTTAACTATTCTTATTCCGCAACAATCTTTATTTTCTCTTTGTGTAATTCTTGATATTCATTATCAATAAAAGAATTAAAATTAAGTAATTTTGTGTTATTGTATTCAACCCCCCCCCCCCCCCTTCTACAATACTTGTTTACTTCTTTGGGACTAACAGAATATCACGATGCCCTTTTGAAGAAAAGTTGTTTTGTCGACAATCCTCCTAATCGGCACCATGCATCTTCTCCATCTTCTTCGGTGCCTTTCATTTTCTCCGGCAATGTTCATCTCCGGTTTCCCACAGGTCTCCAACTACGTCACACACCACCACCGAAAATACCCTTCATCTCCATTTTGGCCGCCGTAAAACTCCATACACCGATCTCGATTTTGAATTGATTTAGAGCTTGATAGTCAATGGATTTTGAACCGATTAAGATCTCAATTTAGAGCTCGACTTAGAATCAATTTAGAGCTAGATAGCCAACGGATTTAAACTGATTTAGAGCTCGATAGCTAATGAATTTTCAACCGATAAATAACTTTTTGTCACCTCCTCCTCATTTTGTTCTTGACTTGTGGGTGTGCTCCACTTTATGTAGAGGAAACCTTTCCACACTTGGGTTTTCTGTTGTAAATCCACTTTTTGATCTTTGATCACTCAATGGAAGAACCAAAAGATGGCATGGGTTGATGAGTTGCTGGTAATTTCAAGCAGTATATCTGAAAGAGTTCAAGCAACACCCATGAACCTACCTGATTTTTGTAACGAGACTTTCGAAATTTTGACTTCACACTTAAAATCAACGACTAATGTAGGTGTTTTCCGTTAAAAAACAATGAAATATTATGTCATATTGGTCGAAAGAACCAAAACCCACACAAAAAAACAAAAGCTCTCGGCTCTCACCCACCACTCATTGGGGTTAGTTCATGGTTGTTGCTTACTCCACCTTCGGTGCTAAATATGCAACCTCCAATGACTGGTTCGCTTATACCACGTGGCCGTGTTGCGTTCTACAAGGGAGTGAAGATGGAGATTTGGTCTCGGTGTTGGACCGACGGAGATGGAAGGCACTGTTGGTAGGAGATGGAGGGAGACGGGTTCCGTTTATGGAGGGCGAAATAAGATGAGTTCCGTCGAAGATAGGTTTTATGTGTTGCGTCTGCGTGTACAAATCATATTATATAATATAATGTTATCTTTTTAAATTTTATATATAAATAGACAAAAAAATTATTTGACAAAATTTCCCTTGAATTAACGACCTAAAAGTTAACTTCATTAAGACAAAGGACCCAATTCATAATAAAATGCAAACCATAGGGACATGCAGTGTAATTAGTTTGATATAGGGACCTATCCAAATTTTGAGCAAACCACAGGGACTAAGAATGTAATTTACTCTATATTTAATTACTAAAAATCAAATATAACAATCTTATAAAGGTTTGTGTAAATTATATAAAAATTAAAGTTATACTTAATTTGTTTGATAGAGAGTAAAAATGATTTTAATAAAATATATAATTTTAATTATTAATTATAATTTTTTTGAAAATTGTTAATTAATTAGGATATGCAAGGTTGACCAATTTCGATTTTATATGTAATGGTTATTTAAAATTACATAGATTGAGGTAAATTTTTTCTAAAATTTATTTTAACAAATTCAAAATTTATAATATATATATATATATATATATAATCAATTAAAAATTTTCTTAATTAACATATTATATTATTTATTTTTTTATGTACTATCTTGTTCGATTAATTAACATAACATATTACTAGAGATTTGTTTTAATTATATTATGAAATGTCGTAATTGATTAATTTTTAAGATGTTTTTTTTTGTTCTTTCATCTAACTAGACCTAGTAAAAACTGACACGATACGTTAACCCGATACAACCCGACACGAAATAAACGGGTTTGGATAATACATTTCAATCCGTTTAAGTAACCGGTTGACACGACACGAAAATTAAACGGATAAGATCATGGTCAAAAATTTCAACTCGAAAATGACCCGAATAACCCGTTTATATATATATATATATATATATATATATATATAGAGAGAGAGAGAGAGAGAGAGAGAGAGAAAGAGAGAGAGGAGCGATCAAATGCAAACCACCTCTATTTGTACAAAGGGGGTGTTTGGGATTGCTTATTTAAAACAACTTATGCTTATTTTAAAAAGTGTTTATCAACTTATGCGGTGTTAAACCGGAGTTTTTAAAAAAGTGTTTGGATTAGTTTATTGTGGTACCAAAACGTAATAAGTTAATAAGTTGTTATTTAAAGGTGTTTGGGATTGCTTATACATATAAAATAACCAAAAAAGTGATAAGCCCTTTTCAAATAAGTTGATAAGTTAAAACCAAATGACTTATCAAAAAGTGATTTTCAACGGGTTGACACCGCTATAAGCCATTTTAATTTTTCCTCATCCAAACACTCAAAAATGCTTATCTCCGGTGCCAAATCGCAATAAGCTAAAAAGCACCTCAAATAAGCAATCCCAAACACCCCCAAAGTTACAAACTAATCTCAACCGTCCATCTAGTCTAATAAATATCTAATTTTATTTTGTTTCCTTAATCAATATCATGATCATAAGGGCGTCTCCAAAGACTTTCTCTATTTTACTCTATATAATAGAGAGTAAAATAGATAATTTTTTATATCCTCTCCAGTGTATTACTCTATTTTACTCTCTAAAAAAGAATATTTCAAGCATATTCTTTTTTATTTTGATTACATATATTTTCAATAACACCCTTATATTTATTAACTTTATAAACTACATCCCTATATTTTTTATTTTCACAATAACCTTATATTTATTAATTTTATCATATTATTTTAATGACGTTATAATTCATATTTAATTTCGCATTAAATTATCAAAACCAATTTCATTAAATAAAAATGTTATATTTTCAACACACATCTAAAATTAAAATACATAAGCATTTAATCGGAATTAGAAAATATTTCCCATTAATGATCAACTAACACATCCCGAAGTGCAAAGTGAGCTTCTTTGTCCTTAATTTGTCTATATCGAGTAAGATATTGTTGGAATGCATCATTATCATGTGTCATCATTTCGACCACTATTAGTGGTACTTCTCTCGTAACTTCAATCGGCGCATCTAGATCACGTTCGTCGTCGATTATCATATTATGTAAAATAATACATGTAGCCATTATGTCATCTAGATCACATTCTAGTTTATTAAAATTGGTATTAGACAACAAATAAAATAAAAATGTAAGAATCTAAAAAGTTGAAGGACCATTTTGTAGTTATCAAAAGTTTAGAAAAAAATAGAGAGTAATAAACAGTAACTCTCTATGATTAACTATTCAATTCTCTATTTTAGAGAGTAAAATAGAGAGTTCATTGAAGAGGATTTTCATTATAATAAAAATTTATTGAAAATTTTATTTTACTTTATTAAAATCTCTCTTATACGAAAAAAAAAAAACATGACAAAATATTGACTTGTATTTATGTTTTTTTTTGTTTCTCTTGGTTTTTCTTGTAATTCCATTTTTGTCCTTCCCACATTATATGATGTGGTGTCCATGTGATGGGGTGAGCTTCAATGTTTTCCCTTAAATACCCCCACCAAAATCCAACGATTTCCGTATCTATTCATTCCTCCACAAAAACCCAATTTCTGCATTGGCCGACTATCTCTGTACCAACTCCGCCATTTTCTACTAAGCTCGCTCACAAACAAGCCGATAATGGCGTTGAATCGGCAGCGGTTGGAACAAGGAAACACCGACAAAGATGGATCAGAAGAAGCAAACACAAGTTCAACCGATGAACTTGCAGAGTTCTCCGGTTTACGAAGGTAACAGTTAACATACTCTTCGATTGTCATATTCGTAGAACCCTAATCTAGAGAGAGAAAACAATTAATTTAAGACGGTTGGTCATGATCAGGTTCCAGAACGCTACAACAGAGTGTATAACGGTATCAATTTTATGCAATTTTAAATTGGGGGAAGGGAAGGGGGAGGGAGGCATATTTTCCAGAGAAAGCTCATGATCAGGTTTTTACGGTTCATTTGAGTAGAAGTTGTATGATGAAATTATCAATACAACGATCAATTTTCCTTTGATTTTGCATCTGGCTGTCTCATATGATTATTACTGTAGGGGGGCAATGGAAGTTATGATACTCCAAGCATTAAAGCGTTTCATTGGGCCTACTCTCGTGCCAATTATTAGGCCTCTGATTCGTCAACTTGTGAGTTCTCTTTCCTCTGCTAAACTATACAAACTAAAACAAGAATTGGTATCTTTTTTTGTGAACATAGCTGATCGCTCTATAAAGAATTTATGAGCAAGGGATATATAGTTCTGTAGGGCTCGGTAACGGAAAGCTTCATTAATCCCTCAAACATAAATGGATTCCTGTCTAATTTTCTCAACTTTATTGCATATGCCTATTGTTTACATGGCCTAATCCGCAGAGATTTTTTTTAATTGTATGCCATCTGTTTAGGGTGTTCATATCTCATTCAATCTTTATCTCAAATGTAAAAATACGAAGTGATAATCATATCTCAGCTTGGTATAACTCAATTATATAATCTAGGTGCTTAGATACTACGGTTTCACTTTAATAAAGTTCAGCATATAATTACATATTATTTATGTACTCTTGTATTCCTGGTTTCCATAAGCTATCAACATTGATAGCTTATTGTGTTGTGCATAACGGTTATATGAGTTCAAGTAATTGACAGTCCATAAATTTCTAGGTAAAGGAGGAGGTTGGATTGGCACAACAGGAGCTCTTGACTAGCAAGAAAGAGTAAATATAAACCTATTATCCACATGAAATGGATGCTCTAATCAATAATCATTATGTAGCTCATCCATCGTTTTCTTTTACCAGGGTAAACAAGGCAAATACTTCATCAGTTTTGAAAAAATTAAAGACACAGTTCAGAACCAGGGTTTCCCAGCCAGTCTACACTGGAATGCCTCTTTTAGGAGAGAACAAGACACCCATTGAAATAGTCTTGGTTGATGCTGACACTGAGGAGATAGTGAATACCGGTACTGAATCTGAACTGAAACTGGAAATAGTTGGTTGTCGGGTAGGTGATGATGATTGCGAAAAACAAAGCTGGACATTTGAAGAGCTCCAAAACAGGATTCTGGGTGAAAAGAAAGGGAAACGAATCCTCCAAGGAGATACGTGCGTGCAGCTAAAAGAAGGCATTGGTTTTGTCAATGAGATTTCTTTTACTTTTAATTCAACACATACCAAGAATGGTTTGTACAAACTAGGGGCAATAGTTGTGGATGCTGCTTTAATGAATGGAGTGGAAGTAGCATGGACAGAATCTTTTTTGGTGAAGGATGGGCGCGCAGCCTGTAAGTATCTAATATTAATATGTTTCTTTATAATGTAGTTCTTAACAACAAAAGTTCAACAAAGAGCACCAAAAAGGTATTTATTTATAGCTAGAAGTTCATCAAACACGCATTTGAATAAAAGCATACACACTATATATCGCTGTCATTGTTGATCCTAACCACATAATTATGAAATTTATGGAACAAGGTGCTAGTCTGCTTTGATACCATGTTAGAATATGTGGAACCCTTTTAAATCTTTTTCTTAAAAATCCCTTTTGAATCTATTTTAAAAAAAACCCTTATATAGAGGTAAGATAGACCATATCTAGCCAATGTGGAACTCCAACGTATTCATTTCAATTGATTTTTCTAAGGACATACTGACACTTGAAGACCCTATGAGACGAAGAGAACAAACACTAAGAAGGTTACAAGCACAAAAGTTAGAGCTTTTTTTCTTCTTTATCATCGGTCAATACCTAGAGCCATTGATATATTGTCTTTACTGTGCAGATTCTGTAAAACACCCCCGGCCATCTATATTTGATAAGGTGTGTCATTTACAACAGATCAGTTGTCGTGGTAATCGCTATAAACGTCTGAAAGATGCAGGAGTGAAAACTGTGAAGGATTTGCTGACTCTCCTCCACACAGATCCAAAACGACTCAAAGATGTATTTACAACTTACTCTTTTCTTTCTATTTACTGTTGTTGCCCTTGGCTCTTGCTAGTCTGAAAATAATACAATATGTTGACCTCTACTAGAGAAGCTGACTCACTCTTGTGGGATCTGCAGACTCTTAAACCAATAACTTCTAAGAGCTGGGATGACATTATAAACCATGCTCAGAAGTCCGATGGTATGTTTGTTTACTCTGATCCAAGTAATGAACGGAATGGTGTGGTTCTTGATGTCAAACTACAATTGAAAGGATTAATAGTAGAATCTCATCAGTACTTACTCGTTGACCAGCTATCCGACAATGAAAAGGCAAGATTCTCTCTCTCTCTCTCTCTCTCTCTCTCTCTCTCTCTCTCCCTCTCCCTCCCTCCTTCCCCAGCCCCTCTTTAGTTCATTCTAATTAATTCTATTAACAGGTGGAGGCTAAAAAACTAGTTAAGTTTGCATGTGAACGCTTAGAAATGCTCCACCCTGTCAAAGATGAGACCTCTCTCATAGAACATCTTCAGTCGGGCACCGGTTTCAGCTCATTACCATCTGCCAACCAAAGTTTGGGGACTTCCATGATAATTGATCCCTCTTCACAGGCCACTTGTTCATTCACCAGTCTCATTGGAGCTCCAGACAATTTGGATAGCTCCAACTTGCACACGAGTCAAAGCATGTACCAGGCACCTGTGGTAACCTCCAACTTGCACATGGGTCAAAGCACTGTGGTAACCTCTCAATCTGAACGGGGGAAAGAGAAGGCCCTTTTTGATGATGGGATGATTTATTCTGCAAATGACAATCAGGAACATATTTGGTTTCATCCGTCCGAGCTGGAGGATCCAAATGAAAGGCGTGCACATAATCCTCCTACAGAGCCAGGTACCAGTTTCAGCTCATTACAATCTGCCAATCAAAGTTCAATTGATAGACCACAAAGTCTCTCCGAGTGCAACAAAACAATAGCTTCCCATAAGAAAATGCGATTTGATTACCCACAGATTGCATATTCTCCAGATAGGGATATGCAGTATTTATTGGGATCCTTGATTTGTGACTCCAGTCAAGAAGTGGATATGCAGTCTTTCTTGGAATCCTTGATTTGTGACTCCAGTCAAGATGTGGATATGCAGGATTCTGCCATTGTTAAAGCTCAGAGGAGATGGAAGATTGTGTCGAGTGTCGTAGAATGGTTCTCACTCATGTCAGAGATACGCAAGAGAGATGTCATCAGACCCCGGCCGGATGGAAACATGGTGGGTGTAATTGCTGCCGGATTGAATTAAACATGGTCATTATGTGCAGTTTTAATTAGAGGACAAAGTGTGCATAGAACGAGGTAGTTTTGTAAGATGAATGTAGTAGATAGGGTCTGTGTGAAAGGTAATTAATAGAGTTTGCATACAGGTTCAGTACAAACATGTATGTAATGTGCATGTGTTTGGGTTCACTTGATTACTATGTATTTTGTTGAGGTGTTTTTGGGTCTGGAACGTGGTTACTGGGTTTGGGTCTTTGTTTCCGGCAGCTTGAATAGTTACAAGTACAACTATTAATGCATTTTTGAAGTATATATTATTTGTATACGATAAATACTTACGTGCACTTGTTATTTTTGGTGAAAGATTTCTCAACAAGTGTATTTTTTTTCACCTTCTTTTGATCATGCGTTTTTAACATAAATGACCAAAACCTTTAGCATTTTGGATTATTTAACATTGTTATCTAGTTTGTCAACTATTTTTATTAGTGTCAGTCTTTTTTTTAAGGGTGTCCTAAGTTATGCCTAAACTAATCATTTGGTAAATTATGATCGTAAGACATCAACCCTGATTAAACCTCAGTGGCCACAATTGTTGTGTACACCTGGATTCGAACCTGGACATATGGGATATTACACCATATCTCACATGGCTTTAACCAGTACGCCACAACCCTTGTGGTTTATAGTGTCGGTTTATCAGACAAAAACTAACTTACCAACTAATAACTAGTTTTTTTTTTCAATTAACTATTAGCTTCTCAACTCTGATATTAAAACTTAAAAGATATTTTCTTGATGGTGGGCATAGATAATATAGGAATTGTTTTTAGGGTTTAGAACGTTATGGACTACATTCGTTTTGAGGTAGTTTCCATGTCCCTTCTTTGCTGATGTTAGCAATATATATTTATGGATATTTTATTCATTTTAAAAATATATAACTATTTTATATTTTAGATTATATTAAATCACAATTTTTTTTAATAAAATTTAACGTTTGATGAGGCCTTTGCTCGACCCTCGATAGCTTTTGGTTTCTCATCTTGGTCTAGTCATTAAAAACAGTAATTTTAAATCATAATTTTTTTACTATTAAATAATATTATAAATATTTGACTATTAATATAAGAATTATTCCGAATCAATCTTTAGGCTAATAAAAATGTTTAATGGAATATTGTTGTAAAATCAGTCTTGTTATGAATTATTCATAAATAAATCATATAGTTTTAATGTCTTTATAGCAAGTTCAACAAAAATATTTTTAATGTCATGAATAATATAATTCAAAGAACCTGAGTTACAATTTGAAGACAAATAATAAAACAGTCTCAACCCTTTCACTTCAGCTTGTATTTCTTTTCTTATTCTCAAGCTTTCAGTACAAAGTTTTCGATTCCAATTACTAGATTTCTCATGTTTTTCTATAAAAGATGTGGTTCAATTCTTTTTGTATTGGTTCCTAGTTCCTAAGACCTGGTTTGGAGTTCTTGATCTCGCCTAAGCAGTTTTCTAGTGTCAAATTTAGAGTTCAACAGTTCACTTTAATTGCAATTTTAGGTTGGATCAAATTTTTAGGGTTGGTGAGCTTTTACGTTCATTATTTATTAGTAACGATTATTCTTATTTAAACTAAAATTTTCATATTTTGATTTAGTGTCAGATTCGGTGTCTGTTCAAAACCGGTATTGAACTGATTTGTGTTTCTTATCAATATATATTAAAAATATCAACATAATTTAATATTAAAAAAAACATGATAAGTTTGAGAACCCATGTTTGTGTTGGGTTATATGATCGATACATGTAATCGAAGTATAATCGTAACCTCATAGTGATGCGTACGAAGGTTAGATTGGATGGTTATACAAACTCTATTTGTTAAGAATCAAATATTTGATAATGAGGTGAAAGCTAAAAGTTGCAAATAAAATAAGTCCAATCTTCTCACAAGAATGCATTCATTCCATGACAATGCTAGCCGTCATTTCAAAACGGGGAGTAATAGTAAAAACATTTCACCTTTTACTTCAAGGCATCGTTTGACAAAAATAAGCTAACTTATTTTCAGGGTAAATGTTTAGATAGACATAAGCTAGCTTTTTGATAAACTATTTGAAGTAGCTTATGAGGAGCTTTTTGTGATTATTCCAATTATACTCTCATTAATATTCATTATTATATATTAACTATTAATTATAAATAAAATATTAAATATTAAAATTTATTATTAATAATTAATAAATATTAATTAATATTATCTGAAAATTATAACAAATTTTTTAATTATACATTGATATTAATTTTTAATTGTTTAAAATTATTGACAATTATATCAATTTTTTTAATATTGATCAATATATTTAGTTATCAATTATTATTATTTTTGTAATTATTAGTTGATTATTTTTTTTCTATATTATATGTAACAGTTATTTAAAATCATAAGTTAATGTAGATTTTTTTTAAAATTTGGTTTAGAGTTCAAAATTTATAATATATATAATAATAAATTTCAAATTTTTTTAATTAATATATTATATTATTTACTACCTTATTTGTATTAATTAATATATTATATTACTATAAATTTGTTTTAATTATACTATTAAATAGTGTAATTCATTATTTTTTCTAGATGTCTTTTTTGATAATTTTACATGCTTATAAGCTAGTTTTTGTCAAACGTGACTTTTTAATCAGCTACCAGCTAGCTTATCAGTTAGTGTGCCAAACATAGCCTAAAAAACCTCTTAATGACTCTTAAGTCTGAATCGTTCAGACCCTTTTTATACACCACCTCTTATTAATCATAACTAAAATGAGACTTCAGACTTTAGACCTCTTAAAAAACAAACGACACCTAAGTCATTAGGGGATGTGTAGTAAGACAAACGAAGAGAGGATGTGCCATTTGAATTGCTTGTTTCAACAAAGCTCCTTCCTCTTTATAGGTAAGGAGAAAATGATGATGATGAACACATTTTCATTTTGATTATTTGTTAGATATTTATAGATTTCTAAACTAAATATCAACTAAGCATGTAATATTAATACACACAACCTACGTAGTATTTTATTGTGTTTACTTGGAATATCTTTAGCGTACTCTTTAAAAAAATGGAGATTTGGGAATTTTGAGCTGATTTTTTGCTCCAATAAATTAAGTTAAAAAAAAATCAAAATAAAGAAAATACGATAAAAAAGTGGTAAAATTATTCAATTTTTGAACTCTTTAAAACTGATTGTTGAGAGAAATTTTTATTTTTATTTTAACAAATAAGAATCTTTGAAATTAAATGCTTAAGAGGTTGAATTAATATTTTATTAAACGTTTTGAATATTTTAATAATATAATTGATGTTATAATCTCCAAAACAAAATGATTTGTAACTTTTCCTACTTTAAAATTTTAATTTTTAATTTTTAATTTTCCAATTCTAATTTTTTTTGAATTACTAATACTAGAAGCATACTCGTGCAATGCAGCGAGATACATCACGATTTTAATATTTCTTTTTATTTTTTGTTTTTTTATCGATTTACAATACGATTTTGGATGGTTTTTAGAGAGTGATAATGTTTTTTTTTTATAAATTTGTTTAATTTAGGCTTAATAATATAATGTTTTTTATATAAAAAAAATTAAATAGTTTGTTAAAATTCATTAATTATCTTATATATTTTAAATTTTTTATATTTAAATTGAGATGTTTATCCTGTTTTGATTATATTTATCAGAATTCAAAGGGTTTGGGGATTAGAGATAAAATTTTGGGGGATAAGAATGAAATTTATTAATAAGGGTTAAAAGCATTTAAAAGTAGTACATATTGCTTTATTAGTTATTTTTTAAGAGATTTTAAGTAGATTAACATTAAATAATAATACATAATGCTTAATGGGTAATTTAGGCTTAATAATATAATGTTTTTTATATAAAAAAATTAAGTAGTTTGTTAAAATTAATTAATTATCTTATATATTTAAAAAATTTTATATTTAAATTGAGATGTTTATCCTGTTTTGATTATGTTTATCAGAATTCAAAGGGTTTGGGGATTAGAGATAAGGATTTTGGGGGACAAGGATGAAATTTATTAATAAGGGTTAAAAACATTTAAAAGTAGTACATATTGTTTCATTAGTTGTTTTTTAAGAGATTTTAAGTAGATTAACATTAAATAATAGTACATAATGCTTAATGGGTAATTTAGGCTTAATAATATAATGTTTTTTATATAAAAAAATTAAGTAGTTTGTTAAAATTAATTAATTATCTTATATATTTAAAAAAATTTATATTTAAATTGAGATGTTTATTCTGTTTTGATTATGTTTATCAGGATTCAAATTTCATAATTTTAGGGTTTGGGGATTAGAGATAAGGATTTTGGGAATAAGAATGAAATTTATTAATTATGGTTAAAAGCATTTAAAAGTAGTACATATTGCTTCATTAGTTGTTTTTTAAGAGATTTTAAGTAGATTAACATTAAATAATAGTACATAATGCTTAATAGGTTGTTTTTAAATTTTTTATATTTAAATTGAGATGTTTATCCTATTTTGATTATGTTTATCAGAATTCAAATTTCATAATTTTAGGATTTGGGGATTAGAGATAAGGATTTTGGGGGATAAGGATGAAATTTATTAATTAGGGTTAAAAGCATTTAAAAGTAGTACATATTGCTTCATTAATTGTTTTTTAATTGAGTGATAATGGTTTTTTATATATAAATTTGTTTAATTTAGGTTAACAATATAATGTTTTTTATATAAAAAAAATTAAGTAGTTTATTAAAATTCATTAATTATCTTATATATTTTAATTTTTTTATATTTAAATTGAGATGTTTATTCTGTTTTGATTATGTTTATCAGAATTCAAATTTCATAATTTTAGGGTTTGGGGATTAGAGATAAAAATTTTGGGGGATAATGATGAAATATATTAATTAGGGTTAAAAGCTTTACAGGTAGTACATTAGACTTTAGTAGTTATTTTTAAGAGATTTTAAGTAGATAGCTTTAAATGATAGTAAATAAAGCTTAGTGAGTTGTAATTAAGAGTTTTTTTATGCCATCTTTATAATATATTAGAAGCGTACTCACGCAATGCAGCGAGATACATCACGATTTTAATGTTTATTTTTATTTTTTGTTTTTTATTGATTTACAGTACGATTTTGGATGGTTTTTATTGAGTGATAATGGTTTTTTTATATATAAATTTGTTTAATTTAAGCTTAACAATATAATGTTTTTTATATAAAAAAATTAAGTAGTTTGTTAAATATTTTAAATTTTTTATATTTAAATTGATATGTAGTTTGTTAAAATTCATTAATTATCTTATATATTTAAAATTTTTTATATTTAAATTGAGATGTTTATCCTGTTTTGATTATGTTTATCAGAATTCAAATTTCATAATTTTAGGATTTGGGGATTAGAGATAAGGATTTTGGGGGATAAGGATGAAATTTATTAATTAGGGTTAAAAGCATTTAAAAGTAGTACATATTGCTTCATTAATTGTTTTTTAAGAGATTTTAAGTAGATTAACATTAAATAATAGTACATAATGCTTAATATATCACGATTTTAATGTTTATTTTTATTTTTTGTTTTTTATTGATTTACAGTACGATTTTTGATGGTTTTTATTGAGTGATGATGATTTTTTATATATAAATTTGTTTAATTTAGGCTTAACAATATAATATTTTTTATATAAAAAAAATTAAGTAGTTTGTTAAAATTAATTAATTATCTTATATATTTTACATTTTTTATATTTAAATTGAGATGTTTATCCTGTTTTGATTATGTTTATCAGAATTCAAATTTCATAATTTTAGGGTTTGGGGATTAGAGATAAGGATTTTGGGGGATAAGAATGAAATATATTAATTAGGGTTAAAAGCTTTACAGGTAGTACATTAGGTTTTAGTAGTTATTTTTAAGAGATTTTAAGTAGATAGCTTTAAATGATAGTGCATAAAGCTTAGTGAGTTGTAATTAAGAGTTTTTTATGCCATCTTTATAATATAGTATAGATATAGATATAGATTATAGATATAGATAGATAATTTTAATAATGTTTGAATCACCTATTTCATTTCATCATCATCATCATCATCATCATCATCTTGTCCCTTCAATTTATTGATTTTGTAATTCCATTTTATGCACCAATGGTGACCCTGGCCTTCCCACATTGAATGATGTGGAAGTTGCTGTTGGGTGGGCTCCACTTTTCTCGTTAAATACCCAAATCCAACGACTTATCATCCATCCATACGTAACTCAACATCAAAAAGCGAGTTTCTTCTGATGATGCAGCCGCCGGTTTCTCTTCTATCTATTTTCTACTAAGCTCACAACAAAATCGATAATGGCACCGGAAGAAAGGAACGACGACGGATCAGAATCAAACACAAGTTCAATTGCAGCCTTCTCTGCTTTAGCAAGGTAGTAAATACACTCAAAATTTTGCCATTCGTACAACTCTAATTTCCAGAAAACAGATCAATTATTTAACATGGTTGATCATGATCAGATAGATTTTAAAATGCTACAACAGAGCATGTAATATGTAATTATTTTTGAAGGAATTTTAACAAGTTTTTTTTTACAAGAGAAACTCAAAATCAGGTTTTGCTGAGTAGAAATTGTATGAAGAAATTATCAATGGAATGACGGATATTTCTTTCTTGATTTTACATCTGGCCGTCTCATTAACTGTAGGGGGACAGCAGGGGAAGTTATGATCATCAAAACATTACAGCGTTTCATCGGGCCTATTCTTGTACCAATTCTTAGGCCTTTGATTCGTCAACTTGTGAGTTCTCTCTACTCTGCTAAACTATACAAACGAAGAAAACAACAAATGCCATCTTTTATGTGAATATATAGGGATTTTATGAGTCATGGATACATATTTCTTAGTCATAATCCCCGGATCACACTTCGCGTGGGATTCACCGGGTAATCTAGGTGCTTAGGGTTTCGCTTTTAGAAGTTAAGTATATAATTATACATTGATGTACTTATCTTTGTAGGGATTACTATATTCCTATCAGCATCGACAGTCTATTGTAAAGTGTATAACAGTTCTATAAGTAAAATTAACTGGCAGTCCATAAATTTCCAGGTAAGAGAGGAGGTTGGATTGGCAAAACATGAGCTTTTGACTAGCATGGAAGAGTAAACATAAACCTATTATCAATATTAACTGGCAGCTCTAATCAACATCTAGCTCACTCATCGTTCTATTTTACCAGGATCCCAATAAACAAGGCAAGTACTTCAGTTCTGAAAAAATTAAAGCCACAGTTCAGAAACAAGGTTTTACAGCCAGTCTTCACCGGAATGCCCCTTTTAGGAGAGAACAAGACACCCATTGAAATAGCCTTGGTTGATGCCGACACTGGGCAGATAGTGAATATTGGGATTGAATCGACAGTGAAGCTGGAAATAGTTGGCTGTCAGGTAGGTGATCATGATGAAGGTGATAAGGATAGTTGGACGTTTGAAGACTTTCAGAAACGGGTTCTAGGTGAAAAGAAAGGGAAGCGCATCCTCCAAGGAGATACCTGCGTGCAGCTAAAAGAAGGCATCGGTTTTGTCGGTAAGATTTCTTTTACTTTTAACTCGACGCATACCAGGAATGGTTTGTACAAACTGGGGGCAATAGTGGCGGATGCTGCTATAACGAATGGAGTGGAAGTAGCATGGACAGAAACCTTTTTGGTGAAGGATCGGCGTGCTACTTGTAAGTATTAATATTAATAAGTTTCTTTATGATGTAGTTCTTAACTTCAAAAGTTCAACCAAATGCACAAAGAGTTAATTATTTATAGCTAAAAGTTCACTTTATGCAAATATCATGTTAGATTCTTAAGATCTTACATAATGAGGAAAAAGAACTCTGATATAGGGGATTAATATTTTGTCAAGAGACCTACCAACATATGTATGAGTCAAAGGCTCTACGTGGGACTTGCACAAAAGCATTTTCATTTGAATTAACTTTTTCTACTGATGTTTAATATATTCGATTTCAAATGATTTCTCTAAGGACATTCTAATCCATTGTATGAAACTAAGAGAATAAACACCAAGAAGGTTACAGACACAAAAATTAGAGCTTTTCTTCTTATGATCGGTCAACAAGTAGCGCCATTGATATATCATTTTTACTGTGCAGATTCTGTAAAACACCTCCACCCATCTTTATTTGCTAAGGTGTGTCATTTAAAACAAATCAGCTATAAGGGTAACCGCTATAAACGTCTGAAAGACGCAGAAGTGAATACTGTGAAGGATTTGCTGACTCTCCTCCACACAGATCCAAAACGGCTCAAAGATGTAATTACATATTACTCCTTTCTTTCTATTTACTGTTGTTGCTCTTAGCTCTTTGAATATAATACAGTATATCTATACATGTTTCAACAAAGTACCTATTTTTTTCAGCTTCAAGGATGAACCTATAACATCCACTTCCTCAAAAGAACATATTGAACACAAGGCACTACTTTCTTGGTGCTAGTTGCGGCTAAAATTGTTTCTAAACTTCTTTTTGCATATATAGATGAGGGAAGCTGACTGGCTCATAGTCCACTTCAATAAAGTGACAGATATATTTTCTTGTTGCATTTGCAGACTCTTGGACCAGTAACTTCTAAGATCTGGAATGACATTATAAACCATGCTCAGAAGTCCGATGGGTTGTTTTTGTACCTTGATCCACGTAATGAACAAAAGGGTGTGGTTCTCGATGTCAAACTACAATTGAAGGGATTAATATTAGAATCTCATCAGTACTTACTGGTTGACCAGCTATCTGACGAACAAAAGGCAAGACTCTCTCTCTCTCTCTTCCCCCCCCCCCCCCCCCCCCCCGGGCGGGGCTGGCCCCCTTTGGTTCATTCTAATTGATTCTTTTAACAGGTAGAGGCCCAAAAGTTAGTAAATTTTGCATGTGAACACTTGGAGGCACTCCACCCTTTCGAAGATGAGACTTCTCTCATAGAACATCTTCAGTCAGGCACTGCTTTCAGCTCATTATCATCTGCCAATCAAAGTTTGGGGACTTCCAAGGTAATTGGTAGACCACCAAGATCCTCTTCACGGGCTACTTGTTCATTCCCCAGTCTCATTGGAGCGCCAAGCAATTTGGATAACTCGAACTTGCACATGGGCCAAAGCACGTACCAGGCACCTGTTGTAACCTCTCAATCTGAACGGGGGAAAGAGATGGTCCCTTTAGATGATGAAATGACTTGCTCTACAAATTACCATCAGGAGCATATTTTGTTGCATCCTCCCGATCTGGAGAGTCCAAATGGGACTAAGTTTGGGGCTGCTACTGAAAGGCATGCACATAATCCTATAGAACCAGGTACCTCTTCTCAAGTTGTTGAGTCTCTACCCAATAAATGCAGGGTTATGAACGCATTAGATTTCTTGAATCAGAGTTTGGTAGACTTCCTGGATTTTGATTGCCTTCTAAACTATGATCCTAACATTCACCTTGAGATCCTTAACAACGAGTGGCATTCTAAGCCAGCAAATTCTGATGCTGATGCTCTGATGGTGGCTGCTCAGACTGTTTCCGTCACTATTGCCCGGACAAGATGGACAAAGGTATCCAAATTGCTAAGGCGGAATTCAGTGAGGGAAAGGATTAGCCTTCCAGAAGGGGTTCAAGCCCTCAAAAAGCAAAGGTGTTGTTAGCATGGTATGGAATCACACACTTCTTTCTTTCATTGCTTCCTGATTATCTCATGTACAGTTAGTACCGTTACAAGAAGAAATCTCAGGTGCCTTCTTTTTTCTCTTTTCTTGGGAGCATGCCATTGATGCTTTTGTCTTTGTACATAGGGTTTTAAATTTTTTCTTTTGTTTTGAACTACATCCATAAGCACATAACCATTCTTAAATGTGTGTATATATATAAATTGTATGCGGTTTTTATACTTGATGTAAAACATGTAATTGTTGCTGTACAGCATCTAAGCAGACAGAGTCATGCCTTTGAAATTTATGTACATGAAATCTTGCCTGAATGTAGATTATGGACATAAGAAGGAAGAGCTCTGAAGTTTACATCCTACAACTCTTGCTGTCATTGCATGTTTCATCCTGTCAATTTTGAAGAACCAATAAATCAATATCATACTCTATCTAGATATTGATACATTAAACAAGCACTCCAAACCAGAGACCAATGTATAATCTAACCTTTTTCTTTCTAGCCTCCAAAACTTCTTCTAAAGGCGGCCGACCTGAAAACAATAACATTAATCGGTGTGTAGAAGAAAAACCAAGCACATACGCAAGACTCTAGGTCACAAACCTGTGATTGGGAGACGATATTTAGCCCAAACACCATAAACAGCATCAGCTATTGTTGCAACCTGTCAATAACAAATTTTGTGACCAACATAGTTTAAGGATCAACACCCCACAGGATAAACAGACATCAAAGTAGGCAGTTTCACCAACAAAAGCATTACGGATGCAATTTGGTGAGATGACTTACAGGCTCATACTTGGTAATTGCATAAACCCATCCTAGATCAACTGCTTCATATAACTTTCGGAACGCCTGCAGAATCTTATAAAAGCTTGAGATGCCACTTCTTGGCAGAAAAATGTTTGCAAAGAAAATGACAGCAGATCAATAGGCTAACAACAAGTGATATTTGTTCTGACTCCTTGCTAAAAAAAACCAACCAAACAATCCCATTAAATCCCACAAGAGATAGGGTCTAGAAAGTGTGATGTATGCGGACCTTGCCTCTACCCATGTCGTTTCCATGAATACCCAGGCTTGCAAGACAAAAATTGAAAAAACAAGCGAGCAAGCTACATGTGAGATTGTTGTGGTCAATATTACTAGTCCTATTTTTGCTTAAGATCAAATGTTTTCTTATACATATTTTCATGCGGATCAACATAATACCATTTCAATAAGTTCTTCCACTAACTTTCTTTTATGGTGCAAATAAGACTGCTATGGAAAAAGCGATTAAAACATAAGATACAATGGCCAAAACTTTTACTGTATAGTGGCCAAACTTATATTACTCGATATGGGCCAAACAAATAGTTTTTCCATTAAAAGAAACTAAGACCTATAAAGTTAAGACAAGAAAACATCAATGTTTCACTTAAGGCAGCAACACTTAGAATAATAGCATATTGGTAAAAGAAGACCATACCTCAACATTAGTGACTACAGTTCCATCAGACATGATTGCATGAATCTTTCCCATAGCCTAAGAATGTTGAATGATTGTTAAAGTTAAATCTAAGATGCATAATACTAAAAGGAATAGCAGTGAATACCATAAACATGGATCAGGATGTTGACTAACATACAGTTTTGTAGTCGAGCCCTTGATTATCCTCCGGTGAATATTCATCTGAACTTATATCAACAAATTTGATTGAATTGTAGTTCTTATTCCTTTCCTTTAGCATGTTAACCTAACAACAAGAAACATAATTTAGTTTAAACAATATGTATCACACAAAGAACATTGTTTTTGTATAAGCCTACCCCCGCTCCCCATGCTACAAGTAGAGAGGGGTTGTGTGAGAATTGACTAATGATAGTTTCATACATGACAAAAAGGTTGAGAACGTGAGAATAAATATCAACCGCAAGATGAGATGAAGGATGTGCTAAAAAAGGTGGCTACAACTTTTCTTTAAAATAAAAAAAATATTATCCCCCTATTTTTCAATCCAAGATAGGCGAAATATAACCGCAATTGGAGTCAAACAAATATACCGATAAAACGAGCATTTTATTCTCTTTAATTTGCCATACATATTGTTATACCTTTTCATTTGTTTTTTTCATCGTTCTCATTTGAATCTGCCCTATATTATGTTGTTAAGAGGCAAGAGAATTGGAAGTGCCATACCTCACGCATACAAAGTGGACAATCACCATCATAAAGCATTTTAACCTTCCACTCGGGGGGAGATTGCCCACGCCCTCCATCATCCGCTTTCGTGGGAGTTATAGGGTTTGTTGTTGCCTCTTGTATTGCTCGAACAGAAAATATGGATCCTGTAACCATCGACAATCGTAACATAATGAGTATATAGAATAAATAACCTCCATAGATTGCAAAAGCTATGTTCATGTAATCATGCTCTCTCATTCATTCCAAAGATCCCAAATTGCTACTCAAGCAAAATCATATACTAAAAAAGTTAGACATGTTCAACTCCAATAGGAATGCTTAAAATATTCATGAGAAATGTAATCAAAGGGCCAAAAATTGATTGTAACAGACAGGAATGTGCAAATGCTATTCATGTTAACCTATACTTCATTGACGGGTTTTGGAGCCTTATCTCCAGGTATAGGTAAAATGGATGTTTCATGTGATATAAAACCAGACTTAAAGGTCTGTTTGTTAGCAGCTTAATGATATAGAAAGTGACTTATTCAGTAAGCTTTTAGGGAGAGCTATATGCAAAAAGCCAAGTTTTTCCTGAACCTGCCAACCCAACTAAAAACAGGCTCCTTCAGTGGCGGATCTAGAAACTCAGGTGACTGGGGGTCAGACTTAGGAGTGTTTGAAAATTTTCGAAAACCGAAAATAACCCACCTGAACCTAACTGGTTTCAGGTTATTTGGTTTTCGGGTAAAACGGTTTAATTTCAGTTATTATTTTGTTATAACGGTTAAACCCAATAGCAAATTATACCATAATTTTATATATTTTATATCTAGATAATTGGTTTGAAGCTTTGAGCATATAAAACAATTAATATATCATAAACCATTTTATATTAAAGCTAAAATAACAAGATATTGAGATGTATTTGATAAGACGATACAGAAAAACTAGATATTGAGATGCCTAATCTGGAAATGGATTTTGAGATGAACTTATTCCTTTTGGTTTTGGTAGAAAAAAATCAAATATGTGGGGTCTTGTAAAAATCGAATGGGTTCTTCAAGTATAAAACTAAATCATTTGTTAAGGTAAACCTTTTTTCTAAGTTAAATCTAGCCTTTTTTTAATTTTTGACTGGGGTCAAGAGACCCCATTGAATTGTATGTGGCTCCGCCACTGGGCTCCTTCCTTCTATGAAAATACCTCCCAAACAGAAAATTCTAAATCTATACAAACAGATTAATCCATACAGACAACGGACTTAACAACCAACTTAACGGAAAACCAACCAAACAGCCCTTAACAGCATCTATAACTAAGTTCAATTTTGCAATAAATACGTTTTACATTTGAAACTTTCAAATCCGA
The DNA here is from genome assembly GCA_954870635.1 of Arctium minus. Taxonomy (NCBI): domain Eukaryota; kingdom Viridiplantae; phylum Streptophyta; class Magnoliopsida; order Asterales; family Asteraceae; genus Arctium; species Arctium minus. The sequence continues at coordinate 21,154,969 of OX941081.1, read as the reverse complement.
TCTAACAAGGCCAATAAAATATTCATCTAGACATGTGCGATTATAAAAACAACAACAAAACACAAAACAGAGATTGATTACTGATTAATTTACCAGCTGGAGCAAGGGGATAAGAGATGGATCGATGACGATGCTTTGAAGCAGAAATCACAAATGACCGCAAACACAAATTTACAGGTGTCAAGTGTTGTCTTGCCATTGAACCTGCTACTAACCTTAACGCCATGGAACTATTGGAATTTCACCTATTTTCCTCAGAAATCGAAAGTTCTCGAACTCAAAATGAAGAAAAGGAGGTGCAGAAGGAGGTGATGGTGGTTGTACGCTACGTGGAACCACTTCGTTCATTCAATTCTATCTCCATCGCGGCGTCGTGTCTCACGTACATCAAAGAAAAGGGTGTAATGTAAGGCTCACAATCCATCCACGAAGCAAATAGAACCGTTTGATTCGGTTTTTAAACATTACTATTCATATACAATCAGACCGCTAACTCGCGGAACCAAATCGAACGCATAGGCGTCAATCCGGGGGTGTTAAAAGACAGTTGCGTTCAAACCAGTCAAGTTAAATCGGATCATTTTCGGCGGTTTAAATAGTCTAGGGGTCTTGTCTGAAAAACAGTCAAATAGTTCGGTAACACTTTTTTTTTTTTTTTTTTTTTTTTTTTTTTTTTTTTTTGGGAAAGGGTATCCTGGACCAACTAATCTCTGGCAATTAGGGCCTTTGACCTAGCTGTTAAAGCGTGCAGCCCTGAGTTTATCCTCAGTGGTCACAAGTGCTGCTAGTGGGGCTTGAACCCGGGTTGAGCGCTATGAATTCCCCAAGTCTTTACCACCACACCACAACCCTTGTGGTTTCGCTTAACTTACTGGATATAATTTTAGAACATTAAAAAAAAACGGTTTCGTATTCAACATTTTTATTCAGTAAGTGTTTATCAGGTAAAAGTCATCACTCCTAATTATCGGGTAAGACTATCGGTCATTGTCTTCACTTTTACGGGGTAAGATTCTCTACTTGTCATGTTCTCCTATAAGGCAAAGTGAGCCTATGATCACTTAGTAGGTAAGTGTTTAGTAAACGACCCCTAGGTTTTTGGTTTTCACTTCTCAATTATCCTCGTTCCCTAAATCGGTAAAACTCTGAAATTTGTTCGCGTTCCCTAAATCAATAAAACTCTGAAATCCGCCAAAAATCAAAAACCAAAATTTTAAATCATGATTCAACTTGTTCAATGTTTGTCCAAAATTCAAACTATTGATGATGAATTTGTTCAGCTATTTTTTTCAATTTGCTCAAAAAAAATTGAAAGGCAATTATATTAAACCATAAGCAAAACAACATGAAGGGAAAAGCTTTATGCACGGACTGTTGGCGAATTGGTTGTTCGACCATGGGCTTTAAGCCGCGGGTCGACCCAACGATGTTTTGGAGAGCAGTCCAAGATATTCGATATATGGAAAGATACTCGATATATGGAAGTCTCATGATATATGGAATGTTTCCTTATTATGTGTTTAGGTAATAGGAATAGGAATCATGTTTTCTTCTCATATATATATGTGTAACCGGTTGGGTAAAAACACAACACAGCAGCACAATTAGTTAGAGTTTTGTGAATCCGAATTTCTCTAATATTAATCAAAGCGTAGTGTTTGATTATTCATATTACTGTTTATCGCTTCAATTGGTATCAGAGCGGTGAAGAAGATCCGGTGATCGACGTTGTACCTGCGATCAAGGGGTTCGACAAACCAAAATCATCTTCGGACTCTAACCTGCAAATTCTGGTTGAGTCGTGTGCCTGATCAAATCGATCAATCTGGTCGTAGTTCACTTTCGGTTCACAACAGCGAGTTGGAAACAGTCCGTGGGGCTGTTTATTGTCTCGCTGTTTATTGAACATTAGTAGGTTGGAAACGGGAAACCGTTGATTGGCCTACGCGAGTTCAACACGAACCGAAATCAGAAACCCCAGCCGTGATATAAGGGCTGGATAAATCACAGTTTCAAATCTATTCACGAGCCAAGCGAAAGTCTCAGATGACAGGAGGTACCATACCGCAGCCACCGGTGAAGGAATCAAACCCGTTGACGTTTCAAAGCCCGATATTAACGTCAACCAATTACACCATATGGAGGATGCGAATGGAAGTGCTTCTCGGAATTCATGGAGTCTGGGAAGTGATAGATCCGGGCTCAGACGATGCCAAGAAGAGCAATGTAGTGAAAGGTCTCTTATTTCAATCGATACCGGAAGATTTGATTCTTCAAATCGGAAATCTTAAAACCGGGAAGGAGATGTGGGAAGCAATAAAAATACGAAACCTAGGGGCTGAACGCGTAAAAGAAGCAAGGCTTCAAACTTTAACTACTGAATTCGAAAGTTTGAAGATGAAAGACAGCGGTACCATAGACGATTATGCAGCAAAGCTGTCGGGTATTGCTTCAAAATCAGCCACGCTTGGAGAGGTCATGTCAGAACACAAGCTAGTAAAGAAATTTCTCACAAGTCTTCCCAGGCGATTTGTCCATATCGTGGCGGCTCTCGAACAAGTTTTAGATCTTAAAACGATTGGGTTTGAGGACGTGGTTGGAAGGTTGAAAACCTATGAAGAGAGGATCAAAGAAGAAGATAAAGCAAACGAGACTCAAGGAAAATTGCTTTATTCAAGGGCTGAATATTCCAACAAGAATCATGACTCAAACAGGGGAAGAGGACGTGGCTCGTACTCTCGAGGTCGTGGTCGTGGTCAAGGCCGTGGCCGGGGTAACACCCAAAACCATGGTCAACGTGACTCCTCGAAAAACCGTGAAGATCAAAAGCAAAAGGGTAAACAACATGAGCAACGTGACCTCTCGAATATCAAGTGTTACCGTTGTGACAGGTACGGACACTTTGTTTCGAGATGCCCAGAACGAAACCGAGACCATGAGGCAAATCTTAATGAGACGCAAGAGGGAGATGCGAATCGTGAGGAAAGAACGTTTTTTATGATGAACCTTGTTCAAGAAACGATATTCTTAAATGAAGAAAAGTACACCCCTCCGAAGATCGAGTCCAAGTCCGAGGAAGACGATGTATGGTACTTGGACAACGGTGCAAGTAATCATATGACCGGTAATTTCTAGGCTCGTACTCTCGAGGTCGTGGTCGTGGTCAAGGCCGTGGCCGGGGTAACACCCAAAACCATGGTCAACGTGACTCCTCGAAAAACCGTGAAGATCAAAAGCAAAAGGGTAAACAACATGAGCAACGTGACCTCTCGAATATCAAGTGTTACCGTTGTGACAGGTACGGACACTTTGTTTCGAGATGCCCAGAACGAAAACGAGACCATGAGGCAAATCTTAATGAGACGCAAGAGGGAGATGCGAATCGTGAGGAAGGAACGTTTTTTATGATGAACCTTGTTCAAGAAACGATATTCTTAAATGAAGAAAAGTACACCCCTCCGAAGATCGAGTCCAAGTCCGAGGAAGACGATGTATGGTACTTGGACAACGGTGCAAGTAATCATATGATCGGTAATTTCTCATTTTTTTCTGAACTGAATGAACGTATAACCGGACGGGTGAGATTCGGAGATGGGTCGTGCGTATGCATAAAAGGAAAGGGCTCGATTTTGTTCGAAGGAAAAAACGGAGAACAAAAATTATTGAAAGATATCTATTATATTCCGTCTCTTCGAAGTAATGTGATTAGCCTTGGACAAGCTACAATGTCCGGTTGTGATATTCGTCTTCAAGGTGACTTTTTAACCATGCGAGATAGAGGTGGAAGACAGCTTATGAAAGTACCGCGAAGTGCAAATCGTCTCTATAAGACCCGACTAAAAGTTGGGAAACCATACTGTTTGCAAGCCAACATCGATGAAGAGTCATGGTTATGGCACGCTCGACTTGGCCATATCGGTTTTGGTGCAGCAAACTTGATGCACAAGCTAGCTAAAGGGGTACCAGTAATTAAGCATCAACATCAGCTTTGCGAGTCTTGCATGGTTGGAAAACAAACGAAGAGCTCGTTTCCGAAGAAAGCAACATACAGAGCAACAAATATTCTTGAGATGGTTCATGGGGATATTTGCGGACCAGTGGATCCCCCCACTCAAGCGGGTAATATTTATATTTTGGTTCTTATCGACGATTTCTCAAGATACATGTGGTCTTTTCTCTTGAAGTACAAAAGTGACGCGTTTAGTGTTATTAAAAGATTCAAGACGGCGATTGAAAAGCGCACAGGTAAAGAGATTAAAACATTCCATACGGATAGAGGTGGTGAATTTACGTCACATGACTTTAACCGTTTTTGTGACCAAGAAGGTATAGCACGAATGTTGACGGCTCCTTATGCACCTCAACAAAACGGTATAGTCGAACGGAGAAACCGAACTCTACTCGAGATGACTCGGTGCATCATGAAAGCAAGAGGTGTACCGAATTACTTTTGGGGTGAAGCGGTTCGACATGCAACCTTTATTATAAACCGAACCCCTACGCGATCATTGGTAGGAGTTACGACATACGAACAATTTTATGGTGACAAACCGGACCTTGAAGACTTAAAAGTATTTGGTTGCGTTGCCTATGAAAGAATAGTCTCGAAGCATTTGAAGAAACTAGATGATAGGTCTAAACCATTGGTGTATCTCGGCAAGGAACCCGGTTCAGGAGGTTTCCGTCTTTTCAATCCGCGTGAAAATAAAATTATCATAAGTGCTTATGCTATTTGTGATGAGAAAAGAAGCTGGAAGTGGAAAAATATGTCCGAAGATTCGAACCAAGCTGAAAAGGAACCAGGTACTTTCACGGTCTTGTGGGGCGATGCACAAGCAGCTGAAACTGATCAGCTTTGCAACAATCAGACGAGCCCAGCAGTCGCTGGACAAAGCCAGCCCACAACCGGCCCAGAATCAGCGCCGCAGGCCAGAAACGAGGCCCAAAACGAACTGATTGGCAGCCCAGCGCAAGCGATAAGCAACCCAGATCACACAATCAGCCCCGAACAAGAAGAATCTGACTCTGACAGCAATGTTATGCCTGCCCCGGTACGTCGCTCAACTCGTACTACTAAGCTGCCACAAAGACTAAATGATTATGAGTTGAATGTTAATGAACTCTTCTTAACACTTGACGAAGAACCGAGGAATTTCAAAGAAGCCTTTGTGAAACCCGAATGGCGTAAGGCGATGACAAGCGAGATCGAGTCAATCGAAAAGAACAAAACTTGGAAGCTAGTGCCTCTACCCGAGAACGCCAAACCAATCGGATTAAAGTGGTTATATAAAATCAAAAGAAATGTGGACGGATCTATTTCAAGGTACAAAGCGCGGCTCGTAGCAAAAGGCTATGTACAAGAACACGGCATTGACTTTGATGAAGTCTTCGCGCCGGTAGCTCGACTCGAGACAATACGTTTATTAATTGCTCTCGCGGCCGGGAAAGGATGGAAGATTTACCACTTAGATGTAAAGACGACCTTCTTACACGGAGAATTGAAAGAAGAAGTGTACGTAAGTCAACCCGAGGGTTTCGAAAAAACGGGAGAGGAAGGAAAAGTTTACAAGTTAGCAAAAGCTTTGTATGGCTTACGACAAGCACCAAGGGCATGGAATATAAAACTTGATGGCATCTTGCGAGGAATGGGCTTTAAACGATGCTTACAAGAAACGGCAGTTTATAAAAAGGTTTCGAGAGGCGAATATATCATTGTGGCCGTATATGTGGATGATTTATTCGTAACAGGAACGTGTCATGAAATAACAAGCCAATTCAAGAGCATGATGTCTTCAAAGTTTGAAATGTCGGACCTTGGCCTGTTGACTTATTACTTGGGCATTGAAGTCTCTCAACAAAGGGATTGTGTATCTATAAAGCAAGAGAGGTATGCTTTGAAGATCTTGAAAGAGGCGGGCATGAAAGATTGTAATACTACTCAATGTCCAATGGAACCGGGACTAAAATTATCGAAAGCCGAGGATGAACCAGAAGTTGAAGCTACTCCTTATCGGAAGGTAGTAGGGTGCTTGCGCTACCTCCTTCACACCCGTCCGGACCTATCTTACTCAGTCGGGGTAGTAAGTCGTTACATGCAAAGCCCGAGAGAATCTCATGCGTGCGCGATCAAGCAAATTCTTCGTTACCTTCGTGGTACAATTTCGCTTGGAATTAGATACGAGAGATGTGACGAGTTGAAACTTCTGGGTTATAGTGACAGTAGTCATAATGTAGACACTGATGATGGGCGGAGTACTACTGGTCATATTTTCTTCCTTGGAAAATCCCCCATCACGTGGTGCTCTCATAAGCAAGATACTGTGGCTTTATCTTCCTGTGAAGCCGAATTCATGGCAGCCACCTCAGTCGCATGTCAAGCAGTTTGGCTAAGAGAGTTGCTCGCGGAGGTGACCGGATTAGAGAAGCAAAAGGTGTTGATTCGTATAGACAACAAGTCAGCAATCGCGTTGTCTAAAAATCCGGTATTTCACGGGAGGAGCAAACACATTCACACTCGTTTCCACTTCATTCGAGAACATGTGGAAAACCAGCATGTTGAAGTTGAACATGTGGCGGGGATTGAACAAGTGGCGGATCCCCTAACGAAGGCCTTAGCGCGAGTAAGGTTCGGAGAAATGAGATCGTTGCTCGGTGTGTGCGAGTTGCCGTCTCAACCATTCAGGGGGTGATTGTTGGCGAATTGGTTGTTCGACCATGGGCTTTAAGCCGCGGGTCGACCCAACGATGTTTTGGAGAGCAGTCCAAGATACTCGATATATGGAAAGATACTCGATATATGGAAGTCTCATGATATATGGAATGTTTCCTTATTATGTGTTTAGGTAATAGGAATAGGAATCATGTTTTCTTCTCATATATATATGTGTAACCGGTTGGGTAAAAACACAACACAGCAGCACAATTAGTTAGAGTTTTGTGAATCCGAATTTCTCTAATATTAATCAAAGCGTAGTGTTTGATTATTCGTATTACTGTTTATCGCTTCACGGACTAGAAAAAAAAACCTCACACCGACCACACAACAAAAGGAAACACAAAATAAATTACAACCAAACACCGAACAAGCCACTACAAACACATACCACAAAAGACTACAACAACAAACAACGATCAGGATGTGTGGAATCATGGCGTACGCAACCATTGTGGCCACTAAGGTTTAATCAGGGATGATGTCTTACAATAATAATTTGCCAAGGGGATTAGTCTAGGCATAGCCTATGAAACCCTCCCCCCCCCCCCCCCAAAAAAAAAAAAAACAACGATCAGGATCTGAACACCCAAACAAGGACAAAATCCAGCACACTACCAAACCCAAGAGAAACAAAACCTGCAACCGAGAGAAAGCCGAAGGCAAAACAACACACCTCGAAGAAGGATTAGACATCGAACTCGTGTCCATCACACCATTTAGACCATGAAATCTTGAAGTCCTTAGCATGTTTCGAGATCCATTGGAACAATAGGATTGGAAGAAGAAATAAACGATTGATGTGATGGTTAGTCCTGTTTGAAAAGACCTCGATGTTTCAACTTCTCAATATATTTTTTAACTATGGAGATAGATGTTTCTTTTATAATTTAATATAGTATTTTCTTTAATGATGTTATATTGGTAGAAAATTTATTTCGGACATAATATCTATTTTCAGTTTAAAGCTCATAATACGTCCAATCCGCCTAAATTGATCAGAACAGATCGCTTTTTGGTGGTCCAATTTAATTACTGCTAAATCTGTTCAATTTGAAAATTTTCTTAAACCACTGTTTGCGACTTAGTTTATGGTTTTGGTGTCATGAACACCCCTAGTGCCAATAGACATGGTGGTTTTCTTCTCAAATTCAAGTTTAAATTTGATATGTGGAACAAGATAAAACAAAACAAAAACATACCGTGTCAAAAAATATCAATTTATTTCAATTAACAAGGATATAAAAAAATCCCAAAGTTGCATTAAAAACCCCATCCATTTCTATTTCTAATAATTGAAACGTGCAGTTTGGTCCTCGATATCTTGACGTCAAGAGGGAGATAATGTAGGGTTCTAAATGAAAATAAGGTAAAGTACAGGGATGATATGGAAACATTATTTATTGTACCAAGATCTCAGCATCGGATCAATTTTCCTCTGCATCTTTCCTTGCCCTAGAGCTCAGCTAACAGGAATGGCTTCCTTGCTCAAACGTAGCGCCTTTTCTATCCTTCGTGCTCATCATCCTCAGGTTTCTCTCTCTCTCTCTCTCTCTCTCTATATATATATATATATATATATATATATATAGACATGCATATGTATTTATGTTCCGCCAAGGTTCCACTAATGAATTTCTCAATTGGTTCGATGCGTTTGTTCGTCGATTGATGTGTGTTTGCAAGCTAATTTTTTGATTTTGATTTAGGCGGTGGAGGGTTTAGTGTTGCAATCTAGACGTCAACTTCATGTCGAACCTGGGGCTCGCGAGAAAGCTGTAAGCGATTATTTGATTTCCATCTGGTGTTGATTTGTATCGATTAGTCCTGGAGTAGATTACTTTTATATACGTATAGGGGGAGAGCAGGAGATCGAAGATGAACATTTTGATTAATATCTAATTTCAATTTCTCTTGCCATCCTGCAAGAATAAAAGGAGCACTAATTTTGTTCATGATTTCTCATATATCTCCATTCGTTGCCTACTTTGCATCCATGAAATTCCCGATCCGATCTTCAATTTTGTCTCTTGATTCCGAAGAGAAGTGATTGAACAGTTAGTTTTGGTTATTTTATGCAAATTTTGGGCATAATATGTGTGACACTTGCTTGATGAAATATAGCTAATATTGCTTTAAATGTTGTCCTTGCTAGACTTGGCTTGATGATCTTTCGTGTGCTACATCTCCCCTTCTATTCTGAAAAGCGTGTAATATGTAGCATATGTTGTTTTTTGTTTTAGTTGAGACCATGAGGGTTTCACTAATTTTGAACCTTAGTTTTACTTTGGAGGGGAGGGTTTTGGGGAAGTTGCTCAAAATAATTCCTATTTTTTTAGAGAGTTTTTAAAGGAAAAGGAAAGAGGGGGGGGGGGGGGGGGGGGTGATTTGGAATAAAATTGAAAATAACTATATAAGCATAATTGTAGAGTTTGAAAAATGGCTGGTAATAATAAGCAAGCTAACAACTAAAATAGAGTTAACAACCATGTTTGTATAAATATGAGAACTACAATTATAATTGTTCAGGCTAAGCCCTGCATGCCTGGTGCACCTTATGCCACGACCACGACAAGCGCCGTGTCATGAGTGGCATCACAAGTATATGTATATATACCCCGAAATTTACTTTTTTGTCAGATTATCTGACACTTCATATAGCTACCATGAGTTCATGACTATAAGGACTTCTTTCCATTCTTTTGGCAATCACAGTTTTTTTTCTAATTTCAATTTGTTAGTTCTATTTTTCCACAACATTTGTGCATAGTATCTATTGTGGCAACTTTTAAGATTATCTAGCAAGGATTAATGTGTGTATTTTCAACATTGGCAATCAGGATTAGTTTGTGTACCAAACATGACGTTTGTGTTTCGCCTTCATAGCCACCACTTCCAAGATCATTCATATCATTTTCTTCTAAGTGATGCATTTTTTTAATGAAGTAGGGGATTTTACTTCTTTTTGTATTTGGCAAGAATTCTGTTTGTGTATCAACATTACATCCAATTATATAAACCACCCAAAGCAATTGTTGATCGAACACAAATTGGTTAGGAAGCTTTATGGTTTCCCACATATTTAATACTAACTTTATGGAATCTGGCTTCTGCTCTAGGTGTCCAAACTTGTGAATATATGTTGCAATTTAGATTTGTTTAATGTTTCAGATCATAAATGGTTCAGATCGTAAATGTTTTTTTAGAGAAAGAGGTTTACTGAAGCTCTTACAAAGAGATGGCATCAACTTCCCAGAGGGTTATATTTTTCATATTAATTTCTACTATTCTCTTGAACTTTGTTTGGGACTGATGAGAGAATGCCTCCATTTGGCTTGATACTAGTTATTAAGGAATACTTGCAGTCACTAACTGATTGTATCATTCATCTATTTTTAAGCACCCTCTAGTGACGCTAAATTTGCTAATCTTTGTTTCGGCCCTATTGCCGGTAGTTTTGAAATGTGTCAGTGACGCATTTAGATTTTGCTTCCACAACTGATACACTGTCAATCCAAGAAAAGAGTCCACTTTTGATCAAACCTTGTATCCTCATACCTAAACTTGGCATGGATATTTTCATCTTTTCTGTTTCAAAATATTCTACTATACAACACATTGTTATAGCTAATGCAATAATCTTTTTTAAACATAAAACCGAACCAATTATTGTTAGTTCATGAAGTTGGAAAATAACCCATGTGGCATGCAAAAATCAAATGTAGATTCTTTTGGGGGATGGAGTACTTACCAGGATCTGGTCATTTTAACTTTGTACCGCGTTGTTCTCTCATAAACAACCTCGTTACCTTGCAGCTTTTGGCGAAGGACCCAGCACTAGAGCGCTTCAAATCATATAGGAAAAGTGCCTCGCGCATCAGAAGTATAGGAGATTACCTCACTATTGCTGTCGTAGCTGGTATGTCATCCTAAGTTGAAAAAAATGTGATTTATGTGAGACTCTTATCATCTGCTGCCATATTATCTCACTTCTGAAGCTCATTATAAAGGATTCCAATTGCCTTCCACTCCACTTAACTTTGACCCCTTTTCTAATATATGACATAAGGTGTAATTTTAGGGGATAGTGATGCACCTGCCAGCATCATCGTTAAACTATAGTCTATACATGAATGTTTAAATCACGCTACGGCTAGCTTAAAATGCCAACATCTGGCACTTTCCTAGAGGATTGTTACACACCAATTTGTGTTCGGCTTCACAAGTAACAGTGCTCTAAAAGACTAAGGGGCCATTTACCAACATAAACTTGGGAAGCATTGACCGTGTAAGTCACCACCCCCTTACCATAACGGGTAAGAGTCACCACCCCATCAAAATAGTCCCTCGGTCCCAAAATAAGTTTTCACATTTCTATTTTAGTTTGTCCCAAGATAAGGGCCCACTTTTAGAAGTAAATGTCTACTTTCTCATTCTACACTTATGTGATGGAGAAAGTCTCTATTATTAAGGATAAAATTGCCATTTAGGGGCCGTTTACCCAACGCTTACCCGATAAGTGTTTACCGGTAAAAGTCAACATTAGATAAGATTTTAGTCCATTAAAACGGCATCATATGCAACAAGTTATCTAGTAAGCGCTTACCGGGGAAGAGTCGCCACTCTCACTTACTGGGTAAGACTCTCGGTCTTTGTCATCGCTCTTACCGGGTAAGATTTTCAATTCTTGTCATTTTCATCCAATAAGGTAAAGTTACCCGGTAAGTACTTACGGGGTAAGTGTTTAGTAAACGGCCCTTAGTTAATTCAAAAGTATTGTGGACAAATATATTGGGACAGAGGGAGTAGCATAGTATAAGCGTCTCTTACCTGGTCGGCGCTAACCGGGTAAGAGACACCACACTCATTCAGTGAGCAAAGATTGTTGGTAAAGACCATCATCTCTCACCGGGTAAGCGTCTTTTACCCATAAGAGGTAACAAGTGTTTAGTAAACAGCCCATAAAATCCATTAATAGCCATCCCATATCTCATTGTATATGCACTGGCTTATTTGACCTTGTTGATGTGAGAGGGGGCAGGTTTATGGTGTAGGTAGTCAGTCTTTGATTCACCATTATTGTCTAATGTTGAGGACTAGGTGGCTGGCTAATAATGTTGAATCCTTTGCAGCATATACGTTACAGTAACTCCATGTGAATTTGTTTTGGTGAATGAGATATATCATAAAATTATCTGAAATGGCACAAAATATCTTGTTCCAGGATGTTGCTATGAGATCTATGTGAGAGCTGTTACGCGGGAAGAAGCTCGTAAAGCCAAGTAGCAGCCTCAGAAAGTGGTTGATGGTGATTATTTATCCCTTTATGCATGAAAAAGATTGTTAATAATTTATCAGTAGCCAGTGTTGTTGGGTTTTCAAGGGAAATAATCTTTCTTTTTATGCATAAAAACGTTTGAGGAAACTCATCCATTACCCTGTTTACTGATAGCTTGTACTTGTTACTTTTTTTCCCTTCTTATATGCAGTATAAATTGATACATGTATAGTATGCGACATTCTCATCCGCGATTATTTACTACGTCATCCCCGAGGACGGCGTAGTTGGTAATGGGTGGATTGACTTTTTGAGGCATCGGACTTGAATTCTCTTTGCAAACTAACCGCCATTCTTAAAAATATGCCAAAAAAGATGAGTAACAAAGTACCCGTTTGGTTTGTGGGATTTGGTAGAATTTGGAATTGGATTGTATTCTAATCCCGCATTTGGTTTAAAGGATAGTATTTGTTTGTACTAGTGCTTTCAAATATGTTAAAACACTTATTTTATAATAATCAATTGATAGAAGGGTGATTTAATTATTTTTATAATTTGTTTTAAAATATTATTTATAAAATAATGGAATTCAATTTCCAAATCAAAGATTTTAAATCCGTAAATTATGGTTTTGTTTTCGTTCCTTGATTTTGTTTATTAACCAAAAAGGACAATTTGGATATTTTATATCAAAACCCTAATCTTTTAAGAGCGTTTCATCCCTTCTCCTTCTCTCTGACTCTTCTTCTTCTTTTGCATCGAGGAAGGCCTACCCCACCACACCCCATATATTTATGCTCTCTTAGGACGTGTTCTGTTTGGGGATGTGCTTCTGCATTAGTTTTGATTGTATTTTGTTTTGGATTTATGGCGGTGTTTGTTGATTGTCGTAAAGTATATTATGGTGTTAGAGTCAAGGAAGGATTAAAAATTGTCACCTTACCTAAAGGGCCTGATGATTGATAACAACAAAAATTGTCGTCCTTTATCTAAGGGACTAAACCCAAAACAATACACAAGGTTTGTAATAAGCAAAGTTGAATGTCATTTATTTTTTAAGAGGTCTAAAGTATGAAGTCTTATTTTAGTTATGATTAATAAGAGGTAAGGGCCATTAAGAGGTTTGTTTAAAAAAACAAACAACCCATTACTCTTACTTCCATAACTTGTTATCAAAATGTACAACGATAAAAGCATTATATTTGACATAGATATATGAAGTATTGTTTGGGGCTTTGGGCTAGTCAAACTAAAATCTCAACCGTTGCAATGTATAGTAGTTGCGCCTTAACTCGCCAACTACTCGCGTTAGCTTCTGTGTTTGTTTTGTTAATTGTGAAGCGGGCGAGTTTTATATTCATCAAACCCGCAGCAAAGTCGCGTAAATGGCTGGAGCAGTTTTTAAGCAGTTTACATCTTTTTCCCATTTGGTGCACTGTCCAGAAAAATATATCGACTATTGCTCCCATCAAAATAGAGAATAGATTAGCATAAAATCTGTAGTTTTCTTCATCGATTTCTCCGTTCTCAAGTATTATAACATCGATCAAGTATAGTGGACTTCTCGGTGGTCTCCTCCACCTGTGGTTTTTCCCATTTTGGGTTTTCCATGTAAATCCGGTGTCGTTCTCTCCTTTATTTTATTTCCGTCAAGTTTCGATTATTATTGTGTGGTTGATTATTATTCCGTCGAGAATTTCAAGTTTATCGTTTCCGCATACAAACTCGTTTTAGTTTATTTTGGATCTTGGGTTGATTTCGATTAAGTTTCTACTCGTTTCGATCTCGTTTTGTGGGGTTCGTTCGAGTGTGGTGTGATCAATATTTGCAACATGATAGGATGTATTTGGGTGTATGAACAATTCTTTTTATAAATAGCTGATGATTCCAGCAGCAGATCAAAATCACTACTATAATCTTCGGTCATTTTTATATAAATCAAGTATGATTCCTGTAGATCAAAATCACTCGTATAATCTTCATCCTGCTCATATTTTGATTTTTGACTTAGAATTTTTTTACAAATCGTTGTCAGTCTGAACTTCACCCTATACATTTATCGAAGATATAGAGTTATGTGACATGTATTTTGATTGCAACTCAAAATCCAAGTAAAAATAAACCAATCGAAAGATAAATAAAACTTTAACCCGATATCATGCATGTAAACCATTCCGCTTGATAAGTGTATTTCTTTACAGTCACCATCATTGCTCGTTAAGGCCAGCGGGGGAAACTGTCATACAACTCTTGTTAGACTTTGGGTTTGATTCAGATGTTTGTGTGGCCATTTCATTGGAGAGCTAGGATGCATTGTACTGAACAAATAGCTTGTGCTCCGAGGGTGTTTGATGAAATGCTTCAATCAGATACGCTAAGGTAGCTCCTACAACAAATTGCTTATTTTCACCAACTCTTTAACAGATAGGAGCAGAAACCATAAAGATCTTTATTTGCCATAAAATGCACGGAATTTTGAGGATCAAAATTGAAATCTTTAAGCAAATTTCCAGGTTTACAGCTTCTCATACCTTTTGCTCCTCGAGAATCAATTTTCCCACCAACCCAACTCCAAAAACACTCAATCAGCTGCTAAATCAGCGACCACCATTGTTGCAACTCAAGCAAGTACACGCTCAAGTCATCACCAAATCACTCTCATCATATTCCATTTTGATCGACTCTTTAATCCATTGCTATCTATCAACTAATAGCCTCACCTTTGCAAGAACGCTATTCGATCAATACCCGAATCACCCCCCACCGATTTTGCTATGGAATCTAGTGATCAGATCTTATTCCAAACTCCCAAATTCTCTGGAGCCCATCAGTCTTTTTTGCCGATTGAATGCATTAGAAGATGGTCCTCCGGTTATCCCGGACAAGTTCACGTTCACTTTCTTGATCACGTCGTGCACACACCAAACGTCAGAATTACATGGGATGATTGTGCATGGGATAGTGATAAAAAATGGGTATGTAAGTAATCTGTACGTGGGTAATTCACTGATAAATTTGTATGCTGTGTTTTCTAGACTCGATGATGCTTGCAAGGTGTTCGATGAAATGTCCGAAAGAGACGTCTTTTCATGGACTAGTCTGCTAGGTGGGCACGCCAAGCAGGGCGAAATGGACAAAGCCTCTGAAATCTTTGCCATGATGCCGGTACGTAACATGATATCTTGGACCGTTATAATCTCGGGATTTCTTGATTGCGGCAGGGGTATCGAAGCCCTCGTATATTTCCATGACATGCTAACGGAATCGCATGATTCTTTGAAGCCAAATGAGGCTGTTCTTGTTTGCGCTCTATCCGCATGTTCTCATCTCGGGGATTTAGATCAAGGAAACTCGATTCATGCATACATAAACAAGAACGGTTTCACCAAAAGATCTAATATCTTGACCGCTCTTATCGATATGTATGCAAAATGTGGTATGATCAACAGTGCATACCAAGTTTTTCACAAGATTTCTCGACCCGATGTTTGCAACTACGCGAGCATGATCTCAGGGTTCTCGGCTCATGGGCTTGGTAGCAACGCCCTTCGGGTTTTCTATCAGATGCTAACTGAAAACATCGCTCCCAATGAGGTAACGCTTTTGGGTGTTTTAACAGGATGCAGCCATTCTGGTCTAATCGAAGAGGGTTCTTCGATTTTCCACAAAATGGCGAGCGTGTGGAACGTTGCACCGAAAGTTGAACACTACGGCTGCTGTGTCGATTTACTTGGTCGTGCTGGCTACTTGAAGACGGCCTTAGTGATTGCAATAAAGATGCCTTTGGATGCTGATATAGTTATATGGAGGGCGTTGCTGAGCGCTTGCAGGATTTACAAGGATGTGAGTCTTGCAGACAAGATTATTGCATACGTCGAGCAAGGGTATTTTAGTCAATTCGACGGAAGTGAAGTGCTTCTCTCGAACTTGTATGCTTCTCTAAGCAAATGGGAAAGAGTTGGCGAAGTACGAAAACTAATGAGCCAGAGAAAGAATGAATCAAAATCAAACCTCGGATGCAGTTGGATTGAGGTGAATGGTGTTGTTCACGATTTTCGTGTGGATGATCAGTTGCACCCGCGGATCGTGATGGTTCGAGATAAGCTATATGGGGTATTGAATACGCTAGTCCTGCAGGGGAATACGATGTTAGTTCCACACGATATGGGTTCGATTTGATGACCAATCATAAAGAGCACATGGTGGCTAGGCACCGCTCGTAACTAGCCATCACGTTTGGATTTGCACAAACAGGTGAGGATTCGAGTTTGACAGTTACAATACCTTTGGGGATTGGGTTCACATAACAGGCTGTTGTATATCTGATTTGTGTCTCACATGATACTATTGGGGGCAGGAAAGTGTAGGCCCACTCAGGGTTGCCAGTTACAAACCCTTTTGCACAAATGTTTTGACTTGAGAGTAGTGAGGATTGTCGTTCGACATTGAAGCAAAGTCGTCACCGTTTTTAGTAGGAAGATTATCGTTACGAAGTAAAATTACATATTTACCCTTTATAAGATTCACATGCTTAGAAGCATGTTGTTGGTGCAACACAATTTTCATTATTATCTTCCTACCTGTAAGGCAGGGCCGTCCCTGGAGGAGGGCGGGCCGGGCACACGTCCAGGGCCCAAAGAAAATAGGGGCCCAAAATTTTAAAGTATATACTATATAGTAGTAAAAAAATTAATTAAAAGGACAAAAAATTTAGTATATAATAGGACCAAATTATATTTTTTAGTATTATATTAAGAGCTCAAACATGTATTAATTAATTACATTGGACAATAAAATTAATTAAACATCGAGGAAGGACATCCAGACGCCGTCGGGAAAATCACAGAGAAGAGAGATCGATGTCATGAAAAGAGGATTTAGGGGAAATAGGGAAGCGGCGATGATAAGGAGAATAGGGTTTCTATTGAGGGTTTTTATTAAGGGGTAGGAGAGGTCATTTTGTTGGTTTAATTTGGACAAGTGAGGTTTATTGACAGTGCGAATAAGACAAATATTTTTTCATTAAGCTCTAAGAAAACACCCCAATATGTCTGTGCGAATAAGATGGTTAAGCCATTAAGCCCCAATAAGTCACAAGTAAACACCCCCTAAGTTTTTAACGAATCAACAGTATGAATGACATAAAATTACCATTTTACCCCCAGTTTTGTGTTGAATGATATTTAACGTTCTAAATTGAATTTCTAAATGAAAAATAGAAAATAATTAAAACAAATGACTTTAATTATTGAGTGCCCCAACTACGAAACCTGCATAATGTCTTTTGTTATATTCAAATTGAAAAAAAGTTACATGTGATCCTTCTTGGACTTGGCAGATGATCGCTGCAAAAAGTGAATGATGATGTGGACAACGATTAAAGCAAATCAACATCAACATTGTTAAGTTAGTAAAAAAAAATTAAAGGATTAAATTCAAAAGAAAAAAAAATCAAATAAACATATATGTTTAAATAATATAAAAGAAATAATAAAAATAAAAATATATTATTTTAATAAATGTTGGTCATTGATAAAAAATTATTAAATAAAAATATTATATTATTAAATCAATAGTAAACAATAATAAAAAAAATGAAAACATTTAATGCAACATTTTATTAAAAAAAATCAAAACTCTAAAAAAATTCTAAAGCCTCCTTGGAAACCTCTCTTTAACTCTCTCTCAAATTCATTCTTTTATATATATATATATATATATATATATATATATATATATATATATATATATATATATATTGATTAAAAAACATCAACATCAGGTAACATGTGAAAACTCAACTGATTTATTTTGATTTACTTAAAAAGTTACTCCAAATGGTCAACATAGTGATCTCAAATGATTTCAATCTATATATTAAAGGTATATCATAAGGTATGCCTTTGATGGTGGAACGGATTGACGATGTTATGTAAAAATGATATGGTAGATAATATTAATTTAAAAATAATTATTAATTGATCTTGCGCTTGGAATACCAGGAAAAATGATTTTACATAAATTATTTGTATTTATTGAATTCAATGTCATTTTTGATGATATAAACAATATATTGAAAATAAATTTGTAGTTATCGAGGGTCCATTTTTACATTTTACCCAGGGCCTAAAAAATGTCAGAAACGGACCTGCGTAAAGGTAAAGACAACACCACTCGATTAGTTTCTTCCCCAAACCCCTCTCTTGCTTTGGATATTCTATGGCATTTTCTTTTTCAAGATTATCGTTATTTGATATTTTTTTTAATATTATAAACAAATTATTGTTTTTATTAAAAAGAAAACACGGATATTTGGCTTTTTATTACCCACCAACATTTTTTTTATGACAAAAAATATCAAGAATAAACATCTTTAAACATATTATGATACATTTAAAAAATATATTACGATATGGTAAACACCTGCCAATAGGGGTGTTCATCGATTGACATCCAATGGATGTGAGGAGAACCGAACCGATCCAATCATCCATTGGATGTTAGATTTTTCCAATCCAATGGATGATTGGATCGGTTCGGTTCCATCAATTGGATGTTATTATTGGATATCCATTGGATCAGATTGGATATCCATTGGATATTCTTATTGGATATCCATTGGATCGGATTAGATCCATCCGACATCTAATGGATGATCATATCGGATCCATCCAACGTGTTAATTTAATGCAATGTTCTAATTAATTACTTTTAGTTTGTGTTAAAACCAACATAAGTGAGACTAAAAATTCAAAAACCAACACAAAACAAATTTAGATTTAAGCAAATTGCAAAAAAAAATAATTGGATGATAGTTGGATGAAAAACTGGATGGTAGTCGGATGGGTAATTGGATGTTGGTCGGTTCGGTTGGTTTTGGTCGGTCTTGGACTGCCATCCAAGAACCGACCGATCCAAATTGGATGTTGAGATTTTCAATCCGATCCGATCCAATTACAATTGGATATCCAATTATGGTCGGTCGGTTCCTATTGGATCGGTTGAATTTCTACACACCTCTACCTGCCAAGGTTGTTGTATGCATCCCATTTAGGTCAAAATCAAGTTAAATTATAAATTGAAAATGTAAAAAGAAGAGTTTGATGTGATGAAATAAATAAAAAAAATTAGTAAAATATGGTACATTTAACGAACACATGCATTTATCATAACCGTAACAGAAATATATATAACAAAATCTAGGGAAGGAATAATTTATAATCATGAGTCTTGAAAGAAGGAATATTTATGATTAGAACGTTAGAAGGTCATGGACTCATAATTGCAATATTCTTTGAAACCGCCGTACTCATGCGCTCCTCTTCCATTAAACACTATATTTGTTTGGACAAAATTATTAGGCATGGAAATGGCCCCCGCCCCGTTGGGGAACCCGGTTCACCCGTCCCGATCGGGGACGGGGATTCCCCGCTAAGCCGGGGATGAGGACGGGAATCCCCGTTTGTCTCAAATTGGGGATGTAGATGGGGACGGATATTGTACTCCCCCCCCCCCCCCCCCCCCCCCCCCCGGCCCTTCTCCGTACCCGTTATATATTAACTCATAAATTAAATATATTATTTATTTCAACTAAATCGGTAATTCATAATTTTGTATTTTCTAACTAGGTTTAGAATCTAAAATTGTCATTTTGTGGATGTTAGTATGTAATCTTTTGGATGTCAAGTCAATATACAATTAGTCGATGTGTTTTGGATATTACTCGATATGTTTTGGACGTGTGACGTTAAGTTTTTTTTTTTAATTAAACTGAATTTATATTGGTTTTAGCTAATGATTTTTTGTATAAAATTAAATTCCTTTTGATTTTAGGTTTTTGAAAATTTGTGAAATTTAAAGACGTGTTGTGTCTCACATATTTGATTTAAAATAGTTTATATAAACGGAAAAAAAAATCCCCGTTTCCCCGTTGGGGATCCCCGTTCCCCTTTGGGGATGGAGATGGGGATGTGATCATATTCCCCGGCGGGGATGGGGACGGGGATAGAGATGAGGATCGGGGATGGGGATGGGGATTGAGGTCCCCGCCCCATCCCCGCCCAATTTCCATGCCTAAAAATTATGAAATATATCGGAATTTGTTTAGTGTTACGAAGAAATTAATTAATAATGTTGTTTTAAAATCTCCTATTTTATATTTATTTTAATTAGTATAAATACATGTTAATCTTATAATATTTGATGACATTAATTAAATTATATTTTTGTTATTAGTATAATTTAACACCACTCTTGATCGTCTCTCTGTCAAGACGATTAAAACGTTCACATAAAAATAACATAATTTGAGGGCGTACTTTTAAAAGGGTAGTATCAAATGCACTATCTCAGGGTTATTATCATAGATAGCTATATAGGCTAAAAACTTGTACTTTTTAGCTATATCTAAACTTTTTTTCAAAAACAACAAAGAAATCACTAGTAACGTTGCAAAACATTTTTTTTCTTGCGTGTCGTAAGTTGCGACTTTGACTAGTTGTTTGTGTGTAGAAGCATGTCCTTGTGGTGTCGCAATTCGTAGTATCTCAATTTATTTTTACGATGGTCCATTTTTCATCTGCATGCTCCAGAAAAAGTTAGAAAGCATAAAAAAGAATGTGTCTTGTGTCATTGACTTAAGATTTATTGACTATTATTTATTAAAAAAAACTGGAGGTGGTTAAAAGAAAACTTTTTTCATTTCGCATTAGTCCTTCCCTTAGATTTTGTGCCATTTCGCACAAGAAGAAAAAATCATATCAATTTCAAATCAATCTTTTTTTCTCATATGATGTAACACCCTGATTTTTTTAGAAAGGTATAATTTCAAGTTAGTATAAAAATCAGTATTTTAAGAGAAATATAAGAAATAATATTTTGGGCTTGAATTTTAGATTTTATAGTCTTGTTGGATGAAAGATTTAATTACGAGTCCAGTGGACCTTTCCGGAGCTAAAACGGAACTAAAACGAAGAAGTTATGGCCAAAACAGCGTTCGGTACCCTCTTGGCTATTGTGACAGAGATTGTGACAATGTCACTATAGCCGTCACAATAGCCAGAGCCAAGGACCTCACGGTACAGTCCTGGCTATTGTGCCAGTGATAGTGCCACTGGCACAATAGCTTGGCACTATAGCCAAGGGGCACCAGCAGGTTAAAAGATGCGATTTTCAGCCCTCTATCCCATTTTCTCATTTCCACTCTCTTCCCTTTCTCTCCCAAACCGATTCCCACCATATTGGTTCGAACCCCAACCATTTTCATGGCTATTTACTTTGATCTTGAAGCATTCCATCATCATCATCTAAGGTCTTGGAAGTCTAGGATTCAAGGAGCTACCATCCCACCATCCCCCATTGTTGTCTTCTTCAAGAAAATTCTAGGGTTTTGAGTTTTATCAAAACCCACCAATGTGAGTTCATCCCTTCTTCTTTCTAACACTTTAATCAAGTTGTAAATACTATATTTATAGTTTCCTAGTACTCCAATTCTTAAGTTTTCGGTTGGGTGATTTTGGAGAAATTAGGGTTTTGGCCACATTTGGGGATTTTGGTATAAAATGTTTGGGGAATGATTCTAAGTGATTGGATATGAATATTTATAGTTGGAAATTTATGGATTTAGGTTTTTGGAAGTTTTTGGCTTGAAGATCCAAGTTTCTTCAAAGGAGCTCAAGTTGGGGTAAAAT
The DNA here is from genome assembly GCA_954870635.1 of Arctium minus. NCBI lineage: Eukaryota > Viridiplantae > Streptophyta > Magnoliopsida > Asterales > Asteraceae > Arctium > Arctium minus. Next base: position 21,133,290 of record OX941081.1, on the reverse strand, counting down.
CTAGATTTAGCCTAAACTAGCAAGGTGAGTTCAAGTTGCTTTGTGAAAACTATGTACATGCCAAAATGTGTATTTTGAAGTAAAAATATGTTTTACTTGGTAATTGTCAAAGTGTGAGTATTTTGATAAGTTTGCATAATTGGTAAACTTGAGTTGTCTTAATCTCATGAAATGCTCATATTTGGGTTTTGAATATTTCAACAAGTAAATAGCATGATTTATGTATTCTTGGGGATTTTGTACAAGTAAAGTCTATTTTATGATTTATACATCTTTGACGATTTTTTGTACAAACGAAGTCTAGTTCATGATAGGTGCATTTTTGGTGTATTTGATTTCACAAACCCATTTGGAAAATGATATGTCCCAATCGGGGTCGAGTTTTGGTTAATCACATATTTGAGGTATGTGTCTGCATAAACGTCATTTAAATGCGTTTTATTATCTGGGAGCCGTTATTTGTTGGCCAAATGGAATTTAGAGCATTTTAGCTCAGTTTTGACTTAAAAGAGTCCTGAGGACACTTGTCCAATTTTAATGGCTCAATGTGGAGTCCCATCTACGATTTACATCTTAATGCATCTTATTGCATATTAATGATATTTACATGCTCGAGTGTGTTGGTCATTCATGTGTAGTCATGTAAAGTTAGACTGTGTTGCATTGGATCCATAGGCACGTAAGTCAGTCTTATTTGATGGTCAATTGGGTGGTACGGGGTTGGACTCTGGGACCCATGTTTTATGACCTTGACCTTTCAAGTGTACACTAGGAGGGCTGAGTCCGGTTGTGCTATTATGCTGATGGGCGTTTCATAATGGGTGTTTGGGACTTCCGCCATTCGGGGTAATGCCATGGTTGTAGTCCTCGGATGTTGTCGGGCCTTTGGCGGTATTCTTGATAAGATTTGCTAAGGTCAGTTGTCTCTTTTGGTGTAGCTTGAAGGGTGTCGTAGGGGCACTTGGGATTGTGGGTCGTGAAGTGTTATACGACTAACATTGTATGAGTGACATACTTTTGTGTTCCTCCACTCTCAATGGGTACGGGTCTCCCCCGTTGTCGGCCAACAGTATTTTGGATATTTAATTGTCCATGCTTTATTATTTTGGTCACGTGAGTATTGAATCTTAGTCACATGTTTTCAATAGCATACTATATTTTATGGGTTGTTTTCCCATGATTTTTATGAGTTAAGTATTATGCCCCTCCCGTGTTTTGGGTGTTTCGGGACATAAAGTTTTATCCTCGTTTTATTATTGGGGGTCCGTTTTCTATTCACGTTTGAGTGAGTTTTGGGCAACATCATTTTTATAAAGAATGTTTGTATTGAGATCTTCGTCCTCAAAACGTACGTCATTGGAAAACGATTCGCTTTCATAGCTAAGTTACTTCATTTTGAAAGATCATGATTTAAACTGCATTCTTCCCTTTTTAAACGATTAATTTATATATGTTGAAAACTCTTGAGCTCACTAGGCGTTAAGCCTAGTGATGGCCAAAAATCGGGCTCGGGCCGAGCCGGGCCAAAACAGGCTTCGGGCCCAAACAGTGATTTTAAAAACCAGGCCAATCGGGCTTCAGGCCGGGCCGGGCCGGGCTTCACCCAAAAATGTTCGGCCCGTTTAAGGTGGGAATAAACCGGTTATATAAAAACCGGGTCGGGCCGGGCCCAAACCGGGCCGTGATCGGGCCGATGATTTTCTCGTATTTTTTTAAAATAATTTCTTTATATAATGGATCACTAAAATACACTTTAAAAATACGTTTTATTTATAATAAAAAAACTAAAATACACTTTAAAATATGTTTTATTTATAATAAATCACTAAAATACACTTTAAAAATACGTTTTATATATAATTTTAAGTTACAAACTTATAATACAAGTATTTATAGGGGTTTGGGGGGGTAAAAAATACAAAAAAACGTATATAAACGGTAACATAGCATCTCTTTTTTTTGAAAAGTACGAATCGGGCCGGGCCGGGCCAAAAACCGGGCCGGGAACCGGGCTCGGCCGAGCTGGGTCAGGCCGCCAAAAACTCTAAAAACATGAACCGATCCATGATTTCGGGTTTCAAACCGGTTTGGCATCGGGCCGGGTCGGGCCGGGTTTTGAGGCGGTTCAGGCTCGGTTAACTGGTCGGGCCGGGCCGAGATGGCCATCACTAGTTAAGCCTAACCTTTTTATTTGTCGGTATGTGCATCAGGTTCCAGATGGGGGTTTGGTTCTAGCAGTACTATGAAGAGATGTGCTTAGTTTTTCACAAGTGTAAGTATTTGGGGAAGTCTTCCGCATTTTGGAGATAGTGACTATTATTGGGTTTTAGTAAGCACCGTCCTTGTTATAGATTGTATGTAGATAATAAATTGTGTGTGTTGAGGTTAAACCTTAAATTATGATTGTAAATGAATCATTTATTGGTGTAATTAGAAAATATTAAATTAGTTGCTATTTCCAGATTTGAGGGTGTTACATATGAAGTGTGTAATTAGTAAAGGGCAATGTCAATAGCGTGAGCCATTTTAAAAACGCGTCATGTTAAATGGAAAAAATACTATTTATTACAATCGATTTTGGGCCGAGACCGTTAAGTTCTTCGACACGTGGTTGAAAGACGAAACTTTAGGGGATGTGGTTAGGGAGGCGTGGAGTAAAGTGGTAAGCTCAACAAGACCAGACTGCATATTCAGGGACAAGCTCAAGAATGTTAAGATTGCTATAAAGGGTTGGAGCAAAGATAAATGGGGAAATATTGAAAAGGACTTGGTTAGCAAGAGGGAAGAGGTAAAGAAATGGGAGGAAAAAGCAGATGCAAACCGGCTAACGGATGCTGAGAGGCAAAGATGGGTTGAAGACCGAAAAAGGTGGCACGAGTTAGAAGAAAAGAGCTTGGACATGGTGAAACAAAGAGCTAAAGTAAGACGGATCAAAGAGGGGGACGAGAACTCAAAAATCTTTCATGCCGCAATCAAAAGCAGGGAGAGGAGAAATTTTATGCGCGGTATAAACATTGGCTCGGTATGGACGGAGGATCCCAAGGCAATAAAGGATCATGTCTACGGGCTCTACAAAGAAAATTTTTCGAACCAAAGGAGGGCCGGTGCAAGGATGTCCGTGGAGCAAGTGAAGAGATTGTCAAGTGAGGACGCTCTCAACCTTGAGAGACAAACAACGAAAGAGGAGGTGTGGGACGCAATCAAGGACTGAAGAATCAACAAATCTCCAGGCTCGGATGGATTCACAATTGAGTTCATAAAGGCTTTTTGGGGGGTGATAAAAAAAGGAGTTAATGGAAGCGATCGATTGGGTCCTAGAAAAGGAGGAAATAAGCGAGGGGTGTAACCCATCTTTTCTGACTTTGATTCCAAAGAACACAAGTCTAATGGGGTTACACGACTATAGACCAATTAGTCTAATAGGGATATTCTACAATATTGTATCGAAAGTATTGGCGGAAAGGATGAATATAACACCCTAAAAATTCGGGTAATTTTAAAAATTGAAATTTCGGCAATATAACATTTGTATTTGGAGCTAACCACCCAAAAAGGGTAAAAGTGTGCGCATTTACAAAACCTGTATAAGATGCATGGGAAATCGACAACAAACTAATCTAAACCATTTCTATCTAGATTACATAGGTTGTCAACCCAATTCCAAAAATTAATAAATTATTTTAAACGCCAAGACTCCAAATTATCTATCATCAAAAAATGCCCTCAAGAGACCACACTCTTCACTCAACCTCTTGACGACCTGCCGCTAAGGGAACCTGTTATACACATCATTTAAGAAAAAATGTTAGGCTTAAAACCTAGTGAGAACATACAGTTTATATGACAATTCGATAATAAAGTTTAAATACAATATAAGTAAATCTGTTCTCACCAAACGCCTTTGCAAATAATTTGATAAACACATTTTGACCTTGCGGTCCAAAATACATCTTGCGATGACGGGAAGGCCTGATTTTCCAAGGATTGTGGCGAAACACAAAATAAGCCACTTTCCGAGTTATTGAGCTCACCATACTAGGATCAAGGCCACGAACACGCCGGCTCATACTAAGATGTGGGGGAGGGCACCCAATGATCCCTAGTCATGCTCATTCACTAGGATTTACATTTACGACCCACGGCTAGTATCCGATCCCATATAACCGTACCAAGTTGTCACCCTAGGGCCCAATGTCTCAACTAGCTACAAACGGGAGTTACCCCCAAATAGTAAGTCGACTCTATACCTATGGATCCACTAGTAATAGTCTAGACTTGTCACAATTACATTTGTGACCAACTATAATCAAACATATAGCTCATAACACCATTTATTTCTCAAATCATATTTTCATGGTTAACTGTTGATAAGAAATACAAAGCCCAAACATGAATCATAAGGCCATCTTCTCATTTCCAAATATATTTCCTTACCAAGTAAACCTTTCAAGTGTAAAAACCATTTTAATGAAATATGGATTTTCTCAAGATTAAACCATTTATTCCCTTTTTACAAAATAACCCTTTCACCCAAATACCCATAATATGCTTAAAACATAATCATGGCTAAAATGTCATAGGTTGAACATTTACTCATCAAAATATGAAAACATCCATATTTATAGTTCCAAGACATGGAATACTTCTTTATTTTACAAAATGGTAAGAACCCTAAAAGTCTCCAAAATACCAAGTTAGGTCAAAATCTCACCAACAATGAAAATGTAAACAAGGAGATATTTAGAAGTCAAAAATGCATTTTGATGTGTATAAAATTTAATAAAAAGGAAGTATGAACTCACAGTGGGTTTATTCTAAACCCTAGCAAATTTTTAGATGGATAGATCTTGAGCTTGAGAACTTGAAAGCTTCACACCAACACTTGATAACCTATATTGAGCATTAAAGAATCTTAGGCTTCCAATAACTAGGAATAAATGAAGAGAGATGAGAGGAAACTCACCTAGGGCTCCAAAATCGCCCCACACTAGCTCCACACTTGCAATAAATGAGAAATGGATCAGTTGGGTCATTTTTATACCCAAATGCCATCGACCGCGACCTTGCCCGCGAGAGTGACACTTGTCACAATCGCAGGGCACTATCGCCCGCGTCTAACCACTCGCGGTACAATCCCAACGATAGTGCCCTGCGGTAGTGACACTTGTCACTATCGTGCCTTATGTACCGCGACTCAATCCTCCCCCGCAATTATGCCGCGGCGATAGTGACATTGTCACTATCGTGTGGCACTGTCGCGTGAACCCTTCGGCCTCCGAAAATTCGATTTCCGAGCATCGGCACATACAAGGTCAATGCCCAAAGTCGAAGATACTCACACTAAGGGTTTCATAACAAAAAGGAGGGAAGTATGGGGAAGAAAATAGAGGAAATAACGTACCGAAAATCCGGGTGTTACAATGAAAGTAGTCATGGGAAAGATAATAAGCAAGGAACAAAGTGCGTTTATTAAAGGGAGGTTTATCCTAGACGGCGTACTTATAGCAAACGAGATGATGGCTTTTCTAAAAAAGAAAAAAATAGGAAAGGATTAATTTTCAAGATGGATTTCGAGAAGACATATGATACGGTCGAGTGGCAGTTTCTACTGAACATGATGAAAGAGATGGGTTTTGGCGACAAATGGAGGGGGTGGATAAACGCATGTTTAAAGTCATCCACGATATCCGTATTAGTGAATGGTGCTCCGACTTCTGAATTCCAAATGGGGAAAGGCCTACGGCAAGGGGATCCATTAGCCCCTTCCTATATTTGATCGTGGCCGAAAGTCTTCATTTGTTAATGGAAGAGGCAGTAAATAAAAGACTATTTGAAGCTTTAAAGGTGGGTTGCGATGACATCCAAATATCCCATCTCCAATACGCGGATGATGTGGTATTTTTTGGCGAATGGAATATCACAAATGTGAATAACCTAATGAAGATATTGAAATGTTTTCACTTAGTTTCGGGCTTGAAGATAAACTTTAGCAAAAGTAAACTAATGGGAGTAGGAGTAATGGAGGAAGAGGTGAAGGCATGGGCGGATGGACTGGGATGCGGTAGTGATACGTTACCTTTTATATACCTAGGATTACTGATCGGAGCGTCAATACGGAGAAAAGATCATTGGAGTGTGGTCATTGAGAAGGTGAAAAATAAGCTCGCGACTTGGAAGACAAAAATGATCTCAATTGGTGGAAGATGGACATTGTTTCGGTCGGTTCTCGGTAGTGTATCGTTATATTATTTTTCTTTGTTATGTGCCCCGCAAGGTGTTCTAAAAGCTCTTGAGTGTGTGAGGAGGAAATTCTTTTAGGGGTGGGGGAATTGGTGAGGAAGTGATAAAAAAAAAGTGTAGCTCCTGGGTAAATTGGGAAAAGGTGCTGGGGGTTTTAAAGGGGAGGGTTGGGCATTGGGAGTCTTAAGGATGCTAATATGGGGTTACTTGGTAAATGGTGGTGGAGGTTCCACATTGAGAGAGAATCGTTATGGGTGAAGGTCGTTAAGAGTCTATATGGGGGGGCTAGTAGAAGGGTCTCTAGGTACCTCGGGTAGGGTTTCAGTGTGGATTAACATTATTAAGGCAGGGAGAGATCTGGATATAGAGGGTGTGCCGTTCTCGGGATCCTTCGGGAAGGTTTTAGGGGATGGCTCGGAGATTCGCTTTTGGGAGGATAGGTGGATCTCAAACCATACGCTAAAGGAGGATTTCAACCAATTGTACCAATTAGAGACCTCTAAAAGTGCTTCGGTTTGGGAGAGAGGGGAGTGGCAGGGAGAAGATTGGGTGTGGAAGTGGGGATGGAGGCGGGATCCGAGGGGGAGGGAGTTAGGCAGTTAGGAACCTTAATCAATGCGATATGCCATCTCAAACCGAATAGGGGGGGTAAGGATAGGGTGCAATGGTGTCTAGATCCACAAGAAGGGTTCTCGATTAAGAAATTAAGGATACTCTTAGAAGAGAATAGAATTAGAGAGGGCGATCATGGGGTGGAGATAGTGTAGGTCAAGGCCATTCCGAAAGAAGTTAGCATATTTGTATGGAGGGCGTGCTTAGGGAGAATCCCAACGAGGTCGATGCTGAATAATTGGGGTGTAGACTTGGACACTATCTTGTGCCCAAGATGTGGGAATTTTGAAGAAACGGTGGACCATGCACTGCTAGTGTGCGAGGACGTGAAGAGGCTGTGGAGATCAATTGGGAGATGGTGGAATCTCAATCTAGAGACGATAAGCAACCTCAATGACTTATTTCGAACAGGAGTCCAGATGGGAGGTGACACAAGAGGTAGTCGGAGGTGGGATGCGCTGGTTCGGTGTATTCTCTATTTAATTTGGGCACACCATAACAAGGCGATATTCGAGAAAGAAAGAGCTAATATCCTGGACCGAGAGTTCGAGTGGCAGCAAAAGACATTTGAATGGGTCACCAGAAGAGATCGAGAACTTGGTATGGATTGGGCTACTTGGGTGTCGAACCCAAGGATGAGGTAGTTCGACTCCTGCCACTGCAGCAGGCCGATGATCCTCATCTGTGCTTGGGGGCACGTGATGGTTGTCCCCCATAAGTTGTTGTGTTGAGGCCTCGGTTCAGATTCGTTTTGGCTAATGGGAGCAGGTTGCGGGTGTGTTAAGGTTAAGCTACGAGTCTAGACTACAGTTTTCTCCTCGCAAACAAAGTTGTGGCTATATGTTTATAAGTTTTGGTGTTCTTAAATTCGTTGCCCTGTTTGTCGTTTTCTGTTTCATGTTCGAACCTTGTATCCTGTTTGTGCTTTCACTTTGGTTATATAAATGTTTCCTTGCTGTGCAAAAAAAAAAACAAAAAAAAACTATTTGTACCCAATTTAATATCAGAATCAGGTCATGTCATGCATTAAATATGTAAAAATTAAGTTTTGATTTTGATGTGTGTGAAGAGGAAATTAATAGGTAGGAGCGTATTTAGCATCGTATATGGGTGCAATTAGCCTCCCCTATGTTAAATCGTGTTAACAATGTATTAAAATAAACATTTTTTAACTATAAACTCTTAAATATATCATTTAGAATAAATACTTTTAAAATGTGAATATGATAAAAGTATGTTTTATATATGCAATTTGCAAAATCAAAAAAAGATTAAATTATACAAAACTAAGGTATCGTTTGTTTTTTAAGAAGTCTGAAGTCTGATATCTTATTTTACTTCTGATTAATAAGAGGTGGTGCTTGTAAAGACCCAAGTACGCAATAATATAAAGCAAGGTAAATCCCCGAAAAACGGGTCCCAAATTCATTACTTAAAGAAATAATCAGTTTTCAACTTCTGATAATTAACGAGTTCTATCACAACCGAGAAACTATGGTTCCACAACTACACTGCAACTAAGCAACTCCCTCCGACTCGCTAGCACTCAACACTTCTCTTTCCTTTTCGAAGAAGCACCAGCGGCTTCCTTACCAGAAAATGGGTTTTAGAAATTTGAAAGCGAGGGTTAGACCGGAAGGTCTAGTGAATTGCTAAACTCGACCATTTAAAAAAAACATGTAAGAAAATCAAGTTTTCAAGGTTTAATTTAATAGAACTGATCATTTAAAGACATGAAACATTCCATGTCCGGAATCAATTTTCGAACACTTACAGAATAACCGCACTCAGGGCCCCCAGTAGATCCCCATCCGGCCCCCTAGTAGATGCCGTATCTGGATGCATAGGAAACGAATTCCAGGCACATGGTTCAACCATCCCTGATGATTAAAGATAAGCCATGGCGCACGATTTATAAGATATAACAATTTCCACACACGGTAGAGCACGTAGAATAGCACATGCAAGATATCAACATTAAAATAAGTATTTCATAATTCTGAAATCATAGTACAAATTGCGGTAACATAATAGTAATCGTCATCTTACGCCATTTCCAGTACACAAAGGTTTTGAACAAGGGAACTCACCTGGTAGGTCGAACCTTGGTACACACACAAAAGCTAAAAGCAAGGGCTCCGAGTTCCTACATTTGTTAAATTTTCCATGGTTAAGCTCCTACTAAACTTCCCAAATAATCTCTTAGATAATAGGAAGAGAGGTCTAGTGTCCGAACCAATAGCCAAAACTTCGCGGGTAGACATCGTTCTAACACTTGCATGTGATCGTGAGACGATCGCGATTTGATTCAAGAAAGGAAATATGAGACGGAAAACACTAACTGATGAGAAAAAGAAACTCTAGGATGAGGATTAGAACAAACACAGACTCAGAATATTAAAGTAACTAAAAAAATAAAATTAATTTAAAAAAATAGAGAAAATAGAGAATTGGGTTGTAGAACCGGGTTTGGTAAGAGCTGGGGTGTGGGTGTGAGCTAATGCAGGTGTTAGTGATCGGGGTTGGGGTAAGCGGTTGAGGGTTTGGGGTATGCGGGTTTGGGATTTAAGTGGTAACTGGGGTTGGGGAGTTAACCGGGGTTCGAAGTAAGGATACGGGTACACACGCGAGTTTGGTGTAGGCGGGGGTGAGAAAGGGGATCGGGGTTGGGAGAGATAAGCGGGTTTGGTAGGGGTCGGGTTTGGGGTTGATCGGGTGAGGGTTTGATGAAGTAAGCGGGTAATGAGGGTGAAGCGGGTGTGAGTGTGATGGAGTGAGGTGCGAGTTTGGGTTTGAGGGGAATGCGAACTTGGGAGGAGACACGCGGGGTTGGGGAGGATCGTGTTTGAAGAAGTGAGACGTGTGGGACGAGGGGGTGGAGGGGGATGCAGGCTTGGGCTTGACTCAGTTATGAGAGACCCGGGTTTGATGTTACCCAGGTATATTGAGACTCAGGTATAAACCCTATGTGCCGCAGATGCTTCCAAACCAATCGATCTCAAAAAGAAAAAAATAATTGACAATCTCTATAGACTTAATCGATCAAAAACAGATATCTAACACCTTTTCACTTGATTTTCGAACAAAAAAAAAACAAAAATGATTTTCAAACAAAATTCAAGAACACAGACTGAAAAATTTAGATCTATAAAAACTCAAGATTCGACAGCTATACTACGAATCAGACGATGAAACTTTACCAAAACCTTAATCTATCTAAACTAATAAGATTGGGATCAAACAGACTCAAGAATTTCGTAGAAATCAATTAACCTAGAAACTCAAAAACAAATGTCGATCGACCAGAATAGTAGAGAGAAAAAGAAAAAAAATTACCTTTTCCGAATCAAATCTTCGTGTCTTTGCTCTGATACCAATTGTGAATCACAGTTTGCAAGTGTAATCAATAAATCAATGAAGAACGATCAATATATTTCATTAACTACGGTCATATGATTGTATTAACTGATAAAGCTCAAAAAGGTTTACAGAGAGAATTGAATGAAACACGTGTAAACCTAAACTGACCATTAACCTAATTTTTTTTTGGTTAAACAAACTATTTATACTTAGGGCTTAGACCTAACAGGCCTAGAGCCCGTTTAACACAGAAAAGCCCATTAACAAAATAAAAGAATTAAAACATTATATTTTGCACCCCTCTACTTCAATTCAACAAATAAAACACACCCTAACACGGGGTCTTTGGGTGAGATTAACTTCCAGGTGGGTCGGGTGATGAACTCTCGGTTCCCGGTTGAGTGGCCCTGGTTGTAGGACTCCTGGGTGGAGCCCGGACATGTAAGTCTCGGGTGCCCCCGGTCGATTGTCTCTAGGGTGGTCCGATCGAGTGATCTCTCGGTCTATCCCGGGTAGGTAACTCCCAGTTACCCCCAGGTGTGGGCGGCACATCCCAGGTCGAAGGGGTTTCGACGGCGACGAGGCTCAAGGGTTTCGAGCGACAGTCCCATCGGTCCCTTTTTGGCTAGAATCGAATCCACGAATCCACTCATACAAGCAAGGGTTCAATCCCAAAATAAATACCAAGATATGATTTAAATTTAATCATCGACTATGTTTTTCCCCCCATTGATTCATTCCTTACAATATTCCCAGATTGGGGTTCAACACAAAAGACCCCATTCAAAACGACTCAGATTTATAAATCAAAATAAGGATTAGATAACTTACCTCTAAAAGAAGAACTTCCTTAGTTGCAATACTCTGATCCTTTGATAAATCCTTTCCAACAATCACACTCTTGCAAGGTTTCTCCCTTCTTCTCTTCTCTTTTTCTCTAGCCGCACGCCACCAAAGAATGAGAGAAAATGAGAGTGGGTCTAGGGTTTTACTCCCCTCTATGGCGAAATTTCAAAAAGGCCCTTGAACTTTCTAATACTTACAAATTCCACATTACTAAACCCACATTAGGGTGGAATGGGGATAACGGTCGTTACAGTGCTGAAGTCTGAAATATGAATCAACAAGACTGTATGTTTATGTGACGCCTGGAGGCGTCTTGAGAGAAAGATGAGCATATGCACTGAGGTGGCGATAAGAGGTTTTAAGAAGTTAGATCACTACTTATTTCAAACGTTTTTAAGAGTTAAGAGGTTATGAAAACTGGTAAAAAAACAAACAGTTTAAATGTAAAAATGTCTGAACGAATCAGACTTAAGAGCCATTAAGAGGGTTTTTTAAAAAACAAACAACCCCTAAATCAATCATGACTGAAATGACAGTCGAAACCATATTGAAAGTATATTTGTCTAAATAACTCTAAGGGGTTGTTTGTTTGAAAGAAAAAAAACTTCTTAATGACTTTTAAGTCTGAATTGGTTAGACCTTTTTACATTCAAACTGTTAACATTTTATCGTCGTCTCATTTCATATGCTCTAATTTCTCTCAAGGCGCCTCCAGACGTTACAAAAAACATTCTTATTAATTCAGATTTTAGACTTTAGGACCACCTCTTATTAATCATAAGTGAAATAAGACTTCAGACTTCTTAAAAACCAAACACCACCAAAGAAATATCTATTGGTATAGGGATTAAAGAGGGGTCAAAGAGGATAAATGTGATTTTAATTAAATACATAATCTTTTGATAAGTATGAAGCTATATTTTTATATGCCATGTCATATATTTAATTAAAATCTCATTTAAAATTTTAAACTTAATTAATGACCTATCAAATCAATATGATTAAGCACCTAATTAGTCATAAGTTTGATTTAAATAATAAAATTTTATTTAATGATAAGGCCCTTTACCGATAATTTATATCATAGTGACATTTAAGCTCTTTCGAAAGTCATCATATAATAATTCAGATTGAATAAAAAAGGATATGATTTGGTCCAATTTACGGGTGTGCGTTAGTTAAAATCCAATGGATTTAGGTGAATCTGATCCGACTTAATCGTCCAATGAGTGTAAGATTTTGTCATTCGATCTAATTCAATTAATATTGGACATCCGATCTGATCCAATTCAATGGATGGTTGAATGGGATCGGTTTCATCCATTGAATATTAGTAGTTAGTACCTATTATTCATCATTTCATTGAATCGGATTTGATCCATCCAATATTTTGATACAAATTTCAACAAATTAATCAACCATTTCAACCAAATATTCATATAATTTATTAGAAACCGCTACATATAAATATCAACTAAAAAACAAAATCGTAAAATGTCAATAAGTATATATAGCTATTACTTGGATGAGGTTAGGTTCTTTTGTTAACCTTTGTTTTGTTGTTAACTTTATGAACTAATCTCAAGCATCCATCTTAACATTGGATGGTTGAGATTAAAACTAATTTTGTAATTAATAAAATAGGTTTTATTTATTAAATGGACATGTGAACATATGTGGTTAGGGGTAATTTGGGGAATCAAATAATAATTCCTTTAAACCCCCATTTAATGGCTCATTAATTTCCCTTAAACCACAATCGTAACCGATGATTCCTCTACGATTCATTATTTTGAAATTGAGATTGTTAATCAATTCATCCTTTACTAATATTCATATATCGTCAATAATTAGGATTCACTTATCAAAGCCTCTTCATTATATGTTTTGCACATCTATAATAATAATATATATATATATATATATATATATATATATATATATATATATATATATATATATATGAACATCACGTATACAATGTTCATGTCCATTCATGTGCATCCAAGGTGAGTCAAAGTGCACATTTACACTTTTTCGTTACACTGTTCATTCATTTTCACTACATATATTTGAACATTGATGAACATTATAAACAATGAACGTTGTTGAACATTATAAATATGAACATTGAAAAATATTTTTCGTTACACTGTTCATTCATTTTCACTACATATATGGTATATTATAAACAATGAACGTTGTTGAACATTGATGAACAATGAACGTTGCTGAACTTTGATAGAACGACTATTCGATATACGATTTTATCCAAGCATGAACCAAACTACTATAGTAATATTGAAATGATTCAAAAATATTATGAAAAAGGATAAAATTCTAGAATCGTAACCTACAAAGTAATTTTGGAATCTTTATTTTTGTAACTCCCATAAAATTAATGACAAAAGATTACTTATGAAATGACGTTAATACCCTTTTGTATTAAATAAATAAATCAATTAAACTTCAACTAACCTTGCAATTCTATTGGTTGAGCAAGGTTCACATAGTTAACAAGAAAGAAATGGTTAACAAATGATATTTGCTCTACTTGGATGCTAGTTGGATAATAATTGTGTAACACCCCCTTCCTACTAGTCCTAAGATGGGGAATGTCACAACCGAAAACGGATCAAAAGTCTACAATTCACAGTACAGAGCTCTAACAGAACTCCCAAAAGATTGCAATACATCCTCCAGTAATGATACGAATAACATATTTACATATTAAGTATTTACATAACAAAAGCCTTCAATAAGTAACTAGTCTTTAAGCATCCTAAACCATCTCGTCCGTTCATCCCGCCTCTGGGTTAGATCCTGAACCTGCCGAGGTAAAACAAAACAAGCCTCGGCTGAGCAAAATTGCCCAGTGAACGAATAATAACACAAGAAATACCAAATAAGAAGTAGGTAACTGAAAGAAAACAACTGAAAGAAAACCTTACGATACAGAGTTGGAAGCGATTTAAGTGTAAATCTCAAGAACTAAAACCAATATAATTAAAGTTCAAAGCAAGATAAACATCCATATCATTAAGATATATTGTACCCGATGGATGATGAGTCCAAACAGGCGTCATAATGGAATGGAAGTGTTGGGCACTACACCGCCTCATTCTCCGGTAACCAAAGGTATCTGGTATTCGGCTCTATCCGGTAACCAACATAATTGGTATTCGGTTCTATCCGGTAACCAACATAATTGGTATTCGGTTCTATCCGGTAACCAACACATAATTGGTATTCGGTTCTAAGGATGCATCCAACGTTCTCTATATGGCTCGGCCATAGCCTTCACGAGAACGCCATGACTATTTTAGCCATCATGGAGGCGTCTCAACATTCGTGCCCCGAATGATGAGCCTAGTCAAAACGAATTTCAATAACCAAATTTGATGAATAAACTTTGGATAACAAGTTCAACAAACTCATTGATATTTATAATTCAAGTAATCGGAAGGAATTTAAAAACATACCGGTCTCGAGTCAAAATTCCCAAGGACTCAAATTCATTAAACGAAACATCATATAAAACATAAAAATATTCCGGATAACATCTTGATAACATCCACTTTTGTGGGTGTATTTCATGAACAAGATCTATGGAATGCGTAATCATCACAATTGATAACCCACGTATTGAAACGAATTAGATATTCGTACCTTGGAGGTGTTTTAGAAACGATCACACGAAACTTGATGCCTATGAACGGTTTTCTCCTTCCGGTTTACCACAATGAATCTGTCACTTCCAACAGCACCAAACTTGAAGAATTTCCACCTCAATTCCTCAATCTTCAACCTTAACTTGAGCCCCTAGTTCCATTTCTAACACTATATCTTCAAGAATATTAAGGATTTGAGAAAGAATTTGTGGTTTTAGGGATGAGATGAGGGTTTCTAGAGAGAAGGAGGAGAAATTGATGGGTAGAGAGAGAGTGATAAATCTGATTATGAATTTTGAATAAAAAAAAATCAATTAATTTCATATATATATTTTCAACATTTACAATCCAACCCCTTTATCTTTAGCTTATAACAATTTAACCCTTTCTTGACAATTCCTTTACAATGTTGGTCCTAACCAAGATTGTTTCATCCAACATTAGTCCATAAATGAAATCTATAAATATAGACTCGGACTAATGTACAACTCTTAACAACTAAGGTACAAGTCATTAAAGCACGATCTCCTATTTTAAGCACGATTTCGTTTTCGGTCACAAAATTAGGTACTAAACATAGGATATTATAATTCTCCCACCCTTAAAAATATTTCGTCCCCGAAATCGAGTTAGAGTCATGAACTTATGTACCTTCAAAAAGTTGCGGATATTGCTTTTCCATCGATTCCTCTGTCTCCCATGTCGCTTCACTTTCAGAATGATTCCTCCATAAGACTTTAACGAATGGAATCGATCGATGCCTCATTTTTCTTTCTTCACGTCCGATAATAGCTTCGGGCTCCTCAACATAAGATAAATCTGGCTCAATCTTTTCAAGCGGATGATCGATGACATGCAACGGATGATATCGATAACCACGAAGCGCCGACACATGGAAAACATTATGAATATGAGCTAGTTGGGGAGGTAACGCGAGACGATACGCTACTTCACCAACTCGTTCTAGAACTTCAAAAGGTCCAATATAACGTGGGCTAAGTTTTCCTTTAACCCCAAAACGACGTGTTCCCCGAAATGGAGAAACTTTAAGGAAAACATGGTCACCTGACTGAAATTCCAATGGCCTACGATGTCGGTCCGCATAACTCTTTTGGGCGACTTCAACTTTTTCAGTTATGATTTGGACCAATTCGGGTTCTTCAATTGCCCGTTCGCCTACTTCGTTCCAACATGTAGGTGTTCGACATTTACGACCATAAAGAGCTTCGTATGGAGCCATACCAATATTGGATTGGTAACTGTTATTGTACGAAAACTCTACCAGATAAAGATAATCGTCCCAACAGCCAGACCACTCGAGAACGCAAGCGCGAAGCATATCCTCAAGTGTTTGTATTGTCCGTTCAGTTTGTCCATCCGTTTGAGGATGAAAAGCTGAACTCATATTAAGTCGTGTACCCCAAGCCTGGTGAAGACTCTTCCAGAATCGTGAGGTGAAACGCGGATCTCTATCAGACGTAATTGAGACAGGAGTTCCATGAAGTCTGATGATCTCTCTCTGAAATAATTCAGACAACTGGCTAACCGAAAAAGTTTCCCGAATAGCTAAGAAATGTGCAGACTTAGTCAAACGGTCCACAACTACCCAAATTGCATCGTGACGTTTTTGAGTCTTTGGTAGCCCTGTGAGAAAATCCATAGAGATATGCTCCCATTTCCACACAGGTATCTCTAAAGGTTGTAAAAGACCGCTGACTCTTTGATGTTCAATTTTGACCTTTTGACAGATCAAACATTTTGCAACATATTCGCTAATATTTCTTTTCATTTCGTCCCACCAAAAAAATTGTTTCAAATCACGGTACATTTTGGTAGAACCGGGATGAATTGAGAAGGGAGAATTGTGAGCTTCATTCAATACAGCTTCTTTCAATTCGGGATCATCGGGTACACACAAACGATCTCGAAACCAAACTATACCCTGGTCATCGACTCGAAATTCAGAATTCCGATCATTTTCAATTTTCTGTACAAGAGACCAAATACCACCGTCATTTTGTTGGGACTTCTTAATGCGTGAAATCAAATTTGGCTCAATCGAAAGGCTAGCCAAGATCAAACTATTAGAATTTGGATAAAAATCAATACCCAACTTTTCAAAGTCAGAAATCAAGTGCGGTTGAACAGTATAACAAGAAACATATCCTATACTTTTACGACTTAACGCATCTGCGACTACATTCGCTTTGCCTGGATGATAGTGGATCTGGACATCGTAGTCTTTCAGAAGTTTTAGCCAACGTCTCTGACGCATATTAATTTCTTTCTGAGAGAAAATGTACTTCAAACTCTTGTGATCAGTAAAAATGTCACAAGATTCTCCATACAAATAATGGCGCCAGATTTTGAGTGCGAAAATAACTGCAGCCAGTTCCAAGTCATGAGTAGGATAATTTACCTCGTATGGCTTTAGTTGTCGTGATGCATATGCTATAACCTTTCCATTTTGCATAAGTACACATCCGAGGCCAATTCGAGAGGCATCACTATAGATTTGAAAACCGCCTGTCCCAGATGGTAGAGATAAGACTGGAGTTGTGATCAATCGTTGTTTCAGAATTTCAAAACTCTGTTGCTGATCAGGCCCCCATTCAAATTTAACTCCCTTTCGGAGAAGTTTAGTTAAAGGCAGCGCAAGCCGAGAAAAGTTTTCAACAAAGCGTCGGTAATATCCTGCCAGACCCAGAAAACTCCGAATCTCATATATATTGGTCGGTCTCGGCCAATTAGCCACAGCCTCGACTTTGGCAGGGTCGACTTTAATGCCGTCGGCGGAAATAATGTGCCCAAGAAAAGAGACCTGATCTAACCAAAACTGACATTTAGAGAGTTTAGCATATAACCGCTTCTCTCGAAGAATACCCAACGCAATACGAAGATGCTTAGCATGATCAACTTCAGACTTAGAATATATCAAAATATCATCGATGAAGACTATAACGAACTCGTCTAAATAATCATTAAAAACTCGGTTCATTAAGTCCATGAAAACAGCAGGAGCATTAGTTAACCCAAATGGCATGACAACGAATTCAAAATGCCCATATCGGGTTCTAAAAGTTGTTTTAGGAATATCCTGCTCTCGGACACGTAACTGATGATATCCAGATCTGAGGTCGATCTTAGAAAAGAATTTTGCCCCTTGGAGTTGATCAAATAAGTCATCAATACGGGGCAGAGGATACTTATTACGTATCGTTACCTTATTTAGCTCGTGGTAATCGATACATAACCGCATTGAACCATCTTTCTTTTTCACAAAAAGAACTGGTGCTCCCCACGATGACACACTAGGACGTATATATCCCTTATTCAACAAATCCTGTATCTGCTATTTTAGCTCCTTCATTTCTGATGGAGCCATTCGATATGGCTGTTTTGATATTGGAGCAGATCCTGGAATTAAGTCAATGGTGAACTCCACTTCTCTATTGGGAGGGAGTCCAGGAATTTTATCCGGAAACACATCTGAAAATTCATTCACTATAGGAATAGATCTAAGTTCGAACGGTACCTCATCAGGATCTTGTAGTGTTGCAAGGAAACCTTCAGATCCTTGCCATGCAAAAGATTCAACCGTAAAAGAAGATACGACTTTAGTTCCTTGCTTTGGTTCAACTCCCTGATAGATGCTATCAGGTTGACTCAAATCTTCGAAGATAACCCTCTTTGTATCGCATTCAATGGTTGCTCGATGTTTAGACAACCAATCCATGTCGATAATGAGGTCAAAATACTTCATACACATAGGAAGTAGATTTACCTCTCGGACACAATCAGCAATCAATAGTGGACAGAAGAAAAGATTCGCGGTTTTTGTTTATTAAACCACTCAAGCCAAACATGAATTTCAGACTGATTAGTATTTTGATTAAATCCTTGCTCTTGTTCTCCTGTTCCTGTATCTACAGTATTTATAGGAGGTACTTCAGTTGTATGACGGAGAGCCTCTACAGTCTGAGATACAATAGAAGGGATCATATTCGCGACAACTTGTTGGATAGTTGTCGTTAAGTCTGGATCATCTTGATGTGGAGGAGAAGGAGGAGGAGGAGGATAGGTTTCATCATGTTGTGTTTGATTTCTCCGGGGCCTACCCCTTCGTCTGGGTTGGTTACTAGGCAACATCGGAACTGATACAACAAAGAAACTCGTTCAGAACAATGATTACGAATACATACAGTTATGGAAAGCGGTAGTAAGGATTTGCGAGAAAACTGAACAAGTATAGATATAAGAAAATGAATAAACCAAAACCCGCCAAATACTACCCAACCTCATGGATCAAACTTAAATTACTAAAGAATTAATACTTATAGCTCTGATACCATAATTTGTAACACCCCCTTCCTACTAGTCCTAAGATGGGGAATGTCACAACCAAAAACGGATCAAAAGTCTACAAGTCACAGTACAGAGCTCTAACAGAACTCCCAAAAGATTGCAATACATCCTCCAGTAATGATACGAATAACATATTTACATATTAAGTATTTACATAACAAAAGCCTTCAATAAGTAACTAGTCTTTAAGCATCCTAAACCATCTCGTCCGTTCATCCCGCCTCTGGGTTAGATCCTGAACCTGCCGAGGTAAAACAAAACAAGCCTCGGCTGAGCAAAATTGCCCAGTGAACGAATAATAACACAAGAAATACCAAATAAGAAGTAGGTAACTGAAAGAAAACCTTACGATACAGAGTTGGAAGCGATTTAAGTGTAAATCTCAAGAACTAAAACCAATATAATAAAAGTTCAAAGCAAGATAAACATCCATATCATTAAGATATATTGTACCCGATGGATGATCAGTCCAAACAGGCGTCATAATGGAATGGAAGTGTTGGGCACTACACTGCCTCATTCCCCGGTAACCAAAGGTATCTGGTATTCGGCTCTATCCGGTAACCAACATAATTGGTATTCGGTTCTATCCGGTAACCAACATAATTGGTATTCGGTTCTATCCGGTAACCAACACATAATTGGTATTCGGTTCTAAGGATGCATCCAACGTTCTCTATATGGCTCGGCCATAGCCTTCACGAGAACGCCATGACTATTTTAGCCATCATGGAGGCGTCTCAACATTCGTGCCCCGAATGATGAGCCTAGTCAAAACGAATTTCAATAACCAAATTTGATGAATAAACTTTGGATAACAAGTTCAACAAACTCATTGATATTTATAATTCAAGTAATCGGAAGGAATTTAAAAACATACCGGTCTCGAGTCAAAATTCCCAAGGACTCAAATTCATTAAACGAAACATCATATAAAACATAAAAATATTCCGGATAACCACTTGATAACATCCACTTTTGTGGGTGTATTTCATGAACAAGATCTATGGAATGCGTAATCATCACAATTGATAACCCACGTATTGAAACGAATTAGATATTCGTACCTTGGAGGTGTTTTAGAAACGATCACACGAAACTTGATGCCTATGAACGGTTTTCTCCTTCCGGTTTACCACAATAAATCTGTCACTTCCAACAGCACCAAACTTGAAGAATTTCCACCTCAATTCCTCAATCTTCAACCTTAACTTGAGCCCTTAGTTCCATTTCTAACACTATATCTTCAAGAATATTAAGGATTTGAGAAAGAATTTGAGGTTTTAGGGATGAGATGAGGGTTTCTAGAGAGAAGGAGGAGAAATTGATGGGTAGAGAGAGAGAGTGATAAATCTGATTATGAATTTTGAATAAAAAAAAATCAATTAAGTTCATATATATATTTTCAACATTTACAATCCAACCCCTTTATCTTTAGCTTATAACAATTTAACCCTTTCTTGACAATTCCTTTACAATGTTGGTCATAACCAAGATTGTTTCATCCAACATTAGTCCATAAATGAAATCTATAAATATAGACTCGGACTAATGTACAACTCTTAACAACTAAGGTACAAGTCATTAAAGCACGATCTCTTATTTTAAGCACGATTTCGTTTTCGGTCACAAAATTAGGTACTAAACATAGGATATTATAAATTGGATAACTAACTACTAACTAGATGGTCATTGTATTGGATTAGTTCGGTTTTATTGAATTATAGACTTGCCATTCTGAAACCGACCAATCCAATTTGGTTTTGGATCGATCTGACCCAATTGCAATTGGAAATCTAATTATGATCGATTAGTTCTACTTGGACGATCGAGTTAAAATGGATTAAATAACTTTGTGCACAACCCTCATTTAGTTTATGAGAAAAATATTGAAAAGAAAAAAAGGACAGAAAAAAAAAATTCTTCCAACTATTAAAAAATATTTCCAAAAATAATAATTGTTCTCCTATTATCAATACAGACAAAATTGGATTAATATACTATAGCTTAAAATTGTCGTAATATGTCTTTTTTAGATTATTTACTAAAGTACAATATTCCGTTTAAAATATCAAAATTTTATCATTAAAGAATATTTGTATTATAATTTATTCATACTTTAAATATTAGTTAATTATTGTTATTATATTGCAAAAATCAATAATAATAAAAAAAATTGGAAACAAGACAAGAGAAGTAATAATTACGAACGTGGAAAGGATTTTATGTTCAACGGAAAAGAAAGAAAGCATTTCTTGAAATACCACAAAAATCATTATAAAAAATTTTAAAAAAAAAAAGTAAAATCTCGATTTTCAAGAAATTGCATAATTCTTCATGCGACAATGCAATCTCTCCATCTTCCCTTAAAAATTCTAAAAAATTAAAAAAAATTAAGGATCGATATGAACAGAGCTAGCTAGTTGTTGCTTCAGATATACTGTTTAACGATGGATGCCACCCTCTTGCTTTGTTTCCGGCGGACGCAGACTTCGTCGGAACCGCCGTCCGCGGACGATGTTTATCATGTTTCCCCATCTGCATATTACCCAATTGATCGTATGAATTTTTTTTATTCTTTCAGATGAATTCATAAATCACAACCATAGAATTAATAGAAAACGATTCAGACCTGATGGTGGGTTTTCCCCGATTCATTAGATCTTGGGGCTGCTAATTCACAATCTGAATTCGCTTCACTTATTCCGGCAGACTCCGGCGGCTGAAAACTCTTATTATTTTTTAAGTTTCCGTTTTTTTTGGCCTTTAGTCCTTTGATTACCTCTAAAAAACCAAAAAAAAGGGGTGTTAATTAATTATTTACTGACATGTTAAATTGAACAAGAAATTAAAAGAAGAAATTAAACATAAATATATAAAGTAATTAACCTTGGGTGGTGATGAGTCTATAAGCATGGCCAAGGAGAAGGTTGTCGGTGGGTCGGAGGAGTTTGATGCGGGTAACACGAAGAGGTTGTGTGGTGTTGGTGTGGGGTTGTTGATGGTGGTGGTGGTCGGAGTAGAAGGTGGTGGTGGTGGTAAGGAGGAGGGCGACGTAGTGACCAGGGTGTTGGTTCATGATTTGTGCGGCGGAGATGGCTGAATAGAATCTTTCGGCTCTGCCGTTTTGGGTTTGTAAGACGAGACTTGCGTTATCAACGGCTTGGCAGTTGCCCATGGTCCGATCGGAGAAGATGAATTTTATTTGGTGAAGAAAGAAGGGGTGTTATGCACCTCACCAACACCTTTATATATACCAATCCCCACTATCACCATTCTCTCTCTAATATCATATTTTTTATTTTATATATATATATATATATATATATATATATATATATATATATATATATATATATTAGAAGCGTATTCGCGCAATGCAGCGAGATAAATCACGATTTTAATGTTTCATTTCATTTTTTGTTTTTTTGTCGATTTATCGTACGATTTTGAATGGTTTTGAGAAAGTGATAATGTTTTTTTTTATAAATTTGTTTAATTTAGGCTTAATAATATAATGTTTTTTATAAAAAAGAATTAAGTATTTTGTTATAATTCAATGATTATCTTATATATTTTAATGACATCTAGAAAAAATAACCAATTACATATTTAATAATATAATTAAAACAAATTTATAGTAATATAATATATTAATTAATAGGGATACATGGAAATGTCTGCATAAAAGGAAGGCCCTGCACATACCAAATTGGTGGGTGTTAGAAGCATGCAGTAGTAATATGTATCTTGTGCTTTGATACTTGTAAATTAAGAGATTTTAAAATCTTGCATAAAATGATGGTACCTTGTGCCAAATAATTTGTATTTAAGAGTTTTTTTTATCCCTGCTTTATATATATATATATATATATATATAGTGGAAGGATATTTTGCAACCCTGAAAAAGGTTGCAACCCTTGCAACCCACATCTTAATCGTTGGATTCATGATCGACGGTTATTTTATTTTTATTTTTCTGCTTTTTTTAATTAAAAATATTGGGCCCCATATCTATTGTAACCACCGATCATTAATCCGACGGTTAAGATGTGGGTTACAAGGTTTGCAACCTTTTTAAGGGTTACAAATAAAACAACCCCTATATATATATATATATATATGTATATATGTAGTGGAAGGATATTTTGCAACCCTGAAAAAGGTTGCAATCCACATCTTAACCGTTGGATTCATGATCGACGATTAAGATGTGGGTTGCAAGGTTTACAACCTTTTTAAGGGTTGCAAATAAAACAACCCCTAATATATATATATATATATATATATATATATAGGGTTAGGTTCCGATGAGAAGTTGATTTAACAGTGAGAAACGTGAGAAGTGGTTATTAACTGTTGGATGAGAAATTGACGCATATTAGAATGAGATGCACCAGATCAATTCCATTCTAAGGCGCAATTCATGGGAGAGCTTGAGATTAATAGAAATCAACAGTTCAGATCCACTTCTCACGCTTCTCACCGTTAACTCAACTTCACACACGATCCTTAGGGTTGGGTTCCGGTGAGTAGTTGAGTTAATGGTGAGAAGCATGAGAAATGGTTATCAACCGTTGGATGAGAAATGGACGCACATCATGATGAGATGCACCGAGGTGCACCAGGTCAAATCCCTTCTAAGCCGCAATTCATGGGAGAGCTTGAGATTAAAAGATATCAACGGTTCAGATCCACTTCCCACGCTTCTCATCGTTTACTCAACTTCTCAGATGATCTTTCGTATATAAATATATATACATACATATAGGGTTGGGTCCTGGTGAGAGGTGCCAAATTTGATGAGAAACATGAAAAATGGTTATCAACCGTTGCATGAGAAATGGATGAACATCATGATGAGATGCATCAAGATGCACCATATCAATTCCTTTTAAAGCCGCAATTCATGGGAGGGTATTTGATTAAAAGTGATCAACGACTTAAAATCACTTCTCACACTTATCACCAAAAATGACACTTCTTACATGATCCCATGCCTATATTATATATATATATATATATATATATATATATATATATATATATATATATATAGCATTTGGTTCATTTGAGAAATGGTAAATGTATGAGAAATAGAGAAGTAATCTTAGTCTTTCATACGGTCAAGATCGAATTTGACTGTTCAAATATTACGTCTTTGACTGATCAACAATTGCGGCTTTGACTGGTCAAAAGTTACGGTTGTTCCAAAAAATAGAAGGATAATTTCTTAATTTTTACAAATACACGGAACGAGTTCATATATAAACCTGTATGATTCACATATGAACTATATGTTCATATGTGAATCAGTGTAATTCACATAAGAACTCTTTTAACTTATTCATATATGAACCTTTGTGATTCATATATGAACTAATTAACTGTTTCACATATGAATTAATTAATTGTAGATTCATATGTGAATCAGTTGAACTAATTAACAGATTCACATATGAACTAATTAACTGATTCTCATACGAACTAATTAACTGATTCACATATGAATGTATAGTTCATATGTATTCACATAGGTTCACATATGAACTGTTCATCGTATTTTACGAAACTACCCCTCTATCTTCTACAGACCACACAAGGAATTATCCGGTGCTTCACGGTCAAAGCCGCAAATGTTGACTAGATAAATGACTATGATCACTTCTTTATTTCTCATATATTTACCATTTTTCAAATGAATCTCTCTCTCTCTCTCTCTCTCTATATATATATATATATATATATATATATATATATAGGGGTGAGTTCAAATGAAAACTCATTTTTTATTGTGCATGTGAGGACAAATCTTAGCCATTGATCAAAACTTAGAAAACTAATCAATGGTTAAAACTTAATAATATTAATTGAGAAGTGATTAGGGACAAAATTGGAAATTTGAATCAATACCTACCTTCTTTGACCTTTTATTTTCTTTTTTAATTAAATTTTTTTTACCTCCTTAAAGTTTATAATAAATTATCTTAAAAATTATTTGTAACACCCTAAAAACTAGCGGAATAAAAATTCGAAATTTCTGCAATATAACGGCTATAAATAGATAAAAACTTGGGTATAAAACCTGCTATAATCAATCCCAAAGTATCATCCCGATTAAACGGGGAAACAAACTATAACCATTATAATTAACCAAATGAAGAATACACTAACAGCCTAATAATCTAACTTAAATAAGAAAGATTAACATCGGGTGTTGCTATTCTTTCAAAAGTATGCCCGCTATCCAAAATATCGATCTACACATCTCCCAAAAAGACCGCTCTTGGCCTCCAAACTATCCACTCAGTCCCGACGAACCCCTTCGGAAACCTGACCTGTTATACATGTCATTTAGAGAAAAAGTGTTAGGCCTAAGCCTAGTGAGATCAAACATTTGCAGTTTAAGAAATCAAACGTAAAAGTGAGTAAAAGAGTTTATTTGTATACAACAACAATAATGGTAATAATAACAATAATGCTCTTTGAAATATAACAAATACCTTTTGGGTTAACGGGGGAGACCCGCTTACTAACACAAATGACGGAACACAAAAGTAAGTCATTCGATGAGTCAGTAAAGCCAATAAACAAATAAAGTATACGCAAGGGATGTCAGGCTCAGTGGCTTTAAACGTACACCCACGGAAACTCAAGTTCAACCCCGAAGGGTTCCTACGTCGAGATCCTAATCCAATATCGTAATACTTGAGTACGAAGGACTTATAACCCAATCCGATGCCAAACGTGCCTCGACGTGGAAAACTAGTCGTCCAAACGCCGGAACAATAATAAACCAAATACGGGGTCATGACTCCCAATGCATCAAATAAGTCAAATAATGCGCATAAGGCCCAACCAGAAATCCCAACAATGGTTAACATACAATAAGTGACATGAGGGGTAATTCCCACCAAAACTACTTCCATTGTTTACCAAGAGACCACTAGTAAAAATATAGATGAATCCTCTTTTTATTTCAAACCCCCAAAATATGATGTGAGTTTAATATGCAAACTTATCAGCAGTTAACCACAATACCAATATTTCCAAATTCATAGTTTTGCATAGCGATGCTATTCTCTCAAAGGTATAACCCAAGTAAAACAAGTTAAAGAACATTATTAAGCTCATAAAACGTTATTTCCCAAAAATCACCACAAACACTTATATCTCCAAAAGTTAGGTTATTAGCAAGAAATTCCACAAATCAAATATATGAAAGAGGAGATATTAGGTATTCAAAACCAACCTTTTGACATGTATAAAGTTTAGTAAAATGGGTAAGAACTCACCTTAGTGGTTCTCTTAAAAGAAAACCAAACCCTAAAACGAAGGAGATGAAGATGAGTTGTATAATCACTTGAGAGCTTCCTACCAACACTTCCTAAAAGTGTTAAGGACTACCATTAATGACTATGAACCATCCTAAATGAGGAGAGAAGTCTAGATGAGAAACACTTACCGAAATCAGTAGAGAGAATCGCTCCCAAACCCTAGAAATCAGATAAAAATGACTAAAAACCGCGACTTGGCTTTTTATACCCGAAACCCCCGTCGGCGATAGTGCCCCGGCGATAGTGACATCTGTCACTATCGCGGGCAAGGTCGCGAGCGCCTCACCACCTTCGGTACAGATTGGGCGATAGTGCCCCGGCGATTGTGACCATGTCACTCTCACGGGCACAATCGCGAGAATTGTACCGAGGCCCTAAGGCCTTCGACGATAGTGCCCTCCGTGATTGTGACACCCTGTCACTCTCGCAGGCACAATCGCGAACAGCCCCAAATTTCCCAAATTTGATGATTTTTAACCCACGATGCTTAAATCCCAATTTCTCGATATTAAGATATTAAAATCAAAATATATATAAGTTTCAAAGCAAAAAGAATACTACATGGGTTCACAGAATTCGGGGTGTTACAATCCTCCCCAACTTGGGAATGATTTCGTCCCCGAAATCCTACTAACTAAACAAATGAGGGTATCTACGCCTCATGTCTTCTTCCGCTTCGCAAGTCACATTGGTGCCGCGGTGGTGTTTCCATTGAACCTTTACCATCGCTACCTCTTTATGTCGGAGCTTCTTGATTATCCTTTCCAAAATAGCCTCGGGCTCTTCGATGCAACGATTATCATCCATTCGGATTTCGGACAAAGGAATGATGCTTTCCTCTTCCGCTAAGCACTTCCGTAGATAACATACGTGGAATGTGGGATGAATCCCATCCATCTCCGGCGGTAAATCCAATTTGTAAGATTGGAGCCCGATGCGCTCGAGAATAATAAACGGTCCTAGGAAACGGGGACTTAGCTTCCCACGCTTCCCAAACTGGATCAACCCTTTCCAAGGAGACACTTTCAACATCACACGATCTCCCACTTGGAACTCTACCAGTCTTCTATTTTTGTCGGCGTAACTCTTCTGACGATCTTGTGCCGCTTTTAACCGCTCTCGAATTGATTTGACTTTGTCGGCCGTCTCTTGCACAATTTCCAGGCCGACAAACTGCTTCTCCCCCGCCTCTAACCAACACACGGGGGTCCTACACTTCCGTCCGTACAAAGCTTCAAATGGTGCCATCCCGAGACTAGAGTGGTAACTATTGTTGTACGCAAATTCCACCAAAGGTAGATGGGCATCCCAACTACCGCCAAAATCGATCACGCATGATCTAAGCATATCTTCTAGCGTTTGAATTGTCCTCTCACTTTGTCCGTCCGTTTGTGGGTGATAAGTCGTGCTCAAATTCACTCGTGTGCCCAACTCTTGATGCAAGGCTCCCCAAAATCTCGACGTAAACCTGCTATCCCGATCGAAAACTATCGACAAGGGTATCCCGTGTCTAGAGACAATTTCATCTATGTACAGCTTTGCCAACTTATCCATCGGCAAAGTTTCCCGCATCGCTAGAAAGTGAGCACTCTTCGTCAATTGATCAACGATGACCCAAATGGTGTCGTTCCCTCGCAAGGTCTTCGGTAACTTGGTCACGAAATCCATGGTGATCTTATCCCATTTCCACTCGGGTATTTCAAGCGATTGAAGGCTCCCATAGGGTCGTTGATGCTCGACCTTCACTTGTGAACAAGTCACGCATCGCTCCACATAATGAGCTACATCCAACTTCAAAATTGGCCACCAATAATGTAGCTTCAAATCCCGAAACATCTTGGTGCTCCCCGGGTGGATAGAATACTTAGATTTATGCGCATCGTCCAAGAGTAGCTCTCGGCAACCACCAAACTTTGGTACCCAAACTCGATCATGATGAATAATGCAGTATAGAGGATGAATTATACATTATTAAGAATGAATAATACACAAATTTATGAATCGTGTATTATTCACCCTGAATGATGTATTATTCATCATAAATGATACATTATCATGATGAATGATACATGAATGACCCGTGAAGGTGTGGAAATGTGACGCGTTCTCTTTTGTTCCACGGTCCACAAACGAAACTCGATAAGTTTTCGATTCGTCTCGATAGCTGTTGGGTTACGGTGATGAAGAACGTGATACCTTACGACGTTGAAGAAAGTGTTGAAGAAGGTGATGTCGAGTTACAAACTTACGGTGTCGAGATGTTGTACACACTTGAACGTACATAAATATTAATAATGAATATAACACATATATAACATTTCATGTGAAAATGGTTAAAACAACAACAACAAAAAACTATATCGAGATGGATGTCATATCGAAGAGCACGAAATTCTCGTTTTTTTATGTAATTTGTTTGATTAAAATATTAGTAGTTTTTAAGATAATTTATTTTAAACTTTAAGTGGGTAAAAATTTTTAATTAAAAAAGAAAATAAAAAGTTAAATATGATAAGCGTGAGTTGAAATTATCTTCCATTTTTATCTTTAATCATCTTAAAATTAAAAAACTATTTTTAATATAAGTTGTTGGATCAATAGAGATGGAGTGACCCATATTCGTCCTCACGTGTACAACGAAAATTGAGTTTTCATTTGAACTCCTCTCTCTCTCTCTATATATATATATATATATATGCGAAGGATCGTGTGGGAAGTTGAGTTGAGTTAACGTGAAAAACGTGAGAAATGGTTATCAACCATTATGAAGCGTGATTTATAAGGTGAGTTTGAGATTATAAGTGATTAAAGATTCATTTCATCTTCTCACGTTTCTCATACTAACTCAACTTTTCACACAATCTTTCATGTATATATTTATACGATATTATAAAACATCTATAAAACTCTTAAAAACAATTGTTAAATCTTAATGTACCGCTATTTAATGCTAATGACTTAAAACCTCTTAAAAACAATCATTCAAGCTTTATGTACTACATTTAATGTTATTTATTAACTTTCAATTCTTATCTTTAACCACTTCAATTCCCCTAAAGTCACTCCCCACATAACGAAATACAGAATAAAAATCAAATTTTAAATATAAAAAATCTAAAATATAATTAATAAAATCTAACAGAATATTTAATGTTTATTTTATACAAAAATAAAAAACATTATATTATTAAACCTAAAATAAATTACATTATTATTAAATCATCAAAGAAACGCTTAACAACAATCTTTTATGTATTAAGTATTTTTTATTGATACACATTATTTAAAATTCAAGATTACAAGTCATGATGAATGAATACAAATTTCTAAAGCTATATTTTTGAATTCATAACTAACTGATAAACATAACCAAAACAGGATAAACATCTCAATTTAAATATAAAGAATTTAAAATACATAAGATAATCATTGAATTTTAACAAAATACTTAATTTTTTATATAAAATAAACATCTCAATTTAAATATAAAGAATTTAAAATACATAAGATAATTATTGAATTTTAACAAAATACTTAATTTTTTATATAAAAAACATTATATTATTAAGCCTAAATTAAACAAATTTATAAAAAAAACATTATTACTCTCTCAAAATCATCCAAAATCGTATTGTAAATCGATAAAAAATAAAAAAAAGAAAAAAAAACATTAATATCATAATATATATTGCTGCATTACACGATACACGAGTACACTTTTAATATAAATATAAACATAATTATAGGGAGTTTGGAAGCGACGAAGAGGAGGGAGGGTGTGCATAAGGTGGTGATGATGATGGGTAGATAAGAGAAGGGATGGCGTGATGTAGCAGCAGAGGTGCGGATATTGTTTTTGAGGTCATTAAAAACCCTTTTAATATTCATTTTACCATAACCCGCCTCTTCTCATACGTTACACTTTATCCCCTCCCTTTTTTGTTTTGATTTTTTTACCAAAGTTTATTGTCACATTTTTTTAAATTTAACAAAAAATGATTATACACATAACTCCCAACATATTTGGTAATTTGTAAGAGCATCTCCAAAAGCATTGCTAAATTTTTTCTAAAATAAAGAATGAAAAGTTAAAATCTCTAAAAACCTTTTCTTCTAACTCCAACATCTTTTCTATTTTAGAGAATCAATCATTATTTATATTATTATAATATTACATAATTTATTATCCCAATACAAGAAGGAAATGGAAATAAACAATACTAAAGTACACAAGAAACATACTCGTACGACCCATTAATCATCATAATCATAGTAATTCAAGTATGTTCACGTAATCATATATTCATAACAACAGTAGCTAATTGAAATTATGAACATACACTACATAAAAATTCTCGCTACCACTTTTACAATTCTCAATGACGTAGTTTCTGTCGACTCTAAGGTCGTCCCATCTTAGAAATTCTACCCAAAGCTCACAGTTCATAGCTTAATAGTCTCAGCTTAAGTCTAGGCATCGTGTTTATATACCTAGTTCACTTAAACTAAAACTCTGATACCAACGTGTAACACCCTAAAATTTCAAGGTAAAATAAAACTTAAAATTTCTGCAATATAACGTCTAAAATAAGGCGAATCCAAAACCTATAAACGTGTCGACTAAAACCCAAAAGAGACGGGGTAGTTCTATAACGAAGTATCGGAATAAATAAGACATATACATGACAATCTATTCAATCTAGAACAATTAACAACTAGATTAAAATGGGTGTCACTATGACTTCAAAAGCGCTCTTTCTCAAATCCCAAAAATGCCCGGTCCAAGGAGGAATCCTAGGTGCGATCCCGACTGATCAAGGCATCCTACTCGCACCGCTAACGAAACCTGTGAACCATTTAAACATGAACACAAGTGTTAGAATGAAGTCTATTGGTTGTTATACCGATACCAATTATAATGCGAACAAGTACAATAATTAAATGTTACCGGCTCCCAATGCATGGAGGTCAAAGCCAAACCTCCCAATAGGGACATTGTAAATTCCTGTACAAATAATACACAAATATCTTCCATATAAAGCGGGTAACCCGCGATCTAGATTGGATTTCACCGTCCAGCTCGGTTCTAGTTCCCATGCCACGCCGGACATCACAATCCTCAAACCCTCTCTGCCTCTAGTGCTTACCCCGTCGGGTTACACCTCAAGGTCTTACAGGCAAGGGTGCCTATCCAATCTAGCCGAGTGTACAACTAAGGGACTTGCACCCCCTATTGTCCACTCAAAATGCCCAACGGCAACGACCATGCAATAATCATGCATACCAACTAAATCCTCGTGCACAAGGAAATAGATATAAGACTCCCAACAAGAGTTATGAACAATTATAGATGACAATCTTCAGGCAAACATATTATTGGCCCAAATAGTGTGATCATGCTTGGTACATATTTACCATAAGAAACTACAACTCATTTAACCACATACAAATCCCCAACTAGTATAGTGACCCTAACTGCTGATAAGAATTTAGTCATTTGACATTTCATTATGTAGAGATGTAGACCTACACCATGATTTGCCCCTTTTCTATAAGACTTGTAAATAACACTCTTCTACATGTTTTAAACAATTCCACCAACCCCCAAAACCTTATTTATTGAAGATAAGCAAAACCCTAGTTTTAAGGTCAACATCATGTATTTCATATATTTCACATAAGCAAGTAATGGTGCAAGTATGTATGTTCATAAGTTAAGAAAACTTACTTAGATTGCTCCAATACCCCAAACCCTAGATGGTTCAAGGAGATGAGAAGTGGTGAGGAGAAACCTTGTTCACCAAATGGCTAGAACTTGACTACCAAAGGAGAGAAACCCTAGGTTAGCATTTAATACTCCCAACAAGATTCTAGAGGGGATTAAATGTTGAAGAGATAGAGTTTTGAGGTGAAGAAATCTTACCTATGAGAGAAAAATCGGCTGCCTTCAAAAACCCCAAATGAAATAAATGAGCTCCTCACTTGAAATCAGACATTTAAAGCTAGAACCCCCCGTCGGCGATTGTGACATCGCGATAGTGACAGGGCACTATCACCAGTCACTATCGCCGAGGATGTACCGCAACTCCCACTTCTCCCGCGATTGTGACACGCGAGAGTGACCCTGGCACTATCGCCGGATACTCTCTCCAAATATGTACCGCGGCCCATCGAGTCCCCGCGATTGTGCCTTCCGCGAGAGTGACCCTGGCACTCTCGTCGGGCACTCTCGCCAACCTGCTCTTCCCAGACTAAATTTGACATTTTTTCCCAAAGCAAACACCACTCAACTTCGACGGTAAAAGCTGAACGAAACCAAACATAACACATTACAATTTAACCAATAATCCAAAATTTGGGGTGTTACAATCCTCCACCCCTTAGAATGGATTTCGTCCTAGAAATCCTAACTATCCAAACAAATGAGGGTAACGCCTCTTCATGTCTTCCTCCGCTTCCCAAGTCACGTTGGTCCCGCGATGATGCTTCCATTGAACCTTTACCATAACCACCTCTTTGTGCCGTAGCTTCTACGTCTTCCTTTCCAGGATAGATTCGGGCTCTTCTATGCAACGGTTGTTATCCACTCTGATTTCCGATAGTGGAATGACACTCTCTTCCTCGGCCAGGCATTTCTGTAAGTAGCACACATGAAAGGTGGGGTGGATTCCGTCCATCTCCGGCGGAAGATCCAACTTGTAAGCTTGTAGACCAATACGTTCAAGGATAGTGAAAGGCCCAAGGAAACGAGGACTGAGCTTCCCCCGCTTTCCGAACCTTATCAATCCTTTCCAAGGTGACACTTTCAGCATCACACGTTCCCCCACTTGGAATTCGACCGGTCTTCTCTACTTGTCCGCGTAGCTCTTCTGCCTATCTTGTGCCGCTTTCAAACGCTCCCTGACGACCTTCACTTTGTCGGCCGTCTCTTGCACGATCTCCGGTCCGGCAAACTGTTTCTCACCCGCTTCCAACCAACACACGGGTGTCCTACACTTCCTTCCATACAATGCCTCGAATGGCGCCATACCAATACTTGAGTGGTAACAGTTGTTGTAGGCGAATTCCACTAGTGGAAGGTGTGCATCCCAATTTCCCCCGAAATCGATAACACACGACCTCAACATGTCTTCGAAGGTCTGGATGGTCCTCTCGCTCTGTCCGTCTGTCTGCGGGTGATAGGCGGTACTCAACTTAACTCTTGTGCCCAACTCCTTCTGTAAATTATCCCAAAAGTGTGATGTAAAGCGGCTATCGCGGTCGGACACAATAGAAAGTGGCACTCCATGCCTCGAGACTACCTCATCAATGTACAGTTTGGCCAGCTTGTCCATCAGTAGGGTCTCTCGCATGGACAAGAAATGCGCTCTCTTGGTCAAACGATCCACTATTACCCAAATGGTATCGTGGTTCTTTAAAGTCCTCGATAGCTTGGTTACAAAGTCCATAGTGATGTGCTCCCATTTCCACTCCGGTATTTCCAAGGATTGGAGACTACCGTATGGTCGTTGGTGCTCCGCCTTCACTTGCAGGCAATTTATGCATTGCTCCACATAACTAGCCACGTCTAGTTTCATCACTGGCCACCAATAATTGAGCTTTAAATCACGATACATCTTAGACGCATCGCTATAGACTACAAAGTCTTCTGTCCCCTCGGGTAGAGATAAGATTGACGCTTCACACAATTTCCTTTGGAGGGCCCGAAAGGCTTGCTCTTGCTTCTCAGTCCAAAGGAACTTCACGTTCTTCCTGGTCAGAGATGTCAACGGTGAGGCGATCTTGGAAAAATCTTGGATAAATCTTCTATAGTAACCGGCTAGACCCAAGAAACTCCGGATTTCCGTGGGACTTTTTGGCGGTTCCCAATTCATCATAGCCTTAATCTTCGATGGGTCCACCTTTACTCCCTCACTTGACACCACATGACCCAAAAACTGGACCTCTCTTAGCCAAAATTCACACTTGGAGAATTTGGCATAGAGTTTCCCGTCCCTTAACACCTCTAACACTTCTCGGAGATGTCGTTCATGCTCTTCATCATTCTTCGAGTACACCAAGATATCATCGATGAACACTATGACCGACTTGTCTAGGAAAGGCCGGCAAACACGGTTCATCAAATCCATGAATACCGCTGGCGCGTTGGTTAGCCCGAAGGGCATAACCAAGAACTCGTAGTGACCATAACGGGTTCTAAAGGCGGTCTTGGAAACGTCTTCTTCTCGAACTCTAACTTGATGATAACCCGATCGAAGGTCGATCCTTGAGAAGCATCCGACTCCTTGCAGTTGATCGAAGAGATCGTCGATTCGGGGTAATAGATACTTGTTCTTTACGGTTACCTTGTTCAACTCCCGATAGTCGATGCACATCCGCATCGATCCATCCTTCTTCTTGACGAAGAGCACCAGAGCTCCCCAAGGCGAGGAACTCGGCCTCACGAATCCCTTCTCCAACAACTCCTGAAGTTGTGACATCATTTCTTGTATTTCGGTCGGAGCAAGACGGTACGGTGCACGGGCAATCGGCGCTGCCCCCGGGATTAAATCGATTCGAAACTCCACTTGGCGGTCGGGTGGCAAACCCGGAAGATCGTCAGGAAAGACGTCTGGGTACTCACTAACGACTCGAACATCTTCAATCTTTTTCTTCTCTGCTTTGGCATCCATCACGTAGGCAAGGAATGAAGGGCAATTCTTCGCAAGACACTTACTTGCCTTGATGGAAGAAATAAGAGCCACTTCCCCCTTACGCTTCTCCCCGTAGACATAGACAAACCTTCCGCTGGAAGTCGGCAATCTGATCATCTTCTTTGAACAAAATATCTCCGCCTTGTGATGAGACAACCAGTCCATTCCGATCACCACATCGAAACTCCCGATTACCATAGGGAGTAAGTCCACAACGAACAACTCCCCACCAATATCTAGCCGACATTTTTCCAACATTTCCCGCAATAACACTTGTTCCCCATTTGCTATCTCTACTACTAAGGCATTGCTAAGAGTACTAGAGGGCACGTTCAATTCTTTGCAAAAGTCAAGAGACACGAAAGAGAAATTCGTACCAGAATCAAATAGCACCTTAGCAGCAAGCGAGTTGAGTAAAAACATACCCGACACCACGTCGGTGGTTTCCTTCGCTTCGTCTCTGGTCATTTGGAAGGCTCTCCCTTGAGCTTTAGGGACGGCTTCCTTCTTTGGTTGCGGTGGATTTCCTCCTCTAACTCCTCCCTTTAACTTGGGGCAATCCCTCCTCTTGTGCCCCGGCTCCTGGCATTCGAAGCAGAGTGTCCCTGGCATGGGACATCGCTGACTTGTGTGACCCGGCTTATTACACTTGAAGCACACGACTTGTCGGGGGTTGGAGTTGCAAGGACCAAAATGCTTGCTTTTGCACTTGGGACACAAATTCGCCTCTCGGCGATCATCAAAGTTTCTAACGTTCTGTTGGAACTTCGGTCGCTTGAATGAACTCGGCGGCACTTCGCTCTTCCTCTTTTCTGCGACCTTCGACTTCTCTTCCTTGTCTCTAGCGTAGACTCTTTGCACT
Source organism: Arctium minus (assembly GCA_954870635.1). Taxonomy (NCBI): domain Eukaryota; kingdom Viridiplantae; phylum Streptophyta; class Magnoliopsida; order Asterales; family Asteraceae; genus Arctium; species Arctium minus. The sequence continues at coordinate 21,097,304 of OX941081.1, read as the reverse complement.
ACTTTGGCTTCCTCAATGATCTCTCGTAGATTTGTAGCTTTCGAGTTTTGGACTCGGTTTCCCATATCCGCGGGTAGGACCTTCAGATAGGCCTTTATCTGTTCCTTCTCGGTCGGGGCCACATGCCCCACAAGATTTAGCTTCTCCATGAAAAGACGGGTATATTCCCTCACCGTCAGATCCCCTTTATTTAGCGCTCGAAACTCTTCCTCGATCAGATCCATTTCGTTTTCATTACAGTATTCTTCAATAACCTTCTTCTTGAAGGTGGCCCATGACATCTTTGCTAACACGGCTTACCCTATGGTTGCGGTGTGGACGTCCCACCATATTAAAGTCGCACCCCGAAGCATTTGGGAACCAAAATTCACCTTCTGATTTTCATCACATCCGCAAGCTCGGAAGGCCTGCTCCGTCTCCCTCAACCATTTCATGCAAGCTACGGGATCGTCGGCCCCGGCGAACTCTGGCGGTTTACACCCCATGAAGGACTTATACGAACAACCCTTTCCTGTTTGCCCTGTCGCTAAGACCACCACTCCCTCAGTACGGTTCTCGCCCCCGGTACCACCCGAGCCAGCTACCGTGTTCTCTGCCACCACCTCTGGCCTCCGAAGACTGGCATCCCTGTCTTCTAACATTTTCAAGAATGCTTCTTGTTGCTTTTCCATGGCCGATGTTACCATTTGCATACACTGGCCACCATGTCAGCTTGCGGGTTTGCATCCTGCATGACCGGACTTGTGGATGCTAGTTCCACTCTAGGTATGATTTCCTCTGGTCCGGTAAATATCGGCGGCATGCCGGGACGAACCACATTTGCCACTCGAATCACGGGGTTCGGGTTAGATGAAATATCCTCGGGCACCTCTCCCTCGTTCAGTGGGCGAGTCCGACTATTTACCATTTCGGATCTGCCACACAAGAAGTAAGGAAATGGAAATAAGCAATACTAAAGTACACAAGAAACATACTCGTACGGCCCATTAATCATCATAATCATAGTAATTCAAGTACGTTTACGTAATCATATATTCATAACAACAGTAGCTAATTGAAATTATGAACATACACTACATAAAAATTCTCGCTATCACTTTTACAATTCTCAATGACGTAGTTTCTGTCGACTCTAAGGTCGTCCCATCTTAGAAATTCTACCCAAAGCTCACAGTTCATAGCTTAATAGTCTCAGCTTAAGTCTAGGCATCGTGTTTATATACCTAGTTCACTTAAACTAAAGCTCTGATACCAACTTGTAACACCCTAAAATTTCAAGGTAAAATAAAACTTAAAATTTCTGCAATATAACGTCTAAAATAAGGCGAATCCAAAACCTATAAACGTGTCGACTAAAACCCAAAAGAGACGGGGTAGTTCTATAACGAAGTATCGGAATAAATAAGACATATACATGACAACCTATTCAATCTAGAACAATTAACAACTAGATTAAAATGGGTGTCACTATGACTTCAAAAGCGCTCTTTCTCAAATCCCAAAAATGCCCGGTCTAAGGAGGAATCCTAGGTGCGATCCCGACTGATCAAGGCATCCTACTCGCACCGCTAACGAAACCTGTGAACCATTTAAACATGAACACAAGTGTTAGAATTAAGTCTATTGGTTGTTATACTGATACCAATTATAATGCGAACAAGTACAATAATTAAATGTTACCGGCTCCAATGCATGGAGGTCAAAGCCAAACCTCCCAATAGGGACATTGTAAATTCCTGTACAAATAATACACAAATATCTTCCATATAAAGCGGGTAACCCGCGATCTAGATTGGATTTCACCGTCCAGCCCGGTTCTAGTTCCCATGCCACGCCGGACATCACAATCCTCAAACTCTCTCTGCCTCTAGTGCTTACCCCGTCGGGTTACACCTCAAGGTCTTACAGGCAAGGGTGCCTATCCAATCTAGCCGAGTGTACAACTAAGGGACTTGCACCCCCTATTGTCCACTCAAAATGCACAACGGCAACGACCATGCAATAATCATGCATACCAACTAAATCCTCGTGCACAAGGAAATAGATATAAGACTCCCAACAAGAGTTATGAACAATTATAGATGACAATCTTCATGCAAACATATTATTGGCCCAAATAGTGTGATCATGCTTGGTACATATTTACCATAAGAAACTACAACTCATTTAACCACATACAAATCCCCAACTAGTATAGTGACCCTAACTGCTGATAAGAATTTAGTCATTTGACATTTCATTATGTAGAGATGTAGACCTACACCATGATTTGCCCTTTTTCTATAAGACTTGTAAATAACACTCTTCTACATGTTTTAAACAATTCTACCAACCCCCAAAACCTTATTTATTGAAGATAAGCAAAACCTTAGTTTTTAGGTCAACATCATGTATTTCATATATTTCACATAAGCAAGTAATGGTGCAAGTATGTATGTTCATAAGTTAAGAAAACTTACTTAAATTGCTCCAATACCCCAAACCCTAGATGGTTCAAGGAGATGAGAAGTGGTGAGGAGAAACCTTGTTCACCAAATGGCTAGAACTTGACTACCAAAGGAGAGAAACCCTAGGTTAATATTTAATACACCCAACAAGATTCTAGAGGGGATTAAATGTTGAAGAGATAGAGTTTTGAGGTGAAGAAATCTTACCTATGAGAGAAAAATCGGCTGCCTTCAAAAACCCCAAATGAAATAAATGAGCTCCTCACTTGAAATCAGACATTTAAATCTAGAACCCCCCGTCGGCGATTGTGACATCGCGATAGTGACAGGGCACTATAACCAGTCACTATCGCCGAGGATGTACCGCGGCTCCCACTTCTCCCGCGATTGTGACACGCGAGAGTGACCCTGGCACTATCGCCGGGCACTCTCGCCGAATATGTACCGCGACCCATCGAGTCCCCGCGATTGTGCCTTCCGGGAGAGTGTCCCTGGCACTCTCGCCGGACACTCTCGCCAACCTGCTCTTCCCAGACTAAATTTGACGTTTTTTCCCAAAGCAAACACCACTCAACTTCGACGGTAAAAGCTGAACGAAACCAAACATAACACATTACAATTTAACCAATAATCCAAAATTTGGGGTGTTACACAATGCCCCACATTGTCATAGTAGTTAAATCGGTGCCTATAAAAGAAGTTCAAAACTGAAGTATCAAAACATTTCAATTAATTTCATATCAAAAGTATAATTTCACAATGCAGCACAATACATCTTGATTTTATTTAATAATTTTTTTTTATAAATTTGTTTAATTTAATTTAATTTAGATTTAATAATGATATAATTTATTTTAGATTTAATAATGTAATGTTTTTTATAAAATAATAATTAAGTATTATGTTATAATTCAATATTTATCCTAATTATATTTTAGATTCTTTTATATTTAAAATGAGATGTTTATCCTATATTTGATTATTTTTATCAGTTAGCTATGAATTCAAAAATGCAACCTTAAAAAGTTATACACATGCATCATTTACTTGTAATCTTGAATTTTAAGTAATATGCATCAATAAGTAGTACTTTATGCATAGAAATTTGTTTTTTTAATATAGTATAGATTAAAGTCGTGTTTGACATATATATAAACTATCTTATAAGATAATTTAGGCATCGTTTGACAAAAATAAGCTAATCTATTTTCTGGGTACATGTTTGGATGAACATAAGCTAACTTTTTGATAAGCTATTTAGAGTAGCTTATAAGGAGCTTTTTGTGATTATTTCAATTATTCTCTCATTAATATTTGTTATTATATATTAACTATTAATTATAAATTAACATTAATTATTAAAACTTATTATTATTAATTGATTAATATTAATTAATATTATCTTAAAATTATAACATAAATTTTACTTATACATTGATATTACTTTTTAATTATTTAGAATTATTGATAATTATGTCATTTTTTTTAACATTGATCAATATATTTTAGTTATCAATTATTATTATTTTTGTATTTACTATTTAATTATATTTTTTCATATTATATGTAACGGTTACTTAAAATCATAAGTTAATGTAGATTTTTTTTAATTTGGTTTAAATTTCAAAAATTCTTTTAATTAATATATTATATTATTTACTACCTTATTTGTATTAATTAGTATATTATATTACTATAAATTTGTTTTAATTATATTATTAAATATTGTAATTGATTATTTTTTCTAAATGTCATTTTTGATAATTTTACATGTTTATAAATTAGTTTTTGTCAAACGTGACTTTTTCATCAACTAGTTTATCAGCTACTAGCTAGTTTATCAGTCACCAGCTAGTTTATCAGTTAGTTTGCCAAACATAACCAGTTTTAAGCTTATTAAAATAATTACATTTTTTTAGTTTCTTAAAATGTTATTCCACGTAGCGTTTCAATAAAATCTAGAAGTTTCTTTCATTTTTTTACCACTTATAATCTGATTATTATTAATTATTAGAGTAAATTACAAATTGCGTCCCTGTGTTTGAGGTTGATTACGATGAGGGTCCTTGAACTCTAAAATTCATGGATAGGGTCCCTATTTGTAACACCCGGTTCTCGGCCCTGTTTGGTTTGGGCGACAGTGCCCGCGACTGTGACATGTGTCACTATCGCGGGGCAATGTCGCTGGAAGGGAGAGCCTCTCGGTACACACGGGGCGACAGTGCCCGTTGATTATGCTAGGGTTACTGTCGCGGGGCATCGCGGCTAGTGTACTGCGGGTGGTGTTGGGAGAGCGAGAATGCCACACGACTATGCCATGGGCATAGTCGCCGAGTCACAATCGCGAACGACCCCTAACTGTTATAAAATCGCGATTTTCAGCTTTATTTCATTCTAACCTTTCCCCATTTCACCCTTTCCTCTCTCGAATCGACCCTCAAACCCTAAATTCGGATTTTATGCATTCAAGGCACCAAACCTAGAGTGTTTCAAGAGATTCTTCATCATCTAGCAAGGTTTGGAAGCTAGAGCTAAGATATTTTCATCCTCTCCATCTTCTTCATCAATTTCTAGGGTTTTCGCCTAACCCTTTTCATCATTTTGGAAGTTTGGGAGTTTATGTAGGGGTGGCAAAAAGTGACCCAACCCGAACCCAACCCAAAATTAGCAGAGGTAAGATTGGAATTTTAGTGTCATGTTAGGCGTCAACTTTAATTGTCAATGCAAATCTGGGATGAGATATTTGACGGTACGCCCATGTTGCAGTATAGCCATCTTGAGGATAGATGTCGACACTCTATTGTGTGGACGATAACCGATGTGGTGCTTTGGTGCACTCCCGGTGGATCCTTTGTGTTCACGATTTAAGTGGTGACCTTAAGGAGATCAGATGTTGGTATTTAGGGTTCGATCTTTGTTATTTCTGTAATTGTCAAGACTTTCGCTGTTATGGCAATCGATGCTTAAGTGCTTGATGGGAGTTGTGTAACCTTGGAGTTTGGGGATAAACGAGTGTGTTGGTACGTTGCTGGAAGAAACATCGGGCTAATGCTTGGGTCTATGGAAGAGTGGGAGCCCTTGCAATCATCTTGTCTGTGTCAGCTTGAGGAACGAATCTAAGGCTGTGTTGGATCAGACCAAACTAGTTGTTAGGAAATTTCGTCGAAGGACGATATCTCTTTGGTGATAATATTTATTAGAGACATTTGGCGAGAATGTCGAGGTAGACTTTAAGTACAAACCAATTATTGAGGAGACCTTGATGTGTCGTATTTAGAGGTATCTAAGGGAAAAGTTTACTTTGGAGTAGTTTTAGTGGAAATGACTGATTAAGGTCGTAAGTTACTCTTGAGGTAATAGGAGCATCATAAGGTTGGGAGGCAACCGAGATTTAATGGTTAAGAGAATGATTAAGCAAGAACTTGATACTCATTCCGTCATCGGTGAGTTATATCAAACGTTGAGATTGAGTTTGCAACGACACGTTAGGAAAAACGCAGCGACAACCTCAACCGAAATGTGGTCGGGTCCGTACAAGAGGTAAGGTTTCATGAAGGCATTCCTTTCGGATAGAAAATCGATCGATTTATTCAAGTGCCATGTTGGGTACTTGGTGGTGCCAGATTTCTTTTAAGGTTGGGAGGATTGTAACACCCCGATTTTCAAAGGGTAACATTTCGAGTTATTACAGAAACCGATATATCAAGGAAAAATAAGATATTTGATTTTGGACTTGAATCCTATATTTTATAGTCTTGATGGATGAAGGATTCAATTACGAGTCCAACGGTTCTTTTCGGAGCAAAAACGGAGCTATAACGAAGAAGTTACGGACAAAACAGTGAACGAGGAGAAAACCAGGGGAAGCGCGCGACTTATGCCGCGACTTAAGGTCGCGAGGCAAGTCGCGAAACCCCCTGGTCGAGCTTAAAACCGATTTTCAGCCACCAAACTTCATTTCCTCATAACTTTTGATCCACAACTCCGATTTGGTTGATTCAAGTTGCCACATTTTCGTTTTTGAGAGATCTTCAAGGATCTAGCAAGAGATTGGAAGTATATTGGAGTATACAAGAGTATTTTGTGGTGGTAAGCTCCTCATCTCTCCCTTCATCTTCTTCACCAAAGTTTTCTAGGGTTTCACCCACCCTTTGTTCTCCATTTCAACCATAAATAAACATAATCAACCACAAAGAATCGTTTCCCAACCTTATACACGAGTACCTCAACTGATACCGAAACCCTAACTTCCAAAAATGAAGAGAATAGAAGATTACCTTAATCCAAACTTTAATCCACCAACAACAACACCTCTAGTTCACCAAAATGGTTACAAACCTCCAATCTAGGTTTTTGGAAGTTTTGTCTTGAGAATCCAAGTGTTCTTCAACGGAGCTCTAGTTGGGGAAAAATCTAGATTTAGCCTAAATCTAGCAAGGTGAGTTCAAGTTGATTTGTGAAAACGGTGTACATGCCAAAATGTCTATTTTTAAAGTGTTTACATGTTTTGTATGAAAATTGTTAACTGCTAATCATCTTATAAGTTTTGGTTAGTTGGAAGTATTCAGTTTTATAAACTTATAAAACACCCACATTTGGGATTTTGTGCATTTTGATAAATAAATCATATATTTTGGGTATCTAAATGATTTATTTCATGAAGTATATTTTTGAGTATAAATGCATTTTATTGGGTGTCATGGGATGATTTGAAAGGATAAAAGGTATAAACCCACTTGGAAAATGTTTTGTCCCAATCTAAATCATGTTGGAGTTATTTGTGTGAGTTGAAGCATGAGTTGCATTATTTCGGGTCATTTACGTTTGATTTCAACTTTATGATTTTCAACGTTGGGACATTGGATTTGTTGAGCTTAGGGCTCGTTTGGATTTTGTTGGGTTATGAGGACACTTGTCCATTTTATAAGCTTAATATAGAGCGTTTCGTTATGATTTGCATTTATTGCATCTTATTTGGGAATTACATGTTTTGAATGCGTTAGTTCATTCGTTTTGAGTCATGTAATGTTTCAGCCCCGTCTGCTATGGATCCATTAGCACTTTTGTATTTTATCCGGTGTTGGGACGACTAGTTTTCCACATCGAGGCACGTTCGGCATTGGATGTGATGTAAGTCTTTCGTGCTCGTATCAATGGGTGTATGCTGAAAGATGTTGAGCTCGATACATTTATTGCTTTATCCGATGGTGGAACGATTAGTTTTCCCCATTGAAGCGCGGTTGCCTTCTTTGGTATGGTGTAAGTCCTCCGTGCTAGTATCTATGGGTGTATTCTGAAAGATGTTGAGCCCGATACTTATACCACTTTAACGTAATGTGTGGCTTATTCTGTGCACGTCGCATTATGCGGAATCAGGTTTCCCCCGTCACCGAAAGGTGTTATTTTTGGGCTGAGTCGTGTATTTTTTGTTTTCGATGACATTTTTCATACATGAATTTATTCCATGTTTTATGGGTCGAGTATTAATCCCTATCCGTGTTTTGGGATGTTTTGGGATATGAAGTATTATTTACATTATCATAAATTGATAGTCATTTTATATCCACGTTTTGAGTTGGGTTATCTCCCTATAATCTTAGAGACTTGAGTTTACTCATATTTTGGTCGTTTGATTTATAAAGCTTATTCAGATTTCATTATTCGAGCATTACCATTATTCTCGTTTTGAGTAAGTGTTGGATTGCATTATTTCATGAAAGAATGTTTTGGCGTTTAGGCGACCATCTATAAAATGCATATTATTGGTAAATGAGTTGTTCCATTATTTTAAAGTAAATCATTTTAAAGGATCATGATTATAAGTTACAGTATTTCCATTCTACGTTTTCTTTATAATAATGATATAAACTCTTGAACTCACTAGGCGTTAAACCTAACCTTTTTATTTGTCGGCATGTGCATCAGGTTCCCGATGGGGGTTTGGTCCTAGCTGTCCCAAGAAGAGATGTGCTTAGTTCTCCCGAGTGTAAGTTAGTGAAGACTTCCGCAGTTTGGAGATAGTGACTTTTATTGGGTTTTAGTAGCACCCGTTCTTATTATAAACCGTATGTATAGAATGAATGCGTGTGTTGATGTTAAATATTAAATTATAGTTGTAGATGAATCTTTTATTGGTGTATTTAGAAAATTTTAAATTAGTTGTTATTTCCAGAATTCAGGGTGTTACACCCTAGTTGGCTCATCTCCTCCCTCAGACGTCGCCTCTATAGACCATAGTCCATACATTGAAAACCTTAGCCGTTCCATACAAAATCGCTTCCCATTCCAACTTCCACGACGAGTTCGACGTCGACACTGACGTCTATCCACGTCGATAGAAGATCGAGAGGAAAGTAATATTGAGAGTGAAATTAGATTGGATGAAAGTGGTTGTGGCGCACTGGCAAGCCCTTTGGGGGATGTAGTGGAAGATCTCATCTACCCAGGGTTCAAATCTAGGCCGTGCCAAAACCCTTGTGGCCATGGAGGTTCACCTGCGATGACTCCAGGCCATTCGTGGTCGGCCGAGGATTAGTCGGTGCGCGTAAGCTGGCCCGGAAACCCACGGTTACCCAAAAAAAAGTGGAAGTCGAGTTACTTAGTTAGAAACTTTTTTGAAACAATGACTTTGTGGTTGTTGGAAACGTTGAACCTTTTATTTTACTTTATGGTTGTGTTTTATTGAAACTTCGAACAATTTATTTGACTTTGTGTTGTGTATTTGTCATGAAATTAAGTAGTTTAATACTTTTTATTTCATTTAAAATTTTAAAATTAAACGGGTCAACCCAGGTTTAACCCATTTATTTAACAAGTTGAGTTGAGATAATTATAAACAAATCAACTCGCTACCAACCCATTTAAGCAACAGTTTGGGTTGGGTTGAAAATCTCAACCCATTTAATTAAACAGGTTGGATTGGGTTGAGATTTTCAACCCAATTAATAAATGGGTTGAACCCGAACCCAAACCAACCTGACCCATTGCCACCCCTAAGTTTATGGCTCAACTTGGTGACCTAGAAGTATTTTGGTTGGTGGATTGAAGTTATGGATAAGGTAACCTCCTCTTTTCTTCATCTATGGAAATTAGGGTTTTGACATAAGTTGAGATCTTTATGTATAATGTTTGGGGAACGATTCTTTGTGATTGAATATGATTATTTATGGTTAGAAATTTGTGAATCTAGGTTTTTTTTGGAAGTGTTTGGCTTAAAGATCCAAGCTTCTTTAAAGGAGCTCAAGTTGGGGGGAAATCTAGATTTAGCCTAAATCTAGCAAGGCGAGTTCAAGTTGATTTATGAAAACGGTGTACACGCCAAAATGTCCATTTTAAAGTGTTTATGTGTTTTACATTAAATTATCAACTGTTGAATTAATTGGTGAGCCTTGATTATTTGAAGTGTTTAATTTTATAAACTTTGTAAAACACCCACATTTGGGATGTTGGGCATCTTGATAAAAGAATCATACATATTTGTATTTTAATGATTTATTTTATGGAAGTAGATTTTTGGGTATAAATGTATTTTATCGTGTGTTTTGGAGATATGCTTGATTTTGTGTTATGGGACGTTTTGAAAGGATAAATGGTATAAACTCCATTGGAAAATGTTTTGTCCCAATCTAACTAAGTTGAAGTTATCTATATATTTTGGAGCATGGGTTTGCATAAATGCGGGTCGTTTAAGTTTGATTTCATTTTATGATTTTCTTACAATTGGTCTTTTGATTTGTTGAGCCTATAGCTCGTTTTGGACCTCGTTGGGTCTTGGGGACAATTGTCCGGGTTTTGATAGCTCAATGTAGAGCGTTTGGTCATGAATTGCATTTACTGCATCTTATTTGAGAACTGTTAGTTCATTCGTTTGGAGTCATGTAATGTTCTTTACTAGTGCAATAGATCCATAGGCACGATGTTCTTATGTCCCGTTTTGGACAAGTTCACCGCTTTGGCACGGAATAGGCATCGGGTCACCATGGTAAGTAAGGTGTGGACCTATATGGTTGGGCAGCGTCCCATGGGCAGTAAGGTGTAATTCCATTTGTGCGTGTATGTTTTGTGTGGATTTGGATATCTCAAAGTATAGATCCTGAGGGGTTGAATTTGAGTCTCCACGGGCAAAAGATCTAGAGGGGTTGAGCTCGATATGTCTTATAAGTATAATCCATACGTTTTGGTTTTCTACATAGTTATGTGACCTACTTTTGTGTTCCGTCACGTGCAATGTAATCGGGTCTCCCCCGTCACCGAAAGGTGTTGTTTTGGTTATGGAGTTTTATAATCCATGTTTTTGGTGACGTTTTGAGTATAGGTTGTTATCCATGTTATAAGGTTTTGAATATTGAACCTTATCCTAGTTTTTGGATGTTTTGGATGATAGAGTTTATCCACGTTTTCAGTATTTGGTTGTTAAAGTATAAGTTATGTTTTGCGTGAGTTTTGGGTGTTGGATTTATATTCGAATGAACGTTTGTATCGTGGTTTTAATCATGAAAATGATGAATGTTGGAAAAGAGATTGCTTTCAGTCTTAATGTATTTTATTTTGGGAAATCATGTTTTAAATAACACTCTTAAGGTTTATTGTTTTACATATCTATGATGAAAACTCTTGAGCTCACTAGGCGTTAAGCCTAACCTTTTTATTTGTCGGCATGTGCATCAGGTTCTGGTTAGGGATAGTCCTAGTATCACTGTGAAGATAGGAGTACTAGTAGTGTGCCCGAGAAGCGAGTAGCATTGGGGAGGTCCTCCGCTTTGGTTTTTGTGAAGAGCAACTTGTATTGGGGTTAAGCAGCACCCGCTTTCGGTTTAGTTCTTGTTTAATGCTGGAGTTTATAATTGTTGAGGTTAATAATATTATTTTATATTTGAGTTATGATAGATATTGATTTGTTGGAAGAAGTTTTATCCTTCATTTGATATTATGTTGAGATTTTTAATTAGTTGCTCTTACCAAATTTGAGTGTGTTACACCGTTGTTTCACTTTTGTTAAGGAGGAGGTCCATGAAGCTAACTTCCGTTAAAAGCTCCGTTAAATCAAGGGTTTTTTTGTCAATTTGCTTTTCTTAATTAATATATTTTTTATTGTACCATTTTAGATGTATGTTATACAAGCCTACAAAGCATTTCAAAATGAAATAAAATAAGAAAACATTCACACCACCCAGACTCCATCAATTTTACGCATGCATATAAATTACTACCACCAGTAGGTAATCTTGTGAAGTGGCTACAATGCCACGCACATCAAACAAATCAATATAACACATTTGTGTTGACAAATAACAATGACGAGAACAAATGAAAATGCACAAATAAAACATTAACACAGACCATCTTAGTCCCATCATACACTCTCTCACGTCATAAGTATAAATCAATTTATGCACTAAACTGTGTGCAAAAAAATATGTTTGCACAAAACTCAAAAAAGAAATTACACGACATCAAGCTTCCAAAATTTTCTCTTTTAGCCACAAAACGGCATGGAATAAAATTCCCAATAAAACTCGCATGCATCAGTTTATTTCTCAAAACTGGTAAAATGATTTGTGCATGCACTTTGGTTAAAATATGAAATAATTTATGTCGGTTTCAAGTTTAAATCCAAATAATGATATGCTTTCATCATTCTAAGTACTGGCTAAAATATCATGAAGAAAGCTCCAAATAGAATATGCATGCAAATTATATGCCACAAAATAGTTCGCACAAAATCAAGGGAAAACTATACAACTGAACGCCATCAAAATCTTCATATCTAATCAACAACCTCACATAGGATAAAGATCTCAATAAAACCCTATACACAAACATACGCAATAAAGCAGACCTATGCATTTCAAAGTTTCACCCTGAGCCACAAAAGAACACAAAATAAAAATCCAATAAAACTCACATGTAACCATATGTAATAAAGTAGCTTCATGCATTTCAAAACTTACAAGGCCTTCTTATGCAGCAAGCCACCCGAGTTCTCGGGAACCACCAATCCAGTTGCCTGCATGAACTGGATCACGGAGGTGGAGATGGCATTGAAGCAAATGAATGTGATGACTCTCAAAGGGTCAAGTTCGCCTCACAAATGTTTCGGGGTGAGCCCTTAAGTTGGTGGAATGTCACACGGTCGGCTCTTGGGCCGAGACTTCTGGCCCAACTTACCTGGGGAACCTTCAAGAAGAAGGTGATGGACAAGTACTATAATGAGCGAGCTTTAGAACGAATAGAAGAAGAGTTCCAAAATTTGAAAAAGGGAAATCAATCCATTGCCGAGTACTCTAGGAAATTCATCAAAAAGCTCAGTTTGGTGGAGCATCTGGTCACCGATGGGAAGATGGAGATCAAAGCATATCATAGGGGATTACTGATAGAGATGAAGACTAAGGTGACCACATTGCAAGAAGCTATCGAAGAATCCCAATTAGTGGAGGATGACATTACCCAAGGAAAGGAAGAGCGAGGGCAAGGCGGGGAGAAGCGAAAGTAGGAAGGGCCAACCAGGCCCGCTCGTCAGTTTAAAACGTTTTTCTGGAGGGAGAAGTGTGGACTCCCATCGTGAGGCGAGATTATGTCATAAGTGCATGATTAAGCACTATGGTCCGTGCAACCCAAGGTCTTACTCGTTCCCGTCTGAATGTTTCAAATGTGGAAAGAAGGACCACGTGAGTTAGGATTGCCCTATTCGAGGACCTGTATGTTTTGAGTGCCATGAACCGGGGCATGTGATGAGAGAATGCCCTAAGCTTGTGGGGGACAACCGAGGGGCTCCAAGTGGGACTACATCGAGGAAGGACAATCCACCAAAGGCACCGAGCCGAGCCTTTCAAATGACGGCTGAGGAGGCAAGAGAGACCACCAACATGGTATGGGGTATGTTCCTAGTTAACTCCTTGCGTACACGTGTATCATTTGATTCGAGTGCAAACCGCTCTTTCGTGTCAAATTCTTTTTGCAAGAAACCTGTCACTCCCATTAGTACCTTGTTTGATGCTTTAATGGTGGAAGTAGCCAACGGGGATCAAGTTTTGATTCACGAATGCTTTGATAGTTGCACCTTAGAATTAGATGGGGAATCTTTTATGGTAAATTTGTTGCCCATGGTTATAAGAGGATTTGATGTGGTAGTAGGTATGGATTGGTTGGTTAAGAATAGCGCTGATATCTTTTGCTCTAAAAAGATGATTAGAGTAACTTTGGCGGGTGGTGGTGCAGTGACCATTTATGGAGAAAATGGTAAGAGAACAACCTCAATCATTTCATCACTGAAACACGTAAGTGCCTAGCCAAAGGATGCTCTTCGTATTTGGCCTACGTAGTGGATGCCAAGTTGGATGAGAAGAAGATTGAAGATGTGTATGTGGTACGGGATTATCTAGATGTCTTTCCGGAATATCTACCCGGATTTCCACCGGAATGTTAAGTAGAGTTCCACTTGGACCTCACTCCGGGAGCGGCTCCAATTTCCCGTGCTCCTTACCGTCTAGCACCGACAAAAATACAATAGATGATGACTCAACTGGAAGAGCTATTGGAGAAGGGATTGATAAGGTCGAGTTCTTTGCCTTAGGGAGCTCTTGTATTATTCATAAAGAATACGGAAGGGTGTATGCAGATGTGCATAGACTATAGAAAGCTAAATAAAGTAATGATGAAGAATAAGTACCCATTCCCTTGAATTGACGCAAGGAGTGGGTTATTTATCCAAGATCAACCTACAACCTAGATATCATCAAGTAAGAGTGAAGAATAACGACATTCCAAAGACGACTTTTAGGACAAGGTACGAACATTACGAATATTTGGTGATGCCATTCGGACAGACGAATGCTCGGGCCGTATTTATGGACTTGATGAACCGAGTTTGTCTCCCTTTATTGGATAAGTCAGTAATAGTCTCTATCAACGATATCCTAGTTTACTCAAAGAACGAAGCCGAGCATGAACACATTTGTGGGAGGTTCTAGAAGTTCTTCGAAGAGAGAGTCTGTTTGCTAAATTCTCAAAGTGTGAGTTTTGGCTACAAGAAGTCCAGTTTTTGGGACATGTAGTATCTAAAGATGGGGTAAGGTAGACCCGACCAAGATCGAAGCCATGATGAACTGGGAACCGCCAACGAGCCCAATGGATATTGGAAGTTTCTTGGGATTAGGCGGTTACTACCGAAGGCTCATCCAAGACTTCTCAAAAATCGCTTCACAGATCACGACTTTGACAAGGGAGAATGTCAAGTTTGTATGGTTCGAGACTCAAGATCAAGCTTTTATGACTCTCCAAAAGAAACTATGTGAGGCACCAATATTGTCCTTACTCGAAGGGTCGGAAGATTTTGTAGTGTATAGTGATGCCTTATAGATGGGTCTTGGATGTGTATTGATGCAAAGAAGAAAAGTAATAGCCTACGCATCTGGACAACTCAAAGAACACGAAAAGAATTATTCAACTCATGACTTAGAATTGGTGGTGGTAGTCTCCGTGTTGAAGTTGTGGCGACACTACGTATATGGGACGAAATGTACCCTCTTCACCGACCATAAATGTTTGAAGTGCATTTTTTATTAGAAGGGGCTCAACATGCGTCAAATAAGGTGGCTAGAATTATTAAAGGACTATGATTGTGAGTTGTTTTACCACCCCAATGGATAAGTTAGCTAAACTCTATATTGATGAAGTGGTGTCTAGGCATGGTGTACCACTATCAATCGTCTCGGATAGGGATAACCGATTTACTTCTAAGTTTTGGGATGGTCTACAGAAAGAGTTGGGCACAAAGATCAAGTTGAGCACGACCTATCACCTGCAAACCGATGGGCAAAGCGAAAGGACTAGTCAAACCCTTGAAGACATGTTGAGGTCGTGTGTCAATGACTTTGGAGGCAATTGAGATTCACACCTACCGTTAGTAGAATTTGCTTACAATATATCATCCCAACATCAGATGGCACCATTTGAAGCATTATATGGTTGAAAGTATAGGACCCCGTTGTGCTGGTTTGAAGCAGGGGATAAGCAATTTCCCTGGACCGGTTGGGGCGAAACACGGTCATTATAGTCGAGGGGGCCAAAATATAATATTATAATGTAACTAGTTTTTTTTCTGCTGTTATGATCTAATACAAAATTTAAAAAAAATGATTAATGTAAGACTAAAACACAGAACATTTAAACTATTAACCGAAAAATAATACTACAAATTTGTTATGTGTAACATCCGGAATTTCGATAAGAGCCTTGAGTATTCTCCTAATGTTCATATCTGGAATTTATCACATAGAAAAGTCTAAACTTGAACCTCAAGGCGAATCGGGTGCCTTCCGTGCAAAAAACGCCAAATTCCGGGGTCCGAGAGGTGTGGGGTGACTGTGACACGGTCACTATCGCTGTGTCACAATCGCACCAAACAAACAGAAGGTGGTATGCCAAGTGCGACCTTGCCCTGCGACTGTGACACTGTCACTGTCGCATGGGCATAGTCGCCGACCCCCAGTGGGTATTTAATGCCTAGCTCCGAATTCTAGGTCATTTGGCACTCGTTTTGACTGGTTGGCAACTCGTTTTTCTCTCCTCTTTGAAGGTAAACTCCTCCAATCCACCCTCCTCAACTCAATTACTGTTTCATTTAATGACCTAGTTCATTTATGGTGATTCTAGGGTTGTGAAGTCTAGAGTTCAAGGGAATCATCATCTCCATCTCTATTTCCTTCCAAGTTGAGGTTCTAGGGTTTAACCAAAGAACCCACATACTGAGTTCATACTTCCTTTCTTAAACTTTATACATGTCAAAATACTTCATTTTTGAACTCCTAAACTTCTCCTTGTTTATATTCATGTTTGAATGATTTTGACCTAACTTGTATTTTGGAGATTTTTAGGGTTTTTATTCATTCTCGACTAAAATGAAAGGTTCATCAAATGTGATATAAAATAAGGCTTTACATGCATGTTTATGGTGGATTTCTTGAAGGAACCTATGTTGTCACATTTATGTTTCTCATTTTATGGTTTGGTTATATTTGATAGAATGAACTCTTGAAAAGAAAACAAATGGATTATTTTTTTTGTGGTCTATGACTACTTTAAAATGGCATGACCCGTGAAAGTTGTATTTTGTAAGAATCCATATTTGGAAAAGGGGAAAATGGCCATATTGTGGCTCTTGAATAGTTTTGGTTTACTTGGCATCACTTATACAAAGAAATGCATTTTTGGGAAACGATTGGTACTAAGAACTATATGTTTGATTATAGTTGGTCACAAATGTAATTGTGACAAGTCTAGACTATTACTAATGGATCCATAGGTATGTTGGGGAGTGGGGCAGAAAATCGATTGAGAGGGAGATAAGAGAGAGTGATCGACTTGGATAAGAATGTGAGATCGTATGAGAGCTCGCTTTCCTTAAGTGATATTTCGACCCTATCCTGCCTGGGTATCACAAAATTCACTCGAGGATAATCTCAATTCACCGGTATCGATTCTGGCAGAAATCGATCATATTTAAACACCCAAGAGAATCGTAACCGATCTTATATTATTAATGATAATAATTTCCCATTTAATGGGATTGATTGTTGGCATAATTAACCGGTGGTTACACAATGATTTGGGGGTTACAAACTTGATTATCTAAGAGATTGGCAGTTACAAGTCTGGAGGTCCGCGCGGCTGGTGGCGCGGGTGGACTCGCGCGGAAACCCGCACCAAACACTGTTCGAAAAACACTCCAGTGTCCCGCGCGACTCATGGCGCGGATGAACCCGCGTCGTAGCCCGCGCCAAGCACTGTTAACCTAACTACTTAGTAACCCTCCAATCATGACCATCCAACAATACCGGGTGCTAGCTAGCTTACACGAGTGTACACTCCACGCCTCCTAACTCGTGTTATAGCTTAGCTACCAACCCATTATTATCTTGTGAACCCAATTACATAAAATGAACCGATGATTTCACTAAAATCACCAACATTCCGCCCCCATTTTAGTGTAATACCTGGTTCACAAACAACAGTTAATATAGGAAACAAACTCATGCATAAATGAAAATATCTAAAAGATTGAATTCTCATCTTAGTACATTACACATTTCAAATACTCAAGAATCCGGGTGTCCTATGGATTGAACCCTTCAACCCATTTGAGTACCAGAAAATAACATACACATGAATTTAAAAGATTCTCTAAAGTTTAAACTTGACACTATACAGGTCATGTGTCCTTATCCATTCGTGAGTGCATCAAAGCTAAGTCCAAGCTTCTTGAAGCGACCACACTTCATACTCATATAGGTAGTTCCTTTTATCATGCACCTGCACATGCGCTTTTACAAAAGAATGATTACCTCCTCGCTTGCAGTACCGAGCACATACCTTGGGATTATTATTTTGTGCTCCAATCCCTTAAAGTGAGCTTTCCCATTGAATTCAACTTCTAACGTTGTATTAGAAGGGAATTGGGTTTCTCATCGTTAGAGATTCGAATGGACTTTAATCCCATCCCGATCACCGACTTGTGAACCAAGTCCCTAGCTAACCCCTTTGTTGGTCCCGAAGGTGCTTAACAAGTTTGTATAAGGAGGGGGGGGGGTTAAATACAAACACAAGTTTATAAAGTTTAATAAATTGTTTATTGATAAATCAAACATAATTTACAAGTCTGTTGCGGAATAAGATTAAGTAGAACTCAATCTAAACAAACTTAAGAAACACTAAGATGGTTGCACAAGAATATAGAGAGTGGGAGATTTGAGAGTATAGAAAACAAGAGTTTCTATATTTTAGAAAGATGAAGACCTCTAGGGTTTTTTCAGATTGAGAGATGATCTTTCTATTTATACCCTATGCATTAAATGCATGGCAGAGTACTTTACACGTGTCCTTCATTGATTGGCTGAGAGGGTCTAACTTTGGGAGACAATGCTTTCGGCCATATCATGAACAGTGTAGTGGACATAGTTGTTTGTACGACTTGTGGAAGAGGTATGTCCGTTCTGACATATCGTACTGGTTGTGCAAGGGAAAGACAAAAGAGACTTGAGGCATAAGCTAAGTGATCATCGATCGCTGAATATCTCTTCCTTCAGAGATACAAAGAAGTTCAGCTATCGCTGAAGCTTTTCCTTAGGTTTCTTCGCGTGTATAGATTTGTCTTTGCTTCACTGATATACGCATCAGGTCACTAGTAGACTTGTCTTTGTTCAGCAGCTTCGTCTTCGATTCAGCTATGAACATTTGTTGATGCGAAACTTGTATTCAGGGATTACGTTTGACAGTTTACATCAGAAACTATCAGCGATACTGAACATACTCAGTATTTAACATCTGATAGTGAAACACTAATACATATGAATGTTTACAAGAAAGATCATCAGTGATAACTGAACAGGCTCAGTCTGATCTTTGATGATGAAACACTAATACATATGTATTAAACGTAATTTTCACTAAGTGTAGAAAAGGGTCTTTATTAAATCACTGAGAGAGCATGGATCAACAATCTCCCCCTATTTGATAATGACAAAGTAACTGAAGAAAATTACTTTTAATTCAAAATTAGGAATAATCAGGACTCATAACATACATGTCCCAATTACTATTTTGAGGGATCTTTTACAGTACTGATAGGGTTAAGTACTTCACTGAAATTTTCATTAATTCAAGGAAAGAATTACAAGAGATGAAAATATAAAGTACAAGTGAAGAATTAACTACTGTAAGTCTAACTAATAGATTACAAGAAATAAGAGACTAATCTATCAGCTATCTAGATAAGACTTTGGAATATTGATCATATAGTCAGGTATTTCTTCTCTTCTTTGCCTTCGATCTGATGATTCTTGACGAATGATTGATTTGATCGAATCAGCTAATGGAGAGAAGTCGCACCATAGACACAAAAGATCTTTGAGATGATTCAGAAGACAGATGGGAATCTCAGAGACTCTTTGAAATCTGAGTACCCCTTCATCATCTCTGATGAATATTCCATGAGGATTGTTGAGTACTTTCCCGGGAATATATGGTCCACTAGGAGGCAGGGATAGGTCTATAACTGAGAGATCAGGAGGAGGTCCGAACAATGCTTCCTTTGAAAATTTGATGGAGGTGTCGTTTCTGATGGCAACGACATTTTCAGAGGAGAAAGAAGCAAGCTTTCTTTTGAATTGCCTTGGCTTAGAAGAAATAGCAGATGGCACGTTTAAGACTGCAGCGACTCTGTTGATGAGGGCGTCTAGGATGCCTTCGACATAACCTCTGTAGGTTGACTTTGATTTCTTCAGTGCATCTTTGAACTCTAGCCATTCCATGTAGCCAAAACTCTCAAGTTTTAAAACGAACATTGCATTTGATCTTGCATCCTCTCTGATTATCTCCATGCTTACAGAAGTTCGGTCCTTCTTCTTTCTTCCAGAGATGACAACGGCTGTTATTTTCAGTGGGACGGAGCGATAGTCGACTTTTTGCTTACACCATTCGACTGAGTTATCGCTGACCTCTTGTTCTCTTGAGCGCTCCTCTTCAATTTCTTTTAAAAGTGCAACTTGAACTTCCACTAGATTCTTCTTTAATCTTTTGTCTTTGACCTGAGAAGATTGAACCTTAAGAGCAAGAGTTGCGTCTTGTTGGCATTCAACAATCAACTTCTCAGCTCTGATGGATTCTTCTATCTCAGCTTCAGTAAGGAAATCAATCACATTTGATGACTGTTGAAGAGGGATTTTCAGCCGTTGACTCTCCAGATGAGAGATCATCTATGTTCTTTTGTTCAGTTCTTCCTCTGACCAATGAGCTGGTCTAGAGGGCCTTCCTGGGTGGATCAGGGCTTCTTTTTCTTCTTCTTGTTAATCAAACTCACTGAATGAGATTGGGATTATTTGTTCTTCAGCTGTAGGAGCTGGGATTATTTGTAGTTTGGATCCCTTAAGCAGAGGAGAGAACTGTCTGGGCAAGAAGTGAAAAGGAGTTAGTGTATATTTTTAGGAAAGAGAAAGAGAAAGGCTTAGAAAGAGATAGGGGTGTGGTAGGTATAGAAAGAGATGGGTACTATGGAAAGGCATACCTGAGAAGGATTCTTCCCCTCAGATCGTGAGACAATGTTCAGGTTTCCCTCAGTAGCTATACCATTCTGCTTGCCTTGGGTAGGAGTACCTGAAGATGTTTCACCTCTCCCCCTGCTTCTTTTGTAGCTTCTTTCGAAGCTATCGCTGAAGTAACGTTCACTGCTGAGAACCAAAGAGATTGGTCCTCCTCATCGTCGCCATCGTCATCATCAGCTTGTTTCTCCTTCTCTTGATCATGAAGATCAAGATCTTCATCATCTTCTTCGTCCTCCTCCTCTTCTTCTTCATCTAGAATTTGAGCGAGTGCAGAAGAAGGAGGGGCTTGGTCAGCAACCTTCTCCCCCTCAACATGAGGGGGAGGTTCTTCCACCTGGACTTCAGTAGCATCTTCCTCAATATTTTCTTCATTAAGTTCTTTCTCCCCCTCTTTGTCATTATCAGCGAGGGAGAGTTCAGCGGTTTGAGGGGCAGCTTTTGCAGTAGAGACCGGACTTCAGCCTCCAAACGCTCAAGACGGCCTTTGATGACAGGAATGTCTTAAGTATCTTGATGAATGAATTCAACCGCTATGTTCAGTGAGGTGCGGTCATTCTCTGTGAAAGATGGTATGGGCGCTGGAGCTGGTTCATTCAGCTTGGCGAGAACTTGTTGAAGTACCGTGGTGCAGGAGTCAACCTTAAGGGAAAGATCCCGAACATCAGTGCTAAGGGTTTTGTAACGTCCCTGAAGAAGTTGGACCTGTTGATGAGTTCCAACAAGGTCTTCCTTGATCTTGACAATGTCCTCCTGAACATATGTCATTTGAGAAGAATCAGCCTTGGAGGAAGAGGCAGCAGTCAACCTTGTCAGCTCTTCACCAGCTTTATTCACAGCGCCAGTGGATTCATTGACAGAGGTGGTGAGAGGCTCCACCTTGTCAGCCAGTTTGTTGACGTGAGCGTCAACAGTCGCCAAATTAGGACCTGCAAGTAAAGTTAGTGGATGAGCACAACGTTGCTCAGGCTTATATGGAGAGATGGGAGGTGTGTATAGGATTTTAGGAGTACCTGAATTATCAAACATGTTGAAGAAGTGCAAATCTCCTTCAAAATTTTGATTATCAGGTCCTATGGGTGCAGCATGAGGTTGCTGCGAGATAGAGGGAGGGTTAGAGACCAAAGAAATAGTAGGAGGAGTAATGGGGATAGAAGAAATATGGATAGTGGAAATTACCTCTGGTGGTTGTTGAAGAACTGAGGAGATGGGGGTTGTCACAGGGACAGTGTCAGCGATTCTCATCACTGACACGGTTGATGTAGTAGCTGCAGAGGTTGTGGAGGAGAGACCCACGAAAGCATCTAAAGTAGTTTGTTGAGAAACTACTTAAGGAATTGAAACCGAAGGGGCGATCTCCTTGGTCTTTTTGGCTTTCTTTGAGGGACCAGGAAGAGTAGTTGATGGTCGTTTGAGAGCGGTGGTAGCGGAAGGGATAGCAGGAGAAGGAACCCCCTGCGTGGCCGCTGAAGATGAAGAATGTAGAGAGAAAAGAGTGCGGAGAGTTGAAAGACTTACCTCATTGGCGACCGACTTGATCTCTAGTGATCGCTGTCCCGCCTTGGAAAAAGAACCATCGTGAGTAGTTGGATACTTGTCAGCGTAGAGAAAGTATAGGCACACGTAGATAAAGCGTACATATAGGATCTTGGGATCCCTCTCCGTCTTCTCTATCTTTGACTTAAGATCATCAAAGATAGCACCAGCGTAGTCGAAATGTTTGCCGACGATGACCGAGTAGCCCATCTGAAGCTGAACTTTTCTCGCCTGATCCAGGGAGCCAATCTTCCCACTCATACTCTGAATAATGTGTGAGAATATGTAGTTGAGTTGGGAAGGCATGTTTGCCTTTTGGATCTTGGTCAGGCGTTTGTTGGGGATGGTGGAGCGAGGCTTGTTATCCCAACAATATTCCATGTCATCCAAGAATTGGATGAGCTCAGCGTCAGTGGGGAGTGCATCAAATCCAGCTTTGGTCTTCTCAGGGAGTCGAAGTGCCTTCCTGAGACCATAGGCAATGAGTAGGCTTGATCCCAGTTTAGTGGTGAAGGAAATAGCAGGGACCACTTCACCCTTTTTTGTTGGTGATGGTGGTCTCATCAGCAGTAAACCAAAACTGTTGCAGAAGAGTCTTGGATGGTTTTGGGTCCACATTGAGAGCGAAGGCAAGGCACGACTGCTTCAGGAAGGCAGCTGCATCCACCAAGTGTGGGTATTTCTCAGCGTCAAAGTCCAACCTGGCAAGATGGTTATTCTTAGGGACCTTGGAGTCAGTGATGTTGAACTTGACGTTCTTAGAAGCAATGAGCGATGCTTGGGCCATTTCTGAATATAAAAAGAAATAGATTGGAGAGAAAGGTTTAGAGTCCAAAAATAATTAAATTTTTACCAGTTTCTGTATTTAGAAAGAAACATAGAAAAAAAATTATTTTTAGAGTAAAACAGTGTTCTTTGTGAAGAAGAAAGAACATGTAAAAAAACAAAAGTTTTAGAAAATATAAAATCAAAAGAAATGATTTAGTGTTTGAGAAAATAGTTTAAAATCCATGATAATGAAACATGTAGGATTTTAAGAAGAAGTTAAGAATGAGATAAACAAATACCTGTTGATCTTGAGAAGATGAAGATTTAAAGAGTTGAATGGTTTTTGTCTGCTTGAATGCCTTGAGAGAGAGTTTTTCTTGCTTTGAAAGTTTGAAGAAAGCATGAAAAGGAAAAAAAATGAAAAAGGCATTCTTTTTATATGAGGAGAGTGAGAATGTGTGAGGCGGGAAAACAAATGTTCATCATGACATGGACACGTCCTACGAAGTTGATTGGATAGAAGGGCAACAGACGAACGTGTCAGAGAAAAAGGCATGTCGTGGATTGTCGGTTCAAATGACGTCATAGGAGAGAGAGAAAAAAAATGTTTCATTTGTTCTTTTTGAAATTATCCCTGAAGAAAAGTCAGAGATAGGTTTTCTTTTCAAAGGATCACTGATGAGAAATATCAGTGATAGATTTTGTTTATCAAAAAGCTTTTAATCATTTGAAGAAAAATCAGTGATTAAAGATTTGATTTTGAAAAACGTCTTACTGAATGAATATTTGGTGATTTGGAGTAGGAGAACATACCTGAGAGTCAGAGATATTTGTTCAGAGAGTAAGTGATAAAGGGGAACTTTGTATCACTGACATAGTGCATGAAAGATGAAGAGTCACTCTTCAAGATTCAACATTCCAAACTCACTAATGAGAAAGTTGAATCTTGTCTCATCAATAGGTTTGGTGAATAAATCAGCGAGCTGACAGTTAGTGGGGATAAAGTGAAGTTCAATATCACCATTCATCACATGATCTCTGATAAAATGATATATGATCTCTATGTGTTTTGTCATTGAATGTAGTACTAGTGTTGTCGCAATAGATTGGAATTTTTGATAGCTGAAGGTCATAGTCTAATAGTTGATTTCTCATCCATAAGACTTGAGCACAACAACTTCCAGCGGCTACGTATTCAGCTTCAGCTGTGGAAGTGGACACTGGATTTTGCTTTTTACTTGTCCAACTTACCAACTTTCCTCCCAGAAGTTGACATCCACCAGTGGTGCTCTTTCTATCAAGTTTACAACCTGCAAAATCACTGTCTGAATATCCTATTAGATCGAATCCTAAGTCTTTGGGATACCAAAGACCGAGGTTAGGAGTTCCTTTCAGATATCTGAAGATTCTCTTGACAGCGATCAGATGGGATTCCTAGGGTTCAGACTGATAGCGTGCACACAGACATGTAGAGTACATGATGTTAGGTCGGCTTGATGTAAGATACAGCAGGGAGCCTATCATTTCTCTATAGGCAGTGACATTAACAGGTTTTCCAGCTGGATCCTTGTTTAATGTCAGAGGAGGTGCCATTGGGGTTTTCATCGTTGAAGTTTGAGTTAGATCAAACTTTTTCAGCATATCTTTAACATACTTACCTTGGTTGATAAACGTACCTTTTTCAGTTTGTTTAATCTGTAGACCAAGAAAGTACGTTAGCTCACCCATCATACTCATTTTGTATTCTTTCTTCATTCTTTCAGCGAAACGAGTACACAGAGATGGGTTAGTAGAACCAAATATTATGTCATCGACATATATTTGTACAAGAATAATATGACCTTTTATCTTTCTGAAAAACAAGGTATTATCAATTTTACCACGTTCAAAATTTTCAGAAATAAGAAAGGATGAGAGAGTGTCATACCAAGCACGAGGGGCTTGTTTTAGACCATAGAGAGCCTTATCCAATTTATAAACATAATTTGGATGCTTAGGGTCAGAGAACCCTGGGGGTTGTTCTACATAGACTTCTTCATTCAGCTTTCCATTTAGGAACGCTGATTTTACATCCATTTAATATATAATGAAGTCTTTGTAAACAACATAAGCTAAGAAGAGTCGAATTGCTTCGAGCCTAGCCATAGGGGCAAAGGTTTCATCATAGTCTATGCCTTACTCTTGTCTGTATCCCTGAGCAACCAGTATAGCCTTGTTGCGGGTTACAGTTCCATGTTCATCTAACTTGTTTCTAAACACCCATTTGGTGCCTATTACAGTTTTATCAGATGGTCTAGGAACGAGATTCCAAACTTTGTTACGAGTAAACTCAGTCAGCTCTTCTTGCATAGCGCTGACCCATTTTGGATCTTTGAGGGCATCATCAGTCTTCTTTGGCCCTATTAAATAAATAAAGTTGACAAAGAGGCAGATATTACCTGAACTTTGTCGAGTCTGAATACCTGAGTCGGGATCACCAAGAATTTGATCTATGGGGTGATCTCTGGTCCATCGCTGAGCAGGAGCATGATCGCTTACTTCAGGAGTTGGATCAACAATAGGAATGTTCACTGATGAAGAAGCCTGAGGTTCATCAGCTATTAATTGTTAAGTGTCAGACAGACCATTGTTATCAGAAAGGTTTTCAGATGAAGACGGATATGATGGAGGGAGTGTATTTAGAGGCTCAGCTGAAACCCATGAGGTGGATTCAGCGTTAGGAGGTATGATGTTTGGATCATCATCAGCAGCTGGAGAATCTGTGTCCTGATGGTTTGAGAAGAAAGGTTCTGTTTCTCTGTAATGAGAAAACATCAAAGCATTTATCTCTTCATTGTCAGCGATTGGTTTAGAGTTCGCTGACCGAGTTTCATCAAAGGTGACATGAATTGTTTCTTCCACAGTTTGTCTTCTCTTGTTGAAAACTCTGTAGGCTTTGGAGATAGAGGAATATCCAAGAAATATTCTGTCATCAACTTTTGGATCGAACTTTCCAAGTAGATCTTTGTTGTTTAGAATGAAGCACTGACAACCAAAGATATGAAGAAAACTGATAGAGGGTTTTCTTCCATGAAATAGTTCATAAGTTGTCTTTCCAAATCGCTTTACTATCAGCGATCTGTTTTGAGTAAAGCATGCAGTGTTCATAGCTTCAGCCCAAAATTGAGTAGAGAGGTGAGAATCTCTGAGCATTGATCTAGCAGCTTCAATGATTGTTCTGTTTCTTCTTTCAACGACTCCGTTCTACTGAGGCGTTCTTACTGAGGAGAAGTTGTGAGAAATTCCCTTGTTCTCAAAGAAATTGTTCAGAGAACTGTTTTTGAATTTTGTAACACCCTGAATTCTGAGAACCCATGTAACATTCTTCTCATTTTAGAACCTTCTGAGTATTGGGAATTATTGGTTAATTATCGAGTTTTATTTATTTAAGCATCGTGGGTTTAAAGCATCAAGTTTTGGGGGATTTTGGGTGCTCGCGACAGTGCCCGCGAGAGTGACAGAGTGTCACAATCGCGAAGGCACCATCGTCGGGGGTCGTAGACTCTCGGTACATTTCTCCCGATTGTGCCAGGCGAAAGTGCCCTGGTCACAATCGCGGGGAACTATCGCCCCGTTTGTACCACGAGTGGTGAGGCTCACGCGATCTTGCCCGCGAGAGTGACAAATGTCACTCTCGCCGTATCACTATCGCGCCGGGTGTTTAGGGTATAAAAAGATGAAGTCGCAAATTCTAGCCATTTTATCTGATTTCTAGGGTTCAAGGGAGATTTTTCTCAGATGAGTTTGGTAAGTATTCTCCATCTAGACCTCTTCCTTCATTTATGATGGTTCATAATCATTAATGGTGATCCTTGTCACTTTTAGGAAGTGTTGTTAGTGAGCTCTCAAGTGGATTAACATCTCATCTCTACTATCCTTCATTCTAGGGTTTGGCTTTTCTCTTAGAAAGCCCAAGGTGAGTTCTTACACTTTTATAAAACTTTATACATGTCAAATGTGAGTTTTAAATGCCTAAACATCTCCTTTTTCATATACTTGGTTTGTGGGATTTTGTACCAAGTCTAACTTTTGGAGATTTTAGGGTTTATGATGATTCTATGGAATAAAGTTTAATGAGACTTGAAAGTGTTGTTGTAGCTTACTTTCACATGGGAAATGTGTTTCAAAGAATGGTTTCAATCATGTACAACTTATGAATTTGGAAATAATAATCTTGTGGTTAACTGCTGATAAGTTTATATTTTGGGATTCATCATGTTTTGGGGAATAAGGCTATTCTAATAGTCATTGATGTTTAAACTAATGAGCTTTTGGTAAACAATGGGGGTTGCCTTTGTGAAAATCACCTCTTATTTTGTCTAATGCATATTATCGCATGTTGATGCATTCATTTGGTCTTATGAGCATTATGTGGCTTAATTGTTGCATTTGGGAGTCATGACCCCGTAATTGTTATATTGTTGTTCCGGCGTTGGGACGACTAGTTTCCCATGTCGAGGCACGTTTAGGCATCGGATTGGGTTGCAAGTTCTACGTGCTCAAGTATTACGATATTGGATGAGGAGCCCGACGTAAGGACCCTTCGGGGTTGAACTTGGGTTTCCGTGGGTGTACTTTATTTGTGTATTGGCTTTACTGACTCATCAAATGGCTTACTTTTGTGTTCCGTCATTTGTGTTAGTAAGCGGGTCTCCCCCGTTAACCCAAGAGGTACTTGTTACATTCAAGAGCATTACTATTATTGTCATTATCACAAATGGACTTCTTTACTTACTTTTATGTCCGATTACTTTAATTGCAAATGTTTGATCTCACTAGGCTTTGGCCTAACACTTTTTCTTAAAATGACATGTATAACAGGTCAAGTTTCCGGTGGGATTCGTCGGGACTGAGTGGATGGCCATGGGGTCAAGAGCAGTCTTTTTGGGAGATGTCTAGACCGGTATTTTAGATAGCGGACACATTTTTGGAAGAATAGCAACACCCGATACTAATCTTTCTTATTTAAGTTAGATTATTAGGTTGTTAAGTGTATTCTTCATTTGATCATTTGTAAAGGTCATAACTTGTTTCCCCGTTTTCTCGGGATGATACTTTGGGATTGTTTATAGCAGATTTTATATACCCAGGTTTACCAATTTATAGTCGTCGTATTGCAAAATTTTCGAGTTTTTATTTCTCTAAAATTTAGGGTGTTACAAATTTAGTTCCATGATCACTTCTTATTGAACGAACAGTAAGATTATTCAGCACTTCCATCTTTTTAACAAAAGATATTAGTTCTTCTGGAGTATCACTCTTGCACCGAAGAAAGATAACCTAGGTGTAGCGAGAGTATTCATCTACAATGACAAGTGTATATTTCTTTCCAGGTATGGATTGGATATTGACAGGGCCAAACAAATCCATATGCAAGAGTTGAAGATGACTTGTTACTGAGGAAACTTGTTTAGATTTAAAATTAGCTTTTGTCTGTTTTCCTTTTTCACATGCTGAACATAAAGATTCCTTAGCATATGAGTGTTAAGGAAGGCCATAAATCAGTTCTTTAGATGAGATAGAATTCATGGTTTTGAAGTTTAGATGAGAAAACCTTTTATGCCATAGCAAGTTGACATCAGAAGAGGCTTTAGAAAGAAAACATACGTTTTTAGTGGTAGTAGAGTCCATATCTATTACATAGACATTTTCCTTACGATGACCACTAAGAGAAAGTTTTCCATTCTCATGTACCACTGAACATGCTTTCTTGGTAAAGCGTACTTCATAGTCTTTGTCACATAGCTGACTGATGCTTAGAAGATTGTGCTTCAATCCGTCTACGTAAGCGACTCTTCTGAAGGTAGTTGTCCCATTGCTGTGGACACCAAACCCTCGGGTATATCCTTTTCCATTTCCACCAAAGGTCACTGAGGGACCTTTCTCTTTCTTGTATTCAGTGAGCAAGTCTTTTTGTTCTGTCATGTGACGAGAGCATCCACTATCAAGATACCAGATGCTTTTTGATCCCTGCAAACATAAGGAAGATTAAGTTTTGTTTGGTGCCCATTTTCAATGGGTCCTTTAGGGTTAGATGAAGATTCAACTTCAGTGGTAACCTTCACTTTGGTTAATTTCTTAACCTTAGTGGTATTCTTCACCTTGGTCGATTTCTCAGTTTTGGTGAACTTCTCAGCCTTGGAGGCCTTCATCTTCACTTTAGCTGTTTTATCAGCTTTAGTGGCAGTTGGACATTTACTAGCAATATGGTCAGTAAATCCACAATAATAGCATTTTCTATATTTGAAGGTGGTTTTAGGACCATGAGTAGTAGGGTTTGAGAATTTGAGATG
Organism: Arctium minus; assembly: GCA_954870635.1. Taxonomy (NCBI): domain Eukaryota; kingdom Viridiplantae; phylum Streptophyta; class Magnoliopsida; order Asterales; family Asteraceae; genus Arctium; species Arctium minus. Next base: position 21,068,129 of record OX941081.1, on the reverse strand, counting down.
AGCAGGGCCAGCTCCAAAAATGCCTTTAGCATGAGATCTGGGAGGAACTTTCATTTCTTCAGATCTCTTAGGCTTAAGATCAATCTTCAGCTTTGGAGGACAAATATCAAAGATTTCTGTCACAGAGCTAGAAGATCGATTTACTGAAAGTTTAAAAGGAGCTTTTAGCTTTGCTTTCTTGGAAGCCGTCTGAGGATAGGAAATGGATTTTCCTTTATCTGTAGGCTTAGAGTCTTTAGATATTTCCTCAGGGATGGGATTAGAAGGAGATGAAGAAGATCACTTAGCATAAGAAGTGTCAGGGATAGAAGAGACAAACATTCCAAACTTAAGCATGGAGTTGTCTTCTTTAGGCTCATCCTGTGGTTTCCAAAAACCAAGACCAGTTCTATCACTGGCAGGGATCTGAGCACTTATAATCTCAGTGATCTTTGTTGAGGATTTGCACCATCCATCAACAGTAGCCTTTTCTGCTTTTAAAGCAGCGATGGCTTGTTCACGTTCTATGTTGATGATTTCATTAACAATGACTTGATCTTTCAAACTTTCCTCTAAAAGAGTCAGTTCTTTGATCTTTTCATGACATTTCTCTAGTTGTTCAGTTAAATCAATGTTTTTGTTCTCAGCTAAAGTTTTACCGTTTAGAGCATTGTATAGAGAAGGATTAGTAGAGATAGATACCTGAGATGATATATATCTCATGGAAGTTTCTGGAGATTCTTCCACTTCTTCTTTAATTTTGGCCATGAGACAGAGATTAGCGACTTCTTCTTCATCAGAACTTGATTCTTCTGATTCAGCCCAGTCATGTTCTTCAGCGATGAGACCTTTACCTTTTCGCTTAAAGTTTTTCAACTTTTGATATTTTTCTTTCAGTTTAAGGTATTTGTCATCGTTGGATCTTCTGGAGGTAGAAGGTTTGAAGACTTTCTTCGACCTGCACTCACTTGCAAAGTGTCCAATCTTTTCACAGTTAAAGCATGTAGTAGTAGCCTTATCAACAGGGGTTGATTTTGGCTTGTCAGTGAGAGAGAGAGACGTATTTCTTCTGAAATTGCTCTTTCTTGAAAATCTCTTAAAAGAGTTTGTCAAGAGTGCTAAGGATTCATCAAACTCTGAAAGATCAGTGTCTGATAGTTCCTCAGATTCATAATCTAACTCAGTGATAGTGAGAGTAGATCACTGAGATGGAATTATCTCTGAAGAGACTAAAGCAACAGAAGTGCTTTTGGAGTCTTTGGAATCTTTTACAATATTCTTCTTCAGGAGATTTGATTGCTCATAGTTGAGCAATATTCCATATAAAGTGCTGAGAGAAAGAGAATTTAAGTCTTTTGTCAGCTTGAGACATATTGAATAACTGTCCCAGCATTCAGGAAGACATTCTAAGGATTTAGTTAAGACCTCAGAATTAGAATAGGTCCTACCCACGATTCTTAGATCAATGATCAAGCAGTTAAACCTCTGGTGAACGTCAGAGAGAGATTCGTTCTTACCAGCGATAAAACTTTCATACTGTCTTACCAAGTTAATCTTTCGAGTTTCTTGGATTTCAGTGGTGCCTTCATATTGAACACAGATTGTTTCCCACATTTCTTTAGACGTTTTAAGATGCATGATGGAATGAAAAGCTTCATCAGGCAGAGCCATAGAGATAGTCCAACTTTCTTTTTGTCTAGTCCGACTTTCTTTTTGTCTTCATCACTCCACTGTCTTATCTTCTTAAGAGCATAGCACTCAGGGACAGCAATAGTGGTGGCAGTAGCGGGAATAACGCTTATGATAGTGAAAGGTTCATAAGGTCCATGTACTACGTAATTGGGTATAGTAGGGTCTATATTAGGGCAATTTATATGTTAAATAGAAGTTCAGGGTGTAAATTGTAATAGTTTGAAAGTGTTATTAGCTTGTTGGGCCTAAAAGCCCATAAGCCCATCTGTGTAAAGCCTGGATATATAAAGGTTGTTTTACTTTCATTTACATTAGGAGTCTCATTATTTTACAAACAACTAGTTTATAGGTTTACTCTCTCTGATCAGAAATCCTTTCTGTAAACCTGTAACCCTTTGATTCAATATCAATCATATGACTAGTTGTTGTGACTCATATTCTGTTCATCTTTGATATAACTTGTTGCTGATTACATTGTACTGGGATCTACAATTGGTATCAGAGCAAAGAGACTAAAGGTTTGATCCAGAAAAAGGTTTGTCTAAAACCCTATAATCAAGTGAATGTGTTAATCGCTTTTATATGGTTCTGTGTTTTATCGATCTGTGTGATTTCTGTCGATCTATCTTGATTGTTTATCGGTCTTTTGTTATCTGCAAAGGTTTTTATCAATCGAAGGATTCTGCATCCAAGAGTTTTTTTTATCGGTCTTGTGTTTACTGAAAAATGTCTCTATCGGTCTAATATTATTGTTTAATTCTGGGTTTAATTATTTATCGGTCGGTTGAATATATCTGGGTTGATTATCGGTCTGGTTGGTTTATATGCATAATTGTTTGAATCTGCTTAGTTAATCATCGGTTTTTTTTGATTTCTAGATTTGATTACGATTAAATCCCAGAATTCATCGTGTTCTTCGGTGTTCTTCGATTTTATCGGTCTAATCTGCTAGTTTGTTATATGACCGATAGACATCCTTCGACCGGGAAGTTGTAATTCCCGGTCATTGTGTTCGACCGGTGCCTTGCATTTTCCGGTCCTTTGTTTGCTTTCACTATCGGTCATTTTGTTCGACCTGCACCTAGCTTCGACCGATACCCTATTTTACCGGTCTTTCTGTTTGACCGATATAAGTATTGTCCTTTGACCGGTACATTGTGCTTATCGGTCATTTGGATTCGACCGATAGTCTGTCCATTCCGGTCCTTTGGTTCGACCGGTACTTTGCTTATACTGGTCCTTTGCTTGATCGGTACGTTGTGCATACCGGTCCTTTGGTTCGACCGGTACGTTGTCAATACCGATCTTTTGCTCGACCGGTACGTTGTCTATATCGGTCTTTTGTTTGACCGATACTTAGTTCGACCGGACCCTTGTCTTATTCTGCTTATTTTTTTTATTATTGTGTTTGGATCATCCTGCTTGTCTCACGATCGTTACAGTGTTTTTAAGTTAAGAGATTTAAGATGAATTCAAGAGATGCTTTAGCTATTGGTTCGGATCAGAAGCCCCCGGTGCTCTACCGGGGAGAATATCCTCAGTGGCACGATCGCTTCATGAACTTCATTGAAGCAAAATCAAACTATGAAGCAATATACAAGTGTTTGACAGAGGGGCCACAAGAATGGCCAACGAAGGTCTTACCTGGAGACCCAGCAGAAGGTCGACCGGAGCGTACAGTTCCGAAAAATATCGGTGACCTTACAAATCCAGAAAAGGCTATGTATGAGGCTGAGAAGCAAGCAAAGTCATATCTTCTCCAAAGTCTACCAAATGACATATATGCCTGCATCGACAGTTATAAAGAGTCTGCAAAGAAAATGTGGGACCAGATTGAGAAAATGATGATGGGGAGCCAAATCAACAATCAGCTGAAGGTGACAAACTGCATCACCAGATATGATGGCTTCAAAGCAAGAAAAGGCGAGACACTGACAGAAACCTATGAAAGGTTCAACTTGCTTCTGAATGATCTCCAGAAGAATAAGATCACAAAGACGAATACCGAGAACAACATCAAGTTCATGAACAACCTCCAACCTGAATGGAAGCCGTTCGTCTCTCATATTCGTCATACTCAAACCCTGGAGAAGCTTTATCTGCACGAACTTTATGAAGTGCTGCTCTAGGATGAAGAAGAAGTTATGGAACTAATGGGGAATCAGAAAGCTGAAGAAAAGCTGGTAGTTGACCCGTTAGCCCTCGTGTCTGAGAAAAGAAGTAAGTCTGTCAGCCGTTCGTCTGAAAAAAGGCCAGTGCAAAGTGATTATGAACCCGAAGATCCTGACAGTGATTCGGATCCAGAATACACTAAGATGAAAGAAGCTATGGTGTACCTGACTCAAGCTTTTCAGAAGAGAAAGTTTTTTAACAAGTCGTCTAACAAGCAAAGATTCTCCACTCGCCGTGATCATCAAGAGAAGTTTGAAGGTAAGAGACGTGTAGACGATGGGAAGAAGCATGACAAGCGACCTGAAGAAAAGACAAAAGAGGAGCCGATCAAATGCTACAATTGTGGTCGGTTGGGTCATTTTGCCAAGGATTGTCGCAAGCCTGTTGTGCGCAACGCTGATTATTATAGAGCCAAGCTGCTACTAGCCAAAGAAAAGGAAGCTGGCAAGGCTCTCATGGCTGAAGATGACTACTGGCTACAAGTATCTGATGAAGAACCTGAAGATGCCGAAGCACACTTATGTTTCATGGGCAAGCATTCATCACCGTCTGACAGTGATGATGAAGATCGTAATTCTCCTTGTCGGGTATGTGCTCCTTACCAAGAAGCTTTAATTGATCAGATGCAACTTGCTATGAATAAACTAGACTCTCTCAAGCTTCTTATAAAAGAAAAAGAACAACTCATCTCATCTCTAGAAAAACGAGTTGCTGCACAGTCTAAATGTATTGAAAATCAAAGCTTAGATCTTGCTAGCAACCTGTGCATCATTTATAATTTAAAAGAAGAGTGTGAGAGTTGTTCAAAAGGTTCACAAGAGCTGAAGACCAAAGTAGATAATCTTACCAATGAGCTTCGTATGTCAGAAAATGAAAAATTGATATTGTGACTCAAAACGTGGCTTTCAAAAATGATAATAAAAGACTATCTATTCAATTAGAGGAGCTTGAACAAAAACTCTTTAAAATTGGTCAATCTAATCACACGCTGAATCTGATTACACCAAAAGAACTCAAGTACGCGAATTCGGGTATGGGTTACGATAACCCCCATTATTTGCAAAAAGGCGTTATCCAAAGTTCCTACGTTATATGCTTCCGAATTCTTTGGCATAGACAAAATCTATCTAGAGTACAAAGTTTTTTGGACCAAACCAATTGAGGATGAGGACTGGGAAGAGGATAAGTTGAGAAGTGAGAACTCTTCTAAAATGAAACTTCCTTTTGTCTATGATTCGTTGAATGCTTCTTACAATAAGGACAAACCCTGTTTCCTGTCAAACGATTATTTTAGAAGTTACTCTCAAGCTGAACTAGATGTTCAAAATGTGAAAACTGAGGAGGAATCTCTAGACCATAAGGTGTATATTCCCCCTCTGCTTTTAGAAAAGAAAATTGTTCAGTTAGAAGAGTCACTTACACAGGAAAGGGATAGGTTTCAAAAAGAAAAACAAGAGCTTCTATTACAAATTGAGTGTCTCAATTCCAATAACGCAGACACTGTGTCAGTTAAGGAGAAAGAATACCTTCAGACTGAAATAAAGAAGTTAAATTCACAATTGGCTGCTTTGGCAGCAGATCGTCTGAAAGAGCAACTTCACAAGGCTGAGTCTCAAGCTCAGCCTACAACTCTCCAAAGTGAGAAAACTTTTCTGTCTGCAAATTCTTATCCTGCCTCCGACACATCGTCTTGCAAAGCCTTTATGGGTGACTCGTCACCAATTCTTTCAAATAAAGGAAAAGAGCCTCAAGTTTTCGAATTGGATCAGTGTTCTATTTTTAAAAATGCTTCCGCTTACGATCCGCTTCAAACAAATTCCTCCGATGTCCTGAATTCCTCAGGTGATGAGGTCCTTTCTAATGAGGAACGAGAATTTTCTGCATTCTTGAATTCTGAGGTGTGTCTGGATAGTGATTTGAACAAATTTGATTTTGATCCTCTACTTCCAAGTCACATTGTTTTTCTAAACTCCTCTTGTGAGCCTCCGGTACAATTTCATAAGGGTGAATGGTCCACATCCGCCCCTCAAAAACCTTCTGTGAACGATTCGTCCAAATCTAAATCTAATAAGCGTTCACAAAAGAAGAAAAAGACCGGTCGCTCCAAAAGACAACAATCTTCAAGTTTCACATATTCTGACTATGGGTTTAACGGTATTTCAGATACTTTTGGTCGGCGAAAAGAAGTTAAATATGCTTGGGTAGCTAAGAAGTCCAAGGACAGCTCGGCGACATCAGAATTAGTTGATCCAGTTTTAAAGCCTAGGAAAAACAATAACAATCATGATGTGTTTAATTCTAAACGTTTAGTTGAATGTAAAGGAACTTTACCTTTAAAAGTTTATTCTATTCCGCATTTACTTCAACTGTCTCATGATTGTCTTTGTTGCTCTTATTGTGGATCGAATGATTTTGTTGATCGTCGTTATGCATCTGATTGGTTTGGCTCGTATTATGTTGCTAATTATCATTCTCAGTTTGATCTTACCCGTCGTAGAAACAGACCCAAGTCTAAGCGGGCATCCAAATCGGGAGTTATCTCTAACCCCAAAGGACCCATTTACGAATGGGTACCTAAAAAGAAATAACTTGTTTTGCAGGACGATCATGTGTGGTATTTAGATTCAGGTTGCTCCAAGCACATGACCGGAAGAAAGGAGCTACTCACAAACCTCACCGAGAAGTTTTGTGGTAATGTCAGGTTTGGAAACGATCACTACTCTCCCATCAGGGGTTACGGAGATATCGTCAAGGATAATATAACAATTAAGAAAGTGTCCTACGTCGAAGGACTTGGTCACAATCTCATCAGCATCGGTCAATTCTGCGACAAGGATCTTGAGGTCACCTTCAAAGCAAAAAGGTGCAGCGTTCGGACTGAAGACGGTAAAGAAATATTAGCTGGAACGCGTCGTACAAACCTTTATACGATTGACCTTTTGTCCCTGAAAGCAGACAAGGAAGTGTGTTTGATGTCTAAAGCTTCGGCCGAACAAAGCTGGTTATGGCATCGTCGACTCTCGCACCTGAACTTCAAGACTATCAACAAGTTGGTGCTCGGTGGACACGTCAAGGGAATGCCTGATCTTAAGTTCGAAAAAGATCACTTATATGCTGCCTGCGAAATGGGCAAGATGAAAAAGGCATCTCACAAGCCTAAAGTCACTCCTAGTACTTCACGGTCCCTTGAACTCATTCACATGGATTTATGTGGACCGATGCGCATTCAAAGCATTAATCACAAGAAGTATGTCCTGGTGATGGTTGACGACTTTTCTCGGTACACGTGGGTTAGATTCCTCCGGTCAAAGGATGAAACTCCCGAATTGATCATCTCTCTCCTGAAGATTATTCAAGTCAGTCTCAACCTATCAGTCCAGACCATAAGGACGGATAACGGCACAGAGTTCAAAAATCGAGTGGTCTCCGGTTACTTGACTTCAGTGGGCATAACGCATACCTTCTCAGCTGCTCGCACTCCTCAGCAAAACGGGGTTGTCGAGCGCCATAACATAACTCTTGTCGAAGCAGCTCGTACGATGTTATCTCAGTCCCAGTTACCGCTATTCTTATGGGTCGAAGCAGTTGCGACCGCTTGCTACACTCAAAACCGCACTATCATCAACAAGCGGTTCAACAAGACACCGTACGAGATCATCAACAAGCGCATCCCCAATATCAACTACATTCATGCATTCAGGTGCACATGCTTCGTATTGAATGACAGGGATGATCTCGGTAAATTCAGCCCCAAAGCGGACGAAGGAGTGTTCATTGGATATTCCCAGCAAGCCAAAGCTTACCGTGTCTACATCAAACGAACGAAGACCGTCGTTGAGAGTGTGAACGTGACTTTTGACGAGGCCGCTGATATGGCTTTTGAACACCTCAGTTCAGAACCCGCTTTAACTGGTGTGTTAGCTGCTGGACAATTTCGTTCAGGAGCTACACAATCTCCAGTAGATCCACTTCATGCGTCTACGTCAACAACACATCTTTCTGATTTGGATTTACTTTTTCAGTATTTCTATGATGACTTATTTAATGTTAAGACTAATGGTATGTCTTGTGCCAGGAATACTGCTCAAGCACCAGAAGTGACACAAGTCACTGGTCCAACAGACTCAGGTGGCCCATCCTCGCCTGGTGCTCCATCATCTACTGCCAATGATCAAGCTTCCCCGAGCTCAAGTGATCCTCCTCCTCTCCAAGATCCTACTGTAGCACCGGCAACAGTAGGCCCTCCTGAACCGACACCTGTGGACGACCCTCCTGAAGTTCCAATTCCGGCATTCCCGGATCCTGCTTTAAATGCATCTCCTGCTGAGTCGTCCTCTGCTGAATTGTCGACTCCAACTAAGGAGCTTCCACCTCACAGGCCGTCATCCCTCGAGGCAGTTCCGGATTTAACCCCCGGTGGTTATGTGGACCCCGATACTTCTCAACAGACATATCAACCTCTTCCACACACCACCAAGTGGACTCGAGCTCACCCCCTACATCAGATCATTGGTGATCCCAAGACGCCTGTTCAAACTCGATCTACCACTGTAAACGACTGTTTGTTTTCTTCGTTTCTCAGCCGTATCGAACAATCCACCATCTCCGAAGCGTTGAATGATCCAGACTGGGTGATCGCTATGCAAGAGGAACTCAACCAATTTGAGAGCCTTAAAGTGTGGCGCCTTGTTCCCCGGTCAAAGAACAAGACGGTGATTGGGAAAAAATGTATTTTTAAGAACAAGAAGGACGAAAATGGAATAATTGTCCGGAACAAAGCACGTCTAGTGGCTAAAGGATATCGCCAGCAAGAAGGGATAGATTATGAGGAGACGTTTGCCCCGGTTGCCCGCATTGAAGCAATCCGCATGTTCCTCGCCTACGCCGCCCACAAGAATTTCGTCGTCTTTCAAATGGATGTGAAATCTGCTTTCTTGAACGGAGTTCTCAAAGAGGAAGTCTATGTCTCGCAACCCGAAGGCTTCGTGTGTTCTGAATCTCCGAATCACGTTTATTTTCTTGACAAGGCATTATACGGTCTTAAGCAAGCGCCACGAGCCTGGTATGACGCTCTCTCATCCTTCTTGATTAAATCGGGTAAGGTAAAATTGACACTACTTTGTTTATTAAAAGAGAAAAGAAAGATATCATTCTTGTACAGATTTATGTTGATGACATAATTTTTGGCTCTACAAACCCCAAGTACTGTCAGAACTTTTCTGCCTTAATGAGTAAACATTTTCAAATGAGCATGATGGGGCAAATGAATTTTTTCCTGGGTCTTCAAGTAAAACAATTAGCAACAGGAATTTTCATTAATCAATCTAAGTACATCTCGGATATTCTTCGGAAATACCAGATGGAAAACTCTTCCCCTATGAAAACCCCCATGTCTACTAGCTTAAAGCTACACTCTGATCCTGATGGAAAGGATGTGAATGCTACTACTTCTAGAGGTATGATAGGCTCTCTGATGTACTTGACGGCTAGCCGGCCTGACATTATGTTCTCAACATTTTTATGTGCAAGATTTCAGTCGAAACCTAAAGAGTCTCACTTAGCTGCGGTTAAGCGTATTATCCCATATTTAAAAGGTACTGCTGATCTTGGTTTGTGGTACCCAAAAGAGACAGGTTTTGAATTGACAGCCTACTCGGATGCTGACCATGCTGGAAACATGCTGGACCGGAAAAGCACATCCGGCCATGTCCAGTTCCTGGGAGATCGTCTCATCAGCTGGGCTTCGAAGAAGCAAAATTGCGTGTCCACCTTCACCGCCGAGGCGGAGTATGTAGCAGCCGCCAGTTGCTGCTCGCAAGTCATCTGGATGCGCACCCAGCTGAAAGACTATGGTTTCAACTACTCGAGGATCCCCATCTACTGTGATTCCAAGAGCGCAATTGCCATATCTAGCAATCTAGTCCAGCACACGAAGACGAAGCACATCGATGTGCGATATCACTTCATAAAAGACCACGTGGAAAGAGGTACCATCGAACTCTATTTTGTTAATACAGAGCATCAGTTAGCAGACCTTTTCACCAAAGCCTTGGACGAAAAACGTTTTAATTATCTTGTGTCCAAGCTAGGTATGCTAAATCTGAAAGTTTGATCCTCTCACAGCCCTCAACGAGCTTCATTCAATAACGAATGACTGTGTCTAATGCCCCAGTGACTTGTCTCTGGTTGCTTCGATCCACACTCCTTGGTTATTGCATTTACTCGCTAAGTTCTGTGTCTTTGTCAAACTTCTGTATCAATAAAGTAGATTTCGTTTATTTTTTTCTTTTTCTTTTCTTCGTGGTGTTTTCGTGTTTGTTTATGCAGTTTCTCCGTTTGATATCTGAAAGCGTAAGTCGTTTGTGGTAGTCGTTAGAAGATGTTCATGTGTTTAGGAGGAGCACGACCGTACGATGTTCGGTAAGGTTCTTTAGTCCTCCGTTCCAGGGGGAGCAGGTCAGTTTCTCGTCGAGGGGGAGCAGTTTCTCGTACTCCACTCAATGTCCGAGGGGGAGAATTTTTTTTCTTTTCTTTTTCCTTAGGTTTTATTTTTTTCCCTTAGGAGTTATTTTGCTTAAGTTTTTTTTAATAATAAGAAAAATACAAAAATATTTTCAGTTATGTATTTATTTTTTTTGAAAAAGCCAAAAATATTTGTTTTCGTACTTAAAGTTTTTTTTCTAAAAAGTTTTGGTTGGACCGGCCCATTTCAGGAACCGGCCCATGTTTGTTCTCGGCCCAATCCCTGCGACCCAAATCGCTTCGACCGGGGTATTTAAAACCCCGGTCTTCGTCTTCTTCACCCACCAAAACTCTATCGATCTTATCTCTCTCACTCTCATCTCTCTCTAATCCTTCGACCGGAAACCTACTGTGGCTTCTCGATCTCGCCGCTCTCTCTCTCTCGATATTACCATTCGATCACAGGTTCGACACTACCTTCTTATATTTATATGTGTTCAAGCTTTAGTCGATCCATAGGTCTTAGATTTCGGTTTTGGGGTTTGATTTCTATCTGTTTCTGTCGATTCGTGTTCTCCGGTCATTTTGTTCGACCTAGATTTTACCGGTCGAATGGTTTTACCGGTCGATTGGTTTACCGGTCGAATGTTTTACCGGTCGAACATGTTTACCGGTCGAATGGTTTTACCGGTCGAATCCTTGTTTCCCGGGCGAATGTCTTATATCGGTCGAAGTAAGTACCGGTCCTTTCCCTTTTCCACTATTTTGGTACTCCTGTGTATTCTTGGTTTAAAGTTTTTTTTTGTGTCTCAATTGCTTATATCTTTATATATACATGGGTGTGCTTGTGGTGTTGGTGCGATTTCGAGTTTCGGCACATTGTGGTGATATCAATTTTAAGTGGTGGTGCGCACATTGGTTAGACCCTATTTCACGAATCGGGTTTGTTTTTCCAATAAACTGGAGTTAGTATAGGTTGTGGTGGATACCATGGCCATGTAAATCCATCGGCTTTCTTGTTCTAAATGTACCTCTGTTCTCACCGATTAACTCTTAACAGGTTCTATGGCGCATAATCCACCTCCAGCGATTGATCCAATCGCCGATGCCGAACTGATTCTTGAGGATCAGTTCATTCAGCTCACAGCCAACAACTATCATCTCGATGTAACCCAACCTGCCATTCAATATCAGGTCATCATCGAGATCCTCAGTGGACATACTCTGTCATACGCTCTAACGGAAACGGGGGAAGTGCCACTATTATACTTACAGCAGTTCTGGAGATCTCTACGTGCCTTGGACGCCGACGGTGGATTCCAACTGGAAGGTCGGATAGATCACACACCAGTGCTCCTCACCTGTGATCTTTTCCGACAATTTATTAATCTACCGACCGCTGGTTCAGTCCAGGGGCGAAACAGCTTCGACCCGCTCGTATCAGACGCTACTCTATGCGCTGAACTCTTGTATCTAGGATACGGTGCGCCACTTCGCCTTCCATCCCATTTCAACCGCAAGTACCTGTCCACGTTATGGTACACCATGTTCACTTATCTCAATCGATGTCTTTCGGCTATCACGAAAGGCATCGACCAGACAAGTATTAACATCCTCTGCATATTCCAATCAGTGGCTTTCCATCGCCACGCGGATTTCGCCGACTTCCTTTGGTACGACCTGGTTCAGAAAGTTCGATCGAACGCAACGAAGAGACAAGACTTCATTCCTTATATGAGGTTTCTCCAGCTCATCATTCGAAGCTACATGGATCTGTATCCCGAGATAACACGCCGATCCTCGCACCCTACTTGTCCGCATCACCCGACCCGCAAAATACCAGCACGCCCAGATCCAGAAGGTGTCGTCGCCCGACAAATCCCCATCGGGTTACTGGCCTATGCTCGTCCTTCGGCACTGAGTGTTATAGCTTATAGGCACACATACAATCTTCCAGCTCCTATGGTCCAACCAGAACCGGTAGGACCTACCCCGGGAGCACGACCTGAGAGACGTGAGGGTCCGCGTCCCCGCACGAGAGGCGGTAGCGTCCGGATAGTTGGGGCTTCCGGACCGGGTGTGTCGAGAGAAATCGTTGTGAGGGGAACTGGAGAGGGCAGTGTCGTTGGATCGAGACAAGCCAGTACTTCACGACGATCACCTACTCCACCACGGGCATCATCTCCGGTGGTAGAAGAGGACACGACCGCTGAAACCGCATCCGAGTCTGCGGCGGAATCAGGTTCATCCGACTCTCAGTCGGAAGCTGCAACCGACTCTAAGGAGGCAGCCGTTCAATCCGGCGGTGAGTCGGACCCAGCCACCAACGTATCGACATCAAATGAAGAGTCTTCTGACTCCGATGGTAACGATAATCAGCCCTCGCCTGGAGAGACAAGGAGAGCGGAGGGAGTTACAGTTGAAAAAATACAGGTGAGTAGAGAGAAGGAAAGGAGAACAAAACTTCATCAAGACCGTGCACAAGTGACGGGGCAACCATTAACGGTTGTTCCCCCCTAGCCACATCCACCCAGGTAGCCACATCTGCTACCCAGTCTCATGTGTTGAGACAGGGTATTGAACAAGACGCCGTGGACCTAGCGGCGCAAATGCACACCCCACCCATCCACTCCGCCATCTCTCAAAAGATGGTGGTTTCAAGTTCTCACGGGGACATAGCACATACTCTACCCGTCTCTCACTTGGGGAGTTCGGGTATTGAAACAAGAGAACAGCCGCCCCCGTTCTCGACTTCTTTCGGTGCACAGTGTCTAGAGCCATTTGATGTAATATCTCCCATTCCTAGGACACAAGTACCATTCTCGGCTACTGCCGGTCGCCTTAGTGGCCCGGCCGGAACACCTATAGTAAATCCGCCTTCGGCTAGTTTACGAGGATTGGGTGGAAGTCCTACCACAGCTATCATCACGCCAGCTGTGAACGTAGGCGGCTCGACTTCTACAGTCGTAGCTACAACGGGAAGTCTGAGTGACCCCGGAGCTACCCCAACTGAGTTCGTCTCAAGGGAATATATGGACAACGCCCTAAAGGCTGTCCAAACCATGATGAAAGAGGAGGTAAACTCACTGCACCGAATGATCAAAGGCAAAGGTCCAGCGACGGAGCCTGAACCTCTACCTCCTACACCACCACCTATCATTCCTGCTACCGAAATGTCTATCGAAGACCTGAAATCCATTCTCCTTGCAAAGCTCCTTGCCCAATCACAAACAGAACCCTCCCGGGATGCCGATCTTCTGTCACTACTTCGTACTCAAGCATCCACACCAACCCCAACACCCCCCCAACCCATTATATCTCCAGAATCCTTCCAGCTTCAACAAGCCATGCTTCAGTCTCTGCAGCAAACCGTAGTTGTATTGACTGAACGCCTATCAGCCGTGGAGGACACCTGCCGAAGCCAGGCAGACAGGCTCAAGCGCCGGCATGATGATCAGGATGATCCTGATCACCATGAGGGGGAGAAGCGCCAACGCCTAACAGAGCCGGAGACACAGTTTGGGGAAACAGCTCAAGTGGGAACAGAACAAGGGTCGGGTTCTGGTACTCGATCAGAAGGGCAGGGACAGGAACGGGAACAATATATGGATTTAGTGCTGATTGATATTCCAAGGGTTGAAAAGCCTGAGGAATTTGATGAAGGTTCTCCGATAGTCCCTGAAGACTGGGCGTTAATTCTTCATCCTAATGAAGTTTATGAACCGACGGAAGAATGTGCTAATACTGAACGAGCGCTGGTAGTCATGCAAGCCGAAATAGATGAAATTCTTCATCAGGACTATCATCCAGACGATCAGACTTCTGTTGCGGTTCCACTTTTGACTTATTCTGTTGTTAACCCTGATCTTCCTGGTACAGACTTTCCCGTCAGATCTCCTCCAGCATCTCCAGTTATGGGAACAGAAAGCACTCCACCAGTTCGTCCATCCAAGTGGGAAAGAGTCAGAATCAAAGTTCCTTTCCTTGAAGAAAGCCAAAAGAAGATCTTTGCCCACTGGATTCGGAAGTATGATGAAGTTGTACTTCATGGTCTATAGTCTGTGAAAAACAAGGAAAAGCAGCGTGAACTTGTATTCGTGTATAAGAAGTTTCAAGGCAAGCACTCCAAGACAAAGCTCAGGATTACATCAGTTGACTGGATTTTATCTAGTTTCTTCATGAAAGTAAAGTATTCAGATTTCATGGTGACTAGAGAAGATAGTCAGAAGTATTGTTTTTCTGAAGCCGACTTTCCGAATCTTGAACCACAAGATCTGTTGTTCATTCTTCGAGACTTAAAGACCAGAACCATCAGAACCGGGGAAGTCATTGATGCACTCGAGACCATAAAAAGATACATGAAGTGTGCGATGAAGCTTGCCTCGGTGGAGGATTTTCAGATTGGGTTAGAAAGCAATCAGCCAAAGATTAATCTGCTGAAGCCTGATTTGAAGATTCCGTCTGATGCCCAGAGTGTACCTGCATTCACTGTGATAAAGCTTCCAGAATTCGGCATGACCTACTTGAACGACAAAGGTATTATGCGGTTCGTTCGGTTTAATCAGATTGCCAGACTCTGTGACGGTACATTAATGTTGCTGAAAGACAAGTTGAAGCGTGTAATTGATAAAGATGAAAAAAGGGTTCAGCTTTTGGATCCTAATTACAAGCCACTTGTTCTTGAAGCACTGGGAGTTATTGAAGAGCGTCTGGAGTACATAACTCAAATGAGATATTTTGAGATCAGCTTTGGTTTCCGAAAGATTTATGTTCCTAGCTGGCGTGACTATCAACTTCTATTTAAAGGGGGAGATTGTTAGGGCAATTTATATGTTAAATAGAAGTTCAGGGTGTAAATTGTAATAGTTTGAAAGTGTTATTAGCTTGTTGGGCCTAAAATCCCATAAGCCCATCTGTGTAAAGCCTGGATATATAATGGTTGTTTTACTTTCATTTACATTAGGAGTCTCATTATTTTACAAACAACTAGTTTATAGGTTTACTCTCTCTGATCAGAAATCCTTTCTGTAAACCTGTAACCCTTTGATTCAATATCAATCATATGACTAGTTGTTGTGACTCATATTCTGTTCATCTTTGATATAACTTGCTGCTGATTACACTGTACTGGGATCTACAGTCTACACCTTCTAGAAATAGCATCATCCGATTCTTCCAGAGAGCAAAGTTATCTCTGCTAAATCGAGGAGGTTTAGAAAATGAACCATTATCATAGTAGTTTGTATTTGTGTTAAGTGCCATTTAGAATAGCAAGGAAGAGAATAAAGCAAGATCTTGTTTATTAGATTAAACAGTCTGCTCTGATACCACTTGTTGGTCCCGAAGGTGCTTAACAAGTTTGTAGAGGGGGGGGGGGGTTGAATACAAACACAAGGGCAAACGATGCAATAGCTTCGGTTAGAGCAAAGCCCAAAATGGCATAACCAAATAATTATCCCCACAATTTACAAGTCTGTTGCAGAATAAGATTAAGTAGAACTCAATCTAAACAAACTTAAGAAACACTAAGATGGTTGCACAAGAATATAGAGAGTGGGAGATTTGAGAGTATAGAAAACAAGGGTTTCTATATTTTAGAAAAATGAAGACCTCTGGGTTTTTTCAGATGGAGAGATGATCTTTCTATTTATACCCTATGCATTAAATGCATGGCAGAGTACTTTACATGTGTCCTTCATTGATTGGCTGAGAGGGTATGACTTTGGGAGATAATGCTTTCGGCTGTATCATGAATAGTGTAGTGGACAAAGTTGTTTGTACGACTTGTGGCAGAGGTATGTCCGTTCTGACACATCGTACTGCTTGTGCAAGGGAAAGACAAAAGAGACTTGAGGCATATGCTAAGTGATCATCGATCGCTGAATATCTCTTCCTTCAGAGATACAAAGAAGTTCAGCTATCGCTGAAGCTTTTCCTCAGGTTTCTTCGCATGTGTAGATTTGTCTTTGCTTCACTGATATCCGCATCAGGTCACTAGTAGACTTGTCTTTGTTGAGCAGCTTCGTCTTCGATTCAGCTATGAACATCTGTTGACGTGAAACTTGTCTTCAGGGATTACGTTTGACTGTTTACATCAGAAACCATCAGTGATACTGAACATACTCGGTATTTAACATCTGATAGTGAAACACTAATACATATGAATGTTTACAAGAAAGATCATCAGTGATAACTGAACAGACTCAGTCTGATCGCTGATGATGAAACACTAATACATATTTATTAAACGTAATTTTCACTAAGTGTAGAAAATGGTCTTTATCAAATCACTGAGAGAGCATGGATCAACACCCTTCATCAAGTGGTCCGCTAGATTTTGTTGCGACCGAACAAATCCAACCGAAATCACCCCATTCGTGATTAGCTCACGAATCATGCTATGTCTAACACCTAAGTGTCTAGACTTGCCATTATATACTTGACTATAAGCTTTAGCCAAAGTAGCCGCATTATCACAACGGATAGAAATGGGTGATATTGGTTTCGGCCATAACGGAATTTCATGGACTAAATTCCTTAGTCACTCCGCCTCTTTACCGACAGCGGCTAATGCCATAAATTCCGACTCCATAGTCGAACTCGTGATGCAAGTTTGCTTCTTGGAAGTCCAAGAGATGGCACCTCCCCCAAGCAAGTATACCCAACCACTCGTGGAAGAGTGATCTTCTAAGTTGGTAATCCAACTTGCATCCGAATATCCCTCTAATACCGAAGGAAACCCGAAATATGACAAACCATAATCTATGGTTTTCTTCAAGTATTTAAATACTCGTCTTATCGCTTGCCAATGATGTATACTAGGATTACTAGTATACCTATTCAACTTCCCTACGGCAAAAGCGATATCCGGCCTAGTGTTTGTCATGGCATACATCAAGCATCCAATAGCCTTTGAGTACTCGAGTTGTGAGACCGCTTCACCCGAATTGGGCATAGGCTTCACACTCAGATCAAATGGAGTACTCACCGGAGAACAACCAAAGCAATTAAATTTCTTTAATACTTTCTCAATGTAATGAGATTGCGTAATTGCAATCCCTTTGTTCTCACCTTGATCCTTATTCCAAGGATCACCTCCGCCTCTCCCATATCTTTCATGAAGAAACTAGATGACAAAAACTCTTTGGTTTTATCAACTTGATTTTGGTCGGTGCCAAAGATCAACATGTCATCAACGTATAAGCAAATGATTACTCCGTTATCAGACGTGTCAAATTTGCTATATACATACTTGTCCGCTTGGTTTAACATAAAACCATTGGACAAGATAACCTCATCAAATTTTTGATGCCATTGTTTAGGTGTTTGTTTAAGCCCATACAATGATTTTACAAGTTTACACACCTTATGCTCCATCCCGGGCATAACAAAACCTTCCGATTGTTTCATGTAAACTTCTTCCTCCAAGTCACCATTCAAGAATGCCGTTTTGACATCCATTTGGTGAATCACTAAATTGTGGATATCTCCTAAGGCTATCAACAATCTAATCGTGGAGATCCTTGTAACCGGGGCATAGGTATCAAAATAATTGATGCCTTCCCATTGCCTAAAGCCTTGGATTACTAATCGAGCTTTGAACTTGTCGATTGATCCATCGGCTTTCATCTTCCTTTTGAAGATCCACTTGCATCCCAAAGGTTTACAACCCGGTGGCAAGTCCGATAATACCCAAGTATTATTCCCCATGATGGAATCCATCTCATCATTTATTGCTTCTTTCCAGAAAGCAATATCTTGAAACTTCATAGCCTCATCAAATGATTTTGGATCTTCTTCAATACTATAACAATAAGATAATTGTGATCCAATTTCATCTCTTGATCCTTCTACCAAGTATACTTGGAAATCGGGACCAAAGGATTTTTCAATCCTTCCTCTTTTGCTCCTTCGAAGCATCGGAGATTCAGTTGGAACAATTGCTTGTTCTTCAACCTCACTAGTTACACTAGTATTTGGAACAAAATCCTTCGGCCTAGGTATTGAAGAGAATCTAGTCTCATCAAATAATGCATCTCTCGATTCTATAACGGTGTGAATTGCTATAGAATCATTAGGTTCAATAACATAGAACCTATATGCCTTGGAATGCTCGGCATATCCAACAAAGATGCAATCAATACCTTTCTCACCCAAAGTTTTCCTTTTGGGTTCGGGTAGTCGAACAACAGCCCGATAACCCCAAACTCGAATATAATTCAAGTTTGGACTTTTCTTGAACCAAAGTTCATATGGGGTAATCTTGTTCCTTTTATTAGGAACTCGATTTAATAAATAACAAGTCGTTAACATGGCTTGACCCCAAAATCCATCACTCAATCCCGAGTAGGATAACATAGAGTTCACCATTTCTTTGAGAACTCTATTTTTCCGTTCCGCCACACCATTTTGTTGTGGTGTATAAGGCGTCGTAGTCTCATGGATAATTCCTACGGATTGGAAAAACATGGGGTCGTAATATTCCCCACCACGATCGGTGCGTAAACATTAAATAAAACCATTCATTTGCAATTCAACTTCCGTTTTATAAATTTTAAAATTTTCTAACGCTTAATCTTTTGAGTGTAACAAATAAATATAACAAAACCGTGAAGCGTCGTCAGTAAAAGTAACAACATACTTTTTATTACCAAAAGACGAAGTTGAATGCAAATCACAAAGATCACTATGAATTAATTCAAGCATCGACGAATCCCTTTTCAAATTGGGAAACGGTTGCCTAGTGATCTTTGTCAACATGCAAGTTTTACATTTTCCGGTTTTAACGTCAAAGGCCAGAATAAGACCGACTTTTGACATTTCAACCATTCTTTTAAAATTAACATGACCAAGCCTTGCATGCCATAAAAAAAGAATCAACACAATTATCATTTGCAATATAAAGAGAATTTGAAACAAAATTATTTTTATTCAAACTCAATATAAACATATTATTATTCAAATAACCAAATCCTACAAAAGAGCCACCTTTTGACAAGGTAAACTTGCCGGACTCAAAAACTTGCCTATATCCTAACTTATTCAAGATACTACCGGAAACCAAATTCTTTCGAATTTGTGGTACAAACAAAACGTCTAAAAGTTCAATAATTTTGCTAGAACTAAACTCTAGCCTAACTAAGCCACGTCCAAGAATGGGAGCATTTGACTCTTTCCCCATGTGTAGCACGGATCCGTCTTCAACCGGTTCCAAAGTGGTGAACCAACGTCAATCCTTACACACATGACTCGAGGCACCCGTGTCAATCCACCAAGCATCATTATCATCCTGCACATAAAATGATTCGGATATTAGTGGTACATAATTCAAATTTGAATTAAAACCAAAGTCAATAAACTGACCTTGTTGTGGGTGTTGATTAGGGGTGTTCGCGGTGCGGTTTGGGGCAAAACTGCAAACCGCACCGCATGTGCGGTTTGAGCATTTTTCCAAACCGCAAACCGCACCGCATAAATACGGTGTGGTGCGGTGTGGTTTATGCGGTTTGTCCCTATCGCACTTTATGCGTACAATCCAACAAAATTATAAGTTTAAAATACATTAGAAAATCAACGATTTAGTGATCGTAGTCCAAAAAAATAAAGAGTTTGAATATATCCAACTCCGAAATGCATAATTAAAAATAGTCAAAGAAATAGTCTAAAAAAATAAATTGTTTCAATACGATAAACGGATAAAGTGACGTCTCCAACTTTTCTGTTCGTCTTCATCTTGACTCCCAATTGCCAATGCCCAATTTTTTTCATTTGTTGGGCCTTAAACTTTTAAGAAGACTTGTAAATACTTAATGTCCATAATTAAAATTTAAAAACACAAGCCCAATTATATAAATATTAAATTAAATTATTATATATATAGATATATATATGTTTAAAATTAAAAATTTAAAAGTAATATAAAAGGTGTGGTGCAGTGCGGTTTGAACCGCGGTTTGAAAACTCAAAACCGCAAATCGTACCGCGAAAGTCCTAAACCGCATTTTGTGGTGCAGTGTGGGCGGTTTGGATGAACACCCCTAGTGTTGATCCTTGGATCCTTGCCCACCACCACTTGTGTTTGTTCCATTCTTATTCTTGACAACCTAACAATCCCGTTTGAGATGGCCGGTCATGCCACAAGTCCAACAGGTTAATTTAATCTTTTTGTTGGGACCTTTCTTGGATTCATTGAACTTGTATTTTCCCTTGAAGTTGTTGGATCTTCTCTCTTCCACCATGTTCACCGAAGGTGCAGAAACCTCTTTCATCTTAGGTTTCTCAGTCTCTTGCGCCCGAAGAGATTCCTCTATGCGCAAGTGACTACCGAGTTGTACAAGAAACAACTCTTCCTTCTTGTGTTTCAACATGTGTTTGATGTCTTTCCAAGAGGGAGGCAATTTATCAATTATGCTCGATACGGAGATGGATTCGTCCATCTTCATATTGTGTTGAGCATATTGGCCTAAAATGCGTAGGAGTTCATTGTATTGCTCCATCACAGGCCTTGAGTCCACCAGTTTGTAATTATTAAAACTACTCACGAGGAACTTCTTACTAGAAGCATCCTCCGCCATGTATTTGGACTCAAGAGAGTCTCATAGCTCTTTAGTGGATTCAACATTTTGATAAATGTCAAAGAGGGAGTCACACATACCGTTTAAGATGTGGCCACGACAGATGTAGTCGTTGTTTTCCCATTTGTCGCGATGACGAGTCATCTCCAACGTCTCGTCCTCCATCACTTCCGGCATCGGCGTGCTCAACACGTACATGACTTTCAACGTGGTCAACAAGAAGTGCATCTTCTTTTGCCATCGCCGAAAATCGACGCCTTCGAACTTCTCAAGTTTGGTGAACTTTGTCGTCATGTCTCTCACGGATTGATCACTCGCCATCTCTCTCATATTGAATATCACTTAAGATTGTTGGGGAGTGGGGCAGAAAATCGATGGAGAGGGAGAGAAGAGAGAGTGATTGACTTGGATAAGAATGTGAGATCGCGTGAGAGGTCACTTTCCTTAAGTGATATTTCGACCCTATTCTGCCTGGGTATCATGAAATTCACTCGAGGATAATCTTAATTCACCGGTATCGATTCTGGCAGAAATCGATCCTATTTAAACACCAAGAGAATCGTAACCGATCCTATATTATTAATGATAATAATGTACCATTTAATGGGATTGATTGTTGGCATAATTAACCGGCGGTTAAAAATGATTTGAGGGTTACAAACTTGATTATCTAAGAGATTGGTAGTTACAAGTCTGGAGGTCCGCACGGATGGCGGCGCGGGTGGACCCGTGCAGAAAACCGCGCCAAACACTGTTCGACAAACACTCCAGTGTCCCGCACGGCTCGTGGCACGGATGAACCCGCGCCAAACACTGTTTGTCGAACCCTCCAGAGACCCACGCGGCTCATGGCGCGGATGAACTCGCACCGTAGCCCGCGCCAAGCACTGTCAACCTAACCACTTAGTAACCCTCCAATCATGATCATCCAACAATCCTGGGTGCTAGCTAGCTTACACGAGTGTGCACTCCACACCTCCTAACTCGTGTTATAGCTTAGCTACCAACCCCATTATTATCTTGTAAACCCAATTAAATAAAATGAACCGATGATTTCACTAAAATCACCACCAAGGTATAGAGTCGGCTTATCTATTTGGGTTAAATCCCGTTTGTAGCTAGTTGAGATATTGGACCCTAGGGTGGCAACTTGGTACGGTTATGTGGGATCGGATACTAGTCGTGGGTCGTAAATGTAAATCCTAGCGAATGAGCATGATTAGGATCATTGGGTGCCCTCCCCCACATCTGAGTACGAGCCGGCAAGTTCGTGGCCTTGATCTTAGTATGGTTAGCTCAATAACTCGGAAAGTGGCATACTTTTGTGTTCCGCCACAATCTTTGCAAAATCGGGTCTCCCCCATCATCGCAAGATGTATTTTGGACTGCAAGGTCATTACGTGGTTATCGTTCCAATTATAAACCCAACACTTTGAAAAGTTATTTTTTGTCGTATTTAAACTGTTTCCGAAATTATTTATATAAATTGTATGTTCTCACTAGGCGTTAAGCCTAACACTTTTTCTCAAATGACGTGTATAACAGGTTCACTTAGCGGTGGGTCATCGAAGGTTTGAGTGATGAGCGTGGGTGCTCGAGGCATTTTTGAGATGATAGATACAATTGGAGTTTTGGCTATAGTATTTTGGAATTTGGGTTGACAACCAATTTAATCTAGGTATAAATAGTTTAGATTAGTTTGTTGTCGATTTCATTATTCATTCACAGGTTTTTTGTAAACGTTAATCTATATTTACCCATTTCGGGTGGTTTACTTCATTTATAAACGTCATGTTGTCAAATTTTCGAATTTTAAATTACTCTAGAATTTTAGGGTGTTACATTATGCTTTTGGACTATTATGAACTAATAATATAACACTATATACCATGACTTATACATTATTTCTTTATATTATTTAAAAACTAATTTTTACATATAATTATTATTAGTAATTTAATATGTAGTGGATGAGAAGGAAAAATGATAAAAACTAATTTTTACTTTTGGCTAAGGAAAAATGTATACTTTTGACTAAATGCAAATTATTTTTTTATATTATTTAAAAACAAATCTTTTACATATAATGGATGGGAAGGGAAAATGATAAAAATGACTAAATGCAAATTATTTTTTATATTATTTAAAAAGTAATTTTTACATATAATTAATATTAATAATTTAATATGTATTAGATGTGAAGGGAAAATGATAAAAATGGCTAAATGCAAATTATTTGTTTATATTATTTAAAAACTAATTTTTATATATAGTTGATATTATAATATGTAGTGGAAAAAAAAAAGAAAAATAATGAAAAAAGGTAAGTGCAATATAGAGGGTTTGAACCTGGGACCTAAAGGATGGAACAACCAAACAATAACCAATTGAGCTAACTTATCAAATATGTTCCTAATATGTCAAATGTGATATTTGAGTCAAAAAGAGGGGGGGGGGGGAGGGAGGGGGGATGGATGGCCCCTAATAGTCCCTATAGGGCTCCGTCATTGTGGACCGGAAGTTGTGCAAGAAACGGCAGATAAAGTAAAGAACATTCGAGAACAATTGAAAGCGGTCCAAGATCAACAAAAGAGGTATGTCGACAAGAAACGAAGACCGATTGAATTCCAAATAGGGGACCGAGTTTATGTTGAAAGTGTCCCCATAAAAGACCTTTATCCTATTTGGATAGCGTGGGAAGTTTAGTCCCCGTTTCCTTGGACCCTTCACTATTTTAAAACAAATCCGGATCCAAGCTTATAAATTGGATTTACCGCTGAAAATTGAAGGAATCCATAACACCTTCCATGTTTGTTATCTACGAAAGTGTTTGGCAGAAGAGGAGAGTATCATCCCATCGTTGGAGATCCGTGTGGATAACGACAATTGTTATGTAGAGGAGCTAGAAGCCATTTTGGATAGGAAATCAAAGAAACTTCTCCATAAGGAATTAACCATGGTCGAGGTTCAATGGAAGCACCATCCGGGTACAAATGTAACGTGGGAATCCGAGGAAGACATGAAGCAGCGCTAACCCCTTTGGTTTGCATAGGCGAGACTTCGGGGACAAAATCTTTTCCGATGTGGGGGAGGATTGTAACGTCTGAAATGTTAAGGTAAGCTAAGCCTAGTATTTATTATATTTACTATTATATTATTGATACTTGGAAAGAACATAAAAGGTTAAGGTTCGATCTCGGGTTAACGACCCCACAAATGCGAGTTATTGACACCTAAGAAGTGGAAAGTTTTGGTCTCAGGTGGTTTGAGCGAGAGTGATGGCGACAATGCCATGGCGCACTGCCGCATGTAACAATCTCTGGGAAGGGATGTGGTTTGGTACAATGCCGGTGATAATGCCACGCGACATTGACAGGGGAATTGTTGCCCGTCATAGTCGCGATGTAGAGGCGAGTCGCGGTACAAGCCTCGCGACCTTGCCCTATGAGAGTGCCTAAGGCACAATCGTCGGGCATTGTAGCCGATGTGCATCAAGGGCATAAAAACCCTCCACCCGGTTTTTTGCTCACTTTTCTCTTCTAAATCAGTCTTGTGTGCGATTCTTGATACGTAAGAAGCGGTTTTTACTCTCTCAACCTCCCTCCTCTATAAATTTGATCCTAGAGTTAGGTAAGAGTATTTATTAGAGCATTAAAAAGGGTCTTTGGAGTCATCTAGAGTGAAGTTTCAATTAGAGGTCAAGCTTCAAGTCTCATTTTCTCCATCAATCTAGGGTTCTGCAAGTTTTCTAGGTTTTCTTTCAAAAATCTAAAAGGTGAGTTTAAAAGCTTTGTAAAACTAGATAAATGTCTCTATATGCTAATCTACCACCATTTCATACATTATTATGGTATTTCTCTCCTCACTTGAAAATTTATTCATATTTGCATCTATTGAAGCTCTATGTGATATTTTTGGTGTAAACCACCACATTGATGACTTGATGAAGATATGTTGTATTTAGAACATATTGGAGAGATTATATGGAACCTTCTTGGTATTTTAAATGGGTTTATGTAAATTTACAATTTTGGAGGTATTTAACCTAACTTGAGGTTTTGGTCTATATGAGACATTCTTATGCCCAATGCTACTTGTTTATGGCCTTATGCTTTGGTATACATGGTAAATGGTTCTACTACTTGAAAATGACCCATATGGGGTCATAGGGTTATTTAACCTAATTTGAGGTACTTGAGTATTTTATAAATCTCATTTCATATTGGATATGGTGGTTGGACCACTAGTTTACCATTGTTGGTATTATGTACATTTTACTTGGAGTAAATGGTTACATTGGATATATGAAACTTGTAGATGAACCCTTCAAGTAGGCATTAAGAGGATTTAGTCTTTTGGTGCCACTTTGGAGGTATGCACTAGGACCTCCTCCATTTAGGGTAATGCCTTGGAGGTAGTCCTCAATGTGTCGGTTCTTGTGGTGTTACTCATGGGAGTAGACACTAAGGTGAATCGACTCTTGAGGTGAAACTTGATTGGTGATATGGGACTCCCCGATTGATTCCAAATAATGAGTTATATAGTTGTATACGTGAATTCTAACCGTTGTTTATTGATATATATTATTTGTTCAAACTCACTAGACTTTTTGGCCTAACACTTGTTTGGTGTCGACGTGTATCTCATGTTCTAGCGGTGTGGTTGCCAAGAAGGGTTAGCCGGTTTAGGAGTGAGTTTGGCGAGGATTTTTGGGACACCATCTTTTGGTCATTATTTTGGGATGATAGGTGACACCCGATTGTAATTTTGTTTCTTTATAAGGATTAGATTATTAGGTTGTTATCTTTTACCGTTTAATTACAAACTTGTAATTAACAGGTATATATTGTTTTTCCTTTTTGGAATGACTCATGTCTTGACATTTATATACCACATTTCCGTCTTATGGAAATTTTTTGTTTGTCCCAATTTTTGGGGTGTTACAAAAATGTTTGAAGTTTTCTTTTGACGTGTGGCTATTTGGATATTTTTTTATGAGAACTTTGTTAGCAAAAAGTTTGTTGTAATTTGGTATAGTTTCGTTGGATGTGGGACCCAATGTGTAATATTAATATGATTTGATATATGTAAATTATGTGTTATATGATATGTGAAAATGCAGGTTGTTATATTCTCTTATTTGGTTGTTCTTCAGAACCCGACTCTCTTTCTATATATCAAATAGAAATTATAAATTAATAACAAAAAACTAAATATTAGTAATGAGAAACTATAAATTAGTAATAAAATGAGTTTAATAAAACCTTAATCTACCAATTTAACAATAGAATAGAAAAAGTTAGTTTGTGTGGTATCCTTTTGGGTTGGAGCACACCTTGCATGATGCAAGAATATTCTTCCAACTTTTATATTTTTGGACTCACTCACACAACACACACACACACACACTTTTTGTATGTGTAACATTCTATGATTCATTCATTTAATTCAATTAAACAACAAATGATTCAATAATTACTAATTAATGAAACAAAGAATAATTGAATGTAGGAAAGATAAAATCAAAGTTGATGTTTGTTGATGAGGATTTCATGCTTTTGGTCTGCTTCTTGCTGCTCAATCACCAAACCACCAATAAAGATTTGACCCAATTGGTTCTCATTAAAAATGAAAAATACAAAAATTACACTTTAGAGTAAAACTCAACCTTATTTATGTCATAAGTTAGTTTTTTTAAAGGATGTTTAAGGTCTTGACTGGTCTAGCCGGTTCAAGTCCTTTTAACAAATCAGACCATAAATGACGTTTTGAGATTTTTTTAAAGCGCACAATTTAAAACCAAGTGCTCAAATTGGACAAAGCATACCACAAAAATGTGGTCTAATCTAACCGATTTAGACAATGTATGCTAATTGTGGGTTTTAAAGTTTTAACTATCTATACTATATTATAAAGCAAGAATAAAAAACTCTTAAATACAAATTATTAGGCATAAAGTACCATCATTTTATGCAAGATTTCAAAAAATCTCTTAATTTACAAGTATCAAAGTACAAGATACATATTACTACTACAAGCTTCAAACACCCACCAATTTGGTATGTACAGAGTCTTCCTTTTATGCAGACATTTCCATGTAGCACTATTAATCTATACTATATTATAAAAACGACATAAAACTCTTAATTACAACATTTTAAGCACAAGTCACAATTAATTAAAGTCAATTACTTAATTTACAATTTCTTAATGTTTTGGTACAACCTTTCCAAGCACAATATCTCACATAATCATCTATTTGTGGAATGAATACTCATTTATTAATATAAATATTTGTTTTTTTGGTGGGGGATTTTATAAAATAGATTTTATATTAGCATAATCTATTTTAAATGTAGATTTTACATTTAAATCTATATTAATGAGATGTAATATAAAATCTTTTTTCTTACATAATTTTTTATATTACATCTCATAATGATTTTTTCATATTTTATTTTATAAAATCTTTTTACATAATGAGATGTAATATAAAATCTACACGGTTTTTTTCACGAGCATTAAAAGAAGAAAAAAGAAGAAAAAAGAAGGTTGATATGAATTAAAAATAAAAAAATAACGAGATACACTAATAAATTATCGTATTCTTTAAAATAAAAATATTCCGCAATACTTTCCAAATTAACCAAGTGCAAAGAAAATAAAATAGAAACGATGTAGATATAAAAATATTCTTCCATATTTTAATATATTTACATTTAAATGTAAAATTGAAAATGAAAATAAAAGATTTTAAAATATTCTCTACATTCAGTATAAATATATATATAGCTTCTCTATGTATCATCTGAGTACAAGAAGAAGACGAACGGTCGGGTGTCAATGGCGAAACCTGCAACTGAACAAAAGGTATTCCACTATATTTTTGTTTCTTTGAAAAACTACTTTTTTTATTTTATTTTATTTACTGAGGATTTGTTTATATTTTTCAAAACCCACAATCATATTTTATTTACTGAGGATTTGTTTATATTTTTCAAAATACATTCGTTTTTCACATTGTATTTCATTAACTGTTAACAGAGAAATTACGTTTCATTTTAACTTGGTTCAATATTTCAACAAAAAATTTATCCTCCCGTACAATGCACGGGCCCAACACTAGTAAATTAAAAAATTAAATCAAAATATGTAGCTTAAATCGGTATGCAACACATGAATTGAAAGACCCCTGAATTAGTAAATTAAGTTCTAATTTCAAGTAAACTATAAAGCTAATAATAAAACGATTAAATTTTGAAAGTTTTGTAAGCATTAATACAATCTTAAATTTAAAACCCAAGACTAAAATAAAAGAATACGAAATTGTGAGCACAAATATATTAAGTATATTTTATACACAGAAGCCGGCCTGGTTGTTTTAGACCACCCAAAAAATGTTCAAGCCACAAAACCTCCCAACCCTTCAAAGAGGGCCCGGTTTAGTTCAGTCCGACCATTTTCGCTATCCGTCGGTTTCTTTAAACACCCTTAGTTTTTTAAATGTTATATAATATAGCGATTCAATAAGTATTTTAGCTTTTCTCCGTTATGTTTAATTCACGAAAACAAAAGGGTTAGCTCAACTGACAATAAGACTTGGGTCTTTAGGGATTCTCCTCAGAGCTCGTCGGTTCCAGGTCCTGCAAGGCCACTAGGATTTTCCTAACTGATTTTCAGGGCCCATAGGATTAGTCAAGGTACACTGAAGTTGACCTGGTCACTAACAGTTGAAAAAAAATGTCGATTTTTTGGATTTTTCACCAATATATATATATATATATATATATATAGAGAGAGAGAGAGAGAGAGAGAGAAAATCATGCGAGAAGTTAAACATTTTGCGAGAATGCGAGAAGTGTTTAATCATATATGATTACACGGCTTGTAAGTGTGTTTAATCATGTATGATTAAACGTCTATGTATTGTCAATATAACATGTGTTTAATCATATATGATTAAACATTTATCCTCTTCTCGCAAAATGTTTAGTTTCTCGTTTGAACATGCCCCTATATATATATATATATATATATATATATATATATAGGGGGAGGATCATGCGAGAAGTAAACTAATTTACGAGAAGGCGAGAAGGAATGTGGACCACATAATTTACTAATTAAAAAAACATAAATAAAAAATAGTTTTAGAAATTAGGATAATTATCATTTTAAATTGGATAAATCCTTAAAATTCTCATCATATCTTTTAGATTTATTTATTTTTTAATTTCAATTATTTATTAATTTTTTTTCTAAATATACTTTTAATAAAAAAAATTCACAATTTTAACCAAATATCACATGTGATATCATTATATGAATATTTATGCATATCACATATCATATTATGTATATATTTTAATTAATCATATGTGATTATGTATACTTGTATTTATAGATCTTTTTGTGCTGTAAATATTATCACATATGATAATTGTATATGTTTTAGTTAATCATATGTGATTATGTATACTTCTATTTATAGATTTTTTGTGATGTAAATATTATCATATGTGATAAGTGTATATATTTTAGTTAATCATATGTGATTATGTATATTTATATTTTATAGATTTTTTTGTGATGTAAATAATATCACATGTGATTATGTTTCATTTATATTAGACATATATTATCATATGTGATATTTATAAAAATCCACCTAGTGGGATCATATGTGATACATAATAATATATCACATGTTAAACGAAGTTAATCACATGTGATTCAAACCGTAAATCTAAAAAATAGAGAAAAAAAATGGTGAAATAAATAATGAATTAGTTATGAATATCACATGTGATATTTGATGAAAATTATGATTTTATCTAGAAAATAATAATATAAATTTGATAAAAATATTATGAATTTATTAAAATTAAAAAATAAATAAATTTAAAAGATATTATGAGATTTTTAAGGATTTATCCAATTCAAATTGTAATTATCTTAAATTTTTTAAAAAAAAATTATTTATGCTATTTTTTAATTAATAAATTATGTGGCTCATATTCTTTCTCGTCTTCTCGCAAATTGACTACCTTCTCGTTTGAACCTGCCTCTATATATATATATACCGGGATAGGTTATTATGCAATCTTTTACATGGTGCAACCCATGCAACCCTCTATATATATATATATATATATATATATATATATTCAACCACCAATGAGAATGTTGGAAGAGGAACATAAAGATCCAAGAAAAGACTGTGATGGTTTGTGTGTCTTCGAGTCGGACGAACGACATTTCATAGTGGCCTCCAACCTTTTTCCTAAGATTTTATTTCTTTTCTTGTTTATGTCTTTTTATTTATTTATAAAATTTGAGTTTAATGTTACATACATTTAAATCGGATAAAACAATATTTTAAACTTAAACTAAAAAACCCATAACAAAAAGATAACACTACACCAGAATCAGGAATCAAATCTTTCACTTGATGACGAAAATATCGAAATTATTTTGGTCGAGTTTACGTGAATATAAATTGGGTTTAGGAAGGGTTAATTAAAGAACCTGTGAACGTTTGATATTGTTGGGTTGACACTTTTTGCTTTTTTAATCCTTAGCAAAGAGGAAACCAATCGAAGGCATCTTTCAATTTTGATTTGATTCCTTTTTTACTTTTTTGTCTAAAAGTGTAAAGGGAATATTGCAAAGTGAAAAATCCAAATACAAGAGAAGAAGAAATGAAGATATGGGTTTTGATTTTATGTTTTCGATATTAAAATTTAACATAAATGTAAAAAATGTAATTTATATCAAACCGATGGGTTTTGCCAGCCCTCGATACGTGATGGTGAAAATGTGGTGTCTAATGGACGGGATGTGGTGGTGAAGGCAATATCTAACTATCATATACGAGTGTGCGTTATGACTTGTATTTTACAGTACAGTAAATCTAGATAGCATTTGTATTCGTTGTATACATGAATTTTAAAACAAGTTTGTAATAATATGTTGAAAAACCTTTTCTTGCAAAGCAAAATTGCACATACTAACTCCAAGTCTAAAAATAGACATTAAAAAATATTCTCAAATGTCGAGCCTAACGATTAGAAACATGGTACACTAAAGGAATTGATGCAGATCATATATTCGTGACTAGGAAAGATGTCAAGTGGCCAAAAGTGAATCGTTCTTATCCGAAGTAGGGAGCATGATGGGCTTTGGGAGTGACATTTAGACCCTTCGATTGGAATAAGAGTTAAAATATACCATACCATCATTTTATACAACAAAAATTATCAAATTAAAAGAAACACAACTAATAAGTGAATTTAATATAACGGGTGTATTTTAATTAAATATGATGTAGAATGAAATCGGAATAAAAACTTAAGTACAAAAGAAAATATTATTCGATAATCCTAAAATGATTACAAATAGGGCTTTTTATAGGTAAAATGATTTTGGGACAGGAGATTTTTATTCAGAACAAAGATCATCTCCAACAACATTGCTAAATTTTTTATAAAATAGAGAATGAAAAGTCAAAATCTCTAAAAATATTTTCTTCTAACTCCAACAACTTTTCTATTTTAGAGAATCAACCATTATTTATATTATTATAATATTTCATAATTTATCATCCCAATACACTTTTTAAAAAAACTTAAAATAAATTGTTAAAAATTGAATTTTATTGGTTGGATTGAATAAAATAATATTTTATCTCTCCAATTTAGCGATTATAGAGAATTCTCTATATTTAAAGATTTTTTGATCTTTCTCTATTTTAGCAAAGCTGTTGGAGAGGAATAGCAAAGAAAAAACCAAAATTTTCTATTTTAGCAATATTGTTGGAGATGCTCTAAATAGGATTGGTAATAGAGGCATGAAAATCAAATTATGCAGATGCCACATGATTTCCTTATAAAGCATAATTGAATAAAAGCTGAAAATAACATAAAAAAACTTTAGGGTCGGATTCGAAGCCCTATATGAAGAAATTTCCGAAATGTGGATTTTATTCCAGCACGTTTTTTTCTCAATGATTCATGAACGAGTTACGATCCCACAAACTCGTAGATCTGCTATGCGTCATTATATTACACTTTTGTTTAAAAAAATATTTTGATAATAATGACAGATTTATGTTTTAACAAGTTAAACTATAGTTACACATGAGTTTATTATGATCATTTATAATATATATAATTAAATAATTCCCTAAAAAAGCAAATGTAATTTTTTCTAGAAAAAGGAAGTGTGATAACCTAGAACTAGAAGTAAACGTAAAGCTAAGGATGTATTGGTCAGGGTAAGACGTGGTTTCCTAAAATAGAAGCATTTACTTTGGGGTTTTAAAAAAATCATATTTTTTTAATATATTTTAGTAAATGTTAAAGAGTTGGGTTCTGATGAGAAACTGAGGTTAACGTTAGAAACGTGAGAAGTGATTATCAATTGTTGGATGAGAAATAGATATACATTAGGATGAGATGCACCGAGATAAGATGCATCAGATCAATTCTTTTCTAAGTCACAACTCATGGGAGAGCATTTGATTAAAAATGATCAGTGGTTGAGATCCACTTCTCACGCTTCTCACGTTAACCTCAACTTCTCTCACCATCATTCGCCAAATGTTAAAATATGTAAGATAATATGATTTGTTTTTTTAATAAAATATTACTATAAGTTATTTGATTAATAACATATTTTGATCCAATTAAAAATAATCTATTTCAAACGTTTTTTAACCTATATTTCAAACATGGTATCTAATTCTCGTTCAAAAGGTCTTATGGGATGTCAGATATGTATAGACTTTTATCAAAGAACTTTTGCCTTAGTGGTAGCCGGGTTACCGATGGAGTCCAATTTTTAAAAGTTAGGGTTTCAAACCTCATCTTAAATGAGGAAGGTATGTGAACTCATTTGCATATACAAATATTATATACTTCAACAAATGCAGATTTTAGTAGAGAAATTGTTTTTCTAGATTACGATATATTTTTATGTTTCGGACATGGAGGGATTTGTACAATCTACTCCATCAGTTTGATTGAGATAGATGTTAAGTCCATGTACGTTAAGGGGTCGTTTATCAAACGCTTACCTGGATAAGTGCTTACCAATAAAATTTAACACAATCACTTACTTAGCGGGTAAGATTTTAGTCCACCAAAACGGTATCGTATTCAACAATTTTCCCGATAAGCGCTTACGGGTAAAATTTAACACTATCACTTACTTATTGGGTAAGATTTTAGTCCACCAAAACGGTATTGTATGCAACAATTTTCCCGGTAAGCGCTAACCGTGGTAAGACTTTTCGCCATCACTTACCAGGGTAAGACTCTGGGTCCTTACCTTAGCTCTTACCGGGTAAGATTCTTGGACATTGTCATCTTCATCCATAAGGTAAATGACTTGGTAAGCGCTTACCCGGGTAAGCGTTTGGTAAACGGCCCCTTACTTTCCTATACTCCACCTCTGACTCTGAGTGGGATATACATATACTTAGGGGCCAGTTACCAAAATCTTATTGGGTAAGCGCTTACCCGGTACCTTATGAGGTGAGCATGATAAGGACCGATAATCTTATCCGATAAGAGGCATAGCAAAGACTAAGAATGTTACCTGCTAAGTGAGTATCCGATAATAATCCATTTTGATGGCCGAGAAGGGTGGTGAATCTTGCCGGTAATCGCTTGCCCGATAGACATTATAAACAACTCTTTAGGGGTTGTTTACCCAAACACTTACCCGGTAAGTGCTTACAAGTTAAATTCAACATTATTACTTACTTTACCGGGTAAGATTTCAGTTCATTAAAACGGCATCATATGCACAAATTTACCCGGTAAGGCCAACGAGGTAAGAGCCGTCGCCCTCACTTACCTGGTAAAACTCTCAATCATTGCTTTCGCTCTTACCCGGAAAGATTACTGGTCATTGTCATATTCATCAGTCAAGGTAATATACTTGGTAAGCTTGGTAAGCAGTTACTCAGGTAAGCATTTGATAAACGGACCCTACCAGTTTTGGTACGGTTTCTAGCAGTCTGATTGCTTGTTTGATATCAACACTCTCTTAATTAAGCAGACAAATACCGACCAAACATTGGATTGTTATCACCATGTGCTCCTTTATGGAGGACCATAACCCAGAAAGAGTGCCAGTGGGTTTCATGTAGATCATGTTCAGGTGCTTTCACCTTATATTTCAGTGCCCTCCATGTGTTTGTGTTTTTGCCTCAAAGAACTCCATATCTCAAATCCTTATCCTTTTTTGTTTTTTTCTTTTTGTTAACCGTGGGTATTTGGCCTAACTTATGCATACATCTATCCCAAGGGTCTTGGAGAGCAGTCAGGAAAATCTTCAATGGCCTTGCATGACTCGAACCGGTGACCTATAAGGAAAAATTAACCTCAAAGACCCAAGTGTTATTGCAAATTGAGCTAACCCCGTGTTGATAAGCCCTTATATAGAACATGTGTGTTTCTTGTCTACTTTTTAGGCATAAGATTTTGTGTATGGCTCATTCATCTTGCCTCCATTATAAGCAAAGCGACACGATCAACATTATAGCACGACACCCCTTGTGGCGTTTGTCCATTTGTGTTGGCGTAATTCGACGACATTAAAGTTACAAAACAAGACAAGTTTTTTAATCCACAATAGTCGTAACGTTAGGCATTATAGAACGACACTAGTTTGTAAGTTGTAAGTGTCACAAAACTTATATGTTAAATAGAAGGCTTAAACAAAAAGAAAATATTCCTTTTTATTAAAAAGAATGTTATAATCATGGCCTACTATAATGGTCCGTCTATAAAAGACGAGTGATCATTGAGTCAAACTTTTACACCTATACATACATGTTGACTTAATTTCTAGCTCCAATTTGAATACCAAAATAACAACATTTCCGTTTTTTAAGGTTTTGCCTCTTTTAATATTTTCTTCAAGTGGGGCTATCTTTTATTTTATATATATAGTGGAGCGATCAAATGAAAACCACTCTAATTTTGAAAATCGTGGAAACCCTCGATTTCATTGGTTAAGTTAATGAAATTGTTTCATGAAATTGTTTAATTTGATGAAATTGTTTCATATAATTTTTTATTTATGAAATTGTTGTATATATTTGTGTTTTTTATGTAAAAATGAAAAAGTTTCATCAGACTGCAAAAATACATTAAACAATTTCATCAAAATAAGAAAAATAGATGAAACTACATAAAAAACACAAATATATGAAACAATTTCATTAACAAAAGAATTATATGAAACAACTTGATCATATTAAATAACTTTATGAACCAATTTCATTAATTTAACCAATGAAATTGACGGTTTCCAAAGTTTTCAATCTAATATGGTTTCCAATAGAGAGAGAGAGAGTAAGGATCATGCGAGAATTTAAACATTTTGCGAGAAGGCGAGAAGTGTGATATCATATATGATTACACGGCTTGTGGGTGTATGTATTGCCATTATAACATGTGTTTAATCATATATGATTAAGTTTGTGTATCATATATGATATCACACTTTTTATCTTCTCGCAAAATGATTATCTTCTCGTTTGAACATGCCCATATATATATATATATATAGAGAGAGAGAGAGAGAGGGGTGTTCAAATGCAACCCCTTTATATGGTGCAACCCCTCTATCCACCACTAATTTTATTTTCACTTTTTTAATTAAAAATTGTGAAAATAAAATGAGTGGTGGATAGAGGGGTTGCATGGGTTGCACCATGTAAAAGGGTTGCATAATAACCTACCCCTATATATATATATATATATATATATATATATATATATTATCATGTAAAAAATAAATTAATTTGCGAGAACGAGAGAAGAAATATGAGCAATATACTTTATGTAATAAATGAATTAAATTAAAAAATGGTGTGATTGTTATTTGGTGTATATCATTATCTGTAACTGTGAGAATAATATCTAATAAATGGGGATTGAGTTTGTTTTCCTAACCGACTTCTAATCCCTAATAAACCATTTAGTTACAAAAATAAATTTGTAACAATTTGATTATAGGTTTTATCACATATGATAATTTGTTCCATGATCGTATCAATCATATGTGATAATTTTTTATAGTGTTGTTAATCATATATAATTATTTATATTTACATTTGTAGATCTTATTGTGATACAAATATTATCACATGTGATAATACGTCAGTTTTACGCATATTATCACATGTGACATGTACACAAATTCACAGAGTGGATCATATGATACGTAACAGATCATATGTTAAATGTGATTAATCACATGTGATTCAAACAATGGATCCAAAAAAATAGAGAAAAAAAGATAATGGATTGATTGTGAATGTCAAAGAGGATATTTGACGAAAATTGCGAAAAAAAACCCTTATAAAAATATATCTAAAAAGTAGTGAAAAAGAATCATGTAAAACTTGATATAAAATTATGAATTAATAAAAGGTAAAAAAAAATAAGCCTAAAAGATATAGTGAGATTTTTAACGGACTCAAATAGTGTTTTTGTTACAATTATATTCTTAATAAAATATTTGAACCCGTTCAAAATAGTAATTATCCTAAATACTAAAAATATTTTTCATTTTTTATTTATGATATTTTTAATGGATTATGTGGTGTAAATTGTTTCTCACTTTCTCACAAGTTGACCGCTTTCTCGTTTGTGGTCAATATTATATATGATTATATGTGATACACACATTCAATCATATATTATTAAACACATATTATGTTGACCGGCACATAGCAGACGACATTCTCCTATGACTTTTTGTCGCGTTAACCAAGTCACTCCTTCTAGATATGTGTTTAATCATAAATATTTATTTATTTATCAACCGGGTCAACTGAGACCAGCATCACCACTACTCGTTCTTCGATCCCAAGGGACGATGAAGCTACTTTCCTTCGAGCTAGGCAGCTAGCCGGAATAAATCCATTTCTTACCCTTTCTCTTAGAGCTTTATAAAGCTCGTATCATGTATTACATATAATCATATATAGTCTTGAAATTTATCGTTTGATAGATATTAGTCAATACATCCTTGATAAATTATTTAAATTAGGTAATAAGTATTGATGTTAGATTCAAACGGACTATCTTTATATTATCTTGGATAAACTTTATTGGGTTAATGATTTGGATAAAGTTGAGTGAGGATTATCGATTTATATTTTTGATGACACGCCTAAGTTAATTATATATCGTGATTAAAGATATAAAACCCCAGCTCAATTTCCACTTGGAGTTTTTTTCTTTTTGGAGGAATTTTTGGTAATGATGGGTTTAATTAAGAGCTAATGCTGGATTTGTTGCTTTCTAGAGTCATCGAGTACATTACTAACATGCTTTTGCATTGCTAGTCACTGATGCTTTTTATCTTCTACAAACAGTAATCTTAGTAGGGGGTATGGATAGAATTCACCTGATCTTATCATAAAAGAGAGTTTTGTATCTTAAGCATCTCTAACACATATTTTATAATTATTTTGAAATAGAGAATAAAAATTAAAACATTTAAAAGAATTAGACCTAACTTCAACAAATTCTCTATTTTATAGATCACATGACAAATTTTATTATTAAAACATTATGTAGTTTTGTTAACCAATACAGGTTCTTTTAAAAACACTAGAAGTGTACTCGCGTAATGCAGCACGATACATCTCGATTTTAACATTTCACTTTATTTTCTGTCTTTGTCGATTGTCGGTTATATATGTTGTTTTGTGTGATTTTGAGAAAGCAATGATGTCTTTTTTATAAATGTATTTAATTTAAATTTTATTTTAATTATAATATAAGTTTAATAATGTATTATTTTTATAAAATAATAATAATAGTTATCACGTATTATGTTGGAATTCAATGATTATTCTAATTATATTTTATATTCTTTGTATTTATATGAGATGTTTATCGTGTATTTGATTATGTTAATTAATTAGTTATGAATTCAAAAATTCAACTTTAAAAAGTTGTACCCATGTATCATTTTACTTGTAATCTTGAATTTAAAGTAATATACATCAATAAAGAGTACTTGATGCATAAAAAATTGTTTTTAAGAATTTTTCTCAAATACATTATAATATGGTATATATTGTATAAAATATTAATAATTCAATTTTATTGATGGAAAAGAATAAAAAAATATTATTTCTCTCTTCTTTTATCTTAATTTTTTAGAAAATTATCTAAACTTTGAGGTTCTTTTAAAGAACAATATAGAGAGTTATTGACAGAATAGAGAAATCAACATCTCTATTTTAAAGAATCTAGTGATGCTCCAACCTATAGCAAGCAACTAAAAATAATAGATCGAACTCTTTTTTTATTGCAAAAACCTCCAAAATTTTGGTCTTTATGAATAAGTATTTAGGTTTAGGGGTTGTTTACCAAATTTCTCATTAAGTCCTGTATGGATAAATATGTATGTCTGGATAAATTTGTCTGTTTGGATAAATTGATGTTGTTTATTTTTTTATCTGAATTAACATTCTGAAAAACAGAAATGACCAATTTACCCCTAAATATGAATTATAAGTTGTTTTATAAATTGTTGTTTATTTTTGAAGTCATTTATTCATAAATTCATTGATATAATCCAAAAATCAAACATAAATTCATTAAGTACTTAAAATTCCAAGTTCAAACACAATGTAGCTAAGTTCAAACAAAAAGTAGCAAGTATGAAACAAGTATGAAATCGACATTGTAGAAATCATTGTTACAAAAATCTACATTGCATAAATGTCGAGCAGCTATAGAGAAGAAACAAGTTAATCGACTGAAGAAACAAGTAAGGAACAACAATCGACTGAAGAAAACAAGTATGGAACAACAATCGACTTAAGAAATAAGTATGGAACAACAATCGACTGAAGAAACAAGTATGGAACAGCAATCGAGTATGGAGAAGAAACAAGTATCGAACAATCAGTAAAATCATTACCTTTGGAGAAATCGACCAAAGGAAATTATTGTGACCAAAGGAAATTATTGTCTAGGGTTGAAATCGAACCAGCAATGAACTCGATGCAGTGAAATCGAACGAGCGGTGAAGGTGAAATCGAAATCAAACAAGCAGTGAAGGTGAAATCGAGCAACTAGGTTTTTATTGCGTGATTATTGAGTAGGAGGGTAGGCAAAATAAAAGGCTAGAAATGTCAAAGACTTGTCTTAATGGGGACAACACATCTTTCCCCTACTTATCGAATAAGCCAGAAATGTCTGCACGAATAAGCCATTAAGCCCCAGGTAAACACTCCAAACGTCTGCGCGAATAAACCGGTTTTGTCATTAAGCTCATTAAGCCCCATGTAAACACCCCCTTAATGTAATGCTCAGAAGGTGACGAACGATGCTCGATATTTTTGTTGGATTTTTCATTGAGCATTGCATTACGCACGCAATAATAATGCAACTCAATAGTGTTCTATTATTATGACAAGTATGTACAATTGTGGAGACAAAGGTAGCCCAGCTCACCTATGTCATGGTAAAACTCACAAACTCCTTACACCTTCAAGAAAGTTAGGATCCAATAGTAACCCAGGTGTCGTTGGGCTATTGACCCTTTAATGACTCGCTCCATTTTGGTTCTAGCCTGTAATACTTTGGTCTTCTTTTTCATAGTCAATACTGGACCAGTACATGTGGGCTTTTTTAACCGCAGGAAGCAACGGTAAGAAGCATGTTCCCTTACGGAGTTCTTGTTGTGCCTAAAGCCCGGCTTTTTGCAAACCACCTGGACTAGCTCATATGTCCACCAATGTACATGAACCATTGTACATGCTAACATGCCCGGACCAGGTTGGTTCTAGCCATCTCCTGGATAAGGTCATATGTCCACTTGTCCGGTGGACCAATGTGGATCAGGTTGATTCTGCCTAAAACTCGGTCGTAGCCCGCCCCCTAAAAGCCAGGTTATATCATATGTAAATGCAAATAGACCCAACTGTATGTGCACCAAGCACATGGACAAGTTAAAACCTTTGGAATCAAAGACTTTTACTGCGAAGGTTGGAAGACACTATCAACAAAATGACACCAAATATTTACAGCGAAAACAAACGAATTAACAAATGTCCTAACAGATCATTCAAAAGAGACTGGATTGAACCTCTACGACATGATTACAATTAGATAACATAAGTGACAAAACCAAGAGAGTTGCTAGAGAGCAAACCTTTTGGCCGCACCTTTTGTAGCTCCGTGTTTCTAAGGAACTCAAACAGGTGGGAAGTATCTGTTGAGATTGAAGGGCAATGAGTAGAACTCTTCACTTCTGGTGTCGGTTTTGAAGGAATGGAACTTATCCCACCAATGTATGCCCCTGTCTCTCCTAACGGAACTGTCTTTGTAGTGAAGTGTGTTATCCAGAAAATACGCCAACAACCCAGCTACAAAAGCTTCGGATGAGAAAGGAACGTTCACCATGTTGTTGAACTACAAAATAAAACGAAATAGATGGCATCATTCGAGGTCAGTATGATGGCAAAAAGGTAATTGACATTCGCTCCAACAACTGAAAAGTGCGTTTGGTACA
Organism: Arctium minus; assembly: GCA_954870635.1. NCBI lineage: Eukaryota > Viridiplantae > Streptophyta > Magnoliopsida > Asterales > Asteraceae > Arctium > Arctium minus. The sequence continues at coordinate 21,027,693 of OX941081.1, read as the reverse complement.
CGGACGGGAGTGGACTGGCAGGTGAAAGAATTGTGGAAGGTTTTAGGGTTTTATCTTGACAAGGTTGTTTGGTAATTACCCATCTGGTTTATCTCCCTGATTTTTTGTTCCAAAATATGTGGTGTGACAAAGAATTGCATTTTTGTCCCACTATGTCACTGTCCCGGTCTAATATCGCACCAAACGTGGACAACAAGTTTTTGTTATGTCATGTCCCGCATACCAAAGGCACTCGGAAAAATGCTACACCCTCCGTTACAGAAACCCAAAATAGAGGAATCATTTGACTTTTAGGTCAAACCAACTAATGTTCAAGTTGAAAACTGATACAGATATTATAACAAATTTTAAGAATCCAATAATCCATTTATGGTGGTTGCTATAAATCCGAATGTGGCCATCCAAATTTCTTCAAAATTCTAAGAGATTTATCAGTGTGGTAATCGATTCATACCCATCTTGCAGACGTGTGGACAGGGCCGTAACCGTTGATAGCTTCATACTCGTTGAAGTACTGGGGCACGGACAAGCCCAAAAAGACCGAAAATCCCAGTATGAACTTTGTTCTGAAGGTGTTCAGATTGCAGAATTGAAGGAAACTAAGGCCTGCCGCACCTGTGAAATGGCATGATTATCCTCAACTGTGCCAAACAAAGCAAGAAAGAAGTGGACGGATTGGAAAATTCATATAAACTTACCCACGTAAGCGAAGAAAAGGCAATATAGAGCAGCAACAATGGGTGCCGGTATTGAAGCAATGACCGCGCCAAACTTACCTGCATGATCATGTAGTATGCTTAACGATTTTATAGAATAAGATGCCCGGGCAGGTTCAAATGAGACCATTAAATATTTTGAGAATAGGGAACCAGCTATTTTATTATTAATTCATGATAAATATCATTAATATTATTTCAGGGTTATTCATCATGAATAATGAAGATGAATTCATGATGAATAATATTGGTGAATATTATGGAGTTATTCATATGGTTTCGTTAAATAAAACTTGCCGAGAACTGAAAAGAAGATCATGAACCCGGCTGAAATCTGCACGACTCTTCGACTGCCGATACGGGTCAAACCCAAAAGACCAGCATTCTCGCTGCAAGGTAACCAAGAAACGTTATCGAGTCGAAGATCAACTTGGAAATTGCAATTAGAAGCTGAAAAAGTTGTAGTCTTTCGACTCACATAGACACTGAAGATCCATTTACAGTTCCAAACATGCCCGACAACAATATGCCAATGCCCTAGCAATGAAGACAAAACAATCAGACACATAGTTTAGTTCATAATTCGAGAGTCAAATAGTCAAACTTTGACTTTCTGATTGTAATACGGTCCCACGGCCATTGTGGTGAAGGAAAATCACAGTGTCCCAGAGGCAGGTGGATGGTGAGTGGTGCCTATACTCAAACCCGAGACCTCACTTTATGGATTCCCACCTCCTTACCGCTTGATTCAGTGGGGAGACTATTTTCAAACAGATGACATGCTTACGATGTCCAAAGGTTATTGTGCAGCAAGTTTTCATAATCTGATCACAAATGAGAGAAAGAATCGATAGTTACCTGCCAACCTACACCTCGGCTTAGGATAGATGGTGGCAAGGGAGTTGCACTTGCATACCTCGTAATCGCAATGAAGCCTCCGGTAGACTGATCACACCAATGGACACATGCAAACGATGTGAAAGAAAACCAAATAAAATAGCGATACAAACTGTGTAATCCAAAATGCATGTCTTAAAACATTATTTAATTGACTATTGTAATCCCGGTCATTTTCATTTTCATTCACCAGAACCAAACAGCCACTAAAATTAAACAATTCTTGATAGAATAAAATTCTTTAAAATTTAATCAAAAGCTTGGATTCATATGTTGATAAAAATAAAAATAAAAATAAAAAAGAGACCTCTACAAGAGCAACAAAAGCAGCCATCATCATGGCAAAAGCTTCACCAGCATTGAAGGAGGGTGCACCCCATTGGAAAGGATAAGGAGCACTTATCCTGAAAATGCAGTTCTATATTGATTAGCAATAAAGAATGTTCCATATCAATAGGTCTTTGTAAAGAATGTGCCGTGAGACGAGCCATTTTTCATGAGACGTACTGTGAAGGTTTCGTATGTGTTTCCCGTGAAGGTTTTCTTCATGTTTTTCATGTGAACGTTCAGTTTTTTTCATGTAAATGTTTGGTCCTGTAAAGATTTGTTTTTTTTTTTTGCTGTTAACTTGCGGTGTTTCCTGTGAAGGTTCGGCGAGATTAAAAAAATTAATCCAAGGGCTCACAGTTTGTCTCATGGAAACTGCTTTGTCTCGCATGATCCCAAGTCTCTCTCTCTCTCTCTCTCCACATATATATATATAGGTATTGCTACATGGCGAAATATAATAACATCTTCTGACCATGGAGCAGCGTGAATTAGTCCAGCGCGATCCGTACGACAACTTGCTTGCGTCCTTAATGTTGTGTGATTGTAGGCCCCACTAACCGTAAGTATGTGAGCGTAAATCCAAACTACTGCAACGGAGATCAGAACAGCAAAACGGTCGAATATAGCCTTTCCCGAATGCATCATATGGGATAGGTACTGCACATAACAACTTAGAAAAATAAATTGATGAAGAAGTTGTAGCACACAGCATAAGTTTCTATTTCTAAAAATATTACCTGAGACAGAACAACTAGAAAGATGAGCTGAGGCAGCCCGATCTCGACACATCTGGCAACCTAAAATTACAAAATAAAATTCAGATTCAATTGATATAAGTGCCCATGAGAGCGAATGAATACGTTATGCTGTTATAAAGATGTATCTATATTTACGCACCCCAGGAAATCCAAATTCATAGAGTCCAAAACCAGCAAGAGCGACCAAAGGAACAGCCGAAAGTGGACTCAAACACCTACAAAGATGAATGATGGTAATATAAATGAACAAAACCATGTAATTGTTGGAGTCCTGCCTCGGCTAGACTTGTTCTCTCCTCAATGGCTTTTTTGGAGAGTAATCTAATGGGGTTTCATATATTTTCACATGGTATCCAAGCCGGGGTCTAGCACCACCTAGGGACCCGACACACTTTTTTGCCTCTATTCTTGGGGCACTGTCTGAGGGAGCGTGTTGGGGTCCCACATCAACTAGACTTGGAACAATTTTACTCAATATATGTTGAAACCTCCATTCTCTCCTCAAAGGTTCTCTTGAAGAGTAATCTAATGGGGTTCCATATATTTTAACAGTTAATATCATGTTTAACGATCATTGAGGACACCAAAACGGTGAACCGTAATGAATATTTCTATGGCACTAATATAGCTTTGCCAAAATTCAAAGTAACCTTGCAACGTTACGCCAGAGACCACTGAACCCGAGAATAATCTGAAGCATTGAAGCAACAATGAGCGCACCCTGGATCGCACGCATTGCCTTCTTGAATCTCTGAACACATATTCAAGGGAAGATTTTCAAAAGACAATGTATGTACAAGTATACCACCCCAGAACCAACTGTCCAAACTCAAAACATAATGCTCAATCTAGTTATATGAGTTCATTTATGCCATCCAACATTTCAACATTATCATTTCCGTCAACAAAAATGTTCGATTGACGTGACCATAATTGAGATGTGACCCACAGAAAGATTCATTATAAAGATTCAAAAGGATTCGATTTTCACGAACCGCAATGGGATCCGGATCACTCCACCGACCAGATAGGATAATCGATATCGTGGGTACAACATAAGTATATGAACCCCCAATGACAGCAGGTAACCTGGTCCCAAACATAGTCTGCAGCAATGTATTCAATCCAGCAACAAAAAGCAAAGTTTGAATCACTTTGGCTTTCTCCTCCTAGAGTTTGAATAAACAAACATCAATCCGATTAGATCATCAAGATATGAACAAGATATGCATCTTTTTTGTGTAATTAATTGTGATTCTGAAATCATAGATACATTGCCTCCTCCCATCTGTGGAACAAGAGCAGTGGGAATGATAACCGTTGTGCCAAGCATTACTAGATAATGCTGAAAACCGAGTAGTACAGCCTCAGCTGCACCCAAATTAATACGCAAAACATCAAACAGATACAATACAAACCTGCTATTTCACAAAGCATGTATTTCAACATTTAATAATGTGATAATAAAGGGCAATATGCATAAAACCTAACTAATTATCGATGTTTTTTTCTTTTTTCTTAATAGAAGTAACAATGGATCAATTCTTCCTCAATTGTAGCCATTTTTGCATCTATATCTACAGAATTCTGTCGAAATTCAGTATAATATTAATATAGCAGGTGGATAATTGTTTTGACGGGGGTGAAATTGGGTGATTATTAAAGAAATAGTCAGTAGAATAATACTAGTAAGGAATGGAAAGTGACGTACGCCATGGGGGTGGACTTGTAATGCAGTAGGAGACATTTGGAAGCTGATCTCTTGGTGGATGTGGTAGCAGCAGGTCATCGGCTTTTGGTGGTGCGGCGGCCATAATATCTTAATTGAAATTGATTGAAGAAGAAGAAGAAATGATGAAAATTGAAAGAAAAGAAAGAAGCATAGAGTATAAGTGTGTGTAGTGAGTCGGTAGTAGTATGTGTATGGCGATAAGAACAAATGCTGGAACTTCCGAGACAGACAGACGTCAAATATGCCGGGAATTTACAAAAATTGTCAACTTTTTTTTTTTTTTTTTTTTTTCTTTTTCAAACTCAAATTTTCAAATAGCCAAAGTTTACAGGAAGGTTTTTTTTTTTTAACATAAGAATTGGTTTTCAACCAAAAGAAAACTAAAAAATCAATTCCTATGTAAAAAAAACTCTTAAATTAGTTACTTAATCAATTCTTATGAAAGGGAGCATCAATATGACATAGATGATAAATCTCAGTTACTTTTTTTCGTTAAATCCTTATTTATGGATGTATTTAATGACATTGTTTTAAAAAATAAACTAAAATCAACATTGTTTTAAATTATAAAACCAAAATTAAACATTTAAAGCGTCTTCAACACCTTTTCTAAAATGGAGAAAAAGAATAAAATTGAGGATTTTGAATTATAATTTTGCTCCAACATCTTCCCCAAAATGAATAAAGTAGGAAAGAGAATGAGTTTTTCTTCAAATATGAAGATAACCTCAAAAATGATTACTAAATTAGAGCATCAATAGAAAACTTTGAAAGTGGATATTTAGAAAGAGAAATAATATTTTAATATATGAATAAAATATTTTATATTCTTCAAATGAGTAATCTGTTGGAGATGAATGTAATTTTTTTTTAAATTTTGACTTTTGGTTCGTAATTTTGAAGAAATTTTTGAGAATCTGTTGGAGATATTCTTACTATTCTAGCTATTGGGGAATTGGGTACCTGACATAGCTAAAAAGTGAAACCACTTTTGTTGTTTGGTATTTTTGTAAATTTTCCAAAAAGGGTTATTTACTTTTTCTTTTCATTATGCTATATTTATGGGTTAAGTTGTTTGTTTATATAAATTTATCTGTTTAAGGGCGGGAGACCAATAGGTTTGAGCGAGGTAAAGAGAATGGTTGGATTATTTATGGGCATTTATGGTATTAATTTGTTTGATGTGTTTTAATAGGGACAAGGGAGGAATTCTGACTTATTTCATATAGTCATTTTAACTTAAAGATTTAATGATTAAGCCATAAAAAAATATTCATATATGATTGAACGAATAAAATGTCCAAACCATCAAATTCATTAAGCTCAGTCCATATTAATTCGGTCCAGCCCAGTGATTATAATTTATATGCCTGTTCGCTTTGGGGCATTAAAATCACTTTCGGGTTTTGGGTGTATAACCAGATTGGCGTATTCTGCGTTCGATCACTTCTTCATTCCTTTCCCGCTTCAAGATTTTGGTGTAATCACGAGAAAGGCAGATTTTGTTACGTATGTTTAAACGTAATGCGTGTTTATTATGAGCTATAACACAAACGCAGTCAAAGGTTAGTCATCACTCATCACCCTTATTCCGGCCACCCTAAACTCCGGCATCATTTTCTCGTCGGTGCACATCAGGAACCGACGATGGAATTTCACTAAAATCGTAATGTTGTCATTGGATTATAATGCATGTTAGCAAACGCAGTGGTTGTATACTTGTATCCCTCGTGTCTCGTCATAGTTTAGCATACACCCACCAACTGTTCGACAATTAGTTTCTGAGAATTCTGAACGTACTTTCTCTTCTCTTAGCTGTGGGGAGTTTTAAGTTTTAATCTGGTTACCAAATTTTATTGGGGGCGCATTGCTCCTGTCTGGAGGCATTGCCACTTCGCCCCCTAAAATTGTACGGTTTGACCCCTGTCATTAAACCTGTCATCCTCAAATGCAAAATCAACATGGTTTTGTTGCAAAATTGGACCAACTTTATTCCCTTCTTGGTGCATTCTATTACAGTAAAATTCTCAGTAAGTTTGAAGTTCAGATCGTCTTGAAGTCCGAAACATACCTGTTACATACAAATTCAATGTACAGCACTCATGTTGATAATACCAGAAGTCAGCGTCTTGAAGGATCCTCTTGCAGTCTGGTATCACTAGCAAAGAAAATGGAATCATCAGGACTAGCTTGGGTGTGATCCAGAAGATAGTCTTCAATGTCTAAGTTAGTGTTTGGTTTTTCATTAAATTGAGAGAAATGTAAGAGAGCCTGAAAGTGTATCAGTATTGATTGTCTTGTATTTATAGTGTGATTTCAATAGTGATGGGATCAATTATCTGTGTCTGCCTGAGTGATTTGTTTAATTAAGATAGATTTGTTGCTGAGTGGTAGTATATGGTGTCCAGATGCGGTCTCCGTTCCATTCCTCCAGCTTATCTGAATATTCTCATTTCCATAAACTGTCATTGACCTTTGCAGTTGACCAGTTGTCACAAAGTTGTTTATCTCATAACCCATCTTTTATGGAGCTTACTAATCTTCATCAGGATCATTTTTTATTTTCAGCATGAAGTTTTTGGTTTCTCATGACCTTTATATGTAGCAGCATAAATTTCAAATCGAACATTAGTATCTCTTGTCAATGCTAAAAAGTTAAGAGATTCTTGAATATGTCAAATTATTATGTTCTGTCCGGCACTTTCTTGGTATTTCCAGTGTCCTGAATGTGTTTTCTTTTGGTTTTGTTTGATCCAGCTATAACAGCTTTGAGTCCATGATCTTTGAACCATTAGCTTCTTGTACTTAAGATTTTTACCCGTAAAATATCTGAAATCCTAACATGCCGGGGATGTTAACTAATTAATTATTTAAAATTTCAAATATGACTTAGCAGCTATTGTTTTTTCCTTTAGGCCATGTTTGGATTAAGCAGTCAGTCTGTTAGAAGTAGCCGTTAATTCAAACTAGTCAGTCAAGTTAGCTGTTAAATAATGCCTAGAAATTAGGAGTTTTTACTCCTGGTCTTTCGTTTCTGTTGAGAGTCTTTTGTTTAGTTTGTTACTTCCAGCCTATTTAACAAAGGCTTGTGTTCCCTTTTTCATTCAAGCAATAATAAACTGAGTACAAGTGCTTCTAATTATTCTCTTGTACAATTACTTTGGTTTTGTTTTCCAACAAACTGGTATCAGAGCCTGGTTCCTTCAAGTACTGGGAGTTTGATTTTCCAGAAAAATGGCAGCAAGTGCAAGCACTCTTAATGTATCTCATCCTCAAATACCCATTTTCAAAGGAGACTCGTATGAATTCTGGAGCATTAAGATGAAGACGTTGTTCATGTCTCAAGATCTGTGGGAATTGGTGGAGTCTGGGTATGCAAAAACCAGCGATGATGAAGCCCATAACAAGGACCATCAAAAACGTGATGCAAAAGCTCTTTTTTTCATCCTGCAGGCAGTGGACGAGAGCATATTTTCAAGAATAGCTACGGCTACAACTTCAAAACAAGCATGGTCGATCCTTAAAACAGAATATCAAGGATCAACAAAGGTAATTACCGTCAAACTTCAGTCCTTAAGACGCGAGTTTGAAACTTTCTGCATGAATAACAAAGAATCAGTGCAAGCATATTTGGCAAGAGTCTCTGCTGTGGTCTGCCAGATGAGATCGTATGGGGAGAAAATGAATGACGAGATCGTGGTGGCTAAGGTCTTACGGAGTTTAACTCCTAACTTTGATCACGTAGTCGATGCTATCGAAGAGTCGAAAGATCTGTCAACATTTTCTTTCGATGAGCTAATGGGATCTCTTCAGGCACATGAAGCAAGAATTAACAGGTCATCAACGAGAGAAGAAGAAAAGGCATTCCAAACAAGGGGAGAGTTTGAATCCTCCGATCGCATGAGAGGAAGTTATAGAGGCCGGAGTAGAGGTAGCTATCGAGGCCGAGGCAGAGGTCGAAACAAATTTGGCAATACCGCTACCCATTGCTCATACTGCAACAAATATGGGCATTCCGACAAAGTCTGCTGGTACAAACCCGAGGAGGCCAAGTTCACTGAAGAATACGACGACCAAGAGTTTCTCTTCATGACTTCCTCGATCCATGATGATGCAAGCAACGAAGTATGGTACATCGACAGCGGTTGTTCGAATCATATGACAGGTGATCGATCGAAGTTCAAAGAGCTTGATGAGTCAATCCAATCTCAAGTTCGACTTGGTGATAACAAAGCGCTTCAGATCGAAGGACGAGGAACCGCAATGGTTGAGCTAGGTAACAAAACAAAACTTATTAAGGATGTTCACTTTGCACCTTCCTTAGCTCACAACTTAATAAGTGTAGGACAATTGTTGCAAGCTGGATATTCTGTGATATTTGATGATAACAAATGTGTTGTAAAGCATAAAGCTACAGGTAATACTCTTGCAATTGCTCACATGACGCAAAACCGTATGTTTCCTCTTAACCTCTCCGAGCACACTAAAGGTGCACCGGTGAACAAAGCAATTACAAATACAGAACTTTGGCACCTAAGATATGGTCACCTCAACATTGCTGGCTTACAATTGCTGAAAAATAAAGACATGGTGAGGGACCTACCTAACATCGTGTCGTTCGATAAAGTTTGTGAATGATGCATTCTCGGAAAACAAGCTAAAAGGCCATTTCCAGTAGGGAAGTCAAAACGTGCAAGTAAGATACTGGAGCTGATTCATGCCGATCTTTGTGGACCGATGAGAACAGACTCATTATCAGGTAGCAAGTATTTCTTGCTTTTTACAGATGACTACAGCCGGATGAGTTGGGTTTACTTTTTACGACTCAAGTCTGAAACTTTTGAGCACTTTAAGAGGTTCAAAGCCTTGGTGGAAAAACAAGTCGGGCAACCCGTAAAAGCACTACGGACAGATCGCGGAGGTGAGTTTCTCTCAAAAGAATTTACTGATTTTTGTGATGAGCAGGGTATTAAGAGAGAAATTATTGCGCCATACACACCGGAGCAAAATGGTGTGGCAGAACGTAAGAACAGAACGGTGGTAGAGATGACTCGATCGATGATAAAAGAAAAAGGATTACCCAATTCATTTTGGGCCGAAGGCGTTGCTACAGCGGTGTATCTGCTAAACATTTCCCCCACAAAAGCTGTTTGGGATCAAACACCATACGAGGCATGGAACGGAAGTAAGCCTTCAGTAAGCCACTTGCGGGTGTTTGGTTGTGTTGGCTATGTTCTACATACTATGGAAATGCATAAGTTGAAAGAAAAATCAACCAAATGTATTTTTATTGGATATTGTTCCAACTCGAAAGCATATCGGTTTTATGACCCTCAAAGTGGAAAGATCACCATTAGCAGAAATGTGGTGTTTGATGAGCAAAGTAGCTGGCAATGGGAAGAAAATTCCAAAGGATCAAGTGCTCAACTTGAACTAGATGAAACAGAAGCAGAACCAGCAAACATTTCTCATGGCCCGGGCAGCTCAACACCAACGACAGTAGACGAATCGAGCTCAAACCCTTCGGAGTCCACTCCTCTCCATTCTTCGGAGTCCACTCCTCGTGACCTTTCAGAAGACGACCTTTCTGATGATCCAGGTCACCCATTACACTTACGTCGAAGTGAACGGGGCAGGATTCCACGACGTCGTTTCCCTATCGAAGGTTGAAGATCCATTGGCGTTGTTTGCTGAAGATCCATCAAATGTTGAAGAAGCAATAAGACTACAAGAATGGAGAGAAGCCATGGAAGTAGAGCTGCAATCGATCGAAAAAAACCAAACATGGAAACTAGTCGATCTACCAGAAGGTAAAAATGCAATCGGTTTGAAATGGATTTTTAAAACAAAATTCTTTGCAGATGGAAGCATTCAGAAACGAAAGGCTAGACTGGTTGTTAGAGGGTACGCTCAACAACAAGGAATAGACTACGAGGAAACGTTCTCGCCGGTTGCTCGGTTTGAAACAATCCGAGTTATCTTGGCACTAGCTGCCCAGAAACGATGCAAAATATTTCAATTCGACGTCAAGTCAGCTTTTCTAAACGGCGAATTAGAAGAAGAAGTCTACGTTACTCAACCACCGGGATTCGAGAAACCGAATGAAGGAAATAAAGTGTATCGTCTCAAGAAAGCGTTGTATGGATTGAAGCAAGCGCCTCGAGCGTGGTATAGCAAAATCGACGTTTTTTTTCACAAAAATGGATTCGAAAGAAGCATGCATGAGCCAACTTTGTATCTGAAAAATGAAGGCAGAGGACTAGAAGTAAATCAAACAAGTGATGGAATCTTCATGTCACAAAGGAAATATGTGAAAGACACGTTGGAAAGGTTCAATATGCTAAACTGCAAAATGTCCAGCACCCCGATGAACACAAGTGAGAAATTAAGTTCACACGATGAAACGGGAAGAGCAGATGCAAGCATGTACAGGAGCCTAATTGGTAGACTCATTTACGTCACTCATACTCGTCCAGATGTGAGCTTTGCTGTTGGAATTCTATCCCGGTTCATGCACAATCCGAGCAAACATCACTTTGGAACGGCAAAAAGAGTGTTGCGGTATCTCGCAGGGACAATCAACTTCGGTATTTGGTATCATGAAGTGGAAGATTTCAGTCTCAAAGGATATAGTGATAGCGATTGGGGTGGCTCGGCAACAGATGGGCGAAGCACAACTGGAAACTGCTTTATACTCGGGTCAGCCGCCATTTCATGGAGCTCAAAGAAACAAGCAACTGTAGCACTCTCCACCACTGAAGCGGAATATGTAGCTGTAACAGCTACATCCTGTCAAGCAGTATGGTTACGAAGACTTTTAAGTGATATCGGAATGAAGCAGAATGATGCAACTGCAGTATTCTGCGACAACAAGTCAGCTATCATGCTTGGTAGAAATCCAGTGTTCCACAACCGAACCAAGCATATTGAAATCAAACACCATTTCATAAGAGAACTCATGGCAAAAGGTGAAGTTAAATTAGAAAGTTGCAGCACTGAGGAACAACTTGCTGATCTTATGACGAAAAGTCTACCATTGTCAAAGCATGAAAGGTTTTGCCATCTTTTAGGACTGACAAAGTTCGAATGAAGGGGGAGTGTTAGAAGTAGCCGTTAATTCAAACTAGTCAGTCAAGTTAGCTGTTAAATAATGCCTAGAAATTAGGAGTTTTTACTCCTGGTCTTTCGTTTCTGTTGAGAGTCTTTTGTTTAGTTTGTTACTTCCAGCCTATTTAACAAAGGCTTGTGTTCCCTTTTTCATTCAAGCAATAATAAACTGAGTACAAGTGCTTCTAATTATTCTCTTGTACAATTACTTTGGTTTTGTTTTCCAACACAGTCTGGTAAAACTCATTTGTCTGGTTAAAAATCAATTTGTTGAATAAACGGTATGAGTGATTTAAATTACTATTCTACCACCAGCTTTGAAAACCCAAGGAGATTTTAAGAAACGGTACTGTAGATCGCTAAGGAAAAATAGAACTTGTGAACACATAGTTGAAGATGATAATCAAGGAAATGTAAAAAGGATTACAGATTATGGCCGAAAAGAATTGAACTTGATTATGATAAACAGAAAGAAATCATTACCAACAAGGGTTCAGGGAGATTGTATATCAAAAACAACAAAATATTCAGATATCAGCTTCAAGGGCTTTAATGAATTCCCTGAAAAGAGACCTGTTGCTGTGAAATTGTTTCTGATACATAAATTCGGAAACCCTTTTGTGTTCCCAAGCTGAATCTCAAGAGAAGAACAAAATTTTAGGGGCGGATTGATGATAAGAGGAGTTTAGCCGAGAGAGAGATGAGATGGGCTGATTTGTCTAGCAGGGAGAGAGAGAGAGAGAAGCGTCAAAGATAGTTTGCAAGAGAAAGAGATAGAGAGAGGCGATCCACTTCTTGTATTTTTCTTGGCTATAGCACCGCACATCATGGATATCGATGTTTTGACCCCGACACCGAACGCATTTACATTGCCCGTCACGTTCGGTTCAACGAAAACTCTTTCCCTTTTTCTACACCTCCTACCACAACCTCCACATTCTCTCCCAACAACCCCTATATCTCCTCCTATTCTACGTCTATACCTGCCACACAAACAACCACACCTACTCCTACAACTTCCTCACCAAACTCCTCTTCTCAACCAAACATCCCTCTACATACTACTCCTCCACAACCGACCAGCCCCTTACCAACTCACACCTACTCCCGTCGCACCTCCACCGACCCTCATACTACCACAACTCCTGCCTTTGACAAGTACACCACCACTCCAGCAACCCCTACCCCTCCAATCCCTCCTCCAACACCTACCCATCCAATACGAGACCAACAACCACAACCCCCCACCTCTACCACCAGCCCATCTTCGGCAAAATCCAAAAAAGACAAAACCATACTACCCATTAGCCTTCCACACATCTACCAATACCTCATTCTAAGAACCAACCACCTTTGCCGTTGCCAACAAAGATCAGAACTGGCGTAAAGCTATGGCGGATGAATACTCGGCTTTAATCCGAAATGGCACTTGGACGCTTGTTCCTCGTGTTCCCAAAGCCAATGTGATAGCTTGCAAATGGGTTTATAAAATCAAGAGAGATCAGCATGGGGCGATTCAACGCTACAAAGTGCGTCTTGTTGCAAAAGGTTTTAACCAGCAACCGGGCATTGACAATACAGAAACCTTCAGTCCAGTGGTAAAGTCCACCACTATTCGAGTTGTTCTTTCACTCGCGGTTACCAACCAATGGTCTCTCAGACAGCTTGATGTCCAAAATGCCTTTTTACATGGTGATCGGAAGGAAACTGTGTATCTGCAACAGCCCCAAGGTTTCGTTGATCCGTGCAAACCGGATCATGTGTGTCTTCTTCACAAGTCTCTATACGGTCTCAAACAGGCACCGAAAGCTTGGTTTCAACGACTTTCTTCGGCTCTGATCTCTCTTGGTTTTCGGGGTTCCAAAACGGATCCTTTATTATTTATTTACTCGGCTCATGGTACACTTATGTATATGCTTGTGTATGTCGATGACATTATTTTGACAGGAAACAACAACAAAGCCATCGACCACATCGTTCATAGCCTGAGCAAGTCATTTGCAGTCCAAGACATGGGGCCCTTATCATACTTCTTGGGCATTGAGGTTGCACGTCGAGACTCTGATCTCATTCTCTCTCAAAAGAAATACATAAACGAGTTGTTAGCTCGAGCAAACCTCTCACAATCAAAACCCGTTCCGTCGCCGTGTACCACCAGCGCAAACTTGTCTCTTGGTGATAGCGCTCCTTTTGATGATCCGGTGAAATATAGACAGATGGTGGGTGCCTTGCAGTATGTTACGCTATCGAGGCCTGACATTACCTTTGCAGTCAACAAAGTATGTCAATATATGCACTCACCCACTGTGAATCATTGGTCTGCGGTCAAACGTATCTTACGATACCTTCACGGTACGGCGAGCCATGGCCTCTTAATCTCTCGTTCATCGTCCTCCGTGTTGCATGCTTACACTGATGTTGCGTTCAACTCCTTGAGTGCCTTTTCTGATGCGGATTGGGCTGGCTGCCCAGATGACCGTCGATCCACGGGCGGGTATGCGATATATCTTGGATCTAATCTTGTTTCGTGGGCTGCTAGAAAATAAAAGACTGTATCTCGGTCATCCACAGAATCGGAATACAAGGCATTAGCAGATACGGTGGCTGAATTAACTTGGCTTGAAACCTTGTTACGAGAACTTCGCGTTCCAATGAAATCGGTTCCAACTCTATGGTGTGATAACTTGGGAGCCACATATTTGTCTGCGAATCCTATCTTTCACGCGCGAACAAAGCACGTAGAAGTTGATTTTCACTTCGTTCGAGAAAAAGTTGCGCAAGGAAAACTGTCGGTTCAATTCATTTCAACGCATGATCAAATAGCCGACGTCTTCACAAAGCCATTGTCATCTGAGCGTTTTCTTTTTTTGAAGTCCAAGCTAAGAGTCGATTCCCGGCCTTAGCTTGTGGGGGAATATTAGACAAACTTTGTATACTTAGAGGGTGTAGTCTGTAAATATTTCTCCTATAAATACTCTTGTATTCTACCAATTACAATATAATATACAAGATATTTCTCCTATAAATACTCTTGTATTCTACCAATTACAATATAATATACAAGACATCTTTACCAAGTTTATCTCTCAGGGATAGGGGATGTAATTTTACATGGCTGAATGCACAAAGGAAGGGGGAGGCTGACCAAATTGGCTACTGACTGAATCATAAAGCCATACACAAACAACCACATAATAATCCCCCAATACCATTAAGACTATTAAACTCTAAACAAACACCCCCTTAGTAGACATGGATGCTTTGTGTTTTTCTACTATGCTTTCTTACTTGTCCAAGTACACCGCAAAAGATCAATATCTTAAATGATCTGCTAGACTACAAGTATCAAATAAATCAAAAATCTAATGGTATTCTGTTGGTTTGTCTCTCTTATGCAGCATTTTCCTGGTATCATGTTTCTGACAAGAGTTTTTGGAAGGACACTTCTTGCAGCTGCAAAATCAGAAACTTCTGCTGCCGGGGCAGCAGCTGCAAGTACAGTAAGAACAGGACATAACCCCCTTGAGGAGTTCTTTGAGGCAGATAGAAACCCTGAGAAGGAAAAACCTGTTATCTATGGTACATACTTTGAAAGCCTTACTTGTCGTATTGGACTCCTATATGTGTTCTGCACTCACCAAACCAAACCAAACCAAATGGACCAACCCAGTAAATCCCACGCAGAGGTAGGGTTTGAGGAGGTTAAAATGTACACAGACATTACCTCTGCCCCTAGGGGTAGAGAGGCTGTTTCCTCATACCATATACTGAAAACAATATATAATTTTGTGTTTCGCATACTATATATTAAAAACAACAAATAATTTTTTGTTTAATATTGTAATAATATAAAAGAAAATTCATTATGCTCTTGCACTATGTTCTCTTTCCATGCTGTTGTATTTCTTGTCTTGATGGTAAAAGAGTTATGAGAGGAGATGCATATTATAGTTAACAGTGTGGCTGGTTCACACATGTACATCTATTATAGCAATATGGTTTTATTATAGTTTTATTGCAAAGTGGTTTTGCAGTAAAAACATGTATCTTGCAAAATAAACTCACTTGCATTGTCAAGTACAGTAGTAGAGGAGTCGTGAGGTTAGCAGCCTTTCCGCTTAGAAACAGAGAAATATATTATCCCTCAATTTAGACACTAATAATAAGCCAAGTGTAATACTAGATATAAGAGCTAGGAGATCTGGAAATTTATGTTTTCTTGGTGTGAGAGGATAATGAAAGGTAAGAGAAATGGTAATAGGGGCCATTGACCTTTAGCCCTTGATTACAAGTAAACCTTAGTTTTTCAGTTTTTAAATCCAAGAATACCTCATATGTTTATTTTGATCTCTGGTTACAAATGTTACAATAACTTCTTAGAGTCTTATCAATTTGTCTAGCATAAATATCAAGCTGTCAATATCTACTTTTATGGTTATGAAGTCCATAGATTTTTGAATCCACATTGGCAATAATAGCAATATCCTTGGCCTGTTACCTACCCATCCGGGTAACAGGCTCTTCTTAGATAAATTCTGACACTTCTGAAGTCCAATGATGATCTACGCTCTATGCTGTTAATTGCGCCACTGTAGCGGTGCAATAGTGGGGTTCACGGTCCTGGAACGAATTGCGGTGGTCAAATCGCGGTCTTAAATAGCGGTGCCAATAATTGTGGTGCTATTTACCGCTAAATGGTCGATTTTGAACACAAATAGCGGTCTGCATAACCGCTATTTGTGGTTGGGCTTTTCTTGGTGTAGCCAGCTTATATTGGACCTGGACTTGTTTTATTTTAATGATTTAAATCATATAATCCAACAATTTACCATATTTACCAGTCAACAATTATAAAAATTTAGGTTTTCAATATCATCAATCCACCCATTCCACTATAAGCATTCAACCCGTCTGTAAGAATTTAGGTTTTTATTGATGACGCATAATATGTTAAGTTATTTATATTTTATGATATATATATACACACATATTATGTATATAATTCTAAATGTTTATATGAACCGCTATATCACCGCGTTAACCGCTATTTGATTTCACAGTACTGACTGCGATTTGGTATTTTGACCGTTGTAACAACATAGTCTATGCTATATGTTTTCATGAAACTAAAACCACATGACACTTGTTATTGTTATTTGAGCATTGTATTGATCTGCATTAAGCAGTTTTCTTTCTTCGGCACTTGAACACAACTTGTGTTTTTATTCAGGACGTAGTTGGAAGGCTTCTGAACTGCGTCTTAAGTCTTGGGACGATCTACACAAGCTATGGTATGTCCTGTTGAAGGAAAAGAACATGCTTATGACCCAACGCCAGATGCTTCATGCTCAAAATCTCCGGTTTCCTAACCCAGAGCGTCTACCTAAGGTTTGACATAGTTTATCCATCGACATTTTTGAAATATATTTGGCTCTGTGGCTGCTGCATTTTAATCTGTTCTGTCATTTGGATGCACATATCAAGTTCAAAATTCGCACTTTGTGAGTGGTAAGAGTTGGGTGATAAAAATTCTAATTAGTTTTAGCTTCAAATGTGTAAATATAATCAACAAATTCAACACTAGGAAACCATGATATGACATTGGTAAACTAACTCACTCGCTTGTACATCTGACAACAAACACCGAGAAAGCATGTGGTCACTGAAGTAGCCATAAAGAAAAGTATTCCAGTTGTCCTTGTTATATTTGACAATATTTCTTTTATTTTGATGTCACTGTCTTAACAAATGATTAGTCATTTCTTTTTCTTAATTAATCTTGGTAAAATCTCGTCAGAGCTGTTTGGCTATGTAACTTTGCTACTATTAGGGCTATGTTTGGCAAACTAGCTGAGTTGGCTGAAAAACTAGCTGCTAGTGGATAAGCTAGCTAATAAATTAGCCATTTATGGTAAAGACTAGCTCATAAGCTAGATGACGTATAAAATGACTTAAAAAGGGTAGCGTTTTGGTCATTTATGTAAAGTATAAGGGATATAATTGAAAAAAGTGAAAAAAAACAACCCCTAGAACATATTGAAACACCTCCTAAAGTAGCTTTTCAAAAAGCTAGCTTATAAGCTAGTTTAAAACGGAGTTTTTTCTATAAGCGCAAAAAATAAGGTAGCTTATGGTCACTAAACATAGCCTAGGTCTATGGTTACCATGATTTGCACAATTTGAATGATCAAATGGAGCTTTAACTTTCTCTGTTTTGGTGGAATGCATAATTGCACTATGGATTGTATGTTGCCATTGTCACCACAATTGTTCAGGTGTAAGGGATCTAACTTTTTTGTGCTAACAGTAACTAATGTAAATGAATCCAAAAGTGTAAGCTTTAAACTGAAGGTTGATAATGTCACTCATGCACACTCAACGAGGGCCGATGCAAACAGACACTAAAATACAATACAAAGGTAGCTAGGCAACATATTTTCTAGGTTTCCAGGCCAAGAAGGTAAAAGACTGATCTGATTTGTGTAGAAGCTTGGACAATCGTCAAACATTCAGTGGACTATGATACTTGCACTGGACTGGACAGGTGAGCAAGGTTTAAAAAAAACGGAAACGAGCCTCGAGGCGTGTTTTGAATTGGTACGCGAGGCGTAAGCCTCAAAAAAATAAAACAAAAAAAATCATAAATTCACAACACTTAAGAAAAAAACATAATTTTATATATCCATACCAAAATATCAAAACCATAGAATCCATAATTCAATAATACTACTAATTATAAGGGGGTGTTTGGTTGGGAGTATTAAGAGGTAATGAATGGAAATGATAATATGATTGATGATGTTTGGTTCAAATAAGGAATGAAAATGGAATGAAAAATGGTGTTTGGTTTAGAAAATATAATCAATGATTATAATAGATTTGATTAAAATCCATTCCTCTCCAAATTGGGGGGAATAAGAAGCAACCCACGAGATCTTCTCCAAAAATGGAGAATATGGTAAGTGAAATCAATAGAGCATCAAATCAACATCAAAGAAAAAATAGAGAATGCAGATCAGATCGAGAAATAAGACATCAAGAAACACAACATCTTCTCAATCTTCATCTTCGAATCTTCATCTGCAGAAGCATCAATCACTGAAATCTGGACGATTCCCGTTTGCCGTTTGTAGCTTTCATCTTCATCCAGTTCGTCGATTCCATTTGCAACCTTCACCTGGTTCGATTTCTGTTTGCAGATTTCATCTTCATCAGTCGAACTGTTTCGATTTTTGTTAGGGTTAGTGGGTAATGGATTCCATTGATCTGTTTGATTTTTGTTAGGGTTAAACATATTTTGTTCCAGATGAAAATATATTCTTCATCTGTTTGATTCTGATTTGATTTTCATTCATATGTTTGTTTGATTTTGATTCGATTGTCATTTATTTTTGTCTGTTCTTCATTTATTTTTATTTGTTCCAAATTCTGATTTTGATCGGGTTAGAAACATACTTTTGTAACGTCTAGTTTTAATTTATCATCCTCAAATTTGATTTGTTCAAGGTTGGGAGTTGTTTGATTTTTTCACCTTCATTTTCGATTTGTTTAATCTGGAGAGTTGTTCGTGTTTTTCATTTTCAATTTTGATTTATGCAATTGGGATGTTGATGGAGTTTGGACAAAGAAACCCTCACTTTTGGATGTTTCTCTCTTGCCAAACATCAACAAAGTAATGTAATGTAATGTAATGCAATCAATATATTCATTCCCACTCCTTGACATATTCATTCCCATTTTCATTTTCATTCCTTGAAACGAACCAAACGCCCCCTAAGTCTTAAAGCATCAACTTAAAAGTTCTAATCATAAGTTCATGAAACATTATCCATCTTAAAACTTCCATAATTAAGTCTATTATCATCATCTTCATCATCTTCTTCAACTTCTTCATCATCTAAATCAACTAGAATACTTTTCCTCTTTCTTGATCTCGAACTCTCGCCTTCACCCCTACTTATCTCATCACCGTCTTCATCGTCATTTGGGTTAGCTACCCACTCATCACCGGAAGAGACGTCTTCTACACTTAAAGGATCTTCTTTATCTTTTTGTGTCTTTTTCTTTTGAAATCGTTGTTTCAACTTCTTGTTGTACATGATATACACCAAGCTATTCATCTTATCCGTAGTTAGGCGGTTTCTTCTCTTCGTGTGTACTTGATTAAAAGTACTCCAATTGCGTTCACATGCGGAAGATGAAGAAGTAAGCCCAAGAATTTTCATTGCAAACGACTTCAACTCGGGCACCTCAACTCCATAAGTATCCCACCATTCAACTACATATTTCAATGAAAAAGAATGATAGTAAATATTTACAAAAAACTACAAATTTATAAATAAAAATTCTAAAAGTATGAGTATTTACCCGGTGAACGTGTCATGTAACTTGACAAAGATCCTCTTAAGCCAAACAATTCTCATTTATTTTTGTATTCATTAATTTGTTGTTCAATCTTCGTATACATGACGTCATCCTTGATGAACCTCTCCATACAAGCGAACAACCCTCTTGTAATCTCCGGATGGTTAGAAGAATCGGGAGACCATCTAAACCGAGGATTCAAAAAGTACCCGGATGCATGTAAATCACTGTGTAATTGATACTCCCACTTTGTATCAATGATGTCCCAAATCTCCTTGTAGGAAGAAACATCATCATCTAAGTTTTTTGCAATTTTTTCTTTTGCTTCATTCATTGCCCCATAGATAAATCCCATCGCGGGGGTCTCACCATCAACAACTCGTAGGACATGTACAAGGGGCTTTGTGGTTTTAATAGAATAAACCACACTAGGCCAAAAATTGCGATCGTCCATTACAATCTTCTTGATTGCTTTTCCTTCGGGTTTTCCCCCATGCACAATCCGTCCACTCATTTGAAATAAACATCATTTGCAATCCTTGCTTCAACTCAAACATACTTTCTAAAGTTAAGAAAGTCGTGGCAAATCGTGTGGCGGCGGGGCGAAGAAGATATTTTTTACAAAACTTTCTTGTCAAGCTCAAGACCCATTGATGATTATAGATAAAGTTGCTAACTCGTTTTGCTTTAAGCAAAGCATTCTTTTGTTGAGGCAACTCTCCGATTTTCTCAAGCATCAAATCGATGCAATGAGCGGCACATGGAGTCCAACTTTAAATGATACACATTAAATATATCATCCATGCAAAATTAACACATGATGGTAGAAAAACACATACAAACAGTAAAGAAAAACATTAAATGATACACATTAAATATATCATGCAAAATTAACACATGATGGTAGATATGAAAGAAACAAAACTTTCATATCTACTTCCAGAACATAGAACCTTCTCATTACTATTTTATGGGAAGTTGCATACCATAAAGAAAAACAGTAAGTCAGTAACATATAAACTCCAAAAAAACCATAACATACAAACTCAGTATATTCAATGTACAACAGTAACATACAAACAGTAAAGAATAAAAAAAACTCAGTATATTCAATGTACAACAGTAACGTTCAATGTACTTATTAAAAAACTCAAAAATAAATAAATAAATAAAGACAAAGCAGTATATTCAATGTACAACAACATAGGAGCTTTTAAAGTGGAGAAGAATATTCAAAGTATAGGACCACCAAAGAATAAAAAGTACCTAACCGGTGGGAAAGAGCTCTGAATGCAAAGAGGAGAAGTTGTTGTTGGAAACGTGGAGACAATATGTAGAAGACAACTTTTGGTCTTCTTATTAATAAGTGTTAGGGTTTGACTTTTGGTATTTTAAGTAAATATATACTATAAAATCTGATGCAAAATTAAAAAAAGTGGCCTGTGGTTTACTTTACAGCTGTAAAAGTAAGGCTGTAAAAGTAAGTTGTAAACGGCTGTGTGGTTTACAGCTGTAAAATTAATTCAGGAAAAAATAATCTTAGAGGCGTACGCCTCAGCGCCTCATCACCGCCTCATGGTCACAAGACGTACGACTCGTATCTGGGAAGAGAGGCGGCGCCTTAGGGGTATTTTTCCACCGCCTCGCCTCGAGGCGTGCGCCTCGATCGCTTTTTTAAACCATGCAGGTGAGAGTGAGGTTAGGTGGGTAAAAGAATTGTGTAAGGTTTCAGAGTTTTATTTTGACATAGTAGTTTGGTAACTTACCAGTCTTGTCTCATCTCCCTTAATTTTTGTTCCACATATTTTGGTGGGACAAAAAGAATTGCATTTTTGTCCCACTAAGTCCCACCCCGTCCCAGTCCAATGTCATGCCAAACATGGGATAAGTTTTTGTTCTGTCCTGTACGGCCTTGTCCCACATACCAAACACACTGCTATACACCAGATGAAATAGGGCTAAATTGGGGTGAATTTCATATGTAATCAATCTCAATGGCTTTCGAGAGGCCACTGTCTCTCTCACGCTCAAATTACAGTTTGAGAAAAAATGAACATAATGACTCCAACAAACTCACCTTCCCACTAAAAAGGACTCCCGCCCAAAACAACAGGGCAAATTACCAAACTACCCCTTATTTAGACTAGAAAGCATAAAAGAAAGAAAGATAACAAACAAGCAACTCCCCCCCAAACCTTCATCTTGTCCTCAAGGTGATTGTTCGGAAATTGTTGCTTTAAAGCCTCTAAATTCTCCCATGAAGCCTCAAACTCTGACAAGCCTTTCCACTTCACGAGCACTTCCAGTTGGCCTGGATCCCCACAATCCAAAGAACGAACGTCCAAAATGTCTTCTGGTTCAACAACCTGTATTATTAATTCTTCAGATAGTTGAGTTGGAATGTTTTTAGTAGAAATACAATTCCCCCGTGCACGTTTAAGTTGAGAGACATGGAACACAGGGTGTATTTTGACCCCATCAGGCAAATCCAACTTATAAGCAACTTTACCGATCCGCTCGATCACTTTATAGGGACCGTAGAACCTCGCTAACAGCTTAGGATTATTTCCTCGAATTAAAGACTTTTGGCGATATGGTCTGAGTTTTAGAAACACCCAATTCCCCACTATAAACTCCAGATCTTTTCTTTTCAAATCCTCATATTGCTTCATTCTGCATTGAGCTTTTAACAAGTGCATACGCACTTCATCCCAAATCTCATCGCGATCCACAAATTCTTGGTCTACTGACTCCAAATTGGAAGTCATGGCTTTGTAACGAATCAGGGGCGGTGGATCTCTCCCTTATAACACTCGAAATGGCGAACACTTAAGTGACGTATGATACGATGTATTGTACGACAACTCTGCCCAAGATAACCATTTATGCCACTGCTTCGGCCGGTCCGACACCCAACATCGTAGGTATTGCTCAAGACACTTGTTTACCACTTCTGTTTGACTATCCGACTGAGGATGGTAAGCAGAGCTGAATTGTAGTTTAGTCCTTGAAGTTTGAAAATTTCTTTCCAAAAATGACTTTGAAAAACTTTGTCTCGGTCAGAAACAATTGATCGAGGAATCCTATGTAGCCTGATAATTTCTTTTACAAAAATTTCAGCCACCGATGGCGCATCAAAAGGGTGCTTTAAACCAATGAAATGCGCATACTTGCTGAAACGATCCACCACAACTAAAATAGAATTCATACCGTTAGAGCGAGGTAAGCCTTCGATGAAGTCCATTGAGATGTCTTCCCAGATCGTATTAGGCAAAGACAATGGCTGTAATAGACCGGATGGAGATCCACTCAAGTTCTTATTACGCTGACATATTTCACATTTCTTTACTGCTTCTATAACATCTTTTCGCATTCCTATCCAGAACACCTCGGCTGCGATGCGTTGGTATGTTCGATCCTCTCCCGAATGTCCCCCAATTGGTGAAGCGTGAAATTCTTCCAGTAAAATAGGAATCATTGTGGATGTCCTTGGTAACACCAAACGTCCCTTATATAATAACCCCTGATTGAGTTCAAACCCCTTATGAAGTAACGGGTCTTGTAGGATGTCGTTCCTGATTTTTACTAACAAGTCATCTTGCTCGATTTCACGCCTTAATGTATCCCATTGTCGCCATTGAGGAACCACAACATTGGAACATTCCACTTCACTTGTTTTACGGGATAAAGCATCTGCAGCCCGGTTAGCGGACCCTGGCTTATATACGATTGAAAAATCATATCCCAACAACTTACTCACCCATTTCTGATATTCTGGTTCCACTACCCGCTGCTCCAATAAGAACCTTAAGCTTTGTTGATCACTACGCACCGTGAAATGTCGCCCCAACAAGTATGGTCTCCACTTCTTAACCGCAAAGACAATTGCCATCAGTTCCTTTTCATAAACTGACTTTTGTTTTGCTCTTTCGCCTAAAGCTTGACTAAAATAGGCAATTGGTTGTTCGTTCTGCATCAACACCGCGCCTAACCCAAACCCTGAAACATCAGTTTCGATAATGAAATCGGTGGAAAAATCAGGAAGTCTTAAAATCGGGGCTGATGACAGTAACCGTTTAAGCTCGTCGAACGCCTTTTAGGCTGTCTCCGTCCACTGGAATTGGTTTTTCTTCAGTAAATCTGTCAAAGGATTTGCAATGATGCCATATCCCTTTATAAATTTCCGGTACTGATAGGCCTAAGAATCCTCGCAGCTCTGTCACAGTAGTGGGTGTTTTCCAATCTACAATCGCCCTGACTTTGGATTCATCAACTTCCACCCCTTTTCCAAAGACGATATGTCCAAGATATCCCAACCTATTTCGAACGAATTCACATTTTTTTTATTGGCATATAATCGATGTTGAGTTAGGACTTCAAACACTTCCCTTAAATGGCCTATATGTTCCTCCACCGACTTGCTATAAACCAAAATATCGTCGAAAAACACCAACACGAATTTCCTCAAAAATGGTTTGAACACTTCATTCATCAATCCTTGAAATGTTGCAGGTGCGTTCACTAAACCGAATGGCATTACTCTAAACTCATAATGGCCTTGATGAGTTCGAAATGTCGTTTTCTGAACATCTTGGTCTTTCATTCTGATCCGCGACCCAAACAATTCATCTAATAATTCATCGATTATGGGTATCGGAAATTTATCTACCACCGTCGCTTTATTTAGGGCTCGATAATCGATACAAAACCTCCAACTTCCGTCTTTTTTCTTAACGAGTAACACCGGACTGGAGAAAGGACTTGAGCTTGGTTGAATTATTCCCGCTTCCAACATTTCTTTAACCAATTTTTCGATCTCGTCTTTTTGGTAGTGTGGGTATCGATAGGGCCTCACGTTCACAGTTTCAGTGCCTTCTTTTAACAAAATTCCATGCTCTGGTGGCAACCCTTGTGGCATGTTAAAGACTCGATCAAGTTCTGATAGCAGTTGTTCTATAACTAGAGACTCCCCATTATTTTCTTCGAAATCGAGCCCAACTTCACCCAATTCCACCAAAATTCCATGACCCTCCTGTTGCATCGTCTTTCCCATCGCCTTTAGTGACACCTTTGACCTTCCCAACGAAGGATCGCCTCTCAATGTTACTGTCTTACCTTCAACGGTGAATTTCATCACTTGTTGCTTCCAATTTACAGACGTTGCTCCTAGTGTTTCCAGCCATTGTACCCCTAAGATAACATCGTTGTTACCTAGTTGTATGGGTAAATAATCTTCCACTATCTCCAAACTTTGCAAGGAAAGTGCGATATGTTGACACACACCTCCCCCTTGTACCGTATTCCCCGTTCCCATCGTGATGGTATATTCTCTAGTATTCTTCACTTCGAGATTCAATTGATTGACGACCTCTGTTGAGATGAAATTATGCGTAGCTCCGCTGTCAATCAACACCACTACTTTCTGATTTTTGATTATTCCCTCCATTTTCATCGTTTTCGGATTGGTTAACCCCACGACGGAGTTCAAATGAACCTCAACCTTTTCCCCAATTTCTGTAACATCAGCCGTATTGAGAGTTTTATCGTCTTCTTCTAAAACACTACTGTCACAGTTCTCTTCTTGAACTAGGAGAACATTGACCTCTTTTTTTTTACACTTATGGTCGGGTGAGTATTTCTCATCACATCGATAACACAGCCCTTGTGCTCTCCTTTGTTGTACTTCCTAATCTGAAAGTCTTCTGAATTCTGAATTCAGATCCTAATTTCGAATTAGAAACAGGGGTTAGGAACGAACCTGTAGAACTGTTTTTCGATTCCACCGGTAGACTCACATTTCTCTTCGCTGAAAACGGGGCTCTGTCCTTGCTCAACAGTTTGTTCTTCATTTCAATCGTCAAGGTTGTCTCCATGGCTTCACTTAATGAAACAGGGCTCAATAAA
Source organism: Arctium minus (assembly GCA_954870635.1). NCBI lineage: Eukaryota > Viridiplantae > Streptophyta > Magnoliopsida > Asterales > Asteraceae > Arctium > Arctium minus. Next base: position 21,001,885 of record OX941081.1, on the reverse strand, counting down.
CGCAATTCGGCTTTAATTGTGTTATCCAACCCGTGAATAAACTTACTAAGGAATACCTCTTCTGGAATCCCATCCAATGGTGCCGCACACTCCACGAATTTTCTTCTATAATCATCGACGGATCCCTCTTGTTTCACCGCCAAAAATTGTTCACAGAGAGACCCCGCAGCTAACGATCTGAACTGTCTCAGGAGCATCAATTTCAAATCCTCCCATCGTGTAATAGGATGCCTTTTATTCTCCCATTGGAACCATTTCAACGCATCTCCTTCAAAGGCAATAAAAGAGACATCGATTTGTTCTTCCTGATTCAAACGATTTAAAGCAAAGTACCTTTCAGCTCTTAGAATCCACCCATCAGGATCAGTACCATCGAAAGTCGGAATCTCCAGTTTTCTTCCCTTCATGGATAAAAAACGATTGGGATCATGATTGCCCCCAAACGTCCCATTCCTCCCGTGCCACCAGATCCGGATGCATCTCCTCCTTCCGAACCTAACGATGCATTCAATTTTTGAGCCACTTCGTCCTGTTGCTTGCTCATCCGATCGATCTTCTCCATATTTGCCTGCATCCCTCTCTCGATTGAACTAACACTACTTTCCAAATCTTCAATTCGATTAGTAGTGCTACGCATCGCCATTGTAGGATCGAAACAACTCTGATACCAAATTTGCTATACACCGGATGAATTAGGGCTAAATTGGGGTGAATTTCATATGTAATCAATCTCAATGGCTTTCGAGAGGCCACTGTCTCTCCCAGAGCTCACGCTCATATTACAGTTTGAGAAAAAAATGAACAGAATGACTCCAACAAACTCACCTTCCCACTAAAAAGGACCCCAAAACAATAGGGAAAATTACCAAACTACCCCTTATTTAGACTAGAAAGCATAAAAGAAAGAAAGATAACAAACAAGCAACTATTTATTCTTCCTTCTATACGTGTAACGCACTGGAGGTTTAGCACACACCCCTAATTTCTATCACTGATATGGCAGCAAGTAGCATACTCCAATGCGCATGAATGATTTCTCTGCTACCGACTAAACAAATAGTGCTGAAATGATCAATTTGTACACAGGTAAGGAAATCAATGTGCAGAATCAAGCATGTACTCACTGAAAGAGCTATCGAAGATCCAGATCCTAGAAGGACTGCTGACATGAAGAGAATCATAAATGCTATATGATGATTTCCTGCTTTACTCTCTTGTAGGTATGTTCTTAGTTAAAAATGGTCACTGGTTAATGTTTTAACAAACATTTGTAATATTTAGCCATAATCCTATCCCTCTGGGATTTCTGTGTCAGAACTCATGCAGCGAAACTGTAAGGACCAATCATAACCAAATTTTAGTTCATCTTTCATGACACCTTGCTTGATACTAGGCTCTTCAAGGGGTGGGCTTAAGGAGTGAGGGGGTGCCCATGCTAGTGAAATTCTTTTTAGGAGTCTTAAAGGTGCATCCGTTTTAATTTCATGTATGGCTCTCTTTAATTTTTAGTAACAGCAGCAGAAAAGATGGGCATGGATGTCCGTTTTAATTTGACGTGTGGCTCTCTTTAATTATGCGCACATACGAGCAAATATAACACATTCTTGTTATAGTTTTGATTTCATAACAGATGGCAACAAGCACTTCAGTTTATGTGTATAATTTTTAGGTAGAGTTCACAGTTTTTGCTAGGCATGAGTTACTGCAAACAATTTTGTCCACAGAAAACCATAAGGACATCCATGCCCTGGGGCTAGTTTTCCAATAACTGTTGCCTAGTCGGGCTCTAGCTTTGTGGTCTAGCCGTAGTTGGGTTCTGGTTTAGTGGGCTGGTCCTGCCCTTGGTTAGCTAGCATGTCTCTTGACCGTTTTATGAAAGTCATAATATCAATTATCAAGACAAACACTAGAACATATTATACTTTAGATAAATGTATTCAAGTTTGTTTAATGATAAAACATTTAAGATGATCTTAGGGGCTGTTTACTGCTTTTACCCGGTCAAAGATGCTTTACCAACCCCTCTTACTGGTCCATGATGCTGATATGGTAAGCTAAGGGAGGGACTTTACTCAGTTCGTAATTAGTTTTGACCCAGACCACTCTTTGGTCTTACCCGGTTAGCGATTACCCAATTTGTGTTTGTAAATGACCCCACGAACTAAGTGTTGTGCAACTGCTATCAATGGTCTTCAACTCTACTTTTATGGGGACTATCAATCGATAAACAGATAATTTTCAGCCATAAATTTAGGACATCACAATTCATATCCTTGTGCCCCTGAGGTTTTTCCTGTAATTTTTTTACTTTAGAAACAACAATATATCTAGAAACTGAATTACAAGCACCTATTCAGTATTGATTTTTTACAAAATGGTTATAGCTAAAAACACACATAAATTGAAATGGACATATCCAACGAATATGCTTCTCTGCTTGCCTATTTACTAACAATGGCAGCCGATTCGATCAAACTTGCATGTTAAGTTACACTGGAGTTGAAGAATAGATGAGCGAGTCTTATCCCAGGCAAGTCAGTTTCCTCGTGCAAAACATGTTCCTGTGATCCCATCAAAACTAGTTAGCTTCTAACCTCAGTACACATACAATCACATTTGCAGGAAACAAAAAACTGACAAAGTATTTTAGTGGTTAATCGTTTGCTTATATCCGCAGATGCTGCTCATAGATCCTCTTTACAATACAGGCACATGAAGAAAGTCGACTTCTTTATAAGATGGAAAGACGGACAGCAAAAGAGTAAGTCAAAAAAGACGTCTTTTAAGGGGTTGTTTACCATTTGCTTATAGTCTCTTACTCAATAAGTAGTGCTTATAGGGTAAGAGATATATGTTGGTTGCTGACCCTGAGTGAAGAGACTTAGGGGCCGTTTACAAAATGCTTACCGGGGAATTTACCATAGCGGATGAACATGACAAGAGGATAGGATATTACCCGGTAAGAGCGAGGATAAGGATGAAGAGTCTTACCCGGGTAAGCGCTTACCGGGTAAATTGTTGTATAAGATATCATCGTGATGATTAAGATCTTACCCGGTAAAGCAAGTTAGGGGTCGTCCAAATGCTTACCCGGTAAGTACTTACCGATAAAACTCGACACACTAACCTACTTTACCGGGTAAGATTGTAGTAATCACGATGGTATCATATACAACAATTTACCCGGTAAGCACTTACCCGGGTAAGAGTTGTCACTATCACCTACTGGGTAAGACTCTCCATCCTTGTCCTCGCTTTTACCGGGTAAGATCCTATGCTCTTGTCATGTTCATCTGCTAAGGTAAATCCCCCGGTAAGTACTTACCGGGTAAGCGTTTTGTAAACGGCCCCTTAGTGTGTCTAGTTTTATTGGTAAGCGCTTACCGGGTAAACATTTGGGTAAACGGCCCCTTACTTTACCCGGTTAGAGCATCTTACCCAATTCTTTTTAGTAAGTGGCCTCTAAGTCTCGTAACCATTGCTTATTAGATCCTATACCTTGATATCTGGCAGGATGATCCAATTCTAAGTAGCTCGACTCGCCTGAAACCTAGTTTTGCTAAATGAATCTTTCGGTTTTAGAAGGTGCTAATATGGCAGAAAATATTACGGTTGCTTACGTGGCAAACTTATAAGAAAGAACTTTGGAAACGATTGTGAATGTAGGCAAATTGTTTGATCCACATAACTACTATGAACCAAACCGTACCGACCCAGTATATTCCACTCGGAAGCAGGATCTGGGAGGGGTGGGTTGTAAGCAGACCTGTCTTCTACTTCAAAGAATAGAGCGGTTGTTTCCGTGAAGATCTCTGGCTTGTGTAAGAGTGTGATCCACATAACTATTATCATCTGTGCATTTCATTTTCGTTTCTTGCAACAATTATTGTACTTATGAGAACACAAACGACAGGAAATTTGTACGATATGACCTACTAATCAATCTCACATCCCTAGTTTCACGATCCAAAGTCGTAGAAAACCCGAAAGTTTGAATTTCTTTTAAAGAAATAGAGATGGGATTAGCAGATGAAAGTTCAAGAAACTAACACAAAACATCCTGGGCGTGGCTTTTTCTTCTCCTTTGGTGCTTGTTGTGGCTTGATAACCACCCGTATCGCGGCATCAAAAACAGCTTTTACGTTCTGTTTTTTTAGAAAATTTGATCAAAAACGAAAGCAATCATTGCTGAAATAACAATATCGATCAGCAGTTTTTTGTACCTGCTGAGTTTTAGAGCTGCATTCGATGTAATATGCAGCGCCCATCTGTTTACGGAGCTCCTCTCCCTAATCACATTGTTACACGAAAATTCATTATCTGGGTACTAATCAGGGAGCAATGGCAGCGGAAACGTACCTGTGTGGTTGTCACGGGCACTAGACCTGGATGATCAGCTAAGTAACGTTTATCCTCGCGAAGATCTGAAAAAAATATATCGATCAATTTCAAGTTGCACATCGAAGTTTTAACAAAACAAGTTTTGAACATTTTACATGCTTCTTAAAAAGCAACATATATACCGACCAAAGGGTCATTGGCCCAGTAGTATCCATGTTACTGATAGAGCGCGACATCCTGGAGGACAAGGGATCAAGTTTCACCGAAGTTCGAGGAGTGTCTAAGTTTTGTCGTATATAAAATATTATATACTTAAAAAAAAGAAAAAGCAACACACCTAGTTTGGTTCCAGCCAAAACAACGGGGACTCCAGGAGCGAAATGCTGAAGCTCGGGTATCCACTGCTTGAGTAATCGACTATCTATCAGAAATCACTCAAAACACCAACAAAATGATATCGAACGATTCTAGAAGGGAGATTTTGACTCTACACACCTTTTTGAGTATGTTCTCGTAGCTGGCTCGACTAACCAATGAAAACGCTAGAACAAACACATCGGCTCCTCGATAACTCAAGGGTCTTAACCTGTTGTAATCTTCTTGCCCTATGAGTTAATAAAACATTACCCGAATCAGTCAGATAACCTAAAGGTCCCGAGTTTGAATCTGATATCGTCTAGAAAATCAACAGGTATCGACTATTTCGCATCGTTCGGGTGCCGTTTTCGTTTTCTTTTTTCTTTTTTTCTTTTTAAAAATGAAAATGATAGCATTTGTGATTGTGGAGAAAATCTTACCAGCAGTGTCCCAGAGGCCTAAATTGACTGTGGTGCTTTCAACCACAACATTTGCACTGAAGTTATCAAATACAGTTGGTACATAATCCTGAAATTATTTATGATTAATTAATACACCTTCATAAACACACAAAATGTGTGTGCTCAAAGGAAACACCATCAATAACAAGCAGTGGGTGATTTGTGTTCATAGAAGGGACACTTTGGTATTTGTGATTTTACGAGTATTTTGGTCATTTTACAATTATCGACCGCCTGTAAATGGTATTGTAATAGTTTAATGCTCTAAAATGGTTCAAAAATCAACACTATAACCTTTTGTAACTAATCAAGATTTGAACCAAAATCACTAGACTAGGTCATCACAAGTCAATCTTAACTGACTACACAATTAGACCTATGTCAGTCTAATTATCTTGGGTTTCACAATCTTTACCCAAAAAATGTGGAACCCAAGATGTAAAATTGTTTTTAATCCTATAAAGATTATGGTGCTGTGCAATGATCTTGGTTCAAATCTTTGATTAAATACAAAAGGTATGCAGATAAACTGTGCCAAAATTCTCACTTTTTTTTTATTGATTTCTTTATGGAAAAGAACAAGAAACCCATATGTGAAAAAGGGCAATTCACAAGACTACAAAGTCAATAAAGATGAAACCAAAGCAAACAGACAGACAGACACAGAACCCTAGAAAAGGAATCTTGAAATGAAGAGAAAGAAAGCTGCAAATTCAAGAAAAAAACCAGATGCAAAAGGAATAATAATAATAATATATAATCTGACTTTTAACTTACAGTGGGGAATTTGTTGCTGGTGTAACAAATAAGCATACAAGTTTTGCCAACAGCACCATCACCAACAGTGACACACTTGATGAACCTAGAAGCACTTGCAGCCATTGAAGAACACAATAATAATATTGTAAAATTAACAAGAATCCAATGATAGAAGAAGAATAAAGAAATTGAAATTATGGAAGAAGAAGAAGAAGAAGAGGAGGGATTTTTGTGTTTAGTTTAATTGGTGGTGTGTCTCTGTGTTTTTGGTTTTGTGGAAGGAAGACAAAAGGTGGGGGGAGGCTAAATAGGGTCACATGATTTTTCACACTCCTTTACTTCAACCATATATTATACATTAGGGTAAGTTAAGTGGAAAACCTCAACAAAAAAAAAGAAGAGGAAAACTGAAGGAGAATTTCCTGGTAGCCTTTCATCCGGACGATATGTGATTGTCCATACATTTAATTTGTAACATGCACACGTGCATATGCACAAGTGCATAATGCATACGTGCATAAAAACTAAAAAACAACTTAATTTACTTGTATGCACTAGTGCATACCATTCAGGGCTATTAGGGTGTTCCCCAGTTTTTCATTTTTTGAGGTTTTTCCGTGAACCTCCCTCATATACATTATATATATATACAGAGGAAGGATGATGAGAAAAGTTAAAACATTTTGTGAGAAAACAAGAAGTATCAATATCATATATGATTACACGTCCTTTTGGTGTGTTTAATCATATATGATTAAGTGTCTATATATATTGTCAATGTAACGTGTATGATTAAGTTTATGTATCATATATGATATCACACTTCTTGTCTTATCGCAAAATATTTAGTTTTTTGTTTGAACTGACCCTTATATATACATACATATATACTAGGGATGGGTTATAGTGCAAACCAAGACATTTGTACAAACCATTATATTAGAAAATAATTGAGATATTTATGGATAATAATCATGATTTATTAAATACGATTGAGATATATATGGAAGAGGATAAAGTTCATTTATTATGATCATGACATTGTTTAAGGAAACAAAATAAAATTAGATATTCATTAGACTAGATGGACGGTTGAGATTAGTTTGTAAGTTTGTATAAATAGAGATGGTTTGTATTTGATCGCTCCTCTACATATATATATATATATATATATATATATATATATATATATATTAGATATAAAATTTTGCTTTCCATTTCTTAAACACGGAGAGTGTTTCATTGACAAGTCTATATATTTCATATAATTTCAAACCTTGCTTTTAAAAGAAATATATTGAATTTTTCTGGTTTAAGTTGGTTTTTATCGAAAAAAGTACATAATTTAAAAAAAAAATGCTTTATAAACATGGTAAAGGACGAAAACTATTGGACTTGTTTGATTTAACTTAGTTAATTAACGTAAAAGCTATATTATTTTGAAAGTATTGAAACACATGTTTTATTAAATGTATTTGAGTAATTAGTTAAATATTCAAATACCAATCAAAGATAATGAATTTATATATGTTAATCAATGTTCTCTCGCGCAAAATACTTTGTTAACAAATCATGTCTAGCTCAGTTGGTTTTCCCAAGGACGGTAACATCCTGGGGGGGGGGGGGGGTGTGGATGGTATTCCAATCTACCCGGGTTCGAATCCAAAGGGAGTCAATTTGAGGGCATGAGGAGTACCCAGTCCTTGGGCCGGTCCAGTCGTTGACTGGGCTGCCCCCCCAACCCAGTCTTAGACTGTGGTTGGGCTCTAGGTTCAGCGTAAGGCTGGGCCGGGACAACGGCGGATTAGTGGGCTGCCCGTGGATGCCCGATACCGTCGGGGAGGTGTGCGTGCATATGTGCGTGTGTTCGTGGTAATCGTTCGTTGGTTCGATGCCGCTATGCCTTCCAAAAAAAAATACTTTGTTAAAGTACATTTACATAGAAGAAAAATTCAAATATTGCAATCTTGAAAAATATATATTTTAATTTGGGAGTTGTTTTATAGAAAATGTTGTGATGAAATGAAAATGACGTGAAGATGATAATTAAGTTCAAGATTAGCATTAAAATAGACAAGTGTCACCAACACACATTATGTATATGGAATAGTTTAAACGAGAATACTTTATTTAAAAAAGACATGAGAGCATCTCCAACAGCTATGCTAAAATATAAAAAAGTGAGATTTTAGCAATTTTTTTGCTCCAACAGTTATGCTATATCTTATGCTAAAATAGAGAAACGAAAAAAGAGAGAATGTAAAAATTTCCAAATTTAAAGAAATCTCTAAAACTCCATATTGAAAAGAGAGAGATAATATTTAATTGCTTTCCACCAATAACAAACATTGAAGTTGTGTATTTAGGAGAGAGAAATATGTAAGATCCCACATTGATTGGGGAGGGGAATGAATGTTGCTTTATAAAGAACTTGATACCTCATCTATCAGACGCATTTTGAAACAGTGAGTCCAGGTGTGTGGACAAAGCGGACAACATCTGGTACGGTTGACCCGAGATGTTGCAGATGGTATCAGAGTTGGGAACCGGACTAGTGTGTCAGCGAGGACGCTGGGCTCCCAAGGGGGTGGATTGTAAGATCCCACATTGGTTGGGGAGGGGAACGAATGTTGTTTTATAAGGGACTTGATACCTCCTCTATCAGACGTATTTCCAGGTACGTGGACAAAGCGAACAATATCTGATACGGTTGGTCCGGGATGTTACAAAATAATATTTTATTAATATAACTGATGATAGAATTGCTAAAATAGAGTAGTTGTTGAAGTTGAATGTAATTTTTTTTGAGATTTTAACTTTTTATATTCTATTTTAGAAAAAATTATAGCTTAACTGTTGGAGATGCTCTGAAAACACTTATTTTATTATATTCAATCACATATGATACTAAACTAGAGACACGTATGATCTGACTAGGTCACAGGCCAAATCCCCCACACACTACCAGGTCCCTACAAGTGTATAATTTAATTTAAATTATGATACGTAAACATAATTAATTGCAGTAATTATGTCCAAGCAACATAGCTGTAAATTAAAATAATTTTTCTTCTATAGTAATCATAATAATATTTATTAATTTCAAGTTGTCTTAAAGTAAATTAAAGGTAATAATTTTTTGAAGCTGCATTATAATATTATTTATTTATTACTAATTTTTTATTGTAACTCGTAACATTGATTTTGACTTATAAATAATGTATTTTGTTTTTTACTAAGAAACAATTATTAGTGAATAATTAAAAGTCTCAGTGGATATTTAAATATTTAAAAAATTATTTATTTCTTTACATCTTAATAAAAAAAAAATTATAATGATTCAATGTATGTGGAGACAAATGACGTTCGAGTGTTACAAGAATATGTAAACAAAAAAAAAACTAAATATTATAATAGAACTCGTGATTTTATTCTTAAAAATAAACATATGAGCATTAATATGGGTTTCTTTTCTTACGTTCATGTCTTAGAAACAAGAAATATTTCAATTCTTTACGTTGGTTATTTGCTCGTATTACCAAAATATTTAATGGTTCTTAATGTTAAACGGTACAACAATAAAAAAAATCTATCAATTATTTAGAATGAAGACGTGTTTGGTTTCAACTTATATTGAGGAGGATAGTATGCCATACCTACTGAATATGGGTAATTGGTTGGGATCCGTTTACTAAAATAACTATAATATAAAATATAATATTAAGATGAGATTAAAAGTGAGTGGTATCATATCTGACTTCGTTGCTAACCTACTTCAGGTATAAAAATCACCCTTCTTCCCCGCCCCTTTATGGCTTTACCAACCTTGTCCCAACAAATTTCTTTTATAAACAAATATAAATTAAATACAATACAATATATTGGTGAAATTAAAAAAATATTTTTTTAATCTTATCAATAATATTATTATGTTTTCTTTTCTTAATGACAAGGGTTTTTTTTCTTCTTCTTATAATCTATTAATATAAACATATAATTAATATATGCATCAAAATTGGAAATAAATTATCACTATAATTTTAAAGACGAAACTAAAAGACAATGTAATAAGAGGAGAATCAAAGGATAATTTATTTATATTTATCTTTATATTATAAACCATTTAAGGAATTCAAATTTATAATTTGTTAATGCCTAGATGCTACTTCTTAAAAGCTTTATGTTTGAAATGCATAAAATAAACACGTTTAACTATAATATAAGTGTTGACTTCTACTAAGCAGCTGCTTGTTTTTTCTAAAATACTTCTTAATGGCTCTTAAGAATCCTTCGGACATTTTGACATTCAGACTGTTTGTTTTTTTCCAGATTTTAGAACATCTTAATGACTCTTAAATACATCTAAAATAAGGAGTGACCTAACTTTTTAAAATCTCTTATCGTCGTCTCTTTTCATATGCTCACCTTTCTCTCAGGACGTCTCCAGACGTTATAAAAACAAACAGTCTTATTGATTCAGATTTCAAACTTCAGCACCACCTCTTATTAATCAGAAGTGAAATAAGACTTCAGACCTCTTAAAAAACAAATGCCACCTAAATGTTCGATAAGTTTTGGATTTTTTACATAAGTAAATGCATTAGTTTTTTATTATCAGTTTACAATAAACTTTTTATATCTCGCTGCATGACACAGATACACAACTAGTTGTCTTCTATTGCAACAACCCAACTCACACGGATAAAAAAGTAAATTTATGAGCTATTTATAAGTTTCAAAGTTGTAGGTTACCAATAACTTTAATTCACCATGGTTTTAAAACTAATTAAAAATTATTGGCCAACTTGTTACTTAAAATCTCTCTTCCTCTGAAAGTTACCACTCCGTCCAAGTGTGGAAGTCAGAATCCCATCCTATCCACCTAGGTCGTCCTCACTAGGTGAGAAGCACTATATAATAGAGAATTCAACTAGTGCACTTAGACAAGTAGGTAATTTAATTAGGGAATTGCATCGCAGGAAGGCCAGACTTCGGTGTTATATATAGTATCAGAGTCGATCCTTCTATCATTTGGGTGGTGGGGCAAACCTCATCGAGGATGACGAACCTCAAAAGGGGGGGGGGGGGGTTACTTGTAACAGCTCAGGTGAATCCCAACATTTCAGATTACTTAGTTGAGAGAGTTTGTAACAACCGGTCCCACGTAGATAAAAAAAAATAGTTTTGTGATCTTCTTATAAGTTTAAAGTTGTTGTTGGAATTATTTGACCAATTTATTGCCTTAAACTTGAAACGTTACATTTATGCTTTATATTTTTCACTTAAACTTGTTTTATTGTAAAAATGGTAAGAAAAATTATTAAAAAACCTTTTATCCACAATTATTTAAACTCAAAAATTATAATTAATTACCATCGGATGTGAATTTAGATATTGATTAACTTTCCTTTCATATATTTTTCTTTGCAATTGTGTTTCATTTTTCATATTAATGACGCCAATAAAGTTATGAAAAGCAATGCGAATTTACAAATTAGGTGTATTTTTCTTTCAAGACATGATAATTCCTTAATTTAATTTGTGAGTGTATACTAAGACTTAACACTTACGTTTATTAAAAGTTTCTAAGAACCACTAAATCGGTTATCCTCTGATCTTACTTGGTCACTGTCTTTGCCGAGCAGGTAAGGTGGATTAATTTCCCATAAAATTGTCCAATGCATTTTTAAACGTTTATAATAGGAGTGGTTGTTGGAACATATAGTATTTATTATTTGTTGTTGTCCCACATAGGAAGAGTGAATTTTGGTTCTTATAATTAACAGTCCGTTAATATTTTCGTTAACTCCGTTAGTTAGTTAATCCGGTTATTTTTTGAGGGAAATCGAGTCATTGCACCTTTTCATGAAATGTTGCACCTCTTCATGAAAGGTTGCACCTTTTTCATTTTTCTGCTATATATATGCAATAGTTTTCTTCAAAGAAATAATCTTTTCTTTTGTTTTCACTCTCCTTCACAAACACAATAATCATGATCATGAGAAGAACATGTACAATCGTTGCCTACTGTTCTTAGAATCGAGGAGGTCCTGGGAGGAGTTAGCCTAGATCCATCAACGACTTAGTGGGGGCTAATATTCCTTAAGGATAGTGATTTAATCACGTCCTCGTTTTAGTCTAAAATTGATCATTTTGTTTTCTGTCAAATTCCCTATATCTAACAAACTTAAGGAATATTATCATGGATGCTTCAACTACGATGCTAAGGATGGTCTGTCAAGATTCCCTCAAACTTGACAGAATGGATGTAATGAACTTCACTCGTTGGAAGGAGAAAATGAAGTTTCTATTAACTGCTGCTAAAGTTTATTACACACTGGAGACACCACATATTGTTGTGTTTAATGAAGAGGAACAAAGACAAAGGGAACACGATGACATGCTGTGTAGAGGATACATTATGAGTACCCTCACTGATCGCTTGTACGATCTCTACACACCGATGACTTCTGCAAAGGAAATCTGGAACGCTTTGGAGGAAAAGTACAACGCTGAAAAGGAAGGAGCAGATAAGTTCATTACTTTTAAATTTTTTGAATTTGCTATGAAAGATAATGTTTCTATTATGGATCAAGTCCACGAATTTCTAATTCTTGTCTCAAAGTTCAAGAATCTCAACATTGTAATTCCTGATAAATTGGTGGTTGGGGCTATCATTACTAAATTGCCCCCATCATGGAGGAATTATAGAAAAAAGTTGATGCACACTTCCGAAGATTTCACTTTAGATCAAATTCAAAAACATTTATGAATTGAAGAGGAAACTCGTATTCATGAAAAGAATTTGGATGGTGCATCTACTTCTAAAGTCAACTATGTTGAATCGAGGAAAGAAAAGGAAGGCAGATTCATCCTCTTATACAAACACTCAAAAGAAAGGCAAGAGGCCTTTATCCGAAATCACTTGTTATAAGTGTGGTGAAAAAGGTCATGTGAAGAAATTCTGCAAGAATCCTAAGAAGAAGATTGATTTGGAAAATAAGAAAAATGGAAGTGGTGATGCAAACATGGTCGAAATTGCAGAACCTACAACTAAAATTATTGCCATGGTTTATGAATTGAATATCTCTATGATTCAAGAAATGCATATTGCAAGCTTTAACATTTCTGATGATTGGTGGTACGATTCTGGTGCGACAACACATGTTTGTAACAACAAATCATTGTTCAATGACTACAAGGAATCACAAGAAGGACATGAAGTATTGATGGGCGATAATCATACTTCAAAAGTGTTTGGAATGGGTTCTGTTGAATTGAATTTCACTTCTGGAAAAAAGGTTGTACTCAAGGATGTTCTTCACGTTCCTAGCATTAGGAAGAATTTGGTTTCTGGTTATAAGCTATGCAAAAATGGAATAAAGGTTGTGCTAGAATCTGATAAAGTGATTCTATCTAAAGTCGGTGTGTTTGTCGGCAAAGGCTATGTTGCCGATGGGAATGTTCAAACTAAGTATAAATAAAATTAATACTTCTACTTACATCGTTGATTGTTTATTTGCTTCAAATATTAGCATTGAATGTTCATCTTTTAGTTTATGGCATCATCGACTAGGATATATAAATTATAAAACAATGAAATGCATGTCTAAACAAGGAATTATTTCTTATAATAATGATCATAATGAAAAATGTGAAATTTGTGTTCAAGCAAAAATGAAAAGGAAACCTTTTCCAAAGATTGATATGAACACAACAATCCTTGAGTTAGTTCATTCAGATATATGTAAATTGAATGGGCAACTAACTAGAGGAGGAAATAGATATTTCATAACCTTCATTGATGAGTGTTCTAAATATATTTATGTATATTTGCTAAAATCTAAGGACCAAGTTTTTGATGCATTCAAAAGATATAAGGCTGAAGTAGAAACTCAAAAGGTTAAAAAGATACAAATACTTAGAAGCGATAGAGGTGGAGAGTATTTTCCCACGGAATTTTCTTCTTTTTGTGAAAGTCATGGTTTGATTCATCAAATGACGGCTCCATATACACCACAACAGAATGGTGTAGCGGAAAGGAAGAATGTGATTTTGCAAAACATGCTTAATGCTATGTTAGTAAATGCAAATTTACCAAACAATTTGTGGGGTGAAACATTACTCACGGCTTGTCATGTAAGCAATAGAGTAATCTCAAAGAAACTCAAAGTAGCTCCTTATGAAATCTGGAAAGGTAGAAAACCAAATATAAGTTATTTCAAGGTTTGGGGATGTTTGGCTTACTATAAGGTTCCTTTGCCTAAAATGTCCAAACTTGGACCCAAAGCCTTGAAGAGCGTATTCGTGGGATATGCAGAAAATTCAAAGGCATATCGCCTTTTGGATTTAGATACAAATGTTATAGTTGAATCAAGGGATGTTGAATTTTTTGAGAACAAATTTTGACATGATTCAACAAACATGGATCTAATCACTTCTGAAATGGCACAAAGTTCTCACTCTCCAGAAATTGGCACTAGTAATAAAAGACAAATGCCTGAGACTTCTGTTCCACCTAGAAGAAGTGAAAGAGCCAAAAAAGATAAAAATCTAAGTCCAGACTTTATTAACTCTCAAGCCATTATATTTCTAGTTGAAGGAGATAGGAATAATAAAGTATTGAATAAAATACCTATTCTTCTTCATGTAGAAGATGTGTAACACCCTGAATTCTGAAAATAGCAACTTATTTAAAAATTTCTAAATACATCAATAAACAAGTCATCTACAACCGCAAGTTAAGATTTAACCTCAATACAACCATTCATTATATACAAAAGTCTATAATAAGGACGGGTGCTACTAAAACCCCATAATAGTTACTATCTCCAACGTTGCGGAAGACTTCCCAACTACTTACATTTGCACAGAGCTAAGGCTCAACTCTTCATAGGATTGCTAGGACCAACTCCCAACCTTGAAAACCTGATGCACATGCCGACAAATAAAAAGGTTAGGCTTAACGCCTAGTGAGCTCAAGAGTTTTCAACATATATAAAATAATCGTTTAAAAGAAAGGATACGGTTAAAATTGTAGTCCTTCAATATGATAAGTCTTACATGTGAAAACGACTCATTTTCCAATAATATGCATTTTAGACAAAGAACACCAATTTGGACATTTTCCAAACCAAACTACTACAAAGATGATAATACCAATGTAAGTTGCCCATTCATAAATTAGCTTTAACCCAAAACTCACTCAAAGCGTAAATATAGATTGAACTCTTCATTTATGAAGATACGGTTAAACCTTATATCCCAAAACACCCAAAACACGGGTGGGGCATAATACTCAACCCATAAAATCAAGGGTAAAACCCAATAACACAAAACGTCACCGAAAACTTGGATAATAAAACTCAATACCCAAAAACAACACCTTTCGGTGACGGGGGATTCCCGATTCCATAAAATGTGACGGTCCACAAAGTAAGCCCATTTTATGTTGTTATGACTAGTCATATAAACAAAAGTACACGCAAGGGATGTCAGACTCAGTAGCTTTAAACGTACACCCACGGAAACTCGAGTTCAACCCCGTCGGGTTCCTATGTCGAGCCCCTCATCCAATGTCGTAATACTTGAGCACGAATGACTTATACCTCAATCTGGTACCTTAACGTGCAGCACGAAGGACTTACATCTCAATCCGATACCTAACGTGCTTCATCCAAAATCGTAACACTTGAGCACGAAGGACTTATACCTCAATCCGGTACCTTAACGTGGAGCACGAAGGACTTACATCTCAATCTGATACCTTAACGTACCTCGACGTGGAAAACTAATCGTCCCAACGCCGGAACAATAATAAACCAAATACGGGGTCATGACTCCCAAATGCATCAAATAAGCCAAATAATGCGTATAAGGCCCAACAAGGCTCGAAGTCGAGCTACCAAAACTGGACAATTGTCCAAAGACTC
The DNA here is from genome assembly GCA_954870635.1 of Arctium minus. Classification (NCBI taxonomy): domain Eukaryota; kingdom Viridiplantae; phylum Streptophyta; class Magnoliopsida; order Asterales; family Asteraceae; genus Arctium; species Arctium minus. The sequence continues at coordinate 20,986,035 of OX941081.1, read as the reverse complement.
CAATCAAATAAAAATACCAAGCCGCAGACTTAGCAACCCATTGACCCATTGATAAATGTAATAAAAATACGATAAACGCACTCGACCAACGGATACGCAAACACAACGACTAAAAGTAAGATTAGTTCAAAACTCGACATTAGTTGAAGTAACCCAATTTTCAAATGAACTCATAACACAAAGTATGCATTTTCCAAATTTAACTGCTGATAAGAATGAAAATCATAAAATGAGACTATAAACATTCTTTCAAGTATCTCACTCAGATGTGTAAGTAATACTTTATAAAACACTCCATTTCATGATGATGCATAAAACCCGACATACATTTAAAAGTGTATTTCTTTGACCAAAGATCCATTTATGCAATAAGACCTCAAAACGCATTCATTTGTGACCCTTTATCAAAATGCCCAAAAATCCCAAATGTGGTGTTATGTAAAGTTTATAAAGTTAAATACTTCAAATAATCAGAGATTAACCAATAATCCAACATTTGATAATTTCATGTAAAACACATAAACACTTTAAAATGGACATTTTGGCATGCACACCGTTTTCACAAATCAACTTGAACTCACCTTGCTAGATTTAGGCTAAATCTAGATTTTACCCACTTAGAGCTCCTTTGAAGAAACTTGAATCCTCCAAGACAAAAGTCTCCAAAACCTATATCCATACATTTCCAACCGCAAATAAACATTATCAACCACGAAGAATCATTTCCCAAACCATATACATGAATACCTCAACTAATACCGAAACCCTAACTTCCAATACCGAAGAGAATAGAAGATTACCTTAACCCAAACTTGAATCCAACAATCAAAATACCTCTAGTTCACCAAAATGATTACAAACCTTCAATCTATGAAAGGGAGAACAAAGGGTGGATGAAAACCAAGAAAACTTTGGGGAAGAAAATGAATAGTGAGAGATGAGAAGATTACCACCACCAAATACTCTAGTATACTCCAATATACTTCCAATATCTTTACATATCCTTGAAAATATCTCAAAAACGAAACCGTAGCAACTTGAACCGCCCAAATCGGAGTTGAAATGAGAGAGTTATGAAGAAATGAAGTTTGGGGCTGAAAATCGCGATTTTAACACCCTGAAACACCCAGGCGATTGTGCCAGGCTATAGTGACAATGTCATAATCGCCGGGCACAATCGCTGAGATTGTACCGAGCGTTTCTGGGCTTCGGCGACCTTGACAGGCGATTGTGACAGGGCATTATAGCCTAGCGCGTACCGAAACGGTTTTGTCCATAACTTTTTCGTTATAGCTCCGTTTTTGCTCCGGAAAGAACCGTTGGACTCGTAATTGAATCCTTCATCCATCTAGACTATAAAATCTAGGATTCAAGTCCAAAATCAAAAATCTTATTTTTCCTTGATATATCGGTTTCTGTATAAACTTGAAATGATACCTTTCGAAAGTCGGGGTGTTACAATCCTCCCAACCTTAAAAGAGATTTCGTCCTCGAAATCTGGCACCACCAAACACCCAACATCGCATTTGGAGAGATCGATTGATTTCCTATCTAAAAGGAATGCCTTCCTGAATTCTCACCTCATATAAACACCCGATTGCATCTCGGTTGAGGTTGTCACTGCGTTTCTCATTACGTGCCGTTGCAAACTCAATCTTAACGTTTGATACAACTCATCGATGACGACATGAACATTGAGTCCTTGCTTAATCATTTTCTTAATCATTAAATCTCGGTTGTCTCCCAACCTTATGTTGCTCATATTACCTCAAGAGTAACTTACGACTCTAATCCGTCATTTCCACCAAGAATACTCCAAAACAAACAATTCCCTTAGATACCTCTAAATACGACGCATCAAGGTCTCTTCAATAATTGGTTTGTACTTAAAGCCTACCTCTACATTCTCATCAAATGTCTCCAATAAACATTACCACCAAAGAGTTATTGTCCTTTGACGAAATTTCTTAACGACTAGTTTGGTCTGCACCAACACAATCGTAGATCCGAACCTCAAGTTGCCATGAGCACAATACCCACAGATAGCGGATTACTTCAATCCCCACGGTTACACAGTTCCCATAGTGCACTCAAGCGTCGATTGATAGATCGGCGAAGCCTCGTGGATTGCAGGATTACCACTGATCAATCTCTAAGTATCAATATCTACTTCTCTTAATGTTACCACTTCACCTGCGAACACTCCAAATTCAACGGACGTGCACTGAGCACACTAACGGTTATTGTCCTCAAGAAGAGAGTCGACGCCTAATACCAAAATAATGACATCAAAACGTGAACATCCCTCCTAATACTTCATTCCAGAAGTATTGTCGCATTAAGGTTGATACTTAACAGAGGGCTAATGTTCCCAGATCCTACATCCCTAACAGACAGACCACAAAATTCCTCGATCATGAAAGTCTATTAAGACGGTACACCGTCAACATATAACTTGATGTCTACCAGACAAGCAACCTATCAATATGAACCCAACAGATGTAGGTAGTCACACAAAATCTCATCCCGAAGGTTTACCGAAGCATAGAGATTATCTCTTAATTAACTGGGGAACATAATCTATTACCCCCATGATTCACGCATGACCCGATTCAAAAACTGAAATTCAAATTCAAGGTTGACTACAAGTCGGATCATCCGACGCTTCAAATCTTAAGGACTTCTCTAGTCCCTTAATTGCAACTCCCTTCACGATAGGGGTTTTAAGTCAATAGCCCTAATGAGTTCAAGGTTTTTCAATAAGTATACCAAGTTGAAATCTATAAAACTTTCAAATACATGAGTTTTATAACAATTAATCGTGCGGTAAAATACACCACCGTTCGTTCGATAGGTTTCAAAATTGATCACCAACACTACGCACATAAAACCATTTCCAACACTCATTTGATCAGTGCTTACGTTAACATGGATATTAATAAAAGATGCGCAACAAAATTTTAAATGGACTACCATGGTCCTAACATGCATCAAATTATACCATAAATGGGGAAAATAATTTCGTGTACCAAAACAGTTTATAGCGAATGATTGAACAAAACTCCCAAGAGACAAGTTACGTAATCAAGTTCTCAAAATTTCTCATTCGACTATATAAAAGTATGGAATAAAATTCCCAACAAGACCCGCATGCCGAGTTCGCTTTTCGAAACTTAGCAACACAAAAACATGCATGCGATTGATCAACATACAATAAATTTAAACCAATTTTCAAATTTTAGGTCGTACAATGAAATGACGTTGTCCGAAAATAGTGGCTACAATGACATGTATACTACTAACTCACTTAATGCATTGCGGGATTTATAACATTAAAATCGACAACTGAAATGCGTTCAAAGTGAAAGTCCAATACGAAACGACATAACTTTTCATATGCTTACTCACACCAACAATTTAAAACAATTCAAAAACCATGTAGCATACAACGAGTGACACCTGTATAAAACCCAAAAGAGAAATCACTTAATATTGAAACTTCCCAAAATAATATATCGGATAATATCTATTAACAAAACTCTCAAAACGCCTCTTACGGTTGCGAAAATACCAATGCAAAACTCGCACGAGACAAAATATTAAACGAAAATTTATAAGTTAACGCCCACAATAATGCAAGTATACACCTCTCAAATTCAAGAGCACGACGCAAAAAAATCGTAAAATAGAATTTCGTAAGACCCAATAAAACCTTCCATAAAACCCAATGAAACACAACGATGCTCAACATCATATGGTGCTAAAACCATCATTCCCAAAATCAAATGGCATGAAACAAAGTCATGACTAAATGTCACAATTCCAAAATTTTATCTTTTACTCCCTCCGTCCCAAAATAAGTGTCCACAATTGACTTGACACACAGTTTTAGACATGCATAATTATTACACATTTTTGTCACCAAATGACATCTTTACCCTTATTTAATGTTTCTCTTTCTTCACAACTCTTATATATTTGTGCATTAATTAAGGGTAAATGTGAGAATTTACTTATCTACTTTTTGAAAGTGGACTCTTATTTTGGGACAAACATAAATAGAAATGTGGACACTTATTTTGGGACGGAGGGAGTATCGTACTTGATAGATATAAACGACACTTTCACCAAAACCCTCATGAGACTCAACGCTTCGATAAAACTCACAAACTTACACGCAATAAAATTAAAACTCACGCAATTCAAAATACACTCGTCAGTAGCAAAGCGTCATAAAATATTGTTTCATGAATTTAACATGACTCGTACCGACTAAAATTCCAAATAACATTTCGACTCAAGAACATAGAGACGACTCGTCCTTTAAAACCTTAACATACGTGGTGGAAATCCAATGTCAAAGTCAAAAATTCCATAGTTATTTCCCTAACAACTCAATTAACATTAAAACACGAATATTACAATATCCGGGAAAATAGTGTCAGACCCGAAACAAGGATAAGGAGATTTTCAATAAAAACTGCAACCACGTGCAACAAAACAATTTTATGCATGCTTAAGCTCACGGTTTAAAATCTGATGAGTGTTAAAGGCTTTACCAAGGCTTCATAGTACAACTCACTTTACGCTTCGAAAACATGGGAAACAATTGATGCAAACTTATTTTAGAAATAAATTTTGTGCATGAACTTGGTCGGCACTCAGCATCTCAGGACTACACTCTTCCATTTTCCCGACATACTATTGCCATCCGGATACATCAAACACCTCCGAGTCACGAACCCACTAATTGGGTTAACTTACAATTTCCCCTCGAAATAAAACTAGTCTAACGAACTTATAGTTCTAATCCAACCAATAATTCTTACTCAAGATGATCGACTTAATGCAGTCAACGCATTTAACTATCACTTCAACGTCACATCGCTATAGACATCAACCTTTCCTTAGATTACTCGCTTAGAAACTTTCTCACTACCCCAACGGTCATCCTACTAAGGTAGTTCAAGTATACACATGTGATATGTAGGTTCACCATAACACTGGTCAGGTGCCATTATGAACGTACCATACATGATCATCCTTGCGACCCTTGACAATTTCCCGTTTCTAATGACCCGATCAACTCCAAGATATTTTATCTTAAGGCGCCTAATGTGCAACTTCACTTTCAATCACCTACCAGTACGCTAGTTTGAGTCTAGGCATAAAAATCAACACCTAATTCTCTCAAACTTATGCTCTGATACCAACTTGTAACACCCTGAATTCTGAAAATAGCAACTTATTTAAAATTTTCTAAATACATCAATAAACAAGTCATCTACAACCGCAAGTTAAGATTTAACCTCAATACAACCATTCATTATATACAAAAGTCTATAATAAGGACGGGTGCTACTAAAACCCCATAATAGTTACTATCTCCAACGTTGCGGAAGACTTCCCAACTACTTACATTTGCACAGAGCTAAGGCTCAACTCTTCATAGGATTGCTAGGACCAACTCCCAACCTTGAAAACCTGATGCACATGCCGACAAATAAAAAGGTTAGGCTTAACGCCTAGTGAGCTCAAGAGTTTTCAACATATATAAAATAATCGTTTAAAAGAAAGGATACGGTTAAAATTGTAGTCCTTCAATATGATAAGTCTTACATGTGAAAACGACTCATTTTCCAATAATATGCATTTTAGACAAAGAACACCAATTTGGACATTTTCCAAACCAAACTACTACAAATATGATAATACCAATGTAAGCCGCCCATTCATAAATTAGCTTTAACCCAAAACTCACTCAAAGCGTAAATATAGATTGAACTCTCCATTTATGAAGATACGGTTAAACCTTATATCCCAAAACACCCAAAACACGGGTGGGGCATAATACTCAACCCATAAAATCAAGGGTAAAACCCAATAACACAAAACGTCACCGAAAATTTGGATAATAAAACTCAATACCCAAAAACAACACCTTTCGGTGACGGGGGATTCCCGATTCCATAAAATGTGACGGTCCACAAAGTAAGCCCATTTTATGTTGTTATGACTAGTCATATAAACAAAAGTACACGCAAGGGATGTCAGACTCAGTAGCTTTAAACGTACACCCACGGAAACTCGAGTTCAACCCCGTCGGGTTCCTATGTCGAGCCCCTCATCCAATATCGTAATACTTGAGCACGAAGGACTTATACCTCAATCCGGTACCTTAACGTTCACCACGAAGGACTTACATCTCAATCCTATACCTAACGTGCTTCATCCAAAATCGTAACACTTGAGCACGAAGGACTTATACCTCAATCCGGTACCTTAACGTGCAGCACGAAGGACTTACATCTCAATCCGATACCTTAACGTGCCTCGACGTGGAAAACTAATCGTCCCAACGCCGGAACAATAATAAACCAAATACGGGGTCATGACTCCCAAATGCATCAAATAAGCCAAATAATGCGTATAAGGCCCAACAAGGCTCGAAGTCGAGCTACCAAAACTGGACAATTGTCCAAAGACTCCAATCAAATAAAAATACCAAGTCGCAGACTTAGCAACCCATTGACCCATTGATAAATGTAATAAAAATACGATAAACGCACTCGACCAACGGATACGCAAACACAACGACTAAAAGTAAGATTAGTTCAAAACTCGACATTAGTTGAAGTAACCCAATTTTCAAATGAACTCATAACACAAAGTATGCATTTTCCAAATTTAACTGCTGATAAGAATGAAAATCATAAAATGAGACTATAAACATTCTTTCAAGTATCTCACTCAGATGTGTAAGTAATACTTTATAAAACACTCCATTTCATGATGATGCATAAAACCCGATATACATTTAAAAGTGTATTTCTTTGACCAAATATCCATTTATGCAATAAGACCTCAAAACGCATTCATTTGTGACCCTTTATCAAAATGCCCAAAAATCCCAAATGTGGTGTTATGTAAAGTTTATAAAGTTAAATACTTCAAATAATCAGAGATTAACCAATAATCCAACATTTGATAATTTCATGTAAAACACATAAACACTTTAAAATGGACATTTTGGCATGCACACCGTTTTCACAAATCAACTTGAACTCACCTTGCTAGATTTAGGCTAAATCTAGATTTTACCCACTTAGAGCTCCTTTGAAGAAACTTGAATCCTCCAAGCCAAAAGTCTCCAAAACCTATATCCATACATTTCCAACCGCAAATAAACATTATCAACCACGAAGAATCATTTCCCAAACCATATACATGAATACCTCAACTAATACCGAAACCCTAACTTCCAATACCGAAGAGAATAGAAGATTACCTTAACCAAAACTTGAATCCACCAATCAAAATACCTCTAGTTCACCAAAATGATTACAAACCTTCAATCTATGAAAGGGAGAACAAAGGGTGGATGAAAACCAAGAAAACTTTGGGGAAGAAGATGAATAGTGAGAGATGAGAAGATTACCACCACCAAATACTCTAGTATACTTCAATATAATTCCAATCTCTTTCCATATCCTTGAAAATATCTCAAAAACGAAACCGTAGCAACTTGAATCGCCCAAATCGGAGTTGAAATGAGAGAATTATGAAGAAATGAAGTTTGGGGCTGAAAATCGCGATTTTAACACCCTGAAACACCCAGGCGATTGTGCCAGGCTATAGTGACAATGTCATAATCGCCGGGCACAATCTCTGAGATTGTACCGAGCGTTTATGGGCTCCGGCGAACTTGACAGGCGATTGTGACACTGTCACAATCGTCGGGCATTATAGCCTAGCGCGTACCGAAACTGTTTTGGCCATAACTTCTTCGTTATAGCTCCGTTTTCGCTCCGGAAAGAACCGTTGGACTCGTAATTGAATCCTTCATCCATCTAGACTATAAAATCTAGGATTCAAGTCCAAAATCAAAAATCTTATTTTTCTTTGATATATCGGTTTCTGTATAAACTTGAAATGATACCTTTCGAAAGTCGAGGTGTTACAAGATGCCCCAAGGACTTATCAAGAAGTTGTTACCTCTAGGAATGCTGCTTTTTGGAAGGATACAATTAGGGTGCGTTTGGTATGCGTTTGGTATGCAGAACAGAGTGGAACAGGACAGAACATAACAGACTTGTCCCATGTTTGGCGTGACCATATGTGGGACAGGCTAGAATTAAGTGGAACAAGCATGGGACACATTTGTCCCACCCCAACCCCCTGGAACTAAGTAGAACAACAATACTTTGACTAATATACCCTTTGTTAAAAACATAAAACATGTCTTCTCATCATCCACGTCTCCAAGCTAGGGGTGTGCAAAACCCGAATAGTCGGAAATCCGAATCCGCATCCGAACCGAAAATAAAGTGTTTTTGCAAAACCCGAATACCCCGAAATCCGATAATTCGAAACCCGACATTTGGGAGGATATCCGGGTTTGGATTGGGTTTGATCGTTGGCCACCCAACCCCTCCGAAAACCCGAAATAACATAAATCTATATTTTAAATACTATATATATATATATATATATATAATTATTTTTTGAAAATCATAAATTATAGTTTGTTGAAATATTTTCTAAATTTTAAAGTTGCTATCAATTTCATCAATCTTTCAATCGATTGTATTCATCCTAAAAAATGATTGAATTTATATATAACTTTTGCATTATATAATACCCGAACCCGACCGACATCAATCCGAAACCCGACCAACCCAAACCCTAAACAACATAAAATCTGAAACTTAAAATTTGGGTTTTGATTTCCATATCCAAAATCCAATCGTGATAAATTAGTTTTATGTTTTTGATAATCCATTGCACTATGTATTAGTGATGTAAATTAGTTTTATGTGATGTAATCTATGATTTTTCATCAGGGGTAAATTCGTCATTTAACCGGTCTAGTCCTGTTCTGTCCAGTTCTATCATGTCTTGCCAAACGCTGGACAGTTGTCCTGTTCTGTTCCGTCCTGTCATGTCCTGTCTGCATACCAAACGCACCCTTAATGACGAAATGGATTCCCTTGTATCTAATAATACTTGGGAAATCACATAATTGCCTCCTGGATCCAAGGCTATTGGGTGCAAATGGGTCTTTAGAGTTAAATTGAATACAGATGGCTCAGTTCAAACCTTCAAAGCTAGATTGGTGATACAGGGTTTTAGTCAAAGACAAGGAGTGGATTACTTTGATACATATGCCCCAGTAGCTAGAATTACGTCAATTAGAATACTCTTTGTTTTAGCTTCTATACACAATTTACCCATACATCAAATGGATGTAAAAATGGTCTTTTTAAATGGGGAATTAGATGAGGAAGTTTACATGAGACAACCTGAGGGATTTGTATTGCCCGGAAATGAAAATAAAGTATGTAAACTTAAAAGATCCTTGTATGGTTTGAAACAGGCACCTAAGAAATGGCATGAGAAATTTGATGTTGCTATACTTTCAAATGGTTTTTCTCACAATTCAGCGGATAGATGCATTTATTCTAAGTTTACTCAAGAATATGGTGTTATATTATGCCTTTATGTGGATGATATACTTATAGTTGGAACCAATATGCAAGATATAATTGAAACTAAGAAGTTTCTATGTTCATGTTTTCAAATGAAGGATTTGAATGAAGTAGATACTATATTGGGCATTAAAGTGCAAAGGCATAGTGGGGGTTATATGTTAAATCAGTGTCATTATATTGATAAAATACTTGATAAGTTTCAACATTTAGATATTAAGGAGGCAAATACCCCATATGAAACATCATGTAAGTTAAGTGAGAATAGTGGTAGAGTTATTTCTCAACTTGAGTATGCAAGTGCCATTGGTTGCCTTATGTATGCTACACATTGCACAAGACCGGACATTGCATTTGCAGTTTGTAAACTTTCGAGGTTTACTAGCAATCCGAATAAAGACCATTGGAAGGCTATTGGTCGGGTTCTAGGATATCTAAAAAGAACCCGAAATCTTGGTTTACATTATGGAGGTTTTCCAGAAGTACTTGAAGGTTACTCGGATGCTAGTTGGATTACTGGTGGAAGTGATAACAAATCCACAACTGGATGGATTTTCAACCTAGGTGGGGGTGTTGTTTCTTGGGCTTCAAAGAAACAAACATGTATTACTCATTCCACCATGGAGGCTGAATTTATAGCCTTAGCTGCCGCAGGTAAGGAAGCAGAATGGCTAAGAAATATGTTGTTGGATATAGAGTTGTGGCCACAACCAATGCCAGCCATCTCCTTAAACTGTGACAGTAAGGCTACTTTAGCTAGGGCTTATAATAATATCCACAATGGTAAATCTAGGCATATTAGCCTTAGGCATGCTTATGTGAAACAACTAATTTCTGATGGAATTATTACTATTGTTTATGTACGCTCTTGTAGAAATTTAGCGGATCCGTTTACAAAAAGGTTTTCCTAGAGACATGATTTATGGAACTACAAGAGATATGGGTTTGAAACCCATTGATTGAAGTTGGCAATAACAGAAACCCAACCTATACTTAGACTAATATCTACTTATAGGTTCAATGTGGTAAAAACAAGTTATTGATCACCAACTTGGACATTAGTTTACTAAACTAATGAGTAATTATTTGAGGGTGAGTTTTATACTCTTAATGAAGTATTCCTTTGGTGACTAAAGGGATTTCACCTATGTAGACACAAAGGGTGGTGCCGCTCTAGCTTAGGTAAATATTTTGCTTTTGTAGGTGTCTATGAAACTGGGACGAGCGCATGGCCATAATAGTGCTCCCTTATTCATGAACATGGTATGACTGATCATGTGTGTTATCTCTCTGAGTCTAACTTATGGAATCATGGCTCAAATGCTTAAAGCCGCCTATGATTCTGTTGGGCTTCTTGAGAGGTATACACTATATCAAGGTTCAAAGCGAAAGCTACCTTGATTTAAGCTTGAAGGTCAGATGCTTGTGATAAATCCTAAGTGGGGGATTGTTGGAATATATAGTATTTATCACTTGTTGTTGTCCCACATAGGAAGAGTGAATTTTGGTCCTTATAATTAACGGTCCGTTAATATTTTCGTTAACTCCGTTAGTTAGTTAATTCGGTTATTTTTTGAGGGAAATCGAATCATTGCACCTCTTCATGAAAGGTTGCACCTCTTCATGAAAGGTTGCACCTTTTCATTTTTCTGCTATATATATACAATAGTTTCCTTCAAAGAAATAATCTTTTCTTTTGTTTTCACTCTCCTTCACAAATACAATAATCATGATCATGAGAAGAACATGTAGGATCGTTGCCTACTGTTCTTAGAATCGAGGAGGTCCTGGGAGGAGTTAGCCTAGATCCATCAACGACTTAGTAGGGGCTAATATTCCTTAAGGATAGTGATTTAATCACGTCCTCGTTTTAGTCTAAAATTGATCATTTTGTTTTCTTTCAAATTCCCTATATCTAACCGGCCCAATTATAAGCTTGTCATATCAACCGATACAGCTTCATACCCTCGTAAGGGTGTAGAAAAAGCATCAGTCTTTCTGACAGCAACTTTTTCGACACCCTAGCTGAGGGGAGGTGAGCGGAGTGAGAGAGACCCTCGTAGTATGAACTGTATTTTTTTGTGTTAGTAGTGTCCTCCCATTCTGTCTCGCCCATATGTCGACCCATGAATTCCACTGTTTCGAGGAATTTTTAAGTTTTTTGGTTGATTTCGATAAACTTTTTCGGAGCACCCCTCAAATCTTAGCATGTGCACCTTTCATACCCCTAAAAATTCTACTTAAAAAAATAAATTGAGTGGGTGTACGGAACCCCGCTCGGGGCTTAATAGGTCCGCCCCTAGTCACTATTAGAGGTATACATAAAGTCATACCATGAAATTACAATTGACCGAATCGGCAACCAAATCGAAATATCAATTCTAATTGAATGATCCAAATAGAATTGGTCATCTATTAGATGGTATTCTAAAAATACATGAGAACAAAGCCAATCCAATTCAGTTACCATCCAATTATCAATTATGTCGGATTGATTTTTATTTTCAAAAAAAAAGTATTAAATGTGTGAACACATGGGAAGGTATTTGATGGCATTAATTGGTTTTTATTAGCGTACATAAAAGGATTGTAAGATGACCACACCACCGCAGCCACTAGCCAGCCAACTAACCCTAGGACGGTTGACCCGTGACCACACCCCGTGCATGGACCAACCCACTACAATTAATGATTATTTTCATACATCAAATTTTACAATATTTACGTTTTTAGTCCTTGTGGTTTGTTAAAAATAATAACCTTTGTGCTTTGTGTTTTTAAAATCATGGTGTTCATCTCTGCGGTTTGTAATTCATTGTTGTGTTCGTTTCTAAAGCTAACTTTGTCAATTTTTTTATACTGTTAGGCATGAGGAACAAAAACAACAATAAACTGTAAACCACATAGATGAAAATAACATACATTAAGGGGGGGGGGGGTCTATGATACATAGTATGATTTTAGCATAAATTGAACGGTAAACTAAGTTCAAGATATAGTTATTTCATACGCAGTTTGATTTTAACATTATGTAAATAATTTGATTTTGAAAAGGAGACATATATTAAGGAGTGGTCTATGTTGTTCAAACACAAATTATTACTGAGGGAAAAAAGGAGGAATGCTTAGCAACAAAATGAGGATGGATGAGAACTGAGATTTGGTTACCGCGTTGTAACATCATTAATACAGACAATAAAATAAACTTTTAAGTTTCAATACACTTATATTATTGTTTGCTTAGTGACACCAAGTCAGTTTAGAGTAAATGGTGGTCAAAACGTTGAGTGTAAAATTAGCATACACAAGAAAATATTTTATAGAATACGCATTGCCTCAATTCCAGATTTCATTGCCATTGTAATAACAGAGAATCTGATTTAGAACAAGTGTATGTTGAAAATAAAGTAACATTTAGATAAGGATTCAGAAAAATTGTAAAGCACAAGGAATGCACTTAATATTGCAGTTTAGAACTGTTAGAGCAAACTTTCTGAATAAAACATAATAAATCAAGAAAAAGTAGAAGGTCATAAATGGAAAAAATTTATTGAACACAACTGGAATATTGATTATATTATCTAATTATAATACAATCAAAATATAAGCAGGAAATCTACTGAAATTGGGTCCATATCATACTCAACCCTACAACCTAATCTATCGATTTGTGTTAACTAGTCTCGAACGCGTCATGTATCAATTTGCATTAATCAAACTCAAACATTAACTCGTCCTATTTGTTTTTGTGTCTCATCAGCTAGTCCCATGGTTGAACTGGTGGTAGGTAAGGGAGCCTGAGTGGTTCGTCGTATAAATACATAACCTGGTAGAGGCATGGTATATCAATGAAAATCATAAACATTGGTGTTTATCGAGGTACGGGCGATGAATAGGGGTTTAAGGTTTTTATGTTGAGCGAGAAAAAAAGAAGTAAATTGTTCAAATTAATGAATCAAGTGAGTTTAGGCACTTATACCCAAGTCATGTGTGTGGGTTGGATCACAAATAGGATCCGTGTGTTTGGACCACAATTTCATATACAAAGTAACAACGGAATGTTTAAAAGTTTACATTTGAGCTTAAGGTGAAATTGAACTATATAGGGTTAATCTAAATAATCTTAGTAAGTTAACTAAGGTGTCGTTTGTTTTTTAAGAGGTCTAAAGTCTGAAGTCTTATTGTAGTTATGATTAATAAGAGGTGGTGTGTAAAAAGGTCTGAACGATTCAGACTTAAGAGCCATTAAGAGATTTTTTTTAGAAAACAAACAACCCCTAAGTGTTAGGGTGTAAATTTGATTACCTTAGGAGATAAATTTATCCATAGGCTATAATTTGTTAAAATTGGAATCAAGAATCAAGTTGACATTTGTGACATATGGTCAGTAATGGACTTAAATTTTAGTATACACAACCATAATTGACTTCAAACAATATAAGTCTTGTGATATGTATTATTAGAATTATGTTACATGCATGTATTCAATTATCCAGGTGTTAGTAGAGAGGCCAGTTAGCCTTAGAATATTGATTCTAGACCTTCTTTATGTGCTATTTGGGCAGAATGTTGATCATCGACAACCTTGACCAACCCTAGGAACCACGTGTGAGGAGGTATATTAGAGCTGGCTCAATGGCTGAGACTAGCAAAGGGGTTCAAGTTCGCCTCCTGCAGATTCGAACTTGAGCTTGCTCATGTGTATTTGAGCACCACCCATTTGCCAGCTGTTGACCTTATATGAGTTTCATGTGCTACTTTTATATTAATTGTATGTAATGTTTTACTGAAAGGAATCTTCATGCTATGTTAAATGTAATTGTGTGCAATTATGTGGTTTATTTAAAAAGTGCATATACATGTTTTATTGCACATTATTTTATGTGTGGTCATGTTAATAACTAACACAATGTGAGTGGATGCATGCCTCCATGGGGAATTGCTTTATGAGCAAGATTGTTGTTTCTTGCGAGGCATTTTGTATATATATAATGGGCAATAATAATACGTTTTTTCTTGCCGAGTTTGTCATATTCATATGATGTTTGCAACCAATATGAGTATCTATTTGAAGATTAAAGTGTTTTTACAAATATGTATGTTTATCTTAACAAATGATACAAGCATGCTAAATTAATCTCTTATTTTTATTGTTGATATATTGTCAACTTGCATGAAAACAATGAAATTCACTAGGCCATTATGTATAGTCCATCATCTTTAAAAACAATACAACGCAAACCACTTTCGGTAGAAGGAAATACTAAAGGCAACGGAAAACTTTGAGACTCAAGTTTTCGGAGCAAAAATGAAGATCATGATTTGTTCTGGAAATTGAATAGAATTAAGAATGTTTTACATACTTTAAGATTTAGACTGTTGTAATAATCTCAACAGTTTCAAACTTTACTTTCCACCAAGACATGTAAGATGATCTTGAGATGACGAACTTTGTTATCCAAGTGATATATATTGAAAGTTGGGTCCTTGCAAGAACGTGTATAATATGTGCTTTCACGAAAAAACTTGCTTTCAAGATAAATGTTTAATGGTATTTAGTATAAAACATTTATATTTAAGAGTATAATGTATTTTGTAGAACATTTTCAAAAAATCCGTCAAAATATAAACTATTAAATAAATATTTTCAATCTATATATATACACTTAAATAAACATTTTTTTCTCACAAAAAGTGTAAGTAAATAATCTAAAAGATTTTATATTTCTTACAATATGTTTGAATAAAATTACATATTTATAATATCTTAAATATTATTTACATTATTTCTTATTTCTTATGCCAAATAAAAAAATACGACGGTTGATTTAATACATAAATTTGATCGTAAATTGATGAGCGTGCCTTGCATTTATGAGGCCTTCCTATTTTCTATTTTAAGAAAATTCGTTAAACATAGTTATAAAGATATAAAGACAGTGTAACAAAACAAATATCTTGAAAAAAAATTAAATACTTAATGGAAATATAATACATCAACCGTCTTTGTATAAAATTGTATTTAAAGAAGTGTTTTTAAATTGTATATTATTATATATAACATAATTAAAATTAAATAAAAATACAATAGATAAGTATGAATATGTAATTCATAAATCCAGATTCATAAGTCTTATTAGGGATAGAAGTAAATTTAGGGTCTGTTTGTTAGCAGTTTAATGAATTTAATGAGTCTTACAGTTTATTCAGTAGCTATATATGACTGTTTGGTAGTGGCTCAATAATATAGAAAGTGACTTATTCAGTAAAATTTCAAGGGGGAGCTTTATGTAGAAAGCCAAGTTTTTTTTCAAACCAGTCTCTCTCATTAAAAAACACGTTTCTTCCATCTATGAAAAAATCTCTCAAATAAATACCTTCCAAATCTATACAAACAGATTAATTCACACAGACAACTTTATTTATACAGAACTTAATGAAAAACCAACCAAACAACCCCTTTAACCTGAGTTCACCGATATTGATATTGTAGGGGCACCATCCACCATAGGTGTGTGTTGCAATGACTTTATCACCTAAATTTCACCTACTAAAATTAACATACATTATTAATATTAGTAAATATAATATTTATTACAATTTATGGAAGAACATGGACAATAATTTCATCTAACGTTACAATAAAGCTAATTCATTACTCATATCATAATGTACCTTATTTCTAACCCAAATAAATTTCAATTAAATTAAATCCAAAAATAAAACATCTTTTCTTTTTAGTTTTGAATTCAAATATATTTAACTTTTTATTTACTAATAATTATTACTTGGTATTGATAACTTGTAATCTCGAGTTCTCAACTCCAATATTTTTATTTATATTAAAAACATTTTAAATATATGAATAATAACAACATTGTATTTTTTTATACAGATTTAATCATCACAAATAAAATATACTCCTACTTTTTTTAAGGAAAATAATTTTAATTAAACTATTTTTATATGACCAAATTAAAACAATGAGACGGCAAGAAACAACTATAAAAAGACCAAAAGTAGCTCTAAAGCAAAGAATTTAAACAATGTACAATGATTTTAGACAGGTTGGATGGTTTGCTGAGTAAACATGAAGCTATTATACAAATAAAAATACCCAATATAAAAACAATCATTAAAAACTATTTATATGTTTTAGTATTTTATTATCAAAAATATATTTAATTATTTCAAGATGAATCTTATAAATTTGATTTATCAATCATTAAACGTAACATAGTTCTATGAAATTATTTTATTTATGATTTTCAAAAACACGAGCATTTTATTATATGCGAGAATAAAATACAGTACCTACACATTATAAAAAGATGATCAATATTTATTATTTGTAGTTTTAAAAATACGAAACCTAATACAAAACATACAAAAGATCTGCTATAATATATAAAAATTAAAGTAAAACATGTTTAATCCCTGTGGTTATATGTTTTTAACAGTCATTGTCTTTTTTTGAAAATTCAACGAATTATGTCCCTATAGTTACTTTTTTACAATGAGTTGGGTCATTAATTAATCACAAGGATCTAACTCATTGATTTATTTAAGGACTGAACTCATTAAAAAACTGTAACCATAGGGACACAACTCATTAAGAAAATACAACAATAGAGATGTAACTCATTAAAAAACGCAACCACAAGAAAAGACGTTCTGTTGAATTTAAAAAAAAAAGAACAATGACCATTAAAAACACATATAAGAACGAAACACGTAATTTATTCTTAAAAATTATAATTTATTAGTAGCATGGTAGCCCATGGGCTTACACGTTAAAAATTACAAGGCCGTAAGCCGTAGAGCCCAAAAGCCCAACTGTAGATGTTCAAATCCAAAACAAATCACCGTTACCACCACCGTCTCTTCCGTCGCCGTCGTAGAGCATCCGATCATGCCACCGGAAACCCTGGAAAACTCTAGTTCTTCTTCTACAACTACGTATTTAGAGGAAAAAACTTGATGTTATTCAGTATTATTCCTTACACGTGAGCGTGGTCATGGCGACGAACGCTGAGGTGAAGTTGTTCGCTCCTCATACAGAGGCTAATTTCCGACGGAAAGGCAGAACGATTATGATTACGTGGAAGGGGGTTTTGACTAACTCGCAGTCGATGGAGCATTATACTCGAGCGGAATCAGAAGAAACGTGGATCCTATACGAACTACGTGGCCACAGATCTCGAAATTGGAACAGATGGTGATATCGGTGAGTGAAAATTTGTTCCTGATGAATGGAGACTATTCTTCTTGCTCAATTTCTATGGAAAGATAGCAAAATTTGTCGCCTGAGGATTTGGGGATCTGGTTGCTCTTCAAGGTACGGTGGCAATTGTAATGATTCCAATAGGAGGAGACACGATATTTGTCACTACTGGGGGTTTTTGATGTATGTATACAGATCTTATCAGTTGTTCATGGTTCAACAGAGCTTTTTGGATTGAAATTAAGCTTAATTCACTCTTTATTTAGTGATGCGAATTGCTCTAAACTTGTTTCAGATAGATGCTGCTATTAACTCCTGCAATTGTGTTGGTATTGCTTTTCAGTCCCCTGATTATAATGCACTTTTTTCAAGATCATATGAGCATTGAGCACAATGTTCAATTACTCGGATCATAAGAAAAATCATTTACTTCACTAGCAAATACAGAAGAAAGATTTGGTCAGATTAGCTTGTGTCTTTTTAGTTTTTACACTAATCTACTGTATTATGGTTAATCCATTTGAATGTTGTTCTTGATTGTTGAAAATTGGTGAACAATTTGAGGTCTTAGTTCATCTAAGATTCGAGATAACAGAAGGGCAAGCACCAATTCTTTCAATTGTTGTCGGCAATGACACATATTTACAAATATTAGGGGGCGGGGCCAGCCTGTTTTGAAGTTGTTACTCAATGAAG
Organism: Arctium minus; assembly: GCA_954870635.1. NCBI lineage: Eukaryota > Viridiplantae > Streptophyta > Magnoliopsida > Asterales > Asteraceae > Arctium > Arctium minus. Next base: position 20,967,627 of record OX941081.1, on the reverse strand, counting down.
TGCAACAATGAAGCATCAAAACCAGAGAAATATGCATTTGTTGAAAATCCGGCTTCTGTGAAGTCACCAATAGTATACTGTTTACCATCTCTAGCCGGCCAAACATATTTTTTGTAGTATCTATTGACTTTAGTGCATAGATTCTTTAATGGCTCGCCATTGGGCGTTCACAGCTTTTTCTTGCTGGTTACATCACATCTTTGTAAATTCAGTCGACTGTTTTTTTTTGCATCATATAACATCATCAGAATAAGGAAAGACTGTTTCCAAATTCCAGCATTCTTTACCTTTTTATTCCTGCTTCCTGTGCACAATGCCTGTTGTTTGAGCCAAAAAACTGCATAAAGAGAAGCAGAAGTGTACTCATTTTAAGTTTCTTTGTCAGAAATGGGTCGAATTCGATCCCTTTTCTGGGGTTCGTTTGTTTTCTTTCTTCTTTTTTCTGTAGGCAAGACGGAAAAAAAAGATGTAATAGATGCATTGGTCACTTTCATGGAAAACCTTGATCCTACGAACATAGAAAAGACTATGAATTGGGGATGGAATAGATCGTCAGATCCTTGTACGACTAATTGGCAAGGGGTTACATGTGACACAGGCAACCAAACCGTGAAGATGATTGTTCTTGAGCAGCTGAATCTATCAGGAACCCTTGATTTCGAATCCGTTTGCAAAGAAAGTAACCTTCTTTCACTGAGCCTGAAATACAACAATCTTAGTGGAAGTTTGCCGCCGGAGATATCAAACTGCAAAAGGCTGAGGCGCTTGTTCCTAAGTGGGAATCGGTTTTCAGGTAATCTTCCCGATTCTCTTACGGATTTGGCCAATTTGCAAAGGATCGATATATCCAACAATGGGTTCAGTGGTAAGTTGCCAGATATGTCAAGAATCACAGGCTTGTTAACCTTTTTCGCCCAGAACAATCATTTTACTGGGCAGCTACCAAACTTCAATTATCGCCAACTTGAAGATTTTGATGTCTCCAATAATGGTTTTAGTGGTCGAATTCCCGATGACACTGGTCGTTTTGGTGCCAACAGTTTCACGGGTAATCCACAGTTGTGTGGGAAAGAGTTGCCGAATGCATGCCCAAAGAAAAAGAAGAAAAACTTGAATGATTTTCTTATTTTTTCTGGTTATGCAATTCTTAGTTTGATACTTCTGGTTCTGATTGCTCTCTTATTCCTCAAGAAAAAAGAGAGGCTTGAAGATGCCAAGATTGGTTCCTCTATGAAGGGAGTTAAAAGCACCGATGATAGTGGTCGTTCAAGTGAGTCCAAGAATGGTGCCACCAGGTCGGAATTCTCTATAACGTCGGCCGAAAATGGTGGGGTTTCAGCTTCGCTCGTTGTTCTTTCGAGTCCGGTGGAAGCGGTTAATGGGCTGAGATTTGAAGATCTGCTTAGAGCTCCAGCTGAGTTGGTTGGAAGGGGAAAACATGGAAGCCTCTATAAAGTCATTCCAAATGGTGGGATTGCTCTTGTTGTTAAAAGGATCAAAGATTGGGAGATATCAAGAGATGAGTTCAAGAAAAGAATGCAGAGAATAGACCAAGTGAAGCACCCTAAAGTGCTACCAGTGGTTGCATATTACTGTTCTAAACAAGAAAAGCTGCTAGTTTATGAGTTCCAGCAGAATGGCAGTCTCCTTGGTCTTCTCCATGGTAAGTTGTTTCATTCTTACCATATTTCAGAAATCAGTAAGCTTGTTATTATTGTTAGGATGTGCGGAACCGTTTTGAATCTGTCTTTAAAAGAGTCCTATAGAGATGGAATGATACTACATATGTACACGTTTGATGGTCTGTGTCTAGGGGATGTGAGACTCCAACACGCCCCCTCAAACGGAGGCTAAACGGTACCCCTAGAACAGAGGCGAAAAGGAGTTCCTAGTTGTGGTAGATCCCAGCCGATACCATGTTAGGATATGTAGAACCTCTTTAAATATCTCTTTAAAAGATCCCTTGCAGAGAAAGGAGTTCCTATATATATATATATATATATATAAGCGTATAATCGTTTACAAACCCAATAAATCAAAGTATCAAACAAACTTACATAGCAGTTTCATGTGTTGTTTCACATATGAAAAAACATGTGTGAAAATGCAATGTTGTTTTATTATGTGAAAGTTGAGATTGTTTTATGTGTGAAAAAACAGTCCTGAACGTTTCACATATGAAACAATATTATTTAAACACTGCATTTTCATACGTGTTCATATCGAAACTTGTTTGTAAGTTTCTACGAGTTATTGGGTTTGTAATGGTCTGTGTTTAGCCAAATGAAACTGGTTTGTAAGTTTCTACGAAATATTGGGTTTGTAATGGTCTGTGTCTAGCCAATATGGGAAGCTATATGCCACTTCAACGCAGGCTAGATGGTGCCTCCAAGTACGGAGGCAAAAGAATGTGTAGAGTCCCTAGGTGGTGTTTGACTCCGGGGATGTGATACAATGATATGATATATAGTAAGGTGGTTCATTCTTACTATATTTCAGAAATCACAAGCTTATTATCATCGTTAAGATACATGGAATCCCTATGAATCATGGAAAATTCCTATATACAGGTGTTTTGATGATCTGTGTTTAGCTAGCAACAATCGTTACCCTTTTTTGCTAATTTACAGGATCACAAAATGGACAAACTTTTGACTGGGCAAGTCGACTAAACATCGCATGTAGCACGGTAGAGGCACTGGCGTTCATGCACGCAGAGCTTCAAGATGACCAGCTGGCTCACGGAAACTTAAAATCATCAAACATCTTGCTTACAAAGGACAAGGAGGCTTGCGTGAGCGAGTATGGTTTAATGGTGGTGGACAACGGTTCTGGTTCACAGAACAACAACAACGGCTTCAATGCTGATGTGTACGCTTTCGGTGTGATTCTTCTCGAGTTGCTGACAGGGAAGGCGGTCCAGAGCAATGGAGTCGATCTGGCTAAGTGGGTCAACTCAGTTGTGAAGGAAGAATGGACCGGTGAGGTGTTCGATAAGGCGTTGGTGGTGGAAGGTGCGAGTGAAGATAGGATGGTTGGTTTATTGCAAATAGCTTTAAAGTGCATAAATTGTTCACCTGTTATTGGTCAAGTGGCAACCATGATAGTTTCTTTGAAGGCAGAAGAAGAAAGATCCATGATTTTAATGGCAAATCTAGATCAGGGTTCTTCTATTTATGTTATTTAGAAGAACCCTGGTCCATAGTTTATGTTATTTATAATCATATAACCCTCATTGGTTTTTTTATTTGTCTTGAAGAATAAATGTACGTGGCACAATTTGTTCAAGAGAGTAATTTCTTGAATGTTACGGTAGACTATTTTATCATCCATTATTTTGTGTATTTAACTTGGCATCTTTTATGTAATAATACAAAACTTTAAATTCATAAGTACAGGTTAAATATATTAAAAATGTAAAGGAATTTGTCTTGGTTTTTATTTAGTGCAACAATTTTATTTTTCTTAATTAGTGTAACATATATTCGATTCTTTTTATTTCTTACATTTTATGATCATTTCAAAAGAAAAGCATGCTTAAATGTGAAGAAAACCATGACAAATTCAACGGTTGTGTGTGCAAAGATCTTTCACCCAAGCCTAAACTCCAACAATAACCAAGCACTATCTCATGGAGAAAGGTTACCTTTGAATCACATATTGGAACTCCAGGGACATCCCCTTTAGTTGGTAGGTAAGAAAAAAAAAAATACAGTCCTTAGACTTTTATCGTTCAATTGTCGGACCAGACAAAATCTTTATGTACTAACTTGTCCTTAATCGTGAATAAAATGTATCACTAAATTTGGATATAATGCAATCACTATGTTTTGCATCATAATAAGCAAGTAAAATATACACAATAAGATATAAACAGATGATTTACCTTGAAGAAAGTATATTTGTACTCAATAAACGTCACATTAATTCTGAATATAAATTTTCTGAAATATGACATGTGAATCATTCATATTCATCATCTCATAATACAAGATTCATATAGACAGTAATAAAGTATAGATGAAACTGAAAGTAGCATGGATTGTACACCGATTATAGCTAAATGAACTCTGTTCCAAATTTTATTTTCTGGTCATTTAACAATCGGAATAATATATAATGCCTAGATAAGGCATTCTATCGTAGAGCTCTTAATAACCATTAGCCTCATAGAAATTAACTTCTATCAAATGAGCATTTAGCAATGAATATACATCTCAAACATTCTTTGAGTTCCCCAACAAAAAGGTTCACAACTGCACCGCCGACCTTCACATAAGAACAATAAAATATTAATCCCCCAGGTACTTCCATCTTGGAATGACTCTAAATAAGAACTTTATTAGAATTGGATTTTCTAGCCAAGTCTACCGATTGGGATAGTAACAACACATATATAGTAGAATTTGAAAAGACAATAACTTGAATTAAAAGCTACTTTAGAAGCTTGTAACATAATGTATTTAAACTCAAGCATAAAACGAACACTAAAAGCTATAAAAACCATAGAAAATAGATCAAGAATAATCAACATATAAGTAAAATTCTATACTAATATAACAGATAAATGAAATAGATGTACCTTCAAATCTTCAATATATTGTGAATCTACAGTTCAATATTCGTGTGCTGATCAATAATTCAGTTTTATGAAATGAAATGGAACCTTAGCCAATTCTAATCATCTTGACTCAAAGCAGCTACCAACTTTGTTCCAATGTGCTTGATTCCGGCACAAGGAGAAATTTTTGATAGTACTTCCTGAAACAACAAAAATTATATCATGATGCCATTATGCTTATAAATTGAAAACTAAATGGCAAGTTCAACAGACAAACTAAAACCAATTACTGAGCCATCACAATAGGTGCTTACTGATGGTGGTTGCTTGAAGATTGATCATGATGCTTTTTCTATCGTGGAATTGATGCAATAGGTGATTTATTAATCACTTCATTCCTGCAAATTATATTTGTGCGTGAAAAAACAAAAGAAACTAACCAAGAAATTTAATAAAAGTAAATTTATATACCCTACTGACTCAATAATTTTCCCAAAGAACCACATATTTCCTAGGATTATAAACCTTATGATTATGGTATACGCATAGCTCAAACTTTAGAATACCATGGAGCCTGGAATTTTATCTAAAGCAATGATTAGCTCCATTGCAAAAGAATTTTGAACATCTTCAACCCATAAAGTAAGCATCTAAATTTTTATTTAAATTATTGGCAAAATGAAAAAAATGTACCATGGTATAGCAACTAACCTTGATTTAAAACATTGTTGTGTTTTTGCAATATGATGTGATTAGTAATAGCATTAGTTAAATTGTTCTCATTGAGGCATTTCATCAAACACCTAATATGCATATGTTAAATTGCAACATGAAATTACAAATATGTGGTAATAGTTCCAGAATCATGTCAATGATGGATTTAGAAAAACCATGCTTAAAATTCAAGCATGAAACCGAAATCCAAAAACTCTTAGGGGCTGTTTGTTAGCAGTTTAATGAGCTTAATGAGACTCACAGCTTATTCAGTCAGCTATATATAACTGTTTGATAGTGGCTTAATGATATAGAAAGTGACTTATTCAGTAAGATTTTAAGGGGGAGCTTTATGCAGAAAACCAAGTTTTTTCCAAACCAGTCTCTCCCATTAAAAAAAACGTTCATTCCATCTATGAAAAAACTTTCTCAAATAAAAACATTCTAAATCTATACAGACAGATTAATCCACTCAAACAACTTTATCCATATAAAACTTAATGAAAAACCAACCAAACAACCCTCTGAGTTAGCTTATAATAAAAATAAGAACAAAAAGAAACTTTTGATAAATAGCACAAAGGTAGCTTTTCCTTGGCTTTCTTCCCTTCCATGGAGTATTCTTTTCCTTTTTACTGAACCCCAAAACAAAACCCCCTTCTCTTCTTAAACCTACACCTGATCACCGATCATTCTTCAACAATGGCGGTAGAAGAGACAGCCACCGCCACCGTTCGAGTCTCAAACATTCCCCGATCAGTCACCGCCAAAGACCTCCTCGACTTCCTCGAATCCCACACCGGAAAATCCACAGTTTTCGCCTCCGAAATCTCCTCCGATCACAAAAACTGGAAGTCCAGAGGCTTCGGTCGCATCCAATTCGAAACCCTAGATTCCAAATCCAAAGCCATATCCCTCTCGAGACAAGGACTCCTCTGCTTCAAGGGCTTCAACCTCTCCATCTCTCATTCCCTCGATGACGTCATCTTCCGTCCAGTCCACCCCCACAACCGGGTCGAACACGGCTTCTTGCGAACCGGATTGTTGCTGAATAGGGATTGCATGTCTGTTTTGGAGTCATGGGAAGATGTTAAAGCTTGGGTTTTGCCTGAAAGAAAATCTCTTGAGTTTTGGGTAAAACATTTTGGGGATTTTTACAGATTAGAGTTGCAATTTAGTGATGTTTTGGAGGCTTTTCCATGCTCCCTTCATAGCCAACAACCCAATGCAGTTCTTCTAAAGGTATATATATATATATATATATATATATATATATATATATATATATATATATATATATATAATCTTCTTTCCTTTGCATAGAATTTCAATATTCATTCATATGTGAATTTATCCAATGAATTTGGGTTTAGTTAGCAATTAGTAGATTATAGATACTAATTTTGGCGTGGATTATGATATTAGTTTACCCTAATTTGAACATTCAAGATTTATCCTCTTTTAGAACTGTAGTTTGATCTTTCATGTGAATTAACAACAGAAACCACTTTGAAAAAAGTTCGAATTTGAGTCGAATTTAATGATTGAAACTTGATGTTTTTTTATTAGCTTAAGCATGCACCAAAGCTATACCAGAAACTATCGGGATCGAATGTCTCGCCACGGTTCACCTCCGATCGTTACCATGTCTGCAAAGAAGATTTTGAGTTCACCTGGGTTCGAACCACAGATTTCTCCAGCACGAAATCCATTGGTCAGTCGTGCACGTTGTGTTTGGAATTTAAAGAAGGATGTTCGGGTTTAGATAGTTTCACAACTTTACCTGTTTATATCAAAGATCTGATAAAGTTGTCTGTGAAAAACGGACAAGAATTTCATTCGTCGTTTGATGTAGTTCCGCTTGTAAGATGTCCACCGGAGTTAGATTTACAGTACGAGATCCTCTTCCAGCTCAATTCCCTAATTCAGACACAAAAACTGAGTCTTCCTTCCGTGGATCGTGACCTGATTGAGTTCATAATCAGCCAAGATTCGGATTCTGTAATGACTGTTTTAAAGAGAATGCATAAATCACATTCCACGTGCTACGATCCCGTTACGTATATCAAGGATAAACTCGACACCCTGAGTAAAACCGTCAAAATCACGTCATCTATTCAAAGCAAATCCGCAAGTCAAAACAAGATAATGAGCATTCATAGAGTCTATATAACCCCATCGAAGATTTACTGTTTGGGTCCTGAACTTGAGGCCTCGAATTACATAGTGAAGCATTATTCGGCTTATTCTTCTGATTTTTTAAGAGTAACGTTTGTCGAAGAAGATTGGGGTAAGCTTCAGCCGACCGTCATTTCAACCAGCCTTCAGCAGGGGATCTTTTCGAAGCCTAGGAAAACCAAGGTGTACGATCGAGCGCTTGATATTATGAGAAACGGGGTCTGTATAGGATCGAAAAAGTTTGAGTTTTTAGCGTTCTCTGCAAGTCAACTCCGGTCGAATTCCGTTTGGATGTTTGCTTCTAACGACCACGTGACAGCCGAAAGTATAAGGAATTGGATGGGCTGTTTCAGTAGTATTCGAAGTGTGTCGAAATGTGCCGCGAGAATGGGTCAATTGTTTAGCACTTCGAAGCAAACCATCGAAGTTCTACCTCATCATGTCGAGATTATTCCCGATATCGAAGTCAAAACCGATGGCGTTGACTATTGCTTTTCAGATGGTATCGGAAAAATCTCGCTTTCTTTCGCCAAAGAGGTCGCTTCAAAATACGGATTGAAGCATACCCCTTCGGCTTTCCAGATTCGATACGGTGGATATAAAGGCGTGATTGCCGTCGATCGAAATTCTTTCAAGAAGCTGTCTTTACGTAAGAGCATGCTCAAGTTTGACTCGAAAAACCGAATGCTTAATGTCACAAAACATAGCGAATCCCAATCTTGCTACTTAAACCGTGAGATCGTTACCCTTATGTCGACTTTAGGAGTTGAAGATGATGCTTTTCTGGCATTACAAGACTTACAACTTCGGGTTCTAAACGCAATGTTGTACAGTCGAGAGGATGCGCTCACCGTTTTGGATAGTTTGGGATCGTATGACGTTAAAGATATTCTCGTAAAGATGTTGCTTCAAGGTTATGAACCGAATCAAGAACCGTACCTTTCGATGATGCTTCTTTCACATCATGATAATCTACTCGTTGATCTCAGAACTAGATGCCGGGTCTTTGTTCCTAAGGGTCGGATTCTTGTCGGGTGTTTGGATGAATCTGGGGTTTTGAACTACGGTCAGGTTTATGTTAGAATCACGTTGACCAAGTCGGAACTGCGATCCAGGGAACATCACTACTTCAGAACGATGGATGAAACCACATCGGTGGTGATGGGGAAGGTTGTCGTCACGAGAAATCCGTGTCTTCACCCGGGAGATGTCAGGGTGCTCGAGGCCGTCTACGAGATTGCGTTAGATGAGAAAGATTATAAAGATTGCATCGTGTTTCCTCAAAACGGAGAACGGTGATGATTACTTACTTATTTTTCTCGTTCTATGATTACTTCGACTAGCCGGACCCTAGTTTCGAGTGGGATATTAATGTTGAAAATCTTTTATGCTCGATTGTTGTCATATTACAGGCCTCATCCGAATGAATGCTCCGGTGGTGATCTTGATGGCGATTTATATTTCGTTAGCTGGGATGAATCTCTAATCCCACCTCGGACCGTGACACCGATGGACTACACTGGTCGAAGACCACGTTTGATGGATCATGACGTAACGTTAGAGGTAAGTCAAAACGACATTTCTATTTTCTAGCAAAACTATTGCACGAAAACAGAAGACCAACCTGGGTTACTGATAGAGCCCCATCTAACCAAAGTTGAGTGTGTATGAATATTTGTTGTATATAAGTTGAGCAACTCGTTGCAGGAAATTGGAAAGTTCTTTGTGGATTACATGACGAGCGATACGCTAGGGGCCATTTCTACCGCACACTTGGTTCACGCGGATCGTGAACCCGAGAAAGCTCTGAGCTCGAAATGTCTTCAATTGGCCACGCTTCACTCGATGGCCGTTGATTTTGCGAAAACGGGAGCTCCGGCCGAAATGCCTCGGGTTCTCAGACCGAGAGAGTATCCTGATTTCATGGGAAGGTGGGACAGACCCATGTATATCTCCCAAGGAGCGCTCGGAAAACTTTATCGTGCCACCAAGGAATCCGAGCATCTCAAAATCTCGGCCTCTGCATATACGTCCAAGGCCATCCAAGATGCTTACGATCATGATCTTGAAGTCGCTGGCTTCGAGAATTTCATCGAGATTGCGCAAACGCATAAAGAGATGTACTTGGACTCTCTGACGAGCTTGATGAATTACTACGAAGCAGAGACGGAAGACGAGATTTTGACGGGAAACATACGGAACAAATCGTCGTATCTTCAGCGGGATAACCGGAGGTACGGTGAGACAAAAGATCGGATACTGGTGGCGATCCGGCAGCTGCACAGGGAGGCAAAAGGGTGGTTCGAGGGCGGATGTAAGGCGGAAGATCACCACAAGTTGGCTTCGGCATGGTATCACGTGACTTACCGTGCGGATTACGACACCGGGAGCGTAAAATGCCTGGGGTTTCCATGGATTGTGGGTCATCTTCTGTTGGAGATCAAGTCGATCAACAGCAGAAATATGTCGATGTGAAGATGATGCTGATTTGTATGATGTTTTGATGAATTGAAACCAAAATTGATGCTATTGTTGTTAGCTGAAGCAATGAAGAAAATTCTATATTTTCTATTATTGATTTTGTTTTTGGGTTTTTCTTATTTGTTTGTGTTTCAATTTTTTATGCTTTTTGTTTAGGTCAAATTTTAGGATTTTGTTTTTTCACTTGTTTATACTACTGAAACCACTGAACTAATTTGTAGTAAAACATGTTGCCATTTGACATTAAACCAATTTGTAACAAACCTAACCTAGTGAAAGATATCTCTACTACTTATTAAAATTCTAGTTCGGTTTTTGGAAAGCCCAATCTTGAGCTCTTCTTCCTCCCATGTTTCCTCACAATCACACCTACCAGTCCACGGAAACTCTCAATCTTGGGATGAATTTGTGCCTGTGGATACTCGTCGTTCACTCTTAATCTCTCCGATTGCAGTTCACTAATCATCGTTGCCGGAAATATACGATGATGCCGGGTGATGATTTGGAACGCCGTTGAAGACTCGAGAGCAGTAACACAACATAAAACTATTCTTCATCGTCATATGCGCATACAGAAACCTATTGGACTTGATGTTTGATCCCTGTGTTCGTGGTTCTTGTTTTTGTTGTACTCATGTACATCAAAAATTGCCCCAAAGAAACAATTTTGTGCCTTTGTAGCATTTTAGGGCTAAGCATGCCATCTGAACTCATGGACTCACATGGTTTATCGCCATCTTCATTCTTATCCTGAGGAAGTGCAACTTCCTAATGAGGTATCTTTTTCTTTGCTTGTTGTCTTTATTAGTATGTGTTCAATTCTTTTCCAGGCATTTCCTTCGGTATTAGGTTTTATTTTCCTCATTTGTATTACTTCAATTTGCAGAGACAAATTGTGTTCTGGAAGACCGCCTGACGACGACTATACTATGGTAAGCAGCAATTATATGATTATAGATATACAATGTCCATGAAACACTTGATCATCCACTAAATAAAGACTATGAACTAAAATGTTTAACTGGTGTCTTTATCTTGTTAGTTTGTTGTCTTTTGGACATGCATTATCTAATGAATATTGTTAGTCTGTTTACTTTATTTTCTAATTCCATGGAGAAAGGGAAGTTGATGTTTTCTAGGATCTTTATGTTCTACAATCGGTTGGACGAGGAGAAGAAAGGAGAAGTAAGTGATGTTTGATTGGTCTTTTTGGAAGGATTGATCTTGAAGGGTAAGGCGATATGCACATGATCTAAAGAAGCTGATAAGAATAAGAGCATGGATACTATTTCGACATTGTTACATGATCAGCTAGCTTTCAGATAAAATATGGTTATGCTTTGCCTCCATGCTTACTCTTCACTTGTTCAGGTATGAAGCATTATTGGACCAATATCCATGATTGTTATCTTCTCTTTACCATTGTGCTGATCATCACTTACCAATTTAGGCCTTGTTTATGTTTTCCGTTGCTTTTACTGTGGAAAGTCAAAACTCAGTTGTTAGCTGGAATCCTTATCTCCAGTTAATCAGCATCAGCTCTTAGTTTGTTAGTGATAGATTGGTTTTATCTTTCCTAGAATAAAGGCCAGGTTGTTAGTATTCTGGCTATAAAATAATGCCTCTGGTTTTTGTTTTGAAAGGTGGAAAAATACAGAGAACTTCCATCTCTGTTTCATAAAATTCTATATGGTATCAGAGCATTTCTGATCCATTCCCTCTTTTCAATTCATCGAATACTTGATGACAAAATACATCAATACTGCGATGGTCAGTGAGGCAGAGAGTGGCACTCCTCAAACAGGCCAATCATCCGCGATGTCTAATGTTACTCCCACCTTTTTAGAAGGCGGGATTGTTCCGATTACTGGACACAAACTCACAGGTCACAATTTCAACCAATGGTCACACTCTATAATGATTTTTGTAAGTGGAAAAGGGAAAGAAGATTACCTTACAGGAGCAGCCTCGCAACCAGAAGAAGATAGTCCAGAATTTCGAAAATGGAAGACGGAGAACAATATGGTAATGTCTTGGCTCTTAAACTCAGTGACTAATGAAACTGGTGAGAATTTTATGTACTACAGGACTGCCAAAGAAATATGGGAAGTGGCTCGAGACACATACTCCAACAAAGACAACGCCTCGGCAATCTTTGAAATAAAAGGAGTACTACATGATATACGCCAAGAAGAACGATCTGTCACCGACTACTTCAACTTACTAACACGCTACTGGCAACAACTAGATATGTTGGACAGTGTTACCTGGAAGTGTGCTCAAGATGGGAACCAATACAAAGGAATCCAAGAAAGAGAAAGGATTTATAAGTTCTTACTTGGTTTAAACTGGAACCTCGATGAAGTTCGAGGGCGAATCTTAAGTTGCAAACCCCGGCCCAGTGTTCGAGAAGAAACAAGGAGGAAAGTCATGTTGGGATCTTCGGAAAATCAACCAAAGACCGAAGGATCCGCGTTAGCAGCCAAGAGACAAACCTTAGGTGCATATCGGGGAAATTACGGTTCGAGACAACCACAGGGAGGTCCACGTAACAATGACTTTCCAGCAAATGGCCAAAGATCAGGCAACCGCCCTTGGTGTGATCACTGCAAAATCCCAGGTCATACTAAAGAGGTATGTTGGAAGCTACATGGGAAACCTCAAACCCGACAACCTATTAGAGATCCTCTCCTCTGGTCATGTAGCAGAAACTGAAAGCAGCCCGTTTAACCAAGAGCAAATGGAAGTATTACAAAGGATGCTAAGGTCAACAATTCAGTCAACCATGGGGGAAATAACATGGCTGCCATGGCTCAAAGTGATCACATACCTACTGCCCTAAATGCAAGGTTGAATGCAAGTGACTGGATCGTCGACTCAGGGGCGACTGATCATATGACAGGAAACATTAATGTTTTCAATCAATTGCAACCCAACACTACTGGAGCCACAGTCCGAACAACTGATGGTATGCTATCAGACGTAAAGGGTAGAGGTTCGGTGATTATTTCAACGGATATTACTCTTAATTCAGTTCTTTATGTTCCTAACCTTACCTATAATTTGGTGTCTATCATCAAACTTATGAATGATCTGAAGTGTATTACTAAGTTGTCACCAACCCTCTGTGAATTTCAGAACTCGAAGTCGGGGAAGACGATTGGTAGTGCTAAAGTGTGTGGAAACCTTTTCCTCCTGAAGACTGAACTCACGGTAAAACCACCAAGAAGCTCAATCAGTGCCATTTCAGATTCGAGTCAAACCAAAGAGTCTCTTCATCTTTGGCATCGTGGATTAGGTCACCCATGTACTTGAAACGTTTATTTCCAACTTTAATCAATAAAAGTTCAGTTCCATTTCAATGTGAAAATTTTCAGTTGTCAAAACGCACTCGCAATTCATATCTAGCCCAACCATATAAGATGTCTCGTCCATTCCACTTGATTCACAGTGATGTGTGGGGACCATCCAGAATAAAAAATATTACTTGAGCTAGATGGTTTATCACCTTCATTGATGATCACACTCGTGTCACTTGGGTCTATCTTATGAAAGAAAAATCAGAGGTACGACATATATTCCAAGTCTTTCATAAAATGATTGAAAATCAATTTCAAACTAAAATCCAAGTTTTGAAATCTGATAATGGGACTGAATTCTTTGAGTCAAGTCTAGGGTCATATCTCCATGATCATGGAATCATTCATCTAAATTCATGTGTTGGTACCCCACAACAAAACGGGGTTGCTGAGAGAAAAAAACAGACATATCCTCGAAGTTGCACGCTCTCTTTTGTTCACTACGAATGCCCCGTCTCTGTTTTGGGGAGATGTTGTCCTATCCGCCACTTACCTAATCAATCGAATGCCATCTAGAGTTCTTAAGTTTCAAACACCTCACCAAAGTTTTTGAATTCCACTCAAAGTTTTTGGATGCACGTCCTTCATTCATATTCCCTCACAAAATCGTAGTAAACTTGAACCCAAATCTCTCAAGTGTATTTTTCTAGGTTATTCTAACAACCAAAGTGGCTACAAGTGTTATTCTCCCGTCACAAAGAAATTCTACAATACAATGGATGTTACATTTTTCGAAGACCAACCATTTTATCCCAAATTAGATATTCAGGGGGAGAAAGATTCTCATGAATATCATATTTGGGATGAAACTTCAAATGTACCTGCTGCCCCTGATGTCCCTGCTGATATCAACAGCTCCTCAATCTATTTCTTTTCCTCCAGCCTCTAGGGAACCCGAGTGCAACCCAAATACAACCCTTCTGAACAAAATCAGACCCCACTTCATTCAACGGTCAAATTACCATATCAAGAAAAAGAAGTGTTGGTATACTCTAGAAGACCAAAAGTCAGAGGGGATGAAGAGGAAAACACACACCACTACCATGAGGCTGATCCGAATCTCAAGCCAAACCTGGAATCTTACAAAGGTACGAATTCTCAATGTAATACTTCAGAAACTGATAAGGTTAGTGATGAACAGGATGATCTTCATGTTCCTATAGCATTGAGGAAAGGAAAACGATCATGTACAACACATCCAATCAGTAATTTTATGGCACACCAAGGCTTATCTGCCAATCATAGAGCGTTTACAAGTTCCCTAGACTCCATACAAGTTCCAAGGTGTGTACAAGAGGCTCTACAACATCCTGAATGGAAGGAAGCTGTTGACGAAGAAATAAATGCCCTCTTGAAAAATAACACTTGGGAATACTCAAACTTACCAGCCGGAAAACAAACGGTTGGTTGTAAGTGGGTTTTCACCGTGAAGTACAATGTCGATGGAACTATTAATAGATACAAAGCGAGACTAGTGGCAAAGGGATTCACGCAGGCATATGGAGTTGACTATGGGGAAACTTTTGCACCTGTTGCTAAATTAAACTCTATAAAGGTTTTGCTTTCTCTTGCAGCAAACCTAGATTGGCCACTACAACAACTTGATATAAAGAATGCTTTCCTTAATGGAGAGCTAGAGGAAGAAGTGTACATGGATGTGCCACCGGGAATCGTTACAAAAGAATCCTTTGGAAAGGTTTGTAGGCTGAAAAAATCACTCTATGGGCTCAAACAGTCACCTAGAGCCTGGTTTGAGAGGCTAACTCAAGTTGTGAAACACCATGGATTCGTTCAATGTCAAACCGATCACACAATGTTCATCAAAAGTTCATCAGCAGGTAAGAAAGCCATCATGATCATGTATGTAGATGACATAATTTTGACCGGTGACGATGTGGAGGAGCTTAAGCATCTAAAGGAAGTGCTTGCAAAGGAATTTGAGGTGAAAGACCTAGGAAAACTCAAATACTTTCTTGGAATGGAAGTTGCAAGATCCCACAAAGGAATCTTTGTGACACAAAGAAAGTATACCATAGATCTTCTAAAAGAGACAGGGCTGTTGGGTTGCAAACCAACTTCGACACCTATGGATCCGCAAGGAAAGTATCAAATAAGAGATGGGAAACTGACTGACAAGGGAAGGTATCAAAGATTAGTTGGAAAACTAATTTACTTATCACATACCAGACCTGACATCAGTTTCACTGTTGGGATGGTCAGTAGATACATAAACCAACCAACAGAAGATCATTAAGAAGCTGTATTTCGAATTTTGCATTACCTGAAACAAAACCTTGGACAAGGATTGTTCTTTAGCAAGACAACCGATCAACAAGTAAAAGTTTTCACAGATGTTGATTGGGGTGGATCACGAATTGATGGAAGATCTACTACAGGTTACTGTTCTTATGTTTGGGGAAACCTAGTGACGTGGAGAAGCAAAAAACAGGCTGTTGTATCTCGAAGCAGCGCTGAAGCTGAATTTAGAGCCATGTGTTATGGAATCTGCGAAGGAATATGGCTAAGAAGACTTCTGTTGGAGCTAAAAGTAACAATGAATGGTCCTATCACTCTACTTTGTGACAACAAATCTGCGATTGATATTGCAAAGAATCCTATTCATCATGAACGAACTAAGCATGTGGAACTTGACCGACACTTCATAAAAGAGAAGATAGACCGGAGAGAAGTTCAGTTGAAATTTGTGTCGTCAAAACAGCAGACAGCGGATATTCTAACAAAGGCTCTACCACGACGTGGGTTCGAAGAGTTGCGGTCCAAGCTGGGTATGATCGACATTCATAGCCCAGCTTGAGGGGGAGTGTGGAAAGTCAAAACACAGTTGTTAGCTGGAATCCTTATCTCCAGTTAATCAGCATCAGCTCTTAGTTTGTTATCTTAGTTTGTTAGTGATAGACTGGTTTTATCTTTCCTAGAATAAAGGCCAGGTTGTTAGAGAACTTCTATCTCTGTTTCATAAAATTCTATATTTACATTATTTTGTAATGTAAAGGTATTGTGATTTGCGATTGGTAATTAAATCAAAACGCATTTTGCAATACTGTTATGTTTTACAACAAAGTAAGATGAAAATTATTATACGCACACACACACATACATACATATATATATATTTGAATTTGATTTGGTGTCCTGAACTCATGCTATTTTGTCTGATTTGATGTGCTGATGTATATGTGTGGAACCATACATGCATGCATACATTCACACACATATGATCACATGTTATATGGTGATTAATGTGGTGGAAAGCCATTGAACTTGTTTGATCACTTTTGTATTATTTGTATTTATGCTTCTCCCTGTCGGTCCTAGACCAGTCTGCTGCAGATTCTTGTAAGATTTTGTTGACTAAGGGGTCGTTTACCAAATTCTTACCGGGTAAGCATTTACCAGCAAGAGATTCACCTTCATTTACCTTATCGTGTACATTCTTGGCTATGAAAATGGATTGTTGTGTTACTTTTGATTAGCATGACCAACACCTCTAATCCTTTTTGAACAAAACTGACCTTTTTTTGCAAATTCTACACAATTTCTGCAGATTTTGTCAACATTTTATCTTTCTACTGGGATGAGAGAAATTTCAATCTTCTTGAAGATAAATGGTAGTCATGAGTAAGCTTTTCTTGTATATGTGGCAATAGCTATCCGTGCTTTATAGAGTAATGTCGTAAAAGCCATAATTTTTATCTTGGGGTATTGTGACTCTGTCATCTTTTTATATTTGTTGTTTAGTGATTTCAATCTGAATTTTTGTCTTAAAATCAATGGTACTATAGAGCAAGTTTTCCTTGTATAGGTGGTAAGCCAATGGTGTTCACAAAAACAACCGTTTTACTCTTTAAAGTAGAGGACAGGACCCCATACATGTTACCTCTTGAACCCCACCTTCGGGTGGGATATTTTCGGCTTGTTTGGTTTCCTTTTTCTGCTCGAAGAACAAAGGATGACTGTCTTTAGCTTGGAACGTAATCTTGTTTTTGTGAAACATTCGATTTTCGAGAAGATCTTACAAAGGACAATTGTTTGAGCTTGATATAGATAGTTGATTTGAGGTAGGAGAGGAGTTGTTGATTTGATTTGATCACAACCTGTTTGATGAAATAACCAAGTGAAGTACCACCTTGATATGGCTCACATTCAATGCGGTATGGGTTAAGGAAATGATTTTGTGTTCTAGGACTGGGATATGTGATAAAGAATAAAGATATTCAAGAAAATAAATCTTGTTGGCTAAAAGCATACATCCAATAAAATTAATGAGTTCCATGGTTCAACAAACATATATCTTAAGAAATGGTTTTCGTTGGGATTTTTTTGACCCATTATTTCGCAATTTATGAGTTTCACAATTGTAGGTGGTTTTAGCTAATTAAATATCATATGATGTAATTTTTTCGTATTAAATTAAATTCCTTTTGATTTTAGGTTTATTTGGAAATTTATGAAATTTAAGGATGCGTCATGTCTCATATATTTGATTAACAATAGCTTACATAAATGGGGAAAAATCTCCGTTTCCCATTGGTGATGGAGACGGGGATGTGATCATCTTCCCCGTTGGGGCCGGGGACGGGGATAGATCATAGAGATGAGAGATCGGGGATGGGGATTGAGGTCCCCACCCCATTCCCATGCCTACTTCCAAGCCTGTTTTCAGTGAGCAAAAAAAAGGTCGGGCTTTGGGTTGAAGGGATTTTTCAGGTCAGGCCTTAACCGGGATTTTTTCAGGCCAGGCCTGCCGCCAATATTTTAGTCTGATTGGGCTTTGGGCTCACTAGGTCCAGGATTTTTCAGGCTTGGGCTTTTTTGTGCATCTCTACATTTAACTACCCAAACTAATGAACAAAACAAGTTACGGAGAGCTCGAGGAAGTCAACAGGATGTTTCATTATGTTGATCATTATAACGTCTCATAGCAAATTGCGGGTTTATGATTGGTCAAGACAAATGTTGATACATGTATACACTTTAATCAACTTACTTTCTTTCTCATGTGCACATTTTTAGACATCTCTGTCTTTTGTTATGTTCACGGTGCTGTGCACTTCAAATGCAGATCATACAACTGTAGAGCCTGTTATCATTCCCGAAGGGGCCAAATTGGTGGATGTGTTACATTTTCTGGGTATGTATCATAACTACATATGAAGAAATCTGTCTGGTTTTGGTTACTAATATTTCAAACACCATACAAAAATCTCTCAATGTTAAGTGTTATTATCACATACTAAGGCCAATGTCTTTATACAGGCATGAATGGAAGCCTGAAGACGTTTTGAACCCGAAGAAGAAACAACTTGACAAGATAACACCGGTAATCATCTCTCATGAATTGCAACTCTCATTGCACACTAGAAGCATAATGTCTTCAAAAATATCTATTTCTTGGATGTTGATGTCAAACTTCAGAATATTTCAACATCAAAATTGATGGGGATTTTCAACATTTTTGAGCAAATCATGACAACTGCTTTAAACTGATTATAAATCCTGCAAATTTAAAAGGGTGATATGCTAAACATGGAAATAACATAAACCAAACCAAATTAGATAAGCGTAGTCCAAGGGATATGATGTATGCAAACTTCTCTACCCCAAAGGGCAGACCGAATGTTTGAGTGAAGACCCTCGACTTTGAAGAAACATGGAAAAAATATATTTTAATTTAGAGCTTGAGTTATTTAGTTTGAACTCAAAAGTCAAAGCCTAAGTCCTGGTATCGAAATGGACAACATTTTGATACTTGGTTCAAACTTTCCATCTGATGGCAGTCAAGAGGTCACACCATCTCTTTGGGTTCATTTTTGTGACACCCCGTTTTTTTCCATAACCATCATAACCTTTACATCTGCGGAAGCGTTCTGAAATCAGTTCAATAGCCTAACATTTAATATGGCTATTATAAGAACTATAGCTCTGCATGCGATCCCTTCATGCCTTACCCTGATCTTACCTGAGATACATATATGGAATACATAAGCTTTATGCTTAGTGTGCAGTTATGGTTTCATAAATAAATCATCTTTCATAAAATATATCATTTTAGTGCATGAATGTTAATTCCATACACTTCTCATAATTATGCATAATAACATTGATGCATATATCATTTCAGTAAAAACATCATCTTCTTTTACTGCGAGATCTCATATGTGTAAGTATGCCAAACATTCTCAACAGGATCCTAGATCCCTGGGGTTCCACGAAGGATCTTCCCCCCGACGTCCTTTTTGCAAGACGTCCTATTTTCTTATACCCCGTCGGGTATTTAACATGGTCATACTTTCACATGCACAAAACATTTCATATGCCATATCTAAAATACATGTCTTCCTTATATAAATGCATTATAAGCATAACCTTATCTCATGCCAAAACATCATTTCAAATATTAATCATGCATAAAAACATTTATATAACATATACGTCTCCCAGTAAATCTCATAACGTACTCACCTTGAGACTTAACCTCAATGCTTGAATCATCGCCTTAATTCTATCAATACATGCTAAATATATCTTAAGTACACATCTCTCTCTCTCTCTCTCTATATATATATATATATATATATTCTTTTTCTATGTTTCTTAACAAGAGATTAGCACATATATATAGATACCAAATAAGTCGGCTATATGATCACTACAAAATAGAGGCTTATCACCGACGGATTCATCCGTCGGTGATCGTAGGTAAAATGGAAATCCGTCAGTGATCCGTCGGTAAATGTCCGTCGGTATAAAGGTGGTCGGCGTTCAGATCACCGACGGATATTACCGACGAATCACCGACGGTTCTATTTTCCAACGGATCTCCGACGGTTACCGACGGTGTGGTTATTTCCGACGGATCACCGACGGTCGATATTTAGCGACGGATTACCGACGGATTATTTCCGACGGATTTAGCGACGGGTATTTATTAAATAAAAATTAAATTAAAAATTCGTTTCCGACGGATTACCGACGGATAATCCGTCGGTAATTTAATTTTTTTTAAATATAATTAAAAATTAAAATTTTCCAGTTTTTTATCCTGTACAAAACTTGCCAATTTTTAAATATTACTAATTCTTAAAGTGTATAAAATATCTATAAATACATAAACATAATCCTACGGAGGGGGAAAGGGGTGCTGACTGTTAAACTTGATCATGAACGCGTCAAACTGAACCATTCGTTCCCGCATCTGTCTCTTCTCTACTTCATCTCTATCCATTCGCTCCTGAATCCGGATCCTCTCTGCTTCTTCTCTCTGTAGTCGCTCCTGCAACTGGATCCTCTCTGCTTCCTCTCTCTCTAACCTCTGCCTCAGCTCCTCCAACTGAAATTCAACATTTGACAAACATATATAGAACAATGTCAGACAACATTTAACAAACAAATGATTAACAATGTTAAACAACATTTGACAAGCATACCTCCTCATCGCGACGGTCGCACGTGCTCCCGCTCGAACTGGCACCTGAATCACCGGTCATAGCATAATAGGGATCTTGACTGGTCCCCCATCCAAAAAGACGGTCCTTACGCCGTCCTCCGACACTACGCTCCCACAACTCGGCGTCATTGGGAGGTACAGTGCCGGGAGGTAAGTCCGGGTACTCATCCTCCCTAACCCGATGGTAGGCATCCTACAGTTTACCAAATTAGACATTGTCATGTCAACTAACCTATAGAAAATTCGGCAGCATTTCAACTGTGATTTGAACATATATCTATGACCTGCTTTTATCAAAACAATCCTATCGTCTGCCCAACAATTGGCAGCCCAAACTAAGTTTGCTATAATTTCTATCTATCTTATAAAACAAACAAATATTTAGTCATGCATAATTGAACTTACAATCATATGGGCTGCCTTTGGATAAACGTAGATCGGAGGATCCGTGGTCGGACCAGTCGTACCCGGAACAAGCTTCCTGTTGGTACAGTGTGTAGCCTCCCAAACTTCATCCCTGGTAGGCTCACGGCCCCATGCATCTCTCTACAATACACAACTTAAATTGTTAGTAGGTAATAAAATCATGTATATAGTACATATATTCATCAATTATATACATTTAGTCTAGTGTATGATAAATTACCATGCGGTCCCGATGCATAGGGATACTAATAGATCCAGTACAGTGTCTGGATGTCATCCCCTGATACTCGGTGGCCCGATTGGCCGTATTGGCCGCAACTACACGCCGGAACGCGTCGGTGTTCTATACCTGTTAAAAAGAAGACATAAATCAATATAAATCCTAGTACAACCAGATACAAGTATTCAAAACAAAACAAACCTGCTCAATCATCTGGACCCAAAACTCACTCCGGATCCACTCTGGAGGGTGTGGCCCAAGAATCCTGTAGTCACGTCCGTCGAACTGGACACCATCAATGACTAAAGCCCTTTTCTCGGCGAAGACACGCACATCTCTCATCATGTCGGCGTACCTATTATTTAGGTGACGCCGAAATGCAGCTAATACGTCGGCGTCTATCTCCGGAGGCCAACTATAATACAACTGCAAACACATTGTTTGGATTAAGTAAAAATAAATCCACTCAATAAGTTAAATAGAGTAAAATACCTACCCGAAATCGATCCAGCAACCGTGGATAGTGCTCATTAGGGACATCCCTAAAATGAGCCCAAGGACCATCAAACATGGACTTAAAAACGACAATGGCCCTCCGGACTGCCGACTTGTCCTTAAACCTTCACAATTGTAAAATATACAACATAAAAAACATTATGATCGGTTTATTATGTACTAGAATAAATAATATATCACATCTACTTACCCACCCGCTTCAGACAACAAAAGTGGCGGTCGCTGACTCGGCTGGGGCGTCTGTGATGCCACATTCGGGCCTCTAACCCTCGATCCCGCTGCTCTGTCATCGGACTGGATCTGATCTAGTCCGTCATCGGTGAACTCATCGGTCAGGATCAGTGGGGCTTTAATGTTCCCAGTTGGGCTTTAACGTATCCAATTGGGCTTTAACGTACACAATTGGGCTTTAATGAATCAGTTGGGCTTTAATATACCCAGTTGCTTTTAATGGATCCAGTTAGGCTTTAACGTACCCAGTTGGGCTTTAAACGAATCCGGTTGGGCTTTAATGGATTTAGTTGGGCTTTAACGTTACCAGTTGAGCTTTAATGGATTCAGTGGGGCTTTAACGTTCCCAATTGGGCTTTAACGTACACAGTTGGGCTTTAATGAATCCAGTTGGGCTTTAATATACCAAGTTGCTTTTAATGGATCCAGTTAGGCTTTAACGTACCCAGTTGGGCTTTAACGTACCCAGTTGGGCTTTAATGGATTTAGTTGGGCTTTAACGTTACCAGTTGGGCTTTAATGGATTCAGTGGGGCTTTAACGTTCTCAGTTGGGCTTTAACGTATCCAGTTGGGCTTTAACGTATCCAGTTGGGCTTAAACATACATAGTTGGGCTTTAATGAATCCAGTTGGGCTTTAACATACATAGTTGGGCTTTAATGGATCCAGTTGGGTTTAATATATCCAGTTAATGGATTCAGTAGGGTTTTAACGTTCCCAGTTGGACTTTTAATGGATCCAGTTAGGCTTTAACGTACCCAGATGGGCTTTTAATGGACCCGGTTGACTTTAATGGATCAGTTTAGCTTTAACGTTCCTAGTTGGGCTTTAATGGTACATACATGATCACATATGTACATACATACATATTACATACATATGATACATGGTGTACATACATTCATGATCACATACATACATGTGTATATACATACATGAGCACATATGTACATGTACATACATACATGATCACATATGTACTATACATGTATATGATGTACATACATACTATACATGGTGTACATACATTCATGATCACATACGTACATGTGTATATACATACATGATCACATACATACACATGTATATACATACATGAACACATATGTACATGTACATACATACATGATCACATACATACTATACATGATCACATACGTACTTGTATATACATACATGATCACATATGTACTATACATGTACATGATGTACATACATACTATACATGGTGTACATACATTCATGATCACATACGTACATGTGTATATACATACATGATCACATACATACATATATATATATATACACATACATGATCACAGAAAAAATAAATATTTATTAAATTATTAAATTTATCGACAGATTACCGATGGACGTCAGAAAAAAATAAATATTTATTAAATTATATAAATTACCGACGGATTTAAAAATAAAAATAAAATAAAATAATTTACCGACGGATAGTCTATCCGTCGCAAAGTTTTCATTTCCGTCGGTGATCCGTCGGTAATCTTGGTCGGAAATAAGCAATTATCCAGTAGTGGATGGCGGTAAACCAAGACTTAGAGGCTAAGGTAATTTGGATAAATTCTCACCTAATCCTTTTATCTTGAATTTCCTTAAGTACCAAGTTTATATATAATATGTATACTAGTGTTGGGCCCGTGCATTGCACGGAAGGATAAATTTTTTGTTGGAATATTGAACCGAGTTAAAATGAAACGTAATTTCTCTGTTAACAGTTAATGAAATACAATGTGAAAAACAAATGTATTTTCATAAGTAGTTAACTTGCATATATTCTTAATCGTTTGTTGTTATGAGTTTGTGCAATAATATTGATAATAGTTTTGTATTATATTATTTAAAACTCAAACGACAAGTCTCACAACATATTTATCTGACTATTGACTTCAAGACCTCATAGTATTAGTCGATAAAAATAAAGATATGTATATATATATCTTATTCCCCTACTTCGAAAAATATGATTGTGGTTTTGAAAAATATAAACAAATTCTTAGTAAATAAAATAAAATATAAAAAAGTAGTTTTTCAAAGAAACAAAAATATTGTGGAATACCTTTTGTTCAGTTGCAGGTTCCGCCATTGACACCCGACCGTTCGTCTTCTTCTTATACTTGGATGATACGTAGAGAAGCTATATATATTTATAGTGAATGTAGAAAATATTTTAAAATCTTTTATTTTCATTTTCGATTTTACATTTAAATGTAAATATATTAAAAATATGGAAGAATATTTTTATATCTACATCGTTTCTATTTTATTTTCTTTACACTTGGTTAATTTAGAAAGTATTGCGGAATATTTTTATTTTAAAGAATACGATAATTTATTAGTGTATCTCGTTATTTTTTAGTTTTTATTCATATCAATATTCTTTTTTCTTCTTTTAATGCTCGTGAAAAAAAATACGTGTAGATTTTATATTATGCTAATATAAAATACGTGTAGATTTTATAAAATAAAATAGATTTTATATTAGCAAAAAAAATACGGAAGAAAAAAGATTTATATTACATCTCATTATGTAAAATGATTTTATAAAATAAAATATGGAAAAAGATTTTATAAAATAAAATATGGAAAAATCATTATGAGATGTAATATAAAAAAATACGAAAGAAAAAAGATTTTATATTACATATCGTTAATATAGATTTAAATGTAAAATCTACATTTAAAATAGATTATATGCTAATATAAATTCTATTTTATAAAATCATCCACCAAAAAAAAAACAAATAGTTATATTAATAAATGAGTATCCATTCCACAAATAGATGATTATGTGAGATACTGTGCTTAAAAAGGTTGTACCAAAGCATTAAGAAATTGTAAATTAAGTAATTGGCTTTAATTAGTTGTAACTTGTGCTTAAAATGTTGTAATTAAGAGTTAATTATGTCGTATTTATAATATAGTATAGATATGTAATCGTTTATATATTATATAATGAACATCTTTATTAAATATAACTCTATATACATAACCCCAAATTTCAATACGAATACATATTTGAGACTTACTTGATAATACCTACCCATAGGCATGCTATTGCTATACTTTTTTTTCGAGTTATACAAATTTTCGTAATCATATTTTGACCTTTATGACATTTAAGGTATCTAGATTTTTCAACGTATATAAATATGAAATTTGGTATAAATCCGATATTTCTATTATTCATAAATGACACATTTCTATCGTTTTGCTCAAGTGAACCTAAAATAAAAACTTTATTCTTTTTTTGAATCTGAAAGCGTCATTAAAATCTATGTAAATTGCTGATTCCGAATATATATACATTGTATAACTTTTAAATCCATTTAAGCAATAAAATTAATAAAAACGATATATTTAATATCGAATCAGTCCTATAAATAAAACTTTGTCGGTTTTCAAATCTGAAAGTTTCATTGTGACCGTTATAAATCGCTGATCACAAAAACATATTAGTCGCATTTCATAAAAATCCATACGACTAGCTATTTTGAGTAAAACGACAAAACCTTTTAAATATAAATAATATTTAAATATATATTATTAATAATATATATATACACACTATTCGTATATATATATATATATTTTAAATTCAATTGTTTTAAATGTTTAAATATGTATATATATTTAGATTTATATATTTTCATCTCCGTAATTATTAATCAGATATATTTCTCTCTTATTTATTTTCATCAAAGATATTTTCTAAATCTTTAAATTATCATCTTTTCAATGATATCAATATTTTGATATTAACACTTTAACTTTAAATCTGTATCCGATGTAAATATTTCTTTACAGAAAAACATAATTTAAATTATCGATTATATATCATCATATTTAACACTTATCTTAAAGATTTAAGATAGTTAAATGAACGTAATTTTGCCATTATTATAATAGTGAAAACGAGGTGTTACAATTTTTCTTCAAAGCTCCTTGATAACATCGGCATCGTAAAGACAAGGATCGGTTATTTTAAACCATTTTATTCATATATGCTTTTTTATTTTGTATTCCATTCCATGATTAAGTGATTGTATTTACCAAGAGATCTTAAGCTTGGTTAAATTTTGAACAAATTTTCTTTTGTTATTGTGTGCTAGGCTTGCAATCCATATGAGAATAACACATTTGATTCTAATTGACCTCGGTGAATATGCAGCGGAAGATGCAATGAAGATCATAGAGTAGCACATTGATGTGCACCTGGTCGCCAGTTTCTATAAGCCTTTCAATGTCGAAATGTTGCACTTTTAAGTGACAAATCACTAAAAGAGATAACGTCTACCTTTCACGATGATAGTAGCGTCTACCTTTCACGATGATGGTGTAAAGATTCATGTTCATACCTTAATTATTTTAATGAGGTCACTTTTTTCTAGCTTAATATTTTATATTGCACTTTGTTCGAAGTTATACTAAATCAACCTGATTTTCATGCATAGTTCTGTATGGAATATAAGAGCCTTGAAAGAAAGCCATCAACTTGTCCAATTCATCTGCTTTAGTTTTACAGTCTATTATTTTTGAATTTTGTGTTACACATCATAATAAAAGACGGCTTTATATAAATATACATCTCAAATAAAATAAAATTTAAATTTTTATATATTTTTTATAATAAAATATTGCATTCCATGCCTAAAATACAAAATAACCTTGATTTGCCCATAACTCTTCGGATAGTGTCCATTCAAAGTATTGTCGTTATAAGTTCAAAGTTGTGGGATACCAATAACTTTCGCCATGGTTTTAAGTTGGCTTGGAGGTTGTTGTGCCAACTTGTCGTTTTGGCTACGGGGATATAAAAAACTACATCTAAATTATCATGAGCAAGCTATTCTACAATTGTTTGTGATCGATATTCATGAGTCTTTTGAATCAATAAGTTTCATATGGTCGACCTGAATATGTACACCAAGGAAGAGAAAGAACTAGAATTCAATATTCTATTTAGTTGATGGCGATGAAGGAACCATTCGATTACCGGGTAAGGGTTTGGGTAAACGATTCCTAAGTGAATAGTGGGTATAAGCCACATGCGTATTCTTGGGAAGGTTTTCTACCTCTGGAGGACATTGGATAAGGTAAGAGTGATCCTATCTCTTAATTAACTTGACTTTTTTGGGGTTTAGGCACACAAAGCTTTTATTGGGAGTCATTTTAACTCAATACCTTATAATTACTTAATATAAATAACGTATTAAATAGTTAAATTTGTAATTTTGAAAAGAGAGATTTCACATCCCATTTCTCATGATGCCACTTCCCATTGCCACATATTGCATTATGTTACAACATTAATTTGTTAAAAGAACAATTGAAATACGTATGTTCTCTCATCTTGTTAAGTATGTTTCAAAAGTACTCTACCATGTTTTATGTAGGATGTCTTACATGCTACTATTGGTAACGCCTTTTATATAAAAGTGGAGATTGTGGGTTTATAGTTGAGATGTTGGTAGTTTTAAGTTATGATTCTTGTGTCATGGTTGATTGTGTCATGGTTGATTGTTGATGACATGTCTATAAGGAAGTAACATTAATTGTTCATTCTTTATTTACATTCCGCTGCATCGCTCGGGTATATGACTAGTATCATAATGATTAATTGTTAATACACATAAATTAGTAGTCGATGACAATAATTAGATGTCAAGAAATTGGATTCAGCTAGAAAGAAATCAAGTAACAAAAAAAAAACTCATAAATCATAAATAAATGACAAATTAGTAGCAATTCTGAATAAAAATAATAAACCCAAATTAAATAACAAACTAACCCTAAATCAATTATCAAATAACAAGTTACATATAAAAAACTATTAATTAACAAATGACAATACATATTAAATCTATAAAACTAACCCTAGATCAATGACATTTTTTTTTTTTTTTTTTTTTTTTTTTTTTTTTTTTGTGTTTTTGCATATTTTTGTTTCGTTAACATTGTGTAAATTTTTTGAAGGTTTTAGCTGTTTTGTGTTACTTGTCTTGTTGTACATCTCTAAAGGTTGGTCCATGCTGCAACGGGTGGGAGTTATGAACAATTGTTAAAGGATCAAAAGATTATCTTTAATTTGGTGTTACCATTGGGTTTTGCATCAGTCTAATGATGATCTGATACGTGGTTTTCTCTGCATCTATTGAGAATGTGTTGGAATTGTTGTTTCTGTTTATGAACCTTGTATGGTGGTCTTGGAGAAGGTCTTCATCTGATTTTTGATCTTCTCATCTGTTGGCTACTGATGGAAGTTGTACTATTTTGGTGCAAATAATATGGCTTATTATTGCAATGGTCTATGGCTGAACTCCTTATGTCCTGCTAAATTGTAGGAAGATACAAATTAGGTTGTTATGGAGCTATAAGGATGTTTTGGTGGTTTAAGTTGTTTCTATACACATAACCGGTTATAACTAAGATTTCGACCAGCATTGACCGCTTATGACCAATGGTGACTATAACTTTGGCCTGGGCGGGAAATGTTTTTATGTTTGTCATGTTCTTTTTCTAAAGTATGGCCATCACAATGGGTGAAAGTAAATTTTGCAACCGTGGTTCCACATAGAAAATGTGTACTTCAATTTAGTTTGTTTAATCGAACATTGAATAGTTGCAAAGCTTAAGAACATATTCTATTCGTTGCAAAAAGTATTCTATGGTGAGTCAACAGGTATCTTTGCAAGCATCACCTTAACATTATTTTATATATACAATTGAAAGTTGTTGTACAAAGTGATGTAACTATATATTCATCCACAAGTTTGTTATATTGTAATTAGTAACCACAAGTTTTTCATTAATAGATTCTACTGCAACCACTGGTTGGACCTGTGTTGTTTGGAAAAAAACAAAGTAAAAGAATGTTGTTTTCTTTATCCTTGTAGTTGGCATATTTAGAGTAAAAATGGATAAATTTATTGAATCATGCCGCAGTAGACAAAGCACTCAACAACTTTTTTCTTGCAAATCATCAAAAATTATTGATTTTAACAAGAGTAGGTTTGATTGTGGAAGTAAAGCAGTAGCATTGCCATTAGAGCAACAATCGTTGTTATCATTGCTTCTAGCGAGAGGTGTAAACAAGTCGAGCTTTTACCGGGTCACTTTGCTAGCATGATAATATTGATTGAGAATTTTACCCGGTAAGAGCGATTACAAGGACCGGAAGTCTTACCTGGTAAGTAAGAGTAACGACTTTTCCCGTATAAATTGTTGCATACGATTCCGCTTTAATAGAATAAAATCTTGCCCGGTAAGTTAAATTAAAACGTTAACTTAAAGAGATTTGATCAAATGCATCTCGGTGCATCTCATTCTAATGTGCGTCCATTTCTCATCCAACGGTTGATAACCACTTCTCACCGTTAATTCAATTTCTCATCCAAAGCTTCAAAATTATTTACATTTACGGCTCCCGCCGCAATGCACGGGTATACAACTAGTATATCTATATATATACTATCTATACTTCTATACTACCTTAATATACATTTAGACAAAAAGTCTTAAAGACAATATTTTATGCATGATGTACAACAATATAAAGCACAAAATTGAAAAATCTCTTAATCACAATTTTTTATGCATGATGTACACGCTACTAATGCAGACTTGTACAACCTGCTTTATTGTTGTTTTATCCCATACATGATTACTGATGGGAGAAATTCAAACTTTCAAAATTCAAAATCCAAAGTTCTTATCTATACTATCTTATAAAAGTTCTATTACCATTCTTGAAAAAGTTGGTTTTTGGAAAGTTAAATTTTACATTTATCACCCTTACAATTAATTAATTAATTTACTTTCTATCCCTTGTTTTTTCATTTTTCATTTTACACCCTTATTATTTTAACACAAATAATCGTATATAAATAAAAATGCAATGAAAAAATACGTTTCTTTTTTTACAAATTATACCATTATAATCGTCTCGTCAATACCTTCAAAACGAGCCCAATATTGAATATTTTTAAATTTAACCGTACTATTAAATATCATGAATATCTACGAATTAAATCTCTACTACTATATAAAAAAACTAATACAGTTATTGTACAAACTTTTGTACAATAACACTTATCACCCTAAACTTTTATACAATAACACTTATTACCCTAAGCTTTTATACAATAACATTTATCACCCTTACAATTATTTATTTAATTCATTTTATATCCCTTATTTTTTCATTTTTCATTTTACACCATTATCATATTAACACAAATAATCGTATATGAACAAAAATGCAATGAAAAAATACGTTTCTTTTTCTACAAATTATACTATTATAATCGTCTCGTCAATATCTTCAAAACGAGTCCAATATTGAATATTTTTTAATTTACCCGTACTATTAAATATCATGAATATCTACGAACTAATTTGTTTTCTATCCATACGTTTTATTTTTTTCCACCGTTAACACATTAAAAATACATAATCGTAAAATACGTTTATTTTTATTATAAATTATATCATTATAATTTTTTTTGTCAATAATTGTAATATAAACTAATTATTGAATATATTTATAGGTTTAGGGTTTCATAAATAGTGATTCATAGTTCATGGTTGGATTGTTGATGACATGTCTATAAGGAAGTAACATTAATTGTTCGTTATTTACTTACATTTCGCTGCATCGCGCGGGTATATGCCTAGTGCATAAAAAAGCGGCTTTATTGTATTTCAACCCCATTTCTGGCTCCTAATTTTAAGATGCCTATTCACTCTCTGTTTTTGTTGTAAAAGATGATGTTTGTTGATGCTAAAAGTAAGCGCCACTTGCAGGTTTGTCCTCACTGATTTTCTCTGCTTCCATAACCATTTGAAATCGAAGAACTTCGGTGTTGATAGGATTGTAAGACTGATAAGTATAAGGATATAATCAGGTATTGAAGTTTAAGATTTTCATTGTTGTTCTACTCTCTCTCTCTCTCTGTATTTGTATATATATGAATATATATATAAACCTCTTTTCTCTCTATAAAATCTCTGTTTGAGAGAGATTAAAATGGGTTCTATATATCTTAACAACACGAAGTTTTGATTACATGTCATTGTAGCTTTTGGGCAAAATCACTGCACCGAAGACACTCGCTGGATAGAAGGATTATATCGAGAAAAACATTTGGATACATTTCTCGATGGTGAAAGGACTCACGATCGATGGACCTGGGCAATTTGATGGCCAGGGCTCGAGCTGGTGGGGAAATGACAAGGTTAAGTTTTTGAATCGAAACAGAGACTAATTTAATATATCTTGAACAACTTAAAAAGCTTCGGACTTATTGCTCTTCTTTTTGCAGGCATCGACCAAAACTTGCAATCGCCCGTTGGTAAGATGTTTGGTTTTTACGTTAAAGCATTTGAATGGTCGACATGTATTAATTAATTCAGAAAACTAACGGCCAAACATGAATCATTAACTTAGGCTTTACATTTTCATGCCTGGGATGGCCTTCAGCTGAAAGGCACAACACACATTAACAGCCCGAGGATGCATATAAGCATTAATGGTTGTCAAGATGTGGATGTCGGAGATCTTCGAATTTTAGCACCCAAAGACAGCCCCAATACCGATGGGATCGACATCAGTCAATCATCCCATGTTAATATCCATGACTCTAATATTCAAACCGGTATGATACATATTGAAGTTCGAGTCCCATATCGACTAAATGAAAGACCTTTTTTTATATATATAGTCTATAATCGACGGTTTTGATTTACACTTTAACTGGTGATGA
This sequence comes from Arctium minus, assembly GCA_954870635.1. Taxonomy (NCBI): domain Eukaryota; kingdom Viridiplantae; phylum Streptophyta; class Magnoliopsida; order Asterales; family Asteraceae; genus Arctium; species Arctium minus. Next base: position 20,935,685 of record OX941081.1, on the reverse strand, counting down.
TTGTGTGGCTATTAATGGTGGCGTCTATAATGTGAATGTAACGGGGGTGTTCTGTGGACCTGGTCATGGCATAAGGTATTATACCAAATTATTGATGCTTTTTAGATCTCTTTTAATTATACAAAACTTCCATCACTTCATGGATGCATTCTCTTTTGCAGTATTGGAAGCCTGGGGAAAGACGCGGTCACGACACAGTCGAAAAAGTTCGAGTAGAAAAATTGTAACATCTCTGGAACACAGAATGGGTTACATATCAAGACAGTACCGGTAAACTTAATTATAACTTGAGGACAACTTTACGTTTGAACTTTTTCTATACCGTTCGATGTTTATCCGTTTCTTCTACTCATGTAACTGCAGTATGGAACGGGGTACGCAAGGGGGATTGTGTTTCGGGAAATTCATCTGGTAAACGTTCAGAGGCCAATCATAATTGATCAACATTACTGCACTAATACTCTAACTGCTGTTTGCATTATATATATAATTGATATATATATATATATATTGGAAGGATATTTTGCAACCCTTGCAACCCACATCTTAACTGTCGGATTCATGATCGGCGGTTATTTTATTTTTATTTTTCTGTTTTTTTTAATTAAAAATATTGGACCCGATATCTATTGTAACCGTCGATCATGAATCCGACGGTTAAGATGTGGGTTGCAAAGGTTGCAACCTATATATATATATATATATATCAAGTTTGTTCACTTTTAGTAGTTGGTTTTGTGGATTTTTTCAGGTTGAGCCTGATATTTCTCTTGCAACTCTATCTGCTTCTTCTGAAGTTTGCCCTTCAATGTCACATATGATCAACGTTCCAGCATCATGGCATTAATATGGTATTTAACTTTTCTTTCATCAAACTAACCCTAAATAGAAATCTGCAGCACCAAACGGAAAATAACCGATGAGTAGGCCCAAAAAATGTCCCATCAAATTGGTGTTTCTGTGTGGGGCTGGTTTGTGTCTCGGTAATCATCTTTTTACCCAAATATTGTAGGTGTAATTGCATTGTTCTATTTGACATATCTTATGGTGTCATTGCATCAGTTGGCATGCTGGAACATATGCTTGCATTTTGGTAACCATCCAAGGAGTTTTCCTTCTCCACACCCCAAGCAGGTGGTTGAATTTATTAGTTGGTATTATTCTTTTGTGTGTGTCTTAGGAGTGTCTAAGCATGATGTTAATCACATCTGAGTTTTTGATTTCTTGAGGAAAGGATGCAACAAAATTAATGTTGACGTCTTAACTGCTTTTTAATTAATTGTTTGCAACTTCTGTTGAATTTTTGTAGGTTTGTAGGAGAAAGTTATATGATGTTCACACTCATCCATGGAGAGGGATTAAACAAGAAAAAACCCACACAAACATACAGTGGTAAAAGAAAAGAAAAGTCTGGGTCAAACCCACCCCTGCAATTAAAATGTGTGGGTCATTCATGGAGATAAGGAAAGAACCCACAATCATATAGGTTAGAGTAGAAATGTAAACCCACCACCTACCTCCAACTTCAAACCACCACTAAACCACAATGAAATTTTTATGGTCATAATCTGCAATTTGGGTAGACTTGATGTTTAGTTGATGCATTACAGCATGTTGTATGCACATTACTACATTTATAGTTTGCATTTTGGTTCTCAATAGGGGTGGATCCACATGAAGGGTTGGATCATTTGCAACCACAAATTTGGTTTTATGTAATGTAAACCTTTTTAATTTGATAATGGTAAAATCTTTTATTTGGTTATTGTTTGAAAGTATAATGACGATTGTGAAATTTTATAAAAAAATGGAATGTTCTTAAAGTGGAGATAATTTATTAATATTTGAGGTTAAATTTTGTATATTTTTGTTATACTAATAATTAGTTGGTGTAACTGCTTTGAAAAAAAAAATAGATCCGTTTTTGTCATTAAGCCCTAAAATCATGAGTTATACTTGAGTATATAAAGTCATACGTAACATAATGCAAGTAACCGAGTTATTTAATCTGGTCCTATGTTGTAATTTCATAAAATATAACTCAATTAATTGGTTTCATATTTGATTTGTGAACATTTATCGAAACGAAAGGCAATATATAAATGAATGGAAACTTACTGATAAAACCACATGTGGAAATACATGTCACTTAGGGGTTGTTTTTTTTATTTAAAAACCTCTTAATGTCTCTGAATCATTCAGATCTTTTGACATTCAGACTGTTTGTTTTTCAGTTTTCAGAACCTCTTAATGACTCTTAAATACATCTGAAATAAGAAGTGGTGACCTAACTTCTTAAAATCTCTTATCGCCACCTCATTTATATAATCTCTTTTCTCTCAAGACGCCTCCAGACGTTACAAAAACAAACAGTCTTATTGATTCAGATTACAAACTTCAGTACCACCTCTTATTAATCAGAAGTGAAATAAAACTTCAGATTTCAGACCTTTTAAAAACCAAACGCCATCTTAGTATTGCTACCATGCACTTGTAACCATTTATTTAGATTAATAATTAAACAACAAAACATAAGAGAAACTAATCTCAAATGAACTTGATTATTTCATCATCATGTGATCCTTTTTCACAAAAATATATGAAAAAATTACTTCCATATATGCAGAAATACATGTTACTTATCGGGTAAGATGCTCAACCTTGTGGTTTATCTGATAAGGTAAAATGAGTCGATAATCACTTACCGAGTAAGCTTTTAATAAATGACCCCCTTTAATGTATTATCCCTGGCATTTTATTTTTTTTGCAATATATGTCTTGGTTATAACTATAACATTTCATATTCGTTTATCTGGCCATTAACTTTTAATCTTATGTTCTTAAGTTGGTTTCGGGAAGTAATGATCTTATGTGTTGTTTCTAAGCATGCAAATTCAAGTTGTTGAAGGTACACAATCGTTCCAAATTGATTGTATTTTTTATACATTCTTATAAATAAGTGCTTCATATTTTAAAAAATAGTCCGTCTCCATCACACATATTTAGCTCTATAGAATTGCTGGTATGCTAATTGTTTCAAAAACTTTAGCCTAATCTTACTCGACTTGTACTTTGTCATTGTGCAGGTTTGTCGGCCATTTGCATTGAGCTTTGGGACTGTAGCCAAGACTTACACTTAGAGCACCAAAGATCGAACACCTTGTGGTTGAAGAGGGTATTTGGGCTAGACTTCACGAGATAAATTGCTTAAAGAATCTTTCCATTAGTAATAATGGTGGTAACTCAGCAGCCAAGACTTGCAGATCGGTTCAAGCTCGTCTCCCGCATGATTCGAACTTAAACCTATTTATTTAGCAAAGTAACTCCGCCCTTTTACCAACTGAGCTACATTCCCCCGGGCTTTTCATTTTCTATTTACAATAAAATCACACCCTGCTCACCCGGTGCATTGCACGGGTACACTGCTGGTATTATAAAGATGACATAAAAAACTCTTAAAAACAAGTCTTAAAGCTTAATATACCGCTATTTAATGCTAATTACTTAAAAAAACAGCCATAAAAGTTGTATGTACTACATTTAATGTTATTCATTAATTTTTAATCATTATCTCTAACCATTTTAACTCCCCTAAAATCATTTCCCATTTTAACTCCCCTAAAATAACTCTCAACATATTTTAGATATAAAAAATCTAAAATATAATTAAAAAATCTTACAGAATATTTTATAAAAAAAAAATTATATTATTAAACCAAAATAAATTACATTATATTATTAAGTCTAAATTAAACAAATTTATATAAAAAAATCATTATCACTCTCTCACAACCATCCAAAATTGTAATGTAAATCGACAAAAAACAGAAAATAAAATGAAACATTAAAATCGTGATGTATCTAGCTGCGTTGCGCGAGTACACTTCTAGTATATATATATATATATATATATATATATATATATATATATATATATATATATATATAGATAGATAGATAGATAGATAGATAGATAGATAGATTAAAAGTTTAATATATTAAGATGATTATTATTATAACATTAAAGATGTTTTTTAGTGTTTTTCTTAGTTTGTAGTTGATTTTTTTTAGTGTTCAATGTACCGATCATTTTTAACGGTTGGGTTGGAGATGATCTAAAAAAGCTCACAAATCTACTTTTTTATCCACGAGACAAGTTGTTACACTCTAACTTAACATAGCTTTTAGGGACTCAATCGGTAACAAAAATGAAACCACAAACGACTAAATCCATAAAAAATAAACGGACTTGATCCAATATTTTCATATAACCACAGGACGATATTTGTAATTTACACCATCTCCTTTGGTGTAAAAAATAATGTAATATATTTACAAAATGGTTTACTGTTTGCACTCTTTTTTGCATAAGAAAAAACGTAGAAATTTGGTATTTTACATTAAAGAAATAGATATGTATGCATCTCATCCTAAATCCCAAATCGAAATAAAATATATTTGAGTTTAAAAAGTTTTCTCTCTTTAGTCTTTATCCCGGTAAGTGGCTTTGAGGGTTCGTTTATCAAACGTCTACCGGTAAGACATCACCGTTATTTACCTTATCGTGTAACATTCTTGACCATTAAAATAGATTGTTGATAAGTGTCTTAAACCCGTTAAGTGCTTATCAGGTAAGAGTCTTTTCTCTCACTTACCGGATAAGACTCTCGGTTCTTGCTATGTTTTTTACACGGTAAAACTCTCAGTCCCTTCTATGCCTCTTAAGTCTTACCGGCCGGTAAGATTCTTGGTCTTTGTCATGCTCAATTGGTAACATAAGTAATATCGTTAAACACGATTAAAGTGTTTAGTAAACAACTCGTAACTATCACACAATCTTCTTTGGTCATATTCAATATTGTGATCATTAAAGAAGAATGGGTATATACTGTCTATCCCACCATGCGTAGAGTTCCAACGATCATAGGCTTCGCTTCAAAAAGTTAACCGCATATGTTCCTTTTAGCACGCAATCGGAATCCTCCATTGATGCTTTCAGAAAAATAACCAGATGATGATTCCGGTTCCGGTTTCAGAACTTAATCTTTTTTAGTTTCTTTTATAAATCGGATGTGTTCGGATCAAGTTGAGCACACTTTTGATTAATTTAATGGACCTGAACACTGTGTTCTCTAATCCGGAGAGAAAAGAAAAGAATGGGATGGAAAAGAAAGGAAAGGAAAACAATTTTTTCATTTGTGTTCTCGAAATGGAAGGAAAAGGAAAATAGTTTTTCATGTTCTTGAACAGAAGAGAAAAGAAAATAAATGTGTCATTTTTACAAGTATACCCTTTAAAAATATATTCTTTATAAAGAAAGATCGGGTAGTTTTGTAATTTAATAATTTTAGTAATTTTTTTAAATTGTTTTTAATTTCTTTCTTTCCTTTCCTTTCCTCCCACGTATGGGAGGAAACTTATCATTGTTTTTATTTCGTTTCCTTTCTCTCCTAAAAAAGTTTTGAGAACACGAGTTTTTTTACTTTCCTCCCCTTTCTCTCCCTTTCCTTCGTAAAAGAAGACAAGAAGTTTCAAGAACACAACGGAAGTTATTGACAAGGAGAACAAACTCAAGTTCATACTGATCAAGCTATTCCTTGGTGAATATGGGAATCTTTCATATAGAATTGAGGGACATACGGGTCGTTTATTAAACACTTGCCGGGTAAGCATGTTAAGAACCAAAAATCTACCTAGTAAAAGAATTGGCGAAAATGTTACCGGATGAAGTAAAGGGTCGTTTATCCAAAGCTTACCCGGTAAAAGTCAACACTTTCACTTAACTTATCTGAATAAGATTTTAGTTTTTTAAAACGGCATGTATGCAACACTTTATCCGGTAAACACTTACCGGATCAATTATTGTTATATTCATCTGATAAGGTAAAGTGACCGAGTAAGCATTTAGTAAACGACTCTCTGTGATGGTGGTGACTTTGCTTACCCAAAGTCCCTTTACTTTTTCTTTGACTTTCCAATACTTTTAAACTGTTGTATATTATTTTAGTTGATGAAGTATATTTAAATTAAATATAACAGGTCTTGTAAAAAATAATGGGGAGTGCTATTTGCACCAAAATTATGTCAAAATCAAGTCAATTCATACGTTAGCAAAGTTTTTTTTTTTGGAAAGGGTATCCTGAGCCTATGACCCAGACTAATCCCCGACAATTAGGGCCTTTGGCCCAGCTGCTAAAGCGTGCAGCCCTGAGTTTATCCTCAGTGGCCACAAGTGTTGCTAGTGGGGCTCGAACCCGGGTTGAGCGCTAAGAACTCCCCAAGCCTTTACCACCCTTGTGGTTTACATACGTTAGCAAAGTTATGGGTGCAATTAGCCTCCCAAAATAATTGATGGTACCCAATCAACTCGAATTTGAGGCATTTTGTTTCTTGAAACAGCAGATGATTCGATAAATCATCGAAGAACAAACCCTCATTTTTTTTCTTCCTTTCACAAAAAAAAAAAAAACAGATAGAAACACAAATGTTGACGGGTTTTAATTTGTAGCTTATTACTTTCAATGAATCAACTTTACGCATTTGATAAGCAAAATTGAAATGTATTTACCAAACAGATACAGCTCTCTGAGTGCAACATCTGACGTTAAAATCCAATTGAATCAAAGAAAATGCCAAACGGATTTGATCATGACCGGTAATGATACATCCGATCCGACGTTAATCACGATGAAGAAATTACTCTAGTAAAACTCACACAAAACTCGAACCAATTTCACCTTTGCGGATATCCACAGACGATTTTCCGGTAACCGGAACCGTCGACGGCTGCAAAGCGTAGCGTGACGAGAAGTTACGAAACAGATACTCGTTCTCCGTCTCCGGATCTGCGTTTTGCAAGGGTCCTTGATCGAAATTGAGTGCGTAACTAAGAGGATCGTACTGGAACTTGGACGATTGTGTACCGAATGTCCTGCTATGTTTGAAGCGTCGTATGAAGGTCTTCCATCTTGGACCGGCAACGATCTCCGACCACTCACGAATCTTCTTGAAGGCAGCGATTCCTCGTGACCAGAAAGTAGTTCCATTCGGCCGGATCTCGTCCTCCTCCTCTTCGGAAGACGGTACTTTCCGCCAACGGTAAGGTATGCAGAAACAGTAATTTGGATTGGGGAAGAGTGATTGTGATGAGTGTTGGTTAGATTCAGCGTGTGTAGGAGAGAATTGAGTCACCATAGATACGATACAGAGGTAGTTGTATATGGCGATTAAGTACAGTGGAGAAGAGATATATACAGAGAGAGAGAGAGAGAGAGAGAGAGAGATATGAAGGGTTTTGGGGTGCGTTAGAATGAGGGGTTGCTTTGTATATATGGGGTCTGTTTTAGATGGTGGATTAATATTTAGAGCGAATTGTGGATTTGGTAACGTGGTTTAGTGATTTCTTTGACCATAGTCCTCATTCTATGTTTATTGTGGATTTGATCCTTGTGATATTTAATTTATTTTGGTCATGATTCTTCTGACTAACACTTCCATTAACTTTGTTAAATCAAGGACCATTTTAGTCATTTTGCCTATTTTTTATCTTTTTTTGATAAGAAAAATATAAACAATATTTTTATACACACAAACACACATGCATACACACATGTATATATATAAATATATATATATATATAACGATATTAAAATAAATAAAATAAGACATTATTGTATGATTTAATTGTTTAATTTTTTTAAAATTAATTATATTAAATACGATTTAATTTTATTATTTTATTGTAATTGTGAAAAAAGATATAGTTTTATTGTTTTAATGTAATTAAAATTTCAATTTAAACAAATCAGATCATAAAACTATATCTTATTTATTGAGATCGAATAAAATAAAATATGGTTTTATGATTTGATTTATTGAATTAAAATTTTAATTAAGTTAGAGACGATTTAATTATATTGTTCTTTTACTATCATTGCAACAAACAAACTTATTCTTGATATTTTAACACCAAAAATCATTGAAAACCGTTGAGAAATGAACTATAATTTTATCATCTTAAAATTAGAAGCTCCAATTTTCATATTGTTTTTAGTATGATAAAATTAAAGTTTATTTCTCAACAGGTTTTAATGATTTTTTTTTGTTAAAATATCAACAATAAGCTTGTTTGTTGCAATGATAATAAAAGAACAATATAATTAAATCGTCTTTAACTTAATTAAAATTTTAATTCAATAAATCAGATCATAAAACCATATTTTATTTTATTCGCTCTAAATAAAATAAGATATAGTTTTATGATCTGATTTGTTTAAATTAAAATTTTAATTACATTAAAACAATAAAACTATATATATTTTTCCACAATTACAATAAAATAATAAAATTAAATCATATTTATTATAATTAATTTAAAAAAATTAAACAATTAAATCATACAATAATGTCTTATTTTATTTATTTTAATATCGTTATATATATATATATATATATATATATATATATATTTATATACATGTGTGTGTGCATGTGTGTATAAAAATATTGTTTATATTTTTCTTATAAAAAAAACAAAAAATAGGCAAAATGACTAAAATGGTCCTTGATTTAACAAAGTTAATGGAAGTGTTAATCAGAAGGACCATGACCAAAATAAATTGAATACCATAAGGACCAAATTCACAATAAACATAGAATGAGGACCATGGTCAAAGAAATCACTAAACCACAGGGACCAAATCCACAATTCACTCTAATATTTATTTATGATCGGTTATAAGTGTTAGAGCATAAATATGTTGGATACAAGATCAAGAAGACAAAAGTCAAGGTTTAAGAAGTCAAAGCTGAAGAAAGTCAACTCTCAAGTGAAAGGCAAAGTCTTTTGTAATAAAAGTCAAAGTATTGTATTTGTATTTTACTTTCCTTGTTGTTTTAGTTGTAAGTATAAATAGTTTTCTTTCCTTTGTAATTAGTAAGAAAAACAGAAGTAGTATTCAGTTGTAAGATTGGAAGAAGTTGTATAGTTGAGAGAGAATACGTTAGAGAGAGAAAGAGAGTTCTAGAGAGAGAAAGTTTGTAATCTTGAATTTGAAAGTGAAATCAAATAGGTAATTGATTCTTGTTTGTGTTTGTTTTGATTAATTGTGATTAGAAACTAGATTCAGGGACACACAATTGGTATCAGAGCAGATTCAAATCGAAAATCAAGAAAATCAGAATGTTCGTATCTATGTTCTTCATGTCCAGATTTGATTTTGAGTTTTAGTGTGTTTTTGGAGTTGTAAATGATTAGGTTTTGTTAGAAAAGTGTTATCGATCGAGTCTGTATAAGTTTTAGATCAATTTGCACTGTAATCGATCATTAATTTTGATTTTAGTTGAGTTCGAAGTTCACGAGTCCTGTGCACTGTAATTGAGTCGATTTATACATTTTTGTGTATTTGATCGAAATTAGTTGTTAAGTTTGTGTTCTAGTTGTTTAGACGAGTGAATTGTCAAAGTTTAGTGTTGAAATTCTAGCTTTAAATGAGTTTTTGGTGTGATTTTGATCGATTTTAGAGGTTTGCGCGTGTTCATCAAGATTTGCGTTTCATTCATCGAGGTTTGCGTTTCATTCATCATAGGTTTGCGTGTTTTTGTCAAGGTTTGCGAAAGTTGGGTTTGCGTCTGTAACTACAATCGCGAAGTTGGGTTTGCGTCTGTAACTACAATCGCAAAGTTGAGGTTTGCGTTAGTAACTTGAAACGCAAAGTCAAGGTTTGCGCTTCTCTCTTGAATCGCAAAGTCAAGGTTTGCGCTTCTCACTTGAAACGCAAAGTCAAGGTTTGCGCTTCTCACTTGAAACGCAAAGTCAAGGTTTGCGCTTCTCACTTGAAACGCAAAGTAAGGTTTGCATTTACTTCTCGATACGCAAAGATAGATTTGTGTAATCTTCTTAGCACGCAAAGCTACTCATCACAAGGAAGGTTTGCGTAACCAATTCTTGAAGCGCAAAGTGTGGAGGACTTAGACAAATTTTTCAAAACTATAATATGCCCTTTAATAGCGGGACCCCCGTGCTAAGTCTGCGGAGGGGGACATATTTCTAGTTATGATCAAAATTTCTGATTTTATATTTCAAGTTTTCTGTATTTTCTTGATTGTTTCATTTGGACTAACGATCAATTTCTAGTTTCTTATTGCATATATTTTTTAAACAGGTTTAAACAAGATGACTTCCAAAGATGCTCTTTCCATTGGCACTGATGTCAAGCCTCCTGTTCTATTCAAAGGAGAGTACGAAACAGTGGAAAGACAGATTCCTTGATTTTATAGATAGACATGCAAATGGGGAGAATATTATGTTGTCAATCACAGAAGGTCCTATGGTACCAATCACGGTTCAGATACCTAATGATGACTCGTCTGATAGTGAAGATGGTACTGAGGAAAGAGAACAAAAGATGAAAACTGTGGCAGTGGATATCTCTCAGTATTCTGAAGAACAGAAAAGCCGATACAAAGCTGATAAACAAGCAAGATCCTTACTTCTTCAAAGTATCCCGAATGACATCTACATCAAGATAGACAGCTACAAGGGAAATGCTAAGAAGATGTGGGATCAGTTGCAAAAGATGATGATGGGTTCCAAAGTTGGCAATCAGATGAAAGTGGCTAACTGCATCAACAGTTATGAAGAATTTAAAGCCAAAAAGAATGAAAATCTGGAAGATACTTATGAACGGTTTGTCTTGCTTCTGAATGAACTGACAAAGAACAAAGTGAAAAAGAAGCAGCTGGAGAATAATGTCAAATTCCTGAGTATCCTACAACCTGAATGGAAGAAGCATACGTGTAGGATGAAACAAATGAAGGATCTGAATGACATACCGTTACATGAGGTTTATGAGACTTTGAGGCAGAATGAAGAAGAAGTGGAAGAGAAAAGAGCTGAAAAGAAGAAGGCTGAAAAGGTTCCTGATCCTATTGCTTTGGTTGTTAGAGAGAAGAAGAAAGAAAAGAAAGAAAAGATAGAGAAGAAGAAAAAGAAGAAAGTGATTACAAGTTCTGAATCTGAATCTGAATCAGATGGTGATGATGGAGAAAGCCTCAAACAGGCTATGCTTTTACTGACCCGAGCTTTCCAAAAGAAATTCTACAAGAAGCCGGGATCAAATTCTCAGAGATACTCTTCATCCAGTTCCAAGAATCATGAGCACCGAGAAAGGGTGGAAGGAAGGAGATATGAAGAGAACAGATATGTTGAGAAGAAACCTGATGAAAGGAAGAAGTTCATGAATGACTACACTGTTGCAGAAAAGCCAGCAAGTGATCCAGTCAAATGCTACAACTGTGGCAAGATTGGTCATTTTGCAAAAGATTGTCGAAAGCCAAAAGTTCGTAATTCTCAGTATTATCAGAACAAACTTCTTTTGGCCAAACAGCAAGAAGCAGACATTGCTTTAATGGCGGAGGACTAATTTTGGCTGGATCATTCAGAAGGTGAAGAGGAAGAGAAGGAAGAAACTGCTCATCTCTGTCTTATGGGAAAAGAAGTGAAGTATGATGAGTCAGATGACGAGACAGCTGATGAGGTATTAAACTTAACTGAAAAGGATTTTGTAACCAAAATGGAAGCTATGATGGTTGAGCTTAATGATCTTCAAGTAAAACTGAAGAAAGAAAAAGACAGAGTTGCTAAAAGAAACAGTAAGATCTTTGAACTCAATAAGTCTGTTATTGGGAACAAAGATCTGATTGATTCTTTACGTAAGTCTGCTTCTGATTCTAAATCTAAAGTAGATTGTTTTGAAAAGAAGATTTCTGACTTTGAAGTTAAAGTTTCTAAATATGAGTTTGAGAAGAAAGAATCTGCACTAATTGTTCATAAACTGCAGGTTGAGAACAAGCTTTTGAATAAGAAGGTAAATGGTCTGGAAGCTAAACTTTACGCAAGAGGACAAACAGATCAAACCATTTTTCTTAATGCACCTGATGAAGAGGCTGATGTTAAGGAAAAATGGGGACTTGGTTTTAAAAACCCCTATTACTTAAAGAAAGCCATCAGAAAACAACCAGCATTATATAATTTTGATTTTCTTGCTTGTGCTGGTAAACATACTCATTTAAAACCCAAATTTGTTACCAAATTACCGGAAGAAGTTGAGGCCAAAGAAACTGAAAATAGAAAGAATGTAAAGAAAATGCAACTACCATTTAACTATGCAAAGTTAAATGATAGTTATCTTTTAGAAACACCAAAAGTTCTTTCAAATGATTATTTTGCTAGTTATTCTGTTTCTGAGATGAAGGCAAAACCTGCAATTGCAAAGGTTTATGTTCCTCCACTCATTCTTGAAAGCAAAATAGTTGAGTTGGAAAATGTTTTATCTGATGAAAAACTTTTGGTTGATATTCAACAAAGTGTATTTTCTACTGTATTAAAGAACACGATTTTTCAATCTACATCTACAAAGTGTTCTAATGTTTCTAAGGCACCTCAAACTTCGTCTGATAATTTTGATGACTTATTTGAGTCTGCAAATGATTTTCTTAATTCTGATGATGGGTGCATAGACGAAATTGATATGTTTAACTTCAATGATCATCTTCATGATCATTCTACTTGTCTTACAAATGAAAAAGTGTTACCAAGTGGTGTTAATATTGATGAATCATCAACTAAGGTTGGTGAACCAGTTTCTGTAACTGCTGATTACTATGCTCAAGGTAAGAAACATAAGAAACAGCGATTACAGAAACAGAAACACACTGGTACACAAAAGAAAACTCAGTCTCAGAAATCTGATTTTCCTAATAGATCTAAATCTTTTGTTTCAAATATAAGCAAGAAAAGGTCGAAAGCTCGAACTGAATGGCGACCAAAACGGAAGGATGATGAGATAGTTGGATCAGTTTCTGATAATTTTTGTACTAGATCTGTTAGTAGTGATTCAGATGTAGTTGGTCAATATGCTTCTCATCAACAAAACCTTGTAACTTCTTACAAGCGTTATTCAATAAAGCAGTTGATTCAATTATCTCCTATTACTACTACATCTCATTATAATTATCGGAGAACTGATTCTGCTTATTCTCATAATTCTTCTGATTGGTACGGATCTTATCATGTGCATTCTTCAAGAGCAAATATTTTTAAAGGTTTTCAAAAGAACAGAGGGTCCATTTTCAAATGGATACCAAAATCTTGTGCTAATCTGTTAGGACCCGTTTTTAAATGGGTACCTAAAGTTATTGTTTCCTGATTTCTCTTGCAGACCCGACATATGTGGTACTTAGACAGTGGATGTTCCAAGCATATGACTGGGCAAAAAGCTTTATTGTCTAATTATACAGAGAAATTCAGTGGAAATGTCAGATTTGGAAACGATCAACTTTCACCAATCTTAGGATATGGTGACATCATTCAAGACAACATAACGATAAGTAAGGTGAGTTATGTCGAAGGCTTGGGGCACAACTTATTTAGCATTGATCAATTCTGCGATAAAGGGTTAGAGGTCAACTTCAAATCTAAGAGTTGCTCGGTTCGTACTGAAGACGGCACAGAACTCTTAGGTGGACTTCGCAAGACAAACCTCTATACCATCAACCTGTCCAAAGTTCAGATTGACAATCAAGTTTGCTTAATGACAAAAGCTTCAATGCAACAAAGTTGGCTCTGGCACAGACGTTTATCACACCTGAACTTTCGTTATATCAAAAAGTTGGTTAATGTGAAATTGGTAAAAGGACTTCCTGAGCTGAAATACGAGAAAGAACACTTATGTGCTGCATGTGAGAAGGGTAAGATGAAGAGAGCTCCGCATAAAACGAAACCTGAACCAAGCACTAGTTCTCCGTTAGAATTGTTACATATGGATTTGTGTGGTCCAATGAGAACTCAGAGTTTGGGTGGAAAGAAATACGTGTTGGTTATTGTGGACGATTACTCAAGATACACATGGGTTAAATTTCTTCGATCAAAAGATGAGACGCCCGAAGTTATCATTACTTTCTTAAAGACGACCCAGGTGAAAATGCAGCTTCAAGTCAAGTTTCTTCGAATGGACAACGACACAGAGTTCAAAAACAAGATTGTTGAAGACTATCTCGAATCAGTCGGGATTTCATATCAGTACTCTGCTGCTCGAACGCCTGAACAAAATGGAGTAGTTGAAAGGCGAAATCGGACGCTAGTCGAGGCTGCTCGTACTATGCTTGGCCAATCCGATCTACCTCTATTCTTGTGGGCAGAAGCTGTGTCGACTGCATGTCATACGCAAAATCGGTCCATGATACACTGTCGTTTTCAAAAGACTCCAGATGAGCTGATCAACAACAGAACACCAACAATCAAGTATTTTCACATATTTGGGTGTAAATGTTTTGTGCTTAACGACAGAGAGAGTCTGAATAAATTCAGTGCTAAGGCAGATGAAGGCACTTTTATCGGTTATTCTTCCACATCTGCAGCTTATCGTGTTTATCTAAAGAAGTCAAAGACAGTTGTCGAGAGCGTGAATGTAACATTCGATGAAGAGATGGCTTCTGAACAACTCAGTTCAGAACCCGTGATCACTGGAGTATTAGCTTCTGGGCAGATCAGTCCAGAACCTGCTTCTACAGCCAATAATTCGAATAATGCTTCTACATCTATTTCACATTTAACTGATTTAGATTTGTTATTTGAATTCTTTTATGATGAGTTTCTAGGTTCTAATATACCTAAATCTGTTGTGACTGACAGGTCTGAAAATACAAGTTGCAATCATCCAATCACTTCAGATGTCATAACTGAACAAGCATCCCCTGTTTAGTCAGAAACTCACATTCCTACAATTACTCCTACAGTTGAAGATGTACAAGTAAATGTTGATCCAGAAGTAAATGTTTCAATTGGGTGTAATACAATGTCTACTCAACAGCTAGAGTCTGTTGTTCGAACTGATGCTTCTGCACCTGAAACTTCAACTGCAAACCCCCTCCTGTTATTCAAACTGAAGATTCTGATAGTGGATTTCTAGATGATGATCATGTTCAATCAGTATCTACTCCACTCCCTCATGAGCATCGCTGGACCAAATATCATCCATTACATCAAGTAATTGGAGATTTTGACAAGCCTGTACAAACGATGTCAGCGACTCTTAATCAATGTATGCATGACTCATTTCTCAATAAGATTGAGCCAACGCGAGTATCAGAGGCTCTTGCTGATTCGGACTGGGTATCTGCTATGCAAGAAGAGATCAATAAGTTTGAAGCCCTGAAGGTTTGGAGATTAGTTCCAAAACCAGAAGGTAAAACCGTGATAGGAACTAAATGGGTATTCAAGAATAAAAAGGATGAAGATGGTATTGTCATAAGGAACAAAGCTAGATTTGTTGCCAAAGGTTACCGACAAGAGGAAGGCATAGACTACGATGAGACGTATGCTCCAGTAGCGCGTATAGAAGCAATCCGCATGTTTCTAGACTACGCAACTCATAAGAATTTCACAGTCTTTCAGATGGATGTGAAAACAGCCTTTCTGAATGGCATTCTTAAAGAGGAAGTGTACGTGTCTCAACCAGAAGGGTTCATCAATTCAGAGAAGCCAGATCATGTTTATATCTTGGACAAAGCCCTCTATGGTTTAAAACAAGCCCCTCGAGCATGGTATGACGTTTTATCTAAATTCTTGGTCAAGTCCGGTTTTTCTAAAGGTAAGGTTGATACTATTCATCAAAAAGGAAAAAGCTGATATTATTCTTATTCAAATATATGTTGATGATATAATATTTGGTTCTACTAATCCAAAATTTTGCAAAAACTTTTCTAACCTCATGGTGTCACGTTTTCAAATGAGTATGATGGGAGAGATGAATTTCTTTCTCGGATTACAAGTTAAACAATTTTCTATGGGGATTTTCATTAATCAATCTAAGTACATTTTGGACATTCTTCGGAAGTACAAAATGGAAAATTGTAAACCTATTGGAACCCCGATGGCACCAGGTACTAAGATTAACACTGATCCTTCGGGTAAAAGTGTTGATGTTAGGACTTATAGAGGTATGATAGGATCGTTAATGTATCTTACATCTAGTAGACCAGATATTATGTTTTCAACATGCTTATGTTCTAGATATCAGGCTACTCCCAAAGAATCCCATTTGGCTGCTGTCAAACGGATCTTTAGATATTTGAAGGGCACTGCAGACCTTGGTCTGTGGTATCCTAAGGATACTGGGTTTCAACTAACTGCCTATTCAGATGCAGATCATGCAGGTTGCCTGTTGGATAGAAAGAGTACTTCTGGTCATGTTCAATTTCTTGGAGACAAGCTCGTTAGCTGGGCATCAAAGAAACAATTATGCGTTTCCACATCGACTGCTGAAGCAGAGTATGTAGCTGCTGCCAGTTGCTGCTCTCAAGTCTTGTGGATGCGAACACAGCTGCGAGACTATGGATTCAAGTTCGATAAAATTCCAATATATTGTGACTCGAAGAGTGCAATTGCAATATCTGCTAATCCTGTCCAACATACGAAAACCAAACACATTGATGTAAGGTATCATTTTATCAAAGATAATGTAGAAAAAGGAACAATTGAACTTTATTTTGTAAAAACAGATTATCAACTTGCAGATTTATTTACCAAACCCTTAGATGAAAAGAGATTTAATTTTCTTGTCTCTAAGCTTGGTATGTTAAATCTTAAGACGTAATCGGTTGTTACCTACTAAAGTTACGAATTGTTATTTTTCATCATTTTTCTTTATCATTATGTTTTAAGGATATTTGCACTTTAAATGTTTGTTCATGATTTCAGGGGGAGTAAGAGAAGATTTTAGATGATCTACATTCATTTGAGGGGGAGCATAACTAATTTCTGCATTTTACTTAACTGACAAATTTTTGTGATGCATGATTTTAGGGGGAGCATATAAGTCAAGTCAAAAGGAGTAAGACTATGATTTCTGATTATTTCTGAACAGAACTCGTACTTTAATCGTTTTATTGCTTTATGTCATTTACATTTGAATAAATTTTGTGAATAAAGTTGCTTTGACTAGACTTTGAGACTTATGCAGGATGAGAGAGGATGACACGATCATATCATTTTGACTTAAGCATGACTTCATGAGATTTAAGACAAAGCTAAAAGGTAAATTTCTTATCTTAATCTCAAATATATCTGAAAGAAGGACAACTTTCAGATATAGAAAACATGTTCTGAAATGTTCAAACCACTTCCCGATTCTTAAACAGATTTTATAATTTGGAAGTGTGATTTTAAATGTTTTCATTTTATTTTTGTGCTTAATTGATAAATAAACCGTGTGTTTCCAAAGATAAATACTTGCGTATTGTCTTTTCTACATACTTTCAAGTATTCACACACATCGGTTTAATTTTTGATCAAATTGTTCTTACCATGTCTCTAAATTGAAACAATTTTTCGATGGTAAGACACTCCACTTGTACTTCAAAGAATTTTGAGCGTTATTTCATTTCTAAACGTTCATTTCAAGAATGTCTATATCTTGGTTCGTATAGACAATATACAGTTATTCTTGACCATAAGTCTTGATTATTATATCATTCATTTCTGATCATTTTCATACAATGTCAGATTTTCAAACAAGTCTCTTGCATTCATGTTCATTCATTCAATTAACTTGTTTGAAATATCTTCAATGTTTTAAAATGCTCATATCTTCATGATTATATTTATGAGCATATTTACATCTGACATTTGTATATGAGCTTTAACTGCTATAGTTAAACCAGTTGAGCAACAAATGCTTTCTAGGATTATATGGGTTCTTTGTGCTAGGACTTAACTGAACTTCTATGGATTCACGTTAACCAGTGTTTCCTACCCAAGAAGTTAATCCTTTAGTGATTGAGTGTGAAGATTTTAAAAGAAATGAGTTTAGGATCTGTGATGAGGTAAAATGTAAAAGAGAGTTTGGTTAGATGTGCGTTTAATGATTAAAAGAAAGAGGGTGTGCGATCAGAGTAAAAGAATATCTGAGAGTCCAAGAACACTGATTCTTTAGAGAGATAAAGTAGAGAGAGAGAGACTTGGAAGCGCAAAGTAGTAGAAATGTATTCAATATGCGTGTGTTTCTTACAATACACAAAGACCAAAGGGACTTAAATACCCTTGGTCAATACAACACAGAATAAGCACTAAACACAGTATTTGACCAAGCCCTATAAATACAATGATTACTATAAAATCAGACCTAACAATCTCCCCCTTAGTAATCATTGGCGCTTTGGTCTTCAAAAATTGTCTTCTATAACAGCACGGACCAACAAAGCGACTTTGTGAAGCTTTCTGACTTTTTAAGAAAAAATTCTTCTCAGCATCTTGCAGATTGAAAATTTTCTTTGCTGCTTAAGCTCAAGACGATACACCTCTTTTGAATGAGCTGTGATGATCGAAGCATGAACAACAAAATAATTTGTTGTAGCTGAGAGAATAGAATCTTTGAGCGAATCTTGATCAGCAGATAAACTTTTGAGCTCTTTGTCTCTTTAACTTCTCCTTGACTTCTCCCCCTCATGACCTTGATGATCGTGATCAACTTGGTCATGCAAAAGTTGGAGACGAGACAGCGAAAAATCTGCAAAATCAAAGAAACAGAGAAAATAGATGAGGTTTGCGCTTCATGTTGGATGCGCAAACCAAGATTTGCGTTTCATGTTGGACGCGCAAACCAAGGTTTGCGTTTCATGAAGGGAGCGCAAATCAAAGTTTGCGTTTCATGTGGGACGCGCAAACCAAGGTTTGCGTTTCATGAAGGGAGCGCAAATCAAAGTTTGCGTGTCATGCTGGAAGCGCAAAGCTGACTTAGACAAGATTTACCTTTTTGAGCTCTTTGACTCCCCCTACACAAATGCACTAGATATGACAATTCAAGTTAGCATTCATATAAAGAAAATCAGATACTCCCCCTCAAAAACATATATAATCTTTGAAAAAAAATATTCTCTTTGTTCACTCCCCCTTGAATAATGCATAAACCCATTAAAATATATTTATGAGAACACAATGATCAAATATTAATGTAGAAAGAAAAATATACTGAATGTAAATTTTGAAACAACTAAACATATAAAATTTTAAACACTAAACAAATAAAATTCTACTTAGTAAAATATTACAGATTTATCAATCATTTGAAATCAAACATATGTTGTTGGATACAAGAACAAGTTTCATTGCATATCAAGTTAAAACATGTTCAGTTTCAAAAACTTCCATCAATCTATTCAATGTGCTCACATGCGAATCTTCGATTAGCTTCAAGAAAATGCAATTCTAAAAATATTATAGAGAACTTTGCATGTACTGACACTAATTCATCAAAAATTAAGATTTTCACAAATTTATAGGTTTATCGCAACTCAAACATATCACCAAGTATCATGATATGTGTGCTCATTGGCATCTTTTAGCAGTGTGCACATTGGCATCTTAACATGAGTGTGCTCTTTGGCATCTTTTAAGCTTGTGCACTTTGGCATCTTTTGATCAAAAAGTTTATTAAGTAAAGAACATGCCATAAACGTAACTTTCTATCTGACCCTATTGCAGGATTTGGGTCAGCCACTCCCAGACCAGTTGGCCTTAGGGGACTAGGTGTCAAGCAGCCCTTGGAACTTACTCTCCCAGATCAGAAAGGCTACATCGACATATCCTAAACCCATTCATACCAGTAGAACATGACTTTCGATCTGGTTCTATTGAAGGATTTCTGTTCGATCACTCCCAGACCAAATGACCTTAGGGGACCAGATGACAAGCATCCCGAGGAACTTACTTTCCCAAACCAGAAAGATCACAGGTACAAACTTTTAAACTTAGAGATTTCTGTATTTTAAGAATTTAATAATCATCTCAATCACTCAGATCAACGTCTAAATGCTTAGCTTATATTTTCATTCCGATCTATAATTCTGATCATTTAGGTAGTCTAAGCAAAGTAAACTATAAAAATTCCGAATCACACAACTTTAAAGCAGTAATAAAAGTTTCAAACATGTTGCTGACTTTTCGACTTTTGTAAGACTTGAAAGTTGAACATATAAAACTTTAATATAAACAAAGAACTTGAAAATTTATCCTAGACACATATTTTATTCAAAAGAAAGAAAAAATGTAAAACTTTAATTTATAGAATAAAATTTGTAAAGATTTAAACTTTTAAACTCAATATGCCGATGTTAAAAATTTTCCTTAAAGACAAAATGTAAAGAATTCGGAAAATTGATATTTAGTTGGAACAAAATAAAATTCAACTATTTCATCTTTTACATTAAAGAAAATAAATTTGTGTCTCATATTAAAAGAAAATTTTGGGTAATACAAATTCATGAGATAGATAAACAAGCTCAGATTCTTGAAACATTGAGAAAAACTGGAATACCATCATTATCAGAGATAAAATGCAGCGGAAATAAAATTGATGTACTCACAGTATCTCATATAGTCAGAAGCTTAAAAGCTTTGAAGAATGAGTTCTAAACTGATTTGTTTAGAAGTCGTAGTCTATGAAGTACGGGTCCTGAGCTGAAATACTCAGAAGCCAATATTCTCTTACTCCCCCTTAACATGTGATGCCTACAACTTTAAATCAGATTGAGATTTGGGTACCCACTTGAATTTGGGCCCGTGTTTGTTAGTTGCAGTTCGTATGGGGAAAGAATAAACATAATTGACATTTAAAGCACGAGGAATATTATCAGAGAAATAATCACAACTATCAGAAGAGAAAGCATAATCATCAGAACTAGAATCTGAGGAAGAACATGAGACATGTTTTGAAATTCGAAACATTTGCTTTCTAGAATATTTTGAAATTTTATTACATTTAGCAAATGAATCACTGTTATAAAGTTTGTCTACACATTTATCCTCATCAACAATAGATTCATCAGATGTTCGCCTCACTTTCCAGATTTGCTTCTTTGACTTGCTCACAGTCCTATCTGAAAGAATAGAATCGGAAGAATTAGAACAGTCATAAATAACTTTATCTTGTTTCTTCGACTTCTTTGACCGTCTTCTTTTACGCTTAGGTTTATAATATTGATCATTGAGCGTAAAAGAATCATCAAGAATTTCAGACTTAATATCTAAATCAGAAGAAATAAATTTATCCAAGCAACCAATCTGATCAACTAAAAAATCTGAATTAGCCTCGGAGTCTGAAGAATTTGGAGAAAAGATTTTAAAATTTGAAACTTCCTTTTTATTTTCCTTAGAATCAGAAGATAGGCTAGAAATAGAATCTGATTTTTGAGAAAATAAATTTTCTTCAAGGCTAGACGTCATGAAAGAAAGAATAATATCAGATTCAATTTTCTTCAAAATATTTTGATCTTCTATCTGATCTTCAAGATCTATGATTTTTCCTTCTAATACTAATGGAGAAGTATATTTCTTCGAATCATAAATGATTGGAGAAATATTTCCTTTATCAGAATCAGGTGCATAAGGAGCAATAAAATCACCAGACATTGAAGATTTGATAGGAGATATATCATTTAAAACTCTTCTTCCTCTTCTTGATTTTCCAGGAAAATATTTTGCATTTTCAGACGTATAAACAAAAGGAATTTCATTTTTCTTGTTATTTGTCCTTTTCTCATGTTCGATTTCTAACACTTGCTTCTCATTCATCCAATCAATTTTAAATTGAGGAGCATAATGAGCAAGAGTCAGATAATCGTATTTATATAATGTTGGGGATTTTTCAATCGCATTGTTTAAGCAATGAGGATTTTCAAAACCAAGACCCCATCTTTGTTTTAAAGCCTCTTCATTCCTCGATTTGTTCATATAAATTGTTTGTTCAGATTGGTCTCTTCGATAAAGCTTTTCTTCTAACTTATTTATTTTATCTGAAAATTCATCTTTTAAATTAGTCATAGTTGTCAAAGATTCAAGATAAGTCTTATTTGAATTTTCCAAATCCTCCAATTTCTTTTGAAAGATGTCTTTTGTATTTTGTAAAATGGATTTTTCATCTTTCAAAGAAATTTTCAGTTTGTCAATCAAATCTGACTTTTCAGAATTTAGATTCTTTTCAGATAAAATCTTTGAACGCAAATCAGATAAAGCAGTTATCATGGTATCAAACTGATAGGTAAAGAATTTGTAATCAAAATCAGAATATACCTCATCCTCATCTGTTTCAGAGTCGTCTGACTGGTCATATCCGATCAAGCACATCTGAGCGATCTCGACATTTAAAGCTTCATCATTGGAATAATCCAGCCACAATTCTTCTTCGGCCAATAAAGCAGTTCCATTCTCTCTTTTCTCAGCCAACTCCAATTTCCTTCTGTAATAAGCTGAGTCCTTAACCTTCTTTGCTCTACACTCCTTTGAGATGTGACCCGGCTTTCCGCAGTTATAACAAGATGTAGTCTTCGGCTCGGGCACTTTGACTGTAGAGCCGGAAGTGAAGCGAGAAGATTTGGAACCCGATCTAGGTTGGAACTTCTTCTGGTAATGCTGAGAGAGAAGGATCATAGCTTTCTGTAAAGCCTCACCATCATCTTCAGTTGATCCGGTGTAAGCATTTTCAGACAATGCTTGTTCAGATATTTGCTTCGTGAGAAGAGCAACTGGATCTACTGTTTTCTTCTTTTTATCCATCTTGGCCTTTTTATTTAACACCAAGCTTTCATCAGTCATCAGAATCTCGTAAAGTTCTTGAATATGCATTGTGGAGATTCTGACATCATTCCTTAATCTGTGGCATGATTTATTCCACTCAGACTGAAGAGCATTAAGGAATTTCAGATTCGTCTCAAGAGCAGTCTTTTCCACTTTAATCTTTCTGAGATCATTAATCACAGTGCAAAACCGGTCAAAAGTCACCTTCAGAGATTCATTGTCCTTTGCCTTAAATTCCTCAAAGTTATTCATGAAGCGTGTCTGGCGTATTTGAGTAGAAACTGTTGACCCAAGCATGATCTTTTCTAACTGAGTCCATATCATGTTTGATTATGCTTGAAACAATCAATTCTATTGTAGATTGAGTTAGGCAGTGCTAGCATCAAATTGGACTTTGCTTCTCTATCGGCTTTTTCACGTTTGATTTCATCATCAGTCAAAGGAATGTCATTTTTTGGTCTGATGAATGGTCCTTCAGTAAACGACTTCATCATATTTTCTCCATTTGTCTGACGCTCAATGAAATTTATGAACCTATCTTGCCACTGTGTAAACTCATCTTCATTGATTAAGACTGGTGGATGAGTATCTGTTCCCAATTGCATCATCAGATCATTTGAGTAGAATCTTGCTTGAAGAGCAAACTTGGCAGAATCCATTGATGATGTACCAGAAAATCAAAAATCAGATTGAATTAAAAAAAAATCGAAAAAAATACTAAAAATTGAAAATTTGAAAAACATTTGTTATGACACAAAGTTTAAAAAAAATAAAGATGACACACTAAAAAAAAATTCCAAACTTTTTTTTTAAACTAAGTCAGGGAGACGCGCAAGATGAGGTTTTCGGATCACAGAGGACACGCAAGATGAGGTTTGCGTTTGCTTAGAGAAACGCAAAGTGAACTTTGCGTTTGCTTTGAGAAACGCAAAGTGTGACTTTGCGGGTGTAGAGAGAAACGTAAAGTGGAGCTTTGCGTGTGCAGAGAGGAACGCAAAGTGGAGCTTTGCGTGTGAAAGCAGAAGCACAAACTAGAGGTTTTGCGGGTGAAGAAGGGAGCGCAAAGTTAGCTTTGCGTGTGAAGAGGGAAACGCAAAGTAAACTTTGCGGGTTGAACTTGAAACGCGAACCAAGAATTTTTTCAGTCGAAGGCAGAAACGCAAATCAGACTTTGCGTATTTAGAGGGAAACGCAAAGCAACATGAATGACGCGCAAAGCTATATGAATAAAACGCAAAGTAACAAAATCAAGAAATGCTTCGTAAAAATGAATGAAACTATGAAATTTAACCAAGAAAATTACAAACTTAATGTCGAAAACACATTTCTAACACACTTCAACCAACAAAATCGATTAAAAAACACTAAAACTCAAACTCGTGAATGTAGCAGTGCTTGAACTCGTGTTTTCCAGAAAACTTTTAAATTCAAAATTGATGATCTAAATCAGTTTTTCTTGTAAAACAACCTAAAACAAATGTGATCGATTATCAAAAATGAAACTAATGAAATAAAAAACAACACAATTCGATCACAAACATATCCAAATTTTATGAGAAATCAAGAAAACGAGATTTTCTTGAAAAATTCAAGAAAATCGATCAAATTTTCGATTTCAATCACAAATTCAGATTAGAAAATGCAATCTCTCAATCCTCTCAAGATTCAGTAGTTGGATCTGATACTAATTGAGAGTCCAAGAACACTGATTCTTTAGATAGAGAAAGTAGAGAGAGAGAGACTTGGAAGCGCAAAGTAGTAAAAATGTATTCAATATGCGTGTGTTTCTTACAATACACAAATACCAAAGGGACTTAAATACCCTTGGTCAATACAACACAGAATAAGCACTAAATACAGTATTTGACCAAGCCCTATAAATACAATGATTACTATAAAATCAGACCTACCAATATCAAACTCTGAACCAACTACTTTCTGAGTCGGGCAACCACAATACTAGTGTTTCACAACTCTTTGGTGAACATTATTGAAACAGGCAAATAGCCCATGCCAACTCTTGTCTAAACCCCACCAACCACTCATTTTCTTCTCAAAAAGAAAATGTTTCATATTTTTCTGGGGACGCAACATATTATCTATCTGGTTTTCATTTGGAAAATCTGGATATTGAAAAAGAAGAAAGTCTGCCCCACCTTCGCACTTCAATCATGAACATTGAGTCTGTGTTTATCTACTGTTGTCTCAGTGGTTTACACTATGTTGAGCCTTTATAAAATCAATTTTCGTTCTTAATTCTTTCTACACTTGCACGGACACACAAGGAATTTGTTTTCTTGTCATAACATTAATAGAAATTGCCTTTGTGGTGTTTCAATGATTGGATGGAAGCCCTGGGGGAGTGAACATAAAAAAGCTTCTTTATATTGTGTATTCGATACACAAAGTGACTTTGTGTTACTGACAGGCATTTTAACTGATTCATCTGTTGATTCAGGAGTTACCTGTTCTTATTTTGTCTGGATTTGCAAAGATCTAGATGAATACTTGGTTATGGATCACAGAATCAGAGACTCAGTTTGACAGATCAGATTGGTCAATGACATTTCTTGGGAGAAAAGTTTTGATGATATAGATGCTCAAATCATCAAAAAGGGGGAGATGGTATCAAGAAATGATAAAGTTTTGAGAGATGATTTTCAGAATTGTCCAAGTCAGAAAAGTTCAAAGTAAAGATTTGAAGATTTGAAGAAGGTCAAAGAATTTCTGAAGATTTGAGGAATTTTTCTTTGAAGATTATTTGCTAAAGCAATTCGAGCTGATTCTGAAGATAATTTTTTTCCAAAGTCTGAAAGTATTATTGTGAAAGTTTTGGGGAGATTGTTAATCGTTTGAAGAAAGTTTTGGAAAGAATATCGTCAAAGAAAAAGGGGAGATTGTACTTACAGAGCTTAAAGTGAAGACTGAATTGCTAGATTTTTAAACAGTGATCTTGAATCCAAAGGGGGAGATTGTTAGAGCATAAATATGTTGGATACAAGATCAAGAAGACAAAAGTCAAGGTTTAAGAAGTCAAAGCTGAAGAAAGTCAACTCTCAAGTGAAAGTCAAAGTCTTTTGTAATAAAAGTCAAAGTATTGTATTTGTATTTTACTTTCCTTGTTGTTTTAGTTGTAAGTATAAATAGTTTCCTTTCCTTTGTGATTAGTAAGAAAAACAGAAGTAGTATTCAGTTGTAAGATTGGAAGAAGTTGTATAGTTGAGAGAGAAGACGTTAGAGAGAGAAAGCGAGTTCTAGAGAGATAAAGTTTGTAATCTTGAATTTGAAAGTGAAATCAAACAGGTAATTGATTCTTGTTTGTGTTTTGTTTGTTTAATTGTGATTAGAAACTAGATTTAGGGACACACAATAAGAAACAAACTCAATTCATATTTCAATTAAATAAAAATTGTAATAACTTGCAATCATAATATCCAATATCGATACTTATTACTTAGGGAAATTGGTATAAATAGTCATATTACACCTCCAATTTCACCTCCTTGCCATGTCTATCCCGTATCTGCAGATTTGACCTAGGTCCACAATAGAAGACCTAGGTCCGATTGTGGATTTGCATTAATGTTTGTCATGGACATGACACGTGTCGGGATATTGCGGATTGCGGACCTGGGTGACCCGACCCATTGCGGACCTGTCACAATCCGTGACTTTTTTTGACTTTTAGTTGTCCTCCATTGCGGACCTAGGTCCTCCATTGTGAACCTAGGACCAAATCCGTAAAGTTGGTAGAGAAATGGCTAAGAGGTGAAAGCCTTAGAGGAATATGGCTATTTGGGCCAATTTCCCTATTAGTTAATGGGTGTTTGGATTAGCTTATTGTGGTACTAAAAACGTAATAAACTCATTAACTTATGCTTTTTTTTAAAGTGTTTATTAACTTATGTGATGACAAAAAAGAGTTTTATAATTTTTTTTTGGATTAGCTCATTGTGGTACTAAAACGTAATAAGCTAATAAGGGTGTTTGAGATTACTTATACATGTAAAATAACCCAAAAAAGTCGTAAATTGTTTCAAATAAGTTGATAAGTTACAACAAAATGACTTATGAAAAACTTCTTTCACCGGTTTGGCACCGATATAAGCAGTTTTTTTTTCTTCTCATCCAAACACTAAAAATGACTTATTATCCGTACCAAACTGGAATAAGTCAATAAGCTCTTTAAATAAGCAATCCCAAACACCTCCTTAAAGGCATTTTGACAAACATAAATCATAAATTAGCTTATTTATTGAGAAATCATTTGGATGTATATAAACTATTTATAAACTAAACCACAAGGACTTAAGGCCCTGGGGGATGTGGTTAAATATCCCATCTGCTCAGGGTTCTAATACATGATACACAACAATTATGGCCACTGAGGTTTAATCAGGTCTGATGTCTTACAGTCATAATTTATCAAATGATTAGTCTAGGCATATCATATGACACTTTTCAAAAGAAAAACTATTTATAAACTAGTTTATTGATAAGTTATTTATAATAGCTTATGAGAAGTTTTTTTTGATAATTTTTCCAATTATAACCCTGATTAATATCAATTATTAACTATAAATAAATAATAACTATTAATTATAAATAACTATTAGTTATTCATAAAATATTAGTTTATAGTAATTATAATGAATTAAAAATTATTAATTAATTTAATTATACATTATTAATTAATTTTAATTATACAATGGATATTAAAATATTATTAACTATACCAATTATTTTTTTAATTATTATTCAATATATTTAGGTATCAAAAAGTAATATAACAATTGTAAAAATGTTATGTAAGTAACATAAAAATTAAAGTTATACTTATTTTATTTCATAGATAATTAAAATTTGCTAAATAATCTTAATAAAATATTTAATTTAATTTTTAATTATATATTTTTTTAAATATTAATTAATTAGGATATATGAGGTTGACCAATTTTATTGTTATTCACATTATACGTAATGGTTATTTAAAATCATAGATTAATGTAGATTTTTTAAATTTTTTTTTAACAAATTCAAAATTATAGTATATATATTTATCAATTTTAAATTCTTTGGTATTAAGTTATAGTAATGAATATTAATTTTAATTTATAATAATTATTATTAATAAATTATTTGGTATTAAGTTATATTAATGAATATTTAATTGTAGTTTTGTTGTTATTTGATTAAAATATGGTTTTTTATGATGAATTGTCATTTAAGAAATTAAATACATATAAAGATAAAATAATAACCAAACGATCTCAAACTGTCTCTAAATCATAAAATAAAATTAAGAGAGACAAATAGCATATTATGAATCATAATTAAGAGTTTGAGTTCTAGATTTTAGAATTGCATTGCATTGCACACACTGCTACTGAATTTAAAATCAATATGGCAATTTAACAAAAAAAATGCATTAAAATAAAATTAACTTATTTTAAGAAAATAATTTTCAAAACTTTTCATATAACAAAACAAATGTTTAAATTCTTGTTTTTTCATAATATGAATCAAAGTTTCTTTCTTATGTTATTCATAAACTATGGATTTATGAAAGTTATTATTTTCAAAATGGAAAATTATAAATTTTGGCTTTCAAAAACAAAAGTCTTTAGAGTTCGTTTTCAAATAAAATTGATTTCATTTTATTGTCGTTTGAGCATTTTCAACAGGTATGCTATAATTTTTCTAAAATAGAGTATAAAAAGTTAAAATCTCTAAAAAAATTTACATCCAATTCCATCAGCTACTCTATTTTAGCAATTCTATCATAAAAAATTATTAAAATATTCAATACATTTAATAAAATATTATTTCTCTCTCTCAAACACACAACTTAAATGTCTTCTATTGGTGGAAAAGAGCTAAATATTATCTCTCTCTTAAAAATGAAGTTTTAGAGATTTCTCCAAATTTGGAGATTTTCACATTCTCTCTCTATTATTTTCTCTATTTTAGCATATGGTATAACATAGCTGTTGGAGTAAAAAAGTTGCTAAAATTTCACTTTTTTCTATTTTAACATAGTTGTTGGAGATGCTCTTATCACTTAAAAAAATAAAAATGATGTGTAGAAGTAACAATATATAGAGGAAACCTTGTGAGTATGATGTCTGATTTCATTTGGTAAGGTAGGCTAAGGGGGCGTTTGGTTCGCAGAATGTTATGGAATCTGGTGGAATTGGAATGTTGAATTCCTTTGACCATATTTCATTCCCTTGTTTGGTTCAACCTTTTCAATGGATGAAATCTTTGAATTCCAATAAATTCCATAGATATAGGATTTGAACATTCCATCATAAAACCCAAGGATTTCAATGGAATGAAATCTCATATTTTGATAATTCCAAAGTTACCTTTTACCCCAAACTAAACCCTACTGATATTGATTGTCAGCAGACACCAACTCTCTCTCTCTCTCCTCTCTCTCTCTTCTCTCTCTCCTCCTCCTCTCTCTCTCCTCTCTCTCCCTTTCTCTCCTCCCCTCTCTCTCTCCCCTCTCTCTCCTCTCCTCTCTCTCTCTTTCTCTCATCATTCATGTGCTAAAATAATCAAAGCAATGTTAGTTAAAAATTAAACTATTTAATGACTATTTCATTAAAGTATTTTTTGTTTAAAAAAAATAAAATAATCAAAAAGGGTATTTTGGTCATTTACCAAAATTCCATTCCAATTCTGAAGCTACAATCTGTGAACCAAACATAAAAATTCCAATTCATTTAACATATTTCATTTCAATTTTGTCAACCAAACAGGTGGTCAAACCTGACAACATTCCATATCAAATTTCTTTGACAGATTCTATTCCATCCAAAAATATTCTACGAACCAAACACCCCTAAATATATTTTTATATATTATTAAAGAGTAAACTTCACTGTTGGTCCCTGAGGTTTCGTATTTTCTTTGAAAGGAGGACCTAGACTTCAATATCTCAAATAGTGGTCCCTGAGGTTTGATTTTTGCTCTGAAAGGAGGACCTCCTCACTAACCTCGTTAAAAAAGTCTGTTAGAGTCAGGGGTATTTTGGTCAGATCACTTTTTTCTCTCTCAAATCAACCAAACAAGGAAGTTTGACCAAATAAAGTCAACCTCGCCGGTTATCTTCTCCGGTGGACTTCCGGTCATCTTCTCCGGCAAGCTCACCGGAAAATCTCACCAGAAATTGGAATTTTTCTCCCTTCATCTTGCATAATTTTTGACGTACTTCCACGTTGGTTTAAAGTAGAGATATGTTCACGTTTCATTGCTTCTCTTCAAAAGCTTCGATATCTTAATCTCTCAATGTCTCAATTTGACGGACATATCCCTAGTCAACTAGGGAATCTGACCATGTTGCGCACTCTTGATCTCCGATATGGGCTGTGGCAAAGCTCTTTTCCTGTCAAGAATCTGCATTGGTTGTCTAATATTCATATGTTGCAGCACATGGATTTGAGCGGCATCAAAACAGAGCAGTGAATCCCATAAAATTAGAGGTGTAACTTTATATATATAAAGCCTTCCTTGCCCACCTTCATTAACCATCACCCCATAAAATCTCCCCACTACTATACGTATTATACCCTCTCTCTCTCTCTATATATATATATATATATATATCTTATATATCTCTGTGAGTGCATGAAGAAGATAAGATGGGTGGTGAATTCATGAAAGCTAAAAGAGTAGGAAAAACAATATTTGCGATAGCATATGCAGTTTCTTTTTACTGTGTGATTACGATAGTTGCCCTCATGCTCACCGGTGCTTTTAGAGATGACAATTATGCCCTTACAACCACCGTCACAAGCGGAGGAGGAGGAAACATGCCTACTCCATGTGACGAAATATACGTGGTGGGAGAGGGAGAAACACTTCATACCATAAGCGATAAGTGTAACGACCCGTTTATAGTTGAAAAAACCCGCATATCCACGACCCGGATGGTGTTTTCCCTGGCCTCGTCATCAAGATCACCCCTTCTTCTTCCTCCTTCCTCCTCCTTCCTCCTCCTCCTCCTCCTCCTCTTCTTCTTCTGGTACATAGTTAGGTTCGCTTCAATTCATTTTCTTTTTTAATTTGATCTCCCTCGCTATATATATACGTATAAATTATAATATATATATATATATATATATATATATATATATGGAGAAGAAGTGGAGAACTGAAATCGTGATATATATATATATATATATATTACTTTCTTTTTCTTTTAATTGTTTCGAATTATGTATATATATATATACCCGTATTTCGATCCCGTATTACCGAAATACCCCAAATCTCTCTCATTTTGCCGAAATATCCCTTTTTTCCGGGATCGTGACCGGGATTGACACCCATCCCGGGGTTACCTTCATCGGCGGCATGAATAGTGTCCGAAATACCCCTTTTGGCCGGGATCGTGGCCGGGATTGACACCCATCCCGGGGTTAGCATCATCGGCGGCGTGAATAGTGGTTTTCCCGGCGTTAAGCCGGGATGAATAAGGGAATCCCGGCATTAGTCCGGGATGAACAGTAATTTCCCGGGGTTGGGGGCCGGGATGGAAGAGATGTCTTGATCAAAATAAAATCGACGGTGGGGATTAACTTAAATTAGGTTTAGAAGTGTTCCCCCATTATTATAAAAGCATATGGTCCCCAATTCAAACCCCACCCCACACAACCACTTCCTCTCTTCTACTTCTAACTCTCTCTTCTATCTCGTGTATATCACACTCGGATTTCGACTCGAGTTATTGGAGTTTTAGCAATCTTCGATATGTCTCGTCTACTTACTTTGGTAAGTTTTCTTTTAACCCCATTGTAGTTTTATATTTTATAAAATATTTGTTATATGTTATTTAGACTATGTGTTTGATTATGCGTTTATTTTAGAGATTATGTGTTATGTTTATGTTGTTAATATGCTAGAGTATTTCGTGTTTTTTAGAGTGTTGCGTTAATTTTAGAGTGTTACGTTAATTTTAGAGGTTGCGATAATTTTAGAGATTGCGTTAATTTTAGAGTGTTTCGTTAATTTTAGAGGTTGCATTAATTTTAGAGTGTTGCTTTAATTTTAGAGTGTTGCGTTAATTTTAGAGAGATTGCGTTAATTTTAGAGTGTTGCTTTAATTTTAGAGTGTTGCGTTAATTTTAGAGAGATTGCGTTAATTTTAGAGTGTTGCTTTAATTTTAGAGTGTTGCGTTAATTTTAGAGAGGTTGCGTTAATTTTAGAGGTTGCGTTAATTTTAGAGAGTGTTGCGTTAATTTTAGAGAGTGTTGCGTTAATTTTAGAGAGTGTTGCGTTAATTTTAGAGTGTTGTTTTACTTTTAAATATTTTAGAGTGTTGCGTTTATTTTAGAGGTTGCGATAATTTTAGAGATTACGTTAATTTTAGAGTGTTGCTTTAATTTTAGAGATGAGGTCGTTACAATCAAGGGAAGTCAATGTTAAGGTCAATGCTATCATGCCTTAGGGTTCCATGTGGTTCTAGGTTCGATGGCCCCTGAGAGCGAAATCTTTGGCTACTTGAAGCTCTACTCCTGGGCACGGTTGAAGGGGCAGGAGTTGGACATTCACCACGAGTATGTCATACTGCTCCACACCTAGTACACGTTCTCTGTATCGGATCCTCACCCCGGGATGGACGCCGATCGTTCTTTCTTGGCCTCCCCGCACGTCTCTTTGTTATTAACGGTGGATAGCATGGCGGAAGGGGGACGTGTGGCAAAACCCATGATTGAGGGGGTCCAACTGGATTGATTACTTCATGATATGTTGACCGGTAAGTATGGGACGTGAAGTAACCTAGAGCTAGATCGCTGCAATCTCTACAGTTCATAGACCTTGCAGCTGTGATGGCATGACCAGATGGTAACCCAGAATATTGCCATTGTTTACATTCACAAACACGGTTGAGCATATCGACAATCGCGTGTCCACGGGTATCCCGAACATCGAACTTATCATATCCAATCCCTCTTACCCTCCATTGCGCAGACTTTCCCGCCCTTTTGAGAATCTTCGCCTCTGCCATTGGAGTGAGATGATTACGCATTTCACCTACAAACATGTGTGTGTTAACTATGGTACGAATTATAAATAACACAAGAAGAGAAAATAACATATAAGTTCAAGATTTCAAAGTTTATGAACCTCCCTTTTGTCGTCGAAGTAGGTACCACTCTTGTTGAAAAGATCGGACGTACTCCATAAGCCCGACAATCGGTAACCTACGAGCAAAATGGGACAATGCATTCACCGACTCTGCACTATTAGAGGTCATTATCTTATATCGATGTGCAGGAAAATGGGCCCTTGACCACCTCTCCTTCCCAGCAGTGTCCATAACTTGTGCTCCACGATCTACTTCATATCGTAGTGCATCAATGACAGGACATAGGTTTGCCAAAAACGTGCGGATCTGCAAATAACGTACAATTATTGTACATATACGTGGAGCAACTTTGTAAATGTTATAATTTATAATATGTAAAGATATGGCGTGTTGATATACGTACCACACATCCAAGAGCAGCGAAACAAAACTCAAAACGTCCGTGCGAATCCGTCTTTATTCTGGTGTGTGTACCCGGATTCTTCAACTCCAAATTATATAAGTACATAGGGAGTCGTTCGTACGACTCCTCGGGAGTGCCTCTCACCATTAGCAGTGCCTTGCATCGCGCACGCCATCCTTGGTGGTAACCAATATTGAGCCCGTACTACTGGTTGATATCGTCGACGATGTCATTCGGCCGAAATGACCTGCTAGCGTCAATAAACTTCCCTTTCAAAATGTGGCCCAAAGTCCTTCTGTTGGCCTATCGGTGTCTGGAAATCAGTTGCATCCTGGAACAAGTGTGCACGTCGTTCAGTTTTCTAACGACAAACATCCCTCCTTTTGGGCCCACGGACTTCGCCGACATACGCCACTTACAATTTTCTTGCTCACAGACAGCCACGTATCTGCTTTTGTCGGATTTATCTGTTCTAAACACAAAACCCTCTTCCAAGAACTTAATTCCGAGTTATATGGCCATTTCCTCCTTAGTATCAAATAGTTGTCCTTCATGTATGCTTGTACCACGATTGTAAGGTACGGGTTGGTAGGGTGGTATATTGGTCTCCGGGTTTGGAAGGGAAAGAGGCATATCAAAATAATCGTTATACTCACCAAGTGATTTATTGCTAGTGGTATATGTTTCTTCTTCTTCGTCCTCATCGGTATCGGTATTTGATCTGTCCAGATCAGATATACCCGTTGTGAAAACATGGGTTTCGTCATGAGCAACTCCAGCAAACCGTCTTTCTTCGTCTTCTTCTTCTTTTTCTTCCTCTGCTTGTTGTTCTTCTTCTAGTTGTGTCTCCGGAACAACATCGGGATAAGAGTCGTAAGGACGATATGAATGATCAGAATAAAGTGTGGTGTCGTAGGATGCCTGAAATTGAGAATCAGGCTCCTGTTGACTACCACCGAGATGGATTTCGTCATCACCTCCGGCATCATCTTCGTCATCACCTTCGTCGCACATCAATGTTGCCTCATACACAAAGACTTTTGGAGGTGTTTCTGAATTGGCTGCAATTTGCCTAAAACCAAGGATTAGTTCATCGCTGTTTAGCTCCACTAGTGAGCGATCTTCACGTTTGAACACCAACTTGCAAGTAGCAGAATCTTCGATTCCACATTTTCCCATGGCGTAATGAAGAAACCTCTTATATGTATAGATTACTGGAATCTGTACACCACGCTTTGTGTACCCAATATAATCCCACTCATTGTTGTTTTGAACCCACTGACCATCGAAACATAAATAGAGCTTAGCTTTTACAACAGGTGAACTCATCTTTCCAATTGTATGAAAAATGAAGCAATTCAAACAATGAAAGTTGAGAGAAAGAAAGAAAAATGCAATGGATGTGATGAATGCCTTGCATTATACTGATATTTAAAGGAAAAATTTATAGTCGATTATTATTAGTTCAAGGACAAATACAATTCAATGACAAGTACAATTATTGTATGATAGAGTAGAAAAAAACAGTAGAAAGAATCAGCAACAAAAACGTGAAAAACACTGGAATCACATGAAATCATAGGACCAAACCCTCTTTTTCTCAAACCCTAACCCTAAATTACCCAATCCCGGCCTCCATCCCGGCCCACATCCCGGACTAACGCCGGGATTTCACTATTCATCCCGACCTAACGTCGGGATTTCACTATTCACGGTGTCTTTGAATGTAACCCCGGGATTGGTAAGCATCCCGGCCACGGATCCCGAAAAAAAGGGGTATTTCGGCAAAATGAGAGAGATTTGGGGCATATTGGTAATACGGGATTCAAATACGGGTATTTTAATTAATTTACCTAATATTAATATAAATAGATATTCGTATAGCAAAACCATAGTTGGTATTGCACACACTCACCATATGGTGACAAGAGAGACATAAACTGTCCAAAATTGCATGATATAGTTGACAGAGTGGCTGCAAAATGCAAATTAGGAAGTTGGTGGTGGGAAAGAGTAATTGCCCTTATGCAACCTTTTACGCAACCTATACAATCCCCCTATCCACCATTTATTTTATTTTCACATTTTTTAATTTAAAAGTGAAAATAAATGAGTGGTGGATAGAGGGGTTACATGGGGTTGCACCATGTAAAGGGGTTGCATTTGAACACTCCTCTCTCTCTCTCTCTCTCTATATATATATATATATATATATATCTATATATATATATAGGGTGAGTTCAAGTAAAAACTCATTTTTTATTGTGCACATGAGGACAAAACTTAACTATTAATCAAAACTAAGAAAACTAATCAATGGTTAATACATAATAAGGTTAACTGAGAAGTGATTAAGGACAAAATTGGAAATTTGAATCAATGCCTACCTTATTTGACCTTTTATTTTTTAATTAAAAAAATTTTACCCCCTTAAACTTTAAAATAAATTATTTTAAAAATTACTAATATTTTAATCAAACAAATTACACAAACACAAAAAAAAAAAAAAAATCGTGCTCTTCGATATGACATCCATCTCGATATAGTTTTTTTTCTCGTTTTAACCGTTTTTTACGTGAAATTCTATATATGTGTTATATTCATTATGAATATGCATGCACGTCCTCTGGTGTCTACATTCAGTATGAATAACAAAGGTGAATGTTATTCACTATTCATGATGAATAATACAATATTTAGGATGAATAATACAACATTCAGGATGAAAAAACACAAATTAAATATTCATGTATTATTTATCATGAATCATGTATTATTCACCCTAAATGTCGCATTATTCATGATGAATAATATATTAATGACCCGTGAAGGTGTAGACATGTGGCACACTCTCTTTTGTTTTCCAATTGACAACTGAAATTTGGTTTAATTCATTATGAATATGTATGCGCATCCCCGGATGTCCCACATTCAGTATGAATAACAAATGTGAACGTTCATTCATTATTCATGATGAATAATACAATATTCAGGATGAATTACACAACATTCATGATGAATAATACACGAATTCATGAATCGTGAATTATTCACCCTGAATGTTGTATTATTCATCATGAATGATACATTATTCATGATGAATAATACATGAATGACCCGTGAAGATGTGGAGACGTGACACACTCTCTTTTGTTCTCCGGTTCACAACAGAATTACTCGATAGGTTCTCGATTCGTCTTGATGGGTGTTGGGTTACGGTGTTGAAGAAACGCGATGCCTTACGACGTTGAAGAAAGTGTTGAAGAAGGTGATGTTGAGTTACATACTTACGGTGTCGAGGTGTTGTACATACATGAACGTACATAAATATTCATAATGAATATAACACATATATAACATTTTACGTAAAAAAACGGTTAAAAAAACTATATCGAGATGGATGTCATATCGAAGAGCACGAAATTCTCATTTTTTTGATGTAATTTGTTTGATTAAAATATTAGTAATTTTTAAGATAATTTATTTTAAACTTTAATTGGCTAAAAGTTTTTAATTAAAAAAGAAAATAAATAATCAAATATGGTAGACGTGAGTTTAAATTATCTTCCATTTTTACCTCTAAACATCTTAAAATTAAAAACTTTATTTAATATGAGTTGTTGGATCAATAGAAATGGGGTGACTGAGATTTGTCCTCATGTGCACAATGAAAATTGAGTTTTCATTTAAACTTTCCCCTCTCCCTCTATCTATCTCTCTCTCTTTCTCTCTCTCTCTCTCTCTCTCTATATATATATATATATATATATATATAGGGAGAGATTCATTTGAGAAATGGTAAATATATGAGAAATAGAGAAGTAATATTAGCCATTCATCTGGTCAACATTTGCGGCTTTGACCGCGAAGCACCGGATAATTCCTTGTGTGGTCTATATAAGGTAGAGGGGTAATTTCGTAAAATACACGGGATGAGTTCATATATGAATTTGTATGAATCACAAAGATTCATATATGAATCTGTTAATTAGTTCAACTGATTCATATATGAATCTTTGTGATTCATACAGATTCTTATATGAATCACAAAGGTTCATATATGAATCTATTAGTTAGTTCAACCGATTCATATATGAATCACAAAGGTTCATATATGAATCAGTTAAAAGAGTTCAGTTGTGAATTGCACTGGTTCATATATGAACATATAGTTCATATGTGAATTATACATGTTCATATATGAACACAGCTCGTGTGTTTTGTAAAATTTACGAAATTGTCCTTCTATTTTTGGGATAGCCGCAACTTTTGACCGGTCAAAGTCGCAATATTTGACTAGTCAAATCCGATCTTGACCATATGAATGGCTAGGATTACTTCTCTATTTCTCATATATTTACCATTTCTCAAATGAACCAAACACTATATATATATATATATCTAGGGGTTTGTAACGATCCAAAATCCAACAATAACAAAAAGATAACATTACAACCAAAATGGTCCCAATAAACTAAATACATTAACTCGACTCAATTCTTCCGCAGCGGATACACAACCACAACTGAGATTTACTATAAACCTACTGGTGACTATAAGCCGTCGCCACGCCTCTTCTACTACGCCACCTCTTTTCTTCCCCTTTGGACGAAATCCCACTATACACTTGCCGAAAAAGGTTTTCAGTTTTATAAAAGAAGGTTAGACCGAAGGTCTAGTGAGTTCTTTCAAGTTTTAGCAGCGCATGTAACACCCTCAATTCTGGAAATAGCAACTAATTAAAAATTTTCTAAACACATCAATAATTGATTCATCTACAACCACCATTTAAGATTTAACCTCCATACATACATTCATTCTATACCTACAGTCTATAATAAGGACATGTGTTACTAAAACCCAATAAGTGTCGCTATCTCCAAACTGCGGAAGGCTTCGCCAAGCTACTCACTCTCACGCAAGCTAGTGCTCATCTCTTCATAGCACCGCTAGGACCAACCCCCACTGAAACCTGATGCACATGCCGACAAATAAAAAGGTTAGGCTAACGCCTAGTGAATTCAAGAGTTTTAACATGAATAGATATATCTTAAAAAGAAAGGAAATCAGTTCAAATCAAGATCTTTCAAACTAATTTACTTTAGGAATAGAGACGACTCGTTTTCCACAGTTTGCACCATTAAAGACAACGTTCCAAAACAACCATTCTTTATAAAACGATGTGATCCAAAACTCACTCAAAACGTGAATATAAATCGACTCCCAATTGTGATACCGTGAATAACACTTCACATCCCAAAACACCCGAAGCACGGGTGGGGCATAACACTAAACCCATAAATCATGGTTAATAAATCTCATATACAATATGTCACCAAAAACATGGACACAAGACTCATTACCCAAAACAACACCTTTCGGTGACGGGGAAGACCCGATTCCATTGAATGTGCCGGTTACACAAAGTTAAGCCACAGATGTATGTTAATAGTGTATCTTCAAGGATAAACAACCATTGACATCAACCCTATCTAGGTCTTTAGTCACGGTAGACATCAACCCTATCCAGGTCTTTAGTCATGATAGACATCAACCCTCTCTGGGTCTTTAGTCATAATAGACATCAACCCTCTCTGGGTCTTTAGTCATAATAGACATCAACCCTCTCTGGGTCTTTAGTCATAATAGACATCAACCCTTTCTGGGTCTTTAGTCATAATAGACATCAACCCTCTCTGGGTCTTTAGTCATTTGAACATCAACTCTATCCAAGTCTTTAGTTCCAAAGAATCATCAAGTTCAATCCTATCCAGATCTTTACCTTGGGATCTCTCTATCCTTGACACCCTTGATTATGTAGGGCTTACATCGTATCATCAACGCCTATTTCCAGATTAAAACACGGGAATCTTATCCCATTTACACGATAAAAACCAATCTCTATGCCTATGGATCCATTGCATTACAACCTAACACGTTACATGACTCCAACAGATGAACTAACGCATCCAATACACGTAACTCACAAATGAGATGCAACTAGGTACACCATACGACAAGGCTCCTTAACAAGCTACCAAAACTGAACAAATATTCCAAAGACTCATTTGAGTGCAAACCAAGCCCTAAAAGGCATAATGTACGTTCGGCTAAAATACGAGAGCCAAAGTGGTTACATAAACCAAAATACATCTTTCCCAAAACTTTGTTTCTCAAATCACAATTGGCCTTCGGCCCAAAACCCCAAAAAAAAATATTATTTTCTAAAGCGTTCCCAAGGTTGGGATCGACCCAAAACCAAAGGACTTACACCTTCGTACTTTTCAAAGTATCTCATTTCATGAATGACGCATAAAACCCGACAAACACTTAAAAGTGCATTTTGACCAAATACCCATTTATGCAATAAATCACCAAGTCACATTCCTTTGTGACACATTTACCAAAATATCCCAAAATCCCAAATGTGGTGTTTTACAAGGTTTAATAAGCTAAACACTTCCAATAATCAAAAGTTACCAAACAACTCAACAATTAATAATTTCATGTAAAACACATAGATGCTTTAAAATAAACATTTTGGCATGTACAAAGTTTTCACAAATCAACTTGAACTCACCTTGCTAGATTTAGGCTAAATCTAGATTTTATCCCATTTTGAGCTTCCTTGACGAAACTTGAATCCTCCAAGCCAAAACCTAGATCCAAGCATTTTCAATCGTAAATAACCATATTCAACCATTAAGAAACATTCCCCCAAATAACTCACATCAAAATACCCACTTTGGCCAAAACCCTAATTTGACCTAATTTCTCCAAAATCACTCAACTGGCAACTTAAGAAATAAAGCACAAGAAAGTCATAAATAAGGCATTTATAACTTGAATAAAGCATTAGAAGGAAGAAGGGATGAACTTACAATAGTAGGTTTTGATAAAACTCAAAACCCTAGGATTTTCTTGGAAGAAACAACAATGAAGATGGTGGGAATGGTAGCTTCTTGAATCCTAGACTTCCATGACTTAGATGGTGATGGAAATGCTTCAAAATCAAAGTGAATGGTCATAGGAATGGCTAGGGTTTGAACCAAGAAGATGGAAATCCGTTTGGGAGAGAAAGGGTGGGATTTAAGAAGTGTTAAATGAGAAAAAAGGCTAGAAATCGCGACTTAACAGGTCACTGCACCCCTGGTGCGACATTGACCAGCGTGGCATTGTCGCATGGCAATGTCGCCAACTTCCCTCAGGCCACGGTACCTTCCTTGCGACTGTGACAGTGCGACTATGACACTGTCATAGTCGTCGGGCATTGTCGCGGGACTTTTCCGGAGCCCCGAAACCCGACTTTTCAACGCCAACAATCCCGATACTCTAAGGGACTTTAAACAAAACATTTCCCAACAAGACCCCACTGTTTACAAGTCACAGAAGTGTTCGGTTGACATTTTCATACCGAAAATTGTGGGTGTTACAACGCACCATAAAATATCATTCAAAATGAGTTATAAGCATTTACAAATGATTCACACCTTTAAAATCACCATGCACACATACAACGCATGTAAATGGCACACACTTAAGTCACGCACACATGTGACAACGTGTTCGAGCTCACACCTGCCCTCAAAACGAATAACATGAAATAAATTCATGCATTCCAAATGGGTCACACCTCCCATATGAAAGCCATCACATGCCCTACCCTAAATGCATGCACACTTTAACATCCACACCATCAAACATAATTTAAAGCAATGTAAAACATGCATCTGATAAGCATCATACAAGTTTAGAGGTCGTACATAAAATAAAGTAAGTTAAGAAAAACTCACCTTCCATCCACTCCTAGATTTCGCACTCAAAGTTACGAGGGTCCAAACCGAACACCTAATCACACGATACACAATGGTATTAAACCACTCGTAAGGCTCTCCAAAACACTATTTAACGTCCCTAAGACAACCACTAATCGCTACCCCGATCCTAGGCCCAAACAGAGGATGAAACAACAAGAAAATTGCCCAAATAGAGCCTGGTGCAACCTTTCACGTGACCAACCCTGCATCAAAACCCGCACCAGACACTGACTAGTGTCTGGTGTGACTTATGGGGCGACCTAACCCGTGCCAGAACCCGTGCGGGGCTCTGGTCCCGCCTTGCACGCATTTTTAGCTCGAAAATCAACCTTTCTCAACCCCAACCATTTCTAAAACGATATTAAGCTTCTAAAATGAGAGAATAGATATTCTAAACCTTTCCCACCAAT
Source organism: Arctium minus (assembly GCA_954870635.1). Taxonomy (NCBI): domain Eukaryota; kingdom Viridiplantae; phylum Streptophyta; class Magnoliopsida; order Asterales; family Asteraceae; genus Arctium; species Arctium minus. The sequence continues at coordinate 20,894,324 of OX941081.1, read as the reverse complement.
ATCCGATCATTAAAACATCAAATGACTCATTAAATTCATTCCTTGAAAACCATAGCTTTACTCAAAATCAAAGAAATGAAACATCCTTGAAGATAAGCACCATCAATGGTGGTTTTGTCTAATTTTATCAGATGGAAACCATTGAATACCAAATCAACTTCAATCTTTAATCAAAATACACCATAAACCATGGACAATGGTTCATTCCCTACCAAAACCCCAAAACAAACACTATAACCCATCATAGATGAACATAAGGGTTAGGGAATAGGGGTTACCTTGAAGAAGTAGAAGAGAATTCATTCCCAAATTGCTTTCTTCCTCTGATTTCTTCAAGAACACACAAGCACACTCACCCTTGCTATCCAATTCTCTTTTCTAGCCTCCTAAATCATGAATGAGGTGAAATGAGAGTTAGGAAGGGTTTTTACCCCTTTCTTATCAATTTGCACCCAAGTCCCTGAACACTTATCAAATTTTCACCACACACCCTTAAGTTTTATTCTTCTCATTAATTGGAACTTGGTTATTACAGGGATAGTTTAAATAAAAATAATAAATATTGTGAGAAGGTAAAAAAGAAATATTTAAAAAAAATCATTTATGAATCATTAAAAATATTTGAAAAGGCTAATTAAAGATGTATATGTGAACCAATATTACAGATTATTCATATGAGTTTACATATTCATTTCCAAATAATCTTTTTTCAATTATTCTGTAACACCCTCAATTCTGGAAATAACAACTAATTTAAAATTTTCCAAATACGTCGATAATTGATTCATCTGCAATCACGAAATAAAGTTTAACCTCAACACACATAAATTAATCTCTACATACAGTCTATAACAAGAACGAGTGCTACTAATACCCAATAATAGTCGCTATCTCCAATCTGCGGAAGACTTCACCATCTACTTACACTTGCATAAATCTAAGGCTCAACTCTTCGTAGTTGCTAGAACCAAACCCAAACTGGGACCTGATGCACTTGCCGACAAATAAAAATGTTAGGCTTAACGCCTAGTGAGCTCAAGAGTTTTCAACATTTATGAATGAATCGTTAAAAAAAGGAAGAATGCAATTAAATTCATAATCTTTCAAATGATATGCTTCAAGCATGGAAACGACACGTTTACCAATAAATATGCATTTTAAACGAAAGAGACACCGAGTTAATCGTTAACCAAACCAAACTGTTTTACAGACTAAGATCCCAATATAAAACGTTCTTTCGTAAACTTAGATTTAACCAAAACTTGCTCAAAATGAGAACAGAGAGAGAACTCCCAATTTTATAAAACACGGATAAAAATGTTATACCTCAAAATACCCAACACGGGTGGAACATGATACACAAATCATAAACCATAGATGAATATCTATATAAATAAATATTGCCGTGAACACGGACATTAGACCCAAAACTCACACGACCATAAAATGGATGAAATCAAATACCGAAACGTGGAAATGACGCATTCCATTCAAACCTTAATATACGTGGGGAAACCCAATATTAAGGTCATCATTTATCGTCGACCACACAAACCAAAGTTGGTAAAATACGACCCTAACATTTAAAAATACCACGGATCTACGACGGAGAGACCCGTATACATTGAGAATAGAGGAACACGCAAGTAGGCCACCCATACAACTTCCTCGCATGTCATCTAAAAGTTTCCATCTTGGGTGGCGAGAACACGTAAATGGGGCCACCCATGATGTTATTGGATTTCACCACATATCCCGGACCTAGTTCCCATGCCACCACCGACATCACAATCCTCGGACCGATTATGCCTCTGGCCATACTCCGTCGAGTTCCACCTCAAGGACTTACAGACATGGGTGTCTATCCAATCTAGACGAGTTACAACCCGGAGGCTCGAGCCCTCCTATTGCCTACTCGCTAGCAAACCCAAGCGGTCACTAATGTAACCCAAAACCTCAGGCCATACAAAACAGACAGACTTACGTGCCTATGGATCCATTACAACACTGTCTAATGTTACATGACTCCAATTGAAAGACCAAAGCTCCCGAAACATGTAACTCTCCAATGACACGAAAATGCGCCATCATACTCAAAACCCCACAACGGTTATTAAATCCGGGCAAAACGTCCTCAAGACTCAATTTAGTCAAAACCGAGCCAAAGGACCAACAATTTACGTAAATACCCAATGAAAGCTAGTAGAGACATCGAAATACGTTTGACCAACAATTATGCAAACACCACGACAAAAAGGTAATTAACCCAAAACTTCTCATAGGTTGAAACAAAATGTTTTCCAAATGAAATCTTTCTCTTCGTGTTGCCAAAACGACCCATAGTTCAAAGATATGCATTTTCCAACGGTTTACCAAATGGACAATTATATGAAATGACCTCCATTTATATATTACATCATCGAAGAAATATATCAAAATGATTTATTTATCAAAATGCCCAAAAATCACAAAGATGTGTGTTACATAAGTTCATAAAGTTAAATATAACCAAATAACCCAAACTTATCAGCACTTAACAATTTAATGTAAAACACAAACACTTTAAAATAAACATTTTGTCATGTACAACGTTTTCACAAATCAACTTGAACTCACCTTGCTAGATTTATGCTAAATCTAGATTTTTACCCCAACTTGAGCTCCTTTGAAGAAACTTGGATCTTCAAGCCAAAAACTTCCAAAAACCTAAATCCATAAATTTCCAACCGTAAATATACATATTCCACCATATATAATTGTTCCCCAAACATTTTACACCAAGCCTCGTCATATATCCAAAACCCTAATTTCCATAAATGAAGAAAATAGGAGATTACCTTAACCATAACTTCAATCCACCAACCAAGATACTTCTAGGTCACCAAGATGAGCCAATAACTACCAACCTTCGAAATGATGAAAAGGGTTAGGTGGAAACCCTAGAAATTGATGAAGATGATGAAGGGATGGAGCGGATGAGGACAACTTAACTCTAGCTTCCTCATCTTGCTAGATGAGGAAGAATCACATGAAACAATTTGGTGTTTCAAAGGCCCAAAATCAACAATGGGGATAATGGGTTCGGTTCTTGGGAGAGAATAATGAGGTGGGTGAAGAGACAAATGAGAAAAAGGCTAAAAACTTGATTTTAAGCAAATCTGGCCCGAATGCGATTGTGCCAAGCGATAGTGACATGGTCACTCTCGCGAGGCACTCTCGCCGAAGATGTACCGCGGCCATAAGGCCCTCCGCGAGAATGACACGCGAAAGTGACACATGTCACTTTCGCTGTCACTATCGCCCAGACTCCCCGAAACCCGAAAATCCGATCTTTTTCGACACTAAGGTCCTCGACACTCCTTGGAACTTTTAGTAGCATTTTCCCAACATGAATCCCACCAAACACGAGGTACGGAAACGCCTGGGTGGCTCTATACTTACCGAAAATTATGGGTGTTACATATTCATATTGGTTCACATATGTAAATGGGTTCTTACATGATAGAGAATTGTGTGTCAAGCAATTACAAATGTAATAACCGGAACCCAAATTTTAAAGAAATGTTAACTTAGTGAATAATGGGTGGAAGACTAAAAGTCCAAGGACTTATGGGCAATTAGTGAGAAAAGGCTAAAAACTAGGGCTGGCAACGGGTAGGGTATGGGTAGGGTAAGGGTTAATCCATTATCCAATTCATTTAAAATAGCTGGTAACAGAACGGGTAATTGATAAATGAAACAAAATTTCATTTTGAACTACAATTGATATTGTTAAATCTCAAACATATAAGTAAAACATAAGTTCATAAATATAGTTATTATTTTATATCTATTTGTTGTAGTAAACATTTTATTACTCTAAATATAATCATAGTATAATATTTTGAAAACAATGTAAAAAGTGTAAGACTAACACTTTTCGTTGTTTTTATTTTTCTAAATCCGTTTTGTTTCTCATTTAATCAGCATAAAATCTTTTACTCGATAAATATAAAAATAAATTAAAGTACACGTTAATATACGACAACATTATTAAAAAATATTAATAATTAACTTAATATAATTATGTATATATACACTAATATTTAATTTTATATAGTTATACATATATATATATATATATATATATATATATATATCGTAACGGATAACGGATAATGGACAACGAAAAACCGTTTATCCATATCCTACCCACTAAAATTTCGGGTAATGGATAAGTGGATAAATGGATAATTTCTTTATCCATACCCTTATCCAACGGGTCGAAACATAACGGGTAACGGGTTTACCCTTACCCATTGCTAGCCCTACTAAAAACCCTAATGACCTCGTCTTATTTTCATTCTTACTTGTGGAGGCTTCAATCTCTGTGTGTGAGAGAGTGAACTTTGGAGAAGAAGAGGCAATTTCTGGATTTAGGGAAAAGTTCTTCATCAACCTTGTCAAGGTAACCTCTAATTCCACCTCCTATCTTTGATTATTGGTTAGTTTCTTTTGCTTGGTGCTAAACGTTAGTCTATTGAATATTGAGAATGGTTATTGTTGGTTGATTTCACTCTTAGAAGAGTAGCGTATTATTATTGGTTAGTTTCTTTTGCTTGGTGCTAAAAGTTAGTCTATTGAATATTGAGAATGGTTATTGTTGGTTAATTTCACTCTTAGAAGAGTAGCGTATTATGTTGGGTTTTGGTTAATCAATGTTTGGGAAGGATTGGACTTTTAATCATTTTGCTTTTTGAATCAAAATCGCTTTCAAAATGTATAAATCGTCGAGTCTGCGGTTAGGGACTGTGTGCTACCCGGGCGATCGCCCAATCCAGGAGGGAGTCGGGATCGGGAACCCGGTAGGTGGGAACCGGTAGATCCGGGAGTCGGGAACTGGGTGACGGGAACCCAATAGGTGAGAACCGGGAACCCGAGTGGCGGGAACCCGGTAGAAGGACACCCCGGGTTATGCCTTTTCGGGCGGGAAGGCCCTGATTTAGGAGTTAAGTCAGAATTAAGGGGATGGGTCGTTAGAGTTAACCCTAGGGATTGTTGAGTTTCTTAACACTCGGACTTTAATATTTGTAGGTGTTCTGTCTAAGGACCCAAGCATAAGTGAGAAGAGAAAGGCAAGAGTGCCCGATGAGTCTTTCTAACTGAAAGTGTGTTAACTTGTGTTTTATATTAAACGAATGAGATGTTATAAAACTGCATGTTGATCTTTTATATGAACGGCATGTTTTAATATGTTGTAAAAGTGAGATATTTTGTATGCATACAATTGGGGGGGGGGGGGGGGTGTCCCATTTATGTCGTGGATGGTGTGTTCCAGTTAAGGCAACGTGAGACTGATACGTCGTCACAGGTGACGTGACTTCAGTGTGTTGATTACATGTGTAGTTTTGCAATTGAAAGTTTAAATGTTTTAAAGTGGAGGATTGCTTATAAATGCCTTTAAACTGTCTTAAATATTGTTGTTGGCGCGAATGTATGTTATTAGAGAGAACTCACTAGACCTCATGGTCTAACCTTCGCTTTTCAAAACTAAACCATTTTCAGGTAACCGTTTAGTAGAAAGCTCTAGTAAGGGGCAAGGAGAATATGTGAGCGTGCAGTTCGCGTATAGAAGGAAGTTGTAAATTTTAGCATGCCAAGCATAGTTCTGTAGTACTCTCAGCTGTGTAATAGGTTGTTTCCGCAAACCTTATTTCATATTTGTATGTTACAGTTGGTTTTGGGGCCGTTTTTAGCAATATGTTTTATGATTTTGAGATTCAAGCTTGTTGTTGAGCTGGGTTGTTACAACAAAAGCAAAAAAGGGGTCAACTAAATCTAAAAGTTAACTCTAACAAATTTGTAATTTACCTTTGTTTAGTTCTAATAGCTTTTTGTTGAAAGTTTATCTGTCTATATTACCATTTCCACCTATACATGGCTATGGACCTATGGTGGATATACTGAAGATGGTTGAAGACGTTAATTATGCTAATTAGTAATTCCTTAAAATATTATTAGAGTTATCAATAAGACACAAGAGTCGGTGGAAAGCTACCTAAAGATTGTAAGTAAAAATTGGGTGGCTCCAAAATGCAGCTAAAACATTGGTGGATCGTAAAAACATAAATACGATTATATTGAATTGACACTTATTGAAGATTGTGAGTAAAAATTGGTTGGCTACAAAATACAGCTAAAACAATTGTGTGAGTAAAAATTGGCTGGTTCCAAAATGCAGCTAAAACATTTGTGGTTCGCAAACACACATTAATACAATTATATTGAATTGACACTTATTTAAGAGGGATATTCCCATCTCTCCCTGTCAAGCAAATGTAGCCATGAGTGAGGCTATTGAAACTCCTATAAGAGCATCCACAATGTATGACTTTTCAAGAAGATTTTTCATAGCTTTTTTCTTACACATTATTGTCACCTCAACAACTTAAAAACTTTTATATACCTCCACTATGTGAAAAACTCCACCCAAGCTTTTTCATTACTTTTTTAAACTATTAAGGGTCTTATAATTTTAACTTTATATGATTTTTATTCTTATTTATAAAAATAAATATATTAAAATTCATACAAATACATAAAAGTATGTACAATAAAATTAATAAAAATTAGGTTATTAAGAAATATATAAAAGTTGTATAAAAAGTATGTAAAATAAAAATTAAAAAATGTTAAACTTAAAAGTATGTATAACCGAAAATAAAAATTGGGTCATTAAGAAATCTGTTAGAATTTTATAAATATGTCAAATTTGAGATATTATTTTAAATATATAAAAATATAATTACTTTCATTATGTATTTATTTATATCATTTATTTAATAATAATATTTAAATAATATTACTTTAAATATCTATACTATATTATAAAAACGGTATAAAAAACTCTTAATTACAACATTTTAAGCACAAGTTACAACTAATTAAAGCCAATTACTTAATTTACAATTTCTTAATGCTTTGATACAACCTTTCCAAGCACAGTATCTCACATAATCATCTATTTGTGAAATGGATACTCATTTATTAATATAACTATTTGTTTTTTTGTTGGAGGATTTTATAAAATAGATTTTATATCAGCATAATCTATACTATATTATAAAAACGACATAAAAACTCTTAATTACAACATTTTAAGCACAAGTTACAACAAATTAAAGTCAATTACTTAATTTACAATTTCTTAATGCTTTGGTACAACCTTTCCAAGCACAGTATCTCACATAATCATCTATTTGTGGAATGGATACTCATTTATTAATATAAATATTTGTTTTTTTTTGTGAAGGATTTTATAAAATAGATTTTATATTAGCATAATCTATTTTAAATGTAGATTTTACATTTAAATCTATATTAATGAGATGTAATATAAAATCTTTTTTCTTCCGTATTTTTTTATATTACATCTCATAATGATTTTTTTCCATATTTTATTTTATAAAATCTTTTTCCATATTTTATTTTATAAATCTTTTTAGATAATGAGATGTAATATAAACTCTTTTTTCTTCCGTATTTTTTTTGCTAATATAAAATCTATTTTTGTAACACCCTAAAAATCAGAGTAAATTAAAACCTGGAAAACCTGGCAACATGACATTCGTATTGATATAAACCTCCTATAAAGGGGATCAGTCCTTAAGACTTTACAAAACCTGCACAGATATAGGATTCATCAACAAACTAATCTAGACACCTCTATCAAGATTACATCAGTTGACAATCCATAATTCACCAAAAGAATGGGACTTAACAAATGCCCAGTTACAATACTAGTCATCTCAAAATGCCTCGAGACCAAACCCGTCTTTCAAAACCCCGGCAACCCACCGCTAAGGGAAACCTGTTATACACATCATTTGAGAAAAAGTGTTAGGCTTAAAGCCTAGTGAGAACATACAGTTCATAAATCTCAAGAGGTAAAATCAAATGCATCAAAGTAAATCCTTCCAAAGGTTTAGTTATGCAACATACAGTTCTTTGATAATATACGGACAACCGGTCCAAAACACATCTTCCGATGACGGGGATTACCCGATTTACCAAGGATTATAGTGGAACACAAAGTAAGCCACAAATCCGAGTTATGAGCTAAATACATGGAACCATGGCCATGAACGCTTCGGTCCGTACTACGATGTGAGGGAGGCCCCCAAGGAACCAATCATACTCTTTCGTTAGACTACATTTGACCCATGGCTAGTAACCGGTCTCACATAACCGTACTAAGTGCCCCCGAAGATCAAATGTATCTAACTACAACAGAAGGGGTACAAACATCCCAACAATAAGCCGACTCAATACCTAGGGATCCACTAGTATAGTCATGACTTGTCACAATATTTCATGTGACCATTCAAAGCTAGATAAATAGCTTTCCAAAACATTTATATTTCAAAATGTCATTTTCAAGATCAACTGCTGGTAAGAAAGATAATCATAAAACCAGTTTATATACATTCTTTCAAATAAGCCACATACATGGGCAAGTAAAACATTCTTTTAGTTCAATAGGATGGAACCCATTATTTTAGTCCAAACTGATCGGGAACCCCGAAATCACCAAAAACTCAAGTTATGCCAAATTGTAGAGAACATGAAATCATACCGTAGAAATACTTTAGATTTCGAAAATATAAGTTTTGACATGTATAAAGTTTGTAAAATGATAGTAGGAACTCACCAATAGGTTTTAGAATAAAACCCGGAAAACCAGATATCGATCACGACGAAGAGGTGAAGCTTTTAACACCGACCCCTTGCTAGAAACACCGAAAACTAGCAACCAAACGATACCTCGAAGATCGAAAGAAGAAAAGGAAAAAGAAAGAGAGAGAGACTGAGATATTTATGAAATATCTCACAATTTCAAGATATTTAAGGCAACTCAAAAAGGAATCTGACAGGGCGCACGACCCGTGCACCCTCAAAGAAGGAAATGCGCATGACCCGTGCGCAAGCCCACTGCCTCGCCACTGTTTCATATGCACGACCCGTGCGTTTTCTCTGAAGGAGGGCGCACGACCCGTGCGTTTTCTCTGAAGGAGGGCACACGACCCATGCGTCCTGCAGAACAGTGCAGAAACCTCCTTTTATCTAAACATCTTCGCAAAACGGCCAAACGAAATTCGGGGTGTTACAATCCTCCCCAACTTGGAAATGATTTCGTCCCCGAAATCCCAACTACTCAAAAAGGTGAGGATATCTTCGCTTTATATCCTCCTCGGTTTCCCACGTCACATTTGCTCCCCGGTGATGCTTCCACTGCACCTTGATCAAAGTGACCTCTTTGTGACGCAACTTCTTAGACTTTCTATATAAGATAGCGTCGGGTTCTTCCACATAACGATTACCTTCGTCCAATCTTAACTCTGAGAGGGGAATGACGCTGTCTTCTACCGCTAGACACTTCCGAAGGTAACAAAATTGAAACGTGTTGTGGATTCTGCTCAACTCCGGTGGCAGTTCCAACTGGTAGGCTTGCAAACCCACCCGTTTAATCACTTTGAAAGGTCCGAGGAAATGGGGACTCAGCTTCCCACATTTTCTGAATCGGATAATACCCTTCCATGGAGACACCTTAAGCATCACACGGTCGCCCACTTGGAACTCTATCGGTCGTCTCTTCTTATCGGCATAGCTTTTCTGCCGATCCTGAGCCGCTTTCATTCTTTCACGAATGCACTTGACCTTATCGGCAATCTCTTACACGATTTCAGGTCCGACGAACTTCTTTTCTCCCGCTTCTAGCCAGCACACGGGAGTCCGACACTTTCGCCCATACAATGCCTCAAAAGGTGCCATTCCAATACTCGAGTGGTAGCTATTGTTGTAAGCAAACTCCACCAAAGGCAGGTGAGAGTCCCAACTACCCCCGAAATCGATGACACAAGACCTCAACATGTCCTCGAAAGTTTGGATCGTTCTCTCGCTTTGCCTGTCGGTCTGTGGATGGTAAGTTGTACTCAACTTAACTCGCGTACCAAGTTCTTTCTGAAACCCATCCCAAAAGTTCGAAGTGAACCGACTGTCGCGATCCGACACGATCGACAATGGTATTCCATGCCTCGAGACCACTTCATCGATATAAAGTTTTGCTAACTTATCCATCGGTAGAGTCTCGCGCATAGCCAAGAAGTGAGCGCTCTTTGTCAATCTATCAACTATCACCCAAATGGTATCGTGACCTCGAAGTGTTTTAGGCAACTTCGTCACAAAGTCCATAGTGATATGCTGCCACTTCCACTCGGGAATCTCTAACGATTGAAGACTCCCATACGGTCATTGATGTTCGACCTTGACTTGCGAACACGTCACACAACGCTCCACATAATGCGCCACATCAAGCTTCATTACTGGCCACCAATAGTGCAACTTCAAGTCCCTATACATCTTTGTACTCCCCGGATAGATGGAATACTTGGACTTGTGAGCATCCTCAAGCAACAGCTCACGGTTACCCCCAATCTTGGGTACCCACACACGACCGTTGAACAGTTTCACTCCACAGCTATCTTCCGTTAAGAGAAAACGTTATTTTGTCATGACTTCCTCTTTGAAATTCTCTTCTAACAATGCTTCAGCCTGCGATGCCATGATCCTTTCAACAAGGCTAGACACTAGTTCGATTCTCGAATTGGTAGCCCGTATACTTTCGTTATAGTCTTTCCGACTTAACGCATCGGCCACTACGTTTGCTTTACCGGGGTGGTAAAGCAACTCACAATCGTAATCTTTAAGCAATTCGATCCACCGCCTTTGCCTCATATTCAACTCTTTCTGGTCAAAGACATACTTCAGACTCTTATGATCTGTGTATAGAGTACATTTCGTGCCGTAGAGGTAGTGTCGCCAAAGCTTTAAGGCAAACACCACCACTGCCAACTCCAGATCATGGGTAGGATAATTTTTCTCGTGAATCTTGAGTTATCTCGATGCGTAGGCGATTACCTTGCCTCTTTGCATCAACACACAACCCAACCCCATTTTCGAAGCGTCGCTATAGACCACGAAATCTTCTGACCCTTCAGGTAACGACAAGATCGGAGCTTCACACAACTTCTTTTGAAGGATTTGGAACGCCGTCTCTTGTGTTTCGTTCCATTCAAACTTCACATTCTTCCGAGTCAAAGTTGTCAAGGAAGAAGCGATTTTTGAAAAGTCTTGGATGAATCTCAGGTAGTATCCCGCCAGTCCCAAGAAACTTCGGATCTCGGACGGATTCTTGGGAGGCTCCCAATTCATCATGGCTTCGATCTTGGAGGGGTTCACTTTCACTCCGTCTCGAGTGACAACGTGACCCAGAAATTGTACCTTATCAAGCCAAAAGTCACAACTGGAAAACTTGGCGTACAACCTTTCTTTTCTCAACACTTCAAGCACTTCACGTAGATATTGTTCATGTTCTGACTCACTCTTGGAGTACACGAGTATGTCATCAATGAATACAATGACCGATTTGTCGAGAAATGGTCGTCATACTCTATTCATCAAGTCCATAAATACCGTCGGTGCGTTCGTTAGGCCAAAAGGAATCACGAGAAACTCGTAATGGCCATAACGCGTTCTGAAAGCCGTCTTCGGAACATCTTCTTCTCTAACCTTCACCTGGTGATAGCCCAAACGTAAGTCGATTTTGGAAAAACAACCAGCTTCTTGAAGTTGATCGAACAAGTCGTCTATTCTCGGAAGCGGATACCTGTTCTTCAATGTAGCTTTGTTCAACTCACGATAGTCGATGCACATTCTCAGTGTGCCATCTTTCTTCTTGACAAACAAGACCGGAGCTCCCCAAGGTGACGAACTCAGTCTTACAAAGCCTTTCTCCAATAGCTCTTGAAGTTGTGCCATCATCTCTTGCATCTCTGATGGCGCTAAACGGTAAGGAGCTTTAGCAATTGGTGATGCTTCAGGCACAAGGTCAATCCGAAACTCCACTTGTCGATCGGGTGGTAACCCGGGCAAGTCGTCAGGAAAGACATCTGGAAACTCATGCACAATCTTCACATCAACAAGCTTTGATTTTTCTAACTTAGCATCGATCACATAGGCTAGGAAAGATGAACATCCTTTTATCAGACACTTGCGTGCCCTCGCCATTGTGATTATCGCCACTTCGCCTTTTCTCTTTTCACCATAGATCACAACGACTTCACCACAGGGATCGGGAAGTCGAATCAATTTCTTGGAACAGACGATCTCGACATGATTGTTTGACAACCAATCCATACCAACTACAACATCAAAACCTCCGATAGACATCGACAGTAAATCGATCGAGAATTCACTTCCTTCGATACCGAGAGTACAGTTCTTCAGAACAGTGTGGATCAGAACTTGACTACCATCAGCTATCTCTACCACTAACGCATCCTCAAGACTAGTAGTGGGCATAGCAATCTTTTGACGGAACAACTCAGATACGAAAGAGAAACTGGCACCCGTATCGAATAAAATACGAGCAGGTACAGAGTTTATAAGAAATGTACCTGATACAACATCAGCGGATGCCTTGGCCTCATCGACCGTCATCTGAAATGCTCAACCCGAAACCCTCGGAGGGTTCTCCTTCTTTGCCGCCACGCTACCCGACACAAGCTTCGGGCAATTTCTTCTCACATGCCCCGGCGCCTTGCACTCGAAGCAGACCATCCCCGCGATAGAACAATCGCGGGCGGTGTGATCAGACTTCCCACACTTGAAACAAGCTTGAGAAGTGGTGCTACAGTTACCGTGGTGCTTTGTTCGACACTTCGAGCACCATCTGGCTTCTTGATAACCGCTGAAGCTGCGGTTTCCGACAAAAGGTTGGGTTCGCTTGGGAGGTACAGAACTGCTCTCCCACTTTCTCTTATCAGTAACCACCACAACTTTCTCAGCTTTGTTTCTCGCGAACATCTCTTACATGTACTGGGCTTCCTCAACCATCTCGCGGAGGTTAGAAGCTTTAGAATTGTGGACCATGGATTTCATGTCCGCGGGTAGACCATTTAGATAGGCCTTCATCTTATCCTTCTCTGTTGGGGCAGCGTGCCCCACCAGATCATGCTTCTCCATGAACTGACGGGTGTATTCCCTCACCGTCAGGATTCCCTTTACCAAAGACCGGAACTCACTCTCGATTCGGTCCATAGTCCTTTCACTGCAGAACTCTTCCAACAGCTTCTTCTTAAACTGGGCCCAAGACAACTGAGCCAACACCTCAGGAGACAAGGTGGATTGAGTGACATTCCACCATGTGATCATCTCCACATTCGGAAGAGCCAAAAGCTTGCTCGACCGCTCGAATCCACTTCACACACATGACTGGGTCGTTGGAACCAGAGAATTATGGCGGTCCGCAACCCACAAAAGATTTGTAGGAACAACTCTTCCCACTTCCCGGAGCATTAACAACCACACGCTCCTCGGTCCTGATCCCAGGGCCAGCGCCTCCAGAACCAATCACAAAGTTTCCCACAACCGTTTCACTCCTCCGATTGTTTACATCGCGATCTTCAATTACTTTCAGCAGAAACTCTTGCTGCTTTGCCATCTCTTCCCTCATTGCCAACATCATGCTAGCCATCATTTAAGACTGGGAACTAGCATCCCTGATGACTGGGTGGAACGAAGCCAAGTCTACACGCGGAATGACCTCTGGCCCCCCCACCTAGTATCTGCTGAACAGGTGGACGCACAACAACCTCTACTCTTTCCGGCTGACCAGCGGTAGAGGCTGTCGCCTCCAAACCATCAACACGCGTACGCGGTCTACCACGCGTATTCACCATACTGAACTGCTTCACAGAACATAGAAAGAGATAAGAGAGAGATTGAATAAACACAAAGGAAACGTACTACCACATTACCAATTGTCACAGTAACAGAAATTCAAGCACATTTACGTACAATATCCTCATAATAACATTAGCTAAGTAAGATCATGAACATATAACACATAAAGGTTCTCGTCACCATTGCCACAACGCCTGATAAACGTACTTTCCGTCGACTCTAAGACCAACCCGTCTTAGAAGTTCTACCCAAACTCGCGAATCATTTCTTAACATACTCAGTCTAAGTCTAGACATCTTACATTCATGCCTAGTTCACTTAAACTAGAGCTCTGATACCAACTTGTAACACCCTAAAAATCAGAGTAAATTAAAACCTGGAAAACCTGGAAACATGACATTCGTATTGATATAAACCTCCCATAAAGGGGATCAGTCCTTAAGACTTTACAAAACCTGCACAAATATAGGATTCATCAACAAACTAATCTAGACACCTCTATCAAGATTACATCAGTTGACAATCCATAATTCACCAAAAGAATGGGACTTAACAAATGCCCAGTTACAATACTAGTCATCTCAAAATGCCTCGAGACCAAACCCGTCTCTCAAAACCCCGGCAACCCACCGCTAAGGGAAACCTGTTATACACATCATTTGAGAAAAAGTGTTAGGCTTAAAGCCTAGTGAGAACATACAGTTCATAAATCTCAAGAGGTAAAATCAAATGCATCAAAGTAAATCCTTCCAAAGGTTTAGTTATGCAAAATACAGTTCTTTGATAATATACGGACAACCGGTCCAAAACACATCTTCCGATGACGGGGATTACCCGATTTACCAAGGATTATAGTGGAACACAAAGTAAGCCACCAATCTGAGTTATGAGCTAAATACATGGAACCATGGCCACGAACGCTTCAGTCCGTACTACGATGTGAGGGAGGCCCCCAAGGAACCAGTCATACTCTTTCGTTAGACTACATTTGACCCATGGCTAGTAACCGGTCTCACATAACCGTACTAAGTTCCCCCGAAGATCAAATGTATCTAACTACAACAGAAGGGGTACAAACATCCCAACAATAAGCCGACTCAATACCTAGGGATCCACCAGTATAGTCATGACTTGTCACAATATTTCATGTGACCATTCAATGCTAGATAAATAGCTTTCCAGAACATTTATATTTCAAAATGTCATTTTCAAGATCAACTGCTGGTAAGAAAGATAATCATAAAACCAGTTTATATACATTCTTTCAAATAAGCCACATACATGGGCAAGTAAAACATTCTTTTACTTCAATAGGATGGAACTCATTATTTTAGTCCAAACTGATCGGGAACCTCGAAATCACCAAAAACTCAAGTTATGCCAAATTGTAGAGAACATGAAATCGTACCGTAGAAATACTTTAGATTTCGAAAATATAAGTTTTGACATGTATAAAGTTTGTAAAATGATAGTAGGAACTCACCAATAGGTTTTAGAATAAAACCCGGAAAACCAGATATCGATCACGACGAAGAGGTGAAGCTTTTAACACCGACCCCTTGCTAGAAACACCGAAAACTAGCAACCTAACGATACCTCGAAGATCGAAAGAAGAAAAGGAAAAAGAAAGAGAGAGACTGAGAAATGAGATATTTATGAAATATCTCACAATTTCAAGATATTTAAGGCAACTCAAAAAGGAATCTGACAGGGCGCACGACCCGTGCACCCTCAAAGAAGGAAATGTGCACGACCCGTGCACAAGCCCACTGCCTCGCCACTGTTTCATACGCACGACCCGTGCGTTTTCTCTGAAGGAGGGCGCACGACCCGTGCGTCCTGCAGAACAGTGCAGAAACCTCCTTTTCTCTAAACATCTTCGCAAAACGGCCAAACGAAATTCGGGGTGTTACAATTTTATTTTATAAAATCTACACGTATTTTTTTTGCTAATATAAAATCTACACGTATTTTTTTTCACGAGCATTAAAAGAAGAAAAAAGAAGGCTGATATGAATTAAAAATAAAAAATAACGAGATACACTAATAAATTATCGTATTCTTTAAAATAAAAATATTCTGCAATACTTTCAAAATTAACCAAGTACAAAGAAAATAAAATAGAAACGATGTAAATATAAAAATATTCTTCCATATTTTAATATATTTACATTTAAATGTAAAATCGAAAATGAAAATAAAAGATTTTAAAATATTCTCTACATTCACTATAAATATATATAGCTTCTCTATGTATCATCCGAATACAAGAAGAAGACGAACGGTCGGGTGTCAATGGCGAAACCTGCAACTGAACAAAAGGTGTTCCACTATATTTTTGTTTCTTTGAAAAACTTCTTATTTTATTTTATTTTATTTACTGAGGATTTGTTTATATTTTTCAAAACCCACAATCATATTTTTCGAAGTAGGGGAATAAGATATATATACATATCTTCATTTTTATCGACTAATACTATGAGGTCTTGAAGTCAATAGCCAGATAAATTTTCAAGTGGTACTGAGTGAATTTGAAATATACCAGTTGAGTTGCCGGTTACAAAAAATAGAAATCATTTATTTTTGTAATAACCGGGTATAAAGTTTAATAAAGATAAATGTTGGGGATTGTTTAATCAAGACTTAAAGTTGAAGGGGTAGGGAGTAACATTGGTATAAAAATGAGTTTTACCCTAGAAATCCTCATTTTTGCATCTGGTGCGGCGGAGAGCAGGAGAAGGAACTTTGGATCAATTTTTCTGTGTCTAAGAGTAGAGGTCGGGCGTGCATTCCAGAGGAGAAATTTCTCAGGCTTCTTCAAGGTATTAATCCTCTTCATCTTCTTCCTTAAGGTTTTGGTATCAGCTTTCCTCTGTTAAGTTGGAGTCATTGGATTAGCATGTTGGTTCTGTATTTTTGGGGAAGAAGGGATTCATTCTGTTCTTGTTAAAGATTTCTAGATGGTGGGTTTCGTTTCGGGTTGTGTTTTATGCTAATCGATTGATGTTTAGGCGAGTATGTTTTATCTATTAATCGAATCCTCTGGGTTGGAACTGTTCGATCGAGCATGGTTAGGTCGACAGACCCCAGTCATAGCTCTAGGGTGTCACCCCGGTCGTTTAAGGACCGGTAGACACCGGTCGTATTTGAAGGTTGGACCCCGGGCGTTGGTAGACCCCGGTCAACCCCGACCCCAGTCGGGGAAGGGGAGTCCGGTCAATTTGATAGACACCAGTCGAATTGTCAGAGGCCGGTCAAGGTACCGGTCGGCACATGGGAAGGGAGACACCGGTCAAATTATTGGGAAGTCCGGTCATTTCATTTCACCGGTCGAGATTTTTAAGCAGACCTCGGTCGATGGGGTGTTGACCCCGGTTCCCGGGGTGGTATTGTGGGCCGAGGCCCAAACTAGTTTCTGGTTGGGCCGAAGATTTATTTAATATAGTGTAAGTGTTGGGCCATAGTTAGTTAAGGCCGAAGCCCAGTTCTGGTTTCTTTTAGCTAGTACTTGGGCTGGAGAGTTAAGGTTGGTCCATTTATGTTTTATTATTAATATCTTAAGGTTTATCGTTCTAATTGGTTCCAAAGGGATTACGTTTATAGAGAATAAGTGAACGTGAGAAGTATGGGTTAAATTCGTTATAAAGTAGATCGTTTGGGAGTTCATCAGTCAATGTTTCCTTTATAGGTTTCGGACCGAATTTCAGAGTAGACGCGAGATTTGAGCTAAGGACGTCAGGTGAGTTTTTCTGAACTAAACTTTTTGGTGACGAAAGCATGTGAAGTTTAATTTTTAAACTTTGATTTATATATGGCATGATTTTAAATGTACAAGTGTGGTTTAAGTTGTTGAAATTTAAATGTATGCATACATTCTATGTGGAGCTTTTGACCTAAGTCGGGGAGTGTGGCCCGCCTACTCGTGCCGGGGAGTGTGGCCCGTTTATGCCGTTCGGGGTGTATCCCAACATTAAGGCAGTGCGAGTTAGACACATCGTCTTTGACAGTCGTGTGGTCAGTAGCGTGTTTGTTTTTGTGGATTTATTGCACGTTATTTTAAATTATGAAAAGTTATTTTAATTGCTATCTGTAGAGGGAACTCACTTGACCTTTGGTCTAACCCTCGCTCTTTTAAAATTAAAAATCTTTTCAGGCAGGCGTGATGTGGGAAGGGCGGATAAAGGGAAAGAGAAGGCTTAGCGGACCAACTTAGAAGACCAAGACTTAGTTACTCTATTATCTCGGTTGTGTATAGGTTGTTTTTAGAAATCTTCGATCTATCTATTGTAAGCCTGGAACCGTTTAGGCATGGAATATATTTATCGTTGATATTTTTTATATTAAGGCTTTATTCTGATGGATTTAATTCTGGTTGGGTTGTTACAGTTGGTATCAGAGCCATAGTTTAAGGGATTTAGGTGACCGGATGGGCCTAAACTTAAATTGTGGAGTAGTTGAACACAATTGAGATATAGGAAGCCTTTAAGAAAGACCTTAATTATCGTGAGACACGCTAACAATAGTGAGTACCCTCATGTAAGGTAAATTCAGAATCGCATCTGGCCAATGCTATTATGAATTTACAGGTGCGTGGGCATATTCAAATACTATTGTTGAGTATGGTTCAGGGTAGAGAGTTCTATCCATAGATTGATAGTGTTAGCCTAGCGTGTGGTGGAAGTTCATTTTGGTAGTAAGGTTAATACCGTTTAGGATGCATATCGTGCGGAATGTAGATATTTCGTTGAGAAAGGACCTCCTGAGTTCATGAGGAGGAGAATGATGTTAGGAGGTGGGTTGTTGCTCCAAGGAAGTCTTCGGTTTGGTAGAGTGACATGTTGATTTGTGAGAAGCAAGAAAGTGTTAATCCAAGAATCGAAGGATAAAAATGAAGCTTCTAAAGCTGTAGTTATTTGAAGGGTGGGTGAGGGACGATATAGTGTTGACGAATAATATGTAGTGAGGGTCAATAGAATCAAGATAAGGTTGGAAAGTTTGTTTGGGGGTATAAGTGAGGATGCGAGTTTGGCAAAATTGTAGTTGCGTTGGTAACGGGCACCTGAACCTTCAAGGAGGTTGAGAAGCGTTGGTGCTGGAAGTAGTGACAGATGTGAGGATCATAAGGGGTTGGTCTGTAATGGAAAGTTTAAGATGAGCTGTGGTGAGTGCAAGCAGTCAACCTTGGTGGAGTAAATAGCCTTCAATGTCATTGAGTCTCATGCATTGTGTGTCAAATAATTGCTGGAGTTTTTTTTCATATATTTCACATCAGATATTGTGGCGTGTGTGTGCCTTATGAAACAGATGTTTTGAAAACGTATTGACGCATGCAAATATGTATTGAAATTGAAAAGGCAAGTTTATGGCATTGGTGTTAAATTTTGATTTTTTTTTTGTTGTGGGAGAAATATTATATACCTCTTTATAAATGAGCTAACTTTTGTTATGGAAGCCAAAACAACATTTGATCGCGTGCTTTATAACTGAATTTGGTACAGACTTGTGTTGCTATATCAATAAAGATGAGAGTCGTTTTACACCCTTAGTGTAAGCAATTCTGTAGTATTTTATAAACCGTGTGAGTAAAGTTCTTCGGAACTGATTTTAATTGTGCCAACACCGATGTTGAGGTGTGGTAAAGAGAAATTGTCGTAAGTTGAGGTTGAACGATTCTTGAAATCGTTGCGCATGGTTAAGTCGGAATTGAGTCGTGTCCATTCAAGTTTGTTTCATAATGTAATATCTTCTTAATTTTTAAAACATGTCAAAAGTTTAAATGTTTGTGCATCATGCATGAAGGCTATGAACTCACTAGGTCATAGGGAAGGGTTGCAATTAAGGATAAGGAAAGTTTTGAGGGTGGAAGTGTGTCGCTCGATCTGAGGATGAAGGGTACTTGATATTGGTATCCTGCTAAGTAAGGGTGGTGAATAGCGGGACGCTGAAAATGAAGAAGTAGTTATGGTTAGTTTTGAAGAGTTTGAGAGGAAGTGAGGAGTTTTTCAGAAAAGGTGTGTACCTATTGCGATGTTATATAGCACAACTGGGAGGGGTTGTGCTTTGAGCACTTAAGTCTTCGAGGTTGTACGCTTAATCTTTCAGGCTACTGGAGTTGATTCCAAAAGGTCGCGATGAGTCGACAAGGAGCGAAACTTTGTTGAATAGTTTTGAGGATCTTAGTTTTGCAATTTATTCAGGTCTGGGAAAGGTAAGGTCATGGAATGTCTCGAAGTCAAGTTTTAATATATTGATCAGTGAGGAAATGATGGTGTTGGTATGTGTGACAAGTGGTTGTGGAGAGTTGCTTTTGTTCTGGGATGAGGCAGTAGAGTGGTAGTTGTAACCTTGAGTTGGTGATACCTCTATGGTATATCTGGGAGTGCAAATCATTAAAATGGTAAGGAGTTTCATGAAGGATATGTAGAAGTCTGACGTCATTGCTATCGGATGAGCGTCCTTGTTCGAAGATCTATGGAAATGATTGTAAGTAGTAAGTATGTGGTTGAGTTGTGCGAATGTTTGATTATTGGGGTATTTATAAGTTGAAAATAATTGTTCAAATGATGGTTGTTTCAAATGGTTGGTGGCTATCTAAGTGAGGACCTGCGTGAGTTGGTCTTCGGCAAGATTCGGGGCGGATTTATTTTTATCCCTAGAAGACTTGATGAAAGAGACGAATAGCTTAATTCAAGAGTTGTGTAGTAGATAGGAAATCCGTGGGCAAGTTGATGTACTCTTTAAGGGAAAGGGTCCTAGCAGATTGGGTAATCTTGATTGGAGATCGGGATTTGTACGCTGCTGAGTAGTGGGTATGCTTTGGAAGAGTTGGGTTGATTATCTCGCGTAAGAAGTGTGGAAAGTCGGTTGATCAAGCAAGGTAATGTAAATGGGATTTGACCCTTTTGGGAATCATTGAAGGATAAAGTAAGCAATGTTGAGTGAGCGAGGTTTCTTGCAATAAGAAGAATGTCAAGGTATCATGTTGGAAAGGTGGTAAATCTGAGAGTAAGAAGATTGTTAAGTGAATCAAATGTAGAGTACGTTTTCAGATTCTGCTGTTGGCAAGTTTATAAATCCTTAGCGTGGATATGAGAATGGAAAATGGTGTTCGGTGCGGTGTAAATGTGATTAATCAAAGTTGTGCAACTGACCAGATGTTCACACTACTAGTTAGTGAGTCGGTCGTTAGAAGTGGGTTGAAATCCTCAAGGAGGAAGATAGAGGTGATGAGATATAGTGCTTGGAGAGAAGGATCACAGTATCAGTTTCGGCAATGTGTGAGAAAGGGGATTCCAAGTGAGTTCGTTGCCCTGTGCTAGCTAGTTGGAAAGGTTCGTAGGAGCTTGGTCATCCCGTATCGAGTGGGTGAAGCTGGGTTTCATTGTGCATTTGATCAGATGATTGTGGATGCAATGGGAAAGGGAATTAGGTGTCGCATTATTTGGCTAGTTGGAACTGGTGATTTACGAGAGATTTGAATTGTGGAAGTTTCTACCAATAGGAGAGAAGTTGAAGTGATGACCTCGGAGCGAGGTATATTAGCGTGTGATGTTTGGATAATGTCGAGAAGTTGAGATCAATGTGGGTCGAAAAAGAAGGCGCTTCTGCGTTGAACTTATGTTGTACTAAGATGGGTTGCTTGCAATGGCAAGTTGCATGATGAAGAAACTCGTGACTGTGAGATGTTGGGATGTCTACAGTTGACGATGTGTTATGTTGGTGAGTGGAGTAATCATGTAATCAATGATGCATGTTGTTACGGTGTGGACTCCGGTAAAATTCTATCGGTTAAGGAAGTTGTTGTAGTCGAGGGGTAAATCTGATGATTTCGTGTGGCTATGTATTGACCAGAATGGCTCGGATAATCGAATGGTACGTAACTGATTGGATTGAGAATTGTGAGTCATTAGTCCCAAGTGGTGACAAGTGTAAAGTTACTATTCTCGCATTGGAAGGGTGTGACCCGATCCAGAAAGAAATGGAAGTTAAGACTTAGATATGTTGAGTCGTTGCTATCGTGAAGCGCGTTGGGAGGTAGAGTATAGATTGAATCTACCTGTTGATCCGCGAGGGTGAATCCCATTTCCATATATCAAATCTGAAGAAATATTAGAAGAAAGCGTTGTCGTTATACCTTTAGAGGATGTCCGTGTAGAGAAGAAGATAAGTTATGTTATGTCAAGAATCATGTGGTCATTGTAGATTGTAAAGTGAAGAATATGAGGATCAAGGAAACCTATTGGTAAAGGTTCGGTGGCAATTCCACGAAGGTCAAGTAGTGACTTGGGGAATTGGAATCAGTTATGAGGAACCAATACCCCAGTTTGTTCGACGAAGGAATTCCGGGGACGGAATCCTTTTGAGGGGGGGATATTGTAATAACCGGGTATAAAGTTTAATAAAGATAAATGTTGGGGATTTTTTAATCAAGACTTAAAGTTGAAGGGGTAGGGAGTAACATTGGTATAAAAAGGAGTTTTACCCTAGAAATCCTCATTTTTGCATCTGGTGCGGCGGAGAGCAGGAGTAGGAACTTTGGATCAATTTTTCTGTGTCTAAGAGTAGAGGTCGGGCGTGCATTCCAGTAGAGAAAATTTCTCAGGCTTCTTCAAGGTATTAATCCTCTTCATCTTCTTCCTTAAGGTTTTGGTATCAGCTTTCCTCTGTTAAGTTGGAGTCATTGGATTAGCATGTTGGTTCTGTATTTTTGGGGAAGAAGGGATTCATTCTGTTCTTGTTAAAGATTTCTAGATGGTGGGTTTCGTTTTAGGTTGTGTTTTATGCTAATCGATTGATGTTTAGGGGAGTAGGTTTTATCTATTAATCGAATCCTCTGGGTTGGAACTGTTCGATCGAGCATGGTTAGGTCGACAGGCCCTGGTCATAGCTCTGGGGGTGTCGCCCCGGTCGTTTAAGGACCGGTAGACACCGGTCGTGTTTGAAGGTTGGACCCCGGGCGTTGGTAGACCCCGGTCGGGGAAGGGGAGTCCGGTCAATTTGATAGACACCGGTCGAATTGTCAGAGGCCGGTCAAGGCACCGATCGGCACATGGGAAGGGAGACACCGGTCAAATTATTGGGAAGTCCGGTCATTTCATTTCACCGGTCGAGATTTTTAAGGCAGACCTCGGTCGATGGGGTGTTGACCCCGGTTCCCGGGGTGGTATTGTGGGCCGAGGCCCAAACTAGTTTCTGGTTGGGCCGAAGATTTATTTAATATAGTGTAAGTGTTGGGCCATAGTTAGTTAAGGCCGAAGCCCAGTTCTGGTTTCTTTTAGCTAGTACTTGGGCTGGAGAGTTAAGGCTGGTCCATTTGTGTTTTATTATTAATATCTTAAGGTTTACCGTTCTAATTGGTTCCAAAGGGATTAAGTTTATAGAGAATAAGTGAACGTGAGAAGTATGGGTTAAATTCGTTATAAAGTAGATCGTTTGGGAGTTCATCAGTCAATGTTTCCTTTATAGGTTTCGGACCGAATTTCAGAGTAGACGCGAGATTTAAGCTAAGGACGTCAGGTGAGTTTTTCTGAACTAAACTTTTTGGTGACGAAAGCATGTGAAGTTTAATTTTTAAACTTTGATTTATTTATGGCATGATTTTAATTGTACAAGTGTGGTTTAAGTTGTTGATATTTAAATGTATGCATACATTCTATGTGGAGCTTTTGACCTAAGTCGAGGAGTGTGGTCCACCTACTCGTGCCGGGGAGTGTGGCCCGTTTATGCCGTTGGGGTGTATCCCAACATTAAGGCAGTGCGAGTTTGACACATCGTCTTTGACGGTCGTGTGGTCAGTAGCGTGTTTGTTTCTGTGGATTTATTGCAGGTTATTTTAAATTCTGAAAAGTTATTTTAATTGCTATCTGTAGAGGGAACTCACTAGACCTTCGGTCTAACCGTCGCTCTTTTAAAATTAAAAATCTTTTCAGGCAGGCGTGATGTGGGAAGGGCGGATAAAGGGAAAGAGAAGGCTTAGCGGACCAAGTTAGAAGACCAACACTTAGTTACTCTATTATCTCGGTTGTGTATAGGTTGTTTTTAGCAATATTCGATCTATCTATTGTAAGCCTAGAACCGTTTAGGCATGGAATATTGTTATCATTGATATTTTTTATATTAAGGCTTTATTCCGATGGATTTAATTCTGGTTGGGTTGTTACAATTTTCTTTGTCATATTTGATGTGGGTTGAATGTTGTTAATTAATCTACAGATTTATACGTTCAAAGTGATTGTCAAGTGTTGTCGAGGAGGTTTCAGAAAAATTGCAAAATCTGTAAAAACGTATGTTCATATTTATAATTATTTCAATAATAGTGATATATTGTGAGACACGTCGTTTGAGTTTTAAATAATATAATACAAAAGTATTACCAATATTATTGCACAAACTCATAACAACAAACGATTAAGAATATATGCAAGTTAACCACTTATGAAAATACATTCGTTTTTCACTTTGTATTTCATTAATTGTTAACAGAGAAATTACGTTTCATTTTAATTTGGTTCAATATTTCAACAAAAAATTTATCCTCCCGTGTAATGCACGGGTCCAACACTAGTATTATTAAATAAAACTGGTTAATAAATAAAACTGATTAAATACGAAACTTTTATAAAATTCTATAAAGTTAAAACTGATTAAATACAAAAAACCTACGAAAAAGCAGGTCGTGTAGTTACGACCTATGACGAAAAAACTCAATTGAAAAACCTCTCCACTATGTGAAAAACCTCAAAAGGAGGTTTTTGCTTTTTGAAAAACCTCCCAAAAACCTTTTAACGAGCACACTGTGGATGCTCTAATATCTTTTAAAATACGTCAACATTGAACATATTTAACCACAAGAGTTGTGGCGTAGTGGTTAAGACTCTGGAGGATGTGGTGGAATATCCTATTTATCCAGGGTTCGAATCCAGACGTACATAATAATTGTGGCCACTGAATTAATCAGGGTTGATTTTTTACGGTCATAATTTATCGGGATTAGTTTAGCATAACCTAAAACACCCTTCTAAAAAAACATTAAACATATTTCTAATATTAAATGCATTATTGAGCATATGTGCAAATGAACTAAAATTTCATTGCCTTAATAATGAAAAATAAATTTAAATAAAAAAAATAATACTAAAAAACGTTTTCAGTTCAATTCGATAGAATGTGAAGTACGACCAAGACAACGATGGGTTTTTATCCCTATAATATTACTTTTATTTTGGTAGCTTAGATTTAAGGGAAACTAATTAAAGTAGTCATTTCAGAAAATCGAGTTTATCACCTAATCATTCTCTTCCTCAATTTATTAAAATAGCCCCTACGTTCGTGAAAGGAGTTCGTATATACGAACACCTCCTTAGAACTGATAAATTAGATACATCTTCGTAAAATATGTTCGTATATACGAACATAATTTAAAACTCATTAAAAAATCATAAGTTCGTGAAATGGTTCGTGGAAAATGCAACAAATAAAAAAAATTACGTTTTTTGCCCTGTTCATGAAATTCCAATATATTACGAACAGAAAGTTACAATGAGGGGCCGAAAGTGTAATTTATTTTTCAAATAAATGTTCGTATATCACGAACAGAATCCACGAACTGGGGCCAAAATGGTAAATATCTTTGAATTATGTTCCAAAGATGAGGGGTCATAATTGTAACTTGCTTATTTTTTTAATAAATTGAGTTAGTAATCTTTGTGTGATTCAAGAAAGGGAAAAGTCTAAAAATGCCCAATGGACTTTAGTGTTTCGAGTGATTAAGTCCTTGGACAATTTTTTGGAACAAATAAGTCCTTAAACAATTCAAAACACACTTAATAAATCCTTGGACTTTTGGAAACCTGTTAAATATATTCTTATTACTTAAAAATGTAACTTGCAACCTATATAACAGGTAAAACTACAAATTGAAAACAAAAAAAATGTCACCTACTTTGTCCCCCTACAAACAAAAAAATAGGAAATTAATTAAAATATTCAATCTCATCGATCAAATTTATTTTTTAAGCACTTTTCAAAGTCTCTTTTTAAAATAGTCTAAGTTTATGCATAAAAAATTTTTCCCTTAAGAACTTTTTCTGGCAAAAAAAAAAGAAAAAAAATAGAAAGCATCTTTATAATTTGTTATCTAATTTTACTTTATATTTTCTACTTTTTTTAACCCTTTATTATATTAACACACATAATAGTATATTAACTAAAATACATTAAAAATACGTTTTTTTGTTACAAATTACACCATTATAATTTGTCATGATCGAAATTCAAAACAAGAATTTAAATAAACACTCAGAAACTTTGTTAAAGAAGTTGCGGAATAACACTTTAACAAGAAATCAATGAAACAGTGTATGAATTCAAATCACAAGTTGTATTGAATTAACTTGATGATTACAAACAAAGCCTCAATCTGTTGAACAGACACAACAGACGTTCAAAACTTCTCTAATGAAAGGATCACTAAGAATCTTGAGGCTAATTCTCTCTTAAAAACAAAAGACGTATCTTCTCAATAATCTAAGACTTCTAGACTATATTTACAAAACAGATTACAAGATAATTATGAAAGTAACGTTGATCTTCAACATCCATTCCATAATTTTCTTCAACTCCTTGTCTTTCGCTTCAAGTAACAAACCATCCTTATCAACATCAACAACATTAATTCTTCTAGCAGTATCTTCTTATCATCAGCAGTACTAACACTTCAAGCAGTACTAATACTACTAGCAGTAGTAATCTCTTCAAGTAGCAGTACTAATGTCTTCATAAGTAGTAATCTTCAAGTCTCAGCAGCACTATCCAAACTTAGCATATTTCAGACCCAACAATCTCCCCCTAACTTAACTTTTGAAATCAAGAAGTTAAGTTCTTCAGAATAAGGTCTTCATGATGCTTTCAAAATTACTGCTCAACTTCCCAGATCAGGATCCAATCCTGCACATTGATTGATTGTTCTTCTAATCAAAATTCTTGCCATCTATGAACCTGTAGTGTAGACCAACTTAGCCTTCAGCATCCCCTGCAACTTTTCTCTGCTGTGATCATACACCTTATCAACCAGATAGTACTCATGAAAGCTGTTATCAATAGTTATGACATATACTCCAGATTTTTCAACAAGCACCCAATGATCAATGTTGTTAAATCCTTCTCTGTGAAGCAAGTCTTTGATAAGATATTCAACTTTATTAGGGTCAAACATCATACACAAATACTCCAGAGCCATCTTTGTTAAGCTCATCCTTGCTCCTCTCAACAAGTCACCATACAATTCCAATCCAACCCTGTACATGTCTTCCAAATCAAATCTGGTACAACTTCTGATGGTCTTATCCCAAGTTGAATAGACCTCATACTTGTCACCCATTCTCTTGATCTTATAGAATTCTATGAAATCCTTCTCTGTGAAGCAAGTCTTTGATAAGATATTCAACTTTATCAGGGTCAAACATCATACACAAATACTCCAGAGCCATCTTTGTTAAGCTCATCCTTGCTCCTCTCAACAAGTCACCATACAATTCCAATCCAACCATGTACATGTCTTCCAAATCAAATTTGGTACAACTTCTGATGGTCTTATCCCAAGTTGAATAGACCTCATACTTGTCACCCATTCTCTTGATCCTGTAGAATTATGTGTCTTTATCCACCACAATATCCCAATGAATGATTTATGGAGATCTCACTGAGATAGGATCAATTTTCAATGGTTCTTCATTTGTCACTGTTAAATACAAATCAAACTGCTCATCAGATTGACTTTGCTGTTCTGGAGGTTGTTGACTTGTTTGCCCTTGACTCTGCTCTTGAGTTTCAACATACTCTGCTTGTTTCTGCTGCTCTTGTGGTTTATGCTGCTCTTGTTGATTCTGCTCTTTGAGTAACTGGATTAGATCCTTCTCCATTTCTGATCCTCTTCCACCACTCAGCTTTAATTGCAGCATACCTTTCAATCTGATCACATCATGCTTATACTGCTTTTCCACCAGATAATACTCTATCTTTGCCTTTGACATAAACAAAGCATAAACTCCACATTGCTTAAGCAAACGCCATCTCAATACATTCTCCTTTTCAAGTTGTATTATGTCAGGTTCAAACATAAGACATATCCAGTCCATGATCATCCTTGTATCATCATGAGCTCCTTGTTGAATCATGTCTTCATACAACTTCATCCCAACAGAATACATTTCTTCCAAGTCACTTCTTGAGCACTTTTGCATGGACTGATGAAAACTTGTATAGATCTCAAATCTGTTATTTTCTCTTTTGATCCTGAGAAAGTGCTTGTCTTTCTCCACACATACATCCCAAAAGATAATCTTTGGAAGCATTGAACTGACTGGAGTAGCAGGCACATGAGGTACATCTATAGTTCTTGATGATTCAACTTCCATTCTTTCACTGCCCTGCTCTTTCTCACCTTCCTTAGTTCTTGGCCTTTTTGCCTTTGTCTTTGTAGCAATTGACTTCTTTCTCTTGGCAGCTCCAATCTTCTGAGCTAGAGTCTCTTCCTTCTTAACTTCTACCTTTTCTTTAGTCGGAGTGCCTTCTTCACTTTCAGGAAAAGGCTGTTGAATGTTTAGATCATGTCTTTCTTTCATCTTTCTTTCAACTTCAACCCTCTGATTGAAATCTCCTTGCAGCTTTGCCATCTCCTTTTTGTACAAATTTTCTATCCTGCTAAAAGACATTTTAGTAAACATCCCTTCAGGAACTCCAACAGATCCTTTCAAGAAGTTTATCATCTTTCTTCTTTCCTGTGTAGCTAGAAAGGTCTTTGAAGACTGTCTTTGTCCTGTTGATTTCTTTGAAGGCTGCCTTTGTCTAGTTGCTTTCATTGTAACCCACTTTGCAACAGTCTTCAAACTCTTCTGGTATTTCTTCATTAAGCCTTGTTGCCAAATCTATTGCAAGCTTTCTGTCTTTGGCCTTTTGGATCTCATCCTCTTTTTCAAACTCCTTCTCAAACTGTGCATTCAACTCCTTTGCTACTTTCAAAGAAAGAGCTTCTTGTTCAACTGTAGTTAACTCTTCTTGCATTTTCTTAGCCAATTTTGCATCCAATTCTATTTGCTTCTGCTTCTTTAATGGTTTCACAGGCTCAACCATCTTTTCTTTCCCTTTCTTCTTGGCCTCTGTCACACTGATCTCTTTCTTTTTCTTCTCTGTGCCTCCTTCTTTAATCACCACTCCCTTAGCCTTTTGAGTAACCTTAGGAGTGTCATTCTTTCCCTTAGCCAAAGTCTCTGCAATCTCAATTTCTTCCATAGACATTCCTATTTCTGCTGCTGCTTTCTTTGTTTCTACTACTGGTTCAGTAGTTACTGCTGCTTCTTCAGTTTCTACTGCTGGCTGACTTACTGCTTCTTTCACTACTGTTTCTGCTGCTTTCACACCTTGATCCTTCTTATTCTCCTCAACATTCTTTTTTCAGCTTCACCACCAATCTCCCCCTCAAATTGAAATTCCATACCAACTGAACTTTCCTTCTCAACTTCAGCTTCTTGATTCTCCCCCTTTTTGGAAGCATCAAGAGCACTTCCCCTTTTCTTCAAGACAAATTGCTTTCTTTTCTTTTTGTGCACCAAATTAAGCACCATCTTCTTGAGTTTGTCTATCTGCCCCTGTTGAGAAATGATCACCTTTTTCATCGCCTTTATTTCCAAACCCTGATTGTGTACATCCAGGTTCACCTTGCCAATGGTATCCATCAATTCGTCATAGTTATATCTGTCCTCACCTCCTTTAGGTGTGTTTACCACCCTTGAAGGATCATGGGATCTTTTAGTAGAGGCCTTCTGACTAGCAGAAGCACCTACTACCCCCTTGGTTTCTTGGCACCTGGGTCCCTTAGATGATTTCTCATCCAAAGTTGTCGTGGGGAAGGTCTTAGCCATATTCACATTGTCCTGACCCACACCTTGTGCATAATCAGTAGTGTGAGCCTTGCTGCCCACATGCTCACCCTTCTCCTGAGAGAGCACCTTCTCGGGGTTGGGAGACACCCCTGTGGATTCCCTTTGGAATCCTTATGTTGCAGCATGAGAATCTTTTCATCCGGGAAAGTCTCAATGATGTCTCCTAGGTCTCTCTAATTTGGACAAATGGTCTGCAACTTGGTTATCTACCCCCTTCCTATCCACAATCTCTAAGTCAAACTCTTGCAACAACAGAACCCATCTTATTAACCTGGGCTTAGCATCTTTTTTTGAGATCAAATATTTGATGGCGGCATGGTCAGTATGTACAATGACTTTTTCTCCCATCAAATATGACCTAAACTTTTCAAAGGCAAAGACTACAGCGAAAAGTTCTTTTTCTGTTGTTGTGTAGTTGATTTGTGCTTCATTCAAAGTCTTACTTGCGTAATAAATTGAATGAAACACTTTTTCTTTTCTTTGACCTAATACAGCACCAACCGCCCAATCACTCGCATCACACATGATTTCAAAAGGTTTTTCCCAGTCAGGAGTAACAACCACTGGAGCAGTCACCAAAGCTTTCTTCAAAATTTGGAATGCATTTCTACATTCCTCAGTGAATTCAAATTTGTAGTCATGCGGTAATAATATACACAAAGGTTTTGATATTTTTGAAAAGTTTTTGATAAACCTTCTATAAAATCCAGCATGCCCAATAAAGCTTCTGATTCCTTTAACAGTGGTTGGTTCGGGTAGTTTTTCAATTGCATCAAGCTTAGCCTTGTCTACCTCCACTCCTCTTTTTGAAATTAAATTTCCAAGAACAATTCCCTCTTTTACCATGAAATGACATTTTTCCCAATTTAGGACCAAATCAGTTTCCTCACATCTCTCAAGACCCTTTTTAAGATTGTCCAGACAATTATCAAAAGATGAACCATAAACTGAAAAATCATCCATAAAAATTTCAATGGA
Organism: Arctium minus; assembly: GCA_954870635.1. Taxonomy (NCBI): domain Eukaryota; kingdom Viridiplantae; phylum Streptophyta; class Magnoliopsida; order Asterales; family Asteraceae; genus Arctium; species Arctium minus. Next base: position 20,863,626 of record OX941081.1, on the reverse strand, counting down.
TTTTTCAAGCATGTCAGAGAATATGGACATCATGCATCTTTGAAAAGTTGTTGGAGCATTGCAGAGTCCAAATGGCATTCTTTTGAAAGCAAAGGTACCATAAGGGCAAGTGGATGTGGTCTTTTCCTGATCCTTGGGTGATATAGCAATCTGGTTGTATCCTGAGTAACCATCTAGAAAACAATAGTACTCCTTATCGGCTAACCTATCCAACATTTGATCTATGAAAGGTAATGGAAAATGGTCCTTTTGTGTGGCTTGGTTTAGCTTACGATAGTCCATGAAGATTCTCCATCCGGAGACGACTCTAGTAGGGATGAGTTCATTCTTATCATTTGTAATGACTGTAATTCCCCCCTTCTTTGGGACACACTGGACCGGACTAACCCAAGAACTACTGGCTATTGGAAAAATGATTCCTGCGTCTAACCGTTTTAAAATTTCCTTTTTTACTACCTCTTTCATGACAGGGTTTAGCCTTCTTTGTGGTTCAATGGAAGTGAAGCTTTTGTCCTCTAGGATGATTTTCTGTTGACAAATGGATGGACTTATTCCCCTAAGTTCAGCCATGGTCCACCCTAGAGCTTTGGTGTGTAATCTTAACATGTCTACCAACTTCTTTTCTTGATGCAATTCTAGGGTAGATGAGATGATGACAGGCAATTTGCCTTATTCTCCTAGAAAGGCATATTTCAGATGAGATGGGAGTTGCTTTAACTCCAGGTCGGGTGGTGAGACTATGGATGGAGTGAATGGTTTTTGGTTACTACTGTCAAGCTGCTCAAATGCTGCAACACTGGCTAAATTAGTTTCTTCCAGGCTTGAGTTCTCAACATCATTTCCTAGGGCTATTTCCTCATCATCTCTTCTTCCAACTTACAGGTACTTCTAACCTCTTCCTCTTGGCATATTGATTCAATCACACTTAAAGTTGCACAATCCTCAAAATCATCAGGGTATTTTAAGGAACTGAAAACATTAAATGTGACTTTTTGATCCTGAAGTCTCATGGTCAGTTCTCCTTTTTGGACATCTATCAAAGTTCTTCCGGTGGCCAAAAAGGGTCTTCCTAAAAGAATAGGAATATCTTTATCAGCCTCAAAATCCAAGATAATAAAATCTGCGGGAAATATGAACTTGTCAACCTGAACTAGAACATCCTCAATTTTTCCCTTAGGGTAGGCAATGGTTTTGTCAGCTAACTGGAGTGTAACTGTGGTAGGCCTAGCTTCTCCTATCCCTAAGTTGTTGAATACTGATAAAGGCATGAGGTTGATACTAGCTCCTAGATCACACAAAGCCTTTCCTACTTCCTTCCCACCTATTGAACATGGAATGGTAAAACTTCCTGGGTCTTTCAACTTAGGAGGTACTCCATTGGTCAGGAGTGCACTACATCCTTCAGTCAAAGCAACTGTCTCATATTCATTCAACTTCTTCTTCTTGCGTAGGATGTCTTTAAGGAATTTGGCATAACTAGGCATTTGCTCGATTGCTTCAATGAGAGGTATGTTGATGTGCAATTCTTTGAACACATCCAAAAAAATTTTAAATTGCAGTTCTTCTTTTTGATTCCTTAACCTTTGAGGGTAAGGAACATAAGGAGGAACCGGTTTTATGAAAGCTTTACTTGAATGTGTGGAGCAAGATGTGTCTTTTGTGCCCTTGGTCTCACTCTCCTTTGGTAAGGTTGGGATTTCATCCACTATAGGCTGGACAGGACTGGCTACCTCAGGCTCTAGATTCTTTGTGGGCTTAGGCTGTGGTTTAAGAACAGGAGCTAAAACAGTAGTTTCGGGTTCTAACTTTTTGGTATTTTCAAATTCTGTTTGAGTCATTGGTCCAAACTTGTTTTGTACTGTTTCATTCAATTCTTTACCACACCTAAAGGTCACAACTTTTACATGTTCTTTTCCAGGAGCCCTTGGGATTTCTGTGTCACTGGGTAAGGTACCAGCAGACCTGTTGTTCTGATTTTGTGCAATCTGACTGACTTGAGTTTCTAAGTTCCGGAACGCAGTCTGAGTTTGGGTCATAAAACCCCTCATCATAGCTTCCAAGGAAGATGATGATTCAGCCTGTGGAGGAGGTTTTTGAAAATGTTGTTGATTATTTTGAAAATTCCTGTTCTGATGATGCTGTGAACTTTGGTTATGATGGTGTTGAGAACCTTGACTTTGGTGATGTGAACTTTGGTTTTGATGATGTGAACTACTAGCATGATGTTGCGGCTGAAAATTTGAAGTTTCTTGTGGCTTAGGAGCTGGCTGATTTAGACATGGACTGTTCCAAGAAAAATTTGGATGTTGTCTCCAACTAGCATTGTAGTTATTGTCGTAGGGAGCATTCCTGTTTTGAACATAGTTTACCGATTCAAAGTTTTGAGGACAATGTTCATAGGAATGTTCCCCACCACAACAAACACATTGAACAGAAAGGACTGACTGGGTGGATGTAGCAGCAGTTGGTTGCATTCCTTGGTTTGAAGATAAGTTTTTAAGCATTGTAGCCATGGAAGCAAGTTGTGCTGTTAATGCAGTATATGCATCCACATCATGAATCCCAACAGTTTTCTTTTGAGGTTGAGCACGTGGATCAGCCCAATGTCCGTTATTTGTTGAAAAATTTTCAAGAATTTCATACCCGTTATTGTAGGTGTTGGATGTAAAGGCCCCTCCTAATGTCGCATCGAGCATTTGTTTTGCCATGGGGTTTAATCCATTGTAAAACGTCTCGAGTTGAATACAGTAGGGAATGCCATGATGAGGGCATTTTCTTAACATCTCTTTAAACCTTTCCCAAGCATCGGGAATTGCTTCATCGTCCATTTGTTTAAACATGCAAATTTCGTTTCTGGACTTAGCATTACGGGTAGGTGGAAAATATTTTCTTAAAAACTTTTCAGCCATGTTGCTCCACGATGGTACGGAACCAGGAGCCAAATAATTAAACCATGATTTTTCCCGATCCCTTAGAGAAAAAGGAAACAAAGTGAGTCTCAAGGCATCGTTAGATACCCCAGGGATCAGGAATGCATCAGTGATCTCCATAAAAGATTTTAAATGAGAATGTGGATCATCCGATGGCATTCCGGCAAATTGTCCGTTTGTTTGCAACATTTGAAACATGATGGGTTTAAGTTCAAAATGGAGGGCTTGTATATGGGGTCTAACTATTCCTGAATTTAATTGCTCAAAATCGGGAATAGCATAGTCCATGATTTTTCCCTCTTTGGAGTTTGCAAGATTAATTATGTTTGGAACATCATTCCTTGGTTCATTGGTGCCTTGAGATTCTACATCATCATCAACCTGGTTATGATTATTATTATCCCCTTGATTTGGTGGATTTTGTCGAAAATGGTGCTCAGGTGGATTTCCAAAAATTGGAGGTGCATCATGAAATATTGGTGCTCCCCGTAGATTTTCCAAAAGTGGTGGTGGTCTAGGTCCTCTATTTTCAAATCCGGGTGGTGGTGGTTCCATAATTGGAGGTTCTATGATTAATGCGATTCTTTGCGTTCTCCTCCTATTACGAAATGTTTGTTCAATTTCCGGGTCAAGTGTGAACAATTCCCCACGTGGTATTCTTGGCATACACTTCCAAACTGAGATTCAAAAGGTGTTAGAAAAATCAAATCTTTTAAAATACTTTTATAAACTTTTAGCGTGCCAATCCCCGGCAACGGCGCCAAAAACTTGATGCGGATGTTTGCACACCTCTAAGACATGATAAATTAAATCTCAAAGCAAGTATACAATGGGATCTAATATCGTCTTTCAAGTAATAAAGTGGTAAAATACCGAATATCGTCCCACAGAGATTGTCGTAAAAGATTAATAAAAGTGTACTAAAAGACATGATTTCAGATGGCGATTTTGAAGACTTTGATTTGGTTTGGTTTGTCACTTGATTAGATTAACAGAATAATAAAGCAAGCACGGGTGTAAGACATTTAGGTGAGATTTAAACACAAATTCCAGCAGACTTTATGCTGCAGACATGTTGCAGCATGAGTTGGCCATAACTAGATCCACCATCTATTTTGAAGGTATTCCTCTCGGACTTCAATATTCACACTACTGTTTAGATTCGACTAAACACATGTCTGAGCATCCTCCAGCTATTTATAGTGTAGAATAAAGTCCTCAAAATATATGGACGATCAAATCTCTTTGTATCTAAAACCGCTCTCTCGAGCCGATTCCCATATCATTCAAGTTGACGTGTTCGAAGAGGCTTATCTCTAAGTCCTCTACACTTTAACACTAGTGACTAGCGATCAACTTGTCGAGAATAAATCAGTTTAAAAAAATATGATAACTCTCATTATCAGTAACTCTCTCAAGTCTACTTCTTATATCATTCAAACTGACGTGCTTTTGGTAGCTTATCTCTAAGTCAACCGCACTTTAACACTTTAGCAAGTGATCAATTCGTCAAGAAGTGTCATTGAATATTTATAAAACTTGAAATGAAATGATGGAACATTGTTATTGCGAAACAATGTCCACCTTTCTTTGGTTTAAAATCTCACCCTTATATCTCACACCTGAGCTAAATAAAGCTAGCTACTCATATTTAAAGACATAAAGCGATAAATGACGGAAAGTAAAAACATAAATTAAATGACGGAAAATAAATGACGGAATGCAAATTGCGTAATGTAAATAAAGCGAAGTAAAGAAAAGTAAAATTACAAGAAATAAAATGACGAAAATGTAAAGTGCAATAATATAAAGAACTAATTAAAGAAAGCTAAGAATAATAAAGCATAAACTAAAGAACAAGAGAAGGTAACCAAAAGATTACTTGCAATTATAAAATGAGAGTACAAACTCCCAAGGTTAATGGTTCCAACCTTGGATTTCTTTTTGCTAATATGAGATAATGGATAATGGATGCCAAACTACAATCCCAAGCTCCCTTTTTATACTAAAAGGGAGTGGCATAAAAGAGTAATTAACACTAACAAGGTACTTAAAGTACAAAGACACATTAACCAAAAGTTAATATCCAAAAGACAATAAGGACAAGTGTTTTATCCAAAGTACACTAGCCAAAATTACTCTAGAAGGTTCCCAAAAATCAGATATAAAAATCCCAAAAAGTCTTTCCACGTTAAGCTCCTTCTAGCTTATCCATTAAGCTCCATATTTGGCTGCTGCAGGAATGCTGCAGCCTGCAACACTTATAATTCTGCCAAAAAATACACCAATTAGCTTATCCAATGCAATAAAATAAGTCATTCACATCTTTTAGCTCCATGAAACAAGAAAAGAGAAAATAATGAACTAAAATGACTCAAAGGTTGGGATTATAAGGTAAAATGCTATGCTAAAAAGAAGATAAAAAGAGCATAATGGCACTAAATAATTAGTGCCATCAGACCTTCATACCCCATTCTACCAATTTCTTGAAATAGATCTTCCTTTGAAAGAGTAGAAATACCTGAGGCATCATCTAGATGAAGATGAGTGCGTATGCAGCCTTCTGTGATTGTGATAGGTTTATCACAGACCCTTGATTGAATGTACTGATTGCCATCAACAGTCAGCAGTATTAACATTGTCTGGCAGTATAAACCACCTAGCAGTAGTAACCATACTTAACCATATTTGAACTGTCAGCAGGAGTAATAGTGAGAGCAGTATTAACTTAACCAGAAGTACCAAGTATCTAATCAGCAAAGCAATCTGAAACACTTAAACACAAATGGTTAGAAGCACCATGCACAATGAAATATGAGAAAGTAAACATTGAAGAATCTATACAGAAATGGTACATGAAGAAAATCAAAAGAGGCTTATTCAGTGTTTATCATGCCCACACTTGTCACCAAGAATGTGAATCTACCTATATCAAAAGCTTTGGTGAATAGATCAACAAATTGGTTACTAGTGTGTACCAAAAACTGAAGAGTTTTCATCATCAATATCATCCTCTGACAATGTGGGCATTTCAGGACCTGTGTTTCCTGAACCTGAAGGATGAGCATCCTCTTTTTCACCTTTATCCTCTTCATCACCTTTATCATCTTCATCCTGTTCTGGTTCAGAATCCTCTGTTTCTGAATCATCTTTCTTTTCTTGTTGACAAAATTCAACATGATCAACTGTAGGTATAGGGAACAGCACAAACTCTTGTCTCTGTTCTTGTACCTTTTCTGAACTTGTTCCTGCAATTTTCTTATTACTAAAACCCAAAGAATTAGTTAGTGAATCAATGTCAAACAGCCAATCAGGACTTGTACCAATCTGATTTGGTGTGTTCTCATTGCATTTTACATTATCACTTTCCTCTATAATCCTGGAAGAACTGTTGAATACTCTGTATGTCTTGCTCTGAGAGGAGTATCCAACAAGAAATTCATCCTTAGCTTTGCTTTCAAATTTGCCTAAATGAGATTTGGTGTTGAGAATTGTGCAAGGACACCCAAAAGGTTTGAAAAATCCAATAAAAGGTTTCTTCTTTTTGAAAAGTTCATAAGGTGTCTTTCCTTGGGATTTGACTACTAGAACTCTGTTTTGGACATAACAAGCAATATTAACTGTTTCTGCCCAAAAAGTAATGGGTAGCTTTGAATCTGCCAACAGAGATCTAGTAGCCTCAATCAATGTCCTATTTCTCCTCTCAACAACACCATTCTGTTGAGGAGTCCTAGGAGCACTGAATTGTCTCTCAATACCTTTAGTCTCACAAAAGTTGTTTAAGTCACTGTTTTTAAACTCAGTTCCATTATCAGATCTGATGACTTTAACTCTCAGATTTTTTTGGTTTTCAATCCTAAGGACAAAGGATTTGATCAGTCCACTTGTCTCATCCTTAGTCCTCAGAAAATATACCCAAGTAAATCTAGAGAAGTCATCAACAATGACTAAGCAATAGGATTTCTTACCAATACTCATCACATTTGTAGGACCAAAAAGATTCATATGCAATAACTGAAGGGGTGAAGAGATTGTGTTTATTTCTTTGGACTTATGAGAAGTTTTGTGCTGCTTGCCTTTAAGACATGCAACACAATGATCATCACATGAAAACACTTTTTGAGGCAAACCTCTCACAAGGTTGTTTTTCACAAGTTTGTTTATAGTTTTAAAATTCATGTGACACATCCTTCTGTGCCAAAGAGATGATTCATCTAAAGAAGCTTTTGAAAACAGACAGTTTAATGATGAATCAGATAAAACACTCTCTAAGTCCAAACAATAAACATTATCCTTTCTAGGAGTTCTAAGTAGTATCATATTTTCATCAACTACCTTGAATCCTGAAGCAAGGATAATACATTCAGTATCACTAAATAATATACTATGTTTCTTGTCACAAACCTGTGATACACTTAACAGGTTGTATCTCAATTGCTCAACATAGTAAACATCTTCAAAAGTCATCTTACCTTTTGAAACCATATCTTTACCACTTATCTTACCTTCTGCTGGATTGTCACCAAAAGCAACACGTCCTCCATCAAACCTTTTGAAATTTTGAAGGCAGACCATGTTACCTGTCATGTGCCTAGAGCAACCACTATCTACATGACAAATGCTCTTCCTCTTGAGCTGTTGGTTGCCCTGCACATAAGATAAAACAGTTAGTGTCTTGAGGGAACCCAAGCCAAAATGGTCTTGGGTTGCCCTTTCTCATCAACATACTCATACCCAGTAACTTTGGTATTGATGAGATGATCAGAATTAGGAATCTCATGGTTGGAATACTTTGTCATAATTATAGGCTTGACAGTATTAACACTGGTAGCAGTACTATCCTTGTTAGCAGTACTAACTTGGTCAGCAGAAGTAGTGCTATCAGCAGCACTATTTCTGTTAGCAATACCATTTGAGGTAGCAGTACTAACAGGTTTAGTGCCTTTTGGAACCCAAATTTTGACAAAGTTGTTTACTTTCCTTTTCTGTGAGTTACTCCTTGATTTGCTTGGAGTATTTTCTTTTGCTTTATTCTGAATATGAGATTTTGCAGTGCTAGTTTTCATTAGTGTTGTTCTCACATTATCAGCTTGGTTCCTTGATTGTCTTGATTGCTTCCTATAACCAACAGAATTTCGTATTTGTCTTTGAAAAGTAATTCTTTGGTTAACAGGATTGAAATAACAGTGTTTGGCTAAATGATTCAACTTGCCACAAATAAAACAAGGCTTTGGTCTATTGATTTTGCGTAGATCAATTCCTTGTTTTTGAGGCCACTGGTTATTTCTGTTTCTCTGATTTCCCCTTATTTTATCATGTTGATGGGGCTTGATCTGTTGACAAGTACAGGGATTTACAATAGTAGTTTGCATATAGTGAACTCTCTGTACCTTTTCCTTCCCTTTCTTGGAAGTTTCTACATTCTTACTCTTTTTCTCTTTCCTAGAGGTCTCAGCTTTCTCACTCTTAACATTCTCTTTCCCTATCTTAGACATCTCCACTTTCTCACTCTTGACAAATGGTTTACCCCCCCCCCCCTCTCATTTGTAAGAATATGGTTTTCTAGGGGAATTTCTTTCTGGACTTCCTTATTCTTATCCTCAGTGTTCTCTTCTTCAGACTCTACCTCAACCACTACTTTGTCTAGTGGATCTACTTATGTGGCTCCTGCAGGTAAGTCCTTCTTATCTTGTCTTTCTAAGAGGTCTGAGGTGGGTGGAATATAGTTGTTATTGTAAGGTGGAGGGGTGTTGTTGTAGCCTATACCTCTCTTCAGTTTGTCATGAACTTGAGATTTGAGTAAAGTGTCCATTGTTTTAGAAGCATTGGAAAATTTCTCAATGTCTAATTTGGCCTTCTCAAATTCACTCCTAACTTTCTCACATTCCTCTCTAGCCTTTTCTAGCTTAATCTCTAACTCCTTCTTCTCCCACTTCTAATAGTTGTGATCATATGAATGTTGAAGTTCATTGGCCTGATATGCCTTTATCTGTTCTTCAAAATTCACAATGATCAAACTAGACTCTTTCCTATGTTTCTCCATCCTTTTAAGATCATCACACATGCTCTGATTGTGATCCTTGTACTTTCTAACAGTTTCAAGACAGGCTTTAGAGCAAAGTTTAGATTTTACCTCTATGGGGATTGCTGTGCTTGAAGACTCTGAAACCTCAGCCATCAATGCTTGATTCTGGATTGCCTCATCTACTTGATCACTCCAATCAAAGCCCATTCCTTCTTGTGAGACAAGTGCTTGAGATGAGTTCCTGTTGTTGTTGTAGTTTGTGGACTTTAATTGTTGATTGTTGCTCCCATGCTATTGAGAAATTCCTCCTCTGCATTCTCTTGCAAAGTGCCCCAGTTTATAACACTTGTAGCATTCCACCTTGGATTTGTCAAATCCAGCACCATCTTCTCTTCTCATGGCAAAGTTGTTTCTTCCTGTTCTTTTAATGAATCTTTTGATTCTCATGGTGAGCATTGCCATTTGCCACTTGATGTCCATCTCTTCAAGATCATCAACATTGATCTGCTCCAGATCATCATTGATAAGAGAAGATTTAGCATGGCTAGCAAGGAAAGCTTCCAAAACAGAATCATTGGGTCCATCCTGTTTTGAGCCATAAGCAGCACTAACTAATTCTGTATTAGCAGAAGAATCAGTAGTAGATGATAGGAGAGCAGCATTGTGAGAATATCCAGATGGCTTCTTCTTTGATTCAACCTCTGCTTCAAACACCCTGAGATCATTGTAGAGGTCATCAAGTTCCTTATCCTCCAGATTATCATTCTGCCTGAAGGATACTGTATACATTATCCATTCTTCACCAAGAGATCTTAGAAACTTTCTGTTGACATCATCCTGGTCCATCTTGACACCAACAGTGGCCAATTCTCCAATCAACTTGTTGAACCTATCAAAGGTTTGAGTCATAGACTCATTCTTTGTAGACATAAAATTTTCATATTGTTGCTTGAGAATTGCTTTCTGATTTCTCTTAGTGCTTTTGGTACCTGAAAACCTCTTCTCCAAAGCATTCCACAAGATTTTGGCATCAGCACAGTTGCAAAACTGATGTTGATATTCATTAGGAATTGCCAAGAGCAGAGTGCTCAAGGCTTTCATCTTAGTCTGCCTCATCTTTCTTTCTCCATTAGTCTTTGGTGGAGGTCTCTTGCCATCTGCTTCCATCTCTCCTTCACTGGAGGGACCATTCTCAATGATGTCCCACATTGAGTAGTCTATAAGAAGTATATACTGCCTGATCCTGATTTTCCACATGTCAAACTCATTAGGTTTGAGCATGGGAACCTTTGAAACAAGAACATTGTCGTTTGATCCGTCCATGATGATTATTGATTTCTGAGTTCCTAATGCTCTGATACCACTTGTCAGGATCGAAATTCAAAACAAGAATTTAAATAAACACTCAGAAACTTTGTTAAAGAAGTTGCGGAATAACACTTTAACAAGAAATCAATGAAACAGTGTATGAATTCAAATCACAAGTTTTATTGAATTAACTTGATGATTACAAACAAAGCCTCAATCTGTTGAACAGGCACAACAGACGTTCAAAACTTCTCTAATGAAAGGATCACTAAGAATCTTGAGGCTAATTCTCTCTTAAAAACAAAAGACGTATCTTCTCAATAATCTAAGACTTCTAGACTATATTTACAAAACAGATTACAAGATAATTATGAAAGTAATGTTGATCTTCAACATCCATTCCATAATTATCTTCAACTCCTTGTCTTTCGCTTCAAGTAACAAACCATCCTTATCAACATCAGCAGCATTAATTCTTCTAGCAGTATCTTCTTATCATCAGCAGTACTAACACTTCAAGCAGTACTAATACTACTAGCAGTAGTAATCTCTTCAAGTAGCAATACTAATGTCTTCAGAAGTAGTAATCTTCAAGTCTCAGCAGCACTATCCAAACTTAGCATATTTCAGACCCAACATAATTTTATCGTCAATACGTTTAAATGAGCCTAATATTGATTTTTTTTTTAAAATTTAATCTCATATTATTAAATATCATAAATACGTACGAATTATATTTAATACTTACACTTTCTATCCTTCAGAGTTATTTATTTAATAATATAAGATTAGATGGACAATAATTCGTATATATTTATGATATTGAATAATATAAGATTAAATTCAAAAACAATATTGAGTTCATTTTGAACGTATTGACGAAACGATTATAATGGTGTAATTTATAAAAAAAACTAAAATTTTGATATATTTTAGTTAATATATGATTATGTGTGTTAATATAATAAAATCAAAAATCAAAAAAATAATGGATATAAAATAAATTAAATAACTAATTGTAACTTTATAAGGATACAAAGTATAATTTTTTTCCAAAACCATAAGCAGAAAATGAATCTTTACACATAATTTTTTTTACGTAAAGATTTATTTTATTTTATTTTATTATCTTTTTGGGAAAAAACATCTTACGCAGGAAAAGAAATGTTTTGCGCAAACTTCGGCTATTTTAGGAGAAAACTTTAAAAAGTGGTTAAAATTAATTTGGTTGATGAGATTGACTATTGTAGTTAATTTCCCTATTTTTAATTTGTAGAAAGATAAAGTAGGTGACATTTTTTTTAATTTGTAGTTTTACCTGCTATGTAGATTGCAAGTTACATTTTTAAGTAATAATGATATATTCAACAGATACCAAAAAGTATAAGGATTTATTTAACAGATTTTGAAATGTCTAAGAATTTATTTGTTCGAAAAAATTGTCCAGGGACTTAATCACTCCAAACATTAAAGTCCATTGGGTTTTTTTGAAAATTTTCCTTCAAGAAAATGCTCTACTCCTTCCCTTTGAATTATGTTCCAAAGATGAGGGGTCATAATTATAACTTGCTTGTTTTTTTTAATAAATTGAGTTCGTAATCTTTAATCACGATCAGGGTGCAAAATTGTAACTTCCAGTTCGTAATATATTAGAATTTAATGAACAGGGGCAAAAAACGTAATTTTTTTAACTCGTTGCATTTTCCACGAACCATTTCACGAACTTATGATTTTTTAGTGAGTTTTTAAATTATGTTCGTATATACGAACATATATTACGAAGATGTATCAAATTTATCAGTTCTAAGGAGGTGTTCGTATATACGAACTCATTTCACGAACGTAGGGGTTATTTTAATAAATTGAGGGAGAGAATGGTTAGGAAGTAAACCCGATTTTCTGAAATGGCTACTTTAATTAATTTATCTAGATTTAACATTTTAAACATCTAGATTTAATTTATATTTTGTAAAAAGTATTTTAATTTAAAAATAGGTGATTTAAAAAAAATTGAAAATACATTACACAAAATAAAATCAAACCAAAATATTACTATATATTTTTTATACAATTAAGCAACAACTTTTACAAAATATAGCAATTAGGAACTAGGGGTTAAATCATGTAAGAATCAAAAAAAGATTGAGAACCGTGAGAACCAATTTAAACCATTGATTAATTTTAATCCATGGTCATTAAAGGCAATGCAAGTTTGAAATAAGTTGCAAATGAAATAACTTTTAATTAAAATCATAGGATCAAAACCAAATTATGGCTTAGATCGGTTTTCACTATTCTCAACCTATTTTTAGTTCTCATTTGATTATCGTCCTTAGGAACTATTAATAAATAAATTATATATATTAACATTTAACAAGAATGATGAACAGTAACTTACAGATTTGGTCCTTGAGGTTTTTAGTAAATTACAGATTTGGTCCTTGAGGTTTTATCTCCCTGTTAGATTTAGTCCTATGTTTGTAGAGTTACAGATTTGGTCCCTATAGTTTTATTTTCCTCTTGGATTTAGTCCCCATAATTTGTTGATTCCAAAATAGACTTTCGATTTTGCATTTGCGTAACGTTTTGGTCCTCGAAACTAAAAGTTGTTAGCTCCTGACCGTTAAGTAAATGACATTTCGATCATTTATAACTTTTTTATTTTCTAATTTAAATAAATAAAGTTATATTATAAAAATTATTTTTATTATATAAGCATAAAATAAAGATCCCTTAACATGCATCGCATCTCAATGAATGTGTCTTCTCCAACCCAAAACCTTCCGCCTTCCCCATCAATCTAAGCACATAGTCGTAGGTGATTCACGCACCAATTTTTTATTTATTAATAAAGTAATTTATCATAATTTATTTTATGTTTAATAATGATGTAAAATTTGTTTAATTCATATTTTTATTATAATTTAATTTAGGTTTAATAACAATGTAACTTTTTTTAGGTTTAATGATGTAATGTACCATTTGCCAATTTATTTTCGCTTCCTATCATACACACACATCATCCTCATAGGGCATTTTGTAAATTATAGTCATGCTGTTAAGTTAACAGACACAAAATGTTTTGTTCTCATAATTTGTCAAGCTCAAATTTATAGTCTTAATATTTCTTTCCATCCGCAGCAACGCGCGGACATTAATCCCACCTCGTTTATGAACATTCTTCAATAATCAATATATTTGTTTATCATAATAATAAAGCATTAGTTGTCTGGTTCATGCTAAATATCACATATTGTTTTTTTTTGGATATTCGTTGGAATTCGGGCCAGTTTGCACCCACATCCAAATGGTACTAAAAGGATTCAGATTGATAAATACTGGAAAACGAACTCAAAATCTTATCAATTAAATTACCCAAAAGTTAAATTCACATATGCGAAAACCCTAAAAATCAGGAAGCTCAATGGGAATGTGTCTATACAAGGGAAATGTAGTGGAAATTTTATTTTTTTCACGGTTCAAATCGAGACACTGTCAAAACTATTGGGCTAAGTCGTGATCGACGGGATTAATCGAGTGGTACCCTTAAGTGGGAGCCCGGATACCCCGAAAACGTATGCGTGTGTTAACTTGCCGTTAAAAAAAAAAGTGTAAAGCCACAACCTAACAAAGTGGTCAAATAACTTTGAACAAGTTAAATTAAGATTAAAATCAACGAGCAGTAGAGCATCATGATTCATGCGCCACACGGAAATTATACTATATAACATTTACCAGGAACGGTTTCGCTGTTCATGAACAGTAATTTACAGCTTTGGTCCTTGAGGTTTTTAGTAACTTACAGATTTGGTCCTTCAGCTTTTAAATTTTTTTTTTCTATGTTTGTAGAGTTACAGATTTGGTTCCTATAGTTTTATTTTCCTCTTGGGTTTAGTCCCCATAATTTGTTGATTCCAAAATAGACTTTCGATTTTGCATTTGCGTTACGTTTTGGTCCTCGAAACTAAAAGTTGTTAGCTCCTGACCGTTAAGTAAATGACATTTCGATCATTTATAACTTTTTCATTTTCTAATTTAAATAAATAAAAGTTATATTATAAAAATTATTTTTATTATATAAGCATAAAATAAAGATCCCTTAACATGCATCGCATCTCAATGATTGTATCTTCTCCAACCCAAAACGTATGTAAAATTTGTTTAATTCATATTTTTATTATAATTTAATTTAGGTTTAATAACAATGTAACTTTTTTTTATGTTTAATGATGTAATGTATCATTTGCCAATTTATTTTCGCTTCCTATCATACACACACATCATCCTCATAGGGCATTTTGTAAATTATAGTGATGCTGCTAACAGACACAAAATGTTTTGTTCTCATAATTGGTGATGCTCAAATTTATGGTCTTAATATTTCTTTCCATCCGCAGCAACGCGCGGGTATTAATCACACCTCGTTATTATTATTATACGAGAACAACCCTGTTTTATAAAAATGCAAGAGTATTTTTAGGTTTTTAAATTATTTAATTCATAATAAAAATTTAGAATAAATGAAAATAAATTATTATATATCAATAATTTTCTGTTACTTTATATTTATCTTTATTTTTCAAATGTTGTTAGTCTCAACAATTTTTTGCATGTCTTCGATATTCTTTAAAAAAGATAAATATTTATTTAATATTTTACTATTTTTTCAATTTTTAACTTAAAACAAAATGATTGACTTATAAATTATCATATTTATGTAAATCACATATATTCTTGTTAAATACAATGATTAGGAAAATTAAAATACCAATTGGTTGGTTTAGAAACCGGACAAATTCAATACCCAATTTAATCGGTTTATAATAAGTAAACGGTATAATCGATTTTTTTAATAATTATGTATATTAATTAACAAATTTAAATTTTATAATTATTCATACAAATAAAACAACATTTTACGTGAATTTTGTAAATTATGTTTATTTTTTAAATAAAAGAATATTTAGTAGGTGTTAAAAAGAAGAAAGCTTTGGTGTTGGACAGCTAAGAATTTTTATGAACTTGGTCCACGGCTGTGCCAGCGCTCTCCTCACCTACACAAGTTATCAATTGTTTTATTTAAATAGCATTATGTTTTCATTTAATTCATATGGAAAGAAATACAATATTTAAAAACATATTTAAGAATCTTTAATTTAAAAATGTTTTGAGTAAATTACATTTTTGGTTTATTTTTGTCATTCACTTTTTTTTTTAAGATTATCATTCACTGTCAAGTTTAGTTTTTACTTCAAACTAATTACATTTTTTATCATTGTTGTTGTTACTTTCACCCCTCGTTGGCCACCATGAGTTTGTCTGTTCCTGTTGGAAATTTTGTGAAAGTTGGAAGTTTTACGAAAATTTATAGAGAAAATGAGAAGTAATTTAATTTCAGATAATTCCGATATTTAATTCAGTTTAAATTTGAATTTTAAATAAAAACGTTTTTTATTTATTTTATTAAATTTGGTTGGAGACTTAGGTCCTGTTCGTTTGCGTCTTAATGGGTTGTATGGTAGATATGGCTGATTCGTACAACCATATCTATGTGTTCGGAACCGGCTTATTCGGTCAGCCGATGGCTGAATCGGTCAGCTCGAAAAATAGGGTCCTTTGCATTCAGTCATTTATTCAACTTTTTATTCCATTTTTACCCTTCACACTTCACCTCCTATTATCTTCATCCCCATTTAACCTAGATCTCCCCAAGCATCAGATATGTCATCCATCTCTTCTCAAATGTTTTGGGTTTGTCTTCTATCATCGATCTCTTCTCTCGTCGATCTCCCCGTCGCCGGCCATAACATCGATCTGTTCTCAAATGTTTTGGGTTTGCCTCCTCATCGATCTGTCTTCTATCATCGATCTCTTCTGGGTGTTGGGTTTTTAGGTTTGATTTTCTGGGTGTTTGGATATAAATCTGGTGGTACTCATGATTTTGATCGGAGCAGAGGAGACGTACAGAGAAGAAAAGAAGGTGGGTGAAAATGGAGAAGAAGAAGTAAAAAGTAAGGAAAAAAGGGGGGGGGGGGGTTACCTCCTTTACAAAAACCTAGATAACTTTATTAAATTTTAAAAGATTTTATTCACATTATTAATAAGTTAAATTATAAGTTGTTTTTTATTTTAAAAAATGTTTAAATTGATATAATTTTTTTTATTATATTAAAGGTTATTTGTTCAATATTTTTATTGAATAGTTATTTTATATAGACAAAAATATAGATCAGGGGTAAGATAGTCATTTCTGACATTCAGACCGTTTATTCAGCCTAACAACCGAACAACAATTTATCTGATATGATACAGACAACTTTATCAATACAGACAACTTTATCCATACATGTCTTAATGGAAAATGAACCGAACAACACCTTAGTCTCCAACTTATTGTTAATGGGCTCCTAATCTTTGGAAGCAAGCTAGTGTAAGGTCCATTTGTTAAATTTTAGTTTTGTAAAAAAATTTGAGTTATTGGTGGATTTTGAAACTTGAGGGACTAGAAAATAATATTGATAGACTTTGCCATTTAGGGCAAAACCCATCATTTTCTCTTCTTTCGGTATTGAGCGGCGCCAGAGAAGTCAAGTGAGGATTGGGAGAAGAAGTTTTGGAGCTCTTGAAGAATTTCATAAAAAAGGTTAGTCTCCATCCTTAAGCCTATAATCAAATGGTGTTATGTGGATTCTCTATTTTAATTTGGAGTCATTGGGAGATAATTTGAGGTTTAAATCCCTAAAGATTAAAGGTTTTGTGGTTGGGTTTGTATGAGGTTTGTATGGGAGATTTTGAACCTGAAATTGTTTGAAATTAGCTTTAATCTCTTATTATTTAGTATAAATTGTCGTAATCTAGACTAGAGATTAAATTACTTGTTTGTTTTTTTCTTCCCTAAGTGAATTCTGGGAATTGTTGTGGGTGTTGTCGATCGCCCAATCGCCCAGCAGAGAGGTTCGATCGAAGTAGTGACCTCGGGCCTTGGTTCGATTGTTCTAGGCACCGGGGACCGGATGTTGTTCGAGGACCGGGGTACTTAGGCACCGGTCGAAACCTTAGACACCGGTCGAAGCTTTAGACCCCGGTCGGCTATGGTCCGGTCAAGAGAAAGAGAGAGGCACCGGTCGGCTATGGTCCGGTTGAGAGAAAGAGAGAGACAGCGGTCTATCTAGGGTTCGGTCGAGAGAAGTAGGTTCGGTCGAGGGATTCTGTGAGAGCAGTCATCATTATGGTTAGTTTGAGTATGTAAATCTCTCTCTGTTAAATCAATTACTTAAATTCTTTATCTGTTCATTATTATAGGGAAGTAGTCTTTAGCTAAGTGAGCATTCGGTTCAAACAGGTGAGTTTCTGACCCCTCAACCTCATAATCATGTTCAAATGTTTTTGTTAAACTGAAACTGGGATGCATGAGATTTTTAAAGGAATATGTTTGCGATATAATTGTTTAATATGAATTTATATAAATGGTTCTTTGTGTTACATGCGTCGTGGCGGGAAATGTTGGACTTGTGGCGAGTATAGAAATCTCACACCACCAATGTGTGCGGAATTTGTTTCCCTCACATGTGGACGAGGAGTCTGCTTGGGCCCCGGTGTGAGCGGGGAGTCTGCTTGGGCCCCGATACGAGAGGGGAGTCTGCTTGGGCCCCGATCGTAGATGTGCACTTGGTGACGGGATCTTGGGACACAACTGATCATTGTGTTCCCGAATGGAAACAGTTTTGGACTTGACTTTTGTTATAATAATTGCATATGGTGTTGCTCCTTGGTTTGTTATTTATTATAAATTGTTATAACAGCGTGTGATTATTTACTCCTGAATGTTCGTCATAAATTCACTAGACCTTACGGTCTAACCCTCGTTTTCAAACTTAAAAACCCATTTTCAGGGAAAGGTGATCGTGTAGCGTCTGGAAAAGAAAAGAAGAAGGTTTAGAGCTGTTACCAGCCTAGAGCGAAGACTTAGTTCAATTCTTTTACCGTTTATTTTTAGAAATCTCTCGGTTGTAGTTAAGACTTCGGATGTGTTAAATTGTTGTTTTGAAGGATGTAACCTTTGGTTTTAGACTTATGTTATGATATGTTTTGGTATGGATATTTGGGTTGTTACATTTGGTATCAGAGTCATAGTTTAAGGAATTTAGGTGACCGGATGGGCCTAGACTTAAACTGAGAACTTAGGAAATTCAACCGAGAGTTAGGATGCCTGGGAAAGTTCACTCTAGGTGCGTTAATGATAAGGTAGTGAGAACTGTCATGTAAGGTAAATTTGGGATTCCACATGGCCAGTGTAATCACGAATTTACAGGTACATGTATGTGCTTAAATAACCTTGTCATACTAGGTTTCTAAGTTTTGGTTCCTTTGTGGTTCAAACAGTTTCGTCATGTCGGGAAGGTCGTTGAGAAGCAGATCAGTGCCAGCGGAGGAGGTTAACTCGGTTAATGAGACTCCAGCAATTGAGCGAGCAGCACCGTTAAGACAACTTGTCACTCGTGGAAGGGCCAGGGGTCGGGCAAAGAAGACAGTGAGATCGACTCGAAAAGTTGTCACCCAAGTGGAACCGAATGTTGTGAATAGGGGACGCGGGGTGACTCAGTCGAGTCGGCGAGCAAGGAGTGCGAAAATTCCTGAGAATAGAGAAGCGTCGTAGCAGGAGAGTTCTATTTCTGTAAGGGGAAGGGGTCAACCGCGAGGTCGGGATCGTGGACGCAACCAAGCTTTTGTTACCCACGCAGCCTTTGATGAGGAAATGGGTAAATTACAGGAGACCCTGAACGCTATTCTAGCGCAGCAGGAGGGGTCGGCATCTGGAAACAAAGACAAATTTGAGGGTAAGGAAGGATCGGAGATGTCCAGTCCACCGATTTCGGTAGAAGGCAGTCATCGCCAATCAACTACTCTGGTGGTGAATGAGTCGACAACTAAAGGGTGCAGTTATAAAGAATTTGCTACGTGCAAGCCTCCTACCTATAAAGGCGAATGTGATCCGGTTTTAGCACTGAAATGGGTTAAGGGTATGGAGCTGGCGTTCGATACCAGCAAATGTGCGAGTGAAGATAAGGTGGTCTATGCCTTGTCAATGTTGAGGGATGAAGCTGTCATGTGGTGGGACGCGGAATCGGGAGGTCAGGGTTCATCGGCAACCAAGGGTATGTCGTGGGAAACTTTTGTGAACAGGCTCAAAGCTCAATTCTGCCCTCTGGCGGCAGTTAAAAAGCTGGAAGAAGAGTTCTTGGGGTTGGAGCAAAGAGAAATGACTGTGCGGGAGTACACTTCTAAGTTCATAGAAAAATCTAGTTTCGCGGAGATTTATGTGCCAAGTGAGGAGAGGCTCGTGGAACGATACATCTTTGGTTTGAGAAGTGACATTCGAGAATTTGTTACAAACAAGGAACCAACCACTTTTCAATCAGCCATTAATGCAGCGGAACTGCGAGAAAAGGAAAAGAACCGTCAAGCGTCTGAGAGGGGGAATGAAAATAGGAAATGGGACGGATCGGGATTAGACGGAAAGAAAGAGAAAGTGTTCAGATCTGATGGTCGTGGGAATCGTGGGGTAATGCCCCAGCCTTGTGGTAAGTGTCACCGGGTTCATCGGGGTGAATGTGGGGTCGACCCAAGGTCCTGCTACCAATGTGGGGTGTCTGGTCATGTTGCTAAGGATTGTCCGAAGAGTCGATCGTGTTTTCAATGCGGGTCGCCTGACCATATAAGGCTAGACTGTCCACAGCTGAAGAAGGGCGGGGCGACCCAGTACGGCGGAAAACAGGGATACAAGAGAGAGGAGAAAAGGTTTGAGCCAGCACGGGCGAAGGGTCGTGCTTTTCATATGACGGAGGTAGAAGCGGAAGAAATACCAGAAGTAGTGTCAGGTACATTTCTGGTGAATTCATTACCTGCCAATGTGTTATTTGATTCGAGGGCGGATCGTTCCTTTGTATCTCTTGAATTCTTGAAATGTCTGAATGTGAAACCTAAATGTTTAGAGAAGGTGTTAGAGGTAGAAATGGCTGATGATAACCGGGTGTTTATTAAAGATGTTGTCGAGGGTTGTGTCATAGATATAGAAGGGAGTTTGGTATCTCTGCAGTTATATCCTATGGCAATGGGAGAGTTTGATATAGTGTTGGGAATGGACTGGTTGGCTGAAAATAACGCCAACATAGTCTGCAATAAGAAGTTAATTCGAGTACATATATTGGGCAAGGTAACGGTAATCTTGTATGGAAGTCGGCGAAATAAGAGGGTTAGTCTTATATCTATGATTAAGACAGCCAAATGTTTAAGGAAGGGGTGTGTGGGGTTTTTGTCTTATGTGGTTGATGCCAAAAAGGAGAAATGAGGGATCGGGGATGTAAAAGTGGTGAGCGAGTATCCGGAGGTATTTCCGGAGGACTTGACTACCTTACCCTAAGATCGTCAAGTGGAATTTCGCATAGATTTGGTGCCAGGAGCGGCACCAATCGCACGTGCTCCATATCGATTAGCGCCTTCGGAGATGAAGGAAATGATGTCTCAATTTCAAGAACTGTTAGACAAAGGGTTTGTGAGACCGAGTACCTCACCTTGGGGTGCGCCGGTACTTTTTGTGAAGAAGAAAGACGGTACAATGCGGATGTGCATTGATTACCGTGAGCTTAATAAGGTAACAGTAAAAAATAAGTACCCGCTTCCGAGGATTGATGATTTGGTCGATCAGTTGGAAGGAACTAGTTACTTTTCCAAGATTAACTTGCGGTCGGGGTACCATCAGCTTAAGGTGAGAGAGGATGATATTCCGAAAACGGCATTCCGAACGAGGTATGGGCATTATGAATTTTTGGTGATGCCTTTCGGCCTAACCAACGCGCCAGCAACATTTATGGACTTGATGAATAGGGTATGTCAACCCTAGTTGGATAAGTTTGTGATTGTATTCATAGACGACATGAATAGAATTGTCTGTTAAGCCAGGGGTAATTAGAGTAAATTACAATTTGATCCCTCAAGTTCAAGCAAAATTATAAAACTTATCCTTGTGTAATAAAAAGACGAAAATACCCTTTACTTAACCGAGAAATCTAACGGAGTTAACGGACGAGGGACCATTTTCATAGCGAAATCGAAACCTCAGGGATGAAATCTGCACTTATTGAAGTTCAGGGACCACATTCGTATTTTTTGGTAAACCTCAGGGACCAAATTTGTAGTTTATTCTTTATTTTGTGAATAAAGGCTAAAACTTTATTGATTTGAGTATTGGATTATTTCGAATATTCAATTTATAATTTCAACAATCTTTAAGGTTTTATAATCAAGATATGGAATTTGGAAACTTTCGCTTGATGCAACAAGACTTGGTAAGATTGGACAGTTTCGACGGGTCCAATTATACCCGTTGGGTCGAGAAAGTGAAATTCATGTTGATGGTCCTAAAGTTGTATTATGTGATGGACCCATCCCTGCCACCCATTCCCGATAACCCGGTACCTGAAGATGGGAAAGAGCCAAACAAGGCCAAAATTGCCGATCTGGAGAAGCAACGGCTACTCCGAAAGGAGGCTGAAACCCTGGCTTGTGGGCATATTAAAAAATGCTCTATTTGACCGACTGTATGTAACACCCTCAAATTTGGTAAGAGCAACTAATTAAAATTTCGATATTACATCAAGTAAAAGGTGAATCTCCAAAATAAAATTCTCTATTTGACCTCAACAAATATAAACTCCAGTCTTATACAAGGACCAGACCAAAGTCGGGTGTTACCTAATCCCAACTATAAGTTGCTCTTCCCGAAACAAAAGCGGAAGACTTCACTAAGGTAACCACTTCTCGAGCACAGAACTAGCTCTCCTCTCTGCACAGTATCACTAGAACTACTCCCAACCTTGAACCTATTGCACATGCCGACAAATA
Organism: Arctium minus; assembly: GCA_954870635.1. Lineage (NCBI taxonomy): Eukaryota > Viridiplantae > Streptophyta > Magnoliopsida > Asterales > Asteraceae > Arctium > Arctium minus. The sequence goes on along the minus strand of OX941081.1, from coordinate 20,841,462 downwards.
AAAAGTTTAGGCTAACGCCTAGTGAGTTCAAGAGTTTTCAACATGAATAAAGATATCTTTGAAAAGAAGTAATGCAAATTTAAATCATAATCTTTCAATTTGATATGTCTCAAATATGAAAAACGACTCGCTTTCCAATAATATGCATTTTAGGTAAAGAAACACCAATATAAACATTTTCCAATCCAAACTACTTCAAGGACGAAGCTTCCAATATAAAACGTTCTTTCGTGAATTAATTTCAACTCGAAACTCACTCAAAATGTGAATAGAAATCGAACCCTCCATTATGAAAATGCGGTTAAAACTTCATATCCTGAAACACCCAAAACACGGGTGAGGCATAATACTCAACTCATAAACCATGGATGAAAATCCATTTATACAAAATGTCACCGAAAACTTGGATAATAAAACTCGATACCCAAAACCACACCTTTCGGTGACGGGGGATACTCGAATTCCATCGAAAGTGGCGGGCACACAAAGTTAAGCCACTTATCAATGTTCTCGAGCTTCACATAGAGCCATGGATCCCCGTATACGACTCCCAACCGAGCAACCACCGCAAGATACTCAAATGCCTCTAGTGTCTACTCGACCTCTATATGAGTGTCACCACAAAAGCCACAAGTCCCCGTATCTGGCTCACCATGAGCACCACCGCAAGACTTAGCTCCGTATACGGCTCTGCAGAGCACCACCGTAAGCTTCCATAAAAACATGACTTGGGGACCACTCACTAGACTTCAAACACGAACACTAAATTCCACGATGAGTAACCAGACTGGACTACAAACGGGCATCGAGTTCAACCGCCCACGATCTATACCTCGAGCCCTTCAATAAAGGTTACACGGTTATCGAGTTCAACCACCCACGATCTATACCTCGAGCTCCCGCTAGCCATAAACAATATCCAGTCCCAAAACGGGGGTAAAGTCCCCAACTAAACCAACTGACTGACTCATGTGCCTATGGATCCAATGCATTACAGTCTAAAACATTACATGACTCAAACGAATGAACTAACACATTCAAAACATGTAACTCTCAAATAAGATGCAACTAAGTACACCATACGTCCAAGGCTCCTTAACGAGCTACCAAAACTGAACAAATGTTCCAAAGACTCAACCGAGTACAAATCAAGCCCCAAAAGGCTTAATAGATGTTTGGCTAAAACACGAGCGCCAATATGGTTACATAAACCAAATTACATCTTTCCCCAAAACCTTTGCTTCTCAAATCACCATTGGCCTTCGACCCAAAACCCAAAAAGATTAATATTTCCAAAATGTTCCCAAGGTCGGGAATGATCCAACCCAAAAGACTCACACACTCTTACTTTTAAAACGTCCCATTACATGAATGATGCATAAAACCCAACAAACACTAAAAATGCAATTTGACCAATATCCATTTATGCAATAAATCATCAAAACACATTCATCTTTGACACATTTAACAAAATGCCCAAAAATCCCAAATGTGGGTGTTTTACAAAGTTTATAAAACTAAACACTTCAAATAATCAAGAGTTACCAAATAACTCAACAGTTGATAATTTCATGTAAAACACATAAACACTTTAAAATGGACATTTTGGCATGTACAACGTTTTCACAAATCAACTTGAACTCACCTTGATAGATTTAGGCTAAATCTAGATTTTACCCCACTTAGAGCTTCCTTGAAGAAGCTTGAATCCACAAGCACAATCATTCCAAAACCTAGATCCACACATTTCCAACCATAAATAATTATATTCAACCTATTTGTAACACCCTAAAATCCGGAGTGAATTTAAAACGCAGAAATTGGACAAATAAGCATCAACACTTGGTATAAACCTCCCAAAAAAGGGGAAATGTACTTAACCTTTACAAACCTGAATACGGATATGGAATTCAACAACAAACTAATCTAAACAAAACTATCTAGATTACATCAGTTGTTAATCCAATATCGCCAAAAGAATGGGACTTAAAACAATTGTCCAACATCAATACTAGTCATCTCAAAAATCCCCGAGACCAAGCTCGTCACTCAAGCCCTTGGCAACCCACCGCTAATGGGAACCTGTTATACACATCATTTGAGAAAAAGTGTTAGGATTAAAGCCTAGTGAGAACATACAGTTTATAAATTTCAAGAGATATAAACAATTGTATCGTAAGGAAATATTTTCAATAAGGTTTAGTTTTCAAATGAAACATTTGCCACAACCGGGCCTTTTCAATGTAAACTCATCATACAATGACAAAGATAACCAGTTTTACCAAGGATTGTAGCGTAACACAAAGTAGGTCACAATCCGAGTTATGAGTCGAAACACTTGGAATCCTTGGTCACGAACTACAAAAGTCCGTACTACGATGTGAGGGACGGCCCTCGAGGAAACCAAGTCAAAACTCGTTCACTAGGACTACACTATGACCCATAGCTAGTAACCGATCTCACATAATCGTACTAAGTTGCCCCCGAGGATCATATGCATCTATAGCTACAAATAAGGGAAAATATGATCCATAGCTAGTAACCGATCTCACATAATCGTACTAAGTTGCCCCCGAGGATCATATGCATCCATTTTACAAAAGAGGGGAAAAGACATACCAAATATAAGTCGACTCAATACCTAGGGATCCACTAGTAATGGTACAGACTCGTCACAACAACATATGTGACCAACCATAGATAGACATATGGTATAAAATAACATTTATAAACAAAAATGCATTTTCAAGTTTAACTTCTGGTAAGAATGAAAATCATCATAAGTGAACTTTAAACATTCTTTCAAGTAACCCACATAAATGTGCAAATAAAACATCCTTTTACTTCAAATTATGTTCTAAAAAACTCGCCGCACAGCCGCCATGGCGCGCCATGGCACCAAGGCTTGTGTGTCACGCCACGTTAAGTCCATGGCACGCCGTGGCCTAATGCGCAGTTATCATAATGAGATATTTTATTTTTCTTTACGTTTTTAATGTCTTATTTGCAAGTTTTTAATATATAACCTAATTTAACTTGATTATATTACTATTGACTCATTGAATAACATTACAAAACATATGTTTTTATATATAATATTATATATGAATTAGAAATTTGATGCCATAAGTCACACCTTGAAAACGCCATGGCTTCGCCGTAGCTCCTAAGGCTTGAGGCTTGGCCTCGCCGCCACGCCACGCCTCACGCCATTTAGAACCTTGACTTCAAATAAGATGGAACCCATCATTTTAGTCGAAAATGACCGGGAACCCTAAAATCTCCCAAAAACTCAAGTTATGTCAAAATGTAGTAAACTTAGATCTGAAACCATGGAGATATATAGAAGTTCAAAATGTAAGTTTTGATATGTATAAAGTTTATAAAAAGGTAGTAGGAACTGTTGGGAATTGAAGATTTGTTTAAGTATGATTACTGCTGCCAGTACAACATGGTTACTACTGCTGAGCCAAATTACTACTGCTTGTAGAAATTAATACTGCTAAGCATAGTTACTACTGCTGGTGAAGATTAATACTGCTCAGAGTTTTAATGCTGCTATGACTTAATATTGCTTATGTGATAATCTTGGTAAGCTGCGCAGATCAAGGTTTGAAGATAATCATGGAAGGTTGAAGATAATTATGGAAGAATATACTGAAGATCTTTTATGTTTTGTAATTATCTTTTATTTTCAGTATATGTATAGAATTATTCAGAATAGTTTGTTAGACGAGTAATTCTAAGCTTGTGTTTTGAGAGAGAATTGACCTCAAGGTTTACAACCCTAGTTCTAGAGAAGTAGAATTCGTCTTGGTGAGTCTGTTCATCAAGATTGAGGTTTTGTGTGAAAGCTTGTAACTTTAATCATTCAATAAAGTTTACAAGTTGTGATTTCTACTTTACTGTTACATCGATATTTGAATATTAAAGTGTTTTTCCGCAACTTCTTTAATATTGTTTCTGAGTTTCATTATTCTTGTTAAGAATCAGATCCTGACAAGTGTTATCAGAGCATAGTATTCTCAGAAACCTTCATTCATCATGGACAACACAGTTGAATCAAACAGTACTCTTGTTTCAAAGGTTCCCATGCTCAAACCTAATGAGTTTGACATGTGGAAAATTAGGATCAAGCAGTACATCCTCCTTACAAACTTTTCTATGTGGGACATTGTTGAGAATGGTCCCTCTGCTGAAGGTAAAATTGGACAAGATGGAAGAAGACCACCTCCAAAAACTGATGCTGAGAAGAAAGTGAGACAATTGGAGATGAAAGCCTTAAGCACCCTGCTTTTGGCCATTCCTAATGAGTATCAACATCAGTTTCACCACTGCACTGATGCTCAGATTCTATGGAATGCTTTAGAGAAGAGATTTGCTGGCACCAAGAGCACTAAGAGGAATCAAAGGGATATTCTCAAGCAGCAATATGAAAATTTTACATCTTCAAAGAATGAGTCTATGAATCAAACTTTTGATAGATTCAATAAGTTAATTGGTGAGTTAGCTACTGTTGGAGTCCAGATGGAACAAGATGATGTCAACCGAAAGTTCCTCAGATCTCTTGGAGATGAATGGACCATGTACACTGTTTCATTCAGACAGAATGAAAAATTGGAAGAAAAGGAACTGGATGATCTGTACAATGATCTAAGAGTGTTTGAATCTGAGGTGGAAACAAAGAAGAAGCCTACTGGATATGTTCATAATGCTGCACTCCTATCAGCATCAACTGATTCTACTGCTAACCCTGAATCAGTTAATGCTGCTAATGGAGTAAATCAATAAAAAGGCAATGAATCTGTTTTTGAAGTCTTTCTTTCCAGCCATGGTAACTCCTCTTTAATCAATGATGACTTGGAGCAGCTTCACCCTGATGATCTTGAAGAGATGGATATTAAATGGCAGATGGCCATGCTTTCTATGAGGGTGAAGAAGTTCATCAAGAGGACTGGGAGGAACAACTTCTCTCAAAGAAGAGAAGATGGAGCAGGCTTTGATAAGTCAAAGGTGGAGTGCTACAAGTGTCATATGAAGGGACACTTTGCCAGGGAATGCAGAAGTGGAGTGTCTCAAAACAATCACCAATAAGCTCAGACTGGAAGCTTCAACCAGAACAGAAACTCTGCTCAAGCTCTTGTTTCTCAACAAGGAATGGGGTTTGACTGGAGTGATCAAGCAGAAGAGGCCATTCAAAATCAAGCTCTCATGGCAGAGGTATCTGATCTTCCAATTGAGGTACTCTCTAATCTCTGTTCTCAAACTTGTATAGACACTGTTAAAAGGTACAGGGATCACAACCAGAGTATAAGTGATGACCTTAAGAGGTTAGAAAAAGATAGAAAAGACTATGTGAAAATTGTTGAGAGGTTTGAGGAACAAATTAAAGGGTTCCAAGCCAATGAACTTCAGCACACATATGATACAAATTACTGGAAGTGGGAGAAAAATGAGTTAGAAATCCAACTGACAAAGTCTAGAGAGGAAAATGAAAAGTTGAGACGAGAGCTAGCCATGGTTAAGCTAGATGTGGAAAAGTTTTCATATGCTTCTAAAGCCATGGATTCAATTCTAAAGGTCCAAATCCATGATAAGCTTAAACCAGGAATTGGGTACAATACCACACCACCACCATACAACAACAACTACATCCCTCCTAAATCAGACTTGCTAGAGACCAAGGATAGGAAGGACCTGCATGAGGGAGCCACTAAGATAGATCCTTTAGATGAAGTAGTTGTTGAGGAAAAGACTGAGAAAGAAACTGGTAAGAGTAAGGATAATACTGTGAGTGGTGAGATTCCCTTAAAAAATAACATTCTTACCAATGAGGATGGTGGAAGGGATTGGATCAAATCTGATGACGTAGAGAAGACTGAGGGAAAGTCTAAAAAGGTCCATTACAAGCATACTACAGTTGTGAATCCTGTTCTTTGCAAACAGTGTGCAGGTAATAAGTCTGAGCCCCTAAAACATGATAAAAGGAAAATTGGAATAATAAGTGGGCTCAGAAACAAGGAGTTGATCTGAGTAGAATCATCAGACCAAAACCTTGTTTCATATGTGGCAAAATGAACCATCTTGCCAAGCACTGTTATTTTAATCCTATTAACCAAAGGATAAATTTTCAAAGATCTGTGCAAAAACCCTTTGGTTATAGGAAGGATGAAATGAACCATGTGGCTAAGAAACCTGTTAAATCTAAAAGCCACATGAAGAAAAAGACTGTAAAAGAGAGTGTCAAGATGTGGGTTCCCAAAAGCACTAAAACTGTTAGTACTGCTACCACAAATAGTGCTGCTGACAATGATAGTGCTTCCAGAAGCAATACTGCTGCTATCAATGTTAGTGCTGCTGAGAGTATTAGTACTTCTAAAACTAACATTGTTAGTACTTCATCAGATGTTAATATTGCTAACTCTGTTAGTGCTTCTAACAAGGTTAGTACTGCTAAACCTGTTAGTGCTGCTAACTCTGTTAGTACTTCTAAAATTAGTACTGCTTCTAGTGTTTGTGCTTCTAGACCAATCATCTTGACAAAGTACTCCAGTAAAGAGTATTCTAAATTTAAAAATCTCATCAAAAAGGAGTGTAAGTACTTTGATGAGAAAGGGAGGCCCAAGACCACTTTGGCTTGGGTTCCCAGTTAATACTAATTGATTTATCTAATATGCAGGGAAACCAATAGCTCAAGGGAAAGAGCATTTGGCATGTTGATAGCGGTTGCTCTAGGCACATGACAGGGAACATAGCTTGCCTCAAGAATTTCAAGAAAATTGATGGAGGGCAGGTTGCTTTTGGTAATACTCCAGATGGAGGTAAGATTATTGGTAAGGGAGATGTAACAAAAGGTAAGATGACCTTTGAAGATGTTTACTATGTTGAGCATTTATGATACAACCTGTTAAGTGTATCACAGGTTTGTGACAAAAAGCATAGTATATTATTCACTGATTCAGAATGCATTATCCTTGCTCCTGGATTCAAGGTAGTTGATGAAAAGATGATACTACTAAGAACTCCTAGAAAGGATAATGTCTATTGTTTGGATATGGAAAATGTTTCAAATGATTCATCCCTAAACTGTCTTGTTTCAAAAGCCTCTTTGGATGAATCATCACTTTGGCACAGAAGGATGTGTCACATGAACTTTAAAACAATGAATAAACTTGTTAAAAAAAACCTTGTAAGAGGTCTGCCTTCAAAAGTCTTTTCATGTGATGATCATTGTGTTGCTTGTCTCAAAGGCAAACAACACAAAACTTCTCATAAGTCCAAAGAGTTGAACACAATTTCTTCTTCTCTTCAGTTGTTGCATATGGATCTGTTTGGTCCTACAAATGTCATGAGTATAGGTAAGAAATCATACTGCTTAGTTATTGTTGATGATTACTCTAGATTTACTTGGGTATATTTTCTAAGGACTAAGGATGAGACAAGTGGACTGATCAAATCCTTTATTCTAAGAATTGAAAACCAAACAAATCAAAAGGTAAAAGTCATTAGGTCAGATAATGGTACTGAATTTAAAAATCTTGACCTAAACACCTTTTGTGAGGAAAAAGGAATTGAGAGGCAATACAGTGCTCCTAGGACACCACAACAAAATGGTGTTGCTGAGAGAAGGAATAGGACACTGATTGAGGCTGCTAGATCTCTGTTAGCTGATTCAAAACTTCCAATTACTTTCTGGGCTGAAGCAGTTAATACTGCTTGCTATGTCCAAAACAGAGTTCTAGTAGTCAAGCCTAAGAACAAGACACCATATGGAAGTTGCATAATGGCAAAACAAGGCTTGAACATAATACAAAAGAGCATAGCTCTAACTTGATGCCTTAACAAAACACCCAAAAATACCCCATAGGGTTAAGGTGCACACAAATGTCCCATAGGGGCAAGGTGCACAAAAACAGAAAAAAAGAGCACATACCAAAGCCCTTTTGATCCTAAATTTGATTGTGATAAGTTGAGAATGAAGAAAGTGGATACTAGCTTATGAATCATGCACATACCTAGGCTAGTAATGGATGACTAGGAATTTATGAAAGGCTATGGATTTTATGTGGTATCTTTTCACAATGTGTGTGCACTTAATGCCTTGATCTTGCATATCTTTTAATTGAGTCAATTTCGTTCTTTTATTTTCTTTGCTTGGGGACAAGCAAAATTTCAAATTTGAATTCAATGCATAAGAACACCTTTTCTTTCTTTTTAGATAGATCATTTTGTTTAATCCCAACTTTGAGTCCATTTTTTCTTATCTTATTTTCCCTTTTCTGTTATATGGAGCTAAGTTTATGATTTTCCTGTCTTTAACTACTTATGGAGGCTAACATATGTTTTACGGTGATTTCATTACTGCCAGTCAATGCTACAACATCTCGATCTGCTTGTTGGAAGAGCCATGAACGAATTTGATGAAGATGGACAACGAAATTAATCCAGATCCAACCTTTTGTTACAATGGAACCAGATATTTTTGGCAATAATAGAAGTAGTAGTTGGCTGGAGTTGGAGTGTTGGCATCACTTGGAATGTAACTTTGGAAAAAACTTTAGTTGTTGTACTTTTATTATTATTTTAAGCTTTTTATTTACATCTTTGCCATCCTTGTTTGGTATAAATAGGGGTGATGGCTTTGTGTTTTTAGGAGGTAATAAATCAGTTTTAGAACTGATATTGTGACTCTCTCTTTAGAACTTTTAATATTAGTTTTTAATTTCTTTTTGGAATTCCTGTTCTTACACATGGGTTGCTACAACATTCCATGACAGATTCTTCTACTTTTATTTATTGTTTTATATCATTTACTTTATGCTCTTTACTTTCAGTCATTTATATTTAGTAATTTAAATTCAATCATTTATTTTCCGTCATTTATATTCTTTCATTTACATTATGTCTTTAATTTATGTCATTTACTTTTTTTGCAATTTATATTACGTAATGAGTAGCTAATTTTATAGTTTGGGTGTGAGACAAAAAGGGAGGTTGTAAACCAAAAACTAGTGGACTTTGTTCTTCAATAACATTGTTCCACTATGTCATTTTAAGTTTTATAAATCCAAACGCACTTCTTGACGAAATGATCACTTCTTAAAGTGTGAAAGTGCCATGGACTTAGGAATAAGCCATGAAAAAGCACGTCAGTTTGAATGATACAGGAAGTATACTTGGAAGAGTTGCTAGCAAGGGAACTTGCTATCTTTGTTATTCAAACCGATTGATTCTTGACGAGTTGATCACTAGTCAAAGTGTTAAAGTGTAGTGGACTCAGGAATGAGCCATTAAGAACACGTCAACTTGAATGATATGGGAATCGACTCGGAAGGGTGATTTTTAAACAAAGGCATTTGTTTTTCCATATACTTTAAAGAAACCATTTGACACTCACACTGGTCCGGACATTTGCATAGGCATATGTTGATGGAAGGCTAAACAACAGTGCAATGATAGATATTCGGAAGGATACTCTTTAAAGTACATGGTGGAACTTGTTGTTGCTGAACTAGTGCTATAGCATTTCTATAGCATTGGCCTCCAGAATTTATGTTTACTCCTCACTTTAAGTCTTGCACCCATTCTATCTTTATATATCTTGTTAATCATATCACTGTTAACCAACTCAAACAAAGTCTTCAAACTCGCCATCTGAAGTTAGTTTTTCATCTCGAGATCTAGCAACATAAGATACCTATCCCTGTGGAATACGATACTTGGTTCTTACCATTTTATTACTTGAAAAGACGATATTGGATCCCATTGTATACTTGCTATGAGATTCAATTACCACATGTCTTAGAGGTGTGCAAACATCCGCATCAAGTTTTTGGCGTCGTTGTCGGGGATAGGCGTAAATCTATGATTGTGGAGAGATTGAGTCTTGTTAAGCTAATTTTTCTACCATCTTTGTTGCTTGTCATACGTTTCAATGTGTGTGCAAGTAAAAACTTTTTGAGTTTATCTTTCTATGAATATGGATTCAATGGGACATTCGTTTGGGTCGTATGAAACTTTTTTCTGTGACTATTGTGGCGGAGATCATTTCTTGTACAGTTGTCCTTCGAACTCCGAATCCCATTATTTCATAGGAGATAGTAATTGGGATGCCTCAAACTTCAATGGTTACAATCAATCATGGGAGGATCATCCTAATTTGTTTTTAAGTGGTCAAGATCATGGCACTTTCCCATCACCAATACCTCCCTACCAAGATTGGAGTAACACTTATTCAAATATTTTTGACCAATCTTGGGAGGAACAAGTTGATTTTTCTGGGAGTTTTTCAAGGGGATGATTTTAGCAACTCATTTTTACCTCCTACACCCTCTTTAGAACAAACTGAAAACTTTGAATCTCTTGAAGCTTTGATGAATGATTTCTTACAGAACATAAATGGAGTTGTTATTAACATAACGACTTGTGTTGGAGAGTGTTGGGAATTTAAGATTTGTTCAAGTGTGGTTAATGCTGCTAGTATATCATGATTACTACTGCTAGTAGATTTAATACTGCTTGAAAAGTTAGTGCTGCTACTTAAATAGTTAGTACTGCTTGGAGAGTTAGTACTGCTAGTAGTTAGTACTGCTAAGGGATTACTACTGCCAACATGATTAATACTGCTGAGGAATTTAATGCTGCTGAAAATGGTTAATACTTCTGAAGAAGGTTAGTGCTGCTTATGAGATGAAGACTAAGTATGGAATGAAGACACCTGTATAGAAGTCTTGCTAAAGTAAAGAAGATAATTATGGACTGAAGATCAATTGTATTTTGATAATTATCTTGTATTATGTCTTGTATAAATAGTATAGAAGTCTTTGTTAGAATTAACTTTTGATTGATAAGTTTTAGAGAGAGAATTAACCTCAAGGTTCATAATCCTAGTTCCAGAGAAGTAGAATTCGTCTTGGTGAGCCTGTTCATCAAGATTGAGGTTTTTGTGTGAAAGCTTGTAACTTTAATCATTCAATAAAGTTTACAAGTTGTGATTTCTATTTTACTGTTCCATTGATAGTTGAATATTAAAGTGTTTTTCCGCAACTCCTTTAATATTATTTCTGAGTTCATTATTCTTGTTAAGAATTAGATCCTGACAAGTGGTATCAAAGCCAAGTATTCTCAGAAACCTTCATTGTTGGGAACTGAAGAAATGCTAAGTAAAGTTAATGCTGCTAGAAGAACATGGTTACTACTTCTGTGATTAATGCTGTCAATTGAAGATTAATACTGCTGAACAAGATTAGTACTGCTAGTTCAAAGTTAGTACTGCTTGAAGAGATTAATACTGCTGAGCATAGTTAGTACTGCCGGAGTTAATACTGCTCAGAGTATTAATGCTGCTAAAGATTAATACTACTTATGTGATGAGGACTTTGCATGGAAGGATGACAGATGGATGGAATGAGGATATTCATGGAAGTTAGAGATAAAGATGGAAGATTATACTGAAGATCTTTTATTATTTTGTAATTATCTTTTATCTTCAGTATATGTATAGAATAGTTTGTTTTCTTTAGACATAGAACAATTATTCTGAGTTATTAGCTTTTCAAGAGAGAATTAACCTCAAGGTTAGAACCCTGATTCTAGAGAAGTAGAATTCGTATTGGTGAGTCTGTTCATCAATATTGAGGTTGTGTGTTTAATCTTGTAACTTCAATCATTCAATACAAGTTTACAAGTTGTGATCATTGATTTACTGTTGCATTGTTTTTCAGAATATTAAAGTGTTATTCCGCAGCTTCTTTAATATTGTTTTCTGAGAGTGTGTTCTTGTTAAGAATTAAGATCCTGTCAAGTGGTATCAGAGCCTGTATTCTCACAAATCTTATTCATCATGGAAAACATTGCTGAATCAAACAGTACCTTGGTCTCAAAGGTTCCTACGCTCAGACCCAATGAATTCGACATGTGGAAGATCAGAATCAAGCAGTACATACTCCTCACTGACTATTCTATGTGGGACATAATTGAGAATGGCCCTTCTGAAGCAGGAAAGATTGGTGCAGATGGAAAGAGGACACCACCAAAAACTGATGCAGAGAGAAAGACTAGACAGACAGAGATGAAAGCCTTGAGCACTTTGCTCTTGGCTATTCCCAATGAATATCAACATCAGTTCTGCAATTGCACTGATGCACAGATGCTCTGGAATGCTCTAGAGAAGAGATTCTCTGGTACCAAAAGTACCAAGAGAAATCAGAAGGCCATACTGAAGCAACAGTATGAGAACTTTATGTCAACCAAGAATGAGTCTATGACTCAAACTTTTGACAGGTTCAACAAGCTAATTGGTGAACTAGCTACTGTGGGAGTACAAATTGATCAAGATGATCTAAACAGGAAGTTCCTAAGGTCCCTGGGTGATTAATGGACCATGTATATTGTCTCTTTCAGACAGAATGATCAACTGGAAGAAAAGGAACTTGATGATCTATACAATGATCTAAGAGTTTTTGAATCTAAGGTAGAGGCTAAAAAGAAGCCTTCTGGATATATTCACAATGCTGCACTCCTATCAGCATCAAGTGATTCTACCTCCAATCCTGAATCAGTTAGTGCTGCTACTGGAGCAAATCAAGAGAAAGGCACTGAAACTGTGTTTGAAGCTTTTCTGTCCAGTCATGGAAACTCTTCTCTAATTAATGATGACTTGGAACAACTCCATCCAGATGACCTTGAAGAGATGGACATTAAATGGCAGATGGCCATGCTCTCTATGAGAGTTAATAAGTTCATCAAGAGAACTGGGAGGAACAACTTCTCCCAAAGAAGAGAAGATGGAGCAGGTTTTGACAAGTCTAAGGTGGAATGCTATAAATGCCATCAAAAGGGACACTTTGCTAGGGAATTTAGAAGTGGAGTGTCTCACAACAACAACCATCAACAAGCACAGTCTGGAAACTTCAATAATAACAGAAAATCTGCTCAAGCCCTAGTCTCTCAACAAGGTATGGGGTTTGATTGGAGTGATCAAGCAGAAGAGGCTGTCCAAAACCAAGCTTTAACGGCAGAGGTGTCTGATCTCCCAACAGAGGTAACTTCTAATCTTTGTACTCAAAATTGCATTAACACTGTTAAAAGGTACAGAGATCACAACCAGAAAATGAGTGATGACCTGAAGAGATTAGAAAAGGACATAAAAGACTATGTTAGGATTGTTGAGAGGTTTGAAGAGCAGATTAAGAGTTTTCAAGCCAATGAGCTTCAACATTCCTATGACACAAACTACTGGAAGTGGGAGAAGAATGACCTAGAACTTCAACTGACCAAATCCAAAGAGGAGAGTGAAAAGTTAAGAGGAGAGCTAGCTAAAGTCAAGCTAGATGTAGAAAAGTTTTCCAATGCTTCTAAAGCAATGGATTCTTTACTACAAACTCAGATTCATGATAAACTGAGAAGAGGAATAGGGTACAATACCACACCACCACCCTACAACAACAACTACATCCCTCCTAGTTCAGACTTGTTAGATTCAAAGGTTAGGAAGGACCTGCCTGAGAGAGCCACTGAGATTGATCCCTTAGATGAAGTAGTTGTTAAGGATAAAACTGAGAAAGAAACTGTCAAAAGTAAGGACAGCACTGTGAGTGGTGAGATTCCTATAGAAAACCACATAATTACCAATGAAGGATGTGGAAAGCATTGGGTCAAGTCAAATAAGGTAGAGAAGACTGAGGGTAAGAACAAGGAGATTCACTATAAGCAGACCACTGTTGTGAACCCTGTCCCTTGCAAACAGTGTGCTTGCAGTAAATCTGAGCCCCAAAAACATGATAAAAAGAGGGGTAATCAAAGGAACTGGAATAATCAATGGGCACAAAAATAAGGGATTGATCTGAGTAAAATTAATAGACCAAAACCCTGTTTTATTTGTGGAAAGCTTAATCACATTGCCAAATATTGCTATTTCAATCCCATGAACCAAAGGATGAATTTTCAGAGACCTAATCAAAAACCCTTTGGTTATAGGAAGAAAGAAAAGAACCATGTGGCCAAGAAAACTGTTAAATCTAAAAGCCACATGAAGAAACAGAATATGGAAGACAGTGTCAAGATGTGGATTCCTAAAAGTACTAAAACTGTTAGTGTTGCTACTGCAAATAGTGCTGCTGACAGTGATAGTACTGCTAGAAGCAATACTGTTGCTAGCAATGTTAATGCTGCTGACATTGTTAGTACTTCTGCAAATGTTACTACTGCTAACTCTGTTAGTGCTGCCAACAAGGTTAATACTGCCAAACCTGTTAGTGCTGCTAATTCTGTTAGTACCTCTAAAGATAGTACTGCTTCTAGTATTAGTGCTGCTAGACCAATAATCTTGACAAAGTACTCCAATAACAAGTGTTCTGATTTTAAAAACCTCATTAAAAAGGAATGCAAGTATTTTGATGAGAAAGGGAGACCCAAGAACACTTTGGCTTGGGTCCCCAATCAATACTAATTGTCTATTCTAATGTGCAGGGCAACCAACAGCTCAAAGGGAAGAGCATCTGGCATGTTGATAGTGATTGCTCTAGGCACATGACAGGGAATATGTCTTGCCTCAAGAACTTCAAGAAGATTGATGGTGGGCATGTTGCTTTTGGGAATACTCCAGATGGAGGTAAAATCAGTGGTAAAGGTGATGTGACCAAAGGTAAAATGACCTTTGAGGATGTATTCTATGTTGAACAATTAAGGTACAACCTGTTAAGTATATCACAGGTTTGTGACAAACAACATAGTATATTATTTACAGAGTCTGAATGTATTATCCATGCTCCTGGATTCAAGATAGTTGATGAAAAGATGATACTACTAAGAACCCCTAGAAAGGACAATGTATACTGTTTAGATATGGAAAGTGTTTCATCTGATTCATCCATAAATTGTCTTGTTTCAAAAACTTCTCTGGATGAATCATCACTTTGGCACAGAAGGATGTGTCACATGAATTTTAAAACAATAAATAAACTTGTTACAAACAACCTTGTAAGAGGTTTGCCTTCTAAAGTCTATTCATGTGATGATCATTGTGTTGCTTGTCTTAAAGGCAAACAACACAAAACTTCTCATAAGTCCAAAGAGGTGAACACTATTTCTTCTTCTCTTCATTTATTGCATATGGATATGTTTGGCCCTACAAATGTTATGAGCATAGGGAAGTGTCAGGATCGAATTCTTAACAAGAAAAAAATTCTCAGAAACTAATATCAAAGAAGTTTGCGGAATAACACTTTGATATTCAATAAAATAGTAAACCAAAATAGTATATACTCAACAACTTGTAAACTTGTATTGAATGCTTGAAGTTACAAGATTAAACACACAACCTCAATATTGATGAACAGGCTCACCAATACGAATTCTACTTCTCTAGAATTAGGATCTATGCCTTGAGGTTGATTTTTCTAAAACTTAGAATGAATGGATAAATCTGAAAAATCTGTTTTTCTAAACTATTCTATCAAAACTATACATATGCTGAACAAAAAGATAATTACAAATAAATAAAATATCTTCAGTATATCTTCCATCATTATCTTCAAGCCTTCCATGAATATCTTGATTCTTTCCAGCTGTCATCCTTTCCATCCGTATCTTCAAGTCATAAGCAGCACTAACTATGCTCAGCAGCATTAACTTCTTCAAGCAGCATTAACTTGGTCTTAGCAGCATTAACTACTAAGCAGCAGTAACCACTAGCAGTACTAACTAGCTAAGCAGTACTAACTTTGTTCAAGCAGCACTAACTTTGACTAGCAGTATTAATTCTACTAGCAGTAGTAATACTCAGCAGTATTAACTTTGAACTCTTCTAGCAGTAGTAATTTAGGACTAGCAGCATTAAAGACTTGTTCACATCTTCAGTTCCTAACAATCTCCCCCTAACTTGACTTTTTAGAAAGAGAAGTCAAGTTCTTTAGATGCTTCCAAAATCTTCATTGATCTACTCCAATGTTAGGATCCAGTCCCATACTCTGATTGATAGTTCTCTGAATAAGGTACTTTGCCATTTCTGAATTTGGTGCACAACCCAACTTCTTATTCAACATGGCATGAAGCT
This sequence comes from Arctium minus, assembly GCA_954870635.1. Classification (NCBI taxonomy): domain Eukaryota; kingdom Viridiplantae; phylum Streptophyta; class Magnoliopsida; order Asterales; family Asteraceae; genus Arctium; species Arctium minus. The sequence continues at coordinate 20,825,408 of OX941081.1, read as the reverse complement.
TTAGATTTGTGTGATTGTAGACCCTATCCACCAAGTAATACTCCATGTGAAAAGTATCCAATGCCAGTTCATAGACTCCACTTCTTTCATATAGAGTCCATCCTCTAACAACTTTAAATACATCTTTTATCAAATGCTTTACTGCTTCTGGTTTGAACAACATGCACAAATATTCCATAACTAGCTTCACAATTGGTAACCCTGGAGCTGTCAATTGATCTGCATGAACTTTCATTCCCACTTCAAACATTTCTTCCAAATCAGATCTTAAACACTCTCTGACAATTTTGCTCCAGGTGCTGTAGACTTCATACTTCTCATCCTTTCTTTTCAATCTAATGTACTCTTTGCCATCCACCTCCATAATATCCCAATGAATAACTTCAGGAGGTTTGAATCCAACAGGTTCAGCTGAGATAGGCTTTGGAATTTTATCCATTATCACCATGTACATGTTTGCATCTGAACTCTGTGGTACTTCATGAGTTTCAGCTTTCTTTTCTTTTTCTACTCTGGGCTTCTTGTCAACTCTCTTTCTGTTTGCCATCATCTTGGTTCTCTTCAGTATCCTTTGCCCTTGTTCTATAGTAGCTTCCTTCTTCTTTTCTTCCTTGGTCCTTTCTTCTGATCTAGGACCTTTAGAAGCAATAGACTTAACTCTTTTTATTTTCTTAATCTTCTGAGCTAGAGTCTCTTCTTCTTTAATCTCTGCCTTTTCCTTTGTTGGAGTTCCCTCTTCACTTTCAGGGAATGGTTGATTAATATTCACATCATGTCTCTCCTTGGCCTTCTTTTCAAACTCCACTCTATCCTTTTCATTGCTCTTCAGCTTCTCCATTTCTTTCTCATAGAGATCCTTGATTTGATCAAAATTCATCTTCACAAACATTTCTTTCTTTACACCAATTGCACTCCTCAAGAAAGTTATCATTTTGTTTCTTTCCTGAGTGGCAAGGTGAGTTTGTGAAGGTCTTCTCTTCTTAACACTTGTTCTGGCCATCATAGCCTTTCTCAAGCTTATTGCTCTTTGCTTGGCTTTCTCTGTTTCCAACCCTTTCTGAAATGCTTCATTTAGTTCATTGGCTAGTGCTCTGGCTATCTCTCTGTCTTTTTCAACCTGCTCTTTCTCTGCTTGATCTAACTCTTGTTGCAGTTTCTTTGCTAATGCTTCATCTGACTCAATCATCTTTTGCTGTTTAGATGGTTGATCAGATTCTATCATCTTTTCTTTCCCTTTTCTTTTTACATCTGCAGCCATGTCTTTCTTTTCTGATTTCTTTGCTCCCCCTTCATTTATGACCACTCCCTTTGCTTTGGGAGTGTCATTCTTTGCTTTTACCAGCATCTCTGCTACTTCAACCTCTTCAGATGTTAGTCCTGTTTCTGCTGCTTGTGTAGTTTCAGCAGCACTAACAGTTTATGCTGCTTGTTTTGGCTTAGCAGTAGTAACAGTTTCTGCTGCTGGGGTTGTTACTGCTGCTGGTGTTGTTTCTGCAGATCTCTTTTCTTCAACAAACTCCCCCTCAAACTGTTGATCTATCTGTTCTGAGCTAGAATTCTCCCCCTTTTTGGAAGCATCTTTGTTATTTGATCTCTTCTTCAAAACAAACTGCTTTCTCCTCTGCTTATGCACCAACCTTGTCACCATTTTCTTTAATTTGGCAATTTGTACTTGTTGTGACAGGATGACCAACTTCATCTCTTCAATTTCTTTTCCTTGTTTGAGAACATCTTGGTTGATGTTGCCCATTGTTTCCATCAATTCATAGTAAGTATATCTGTCCTCACCTTCTCCAGAAGTGTTACCCTCTTTTGATGGATCATTGGATCTTTTTGTAGTGGAAGTCTTCTGCCTAGCAGAAGCACTATCCACCCCCTTGGTTTCTTGGCACCAGGGACCTTTGAATGATTGCTCATTCAAAGTTGCCATGGGGGAGGTCTTATTTATGTTACCACTGTCCTTCTCTGTGCTAGCAGAAGTAGTGGCAGCCTCAGTACCCATATGCTCAACCTCCTCCTCAGAGAGCACCTCCTTGGGGTTGGGAGACACCCCTGTGGTTTCCCTATGGATATTCTCTAAGGGAGAATTCTCCCTTAGAGGGCTAGTAGGCTTAGTGTTTGATGGTACAAGAAGAGAAGGAGCCTTCTTTACCTGTTTCCTTTTGTAAGTATGGGTGATTGGTGAAGTTGGTTTTTCAAGAAGAGACTGGGGAATTGATTTAGAGTGGGAAGGTTGGGATTGGCTAGCAGTGGGTTGGTCTAATGGGGGCCTTGACCCTGCTGCCATACCTTCATCAGTTTGGGACACCACCATCATTGTAGAGAACAATGGGGTGTCTACTCCTTCCGAGTCCCCAGCAGTTCTTCTCATATTTGAGAAAACCTTGCCTTTAGGGGGTTTTGGTACATATATCCCTTCAGATTGAGGAATATCCGTCAATTCGTGGTTGATTACTGCTTGAACAAACCTGGGATACATATAAAAGCTCTTTTTGTTTCCCATGTTTGAAACAAGATCATTGAAAATCATTTGTGAAAAATTGTACCTTCTGGCAGTTGCCAAACAGACCAAAGCATAAGCAATGGGACTGCTGAACTCACTCCATCCAGTAGTCTTTTTAGAAATGCAGTGCATCAAGGTATGAACAAGAAAACGCCATTGGGGTGAGAATTTAGCTTTTGAGAACTTAAAAATACCCAATGGGCCTCCATACCCCATTCTTGGAAGAGTAGAAAACAGTTCATCATTAGGGATAGACGTTATACCAGAGGCATCGTCTAGACGTAGACTGATGCGAATTACCTCTTCAGTAACTGTCAATGGCTTGCCACACACTGTCGTCTTGATCATTTGCACACCATCCTCGGTAACAGTGGTGGCGTGTGCCCAGAATTGCCTCTGATGCTCTAGAAAGATGGTAGGAGATAGAGTGAGAGCATGGGCAATATGGCTTGACTTCAGAAAGTCGACTATCTGGTGAAAACCTTCAGCTTGTTTTGGCTTTTGGAGCATCGCTATTTCATTGTGTTCGTCTATGAACGCCATGGATGCCATTGACCTTGAATATTCTTGCCTGAAAACTTTGAACTTGAGAGAGAAAGGGTTTAGAGCGCAAGTGAACAGTATGCAAAGAGTCGTTATGAGCTTTTAGGCGGGCAAAGAGTATTTATAGTATTCGGGACATAAGCAGTATTAACCTAGAGCAGTATTAACGACAAGCAGTATTAACCACTAGCAGTATTAACTGAGAGCAGTATTAACTGAAAGCAGTATTAACTGAAAGCAGTATTAACTACAAGCAGTATTAACCACTAGCAGTATTAACTGAGAGCAGTATTAACTACAAGCAGTATTAACCACTAGCAGTATTAACTGAGAGCAGTATTAACTGAACGCAGTATTAACTACAAGCAGTATTAACCACTAGCAGTATTAACTGAAAGCAGTAGTAATAATACTTACTCTTTTCTACTTAAGATGAACTGAGGACTGCTATGAATTCCCTGAAGAGAAAGATTAGAACCACCAAGAATACATAATGGACAGGTATTGAATCACTTTTTGATAAGGAGTTTATTCAGAGTTGATCATTCCCACACTTGTTACCAAGAAAGTGAATCTACCCACATCAAAGTCTTTGGTGAATAGATCAGCAAACTGGTTGTTAGTATGAACCTTTACAACTTGAATAAGTTTCTTTTCATTACAGTCTCTTATGAAGTGATACCTGATCTCAATGTGCTTTGTCTTTGAGTGCTTGACAGGATTATTCACAATGCTAATAGCACTGCTGTTATCAATAAAAATTGGAGTGTGTAGAAAGGTTACCCCATAGTCCAGCATTTGATTTTGAATCCATAAGACTTGAGAACAGCAACTTGCAGCTGCTATATACTCTGCCTCTGTTGTAGATGTGGACACTGTGGTTTGTTTCTTGCACTGCCAAGAAACTAGTCTTGCACCCAAAAACTGACATCCTCCAGAAGTAGATTTTCTGTCCAAGTTTGCTCCACCTAGATCACTGTCTGAGTATGCAAGTAGGTCAAAGGATGAGTCATGAGGATACCAAAGTCCCAATCTGGGTTGCCCTTTGAGATATCTGAATATCCTCTTGACAGCTTGAAAGTGAGATTGCTTTGGCCTAACTTGGAATCTTGCACATACACAGACTGGAAACATTATATCTGGCCTAGAGGCTGTAAGATACATGAGAGAGCCAATCATGGATCTATAATGATGAACATCCATATCCTCCCCCTCAAGATCTGTTGTTATCTGCTTGTGTGTCTCCATAGGTGTGCTGGCAGGTTTTGAATCTGAGAAACCAAACTTGGTTAGAATATCCTGCACATACTTGGACTGACAGATAAAGATTCCATCTGACTTCTGTTGAACTTGGAGTCCAAGGAAAAAAGTAAGTTCCCCCATGGAACTCATTTTGAACCTTTGATGCATTAGTTCCTCAAACTCCTTGCACATCTTGTCTCTTGTGGATCCAAAAATGATATCATCAACATAGATTTGGACCAGCAAGATATCCTTCTTCTTTCTTTTGATAAATAGAGTCTTATCAATGACTCCTCTTTCAAAACCATTTTCCAAGAGGTAGGATGACAGAGTGTCATACCAAGCTCTTGGAGCTTGATGCAGTCCATAAAGTGCTTTCTTCAATTTGTATACCCTGTCTGGATAGCTTGGGTTTTCAAACCCTGGTGGTTGACAGACATATACTTCTTCTTCAATTGAACCATAAAGAAATGCACTTTTCACATCCATTTGATAGACTTTGAATTTCATAAAAGAAGCATAAGCCAGGAATAATCTAATAGCTTCTATCCTGGCCACTGGTGCAAACACTTCATCATAGTCTATGCCCTCTTCTTGTGTATACCCTTGAGCTACCAGTCTTGCTTTATTTCTTATCACAATACCTCTTTCATCTCTCTTATTCCTGAAGACCCATTTTGTTCCTATTGCTCTTTGGCCTTTAGGAAGGTCTACCAGATCCCAAACATCTTGCAGTTTGAATTGCAATAGCTCTTCTTGCATTGCTTCTATCCAACTAGATTCTTTCATAGCATCATGTGCCTTCTTAGGCTCAAGCTGAGATAAAAAGCAAGAAAGCACTGTATGTTGTTGATCTTGCAATTCTTGTAGTCTGCTTTGATTTCTAGTCATCATAGGAGAGGATATATCTCCTATTACCAGTTGTGGAGGATGATTCTTTTGAATTCTGGTGTGATGATAAGGTTCTTCATTGAGTACCACCTCTAGATTTGAGTCATTCAACTCAACTGAGATGTTTTCAGCAGCTACTTCTGATTCCTTATTGACTTGAGTCTCCTCATCTCTACATTCTTCTTCACTCTGACTTGGTTCAATAGATAGTTTCTTTTCACAATCTTCAACAGGATCCACTGTGGGTATGGGAAAGATCACAGATTGAGATAACCTGTCTTGAACTTGTGTAGTTCCTGATCCTTCACTCCCTGATCCTGCATAATCATCACTACTGACACCAAAAGAGTTAGTTAGTGAATCAATGTCAAATAGCCACTGAGGACCAGACCCAATTGGATTTGGTGTGTTCTCATTGCATTTGACATTGTCACTTTCTTCAATTATTCTAGAAGAAGAATTAAAGACTCTGTAAGCCTTACTCTGAGATGAGTAACCAACAAGAAAACCATCATCTGCTTTGCTATCAAACTTACCTAAGTGAGATTTGGTATTGAGAATAGTACAAGGACACCCAAAAGGTTTGAAAAATCCAACAAATGGTTTTCTTTTATTTAAAAGCTCATATGGGGTTTTGTTCTTTGGCTTGACTACTAGAACTCTGTTTTGGACATAACAAGCAGTATTAACTGCTTCAGCCCAGAAGGTAATTGGCAATTTTGAATCAGCCAACAGAGATCTGGCAGCCTCTATTAGTGTCCTATTTCTCCTCTCAGCAACTCCATTCTGTTGAGGAGTCCTAGGGGCACTATATTGTCTCTCAATTCCTTTCTCTTCACAAAAGGTGTTTAGATCAAGATTTTTAAATTCAGTCCCATTATCTGATCTAATAACTTTTACTTTTTGATTAGTTTGGTTTTCAATTCTTAGGATAAAGGATTTGAGCAGTCCACTTGTCTCATCCTTAGTCTTTAGAAAATATACCCAAGTAAATCTGGAGTAATCATCAACAATAACCAAGCAGTAAGATTTCTTGCCTATACTCATAACATTTGTAGGACCAAACAGATCCATATGCAATAACTGGAGACAAGAAGAAACGGAATCTAACTCTTTGGTCTTATGAGAAGTTTTGTGTTGTTTGCCTTTAAGACAAGCAACACAATGATCATCACATGAAAAGACTTTTGAAGGTAAACCTCTTACAAGGTTGTTTTTAACAAGTTTGTTCATAGTCTTAAAATTCATGTGACACATCCTTCTGTGCCAGAGAGAGGATTCATCCACAGAAGCTTTTGAAACAAGACAGTTCAGGGATGAATCACTATCAACATTGTCCATATCTAGACAATAAACATTGTCCTTTCTTGGAGTTCTAAGTAGTATCATGCTTTCATCAACTACCTTGAACCCTGGAGCAAGGATCATACACTCAGTATTTGTAAATAATATACTATGTTGTTTGTCACAAACCTGTGATACACTTAACAGGTTGTACTTCAACTGATCAACATAGTAGACATCCTCAAATGTCATCTTACCTTTGGTGACATTACCTTTTCCACTTATTTTACCACCAGTAAGATTATCTCCAAATGCAACATGTCCTCCATTGATATGCTTGAAATCCTAAAGACATGACATGTTGCCTGTCATGTGCCTAGAGCAACCACTATCAACATGCCAAATGCTCTTTCCCTTGAGCTGTTGGTTGCCCTGCACATATGATAAATCAGTTAGTTTGATATAGGAACCCAAGCCAAAGTGGTCTTGGGTACCCCTTTCTCATCAAAATACTTGCATTCTTTCTTGACAAGATTTTTAAACTTTGACTCCTCATTCTTGGAGTACTTTGTCACAATAATAGGCTTTGAAACATTTTTGCTAGAAGCAATACTGGTTTTAGAAGTACTAACTGCCTTAGCAGCACTTGCATGCTTAGCAGTACTAACCTTGTTAGCAGTAGTAACTGTGTTAGCAGCATTAATATTTTCAGCAGTACTAACACTGTTAGCAGTAGTAACTGTGTTAGCAGCACTAATATTTTCAGCAGTACTAACACTGTTAGTACTTCTAGGTACCCATAGTAAAACACTTTCTTTTAAAACCTTATTTTTCATAGGGCCTTTACTTTCAACAGATTTCTTCAACACATGTTTCTTTCCAGCCTTCCTATAACCAACAGGTTTTTGCACAAATCTTTGAAAGTTTATCTGTTGATTAATAGGGTTAAAGAAGCAATACTTAGCCAAATGATTCAACTTACCACATATGAAACAAGGTTTTGGTCTATTGATTTTATTCAGATCAACTCCTTGTTTCTGAGCCCATTGATTATTCCAGTTTCTTTGATTGCCTCTTTTTATACCAGAATTTAGGCTCTTAGCTTTATTGCAGGCACACTGTTTACATGATCCAGGATTCACAACCGTGGTTTGTTTGTAATGGACCTTGTTATCCTTTCCTTTGGTCTTCTCTATCTCCTTGGACTTGACCCAGATTTTCCCACATCCCTCATTGGTAATAATGTTGTTTTCTAATGGTATCTTTTTACTCACAGTATTATCCCTATTCTCACTGGCTTCTTTCTCAGTCAAATCCTTAACTACTACCTCATCCAAAGGATCTATCTTAAAAGCTTCCTCAGACAAGTCCTTTTTCTCCTTGGTTTCTAACAAGTCTGAAGTAGGAGAGATATAGTTGTTGTTGTAAGGAGGAGGTGTATTGTTGTAACCAATACCAGGCTTCATCTTATCATGAATCTGAGCCTTTAGAAGAGAATCCATTGCTTTTGAAGCATATGAAAACTTTTCTATGTCAAGCTTAACTTTAGACAGTTCCTCTTTCAGTCTATCATTCTCTTCTAAGGACTTAGACAGTTTGGTCTCTAACTCATTCTTTTCCCACTTCCAATAGTTTGTGTCATAAGAGTGTTGAAGTTCATTAGCTTGAAAGCCTTTGATTTTCTCTTCAAATCTCTCTACTATCAACACATAATCTCTTCTGTCCTTTTCTAATCTTTTGAGGTCATCACACATACTTTGATTGTGATCCCTGTATCTTTTGACAGTGTCTATGCAAGATTTAGTGCAAAGATTAGAAATTACCTCAGAGGGGAGATCAGACACTTCTGCCATTAGAGCTTGATTCTGAATGGCTTCCTCAGCTTGGTCACTCCAGTCAAATCCCATTCCTTGTTGAGAAACAAGGGCTTGAGCAGGGTTCTTGTTTTGATTGTAGCCTCCATTCTGAACTTGTTGGCCTCCATTCTGAGCTTGTTGGTGGTTGTTGTTTGGACCAACATTCCTGCATTCTCTAGCAAAGTGTCCTTTCATGTGACACTTATAGCACTCCACCTTAGTCTTGTCAAAACCAGCTCCATCTTCTCTTCTTTGAGAGAAGTTGTTCCTTCCTGTTCTTTTAATAAACTTCTTCACCCTCATAGATAACATAGCCATCTGCCATTTAATGTCCATCTCCTCCAGGTCATCAGGGTGAAGTTGATCCAGATCATCATTAATCAAAGAATTGTTGCTATGACTGGACAAAAAGGCCTCAAAGATAGTTCCAGTGCCTTTTTCTGAATTTACTCCACTGGCAGTACTAACTGCTTCAGGGTTAGCAGTAGTATCAGTATATGTTGAAAGAAGTGCAGCATTGTGGATATAACCAGTGGGCTTTTTCTTGGATTCTACCTCAGTTTCAAAAACTCTTAGATCATTATATAGATCATCAAGTTCCTTCTCTTCCAGATTGTCACTCTGTCTATATGAGACAGTGTACATAGTCCATTCATCCCCAAGAGATCTGAGGAACTTCCTGTTGATATCATCTTGCTCCATCTTCACCCCTACAGTAGCCAGTTCACCAATGAGTTTGTTGAACCTATCAAAAGTTTGAGTCATAGACTCATTCTTTGAAGAAGTGAAGTTCTCATACTGCTGTTTTAGAACATCTCTTTGATTTCTTTTGATGCTTTTAGTGCCAGCAAATCTTTTCTCTAAAGCATTCCAGAGAATCTGAGCATCAGTGCAGTTGCAAAATTGATGCTGATATTCATTGGGGATTGCCAAGAGCAGAGTGCTCAAGGCCTTCATCTCTGTCTGTCTGATCTTCCTCTCACCATCTGTCTTTGGTGGAGGTCTTTTCCCATCTGGTCCAATCCTTCCTGCTTCAGAAGGACCATTCTCAATGATATCCCACATTGAGTAGTCAGTGAGAAGAATGTATTGTCTGATCCTGATCTTCCACATGTCAAACTCACTGGGTTTGAGCAGTGGGACCTTAGAGACCAGAGTACTGTTTGATTCTGCAAAGTTTTCCATAATGAAAGAATAGATGTTTCTGAGGGAATTAGGCTCTGATACCACTTGTTAGGATCGAATTCTTAACAAGAAAAAAATTCTCAGAAACTAATATCAAAGAAGTTTGCGGAATAACACTTTGATATTCAATAAAACAGTAAACCAAAACAGTATATACTCAACAACTTGTAAACTTGTATTGAATGCTTGAAGTTACAAGATTAAACACACAACCTCAATATTGATGAACAGGCTCACCAATACGAATTCTACTTCTCTAGAATTAGGATCTATGCCTTGAGGTTGATTTTTCTAAAACTTAGAATGAATGGATAAATCTGAAAAATCTGTTTTTCTAAACTATTCTATCAAAATTATACATATGCTGAACAAAAAGATAATTACAAATAAATAAAATATCTTCAGTATATCTTCCATCATTATCTTCAAGCCTTCCATGAATATCTTGATTCTTTCCAGCTGTCATCCTTTCCATCCGTATCTTCAAGTCATAAGCAGCACTAACTATGCTCAGCAGCATTAACTTCTTCAAGCAGCATTAACTTGGTCTTAGCAGCATTAACTACTAAGCAGCACTAACCACTAGCAGTACTAACTAGCTAAGCAGTACTAACTTTGTTCAAGCAGCACTAACTTTGACTAGCAGTATTAATTCTACTAGCAGTAGTAATACTCAGCAGTATTAACTTTGAACTCTTCTAGCAGTAGTAATTTAGGACTAGCAGCATTAAAGACTTGTTCACATCTTCAGTTCCCAACAGGAAGAAATCATATTGCCTAGTTATTGTTGATGATTACTCTAGATTTACTTGGGTATATTTTCTAAGGACTAAGGATGAGACAAGTGGACTGATCAAATCCTTTATTCTAAGAATTGAAAACCAAACTAATCAAAAGGTAAAAATCATTAGGTCAGACAATGGTACTGAATTTAAAAATCATGACCTAAACACCTTTTGTGAGGAAAAAGGAATTGAGAGGCAATACAGTGCTCCTAGGACTCCACAACAAAATGGTGTTGCTGAGAGAAGGAATAGGACACTGATTGAGGCTGCTAGATCTCTGTTGGCAGATTCAAAACTTCCAATAACTTTTTGGGCAGAAGCAGTTAATACTGCTTGTTATGTTCAAAACAGAGTACTAGTAGTCAAGCCTAAAAACACGACACCTTATGAGCTTTTAAATAAAAGAAAACCCTTTATTGGATTTTTCAAACCTTTTGGGTGTCCTTGTACAATTCTCAATACCAAATCTCACTTAGGAAAGTTTGATAGCAAGGCTGATGATGGTTTTCTTGTTGGTTACTCATCTCAAAGTAAGGCCTACAGAGTTTTTAATACTTCTTCTAGAATAATTGAGGAAAGTGACAATGTCAAATGCAATGAGAACACACCAAATCCTATTGAGTCTGGTCCTCAGTGGCTGTTTGACATTGAGTCACTAACTAACTCTTTTGGTTTCAGTAGTGATGATTTTGCAGGTTCAGGAAGTGGAGGATCAGGGGCTACACAAGTTCAAGACAATATACCACAGTCTGTGATCTTTCCTATGCCTATAAAAGAACCTGTTGAATTCTGTGAAAAAGAACCTCTAACTGAGCCAATTCAGAGTGAAGAAGAAAGAAGAGAAGAGGAATCTTCAGTGCATAAAGAGCTAGAAGTAGCCGAGGTGATCCCCTCTGCTGACTTAAATGATTCCAATCTAGAGGAAGGAATCCATGAAGAACCTAGTTTTCAGACTAGAACACAAAAGAATCATCCTCCAGAGCTGGTAATAGGAGACATCTCTTCTCCTATTATTACAAGGAATCAAAGCAGACTTCAAGAGCTGCAGGATCAACAACACACAGTACTCTCCTGCTTTCTATCCCAGATTGAGCCTAAGAAGGCCTATGATGCAATGAAAGATTCAAGTTGGATAGAAGCCATGAAAGAAGAGTTACTTCAATTCAAGCTACAGGATGTTTGGGACTTAGTGGACCTTCCAAAAGGTCATAGAGTTATAGGTACCAAGTAGATTTTCAGGAACAAAAAGGATGAGAGAGGTATTGTGATCAGGAACAAAGCAAGGCTTGTGGCACAAGGGTACACTCAAGAAGAGGGCATAGATTATGATGAAGTATTTGCCCCAGTGGCAAGGGTAGAGGCAATTAGGTTGTTCTTAGGCTATGCCTCATACATGAAGTTCAAGGTCTATCAAATGGATGTAAAGAGTGCATTTCTATATGGCACAATTGATGAAGAAGTATATGTCTGTCAACCTCCTGGTTTTGAAAATCCTTCATATCCTGACAGAGTATACAAGTTGAAGAAAGCACTCTATGGTCTACATCAAGCCCCAAGAGCATGGTATGACACTCTGTCTACCTATCTCTTGGAGAATGGGTTTGAAAGGGGCATCATTGACAAGACCCTTTTCATTAAAAGAAGTAAGAAGGACATCCTACTAGTTCAAATCTATGTGGATGATATCATCTTTGGATCCACAAAAGATCAGATGTGTAGAGACTTTGAAGAGTTGATGCACAAGAGCTTTAAAATGAGTTCAATGGGTGAACTTACCTTCTTCCTTGGGCTTCAGGTGAAACAACAGTCAGATGGAATCTTCATTAGTCAATCAAAGTATGTGCAAGACATCCTGGAGAAATATGGTTTAAAAGACTCAAAGCCAGCAAGCACACCAATGGAAACTCACAAACAGATCACTGCTGATCTTGAGGGGGAGGATGTTGATGTCCATCTATATAGATCAATGATTGGATCTCTCATGTATCTCACAGCCTCAAGACCAGACATCATGTTTCCAGTGTGTGTATGTGCCAGATTCCAAGTCAAGCCTAAACAATCACATCTTCAAGCTGTGAAGAGGATTTTCAGATACTTAAGAGGGCAACCTAGATTAGGTCTTTGGTATCCATGTGAATCTTCATTTGACTTGATTGCTTATTCAGATAGTGACTTGGGTGGTGCCAACATGGACAGAAAGTCTACTTCAGGGGGATGTCAACTTTTGGGTGCAAGACTAGTATCTTGGCAGTGCAAGAAACAAACCACAATGTCCTTATCAACAACAGAAGCTGAGTATATTGCTGCTGCAAGTTGCTGCTCTCAGGTTCTATGGATTCAAAATCAGATGTTGGACTATGGGGTAACATTTCTTCACACTCCAATCTTTATTGACAATAGTAGTGCTATAAGCATTGTTAACAATCCTGTCAAGCACTCCAAAACAAAGCACATTGAGATCAGGTATCACTTTATCAGATATTGCAATGAAAAGAAACTCATTCAAGTTGCTAAAGTCCATACTGACAACCAGTTTGCAGATCTATTCACTAAAGCTTTTGATGTGGGTAGATTCACTTTCTTGGTCTCAAGTGTGGGCATGATCAACTCTGAATGAGCTCATGTTTTAAAAGGTGTTTCTATACCTACTACTTTGGTTATTTGTGTGCTGCTAATCATCTTTCCCAGGAAGTTATTGCCTTGATCAGACCTTCATAAGCTTCAAAAAGAGTAAGTATGGTTAATACTGCCAGTGCATTTTTAATACTGCTCTCAGTTAATACTGCTAGTTAGTTAATACTGCTAGTGGTTAATACTGCTCTCAGTTAATACTGCTAGTTAGTTAATACTGCTAGTGGTTAATACTGCTCTCAGTTAATACTGCTAGTTAGTTAATACTGCTAGTGGTTAATACTGCTCTCAGTTAATACTGCTAGTTAGTTAATACTGCTAGTGGTTAATACTGCTCTCAGTTAATACTGTTAGTTAGTTAATACTGCTAGTGGTTAATACTGCTCTCAGTTAATACTGCTAGTTAGTTAATACTGCTAGTGGTTAATACTGCTCTCAGTTAATACTGCTAGTTAGTTAATACTGCTAGTGGTTAATACTGCTCTCAGTTAATACTGCTCTCAGTTAATACTGCTAGTTAGTTAATACTGCTAGTGGTTAATACTGCTCTCAGTTAATACTGCTAGTAAGTTAATACTGCTCTAGGTTAATACTGCTTATGTCCCGTATACTATAAATACCCTTTGCCCGCCTAAAAGATCATAACGACTCTTTGAATACTGTTCATTGTCTCTCTAATTCTTTCTCTTTCAAGCTCCTTAGTAAGTTTCAGGCAAGAACTCTCAAGAATCAATGGCATCCATGTCATTCGTAGATGAGCATAACGAGATTGCAATGCTACAGAAGCCTAAACAGGCTACTGGATTCCACCAGATTGTGGATTTTCTCAAGACAAGCCACATTGACCATGCTCTCACTGTATCGCCAACTATTTACATAGAGCATCAAAGGCAATTTTGGGCTAATGCCACCATTGTTACTGAGAATGGTGTGCAAATGATCAAGACAAGGGTGTGTGAAAAACCCTTAACAGTTACTGAAGAGGTGATACTCATCTGTCTACGTCTAGATGATGCTGCAGGTATAACCTCTATTTCTAATGAAGAATTATTATCAACCTTGTCAAGAATGGGGTATGGAGGCCAGTTGGGTGGTTTTAAATTTTCAAAGGCTAAATTTTATACCCAATGGCGTTTTCTTGTTCATACCTTAATGCATTATATCTCTAAAAAGACTACTGGATGAGTGAGTTCAGTAGCACCATTGCTTATGCTTTGGTGTGCTTGGCCACTGCCAGAAAGTACAATTTTTCTCAAATGCTTTTTAATGATCTTGTGTCAAACCTGGGAAGTAAAAAGAGTTTTTATATGTACCCCAGGTTTGTACAAGAAGTAATAACCCATGAATTGACGGATATACCTCATTTTGATGAGGTATATGTACCAAAAATCCCCAAAGGTAAGGTCTTTTCAAACATGAAAAGATCCCCTCTGGACTCGGAAGGAGTTGACACCCCATTGTTCTCTACAATGATGGTGGTGTCCCACACTGAAGAAGGTATGGCAGCAGGGTCAAGGCCCTCATCAGACCATCCCACTGCTAGCCAATCCCAACCTTCCCACTCTATATCTATTCCCCAGTCTCTACTTCATAAGCCAACTTCACCAATCACCCAAACATATATAAGCAAAAAGGTCAAGAAGGCTCCTTCCCTTCTTGTACCATCACCCACTGAACCTTCAAGCCCTCTAAGGGAGAATTCTCCTTTAGAGAATATCTACAGGGAAACCACAGGGGTGTCTCCCAACCCCAAGGAGGTGCTCACTGAGGTGGAGGTTGAGCATATGGGTGCTAAGGCTGCCACTACTCCTGCTATCACAGAGGAGGTCAGTGGTAACATACACAAGACCTTCCCCATGGCAACTTTGGGTGAGCAATCATCCAAAGGTCCCAAGTGCCAAGAAACCAAGGGGGTGGATAGTGCTTCTGCTAGGCAGAAGACTTCCACTACAAAAAGATCCAATGATCCTTCAAAAGAGGGTAACACTTCTGGAGAAGGTGAGGACAGGTATAATTATTTTGAATTGATGGAAACCATGGGAAACATCAACATGGATGTGATCAAACAGGGAAAGGAGATAGATGAGATGAAGATGGTGATTCTGTCACAACAAGTACAGATTGCAAAGTTGAAGAAAATGGTGACCAGGTTGGTGCATAAGAAGAGAAGAAAGCAGTTTGTGTTGAAGAAAAGATCAATTGAACAAGATGCTTCCAACAAGGGGGAGAAAGAGGCTGAAATAGAGAAAGATAGTTCATATGCAAAAAGAGCTGAAGTTGAGGGGGAGAAAGATGATGAAATAGAGTCTAAAGCAGCAGCAGAAAAAGAGAAAGAATTTGCTCAAGCAACAGAAACAGTTAATGCTGCTGAAGCAAAAGAAGCAGTAGAAACAGTTAATGCTGCTGATGCAAAAGAAGCAGCAGAAACAGAAGAAGCAGTAACTGAACTCTCTGTGGAGGAATTGGAGATTGCAGAGACACTAGTAAAAGCCAAGAATGACACTCCTAAGGCTAGTCAAAAGGCCAAGGGAGTGGTCATCAATGAAGGAGGAATTTCAAAGAAAAGAAAAGAAACAAGTAAAGCAACTTTGAAGGATACAAAGGGAAAGGAAAAGATTGTTGAAACTGAACTGCCTTCAAAGAAAAAGAATCAAATTGAAATGGATGAGGAAATGGCAAAGCAGCTTCAAGAGCAAATGGAAAAGGAGGAACAACTTCAAACTGAAACAGATAGAGAGCTTGCACTGATTATGGCCAGAAAACTCAATGCAGAGTATCAAAAGAGCTTAAAAGCAGCAGCTGAGGCCAAGAAATTACCTGTCAAAAGAATGCCAATTCAAAAGCAGAAAAGACAACCCTCCAAGACCTTTTTGGCCAATCAGGAAAGAAGAAGAATGATTAACTTCCTGAGAGGTGCAATTGGTGTCAAAGGGGAAATGTTTACCAATATGGCATACAGTCAGGTTGAGGAATTGTAGAAGAAAGAAATGGCTGAGCTTCAAGGGGACTCCTCACAAAGGGAAGAGGTTGAAAGAAGAATGAAGGAGATACATGATCTAAACATTCAGCAACCATTCCCTGAGGAAGTCACACCTACAAAAGAAAAGGAGGAAGAGCCAGAAAATGTTGGCATAGAAGCTAAATCTGCTAAGAGGGTGAAGACCATTGCTTCCAAGAAACAATACAAGAAGCCAAGGGTTGAAGAAGTTGAAAAGGAGGACGGACCTTCAGTCACACCTTCAGCAGAATCTGTGCAGAATCCAGAACAGACTAATAAGCAATATGATGAGCATATGGGGATGTATATGACAATTTTAGAACCAGTTCAGGCTGTCCCAATTTCAATGAAGGCTCCAGAGATCATCTTCTGGGATATCTTAAGGGACAACAGAAAGGATTACTTCAGGCTAAAAAGAGTTGGAGATGTATTTGAAGTACATTCTACTTGGGGGAAATTAGTCAGAAGTTGCTCCAGAACTGACTTAGAAGAGATGCATAAGGTTGGATTGAAGCTTTATGAACCAGTGTTGAAAGGTACTGAAGAAAACCTTCTCAAGGTAGCTATGGAATATCTGTGTATGATGTTTGATCCAGAGAAGGTGGTGTATAGGATTAAAGATCTTCATCATGAGTATGTGTTCAAAATGATTGATCATTGGATACTCTTTGAAAACTGTGGTGTGTACATGATTACAATTGATAAATGTTATCATAAATACTACCTAGTTGACAAAATATATGATCATAGCAAGGAGAAACTTGAAGGGATGCTGAAAGCTAAGCTAGTGTGTGCAAAGGACTCAGAAATGGCCAGAATTGTGGTAAGAAGAACTATCAATCAAAGTCTGGGCCTAGATCCAAATTTGGGCAACTAAGCTGTAGTGTTGAAAGCATCTTGAAGACTAATCTGAAGAACTTGACTTCTCTTCCTAAAAGTCAAGTTAGGGGGAGATTGTTGGGAACTGAAGAAATGCTAAGTAAAGTTAATGCTGCTAGAAGAACATGGTTACTACTTCTGGTTGCTACTTCTGTGATTAATGCTGTCAGTTGAAGATTAATACTGCTGAACAAGATTAGTACTGCTAGTTCAAAGTTAGTACTGCTTGAAGAGATTAATACTGCTGAGCATAGTTAGTACTACCGGAGTTAATACTGCTCAGAGTATTAATGCTGCTAAAGATTAATACTACTTATGTGATGAGGACTTCGCATGGAAGGATGACAGTTGGATGAAATGAGGATATTCATGGAAGTTAGAGATAAAGATGGAAGATTATACTGAAGATCTTTTATAATTTTGTAATTATCTTTTATCTTCAGTATATGTATAGAATAGTTTGTTTTCTTTAGACATAGAACAATTATTCTGAGTTATTAGCTTTTCAAGAGAGAATTAACCTCAAGGTTAGAACCCTGATTCTAGAGAAGTAGAATTCGTATTGGTGAGTCTGTTCATCAATATTGAGGTTGTGTGTTTAATCTTGTAACTTCAATCATTCAATACAAGTTTACAAGTTGTGATCATTGATTTACTGTTGCATTGTTTTTCAGAATATTAAAGTGTTATTCCGCAGCTTCTTTAATATTGTTTTCTGAGAGTGTGTTCTTGTTAAGAATTAAGATCCTGTCATTCATTCATCATGGACAACACAGGTGAATCAAACAGTACTTTTATCTCAAAGGTTCCCATGCTCAAACCTAATGAGTTTGACATGTGGAAAATTCGGATCAAGCAATACATCCTCCTTACAGACTGTTCTATGTGGGACATTGTTGAGAATGGTCCCTCTGCTGAAGGTAGAATTGGACAAGATGGCAGAAGACCACCTCCAAAACCTGATGGTGAGAAGAAAGTCAGACAATTGGAGATGAAAGCCTTAAGCACCCTGCTTTTGGCCATTCCTAATGAGTATCAACATTAGTTTCAACACTGCACAGATGCTCAGATTCTATGGAATGCTTTAGAGAAGAGATTCGTTGGAACCAAGAGCAATAAGAGGAATCAAAGGGATATTCTCAAGCAGCAATATGAGAATTTCACATCTTCAAAGAATGAGTCTATGACTCAAACTTTTGACAGATTCAATAAGTTGATTGGTGAGTTGCCTACAGTTAGAGTCCAGATGGAACAAGATGATGTCAATAGAAAGTTCCTCAGATCTCTTGGAGATGAATGGACCATGTACACTGTTTCATTCAGACAGAATGATGAATTATAAGAAAAGGAACTGGATAATCTGTACAATGATCTAAGAGTATTTGAATCTGAGGTGGAAGCAAAGAAGAAGCCTACTGGATATGTTCATAATGTTGCACTCCTATTAGCATCAATTGATTCTACTGCTAACCCTGAATCAGTTAATGTTGCCTGTGGAGTAAATCAAGAAAAAAGCAATGAATCTGTTTTTGAAGCCTTTCTTTCCAGCCATGGTAATTCTTCCTTAATCAATGATGACTTGTAGCAGCTTCATCCTGATGATCTTGAAGAGATGGATATCAAATGGCAGATGGCCATGCTTTCTATGAGGGTGAAGAAATTCATCAAGTGGACTGGGAGGAACAACTTCTCCCAAAGAAGAGAAGATGGAGCATGCTTTGATAAGTCAAAGGTGGAATGCTACAAGTGTCATATGAAGGGACACTTTGCCAGGGAATGCAGAAGTGGAGTGTCTCACAACAACCACCAACAAGCACAGACTGGAAGCTTCAACCAGAACAGAAACTCTGCTCAAGCTCTTGTTTCTCAACAAGGAATGGGGTTTGACATAAGTGATCAAGCAGAAGAGGTCATTCAAAATCAAGCTCTCATGGCAGAGGTATCTGATCTCCCAACTGAGGTACTTTCTAATCTCTGTTCTCAAACCTGCATAGACACTGTTAAAAGGTACAGGGATCACAACCAGAATATGAGTGATGACCTTAAGAGGTTAGAAAAGGATAGAAAAGACTATGTGAGAATTGTTGAGAGGTTTGAGGAACAAATCAAAGGTTTCCAAGCCAATGAACTTCAACACTCATATGATACAAATTACTGGAAGTGGGAGAAGAATGATCTAGAAATCCAACTGACAAAGTCCAAGGAGGAGAATGAAAAGTTGAGAGGAGAACTAGACAAGGTTAAGCTAGATGTGTAAAAGTTTTCATATGCTTCTAAAGCCATGGATTCAATTCTAAAGGTCCAAATCCATGATAAGCTTAAACCAGGAATTGGGTATAATACCACACCACCACCATACAACAACAACTACATCCCTCCTAAATCAGACTTGCTTGAGACCAAAGATAGAAAGGACTTGCATGTGGGAGCCACTAAGATGGATCCTTTAGATGAAGTAGTTGTTGAGGACAAGACTGAGAAAGAAGCAGGAAAGGGTAAGAATAATAATGTGAATGTTGAGATTCCCTTAGAAAATAACATTCTTATCAATGAGGGTGGTGGAAAGAATTTGGTCAAATCTGATGGTGAAGAGAAGACTGAGGGAAAGTCCAAAAAGGTTCACTACAAGCAGACTACAGTTGTGAATCCTATTCCTTACAAACAGTGTGCATGTAATAAATCTGAGCCTCTAAAACAGGATAAAAAGAGAGGAAATCAAAGAAATTGGAATAATCAGTGGGCTCAGAAACGAGGAGTTGATCTGAGTAGAATCATCAGACCAAAACCTTGTTTCATATGTGGCAAATTGAATCATCTTGCCAAGCACTGTTATTTTAATCCAATTAACCAAAGGATAAATTTTCAAATATCTGTGCAGAAACCCTTTGGTTATAGGAAGAATGAAAGGAACCATGTGGCTAAGAAAACTGTTAAATCTAAAAACCACATGAAGAAAAAGAGTGTAAGAGAGAATGTCAAGATGTGGGTTCCCAAAAGCACTAAAACTGTTAGTACTGCTACCACAAATAGTGTTGTTGACAAAGATAGTGCTGCCAGAAGCAATACTACTGTTATCAATGTTAATGCTGCTGAGAGTATTAGTACCTCTAAAACTAACATTGTTAGTACTTCTTCAAATGTTAATACTGCTAACTCTGTTAGTGCTTCTAACAAGGTTAGTACTGCTAAACCTGTTAGTGCTGCTAACTCTGTTAGTACTTCTAAAATTAGTATTGCTTCTAGTGTTTGTGCTTCTAGACCAATCATCTTGACAAAGTACTCCAGTCAAGAGGATTCTAAATTTAAAAATCTCATCAAAAAGGAGTGTAAGTACTTTGATGAGAAAGGGAGACACAAGACCACTTTGGCTTGGTTCCCAGTCAATACTAATTGATTTATCTAATGTGCAGGGCAACTAGCAGCTCAAGGGAAAGAGCATTTGGCATGTTGATAGCGGTTGCTCTAGGCACATGACAGGGAACATGGATTGCCTCAAGAATTTCAAGAAAATTGATGGAGGACATGTTGCCTTTGGTAATACTCCAGATGGAGGTAAGATCAGTGGTAAGGGAGATGTAACAAAAGGTATGATGACCTTTGAGAATGTTTTCTATGTTGAGCAGTTAAGGTACAACTTGTTAAGTGTATCACAGGTTTGTGACAAAAAGCATAGTATATTATTCACTGATTCAGAATGCATTATCCTTGCTCCTGGATTCAAGGTGGTTGATGAAAAGATGATACTACTAAGGACTCCCAGAAAGGATAATGTCTATTGTTTGGATATGGAAAATGTTTCAACTGATTCATCCCTAAATTGTCTTGTTTCAAAAGCATCTTTGGATGAATCATCACTTTGGCACAGAAGGATGTGTCACATGAACTTTAAAACAATGAATAAACTTGTTAAAAACAACCTTGTAAGAGGCCTGCCTTCAAAAGTCTTTTCATGTGATGATCATTGTGTTGCTTGTCTCAAAGGCAAACAACACAAAACTTCTCATAAGTCCAAAGAGTTGAACACAATTTCTTCTTCTCTTCAGTTGTTGCATATGGATCTGTTTGGTCCTACAAATGTCATGAGTATAGGTAAGAAATCATACTGCTTAGTTATTGTTGATGATTACTCTAGATTTACTTGGGTATATTTTTTAAGGACTAAGGATGAGACAAGTGGACTGATCAAATCCTTTATTCTAAGAATTGAAAACCAAACTAATCAAAAGGTAAAAATCATTAGGTCAGACAATGGTACTGAATTTAAAAATCATGACCTAAACACCTTTTGTGAGGAAAAAGGAATTGAGAGGCAATACAGTGCTCCTAGGACTCCACAACAAAATGGTGTTGCTGAGAGAAGGAATAGGACACTGATTGAAGCTGCTAGATCTCTGTTAGCTTATTCAAAATTTCCAATTACTTTCTGGGCTAAAGCAGTTAATACTGCTTTCTATGTCCAAAACAGAGTTCTAGTAGTCAAGCCTAAAAACAAGACACCATATGAGCTTTTAAATAAAAGAAAACCATTTATTGGATTTTTCAAACCTTTTGGGTGTCCTTGTACCATTCTCAATACCAAAACTCACTTAGGAAAGTTTGATAGCAAAGCAGATGATGGATTTCTTGTTGGTTACTCATCTCAGAGTAAGGCCTACAGAGTATTTAATTCTTCTTCTAGAATAATTGAGGAAAGTGACAATGTCAGATGCAATGAGAACTCACCAAATCCTATTGGTTCTGGTCCTCAGTGGTTATTTGACATTGATTCACTAACTAACTCTTTTGGTTTCAGTAGTGATGATTATGCAGGATCAGGTAGTAGAGGATCAGGGGATGAAAAAATACAAAAGATTACTCCACAGTCTGTGATCTTTCCCATACCTACAATGGACCCTGTTGAAATCTGTGAAAAGGAGACTGTTACTGAACCAATTCAGAGTGAAGAAGAAAGAAGAGATGAGGAGAATTCAGAGCATGAAGAGCCAGAAGCAGCTGATGTGATTCCCTCAGCTGACTTAAATGATTCCAATTTAGATGTGGGAATTAATGAAGAACCTAGTCTTCAGACAAGAACTCAGAAGAATCATCCTCCTGAGCTGGTAATAGGAGACATCTCTTCTCCTATGATGACTAGGAATCAAAGCAGACTTCAAGACTTGTAGGATCAGCAGCATACAATACTCTCTTGCTTTCTATCCCAGATTGAGCCTAAGAAGGCTTATGAAGCAATGAAAGATTCAAGTTGGATAGAAGCCATGCAAGAAGAGCTGCTACAGTTCAAATTGCAAGATGTTTGGGACTTGGTGGACCTTCCAAAAGGTCATAGAGCAATTGGCACCAAGTGGATCTTCAAAAATAAAAAGGATGAGAGAGGAATTGTAATCAGGAACAAAGCAAGGCTAGTGGCACACGGATACACTCAGGAAGAAGGTATAGACTATGAGGAAGTCTTTGCTCCAGTTGCAAGGGTAGAAGCCATTAGGCTGTTTCTAGCCTATGCCTCATATATTCAGTTCAAGGTATACCAGATGGATGTGAACAGTGCCTTTCTATATGGAACAATTGATGAAGAAGTATATGTCTGTCATCCCCCTGGTTTTGAAAATCCATCATATCCTGACAGAGTATACAAACTTAAGAAAGCACTTTATGGTCTTCATCAAGCCCCAAGAGCATGGTATGATACACTGTCTACCTATCTCTTGGAAAATGGGTTTGAAAGGGGAAACATTGACAAGACTCTCTTCATTAAAAGAAGTAAGAAGGACACCCTACTTATTCAGATCTATGTGGATGGCATCATATTTGGCTCCACAAAAGAACTAATGTGTAGAGACTTTGAAGAGTTGATGCACAAGAGCTTCAAAATGAGTGCAATGGGTGAACTCAATTTCTTTCTTGGACTTCAAGTGAAACAACAGAAAGATGGGATTTTCATAAGTCAATCAAAGTATGTGAAAGACATCCTAGATAAGTATGGTTTATCAGACTCAAAACCAACAAGCACACCAATGGAAACACACAAACAGATCACTGCTGATCTTGAGGGGGATGATGTAGATGTCCATCTTTACAGATCAATGATTGGATCTCTCATGTATCTCACAGCCTCAAGACCAGATATCATGTTTCCAGTGTGTGTTTGTGCCAGATTCCAAGTCAAGCCAAAGCAGTCTCATCTTCAAGCAGTTAAAAGGATTTTCAGATACTTAAGAGGGCAACCTAGATTAGGTCTTTGGTATCCCTATGAATCCAACTTTGACTTGATTGCATATTCAGACAGTGACTTGGGTGGTGCTAATATGGATAGAAAGTCTACTTCAGGAAGATGTCAGCTTTTGGGTGCAAGACTAGTATCTTGGCAGTGTAAGAAGCAAACCACAGTGTCCTTATCCACAACAGAAGCTGAGTACATTGCTGCTGCAAGTTGCTGCTCTTAGGTTCTATGGATTCAGAATCAAATGTTGGACTATGGCGTAACCTTTCTTCACACACCAATCTTCATTGACAATAGAAGTGCTATTAGCATTGTTAACAATCCAGTCAAGCACTCCAAAACAAAGCACATTGAAATAAGGTATCACTTTATTAGAGACTGCAATGAAAAAAAGCTTATTCAAGTTGCTAAAGTACATACTGATAACCAGTTTGCTGATCTATTCACTAAAGCTTTTGATGTGGGTAGATTCACTTTCTTGGTCACAAGTGTGGGCATGGTCAACTCTAAATGAGCTCATGTTTAAAAAGTGATTGTATACCTGTTATTTGTTTATTTTTGGTGCTATTAATCATCTTTCTCAGGAATTGTACTGCCTTGCTCAGACTAACACAAGCTTCAAAAGTGTAAGTATAGTTAGTGCTGCAAGTGCAGTCTTAATACTGCCAGTGCAAAGTTACTACTTCAGGTATCAGTTAATACTGCTAGTTTGTTAATACTGCTAGTAGCTAATACTGCTCTCAGTTAATACTGCTCTCAGTTAATACTTCTCTCAGTTAATATTGCTAGTTAGTTAATACTGCTAGTGGTTAATACTGCTCTCAGTTAATACTGCTAGTGGTTAATATTGCTCTCAGTTAATACTGCTAGTTAGTTAATATTTCTAGTTTGTTAATACTGCTTCTTTACCGAATCATATAAATACCCTCTTTGCCCGCCTAAAAGCTCATAACGACTCTTTGAATATTGTTCATCTTCTCTCTAACCTTTTTCTCTCAAGCAACCAGTGTGCTTTTAATCAAGACTCCTCAAGCTCGATGGCATCAATGGCGTTTATTGATGAACACAACGAGATCGCAATGCTTCAAAAGCCTAAGCAGGCTGCTGGATTTCATCAAATAGTCGATTTTCTCAAGTCCAGCCATATCGATCATGCTCTTACAGTGTCACCATCAATCTACATCGAGCACCAGAAGCAATTTTGGGCCAATGCCACAGCTATTACTGAAAATGGTGTGTAGGTTATCAAGACAAGGGTGTGTGACAAACCCTTGACAGTTTCTGAAGAGGTAATTCGCATCAGTCTACGACTAGACGATGCCTCAGGTATCACATCTATCTCTAATGATGATCTGTTTTCCACTCTCACTAGAATGGGGTATGGAGGCCCATTGGGTGTTTTCAAATTCTCCAAAGCTAAATTTTCTCCCCAATGGCGTTTCTTTGTCCATACCCTTATGCATTGTATTTCTAGAAAGACTACTGGATGGAGTGAGTTCAGTAGTACCATTGCTTATGCTTTGGTCTGCTTGGCCACTGCCAGAAAGTATAATTTCTCAATAATGATTTTCAATGACCTTGTGTCAAACTTGGAGAATAAAAACAGTTTCTTTATGTATCCAAGATTTGTCTAGGCAGTTATCACCACTGAATTGACGGATATGCCTCAATTTGATGAGGTATATGTACCTAAAATCCCCAAGGATAAGGTCTTTTCAAATATGAAGAGATCTGCCATGGACTCGGAAGGAGTTGACACCCCATTGTTCTCTACAATGATAGTGGTGTACCACAACCAAGAAGGTATGGCATCAGGGTCAAGGCCCTCACTAGACCATCCCACTGAGAGCCAATCCCAACCTTCAATCACTATATCATATCCTCAGACCCTTCTTCAAAAACCAACTTCACCCATCACCAATACTTACATAAGTAAAAAGGTAAAGAAGGCTCCTTCCCTTCTTGTACCTTCACCCACAAAGCCTTTAAGCCCTTTAATGGAGAATTCTCCATTAGAGAATATCTATAGGGAAACCACAGGGGTGTCTCCCAACCCCAAGGAGGTGCTCACTGAGGAGATGCATGAGCATATGGGTGAGAAGGTTGCCACCACTCCTGCTAGCACAAAGGAGGTCAGTGGTAACATCAATAAGACCTTCCCCATGGCAACTTTGAATGAGCAATCATTCCAAGGTCCCAAGTGCCAAGAATCCAAGGGGGTAGCAGGTGCTTCTGCTAGGCAGAAGACCTCTACTACTAAATGTTCCAATGATCCTTCAAAAGGGGGTAACACTCCTGGAGAAGGTGAGGACATATATAACTACCAAGAATTGATGGATACAATGGGTAACATTAATCTAGATGTCATCAAACAGGGAGCAGATATAGAGGAGATGAAATTGGTTATTTTGTCTCAACAAGTGCAGATTACCAAACTGAAGAAAATGGTGAAGAGGTTGGTACAGAAAAAGAAAAGAAAACAGTATGTGTTAAAGAAGAGGGGAGATGCTTTCAAAAAGGGGGAAAACAAGATGATGGGGAGAAACTCAGTCCTAGTGGTATGGAAGCACAATTTGAGGGGGAGCAGAATAGGGAAACAGAAAACAAAGAAGAAGAAGCTAGTACAGAAAAGCAAGCAGCAGTAACAGGGCTATCCGTTGAAGAATTGGAGATTGCAGAAACTTTGGTAAAAGCTAAGAATGACACTCCCAAGGCTACTCAAAAGGCCAAGGGAGTGGTCATTAAAGAAGGAGGACTTGAGCAGAAAATCAAAGAAATCAGTGAGGCAGAATTAAAGAAGAAAGGAAAGGCTAAGATGGTTGAACCTGAACAACCTTTAAAGCAGCAGAAACAGATAGAGCTAGATGAAGAAGTGGCAAAACAACTTCAAGCAGAGATGGAAAAGGAGGAACAACTTCAATCAGAAAAAGACAGAGAACTTGCACTGAATATGGCTAAAAAGCTCAATGAAGAATATCAAAAGAGTTTGAAAACTGCAGCTGAGGCCAAGAAAAGTTCAGTGAAAGTACCCAAGCACAGAATGCCTGTAAATACTCAGAAAAGACAACCCTCTAATACCTATTTGGCCAATCAAGAAAGGAGAAAAATGATAAACTTTCTGAGAGGCTCAATTGGTGTAAAAGGAGAGATGTTTGCTAACATGGCATACAACAAAGTTGAGGAGCTATATAAAAAGGAAATGGAAAAGCTTCAAGGGGACTCCTCTCAAAGGGAAGAAGCTGAAAGAAGGATGAAAGAGAGGCATGATCTCAACATCCAACAACCCTTCCCTGAGGAAACCACTCCTTCAAAAGAAAAGGCTGAAAAAAAGGAAGAGCAAGTTGATGTAGAAGCCAAATCTGCAAAAAGAGTAAAGACCATAGCTTCCAAGAAACAGTCCAAAAATCCAAGGATTGAAGACGCAGATAAAGAGGCAAAATCATCTGTTGCAGATCATACAGAGCAAACAAGTCAAAGTACTCAACAACCAAATCAATCTGATGACCATGTTGGTCTTTACATGACTTTAATAGAACCAGTACAGGTTGTTCCCATTTCTGTGAAGGCGCCAGAAATCATCTTTTGGGATATTCTGAGGGACAACAGAAAGGATTACTTCAGACTCAAAAGAGTTGGTGACGTGTTTGAAGTATACACAACTTGGGGCAAAGTGATCAGAAGTTGCTCCAGGGCTGACTTAGAAGAAATGCATAAGGTGGGAATAAAGCTATATAAGCCTGTTTTGAAAGGAACTGAAGAAAGTCTACTAAAAGTTGCTATAGAATACTTGTGTATGATGTTTGAACCAGAAAAAGTGATGCACAGGATCAAGGATTTGCATCATGAGTATGGGTTCAAAAGGATTAATCAGTGGATGCTCTTTGAAAACGGTGGTGTCTACATGATCACAATAGATAACTGCTATCATGAGTATTTTCTAGTGGACAAAGTGTATGATCATAGCAAGGATAAGCTGAAAGGAATGTTGAATGCCAAGCTAGTGTGTGCAAAAGGATCTAAAATGGCCAGAATTGTGATAAGAAGGACAATCAATCAAAGTCTGGGACTGGATCCAAATTTGGGCAATTAAGATGAAGTTTTGAAAGCATCTTGAAGATTATATCTGAAGAAATCTTGAAGATCATATCTGAAGAACTTGACTTCTCTTCCTAAAAGTCAAGTTAGGGGGAGATTGTTGGGAATTTAAGATTTGTTCAAGTATGGTTAATGCTGCTAGTATATCATGATTACTACTGCTAGTAGATTTAATATTGCTTGAAAAGTTAGTGCTGCTACTTAAATAGTTAGTACTGCTTGGAGAGTTAGTACTACTAGTAGTTAGTACTGCTAAGGGATTACTACTGCCAACATGATTAATACTGCTGAGGAATTTAATGCTGCTGAAAATGGTTAATACTTCTGAAGAAGGTTAGTGTTGCTTATGAGATGAAGACTAAGTATGGAATGAAGACAGCTGTATAGAAGTCTTGCTAAAGTAAAGAAGATAATTATGGACTGAAGATCAATTGTATTTTGATAATTATCTTGTATTATGTCTTGTATAAATAGTATAGAAGCCTTTGTTAGAATTAACTTTTGATTAATAAGTTTTAGAGAGAGAATTAACCTTAAGGTTCATAATCCTAGTTCTAGAGAAGTAGAATTCGTCTTGGTGAGCCTGTTCATCAAGATTGAGGTTTTTATGTGAAAGCTTGTAACTTTAATCATTCAATAAAGTTTACAAGTTGTGATATCTATTTTACTGTTCCATTGATAGTTGAATATTAAAGTGTTTTTCCGCAACTCCTTTAATATTATTTCTGAGTTCATTATTTTTGTTAAGAATTAGATCCTGACAGAGAGATAATTAGTGAGCGTAATAGACAAATCCAAAATCCTATACCAAGTGAGATTGAAAAATTTAAGAGTATTGCTAAGGATAAGGATGAGGTCAATACTTTGGAAAATAGTCAAGAGATAGAGAATTCTAAGGAAGAATCTGAGCATTTGAGCAACCCCTATTCACTTCAAAATAGTGAAGAGGTGCAACAAAATGCCAAGATTGTCATTAACCCATGCTTTGAATCTGTGCAGAACAACCATATTATTGCAGAAGTTGTGGTACCCTTGCAGCAAAGTTGTGCAGAAGGTCTTCAAGTTGTTTTGAAAAGGGGACGTGACGATCAATTCAAGGGCTCGGGAAGCTTCATAAAATCAAGTTCTATTGTTGGTGAGCTGGTGTGGAAAAATCATGATGGGATGAAATATTCCCCCATATGTGCCATCAAAGTCTTGTGTCGTGATCAAGGAGTGAAGGAAGTGATAAGGGAAATATACAAGCATAAGTGGAAAGAGAAACACCAAAATGAGTTGGTAAGGATCATTCAGGCTGAGGAGCATACTGATGTGCTCCAACAAATTCCACCATTCCTCAAGAAGTTGTCAACAAGCGATCCATCAGCGGAAGAAGGAGAGCACCTTACTAAAAAAATGCAGAGCTTGGTACTACAACATGCAACATCAGCAACAGAGGCTTCACAGCCTACTCCTAAGGAGTAGGACAGGTTCAAATCACTTCACTTAGTCTCCATATTTTTTTATGTTATTTCTTTTGTTTTGTGTCTGGGATTAATTTGTTGATTTATAGATTTATTTTCATGTTAAGACCATCACATGTTACTTGCATATCTTTTGAATTCATAGCCTAAATAATTTTTTGGAACACATCATTGCACCTAGTCTATGTATGCATTAGAGCTAGCTTTCACTTTCTTGGGACACATTGAAAATGAACAATCTGTTTGGGACATGATCGAGGCCATCTTTCACTCACCATAAACCACTTGTAGCCATTATACACCAAAACACATTGTTTCCTCACAATGAGGACATTGTGAATTTCAAAGTTTGAGGTTGTAAAGTTTGGGGATATGGAAGTTGCATAATGGCAAAACAAGGCTTGAACATAATACAAAAGAGCATAGCTCTAACTTGATGCCTTAACAAAACACCCAAAAATACCCCATAGGGTTAAGGTGGACATAAATGTCCCATAGGGGCAAGGTGCACAAAAATAGAAAAAAAGAGCACAAAAGTGCCAATATTAGGAAAAAATAATTGTTGGAAATTTGTATGGACAAAGCTAGGTGAGACAAAAATTGCCAAAAATGAGTGACCCTACCAAAGCCCTTTTGATCCTAAATTTGATTGTGATAAGTTGAGAAAGAAGAAAGTGGATACTAGCTTATGAATCATGCACATACCTAGGCTAGTAATGGATGACTAGGAATTTATGAAAGGCTATGGATTTTATGTGGTATATTTTCACAATGTGTGTGCACTTAATGCCTTGATCTTGCATATCTTTTAATTGAGTCAATTTCTTTCTTTTATTTTATTTGCTTGGGGACAAGCAAAATTTCAAGTTTGAGGTTGTGATATGCATTGAGAATTCAATGCATAAGAACACCTTTTCTTTCTTTTTAGATAGATCATTTTGTTTAATCCCAACTTTGAGTCCATTTTTTCTTATCTTATTTTCCCTTTTCTGTTATATGGAGCTAAGTTTATGATTTTCCTGTCTTTTACTATTTATGGAGGCTAACATATGTTTTATAGTGATTTCATTACTGCCAGTCAATGCTACAGCATCCCGATTTGCTTGTTGGAAGAGCCATGGACGAATTTGATGAAGATGGACAACGAAATTAATCCAAATCCAACCTTTTGTTACAATGGAACCATATATTTTTGGCAATAATAGAAGTAGTAGTTGGTTGGAGTTGGTGTGTTGGCATCACTTGGAATGTAACTTTGGAAAAAACTTTAGTTGTTGTACTTTTATTATTATTTTAAGCTTTTTATTTACATCTTTCCCATCCTTGTTTGGTATAAATAGGGGTGATGGCTTTGTGTTTTTAGGAGGTAATAAATCAGTTTTAGAACTGATATTGTGACTCTCTCTCTAGAACTTTTAATATTAGTTTTTAATTTCTTTTTGGTATTCTTGTTCTTACACATGGGTTGCTACAGCATTGCATGACAGATTCTTCTACTTTTATTTATTGTTTTATATCATTTACTTTATGCTCTTTACTTTCAGTCATTTATATTTAGTAATTTAAATTCAATCATTTATTTTCCGTCATTTACATTCCGTCATTTATATTCTGTCATTTACATTATGTCTTTAATTTATGTCATTTACTTTTTTTGCAATTTATATTACGTAATGAGTAGCTAATTTTATAGTTTGGGTGTGAGACAAAAAGGGAGGTTGTAAACCAAAAACTAGTGGACTTTGTTCTTCAATAACATTGTTCCACTATGTCATTTTAAGTTTTATAAATCCAAACGCACTTCTTGACGAA
This sequence comes from Arctium minus, assembly GCA_954870635.1. Taxonomy (NCBI): domain Eukaryota; kingdom Viridiplantae; phylum Streptophyta; class Magnoliopsida; order Asterales; family Asteraceae; genus Arctium; species Arctium minus. The sequence goes on along the minus strand of OX941081.1, from coordinate 20,795,024 downwards.
TTGATCACTTCTTAAAGTGTGAAAGTGCCATGGACTTAGGAATAAGCCATGAAAAAGCATGTCAGTTTGAATGATACAGGAAGTATACTTGGAAAAGTTGCTAGCAAGGGAACTTGCTATCTTTGTTATTCAAACCGATTGATTCTTGACGGGTTGATCACTAGTCAAAGTGTTAAAGTGTAGTGGACTCAGGAATGAGCCATTAAGAACACGTCAACTTGAATGATATGGGAATCGACTCGAAAGGGTGATTTTTAAACAAAGGCATTTGTTTTTCCATATACTTTAAAGAAACCATTTGACACTCACACTGGTCCGGACATTTGCATAGGCATATGTTGATGGAAGGCTAAACAACAGTGCAATGGTAGATATTCGGAAGGATACTCTTTAAAGTACATGGTGGAACTTGTTGTTGCTGAACTAGTGCTATAGCATTTCTATAGCATTGGCCTCCAAAATTTGTGTTTACTCCTCATTTTAAGTCTTGCACCCATTCAATCTTTATATATCTTGTTAATCATATCACTATTAACCAACTCAAACAAAGTCTTCAAACTCGCCATCTGTAGTTAGTTTTTCATCTCGAGATCTAGCAACATAAGATACCTATCCCTGTGGAATACGATACTTGGTTCTTACCATTTTATTACTTGAAAAGACGATATTGGATCCCGTTGTATACTTGCTATGAGATTCAATTATCACATGTCTTAGAGGTGTGCAAACATCCGTATCAGTTACTCATCTCAGAGTAAGGCCTACAAAGTGTTTAATTCTTCTTCTAGAATAATTGAGGAAAGTGACAATGTCAAATGCAATGAGAACTCACCAAATCCTATTGGTTCAGGTCCTCAGTGGTTATTTGACATTGATTCACTAACTAACTCTTTGGGTTTCAGTAGTGATGATCATGCAGGATCAGGAAGTAGAGGATCAGGGGATGAACATGTACAAGATATTATTCCTCAGTCTGTGATCTTTCCCATACCTACAATGCACCCTGTTGAAATCTGTGAAACGGAGACTGTTACTGAACCAAGTCAGAGTGAAGAAGAAAGAAGAGATGAGGAGAATCCAGAGCATGAAGAGCCAGAAGTAGCTGATGAGATCCCCTCAGCTGACTTAAATGACTCCAATTTAGATGTGGTAATTAATGAAGAACCTAGTCATCAGACAAGAACTCAGAAGAATCATCCTCCTGAGCTGGTAATAGGAGACATCACTTCTCCTATGATGACTAGGAATCAAAGCAGACTTCAAGATTTGCAGGATCAGCAGCATACAGTACTCTCTTGCTTTCTATCTCAGATTGAGCCTAAGAAGGCTTATGATGCAATGAAAGATTCAAGTTGGATAGAAGCCATGCTAGAAGAGTTGCTAAAGTTTAAATTTCAAGATGTTTGGGACTTGGTGGACCTTCCAAAAGGTCATAGAGCAATTGGCACCAAGTGGATTTTCAGAAATAAAAAGGATGAGAGAGGAATAGTAATCAGGAACAAAGCAAGGCTAGTGGCACAAGGGTACACTCAGGAAGAAGGCATAGACTATGAGGAAGTCTTTGCTCCAGTTGCACGGGTAGAGGCAATTAGGCTGTTTCTAGCCTATGCCTCATATATGAAGTTCAAGGTATAGCAGATGGATGTGGATAGTGCCTTTCTATATGGAACAATTGATGAAGAAGTATACGTCTGTCAGCCCCCTGGATTTGAGAATCCATCATATCCTGACAGAGTATACAAACTTAAGAAAGCACTCTATGGTCTACATCAAGCCCCAAGAGCATGGTATGATACTCTGTCGACCTATCTCTTGGAAAATGGTTTGAAAGGGGAATCATTGACAAGACCCTTTTCATTAAAAGAAGTAAGAAGGACACCCTACTTGTTCAGATCTATGTGGATGACATCATATTTGGATCCACAAAAGATCAGATGTGTAGAGACTTTGAAGAGTTGATGCACAAGAGCTTCAAAATGAGTTCAATGGGTGAACTCACTTTCTTCCTTGGCTTCAAGTGAAACAGCATAAAGATGGGATTTTCATAAGTCAATCAAAGTATGTGAAAGACATCCTAGATAAGTATGGTTTATTAGACTCAAAGCCAGCAAGCACACCAATGGAAACACACAAACAGATCACTGCTGATCTCGAGGGGGAGGATGTTGATGTCCATCTTTATAGATCAATGATTGGATCTCTCATGTATCTCACACCCTCAAGACCAGATATCATGTTTCCAGTGTGTGTGTGTGCCAGATTCCAAGTCAAGCCAAAGCAGTCACATCTTCATGCAACAGTGACTTGGGTGGTGCTAATATGGATAGAAAGTCTACTTCAGGAGGATGTCAGCTTTTGGGTGCAAGACTAGTTTCTTGGCAGTGTAAGAAGCAAACCACAGTGTCCTTATCCACAACAAAAGCTGAGTACATTGCTGCTGCAAGTTGCAGCTCTCAGGTTCTATGGATTCAGAATCAAATGTTGGACTATGGGGTAACCTTTCTTCACACTCCAATCCTCATTGACAATAGCAGTGCTATTAGCATTGTTAACAATCCAGTCAAGCACTCCAAAACAAAGCACATTGAAATCAGGTATCACTTTATTAGAGACTGCAATGAAAAGAAGCTTATTCAAGTTGCTAAAGTTCATACTGATAACCAGTTTGTTGATCTATTCACTAAAGCTTTTGATATGGGTAGATTCACTTTCTTGGTCACAAGTGTGGGCATGATCAACTCTGAATGAGCTCATGTTTAAAAAGTGTTTGTATACCTGTTATTTGTTTATTTTTTTGGTGCTTCTAATCATCTTTCTCAGGAAGTTTTATTGCCTTGCTCAAACTAACACAAGCTTGAACAGTGTAAGTATCGTTAATGCTGCCAGTGTAGTTTTAATGCTGCCAGTGCAAAGTTACTACTGCAGGTTTATTATTACTACTGCTAGTTAGTTAATACTGCTAGTTGGTTACTACTGGTCTCAGTTAATACTGCGAGTGGGTCAGTTCTGCTTTAACTGAAATTAGGGTTAATACTGCTTCTTTCCTGAATTATATAAATACCCTCTTTGCCCGCCAAAAAGCTCACAACGACTCTTTGAATACTGTTCGTCTTCTCTCTAACTCTTTTCTCTCAAGCAACCAGTGTGTTTCAGTCAAGAATCCTCAAGCCAGATGGCATCCATGGTATTTATTGATGAACACAATGAGATCGCAATGCTTCAAAATCCTAAGCAGGCTGGAGGATTCCATCAAATAGTTGATTTTCTCAAGGCCAGTCATATAGCTCATGCTCTTATAGTGTCACCACAAATTTACATCGAGCACCAGAAGCAATTTTGGGCGAATGCCACTGCTGTTACTGAAAACGGTGTGAAGTTTATCAAGACAAGGGTGTGTGACAAACCCTTGATAGTCTCTGAAGAGGTCATTCGCATCAGTCTACGACGATGCCTCAGGTATTACCTCTATCTCTAATGAGGATTTGTTTTCCAATCTCGCAAGAATGGGGTATGAAGGCCAACTGGGTGTTTTCAAATTTTACAAAGCTAACTTTTCTCCCCAATGGCGTTTCTTTGTTCATACTCTTATGCATTGTATTTCTCGAAAAACTACTGGATGGAGTCAGTTCAGTAGTACCATTGCTTATGCTTTGGTCTGCTTGTCCACTGCTAGAAAGTATAATTTCTCACGAATGATTTTCAATGACCTTGTGTCAAACTTGGATAATAAAAAGAGTTTCTATATGTATCCAAGATTTGTCCAGGCAGTTATCACCTCTGAATTGACGGATATGCATCCGTCTAATGCGGTATATGTACCTAAAATCCCCAAGGGCAAGGTCTTTTCAAATATGAAAAGATTTGCCAAGGACTCGGAAGGAGTTGACACCCCATTGTTCTCTACAATGATGGTGGTGTCCCACAACCAAGAAGGTATGGCATCAGGGTCAAGGCCCTCTCTAGACCATCCCACTGATAGCCAAACCCAACCTCCAATCACTATATCACTCTCTCAGTCCCTTGTTCTTAATCCAACCCTAGTTATATCCAAAACTTATACTAAGAGAAAGGTACACAAGGCTCCTTCCCTTGTTGTACCTCCTACAAACCCAGAACCTCAAAGCCCTCTAATGGAGCATTCTCCATTAGAGAATATCCATAGGGAAACCACTAGGGTGTCTCCCAACCCCAAGGAGGTGCTCACTAAGGAGATGCATGAGCATGTGGGTGAGAAGGCTGCCACTACTTCTGCTAGCACAGAGGAGGCCAGTGGTAACATCACTAAGACCTTCCCCACAACAACTTTGAATGAGCAATCATTCAAAGGTCCCGGGTGCCCAGAAACCAAGGGAATAGGTGGTGCTTCAGTCTGGTTGGAGATCCCTATTAAACATTCCAATGATCCCTCAAAAGGGGGTAACACTCCTGGAGAAGGTGAGGATAGATATAACTACCAGAAATTGATTTTTGCTATGTCCAACATGGCAACTGAACTGGATTCTCTCAAGAAGGTTGTAAATGAACTCAAGAAAGTTGTCATCAACCAGCAAGAAGAAATCAGGCACCTTAAAGAAGTTGGTTAAGAAGGTGGTTCAAAGAAAGTCAAAGCAAAGATTTGAGCTCAGAAGAAGGAACCCAGTGGATGATGCTCCCAAAAAGGGGGAGTCAGAAGCTGAGGTCAACATGGAGAATGCTAAAAATAAGGGGGAGAAACATGGAGATGAGGGGGATTTACAAGCAGTAGAAACAGAAACAGGGTTTGAAAAAGCAGCAGTTACAGAGAAAGCAGTAGAAACAGAAACAGTGTTTGAGAAAGCAGCAGAAACAGTTAATGCTGCTGAAGCAAGCAAAGCAGCAAAAATAGTTAATACTGCTGAAATAAATGAAGCAGCAGAAATTGTTCAAGAGATATTAAGCGACATCCTTAGCAGCAATTTGGAAGAAATTGATATAGCTGAAGCATTAATCAAGGCTAAACATGACACTCCTAAGGTCACTTCAAAGACCAAAGGAGTTGTCATCAAAGACAATGCTGAGGTTATCAAGAAAGCTAGTGCTGATAAGGTAGCAACCAAAGACAAAGGCAAAACCAAGATAGTGGAATCTGACCAACCACTTAAAAAGCAAAAGTTGGTTGAGTTAGATGAAGCTTTGGCTAAGAAAATTCAGGCAGAACTTGAGCAAGCAGAAAAAGATCAAGTGGAAAAAGATAGGGAGATGGCAAGAGCTCTAGCTGCAGAGCTTAATAAAGCATATCAAAAGAGTTTGGCAACAGAGATGGCACAGAAGAAATCTGCAATTCTAAAGAAGCCTGTAATGATCAAAATGGGTGCAAAGAAGAGGCAACCTTCACAGACCTACCTTGGCACCCAAGAGAGAAAGAAGATGATCACTTTCCTCAAAGGTGTTGTGGGAGTCAAAAAGGAAATGTTCACAAAAATGTCATTTGATCAAATCAAAGGTTTGTATGAGGCAGAGATGACTAAGTTACAAGGAAATGACCAAGCAAGAGTTGAAGTGGAAAAGAAGATGAAAGAGAGGCATGACCTTCAAATACAAAAACCATTTCCTGATGATCAAGAAACACCAAGGAATGAAGCTACTCTAGGTGAAAGTTTGAGGATTTTGAAAAGAACAAAAATGATGGCAAGAAGAAAACCAGCTAAGAAACCTAGAGTGGATGAGGAAGAAGCTGAGAAAGAACAGAAGGTAACTGAAGAAGAAGGGGCACCTAAGTCTGATGAACAGGAAGCTCAATCTCAGGAAGAACCATCCAGTACTTCTGATGTGACTATGTACATGGTGGTGATGGAAAAAGTGCCTGAGCCTATAACAGCTGAACCGGTTGGTGTCAAGCCTCCTGAGATTATTCACTGGGATACCATGGAAGTAGATGGAAAGGAGTATATCAGGCTTAAGAGGAAAGATGACAAGTTTGAAGGGTATCCTACTTGGGCCAAGATTGTAAGAGTATGCTCCAGATCTGATTTAGAGGAAATGTTTGAGGTGGGGATGAAATTATATGCTGATAAGCTGAAAACTCCAGGGATACCAGTTACAAAACTTGTGATGGAATATCTATGCATGTTGTTCAAGCCAGAGGAAGTTCAGCATGTTATCAGAAATGTTTTCAAAACCATTAACAACTGGACTCTGTATGAAAGAAGTGGTGTATATGCACTGACTATGGATACAAATCACATTGAATACTTCTTAGTGGATAGAGTTTACAACCATAGCAGGCTAAAGCTGCATGCTATGTTGAAGAAAAAGCTTGGTTGTGCACCAGATTCTGCAATGGCAAGATATTTGATCCAGAGAACTCTTAATCAAAGTTTGGGGCTGAATCCTGATAGAGGATTATGAGCAATGGAGTTTTGGGAGCATCTGAAGAACTTGACTTCTCTTCTCTAAAAGTCAAGTTAGGGGGAGATTGTTGGGAACTGAAGATTTGTTTAAGTATGATTACTGCTGCCAGTACAACATGGTTACTACTGCTGAGCCAAATTACTACTGCTTGTAGAAATTAATACTGCTAAGCATAGTTACTACTGCTGGTGAAGATTAATACTGCTCAGAGTTTTAATGCTGCTATGACTTAATACTGCTTATGTGATAATCTTGGTAAGCTGCGCAGATCAAGGTTTGAAGATAATCATGGAAGGTTGAAGATAATTATGGAAGAATATACTAAAGATCTTTTATGTTTTGTAATTATCTTTTATTTTCAGTATATGTATAGAATTATTCAGAATAGTTTGTTAGACGAGTAATTATAAGCTTGTGTTTTGAGAAAGAATTGACCTCAAGGTTTACAACCCTAGTTCTAGAGAAGTAGAATTCGTCTTGGTGAGTTTGTTCATCAAGATTGAGGTTTTGTGTGAAAGCTTGTAACTTTAATCATTCAATAAAGTTTACAAGTTGTGATTTCTACTTTACTGTTACATCGATATTTGAATATTAAAGTGTTTTTCCGCAACTTCTTTAATATTGTTTCTGAGTTTCATTATTCTTGTTAAGAATCAGATCCTGACAGGAACTCACTAAATAGGTTTTAGACGAAAACCCGAAAAACCAGATATCGACCATCGAGAGAAGACGAAGCTTTCTATACCGAACCCTTGCTAGAAGCACTTAATACTAGCAATTTATGGACCCTTGAAGATCCAAAGAAAACTAGAGAGAGAGACAAGAGAGAGAAAAGAAATGAAGAGAGAGAGAGAGAAAGATCTTGAGAATGAGATATTTTGGGGCTGAAAAGCCTTAAGTCGGCCAGTGTGTTACGCGGGTTATGTCGCGACCTTAAGTCGCGGCGTAACTCGCCCGTTCCTCAAAACCCAAACATACATGGGGTTTCGCGGGTTGTGTCGCGACCTCAAGTCGCGGTACAACTCGCGTAGTTCACTGCTTTTGTTGCCCAAACTCATCCAAATCCAAACTCAACTTCAAACCAAACACGGTGCTAACGACAACGCTTAAACTCAAGAATAACAAGATTACAAAACGGAAATCCGGGGTGTTACACTATTAGAATTGTTCCTCAAACATTTTACATCAAAATCCCCAACTTGACCAAAACCCTAATTTTTTATCTAATTTCTCCAAACCATCAAACCCAAAATTTGAGAAGTCCAACACTAGGAAATCATTAAGAGAGAATTTATATCTTATATTAAGGTTTAGAAATGGAGAGGATAAACTTACCACTTAGGTTTTTGTGAAAACCCTAAGATGAAGCTTGAGGTTGACGATGATAATGGTGAACTCTTTTGCCAAAGCTCCCAATCTACCACTTGATGATGGAACACCTTAAGAATTCGAGAAATGGACCCAAAATGAGTTAGGGTTTGAGCCTTGGGGTTTGAGGGTTGATTTGGGTGAGAAAATGGGGAGAAGTTTGAGATTTGGGTGAAAATGGGGTTTGGGGGCCGAATTTTCCCGTTTTAGTGCATACTACGGCTCCAAGCGGGTGGTGGTGCGGGTCCATCCGCGCGGAGCACTGCCGCCCAAATTTCTTGCTCGAACACTGTTTTGGTCATAACTTCTTCGTTTTAGCTCCGATTTTGCTCCGGAAAGAACCATTGGACTCGTAATTGAATCCTTCATTCACCAAGACTATAAAATCTAGGATATAAGTCCAAAATCCTATATCTTATTTTTTTCCTTAAAATACTGATTTCTGTATTAACTTGAAATGATACCTTTCGAAAATCGGGGTGTTACACTGTATGACCTTTATGCCCCAATTACGTGTCCGCGAGAACTTTGGAATGCTTTGGAATTTAAGTACAAGGCACAAGAAGAAGGTACCAATAAATACCTTGTGTCTCATTACTTAAGGTTTCAAATGGTTAACGATAAACCAATACTAGAGCAGTTCATGAACTTCAAGTATTGGTCAATAAAATGAAAGTGTTTTCTATCCCTATTCTAGAAATCTTCCATGTAAGGGCAGTTATTGACAAATTGCCCCCATCTTGGAAGGAATTTTCGAAAAGAATGATGCATAAATCTGAAGATTACTCTTTGGATGATTTAATTAAACATTTGAGAATAGAGGAAGAGACACGTAATCGGGACAAAAGGGGAAAGGCTATCTTGAGTGCCAACAGCATGCAGGATGGTGGCAAAGGAAAAGGAAAATCTCAGGACCCACTAAAAAGTGGAATTTGGGTCCCAAAAAAAACTTCAAGAGGCCTGGTCAATCATCAAGTCAGGGGCCTAAGCTAGGGATGGTAATTTACCCCGACCCGGTTCACCCGACCCGACCGGGGCCGGGGATTCCCCGCTAAACCGGGTACCGAGTCCGGGTCCGGGGCCGAGGATCCCCAAATGACAAAAACCGGGGCCGGGATCGGGGCCGGGTTACACAACCCCCGCCCCGCCCCATACCCGGTATATATTAATATTAATTAAAATAGTTTATTTATATATTATTTAATTTTTTCCCAAATGGTTTATTTACATACATGTGATGATTTCTAATTTTTGCATATAATTATTTATATATTAATATTAATTCAACAATTTATTTATATATATGTGTATAGTTATTTAATTTTTTCCAAATGGTTTATTTATATAATTGCATATAGTTATTTATATATTAATATTAATTTAATAGTTTATTTATATATATGCATATGATGATTTTTAATTTCTTTGTAGCACCATGTTAATTTAATTTTTATTGGTTGAGCTTATATGTTGTTATATTTTATTGCTTGATTGTTTATTTTAGAATTTTTGACCGGAGCGGGGGCGGGTCTATACCGAGGACGGGGGACGGGAAGAGGACCGGGGATTGACCGTATTATAGACCGGGGCCGGGATTGGGATCCCCGTACCCGCCGGGGGCCGGGGCCCTTTACCATAAACCGGGGCAGGGGCAGGGATTGTGAAACCTGCCCCAAACCCTCCCCGTTACCATCCCTAGCCTAAGCGAGTGGGTAAGTGTCACGTTTGCGGAGAGACGAGGCATTATGCAAGAGAATACAAACAGAGGAAATTTAGACCTTCAACAGCAAACTCTGTTGAAGGAATTCAGCATCTTGTTGCAAACTTACAGATGGAAGAGATTGATATGATCTCGGAGACAGCCATCATAATCACGACTAGTAGAGGAGGCTGGTACTTGGACACGGGAGCCACAATTTATGTATGTGACTCTAAGTCCAAGTTTATTGAGTATGGTCTTGTTCGAGAAGGAAGACAGGTGATCGTGGCGAATAACGGCAAGGCCGATGTTGTGGGTATGGGTACGGTGCTACTCAAGTTCACCTCTGGCAAAACTGTCACTCTAAGGAATGTACTTCACGTTCCTTCCATAAATAAGTGCCTCGTTTCTAGAAACAAACTCGATGAAAACGGGGTTGGACTCAATATCGAGGCAAGGAAGCTCGTGATCTACAAGCCGAAGACTTTCATTGGAAAATGATACAACCAGTTGGGTATGTGTCGTATGAATTTGAGTGATGATGTAAATGGGTTCGGGTCGAGTGAATTGGGGTAGTAATGTGTTAGCTATTTCTGACGATGTTTTTGATATTTCTGCAATTGATGAGTTCCCTCTGAATTTAATAAAGTTAATTCTTTTTAGTATTTTGCTTCTTTAATATCTTTATGGTATAAACGTTTAGCACACACCAATGTGAAAAATATTGAAAAAATGCAAAATAAAAGATTAATTAAAATTGACAATAAAGATTTTGAGAAATGTGAAACTTGTGTAAAATCAAAATTTACAAAGAAACATTTTCCATCAGTTAAAAGGGATACTACTATTTTAGAGTTGATTCATTCCGATATCTGTGAATTAAATGGAATACTTACCCGTGGTGGTAAACGGTATTTCATTATATTTTGTGATGACTTCAATCGATTTTTACATGTTTGCTTACTACATTCAAAACACGAAGCTTTTAATGCTTTTAAACTTTATAAAGCTGAAGTGGAAAATCAACTTGAAAAACGAATCAAAATACTTCGATCAGATAAGGGTGGGGAATACTTTAATAGAGAATGTGATACTTTTTGCGAAGAGAATGGTATCAAACATGAACGCGCCTCACTGTTCGCTCCTTAACAGAATGGTTTGGCAGAACGAAAGAATCAGACTCTTGTTGAGATGGTCAACTGTATGTTGAACCAATTATGTCTGCCAAACAACCTGTGAGGAGATGCCCTACTGACCGCTTGTCACATTCACAATCGAATAACTAGTCGTGTGATTCCTACCAGCCCATACGAGCCATGGAAAAGCAACAAACCTAACTTGAACTATTTAGAGTTTGGGGTTATATTGCCTACTATCATACTTCTGATCCAAAAAGATCTAAACTGAGATCCCGTGCTATTAAAAGCATATTTGTGGGATATGCTAGAAATATCATGTAACACCCGTGATTTTTTTATTAAAAGTTGACGAACGACCAAGGAAACAGCCATCAGTCGACCGAGGGAAAGGTCGGGGAATGGCTCAGCACGAGGCGCGAGGAGGCACGACCTGCAGCACGTGCGGCTTGGTACAACCTCAAGCTGCGGCTAAGGCCCCGTAAGTTGTTGTAGGTGCGCAAGCCAGAAGCACGTGTGGCTTGGCCCGCGACTTGAGGTCGCGGCCAAGGCCACGGGAAACAGTCTGGGCGTTTAAATGCCCGATTTTTTATGGTTTCCTCTCATTGTTTTCTCCCCCTCTCCATTTCTCTCTTCATTAGATCGACTTGGGGAAACCATGTATCATTTTTGGGAGTTTTTTGGTGTGGATCTACGTTAAAAGATCAAGGATTTGGTGACTTGAGGCTTGGCTATGGAAAGGGTGAAAGATTTCATGGGAGAAATGTTGGTTGGAAGACTTCAAGTTTCGTTTGGGGCAAGTCTCTTGTATATGTCAAGCTATAGTGTAAGGATCTTTATAGATCTGAAGATTTTACTGTTATTGGTTCATTTCTAGAGTTGTAGAAATGGGTTATTTAGAAACCCTAGCTTATTGTTGGTGATGACTTGAAAATGGTGGAGTCTACACTATTGGAGGCTAATGGTTGGATTTGGAACCTAGGTTTAACTTAACCTAGCGAAGTGAGTTCAAGTTGATTTGTGAAAACGTTGTACATGCCAAAAAAATGTCCATTTTAAAGTGTTTTTGTGTTTTACATGAAATTATCACTGTTGGGTTATTTAGTGGATTTTGATTATTTAAGGTGTTTGACTTTATAAACTTTGTAAAACACTCACATTTGGGAATTTAGATAAATAAGTCATGCATAAAAGTGTTTTGATGATTTATTACATAAATGAAGATTATTTGGGTCAAAGTACCTTTTTGGTGGTTGTTGGAAATATGCATCGTTTATGAAATGGGACGTTTAGAAGGTACATATGTGTGAGTCTTTGATTTTTGGTCATTCCCGCCCTTGTGAACATTTTGGAAATTGTAAAACCTTTTTGGTTTGGGCCCAAGGCCAATTGTGATTTGAGAAACAAAGATTTGGGAAAATATGTATTTTGGATTATACAACCATAATGGCTCGCGTATTTTAGCCAAATGTTTGTTATGCCTTTTGGGGCTTGAATTATACTCAGATGAGTCTTGGAACATTTGTTCAGTTTTGGTAGCTCGATAAGGAGCCTTTGATGTATGGTGTATTTAGTTGCATCTTATTTGAGAGTAACATGTTTTGAATGCATTAGTTCATTCGTTGGAATCATGTAACGTTTTAGACTGTAATGCATTGGATCCATAGGCATATGAGGCAGTCAGTTGGTTTAATTGGGAGCTCTATCCCTGTTTTAGGACTGGAAGTTGTTTATGGCTAGCGGGAACTTGAGGTATAGATCGTGGGTGGTTGAACTCGATGACCGTGTAACCTTTAGTGAAGGGCTCGAGGTATAGATCGTGGGTGGTTGAACTCGATGCCCGTGTAATCCAGTATGGTTACTCGTCGTGGAATTTTAGTGTCCGCGTTTGAAGTCTAGTGAGTGGTCCCCAAGTCATGTTTTTATGGAAGTTTGCGGTGGTGCTCTACAGAGCCATATACGGAGCTAAGTCTTGCGGTGGTGCCCATGGTGTGCCGGATACGGGGACTTGTGGCTTTTGTGGTGACACTCATCTAGAGGTCGAGTAGACACTAAGGTCATTTGGGTATCTTGCGGTGGTTTCTTGGTAGAGAGTCGTATACGGGGATCCATGACTCTATGTGAAGCTTGGGAACATTGATATGTGGCTTAACTTTGTGTGCCCGCCACATTCGATGGAATTCGGGTCTCCCCCGTCACCGAAAGGTGTTGTTTTGGGTATTAAGTTTTATTATCCATGTTTTCGGTGACGTTTTGTTTATATGGGTTTTTATCCATGGTTTATGGGTTGAATATTATGCCCTATCCGTGTTTTGGGTGTTTCTGGACATGAAGTTTTATCCGCGTTTCATAAACTAGGATTCCGCTTTCTATTCTCAGTTTGAGTGAGTTTTGGGTTGAATTTAATCTACGAAAAAATGTTTTATATTGGGATCTTAGTCCTTAAAATAGTTTGGTTTGGAAAACATTTATATTGGTGTCTCCCTCGTCTAAATGCATATTATTGAAAAACAAGTCGTTTTCATATTTGAAGCATATCATTTTGAAAGATTATGATTTCAATCGCATTCTTCCTTTTTAACGATATATTTATTAATGTTGAAAACTCTTGAACTCACTAAGCGTTAGCTTAACCTTTTTATTTGTCGACATGTGCAACAGGCTTCGTTGGTAATAGTTCTAGTGACACCGTGAAGAGAGGAGTGCTAGTTGCATCCTCGGAGAGTGATTAGCTTGCGGAAGTCTTCCACATTTGTTTTGGGAAGAGCAACTTGTGTTTGGGGTTAAGTAACACCCGACTTTGGTTTAGTACTTGTATATTATTGGAGTTTATATTTGTTGAGGTTAGTCGGTGCGCGTAAGCTGGCCCGGAAACCCATGGTTACCAAAAAAAAAAATAGAGAGTTCATTGGAGAGGATTTAGAGAGTAAAATAGAGATAGAGAGTAAAATAGAGGTTTTCTATATTATTGAAGTATTCTATATAATTAATAAAGGGAAAAGTTTGAAAAAACCCAACAAAATTTTTTTTTGAACGACAAAAGGCATTTAATACCAAACCACAAAAAACGAGTTCACACCAAAATAGAGAAGCAGCCTGACACTCGTGCAAGGCTGCCAAAAACGAACACACAACACCAAGAAAAAAACAAACCAACAAGCAAACGACAAGAGTTGTGAACGTGGGGTTTGCGAGAAACAAACCGCCGCCTATACCACTGTCGACTAATAACCCGAGCAAAAATTGGACCGCTCCGAGTAATCTTGACCAACCTTGACCTCGATAGACCCGATAATGCAGTCACCCGTATCAACCGAAGATGTTGTCAAGGATGCTTTTCAGCAGAAACGAAGGGTACCGCTAGCTGATTGCATCAACCGAACCCTCTGCAGCAGGTCCCAAGCAACATCGAATAGTCCTTCACAGGACCGTAGAGCAGCCCAGACTTTACAAACTCGAAAATTGCCATCACGAACCAGCTAACTTCTCAGCGAATCTAGCACGAACGAGGATTCGATAACCAATTTGCCCAATCATAGGCAAGTTGAGAGTCCCTCTTTGATATCCACTCGTACATTTTTATCTGAAATTCATAAAAACGAACTGCAATATTTCCTTCTGTTTTGCTGAACATGAGGCTATTATGGTTGGCCCAAATGAGATACAACATGCACCAACAAACTATCAGATTTTGAATAATTAAGTCCTTAAACTATTTTTTTGAATGATAAAACATTTAAACTTTATGAAACCGGTTAAATTTATCCTTGTAATCTGTAAAAACAGGTTAATGTGATAAAAATTTGGGAAAAGTCTAAGAAAACCCAACAAACTATCTGATTTTGAATGATTAAGTCCTTCAATTTTTTAACAAATAAATCTCTAAAGTTTTTCCTAAATCTTTTTACCAAATAAATTCTTGATATTTTTTTGAAAAAACAAATCCCAAAGTCTTTTTTTTTTGAAAAAAACAAAATCATGAACTTAATTTTTAACAAATAAATCAATATTTTTTTTTCAACAAAATCATGAACAAAAATATATATATACAATTTATCTCACCGACAACAAAATAAAATGAATCAATTAAGCAGAGAAAAGTTATATCATTTCCATTACTAATCCGAAACATTAAAAAATTATGCCTAAAACATAAATAGATAAATACAAACATTATACTAATTATTTCACAAAATATATGAAAAAAACACCCATCCCTTTACAAAATATGCCAAAAAAGCATCAATTCCTTTACAAAAAAAAAGGGTTTTTTTTGGTATATTTGTGAAGGAATGAACGTTTTTTTGGTATATTTTGTGAAAGGATGAGCGTTTTTTTTGTATATTTTGTAAAATGATGAGTTTAATTTTTTGTATCCATCTATTTATGTTTTAGACATAACTTTTGAATGCTTCGAAATTAGTAATGGAAATGGTATAACTTTTCCTTGTTTTAATTGGTTCATTTTACTTTGTTGTCGGTGAGAGGAATTGTATATATTTTTTTGTTCATGATTTTGTTCAAATAAAAGTTTCGGGTTTATCTGTTCAAAATTAAGTTCACGGATTTTTTTCTTAAAAAAAACTTTAGGATATATTTGTCAAAAAACGTCTAAGAATTTATTTGGTAAAAGATTTAGAATTTTTTTTTGAGATTTATTTGCTAAAAAATTTAGGGACTTAATCATTCAAAATCAGATAGTTTGTTGGGTGTTTTTAGACTTTTTCCAAAATTTTATCACATTAACCTGTTTTTGTTTTTACAGGTTATAAGGATGTATTTAACCGTTTTTAGAAAGTTTAAGGGTTTTATCATTCAAAAAAATAATTTAAGAACTTAATCATTCAAAATCGGTTCTGTAGTTCTTTGTTTCGTTCCCGTGGTTCGGTAGTTGGTGTCGTTGTTT
The DNA here is from genome assembly GCA_954870635.1 of Arctium minus. Lineage (NCBI taxonomy): Eukaryota > Viridiplantae > Streptophyta > Magnoliopsida > Asterales > Asteraceae > Arctium > Arctium minus. The sequence goes on along the minus strand of OX941081.1, from coordinate 20,779,546 downwards.
ATGTTTGCTTCTCGCAAGCGGCTTGGTTTAAGCTCTCTGGGTTTTTTTTTCCTATCTTTGTTCTGTACTTTGGCTCTTGCCTTTGGTTTGGTATAAAAATTGTGGTTGCTGTGAAAAAAAAGAAAAGAAAGAAGATATTTTGTTGGGTTTTTTCAAACTTTTCCATTTAATAAAATACTATTTCTTTCACCTAAACATCCATTTCAAGGTTTCTCATTGGTGGGATACAATAAAATATCATTTCTCTCTCTTGGTAATAATTTTTGGAGATATCTCCAAATTTGGAGATAATTACACTTTCTCCTATTTTCTTCGTTTTGGAGAATCTGTTGAAACAAAAATTTGTCCAAAATCTCATTTTTTTTCATTTTGAAGAAGCTGTCGGACATACTCTTATAAGACAAAATTATCGCTAAAACACCACAAACTTCAAAAAATCATTAATCCATTTGAAAAAGCGTGTGTCGCACTCAAAAATATTTTCTTATAATGCATCTACGAAAACTAAGAATTAATTCGAGTCAATAAATCATCCGAGCTTTGTATTCAAATCAAATTAGGGAGGTAGAATACAATTGACAAAAAAATTTAATGGATGGGAATTTTATAAAAAATATACCTTATAATAATAAGTACCATATGGATTAATCCTTGTGGTCTTTCGGTTTGTTTTGTTTTTGATCTCTACGATTCATTTACTACAAAAAAAACCATGTGGGATGCATATTTTTTGGTTTTGGTCCTTCAACTAGCATCGTTTGCCTTCATCCCGTTAACTACACACAAGGTTCTAAAAAAACACGTTATGATGTGCCATAACATTGAGGCGCAGCCTTGCCCCTACATAGTCGGTTACGGTTTATCAATTGAGTAATTTGGGGGGAACACATAAAAAGAGGGTTACTGATTGTTTACAATAATGCCCTTGTTCACTATATTTCACTCGAATATGGCATGCCTAAAAGATATAATTATTACACAAATGACATCCATCTTTATAACCGTAGATTATATATTTTAAGGGTTAAGATAAGTTCATAAAGTTAACACCAAAAACTGGGTTAATAAATGAACTAGCACCTATATATATAGGGTGCGTTTCTTTTGCAACTCAAACAATTTGTACAAACTATACAAACCACTATATTATGAAATAATAGATATATTTATGGATAATGATTATGATTCATTAATAATGATTGTGATATATATGGAAAATGTTAAGTTTATTCATTATAATCATGATTTTAAATTAGGAAATGTTAAGTTTATTCATTATAATCATGATTTTAAATTAGAAAACATAATAAAATCATATATTCATTAGACTTGATGAACGACTAAGATTGGTTTGCATAGTTTGTACAAATTGTTTGGATTGCAAAAGAAACGCACCATATATATATATATATATATATATAGAGAGAGAGAGAGAGAGAGAGATGTGATTTCAATTGGAAACTATATTAGATTGAAAACTTTGTAAACCGTCAATTTCATTGGTTAAATTAAAGAAATTGGTTCATAAAATTGTTTAATATAATCAAGTTGTTTCATATAATTCTTTTGTTAATGAAATTGTTTCATATATTTGTGTTTTTTATGTAGTTTCATCTATTTTTCTCATTCTGATGAAATTGTTTCATGTATTTTCGCAGTCTGATGAAACCTTTTCATTTTTACATAAAAAACACAAATATATGCAACGATTTCATCAATAAAAGAATTATATGAAACAATTTCATCAAATTAAACAATTTCATTAACTTAACCAATGAAATCGATGGTTTCCACGGTTTTCAAAATTAGAGTGCTTTTCATTTGATCGCTCCCCTATATAAATATATATATATATATATATATATATATATATATATATAGGTTCAAACGAGAAGATAATCAATTTGCGAGAAGGCGAGAAGGAATATGAGCCACATAATTTATTAATTAAAAAATAGCATAAATAATTTTTTTTTAAATTAGGATAATTACAATTTAAATTGGATAAATCCTTAAAAATCTCATAATATCTTTTAAATTTATTAATTTATTAATTTTAATAAATTCCTAATTTTTTTATCAAATTTATATTATTATTTTCTAGATAAAATCATAGTTTTCATCAAATATCACATGTGATATCCATAGCTAATTCATTATTTATTTCACCATTTTTTCTCTATTTTTTAGATTTACTTTTTGAATCACATGTGATTAACTTCGTTTAACATGTGATATATTATTATGTATCACATATGATCCCACTACGGGGATTTTTGTAAATATCACATATGACAATATATGTTTGAATATAAATGACGCATAATCACATGTGATAATATTTACATCACAAAAAGATCTATAAATAGAAGTATACATAATCACATATGATTAACTAAAATATATACAATTATCACATGTGATAATATTTACATCACAAAAAGATCTATAAATAAAAGTATACATAATCACATATGATTAACTAAAATATATACAATTATCACATTTGATAATATGATATGTGATATGCATAAATATTCATATAATGATATCACATGTGATATTTGGTTAAAATTGTGATTTTTTTTTTATCAAAAGTATATTTAGAAAAAAAATTAATAAATAATTTAAATTAAAAAATAAATAAAGCTAAAAGATATATATATAATGAGAATTTTAAGGATTTATCTAATTTAAAATGATAATTATCCTAATTTATAATAAAACTATTTTTTATTTATGGTTTTTTTAATTAATAAATTATGTGGCCCACATTTCTTCTCGCCTTCTCGCAAATTAGTTTGCTTCTCGCATGATCCTCTCTCTCTCTCTCTCTCTCTCTATATATATATATATATATATATATATTTGCCGTCTTAAGCCACACCTTGAAATATGTCATGACATTGTTGTAACTCGTGAGAATTGAGTTTTGACTTCGTCGCCACACCATACCTCACGCTATTTAGAACTTTAATTTCTCACAAGAATAAAATGATCATTTTACAAGACATTTAAACCCCCCCCCCCCTCCCCCCTCCATTTAATTGGCCCCCTTTTCCATCTCTCTTAATCAACCTCCACATCACCTTTTTTCCGGTCTGTCTTTCTTAAAGTCGCAACTAGGATACAATGTCCGATCGGATCTGTTCTTCCATGTTTCCAATTTCAACTAAGTTTCTTCATTGTTTAATGTTTATATCTGATTTGGTACTAATATAAATCTGATTAGATCAAATAAAGATATTATATCTTGCATGACAAGAATGAGAGAAAAAAAAAACAAGTATAGGTTTGTCATTTTAATAAGTGAAATAAATGTATAGTCTTGACTTTAAAAGACATGATATGGTTTATTCTAAAAGTATGATAGTCTACCTTTAGTTGGACGATAAAAAGTTACTAAATTTGATTCACTCCCTTTATTCCGCAAAGGTTCTCTCTTTCTTCTAAGTTACGAACCGTGACTAGTACCGTGAGAAGGGTAAATCTCATATTTTGGCTTAAGACATCAAGCATATTCAGATTGTTCCTGTGGACATCATGAAGGCAACAAGTTGCACTCATTGTTCAGATATAATATGTGTGTGTCTGTGTGTGTAAATAGACAGTTTAGTCAGTTAAATCATCAAATGAAAAGGCCTAAACCATAAACCAGACAAAACTGCATGGTTTGGTTATTTTTTAAACCAAACCGCACCATTATAAACCCCCAAAACGGTTCGATTTGGTTTGATCCAATCTGTTTTCACGTTCCTTCAGTTTTTTAAAACACCCTTACCGTACATTTGAACTTCGACTTACTTACCCTAATTCTAAATCTTTAGGCTTCTATTTTTGTTCAACACTGGAAATTTTTATTTTCCTAGAATAAGAGAGATTTTAGAACCCCTTGATTTTGACCCAAAGTTTAAGGGGTCCAAATATGTATAAATAATCATATGAACAATTTCTTGACTTCAAAGGTAGATTGTAACAATCAAATGAACCCTATGGGCTAATTGTGTAATTTCTTTGATTTCTAAATTTGAGCTGCTTGTATTTTTTTGACGCCATGGGAGATCGGAGCATCTGAAAAACTGAAACCCTTTCTCGACGTCGATTGCCAAACGGAAGCAAACGGGTCTCAGTTACAGGTTTGATTCTCTCTGTCTCATGAATTAAACTCTGCTAGTGAATTTTACTGAAAGTTGTGGCTTTTTCCCTTTCGCATGCTGACGGGATTACGTTCTGTTGTGAATTGATTGGATCACTTTGTGATGTTACTGATTATATACATCGATTACCAGGATGTTGTTATGAGATTATTTTAGATTTTTAGTTTGTTCTTGAGTTGGAGGAATGGAAGTTGGATCTGAATTCTAGCCTTTTTCGACGTTGATTTGGATATTTTTGAATTCTGGACCTTCAATTATTATGATTTTGAATACTAGATTCCCCAAAGATATATTAAAGCTCGATGCCTTGTTTTAACTGGTAAATTTGAGATTGGCTCAACATTGATAGACACACAATTATAAGGGGACATCATTATGAAATGCTCGACTGTTATTTGTCTAGATTTCAAAGCAAAATTGGAAACAATATAATTATGAACAAACATCTGGTTTCTTTTTTTTTTCCTTTTTTGCAATGTGAACACAAGTAGCCTAAAGGGGGTATCAACTATCAAGGGGGTGAGGAATGGGAATGAATAATGGTGCTTCGTTCAAGATAATGCAACGAGTGATTACTTAAAAGTGGGTAATCATTCATACTTTAGTAAATGGCTTTCACATTCCTTGTCATACCTATTACCGTTCTCATTCCCTTAAACCGAACCAAACATCCTCTTAGTTTAACTATGTGGCATTGTTGTCATTAGGTGGTTATGTGTTGATTGTCAATGATATGTCTTTATCAGGTTCGATAATGGAATTCAGTTATTCAATGTAATTCGTATGAATATATTTTCTTGGATCAGCGCAGCTCAGATTAACATACAATAAGAAGACAATTGAATGTTAAGCTGCTATCCTCGTGCATAACGAGCAACCTGTGTGGACTCATTTGTGTATTAAAAGTGGGATGAAAACAAGAAATCCATAATAATTTAGTAACGTTGTGGAAACATTTTGGAAATCTGCAGTCTGCACAAAGTGGTGGAAACTAGGTGGTTATTTGTGCTTCTTATGTTTCAGGCTTGAGAACATCATTCTTAATCTGAAATTTGTTCTTAACTTGCAAACTGTAAGCATGTTATTCTTGTGCTTTCAGGTTTGACGATATGTCTATGAACTGGGCTCAACGCAAAATCTACCTTTACAATGTCACATTTGGACTATACATGCTGGACCCGTGGGAGCGTTATTTGTTCAGTATCCTTATTGTACGGTTGTAGTTGTTATATTGAACTGATTTTTCTAACACTCGCAACACCTTGTGAAAAATCCAACATAATGCACATCCCATCAAATTGCAAAATTCTTCTGTTTGTATAGCCCAGGACTTGTGAATTTGGATATTCTACCCTTTTGCGTAAGTCCAATTAGTATAGTATTTATTTACAAAATAAACCCGGATATCTATACTAGTGTCAGGTTCAAATGAGAAGGTGGTCAATTTGCGATAAGGCGAGAAGTTTCAATATCATATATGATTACACACATGATACACAAGCTTAATTATATATGATTAAACACATGTTGCATTGACAACACATAGACGCTTAATCATATATCATTAAACACACCCAAAGGAGTGTAATCGTATATGATATTGAAACTTCCCGTCTTCTCACAAGTTATTTAACTTCTCACATGATTCTTCCTCATCTATGCTATATTATAAATCATTTAGGCCTAAAGTCTTGATTACAACCTATCAATGCATAAGTACAAATATTTTTTGCTATTTTACTTAAAATTAAGAGGTACAATTTCTAAAACATGAAATACAAGTAACTAATGCATCTTGTGGTGTTTTGAATTCCTTCCCATTTCCATCTTCCCCCCTAAATCTCTCAACCTACTCTCACCCATCCGAAATTCAAATTCAAATCCCATTAAAATCAACTATCGCCCATCCGTAAATTGGTTTCAGTTTCAAATTTGTTTCTTTCCCTGTCTGAAGTTGCCCTCGTCTCACAACTGATGGTGGTTGATTGAAGGCTTAAAAACACTAAAGAGCAACGAAGATCCAGTTATGGGATCTAGGTTCCTTTTCTTGGTATCATTCGATTTTGCTGTGCTAAGCAGTTAACATGGTCTATTGCGGAAATTGCGGTCAGGACCTAGAATTGCGATAGCGGTTATTGTGGTGAGATATCGGTGAAATAGCGGTAAAAAAATAGGTTCATAAATTAATATGAATATATATATATATTTATATATATATATATATAAAACTTAATAATTAATATATTGTATTCCCAACACATATCAAGTCAAATAATTCATTAATTCAAAAAAAGTTCCAAACCACACAAGCAACATAGTAATAGAGTTTATAAAGCCCATTGGGAAAAATTGAGTTAGGGGTCGATTAGGAAAAATCAAGTAGAAGTAGAGCCGATTGGGAAAAATCGAGTTAGGAGTCGTGTGTACTGTGGAATAGCGTGCGACTGTGGTCGCTGGAGAAGAGATTGAGAGGTAGGAGTGTTAGGTTAGTCAAATTGGAAGTCCACAAAGTCCAAACATCATAATAAAAACAGGCCCGAAAGAAAATTGAAAGCCCATAAAAGAAAAAGCCCAAATTTATAGTGATAATAATTTCGGTATTTTCGGACCGCAATTTTTCACTAAATTGCGGTGAATTGCGCCGCAAATTTCGCTACCGCTATTATTCACCGCTATTTGCCATTGAAATTATCCTCCAGACCGAAAACCGAAATTTCACCGCAATTTCGCCGAAATTGCACCGCAATTAACTGTTGGGAAAATTTTCAAAATAAATTAGGAGTCTTAGTTGTTTTGGGTTGAGTCTTAGGAAGGAGAGAAAAGATCATTTTAGTGGTTTTCACCTTGTTCCACATGGGTGGAAAGATGAAACAAAAGTGAGTATATTAGTGGAACCATTTTCTATATATTAATTTAATATATTGGAAATGGTGGGGGCTCCACAAGGGTGCAACGCACCCTTACACGTGCGCGAACGTGGGCGTGGGCACAATGTGGCGCTTTGATGGCGCACTTTGCACACACGCATCACCGCGAGCCGCTTTGAGCCGCAAATTTTGTTTTCGATATTCCTATGAGCGACAGTACAGCAAACAAGTGTAACTCCTCGTGAACGTATGCGACGGTTCACAACAAGGTGCAATCGAACAAATACGACGATCCAAGAAGGGGCTGTTGGTTAGATGGCACCCCTTGCAACAGTCGCGACGACTCGAAGCGTCGCTTATAGTCACAGTTGCCTAATCGTGTATGTTCGAACAGATGCGACGGCCAGAAGCGTTGCCTTTTGGCAACTGTTGACTTAGGTGGTGACTGTTGGAATAGTTGCGACAGTTCAAAGCGTCGCGAAAGGTGTCTGTTGTCACAAAAAACGTGCAGTCATGACTATTCAAAGGGTTGTGACGTTCTCCTATATATATCCACCTCTAGACACTGGAATCGATAAAAAAAATTTATATACCAGATTACTAGATATTGTTTTGCTATAGAATCACAATCCCTCTAGTCTCGAAATCCTTGAAAACTCAATAGTTTAACCGGGATTATCACCACTTGTGCGGTGTTGATAATCAATCTACATACGTTGCTTCATTGTATCTTGAGAAGCAATTCGCCAAAACCCAATGCACCTATGGTGGGGGCGAAATTGCTTTAAGGATAGAGATAACTCGCCTTGAAGCAATAAGTAGTAGATTTCTTTTAGCCAATTTATTCCTTTAGTTTTAGAACTCCAAAACTAACAATCTTAAAGCAATTTCCGAAGAAAGATGGCAACCAAGAATCTTCAACAAATGTCTTGTGACATCGTCAAGTTTGAACGCTTTGACGGTGGAGGCTTCAAAAGGTGGCAAAAGAAAATGCAATTCTTATTGGCCACTTTAAACGTCTTCTACGTCCTCACCAAACCATATCCGGAACAACACGAGGACGAGACACTTGCATCGGCACGAGAAAGGCTCAAGTTTGAGAACGACGATTTCATATGTCGCGGTCACATCCTCAACGCTATGTCTGACCCTCTATTCGATGTTTATCAAAACATCGAGACGGCAAAGGAACTTTGGAACGCTCTCGAACAAAAGTACTTCACGGAAGACGCAACAAGTAAGAAATTTATCGTTTCCAAATTTAATTCTTTCAAAATGATAGATTCACGTCCTATTATGGATCAAATGTATGAAATTAAACACATTCTTAGTATGTTCACACGACATGAAAATGGATGAATCGATCCAAGTGGCATCGATCATCGACAAACTCCCTGCCCTCTTGGAAAGATGTTAAGAAAAATCTTAAACATCGTAAGGACGATATGTCCTTAAAAGAACTTGGAAAGCATCTTGATTGGAAAATAAATCCAACGATGATGCTTCCAAAGTTCATGTGGTCGAGGAAAAGGGAGAGACTTCCAAAGCCGGTGGTAAGAAAAGGAAACGTCACGAGGAAAATGGTAAAAAGAAAAGAAATATGAAGCACGTGGTTTGTTTCAATTGCAACAAGCCGGGACATTACAAACGTAATGGTCGACTTCTCAAAAGAAGAAGAGGAAATGGTGGTGACAACACCAAGGATAGAAACTTCAAAAGCAACAACTTTGTTGCTATGATTTCCGAAGTATTCTCACTTGAGGAAGACAAATGTTGGTGGGTGGATTCAGGGGCTACCCGACATGTGTGCAACAACATGGACATGTTCAAAACATACGAAGCTTCTAACTCCGTACTTTACATGGAAAATCACTCTACCGCTCAAGTCAAGGGAAAAGGGAAGGTTACTTTGGAATTCACATCCGGGAACACTTTGACCCTAAATGATGTTCTCCATGTTCACGATGTCCGAAAGAACTTGGTTTCCGGATCAATCCTCAACAAACATGGCTTCAAACTCGTCTTCAAATCCGACAAGTTTATACTCTCTAAAGGTGGAAGATTTGTCGGCAAAGGCTATCTCACCGGAGGGATGTTTAAACTAAACATAAATGATGTAGTGAATAATAGTGTGAATGATGTACATATGATTGACATAAGCAACGCAAATAATGCGGTTGCTCCTGATGTACATATGATTGATGCTAATAATACTACTACTAGTTCTGCTTACTTTGATTCTTCCTTACTATTATGGCATGATCGATTAGGTCACGTACACTTTCAATGTTTGAAAAATATGGCAAAAAGTGATTTAATTCCAAAGTTAGATGATAAAAATCATAAGTGCCTTACTTGTATGCATACTAAAATTACTAGAGAACCGTTCCCTCAAATCCAAAGATCATCTAAAATCTTAGACTTAGTGCATAGTGACATATGTGACTTACATGATACACCCTCTCTTGGTGGTAAAAAGTACTTTGCCACTTTTATCGATGATTACTCTCGATATTGCTATGTATATCTTTTACATTCAAAAGATGAAGTCCTTGAAAAGTTTAAGATCTACAAAAATGAAGTAGAACTTAAATGTGACACAAAGATAAAATGTTTAAGAACGGATAGGGGTGGTGAATATTATAACCCTAGATATTTTGAATCTACGGGAATTATTCACCAAGTGACGGCTCCGTATACACCACAACAAAATGGTATTGGGAAAAAAAACCGTACCTTGATGGAAATGGTAAATTCCATGATGTCATATTCCGTATTAAGTTCTGGATTTTGGGGAGAAGCATTACTTACATCTTGCTACATACTCAATAGAGTACCAAGCAAGAGAAGTCAAAAGACCCCTTATGAGTTATGGAATCAACGGACACCTAAACTAGATTACCTTCGGATTTGGGGACGTCGAGCAATTGTGAGACTTCCCGAATCCAAGAAGAGAAAGTTAGGAGACAAAGGTATTGAATGTATATTTTTGGGATATGCCCAAAATAGCAAGGCTTATAGATTCATGGTGGTTGAACCAAATGATCACATTTCTATTAACACCATCATAGAATCTAGAGATGCTCATTTTGACGAACAAAGGCTCAAAAGCATTCCAAAGGCACATGAGGTTTCTAAGGAAACCGTGTCTACCAAGATTTACATAGATAATAAAAGGGAAGATGATGATTCCCCGAATCATCAAGTGATTGAACCTAGAAGAAGCAAACGTCAAAGAAGAGCAAGAACCTTTGGGCCTGACTTTGAAATGTACCTAGTTGAAGGTGATCGACATGGTTCAGTGAAAGAATATCCAATAATTTACAACTTGGATGAAGAACCACGTACATAACTACATATGCGGAAGCTATGAAATCTCATGATCTTTTTGGAAAGAAGCAATCAACGATGAGATGGATTCCATCAAAGGTAATAATACTTGGATCTTAGTCGACCAACCCCCTGGTTCAAAGGCTATCAAGAATAAATGGATTTTCAAAAGAAAGTTGAGGGTTGATGGCAGTATTGAAAAGTTTAAAGCTCGATTAGTAGCTAAGGGCTTTACACAAAAAGAAGGACTAGACTATTTTGACACATATGCCCCTGTAGCACGAACATCCACCATTAGAATTTTGATTGCCTTAGCTTCCATTTATAAACTCGTAATTCACCAAATGGATGTCAAAACCACATTCTTGAACGGTGAATTAGAAGAGGAAGTATATATGGAACAACCAGAAGGTTTCATAGTTCAAGGACAAGAAAAGAAAGTTTGTAAACTTATTAAGTCCTTGTATGGCCTGAAACAGGCTCCCAAATAGTGGCATAAAAAATTCGACCAAATCATTCTATCAAATGGTTTCAAAATTAATGAATCAGACAAATGTGTTTATAGTCGATTTGTTAATGGTCGAGGGGTTATCATCTGCTTGTACGTGGATGATATGTTGATCTTTGGAACCGACTTAGAACAAGTGCAAATGACTAAGAAACTCTTATCTGAAAATTTTGATATGAAGGATCTGGGAGAAGCTGATGTTATTCTAGGAATAAAGATTCTTAGAAATGACAATAAACTAATGCTATCCCAGTCTCACTATATTGAAAAGATATTAAAACGTTTTAATAAATTTGATTGTTTACCTGTAAGCACTCCGTTCGAAGTAGGTTCTAGATTGACGACTAATATCGGTAGGGTATTAGCTCAAAATGAATATGCTAAAGTTATTGGTAGTTTAATGTATGCTATGACTTGTACTAGACCTGATATCGCCTATGCTATAGGAAGATTAAGTAGACATACTAGTAAGCCTGGAAAAGCACATTGGGATGCTGTAAATTGGGTACTCAAGTATTTGAAGAAAACCATGGATTATGATTTGGAGTATAGTGGATATCCTTCAGTATTGGAAGGATACACCGATGCAAGTTGGATAAATGATCAAGAAGACTATGCATCTACAAGTGGGTGGATTTTCACACTTGGTGGAGGTGCAGTGTCTTGGGGAACAAAGAAACAAAGTTGCATAACAGATTCTACCATGGCATCGGAATTTGTTGCTTTAACTTCTTGTTGTAAAGAAGCAGAATGGTTAATGGACTTGTTGATTAACATACCCTTACGGCCAAAGCCAATGCTGCCAATTTTTATACACTGTGATAGTGCGACTACACTATCAAGGGCATACAATCAAGTGTATAATGGTAAGTCCAGACATATTGGACTTAAACATAGGCAAGTAAATCAATTAATAAATGATGGGGTGATCACCATTAGTTTCTTACGATCAAGTAAGAACTTAGCATATCCTTTCACAAAAGGATTACCAAGAAAATTGATTGAAAGCACTTCAAAAGGGATGGGTCTCAAGCCCACCTATAAATAGTCACCCATGATGGAACCTTGTCTTGACACTTGGTATTTCACCAAGTCTCAAGATTAAGTTAAAGTACATCATTTGAATGTGACTGAAAGTTCTGCAATGTTTTTAAAAACCATCCCTAAGGTCAGCAGAACTTGGAACCGTAATGTGAAGAAAGGTTGAATCTAGTTCTTAACGGACTTGTAACACAGTATGTGTTGGAGTGTTCAAGTTATGGGAACACTCTTGACAAGGTCCACCTATCTGAATGTGGAAGTGAGGCCGCTTCCTATGAGCTAAAGGGCTTGGCTCTAGAACATTATGAGGAATCAAGATATAGACCCATGGCCAATTAACGGGTCGGCTTATAGTGGTTGAATGAATGAGAGGAAGGATATGCGTGAGGTGTTTCCGTCTAACATATAAAGGAAGATGGTTCAATGACTTTGGTTCAACCATTCTTACCCTAGTTAGATTTGAGCACTTTCACTACGTAAAGGTTCAAGGTGCAAGACTCCACCTTTACTTATGCATAACACCCCCAAGGATTTCGGAATCTGGTTAGGTCCTGTCGAGTCAGTCTTTTCAAATTCAAGTCTATTTTGAAAATGGTGGGGGTTTGTTGGGAAAATTTTCAAAATAAATTAGGAGTCTTAGTTGTTTTGGGTGAGTCTTAGAAAGGAGAGAAGATCATTTTAGTGGTTTTTACCTTGTCCCACATAGGTGGAAAGATGAAACAAAAGTGGGTATTAGTGGAACCATTTTCTATATATTAATTTAATATATTGGAAATGGTGGGGGCTCCACAAGGGTGCAACGCACCCTTACACGCGCGCGACCGTGGGCGTGGGCGTAATGTGGCGCTTTGATGGCGCACTTTGCACTTCGCACACACGCATCACCGCGAGCCACTTTGAGCCGCAAATTTTGTTTTCGATATTCCTATTAGCGACAGTACAACAAACAAGTGTAACTCCTCGTGAACGTATGCAACGGTTCACAACAAGGTGCAATCGAACAGATACGACGGTCCAAGAAGGGGCTGTTGGTTAGATGGCACCCCTTGCAACAGTCGCGACGACTCGAAGCGTCGCTTATAGTCACGGTTGCCTAATCGTGTCTGTTCGAACAGATGCGACGGCCAGAAGCGTCGCTTTTTGGCAACTGTTGACTTAGGTGGTGAATGTTGGAATAGTTGCGACAGTTCAAAGCGTCGCGAAAGATGTCTGCTGTCACAAAAAACGTGCAGTCATGACTATTCAAAGGGTTGTGACGTTCTCCTATATATATACACCTCTAGACACTAGAATCGATAAAAAAAAATTTATATACCAGATTACTAGATATTGTTTTGCTATAGAATTATAATCCCTCTAGTCTCGAAATCCTTGAAAACTCAATAGTTTAACCGGGATTATCACCACTTGTGCGGTGTTGATAATCAATCTACATACGTTGCTTCATTGTATCTTGAGAAGCAATTCGTCAAAACCCAAAACACCTATGGTGGGGGCGAAATTGCTTTAAGGATAGAGATAACTCGCCTTGAAGCAATAAGTAGTAGATTTCTTTTAGCCAATTTATTCCTTTAGTTTTAGAACCCCAAAACTAACATTAACTGCATAGCTGCTGTGATAAATTGTATTAAAATTTCACCTATGGTTTCATGAGTTGTTGCAATCTTTCTCTCGGGTGATTCTTGAATATATATATATATATTTTTTTTTAAGGAGTAGTGTATATAAGCTATTGAGTTTGTTCAATTAGCATCTACCTTTCCTTGAGGCTTTCAGTTGCTAAGGGAAAAGGGGGAGGGTGACTCAGCTCTATACCAACTTTTTAGGGGCTGTATTGATTCATTCGTGATCTTACAGTCTCACAAGAATGATAAAGTTCCCAACAATGCCACAAGCAATATATATTTATTTCATTTTCTATTTCATATCCTATTCGGTGTCGAGAAATTTACGGGAGATGATGGAAATGACATGGAATTCAAACCACCACAAGATGCATTAGTTACTTGTATTTCATGTTTTAGAAATTGTACCTCTTAATTTTAAGTAAAGTAGATGGGAATATTTTTACTTGTACATTAATAGGTTGTACTTAAGACTTTAGGCCTAAATGATTTATAATATAGTGTAGATTTAATGAATCATTGTACCTCTGAACTTTAGGCCCACATATTAATTTACATAATACTCCTTCCAGCACATAAGTAGATCCCACTCTAGACTTTTAATAGTTAAAGAACTACATATTAACTTCAATATCTGTATGATTAAATGACTATTTGATGTAAATTTATAACTACATTAAGTATACTATAAGAACCGAAAAAAGAACAACATTTTCCATTTTAGATGACTAAATGTAAAAGAACTCCTATAAATTGAAATGAAAAAAATACGAACTTCAAATATCAGAAGTTTGAATTGGACGTCAATTTTTTTATGGAGGCTCAGCTGAAGTGAGGCTTGGAGCAATGGGTAAGATTACTCCTTTGTGAGTTGTGATCATCATGTAATGGAAACAGATTCTGCAAAAATTGTGAAGGATCACACAATGGTTTCCATCCCAACCCTCACAAAGCCAGAGAGCTTTTTTCAACCGTGGTTGCCGTTTTTACGCAGTATCTGACTGCTGAACAATTGCACTTGGTCAACAATTTCCATTATATTTTATGCCAAATTTATGTTGGCGTCTGAGTCAATATAGAAATATGGCAGAATTTGCTTGTTCAAAGTACATTGGGATATTTTATGAAGCTTATAATATTTGTATATGAAAAATACTCATGCAAACTCATCACCTTTGGTGAGGTTTGAACCCTTGACCTCTTGGGAGGCTGGGCAATACTGGTAGCCCAGGTACCGTTGGGCCAATGACCCGTTGGTGTCACATTGTGATATAAAGTTACTTTGATTGACTTAACTTATAACAGATGCTTTGGTTGTTGTATTGATGTGGTTCATCTTCTACAATGGATATCGGAACCTAAATGATATCTGCAAAAGGTAACATCGTTTCTCCTTGTCTAAGCCTGCTATCTTTTGAGGGTGATATTGTTACACAATTTAATTTGATATGAACTTGAAAAGAGGGCATCTTCCTCAGGTACCTGTTAATGCATGCAAGTACATGGTAGTGCATAGCATGATTATACATTTTAAATCTTCATCTTGCATCCTTGAACAAATAACCATGTTTTGGCTAACCTAGCCACCACAGGACCAACAAGGGGTGGTACATGGATATTTAACTGTTGTCGGTTGATCTATTATTATTATTATTATTATTTTTATTATTTTCATGGAAACGGCCGCTCTACCCTTTGGGGGTAGAGGTTACATGTTAGAACTACGTACACCCCACCATTCCAGACCCTGCTTTCAAGCCGGATATACTGGGTTTGTTTTGTTTGATTATCCTGTTTTATTATTTCATAATTGGAACCTTATTTGTGAATGCATGCACATTCTTTAAAATGGAAAAGAGGTACATCCTCTGGTCTGACCAACTATACTCCATCTCTGAGATTCTTTTTATGAAAATGTTTATGTTTTCAACTTGTCTTTCTTTGTCTAAAACTTCCATGTGCATTTCCTCAGGTATGTATGGTGAATCTTGAGTGTAGTTTGGACTTTGGACTTGAGGTGGAAAACAGTTTGGACTTTGGACTTGAGGTGGAAAACAATTATTGGGTCTTCTGCAACTTTATTTTCGGATAAGCAAACAGAAAAGTATATTTTCGGTAAAAACACCAATCGTGGGACTTGAACCTGCAATCAGTTGATTCAGAGCCACACACTTTACCACATGAGCTAACATGGCTTCTTGGTGTTTTATGTTACTTCTAGTTGCTCATTTTGTGTTTGTTTTCTACTTTTCATCATCATATATTAGGTTTGGGACTTCCTTTTGTTGTTGTAGCTTGCTTCTAATATATATTTTCACATTCATTTGAAGTGTCTCTGGTTTTACTTTGCATTTTTTATGGGTAGCATTGTTAGAAAATGTTTACCTTAGCATAACAAGGTTCATTCCTATCATCTTTTCTTTGAATCAGTAAACGATTATATCTCACTCGGAAATTGGGCATGAGGTGAGATATACGCAGACCTGTATCTAACACAAATTAATACTGAGCCATAAAAGTTAAAAGAAAGACGATGAATATTTAAACAATCATCAGAATGAATGAAACATGGTAATACTCGACCGACTAGGTTGATTTGTAGGCCAAAGCTAGAAATGAATAAGAGCTCATTCTTTGACTATGAGTTGTTTACTTACAGCTTAATAAGCTTAATGGTCTGGATGGCTTATTCGCTCAACCATTGTTACACCATTAAGTTAAAATGGCTATATGGAATAAGCCATGACCCTTCACTTGTCCCATTAAGCCACACCAAACAAATTAATACCATTAATGCTCGTTAATAATTCAACCCTCTCTCTTTGCCTCCCTCAAACCCATTGGTCTCTCATCCTTTAGACAAACAAATTTATCTAAACATATAACTTAATCCATACAAGACTTAATGTAAAAAAAAAAAAAAAGTAAACACCCCCTAGTTAGATATAAACAATAAAGGGACTTATTGACTTTAATCTAGTCAGATACACATAAGAAATGAATATTTAACTGCATCCGAATAAGCGTCCTTGGCCATATTTCACCTTCTTCTTTTGAAACAAGATGTGATCATTGAACTATGTGTGAGACTGTGAGTGTCGACCATTGCTTTTGAAACCTAGTTGAAGTTGAGCATTGCTTTGTCCATTTGGGCGTTGTTGCACAACTTTTCCAATGTAAGTGTTTGAATGAAAATTTTTAGTACTTTAGGGGTCATTTCTACAATACCTTAAACCTTTGGGGGTAATTAAGTAATAACCTACAAATAATTCCTAAACGAAAAAGTCGGACCAACCAGGATCTAGCTTTCCAAATCTTGATCGGATTTACCGCCGGTGAATTCGCCGGAAACCTACAGGCGGGATGCCAGGACCAGGTCCACACATGATGTATGCTCTAGGTACAGGTCAAGCTCTGATGAGCGTGTCTAATGGCAGATTCAGTCCTCATCACTGCATCATCTATGCACTCAACGCGTTTTTCGGTCCCGACATCGGCTCGTTCGCCGAGTGGCTCACATCTACTCTTGGCTTGGGTGATGTGTTCGGCTCCTCCGTCGAAAAGTTCATTCACGATCCTCTCTTTTACGTCTTGATCCTCGGAGTTCCTCTTTCTTTACTCTATACTCGTGCTTCCCGATTTTTCGTCTCCAAAGGCTATCTTGATTCCGTCTCTGGGGTCAGTTTGTTAGGTTTGAGATTCTTTGCTGTAATTCGTTTTGAATTTTTTACATAGACATTGGAATGAATCGTCTATGTATTTGTAACTTCTACTTTTGTTTGAATAGTTCTGTTGATAGTTTGATACCCTAAGATTCATTGGATTCTTATAATGTTGTTGGTGCTCCTGTGCAGGTGGCCCTTACCGTGAAGCAATGTTTTTTGCTCATATCAGCTGGTTCTTTATCACACTTCTTCTTAGATCACCTGTTTGAGGTAATGCTTAAAGTGTTCCATTTGTTCCATAACTGTTTACCATAATTATCATTATAGACGCATTTACGATAAATAATAAATAAAAAGGCCATTCCATTTCGACAACGGTATAGGCAAGGGCAAGCGAATTATTAGTTGATCAGTGATTGAGGACAACAGTCATCATTTCCTTTAACTTTGTACAAGAAAGTGAAATTGTTCAAAGAAACATCATAATCTGTAACGGTTTGCAAGATTGGTGAATGTAGGACCTCCTGATTGTAACAGGTGTATTTCCTTATTTGAGCTAATTAGATAATCTAAATCTATAGAACTATGCAAAGAAAAACTTATGAATATGTAGCTTTGCTTGTGAACAATGTGATTTTAGAACTCCTTTGGAATATTTCACCTTTTCTTTCTTGCAAGAATGATGTCTATGTTATTACTTAATTTTTAGTGATCTTTCTTACATGTCGACTTTCAAATAAGGAAGAAGCGAGTCTCTTTGGTACCCTCACCTCTTGCTTTTACATATATCTCTTTTTATTCTGCACACTTCTCACAAGCCGGGGGCAGTACATCCCCCCCCCCCCCCCCCCGAAACAGGCGTGTGGCCCACCTTCGGGTGGGATATAATAGGTCATTTGGTTTGGTTGTGTTGAATATTGGATGACAATCATTCTTTCCCATTTGATGAATATATATCACGGATTATTTATTTGTTTCTTTGGATCATGGATTTGATTTGGAAGATGGGACTAGAAAACTTTCTAACGACATTTTAGGTTTTTCATTTCCTCTTTAATATCGATTGTCATAAAAACTGTTTGGTATATCAAACTACAGGTGGGCATATTGTCCATCATACTCTAAGAATGGAAGATGTCTAATACATCACTATCATCTTAAGTAGGCACATGCTTAGGTATGGGCCTGAATTTCATGCAATTTCCTCCCCCTTTTGATGCGAAAATGGTTTCATTATCTTGCATGCTTTTCAAACAAATCTATAGTATGAAAATGGAATAGAATCTCTATAAAATGGACAAAAGACCAGTCAGTCTGGAATTTCTCAGGCCCAACAATTCTACCTAGCAGCAATGGAGGACAGCCTGCATAACCTGGTGCTATTCTTCTTAGTTTGAACACATAAAATATCCAAGTTGACATACATAAGCAAATCAAATATAGTTACTTCCTGTATGACCTGTATGTAATGAAATAAAATACGAGCTTAGGTATGAACTGGAAATAGAGAAACTAGGTGGGCACCCTGATCATTTAACCAAGCTGAAGAACACCGCAACAATATAACACATAAAAAAAGGGGATTGAATCCCTTTATAATTCGATTATTACTTGCTTGAAACAATCAAATTATATATATATACACACACACACACACATGATCACATTCAAAACCACACAAACATAATTATCGCTGTATACGGCGCCAATAGTTGACAACAGTCGATTTAAGCACAAAGTGGGTTTGATCTGACATACTTACAGTTATAAGACGTTTAAAATACCTACTTACCTAGTATCACAATGAGGGGACGTTTGGTTCAAAAAATGGAATTTGATGGAATTGAAATCCATGAAAGGAATCGGAATTGGAGTGGATTTTGATGAAGTTTGACCATGCGCTTGGTTGTTAGGAATTGGAATGAAATCTTTTAAAGGAATTGGAATCTGCATGTTTGGTTGCCAGAATGTAGTTCCGGAATTGGAGTGAAACAATAATAAATGACCAAAATACCCTTTATTACATTTTCATACTTTCTTGCTTAAATTATAAATGCAATATAATGATAATATTGATTGGTTGTGATGGCGGCGACGGTGGCGGGGGTGGTGAAAGGACGAGAGTCCAATGCCAATGAGCAGACTTATATAGTAGGCTATGGTTTTTTTTTGGGGTAATTTTGTCTTTTTGAAAAAATGGGTAGGAATGGATTTGAATTCCCCTCACATATGCGATGAAATGATGAAATCCATGGATGGTGGAATCTATTATCATCAATTCTATTCCATGTGCAAACCAAAGAGCTGAATGGAATTTGGTGAACAATATTGACCATTCAAGTTCCTTCAGATTCCAATTCTGCTAACCAAACGGGCCTGAGAATAAATCATTTATGTATGTCAGATTTTTGCGTTGGATTTAAACATCATAAACCATTTATAGTGTCAGATTGAACCTAATTTGCGCTAAAATCCACTGATCAATTGTTGTGGTTGTATAGATCTTTTATCATCAACGGTAACCATTTGGTTACCAGTTTAAAAACCCTATCAATCGACTCAAAATGGCATGCTAAACATTAATGTACGACGAATCAGAGCTTGAGCATTACCTGAATCAACAGATTTGACGATGAAACCCTAGAACTCGATCTCCATTTACAGTAGCTTCCATTGTGATCTCGGTATATGTTTGTGTCATGTTGTTGTATATTTGAATGTGATTCTATATGTATATATATATATACCTATTTGATTGTTGCAACAATTATGTTGAAGCACCGGAAGTATAGTCGAATTGTGAAAGGGATTCAATTCCCTACGTATTGTAGTGGTTTTCTTCATCTTGGCTAAATGATCAGGGTATCCTCCCGGTTTCTTTACTTCCCAGTTCCTACCTAAGCCCACCTTTATTCTATTTTCCACATACGGATTGTTACACTTTGTTATTGTCCTGAAGCAACAGAGCACTTTTACTAGTCATAATCGTACTCATGTTTCTGAATTAGTGTTAACATGTTGTCATCTAATGTCGCAGGAAAATGGGCACTCAACCATGTACACATGGATACTGAGTACTGGTTGGTGGAAAGGCCGTGCCCCTGTCAATCCAGATGCTGTTGCTGTAATCGGGTTCTTATGTACCTGCTTGATCATTGGTTTCATTCGCATCAACAGGTGCTTATTTTATTCTTTGATTCAAACGAAATACATGTTTAGGCCATCAACCAACTTTCTTTTATTCATCTACTACAGGATAAAACCCGTAAAATCTATCAGAAAACAATCTATTAACTCGGCAATGCTTGTTCTAGTAATCGCGAGCATGTATTCTTTATGGTGCATGAGCCAAATATACCTGGTTAGTCCTCGGAGACCAGCAGTTGGTGAAGAAGCAGATCTTGGAGTCATTGTGTTTTTAGCGGTTTATTTCTTCCTTCCACACTGGTTATGCATTATGTCCATGAACCCGCCTGAACGGCTCCCTCTTTAAGCCAACTACTGAAAAGTAATCAGAATGCCGACTCATAGCAGCCGAAGATTTCCTAGTTCTGTTGTAGAGACTATTCACATGTGAAGATACTTTGAGAATCCATGCTTTAGCAATATCATTCACAAATGCATGAAAAGAAAAAGATTGTAATCCCCACCAGGCCAAGTCATAGAAGACAAATGTATTGTAATCCCATACATGAATTTTTGAAATTGAGAGAGAAACAGTCACTTGTTTGTTTCAGATTCTGTAATTGAAAATGTGTTATTATGCCTTTGAATATCAAATTGATAACTATCAAAAGCATGAATCTAAACATCCTCTTCCTACCCTACAAATAAAAAACCAATTGCAAATTTACAATCATTCTGTTCAAAATGTACTTATCATCAATCCAATCGAAAACCTCACTGGTTATTTACAATCCTTTGGGGCTGTTTGTTTACTTCTTAATAGTTCCATCAAGAGGTAACTTCTGAATAATTTTGTATCTTGGGTATCATTCAGCACCCTAATTTCATTATGGACAATTACCAAAGAACAATATTTCATTATGCATTATATCATAAAAGTCTGTTAATTATTTTACACAAAACCATTTAGCAGCTACCAAACAGCCTATAAAGTAATTATTTCATTTACAATAACATATACATAAAATAAAACAAGAATAATGCAGATTTGATATGCTGAATAACTTGCTTTTTGAGCAAATGATTTCAAACACTCCCTATCAATCATGATTTCAAACAATTCTCATTTTTTAACGTACATAATCGGTAGTTCATCGGTCACAATCATTGAAAAGTTGCAACATAATCAGTACCAACCATATAATCATATATACATCCCAACTACTCATCTCCAATTATAAATACCACCATATATAGTATCCTTGTCATATATACAGCTTGCTTGATGGTCATTTCATCTAACCACTTCTCTTTATATAGAATACCAACAACGTGAAGTAATTTCCATTTTCTAAACATAGGTAAGAACACTTCCTATAATAAGTAAAAGTGGTTGAAATTAAAACGAAAAGATGAAATATGGTGAGAAGGATAAGAAAGGATCTCCATCCTTGGATCAATCCTAATGAGATGCAACCGACCAATTCACTTCTAAAGCGTAATTCATGGATTGTTTTGAGATTAAAAGTGATCAATGGTCCAAATCCCTTCTTACACTACTCACCTTAATTTTTTTCTCACATGATTCTTCGTCTACAACAAAAATGATTTAATATAGTCTAACAACTTGTCATGTCGTTTTTTACTTGTTTTATTTTGTCTTTTGATTTATCAGTCGAAAAATAACGACAATCTTGTTTTTAATATGAATGTACCCCCCCCCCCCCCCTTTTTTTGAATTTATAGCCGGTATGAAAAAAACTAGTTTTATTTTGATTTTCTTAAAAGAATATTATTGACATAAACTAGTTTTATGAATTCGCGTACATGGGTGTTTGTGTTGAATTTTCTTATCAGATAAAATTCAATAAGACATTAACAAGTTTTATTAATAAATCAACAACCTTATTAATAAAAATTGCTACTTTATTTATAAAGAATGTTACCTTCTTCATAACAATTGCTACTTTATTTATAAAGAATGCTACCTTCTTTATAAGGATTGCTACTTTATTAATAACTTTATTATTGAAAATTGTTTTAAACAATTTATAATTAGATTACCAAGCCTAAAATGATTATATCCTTTGCGATAGAGCCGTTAGAAGAAAGTAGTAGAAACAAATTGTTCACTCTAGTGAACGAAAAGGAAATACAATGTACTTGAAATAAAGAACCAAAACCACAAGGCTTGTGGTGTAGCGGTAATCACCTGGGGAGTTCATAGCGCTCAACCCGGGTTCGATTCCCTGCATTCGCAACTTTGTGGCCACTGGGTTTAGCCTTAGGGCTACATGCTTTCGCAGTCGGTTTCTTTGCCAAATGATTAGTCTGGGCCAAAGGCCCAGGTCACCCTTTCCCAAAAAATAAAATAAAGAACCAACCTGTTTTTCGATGATCGAGAACAGGACGCACTGCACGGTAAAAAACCTGTCCTTAAAGGTTTTATACGGTCACTCTAGTATGATGTGAGTATCAGACCGCAAAGCCCCATGATTAGATACAGTTCAACGTTCTGTTTACCAACAACAATGACAACAGAAATATGGAACAAGGACGATGGCAAAAAACCGTGAAACGTGGAAACAACGATGAGCAATTCGTAAAGAGAGAGTAGAGAGCAACCAAACGATATATTTTCTGTGTATATCTAAAGCCAGGTTTAACCCGATATTTATACTGGGTAAAACCGTAACCCCCATATTAATGATATTAAATAAAACGCATTTATCATTAATATCATTAATCACGTTAAATAAAACCGATTTATTATTAATCACATTTTAAATAAAACCGATTTATCATTAATCACATTTTAAATAAAACCGATTTATCATTAATCACATTTTAAATAAAACCGATTTATCATAGAATTAAAAATCGTTTCTCAACTTTCTTTATAATTTTCTATAAAAAGAAAGCTCGGTAGTTCGGGGCGAGGCTCCTCAGCTCCGATGCGGCGTGCGAAGTGCAAAGTGCGCATCCTCGCGCCACTCTGCGAAAACCGCGCCCGCGCCCTCGGCCACGGCCACGGCCACACGTGCACGCATGTGCGTTGCACCCCCACCATAAGCCCATTAATTCATTCAAATCCCATTTGAATAAAGAGGCTTATAAAGCTCTCTTGTTTTCTTATTTCCACTTATGTGGAATTGAAGAAAACTTCCAATCTTCCACAATATTTCCAACATTTTGTCATATTGCAATTTTACAACAATGTTCTTCATTCTTTTTTCCCCTTCATTCTTGAAAATCACATTTGAACGTAATTTGATCATGACTTGAATGTTTATCAATGAAAATATTTCTAACCACCAAGGAAAATATTAGTACATAAACCGACTCGAGTATTTGTCAATCATGGAAACAAACGAGATTGTCAACTGTATATTATTTTTCAAAGCAATATAGTATAATTGCACCAACATTTAGGATTCACATTGTGTTTGAGTATATATGTATCAAATGTCAGTAACCGGATATATGTATGTTTTGTAGAGTTCATGAGTTGATGGTGTATTAACTATTGTTGAAAATGGTGTGTGTGAATATATATAGTCAGATTAATACAAGAATAGTAACCTAATAAGAAAACACAAAAAACAATCGAATCAAATGTGATTTTACAAAAGTCATACGAGATGGTCTGGACTCAAACGGTTGTGCTAGACCCTTCCAAGAACTGATACCGCCATGCCAAATTCCCACATATACATGCCAATGCAAGGCAAACCTTACACCCCCCCCCCCCCCCCCAAAACTTTCTCAAATTCTTTCGGGAATTTGTTAGCCTTATTGGGGCATAAGGGATAATTAAACCGATAATCATAACTTTCAGTTACTTATGGATCTGGCGTATACAACCTAACTAAACTGGTCTTTCTTCCATCATGGGTTAAAAGCAACTTACATTTATTTCCTTGACATTGTTAGAAAAAAAACTCCAGAAAACTATAAAGAAACTAAGGGGTTGTTTGGCTCATGGAATTGGAAGGAATTTGAAGTATTGGAATGGCCAATTCCATTGACCAAATTCCAAGCCTATGTTTGGTTCACGGAATGAAAGCAGTGGAATCCTTCCAATTCCATTGAATTCCACAATTTAATGGATTTATCATTCCTTGACTCAAGTGAAGGAATTGAATTCCTATCAACCAAATGCGTGGTCAAATTCCATCAAATTTCTTTATAATTCCTTCAAAGTTAAATTCCTTCGATGGATTCCAATTCCATCAAATTCCATTATGTGAACCAAACACCCCCTAAGATTAGGGTGTGATTTGTAATCACTATCCTTAGGATAATATTAGCCTCCACCAATTGTTGTGGGTTAAGTTTAATTTATCCCCATAATTTACCTAATCTAGATGAAGCCTTGGGTGGTTGAAGGAAATCTTATCCACAGTTCAGTAAAATCTAAGCAACCAAAATGTTAGGATCTAAGCGCTTACCGCTATGCCAAAAACAATTGCTGATGGAGAAGGCGCAACTTATTTACATATAACGTAGCAACCAACACCACATTTCGATTTAGGAAGATGCTGGTCAATGACCCAACAATCCCCCCCCCCCCCCAGCATATTCCAGTACTAACAAGATCTTCGTTAGAAATCAATGGGTGCACAACATGCCTTTGGCATTTAAATGCACTTCATGGGATTCGAACCCGTTACCTACTTTGATACCACATGTTAGGATCTAAGCGCTTACCACTACGTTGTAACACCCTCAAATTTGGAAAAAGTTAACTAATTTAAAATTTTCAAATATACCTCAAAGATGGATGAAACTTCATACGACAAGTCCATACTTAAAATACGATTATAGAATATCCATCAACAAAACAAATAAAATCTTACATAGGGACAAATTCAAGGTCGGGTGTTACTATAACCCAATAACAGTTGCTATCTCCATAAGTGCGGAAGGTTTCACCGAGCTACTATCTCTCGTGCAGGACTAGCACTCATCTCACCACGAAGTCGCTAGCAACAATCCTCAACCAAACCTGATGCACATGCCGACAAATAAAAAGGTTAGGCTAACGCCTAGTGAGTTCAAGAGTTTTCAACATGAAACAAATATATTTATTAAAGGAAAGAATGCGGGTTAAATCATTATCTTTCAAAATGATTTACTTTAAATATTAAACGACTCATTTTCCAATAACACGCACCTTAAAAACAAGCAACCCAACATAAACATTCTTTCGCAACTTCAACCCCAAATTCACCCAAAACGTGAATAGTAATTAAAACTCTCAATTTATAAAATTGCGGATAAGGCTTTATTTCTCGAAACACCCAAACACGGGAGGGCATAATACTCAGCCCATAAATCATGAATAAAAGCCGTATATACAAAACGTCACCGAAAACATGGATAATAAAATAATACTATTTAATACCCAAATAACACTTCCGGTGACAGAGGAGACGCGATTCCGTGGTATGTGGCGGAACACAAAGTTAAGCCACCTAACCACGTTGTCGAACTACACCTCAGATCGTAACTGTATTGCCTGCTCCGCCGAGCTACACCTCCAGTCGGACTTTATTTCAAGTCCCAAAACACCGTATCCCCCATTGTCTGCTCCGTCGAGCGACACTTCAAGGATACACGATTTTATTGCCTATTCGGTCTCTAGTGGAGTTTCGTCCTCAAGGTACTCATTCGACCCCTAGTGCCTACTCCCTAGAATTCAAGATAGGAGCCACAACTCGTTACTTGATAACTCATGATGTCTAACCCTCGTGCACAAGAATTAGAACATCACATCACAAAACCCATGGTCCCGGAGTACAACCCATAATGGTTCATCTCCGCCGAACAACCGGGACAACAACAATGCCAATCCGACATTGTTAAGTCTGATTTTATAATAATCATTGTATTTATAGGCTTGGTCTTATACTGTGTTTAGATAGGTTTTATCTATGTGTTTGACCAAGGGTATTTAAGTCCCTTTGGTCTTGGTTGTTTGTAACACATTCACGCCACATTGAATATCATTCTACTTTGCACTTTGAACTGTTTCTCTCTCTACTTTCTCTCTCTAGGATTTAGTGTTTCTTGGACTATCAATTAGTATCAGAGCCAATCTAGATCTTGAGAGAATTGAGAGATTTTGTTTTAGTTTCTGAATTTGTAGATTAATCAAAAATTTGATCGATTTTCTTGAATTTTTCAAGAAAATCTCGTTTTCTTGATTTTTCATCAAATTCGGATTGTTTTGTGTTTAAATTTCATTGTAAATTGGTTTGTTGAACTCGTTTTTAATTGTAGAACATTATTGTTTCACATCTATTTGCAAGAAAAACAAGTTTTGATTGTCAATTTTGAAAATTGTTGATTTTATGGAAAAACGGTTTTGACGTACTGTTACATTTTCGAATTTTTGATTTCGTGGTTTTTGATTGAGTTTGTTAATTGAAAAATGTTAGAATCTTGTTTTCGATAAATTCTGTGTGTATTGGTTGCATAAATTTCATGGCTATAATTGATTTTTTGGCAGATTTATTGTTTTCCATTCGGTTTGCGCCAGATTGGAACTTTGCGCGAGTTCTTCATAGTTTGCGCGAGTTCATATTTTGATTTGCGTGATCTTACTAATCTTGTTTGTGTGTTTCAGGTTTTCATCATTATCACGCAAAGTTCAAACTTTGCGTCTCCTTCTGCTCATGAAAAGATCAGTTCTCACCATCAACAGATCACGAAAAGATTAGCTTCTTGTCTTGAGTACTTCACGCAAAGAACCATTTGCGTTATTAGTGTATCACGCAAAGTATATTTTGCGTCTTCAGCTCATCACGCAAACCTAGTTTGCGCCATTGCCTTCTAACGCAAAATTCAGTTTGCGTTTTGTTCTTCTCACGCAAAGCTCTTTTGCGTCACTAGCTTATCACGCAAAGCTAGGTTTGCGTCTTAAACGCCTCACGCAAAGTTTCTTTGCGTCACCATCTGCTCGTAAGAAATTCAGTTTGCGTTTCTTATTGTTCACGAGAATATCAGTTTGCGTCTTCTGCCTCTCACGTAAACCTCAAGTTTGCGCCAACTGTTTCAAGACTTAGTATTTTTCTGGATTTCTGAAATATGGATTCTGTCAAATTTGTTTATCAAGCTCAGTTCTACAAAAATGATCTCATGATGTCATTGGGTACAGAAAATCGTCCTTCGGTGCTTATTGATGAAAATGAGTTTACACAGTGGCAAGATCGGTTCCTGAACTTCATTGAACGTCAAAAGAATGGAAATGACATGATGAATATTCTATCAGAAGGACCGTTTGAAAAACCCAAGTTGGCTTTCAGATTATATAAGCCTACTAAAGAATATTCACCTGAAGAGTTGTCGGCATATCAAGCTGATCGTGATATAAAGGCAAATCTGATGTTAGCCTTGCCAAACTCTATCTACAACAAGATTAACTGTTTCAAAACTCATCCTAATCTTATGTGGCAACAGCTTGACAAGATTATGCTTGACTCTTCAGTTGCGACTCAACTACGACATACTCGTTACATGAATAATTTTGAAGAATTCAAAGCCAAGGAAGGGGAGCCACTGAAAACTGTGTATGACAGATTTTGTGCCGTGATAAATGATCTGAGGAAGATTAAAGTTGAAAAGACTGAGCTTGAGACAAATCTGAAATTCCTCAATGCACTTCAACCAGAGTGGAACAAATCTTGCCACAGACTGAGGAATGATGTCAGAATTTCTACAATGCAAATTCAAGAGATGTTTGAGACCTTGCTGACAGATGAGTGCATTGTTACTGAGAAGAAGGCCAAACTGGAGAAGAAGAACAAAAAATCGGTAGACTAAGGGGGAGATTGTTAAGTCTGATTTTATAGTAATCATTGTATTTATAGGCTTGGTCTTATACTGTGTTTAGATAGGTTTTGTCTGTGTGTTTGACCAAGGGTATTTAAGTCCCTTTGGTCTTTGGTTGTTTGTAACACATTCACGCTACATTGAATATCATTCTACTTTGCGCTTTGAACTGTTTCTCTCTCTACTTTCTCTCTCTAGGATTTAGTGTTTCTTGGACTATCAGGCATATCACCCAAGATGAGAATGCCAAGAGTCCTCACCATTAACTACGACTGACTTACATGTCTATATATCCAATGCAACACAATCTAAAATTACATGACTACACATGAATGACCAACGCACTCGAGCATGTAATTATCCTTAATATACCACAAGATGCATTCCGACGCAAAACATAAATGGGGCTCTATAAACCGGACAAATGTCCTCAAGACCCGACACCGACGAAAACCGAGCTTTAAGCCCAAAATAAAATGACCATATGTTAACGTCCACAAAGTGCAATAAAATGCAACAACCAACGTTTATGCAAACACATGCTTCAACTACATGAATAACTCCAACATACTTTAGATTGAGAGAAAACATTTCCCAAACAAGTTTATAATCCTATTGACTCTTTCCAAAACGTCCCATGACACACATTTAAATTGCAATTATTCAAAGGATTTACACCCATATAATAAGTCATTAAAACATCAATATTAAAGGTTTACTCAATAAAATACTTGAGTTACATCTTTCCCCAAACCCAAAAAGGTTGACAACTTCTGAAACGTTCGCAAGGTTGGAAATGACCAAATGTCACTGACCCATACGTTGGTAATTTTTAAAACATTTCACGTCACAAAGTACGCGAAATACCAACAACCATAAACATGCATTTTTACCAAATAATCTCTACTTATGCAAATAAGTTATCGAAACCTTTTCATTTTGATACATCAAAATACCCAAAAATCCCAAAAAATGGGTGTTTTACAAGTTTATAAAGTTAAACACTTCAGATAATCAAAACTTATCAAATAACTCAACAGTTGATAGTTTCATGTAAAACACATAAACATTTAAAATTTGACATTTTGGCACGTACACCGTTTTCACAAATCAACTTGAACTCACCTTGCTAGATTTAGGCTAAATCTAGATTTTACCCCAACTTGAGCTTCCTTGAAGAACTCCGAATCCACAAGCAAAAATCATTCCAAAACCTAGATCCACAGTTTTCACCCATAAATAATCATATTCAATCCATTTAGAATTGTTCCCCAGACATTTTACATAAGGATCTCAAGTTATACCAAAACCCTAATTTCCATATATGAAGAAAAGGGAATATTACCTTTACCATAGATTGAATCCATCAACTATACTTCTCTAGGTCACCCATGTGGGCCACCACCACAACCTTTAAGAGAATGGAGAGAGTCTTGAAGAGGGTTTGATAAAACCCTAGAAAGTTGGTGATGAAGATGATAAAGTGGAGAGATTGAGCTTAAGCTTCCATAACCTTGTTGGATGGTGAAGTATCACTTAAAATCCTGAGATCTTGAGTATCAAAAGCTCAAAACAAAAATGGTGGAAAGGAGGTTCGGTTTAGAGAGAAAGGAGAGGGTAGGGTTGGAGAAGGTTGCAACAAATGAGATGAGATAAGAAAAATTCGAGTTTAAAGGCCCCTGCCCCCGACCACGACAATGACCGAAGACTATTCCCTTGGCATAGTCGCGTGGCATTGTCGCCCGCGTCCAAACACTTGTTGTACAATGCCCGCGATTATGCCACGTGAGAGTGACATTCTGTCACAATCGTGGGCATAATCGCCCAAGACGTACAGAGAGCCAAAATCCTACTTTTCGACCCAAGGCGCTCCCGATATAAACACCCAATCTTCCAAACCAATTCCAACTAAGGTTATAATTATAGATCGATAAGTAGGGTACCAGTTAAGGATTTACTGAGATTACGGGTGTTAGATACGCCAAAAGCAATTGCTGATGGAGAAGGCGCAACTTATTTACATATAGCGTAACAATCAGCGCCACATTTCGATTTAAAAAGATGTTGGTCAATGACCTAACATAAAAAAAACTGTCAAAAGATCAGAAAAAATTCGACATACAGTAAGTTATATCACAACTTAGGTGGCGTTAGTGATGTATTTTGACCTATAAAATATATATTGTGCAAGCTCAAACCAAGTAGAAAATCAAGCCCAAACCTCTTAAACCCATTATTGCTTATTTGATATATCAAATAGGCTAGAATTTATAAAGCACACAATACTTTACTCCCTTTCCTACATGGAACAAAATTCCTATATTAAAGACTGTACTCAACAGACATTTGATTTAATACCACGTTGGTGAGAAGTTGAAAGATCGGAAGAAAGTGATGTGTGTAAGAAAGGTGGATGAGATGCATTGTGTAAATTCATGTGGTTTAACTCATAGGGTTGTCTATCTTGGATGACATTTTTTTTACAAAAAAAATTAGTTTGATTCAAGGGGTTATCTTATTTTTGATCACCATATTGTGCAAAAAAAAAAATCTTAGTAATCATTATCATCAATATATCTTCGTTATATATAAGAGGAAAATCTTGGAGTATTGAGGTAGCACCATGAGAATTGAGTATTCTCAAATAGTGAATTGTGATTGATTTAGAGTTGTCCCCACATTGGTGAGAAGTTGAAACATTGGAACAAAGTGGTTTGTATAAGAAAGGTGGATGAGATGCATTGTGTAAATTCTTGTGGTTTAACTCATAGGGTTGTCTATTTCGGATGACCTTTTTACAAAAAATATTAGTTTGATTCAAGGGGTTGTCTTATTTTGGATGACCAATTTTTGCAAAAAAATCTTAGTAGTAATTATAATTGTTATATCTTCTTTATATATATAAGAGGAAAATCTTGGAGTATTAAGGTGGCATCATGAGAATTGAATATTCTCAAATGGTGAATTTGATTGATTGAGAGTTGTTCCACATTGGTAAGAAGTTGAAAGAGTGGAACAAAGTGATGTGTATAAGAAAGCTGGATGAAATGTATTTGTGTCTATATAAAAGGAAAAGTTTGGCTTATTGAGTTGACACCGTGATAATTAAGTATTCTCAAATTAAGTTTTAATCATCATGTAGCGTGCGATGTCGAACACTAGTTTAACATTATTTGAGATGTGACATTTATAATCATCCCATCTAACTATTTCCTTTATATGGAATGCAAACGATTCATGTAATAACCGGGTTCAAAGTGTAGCGTTTGGGGTTTGGGAGGAGTGGTTGCAAAAAGCCCAAAGTCCAAGGGCAAGATTACAAATGTAAATAAAGGGATTAAACCCTATATTTGTCTACCCTAAATCATTTTCTCAAGACTGGCTAAGTGAAATCAAGGAGAAAAAGCTTGGTGATATTCAAGTTGGGAGAATCATGGAAGAGGCTAGCATAGAAGAATGTTGTGTCAATTTTTCCTCAAGGTAATCATCTTCCTATCTCTTTCTATGGTTTTGGGGTAGGTTTTATTGCTAAATGTATTTGGGAAAGGAAAAGTATAAGTTGTTGGATTTCAATGGGTTTAGGGGTATTTTTGGGGAGTATTGATGTTTTAATTGTTTAAGCAATGCTTAAATCGATTTTAACTAAGTTAGGACCTTGGAATCAATCAAAATCGATTAAATCACTCTTTGATGGGGTTTGGTCTGTTGTGGTTTGTGAAATCCTGGGAATCGCCTCTGAGAGGCCGAAACCCGGGTGAGAAGGGTGGAAATCAAGAGCCAAACTAGGGGAGGTGGGGTAAGGCTGGCTGGGAGCGGGGTGCCAACTCGGGAGATCGGGAAGGCATGTCCGGGAGTCGGTACCGGGGGGAACCCGAGAGTCAGGTGACCCCGGTAGTGATCCGGGACATGGAGGTCGAGGGGGGACCCAGGAGATGGGCGACCCCGGTAGGAACCGGGAGGCGGATATCGGGGGAACCTGGGAGGCGGGTGACCCAGTAAGGACCCGGGAGACGGGGGATCGTGAGGGGGGGGACCCGGTGTGAGGGGGAGCCTGGGTGGGATCCCGGGCGGCAGGGCAACCCAACTTGGCTTCTAGATAGGAAATTTAGGGTAGGGGTCGAGTATTCCTCTTTTTCATAGGTGACCAGTCCAAAGGTTGGGAGCGTAAGTGAGAAGGATTTGGCAAAGACAGGTGAGTCTCTCTACCCAAAAATATTTATAATGTTATGTTGTGCGCATGAGAAGTTATTTAAAATACACGCTCTATTTTATTGTGGCGAGTATATTAAATGTATGCATACATTGTCGGTGGTGTATTGGCTAAATTCGGGGGGGGGGGGGGGGGTGTCCCGCCTGTGCTCATACCGGGAGGTGTGTCCCGTTTATGCCAGTGGGGGTGTGTCCCAAATAAAGGCAATGTGAGCCAGACACGTTGTCGCTTATACGTGACATCAGTGTGTGTCATCAGCGTGTTTTATGTGTGTGATGATTGGTGAAGTTAAATTTATTTACAAATGCTTTTATATATCCCTGTATATATTGTTGTGGCGTGGATAACCGTTTTGGAGGGAACTCACTAGACCTTTCGGTCTAACCCTCGCTTTTCAAAAACTAAAAACCTTTTCAGGAAGGCGTGAAATAGGAGAATCGGGTAAAGGGAAAGAGAATCTTTGAGCCGAGAGTCGTGATCTAGAAGGATGTTACCTTAGCTTTCCAGACTTAGATGTTTTTTTCATTTAATTTTTCTCAGTTGTGTAATAGGTTGTTTCTACAAACCTCGTATGTTTGAAATGTACTGTGGGACCTCTTTTCGGAGAGATATTTTATATTATGTTTCATATATTCGTTTCTGTGTTTGGGTTGTTACAATTCAATACGTGAAATAATCTCCATTTTCTAAAAATACAAAAGTATTTTGTAACAACCAAAAGTCAATAACAACTAAAATATAGCATTACAACTCAAAAGGTCCCAAAACATACTAATTTACATCATTCTCAAACTAAAGTACGCAACGGATAGTACATCTTCACAACTGAGAAACTACAAGACTCCAAAAAAAAACTATGTCTCTTCTATGGGATCCTTCTTTCTCCCCTTCTTCGAATGAAAACCCGACTAAAATCTCACCTGAAAATGGTTTTAGTTTTGGAAAGCGAGGGTTAGACCATGAGGTCAAGTGAATTCCCCCTCAAAAACAATTTAAACAATTCTTAATTTAAAACATGCAAACTGCTACATTAGTAAATAAAATAACAGCTTTAATACCACAATCAACTCCACGTAAGGGGGTTTGTACAGTGGTCTAAATTCCCAACACCTCCTCGTGATGCCCACGCTTGGGGCCGCCAGTAGATCCCCATGGCCCCCCCAGTAGATTCCATATCCGTGTGCGCAAGAAACAGATTCAAGGAACACGGCTCAACCAATCTCCCAAGGATTTTCAACAATCCAAGGTACTCAAACCCCACTGTGTAACCCGACTCTACTGTAACACCCAGAATTTCAGGTAAGTATTGAGACTCCTTCAATCTCTTCTCTATGTGCTAAATGATGTAAGATATAACTGTTAATTGCTACGTGTATCTATGATTATTGTATTGGTATCGATTGGGAGTCTAAACGTGAGTTAACGCCAATTTTCAGCAGCCTGGAGGGTCCAAGCGACATTGACCTGCGACATTGACACGGGAACTGTCACCTGGTCAATGTCGCCTACACATTCCAGTAGGTGGTCAGCTGGGTGCGACAATGCCCCAACGACAATGCCCATGGGCAAAGTCGTTGGGCAATGTCGCCCGCATCATGGATCCTTCTGTTTGATAACCCATCTGATGCATCATTTCCTCACACTCTCATCTAAACACGGGAAAACACTCTCATGGGCGATTTTTGAGCATTCAAGTCACATTTCACTTCAAGTCTAGGGTTTTGGGTTGGTGGCTTCATTGATTGTTCTTCAAGCACCATTCCAAGGCATTTATTGAAGATCACATCAAGACTTTCTCCCTTCTCACTCAAAGCTTCAACTACCATCTTCACCTAGGGTTTCTATTTTCTAGGTTTTACCCAAAACCTAAATTGTGAGTTTACTAAACCTTTGTTAAAACTAGATACACATCATAATCTACTACTTGTTATTATCTTGCGTCTTAACATGGAAAATGCTCATTCTTAATGTCTAAGTATTTGGGGTTTCCTTATGAAAATATGTTTCTATGAAACTTGCCATGATCTAATGGAATGTATATATCTTGATGTTATGAGGATTCTTACTTGAGACACCATTTGGTGTTATCATCCCTACATGGTTAAAAAGGGTATTCATGCTAGTCTTATTTTGAGCATCATAATTATCGAGATAGTAATATTGTACCCATGGTTGGTATTGAGATATTCTTGGTTATAATATGCCTTAAGACCTTCTATAAAATTATGTTGGACGAACCAAGTTAGTAGACACTAGGAGAATGTAGTCTTGGGTGCCACCGTAATGGTATGTGCCTAGACCTCCGCCATTCGGGGTAATGCCATGGTTGTAGTCCTCGGATGTGTCGCGCCTTTCGGATGTCACTCTTGGTAGTTGGCATTAAGGTATATCGACTCTTTGGGTGGAACTTGATTGGTGCTATGGGTCTCCCCTATTAACTCCATATTTAATGAAATTGGGTTAACTGCTGATAAGAATTGTATTTGATTTTATATGCTATTTCTTGTGCAAACTCACTAGGCTTTTTGGCCTAACACTTGTGTGGTGTCGATGTGTATCTCAGGTTCTAGTGGTGCCGTTTCAAAGCAGGTATAGATGCGCTTGGGTGAGAGCTTGGGGAAGGTGCTTTTGAGAGCACTCTATGTGAAGGCATTTTTGGGTCTATAGATGACACCCTTTTTGTAATCTTATTTCTAGTATAGAAACTAGATTAGTTGGTTGTTGTCTATTTTCCGTTATATTACAACTGTAATTAAACAGGTTTAAATATTTCCCCATTTTTTGGAGGCTCTTGCTATGGCAATTTTAGTATACCACATGTCCGTTTTTCGGATTTTTGTTATCCCTATTTTTAGGGTGTTACATCTAAATACAAGCATAAATTTATGAAAAGCTTGTAAATCATGAGTATGCAAGAAAACACCTTCACAACATATATAATAACATGTATCCTTTCAAATCATACATATCATCATCTCGATACCAGTTTCAGTTACTCAAAGTTTCATAAATCATTTCCCATATAAAGGACAAAAGGGTTTAAGGGGACTCACCTGATGTGAAGAGCTTGACACAAAACGAGCCTCACTTCGGATCAAACTGAACACCTACAAATCGAACCATGGGTCACCGAGTTACAACTTGTCTGGATAACATAATAATCCGATTTAGTTACAACTTACTAGGACTCACCCGGATCCCGACTAATACCTATCCGGGACTCACCCAGTTCCCGGTTTCGCCTCACCTGGGTTTCACTCGATTCCCGATAAAACCTCTCCCGGGTTTATACTCAATTCCCGGTGAAACCTCGCACGGGTTGACATACACTTCTCGGTAAAACTCCGCCCGAGTTTACACTCAATTCCCGGTAAACCCCTGCCCGAGTTTACACTCACTTCTCGGTACTAAAATCCCGCCCGGGTTTACACCCAATTCCAGGTAAAACCCTGCCCAGGTTTACACTCACTTTCCGGTAAAACACCGCCCGAATTTACACTCCCCATCCGGGTTCTATTCGATATCCGGGTAAACCTTTAATCGGATTGGGCAATTCCCGGGTGCTCGAATTGGGCATCGATTTACAAGGTTTTTCACCTCTTTTGATCCAAAAACATAAAACGACTAATCCCCAATCTTTTATAATCAACCATTTACATTATTGGGCACACTCAATCTATTTAATCATTTTCCCTAAACCAGGGTCCAAAATTCATTCATCCTTAGAAATAAGAACATAGATTAATTTCCAATGGTTTATTTTTCTTGAATCAACACCTACCAATACACAAGAAAAATACTAGAGGTTGAACGACTTGTAGATTGTGATAATCCAAGTAATCCTTCAAGAAGTTCCTTGCAAATTGATACAGGGAGAATTCGGGAGTTAATAAGAATTCTCGAAAGTAATTGGAAAAGAGGAAAACGAGATCGAAAGAAAAAACGAGCTCGCAAGAGACTCGGAATTTGGCATCGGAAAAAGAGGCAAAGAGAAAACGGCAAAGATAGAAAGGGTTACAATGGAGATCGAAAAACAAGTCGAGAATCGCAAACAGAATTGAATGCGAGTTCCATGCGACTTGGGTCGCATGAAACCCGCGCAACATACTGGACACAAGTAAACATGGCGACTTCCAAGAGTCCCTAAGCCATCCCAAGTTCATTAATTAAATTTCCAATCCATGCAATCCATGCCACGAGCCATTATTATCTTTATTATCTTTTTCTTATTAATTGTCTTTATTTTCTTTTAATTATCTTTTAAGTAGATTAGGTTTAGATTTAGTTTAATTAAATAATTATCTTTATTAGTTATCTTTAGGATTAGTTTAATTTAATTCCATAATTATCTTTTTCATAGTTTAGATTATAAATACGATAGTTCGTTATCAAATTTTAATGAAGTTCAATTATTCAATAAAAGTTCAGCTTTTAAGAGTTTTCTCTTAATTTCTCGAGTTTTACGGTTGTAATTCTCGTTATCAAAAGGGTTTTGACGCTTGTCGATCCTTCCGCAAACCTACGCTGCGTCACAAATACTCTCCATATTTCATCTTTCTTATCTTCTTTCTCGATGGCAGCCACCAAGTGAGGGAATTAGGGATTTTATTCCCTTTTCATACCTTTCATAAATTGCATTCAAGTCCCTTAGTTTTCTTTCTCACATTTTAACCACACTTTACCAAGAAGACTGAAATTTAGAACAACGGTTATTACATATTTATATATTTTTTTTTGAAAGGCAACCTTTATTATACCATACAAAAGAGTTAGGGAAATTAAAATGAATTGGTGAAAATATCCTAATACCACAAAAATGATTTAACAAAATCTTACAAGTTGTCGTGTCATTTTTGTACTTGTTTTATTGGGTCTTTCATTTTATTAGTCACAAAAATAACCATGATCTTGTTTTTAATATGAACATGGTATCTTTACTAAAATAGTGAATTAATTGTTTATATGCCATTTATTGTTTTTATTTATTTTGTCAAATAGTTTTTTTATCTTTTTTAAATTTTATATCGTCAATATTTTATAATTTGAACAAAGCGAGAGAAACTATAAATACATGTACAAATAAGATTCAGCTTATCAAAAGGTTTTATGAATGATCATGAATTAAATCGGAACCACTAAACCTTTTTTATTTGTTAATCGTGAATGTTCAAGTTAGTTTGCACGTATCTCACTCCAATCCCAGTAAACCACTGACCCTTGAGATATAGAAAGAAATGATCATGCTGAGAAAATATTGTATACACTTCAAGTGACATTTCTTTTCCTTATTCATCCATAATTTACAAAAAATATATGTATATCTATACTATATTATAAAATATTTGAGACAAAGTATTAAAACTATTTTTTATATATAAAATAATGTTTGTTTATGCATATTATTTAAAATTCAATATTATAAATAATAGATGATGCATAAATATAATTTTTTAAAATTGCATGTTTAAATTCATATAACTAGCTGACAAGCATAACTAAAAATAGGATAACTCGTTTTAAATAAAAATAATTTAAAATATAATTAAGATAATTACTGAGTTCTAACAAAATGTTTAATTATTATATTTATGAAACAAATTACGCTATTAAATATAAATTAAATTATAATGAAAAATTGAATTAAACACACAAAAAAAAAACGATAACTTTTAAATTGTTAATTTGATAATAATATCGATATACTTTTTTCTTTTAAATTTTTATGGGGTCTTCAAATATGTATTTTATTCAAACATAAAAACATTATTGTTTCCTCAAAACCACAAATAACCATATTATAAAATCGACAAAAACAATAAAAGAAAACATTAAAATTGAAATATATCGTACTGTATTACGCGAGTACACTTCTAATTTAGAAAAATGGTCTATTAAATTAAATCGTAATACATTTATATTAATAAATTATCAATAAAATTAGTCCAATATCTATATCTATACTATATTATAAAACACGGATAAAAAACTCTTAAATACAAATTATTAGGCACAAGATACCATCATTTTATGCAAGATTTTAAAAAATCTCTTAATTTACAAGTATCAAAGCACAAAATACATATTACTACTGCAGACTTCTAACACTCACCAATTGGACATTGTTTGGCAAAAATAAGCTAGCTTATAAGCTAGTGTACATGTTTGGATGACCATAAGCTAGCTTATTGAAACGCTATTCAAAGTAGCGTTTTGAAAAGCTAGCTTATCAGCTACAAGCTAGCTTAGCTTTTTTTGCCAAACATAGTGAAGGGTCTTCCTTTTATGCAGACACTTCCATGTATCACTATTAATTAATATATTATATTACTATAATTTTGTTTTAATTATATTATTAAATATGTAATTGATTATTTTTTTTAGATGTCATTAAAATATATAAGATAACAATTGAATTCTAACATAATACTTAATTTTTTTATATAAAAACATTATATTATTAAGTCTAAATTAAACAAATTTATAAAAAAAAAACATTATCACTTTATCAAAATCATCCAAAATCGTATTGTAAATCGACAAAAATATAAAATGAAACATTAAAATCGTGATTTATTTCGCTGCATTGCGTGAGTACGCTTCTAGTTTACAAATGATTACCCTAAATATAAATAATCAACTTGTTTGTTATATGTTTCAATTAATATGACCGTTTATTGGAATTTTGGTTGAGCGAGTATAGTGCCTATACTTTGTACCAGAAAATCCAATTAACTCATTTTAAACACATCAAACAGTCAAAAATACCACTAAATTTAAGGGATTACGAAACAAATTGCAGAAGCAATAAACTAAAAAAAACCAACACTCTTTTTCAGTAAACATTGGCTAAATTTATAATAAACAAAACGAATACAAAATAAAGACCCAAATGGCAAAAAGAAAAATAAGACATCATACTTTTTGTCATTTATCCAACCACAAGCACACCTCTTTAATATATAATTCCATAAATGCAACAAGCTCCCAAATAAATTCTGGATTTTTTAAACACTCACTTTCGAACTTTCATTTAAACTAGAAGCGTACTTGTACAATGCAGCGAGATACATCACGATTTTAATGTTTCATTTTATTTTTTTGTCGATTTACAGTACGATTTTGGATGGTTTTGAGAAAGTGATAATGTTTTTTTTTATAAATTTGTTTAATTTAGGCTTAATAATATAATGTTTTTATATAAAAAATAAGTATTTTGTTAGAATTCAATGATTATTTTATATATTTTAATGACATTTAGAAAAAATAACCAATTACATATTTAATAATATAATTAAAACCAATTTATAGTAATATAATATATTAATTAATAGTGATACATGGAAATGTCTGCATAAAAGGAAGACTCTGCACATAGCACATACCAAATTGGTGGGTGTTAGAAGTCTGCAGTAGTAATATGTATCTTGTGCTTTGATGCTTGTAAATTAAGAGATTTTTTAAATCTTGCATAAAATGATGGTACCTTATGCCTAATAATTTGTATTTAAGAGTTTTTTATCCGTACTTTATAATATAGTATAGATTGTTAATTTTAAATAACAACTAAATGAAATGGTACGATGAAAAACCAATAATTGCTAGTATATATGTATATATAGGGAGAGGTTTAAATTAGTAGTTCTAAATGTATGAGATGATAGAGAAGTGATTCTCGCTCTTGGATCAAATAATCAAGAGCAATGGTTGTCTCCTTCGCTTCACAGTCAAAATTGCAATTGTTGACCATGTTTTTTAAAGGAAGGGTAATATGGTAAATCATTCGGGTTCATATATGAATCAGTTAACTAATTTATAAGACAATTAATTGAAATAGTTATCTCTCAAACACAAGTTTTAGAAATAGCCATTTTCTCCCTGATTTTATCAAAATAGCCAACAAAATCGTGAAACACCTTTCATTCACGAGATCCTCCCTAAAGTTACAAAAAACCCCCTCTTCATAAAAAAATGTGAGGTCCTCCTAATTATTAAGAGCATCTCCAACAGTAATGCTAAAATAAAAAAAAAAGAAAAAGATTTTAGCATTTTTGTTACTGTAACAGTCATGTTATCCTCTATGTTAAAATAAAGAAAAGAGAAGAGAGATTATAAAAATCTCTAAATTTAGAGATTATAAATAGATAGTATCCCCCAAAACTAATTATTACCCCCAAAAAGTAAAATTTTCCTCTTCCAGCATTCCATATATTGAATATTTTAATAATATAATTAAATAGATTAAATATTTTAATAAGATAATAAATACTAGAATTGTTAAAATAAAATAGATGTTAGAGTTGGATGCAAATTTTTTTAAAATTTTTGACTTTTTTACTCTATTTTAGAAAAAAAATTAGTATAGCGGTTGAAGATGCTCTGCCTCTAAGAGTATCTCCAACAACTATGTTAATTTTTTTTCTAAAATAGAGTAAAAAAAAGTCAAAATCTCTAAATTTTTTTGCATTCAACTCCAACAGCTATGCTATTTTAGCAACTATAGTATTAATTATCTTATTAAAAATATTCAATATATTTAATACCTAACAACTTTTTAAACAAACTTTCAAATAATCAAACTAACTTTTAAACAAATTTCATATGAAATGATAACTTCCAAAAATGATTATAATTTAAAATAACATTTGATTAATCTCCAAGCAAAGCACGCCACATTCTAGACAAGATTTCAACAATCTTTAAAAACTACAATTTGTAATTAAAAACAACATTTGAATAAAATCTTACACCAAAACAACATAACTTTTAATCATCAACTAACCTGATGAATAACAACCACAAACATAATCCGAATCTGGATCAAGTCACAAAATAGAGTCCTTGATAAAAAAAACATACCTTAGACTTGGTAAACAAAAATGGTCTATAAAACATGTACGTAATCACATGCTTTCAACTCTCCTAGCTTGCTTTGCGAGGATTTCCTTTCGACGCTTCTCAAAGTATTCAACTTGAATCGGAGACATACCACTAGTATCCATAGCCATAATTCTATCTTCCTCACTTCGTTCTTGAAGTTCAAGCTTTTTCTCTTTAAGCTCAACATGTTTTTGCTCGGTTGCAAGTAGTTGTTGAAATTGTTCGGCCCTAATGCGTTCATTTTCTAATATTCTTGCCCTCAATTCTTCCAACTCAATACGCACCTTAGACTTGTTGATGCATATAAAACTCATATATGTTTCTCATATACGTTTCATTAACTCTTGCTCTACAGAATTCAAGTCTTGCATTGTCGCATTATTTTTAAAACTCAAATATTTTATTGATTGAAGTTAAAACAAAAAGGGGGAATATATAACCCTTGACCAACCTCTCAGAAGCCCTTATCAAACAAGGTACAAGAAGAATTGGACCGATTGTATCTGTGTGTGGACTTCAGGTTAATCTTGAATATATCATGGACTGATTTGATCTTAATACTAGAGTAAAAAAAGAAGAAACTGCAATATCAACACAATATACTCTAGAAATCAAACTTGAGCAGCAACTACAAGCCTCAAAATTTTATTTTTCCTCTCACACATTTCATCAAACAGTTTGTAGTCATCATCAAATTCACAAAGTAAAGAAAACTAAAATGGTATTTGATTAACATGTTATCACATACCTGGTTAGATTCCATGTATAGAGGACTTTTGAGGGATGAAATCAAATAGAGCTACAACAATGGAAAAAACTAAAACATGATCAGTTACATCACGTCTACGACTTTTGTCATGAGGGAAAGAATAGAAACGTACATGTTATCGTAAAGATTGGAAAATGGTGATAGTAATTTGTAGGTTAGGTGAAAATTTTGAAGCCGAGAGATTGAAAATTGGAGATGGAGGGGTTTGCTTCTCCCAACCCAGAGATGGAAACGAGGAAACTGAAGAGTTTTCCTGGTTAGATTTATTTTTGGTGGGAAAACTATTAAAATAATAATTTCTCTCTCTTCTATAAAAATTTAGAGATTTCTCTAAATTTAGAGATTTTTGTAATCTCTCTCTTCATTTTTCTAGTTTAGCATAAATGATAGCATAGTTTTTGGAGTAACAAAAATGTTAAAATTCCACTTTTTTCTATTTTAGCATAGCTGTTAGAGATGCTCTAATACAATCATGCTTAACTTTAGAAGGCTTTTCACGAGGTGGTCCTAATAATTAGGTAAATTATTAGGCAAATGTGAGGTCCTCCTAATTATTAGGCAAATGCAAGTCCCATTTAATTAATGATACAATTGCGATGGGAGGACCTAATCATTAATATAACTAGTCTTCAATTTTGCGCAAATGATCAAAACACATTTCAAATAATATATAAAAATGTTATGATTCTACATCAACCAAAATTTGAGAATACTAAATTCTTGTCGTACATTTGTCAGTACCTTTCTAATATATCAAGACATCTCTACTCCTTTCATATATTCATCAATATGGGATAAACAAAACTCAATTACAATTCATTATTTGAGAAAATACAAAATTCTCATTGTATCATGTCAATACTTTCTAGCCAATATTTCTTTCATATTGATATTTACTGTATTTATATTTATATTAATGATTGTATTGATTCGATTCTAATGACCATTTTACATTTAATGAAATCGGAAGTGAAAACTGTTATTTTTTAAATAAAATATTTTTATCACATGACTTCAAAATTGTCATTTAACCAAATGGCAAGCGT
The DNA here is from genome assembly GCA_954870635.1 of Arctium minus. Lineage (NCBI taxonomy): Eukaryota > Viridiplantae > Streptophyta > Magnoliopsida > Asterales > Asteraceae > Arctium > Arctium minus. The sequence goes on along the minus strand of OX941081.1, from coordinate 20,736,489 downwards.
CACATTTTTAGCCAACCAACTTTTTTAATCTTCAAAGTATACCCCCTCATTTCATATACTAACTACTCTTTCAAATATTTGTATCATTTGATGATACCATGTGAATAGCTAGAAATATGTGAAGTGTATGGCTATATGCCTAACCCGATAAAAAATTATAGATTAAATTACACCAGGGGTCCCTGTGGTTTGCTCAAAATCTAGATATGGTTCCTACTTTGAAATAATTACACCAGGAATCCCTCGTGGTATGCATTTTGTCACACTTCGGGTCCCTATCGCTAACACCGTCCATAACCTCACCGTTACCCCTCACACGTGCCTTGCACGAGAAGGGTAAATTACTTTTTTTTGCCTTTCCCTCTCGTTTGTACATGCCATAAGTCATCATGTGACGATCTTTATATCACTTCACGTCCCTTAAGCTTCTTCTTCAATCTCCATCCTTATCGACTCCAAAGCTTCTTAATCAAATCATTATGATCGGACAAAGAACTTTACGACCGAGGTTTAATCGTGGGAGGACAGTGGCAAGTTCATACCAGCACGGATACGATTGATTATCTTGAAATTTATGGTAAGTGAATCAAATGTTGAATGAAAATGCTTTCAAACATTCATAATATATTTGATTTGATCTTTATTAAAAACATTTTTTATAGATATCTATCCAACCCTTGTTACATTGAAGCTATATCATGGAGGGTTTTTCACAAAGTCACCTGGAAGGGAGTATATTCAAGGTAAAATGCACTACGTCGACTTGGTTGATACAAATGAGTTCTCAGTTCTTGAGTTGGAATCAATGGTGGAAACATTAGGGTATCCAACATCTATCCCTACCTTTTACCATTTCAATGTTCCTGGTTTAAGCTTAGATTATGGTTTAAAAGCTCTAGGTAATGATGATGATGTTAGAAGTTTTTTGAAATATGTTGGTACTAGCAAAGTATTCGAAATATATATAGAACACTGGAAACCAACTATGGGTACTTATTTAAGAAGTCCTGGGGCTAGTAGTAAGGTAGTACTGGAAGAACTACCAGAAGACAACTCACCAGAAATGAATCGGTGTAAGAAAAAGGTAGTACCAGCTCAACAACATGTGAAGGCAAAAAAGAAACTATGTCTAGAATGGGTAGATGAAACTGAAGTGGTTGATCATGAGAAGGGGACTGATGTGGTTGATCATAGGGGCATGGATGCAGTTGATCAAGACAAGGGGACTGAAGGTGTTGATCAAAATGAGGGTAAAGGGAATGATCAGGTTGAGGGGATTGATATGAATAGGCATGGGAACGGGGCGGGGTTCACATTCCCCGGCCCCGGGCGGGTGCGGGGATTGATTCCCCATCCCCGGTCAACGGGTCAAGACCCGTCCCCGGTCCCCCGACCCGTTTTTTTTTATCCTTTTTCCTGCAATTTGGAGCTACTTTCTGCCACTTTTTTTAAACTAAAAAACACATATTCCATAAAATACAAATTCCTGCAGTTTGGAGCTACTATCAATAGCTAACACTCACAAAATACAGTAACTAACACTCAAAAAATTCAACAAAAGCATATTCAACAATCAACAGTAGCTAACACTCACAAAATACAGTAGCTAACAATACAGTACATCCATAATTAGGAAAAGTAATAAAATATGTTGTAATTTATAATTATATATTATTAAAGGGAAAATTTCATAAAAACCCAACAAACTATTCCATTTTGAATGGTTAAGTCCCTAAACTAATTTTTTGAATGAAAAAACCATTAAACTTTCTCATTTTGAATGAGTAAGTCCCTAAACTATTTTTTTGAATGAAAAAACCATTAAACTCTCATTTTGAATGAAAAAACCATTAAATTTTCCAATTTTGAATGATTAAGTCCCTGCATATTTTTTTCAATAAATTAAATCATTGAACTTTTAAAATTGGTTACTTACATCATTTTAACCAAAAAAAACCCTACATGGAACCGATTATCTTTTGATTCTTCCTCTTTTGATAAATAAAAAATAGATCAAAAAGAGGGAGATCGATGCCAGGAACAACAACGTGTTAGGTGATATGGAGAACAGACAATGTAAGGGCAATGGGGAGAGGAGAGGCGAGGCGGAGCGATACGATTGTCTATGAGGGGTTTTAATGGCGTATAATTTGAGAACGGTAAAACTGATTTTGATTTGTTTGTACTTAAAAACCTTGATCGTCAGTTCTTGGTATCTTTAAAAAAAGGTAACCAATTTTTAGAAGTTCGATGGTTTATTTATTCAAAAAAAATGTTGAGGGACTTAATCATTCAAAATTAGAAAGTTTAATGGTTTTTTCATTTAAAAAAATAGTTGAGGGACTTAATCAATCAAAATGAGAAAGTTTAATGGTTTTTTCATTCAAAAAAATAGTTTTTAATTCAAAAAAATAGTTCAGGGACTTAACCATTCAAAACATGATAGTTTATTGGGTTTTTTTGAACTTTTCCCATTATTAAATAATAATCTAATACATATATATAATAAATTTAACTTATTTATATATACCGGGTACGGGGCAGGGCAGGGGTGTGATACCCGGCCCCGGTTTCCTCAAAACGGGGATCCCCGCCCCCGGACCTGGGACCCGGTTAAGCGGGGAATCCCCGACCCCCGTCGGGTCGGGTGAACCGGGTTCCCCGTCGGGTCGGGCCAAATCACCATCCCTGGATATAAACAACCTTTTTGAAGAGATTGATCAAAATAAGGGTAAGGGGAATGATCAGGGTGAGGGGATTGATCTAAACATGCCTGATATCAATGCAGATGAATTTTTTGATGGTTTTGATCCTTTTGATGGGTGTTTCCATGAACCCATATTTGAGGAAGTTCATGCACAAGAAGTAGGGTCAAAGGTTCAGGGTGGTGTTGAAGCTAAGAATGGTGAGGGAGTTGAGACTAGTGATGAAGATGGGGATGATACTATAGTTGATGAAGGCAACATACATCCTGAGTTTGAAGTGGATATGGAAGGCATTGATTTAAACATTGATCTTAACGCAGAAGTAGGTGATTTTACAGTTGACATGGATGATTTTGAAAGTAATACAGATGACTCTGACCTAGAGAAGGACAGGAAAAAAGTATTGAGGCAGTTGAGAAGGGATAATGCACCTACTGATAGTAATGAGATTGTTCCACAATTCTATGTTGGGAAGACATTTGGGACAAAAGAAGGTATCAAACAAATGATAGACACACATGCAATCATGACTAGAAGACAGGTGGTGCTAGTTAAAAATGACAAAGTGAGAATTAGGGTTGCATGCAATGGATCTTTGCCATAAATGAATAATGAGGGTGTTGAACCTAGTGAAGGTAGGAAGTCTTGTCCTTGGGTTCTACACATATCCAAAGGGAAGAATGATGCATCCTGGATGGTGAAAACTTATGTGGAAACTCATAAATGCATGCAATCTAGAACAATCAGAGCTTGTACAACAAGCTTCTTGTCCCAACAGATCTCACAAACATTGGTGACTAATCTAGATATTCCTGTTAGAGCTATCCAAGTGGATATGCAGAGAAAATATGAGTTGAAGGTGTCAAAGATGAAATCTTTCAGAGCAAAGACATTAGCAATGAATAAGCTACATGGAGATTATGCAGATCAATACACCCATATGAGGGATTACATATGTGAGGTGCAAAGAACTAATCCAGATACCACTGTGAAATTAGAGGTTGAATCTGCAAGTGACCCTACAAGTGATACAAGGAGATTTAAGCGTATATACTTTTGTCTAGGGGCATTGAAGAGGGGTTTTAAAGCTGGTATGAGGGAATTCCTTGGACTTGATGGTGCTTTTATGAAGGGACCTTATCCAGGTCAAATCTTGTCTGCAGTTGGGATTGATCCCAACAATGGGATATACCCTGTTGCTTATGCAATAGTTGAGGCTGATACCACATCTTCATGGTCATGGTTTTTAGATTGCTTGGGGGATGACTTGGATTTGAATGCCAGATCCAACTTTACATTTATAACTGATAGACAAAAGGTATTCATGATTTGTATGTAGTTGATTTATTTATCCAATTTCACATTAGAACTAACATTTACTTAATGGCACAGGGTGTAATTCCTGCAATATCAAAGGTGTTCCCATGTGCAGAGCACATATTCTGTTTGAGACATGTTCATGAAAACATGAAACTACAATGGAGGGGAAAGCAATACAAGGACCTACTATGGAAGTGTGCAGCAACAACTACACTACAACACTTCAAGAGGGCAATGGATCAAGTCAAGGGGGTGAGTGTTGAAGCATTTACTTGGATAAATCAGATCCCCCCAAAACACTAGACTAGAGCATATTTCACAGGTATATATAATGGTTATGGTCATTGTTTTGAAATATGGCATTATGTTTGTGTCAAAGATATAACTGTTTTTTTTGTGATGGTCACTGTGTTTACATTGTTCTGCATCTTTCCAGGCAGAAGTCACACAGATGTGCAATTAAACAACATTTGCGAGGTGTTCAATAGGCAACTTGTGGAAGGGAGGGACAAACCAATAGTGACAGCACTGGAGTATATACGTCAATACTTGATGAAGAGGATAATTACTGTTCAAAAGGTCATTGTTGAAGTTGATGAACCTCTTACACCTACTGCAACCAAAATGTTGGAAGCCATAAAGAAAGAAGCAGTACATTACAATGTACTTTGGGATGGAGAGAACAAATATCAGGTTAGTGGCCCATGGTCAGACTAGTGTATTGTTGACATGCAACAAAAGGTGTGTTCTTGTAGGCAATGGGAATTAACAGGAATCTCATGCAAACATGCTTGTGCAACCATATGAGATATGCAAAGCAATGGGATGGATGTGGACATCCTTGAGAAATGGGTGCATCCGTGCTATTAGTTGTCAACTTAGAAAGAAATGTATGCCTTCAAAATTCATCCAATTAATGGAAGGAAACTGTGGGAAATGGTTGATTGCCCAACAAAGCTTACACCACCAACTCATCATATACCAGCTGGTAGACCAAGGAAAAGACGAAGGAAGTCTGTAGAAGAGGTGACTCAAGATGGAAAAAAGATTCGAAGGGTTGGGAAGACAGTGAGGTATGTAAGTTGTGATAAAGAAAGTCACAACAAACGTACTTGCAAAGGACAGTAGAACAAAGTGCATGCAAATGCTTTCTTTTGGATGAACATGTTAACTCTTAACTTAGTCTTTTGGGTCACTTTTGGTATGTAAATAGTTAAGTATACATTTGGTTCACCTTTTTGTTTTTGGATGCCAAAGTATTATGGTGAATGTATGGTACAGTTCAGCACTTTGTTGGTTAAATTTTTGTGTAAAGAACAAATTGATGGTTGTGAATGATATGGTTGGTTCATGGTACTCTTTTGGTACAATTTTTGTCATGGTACACTTTTGGTTCAATTGTCATGGATGCTCACTGTCATGGATGTTATACTCTTTTATGTTGATGAATGTTATACTCACTGTTATGGTACACTTTTGGTTCAATTGTTGTGTATTGAACATGTTTGATGTTGATGAATGATATGGTCACTGTAATGGTACACTTTTGCTTCAATCACTCTGCTTTTGCTCATAAAGGAAGTATTTCAACAATATCAATAATTTAGCCACTTCCATTAATTCCAAAATAAGATATTACATAACTGAAATAGATGAACAATTTACAAAAGCATTACCTAAACCCTAATACATGACTCAACTAAAGATTAAGTATATTACAATTGACAACCAAGTAATCCACAACACAATTTTCAATCTATGGATCAGCTTTCTATCTGATTCGTGAGTAGCTTCAAGTTCTTTCTTTGACTTCAATAAACCATCTATAGTGTACCTAGATCCATCACCAGTTGGTAAATCAACCCAACAAATGAATCCACATTTTGATCCCTGATCATTGGAAGTAGAAGAACAGTTAGGGCAAAAACACCATTTTTGAGCAGTTGAAGTATTACTTTCACGTGATACGTACCATTTTTGAGCAAGCATAGAACCTTCGACCTGGATTATTTGATGTCCATGATGTACGAACGATCGCAGGAGCACCACACCCATAATACACCATCGTCGACCTTTGATGAGTAAACCAAGAGAAAAATTGAAGAAGAGGGAGGAAGGAGACGATAGATCCGTTGGGTAGCGGGTATTAAAATTAGAAGATTAAATTTCACCCTCGGTCCCTGTCCCTGAAAAGACTAATTTACCCCTCTCGTGCAAGGCACGTGTGAGGGGTAACGGTGAGGTTATGGACGGCGTTAGCGATAGGGACCCAGAGTGTGACAAAATGCATACTACAGGGATCCCTGGTGTAATTATTTCAAAATAGGGACCATATCCAATTTTTGAGCAAACCACAGGGACCCTGGTGTAATTTACTCAAAATAATAAAAAATAATTGTTGATGTATTTATGTTGTGCAAAAAAAATAAATAAAGAAAAGAGTAAACTTCACTTTTGGTCCTTAATGTTTGTCAATTTTAACGGATATCATCCCTAAACTATTGAAACTCAGATTTGGTCCCTCACATTTGTCATTTCACTTTGGTTTTGGTCCCTCCCACTAACGGTCGTTAATTATTTCCGTTAACTCCAATTAAATAAGGGGTATTATGGTCATTTTCTATATTTTTTAGTTTACTATTAAAGTTTGAAATATATTATATAATATAAATCCAAAATTACCACCAACCATCATCATTGACCACCGTCCACCACCGTGGACCACCATCTACCATAATCACAAATCCAAACACAAAAAATAGGTATTCAAAGTTGTAATTGAAACATATGTCCAAACTCGAAAATCTTAATAAAACTTAAAATAGTTCCTTCAAAAAGATACAAAATCTAAATTAAAATCAATACCATAAAATGAGATGTAAACCATATAACATAAATCAAATCGTAAGATCATAACCTGAATAATAACCCTTAAAATAAAAACCTAGTTCGACACAGATCTGGGTTCAAGCTATTCATGGATGTGATTACATCACATATCTGGTTCGTTCAAAAGATCTAGGTTGAAGGGGGAGTCGGAGACCAATGTGTGGCAGCACCACAAATCCAAGGCAAAGGTACTGAGAAAATTGGTAGCGATGGTGGGAGTCCGATTCTAGAGCTGGTGGTGGTGGCCTCGTAATGGAGTAGGAGCTCGATGCAAATCCGATGGTGGTGTTGTGTCGTGGTGGGATGCAGATTTGCTCAATTGGTCAACAGAAAAAGTTAACGGCCGTTAGTGGGAGGGACGAAAACCAAAAAGAAATGACAAAAGTGAGGGACCAAATCCGAGTTTCGATAGTTTAGGGACGATATCTGTTAAAATTGACAAACGTTAAGGACCAAAAGTGAAGTTTACTCTAAAGAAAGTGAAAGGTTAAAATTCATTTAATGGGAAATTTTTTATTTAAAAGAAATTCAAAATCATGAGGAATTAGAAAAATGTGAATGAAGGTTTCTCATTGTGCCACCTAAACAACTCCACATTTTGCTTTTATATATATATATATATATATATATATATATATATATATATATATATATATATATAGAGAGAGAGAGAGAGAGAGATTCCTCCTCTTTGTAATTGTGATGGGAAGGTAAAAACATTAATTTGTTTAACTAAAGAACCTACATGCTTAACTTATTCTCTTCGCAATTGCGATGGGAGGGTAAGGTTCTAAATGACATATCTGATTTCCCCTGGTTGCGAGCCCACTTTCACGAGGGAGGGGTTGTTCATTTAAATATTGGAAGTTTCAGGGAGGACCTCGCAAATGTGTGGCCCATTTTAACGAGGAGGGGGCTTTTTTTGTAACTTTAGGGGTGGCTTTAGGGAGGACCTCGTAAATGAGAGGTGTTTCACGATTTTGTTGGCTATTTTGATAAAATCAGGGAGAAAATGGCTATTTCTGAAACTTATGTTTGAGAGATGGATATTTCAATTAATTTCCCTAATTTATGTGAATCAGATAAATAGTTCATATATAAATCAGTTAAATAATTCATATGTGAATGAGATAAATAGTTCATATGTGAATCACAGGAGTTTATAAAAATAGTTCATATATGAATTACACGGTATGTTCATATGTGAATCAGTTAAAATAGTTCATATATGAATTACACAGGTTCATATATGAATTAGTTAAATGGTTCATATATGAATTATACGGGTTCATATATGAATTACACGAGTTCACATATGAACATATAGTTCATGTGGTCACACAGATTCACATATGCACTTGTTTTGTTGTTACCATGCGACCGAATTATCCGGTGCTTCACAGTCAAAGTCGCAATTTTTGAACATTTTTTTAAGATGAAGGGCTAGGATTACTTCTATGTTTCTCAAACATTTAGCACTTCTCATTTGAACCTATGGCTATATATATATATATATATATATATATATATATATATATATTATATGAGGAAAGTTCAAATGAAAACTCAATTTTCATTGTGCACGTGAGAACAAATCTCAGCCACTTTATCTCTATTGTTCCAACAACTCATATTAAATAGAGTTTGTAATTTTAAGATGCTTAGGGAAAAAATGGAAGATAATTTAAACTCACGCCTACCATATTTGACTTTTTATTTTCTTTTTTAATTAAAAACTTTTACCCACTTAAAGTTTAAAATAAATTATCTTAAAAATTACTAATATTTTAATCAAACAAATTACATCAAAAAACGAGATTTTTGTACTCTTCGATATGACATTCATCTCGATATAGTTTTTTTTGTTGTTTTAACCGTTTTTACATGAAATGTTATACATATGTTATATTCATTATGAATATTTATGTACGTTCAAGTCTATACAACACCTCGACACCGTAAGTATGTAACTCGACATCACCTTCTTCAACGTCGTAAAGCATCGCATTCTTCAGCACCGTAACCTAACACCCATCGAGACGAATCGAGAACCTATCGAGTAATTCGGTTGTGAACCGTGGAACAAAAGAGAGTGTGTCACGTCTCCACACCTTCACGGGTCATTCATGTATTATTCATCATGAATAATGTATAATTCAGGATGAATAATACAACATTCAGGGTGAATAATACACGATTCATGAATTCGTGTATTATTCATCCTGAATGTTGTGTAATTCATCATGAATGTTGTGTAATTCATCATGAATATTGTATTATTCATCATAAATAATGAATGAACGTTCACATTTGTTATTCATAGTGAATGTGGGACATCCGGGGATGCACATACATATTCATAATGAATTAAACCAAATTTCGGTTGTGAATTGGGAAACAAAAGATAGTGCGCAATGTGTCTACACCTTCACGGATCATTCATATATTATTCATCATGAATAATACAACATTCAGGGTGAATAATACACGATTCATAATGAATAATACATGAATCATGAATTCGTGTATTATTCATCCAGAATACTGCATTGTTTGTAACACCCGCAATTTTGGAGTTGGGTGAAAAGTTGACCTTTACCCAAAGTTCAAGGGGGTCAAATGTAAATTGGGTTATATAAATATAAATCAAGTTTAGATATTTTCTAAATATCTCATTACTGATATTTTGGAGATCTGAGAAAGAGAGAGAAGGAAGCAGGGTGAAGAAAGTGATCGATCGTTTTCTTCAAATCGAGGTACGAATCTAGCTTAATGCTTTGATCTGAGTGTTATCTGCCGTACAGAATCTCGTTGTGAAGGTTTTTAACCGTTTCATTTCGAGATTTACGTATTTTGAGTTTGGGTCTGGGTTCTGTAAATGTCTCCGGCGTGTTCTTGATAATCATCGTATAAGACCGGGAAGTTGGGTTCGACCGATATTGGGGTTCGACCGATATTGGGTTCGACCGATATTGGGTTCGACCGGATAGTGGTACTCGACCAGTACTTGTCTCGACAGTGTGTTGTGTTTTGTATTCAAGAATTGTAAGTCAGTGAGTTGTCTATATTTTGGGTTGTGTCCTGATGCAAAGAGGGAAAGTGATCGCTTACGCATTAAGGCAACTTAAAGTGCACGAAGTCAACTACCCTACTCATGACTTGGAATTGGCAGCGGTGGTGTTTGCACTGAAGTTGTGGCGAGACTACCTTTACGGTACGAAATCCACTCTTTATACTGATCACAAGAGTCTGAAGCATATCTTTGATCAGAAAGAGCTAAACATGAGGCAGCGGAGATGGTTGGAGTTGTTGAAGGATTATGACTGTGAGTTGCTCTACCATCCGGGTAAGGCAAACGTTGTTGCCGACGCCTTGAGTCGGAAAGTCTGTGGAGGAAATTCTCGTGCTACCTTTGCACGGATTGAAATAACTTCAACACTCATTGACAAAATCAAGAAATCGCAAGCCGAAGCCTTGCTAGAGGAAAATCTCAAAGGAGAAGTCATGGCTAAACAACATCTTCTGTTGACTGAAGATAGTCGAGGGGTGAAACTTTTCAATGGGCAAATTTGGGTGCCTAAGATAGGGGGTAATAGAGAACTTCTTCTCGAAGATGCCCACAAGTCAAAATACTCCATTCACCCAGGAAGCACGAAAATGTATTGGGATTTGAAATTGCATTATTGGTGGCCAATCATGAAGCTTGATGTGGCGCACTATGTGGAGCAGTGTGTAACTTGTTTGCAAGTGAAGGCTGAACACCAAAGACCTTACGGAAGTTTGCAATCCTTGGAAATTCCGGGGTGGAAATGGGAACACATCACGATGGATTTCGTGACGAAGCTGCCAAGGACCTTGAAAGGTCACGACACCATTTGGGTTATAGTAGATCGCTTGACCAAAAGCGCTCATTTCTTGGCCATGCGGGAGACCTTGCCAATGGATAAATTGGTGAAGTTGTACATCGATGAAGTGATATCCCGACACGGTGTGCCGTTATCTATTGCCTCTGATCGGGATAGTCGGTTCACGTCGCATTTTTGGGACGGTTTACAAAAGGAATTGGGTACACGTGTGAAGTTGAGCACGACTTACCACCCTCAAACTGACGGCCAAAGCGATAGGACAATACAGACTCTGGAAGACTTGTTAAGATCGTGTGTGATCGACTTTGGGGGTAGTTGGGATACGCACCTGCCTTTGGTAGAGTTCGCGTACAACAATAGCTACCACTCGAGTATAGGGATGGCACCGTTTGAAGCGTTATACGGTCGCAAATGTCGAACTCCCGTATGTTGGCTCGAGGCGGGGGAAAAGCAGTTCGCCGGACCTGAAATTGTGCAAGAAACGGCGGACAAGGTCAAGGGCATCCGCGAACGCTTGAAGGCGGCCCAAGATCGACAGAAAAGTTACGCCGATAAGAAAAGACGGCCAATGGAATTCCAAGAGGGAGATCGGGTTATGTTGAAGGTGTCCCCTTGGAATAGAATTATTAGATTTGGGAAGCGTGGGAAGTTGAGCCCCCGTTTCCTTGGACCGTTCACCGTGACTAAGCGGATAGGACTTCAAGCTTATCAACTGGAACTTCCTCCGGAGATGAAGGGAATTCATGACACATTTCACGTGTGCTATCTTCGGAAGTGTCTAGCGAAGGAGGAGAGTGTCATTCCACTCTCCGAGATCAGGGTGGATGAGGGAAATCATTGCGTTGAAGAACCTGAAGCGATTTTGGAAAGAAAGACGAAGAAGCTTCGTCACCGGGAAGTCACTATGGTCAAGGTTCAGTGGAAGCACCATCGGGGTGCTAATGTGACTTGGGAAGTGGAGGAGGACTTGAAGCAGAGGTACCCTCACCTTTTTCCATAGCCAAGATTTCGAGGACGAAATCTTCTCCAAGTTGGGAAGGATTGTAACACCCGCAATTTTGGAGTTGGGTGAAAAGTTGACCTTTACCCAAAGTTCAAGGGGGTCAAATGTAAATTGGGTTATATAAATATAAATCAAGTTTAGATATTTTCTAAATATCTCATTACTGATATTTTGGAGATCTGAGAAAGAGAGAGAAGGAAGCAGGGTGAAGAAAGTGATCGATCGTTTTCTTCAAATCGAGGTACGAATCTAGCTTAATGTTTTGATCTGAGTGTTATCTGCCGTACAAAATCTCTTTGTGAAGGTTTTTAACCGTTTCATTTCGAGATTTACGTATTTTGAGTTTGGGTCTGGGTTCTGTAAATGTCTTCGGCGTGTTCTTGATAATCATCGTATAAGACCGGGAAGTTGGGTTCGACCGATATTGGGGTTCGACCGATATTGGGTTCGACCGATATTGGGTTCGACCGGATAGTGGTACTCGACCAGTACTTGTCTCAACAGTGTGTTGTGTTTTGTATTCAAGAATTGTAAGTCAGTGAGTTGTCTATATTTTTGGCTTACCGATTTATCGGTGTTGTCGTAGGTAGCAATCGTAAGAAGCAGACTATAAACAGGAAGAAATCTGAGGTAAGTCCTTTAAGCTAAATTCGTCTGTAATACGAAAGCTATGTGATAAATGTATTTGTTTAAATGTGGAAAACCATGTTTTAATAAGGCATATTGTTATTGGGTAATGTTTTCTAAATCCCATCGTTTCAAGAATCAAGATTTATTGCATTGAACCATTGTTCATATGAATTGCCTGTATATTTGATTTAATATGAGTATGTTATGAAATGGCATGCTTTGGCTTTGAGTCTTGTGCAATGGATCCATAGGCATCGGGTTCCTATGTCCCCGTTTTGGGCATTTGGTTCACGTTTTGGCACGGAATAGGCATCGGGTTGCCATGATAAGTAAGGTGTGGGCCTATACGGTCGGGCAGCGTCTCATGGTGCAGTAAGGTGTAATTCCATTATGTGCTTGAGTTCCCCCTGTTTTGGGAACTCTCAAGAATAGATCCAGAGGGGTTGACTTGATGTTTTGAGCAACAGATCTAGAGGGGTTGAGCTCGTTATGTGATTGGTGTTATTTGTACCATGTTTAATCACTAATGGTTTATTTGATTTCTTGACTTAGCTCATGGCTATACTCACCGCGTGACATCGATTGGGTTTAGTACTCCCTTTTTATTTGGCTTGTTCTCACTAGGCTTTAGCCTAATACTTGCTTTTGGTTGTCATGTTGGCAGGCCATCTTAATAGTGGGGCACGCCGGGACTGAGGGAACGACCTTGGGGTCGTGAGTGGTCTTTTTGTGGATATCTAGTGACCATCGTACAGTGATTTTTGAAGATACACATTTTGGAAGGATAGAGATACCCGACCCTAATCTAGTTATTTGATTGTAGATTAGTAGGTTGTCGTCTTATGCTTCATTTATTGACCGTGTTTATGTCTAACCTATACTCCGTTCGGGTTAATATTGTACGTAGGGATTGTAATACCTTATTCTGCAAGTTTAGTCTATTGCAGAATTTCGATTTTTTTTATTTCCGCTAATTCTCAGGGTGTTATATTATTCATAATGAATGGTGAATGAACGTTCATCTTTGTTATTCATACTGAATGTGGACACCCGGGGATGTAATAACCGGGCTAAAACGAGGAAATAAAAGTTTGGGTAAAAGAGTAGAAAGGGGCTCAAAGTAAAGGGGTCTAGAGTGAAAAGTTGGAAAGGATAAATTTTAACCCTAGAGGCATTGGTGATAGAGTGTGGCGGCTGAAATTTTTAGAAGAGTTCTTGGGCGATTTTTGGAGAGGCGATAAGGAAGGTGGATTCTTCAAGGATTGCAAGTGTGGTTTTGATTTCTCTTTGAGGTAAATCATCTTGTAACCTAAAATCTCTATTTCTAAATGTTTATTTCAATAGTAGTTTGGTTTCGGGATTGTGTGATGAATCAGAGGTTGAGTATTTTGGGTTTAGTTCTAGTTTGGGGTTGTGGAGTTATCGTTTCGGTTAAAGGGGGGATTTTTTTGAATCGATTTCTATAGATGGTAATGGGTTTTGGATTGAGTCATTATTAATTTCTAGTAATAAGTCGATTTTGTGGTATTTGTGCATCAACCTTCGGGATTTTCGCTCGAGCAGATAGGCACTGGTCGATGTTCAGACACCGGTCGACTTTTAGGCCCCGGTCGAGTCAAAGGGGGAGACCCCGGTCGGTTTAGGGGGAGACCCCGGTAGGCTCATGGGGGGAGACCCCGGTCGCTCTCCACCCCGGGCGGCCCTCATGGATCCGGTCCCCGAGTTCTGTGTTGGTGGGCCGGAGCCTACATCTAACCTAGGGAAATTAGCTAAAGGTTGGGCTTTGATTGATTGGAATATCGGTCCATTTTCGGTTTATTCCAAGGTACCTCGTCGCGAGTCGATGTTCTAGTGGACTAATATACTTTTAGAGAATAGGAAGTTGGGATTATTGTGTTAAGGTCAACTTGTGTTAAAATAGAAAGAATCACGAGTTCACCGGCCAATGTCTTGTTTTATAGGTCTCGGATCGAACTATAAAAGTAAGCGCATGATTTAAGCTAAGGACGCCAGGTGAGTTTTTCTAAACTAAACCTTTTTGGTAACGAAAGCATGTAAAGTTTAATTTTAAACTTTGATTTATTTATAATGGTATGATTATTATGAAATGATTTAAGTGTGTTATAAATCGTTGATGTTTAAATGTATGCATACATTATGTGTGGAGAATTGTGACCTAAGTCGGGGAGTGTGGCCCGCCTACTCGTACCGGGGAGTGTGGCCCATTTATGCCATTGGGGGTGTGTCCCAAAATTAAGGCAGTGCGAGTTAGACACACCGTCCTCGACGGTAGTGTGGTCAGTAGCGTGATTTATCCTTATGTGTTTATAAATCTGTTGATTTGAACTTCTGAAAAGTTATTTTGTTGCTTATTTGTTAGAGGGGACTTACTAGACCTTCGGTCTAACCCTCGCTCTTTCAAAAACTAAAAATCTTTTCAGGCAGGCTTGAATTAGGAAAAGCGGATAAGGGAAAAGAGAAGATGTAGCGGGAAGAGATAGAAGACTGTCATCTTAGTTTCTTCTTATTAATATCTCAGTTGTGCATATGTTGCAGTCACAAACCTTGAATTTAAATTGTAAGTTTGGGGCCGTTTTGGCATAGAATATTATGATGAATTAATTAATGGCTTTTGTTCTGGTTGGGTTGTTACAGTTGGTATCAGAGCCACAGTTTAAGCGATTTAGGTGACCGTATGGGCCTAAACTTAAATTGTGGAGTAGGGAACACAACTGAGATTTAGGAAACCTTTCAGGAAGACCTTGATTATCGAGAGGCGTGATAACAATAGTGAGTACTCTCATGTAAGGTAAATTCAAAATCGTACCTGGCCAATGCCATTATGAATTTACAGGTGCATGGGCATACTCGATTGCTATTGTTTAGTGTGGTTTAGGGTAGAGAGTCATATCTATGAATTGATAGTGTTGGTCTGGCTTGGTAGGTGGATTCTCTTGTGGTTGTAAGGTTATTACCGTTTGGGAAGAATATTGTACGGGATGTAGATACTTCGTTGAGAAAGGATCTCATGGGTCCTTAATGAAGAGAATATGTTTGGAGGTGAGCTTTTCGCCCCAAGGGATTCTTCGGTTTGGTAGAATGTTGTGTCGATTAGTGGGAATCAGGAGAGTGTTAGTCCAAGAACCGGAGGATAGAAATGAGGCTTTTAGAGCTATAGTTAACCGAAGGTTGGTTGAGAGACGAAATCAGTGCTGACTGATAAAAGGTAGTGAGGGTCAATAGAATCGAGATATGGTTGGTAAGTTTGTTTGAGGTCAAAAGTGAGGATGCGCGTTTTGCGAAATTGTAGTTGCAATGGTAACTGGTACTTGGACATTCAAGGATGTTGGGCAGTGTTGGTGCTGGAGGTAGTGGCAAATGTGAGGACCATGACTGGTTGGTCATAAGTAGAAAGTCTGAGATGAGCTGTGGTGAGTGTAAGTAGTTGACCGTGTGAGAGTATTTATAACCTTCAATGTCTAGTGAGTCTCATGCATTGTGTTTCAAACAAATTGTTGGAGTCATTAAAATAATTCATATCAAATTTCGAGACATGTGGGTGCCTTGCGAGATATTCGTTTTAGAAAAACGTATTGATGCGTGTAAATGTGGGTTTGAATGAAAAAGACAAGTATGTTGCATTGAGCGATAATTTTTTTTTTGACGTGGGAAACATAATTTACTTCTTTATAAATGAGTTAACTTTTGCTGTGAAAATCATAACAGGGTTGGGTCACACGATTTTATAAGCGTATTTGGTACGAACACATGTTGTTATATCAATGAGAGTGAGAGTTGTCTGACTCGTTGTAAGCAATTCTGTAGTATCTGTTTAAATTGTGTGGGTAATGTTTATCAACAATAAATTCAAGTGTGTCAACATCGATTTTGGAATGGGTGAGATGTATTTTGTTGTGGATTTGAGAATGAACGATCATCGAGATCGTTGTGCATGGTTAATCAGTGATGTCGGTGTGGGGTGGTGTGTATTCAAGCTTGTTTCATAATGTGGTGCATGTAAAAATTTTCAATTATGTCAAAAATCCAAATTCATGGTGTGTCATGCATGAAGGCTATGAACTCTCTAAGTCGTGAGGAAGGTCTTGAGAGAGTGGAGGTGGGGCGTATAAGATTCCACTTTGGTTGGGAGGGGAACAGATGTTGCCTTATAAAGGGACTTGATACCTCATCTATCAGACGCGTTTCAAAACCGTGAGTCCGGGGGTGTGGACAAAGCAGACAATATCTGGTACGGTTGGTAGGGCGCTCGATTAGTGAGTGGTTGATCTCTGATGTTAAGGATGTTGAATTTTAATGGCTTAACCGCTTGTTCAGCGACTTGAGTTGTAGGTGTTGACAAATGGTTGTGGCTGGGGTGGAATTGGGAGTCGTTAGGATGCTTCTATGGCAGTAGGTTGCGGCCTTGGAAGAAGTGGGCTTCTTTGGGAACCCTTGTAGGTCAGAGGCTGGTGGAAGGGTCACGACGTCGATTGTTGATGCGAAATCGGAGACCATTTGCGTGATTAATGGGGGCTTGCTGTAAATGAAGTAGTTATGGTTAGTTTCGTTGAGTTTTTCGTGAGGAAGCAAAGGGTTATTCGGAAAAGGTGTGTACCTGGTGTAATGTTGGACCACTTTGTACAAATATTGCGAAATGGAAGGCCGCTAGTCCGATCGGGTCGCGATGAGCCGACAAGGAGTGATATTTTTTTGAATGGTTTTGAAGGTCATGGTTTTGCAGTTTATTCCGATTTGAGAAAGACAAGGTCGTGAAATGCCTTGGAGTCAGATATTAGTATTATGATAAGAGGGAAGAAGCCGGTATTTGTATGCGTGCAAAGTAGTCTTGAAGATTTTGGGTTTTTTTTTTGGATTGTTGTGTGTCAAGGTGGTGGTTGTATCGAGGAGTTGGTGACTATTATGCCATAAGTAGGCGTGCAAGTCAATAAATTAGTAAGGAGTTCTTCGGAGTTAGGTGGTAGGCTGGTGATATTGTTATAGGACAAGCGTCCTTGTCTGGAGATTTCTGGGGAATGATCTATAAGTGGCACATATGTGGCTGGGATGTGTGATCGTCTGGTTGGCATCGGAGTAGTTCGAAGTGGGGGATAATTTTCGAATGATAGATGGCGGACGTCTAAGAGAGGAACCATGTGTTTTAGATTGAGGCGAGTTTCGGACAGATTTATCTTACCCTAGAGTGTTGATGTAAAATTCGAACTGTTTAGTTCTGAAAGAAGTGTAGTGGGTAGGGGATTCGTAAGCTTGTCGAGATATTCTTTGAGGCGAAGGAATTCTAGCAGCTTGGGCAATCCTGTTAGAGTGCAAGAATCGTGTGGTGGTTTCGAGTAGTGGACAATGTTTTTGGAAGGACTTGATTGTTTTTCTCTTGAAAAAGTGTGAGTAGTCTGTTGGTTAAGCGTTGTGAAGTAAATGTGTTTTTGACACATTTGGGAATCATCGAGGGATGGAGTAAGCAATGTTGGGCGAGCAGTGTTTGCCGCGGCGAAAAGAGAGTGAAGTTAATATGTCATAAATGTGGGTAATCTGAGGGTGAGAAGTTTGGCTAGTGAACTAAGTGTGGAATTATGTTCGTTGTTGTCGCTGTTAGTAAATTTATGAATCCTTAGCGAGTGTGAGAAGGAGGTTATGGCGTACGTTGAATTTGGATGTTGAGTAATCTATGTTGAGCGGTTGGCCTAAAAGCTCGCACCGCTATTCAGCGAGTCGTTTATTGAAGGAAGTTTGAAGCATTTTAGAAGGAAAGAAAGAGGTGACGGGATGTAGTGTTCGGAGTGAAGGACCAAGGTGTAAGACGCAGTATTGCGTGGAAGAGATTCCAAGCGAGTTGGTTGTCTAGCGTTAAGCTACTTGGGGTAGTTTGTGCGAACATGGTCACTTCGTGTTGGATGGGTGAAACCTGGTATATTGCGCTTATAGTTGGACGATTGTGCGGACAGTGGAATTGAAGTGTGTTGTTTTATTCGGTCAGTGGGAACTAGTGGACTATGAAAGTGATGAGTGGTGGAAGTTTTCAGTCCTTCAGGTAAGAAGTTAAGGGTGTTGAAGTTTGGCGCAACATATGTGTAATACATATGAGTGGTGCAACAATGATAAGTTGTGAACGTTGTGCTTCGAGAAAGGGGGTGTTGGTCTCATTAGGCGAGCAGATGTCGCATATTTTGTGTTGGAATGAGGTGGGAGAGAGATATTATGGGTTCAGAGACAGTTCAAGTGGCGGCCGACAGGGCGAACCAGACTCAGGAAAGGTTAAAGGTAGCTCAAGATCATCAGAAGATGTACGCAAATAAGCGAAGGAAGCCGATAGAGTTCAAGTAGGGGACAAGTTGATATTAAAAGTCTCACCGTGGAAGGGAGTGGTTCGATTCGGTAAGAAAGGTAAGTTGAGACCGAGGTTTGTGGGACGGTATGCTATTGTGGAGCGCGTTGGGGCGGTAGCTTACAACTTGGATCTGCCCATGGAGCTACGAGGTATACACCTTACATTCCATGTGTCTAATTTGAAAAAGTGTCTAGCGGAGGTGGATGTGGTGGTACCATTGGACGACGTTCGAATAGATGAGAAACTATGTTATGTTGAGGAACCGGTGGCCATTTTAGATCGTAAAGTGAAGAAATTGAGGAGCAAAGAAATCCAACTGGTGAAAGTTTTGTGGCAATTCCAAAAAGGTCAAGAGGCGACTTGGAAGCTGGAGTCGGTTATGAGGACCCAATATCCCAGTTTGTTCGACGAAGTAATTCCGGGGACGGAATTCTTTTGAGGGGGGATAATGTAATAACCGGGCTAAAAGCGAGGAAATAAAAGTTTGGGTAAAAGAGTAGAAAGGGGCTCAAAGTAAAGGGGTCTAGAGTGAAAAGTGAAAGGAGAAATTTTAACCCTAGAGGCATTGGTGATAGAGTGTGGCGGCTGAAATTTTTAGAACAGTTCTTGGGCGATTTTTGGAGACGCGATAAGGAAGGTGGATTCTTCAAGGATTGCAAGTGTGGTTTTGATTTCGCTTTGAGGTAAATCATCTTGTAACCTAAAATCTCTATTTCTAAATGTTTATTTCAATAGTAGTTTGGTTTGGGGATTGTGTGATGAATCATAGGTTGAGTATTTTGGGTTTAGTTCTGGCTTGGGGCTGTGGAGTTATCGTTTCGGTTAAAGGGGTGATTTTGTTGAATCGATTTCTGCAGATGGTAATGGGTTTTGGATTGAGTCATTATTAATTTCTAGTAATAAGCCGATTATGTGGTATCTGTGCATCAACCTTCGGGGTTTTCGTTCGAGCAGATAGGCACCGGTCGATGTTCAGACACCGATCGACTTTTAGGCCCTTGTCGAGTCAAAGGGGGAGACCCCGGTCGCTCTCCACCCCGGGCGGCCCTCATGGATTCGGTCCCCGGGTTCTGTGTTGGTGGGCCGAAGCCCACATCTAACCTAGGGAAATTAGCTAATGGTTGGTCTTTGATTGATTGGAATATCGGTCTATTTTCGGTTTATTCCAAGGTACCTCGTCGCGAGTCGATGTTCTAATGGACTAATATACTTTTAGAGAATAGGAAGTTGGGATTATGGTGTTAAGGTCAACTTGTGTTAAAATAAAAAGAATCACGAGTTCACCGGCCAATGTCTTGTTTTATAGGTTTCGGATCGAACTATAAAAGTAAGCGCATGATTTAAGCTAAGGACGTCAGGTGAGTTTTTCTGAACCAAACCTTTTTGGTAACGAAAGCATGTAAAGTTTAATTTTAAACTTTGATTTATTTACGATGACATGATTATTATGAAATGATTTAAGTGTGTTATAAATCGTTGATGTTTAAATGTATGCATACATTATGTGTGGAGAATTGTGACCTAAGTCGGGGAGTGTGGCCTGCCTACTCGTACCGGGGAGTGTGGCCCGTTTATGCCATTGGGGGTGTGTCCCAAAATTAAGGCAGTGCGAGTTAGACACACCGTCCTCGACGGTAGTGTGGTCAGTAGCGTGATTTATCCTTATGTGTTTATAAATCTGTTGATTTGAATTTCTGGAAAGTTATTTTGTTTTGCTTGTTAGAGGGGACTCACTAGACCTTCGGTCTAACCCTCGCTCTTTCAAAAACTAAAAATCTTTTCAGGCAAGCTTGAATTAGGAAAAACGGATAAGGGCAAAGAGAAGATGTAACGAGAAGAGATAGAAGACTGTCATCTTAGATTCTTCTTTTTAATATCTCAGTTGTGCATAGGTTGCAATCGCAAACCTTGAATTTAAATTGTAAGCTTGGGGCCGTTTTGACATAGAATATTATGATGAATTAATTAATGGCTTTTGTTCTGGTTGGGTCGTTACAGGGGATGTGCATACATATTCATAATGAATATAACATATATATAGAATTTCACGTAAAAAATGGTTAAAACAAAAAAAACTCTATCGAGATGGATGTCATATCGAATAGCACGAAATTCTCGTTTTTTGATGTAATTTGTTTGATTAAAATATTAGTAATTTTTAAGATAATTTATTTTAAACTTTAAGGGGTAAAAACATTTTTAATTAAAAAAAAGTCAAGCAAGGTAGACGCTGATTGAAATTTTCAATTTTGTCCTTAATCACTTCTCAATTAATGTGGTTATGTTTTAACCATTGATTAGTTTTCTAAGTTTTGATCAATGGTTAAGATTTGTACTCATGTGCACAATGAAAAATGAGTTTTCATTTGAACTCACCCCTATTATATATATATATATATATATATATATAGAGAGAGAGAGAGAGAGAGAGGAAGGTTTAAACGAGAATGCTAACTATTTAAGAAAATAAGAAGACAACAAAAAACAGCAGATCATGTATAAAATCATATGAGATTTTACACTAACCCAAAAAATCGAACGCGTGCAATGTCCAACGTGACTTAAAGGTCGCGCACATAGTCGAATGAATCATATATGAATTTGTACGTGAATCATATATGATTTTGTATGTATGCGGCTATTCTCGTGTTTCTTAAATAAATGTTGTTCTCGTATGAATATACATATATATATATATATATACATACATACAAACCAGTGAAATCTAACAAACCATACAAACCGCATTCAACCAATCATATTTTTTCATTTTTTTCACTTTTTCTTAATTACGAGGGTTGATTAGTCAAGAATATATGAAACAGTTTCATCAAAAATATATGCGGGTTGAGTAATCAAGAATATATGAAACAAATTTCATCAAAATGAGAAATATATGAAACAATTTCATTATTACATATAAACAAAAATATATGAAACAATTTCATCAAAAAAATGATTATATGAAACAAATTCATCATATTAAACACTTTCATGAAACAATTTCATTCAATTAAACAAAGAAAACTACAGTTTGTTAGATTTCACTGGTTTGTAAAATAACCTTGGCATATATATATATATATATATATATATATATATATATTTATATATATAGCCTTAGGTTCATTTGAGAAATGTTAAATGTATGAGAAATAGAGAAATGATCCTAGTCCTTTATCTGGTCAACATTTGCGGTTTTGACCGTGAAGCACCGGATAATTCCTTGTGTGGTCTTTAGAAGATAGAGGGGTAGTTTCGTAAAATACGCGAAACGAGTTCATATATGAACCTGTGTGATTCACATATGAAGTATATGTTCATATATGAACTCTTTTAACTGATTCATATACGAACCTTTGTGATTCATATATAGTTAATTAGTTCATATGAGAATCACAATGGTTCATATGTGAATATGTTAATTAGGAGAATCACAATGGTTCATATGTGAATCTGTTAATTAGTTCAACTGATTCATATATGGACCTACAGTCAATTAGTTCATATGTAAATGAGTTAATTAGTTCATATATGAATCACAAAGGTTCATATATAAATCAGATAAAATAGTTCATATGTGAATTACACTGGTTCACATATGAACATATAGTTCATATGTGAATCATACAGGTTCATATATGAACACGTCCCGTATATTTGTAAAAATTACGAAACTGTCATCCTCAATAGTCGCAACTTTTGACTAGTCAAAGCCGCAATTGTTGACCAGTCAAAAACGCAATATTTGACCAATCAACTCCAATCTTGACCGAATAAAAGGCTATGATTACTTCTCTATTTCTCATACATTACCATTTCTCAAATGAACTCTCCCTATATATATATATATATATAGAGAGAGAGAGAGAGGTTTCAGAAAAACCTAAAAAAATGGAAAAACTGAGGAACATCCTGGTAGCCTTTGATCTGGACGATATGCAGTTGTGCATACGAGAATGAAGTTGTTTTTTGGTTTTTATGCACGTGTGCGTTATGCACTTGTGCATATGCACGTATGCATGTTAAAAATCACTTGTATGCACAAGTGCATATTGTCCAAATGAAAGGCTAACAAAGAGTTCCTCAGTTTTCCCTTTTTTGAGGTTTTCCCTTGAACCAAAACCTCAAAAAAAAAATGGAAAACTGAAGAACACTCTGGTAGTCCTTGATCTGGACGACATGCCTTGTACATACAAGTAAAATTAAGTTGGTTTTATGCACGTGTGCATTATGCACTTGTACTTATTCACGTGTGCATGTTACAAATTACTTGTATGCACAAGTGCATACCGTCCAGATGAAGGGCTACTAGTGTGTTCCTCAGTTTTCCGTTTTTTGAGGTTTTCCCCTTATAAGATTGAATTCTAGTGAGAAGTTGAGGTTAACGTGAGAAGTAGTTATCAATCGTTGGATGAGAAATAGATGCACATTAGAACGAGATGCACTAGATCAATTCTCTTCTAAGCCGCAATTAATGGGACTATAGAAAGGCGTTTGGTTAAAAGCTATCAATGTTTTCAAATACATTTCTCCCGTTAACCTCAACTTCTCAATCATACGTATATATATGTAGGCAAATGATCGTGTGAGAAGTTGAGTTAATGGTGAGAAACGTGAGAAGTGGATCTGAACCGTTGATCTCTTTTAATCTCAAGCCCTCCCATGAATTGCGGATTAGAAGGAAATTGATCTAGTGCATCTCGGTGCATCTCATCCTAATGTACGTCCATTTTCCATCCAATGGTTCATAACCACTTCTCACGCTTTTCACCATTAACTCAACTTCTCACCGGAACCCAACCCTATGTATATATATATATAAATATATAAATAGGCCAAGGTTAATTTGCAACTCATGTAAATCTTGCAACCCATGCAACCGACATCTTAACCGTCGGATCAATGATAAGCGGTTATTTTATTTTTATTTTTTTGTTTTTTTTAATTGAAAATATTAGGCCCACATCTATTGTAATCGTCGATCATGAATCCAACGGTTAAGATGTAGGTTGCATAGGTTGTAAGATTTACGTGGGTTGTAAATTAAACTACCCCTATATATATATATATACATATAATAAATAAGTAACTGGAGTGTCACGTGTCGTCTTCTGGTGAGCCGACTTCTGTATTTTTCCGCCTAAACATGTATCTGGACGCATTGCACACCCACATTCATTCCTCCTTAAATCTTTCCTTAATTCAATTTAACATGTATCTGGACGCATAGCACACCCACATTCACTCTTCTGTAAATCTTTCCTTAATTCAATTTTTTTTAATTATACGTTACATTACTACACTTATAATTAGGTATGTAGTTTACTTTTAATCCCTTACTTTTTTTATTTTTCATTTTAGACTCTTATCATATAAACATAAATAATGTATATGAACTAAAATGCATTAAAAAAACATTTCTATTTTTTACAATTATATCATTGTAATTGTTTCATCAATACCTTCGAAATGAGCTCAATATTGAATATTTTTTGATTTAATTATATTATTAAATATCATAAATATATACGAATTAATGTGTCGTGATTAATATGAGATTTGTTGAAATTAGTATGAGATTTGTTGAAATTAGTATGAGATTTGATACAAAAAAATCGACTCTGAAGAGAAAAAAAACTTGGAAAAGTAGCATCGTACTTTCGATGATAATACATATCTGTAAAATAAGTTTTCTGACATGATTTAATTTTTAAATTACCCCGTGTAATACACGGGTTCGAAGCTAGTATATATATATGTATATATATATATATATATATATATATATATATATATATATATATATATATATATATATATATATATATATATATATATATATATATATATATATATATATAAGCATGAGATCATGTGAGAAGTGTCATTTTTGGTGAGAAGTGTGAGAAATGGTTTTAAGCCGATGATCATTTTTAATCAAATACCCTTCCATGAATTGTGATATGGTGCATCTCATCTTGATGATCGTCCATTTCTCATCCAACGATTAATAACCACTTATTACCCTTCTTACCAAATTTGACACTTCTGTATGTATATATATATTAAAAGTGGAATATGATGGTGGACGACTTTTTGTGTGATAAACCTAAAGAAGTTGAATGAGATGTAACGTGTCAACTAATGTGCTAGAATTGGAAAATAGGATATACGTGAAATAATCGCAACCAATACCATATGATCAGGTGTGAGTAGCGCTTGTTCTGCTTAGTGTCATCATAATATATACATGCCACAAAGCCTCCCTCCCTATATACATACATAACATACATTACACATACATACATACAATTAACCAAGTGAGAGAAGCCCCTTCAGTTATCGACAAAAATGGCAGCCCGAAGAATCTCCGGCCTCATCTCCTGTTCTCTTCCTATTATTCGTCCTCTTTCCTCTTCAATCGCTTCTCCAGGTAACCTCTACTTCCATTCATGGATAATATCATCTGGGTCTTGATTCTTTACCATCTTTTCAACTTGGTAGATTATGTGTTTGATGGAATTCCCCAAAGAAAGGATAAGCTTAGCCGGTATATATGCATCGTCGTAACATGTAGATGAACAAGAAACCTGCAAGCGGAATCATAAATTTTCTTCTTTTGCTTGATAAATCTTGAAAGTGGACCATCTTTTTTGTAATGGAAACTGGATATGGATCATGTTTATGAGTTAATATATGTATTGGTGAACTAAAAATCAAGTCTAAAGATGGAAAGAAAGTTTAAAAAGATACAGGAGTTTTGTGTGATGTTTGTTGGGTTTGACAAAGATATATATAGAAAGATGCTGCTTATTGTCCTCTTGTTTTGTGATTTGGGGTTCTGTTGTGTGAATTTCCATGTAAAAGAAAATCAGAAGAAAATATTAAGAAAATTTTGAACAATTTTCTTTTCCTTTTCAGGAAAAAGATACTACTTGGGAAGTGAAGTACAAAGATTTAGCACTGCTGCAGTACTTGAGGAACCAATTACTCCACCTGTTTGTATTAATTACAATCAGCTTCTAATTGATGGGAAATTTGTTGATTCAGCATCTGGTAATGCATCATTTTATATTTGGATTAAACCAAACCAAACGAACCATATGTCCCACCCAAAGGTGGGGAGCGGCTGTTTTGTTAGAGCATCTCCATCAGCTTCTCCAAAATGGAGAAAATAAAGATTTTAGGCATTTTTGTGCTACAACAGATTCTCCAAAATGGAGAAAGTATGAGAGAGTGTAATTTTCTCCAAATATGGAGAACTCTCCAAAATCTCAAAAAATGATTACCATGAGAGAGAAATTGTTTTTTTTATTATATTTTACCAATAAGATTTCTTTAAATGAGATGGGAATAAGAGATAAATAGTATTTTATTAGATTTATACAATATTTTAATATTATAGTAATGAATCTTTAAATTGGAGAATCTGTTGGGGATGGATGTAAATTTTTATGTAGATTTTGAATTTTAATTCTCCATTTTGGAGAAATTTTGAAGATGCTGTTGGAGATGCTCTTAGGAATGGTGTCCTAGGCTATGCCTAGACTAATCCCTTGGCAAATTATGATCGTAAGACATCAGTAAGACATCAGCCCTGAGTAAACCTTAGTGGCCACAATTGTTGTGTACGCCTGGATCCGAACCCGAACCGTGGGCAGATGGGATATTCCACCACATGTCAGGGCCTTAACCAGTACGCCACAACCCTTGTGATTAAGAGCGACCGTTTCCGTGAAGACTTCATACTAAATTGGATTATGTATATTAATCTTATAATGTTAACCAGAAGTTGGGATTTTTATATCTTGATTTCAGGAAAGACATTTCCAGCTTTGGATCCGCGGACAGGGGAAGTCATTGCCGATGTAGCCGAAGGTGATGCAGAGGATATAAATCGTGCAGTTTCTGCTGCTCGCAAGGCGTTTGATGAAGGCCCGTGGCCTAAAATGACTGCTTATGTAAAACAACTTTTCGTGCCAAATCTTTAGTATCCCTCTTTTATTCTCTGTTTTTGCTTTTTGTAAATTGTTTTTGTAAGAATATGTAGAACCCCATCAGATTAAAAGCTCGAGAAAAGGGAGGTTCCAACCTTTATTAGGTCAAGTTTAGCAAATGTGGGACCCTAACAGTATTTCAACCTTGCAGGAACGGTCGCGTGTCTTGCTGAGATTTGCTGATTTGGTGGAGAAACACAACGACGAGCTTGCAGCTCTTGAGTCATGGAACAACGGGAAGCCTTATGAACAGGCTGCGAAAACTGAAGTACCAATGCTTGCACGTCTATTTCGCTATTATGCTGGTAGGTAATCATGCAATTCTATCGATATATCTAGTAAGTGATACAAGAAATCTTTCATAAGATACGTATCGTGTTCTTGAAACATGCAGGTTGGGCAGATAAGATCCATGGTCTAACGGTTCCAGCCGATGGACCTTACCATGTGCAAACTTTGCATGAACCAATCGGGGTTGCCGGTCAGATCATTCCGTGGAACTTTCCTCTTCTTATGTTTGCGTGGAAAGTTGGGCCTGCCCTTGCTTGCGGCAACACGATCGTTCTGAAATCTGCAGAACAAACTCCATTGACCGCTCTTTATGCTGCGAAATTGCTCCTTGAGGTAGCATAATATTTTCTTTATGGTCAAAATAATCCTACCTTTATGGGATATACCGGGTTCGTTTGGTTTATTAACTGGCATATTTACGTACGTGTTTTGTGGGACAGGCTGGTCTTCCTCCTGGTGTTCTTAATGTAGTTTCAGGCTTTGGTCCTACTGCTGGTGCAGCTCTTGCTAGCCATATGGATGTTGATAAAGTAAGTAATTCATATGTGAATTCCTTATATCATGTTTATTAGCATACAATTTGATGGTTGAATGCTTGCATTTGCAGATTGCTTTTACAGGATCAACAGAAACTGGTAAAATTGTGCAAGAATTGGCTGCAAAAAGCAATCTCAAGTCAGTGACTTTAGAGCTTGGAGGGAAATCGCCTTTTATCGTGTGTGAGGATGCGAACATTGATAAGGCTGTGGAACTAGCACACTTTGCTCTCTTCTTCAATCAGGTGTGTGTTTAATATATTCGGTTTTTAGCTCTCAAAATATGTCAAACATTAACTAATCCTCGTTGCTTGGCTCAATTCCATATAGGGCCAATGTTGTTGCGCTGGTTCTCGTACGTTCGTTCATGAGCGTGTACATGACGAGTTCTTGGAGAAATCAAAAGCCCGTGCTCTAAGACGCACCGTTGGTGATCCTTTCCAAAAGGGCATTGAACAAGGCCCTCAGGTATTGGACTTATGTTTGTATATGTACACTGTTGGAGTCCCACATCAGCTAGACACGGACCATCAAACTGTATATATGTAGGAACATCTCCTCCTTTTATAAGGGTTCTTTAGTGGAAATTCAAACGGGTTTGACATTTCCTCACATGGTATCAGAGCCGAGGTCTACCACCACCTAGGGACTCGACACACTCTTTTGCTTCCGTTCTTGAAGGCACCCTCTAGCCTATGTTTTTTTTTTGGGGGGGGGGGGGGGGGGGGTAATTGTTGGTCGGCTAGACACTGACCGTTAAACCTGTATTAAACAAAATTCAAAAGGGCTCAGCATATGAGGGGGCGTGTTGGAGTCCCATGTCGGCTAACGGGCCATTAAACATGTGTATATATATGTAGGAACCTCACCACTCTTTAGAAGGGATATTTTAAAAAGAATTCAAAAGGGTTCCACATATCCTCACATACACAAATGTACATCTTGGTTTTCTATGTTTATATGCTAAGATTAAGAACCTTATATCAGATTGACTCGGAGCAATTTGAGAAGATTCTACGTTACATAAAATCTGGGGTTGAAAGCAATGCTACCCTTGAATGTGGAGGTGACAGATTTGGCTCCAAAGGTTTCTACGTCCAACCGACTGTTTTCTCCAATGTCAAGGTACGATGTTTTACCGAATACTATGACGTATTAATTCCCGTTGCCAAAATGTATCAAAGATTAGCCAGCATGACATAGAAAACCATCTTTTCAAACAGGATGATATGCTGATAGCAAAAGATGAGATCTTCGGTCCTGTTCAGTCTATCCTGAAATTCAAGTAAATCCCGTATAACCGTCATGACCTGTTATATTACAATTACAATACGTAATTTGTTCCGATTCTTGTTTTGTGTAACTTATTTTCAAAACCTTCATTTTGGTAACACATATGTGACATATCAAACATTTAGGTACCTACTTTACATCTGAGAATTGCATGAAAATATAACGTACGTTGGTCTAAATAGGGATGAGAGGGAAGTTTGTTGCATTTTCATGCAATGTGCCCGTTTACAAACTCCAAACCCGTGTTTAATTTCGTAACTTGTATTTACGACAGGGAGATCGATGAGGTGATAAAGAGGGCTAACGCGACACGATATGGGCTTGCAGCTGGTGTGTTCACCCAAAACATCGATACGGCTAACCGATTGAGCCGGGCATTGAGGGTTGGGACCGTTTGGGTGAATTGCTTTGATGTTTTTGATGCTGGAATTCCTTTTGGAGGGTATAAGATGAGTGGCATTGGAAGAGAAAAGGGTATATATAGCCTTAACAATTATTTACAGGTGAAGGCTGTTGTTACCTCATTGAAAAATCCAGCCTGGTTGTAATTATTGTTCTGGTAGTATATGCTATATTACTTCTCAAGCAGGCAATGAGAATAAGAATAATATATATACTTCCACTTTAGTATTGTTATCTTTAATTTATATGATTGTATCTTACAAGCGACCGAAAAGGGGTGGAGTTTTCACCACAATCTTTATATATTGGCGAATTTGGATTCAGTTTTTTTTTTTTTTAGGTGGGAAGTTTGAGTTCCATGGTGAGATCATTGAAAAATTATTGTGTTTGCAACTTTGCATCATGTAAGTAGGTGTCCGCACTTATGAATTTAGGGTTGTAAACGAACCGAACGTTCAGCGAACCGTTCGACGGAAGTTCGTTCGTTTATTTAATAAATGAACGAACATGAACGCATTTTATTGTTCGTTTAGTTAAATGAACGAACATGAACAATTGTCTCGTTCGTTCATTTATGTTCGTGAATGTTCGTTCATTTATGTTCGTTTATGTTTGTTTATATATATAAAAATATTTATATATATTATGACATTAATGTGTAAAAACATTAATTAAATTAATTTTTTAAAATTCCTTTTTTATACCTCATAAGTTTACTCGTTTTTTATTTTGTTATGTTATTTTTTACGAACAAAATAATGAATAACAGTGGTTATTTTTTATTCATTCGTTTTTGTTTCATTTATGTTCGTTTATGTTCGTTCGTTTATGTTCATTTATGTTCTTTTAGCTTTTAATGAACGAACATGAACAAACATATTTTCTCAACAAACGAACATGAACACAAAAAATTTCGTTCGTTTACCGTTCGTTTGTTCGGTTAAGTTAAACGAACGAACACGAACAAACCCCCATTCGTGTTCATTCGGTTCGTTTACAACCCTACTTATGATGTGTGTTTTCTATTTGTAATTTGTTAATGAAGTCATAAAGATATAACATACTTTGATATGAAAGTTATGTTTGCATCATGTAAGTACGTGACCACACTTATGATGTGTGTTTTTTATTTGTAATATGTTAATGAAGTCATAGAACATACTTTGATATGCAACGTGTTTTTTTTAACTGTGAGTGTCCAGATCAGTTTGCATGCACCTCGAATAATTCTAGGGGCTTTGAACGGTCATGAAAATCCTCAGTGACCTTCGGTTACCTTTGAGGAGAATTTCAAAAGGCCCAAACCCTATTGTCAGTTAATTTTGATCTACAAGTGTAACACCCTCAATTCTGGAAATAAAAACTAATTTAAAATTTTCTAAATACATCGATAATTGATTCATCTACAATCACAATTTAAGATTTAACATCAATACATACATTTCATTCTATACATACATTCTATAATAAGGACGGGTGCTACTAAAACCCAATAACAATCACTATCTCCAGACTGCGGAAGACTTCACCAACTACTTACACTTGTGTAAAGCTAAGACTCAACTCTTTATAGCACTGCTAGAACCAAACCCCCAACTGGAATCTGATGCACATGCCGACAAATAAAAAGGTTAGGACTTAACGCCTAGTGAGCTCATTAACGCTAAAATCAAGCGGTGTCAAAATTTTCATAAAACTCATTAACGCTAAAATCAAGCGGTGTCAAAATTTTCATTTCCCAACATAAAAAGCGTAAGACGACAATAAGTCTAAAAATGTTAAAATTCTAAAATCACAACGTACGATAAAGTGACCCCTTTTCAACAAAACTTTCATGAGACACGACGCCCAATAAACTCGTAAATTTACACGCAATAAAATTAAAACCCACGTATTTCAAAGTTTACTCACGCGTCGAAAAATGTCGCAAAACTATACTCCATAAAATTCGACATGACTCGTATATACCAAAATTCCCAAGAAAATTCCGACTCAAGAACATGGGAACAACTCTTCCTTTAAGACCTTAACATACGTGGAGGAGATCCAATGTCAAGGTTAAAAATTCCACACTTATTTGCCCAATACCCCAAATGACATTAAAACACGGATGTTATAGTATCCAAAAATAGTGTTAAACTCAAAACGGGGACGAAGAGATTTTCAATATAAATTTGTAACCGTGTGCAACAAAACAGTTTCATGCATGCTTAAACTCACGGTTTAAAGATTTGATGAGTGTTGAATGTTTTACCAAGGCTTCATAATATAACTCACTTTAGACTTCACAAACACGAGAAACAAATGATGTAACTTATTTTTTTTTTAAATTTCGTGCATGAATTTGGTCGGCTCTCGGCATCCTAGGACCACGCTCCTCAATTTCCCGACATACTATTGTCATCCGAATACATCAACATCTTAGAGCAACAATCACGCTAATTTGGTCAACTTACGATTTCTCCTTGAAATAGAGTCAATTCAACCAA
This sequence comes from Arctium minus, assembly GCA_954870635.1. Taxonomy (NCBI): domain Eukaryota; kingdom Viridiplantae; phylum Streptophyta; class Magnoliopsida; order Asterales; family Asteraceae; genus Arctium; species Arctium minus. The sequence continues at coordinate 20,704,722 of OX941081.1, read as the reverse complement.
TAACTCCGACTCAAGATGATCAACTTAATGTATTCATCGCGCTTAACTATCACTCCAAAGTGACATTACTATGAACATCAACCCTTCTTTAGATCACTCGCTTAGAAACTTTCTCACTACCCCCAACGGACATCATATCAAGGTAGTTCAAGTATACACATGTAGCATGTAGGTTCACCATAACACTGGCCATGTGCCATTAGGAACGTATCATACATGATCATCCTTGCGACCCTCGACAAGTTTCCCATTTCTAGCGACTCAATCAACCCCAAAATATCTTATCTTAAGGTACCTAATGTGCAACTTCACTTACAACCACTTATAAAAACGCTAGTTTGAGTCTAGACATCCAAAAATCAACACCTAATTCTCTCAAACTTAAGCTCTGATACCAACTTGTAACACCCTCAATTCTGAAAATAGCAACTAATTTAAAATTTTCTAAATACATCGATAATTGATTCATCTACAATCACAATTTAAGATTTAACCTCAATACACACATTTCATTATATACATACAGTCTATAATAAGGACGAGTGCTACTAAAACCCAATAACAGTCACTATCTCCAGACTGCGGAAGACTTCACCAACTACTTACACTTGTGTAAATCTAAGACTCAACTCTTCATAGCACTGCTAGAACCAAACCCCCAACTGGAACCTGATGCACATGCTAACAAATAAAAAGGTTAGGCTTAACGCCTAGTGAGCTCAAGAGTTTTCAACATTTATAAATGAATCGTTAAAAAGGAAGAATGCAATAAAATCATAATCTTTCAAAATGATATGCTTCAATCATGAAAACGACTCGTTTACCAATAATTATGCATTTTAAACGAAAGAGGCACCAATATAATCGTTAACCAAACAAAATTGTTTAAGGGCTAAGATCCCAATATAAAAAGTTCTTTCGTAAATTTAGATTTAACCCAAAACTTGCTCAAAATGAGAATAGAGAGAGGACTCCCAATTATATAAAACGCGGGTAAATGTTATATCTCGAAATACCCAAAACACGGGTGAAACATGACACACAACTCATAAACCATAGATGAAAACCCATATAAATAAATATCGCCGTAAACACGGACATTAGACCCAATATTCACACAACCATAAAATGGAAAGAAACCAAATACCGAAACGTGGAAATAACGTATTTCATTCAAACCTTCATATACGCGAGGAAAACCCAATATTAAGGCCATCATTTGTCGCCGACCACACAAAAACCAAAGTTGATAAGATACGACATTAACATTTAAAATACCACTGATCGACGACGGGGGAGACCCGTATACGTTGAGAGTAGAGGAACACGTAAGTAGGCCGCCCATACAACGTACTCGCATGTCATCTCAACGTTTCCATCTTGGGTGGTGAGAACACGTGAATGGGGCTACCCGTGATGTTATTGGATTTCACCACATATTCCGGTCCTAGTTCCCATACCATACCATACCAGACATCACAATCCTCAGACCGTTTATTGCCTCTAGCCATACTCCGTCGAGTTCCACCCCAAGGACTTACGGACATGGGTGCCTATCCAATCTAGATGAGTTTTAACTCGGAGGCTCGTGCCACCTATTGCCTACTCGCTAGCGAACCCAAGCGGTCAACGGTCATAACCAACCTTACCCGCTTTCCCATTACAGACAGACTTACGTGCCTATGGATCAAATACAACACTGTCTAACATTACATGACTCCAATTGAATGACCAAAGCACCCAAAACATGTAACTCTCAAATGACACGAAATATACGCCATCATACTCAAAACCCCACAACGGTTATTAATTCGGACAAAAGTCCTCAAGACTCAATTTAGTCAAAACCAAGCCAAAGGCCCAACAATTTACGTAAACCCCCAAATGAAAGCTAGTATAACCATTGAAACACGTTTGACCAACTATTATGCAAACACAACGACCAAAAGTATGATTAACTCAAATCTCATCATTGGTTGAGACAAACCATTTTCCAAATGAACTCATACCCTTATATTTCCAAAATGCCTCATAACACAATAATATGCATTTTCCGAAAAGGTTTACACGATCAAATACACAAAATGACACTTAAATCAATGAACTCCATTTATATATGTAAAATCATCAATGAAACATATCAACATGATTTATTTACCAAAATTCTCAAAAATCCCAAAATGGGTGTTTCGCCATGTTTATAAAACTAAACATCTCAAAATAACCAAAACTTATCAGGTGATCAGCAATTAACAATTTCATATAAAATACAAAACACTTTAAAATTAACATTTTGGCATGTACACCATTTTCACAAATCAACTTGAACTCATCTCGCTAGATTTAGGCTAAATCTAGATTTTACCCCCCAACTTGAGCTTCTTTGAAGAAATCCGAATCCACAAGCAAAACCTTCCAAACACCTATCATCACAATTTTCCAACCATAAATACACATCTACAACCATATAGAAACGATCTCCAAACATCTTATATCAAAATCTCTATTTTGGCCAAAAACCCTAATTTGACCTATTTTCCCCAAAATCATCCAACCCAAAGATTGATAAATAAAAACACTAGGAGGTCAACGATGGAGCATTTGTAACTTGATTAAAGTGTTAGAAAGAAAATGGATGAACTTACACTAGTGGGTTTTGATGGAACTCAAAACCCTAGAATTTTCTTAAAGGAGACGTCAATGGAGATGGTGGAATGGTAGCTTCTTGAATCCTTGACTTCCAAGGCTTATATGGTGATGGAAATGCTTCAAAATCAAGGTGGATGGCCATAGGAATGGCTAGGTTTTAAACCAAGAAGATGGAAATCGGTTTGGGAGAGAAAGGGTGGGATTTGATAAGTGAGAAATGAGGTGAAAGCTGAAAATCGCGACTTAAAAGCCTTCTGCACCCCTGGTGCGACATTGACCAGCAGCGACATTGCCTTGGGCAATGTCGCCAAACCTCCCCCATCTTCTGTTTCCCCTCTGCGACTTTGCCCTGTGCGACTGTGACTCGTCATAGTCGCCGAGCATTGTAGTCGTGCCCGTACTAAGCCCCGAAGCTCGACTTTTCCAACGCCAACACCCCCGATACTCTAAGGGACATCACCTAATGGTTTCCCAACAAAATCCCGCCATATATAATTTACAAAAACGTCCGGGTGGCCTTTACTTACCGAAAATTACGGGTGTTACAACAAGTATCTAATGACTTGAAAATGCCAAGGGCTTTGAACTGTCATGAAAATCCTCATTGACCTTCGATTACTTTTGAGGAGAATTTCGAAAGACCCAAACCCTATTGTCACTTGAATTTTGATCTACAAGGATCTAATGACTTGAAAATGCTCAACAACATTAAGTTATGGTAACATGACATCGATCTTTCTATTTTTAGATAGCAAGTAAGCAAAAAAATTCCACATTATTATTATTTTTGATGTAAAATTTGAATTATTTTTTAAGTAAGTAAAAAAATCCCTTGTAATGATATTTTTGAATGATGTAAATTTATAATTCTTTAAAGAAAAAGATTGCAAATTTTATAATATTTTAATAAAGATAAAAAAAATCTAAAAACTTAATAATTTCTTAATAACAAATGCATTAATAAACAATTATTAGCTAACATTCATAAATTAATAAACAAAACACAAGCAATATTTTAAACATTTTTACAAAAATTGTCATAACACTTCTATCATTTATAAAAAAGAAAAAGAAGAGTAACATCATCTTTGATATTCAATAGTCATTAAGATTTATTGTCCAACCTATTATTTGTGACAATACCAATTGGAAGACCAATTCATAAAAGTTTCTTCGGTTGCTACACGTCATCAATTATCCCACTGGATTCTCTATAATGGAGAATATACCAGACATTTTTCGACATGGTTACATCATCACTGGATCCAATTTTTATAGCAACACAACAAACATACCCCATCTTTGCGCACATGCAAAATGGTGGAAGTGCGTAAGAACTACTTTTGTCAGCTCGTAGTAGATAATCACAAACAACCTGACAATATAACAATTCAATCTTATTGTTGTTAGATTAAGGAGGAGGTATATATATATATATCATTACAATTAGTGCTTCAATATGTAAGATCAAAGAACTAGCAATTGTAACACCTGTAATTTCGGGTAATTTTATGTTATTTCAGATTTGTTTGATAAATGATTATTTTATGTCGGTGGGTTATTGGTTGGAATTGGTTTTTGTATATGGTTGAGCTTCTAGTCGACAAATAGGGTTATTTCGGGACGAAATTGTGCCAAAAAGGCCTGGGGCGACTATGCCCGTCGACTATGCCACAGGGCATAGTCGCAGGTGGCAAAGTCGCCAATGGGAGGTTGCTCACTGGACAAACACAAAAGGTGAGGTCACGGACGATTGTGACCAGCGACTATGCTCTGGGCATAGTCGCTGGCGGGCCCAATCCTATATTGTGAGTGCAACTCATTTTGGAAGAGAGAAATCTGATTTGGGAAGTTAGGGCTACGTTTTCTCTCTCAAACTTTGGTAAGTTCCATCTCCAAAACCTTCCTTTGTCATTAATGCTTTCCAACAACCAAATCTCTTGACCATTAATGATAATCTAGGTTTTGTTAAATCACTCATTGTTGAAGATTCAAGTCTCCTCATAGTTCTAGTCTAAACTCATCATCTCTAGTTCTTGGCATTTTAGGGTTTCGAAATACAACCCTACAAGGTGAGTTCATCTTTTTTTCATAAACTCTATACATGTTAAAATCAAGCTTTTAACCTACTAGACATCTCCATTTACATTTATACAACTTGGGGTGCATTATCACCTAAAACCCTAATTTTGAAGATTCTAGGGTTTATGTGTTTAGATGGGAGTTCAAGAAAAGAAAGTGATATTATGGATTTATGTGCGTATGAGACTTGGAATTATGCTTTTCATGCTCTAGTCTCAAAGTTTATTAATAATGGATTGATGAAGTTTTTGTAACACCCGTGATTTTCGGTAAGTAAATGTCACCCAGACGTTTCTTTGACTTGTAAACAGTGGAGTTTTGTTGGGAAATGTATTATTTAAAGTCCCTCAGAGTATCGGGAGTGTTGACGCTGGAAAAGTCGAGTTTCGGGACTTGGGAGGGGTTCCGCGACAATGACCGGCGACTATGACAGTGTCATAGTCGCATGTCACAATCGCTGAGGAGGTACCGAATGCTGGTACACTCCAGAAACTATGCCTAGCGACTATTCCACTGGCATTGTCGCCTGGCAATGTCGCCAGGGTGTGTCAGGCTCCTTAAAACCGCGATTTTCAGTGTTCTTCTCATTCCTTCTCACCCAAATCAGTTCCAAACCCTCTCCAAACCTCTCAAGAACGACCTAGCACCACCTCTTTGATGTTGTGGGGTATTTTGTCTCAAATCCTTGGATATCTTGGTGGTAAACCGGCGTCAAGATTAAGAGTAAAAGCTAGACACCAAGGACCTCCATTTTCATCTTCAACCTCAAGCTCCATTTTAGGTTTTTCTAGGTTTTCATCAAAACCTAAGTGGTAAGTCTATCCTCTTCACTTCTAAACCTTATTTTAAGACATAAATGCTTCATTGATGATGTCCTAGTGTTTTATTACTTCAATTTCAGTTTGGGAAGATTTTAGAGAAAGTTAGGTCAAAATTAGGGTTTTGACCAAAATGAATATTTTGATGTAAAGTGTTTGGGGATCGATTCTAAATGGTCGAATGTGTTTGTTTATGGGTGGAAATTGTGTATCTAGGTTTCGGAAGGTTTTGCTTGTGGATTCAGAATTCTTCAAGGAAGCTCGTTTGGGGTAAAATCTAGATTTAGCCTAAATCTAGTGAGGTGAGTTCAAGTTGATTTGTGAAAACGGTGTACATGCCAAAATGTTACTTTAAAGTGTTTGTGTTCTACATTAAATTGTTAACTGCTGATAAGTTTTGGTTATTTGAAAATGGTTAACCTTATAAACTTGGATAACCCACATCTTTGGGATTATTGGGCATTTTGATAAATGTGTCATAAATGAAGGTGTCTTGATGATTTATTGCACAAATAGTTATCGGTCAAAAATGCACTTTTAGTGATTGTTGGGTTTTATGCATTATTCATGAAATGGGATGTTTGAAACTACGATTGCGTGAGTCCTTTGGTTTTGGTCATTCCCGATCTTGGGAACATGTTGGAAATTGTAAACTTTTTGGTTTTGAGCCGAAGGCCGATTGTAATATGAGAGTCAAAGATTTTGGGAAAAGATGTATTTTGGTTTTGTGTAACCGTACTGACTCGCGTATTTTCGTCAATCGTTTATTATGCCTTTTGGGGCTTGGATTACCCTCGGATGAGTCTTTGGAACATTTATTCAATCCTGGTAGCTCGTTAAGGAGCCTTGGCCATATGGTATACTTAATTGCACCTTATTTGGGAATTTCATGTTTTGAGTGCGTTGTCATTCTTTTGAGTCATGTAGCATTTTGACCGTAATGCATTGGATCCATAGGAATAGAGGTCGGGTTATCATGTTAATGTGGGATGAGGTCCCCGAGTTGTAATTTGGAAATAGGCATTGGTGAATCGATGTAAGTTTCCAAATGAACAAGCGTGTCAAGGATGGTGAGGTCCCAAGGTAAAGATCCATGAATAGGGTTGAACTTGGTGATCACATGGAACTAAAGATCCATGAATAGGGTTGATGTTCCAACGGCTAAAGATCCATGAATAGGGTTGATGCCTATGATGACTAAAGACTTGGATAGAGTTGATGTCATTGGTTGTCCACCTTGAGGACAATCTCAAGGTAAAGACTTGGATATGGTTGAACTTGGTGATTCTTTGGGGGCTAAAGACTTAGATAGAGTTGAACCCACCGTTGTGCCGAACTAAAGACTTGGATAAAGTTGATGTTCAAATCACTAGAGACCTGGATAGGGTTGATGTCTATCGTGACTAAAGACTTGGATAGAGTTGACGTCAGTGGGTTCCACCTTGAAAACACGTGTATAACATGGATATGTGGCATACTTTTGTGTTTCCGCCACGTTCAATGGAAACGGGTCTTCCCCGTCACAGAAAGGTGTTATTTGGTCATTGTATTTTTGGAATCCATGTTTTCGGGGACATTTTATATGTACAGGTTTTATCCTTGATTCTTATGAGTTGGGTAATATGTTCCACCCGTGTTTGGGTGTTTCGGGAAATAAGTTGTATCTACGTATTTATAAAGTGGGAGTTCAATTTCTACTTAATGTTTCGAGTGAGTCTTGGGTTGAGTTTACCTTGTGAATGAATTTTTATGTCGGGGTATTCGTCTTTAAAACGTGCATTATTGGAAAGTTAGTCTTCTCATATTTAAAGCAAATCATTTCGGAAATTCATGATTTAAATGACTTCTTTCCTTCATCAGTATGTATTTTATATATGTTGAAAACTCTTGAGCTCACTAGGTGTTAAGCCTAACCTTTTTATTTGTCGGCATGTGCATCAGGTTCCATTCCGGGATTAGTTCTAGTGACACTGATAAGCACTGAGTGCTAGTTGTGTGCTCGAAGAGGTGATTAGCTTGATGAAGTCTTCCGCATTTATTTTTGGAGATAGCGATTGTTGTGGGGTTATAGTAACACTCGATTTTAATTAGTCTTTATGTAAGACTTTAATTTTGTTGATGGTTCAAATCTAAAAATTATATTTCATATATGGACTATTAGTAAGGGATTTTATTCCCCTTTAAGGTATTGTTGAAAGTTTTTAATTAGCCACTCTTTCCAAATTTGGGGGTGTTATAGTTTTATGTTGAACTGCTGATAAGTTTGTACAATTGGAATCTTGTTTTGCCATAACATGGGTTTGAGTATTTAGGGACTCAAGCAAGGATTGAAAATATTGAAGTGACCCAAAGGGTTAGAATATGTGTATGTGATTCATTTGTAAAATGGAACCTCTTGGTAAAATTATGCAATATTGGGCAAAAACCTTCATTTTTCAACATCTTGAGTATTATATCGTAACGTTGAATTATCGGTTAGTCGATTAACTTTATGTGGCATATTTGGTTTCACTTGGGAGTCATGACCCCATATTTGTTGTTGCATTTAGTCCGACGTAGGGACATTAGTTTCTCTCGTCGAGGCACATCGAGGCATCGAATTGGGTTATAAGTCCTACGTGCTAAGTATTACGATATTGGATGAGGATCTCAACGTAAGGGCCCTTTTGGGTTGAAGTTGACTTTCCGTTGGTGTATGTTTAAAGCCACTGAGCCTAACATCCCTTGCGTGTACTTTTATGTGTTTTGGCTTTACTGACTGTCAAGTGGCCTACTTTTGTGTTCCGTCACTTGTGTTAGTAAGCGGGACTCCCCCGTTAAACCAAGAGGTAACTGATTATGGTAAAAACATCATTATTCCTATCATAACTCAACTTTCTTTATTTACGCTTATCGTTAAATATTTTAATTCAACTGTTTGATCTCACTAGGCTTTAGTCTAACACTTTTTCTTAAAATTAACATGTATAACAGGTCAACCTAGTGGTGGGATTCGTCGGGAATGAGCAGTCGACCTAGAGGTCGAGAGCGGTCTTTTTGGGATGACATATTGACCAATACGATAGCGATAGTGGATACGCATTTTTGGAAGAATAACAACACCCGATATTAATCTTTCTTGTTTAAGTTAGATTATTAGGTTGTTAAGTAATATTCTTCATTTGTTTCATTATAAAGGCTACAACTTTATTCTCCGTTCTCGGGATGATACTTTGGGATTGTTATGACAGGTTTTGTATACCCAGGTTTACTCAGTTTATAGTCATTATATTGCGAAATTTTCGAATTTTTATGTCTCTTAAATTTAGGGTATTACAACAATAATATTTTTGACAAGAAAACAGATAACCAGATGGGTGCAATCTTCTTAACTGAGACACAAGCACAAATGACTAACCTCGTACAAATTTGCAATCTGGTACAACTTTATTGAAACCACAAAGCCCTAGAAACCACAAAAAAATCGAGATTTCCATAAACCCTATAAAAATTTCAAATTTCTTTCAAATACCCTAGGTGTGAGGGAATTCGAGATTTCCACATACCCAATATAGAAGAAGTTCAAGGTGTGAGGTGAGGCAAGGGGGGTGAAGATGGTATCGATACTAGCAACAGTGCAAGATTTGGCGAAGGTACGTTACCAGTGGAGAGGAAGATGAAGGCGAGGTTTAAAAGGGTTGGGATGTTTCAGAAAAAAAAAGTTGATTTTTGTTTTTCGTGTCAAATTTCATGTCATTTTCTTTTTCCACCTCGGGTTTTTTAAACTACATGTCATTTTAATTGATCGGTTATCAGATGTATAGCAGTATAGATAAACAACATACTTAACTATAGTTGTACTAAAATAAATGTTTTGAAAATACGCTATAATAATAGTGTGAAGTTTTTGTCACCGTTGAAAAAAGTGTAGGGTTGGGTTCAGCATTTCATATTTCTTCAGGGTCTATTAAGTAACTTTCTAAAAGATCAGGGTTTTGTGAAACACCGGCTTAAACTTGCTGATCTGCTATATTCATAAAGGAACCCTAGGTTCTTGAGATCGTTTCCTTCTGCAGGAGTCGACTCATCCATCGAAACTTCTTTTGGATCCTCGTAAGTTATTCATCTAGATCTTCTGTTCTTCATCATCTATTCAATGATTATTGAATCGAGTTATTAAGCATAAATTGGGCTACAAATTTGGGATATTTTTCTTAAATCTTAGTCGTATTTCTGTTGCCTTTTGCCATCACCAACAGGTGTTCGAAAGTGAAGGAAGAATGGCGACAACTGAACAACCGAAGGTTGCTACTGAAGAAGCTAAGATTGATCTGTTTGAAGACGACGATGAGTTTGAAGAGTTTGAAATTGATCATGGTAAGCTCTCGTCCCTACCTTGGACAACAATTTTCCGAGTTTCCATACAAATTCATTCTTGTTTTTCATTCTAACGTAAGCCTCAAGTTAAAAGATATACTCGTTTGTAACTCGAAAGAAATTAAAACAGGGCTACCTGCTTTTCTTAAATTCCTGTTTGAAGGTGACCTTCAGTCTTCTAGCTTGATTAGGGAGATTTCTTAGTTCTTGCAAGTCATTCATATGAATGCTTGTGAAAGGAAATTGACTTTATTATGAAATCAACTTCCCATTGTGGAAAGGAAACTAAGTTGGGGTCGTTCATCAGGACAATGTAATTTTGGCTACCGATATCTGGACTTTTCGGGTAGCTGCATTAGGAGTAGCACTAGTGATATATTTTGTTTCCCTGAATAGCTAGTAGCGGGACTCCATATATCACTTAGGAGAAGCTTTGATTTCAATCTTTATTGTAAGCGTACCTTGAAGATCACCCCACGTGATAGGATGAAGCTTAATGGATACTGTTAATGAGATTAGGCTCAGTTTGGGAATGAGAAGTCAGAAAATTTGAGCTCTTTGTAGTGAATCATTTGGTTGATACGAGACTCTGGGGGAATCACTGATTAGGCTTTGATAACTAAAAGGATGAGATTCTAAGAAATTCCATGTTCCCTAGAGAGGAAACTGTTAACGATTCCATATGAGTGAACAATTGACAGATTGCTAGGAATGATGTGTTTCTTCTTAACGTTACCAAGTACCAAGTCACTTAATCAGTTGTGCATAATCTGTTTCATAGTTATTCTGCCTGAATAGTGAATGCTATCCTACATGCACTGGTACATTTGTATTTGTTGTGGATATCAAAATTTGTGGTAGATTTCTTCTTTTATCAATTACTTGTATCTTCATCAAATTGAAGGGAAGAAATATTGATGCCTCTGAACAAACTGTAGCAAACCAGGCTTCTATCATATCCTATATCATAGATAATTTGCATACTTGCATGATAATTGATCCGCTTCAGCTCTAACTTAGTTAGTTGTTAACCTAGAAGTGTAAACGGCCTGTTTTTGTAACCAAACCTTGACTTTGGGACAATGATGCCACAATTTTCTTGTGAAGTGTTTGGGCCATCTTTCCTGAAATAGAATACATAATGAAATGCAACCTGTCCTGGTTTCTGTTTCGGTTCAGTGTGATACACTCCCTATGCTAGCTAGCAACCCAAAACATTAACCTGTTTAACCGTATAGGTCTATCTTTGGCCAATCATTCGTGGTGTGTGATTGCTTGTTGACATTGAAGCTTCTATAGTTCTATGCTGTCCATCCTGGTCCATGAAGAGTTTTTATTTTGGCATAAAATCACTTGAGCTGTTCAATACTTGTAGTTAAAAATTGATGGAGCTGAACTAAAATCAAGTTAAATCACTTCAAAAGGTGGCTTTTACTTTTTATGACTAAAAAATAGGTGGGCTTTGTTCTTGGCTGCTATTATTATTCTATTAAACAAACCTTTGGGTCCATACGGGTGTGTTTGGTACGCTGACATGATTAGACGGGCAATAGTGAGGTAAATTGTGGATAGTTTTAGAGTTTCAATTTCACATGAGTGGTGGTTTAGCAATTTTACCAATTTTGTCGCATCTTACTTTTGTTCCACCTATTTTGGTGTGATAGAAAAAATGCACTTTTGTTCCATTGAGGTCTTGTGCCAGTCTAATGTCACGTCAAACGTGGGACAACAAGTTTTGGTACTCTCCTACTTACCAAATGCACTCTAGCAGTTCTAGTTCTACTGTTTTCCAGTTGGTGCTATGCTTGTTAGCATTTTGAGTACTTATGTTGATCCATCTTTCTCTGGGTATTTTGTAAATATGTTGTTGATGATGAAACTGGCAGAGTGGGATGTGAAGGAAGAAGGAAAGGAAGTAAGTCAACAATGGGAAGATGATTGGGATGATGATGATGTGAATGATGACTTCTCTCTTCAGCTGAGGAGGGAACTGGAAAGCAACACTGAGAAGAAGTGAATGAATGAAATCTACATAGGTAAGCAGCTCCATGTGCAAGTGATTTGTCATTTTTGGTATAAAATCTAGACTTGTGAATTTGTGAATCTCATCATGCACTTTTGATTTCAAAATTGTTGCTTTCACCAAATCAGAATTTGAAATCCTTTCACTTTCCTGATTCTACTTCTTTTTGTCATGTTATATCATATGTAGTGATCACAATAAAATAAACAACATTAGTTTGTTTTCAAAAAATAAGATGGAAATTCCGAAAGAAAAGAAAAGAAAAAAAAAGGTTATATATACAATGTAAATTATGTTGAGTTTTGTTTGATGATGAAATACTACCATGTTTGTCTAGCTAGGGGTGTTGCATTGCAAACCTCACAACCTAACACAACCCGACTACCCGAGGTCTAACAGATGCCTAAGATCTACAAACGGTTACGGTAAGGGTTAGGTCCAAAGCAGCCCAACCAGATAGAATTAGTTGAAGATCGAAATTATGTTTCCTTTGGAGAGGTACAAAACCATCATTTTTAATTGATGTGTTCAATTTAAGTATTCTAATATTTTGAACGATTAACTATTAGCAACGATATTTTTTTTTTTAAGTTTTAAAAATTTAAGTTAACCATCTATCTTAAAACCATGTTCAACCCGTCAACCCAAACCAAACGGATTGGATTAGATATTAGAAGAGTTTTAAACGAGTTAGATTTTATTTAATTAGTTGGATTGGGGCTATTCAAAGGCCATCGTTTCATGTAGATCCTATGTTTGACGATTACTAAATTAGTTTGAGAAAATAACATGGTAATTGAAAATGAAAAATAAGGATATATAAGACTGATATGTTGGGTTTTGAAGTCTTGATGCTATTAACAGGGGTTTTCATAAGTAAATCTTGACATCATCAAAAGCAGACTATGTAATTTATAACAGGTGTTCAAATTTTTGAAAACCAAATTTAGGGGCCATTAATTACTTACCCAGGTAAGCGCTTACCGGTATCACTTACCTTACGGTCCTCATCTATTGAGTATGGAATCTACCTAGAATCTTACCCGGTAAGAGCTATAACAAGGATCTTACCAGGTAAGCGCTTACCGGGTTTAAGATGCTTACCAACAATCACTTTTGATGGTCTAGAATGTTATACGATAAGGTAAGTGAAGGTAACGTCCTTGCCGGTAAGCGCTTACCCGGTAAGCATTTTGGTAAACGGCCCCTAGGTTTTGGAAAATGCAAAATTGGTTTTTTGTATATGGTTTAAAACGTAAACGGGAAAACAAAAATGTTATTTGGAGGTTGTTTGAATATTTGTTTTGAAAGTTATCATACGATGATGAAAAATCAGATTCAAATAATTAGATGCTTTATACATGTATGACATTATATGATTTCAGGGCTTGAAATTGTAATACAAAATTTATTGGTGTTTATTGCTTAACAATTTCTAATTATTAAATGACGTAATAGATTAAACAACCAAAATGAACTGTAAATAAGTTTTGTTGTACTTGACATCAAATTGATTAGCCAAAACTACTTTTTCTTCAAAAACAATATATATAATAACCGATAGGTCTAAAAAAACCTCGGATTTTCCTATTTTTAGTGATTAAGTTCTTGGATAAGTTTTTTTTTAAATAAATACATCATTGGACATTATGAAACCCGTTAAATACATTCTTATGACCTATAAAATAATTTTTTTTGAACGGCGGAATAATATAAAACTAGTAAGAAGCTAAAAAAATATACACATATAGAAAGAATTGCAAGGGAAGGATTTGCAAGCCAACCAACCCAATTAATAGACAATTTCCTACTTCGATGATTAACACAAAAGTAAGCACTAGTTATAATGTTCTCCAAGATCACCGCCTTCTTTGGCTTCGGGTTGCCAAAGAGAATACCATTTCGATAAATCCATATAGACGACAAAGTGATAAGCATAACGGACTCGAAACACCAAAAAATCTCTTTCTTCAATCGAATTGAATCAATCCAAGAGACCCAATCCGAATAGGAGAGGAGAGTCGTAATATCATTTTGCCACCATCGTCCAATAAGGACCCATAAGTCTTTAGCGATGGGATACGAGAATAAAAGATGACTGCAATCCTCTACCCCCATATCACAATTAGACAAAAAGGAGACGAAACGCAACCGCCACGCGAACACGTTGATTTTGATGGGAACAAGTCTTATTCCATGGACTAGGAAGAGACTCCACCTCCAAAAGACGAGAATCAATACAACACCTAGCCTAGCCACCGATTAATCACCCTACCTGTCTAACAACCACACCCATCTATCCTTTTGATCCAAGAGTACAAAGGAAGACAAAAATTCTTGAAGTTCGTAGAATTGGACAACCTCTACCCCACCTCTCGGCGCTCTTCAAAGACACAAATCCTAACACCCTAACTCCAAAAAAAACTTAACATTCGCCGATTTATCCAATTCTAAAGCATAACTCTAGGAAGTTGAATTTTAAAAGAAGACTTGTCAAGCCAAACATCATCCCAAAACGTGGTCAAACCACCATCGCCCACCTTTTTCTTACAAAAAGAAAAAAGGTAAATGTCTTTATCCTTTAGAGAGTTGGTTGATTTTAAAAAGGAGACCCATGTGGAGTTTGAAATTTGCCTAGACAAATTTGACCCAATTAGACCCTTCATGCGATAGACGGATTTAATAATTTTAACCCAAAGTGTCTCATCCTTTGATCTATAAAACAAATTAATATGGTAAAATAACGGAAATTGTCTAGAAAACTAACGGACTTTCATATTTTAAATGATTTAAGTCCATAGACCTTTGTTTTGAAAGAATAAATTCTTACACATATAAAAATAGAAAGAAAAATATATTTCCATTAGCTTTCCAAAAACTACAAACGTTGTACTTAAAGTATAAATAGATGCATATAAAAGTTGGTCAAAATATAAGAAAAGTTGCGTTAAAACGTACCACAAGTATATTCATTGTGGTGAAGGCCATACGAGAGATTTGGGTTTATCAACACTCCATGCCCTCTTCTTAAACAGAATAAAATTTAAGATTCAACGAACTATGATTTTGGCATATTCCTTGATGCTCTTCAAACTCGTGTTAGAAACAAGAAACTTCCCTAAAAAATAAAATTGTATAATCACTAGATATCCTATTATTTGGTTTGCCACTTCACTAGAGCACAATTTTATTGAAGATAAATTAAACAAGCTAGTCAATTAACAAAACATGTTAATTTAGTTATAAACAAACTCATTTGTAATCAAAACTAATGTGTTCCAACTTTTTGGTCCATATGGCTGGCTAGTAAATAGATGAAGGTTCATTCTTGAAATCAAAGTGGTGTGTTTCTATTGGTCAAGGCCTTACTATGGGGAGGTCCTACTTGCTGACTTTATTATTGCCATCAATGGGTTGGCTCTATTTGCTCTTCTTATTGGCAACATGCATGTTTTATGTACTAATTCATTTCACTTAAAAAATTTGACTTCTCTTTTTTCACTAAACTAGTGGACTATCAATTCATAACAAACCCATAATTTTTTTTATACGGTGACATCATGTGATATAGACAAAAAGTAATTATAAAAAACACGGTTTTTATCGACGTGTCGTTGTCTTTTTCTGACGTTCAATATTGTCTCATTTGTTTTTAGCATAATTCCACCATTTCGAGGGATTTTTAAAGTTTTTTGCTTGATTTCGAGGTATTTTTAAGGTTTTTTTTATTGATTTTGAGGGATTTTTTTTCATTTTTTTTGGTTGATTACGAGGTACGGTTGCATCTTATTGAAGTTTCTAAAATAATACGGTAGCACATTCCAGAATGATACGATTACACCCTTCACGAACCTAATTTTTTTTTACCGTTCGTCGGAGAAATAATTTAATATGGTGGCCACCAATATAGGTCCGTCAATAGACATCGACAGTGGCGGATCTAGAAATTTAGGTGACTGGGGTCAGACTTAGGAGAGTCGAAATTTTTCGAAACTGAATGACCCACCCAAACCAAAATGGTTTCCGGTTAAACGGTTCAATTTCGGTTATTCTTTTACTATTTCGGCTAAATCGAATCACAAATTATCCCATAATCTTATCTATTTTGTCTATGGATTGGTTTGAGGCTTTGAGCATATAAAAATAATTAATATATAATAAACCAGTTTATATTAAAGTTAAAATAACAAGATATTCAGATTGATTTAATAAAACAATATAGGAGAACTAAACATTGGAATAAAACAATACACCAGGTATTGAGATTAATATATTTCTTTTGGTTTTGATGGAAAAAGTTTGAATGTATGAGGTCTTGTAAAAATGGAATGGATTCTTTAAGTATAAAACTAAGTCTTTTATAAAGGTTAATTTTTTTTTCAAAGCTAAATATAGTTTGTTTTAATTTTTGACTGGGGTCAAGAGACCCCATACCTTTCCATGTGGCTCCGCCACTGGACATCGGTATACGTTTGCAAAATCGAATATGAAATCAATATACACTTACAAAATTGAAACCAAGTTGCAAAATCAAAACCAAAATTGAAGGGGGAGGCTAATTGCACCATTTAAAATGCTAAGTGTACCCTCATGATTGAAAATCATGATTATTTTTTTTTGTTTTTTATCTTTTGTTTTTTATCTTTTTCTATTTTATTTATTTGTATTATTTAGTTTAAAAAGTTTTTTTTTTCTTTTACTTTTTGGTTTTATTTAAAAATAAATAAATAAATATTTATAAATACAAATATTACTAATTTTTTATAGTTATATAATTATAAAAATAAAACATAAATATTGCGATTTAACATATAAATAGAAGATAAAATAATCTATATTACATTCGATTATTCTAAAATAACATTATCCGTAGTACAATTAACACGTAAAAGTTGCATGTACTTCTGTATTCGCTCTGAATACGGGGTAGCCCATGGGAGAAGAGATTGAAGCCAAAAGAACAAAGATAATAAATCTAAAATAGAAGGGGTGTTCAAATGCAACCCATTTACATCGTGCAACCTTTGCAACCTCTTTATCCACCACACATTTTATTTAATTAAAAAAAAGAAAAAAAGCTAAAAGTAAAATGTGTGATGGATAAATGGGTTGCACCATGTAGAGGGGTTGCATAATAACCTACCTACCCCTCTCTCTCTCTCTCTCTCTCTCTCTCTCTCTCTCTTTATATATATACTAGTTATGTGCCCGCGCAATGCGGCGGGATGCAACATCTGAGCAGTCTTTGGTACGATGGGCGACGACTCAGTATTTGTAGTATATGTTATTCTTATGATGATTATAGATTTTGATGATGATGATTGGCAGCCTGATCCTTAGTTTTGGCCAAGACGTCGAGGGTAGTGCAGGCATTTTCGTTCGACTTGTCAGAGGGCAAACATGAGCAAGAGAAATTGTTGGTTATTTCTTTCTTGAATTTATTTATCTTTATTGCGTAATCTTTTGTAAAATAGTGGGAGACCGGTTATGACCAATTACCGTCAAAAAGCAACAACATGTAATTGGTTACTGCATTAGACGGTCTCTAGCTTAAAATGGGTAACTAATTTCCATAGTTCATATGTTTTGGATTTTGTTACTTTGGTTTGAACCAACATCTTCAAAATTTCTCCAAAATTAAGAATTAAAAGTCAAAATCTACATAAAAATTTACATTCATCTCCCATTCTCCACATTACTTATAATATTAAAATATTGTAAATCTAATAAAATATTATTTATCTCTCATACCCATTTCATTTAAAGAAATCTTATTGATAGAATATAATAAAAAACCATTTCTCTCTTATGGTAATCATTTTTGGAGATTTTGGAGAGTTCTCCATATTTGGAGAAAATTACACTCTCTCTCCTACTTTCTCCATTTTGGAGAAAGATTTGAAGAATCTGTTGGAGCACAAAAATGCTTAAAATCTTCATTTTCTCCATTTTGGAGAAGTTGTTGGAGATGCTCTAATACATCAGTTTGAGCACAAGAATTCAAATTGCTATAAATTTGCATATTCAGATTTGGCAAAACAAATATAAATAAAATCAAGAAAATGTTGATAACATCATCATGATTTTGTATATAACATGAAAACACACAAGTAGGTGTCCGTAGCAACATGAAAATCCATTGTCGACCACATATATGGGTCTGGCAGTGAACTTCTGATTACCCTTTATCACTTTGTCATTGATCCATAAATTCTTTCTCGGTCAGTGTCTTCCTCCGTGCTCGTATGGCATACATTCCAGCCCCTGTACATGTTTCTTATGTCAACAACATATCATTTTCATAAATCAATCACTAAATTATCATCAAGACGACTAAATACTGAATTAAGTTGAAGAATAAGTGATGATAATGTTGAAGTAGCCATATAATTTGGGCAAAGGTGCAAGAAGTTAAAAGGGAACTCATTCACAGTTCATTGTTCGTGTATGGATCTTGAATATTTATGTCCTACTCTCCATATCTGGAAATCCAAACTCCACTTTACGATCCAATCTTCCAGAACGTAACAACACACAACCACAAGCACACACAAAATGTTACCACAAGCATCCATCCAGTTGATTCACAATTTCAAGCATGGTTCATTGAACCTCGTTATCCCCACCCACACCATCATCAAACCTTGCAACCCAGTTGCATCAAATCGTGCACCCCCGGGTTCATAATATGTTGTTTTCTTCGGTTTGGTGTGTGTGGATGATGAGACTTGGTAATCAACTGTAAAAGTCAAAAAACCAAGAAACCCATTTTCCTAACTTTACAATCAATAACAAAGATCATTATTCATCAAAGCATCAAATAACCCAACTACAAAGCTCATTAAGTGAATTAAGAGAATAAACAAAAAGGATCTTGCTAAAAAGAGAAACAGTAGGGCATTGGCGTTGAAAGAAATAAAGAAGAAAGGTGAAACTACTTATATCTCAGTTGTTAAACAAAAATAACCATATTTGTATCTTTGAAAAGAAAACACTAATAATTTGATCATGTTCACAAGAGAGCCTTCTAATAGATAAAAGAAACAAGAAAGGAGTTTATGTATAAAATATAACCTAACTGCATGTCTCGTGTACAAAAAACCCAAAAAAACTCGTGAAGAACCAATAAATAATAATTCGATATCTATCAACTTATCCCTAAAATGTGTTGTCTAGGAAAACGAATTTGCAAGCAGTAAATGCATGATTCGTAGCTTACAACCTAAAATCTATAAATAATCAACTTGCATCTCACAAATAAAGCTACTACTATATGAGAAAAAACAATACTTTTAACCATTAATAGTATTGCCCACCTTGAAACACCCATGATCTTCAAGTAATTCAAATGGGTTCGTAGAGTCATGCCCATCACTTTGGAGAACCAAGCAACATCAAGATAAAGTCTACTGGTTACTAAAAGAAAACTAAGCATGTAAGCTTAAAAAAATAGTAAACCCCATGGAAACACCAAAACTTTTTCCCTGAACCTAAAAAAAATGCTCAAATTTAACCGTGGAAGAAATATTATACAAAAACATAAACAAAAGCTTTTAAAACAAACCTGATTATGCATACATTTACAACCTAATGTTGTCAATAACAACTCAATACTTTAAAAACAGTAACATACCAGAAAACTAAAATAAAAATATGTGGTCATCCTTCTCTCTGCCAATTACAATCCAAAAGCTTTGCAATCACAAACCAAAAAGCATAGTTCATTAGAAGAAATCAAAAAGACACAAAACAATGAAGTGTTATTGATCTGAGAGCTTGAGAGCATACTCGTGGAACAGACAAGCAGTGGTATTGCTTCAGGCTCAGCCCAGGGCCTGTTGAGCGGTCGTCATTCGTCAGTAGCTGTTATAGATTGAAGAAGAAAACAACAATAATAAACCCTTACCTGGAGAGATGGTGAATTGCCATCTGAAATCCATTTCAACTGAGAGTTTCGAGTAGATCAATTTTGATTTCTAAAATTGGAAGTTTGGAGTATTTCATCTCAAGAGTTTGGATTAATTGATTTCAATTTTCATATTAGAAACCAACTTTTAAATTTGCTATTTTGGAGCATATTGAGTTGGAGAGTTCAGAGCAGATAGAAACCATATGTATATACACATACATACAAACAAAAATAGCAATCTTAGGATACTCATAAGTTATTTTCATTCTCTATCTGCTCTATTTCAAAAAAAAGTCATCCAACTTCAAGTTCATTTCAGTTTTTGGGTTGCTTATATCTACAAGAAAAAAAACATAAAGCTAATATACTAAAGTTGATGATTAACCCATAAACATTAACATATAAACAACCATCCCAGTTCAAATATAACCACCACTATTTGAGGTGTGCAATTTACCAACCATTCAAACTTTTTGTTGCCCTCAACTTTCAAGGTCATTTAGACAGAGCTGGTGAGTGGAGCAGGAAAAAAAACTAAATGTGTAAATAATAAGGAAGCATGCTACATACCTTTCATTTCATTCCCCTTTGCCAACCCTTTTTATCCGCATAGCTGGAAAGTAAATGAAGATTAAAACACAACAATCACCCTTGAAAGCCAAAATATTACAACATAAAGGAAAAAAAGAATGGTTAACAAAGAGAGCATTAACAAAGAGAAAACATGAAACAACTAAAAATTCCATGCACACATCACTACCCCACATGTAACTGGAATGCAAGGACTAAAAGATAATACACCAATCCAAAATTTTATATTTTTGTAGTTCTGTTGTGCATAAAAGTTTTATCATTAGAGTTCTTATCTCAACATAGTTAAAATTGGACTTGGACATATAAATGCTGCAAACAATACACAAGAAAATAACATAAAACATAATGTTCTGGCCAAATGATTAATTAAAAACTACTTTAGTATGTCAAAAAGCAATAGACAAAAGATTAATTAATCAGCTGAATATAAAATAAAACAATAACAGTTTCCGAAAGTTAAGAGTATGTATCTTCTTTTGTAAATCCATAAGCTCTGCAAAAAAAAAAAAAAACTTCGTAGGAACATTGGGTTTCTACTGTAAATCAATATTTGATCCATAAATTTGCATCAAAATACATAATGATGAAGAATTTATGATAAAAGGTCAAGAGAGTCATTGGAAAGTCCGACCTTGCAAAGTGGTCTTGCAGGACAACATGAATCTTCAACTGAAACCAACCGCGAAAAGCTTGTTACATATGGTCTTGATGCTCCTGAAAGCCAAGGATAAATTATACCTCAAATCGAAGCCTCATTACAACGAAGAATTAGTTGAGAAAGAATAGAAGTTTGAAAAAAGCATACGTCAACTCGTTTGTGTAAAAAAAAATCATACCACACACATTAAAGAAAAATTATTTGGTTATGATCAAGAATATGCAAATCTCAAAGGTGGAGAAATGGATAGAATGACAGAGAAGAAGCAGGTATCACGAAGTATTTTGGTGGTCTCAGAGATAGCCAATTAAAAACAATTGAGATTAGTTTGATAGGCGTTTGGTTGGCAAGATCAAACAAAAACTTGTGAAAGAGGACTGAAAATAAGAGTGTAAAGAAGAAAAGGAAACCCAGAGAGCAACAGTAAGAGTGCATAAGATGACTGATAATCCACCATACCTTGATCTCGGCCATCTTGAACAACGTACCTCCTCCCAGACGACATTCGGCGGTTCTGTTAACCTAGGTTCATAAACACTCTCATTATCAAACAATAGCAAAAAGGGAGAATGCCATTAAACCTTTTTCTGTAAAAATCATACCACTACCACATACAGTAAACTTAAGGTATGTAATAGATAGACTGACAGAGAAGAAGAAGCAGGTATCACGAACAGAATTTCATCTGTCGTATGAGAGAAACGATAGGAGAGAATGGAGATGTATGAGAGAATTGAGAGGAGAAACAAGCCGATAACCACAATAATGAAGTCGTGCATCTCTAGGACTGTGAATCGTCGACCTAGGGAGGGGTGAAACCGCATGATGAGGGTGAAGACCGAAGGGTCAATTGAATTTGGGCGCGCCTGGATCATTTACAAGTTATACAAAATGCAATAGATATTTAAAAAAGTGTGTTTGATAGTGTTGTAGTATAGGCTTTAAAGGTTGTTTTTAAGACTTTAAGACATTAAGACTTTTGAGAAATCTGGTTTATAAGATAGTATAGATATATATATATATATATATAGGGGTGGTTTCAACTGGAAACCAAATTTCAACAATTGATATTTTTAATCAATGACCAAAATTCATTTGAATTATATATGATAATAAATTAATTAATCTATACTATATTATAAAACATGGATAAAAAACTCTTAAATACAAATTATTAGGCACAAGATACCATCATTTTATGCAAGATTTTAAAAATCTCTTAATTTACAAGTATCAAAGCATATTTGGTATGTGTAAGACATTCCTTTTATGCAAACTTTTCCATGTATCACTATTAATTAATATACTAGAAGTGTACTCGCGCAATGCAGCTAGATACATCACGATTTTAATGTTTCATTTTATTTTATGTTTTTTGTCGATTTACATTACGATTTTGGATGGTTGTGAGAGAGTGATAATGATTTTTTTATATAAATTTGTTTAATTTAGACTTAATAATATAATGTAATTTATTTTGGTTTAATAATATAATTTTTTTTTATAAAATATTTTGTAAGATTTTTTAATTATATTTTAGATTTTTTATATCTAAAATATGTTGAGAGTTATTTTAGGGGAGTTAAAGTGGGAAATGGTTTTAGGGGAGTTAAAATGGTTAGAGATAATGATTGAAAATTAATAAATAGCATTAAATGTAGTACATACAGCTTTTATGGTTGTTTTTTAAGTAATTAACATTAAATAGCGGTACATTAAACTTTAAGATTTGTTTTTAAGAGTTTTTTATGCCATCTTTATAATATAGTATAGATTATATTACTATAATTTTGTTTTAATTATATTATTAAATATGTAATTGGTTATTTTTTCTAGATGTCATTAAAATATATAAAATAATCATTGAATTATAACAAAATACTTAAATTTTTTTATATAAAAAAATTATATTATTAATCCTAAATTAAACAAATTTATAAAAACGTTATCACTTTCTCAAATTCATTCAAAATCGTACTGTAAATCGAGAAAAAAGAAACAAAAAAAAAGAAACATTAAAATCGTGATGTATCTTGCTGCATTGTGCGAGTACGCTTCTATTTTATTAATAAAAGATAATAATAATATGTCAAAAGGGTAAATGTGTCTTTTTCTTTTGTGTTTCAAATTTGGCAACAAAGATGAAATATGGTAATAAATTAATTAATTTATTAATAAAAGATAATAATTATATATGGTAATAAATTAATTAATTTATTAATAAAATATAACAATAATATATCAAGACTATATTTTTATTACCTGTTCATCAATATGCAGTATGTAAAAGCCCAATTAAGTTTCGTTACCATTATTGTTTCATTACCTTTACATTATGTTTCACTATATCAAATCTGTTTCATCAGGTTTCACTATATTAATATTTTGTTTCACTATATCAGATTTCACTATATTAATATTTTGTTTCATTACCTTTCCATTATGTTTCACTATATCAAATCTGTTTCATCAGGTTTCACTATATTAACATTTTATGTTTTATCAAGTTTCACTATATTAATATTTTGTTTCACTATATCAAATCCATTATGTTTCACTATATTAATATTTGTGCCTGGAGGTAATATTGAAGATTTCATATGAAACTTTCATTCATTGGATGAATTAATCACTGATTCATAAGAATCAGAAAAAAATAATTTGATTTGTAGCTTGCGTATGAATCAATTTGTGTTTACCTAAATTAAATGTGTCATTTTTAAATTAATAAAGGATCAATATTACCATATATAAAATACATTAAAATTAAATAATTAATATTATAATAATAATAACACTTACCATATATATTATGAAATTACGTAAAAGACTAAAATAATCTTATCAATTAAAAATAAAAAAAAAAGAAAATTTAATGATTGGTTAATTTCGGTTTCCAAAGTTTCCAATGTAATATTAGTTTCCAATTGATCCCTCCCCTATATATATATATATATATATATATATATATATATATATATATATATATATATATATATATAGGGGCTAAATCAAATGAAAACCACAAATATGTTACAAACATGTGAGAACCAATATAAAAATATTTTTTCACATGATATATTTTCACCGAATGCTTGGATTTAATATATTTCTTCTCATATATTTGTTTCATAATATGATAATTTTACATGTATTTGTTTCACCACATGAATATTTTTTACCTGTATTTTTCATTTCACTAGGTGAATCAAATTTTATTTTTCACGTGTAATATTTTCACAAGGTGAACAAAAACATATATGAAACAATATCTTAAATCATATGTTTTGATGAAAAAAAATATTTTTATATCGGTTCTCAAGGGTTTGTAACATATTTTTGGTTTTCATTTGATTATCGGCCTCTATATATATATATATATATATATATATAGACGGAGGTTCAAGGGAAAACCTCAAAAAAACAAAAAACTGAAGAACACTCTGGTAGTCTTTCATTTGGACGGTATGCACTTGTGCATACAAATAAATTATGTTGTTTTTTTTGTTTTTATGCACAAGTGCATCATATGCACATGTGCATGTCACAAATTACTTGTATGCACAAGTGCATACCGTCCAGATGAAGGGTTACCAGGTGTTCTTCAATTTTCCGTTTTTTTGAGGTTTTTCTCTGAACCTGACCCTATATATCACACACACACACACACACACACACACATATATATATATATATATATATAAAGATAGAGACATGTTTAAACGAGAAACTAAACATTTTGCGAGAAGGCGAGAAGTGTTTAATCATATATGATACACAAGTTTAATCATATATGATTAAACACATGTTATATTGATAATACATAGACGTTTAATTATATATGATGAAACACACCTACAGGCCGTGTAATCATATATGATATCACACTTCTCGCCTTCTCTCAAAATGTTTAACTTATCGCATGATCATTCCTCTAAAAAGATAATGTGTATATCTATACTATATTATAAAAGAGGGATGAAAAACTCTTAAATACAAATTATTAGACACAAGGTACCATCATTTTATGCAAAATTTTAAAAATCTCTTAATTTACAAGTATCAAAGCGCAATATACATATTACTATTACAGACTTCTAACACCCACCAATTTGGTATGTGCAAGACCTTCCTTTTATGCAGACATTTCCATGTATCACTATTAATTAATATATTATATTAGTATAAATTTGTTTTAATTATATTATTAAATATGTAATTGGTTATTTTTTCTAGATGTCATTAAAATATATAAGATAATCATTGAATTCTAACAAAATACTTAATTTTTTATATAAAAAACATTATATTATTAAGCTTAAATTAAACAAATTTATAAAAAAAAACATTATCACTTTATCAAAATCATCCAAAATCATACTGTAAATCGACAAAAAAATAAAAAATAAAATGAAACATTAAAATCGTGATGTATCTTGCTGCATTGCGCGAGTACGTTTCTAGTATATATATATCTAGTGAAATAACATATGATTCTTTAAAAATAATTGACACAAATCTAAATGCATTCAACACCCGGGTGTAAATAGTATAACCCAAATTGAAACTGAGTTGCAATAAAAGCAAATTAACCTGCCGTGGGGTGGTGGCTTGAGATGGATGGGATAGCGGCTGTTGGAGATGGCGTGTGGGTTTGAGAGGATCGGAGGGCGACATGGGACTGATTTAGGGTTTTGTTAATTACTTTAATTAGGTTTTATTTTATTTTTTTAATCTCAATTTTTACCAACTATATATGCACGTCACTTTTTAGCCCATAAAAATTTATTTAACAAGTTTTAGTACACTATGAAACATGGGCCTTTTATCGACGGACGGATCCACAATCAACGGCTAGGAGACCATTGTCGGAGAAGACTTTGCCGGTGATTGCTTTTACCGTCGGATCACCAACAGCAGACAAGATCACCAACAGATTAACTCTGTTGCAGATTTTTTTCAAAATTAATTACAAGTCATAATCATTTTGGCGGATTAAATCATCGACGGATGGATCCGCCGATGATCCACCTGTAAATTTATTAATCAAAATTTATATTTATTTACTTAATAAAATAATATAATATTCTTGAAAATTGCGGTGGAATTGGACGTCGGAAATCCGCCACTGATTACCAGATTAAGATTTTTTTTAATTACCGTCGGAAGTCAACTGATATTGGTCAAATGTTGACTTTGACCAATTCGTCGCTGATTCATCACTGATCAGTGGCGGAAAAATCCGTCGGTGAAGAACATTTGTTTAGTAGTGGCATGTTCAAGGATTTATTGAATGTGTAAAGACTTTTGGGGGTGTTTGGTTAGAGCCGGTATTAAGCAACAACGAATGACAGTGATAATAAAAATTTAGTTTTATATAATATAATGGGTTCATACCTCATAAGTCTAAATTTTCATTTAAGGTTAAACTGAGAAAAATAAAAATCCATTCCCTAATCATTTTCATTTTCACTTCCTCACAAGAAAAGTCATTGTGTTCTTCATAAACTTTTCTCTACAAATAATTATTTGATCATTAATCATAGCTCTATTTTATTAAATCACCAAAACAAATAAGACCATAGCTTTTGCTTATGATCTATATCGTTAAACCATTTTATAGACATATGACAAATAATCTTTTAATTAAACTACATGTATAACAAAACATTTCAATCTTCAACAAATTAATCTGGTTAAAATCCCTAAATCACCATTTTGCAATTGATACTAATTAGAAACCCAAATCCTATGCACGTTTATTTCTCGCTAAGCCACTTAGACGACGACGACGACAACAACAACAACAAAAAATCCCGAATCAACTCTTACGAAAACAACATACAAGTACTATCGAACTCTAATATTAAATACCATACATAATTAGTTTGGAGTCAATTATACAAGAACTCGAACACCGGCCACGAATTAATCTTTAATTATCTCAACTCCAAACCAAGTTCACTCGAAAAACTAGTTTCCCCTCTTCCCATATCCACAAAAGCTCTACAAATTGGACAAGCACCAATCTTGATGAGCCATGAATCTATGCAATCACCATGAAAACTATGATTACAATTTGGCAAAATCTTGCATTTTTCTCCTGTTTTGAACCTTTCTAAACACACCACACATTCAACTGAGTTCATAACCATGGATTCTTGTGCTTCCAAATTGAAGTCATAAGATGGCAGATTCTTGATGTCTTCTTGTGATAAACTCCCACTTCTGCTTATCATCATCATGGTACCACTTCTTTGCACCAAAGTACTACTACTACTGTTAATGCTGCCAAATGTCCTCCCAACTATACATACATGAATCAAAACAAAAAGAGAGATACCCACAACTAATAAAACAGATGAGATCACAATTTCAATCACCATTTTTTTTTATCTCAAATTCCCACCTTTTTGCAGGTTCTTGAAGAATAATTAAAACATCACTTGAACAAGAAATGTGTGTTTAAATATAAGTGAGAGAAGAGGGTCTTCAGAAGGTTGGTGGGAAAAAAATATTAATTTTTTTATACAGAAAATTAAGTCATTAGAAATTATTATTCAAATACATGCAATAAAATTCTTTTTTTTTTAACATGAATTTTTAATATTAATATGATTTTTAAACACCCAAAGATCAAATTTACATGGTTTTTGGATTTGGGTTATTATTATAATATTTAAAAGAAAATAGTAAATTTGTTTTTATGTATTTAGAAAAGAATTTCAAGAATAATATATTATTTGAAATAAATTTGTTTAGAAAGCAACTTGGAGCAGAAGCTGATCAATAATTGGATAAGTGAGAACAATATGAATTGCACAATATGCATAAAATGTTGTACACTATCATGTGAAATTAATATAATTATGAGAAATTGTAGTTTGGCAGCAAATGTAGATCCCTTCAAATTAATCATGGTGGTTAGCCTTTAATTTGTTTATTAATTTTGTTGATGTAATAAATGGTTTTCCAAAAAATATATATATATACAAGAATAGTATTTTGTCATCATTTACTATTAAATTAAAAATATTAATATAATTAAACATTAATTCACGAAATTAAGAATCGATATTAGATCGTAAAGGGCATGCCTCAGGCTTTAAATAAAGCATATTTATTTGGTTTTTTCGAGCATTATTATCATTTTCTAACGCAATAAAAGCCACAAAAAATCAATATATCAATCAAATTATCATAAAAAAAAACTAGTTCAATTTTATGGTTGAATGAAATCAAAATTTTATTAAGCGATTAGTTTTGGTATTTCGGTTATTATAGTATCTAGTTATTGTTTTTCTTTCTTTTTTGTTTCAGGAAAATTTCAGACTTTAACAAATTAATTTTATCTTGGTCTTTTCCGAATTTTGAATTACAAAATACATGAAAATTCGGAAATGTATGAAAACCCCAAAACGAATATAAAGACAAAAATACATGGAAAGAAACCCATAAAATATATTTGAATGGAAGTACTAAATTTAGTATTGACCAACATATATGCATGAATAACTGGAAATATGAATCAGTGAACAAAAGTCGTACAACAAATACGCATAGACTAGAAACTGGAGTATACGAAAAACATGTTAGATCAATAGTTGTGACGAAAGCAAAGGAGAGTGTTTTTCACTTTCTAATTAAAGACTCGTTGTAAACGTAAAACACATATAAATACATCATCCCGTAATCATTCGTATTCAAATCAACTTGTTTTCCCAATAAACATCTTCTCGAATAAACCATTTTCATATATCCACTTTTGATTTGCAGATCTTTTGAAATTTAATTTCCTCATTTTATTGGCTATTTGATTTATCTCTTTCCGCTCTTCGTGTTTTTTTTTCTTCTTCTTTTGTTTGCTGCTTGAAAGACAATAAAATGGATACTGCTACTTTAAGAATCCTCGTAGGAGTGCTCGGTTCGTTTCCTCGAAAAATGTTTAGCTCTAATTTTGTTTTCTTCTTTCATTTCATGACAAATGTCTGTCATAACAAACTTAAGATTTTTAAAAGTGTGTTTGATATTACAAAAACATATTTTCTAACATATACATTTATTTCATATAATTCTACACATTTCCGGTTTAGATCATTGTAGTTTCACTACCGAGTGTCGTAGGTTTACGACATAGTTTATGCATGTGTTGTAAGCAACATGGCATCTTCGGTTTTCTATTATTCTTGATTCATGTAACTAATAAAAACATTATTTTTACAAAAAAACAAACAACTATAATATTGTAGTTACTATTTAATAGAGTTCGATTGATTGACGAAAATATATTCATTCTCACTCCCACGACGCAGGAGTACACCAAAAATATCATATTTTTATACCAATGTCTTAATAACTTGTACATTATATTGTGAAGCCCATAAGTTGCTCAGAATTTATTATTTTAGCTTCATAAATCTTTGATTTCTGTTTAATTTTTTTTTTTTTTTATCTTGATTTACAATGCAGGAAACATTATATCGGGCATTCTCTTTCTCTCCCCTGTGTAATTTCTCTTTTTCTTTTCATTAACACTTTAACATGTCTAATTAACATTCTAAATTTTATAAGTATGTGAAAATTATATTTTTTTTATCTCAAAATATATAATCTTTTGTTTTTTATTTATTCGTTATTTAGCTTATCAAAATTTGTAAAAGTTATATTTCAGTACACAAATTTTTAATTCGTGAAACTTTCGTTTGGGAAAAAAAAAATTGCAGGCCAACATTTATGACAATTATCAAGGCGAAATCAGTTCAAGCTTTCAAACCAGATCCATATGTTGCCACGATTCTCAATTGTGCTATGTGGGCGTTCTATGGTCTCCCAATCGTCCATCCAGACAGTCTTCTGGTCATCACAATCAATGGTGCTGGATTTGCCATTGAATGTGTCTATGTCACCATCTTCTTCATCTACTCTTCATGGGGTGGTCGTGTATGCACACAATCACTCACCTACCTATATCTTACATTAACTTATTTTTAAAAAAAAATTATGTTTGATTTCGATTTTCCAAAATCTTACAAAAATGCAGAAGAAGATCATGATCATCCTCATCATTGAAGCGATTTTCGTAGCTGCAATCGTCGCAATTACTTTGACGTTCTTCCACACCTATCAGTCAAGGTCTATGATCGTCGGATTGATTTGCATCGTTTTTAACATACTCATGTATGCATCCCCATTGACTGTCATGGTAAGTATTATATATCTTTTTATTATTATTTTCTTCTTCTTCTTCTTCTTATTATTATTATCATAAATCATACAAGTAATTTAAATACGATGAATTGGGAAACAGAAATCGGTGATCAAGACAAAAAGCGTCAAGTACATGCCACTTTCCTTGGCGGTTGCTAGCTTCTTGAACGGAATTGTGTGGGTTGTTTATGCTCTCCTCCAATTTGATCCATACATCTTGGTAAATGATGATAATATTTTCATATCAACATTTACATTTCTTTTTTTTTTTTTTTTTTTTTTAATTTTATGACACTCTTTACGTCTTATTAATCCTTGAAACTTTTTTCACACGAACAGGTTCCAAATGCACTGGGAACAATATCAGCAATAATTCAACTCGTATTGTATGCCACTTACTACAGCACCACCAACTGGGACGACGAGGAACCTGGTGAGGTTCAAATGTCGGGATCGAGCAATGCCTAAGCATGCATCAACGACCAACGTTTAAAATAACAACCACCGCACGTACGGTTTATCTATCGATGGCTATGCATGCTTATGCTTGGGTAGCTTTTCGATTTATGATACTTAAGACATAAAATGTAGGGTGGCATTGAGAATCTTTGTGACCATATATACACTTGTGTTTGTATCCCTACCCTACACATTTTGTTTACAGGGTTTTTTGAGATTGAGAGTTCATGTTCTAAAAGGATAAAAGATCGATTAGTTTGAAATAAAAAAAATTACTTTGTTTTGTTGTTGTTGATTATGAGTTTGAGCCTTAGTGTTTGAAATGAATATTTATATTATCTTTGAAATAATTTTATAGAGGAAAAGATTATTATCGCCATCCTCTTTAATTAAATTAATTTTCCCGACTCATAAAATTGAAACATCTTATTTAAATATAGTTTGTGAAAATAAAAATGGATAAATCTATTTTTCCCACCATTTTTACTAAATGGACATCGCATGACCCACTTCATTACTTGCTTTAAATTATATATTTTTAGGGATCCACACTATCAAACTTCAAATACATTTTAATGTTACGGTTTCAATCCTTTAAATTTTAGATTCATTTACCTCTTGTAGTTTTTCTTTTCATCTTACAGGTGTCGAGTCCGACAAATAATAAATGGTGTCAAACTTCTACGCTTTATTTAAAAAGGGGGAGGGGTTGGATTGAGAACTAAACTAAACATGAAATTAAAACGGAAAACAAATAATTAAAAACTAGCAATGAGTGTAAATCGTTGACCGGACCATGTATCATAGACTTGTTCATAAAAAGATTTTTCTCATTTTATTCCAGAAAGGCTATGAGCATCGATACGCACCGACACTCTGTTTGTCCGTAACTAGCATGAGACGCCCAATAAACTAGTTTCTAATCAACTAATTAAGTCTAGTTACGAACATAGACTCAACTGTTAATTGCATTAGGCTTAGAAAAACGCTATTCCTAGCCAGTAAACGGACGCCAACCATTTAGACTAGATTAATCAAACTCACAACACTAAAATTAATCAGACGCCCAATTAATTGAAATATTATTTGCTACTAAAATTGAACTTAGAACAATTACGGATTCACAACTCTATCTAGCAATTCACAATTAGGCTAAACTATTCAAGGGTACCGACTTAAATAAATAACCCGACAATGATAATCGATTAAATCAAAGTTTGCATAAAAATGATATGAAAAGGTTCAACAAGTCTCAACACAATCCCAATCAAATATTTACAAACTCATTGCTAAAATGTAACGACTAACTATGAAATCAAAAATTAAACCTAAAACTAAAATTACCTAATGGGTTGAATCAACAAAAGCTTTCCCTAAAGTTGTCTTCCTCCCCTTTCTTCAATTTTCCGGAATGATGCCCCCTAATCGACAATTTTCAATGCTATTTTATTCCCCCCGTCAAGAACCGCTCGAAAAAGGCCCAATAACCCACGATTGGGGTCGCCGACGAGTTGAGGCGTTGGTTTACCCGTGCGAGAAGCCGCCTGTTTCCCTGATTTGGCCGACCACAGAGTCGAGCACGACTTAGGAAGCGGCTTTGGCCGCCATGGAGGTCGCCCGGTCGATGAATCGAGAGAGATCATCACTGGACCTGTTGTTGGACTTCTTGCTCTCTTTTCTTTTTCTCTTGGGCCTGCAATGTGGGCTTTACTTTATTCTTTCCTCTTTTCTTTATTGCTTGCGCCTACACCCCACGACCCATGAACACAAACCAATTTAATATGTATAAATTTGTTATTTTCTTTCTATTTTCTCAATTTAATTGGTTTCAAATAATTATATACTAACTCAAGTTCATATGTATATTTTAAGCATCCGATTAACATTAATTATTAGGTAATTTGATATCAAAATGTCTAAAATATATCACTTATCATTATACCATAATCATAATACCTAAAACTTAATTTAGTTTATAACTATATTCAAAAAAGGTTTATTTTTTATAAAACAAATTACATAATTAATAAGTATCATAAATACTTTTAAAATGAGTCCAAGGAAAGTTATTTGTTTGATTAAGTTACATCAAATCGAAGAGAATGGAATGCTTGTTTTTTAATGTAATTTATTTGATTAAAATATTAATTATTTTTTAAGTTAATTTAATTTAAAAATTAAGGCGTTAAAAGGTTTTTTTAGATTCAAAAAGAAAAGAAAATCTCAAATAAGGTAAAAATCTAATTCATATTTGAAGTTGGTTTTAATTTTTCCCTAATCACTCCTTAATTAACCACTTTGTGTTTTAGCATTTGATTGTTTTCTACTTTTCTTAATTTTGAGCAATGGCCAAATTTGTTGTAACAACGTGCAAAAAAATCCACATAACATATAACACATAGGCCCTGTTTGGAAAAGGCTTAATGGGCTTAATAAGCCATGGAACTTATTCGCTAAGCTGTACCTAAATGTTTGTCTACAACTTATTGATTTGGTTGATAGCTTATTCGCTCAGCAGAATGAGGTAAGCTTTATCAGGACAACTGCTTACTTTCCATCTCTACCCTTTTCATAACAAATTCCCCCTATGCTCTCATATACAACAAAAACATCGCCCTCTCCATCTGGTTATCCCATCCCCTTCCTTCCATTCAATTATTTTGTTCACTGATTTTGTTTTTTACAAGGGAGCAATTTCGCTCTGAGAAAAAGAATACGAAAGGAAATATGGCACATATAAAGAAATCGAATGATGTGTGAAAGAAATAGCAGGTGTGGATGGGTGAAGAAAGCAATCGAAGGATGGGTGAAAGAAAGAAATCAAAGGGTAGCAGGTGTGGATAGATGAAGAAAAAAATCAAAGGGGTTCATGGTTTCTTTCTTCTACTTCTGTTAACTTTCTCCTTTGTAATTTTGATTCTTTTTATGTTTTTATGAATGTGTTCTTGAGAGTTGTTGAAGAAACAACAGAGTGGAGGTGAGGCTCATAAAGTGTTTGATGAAATGCCTCAAAGAAATGTTATTACTTGGATTGATGATACAATTGATTTTGGCCCAATCATGATTCATCAGGTTGATCATGGATCCATATGTAATCTGAGGATCACTTTAGCAGTTAGGACTTGGTTTGTGGCTTTATGCGGTTCGAATTCACAATGATATTGCCTGATTGCCTTTGGTGTTCTTGCAAGATTGTAGTAGGGCCAAACAGTAGGTGTTTGGAGTTTGCAAGTCTAATAAATTTCAAATAGTTAAGGTGTAAGAGGATGTTTAATAAAGTTTTTATATTCTAAAAATTGTTCAATTTGATAGTTTTTATCATTTAGCATCAACCATTTAGCAAAATTATCAAACAGTTATGTTAATTGATGTTTAATATACAATGAAGGGTAAAATAGTCATTTCTGACATTCAGACCGTTTATTCAGCACAACAAACAAACAACAAGATATCTCAATCTATGTAGACAAATTAATCTATATAGTCAGCTTTATCCATACAAGACTTAATGAAAAACCAACCAAACAGCCCCATAGTTTATACTTAACCAACCATATTGGGAATACAAATTGGGTCCATTCTACAAAACCACAAATTTTTTGCTAAAAACATTCTCATACAAATGATCCATATATCAAAAGCAAACTTCAATTCCCCTCTCGATTATCTTCAAACAAGACAAACCAAATAAGACAAACTCACAATTTATCTTTTCCCTTACCTTCTAATTGTCGTTGTTCTAAAATCTATATATTTGAAAACAAATGAGGGTTTAAACCATACGATCTAATGAGGAAATCTATGATAGTGCATCAATGTAATAAAACCAGTTAATCTAAAACCTTTTAAATCAATAATCATATAGTAGGCTCTTAGGCACTACATCCCAGTTAATCATATAGTTGGTACTCAGACACAATCCTAGTTAATCATAAGGTAGGCACTCAGCCACTACGTCCCAATTAGTTACAAAGTTGGCACTCTGGCACAATCCTCTTGTAAAGGTTCCTTAACACAGTAAACAATAACGGTTTAAACATACAAATATGATATAATATCAAAGTGGCAATAATTTGATAACATATGCATTTCAGTTGGAAAAGGTTATAAGAAAATTTACCTTGATCATGACGATACTCTTAAATTCTTAACCGATAACAGATCTTGAAACCGAAAACGTGAATCCGAATTAAGGTAGCATAGATCATGTTTGGGTAAAAAAACGATCAAATATCCATCCGACAAATATCCCCGAACGACCTGATTTCAGTTACTAACTGGCAGTATACGTTATATTATGTTCAAAGGCATTCATGACAAGAGATTGTAACGGAAGTCATCATCAATAGCAATTAGCGTAACAGACGCTACCATCAATATCAGAAACGGTCATACGCATTCAATACTTGGAAAACGGAAAGATGGAGTATAAATATGGAGCTCAAATCTCACATGGGGACATCTGATTCTCAGACTTTACAAAGCTCACAAATTACATTCTCAAGCTCGCTCAATTTCTCTCGAAGTTCATAAAGCTTTCTGTTGTTTGTCGTACGACGTACGACCGAAGTCTAAATACATCCGACGCACGACCGACTTTATTTTATTATACTATTTTACATTACATTTCACTTGTAACACTTGTTCTAAAGGACGACGTCCCTGATTGACGTCCATAGTGCACGACGACTCACACTCGTCCGCGGTTTTTACCCATTTTGGGGTTTTCCGCGTCATCAATTCTCTCGTCTTATTTTCCTTATTTTTATTATTGTCGTACGATTATTAAAGCTACTTTCTTTGGTTGGATTAAGCTTCACGTTTACCTTAAATTTTCCTTGGGAGATTTTTGGCATAAACAGTTTGGCGCCCACCGTGGGACCCCATCCAAAGAAAATCTTTGATAATCTTACGACAGACTAACGTTTTCCTCTTAGTGTTTTTTGTTCCAGTTATTCAGGATAATGGCATTCCAGGGAACACAAGATCATGTCATGGCTCAAATGAACATGGAGTTGACTGCTGCTCGTGCTCGTATCGACGCTCTAACAGTTCAGGCTCGACAAGCAGCTGAAATCATTGAGCATTTAAGAAACCAGAATGGAAATAATACGACTACGAATGCTTATGTTGGTGCCTGGAATGTGCCCCCTCCGTTGCCTAATTATCCTCGTCCACCATCAATTAATCCTGCAACTTTCGTAATACCAACCATGCCTATGGCTTCTATTCCCTTTAATGGATACGCCTCTGATGCTTCACATCAGACTAGCATCAATGGATCAGGTTATGTTCCATTGGGTGCTCCAAATGGTGTTCCATTAGATCCCGTCGCACAAAGATTAAAGCTTATGGAAGAACAAAATGAACGTGTCTTGTCAATGTTGGCTAAATTGCCGGGGGCAGCAGTTCCAGTCGATGTCGAGCCACGTACAGGATTTCAGGCGTCACCATTCATTGATGAGATCGCGTTAGTAGACGTTCCAAAGAAATACAGCATCCGGACCTTCACTCCAAAGTATTCAGGCGTCACTGATCCAACAGAACACGTCGCCCAATACAAACAACTTATGTGGACTGTCTTGATACCGTACCAGTTCCAAGAAGTCTGCATGTGCAAAAGTTTTGGGGCGACCTTGACCGGAGTAGCTTTACAATGGTTGATTAATCTTAAACCTAAAACCGTCGGGTCTTTTGCAGAGTTGGTGAATCAATTCACTCAACAATTCGCTAGCAGCCGAAAAATGGAAAAACAGACGAGCGATCTTTACTATGTCGTGCAAAAGAATGGAGAATCCATCCGAGACTACTTTAATCGGTTCAATGCGGAAATGATTAGTATCCCTAACTGCGACATAAAAACAGCAATCGAAGCGTATAAACGGGGTCTGGACGATAGTTCCGGGTTGTATCTCGACCTTACGAAGTATCATTCGGAAACCTTTGAAGACGTACGAGCACGGACGCTTGCCCATATGAGGGTCGAGGATGACCTCGCTTTCAGGAATAAACACTCGGGCGACCGGAAAAGCCTAGGTGTTAAAAAGCCAGACTTCAAACCAAAGTCAACCAATCGGTCAGAGCCTACCAGACAAATTTCAAATGTCAGGTTTGAAAAGAAAGGATCGACGACTTCTAAATCTGTCCAGTATCCTAAGGTATCATCTTATGGTTTCCCTGGATCAGCTAAGGACGTCGTCGTATCTTTGAAGCAACTCCAGTAAAACATTCGGTGGCCAAAGAAAAGTGACAAAGACAATGACAAGAAGGACAAAACTAAATGGTGTGACTTCCATAATGACTTCGGTCATATAATGGATGATTGCATCGCTTTAAAGAAAGAGCTGTCCTGGCTTAACTCAAAAGGTTATTTGCAAGAATTGACGGAAAAGAAAGACGCACGTCCCACATCCCCAAAGCATGCCAAGGTGATTAACTGTATCACCGGAGGTTTTGATATCTGTGGGACCACATATTCGGACGCTAAAAGACATGCCAGTCGCGGTCCCGACGACCGACCAACTCCAAAGGAGGCACGACTCAAAGAGGACGCAGAACTGGAAGCTATGCCCTTGACGTTCGACTAGGCGGATCTCGATGACGTACATCAGAAACATCATGACGGACTAATTATCCAATTGAGCATTGGAAATTGTCTGACAAAAAGGATACTCGTCGACGGAGGTAGTTCAGCTAACATTATCTTTTTTGATGCAGTGAAAGCGATGGGCATCGATAAATCCGAGATTACACGGCGTTCGACCACACTCGTTGGATTTAATGGTGGAACGACAAACACCATAGGAGAAATCACATTACCATTATATGCTAAAGGAATCAACAGACAAACGAAGTTCAATGTCGTCGATTGCTCATCGGCCTATAATGTTATCCTTGGGCGACCTTGGATTCATGACATGAAAGTTGTACCTTCGACGTACCACCAAAATTTGAAATTTCCCACGCAATAGGGAGTACAGGAGATCAAAGGCGAAAGAAAGATTGCTAGGGAATGTTACAAAGTTTCCTTGAATCCCCCGAAGCAGACAGTATATCAATTACAGAACCAGGA
Organism: Arctium minus; assembly: GCA_954870635.1. Lineage (NCBI taxonomy): Eukaryota > Viridiplantae > Streptophyta > Magnoliopsida > Asterales > Asteraceae > Arctium > Arctium minus. Next base: position 20,666,895 of record OX941081.1, on the reverse strand, counting down.
CGTTCTTGGGACTGACGATGACTATCGCTTGGAAGCTGTCGTCCTAAACCAGGATAAGCCTGATCAGATGGTTTACATAGGTTCGACACTCGACCCTTCCTTCAAAAAGCAACTAAATTTTTTTTTGCAGGACCACTATGATTGTTTCGCCTGGACACACAAAGACATGGTGGGTATCGATCCGAGTATTATTTCTCATAAACTCAACATCGATCCATCATTCAAACCCGTGCAACAGAAAAGACGGAAATTTGCTCCTGAAAGAAATAAGGTTATCAACGACGAAGTTGATAATTTGCTTAAAATAGGAAAAATACGATAAGTCAAGTATCCAGATTGGCTTGCCAACGTTGTTGTCGTCCAAAAGAAAAATGGTAAATGGAGAGTGTGCATTGATTTCACCGACCTTAACAAAGCTTGCCCGAAGGATCCATTTCCATTGCCACATATCGACTCTATGGTCGACGCTACAGCAGGACATGAGTTACTCACATTCATGGATGCATATTCTGGGTATAACTAGATATTGATGCATTCTGACAACCAGGAGAAAACAGCCTTCATGACAGATAAAGATATTTATTGTTATAAAGTAATGCCTTTTGGTCTTAAGAATGCATGTTCGACGTATCAACGATTGGTGAATATGATGTTCAAAGAACACTTGGGCGACACTATGGAAGTATACATCGATGACATGCTTGTCAAATCAAAACATGCGGATGATCATATCGGGCATTTGAAGCAGTCATTTGATATCTTGCGTGAGTATAAGATGAAGTTGAATCCAACAAAATGTTCTTTCGGAGTTCGAGCTGGCAAATTTCTCGGTTATATGGTTACACGACGAGGAATCGAAGCTAATCCAGATCAAATCAAAGCAATTATCGAGCTAAAATCGCCCAAAAATTTTAAAGAAGTCCAACGTCTCACAGGACGTGTAGCAGCTCTAAACCGGTTCATCTCTCGATCGTCCGACAGATGTCACTTATTCTACAATGTCCTGCGAAAAAATAAAGGGTTCGAGTGGACTGACAAGCATGAAGAGGCGTTGCAGCAACTTAAAAAATACATGATGTCGCCTCCTTTTCTTTCTAAACCTGAGAAAAGTGAAACTCTTCAACTCTACCTATCCGTCAGCATTAATTCAGTAAGTGTAGTTCTTATAAGAGAAACCGACGGACGACAATTGCCAATCTATTATGTAAGTAAAACTCTACTAGACGCAGAAACCAGGTATACGTCTATAGAAAAACTTTTACTTTCGCTAGTCATGGCCGCTAAGAAGCTACGACATTATTTTGAGTCATATCCTATAATTGTGGTAACTAATTTTCCATTAAAATCTGTGTTAAGAAAACCTGAATTAACAGGACGGCTAGCTAAGTGGAGCATCTACCTTAGCACTTTTGATTTGAATTTCAAGCCCAAGACGGCGATCAAGTCACAGGTCCTGGCAGATTTCGTCTCAGATTTCAGTCCAGAAGTGGAAAGCACAATGACGTCCGACCAGTTAGTTGTGGCGACTTTGCATGACACCACTTGGACGCTCGACGTTGATGGTTCGTCGAATATACGTGGAACAGGTCTGGGTGTCGTCCTACAGTCCCCACAAGGGGGCAAAATAGTATACTCCATACGATGAGATTTCAAAGCAACAAATAATGAGGCAGAATATGAAGCAATAATTGCAGGAATCAAAATAGCTCACGACTTGGGGGCAACACATTTGCACGTCTGGAGCGACTCGTCCCTAGTTGTTAACCAAGTTAATGGAAAATTTGCGGCAAAAGATTCAAGGATGATTGCTTACTACAAAATTGTAAAAGAAGAAGCGAAGAAGTTTAGTCGCTTTATGATTGAACAGATACCAAGAGATCAGAACATTCAAGCCGATGCACTAGCCAATTTGGGGTCAGCACTTAATCAAACGACATTTGACAATATCCGGTGGTTCACTTCACAGTACCATCTATCAAAGACGATGGTAATATTTTGGTCGCACCGATTGAGGAAGAAAATTCTTGGTCGGACGACATTAAAAATTATCTGGAAAACGATCAATTGCCCGATGACAGAATAGAAGCGAGAAAAGTCAGATTTAAAGCATCAAGGTATGTTATGATCAGAGGAAAATTGTATCGAAGATCTTCGACTGGCCTGAATCTACGATGTATCACCAATAAGGCGCAAGTCCAGAAAATTCTACAAGATATGCACGACGGTGAATGTGGAAATCATTCAGGAAGTCGCAATCTAGCTAACCGGATATCACGACAAGGTTACTACTGGCCGACATTAAGGCAAGATGCTATCAGGTATGTACAATTGTGTGATGCATGTCAAAGACACGCAGGTATGTCTCATAAACCTTCTGAACCTTTGCACTCGACATTAATCCCATGGCCCTTTATGAAATGGGGGATGGATATTGTTGGGAAATTACCACCTGCCCCCGGGAAAAAGGTATTTCTTTTAGTCTTAACGGATAATTTCTCTAAATGGGTCGAAGCAGCGGCTTTCTCCCAGGTCCGGGACAAAGAGGTTGTTTCTTTTATCCAGACTAACATCATTTGTAGGTTTGGAGTTCCATCTGAAATAACGTGCGACAATGGAACACAATTCATCAGTGATCGAGTGAGAAGATTTTGCGAAGAAAGGAACATCAAGTTGGTAACATCAACACCTCGATATCCACAATCGAATGGTCTAGCCGAGTCGAGTAATAAAACTATCATTAATTCACTCAAGAAACGACTCAAAGCTGCCAAAGGGAAGTGGGTGGAAGAATTGCCTTCCGTTCTATGGGCTAATCGTACGACACCTCGTACGTCCACAGGACAGACTCCCTTTTCCTTAGTCTATGGATGTGAAGCTGTGTTACCTATTGAGGTACGACTACCAACTTCAAGGCATACGTCCGTTGAGCATAATTTAGTCGACCTAAGTTATGACCTCGACGCCCTAGAGGAACTTCGAGAAGCTGCTCACATTCGCATGGCGTCGCAAAAACAAACTGTCGAACGACATTTCAACAAAAATGTCCATGTCAAAGTTTTTTAAGAAGGCGACTACGTCCTACGACGAGTGTTTCAAAACACTCAAGAGCCTAATGCAGGTAAACTTTCCACTAAGTGGGAAGGTCCTTATCAAATCTCTAGTGTCACGGGTAAAGGAGCTTATAGAATTCAAACCCTTGATGGTCAAGATATCCCACGAAGCTGGAATGCAGTTCATCTAAAGAGGTATTATTTTTAATTTTGTGAAATTAATTTCTTTGATTATTTTTTAAGAAAATTACTAACTTAAGCATCGGAGGGTCGTTGGTCAAAACAACGACCACCCCACTAATGTTGTTCTTCGCAGGGACGCACGACTTATTTGATCTTAATGGGTTTCAAAGGTTAGAACTTGTTAAAATATATTTAGAATATAGAACCATTACTATAAATTACCTAAGAATGTTTCAGTTGATTTCTTTTTTGATGGTATGGTTGAATGCTTGATATAATTGCCCATTTATTCGACGTCCGATCAAGTATAAAAACATAATGTAAACATTAGTAGACAAATAGACATCTTGTTGTTTAAAAAAGAAAGTTACAAGTGTTAAGAGTCGATCACAGACGATTGACCCTTAGTGAATTCAAAAGGCAAAACTATTTCAGAAATCGAGAACAGCGACACCATCGACAATGACAAAACCAAGATCCAAGACAAGGAAGATATTCCACCGGATCAGCAGCGATTGATCTTTGATATTAAAGCTAAGGAGGAGTAACGCCAGACTGTTCTTGTACGACGTCCGTCCCTGCTACCACCTCCTCTTCTCCGCCATCGCTCCCATCCAGATCGTCATCCTCGTCGAGGTCCCTTTCAGTCCCCACCTTCTCAAGATAAGTCTTGAGTTCTTCAGCGGCCGACGCCATGGGATTTTTCCCATTCAGATAACGTCTCATCAAAGCAGCCCTGGCTGTGAGACGGGAGAAGGCTTCAAGTTGTTGATTTTCCTCCTCCAAATCTTTGACGTCGCCCTCCAAACCTTCGACTTTCTTTTGAAGAGACGCAACTTCATCAGCATAAGAAGCAACGTCGGTGGTGGCTTTTATTTTCTCGATCTCCAGTTTGGTCGTTAACGCCTCAAGTTCAAGGACTCGATCCCTAAACTCGACCTTCTCATTTTGTGCTTCAACGAGTTTAGTCTTGAAGCTCTCAAACTTCATCTTCTCGATTTCGACCGCTTTTAAAGCGACCTTTTCCTTTTCAAGAGCCTCATCAGCTCTCTTCTTTACTTCAGGAAAAGATGCCCTCAAACCTTCTGTTTGAGCATAAAAGCTCAAACAAGCTTGAAAAGCCTGCAACAGTAGCAAAGGGATTAAAAAACAGAGCAAGTAAATGAAGGAAGGAAAGGTAAAACGTGATTACCATGAAAGAGAGACCAGCGGCATGGGCTCCCGTGTCTTCCACCCTAGACTCCTTGTAACGATCGTAAAAGGTTGGGAGAAGGAATTTCGCCAAGTGGGGAAAAATAACGTCTCTTTCAAGAACGTCATTCGCCATGAAATCAGCTGGGAGAGTGGCTTTGAAAGTCATTTCCCCCACTTTTTCCTTATTCTTCCCCTCACTTTTAGAGGAGGAAGAAGGCTTCTCAACGCCTGACACCCTCGACAAAGGAATGTCCTTCGTCGCCTTAGTCGAGCCTGTGAGCTCGACACCAGCAACGGTTTCTTTCGCCGATGTCGCCCCTGAAAGGGACGACAAAGAAGCCTCACCCGTCTTCTTTGGTGAAGTCCGGGGTTTGCCTCGAAGACGCTTTGGATCTGCCCCCGCGGGAGGAGCAGATCTCTTCTTCGATTTCTCTCTGCCCTGACGGGCAAGCTCCAGTTGTTCGGCCCGTCTCTGAGCAAACGACTTCGTAGATGAATCTTCTAGACAAAATGAAAAAATTAGAAAGGACATGAAATGCAAATTACGAAAATGTCATCAAACGACGTACCAGTCATCTCTTCTTCTCTCCTTTCTTCTCTTTCTTCTTCTTCTTCTCTCTCCTCTCCTTGATGAGAACCCTCGGCGGGCGTAACTTCAGCTACCAAGACGACTTCGTCCTCCTCGTCGTTCGAACGAACGGAAAACGAGCGATCGATGATACTCTTCTCCAAGATCCTTTGAATCTTGTTTAGAGAATCTCTATTTGGCTTCACTTTAGTGAAGTCAATCACTGCCAAACAAAATGACATCATTAATATACATTATAAACGCACGACACACGACAAAAACACCCGACAAAATAAGAAAACCTACCCGACTCGTTCCATCCGGATGAAAACCATTGGCTATCCTCATCGTTCAAGGATGCCACCTGGAGGAAAACATAGTGGCGCTTCCAACCACGGTCGTTCACCGCAGTATTATGCACCAGTACGGTATCTCCCTTTGTTCGAGGGAATAAACTATATCTATGATAGTTATCCGCTCAAATGCTATAAGCAGTTAGAAGGTCGTTCAAATTGAACGGAGCCCCCCAGTCGACCGTAAGACGATCAATCACCTGGATAATCCGCCAGAATTGAGGCATCAACTGTCCAGGCGATAAGTCAAATGCATCTAAAAACTCCCTGACTAAGGGACTAAATGGCCAAGAAAAGCTTATTTTGAAGGGATACTCGTATAAAACGCCATATCCCTTCGGAACTTCATCTGGTCGTAAATCCTCCGGCGTCACTAGATTGACACCCTCTGGAATCCTGGCTAATTTTTTAAGATACTCTAGATTTTCTTCTTCTTTGTAAACGCTAATAGGTTCGCTCGACATATTGAAATCAGGAACACTCACAGTCGCCTTCCAGTAACTAAGACAATCCCAAGCTTTTCTAGGCTTCTTAGCTAAAGATTTCTTATGCATAAATTGATACAAAAGGAAAGAACTAGAAGTCGTACCTTAAATAGTGTTCTAAACCTCGAATCTAGAATGGAAAGGATTCTGGTCGCTCGGAAACTGAATCTCGCCGGAAATATGTATTCTTTGAAAAGGTAAGCATAGAAAAAGGAGAAGATTAAGGGAAATCCTTATTTATACTGTAATTTGGAAACTGAATCGCCGAGAAATCAAATCGCCAATCGCCAATTGACACGTGTCACCCGTGTCAGACAAAGCACTCGAGTACGTCCCTCCAGTACGTGACACCTGTCCCTAATTAGCTGTCAAAATGGTTATTTTTGCAGGGGATAACGTCATTATCTAGTTGGAAACAAACTTATTTGGTTATATTTAAGTTACCCGCGTTTCTCCTTTCAGCACATGTCATATCTTTAAAAATTTAAATTTCAAAAAGTTTCCGCTTGAATTTTAAATTTGGGGGCAAACTGTTTGGGTAAAAAAACGATCAAATATCCATCCGACAAATATCCTCAAACGACCTGATTTCAGTTACTAACTGGCAGCATACGTTATATTATGTTCAAAGGCATTCATGACAAGAGATTGTAACGGAAGACATCATCAATAGCAATTAGCGTAACAGATGCTACCATCAATATCAGAAACGGTCATACGCATTCAATACTTGGAAAACGAAAAGATGGAGTATAAATATGGAGCTCAAATCTCACATGGGGACATCTGATTCTCAGACTTTACAAAGCTCACAAATTACATTCTCAAGCTCGCTCAATTTCTCTCGAAGTTCATAAAGCTTTCTGTTGTTTGTCGTACGACGTACGACCGAAGTCTAAATACATCCGACGCACGACCGACTTTATTTTATTATACTATTTTACATTACATTTCACTTGTAACACTTGTTCTAAAGGACGACGTCCCTGATTGACGTCCATAGTGCACGACGACTCACACTCGTCCGCGGTTTTTACCCATTTTGGGGTTTTCCACGTCATCAATTCTCTCGTCTTATTTTCCTTATTTTTATTATTGTCGTACGATTATTAAAGCTACTTTCTTTGGTTGGATTAAGCTTCACGTTTACCTTAAATTTTCCTTGAGAGATTTTTGGCATAAACAGATCACAAACTAAACAATTAAACTCAATCATCAACTTTAACAGCCTTAGTAGGCTCTAAATGATACACCGAAAGATCCTAAAACGACTCAAAGCAAAAATAAAAAACCGGCACCACAATGTCCTATGCAACTAGCCGCGCAACTTAAGTCGCAGGCTAGGTCGCGTGGTTCACTGTTTCAGTCTTCTTCCCTAATTCGACCTACAACTCCAGATTTCCAAACCGTAACTCATAACCATGTAAAAACTCAAATTCAACCCAACAAATATGAACAAAACTTGGAGAACATCAATTTGAAACTATGATAACCAACCCATGAATTAATCTTCATAACTTTCAAAAAATTTACCATGATTTTAAGCTTGATTTAATAATGTAGGAAACCGAAATTCAATAAAAGTCTGGAGATAATTGAGAGATTAAAGAATCAAAATCAAACTTCAGGAAATAAATCCAAACAAGATACCAAGAAACCCAACAACCAAAACCTAAAATCTTAAACTAAAACTTAATTTATGATTAAAAACAATCAAGAAAAAAATTCATACCTTCCTACAAAACCCAAGATAACAACTCTTTAGAAAAATTTATCTCTTTTCCTCCTTTCAGGATCGTCCTCTCTAGAGGCGGATCTAGTTTGTAAAAGGTGGAGGATGGCCCCAATTCAAATTTCTTTTTTTATTTTTACCTAGTTTGAAAACAATTTTTTTTAACTTTTTACCATGATTAGTTTCCCTAGTAATTTTCAGCCTATGTCTCCATCAACCAAAAAAAAATCCCTTGAAAAATCTCTCGAAATCAACTAAAAACTCTAAAAATCCCTGAAAACGATAAAATTAAGGTAAAAATATATCATGACGACTTTACAAGCCTTTAATCTACCTTAAAGTGTCCACTAGACCAAAATTCTTGATCACACACCTTCTGCACTAAGAGCAAACCCATTTAAATGGGTTTCTAACATTTCCAACTAAACCCTCAAGAATGGAATAATTCCCAAACAGCCCCCAACCTTCTACTTGGGAACCATCCACAGACCACAATACGTCATTTATCTCTCTTTAGGATAAATATCTATCCTGAATAACACATTCATAATGAATATGGAAGTATTATTCATCATAATGAATATGAACGTTTTATGGACATGTTATTCATCATGAATTACATATCCATAAGGAACATATGGTCCAACATTCATTATAAATAACACGTCCATATCCCTGAATGAATATGCTACATGTCGTGCTGTAAGCGATTTCCACATTTCTTTAACTAAGGAATTTTTTTTTACTTTAATATGTTTTATTTTTGGAAGACAAAATTTGTCCCGCTACTAGAGGTGTTCGAGAAATGTCTGCGATCGTGCAAGTGAAATACGTTTTGATTTGGTGGTCAAATATAACTCTGTCTACATGAAATGAAAAACATAAAGCTTTAATTACATCCTTCAGAGTCTACAAACATCAAGCATCTAACATATTCCCAGTTTCAGGAATCTATTAAATTTTCTTACATTTTTTGCAAAAGCGGGTCGGATCTTTGGACATTCAAATATTAATCCAAGTTTTACGGCCCACGGTACTTACGGAAGCAGAGACAACCCTGAGCTTCATCACCTGGGATCATACCTCCGCCTTTCGATGTGTCAATCGCCTCCAACATGCTCACAACCTCCTCCATTTCTGGTCGCTTGTCGGGATTCGCATCCCAGCATCGCTTCATTACGTTCGCAAGAGAACTCGGGCAACATCTTGGTATATCCGGCCTTAGATTCTGCACGTTTTTACCACTTTTAGACCAACTAAACTATCCATCCACAAATCGCTGCATAAAATCTGGTTTAGATTGCATTTTTAAGACCATTTGAACTATAAGGAAAAGTTTGTAAAATATTTTGTAAGAACCAACTATTCATAAAGAATGAATATTATTTATCATGCAGTTTCATTATTCATGATATTCATCATGCATTTTCATTTTCATTATTCACGATATTTATGATGATATTCATCATGAATAATTCATAAACAGTTGGTTCTCAAATTAACCTGCCCCTTGAACTACATGTCCTGAAGCACAGTGACTGCTGATATGTTATTTTCTCCATCTTCATGTATGTATGCTACAACGAATAAAAACTTGTTTTCCCCATATCTCATGTCTCTTCTTTGTCCACCAATCACATGAAGACACATCATCATTTTATTGAAAAAGAGAGAATCAAAAAACTAATAAAATAAAATAATGATGTGTATTTACATGATTGGCAGGATGGAGACATGGGATTTGGGGACAATATATTTTTATTCTGCTACAAGATTGTACCTGGCGAACGACAGCAGAAGTTACTTCTGAAAAACTAAGGTCCGGATACGGCATATCACAACAATATATTTCCCACAAACAGATGCCAAAACTGTACACGTCACATTTCCTATTATACGGGTTGCCATTCAGTACCTGTAATTTGTTTTACGACAACATGTGCTACATCCGATTAATGGTCCAAAACAAGAAAAAATGATGACATAAAACAAATGTCTGATACGGGTTTGACTTTTTGACTTCATAGAAGATTTGGGAGCATACCTCGGGGGCCATATAGCCAAGGGTCCCAGTTTCACCAGTCATGTCATTTGGGTTGGAGGCTTCAACACGAGCAACCCCAAAATCAGCGATTTTAACAGTTCTGGTTTTGTCCAACAACATATTTTCGGTCTTCACATCTCTATGCACGATCTTTTGAGAGTGCAGGTAACTTAACCTAGTAAAAAGTCAATAAAGATGCAATCTTTTAAGCACTACAGCACTTAAAGATAAAGATCGTTTAACAGAAACTAATCTTCGACTTGAATTGACATAAAATTCTTCGAGTATTAGTGAAAATTGTGATGCGCACATATACTCTATAACAATGCTACAAATGGGACATTTTGGTATTGAATTTCGAAGTCGATCCCTTGCGAATTTTGATATTGGAAAGTACAAATTAGAACAAAAAGATATAGGAGGGCATACCCTCTTGCAAGATCGAGTGCCATTTGGACAACTACTTTAAAAGCCAGCTTCTTTCTGCGGTTCTTTATGAGGTAAGACTTCAAAGCACCCCCGGGGAGATACTCTACCACAACACAACAGATGTTGCTTGGCATCCCAATTTGACCATTTTCGGTCTGTATCTGGAGCTCTGACGAACCCATTGTTGCCCCTATGAACTGCATTACACCATTGTTTCTTATAGTTCGCATCAAACCATCAGCAACTATGTGGCCACATAAAATTAAGAAAGTATTCACTATGTCTATATTCAACTTCTACTAAAGCTATTCCCATTGCAAGTCTGAGTGACCATTAAGAATTGAAAATTCATTTAACTGTTTGTTTGAATTTCTTTTGCTCTTCCTAGATTCAGTCTTCAATTGTTTCCCGACTTGGCTTAGGGCTGATTTGACTTTCAAGTTCAACCGTTATTTCTATCAACTTTAGGGCTTTAGTTGACTTTCGGGTTCAACCATTATTTAAATTTCTTTTTTGGGCATACTTTCTATGTTGGGTGAGATGGAGGGTAAAACAGAGGGAGGCCTAAGTGTGCGGTTCTGGTGGTCAACCATAATTGCTCTTGAGTTCTTGGCAATTTGCTTGCGGTTTCAACAGAATTTCTGTTGACGTCATGCCAGTTTGAATTTCTATTTTGGGCATACTTTCTTTGTTGGTGGTTCAGGTTTGAGCACAGTAGACACTTGGGTAATCATGATATATTCTTTCCAACTTCCGCTACATTGTGGATTTGACTCCTATATTCTGGATCATGACCACGAATAGAAATTTATCATCTATAAACTTAAGGCATTGTAAAGCAAAATGTAATCTAAAACTATTCAGCGTCCTACATGCGCCTATGTTTCCTTATAATATTTTGTCTGTAAGTTAAATTACTGGCGACCTAAATTGCATAGTTACTTTCTTCCATATTGATTATATCTTTAAACAGCAAGAGACCTCCCAAGCGATCGGAGAAGGTTATGAAAATCATGCTGTGTATCAGATAGACCACCGCTTCCCTTCTATTGAATAATTGTTGAGAACAGTATATGAGATTTACACATACTCGTGTGTCTTTTCCCCCAAAAAAAAAAAAAAACAATTAAACCGAACCACACGAGCCCAGTAAATCCACCCGGACGCGGGTATGATGTAAGCAGACCCCGCAAAGACCTCTGGCTGATGAAAAGTGTGTGAAAAAGAGAGAAGCATGTAAGCTTAAATTCTGAAAAGCTGGATAACAAGATTGAAGTGATAGTACTTGTGAATCTTTTCACTGAAATTCCCACGGGCCACGGCTACATTTGTGGACGATTTTTCTAGGCAAACAAGATTTTCTCAAGCATGTTTTGGTGTTAGATACGTCATACATAGGATATTGGCATTTATGTTATGCCTTTTTAGGGTCCTCTAGATAGACCTATCGACCCACTTTGTTTGTGTATGCTCCAAATACGATCCTTGAGGCACCATAAAAGTCGAGGTGCAGTTAGATATCTCTAAGTTTTCTTTCTAAGCGAACTACACGATCACAAAATTAAGAAAGTAAGAACATAAATTGGCATACGGAAAGATTTGAACCCACAAAACCCTTCAACTTAAGCCAACTAAACTTATAGATAAAAACAACAAAATCACCAAATTCTGATCGTTAGTAGCACGTTGAAAAAACAATTGTATGATTATTTCTCAAGATGGAAGTACGTATATTGTGAAATATATGACCTTAGTGACATTAGGGTGATCAAGCTTATGCCACACCACCACTTCTTGCGTAAACGCTGCCCTAAGCGATTGTATTTCAACCTCCGTTCTGTGGCCTTCTTCCCCCCAGTCCAGCAGCTTCACTGACAAGATCAAACAATAATGGAGTATTTAGTCGATTAAATTACATTACAAAAATAACCACCCTGCGTAAACCGTCTCCATTCTACAATCATTTGAAAATTTTTATAAAACAACCATAATTGTAAAAACTGTAAATGATTATACCCCTAAAGAAGAGAACCCACAATTCAAAAATCTTAAAATGGTGTTAGATTGTAGAGAATCAAGGTCATAAAAGCACAATTTGGGATCATAATTTGTAACCCTAATTTCATAGAACTGAATAAATATTGGAGAAGAAAAATACAGCTTGTATCACATGAAAGTCGGAAGCACAACAACAACAGCAACATCATAATAGTTACTGGAATCACCTGCAAAAAAGTCAAACCTTCTCCGTGTAGGTCACGGATTTCATGTTGACCATTTTCACTTTTACAAATTATACAGCCGCATAGCCACCGCCGGCCACCAACCACCGCCACGGCGTCATCCGTAAACCCCACCCCCTTTTTTTCCCCCAATCAGCAAACATTTAAATAACGTAAATAGACAAAACCAATACCGATTTCAAACTCATAAATACTGCAACTGCTTGTTATTTATTAACAATAACAAATTAAAGTCAGAACAATCAAAATTACGGTTATCTTACAATATTCAGTGTCAGAAATCTGCAAATGTGCATCATAAAAAGCGTAGAATTTGAAGTCAAACTCGGAACTAAAAACTTTATAAATTATATAGATGCGGAGAAGTAGGAATAAAGAGAGAGAGAGTTAGAGAGTAATAAATAAATAAATAAAAATTGAGTTAACGGAAGACTGACCGGCGACGTCCGTGCCGTCGTAGACGCCACGATGAACGGTGCCAAATGTACCACGAGCAAGAACACTTTTGATGATGAGTTTAGAAGGATCGATCTCCCACTCCTGCCTCTCTATTTTACAAGTTGCGGTGGACTTAGGCGATGGTCTGACGACGGCGGCGGTGGCGGAATCTTCAAAGTCCGGTTGCTTCTTTTTGTTGTTCTCCATGGTCCATACTCTGGTGAGATGGCGTTCAAGCTGTTCATCCAAGCTCTTTAGATCAATCTGATCTGCTCTTACGAATCCATCATTGCTGCTGTTGTTGTTGTTCTCCTTCATCTTCTTCCAATCGCCAAATTCTTCCCAAAAGAAGCAAGCAGTGAAATTGGGTTTTTTGTGGGTAAATCAATTTTGTTTATACTTACGGGTATGAGGAGGGAGGGAGGGAGGGAGGGAGGGAGGACATCCACCATTGTTATTCTTTTCTGGATATGTACAAGTACCCACACAATTTTTTTTTTCTTTTTCAGATTTTTTTTCATTTTTTTTAATTACTCGGATTATATATAAATATTTATTTCTTGATATATAATTTCACTTTTTTTGTTGGTTTTTTGGAGGATCTCAAATGGAGATTTTATATCAACAGATTTTTCAAAACTTTTTTTAAAATAGAGAAAATAAAGGAGAAAGTGTGAAATTCTCTAAATACGAACAACTTTTCAAAAATGATGGTTTAGGAAAAAGAACATGATCTTTTTATTCTTTCTATTAATGAGAATTTTTGAAATTAAATGTTTAGGAAAAAAAATAATATTTTATTAATTATATTTGAATATTAATAATATAAATATTGTAATTTTCAAAATGGAGAAGTTATAGGTGAAACTAATTTTTTTTTTTTTTTTTTGAAAACTATAAGCGTACTCGCGCAATGCAGCGAGATACATCATAATTTTAATGTTTCATTTTATTTTTTTGTCGATTTACAGTACGATTTTGGATGGTTTTGAGAAAGTGATAATGTTTTTTTATAAATTTGTTTAATTTAGCCTTAATAATATAATTTTTTTATATAAAAAAATTAAGTATTTTGTTATAATTCAATGATTATCTTATATATTTTAATGACATCTAGAAAAAATAACCAATTACATATTTAATAATATAACTAAAACAAATTTATAGAAATATAATATATTAATTAATAGTGATACATGGAAAGGTCTGCTTAAAAGAAAGACCCTGTACATACCAAATTGGTGGGTGCTAGAAGTCTGCAGTAGTAATATGTATCTTGTGCTTTAATACTTGTAAATTAAGAGATTTTTAAAATCTTGCATAAAATGATGGCACATTGTGCCTAATAATTTGTATTTAAGAGTTTTTTATCTCTGCTTTATAATATAGTATAGATTTTAACTTTTGATTCTTTATTTAAGAAAATCTACTAAAAATGCTCTTTTTTTCGCAAGTCAAATTTTATGTTTAGTAAATTAATTGTTAGCCGAAAAACAAAAAATTATCTGATAAGTTAAAAAGCTAACTAATAAAACTTGTTAATTACATAATTGACATAATCAAAGCATATATTTTTAAATATTACTCGATTCGGTATTATATAATATAATTAAAATAAATCATTAATACATATTATTGTATTAAAATAATAACAGAAAAAAATAAAGATTTGTTGATATAGTAATTAATTAAATATTATACTTGTTATGTAATATTAATCTAATAATAATATTACAATGATAATAATAATAATAATAATTACAATAAGAGTAAACTCTAATTTTGGTCCTTAAGGTTTAGTAAAAAGTCTGAAAGTGGGACCTAAACTTTGATAAGTCTAGAAATGGTCCTTATGATTTACATTTTACTCTGAAAATAGTCCCCATCCACTAACTCCGTTATGTCCTTTAAATTAAGGGTATTTTTGTCTTTCCTGTTTTTACTTAATTTTCTTTTAAAAATTTAAAAAACATATTACATTATATTATTTATTCATTGTATCATTACTTCACAAACCAAACATCCACAATGTTCCGACCATCTTCTCATTTTTACCGTTCATCTCCTCCTGCGACAACCTCCTCATTTTTACCGTTCATCTCCTCCAGCTCCCTCCTTGTTTCGGCCATCTTCTCAGTTTACCTCCTTCTCCTCTTCCTCTTCTTCCCCCGTTTCCCAAATAAAAACCAAAAAATCTAATGACAATACAAAAACCCATAATTATGTAGGAAATCAAAACATGTGGGTTACACATATAAAAACCCACCGAGCTCAACTCCTCTGAGTCTATCACTCGAAAACATCAAGTCAACTCCTCTGAGTCTATTCCTAAAAGTTCCAAAACAGAGGAACTTATGCACAAAGGAATTACACCTTACTGCCCATGAGACGCTACCCGACCGTATAGTTCCACACCTTACTTATCGTGGTGACCCGATGCCTATTCCGTGCCAAGTGGTGAACCAAATGTCCAAAACGGGGATGTAGGAACACCGTGCCTATGGATCCATTGCACTAACTAAACCATTACATGACTCAAACGAATGAACTAATGCATTCAAAACATGTAATTCTTAACTAAGATGCAGTAAATGCAAATCATAACCAAACGCTCTACATTGAGCTATTAAAATCGGACAAGTCTCCCCAAGGCCCAACAAAATCCAACTCGAGCCATAAACTCAACAAATCCAAAAACCCAACGTTGAAAATCATAAAGTGAAATCAAACGTAAACGACCCACATTATGTAAACCCATACTCCAAAATATATAAACAACTCCAACGCAATTTAGATTGGGACAAATCGTTTTCCAAGTGGGTTATATCATTTACTCTTTCAAAAACATCCCATAACACAAAATCAACACTTATCGAAAACACACCATAAAATGCATTTATGCTCAAACTCTATTTCATGAAGTAAACCATTAAAATACCAATGTGTATGTTTTATTTGTCAAAATGCTTAAAACCCCAAACGTGGGTGTTTTACAAAGTTTATAAAACCAAACACTTCAAATAATCAAGATTTATCAAATAACCCAACAGTTAATAATTTCATGTAAAACATGTAAACACTTTAAAATAAGCATTTTGGCATGTACACCGTTTTCACAAATCAACTTGAACTCACCTTGCTAGATTTAGGCTAAATCTAGCAATTTTCCCCAACTTGAGCTCTTTTGAAGAAACTTGGATCCTCAAGCCAAAATTTCCAAAACCTAGACCCACAAGTTTCCAACCATAAATACACATATCCAAGTGTTTAGAATCATTCCCCAAACATCTTATATCCAAATCTCCATTTTAGTCAAAAACCATAATTTGACCTAACTTTTCTCAAAATCTTCCAAATCGAAATTGGAGAAATAAAACACTAGGTTGACATCAATAGAGAATTTATAACTCATAAAGAAGTTTTAAATTGGAAGGAATGAACTTACCATTTAGGTTTTGGTAAAAACCTAGAAAACCCCAAAGTTATTGAAGATGAAGGTGCTGATGATGAGCTATTGTCTTTGCTTCCAATCCACCACCAAATACTCTTATATATACCCAAAACTAACAATCTAACCTTGAAAATCTTTCAAAAAAGGAACCATAGCAACTTGAATAGCCAAAAACGGAGTTGAAATGAGAGAGTTATGAAGAAATGAAGAATGAGGCTGAAAATCGCGAATTTATGCACTATGATACCTCTAGGCTATTGTGCCAAGCTATAGTGACAATGTCACAATCGCTGGCACAATCGCCGAGATTGTACCGAGAGCTTTTGGACTTCGGCTATTGTTCCAAGCTATAGTGACAGTGTCACAATCGCCAGGCACTATAGCCAAGCATGTACCGAACACTGTTTTGGCCATAACTTCTTCGTTTTAGCTCCGATTTCGCTCCGGAAAGAACCGTTGGACATGTAATTGAATTCCTCATCTAAAAAGACCATAAAATCCATAATTTAATCCCAAAATCCCATTTCCTCTATTTCCCTCAAAAGATCGATTTCTACACTTACTTGAAATAGAACTTACCCAAAATTTACGAGTGTTACACCATTGTCATAAATACATGGAACATTCGTTGGGACGACCAACCACTTGGTAATCTCCGTTGCTATTATGACATATGTCACAACTGCATGGCACTATAGCCGGGACTACCACACTTTCAGTACCATTGGTGCTATTGTGACAGACGTCACAACCTCATGTCACTATAGCCGTACTCCATATGTGGTGTGGTTCTTCCTTTACCGATTCACCTAGTCCAACATTCTTCTTCAATTGGGATGAAATTCAAGGTGTTACAATTCTCCCAACTTTAAAAGAGAGTTCGTCCTCGAAATCTAGTTCTTACATAAAACATTTTAATACCACACAATACTGAACACCAGTCCGATAATTGTCTTGTCATCTACTCCTCCCAAAAGGGTAACATTTTAACGATATAAGCCTCAAATAACATCATTTTCACAGAACGGACAATTATTTTACTCCAATGATGCGTCTCTATCCTAATTCATCCGTAAATGATGTTCGATAACCACTTGACAAAACCTGTCATAATGATTTTCGTGAAGGCTCTCATACCCAATATCCACCTCGATACGTTACACTCATACAATAGTGAAAATTGAAATATACTGTAGCAACTTCTATCCATAGGATCTCGGTTGTCTCCCAACCTTAGGTGGCACGTACCACCTCAAGGGCCGCTTCTGACTTCAACCTCTCATTGACTAACTCATTCCAGCTCAACACGATTCTGAATCCGTATTCCAATGACCAACACCAACCGAAAGAATTCCCAAAATTCCTTAATAATTCATCCTTGATATTGGTAAAGTCTTCTTCCCAAGGACGTACCAATACGTCTTCCGGGGAGTTGGTTAATTCAGATTAGGCTATCACACAATTCCGATTTATTCTAAAACTTCAAACATTCCATCAATATGAGCCTTACCACATCAAGAATATCATACACATCAATACTTAATTACCAACATCTAACTTCTTTTAAATTCCACCACGGTGAGATTAACATTTCTCATGATCTCACGGGGATACTTCCAAACAGTCCAAAGATCATTGACCTCAAAAGAACAAGTCGACTTGCACTGAGCTGATCCCCAAGAAGATTTAAAGTTGACACCTAATTATGGAATTAAAACCGCAGATCATACATCTTTATGAATAAACCATAACGTCATCATTATTCTCGAATACACATTAAGATGGTACACCACCGACATATAACATGCTGCCGCACAATTAACCCACTAATTCAAATCCATCCATACGCAAATAATCACACCAGGTTTCAACCCGAAAACTTACCGATAGGGAAAAATCACCACTTGCTTAACTGAGATAATAATATAAATCTATTACCTTAAATACTCATACCTGATCAGACTTCATGGGGTTGAATTTCCACATTTCAAATCTGCCAACCATTCGGATCATTTGTATTTTCAATTCCCAAAGGCGTCTCTAGACCCTTATCACAACTTCTTTTTCAAGAGGGTTTAAATCTATAGTTCTAATGAGTTCAAGATTTTTCAACTATAGGACTCAACAAATATGCCAATTGAAATTTTATAAGACTTTCAAACGCAAAATCTTTATAACAATTAATCGTACGTATAGAAATTCGCTAACGTTCACCCGAAAATTGTGCAAAGTGGTCACAAACGCCACACACATAAAACCATTTCGAAAGCATTTGATCATTACTCATGCTAATAATGACAATAACAGAAAACACAACAACTTTTTCAAATGGACCATTATGGTCTTAATATGCATTAATCCATGTCGTGTATAAAAGAATAGTTTTCTGCACCAATACAATACGAAATATATGCTTGTACAAACCCCTAAAAGAGGGACTTCACAATTTCAAGATCCAAATTCCCCCTTTTTAACCATAAATGACACGGAATAAAATTTTCGACAAGACCCACATACATTAGTTTATTTCCCAAACTTAGTAAAGCGGTAGTTGCATGCGATTTGGTTGAACGTAAAATAATTTTAAACCGACTTCAACATTTAAGTTGCACACACAAGACATCCTTTGTTCCAAAATCGTGGCTACCATATCGTGTATATATACCAATAGACCAATAAAATGCATTGCGCAACACAAAACAGTAAAACCCAACAACCCAAAAAGAATGTTCATAGAAAAGCTCAACACGAAATAGCCTTGTATAAAATCCAAAAGTGCAACCATGCAATATGAAGACTCTCAGGACGCCTCTTGCGGTTGCGAAATGACGTGGGCAAAACCCGCATGGAGCATGACGATCAATATGACTCATAAATTTACATCTACCATAATTAAAGTTTACACGTTTCAAAGTTCATCTACGCGACGCAAAATGTCGAGAAATAGAGCTCCATAAAACCCAATAAAATTTCCATAAAACTCAATGAAACTCAACGACACTCAAAATCAAATAGTGCAAAAAAATTTCGTTTACAATACTCAATTATCATAATACAAGGTTATAACCAAGTGCCATGTTTTCAAAAATTTCTCTTTTATCGCATCGTGATATAAAGTGACACTTTTCTATAAAACTCGCATGGACTGAATATTCCAAATAAAACTCAATTACTAATATAATCAAGGTAACTCTTCGTCCAAAACCTTAACATACGTGGAGGAGATCCAATGTTAAAGTCATAAATTACAGTTACTTGTTCAAGACTACAAATAACATTAAAACAGTATATTTCGATATCCAAAAATAGCATTGGGTAACAACGAGAATACAACAAGTTTCAACAAAGTTTGCAACAACACGCAACTACACACTTTTATGCAAGTTTAAAATCATGGTTTGAGAACTTGTGTGCATGCTAAACATTTTTCCAATATTTCGTAATATAATCCACATGGTTATTTGGAAACATGAGAAATAATCGATGCAATTTATTTCAGAAATAAATTTTTTGTGCATGAATTTGGTCGGCACTCAATGTCTTAGAACCACGCTTCACAATTTCCTAGCCATTCTATTGTCATCCAGATGCCCATATATCTTAAAATAATAATCGAGGATTTTATCGGTTCACCTTACAACTTCTCCTTGAATATCGTTGGTTCCAAAAGTCTATGGTTCTAATCCAACCAATCATTCCGACCCGAAACGATCCACTTAATGCCATCACAATGCTTACTGTCACACTAAGTGACGAATGCTAAGAGCATCAACTTCTCCTAATAGTTGCCCACTTAGAAACTCCTTCACTACCCCAAACGGTCGTCACATCAAAGTAGTCCAAGCATACACACGTAACGTGTAGATTCACCATAACACTAGTCAGGTGTACTTATGAACGTACTGTACATGATCATTCTTGCTACTCTCGGCATGATTCCCGTTACTAATACTCCATTAACCTCGAAACATCAAATCTTAAAGTGCCTAATGGTGCAACTCTCTCTCTCTCTCTCTCTCAATCACTTAAAGAACAGTAGTTTGAGTCTAGGCATACAAAATTAACACCTAATTCTCTCAAACTTAAGCTCTGATACCAACTTGTAACACCCTCAAATCTGGAAATAGCAACTAATTTAAAACTTTCTAAATACATCAATGAATGATTCATCTACAATCACAATTTAGGAATTAACGTCAATACACACATTCATTCCATACATACAGTCTATAAAGAAGACGGGTGCTACTAAAACCCAAATACAATTACTATCTCCAACTGCGGAAGACTTCATCACTACTTACTCTCATGTGAAACTAAAGCTCAACTCCTCGTAGTACTTCTAGAACCAACCCCAACTGGAACCTGATGCACATGCCAAAAAATAAAAGGTTAGGCTTAACGCCTAGTGAGCTCAAGAGTTTTCATTAGAGATATGTAAAGCAATAACTTCAAGAATGCTATTTAAAATCATGATTTCCAAAATGCAATACATTTAATTTGAAAGCAACCAAAAAGAAATACATTAAATCTTAAAACAATCTCCTTTTCATCATTCCCTTTTTTCATGATTAAGATCATAAAACAAACGCCTCTTTAAATAAAGCCAAAACCCAAAGCCCACGTAAAACATAACTGACATTATAATGATCAAACACTGAAAACATAGATAACTTCAAGTTTCAAAACATCCCAATGACTCGATGAGTTTCAATATCCAAAACCTTAAAACATGGACAAATACCCATACTCAAACGTCTCCGAAAACATGGGTTATAAAAACTCCATAACCAAAACAACACCTATCGGTGACGGGGAAGACCTGATTACATTGCACGTGACGGAAGACAAAAGTCTGTCACATAATTATGTAGGAAATCAAAACATGTGGGTTACACATATAAAAACCCACCGAGCTCAACTCCTCTGAGTCTATCACTCGAAAACATCAAGTCAACTCCTCTGAGTCTATTCCTAAAAGTTCCAAAACAGGGGAACTTATGCACAAGGGAATTACACCTTACTGCCTATGAGATGCTACCCGACCGTATAGGACCACACCTTACTTATCATGGTGACCCGATGCCTATTCCGTGCCAAGTGGTGAACCAAATGTCCAAAACAGGGACGTAGGAACACCGTGCCTATGGATCCATTGCACTAACTAAACCATTACATGACTCAAACGAATGAACTAATGCATTCAAAACATGTAATTCTTAACTAAGATGCAGTAAATGCAAATCATAACCAAACGCTCTACATTGAGCTATTAAAATCGGACAAGTCTCCCCAAGGCCCAACAAAATCCAACTCGAGCCATAAACTCAACAAATCCAAAAACCCAACGTTGAAAATCATAAAGTGAAATCAAACGTAAACGACCCACATTATGTAAACCCATACTCCAAAATATATAAACAACTCCAACGCAATTTAGATTGGGACAAATCGTTTTCCAAGTGGGTTATATCATTTACTCTTTCAAAAACATCCCATAACACAAAATCAACACTTATCGAAAACACACCATAAAATGCATTTATGCTCAAACTCTATTTCATGAAGTAAACCATTAAAATACCAATATGTATGTTTTATTTGTCAAAATGCTCAAAACCCCAAACGTGGGTGTTTTACAAAGTTTATAAAACCAAACACTTCAAATAATCAAGATTTATCAAATAACCCAACAGTTAATAATTTCATGTAAAACATGTAAACACTTTAAAATAAGCATTTTTGCATTTACACCGTTTTCACAAATCAACTTGAACTCACCTTGCTAGATTTAGGCTAAATCTAGCAATTTTCCCCAACTTGAGCTCTTTTGAAGAAACTTGGATCCTCAAGCCAAAATTTCCAAAAACCTAGATCCACAAGTTTCCAACCATAAATACACATATCCAAGTGTGTAGAATCATTCCCCAAACATCTTATATCCAAATCTCCATGTTGGTCAAAAACCCTAATTTGACCTAACTTTTCTCAAAATCTTCCAAACCGAAATTGGAGAAATAAAACACTAGGTTGACATCAATAGAGAATTTATAACTCATAAAGAAGTTTTAAAGTGGAAGGAATGAACTTACCATTTAGGTTTTGGTAAAAACCTAGAAAACCCCAAAATTCTTGAAGATGGAGGTGATGATGATGAGCTATTGTCTTTGCTTCCAATATACCACCAAATACTCTTATATATACCCAAAACTAACAATATAACCTTGAAAATATCTCAAAAAAGAAACCATAGCAACTTGAATATCCAAAAACGGAGTTGAAATGAGAGAGTTATGAAGAAATGAAGAATGTGGCTGAAAATCGCGAATTTATGCACTCTGATACCTCTAGGCTATTGTGCCAAGCTATAGTGACAATGTCACAATCACTGGCACAATCGCCGAGATTGTACCGAGAGCTTTTGGACTTCGGCTATTGTGCCAAGCTATAGTGACAGTGTCACAATTGCCGGGCACTATAACAAGCATGTACCGAACACTATTTTGGCCATAACTTCATCTAACAAGACCATAAAATCCATAATTTAATCCCAAAATCCCATTTCCTCTATTTCCCTCAAATGATCGATTTCTACACTTACTTGAAATAGAACTTACCCAAAATTACGAGTGTTACACCATTGTCATAAATACATGGAACATTCGTTGGGACGACCAACCACTTGGTAATCTCCGTCGCTATTATGACATATGTCACAACTGCATGGCACTATAGCCGGGACTACCACACTTTCAGTACCATTGGTGCTATTGTGACAGACGTCACAACCTCATGTCACTATAGTCGTACTCCATATATGGTTTGGTTCTTCCTTTACCGATTCACCTAGTGCATCATTCTTCTTCAATTGGGATGAAATTCAAGGTGTTACATATTGAGTAGCGCTTCGATCTTGGCGCTACCGGATGGTACAGACGACTTCGTGGTCTACAGCGATGCATCGAGACTGTGATTGGGATGCGTCCTGATGCAACGAGGAAAGGTGATTGCGTACGCATCTCGTCAGCTTAAGGATCATGAGACTCGACACCCCACTCACGATTTGGAGTTAGCTGCCATCGTCTTTGCGCTGAATATTTGGCAACATTACCTCTATGGGACTAGGTGTCAGATCTTCACATACCATAAGAGCCTTTGTCACCTATTTGATGTAATTTGTTTGATTAAAATATTACTAATTTTTAAGATAATTTATTTTAAACTTTAAGTGGGTAACGGTTTTTAATTAAAAAATAAAATAAAAGGTCAAATATGATAGGCGTGAGTTTACATTATTTTACATTTTTACCCCTAATCTAATTTTAATTAAAAACTCTATTTAATATGAGTTGTTGGATCAATAGATATGGAAGGGTCGAGATTCGTCCTCACGTGTGTAACAACCCACACACAGAAATAACCATATGAGGCATGATATAAAACATTTCGCCAAAAAGTGGCTCCACAAATGATCTCAAACATACGAGGTTTGCGGAAACAACCTATTACACAACTGAGAATGGTTAAATGAAAAACATCTAAGTCTGGAGAGCTAAGGTAACATTCTTCTAGCCCTTGACTCCCGGCTCAAAGCTTCTCCTTCCCTTACCCGAGCCTCCTATCTCACGCCTTCCTAAAAAGGTTTTTAGTTTTTGAAAAGTGATGGTTAGACCGAGAGGTCTAGTGAGTTCCCTCTAACAACAGTTCCACGCTATACCATCATATAAAAAGATTTATAAACAATTACAAACCAGTTCAGTATTATTAGAACATCACACCTATGAATCATGCTTCTGGCACACATTGAAGTCACGCATAGGTGAAAGCGTGTCTGGCTCATACTGCCTTATTCTAGGACACACCCCAAATGGCATAAACATGATACACCCCCCGGTATGAGCGTAGGCGGGACACCCCCCCCCCCCCGACTTAGGCCATAACTCGTCATTAACAATGTATGCATACATTTAACACAATCGACACAATAAATTATAACACACATTTAATAAACTTCACTTGCATAAAATAGCATAAATAACAATAATAATTTTGGTTAGAAAACTCACCTGTGACTTTTGCGTTATCCTTCACACTCGCACTTGAGTCCTTAAACCGAAAACCTATGAACAAGGAAGTTAGGGTGGTAAGTTACCCAAAACCCCCAAAAGGTACCTCTACTGGATCGGCCACACACTCGGGGCCTACCCTAAAGGTCTTGACCTCCCCCCAGTGTCCGCCTCCCGGATCCATCGGGTCCCCCCAACTCCCGGGTCTCCCCCGACTCTAACCGACTCCCGGGTTCCCCCTGCCCGGGCCCATCTCCTGGGTCCCATCACTCCCCGGGAGTATGGAATTTGCACAATAGAGTGAAGTACAAGGAATTCGCACACAAAATTCACACACTACAATTCGCACAACTACAGAATTCGCACACTACTCACACCAACTTCGGAATTCGCACACTAGAAGGAATCAGAATTTGCATACAACCAGAATTCGCATGAAGTTATATGCGAGTTCTTAGAATTCGCACACAACACTTACACGAATTCTAGACTTGGAAAATTTTTGGAAAAATTAAACTTTTCGCATGAAACAATAATACGAATTCTAGAGTTAGAAAATTATTTAAAAAAGCAAGAATTCGTATCTCACACTTATGCCAATTCCGAGGAATTCGTATATAGTTAGATGCGAATTCTTAAGAATTCGTATCCTACCTTATACAAATTCTACACTTAAAGAACTTTCACAAAAGCTTTTCGCACTAATGACTTATGCGAATTCTTTCCTTGATATTTTTCACAAAACAAATTATGCGAATTCTGACTTCTCGCAAAACAAAGCTATACGAATTCTGATGATTTCTCAATACACACACATGCGAAATCTATGCAATTCGCACAACACCCATCTACAAATTCTACACTTGAATATTTTCAGAATAAAAAATTATGCAAAAACAATAGATTTGCGAGTTCTTCGTGCGAGTTCTTGAGGGTTATGCGAGTTCTTCAGATATTTGAACAAAATGCACTCTGATTCATTCAAAAACCCATTTAACCTTCGATTTTCAATCCAAAACTTCGACAATATGATCTCTAACACATCTAGAATCAAATTTGATCAAAGAATTACAACAATATACACTCAAACTTACAAATTCGATCCAATACAGTGCAAAGAACTCGTGAACTTCAAAACTTGACAAATCGATGATCAATTACAGTGCAAGACTCCAATTAACCAATACAAGAACAATCTAATATACTATACGAACATCATTTAACCAATTACAACTCGAAAAAATCACAAAGATTCGAAATTCAATCTAAGACTCAATGAACAGTGTCGATTCCATATTTTCTTGATTTCAACTCGGATTTGCTCTGATACCAATTGTTAATTCCCAAATCTATCAAGTTCTAATCTAATTGCAATCACAAACAATATGACAACAAATTGATTAACTACCTGTTTTCAATTCCACAATGAATTCGTGTACAGAAGTTTTTCTCTCTCAAACTTTCTCTCTCTAACTAGCAACTGTTCTCTAATCTCTCTGACTTGTTACAAATACTATTCTAGTCACAAGTCTATTAAAGGAAAAACATTACACACACTTACAAACACACTACAACACAAAGACTTTGACTTTGACTTTATTACAATGCCTTTGACTTTCATTTTGAGAGTTGACTTTGAGCTTTGACTTGGTTTGACTTTGATCTTCAGACTTCATGATTTTGTATCCAACAAATATATGCTCTAACAATCTCCCCTTTGGATTCAAGATCATCTTTAAAAGATTTTGCAATTCAATCTCCTCCTTTAAGCTCAATATTACAATTTCCCTCTTCTGGTAGATCTTTAACTTTAATCTCCCCCTTTGTTAAGATTACTGATCACCTTCAGAAATCTCTCTGTAATCTCCCCAAAATTTGTCTTCAAGAACAATAGCAATCTCCCCATGGTTGTAAAACCTCTTTCAGACACTGGAAAGAAATTATCTTCAGATTCATCTCAGATTGCTTTAGCAGATTGTCTTCAAAGAAAATTTTAATAAAACTTAGCTTGCTTTCAGAAATCTTTGAACTTCTCTGTTTCAACTTCCAACAAACTTTCTTCAAAATCAATTGTCTTGTCATAATTTTCTTGATCACTTCACAGATTTCTTGATTCTGTCTCCCATCTATAACATTTCTTGATTACCTCTCCCCCTTTTTGATGATTGGAGCATGAAATCATCAAAACTTTACAAGAAATGTCCTTAATCTGTTATGACCATTGATCTTTTAACACTGAGCCTCTGATTATTCATCGATCCAAAAAGATATTCATCCGAATCTTTGCAAATTCAAACAAATTATGAGTGTAACACCTGAATCAACAAATGAATCAGTTAAAGTGCCTGTCGGTAACACGAAGTCACTGTGTGTAACGAATACACATTGGAAAGGAGCTTTTTTTATGTTCACTCCCCCAGGTCTTCCATACAATCATCGAATAACACAAGTTTATTCTATGAACGTTTTGACAGAAAAACAAATTCTCTGTGTGTACGTGCTTGTGTTTGAAAGAATTAAGCACAAATGATTGCTTCTTATAGGCTTAAAATTGTGTAAACCATTGAGACAACAATATAACACAAACTCAATTGTGCATGATCGACGTGCGAAGGTGGGGTAGACTTCCTTCTTTTTCAATATCCAGATTTTCCAAATGAAAACCAGATAGCGTATGTGTTGCGTCCCCTTTAAAAATATGAAACATTCTCTTGTTGAGAAGAAAATGAGTAGCTGGTGGGGTTTTTATCAAGAGTTGACATGGGCTAGTTTCCTGTTTCAATAATGGTCACGAAGAATTGTGAATCACTAGAAATGTGGTTGCCCGACTCAGAAAAAGTTGGTGCAGAGTTTGATATTCTTTTACTCTGATCTCTCACCCTCCTTCTTTTAATCATTAAGCTTGCTACTAGCCAAACTCTCATTTTCATTTTACCTCATCACTCAACCCACACTCAGTTATTTTGACTCATCATACTCGATCACTCAAGGATTAACTTCTTGGGTAGGAAACACTGGTTAACGTGAATCCATAGAAGTTTCATTTAAGTTCTCACACAATGAACCCATATAATCCTATAAGCATAATGTTGCTCAAAATGGTTTAACTTTGCAGTTAAAGCACATAGATACAAGCCAGATGTATGTATGCTCAATGAGATAATCATGAAGATTTGAGCATTTTAAACATTGAAGACTTTTCAAAACAAATATATTGAATAAATGAAATGAATACAAGAAACTTGTTTGAAAATCTGACATTGTATGAAAAAGATCAAAATCGAAATGATTTATCAATTAAGGCTTAGGTCAGCAAAAATTGGATATTGTCTATACGAATCAAAATATAGACATTCTCGAAAGAAATGTTTTGAAATGAAATCAATGCTCAAACATTGAATATCAAGCGGGGTGTATCACCATCAAAAATTTTGTTCAATTTGAGACATGGTGATAACATATGCAACAAAAAGTTAAACCGGCGTGTGTGAATACTTAACAGTATATGGAAAAGACAATACACAAGTATTAATCTTTGGAAACACACGATTTATGAATCATTGAAGCACAAATAACATGAAAACATTTTAAAATCACACTTCTATATTCATGAAATCGTTTGAAGAATCAGAAGTGGTTTGAACATTTAAGAACCTGTTTTCATATCTGAAAGTTGTCCTTCTTTCAGACACGTATGAGATTAAGATTAGAAATAAACCTTTTCGCTCAGTCTTAAATCTCATCAAGTCAGCTCTAAGTCATATTAGATATGATCATGTAAGCTCGCTCTCAATTTTGCAAAAATCAAAAGTCGTCAAAGTACAAAGCTTTATTCACAAAATTTATTGAAAAGTAAAATGACATAAAGCAGTAAAACTTTGAATGTACGAGTTCTGATCAGATGTAATTAGAAGTCATAATCCATACTCCTTATCTCTTACTCCCCCTGCGATTATGCACCAGAAAATTTATCAGTGATAAACATATGCAAAAATTTATAAACTCCCCCTCAAATGTATGTAGATCATCTATTCTTGTATCATCTCACACTCCCCCTGAGATCATGAACAAATCTTAAGTCCAGATATCTTTCAGATTAAAAATAAAGAAATGAAGAAAAATAACAATAACAAAACTTTAGTAGGTAATCACAGATTAAGTCTTAAGATTTAACATACCAAGTTTTGAAACGAGAAAATTAAATCTCTTTTCATCCAGAGGCTTGGTAAATAAATCAGCAAGTTGGTAGTCAGTGTTTACAAAATAAAGTTTGATTGTACCTTTTTCCACATTATCTTTAATAAAGTGATATCTTTGTTGCAACGAGGCTTTTGACAATAGACACACCTCATTGTCAGTCTGGACTTTTGACAGATTAATCGTGTAGATATTTGACTTTTTAGTGCCGACCAAGAGTTCCTTACCGTCTTCAGTATGCACAGAACATCTCTCGACCTTGAAATTAACCTCTAGATCTTTGTCACAGAACTGTCCAATGCTGAAAAGGTTATGTCCTAAACCTTCAACGTAGCTCACATTCGTAATCGTCACGTTGTCTTGAATCACATAACCATATCCCAGAATAGGTGAAAACTGACCATTCCCGAATCGAACTGTTTCGCAATATTTCTCTGTATAATTAGATAATAAATCTTTCTGCCTGGTATGCTTGGAGCAACCAGAATCCAAGTACCACATATGATGGGTCTGCACATGAGAAATCACGAAACAATAGATTTAGGTACCCATTTATAGATGGGTCCTACAGTGTTAGCGCAAGATTTTGGCATCCATTTATATATGGACCCTTTGATCTTTTGAAAAAAATTTGAAGCATTAGAATGATAAGAATATACATGATATGTGCCAAACCAAACATCAAAATATTGTCGAGACGCATAATCATTTCTTTTATAATTAGAAGACTTTCTAGCAGACGGAGATAATTGGAACAATTGCTTTATTGAATATTTCTTGTAAGAAGTTACAAGTTTTTGTTTATTGAAAGCAACATTCACAACTACATCAGTTTGACTAATAGTTCCTCTATTACAATCAAGATCAAAAAATGATTTAGCATTCTCGTCAACCTTCTTCTTTGGTAGCCATTCTGATTTAACTCCATATTTTCTCTTTCTCACATCTGAAACATTTGAAACTTTAGAGTTAGAACTGTGAGATTTGAAAGATTGCTTTTTCTTTGGCTTACCAGTGGTTTTCTGTTTCTGTGGATGCCTGGATTTCTTCTTCTTACCTCTAGCATTCTTGGTGTCACAGAAACTGGTTCATCAACTTTCGTTGATGTTTCACCCTTTTCATACACACTGGGTAATCCAAAAGAGTTAATAACAAATTGTGAATGATCAGGAAGTTTAGCATTAAAATCAAATTGACCGACACAATCATCTAAATCACCTTCAGAGTTAAGAAAATCAAACTCTTCATCAAGTAGATCAGAAATATCATCAGATTTTGAAGCTTTGAAAGTTTTAGAAATAACAGAATTTTTAAGCATAGTGGAAAACACAGTATGTTCTAGATCAATCAAAATCCTTTCTTCTGCTAGAGTATTCTCGAGTTCAGAAATTTTACTTTCTAACACGAGAGGAGGTACATAAATCTTACCTTCAATAGGCTTAGCCTCCAACTCTTTTGAAGAATAACTTTTGAAATAGTCATTAGAAAGAAATTTTGATTTATCATAACTGTAACTATAATTCAACTTCTCATAACGAAATGGAAGTTGCATTTTAGTTGTGTTCTTCCTTTTCTCTTTTTCTTTAGCTTCATCCTCTTCAGACAATTTAGTCCACTTAACTTTAAGTTCAGGGTATTGTGATGTCAATTTTAAAAATCCAAAGTCATAAAGCGCAAGCACTTTAGAAATACCTTTTTTGAGGTAGTGTGGGTTCTCATAACCAAGTCCCCAACACTCACTACTCTCTTTAGGTTTATTCAAATGAATGGTCTGTTCAGTTTTACCTAAAGTGTAAAGTTTTTCTTCCAAAACATTCACTTTATCAGTTAAAGATTTGTTTTCTTTTGAAAGAAACGAACACTTTTTAGCAATCTCTTTGGAATCAAATTGACACAATTTATATTTCGAAGTAGTTTCAGATAATTCATTGTGAATTATAGTCTTCTCTTTCGCGCTGGTATCACTGTTTTTATGTAAGGCCTCAATCAATACGTTCTTCTCAGCAATATCCTTGCTAAGTTTAAGTATTGATTGGTTGTTTTCTTTATTGATACCTCTTTCACGCTTAAGTTTAGACTCTAATTCCTGGAGTCTAACCATCAAGGCTTGCATTTCATTAAGAAAATCTGATTTAGTCATATTACATACCTCTTCAGTGTCTTCACAGTCAGAATCAGATTCATTTTCAGTCATTGTCTTTCCCATAAAGCATAAGTGGGATTTCTCTTCTTTCTCTTCTTCCTCATCTGAATGGTCAAGCCAAAACTCATCCTCTGCCATAAGAGCCTTGCCAGCCTCCTGCTTCTTGGCCAAGAGCATTTTATTTTTATAGTACTCGGAGTGTCGAACCTTGGGCTTTCTGCAGTCCTTTGAAAAATGTCCGAGTTTTCCACAGTTGTAGCACTTTGTCGGTTCTGGATCTTTCTTCTCTTCAGTTCTATAGCTTCTTTCCTCATGCCTCTTCTCGTCTATCCTCTTTCCTACTATTCTCTCCTTGTGTTCATAGTTTCGTGAACCCGAAGAACACCTCTGACTGTTTGAACCAGGCTTTTTATAAAACTTCTTCTGAAAGGCTTTTGTCAGCATGAGCATAGCATGCTTCAAGTTCTCACAGTCATCAGAATCTGAGTTATCATCACTGTCAACTTCCTCGGACTCAGAAACTACTACTTTATTTTTCTTCTTGAGGCTCACTGACTTCTTCTTAACAACCAGGGCAATCAGATCAGCAACCACCTTCTCAGCCTTTTTCTTTTCCTCTTTGATCTCCTCTACCTCTTCTTCGTTTTGTCTAAGAGTCTCATAGACTTCATGAAGTGGAATCTCGTTCAGATCTTTTATCTGTTTCATTTGCCTGGTAAACCTCTTCCACTCAGTCTGGAGGATGCTGAGAAATTTCACATTAAGCTCTATCTGAGACTTTCTGACTTTGTTCTTGCTGAGCTCGTTTAGCAAAGTCACAAATCTATCGTAAGTTGTCTCAAGAGATTCACCCTCCTTGGCCTTGAACTCTGCGTAGTTGTTGAGGAATTTGGAGACTTTGAGTTGGTTGCCTATCTTAGATCCGAGCATCATCTTTTCTAATTAATCCCACATTTGTTTTCCTGTGGCATTGTAACTGTCAATCTTGACATAAATCTCATTAGGAATGCCTTGTAGAATGAAAGATTTAGCCAATCTATCAGCTTTTATCCTTTTCCTCTGTTCTTCTGTGTACTCCTCAGGTGGTAATGGATACTCTCTTTGTTCTTCTTCTCCATTTTCTCCTACACCTGTGTGAGTCTTTGTTGGAGTTTTCATGAGTCCTTCCTTTAGAGATATTCTGATGTAGTCTCCCAAGTCATTGCGGTCGATGAACTCCAGAAAGCGATCTTTCCACTGCCCATACTCTCCTTTGAAGAGTACTGGTGGTTTTACATCAGTTCCGATTGCAAGTGCTTCCCTTGAAGTCATCCTGTTTTTGAAAATATTCAATAAGAACTTGATAAATGATCGTTAGTCCAAGTGAAATCAAGCAATACAGAAAAACTTAGAAAGAAATTTCAGAAAATAAATTTCCAAAAATCTCTAAGTATGGAATTCGCACAATAGAGTGAAGTACAAGGAATTCGCACACAAAATTCGCACACTACAATTCGCACAACTACAAAATTCGCACACTACTTACACCAACTTCAGAATTCGCACACTAGAAGGAATCAGAATTCGCATACAACCAGAATTCGCATTAAGTTATATGCGAGTTCTTAGAATTCGCACACAACACTTACACGAATTCTAGACTTGGAAATTTTTTGGAAAAATTAAACTTTTCGCATGAAACACTAATACGAATTCTAGAGTTAGAAAATTATTTAAAAAAGCAAGAATTCGTATCTCACACTTATGCGAATTCCGAGGAATTCGTATATAGTTAGATGCGAATTCTTAAGAATTCGTATCCTACCTTATACGAATTCTTAAGAATTCGTATCCTACCTTATATGAATTCTACACTTAAAGAATTTTCACAAAAGCTTTTCGCACAAATGACTTATGCGAATTCTTTCCTTGATATTTTTCACAAAACAAATTATGGGAATTCTGACTTTTCGCAAAACAAAGCTATACGAATTCTGATGATTTCTCAATACACATACATGCGAAATCTATGCAATTCGCACAACACCCATATGCGAATTCTACACTTGAATATTTTCAAAATAAAAAATTATGTGAAAACAATAGATCTGCGAGTTCTTCGTGCGAGTTCTTCAGATATTCGAACAAAATGCACTCTGATTCATTCAAAAACCCATTTAACCTTCGATTTTCAATCCAAAACTTCGACAATATGATCTCTAACACATCTAGAATCAAATTCGATCAAAGAATTACAACAATATACACTCAAACTTACAAATTCGATCCAATACAGTGCAAAGAACTCGTAAACTTCAAAACTTGACAAATCTCAAAAATTGATGATCAATTACAGTGCAAGACTCCAATTAACCAATACAAGAACAATATAATATACTATACAAACATCATTTAACCAATTACAACTCGAAAAACTCACAAAGATTCGAAATTCAATCTAAGACTCAATGAACAGTGTCGACTCCATATTTTCTTGATTTCAACTCGGATTTGCTCTGATACCAATTGTTAATTCCCAAATCTATCAAGTTCTAATCTAATTGCAATCACAAACAAGATGACAACAAATTGATTAACTACCTGTTTTCAATTCCACAATGAATTCGTGTACAGAAGTTTTTCTCTCTCAAACTTTCTCTCTCTAACTTGCAACTATTCTCTAATCTCTCTGACTTGTTACAACTACTATTCTAGTCACAAGTCTATTAAAGGAAAAACATAACACACGCTTACAAACACACTACAACACAAAGACTTTGACTTTGACTTTATTACAATGCCTTTGACTTTCACTTTGAGAGTTGACTTTGAGCTTTGACTTGACTTGACTTTGATCTTCAGACTTCATGATCTTGTATCCAACAAATATATGTTCTAACAGTGAAAGGTTAGGAGATTAGGATTATTAGGGTTTTACATCCTTATATCCAATAATTTACAACATTAGCCCCTGAACTATGAACTTCCACAAAAGTTCCACCAAACTCCCATACTTCATACTCAAGGTCTTGGTTATTACAACGTACACAATGAAAATTGAGTTTTCATTTGAATTTTCTTCTCTCTCTCTCTATGTGTGTGTGTGTGTGTATATATATATATATCAAATTATATAGAAACAATCTAAAATTTAGAAATCGTGAAAACCAATTTGTATGTGTTGTTTCATAGATGAAACGTCGAAAGATATTTTGCGTGTGAACAAAAACACAAAAATACATTTATACATGAAATACACAATCATACTCACACACAAGAAAAGAAAAACATGTAAAACAATAACTTAAAAATCAAATTTATTGGATGGTTTTGGTTGATTTTTAGGGGTTTGATTTTTACATTTGTTGTTTCATTTATGTAACTAGTTTTCACAGTTCCTAACTTTTATATTGTACTATGTGATTTGCGGTTTATATATATATATATATATATATATATATATATATATATAGGGGTTAATAAAATGAGAATTTTAGAATTTATGAGATCCTTAAGATCCAATATGAACCACTCATTTAGGCATCTGTTAGGATCAAACGCTTACCACTACGCCAAAAACAATTGTTGATGGAGAATATGCAACTTTATTTCCATATAGCTAGCTTATAAGTTAGTTTATTTTTTAGTACATATTTGAATGGACTTATCTAACTTATTGATAAGCTACTTGGAGTAGCGTATGAGGAGATTTTTATGACTTTTTCCAATTATACCCTCATTAATGTTACTTATTATATATTAACTATTATCTATAAACAAATTATAATTACTAAAACTTAATTATTATTAATATTAACTGAAATTATTAATTATACATTAATGTTAATTTTTAATTATTTAGAATTATTGTTAATTACATCAATTATTTTATATTATTTTCTTTTAATATTAGTCAATATATTTTTAGTTATAAATTACTATTATTTTTTCAATTATTATTCAATTCTTTATTTCTATTCACATATTATATTCATATTATATGAATGGTTATTTAAAATCAAAAGTTAATGTAGATTTTATTGTTTTAACAAATTCAGAATCTAGAAAATACATAAATCTTATTACTATTTTTCTCAAACCAAGATCAAATACCCTAAAACGGCTCTTCTGGCCTCAACGGGTGACGATCAGTCTCAGAGGAAGCAAGTAACAAAAATTAGGTATGTTACTAAATTTGGACATATAAACCAATCCATGTAAATCTACAGATATATCTTATCAAAAACATGTTTTAACTCATATTTCCTAATTTAGCCGATCATTATTAGAATATAAGCAATAAAATGTTTGATAAATATGGAAGAACTTACTTTGTAACCACAAGATGGGCTCACTGGATCGTGGCCACTAACTCTTTTATTGAAAACTCACCAATTACAGAGAAACAAAGAAAATACTGAAGTCGTAAAGAAAACTCTGCTCCAGAAGAGAGACATCCCTCTCTTTAAATAGAGTCTAAGAAACTAATCAAGAAAACAGCTGTATCACAGTTGTATCAAAACAAAAGACTTTATAAAAGTCAACAGTAAAAATGACTAAAAACCAAGGCTTTATGAAAGCATCTTTTGACAAATTGATACATTTGTCGGCCACCTTTGATAGCTGGCAAATTCTTGAAAGCATCTTTTGACAAATTGATACATTTGTCGGCCACCTTTGATAAAAGGTACAATAGCTGGCAAATTCTTACTTTCCTTGTTTCAACGAATCTTTCAAGGTTTCTAGAGCATCGTCTAGTGAAATAATAATTTCTTCAGATCCTTCTTCACTTTGAGCATCTTGGTGTAAGTCTGAGTTCATGGATGCATCTGACTTTGAAGAGCATGGCCCTATGTTTTCTTGAAGATCTTTTTTCATTTCTTCAATATAAAGATCAATGATCTCTTCCTTAGAAAGAGTTCCTGCATATTTCTGAGAAATTTGCTGGAAAGGACTTGGAATGTCTGAGTCCTTCTTAACCTTTTTCTGCTCAAAATTCTGCTTATAAAGCTGAATTTTCTTCTCAATAGAATTGTAGAGATCAGCTCCTTCTATAAGAGTAGAACCAGGACAAATACGATCTAACTTATCCCAATATTTGGTTAGACCTTGCCTCTTAATACAAGGAATCATTAAATCATTATAACCAAAAATTGGTTTCCATTTCCAAATCCAAGGAAACCCAAATTCTATAAAAAATAAGCAGATATTGCTGCCTTCAATATTATACAAATTTTTACAATCATTGACTGTTGACGAAAATAACATCCAATTTTTTAGATGTTTCTTCATAATATCTGGAAAAATATCTGAAGAGGTTCCAAAATTTTTCCACCATATAAAAAAACAATTAGGAATTGGTGTATGAAAACAATTTTCACAAATTTTTAAGAACCAAGAATGTCTTTTGTTCTCATTTTCATAAAAAAGAACATTTGAAAAACTTTGGATATAATCCCAATAGTTGAATTTAAAATTGAATTTATGAATTGGGGAATACCATTCTTTCTCTGCAAGGGGAGAAAAACCCCATTCTTCAAAAGATATAATCTTTTTAATAACAAGTTTAGAAAAACTAAAATTGCCCTGAACTTCATCTTTGCTATTAGCAGTGTGATGAGTAATCTCCACAGATTTTGTGGAAAGCAAAAGACCTTCAAAATATTGTCTTTACTTTAAAGCACCATGTACAAAAGATGTCTTATTAAGATATCTTTCTAGGATATAATCCGGGTTGCTTTTCCATTGAAGATCTTTTTCTTCAATAAGAAGTATAACTTCTTTAAATGCAGTCTCATGGAACTGTGAATTAGAAGAATCTTCCTTGCTAATATTGGCGTAGGAATTAGCTGATACAGCTACTGAAGAAGACTCTGCTTCCTTCTCCTTAATATAATTAAGGTATTCCTTGGCTAGAGGATGATCTTTAGGGATATTATCCATGAAGCCTTTTAACTGATCTTTGTCATGAGACAAGTCTGAAGCTATAAGCTTTTGTTTACCCATCTGGGAAATAACAATGTTGCCCCTTCCTCTATTAGAGAAATTGTTACCTCTTCCTCTTCCTGAGGAACTTCCACTTCCCTTATAAGAGGAGTAGGAGCTGTAATTAGAGCTCATACCTGAAATCATGATAAATATTCACGAGTTAAAAAATCAGGAAGATGGTTATCAACACCTTTAATATGTTGAATTATAAAATCGAAAGGAGCAAGATGAGCTTGCCATCTGGCAAACATTTGTTTTGAAACATCATGTTTAAAATATCTGCTAAACATAAATTGAGCAGAACTACAATCAGTTTTGATTATAAACTTTTGATTATATAAATCATCTTGAAATTTTAAGACACATTTGACAATAGCAAAATGTTCTTTAACAACAGTAGAATAGTTAAGCTGAGCACCTTTCCATTTTCCAGAATAAAATCTAATGAGGTACTCTTGCTTAGAACTAGGATCAATCTGTTTTAAAATGCCCCCATATCCTATGTTAGAAGCATCAGTCTCAACAATCTTTTCCCAAATAGGATTGGGAAGCATGAGACAAGGAAGGTTTTTAACCTTTTTCTTAATTTCTTGAACAGCAAGAGTATGATCATCTGTCCAACTGCCAGAATCTTTTTTAAGACGATTATAAAGAATAGAAGTATAATTACTAAGGTTTTTAATATAAGCCGAAATATAATTTAGGCTGCCCAAAAACCTTTGAAGTTGGGTCCTATCTAGGATTTTATCAGGAAATTTATCTCCAAATTCTAGGCTTCTTTGAATAGGAATAATGGTTCCTTTTTCAATGTCATGGCCTAAAAACCTGATTTTAGTCTTAAATAAAGACATTTTTGGTTTAGAAATGACTAGACCATTCTGAATAACTAAAGTCTTGAAGATATTTAAATGTCTAAAGTGACTTTCAATATCTTTAGAAAAAACAAGAATATCATCAATATAAACAATAATAAAACTGCTATAAGGATAAAAAATGTCATTCATAATTTGTTGAAATTCTGAAGGAGCATTTTTTAAACCAAATGGCATAACTTTCCATTCATAATGTCCCATAGGAACATTAAAAGCAGTCTTATAAATATCAGATTCATCAATCTGTATTTGCCAATAACCTGATTTTAAATCAAATTTGGAAAAGATTAAAGCTTGAAAAAGCCTATCAAGAAGATCTTTCTTGTTTGGAATAGGATGCCTAATCCATTTTAAAACTTTATTAAGAGGCTTGTAATTACAAGCCTCGGAACACCTCTTTCTTGTTCCGAATGTTTATTAACATAAAAAGCAGTACAAGACCAAGGTGACTCAGAAGGACGAATAAGACCTTTAGTAATGAGATGAGAAATCTCATTCTTACATAAAACCAGATACTCAGAATTCATTTGACAAGGTCTGGCCTTAGTCGGAATACTGGATTCATTGAATCCTTCTTCATAAGGAAGAGAAATAATATGCTTTTTTCTTTCCGAGAAAGCATTAGGATGATCATTACAAATTTTTAGAGAAAATTCATTATGAATGAAATCTATCTTAGATTTTAACCTAGGATTGGAAATCTTTTCTTCAATAGTTAAAGAATTTATTTCATCTTTAAGAGAATATAAATGAAATGTCTTTCTATCAATCCTCTCTTGGAGATTATCTAAAAATCTTTTAATGGGTTTGTTTATGAAGTCAAATCTAATAGGCTTATTATTATACGTACCTGTAAGACCAACTTCATCAATCCTAGTTAATTTATGTTTATAATTAATCCTAGGCTTATAATTAATCCTAGGCTTATTAATTATAACTCATGGTTATAATTAATATTCTTGACCAAATCTATGTTTATCCTAATTAACTAGGATTGATGAAGTTGGTCTTACAGGTACGTATAATAATAAGCCTATTAGATTTGACTTCATAAACAAACCCATTAAAAGATTTTTAGATAATCTCCAAGAGAGGATTGATAGAAAGACATTTCATTTATATTCTCTTAAAGATGAAATAAATTCTTTAACTATTGAAGAAAAGATTTCCAATCCTAGGTTAAAATCTAAGATAGATTTCATTCATAATGAATTTTCTCTAAAAATTTGTAATGATCATCCTAATGCTTTCTGGGAAAGAAAAAAGCATATTATTTCTCTTCCTTATGAAGAAGGATTCAATGAATCCAGTATTCCGACTAAGGCCAGACCTTGTCAAATGAATTCTGAGTATCTGGTTTTATGTAAGAATGAGATTTCTCATCTCATTACTAAAGGTCTTATTCGTCCTTCTGAGTCACCTTGGTCTTGTACTGCTTTTTATGTTAATAAACATTCGGAACAAGAAAGAGGTGTTCCGAGGCTTGTAATTACAAGCCTCTTAATAAAGTTTTAAAATGGATTAGGCATCCTATTCCAAACAAGAAAGATCTTCTTGATAGGCTTTTTCAAGCTTTAATCTTTTCCAAATTTGATTTAAAATCAGGTTATTGGCAAATACAGATTGATGAATCTGATATTTATAAGACTGCTTTTAATGTTCCTATGGGACATTATGAATGGAAAGTTATGCCATTTGGTTTAAAAAATGCTCCTTCAGAATTTCAACAAATTATGAATGACATTTTTTATCCTTATAGCAGTTTTATTATTGTTTATATTGATGATATTCTTGTTTTTTCTAAAGATATTGAAAGTCACTTTAGACATTTAAATATCTTCAAGACTTTAGTTATTCAGAATGGTCTAGTCATTTCTAAACCAAAAATGTCTTTATTTAAGACTAAAATCAGGTTTTTAGGCCATGACATTGAAAAAGGAACCATTATTCCTATTCAAAGAAGCCTAGAATTTGGAGATAAATTTCCTGATAAAATCCTAGATAGGACCCAACTTCAAAGGTTTTTGGGCAGCCTAAATTATATTTCGGCTTATATTAAAAACCTTAGTAATTATACTTCTATTCTTTATAATCGTCTTAAAAAAGATTCTGGCAGTTGGACAGATGATCATACTCTTGCTGTTCAAGAAATTAAGAAAAAGGTTAAAAACCTTCCTTGTCTCATGCTTCCCAATCCTATTTGGGAAAAGATTGTTGAGACTGATGCTTCTAACATAGGATATGGGGGCATTTTAAAACAGATTGATCCTAGTTCTAAGCAAGAGTACCTCATTAGATTTTATTCTGGAAAATGGAAAGGTGCTCAGCTTAACTATTCTACTGTTGTTAAAGAACATTTTGCTATTGTCAAATGTGTCTTAAAATTTCAAGATGATTTATATAATCAAAAGTTTATAATCAAAACTGATTGTAGTTCTGCTCAATTTATGTTTAGCAGATATTTTAAACATGATGTTTCAAAACAAATGTTTGCCAGATGGCAAGCTCATCTTGCTCCTTTCGATTTTATAATTCAACATAAAATTTATATAATCATAAATTTTAAATTCTTTTAATTCACATGTCATATTATTTAATTTTTCTTTACTATTTTGTGTTAATTAACATATTAAATTACTATAAATTTGCTTTAATTATATAATGAAATATTGTAGTTGATTATTTTTTTTAAATGTCCTTTTTGGTCATTTTACATATTTATCAGCTAGTTTTTGTCAAACGTGACTTACTCATCAGCTACCAGCTAACTTATCAACTATAAGTTAGCTTATCAGTCATCAGCTACTTATCAATTAGTTTGCTAAACATAGCCTTAAGTATTATGTTTTTTAAGAAATGGGAACTTGTGTTAATGGTCTCCCAATGAACAAACGTTGTCTATACTAGGCGCAAGAAAAGGAAGAACTTCAAAATACGTAATAAGACAAGAGTTAAAACGAGATTATTGTGCAAGAGTGTGAATCACCCCATTATATTATTTATTGAATAAATATACAAGGATAATTTAGTAACAAAAATACGACTCATAGTAAAATTTAATTAATTTTATTCCCCCATAAATAAAAAATCCACATCTCCTATAAATAAGAAATCCATAAAGCTCATAAATAGGAAATCGATAACTCCCACATACAAGAATTAATTAATTGTTCATAATAATGTGTATCCAAGTCCCTATATAATGTTTTTAGGGATGTATGATTTTTTTGGTTTTCTGTTTTTTGGTGTTTTCTTACATTGTGTTCACAATGTGATGACAATATATAATTAACATATGTGATCACAATATGTAATAAAAACACGTGATCATATTGTTTAATTGAAACAATATATTTTATAGTGGTTTACATCGTGATAATATAGATTTTTGGTTATTGGTTCAACAGAGATGTTTGGCGGGTGTTCAAAATTGATTATTGATTTTGTTCACAATATGTATCCAAGTCCTTACACAATGTTTTTAGGGATCTGTAGTTTTTTTTTTCTTTTGTTTTTGTGTTCACAATATGTAATTATAAAAACATGGTGTCACAATGTTTAACTAAAATAATATATTTGATAGTGGCTCACATCTTTACAGAAGTATTCACATTATGTTTTTGTTCACAAGTGTTCATGTGGAGCCTGGAGAGACATTGGAGAGAAGAGGGGAGAGAGAAAAGAGGAGAGAAGAGAGGGATTTGAAAATACATATAGACCTTTTTTTGTCAAATTTACTGGAAATATAGAATCATTAACTTAACCCTTGAAATAATCATTCGATAATCTTGGTCTCGTATAAAATCAACGTGAGAGAAATGTGATTGTTACCTTTGAGTCACTTTAGAGAACTTTTATCAATAATTTTCATGTTCATCCCATCCAGTTCAGAGTAAAGCTTGCCAGGTGTGGATATTCATCACAAATAACACAAATTCCTCGCCTTTTTTTGATTCTTTACCAGAAAACACAAAGGTTTAGAGCATATAACTTGGATTCTATCAGGAACTTCATCTTTGACCCTATGGACAAGAGCAATGACATAGGCACTTCCACTTCGACGATTAAGATCAACGACACATCTTGGTTTATTGTTTGTCAAGGCGATGAGATCTCACACCCTAGACTCATAATATTCTTTCTTGTTCTCACTACTACTATTATTTTCCAACAATATGTTATAAAAGAAGTCTTTAGGGAACTTCAAATATTTGGTTTTCGATACAATGGTGATCACGAGTAGATGCACAAGAGCTTGTTTTCATTTTGAGCTTCCATTTGTATTTGATTACTATTTATAGTAACTCATTTTCAATCTCAAATCCATGTCTTCTTTATCAAGTTTGGTATTTGGATTGATTAAGGTCAATATTTGTTTATTAGAGTTTGGATAAGTGTTGATTTAGGTTGATTTTTGGTGATGAAGGTGTGAATTTGGTATGTGTGGCCGGATATGGTGCAGTGGCTGGAAAAAGATGACCGGAAAGGGGAGGCTAGCCAGAGAAGATGACCAGAAAAGGAAGGTTAGCCGGAGATGGGGAATGTTTTTTTTTATTTTTATTTTATGAAATGCTTTACATGTTCGT
Source organism: Arctium minus (assembly GCA_954870635.1). Lineage (NCBI taxonomy): Eukaryota > Viridiplantae > Streptophyta > Magnoliopsida > Asterales > Asteraceae > Arctium > Arctium minus. The sequence continues at coordinate 20,624,894 of OX941081.1, read as the reverse complement.
ATAAGATGCATTTAAAGTTGTACATCAAAAAAATAATGAAATGGGTAAAATAAGCAAAATATCCTTGAATTAGTGAAACATTTTAATAGAGTTAGAGGCAGGGACCCAATTCATAACAAAATCAAAGCTACAATGACCACACTTGTAATTATTTCATTTAGAGGATCCAATCCACAATTTACATATAACCACATGGACTAAATCTGTACTTTACTCTTAATTTCAAGTTAAAAAATATCAAAGTATAATAATCATATAGTTTGAAGCAATTTAAGTATTGTAGATGTGAAAATGAATACAATGCATATGAATAAACAATTCTGATGTGGCTAAAAAATATGTCACAATTTTAAGTATTTCACAATTTTAGATGATTGTAGAAAAGAAACTAAAAATATAGTGGTTATAATTTTTTGTTTTTTTAATAAAAGATATGATTACTTTTCAACGAAAACTATGGTTACGTGACTATTTTAATTTACTTGTAAAAACATTTTCATTAGAAATTTTTAAAATTGAGATTTTAAGGATTTTAGTTGAAAATTTTGTTTTAATAGAATTTAAAAAAAAAAATAGAAGAGAGAAAGTCTAAAAAATGATTATCTTATATTTCAGAAATAACATACATTCAAATTAAATGTTTAGATAAGTAATAATATTATAATAAAAAATCTAGAAAGTTTATCAAATTTGAAGAATTTTAAATCATCTTTCTTTTATTTTCCATTTCAAAAAATTAAAAAATCTCTTAAAACAAAAAAATTAATTTAATGTATCAGTTTTAAAAAATTTGTTGGAGTTGCTTTGAGCTTTTATTAATGTATAGAAAAATTAAAAATTAAAAATTTGATTTGGAAGGTTTAATTTTCATCATTAGATTATAGTTTTCTTTTATCATAAATTCTAAGAGCATCTCCAACAAATTCACCAAAGTTTCTCTAAAATGGGGATTTAAAAGTCAAAATCTCCAAAAAAAATACATCCATCTTCAACGGCTTCTCCATTTTGGAGATTAAATCATTATATATTACTAAAATATTCTATATATTTAATAAAATATAATTTATCTCTCCTAAATATTTTATTTCAAGGTTTCTCATTGGTGAGATACAATAAAAAAATCATTTCTCTCCCATGGTAATCATTTTTGGAGATATCTCCAAATTTGGAGAAATTTACACTCTCTCTCCTATTTTCTTCATTTTGGAGAAAGGTTTAGAGAATCTGTTGAAGCAAAAAAAATGTCTAAAATCCTCATTTTCTTAATTTTGGAGAAGTTGTTGGAGATGCTATACAATTTCATGGCTGATTATAGTTTTTCATCATTTTAAAACTGAGTGCTATAAACATAACTCTAACAAATAAATACAGTAAATAAACATTATTTTCACTTTATCCCTAACGGTTCCATTTTACATTAAAACCCCTTCTATTTATAATTTGATAAAATGCATTAAAAAATAAAATCAATTTTACTTTTTTTATTAGTTTAAGGCATTGTTTGACAAAAATAAGCTAGCTTATATAAGCTAACTTATTTTCTGGGTACATGTTTGGATGACCTTTTTGATAAGCTAATTGGAGTAGCTTATGAGGAGATTTTTTGTAAATATTACGATTTTCGTCCTTGTGGTTTAATGTTTATAACGATTTTCGTCTCTGGTCTTTTAAAACTGCCTTTTTAGTCCCTATGGTTTCTATTTACTTCCATTTTCATCCCTCCATCCAATTTTATTTAAAATTAAATGTTAATTCTTTTAAAAATTGAATAAGCAATTTACATATTTGGTCCTTATGGTATATAAAGTTTTACATTTTTATCCTAGTTTACATTTTTTTACTTTTTTTATTTATTGTATTTTATCAAAACATTTATTTTTCTATTAATTATATTATATATTTTCGTAATTATTATAACTTTAATTATAAAAATAATCAAATAACTTCGTTAAAAATACTGATAAATACATGATATTTTTTTCAAAGCTTTAGATTTAAATCACTTAAAATTAATATTTTATATTTGTTGACTTATTAAAGCTTTTTATTTATTTTAAATTACCATTGGAAAAAATTTAATAAAATTCGAGAAAAAAATAGTCTTATTTTATAACAACCAGTTGTTTATTGTTAAATTCATTTTACTCCCATTATTTCATATTTTCATTAAACTTTATTTTTATTAATTAATCAAATTTATAATTAAAGTTATAATAATTATGAAAATATACAATATAATTAATACAAAAATAAATGTCTTGATGAAATATAATAAATAAAGAAAAAGTAAAAAAAATGTAAACTAAGATAAAAATGTAAAAATTTATATACCATAAGGACCAAATATGTAATTTACTTATTCCATTTTTAAATGAATTAACATTTAATTTTAATAAAATTGGATGGAGGGACGAAAATGGAAGCAAATAGAAACTACAGGGACTAAAAAAGCAGTTTTGAAAGACCAGGGACGAAAATCACTATAAACATCAAACCACAGGGACGAAAATAGTAGTTTACTCAATAAATAATTAATGTTCTTTTTGGTAATTTAAATGATTATAAGCTAGTTTTTGTCAAACGTGACTTTTTCATCAGCTAGCTTATCAGTCATAAGCTAGTTTATCAGCTAGTTTGCCAAACATAGCCTAAAAAGCCATAAAAATCATAATTTTTATTTTAAAATTTATTAATTAAAAGACTTAACAACCAAATATTATGATTTCCCAAATAAATATTTTAATTTATAGTTTCTAAAATTAAAATTAAAATCAAGGTTTTGAAATATTTACGTTCATACCCTCGTTTTATAGAAATTTGAAACGATTTTTGCAATTTGTGTGTGGGAATGGGGTCATGTGGGCACATGGGTTTGCCTGAACCCTAACGTGTTCCTGACCCACCCTGCTTCCAATCATTTTTCTCCTTTTTTTTCAATTATTTTTTTTATATTTTTTTTTCATTTATTTGATTTAATTTTATATTCTTAATCAATTTGGAATGTTAATAATTCAAAATCATCATAACTTACCAAAAATATAATGATACTTTTATCAACTCCATTTGCATTTTGCAATACGTTAAGAAAATAATAACTTAACAATACTTCTTGAATTTATTCAATTGAAATCAATGATGTTATGATGGAAAGAAATAGAAAGAAGTGGAAAAAAGATTATGAAAAGTCTAGTATATAAAAGTCGTATTCATATTATATTATTTGAGTTTTTTTAAATTCTTAATTTTTTAACATCACACCGTCACAACATTAGGTATAAATTGGTAAACTAAATAAAATATTTCAATTTTTTAATAATATATTTCATTGTATTTCTCTTCATATAAACAATATATATAAATATGAATATAAGTTTGGAACGTTTTCAAAAACCAATATTACCATCATCAACTAAAAGGAGTTATGGAAATTCCATAGATTTACCTTAGTTTTTTTAAAATCTAAATTATTTTTAATATAGTCGGTTTTTTATTAAGCAAATTATATAAAAAGTTAGCATCTTATTCATTTTATTTTGACAACCATATCGACGAATATCTCTCTCTCTCTATATATATATATATAAGGGACCTTTCATGGGAGATCTTAGTATTTTGTGGTAACTATGAGATCCAATCTCATCTATCCATCTAAATAATCAAAGGTCTAAAATAATTAATAGAGCGATAATCTTAGTCCACTAAATTAGGTAAAAAGGGTAAAAATGTCAAAAAACATTGAAATTCAGTTTTATCTAATTTAGGCGTGGAGCGATAATTTTGGTATTCCCAGATTAGGGTTTTAAATGTGATTTTCCCATTGTGTTATAGCAACAGCAATGTGATACATTATGATTTTCCCATTGTGTTAAATCAACACATACATCGGTTGTGTTAAAGCCACAACGATGTGATACATTATGTGTAATCGAAATGATTTCCTTGATTGAAAAGAGAGATTTCAAACACAATAAATACAACAAATGATGGGTCATGGGCCAATACAATCGGGCTAGCTATAAAACAAACATCCCCCCGCAGTTTGAACCTCGGGATGTCGAACGTTCAAACTGGACTTGAAATCATGAAACAGATAGGTAGGAAGCCCCTTTTGTGAAGATATCGGCATATTGAAACGTTGAGGGAACGTGAATGACGCGAACGTGGCCGATGGCCACTTTGTCCCGGACAAAAGTGGATATCAATCTCTATATGTTTGGTGTGTTGGTGTTAAACTGGATTGGTTGACATGTAAACCACACTCACATTATCACAGTATACGATGGTAGCTTTGGTGGGCGGTTTACGGAGTTCACAAAGAAGGTTTCAGATCCAACTTGTTTCGACAACGACATTAGCGACTCCACGATACTCGGCTTCGGCACTAGAGCGAGAGATGACACCTTGACGTTTGGATGACCAGGACACAAGGTTGTCGCCTAGGAAAATGCAATATCCGGATGTGGATCTGCGTGTGGTAGGGCATCCCCCCCAATCAGCATCTGAATAGGCGATAAGATCTGATGAGTTGGAGACATGGAGCTGAAGACCGTGAGACAAACCCCACAAATGTATCGTAGGATGCGCTTTAAAGCATGTAGAAGGGCTCTTATGGGTCATGCATATAAAGACAAATCTGCTGAACCGCAAATGCGATATCTAGTCTCGTGAATGCGAGATACTGAAGTGCTCCGACAAGGCTGCGGTATAGTGAGGAATCGTCAACGGGAGGACCATGTGCATCTAATCGGTGAGCAGATTCGGCCGGTGTGCGAGCGGGTTTACAATTTTGCATATTGGCATAGTCTAGAATTTGGGCTGCATATTTCTATTGAGACAGAAACAGGCCAGTAGATGATCGGGATGCCGATATGCCGAGAAAGTAGTTAAGGTCACCCAAATCTGTCATGGGAAACTCGTGGCTGAGATGAGAAATAATCTTCTGGAGAAAGTCTGTAGATGATGCTGTGAGAATGATGTCATCCACATATAGAAGAAGATAAGCAGTGACTTGTGAGGAGTGGTAGATAAATAACGAAGTGTCAGTTCGACTATGCTGAAAACCAATTTTAACGCATACTGAGCGAATATGTGATACCACGCCCGGGGGGACTGTTTGAGACCGTAGAGGGAGCGCTGAAGATGACAAACATGATCCGGAGATCGAGGATCGCAGAAACCCGGGGGTTGGTGCATATATACAGTCTCCTGCAGATGACCGTGAAGAAAGGCGTTCTTCACGTCAAGCTGATGAATGGGCCAGTGCCGAGAGACGACAATACTAAGGACAGTGCGAATAGTGGCCGGTTTAACGACCGGGCTGAACGTCTCGTCGTAGTCTATCCCCTGTTGCTGACTTCGACCATTGGCCACGAGGCGGGCCTTATAGCGAGCTAGAGAACCATCAGCGTGATGTTTATGGCGAAAAAGCCACATGGATCGGACCACATTAACCCCAGGTGGTCGAGGGATAAGTACCCAAGTCTTGTTCGTGATAAGTGCATGATATTCCTCATTCATGGCCTGTCGCCAATGGGGATCCTGTAGTGCCTGTAGGTGTGACCGGGGTAAGGGGGTTATGGAGGTGGTATGAAGGTTAAGACGCTGAGAGGGTTCGACGATCCCGCTCTTATCACGGGTCGTCATATGGTGTGTGGGATGAGGAGCGGGAGGCGGGACTGGCGGCGAGGTAGGAATTTGGGTGGGTGGGTGGGGAGGGGGTCGTAGGGGACAGGGGAAAGGTGGCCGAAGGTGGGGTGGGGGATGGGGCCGTAGATGAGGAGGGGGACGGAGGATGAGATTGAAGAATGTCTCGCAAGATAGGAGAGGATTCCGAGAGATCATCGAGGAATGAGTAAGATGGAGGGTCGGTCGGAGTGACCGAGCCAAATGGGAAAATAGTCTCATCAAATATGACGTGACGAGATATGATAATGCTTCGTGTAGAGAGATCAAGGCATCAAAAACCCCGATGTTGAGATGGGTAGCCGAGGAAAACACACGGTGTGCTTTGAGGAGCTAATTTGTGTGAATAGGTGATGTGAGGTTAGCATAGGCATCCGAAGATATGAAGATGAAAGTAGGAGGGGTGTTTTTGAAACAATCGGTAGTGAGGTGTTTTAAAGTTGATGGATGTAGAGGGAAGAATATTGAGAAGGTGAGTGGCCATATGAAGAGCTTCGACCCAATATGTGGGAGGAAGATGAGAGTGAATGAGCAATGTTCGAACGACATTATTGATAGTTCGAAGCATGCGTTCCGATTTCCCATTTTGTTGGAATGTATGTGGGCACGAGAAGCGAAATTGGATTCCGTTGGAGGCAAAGAAGTTATGAAATTCTTTGTTATTGAATTCCCCCCCGTTATCACATTGAAGAGATTTGATTTTAGAATTAAATTGAGTTTCGACGTAGTGATAGAATTCTTGGAATTTTGCATACACCTCGGATTTTTGTTTAAGAGGAAAAACCCACAAGTAATGTGTAAAATGATCCAAGAAAATAACATAATAACGGAGTCCACTAATACTCGATATGGGTGAAGTCCAAACATCGGAATGTATTATTTCAAAAGCATGAGAAACATTAGAATTGGAAATAACGAAAGGAAGCTTGGAAAGTTTTCCAAGTTGACAAGAGTTGCAAATAGTATTACATTTATTGCTAGAACATGAAATAGAATTATTTAAAACTAATGACTTCAAGACTTGATCTGCGGGATGACCGAGCCGTTGATGCCATGTGGATTGAGTGGTGGAGATGAGAACTTGAGGTTGAGATGGAGTGACCGGATAGAGTGGGCCTTCGCTATCACATCGGATTAGAGGGCGCCCGGTCTTGTAATCCTTAACAGTAAAACCAAAACTGTCAAACTCAATAGAAGTTTTATTTTGACGAATAAACTGACGGACGGAAATTAGATTTTTAATAATTGTAGGAGAGATAAGAATATGGTTTAGATGTAGAGGGCGGTGATGGTTTTTAATGGGAAGGGTGCATGACCGGTCGCTACTACAGGCATTTGGGATCCATTACCAACAAGTATAGAACGAGTATCATGTTTATCAAGAACATAATTGAGTATACATGTGTTAGCGTGCACATGGTCGGTTGCGCCGGTGTCCATAAACCAATCCGTTGTTCCCGGATCATTGAGAGCCATGGTGTTAAAGAGTTCGGGAAGAGTCGTGGCTTGATACGGTGTTCTCCAAGTCCACGGAGGTGAGGGTTCCACGGCCGAGAGATGGGCAGAAGGGCCGCGGTATTGGGGGTTGTCGATCGGTTGACGATGGTGGCGGCGACCACTGTGGTCGTTCGGCGGTGGAGGTCCGAGGAGTCCGGCAGCTTGCGGCTGCCATTGGGCGGATGAGGACGGCCGTTGGCGGGGCTGATTCGGTGGTGGGATGTACACCCACCCGTAAGGTGGTGGTGGGGCACCGGTTTTCGGCTGTTGGCGGCGGCGTGGTTGAGGCTGTCGACGGTCATTCCGACGGTCGTTCCCCTGATTTCTACCGTTGTGGTTTACATGAAGAATGGTGGGAGATGAGGAATGATCGGTGGGAGATGAGGAATGATCGGTGGGCCGATGTTGTGTCATTCGTTGTTCCTACAAGAGGAGCATCGAACGGGTCTCCAAGAATGTTGGGAGAGGGCAACGATACCGAATGATGTTTGCTACTGAGTCAAACTTTAATGAAAGGCCATTGATGGTGTAGATAACTAGGTGTTTATCCGGTATGGCAGAGTCCGGGTCGAGATTTGCGAGGAGGTCGGCAAGAGCTTTTATTTTAGTGCAATAAGCGGTGATGGAGAGGTCACCCATGACGATGTTTCGAAGCTCGCTGTCGATCTGCATGGTTTTGGCGTCCTTGTTGTCTCGAAAAAGGGTCTCTAGGCTAGTCCAAACTTGGAGAGCGGTAGAGTCCTTTTTCAAGAACATTTGGAGAAGAGATTGAGAGATGGATCCATAGATCCATAGCTTGACAATGGAGTCCACCTTCTTCCATTTGGAGTCTGTGGGTTTTGGAGTAGAATCATCGATATGATCGATGACGTCAAAGCTGATACAATGGGTGGAGAAGAGTTCTCTCCATGCATCATAGTTGAGGTGGTCCAATTCGAGAATGAGAGGAACATAGGTTTTGATGTTGGTGATGCCGAAAACTTTGTTGGGAGGGGGCTGTTGTTCGGCCATTAGGAAGGAGGGAAGAGATGGTTGCCGGAAAGAGAAGAAAGTCGGCCGGCCCTAGGGATCGATGGATACGAGAGAGAGAGAGAGAGAAGGAAGGTTTGAGAGGAATTAGGAAGGTTCCTAGTTTTGCTCTGATACCATGTAATCGAAATGATTTCCTTGATTGAAAAAAGAGATTACAAACACAATAAATACAACAAATGATGGGCCATGGGCCAATACAATCGGTCTAGCTATAAAACAGATACAAATATATTTACTAACATTATGATCATCTTGCAAAAACCTGTGTTACATTATGATTATGTGTAAACCTGTGACACTGATTATGTTGATGAAGGTGAAGGCACACCAGAACAGACATCAGGTGCGATTTTCCCAGATTAGAGTTTTAAATGTGATTTTATCATTGTGTTAAAGCAACAACGATGTGATATACTATGATTTTCCCATTGTGATTTTTCCATTTTGGTAAATCAACACAAACGTCGGTTGTGTTAAAGATGTGTTTCTTTGATACATTGCGATACATAAATTGTGTATCAAAAAAACAGCTTCTATTACATTGTGATACATAATCTTCCATTTATGTGTTTCTTTGATACATTGTGATACATAAGTTGTGTATCAAAAAAACAACTGCTATTACAGTGTGTTAAAGATGTGTTTCTTTGATACATTGTGATACATAAGCTTCCATTTATGTTACACGACCAAAATGAGGTGTTGTGAACACTATACACATTTTAAGCAACAGAACTGGAAGGTGTTGTGAACACTATACACATTTATGTTACACGACCAAAATGAGGTGTTGTGAGCACTATACACACTATACAACGAGATGAAGCAAGGATGGAGCAAAGATGCAGGCTTCGGTACAAAAGAAACTGATGGAGGAAGGATGCAGGTTTCGGCATGAAGAATCAAGCTTTCATACGATTGAATTTCAAACCCAAACATGAAGAATATCTCAAAATCAATTTGTTGAGATATTCAAGGAAACTCAATATTTAATTGATAATGTATTGATATTTTCAATTACAATTTTTTTAATATTATTTAATTTATCAATTGACTAAAATAACCCCCCTTATTAATTAATAAAAAAAATTAATAAATTAAGATGGATGGATGAGATTGGATCTCATAGTTACCACAAAATACTAGGATCTAATATGATTAAGCCCCTATATATATGTGTGTGTGTGTGTGTTGGGGGGGGGGGGGGGGGGGAGGGGGAGGGGGTTATTTTACAAACCACATCATTGGTAAAAGCTTTATAAATCAATCTCACTTATTGATTTCTTTTATCTATGGATGATAATAAAGCGATATTTTTTGTAACAATTTCGATATTTTTTTTCCCGGTTTTAATTAAAAGGAAAAAGATAATGTGGTCTTTTTAGTTGAATGGATAATGCTTTAATTAATTATAATAATTACAAAAAAGTGTTAGCCTATTTTTATTGAGATCTTTTTTATTTGGTAACTGTTTTTTTAAGATATTACAAGTCAAATTTCATATCTTTCTTATTCTTGTTTTTCTAGATTTTTGTTTCGGTTTTGCGATTGTTTTAGTTTTACCAATACACTACTCAATTTTATTTATAAAACCAAACATGAAAGCAGATACACAGAACTCAATTTCATTCATGAAACCAAATACACAAAACCTAATTTCATTTATGGAACAAGAACAAAACCCAATTTCATTCATGAAATCAAAATAAAACTCAATTTCTTTTATGAAACCAAATACACAAAACCCAACGATCTAAAAAAATAGAACTTCTCGCTTTAAAAAATTGAACAAGATGAAAATTAAAAAAATATTGAAGGTATAATCCTAAATTAATTGGAGGACAATTACTATAAAAAAATCCATTAATATGTAGCTGAATGATCAGATAACTGCCATAATTAAACTAATTATCCATTAATCGACAAAAGATAATACTACCCTTTCATTTAAATAAAAATCGGCAATGTAGGTCGAAATGGGGGGAGCAGTACACCGTCAATATATGTTTATGTTGTCGGAGACTGTCGATTTAGGTTGTCAGCATTGCAGAAGGGGCACTAGTGGTGGGTCTGTTGAATTAGGGGAGGGGGGGGGGGAGCGGTACATGCACCTTCAATTTAGGTTTTGGGTATGTATATATGAGACAAGTTCAAACGAGAAGATAGTCAATTTGCGAGAAGGCGAGAAATAATATGAGCCACATAATTTATTGATTAAAAAAATATCATAAATAAAAATTAAAAAATAATTTTAGAAATTAGGATAATTACAGTTTTGAATTAAATATATCCTTAAGAATCTCATTAGTCAAGGCATGCCTTAAAGTAGCGGCCGACTTTAAGGTGAGTGGTTCTTAATTTTAATAAATTCATAATTTTTTATCAAAGTTATATATATATTTTTTCTAGATACATTTTTGATTAAAAAAATCATAATTTTTATTAAATATCACATGTGATATCCACAATTAATTCATTATCTATTTCACTATTTTTTCTCTATTTTTTGGATTTACGTTTTGAATCACATGTGATTAACTTCGTTTAACATATGATCTATTATTATGTATCACCTATGATCCTAGTTACGGTAAATTTTTGTACATATCACATATGATAATATATGTCTAAATATAAGTGACGCATAATCACATATTATAATATTTACATCACAAAAATATATATAAATATACATAATCACATACGATTAACTAAAATATATACAATTATCACATATGATAATATGATATGTGATATGTATAAATATTCATCTAGTGATATCACATGTGATATTTGGTCAAAATTGTGATTTTTTTTTTATTAAAAGTATATTTAGAAAAAAAAATTTAATAGTAAAAAAGTTAAGAAATATTTGAAATTAAAAAATAAATAAATCTAAAAGATATAATGAGAATTTTAAGGATTTATCCAATTCCAAATGATAATTATCTTATGTAATAACCGGGTTTATAGATAATAAAATGGAAGTTGGGTGAAGTTTTGTTAAAAGTCTAGTGAGTGGGGGGCTAAGTTGTAATTATGGAAAAAGGGGGAGTTTTAACCCTAATGCCGTATCTCACTTAAGCATTTTGTGGAGGCGGCTAAGAATTATCAGTGTACTTTGGGAAGAAGTGGAATTGGGAGAATCGAAGAAGGAAGGGAGCTCTAGGGGAAATCCTTGCAATCGTTCTTCAAGGTAAACCTTACTTTCTCCTTCTTGATTTTATCTTTGTAGGAAGGTTTGGGATTTGTGTTGTTGGATTTAAGAAAAGGGGATTGCTCCCACTGTGTCTTTCTCTAGGAGGATTAGGGTTTCATGTCTTCATGTTTTGATAGAATTTAAATGTTTAATCTGTTCGGTATTTAGGTTTTTAAGGGAAGGTTTGAATCGTTCTTTGTTTAATAAGATGGTTGGTTGAAAACTAGAACACTTACAGTAGAGGAGTTGGCTTGCTCCCCAACGTGTTGTCGACAGGTCAGGTGTGGAACGTCCACCCGGGAAGCCCTTCCCCGGGCGACCCAGGAAAGCTCACAACCGGGTGACCCCGGGAGACCTTCAACCGAGTGACCTCGGGCGGCTTCCAACCGAACGATCACGAGAGACCAACAACTGGGGACCCCGGGTAGCCTTAAACCGGGTGTTCCCAGGAGACTAGCGACCGAGTGACCCTAGGTAGCCTTGAATCGGGTGTTCCCGGGTAGTCATCAACCGGGGGCCCAGGAGACTAGTGACCGGGCGAATCCCGATAGTCATCGAACCGTGAGGCGGGTAATCTGGAGTTTCCAACCAGTAACCCGAGAGCGTTTGACCCGGAATCCGATGAGAGTTAGGAAAAAACCCGTAACCGAGTCTCGTACTTGAGTTGAGTGAAAGTTTAACACTTTTAAGAGAGAAAGTTCGAGAGAGATTCGTTTTATCTGGAGAGTAATTAGAGGACTCACCACTCTATTCGTTTACGCTGTAGGGGAACGTTACCGGTTTCTAGCGTGAGCAAGAGGATTTAAGCGATAAGCATCAGGTGAGTTTTCTAACCAAATTTATTATCTGTGGTTATTCTATTCTTGTATGCGCGAGATTTATTTAAACGTACGTTATGCTTTAATGTTTATGTGGTGTTGAATATATGCATACATTATATGTTAGCGGTTTATGGCCTAAGCCGGGGGGGGGGGGTGGTCCCGCCTGTGCTCATACCGGGGTGTGTGTCCCGTATATGCCATTGGGGGATGTGTCCCAAGATGAGGCAGTGTGAGCCAGACATGCTATCACCTTCGTGTGACGGTAGTGTGTGCCAGAAGCGTATTTTTGTAAAATGATGTTTCTTTTAAAACTGAATTGGTTTATTTTGTTATAAATCTTTTCTATGTTTCTTTAGCATGAAACTGTTATTAGAGGGGACTCACTAGACCTTCGGTCTAACCCTCGCTCTTTCAAAACTAAAAACCTTTTCAGAGAGGCGTGAAGTAGGAAGTTCGAATAAGGGAAAGGAGAAGGTGTGATCCCGGAGCTTGACTTAGAAGATTGTGATTTTAGTTTACAGAATTAGTTGCTTCTTTTAAGTTCTTAGTTGTGTAATAGGTTGATTTCCGCAAACCTTGGATTTTAAACTGTTGTCCTGGGGCCGTTTTAGCATTGATTTATATTAAAGTTGTTTATTCTTTATTCCGTGAGTTTGGGTTGTTAAAATTGGTATCAGAGCCATAGTTTAAGAGATCTAGGTGACAAGGCGGGCCTAGACTTAAACTGGGAGAGTAGAAACACAACTGAGAATTTAGAAGACCGTAGGGAGATGAGTAATAAGTGAGTGAGGACTAGCATTTAAGGTAAATTTGGAATTACATTTGGCCAATGTAATTACGAATTTACAGGTACATGTGTGTGCTTAATTTAACCTATTACGTTGGGACCATTGGTTGAACGTTTTATGTTTGCGTCTTATTAGAAATCATCATGTCTGAGCGTGTGAGTTGTGACGAGGAGCAGATCGGTGCCGATTGCTGAGGCAATACCGGTGAATGAAGTAGTGGTGGATGGGCCGACAGCTCCTCCGAGGAAGGAAGCCACTCGAGGAAGGGGCCGTGGTCTCGGAAGGGGACGAGGGAAAGGATCCCGGAAGGCTGCCACCTAGTTGGATGAACCCGAAGTGGGGGCTCAGGGGTGAAAGATGGCGCATGGTGGCCGTCGAGCGAGAAATGTAGACGTCATTGGAGAGCAAGAACTCTCTCTGCAAGAGAGTTCGACTACAGTTAGGGGGAGAGGGCGATAAAGGAGCCGAGGCGGGGGATGGACTCAAGTTTTCGTAATTCAGGAGACTTTCGCCACTGAGATGGGAAAGCTCCAAAAATACTGCAAGCTCTATTGGCTCATCAGACGAGAGCAGTGTTTGCAAGTAAGAAAAAGAGCGAGGAGAGAGAGAGAGAGGTGATTGAGATGTCTAACCCGCCAGTAACTGTGGTGGGTAGTTACTCTCAATCAACTCCTGATGTGGCAGCTAGAGCGATCTTGGATAGGGGTTGCAACTACAAATCGTTCTCCTTTTGCAATCCCCCTAGCTTCAAAGGAGAACGTGATCCGATGGTAGTTATCAAGTGGATTCGGGAGATGGAGCTGGTTTTTGATACTTGCAAGTGTGCTAAAGAAGATAAAGTGGTGTTTGCATTGTCTATGCTGAGAGACAATGCGGTGTTCTAGTGGGAGGCTGAGACTGGAGGAGAGGGTTCAAAGGCAGCAAGGGGTATGGCATGGGAGACCTTTGTTACCAAGTTCAAGCGACAATTTTGCCCTTTAGCGGCCGTCAAGAAGTTGGAAGATGAGTTTCTATGGTTTGCTCAAAATATAAATAAGTATAATTCGTTAAAAAAGTTAATATGACGAGTAAATTACACCGTAGGTCCCTATGGTTTGCTCAAAATTTGGATATGGTCCCTCTTTCAAAATAATTACACCCAACATCCTTATGGTTTGTATTTCGCTGCATTCTGGGTCCCTATCTCTAACAGATTTAATTCCAGTCCATTAACTCAAGGGTAGTTTTGTCAATTTACTCTATTTTTGTCTTTTCCTATTTAATAATAATAATATAATACTCGAATTTATATTATATTAATATGTATTGCCTGCTCTCTTACCGGCCCCTTCCATAAAGACTATCTCTATTTCTCTCTTTCTCCCACCGACGACCAGTTATGAGAGGATTGGCTTTCCTCCTCAAGATACCCAATCCTCCTCTTCACCATCAAAGCAAACCCATAGTTATAACCTGGTAAGTTATGTCTATTCTTTTATGTCATGTTATAATGTTAAAAGGGACTTTTTGGTTAGGTATTATATGTTTAAGGGTCTTATTGTCACTAATTAGTAATTAGAGGTCCTTAGTGTTAATGTATTCATAGTTATGATGAGTCACCTTATTTATAATGCGTCGATCTTATCCCTATAAGCACGAGGTGTCGATCTTATCCCTATAAGCACGAGGTGTCGATCTTATCCCTATAAGCACGAGGTGTAGATCGTATCCCTATAAGCACGAGGTGTCAATCTTATCCTATAAGCCCAAAGTGTCGAGGTGTCAATTTTATTTTATAACCACGAGGTGTCGATCTCATCCTATAAGCACGAGGTGTCGAGATTCTCTTACCCTATAAGCACGAGGTGTTGAGATTCTCTTATCTTATAAGCACGAGGTGTAGAGATTCTCTTGTCTTATAAGCACGAGGTGTCGAGTTCTTATAAGAGTACAATCTTGAAAGCAATAGGAACAAGTTGTTAATGCCTTATGTTTAGCTATAAATAGAGGTAGAAGGAAAGAATATTGATATCATACCAAATTTCTCTCTCTCTCTCTCTCTCTCTCTCTTAATACACTACTAAGCTTAAAGTAAGAGATCAAGGAAAAACTAAGAATAATCAAGGCTCAGTTACTCGTCAGTGAAGTTTGATATAAGTGGTGTAGTTGCGTCGTTTGCGCGTGTGTGGCTTCAAACTCTTAATAAGGTGAGTTTTCTTTTAACATTTTTTGAACTGGAATACTTATATTAAGAAATGGTTTATATGTGATATGTGTAGTAATGATTTTGAGTTATATGGAATGTGATTATTGAAATGAAATCTCTTATGTTTGAGCATTGCATTGCATTATTGTATTTTGGTTGGACGTAAAGACCGAATGGGGTTGGTTGTGCCGAAAGGGGCAATAGGGTTGGTTGTACTTGAGGTACTTCAAAGTAAATTAATTAGTTGTGCTTAGCGGCCAACTAATTCTGATATGGCCATGGGTTGTTGGTATTATAGGCCAACGAAGTGTGTTGTGTACATTACATGAGATTTGAATTGTGATTTGTTGATAACGGTTTCATATCAATGTTTTCATAATATTGTTATTAAAATGTTTGGGATTATCTCACTTAGACCAATTGGTCTAACCCTCATTGTTTTCCAAATCTGTATTCCAGGACAGATGACTGGTAAGGCAAAAGGAAAAGATAAGCTATGATGTTATGTGAAGAATTGTGTTGTACGTGGGAAGCTATTATGAGTTAATACTTCTAGTTGAACAATGTTATATGTCAATGGTTTTTGTTGGATGTAGTATTATGTAAGTGTAATTCTAGACTTCAGGACCCTATATGTAATATGTGGGTGTTTATAATGTAAATGTTTTCATGTATTATATGATACATGTTATGTTTTAAGGTGGGTTGTTACAGTTGGTATCAGAGCCTAAGTTTAAGGGATTTAGTAATTCGGATCCATACGTAGACTTAAACTGCATAATGTTCTGTGAAGTAGGATGTCCCTATTATGTCTAGAACCTTGGAATATTAAATATAATAGGTAGAAAGAACGACATGTAAGGTAAATTCAAATTACATTTGGCCAATGTAATTATGAGCTTACAGGTGCATGTTTGAACAGGAATACCTTATTATATTGGGTATGTGATTAAGGTGTTATTTGACTCTGGTGCAAACCGTTCATTCGTATCTTCTTTTTTTGTTAACTGTTTGTATGTGAAACCAAAAGTGTTAGATTATGCATTAGTAGTAGAAACTGCTAATGATAATCAAGTATCGGTTAGAGAGGTATTTGATGATTGTTATATTGATGTGGAAGGGTGTCAAGTACCAATTCAGTTATTCCCTATGTCCTTAACTGAATTTGATGTGGTAGTGGGAATGGACTGGTTAGCTAAAAACCAAGCCAGTATTGTATGTAATAAAAAGTTGATTATTATTGATTTGTCTGGGAAGGGACCGGTTATAATATATGGTGATCGTAGAAACCATCAGTCTTGTCTAATATCTATGTTAAATGCCCGTAAATGTGTTAGGTTGTCAGAGTTTCTTAGCTTAGTTATTGACACCAAGAAAGAAAAGGGTAAAATTGAAAACATACCGGTAGTCAATGAATTCCCAGAAGTCTTTCTTGATGACTTGACTAGTCTTCCTCCCGATAGACAAATAGAGTTTAGTATTGATTTGTCACCCGGGGCCGCTCTTGTTGCACGTACACCTTACCGTCTGGCTCCTTCTGAAATGAAAGAAATGAAGCCTCAGTTACAAGAACTTTCTGATAAGGGTTTCATTAGATCGAGTACTTCTCCATGCGGTGCACCGGTGTTGTTTGTTAAGAAAAAGGATGGGTCAATAAGAATGTGTATAGATTACCGGGAACTGAACAAACTGACAATAAAGAATAAATATCCACTTCCCAGAATTGACAACCTTTTTGATCAGTTAGTTGGGGTCAGTTATTTTTCAAAGATTGATTTACGGTCAGGTTATCATCAGTTGAAGGTCAGAGAAGAAGATGTGTTGAAAACTGCTTTTCGTACCTGTTATGGTCACTATGAATTTTTGGTAATGCCTTTTGGTTTGACGAATGCACCGACAACTTTTATGGATATGATGAATCGGGTATGTAAACCCTATCTCGATAAATTTGTAATTGTTTTTATCGATGATATCCTTATTTATTCCCGATCTGAAGAAGAACATGCTACTCACCTTCGTTTGATTTTGGAGCTATTGAAAAGTGAACAGTTATATGCTAAGTTTTCTAAATGTGAGTTCTGGTTATGAGAAGTACAGTTTCTTGGGCATGTTGTTTCTCAGAAAGGCATACAGGTTGATCGAACTAAGATTGAAGCAATTGAAAATTGGGAACCACCAAGGACATCGACAGAGGTAAGGAGTTTTCTGGATTTGGAAGATTATTATCGGAAGTTCATACAGGATTTTTCTCGCATTGCAACACCTTTGACCAAATAGACGAGAAAGAATGTAAAATATGAATGGAAAGAGGAACAAGCTGAAGCCTTCAGAATTCTCAAAGAAAGACTTTGTAGTGCACCGATTGTAACCTCACCCGAAGGTGTAGAAGATTTTGTCGTTTACAGTGACGCTTCAAAGTTGGGTTTGGGATGTGTTTTGATGCAGCGCGGGAAAGTTATTGCATATGCCTCCCGACAGTTGAAAGATCATGAAAGACAGTATCCCACACATGATATGGAGCTTTCCGCAGTTGTTTTTTCTTTGAATATTTGGAGACATTATTTGTACGGTACCAAGTGTCCGATTTACACCGATCATAAAAGTCTTTAACATTTATTCAATCAGCGGGAACTGAATATGCGACAACGAAGGTGGCTAGAATTAGTCAGTGATTATGACTGTGAAATTATGTATCATCCGGGGAAAGCAAATGTGGTGGCCGATGCATTAAGCCGTAAAGAAAGGAGTGGAACGATAAAAGGCATCGCATTACGAGCCGAGTTACTATCAAAAATCTTTGAAGAATTGAAGAAATTTCAGATCGAAGATTTCAAAGAAGAATACTTGAAACGGGAACGTCTTGTATGTATGTCATCTTTACTGCTAACAGATGATCGTGGGTTACTATGTTTTGAAAACCGAATATGGGTACCTTGTTTGGGTGATCTACGTGATAGAGTATTAAAGGAAGCTCACCAGTCTCGTTTTTCTATTTATACTGGCACTAACAAGATGTACAGGGACTTACAACAATTCTATTGGTGGCCGGGTATGAAGAAAGACATTGCTCAGTAGGTGGATCGTTGTTTAACATGTTTGCAGGTTAAAATTAAACATCAGAAACCGTCTGGTAAGTTGCAATCGTTAGAAATACCAGTTTGGAAATGGGATCACATCATAATGGATTTCATCATGAAGTTGCCGAGAACTCCAAAAGGTTTCGATGCTATTTGGGTAATCGTTGATAGATTGCCAAAGTCCGCTCATTTCTTACCGATGAAAGAATCGTATTCTTTGGAAAGATTAGCTAAGTTATATATTGATGAAATAGTAACTCGACATGGTATGCCGTTGTCAATCGTTTCTGATCATGACAGTCGATTTACTTCAATGTTTTGGAAGAGTTTTCAGCGAGAGATAGGCGAGAAACAGAATCAAGAAGAACATAATATAACAATTTTGACCCCTCGAAACTCTTATTCGATAAATAAGGATTAAAGTGATTAAAACAAACAAAAGACATAAAAAATAACGGGTGGAAAGTTGTCTCGGCGTAGTGAAACTGCTTCTGCCCATTTGGTGAACAACTCTGTGAATTGAGAAAGGAATTGGTTTTCTAGCAGGCTTCTGGCAATTACGTAGGACGATGAATTTCTTTCTGCTTAAAAGCTCGCCACATATAAAGCTAAGCACTGCCTATCACCCTCAGACATACGGTCAAAGCGAACGGACTATTCAAACACTGGAAGATATGTTGAGGGCTTGTATTATTGATTTTGGTGGATCGTGGGAAAGGTATCTATCTTTGATTGAATTTTCTTATAATAACAGTTATCATTCCAGTATTCAAGCGACACCTTTTGAAGTATTGTATGTTCGAAAATGTTGAACTCCTTTGTGTTGGAATGAAGTTGGAGAGAAATAGTTAGCTGCGCCAGAAATAGTATAGTTAACAGCTGATAAGATTCGACATATCTGGGAACGACTGAAAGTGGCTCAAGACCGACAGAAAAGCTATGCCAACAGACGCCGGAAACACTTAGAATTTCAGATTGGGGACAATGTTATGTTAAAATTCTAACCGTTATAAGGAGTAGTTTGGTTTGGGAAACGGGGTAAACTAAGTCCGAGGTATATTGTACCATTTGTGATTATTGAAAGAATCGGTGAAGTGGCGTATCGGTTAGAGCTTCCATCTGAGCTAAGTAGTATTCATAATACTTTCCATGTTTCAAATCTTTGAAAGTGTTTAGTTATTCTTGATCAGGCAATACTGTTGGATCAGTAATTGTATTCAAGATTAAATTGTCAAAAGGGGTTTATTTTGTAAAAGTGTTTAATTCCTTAGGGGGTGTTTTGGTAGATTTCTAGTATTGCTTAGGTCAGGTTGACCTACATATAAAAGGCATTTTTGTTTCTAGAATTCTAGGGCCGCTCAATAGAATCACACGTACAAAGGTATTGGTTTTACACCAAGAGCACACACACACACACGTATTCATCTGATTATCAAGAGATCTATGGCATATTGATTTGATTTCTATTCATCTCTTGTTCTTATTGTGTTGTGTGATTGTTTATCAACTGATATATGGGTTTAACAAGTGGTATCAGAGCCAAAGAATCAAGTTTTTGGATTGAAAAAGTTCTTTTCAAAAACTGTTACTGTGTGAAAATTGATTTTAAAGTTTCTTGTGTTTTTGAGGTTGAAAATCATTGGAATAGGTGTGTTTACTGTTATAAAACATCATTATATTTCCCTATTGGATTTAAAAACATTAATCGATTGGCTTTTGATGATTTTTTAAAACTTTGTTCATGAAACTGTCGAAGTATTGTTGCATTCGATTCTAAGCACATACGTTGTTTTTTTTGTGTTTGTTCTTGTTTGGGGTTTGATCGAAATAGATAGGTGAGTGATTTGTGTGATCTTTACACTAACATTTAACCTGTTTAGTGTGTTTCTGGATTCAAAGTCGTGCACAGGGACGAACCTGTGATGAACTCTCAAGTTCTGTGAAGAACTCGCAAAGCACTACTAAGTTTCGCAGGGTGCTAAATTAGCTTAAGTACAAGTTTCGCATGTGTTTGTGTAGCGAAACCTCAGAATTCACTAGTTCTTTGTTTACGAAAGTTTAGTTTTCCCAGGGTTCTTATAAATTGAAAATTTATTTAAGTGTTCGGTTCGCAGACACCTTGTCTACGAATTCTGAAGAACTCGCAGATCTTTGGCTTGCGAATTCCCTAAGATTCGCGAGTAGTGTTTGAGAATCCTTGTCCTTCTTAACTCTAAAATTTTCACCAAGTACAGGATTCGCAGGTTTCTAATTGTGTTTACCCTTTTAGGTTGCGAAAGTTGTTTTACGAAAGTTAAAAGGAAAAGTTCAAAATATTCTAAGTGTAGGATTCGTAAATCAATAGGTTGCGAATTCTTGCTTACGAATTCCTTTGGTGTGCGAAAGTTAATTGTTTCTGAACTTCCTCTAAGTCTAAAATTCGCAAGTTCGTAAAAGTAACTTTCTCTTTGTTGTTTGTGAATTGTGGAAACTTAAAACCTGAATTTTCTTTAAGTATAGAACTCGCTAGTCTATACTCTGCGTATTCTACTTGTGAAAATTTGTTTTCTAATTTTTCTCTAAGGACAGGATTTGCTAGGTACTACTTCGCGAATTGTCAAGGTTTCGCAGGTTGTGTTTTTGCGAATTCCATCTGTCTGCGAATTCTACTCCTTTCTGCTTGCGAATTTTGGAAGGTTTTCTTTCCTTTGCGAATTACTTTGTGATTCTCACTGTTTGAGAATTCTGCACTTGAACTTTTTGGAAATTTATTTTTCTGAAATTTTTTTAGTGTAGTTTTTATCTGATTCTTGATTCAAAAGATCTTATTAGTTGATTTAAGTTGTACAGATATCATCATGCCTTACACAGACGAGAAGGGAATTACAATGCTGACCAAGAGAGATTGTGCTTTAGCATATATGCCAGAGATTCCAACATTAGAAGCTGAGAACAAAAATCTAAAGATTCAGAACTCATCTCTTCTTGAACAGATTAATAAGTTGAAAGATGATAAAGATTTAAAGAAAGACTTTGTTTGCTCAGAATGCATCTCTAACTCCAAGATTAATTTTGCAGGAATTATTGAGTCGAAAGATATTTTAAATCTTCAAGCTAAATTAAAAAGATCTGAAAGTATAAATTCTAGCTCAAGTTGGTCAAAGAAGGAATCAATGCAAAGAGAGCTACATGAACTGAGAAGAAGAGCAAACATTGCATGTGAGACATCTGATGGGCTGAGAAAAATGAATTCTCAAGTTTTTGCTGAAATAAACTCTTTGAAAGATAAAGTTTTCAGTCTTGAGGTTGAGATTAATATGATGAAAGAAAAGGCAAGCCAAGACAAAAACAACACAAAAGCCCAAGATGAGATGATGAAGATTGAAAAAGAAAGAAAAGAATTTGCTAAGAAATTCTCTGATTTCTCAAGAAAAGCTTTTGAAGAGAAGAAATCATTAGAGCTTAAATGTGTTAAGCTTTCTCAACAAGTTTCAGACTTTGAGAAAGTTATCATTCTTGAGAGAGACAAGGTTGAGAAAGAAAAGAAGATAGCTGAGCAGAAGAATGTAAATAAAGATTTTTCTAAAGAAAAGAAAGTTTTAGAGACTGAGATAGCTAAGCTGAAAAGAAAGCTATCTGAGATGTCAACAAACATTCTGAAGGAAAAGAAGACGAAATCTGAGTTGCAAAAAAAGTTTCATCTGATTGCAAAGGAAAGAAACAGTTTGTCCTCAAAGATTAAAAAACTTGAAGAGATTGTGTTCAAGGTGAAGCTGACTGAGCACAAAACGCCAGAATCAATTGCTCAATCACCGAGAGATGATCAAGCTAATTCAGAATGCTCATGTCAAACAGCTTTAAGTTCACGTTTTTCAAATTTTTCTAATAATCCTTTATTTGATTCAGATGATAGTCTTGTGTCTAAATCTAAAGATCAGATTCATCCTTCTAACCTTTTCTTTGACAAAAATGTTGATGGTTCAGGTAACTTCAAGAAGAATAAGTCTCGGAAGAAAAGGTTCTGGAGAAGGGATGATGAGAGAGATAGAGGAAACTGGGTCTGGAGAGTTAAAAAATCTTCAAAGGAAAAGAAGAAAGAAGAATCATTTGTGCATACATCAAATGCTAAAAGAAACAATGCTCCGAAAGGTAAAACTTTTGGCAAACATGATCTGGTTTACACTATCAATCAATTGATCAGGTTAGCTCAAAAGAAAATTAGTTGTTCCTACTGTGGCTCAAATTATTTTGTAAACAAAGATTATGTGAATAACTAGTATGGTTCTTACTTTATATCTCCCACTAGAACTGCAACTAACCCATTAGGACCCAAATACCAGTGGGTACCAAAAGCTAAATCTGTGTTGTAGGCACCCAAGGTTTAAGAGGGAGAAAGAACTATGACTTCTAAGTACAACAACTTAGGACTCAATCTTCAATGAAAAGAATGTTGACTTCTAGACATAGCAGTGTAGGACTCGTACGTCAGAGAAAGAACTATGGCTCTTGAATAATTCAGTTCAAGACCCGTTCTTCAAGGATAGTTCAAGTGACTATGGCTTCTAATCACATCTGATTAGAACCCACACTTCCATTATTTTCTTCTAAAAGAAGTTTTTACGTTGAGGGGGAGCTTAATTGTCAACCAATTTTGTTTTGAGGGATAGAATTGTATTGTCAAACACCTTACGTCTTTGATCTCTCTAAATTTTTATTCTTCATGTGTAACTGTGCTCCTTTGTGCTTTCATGTACAAAAGTCTGTTGAACAACACATTCTTTTAGGAAAATACATGGGATTTGATGTGTGAGCTTAACTGAACTTCCATGGATTCACGTTAACCAGTGTTTCCTACCAGGAAGTATTCCTTGAGTGATTAAGGGGAAAGGGGTAAAAATATTGAGTGTTGGTGTGTGAAGAGGTAAAATGAAAATGAGAGATGGGTTAGTCGTGAGCTCAAATGCTTAAAAGAAAGAGGGTGAGAGAACAGAGTAAAAGAATATCAGACTCTGCACTAAACTTCTTTCTGAGCCGGGCAACCACATTATCTGATTGGTTCACACTCTTTGGTGACCATCATTGAAATAGGCACCTAGCCCATGCCATCTCTTGCATAAAACCCCACCGGCTACTCATTCTTTTCTCAAAAAGAGAATGTTTCACAGTTTTTGGGGACGTAACACATATGCTAATGGTTTTTCACTTGGAAGTTACTAATATTGAAAAAGAAGTAAAGTTGCCCCACCTTCGACCCTTTCTTATGCACATTGAGTCCTTGTATAATTTGTTGTTGTCTCAACAAGTTTACATACTTTGAGCCTATATTGAAAAGCAATCATCTGTGCTTAATTTCTTTCCTACACATGCATGAGCATACATAAATCTGTTTTCTGTCAGAACATTCATAGATAACCATGTGTTATTTGATGATTGAATGGAAGTCCTGGGGAGCCTACATCAAAACCAGCTCCTTATATAGTAACTGTGTGTTACTGACAGGCACTTCGAACTAAGTCATTGGTTGATTCAGGGTTACCACTCATCACTTGTTTGAATATGCAAAGATTGAAATAATCACTCTCTCTATCTGGGGGAGACTGCTCTTATTTCCACAGAGGGATCTATACATGAAGACTGCGCTTATTTGTTGATTTGGGGGAGAAAATTCCTAGATTGATTTGAAATGTTTTGATGATGCTGCTTCTCACCACTCATCAAAAAGGGGGAGAATACAAGAATTTCAAAAGTTAGATCTGAGTTTGTTTGTTCTGATCAAGAAAGTAAGATTGATTGAAGACTGCTGAAGAACTCAAAGATAACAAAGTGTCTGAACCTATCTGATTTACCAAAAGCCTGACTGAAGATGATCGTCAGAAGGACACTTCATTTAAAGAAAGAGCTCAAAGTTGTGAAGACTGTGTAAAGCTACAAGCTTTTAACGTCACATCTGCTACAGTTTTCAAGAGAAGTGAAGACCCGAAGATAATTGCAAATTTTTTTAATCTTGAATCCAAAGGGGGAGATTGTTGGATCAGTAATTGTATTCAAGATTAAATTGTCAAAGGGGGTTTATTTTGTAATAGTGTTTAATTCCTTAGGGGGTGTTTTGGTAGATTTCTAGTATTGCTTAGGTCAGGTTGACCTACATATAAAAGGCATTTTTGTTTCTAGAATTCTAGGGCCGCTCAATAGAATCACACATACAAAGGTATTGGTTTTACACCAAGAACACACACACACACACGTATTCATCTGATTATCAAAAGATCTATGGCATATTGATTTGATTTCTATTCATCTCTTGTTCTTATTGTGTTGTGTGATTGTTTATCAACTGATATCTAGGTTTAACAAATATCGTTACCATAAATTCATGTTGATAAAAAATTATAATTTATCGAAGAACCGGAAGCGATTATTGATCAGAAAGTTAAAGTACTTAGAAATAAAGAAATCGGGTTGGTAAAGGTACAACGGTGGTATCACAAGGGGTAAGATACTACGTGGGAACTGGAATCCGATATGAGAACCAAATACCCCAATTTGTTTGATTGACCGAATTCCGGGATGAAATTCCTTTTAGGGGGAGATATTGTTATAACCCGGTAAGTTATGTCTATTCTTTTATGTCATGTTATAATGTTAAAAGGGACTTTTTGGTTAGGTATTATATGTTTAAGGGTCTTATTGTCACTAATTAGTAATTAGAGGTCCTTAGTGTTAATGTATTCATAATTATGATGAGTCACCTTATTTATGATGCGTCGATCTTATCCCTATATGCACGAGGTGTCGATCTTATCCCTATAAGCACGAGGTGTCGATCTTATCCCTATAAGACGATGTGTTGATCTTATCCCTATAAGCACGAGGTGTCGATCTTATCCCTATAAGCACGAGGTGTCGATCATATCCCTATAAGCACGAGGTGTCGATCTTATCCCTATAATCACGAGGTGTCGATCTTATCCCTATAAGCACGAGGTGTCGATCTTATTACTATAAGCACGAGGTGTCAATCTTATCCTATAAGCCCAAAGTGTCGAGGTGTCGATCTCATCCCATAATCATGAGGTGTTGATCTCATCCTATAAGCACGAGGTGTCGATCTCATCCTATAAGCATGAGATGTCGATCTCATCCTATAAGCACGAGGTGTTGAGATTCTCTTGTCCTATAAGCACGAGGTTTCGAGTTCTTATAAGAGTACAATCTTGAAAGCAATAGGAACAAGTTGTTAATGCCTTATGTTTAGCTATAAATAGAGGTAAAAGGAAAGAATATTGATATCATACCAAATTTCTCTCTCTCTCTCTCTTAATACACTACTAAGCTTAAAGTAAGAGATCAAGGAAAAGCTAGAAATAATCAAGGCTCAGTTACTCGTCAGTGAAGTTTGATATAAATGGTGTTCAGTTGTGTCGTTTGCGCGTGTGTGGCTTCAAACTCTTAATAAGGTGAGTTTTCTTTTAACTATTTTCGAACTGGAATACTTATATTAAGAAATGGTTTATATGTGATATGTGTAGTAATGATTGTGAGTTATATGGAATGTGATTATTGAAATGAATTCTCATATGTTTGAGCATTGCATTACACTATTGTATTTTGGCCGGACGTAGAGACCCGATGGAGTTGCTTGTGCCAAAAGGGGCAACGGGGTTGGTTGTACTTGAGGTACTTCAAAGTAAATTAATTAGTTGTGCTTAGCGGCCAACTAATTATGATATGGCCATGGGTTGTTGGTGTTATAGGCCAACGGAGTGTGTTGTGTACATTGCATGAAATTTGAATTATGATTTGTTGATAACGGTTTCATATCAATGTTTTCATAATATTGTTATTAAAATGTTTGATATTATCTTACTTAGACCAATTGGTCTAACCCTCATTGTTTTCCAAATCTGTATTCTAGGACAGATGACTGGTAAGGCAAAAGGAAAAGATAAGCTATGATTGTTAAAACACAGTTTTATTGGAGTCAAGATCATAATTCTTTGAAGATGGAAATCTGAAGTCAAAGCTGATAAAGTCGTCTCAACAAATAGTCTAGGGTCCTTTTGTAATAAATAGTCAAAGTTTATTTTCCGTATTTTTCCTTTTAGTCCTTTTGATTTAATAAGTTTTTGTTTTTAGATGTTGGGCCCAAGTCAAGCCCATCTTGCTAAGCCTTTGTTTAAATTTAGTGTTTAGTGTTAATTAGGTTGAAGTTTTATCATTGAGAGAGGTGGCCGTACGTGAGATATAGAGAGATAAAGAGAGAGGGCGCTCAATAGAAAGAATACAGAGAGATCGATTCAAACTTGTAATCCTTTTATTCTTTGGTATAATCGTATCAGGTTTGCATAATCGTTTCTGTTTATTCGTATTACTTGATTGAATCGTTTGTTATTGGGATACACAATTGGTATCAGAGCTAGTACAGATTGAATTGAATATTTTTTTTGTTCTGTTATCTGTCAAAGATTCAATTTTTAGCATTGTATGATTGTTAATCGAGTATTTTTTATTGCTTAGTGATCGGTTTGCTTATTATCTCGTTTGGGTAATGTTTGATTTGAGTATTGAATTGAATTTGATTGCTTATTTGGTGAATTTGGATCTGTTTGGTCGTCACGAGCACAACACTGTCCAATTCTTTGATTTTTCATAGAGTGGTTATTATTGAAATTAATTGTTAGCAATCAGTTCTAATCGTGTAATCGATCGTTTTTGCAAAGTTTGGTTGTTCAATTTTGAGTATTGATTAGTTTCTGGGTTGATTTCTGTGTTTCTGGGTCGATAAGTCTCAAGAACATATCGGTCTAAGCCTATATCGGTCGAACAATATTGGTCGAACTTTATCGGTCTTTCACTATCGGTTGACCACACCTTATCGGTCGACCGGTACACACACAGTCCACCCCGGTCTAAGCATTTATCGGTCTAAGCACTATCGGTCTAAGCACTATCGGTCTAAGCACACTATCGGTCTAAGCACACTATCGGTGTAAGCACTATCGGTCTAAGCACACTATCGGTCTAAGCACTATCGGTCTAAGCACACTATCGGTCTAAGCACTATCGGTCTAAGCACACTATCGGTCTAAGCACTATCGGTCTAAGCACTATCGGTCTAAGCACACTATCGGTCTAAGAACACTATCGGTCTAAGCATTCTACCGGTCTTTGCACTTCCCCGGTTGAACAAGTATACCGGTCGAGCACTCCACTGTTTACGCCAATCACTGTTTCTATCTTAGAATTTTTTTTTCTGAGAATTTTTCAAAACTGTAATATGGCTTTTAATAGTGGAAATTTTTTCTCTAGGGGCGCTTCCTCTTGACCCCGCAAGAGCGTTGCCCCTTGACCCCACCCGCTAACCGGGTAGCGGGACCCCCGTGCTAAGTCTGCGAAGGGGGACAAAGTTCTATTCGTGATCAGATTTTTTTTCTGAATTTCATTCTAAGATTTTCAGTATTGTGTGATTTTATCTTGATTTCTAACGATCTCATCCAGTTGATTGTATCGTATCAGATAAGTTAGACTACTAATCGTATCAGTAAGAATGTCTCGGGAAGCTCTTGCCATTGGAACAGATGTAAAGCCACCAGTACTCTTCAAAGGGGAGTACGAGCAATGGAAGGACAGATTCTTGGACTTCATCGATTGACATGATTTGGGAGATTATATCAGAAAATCTCTGAAAGAAGGAATCATGACACCTCCAACCAAGGTTCTCACTGTAGCCGGAGAAAATGGTGAAGAAAAAGAGACAGAGTATAAGTTATCGATTGGTGAATATACGGAAGATCAGCTGAAGAGACACAAGGGTGACAAGCTAGCAAGATCATTTATTCTCCAAGGCATACCGAATGAAATATATGTCAAGATTGATAGCTACAATGCTACTGGCAAGCAAATGTGGGATAAATTGGAGAAGATGATGATAGGATCAAAAGTCGGCAACCAACTTAAAGTTTCCAACTGCTTGAATAATTATGAAGAATTCAAAGCCAAAGCTGGAGAATCACTCGAAGCCACTTATGACAGATTTGTCACGTTGCTGAATGAGCTCAGCAAAGACAAGATCATCAAATCTCAAGTTGAGCTGAATGTGAAATTTCTCAGCAACCTTCAGCCAGAGTGAAAGAGATTCTCCAGACAGATGAGGCAGTTGAAAGATCTGAACGACATTCCATTTCATGAAGTTAATGAAATCCTCAAACAGAATGAGGAAGGGGTGGATGAAATCAAAGCTGAGATGAAAAAGGCTGACAAAGCAGTTGCTATTCCAGTTGCTCTTGTAGTAAAGAAGAAGTCTAAGAAGAAGAAAGTGATAGAATCTGAATCAGAAGAGACTGATAGCGAGGCAAAGTCTGACTCTGACAATTGTGAACAACTGAAGGAAGCCATGCTAATGTTAACCAAGGCTTTCCAAAAGAAGTTCTATAAAAATCCAAACTCTCAGAGGTACTCGTCTAGTCCGAATAACTACAAGCATAAGGAGAAAGTTGAAGAAAAGAGACCAGAAGAAGGATGGAGCCGAAGAGCCCAAGAAAGAAGAATCGATGAAGTGCTACAACTGTGGCAGATTCGGTCATTTTGCTAAGGACTGCCGCAAACCAAAAGTCCGAAACTCCGAATATTACAAGAATAAGATGCTTCTAGCCATGCAACAAGAGGCTGGAAAAGCATTAATGGCCGAGGATGAATACTGTCTCGACCATTCAGACCAAGAATCTGATGAAGGAGAGAAGGACGAGACAGCACACCTGTGCTTGATGGGGAAGGAGCAGTCATAAAATGAAGCTGATTCTGATGATGGAGATAATGATGAGGTATGTATCTTAACTGAATCTGATTTTCTGAACCAAATGCATGTCATGATGTCTAAACTCCAAGAATTAGAGTCTAAACTGAAGCGTGAGAAAGGTGTCATAAATGAGACAAAATCAATCTATACATAAACTTAGTAATGATATTGTTGAGAAAAATGTATTAATTGAAACTTTGCATAAAAATATAGACACATGCGCTAAAGAAAAGACTATAATTCATAAAGAGTTATCTGAAACTGTTTCTAAGTATAGAGAATGTGAGTTTAAGTCTATAGAGATTTCTATAAGGGATTTTTCTACTTCCAAAGAAAAGAATTCTTTAATAGACAAGGTGAATGCTTTGGAAGAGAAATTACATTCTTTAGGTCAAACTGAACACACTATTCATTTGAACAAACCTAAAGAGAAACCTAATACTTGGGGACTTGGTTACAAGAACCCACATCATCTTAAAAAGGGTATATCTGAAGTGCCTGCACTTTATGACTTTGGGTTTATGTTGTTGGCTCCTCAACATCAGGAACTCAAACCCTTTTGGACTAGTCTGTCTGAAAAAGATAAAGCCAAGGAATATAATAAAAGAAAGAACACAACTAAAGTTCAACTTCCATTTCGCTATGAGAAGTTGAATAACAGTTATAGTTCTAATAAATCAAAATTTCTTTCAAATGATTACTTTGAGAGTTATTCTGTAAAAGAGTTGGAGGCTAAACCTATCGAAGGTAAGCTTTACGTACCTCCTCTAGTTTTGGAAAGTAATATTTCTGAACTCGACAATACTCTTACCGAAGAAAGAATTTTGATGGACTTAGAACAAACTGTATTTTCAACAGTGTTCAAAATTACTATTTTTCCTAAATTCTCCAAGGCTTTAAATTCTGATGACAGGTCTGGTTCACTTGAGAATGATCTTAATTTCTTAAACTCTGATGGTAGTTTGAATGATTGTGTTGCTCAATTTGATTTTACCTCTAAACTTCCTGATCATTCATCTTGTGTTGTTAATTCTTTTGGATTACCCAGTGTGTTTGATAACGGTGAAACATCAACGAAAGTTGATAAATCAGTTTCTGTGAAATCAAAGAAAGCAAAAGGTAAGAAACAAAAATCTCAGCTTTCACAGAAACCGATCCACTCTGGTAAGCCAAAGAAGAAGCAATCTCTTAATTCTCATCATTCTAACTTTAAAGTTTCAAATGTTTCAGATTTGAGAAAGCAAAGGGTTGGAGTTAAGACTGCCTGGATACCGAAACAGAAGATAGAC
Organism: Arctium minus; assembly: GCA_954870635.1. Taxonomy (NCBI): domain Eukaryota; kingdom Viridiplantae; phylum Streptophyta; class Magnoliopsida; order Asterales; family Asteraceae; genus Arctium; species Arctium minus. The sequence continues at coordinate 20,594,550 of OX941081.1, read as the reverse complement.
GAGAAAGCTAAATCTAGTTCTAGTTTTATTTTGAATAAAAAGACTTCTAGTAAAGATGATGTGATTGTGAATTTTGCTACTTTTAAATCTAATCTTGTTGATTCTCGCAAGAAGTACTCAATAAAGCAATTATTCCAGTTAGCACCATCAAATAAAAAGTTTTTAAATTATGGTGAATGTGATTATGCTTCTCGTAAATATTCTGATGTTTGGTATGGTTCATATAATGTTTCATCTTATCATTATCATTCGTCTTATTATGCTTCTGGTTTTCAAAGAAAAAGCGGACCCAAGTTTAAATGGGTGCCAAAATCAAGTACTAACAGTGGAGGTCCCATTTTTAAATGGGTTCCTAAACCACTTCTTTCTTGATTTGTGTTGTGCAGACCCGTCATATGTGGTACTTGGATAGCGGGTGTTCCAAGCATATGACCGGGCAGAAGAGTATGTTGTCTAATTTTACGGACAAATACTGCGGCACCGTTCGTTTTGGGAATGATCAGTTTTCACCTATTCTGGGATATGGTGATGTTGTACATGAAAATCTTACGATCAAGAAGGTGAGCTACGTTGAAGGCTTAGGGCACAACCTATTTAGCATTGTCCAGTTCTGCGATAAAGACTTAGAGGTTAATTTCAAGGCCAAGACATGTTCAGTACGCACTGAAGAAGGAAAAGAACTCTTGGTCGGCACTCGCAAGTCAAACCTCTATACCATCAACTTGTCAAAGGTCAAGGCTGACAATCAGGTCTGTCTACTATCAAAGGCCTCGATGCAACAAAGCTGGTTATGGCATCGACGACTTTCTCACCTCAACTTTCGGTACATCAACAAGCTGGTCAGTGGCAAGCCACTGAAAGGTCTTCCAGAACTGAAGTATGAAAGAGAACATCTATGTGCAACATGTGAAAAGGGTAAGATAAAGAGAGCCCCACACAAACCAAAGCCAGAACCGAGTACCAACTCTCCTTTAGAGTTGTTGCATATGGACTTGTGCGGTCCTATGCGAACGCAAAGCTTAGGAGGAAAGAAGTATGTGTTAGTTATCGTGGATGACTATACGCGATACACTTGGGTTAAGTTTCTACGGTCTAAAGATGAGACTCCTGAAGTTCTCATTACATTTTTGAAGACGACCCAAGTCAATCTGCAAAAATAAGTCAAGATTCTTAGGACTGACAACGGCACAGAGTTCAAGAACAAGATAGTTGAAGAATATCTCGAGTCGGTCGGGATATACCATCAATACTCTGCTGCTCGCACGCCTCAATAGAACGGAGTCGTCGAAAGGCGAAATCGTACACTTGTCGAGGCCGCTCGGACAATGCTCAGCTAATCTGCCTTACCTTTATTTTTGTGGGATGAAGCTAATCGACTGGGTGTCACACTCAGAATCGCTCCATGATACACCGCAAATTTCAGAAGACTCCGTATGTGTTGATCAACAACCGAACACCAACCATTAAATATTTTCATGTTTTTGGTTGTACATATTATGTTCTAAATGACCGAGAGAATCTGAACAAGTTCAGTGCTAAGGCGGATGAAGGCATCTTCGTTGGTTATTCATCTACATCGTCTGCATATCGTGTTTATTTGAAGAAGTCGAAGACTATGATCGAGAGCGTCAATGTTACATTTGATGAGGACATGGCTTCTGAGCACGTCAGTTCAGAACCCGTAATTACCGGAGTTTTAGCTTCTGGGCCAACCAGTCCAGGACCTGCACCTCACGAGAACAAATCAGATGGCGATTCTTCGTCTACTTCTAAATTATCTGATTCGGATTTATTATTTGAACTGTTTTATGATGAATTTCTTGGCTCTAATGTGCCTAAATCTGTTGTGGTTGACATGATGGAAGACTCGATGACTACTCATCCGACCACTTCCGATATTTCTACTGAATCTAACTCCCCGATTCGGCAAGAAGTTCCAGTTCAAATGTCTACTCCAACGGTTGAAGTTGAGACCAACACCGAAGAGACAAAAGTGTATGACTCAGTAGGACGTACTGTAAGGACTGATCAACAGACTGATCAAGCTGAACCTACTGCAACTACTGCAACAACTACTTCAACTGAAACCCCCGTTAATTCTGAACCATCTGAAGGCGATAACAGTGGATTTCTAGATGCTGACAATGATCAACATGCATCTAATCCACTCCCTCATGAACATAAGTGGACCAAAGAGCACCCGGTACATCAAATTATTGGAGATCCTTCTGCACCAGTGCAAACTAGGTCTGCCACATCAAATTTATGTATGTATGAATACTTTCTGAGCAAGATCGAGCCTACTCGCGTATCTGAGGCCCTTACCGATTCAGATTGGGTAACTGCGATGCAAGATGAGTTGAATCATTTTGAAGCACTGAAAGTCTGGTGACTCGTACCCAAACCGCAAGGTAAAACCATCATTGGTACGAAATGGGTGTTCAAAAACAAGAAAGATGAAGATGGCACCGTTATCCGAAACAAAGCACAACTTGTTGCCAAGGGATATAGGCAAGAGGAAGGGATAGATTACGATGAGACTTATGATCCAGTGGCGCGTATAGAGGCAATTCGGATGTTCTTAGCCTACGCAGCTCACAAGAACTTCACCGTCTATCAAATGGACGTGAAGACAACTTTTCTGAATGGAGTACTCAAAGAGGAAGTCTACGTCTCACAGCCAAAAGGGTTTATGAATCCAGATACGCCTAATCATGTTTACATCTTGGATAAAGCTCTTTATGGACTGAAACAAGCTCCTCGTGCCTGGTATGATATCTTATCTCAATTCTTGGTCAAGTCAGGTTTTACTAAAGGTACGGTCGATACCACTCTTTTTATTAAAAAGGACAAAGGCGATATCATTCTTATTCAAATATATGTGGATGATATTATATTTGGTTCTACAAATCCTAAGTACTGTAAGAACTTTGCAAACCTCATGGTGTCACGTTTTCAGATGAGCATGATGGGAGAGTTGAACTTCTTTCTCGGATTGCAAGTCAAACAATTTTCAACGGGGATTTTTATCAATCAATCTAAATACATTCTGGATATTCTTCGGAAGTTCAAAATGGAAAATTGTAAACCGATTGGTACCCCAATGGCACCTGGTACTAAGATTGGCACCGATCTTTCGGGAAAGGCTGTTGATGTTAGGACTTATAGAGGGATGATAGGTTCCTTAATGTATCTTACTTCTAGTAGGCTGGATATAATTTTTTCTACATGCTTATGTGCTAGATATCAGGCCAATCCTAAAGAATCCCATTTGTCTGCTGTAAAGCGGATTTTCAGGTATCTGAAGGGGACCGCAGATCTTGGTCTGTGGTATCCTAAGGATACAAGCTTTGAACTAACATCTTATTCAGATGCAGATCATGCTGGTTGCATGTTAGACAGGAAGAGTACCTCGGGTCATATCCAATTTCTCGGAGATAAACTCGTTAGTTGGGCTTCGAAGAAGCAATTATGTGTCTCCACATCAACGGCCGAAGCGGAATATGTAGCTGCTGCTAGCTGCTGTTCTCAGGTCTTGTGGATGAGAACACAACTGGGAGACTATGGATTTCATTTTAATAGAATCCCGATCTATTGTGATTTGAAGAGCGCTATTGCAATTACCGCTAACCCTGTTCAGCATACTAAGACCAAACACATAGATGTCCGGTATCATTTTATAAAAGATAATGTAGAAAAGGGGAAAATTGAACTTTACTTTGTAAAAACTGATTATCAGCTTGCAGATTTGTTTACCAAACCTTTAGACGAAAAGAGATTTAATTTTCTTGTCTCAAGACTTGGTATGCTAAATCTTAAGACCTAATCGGTGGTTACCTATTAAAGTTTCTTATTGTATCTCTTTATCATTTCTTTCTTATTATTTTCGCATGATACCTGCTCGTTAATAGTTTGTTCATGATCTTAGGGGGAGTGTGAGAAGTATCTTATAGATAGTCAATGTTAGTTTGAGGGGGAGCAAAACTGAATGCATTGTACTTCTGATAATTTGTTAGTAATGCATGATTTTAGGGGAGCATACAAGTAAAGAGTATGGCTATGACTTCTGATTATTTCTGATCAGAACTCATACACTAATTGTTTTACTGCTTTATGTCATTTCAATTTCAGTGAATAAAGTTACTTTGACTAGACTTTTAGACTTTTGTAGGTTGAGAGATGCTTCAAAGATCATATCATTATGACTTTAAGCTTGACTTCGCGAGATGTGAGACTGTACTCGAAAGGTATAATTTCTTTTCTTCATCTCATTCATGGTTGAAAGAAGGACAACTTTTAATCATAAGAAAACATGTTCTTAAATTTTCAAACCACTTCCCGATTCTCAAACAGATTTCTTGAATTGGAAGTGTGATTTTAAATGTTTTCTAATTCTTCATTGAGTTTTAACTGACAAAGTTAAACAATCTGAGCATCATATGCTTTATAGGAAAACATGGGATCAGTGTGTTAGGACTTAAAAGAAACTTCTATGGATTCACGTTAACCAGTGTTTCCTACCCAAGAAGTTAATCCTTTAGCGATTGAATGTGAAGAGTCAAAAAGAAATGAGTGTAGGATGTGTGATGAGAGAAAATGTAAAAAAGAGTTTGGTTAGCTGTGAGCTTAAAGATTAAAAGAAAGAGGGTGAGAGATCAGAGTAAAATAATAACAAACTCTGCACCAACTACTTTCTGAGCCGGGCAGCCACATTTCTAATGCTTCACAATTCTTGGTGAACATTATTGAAACAGGCAACTAGCCCATGCCAACTCTTGACATTACCCCACCAGCCACTCATTTTCTTCTCAACAAGAAAATGTTTCATTTTCAAAGGGGACGCAACACATATGCTATCTGATTTTCATTTGGAAAATCTTGATATTGAAAAGAAGGAAGTTTGCCCCACCTTCACACTTCACTAATGCATATTGAGTCTGTGTTTAACTACCTGTTGTCTCAGTGGTTTACACATTTTGAGCCTTATAAGCAATCATCTTATGCTTAATTTATTCTATCACTTGCACGAACACACAAAGAATTTGTTTCTTTGTCATAACGTTCATAGAAATTACCTTTGTGGTGTTTCGATGATTGAATGGAAGCCCTGGGGGAGTGAACATCATATAAGCTCCTTTATATTGTGTATTCGTTACACACAGTGACTTTGTGTCACTGACAGGCAATTTTAACTGATTCATTTGTTGATTCAGGTGTTACACTTCATTTTCTAATTTGTCTAGATTTGCAAAGATCTGGAAGAACATCTTAATGAATTGACGGATAATCAGTGGTTCTGTTTGCAAGATCAATGGTGGAAGAAATTTCTTGAAGACACGTTTTGATGAACTCTTTGCTCTTTTCATCAAAAAGGGGGAGAAGCGTCAATCAAGAAATGGAAGATATTCTGAAGATATGCTGAAATGAAGAAATTTTCCTTGAAGATGATTTGCTAAAGCATTCCGAACTGAAACTGGAGATAATTTGTTTCCAAAAGATATTCTCATCGATTGGAGAGATTGCTACATTATGAAGACAAAGAGGAAGATAACATTTTCTGAGCTTAGAGAATGATCTTGATCCAAAGGGAGAGATTGTTAAAGCACAGTTTTATTGGAGTCAAGATCTTAATTCTCTGAAGATGGAAATCTGAAGTCAAAGCTGATAAAGTCGTCTCAACAAATAGTCTAGGGTCCTTTTGTAATAAATAGTTAAAGTTTATTTTTCGTATTTTTCCTTTTAGTCCTTTTGATTTAATAAGTTTTTGTTTTTAGATGTTGGGCCCTAGTCAAGCCCATCTTGCTAAGCCTTTGTTTAAATTTAGTGTTTAGTGTTAATTAGGTTGAAGTTTTATCATTGAGAGAGGTAGCCGTACGTGAGATAGAGAGAGAGAAAGAGAGAGGGCGCTCAATAGAAAGAAAACAAAGAGATCGATTCAAGCTTGTAATCCTTTGATTCTTTGGTATAATCGTATCAGGTTTGCATAATCGTTTCTGTTTATTTGTATTACTTGATTGAATCGTTTGTTATTGGGACACACAATGATGTTATATGAAGAAATGTGTTATACGTGGGAAGCTATTATGAGTTAATACTATCAAGATCGAAAATTCTAAACAAGAATTTAATACAAACTCAGAAACAATGTTAAAGAAGTTGCGGAATAACACTTTAACAATTAATCAGAACACAGAATATGAACTCAAATCATAAGTTTATATTGCATTAAACTTAATGATTACAAACACAACCTCAATCTGTTGAACAGACTCAATAGACGTTCTACACTTCTCTATAGAAAGGATCAATACTAATCTTGAGGTTAATTCTCTAAACAAAAACAACTCTATCAATGTATGTTTCTCTATCAAGAACTTCTAGACTATATATACAGAATTAATTACAAGATAATTACAAAGGAAATATTATTCTTCAGAATCCAGTCTATAATTATCTTCCTCTCCTATTCTTCCGCATCAATCCATCTTTATCTTCAGAAGCAGCATTAACTCAATAGCAGTATTAACTTTGTACCCTGGCAGTACTAACCATGCTTGCAGTATTAATCTTCAAGCAGTACTAACTATTAGCAGTACTAACTCTCCAAGCAGTACTAACTATTAAAGTAGAAACACTAACTCTTCAAACAGTATTAAATCTACTAGCAGTAGTAATATTTCATCACCTAGCAGTACTAACCAGACTTGTTTATTTCTGACCCAACAATCTCCCCCTAACTTAACTTTTCAAAATGAGAAGTTAAGTTCTTCAACATAGATTCTTCATGATGCTTTCAAAACTCCATCTTAGTTGCATAGATTAGGATTCAGACCCAGACTTTGATCAATGATTCTTCTGATTACAATCTTTGCCATTTCAGAACCTGTAGGACATACCAGCTTTGCTCTCAACATTCCTTGTAGTTTAGCTCTACTATGATCATACACTTTGTCCACCAAGTAGTACTCATGGTAACTTTTGTCTATGGTTAGGACATATACTCCACATCTTTCAATGAGCATCCAGTGGTCAATGCTTCTGAATACCTTTTCATGATCCACATCTCTGATAATATGCTTAACCCTATCAGGGTCAAACATCATGCATAGGTACTCCATGGCTATCTTGATTAAGTTCATTTATGCTCCTTCCAGCACATCTTTATACAGAGTCAGTCCAACTTTGTATATTTCTTCCAGATCAGCCCTTGTACAGCTTCTCACTAGCTTTCCCCAGGTTGGATACACCTCATACTGATCAGCCATTCTTTTGAATCTGAAATATTCTTTTCTGTTGTCCCTCAGAGTATCCCAGTCAATGATCTCTGGTGCCTGCATTGAGATAGGGTCAACTTGCACTGGTTCTTCATCTGTCAAAGTCATGTACAAATGGAACTGCTCATTAGATTGTTGATTGGACTGCTCTTGACTCTCATTTTCCTTGTCAACTTGTTCACCCTGCTTCTGCTGCTCTGAAGATTCTGTTTCCATTTTCTCACTTTTCTGTTCTTTCTTTCCTTCTTCAGTTCTAGGCCTTTTTGCCTTTGACTTGGTAGCTATGGACTTCTTTCTTTTAATAGGTCCAATCTTTTGAGCTAAGGTCTCTTCTTGCTTCACTTCAGCCTTTTCTTTGATAGGAGTGCCTTCTTTACTGTCAGGGAAAGGTTGTTGTATGTTGAGATCATGTCTTTCTTTCAACTTTCTTTCAACCTCAACCCTTTGAATGAAATCCCCTTTTAGCTTGGCCATCTCCTTCTTGTATAGCTCTTCTATCCTTCCAAATGACATGCTGGTAAACCTTCCTTCAGGAACTCCAATAGCTCCTTTCAGAAAGTTTATCATTTTCCTTCTTTCTTGATTGGCCAGGAAGGTTTTAGATGGCTGTCTTTGTCTTGTCTTTAATAGCAACCTTTGCCTTGATGCCTTCTTTGTAACTTTAGCAGCAGTCTTTAAGCTCTTTTGATATTCCTCATTAAGCTTAGTAGCCAATTCCAAAGCAATCTCTCTGTCTTTTGCAGATTGGATCTCTTCCTCCTTTTCCAATTACTCTTGCAAATTCTTAGCCACCTCTTCATCCAATTCTATTTGAGCTTGCTTCTTTGATGCTTTTAGTGGTTCAACCATCTTTTCCTTTCCTTTCCTTTCCTTTTGGCCTCAGCAACACTGACTTCTTTTCTTTTCTTCTCTGTTCCACCTTCTTTGATTTCCACTCTCTTGGCCTTTTGAGTATCCTTGGGGGTGTCATTCTTTGCTTTGACCAAAGTTTTAGCAATCTCAACCTTCTCTACAGACATACCAGTTTCTACTGCAACTTTTTCTGTTTCTACTGCTTTTGCAGTTTCTGGTGTAGTTACTGCTGCTGGCTCATTTTCTACTTTTGTACCCAACTCCCCCTCAAATTTAGATTCCATGCCAACAGGACTTTGTTTTTCAGTTTCAGCTTCAGTTGTCTCCCCCTTTTTGGAAGCATCATGATCTATGCTCCTCTTCTTTAGCACAAATTTGGTTTTCTTCTTTTTGTGCACTAGCCGCAGAAGCATCTTCTTCAGTTTGGTGATTTGAAGTTGTTGGGAAAGTATCACCTGTTGCATATCTTTTATCTCCAGTGCTTGATCAGTAATTTCCTGACTTAAGGTACCAAGTGTATCCATCAATTCATCTACTATTCTCTGAAATGATGAATGCTTCAGTCTCTGATCCTATTTCTGATTTAAAGGGGTCAAATTCTGTGAATGATAATACATCTGAATTGATGAAGCAACTTGATATGTTGCAACAGTCTCTTGATAAGGTTGAAGATGAAAACTTTGATCTCAAACATAAACTTGAAAAGTCTTTACAAGTAAATCAAAAGCTTTGCACTGAGATCAATGATTTGAAAATCACTTTGTTTAAAAATACTTCAAGTGATAAACAGATGTTCAATGATCCAAGCTGGAAGGTAAGAACCAATCCAGAATTTGATGCTTCTGCAAAACCTTCAGTTGTTTACTCTGATTGTCCTGAATATCCACCGAGTATTTTTGAAAAGGGTGAGACTTCAAAGAGCAATAGAAAAGAACCACCTTCTAAGTTAGAGACTAACAAGGTTCATGTTTCTGTTTCAGATATAAAAGGAAATGGAGTTGGGAGGAGTAAGAAGAATAAAGATAGTAGTTTGAATAAGAATGATAGGTTATCTAGTGAAACTTTTACTTCAAATGGTTGTACTTCAGACAGTGTTATTTTGAAAAGTAATTCTTTTAATGAGCATGAATGTAAGGTTTGTTCTGATAAATCAAAGTGTTTCGAGCTAAGGTTGCCAATCCTACTTCTAAAAACCACTTTCAGGAATTAAATGTTAAGATGGTTTGGAAATGGGTTCCAAAACCGCGTTATGAATGGAGAGTGAAAGTCAAACCAGATGATATTCCTGAGTTGCTTGATGCTAACCGCGAAGGACCCATCCTGCTATGGGTTCCTAAGCAAAACTAATTGTCTCTTTTGCAGGCCTGTCGATTGTGGGTAATAGATTCCGGATGTTCACACCACATGACAGGATTCAAGCACCTCTTGCGTAACTATGTGGAGGAGCCTACCGGAGTAGTTAGATTTGCCAATTCTGAAGCCGAAGGTCATGTCAGAGGATATGGAATGCTCAATAATGGTGTTGTGAAGATTCAAAAAGTGTTATACGTTGAAGGGCTTGACCACAATCTATTTAGTACCAGTCACTTCTGTGACATGAAATATCAAGTCCGCTTCACAACCACTCATTGCTATCTAGAGGATTCCGATGGTTACGAAGTCTTCAAAGCTGAGCGCCATGGAAATCTGTACTATGTAGATTTTCCTACACTGTCTGCCACACGCCCAGTATGTCTACTAGCCAAAGCTTCTAAAGAACAATCGTGGACATGGCATCGACGCTTGTCTCATCAGAATTTCCGATCTATAGCGAAGCTACAAAGACAAGGTCTAGTCAAAGGTCTACCAGAAATGAGGTTCGAAAAAGACTCACTCTGTTCCGCATGTGAGTTGGGCAATATGAAGCGAAGCTCCTTCAAGTCCAAAGTTGAATCATCGACCTCATCTGCACTGGAACTTCTTCATATGGACCTTTGTGGACCAATGCACACAACATCTATCAACGGAAAGAAATATGTGTTGGTAATGATAGATTACTACTCAAGGTATACATGGATCGAGTTTCTTCGCAACAAGTCAGATGCGCCAGAGTTGATTATCGCTTTCATCAAGCGCATTCAAGTACGTCTTCAACTGCCAGTCAGAACCATTCACAGTGACAATGGCACGGAGTTCAAGAATGACACCCTGAAGAGTTATCTTACTTCCGTGGGTATTTCACACAATTTCTCCGCAGCCTACACTCCGCAACAAAACGACATTGTTGAACGGAAGAACCGTACTCTGGTTGAAGCAGCTCGTACTATGCTTGCTTACTCGAATCTACCTATGTACCTTTGGGCTGAGGCAGTCGTTACAGCATGTTTTACTCAGAACCATACCATTGTGGTCAAACGATTTAATAAAACAACATATGAGTTAATCAACAATCGTACACCTAACATCAAATTCCTTCGTGTTTTCGGTTGCAGGTGTTACATTCTTAAAGAGCGTCAAGGATTATCAAAATTTGATAAGAAAGCGGATGAAGGATATCTAGTTGGATACTCTCTAACATCCAAAGCTTATCGAATTTACATTATTCGAAAAAAGACGGTTGTTGAGAGCATGAATGTATCCTTTGATGAGAATTCTACAAGGACTTCTGGACACAACAGTTCAAAACTCGTAATTAAGGACAAAGCTTCTATTCAATCTCGAATAGAACCAGCTTCTCAAGGATCCACTTCTTCTAACTCTAACTCTACTTCATCTGAGTTAGATTTATTATTTATTGATGCCTTTGATGATGTATGTGCAGATTTTGAAAAAGGCATATGAACAACAATAACAAGTGGTACAGGCTCGGAGGTCCCTACTATATCTGAAGACATATCTGGACCGTCCGAAGAAGAAGTCACTGAAACTTCATCTCTATCAGGTACAACTCAACCATTAGTTTATGACTCTACTAATGTTGAATCTGTCTCTACAGATAGTTTTTCTGGAAACGAAGTCCCGAGTACTTCCACTGCCAGTCAAGAACCCTCAGTATCAGAAACACCAGTACAAGATGTCCCGAGTACATATATGGAGCTGCCTGCTGTGCACGATGAAAACGATGCGTCCAATACGCAACAACAAGTTGAATCCTTACCAAGCACACATCGTTGGACTAAGGATCATCCCCTGACCAATGTGATAGGTGACGTACAATCTGGTGTCACGACAAGGTCAGCAACAGCCAACTTCTGCATGCTTTCATGCTTCTTCAGTTCCTTAGAGCCAAAGAAAGCGTCTGAAGCTCTACGTGATCCCTTCTTGATTTCTTCCATGCAAAACGAGCTTCTACAATTCGAAAGGAACAAGGTATGGCGCTTGATCCCACTACCTAAAGGTAAATCTGTTATAGGAACAAAGTGGGTTTTCAGAAACAAGAAAGACGAACCCGGAGTAGTTGTGAGAAACAAAGCTCGTTTGGTCGCCAAAGGGTATTGTCAACAAGAGGGCATTGACTATGACGAAACATTCGCCCTGGTTGCAAGGATCGAAGCCATCAGAATCTTCCTAGCCTATGCAGCGCACAAAAACTTTACAGTCTATCAAATGGATGTAAGGTCAGCTTTTCTGAACGACGTTCTGCATGAGGAGGTCTACGTGGCTCAACCTGAAGGGTTTGTTGATCCTCATCACCCTGATCATGTCTATGTTTTAGACAAAGCATTGTATGGTCTTAAACAAGCACTGCGAGCCTGGTATGAAACTCTAACTAAATTTCTACTTGCTTCTGGTTTCAAGAAAGGTACAGTTGATACAACCTTATTTCTTAAAAGGCAAGGTCATGACTTGATTCTCATTCAGATTTATGTTGAGGACATAATATTTGGGTCGACAAATAAGAAATTTTGTAAGAAAATTTCAAAAATAATGGAGACAAAGTTTGGGATGTCGATGATGGGTGAACTGAATTTCTTTCTTGGTCAAAAAGTAAAGCAATTACCCGAAGGCATATTTATTAATCAAGCTAAATATATAAAAGATATTTTGAAAAAGTTCAATATGTCAGATAGTTCAGTTATGAAAACACCAATGGCTACTGGTACACTCTTAGACACAGATCCCTTCGGGAAACCTGTTGATCAAAAGGTGTATCGTAGCATGATTGGATCTTTACTTTATCTGACTGCAAGTCGCCCAGATATAATGTTTGCCACATGCTTTTGTGCGAGATATCAGTCTAATCCTAAAGAGTCGCACTTAACTGTTGTGAAGCGAATCCTTAGATATCTCAAAGGCTCTCCTGATTTAGGCCTTTGGTATCCAAAGGATTCTCGTTTTGAACTAACTGCCTTTATAGATGCTGATCATGCAGGATGTAAGGTAGACCAGAAAAGCACATCTGGATCATGTCAATTCATATGTGACAAACTTGTGAGTTGGACTTCAAAGAAACAAAACTGTGTTTCAACATCTACTGCCGAGGCTGAGTATGTAGCTGCTGCTAGCTGCTGTTCTCAAGTTCTCTGGATGACGACACAGTTAAAGGGCTTTGGATACAACTACAAGCGCATTCCTATTTATTGTGATTCCAAGAGTGCCATATCTATAACTGCTAACCCGGTACAACATTCGAAGACCAAGCATATCGATGTAAGATATCATTTCAGCAAGGATCATGTAGAAAAAGGTAACATTGAAATGCACTTTGTTCAAACTGACTTCCAGTTAGCTGATCTTTTCACCAAGCCATTGGATGAAAAGCGATTCCATTTTCTAATCAGCAAACTTGGTATGTTGAACATGTCTTAGACCTTACTCATGATTAAAGGGGGAGTATTCTCTGTCTTGATTTTGTGTTCATTTTTATTCTTCAACTGTTGCTAACAAAAGAGGAATCATTTCACAAATGATTACCATTATTTCTTTCATTTATGCAGGTTTGTTCAAGTGACTATGACTTCTAATCACATCAGATTAGAACCCGCACTTTAGTGATTTATTTATTTTTTTCTGCCTTATCTTTAAAAAATTACATTAAGTTAAGGGGGAGAATATCTGTGATATTAACAGATTTTTGGATACTTAAATGCTTATCTCAACCTCCTCTACAGACATACCAGTTTCTGCTGCAACTTTTTCTGTTTCTACTGCTTTTGCAGTTTCTGGTGTAGTTACTGCTGCTGGCTCATTTTCTGCTTTTGTACCCAACTCCCCCTCAAATTTAGATTCCATTCCAACAGGACTTTGTTTTTCAGTTTCAGCTTTAGTTGTCTCCCCTTTTTTGGAAGCATCATAATCTACACTCCTCTTTTTTAGCACAAATTTGGTTTTCTTCTTTTTGTGCACTAGCCGCAGAAGCATCTTCTTCATTTTGGTGATCTGAAGTTGTTGGGAAAGTATCACCTGTTGCATATCTTTTATCTCCAGTGCTTGATCAGTAATTTCCTGACTTAAGGTACCAAGTGTATCCATCAATTCATCATAAGTATATCTATCCTCACCTCCTTTGGGTGTGTTGACCACCCTTGAAGGATCTTTGGAAGTTTTAGTAGGAGTCTTCTGCCTATCAAAAGCACCCTCTACCCCATTGGTTTCTTGGCACCTAGGACCTTTGGATGATTGCTCATCTAAAGTTGTCGTGGGGAAGGTCTTAGGTATGTTCACACTGTCCTGTCCTACACCTTGTGCAGAAATAGTAGTGTGAGCCTTGCTGCCCACATGCTCATCCTTCTCCTTATAGAGCACCTTCTGAGGGTTGGGAGACACCCCTATGGTTTCCCTTTCGATATTCTCTAATGGATAATGCTCCATTAGAGGGCTTGAAGGCTTTGGGGGTGAAGATACAAGAAGGGAAGGAACCTTCTGTACCTTTTTCCTGATATATGTTTTGGTGATGGGGGATTTGGGCTTGACAAAAGGGATCTGAGGAATATTGACAGAATTGAATGGTGTGGGTAGGTCATTAGTTAGGTGGTCAGATGTGGGCTGTGACCCTGATGCCTCACCATGGGAAAGAGACACACCCATCATTGTAGAGAACAATGGAGTGTCTTGGCCAGAAAAGTCCCAGGAAGACCTTTTCATGTTTGAGAACACTTTCCCCTTGGGGAGTTTTGGTACATATACCTCCTTGAAGGTAGGTAAATCCGTCAATTCCTTATTAAGTACTTCTTGTACAAACCTTGGATACATAATAAATCTTTTTGATTTGGTATCCAGGTTTGACATTAAATCGTTTAAGATCATTTGAGAGAAATTAAACTTTCTAGAGGTTGCTAAGTAGACCAAAGCATTGGCTATGGTGCTGCTGAACTCACTCCAGCCAGTTATTTTTCTTGAAATGCAGTGTTGTAGGGTATGAACAAAAAATCTCCACTGAGGTGAAAATCTGTTCTTGAAGAACTTAAATACATCAGTGGGACCTTCATACCCCATACGACTAAGAGCATGGAAGATATCTTCCTTAGGAAGATAGGTAATACCTGAGGCATCATCTAAGCGTAGATGGATGCGAATACACTCTTCTGATATGGTCAGGGGTTTATCACACACCCTTGTTTTGATGATCTGAGTGCCATCTTCAGTGTGGATAGTAGCATTTGCCCAAAATTGTCGTAGATGTTCCCCACATATTGTGCGATTGACAGTGAGGGCATGGGCAATGTGTGACGATTTGAGGAAATCCACAATCTGATGAAAACCTTCAGCCTGTTTGGGTTTTTGCAGCATATCAACCTCATTGTGTTCATCAAAGAATTCTAGTCCTACCATCGTTCTTGTTGGATCAAATAATTGTATTCAAGATTAAAGGGTCTAAACTGTATTTATTTGATAGTTAAAGTTTGGGGTTTAAATTGTAATAGATTGATAATTGTTTGTAAATGGGCCTTAAGTTTATCAAGCCCATTATCCCATAAGGCCTAAGTATTTAAAGTTTTAGGGTTAATC
This sequence comes from Arctium minus, assembly GCA_954870635.1. Classification (NCBI taxonomy): domain Eukaryota; kingdom Viridiplantae; phylum Streptophyta; class Magnoliopsida; order Asterales; family Asteraceae; genus Arctium; species Arctium minus. Next base: position 20,579,497 of record OX941081.1, on the reverse strand, counting down.
CTCATAATTACTTTCATAATCATATAATGAGGTAGCAAGTTTTCTCTGTATTCAAGGGTATCAAGAACACACAAGGTTTAACTGTTTATTCAAGGGATTGGTATGTTACTCTGAATCTTCATATCTCTTGATTATTATTGTGTTTCTGTGATTGTTAATCAACTAGATTAAACTGGGATAACAGTTCTGATTGATTATAGGGTTTGAATCGCAACTAGGGTGTACACTGGTGAGCAAGAAATTGAGAGAGAGAGAAAGAGAAGCAATGGAAGTTCAAAGAGCCGTTTGTATTTTGGCGGTCACAAAGGGATTTATAGGTGGAGGGTTTCAGTTAGAAGCAATACTAAGTACCCTAGCAGTATTAACCAACTCGCAGTATTAACTCATATTAGCAGTAGTAACACATACTGGCAGTACTAACACAGACTAGCAGTATTATCTCAGTTTAGCAGTATTAACACATGCCAGCAGTAGTAACACTGATTAGCAGTAGAAACAAGGTAAGCAGTAGTAACTTTGCACTGGCAGTATAAACTACCTAGCAGTAGTAACCATACTTAACCATATTTGAACTGTCAACATGAGTAATATAGAGAGTAGTATTAACTTAACTAGAAGTACCAAGTATGCAATTTAAGCAATCTGAAACACTTAAACACACAAGGTTAGCAGCACCATGCACAATACAATATGAGAAAGTAGACAGGAAGGAGTCTATACAGAAATGGTACATAAAGCAGATCAAAGGAGGCTTATTCAGTGTTTATCTTGCCCACACTTGTGACCAAGAATGTGAACCTATCCACATCAAAAGCTTTGGTGAATAGATCAACAAATTGGTTACTTGTATGGACTCTCACAACCTGAATGAGCTTCTTTTCATTACAGTCTCTGATAAAGTGGTACCTAATTTCTATATGCTTTGTTTTGGAGTGCTTGACTGGATTATTAACAATGTTAATAACACTGTTATTGTCTATGAAGATTGGAGTGTGAAGAAAAGTCATACCATAGTACAGCATTTGATTCTGAATCCAGAGTACTTGTGAACAGCAGCTTGCAGCAGCTATATACTCTGCTTCTGTTGTAGAGGTGGATATTGTGGTTTGTTTCTTGCACTGCCATGACACTAGTCTTGCACCCAAAAACTGACATCCCCCTGAAGTTGACTTTCTATCTAAATTCGCACCACCCAAGTCACTGTCTGAAAAAGCAAGTAGGTCAAATGGTAAGTCATGAGGATACCAAAGACCTAATCTAGGTTGGCCTTTGAGATATCTGAATATCCTCTTGACTGCTTGAAAGTGTAACTGTTTAGGCCTTACTTGAAATCTTGCACACACACAAACAGGAAACATGATATCTGGTCTTAAAGAAGTGAGATACATGAGGGAGCCAATCATGGATCTATAGTGATGAACATCCACATCCTCCCCGTCAAGATCTGCCGTGATCTATTTGTGTGTCTCCATGGGTGTGCTTGCAGGCTTTGAATATGAGAATCCAAACTTAGTAAGAATGTCCTGCACATATTTGGATTGGCTTATAAATATCCCATTTTTCTTCTGCTTAACTTGTAAACCAAGGAAGAAAGTAAGTTCACCCATAGAACTCATCTTGAATCTCTTGTGCATCAATTCTTCAAAATCTCTGCACATTTGATCTTTTGTGGATCCAAAGATAATATCATCCACATAGATTTGCACTATAACGATGTCCTTCTTCTTCTTCTAAATGAACAGAGTCTTGTCTATGATTCCTCTTTGAAAACCATTTTCCAGGAGATAGGTAGACAAAGTGTCATACCATTCCCTTGGTACTTGATGTAGCCCATAGAGTGCCTTCTTCAATTTGTATACTCTGTCAGGATAATTTGGATTCTCAAACCCTGGAGGCTGACAGACATACACTTCTTCTTCAATTTTCCCATACAGGAAAGCACTCTTTACATCCATTTGGTAGACTCTGAACTTAATGAAAGAAGCATAGGCTAAAAATAGCCTAATTGCCTCAATCCTGGCCACTGGTGCAAATACCTCTTCATAATCAATTCCCTCTTCTTGAGTATACCCTTGTGCCACTAATCTGGCCTTGTTCTTTATTACTATTCCTCTCTCATCTTTCTTGTTTCTGAAGATCCATTTAGTGCCTATAGCTCTGTATCCTTTAGGAAGGTGCACTAAATCCCATACATCCTGCAGCACAAACTGCAGTAGCTCCTCTTGCATTGCTTCTATCCATCTTGGATCCTTCATTGCATCATATGCCTTTTTGGGTTCAACCTGAGATAGAAAGCAAGAAAGTAATCCTGATTGTATATCTTTCAATCCTCCCAACTTACTTTGATTCCTTGTGATTATAGGTGAATTGATGTCACCAATCACCAATTGAGGAGGATGATTTTTTTGAACTCTTGTTTGATGAACAACCTCTTCATTAATATCTGCTTCCAGATTAGAGTCATTCTTTTCAGGAGTGCTGCCACCAAAAACTGAAAAGTTATCATCATCTGTGTCATCTTCTTCCAAACATGGCATCTCAGGACCTTTGATTCCTGAATCTGAGGGTTGATCTTCCTTTTCACCTATGTCCTCTTCATTCTGGGCTGGTTCAGTGTCCTTTGAAACTGAAGTATCTTTCTTATCTTGGTCACAGAATTCAACAGGATCAGCAGTAGGTGTTGGGAACAACACAAACTCTTGTCTTTGTACTTGTACCTTTTATGTCCCTGTTCTTGCATCATGCTCATTACTGAAACCCAAAGAATTAGTCAGTGAATCAATGTCAAATAGCCAATCAGGACCTGAGCCAAGTTGATTTGGTGTGTTCTCATTGCATTTGATATTGTCACTTTCCTCAATAATTCTAGAAGAGTTGTTGAAAACTCTGTAGGCCTTACTTTGAGATGAATATCGAACAAGAAACCCATCCTCAGCTTTGCTATCAAACTTGCCTAGGTGAGTTTTGGTATTGAGAATTGTGCAAGGACACCCAAATGGTTTGAAAAATCCAATAAAAGGTTTCTTCTTTTTAAAAAGCTCATAAGGTGTCTTGTCTTGGGATTTCACTACTAGAACTCTGTTTTGAACATAGCAGACAGTATTAACTGCTTTTTCCCAGAAAGTAATTGGAAGTTTTGAATCTGCCAACAGAGATCTAGCAGCTTCTATTAGAGTCCTATTTCTCCTTTCAGCAACACCATTCTGTTGAGGAGTCCTAGGAGCACTGTATTGTCTCTCAATGCCTTTTTCCTCACATAAGTTGTTTAGGTCATTGTTTTTAAATTCAGTTCCATTATCAAACCTGATGAATTTAACTCTTAGATTTGTTTGGTTTTCAACTCTAAGCACAAAGGATTTGATCAGTCCACTTGTCTCATCCTTAGTCCTCAGAAAATAGACCCAAGTGAATCTAGAGAAATAATCAACAATAACCAAGCAGTAGGATTTCTTACCAATACTCATCACATTTGTAGGACCAAATAGATCCATATGCAGTAAATTAAGAGGTGAAGAGATTGTAATTATCTCTTTGGACTTATGAGAAGTTTTGTGCTGTTTGCCTTTAAGACATGGAACACAATGATCATCACATGAAAAAACCTTTTGTGGCAAACCTCTTACAAGGTTGTTTTTCACAAGTTTGTTCATTGTTTTAAAGTTCATGTGACACATCCTTCTGTGCCAAAGAGATGATTCATCCAATGAGGCTTTTGAAAATAAACAATTTAAATATGAATCAGAAGATACACTCTCCAAGTCTAAGCAATAAATATTGTCCTTTCTAGGAGTTCTAAGTAGTATCATACTTTCATCAACTACCTTGAACCCTGGAGCAAGGATAATACATTCTGTATCATTGAATAATATGCTATGTTTCTTGTCACAGACCTGTGATACACTTAACAGGTTGTATCTCAATTGCTCAACATAGTATACATCCTCAAAGGTCATCTTACCTTTTGACACATTACCTTTTCCACTTATCTTTCCACCTGCTGGATTATCACCAAAAGCAACATGTCCTCCATCAATTCTTTTGAAGTTTTGAAGGCATGTCATGTTACCTGTCATGTGCCTGGAACAACCACTATCAACATGCCAAATGCTCCTTCCCTTGAGCTGTTGGTTGCCCTGCACATATAGTAAAGCAATTAGTTTTTAATAGGAACCCAAGCTAAAGTGGTATTGGGTTTCCCATTCTCATCAACATATTCATATTCAGACTTGATGAGATTATCAAACTAAGGAATCTTATTGCTTGAATACTTTGTCAGAATAATGGGCCTGTCACTGGAAGCAGTACTAACTTGATTTGCAGTACTAACTTTGTTAGCATTACTAACATCATTAGCAGTACTAATTGAGTTAGCAGTACTAACTGGGTTAGCAGTAGTATTGCTTGCAGCAGCACTATTCTTGTCAGCAGTACTAACATATTTCTTTACTCCTTGGTTTATTTGGAGTATTTTTCTTTGAATTAGCAAACTTATTCTGAGCATGAGATTTTATAGGTGCCCTTTTCACATTCTCAGCCATATGATTCCTTATTTGCTTCCTATAACCAACAGGATTTTGTATATTTCTTTGAAAAGTGATCCTTTGGTTAATTGGATTGAAATAACAGTGTTTGGCTAGATGATTTAACTTGCCACAGATAAAACAAGGCTTTGGTCTGTTAATTTTTCTTAGATCAATTCCTTGTTTTAATGCCCACTAATTATTTCTGTTTCTTTGATTTCCACTTATTTTATCATTGTTATGGGGCTTGTTCTGTTGACAAGTACAGGGATTTATAACAGAGGTTTGCATGTAATGAATTCCCTGTACCTTATCCTTCCCTTTCCTAGAGGTCTCAGTTGTCTCACTCTTCACAGTCTCTTCCCCACTTTTGGACTTCTCCACTTTCTCACTTTTGACGAAATGGTTTACCCTCCCTTTCATTTGTCGGAATGTGGTTTTCTAAGGGAATATCTTTATGGTCTTCCTTATTCTTACACCCAGAGTCCTCTTCTTCAGAATCTACCTCAACCACTACTTTGTCTAAAGGATCTACTTTAGTGGCTCCTTCAGGTAATTTCTTCTTGTCTTGTCTTTCTAAGAGGTCTGAGGTGGGAGGAATATAGTTATTGTTGTATGGTGGAGGGGTGGTGTTATAGCCTATTCCTCTTCTCAGTTTGTCATGAACTTGATTTTTGAGTAAAGAGTCCATTGCTTTAGAAGCATTGGAATATTTCTCAATATCTAGTTTGGCCTTCTCAAATTCACTCTTAATTTTCTCACATCCTGCGTTGGCCTTCTCTAGTTCAATCTCTAACTGATTCTTCTGCCACTTTCAGTAGTTGGTATCATAAGAATGTTGAAGTTCATTAGCCTGATATGACTTAATTTGTTCTTCAAACCTCTCAACAATCAAAACATACTCTCTTCTATCTTTCTCTAGCCTTTTAAGATCATCACACATGCTCTGATTGTGATCCCTGTACTTTTTAACAGTTTCAATACAGGTTTTAGAGCAAAGGTTAGATGTTACCTCTATGGGATGTGCAGTGCTTGATGACTCTGAAACTTCGGCCATCAAAGCTTGATTCTGAACTGCATCTTCTGCTTGGTCTCTCCAATCAAATCCCATTCCTTCTTGGGAAACAAGGGCTTGCTAAGAGTTCCTGTTCTTGAAGCTAGTGGATTGTGATGGTTGATGGTTGCTAGTATGCTGTTGAGGCAATCCACTTATGCATTCTCTTGCAAAGTGTCCCAGCTTGTGACACTTGTAACATTCAACCTTGGATTTATCAAATCCAACCCCATCTTCTCTTTTCTGAGCAAAGTTATTCCTTCCAGTCCTTTTGATGAATCTTTTTACTCTCATTGTTAGCATAGCCATCTGCCACTTGATATCCATCTCTTCCAGATCATCAACATTTATCTATTCTAAGTCATCATTAATTAGAGTGGAATTTGCATGACTGGCTAGAAAAACTTCTAAAACTGAGTCATTAGATCCATCTTGCTTTGATCCATAGGTAGCACCAACTGATTCTGTATTAGCAGCAGAATCAGTAGAAGATGATAAAAGAGCAGCATTGTATGAGTATCCAGAGGGCCTCTTCTTTGCTTCTACCTCTGCTTCAAACACTCTAAGGTCATTATAGAGGTCATCCAGTTCCTTGTCCTCCAGTTGGTCATTCTGTCTGAAGAAGACAGTGTACATAGTCCATTCATCACCAAGAGATCTGAGAAATTTTCTGTTGACATCATCTTGATCTATCTGGACACCAACAGTAGCCAATTCACCAATTAACTTATTAAATCTATCAAAAGTTTGAATCATGGACTCATTCTTTGTAGACATGAAGTTTTCATATTGCTGCTTCAGGATAGCCTTCTGATTTCTCTTGGTACTTTTGGTACCAGAAAATCTTTTCTCCAGTGCATTCCATAGAATTTGAGCATCCGTGCAGTTGCAAAACTGGTGTTGGTACTCATTAGGTATAGCCAAGAGCAGAGTGCTCAAGGCTTTCATCTCTGTCTGCCTCATCTTTCTCTCTCCATCAGTCTTTGGTGGAGGTCTCTTTTCTTCTGCGTCCATCTTTCCTCCATCTGAGGGACCATTCCTAATGATTTCCCACATTGAGAAGTCTATGAGAAGAATATATTGCTTGATTCTGATCTTCCACATATCAAACTCATTGGGTTTGAGCATGGGAACTTTTGATACCAAAACGCTGTCACTTGAACTGTCCATGATTATAGATTTCTGAGTTTTCTAGCTCTGATACCACTTGTCAAGATCGAAAATTCTAAACAAGAATTTAATACAAACTCAGAAACAATGTTTAAGAAGTTGCGGAATAACACTTTAACAATTAATTAGAACACAGAATATGAACTCAAATCATAAGTTTATATTGCATAAAACTTAATGATTACAAACACAACCTCAATCTATTGAATAGACTCAACAGACGTTCTACACTTCTCTATAGAAAGGATCAATACTAATCTTGAGGTTAATTCTCTAAACAAAAACAACTCTATCAATGTATGTTTCTCTATCAAGAACTTCCAGACTATATATACAGAATTAATTACAAGATAATTACAAAGGAAATATTATTCTTCAGAATCCAGTCCATAATTATCTTCATCTCCTATTCTTCCGCATCAATCCATCTTTATCTTCAGAAGCAGCATTAACTCAATAGCAGTATTAACTTTGTACCCTAGCAGTACTAACCATGCTTGCAGTATTAATCTTCAAGCAGTACTAACTACTAGCAGTACTAACTCTCCAAGCAGTACTAACTATTAAAGTAGCAGCACTAACTCTTCAAGCAGTATTAAATCTACTAGCAGTAGTAATATTTCATCACCTAGCAGTAGTAATATTTCATCACCTAGCAGTACTAACCAGACTTGGTTATTTCTGACCCAACAAATACTTCTAGTTGAACAATGTTATATGTCAATGGTTTTTGTTGGATGTAGTATTATGTAAGTGTAATTCTAGACTTCGGGACCCTATATGTAATATGTGGGTGTTTTTAATGTAAATGTTTGCATGTATTATATGATACATGTTATGTTTTAAGGTGGATTGTTACACCCATGCCACCGTTAGCCACCGTTAACCACCGTAGTAAACCTAGTGAACCCCATCCCTATCCTAGATATGTTCATCTCCCGGCCCCAGTACCGTTCAACACTAGATTTGTTCTATCTCTGCTACTGCATCTTGTGGACTTATTTTACATATGCTTCTGGTTCGTAATGTAGAATAGGGTTTTGATTTTATGATTTGTACAACCAACTTATCTGAAAGTAATTGATTTGAATTGGATTTGATGAATCGGTTTCCATGGCTCTTTGGTATTGGGTTTTTATGTTCCTGTTGAGAGTTTATGGGTTGTTGTTGAGAGGGTATGGATTTCTGTATGGTATTTTGATTACTCCATTTTTGTTCTTAATTATGGAAAAACTTTGTTGCAGAAAATTGTAGGCTTCATCCATGGGTTTCACAACATTACTTGTTCATATCTGATATCTTTCAAAAAGGTTTAAATAAAGAACAAACTTTTGATGTGGTTCTTGGTGGTGCGGTGCACTATTCACAGCCCAAAATGAGGTTTAAATATCATTTTCTATCGCGGCGATGGTGATGGCTGGTGCTCGGTGGTGCAGTGGTGGGTCATTGTCTGAGGGGATGGGAAATAAGGAAGCAGAAGGTGGGTTTAGGTTTAGAGGAGAGAAAATGAGGTTGGAAGTGGGTTTAGGGGAGCATAGGTGTCAAATTATTAGAGGATGTCTTTTTATACTTTTTTCTTTTTATAAAAAAAATTAAGTAAATGTATAAATTGACTAAATTACCCCTTAAGTTAACTAGGTTAACAAAAAAAAATTATTCCGTTAGTGTAAGGGATTGGAGATTTTGTCTTGAAATTTTTGTGTAATCAGAGTGTGGAAATCCTTCCCCAAGAGGTAAACCATCTAACTTTTTATTGGTTTTAGAAACTTAGATTGTTTAGGGGAAGTTCTTTGCATTAAAGCTTCTATGGGAATTCCTAAGAGGTGAGCCGATTGATTAGGAATGAGAGATGTTTTGTTTGAATCTAGAGTGAGGAGCATTTGAAATATCTCTCCTCCTTAGATGTTTAGTGTCGTTTACATTTTGGTGAATCAAAGAGGGTGAGTTAGAAACCCCCGGACCGGAAATTGTGCAAGAGACGACCGACAAAGTCAAAGCAATCCGGGAACGTTTGAAGGCGGCGTAGGATCGACGAAAGAGCTACGCCGACAAGAAGAGACGACCGGTAGAGTTTCAAGTGGTGGATCGTGTTATGTTAAAAGTATCCCCTTGGAAGGGTTTGATTCGTTTTGGGAAGCGCGGGAAGTTGAGTCCCCGTTTTCTTGGACCTTTCATTATCATTGAACACATCGGGTTGCAAGCGTACAAGTTATATTTGCCAACGGAAATGGACGACATTCACCCTACGTGCCACGTGTTTTATCTACGGAAATGTTTGGCGGCGGAAGAAAGTGTTATTCCTTTGTCAGAGATTCGGGTGGACGACAACCGTTGTGTCGAAGAACCCGAGGCTATTTTGGAGAGAGACACCAAGAGACTTCGACATAAGGAAGTCACTATGGTCAAAGTGCAATGGAGACACCATCGGGGTGCAAACGTGATGTCGGAGGTGGAAGAGGATATGAAATGTCGTTACCCTAATTTGTTTTTGTAGTTAGGATTTCGGGGACCAAATCATTCCTAAGTTGGGGAGGATTGTAACACCCGTATTTTCGGGTAGTCATTCGCTATTTCAGGTTCATTTGGACATTTAATGATCGTGCGTTAGTGCATGTTTGTTTGGCTTTGATTTACGAAGTTGGCCAATCGCTTCTCGTCGAAAAATCGGATTAGTTCGGGTCTAAGTCGCGCCCAGAGGGCTTGGGGCGACTATGCCCATGAGTCAAAGTCGCGGCTTGGGGACAACTTACTTGATAAAACTCAGGGAAGGGGGTCTTGACAGCGACAATGCCCAGCGACTATGACCAGGACACTGCCGCCGGTCATAGTCGCCGACGGGGGCTGTGTGATTAAAAGTCCAGACTTTGATATTGTAACTCAGATTTATTTTGGGAACATATTGGGAAAGTCCTTTCCAGCGATTTCTAGGTGAGTTCTAACCCTAATTTCTATCTCCTCATTGATTGAACTCCTACAAGCATTTATGGGGATTTAATGCTTGTCTAGGGTGAACTTGTGGTAGACCTAGCTTGTATCAAACTCTCAAGTCCTCAACTCTTCACCTACCATCTTTAGGGCTTTGATTTCTCTTAAGAAATCACCAAGGTGAGTGCATTCTTGACTATTCTACTCATATACATGCCTAACAATGTTTAATCTTTACATATGTGCTTTCTTACATCTTGATTTGGGTTGTGTGAAGTTTAACCTAAAATCCAAATGTGGAAGGTGTTCCAAATTGATGAGTTGGGTTGGAAAGGATCTTTGATTTTACTATGTATCATGAGTTTGTAAGTGAATAGGAGGCTTTATGTTGGTCATATTAGTGCATTTTGAAACAAGGCTAAAGACCCGGTTTGGGTTGATGTCTCAATTAGGCTAAAGACCCGGTTTGGGTTGATGTCTCAAATAGGCTAAAGACCCGGTTTGGGTTGATGTCTTAAATAAGCTAAAGACCCAGTTCGGGTTGATGTCTCGAATGGGCTAAAGATCCGGTTTGGGTTGATGTCTCGAATGGGCTAAAGACCCGGTTTGGGTTGATGTCTCGAATGGTTATAGATCTGGTTTGGGTTGATGCTATCAAGCCAAATGGCTTGAAGTGATTCATAAATATGTTTTCAAGGGTTGTATTACATTTCACGTTCAATGACAAGCCGGGCAATTTGGTTGGAAACTATAAATACATGGATATACATATATCGTAACTTCATTCCATTATTTACATTGTGATTATATGTTCTCACTAGGCTTTAGCCTAACACTTGTTTCTTTGGTTGTCATGTATGACAGGGCATCCTAGTGGCGGGAATCATCGGGAATGAGTGGTCAATCGTGTGGTTGAGAGTGGTCCTTTTGGGAGATCTATAGACCGGCTTATACGAGTTGATAATTACATATTTTGGAGGATAGCGATACCCGACCGTAATCTATTCGGCAAATTTAGATTATTAGATTGTCGATTATATTCTTCATTTTATTGGGCTTATAAATACCATACTTTATTCCACGCTTTGGGATGTTACACTTTGGCATGATTGGTCTTTACTGTATTACACAGGTTTGAATGACCCCTTTGTTAGGGGTGTTCAGGATTGCAATATATATAGACGTCATATTGCCGGAATTTCGATTTTTTAAATTCACCCAAATTTTTTGGGCGTGACAAGTTGGTATCAGAGCAATAGTTTAAGTGAACTAGGTGTGTTTGTAAGATGCCTAAACTTAAGCTGAGATTACTAAGTTATGATTGGCGAGATGGGGTAGGACTCTTAAGATAGGATGGTCTTAGAGTCGACGGAATCTACATGAATTGAAAGTTGTGGTAATGGTAACAAGAACTCTTACGTATCATGTGTTCATAATTTCACTCAGCTAACGTTATTATGAAGACGTTTTACATGAGCATACTTGATCTACTGTTGTTATAATAACTGATGAATGTACTGGTTCGTTTTCTTGTGTCATTCTTGTAGCCCATCTCTCATTCTATTTCTTGCATATGTGTGTGGCAGACAATGGTTACCACTAGGAACAAGCCCGAAGGTCATGAAGCCACGACATCCACAACTGATCATCCACAGGTAACTGTGGTGGAAGAACCTTCTCTTTTGGTCAATGTGTTGGGCGGAGGACCCGAACATATTCCCCAACACAATCTGGAAACGGAGGAGCCTATTATGGAGGAGGTCACAGCGATAACCTGAATAATGGACCGGATGATGTTGGCCATGAATAGGGCCATGGCACAACAACAAGAGCTATTCCTAAAGCTCCTAGAAGATAGAGACACCAATAACCGAAGACCAGTGACGATCGTCGAGAACATTATTGTGGAGGGATCTGGGGCACCGACCTGAAATTCCCACCGATGGGACCTCGGCCCTGGAAGTAAAGCAAGCGGCGAAGGTTTGCACATTCAAAGCCTTCCTTGGTTGCCGACCACCAGAGTTCAAGGGCTCGGATGATCCAGTAGCATGTATGAACTGGATTAGGGAAATTGAGCAAGCTTTCCGATCAAGTGAGTGCGGTGAAGGTTAGAAGGCTACTTTTGGTTCTCAATTTCTTAGAGGGGAGACCCTCACGTGGTGGAACGTTTACTTAGCTTCTATGGAGGCCACGATATTGGCTACTCTGAGTTGGTCAACTTTCAAGAAAAAGGGAATGGAGGAATTTTGTAATGAGCGAGCCATGGACCGGATAGAGGAGGAATTCCAGAGCTTGAAGAAGGGAAACCTATCGGTAAAAGAGTACAACTGCCAGTTTATGGATAAGTTGGGATTGGTAGGACATCTGGTCCCAACTGAAAGAGAGAAGATTAAAGCCTACATCAAGGTTCTTCCAGCGGATATGATTAATATGGTCCGCGTGTCCAAAGCCTCTAACCTTCGGGAAGCAATTGAGGAGGCACAACTGGTGGAAGATGCCTACACTCGGGGTAAAGAAGAGAAAGGAGGAGTGTTAGAGAAGAGAAAGTGGGAGGGGAGTTCTACCCTATCAAGGAAGACTAGATCTTTCAACAACAACTACTGTGGGAATGAAGTTGGACGAGAAGCTAGACGGTGCCCTAAGTGTCGGAGTAAGCATGTCGGACCGTTCACCACGGGCGGGACGAAATGCTTCAAGTGCGGGAAATCGGTTCATGATCGTCGCGATTGCCCGGTCAGAGGGATCACATGCTACGAATGCAAGGAACCAGGTCATATCCGGAGTGAGTGCCCGAAGTTGAAAACGGGAGGAAGCGGGGCAAAGAAGACGGATCCTCCTAGAGCAATGAGAAGAGCGTTTCAAATGACCACCGAGGAAGCGAAGGCTTCGACCGATGTGTTGTCAGGTACGTTTCTCCTAAAGTCTGTAACTACGCATATATTGTTTGATTCCCGCGTGTGTTTTTTGTTTGTGTCGGATTCTTTCTGTAAAAAGTTAACCGTGCCCACTAGTAGCTTAGAGGATGCTTTAGTGGTAGAGTTAGCGGATGGAGACTAGGTAGTAGTTCGGGATATCCTTAGGGGTTGCAAATTGGAGATCGAAGGAAAAGAATTTCCGGTTGATCTAATGACAATGGTAATTGGAGGGTTTGACGTGGTCATTGGGATGGATTGGTTAGCGGGTAACCATGCCGAATATCTATGTGCAAAGAAGTTGATACGAATTCCAATTTCGGATGATGAGTCGGTAACCGTGTACGGCGAAAGGCGGAAGAGCGACGTGGCGATTATCAGCATGGTGAAGGTACATAAGTGTTTATCGAAAGGATACTCATCCTTTTTGGCGTACGTTATAGACGCCAAACTCGAGAAGAAAAAGCTTGAAGATGTGGAGGTAGTGAATGAATTCCCCGACATATTCCCGGACGACTTGCCTAGACTACCACCCGATCGTCAAGTAGAGTTCAAAATTGAGCTAGCACCGGGAGAGGATCCGATAGCCAGAGCTCCATATCGTTTGGCCCCTTCGGAGATGAAAAAGATGATGGGACAGCTACAAGACCTTCTTGAGAAGGGGCTCGTGAGACTGAGCTCGTCACCATGGGGAGCGTCGGTCTTATTCGCGAAGAAGAAGGATGGCACCATGTGGATGTGCATAGACTATAGGGAGTTGAATAAGGTGACCATGAAGAATAAATACCCACTCCCTAGAATCGACGATTTATTCGACCAACTTCGAGGAACGGGATGCTTTTCAAAGATTATTAACCCAGTTTAATCTAGTTGATAATTGACACACAAACACAATATATATCAAGAGATAATAAGATCAGAATAACATCCCAATCCCTTGAATAATCAATGAAAACCTTGTGTGTTCTTGATACCTTGAATGTAGGATTACAATACGACTACCTCTCTCTCAACAATAATTATGATTAAGAATAATGAGAGGATTCTCTTAAAACCTAATTAAACAAAACATTAAATACCTAAGCCTAAAAGGCCTAATGGGCTTGGGCCCAACTAATAATAAAACTATTAACTTATTACAAAATAAACCTCTAACTTTAACTATCAAATAAATACAGTTTAAACCCTGAACTTTAACTTTAATCTTGAATACAATTTATGATCCAACAATCTCCCCTTTGGATTCAAGATTAAATTTTTTTTGGCAATAGTCTTCGGGTCTTCATGGGTCTTCACTTTTCTCTTGAAAACTTCAGATATGTTCAGATATGACATTTGAAAACTGTATCTGATATAACGTTTCAAAAACTTGTAGATTTTAGTCTTCATCTTTCTCTTACTTGAAGTGTCCTTCTGACGATCATCTTTAATTACTTCAGTAATCTTTACTTCTTTGAAAACTTCAAAAGTTCTTGTATTCTCCCTTGTTGATTATTCTCCCTCTTTGTATATTCTCCCCCTTTTTGATGAGTGGTGAGAATCATCATCATCAAAACTTTGCAAAACAATCTCCCCCTTTGAATATGATCATCAAGTTAGCACTGTCTTCATGTAACGAGCCCTGTGTGAAATAAGAGCAGTCTCTCCAAATGGAGAAAGTGATTATTTCAATCTTTTCAGATTCAAATAGTCAGTAGTAACCATTCGAATATTTTCAAATTCAAACAGTTTAATAGGTGTAACCCTGAATCAACAAATGACTCAGTTAGAATGTCTGTCATTAACACAAAGTTACTGAGTAACACAAAGTTACTGTATAAAGAGCTGCTTTTGATGTTGGCTCCCCAGGTCTTTCATTCAATCATCGAATAACACATGGTTATCTATGAACGTTCTGACAAAAAACAAATTTATGGTACTCGTGCATGTGTATGAAAGAATTAAGCACCGATGATTGCTTTTCAATGTAGGCTCAAAATATGTAAACTTGTTGAGACAGCAACAAATTATACAAAGACTCAATTTGCATGAGAAAGGGTTCGAAGGTAGGGCAACTTTCCTTCTTTTTCAATATTAGTTTCTTCCAAATGAAGAACCAATAGCTTATGTGCTGTGTCCCCAGAAAATGTGAAACATTCTCTTTTTGAGAAAAGAATGAGTAGCTGGTGAGGTTTTATGCAAGAGATGGCATGGGCTAGGTGCGTGTTTCAATGATGGTCACCAAAGAATGTGAACCAATCAGTAGATGTGGTTGCCCGACTCAGAAAGAAGTTTGGTGTAGAGTTTAATATTCTTTTACTCATGTTAAAGCACAGTTTTATTGGATTCAAGATCATCATTATCTGAATATGGAAAATTGAAGTCAAAGCTGATAAAGTCGTCTCAATAAATAGTCTAGGGTCCTTTTGTAATAAATAGTCAAAGTGTGTTTTTCGTATTTTCATTATTGGTCTTTTAATTTTGTTATTAGTTGTTTTTAGTTGTTGGGCCCAAGCAAGACAAGCCCATTAGGCTTAGTTAGCCTAAGTATAAATTAGCTTTGTTTATGCTAATTAGGCAAGAGAGGTCAGGGAGCTTAATTGAGAAAATTATTCATTGTGAGGCTAGTTGTTGTTGGCGCCGTGAACAAGAGAAACAGAGATAAAGAGGTTCATCAAGAACATTTGTAACCTGTTGAATCGTTTGATTAATCGTATCAGGTTTGCATTATTGTATTGATTATATATTTGCTTGATTGAATGATTATTTATTGGGACACACAATTGGTATCAGATCTAAACAGATTGAATTGAATAAGTTTTTGTTCGGTTCTATTTTTCTGTCAAAGATTCATAATTTTTATTGTGTAATTGTTCCTTCAAGTTGTTATTGGTTGGATTGTGTTTGTTTTGTCTATTATCGTGATTGGGTATTGGTTGATTTGAATATTGCATCGATTTTGATTATCAAAGTGATGATTTTTGTTTTCTGGGTTTGTTCACGAGTTTGACACTGCTTCAGAAATCGAATCCTTCATAGAGTGTTTATTATTGAAATTAATTGTTGCAATCTGTTCTAGTTGTTTAATCTATCGAATTGGCAAAGTTTGGAGTGTAATTTTGAGTTTTTGAGTGCTTTCTGGACTGAATTTTGGTTTTTGGGTCGAAGATCTTCAAGAACATACTGGTCGCCCGACATTCATATTGTCCATATCGGTCCACTTGGTTTGCGTAACACACTTTACCGGTCTTTGATTAATATCGGTCGATTATCACTATCGGTCCTTTTACTATCGGTCGATCACACCTTATCGGTCGACCGGTACACACACGTCCACCCCGGTCGAAGACCATTATCGGTCGAACTATATCGGTCTATACTTTATTGGTCGAGTATCTCTTATATCGGTCGAAGCTTAATTCAGGTTAAAGCTTTCTATCGGTCGAATTTTACCGGTCCACTACATATTATCGGTCCACTGTTCTTACCGGTCAATCATTTGGTTTGCAATTTACCGGTCGAATTCCTTTTACCGGTCAAGCAAAGTACCGTTCGTAACATCTTACCGGTCGTTGCAATTCCCCGGTCGAACAAGTGTCCGATCGTCTCTCACTTTGCGCGACCCTCTTCTCACGCAAAGCAAGCTTTGCGCCACTCAAGTGAAACGCAAACCTTTGTTTGCGCCATCCAAGTCTCACGCAAATCACACTTTGCGTGACCCTCTATTCACGAGAATCTCACTTTGCGCGACCTGCTTGTCACGCAAACCTCTTCTTCGCGCCACTCTCTGCTCGCGAAAACTCAGTCTTTGTGCCACCCATTCATCGCGCAAAACTCTCTTTGCGCGACCTGCCTCTAGCGCAAACCGTCCTTTGCATCTCTGTCCTTGACAAATATCTGATTTTTGCACCAGTTTTAATTGTGTTTAATCTATTTGTGCTTTATATTGTGTAAGAGGAATACATTTAATTATTTTTGGAATTTTATTTTTCTGAAAATTTTTTAGTGTGGTTTTTATCTTGATTTCTAACGATCTCATCCAGTTAATTATCTCAATATCAAATAAGTTTGATTACTAATCATATTAGTAAGGATGTCATCTCGGGAAGCTCTAGCTATTGGAACAGATGTGAAGCCACCAGTACTCTTCAAGGGGGAGTACGAGCAATGGAAGGACAGATTCTTGGACTTCATCGATCGACATAATTTAAGAGATTATATTAGAAAATCTCTGAAAGAAGGAATCATGACACCTCCGACCAAGATTCTCACTGTAGCTGGAGCAAATGGTGTAGAAGAAGAGACAGAGTATAAATTACCGATCGGTGAATATTTGGAGGATCAGCTGAATAGACACAAGGGTGACAAGCTGGCAAGATCATTTATTCTCCAAGGCATACCGAATGAAATATATGTCAAGATTGATAGCTACAATGCTACCGGTAAGCAAATGTGGGATCAGTTAGAGAAGATGATGATCGGATCTAAAGTCGGCAATCAACTCAAAGTTTCCAACTGCTTGAATAATTATGAGGAATTTAAAGTCAAAGCTGGAGAATCACTCGAAGCCACTTATGACAGATTTGTCACATTGCTGAATGAGCTCAGCAAGAACAAGATCAACAAATCTCAAGTTGAGCTGAATGTGAAATTTCTCAGCAACCTTCAGCCTGAGTGGAAGAGATTCACCAGACAAATGAGGCAGTTGAAAGATCTGAACGACATTCCACTTCATGAAGTGTATGAAATCCTCAGACAGAATGAGGAAGAGGTGGAAGAGATCAAGGCTGAGATGAAAAAGGCTGACAAAGCAGTTGCTGATCCAGTTGCTCTTGTGGTAAAGAAGAAGTCTAAGAACAAGAACGTGATAGAATCTGAATCAGAAGAGGCTGATAGCGAGGCAAAGTCTGACTCTAACGATTGCAAACAGCTGAAGGAAGCCATGCTAATGTTAACCAAGGCTTTCCAAAAGAAGTTCTATAAAAATCCAAACTCTCAGAGGTACTCGTCTAGTCCGAATAACTACAAGCATAAGGAGAAAGTTGAAGAAAAGAGACCAGAAGAAGGATGGAGCCGAAGAGCCCAAGAAAGAAGAATCGATGAAGTGCTACAACTGTGGCAGACTCGGTCATTTTGCTAAGGACTGCCGCAAACCAAAAGTCCGAAACTCCGAATATTACAAGAATAAGATGCTTCTAGCCATGCAACAAGAGGCTGGAAAAGCATTAATGGCCGAGGATGAATACTGTCTCGACCATTCGGACCAAGAATCTGATGAAGGAGAGAAGGACGAGACAGCACACCTGTGCTTGATGGGGAAGGAGCAGTCATAAAATGAAGCTGATTCTGATGATGGAGATAATGATGAGGTATGTATCTTAACTGAATCTGATTTTCTGAACCAAATGCATGTCATGATGTCTAAACTCCAAGAATTAGAGTCTAAACTGAAGCGTGAGAAATGTGTCATAAATGAGACAAAATCAATCTATACATAAACTTAGTAATGATATTGTTGAGAAAAATGTATTAATTGAAACTTTGCACAAAAATATAGACACCAGCGCTAAAGAAAAGACTATAATTCATAAAGAGTTATCTGAAACTGTTTCTAAGTATAAAGAATGTGAGTTTAAGTGTTTAGAGATTTCTAAAAGGTACTTTTCTACTTCAAAAGAAAAGAATTCTTTAATAGACAAGGTGAATTATTTGGAAGAGAAATTACATACTTTGAGTCAAACTGAACACACTATTCATTTGAACAAACCTAAAGAGAAACCTGATACTTAGGAACTTGGTTACAATAACCCACATCATCTCAAAAAGGTTATATCTGAAGTGCCTGCACTTTATGACTTTGGGTTTATGTTGTTGGCTCCTCAACATCCGGAACTCAAACCCTTTTGGACTAGTCTGTCTGAAAAAGATAAAGCCAAGGAATATGATAAAAGAAAGAACACAGCTAAAGTTCAACTTCCATTTCGTTATGAGAAGTTGAATAACAGTTACAGTTCTGATAAATCAAAATTTCTTTCAAATGATTATTTTGAGAGTTATTCTGTAAAAGAATTGGAGGCTAAACCGATCGAATGTAAGCTTTATGTCCCTCCTTTAGTTTTGGAAAGCAAAATTTCTGAACTCGAGAATACTCTTACAGATGAAAGAATTTTGATGGACTTAGAACAAGCTGTATTTTCAACAGTGTTCAAAAATATTGATTTTTCTAAATTCTTCAAGGCTTTAAACTCTGATGATAGATCTGGTTCACTTGAGAATGAGCTTAATTTCTTAAACTCTGAAGGTGTTTTAAATGATTGTGTTGCTCAATTTGACTTTACTTCTAAACTTCCTGATCATTCATCTTGTGTTATTAATTCTTTTGGATTACTAATGTGTTTGAAAAAGGTGAAACATCAACGAAAGTTGATAAATCAGTTTCTGTGAAATCTAAGAATGCGAAAGGTAAGAAAAGAAAATCTCAGCATTCACAGAAACCGATAACCACGGGTAAGCCTAAGAAGAAGCATTCTTTTATTTCTCATCATTCTAACTCTAAAGTTTCAAATGTTTCAGATATGAGAAAGCAAAGGGTTGGAGTTAAGACTGCATGGATACCGAAACAGAAGATAGACGAGAAAGCTAAATCTAGTTCTAGTTTTAATAAAAAGACTTCTAGTAAAGATGATTTGATTGTGAATGTTGCTACTTTTAAATCTAATCTTGTTGATTCTCGCAAGAAATACTCTTTAAAGCAATTATTCCAGTTAGCACCATCTAATAAAAAGTTTTTAAATTGTGGTGAATGTGATTATGCTTCTCGTAGATATTCTGATGTTTGGTATGGTTCATATAATGTTTCATCTTATCGTTATCATTCGTCGTATCATGTTTATGGTTCTCAAAAACAAAGCGGTCCCAATTTTAAATGGGTGCCAAAATCGAGTACTAACAGTGGAGGTCCCATTTTTAAATGGGTTCCTAAACCTCTTCTTTCCTGATTTGTTTTGTGCAGACCCGTCATATGTGGTATTTGGATAGCGGGTGTTCCAAACATATGACAGGGCAGAAGAGTATGTTGTCTAATTATACGGACAGATACTGCGGCACAGTTCGTTTTGAGAATGATCATTTCTCACCAATTCTGGGATATGGTGATGTTGTACATGAAAATCTTACGATCAAAAAGGTGAGTTAAGTTGAAGGCTTAGGGCACAACCTATTCAACATTGGCCAATTCTGCGACAAAGACTTAGAGGTTAATTTCAAGGCCAAGACATGTTCAGTACGCACTGAAGAAGGGAAATAACTCTTGGTCGGCACTCGCAAGTCAAACCTCTACACCATCAACTTATCAAAGGTCCAGGCTGACAATCAGGTCTGCCTACTATCAAAGGCCTCGATGCAACAAAGCTGGTTATGGCATCGACGACTTTCTCACCTCAACTTTCGGTACATCAACAAGCTGGTCAGTGGTAAGCTAGTGAAAGGACTTCCAGAGCTGAAGTATGAGAGAGAACATCTATGTGCAGCGTGTGAAAAGAGAAAGATGAAGAGAGCTCCACATAAGCCAAATCCTGAACCGAGTATCAGCTCTCCATTAGAGTTGTTGCATATGGATTTATACGGTCCTATGCGCACGCAAAGCTTAGGAGGAAAGAAGTATGTGTTGGTTATCGTGGATGACTACACGCGATACACTTGGGTCAAGTTCCTACGGTCTAAAGATGAGACGCCCGAAATTCTCATTACATTTTTTAAGACGACCCAAGTCAATCTACAAAAACAGGTCAAGATTC
The DNA here is from genome assembly GCA_954870635.1 of Arctium minus. Taxonomy (NCBI): domain Eukaryota; kingdom Viridiplantae; phylum Streptophyta; class Magnoliopsida; order Asterales; family Asteraceae; genus Arctium; species Arctium minus. The sequence continues at coordinate 20,559,141 of OX941081.1, read as the reverse complement.
TAAAAACTGACAACGACACAGAGTTCAAGAACAAGATAGTTGAAGAATATCTCGAATCAGTCGGGATATCACATCAATACTCTGCTGCTCGCACAACTCAACAGAACGGCGTCGTCGAAAGGCGAAATCGTACACTTGTCGAGGCCGCTCGGACAATGCTCAGCCAATCTGAATTACCTTTATTTTTGTGGGCTGAAGCTGTATCGACTGCATGTCACACTCAGAATCGCTCCATGATTCACCGCCGATTTCAGAAGACTCTGTATGCGTTGATCAACAACCAAACACCAACCATTAAATATTTTCATGTTTTTGGTTGTAAGTGTTATGTGCTAAACGACAGAGAGAATCTGAACAAGTTCAGTGCTAAGGCGGATGAGGGCATCTTCGTTGGTTATTTCTCTACATCTACTGCATATCGTGTTTACTCAAAGAAGTCGAAGACCGTGATCGAGAGCATCAATGTTACATTCAATGAGGATATGGCTTCTGAGCACATCAGTTCAGAACCCGTCATTACCGGAGTCCTAGCTTCTGGACCAACCAGTCCAGGACCTGCACCTCAAGAGAACAAATCAGATGACGCATCATCGTCTACTTCTAAATTATCTTATTTGGATTTATTATTTGAACTGTTTTATGATTAATTTCTTGGATCTCATGTGCCTAAATCTGTTGTGGTTGACAGGATGGAAGACTCGATGACTACTCATCCAACCACTTCCGATATATCTACTGAATCCAATCCCACGATTCGGCAAGAAGTTCTAGTTCAAATCTCTACTCTGACAGTTGAAGTTGTGACCAACACCGCCGAGACATAAATAGTTGACTCAGTAGAAAGTACTGTAAAGACTGATCAACAGACTGACCAAACTGTACCTACTGCAACTTCTGCAACAACTACTTCAACTGAAACCCCGACAATTCTGAAACATCTGGAGAAGAAAACAATTCTGACCACTCCCTCATGAACACAAGTGGACCAAAGAGCACTCGGTACATCAAATAATTGGAGATCCTTCTGCACCAGTGCAAACTAGGTCTGCAACATCAAATCTATGTATGTATGAATCCTTTCTGAGAAAGATCGAGCCTACTCGCATATCTGAGGCCCTTGCCGATTCAGATTGGGTAACTGCGATGCAAGATGAGCTGAATCAGTTTGAAGCACTGAAAGTCTGGAGACTCATACCCAAACCGCAAGGTAAAACCATCATTGGTACGAAATGGGTGTTCAAAAACAAGAAAGATGAAGATGGCACCATTATCCGAAATAAAGCACGACTTGTTGCCAAGGTATATAGGCAAGAGGAAGGGATAGACTACGATGAGACTTATGCTCCAGTGGCGCGGATAGAGGCAATTCGGATGTTCTTAGCCTACGCAGCTCACAAGAACTTCACCGTTTATCAAATGGACGTGAAGACAACTTTTCTGAATGGATTACTCAAGGACGAAGTCTACGTTTCTCATCCAGAAGGGTTTGTAAATCCAGATAAGCCGAACCACGTCTACATCTTGGATAAAGTTCTTTATGGACTGAAACAAGCTCCTCGCGCCTGGTATGATATTCTATCTCAGTTCTTGGTCAAGTCAGGTTTTACAAAAGGTACGGTTGATACCACTCTTTTTATTAAAAAGGATAAAGGCGATATCATTCTTATTCAAATATATGTGGATGATATTATTTTTGGTTCTACAAATCCTAAGTACTGTAAGAACTTTGCAAACCTCATGGTGTCACGTTTTCAGATGAGCATGATGGGAGAGATGAATTTCTTTCTCGGATTGCAAGTCAAACAATTTTCAACGGGGATTTTTATCAATTAATCTAAATACATTCTGGATATTCTTCGGAAATTCAAAATGGAAAATTGTAAACCGATTGGTACCCCAATGGCAACTGGTACTAAGATCGGCACCGATCTTTCGGGAAAGGCTGTTGATGTTAGAACTAATAGAGGGATAATAGGTTCCTTAATGTATCTTACTTCTAGTAGGTCGGATATAATGTTTTCTACATGCTTATGTGCTAGATATCAGGCCAATCCAAAAGAATCCCATTTGTCTGCTGTTAAGCGGATTTTCAGGTATCTGAAGGGGACTGCAGATCTTGGTCTGTGGTATCCTAAGGATACACGCTTTGAACTAACATCTTATTCAGACGTAGATCATGCTGGTTGCATGTTAGACAGGAAGAGCACCTCGGGTCATATCCAATTTCTCGGAGATAAACTCGTCAGTTGGGCTTTGAAGAAGCAATTATGTGTCTCCACATCAACGGCCGAAGCGGAATATGTAGCTGCTGCTTGTTGCTGTTCTCAAGTCTTGTGGATGAGAATACAACGACGAGACTATGGATTTTATTTCAATCGAATCCCAATCTATTGTGATTCGAAGAGCGCTATTGCGATTACCGCTAACCCTGTTCAGCATACTAAGACTAAACACATAGATGTCTGGTATCATTTTATAAAAGATAATGTAGAAAAGGGGACAATTGAACTTTACTTTGTAAAAACCGATTATCAGCTTGCAGATTTGTTTACCAAACCTTTAGACGAAAAGAGATTTAATTTTCTTGTCTCAAAACTTGGTATGCTAAATCTTAAGACCTAATCGGTGGTTACCTATTAAAGTTTCTTATTGTGTCTCTTTATCATTTCTTTATTATTATTTCCGCATGATACCTGCTCTTTAATAGTTTGTTCATGATCTCAGGGGGAGTGTGAGAAGTATCTTATGGATGGTCAATGTTATTTTTGAGGGGGAGCAAAACTCCATGCATTGTACTTACTGATATTTTGTTAGTAATGCATGATTTTAGGGGGAGCGTTCAAGTCGAAGGAGTATGGCTATGACTTCCTATTACTTTTGATCAGAACTCGTACTTTAGTCGTTTTACTGCTTTATGTCATTTAATTTTCAGTGAATAAAGCTACTTTGACTAGACTTTTAGACGTTTGTAGGTTGAGAGATGATTCAAAGATCATATCTTTATGACTTTAAGCTTGACTTTGTGAGATGTAAGACTGCACTCAAAAGGTATAATTTCTTTTCTTCATCTCATCTATGGTTGAAAGAAGGACAACTTTCAATCATAAGAAAACTTGTTCTTAAATGTTCAAACCACTTCTCGATTCTCAAACAGATTTATTGAATTGGAAGTGTGCTTTTAAATGTTTTTTGATTCATCTATGCACTTTAACTGCTAAAGTTAAACCACCTGGGCATCATATGCTTCATAGGATAACATGGGATTAGTGTGCTAGGACTTATCTGAACTTCTATGGATTCACGTTCACCAGTGTTTCCTACCCAAGAAGTTAATCCTGTAGTGATTGAATGTGAGGAGTCCAAAAAGAAATGAGTGTGGGATGTGTGATGAGGGAAAATGTTAAAAGAGAGTTTGGTTAGCTGTGAGCTTAAAGATTAAAATAAAGAGGGTGAGAGATCAGAGTAAAAGAATAACAAACTCTGCACCAACTCTAAGTCGGGCAGCCACATTTCTAATGTTTCACATTTCTTTGGTGAACATTATTGAAATAGGCAACTAGCCCATGCCAACTCTTGACTTTACCTCACCAGCCACTCATTTTTTTCTCAACAAGAAAATGTTTCATTTTCAAAGGGGACGCAACACATATGCTATCTGATTTTCATTTGGAAAATTTGGATATTGAAAAGAAGGAAGTCTGCCCCACCTTCGCACTTCATTCATGCACATTGAGTATGTGTTTAACTAACTGTTGTCTCAGTGGTTTACACATTTTGAACCTTATCAGCAATCATCATATGCTTAATTTATTCTATCACTTGCACGAACACACAAAGAATTTGTTTCTTTGTCAAAACGTTCATAGAAATTGCCTTTGGGGTGTTTCGATGATTGAATGGAATCCCTGGGGGAGTGAACATCATAAAAGATCCTTTATATTGTGTATTCGTTACACACGGTGACTTTGTGTTACTGACAAGCAATTTTAACTGGTTCATTTATTGATTCAGGTGTTACCTTTTTATTTTGTCTGGATTTGCAAAGATCTGGATGCACATCTTTATGAATTGACAGTTAATCAGTGGTTCGTTTTGCAAGATCAGTGGTGGAAGTCATTTCTTGGAGAAACGTTTTGATGAACTCTTTGCTCTTGTCATCAAAAAGGGGGAGAAGCGTCAACCAAGAAATAGGGAGATCAAAAGTTTTTGAAAGAATAAAAGATATTCTGAAGGTTTACTAAAGATATTCTGAAGATTTGCTGAATTGAAGAAATTTTCTTTGAAGATGATTTGCTGAAGCATTCCGAGCTGAAAACTGGAGATAATTTGAAGGTAGATTGCTACTACTGAAGACAAAGAGAAAGATTGCATCTTCTAAGCTTATAAGAGAAGATTGATTTGCTAAATTTATTTTAGTAATGATCTTAATCCAAAGGGGGAGATTGTTAAAACACAGTTTTATTGGATTTAAGATCATCATTATCTGAAGATGGAAAACTGAAGTCAAAGCTGATAAATTCGTCTCAATAAATAGTCTAGGGTCCTTTTGTAATAAATAGTCAAATTGTGTTTTTCGTATTTTCATTATTGGTCTTTTAATTTTGTTATTAGTTGTTTTTAGTTGTTGGGCCCAAGCAAGCCAAGCCCATTAGGCTTAGTTAGCCTAAGTATAAATTAGCTTTGTTTATGCTAATTAGGCAAGAGAGGTCAGGGAGCTTAATTGAGAAAATTGTTCATTGTGAGGCTAGCTGTTGTTGGCGCCGTGAACAAGAGAAGCAGAGAGAAAGAGGTTCATCAAGAACATTTGTAACCTGTTGAATCGTTTGATTAATCGTATCAGGTTTGCATTATTGTATTGATTATATGTTTTCTTGATTGAATGGTTATTTATTGGGACACACGACTCTGTTCTCTCACCCTCTTTCTTTTAAAGCTCACGTCTAACCAATCTCTCTTTTTCATTTTACCTCGTCACACACCACTCTCAATCTTTTGACCCCTCTCCCCTCAATCACTCAGGGAATACTTCCTGGGTAGGAAACACTGGTTATCGTGAATCCATGGAAGTTCTATTAAGTTCTCACACTGAAACCCATGTATTTTCCTAAAAGAATGTGTTGTTCAACAGTCTTTTGTACATGAAAGCATAGATGAATAAAGTTACATGAAGAATAAAATATGGAGAAGTCAAAACATAAGATGTTTGACAATATGATTCTCCCCCTCAAACTAAAAAGAGTTTGACAATTTAAGCTCTTAAGAAAATTTTCAATTAAGCTTATAGACAATTAAGCTCTTTTGTTATTAAGCTCCCCCTCAACTGAAGTTTTTTTTAATAAGACAGAAAGCAAAAAGATAAAGCACTGAAGTGTGGGTTCTAATCCGATGTGATTAGAAGCCATAGTCACTTGAACACACCTGCATATAAAATAAATAATGGTAATCATTTGTGAAAATGATTCCGCTATCGTTAGCAACAGTTGGAAAAATGAACACAAAATTAAAACGTAGAATACTCCCCCTAGAATCATGAATAAGGTCTAAGACATGTTCAACATACCAAGTTTGCTGATTAGAAATTGGAACCTCTTTTCATCCAACGGTTTGGTGAAAAGATCAGCTAACTGGAAGTCAGTTTGAACAAAGTGCATTTCAATGTTACCTTTTTCTACATGATCCTTGATGAAGTGATAGCGTACATCTATATGCTTGGTCTTCGAATGCAGTACCAGGTTAGCAGTTATGGCGATTGCTCTCTTGGAATCACAATAAATAGGAACACGCTTGTAGTTGTATCCAAAGTCCCTTAACTGTGTCTTCATCCAGAGGACTTGAGAACAGCAGCTAGCAGCAGCTACATATTCAGCCTCAGCAGTGGATGTTGAAACACAGTTTTGTTTCTTTGAGGTCCAACTAACAAGTTTGTCACCTATAAATTGACATGATCCAGAGGTGCTTTTCCGGTCTAGCTTACATCCTGCATGATCAGCATCTGTAAAGGCGGTTAGATCAAAACGAGAATCCTTTGGATACCAAAGGCCTAAATTAGGAGTGCCTTTGAGATATCTAAGGATTCGCTTAACAGCATTATAGTGCGACTCTTTAGGATTAGAATGATACCTCGCACAAAAACATGTGGCAAACATTATATTTGGGTGACTGGCAGTAAGATAAAGTAAAGAACCAATCATGCTACGATACACCTTTTGATCAACAGGTTTCCCGGAGGGATCTGCGTCTAAGAGTGTACCAGTAGCCATTGGTGTTTTCATGACAGAACAATCTGACATATTGAACTTTTTCAAAACATCTTTTATGTATTTAGCTTGATTAAGAAATATGCCTTCGGGTAATTGTTTTTCTTGTAAACCAAGAAAGAAATTCAATTCACCCATCATCGACATTTCAAACTTTGTTTCCATTATCTTTGAAAAGTTCTTACAGAATTTCTGATTTGTCGACCCAAATATTATGTCGTCAACATAAATCAGAATGAGAATCAAGTCCTCACCTTGCCTTTTAAGAAATAAGGTAGTATCAACTATACCTTACTTGAAACCAGAAGCAAAGAGAAATTTAGTGAGAGTTTCATACCATGCTCGTGGTGCTTGCTTAAGAACATAAAGTGCTTTGTCTAAAACATAGACATGATCAGGGTGAAGAGGATCAATGAAACCTTCAGGTTGTGCCACGTAGACCTCCTCATGCAGAACGCCATTCAGGAAAGCTGACTTTACATCCATTTGATAGATTGTAAAGTTTTTGTGCGTTGCATAGGCTAGGAAGATTCTGATGGCTTCGATCCTTGCAACAGGGGCGAATGTTTCGTCATAGTCAATGCCCTCTTGTTGACAGTACCCTTTTGCGACCAAACGAGCTTTCTTTCTCACAACTACTCCAACTTCGTCTTTCTTGTTTCTAAAAACCCACTTTGTTCCAATAACAGATTTACCTTTAGGTAGTGGGATCAAGCGCCATACCTTATTCCTTTCGAATTGTAGAATCTCGTCTTGCATAGCAGAAATCCAGAAGGGATCACGTAGAGCTTCAGACGCTTTCTTTGGTTCTAATGAACTAAGGAAGCTTGAAAACATGCAGAAATTCACTGATGCAGATCTTGTTGTGACACCAGATTGTACGTCACCTATCACGTTATGCAGGGGATGATCCTTAGTCCAACGAAGTGTGCTTGGTAAGGATTCAATTGTTTGTTGCGTATTTGACGCATCGTTGTCATCATGCACGGCAGGTTGCTCCATACATGTACTCGGGACATCTTGTACTGGTGTTTCTGATACTGAAGCTTCTGGACTAGCAGTTGAAGTACTCGTGACTTCATTTCCAGAAGAACTATCTGCAGAGACAGATGCAACATTAGTAGAGTCAGAAACTAACGGTTTAGTTGTACCTGATGGAGATGAAGTTTCAGTGACTTCTTCGGAAGGTCCGGAAATGTCTTCAGAAATGGTAGGGACCTCCGAGCTTGTTATTGATGTAGATATGCCTTTATCAAAATCTGCACAAATATCATTAAAGGCATCAATAAACAATAAATCTAACTCAGATGAAGTAGAGTTAGAGTTAGAAGAAGTGATCCTTTAGAAGCTGGTTCTATTCGAGATTGAATAGAAGCTTTGTCTTTAATTCCGAGTTCTGAACTGTTGTGTCCAGAAGTCCTTTTAGAATTCTCATCAAAGGAGACATTCATGCTCTCAACAACCGTCTTGGTTCGAATAATGTAAATTCGATAAGCTTTGGATGTCAGAGAGTATCCAACGAGATATCCTTCATCCGCTTTCTTATCAAATTTTGATAATCCTTGACGTTCTCGCAAAATGTAACACCTGCAACCAAAAACACGAAGGAATTTGATGTTAGGCTTACGATTGTTGATTAACTCATATGTTGTTTTATTAAAGCGCATGACCACAATGGTACGATTATGTGTAAAGCATGCTGTAGCGACTGCCTCGGGCCAGAGATACATAGGTAGATCTGAATAAACAAGCATAGTACGAGCTGCTTCAACAAGAGTGCGGTTCTTCCGTTCAACAATGTCGTTTTGCTGTGGAATGTAGGTTGGGAAGAAGTTATGTGTAATTCCTACAGAGATAAGATAGCTCTTCAAGGTGGCATTCTTGAACTTCGTGCCGTTGTCGCTGTGAATTATTCGGACAGGCAGTTGAAGACGTACTTGAATACGCTTAATAAAAGCAATAATTAACTCTGGCGCATCTGACTTGTTGCGAAGAAACTCGAGCCATGTATACCTTGAATAGTCATCTATAATTACTAAAACATACTTCTTGTCGTTGATAGATGTTGTTCGCATTGGGCCACAAAGGTCCATATGAAGAAGTTCCAGTGCAGATGAGGTCGATGATTCAACTTTGGACTTGAAGGAGCTTCGCTTCATTTTGCCCAACTCACATGCAGAACATAGTGAGTCTTTCTCAAACCTCATTTCTGGTAGACCTTTGATCAGACCTTGTCTCTGTAGCTTTGCTATGGATCGGAAATTCTGATGAGACAAGCGGCGATGCCACGTCCAAGATTGTGCTTTAGAAGCTTTGGCTAGTAGGCATACTGGACGTGTGGCAGACAGTGTTGGAAAATCTACATAGTATAGATTTCCATGGCGCTCAGCTTTGAAGACTTCGTAACCATCGGGATCCTGTAGATAGAAATGAGTGGTTGTGAAGTGGACTTGATATTTCATGTCACAGAAGTGACTGGTACTAAACAGATTGTGATCAAGTCCTTCAACATATAACACTCTTTGAATCTTTACAACTCCATTATCGAGCATTCCATATCCTCTGACGTGTCCTTCGGCTTCAGAATTGGCAAATCTAACTGCTCCGGCAGGCTCCTCCACATAGTTATGCAAGAGGTGCTTGAATCCTGTCATGTGGCATGAGCATCCGGAATCTATCACCCACAGCCGACAGGCCTGAAAAAGAGACAATTAGTTTTGCTTAGGTACCCATATTAAGATGGGTCCTTCGCGGTTAGCTTCACGCAATTCAGGAATATCAGCTGGTTTAACTTTCACACGCCATTCATAACGGGGTTTTGGAACCCATTTCCAAACCATCTTAACATTTAATTCCTGAAAATGCTTCTTAGATTTAGGATTGGCAACCTTAACTCGAAACACTTTGGGTTGTGTGGAAGAATCAGAATTAGAATTACACTTAAGGTTCAGTTTAGCTTTTCTCTTACTCTGTTTGGACTTTGGAGGGGAGTAGTATTTGAATGAGTTATCCCAGCAGTGTTTGCAATATAGATTCTTTCGAGCAAAATTCATAAACTTAGATTTATCGGAACAAATCTTACATTCATGTTCATCAAAAGAATTACTTTTCAAAATAACACTGTCTGAAGTACAACTATTTGTAGCAAAAGTTTCACTAGATAACCTATCATTCTTATACAAACTATTATCTTTATTCTTCTTACTCCTCCCAACTCCATTTCCTTTTATATCTGAAACAGAAACAGGAACCTTGTTAATCTCTAACTTAGAGGGTGGTTCTTTTCTAGAGCTATTTGAAGTCTCACCCTTCTCAAAAATACTCGGAGGATATTCAGGACAATCAGAGTAAACAACTGAAGGTTTTGCAGGAGCATCAAATTCTGGATTAGTTCTTACTTTCCAACTTGGATCATTGAACATCTGTTTATCATTTGAAGCATTTTTAAACAAAGTAATTTTCAAATCATTGATCTCTGTGCCAAGCTCTTGATTTTCTTTTAAAGATTTTTCAAGTTTAAATTTGAGATCAAAGTTTTCATCTTCAACCTCATCAAGAGACTATTGCAACATATCAATTTATTTCATCAATTCAGATGTATGATCATTCACAGAATTTGACTCCTTTAAATCAGAAATAGGATCAGAGTCTGAAGCATTCATCATTTCAGAAAATATCTCTTCAGTCATAGACTCAATAAACTCCGTATTATCATTTTTAACACAAGATTCATTCGTGATGACAGATTCTTCTTCAATCTCTTCAACAAGTAAAGGTTTAGAAGCAATGGGATTTGAGACTGATGGTATAGTAGATGGATCAACATCTGATTCATACTCATCATATTTGCATGCAGTCTCTGGTGGAACTGTGTTTGTGTTGATTGATTCTTTGGAAGGTGTGGTAAACAGTGATTCAAACTCAGTTAATTCGATCTTTCGAGTTTCATAGCTTTTGTTCAAATCACTGTATTTAAAACCAACTATTTTAAAAGTATTTTGAGAATCAGTTTTACAAGACTTGTCCTTCCCTATTTCTTCTCGGCCTTTGGTCTCTGTAGAAGGTTTAAGAGTACTTGCTTCAACAAAGGATGCACGAATGTTAGGAAAGGGTCTAATTGCAGAGCCGAATTTATCAAAATTATATAAGTGCTCCGGTGCCTTTTTCAAAATTTCATTAGTTGGCACACCCAAACCTGGTTTTAGTTTATAAAACCTTTCGTCTTGGAGTATATTGGTCAACAGATTTAATGTCTGCTCAGTCTGACCTCGTTTCATATTAATATCCTCCAATCACTTGATTTTGGTGAAAGCTTCATTTCTTTCTTGATGACAAACTTCAAAAGATCTGTTTCTAAACCGGATATTTTTCTTTTTAAAGACTCTTTTTCAGCTTTTAAACCATCATTTTCTTTTATTTTTCTTCCACCACAACTTTTAACAAAGCATTTTCATCACGAAAACTTAAGACAGATTGTTGTGTAGAGCTAAGTTTACCTTTCAGTAAAGCAAATTCATCTTTCATACTATGTATTTAGGCCATCAAAGATTCAATGAGTTCAGAATTATCACTTACCTCAGAGTTTGCATCATCAGATTGTGCCTCAGAGTCTTCATCGTCACCATCCAGCTTTGCCATATAAGATACTTGGGTGAAGTGCGCTTTCTCCTCGTCATCAGAACTTTGGTACAGCCAGTTTTCTTCTTCAGCCATCAGCACTTTTCCTTCTTCAGCTTTCTTGGCAATGAGTGACTGTCTTGCATAATACTCTGAGTTCTTTACCTTCTTGAACTTGCAGTCTCTTGAGAAATGCCCAAATTTGCCACAGTTGTAGCACCTTCCTGGTTCATCCTTTCTTTCTTCACGCTTTTCCTCTCTCTTTCCTTCTCTTCTATCTTCCTTCCTGTCTTCTCGGCCTTCCTCTCTCCTTCCATGCCTTGACTTGTATCGCATCTTAGACTTCTCTTTCTTGTATCCGTCGTACTTTGGCTTTGAGTAGAACTTCTTCTTGCCAAAGCTCTTCTTGAATCGTCGAGTGATTAGAGCTAAGTCCTCAGAAAACTTTTGAATATCTGGATCAGAATCAATCTCCAGTTCTTCATCACTTGTATCAGATTCGGACTCAGTAATCTCAGTAACCAGAGCTTTAGACATCTTTTTCTTTGACCTTGCAGAGGATATTGGAACTAAACTCTTTCCTTTGCCAGCAATGAGAGCCACGGACTCCTTCAGATTATTGGACTCATTATTAATCATTCTCAACTCATCCTCATGCTGAGAAAGAGTAGAGAACATATCAGTGACGTTTTCCTAAGCCATGTTCTTTGACATATGAAGGTTGATGGCAAAGTTCTTCCATTCAGGATTCAGGTTCTTGATGAACTTGTAATTTATCTCAGAAGCTGATTTAGAGATATTGTTCCTCCGCAAGTCATTGAGAATGATGTTGTATCTGTTGTAGGTCTCTAGCAACATCTCTCCTTCTTTTGCATGAAATCCCTCGTATGCATTTATGTATAGATTCTGCTTAGCTTGGATGGAGGCTTCACTTCCTTCAAACTGTCTTGATAGTTCATCCCAGACTTCTTTTGCAGAGTTCCGACTGTCTACTCGGTTGTAGATGTCATTCGGAATTGCCATGGTCAGATAAATAAGAGCCTCTTCATCTGTCTTGTACTATTCTTTTTGTTTTTCAGTGAAGTACCGATATGGTTTAGGGACAAATCTATCAGGAATTTCTGGAGATATTGCAGTTTCTGCTTGACCCTGTACTGTGATCATTGGATTTACTGGGCCATTTATGATTGACTCCATGTAGTCTATGTTCTTGTGATTCAGAAACTGAATCATTCTCTTCTTCCATTGCTGATATTCATCAGCCATGAGGACAGGAGGTTTGGACTGAGAGCCCATTGAGAGAAGCTGATTCGACATCCTAGCTGTAGGGTTAGTAATCAAACTTATCTGTATCAAGACAACCAACTAGATGAGATCGTTAGAATCAAGATAAAAACTACACTCAAAATTTTTCAGAAAAATAAATTTCCAAAAACAATTAAGTTGCAGTCCTCTCACACAGTATAAAGCACAAAGAAAAAAAATAATCACAGAAAAACCATTTGCAAAAATCAAATATATATTATAAGAATAGTTCGCGCGAAAGACAGGTTGCGCAAAGTAGAGATTTGCGATAGACACGGTTGGCGCAAAGTGGAGGTTCTCGCGAGCAGTGGAAGGCACAAAGTACGAATTCGCGTGAGCTTCGGGTGGCGCAAACAGAGGTTTGCGTGATATGTGGGTCGCGCAAAGTGATGTTTGCACGAACCTTGGGTGGCGCAAAGTGCAATTTTCGCGAGAAGGCACTGGCGCAAACACTGTTGACCGGTATCTTGCTTCGACCGGGATGTTGTTCGACCGGTAAAACGTTCGACCGGTATGTTGCACGACCGGGAACTCGTCCGACCGGTAAAGGTCTTGTGAGAGGACCGATAAGGTGTGACCGGTACATTGTATGGACCGATAAAATGACTGAGACCGGAATCGATATGGACCGGTAGTGGGTATTCGACCGGGAATTAGTTTAGACCGGTATGCAATGTGGACCGGTATGATGTATGAACCGGTAACACGTCGACCGATGTGGTCTGTGTGTTGATCGGGCGATCGATATAGTGTGGTCGATCGGTATGATGCGGTCGACCGATAAGGACCGATATGCTACTATGACCGGGACCGGACACGATGAATAATCGACCGATATTATCTTGAAGGCTCGACCGGTATGTTCTTACAGGTCGACCCAGAACAAAAATTAACCCAGAAATCAAATCGAGAACACAAAATCAAATGCAGAAATCAGACTTTGGTATCCGTTAACATATATCGATTATCATGCAATCAAAATCAAGGGCCAAATCCAACTTTCATGCATTAATTTTGAGAACACAGTGACCGATAGATATATGAACCCAAATTCTAAAACTCCACCAAAAGCCAATCGATTTGAGATATTAAGTGCAATTAACTAATCAGATAATTTTCAATAGCATAAAACTCATCTAATCGTATTAATTTCAAGCATAAAAACATGTTAATTCATGAAATCGATTTTCACTTGATGAACAGTCGATGATTACAGGAAATTCGATAAACACTGATTATTATCCAATTAACTTGATTCTTTAGGCTCTGATACCACTTGTTAACCCAGTTTAATCTAGTTGATAATTGACACACAAACACAATATATATCAAGAGATAATAAGATCAGAATAACATACCAATCCCTTGAATAATCAATGAAAACCTTGTGTGTTCTTGATACCTTGAATGTAGGATTACAATACGGCTACCTCTCTCTCAACAATAATTATGATTAAGAATAATGAGAGGATTCTCCTAAAACCTAATTAAACAAAATATTAAATACCTAAGCCTAATAGGCCTAATGGGCTTGGGCCCAACTAATAATAAAACTATTAACTTATTACAAAATAAACCCTCTAACTTTAACTATCAAATAAATACAGTTTAAACGCTGAACTTTAACTTTAATCTTGAATACAATTTATGATCCAACAAAGATCGACCTACGTTCGGGCTACCATCAAGTGAAAGTCAAGGAGGACGACATTCCAAAAACCGCATTTAGGACGCGCTATGGGCACTAAGAGTTCTTGGTGATGCCTTTCGATTTGACGAACGCTCCGGCGGTGTTCATGGATTTAATGAACCGTGTGTGTTGACCATTTATTGACAAGTCGATTATCGTGTTCATCGACGACATTCTGATTTACTCCAAGGATGAATCCAATCATGCGCATCACCTTCACGACGTGTTGGAAGTCTTGAGGAAGGAGAAGCTCTATGCCAAATTCTCATAGTGTGAATTTTGGTTGAAGGAGGTGCAGTTCTTAGGGCATGTAGTCTCGAAAGACGTTGTGAAGGTGGACCCTGCGAAGATAAAAGCCATTATGAGTTGGGAACCTCCTAAGAGTCCATCCAAAATCAGAAGCTTTTTGGGGTTAGTGGGTTATTACCGAAGATTTATTCAAGATTTCTCCAAGATTGACTCATCGTTGATGACCTTGACCAAGATGAACGTGAAGTTTGTATGGACCGAGTCTCAAGAGAAGGCATTCCAGACACTACAAAAGAAGCTTTGTGAAGCTCTGATCTTATCCTTGTAGAAGGGTCGGAGGTTTTTGTGGTTTATAGCGATGCATCCAAGATGGGTCTTGGGTGCGTACTCATGCAAAGAGGAAAGGTGATTGCCTACGCATCGAGGCAACTAAAGGTGCACGAGCAGAATTACCCCACCCATGATTTGGAGCTAGCGGCGGTAGTGTTCCCGTTGAAGTTGTGGTGACACTATCTCTATGGCACGAAGGGTACTTTGTACACAGACCACAAGAGTTTGAAGTATGTTTTCGATCAAAATGAGCTAAATATGAGACAAAGAAGATGGTTGGAGCTACTCAAGGACTACGATTGCAAGTCACTTTACCAGCCAGGAAAAGCAAATGTGGTGGCCGATGCTTTGAGCCAGAAGGAATGTCAGGATCTGAATTCTTAACAAGAATAAATACTCAGAAACAATATTAAAGGAGTTTGCGTAATAACACTTTAATATTCAAAGATCAATGAAACAGTGAATCAGAAATCACAAGTTGTAAACTTTATTGAATGATTTAAAGCTACAAGATTTCACACACAACCTCAATATTGATGAACAGGCTCACCAATACGAATTCTACTTCTCTAGAACTAGGGTTCTAAACCTTGAGGTTGATTCTCTCTATCAAAGCAAAAACTTCAGAATCAAAAAAATTACTTTTTAAAACATTCTGACTAATTCTATACATATACTGAAAATAAAAGATAATTACAAAATATAAAAGATCTTCAGTATAATCTTCCATAGTTATCTCCAAACCTTCCATGATTATCTTCAGTCTTGATCTGCATGTATCTTGATTATCTCTTAAGCAACATTAAGTTGTAGCAGTATTAACACTCTGAGCAGTATTAATCTTCTTCAGCAGTAGTAACTGTGCTCAGCAGTATTAATTACTTAGCAGTACTAACTACTAGTAGTACTAACTCTCCAAGCAGTACTAACTATTGAAGTAGCAGTACTAACTTGTCAAGCAGTATTAAATCTACTAGCAGTAGTAATCAGTTATTCTAGCAACATTAATCATACTTGATCATTTCTTTAATTCCCAACAATCTCCCCCTAACTTGACTTTTAGAAAGAGAAGTCAAGTTCTTCAGATGCTCCCAAAACTTCATTTCTCATACACCTATATTAGGATTCAGTCCTAAACTTTGATTGATAATCCTCTGAATCAAATATCTTGCCATAGCTGAATCTGGTGCACAACCAAGCTTCTTCTTCAACATAGCATGCAGCTTTAATCTGATATGATTGTAGACTCTATCCATAAGAAAGTATTCAAAATGACTTGTATCCATTGCTAGTGCATACACTCCACTTCTTTCATATAAAGTCCAGTTGTTGATGGTTTTGAACACATTTCTGATGACATGCTGAACTTCTTCTGGTTTGAACAACATGCAGAGATATTCCATCACAAGCTTTGTAACTGGTATCCCTGGAGCTTTCAGCTTGTCAACATATAGTTTCATCCCCACCTCAAACATTTCCTCTAAGTCAGATCTGGAGCATACTCTTACTATTTTTGCCCAAGTAGGATACACTTCAAATTTATCATCCTTCCTCTTCAGCCTGATGTACTCCTTTCCATCAACTTCCATAGTATCCCAGTGAATAATTTCAGGAGGCTTAACACCAACTGGTTCTGCAGTTATAGGATCAGGTACTTTCTCCATTACCACCATGTATAAATTTACATCATAAGTACTTGATGGTGTTTCCTGAGTTTGAGCTTCCTGTTCAAAAGATTTAGATGCTCCTTCTTCTTCAGCTTCTTTCTGATCTTTCTCAACTTCTTCCACTCTAGGTTTCTTAGCTGGTTTTCTTCTTGCCATCATTTTAGTTCTTTTTAACTTCCTCAAACTATCACCCAGAGTAGCTTCCTTCCTTGGTGATTCTTGCTCATCAGGGAAAGGTTTTTGAATTTGAAGATCATGTCTTTCTTTCATCTTCTTTTCTTCTTCAACTCTTGTTCTGTCATTTCCTTGTAACTTGGTCATCTAAGCTTCATACAAACCTTTGATTTGTTCAAAAGACATCTTTGTGAACATTTCCTTTTTAACTCCCACAGCACCTTTGAGAAAAGTAATCATCTTCTTTCTCTCTTGAGTGCCAAGGAAGGTCTGTGAAGGTTGTCTCTTCTTTGTACCCATTCTGATCATTCCAGGCTTCTTTAGAGTTATAGCTTTATTCTTTGCTATCTCAGTTGCCAAACTCTGTTGATAAACTTCATTTAACTCTGCAGCTAGAGCCTTAGCCATCTCTCTATCTTTTTCCACTTGAGCTGATTCTGCTTGTTCAAGTTCAGCTTGAATCTTCTTAGCCAAAGCTTCATCTGACTCAATCATCTTTTGCTTTTTAAGAGGTTGGTCAGATTTCACTATCTTTGCTTTGCCTTTGTCTTTGCTTACCACCTTCTCATCACTTGCTTTCTTGATCATTTCATCCTTTTCTTTGATGATAACTCCTTTGGCCTTTGAAATGACCTTGGGAGTATTATGTTTAGCCTTGATAAAAGCTTCAGCTATCTCAAATTCTTCCAGATTTCTGTTAATAAGGTCAGATAATACCTCGTTAACAATTTCTACTGCTTCTATTGTTTCAGCAGCATTAATTGTTTTTGCTGCTGTTTTTGTTACTACTGCTTCAAACACTAACCCTGTTTCTGTTTGAAAATCAATCTCCCCCTCAACTCCATGTATCTCCCTCTCCAGGTTGATCTCAGCTTCTGACTCCCCCTTTTTGGGAGCATCATTCACCGGTTTCCTTCTTCTTAGTACAAATCTTTGTTTCTTCTTCTTGTGAACCATTTTCTGAACCAACTTCTTTAGGCTGCTGATATATTCTTGTTGGTTGATGATGACTTTCTTTAGCTCATTTACAACCTGCTTCTGAGAATCCAATTCAGTGGCCATTTTGGACATTGCAGAAATCAATTCATAATAGTCATATCTATCCTCACCTTCTCCAGGAGTGTTAACCCCTTTTGAAGGATCATTGGAACATTTAGTAGTGGAAGTCGTCTGCCTAGCAGAAGCACCTTCCACCCCTTGGTTTCTTGGAACCTGGGACCTTTGAATGATTGCTCATTCAAAGTTGCCATGGGGGAGGTCTTATTGATGTTACCACTGTCCTCCTCTGTGCTAGCAGGAGTAGTGGCAGCCTGCTCACCCATATGCTCATACATCTCCTCATTGAGCACCTCCTTGGGGTTGGGAGATACCCCTGAGGTTTCCCTATAGATATTCTCTAATAAAGAATTCTCCATTAGAGGGCTTAAAGGCTTTGTGGGTGAAGGTACAAGAAGGGAAGGAGCCTTCTTTACCTTTTTCCTTATGTAGGTATTGGTGATTGGTGAAGTTGGTTTTTGAAGAAGGGACTGAGGGATTGATATGCTGATTGAAGGTTGGGATTGGATTTCAGTGGGATGGTCTAATGAGGGCCTTGACCCTGAAGCCATACCTTCTTCATTGTGGGACACCACCATCATTGTAGAGAATAATGGGGTGTCAACTCCTTCCGAGTCCAATGGAGATCTCTTCTTATTTGAAAAGACCTTACCTTTGGGGATTTTGGGTACATATACCTCATCAAATTGAGGCATATCCATCAATTCATTGGTTATAACTACCTGTACAAATATTGGGTACATATAAAACTTCTTTTTGTTTCCCAAGTTTGAGACAAGGTCATTAAAAATCATTTTTGAAAAATTGTACTTTCCGGCAGTGGCCAAGCAGACCAAAGCATAAGCAATGGTACTACTGAACTCACTCCAACCAGTAGTCTTTTTGGAAATACAATGCATAAGGGTATGAACAAGAAAACACCATTGGGTATAAAATTTAGCTTTTGAGAATTTGAAAACACCCAATTGGCCTCCATACCCCATTCTTGAAAGATTGGAGAACAAGTCCTCATTAGGAATAGAGGTAATACCTGCAGCATCGTCTAGTCGTAGACAGATGCAAATCACCTCTTCAGAAACTGAAAAGGGTTTGTCACACACCCTTGTCTGGATTAACTGCACACCATTTTCTGTAACAGTAGTGGCATTCGCCCAAAATTGTCTCTGGTGCTCTATGTAGATTGTTGGAGACACTGTAAGAGCATGAGCGATATGGATGGACTTGAGAAAATCTACTATCTGGTCAAATCCATCAGCCTGCTTCGGCTTTTGAAGCATTGAGATTTCGTTGTGCTCATCAATGAATGCCATGGATGCCATTGAGCTTGAGAGTTATTGCCTGTAACTTACGAGGTGCTTGAGAGAAAAAGGGTTAGAGAGAAAATGAATAGGATTCAAAGAGTCGTTATAAACTTTTAGGCGGGCAAAAAAAGGTATTTATACAATTCGGGACATAAGCAGTATTAACTCAAAGCAGTATTAACTAACTAGCAGTATTAACTGAGAGCAACATTAACCACTAGCAGTATTAACGAACTAGCAGTATTAACTGAGAGCAGTATTAACCACTAGCAGTATTAACGAACTAGCAGTATTAACTGAGAGCAGTATTAACCACTAGCAGTATTAACTAACTAGCAGTAGTAACTGAGAGCAGTATTAACCACTAGCCGTATTAACTAACTCTGGCAGCATTAACTACACTTACACTATTGAAGTTTGATTTGGTCTGAACAAGGCAATTTACTTCCTGAGAAAGATGATTAGTAACAACCAAAAACACCCAAATAACAGGTATACAATCACTTTTTAAACATGAGCTCATTCAGAGTTGATCATGCCCACACTTGTGACCAAGAAGGTGAATCTTCCCACATCAAAAGCTTTAGTGAATAGATCAGCAAACTGGTTGTCAGTATGAACTTTAGCAACTTGAATAAGCTTCTTTTCATTACAATATCTAATAAAGTGATACCTGATCTCAATGTGCTTTGTTTTGGAGTGCTTGACTGGATTGTTAACAATGCTTATAGCACTGCTATTGTCAATGAAGATTGGAGTGTGAAGAAAGGTTACCCCATAGTCCAGCATCTGATTCTGAATCCATAGAACCTGAGAGCAGCAACTTGCAGCAGCAATGTACTCAGCTTCTGTTGTAGATAAGGACACTGTGGTTTGCTTCTTACACTGCCAAGATACTAGTCTTGCCCCCAAAAGCTGACATCCACCTGAAGTAGACTTTCTATCCATATTAGCACCACCCAAGTCACTGTCTGAATATGAAATCAAGTCAAAGTTGGATTCATAAGGATACCAAAGACCTAATCTAGGTTGCCCTCTTAAGTATCTGAAAATCCTCTTAACAGCTTGAAGATGTGATTGCTTTGGCTTCACTTGGAATCTGGCACACAGACACACTGGAAACATGATGTCTGGTCTTGAGGCTGTGAGATACATGAGAGATCCAATCATTGATCTATATAGATGGACATCAACATCCTCCCCCTCAAGATCAACAGTGATCTGTTTATGAGTCTCCATAGGTGTGCTTCCTGGCTTTGAGTCTGTTAAACCATACTTATCTAGGATGTCTTTCACATACTTTGATTGACTTATAAAGATCCTATCTTTCTGTTGTTTCACTTGAAGCCCAAGGAAGAAGGTAAGTTCACCTATTGAACTCATTTTAAAGCTCTTGTGCATCAACTTTTCAAAGTCTCTACACATCTGATCTTGTGTGGATCCAAAGATGATGTCATCCACATAGATCTGAACAAGTAGGATGTCCTTCTTACTCCTTTTAATGAAAAGGGTCTTGTCAATTATTCCCCTTTCAAACCCATTTTCTAAGAGATAGGTAGACAGAGTATCATAACATGCTCTTGGGGCTTGATGTAGACCATAAAGTGCTTTCTTCAGTTTGCATACTCTGTCAGGATATAATGGATTTTCAAATCCAGGGGGCTGACAGACATATACTTCTTCATCAATTGTACCATATAGAAAGGCACTCTTCACATCCATTTGATATACCTTGAACTTCATGTATGAGGCATAGGCTAGAAATAGCCTAATTGCCTCTACCCTTGCAACTGGGGCAAACACTTCTTCATAATCTATGCCTTCTTCCTGAGTGTACCCTTGTTCCACAAGCCTTGCTTTGTTCCTGATCACAATCCCTCTCTCATCCTTTTTATTCCTGAAAATCCATTTGGTGCCAATAGCTCTATGACCTTTTGGAAGGTCTACCAAGTCCCAAACTTCTTGCAATTTGAACTGCAGTAACTCTTCTTGCATAGCTTCTATCCAACTAAAGTCTTTCATTGCATCAAAAACCTTCTTAGGCTCGATCTGAGATAGAAAGCAAGAGAGTATTGTGAGTTGCTGATCCTGCAGCTCTTGAAGTCTGCTTTGATTCCTTGTTATCATAGGAGAAGAGATGTCTCCTATGACCAGCTCTGGAGGATGGTTCTTTTGAGTTCTAGTCTGATGACTAGGTTCTTCATTGATTCCCACTTCTAAATTGGACTCATTTAAGTCAGCTGAGGTGATCTCATCAGCTGCTTCTGGCTCTTCATGCACTTGATTCTCCTCATCTCTTCTTTCTTCTTCACTCTGAATTGGTTCAGTCATAGTCTCTTTTTCACATAAATCAACAGGTTCCATTGTAGGTATGGGAAAGATCACAGACTGAGGAATAATGTCTTGTACTTGTACTTGTACTTGTTCATCCCCTGATCCTCCACTTCCTAAACCTGCATGATCATCACTACTGACACCCAAAGAGTTAGTTAGTGAATCAATGTCAAACAACCACTGAGGACCTGAACCAATAGGATTTGGTGTGTTCTCATTGCATTTGACATTGTCACTTTCCTCAATTATTCTAGAAGAAGAATTAAATACTCTGTAAGCCTTACTCTGAGATGAGTAACCAACAAGAAAACCATCATCTGCCTTGCTATCAAACTTTCCTAAGTGAGTTTTGGTATTGAGAATGGTACAAGGACATCCAAAAGGTTTGAAAAATCCAATAAATAGTTTTCTTTTATTTAAAAGCTCATATGGTGTCTTGTTTTTAGGCTTGACTACTAGAACTCTGTTCTGGACATAACAAGCAGTATTAACTGCTTCAGCCCAGAAAGTAATTGGAAGTTTTGAATCAGCTAACAGAGATCTAGCAGCCTCAATCAGTGTCCTATTCCTTCTCTCAGCAACACCATTTTGTTGTGGAGTCCTAGGAGCACTGTATTGCCTCTCAATTCCTTTTTCCTCACAAAAGGTGTTTAGGTCATGATTTTTAAATTCAGTACCATTGTCTGACCTAATGACTTTTACTTTTTGACTTGTTTGGTTTTCAATTCTTAGAATAAAGGATTTGATCAGTCCACTTGTCTCATCCTTAGTCCTTAGAAAATATACCCAGGTAAATCTAGAGTAATCATCAACAATAACTAAGCAGTATGATTTCTTACCTATACTCATAACATTTGTAGGCCCAAACAGATCCATATGCAACAACTGAAGAGAATTAGAGATACTGTTCAACTCTTTGGAATTATGAGAAGTTTTGTGTTGTTTGCCTTTGAGACAGGCAACACAATGATCATCACATGAAAAGACTTTTGAAGGTAAACCTTTTACAAGGTTGTTTTTAACAAGTTTATTCATAGTTTTAAAGTTCATGTGACACATCCTTCTGTGCCAAAGTGATGATTCATCCAAAGATGCTTTTGAAACAAGACAGTTTAGGGATGAATCAGTTGAAACATTTTCCATATCTAAGCAATATACATTATCCTTTCTGGGAGTTCTTAGTAGTATCATCTTTTCATCAACTACCTTGAATCCAGGAGCAAGGATAATGCATTCAGAATCAGTAAATAATATACTATGCTTTTTGTCACAAACCTGTGATACAATTAACAGGTTGTACCTTAATTGCTCAACATAGAATACATCTTCAAAGGTCATTTTACCTTTGGTTACATCACCCTTACCACTGATCTTACCTCCATCTGGAGTATTTCCAAAGGCAACATGTCCACCATCAATTTTCTTGAAATTCTTGAGACAAGACATGTTCCCTGTCATGTGCCTAGAGCAACCACTATCAACATGCCAGATGCTCTTCCCCTTGAGCTGCTGGTTGCCCTGCACATAAGATAAAAACAATTAGTATTGATTGGGAACCCAAGCCAAAGTGGTTTTGGGTCTCCCTTTCTCATCAAAGTATTTACATTCCTTTTTGATGAGATTTTTAAACTCAGAGCACTCTTTACTAGAGTACTTTGTCAAGATTATTGGCTTAACAGCACAAACATTAGAAGCAGTACTAACCTTAGAAGTACTAACAGAGTTAGCAGTATTAACATTGGTAGCAGTAGTATTGTTTCTAGCAGCACTATCATTGTCAGCAGTACTATTTGTGGTAGCAGTACTAACAGTTTTAGTGCTTTTAGGAATCCACATCTTGACACTCTACTCAACAGTCTTTTTCTTCATGTGGCTTTTAGATTTAACAGATTTCTTAGCCACATGGTTCCTTTCATTCTTCCTATAACCAAAGGGTTTTTGCACAGATCTTTGAAAATTCATCCTTTGGTTCATATGATTGAAATAACAGTATTTAGCAATATGATTGAGCTTTCCACAAATAAAACA
Source organism: Arctium minus (assembly GCA_954870635.1). NCBI lineage: Eukaryota > Viridiplantae > Streptophyta > Magnoliopsida > Asterales > Asteraceae > Arctium > Arctium minus. The sequence goes on along the minus strand of OX941081.1, from coordinate 20,536,133 downwards.
AGGTTTTGGTCTATTGATTTTACTCAGATCAATCCCTTGTTTTTGTGCCCACTTATTATTCCAGTTTCTTTGATTACCCCTCCTTTTATCATGTTTTAGGGGCTCAGATTTAGTACAAGCACACTGTTTGCAAGGAACAGGATTCACAATTGTGGTCTGCTTGTAATGGACCTTACTAGACTTTCCCTCAGTCTTCTCTATGTCCTTAGATTTTACCCAATTCTTTCCACAACCCTCATTGATAATAATGTGATTCTCTAGAGGAATCTCATCCTTACCCTTACCAGCTTCTTTCACAGTTTTGTCCTCAACAACTACTTCATCTAAGGGATCTATCTCAGTAGCTCCCTCAGGCAAGTCCTTCCTATCTTTGGTTTCTAGCAAGTCTGATGTAGGAGGGATGTAGTTGTTGTTGTATGGTGGTGGTGTGGTATTGTACCCAATTCCTCTTCTCAGCTTTTCATGAATCTGAGTTTGTAGTAAAGAGTCCATTGCTTTAGAAGCATTGGAAAACTTTTCTACATCTAGCTTAACTTTGGCTAGCTCCTCTCTCAACTTTTCACTCTCCTCTTTAGACTTTGTCAGTTGGAGTTCTAGATCCTTTTTCTCCCACTTCCAGTAGTTTGTGTCATATGAGTGTTGAAGTTCATTGGCTTGGAAACCTTTAATTTGTTCCTCAAACCTCTCAACAATTCTCACATAGTCTTTTATATCTTTTGCTAACCTCTTAAGGTCATCACTCATATTCTGGTTGTGATCCTTGTACCTTTTAATAGTGTCTATGCAAGTTTTAGAACAGAGATTAGAACTTACCTCAGTTGGGAGATCAGATACCTCTGCCATGAGATCTTGATTTTGAATAGCCTCTTCTGCTTGATCACTCCAGTCAAACCCCATTCCTTGTTGAGAAACAAGGGCTTGAGCAGAGTTTCTGTTCTGGTTGAAGCTACCAGTCTGAGCTTGTTGGTGGTTATTGTGAGACACTCCACTTCTGCATTCCCTGGAAAAGTGTCCCTTCATATGACATTTATAGCATTCTACCTTTGACTTGTCAAAACCTGCTCCATCTTCTCTTCTTTGGGAGATGTTATTCCTCCCAGTCCTCTTGATGAACTTCTTTACCCTCATGGAAAGCATGGTCATCTGCCATTTAATATCCATCTCTTCAAGATCATCAGGATGAAGTTGTTCTAAGTCATCATTGATTAAAGAAGAGTTTCCATGGCTGGACAGAAAGGCTTCAAAAACAGATTCCGTGCCTTTTTCTTGATTTGCTCCATTAGCAGCATTAACCGATTCAGGGTTAGCAGTAGAATCAATTGATGTTGATAGGAGTGCAGCATTATGAACATGTCCAGAAGGCTTCTTCTTTGCCTCCACCTCAGATTCAAACACTCTAAGGTCATTGTACAGATCATCAAGTTCTTTTTCTTCTAGTTGTTCATTCTGTCTGAATGAAACAATATACATGGTCCATTCATCTCCAAGGGACCTTAAGAACTTTCTGTTTACATCATCTTGATCAATTTGTATTCCTATAGTAGCTAGTTCACCAATCAGCTTGTTAAACCTGTCAAAAGTTTGAGTCATGCACTCATTCTTAGTTGACATAAAATTTTCATACAATTGCTTCAGTATTGCCTTCTGATTTCTCTTGGTACTTTTGGTACCAGAGAATCTTTTCTCTAGAGCATTCCAAAGCATCTATGCATCAGTGCAATTGCAGAATTGGTGTTGATATTCATTGGGAATACCCAAGAGCAGTGTGCTCAAGGCTTTCATCTCTGTCTGCCTTATCTTCTTTTCTGCATCTGTCTTTGGTGGTGTTCTTTTTCCATCTGCACCAATTTTTCCTTCATCAGATGGTCCATTCTCAATGATGTCCCACATAGAGTAATCTATGAGGAGAATGTATTGCTTGATCCTTATCTTCCACATGTCAAACTCATTAGATCTGAGCATTGGAACCTTTGAGACAAGAATACTGTTTGATTCAACTGTGTTTTCCATGATGAATGAAGATGTCTGAGAATACTTGCTCTGATACCACTTGTCAGGATCTGAATTCTTAACAAGAATAAACACTCAGAAACAATATTAAAGGAGTTTGCAGAATAACACTTTAATATTCAAAGATCAATGAAACAGTGAATCACAAATCACAAATTGTAAACTTTATTGAATGATTTAAAGCTACAAGATTTCACACACAACCTCAATATTGATGAACAGGCTCACCAATACGAATTCTACTTCTTTAGAACTAGGGTTCTAAACCTTGAGGTTGATTCTCTCTATCAAAGCAAAAACTTCAGAATCAAAAAAATTACTTTTTAAAACATTCTGACTAATTCTATACATATACTGAAAATAAAAGATAATTACAAAATATAAAAGATCTTCAGTATAATCTTCCATAGTTATCTCCAAACCTTCATTGATTATCTTCAGTCTTGATCTGCACGTATCTTGATTATATCTTAAGCAGCATTAAGTTGTAGCAGTATTAACACTCTGAGCAATATTAATCTTCTTCAGCAGTAGTAACTGTGCTCAGCAGTATTAATTCCTTAGCAGTACTAACTACTAGCAGTACTAACTCTCCAAGCAGTACTAACTATTGAAGTAGCAGTACTAACTTGTCAAGCAGTATTAAATCTACTAGCAGTAGTAATCAGTTATTCTAGCAACATTAATCATACTTGATCATTTCTTTAATTCCCAACAAGGAATATAGTGGGAATCTTTGAGCCAAACTTGCAAGGATTGAATTGGTGTCAAGCCTTATGGAGAATATCAAAGCGTCACAAGCCGAGGCCTTGTTGGAAGAAAATCTCAAAGATGAAGTGATGACCAATCAACGACTACTTTTGACCGAAGATAGCCGAGGGATAAAATGTTTCAATGGACGTGCTTGGGTGCCAAAGATTGGAGGAAACCGAGAACCACTCTTGGAAGACGCGTATAAATCCAAATACTCCATCCACCCGGGAAGCTCCAATATGTATAGAGACTTAAAGTTGCACTATTGGTGGCCGGTTATGAAGTTGGATGTGGCACACTATGTGGAGCGGTGCATGACTTGTTCGCAAGTAAAGGCCGAGCACCAACGACCTTATGGGAGCCTACAACCGTTGGAGATACCCGAATGGAAGTGGGACAAGATCACCATGGAATTTGTAACCAAGCTACCAAAGATGTTGCGGGTAATGACACCATTTGGGTAATTATTGATCATTTGACCAAGAGTGTTCACGTTCTCGCAATGAGGGAAACCTTGCCGATAGATAAGCTAGCAAAGCTCTATATTGATGAAGTAGTCTCTAGACACGGTATACCTTTGTCTATAGTCTATGACCATGATAGCCATTTTACTTCAAGATTTTGGGGGGCTTTGCATCAAGAATTGGGTACTCGAGTGAACTTGAGTACGACGTACCACCCACATACAGACGGACAGAGCGAAAGGACAAATCAGACCTTGGAAGACATGCTTAGATCGTGTGTGATCGATTTCGGTGGTAATTGGGACACTCATCTACCCTTGGTGGAGTTTGCTTACAACAACAGTTACCACTCTAGCCTTGGAATGGCACCGTTTGAATCCTTGTACGGGAGGAAGTGTAGAATCCCCGTGTGTTGGTTAAAGGCGGACAAGAAAGCAATTCGCCGGATCGTAAATTATGCAAGAGACGGCCGACAAAGTCAAAGCAATCCGAGAACGTTTAAAGGCGGCACAGGATCGACAAAAGAGCTACGCCGACAAGAAGATACGATCGGTAGAGTTTCAAGTGGAGGATCGTGTTATGTTAAAAGTATCCATAGGCATTTTTTTCAGGCGACAACACCACATTATTAGCAGTGAACAACGGCGTTATAACCCATTCACTTAATTGTTCCTTTAGGGTATTTGAAACTGATTCATTCACTTTTTCTGGATAGTTGTGTACTAACCGAACCCTCAGTTCGGAGATCTTCATCAACATGTTACGAAGCTCCAGTCTGGCGGTCAACTTGATGCGGGAGAGGCATGAGTGCAGTTTAGAAGGGTTTGATTCGTTTTGGGAAACGCGGGAAGTTGAGTCCCAGTTTTCTTGGCCCCTTCACTATCATTGAACGCATCGGGTTGCAAGCGTACAAGTTAGATTTCCTACCAGAAATGGACGACATTCACCCTACGTTCCACGTGTGCTATCTACGGAAATGTTTAGCGGCGGAAGAGAGTGTTATTCCTTTGTTAGAGATTCGGGTGGACGACAACCATTGTGTCGAAGAACCGAGGCCATTTTGGAGAGAGAGACCAAGAGACTTCGACATAAGGAAGTCAAGATGGTCAAAGTACAATAGAGGCACCATCGTGGTGCAAACGTGACGTAGGAGGCGGAAGAGGATATGAAACATCGTTACCCTCATTTGTTTTTGTAGTTAGGATTTCGGGGACGAAATCATTCCCATGTTGGGGATGATTGTAACACCCGTAATTTCGAGTAGTCATTCGCTATTTCGGGTTCGTTTGGACATTTAATGATCGTGCGTTAGTGCATATTTGTTTAGCTTTGATTTACAAAGTTGGTTAACCGGTTCTCGTCGAAAAATCGGATCAGTTCAGGTCGAAGTCGTGCCTAGAGGGTTTGGGCGACTATGCCACAATCCATAGTCGCATGAGTCAATGTCACGGCTTGGGGACAACTTACTGGACAAAACTCAGGGAAGGGGGTCTTGACAGCGACAATGCCCTGGTACTATGACCAGAGCACTGTCGCTGGTCATAGTCGCCGACGGGGGCTGTGTATTTAAAAGTCCAGACTTCGATTTTGTAACACAGATTTATTTTAGAAGCAGATTGGGAGAGTCCTTTCCAGCGATTTCTAGGTGAGTTCTAAGCCTACTTTCTATCTCCTCATTGATTGAACTCCTACAAGCATTTATAGGGATTTAATGTTTGTCTAGGGTGAACTTGTGGTAGACCTAGCTTGTATCAGACTCTCAAGTCCTCAACTCTTCACCTACCATCTCTACTACTTTGATTTCTCTTAAGAAATCACCAAGGTGAGTGCATTCTTGACTATTCTACTCATATACATGCCTAACAATGTTTAATCTTTACATATGTGCTTTCTTACATCTTGATTTGGGTTGTGTGAAGTTTAACGTAAAATCCAAATGTGGAAGGTGTTGCAATATGATGAGTTGGGTAGGAAAGAATATTTGATTTTACTATGTATTGTAACGCCCTAAAAACCAGAGTGAATTTGAAACGCGGAAACAGGACAATTAAACAACACACTTGGTATAAATCTCCCAAAAAGGGGAAATGTACTTAACCTTTACAAATCTTAATACTGATATTGAACTCAACAACAAACTAATCTAAACATAACCTATCTAGATTACATCGGTTGTTAATCCAATATCACCAAAAGAATGGGACTTAAACAATTGCCCAACATCAATACTAGTCATCTCAAAATCCCCGAGACCAAGCTCGTCACTCAAGCCCTTAGCAACCCACCGCTAACGGGAACCTGTTATACACATCATTTGAGAAAAAGTGTTAGGCTTAAAGCCTAGTGAGAACATACAGTTTATAAATTTCAAGAGATATAAACAATTGTATCATAAGGAAATCTTTTCAATAAGGTTTAATTTTCAAATGAAACCTTTGCCACAACCGGGCCTTTTAAAAGTAAACTCATCATACGATGACAAAGATAACCAGTTTCACCAAGGATTATAGCGTAACACAAAGTAGGTCACAATAAGAGTTATGAGTTGAAACACTTGGAATCCATGGCCACGCACTACAAAGGTCCATACTACGATGTGAGGGAGGGCCCCCGAGGAAACCAATTCAAAACTCATTCACTAGGACTACACTATGACCCATGGCTAGTAACCGGTCTCACATAACCGTACCAAATGGCCCCCGAGGATTATATGCATCCATAGATACAAATAAGGGAAAATATGATCCATGGCTAGTAATCGGTCTCACATAACCGTACCAAATGGCCCCCGAGGATCATATACATCCATTTACAAAGAGGGGAAAAACATCCCAAATATAAGTCGACTCAATACCTAGGGATCCACTAGTAATGGTACAGACTCGTCATAACAACATATGTGACCAACCATAGATAGTCATATGGTATAAAATAACATTTATAAACAAAATGCATTTCAAGTTTAACTTCTGGTAAGAATGAAAATCATCAAAATGAACTTTAAACATTCTTTCAAGTAACCCGCATAAATGTGCAAGTAAAACATCCTTTTACTTCAAATAAGATGAAACCCATCATTTTAATCGAAAATGATCCGGAACCCTAAAATCTCCCAAAACTCAAGTTATATCAAAATGTAGTAAACTTAGATCTGAAACCATGGAGATATATAGAAGTTCAAAATGTAAGTTTTGACATGTATAAAGTTTAGAAAAAGGTAGTAGGAACTCACCAAATAGGTTTTAGACAAAAAATCCGAAAAACCAGATATCGACCACCGAGGGAAGACGAAGCTTTCTATACCGAACCCGTGCTAGATGCACTTAATACTAGCAACAAACGGCAACCAAAGAACCAATACTCGAAACCAAGTAAGAGAGAGAGAGAGAGAGAGAGAAAAGCGATTTGAGGGAAAAAGAGAGATAACCCAAAATGAGATATTTTTAGGCTGAAACCCTTAAGTCGGCCAGGGTCTTACGCGGGTTATGCTGCGACTTCAACTCGCGGCATAACTCGCCCGTGTCCCTCAAACCCAAAACATCCAGTGGGTTTCGCGGGTTGTGTTGCGACCTCAACTCGCGGTGCAACTCATGTAGCTCCATAAAACCTAAACAAACAGAGGGTTACGTGGGTTGTGCCGCGACCTCAAGTCGCAGTGCAACTCACGTGGTTCACTGTGGTTAATCCAAAACCACCAAAATCCAAACTCGGATATCAAACCAAACGCGGTGTTAACGACAACGCTTAAACACAAGAGTAACAAGATTACAAAACGGAAATCCAGGGTGTTACATGTATCATGAGTTTGTAAGTGAAGAGGAGGCTTTATGTTGGTCATATTAGTGCAGTTTGAAACAAGGCTAAAGACCCGGTTTGGATTGATGTCTCAATTAGGATAAAGACCCGGTTTGGGTTGATGTCTCAATTAGGATAAAGACCCGGTTTGGGTTGATGTCTCAAATAGGCTAAAGACCCGGTTTGGGTTGATGTCTCAAATAGGCTAAAGACCCAGTTTGGGTTGATGTCTCAAATAGGCTAAAGACCCGGTTTGGGTTGATGTATCGAATAGGCTAAAGATACGGTTTGGGTTGATGTCTCAAATGGCTAAATATCCGGTTTGGGTTGATGCTATTAAGCCAAATGGATTGAACGGATTCATAAGTATGTTGTCAAGGGTTGTATTGCATTTCACGTTCAATGACAAGCCGAGCAATTTGGTTGGAAACTATAAATACATGGATATACATATATCGTAACTTCATTCCATTATTTATATTGTGATTATATGTTCTTACTAAGCTTTAGCCTAACACTTGCTTCTTTGGTTGTCATGTATGACAGGGCATCCTAGTGGCGGGAATCGTCCGGAATGAGTGGTCGATCGTGTGGTTGAGAGCGGTCCTTTTGGGAGATCTATATACCGGCTTATACGAGTTGATAGTTACACATTTTGGTAGGATAGCGACACCCAACCGTAATCTATTCGGCAAATTTAGATTATTAGGTTGTCGATTATATTCTTCATTTTATTGGGCTTGTAAATACCATACTTTATTCCCCGCTTTGGGGTGTTACACTTTGGCATGATTGGTCTTTATTGTATTACACAGGTTTGAATGCCCCCTTTGTTAGGGTGTTCAGGATTGCTATATATATAGACGTCATATTGCCGGAATTTTGAATTTTTAAATTCATCCAAAATTTTAGGGTGTGACAATCGACCCGGGCGTCTTGGGAGTCCTATGACCCGGGCGTACCGGGAAACTCATTGAACCGGGCGTGCCGGGAAGAATCTTGAGTCGGGAGTAAGAGGGACCCGGGAGCCATGCCTAAACCCGGGCGGTCCTGGACGGCGCCAGATCCGTGTAACCTACGGCGTAGGTTGTGGCCCATGTTTTGCTTGGGATTCATTCTAGGGTCGATACCTATGGTAAATTGGTAGGATTTGAGAAGTTTTTGGATCGGAACATCGCAAGACTTTATTAAGGATCCGTAAGTCGGGTTGTAACCGTAAGCTCTAATAAAATGTAGGAGCTTGACCTTTTTAGGACCGATATCTGTGTGTGCTGGAATTCAACCTTCTAGGTGAGTTCCCTGATACAATTCTTTTATAACTGGAAATGGTTGTATGCTGTTAATTTTTTCATCACGACATCTTTATGCGGGTTAAAGTTTGATACCGTGAAATTAGTTTATTACTCATTATTATCTTGTATATTTTTAGGTATTTGGTATTATACGTGGAATGATGTTTGTACGATGAGGCCATGGCTTATGAGATACCATCGGGGATGGTTAGACCGTATTCCCGGAATTCGTTTCCTATGCACACGGAAACGACATCGACTAGGGGGTGTATGGGGATGGTTAGACCGTATTCCCGTATTCCCCGAGTGTAGTTGTTCATAAATTATTCCGGTAACCTATTATGGTTACGGATTTGTCCATGGCTTATTGAATACAAGGATTGGTAGTTGTAAATTAATCACTTTTGACTTAAATTTCTTATGTTATTGCAAAACTACCCGATGGGTGGGAATTCACTAGACCTTTCGGTCTAACCCTCACTTTCATTTTCCTAAAACCCATTTTCAGGTTAGGAAGTCGTTGGGACTTCGTCAAAAGGGAAAGAAAAGTGTTGAGAACTAGAGGGAGTCAGTGATGGTCGGTTTAGAAGCAGTGCTCGAGGCGAACCTTAGTATCTCGGTCGTGAAAAAATCAATTTAGTTGGAACTATGTAAATCTTTCTTTTCCGTTGACTTGTATTGGGACCCGTTTGGGAGATTGAATTTATATTATGTGATGTTTGATTTTGGGGTGTTACAATTGGTATCAGAGCCATAGTTTAATGGATTTAGGTGACCTTGTGGGCCTAAACTTAAACTGTGGCATTAGGGACACAGTCGAGATATAGGATGCCTAAGAATTACCGCGTTAGGGTTGATTGTAATAAGAGATGAGGACTAACATGTAAGGTTAGTTTGAAATTACATCCGGCCAATGTAATTGCAAATTTACAGATACATGTACGTGCTTAGTTATCTTATTACAGTGGGGTGGATAAACTAAATTTGGCTTATGTGTTATTTCAGATGTCAATACCGGAAATCGGGGGAAAACTAAGACCTGTGGAGAGGGAGAACTCTCAGCAGGAAAGCTCTACAACTGTGAGAGGACGGGGAACCGCGAGAGCTCATTGGTTGGGCCGAGCTCATACCTTCGTGACACATGAGACTTTTGCCACTTGTTGGATCCCAGATTTAATCTTATAACAATAATGATATAAACAACAAGAGTATAAACAGCGGAAGCAATATAGTTTAATATCAAAAGCATATTCAAATATCACAGTTCATATATAAAGCAAGTAGAAAGAACAAGATCTTCGTGGGATATATTCAGTTGATTCTTCTTATACAAGATATCAAAAAGCACACTTTTGTCAAAGGAGTGATGGTCCTATTTATAGGACCATAAAGTAAACAGTGTACTATTCTGACAAATAGGAGCATGCTTGAACAGTGTCTTACCTAATAGGTAAGCTCAAGACATGCTTGAACAGTAACCTACTCTATAAAGTCAATCTTATCACTAAGTGATTGGTTATCTGTTCTGATACTTCAGGAAAGTCTTCAGCGCCATCTTCCGAGAGAATGTCTTCAGATCTCTGACGTTGTCTTCAGAGCCTCTGATGAAGCCATCTCTGATGTCTTCTGATGAAAGTTGCAATCTCTGATAAGTACTTTAGAGGCAGGTTTGTCCTCTGAAGTCTTCATCCTCTGAAGTCTTCGTCCTCTGAAGTCTATCTTTGGAAGTCCTCTGAAATAGGACTTGGGTATTTTCAACACTTTAACAAACAGAAGATTTGGAGCTAACAATCTCCCCCTAAGTGTTGAAAATAAAAGATGCAAAAATAGCAGAGAATATAAGACTTAAACTAGAAAGCGTAGAGGAGAAAATCATCCTCTTAAATATTACTTCTTAGACATTTGGAAGTTTAATACAAAGAAAGTAATATTCAAAAATAAAGAAACAAACTAAAATTTGTCACTTGAAAAGATTCCATGGAACTTCATGATCAGAGCTCTGAAGTTGATCATCGAGTCAATCTCTAAGTCAAGCTTTGCAAGTAAATCTGCTCTGTGCCTTTCTTCCTTCACATGGATCATTTTCTTTATACCTCTCAAGGTTTCATCAGAGTACTTCGAAACTTCCGAAGCTAGAAAAATCTTCTTTACTTGGTTTACTCTGTAGACGAAACCCAGAGGTTCTGCAATGATTGATCCAGTCTTCTTTGCCTCAAGATTAACGATCGACTCTACAGGTTCAGTTACCTCCAGCTTTTCTTCACCCAGGTTCAGAGCAATTTGGAAGTCACGTTTTGCTCTGTGTTTGACATAGGCCTCCATTGCCCGTCTGACTTCAACCATGCCCATTCTGATTTCCCTTCTTCCCTGATCATATCTGGCAGAGCAATAGACATACAAATGAGGTAAATCATATGGATTTAGATTTACGAGATCATTATCATTGAACTCGTAAATATTCTGATCAGATCGAGTTACCACATAATGCCTATAGATGATCTTGTTGTAAGCAAAGGTCTTCTCTGAGATTTTGTTGATTTTGATGATTGGATCATCAAAGAGGACTTGTGCTCTGGGTGAGGTTCTATCTCTGACAAATCTTCGCTCATAGTCTGGCATGTTCTCTTTGATCCTTGGATTCAGAGGAATGACTAGAGTGTCTGCCATATTGAACTCACAGTAGATGTATCTGAAGTGGTCTTTTATGGAAGCTTCGGGATTGGATGCAAGGAATGTAGGAGGTTGAGTAAATACTTTGGCTGGTAAACCAATGCTTGCCTTCTGAACAGGATTCTCTGAAGGATCCTGCTCATCAGCAACCATGGTCTCTGGTTCCTTTGTCTGTGGAGGATCTTCTGTTGTAGGTTCAGAGATATAGCCATCTATCTCTGGTGAATCCCTCAACTCTGTTGTTGTTGAAGTATGATGTGGTTGAGCATTCTTGAATACATACTCTTCAACATCAATTACTTCAATTTGTTCTTCAGCAGCTTCTTTTCCAGAATCTGATTTTTCTTCTTTTTCAGATTCTGGTTCTGCTCTTTCAGCCTCTGATTCGTAAGCATCTCTTATCGCATAAGTTGGTCTTTCTGGTGATGAGAATGCATCTTCTGATGTAGAGAAGTCTACTAGCTGCTCGTCTTCATCTTCTTCCAGAGCTCCAATAGTTTTTGGAGATGCAGCTATTATTGGAACTATTGGAGCACTCGAAGTAGATGGTTCTATAAAGATAACAGGTACTAGCGACTTCAGAGTGGCCTGGTTATCTTCAGCAAAGGCTGAGGTTGAATGTCTCTCGGTTCCTTTTTCCTTGCTTTGGTTTGTTTCAGAGGGAGTGGACTCCTTTTGTGTTTCAACAGTTTTTGGTGTAGAAGTCTTCTCCCCCTTATGAAGATGAGATGACCCATGAGGTTGGTCATCAAGGTCATCAGAGTCTTCATATCTGGCTTCTTCCGGGCTTCCTCAGAGCATGCGACCTCTGGTTCCTTCCTCTTCAATGATCCCTCTGAAAATTTGACATTTTGTAGAAGGTCTTCAATCTTTTTGTTCTGCGGAGTGGTCTTGGAGACGAACTTGCTGGAGATATTCATTACATTGCTGGTGATCTTCTTGGAGAAGTTGGTGAGGTCAGCCTTTGTAACAAATTCGGATGTAGCAGGAGCAGCAACAGAGGAGGTAGGGATCTTTGCAATCACCTCTGCCAAAGAACGCAAGACTTCCTCTTTGAATTGAGAAAATTCTGCATGTGTTGGAGTGGGGGCAGAGGGAGTTGGAATCGCCTTGAGGAGCTCTGTGGTGGAGTTCTGAATTTCTCTGGATAGAACCGAGTCATTTTTGATGACCAGGCTTTCCAGAGCATCTAGTTTATCGTTCTGAGAGATAATGGTCGTGCGTAGCTCAGAGACCTCTGAAGTGAGCTTTGCTACTTCAGAGTGAGAGGCAGAGGCCTCTGAGGTCTTCTCTATTTGAAGTTTAATCTCCTTCAGAGATTCTCTGATTTCATCACCAAAGATTCTGAACTCCTCTTTGGTAACGTAATAAGAGGGGGTGACCTTAGGATCAACACATGATTCTAAGTTTCCCTCGAGTTCAGAGGGGCCTTCTTTCGGAGTTGGCTTGATATTGACTCCAGAAGGACTTCCCATTAATCCTTGGGGACCCTTTTTCAAAGATTTCCCTATAATGGTTCTGATTGGTCTCTGATCATCAGAGTCAGAATCTGATGATGAGAAACGAATGTGGGTGGAAACCTTGTTGTCCAGGCTAAGGAGTCCATGTGCAAGAAGGTCGTGCCATTCTTTTTCTGACAAGAAATCCTTACGAGAGATCTTAGGTCTCTCCTGATCTAAGGAACGGTCCAACTTTTTATGAGCCACAAAGGCATCATGTGTGTGAGGAGGTGACATACTCTGGGGTGAATGAGTATTTTTATCTTGGTCTAAGTCCTGTTGGGAGGACTTAGCCGTATTAGAGGTTTCCCCTTTGGTGCGTGCTTCAGAGGCAGAAGAAGATGCCTCTGGGCGGCTAGGATGGGAAGGGTTCGAAGTGTGTACCTCTGTTTCAATGTCCACTGATGCTGGACCACCTTGGATAGTAAATGTGTTTGCACGGGGATTTGGGCTTTGGAATCGCTCATGTGTGCCAACAAGGACATTTTTTTCTACCTTGCCGCCCTCGGATTCTAAGTTTAGAAACTCACCCTCTGGAATTCTCTCTTCCTCACCTTCCTCTGCTCTGACAGAGTTATTCTCTTCGTTAGAGGGAGGGTTCTCTTGTCTTCTCTCCCTTACTCTCTCAGAGCCACCCTCTGGTTGCGCTCTGTTAATGTTTTGAGCAGTATCAGAGATATCACTCTCTGATTCAGGCTCAGGCTCAGAACCTAAGTGTGTTGGGGATCCCATCATCGGTTCTGATGATTGGGCAACACGACTAAGTAGGAGGTGGGTAGTAGAGTCAGCAGGAATTACCTCAATCATGGTGTGTGGGAAACGTCGGTCATTTGGATAAGGAGGAACCTCTGTAGCTTTGAACGAGTTCATGATAAACAGAGGTGTCCTTGGACCCTCCTCAGTGATGGAGAATTTCTCCATTGCTCGTTGAATAACCACATAGATGAATCTGGGAAACAGTACCGAAATTGGTTGTTTTCCTTTGACCAAGTCTTTGTTCTTCTTGTCCACCGCTGTCAGCATCTCACAGAAGAGAATTTGAGCCATATTTATGCTTCTATTGAAGAAGAGAGCATACATTATGGCTAGAATCGTTGGATGGGTCTGATCCTGGCTTCCAATCTTGCAGGTAATTGTTCGGTTGAGAACACTAAACATAAAGTTCCACTTGGGAGGCAGGTACTGACGTCTGAATTGACTTAGGCGTGTGATCTCCCTGTTGTAGCCTAAGTGGTGGAGGAACTGAAGAAGGACTTCTTGAGTTGGTAGTTTCTCAAAGGTTTCAATTTGAAGATCATTTTTCGTGAGCAGATTGAATCGGCGAGTTTGGGTTTGTGGGGTGATTCTTATGTTCATGCTTTGTTCACCTAGGTCAATGAACCCAACCAGTCCTTCCTTTTCATCGTCGTATTCACTTGAATACCACCATTGTTGGACAAAGCGTAGAGGAATATCTGAAGCATGTTTGGTGAGGACATCGTTGAGTTCGCAGTTGGTCAAAAAGTCTAGTATTGGGCGAAACTGCTCATTGTATTTGGTAGGGGTGACGTCCAGAAAGTAGTTGTTACCATCACTGGAACATCAAACTGTGCCATATTCAAGCTTGGAACAAGTTTGCTGGAGTTATCTGAGGTTTGGGAATGAGTCGCCATTGTTGCAGGTTTTTGAGAAAGATGAGAGCTTAGAAAGAGAGATTTGGGATTTTGGATTTTGAGAGCGTAAAGAATAATGAGAAGAGAAAAGGGGTTTTTATGGACAGAAAAAAGTAGAGGGAGAGGTTATGTAAACGGCGATTGACTATTCCAATGTCAGAAAGGACGTTCCATCATCCCCTAATTAATAGGTGACACGTTGAGATGTGTAGGGGAGAGCCGCTTGGTGTCAGAAAACCGCCAGTTGGGTTTTTGAAAAGAAACGAATGGTTATCCAAAAGATTTATTATTAAAAGAATTTCCTGGAATATTCGTTTAATGAGAAAAGATCAGAGGCTCTGATATAAATATCAGAGACAAGATCAGAGGCTCTGATATGAGTATCAGAGACAAGATCAGAGGCTCTGATATGAGTATCAGAGACAAGATCAGAGGCTCTGATATGAGTATCAGAGACAAGATCAGAGGCTCTCATATAAATATCAGAGACAAGATCAGAGGCTCTGATATTAGTATCAGAGAAGCTCACTTTCTCCCCCTTGAAAGAAGAAAGGTTCTTTGTCTCCCCCTTGACCAAAGATAATGTCTTTATCTTCTCCCCCTCGACACATGCTTGGAGATACATGAAAATGATTTTTACCATTTGTGAAAAAGTCCAGAGGCTCTGAAATTAGTTTCAGAAGTTCTGTTTGAACATGCTACGCATGTCAGAGGCTCTGATGAATGGATCAGAGACTCTGATGTTTTCCTGTGTTAAGCAGACATATTCAACATACCCAACTTGCTAATTAAGAAATTGAACCTTCGTTCATCTAAAGCTTTTGTGAAAATATCAGCAAGTTGAAGTTCAGTTGGTACAAAATACATCTCTATTGTTCCCTTTTCAACATGATCTTTCAGAAAGTGGTACCTTACATCAATGTGCTTTGTTTTGGAGTGCTGTACTGGATTGGCAGAGATGGCTATGGCACTTTTTGAATCACACAGAATTGGAATTATGTCATATTGTAAGCCATAGTCTCGGAGCCGAGTTTGCATCCATATGACTTGAGAGCAACAACTAGCAGCAGCAACATATTCTGCCTCTGCTGTGGAAGTTGAAACACAATTTTGCTTCTTGGATGTCCAACTTACCAGCTTATTTCCCAACAATTGACAGCATCCTGATGTAATCTTTCTGTCTAGTTTGCATCCTGCATGATCTGCATCAGTGTATGCTGTTAAATCAAAGCTAAGACAGTTTTGGATACCATAGACCTAAATAAGGTGTGCCTCCGAGGTATCTAAAAATCCTTTTAACTGCTGACAAATGAGATTCTTTTGTATTAGCTTGATATCGAGCACAGAGACATGTTGCGAACATTATATCAGGCCTGCTTGCAGTTAAGTATAGAAGTGATCCTATCATGCCTCTGTAGGTTTTGAGATCTACAGATTTTCCCGAAATTCAGAGTCAAGCTTGACTCCTGTGGCAATAGGGGTTTTCATAGAGGTTGAATCATTGAGTCTGTATTTTTTCAAAATGTCAGAGACATACTTAGATTGAGTTATAAAAGTACCCTCTGATGTTTGCTTTACTTGTGAGCCTAGAAAGAATGTTAATTCTCCCATAAGACTCATCTCAAATTTACTCTTCATCAACTCTGAAAACTTATCACAATACTTTTGATTTGTAGAGCCAAATATAATGTCATCAACATACATCTGTACTAAAAGCATCTCATTTTTGTACCTTTTTATGAACAAGGTTGTATCTATTGTACCTTTTTCAAAACCATTATTTATCAGAAATGTAGACAGAGTAGCATACCATGCTCTTGGAGCTTGTTTAAGTCCGTATAGAGCTTTATCAAGATAATAAACATGGTTAGGAAACTCTGTATTTTCAAAACCAGGTGGTTGCTGTACATAAACCTCTTCATTTAATTTACCATTTAGAAAGGCATATTTGACATCCATCTGATATACTTTGAACCCTTTGTGTGCAACATAGGCTAAGAAGATTCTTATTGCTTCTAGCCTAGCTACCGGTGCAAAGGTTTCATCATAATCAATACCCTCTTCTTGGCAATATCCCTTAGCAACCAACCTTGGTTTGTTTATGATTATAATGCCATCCTCATCCTTTTTATTTCTGAAGACCCATTTAGTTCCAATTGCAAATTTTCATTTAGGAAGGGGAACTAAGGTCCAGACTTTGTTTCTTTCAAACTCTTGAAGCTCATTCTGCATTGCAGTGATCCAATGAGGATCTTCAAGAGCTTCATTTACCTTCTTTGGTTCAATGATGCTTAAAAAATTTACAAAAAAACATTCATTGATTGTGGCTGATCTGGTTTTGACACCCTCTGAAGGTGATCCAATGATTTGATCATGGGTATGATCCTTTGTCCATCTTATGAGTGGAGCATGAACATGAGGTGGAGTTTGAGCTTTAGAGATGACAGTTGGAGACATCTCTGTTGTGCTGAGCACAGGCTCTGATGTTGATTCCAGAGGCGCAGGATTTGATTCCAGAGGCTCTGATATTGATTCCAGAGGCTCTGAAATTGATTCTAGAGGCTCTGAAGTTGATTCATTTCTTGGACATGCATTCAAGGAAGCATAATTTGTAACTTCAGAGGGACCAGAGAGATTTGTACCTGACGTTTGTGGTTCCTCTGAAGTTGCTCTTTGAATATCTCTGAAAAGAAACTCTGAGTTTTCATCGTCAAAGAAATCTTCGAATATTTTGTTGAGTTCAGATTCTCTTATCTTTGATGATTCAGAGACATTTTTGGCAATTTGATTGATATGTTTGTTGGCCAGACTTTTGTCATCATCAAAAGACACATTGATACTCTCTTGGATTGTTCTGGTTCTTTGATTAAACACTCTGAAAGCTTTTGAGGCTAATGAATAGCCAATGAATTTGCCTTCATCTGCTTTCTTGTCAAACTTTCCAAGAGACTCTATCATTTAGAATATAACATATGCATCCAAAAACATGGAAATATTTAACATTAGGTTTCCTATTGTTAATGAGTTCATAAGATGTTTTCTTGAATCTTTTGACAATTGTAGTTCTGTTTTGCGTGAAACAGGCTGTTGCCACTGCCTCTGCCAAAAGTTTGTGGGAAGATCTGATCTGCAAGCATAGTTCTTGTAGCTTCAACCAGTGTTCTATTTTTCCTCTCAACAACACCATTTTGTTGAGGTGTTCTAGCTGCAGAGAAGTTCGGAGTTATGCCTTCCTCTGAAAGATATGAGTTGATTTTTGCATTTCTGAACTCTGTTCCATTATCACTTCTCAGCTTCTGAACTTTGGTATCAAACAGAACCTGCAATCTTTTTAACAATCTTATTAAAATATCAGGGACATCAGACTTGGCTCTGATGAGTTCTATCCAAGTATATCTAGAGTATTCGTCAATCAAAACGAGGATATACTTTTTACCTGACAAGCTCTGTACATAGATAGGACCACAGAGGTCCACATGAAGCATATGCAGAGGTTTTGGACAAATATTATCACTTTTGGTCTTGTGGGAAGATCTTTTCATTTTTCCCATTTAACAAGCAGAACAAAGATGATCTTTGTTAAACTTCAGAGATGGCAATCCCTTAACCAGATTTAGTTTGACCAATTTATCAAGTGAAGAAAAGTTCAGATGTGAGAACTTTTTATGCCAGAGCCAAACATCTTCACTGTTCAGAGATACTAGATAGAGTTTCTCTGAGTCAGTTTTTATGTGTTTGAAAAAACTCATTCTGTATAAATTTCCCTTTCGGTCAGCTCTGAGCATTTCTTGACCTGTTTTTGAGTGAAGTAGTGAACAATGTTTTTCTTGAAATTTCACATCAAAACCATGGTCACAAAGTTGACTTATGCTGATCAAGTTATGCTTTAACCCATCAACATAAGCAACCTTTGATACTGAAACATTACCTCTTGTAAGCTCACCATAACCCTTAATTTGTCCTTGCAAATTGTCTCCAAAAGTTACTGCTCCCCCAGATTTAGCTTTGAAAGAGGATAGTAACTTTTTATCACCAGTCATATGCCTTGAACATCCAGAATCTAAGTACCAGATCGGCATAGACTGTTTCTGCAAGACAGATTAGATTTTCTTAGGTACCCATCTCATTATGGGTCCTATTTTGTTAGACTTTTGATTATCTCTTTGAAATTTTGCCTTCTTATCTTTTGATGTTTTGGTATAATTATCCTTTTTCTGTTGAGGCTTTGTCTCTGAATTTTTATTCAAAGATTGATTAAGAAAACAGTGAGAACCTTTGAAGTGATTTTTTAGTTTTATCAAGATTTGGATGCAATTGCACTTTACAGAACAAGAAGAAGTAGAAGCAAAGGATTTCATTTCATTAAATGCATTCGATACATAATGATTCCTTTTTGAATTAGTACTAGGAATATTACAAGTATTCCTAACTAATTCTTTTCTTCTAGCTTTGAGAGACAACCTTCTTTTCAAGTTGCCTTCTCTTGTTCAGAAACATCCTCTTCTCTTTGTTGCTCACTGCACAAACAGGATCAGAATGGTTAATTTCTTGCCATTTTCCTTTTTGTCCAGGAGTAAACTTGATTGGTTTATAAGTGTGGAGTTGAGAAGTGATAGTTTTATTCTTTGCCTTTTCTTGTAATTCTTTTTCAAGTTCCAGAGAAGTTTTTGCTTGAAGACACATTTCTGCAAAATCAGGACATATTGGTATTCTGGGTTTATTTTTTAAAACATAAATAGGAATGTTCAAAATTCCAGAACCAACAGTATCTATCTTTTTATGAATTACTTTCTCTGGTTTGTAGAAAATCTGTTCATCTACCTCTGGATCAGATTCAGAATCAGAGTCAAGAAAGTCTCGTTCAGTCTTACCAGAGATAACTACCTCTGATGGTTTCTCAATTTTCTTAGGTCTTGAGACTTTGATGATTCTTTTCATGCTTTCTTTCTTCTTTAAATCAGCTATGATATTTTCTTGATTTATTCTCTTGATGTCATCCGCAAATGTAGTTCTGATGCATTCATCAGAGATTGGTGAATACAGAGGGACTTCTGGATTAAGTGAACTCTAAGGTTCATCTTCAGAAGTACTTGCTTCAGAGGTACTTTGTTCAGATGTCTCTGATTCATCTTTGATGAATGCATTAAACTTAAAAATCTCTTTAGGATCATTGCTCTGAGGTTTTGTGAAAAATACCTCTGAAGTTTCCTTTTCTATTTTTAAGATGGAATTTGGAAAGCTTTGTACTTCAGAGTATGCTACATTTTTAAAGTTCAGAGCCCTTATTTTTTATCTCTCTGAGGTTTTTATTCTCTTGAAATTGTTCAGTGATGGACAGTCAGAGCTCTGGACCTTTCCTTTACAGAAAGTGGAAGAAAGTGAAGTTTTCTTCAATCCAGTGAATGGATCCAATTCATTGAATCCAAGCCCTTGAGTATCCATTTGAGAGTTTATCTTTATATGAACATCATGAGCATCAAGATAGCTTTTGATTTGAAGTTCTTTCCTTTCCAGAGATTGATGTAAGATTTCTCTTTCTTTTTGGAAAAAATTGGTTAAGGCAACATAATTGAGTCTTTCATACTCAGATTTTTTTACTTCTTCTTCTTTAACTTTTAAAACTTTCTCAAGTTCTTTGAATTTTTCTGAAAATGATTTTTCCTTTTGTTTCTGAGCTTTTTCAAGATCAGATTTTTCAACAAAAATATCTCTCTTTTCTGATTCAAGAAAATCTTTTTCCCTTTTGTAAAAATTAAGATCTTTTGTCATTTGTTTTGCTTTTTCTTTTTCCTCAACAAGTTTTTGCTTTAGGATTTGAAATTCATCTGTTAGTTTAATAACATCTAATTCAAGATCACTTTCAGAGGTGGAAGGAGAGTTTACCTTTTCAGAGTAGTCCTCTGATGATCCGTCATCTGTGAACGCCATACCACAGAGATTGGTGGGTTCTTCCTCTCCATCGCTTGTTGAGTCTGACAGCCAATCTTCCATCTCTGCTACAAGTACTCTTTCTTTGACATTGTACTTGTACTTGTTTTGTAGTAGTCTTCATCCTTGATGAGTCTACCTCTGCAGTTGGTGGAGTAATGGCCTGGCTTTCCACATCTAAAACATCTTCCATCGTTTTGGTTTGATGGAAGAGCAGTGTCTGATTCTGTCTTCTGTGCTTGTACTTGTGGTTGTGGCTTGAAGTACCTCTGAGGTTGAGGATACCTTGGCTGAAATGATTGTTGAGATCTTGATTGTTGAGTAGAATCATGATTGGTGAAATGAACGCCCTTTTGATCACTATGCAGAGTAGATCTGGGCTCTTGTTGATATTCAGTTTTCTGAAATCTTCTTTCTGGATTTCCTCTTCTTTCTTCATCATCTCTTCTTCCTTCAAAGACTTTCTTGCCAAATTTCTTGTTAAATTGATAGGTGATTAATGCAAGAGATTTGGCAAAGGCATTGATGTCATCATCTGAGTCAGAATCTGAGTGTTCAACTTCTTCAGATATCATAACCTTCCTGGATTTTCTTTTAGATTCCCTTTTTGAACAATTGTCTTTTTCTGCATTTCTGCATTCTTGTGATACACCCTTCTGTTTTGACATGAGTGCAAGTGGACCACCTAAAGAGGTTTTTGATTTTTGTTTAACAACTTCTTTTTCCTGTGCTACCAAGGTACCATAAATGTCAGTTAATGACCATGATTCAAGATTTTGATTGGCTTGTATCGACATTGACAGTTGTGACCATTCTTCATTTAGACTTTTAAGAAAGAGAATATTGTTTTCTTCTTTTGTTCTCATGACCCCAAATTTTCTGCATTTGTTGATGAGGATGTTAAACCTTGAGTATGTTTGATGTAAGGTTTCTTCGGGTAATGCATGAAAATCATGATATTCATTGATACAAAGATTTCTCCTGTTCTTTTGAGTTTGTAGGCCTCCTTCAAGTTGATTTAACAACTGATCCCATATCTCTTTTGCAGTTACACAAGAACCAAGTTCTTGGAAGATATCATTGGGAATGGCCATTATAAGTAATCTAACAGCTTTTGAATCATTATCCATCATGTTAGTTTCTTCATCCGTAAAGTTTGAAGTTTTCTTTTCATAGTAATCAGGGATTTCAGCTGTATCTGTTGTTGCTGGAACTCTTGGTACCAACACCATTGGTTGGTGAGGTCCATCGTTCACTGATCTTAACAGATCCCTGTCCATGCCTTCTAAGAAATTTACCATCCTTATCTTCCATTGAGGATATTCATCCCTTAGAAGTGTAGGAGGTTTGGTTAATGATCCGACTGTATAAATGGCACTTATGCTTGAGTTTGCCATTTTTTTTGAAGAAAAGATGAAGATTTGAAGAACTGATGCTTTTCTATGAAGATCTTTCTATTAAATGATGTAACTATGATTTACTTTTAAATCTGGAGCATATGAAGTTTAATAAACCAGGGTTTACATAAACATGCACAGATAATAAAAGCTTGAATCAGTAAGAATTAAATCTATCCGAGTATGCAGATATGATCTTTCTTTGTTTTAAAAACAAAGGAGGCTCTGATACCAATTGTTGGATCCCAGATTTAATCTTATAACAATAATGATATAAACAACAAGAGTATAAACAGCGGAAACAATATAGTTTAATATCAAAAGCAGATTCAAATATCACAGTTCATATATAAAGCAAGTAGAAAGAACAAGATCTTTGTGGGATATATTCAGTTGATTCTTCTTATACAAGATATCAAAAAGCACACTTTTGTCAAAGGAGTGATGGTCCTATTTATAGGACCATAAAGTAAACAGTGTACTATTCTGACAAATAGAAGCATGCTTGAATAGTGTCTTACCTAATAGGTAAGCTCAAGACATTCTTGAACAGTAACCTACTCTATAAAGTAAATCTTATCACTAAGTGATTGGTTATCTGTTCTGATACTTCAGGAAAGTCTTCAGCACCATCTTTAGAGAGAATGTCTTCAGAGCTCTGACGTTGTCTTCAGAGCCTCTAATGAAGCCATCTCTGATGTCTTCTGCTGAAAGTTGCAATCTCTGATAAGTACTTCAGAGGCAGGTTTGTCCTTTGAAGTCTTCGTCCTCAGACGTCTTCGTCCTCTGAAGTCTTCGTCCTCTGAAGTTTATCTTTGGAAGTCCTCTGAAATAGGACTTCGGTATTTTCAACACTTTAACAAACAGAAGATTTGGAGCTAACACCACTGAAATGGGGAAGCTCTAGGAGACTCTACAGGCCTTGTTAGCCCACCAAGAGAAGGTGATATCGGGAAGTAAGGTCAACAGCGAGAGTAAGGAAGGTATGGAAATGTCCAGCCCACCTGTAATCGAAGTGGGCGATCACTCTTCGTCAACAACACTAATGGTGAACGAGGCGAGTGTCAAGGGTTGCAGCTATAAAGAGTTTTCCGCATGCAAGCCTCATACTTATAAAGGAGAATGTGACCCAGTCCTGGTGATGAAGTGGGTCAAGGAGATGGAGCTAGTGTTTGATACCAGTAAATGTGCTGAGGGAGACAAGGTGATTTACGCCCTGTCCATGCTGAGATCTGAGGCTATCTTGTCGTGGGATGCGGAAACAGGCGGACGAGGATCGTCGACAGCTAAGGGTATGTCGTGGGAAGTTTTTGTTGGGAAATTCAAGGCCCAATTCTGCCCTCTGGTGGCAGTTAAAAAGTTGAAAGAAGAGTTTCTGAACCTGGAACAAAAGGAGATGTCAATACGAGAATACACTTCAAAATTTATTGAGAAGTCTCGATTCGACGGTGTGTATCTGCCAAATGAAGAAAGTCAGGTGGAACGTTACATCTTTGGTTTGAAGAGCAGTCTTTGGGAGTTTCAGCGAGAGAGCCTGCTACGTTTCAAGTGGTCGTTAATGTGGCCGAGATGACAGAGAAGGAAGAGAACCGTCAAGTGACGGAGAGAGTTGGGTACAAGAGAAAGTGGGATGGACCGATATCGAATGAGAGAAAAGGAAAGGTTTTTAGGACAGAGTTGTGAGGAGGCCGCGGGTTTGGGGATAATCCTTGTGGGAAATGTCGTCGGGTACATCGGGGAGAATGTGGATCAGAGGTAAAGTCATGCTTTCTATGCGGATTGCCTGGGCATATGTCTAGATATTTCCCGAGTAAGAACACTTGTTATCAGTGTGGGTCGCCTGATCATTTGCGATCTAACTGCCCGCAAGTAAAATGGGGCAGACCGGTTCAAGTTGGGGATCGTGGTGATGGAAGAAGGGAGGAGAAGAAGTGGGAGTCAGCTCGTCCAAAAGGAAGAGCCTTCAATAATAGCGGTGGAGGCGGAGGAGGTTCCTGATGTGGTGGCAGGTACGTTTTTGGTGAACTCTATATATGCAAGAGTATTGTTTGATTTAGGAACGAGTTGCTCTTTTATATCCCCTGATTTTGCAAAATGTCTAAGCGTCAAGCCTAAGCGTTTAGATTGGGCATAAGAAGTAGAAACCACCGATGCTAATCAGGAAGGAAGTGTTTGAAGGTTGTGTCATAGATATTGAAGGAAGCCTAGTGCCAATGTTGTTGTACCCGATGGCAATGAAAGAGTTTGATGCTGTGTTTGGGATGGATTGGCTAGCTAAGAATGATGCTAGTATTTTTTACAATAATAAGTTGATCCGTGTGTTGTTCCCTAATAAAGGGACGGTAGTGATTTATGGAAACAGGCGAGATAGGAGTTTTAGTCTGATTTCCATGATTAAGGAAAATAAATGTATGAGGAAAGGATGTCGAGGATTCTTGGCATATGTTGTAGATGGTAAGAAGGAGAAGTGGAGAGTGGAGGATGTGGGAATAGTGAGTGAGTACTCAGAAGTTTTTCCAGAGGATTTGACGAATCTGCCCCCAGATCGTCAAGTCGAATTCCGAATCGACCTGGTGCCTGGAGCTGCACCAATCGCATGTGCACCATATAGACTGGCACCTGCGGAGATGAAAGAGATGATGTCGCAACTGCAGCAATTGTTAGATAAGGGGTTTATCAGACCTATCACCTCGCCGTGGGGAGCACCTGTCCTTTTCGTAAAAAAGAAGGACGGAACTATGCGAATGTGCATAAATTACCGGGAACTCAATAAGTTGATGATTAATAACAAATATTCGATCCCAAGGATAGACGAATTATTTAATCAACTTCAAGGAGCAAGTTTCTTCTCCAAGATCGATTTGAGGTCGGGCTACCATAAGCTTAAGGTGAGAGAAGAAGATATACCGAAGACGGTTTTACGCACAAGATATGGGCATTTAGAGTTTCGTGTGATGTCGTTTGATCTGACCAACGCCCCTGCAGCTTTCATGGATATGATAAATATGGTGTGTCTACCCTACTTAGATAAGTTTGTAATAGTGTTCATCGAAGACATCTTGGTGTACTCGAAGACTGATACTAAGCACGAGAATCATCTTCAGACGGTGTTGGAGCTGCTAAAGCGAGAAAATCTCTACGCGAAATTTTTGAAATGTGAGTTCTTGTTGCGAGAAGTGCAGTTCCTTGGGCACGTAGTGTCTTAAGACGGAATCAAGGTAGACCCGGCAAAAGTGGAGGCAATCCGGGATTGGGAGGCACCAAAGAACCCGTCGAAAGTCTGAAGTTTTCTGGGGTTGGTCGGATACTATCGAAAGTTATCAAAGACTTTTCTCATATCGCAACACCACTAAATTCGTTGATTAAGAAGACTGCGAAGTTCGCTTGGACTGAAGCTCAGAGGGAGGCCTTTCAAAAACTGAAGGATATGTTAAGCAACGCTCCGATTTTGGCCTTGCCGGATGGCACGGACGATTTTGTGGTACTTAGTGATGTATCAAGGTTGGGGCTAGGTTGTGTTCTGATGCAGTGGGAAAAGGTGACCGCATACGCATCCCGCCAGTTGAAGGATCATGAAACGTAGTACCCTACCCACGACTTGGAGTTAGCCGCCGTCATTTTTGCGCTAAAAATCTGGAGGAATTACCTTTATGGTACGCAATGTCAAATCCTTACAGATCACAAGAGCCTCTACCACCTTTTTGATCAAAAGCAACTGAACATGCGTCAACGAAGATGGATGGAGCTGCTAACAGACAACGATTGTAAGCTCGAGTATCACCTCGGGAAAGCCAACGTGGTAGCCGATGCCCTGAGTCGGAAGGAGAGAGGTGAAAATTTAAAGGTTGTGGCTATGAGAGCTGAGGTGACACCAACCTTGTTGGATGAAATAAAGATGTTGCAAGTGGAAGCTCTGGCGTCCAAAAATCTTAAAAAGGATCGAATAGTCGGTCATGTGAATTCGCTAGTGGAGGAAAGTCGGGGACTAAAATGCTTTAACGAGAGGATCTGGGTTCCTAAACTCGGAGAAGTGAGGAAAGTTATTCTAGAAGAAGCGCACAAGTCGAAATATTCAATCCACCCAAGGATTAACAAGAATTATCGAGACTTGAGACGGGACTATTGGTGGCCGGGATTGAAGAAGGACATAGATTCTTTTGTAGAAAGATGTCTGACTTGTTTGCGA
Organism: Arctium minus; assembly: GCA_954870635.1. Classification (NCBI taxonomy): domain Eukaryota; kingdom Viridiplantae; phylum Streptophyta; class Magnoliopsida; order Asterales; family Asteraceae; genus Arctium; species Arctium minus. The sequence continues at coordinate 20,510,487 of OX941081.1, read as the reverse complement.
GTAAAAGTGGAGCATCAGCGAACGTACGAGAAACTGCAACCGTTAGACATCCCGGTTTGGAAATGGGAAATGGGAGCAGATCATGATGGATTTCATGACGAAGCTGCCCAGAACCCCGAAGGGTTACGATGAAATATGGGTGATAGTAGATTGACTCATTAAATTGGCGTATTTCTTGCCCGTCAAAGAGACTTACTCCATGGAAAGGTTGGCGAAGTTGTATAATGATGAGATAGTCGTTCGCCATGGAGTACCGTTGTCGATTGTGTCAGACCATGATAGTCTCTTCACATCAACGTTTTGGAAGAGTTTCTAAAGAGAAATGGGGTCACAGATCAAGATGAGAACAACGTATCACCCTCAAACCAACGGTCAGAGCGAGCAAACTATTCAAACACTGGAAGATATGTTGAGAGCGTGTGCTTTGGATTTCCAGTGATCGTGGGTAAGCCATCTACCGTTGATTCAGTTTGCCTACAGGAACATCTACCATGCGAGCATCAAGGCTATCCTATACGAGATGTATAGCAGAAAATGTCGAACCCCTTTGTGTTAGAATGATGTCGGAGAAAAGCAACTGCTGGACCAGAGTTAGTGCAACTAACTACGGATAAAATTGTTCAAGTGCGAGAAAGATTGAAGGTGGCTTAGGATCGCCAAAAGAGCTATGCGGACAAGCGACGAAAGGATATTGAATTCCTAGTGGGTGATAGGGTGATGTTGAGAATATCACCTTGGAAGGGAGTGGTCCGTTTTGAAAGAAAGGGAAGTTAAGCCAACGCTATATTGGACCTTTTGAAATTATTGAGCGGTACAAGTTGGAATTACCCGAGAAATTGAGGGGTATTCACAACACATTTCATGTCTCAAACCTGAGAAAGTGCTTAGTGGATGCTGATATGGCAGTACCATTGCAAGACGTACGAGTAGACGATAAATTGAATTTCGTCGAAGAACTGGAGGCGATCGTCGATCATAAAGTTAAGCGGTTGAGGCCAAAGGAGTAGAACTTAGTGAAAGTTCAATGTAAGTTCCACAAAGTGCGAGAAGCAACGTGGGATCCAGAACCAGAGATGAGGTCCAAATACCTATATCTTTTCGAAAAAGAAATTCCGGGGACAAAATTCTCTTAAAAAGGGGAGTGTTATAACGACTGTTATCTCGGCGTTAACTCTAAAATAATCTAAGTGGGGCTGAAAAGATAAAATAAGGAAGTGCAAGGACCATTTCATAATTTTATGCATAAAGGACCTAAAAAACCCTAGGCAACGCTCTCATTTCATTGATTGTGGTTTGTGTGTGTGCGCGACGCTGAAAGAAGAAGGGTGGAGAAATTGTTCTTAGGACTATTGAGGCATTGGAGATTTTGTCTTGAAATCCTTGTGTAATCAGAGTGTGGAAATCCTTCCCCAAGAGGTAAACCATCTAACTTTTTATTGGTTTTATAAACTTAGATTGTTTAGGGAAGTTCTTTGCATTAAAGCTTCTCTAGGAATTCCCTAGAGGTGAGCCGATTGATTAGGAATGAGAGATGTTTTGTTTAAATCTTAGAGTGAGGAGCGTTTGAAACATCTCTCTTCCTTAGATGTTTAGTGTCATTCGGGTTTTGGTGAATCAAAGAGGGTGAGTTAGAAACCCCCTTGGAAATCGTCTTAGGTTCGCCGTGTACCCGAGCGAAATTGAAGTCTCCCTCCTGATTGAATCGGGAGTCCCCTCCCCAGTTGTACCAGGATTGTTTCCTAAAATCGAGCGTACTGAGGGTTCATCGAACCGGGCGTCCCTGGAGTCTTATGACCCGGGCATACCAGGAAACTCACTGAACCGGTAGTGCCAGGAACAATCTTGAGTCGGGAGTAAGAGGGACCCGGGAGCCATGCCCATACCCGGGTGGTCCCGAGCGGCGCCAGACCCACGTACCCTGCGACGTGGGTCGTGGCCCATGTTTTACTTGGGCTTCATTCTGGGGTCGATATTTATGGTAAATTGGTAGGATTTGAGAAGTGTTTGGATCGAAACCTCACAAGACTTTATTAAGGATCCGTAAGTCGGCTTATAACCGTAAGCTCTAATAAAATGTAGAAGCTCGACCTTTTTGGGACTGATATCTATGTGTGTCGGAATTCAACCTTCCAGGTGAGTTCTCTAATACATTTCTTTTATAACTGGAAATGGTTGTATGTTATTATTTTTTTCATCACGACATCTTTATGCGGGTTAAAGTTTGATACCGTGAAATCAGTTTATTACTCATTATTATCTTGTATATTTTTAGGTATTTGGCATTATACACGGAATGATGTTTGTACGGTGAGGCCATGGCTTGTAAGATACCATCGGGGATGGTTAGACCGTGTTCTCGGAATTCATTTCTTGTGCACACGGAAATGGGATCGACTAGGGGGCGTATGGGGATCTACTGGGGGCCTCGAGTGTAGTTATTCGTAAATTATTCCGGTAACCTATTACAGTTGCGGATTTGTTCATGGCTTATTGAATACAGGGATTGGTATTTGTAACTATCATATTATCCCTAAAAGGGGGACTCTAACTAAGAAAGTGGAATACTCATCAGTTGATGAAACTATTCACCCAATGTTGTATGGGAAGCTGTTAATCACTTTTGACTTAACTTCCTTACATTATAGCAAAACTACCCGAGGGGTGGGAATTCACTAGACCTTTCGGTCTAACCCTTGCTTTCATTTTCTTAAATCCCATTTTCAGGTTAGGAAGTCGTTGGGGCTTCGTCAAAAGGGAAAGAAAAGTGTTGAGAACTAGAGGGAGCCGGTGATGGTCGGTTTAGAAGCGGTGCTCAAGGCGAACCTTAGTATCTCGGTCGTGATAGAATTAATTTAGTTGGAACTATGTTAATCTTTCTTTTCCGTTGACTTGTATTGGGACCCATTTGGGAGATTGACTTTATATTATGTGATGTTTGATTTTGGGGTGTTACAATCAACACTTCAGAATGCTTAATAATCAAATACACATTTGAAAATAGAGTAATAGAACTCACTTGCCGCCCGACACTACACCAAGAGTTCTAACGACTAGAATGCCCAAACCGAATACCTAAATTAACTGGATTAGGAAATGTGTTAAACTTTCCCAATTATCCCACTAATCGAATTTTATAACCTTCAAAGAAACGCCTTAAAAAATACTTCGAACTGCCCCGAATCAAGAATCGAAAAAGTCGAAGACATGCCAAAACAGTGAGTCAAGCGACCCAAGTCGCGACACAAGTCGCTTCAGACATTATTTGACCAACAACTTCCCATAAATCCATTTTTAGGCGTGAAGCTCCTTTTTCTCCATATATGATCAAAATCAAGATTGCCCCCAACATATAATCAACTCAAATGGATCTCCAAAATGGTTCTACATCATGTTAAAACAATCAAACACCAAGATAGACCAAATTTCCCTAATCAAAATCATAGATCAACTCATTTGAACTAAAACTCCCAAAACATGGATGGGTTGTTGATATGTATTGAGTTTTCAATACATATTGCGTAGTTTTCTTTTAGGATTTAAATTTTCTTTATCCCGAATAATTGAGTCATTTTCTTATCTTATTTTATATATTTTTCTCATGCATGGAGCTAAGTGTAGTATTTAACTAATTGTTGCTATTTTGCGTAAAACGGCCTAAAATCTTTTGTTTATTGTAATGTCAGGTTGAATGCTGGAGCATTGGGGGATGATTGAAGATTAAAGAGCACTTCTTGAAGCAAAGGAAATCTTTGACTTTTTCCAAATCTTTGTGTGATATCTAGAAATCGATTTGTGTTTGCTGGAAGTAGAAGCAATTGGTTGGACAAAAGTGTGGGTATAACTTTAGTTGGTAGTCCTTTTATATTATTTTTAAGTCTCCTAATTTTACCATTTTGCCATCATGGTTTGGTATAAAAAGGAGTTGTGTTATCTTGTTTTAGAGATATATATCTTTGGTAATCCAGCAGTAGGGAGAAATTGACAACTTGAAATTCTCTCTACAAAGTTTAATATTAAGTCTTCATAGTTTTATAATTTGTGTTCTTCATTATTAGTTGCTGCAGTATCACTGCAGCATTGCTTGTCTTTATATTTCGTTACTTATTGTATTTACTTTATGTGTTTTACATTTCCGTCATTTAATTTATGTCATTTATATACCGTCATTTACATTATGTCTTTAATTTATGTCATTTACTTTTATTGCAATTTATATTACGTAATGAGTAGTTAATTTTATAGTTTGGGTGTGAGACGAAAAGGGAGGTTGTAAACCAAAAACTAGTGGACTTTGTTCTTTAATAACATTGTTCCACTATGTCATTTTAAGTTTTATAAATCCAAAAGCACTTCTTGACGAATTGATCACTTCTTAAAGTGTGAAAGTGCCATGGACTTAGGAATAAGCCATGAAAAAGCACGTCAGTTTGAATGATACGGGAAGTATACTTGGAAGAGTTACTAGCAAGGGAACTTGCTATCTTTGTTTTTCAAATCGATTGATTCTTGACGGGTTGATCACTAGTCAAAGTGTTAAAGTGTAGTGGACTCAGGAATGAGCCACTAAGAACACGTCAACTTGAATGATATGGGAATCGACTCGGAAGAGTGATTTTTAAGCAAAGGCATTTGTTTTTCCATATACTTTAAAGAAACCATTTGACACTCACATTGGTCCAGACATTTGCATAGGCATATGTTGATTGAAGGCTAAACAAAAGTGCAATGGTATATATCCAGAAGGATCCTCTTTAAAGTACATGGTGGAACTTGTTGTTGATGAACTAATGCTATAGCATTTCTATAGCATTGGCCTCCAGAATTTGTGTTTACTCCTCACTTTAAGTCTTGCACCCCTTCTATCTTTATATCTCCTGTTAATCATATCACTGTTAACCAACTCAAACAAAGTCTTCAAATTCACCATCTGAAATCTCTTCTTTTACTACACTTTTATTACGCTTTTACACCAATCTTTGTGGGACGATATTCGGTATTTTACCATTTTATTACTTGAAAAGATGATATTGTATCCCGTTGTATACTTGCTTTGAGATTCAATTATCACATGTCTTAGAGGTGTGCAAACATCCGTATCAAGTTTTTGGCGCTGTTGCCGGGGATTGGCTCGCTAAAAGTTTTTAAAAGTTTCTTAAAAGATTTGATTTTTCTAACACCTTTTCGTTCTCATTTTGGAAGTGGTGTATGCCAAGAACACCACGGGGAGAATTATTTGAATTTGACCCGGACATTAAAAGAACATTCCGAATTAGAAGAAGGTCACAAAGAATTTCATTAATTTTAGACCCTCCCATCATGGAACCACCACCACCAGGTTTTGAGAATAGAGGGCCTAGGCAACATCTTCTAGAAAACCCACAAAGACAACCAATATTTCATGATGCACCACCCATTTTTGGAAACCCGCCAGAACATCCTTTTCAGCAAGAAGAACAAATTAATGGAGTTAATAATAATAATGAGGATACAGAGTCAAATGGTAACAATGAACATAGGGATGAGATTCCAAACATCATTAAATTTGCAAATTCCAAAGAGGGAAAAATTATGGACTATGATATACCTGATTTTGAGCAATTAAATTCAGAAATAGTTAGACCCCATATGACCGCCCTCCATTTTGAACTCAAACCTATCATGTTTCATATGTTGCAAACAAACGAACAATTTGCCGGAATGCCATCAGAGGATCCTCATTCTCACTTAAAATCTTTTATAGAGATCACTGATGCATTCCTGATCCCTAGGGTATCTAACGATGCCTTGAGACTCACTTTATTTCCATTTTCTCTAAGGGATCGGGCAAAGTCATGGTTCAACTCATTGGCACCTGGTTCTGTACCATCATGGAGCAACATGGATGAAAAATTTTTGCGAAAAATATTTTCCACCTACCCGTAATGCCAAGTCCAGAAACAAAATTTGCATGTTTAAACAAATGGACGATGAATCAATTCCCGATGCATAGGAAAGGTTTAAGGAGTTGTTAAGGAAATGCCCTCACCATGGCATTCCTTACTGTATTCAACTCGAGACGTTTTACAATGGGTTAAACCCCATGGCTAAACAAATGCTCGACGCGACATCAGGAGGGGCCTTTACAGCCAATACCTACAATAACGGGTATGAAATTCTAGAAAAGATTTCAGCAAACCATGGACATTGGGCTGATCCACGTGCCCAAACGCAAAAGAGGACTATTGGAATTCATGATGTAGATGCATATACTGCTTTAACAGCTCAGCTCACTTCTATGGCCACTATGCTTAAAAACATTACTTCGGGCCAAGGAGCACAGCCAGCTGCCACTACACCTATTCCAGCAGTACTCTCAGTGCAATGTGTTTGTTGTGGTGGGGAACACTCTTATGAACATTGTCCTCATAATTCTGAATCTATAAACTATGTTCATAACAGATCTGGTCCCTACAACAACACCTACAATGCCAGTTGGAAACAACACCCGAATTTTTCTTGGAACAGTCCATGTTTAAATCCACCCACACAAAAACAACAAGGAATTTCAAATTTCCAACCACAACATCAAGCAAGTAGCTCTCAAAGTCATCACCAAGGTTTTCAAACTACTCAACCATCTTTTCAAAACAACCCACCTTCATAAGTTGATTCATCATCTTCTTTGGAAGCAATGATGAAAGGGTTTATGACCCAAACACAAGCTTTCTTAACCCAACAACAAACCCAAAATCAAGTTCAACAGCAACAAAATCAATATATGTTTAATCAGCATAGCGCAATACTCAGGAATTTGGAAACCCAAATCAGTCAACTCGCACTCAACCAGACCAATAAGGCCATGGGCACTTTGCCCAGTGACACGGAAATCCCAAGAGCCTTAGGAAAGGAGCATGTTAAAGCAGTGACCCTTAGAAGTGGTAAGGAATTATCAAAGACAGTGCTAAAAGAATTTGGACCAATGACTAAATCTGAATTTGAAAAAGACATGAGGTCAGAACCAAATGCTACAGCATTGCCCCCTGCTAATGAAATACCCCCCAAGCCACTAAGAGAACAAGGGTCTGATATCACCAATCCTATCCCTCTTAGGAATGATTACCCTTCATTATTTCCAGAAGAAGACCCTAGAAGAAATACGTTAGAGAGTAGTGTTCCAACCATCCCACAAGAGAGTACACCTAAAGGCATAAAGGACCCATCTTGCTCAACACAGTCAAGCAAAGCTATCATAAAACTAGTTCCTCCCTATGTACCTTTTCCCCAATGGTTAAGGAATCAGAAGGAAGAATTTCACTTTAAGAAATTTTTGGATTTGTTTAAAGAATTGCATATCAACATACCCCTTGTTGAAGCAATTGAGCAAATTCCCAGTTATGCCAAGTTTCTTAAAGACATCTTAAGTAAGAAGAAGAAGTTGACTGAGTATGAAACCGTTGCTCATACTGAGGGATGCAGTGTTCTATTGACCAATAGAATACCCCCTAAGCTGAAAGATCCAGGGAGTTTTACCATTCCTTGTTCAATAGGTGGGAAGGATGTTGGGAAGGCTTTGTGTGATTTGGGAGCTAGCATCAATCTCATGCCTTTAACTGTCTTCAACAGCTTAGGAATAGGAAAGGCTAAACCCACCATTGTTACACTCCAATTGGCTGACAAGACCATTGCCTACCCAAAAGGAAAAATTGATGACGTCTTAGTTCAGGTTGATAAGTTCATCTTTCTGGCAGATTTCATCATTTTAGACTTTGAGGCTGATAATGATATTCCTATCATTTTAGGAAGACCATTCTTAGCCACCGGAAGAACTTTGATAGATGTTCAAAAGGGAGAGTTGACTATGAGGCTTCAAGATCAAAAAGTCACATTTAATGTTTTCAATTCCTTGAAATATCCTGATGATGTAGAGGATTGTTTGAACTTAAGTGTGAATGAATCATTGTGTCATGATGATGGAGTTAGAAAAGCTTTTAAGCTGGAGGAAGAGGATGATGAGGAATTATCCATAGAAGAGGAAAATGATGTTGAGGAGTTTGCCTTAAGAAAAAAAGAGATTGTCTTAGTGAATGATGTAGCATTTGAGCTGCTGGAAAATAGTGACCAAAAACCTTTCACATCATCCATTGTTTCACCACCTAATCTTGATTTAAAACAACTCCCATCTCATCTAAAGTATGTTTTTCTAAGAGAAGAAGGAAAATTTCCTATCATCATACCATCTACCCTAGATTTTCATCAAGAAAAGAAATTGGTGGACAAGTTGATGTTACACATAAAATCCTTAGGAGGGACCACCACTGACCAAGAAGTGATGACCATGATGTAAGATTTGTTTGCACAAAACAACAGGTACATGAATAGGTTGCTTGATAAAAAAGGAGAATTCAGGGACAGGGTGGAGATAATGAAGATTGAATTGGTGGACAAAGGCCAAAAGAAAGTCAGAACAAAAGTGAAAGAAATCAAGGTTGATTTAGAAGCTAATACAAGGATCAAGTCGGGGAGGTTGAGAGCAAAGTTAAAGGAGCTCAAGGCAGAGAATAGAAGCCTCCATGAAGAGAATCAACACCTGCTGGAGGAAAGGGCAGTGTTGTTGAAGAAAGTGACAGTGGGTGATGCTGCAGCATTGCCATCCACATATGCAGCTGGAACTTCACAACCTACTCCTCATGAGTAGGCCAGGTTTTTCAGTTTTTAGGTTTTTGAGTCTGTGATAACTTTTTCAGTTTTAGGTTTCTTTTATTTGCAAGATTGCATCTATAGAGTCTAATATATCTTTTGAGTACATAGCCCTAATAATTCCATAGTTGCATAACATTCGCCTAGTATTGGGTTCTTGCTAGAACTAGAATTACTCTTTTTGGGATACGCTTTGGTTAGCATAAACTTCACTTATTTAGGGAATGATCTAGGCTTTCTTTGAATACACCATTTTAGCCACTTGTAACCCTTTTAAACACAATTCCATGCTTCATTCTAAGACAATGAGGACATTGTCAACTTCTAAGTTTGAGGTTGAGGGGATTACAAGTTACCCAAAATGGGAAAAGCACGTCAATACAAAAGAGCAAAGCTCTCATATGACAAAAACACCACAAATACCCCATAGGGGTAAAGGTGTACAAATCTCACATGTCAAAAACACCACAAACCCATAGGGGTAAAGGTGCACAAAAATTGAAAAAAATACCCCATAGGGTAAAAGAGCACAAAGTGCCAAAAATTGAACATTTTAGTGAATATTGGTGTGAGAAAAGGCTTGGTGAGAAAAGATATGCCATAAAAAGAGTGACCCTACAAGTCCTAGTGAACCTAAATGAAGTTTGTGTAATGGTTGATAAAGAAAAGAGTCTTGCTAGCATATGGTCCATACGCATAACTAGGTTATGAAGGTCTCATTTTGGATTTATGAAAGGCTATGAATTATATGTGATATAATCTACACATTGTGCGCACTTATTGCTATTATCTTGCAAATTATTTGAGTCATTTTCTTAGTTTATTTTTATTGCTTGAGGACAAGCAAAACTTTAAGTTTGAGGTTGTGATATGTATTGAGTTTTCAATACATATTGCGTAGTTTTCTTTTCTTTTAGGATTTAAATTTTCTTTATCTCGAATAATTGAGTCATTTTCTTATCTTATTTTATATATTTTTCTCATGCATGGAGCTAAGTGTAGTATTTAACTAATTGTTGCTATTTTGCGTAAAACGGCCTAAAATATTTTGTTTATTGTAATGTCAGGTTGAATGCTGGAGCATTGGGGGCTGATTGAAGATTAAAGAGCACTTTTTGAAGCAAAGGAAATCTTTGACTTTTTCCAAATCTTTGTGTGATATCTAGAAATCGATTTGTGTTTGCTGGAAGTAGAAGCAATTGGTTGGACAAAAGTGTGGGTATAACTTTAGTTGGTAGTCCTTTTATATTATTTTTAAGTCTCCTAATTTTACCATTTTGCCATCATGGTTTGGTATAAAAAGGAGTTGTGTTCTCTTGTTTTAGAGATATATATCTTTGGTAATCCAGCAGTAGGGAGAAATTGACAACTTGAAATTCTCTCTACAAAGTTTAATATTAAGTCTTCATAGTTTTATAATTTGTGTTCTTCATTATTAGTTGTTGCAGCATCACTGCAGCATTGCTTGTCTTTATATTTCGTTACTTATTGTATTTACTTGATGTGTTTTACATTTCCGTCATTTAATTTATGTCATTTATATACCGTCATTTACATTATGTCTTTAATTTATGTCATTTACTTTTATTGCAATTTATATTACGTAATGAGTAGCTAATTTTATAGTTTGGGTGTGAGACGAAAAGGGAGGTTGTAAACCAAAAACTAGTGGACTTTGTTCTTTAATAACATTGTTCCACTATGTCATTTTAAGTTTTATAAATCCAAAAGCACTTCTTGACGAATTGATCACTTCTTAAAGTGTGAAAGTGCCATGGACTTAGGAATAAGCCATGAAAAAGCACGTCAGTTTGAATGATACGGGAAGTATACTTGGAAGAGTTACTAGCAAGGGAACTTGTTATCTTTGTTTTTCAAATCGATTGATTCTTGACGGGTTGATCACTAGTCAAAGTGTTAAAGTGTAGTGGACTCAGGAATGAGCCACTAAGAACACGTCAACTTGAATGATATGGGAATCGACTCGGAAGAGTGATTTTTAAACAAAGGCATTTGTTTTTCCATATACTTTAAAGAAACCATTTGACACTCACACTGGTCCGGACATTTGCATAGGCATATGTTGATTGAAGGCTAAACAAAAGTGCAATGGTAGATATCCGGAAGGATCCTCTTTAAAGTACATGGTGGAACTTGTTGTTGATGAACTAATGCTATAGCATTCCTATAGCATTGGCCTCCAGAATTTGTGTTTACTCCTCACTTTAAGTCTTGCACCCATTCTATCTTTATATCTCCTGTTAATCATATCACTGTTAACCAACTCAAACAAAGTCTTCAAATTCACCATCTGAAATATCTTCTTTTACTACATTTTTATTACGCTTTTACACCAATCTCTGTGGGACGATATTCGGTATTTTACTATTTTATTACTTAAAAAGACGATATTGGATCCCGTTGTATACTTGCTTTGAGATTCAATTATCACATGTCTTAGAGGTGTGCAAACATCCGTATCAGTTGCAATTAACTCAAAGAAATAAAGTGGAAAACATGATTAAATTCTAAACCGAATACCAAAACGAATCAGATGATAGATTTCTACAAGGAACACAATATTTCCTCATTAGACTACTCAAAAATCACTAGAAACCCCAATCGGAATGCAATATCTCCATTAATGGAGGAAACCAAACCTAGAAATAGGCACATTACCTTATGATGATTAGGGGTGCTAAAAAACCCGACCAACCCTACCAACCCAACCCAACTCAACGCAAAATAACCTAACCCGAAGTAACTTGATATCTAATCGAGTTGTAAAATCTTCAAACCATAGATATTGGGTTGGAATTGAGTTACGTTCATTTGAATCCAACCCAACCCGATGAAACCGATATCCTTTTATTTCTTGGATTTAATATGATTGCTACTTATGTCCTTATTAATATGTATCTTAGACAATTACACCATCACATACCCTCTATATACATATATTTTCAATCTCTTCTCCATCTCTATATAACTCGTTCGTATATATGTTCAGTAACTATGAACATATATAGGCAAATTGTAAAAATTACTTGAATGTGATATACATAAGATTTAAGGAGGATAAGTTGTACCAAATGATTAACGATGAAAAATGAATTCTGAGTTGATAAAACGATATATTCAAGGTTAGGAGATAATTTTGATGTACAAAAGTATCAACCCGACTAATCCGACCAACCCGTATAGTTTGGATTGGGTTGAGTTGCACTTTGGTGTGGGTTGGGTCGGGTTAGGTTGAGATTTTTCAAACCACAAACATTGGATTGGGTTGTTCAAATGCTTCAGCCCGATCAACCCAACCTATGAGCACCATTAATGATGACGATTCCTTCATCCCTTCCTCACTAAGTCTTCAAAGGTCCTTACAAGGAGTTTCATCTCTTCAAAACCCACCTCTCTCTCTCTCTCACACACACACACACCTAGTGAATTAATCGATCTAATGGAGAGAATAAAGGTGAATTTTTAATTAGCTTTCAATTTACAACCTTAGTCCCTGAAGAGTGTAGAAGTTCACTTACTCACCCCTTAAAAATTACAAATATCAAGATAAGGGTTATTACACATAGTATACACACACATACACACACACACACACACACACATATATAGGCTCCTTTTGTTAACCAAATAAATAGTACAAACTTTGTTAATTAATGTATTTTCATCTTTTTCATATATTGATAGCACATTCCTTAATTATCTCATTCACTTAACTGTTTTACCTATGAACTTTCTAGTTTCATCTATGAATTTGTTTAAACTTCCTTAATTATCTGATTCACTTTCTGGTTTACCTATCAACTTTGGTAAAAAAAAATTGGAACAACCAAATTTCATACACGAAACAACATTATAAATTTTGAACAAAGAAATCATAGTTTTTTTCACCTATGAACTTTAAAAAAATCATTCTTTTACCTATGAACTTTCTGGTTTCATCTATAAATTTTGGTAAAAAAAATTGGAACAGCCAAAGACCAAAGTTCATGAACAACATTACGAAATTTAAACAAAAATCATTGTTTTTCACCTATGAATTTTAAACAAAAATCATTGTTTCACCTATGAATTTTCCAGTTTCATCTATGAACTTTGGTAAAATAAAATTGAAATAATCAAAGTTCATCGGTGAAACAACACTATGAACTTTAAACAAACACCATATAATCAAGGGAGGAGCAACTTTTTAGGTTTCTGAATCAAGTTTATTATCACTTCGTGATATAAATCAATACAATTCAAAAATCAAATTCAAATTAAAAACAAATGCAAATGAAAATCTAAATTGAATCAAACAAAAACCGAATCTTTAAACAACAAAAAACAAATTGTTCGTCCGTCGTAATGGTTTTGGGTGTTTTTCCTCAATGTAGGCGGCATAGTAGCGGTTTTAGTTGATGAAAATCGCCTGGCCATCGTAATGGTTGAGCATGTTCCAAATGAGGGTTTTTTGACATAAGTCCGAATAAGAGAGAGTTACAAGACATTGAGCGACATAATCAATGATGGATTTCATCACGTTTTTAGACAACATGTAGTGATGGTGGTTGGCAACATCGATGGCGAGACAGGTGGTGGTGCCACGAAGGATTCAAGAGGGAGAGAGTGGGAAGATGAGGTCGACATATACAAGAGGGAAAGAGGAGAGAGTGGGAAGATAATTAGGGAGAGAATAAAGGATGGGAGATGATTATCTTCCAAAAATAAAATAGAGTAAACTCCAATTTTGGTCCTTAATGTTTGGTGATTTCTTTGAAAGAGGGACATGTGGTTTCATAATTCAAGTTTTGGTCCTCATAGTTTGAATTTTGCTCTGAAAAAAGGACCTGGCCACTAACTCCGTCTATTTTCATCGTTAGTGCCAAGGGTAAAACCGTCCAACCATATGTTGTGTCTCTTTCTGCACTTTTGTTTGTTTTTTCTTATTTTTTGTAAAAACCACCAAATACAGAACCAACCATGTAATATATATATATATATATATATATATATATATATATATATCAATCACAGAGACGAACCATGTAATATATATATATATATATATATATATATATACATATATCAATCACAAAGACGAAACATGCAATATATATATTACTTGGAAATGGGCCGATTGATATGGAGATACACATGACCAAATCGTCGGGGGAAATGGGGACTGAATCACAGTTGGAGGTAAGGAATCCACAGGACCAAATAGGTTAACCACCACCATTTTTTTCCAGTAAAACTCCTGTACCGATCGTTCGCCTTCCCCGTTCACCATTTCTTTCGGTGAAACCTCCTGCACCGATCGTTCCCCATCCTCGTGCACCATTTTTTCGTGGAGAGATAAGTTTCATCTATGTGGTTTCATAGATTTCATGGCCAAACTCACTGTGATTATACTTCCACGATCACAGTGAAGAAAACATGGGTGAGTACACTTCGTGGGGTTGAAGCAGGAGATATATAAATAGGATAGATGTATAAATATTGATTATATACATCTCTGTGTTTTATATACATATGTATGAGATATATATATATATATAATGCATATTTCCTTTTTTCCCCATCTATCCTATTGATTATGTAGACAAGAAGTTTGCAAAACTTTGTATCTGAAATGTTCGATAACTATCAAAACTTTTCAGATCCCAATATTTTCGCCAGACAATCGCAGGTTTCTTTCTGTCGATGTGGCTATCTATGGCTGATGCAGTTGGGTATCAAACTCTAAGGGTTTTAAACCCTGATCTTCGGGTATTCTTGAATCTAGAGTTGCAAATGGCCATCATCGTCGGTGGATCTTCCGATCATTCAATTCGATGATCTGCTCAACCGGCGCCACCGATCCGTCTACCGTATGTGTTTTATCTTCTCCGGTGATTACAACAACAGTGATGTGGTTTTCCAGCTCAGTCGGTGCGGTCAAGTGTTCCACTCCGATTGCGTTGGAAAATTGTTTCACTGAAGACAAACATGTTGTCCCTTTTGCCATTCTCCGGTGTTCTCCGAGATGTCGTAGGTGTCGTGTAAGAGTTTTTGAAGGCGTCACACACCGAATAAGTGTTTTAAAGTTTTTTTTTGGTCGGTCTAATTTCACTCCGATGTGGTCCCTATGTCTCATATGTATATATATAGAGTACTCATATATATATATATATATATATATATATATATATATATATATATATATATATATGAGTTAATTACAACAATGATCCCTAAAGTTCAATGATTTTATACAATATTAAGAAGAAACCAAAAAGAATGCAAAAGGGGACAAAAATATGGTTGGTCAAATTTGCCCCTGTCTCTAACAGAAATTTTTAATGGAGTTAGTGGCCAGGTCCTTCTTTTAGACTAAAATTCAAACTATGATGACCAAAACTTGAATTATGAAAACACAGGTCACGCTTTCAAAGAAATCACCAAACGTCAAGGACCAAAATTAGAGTTTACTCAATAAAATATGATATCTTCCAAAAATAAAAATAATTTGTTCCATAAATGCCTTCCATTTAATACAATTTAATTTGTTTTCTCTTTCATCTAATTACTAGTGTTGGGCTCGTGCATTGCACGGGAGGATAAATTTTTTGTTGGAATATTGAACCGAGTTAAAATGAAACGTAATTTCTCTGTTAACAGTTAATGAAATACAATGTGAAAAACGAATGTATTTTCATAAGTGGTTAACTTGCATATATTCTTAATCGTTTGTTGTTATGAGTTTGTGCAATAATATTGGTAATAGTTTTGTATTATATTATTTAAAACTCAAACGACATGTATCACAACATATTTATCTGACTATTGACTTCAAGACCTCATAGTATTAATCGATAAAAATAAAGATATGTATATATATCTTATTCCCCTACTTCGAAAAATATGATTATGGGTTTTGAAAAATATAAACAAATCCTCACTAAATAAAATAAAATATAAAAAAAACAGTTTTTCAAAGAAACAAAAATATAGTGGAATACATTTTGTTCAGTTGCAGGTTCCGCCATTGACACCCGACCGTTCGTCTTCTTCTTGTACTCGGATGATACATAGAGAAGTTATATATATATTTATAGTGAATGTAGAGAATATTTTAAAATCTTTTATTTTCATTTTCGATTTTACATTTAAATGTAAATATATTAAAAATATGGAAGAATATTTTTATATCTACATCGTTTCTATTTTATTTTTTTTTACAGTTGGTTAATTTGGAAAGTATTGCGGAATATTTTTATTTTAAAGAATACGATAATTTATTAGTGTATCTCGTTATTTTTTATTTTTAATTCATATCAACCTTCTTTTTTCTTCTTTTAATGCTCGTGAAAAAAATACGTGTAGATTTTATATTATGCTAATATAAAATACGTGTAGATTTTATAAAATAAAATAGATTTTATATTAGCAAAAAAAATACGGAAGAAAAAAGTGTTTATATTACATCTAGTAAAAAGATTTTATAAAATAAAATATGGAAAAATCATTATGAGATGTAATATAAAAAAATACGGAAGAAAAAAGATTTTATATTACATCTCATTAATATAGATTTAAATGTAAAATCTATATTTAAAATAGATTATGCTAATATAAAATCTATTTTATTAAATCCTCCACCAAAAAAACAAATAGTTATATTAATAAATTAGTATTCATTCCACAAATAGATGATTATGTGAGATACTGTGCTTGGAAAGGTTGTACCAAAGCATTAAAAATTGTAAATTAAGTAATTGGCTTTAATTAGTTGTAACTTGTGCTTAAAATGTTGTAATTAAGAGTTTTTTATACCGTTTTTATAATATAGTATAGATAAGCTCTCATTCAACCACAACAGTTGATCAAAAAAATGAAAGGTTCAGATTAGTTTGCAAAATTAATATTATTTACTTGGTTAACAAATGATTGTGCCTCTATATAGATACGTGTGTGTGTGTGTAGGTTTTTGGGTGTCTGTACAAAGGTTAGAACATGAAATTGTGTTCACCCATTTAATCTTGTCGGCAACCCTTTCTCGGTGAACCCCACAACACCCTTGCTTTATCTCCAGGCATTCCTCACCATCCCGTTGATCTCCACCTCTCCCTGCAACTCCTTCATCTCCATCCTCTCTCCCTCTCTCTCTCTCTTTCTCTGTGTGTGTATGTAGATTAGGGATGGTAACCGGGCAGGTTTGGGGAGGGTTTGACAATCCTTGGCCCCGGCCTTGGTCCCCGGTGGGTATGGGGATCCATATCTCGGCCGCTTTGTTATCCAGTCAATCCCCGATACCTACCTGCTTTCCGTCCCCGGTTTATACCCCCGTTCCCCCGACCCGGTCAAGACCCAATGCAGACCCGGTTTTGAAGTTTTTTTTGCCTCTTTTCTGTCACTTTCCTTCCATAAAATTAACACATAAAATACATCAACTAGAAAAACATTAAATGCACCAAAACATTAAAAAAACATTGAGTTGGAGTCTTGAGAGTTGAGATACTAATTGAGAAGTGGGGAAAGGGTCAAATCACCATCCCAAGTGTCAATCGAGAACACAGACCCCATGCCTCGACAACCACCAACTTCTCTCTCTCCGTAAAGTGAGAACATAACCCCCCCCCCCCCCCCCCCCCCCCAGTGATCACCATATGTTTTGGTCCCCCACACTACTGCCACCAACATCAACCTAGTTTCATGGATATAAGGAGATGGATTTATTCTCAAAGGTAGGTTTTAGGTTTCAAATATATTATTGTGTGGGATTTAACTTGGGAAAGGATTTGCACTAGTACTATGTAACAGTAAGATTAATAAGCTACTGTAATTCCTTATCAAAAGTAACATGAAGAAGAATATAGAAAGAAAAAGAAGAAGAACAGAGTCATGGTTAGAGAGAGAAAGATAGAAGAAGTAGAGAGAAGACAGAGAGATACTTGTTATTCTATTTCTTACTTATTACCCATTACAAGGGATTATTTATAACCCTCTAATTACAGTATTCCCAACTAACTACTTACCCACTAAACCCTCTAACAGACTATGCTCCCTTCAACTATACTAAAAGACTTCATGTTACATTCCTTCCCCCTTATAACAATCTTAACGTTAAGATTAGACAAGAAAGATTGAGTAAGTTTGAGTAATAGCACCTAAGCATTTCATCTCAACTTATTCAGCCCATCCACTTTGGACTCATCCCTTTATACACATAATGGCATGACCCCAAATCAAACTCCATGATAAGCTTCTTGAAATCCCAAGTTACAATACCCAAATTACTAAGCCATTGAACGCCCAAAACCATGTCACAACTACCCAAGGGAATCAACAAGACGTCTGACTTAGACTCTGTGTTTTGGGTTTTCCATGTAAAACCCTTACATATAAGCTGGCAAGCTAGATGATTCCCATCAGCACCCTGTTGCTGCTTGAGTAGCAATAGAATCCATTTGCAATCCTAACTTCTTGGCTACATCAAGGTCCAAGAAATTGTGTGTACTGTACGGATCAATCAAAACGTGAAGTGGTTTATCGCCATAATAACCACCCACCCTTATTTTATGAAAATTATGCTTTCCATTCACAAGATTGTCAGAGACATAAAGTTATATGTTAGCAGCCTCAAAACATTGATCCTTGCCATTAGTTTCCTCTTCCTCCTTACCTAACCCATGATTTCGACAATAAACAATGGAGCTTTGGCATTTACGTCCCCTTTCATACGGTTGATCACAAAAATAACACAACCTTTTTTGTTGTTTTTCTCATCTTTCAGACTCCGATAACGTAGTATGCGGTTTTTGAATTCGCTTAGAGGAATTAGGTTGTGTTGGGTTTAGTTTGAAGGCAGATGGTGAGGTAGGAAGAACACCAGGCAAAGATGAAGAATTACCTGTAGAAGGGTTAACAAGCGATTTGGTTGTCGAAGGGTTAACAAAAGATTTTGGGTTATTAACAAATGGGGACATAGGATTATAGAACAATTTCGCTACTTCCAAAATTTCCTCCTGTAGCCTTGCATAGGGGTGCTCAAAAAATTGATCAACCCGACGAACCCAACCCGAAAAACTCGGAAAAAATTCAACCCGAGGTAACACAACATATAATCGATACAAAATTAGGACAACCCGAATCTATTGAGTTGATATTGGGTTAGGCTCAAAGTAACCCGACCAAACAGATAACCCGAAAAACGTTTTACCGACTTCTCTAAAATTATTTGTATTTCTCTTTAATATGTATAAGGTATCAAAAACAACTCGACAATAACGAGGAAAGAAACTCATAAAAGAACATATTGGAAAGTTATATGTAATGCCTATATATTTGATGAACTCGTATATTATTTTGAATGATTGATTGTATTTCAAAGGAAAATTTCCTTATTTTTATGTATTCAATATTTTTTTTACTTTGTTTAAACACAACCTAACCAACCCGACCAAATCGACCAGCCCGACCAAATCGAGGGTCGGGTCGGGTTGCACTTTTGTTTGGTTTGGGCTGGGTTGAAAATTCTCAAACCGCCAACATTGGGTTGAGTTGTTGAAATGTCTTCAACCCGGTCAACCCAACCCGTGAGCACCCCTAGCCTTGCATATTCAATTGCTTCAGATAGAGTTCCAGGTTTAAAAGCTCTAACAAATGACTTTAAAGTTGCATCAAGTCCTCCAATAAAACTATCAAGAAAATAAGATTCAGGCAATACTTGATTATGTTGAAGCGTAAGAGATCTTAAATTTTCAAACTCATCAACATATTCTTCAACGGTTCCTTTTTGCGACAACTTGTTGAATTTTTCGACTAAATTTCTGCCCATATCATCTTTGAATCTTGCACAGAGGTCTATAATGAACTCAGACCAGTCTACATTTCTCCTTATCGCCATATAACTGCTCACCCAATTTTCAGCCTTGTCTACGATGTTCAAACAAGCTAAATCCATTTTCTGATCATCTGTTACTTTGCAAAGACTAAAGTATCTATTGCATTTCTTTACCATATCTTGGGGTTATTCCCATCAAACTTTGGAAATTCAAGTTTGGGAACGTATGGACAGATCCTAGTTGAACTAGATCCCAATTCGATAATAGGCATGGAAATGGCCCCCGCCCCGTTGGGGAACCCGGTTCACCCGCCCCGACCGAGGACGGGGATTCCCCGCTAAGCCGGGGATGGGGATCCCCGTTTGTTTCAAACTGGGGATGGGGATGGGGACGGGTATCGTACTCCCCGCCCCGCCCTTCCCCGTACCCGTTATATATTAACTAATAAATTAAATATATTATTTATTTCAACTAAATCGGTAATTCATAATTTTGTATTTTCTAACTAGGTTTAGAATCTAAAATTATCATTTTGTGGATGTTAGTATGTAATCTTTTGGATGTCAAGTCAATATACAATTAGTCGATGTGTTTTGGATATTACTCGATATGTTTTGGACGTGTGACGTTAAGTTTTTTTTTTAATTAAACTGGATTTATATTGGTTTTAGCTAATTAAGTATCATATGATGTGATTTTTTGTATAAAATTAAATTCCTTTTGATTTTAGGTTTTTGGAAATTTGTGAAATTTAAAGACTTGTTGTGTCTCACATATTTGATTTAAAATAGTTTATATAAACCGAAAAAAAATCGCCGTTTCCCCGTTGGGGATCCCCGTTCCCCGTTGGGGATGGGGATGTGATCATATTCCCCGGCGGGGATGGGGACGGAGATGAGGATCGGGGACGGGGATGGGGATTGAGGTCCCCGTCCCATCCAATCCCCATCCCCGCCCCATTTCCATGTCTATTCGATAAGCCTTTGGGGCTCTGCCATTTGCTTTGCCTTTGATTCTTTCATTTTATCAGCCAATTCCATGATAATTTGCATCATCTTCGTCATATTCTCACTCTAGGCTTTAGTTCGTTGCTCTAGTGCTTTGATATGTTCTTCCATGGCTAGGGTTTTTCTCGTTGTTGTTGCCAGCGTAGGAGAGATATACGACTGAAATTAACTAGGGCTTTTTCCAAGACTTGCTCTGATACCAATGTAACAGTAAGCTTAATAAGCTACTATAATTCCTTGTCAATAGTAACGTGAAGAAGAATATAGAAAGAAAAAGAAGAAGAACAAAGTCATGGTTAGAGAGAGAAAGATAGAAGAATTAGAGAGAAGACAGAGAGATACGTGTTATTCTATTTCATACTAGTTACCCATTACAAGAGATTATTTATAACCCTCTAATTACAATATGCCCAACTAACTACTTACCCACTAAACCCTCTAACAGACTACACTCCCTTCAACTATACTAAAAGACTTCATGTTACATAATACAATCCATCCACTACCTTATTCGCTCTCGATTTTAGGGGGGGGGGGGGGGGGGGGGAGGAAACTAACGACATTCTTTTATAAGGGTTTGGATTTGTTTTGATTTTGGTTTAAATTTGGGTTTCTTCAATTTGGGCTTACATTAGGGTTCATAGATTGACAGTTTAGTTAGGTTTTGATTGCCTATGGGTTTGGAATTGAATTTGAGATTTGGAATTGATTTGATTTTGGTGTATGGTTTTTGATGTTATTGTTTGGATTTGGGTCTAGTAAGAGTTGGATCTTGCTGGAGAAAGATGGTTGGAAAAGGTTGGATTTGGCTAAAGAAAATGGCCAAAAACAAGGTATGGGAAAAGGGGTGTGGAAGTTTTTGGGGGAAGGGGAAGGGGTAGGTGGACACTTGTCATTGTTTAAGTGGACGGATCTAGATGATTTCGATGTTTCAATAGAAAATAAAACAAAAAACCTAAAAAAGAGTCTAAAATAACCTTCATTTAACAGGATTATTTTAACAGTCGTTAGAGGAATGAACCAAATACGGATGTTTTTGCAAACCACGATAACCATCTAATATGTTTGAAACTGTAAGGACGAAAAATGTTACAACCAACAAAACACAAGGACCAAATTTATAGTTTACTCTAAATTATTATGTATTAAAATTATTATGTACATATTTTTTCGAAATACGTTGTTATTTAATGTTTATAATGGGGATATATATGACTTAATTAATTAAAATGAAAATGGATAAGCATTAAAATGTCATTATCTTGTATTTGGGTCAACATGGGACTTGGGTTGTTTAATTAGCAAATGCCAAATTGGAAAAGGGGTAGTATAATTATTTTAATGTAGACCAAATAATAATAAGAGTTGACCACAAAGATTATTGCCTTATTGGACATTTAATAGATAAGCTAATGTTTTTATAGGGGTGTTCATCTAAACCGTACAAACTATCAACACCGTATCACATCACACCGTAAAGCGCGGTTTAGAACTTTTGCGGTGTGGTTTGCGGTTTGCATTTTTACCAAACCGCACTATGCAGTGTGGTTTGCAGTTTTAAGTAATGAAATTGCGGTTCAAACCGCACCGCACCACACATTATAAATATGTATATATTTTTAATTTTATACACACACATATATATATATATGTGTATAATTGTAATATTTATATAATATGTAATTAAGAATCAGATGTATTGAATATTTTTATTTTTTGGACTACGATCACGTTATTGTTGATTTTAGAATGAAGTTTGATCTTATAATTATTGAATTATAGGTGTAAAGTGCGTAAGGTACAAACCGCATACATCGCACTGCACTGCACCGAATTTCGCAGTGTAGTTTGAGGTATATGCGATGCGGTTTGAAAAAATGCCCAAACCGCATATGCGGTTTTGCTCCCAAATCGCACCACGAACACCCCTAGTTTTTTACTTGTGGCCTGGTGTGGGTATATCTATACTATATGAAATATTTATTTTATTTAGTAAAAATTTAAAACAACTTGTTAGGTATAATATATCGTCTATCAATATATAATTTTTGAATATTTAAATATGTAACTATTTTATTAGTGAATATAATTTTTTTTTTAAATTTTACGTTTGAATTCAATAAAACAAATTGAAAAACACATTTTAATAAAATATAAGCATTGAGCCTTCTTAATAGATTATAACACTTCATAAATTTCAATTTTTTAAGGAGTAATTGCATTAATTTTAAAGTTTTTGGTTTACAATAAAATTTTACATACCATTGTATTATGTCATTTGTAACACCCTCATTTTCACCATGAGTTGTGTGACGTTATTCTCATTAAATAATAAATAACCCAACAAATAATGGCTAATAAAACTTTGATACAGCGGAAGTCTTACAAAATTTAAATACAACAAACCAATTTAAATTAAATAATTTATTAAATCAAATAATTAGAAGAATAAATTTATAAACTTCGAACTCCATTATGTATGTCAACCAATTACTTCCTCTCCATGACACACCATCTAATATATAGAGAGAGAGAGAAAGAGGAAGGTTCAAACGAGAACGTTAACTATTTAAGAAAACAAGAAAAACAACAAATCGTGTATAAAATCACATGTGATTCGGCATTAATCCGGAAAAAGGGACACGGACGACTGTTCCCGTGACTTCAAGTTTCTGCAAAGTCGCGGGGAATCACATGTGATTTTGTACGTGAATCACATATGATTTTGTACATAATCGACATTTTTCTTGTTTTCTTAAATAGATATCGTTCTCGTATGAACCCACCTCTCTCTCTCTCTCTCTCTCTCTCTCTCTATATATATATATATATATATATATATATATATATATATATATATATATATATATACTAGCTGTCTACTCGCGCAATGCAGCGCGGGTGAATCATAATTTTGAAGTCAATAAGTCAACCTTCAATCATGTTTCTTGTTTCAATTCATTCTCCTTCCCTCTCGATGTTGAACATAACATCCATCTGTAAACATGTCCTGCAAAAAAATATGTAGTTATTTTGATAGAAACATATTATTTCAAATCTGTAATAATAATTAGTTGATTGTATCATATTTATCACGTAAAACTTCTTTATAGACGACGTTTGATGTGTAGAATACAACATGATTTAATTTTTTGTATTACCTATTTACCTAGTGATATCCCTATGGATAACGCCACATAAAGTTGGTCGTACGAGAACAATAATTGCAGTAGATAAACACGTATGTTTGAAATTGTCTATCCTTGAGCTTTATTGATTATCATAGAAGTGTTAAGTCGAACCGGAAATGGTTTTATCTTTAATTTGAATGAGAATGTTTTATCTTCAGACAAGCATAAATGATTATCACTCGTTATCAGTTAGTTTTTTCAAACGTGGAAATATAAGTTGTAACAAGATAATTATAACATGTACACTTGAATTTTATGGAATGTACATTAATCAATCATACCTCATACATGTGCACTTAAAGAAAGCATCTGCAACCTCCATAAAACTAAGCAAATATCATGTACCAAAAGAAGTTTCATCTACACTTCACAACACGATTTACAAATATGTGCATCCTTGGAAATTGTGTAAGTAGCTCAAATAAGATTCAAAATCTACGAGCATACGTTTGAATAAAATCACCCATATCTTTATGAAGGTATGTAAGGTTTGTATATTTATTCACCCGAAGAAAGAGTTAGAAATCAATTTCATAACCTAATTTCTGATAAGAGTCATGAAGAAACGCAACTCGTTCTTCCCCCGTAAGATTCTCGCCAACGATTTTTAGTCCCATCTTTTGGATATGATTCACGCCATCTTTGCCGGAAATCCCATCTTTACCGGAAGTGAGTCGTCGAACAATATTGAGTGCTTGAAATCCATTGATTTTTGGTCATCGTCATCGTCGAATAAAAACAATTATAGGAGTTGCGGAGTTCTGCTACCAATGGGAAAATAAAGCGAAAAATATAAAAGAATAAAAAGAATATTATAATATATAATATATACCAACTACTCTGTTAACCACAAAATCATGGAAGGAAATCGTTGCCATTTTAAGGATTCTAAGTAAACTCTAAGGGGTATATTAGTATGTATATTTCTCAGAGATTTCCCTCACTCTGAAAATATGGCACCTCTACATATTAATGGCAGGAACAGTTTACTCTTTACCAACACATAAACTTCTCTGTTTCACCAAATAGAAGATAAACTTGGACTTAGGGGAAGGGTTTCATACTTCACCTTAAATCTTAAGGTGGGAACTCTTCTAAATTTTCATAATCCTGCAATCTCACAAACACCATTATCGTCTAAAACACAAAAATAGGTTTTTACCTCTTTTCATTCCAAATTCAAGAATATGATCGAAGAGATTGAGTGAACCACATATTCAAACTATCTCCCTTAGTTAGATGATTGATATTAAATCAATTATGGGTTAAAAACATATATATTTCAAGAAAACCATGGAAGATAAAGCCAGTGATGGAATTTCAATAAACCAAAATGATCACTTAATGCTTCAAAATTCTAAGCTCGTGATGAATTTTAAGAAAACTATTAAAATGCTTTTCCAATTTTCTTCCAAATTTTATGCAAAAGTGGATGGTATTGTACATTCATTCAATGCTTCTTGAATTGTTTTTTAGCAAAAGTCTTGGTTATTGTTTCCTGGGTAAATTGTTATATAATATGTCATTTTGATACAAAAATCTTACCCAGTAACTTAAATGATAGTGTTGAATCTTACCGGTAAGCATCATCACATAATCCAATCTCAAAGAAAATACAATAAAAAAATCAAATGGAACCCACAAAACCAAAAAATGGTTAAGGGGTAATGGGGTATATCCCAACCCCATTGTATGTAGGTATTGGAAGGCGCAATCCCAGCTGCAAGTCTATAATACTCCATGAAACTCTCTCAACATGGTGCAAATCTCTACCAAATCCAATACTCATCATGCAAATTGATAACATCTCCTTCTTAGAATCACCAAGACATCTTCACAATAATCCATAAACACAACAAAAAAAAACAATGGTTATAGACCAAGCAGGCCCGTGCGGCCGCACAGGGCATCAAAGCCCATAGGGGCATCAAATTTTCGTCACGTGATATATATATATATATATATATATATATATATATATATATATAGGCGAAAGATCGTGTGAGAAACGTGAGAATTGGATTTGAACCGTTGATCACTTTTAATCTCATGCCCTCCCATGAATTGCGTGTTAGAAATGAATTGATCTGATGCATCTCGGTGCATCTTATCTCATGCATCTCATCCTAATGTGCATCCATTTCTCATCCAACGGTTGATAACCACTTCTCACGCTTCTCATGTTAACCTCAACTTCTCACCAGAACCAAACCCTATATATATATATATATAGGATTAGGTTCATTTGAGAAATGCTAAAAATATGAGAAATAAAGAAATGATCCTAGCCCTTTATCTAGTGAACATTTGCGGCTTTGACCGTGAAGCACCGAATAATTCTTTGTGTGGTGTGTAGAAGATAGAGGGGTAGTTTCGTGAAATATGCGAGACGAGTTCATATATGAACCTTTATGATTCAATCAGTTAATTAGTTCATATGTAAATCACAAATGTTCATATATGAATCTATTAATTAGTACAACTGATTCACATATGAACCTACAATTAATTAGTTCATATGTGAATCAGTTAATTGGTTCATATATGAATCACAAAGGTTCATGTATGAATCAGTTAAAAGAGTTCATATGTGAATTACACTGAATCATACAGATTCATATATGAACTCGTCCCGTGTATTTGTATAAATTACGAAACTGTCCTTCTATTTTTGAAATAGCCGTAACTTTTGACTAGTCAAAGCCGTAACTGTTGACCAGTCAAAGACGCAATATTTGATCAGTCAAAGCCGATCTTGACCGAATGAAAGACTAGGATTACTTCTCTATTTCTCATATATTTAGTATTTCTCAAATGAACTTCTCCCTATATATATATATATATATATACATATATGTTATTGCTTTAGGCCTTTGGATTTTATAATTTAAAACTTAGGGCTTCAATAATAAAACGTTAAATACAAGCCCAACCTTTCAAGGCCTTGTAAGACCCGAAGAGGTGAGAATACGTTGCCCTTGATCTGATTTCTCGTGTTCGGTGTTCGAAGACGAACGAGCACTTTGATTTTCAAAAATGAGCATATGTAAGACTTGAAGGCCTTGTAAGAGCTGAAGGGATGAGCCGCCTAGCTTGACTAGGTTCCAAACCCATTAAAAAATCGTATTTTTTGTTGTTTTATTTACTTGAAACCGCTTGGGGGCATTTTTTAACATCTTCGCACAGGGCATCAAAATCATTAGGAACGGCCCTGAGACCAAGTTGATAACAAGAAGCTCGATTACAATTAACTTGGGTTTTACGAATAATATCATAATGATACTCATTACTAATTATCAACCCTATCCCATTTGGAGCCTAAAAATTTCGGTCTCCAATTTCCAGAAAAGCCAAAATCCAATGAACCTCAAAGAAGGAAAGAATTGAGAACCAGTTGCAAACAATCAACATGACAGGTGAACTTGACTTCAAAGTAAATGAAATCAACAACAAAAGCATGCAACTAAGAGTAGAAGGCCACACCAACAATCCAATGTTCAACCCACAATCCATCTTCATAACAGTCCCAAGGCTCAAGCAAAATCACAAGAATTTTTTTTTTTTGTCTTCAATTGAGCATATCTTCGAGAAAGGTACCATCCAAATCCATAAAATCAATAAGCTTGAAGATGACTCTGCCTATGGTAAAGATAACATAGAAAATTAACTACCTTAATTTGTTGACCTAGGCAACACGGTCATAAGGTTGAGATATGTCTCCATTTGACAACCATGAGTAAAGATGAATCCATGAGAAAATAGAATCAGGTGACTTCTCTTCCAAGGTACTTGAAGTCGATGCAAGATTCGGGGCAATTAAGGATGCCTTTTTAGTACCTTCAAAACTGTCAGCAAATCAAAAATATAACGTAAACTAAATTTTGTTTTTGAAGCAAAAGACAAATCACCAGCATAGAAGTCTAAAGATGCCTTAATTTCAACATAATTCATCAATACCAAATAAAACCATTATGCTTGGTTATTGTAAAAAAAAAAAACTTTCTAATCTGAGGACATCAAAGCATAAATAACATAGCTCAAATGGAACATATGTTGTCATTAGAGAGGCATACACTTTCTACTATCAGACCAATATCACATTCCATGTTCTCTTCTTACCCTTCCATTACAAAAACATATTTTAGGAAAACAATTATTAGCAAGATGGACATTTCGAACTGAATTTAATAACAATTGATATGAATTTTCCCTTTTTCCTCCAAACTAAAAGGGATGAGGCAAAGACAATAGTGTCAAATGGAGGCAAAGACATAAGGTATAATATACCCACCATACGCATCATCAAATGCATCAAGAACTCATTTTTCTATAAAGAAAAAAAATACTCTGAAGCAATAACCAAAAACCAAAGAAGTTTCAATTTTTTTTTTCAGTGAGAACTTTTATCAAACACTTTGTGTTCATAAAAATGAACAAGGAATTCAACATATATAGTTAAAAAAATCAAACACAAGTGTAGTGGAATCAAAGAAATTTTACACACGTAGAATAATGGCACGTACAATACAGAAATAAAGGGTTATGGATCAAGATTGGAGACTACATTGTCCACTGAAAAGAAAAAAAAAAGAAATAATTTGAAAACTACTCAACAAAATATAGATTTCCTTACCAACACCATTGCTCAGTGAAAGTAAGGAGTGTGAAAGTCTCATCAACTTTGAAGGTATTCATGTTGTAAATAGAGATTCAAAACTTAACCATAACCTCGTTGACATATGCCATGACCCTATAAAAAATTCGAAAATTAATTTTAGTAAGTCAAAAGAAATCAAGAAAAAAGAACTCAAAAAATAATCAAATGAATGAAGAAGGGTCATGGAAGGTACCTTTAGGCCATTGACAAATAGGCAAAGAGGAAAACTCAAATCTGAACATCTTTCTTTCTTGTACCTTCAAATAATACTCAAATTCGCAGATTAGGACTACAAAGGAAAGTTGGATTTTTTGGAACAAAGGCCATACCAGAAAATGGAAATCTTTTTCTCTCTGGATGATAAGAACTTGGCCTCATTTGAATTTTGAATTTTGAAAAAGGTAGAGTAGAAGAAGCAAAGAGAGAGTAGAGGAATGGTCTTTGGCTCTTTACAACAAATGAGTTTGAATTCATTAGAAAAATTGAATTGCCTTGTATCAAATGGGAAAAGTCTTAGAGACGAAAAAGGAAGTCTGCAAGAGTCTGGAGATGGAAAAGGAGTCTGCAGTAATTCAATTAGGTGGTGTTGTTGACTGCATTCAAAACTTGTATATTATGCATATGGAGTAGTAATTCATAGTTTTTGGACTTTTATGCATAGAATGGTAGTACTATGTGCTTTGTCACTTGTGTTTAAGAGTTATGCTTGAATGCATTATAAGGTAGTATATATATATATATATATATATATATATATATATATATATATATATATATATATATATATATATATATATAGAGAGAGAGAGAGAGAGAGAGAGAGAGAGAGAGAGAGAAATAAATAAGTGATCCTAGCCATTCATCTAGTCAACATTTGCGGCTTTGACTGTGAAACACCGGATAATTCCTCACATGGTCTGAAGAAGATGAATGGGTAGTTTCGTAACTTTTATAAATAACGGCAAACAAGTTCATATGTGCAGTGAACCCATGTGATTCACATATGAACCCGACCCGTAGGTTCATATATGAATCAGTTAATTGGTTCATATATGAATCACAAAGATTCATATGTGAATCAGTTAAAAAAAGTTCATATGTGAATTATATGGGTTCACATATGAACACATAATTCATATGTGAATCATACAGGTTCACATATGAACTTCTTTGCCGTCTATTTGTAAAAGTTACGAAACCGTCCTTCTATTTTTGGAATAGCCGCAATTATTGACCAGTCAAAGCCACAATTATTGACCAGCCAAATTCGATCTTAACCGTATGAAGGTTTAATATTTCTCATACATTTACCATTTATTATTTGAACCTATGGCTATATATATAAATATATATATATATAGGGAGAGGTTCATTTGAGAAATGGTAAATGTATGAGAAATAGAAAAATAATCCTAGTCTTTCATTCGGTCAAGATTGGATTTGACTGGTCAAAAGTTGCAGGTATTCCAAAAATAAAATGACAGTTTCGTAATGTTTACAAATACACGGGACAAGTTTATATATGAACCAGTATGATTTACATATGAACTATATGTTCATATGTGAACCAGTATAATTCACATATGAAATCTTTTAACTGATTAATATATGAACTTTTACGATTCATATATGAACTAATTAACTGATTCACATATGAGCTAATTAAATGTAGGTTCATATGTGAATCAGTTGAACTAATTAACAGACATATGAACTAATTAACTGACTCATATATGAACGTATAGTTCATATATGAATCACAAAGGTTCATATATGAATCGGTTAAAAGAGCTCATATGTGAATTACACTGGTTCATATATGAACATATACTTTATATGTGAATCATAGAGGTTCATATATGAACTCGTCCCGCGTATTTACGAAACTATCATTTTATCTTCTACAGACCACACAAGAAATTATCCGGTGTTTCACGGTTAAAGCCGCAAATGTTGACCAGATAAAGGTTAGGGATCATTTCTCTATTCCTCATACATTTACCATTTCTCAAATGAACCTAAGACTATATATATATATATATATATATATATGTAAATATATATATATATATGTGTGTGTGTGTATGAACACAACATGAAAATCATGCAGTATGCACTAGCACCCATATATATATGTGCATATACGATCTTTTATACATAGATCACATATACCATGCATACATACACGCATATGCAGACACATGTAAAAACAAAGCATGGAGATGACTCAACAAAGGCTTTGATGATGGTCGAACCATCCATGGTAGTTTCTACTTTTACCCAAGGTCGCAACAGTATCTTAAGTTTAGTTCACAACCACACAATGGTTCCCTCTTTAAAACTCGAAAGTCATACGCAGTCATTTGACTCTTTGGTCAAACCGATACAAGGTTGTGTTCGACTAACGTACAACCCCTTGCTTTATGTTTTCGAATCGTTACGCCATCAAATAATATTGGTTTTAACTGTAACATACATACGGTTGATCTCTTTTTTTGAATCGAAAGAGCATTCTGTATCTCGTCAACTAATCGACTCACAAAACATGTATACCAATTTCAAATCATTAGTGCAATATCGAACCGATAATTACGTGATTTTTACCTCAACATTGTTGCGATCGATCCTCGATCTCGAACCATCTGCTACTTTATTTTTTTATTGTTCTTTCCACTTCTCTCAACTTGCTTTTCCTCTCAAAACAATAAAGGAGTTTGGCCTCTATATCCTCCTCCATTCCCTCGTTGATTTGCAAAGAAAATGGGAGATGTTTAGTTTCCATATTCATCCCCATTTCCTTCCTCTCTTTTTTCCCTATTTTCCATGATAGCATTCCATATTTTTCCGGTTAAGAGATTTCAAAAATGGAAAAAAAATCTCCTGTCTTAACCTTTCCTGTGCCACCTCTGTCCAACCAATAGGAATTTGCCACATAATTATTTTATATTTATTATTTAATTATTTTAAAAACCCTTTAACACCGTTAACCTAACATCCATACCATCCAACTTTCACGGTTGCCTCAATTAAATCTCAAAATCGAACCTCACCACTGCCATCAACGACACCACACACCTACCGCTCAGCTCAACCTCACCAACAGCCTCTCTCTCCTAGGGGTGTACAAAAAATCCTCAAACCGCGAAACCCGACCAACCTAACCCAATTAAACCCAACCTGCGAAACCGCCGAACCGTCAAACCGCCAATTATAAGGGTTGAAATTGGGTTAGGAAAACTCAACCCAACCCAAACCGCCAACCAGCCGCTAATACATTTTTTTATAAAATTATATATATATATATATATATATATATATAGGGTTGGGTTCACGTGAGACCAACATTTTTCGTGAGACCGGTGAGACCAAGAATTTACACTTGAAACTTCACAGCAAAACACTGTGAAGGTAAAAAAATCCGAACCTCTTCACAGCGTTTGCTGTGAAAGTGTTAATGTATATAGAGGGCCCAGGCCCATGTCAGTATAGGGCCCAAGCCCATTTAGTCTACGTATAAATATGTTGTATCTTGTAGTCTAGGTTAGATAACTTTTCATTATTTACTTTACACTTTGTACGTTTTCTCTCAATCAATATCGAGGTTTCAAACCTTTAGCATATTCATTGTCTCCTTCAACCATATTCATCTTCTAACATGGTATCAGAGCTGTAGGTTTATTCTTCGATTTTATTATTCATTGGTTTACTGTTCATCGTCATCACTGTTCATCCGAACCATAATCGACTCTCGTCGCCACTTCTGCCTCTTGCCGTCTCTTGTCGCCGCCGCCGCTGATTCTTTGTGAGTCATCGCCTTTGAATCGATTTCTTTGTTTTGAATCGATTTGTTCCTTTAAGATCAGATCGATCGATCTGTTTGAAGCCGCCGCTGGTTTGTTTTCTAAAACCCTAGCCGGTCGAACGCCTATCGATCGAACACCTCCCGGTCGAACTCTATCGGTCGTTAGCCTATCGGTCGAACGTCTATCGGTCGAACTCCTTTCATCGGTCGAACTCCAACCGGCCGAACATCTCCCGGTCGAACACCTTCCGGTCGAAATCTACCGGTCGAAGCCCTCTACCGGTCGAAGCACTACCGGTCGAATCTTCTTTACCGGTCTATATCGGTCTGAACTGTTTCCCACTCCCATGGCTGCCAATTTCAGTCACTCAAATCCCATCTCAGTTGTTTTCAATGGTAGCAACTATGTTATTTGGCATCATCATATGACAATTCTGCTAAAATCCCATGGCCTTTACACCTATGTTACTGGTGCATCCAAAGTTCCAGTTCAGGAACCAACTAAGAATGATGTTGAGTTTGCAAAACGCATGAATGAGTGGGACATCAATAATGCTCGTATTCTGGGCTTCATTAATGCCTCCACTACTCTTGAGATCAACCAACAGTTTCTTGGTTACCTTACCGCCAAAAGTCTCTGGGATTTTCTCGCCAAGCGGTACACGTCATCGGGCCTATCTCATCAGTATCAACTGTGGACTACTTTTCAGAGCAAACGTCAGCTTCCTAATCAATCCGTAAACTCTTATATCTCTGAAATGCAGTCTCTCAGAGATCATATAAGTCTTGGAGCACCACAGATTTTTGATGAGACAGCTCAACAATTCACTGCTTACTTCAACCAGCTACATTTGATTACTATTCTGATGGGTCTTACTGACAAATTTGAGAATGTTCGTGCTTCTCTTCTTCATAGGCAGCCATTACCTACTCTTGAAGAAGCAATATCAAAATTGATAAATGAAGAAACCCGTCTTCACATGCGATCACCGATGCCTGCTACTGATAGCGTTCTCTACACGTCTCATCCCAAGTCCAAAGGCAAATGGCCCAACAACAATCATTCCAAATCTGTGGGAAAGCCGAACACATCCGAGTGTGGATTTTGCCATTCTCCTGCTCATCTTCTTCTTGATTGTCCTATCAGTAAGTGTCGTAGGTGTGGCATCACTCATCCGCGTCATTATGAGTCTGACTGCCCGAAGAACTCAAAGCACACTGGTTCTCAGAACCGGGCTCACGCTGTTGTTGGGTCTACTATTGCTGATACCGAGGTTTCTTCAGCCTCCTCACCTGACCTAATGGAACTGATGCGTCGCAATCAGGAACTCATGGAGAAGATCATGTCTGGTGCTATGGGTATGAATTCTCTACACTCAGCTGCAACAGGTAACGTATGGATTTTTGACTCCGGGTGTTGCAATCATATGACACCTTGCCCTGATGGTTTCATTTCTAAGAAACCACCTCAGCAATTTACGTCAGTAAGAACTGCTGACAACACTGGCCTACCGGTATCCTTTAGTGGAAATGTTTCCACTCCTCATATATAATTACCGGATGTTCTAAATGTTCCGAAACTATCTCTGAGCTTAGTTTCGATTGTGCAGCTTCTTGAATCAAATTTGATCATTTTATTTCATTCTTCTGGTTGTGTTGTACAGGATCCAAAGACCAAACAGATCCTTGGACTCGGCCGTAAAGTTGGACGGATGATTAAAGTGGTCTACCTTCGCCTTCCATTACCCTCTTCAAGTCTTGTTGCCTCAGTTTCCAGCACTTCCTCTTTTGAGTTGTGGCATGCTCGGTTAGGTCAGTTATCTCTAGCCAGAATAAAATCATTAGCTAATTTGGGAGTGTTAGGGAATTGTGTATCAACTGATAATATTTCTTGTTTATCATGCAAACTTGGCAAACATCATGCTTTACCTTTTGAAATGAATGAGTTTAGTTCTACTTCTTCTTTTGATCTTATTCATTATGATGTATGGGGACCAGCACCTCATCCATCCATGGGGGTGCTCGATATTTTGTTATTTTTATTGATGACCATACACGTTTCACATGGATATATCTCATGAAACATCGTTCGGAACTACCCAAAATTTATATTATGTTTGCCCGGATGATTCACACCTAATTCTCAAAATCTATAAAGATTCTTAGAGCTGACAATGATATGGAATACAAAGAGTCATCTCTTCTCTCCTTTCTTCAATCTCAGGGGACTCTCTCTCAGTACTCCTGTCCCGGCACATCTCCTCAAAATGGTCGTGCTGAACGCAAACACCGTCATATTCTTGATACGGTTTGCACTCTTCTCATCTCTGCCAAATGTCCAGAACGTTTTTAGGGTGAAGTTGTTTTCACTGCAGTTTATACTATCAATCGTCACCCTACTCCCATCCTTAATAATAAGTCTCCTTATGAGGCTCTTTATGAGGTCACTCCTGCCTATGAACTTCTAAAAGTTTGGGGTAGTACTTGTTTTGTTCAACTACAATCTCATGAACATACCAAACTTGAACCTTGCTCCAGACTGTGCTGCTTCCTTGGATATGGTATTGAGCACAAGGGTTATCGCTGCTGGGATCCTATCTCCCAGCGTCTTCGTATATCTCGTCATGTTACCTTCTGGGAACATGTTCCTTTCTCTTCTATATCCAAGTTTCGTGAGTCTCCTAACCTCACCACTTCGTTTTTCACTGATGCTTCCGTCTCACTGGACTCACTCCAATCTGACATCATATCACCTACACCTGTTGTTCCAACTCCTTATGAGTCTGCCTCTCCTTCAGAGTCTCCTGTCCCCACACAACCTGCCTCTCCTAGTTTTCCTGATCAACACCAATCATCTGCTCCATCCGCACAGCCAACATCTGAGGTGCCTGCTGAGTCTTTGGCTACTGGAACTTCTCAATCTCAGAGTGTTAGACTATCAGATCGGGTAAGACAAGTTCCTTCTCATCTTCGTGATTATCATGTTTATGCTACTCTGCTGTCAAATCACGAACCTACTTCCTACAAGGAAGCCTCCTCTAACCCTGATTGGCAGAAAACTATGGATGAGGAACTTCAAGCACTTGACAAAGCTCAGACATGGGAATCTGTCCCTCTTCCACCAGGCAAGTCACCCATTGGCTCCAAATGGGTGTTCAAAATCAAAACCAAATCTGATAGATCTATTGATCGATACAAAGCTCGTCTTGTGGCCAAGGTCTTCAATCAAGAGTACGGTATTGATTATGAGGAGACTTTTGCACCTGTTGCTCGAGTCACTTTTGTTCGCAGTCTTCTATCCATCACAGCTACCAAACAATGGCCTCTCTTTCAGATGGATGTTAAGAATGCCTTTTTGAACGGTGACTTATCTGAGGAAGTCTACATAATACCTCCTCCAGGCGTTCGACTTCCACAAGGTCATGTTTTTCGTCTTCGGAAGGCTCTTTATGGACTCAAGCAATCTCCGCGAGCTTGGTTTGAGAAATTCAGTTCCACAGTCACTTCTTTGGGCTTCTCACCCAGCAACTATGATTCCGGACTGTTTACCCGGACCACTGAGGATGGTACAATCTTACTTCTTCTGTATGTGGATGATATGATTATTACTGGCATTGACTCTACAGGCATAGCTAATCTCAAGACATCTCTTAGCTCCTGCTTTGAGATGAAGGATCTTGGCTCTTTACACTATTTTCTTGGTCTTGAGGTGCTCTCCAATTCATCGGGAATCTATCTTTGTCAAACCAAATACACCTCAGATCTCTTGTCAAAAGCTGGGATTACTAACAACAAAACTGCATCCACTCCTCTTGAGCACAACCTTCATTTGGCTCCGAATGCTGGACCTCCTCTGCGTGATCCCACTTTATATCGCCAGTTAGTAGGGTCACTTGTCTACCTGACAGTAACTCGACCTGACATTGCCTATGTTGTTCATACTGTCAGTCAGTTCATGTCTGCACCCTGTTCTGATCACTACGCTGCTGTCCTGCGCATTCTTCGATATTTGAAAGGGACCATGTTTCATGGTCTTCATTTTCCATCCACATTATCATTGACTTTGCGAGGGTTTTCTGATGCTGATTGGGACAGTGACATGACTGATCGTCGCTCCACTACCGGCTACTGTTTCTTTCTTGGAGACTCCCTTATATCTTGGCGGAGCAAGAAACAATCTCTCACATCTCAATCCAGTACTTAAGTTGAGTATCGAGCACTAGCTGACACGGCTCAAGAACTTGTGTGGCTACGCTGGCTACTATCTGATATGGGGGCTCCTCAACAGTATCCAACTCCACTGTGGTGTGACAACAACAGTGCGATTCAGATTGCTCACAATGATGTCTTTCACGAGCGCACAAAGCATATTGAAATTGACTGTCACTTTGTTCGTCAACATGTGACTCGTAAGACGATCCAACTTCTTCCTATTTCGACTCTTGATCAACCGGCTGATATTTTCACTAAAGCTCATCTACCAGGACGGTTTCGTGATCTAGTTTCCAAACTCCATCTGGCTCATTCTTCTCTCGATTGAGTTTGAGGGGGGATGTTAATGTATATAGAGGGCCCAGGCCCATGTCAGTATAGGGCCCAAGCCCATTTAGTCTACGTATAAATATGTTATATCTTGTAGTCTAGGTTAGATAACTTTTCATTATTTACTTTACACTTTGTACGTTTTCTCTCAATCAATATCGAGGTTTCAAACCTTCAGCATATTCATTGTCTCCTTCAACCATATTCATCTTCTAACATAAAGTTTAAGTGTAAATTCTTGGTCTCACCGGTCTCACGAAAACAGATCGGTCTCACGTGATCCCAAGTCTATATATATATATATATATTTACAGCCCAATGTAAGAAGTATTTGGATACGTTGTCGGATAAAAAACAAAAATTGCTTAGCTTTTCTCCTATCAATGATAATGAGGGGTCGTTTAATAAAGAAAAATGTCGAAGAGTCGTGGCTAGGTTTGTGGTTAAGAATGAACAACCCTTTAGGGTTGTAGAGGGTGAAGGATTTAGGGAACTTGTTAAAGAGTTACAACCTAAATTTGGTGTCCCTAGTAGAGTGACCGTTGGTAGCGGTCGTATTTTAGACTCGTTTAGAAGCTCTTTGAGTCCAAGAATAGTGGAGGCCCTTGTGTGCACACAAAGTTGGTTGAAATGGAATAATGAAGCCATTCAAATAAGGGAATATTTGGATGAAATTGCATCTTATGACTTTCTTGAAGAAGGTAAATTTA
Organism: Arctium minus; assembly: GCA_954870635.1. NCBI lineage: Eukaryota > Viridiplantae > Streptophyta > Magnoliopsida > Asterales > Asteraceae > Arctium > Arctium minus. The sequence goes on along the minus strand of OX941081.1, from coordinate 20,473,076 downwards.
ACAATGTTTCTTTTTTCATGCATATATTGGGGTATTTTATAAATAATTTAATTTTTAGAGTCGTTTATAAATTGTTTAATTTTTGTTTTCGAAATGTAAACAAACTCAAGAAGAATGCAACATTGGGGTCGGAGAGGTCCACGACGGTCGTACTTGATTGAGAATTTCAATAGGTTGCTATCATTTAGACTTTTATAGCATAACTTTAAGACTTATGGATTTTAATTTATATTTGGATGATTGTAATAACTAATAACTTTGTTGAGAATACTTTTAGTATTATTTATCGTATTTCAATCGACAAATTTATGTATACTAGAAACGTACTCGCACAATGCAGTGAGATACATCACGATTTTAATGTTTCATTTTTTTTGTCGATTTACAGTACGATTTTGGATGGTTTTGAGAAAGTGGTAATGTTTTTTATAAATTTGTTTAATTTAGGCTTAATAATATAATGTTTTTTATATAAAAAAATTAAGTATTTTGTTAGAATTCAATTATTATCTTCTATATTTTAATGACATCTAGAAAAAATAACCAATTACATATTTAATAATACAATTAAAACAAAATTATAGTAATATAATATATTAATTAATAGTGATACATGGAAAGGTCTGCATAAAAGGAAGGTTCTGCACATACCAAATTGGTGTGTGTTAGAAGTCTGCAGTAGTAATATGTATCTTGTGCTTTGATACTTGTAAATTAAGAGATTTTTAAAATTTTGCATAAAATGATAGTACCATGTGCCTAATAATTTGTATTTAAGAGTTTTTTTATCCATGCTTTATAATATAGTATAGATTACTAACCCGCCAACCCAACCTAACCCGCCATAACCCGCAAGGGTTGGGTTGGGTTATACTTTTGAATGGGTTGGGTTGGGTTGAGATTTTCCAAACCGCCATAATTGGGTTGGGTTGGGTTGTAAAAACGTCCCAAACCGCCTAACCCAACCCGCGTACACCCCTACTCTCTCTCATGTCTATCATTTTTACAATTTCCCTTTGATTTTTGCCTGAATCCTCACCTTGTTCATGGAAGATCCTAGACTGATTAAGCTAAAATCTCATCAAAATCTGAACTCTGAAAAAGTTATTTTTCAAAAAACCATTTCTGGACCTGGTGTGGGTTTCCATTCGCAGAAGCCTATAATGAAGAAGAAGAACAAAAATAAGAAAAAACTGGAGATACTTAGCTCTAAATCGTCAATGGAGGTTGATGAACTTCTTTCTGAAATCGATGAATCGACCTCTATTGGAGGAGATGAATGTTTAATCGCTGATGGAAATTGGAACATTTCGATTTCTGAAGGAATCTGCTCTCAAAATCAAATGGGAAATGATATTTGGGTGGAGAACCAGATCCATGATTCCTGTGAGCCGCCGCCTTTCGGGAATTCTTTGTCTCTGTCTTTATTGCTTAAAACAGAGACAGTGAATCAAACGAGATCAGATCTGAAGAAAAATTCAGGATTGTCATTGAAGATATTGCTTGATACTGAAGCTATAATGAATATCAAAACATTCAAGAGTAAAATGATCGAGATTAGGATCAAATGTTTATGTGAGGGAATTCATAGCCTAACTCCAAAAGCTAGTGATGGAAAACCCAATAGTTCATCATCATTATCGGTGGTTGCTGCTATGTCTAGTGCTAAAGAGAGAGAAAATATTAATAATTAATATTGAGAGAATATTCAATCAAGTTAATTAATAAAGAGAGCGAGAGTGTGTGTGCCCACGGCGAAGGTTAACCGTGTTAAAGGGTTTTTAAAATAATTATGTGGCAAATTCCTATTGGTTGGACAGGGGTGGCACAGGAAAGGTTAAGATAGGAGATTTTTTTCCTTCAAAAATGTATCTTAAGATTAATACTAAATACTCCAAATTTATTGTTTAAAATAAATAAATTATATAATCTATCTTCATTAAAATCAAATACTCCAATCGATTCTTTTACGATTTCAGATCTAAAATAAATAAAAATTCTATTTATTTATTTCTTTTAACTTCGATAACTATTTGCATAGTTATTTGCTTACCCCTATTTGGGGTGTTACACCCTTTACTTCAGACTTTGTCTCCGCGAAAATGTTGCATCAATGTTTTTTGTAGTAACAGAAGCGGTACACGTTGATCATGTGGTCACCATTATGATGCATCACAATGTCACAAACTAACAACTACTTTTTTCAAAGTTCAAACATTAACTGCAACTGAAGTATCAACATTATCTAAAACTGAACATTAATCATTGACTGAAACTGAAACATGTCAATGAATGGAACCTAAGTTCCTTAACCATTAGTAGGATAGATTATGCATAACGGTTATGGTTTTTAGGTAAAAGACCAGTACAATAACTGACTACCATATATGTGAATCATAATTTAAAAGCAAACTTATTGAATGGTTCGAACTTTTACGGATTTGTAACATTTGTTGGGTTTGTATTTGATTATTCGTCTCTCTCTCTCTCTCTATATATATATATATACATATATATATATATATGCAAAGGGTCGTGAGAAAAAAATTAAGGTGAGAAGCATAATAAGGGATTTGGACCCTTGATCACTATTAATCTCAAACCCATCCATGAATCGCGCTTGATACAGGAACTGATCTGGTGCATCGCGGTGCATCTCATCCTAATGGGCATCCAAAGGTAGACATCCCTTCTTACGCGTCTCACCATAACTTCTCTTCTCAACGGAACTCAACCATATATATACATGTATATTATATATATTTTTTCTAAAAAAATATCAGATCGGACCTGTTGGTCCTGTACCACAATGACCCACACATAAAGTGTTTGTAGAAGGGGGGTTGAATACAAACATGGTAAATTTTCTCTTTTTAATTTTAGTTATTTCAAACATAAAATTACAGATATGTTGCAGAAGCTAGGAGGCAATACCTTTATCCTAAACTATCTAAGGGGACAAATTTACACACTAAAAGAAAGGAGAAGAAGGTTCTCTTTCAGATTTGAGAGACTAAGATAACTCTCAAATATTAACGCCAAATTTACTTTGAAGCTATCAAAGAGATATGTTCTTTCAAAATGGGTGATTTGCATGTTAACACAATGAAGTCATTTTATAGCCTCCATTGCATTAAATGTTCTCCTTCAACTTGAACACGTGTCTTCATCTGATTTGTTGATCCATGCATGCTTGTATTTTTCACATCAGCCTTTTAAGTTGATGTAGACACTTGTTAACCCTTCCCATCCTTTTGTATGTAGAGGGAACAGTAAAGTATGAAAATTACTAATTAAATAATAGTTTAGAACATACTTAAATTGACATGCCTTTGCATTCCCATACTTTAGGATGAGAGTAGGGAAGAGTTGGTGAACCAAACTTGCTAGCCAAGTTTGCATTTCTAATTCGGCGTGTAGGAGTAGTATTTGTCAGACTACATATTGATTGTACCTTGTATTGATCTTCTTTTGGCTAGATGACAAACCAATCCGCTTTGGTGACAATCTGACCGCTCTTCATCTAATCTTCGATTTTGCTGAAAGCTCTTTTGTCTTAGAACAATACAGATAGTAATAATACTTTTACAAGTAAAATTCTATTTGTATATTCTAAAGTATATAATCTATACAACAGTTTACCAGTTATAGACATTTATGAAGATAGTCCTGTCGGATTTTAAGTGTTAGGAATAATTCAAAGGAGTATGAGAAATCCGATGAAGAGTATAATCCGATGGTTCTTTTAGAGGCTTTCATCGGATTATGATCTTTTAATCAAAAACACTTAATCCGGTGGTTGTAAATCCGAGGATTTAATAGGTTTTGAATCCTTCATCGGATTTAAACCTTAGTGTGTGTCTAATCTGATGGTTTGAAGTATACATCGGATTAGACTTGTTTTTGCTGACAAAAAACGTAGTTAATTTCTAAGTGTGTAAACTTTGAATGTCTTTATATATTATGTACAAATCCGATGGTTGAGACTTATTAGGGCCCAATAAGAACCAATTAGGACCAATAGTGTTATTTAAGTCACAATTTTTAGGTAAATGACTAATTACGAGTCTATCGGTTATGAACAAATGGCCTAGTCTTAAGGAATGATCGGGATTGATCAAGGTCTCGATTTTTGCATCTTTACATGTAAAAGCATTTGTTAGACTCTACCATCAGATTTGTACATAATACCAATAGCATCTAACCGAACACTTAGAAAATATTATTCTTAGTCAAAGTCTCATTGTAAGAAAAATATTCGATAATAACAATTAAACATCCTTCATCGGATAAGATCACAACTAAAATCCGATCCCATGAAGATCGGATATACCATCGGATGTCTTCATTTGTAGTTGGTCTCTTTTATCTTCCTTCATTGGATTCCTTATGTGTCTAATTAAGGATTCTAAGACTCACCAACTTATTTCATCCATCCGAAGATATCTTATTATATTATTCTATAAGTTGGTCAAACCGAAATATAGCTTATAATTCGGATATAGAAAATGGTAGGATTTTTCTTGTAAAAGTCTTATAACTATCTATAGTGATCCAAAAGCAAAAAGCCTTCAACAAAACTGAAGACCAGTTGAAGTGAGGTCAAGATCGTCACTAAAGCAGATTGGTTTGTTATCTACCCAAAAAAAGATCAGTACAAGGTAAAAAAAAAATCAACTAGTAGTCTGACAAATACTACTACTGGCAAGCCGAAAATCCCTTGATATGAGAACATGTACAAACATTTCAGCCTAAGAAAGTACAAAAGCACCATATAATTGGTACCTTGCTTGCTTTATTGTTCCCTGTGAATATTAAAAGATGAAGTATGACAAAATGGTATCTACATCAGAGCCCAAAGGTTGAAGTGAAGAGTACTAGGATACATGGATCAACCACTCAAAAGAAGATATGCATTAAAGTAGGACGGGGTGCATTTAAAGCAATGGTGGCTATAAAAGGTCACATTTGTCATTTATTGCAAATCATCCGTTTTATCAAAAGAACATCCTTGGAGTGTTTCTGAAGTTAATTTGGCGTCATCATCTAAACAACTTCCTTAGTTCTTCAGATCTGGAAGAGAACCCATATTTCTCTCACTCACTCTCTCTCTCTCTCTCTCTCTTCCAGTTAGCAAATTTGTCACAATCAGATGTTTAGGATCACATGTCTTACCTTCCTAGCTTACGCAACAAATTTGTAATTCTTGTTTTTATACAAAAATATAGAAGAAGAATTAAAAAGTGAAAATATGTTGTGTTTGTATTCAACCCCTACCCTTCCTATAAACACTTCATCTGTAAGTCATCGCTTCCCAGGACCAACAACATTGGTATCGGTACCATCTAAGAACAACAAGACATGAAAACTTGTTTTTTTTGCATTGATATCATTCATTGGACCTTGGTTAACGACCTTGTAATTATCATGTTAAATGATGATTATTTTGACCTCGTAAATTGCATAAACATTGTTACACACCCATCTCATTTTGATGACAATATGATGATAAATTAGTTACAAAGAAAGTACAAATTAATGTTCAAATTATAATTTTTGAGTAAAGTTTAAATTTGGTCCCCTAACGTTTGTAATTTTCAACGGATATTGTCTCTAAACTTATAAAACTCGGATTTGGTGCCTCACGTTTATCAGTTTCCAACAGATTTTGTCCCTTCTACTAACGGACACCAATTTCTTTCCGTTAAATCCAGTCTAATTAGGGGTAATTTAGTAATTATATCTCTTTTCTATTAAAATTTTAAAAAACATATTTTATATTATATCTCACAAAGTTATTAATTGTAAAAATAAAAAAATAATAACACCCTTGGTTCTCTTATTTGGCCACCATCTTCCCTCATAGTACAACCATGGAAACCATCTCCCTAGATAGGCATGGAAACGGGGCGGGTTTCACAATTCCCGACCCCGGTTCATACCTGGTCCCCGACTCGGTTTAGACCCGGTCCAAACCCGAACCGGCGATGATCGAAGATGGAGGAAGGAGGCAACGATGGTGAATCTGAGAATTTGGGAAATACAGGAAGCGGGGAAAGAGAGACCTAATGGGGAAATTGTAACAACCCCAAGTCTCAAAATTTAACCATAAGATAGATAGATATCAAAACTGTTACACCCGTATTTTCGATAAGCCTTTATATTGCCCCTCCCTTACTAATTTCTAATCGAAACCCCTTAATTATAAACTCCTCGTGAATTTAGAAGTTTGGATCGGGAACGCTTCAGGTCGAAAGGTCAGCAGATTAGATCTCGGTACGGCTTGGGCGATTGTGCGCGCGATTGTGACAGAGTGTCACTCTTGCGGGGCACTCTTGCGGCCCTTGTACCGAGAGTGGGGAGAAGCGGGTGATTGTGCCCGCAATTGTGACAGGGTGTCACTCTCGCGGGCAATGTCGCCGACGAGTACCAGGCCTCTTTAAAATTCGGGTTTTCAATCATATCCTCCTTCTCACCTCTCATACTCCTCCATTTTCTTCCCCAAAACGAATTTCCACCCTCCCCTTTGAACCCTAACACATTTTTGGGGGTTTTCTCCTAAAACCAAGTATCCATTCACCATCTATTCTAGTGGTTCCATCCCTCGAAAGAAGATCAAGATTTCGTCTCCAATACTAGAGATTTTTGGAGTTTCTAGGGTTTTATCAAAACCTATTTGGTAAGTTCATCCTCCTCTTCTCTAAACATTTATGTAGGTTATAAATGTTCATTTGATGATTTCCTAGTGTCGATGTTCCTCAAATTTTGGGTTTGGTGATTTTGGAGAAATTAGGTCGAAATTAGGGTTTGGGCCAAGTTGGGGGTTTTGATACAAAATGTTTAGAGAATGATTCTAAATGGTTGAATATGATTGTTTATGGGTGAAAATTGTGTATCTAGGTTTTGGAAGGATTTGGCTTGCGGATTCGGAATTCTTCAAGGAAGCTCAAGTTGGGGTAAAATCTAGATTTAGCCTAAATCTAGCAAGGTGAGTTCAAGTTGATTTGTGAAAGGGGTGTACATGCCAAAATGTTAAATTTAAATGTTTAAAAATTATCAAATGTTGTGTTACTTGATAAGTTTGGGTTACTTGAAGTGTTCAACTTTATAAACCTTGTAAAACACCCACTTTGGGGATTTTGGGCATTTTAACAAATAAATCTCAAGTATTTGTGTCTTAATGAGTTATTTTGTGGAAGTAGATGTTTTGAGTATAAATGTCCATTTAAAGCGTGTTTTGGGAAAATAATTGATTTTGTGTTATGGGACGTTTTTGAAAGAATAAACGGTATTGACTCATTGGGAAAATGATTTGTCCTAATCTAAATTGTGTTGGAGTTATTCATGTATTTTGGAGCATGTGTTGCACGACGTGGGTTGAGTGCGTTGGTATTTCCTGTGAAGTCATGTAATGTTAGACTGTGTTGCATTGGATCCATAAGCACATAAGTCGGTCTGTTTTTATGGTCAATTGGGTATTGCGGGGTTAAACTCTGGTACCCATGTTTTACGACCGGAAACTTTTCAAGTAAGCGTCAAAGAGGGTTGAGTCTGGTAGTGCTACCGAGGAGGTAGGCATTAGGACCTCCGCCGCTTGAATAATTGCCTTGATGGTAGTCTGTAAGCGTGTCGGGCCTTTTATGGTGGAGTTCATTGTAATGTTCATCAAGGTCAACTGTCTCGTGAGGCGAAACTTGTTAAGAAGTCGTAGGGACACTTGGGTTGTTATGTCGTGAGGTGTCATGTGATTAACGTTGTATGGGTGGCCTACTTTTGTGTTTCCCCCACTCTCAACGGATACGAGTCTCCCCCGTCGTCGGCCAACAGTATTTTAAATGTTAACGTCTTATCTTACTATCGTGGGATTTGGGTGGTCGACGGTAAATGATGACCTTAATATTGGGTTTCCCCCCCGTATATTAAGGTTTGAATGAAATACGCCATTCCCATGTTTTGGTATTTGGTTTACTGCCATTTATGGTTACGTGAGTATTGGGCCTAGTGTCCATGTTATCGATGACGTTTTGTATGAATGGGTTTTACCCATGATTTATGAGTTGAGTATTGTGTTCCACCCGTGTTTCGGTGTTTCAGGAAATAAAGTTTTATCTACGTTTTTTATAAATTGGGAGTTCAATTCCTAATTAATGTTTCGAGTGAGTTTTGGGTTAAAATCTATTTTACGAAGGAATATTTTATGTTGGGGTATTCGTCTTTAAAACGTGCATATTTGGAAAAACGAGTTGTCTTATATTAAGGTAAATCATTCTGGAAGATCATGATTTAAATGGCACTCTTTACTGTTAACATTATGTATTCTTTCATGTTGAAAACTCTTGAACTCACTAGGAGTTAGCCTAACCTTTTTATTTTTCGGCATGTGCATCAGGTTCCGGATGGGGGTTATGGTTCTAGCATTCCTGTGAAGTGATAAGCACTAGATGTTTGTGCAAGAGTGACTGGCTTGGTGAAGTATTCCGCCTTAGTCATTGAGAAGAGCAGTTGTTATTGGGTTTTATTAACACCCGACCTTGAACTAGTCCCTACGTAAGATTTTATTTGTTATGTTGACGGAAAATTCTAGAATCGTATTTTAAGTATGGACTTGTCGCATGAAGTTTTATCCATTCTTTGAGGTATATTTGAAAATTTTAAATTTGTTGCTCTTTCCAAATTGAGGGTGTTACAAAAACGATTCAAATACCAACTTAACACATGAATTACAACCCAAAGTCTAATGTAAAAGACAATTCACAGCTGAGAATTTAAATCAAGCGTCTACGTCTGGAATATCTAAACAGGAGACTACAAAGCTTCTCTATCTCCCAGCACTCACATCTTGTCCTTTCCTTAACTTGAGCTTGCACTAACCTGCTTGCCTGAAAATGGTTTTCAATTATAAAAAGCAAGGGTTAGACCGGAGGTCTATTGAGTTTCCCTCAAGTAGATAAAATCAAGTCACAGACTTGGATTCAAATGCTAGTCGCACTAAAATCAAGTAACTGACCACTCTTGACTAATAATCGAAGCCGATTATTACGATCAAATTACATAACCTTACAACACTAATATTTGATAAAACATCGAATATGTATTGGTTGCTACCAAAGCAAATCAATGAACAATTACGGATTCAAAGATTTAACTAGCCGTTCGAACTTGGGTTAAACAAAACGAGGGATCCAACTCGAAAGCATTAACGAAAACTCAAAGAACAATGTAATCAAAGGTTACATAAACGAATTCTAATGATGTTAAAAACCAATTAAATCTCAACACATCCAAGTTTTCAAAGTAGATTAAGTACCCATTGCTAGAAATAAGAAATTAACTACTATTCATGTCTAAAATTAAAACTTACAAAGTAGATCAAGCTAGAAATTGATGAAGAACCCTAACAAAATCCCCAAAATCGACCCACCAAAGTCTAGAAATCAGCCTCTTGGATTGGCTCTCTATTTCTCGATCGATTTCAATCGTCCTCCCCCTTGTCGACGGTTAATGAGCCCCTTTTATATCCCATGGAAAAAAACTGCTCCTAAAAGAAACGGGACCTACATAATCTGCTGGTTCGCGACTTGGGCGTGGGTTAAACCCACGTGAAACTCGCCCGAAATTGGATTGGGATCGTGGATGGCAGCGTTCGACGCAAGTTTATCGTGGGTTAATGTGGAGCAACTCACGTGAAACTAGCGTGTGGGTGGATTGAGCTCGTGGGAAGGCAGAGGGTAGCGCAGGTTGGTCGCGATTTGTTGCTGGAGAAAGTCGCGTGAAAGAGACGACCGCCACTGGACGAGGGATGAACTCCAGCTCTGGATTTGGACGCTGCTATTGCTGGACTTTTCTTCTTCTTCTTCTTCGTGGGCTGCAAGAAGTGGGTTGTACACATTAATAATTTGCCAAACACAAAGCCCATCCACAAATTATAAAATGTATTTTTTTTCTTTGATCCACTGCATACACGAATCACAACATGAAGTAAAAAGTTATTATTATTTTTTTTACTTTTTCTTTTCAATTTTATGCAAACAATAAATAAATGCTAAACTCAAAATAATAGGGGTAATTTACGTATCCAATCAACACTAACTTTAGGGTAAATTTGACATTAAAATGGATAAAATTGGTGTTTATCAAATTCCCCCACACTTAGATCATTGTCCGTCCCGGCAATGATTTAAGTTAGCACGTCACGGGAAAAAAAATGAATCAAACGAGAACAACACGTATAGCATTTCATGAACTCTAGATTTGCAGCAAAGCATCAAATAGTGGGCACACACGTAATCAAGCAGACACAAGCTAATCACGAGAACTCTCACGAATGGGAAATTAAAAGAACACTCAGTTCACTCATTGGGGTTAAAGTGTGGCCCTCAAACCGTCAATACGCTAGTATGTGTTTACCATAAGCTTGAAATGTCTCTCACCCTCCACTACTTGGATAAATACATGCAATTAAATCTAAAGGGATTTTATGGGTGTAATGTAAACCAAGGCTTTGGGTAAGGTCTTAGTGCACAAATGTGTTGGATACAAGATCATGAAGATGAAAGATGAAAGTCAAAGTCAAAGCCTCTCAAGCATAAAGTCAAAGTCTTTGTAATAAATGTCAAAGTCAAAGTGTTTGTATTTTAGTTTTGTCTTGTAATTAGTGGTAGGTATAAATAGTCTTTTTTTTGTTTGTAGACTCATGTAGCTAGATGTACGCTTTTGTTTAGAGAGACAAATAGTGAGAGCTCTATGTAAGTAAAATCAAGTCTAATAGAAATTGTTTGATTGAATCTTATTGTTATCTGGATTGATTTGCACGTATTGTGTGACACACAATTGGTATCAGAGCATACAAAAATTCAGAAATACAATCAAGAATTTGATTTTTGGTCGACTATTTTCAAGAACTCGCAAAGCTTCTGTCAAAGATTGATTTCTGAGATTTAGTGATGTTGTTGATCTGAATTTGATTCATTTGTACTCGTTTTTGTGTCCAGAATACATTTGATTTGTATTGTTTTGCCTAATTCACAACTTTTCGGTGTGAATTTTGGATTTCATTGTAATTTTGTTCGAGTTTGGAAAACGTACTGAGTCTAGATCAATTTGTAATTTTTGGTGTTTTTGATTGAAATCAATTGTATGTAACATGTTCGATATATGGTCTAGAACAAATCTCCAGAATATCAGAGTGAATTTTAAAGGTTTGAATCGAATTTAAATTGAAAAAAGAAGTTTTTGGTCGATATGATGAAGAACGCGCAAGATCTGCTGAACGGGCAAGGTTCTTAGGCAAGAACACGCAGAGGGTGAAGAACACGCAGATGCATTGCGCGAAGTTAGAGTTTGAATTTTTTTCTAAGTATAGAAACGCGAAGACAGTTTGCGCGAAGTGATCCTCAAAACTCGCACATCAAAGCGTGCGCGAAGCAAGAACTCGCACATCAAAGCGTGCGCGAAGCAAGAACACGCACATCAAATCGTATGCGAAGCAAGAACACGCACATCGAAGCCTGCGCAAAGCTCAGAACACGCAGACTATAGCCTGCGCGAACCAAGAACGTGCAAGCTACTTTTTGCGCGAACCAAGAACGTGCAAGCTACTTTTTGCGCGAACCAAGAACTCGCATAGCTCTTTCTGCGCGAACCTAGAACACACAAAGAACTGTATGCGCGAAGTTTGGTCTACAGTGTTCTGCGTGTTTTGACACTTATAATTTTTTTTCCTGAGATTTTCAAGTGTTGACCAAGTTTGACCTTTTGTTTTGAATTTTTGAACGATCAAATCAGTGCATAATTTCAAGATGACTTCAAGGGAGGCTCTTGCTATTGGAACAGATGTTAAACCACCAGTTCTTTTCAAAGGAGAATACGAGCAATGGAAGGACAGATTCGTAGACTTCATTGACAGAAATGATCTTGGTGATTACATCAGACTTTCACTAAAAGAAGGAGTGATGACACCTCCAACTAAGATTCATTCTACAAAAACAGATGGTGAAGAGTTAGTCAACAAAGAGTATCCGATGCCAGTAGAAGAATATTCTGAGGAACAGAAGAAAAGGCAAAAAGCTGACAGACTAGCCAGATCTTTTATATTGTAAGGAATTCCCAATGAGATTTATGTGAAAATAGATAGCTACATTGCTACTGGGAAGCAGATGTGGGATCAGCTTGAGAAGATGATGTTAGGGTCTAAGATTGGTAATCAGTTGAAAGTATCAAACTGCCTCAACAATTATGAAGAGTTCAAAGCAAAGGAAGGTGAAAGTTTAGAGGCTACTTATGATAGGTTTGTTACTCTTCTGAACGAGCTGAGCAAAAACAGAGTCCAAAAGTCTCAGATTGAGCTGAATGTCAAGTTTCTGAGCATATTACAACCTGAGTGGAAAAGGTTTACTCGTCAAATGAAACAGATGAAAGATCTCAATGAGATACCTTTACATGAAGTGTATGAGACTCTGAGACAGAATGAGGAAGAGGTAGAAGAGATAAGAGATGAAAAGAAGAAAGCTGAGAAACCAATAGCAGATCCAGTTGCTTTGGTTGTAAAGAGAAAAGAGAAGATATAAGTGAGTCTGAAGAAGAAGAAAAAGGTGTTAGTTTCTGAATCTGATGAAGAAATAAGTGAGTATTCTGATTCTGATGATGGTGAGAATCTGAAGCAAGCAATGCTTCTATTGGCCAAGGCTTTCCAGAAGAAATTTTACAAGAAACCGGGGTCAAACAGTCAGAAGTACTCATCAGGGTCCAGAAACTACGAGCACAAGGAGAGAGTGGAAGGAAAGAGGTTTGAGGAGAAAAGGCCAGAGGAGAAGAAGTCTGAAAAGAAATTTCTGAATGATTATGCAGAGAAGAAAGTTGATCAGCCAGTTAAGTGCTATAACTGTGGCAAAGTAGGCCATTTTTCTAAAGATTGTCGGAAGCCGAAGGTCCGCAATTCAGAGTATTACAAGAACAAAATGCTTCTGGCCAAGCAACAAGAAGCTGGAAAAGCATTAATGGCTGAAGACGAATACTGGTTGGATCATTCTGAACCTGATTCTGACAAAGAGGAAACTGCTCACATGTGCTTTATGGGTCAGAATGTCACTGCAGAGGATTCTGATACTAAAGATACTGAAGAGGTATGTGATATGACTGAATCCGATTTCTTAACTGAAATGCAATCCATGATGATTGAACTTCATGATTTGCAGTCTAAACTTAAACGCGAAAAAGGTATCATTAAAGATAAAAACCAAGCAATATTGAAACTCAACAATGATATTGCTGAGAAGAATGTATTGATTGAGGCTTTACACAAAAATATTGATACCAGTGCTAGAGAAAAGACTGTAATCCATTATCAACTATCTGAAACATCTTCAAAATTTAAACTGTGCGAACTTGAGATTAAAGAGGTTGCTAAAAAGTGTTTATCATTAAAGAAAGAAAACAAATCCTAGGTTGAAAAAGTGAGTGTTTTGGAAGAAAAACTTTATAATTTAGGTCAGACTGAGCAAACCATTCATCTTAATAAACCAAAAGAGAGTAGTGAGTGTTGGGGTATTGGTTACAATAACCCACATTATTTGAAAAATGGTATTTCCAAGGTGTCTGCTCTATATGATTTTGGTTTTCTAAAATTGGCACCTCAGTACCTTGAACTCAAAGTCAAATGGACAAAATTATCAGATGAGGATGAAGCTAAGGAAAATGAGAAAAGGAAAAATAAAACTAAAATGCAACTTCCATTTCGTTATGAGAGGTTGAATTCTAATTACATTTCTATACAGTCAAAATTTCTTTCTAATGATTATTTTCAAAGCTATTCTACAGAGGAAATGGAGACAAAACCAATTGAAGGTAAAATTTATGTTCCTCCACTCATTTTAGAAAATAAATTTCTGAACTTGAGAACACTCTTGTAGATGAGAGGATTTTGACTGGGCTAGAACAAATGATATTTTCAACTATTTTTGTAAACACAGATTTCTCAAATTCTTCCAAAGCTTCTAAATCAAATGATGTTAATGGTATGTTTGATGAAGAGTTTGATTTCCTAAAGTCTGATGGTTGTTTTGATGACTGTGTTAGTCAATTTGATTTTAATGCTAAACTTCCAGATCATTCCCCATTTATTGTAAATTCCAAAGGTTTACCAAGTGTATTTGAAAAGGGTTAATCATCAACGAAAGTTGATAAACCAGTTTCTGTGAGTACCAAATGTGCCAAAGGTAAGAAGAAAAAGAATAGGCATTCACAGAAACAGATTGACACTGGTAAATCTAGGAAAATACAATCTTTTAAATCTCACAATTCTATCTTTCAAAATTCATATGTTTCAGATATGAAAAAGAAAAAGCATGAAGTGAGATCGGAATGGAGACCAAAGAAGAAAGTTGAAGAGACTACAAAATCATGTTCTGATATTGATTGTACTAGAATGACTATTAGTGATACTGATGTAGCAGGTAATATTGCTTTTCTTAAACCAAAATATGTATCTTCTTACAAGACCTATTCAATAAAGCAATTGCTCCAATTATCTCCGTCTACTAATAAGTCTTCTAAATATCGTAGAAATGATTTTGTATCTCGACAATATTCTGATAATTGGTTTGGTTCATATCATGTCTATTCTAATTCATATGTTTCAAAAGATTTTCAAAAGATCAAAGGGTCCAAATTCATATGGATGCCAAAATCATGTGCTAACTTGCTAGGACCCATCTATAAATGGGTACCTAAACGTGTTATTACTCCTAACGGGACTGCAACTAACAAACATGGACCCAAATGCCAGTGGGTACCAAAGCCAAAAGATTCATCGTGTTGCAAGCATCTCAAGTCAAGGGGGAGTAAGAGAACCTAGACTTCTGAGTAAATCAACTCAGAACTCGTACCTCCAAGATCGAGTTTGACTTCTAAACACAACAGTTTATGACTCGTACCTCAACGATCAAAACAAAGTGTACTCTGATGCATCACAAGAGATGATCAATCTTCAAGGGGGTATACATATTAACTCTACTGATAATATTGCAGATGCATATTTTCAGGGGGAGTAAGGACAATGACTTTTGATTACATCTGATCAGAACTCGTTCTTAACAAGTTTTATTGCTTTCATGTCTTTATTTTTCAATAAAGTTTGTGAATAAGACTTTGTACTTTGACGACTTTTTGACTAAATGCAGAATTTGAGGGGGAGCTTACATGATCATATCTATCATGACTTTGGAGCTGACTTTATGAGATTCAAGCTGAGCGTAAGGATTATTCTAGCCTTAATCTCATACATGTTTGAAAGAAGGACAATTTTCAGACATGAAAACATATTCTTAAATGTTCAAACCACTTCTCGATTCTTAAACAAATTTCATGAATACATAAGTGTGATTTTAAACGTTTTCATTTTATGAGCTTTAATGTTTACCTAACCGTGTGTTTCCAAAGATTAATACTTGTGTATTATATTTTCCATATACTGTCAAGTATTCACACACACCGGTTTAGTATTTTTGTTGACTTTATTATTACCATGTCTCAAAATGAAACAATTTTTTCGATGGTAATAAACCCCGTTTGAACTTCCTTGATATTCGAGCGTTGTTCATTCAAAACGTTTCTTTCAAGACTTGTCTATATTTGATTCGTATAGACAAATTCCATTTTTTCATGACCTACACTTTTATTGATAAACCATTCATATTTGAACTTTTCATACATAGTCAGATTCTCAAACAAGTCTTTTGTATTCATTTCATTCATTCAATATCCTTGTTTTGAGAGAATCTTTCATGATTAAAATGCTCAAATCTTCATGATTATCTTACTGAGCATACATATATCTGACATGTATTTCATATTGTGCTTTGACTGTAAAAGTTAAACCAATTGAGCAACGTTTTGCTTATAGGACAGTTACATGGGAATTGTGTGAGTTTAATTGAACTTCTATGGATTCACGATAACCAGTGTTTCCTACCCAATAAGTTATCCTTGATGATCGAGAGGCGAGGAGTCAATATCTGAGTGTGGGTGTGGGTGTGTGCTGAGATAAAATGTAAAGAGAGTTTGGTTAGAAGTGAGCTTAAATGTTAAAGAGAAAGAGGGCGAGAGATCAGAGTAAAAGAATATCAAACTCTGCACCAACTTTTTCTGAGTCGGGCAGCCACGTTATTGTTGTTTCACAATTCTTTCGTGATCATCATTGAAATAGGCAACTAGCCCATGCCAACTCTTGATTTAAACCCCACCAGCTACTCATCTTTTCTCAACAAATAGATGTTTCAATTTTTCTGGGGACGCAGCACATAATATATCTCGTCTTCATTCGGAAGATGTAGATATTGAAAAAGAAGGAAGTATGCCCCACCTTCGCACTTCGATCATGCACAATTGAGTCTGTGTATTACTATTGTTGTCTCAATGGTTTACACATTTTGAGCCTAATTGATAAAGCAACCATCATGCTTAATTCTTTCATACACAAGCACAAACACACAGAAAATTTGTTTTTCTGTCTAAACGTTCATAGTTTAACATTGTGTTATTCGATGATTGAATGGAAGACCTGGGGGATTGAACATAAAAAAAAACTATTTTCCAATGTATATTTGTTACACACAGTGGCTTCGTGCTACTGACAGGTATTATTAACTGATTCATTTGTTGATTCAGGTGTTACATTCTTATTTGTCTGAATTTGCAAAGATTCAGATGAATATATTATGAATTGACGAATGTTCAGTGGCTCAGTGGCAAAGATCAATGGTCAGAAAAGATACATGACATTTCTTGAGGAGGTTTTGATGATTTCTATGTTGCATCATCAAAAAGGGGGAGAAATTAATTTCAAGAAATGTTATTTGAAGAAAAGTTTGTAACAATTATGACGAGTTGATCAAGAATTGACAGAACTGAAATGTTATATTTTTCTAGAGTCTGGAGAGATTGTTCAAGATTTGAAAGAAAGTTCAAAGATTTCAGAAAGTTTGCTGAAGATTTCAGAAAATTTCTTTGAAGATTATTTGTTAAAGCAAAGAGAGCTAAATCTGAAGATAATTTCTTTCTAAAGTCTGAAAGAGGTTTTTAATAACCTTTGGGGGAGATTGTTAAATATTCTTTAAGGAATATTACAGAACTTAAAGAAGAAGATTGCTCGATAATGCTGAAAGTTGATTTTGCTTATCCGAAAGAAGGAGATAATTTGTTTCTAATTCAAAAATGGGAGCTCGAGATATTATTCTTTGAAGATGATCAGTGTTATTTTCAAAGAGGAAGATTATATTTTGTTAACGTTTCTTAACAAAGGGGGAGATTGTGCTTTATTGCTGAAATTTCTTTTTGAAGATGATCTTGAATCTAAAGGGGGAGATTGTTAGTGCACAAATGTGTTGGATACAAGATCATGAAGATGAAAGTCAAAGTCAAAAGCTCAAGTCAAAGCCTCTCAAGCATAAAGTCAAAGTCTTTGTAATAAATGTCAAAGTCAAAGTGTTTGTATTTTAGTTTTGTCTTCTAATTAGTGGTAGGAATAAATAGCCTTTTTTTGTTTGTAGACTCATGTAGCTAGATGTACGCGTTTGTTTAGAGAGATAAATAGTGAGAGCTCTGTGTAAGTAAAATCAAGTTTAATAGAAATTGTTTGATTGAATCTTGTTGTCATCTGGATTGATTTGCACGTATTGTGGGACACACATAAGGTGGAGATACATTTGGGAAAGAGTGACTAAAGACCGTACACCAACGAGGAAACCGGTTAACTAACTTGATGCTTTTAGCAAATGGGATCTTGATATACATCCTTTCTTTACATTCCCATTAGATGATAAAAGCTAGATATGAACCATATGTATATTTCAACTTTATCATCGATTTTGTCGTCTTACTTTTTTTTTCTCTTTTTCTTTCTTTTCTTGACGACTTATTTTCTCATAGATTTATTTCTTTTTGAATTTATCTCCATTTTTTTTCATTCTTCCTTTTCATTTTTTTTCTTTCCCAACATATGAGTTCTACTTTCGAGCTTAAGGGGATACCGAGAGTACTCATTGGTGATTGGTCGGGTGAGTCGTATTTAGATTGGTTTATGACGTGGGTGACAAGGGAAATAGGCTAAGGCTCAAAATGGTGTGCAAAAAGGGTAAGTATAACATAAAGGGTAGGCTTAAGGTTAATGGATTAACAAAATGAGCAAACGATGGCCTTTATCATATTTATTAGCATGTAAATATCATGTAGTCTTAAGGAATCACAAGTCAAGTTCTAGAGGCACGTGTCTAGGCACGACGCAATCACACAAGAAATGAAATTTGAGACTAATGTAAAATGTTTAGTCTAATAGGCTCAAGGTCTCTCGGTGTTAAAGCTAGTTCAAGAGATTAACAATAGTCTAACTTCGACCGGTATACTACCACTAATCTACCCTAACTGCTATCAATCGAACTCAATCATGCTATACATGCATCCAAACTCATTGTCATCAACGATTTAACCCATAAAAAAAACATGCTACCACATTTTCAGAACGGACAACAATCCACATTAGCACAAAATTTGGAAAAAATTACCCCCTAAAAGCATTTATATTCCCAAACCCCAAATCATGCAAACAACCCCCACACCCACACTTAATTCATACATTGTCTTCAATGTATTCAATATAAAGAAGACACTCTATGCATGCAAAGAAGAGGGAAAACAGAAAACTCCCCTGGTTTGGTAAGTGGCCTCCCAATATAAGAATCCGTGAATATGGGTATGTCCCTTTGAGCTTCCAATATCCGAGGAGGAACCTGAGAGAAAGAGAACACAGATAAGACTAGGAATGAAATTGAAAATTCTAACGAAAACAAACTATCTAACATAATGCAAGAAATTGAAATCTGTGGGTTGCCTCCCACGCAACGCCTTTCTTTTACGTCTTTGGCTAGACCATACTCATTTCAATATGTGTATCTTGGCGTGTCCAAGGATACCCTCTCTAAGTTCCCTCCATCAAATCCTTCATAGAACGACTTCAGTCTATGGCCATTAACTTTGAAAATTTGCCCTGTAGATAAACTTTGTATTTCCACTGCACCATGCTCAAAGACATTAATAACTACAAAAGGTCCTATCCATCTGGACTTTAGTTTACCGGTAAATAACTTTAAACGAGAGTGGTAGAGGATAACTTTCTGACCTTTAGTGAAAGACTTACGTGAAATGCGCAAGTCGTAGAATGCCTTTGCTTTCTCCTTGTAAATGCGAGCATTCTCGTAGGCATCATTCCTTATCTGCTATAATTCCTGGATTTGGAGCTTCCTATGTGATCCCGCCTCATCTAAATCCATGTTGCACGTCTTCACCCCCCCACCCAATAAGCCTTACGCTCCAACTCCACCGGAAGGTGGCAAGGCTTACCGTAAACTAGCCGGAAGGGTGACATTCCTATGGGCGTCTTGTAGGTCGAGCGATAGGCCCACAAGGCGTCATTGAGTCTCAAACTCCAATCCTTTCGGTTAGGACTCACCGTCTTCTCTAGAATAGACTTTATCTCTCGGTTGGACACTTTTGCTTGTCCATTCGATTGTGGGTGATAGGCGGTGGAGATGCGGTAAATGACTCCATATTTCTTGAGTAGCACGTCGATGACTCTATTGCAAAAATGGGTACCTCTATCGCTAATGATGGCCTTTGGTGTTCCAAACCTAGAAAAGATATGAGATTTGATAAAATCTGCAACAACACGTGAATCATCAAGTCGGGTGGCCTTTGCCTCTACCCATTTAGAGACATAATCGATGGCCAATATAATATATAAATGACTAAATGATGCGGGATACGGTCCCATGAATTATATGCCCCATACATCGAAAATCGCACAAACCAACATAGGAAATTGGGGCATTTGATTCCGGGAGCTAATATTTCCCGTCATATGGTATCTCGTGCAACTCTTACAAAAGCGAAAGCAATCTCGCATAAGGGTTGGCCAATACACTCACACTTAAGGACCTTTCTATATGTCCGTTTATGACCGAAGTGGCTCCCACAAGCCTGGGAGTGACAAAACTGTAAAACAGACTGAAACTCCCATTGGGACACACATCGTCGGATAACTTGTTTCGGACAATGTTTCCAAAGGTATGACTCGTCCCACATGTAGAGACGAGCCTCTCTCTTGATCTTTTCTCTGTCGGGTCTAGATAACTCACCTAGGAAGGTCTTTGAGACCAAGTAATTAACGATATCGGCATACCAGGGGGTTTCTCCCGAGACGGAGAAAAGGTGTTCGTAACGAAACTCATCAGTGATTGGCTTTGGCTCTTCATCCAACACTAGTCGGCTAAGGTGGTCGGCAACAAGATTCTCGGCTCCGCTCTTATCCCTTATCTCCAAGTCGAACTATTGGAGTAAGAGGATCCACCTTATCAACCGTGGCTTTGCATCCTTCTTCTTGAGTAAGTACTTCAATGCAGCATGATCTGAAAAGACAATCACTTTAGTGCCAAGTAGATAAGATCTAAACTTTTCCAATGCAAATACAACTGCTAGCAACTCTTTCTCGGTGGTCGATTAGTTGCATTGTGCACTATCAAGTGATAGTGATGCATAATATATAACATGAGAGTTCTTACCATCTTTTTGTCTTAATACCGCTCCAACCGCATGATTGCTAGCATCACACGTGATCTTAAATGGCAATTGCCAATTGGGCGGTTGGATGATAAGGGTAGAAGTAACCATATCTTTCAACAGATCAAATGAACTCTTACATACCTCATTGAAGTCAAAGTCTACCTCTTTTTGTAGGAGCTCACATAGGGGCCGATTGATCTTGGAAAAGTCTTTGATGAAACGCCGGTAGAAACCTGCATGACCAAGAAAATAACGGACCTCTCTAACACTCGAGGGGTAAGGCAAGGATTTTATGACACCGATCTTTGCCTTGTCAACCTCTATACCCCTTTCTGAGACAACCTTACCAAGTATTGTACCTTGATTGACCATGAAGTGAAATTTTTCATAATTCAAGACTAAGTTGGTTTCAATGCACCTCTTTAAAATTCTGGTCATGTTATCTAAACATACGCTAAATGAATTACCATATACTATGAAGTCGTCCATGAAGACTTCAATGATGTTCTCAACATAGTCAGAAAAAATGCTTACCATACATCTTTGGAAGGTCGTCGGTGCATTACATAGACCGAAAGGCATCCTCCGGTATGCAAAGGTACCTAAGGGGCGTGTGAACGTGGCCTTCTCTTGGTCCTCTCTCGCTACCGGTATCTGATGAAAACCTGAATAACCATCCAAAAAACAATAGTGAGTACGACCTGCTAATCTTTCTAATATTTGATCTATAAAGGGTAAGGGGAAATAATCTTTCCTAGGTGATGCGTTAAGTTTACGATAATCAATACAAACTCTCCACCCATTTTGAACACGGGTGGGCACCAACTCACCTTCGGCATTCTCTACCACAGTAATGCCAGTTTTCTTAGGGACTACCTGGACCGGGCTTACCCACTTGTTGTCGGAGATTGGGGAGATCAAATCAGAATGGTTCTGAAAAATGATACGCATCAAAGTTCTGTTGACCCAAAAACATGACTATCACGAAAAGCTAGGTGATTAGCCTCTAACTAGCTAAATAAATCATCACAGACTTGGATTCAAATGCTAGCTGCACTAAAATCAAGCAACTTACCACTCTTGAGTAATAATCGAAGCCGATTATTACGATCAAATTACATAACCTTACAACACTAATATTTGATAAAACATCGAATATGTATTGGTTGCTACCAAAGCAAATCAATGAACAATTACGGATTCAAAGATTTAACTAGCCGTTCGAACTTGGGTTAAACAAAACGAGGGATCCAACTCGAAAGCATTAACGAAAACTCAAAGAACAATGTAATCAAAGGTTACATAAACAAATTCTAATGATGTTAAAAACCAATTAAATCTCAACACATCCAAGTTTTCAAAGTAGATTAAGTACCCATTGCTAGAAATAAGAAATTAACTACTACTCATGTCTAAAATTAAAACTTACAAAAGAATTGTCAAGGTAGAAATTGATGAAGAACCCTAACAAAATCCCCAAAATCGACCCACCAAAGTCTAGAAATCGGCCTCTTGGATTGGCTCTCTATTTCTCGATCGATTTCAATCGTCCTCCCCCTTGTCGACGGTTAACGAGCCCCCTTTTATACCCCCATGGAAAAAAATCGCTCCTAAAAGAAACGAAACCTACATGGTCCGCGACTTGGGCGTGGGTTAAACCCACGTGAAACTCGCCCGAAATTGGATTGGGCTCGTGGATGGCAGCATTCGACACAAGTTTATCGTGGGTTCGATGTTGAGCAACTCAGGCAAAACTAGCGCATCGGTGGATTGAGCTCGTGGGAAGGCAGAGGCTAAAGTTTATCGTGGGTCGTGATTTGTTGCTGGAGAAAGTCGCGTGAAAGAGATGACCGCCATTGGACGAGGGATGAACTCCAGCTCTGGATTTAGACGTTGCTGTTGCTGGACTTTTTTTTCTTCTTCGTGGGCTGCAAGAAGTGGGCTTGGACACATTAATAATCTGCCAAACACAGAGACCATCCACAAATTATAAAATGTAATTTTTTTTCTTTGATCCACTGCACACACGAATCACAATATGAAGTAAAAAGTTATTTTTTTTCTTTTTTTTTTCAATTTTATGAAAACAATAAATAAATGCTAAACTCAAATTATTAGGGGTAATTTACGTATCCAATCAACACTAACTTTAGGGTAAATTTGACATTAAAATGTATAAAATTGGTGTTTTTCAGCAACTCAAAAGATTATAGGTTTTAAGGTTTTCGCATAATCAACTTACTGGTTGGATTCCTGAAAAGTTCGGTAACACAAGTGAATCATTGTTAGAACTCAGGCTTCCGTTATAACATTACTAGGACGATTCCATGTTCGTTTTCTTTGTGTTCTTGACTTCAGGTTCTTGATCTTTTCAAGAATAATCTGACAGGTATGTTGCCTAATTCCATATGTCAGGAAATAGGTTCTTTAAAATGATTGATTTTGAGAAATAACAAGATTTATGGGTTGTTTCCAGCGACAATTTCGTTCTGCGAGAAGTTAAAAGTTGTGGATTTCAGCTCTAATATGCTGTCAGGAACTATCCTACCCGGGATATGTCCTGGATCAGCTTCACTCGAATTGCTTCGGGTACCAGATAATTTGATTTTTGGCTAAATCCTAGAAAATCTATCATGGTGTTGGAAGCTAAAACGATTGATTTGAGCTTGAACTACCTCAATAGCACAATGGGAGGCTGAAATCGAGAACCTGGAGCAGTTGATTGCTTGGGACAATGGATTGGAAGGGAATACTCCGTTGATTTGGGGAAATGTAAAAATTTGAAGGATCTTATTTTGAACAACAATCACCTCTCAAAGTAAATTCCGATGGAATTGTTGAATTGCGGTAATCTTGAATGGATTTCCTTCATTCCTTGACAAGCAATTCACTTTCCGTTGAAATGCCATCGGAGTTTGGCCGAGTTATCGAGGTTGGCAGTGTTAGAGCTAGCAAAAAACTGCCTGAGTGTTATTGTTTTTTGTTTTACAATGATAAATTCATAATAGATAATAGATAATATGTTTTTTTTTATTTTAAGAAAAGAAGTAAAATGACTAAAATACCCCTCATTAAATTGGATTTAACGGAAAAAACTAACGTACGATAGTGGGAGGAACGAAATCCATTGAAAATTGACAAATGTGAAGGACCAAATCCGAGTTTTTAAAATTTAGATATCGATTGAAAATTGCAAACATTAGGTACCAAAATTGAACTTTACTCTTATAACAAAAACACTTCACGCTCCATTACTCTAAACATGTTTTTCCTTTTAAAGAAAAATAAATAAATTAAGGTTTTGCGATAAAACCTTGCATTAAAATTACTAGTTTCCAACCACGTGGGTTGTGGCATACTGCCTAAGCTTTAGGGGGATATAGTGGAAAGTATCATTTATCTCATGTTTAAATCCAGGCGTTTTCAAAGCCCTTATGGCCATGGAGGTTCACTTGCGATGACTCCAAATCATTCATGATCGCTTAAAGGATTAGTTGGTGTACGTAAACTGATCCGAAACCCCACGGTTACTCAAAAGAAATATTACGAGTTTCCAAGGAATTTATAAAATGTGGGAACAAAAACCTTACCTTGTCAAATGTTATCTTTTTTAATTTAAAAAAAAATCATCATGTAGATATTAAAAACATAGATCATAACTAACTAAATTAAAATTTAGTTGGGCTTTGACCAAATATTAGATTTGGGCCGAATTTAACATAGCCAGTTTAAACTTTCTTCTTTATTCTCTATATTTCTCCAAAAGTTTTGCTATCTTGTTCTCTATAATAAAGAAATTTAAAAAAAATTCAAATTTAAAAAATTCTCTAAAACTTGATAGGATGTGTGAGAAATGATTATTTTATTTAATTTTACCAATGAGATTGAATTTTTATCATTTCATATCAAGTTTTTTTTAAATTGTATTGGGAAGATGAATTAGAGAATATTATCTATACTTCTATACTATATTATAAATTACGGATAAAAAACTCTTAAATATAAATTATTAAACACAAGATATCATCATTTTATGCAAGATTTTAAAAATCTCTTAATTTACAAGTATCAAAGCACAAGATACATATTACTACTGCAGGCTTCTAACACCCACCAATTTGGTATGTGCAGGGTCTTCCTTTTATGTAGATTTTTCCATGTATCACTATTAATTAATATATTATATTACTATAAATTTGTTTTAATTATATTATTAAATATGTAATTGGTTATTTTTTCTAGATATCATTAAAATATATAAGATAATCAATGAATTCTAACAAAATACTTAATTTTTTTTATATAAAAAACATTATATTATTAAGCCTAAATTAAACAAATTTATAAAAAAAAAATTATCACTTTCTCAAAATCATCCAAAAGCATACTGTAAATCGACAAAAAAACAAAAAATAAAATAAAACATTAAAATCGTGATGTATCTCGTTGCTTTGCACGAGTACACTTCAAGTATTAATATAACTAGTGTTAAAATTTATAAAATAGAAAACCTGTTGAAGATCAATGTAATTCATTTTAGAGATTTTAACTTTTGGTTTTCTATTTTAGAGAAATTATAGAAAATATGTTGGAGAAAATCTCTAAAATAGAAAACCTTTTAAAATTTCTTTAAAATAGATAATTAAAATTCAAAATTTTCAAAAATGTTATATTCTAACTTCAACAGATTTTTTTTAAATATCACAATATTCGTTATGACAAATGATCGTGTGAGAAAAATAGTTAATGTAAGATTGTAAAAAGGGATTTGGACCCATGATAATTTTTAATCTCAAAACCATCCATGAATCGTGTTTGATACGGAGATTGATCCAGCGCATCTCAATGCATCTCATCCTAATGTGCATCCAAAGATGGAGATCTCTTCTTTACCCTTATCACCATAATTTTTATACTCACCGGAACTCAACTCCATTGGTTATACTACTAAGATTATTACATATATGTAATAAAATATTTCAATTAAAATTATACAGGATAGTTTTTAAAAGTCTAAAACTGGTCGTTAGCTTGATACAGACATTCATGATCCACTTGACTGACCACATACCTCAGTGGCTCACTGTTACGAGCCATATAGTGTCACTTGACTTTGCCCGAGACTTTAAGTCGTAGCAAAGTCGCATGAATCATATATGATTTTGTATGTACTTGGTTGTTCTCGTATTTTCTTAAATCGATTATGTTCTCGTATTTTCTTAAATCGATTATGTTCTCGTATTTTCTTAAATCGATTATGTTCTCGTATGAACTCACTTCTCTCTCTATATGTATGTATGTATGTATGTATGTATGTATGTATGTATGTATGTATGTATGTATGTATCGTGACGAGTCATCATCAAGTTATTTTGCCATATGTCTTCTTGTGATATGCTTTCCAAAATCAATCTCAAGCTTCAAATAATTGCCGTGATATTTATTTTACACTCAATATCATTTGAAAATGTCATAGACACATGAAACAAACTTTGTGAAATACAAGTTGTACGTCTTGCTTGTCAATGAACAAAACAAGATGATCCAAAAACAAATTTAGATAAAAACAATAGTTTCGTTTCGACACCAACAAGCAAGAATCAAAGCACATATTTTCAATATTACATTTAACTCGAGCTTGTATTCATAACTTGTTTATCAATTTGCTTCTCACAAAAACAAATATTAATTTCCATGTTATATTATTATACATGTGATCATCGGGTGACCAACATAATCAAAATTACAATTCAAAGGAAAGATTAGACGCCATGCATCCAGATTAATTATAGTAAACTTAGACACAATCTGGAGCATCGAAATAAAAGTCTTCACAATTATACGTTTATTTTTCTTTACCTAAATGTGTTACACATATATCAGGACTATGTAATAAACGCGAGTCGACTTGAATCAGCTTTATGGTATTCTAATGTCACCATAACCCAATCGATTCAACAGTAACATCAAAACCGAATATCAAATCACAATCTTATTTAATTTCCATAATATCATCAAGTAACAAATTGATGCAGATGGTGACCCCCCTCATCAACCATGTTCTTGCAATGAACATGACTTGGACATATTTGGGATAATGAAAAATATTTGAATGTGTAAAGAGACATATATTCTTTATTAAATATTTTGGACCACATTCTATCATCATTCCATTTACATTGTATTACCTTTTTTAGATGTTATAATAAATTGGAGAGATGAATTGGACAATGCGATAACATGGGTTAAAGTTGATAATTATTAGAACGTGTCAAAATAAGTTAATTTAGGTTGATTTGACTTATTAACGTTTTTTTTTTAAATTCCATAAATATATATGGTGTATTGAAATATATTTTTGCTTAGAAAAGAAAAAGGGTTTCATAAGAAATCTTAGGGGTTGTTTGGCAGTTGCTAAATGGTTTAGTGCAGAATGATTAAGAGGTTTTTATGATATAGTGTAAAATGAAATATGGTTGTTTGTTAATTGTTAATAATGAAATCAGGGCTCTT
Organism: Arctium minus; assembly: GCA_954870635.1. Taxonomy (NCBI): domain Eukaryota; kingdom Viridiplantae; phylum Streptophyta; class Magnoliopsida; order Asterales; family Asteraceae; genus Arctium; species Arctium minus. Next base: position 20,445,956 of record OX941081.1, on the reverse strand, counting down.
AATGGTTAAGGGAGGGTCATGATACAAAATCATTAAAAGAATTTTGAAACCATTAAGAGGCAACCCTTTTTTTTGTCAAACAAGATTTACCTCTTAACGATTCAGAGGTTGCCTCTTAATGGAACCATTATGAGGTAAACAAACAGCCCCTTAGAGAAAAACGATATTGAATTGTTTGAGGGTTTTTATTTTATCCTTAATTGTGATGTAGTTTTCAAAACTATGGATTTTGTTTAACTGTTGATTTGTTATTTAATTGGCAACCGTATTTATATATAATCTTTCTTTGTTTGTTTGATTCATAATTGTCTTACTTGTTTGAAACTTATACCATTTGCATCCGTCAAATACACAAAAGTCAAAATTTTGATATTTTTAATTTCGATTATAACAGTTGTTCGAAATTCTTGATTAATTTTAGAATATTGATATCTTATACCATCATTTTTATTCGAAACTTTGGGATATTATGTTAAAATGATTGGATTCCTTACATAATAAGTCGAGTTTTTGTTTTGGTAACGTTATATGAAATTATGAAAATTAATAATTTAAAATATTAAATAAATAGATTGTGATATTATAAAGTGTGTATTATTGAGTATCAAAACATGTCAAAACCCTTGTAGATTATAACAAAGTCGTTGTATGTTAACCACTTGGGTTGTGGCGCACTGGTAAAGCCTTTGGGGATGTAGTGGAAGATCCCATCTACCCAGGGTTCAAATTCAGGCGCTGTCAAAGCTCTTGTGGCCATGGAGGTTCACCTGCGATGACTCCAGGCCATTCGTGGTCATCCGGGGATTAGTCGATGCGCGTAAGCTGGCCCGAAAATCCACGGTTACCAAAAAAAAATTGTTGTATGTTATATTTTAGTGCTAACAGATTAAATGGGTATAAAAAAAACTTTGCTATAAAGGATTATCCCAAATTAAAACATTGTTAAAAGGAACTTTTACATTGATTAACTCAAATAAATTGGATAGATATCTTAGTAATATTTTGTATAATCATATTTGATATATTAATTAAAGTAAATTACTTTTTTGATCCCTATGATTGTCATTCATTATCAACTCTAGTTCCTATTTTAAACTAATTACCGTTCTAGTAATTGTGGTTGCCAATTTATTTTCACTTTTAATCCTTCTAACTAACTTTTATTAAAATAGTTCATTAAGGACTTTTTTGTCTTTTTATTATTTCTTTAATCTCAAGTAAAATATATATATATATATATATATTATACTATTTATAATATATATATATATATATATATATATATTTTTGGTTCACCAAAGATTTGAAGATGACCTCCCGATCTCACTTACAATATTTGAAATATATATTTTTTACTTAGATAATTTCTAGGTTCTTTATAGCTTAGTCATGCTTTTAAAGAACGGTGAAGTCGAAGATCAGCCGAAATCAAGAAGAAGAGAATCTATCAATGTGGATTGTGTAACACCCCGATTTTCGTTATGTAATCTTGTTATTCTTGTGTTTAAACGTTGTCGTTAGCACCCCGTTTGGTATAAAGTTCAAGTTTATGGTTTTCGGTGAAATGTGAACTTCCAGTGAGTTTCGCGACTTGCTCGCGACTTGGAGTCGCGGCATAGGTCGCGAAGTCCGCTGTTGGTTTTGGAGTTTGAGAACACGGGCGAGTTATGCCGCGAGTTGAGGTCGCGGCATAACCCGCGAAAGTCCCTGGCCGACTTAAGTGGCTTCAGCCACAAATATCTCATTTGTGAGATATTTTCTCTCTCTCTCTCTTCTCTCTCTCTCTCTAAAATCGATTCTCTCTCTCTAAGTTTGGTTGGTTTTCTTTGGATCTTCGAGCTTCCGTTAATCGCTAGTATTAAGTGCATTGCTCGGGTTTTCGGTGTAGAAAGCTTCGTCTTCGTAAGGGGGTCGATATCTGGTTTTTCGGGTTTTTGTCTAAAGCCTATCTAGTGAGTTCCTACTACCTTTTTAACTGTTATACACATAAAAGGTTATATTTGTGAACTCCGATGTATTTCCATGGTTGGATTTAAGTTTGATACATTTTTGGATAAAACTTGAGTTTGGGGAGATTTTAGGGTTCCTGATCATTTCCGACTAAAGAGATGGGTTCCGTCTTATTTAAAGTAAAATAATGGTTTTACTTGCACATTTATGTGGATTATTTGGAAGAATGTATATTAACTCATTTTCATGATTTCATGTTCTCTACATTTTGATATAAATGAAGTTTTTGGTGATTTTCGGGGTTCCCGATCAGTATTGACTAAAATGACGGGTTCCGCCTTATTGGAAGTAAAATGATGTTTTACTTGCCCATGTTTGTGGCTTATTGAAAGAAGGTGTATAAACTGGTTTATGACTATCTTTCTTACCAACATTTGATCTGGAAAATGGCATTTTGAAATATAAATGTGTTGAAAGCTGTTTATCTAGCTTTGTTGGTCACATGAAATATTGTGACAAGTCATGACTATACTAGTGGATCCCTAGGTATCAAGTCGACTTATGGTTGGGAAGGTTGTGCCCCTTCCGTTGTAGTTAGATACATTTGATCTTCGGGGGCACTTGGTACGGTTATGTGAGACCGGCTACTAGCCATGGGTCAAATGTAGTCTAACGAAGAGTATGACTGGTTCCTTGGGGGCCTCCCTCACATCGTAGTACGGACCGAAGCGTTCGTGGTCATGGTTCCAGTATTTAGCTCATAACTCGGATTGGTGGTCTACTTTGTGTTACACCACAATCCTTGGTAAAATGGTTCTTTTGTCATCGTATGATGAGTTTTGGACCGAAAAGGCCCGGTTGTGGCGAAATGTTATCTTTTATAAATTAAACCTTTATGAAAAGATTTTCTTATGATACTGATGTTTACATTTCGGGAAGTTTATAAAAGAACTACTTGTGCATTAAATTGTGAGGTTCTGGAAAGAAGGTTTATGGTCTCATTTTAATGGATTTCATTCTTATCAACAGTTAACTTGGAAATGCTTATTTGAAAAGATTCCCTTTGATACAAAAGTTTATATCTCTTGAAATTTATAAACTGTATGTTCTCACTAGGCTTTAAGCCTAACACTTTTTCTCAAATGATGTGTATAACAGGTTTCCCTTAGCGGTGGTTTGCACAGGGTTTTTGAGAGTCGAGCGTGGACTCGAGGCATTTTGAGATGTCTATTATTTTGGCGTTGGGCATTGTTTAAGTCCCATCTTTTAATGAACTTTGGTTCGTCAAGTGATGTAGTCTAGACAGTTATGTTTAGATTAGTTTTGTTGATAAATTCTATATCCGTGCGAGTTTTGTATAGTCTTAAGGACTGATCCCCTTTATGGGAAGTTTATATCAATACGGATGTCTTGTTGCCATATTTCCAGGTTTTAATTTACTCTGAATTTTAGAGTGTTACAGATTGAAGATGAACTTTTTAATATCAACTAAGTTATTCCTACCGATTTCTTCATGACAAATCGGTAGGATCCTCAATTTCGGAGGATCCTTCTTTGTATTGTTGCCAAGAAAATATTCACCAAATCATGAAGTGATGGAGACATTCTCTGAAGAACCAGGAAAATGATGTTTGGCTTTTACACATTTTTCAGGTATTGTCTACACCATAATCTGCAGGCCAACTCTGTCCCAAGATAAGATAAAAAGGACACTTTGTCTTTTAAGGGACATCTCTGATATTTAATCCCAAAGTGACAAGTGTCCCAATCATTTAATGCACATGGTGGTATTTAAATATAAAGACCCCTCCCATGAAAGGTTGCACTTTTTGAAGAGATTTCTAAGTGCTCAAGCAAAATCGGTAGACTCTCTCTCTCCTCAAGAACTTCATAGCTTTGTTCTAAGTGTTTTATAAGTTGTGTTCAGTTTTCTGTTTTCTAAGTGAAAGATTGTTATGATAGATTTATCTGTTATTTTCCGTAACAATCTTAAAAGGTTTTTGTGTATAATTCTTGATTTTATTTATCAATAAATAATTAAATTAAGTAAAAAAAATTAGTATTGTATTCACCCCCATTCTACAATACTTATTTACTTTTGCCATTTCGTGTTGGGACTAACATATATACATAATTTTATATAAATATACATGTTGGTCCTAGGAAGTGATGACTTACACATGAATTGTTTGTAGAATGGGGGGTTGAATACAAACATAATAGATTTTCATTTATAAATTCTTTCTTCTATATTTTGTATAAAAACAAGAATTACAAATTTGTTGCGGAAGCTAAGAAAATAAGATACATGATTCTAAACAATCTGACTATGACAAATTTGCTAAACTGAAAGAGAGGGTGGAGGGAGAAATTTCTCTTCCAAATCCGAAGAACTAAGGAAGTTCTTCAGAGGATGATGCCAAATTTACTTTTGAAACACTCACAAGCATGTTCTTTCAAAACAGGTGAGTAGTATTGAAAGACAAGGATGACCTTTTATAGTCACCATTGCATTAAATGCAAATTGTCCAACTTTAATTTGTGTCTTCTTCTGATTGGTTGATCCATGTATCCTAGTACTTTTCAATTCAACCTTTGAGCTTGATGTAGACACCACTTTGACTTACTTCAATCTTTAGCATGTCGAGGGAACAGTAAAGAAAACAAGGTACCAATAAGATGGTACTCTTATACTTTGCTTAGGCTGACATGTTGTACATGTTCTCATACCAAGAGGTAAGCAAGATAGTTGGTGAGTAAAACTTGTTGGCCAAATTTGTACTTTCAGGATCCGGCTTGCCAGTAGTAATATTTATCAGACTACTATTTGACTTTATCTTGTACTAATATTCTTTCGGCTAGATGACAAACGCATTCGTGACGATATTGGCCTCACTTTAACTAGTCTTTGATTTTGCTGAAGGGATTTTACTTTTGGATCAATATAGATAGTTATAAGACTTTTACAAAATAAAAACCTTGTCTTTTTCTATATCCCATATATAAGGTATATCTCGTAGTTACCGGCTCATTAAACGTTATGAGGTGCCTATATCGGATAGACAGTGAGTCGGTAAAATTGGAATCCTTTGGCCGATAAAGGAACTTATCGGATAAGAGCTTTGATGATGTTCAACTTATGTAAAGTGAGATATATCTGAAACATAAGATAATGGGATCGGATGATATCAAATGAGGTAATATCCGATGAGTAAGGTTCATCGGATACGTACCTTGTAAAACAAGGTAAACAAGAATAATTCTAACTGTTTGGTTGGATGTATGAATATTATACACAAATCCAATGGTTGAGACCAACAGTTCCAAACTTAAAAACATTCCCACAGTAGTTACCATCTCCGATGACTTCCATAACACCATTTCATTGACCATCTCCGACTACAATCTCACCCCCCCCCCCCCCTTCTTCCCCTCTATTTTACGGATCTTGACAAATACTTAATTTGAATAATAATAATATTAATAATATATAAAATAGTTATATTACAATAATATAATAATAATATATTCTCTGATAATAATAACAATATATATATATATATATTATAATATAGTAATAATATGTATCTAATTTTTTTAATTGAAATTAAACAAATAATAAAAGAATAAAATGTCCTTTAGCTAATAGACTTTTTTTATATAATAAAAGTTAGTTTAAGGGACCAAAAGTGAAACGAATTGGCAACTACAATGACCAGAAACTTTAATTAGTTTAATTTAGAGACAAAAGTTGATAATGAATAACAAACACAATGACCTAACGTATAATTTATTCTACTAATTTCTATATATATAAAAGGAAAATTTTGAGGTATTGAAATGGTACCATGAGGATTGAATATTCTCAAATGGTGAATTGTAGTTGATTTGAAGTTGTCCCACATTGGTGGGAAGTTAAAGAATTGAAACAAAGTGGTGTATAAGAAAGGTAAATGGAATGCATTTGTGTAAATTCATGTGGTTTAACTTATATGGTTGTCTATTTTTTATGACCTTTTTGCAAAAAAAAAAAAAGTTAGATTCAATGGGTTGTCTTATTTTGGATGACCATCTTTTGCAAAAAAAAAAAAAATTAGTAATCATTATTATCTTTATATCTTCTTTTTATATATAAAAGGAAAATCTTGGAGTATTGAGGTGGCACCATGAAAAAAAAAATGAGTATCCTCAAATGGTGAATGTTGATTGATTTAGAGTTGTTCTATATTGGAGAGAAGTTGAAACACTGGAACAAAGTGTGTATAAGAAAAGTGAATGAAATGCATTTGTGTCCATATAAAATAAAAACCTTAGAGTATTGATATGACACCATCAAAATTGTATTCTCAAATTGAGTTTAATCACGTGAACACACGATGTCGAACACTAAATATTTATGAAATTCAAATAATTGGAGATGGGCCTCAAGTTCAATTCCTTCTCACATATGTAATGATATTTAATGATATTCTTTAGATATGATTATTAATAGTAATACAATTACAAATAATATGGTAAATGGTCATGATAATATTATATTATTGATAATATTATTACTAAATATAACAATAAAGGAAATGGTATAGAGATGAAGGGGGTGTTTATTTTATTTATATCTTAATGGTTCCATTAAGAGGCAACCTATGAATCGTTAAGAGGTGAATCCTGTTTGACAGAAAAAAATGTTGTCTCTTAATGGTTCCAAAACCCTCTGAATCATTTTGTATCCTGAGTCTCCCTTAACCATTAAGCGCTCTGATTTCATTTTAAATAATTACTAAACAACCATATTTCATATTGCACTATATCATAAGAGTCTCTTAATCATTCTGACCCTTTAATCATTCTGCATCAAACCATTCAGCAACTGCCAAACAGCCCCGAAAACTTGAAAGTTAAATTTGAGAATGTCTATCAAATTGTTTTAGTATTTTATTACATATAATTATAAAATGATAATATTAAATTATAATAGAATATAATATTCTAGATAGAATCATTTATGATATCATAAATATTTAACTGTAAAAGAGAAAATAAATTAGAGACAATGAAAGTATGTATTCTCAATAATCATAAGTTTTTTAAATAAGGAAGATTGCATAGAAATTATGATAAATATGGAAATAAGATTTACTTCATAAATAACTCTAATAGTTTATATTTATCTCTATTTCTATCATCATATCCTTGAGACGATGACACACTTATCCTATAACACTCCCCCTTGTGTCGAGTCAAAGGTGTGGCGATGCACAATTGTTGTCTCGTTTAAACATTATGCCAAAATAAAAACTCAGTGAGAAAAAATAAAAATAGGACGAAAGAAAGAATACAACACACCAATTTCTTGGCAATACATAGACTTATCCTTTAATCTAATATTCTCTTAGATTCGTACATTAATCATGAGAGTTAGGAAAGCAGGATGGATACAAAATGTTGCCTCACTAAAACCTTACACCAACGAACAAAATCTAATGGGAAAAATAAAACATCGTGAAGGAAAGAGCACAACATACCAATATTATATATAGTAGACTCCCCCTTTTGTCTACTACTCCCCCTGATTCGTGCATTAATCACGAGAGTTTACAAAATATTTGTATTTTAATACTTTGTACGTGTTTCCCAAATATGGTTTTGGGTAATAATTTGGTAAACAATATGTTTTATTCTCCTAGCATCTTATTTGATTCACTTGAATCTTGAAGAGAGTTTGTAATTGCTGATTGTATAAAACCTAAGCAGAATATGTTTGGTGTTATCACCCTTAATGTATATTAACTTTTATTTATTCGATGCATGATGGATTCAATCCACATATGTAGGTAGGAAGTGGTTGAACTCATAACATTAGTTCCTCTAATATGTATAATGATAGTCCTTAATCATGTACACTCTCGAACAGTCTCATGTAATGTAATATTCTTTTAATAATTCAAGGAGATAGTTACAAGGGTTTGTTTAGCATACTTCCAAGCAATCGGCATGTACACTCTCGAACAGTCTCATGTAGAGTAATATTTTTTGAATAATTCAAGGAGATAGTTACAAGGGTTTGTTTAGCATACTTCCAAGCAATCGGCATGTTCCCTATGGTAATTCCTTATCCAGTTTGGGAACAACCTTTATATGGGTGAGGCAGATACCTAATATCAACAATGACATACCAAGACAGTGTTTGGTGTTTTTCTATAAGAGCTAGTACTTTTGCTACTTACATTCTAAGTAGATATTGAAGTTTCATTGTCAATCCCATTTTTCTTTTTATAGGGAAAGTATAAGTCCATGTCAATGGTTCCAATTTGATATAATTCCACTGACGTTGTACTTAGACAATATATGATCAAGTGTATTGTGTTAAGCACAATAATCCGCCTATTGTACTTAGACAGGGAATTCCAACTCCCAACACCTCTTCGTCATCATCCTTTAGACGAAATAGATATTTCCTTATATCCAACACTTCGACCGATCATGGGAGTGCTAGCTGGATGCACTTTGTCCATGTTAGATTGCCTGATTATTTTATGGATATATGCGATCGGTGAATTAATATTTCACAAACCCGGTTTCCTAGCTCAAATAACTAGACAAAACCAAGTTTTCCCAAGATATTTCATCTTAAATTTAGATTTCAAGTAGCTTGTGGTTTCCCTTATTTAATCAAGAGTGTCTATTATGGTAATAACATCGACATATAGAGCTACGATTGAAAAGTTGGAACTTATTTTCTTTATAAATACCCAAGGGCACAGTTCATCGTTTTTATATCCCTTCCCAACCAAGTATTTACTTAGGCGGGTATATCACATCCACCTAAATTGCTTTAATCTATAAAGTGAATGTTTCAACTTTATTGCTAACGCACTCTATGGTTTAGAGTTACTTGATTTGGGCAATGTAATGTGTTACACCTGAAAATTTCGTAAGTTGAATGTTCCTCTATTGGTTGTACTTTTAGGATTTATGCAAAATCATTTTACCATTAGACGTGTTGAAGACCGAGAACTTTTCGTTGTTTGAAAAGAGGACTTTTTGGAGCTCTGTATTATTTAGGCGAGAGTGCCAGTGGGCACAATCGCTAGTCACTATCGCAGAGGGTAGAGACCATCCTCGCGATTGTGCCATGCGATAGTGACAAGGTCACAACCTCATGTCATTGTCGCTCGGAGTTGATGGCCCGAGGTACAAACCCCACGATTGTGCCCTGCGAGTGTACCAGGGGTACAATCGCCCTGTCACTATCGCCACGGCCTGTCTTGGTATAAATTTGAAGGCCCCAATTTTTTATCACTTCATAAATAAGTTTCAGATCTCACTTGGACGTTTTCTCTCTTTTGGACAACCTTCTTCACCTTACTTATCTCCCCTCATAAATTCTTGTCCCAAGCATTTATTCCTCCCATCTAGAAGTAGTTGGTTTCATTGGTAAGCATTCAAGAAAGATTTAAAGGTGGAGTTGTAGAGCAAGAAGGAAAATCAAGTGTTCCCTCCATTTTCTAGGTTTTTGGTGATTTCTAGGTTTTAACCAAAACCTAGTCTTTTGAGTTCATTCTTCCTTTCTAAACCTTCATATGTGCCAAAATGTGTTCATCCTAATTGCTTAAATGTTTTTGCTTATGTGTTATATGAACTTGGGAAAATTTGGACCATCTAGGTCAAAACTTGGATTTTAGACATTTTGTTGATTGTGAAGGAAAATGTAAGTTTCTTATGGTTGTGTACAAATGGTTTATTAAACTTATAAAATGTACTTGTAAAACCTAAAATCAAGGGTTTTGAGAGATATTTCGTTTTGGAAGATAACTATGATGATTTCATATTGTAGTTACACTTGAAATATAAATGTTATGATTTTGGTTATGAATGGATATGTTTACATGTTTTGTGTAACTAGACTAAATGCAATGGATCTATACATATATGAGTCGTTTGGTATGTGTGTGGAATGGACATTCCAATGTTGTAACAAGAAATAGGCATGGGGTCATGGGTAATAGTTGTGGACTCTTTGAGTCGGGCAACGGCCAAGGACCAATAATTGTAATTTCTTGTGTACAAGTGAAATCTAGGATCATCGGGGGTCTTATGCCATGAACCTTAAGGGGTTGAATTGGATGACCACTGTGTAACACCCGGAATTTTGAGACTTCCTTTAGTGATAGTTCGGGAGTCTTTTGGCTTTTGGAACGTAAAGGTGTTGGGAAATCAGATGAGTTTTGCTATGGAATCATCGAGGATCGAATCAGGTGAGAAGACGCGAGAAAACCGAGAATTGGGCTGCCGCGAGTTGTGGCGCGACTTGGGGTCGCGGCATAAGTCGCGTAACTCACTGGAAGTGAGGTCTGGGGGAAACGGGCGACTTATGCCGCGACTTAAGGTCGCGGCATAACCCGCATAACGCACTGGTTGAGCTAAAAGCCGAATTTTCAGCCATTAGCCTCATTTCTCTCAAACCCAAACCCTAAACTTCTTCCCTTTTCTCTCCCCAAAACCCAAATGTTGAACCCTAACCCATTTTGAGGGTTTCTCCCCCTTGAAACACATGATTCTTCATCACCTAACTAGTAGGATCTTGAACCACAAAACCTCCATCTTCATCTTCTTCATCAAGTTCAAAGTGTGGGAGATCGGGTTGAAGAGTTGGATTGGGTGTCCTCGGAAAGTCTCGTTTTCTTTAATGGTAAGCTTCCTTGATTTAAGGTTATAAATGTTCTTTGGATGTTTTCCTAGTGTTTGGATTTTCAGATCTTGGATTTGATGGTATTGGAGAAATTAGGGTTTTGATCTTGTTTGGGATTTTGGTATATAATGTTTGGAGAATGTTTTTAATGGTTAGTTATGGGTATTAATGGTTTGGTATGTATGGATCTAGATTTTGGAAGCTTTCGGCTTGAGGATTCAAGTGGCCTTCAAAAGAGCTCGTTGGGTAAAACCTAGATATAGTCTAAATCTAGCAAGGTGAGTTCAAGTTGATTTGTTAAAACGGCGTACATGCCAAAATATGCATTTTGAAGTAAAAATGTGTTTTACTTGGTTATTTATCAATGTGTGAGTCTTTTGATAAGTTTTCATATTTGGTAAACTTGGGTTGTGTTAACCTTTTAAAATGCTCATCTTTGGGTTTCGAAGGTTCTAACGAGTAAATAGCATGGTTTTCATATTCATGGTGATTTTGTACAAGTAAAAGCTATTCTCATGATTTATGCATCTTTGATGATTTTGTACAAATGGAGTCCATTTCATGTTATATGTATTTTAGGTATATTTGCATTCATAAAACCCTTTGAAAAATCTTTAGTCCCATCTCGTGTGGAGTTTTGGGGTAATCTCGTCTTTGAAATATGTGTCTTCATAAACGTTGTTTAAAGACATTTCATTATTTGGGGGACCGGTGATTATTGGTCAAATGGATTTTGAGCATTTTAGCTCGGTGATGGCTTAAAAGAATCTTGTGGACATTTGTCCGGTTTTAATGGCTCGATGTAAAGCCCAGTTATGAAGTAAGTACTAATGTATTTTATTGCATTTTGATGTTGGTTACATGTTCGAATGCGTTGGTCATTTCGGGATAGATATGTAATGTTAGACTGTGTTGCATTGGATCCATAGGCACGTGAGTCAGTCTGTTTTGATGGTCAATTGAGTGGCACGGGGTTGGACTCCGGGGCTCATGTTTTATGACCGAAACTTTACAAGTGATCGCCAGGAGGGTTGAGTCTGTTAGTGCTGCCGGGACGGTAGGCACTAAGACCTCCGCCACTTGAAGTAATGCTTAGGACAGGTAGTCTTTAAGTGCGTCGGGCCTTTTGAGTGGAAGTTCTTCAGATAGGCCAACAAGGTCAACTGACTTGAGGTGATACATGTAAAGAAGTCGTAGGGACACCTGGTTGTGATGTCGGGAGGTGTCATGCGATTAACGTTGTATGGGTGGTATACTTTTGTGTTTCCTCCACTCTCAACGGATACGGGTATTCCCCGTTGTCGGCTATCAACAATTTAAATATAAAGATGTTTACTTTAGTGTCATTTGTTCTATATGGTCGACAATGAATGAGGACCTTAATATTGGACCTTCCTCCTCATATATTAAGGTTTGAATGAAATATGTCATCCCCGTGTTTTGGGTAATTCGATTCCCTTTGATATGGTTGTGTGAGTATTGGACCTAGTGTCCATGTTTTCGGACGTACGGTATGCATGGTTTACTAATGTTTCGTGTTTCGAGTTAGTCCAAGTTGCATCCATTTATAAAGCATGTTTGAAATGAGGTTTCTATCTTTGAAAACACATGACATTGAAAAAGGGTTGTTACTACGTTTTAAAGTGCATCAATTGAAAGATCATGTTTTAAGAGAAGTCTATCTTTTAAAAGTATCTACCCATGTTAAAACTCTTGAGCTCACTAGGCGTTAAGCCTAACTTTTTTATTTGTCGGCATGTGCATCAGGTTCCTGGCAGGGGTTCGGTTCTAGCGGGGCTATGAAGAGTTGAGCCTTAGCCTTACAAGAGTGAGTAGTCGGTGAAGCCTTCCGCAGGCTGAAGTTAGTAATCGTTATTGGGTTTAGTAACACTCGTCCTTTTCATAGATTGTATGTATAGGATGAATGGAAGTTTGGAGGTTGATTCTCAATTTATGTTTGTAGTTCAAAGTAATTATTGATGTATTTAGAAATTTTTAATAAAGTTGCTATTTTCAGAATTTAGGCTGTTACACACTGATCCGTAGTGGGGCTCTTAAACATGGATATGTGGGTTACTTTTGTGTTCCGTCACACACATAGTAAATCGGGTCTCCCCCGTCATCGTAAGATGTGCACGTGGTATCATTATCTTGAAAAATGAAAAGTGTATTTATTTATATCAAAACAAGTTTATATTTCCGAATTATATTTCATAATTATTGTTTATAAACTGTTTGATCCCACTAGGTGTTAGCCTACTTTTTTCTTAAAGTGGTATATATATATATATATATATATATATCAAGTCCTCAAGGTAGCGGATCGACGAATATTTGAGCAGAGAGCCTATTGCTATTAGAGGCAAATTTTGGGAAGCATCAACCTTTTGGGACAATTTTTGGAGACATATTTGATTTTATTCTTTTGGTGATCATAGTGACACCCATTTATAATCTAGACTTAGAAGGTGGTTTAGATTAGTAGGTTGTTAGCTATTGATCCTGTATATTTGTAAACCATTACTATCTCCTCATTTTGGGTGATTATATTCCATGTCAAGTTCTTTTATGCCCTATTTTAATGGTTTATAGTAGCACCTATTTTAAGGGTGTTACATAATGTCATCGAACACTTTTATATATCTCTGAATCTAGATCACCATAGAGAGTAACGACATCCATGAGTTGCATTTACAATCATTCGGAAACTACTAGGCTAATTAATTAGCAAAATGTTATAACGTCCATCATAGAAGAATAAGTCTTCTCGTGGTCAATCCAAGGCGTTGTGAGAAACCTTGCGCCAAATGAGAGTCTCATAAATTATGACTTAATTATTCTCGTTACGCTTTATTACAAATGATTTACCTATGTCTTATAGGCTTTACACTTTGTGAGTTAGCACTACCAGACCAAATACCCATTCATTTGTCAAATAATATAATTCTCCTGGATTATTTATTTTCATGTAGGCCAATTTGTTCTTTGTTGGCATTTTTCAACTGAGCAAGTCAATGTGCTCTATCGTCTCATGAGCAATAATATATGAATATATCATCAATGAGTATGTATAATTTGTTCATCGACTCATATGCACCCTCATAATTCATTTGAGATTTCTTTTATCTCTGAAATCATTGTTAACTTTGGAGCATCCTCCAGCAATGATTCATATACATAGTTAAAATAAGATACAATTTAATGAGAGGTTTATGTATTGATGATAAATGGTTGTGTCTTACTCTTCTCTCCCTTTAGATGCACATCTATCAAATCAAGACGCTTCCCTCATTTCCTTTTGGGAGCTATGACCTCAACCCCACATCCACTATGTGTGATTGCAATGCGTTTTCCAGTGGCATTGTGCCCTTGTTTGGGGACTTTTGACCTTTCAGGTATATTTGCAGCTCGTATATGTGATATTGTCACTTCTGAAATAACATTAAACGTATCAGGTATCAAGTCTGATTTGTTTGACTTGAACTTTACATTGTGAAGTTTGGGGATTAACATGAGACAAAGTGAGAATATTCTATGACATTTCTTGTCGTTCCCCTGGAATTTTTTTTTCCTATCTCCCCTAACGACGGAAAGACTGTCTCATAAAAGTGACAATCCGCAAATCTAGCGGTAAAAAGATCACCCGTCAAGGATTCTAGTTAGCGGATAATTGTTGGAGATTCATATCCAACATATATACTTAATCATTTTTAAGACCCATTTTGGTGCCATGTGGGGGCGTAATTAGCACATATACTACACAACCAAACATGCGTAAATGTAAAATATCATACTTCTATTCAGTTACCAACTGGTACCCATGAGACTAGTTAGCTAGTAGTAGGTCTCAACACGAAGAATTAAAAATGCATATTGTTTGGGTAAAAATATCAATAGTCCATTGTCGTACGACCAACGATAACCGTCAGGTAGAAATTCCAACAGTCCATCAGTTTATCGTCACACGATCAGAGAGATAACCGACGCCCTTCCTTTGGGGCGACCACGACTAAAATATCCGTCCGACAAATACTGTCGTACGACCTGATTTCAGTTACTAACCTGCTACATACGTTATATCATGTTTAATGCAGAATTCAAAGACCTTCATGACCAAAGATTGTAACGGAAGTCATCATCAATAACAACAGACATAACAGACGCTATCATCAATATCAAACGGTCATACACATTCAAGACACATCAACGGAAAAATAGAGTATAAATATGAAGATAGAACTTCACATTCGGGACATCTGATTCTAAGACCTCACAAGCTCACGAATTACGCTTTCAAAGATTGCTCAGACTTTCAAAGCTCATAAAGTATTCTGCCGTTCAACACGCGACGCACGACAGGAATTTTGATTATACACAACACACGACCATCCTTACTTTATTGTACTGTTGCAATACACTATTAACATTTGTTATCAAGGACGATGTCCCTGATTGACGTCCATAGTGCACGACGACTTACACTCGTCCGCGGTTTTTACCCATTTTAGGGGTTTTTCGCGTCACCAATTCTCTCGTCTCATTTACTTTATTTTTATTATAATCGTACGATTATCGGTGTTACTTTCTTTGGTTGGATCAAGCTTCACGTTTACCTTAAATTTTCCTTGGGAGATTTTTGGCATAAACAGTTTGGCGCCCACCGTGGGGCCCCATCCAAAGAAAATCTTCGATAATCTTACGACGTAATAACGTTTTCCTTCGAGTGTCCTCTTTTTTGTAATTACTCAGGATAATGGCATTCCAAGGAACCCAAGATCATGTTGTGGCCCAGATGAACATGGAGCTGACTGCTGCTCGCGCCCGTATTGACACCTTAACAGCCCAGGCTCGACAAGCGTCTGAAATCATCGAGCACCTAAGAAACCAGGGTGGAAACAATGTAACGGGAACTACAAATGCTTATGCCGGTGCTTGGAACGTACCCCCTTCATTGCCTAATTATCCTCGTCCACCAGCAGTCAATCCTACGACCTTCGTAATCCCAACTATGCCTATGGCCTCTATGTCATTCAATGGATATGCCTCAGATTTCTCACAACAGAATAGCCTCAACGGATTAGGTTATGTTCCATTGGGTGTCCCAAGGGGTATCCCGATAGATCCCGTTGCGCAACGATTGAAGCTTCTGGAAGAGCAGAATGAACGTGTCTTGTCGATGTTGGCCAAATTGCCGGGGGCAGCAGTCCCAGTCGATGTCGAGCCACGTGCAGGATTTCAGGCGTCCCCGTTCGTTGATGAAATCGCGTTGGTGGACGTCCCAAAGAAGTATAATATCCCGACTTTCACCCCCAAAATATTCAGGTGTCACTGATCCGACAGAACACGTCGCCCAATACAAACAGCTTATGTGGACCGTCTCAATACCGCACCAGTTTCAAGAAGTCTGCATGTGCAAGAGTTTTGGAGCGACCTTAACTGGAGCAGCATTACAATGGTTGATCAATCTCAAACCCAAAACCATCGGGTCTTTTGGAGAATTGGTGAACCAATTTTCTCAACAGTTCGCTAGTAGCCGAAAAATGGAAAAACAGACGATACAGAAAAATGGAGAGTCCATCCGGGACTATTTTAACCGATTTAACGCGGAAATGATCGGTATCCGAAATTGCGACGTAAAAACAGCCATTGAAGCATACAAACGGGGTTTGGACAATAGTTCAGGGTTATATCTCGATCTTACAAAATATCCTCCAGAAACCTTCGAGGACGTACGAGCAAGGACGCTCGCTCATATGAGGGTCGAGGATGACCTCGCTTTCAGAAATAAACACTCGAGCGACAAGAAAGACCTAGGTATTAAAAAGTCGGACTTCAAACCAAGGCCGGTCGGTCGATCAGAGTCTGCCAGACAGATTTCAAATGTCAGATTTGAAAGGAAAGGGCCGACGACTTCCAAATCTGTCCAGTATCCTAAGGTATCATCTTATGGCTTCCCTGGACCAGCCAAGGACGTCGTCGCGTCCCTGAAACAGCTCCAACAAAACATTCGATGGCCAAATAAAAGCGATAGAGACAATGATAAGAAAGACAAAACAAAATGGTGCGATTTCCATGATGACTTCGGTCATGTAACGGACGACTGCATCGCCCTAAAGAAAGAATTGTCTTGGCTCAACTCAAAAGGTTATTTACAAGAATTGACGGGAAAAAAGGACATGCATCCCACGTCCCCAGAGCATGCCAAGGTGATTAATTGTATCACCGGAGGTTCTGATATCTGTGGGACTACATATTTAGCTGCCAAGAGACATGCTAGTCGCGGTCCTGACGACCGACCAATTCCAAAGGAGACAAGATCAAAGGAGAATGCGAGCTTAGAAGCTATGCCCTTGACGTTCGACCAAACAGATCTCGACGACGTACATCAAAAACATCACGACGGACTAATTATCCAATTGAGCATTGGAAATTGCCTGACAAAGAGAATACTCGTCGACGGAGGTAGTTTCGCTAACATTATCTTTTTTGCTGTAGTAAAAGCTATGGGGATCGACAAATCCGAGATTACCCGACGCTCGACTACACTCGTCGGATTTAACGGAGGAGCGACAAATACCATGGGGGAAATCACACTACCAGTATATGCTAAAGGAATCAACAGGCAGACGAAGTTCAACGTCGTCGACTGTTCATCGGCTTATAACGTCATCCTTGGGCGACCATGGATCCACGATATGAAAGTCGTACCCTCGACGTACCACCAAACCTTGAAATTCCCTACGCAATGGGGAGTACTGGAGATCAAAGGCGAAAGAAAAGTCGCTAGGGAATGTTACAAAGTCTCTTTGAAGCCCCCGAAGCAGACAATATAGCAATTACAGAGCCAGGACGTTCCTAGGACTGATGACGATTGTCGCTTAGAAACTGTCATCCTAAACCAGGATAAGCCTGATCATATGGTCTACATAGGTTCGACACTCGATCCATCCTTTAAAAAGAGACTAATTTCTTTTTTGCATGACCACTATGACTGCTTTTCATGGACGCACGAAGACATGGTGGGTATCGATCCGAGTATTATTTCCCATAAACTCAACATCGATCCATCATTTAAACCCGTCCAGCAGAAAAGACGAAAATTTGCTCCTGAAAGAAATAAAGTCATCAACGATGAAGTTGATAATTTGCTTAAAACAGAAAAAATACGAGAAGTCAAATATCCTGATTGGCTCACCAACGTTGTTGTCGTTCAAAAGAAAATTGGCAAATGGAGAGTATGCATTGATTTCACAGACCTTAACAAGGCCTGTCCAAAAGATCCATTTCCGTTACCACACATCGATTCTATGGTTGACGCTACAGCTGGACACGAATTGCTTACCTTTATGGACGCGTATTCTGGATATAACCAGATATTGATGCATCCCGACGATCAGGAAAAAACGGCCTTTATGACCGATAAAGGTATTTATTGTTATAAAGTGATGCCTTTTGGTCTTAAGAATGCAGGTTCGACGTATCAGCGGGTAGTGAATATGATGTTCAAAGAACATTTGGGCGACACTATGGAGGTATACATCGACGACATGCTTGTCAAATCGAAGCATACGGATGATCACATAGAACATTTGAAGCAATCGTTCGACATTTTGCGGGAATATAAAATGAAGTTGAATCCGACAAAGTGTTCTTTTGGAGTTCGAGCTGGCAAATTTCTCGGTTACATGGTCACACGACGAGGAATCGAAACTAATCCAGATCAAATCAAGGCGATTATCGAGATAAAATCGCCCAGAAATTTTAAAGAAGTCCAACGTCTAACAGGTCGTGTAGCAGCATTAAACAGATTCATCTCTCGGTCGTCCGACAAATGCCACCTATTTTACAATGTCCTGCGAAAAAACATAGGATTCGAATGGACTGATAAGCATGAGGAGGCGTTGCAACAACTCAAGGAATACATGACATCACCTCCCTTCCTATCCAAACCCGAGAAAGATGAAATTCTTCAACTCTACCTAGTCGTTAGTGCCAATTCGGTGAGTGCAATCCTTACCCGAGAAGCTGACGGACGACAATTGCCGATTTACTATGTAAGTAAAACTCTACTAGACGCTGAAACCAGGTACTCGTCTATGGAAAAACTCTTGCTTTCGTTAGTTATGGCCGCTAAGAAATTACGGCATTATTTTGAATCACATCCTATAACTGTTGTAACTAACTTTCCATTGAAGTCTGTGTTAAGAAAACCCGAACTAACAGGACGACTAGCCAAATGGAGCGTCTACCTCAGTAGTTACGATTTGGATTTTAAGCCTAAAACGGCGATCAAATCACAGGTCTTGGCAAATTTTGTTACAGATTTCAGTCCAGAACTAGAAGAAGTGACGACGTCCGACGAGCTAATTGTGGCGACTTTGCACGACACCACTTGGACGCTCGACGTTGATGGTTCGTCGAACATACGAGGAACAGGTCTGGGCGTCGTCCTACAGTCCCCACAAGGAGGCAAAATAGTATACTCCATACGGTGCGACTTCAAGGCAACAAATAATGAGGCAGAATACGAAGCACTGATTGCAGGAATCAAAATTGCTCATGACTTGGGGGCAACACATCTGCATGTCCGAAGCGACTCGTCTTTAGTCGTTAACCAAATTAATGGAGAGTTCGCAGCAAAAGTTTCGAGGATGATTGCCTATTATAAAATAGTAAAAGAAGAGGCAAAGAAGTTCAGTCGCTTCATAATCGAGCAGATACCAAGAGATCAGAACACTCAAGCTGACGCACTAGCCAATTTGGGGTCAACACTTAATCAAACGACGTTCGACAGTATCCCAATAGTCCACCTTGCAACACCATCTATCAAAGACGACGATAATACTTTGGTCGTGTCAATTGAAGAAGAAAATTCTTGGTCGGACGACATTAAAAATTATCTAGAGAACGATCAACTGCCTGATGACAGGATGGAAGCAAGAAAGGTTAGATTTAAAGCATCGAGGTACGTTATGATCAGAGGACAATTATATCGAAGATCTTCTACTGGACTGAATCTACGATGTATCACCAACAAGACGCAAGTCCAGAAAATCCTACAAGATATGCACGATGGTGAATGCGGAAATCACTCAGGAAGTCGCAGTCTAGCCAACAGGATATCACGACAAGGTTACTATTGGCTGACATTAAGACAAGATGCGATCAGGTATGTACAGTCGTGGGACGCATGTCAGCGACACGCAGGTATGTCCCATAAACCGTCTGAACCCTTACACTCGACTTTGATCCCATGGCCCTTTATGAAATGGGGAATGGACATCGTTGGGAAACTACCACCTGCTCCCGCGCAAAAGGTATTTCTTCTAGTTTTAACAGATTATTTCTCTAAATGGATAGAAGCAGCGGCTTTCTCCCAGGTTCGGGACAAAGAAGTCGTTTCTTTTATCCAAACTAACATCATTTGCAGGTTTGGAATTCCGTCTGAAATAACGTGCGACAATGGGACACACTTCATCAGTGATCGGACGCGAAAATTCTGTGAAAAAAGGAACATTAAGTTGTTAACGTCGACACCTCGATACCCACAGTCGAATGGCCTTGCCGAGTCAAGTAATAAAACTATCATCAATTCGATCAAGAAAAGACTCAAAGATGCCAAAGGAAAGTGGGTGGAAGAATTACCTTCCGTTCTATGGGCTAATCGTACGACACCACGTACGTCCACAGGACAAACCCCCTTTTCATTAGTCTATAGATGCGAAGCTGTGTTACCTATTGAGGTACGACTACCGACTTCGAGACATACGTCTGTCGAGCATAACTTGGTCGACCTGAGCTATGACCTCGACGCTTTAGAAGAACTTAGAGAAACAGCATACATCCGCATGGCATCGCAGAAACAAGCGGTCGAGCGACATTTCAACAAAAATGTCCAAATCAAAGTTTTCCTAGAAGGCGACTACGTCTTACGTCGAGTGTTCCAAAACACTCAAGAACTCAACGCAGGTAAAATTTCCACTAAGTGGGAAGGCCCTTATCAAATCTCTGGCGTCGTGGGTAAAGGAGCTTATAAGATCCAAACCCTTGACGGTCGAGATATCCCACGAAGTTGGAATGCAGTTCATTTAAAAAAGTATTTCTTTTAAATTCCGAATTCGTTTCCTTGGATTATTTCTTAAAAATATTACTAACTTAAGCATCGGAGGGTTGTTGGTCAAACCAACGACCACCCCGCTAACGTTGTTCTTCGCAGGGACGCACGACTTAGTTATGATTTTCATGTCGAGTAATACTCATACGATCGCATGTATATGGTTGGTCGTAATTGTTGATAAAGGTTAATTTTTTACACTTGACTCCCGATACTTATATTCGAAAACCATTATTACAATTGCACTTGTTCGATCGTAAAACTCAGTTGATTTCATTATAGCATGTTAATGAATGATGGTTTGGTCGAACGTATGATATACTGTGTTTATATTTTAAAATTACTCGACGTGTGATAAGAGATAGGTTTGACAAAGAAAAGCAAATAACAAACATCGATGTACAGAAGAGACTTTGTCATTAGAAGAGAAAATTACAAAGTTAAGGGACTACCACAGACGGCCGACCCCTAGATAATAGATCCAAAAAGCTAAGAAGGAGGAACGTCAGACTGTTCCTGCACGACATCAGTCTCTGCTGCTGCCGCCTCTTCTCCACCGTCACTTCCCTCTAATTCATCGTCTTTGTCAAGGTCCCTTTCAGTCCCCACGGTGTCAAGGTAGGTCTTGAGCTCCTCAGCGGCCGACGTCATAGGATTTTTACCAGTCAGATGACGCCTCATCAAGGCAGCCCGGGCCGTGAAGCGAGAGAAGGCTTCGATTTGCCTATTCTCAGTCTCCAGGTCCTTGACGTCGCCCTCCATCTCCTCGACCCTCTTTTTGAGGGACGCGACTTCATCAGCAGAAGTAGCAGCATCAGTGACGGCTTTAATCTTCTCGACCTCCAATTTGGTCGACAACGCCTCGAGCTCAAGGAGATGATCCCTGAGCTTAATCTTCTCACGATCCGAAATCTCCAGTAGACTCCGGGCATCGGTGAGTTCAGCCTCAAGACCCTCAGCCTTCGCCTTCTCGGACTCGACCGCCTTCAGGGCGACCCTCTCCCTCTCGAGAGCTTCGTCGGCCCTTTTCTTGACGTCTGGGAAGAACGTCCTGAGACCTTCCATCTGAGCAAAGAAGCTCAGACAGGATTGGAAAGCCTGTTCGACAAAATAGTTAATGACAAGAGAAACAAGTAACGAAGAAAAATAAATAATGAAGAAAACAAAGAATGGGTACACTCACCATAAAAGATAGGCCAGCAACATGCGCCCCAGTATCCTCGACCCGAGAATCCTTGTATCGTTCATAAAAGGTCGGGAGAAGGAATTTCCCCAAATGAGGAAAAATGACGTCCCTCTCAAGGACGTCATTAGCCATGAAATCACGAGGGAGATTGACTTTGAACGTCATTTCCCCCACTTTTTCCTTGTTCTTCTCCTCACCCTTAGAGGAGGAAGAAGATGCAAGGACGGGCTTGTTAACACCCGACACCCCCGACGTTGGGGTGTCCTTCGTCACTTTGGTCGAGCCTTCAAGCTCAACTCCAGCAACGGTTCCTTTCACCGGTGTCGTCCCTGCAAGGGACGACAAAGTAACGTCACCCGTCTTCTTGGGTGAAGACCGAGGTTTGCCTCGGACACGTATGGGGTCTACCCCCGTAGAAGGGGAAGATCTCTTCCTCGACTTTTCCCTGCCTTGACGAGCAAGCTCCAGTTACTCGGCTCGCTTAAGGGCAGACGACTTTACAGTTGCGTCCTCTGAATAAAGAGAGCAAGTTAAAAAAGAAATGACGTACGGTATAAAAGTGAAAAGTATTGTCAAGCGACTTACCGGTCATTTCTTCTTCTCTCTCTTCTTTCCTCTCTTCTTCCTTTTCTTCCTCTTCTTTCTTCTCTTCCTCTCTTCTTCTCTCTTCTTCTTGACGAGAACCCTCAACGGACGTCGCTTCGGCTACGAAAACGACCTCGTCCTCCTCGTCGTTCGACCGAATAGAAAACGAACGATCGGCAATACTTATTTCCAAGATCCTCTGAATCTTGTTGAGAGAATCTCTATTTGGCTTCACTTTAGTGAAGTCGATTGCTGCCAAACAAAGAAAGACATCATTAGTATATATTATAAACGCACGACAAAAAAGCACGACAAAGCAGTTAGCCTACCCGATTCGTTCCATCCGGACGACAACCATTGGCTGTCTTCGTCGCTCACAGACGCCACTTGGAGGAAAACGTACTGACGTTTCCAACCACGGTCGTTCACCGCGGTATTATGTACCAGTACGTTATCTCCCTTCGATCGAGGGAATAGGCTATACTGGTGATAATTATCCGGTCGAACGCTATAAGCAGTCAGGAGGTCGTTCACATTGAACGGAACCTCCCAATCGGCCGTAAGACGCCCGATAACATGGACAATCCGCCAGAATTAAGGCATTAACTGTCCAGGTGTCAGATCGAATGCATCTAAAAACGCCTTAACCAAAGGACTAAATGGCCAAGTAAATCTTATCTTGAAGGGATACTCAAATAGAACACAGTATCCCTTCGGAACTTCATCCGTCCTTAAATCTTCTGGCGACACCAGATTGATTTCATCTGGAATTCCGGCCAAATTCTTAAAGTAATCTAAATGTTCATCTTCCTTATATACACTCACAGGTTCGGACGACATTTGGAAGTCTGGGATATTCAGGGTCGCACACCAGTAACTAAGTATATCCCAAGATTTCCTAGGCTTCCTGGCTATGGACTTCCTACGCATGTAATCGACACAGAAGGAAAACGGGAAATCGTACCTTAAATAGAACTAAACCTCGAACTTAGAATGGAAAGGATTCTGATCGCTCGGAAACTATCTTGCTGGAGATAAACAAGTCTCTAGAAAGGTAAGCGTAAAAAAAGATAGGATTTAGGGCAATCCTTATTTATACTGAAAAATGGGAAGTGAATCGCCAAAAAATCAAATCAAAATCAAATCGTCAGTCGACGAATCGACACGTGTCGCCTGTGTCAAGCAACCTTTCGAGTACATCCAATGAATACGTGACACCTGTTCAATATTAGTTGTCTAAGCCGTTTATTTTGCAGGAAAATGACGTCATTATTTAGTTGGAAACAAACCGATTCAGTTCCATACGAACTACCCGCGTTCTTTTATGACACGTGTCTTGATTTTAAATTTAAATTTCAAAAAGTTGTCGCTTGAATTTTAAATTTGGGGGCAAACTGTTTGGGTAAAAATACCAATAGTCCATTGTCGTACGACCAACGATAACCGTCAGGTAGAAATTCCAACAGTCCATCAGTTTATCGTCACACGATCAGAGAGATAACCGACGCCCTTCCTTTGGGGCGACCACGACTAAAATATCCGTCCGACAAATACTGTCGTACGACCTGATTTCAGTTACTAACCTGCTACATACGTTATATCATGTTTAATGCAGAATTCAAAGACATTCATGACCAAAGATTGTAACGAAAGTCATCATCAATAACAACAGACATAACGGACGCTATCATCAATATCAAACGGTCATACACATTCAAGACACATCAACGGAAAAATAGAGTATAAATATGAAGATAGAACTTCACATTCGGGACATCTGATTCTAAGACCTCACAAGCTCATGAATTACGCTCTCAAAGATTGCTCAGACTTTCAAAGCTCATAAAGTATTCTGCCGTTCAACACGCGACGCACGACAGGAATTTTGATTATACACAACACACGACCATCCTTACTTTATTGTACTGTTGCAATACACTGTTAACATTTGTTATCAAGGACGACGTCCCTGATTGACGTCCAAAGTGCACGACGACTTACACTCGTCCGCGGTTTTTACCCATTTTAGGGGTTTTCCGCGTCACCAATTCTCTCGTCTCATTTACTTTATTTTTATTATAATCGTACGATTATCGGTATTACTTTCTTTGGTTGGATAAAGCTTCATGTTTACCTTAAATTTTCCTTGGGAGATTTTTGGCATAAACACATATAATATTGCATAACCCCAGATAGATGTAGGTAAACTGGTGGAAAAAAACAGGTGCGCATAATCAATACCTTGGCTACCATATATATTCTATTGATGACAACTTCTACGAGACCATTTTAGATATACACATGGGGTATATGAAACTCTACATTGATCACAATACATATGCAATAATTATTAAATCCTTATGATGTAAATTCTCCAGCATTCCAAGTCATGTAGACTTGATGAGATGATCTGGGTGGTAAGCCCTTAAACATATAGCTAGTGCTAGGAGTGCAACATTTCATGTGAACAATAATACGACATGTGTTCATCGTGTCGAAACTAGAACCACAAAATACATTAATTACCCGCTTTCTGGATGTTTAAGGCAATAAATATCACATTGTATTCGTTGTAAAAATTAAATATTTTTATATTATGTCATTAATTTTATGATGGTCTCATTCCACACTTTCACCATAATCCTGACCCTTACCATGGATCCGTCTGTATGGTGCATAGATGTCAGGTGTGTGAAATTATTTTTTAATGCACCGTCCTTTGCAGTTGTTCTCATCTCTAATATTTATCTATACTATATAATGAAAAAACAAAAAACGATTATTGTACAAACTTTTGTACAATTACATTTATCACCTTTACAATTACTTATTTAATTTACTTTATATCCCTTACTTTTTCATTTTTCATTTTTCATTTTACACCATTATCATATTAACACAAATAATCATATATTAACAAAAATGCAATGAAAAAATACGTACATTTTTCTACAAATTATACCATTATAATCGTCTCGTCAATACCTTCAAAACGAGCCCAATATTGAATATTTTTTAATTTAACAATACTATTAAATATCATAAATATCTACGAAATAATTTGTTTTCTATCCATACGTTTTATTTTATTTTTCCCACCGTTAGCACATTAAAAATACATAATCGTAAAATACGTTTCATTCTTATTATAAATTATATCATTATAATTTTTTTCGTCAATAATTGTAATATAAACTAATTATTGAATATCTTTATGGGTTTAGGTTTCATAAGTTGTGATTCTTAGGTCAAAGTTAATTGTTGATGACATGTATATAAGGAAATAACATTAATTGTTCGTTCTTTACTTACATTCTGCTGCATCGTGTGAGTATATGCCTAGTGTTATTCGAAAGAACCTTGTTGTATCTCTCAACCACTTAAGTAAGTTGATTTATCAAACTAGGTTTTAGTATTTTATTACATATAATTATAAAATAATAATATTAAATTATAATATAATATAATATTTTAAATAGAATCATTTATGATATCATAAACATTTAAAAACATTATAGACACTTTTGAATTTTTGATTCCATTCAACTTATTTTCAACTAAATTTTTTAAATTAAACCGTTAAATAAAAAATATAACATATATAAATATGTTTAAAAATCAAAATTGTAAACTCATAAACTATACATACAATCATATGTTACTCTTATTTTATTAACCACACATGACCTAAAATTAAGCGATGAAAATAATGGATTCGTTTGGTACTCCCACTAGCATTTTTTTAATGCATCAAATAATAAATAAATAAATAAATGAAAAGGGGTGGTATTGTACCATATCGTACATCACGTGGCTGCATGTGCTTCAATTATGGCTTTGACAGTTACCCTTTTGATCCCATCCCCCTTCTCTATGTTTTTTTTTTTCTTTTCCCGATAAACACCATTCTTTAGTTATAAACTTTTCTTTTAAATTTAGAGTGAAATGTGGATTTGTTCCTTGTGTTTTGTTACTTTTTTTTTACTACGGTTCTTATAGTATGTTTATTGTGGATTTGGTTCCTGTGGTATTCAATTTATCTTGGTCATGACCCCTCTGACTAACGCATCCGTTAACTCCATTAAATCAGGGACCATTTTAGTTATTTTGTCTAATTTGTGTCTTATTATGATAAGAAAAATAAAAAATATATTTTTAAAACGCACACACGCACACACACACATATATATAGATATCAAAATAAATAAAATAGGATGTTATTGTATGACTTGATTTTTTAAATTTTTTAAAAAATTAATTATATTAAATATGATTTAATTTTATTATTTTTAATGGTGGAAAAAAAATATGATTTTATTGTTTTAATGTAATTAAAAATTTAATTTAAACAAACTAGATCATAAAATTATATCTTATTTTATTTAGAACGAATAAAATAAGATATGTTTTTATGATTTGATTTATTAAATTAAAACTTTAATTATGTTAAAGACGATATAATTTTATTGTTTTTTTACTATCATCACAACAAATAAGCTTATTATCGATATTTTGACACCAAAATCATTGAAAACTTGAGAAATGAACTCAAATTTTATCATCTTAAAATTAGAGGTTCCAATTTTCATATTGTTTTTCAGTCAAAAACTAAAAATCAACTGTTTAGACTTTAACGAAATAAAATATTTAAGTTACGAACATTTTAACCCACAATAAAATAAACTAATAATTACACATTTCTAAAACCGTGTGCCTTTTTTATTATGAACATTTATTTTGGGACGGAAGGAACATCGAATAATGATAAGATCATGTCGTATCTTTCTATTGATGGATGTTGTAGCTGATCTTCGCTATTTTCTAAATGCTAATATGTTTTCATGTTGGTGTTACCTGACATATGATGTTCTATGTTTTGTCTTGTGGTTGTGAGTTAAAATATTCATAACTTCAATATTTTATTTCGTTAGAATCTAAACGGTTTGTTTTGAGTTTTTTTTTATTGAAAAACAATATGAAAATCGGAACCTCTAATTTTAAGATGATAAAATTAGAGTTCATTTCTTAATGGTTTTCAATGATTTTGGTGTCAAAATATCGATAATAAGCTTGTTTGTTGCAATGATATAAAGAACAATAAAATTGTATCGTCTTTAACATAATTAAAGTTTTAATTTAATAAATCAAATCATAAAAATATATCTTATTTTATTCGCTCTAAATAAAATAAGATATAATTTTATGATCTATTTTGTTTAAATTAAAATTTAATTACATTAAAACAATAAAACCATAATTTTTTCTACCATTACATAAAATAATAAAATTAAATCATATTTAATATAATTATTTTTTTTTAAATTTAAAGAATCAAGTCATACAATAACATTCAATTTTATTTATTTTGATATATATATATATATATATGTGTGTGTGTATGTGTGTGTTAAAAATATATTTTTTAGTTTTCTTATCATAAAAATACACAAATTAGGCAAAATGACTAAAATGATCATTGATTTAATGGAGTTAACGGATGCGTTAGTCAGAGGGACCATGACCAAGATAAATTGAATATCACAGGGACCAAATCCACAATAAACATACTATAGGGACCATAGTCAAAAAAAGTAACAAATCATAGGGATCAAATCCACAATTCATCCTTAAATTTATGAAATATGTAGAATAAACTAAAATAAAATGATATATTTACATTTGTTTTTGAAACTAGAAGTGGAAATACAAATTATTATTATTTTTAGTTAAAAATAATAAAGTAAGATTGGTTGGGGCGAATGGGTATTTATGGTTTGACTGAATTTGCAGCGGCCCCTAGTTCCGAAAAAGAAAGAAAGCGGGTATAAACCGTATACGGAAAAGAGTCCGACAAACCCACGACTACCTGCGGGTCCCCATGGTTCACGTTCTTCTTCTTCATCTTCTCCCAAATTACCTTTCTACCCCTTCATTTTCTTTTATTTTCCTTTATAACCGTCTTAGGCGAATGATCATGTGAGAAATTGAGGCTAACGTGAGAAATAGATCTGAACCATTAATTAATTTTAATCAAATACCCTTTCATGAATTGCGACTTAAAAGGGAATTAGTCTGGTGCATCTTGGTGCGTCTTATCTCGGTGCATCTCATTCTAATGTGCGTCTATTTCTCATCCAACGGTTGATAACCACTTCTCACGCTTTCTCACGTTAATTTCAACTTCTTACTGGAACCCAACCCAACCCCTATTAGGGCATCTCCAACCCAACCACTAAAAAAACAACACTAAAAACACTATAAACGGTGGGTCCCTTGAACACTATAAAAAATCCAACTCCAACCACACACTAAAAACAGGCTTGTTCCCGACATTTTGTAGGCCCTGGGCGAGTGGTAAAAATGGGCCATTGATAAATACGCTTTTGTCAATATATTTTTTTATCACGGTGTTCTAGGCAAACTAGTTTTAGATTTTGGTAATAGATAAAAAAAAACTTAGAGAAACAATAAACAATATTAAATGAACGACCAAATAATTTTTTACAAATTTTCGTCTCCAATATAATTAATTAATACATGATTGAGCCCTTAATATCATGCTGAAATTTTCTTGGATCCTATTATATACTAAAAAAATTTGTGTTTCTTTTATTTACTAATGTTTTTTGAACTACTACTATATACTATATAATACATACTAAAAAAAATTGGACCCCTATTTTCTATTGGCCCTGAGCGTACGCTTCCACCCTCCCTCTCCTAGGACGGCCCTGACTAAAAACATCTTAATAATAATAATAAAATAATATTACTTAATATATTAAACTATTAATCTCTATATATAATTATAAAAGTTGAATAAAATAGTAATATTTAATTTTAGAGGTCTATTTTATTGACATCCAAATATAGAGACTTACTTCATTGACCTTCATTTTTATAGTGTTTTAGTGTTGAGTTGTAGATGAAAACACCTTCATTTCTATGTTTTAGTGTTGGATTGGAGATGGTCTTACCACAAAACTCTATAAAATTCCCCCAAAAGTAAGGACGTTAAAAACTGAAACCAATGGTTGGGTTGCGATGAGAAGTTGAATTAATGTGAGAAGTAGTTATCAACCGTTAGATACACATTAGGATGAGATGTACCGAGATAAGATACATCGAGATGCATCAAATCAAATCACATCTAAAGCACAATTCATGGGTGAGTTTGAGATTATAAGTGATCTAAGGGTTTAGATACATTTTTTACGTTTCTCACGTTAACTCAACTTCTCACACGATCCTTCGTCAACCATGTAACTCATTCCAACAAAATGAAATTCAGGATAAAGAGCGTTGGGTTATTTAATTTTTGGATTAAACTGTTCGATTAATCGAATAAATATTTTTATTCTGGTTGGTTTTCAGTTATTCTTCTAATTAATCCGGTTTGACGGAATTAACTCAATAACACAATAGTATCATTTTATATTATTTTATAACAAATTATTATATTTAAATATATCATTCCTAGACAAATTTTTTTCTTGATAATATATTTAGTTTGACGTATGATATGATGTAGCATGAACGAATAATATTTTTGTTAGATAATTCTTTTTGCTAGCTAATGATATTTCAATTGTTGGGTATGTATAACACCTTCAAATTTAAAAAAAAAAACGACTAAATTAAAATTTTCGATAATACGTCAAATAAAAGGTAATTTTTTTCTCATAACTCAATACTTGTATTAACTTTGGATAACGAGACTGGATTTAACATTAACAGTAGGTAAATTAAGCCTTACATCAAGACTAAGGGAGTGTTTACTTGGGGCTTAATGAGCTTAATGACAAAACCGGCTTATTCGTGCAGACGTTTGGAGTGTTTACTTAGGGGTTAATGACAAAACCGGCTTATTCGCGCAGACATTTCCGGCTTATTCTGTGTTGTCCCTATTAAGACACATCTTTGACATTTCTACCCTTTAAAAATAAAGACATGCCTACCCTCCTACTCAATAATCACGCAATAAAACCTAGCTGCTCGATTTCACCTTCACTGCTTGTTCGATTTCGATTTCACCTTCACCGCTCGTTCGATTTTACTGCTTCGAGTTCATTGTTGGTTCGATTACACTATTTCAATTCACTGCTGTTTTGATTTCAACCCTTGACAATAATTTCCTTTGGTCGATTTCTCCAAAGGTAATGATTTTAATGATTGTTCGATACTTGTTTCTTCTCCATACTCGATTGTTGTTCCATACTTGTTTCTTCAGTCGATTGTTGTTCCATACTTATTTCTTAAGTCGATTGTTGCTCCATATTTGTTTTCTTCGGTCGATTGTTGTTCCTTACTTGTTTTTTCAGTCGATTTTTGTTCCATACTTGTTTCTTCTCCATAGCTGCTCGACATTTCTGCAATATAGATTTTTGTAACTATGATTTATACAATGTCGATTTCATACTTGTTTCATACTTGTTACTTTTTGTTTGAACTTGACTACATTGTGTTTGAACTTGGAAGTTTAAGTACTTAATGAATTTTTGTTTGATTTTTGAATTATATCAATGAATTTATGAATATATGGCTTAAAAAATAAACAACAATTTATAAAACATCTTAAAATTCATATTCAGGGTAGATTGGTCATTTATGTTATTCAGACTGTTAATTCAGATAAAAAAGTAAACAACAACATCAATTTATCCAGACAGACAAATTTATCCAGACATACACATTTATCCATACAGGACTTAATGGAAAATTTGGTAAACAACCCTAAGTCAATATCGGGTGTTACTAAAACCCAAAAATTGGATGTAAACCGACTGTCTCTATCGGACACAATCAATTGTGACACTCCATGTCTCGACACCACCTCATCAATATAAATCTTGACCAATTTCTCCATTGGCAAGGTCTCCCGCATCGCAAGAAAATGCGCGCTCTTGGTTAGGCGATCAACGATCACCCAAATAGTATCATGGCCTCGCAATGTAACACCCTCAATCTGTAAATAGCAACTAATTTAAAATTTTCTAATTACATCGATAACTGAATCATCTACAACAACAAATTAAGTTTTAACTTCAATAAACACATTTCAATCCTTATACGCGATCTATGAAAGGTACGGATGTTACTCAAACCCAATAACAGTCACTATCTCCAACTGCGGAAGACTTCACCAAACTACTCACCCTCGAGTAAATCTAGGGCTCATCTCTTCATAGCACCGCTAGAACCAAACCCCAACTGGACCTGATGCACATGCCGACAAATAAAAGAATAGGCTAACGCCTAGTGAGTTCAAGAGTTTTTAACATGAATAAATATATTGTTAAAAGGAAAGAATATAGTTTTTAAACCATAATCTTCCAAAATGATTTACTTTAAATATTAAACGACCTATTTTCCAATAACACATCTTTAAAGACAAATACCCAACATAGAGCATTCCTTCGTAAAGTAATTTCAACCCAAAACTCACGCAAAACGGGAATAAAAATAGAACTCCGAATTAATAAAAATGAGGACAAACCTTTATTTCCCGAAACACACAAAACACCGGTGGAACATAAAACTCAACCCATAAAATCATGGATAAAACTCATATATTTAAAACGTCACCGAAAACATGGATACTAAAATAGAATACCTAAATGACACCTTTCGGTGAAGGGGGAGACCCGATTCCATTGAATGTGACGGAACACGAAAGTAGGTCACATATACATGTTCAAGATCCCCACCACGAATCAATGGTCATTTCATTAACTCTAGATTTCACTCATTCACAAGAAATTACAATTAATGGTCATTGGCCGTTGCCCGACTTTGAAGTCCAAAACTATTACCCATTTTGACCCCATGCCTATTTCTTGGTACATTTTGGAAATTACAATTATTGGTCAATGGCCGTTGCCCGACTTTAACGTCCACAACTATTACCGATTCAGACCCATGCTTACTCCACGTGTCAAACAGAGATGTTCATCCCTCACAACTGACTCATATGCCTATGGATCCAATGCATTACAGTCTAAACATTACATGACTCAAAAGAATGACGACGCACTCAAAACATGTAATTTCCATCAAGACGCAATTAAATGCACCATAAAACCAAAACTCCTCTTTGGACCCATAAAACGGGGAAAATGCCCCCAAGACTCATTTTAGTCAAACCGAGCTAGAGCTCAACACAAATGGCTTTATCATACAATAAATGTCGGTGTAAAAAATAAAACATTTTTAACCAACGGTCATGCAACTCAACGACTAAAAGTTTGATTAACCCAAGACACAAAGTTGGTTTAGGCAAACCATTTTCCAAATAAACTCATACCCTTATATTTCCAAAAATGCCTCATGACACAATTGTGAATCCCAGTTTGCAAGTGTAATCAACAAATCAAAGAATAACAATCAATATATGTCATCAAATATGGTCATATGATTGTATTAACTGATAAAGCTCAAAAGGTTTACAGAGAGAATTTTATCTGATAAGCGTAAACCTCTAAATGACCATTAACCTAGAAACTAGGTTAAACAAAACATTATATACCCAGGGCTAAAGCCTAACAGGCCCAGAGCCTATTTAACACAGAAAAGCCCATTACAGAATAAAGAAATAGAATAACACATTTTGCACCCCTCTACTTCAATTCAACAAATAAAACACACCCTAACAATCTCCCCCTTTGAATTGAAGTTCGTAGTCTCTCCAGTTCGGAACACGCGCTTTTCGAAGACCAAAGTGCATCTCGAAGATCCTTATTGAATTCTTGTACTCTAGTCTTTCAAGGATCAAATTCAAAGCTCTCGTCACAAGTTTTATGTAATTTGGATCCAGCTGATTCCAACCTTTGTCGTGTTGAGACAACATAGCACGAAGTTTGTTTCTAAGGATGTATAGAGTACCATCACAGAATCTGGAAATCTGGTTGAATCTGAAGTAGCGCATTTTGCCTTTCCAGTTGGGATACGT
The DNA here is from genome assembly GCA_954870635.1 of Arctium minus. NCBI lineage: Eukaryota > Viridiplantae > Streptophyta > Magnoliopsida > Asterales > Asteraceae > Arctium > Arctium minus. The sequence goes on along the minus strand of OX941081.1, from coordinate 20,412,484 downwards.
CATGTCAAGTTCCGTAGTTTCAATCACTCTGCATGCTGGATGATCCTTAATGTTACTTGGTAGTTTCAGATCCGGTTTGAACAGATTGATCTTGGCTTGATGACTTTCAATACCAATCTGTAAATCTCCAAGACACGCTAACTTCATCGTGGTCATCATGAAACACTTTACTGCAGTTAGAGCATCTTGAATTACACCAGGACGTATGGTTCGAGTCTTCAAGTCACGTAGCAAAAACAGAAAATCTTGTAGCTCAAGATCCTCAAAATCAAACTCTGTAAATTTCCATTGTGTCCCATCTTCTCGAGTAACAAGAAAAGTTGGATACCATATTTTTTCTTCGGAGCGGTCAGTACCAATTTCATCAACAGATTTGATTTTAAGTTTTGTTCTGCCCGTGCTTGGTCTATTGTTGTTCTCTCTCAAGAAACAATAAGCGAATTGTTTCCGTCTGTCGAATGACCCAATACCATAGATAAATGCCTTATCATAAGATATGATCCAATGAGCAAAGATCATTTTGTAAGATTCTTCAAGAAAAGGAACATTGATCCTTACTCTTTCCCATTTCAATGGTAAACTAGGTCGTGAGTTTACAGTTTCAGGAACTGGAGTTTCTGACATATTCTGATCGGGGAGATCTAGTGAAATGGAAGGAAATGGTTGTAGAGGGATGACATCTGAAAGTGCCTCAGTAGATTGAAATTCTAGTCGCATTTGCTCAAATAAGCAATCATAGTCTCCTTGTTGCATACATTCTGCATCGTCGAATGTGCACAATTCATTGACTTCTTCTTGGAATACGACTAAAGCTATTTCGGATACCGGTTCAGCTAATTCACCTAAATCTGCAAATTGATCAGTTAAATCATAATTTCTGACCTCAACGGGTGAGTCTGTACCGTCTTCACAATCGATTAATTATGTGACTGAGCAATCTGCCTGAAGATGACTCGACTGTGAAATAGCCTCTGTCTGTGCCTCATTGATCTCTGTATCGTGTACTGATTCTGTGTTCTGAGCCCCTTCTGATTGTTTATCCTGTGCAGTTCCCTGTTGACTGGTGTTTGTTCTTGCTGTTGTGTTATTGAGGCGCTGTCGTTTCTCCCCCTCGTGATGATCGAGATCATCATTGTCGTTATGTGGACGTTTGGAAGAACCGACTTGAGAGCAGCAAGTATCCTCGAGTACCTTAACCCTGTTGGAAAGGGCAGATATCGAAGACTGAAACTCGGTAGAAATAGATTCCATCTTTGCAGTGAGGTCTCGGAAACCTACTCGAACTTCATCTTGGAAAGCACGGGACTCAGACTTTTGGCGAAGAATGGCTATCAAACCTGCATCGTCAGGTGTACCATGAGATAGAAGATTGGATAAGAGCATGGATTTGAGCTCGGAGGTTGATGGTCGCTGCTGAACTGGTGGAGGTGGTGTCGGTGTCGATGCTGAAAGAGGAGGTTCAGCTACTGGGGAGTTGCCTTTCAGTATTCGGAGAACCGTTTGTTGGAACTCCTCAGCTGATTGACGATGTTGTTCTAGTTGGCGAGAGATGGAACCATCTACAACATGCAAAGCCTGCTGCAACAGTTCTGGTGTAATAAATGAGGGTAAGCTAACACCTGGGACACATAGACTTCCAGTTCGGGTAACGACTGAAGTCGTACCGCCTACATTCACAGCTGGCGTGATGATAGTTGTGGTAGGACTTCCGACCAATCCTCGTGGAGCACCGCTTATAGGTGTCACTATAGTCGTTATGGTTGGGCCACACAGGCTCGCAACAATAGACTCAGTATGTGTCCTAGAGTGTATAGACTCTAGACTCAATATGTGCTCAAACGAAGTCGATGGTCGGGGCTGGGGCCTATCTTGTTAAATACCTTAACTCACCAAGTGAGAGCCCGGTAGCAGATGTGCTATATCCCCGTGTATATCTGAAACAATCATCTGTTGTGAGATGATTGAGTGGTCGGGTGGGGTTTGTGCTTGCGCCGCTGGGTCCATGACGTCTTCTTCAATGCCTCGTCCCAACACATGGGAGTTGACAGTAGATATGGCTACCCGTCTAGATGTGGCTGAGATGCTCAAACGCTCCTGATTTCTCTTACTCTGCCTTTCCTTCACACAGACTCTCTCATTTTCATTCTCATTTTCGACTGAAACTCCCTCCGCTCTCCTTATGTCTCCAGAGTTGGCTTGGAAAAGGGAAGGTGTAGGGGTAGGGTGTAACACCCCGAATTTTCGTTGTAATAATCCTAACGTTAGACTTCTAATCTTTTTTTTTTTTGTCAAATTTTAGTTACCTTTCGTTTACCGTTAGTCGTTAGCACCGTGCGGTTGGAGCCAAGTTTGAATGCTTAGAAATTTCTGTGTGTTGGGCAGGCAGTGGCTTGTACGGCTTTTCCCGCGGCCTAAGTTGCGTAACCTCCTGGAGGTGGAAACCTCAGTAGCACGCGCAGGCTACGCCGCGACTTGGAGGTCGCGGCCAAAACTGCGGGCGTACCCTGATGGTCTTAGTCGAGTTTTCCCCCTTTTCTCATTTATTCCCCTATCTACCCTCTCTTCTCTTCTCTCTCTCTCTCTCAACCCTCATTACTTCACCATACGAAATTAGGGTTTCACCAACCCAAATTTATCTTATTCATTGCTAGAAGTTGGGTGTACCAACTAGAGATTCGAGTCTTGGTCACTAAATCATCACCTTCATTGTCATCTTCTCCAAAGGATCAACTAGGGTTTGTTTTTTTTTCAAAAACCCACTTGGTGAGTTCCTACTATCATTTTCTAAACGTTATACATATCAAAACTTATATTTTAAACTCCTATATATCTCCTTGGGTTTTGGATTTAAGATTATTACATTTTGACCTAACTTGAGTTTTAGGAGATTTTAGGGTTTTTGCTACATTTTGCTAAAATGAAGGGTTTCATTTTATATGTAGTAAATCATTGTACTACTTGCACATTTTGGTGAAGTACTTGAAATTATCCATAAGATCTCATTTTATGATTTTCATTCTTATCAGCAGTTAAACATGGAAATGCTTATTTTGAAATAAAGATTATTGGAAGCTATGTGTTTAGCTTTGGTTAGTCACAAATGAAATTGTCACAAGTCTAGACTATTACTAGTGGATCACTAGGTATTGAGTCGGATTATATATTTTGGAATGTTTTTCCCCATTGTAGCTATGGATGCATTTGATCCTCGGAGGCCCTTTGGTACGGTTATGTGAGACCGGTTACTAGCCATGGATCATAATGTAGTCCTAGTGAAAGAGTATGACTCGGTTTCCTCGGGTGCCCTCCCCCACATATAGTACGGACAATTGTCTATATTTCTTCGAATTATAAACTGTATGTTCTCACTAGGCTTTAAGCCTAACACTTTTTCTCAAATGATATGTATAACAGGTTCCCTTAGTGGTGGGTTGTCAAGGGTTTGAGTGACGAGCATGGACTCGAGGCATTTTTTAGATGATTAGTTTATGGCATTGGGCATTTGATTAAGTCCCTTCTTTTGGTGATTTTTGGGTTGACAACCAATGTAATCTAGATAATATATGTTTAGATTAGTTTGTTGTCGATTTATATATCCGTTCACAGGTTTTTGTAAATGCCTTATAACATTTGCCCTTCTTGGGTGGTTTATGCCAAATACAAACGTCATATTGCCAAATTTTCGAGTTTTAAATTACTCTAATTTTTAGGGTGTTACATAGGGTGGTTTGAAGATGTGGGAGAGGTAGGTTGAGGAGAGGTGGGTGTAGAAGAAATGGGTGTAGGTGAGGCTGGTTGGGATTGGGAAGAGGAATAGGATGGTGTGTTTGGTTCGGGGGAGGGTTGAGTGGAGGAGATAGGAGATGGGCAACGACCGATAGGTGCGAAATGAAATTGTGTGCGGTCGTTGTTCGATTCGGTGGAGGATGAGGAAGAGATGGATGGGGTATCACCCTGTGATGCGTTACTCTCAATATCATGGTTGGTTCGCTGGTGACCGGTACATCATGGAGTGTAGAGGAAGTATCATGCTTGGTTGGTCTTACCCTACTAGCCGTAGCATGGTCGTCCACGACACCTCCCACGCCAGAACCCCTCACGATTTTGTCTCTCTTTGCACCCTGTCCGGAAGTCCCTATATTTCGGACTTTTGGAAGTCTCACACATGGACCCTGACGTCGCTTGGGTTGTGCTCCCTGGGTAGGTCCTGCCGGTTCTGGCTCGACCACTGGAGCTTGTTGGTCTATGTAATTCCTATAAAATACCACACTAGGTGCCGTGGTACGAGTATATGATAGTAAGGCGTTGGGTATACGCATCGGGTGAATATTTGGATTCTCTATAGGCTCGTTAACTATAAGGTGCATCTTGTGAGAAGTGCATACCTTATGAGATCTCCGTCGTGGAATTTGGGAGTTGCTGGTCATCAAACGTTCGATGGCAAGTTGTAGAAACCTCATGTAAGGAATGAAATTCCGTCGGTTTCCAGTGTTCTTGTCTTGAACATTTTGAACCAGCCCCTTCCATATAAGACCAACGTAGTCGACTTGGCGATGATAGGAAACACCGTGGAAGATGCGTAGGAAGGTGGTGCTGCACTTATCGGTACATTTTGTGTTAGACGAGAGGCAGCGGTTGAGAATGGTGAAGAATGTGAACCAGATTGGATGGAGATGTTTGCGGGTGAATTCTATCACTTTGGTGAGGGAACCATCGTATCCGAGTGCTTGGACCTCTCTGAGCAGTTGGTCATCAGGTATGTCTGGATCAAAGGTTGCACGGACGGAAAGAATAGCATCTGGAAGATTGAGAAGTAATCAGAGACTGTTGGTTGTGAGTACCAACGGGATTGTATCTATGAGGGCCTCTAGCTTTTCAATCTTGTTCCGCTCATCGGGGATGTATCGAATTGTGTGCCAAACCTACTGCAGATAGATCTCTGGGACTTCAGCAGTAGCGGTGAGAGCACGACAGAGGGGATGGAGACTGAGGATTTCGAGTACTATTTGGTGAGTACAACGGAATTGGATGAAGTCGATATAGTAGTTGTTCGGAGTCAACGCCAGGTAAGAGTTGGGGCTGATAAGAACAGCATCAGCAACGGGATCGATCGGATCGGCCACCGGGACATTCGGATTTTGCGCCATGTGGTACCTCGTTCAATGTGATCTTTAATAAAATGATACTGAACATCTATGTGTTTCGTCTTGGTGTGCTGGACAGGATTGCTGGTGATGGCGATAGCGCTCTTTGAGTCACAGTAAATAGGGATCTTTGAGTAGTGGAACCCGTAATCCTTCAGTTGTGTGCGCATCCAAATCATTTGAGAGCAGCAACTGGCGACAGCAAGATACTCCACTTCAGCTGTGGAGGTTGACACGCAATTCTGCTTCTTGGACGCCCAACTTATGAGTTTTTCTCCAAGGAACTGGACGTGTCCCGTAGTACTATTTCTGTCCAGCATACACCCTGCGTGATCTGCATTAGAATAGGCAACAAGCTCGTACCCAGTATCCTTGGGATACCAGAGACCAAGATCAGTAGTACCTTTCAAGTATCGAAAAATTCTTTTAACTGCTATGAGATGAGACTCTTTAGGCTTAGACTGATATCGCGCACACAAACATGTCGAAAACATAATATCTGGTCTACTAGTCGTTAAATACATTAATGATCCTATCATGCCTCTATAGATCGTAGTGTCTACTTCCTTTCCATCAGGATCAGAGTGTAGCTTAGACCCTGGTGCCATAGAAGTTTTCATGGGAGAGCTGTTTTCCAACTTGTGTTTCTTTAAAATATCTAAAATATATTTTGATTGATTAATGAAAATTCCAGTGGAAAGTTGTTTGACCTGAAGGCCAAGAAAAAAATTCAGTTCTCCCATCATACTCATTTGAAACTTTGACATCATTAAGGCAGAAAAATTCTTACAATATTGTGGGTTCGTAGAGCCAAATATAATATCATCTACATAGACCTGTATGAGTATGATATTAGCCTTTTCTTTCTTAATAAAAAGAGTGGTATCGATCTTACCTTTTGAGAAGCCCGACTTGACTAGGAATTGAGATAAAACATCATACCAGGCTCTTGGGGATTGCTTGAGACCGTAAAGAGCTTTGTCCAGTCGGTAGACATGAGTCGGTTTGTCTGGATCCACAAAGCCTTCTGGTTGGGAGACGTACACCTCTTCCTTCAGGATGTCATTCAAGAAAGCCGTTTTGACGTCCATTTGGAAGGCCGTGAAATTCTTGTGGGCTGCATATGCCAGGAACATCCGAATAGCTTCTATCCGTGCTACTGGTGCAAACGTCTCGTCATAGTCAATGCCCTCTTGTTGTCGATAGCCTTTAGCTACAAGTTGTGCTTTGTTACGAACCACTATTCCGTCTTCATCTCTTTTGTTCTTGAAGATCCATTTTGTTCCAATGATGGTCTTGTTGCGAGGCCGAGGTACAAGTCGCCACACCTTTAAGGTTTCGAAATGGTTCAACTCTTCTTGCATCGCGATAATCCAATCGGGATCCTTCAGGTCTTTAGAAACTGTCGACGATTCTATCTTACTAAGAAAGATCGAGAACAAGCAGTCGTTGGCGGACATGGACCGTGTCTAAACTGGGGCATTTGGATCGCCGATAATCTGGTGTAGAGGGTGGTCCTTTGTCCAACGGTGTGTGTGCAGAAGCGGTTGAGTGTTCTGATCAGGAGCAGAGTCGACATAGTTTCCCGACGGAATGTCTTGAACTGATTCAAGAGAAGGTTGTAAACCAGACGGGGAAGACGCTAAGTTGACGGGATGAGGATCTTGCTCTGGTGCTGAGGAAGGCTCTTTGGTTGGGGTGACGATTGAAGTTGAGGGACCACTCGCTTTTTCAGGTGTCCTTGTCTCGGTGGATCCTCCAGTAGAGTTCGTTGTCTCGATACTAACAGGCACAACTAGATAAGTCGAGGAGTTTGGTTCTTCAGTAGTAGGAACAGGGATAGTTGGATCATCACGTGTGATAGTTTCTGAAGAATCGGAAGATCCCGGGATAGAGACAACGGTCTCAGCTCCAGCTCCATTATCCCTGTTTGAGACAGAAGAGATAAGCTTAGTAGAACCAAAATATTCATCATAGAAACATTGAAATAATAGATCCAAATCATATGATGGTGATTGTGATGTAGACGCTCGATCTGGTGGGGGCTGTTGCTGATCTACAGCTAAAACACCGGTTAGTGCGGGTTCTAACTGATGTGTTCAGAAGACAAATCTTCTAACTCGTCGAAGGTGACGTTGACACTCTCTGTAACAGTTTTGGTCCTTTTGATGTAGACTCTGTAGGCAGCAGACTCAGAAGAATAGCCGATGAAGACGCCTTCGTCAGCCTTTGGGTTGAATTTGCCAAGATCCTCTCTGTCATTCAGGATAAAGCACCTGCATCCAAAAGCATGAAAGAATTTTATATTAGGAATGCGATTGTTAATGATCTCATATGGAGTCTTTCCATGCCATTTGTTGACAATCGCAGGGTTTTGGGTGAAGCAGGCAGTAGCAATGGCTTCGGCCCAAAGAAACAGTGGAAGCTTCGATTGTGTCAACATGGTATGGGTAGCTTCTATGAGTGTCCGGTTTCGTCTTTCAACGACTCCATTTTGCTGAGGCGTGCGAGCTGCCGAGTAGGTGTGAGTGATGCCGATAGACTCGAGATATGTACTCAACACCCTGTTCTTAAACTCTTTTCCGTTGTCGGTTCGGATGGATTGTGCCGTCAGCTGTAGATGGACTTACACACTCTTCAGAAAGCTGATGATGAGCTCAGGAGTTTCATCTTTGGTTCAGAGGAACCTGACCCATGTATAACGCGAGTAGTCATCTACCATGACAAGAACATATTTCTTGCCATTTATGCTCTGGATGCACATCGGGCCACACAGATCCATATGAATCAACTCGAGAGATCTAGAGGTGCTCAGTTCTATTTCCGGCTTGTGAGAGTCTTTCTTCATTTTGCCCATTTCGCAGGGCGCACAGAGATGTTCCTTTTCAAATTTGAGTTCCGACAATCCTTTGACTAACCATCCGATGACTAACTTGTTGATGTTCTTGAAATTAAGATGGGAGAGTCGTCGATGCCAGAGCCAATTTTGTTTTAAGGAAGCTTTGGACAAGAGGCAGACAGCCTTGGCAGTCTTGACGGATGCCAAGTCAATCGTATATAGATTGGATCATCTTGTCCCAGATAGGAGCTCCGTACCATCATCTGGGCGAATACTGCATCGTCTGACTTTGAAGTTGACTTCAAGATTCTTATCACAAAATTGATCGATGTTGAACAGATTGTGTCCTAGTCCTTCGACATACGAGACCTTCTTGATGGTGATGTTGTCTCGCACAATGTCCCCATAACCCATAATCGGTGAAAAATGATAGTTGCCAAAGCGAACGGTGCCGCAGTACTTGTCGGTGAAATTCGACAACAACTCCTTTCTTCTAGTCATGTGTTTGGAGCAACCAGAATCTAAATACCACACATGACTGGCCTGCAAAAGCGATTAACGAGGTTTAGGTACCCATTCATAAATGGGTCCTTTCGGGTTAGATTTAGGCACCCACTTATAAACAGGTCATTTGCGATGTTTAGGGGCACTAGAATGGGAAGTACGATAATAATAAATATACTTGCCAAACCAATCAGATGCAGTATATTTATCAACAAAATCATCCGATCCACACCAATAGCAACATATATTATCATGGGAAAGATTAATAAAATGCTCAGTTGAATTAATATTTCAAGGAAAAGGAAAAGTATGTCCAAAACTAGCATCCTTATTAAAAACACCACGAGAAATATTGTTTTTCCTATCACTAAAAGCGGAATTAAATGACTTGTTGTTCTTGTCCTTTAATGACTACTTTGCTACCCAAACTTGCTTAACTCCCTTTTAAGTGAATTGATTATCTGAAAAATCAGTAAACCGAGAGTCAGAAGTGTGAAATTGAGATGTACTTGATTTTTGAGATTTTCCAGTTTTTCGTCGTTTATGTGAACGCCTTTTGGATTTTGAATTAGATTTAGATTGGGAGGCATTCATAGAGACACGTTGAGAGGTGGAATTAGAGCTCTTCGCCCAACTAAGATTATCAGCACATTCACCGTTTACTTGAGTAAGAACTTTTTCATTGTTTAGTAAACGTGCTTCTAGTTTGGCGACAAGAGCTTGTTCACTTTTTAGACGATCAGTTAGATCTTGTAGCTTAAGCATCATTATTTGCATCTGATCAAGTAAAGCAATATAAGTCGAAGAAATTACCTCAGAACCATCTTCAGAAGATTGTGATGCACGATCATCATTGTCAGAGTTGTAAGTCTCAGAGTTTCTTTCCATGAAGCACAAGTGGGCATGGGAATCTTCTTCCTCTTCATCGTCGGTGAAATTCAACCAATGAGCATCTTCTTCTAGCAGTGCTTTGCCGACCTCCTTTTGCTTGGCTAGAAGTAACTTGTTCTTGTAGTACTCAGCATTCTTGACAACTGGTTTCCGACATTCACGAGCAAAATGACCCGTCTTACCACAGTTGTAGCACTTAGGTGGTTCATCAACTTCCTTAATCTCCAGTTTAGCCTCCGTTGCTCTTTTTGCATCAAACCGTTTCTTTCCTTCATACTTCTCCTTGTACTCATGATGTTTACCCCCTGTGGCGTACCGCTGATTGTTGGGATTAGAGCGCTTGAAGAACTTTTTCTGAACAACCTTGGTTAGGAACAACATCGTTTCTTTGATGTCGTGTAGCTTTGGATCAACATCACTATCATCATCTTCCCCCTCCGATTCACTCGGATCCCGTTCTTTCCTTGGCATGCGAGACGATCCTCTTTCCCGTTTATCAGACACGAGAGCAAGAGTATCGGTCGGTTTATCCACTTTTCGATTCGCCTCAACAATTTCTAAAATCTCTTCTTCATTTTGCTTGAGAATCTCGTACACCTCATGCAACCCGATTTTAGACAAAGCCTTGTTTTGCCTTATCTGAGAGGTGAAGCGCTTCCATTATGGTCGCAAGTTGTTGAGACACTTGACGTTGTTTTCAATAACAATTTTGTGGATGTGGTTCTTGCTGAGTTCGTTTAGCAAGAGACAGAACCGATCATAAGTTTCTTCAAGAGATTCTCCTTCCCTAGCTTTAAAGTCTTCATAGTTGTTGATGCAGATGGTAACTTTTAGTTGGTTGCCAACCTTGGTTCCCATCATCATCTTCTCTATTTGTGTCCACATTCCATTGGCAATCTCTTTATAGCTGTCAATGGTGGTGTAGATGTCGTTTGGAAGACTTTGAAGCAGGTAGGATTTTGCCAATTTATCATCGTGAGCCCGTCGCTTCTCTTCATCTGAATATTTTTCCTTTTCTTTCACTTTCACCCCTGCTGGTATAGGTGGATCCGCGTTTGGCATAGCGGGCGTCTCAGATTAAAATATGTGTGGTCCTTCGGTGAGGGAAGCAAGAATTTCCTCTCCAAAATCATGTCGTGAAATGAAATCCAAAAATTTGTCCCGCCACTGAGGATATTCACCTCTAAAAAGGACGGGAGGTCGAGTGTCCGTACCCATGGCCAAAGCTTCGTGGGTAGACATCGTTCTAATACTTACAAATGACCGTGAGACGATCGCAATTTGATTCAAAAAGGTGTAAAGGAACGAAAAACATTCTAAGACGACACTTTAAGATAACCACTAAAAACAAAAACTGGATTGAAAAATAAAACAGACTGAGGGTGGGAACAGGGCTTCGCGAGGAGAGGGCTTCGCGGGAGAGAGGGTTTCGGAGGAGGAGGGCCTCGCGGGAAGAGGGCTTCAGGGTGGGGCTTCGGGGAGAGGGCTTCGCGAGGAGAGGGATTTATGAGGAGAGGGCTTCGTGACGAGAAGGCTTGGGAGGAGAGGGCTCGGGAGGAGAGGGGCTTGGGAGGAGAGGGCTCGGGAGGAGAGGGGTTCGCGAGACCCTGGTAGGGTTTACCTGGGTTTCGCGGTGCACTTAAGATGTCGACACCAAAATCAAAAAAAAAAATTTAAACCAAAACCAATAAACTTTAGCAATGATTATGGATTAAATTCATAAATCTAACACTCTTTTTCAATGATTTTCAATCAAAAACAATGATTTTCAATCAAACTCAAGAACACAGTCTAAAAATTTTAGATCTTTAAAATCCAAAATTCTACTTCAATCTTATGAATTGGAAGATAAAACTTTACCAAACCTTTAATCTAACACAACTAAGTAGATTGGAACAACTAGACTCAACGATTTAGCAAAAAATCAATAAACCCAATAATCAATTAAAAAGTCGATCGACACATAGAAGAGAATTTTTTTTTACCTTTTTTCGAATCAAATCTTCGTCTCTTTGCTCTGATACCAATTGTGAATCCCAGTTTGCAAGTGTAATTAACAAATCAAAGAATAACAATCAATATATGTCATCAAATCTGGTCATATGATTGTATTAACTGATAAAGCTCAAAAGGTTTATAGAGAGAATTTTATCTGATAAGCGTAAACCTCTAAATGACCATTAACCTAGAAACTAGGTTAAACAAAACATTATATACCCAGGGCTAAAGCCTAACAGGCCCAAAGCCCATTTAACACAGAAAAACCCATTACAGAATAAAGAAATAGAATAATACATTTTGCACCCGTCTACTTCAATTCAACAAATAAAACACACCCTAACAACAATGATATGCATTTTCCCAAACGGGTATATAAGATCAAGTACCCAAAAACGACAATTACATCAAATCTACTCCATTTATATAAAATTGTTAAGAACACATGTCAACATGATTTATTTATCAAAATGTCCAAGATTGTATGTTATATAAGTACATAAAGTTAGACATTTCCAAATAATCAAAACCTATCAGCAATTAACAAATTTCATGTAAAACACAAAGCACTTTAAAATAACATTTTGGCATGTACACCGTTTTCTTAAATCATCTTGAACTCACCTCGCTAGATTTAGGCTAAATCTAGATTTTACTCCAACTTAGAGCTTCCTTGACAAAACTTGAATCCTCAAAGCCAAAACCTAGATCCAAACATTTCCAACCGTAAATAACCATATTCAACCATATATAAACATTCCCCAAACATTTTACATGAAGATCTCATCTTATCTCAAAACTCTAATTCCCATAGATGAAGAAAAGAGAATGTTACCTTACCCACAACTTGAATCCATCAACAATGCACTTCTAGGTCACCAAAATGAGTCATAAACTTCCAAACTTCGAAATGATGAAAAGGGTTAGATGGAAACCCTAGAAATTGATGAAGATGATAAAGGAGATGAAGGGTTCCAAGCTTTCTTATCAAATCTTTAGCTTAGTGAAGAAGACTCTTCATAAAATTCAAGGATTGTGGCCTCCAATGGTTGAAAACACTAAATAACCCAAAAGTTTCGTTTTGGGAGAGAAAGGAGAAGAGAGGGTGAAGAATAAATGAAATGGGAGTGAAAATCGAATTTTAATCATAGCCTGGGGTCGGCCGCGACATTGCCACGCGACCTTGCCCCGTGGCACAATCGCTGGCAATGTAGCCAGGATTGTACCGCGGGTGCTCCCTTGGCCGCGACTTTGCCCCGCGAGAGTGCCCTGTGGCACAATCGCGGGCAATGTCGCCGAGGGCTTGCCGACGCCCGAAAATTTTCCACTTTTCTACCGAAACTCTCACATCGCTTTGAAGATCCAAAGTAGGTCATTTCCTTTCCAAAGCTTACGCTTGTAAACCACAAGATGGGCTTGGAGTAATCTTTACTCGTTGGAAATTTACGGGTGTTACACGCAAGGTCTTCGGTAGTTTTGTCACGAAATCCATGGTGATGTTGTCCCACTTCCACTCGGGAATGGACAATAGTTTCAAACTCCCGTATGGTCTTTGATGTTCCTCCTTGACTTGAAGACACGTGACACACCTCTCCACGTAGTTGGCCACGTCAAGTTTCATTACCGGCCACCAATAATTCAATTTTAAATCTCGGTACATCATGGTGCTACCGGGGTGTATAGAATATTTCGATTTATGCGCTTCCTCTAGGAGTAGCTCACGATTCCCACCAAGCTTTGGTACCTAGATTCGGCCTTGAAATAGTTTTTGAGTTCGCGACCATCTTCCGACAATAGTACACTTTGCTTCACCATAACATAGGATTTGAGGTTTTCTTCTCTAAGTGCCTCCACTTGACAGGCCTTGATGTTCACCAATAAGCTTGACACCACGTCGATCCTAGTGAGGGATAACTTGACATCGCTTTCATGGCTTCTCCGACTCAAGGCATCCGCCACCACGTTGGCCTTACCGGGATGGTAGAGTAACTCACAGTCATAGTCATTTAATAGTTCGAGCCACCTTCTTTGTCGCATGTTGAGTTCCTTTTGATCGAAGATGTACTTTAGACTTTTGTGATCGGTAAAGAGAGTGCACTTTTTCCCATACAAATAATGTCGCCACTGCTTCAAAGCAAAAACCACCGCCGCCAATTCCAAATCATGAGTCGGATAATTCTTCTCATGGTCCTTTAGTTGTCGTGACGCATAAGCTATCATTTTTCCCCGTTGCATTAGCACACACCCGAGACCCATCTTGGAAGCGTCGCTATACACTATGAAGTCGTACGACCCCTCGGGTAGGGATAGGATCGGAGCTTCACAAAATTTTCTCTTAAGAGTTTGAAAGGCTTGCTCTTCCGTCTCAGTCCAAAGGAATTTGACAGTCTTCCTTGTGAGGGAGGTGAGTGGCGAAGCGATTTTGGAGAAATCTTGAATGAACCGTCTATAGTAACCTGCCAATCCCAAGAAGCTTTGGATTTCCATCAGACTCGTGGGCGGTTCCCAACTCATCATCACCTCAATCTTCGCTGAATCTAACTTCACTCCGTCTTTAGACACCATATGGCCCAAGAATTGAACCTCTTGGAGCCAAAATTCGCATTTTGAGAACTTTGTGAACAACTTCTCTTTTCGGAGGACTTCCAACACCTCTCGCAAGTGCTTTCCGTGCTCGGCCTCATCTTTTGAGTAGATCAGGATATCGTCAATGAAAACGATCACATATTTATCCAAGAAAGGATGACACACACGGTTCATCAAATCCATGAATACGGTCGGAGCGTTGGTCAACCCAAAGGGAATCACCAAGAACTCGTAGTGACTGTACCTCATTCGAAAAGCCGTCTTCGGAATGTCCTTCTTCTTCACTCTCACTTGATGCTATCTGGACCGAAGGTCGATTTTCGAAAAACATCCCGTGCCTTGGAGTTGATCAAATAGGTCGTCGATTCGAGGTAATGGATATTTGTTCTTCACCGTGATTTTATTCAACTGCCGATAGTGTATGAACATCCACATAGATCCATCTTTCTTCTTCACAAACAAATCTGGTGCTCCCCAAGGAAACGAGCTCGGTCGGATGAATCCCTTCTCTAGGATCTCTTGAAGTTGCGTCATCATCTCTTGCATCTCCGTCGAAGCCGATCGGTAGGGAGCACGGTCTATCGGCGCCGCTCCCGAAGTAAGGTCGATCTGATACTCCACTTGACGTTCCGGCGGTAGTCCGGGTAGATCCTCTAGAAAGACATCTGGGTAGTCTCGCACGATCTTCACGTTCTCTACAGATTTCTTCTCCTTCTTCGCGTCCACTACGTAAGCTAGATACGAAGAGTAACCCTTCGCTAGGAATTTGCGGGCCTTAAGAGAGGATAGGATTGCATCTCTTCCTTTTCTCTCCATAGATGGTGGCTACACCATTTCCTGGCAAAGGCACTTGAATCATCTTCTTGGAACAGAGGATGTCGGCCTTATGTCTCGACAACCAATCCATGCCTATGACTATAACAAAACCACCTATAGCCAAGCCTAGCATTTGTGGCACCACCTTGACTCTCGACGGTTATCTCCGAATCTTCCACCAACGAATGGCTTAGACTGACGAACGGGCCCCAAGGGCCCTTCCCACTTCCGCTTCTCCACAACTTGACCTTTCTCTTCCCTTCCTTGCGCAATATCATCCTCCACAAGGAATGACTCTTCAATTGCCTCCTCTATCGTCGACACCTTGGCATTTCTCACCGCCGTCTTCATCTCGGCCGATAATCCCAATAGATAGGATTTAATCTTCGTCTTCTCATCGGGAGCCAGAAGCTCCACCAAACTCAACTTTTCCAGAAATTGCTTTGAGTAGTCGGAAATAGACATGCTACTCTTCTTCAGATTGCGGAACTCAAGCTCAATCTTGTCCAAGGCCCTCTCGCTACAATACTTGACGAGGATCTTCTTCTTAAATGTTGGCCACGAGAGTTTGGCCAACACTTCGGGAGTAAGGGATGATCGGGTGAGATTCCACCATGTCAGGGCCTCACCCTTAAGTAAATGAGAAGCAAATTTGACTCTTTGAGACTCGTCGCATTCACTAGCTTCAAACTCCATTTCCACTTCCTGGATCCAATATATGCAACTGACTGGATCAGCAGTACCTGCAAATTCGGGTGGCTTGCACCCTAGAAAAGCTTTATACGTACATCCCGACTCCTTCCGCTTTTCACGAACAATAACATGCTCTTTCGTGCCCACGACGTTTGGTCCACCACACGACCCAACCACGACATTCTCCGCCACCGTTTCGGGCCGTCGGTGACTAGTGTCGTGATCTTCCAAAAGCTTCATAAAGAATTCATGTTGTTGTGCCATGGCCGAGTTCATGGCTTGCATTATACTGTCTTTGATTCTTATTTCGAGGGTCACCTCCTCGATGATCGGGTTGGCAAAGGTAAGGTATACTTGCAGAATGATTTTAGGCCCTCCGCCCAAGACAGTGGGTATGGGAGGCCCCGTTGAGGTCACGACAACGGGAGGTTGGTCGGTGGTAGATTCGTCTTCCACGTGGCCCTCTTGCGGGTTTGGTAATCTGCTCCGAGTGTTTACCATGGTTATCTGCCACACACGCACAAGAAAGAGGTTGAGAAAAGACTAAGCGAGTTGAACTCATGGTACGTACTACTACATTTATCAATTATCATAATAATAGCAATTCAAGCATGCTCACGTAAGAGCGCACTCATAATAGCATTAGCTACGTGATATTATGATTGCGTTATACACAATGATCCATCATTACCATTATCATGATTCTCAATCAATGTAATTCCGTAGGTCCTAACGCTCTCCCCACCTATGACTTCTACCCCAAGGTGGAAAACCTATTATTAACGCTTAAAGTTTAAGTCTAGATATGCTAAGGTCGATACCTAGTTCACTTAAACTAAAGCTCTGATACCAACTTGTAACACCTTAAGAATAGAGATACAAAATTTCCGGAAAAACGGACATGTGGTATACGTAAATTGCCAAAGCAATGAGCCTACCAAAAAATGGGGAAATGTAAATACCTATTTAATTACAGTTTGTAATTTAACGAAAATAAACAACAACCAATTAATCTAATTTCTACAACAGAAATAAGATTACAAAATGGGTGTCGTCTATAGACCCAACAAGATCTTCATAAAAAGTGTGCCCACTTGCGTTTCCCCAAGCTCACACAAAAGTCCGCCTAAACCTTCTTAGATGTGGCGTCACTAGGACCTGAGATACACATCGAAACCAAACAAGTGTTAGGCCAAAAAGCCTAGAGAGATTGAACAAGCAATAATATACAATCAATTTGAGGTATGCAAATAATAATTATCAAGGGGATTCTTATTTGCGGATTCAATGGGGGAGACCCATAGCACCAATCAAGATCCACCCAAAGAGTCGATACACCTTGATGCCAACTACCATGAGTGACATCCGAAAGGCCCGACACACCCGAGGACTACAACCATGGCATTACCTCGGATGGCGAAGGTCTAGGTGCATACCATAAAGGTGGCACCCAAGACTATATCCTCCTAGTGTCTACCGACTTGGTTCGTCCAACAATTCCAATAATAGGCCTCAAGGCACTAACTTCACCTATAGTGTTTACAATATCAACCATGGATACCATATTTAGGCATATAGGCCAATCACATCATGTATAATTTCTACGCATGCTTTTCAAGCACTTTCCTCTTTTCATCATACTCATTTTTCTACATAAAAGGGGAACCAAGTAATACATCACCAAATTTCATGTTCTTTATTCATGAGAGACATAATGACACCATTTACCATTGCATAAACATCAAGTAAATCATCTAACCAAAATTAGGTCAAAACCTTCATGTAAGTCAAAATTCCCAAGAATCAATGTGGGATTAGTCCCACCATTAATGTTGGCCAAAAGTTCCAACTAACCATTTGAGAAAACCCCCTTTGAGGTAAAGCAAGAAGTCCTTGTACCCAAACATAGAGAAACTCACATAGCAATTAATATAAGGTTTATGTATAAAAGAAATGATGACAATAATAACATAGTATAATGTGTATCTAGTTCTGACAAGGTTTAGGAACTCACTATCTAGGTTTTCACCCAAAACCTAGAAAACGACAAACCCTAGAAATGAAGGTAAATATGAGTTGGAGCACTAGAGACTTGAAATAATGACTTGAAAGCCTTCAATAAATTATCCCCTCAATATCTTAGACACCCAAAATGAGATCCCAACAAACCCTAGCTTTGCATTAATGGAAGTGGGAGAAATGGGGAGCCAAAATCACCTTCAATGTCAAGAAAATCGGGTAGGAGAAGTGATTTAATGACCTAAACACGCTGAAGAGGGTTTTTATACCCAGGGTCACGCGTGGGCGATAGTGCCCGGCGACTGTGCCCAATGGCACTCTCGCCGGCACTCTTGCCGAAGTCTCCCCCCTCTCGGTACAATTCGAGCGACTGTGACACGCGAGAGTGCCCAAGGGCACAATCATTTTCTCTATCGCGGTGTGTGTACCGTGGCACCCAAATCCCCCGCGACTGTGACCGGTGACAGTGCCCCATGGCACAGTCACACGACACTATCGCCGGAAGGGTTTTTCCCGCAAAAGTTCGATGTTTTGGAAGTGCGTGCAAGCAAGGTTCAAATATAAAACGATAAATAGATAACTATAAATATTGGGTCACTTCAGATATAATAAACGTGACTTACCTTAATTAGGAAAATACGGGCGTTACAGTAAGGAAAACATTTCAATACATCAAAATACACATTTTTGGCATGTACATAGTTTTCACAAAGTAACTTGAACTTACTTTGCTAGGTTAGGTTAAACCTAGGTTCCAAATTCATCCATAAACTTCCAAAGTGGTGAAGGCTTTAGATCCATCAACACCTACCTTTTGAAACTTTATTTGGGTCACAACCAAAGGTTAGAGATATACCAAAAGTAACCCCACACTCAAGTTCATAACAAACCTAAATCAAATCCTCTAATCATCCAAAATACCCAAAATTGGTCAAAACTTCAAAACATGGATGATACATCAAAAGGGATGATATAGGAGGTTAAAATGAAAGGGTTTAACATGAATAAATGTTTAAAAAGGTTAAGATAGACTTACAATTTGTTTTTAGAAAATATCCCCAAAAACTAGGTCAACAATGGTGAGAGATAGTTGGAGAAGATGAAGATCTTGAGCTCTAACCTACAAGACTTAAATCTCAAGCTCTAAGACTCTTTAATCTTCAAGAAAATCCGCCAAATAATTTTTAAGAGAAAAACCCTAAAACAAGTCAACAATTGTGGAAAAGAGGTGGAGAAGATGAAGATGATCTTCAGCTTTTTATCACCGATACTTGAACTCAAGAACAAAGTCCCTTAAATGCTCCAAATCTTCAAAATGGATACTCTTAAATCACCCTAGGTGAAATAAATGAGAGTGAGGAGGAGTTGGTGTAGCAAAAGTGAATATAATGAGGAAAAATCACGTTTTTTAAAAGAACATTAGCTCAATTTTCTGCCCAAACTCCCCGAGCGTGAAAATTTCTCCCCAGGATTGAAGGGCGACTCCCTGGGCGTGAACATTTCTCCTCGGGCATGAAACTTTTCCATAAAAGTTAATTAACTTATTTCTCACCCAAAACATTAACTAACTCAAAATACATATTAAGGGTTATTCTAGGGTTGAAATATAAATATGAAGCTCGAAATAAACATACCCAAAAATCTGGGTGTTGTATTATGAATGTATGTCATAAGTATATATTGGAAGCAACGAGCATTGTATTTGGAGAAATTGGTGGAGGAAGTGTTATATGAAAAGAATAAAAAATCTTATTCAGTTGACCTATTACCGAACTGAATAAGCCAAAATCGAGTAAACGTCGACTTGAGAATTCTCATAGTCCTTTACTTCACCAGGATTTGAAGAGCTCTCTAATGCCTTACTAGTAGCGTTACTAATTGAGTGCCAGCATGTAGCTGTGCTGTCAGTAAGAAGGTAGTCGACGCCTTTCAAAGCCTAATCCCTTTCTTTTCTCGTGTGCGCTTTAGTTTGATTGCAGCTAGCGCTTGACTAAGAAGATAGAAAGGGCTTTTCTCGCTTGGTTAGTAAAGTCAAGTTTTTGGCCTTATCTTGCAGGCGACAACGACGTCGAATTGACGACAGACAAAAACTGGCATTCAGGCGAGCCGCCCGGTGGTGTGGTACGTAGTAGGCTTAGTATCCCCCCCCCCCCCCCCCCCCCCCGCCGCCAAAACGACTTCGAAACAAACAAAAAGGTGCCCGATTAACCTAGCCAAATAACAGCCTACCCAAATGTCCAAACTCACAATTGATGTGGTGCTTAGAGCATGACTTTGTCACATCAGTTTTTTTTCCCTACAAATTTCATAAACTTTTCACCCCAATAAAAAAATAGATTGATCCATAGTTTATATCATAAAAAATACAACAATAAAAACTATTTAACACAATTACAAGATAATAATTAAAAATTAAAATAAAATCATAATAATTAAAAATTACCAAAATAAATGATACATTAAAAATCATAAAAATTAAAAATTATAATAAAAAAATTAACAATAATAAGTATCAAATAAATCAAAACCAACAACAATAAATATCAAATAAAACAAAGTATCAATATTGTTATCTTATATTATTAATTAGAGTAAATTATAGATTTGCTCTCTAAGGTATGTCAAAAATTATGGATTTAGTCGGTATCTTCATTTATTACAAAAGAAACCTCCATGTATGCACTTCGTTATGGATTTGGTTCCTTACACTAACGTCCGTCTATTCTCTTTGTTAACTACGGGAGTATTTATGTCCTTTTATAATTTTCTTACATTATGATGGTCTTCTTTTATTTTTTTATTTTCTTTTATTTTTCCTTCATCTTATCTAGGAAGATCCAAGAAAGAACAACAATAACATCAACATATTCCAACTTTCTTTGACACATGAACAACATGAAATGCTTCTAACAAAAACCAATAAATCCTTTTATCATTGACAAATTAAGAACGTCTAAGAATATGCCTAACAAGTAAACACCAACAAGAACCAAATTCAAATCTGGATCTAAGAACATCTAAGAACCCTAAATCAAAAACTTAAATCAAACCTTAAACTTTGCACAAAAAAAACCCTTTAAAAAGCCATCATTGAACACATATCAGGAACCAAATCCTGAATAAGTGGTAGTGAGATTGTTACGTGTATGATTATTTGTTATAAAGACTTTGGGTTTGAAAGTGTTATAAAATTTCGAATTGGCATAATAGTTTAAAAAAACCTTGAACTCATTAGGGCTATAGATTTAAAACTATGTCGTGAAAGGAGTTGTAAATTGAGACTAGAGGAGCCCTTGGGAGTTGAAGCGTCGGATGATCCGACCCGTGGTCAGTTTTGAATTTTGGTTTCAACTTATGAATTGGTGCACGCATGAATAATCGAGGCGTTAGATTTATTCCTTCCTAGTTAATTAAGGGACGATCTTTTTGCTTCGATAAACCTGCGGGATAATGTATGGTTGGATTTGATTTGACGGGTTGATGGTCCTTTGGACATCATGTTATATACCTTGGTAGTGTATCCTCTTATGGGCTTTCGTGAACAAAAGAAATATTGTGATTCGTTTGATAGGGGTGTAAGATTCGGAAATCTTAGTTCCCCGTTAGGTGTCAACCTTAATACGACAATACTTCTGGAATGAAGTATTGGGCGGGATGTCCACGTTTTCGATGTCGTCATTTTGGTTTTAGGCGTCAACTTGTTTTCTCGAAGTCATCGAATCTTGGAATGTTTGGAAGTACCCCGTTGGGTCATGAGAATGTTGACCTCTCTGAGGTGGAATTTAAAGGAAGATTAGATGCCAGTAATTAAGTATCGATGTGTGTAAGTTTGCCCTATGTGGTAAATATCTTATTGATGGAATGTTTTGAGGTTGGGAGTAGATCAGGGTTGAGTGATAGCCAGATCTGCATTAACCAGCTACCTGGAGAGCGTACTGGTACGCCTCGGAAGGAAGACCTTGTCAATATCAAGAACCGATCGTTAAGAATTTTGAGAATTCTTTGGAGGTTGATGTCGAACTTTGGTTTGGGTTCATAAGCATGTTGAGCTGAGGCGAATTAGTCTGTGAAAAGTTGAGGCCATAAACTGCCTTTCAGGTAGTACGTGTTCCCTAAGGTTGGGAGACATCCGAGATCCGAGGGTTAAGGATTACTATCGTAAGGTTTGAGGTTCACTTTTATGTGAGTGTGATGTATCTGAGTGGTTTTGGATGTGAAGGAATATCAGTATGGCAGTTGTCAGGAAGTTAACGAGTTTTAGCTCAAGTATGAATCGGGTCGGAGGCAATCCCTGGGAAAGGGAGACGGTGGTTCTCTTTCGGGAATGATGTCATTGAGATCTATGATGTGTTGTTACCTTTGGGGACCGAGGGAACCAAATAGGAGGCAAGGGTAGTAATGAAAAGTCTTGGGTGAGGAGTAGATTTCGGGGACGAAATCATTCTAAGGTTGGGAGGATTGTAACACCCGGAAATTCGATGCGTAATTGACCACCTTTTTCCCCAATCGAGTTTTAGTTGCCCCTTAATGTTTGTATGATGAGTGTTTCAGATGCCAAGCTAATCGAATGAGAGAAAAGTCGGATTTTTGGGGTTCGGGGGCACCCAGGCGACTATGCCAGCGAGAGTGCCAGAGGGCACAATAGTTTGGCATTATCGCCGAAGCTTGAGGACTTACGGTACAGTCCTGGCTATTATGCCAGCGATAGTGCCACTGGCACTATAGCCGAGGGGTGCCAGCAAGTTAAAATATGTGATTTTCAGCCCCATTTCATTGGTTACCCTTCTAACTTGTTTATCTCTCTCTCTAAACGAAACCCCTCCCCTTGAGGTCGATTGGAGCATCCTAGACCTTTATTTTGAAGATCTAAAGTGATTCTTCACCTCTTGGCTAATGTTGGAAGCAAGATGGAGTTCCTCATCTCATCACCCCTTTTGGGGTTTTAAGGTTCCTTCAAACCTCTCCAAGCCTTCTTCCATTCTTTTGGATGATTTGGAATTTGAGGTCATAGTGGTGACCTAGAAGAGGGTTGTTGATGGCTTCAAACTTTGGTAAAGGTAATATTCTCTTCTATTCAACTATTGGAAATTAGGGTTTTGACACAAGTGTGATCTTTATGAAAAATGTTCGGGGAATGATTCTAAATGGTTGAATATGATTTCATTTTTTATGGTTGGGAACTTGTGGATCTAGGTTTCGGAAGAATTTTGCTTGTGGATTCAAGTTTCTCCAAGGAAGCTCAAGTTGGGGTAAAATCTAGATTTACCCTAAATCTAGCAAGGTGAGTTTAAGTTGATTTGTGAAAACGTTGTACATGCCAAAATGTTCATTTTAAAGTGTTTATGTGTTTTACATGAAATCATCAATTGTTGAGTTATATGGTAACTTTTGATTATTGGAGTGTTTAGCTTTATAAACTTTGTAAAACACCCACATTTGGGATTTTGGGCATTTTGATAAATAAGTCATGAATTAAGGTGTTTTAATGATTTATTGCATAAATAGATATTTGGTCAAAAATGCACTTTTAGTGTTTGTCGGGTTTTATGCATCATTCATGAAATGAGATGTTTTGAAATGTACGAATGTGTGAGTCATTCGGTTTTGGGTCATTCCCGACTGGGAACATTTTAGAAATGGTAAACTTTTAGTTTTGGGCCGAAGGCCAATTGTGATTTGAGAGACAAAGATTTTTGGGAAAAGATGTATTTTGGTTTTGTAACCCTATTGGCTCACGTGTTTTAGCAAATCGTTCATTATGCCTTTTTGGGGTTTGGTTTACACTCAGATGAGTCTTTGGAACATTTATTCAGTTTTGGTAGCTCGTTAAGGAGCCTTGGACGTATGGTGTACTTAGTTGCATCTTATTTGAGAGTTACATGTTTTGAATGCGTTAGTTCATTCGTTTGAGTCATGTAACGTTTTAGACTGTAATGCATTGGATCCATAGGCATATGAGTCGGTTTGTGTGGGATGAACATCCTTGTTTGACACGTGAAATAGGCATGGGGTCAAAATGGGTAATAGTTGTGGACTTCAAAGTCGGGCAACGGCCAACGACCATTAATTGTAATTTCTTGTGAATGAGTGAAATCTAGAGTTAATGGAATGACCATTGATTCGTAGTTGGGCTCTTGAACATGTATATGTGACCTACTTTCGTGTTCCGTCACATTCAATGGAATCGGGTCTCCCCCGTCACCGAAAGGTGTTATCTGGGTATTGTATTTTAGTATCCATGTTTTCGGTGACGTTTTAAATATATGAGTTTTTATCCATGATTTTATGGGTTGAGTTTTATGTTCCCCACATGTTTTGGGTGTTTCGGGAAATAAAGGTTTGCCTGCATTTTCATTAGTTCGGAGTTCTATTTCTATTCACGTTTTGAGTGAGTTTTGGGTTGAAATTACTTTACGAAGGAATGCTCTATGTTGGGGTATTTGTCTTTAAAGATGTGTTATTGGAAAACGGGTCATTTAACATTTAAAGTAAATCATGTAGGAAGATTATGATTTAAAAACTGTATTCTTCTTTTTAACAATATATTTATTCATGTTGAAAACTCTTGAACTCACTAGGCATTAGCCTAATCTTTTATTTGTCGGCATGTGCATCAGGTTCCGTTTCAGGATTAGTTCTAGCGACACTGTGAAGTGATGAGTGCTAGTTGTGTGCTCGAAGAAGTGAGTAGCTTGGTGAAGTCTTCCGTTTTGGTTTTGTGAAGAGCAGTTTGTATTGGAGTTAAGTAGCACCCGACTTCGGTTTAGTCTTTGTTCATTACTGGAGTTAATTTATAAGGAGGTTATTTATCGAATTTTATATTTGAGGCATATTGAGTTTGATTTGTGAGAAGAGATGTTATCTTTTATTTGATGTTATATTAAAAATTTTATTAGTTGCTCTTACCAAATTTGAGGGTGTTACAATGTAACACTACTTGTACTGTAAGTACATAAATTGTGGATTCTTCAAGGTTATTATGAATAATTTTATATCCTAACAACAACAAAATCAAAAGTTCTTCATTTTTGAATGATCGCATCTTGAAAGTTGTTCTATAATTAGACATTTCACCTAACTATACGACGGTTAACCTATTATATTGATCCACACATATGAATTCTCGCTTTTCTTACACAAATGTGACAATTATTTTATTTACTCTAAAATATATAAATTTCAAAATATATATATATATATATATATATATATATATATATCATGTATTACATAACATTAAACTCATAAAAATAACTATCGTAATATAACAGGCGGCCATAGCTTGATAAAGGTGGGGGAAAGACCCCAATCATATCTATAAAATTTAAATTTTGTAGGTATAATTTTGTTTTTTTTACTCTTATGTGCTTAGTTCTCCCAATCATTTTTTACGGTTCCCCTAGTGGCCTAATCCGTTTTAACGAAACCCTCCACTCTCTTGCTTGACAGTCGTTCTATCCGTATATTGTTATTGCTAGTTCTTGCAATCATGCTACAATGATACCGTTGGTTGATGATTTTGTTAAATATATCTCTATCTCTATCTCTATCTCTATTTCTTATTCTTTTAGTTTTATATATGTTCAAACCAATTCATCTAGAAGAAAATTATATAAATTATTTAATAGTATACTTTGCTATTCGGTTAATCGATATGGTAAAAAAATCGAAATCGAAATTTACCTTATTTGGTTAACCGAACCGTTTAACCCGCAAACCGAATAACCTGAAATCATTTTGGTTTGGGTGAGTTATTTGGTTTCAAATTCTTTTATACCTTAGAGTCCCCGATCACTTAAGTTTCTGGATCCGCCACTGGTAATATATATATATATGCGAAGGATCGTGTGAGAAGTTGAGTTAACGTGAGAAACGTAAGACATCTAAACTCTTGATCATTTATAATCTCAAGCCAACCCATGAATCACGTTTCATAAGGAAATTGATCCGGTGCATCCCATCCTAATGTGCATCCAACGGTTGATAACCCCTTCTCACCGAAAGCCAACCCATATATATATATATATACACACACACACATATATATAAGGGTAGTTTAATTTGCAACCCATGAAAATCTTACAACCCACTTCTTAACCGTTGACAATACATGTGGGTCCAATATTTTCAATTAAAAAAATCAAAAAAATAAAAACAAAATAACCGTTTATCATGAATCCAACGGTTAAGATGTGGGTTGCATGGATTGTAAGATATACATGAGTTGTAAATTATCCACACACACACACACACACACACATATATATATATATATAAGGTCAGGTTCAGGGGAAAACCACAAAAAATGAAAAACTGAGGAACACCTTGTAACCGTTTATTTGGACGGTAAACACATGGGCTTACAAGTAATTTGTAACATGCAATGTGCATAAAAACCAAAAAACAACTTCAATTACTTGTATAAACATATGCATACCATCTAGATGAATAATTAATAAGGTGTTCCTCAATTTTTTTTTTGTTGAGGTTTTCCTCTAACCCCTCTCTCTCTCTATACTTACATTATGTTACAAAATCAATTACATTTAAAAAGTACATCTATGTTAAAATTAATTGGGGTGTGAAATGATGAATCAAAAAGTTAGTGATAGTATTTCTTTTTTACTATGGTTGTGTATGTCACCTCATTAATTTCAAGGGTTCTAAAGAAGAGTCAAAATAATCTATAATAGATTTGTAGGACTCAAACCTAAACCTTTGAGAAAGATACCTGAAGGCCCAAACTTTATTATTAGTTAAGTTAAGTACTAACTCATTGTTAAAATTAAAATTAAAATTTTTAATTTAAATTAAAATTCTAATTTTTAATTTAAATTTAAATTAAATAAATTATATAATATAAAATTTTTAATTTAATATATAGTTTTTTGGTGTTCGTTTTAACTAGAATCATAAATTAATAAACAATATTTTCACTTGTAGCTTTTAGTTTATTTATGTATAAATTTTGGATTTTAGTTCATAAAGAAATAGTTGCATTAATTTATTAATTAAAACTGTGGAGGAGGGGTATAATAGGAAATGAAAAAAAGGGTAAACGTCGGTATCAAGGGGAATACCCCTCTTGTCTCCTCTGAAGTGGATCTTCGCACGTTATGATTGATAAAAGGACCGTATGTGTGGGTGAAACACTCCACACTTCAACCATATTTCTCTCTTTCTAGTCAGAGAAACACACACACACACACACTCAATATTCTAGAGAGAGAAACCACCACCATAACCGCCGCCGCGCCGGCGACGAACATCTCTATTCTGCAACTCCTATCTCTAACATACAGAGCTGTTGTAAACCAAAACTCAGGCTGAGCGCGAATCTGTTCAGATTCCAGTCGGAGTGTGCACATTCACGTTTCTCGATGTAGTTATCGTCGTTTCATGTAGATTTCGTCTTCACGTTGCTGGACATCTAGTTTCAGACTCTGCGGAAAGAGACGTAGTAGATTTGATTTTTTGAGATTTTCCGTATCTTAAGGCTAAGGCTTGCACGGATATCTATGCATATCTCGTCTTCTTACTTTTATCTACATGTGAATCGACAGTGTTTTCGCATCCAACTGTTTTGATCTCTTTCTCTATTTTTTCCGTCTCTTGAATCGCTTTTGGATAAGGATTATTGAATGTAGCTTCTTGAGGCTTTTTTTTAATTTGAATTATTTTGGCAAATTTATGTGATTGTGGAGTGTGAGGTAAGAATTTGATGAATCTATGAAGAAATCAAACTGGTTTAAGCAAATTTCAAACAGTGGGAAGCTGGAGAGGAGGCTATCTCTTGGGGAGTACAAGAGAGCGGTTTCGTGGTCGAAGTATTTGGTATCGTCCGGAGGCGAGATAAAAGCGAAAGGGGAAGAAGAAGAAGAATTAGAATGGAGTGCTGATATGTCACAGCTGTTCATTGGCAATAAGTTCGCTACGGGGAGGCACAGTAGGGTTTACAGAGGGGTTTATAAACAGAAAGATGTTGCGATTAAGCTTATTAGTCAGCCTGAGGAAGATGGCGATTTGGCCTCTACGTTGGAAAAACAGTTCACTTCGGAGGTCGTCTTGCTTTTTCGTCTCCAACATCCCAACATCATCACTGTAAGTATACAATGATCTATTCTCATCCTAGTACCAAATACTTACATGTGATGTAAAAATTTGCGTTTATTAATTATTTCTCATTTTATGAAGGAATGGATAATAGAATTAATGCTAGGAATCTACCATAACTATAAGCTGTTAGATTTGTAAAAATCCGCTATGCATTCGTCCCCCAAAAGTTTTGGTAGAGGCCGCCGTCGCGACGGATTCACATGATTTGTGATTATATCGTACAAGCATGTGAGATGGCCTAAGACGTCCTCACAATCTTATGAACAATAAATGGAAGTTTTAAATTCAGTTGTAATTGTTGGTGAAGGCTATAGTCATAACTATAACCGGCTAGATGTCTAAGGATCTGCCATGTTACCCCTAACGTTTTCGTGGCCACCGCTTTGTAGGCTTCACATGTTAGGTGATTATACCGTACAAGCATGTGAAGTTCCTGAAATGGCAGGATGAAATCTATTCGGGTACATGGATTTTCTGAAATTGTAATAGAATGCAATATAACTTTTCAGACACTACTAGCTGCATATTCTCAGGAAATGGACCACCTTACCTTTTTCTCTAGCCTTGTATTCTCACTTTCTCGGTCATATACAAATTCTGTTGCATTTTCACTTTCTGGGTCATATTGATGGACTTCAATTAAGAATCTTTTACCTTGCCCACTTATGTATTATAACTTAAAAAGAATAGTAATGAACTTCATCTTCTCCGGTGTGATTAAGAAAGTCAACCACTTAAGATCTGGTTAGGTTATTTGGCAAACAAAAAGTATAATAACTGTTGCCTGAGTCTTTCAACGTCCTCTTAAATTTAGTACCATTCGTGAACTTATGCTGTGAAAGTGTGAACAAAAGAGAGTTTTGTTAAGTAATACCTTCAATGCAAGTCAAATAATGTTCAACTAATCCAGAATGACATTGTGCTTTCTTTTGTTTCCTTTCTATTTTGTCTCTGCCTTTCTTTTTGTCTTGTTGGAATTATGCCCTTCGCTTGTTTACTTCACTTCACTATAACATAGAGGAGTTGATTTGCTTGTGCGGAAGTTCCAGAATACCGTAAATTGTTTTGCACTTAAAAGAGTCACGACAGGCGAAGTTGCTCCATTAGCATCTACTCCCTCCTAGCACCAAATGTTGATGCTGGTTCTTGTCATCACTTTTGGTTGAGCTCCTGGGATGCTCCCTGATCTGCAATCAATGTCTGCAAAAGGGTTTGACCCCTTTGAATCCACCTCAGGTGAGAGGTTGACTAGAGAGCACCCCTGTGTACTTTTAATTTGTGTAGAAGAGAGTTGTTATCTTTACCTTGAGGTAGGTCTAGTGGGTGGATCGGGGTGGTCCCCAAAATACTCTAGGGCTTAGGTCTTTCAGGGGGAGGGGAACTCTTCTTTTGAGGTTGCTTAACCTCATCAAGCGGCTTTCCCGCTGTTAAGTAATGTGTCTCTATTTGGGACCCCCAACTACTACATGCCATATGTTGTATGGTCCTCTCTTTACGTGTATGTTTCTGGTTAGTGAGATCTGATGTTATAATCTTTTCCATATGTATTAGATTCAGTTAAATTTTCGTTTTTGCAATTGCTTTTACTGATTCTTTTTGAAGCATGCTTTTATTGAATTCTAGTACAACTAGTTAATATATTACACCTCTCCAAGTCTGAAGGCAGCACACTTGAGAGCATAGTATATTTTCTATAACACACAACAAGAGCATGTTTGTTTGAATCTATCGTCAACACTGCTCTCTCATAAATCAGCTGGAAATTTACCCTTTAAGGAAAAACCCTAATCCTTGCCAAAATAATCTGCATACAGTTTATAAAGTTTGATATGGCCTGTCTGCCGCGTCTATAAGCTTTGATACAGAAGATATGAAATCAACATGTAATTAGATTAAGATTGATGCATTAATAACAAGAATTTGCCTTCACGGTTCACTAGAAAATATTGGAATTGGAAAGTATGCGATATTCATCTCACAAATTTTAGCTCCTGTGTTTGTTACAAACATCATTTCTTGTTTCCGTGCAGCTCATTGCGGCTTGTAAGAAACCTCCTGTATTTTGTATAATCACCGAGTACTTGGCGGGTGGTTCCCTGAGGGCATACCTCCATCAGCAGGAGCCGTATTCCCTGCCTCCCAACCTAGTTCTAAAATTGGCACTTGACATTGCGTCGGGAATGCAATATCTTCATTCTCAGGGTATACTTCACAGGGATCTGAAATCTGAAAATCTACTGCTTGGCGAAGATATGTGTGTAAAAGTAGCCGATTTTGGCATCTCATGTTTAGAATCTCAATGTGGTAGTGCAAAGGGATTTACAGGTACTTATCGTTGGATGGCACCAGAAATGATTAAAGAGAAAAAACATACAAAGAAAATTGATGTTTACAGTTTTGCGATTGTTTTGTGGGAGCTTATAACTGCATTGACACCATTCGACGACATGACTCCTGAACAGGCTGCATTTGCTGTCTGCCAGAAGGTATTTTTATTAACCATTTTGTTCTATGGTGTATTCTATATCTAATACTTTTGCATATAGATTCTTGCCTTTACACATCAAGGCTCAGAATAACTTGTCTAGTCGTCATCTAACCTAGATTTCTTATAGGCGATCTCAGTGTAGTTTAATGCAGGCTTAGTTTGAGAGCGTGTTCTAAAAGAATCCGTATCAACTTCAGATTCTAAAAGTGTGCTGTTCCACTTCTAATGTCGAACCATATCTCAGGTTCTGGGATGGGGATAGAATCCAGACAAATTTGGTAAAAAAACAGATAAGTTTGGGGAATTTTTTGCTAAAAAATGAATTGCCTCTATTTGAGAGATAGGCTAGCGCTTATGATGCTCACTTATTCGAATTCTCTGATAAAATAAGCATGTCAATCTGATCCATCCTCCACCCTACTCATAGATATCATTGAAAAGTAAAATACCATGTTACACTCCATTAGATAATCTTAATTCTGGATAATATACCAATACGGTCCTTGGTGTTGGTCCAACATATGGATTTTATTTTAATGTAATGGAGTGAGAATTGAGAAACATGGGGATCATTTCTGCTCATTTTTCTGAGCATAAAATACAAAACATGGGGAACTTATTCTAGTAAAGGATGCCATTAATAATGTATTTGGTGGAGAACTGCATAGGAACAGATCAATATATTTGAGATTGTAGGTAAAAGAAAAAGTCTACTATGATTGGCAGACGGGGGGGTATTGATTCTCCCAAGATATTAATGATTTACACATTTTTATGAAATAGGGATACAATTTGTTCTCAGTTTTGGACGTCAAGCTCAACTTCTTCAACCTACCACTTGAACTGCCATTCTCTAGTAGTGTTGTATGAGGTTTATCATTAGTATTTTAAGAGATCTTGCATGCAGGTTATTCAGATAGATTTATCCTTGCGTATTTGGTGTGGTAGTTATTTGGTATTTTCAATATATTATTATGTTGCATTATGATGTTTCCCAATTGCTGTCTAATCTTGAGATTTATTTATTAGCATTTAAGGAAACTGTTGAAATAGGTGATATATGAAGTATTGCTATCAGCCGAGGAAAAAAACACAGATGTATATTATAACAATAAAACATATGGTGTTGGCAATGAAAATGTGTATATATATATATATATATAAATTTTATAATATGGATAAGAGAGTGGAGTAGAGCATCATCATGTGCAGTGTGGAGCATGCTTTAATAACCAGATCTTATTGATCCAAGTGACAGACAAGAGGTTGGTTGTGCCCACAAACATTAATTGAGGAGAGGAAGTGCAAATTTTGAAATAAAAAAAAGAGTTGTAAGGTTGGTTGCTGATCTCTTAACCTGATTTACCTAGTTAGTTTCATTTGTGTTTCTGTGCTTGCTTGTATTGTTTTCCTTATTGCGTGTTGATCTTGAACTAATTTATGGTAAATGGTTTGTTGTATGTATGTTGTGCAGAATGCTCGACCTCCATTGCCTGGTACATGTCCAAGTGCATTTAGGCACCTGATACATCGATGCTGGTCAAGCAAACCAGAGAAGCGACTGGGATTCGATGAAATCGTGAGGATTCTGGAGAGATACAGAGCATGTGTTGAGGAAGATCCAGATTTCTTGAGGTGGTATGAACCTGGTAAGGCTGGTGGAAGTTTGTTGGGATGTTTGAGGAAAGGAAAGCAGCATAGTGGGAATTAATTGATCATGATGGATTATGGCTTCCTGTAAGATTACAATACTCTTAAAAACAATGGTTGGATTGTTTGTTATTGGCTTCCCCCCTGCCCAAATTAGCTAGCGTGGGGATTTACAAAAATTATTACTGTCAAGTTATACAACATCATATTTCTTATCTATTCTCTCTTCAATGCATTATCTTTTTTCTTCCAAAAACGTAGCAATGCAAAACTACAAGGAAAAATAATCGACTTCTAAAACCAGAGACAACTATTGACAAGTAAGAGGTTGAGATCACATACTTTAGCTAGGTATGTGCGTGTGTATATAGCAAGGGGCTTTTGTTTAAGGCTTTGAGGTTAATGGAGACAACCATCCTTTTTCTTTTTTCATCTCTACCCTTCTAAAACAACGCTCTCCTTGGAGATCACCCTCTGCCCCTACTGCTCCTTCTGGTATAAGTTTGATTTATGCTTGCCGTTTCTTTTCTCTGTCTTTCTATGCTTTCGTCTCCGTTCTATCTTTCCTGCTAGATTTTTAAACATGTTAGATCTTTCTTTTCTCTATCTTTCTATGTTTTCTTCTCTGTTCTTTCTTTCCTACTAGATTTTTAAAGATGTTAGATCTTGCTAGGTTTTCTTACTGTTAATGTGTCGTTAGATTTTTAAGAAATGTTAGAACCTATTTGATCTGTGTGTGTGTGTGTGTGTGTGCGTATTTCTAGAATTCCAATTGGACTATTTGTTCGAACCAACATATTATGTTGATTAAACCAATATGGTGATTTTAGTGAATCATCAGGCCGTTTGATGTAATTGGGTTAACAAGAGTACAAAGGGGTTGTTACTTAAGCTAAAATATAAGTTAGGAGATGCATAGTATACACTCACATTATCAAGATCACCGGATGTCATCATATGACGGAGTGTCAAGGGCCTACATCCCCTTGCGGGGTCTTAGGGGCAGCTCCCCCAACGGGGTCAAGGGATAGAGCCCTAAAACTTAAAGACGCCACTTAAATAAAGTAAAGGTAGTTGATCCTGATTTCCTTGATCCTTCATCTGATTGGGCTGTCGATAGAGTAAGTTGGATGTGTTGGTCGATCTTTGAAATGTGAGATTAACACTAATGATTTCAGTGTTTGATGTGGTGAATGTTGTTGATAATGCAATGGCACTAGACGCTAATGGTGTTTAGTGGTGACAATAGGTGTTTGATGAACATATGTGGCACTAATAAGGCTTCATCAGTGGGACTACCCACTAAAGTTGACGAGTGACAACGTTGACGATAACGATGGTATAGTATTGATGAGACTTATTGATGACACTTGTTCATAATTGCAGCCACACTCATTGATGACACTTATTCATAATTGCTATGGAACGACCTCTTATAACTATCAAAAAATTAGACAATAAATTTCAGAACCGCTACCTC
The DNA here is from genome assembly GCA_954870635.1 of Arctium minus. Classification (NCBI taxonomy): domain Eukaryota; kingdom Viridiplantae; phylum Streptophyta; class Magnoliopsida; order Asterales; family Asteraceae; genus Arctium; species Arctium minus. The sequence goes on along the minus strand of OX941081.1, from coordinate 20,379,260 downwards.
ATTAAAGATGATTCATTTTTTATTTTAATGTACAAACAATTATAAATTCTATGTTCATTGCTTTCAATTTTTGCTTAGATTGAGAGTGCGAATCTATATTATCCTCAAGTAAATTTCATACTACAAAGGCAATTGAAAGTCGAAATGCTACTCAGGAAAAACGATTTTCTATATGATTGTATTTTTTTTTTCTTATAGAAGTGATGATTTCTCACACCCCTATATCCAGATTCCCCAACATCCGGAATCACACATGATCATTAAAAGTCAAATGATAGAAGTGTTGACACTTGGCTTCATTATAATGCATGATTTCCCTTTCAAATCAATGTAAGTGGTCATTTCAATTTCCATCATTTATGATGTTGTTTGTGAATATTTATTTTCATTCTGAACATAGGAGTTGAGGGTTGATTTGGGTCGTTTATTGTCAGGATCGAAACTCAAACAAGAATTTAAATAACACACTCAGAAACTTATGTTAAAGAAGTTGCGGAAAAACACTTTAACAGAAAATCAATGGAACAGTATATAGAACTCAAATCACAAGTTTATATTGATTCAACTTGATGATTACACAAAACCTCAATCTGTTTAACATGCTAAACAGACGTTCTATACTTCTCTATAGAAAGGATCTAAACTATTCTTGAGGTTAATTCTCTCTAAACAAAACGTATGAATAATTGTTAATTCTAACAAAGACTTCTATACTATATATACAAGACTGAGTACAAGATAATTATCAAAATAAAATTGATCTTCAACATCAATACCATAATTATCTTCAACCATATCTCCAACTCATCTTTATCTTCAAGTCTTCTGTATCTTTAGAAGCAACACTAACCTTCTCTTCTTTTAGCAGTATTAATCATTGAGAAGTATTAACCATTCTTGCAGTAGTAATCTTCAACAGTATTAACTACTAGCAGTACTAACTCTTCAAGCAGTACTAACTATTCAAGTAGCAGTACTAACTTTTCAAGCAGTATTAATTCTACTAGCAGTATTAAAAGTACAAGCAATAGTAATACCTTTCAACTAGCAGTAGTATCCATCCTTAGCATATTCTGACCCAACAATCTCCCCCTAACTTAACTTTTCAGGATGAGAAGTTAAGTTCTTCAACTTAGAGTCTTCATGATGCTTTCAACACTTCAGCTTAGTTCCCCAAATTAGGATCCAGACCCAGACTTTGATTAATGATCCTGCTAATCACAATCCTTGCCATTTCAGAACCTTGAGGACAGATTAGTTTGGCTTTCAACATCCCCTATAGCTTGGCTAGGCTATGGTCATATATCTTATCCACCAGGTAATATTCATGGAAGCTGTTATCAATGGTTAAGATATACACCCCACACCTTTCTATGAGCATCCAGTTGTCCACAGACTTGAAAACTTCCTTGATTACGTGCTTGACAAGGTCTGGACTGAACATCATGCATAAATACTCCATTGCTAGTTTCTTGATGTTCATCCCTGATGTCTTCAGCACATCCCCATACAGAGTCATTCCTACTTTGAACATTTCTTCCAAGTCTGACCTTGAACAACTTCTGACTATCTTGCCCCAAGTAGAATAAACTTCAAAGTGATCACCCATCCTCTTGATTCTGAAATACTCTTTTCCTTGATCTTCTAGAATATCCCAGTGGATGATTTCAGGGGCTTGAACTGAAATGGGATCTGCTTTTACTGGTTCATCATCTGTTACAGTCATGTAAAGACCAAAATGCACATCAGATTGACTTGGTTGTTGTGCACTTTGACTTGATTGCTTTGTATGACCTGTAACAGATGGTTCTGCCTCTTTTTCTACTCCTTCAACCCTTGACTTTTTGGACTGTTTCTTGGAAGCTATAGTTTTCACTCTCTTGGCAGATTTGACTTCCACAGCAACAGGTTCTTCCTTCTTTTCTTCAGCCTTTTCTTTTGAAGGGGTGGTTTCCTCACTCTTAGGGAAGGGTTGTTGGATATTGAGATCATGTCTCTCTTTCATTTGTCTTTCAAACTCAACCCTTTGAGTGAAGTCCCCTTGAAGCTTTGCCATTTCCTTTTTATATAGGTCTTCAACTCTGCTGTATGACATGCTAGCAAACATCTCTTCTTTTACACCAATTGAGCCTTTCAGAAAGTTTATCATTTTTCTCCTTTCTTGATTGGCCAAATAGGTCTTAGAAGGTTGTCTTTTCTGAGTCTTTGCTGGCAGTCTGTGCTTGGATGCTTTCACTGTACTTTTCTTGGCCTCAACTGCAGCTTTCAATCTCTTTTGATATTCCTCATTCAGCTTAGTAGACAGATCTAGAGCAATCTGCCTATCTTTGGCCTTTTGAGTCTCTTCTTCTTGTTCTAGCTCTGCCTACAGCTTCTTTGGCAATTCCTCATCAATCTCTAACTGTTTTAGCTTCTTAGAAGGTTGTACAGATTCATCCACTTTTGCCTTGCCTTTTCTTTTCATTTCTGCCTCACCGATTTCTTTTCTTTTCTGCTCAAGACCTCCTTCTTTAATTTCCACTCCCTTGGCCTTTTCAGTGGCTTTGGGAGTGTCTGTTTTGGCCTTTAGAAGAGTTTCTGCTATTTCTATCTCTTCAACAGATAGCCCTATTACTGCTGCTGGCTCTGTTACTGCTGCTAGCCCAATTTGTGCTGCTCGCTTGAAAGTTTTTGCAGCTGGCCCTGTTTCATTACCCTGCTCCCCCTCAACTGTAGACTTCATCCCATCAGGACTTTGCTTGTCAGATCCAGCTCTTGACTTCCCCTTATTCTCCCCCTTTTTGGAAGCATCATGAAGGATGCTCCTCTTTTTCAGTATGAACTTGGTTCTTTTCTTCTTTTGCACTTGCTTTAGAACCAATTTCTTGAGGTTGCTGATCTGTACCTATTAGGAGAGGATTATCTGTTGCATCTCCTCTATGAGTTTTCCCTGAGATAGGACATCCTCATTTATATTTGCCAACGTTTCCATCAATTCATCATAGGTATATCTATCCTCACCACCTTTAGGTGTGTTTACCACCCTTGGAGGATCACTGGAACGTTTACTAGGGGTCCTCTGCCTAGCAGAGGCACCTTCTACCCCCTTGGTTTCTTGGCACCGGGGACCTCTGGATGATTGCTCACCCAAAGTTGCCGTGGGGAAGGTCTTAGGAATGTTCACATTGTCCTGCTCTGCACTTTGTGCAAAGTCAGTAGTGTGAGCCTCACTGCCCACATGCTCAAACTGCTCCTTAGTGAGCACCTTCTTGGGGTTGGGAGACACCCCTGTGGTTTCCCTATCGATATTCTCTAATGGAGAATGCTCCATTAGAGGGCTTGAAGGCTGTGGGGGTGAAGGTACAAGAAGGGAAGGAACCTTCTTTACCTTTTTCCTTATATATATTTTGGTGATGGGGGATGTGGTCTTGTCAATAGGAAACTGAGGAGGATTACTAGAAATGAGTGGTGTGGGTAGGTCATCAGTTTGGTTGTCAGATGAGGGCTTTGACATTGATGCCTCACCATGGGAATGTGACACACCCATCATTGTAGAGAACAATGGGGTGTCTTGGCCAGAAAAGTCCTTGGAGGGCCTTTTCATGTTTGAGAATACCTTCCCTTTGGGAGGTTTTGGTACATACACCTCTTGAAAAGAGGGTAGATCCGTCAATTCCTTCAGTATAATCTCTTGTACAAACCTGGGATACATATAAAAGCTTATGGATTTGGTATCCAGGTTTGACATAAAATCATTGAAAATCATTTGTGAGAAATTGAACTTTCTAGAGGTAGCTAAGCAGACCAAAGCATAAGCTAAGGTACTGCTAAACTCACTCCATCCAGTTGTTTTTCGTGAAATGCAATGTTGTAGGGTATGAACAAAAAATCTCCACTGTGGTGAAAATATGTTCTTGAAAAACTTGAATACATCAGTGGGACCTTCATACCCCATAAGACTAAGAGTTTGGAAGAGATCTTCCTTAGGTAAAGAGGTTATACCTGAGGCATCATCTAATCGTAGATGGATGCGAATACACTCCTCTGTGATGGTCAGGGGTTTATCACATACCCTTGTTTTGATGACCTGTTTGCCCACTTCAGATTGAATACCAGCATTGGCCCAGAACTGTCTTTGATGTTCCACATAGATTGTGGGATTGACAGTTAGAGCGTGGGCAATGTGAGAGGATTTGAGGAAATCCACTATGGCATGGAAACCTTCAGCTTGCTTTGGTTTCTGCAACATGGCGAGCTCGTTGTGTTCATCAAAGAATGCTCGTCCTACCATCATTATGGTTAAATCTAGCATTCGAATCGTTCCTAGGGTTGACACAGGTAAGCAAGAACTCGAGAGAGAGAAGAAGAAACAATGGAAGTTCAAAGAGCCGTTTGTATTTTGGCGGTCACTAAGGGTATTTATAGGTGGAGGGTTTCAGTTAGAAGCAGTACTAAGTACCCTAGCAGTATTAACTAACTCGCAATATTAACTCATTTTAGCAGTAGTAACACATACTGGCAGTACTAACACGGACTAGCAGTATTAACACAGACCAGCAGTAGTAACCCTGATTAGCAGTATTAAATAAGTCAAGCAATAGTAACTTTGCACTGGCAGTATAAACCACCTAGCAGTAGTAACCATACTTAACCATTTTTGAAAAATTATCATGAGTAATATAGCGAGCAGTATTAACTGATTTAGAAGTACCTAGTATCCATTTGAAGCAATCTGAAACACTGAAACACACAAGGTTAGAAGCATCATCCACAATACAATATGAGAAAGTAGACAGGAAGGAATCTATACAGGTACATAAGACATAAGACAATAGGCTTATTCAGATTTTATCATGCCCACACTTGTGACAAAAAATGTGAATCTACCCACATCAAAAGCTTTAGTGAATAGATCAGCAAATTGGTTACTTGTATGAACTTTCACAACCTGAATTAGCTTCTTTTCATTACAGTCTCTGATAAAATGATACCTGATTTCTATATGCTTTGTTTTGGAGTGCTTGACTGGATTATTAACAATGCTAATAGCACTGTTGTTGTCTATGAAGATTGGAGTGTGAAGAAAGGTCATACCATAGTCCAACATTTGATTCTAAATCCAGAGTACTTGAGAACAGCAACTTGCAGCAACTATGTACTTTGCTTCTGTTGTAGATGTGGACACTATGGTTTGTTTCTTGCACTGCCATGATACTAGTCTTGCACCCAAAAACTGACATCCCCCTGAAGTTGACTTTCTATCCAAATTTGCACCACCCAAGTCACTGTCTGAATAAGCAAGTAGGTCAAATGGTGAGTCATGAGGATACCAAAGACCTAATCTAGGTTGGCCTTTGAGATATCTGAATACCCTCTTGACTGCTTGAAAGTGTGATTGCTTAGGCTTTACTTGAAATCTTGCACACACACAAACAGGAAACATGATATCTAGTCTTGAAGCAGTGAGATACATGAGAGAGCCAATCATGGATCTGTAGTGATGAACATCCACATCCTCCCCCTCAAGATCTGCAGTGATCTGTTTGTGTGTCTCCATGGGTGTGCTTGCAGACTTTGAATATGAGAATCCAAACTTATTAAGAATGTCCTGCACATACTTGGATTGGCTTATAAATATCCCATCTTTCTTCTGCTTAACTTGTAGCCCTAGGAAGAAGGTAAGTTCACCCATAGAACTCATCTTGAATCTCTTGTGCATCAAATCTTCAAAATCTCTGCACATTTGATCTTTTGTGGATCCAAAGATAATATCATCCACATAGATTTGTACAATTAGGATGTCCTTCTTCTTCCTCTGAATGAACAGAGTCTTGTCTATGATTCCTCTTTGAAACCCATTTTCCAAGAGATAGGTAGACAGAGTGTCATACCATGCCCTTGGTGCTTGATGTAGCCCATAGAGTGCCTTCTTCAATTTGTATACTCTGTCAGGATAATTTGGATTCTCAAATCCTGGAGGCTGACAGACATACACTTCTTCTTCAATTTTTCCATACAGAAAAGCACTCTTTACATCCATCTGGTAGACCCTGAACTTCATGAAAGAAGCATAGGCTAAAAATAGCCTGATTGCCTCTATCCTGGCCACTGGTGCAAATACTTCTTCATAATCAATACCCTCTTCTTGAGTATACCCTTGTACCACTAGTCTGGCTTTGTTCTTTATTACTATTCCTCTCTCATCTTTCTTGTTCCTGAAGATCCATCTTGTGCCAATTGCTCTGTGTCCTTTTGGAAGATCCACCAGATCCCATACATCTTGAAGTACAAACTGCAGTAGCTCCTCTTGCATTGCTTCTATCCAGCTTGGATCCTTCATTGCATCAAATGCCTTTTTGGGCTCAACCTGTGATAGAAAGCAAGATAATAAACCTGATTGTAGATCTTTCAATCCCCCTATCTTGCTTTGTTGCCTTGTGATCATTGGAGAATTGATGTCACCAATCACTAATTGAGGAGGATGATTCTTCTGAGTTCTTGTAGCATTGGCAGCCTCTTCATGAAGATTGACTTCAAGATTTGTGTCATTCTTTTCTGGAGAGCTTCCACCATACACTGAAGAATCATCATCTGTGTCTTCCTCTTCCAAAACTGGCATCTCAGGACCTTTGATTCCTGAATCTGAGGGCTGATCTTCCTTTTCACCTCTATCCTCTTCATTCTGAGCTTGTTCAGTGTCATTTGAATCTGAATTATCTTTCTTATCTTGGTCACAGAATTCAACAGGATCAGCAGTAGGTGTTGGGAACAGCACAAACTCTTGTCTTTGTTCTTGTGCCTGTTCTGTCCCTGTTCCTGCATTATGCTTATTACTGAAACCCAAAGAATTAGTCAGTGAATCAATGTCAAATAGCCAATCAGGACCTGAACCAAGTTGATTTGGTGTGTTCTCATTGCATTTGACATTGTCATTTTCCTCAATAATCCTAGAAGAGGTGTTAAAAACTATGTAGGCCTTACTTTGAGATGAATAACCAACAAGAAACCCATCCTCAGCTTTGCTATCAAACTTGCCTAGGTGAGTTTTGGTATTGAGAATTGTGCAAGGACACCCAAATGGTTTGAAAAAACCAATAAAAGGTTTCTTCTTTTTAAAAAGCTCATAGGGTGTCTTGTCTTGAGATTTTACTACTAGAACTCTGTTTTGAACATAGCAAGCAGTATTAACTGCTTCTGCCCAAAAAGTGATTGGAAGTTTTGAATCTGCCAATAGAGATCTAGCGGCTTCTATCAGAGTCCTATTTCTCCTTTCAGCAACACCATTCTGTTGAGGAGTTCTAGGAGCACTGTATTGCCTCTCAATGCCTTTTTCCTCACAGAAGCTGTTTAGGTCATTATTTTTGAATTCAGTTCCATTATCAGTCCTAATGACTTTAACTCTTAGATTTGTTTGGTTTTCAACTCGAAGAACAAAGGATTTGATCAGTCCACTTGTCTCATCCTTAGTCCTTAGAAAATAGACCCAAGTGAATCTAGAGAAATCATCAACAATAACTAAGCAGTAGGATTTCTTACCAATACTCATCACATTTGTAGGGCCAAACAGATCCATATGCAGTAAATTAAGAGGTGAAGAGATTGTATTAATCTCTTTGGACTTATGAGAAGTTTTGTGCTGCTTGCCTTTAAGACATGCAACACAATGATCATCACATGAAAATACCTTTTGTGGCAAACCTCTTACAAGGTTGTTTTTCACAAGTTTGTTCATTGTTTTAAAGTTCATCTGACACATCCTTCTGTGCCAAAGAGATGATTCATCTAAAGAGGCTTTTGAAAATAAACAGTTTAGAGATGAATCAGAAACTACACTCTCCAAGTCTAAGCAATAAACATTGTCCTTTCTAGGAGTTCTAAGTAGTATCATACTTTCATCAACTACCTTGAATCCTGGAGCAAGGATGATACATTCAGTATCAGTGAATAATATGCTATGTTTCTTGTCACAGACCTGTGATACACTTAACAGGTTGTATCTCAATTGCTCAACATAGTATACATCCTCAAAGATCATCTTACCTTTTGACACATTACCTTTTCCACTTATCTTACCACCTGCTGGATTATCACCAAAAGCAACATGTCCTCCATCAATTCTTTTGAAGTTTTGAAGGCAGACCATGTTACCTGTCATGTGCCTGGAACAACCACTATCAACATGCTAAATGCTCATTCCCTTGAGCTGTTGGTTGCCCTGCACATTTAATAAACAGTTAGTTTTTAATAGGAACCCAAGCCAAAGTGGTCTTGGGTTTTCCATTCTCATCAACATATTCATATTCAGACTGGATGAGATTATCAAACTGAGGAATCTCATTGCTTGAATACTTTGTCAGAATAATGGGCCTGTCACTGGAAGCAGTACTAACTTGATTGGCAGTACTAACTTTGTTAGCAGTACTAACATCATTAGCAGTACTAATTAGGTTAGCAGTACTAACTTTGTTAACAGTACTAACTGAGTTAGCAGTAGTATTGCTTGCAGCAGCATTATTTCTGTCAGCAGTACTAACAGATTTCTTTACTTTTGGAACCCAGACCTGGACAAAGTTGTTTGCTTTCTTTTTCTTTAAGTTACTCCTTGGCTTATTTGGAGTATTTTTCTTTGAATTAGCAAACTTATTTTGAACATGAGATTTTATAGGTGCCCTTCTCACATTCTCAGCCATATGATTCCTTATATGCTTCCTATAACCAACAGGATTTTGTATATTTCTTTGAAAACTGATCCTTTGGTTAATAGGATTGAAATAACAGTGTTTGGCTAGATGATTTAGCTTGCCACAAATAAAACAAGGCTTTGGTCTGTTAATTTTTCTCAGATCAATTCTTTGTTTTAAAGCCTACTGATTATTTCTATTTCTTTGATTTCCCCTTGTTTTATCATGTAATGAACTCCCTGTGCCTTTCCCTTCCCTCTCTCAGAGGTCTCAACTTTTACATTCTTAACAGTCTCTTCCCCAGACTTTACTTTCTCACTCTTGACAAAAGGTTTACCCCCTCTTTCATTTGTCAGTATGTGGTTTTCTAAGGGAATAACTTTGTGGTCTTTCTCCTTCTTACTCTCAGAGTCCTCTTCTTCAGAATCTGCCTCAACCACTACTTTGTCTAAATGATCTACTTCAGTGGCTCCTTCAGGTAATTCCTTCTTGTCCTGTCTTTCTAAGAGATCAGAGGTGGGAGGAATATAGTTATTGTTGTATGGTGGAGGTGTGCTGTTGTAGCCTATTCCTCTTCTAAGTTTGTCATGGACTTGAGTTTTTAAAAGTTAGTCCATTGCTTTAGAAGCATTGGAATATTTCTCAATGTCCAACTTTGCTTTCTCAAAATCACTCCTTATCTTCTCACATTCCTCTTCAGACTTTTTAAGCTTAACCTCTAACTGATTTTTCTCCCACTTCCAGTAGTTTGTATCATAGGAATGTTGAAGTTCATTAGCCTGGTAAGACTTAATTTGTTCTTCGAACCTCTCAACAATCAGAACATACTCTCTTCTATCTTTCTCTAACCTTTTAAGGTCATCACACATACTCTGATTGTGATCCCTGTACTTTTTAACAGTTTCAATACAGATTTTAGAGCAAAGATTAGAAGTTACCTCTGTGGGAATATCAGTGCTTCCTAACTCTGAAACTTTAGCCATTAAAGCATGATTCTGAACTGCTTCTTCTGCTTGGTCACTCCAATCAAATCCCATTCCTTCTTGGGAAACAAGAGCTTGAGAAGAGTTCCTACTGTTGAAGCTAGTGGACTGTGATGGTTGATGGTTGCTAGTATGCTGTTGAGGCATTCCACTTCTGCATTCTCTTGCAAAGTGCCCCAGCTTGTGACACTTGTAACATTCAACCTTGGATTTATCAAATCCAACCCTATCTTCTTTTTTCTGAGCAAAGTTGTTCCTTCCAGTCCTTTTGATGAATCTTTTTACCCTCATAGTCAGCATAGCCATCTGCCACTTAATATCCATCTCTTCCAGATCATCAACATTTATCTGTTCTAAGTCATCATTAATTAGAGTGGAATTAGCATGACTGGCTAGAAAAGCTTCTAAGACTGAGTCATTGGATCCATCTTGCTTTGATCCATGGGCAACATTAACTGATTCTGTGTTAGCAGCAGTATCAGTAGAGGATGATAAAAGAGCAATATTGTATGAGTATCCAGAGGGCCTCTTCTTTGCTTCTACCTCTGCTTCAAATACCCTAAGGTCATTATAGAGGTCATCCAATTCCTTGTCCTCCAATTGGTCATTCTGTCTGAATGAGACAGTGTACATAGTCCATTCATCACCAAGAGATCTTAGAAATTTTCTGTTAACATCATCTTCATCTATCTGAACGCCAACAGTAGCCAACTCACCAATTAGTTTATTAAATCTATCAAAAGTTTGAGTCATGGACTCATTCTTTGTAGACATGAAGTTTTCATACTGCTGTTTTAGGATGACCTTCTGATTTCTCTTGGTACTTTTAGTACCAGAAAATCTTTTCTCCAGAGAATTCCAAAGAATTTGTGCATCAGAACAGTTGCAGAATTGATGTTGGTACTCATTGGGTATAGCCAAAAGCAGAGTGCTCAAAGCTTTCATCTCTGTCTGCCTCAACTTTCTCTCTCCATCTGTTTTTGGTGGAGGTCTCTTTCCTTCTGCATCCATCTTTCCTCCATCAGAAGGACCATTCTCAATGATGTCCTACATTGAGAAGTCTGTGAGAAGAATGTACTGCTTGATTCTAATCTTCCACATGTCAAACTCATTGGGTTTGAGCATGGGAACCTTTGATACCAAGATACTGTCGCTTGAACTGTCCATGATTAAAGGTTTCTGAATTTTCAGGCTCTGATACCACTTGTCAGGATCGAAACTCAAACAAGAATTTAAATAACACACTTAGAAACTTATGTTAAAGAAGTTGCGGAAAAACACTTTAACAGAAAATCAATGGAACAGTATATAGAACTCAAATCACAAGTTTATATTGATTCAACTTGATGATTACACAAAACCTCAATCTCTTAAACAGGATAAACAGACGTTCTATACTTCTCTATAGAAAGGATCTAAACTATTCTTGAGGTTAATTCTCTCTAAACAAAACGTATGAATAATTGTTAATTCTAACAAAGACTTCTATACTATATATACAAGACTGAGTACAAGATAATTATCAAAATAAAATTGATCTTCAGCATCAATACCATAATTATCTTCAACCATATCTCCAACTCATCTTTATCTTCAAGTCTTCTGTATCTTTAGAAGCAACACTAACCTTCTCTTCTTTTAGCAGTATTAATCATTGAGAAGTATTAACCATTCTTGCAGTAGTAATCTTCAACAGTATTAACTACTAGCAGTACTAACTCTCCAAGCAGTACTAACTATTCAAGTAGCAGTACTAACTTTTCAAGCAATATTAATTCTACTAGCAGTATTAAAAGTACAAGCAATAATAATACCTTTCAACTAGCAGTAGTATTCATCCTTAGCATATTCTGACCCAACATTTATTTTTATATCAAACAATTCATATTAAATAAAATTATTAATTAAGATAATTAGGGGTAAAAAAGAAAGTTAATTTCATTTCATGCTACCTTATTTGAATTTTGATTTTTAATTAAAAACTTTTATACTCTTTTAAAGTTTAAAATTAATTATCTTAAAAAATACTAATATTTTAATCAAACAAATTACATAAAAAATACGAAAATTTCATGGTTTTCGATATGACATCCATCTTGATGTAATTCTTTTCTTTCGTTTTATCTGTCTTTTACGTGAAATGTTATATGTGTGTCATATTCATTATGAATATTTATGTACGTTCAATTGTGTACAAGAGCTCGACACCGTAAGTCCATAACTTGACATCATCTTCTTCAACATTTCTTCAACGTCGTAAGACACCTCGTTCTTCATCACCGTAACCCAACACCCATCGAGATCAAACAAGAACACATTTAGATCGATCCAGAACCCATCAAGACCGATCAACACCAATCGATACTTATCGAGAACCCATCGAGACTAATCAAGAACCCATCTCGATAAAAGTTAAAAGTGGTAGTCGAAACGAATCGGGAACTCATCAAGATCAATCAATAATCCAATAAACAAAAATAGAGTATGTAGTAGGGGTGTTCACGGTTCGATTCGGCTCGGTTAGTAAGAAAAATGTGAACCGAACCGCATGAGGCGGATACCTGGTTACCCGAACTAAAACCGAACTGCGGGGTGAACCTTCTTCTTGGTTGTTATTTTGCATGCCTTTCTTGTTTGGGTGCCTAAGTTGTTGGCTTGACCTACCATCTTTGAGTGGCAAGGAATCCTGTCGTTTACACCACTTAGGATTTTTACCTGCGTGTGCTTTTGTTCTGATTTATTATGGCGGGTGGAGAAGCCTCCACGAATCCAAAGTCGTAATCCTTGATTGCTATGCTGGATTTTGGAGACCTCTTTATCTGCATCCGAGTGATACTTCTGGTGCTTCTATTTTAAATGTAAAATTAACGGGTACTGATAATTACAAGGTATGGTCATGTGCTATGATTCTTGCTTTAGAAACCAAGAATAAACTTGGATTTGTAGATGGTTCTGTTGTTCGTTGTAATAACTGGGTTTAACTGTAAAGAGTGGGGTTTGGGAGGAGTTGTTGTAGAAATCCTAAAGTCCAGGGGCTAGTTTGCAAATGTTAATAATAAGGATTAAACCCTGACATTTGTTTACCCTAAATCATTTCTCCTCATCTTAGGCGACTAAGAGAACTTGGGAGGAAAGTTCATCATCATCCAAGAAATTGAAGAAATCAAGGAGAAACAAGTGTAGAGGAAGTCTTTACTCTTGATTTCCAAGAAGGTAATCTTAATTCAATCCATTATTTTGTTGTTTGATTAGTTTCTTGGTTGTAGAGTTTTAGATGATAATAAATGGGTGTTAACCGATTGGTTTATTTGGATTTGTGTTCCATCTTCAAGAAAGCTGTTGTGTTATTAGTTTAGGGGATGTTTAAGCATCTACTCAATCGAGTTGGGAACTTAGATTAGAAGGAAATCAAACCAAATCCCTCGATTTGGGGGTTTCGACAGTCTCTGGGTGTGACACTCGGGAGTCGCCGCCAAACTTGGTGATTAAGGGAAACCCGACGTGAAACCGGGAGGTGGGAGCCGGGGAATCCGGGGGAGACCCGGGAGAGGCCACTCGGGGAGACCGGGGAAGGTCGAACCTGGGGGAGTCCGGGAAGAGGCTACCTGGGGAGACCGGGGTAGGCCAAACCCGGGGGAGGTCCGGGAGGAGGCCACCCGGGGAGTCCGGTTTAGCCGAACCTGGGGAGGCCGGGGAAGGGCGAACACGGGGTGACCGGGGAGGTCGAACCTGGGAGTCAGGGAGGCCGACCCGGGTTTGTGTTTAGGTAGCGATTCTGTTTTTTTTAGTAGGTGTTGGGGGAAGTCTTCACCTTGTTTTGGTGTACAATAGGTGTTCGGTTAAAGAGCGAGGGCATAATTGCAATGGAGTAAGCAAGGACTGCAGGTGAGTTTTCTAACCAAAAATATCATTGATGCCTACGCTTTATCGCACAAGAAGATATTAAATAAATGTTTTGTGTCTTACCTTATTTTAAAAGATATATTTTATGTATGCATACATGGTGTGTGGTGGGTCATGGCTTAAGTCGGGGGGTATGTCCCGCCTGTGCTCATACCTGGGGGTGTGTCCCGTTTATGCCAATTGGGGGGGGGGGGGGGTTGTCCCAACGAAAGGCGGTGTGAGCCAAAAACGTTGTCACGGTTGTGACCTCAGTGTTTGCCATTGACATATGAAGTAATGTGATGACTTGTAAACCGTGGATTGTGTATTTACTTATACAACTTAGTTTTTATATTCTGTGGCATGGTTGTTTATATTGGAGAGAGTTCACTAGACCTCATGGTCTAACCCTCGCTTTTCAAAACTACACCTTTTCAGGTAAGCGTTTAGTAGAGGGTTCTAACAAGGGCAATGAGAAATTGTAAGTGTGAAGCGCGACAGAGAAGAGGGATATTGTCCTAGTTCCCGGACTTAGTTTATTTGTCTTATTAATCTAAGTTGTGTAATAGGTTGTTCTTGCAAACCTCGTATTTTGGAGATGTACTTTGGGCTGTTTTTGGCAAGTTATTTTACGTTATGCTTGTTATGTGTGTTCTGTGTTTTGGTTTGTTACAGTTGGTATCAGAGTCGGGAACCAGACTAGTGTGCCAGCGAGGACGCTGGGCTCCAAAGGGGGGGGTGGATTGTAAGATCCCACATTGGTTGGGGTAACACCTCGAATTTTGGACTAAATTCTTATTTAATGTTTATGAATTACCTTAATAGTTACACCTCTAGATCAGTCGTGAAGTTGAGAATCGGACCATCGAGTTTTGGAAGAGAAGAGGCCCTCGGTGACAATGACCAGCGACAGTGCCCTTGGGCATTGTTGCGTGTCACAGTCTCCACCCATAACCCACTCTCGGTACACTTCGGGCAAGAGTTCCAGGTGAGAATGCCCATGGCACTCTCGCGTGTCATTGTCGTGCACGGATGGAGGCTTGCGGTACACTCCCTGCGAGAGTGACAGGCGACAATGCCAATGTCACTCTCGCCTGGCATTGTCGCCGACGGGAGCAGTGGCCTTAAAATCTTTTCTTAGTTGGTTGAGTCTCGTTTATTTACATTGAAGAGTTTTGTTGGATGATTTTCCTCTCAAGTCTAGGTAAGGTTTCCTCCATTTATCATCTTCTCCCCTCATTAAATGTTCATCCAACCTCATCTAGTAACATTTATGATCCCTTCTTGGTTCTAGCCTCAAGTGAATCAACAAGCTTCTTTTGGGAACCTCAAGGCTCAACCTCTACTTCTAGGGTTTTGTGATTTTAGGGTTTTTACATCACAAACCTATTTGGCGAGTCCCTCAACCCTTACATCACCATAAATGCCAATATTTACTTGTATGTAATTTGTAGGTACATTAGGGTTTTGACCTAAAAATTAGGGTTGGTGGGTTTGGTTAAATATGGGGTCTTGATCCTTACTATTTGTGCTTAATGATGCTTAATAAGTGATTACATACTTTCTAACATGTTGAAATGGAATATATACTAGATGTGAGTCATTTCTTGCAAAAAGGGGGATTTTGGCTTAAGTGAATGTCTCTTGTAGATGGGATTCATTTTCTTAGCTCATTAGATCTTTCCTTGATATTGAATAATGGGTTGTCTTAACGTATTTATGAGTTATGCCATGCCATGAGTAGATAAGGGCTATATGTGGATATCATGATTTAAAGTGGTAATTGAAGGATGTATGATAATGTCATTCTTACTTGGTTATGATCATAATGTGAAGTTTAATGTCTACTTCCTTGTGCACGAGGACTTAGATGGCATGATATACTTGGTTATAATTGTTGGCCACGTGTGGTCACTAACGAGTAGGAAATGGGGGACTTTATAGTCCTTAAGATGTAACCAGGGTCGGTCCTGAGGTTTCCGATGCCCATGGCGGAAAGCCAAAAAAATGCCCTAAATGTAAAAAAAGGAAAAATAAAGCATATTATTTTTAAGGGGTTCGAAACCTACTTAAGTTAGAAGGCCATCCCCAAAAATAAAAGGAAAAAACACAAAAATATGAGTTTAGTATGTGTATAACAGTCTTGTTAGGATGAAGGCCATATATGAATGTATCACACTGTAATCATCAAAATGGTCAAGGAAAGTTCAAGAAACAAACACCCAAACAAAAAATATGAGTTTAGTGTGTGTATAACAGTTTTATTAGGATGTATGATTGTCGATTTCCTCAAATCCATAGTAAAACATAAAGAAGCAAGTAATGGCTTCAAAGTCTAATTTAGTTGGACTATTTCAAACAACATTTAAATTAATAGCTGAAATTAATATAGTTTGATTGCAAATTTCTCAGTAACCTGAACTCAAAACTCAACAACATAAAAGCAAACTTAGACTCAGAATCAGAAAACCATAAATCATACTCAGGATAAGCAAACAATAAATCAAACTTGGTTGATAAAGTCTCTACAACTTTACTCATTTTTCAATTCATTCTGTTTCCATATGGTGTCATTTGTATTATATGGGCCATAATTCGTGAATAAACAGAGTAACACTAACAAATGTGTTGTATGAGTATATGATAAATGGGATGAGCAAACCCTGAAAGCCAAAACTCTAGGGATGAATAATGGCAGTCAATCTTCTATACAAGTCTATTGTGCTATAATTCATTTTCTTTTGGATCTTAAATGGGATTATTGGCATCATCAGTTACTAGGTGGGAAAATGCATCATTAAGATTTTTAAATTCAACAAAGTAAACTTAGAAGTTGGAAAGAAAACACTTGTGGTGGACTGGACGATTTGGGGGCAGCAAGTTAGCAAGAGATCAACAAGCCCACAAGTTGTCTGATTAATCGATTTAGGGCAGCACCACAACAATCCAGTAGTCGATTAGGGCAACCACCGATGGAGAATTTGAGAGAGATCAGAGATAGAGTCACAGAGTCACAAAAAGATTGAGTTTCCTGTTGTTGTTCGTCGATACCACAAGAGTCGATTTATGGCAACAAATCAAGTAATCAACCACGATATTCGATTTAGGGCAACAAATCAACCACGATATTCGATTTATGGCAACAAATCAACCACGATATTCGAGAGATTGAGAGGCGATAGAAGTCGATAGACTGATGAGAGGCGAGAGGGAGAAGCGTGAGTCGAGAGAAAGAGTTGTACGCAAGGAAACTGAAACGGTAATATGTTTATTGTTTAATTCTTATTTGGTCCCCCCAAGGTAAAACTCAACCTACTAATACTAAAGCCTTGAAATTTTTTTGATGCCCTCTTGGGCCCTGCTGCCCATGGCTGAAGCCATATTTGCCATGGTCCAGGGCCGACCCTGGATGTAACTCGTCTAGATTGGATATGCAATAATGTCCGTAAGTCCTTGAGGTGTAACTCTACGAAGTAGGAAATAAAAGCATAAACGGTTTGAGGATTGTGATGTCTTGATGGCATGGGAACTAGAACCGGGACATGAGGTGTAATCCAATAACATCAAGGGTGACTCCATTCACGTGTTCTTGTCACCCACGATGGAAATGGGTCTCCTCCGTATTTCAAGAGATATCTCTTCTGTGTATTTGTTCATGTGTGGAATATCTTTCCAAGTTGAGTGTTGGCATTGAATTAACCCTTGGTGTAACACCCGTATTTTCGGGTAGATTTCCCCTTTTCATTTTCGTTCTAGGATTTAAATGTTAGTTCGTTGATACCTCATTGTCTTTTATTAGGTTTTGAAGCTTGATCAGCCCTCCCTAGTCGGTAGCAAGTCAAAACGGGTAAAAGACGCGCCCATAATGCTTAGGGAGACTATGCCCGGTGACTATGCCACCAGGGCATAGTCGCATGTCAATCTCGTGGGTTTGTTGGTCGAAACTCAGCAGGTGGTGTCCGAGCTGCGACAATGCCCCGCGACTATGACCAGGGCATTATCGCCAGGTCATAATTGCCGGCGGGGGTTGGCTGTATAAATCTAAATGTCGCGATTATTGATCATTTTATCTGATTTTGAACTTGGTAGCTGCGATTTTCTCTCTAGGAAGTTGGTAAGTTCCATTATCTCCCTTCCTTTGCCATTAATGTCTCCCATCTACCTCAAGTCCTTGATCATTTATGATATGTTAGGATTCTTGAACATTTATTGATCAAGTCTAGACTTTCTCAAGGTTCCATCTCATCTCCTCACTAGTTACGTGGATTTTAGGGTTTCAAGCTACAACCCTACAAGGTGAGTTCATTCTTTTGATAAACTATATACATGATCAAATGTGGATTTTAACCATTTAAACATCTCCTTTCCTATTTATCTTTCTTGGTTGAACTTTGCATCAAGACCTAATTTTTGAAGGTTTTAGGGTTTATGTGAATGGGTATGATTTTTGAAACTAATGAACCTACCTTTTTAACTATTGTGGTTTGCACATAAGGAAGTTATTTATTTCATTTATTATGTTTAAATGCTTACAATCAAAACTAGGGTTTTGAGAGATTGGCTTTGTATGTGGTAAATAAAGTCTTGGGTGTTTGGATTGAGTTATGGACCTACTACTCAAGCATTATTTTAAGAACACATTGGGAATTAAGGGGGAAGTTTATGGATTCATGATCTTTACATAATTATGGACATATTGACTATTGAATTATTTGTTGGCCGAAATGGCATTGGTTGGCTTATTTGTTGCATTAGGCGTCATGAACCCACACTTGTTTATATTATTTGGCTCAATGATGGAACACTAGTTTTCCACATCGAGGCACGTTTAGGCATCAGATTGGGTTATAAGTCCTACGTGCTAGTATATGACATTGGACGAGGATTTCAACGTAAGGACCCTATGTGGTTGAAGTTGACTTTCCGTGGGTGTACGTTTAAAGATACCGAGCCTAACATCCCTTGCGTGTACTTATTATGTGTATTGGTTTTACTAACTTGTCATATGGCTTACTCTTGTGTTTCGTCACTTGTTTTAGTAAGCGGGCCTCCCCCGTTAACCCAAGAGGTATTTGTTTATGGTAAAGAGTTACATTGTTATCATTATGAATTCACTTCCCTTACTTTCGCTTATAATTGATTATTTCTAAATTTAAATGTTTGATCTCAATAGGCTTTAGCCTAACACTTTTCTTAAAATGTCATGTATGGCAGGTCAATTTAGCGGTGGGACACATCGGGCTTGAGTGAAGAGAGGTCAAAAGATAGTAAAATTTTTGGAGGTTATAGAGACGCACAACCGAATTAGATTAGATATACTTTTGGAGAAGTAAAGTGTCAACACCCGAATCTAATCTAGATTTATTTGTGTCTAGATTAGTAGGTTGTTGAAATTAACTTTGATTTATTCTTGGGTTGTAATTGTCATACTATGTTCCCCATTTGGGATGGCTTGTCTAGATGGAATATCATTATTGCATTATTCAACTTTTCCTCTCCATTTATAGTCGTCATATTGCTGGATTTTCGAATTTTAAATTCCTCTAAAATTTAGGGTGTTACAGTTGGGTGTATCGGTAACAATTAATTATGATGCAATTGCCTAAATTATAAAATGTTAAATCTTATAATATCACTAGACTATTGGTCTAACACTTTTTTGGTATTCTGTTGACTCACAAGTCCTACTAGTGGTGTGCATAATACACCTTGATTTGCCGATCGTGCACCTAGGAGTTCTTGAAGGATCAGGCTTTTGGGAATCTTTTGAGAAGAGCGTTTTGGAGACATAGCGACACCCACCTTAATATAGTTTTGAATATTATTCTAGATTAAATAGGTTGTTATGTTTTATGTCTCATTCTTCCGCTATTATATTTGATACAAACTACCCAAACTTTATTGGGTTTTTGGTCGTTTATATTCACAGGGTTTATAAACCTTTATATTTTAGACGTTATATTGCTGAAATTTTAAGTTTTAAATTGACCTTATTTTTAGGGTGTTACATTAGGGGAGGGGAACAAAGGTTGCCTTAGAAGGGACTTGATACATCCTCTATCAGACGCGTTTTAAAACCGTGAGATGTTACAAATGATATCAGAGCCATAGTTTAAGAGATTTAGGTGACCGGACGGGCCTAGACTTAAACTGAGGAAGTAGAAACACAACTGAGAAATAGGAAGGCCTTAGGGGGACCTCAACAGGGACACAAATAATAGAGTAGTGAGAACTAACATGTAAGGTAAATTTGGAATTACATCTGGCTAATGTAATTGCAAATTTACGTGTACATGTGTGTACCTATTTTGCCTTATTATGCTGGAACTGTTGGTTAAGTATTGTGCTTGTGTCTTTTCAGTAAGCAAGATGTCTGAGCGATCAATGAGGAGTAGGTCTGTGCCTCGGTGAATGAAGTGATGATGTATGGACCAACAAATCCTCCGAGACAGGAATCCGCTCGAGGAAGAAGCCGAGGTTGTAACACCCTCAAATTTGGTAAGAGCAACTAGTTAAAATTTCGGTATAATATCAACATAAGGAACAAAACTTCCTCATACAATTCAAAACTCAACATACCTCAAGTTAAAATTATATAACTAACCTCAACAAATATATAAACTCCAATAATATACAGGTACTAAACCAAAGTCGGGTGTTACTCAACCCCAAACACAAGTTGCTCTTCAAAAAACAAATGAGGAAGACTTCAACAAGCTAAACACTCTCCGAGCACGCAACTAGCACCCCTCTCTTCACAGTGTCACTAGAACTATTCCCAATGAAGCTTGTTGCACATGCCGACAAATAAAAAGGTTCGGCTAACGCCTAGTGAGTTCAAGAGTTTTCAACATTAATAAATACATTGTTAAAACAGAAGGATGCAATTGAAATCATAATATTTCAAAATGATATGCTTCAATTATGAAAACGACTCGTTTTCCAATAATATGCATTTTAGGCGGAGGAACACCAATATAAACGTTTTCCAAACCAAACTGTTTTAAGGACTAAGATCCCAATGTAAAACGTTCTTTTGTAAATTAAATTCAATCCAAAACTCACTCAAAATGAGATAGAAATCGAACTCCCAATTTATGATACGCGGATAAAACTTTATATCCCAAAACACCCAAAACATGAGTGAGACATAATACTCAACCCATAAACCTTGGGTAAGAACCCATATAAACAAAACGTCACCGAAAACATGGATAATAAAACTCAATACCCAAAACAACACCTTTCGGTGACGGGGGAGACCCGAATTCCATCGAAAGTGGCGGGCACACAAAGTTAAGCTACTTCTCGATGTTCTCGAGCTTCACATAGAGTCATGGATCCCTGTATACGACTCCCTACCGAGCAACCATCGCAGGATAACCAAATGACCCTAGTGTCTACTCGACCTCTAGATGAGTGTCGCCACAAAAGCCACAAGTCTCCGTATCCGGCTCACCATGGGCACCACCGCAAGACTTAGCTCTGTATACGGCTCTACAAAGCACCACCGCAAGCTTCCATAAAACATGACTTGGGGACCACTCACTAGACTTCAAACGCGGACACTAAATTCCACGATGAGTAACCAGATTGGATTACAAACGGGCATCAAGTTCAACCACCCACGATCTATACCTCGATCCCTTCACTAAAGGTTACACGGTTATCGAGTTCAACCACCCACGATCTATACCTCGAGCTCCCGCTAGCCATAAATAATTTCCAGTCCCAAAATAGGGATAAAGTCCCCAGCTAAACCAACTGACTGACTCATATGCCTATGGATCCAATGCATTACAGTCTAAAATGTCACATGACTCCAATGAATGAACTACCGCATTCAAAACATGTAACTCTCAAATAAGATGCAACTAAGTGCACCATATGTCAAAGGATCCTTAACGAGCTACCAAAACTGAATAAAAGTTCCAAGACTCATTTGTGTGTAAATCAAGCCCCAAAAGGCATAATAGACGTTCGACTAAAATACGCGAGCCAATATGGTTGTATAATTCAAATACATCTTTTCCCAAAATCTTTGTTTCTCAAATCACAATTGGCCTTCGGCCCAAAACCCAAAAAGGTTTACTATTTCTAAAATGTTCCCAAGGTCGGGAATGACCAAAACCAAAGGACTCGCACATTTGTACTTTTCAAAACATCCCATTTCATGAATGATGCATAAAACCCGACAAACACTAAAAGTGCATTTTTGACCAAATATCTATTCATGCAATAAATCATTAAAACACCTTCATTCATGAATTATTTATCAAAATGTTCAAAATCCCAAATGTGGGTGTTTTACAAAGTTTATAAAGCTAAACACTTCAAATAATCAAAGTTACCAAATAACTCAACAATAGATAATTTCATATAAACACATAAACACTTTAAAATGGACATTTTGGCATGTACAACGTTTTCACAAATCAACTTGAACTCACCTTGTTAGATTTAGGCTAAATCTAGATTTTACCCCAACTTGAGTTTCCTTGAAGAAACTTGAATCCTCAAAGCCAAGACCTCCAAAACCTAGATCCACACATTCCGACCATAAATATTTATATTCAACCATATAAAAATCTTTTCCCAAACATTACACATGAAAACCTCAACTGATACCAAAACCCTAACTTCCATAGCTGAAAAATAGAGGATTACCTTAACCATAACTTGAATCCACCAACCAAGATACCTCTAGGTCACCAAGATGAGCCCCAAGCTTCCAATCATCAAAAATGGTGAAAAAGGGTTGCGTAAAATCCTAGAAAATTTGGTGAAGAAGATGAATGTGGAAGGATGATGGTTCTAGCTCCCAAATTGCTAGATGAAGAAGAAACACTTAGTTTTAGGAGGAAAACCCCCAAAATATGAGCTAGGGTAAGAATTTGGAGTTGGGCGTCGGTTTGGGAGATAAGGGGGGGGGGGGAAGATTTGAGGTTTTTGAGAAAAATGGGGTGGAGGCCGGGTTTCCCCCTTTTATGTGCGCACAGTGCGCGCACGAGTGGTGGCGCGACCCAACTCGTGCGGAGAGGTGCGCCGCCCTCTAGATAGATCCCCACGCGGATCACGACGTGGTTCGACCCGCACGGACACTCGCGCAGAACACTGTCGCACTTTTTTTCTTCTTCTCGGCTATAGATTTCGGGGCGTTACAGAGGTCATGGGAGGGGGCGAGGAAGAGCAACCCAATGGGCTACCACTCAAGTAGACGACCCGATCCGGGGAGTCGGGGGTTGGGGTGGAAAATGACCTGTGTTACCCGGCGGGATAGGAGTGTAGAGATTCCGGGAGAGCGCGTGGTGTCTCATCAAGAGAGCTCTATGACTGCAAGAGGGAGAGGGCAATACAGGAAACTCTGCAAGCATTATTGGCACAACAAGCGAGGACATCATCGGGTAGTAGGGAGAAGAACGAGAGTAAGGAAGGTTCTGAGGTGTCAAGCCCACTTGTGACTATAGAGGGTAGCCACTCTCAATCAACTCCGCAAGTAGCAGGAAAGTCGATGGAAGATCAGGGATGTAATTTCAAGGCATTATCCTCTTGCAAGCCTCCAAGTTTCAAAGGGGAGTGTGACCCGGTGGTAGCCATGAAGTGGATCAGGGAGATGGAGTTAGTTTTTGATACCTGTAAGTGTGTTGAGGACAACAAGGTAGTGTTTGCGCTATCCCTGCTGAAGTCAGATGCAATTTTCTGGTGGGATGTCATTACTGTGGAAAGGGATCGAAAGCAGCAAGAAAAATGTCATGGGAAAATTTTGTAGCCAAGTTCAAAACTCAGTTTTGTACGTTTGCAGCAGTTAAGAAATTGGAGAAAAAGTTTTTGAGATTTGAGCAGGGTGAGATGACGGTTTGCGAGTATACATCCAAATTTTTGGAGAAGGCTCGTTTTGCTGAGATCTATGTGTCGAATGAGGAACAACGCATAGAGAGATATATCTATGGGTTGAAGAGTAACATCAGAGAGTTGGTTTCGACCCGGAACCCTATCACTTTCCAGGCGGCCATTAATGCGACCGAGATGACGGAGAAAGAGAAGGTACGATAGATGACCGAGAAGGGATGTGATAAGAGAAAGTGGGAAGGATCTGCTCGTGACACTAAGAAGTTCAAGAGTGCCAGGCCCGATCTGCGGGTGGCACCAAGATTCGTAGAGAAATCTTGTGGGGAGTGCAATCGAGTGCACTGCGGGGAATGTATGTGGGACAAAGATGGTTGTTTCAAGTGTGGAAAGAAGAGGCATATGGCTCGAGACTATCATGGACCGAAGTCGTGTTATCAGTGTGGTTCTCCAGTTCACATCAAGACGGAGTGTCCACAGTTGAATAAGGGATCGACTGGGAGCTTAGGAGGAAGAGGAGGAGAGAGGAAAGTGGAGGGCATTCCACATGACGGCGGAGGAGGCGGTTGAGACGCCAGATGTAGTGATAGGTACTTTCTTAGTTGACTCGACTTTGGCTAAAGTGTTGTTTGATTTGGGCGCAAACCGTTCGTTTGTGTCGCCGAACTTTGTGCGAAATTTGCATGTGGAACCTAAGAACTTGAATCTTGGGTTTAAAGTAGAGGTAGCGGATGATAATCGAGTCTTGGTGAGGGAAGTTTATGAGGGGTGCCAGATTGACATAGATGGCCATTTATTTCCGTTGCGGTTATACCCGATGGGTATAGGAGAATTCGATGTTATTGTAGGAATGGATTGGTTGGCATCTAATGGTGCCAACATTGTATGTAATAAAAAATTGATCCGCATCACTTTACCCGATAAGAAGGAAGCGGTGATCTATGGTGATCGGAGGGATAAGAAGTCATGCTTAATCTCAATGATTAAAGCTAGGCGGTGTCTAGTGAAGGGATGCTTGGAGTTTTTAGAATACGTGCTAGATGCTAAGAAAGAGAAGAGAGGTTTAAAGGAGGTTCCTGTAGTAAGCGAATACCCGAAAGTATTTTCGGAGGACATGACTAACTTGCCTTCTGCTCGGCAAGTGGAGTTCAGGATTGACTTGATACCTGGAGCGACACCAATAGCGAGGGTACCTTACCGTTTAGCACCGACTGAGATGAAGGAGATGATGACGCAACTGAAAGAGATACTCGACAAGGGTTTCATACGTCCAAGCTCTTCACCGTGGGGAGGGCCAATGTTGTTCGTAAAAAAGAAGGATGGGTCTATGCGTATGTGCATAGGCTACCGGGAACTTAACAAGGTGACGATCAAGAACAAATATCCGTTTCCGAGGATCGACGATCTCTTCGATCAGCTGCAAGGAGCGAGTTACTTCTCGAAGACAGATTTGAGATCCGGTTATCATCAGCTGAAGGTAAGAGAGGAAGATGTACCCAAGACGGATTTTCGCACGAGGTACGAGCATTATGAGTTTTTAGTCATGCCTTTTGGTTTGACTAACCCCCCAACTGTATTTATGGATCTGATGAATAGAGTGTGTAGTTCACTCTTGGAAAAGTGTGTGATCGTATTCATCGATGACATCCTGATCTATTCTCGGTCCCTGAGTGAGCCTGAGAAGCACCTTCGATTAGTGTTGGAATTGCTAAGGCGCGAGAAGTATTATGCCAAATTCTCGAAGTGCGAGTTCTGGCTGAGAGAAGTTCAGTTTTTAGGGCATGTTGTGTTGAAAGATGGTATCAAGATGGACCCGGCTAAGATTGAAGCCATTAAGGATTGGGAAACGCCGAAATCGCCGTCGGAGATAAGGGCATCCACAATCACGGACCTCTCAAGAGGTTCCTGGTTTTGGCACATCAGTTTTCTCTCTCTGCTACATCAGTTTTCTCTTTCCTACACATTTCATAAACCTTTCACACCCAATCATTGACCGGTCCATGACTAATTTAATAAAAACTATAATAATATAAAATTATAATGATAAAAGACAATAATTAAAAAATAATTATAATTAAATGACAATAATTAAAAACTAATTATAATTATAAGACAATAATTCAAAATTATAAAAATTAATTGCTACATTAATTAAAAAATATAGTAAATAAAAGTTACAAAATATTTATAAATAATTATAATGATAAAATTCAAAATAATTAAAATTGACAACCAATTAATTAATTTTATTTAGCTATTTTTAACTAATTATATATTTAAAAAGTGGATCAACACACCATAATATGTTTGATTATTTAAATGGAAAATGATTTTGATTATTTAAATAGAAAGATGTAATTATAATAAAAAAATAATCCATGATCTTCAACCACTGAGGAACCGCTCCACATATGTGGCAAAAACCCTTTGCATCCTCAATTATAAAAACCTTTGCAAGGACTTCCATGTGGGCACCGCTGCAGATGCTCTAAGGAGTTTTCTTGGTTTAGCGGGTTATTATCAAAAGTTCATCCAAGACTTTTCGTGGATAGCTTCGCCGTTAACCGCATTGACTAAGAAGAACGCTAATTTCGTGTGGAATGACGCGTAAGAAGCCGCTTTTTGTAAGCTAAAGGAAAGTTTGAGTAGTGCACCAATCTTATCCCTACCCAATGGATCCAAAGGATTCGTTATCTATAGCGATGCTTCTAAGGTGGGATTAGGGTGTGTGCGTATGCAAGATGGAAGGGTGATTGCTTATGCATCTCGCCAATTGAAGGATCATGAGAAGAATTACCCTACGCATGATTTGGAGCTAGCAGTAGTGGTTTTTGCCTTAAATATTTGGAGACACTATTTGTACGGAGTTAAGTATCAGATTTTCACTGACCACAAGAATCTCCAGCATCTGTTCAATCAGAAAGAATTGAATATGAGACAAAGGAGATGGATGAAGTTGTAAAGCGACTATGACTGTGAAATTCTTTACCACCCGGGTAAAGCTAATGTTGTAGCTGACGCCTTGAGTCGGAAAAAGCGATGGGATTCGATAAAGGTGATAGCTTTTAGAGTCGAACCAACTTCTAACTTTCTGGATGAGATTAAGAAGTTCCAAGAAGAAGCGCTTTTGGAAGAGAACTTGAAAAGTGAGAGAATTGTCGGGTTAGTAGCTTCATTAAGAGTTGAAAGTCGAGGAGTAAAATGCTTAGGGGACGGCCTATGGGTTCCTAGGTTGGGAGATCTATGAAAGTGGGTGTTAAAGGAAGCTCATATGTCTCGCTACTCAATAAACCCGAGAACCAATAAGATGTATCGTGACTTGAAGCAATACTACTGGTGGCCTGGACTAAAGAAAGATATCGCTCATTTCGTTGAGCGGTGCCTAACGTGTATAAAAGTTTAAGCTGAACACTAGCGACCGTATGGGGAACTTCAATCGTTAGAGAACCCGGTGTGGAAGTAGGATGAGATCGCGATGGATTTTGTCACGGGTCTACCCCGATCTCCAAAGGGGCATGACACCATTTGGGTGATAGTGGACCGACTCACCAAATCAGCTCACTTCCTACCGATTAAGGAGACTTATCCGTTGGAGAAGTTGGCAAGATTGTATATAGATGAAATCGTATCTAGGCATGGGGTACCGTCTATAGTATCGGACCGTGATAGCCGTTTCACGCCGTCCTTTTGGAGGAGTCTTCATAGGGAGCTAGGCTTCCAACTCAAGTTAAGTACTGCATATCATCCTCAAACGGATGGCCAGAGAAAAAGGACTATTCAAACGTTGGAAGACATGCTTCGAGCGTGCACGATTGATTTTAAAGGTTCATGGGAAGTTCATCTGCCGTTGATAGAGTTCTCTTACAACAACAGTTATCATGCCATTATTCAAGCAGCGCCGTTTGAAGCGTTGCACAAACGCAAGTGTAGAACACCGTTATGTTGGATTGAGGTAGGAGAAAGGCAACTGTTGGGCCCAGATATTGTGCAAATGACTGCCGACAAGGTAAATCATATATCAGAGAAGTTGAGAGCAACTCAAGATCTTCAGAAAATGTACGCGAACAAGAGAAGGAAATCAATTGAGTTTCAGGTAGGAGACAGACTAATGTTAAAAGTCTCGCCTTGGAAAGGTGTTTCGGGATTTAAAGTTTTATCCGCGTTTTTATAATTGAGTGTCCGTTTTCTATTCACGTTTGAGTGAGTTTTGGGCGGCATCATTTTATAAAGAAAGTTTTGTATTGGGACATTTGTCCTTAAAAACGTTTGTTATTGGAAGATGAGTCATTTTCATAGTTCAATTAAATCATTTTGAAAGATCATGATTTAGACTGCATTCTTCCCTTTCAACGAAATATTTATTCATGTTGAAAACTCTTGAACTCACTAGGCGTTAGCCTCACCTTTTTATTTGTCGGTATGTGCATCAAGTTCTGGTTAGGAATGGTCCTAGTAACACTATGAAGAGAGGAGTGCTAGTAGTGTGCTCGTGATGTGTTTAGCATTGGTGAAGTTCCTGCTTTGGTTTTGATGAGCAACTAGCTTTGGGGATTACGTAGCACCTGACTTCGGTATAGCCCTTGATGGATTTTGGGGTTTACCTTTGTTTTGAGGTTAATTGTAGAATTTTATATTTGAGGTATGAAGAACCTTTGATTTGTATTGATTTTATATCGAAATTTTAATTAGTTGCTCTTACCAAATTTGAGGGTGTTACACATTATGGAAGCAGTTTGATGCCTTAGTCAAACTTCCTTCCTGCTCCTGTAATGTTGCTCAAGAATTTTCAAAACATAACCAACTTTTAAAACTAATGCAGTTCTTAATGGGAATGGATGATGCATATATTCAAATAAGAAGTAATATTTTAACTACAGACCCTCTTCCAACTGTAAAACCTACTTTTTCCTTGGTGTCCAGAGAAGAGTCTCACCGAGGTGTGACTCGCTCCTCTTTAGATACAAAAGTTCAAAATTCTGCTTTTTTTAGTAAATATGTGGCAATAGGAAAAAATCTGGAAAACCTCCTCTTCTTTGTAAATATTGTGGTGTGACAGGCCACAATATAGAAAGATGTTTCAAACTAATTGGGTTTCCCAAAGATTTTCAATTTACTAAGAATAATCAACTCAATCTTCCAAACCTTGTTCAAGTAATGTTTACACCATAGAAAACTCTGGCGATGGTCAGACTTCCTCTAACTCTCTTATAGAAGAACAAATCAAAAAGCCGTTGACTCTTCTTGATCAGAAACAGACTGAAGACATCTCTGCCAATATGGCAGGTGCGTTCTCAGTCAATATGGCAAATAGTACGTCCTAATCTTTCTTTTGATTTTACTCGCTCTGGATGGATTATTGATTCTGGAGCTAATCAACACATGACTTCCTCTGTCTCTCTTCTTGAAAATATCATTGACATATCTGATTTGAATCTAAAAGTCACTCAACCAAATGGCAATGAAGCCAAAATAAATAAAATTGGCAATTTTAGACTTAACAATAATGTCATTCTTTTCGATGTTCTTGTTATTCCTGTTTTTAATGTAATTTTACTATCTATTCATGAAATTGCTAGGGATAGTTGAACTTTTGATGGCTTTAATGAGTGCAAATGTTATCTTGTTCAGGGTTCTCTTCCAAAGAGAATTGTGGGTACTGGTAGTGAGCATGGAGGTCTGTATTTTTTCGATCAAGTTCCTAAGTGTGAGACCTTTGGTTCAAAACCTCCCAACAGTTTGTCCAATATGTCCATCTTTTGTTATGTTTCCAGCCAACTCTGGTATAGTCGGTTGGGACATCCAGCTGATAAAGCCCTTGGGTGTTTGAAAAACAAACTTAACCTGGGAAATGAGAATGTTTATCCTCTCTGTGATGTCTGCCATAAGGCAAAGCAAACTAGGGATAAGTTTAATCTTAGTGATCACACCACCAAGAGTTTTGGAGAATTAATTCATCTTAACTTATGGGGACCCTATCTTGTGGCCAGTAAGGAAGGGTATAGGTATGTTTTGACCATTGTTTATGACTTTACTAGTTTTGTTTGGTTTTACTTGTTAAAAAATAAAGATGAAGTTTGTGATAATATCATTTCTTTTCACAATTTGTTGCACACTCAGTTTGGCAAACTTGTGAAAATTTTCAGAAGTGATAATGGAACTGGGTTTGTTAACACCAGATTAGGTGAGTTCTTTAAGTCTAAGGGCATTGTTCATCTAACTACTTGTGTTTATACACCCCAACAAAATGGGATTGTAGAATGCAAGCATAGACACTTATTAAATGTTGCTAGAGCCTTGATGTTTAAGGGATATATTCTATTAAATATGTGGAGTGAGTGCATTTTAATTGCTACCTATCTTATTAATAGAACTCATCTTCTGTGTTGAATGGAAAATGTCCTTATGAGCTTGTTTTTGGGTTTGCTCCCGTTCTTTCACATCTGGGAAATTTTGGATGTCTTTGTTTTGTTGTTTGTTATTCCCAGTTTTGATCAAGTTCTAATTGTAAAACAGAAACAATATCATGAATCGTAATCACATGTCATTAACTTGGAAATCAAAGATTACAAACTCTCTCACTCTATAGTCTCTCTCTCTCTCTAGAATGATGTACAGTGACTCCTTCTCTAATCTACTCCCGTGTACAATGAATCACCTAATGTTACACACACCTTACTTACAAAGGCAAACTATTTATACCATACTACAAATACAGAGAAAAACAAAACAAAAATACAAATTGACTTTGACTATTATTACACAAAGACTTTGAGTTTCACTAAGAGTTGACTTTCCAGCTTTTGACTTCTTGACTTTTGACCTTCTGTCTTCATGATCTTGTATCCAACATATTTATGCACTAACAATCTCCCCCTTTGGATTCAAAATCATTCTTCAAAAAGATTTTGCAAATCAATCTCTCCCTTTTGTTCAATCTGGACAATCTCTTTCTTTTGTTTAACTGTATTCTTCCCAAGTCTGTCTTTGAAAGAAAATATTAACAGTCTTCCCCAAATATGATAGAAAAGATTCTTCAACAATCTCCCCAAAACTATCACACAACTCTTTCAGACTTCGGAAAGAAATTATCTCCATTTTCAGCTCTGTTTGCTTTAGTAACAAACCATCAAAGAAATTTTTTGTAAAGTTTCAGCACATCTTTAAAAATCTTCAACTTTGCATCCTTCTTTCACAATTAATCTTTTGATCTCAAACAATTCTTTAACTTTGAAATTTCTGACTCAGACATTTCTGTAATTCATCTCCCCCTTTCTGACCACTGATCTTTCAAACAGAGCCTCTGATTCATTGTCAATTCGAACAAAGTATTCATCTAGATCTTTTCAAATCCAGACAAACTATGAAGGTAACACCTGAATCAACAAATGAATCAGTTAATATGTCTGTCAGTAACACGAAGTTACTGTGTGTAACGGATACACATAGGAAATGAGCTTTTTGATAATCACTCCCCCAAGGCTTCCATCCAATCATCGAAACACCACAAAGGCAATTTCTATGAATGTTATGACAAGAAAACAAATTCCTTGTGTGTTCGTGCAAGTGTAGAAAGAATTAAGCATATGATGATTGCTTTTATAAAAGGCTCAACATTGTGTAAACCACCGAAACAAATGTAGATAAACACAAACTCAATGTGCATGATTGAAGTGCGAAGGTGGGGCAGACTTCCTTCTTTTTCAATATCCAAATTTTCCAAATGAAAATCAGATAGATTATGTGCTGCATCCCCAGAAAATATGAAACATTTTCTTGTTAAAAAGAAAATGAGTGGCTGGTGGGGTATTGTCAAGAGTTGGCATGGGCTAATTGCCTATTTCAATAATGTTCACGAAGAATTGCGAAACATTAGTAATGTGGCTGCCCGACTCAGAAAGTAGTTGGTGCAGAGTCTGATATTCTTTTACTCTGATCTCACACCCTCTTTCTTTTTAATCATTTAACTCACTGCTAACCAAACTCTCATTTCCATTTTACCTCAACACACAACCCACACTCATTTCTTTTCGACTCCTCATACTCAATCACTATGGATTAACTTCTTGGGTAGGAAACACTGGTTAATGTGAATCCATAGAAGTTTCATTTAAGTCCTAGCACAAAGAACCCATATTTTCCTATGAAGCATATGTTTCTCAAAATGGTTTATCTTGAACAGTTAAAGCTCAAATGCAAGTCAGATGTGAATAGGACAGAGGTAAAAAGGAAGATCAACCCTCAGATTCAGGAATCAAAGGTCCTGAGATGCCATGTTTGGAAGAAGATGACACAGATGATGATAAATCTTCAGTTTTTGGTGGCAGCACTCCTGAAAATAATGACTCTAATCTGGAAGCAGACATTAATGAAGAGGTTGTTCATCAAACAAGAATTCAGAAAAATCATCCTCCTCAATTGGTGATTGGTGACATCAATTCTCCTATAATCACAAGGAATCAAAGCAAGTTGGGAGGATTGAAGGACATACAATCAGGATTACTATCTTGCTTTCTATCACAGGTTGAACCCAAAAAGGCATGTGATGCAATGAAGGATCCAAGCTGGATAGAAGAAATGCAAGAGGAGCTACTGCAGTTTGTGCTGCAGGATGTATGGGATTTGGTTGACCTTCCAAAAGGACACAGAGCTATAGGCACTAAATGGATCTTCAGGAACAAGAAAGATGAGAGAGGAATAGTAATAAAGAACAAGGCCAGATTAGTGGCACAAGGGTATACTCAAGAAGAGGGAATTGATTACGAAGAGGTATTTGCACCAGTGGCCAGGATTGAGGCAATCAGGCTATTTTTAGCCTATGCTTTTTTCATGAAGTTCAGGGTCTACCAGATGGATGTAAAGAGTGATTTCCTGTATGGGAGAATTGAAGAAGAAGTGTATGTCTGTCAGCCTCCAGGGTTTGAGAATCTAAATTATCCTGACAGAGTACACAAATTGAAGAAGACACTCTATGGGCTACATCAAGCACCAAGGGCATGGTATGACACTTTGTCTACCTATCTCTTGGAAAATGGTTTTCAAAGAGGAATCATAGACAAGACTCTGTTCATTCAGAGGAAGAAGAAGGACATCCTTATAGTACAAATCTATGTGGATGATATTATCTTTGGATCCACAAAAGATCAAATGTGCAGAGATTTTGAAGAATTGATGCACAAGAGATTCAAGATTAGTTCTATGGGTGAACTTACTTTCTTCCTTGGTCTACAAGTTAAGCAGAAGAAAGATGGGATATTTATAAGCCAATCCAAGTATGTGCAGGACATTCTTACTAAGTTTGGATTCTCATATTCAAAGCCTGCAAGCACACCCATGGAGACACACAAACAGATCACTGCAGATCTTGAGGGGAGGATGTGGATGTTCATCACTATAGATCCATGATTGGCTCCCTCATGTATCTCACTGCTTCAAGACCAGATATCATGTTTACTGTTTGTGTGTGTGCAAGATTTCAAGTAAGGCCTAAGCAGTCACACTTTCAAGCAGTCAAGAGGATATTCAGATATCTCAAAGGCCAACCTAGATTAGGTCTTTGGTATCCTCATGACTCACCATTTGACCTACTTGCTTATTCAGACAGTGACTTGGGTGGTGCGAATTTGGATAGAAAGTCAACTTCAGGGGGATGTCGGTTTTTGGGTGCAAGACTAGTGTCATGGCAGTACAAGAAACAAACCACAGTGTCCACCTCTACAACAGAAGCAGAGTATATAGCTGTTGCAAGCTGTTGTTCACAAGTACTCTGGATTCAGAATCAAATGTTGGACTATGGTATATCTTTTCTTCACACTCCAATCTTCATAGACAATAACAGTGCTATTAGCATTGTTAATAATCCAGTCAAGCACTCCAAAACAAAGCATATAGAAATCAGGTACCATTTTATCAGAGACTGTAATGAAAAGAAGCTAATTCAGGTTGTGAAAGTCCATGCAAGTAACCAATTTGCCGATCTATTCACCAAAGCTTTTGATGTAGGTAGATTCACATTCTTGGTCACGAGTGTGGGCATGATAAACACTAAATAAGCCTCCTTTGATCTGCTTTATGTACCAATTCTATGTAGATTCCTTCCTGTCTACTTTCTCATATTGTATTGTGCATGGTGCTACTAACCTTGTGTGTTTAAGTGTTTCAGAGTGCTTAAATTGAATACTTGGTACTTCTAGTTCAGTTAATATTGCTCTCTATATTACTCATGATAACAGTTCAAAAAGGGTTAAGTATGGTTACTACTGCTAGGTCGTTTATACTGCCAGTGCAAAGTTACTACTGCTTGCTTTATTTATACTGCTAATCAGTGTTACTACTGCTGGCAGGTGTTAATACTGTTAGTCTGTGTTAATACTGCTAGTCTGTGTTAGTACTGCCAGTATGTGTTACTACTGCTACCCTGAGTTAATACTACGGGCTTGTTAATACTGCTAGGGTACTTAGTACTGCTTCTAACTGAAACCCTCCACCTATAAATACCCATTTGTGACCGCCAAAATACAAACGGCTCTTTGAACTTCCATTGCTTCTCTTTCTCTCTCTCTCTCTCTCGCTTTCTTGCTCACCAGTGTACACCCTAGTTGCGATTCAAACCCTAGAATCAATCAGAACGATGGCAAGACTAGAATTCTTTGATGAACACAATGAGGTTGCTATGCTGCAAAAACCCAAACAGGCTGAAGGTTTTCATCAGATTGTGGCTTTCCTCAAATCGTCACACATTGCCTATGCCCTCACTGTCAATCCCACAATCTGTGTGGAACATCTACGACAATTTTGGGCAAATGCTACCATCCACACTGAAGATGGCACTCAGGTCATCAAAACAAGGGTGTGTGATAAACCACTGACCATCTCAGAAGAGTGTATTCGCATCCATCTACGCTTAGATGACGCCTCAGGTATTATCTCTCTTCCTAAGGAAGATCTCTTCCAAGTTCTTAATCGTATGGGGTATGAAGGTCCCACAGAGGTATTCAAGTTCTTCAAGAACAGATTTTCACCTCAGTGGAGATTCTTTGTTCATACCCTACAACACTGCATTTCAAGAAAAACAACTGGCTGGAGTGAGTTCAGCAGCACCATCGCCTATGCTTTGGTCTGCTTAGCGACCTCTAGAAAGTTTAATTTCTCTCAAATGATCTTAAACGATTTAATGTCAAACCTGGATACCAAATAAAAAAGCTTTTATATGTATCCAAGGTTTGTACAAGAAGTACTTAATAAGGAATTGAAGGATTTACCTACCTTCAAGGAGGTATATGTACCAGAACTCCCAAAATGGAAAGTGTTCTCTAATATGAAGAGGCCCAGTAAGGACTTCTCAGGTATAGACACACCATTGTTCTCTACAATGATGGTTGTATCCCACTCTCAAGGTGAGGCATCAGGGTCAAAGCCCACATTAGACCAACCCACTGTTGATCTACCCATACCTTCCACTAAAAAGCATATCCCTCAGTCCCTTCTAAAGAAGCCAACATCACCCATTTCTCGTATATACACAAGGAAAAGGTACAGAAGGTTCCTTCCCCTCTAGTATCTTCACCCCCACAGCCTAAATGTCCTCTGATGGAGCATTTTCCATCAGAGAATATCCACAGGGAAACCACATGGGTGTTTCCCAACCCCAAGAAGGTGCTCAATAAGGAGGAGGAAGAGCATGTGGGCAGTAAGGCTCACACTACTGACTTTGCACAAAGTGCAGGGCAGGACAGTGTGAACATCTTTAAGACCTTTAGGTGAGCAATCATCCAAAGGTCCTAGGTGCCAAGAAATCAAGGGGGTAGAAGGTGCTTCTGCTAGGCAGAAGACCTCTACTAAAAGACCCAAGGATCCTTCAAGGGTCGTCAACACACCCAAAGGAGGTGAGGACATATATAACTATGAGGAATTGATGGAAACTATTGCCAATGTCAACCTGGATGTACTCAAACAGGGTGCTGAAATAAAGGAAATGCAAAAGGTGATTATCTCCCAACAAGAGAAGATTGCAAACCTCAAGAAAATGGTTCCAAAGTTAGTGCACAAGAAGAAGAAAACCAAATTTGTGTTGAAGAAGAGGAACATTGCTCATGATACTTCCAAAAAGGGGGAGACTGAAGTTGAAACTGCAAAACAAAGTAATGATGGGATGGAATATAAATTTGAGGGGGAGATGGGTGCAGAAGAAGAAATTAGCAGAGAAGCAGAAACAGAGGTAGCACCAGAAACATTTAAAGTAGCAGCAGAAATTGGCTTAGCAGCAGTAACTGAAGCTGCAGTAGAAACTGAAAAAGCAGCAGCAGAAACAGGGCTGACAGTTGAAGAGATAGAGATTGCTGAAACACTGGTGAAGGCAAAAACAGACACTCCCAAGGCTACTCTAAAGGCCAAGGGAGTGGAAATCAAAGAAGGAGGATTTGAAAAGAAGAGAAAAGAAAAAAGTGATGCTGAGGTAAAGAGAAAAGGAAAAGAAAAGGTAGTGGAACCTCTGAAGAAAACAAAGAAGTCAGTTCAAGAAGCTCTAGATGAAGAGGTAGCCAAAAAGCTGCAAGCTGAAATAGAAGCTGAAGAAGAGTCTCAAAATGACAAAGATAGGCAAATTTCTTTAGATCTGTCTAAAAAGCTCAATGAGGAGTACCAAAGGAGTTTGAGGGATGCAACTGAAGCCAAGAAAGTCCAAGCAAAAGCATCTATGTCAAGGCAGCCAGCTCAGACAAAGAAAAGACAACCTTCAAAGACTTTTGTTGCCAACCAAGAAAGGAGGAAAATGATCAACTTTCTAAAAGGATCAGTTGGTGTTAAAGAAGGCATGTTCACTGGTATGTCTTATGGCAGAATTGAAGAGCTTTACAAGAAAGAAATGACCAAGCTACAAGAGACTTTACTCAAAGGGTTGAGGTTGAAAGGAAAATGAAAGAAAGGCATGATCTGCATATCCAACAACCTTTTCCTGAGAATGAAGAAACCACTCCTACAAAAGAAGTGGAAGCAGTCAAACAGTCAAAGCTGTCAAAAGAATGAAAACCATAGCTTCAAAGAAACAGACCAAAAGGCCAAGGATTGAAGAAGTGCAAAAAGAAGTTGAACCTGTTGTTGAAACCCCTGAAGAACAATCAAGTCAACAAGGTGTAGAACAATCTGAGGTACATGTTGGTTTGTATATGACAGTGACTGATAGTGAACCTGTAAAAGCTGACCCAATATCAGTCCAAGTCCCTGAAATTATCCATTGGGATATCCTGGAAGATCAAAGGAAGAAATACTTCAGGATTAAAAGGATGGGAGACAAGTATGTGGTTTACTCTACTTGGGGCAAAATCATCAGAAGTTGTTCCAGATCTGACTTAGAAGAAATGTTCAAGGTTGGAATGAGCTTGTATGAAAAGGATTTGACAGGAGCAGGAATGAGCTTAATAAGATTAGCCATGGAGTACTTATGCTTGATGTTTGATCCTAGAAAAAGTTCAACATGTTGTCAGAGATCTGCATCTGGAAAATAAATTTCAAAGAATAGACAATTGGATGTTATTTGAAAGGTGTGGAGTCTATGTCATCACTATTGACAGATCTTATCATGAGTACTACCTGGTGGATAAAATTTATGATCACAGCAAAGCCAAATTGCAAGGTATGTTGAATGCTAAGATGGTATGTTCAAAGGATTCTGAAATGGCCAAGATAGTAGTCAGAAGAATCATCAATCAAAGCTTAGGTTTGGATCCTAATCTTGGGAATTGAGCTTAAGTTTTGAAAGTATCATGAAGACCAAATTTTTGAAGAACTTAACTTCTCAATCTGAAAAGTTAAGTTAGGGGGAGATTGTTGGGTCTGAAATGAGCCAAGGATGATTAATACTGCCAAATACTACTTCTTGTGTAATTAATACTGCTAGTTCAATATTACTACTGCTGGTGAGATTAATACTGCTAGACATGAAGAGATACTACTGCTAATGTTGATCCAAGCTCTCTCAGTGATTTGATAACGACCCTTTTCTATACTTAGTGAAAATTACGTTTAATATGTATTAGTGTTTCACCATCAGCGATCAGACTGAGTCTGTTCAGTTATCACTGATAGTCTTTCTCAAACATTTAATATGTATTAGTGTTTCACTATCAGTGATCAAACTGAGTCTGTTCAGTTATCACTGATAGTTCTGATGTAAACAGTAACGTAATCCCTGAAGACAAGTCTCGCGTCAACAGATGTTCATAGCTGAGTCGAAGACGAAGCTGCTGAACAAAGAGAAGTCTACTAGTGACCTGATGCGGATATCAGTGAAGCAAAGACAACTCTACTTATACGAGAAGGAACATGAGTAAAGCTTCAGCGATCGCTGAACTCTTGATATCTCTGCTGAAAGAGATATTCAGCGATTGAATGATCACTTAGCTTATACCTCAAGTTTCTTTTTGTCTAACCTTGCACAACTTTGTACGATGTGTCAGAACGGACATGCCTCTGCCACAATTCGTACAACAACTCTGTCAACTACACTGTTCATGATCCGACCGAAAGCATGTCTCCCAAAGTCAGACATTCAAAGCCAATCAGTAAACGCCACGTGTAAAGTGCCCTGCCATGCATTTAATGCATAGGGTATAAATAGGAAGTTCACCCCTCCATCTGAGGGTGTGCTCAATCCTTGAACTCCAAATAGAAACCTTTGTTTTCTATATCTCTTAATCCTCCTTTCTCTGAATTTCTTGTGCAACCATCTTAGTGTTTCTTAAGTTTGTTTAGATTGAGTTTGTCTTAATCTTATTCCGCAACAAACTTGTAAATTGTATTTGATTTATCAATAAACAATTTATTAAACTTTAAATTCTGTGTTTGTATTCAACCCCCCCCCCCCCCTTCTACAAACTTGTTAAGCACCTTCGGGACCAACAAGTGGTATCAGAGCAGTCTGTTTAATCTAATAAACAAGATCTTGCTTTATTCTCTTCTTTGCTATTCTAAATGGCACTTAACACAAACACAAACTACTATGATAATGGTTCACTTTCTAGACCTCCTCGATTTAGCAGAGATAACTTTTCTCTATGGAAAAATCGAATGATGCTATGTCTTGAAGGTGCTGATCCTACTATACCTGAATATATAGAAAATGGACCCTATGAACCTGTTAGAATTATAGCTGCAGTTCCCGCTACTGCCACCACTGAAGTTGTCCTTGAACGCTATGTCGTTAAGGAAATAAGACAGTGGAGTGATGAAGACAAAAAGAAGGTAGGTATAGATGCAAGAGCAAAGACCATTATCTCAATGGCTCTGCCTGATGAAGTTTTCCATTCCATCATGCATCTGAAAACTTCTAAAGAAATGTGGGAAACCATATGTGTTCAATATGAGGGCACCACTGAAATCCAAGAGACTCGAAAGATTAACTTGGTAAGACAGTATGAAAGTTTCATCGCTGGTAAGAATGAATCTCTTTCTGACGTTCATCAGATATTTAACTGCTTAATCATTGATCTAAGAACTGTTGGTAGGACCTATTCTAATTCTGAGGTCTTAACAAAATTCTTAGAATGTCTTCCTGAAAGCTGGGACAGTTATTCAATATGTCTTAAGTTCACAAAAGACTTAAATTCTCTCTCTCTAAGCACTTTGTATGGAATATTGCTCAACTATGAGCAATCGAATCTCCTGAAAAAGAATCTTGTTAAAGATTCTAAGGACTCTAAAATCACTCCTGTTGCTTTAGTCTCTTCAGAGATAATTCCATCTCAGCGATCTACTCTCACCATCACTGAGTTAGATTCTGAATCTGAGGATCTATCAGACCCTGATCTTTCAGAGTTTGATGAGTCCTTAGCACTCTTGACAAACTCTTTTAAGAGATTTGCAAGAAAGAGCAACTTCCGAAGAAGTAAGCCTCTCTCTCTTACTAAAAAGCCAAAATCAACGCCTGTTGATAAGGCTACTGCCACTTGCTATAACTGTGAAAAGATTGGACACTTTGCTAGTGAGTGCAGATCGAAAAAGGTGTTCAAACCTTCTACCTCAAGAAGATCCAGTGATGACAAATACCTAAAGCTGAAGAACAAATATCAAAAGCTGAAAAGCTATAAGCGAAAAGGTAAAGGTCTCATCGCTGAAGAACATGACTGGGCTGAATCAGAAGAATCAAGCTCTGATGAAGAAGCCGTCGCTAATCTTTGCCTCATGGCTGAGATTAAAGAAGAAGTGGAAGAAGTATCTGAACCTTCCATGAGCTACATATCATCTCAGGTATCTATCTCTACAAATCCCTCTCTGCCTGAAGCTGAGAGAAGTCGCGCTGTTGATGTGCTGACGATTGACCTTTATAATGCTCTAAACGACAAAACTCAAGCTGAGAATAAAAATGTTCATTTAACTCAAGAGCTAGATAAATGTCATGAAAAGATCAGAGAACTAAATCTTTTAGAAGAAAAGTTGAAAGATCAAGTCATTATAAATGAAATCATCAGCATTGAACGCGAACAAGCCATCGCTGCTCTAAAAGCAGAAAAGGCTCATGTTGAAAAATGGTGCAAATCATCAACAAAGATCTCTGAGATAATAAATGCTCAAACTCCTGAAAGTGATAAAACTGGTCTTGGCTTTTGGACACCACAGGATGAGCCTAAATAAGAAAGTTCCATGCTTAAGTTTGGAACGTTTGTCACTCCTATCTCTGACACTTCGAATGATCAATTTTATCCTTCTTCTTCTAATTCTATCCCTGAGGAAAAATCCAAAGACACTAAGTCTGCGGATAAAGGAAAGTCCATTCTTCGTCCCCAGAAGGCTACCAAGAAAGCAAAACTGAAAGTTCCTTCTAAACCTTCAGTAAATCAATCTTCTAGCTCTGTGATAGAAATCTTCGATCTCTGTCCTCCAAAGCTAAAGATTGATCTAAGACCCATGAAATCTGAAGAAATGAAAATTCCTCCCAGATCTCATGAGAAAAGCATTCTTGGACCTGGCCCTGCTCATCTTAAACTTGCAAAACCTTCTAATTCTGGTCCTAAAACCATTTTCAAATATAGAAAATGCTATCACTGTGGTTTTACTGACCATATTGCAAGCAAATGTCCAACTGCCACTAAAGCTGATAAATCAGTTAAAGTGAAGATGAATGCCTCCAAGGCTGAAAAGGTCACTAAAGCTGAAAAATCAACCAAAGTGAAGAAAACCACTAAGGTTAAGAAATTAACCAAAGTGAAGATCACCACTGAAGCTGAATCTTCATCTGCTGTGAAGACTGCTGAAGCTTCCACATCCACTAACTCTAAAGGACCCATTGAAAAGTGGGTACCAAACAATGCTTAATCTTCCTTATGTGTGCAGGGATCAAAGGGCATCTGGTATCTCGATAGTGGATGTTCTCGTCATATGACTGGACAAAAAAACCTGCTCACTGAATACAAGGAAGAGAAAGGTCCCTCTGTGACCTTCGGTGGAAATGGAAAAGGATATACCCGAGGGTTTGGTGTCCTCAGCAATGGGACAACTACCTTTCGAAGAGTCGCTTATGTAGATGGACTGAAGCACAACCTTCTAAGCATCAGTCAGCTATGTGATAAAGACTACGAAGTTTGCTTTTCTAAAAAAGCATGTTCAGTGGTGGATGAGAAAGGAAAACTTGCTCTCAGTGGTTATCGCAGAGAAAATGTCTACGTAATAGATATGGACTCTACTACCACTGAAAACTTATGTTTTCTCTCTAAGGCCTCTTCTGATGTCAACTGGATATGGCACAAAAGGCTCTCTCATCTAAACTTCAAAACCTTGAATTCTCTCTCATCTTAGGAACTGGTTTCTGGTCTTCCTCAGCACTCATATGCTAAAGAATCTCTCTGCTCAGCATGTGAAAAAGGAAAACAAACAAAAGCTAGTTTCAAGTCTAAACAAGTTTCCTCAGTGACAAGTCCTCTTCAGCTCTTGCATATGGATCTGTTTGGCCCTGTCAATATCTAATCAATAGCTGGAAAGAAATATACGCTTGTCATTTTAGATGAATTCTCTCGCTATACCTGGGTTATCTTTCTTCGCTGTAAGAGTGATACTCCAGAAGAACTAATATCTTTTGTTAAAAAGATGGAAGTGCTGAATAATCTTACTGTTCGTTCAATAAGAAGTGATCATGGAACTGAATTCAAAAACAGTTCCCTGAACAATTTCTTTGAAAACAAGGGAATTTCTTATAACTTCTCTACAGTAAGAACACCTCAGCAAAACGGAGTCGCTGAAAGAAGAAACAGAACGATCATTGAAGCTGCTAGATCAATGCTCATCGATTCTCATCTCCCTACTCAGTTTTGGGCAGAAGCTGTAAACACTGCATGTTTTACTCAAAACAGATCGCTGATAGTAAAGCGATTTGGTAAGACAGCTTATGAACTCTTTAATGGAAGGAAGCCTTCTATCAGCTATCTTCATATCTTTGGTTGTCAGTGCTTTATCTTAAACAACAAAGATCAGCTTGGAAAGTTCGACCCAAAAGCTGATGATGGAATATTTCTAGGATATTCCTCCATCTCAAAAGCCTACAGAGTTTTCAACAAACGAAGACAATCTTTGGAAGAAACAATTCATGTCACTTTTGATGAAACTCGCTCAGCGAACTCCAAACCAATCACTGACAATGAAGAGTTAAATGCTTGGATGTTTTCTCACTACAAGGAAACTGAACCCTTCTTCTCAAACCATCAGCATTCAGATTCTCCAGCCGCTGATGATGATCCAAACATTATACCTCCTAGCGTTGAATCCAACTCATGGGTTTCAGCTGAACCTCTAAACACCTTGCTACCATCAGATCTACCTCTGTCTGAAAACCTCTCTGATAACAACAGGCTGTCCACTACTCAACAGTTAATTGCTGATGAACCTCAAACGTCCTCATCAGTAAATATCCCAATTGTTGATTCAACCTCTGAGTTGAGCGATCATACTCCTGCTCAGCGATGGACCAGAGATCATCCAATAGATCAAATTCTTGGTAATCCAGATGCAGGTATTCAGACACGACGAAGCTCAGGTAATATATGTCTCTTTGTCAACTTTCTATCTTTAATAGAACCAAAGAAGACTGATGATGCCCTCAGAGATCCAAACTGGGTCAGCGCTATGCAAGAAGAGCTGACTGAGTTTACCCGTAACAAAGTTTGGAATCTCGTTCCTAGACCATCTGAAAAAACTGTTATAGGCACCAAATGGGTGTTTAGAAACAAGTTAGATGAACATGGAACTGTAACCCGCAACAAGGCTCGACTTGTTGCTCAGGGATACAGACAAGAGGAAGGCATAGACTATGATGAAACCTTTGCCCCTGTGTCTAGGCTCGAAGCAATTCGACTATTCTTAGCTTATGCAGTCTATAAAGACTTCATTGTTTATCAAATGGACGTAAAATCAGCGTTCCTCAATGGAAAGCTGAATGAAGAAGTCTATGTAGAACAACCACCAGGGTTCTATGACCCTAAGTATCCAAATTATGTTTATAAATTGGATAAGGCTCTCTATGGTCTAAAACAAGCCCCTCGTGCTTGGTATGACACTCTCTCATCATTTCTTATTTCTGAAAATTTTGAACGTGGCAAGATTGATAATGCGTTATTTTTCATAAAGATAAAAGGTCATATAATTCTTGTACAAATATATGTCGATGACATAATATTTGGTTCTACTAACCCATCTCTATGTATTTGCTTCGCTGAAAGAATGAAGAAAGAATATAAAATGAGTATGATGGGTGAGCTGACATATTTTCTTGGTCTTCAGATTAAACAATATGATAAAGGTACTTTCATCAGCCAAGGTAAGTATGTTAAAGATATGCTGAAGAAGTTTGATCTTACACAACCTTCATCAATGAAAACTCCTATGGCACCACCTCTGGCACTTAACAAAGATCCTTCTGAAAAACTTGTTAATGTCACTACCTATAGAGGAATGATAGGCTCCCTGCTGTATCTTACGGCGAGCCGACCTGACATCATGTATTCTACTTGTTTATGTGCACGCTATCAATCTGAACCCAAGAAATCCCATCGGTCTTTGGTATCCCAAAGACTCAGGGTTCGATCTAACTGGTTATTCTGATAGTGATTTTGCAGGCTGTAAACTTGACAGAAAGAGTACCACTGGTGGATGTCAACTCCTCGGAGGAAAGCTGGTAAGTTGGACAAGCAAAAAGCAAAATTCAGTGTCCACTTCCACAGCTGAAGCTGAATATGTAGCCTCTGGAAGCTGTTGTTCTCAAATCTTGTGGTTGAGAAATCAACTATTAGACTATGACCTTCAGCTATCAAAGATTCCTATCTATTGCGACAGCACTAGTGCTATCGCTATAACAAAATAATCCAGTGCTACATTGAACTTCACTTTATCCCTACTGACTTTCAGCTTGCTGATTTATTCACCAAACCTCTTGATGAGACAAGGTTCAACTTTCTCATCAGTGAGCTTGGAATGCTGAATCTCGAAGAATAATTCTTCAGCCTTAATGTATTGTGTCAGTACTCATAAGTTCCCCTTTTATCATTCTCTGATAAATATTCTGACTCTCAGGTATGTTCTCTCAATCCCTACAACTGAATCTTCATTCAGTTGTTTTTCAAAATATAAACCTTAATCACTGAACTTTCTTCAAATGATTAAAAGCTTTTTGAAAAATAAATTTATCACTGATATTTCTAATCAGTGATCCTTTAAAAGAAAATCTATCCCTATCTTTACCATCAGGGATACTTTCAAAAAGAAAAATCTATCGCTGACTTTTCTTCAGCGATAATTTCAAAACGGACAAATGAACAGTCTTTTTTCTATGACGTCATTTGAACCGACAATCCACGACATGCCTTTTTCTGACACGTTCGTCCGTTGCCCTTCTATCCAATCAACTTCGTGGGACGTGTCCATGTCATGATGAACATTTGTTTTCCCGCCTCTCACATTCTCTTTCCTTTCTCTCACATATAAAAGGAATGTTTTTCCA
Organism: Arctium minus; assembly: GCA_954870635.1. Taxonomy (NCBI): domain Eukaryota; kingdom Viridiplantae; phylum Streptophyta; class Magnoliopsida; order Asterales; family Asteraceae; genus Arctium; species Arctium minus. The sequence continues at coordinate 20,334,915 of OX941081.1, read as the reverse complement.
TTCTTATCATTTTACGCTTTCTGGAAATACTTTCAAAGCAAGAATACTCTCTCAAGCATTCTAGCATTCTCAAGCATTTGCATCATCTTCTTCAAAGATCAACAGGTTATTCTTGATCTTTTTCAAATTCTTATCTTAAATCTTTTTACATAAGACTCCATTTATGGGTTTATAAGATTCTAAAATCATTTTCATTTTTGATTTTATTCTTTAAAAACCATTCTATTTTGATTGTTCTTCATTCAAAATCCTTGGTTTTTTCTTCTTGTTCTTGTATCTTCTGTCAAGAACACCTTTTTAATCTTCAAATTTGTTGATTTCCCTATGTTTCTTTCCCAAAATAGAAACTGGACAAATCTTCTTTATTTTTAGACTAAAACCTTTCTTCTACTCTTTTATCTACTCATAGCTCAGAATGGCTCAATCTGCACTTGTCGCCTCTAAGAACGTCAAGTTCGCCATCACTGACTCGGAGCTTCCAAAGAACAATCATCTCGCTCGCCTCGATTTTGACGGTGTTAAGTACCCACATCTGAAGGAAGCTGCAATGTTTCTAAAGCAATCCTGCATTGCTTATGCTATCACTGTGGATCCAACACCCTCCAAAGCTCTTCTCCAGAAATTCTGGTTTACCGCTGACGAAACCTCTATCACCAACAAAAAGGGTGAACAGGTTCCTGCTATCTTCTTCAGCACTCAACTTGGCTCAGGGATGATGACTGTTTTAGGCCTGAGGAAAGCTCTGCGTTTTCCTGACAAACCCAGGAATGGATTCGACGCCTTCCCAACTGATGCTGAACTCATTGTTAGGACACAGTCTCGTTGGATTCAAGATCATCCAATACGAAGATCGCAATCTGAAGTTAATGCTGAAAGTTACTCTCAACAATAGTCTAGGGTCTATTCTGTAATAAAGTCAAAGTTGTTTTTAATATCTAGATATTATAGTTTTAGATATTAAGTTTTATTATTATTTTATGTTTTGATAATATCTAATTAATAGATATTATCTATCTCTCTCTCGATCAGTTCAACACAATTCACACCCAGATACACATACTAGAAAGTGTAAACAAAGAGAAAACAAAGAGAGAACTCAAAGAAATCAACCGTGTAATCACCGTTTGTTATTGAAACAGGTTGGTTTATCTTCTATTTGTTTGTTGTTTGATTATCTGGTAACGATCACGGACTCACAATTGGTATCAGTTTGTCAGGTAAGAAATTTTATTGTTCTTATTGTCGTACACATGATCCTGTTCACAAGACTAGTGACCATTACTGGTATGGTTCTTATTTAGTTACCCCCATACGAACTGCAACTAACACTCATGGACCCAAATACCAGTGGGTACCAAAGAATACTAAACCTATGTTGCAGGCACCTACTGTCAAGGGGGAGTAGGAGAACGAAGGCTTTTGAACACAACAGTTCAAGACCCGCACTTCAAAGATCAAAAGACCTTACTCCGTGCTGAAAATGAAGATTGTACTCCGATACTCGAATGAGGAAATCAACCATCAAGGGGGAGTACATACATATTTTTCTGAAATTTTATGCATATCTTTAACACTGATAATGTACTGATGCATAATTTCAGGGAGAGTAAAAGGTGATTACTTCTGATTATTTCTGATCAGAACTCGTATTTTAAAAGTTTTACTGCTTTTTGTCTTTTCAATTTAAGTGAATAAATTTGATTTGACTTGACTTAAGACTTTTGCAGAAGTTTGAAAGAAACTTAAAAGATCATATCTTTATGACTTTAAGCTTAGCTTCATGAGATGGAAGATTGTACGTAAAGGTATAATTCTATATCTTCATCTCATATATGGTTGAAAGAAGGACAACTTTCAATCATTGAAAACATCGTTCTAAAACGTTCAAATCACTTCCCGATTCTTCAACCAGATTTTATAATTCGGAAGTGTGATTTTCAAAGTTTTCTTATTCAATTGAGCTTTAACTGTTAAGTTAAACCATTTTGAGCTTCACGTGCATCATAGAAAAACAAGGATTTCTTTGTGCTAGGAATTAACACAACTTCTATGGAATCACGTTAACCAGTGATTTCTACCCAAGAAGTTAATCCTTAGTGATTGAGTGTGCAAAGAGAAAAAGAAATGAGTGTGATTAGAGAAAGCTTAATGTTTAAAAGAAAGAGCGTGTGAGAACAGAGTTAAAAGAATATCACAACTCTGCACCAACTTTTTCTGAGCCGGGTAGCCACCATTCTACTGATTCACAAATCTTTGGTGATCATTATTGAAACATGCAACTAGCCCATGCCAACTCTTGATCAAACCTCACTATCTACTCATTTTCTTCTCAAAAAGAAAGTGTTTCACATTTTCAAAGGGGACGCAGCACATATGCTATCTGATTTTCATTTGGAAAATCTGGATATTGAAAAGAAGGAAGTCTGCCCCACCTTCGCACTTCAATCATGCACATTGAGTCTGTGTTTAACTTACTGTTGTCTCAGTGGTTTACACAATTTTGAGCCAATAAGCAATCATCAGTGCTTAATTCTTTCAACACAAGCACGAACACACAAGGAATTAGTTTCTTTGTCATAACGTTTATAGAAATTACCTTTGTGGTATTTCGATGATTAAATGGAAGCCCTGGGGGAGTCAACATCAAAACAACTCCTTTCCATCGTGTATTCGTTACACACAGTGACTTAGTGTTACTGACAGGCGTTTCTAACTGATTTGTTTATTGCTACAGGTGTTACATGACTATTTTGTCTAGATTTGCAAAGATCTGGATAAATATCTATTGCATTGACGAATCATAGGCTTCTAATGATCAACATTTCTTGTCATCAACTTTTGATGAAATCGTTACACTTCTCATCAAAAAGGGGGAGAATGACTACACAAGAAATGACAAAGATTACATGTTTCAAGAATCACGTCCAAGATTGAATTCTTCAAAGAGCAAGTATTCTGAAGATATGCTGATTCGAGAGAAATTTTCTTTTAAAAATACTTTTATGAAGAATTTCGAGCTGAAACTGAAGATAATTTCTTCCCATGAACTGAAAGAGATAATCTACATCTTTTGGGGAGTTTACTATATCTTGAAGACTAAGAGAGAAGTTGCATCTTCTGTGCTGAAAGAGAAGATTGGATTGCTAAATCATTTTATTAATGATCTTGATCCAAAGGGGGAGATTGTTAGGACACAGTCTCGTTGGATTCAAGATCATCCAATACGAAGATCGCAATCTGAAGTTAATGCTGAAAGTTACTCTCAACAATAGTCTAGGGTCTATTCTGTAATAAAGTCAAAGTTGTTTTTAATATCTAGATATTATAGTTTTAGATATTAAGTTTTATTATTATTTTATGTTTTGATAATATCTAATTAATAGATATTATCTATCTCTCTCTCGATCAGTTCTACACAATTCACACCCAGATACACATACTAGAAAGTGTAAACAAAGAGAAAACAAAGAGAGAACTCAAAGAAATCAACCGTGTAATCACCGTTTGTTATTGAAACAGGTTGGTTTATCTTCTATTTGTTTGTTGTTTGATTATCTGGTAACGATCACGGACTCACACTCATCCAATTTCTGGATGCCATGGAATACGCTTGGGAACCCAAGCCAAGGACGACGATTCCAAACAAGAAGCCGACTCTTGTGAAGAAGGCACTGATGCCTTCTCAGCTTAACTACATCTTCTCACACTTCATTCAGTGTATGAGTGGGAAGAGTGGGTCACTGGACCAAGCAAGCAAGATTCAGGTCCAGATGGCTTACTCAGTGATCACTGGATGAAACTTCGACTACGCAACAGCTATCTTTGACGATCTCAAATCAAAGATAGAGAAGACCGAAAGGGATCCCAAGGTCCCCTACGTACACTTTATTTGCGCGTACCTGAAGTTCCTCTACCCTGCTACTTACCCCACTAACTCGGATGCATCTTTTCCAAAAGTGGGTCAGCGCTCCCTGGAGGTCAAGACGCTCCCCAACGAGGTAAGTATCTCTGAACTTCGCTCCCGACTCTCTCTCCTCACTTCTTATACTTCAGCGGCCACGTAGGAGGTTCCTTCTTCTGCTATCCTTGCCGCTACCCCTTCCAAACGACCATCAACTGGCTCCCTTGGTCCTTCGAAGAAGGCCAAGGTCACCAAGGAGAAAGCTACCTCTAGCTCTATACCTAAGGATGTTTATCAACAAACTTCCTTGGATGCTTTCGTGGGTCTCTCCTCCACATCCTCAGCTATAACCACTTCAACCGTGCTAGCGATCTCGGTCGTTGTCACAACAACAGTGACGCAACCTACAATCTCAGTTCAACAACAACATGAGGTAACTACCCCTATTCCTACATCTTCTATCCCCATCTCTAGTCCTTCTATTTCTTTGATCTCTAACCCTCCATCTATTTCTACTCCACAGTCTGGACCCATAGGACCTGAACATCAATCTTTTGAGGAATCTTTACAATTCTACAAAATGTTTGATAATTCAGGTATCCCTATAACCTTAAACACTTCTCCCAACTCACCATATAAGCCTGTTTCTCAAAAACTAACTTATATTTCAGGTCCTAGTTTGGCGACTGTTGACACAAATGTCAACAATCTGAGTGCAAAGGTGGAATCTCTGACTGCCTCTCTCAACAACAACACCAACGCTGTTCAATCAGCTGGTGAAGCACTGAAGACGCTGATTGCCACCTGCGCCTCCAAAGCTGACGTTTCTCACATCGCTACTCTCCAAGAAGCGATTGTCAAAGTCAGAGAAGACTCGCAACAACAGTTTGCAGCCCTGACTACAAAGGTTGATTCTTGTGAAGTCCTTCTTCAGCAAATCTTGACTCACCTGAAGGCACCAGCTCCTACTCCTACTTCCTCATTCACAGAGAACGATCGTACATCTCTGAACATTGCCGTGGAGTTTATTCATCAGGCTACGTCAGATCTTCCTGCGTTTGAAGGCCGACTGGACAGTTTGGAGGCTGAAGTTCAGGTGTTGGCCGCTGCAAAAGCTTCATCTCCTTCCAAAGATCTCTCCCTCAATGATAATGACAAAGAGGGGGAGAAAGCAGCTGAAGAAAATACAGAGTTTGAAGTCGCTGCTGAGGTCCAACAGAAGGAAACTCCCTCTCAGGTTGAGGGGGAGATAGCTGCTGAAAAATCCCCTCCTTCTCTCGAAGATTTAATCGATGATGAAGAAGAAGAAGACGATGATGATGAAGACCTTGATCTTGAAGATCAAGAGGAAGATTCTCATCAAGATGATGATGATGATGATGATGATGAAGATCAATCTCTATGGTGTTCTTCAGCCGTCACTTCATCAGCGATAGCTTCGAAAGAAGTTATCAAAGCAGGGGGAGTCAAGAGACACCTTCAGGAACCCCTTCCCAAAGCAAAGGTGCAACTGCTGAGGGAACCCTGAAGATGATTTCACTACCTGAGGAGAATCTTTCTCAGGTATGCCTTACTCTTGTTCCCTTATCCTTCTATAAAAATCCAACCCCTGTTTCTTTCTAGCCTTTATCTCTCTCCTTCCCTAAAACTAAATCTAACCTTTTTCTTTTTCTGACCAGATAGTTCTCTCCCCTGCTTAAGGGTAAAGAACTCCAAATAATCCCAGCTGCTGAAGCTGATGATCAAATAATTCCAATCTCTGTAAGAGAGATTGATGAAGAGGATGAAGAAGAAGAAGAGTCCATGCAACATCATGGAAGGCCCTCTAGACCCTCTCATTGGTCAGAGGAATAGAGAAAGAAAAGAACAGAGATGATCTCTCATCTGGAGAGTCAACGACGAAAGATCCCCTCTTAATCATCCGATCTGAAATTCCTGACTGAAGCTGAAATCGAAGAATCCGTCAGGGCTGAGAAGCTGATTGCTGACTGTCAAAGAGATGCCTCTCTAGCTCTCAAAATTCAGTCCTCTCAAGTCAAAGACAAGAAGCTGAAAAGCAAACCAGTGGAAGTCCAAGCAGCTCTTTTGAAAGAGATTGAAGAGGAACGCTCCAAAGAAAAAGCGGTCAGCGATAATACAGTCGATTGGTACAAACACAAAATTGACTATCGCTCTGACCCAATGAAGATCGTAGTTGTTGCTATCTCTGGGAGAAAGAAGAAGGATAAACTCTCTGTCACAATGCAGATTACCAGAGAGGATGGAAGCTGCAAGGCTATGTTCATTTCAAAGCTGGAAGAATTTGGCTACATGGAGTGGCTTGAGTTCAAAGATGCGCTGAAGAAATCAAAGTCAACATACAGAGGCTATGTTGAAAGGGTAAATGATGCCCTCATCAACAGAGTCGTTGTTATACTAAACGTGCCATCTACTCTTACTCCAAAGTCCAAGCAAATCAAGAGAAAGCCTGTCTCCTCCTCATCTGATAATGTCGCAGTGATCAGAAATGAAACCTCCATCAAATTCTCAAGAGAAGCACTGTTCGGTCCTCCTCCTGATCTTTCAGTTCTGGATCTCTCTCTGCCTCCTGGCGGACCATATGTTGCGGGACAAGTTCTTGAAGAACCTTTTGGAATCTTCTTCAGAGATGACGAGGAACAGCTCAAATTTCAAAGAGTCTCTGAAATCCCTATCTGTCCCCTCGCTCTTCTCAAGGATCTCATGTGCCTATGGTGTACTCTCTCTCCTGCTGCTGAGCCAATCATAGCGATCATCTGCAAAGAATCTTTAGAGCGAAGGCAAAAAGGAGAATAAATACCTGAGTATTTGATCAATCCTCCTAAACCCTCTTTAGATAGCTGATAGATTAGTTTTCTTTCTTGTAATCTATTAGTTTAACTTACAGCAGTTAATACATCACTTGTACTTGTAATTTTCATACCTTGTAATCTTTTTCTTGGATTAATGAGAATTTCAGTGAAGTACTTAACTCTATCAGTACTGTAAAAGATCCCTCAAAATAGTAATTGGGACATGTATCTTATGAGTCCTGATTATTCCATCATTTTGAATTATAAAGTAATTTTCTTCAGTTACTTTGTCATTATCAAATAGGAGGAGATTGTTTATCCAAGCTCTCTCAGTGATTTGATAACGACCCTTTTCTATACTTAGTGAAAATTACGTTTAATATGTATTAGTGTTTCACCATCAGCGATCAGACTGAGTCTGTTCAGTTATCGCTGATAGTCTTTCTCAAACATTTAATATGTATTAGTGTTTCACTCAGTGATCAAACTGAGTCTGTTCAGTTATCGCTGATAGTTCTGATGTAAACAGTAACGTAATCCCTGAAGACAAGTCTCGCGTCAACAGATGTTCATAGCTGAATCGAAGACGAAGCTGCTGAACAAAGAGAAGTCTACTAGTGACCTGATGCGGATATCAGTGAAGCAAAGACAACTCTAATTGTACGCGAAGGAACATGAGTAAAGCTTCAGCGATCGCTGAACTCTTGATATCTCTGCTGAAAGAGATATTCAACGATTGAATGATCACTTAGCTTATACCTCAAGTTTCTTTTTGTCTAACCTTGCACAACTCAGTACGATGTGTCAGAACGGACATGCCTCTGCCACAATTCGTACAACAACTCTGTCAACTACACTGTTCATGATCCGGCCGAAAGCATGTCTCCCAAAGTCAGACATTCAAAGCCAATCAGTAAACGCCACGTGTAAAGTGTCCTGCCATGCATTTAATGCATAGGGTATAAATAGTAAGTTCACCCCTCCATCTGAGGGTGTGCTCAATCCTTGAACTCCAAATAGAAACCTTTGTTTTCTATATCTCTTAATCCTCCTTTCTCTGAATTTCTTGTGCAACCATCTTAGTGTTTCTTAATTTTGTTTAGATTGAGTCTGTCTTAATCTTATTCCGCAACAAACTTGTAAATTGTATTTGATTTATCAATAAACAATTTATTAAACTTTAAATTATGTGTTTGTATTCAACCCCCCCTTCTACAAACTTGTTAAGCACCTTCGGGGCCAACAGCTAACATGGTTAGTACTTCTAGCATGTTAGTACTGCAAGATGATTAATATTGCTGAGTAATTACTACTGCTTATGAAGATTAAAGCTGCTGAGAAGATAATGATGGAATGATTTGATTAATGCGAAAGTCAAGGAGATTTCAAGATAATTATGGACTGGATCATGAAGATTAGTTTTTCTTTTATAATTATCTTGTAATCTGTCTTGTATATATACTGTATAGAAGGCATAGTTTAGAATACACATTGATAGTTTTCCATATACGTTTGTTTTAGAGAATTAACCTCAAAATTCATTGTAATCCTTTCTTTAGAGAAGTATAGAACGTCTGTTGAGCCTGTTCAACAGATTGAGGTTGAGTTTGTAATCATTAAGTTAATCAATATAACTTGTGATTTGCATTCAAGTACTGTTTCATTGATTGAGTGTTAAAGTGTTTTTCCGCAACTTCTTTAACATTGTTTCTGAGTGTGTTAATTAAATTCTTCATTAGAATTTTTCGATCTTGATAATCCTCATATCAGCCCAGGAGTATCATTACTTTTGATTTTTGAAGTACGAGTCCTAAACTGTTGTGTTTAGAAGTCAAACTCCGTTGAAGCACGAGTCCTGAACTGATTTATTCAGAAGCCTTCGTTCTCTTACTCCCTCTTGACATTAGGTGCCTGCAACACATATTCATCCTTTGGCTTTGGTACCCACTGGTATTTGGGTCCATGTTTGTTAGTTGAAGTTCTAATAGGAGTAACAGAATAAGAACCATACCAGTAATGATCACTAGCTTTGTGAACATGATCATGTGTACGACAATAAGAACAATAATATTTCTTACTTGACAACATGATTAACTGATCTCTTGAGTAGACATGATCAGGTTTACCTTTTCGCACATTGTTCTTCTTGGCTTTAGTCTCATGTACACATGTCTTCTTTTCTTTCTTCTCAGCTTTCTTCTCATCTTTCTTTTCGTCTTCAACTAGTTTCACTTTCCATACCAGCTTTTGTTCTGGATATCTTCTCCTCCTTCTATGTGTTCCTAACCCATCTATTTTCCAATCATAGAAAATGTTAGTTGTACGAATCTAATCAAATGAATTAACTAACCTTTTTGTAGAAACAATTTTCTTATGTGAGCTTGCATCTGTCTTGAACAAACATTCAGAATCAGTTGAATCATCTCGAGGTGTGTGGATTTGTGACTCTGGAGTCGTTTGCTCAGTCACCACTACCTTTGAAATAATATCTTCAAGCTCTTTAATCTTTGAAGAATAATTGTCTCTTTCTATGACAAGCAGGTCAATCTTCTTCTTGAATTCAGACTTCGTTTTCTTCTCTTTCAGTGCACTTTCAGATAGTTCAGATAGCTTCTCATTCAGCTTCTTGATTTCTATCTCAAATATACTTCTTTCTTCTTCAAATCCATTCTCAGCATTCTTTCTTCCATTCGATATCTCTTTAAAGAACCCAACATTCTTTTGCTCAATTAACTTCTTTTCTTTTGCAAACTTTTCTCTTTCCAAAATGATTACTTTCTCAAAGTCAGACACTTGTTGAGAAAGCTTGATGCATTTAAGCTCAACCATCTTCTTTTCTTCACAACTCTTCTTGGAAAGTTCTGAGAATTTCTGATCAAACTCTTTCTTTTCTTTCTCAAAATCAGATTTATCTTTGACCATCTTTCGATCCAAATCTGATATTGTCTGTTGAAGTTTAGCATTAGCATCTTCCAGATCAGAAATCTTCTTATGAACATAAGCATTTGCGCTCTCCAAATCCTTAACTTTCTTCTCATTATTCTCAACAGAATCTTGCTTCTGGATTTGAACTTCCAGATCAGAAATCTTTCCTTTTAGTTCAGAGTTCTCAGCTTCTAAAAACTTTACTCTTGAGGACATCTTTGGTTCTACCATTATTTTCTCAATATGTTCCCACAGCTGTTTTCCTGTAGCCTTTTTACTTTCTAATTTGATATAAATTTCTTTTGAAATCTCATCTGAAATTCCTTGTAATATAAAAGTTTTGGCTAATTTTTCAGTTGTATATCTTTTTCTTTGCTCGTCTGAGTACATCTCAAGTGGTAATGGAAGCTCTTCTCTTTCTCTTTTTCATTTTTTACAACAGTAAAAACTTTCCTTGGAGTTGTCATACGTCCTTCCCTCAGAGATATTCTAATAAGATCCCCTAAGTCATGTCTATCAATGAAATCCAGAAACTGATTTTTCCATTTTTCATACTCTCCTCTGAAAAGTACTAGTGGCTTCTCATCCTTACTGATTGCAGGAGCTTCACTGGAAGTCATTCTGTTACAAAAAGAACTTGAATTTGATCGTTAGTCCAAATGAAATCTCAAAAATAGAGAAAACTTGAAATAGGAATTCAGAAATTTTGATCACAAAAAGGAATATGTTCCTCTAGGCAGACTTAGCGGTTGGGGTCAAGGGGCAACGCCCCTAGAGAAAAAAATTTCACATTTAAAAGCCATATTACAGTTTGCAAAAGTGTGTCTAAGCATAGATTTCGTAGAAACACACAGAATTCGCAAAACACAAGAATTCGTAAGATGAAAGATACGAATTCTGAGGAATTCGTAACATACTCACTTACGAATTCTGTTCTTTTCGCAAGTCTCACAGATACAAACTCTGTGAAATTCGCAAGAAACCCTTCTGCGAATTCTATACTTAAACAATTTGAAAAACACTCTTGCGAATCCTATGAAATTTTCAACACACTGGTCTGCGAAATCTGTGCAATTCGCATATCAGACATCTGCGAATTTTGTCCTTATGTTTTTCAGAAATGAAATTATGCGAAATCTGATATCTGCGAATTCTTCAAGCTTTTTACGAAATCTTTGAACTCTGCGAGTTCTTGATGAATCTTGCGAGTTCTTCAAGATTCTGCGAGTTCTTCAGATCTCGTTCAAGAAACGTCTCTGATTAGCTCAAAACCCAACTTATACTTCGATTTTCGATCTGAGACTTCAACAAATTTACCACAAACACACCTAGAACAAAAAACTAGCAACGAATTTCAATCTAAATCACAAACTATTACAGTTTGATTCTAATTACAGTGCGAAGAACTCGTGAAACTCGAACTCAACAAATCTCAAAATTAGAGATCAAATACAGTGCAGAACTATAATTATCCTATACAAAATCATTCTAAAACATAATTCGAACAAATTGAACCAATTACAACTCGAAATTATGCTCAGAATCTCAAAATCAAATATGGACTTCTATGAAACAGTGTCGAACTTTCTTTTCAATCGATTTTCTTGATTTCAATTGGATTTGCTTTGATACCAATTGTTATTCCCAGTTTTGATCAAGTTCTAATTGTAAAACAGAAACAATATCATGAATCGTAATCACATGTCATTAACTTGGAAATCAAAGATTACAAACTCTCTTACTCTATAGTCTCTCTCTCTATAATGATGTACATTGACTCCTTCTCTAATCTACTCCCGTGTACAATGAATCACCTAATGTTACACATACCTTACTTACAAAGGCAAACTATTTATACCATACTACAAATACAGAGAAAAACAAAACAAAAATACAAATTGACTTTGACTATTATTACACAAAGACTTTGAGTTTCACTAAGAGTTGACTTTCCAGCTTTTGACTTCTTGACTTTTGACCTTCTGTCTTCATGATCTTGTATCCAACATATTTATGCACTAACACTGTTAAACCAAATGTTTCTGATAAATTTGCTTCTCGTGCTAAAAAATATGTTTTTGGATATTCAAATTCAAATAAAGGTTATAGATTGTATAGTCTAGATACCAAACAAATTATTATCTCAAAAGATGTAAAATTTTTTGAAATTGTTTTTCCTTTTAAAATGAGTGCAAACAAGCAAGATCATGACTCTAGTGGCATAAGTTCCTTAAATTTCTTTGATTCTATTAATGTTCAAACTGATGATTTTACTTTTGAAATACCCAACGATGAATCAAGGGAGAAAACTCAAATTGAAAATAGTTCAACTGTGTGACACCCCAAAATAGAATAAATAATTATTATTAAAAAAAGAGGAAAATAAAATAAAATGAGTTTTATTTTATTGGAGAAAAATGTAAAGAAAAGATTTGAAAATGGGCTAATTCTGCCATTTCATGAAAGTAGTACATGAATATAGGGGGTTTGGACCAATAATGTTAAAGCATTTGAGAGTAGGGGTTGAATATAATAATGAGAAAGTTAAGGGGGCCGAATGTAATATTGCTAGAAGTCGGAGGACCTGTTATGTCAAAATGACATATTTGTTTTGGTTCAGTCTTATTGAATACGACAGGACAATGGTGCCTTTTTGAAGCTCGCTATTGGCTCTCCTAGTCAACTAATATGACAACATCTTTTAAGATAAATGTAAAGCATCTTTCTAGCAACAAAGGGGTTCAAGAAATTAGTAAAACCGATGAGTTTCGGAAGAGAACGTTGGGTTTGAAGTTCGGAGGTTCACTTCTCGGTTTTTCGTCGATTTCAAGTGAGATTCATGACCAAATCTTATGATTTTTGCTTCTATGGCTTCGTTTTAAGAAGGTCTATCGAACCCTAGTAGTCTTTTGTTTTAGATTTGTGTTTTGAGGTCTAAATCAGTGTTCAAAGTTGTTGGGTTTTTAGTTTTTTTCTTTTTTTAAAAAAACCTAACCTTTAAATGGGAAAATTAGATTCGTTACTTGATGAAAATTAATGTTTTTTTATGTCAAAATGTTGGTAAAAATATTACCAAGGTTTTGGTGCAAAAAGAATGAAGAAAAAAGGGCTAAAAACGAGTGAAAACGGAGCTTGAAAATGTTGAAAACGTGCAACCATGGCTGTTGGGTCGACGGGTTATAATCGGGTCAAGATGATGTTGACCGTCGTGATCTGTGGGTGGGTTGCGATTGGGTCAAGGGTCGACCCGCGTGTGTTTTAATTATTTAAAATGAATTTTGCATGGAGCCAGATTCAAACACAAGACCTACAGGTTGTGAGAGGGATGCATTAACCACTAAGCCAATGAGTTACTTTATTGTTAAACTCACGGAAGTTTTACTAATACTATTATTAGATTTCTAAGTTTCAATAATTTGCATTGCAATCCCTGGAGTTCTGAAAACTTGATTTCGGTTATGATACCTTTCTGGAAATTTTAACAAATTTTATTTGGAATTATAACTAGCAATTTTGACCCGGTTTCGATTATTTGTTTTTACGAAATTACCAAGATACCCCTACAACTAAACAACCGGTATTTCAAGCAATACCTTATGTATTTGGATTTAAGAAATATTTGAAATAATTCTACACTTGGGATTTGGTGTTTTAATTATTTATTTCGAAATGGGTGGTTACAATAAATTATTTATTTATTAAGTGATTTAAAAATAAGATTTAAAGTATCGTAATAAGGAGAATGATTATCGAACACTTTGATTTTATAGGATTTATATAAATTATATATTTCTTAAGGAGAGGTGTTTATAATAAGTCGTTTAATTATTTAGATGATTTTGATAATGTGATTAAAGTGTCGTTATAAGATTAAAATAATAAGTGGGACACTTTAACTCGGAGTTGAGATTTATAAAGTTATAGAAGGGTAAATTTGACGTTTTGAGACGTTATCGAGTTATAGACTTGGGTTTTGACTATAGTTGGTCGGGGTTAACTGAGTTGACCAAAGGTTGACTTATGACTCGTTTGACCCACATGGATTTTATTGATGGGGTCGTATTGAGCTATTTGGAACAGGTTTGGAGACTCAAAATTGAAGTTTGACTTTAGGTCGGGTCGGGTTGGACCATAAATTGGCTTTTGGAGAATTAAGTCATTAATTAGATATTGTGATATAAAATGTGTAGGTCTTCCGTCAGAAGCTATCGATAGTTGATCTATGCAATCAGGTGAGTCTTCATGAGACTTACACTGGATGCATACCTACGTACAAATTTATTTTGAGCTTTATATGATTTCTATGGTGAATGTTATGCATGATAATGATTTAAATAATTTCATTGGTATGTATTTATATGTATGTGGGGTTTTGTGGAGCATGCATGCTAATTGTTTTCCGGTTTTTAAACGTATTTAGCATGCTTGGATTTTCAGTTGGTTTATATTGTACAAATGGTGCATTGTTCAGATATGAGATGTTAGTTTGGTTTGTCACACTTAAGGGGAGGCACAACCCCGAAATGGGTGATTGGATCTGTGAGAGCCATACACACCAGGGAATGCTTGTGACACAACAACACGATCCCGTAATAGGTTATTGGCTATAGGTGAGTCGTACACACCCAGGGAATACTTGCAACTTATCAGTCCTTAATCGATGTGACAGTTATGAGGTCTCGTTTCTTTTGGTGTTGCATGTTTAAGAAAATGAATATTATTTTATATGAAGTTTGCATGTTTGACATGTGTGACAAGATATGATTTCACTCACGCAAACCATGAACTCACTAAGCTTTATAAGCTAACTATAGTATGCATCTCAGGGCCAGTTAGTTCGAGGTTGGATAAGGGCAAAAGAACGCTTAGAGACTTGCCTACTATCATTATTTCGGATTCAACCTTTTGTTTAGACTTTTATGTATGGAACAGTTGTAACTTAACCTGGTATGGGACGAGTTAGCGTTTAAGTTACTTATTTACTGATTAAAAGTCTTTCGCTGAAAATAGTGTAAACGGTTTTAATTTAGCCGTAAATTTTGGAGTATTTTTGGAGGAATTGTTTCAGATTAAGTAACACTTTTAAAAAATGGGTGTTACAAACTATTTCTGAGAATAATAGTAACCATAACCGTTTAGGTAGCCCAAATAGAGCTGCCAATTCAGTTAATTCTGGTAGTACTAGTGTGGTTAATGACCAAAGAAGAGCTGTCGGATCCAAAGATCCAGGTAGTACTGATATGGCTGCCAATGGTCAACGAGCTGCTGAATTTCATCGCCTAATTGTGCATGATGATCATTTGACTTCCCCTCCTGATGGTAATATTTCTGAACCAAGTACCTCTTCTGTTAGAAAATCTAGTTGTGTGTCTAATTTACCTAGTAGGTTTAATGACTATGTTGTAGAGGGAAAAGTTAAATATGGGTTGGAAAAGGTTGTTTACTACTCCTATCTCAGTTCTGAAAACTTCTGTTTTGTATCTACTTTAAACAAATCTGTTGAACCCAATAAATTTTTTGAGGCTAGCAAAGATCAGAACTGGGTTACTGCCATGAATGATGAGATGGAGGCTTTATATCGAAATGAAACATGGGTTTTAACTGATTTACCTCCCGGACGAAAACCAATAGGTTGTCGTTGGATTTATAAAGTTAAGTATAAATCGTCCTGTGAGATTGAAAGGTACAAAGCCCGTCTTGTAGCAAAAGGCTATTCTCAAAGAGAAGGGTTAGATTATGAGGAAACCTTTTCTCCCGTTGTGAAAATGGTAACTGTTAGATGTGTAATAGCATTGGTAGTTCAGAATAATTGGCTTTTATGTCAACTTGATGTTAATAACGCTTTTCTTTTTTTGGAAAGGGTATCCTGGGCCTATGGCCCAGACTAATCCCTGGCAATTAGGGCCTTTGGCCCAGCTGCTAAAGCGTCCAGCCCTGAGTTTATCCTCAGTGGCCACAAGTGCTGCGAGTGGGGCTCGAACCCGGGTTGAGCGTTATGAACTTCCCAAGCCTTTATCACCACACCACAGCCCTTGTGGTGTGGTGTATCTGAAGAAATGTATATGAGTTTACCTCCTGGTTATTTTTCCGTCAATGATAAGCGTGTGTGTAAACTTGTTAAATCCTTATATGGACTAAAACAATCACCGAGGCAGTGGTATGCTAAGTTGTCTTCATGTTTAATTGATCATGGATTCTGCCAAAGTTCAAGTGATTATTCTTTGTTTACTAAAACTACTGGTTCTATATTTTTTTGTTCTTCTAGTTTATGTTGATGACATTGTGTTAACTGGTAATTCTAGTTCTGAAACTGAAAAGGTAAAAAATCACTTGCAATCTAATTTTAAAATTAAAGATCTGGGTCAATTAAAATTCTTTTTAGGCATAGAGATTTTGGAAACTGATAAATGAGTGTGCATGTCTCAATGTAAGTATTGTCTTGAGTTTTTAAATGATTTTGGGTACTTAGGATGTAAAACTATTAGTACCCCTATGGATACGAATTTGATAGTTACTGATTCGGTTGGATCTGCTTCTAAAGATCCTCTTCTAAAGGATTTCACTGGTTATCAGAAATTAATTGGTAGATTAATTTATCTTTTAGCAACTCGTCCAAATATTGCTTTTGCAGTTCACTGCTTAAGTCAGTTATGCACTCTCCTCGACAACCTCATTTAAAATTGGCTCTTAGGGTTCTGAGTTATTTGAAGACTTCGCCAGGTAAAGGTGTTAATTTTTTTTCTTCTTCTTCTTCTGAGTTTAAGCTCAATGCCTTTGTTGATGCCGGTTGGGGCAAGTGCTTGTCAACAAGACGCTCTGTTACTAGGTATTGTCTGTTTTTAGGAAATTGTATGGTTTCTTGGAGGAATAAGAAGCGGTCTACTATTTCTCGTTCCTCTGCAGAATCTGAGTATCGAACTATGGCTTCAGTTCTTTGTGAAATAATTTGGGTTCTTAGTATTCTAGCAGATTTGAAAATAGATAATCTTATTCCAGTAAGCTTAAATTGTGATAATAAATCTGCTATTCAGATTGCTAATAATCCTGTTTTTCACGAAAGAACTAAGCACATAGAAATAGATGTACATCAAGTGAGAGAAAAAATAGCTACCGGAATGTTGAAAATTGTAAAGGTTTTATCTACAGAAAATCCAACTGGTATTTTTACCAAGTCACTTGGTGTAAATCAGCATAACTATCTTTGTTCCAAATTAAACGTGTTGGATCTTTTTCGATGTCAAGATTGAGGGAAGATGTTGAAAGAATAAGGTATCTACCAATCTTGTCATCTCTAATTCTCTATGCTAACTTAAGGTGTTTTAAAGTTGGTTTCTTTGTACAAGGGTTAAAAGTGTAATTAGATAAAAGTTGGAGGGTAGAAGAACTGTACCTCACTTCTTGGAAGACTACAAGGGTAGCGTAGCAAATATTCAAGAGTTGGAGGACTGCTATGTAAATATGGAAGATATAAAACTCTCCTTTTTGTTCACCGAGTTCATAATTCATTCTCTCATTTTTCTTTTCAACTAACAAACTAAGGGCCTGTTTGTTAGCAGCTTAATGAGCTTAATGAGACTCACAGCTTATTCAGTCAGCTATATATGACTGTTTGGTAGTGGCTTAATGATATAGAAAGTAGCTTATTCAGTAAGATTTCAAAGGGGAGCTTTATGCAGAAAACCAAGTTTATTCCAAACCAGTCCCCCCCATTAAAAAACACGTTCCTTCCATCTATGAAAAAACTTTTTCAAATAAAAACCTTTTAAATCTATACAGACAGATTAATCCACACAGACAACTTTATTCATATAGAACTTAATGGAAAACCAACCAAACAGCCCCTAAGTAAGTTTAGCTCTCAATAATTTCTCTCTCTAGAATTAGGGTTTTCATTGTTTTAGTTTTACATCTTCAAAACTCTTGAAGATGATTTGTAAGTTTTCAATAATAAATAACATCGTGTTTGTGTACCTACTATGCCAACCTAGACCACCTCATTAATATTAGATGAAATTTTTCAAAAACATGTACTTTTGCAAAATGTATTTAATTTTTATATTTGATCAAAACTAAATTAAATAATAAACTGATACGTTTCATAGTAAATAATTTCTTTTAAAGTACATCCAACAACTCCTTTAAATATGTGATATCTATTCCATTTAACTATATTCTATAAATTTATGTTTTATTCAAAACTATTTTAGAGCATTTCTAAAAGATTTTTTAAAATAAAAAGTAGAGATTCAGTTCCCTATTTTGCTCCAACAAAATTTTATATTGTTCTCTATTTTAGAGAAAACTTAAAGTTTAAAAAATTCCTTAAAACTTGATGTGTAAAGAGAGAAATTAAGGGGTTGTTTGGCAGTGGCTGAATGATTTAGTGCAGAATGATTAAGTGGTCTGAATGATTGAAAGGTTTTTATGATATAGTGTAAAATGAAACATGGTTTTTTGCTAATTGTTCATAATGAAATCAGAGCTCTTAATGGTTAAGGGAGGGTCAGGATACAAAATCATTAAGAGGATTTTGGAACCATTAAGAGACAACCATTTTTTTTATATAAATTCTTTTTATTCATTTCTAATAATGAGGTTGAATTATTATTATTATATTGTTTTATATAAATTCTTTTTAAAAAGTGTATTATGATATTAAATTTATATAAAATTTTAATAATATAATATATGTTGAAATCTTTAAAATAGAGAATTTGTTGGAATAAAATATAATATTTTTTAAAGATTTTGACTTTGGTTTTATATTTTAGAGAAATTATAGAGAATCTATTGAAAATGCTTTTAAGATTAAAACTTGGTAAAATCGACAAAAGGAATTACATTTAATTCTTATAGATTATCTATTTTAGATATTTCAACCTTCATTATATTACTATAATATTCTATAAATTTATAATCCAACACACTTTTTAAAAATTTTATATAAAATAATAATAATTCAAATTAATTGGTGGGAATAAATAAAAAATTAGTCTATCTCTCTATAAATCAAGTTGTAGAGAATTATATAAACTTAAAATCTTCTCTAGCTATTTCAAAGAACATATATAAAAATTTGTTGAAACAAAATAGAGAACACAATCTCATTTTCTTTATTTTAGAGAATCTATTGTAGATACTCAAAGGATGATTTTCCAAACAAAAACCTACTAAAAAACCAATATTACAACGGGTATGTATGTCGTATGTTGGGTGCATATGTATATATCCTGAAAAAATTATACTATTTTTATATAAAATATTGAAAAATTGTTATTATAGAGCATAACAAACTTAGAAAAACTGAATCCACCATGGATTTATCACAAACCTAATGCAACAAAGAAAAATCCAAGGATTAAATAAGGAAAACAAAGTTTGGTGTATTTATATATAGAACATAAAACTTAGTTACTGCTTCATTCAATAACAACCACCATATTTAAGGTTGATGTTTGTGACAATTTTATGTTGCAACTTGATGCATTATATGGCTTGCAAATAAATTTTTCTTTCATGATTCAGATATATTACCGATTCGATTATTAACTTTATTAGTTATCATCTATACTATATTAAAAAGTACGGATAAAAATCTCTTAAATACAAATTATTATGCACAAGGTACCATCATTTTATGTAAGATTTTAAAAATATCTTAATTTACAAGTATCAAAGCACAAGATAGATATTACTACTAGAGGCTTCTAACACCCACCAATTTGGTATGTGCAGGACATTCTTTTTATGCAGACATTTCTATGTATCACTATTAATTAATATATTATATTACTATAAATTTGTTTTAATTATATTATTAAATATGTATAATTGATTATTTTTTTCTAGATGTCATTAAAATATATAAGATAATCATTGAATTCTAACAAAATACTTAATTTTTTTATATAAAAAATATTATATTATTAAGCCTAAATTAAACAAATTTATAAAAAAACATTATCACTTTCTCAAAACCATCCAAAATCGTACTGTAAATCGACAAAAAATAAAATGAAACATTAAAATCGTGATGTATCTCGCTGCATTACGCGAATACGCTTCTAGTAAAAAATAAAAGAAATATTGATTGCAAGTTTAAATTATTTCTAGTTGTGTTTTCTTGGAAATATGATATTCTAAACCAAATTTGGCATAAACTTCTATGAGTTAGTCTTTTGATTTGTTACCTAATCTACCAAAAACGTACATAGAGATCGACGAGGTTAAGCTTCCAACAAACTGATCCCTATCATGACAAAGACTCGATCTTTAACGTTCAATCAAAAAGATTTTAGATCGTTTTCAAGATTTAATATGATGACATCATTAATCATATAATTTGGTTTGATTAACCCGTTTATTATGTGGTTTCTTTACGTGTTTAAGCCCTATCATCTTTATTTGGAATGTTCTGTAAAATCGTAAGAATTTTTAAACTTATTTACTTTTTACCGTCGTAACAAATTTAACGATGGTGATTTCAATTCATAATATTTATTGATTAAAGAGCATTTTAGATAATTCTCATAATTAATGACAAATTGACAATGGCATCAATCCTTTTTTATGTCATATGAAACTTATATCCTGCAACTAAGACTTACTTGTGTCCAGTGAAGGATGTACGTGACCTAGGATCGCTTTGCATAGTTCACGATGAACTTCAGACCTTTCGATACATATTTTGTGATGGAGGCTAGCGAGCATGGCAGACCTTTCGATACATATTTTGTGATGGGGGCTTGTGAGCATGGCAGATCACATTGGAAGAATATTGGTCGTTGACAACCTAGTCTATGCAACCCTAGATCGCATACCCATGTCTCATAGAAGGTCTAAGAGGGTTTTTATGTTTTCTTGTTCATTTGTCTCTCACCTTCTCAATATTATTAATCTAAATACTCCCAAAACCCTAGATGTGAACCAAAACTGAAAGTCTATAATCTTTAGTTTATCCGTTTCCAAGCACAATAATAACTTTTAAGTATAGAGACTTCTCTGGTAAGTCTCCACCACCCCTGGATTTTACCCAATTTGAGTTTCCACATAAATTCAGTGTTGTCTTCCATCTCTTTACTCTATCTTGCACCTAGTTTACTGTTTTATCGGTTGCTATAAAGTTTACAGTGAAAAACCAATTTATCTTTCTGCATTACATACTTGAAAGTGTTAAGTGATTTGGTTTATAAATGGTTTAGTTTTTCTACTTGGTTTGACTTTTATTTTGATTAAAGTTAAATTAAGATTGTGTGGTAAATTATTTACAACAAATTAATTAGATAAAAAAAACATATAGATCAATAAACCAAGTTTAATTTTTATCTTTAAAATATTGGTTTCTTGATTCTTTTCTTTAAAAAAAGATGAAAAAAATCTGAGATTGCTTAGGATTCCATTTTCTGTATCAAAGAAGGAATGTCCACCACCACCAAGTGCTTGCACCGTTCCAAAGTCATCTTACAAATCGACTGTGACCCTCTGTCTAATTCTTTTTTTAACATTTTACCCAACAAAGAACCAACATAAACCCACTACCACAAAGGGCATATCCGTCATTTCACACATCGCCCAAATTCCTTTATATTTAGCAAGTGCAAATAAACAAACAAATATACATAAAAACAAATCTGCAGTTGCCAGAAGCCAAGCCTCAAGAAATCATCGGTTTTTTGTTCACATCTCCCCTGCAGAAAAAGAAAAAGAAAAATTCAACATTTTCCCTTTTTTGCTTACAAGCTCTTCTTCACAAATCACAATCCTATTTTTGTCCTCTCTTATCACTTGTCTCATCAACTTAACTTGGAAAAAGATACAACACATCTTTATCAACAAAACCAGATTCTTTATCTTTTTCTGTGTAATTTCCCGCAAAAGCTTAAATTTGCACAAAGTTTCTTCATGGTTTCTCACTAAGGTACGATCTTTCCCCAATTTTATTTGATTTTTGATAAATTTCTTTCATATAATCAGTTTAAATTGGTCAACTGTGTAAAAAAGTTTCAATCTTTGTATGTTCTTTACTTTGTTTCATCTGGGTTTCTTGTTTCTTGATTGGTTTCAAATGAAACAATGTTTAGGGTTTAGTGTATAATATTCCACAAGATCTGAATTTTGAATGAGTCTATATAACAGTATGTTTGTATTTTAATTAACTTGAAGCTTTTTTCTACTTGAATGAGCTGTTAATTTACTTTTGAAAAGATCCAACTTTACTGGGTCTAATGTTCCCCTATTTTGGAACTTTTTAATGTGTACTTAGATTTAAAAATCAATGGGTGTGTCTCTTTATGATCTGTTATCCATAACTTTTTAGGGAATCAAAATTTATGCTATTATTGTTCGGTTTTAACTCTATTTGCCCTTTTGGGTCAATTTTTCCCTTTTCCACTGTTCGTGATTTGTTATCATTTGATTGTCAAATCTATATCTGGAACAACTGTTGATGTTTAATCTTTAATCTTTAATTTTGCTATTTGGGTATTTTCTTGACAGAATTTATTCAGAATCAGCATTGATTTCAGTGAAAAATGCCTGGGTTAGTTTTGGATGAAATTCATGAAGATAAGGTGATCGACGAAATGCCTGAGAATGGGAGTTTGTCGAAAACTAAGGATAATTTGGATTTGAGCAAGCTACCTGATGGTGGTGAGTCTGTTGATAATGTGGGTACTGGAAACAGTGAGAGTATAGTGATCGAGCCTTCGATCGAACAGCTTTACGATAATGTGTGTGAGATGCAGAGTTCTGATCAGTCTCCATCTCGGCTTAGCTACGGATCAGATGGTGAAGAGTCGCGGATTGATTCGGAGTTAAGGCACCTAGTGGGAGGGGAGTCGAAAGAAGTGGAGATCATCAAACAAGATGACGACATTTCTAAGGTCGAAGAGAACGAAGAAAGCTCGAAATCTCTTTCATCGAAGAGATCCAAGAAAGCTTCCGAATCACTGTTGGATTCGGAAGTGAATTCTGGATCGAATTCTAAGAGCAAAACCCATCAAAAGAAGCCTGTAATCGAGAAGCAAAACGATAAGAATACCAAAAAACCGGTTCTTGGTGATAAGAACTTGGATCTTGGTCCATATTTGCTTAAACAAGCTCGGGATTTGATGGCTTCTGGTGATAACCCTCGAAAAGCACTCGATTTGGCTCTTCGAGCAACAAAATCGTTTGAGAAAATTGCTGACCGTAAGCCCAGTTTAGATGTCGTTATGTGTTTGCATGTAACTGCAGCCATTTACTGTAACTTAGGTCAGTATAACGAAGCTATTCCGATCCTTGAGAACTCCATTAGCGCTTCGGTGATTGAGGAGGGTCAAGATCACGCGCTTGCTAGATTCGCAGGTTATATGCAGTTGGGCGATACATACGCCATGTTGGGTCAACTCGAAAATTCATTGCAGTGTTACACGTCGGGTTTGGAAGTACAACGGGAAAGTTTGGGCGAAACGGACCCGAGAGTCGGTGAGACTTGTAGATATCTTGCTGAAGCTCATGTTCAAGCTTTGCAATTCGATGAGGCCGAGAAGCTTTGTCAGATGGCGCTTGAAATCCATCGAGAAAGTGGTTTGCCGGCTTCTTTAGAAGAAGCTGCCGATAGGAAACTTATGGGACTTATATGCGAAACAAAGGGCGATCACGAGGCTGCTCTCGAGCATCTGGTTTTGGCTAGTATGGCGATGGTGGCCAATGGGCAAGAAAACGAGGTTTCTTCTGTGGATTTAAGCATCGGAGATGCGTATTTATCGCTATCGAGATTCGACGAGGCTGTTCACGCTTACCAAAAGGCGCTCAATGCTCTTAAATCGTCAAAAGGAGAGAATCATCCGGCGGTTGCTTCGGTTTACGTTCGTTTGGCGGATTTATTTAACAAGACCGGGAAACTAAGAGAATCGAAATCGTATTGTGAAAACGCTCTTCGTATATACGAAAAGCCCGTCCCTGGGATTCCTCAAGAGGAAATCGCGTGTGGTTTCACGGATGTTTCGGCTATTTATGAATCGATGAACGAGCTTGATCATGCGCTCAAGTTGTTACAAAAAGCGCTGAAGATATACAACGATGCTCCGGGTCAGCAGAACACGGTTGCGGGCATCCAAGCCCAGATGGGAGTCATGTATTACGTGTTGGGAAAATACCCCGAATCTTACGCTTCTTTTGAGAACGCCATAGCGAAGCTCCGTGCTAGCGGTGAGAAGAAATCTACCTTTTTCGGTATTGCACTTAACCAAATGGGACTCACTTGTGTCCAACGCTACGCCATAAACGAAGCTCTGGACCTTTTCGAAGAAGCTAGAAACGTCTTGGAGCACGAATGTGGCTCGTATCACCCCGATACACTAGCGGTTTACAGCAATCTTGCTGCTACTTATGACGCTGTTGGCAGGTAAAGCCCTTGTAGAGACGAGAGGTTCCTACATATACATTCATATAATATATATAGAGAGAGAGTGTGTGTGGGGTTCATGGGAAAACCTCAAAAAAAGTGAAAAATCGAGGAACATCTTAATAACCGTTCACACATGTGTATACAAGTAATTGAAGATGTTTCCTGGTTTTTATGCACATGTGCATATCGGAAAAATTACTTACAAATTACTTATATGCACATGTGCATACCGTCAAATGAACGGTTACTAGGTGTTCCATAGTTTTTCATTTTTTTTTAGTTTTTCCATGAACTTGACCCCATATATAAAGATTTGATAGTTTGTGTCCTACCCCACTCTGATATCATGTTGGGATACATATAATCTTTTGAATCTCTCTCTAAAGAACGCTTATGGGTAGAGTATATAAGGGAAGGTTCCTACATACGTAGGTTTGATGGTCCGTGTCTAACTGATATGAGATTCCAACACGCCTCCTTTCAAACGGAGGTGAATGAGTGTGTTGAGTTCCTAGGTGGTGCTAGACCGGCTCTGATATCATGTTAGGATACATGCAACCCTTTGAATCTCTCTCAAAAGAACACTTGTAGATAGAGGGAGGTTCCTACATATGTAAAAGTTTGATGGTCCGTTTCTAGCTGACGTGACACTCCGACACATGCGAATCAATATCTTAAAAACAATAACATGTCACAAATTACCCTTTTAATCATGTGTTTTTTAAAAACCAGATTGGACGATGCGATTGCAATCTTGGAACGTATCGTTGTGATGAGGGAAGAAAAGCTGGGGACTGCGCACCCGGATGTGGACGACGAGAAGAGGCGGTTAGCCGAA
The DNA here is from genome assembly GCA_954870635.1 of Arctium minus. Lineage (NCBI taxonomy): Eukaryota > Viridiplantae > Streptophyta > Magnoliopsida > Asterales > Asteraceae > Arctium > Arctium minus. The sequence goes on along the minus strand of OX941081.1, from coordinate 20,310,052 downwards.
TTGCTAAAAGAGGCGGGGAAGGTTCGAACCAAGAAAACGAGATCACTAGAACACCTTCTTGATTCCAGTAATGGATCAACAACAAACAATGGTGCAAATAATTAAGGTATGATGATGAAGATGATTGTACTATATGAGTTTATAAACACATAATTATATTAATGTATATTTGGTACAAAAAACACAAAAAAAAAAAAGATTAAGAAATAGGGGGGTTATTTTTTTTTTCTTTCTAATTCTTCTTTATTTTTATTTTTTGTATTATTTGGTTGGCATTGTACTTTTATTTTTATAAGTATTTATTATGAATTTATGTGAGGTGGCTTTGAACTCATTTGTACATTATTATACACGTTCAAAAAATTTATGATGTCTTGTACATTCATGAGATGTTCCCTCACGTGTGTCTTTTTAGAGCATCGGAGGATGGAGTTCTTGTAAAAAAACTATTTTTTATATTTTTATTATCATATCATTTCCATGTTCTAGATTAAAACTATACATGAAACTCTAAAATGGTATTTCTTTAAAAAAAACCTACCTTTGTATATATATTTTTTTGTTGCCAAATCAATTTCAATTAATCAAATTAAGAACTTACGTAAAAGTCTACAATGATAATTTTTATAAAAACCTTTTTTGTGGTTCACATGTATATTTTCTTAACATCAATAGTTATTATATTTTAAAAGTCATGAAAATATATAAAAAAAAAACAAACTAAAACTAAGAAAATGTCACTTCATACCACTTCAAGTAAGAACCAAGTTTCTTGTACAAGAACTCATAGGGAATGGGGTTCTTATAAGAACTCTCTTCCAATGTTGGTCCTTGTAATAAGCTACACTTTTTGCATAAGAAATTTGCGTTGGAGATGCTTTTATTATGAGCAAAAAGTGGAGGTTCTTATAAGAACTACCATTAGATTGAATTCTTATAAAAATCTCATATATTTTGAGTTCTTGTACAAGAACCTTGGTTCTTACCTTAAGATTTTTTTTTTGTATTTTTTTCGGTTCATATAATTTTGTATTTTTTTTTCTTGCAATATCATGTTCAACTCATCAAATTAAGATTTTATAAAAACTAAAAAAAAAACTTTACAACGTTAGTTCTTATAAAAACCCTTTTGTGGGTCTCATGTATTTTTCTCAACATTAAATACTTAATTTAAATACCTCACACATATATAAATAAAAAACTAATAAAATGTCATCTCACACAAAGTTCAAAGTAAGAACTAAAGTTCTTGTACAAGAACTCTTAAAGATGTGAGTGGCTTATAAGAACTCTTTCCCATGATAGTTGTTATAAGAACATACACTTTTTTCTTATGTGAATCTCCCATTAAAGATGTTCTAATTATTAATATGAATATATTTATTTAACTTATTTTATACATGTGACCCATTTTTGTAAAAACTATTATTATGAAGTTTTATATACATTCTTAATTTAATAAGTATAAAAAGTTGATTTTTATAAAAAACTACATTAAAGATACTTTGAAAATTTGTTGTGGTTATGGTAGTCGACAATGATTGACTAATGTTTGGAGATGGGTGGTACAGGCTGATGCTACTTGTTTTGTGTACCATGTGTACGCGTTTCTTATGATCAAATTATTGAATCTGCCTTTACTTTCATTTAATGTTTTTATCCAAATGTTTAGACATTTTTACGGTTTGAAAATAATTGAAGATATGACAATGGATCATGTCGAGAAATGACTAACGGGTCCCTTAGATGGAAAACAAAGAATTGTGATGAACGAAAAAACAACTTGTAAAAAGATTAATCTATTAAATACCATAGAGTCAAGTAGTTAAAATGTAAAAATAAAAATTAATTTGTTATCTATAGTCTATACGATGTAATAAAGTATTTACGTAAATCTCTAAAATTTTAAGAGTATAACATAACATCTATGAAACATTAACCGTAAATCACTAATACATTAAGAATTATGATTTGTTGATAATTTTTGTTTGAAAGCATATATGATATAAGTGAAGGAATAAAATATAGGAAGAATGCAAAACTATAGTTTTAAAGCGTCTATGTATTCTATTAGTTTTTATGAAGGAGGTTCAAGGGAAAACCCTAAAAAGAGGGAAAATTGAGGAACATCCTGATAGCCCTTGATCTGGACGGTATTCACTTGTGCATACAAGTAATTTGTAACATGCACACGTGCATATGCACAAGTGCATAATAGAGAGAGAGAGGAAGAAAACGGTATCCGCGGGCTCAATATAAACGCGGTATGGACGGAAGAACCGGAAAAAATTAAAGGGTACGTGTGGGAATTTTTCAAAGACAAGTTTAAATCAAGCGGGGGTAGAGGGCCGAAGTTGGTGAGTGACAAACTTAAAAAGTTGTCTTCGTTTGACGCAGAAAATTTGGAAAGACCGATTACAGAGGACAAAGTTTTGGAAGCAATTAGAATGTGTGGAAGTAATAAATCCCCAGGTCTGGATGGGATTACATTCACGTTTGTGAAGAAATTTTGGGTTATCATCAAAACCGACTTTATGAAGGCAATGGAGAATTTTAGGGATCAGGCATAAATAAGCTATGGGTGCAATGCCTCCTTTGTAACCCTAATTCCGAAGAACTCAAATCCTACGAGCCTCAACGATTATCAGCCGATTAGCTTGATTGCTGTCTTCTACAAAGTAGTGGTGAAGGTTCTAGCGGAGAGAATAAAGAAAGTAATGGGAACCTTAATCGGAGAAACACAAGCGGCGTTGCATCAAAGGTAGATATATTTTAGATGGTGTGTTGTGATAAATGCATATTTGAACTTATTTTTATATCGAATCCCTTACATTTAATCGTGTTTTTATAGCTAATAGCCTCGCGTTTATCCTCTTTATTGATTGTTAATTGATTGACGCCAAAAGGATGAATTTAAGTACAAACAAGTCGTATATTTTGAAGAATTATAAGACTGAGCATATTTTTGAAATAGGACTTGGATTGAACATATTTTTGAAATGATGCCTAAAAAAGAATAAAAAAAGTTTTAGTTTTGTTAATGTGATTCGTGTGTGCAGTGGATCAAAGAAAAAAATAAATTACATTTTATAATTTGTGGATGGTGTTGTGTTGGCAGAAAAACATATTGGATGTGCCAAGCCCAATTCTTGCAGCCCACGAAGAAAGAAAAATAAAATATATTGGAATTGCTCAGCCCAATTCTCTACTGCCCAAAATCAGTAAAGAGCGTCCAGTCGTCCAGCACCACCTCCTTCGTCCATGTCTTCGGGTGAGTTTTTGCACGGCCGAAGCTGCACCCCTTTTCGCGCCAGCCACTGTTGTCGGCCAAAATCGAGACGCTGACAAGTTTCTCGCGCGCCCCAAACTGCGAGCGACCAGAACGTGGGCTTTAAGTCCTTTTCGAGCGGTTTTCTTCCAATGGATATAAAGGGGAGTTCGTTAACTGTTCAAGGGACGTTCTTTAGGAAGGATCAATCGTTGGGGACGAATTAGAGAGCAACAAAGGACCGATTTTCAGATTTTGGAGTGGAAAATTGGATTATTCTAGGTTTTCTTCATCGATTTTTCATCTCCATTTATTGCAATCATTGTAAGTTTATCTCAATTTCAATAATGGTAATGAGTAACTAGTTCCTTCATTCTAGTAGTAAGTAGGTAAGCACTTGATATGGATGATGTTGAGATTTGATTTGAGTTCCACTTCATGTTATTTCATTTATGTAAAACTTTGTGATTGATTTTTAATTCGTAGTTGGTTTTCAAATTTGGAAGGATCCCCTCTTTTGTCTAACCTAGCCTCGAATTGCTAAATGAAATAGAGAATCCGTAAATGTTCTTTGTCTCATTATTGTAGCAAATAATGTCTATATTGATAGTTTGGTCAATTGTTGGCATTATAAGTTTACATAATTTGGCCTAAGTGATCGACGTCCGATTATTAGCCAAGAGCGGTGTTTATTTGTTCTTAATGCAATTACCAGTTGATTCCAAGTTCGTGATTGGGTTCTACTAGCTAGTTAGAGACTTGTTTCTGAGCTTCTCGTGCTAGTCAACCCTTAAAGCAATTAGTACATTGATGTGTATCATTGTTTAAATCGTTTTGAATTGATATGAAATGTGCTCTATGCACAAGTCTATGATGCATCGTCCAAAGAAAAGTGTGACCACTCATTACTAGAACTCGTTTTATTAAGATTTTTTTAAAAGTTTTTAAATTTTATGAAAACTTAGCATAATTATAAACCATCCCCCCTTTTTTTATATAATGTATCCAGTGAATTTGCACGTGATTACGTCTTGGACTCACGGTTAACACGAGTCCCTGAGGAGACGACCCTACTTAACACTATCACAATTTATTGTGTTTTAGCGGTAATAGGATTAATTATAGTTTATTTATTATCTTCTGGACTCGACACCCGTCAAATTTTTGGCGCCGTTGTCGGGGACTCGGCAAGTTTAACTGTTTATGCCAAGATCTTTTCGTGCAGGTTCACCTCTACCTATAGATCTCGAGATCGATAAAACCACTAAGAAGTTAAAGAAGCAAGCTAAGGTTCGAAAGAAGCAAGGCGAGTCGACTTCTTCACCGGTGGCTAATATTTGGAAAGATATTGAGTTGTCTACCGATTCAGAAAGTGATAAGGAGGAAGTGCATTTTGAAGAAGAAAAGCCCCATTTCGATGAAGAGGAACCGGTCACCGAGACCGAAGAAGAAAAGGAAGAGGAGGATATGGCGAATCCCGAGAGCACTTTGAGGGAATGGGCAGCACCCAATGTCGACGAGCAACCTCTTTGCATCACATATCCGGCCGAAGAGGTAAGTGTCGAACTCAAAACTGGTTCACTTACTACTCGTTTCCATGGTTTAGCTAACGAAGACCCATACAAGCACATGACCGAGTTCCACATGGTATGCTTAGGGATGAAGCTGCAAGGCACGACTGTTGAGAATCCCAAGCTAAAGGCATTCCCGTTCTCCCTAGTTGACACGACTAGGGAGTGGCTTTTCTATCTACCGTCGGGTTCCATCACCACTTGGCAACAAATGGCTCGCGCATTCCTTGACAAGTTTTTCCCTGAATCCAAAGTTGTCGGGCTTAGGAGGGAGATATGCGGGATCAAGCAGAAAGACATGGAATCACTCTACGAATATTAGGAGCGCTTCAAGCGCCTTTGTGTAAGTTGCCCTCAACACGGTATTTCTAAGCAATTACTAATTCAATATTTTTATGAAGGATTGCTACCGATGGAGAGGAATATGATGGATGCCACGAGCAGTGGAGCGATTGTGAACAAAAAGCCAACTCAAGCTAGGACTCTAATAGACACCATGATGGAAAACTCCAAGAAATTTGGAGCTTGGAGTGACATTGGTCGAGGCGCTAGTGAGGTACATGTTAAATCCCTAGAAACTAAGATTACTAATTTGACTAACCTTGTGAAATAGCTTGCTATGGGGAATGTGTCTCAAGTGAAAACATGTGGATTTTGCTCATCGGTGGCACATCCAACCAATGCATGCCCCACTCTCCATGAAGCAGAAGAGCAAGTGAATGCCATAGGTGGTGGCAATTTTCAGAATTCACACAACCGGGCTCCCGATCCCTTCTCGAGCACATACAACCCCGGTTGGAGGCAACATCCGAATCTGAGTTATGCCCCAAGGAAACCACAAAGTCAAGGTCAACAATTCTAGCAGAAAGCTCCATTCCAGCAGCCCCAACAGTTCCAACAAGCTCAACAGTTTCAAGCACCACCCGGTTTTCAACTGAAACACCAATCGAAGGCACCATTTTAGTCGGGTGCCCAACAACAGCATCAATGTAACACCCCGATTTTCGAAAGGTATCATTTCGAGTTAATACAGAAACCGATATATTAGGGAAAAATAAGATAAAATATTTTGGACTTGAATCCTGGATTTTATAGTCTAGATGGATGAAAGATTCAATTACGAGTCCAACGGTTCTTTTCGGAGCAAAATCGGAGCTATAACGAAGAAGTTATGGCCAAAACAGTGAACGAGAAGAAAACCAGGGGAAGCGGGCGACTTATGCCGTGACTTAAGGTCGCGGCACAAGTCGCGAAACCCCCTGGACGAGCTTAAAACCGATTTTCAGCCACCAAACTTCATTCCTTCATATCTCCTTCATCCCAACTCCGATTTGAGTGATTCAAATTGCTAGGGTTTCGTTTTTGAGAGCTCTTCAAGGATCTAGCAAGATATTGGAAGTCTATTGAAGTATACAAGAGTATTTTGTGGTGGTAAGCTTCTCATCCCTCCATCTTCATCTTCTTCACCAAAGTTTTCTAGGGTTTCATCCACCCTTTGTACTTCTTTTCATAGATTGGAGGTTTGTAACCATTTTGGTGAACTAGAAGTGTTTTGGTTGGTGGATTCAATCTTGGGTTAAGGTAATCTTCTATTCTCTTTAGTTATGGAAGTTAGGGTTTCGGTATTCATGTATATGGTTTGGGAAACGATTCTTTGTGGTTGATTATGTTTATTTATGGTTGAATATGTATGGATTTAGGTTTTTTGGAAGTTTTGTCTTGAGAATCCAAGTGTTCTTCAAAGGATCTCTAGTTGGGGGGAAAATCTAGATTTAGCCTAAATCTAGCAAGGTGAGTTCAAGTTGATTTGTAAAAACGGTGTACATGCTAAAATGCTTATTTTGAAAGTGTTTTTGTTTTACACTAAATTGTTAACTGCTGATAAGTTTTGGTTTTTGAGTATATTTAACTTTATAAACTTATGTAACTCGCATCTTTGAGGTTTTTGGACGTTTTGATAAATAAATCATGTTAATATGTTTCTTTGATGATGTAAGAGATAAATGGAGGTCATTTTATATATTTGTCCATTTGGTGCATATGATTTTATAAACCGTTGGAAAATGCATATCTTTGTGTTAAGAGTCATTTTGGAAACATAAAGGGGAATGAGTCCATTTGGAAAACGTTTTGTCTCAACCAATGAGAAGTTTTAGGGTATTTACTCTTGAGTCGTAGTATTTTCATAAATGTTGGTCAAGCGTGTTTTGATGTTTATATTGGCGTCCATTGGAGATTTACGTAATTGTTGAGTCTTTATGTCGGATTTTGACTTTGTCAGGACTTTGGGACTTTTGTCCGGTTTAATAACCTAAGTGGAGCTTTGGGGTGTAAGTTGCATTTAATTGCATTTTATTTTGGAGAATACATGTTTTGGGTGCGTGAGTCATTCATTTGGAGTCATGTATTTTAGACAGTGTTGCATTGGATCCATAGGCACGTGAGTCAGTTGTATGTATCGGTGAGGACTCTTGGGATTCTCACCTGGGGAAATAATGTCGTGTTGGCATTGGTGTTGTCCCGGTCGTTTTGCGGAGAGGAACCTTTATGGGTTGTACTCCGGGACCTTGGGTTTAGAGTTTGATGTTCTAATTCTTGTGCACGAGGGTTAGACATCGAGTGTTATCAAGTAAGGAGTTGAGGCTCCTATCTTGACTGATAGGGAGTAGGCACTAAGGGTCAGTGGGGACCCCGAGGATGAAACTCCCTAGAGACCGAACAGGCAATAAGATCGCGTATCCTTGAGGTGTAGCTCGACAGAGCAGGCAATAAGGGATACGGTGTGGTGGAGACTTGAAATATAGTCATGACTGGAGGTGTAGCTCGACAGATCAGGCAATACAGTAACGATCTGAGGTGTAGTTCGACAACATAGTTATGTGGTTTAACTTTGTGTTCCGCTACGTACAATGGAATCGGGTATCCCCCGTCACCGGAAGGTGCTATTTGGGTATTTATTGTTTCATTTTATTATCCATGTTTTCGGTGATGTTTTACTTATGGGGAATTGTTTACTCAAGAGTTATGAGTTGTGTTTTATGACCCGTCCACGTTTGAAGGATTTCGAGAAGTAAAGTTTTATTTCATATTTTTATAAATTAAGAGCTTTGCTTATTATTCACGTTTTGGTTGAGTATGGGATTAAAGTGGTCTTTACGAGAGAAGGTTCATGTTGGGTTCTTTGTTCTAAAGATGTACTTTTAAAAAATGGTGTCGTTTGTTATTTAAAGTAAATCTGTCAGAGAGTCTGTGATTTAAACTACTTTATTTCCCTTTTACAAATATATTTATTTCATGTTGTAAACTCTTGAACTCACTAGGCGTTAGCCTAACTTTTTTATTTGTCGGCATGTGCATCAGGTTCCGGATGGGGGAAGAGGTTCTAGATTTTTGGTGAAGCGTTGAGTGCTTAGAGTTTGTGCAAAGGTGAGTAGCTTGATGAAGTCTTCCGCGTTAGTCGTTGATAAGAGCAACTGTTTCTTTGGGGTTTTAGTAACACCCGACTTTGATTTGTCTTTCTGCAAGACTTGACCTTTTAGTTGTTAAAGTTAAATCCAATATTCTTTTGAGGTGTCTCAAGTGATGATTGTAAAATAGATTATATCATTTTTGTTGTTTAATTTGGAAGTTTTAAATTAGTTGCTCTGTTCATTTTCGAGGGTGTTACAAGTTGGTATCAGAGCTTAAGTTTGAGAGAATTAGGTATTGATTTTTGGATTCCTAGACTCAAACTAACGTTCTTATAAGTAATTTGAAGTGGATTTGCGTATTAGGTATCTTAAGATACGATATTTTGGGGTTGATCGAGTCGCTAGAAACGGGAAACTTGTCTAGGATCGCAAGGATGATCATGTACGGTGCGTTCATAATAACACCTGGACAGTGTTATGGTGAACCTACCTGCAACATGTGTATACTTGAACTACCTTGGTATGATGACCGTTGGGATAGTGAGAAAGTTTCTAAGCGAGTAATTTAAGGAAGGATTGATGGTTATAGCAATGTTACTTTGGAGTGATAGTTTAGCGCATTGAATGCTCTAAGTTGACCACTTTGAGTCGGAGCTATTGGTCGGATTAGAACCATAGGCGTGTTAATTGGCTCTATTTGAAGAAGGAATTGTAGAGAGAACCGATGAAAGCGTCGGTGATCACCTTAAGATGTTTGAACATCCGGGTGATATTGGTATGGCGGAAAATTGAGGAACATGATTTCGAGGTATCGAGTGCCGGCCAAATCCATGCACGACATTTATTTCTAAAATGAGTTGCATTATTTGTCTCTCATGTTTTCAAAGCATAAAGTGAGTTATATTACGGAATCTTGGTAAGGTGTTTAGCATTCATCAAATTTTAAACTAAGAGTTTAAACATGCACGAAATTGTTTTGTTGTTCGTGGTTGCAAATATTTTATTTATTGGAAATCTCTTCATCTTCATTTTGTGTCTAACTCTATTTTTGGATATTATAAGATCCGTATTTTTATGTCATTTTGGGTATTGGACAAGTAACTGTATAATTTTTAACTTTGACATTGGATCTCCTCCACGTATGTTAAGGTTTTAAAGGAAGAGTTGTCCCCATGTTCTTGAGTCAGAATTTTCTGGAGGATTTGGTTTGTGTGAGTCGTGTTTAATTTTATGAGTATAGTTTTGCGGCATTTGGGGTGTGTAAGTGTACTTTGAGATGCGTGGGTTTTAATTTCATCGCGTGTAAATTTACACGTTTATTGGGCGTCGTGTCTCATCAAAGTCGTGTTGCAAATGGTCATCTTATCTTACGATGTGGTTTTAGAATTTTGACATTTTAGACTTATTGTTGTCTTATACTTTTATGTTGGGAAATGAAAATTTTGACGCCGCTTGCTTTAAGCATTAATGGGATTTATGAAAATTCGGTCGGGTTTTATCGTGTCCTATTTTACGACATTTTGCGTCGCGTAAATAAGTTTTGTAACGTGTATGCATGATTTATTGTGTACGTTAATTTATAGGTTCGGTTAATAAATGTCATCCCATGTGCTCTTTTGGGAAGTTTCAAAACCTTATGTTTTTCTCTTTCGGGTTTATAAAATTGTTAATCGTTGTACGTTTTTTGCATTTGGATTAAATTATACTGTTGGTGTGAGTAAGCATGTAAACGACTTATATTATTTCAGTTATTGATTTTACTGTTAGAAAATTTCCGCAATGCATTAAGCAAGTTAGCGGTATTCAGGTCGTTGTAGTTATTATTTTGGTCAAATGTGTTCATCGGTACGGCTCAAAGTTTTAAACTCGATTTGAAATTTATTTGCTTTCTCATCGTTCTACCGAGCTTTGAGGAATAAACTGATGCATATGGGGTTTGTGGAGAAATTTTATGCCACAACGTTTTTGGTTAGAGAAGGAAAAAATTTAAAGATAAAAATTGTGAAGTTCTCGTTTAGGGTTATACAAACAGTTATTGCACGTGTTGTGGTGCAGGAATTAATTTTCATATTTATAGTGTAAATTTTGCTGCACACATGTTGTTACCATTTTATTTACGAAAATGTTGATCAAACAAATTTTGGAAATGGTTTTATACGTGTAGCGTCGGTGATCAATTTTCAACCTATCGAGTGATCGATAGTGGATTTTACCGCACAAGCAATTGTTATAAAGCGTGTGTATTTGAAAGTTTCATAAAGGTTTAAATTGGCATAGTTGTTGAAAACCTTGAACTCATTAGGCCTATAGATTTAAACCCCTGTTGTGAAAGGAGTTGTAATTAAGGAACTAAGGAGTCCTTGGAAATGAAGCGTCGGATTATCCGATCTGTGGTCAGTCCGAATTTTGGATTCCAATTTATGAATCGGTACACGCGCGAATAATTGAAGTAGTAGAATCGTGTATTCTCCTAGATATTTAAGTGGTGATATTTCTGTTTCGGTAAACCTTCGGGATAAATCATTGGGTGGTTGCTTGACTTCGGTAGGATAGGAGCCGATGGGTCGGATATGTACCATCCGGGTGAGTCTTAAGGAATAAGAAACTATGGTGATTTGTTTGTCGGAATTTAGTATCATGATAGGTGTCAACTTTGAATCATCGGTGTAAAATATGGAAGGAAATTTATGGTGGTATATCCACGGTTGAGGTGTAAAAGTTTTGAACATAAGTGTCGACATTCGATTTGAGGATAATAACAGTTGGGATGCTTCATTGTACTTCCGATGAAACCGGTGCGTCAGCAATTTAAGTGGTAACCTTGAGAAGATTAGATGATGGAAATTAGGAATCGACAAGGTTTCACTGATTCGTCGACCGATGCTTGACCGCACTCTGGGAATTGGGTAATCGTGTAGTTGGGGTAATTCGTTTTCCACCAATGTCGTGTAGCGTCAATTGAGGAGCGGATCGAAGGTTATGATTGGATCGAAACTAACTAGTGTTAGGAAATATCGTCAAGGAAGGGGACGATGAATATTTTATAGTATGGATTATCGAGGATTTGGGTTTAGAATGTCGAGGTAAACCTTAAGTAGAAATCGACTATTGAAGAGACCTTAATGGGACGGAATTAAATGCCTAACGGATGAGTTCGCTTGGGAGCATTATTGGCGGAACTATCCTTGAGGGGATGTGTGCAACCCAAGATTGGGAGACAACCGAGATCTTAAGGATAAGAAAGTGGTTGATAAGGACTCGATGTTCGTCTCGCCAGCGGTAAGACACATCGAACCTTGGGATCGAGTTGTGACGGTTCGTTACGGGAACTATAGTGACAACCTTAAATGGGATGTGATCGGTTCGTGCATGAGGCAAGGTATCGTGGAGGCATTCCTTTTGGGTAAAGAGCCGATTGGCCTTTCAAAGGGCGACGTTGGGTGTTTGATCGGTGCTAGATTTCGAGGACGAAATCTCTTTCAAGGTTGGGAGGATTGTAACACCCCGATTTTCGAAAGGTATCATTTCGAGTTCATGGACTTCATTGAAAGACATGATTTGGGTGTTTTAATCAGGAAATCCTTAGTAGAAGGAGTTATGGCACCTGTTTGGAGGACTCCTCCAGAGGGAACTGATGAGCAACCATATCAACTTAAGTTTGAAGATCTAGATGGTGAAAACCTAAAGAGAGCAAAAGCTGATAGATTAGCAAAGTCTTATATTCTTCAAGGCATTCCAAATGAAATATATGTGAAGATAGACAGCTATAAGGCCTCTGGCAAAGAGATGTGGGATCAACTAGAGAAAATGATGCTAGGTTCAAAGGTTGGGAACCAACTCAAGATATCCAACTGCCTAAACAACTATGAAGAATTCAAAGGCAGAGTTGGAGAGTCTCTAGCATAAACATACGACAGATTTGTGACCTTGCTGAATGAGTTAAGCAAGAACAAGGTCAATAAATCACAAATAGAACTGAATGTCAAATTCCTAAGCATCCTTCAGCCTGAATGGAAGAGGTTTGCCAGACAAATGAAGCAAATCAATGATCTGAACGAGATTCCACTTTATGAGGTGTATGAAACCCTCAAACAGAATGAAGAAGAGGTGGATGAAATCATAGATGATAAGAGACGATCTGAGAAGACAGTTGATGATTCAGTTGCTCTTGTTGTGAAGCAGAAGAAGAAGAAGATGATTGTGTCTGAATCAGATGATGTTGAAGCGAACTCTGACTTTGACGACTGTGAACAACTAAAGCATGCTATGCTTATGTTGACTAAGGCTTTTCAAAAGAAGTTCTACAAAAAGCCGAGCTCAAACAGTCAGAGGTATACATCTGGTCCGAGCAACTATATTCACAAGGAGAGATTTGAAGGAAAGAGATTAGAGGAGAGGAAGCCAGAAGAGAGCAGGTATAAAGCAGAAGAGATCAAACATCCAGAACCTCCAACGTGCTACAACTGTGGTAGACCTGGACATTTTGCAAAAGACTGCCGAAGACCCAAAGTCCGGAACTCTGACTACTACAAGACCAAAATGCTGCTTGCCAAGCAACAGGAAGCTGGAAAAGCATTGATGGCAGAAGATGAGTTCTGGCTGGATCAATCAGACGAAGAAGATGACAAAGACGAGAAGGACGAGACAGCGTATCTATGCTTCATGGGCAAGATGGAAAAAGAAGCTGAAGCAGATTCCGATGAAGATGATAACGAAGAGGTATGTGATTTAGATAAGTCAGGTTTCTTAAATCAAATGCATGCCATGATGTTAAAACTCCAAGAATTAGAGTCGAAACTTAAGCGTGAAAAAGGTGTTAATCATGATCAAAACCAGTCAATACAGAAACTTAGCAATGACCTTGCTGAGAAGAAAGTATTGGTTGAGACTTTACATAAAGACATTGACACCAACGCAAAAGAAAAGACCATAATTCTTAAACAGATTGCAGAAACTAATTCTAAATTGAGAAAGAGTGAGTTTGATTTCAAAGAGCTTACGAAATTGCATTCTTCAACTTCCGAAGAAAACCAATCTTTACATACAAAATTAAATGCTTTGGAAAAGAAGTTATACTCATTGGGTCAAACTGAACAAACCATTCATCTAAACAAAACCAAAGAGAATAAAGAAAGTTGGGGACTTGATTATGAGAACCCTCACTACCTTAAAAAGGGTATATCTGAAGTGCCTGCACTTTATGATTTTACATTCTTAAGGCTTTCTCAACGATTCCCTGAACTTAAGGTTTTCTGTACTGGACTGTCTAAAGAAGATGAAGCCAAGGAAACTGAAAAACGAAAGAAATCGTCTAAAGTTCACCTTCCATTTTATTATGCGAAGCTGAATAATAGTTATAATGATGATCCTAAATATCAATCAAAATCTCTTTCAAATGACTTCTTTCAGAGTTATTCTGTAAAAGAAATGGAGGCGAAGCCTGTTAAAGGTAAAATTTACGTCCCTCCTCTCGTTTTGGAAAGTAAAATTTCTGAACTTGAGACATCTTTAACAGATGAAAGACTTTTGATTGATATTGAACAAAAAGTTTTTTCAACTGTGCTTAAGAGTACTGTTCTTTCTAAATCATCAAAGGCTTCAAAATCCGATGACATGTTTGGTTCAACTGATGGAGGGTATGATTTTCTAAACTCTGATGGTGTTTTAGATGATTGTTTTGATCAATTTGATTTTAATGCCAAACTTCCTAACCATTCATCTTTTGTTGTGAAATCCATTGTATTATCCAGTAAGTTTGTGAAAAGCAGAAAGTTGATGAAACAGTTTCTGTGAAATCTAAGAATGCGAAAGGTAAGAAGAAATCTCAGCATTCACAGAAACCGATCACTACTGGTAACCCAAAGAAGATGCATTCAGTTGTTTCTCAAAGATCTAACTCAAAGGTCTCAAATATTTCAAATATGAGCAAGCTAGGAGTTAAATCTCAATGGCAACCAAAACGGAAGATTGACGAGACTACTAAATCTTTTTGTAGTGTTGGTTGTAATAAGACTCCGACTAGTAAAGATGTTTTGAATGCGAATGTTGCTACTATTTTGAAACCAAAACTTGTCGTTTATCGCAAGAAATATTCTATGAAGCAATTATTCCAGTTACGTCTGTCTGCTAGAAATTCTTCATATTATGATAAACATGCTTATGCTTCTTGTCAAGATTCTGATGTTTGGTTTGGCACTTATCATGTTCACTCTTATAATTCAAATTCTTCATTTGATTCTGAAAAGCAAAGAGGACCCAAATTTCAATGGGTACCAAAATCATGTACTAACCCTGTAGGACCCATTTATAAGTGAGTACCTAAGACTCTTGTTTCGTAATTTCTCTTGTGCAGACCCGTCATATGTGGTACTTGGATAGCGGGTGTTCCAAGCATATGACAGGGCTGAAAGGGATGTTGTCCAATTATACAGATAAATATTGCGGGACAGTTAGATTTGGGAACTACCAGTTTTCACCAATTCTGGGATATGGTGATATGGTACACGACAACGTCATGATTACGAAGGTAAGCTACGTTGAAGGCTTAAGACACAACCTGTTCAGTATAGGCCAGTTCTGTGACAAAGGCTTAGAGGTCAATTTCAAGGCCAAGAGGTGTTCTGTCCGTACTGAAGATGGAAAGGAACTCTTGGTCGGCACTCGAAAGTCCGACCTCTACACAATTAATTTGTCAAACGTCTAGACTGACAAGCAGGTGTGTCTACTCTCGAAAGCCTTGATGCAACAAATCTGGCTATGGCATCGACGACTCTCTCACCTCAACTTTAGGTACATAAACAAGTTGGTCAGTGGAAAGCTAGTTAAAGGACTTCCAGAGTTAAAGTATGAAAAAGAACACCTGTATGCAGCATGTGAAAAGGGAAATATGAAGAGAGCTCCACATAAACCAAAGCCTGAACCGAGTACAAGCGCTCCGTTAGAGTTGTTGCATATGGATCTCTGTGGTCTGATGTGAATGCAAAGTCTAGGCGGAAAGAAGTACATACTAGTTATCGTGGACGACTATTCGCGATACACTTGGGTCAAATTTCTACGTTCAAAAGATGAGACACCTGATGTTCTCATTACATTCCTGAAGACGACCCAGGTAAATCTGCAGAAACCAGTTAAGCTTCTAAGAACAGACAACGACACAGAGTTCAAGAACAAAACAGTTCAAGAATATCTCGAATCGGTCGGGATATCACATCAATACTCTATTGCTCGTACGCCTCAACAGAATAGAGTGGTCGAAAGAAGAAATCGTATGCTAGTCGAGGCTGCTCGTACTATGCTAAGTCAATCAGACTTGCCTCTATTTTTGTGGGCTGAAGTCGTATCGACTGCGTGCTACACTCAGAATCGATCCATGATACACCACAGATTCAAGAAGACTCCTTATGCTTTAATCAACAACCGAACACCGAAAATCAAATATTTTCATATATTTGGGTGTAAGTGTTTTGTGCTAAACGACAGAGAGAGTCTGAACAAGTTCAGCGCTAAAGCGGATGAGGGCATCTTCATTGGTTATTCATCTACATCTACTGCATACCGTGTTTACTTGAAGAAGTCAAAGAATGTTGTCGAAAGCATCAACGTTACATTTGATGAAGATATGGCTTCTGAACAACTCAGTTCAGAACCCGTGATAATCGGAGTACTAGCTTCTGGGCAAATCAGTCCAGAACCTGCGTCTCAAGCGAACAAATCAGATGAAGCATCAACGTCTACTAATCATTTATCTGATTTAGATTTATTATTTGAACTGTTTTATGATGAATTTCTTGGATCTAATGTGAAGAAATCTGTTGTGGTTGACAGGATGGAAGACTCAACGACTACTCATCCAACCAGTTCAGATATCTCTAATGAATCCAACTCCTCGATTCAGCAAGAAATTCCAGTTCAAATGCCGACTCCAACAGTTGAAGTTGTGATCAATAATGAAGAGACAGAAGTTGTTGAACAAGCTGTACCTACTACTTCAACTGCAATCACCATTCCTCCTGAACTACCTGAAGAAGGTACCAGTAGATTCTTAGATGATAATATTGATATATATTCATATAATCCACTCCCTCATGAACATAAATGGACCAAATAGCACCCGATAAGTCAGATCATTGGTGATCCTTCAAAACCGGTGCAAACTAGGTCAGCTTCAATGAATATGTGTATGCATGAATCCTTTCTGAGAAAGATCGAGCCATCTCGCGTATCAAAGGCTCTTGCCGATTCAGACTGGGTGACTGCAATGCAAGAAGAGCTGAATCAGTTCGACGCACTTAAAGTCTGGAGACTCGTACCCAAACCTCAAGGTAAAACCATTATAGGTACGAAATGGTTTTCAAAATCAAGAAAGATGAAGATGGTACCGTTATCAGAAACAAAGCAAGACTTGTTGCCAAAGGATACAGACAAGAGGAAGGAATAGACTACGACGAGACTTATGCTCCTGTGGCGTGTTTAGAGGCAATTCGAATGTTTTTGGCCTACGCAGATCACAAGAACTTCACTGTCTTTCAAATGGACGTGAAGACCGCCTTTCTGAATGGTATTCTAAAGGAAGAAGTCTACGTCTCGCAGCCAGAAGGCTTTGTCAATCAAGAGAAACCTTGTCATGTTTACATTCTCGACAAAGCACTCTATGGACTGAAACAAGCTCATCGCGCCTGGTATGATGTCCTATCTCAATTTTTAGTCAAGTCTGGTTTTTCAAAAGGTACGGTAGATACCACTTTGTTTATTAAAAAGGAGAAAGCCGATATCATTCTTATTCAAATCTATGTGGATTATATTATTTTTGGCTCTACAAATCCTAAGTACTATAAGAATTTTTCAAACCTTATGGTGTCAAGATTTAAGATGAATATGATGGGAGAGATGAATTTCTTTCTCGGATTACAAGTCAAACAATTTTCATCGGGGATTTTTATCAATCAATCAAAATACATTCTTGATATTCTTCGGAAGTTCAAAATGGAAAATTCTAAACCGATTGGTACCCCAATGGCACCAGGTACTAAGATCGGCACCGATCCTTCTGGAAAGGTTGTTGATGTTAGAACTTACAGAGGGATGATAGGTTCTTTGATGTATCTTACTTCTAGTAGGCCAGATATAATGTTCTCTACATGCTTATGTGCTAGATATCAGGCCAATCCCAAAGAAATCCATTTGTCTGCAGTTAAGCGCATTTTTAGGTATCTGAAGGGGACTGCAGATCTTGGTCTGTGGTATCCTAAAGATACTAGCTTTGAACTAACAACATATATAGATGCAGATCATGCTGGTTGTATGCTAGACAGGAAGAGCACGTCAGGTCATATACAGTTCCTCGGTGATAAACTCGTAAGTTGGGCATCGAAGAAACAACTTTGTGTATCAACTTCAACGGCCAAAGCAGAATATGTAGCTGCTGTTCTCAGGTCTTATGGATGAGAATACAACTGCGTGACTACGGTTTTCACTTCAACAAAATCTCGATCTACTGTGACACAAAGAGCGCCATCGCGATAACAACGAATCCTGTTCAGCACACCAAGACCAAACACATAGATGTCAGGTATCATTTTATCAAAGATAATGTCGAAAAAGGAACAATTGAACTTTTCTTTGTAAAAACTGATTATCAGCTTGAAGATTTGTTTACCAACCCTTTAGAGGAAAAGAGGTTCACCTTTCTTATCTCTAAGCTTGGTATGCTAAATCTTAAGACATAATCAGTAGTTACCTATCAAAGTTTTCTAATTGTATACTTTTTCATCATTTCTTCATTCTTATTTCTGAATGATATCTGTACTTCAAATAGTATATTCATGATCCAAGGGGGAGTATGAGAAGAAATTGACAGTTGGTCAATATTATTTTGAGGAGAAGACTCACTAATTTATGCATTTACCTTTTTAATGTCAAATTTTTGTGATGCATGATTTTAGGGGGAGTTTTACAAATCAAAGGAGTTAGGATATGACTTCTGATTATTTCTGATCAGAACTTGTCCTTCCATTTTTTTCTGCTTTTTGTCATTTTTAATTTAAGTGAATAAATTTTCTTTGACTATGACATAAGACTTTTGCAGTTTTTGAGAGATGCTTACATGTTCATATCTTTATGACTTTAAGCTTAGCTTCATGAGATGTAAGATCGCACGTAAAGGTATAATCCTTTATCTTAATCTCATATATGGTTGAAAGAATGATAACTTTCAATCATTGAAAACATGTTCTTAAAAGTTCAAACCACTTCCCGAATCTCAAACCGATTTCATGAATTGGAAGTGTGCATTTAAATGTTTTCAAGATTTACTTTGTGCTTTAACTGAGATAGTTAAACCATTTTGAGCATCATATGCTTTCTAGGAAAACATGAGATTTCATTGTGCTAGGACTTAACACAACTTCTATGGAATCACCTTAACCAGTGATTTCTACCCAAGAGGTTAATCCATAGTGATTAAGTGTGAGAAATCAAAAGAAATGAGTTTGGTTAGAGTAAGCTAAAAGATAAAAAGAAAAAGGGTGTGAGAACAAAGTTAAAAGAATATCAGAACTCTGCACCAACTTTTTCTAAGCCGGGCAGCCACAATTCTAGTGTTCACAACTTTTTGGTGAACATTATTGAAACAGGCAACTAGCCCATGCCAACTCTTGATCAAACCTCACCAACTACTCATTTTCTTCTCAACAAGAAAATGTTTCATTTTCAAAGGGGAAGCAACACATTTACTATCTGATTTTCATTTGGAAAATCTGAATATTGAAAAGAAGGAAGTCTGCCCCACCTTCGCACTTCAATCATGCACATTGATTCTGTGTTTAACTTACTGTTGTCTCAGTGGTTTACACAATATTGAGCCTTAAAAGCAATCATCAAAGTGCTTAATTCTTTCTATCACATGCACGAACACACAAGGAATTTGTTTCTTTGTCATAACGTTCATAGAATTTACCTTTGTGGTGTTTCGATGATTGAATGGAAGCCCTGGGGGAGTCAACATCATAAAAGCTCCTTTCCAATGTGTATTCGTTACACACAGTGACTTAGTGTTACTGACAGGCGTTTTAACTGATTCATTTGTTGATTCAGGTGTTACACGATTATTTTGTCTGGATTTGAAAAGATCTGGATGAATATCTTTTGAATTGACGGATCAGAAGCTCCTTACGTTAGACATTTCTTAAAATAAAAGTTTTGATGAAGTCGTTGCACTTTTCATGAAAAAGGGGGAGAAGAGCTACACAAGAAATGGTGAACAACACAAGTTTAGAGCAAGTATTCTGAAGACATGCTGATTTGAGGGAAACTTTCTTTGAAGATACTTTGCTACAGCATTCTGAGCTAAATCTGAAGATAATTTCTTCCCATCATCTAAAAGAGAGTTTATCTACGTATTTTGGGGAGATTGTTACTTGTTGAAGACTAAGAGGGAGATTGCATCTTCTAAGCTTAAAAAGAAGACTGAATTGCTAAAATCTTTTTAGGAATGATCTTGATCCAAAGGGGGAGATTGTTAGCGCACAGATCTATTGGATTCAAGATCATCCAATCTGAAGATCGCAATCTGAAGCTAAAGCTGAAAAGCCACTCTCAAGATTAGTCTAATGTTAAGTTTGTAATAATTGTCAAAGTTAATTATTGTCTTAATTATTGTATTAGTTATTAGTTCCTAAATATCTAGATATTAGTTTAGATATTAGTTTAGATATTATATTATGTTTTGATAATATCTCTAGTTTAGATATTATGTTGGTTAGTTGTTAGGTGAGATATTAACATATCTAAAATCAGATCATATCTGATAACTTACCCAACACACAACAACTAC
Source organism: Arctium minus (assembly GCA_954870635.1). Taxonomy (NCBI): domain Eukaryota; kingdom Viridiplantae; phylum Streptophyta; class Magnoliopsida; order Asterales; family Asteraceae; genus Arctium; species Arctium minus. Next base: position 20,289,973 of record OX941081.1, on the reverse strand, counting down.
CAAACACTGTTCATTTAGAGAGAAAACAGAGAGAGAGAGAGAGAGAGAGAGAGAGAGAGTTTCATGAGAAATCATATCAAACTCTTGTAATCCATCGTTTGTTAATCAACAGGTTGGTTAATCTTTTATGTGTTTGTATCGATAAGAACTTGATAATATTGTGGACCGACACGACCCCCTAAAGCCAACCGGTGTGGTAATCCAATTAGCGAATAGATCGACGGTCTACCCAAAAGGGGTATTAGAGGACGTACTAGTTCAAGTGAACGAGTTGGTCTTTCCGACAGATTTTTATGTTATAGATATGGAGGAGAATAATACCTCCAAGGCCGGTATGATTTTGCTAGGTAGACCATTTTTGAAAACCTCTAAGACCAAGATAGACATCCATGATGGCAATTTGACTATGGAATTCGATGGCGAGATGATTAAGTTCAATATATATGATGCCATGCGATATCCGAGCGATGTGTCTTCATTATGCTTTGTTGATATTATAGAGTCTTTATCTGACACTATGTTTGATTTATCTAATGATGATGTGTTAGAAGTGATTTTAGATAGGGATTTGACAAATGGAAGCTTAAAAAAGCTTGCCCAAGAGTACAAGCTTGATGATGAATTTGCAGAATTGGTGTCTTGGATAGAAAAAGGGCAAGCACCAAAGCCAAGGTATGAGGTCTCTAAAATAGATTTACCTCTATCCCACACTAGACTTCTACATTCTGTTGAACAGGCACTCGAGTTAGAGTTAAAGACATTGACGGATCATTTGAAGTATGCCTACTTGGAAGCTAAGGAGACCCTTCCCGTTATCATATCCTACACTTTATCACCCAAGGATAAAGGAGAGCTCGTTGAAGTTTTGCGAGAGCACAAGAGGGCAATCGGATGGACCATCACTGATTTCAAAGGTCTTATTCCCTCACTATGTCAGCACAAGATTTTACTAGAAGATGAGTACAAGCCCTTCCAAGAGGCACAACGGAGGTTGAACCCACCGATGATGGAAGTTGTCAAGAAGGAGATATTGAAGCTTTTAGACGCCGACATGATCTACCCAATCTCTGACAGCAAGTGGGTGAGCCCCGTACAGGTAGTACCTAAGAAAACCGGCATTACTGTGGTAGAGAATGTCGAAGGTGAGTAGGTGCCCACCCATGTTCAAAATGGGTGGTGGTTATGTATTGACTATCGTAAGCTTAATTCATCAAATAGAAAAGATCATTTTTCGCTTCCATTCATAGATCAAATGTTAGAAAGATTAGTCGGTTGTACTCACTATTGTTTTCTGGATGGTTATTCAGGTTTCCATCAGATCCCGGTGGCAAGAGAAGACCAAGAAAATGCTACATTTACTTGCGCCTTTGGTACATTCGCCTACCGAAGGATGCCTTTCGGTCTTTGCAATGCACCGGCGACCTTTCAAAGATGTATGGTAAGTATTTTTTCTGATTATGTGGAAAATATCATCGAAGTCTTTATGGATGACTTTCACACTCTATGGTGACTCATTTAGTGTATGTCTAGATAACTTGACCAAAACTTTAAAGAGGTGCATTGAAACCAACTTAGTCTTGAATTATGAAAAACTTCACTTCATGGTCAACCAAGGTATAGTACTTGGTCATGTTATCTCAGAACAGGGTATAGAGGTTGACAAGGCAAAGGTCGATGTCATAAGATCCTTACCCTACCCCATGAGTGTTAGAGAGGTACGTTCCTTCCTTGGTCACGCAGGTTTCTACCGGCGTTTTATAAAGGACTTCTCGAAGATCACCCGACCCCTTTGTGAGCTTCTACATAAAGAGGTAGACTTTGACTTCAATGAGGTATGTAAGAGTTCTTTTGACTTATTAAAGGATATGTTTACTTCCGCCCCTATCATCCGACCTCCAAATTGGCAATTGTTATTTGAGATCATGTGTGATGCTAGCAATCACGCGGTTGGGGCGGTATTGGGACAGAAAGACGGTAAGAACTCTCATGTCATATATTATGCATCACGATCACTCGACAGTGCACAATGCAACTACTCGACCACCAAGAAAGAGTTTCTAGCAGTTGTTTTTGCCTTAGAAAAATTTAGATCTTATTTGCTAGGCACTAAAGTGATTGTGTTTTATGACCATGCAGCTTGAAATATTTGTTAAAGAAGAAAGATGCAAATCCGCGATTGATAAGGTGGATTCTCTTACTCTAAGAGTTCAACTTAGAGATAAGGGATAAGAGCAGAGCCGAGAATCTTGTTGCCGACCACCTTAGTCGGCTAGTGTTGGATGAAGAGCCAAAGCCGATCACTGATGAGTTTTCCGACGAGCACCTTTTCTCCATATCGGGAGAAACCCCCTAGTATGTCGATATCGTGAATTACTTGGTCTCAAGGACCTTCCCAGGTGAGTTATCTAGACCCGATAGAGAAAAGATAAAGAGAGAGGCTCGTCTCGACATGTGGGATGAGCCATACCTTTGGAAACATTGTCTGGACCAAGTTATCCAATGATGTTCCCCAATGGGAGTTTCAGTCCGTTTTATAGTTTTGTCACTCCCAGGCTTGTGGGGGCCACTTCGGCCATCAACAGACATATAGAAAGGTCCTTAAGTGTGGGTTGTATTGTCCAACCCTTTTGCGCGATAGCTTTCGCTTTTGTAAGAGTTGCACGAGATGCCAAATAACGGGAAACATTAGCTCTCGGAATCAAATGCCCCAATTTCCTCTGTTGGTTTGTGAGATTTTCGATGTATGGGGAATAGATTTCATGAGACCGTTTCCCGCATCATTTGGTCATTTATATATTATATTGGTCGTCAACTATGTCTCTAAATGGGTAGAGGCAAAGGCCACCTGAACTGATGATTCACGTGTTGTTGCAGATTTTATCAAACCTCATATCTTTTCTAGGTTTGGAACACCAAAGGCCATCATTAGCGATAGAGGTACCCATTTTTGCAATAGAGTCATTGACGCGCTACTCAAGAAATATGGAGTCATTCACCGCATCTCCACCGCCTATCACCCACAATCAAATGGACAAGTGGACGTGTCAAACCAGGAAATAAAGTCCATTCTAGAGAAGACGGTGAGTCCTAACCAAAAGGATTGGAGTTTGAGACTCAATGACGCCTTGTGGGCCTATCGTTTAGCTTACAAGACACCCATAGGAATGTCGCCCTTTCGGTTAGTTTACGGTAAGCCTTACCACTTACCGGTGGAGTTGGAGCACAAGGCTTATTGGGCGGTGAAGACGTGCAACATGGACTTAGAAGAAGCGGTATCGCACAAGAAGCTTCAAGTTCAAGAGTTGGAGGAGATAAGAAACGATGCCTACGAGAATGCTCGCATTTATAAAGAAAAGGCTAAGGCGTTTCACGACTCACAGATATCACGTAAGTCTTTCACTAAAGGTCAGAAAGTTCTCCTCTACAATTCTAGATTAAAGTTATTTCCAGGTAAGTTAAGGTCCAGATGGATAGGACCTTTGTTGTTCTAACTATTTTTGGACATGGTGCAGTAGAAATACAAAGTTTATCTACAAGGCAGATTTACAAAGTTAATGGCCATAGATTGAAGTCGTTCTATGAAGGATTTGATGGAGGGGACTTAGAGAGGGTAGCCTTGGACACGCCAAGCTATACAGATTGAAGTGAGTATGGTCTATCCAAAGACTTAAAATAAAGGCGTTGCGTGGGAGGCAACCCACATATTTCATTTCTTGTTTTTTTATTGCTTTATGTTAGTTAGTTTGTTTTCGTTAGAATCTCCAATTTCACTCCTAGTTTTATTTGTGCTCTCTTGTTCTCAGGTTCCACCCCATATATTGGAAGCTTAAAAGGATGCACCCATCTTCATGGATTCTTACATTGGTAGGTCACTCACCAAATCAGGGGAGTTTTCTTTTTGCCCTTTTTCTTTATTGCTTAGAGTGTTCGCTACAAATTGAATACATTAAGGACAATGTATGAATTAAGTGTGGGGGTTGGGGTCATTTGCATGATTTAGGATTGTTTGAATATCTAAATGCTTTTAGGGGGTAAATTTTTGCAAATTTTGTGCTTAAATGTGAGTCGTTGTTCATTTTGAAAATGTGTCAGCATGTTTTTAATGAGTTTAACTTGTTGATGATGATGAGTTTGGATGCATGTATAACATGATTGAGTTTGATTGATAGCACTTAAAGTAGATTAGTGGTAGTATACCGGTCGAAGTTAGACTACTGCTAATCTCTTGAACTAGTTTTAACACCATGAGACCTTGAGCCTATCAGACTAAACACTTGATATTAGTCTCAAATTCATTTCTTGTGTGATTACGTCATGCCTAGTTATGTATTTCTAGAACTTGATGTGTCTCTTCTTAAGATTACATGGTACTTACATGCTAATAAATATGATAAAGGCCATCGTTTGATCATTTTTATGTTAACCCAATAGCCTTAACCCTACCCCTATGTTACAATTACCCATTTTGCACACCATTTTGAGCCTTAGCATATTTCCTTCGTCACTCACGTCATAAACCAATCCAAACACGACTCACCCGACCAATCACCAATGGAGTAGTCTCGGTATCCCGTAGAAATTTATACGTTGAAAAAAAAGAAAAAAAAAGAGAAAAAAAGTTTAAAAAAATCTATGAGAAAATAAGTCGTCAAGAAAGAAAAAAAAAAGTAAGACGGCGAAATCAATGATAAGTTTAAACGTTTGTGTTTCGTCTCTACTTCTTATCATCTAATGGGAATGTGTTTAAAGAATGTATATCAAGATCCCATTTGCTAAAAACATCAAGTTAGTTAACCGGTTTCCCCATTTGGTGTACAGTCTTTAGTCACTTTTTCCCAAAATACATCCTTACCTTACCCATAACCTTATTTTACATTTCACCCATAAAGCCCTTTTGATTTATATGCATGTATTTTATCCAAGTAGTGGAGAGTGAGAGGCTGTTTAAGCTTATGGTAGGTGCATGCTAGAGTAATGACGGTTTGAGCGATACACTTTAATCCAAAGGAGTGAATTGATTGTTGTTTTAATTATCCTCTTCGTGAGATTTCTCGAAACTAGCTTGGTTTACTTGATTGTGTGTGTGCCCACTTTTCAATGCTTTGCTGCAAATCTCGAACTCACGATGTGCTATATGTGTTGATGTTTTCATTTGATTCATTTTTTTTATCACTACATGCTAGCCTAAGTCATTGCCGGGACGGACAATGATCTAAGTGTGGGGGTATTTGATAAATGCATATTTTAACTTATTTTTATATCGAATCCCTTGCATTTAATCGTGTTTTATAGCTAATAGCCTCGTGTTTATCCTCTTTATTGACTGTTAATTGATTGACGCAAAAAGGATGAATTTAAGTACAAACAAGTCGTATATTTCAAAGAATTCTAAGACTGGGCATATTTTTGAAATAGGACTTGGATTGAACATATTTTTGAAATGATGCCTAAAAAAAGAATAAAAAGAAAGTTTTAGTTTTGTTAATGTGATTCATGTGTGCAGTGGATCAAAGAAAAAAATAAATTACATTTTATAATTTGTGGATGTTGTTGTGTTGGCATATAATATATTGGATGTACCAAGCCCAACTCCTGCAGCCCACGAAGAAAGAAAAAGAAAATATATTGGAATTGCTCAGCCCAATGCCCAAAATTAGTATAGAGTGTCCAGTCGTCCAGCTCCGCCTCCTTCGGACATGTCTTCGGGCAAGTTTTTGTGCGGCCAAAGCCGCACCCCTTTCCGCGCTAGCCACTGTTGTCGGCCAAAATCGAGACGCTGGCAAGTTTCTCGCGCGCCCCAAACCGCGCCTCAAACCGCGAGCGACCAGAACGTGGGCTTTAAGTCCTTTTCGAGCGGTTTTCTTCCAGGGGATATAAAGGGGAGTTCGTTATCTGTTCAAGGGACATTTTTTGGGAAGGATCGATCGATTAGAGACGAATTAGAGAGCCACAAAGGATCGATTTTCATATTTTTGGAGTGGAAAATTGGATTATTCTAGGTTTTCTTCATCAATTTTTCATCTCCATTTATTGCAATCATTGTAAGTTTATCTCAATTTCAATAGTGGTAATGAGTAACTAGTTCCTTCATTCTAGTAGTGAGTAGGTAAGCACTTGATATGGATGATGTTGAGATTTGATTTGAGTTCCACTTCATGTTTTTTCATTTACGTAAAACTTTGTGATTGATTTTTAATTCGTAGTCGGTTTTGAAATTTGGAAGTATTCCCTCTTTTGTCTAACCTAGTCTCGAATTGCTAAATGAAATAGAGAATATGTAATTGTTCTTTGTCTCATTGTTGTAGCAATATTGATAGTTTGGTCAATTGTTGGCATAATAAGTTTACGTAATTTGGCCTAAGTGATCGGCGTCTGATTATTAGCCAAGAGCGGTGTTGTTTGTTCTTAATGCAATTACTAGTTGATTCCAAGTTCGTGACTGGGTTCTACTAGCTAGTTAGAGACTAGTTTTTGAGCTTCTCGTGCTAGTCAACCCTTAAAGCAATTAGTACATTGATGCGTATCATTGTTTATATCGTTCTGAATTGATATGAAATGTGCTCTATGCACAAGTCTATGATGCATCGTCCAAAGAAAAGTATGACCGCCCATTACTAGAACTCGTTTGATTAAGATGTTTTTAAAAGTTTTTAAATTTTATGAATGCTTAACTTAATTATAAACCATCCCCCCCCCCTTTTTATATAATGTATCCAGTGAATTTGCACGTTATTACGTCTTGGACTCACGGTTAACACCGAGTCCCTGAGGAGATGACCCTACTTATCACTATCACAATTTATTGTGTGTGATTTATTTTTTGCAACCTAGTAAAAGGTTACAACCCCGTGCAACCCTCATCTAAATAATTCATTTAGCACATTAATTATGGATTATATCAATGATTACTAGTTTCATGCAATAATTTTACCTGGAATGCATAATATTTCATTAAAAGCATACACTAACAAGGAATGCATATTGTTTCATGAAAATATCATCTTCATTCGATACATCGCATGAACCATTATGTGTATGGACATCTACTACAAAAATTCGACGAAATCTTGTAAATTAATTTAGAGAATCAGTGAAAATCCAAATGCAATGGGCTAAATGAATGGTTTATATGAGGGTTACAATGGGTTGTAACCTTTTATTGGATTGCAAAATAATCGTGGCCTTTAGCGGTATTAGGATTAATTATGTTGATAGCAAACGAGTTGGTGGAAGCAATTCAAAGATCGAGGAGGAAATGTATGGTTTTTAAGGTGGAGTTTGCAAAAGCATACGACAGCGTAGAGTGGCGATTTTTACTAGAATTATTAGCCTCGACGAGTTTCGGTTCGAAATGGTTCAAGTGGATCAAAGCATGTTTAGAGTCGGCTTCGGTGTCGGTACTTGTCAACGGGTCTCCGACAAAAGAGTTTAAAATGGAAAAGGGACTATGACAAGGTGAAGGTGACCCTTTAGCCCCTTTCCTATTCTTAATAGTAGTAGAATGCCTAAACATAATGATGTTGGAAGCAAGAGATAAAGGAGTCTTCGAAGGAATAGCAATTGGCAAAGACGAGCTAATGTTGTCTCACCTTCAATACGCTGATGACGTGATATTTTTCGGCAAGTGGAATATCAACAATATAAAAAATCTCTTGAGAATAATACACTGCTTTCAAGTGGCATCCGGTTTGAAGATAAATTTGACCAAAAGCAAACTTTTCGGAGTAGGAGTCAGAAACGAATAAATAAAAGCATGGGCTTCTAGTTTGGGTTGTGGGTATGTAGAGCTACCTTTTACCTACCTCAGTCTACCGGTGGGAAGGGCAAATAACAAAGTCGAAAGTTGGAAGGAAATCATAAAGAAGGTGGAGAACAAATTGGCGACTTGGAAGGCAAAATTGATCTCGATTGGCGGACGGTTAACCTTGGTTAAATCGATGCTAGGTAGCCTACCTTTGTACTTTTCTCGCTTTTTCGTACCCCGTGTGGAGTGATTCGTGAGCTTGAGAGTGTGAGAAGTCGTTTCTTTTGGGGAGGGGGGAATGGGTCATATTCAAAGAGGGGGTGACTTGGGTAAAATGGGAGAGGGTGGTGAGGAATTTCAAAAGAGGTGGTGTAAATGTGGGAAGCTAGCAATCGTCAAATTGGGGTTTGTTAGGAAAATGGTGGTGGAGATTTGCTACGGAAAAGGATGCTCTATGGGTAAAGGTGATCAAAAGTGTGTACGGGATGGAGGGGGGATTGGTGGTGATGGAGGGGTAATTAGGGGGGTCGGTCGGTATGGGGAAATATGATTAGAGTAGGTAAGGAAGTGGAGAAATATGGAATTAATCCTGAAGGTTTTTTTAGGATAGAAGTGGGGAGAGGGGATGAGACGAGATTTTGAAAGGATAGGTGGTTGGTTAATGAGGTGTAAGGTAGTAGTTTCAAAAGACTCTTCCAACTAGATAATAGAAAGGAGGATATGATTGTTGATAAGGGAGGATGGATCGATGGTGGTTGGGAGTGGAGGTGGTCGTGGAGGAGGGAACCGAGAGGTAGGGAGGCGGGGGAGTTCGAAGAGTTGAAAGACTTAATTCAAAATCGGAGCCCGAAGGTAAGGTAAAGGATCATACCAAATGTAGGAAGGGGGTAAAGGCTCATATTCGGTACATGATTTTAAGGAAATAATAGATGAGAAAGTGGCGGAGATAGGTGACCAATATAACAAAACTAGTTGGTCGAAGGTGGTTTCGAAGAAAGTGGGGATATTTTATGGGAAAGCAAAACTAGGAAGGTTACCATGCAGAGAGGTCTTAGTGATGATGGGGATGGATCTTGAATCGGCGTTATGCCCGTGGTGCGGAGAAGAAGTGGAAACTGTGAATCACACGTTGGTGAAATGTCAAGAGGTAGAAAAAGTTTAGAAAATGGTGTTGCGGTGGTGGGGCTTTAAAGAAGAAAACATATCATGTAACACCCTGAATTTTTTTTATCCTATTTGGATAAGAGTGTTGAACTGGGTGAACCGGTAAAGGAAGAAACACATAAGTGTCACCCAAGGTTGGGAGACAACCGTAGTCTTGTGAGTAAAGAATACCTCAGTGAGTTAAGTGTTCACTCAGACATAAGTGTAACATACCCAAGGGGACTGCTGCCGTGGGCATCGGCATATGGGTTATGGTAGTGGTTCTGGATTATGGATTAAGGACAATCTATCCTACAGGCAACGTTTGTTGAAATCTAGATTTCGAGGACGAAATCTCTTTTAAAGTTGGGAGGATTGTAACACCCTGATTTTTTTTATCCTATTTGGAGAAGAGTGTTGAATTGGGTGAACCGATAAAGGAAGAAACACATATGGTTGCCTCGGCCATAGTGCCATGCGGTTGTGACATTTGTCACAATAGCACCAATGGTACTGAAAGCGTGGTAGTCCTAGCTATAGTGCCATGCAGTTGTGACATATGTCATAATAGCAACGGATATTACCAAGTGGTTGGTCGTCCCAACGAATGTGCCATGTAATTATGTCAATGGTGTAACACCCGTAATTTTTGGGTAAGTACTATTTCGAGTTAGTATAGGAATCGATCTTTTGAGAGAAATAAAGGAAATGAAATTTTGGGATTAAATTCTAGATTTTATAGTCTAGCTAGATGAGGAATTCAATTACGAGAACAACGGTTCTTTTCGGAGCAAAAACGGAGCCAAAACGAAGAAGTTATGGCCAAAACAGCGATCGGTACAAGCTTGGCTAAAGTGCCTAGCGAAAGTGACATGTGTCACTTTAGCTTGGCACTATCGCTGAGAGTGTAAAACTCTTGGTACATCTGGCGCGAGAGCGCCTCGCGAAAGTGACATATGTCACTTTAGCCAGGCACTATCGCAGAGCGGGTCAGAGGGGTTAAAAATCCGATTTTTGGGGGTTTTCTTCATTTCCTCATATCTCCTTCACCACAACTCCGTTTGAGACGATTCATTTTGCTATGGTTTCGTATTTGAGAGTTTTTAAAGGATAGATTATTAGTTTTGGGAAGATTTAAGAATATTTGGTGATGGATTGGAAGCAAAGGTCAAAAGTTCATCATCACCGCCTCCATCTTCAAGAATTTTTGGGTTTTCTAGGTTTTCACCAAAACCCATGTGGTAAGTTTACTTTCTCCATCTCTAAACCTTGTTAGGTGATATAAATACTCCATTGATGGTTTCCTAGTGTTTGATTCCTTCGATTTCGGTTTGTAAGATTTTGGAAGATTTGGGTCCAAAATTAGGGTTTGGCCCAAAATGGAGGTTTTGATGTAACATGTTCGGGGATCGATTCTATATGGTTTTGGATGTATATTTATGGTGGAAAATTTATGGATCTAGGTTTTGAAGGACTTTGCTTGTGGACTCGGAATTCTTCAAGGAAGCTTAAAGCGGGGTAAAATCTAGATTTAGCCTAAATCTAGCAAGGTGAGTTCAAGTTGATTTGTGAAAACGGTGTACATGCCAAAATGTTCATTTTAAAGTGTTTTTGTTAACTGCTGATCACTTGATAAGTTTTTGTTATTTTGAGGTGTTTAGTTTTATAAACATGGTGAAACATCCATTTTGGGGATCTTTGAGTTTTTGGTAAATAAACCACATTGAAATGTTTCTTTGATGATTTTACATATACAATTGGAGTCAATTATCGTAAGGGTCATTTGGTGTATTTGATCTCATAAACCTTTTTAGAAAATGAGTGTTATTGTATTATGAGGCGTTTTGAAAACATAAGAGTATAAGTTCATTTGGGAAATGGTTTGTCTCAACCAGCGATGAGATTTGGGTTAATTACACTCTTGGTCATATTTGCAAAATAGTTGGTCAAGCGTGTTTCCATGTTTAAATCGGTTTTCATTTGGGTATTTACGTAAAGTGTTGGGCCTTTGGTTCGGTTTTGACTAAATGAGTCGTGTGGACGCTTGTCCGGATTTATAACCGTCGTGGATTTTGAGTACGACGATGCATATTTGCGTCATTTGTGAATTACATGTTTGGGAGCTTTGGTCTTTCATTCGGAGTCATGTAATTTTAGACAGTGTTGTATTGGATCCATAGGCACGTAAGTCTGTTGGTTTTGTAAGGCCTGAGGTTTTGGGTTACATTTAGTGACCGCTTGGGTTTGCTAGCGAGTAGGAATATGTGGTTCGAGCCGCAGAGTTGAAACTCGTCTAGATTAGATAAGCACCCGGGCTCGTAAGACCTCGGAGTGGAACTCGACGGAGTATGGCAAGGGGCAGTAACAGGTCTGAGGATTGTGATGTCTTGTATGGCATGGGAACTAGGACCGGGGCACGTTGGTGAAATCCAATAACATCACGGGTGGCCCCCATTCACGTTTTCTCGCCACTCCAGATGGAAACGTTTAGAGGACATGCAAGGAAGTCTCGTGAACGGCCTACTTGCGTGTTTCTCTATTCTCGGTATTTACGGATCTCCTCATCGTTGATTCGTGGTATTTTAAATGGTAATGTCGTATTTTACCAACTTTGGTTTTTATGTGGTCGACGATAAATGATGGCTTTAATATTGGGTTTTCCCCACGTATATTAAGGTTTGAATGGAATGCGTCATTTCTACGTTTTCAGTATTTTAATTTCGTCCATTTTATGGTTGCGTGAGTTTTGGGTCTAATGTCCGCGTTCACGGCGATATTTATTTATGTAATTTTAGACAGTGGTTAACGATTAACTCGGTGTCTCTTTCGTTTAAAATGCATATTTATTGGTAAACGAGTCGTTTTCATTAGCGGAGCATATCATTTTGAAAGATTCTGATTTTAATGCATTCTTCTTTCTTTAAACGATTCATTTATATATGTTGAAAACTCTTGAGCTCACTAGGCGTTAAGCCTAACCTTTTTATTTGTCGGCATGTGCATCAGGTTCCAGTTGGGGGTTTGGATTCTAGCAATTCTATGAAGAGTTGAGCCTTAGCTTTGTGCAAGTGTAAGGAGTTGGTAAAGTCTTCCACGGTTTGGAAATAGTGACTATTATGGGGTTTTAGTAGCACCCGTCCTTATTATAGACTGTATGTATAGAATGAATGTGTGTATCGAGGTAAAATCTTAATTTGTGATCGGAGATGTATCATTTATCAATGTATTTAGAAAATTTTAAATTAGTTGCTATTTCCATATTCGAGGGTGTTACAAGTTGGTATTAGAGCTTAAATTTGAGAGAATTAGGTATTGATTTTTGGATGCCTAGACTCAAACTAGCGTTCTTTTAGGTAATTGAAAATGAAATTGCACATTAGGAACCTTAAGATAAGATATCTTGGAGTTGATCGAGTCGCTAGAAACGGGAAATTTGTCAAGGGTCGCAAGGATAAGCATGTATGGTACGTTCATAATGGCACCTGGCCAGTGTTATGGTGAACCTACATATTACATGTGTATACTTGAACTAGCTTGGTATGATGACCGTTGGGGTAGTGGGAAAGTTTCTAAGCAAGTAATCTAAGGAAAGGTTGATGTCTATAGCAATGTCACGTTGAAGTGATAGTTAAGTGCGGTGAATGCATTAAGTTGATCATCGTGAGTCAGAATTATTGGTTGGATTAGAACTATAAGTTCGTTAGACCAATTTTATTTCGAGGAGAAATTGTAAGTTAACCAAATTAGTGGGGGCTCTAAGATGTGTGATGCATCTGAATGACAATAGTATGTCGGGAAATGGAGGAGTGTAGTCCTAAGATGCTGGGTGCCGACCAAATCTATGCACGGAATGTATTTCTAAAATGAGTTTGCACAAATTATTTCTCATGTTCTCAAACATAAAGTGAGCTATATTACAAAGTCCCGATAAAGCATTCATTACTCATCGGATTTTAAACCACGAGTTTGAGCATGCATAAGAGTGTCTTGTTGCACGCGATTGCACATTGTTGTTAAAAATCTCTTTATCCTAGTTTTGTGTCTAACGCTATTTTTGGATATTTTGAGGTCTATTTTTTTTAATGTCATTTGAGGTACTGGCAAGTAACTGTGGAATTTTTGACCTTGACATTGGATCTTCTCCACGTATGTTAAGGTTTTAAAGGAATAGTTGTTCTCATGTTTTTGAGTCGGAGTTTTCTTGGAAATTTTAGTCTGTACGAGTCACGTTGAGTTTTATGAGATATTGTTTTGCGACATTTCGGGCGTGTGAGAGTACTTTGTGTGGCGTGGGTTTCAATTTTATTACGTGTAAATTTACGAATTTTGAGCGGCGTACCTCATGAAAGTTTTGTTGAAAATGATCACTCTATCTTACGTTGCAATTTAGAATTTGACATTTTGGATTTATTTCCGTATTACGTTTTTTTTATTTATTATGTTGGGAAATAAAATTTTGACACCGTTTGATTTTAGCATTATTGAGTTTTATGAAAGTCCAGTTAGGTTTTAGGGTGTCTTATCTTACGACATTTTGCGTCGCGTAGGTGAATTTTGGGACGTGTATACGTACATTATTGTGTGCGTTGATTTATAAGTTTTGGTAATAGACGTCATCCCACGTGTTGTTTTGGGAAAGTCTCATTTTCACGTGATTTATCTCTGGACTATATTCAAGTGTCAATCGTTTTATACTAACCTTATTTGAATTAAATTATACTGTTGGTGTGAGTAATCGTATAAAAGATTTATGTATTTCAGATAGAACTTTTGTTCTGAACATATTTCAGTTATTGATTTTATTGTTAGAAATTTTCCGCAGTGTATGAAATGAATTTCGGTTTGCATGTCATTGTAGTTACCGCTTTGGTCAATTGTGTTTTATCTGTGCGGCTCAAAGTTTTAAGCTCGGTTTGAAATTTATTTACGTTCCCATCATTTTACCGAGTTTTGGGGAAATAAACTGATGTATGCAGGACTTATTGAAAATTTATGCCACAACACCTTTTGATAAAAGGGGAAGAATGTTAAAGTCCAAATTGTGAATTTCTCTTTTGGAGTTGTACAAACATCTAGTGTTGTGGTGCGGAAATTTATTTTCATGTTTATAGTATAAATTTTGCTACACATCTTTGTTACCGTTTTATTAACGTAATTACTGATCAAATGAAATTTGGAAATGGATTTTATATGCGCAACGTCGACGTTCAATTTTAAAAACTTATCGAGTGAACGGTAGTGGATTTTTACCGCACGATTAATTGTTATAAAACTTATGTGTTTGAAAGTTTTATAAAAGTTTAAGCTGGCATATTAGTTGAAAACCTTGAACTCATTAGGCCTATAGATTTAAACCCCGTCGTGGAATGAGTTGTAATTAAAGGACTAAAGGAGTCATTGGGATTTGAAGCGTCGGATGATCCGACTTGTGGTTAGCCTTGGATTTTGGGTTCCAGTTTATGAATCGATGCACGCATGAATAATTGTGATATTATAAATATGCATTCTTCCAGTTATGTAAGTTATGATTTTATCCTTCCGGTAAAAATTCGGGTTAAGACCTTATGCGGTTGTTTAAGAATGGTTGGATCTGAATTGATGGGTTAACTATGCAGTAGTATGTTATATGCGGTGGTGTATCATCTTTGTAAGCATTCGGGAATTGAGGATGCATGGTGTGTTGTAAAGACTTTATGTTTGGAGTTTTACTGCCACGTTAAGTATCAACTTTAAAACTTTCGGGGATCAGCCAGTGCAGACTGACTTGTTGATTTTAGGACATTAAGTCCTTGGAGGGTTTAGAAGTATTTCAGTTGGATTGTGGAAAATGTTAGCCTTTGGTGATGGAATTTAAAAGAAGGTTAGGTGTTGATGATTAAGTACCGATGTGTGTAAGTATTCTCGTGGTGATAAAGTTTGTATTAAGGGAATATCTGGAGGTTGGGAGTGGAACAGAGTTGATTGATAGCCGAAACTGCATTGACCGGTTACCTGGAGAGCGTATTGGTATGCCTCGGGAGGACGACCTTGTCAAGATCAAGAACCGGTCATTAAGAATTTTGGGAACTTTTTGGAGGTTGATGTTGAACTTTGGTTTGGGTCTAAAATTATGTTGAGCTGAGGTGAATTGGTCGGTGTGAAGTGGACGGCACAAACTACTCTTGAAGTAGTAAGCGTCACCCAAGGTTGGGAGACAACCGTAGTCTTGTGAGTAAAGACTACCTCAGTGAGTTAAGTGTTCACTCGGACATAAGTGTAACATACCCAAGGGGACGGCTGCCGTGGGCATCGGCATATGGGTTATGGTAGTGGTTCTGGATTATGGATTAAGGACAATCTATCCTACAGGCAACGTTTGTTGAAATCTAGATTTCGAGGACGAAATCTCTTTTAAAGTTGGGAGGATTGTAACACCCTGAATTTTTTTTATCCTATTTGGAGAAGAGTGTTGAATTGGGTGAACCGGTAAAGGAAGAAACACATATGGTTGCCTCGGCCATAGTGCCATGCGGTTGTGACATTTGTCACAATAGCACCAATGGTACTGAAAGCGTGGTAGTCCTAGCTATAGTGCCATGCAGTTGTGACATATGTCATAATAGCAACGGATATTACCAAGTGGTTGGTCGTCCCAACGAATGTGCCATGTAATTATGTCAATGGTGTAACACCCGTAATTTTTGGGTAAGTACTATTTCAAGTTAGTATAGGAATCGATCTTTTGAGAGAAATAAAGGAAATGAGATTTTGGGATTAAATTCTAGATTTTATAGTCTAGCTAGATGAGGAATTCAATTACGAGAACAACGGTTCTTTCCGGAGCAAAAACGGAGCCAAAACGAAGAAGTTATGGCCAAAACAGCGATCGGTACAAGCTTGGCTAAAGTGCCTAGCGAAAGTGACATGTGTCACTTTAGCTTGGCACTATCGCTGAGAGTGTAAAACTCTCGGTACATCTGGCGCGAGAGCGCCTCGCGAAAGTGACATATGTCACTTTAGCCAGGCAATATCGCGGAGCGGGTCAGAGGGGTTAAAAATCCGATTTTTGGGGGTTTTCTTCATTTCCTCATATCTCCTTCACCACAACTCCGTTTGAGACGATTCATTTTGCTATGGTTTCGTATTTGAGAGTTTTTAAAGGATAGATTATTAGTTTTGGGAAGATTTAAGAATATTTGGTGATGGATTGGAAGCAAAGGTCAAAAGTTCATCATCACCGCCTCCATCTTCAAGAATTTTTGGGTTTTCTAGGTTTTCACCAAAACCCATGTGGTAAGTTTACTTTCTCCATCTCTAAACCTTGTTAGGTGATATAAATACTCCATTGATGGTTTCCTAGTGTTTGATTCCTTCGATTTCGGTTTGTAAGATTTTGGAAGATTTTGGTCCAAAATTAGGGTTTGGCCTAAAATGGAGGTTTTGATGTAACATGTTCGGGGATCGATTCTATATGGTTTTGGATGTATATTTATGGTGGAAAATTTATGGATCTAGGTTTTGAAGGACTTTGCTTGTGGACTCGGAATTCTTCAAGGAAGCTTAAAGCGGGGTAAAATCTAGATTTAGCCTAAATCT
Source organism: Arctium minus (assembly GCA_954870635.1). Taxonomy (NCBI): domain Eukaryota; kingdom Viridiplantae; phylum Streptophyta; class Magnoliopsida; order Asterales; family Asteraceae; genus Arctium; species Arctium minus. The sequence continues at coordinate 20,273,511 of OX941081.1, read as the reverse complement.
AGCAAGGTGAGTTCAAGTTGATTTGTGAAAACGGTGTACATGCCAAAATGTTCATTTTAAAGTGTTTTTGTTAACTGCTGATCACTTGATAAGTTTTTGTTATTTTGAGGTGTTTAGTTTTATAAACATGGTGAAACATCCATTTTGGGGATCTTTGAGTTTTTGGTAAATAAACCACATTGAAATGTTTCTTTGATGATTTTACATATACAATTGGAGTCAATTATCGTAAGGGTCATTTGGTGTATTTGATCTCATAAACCTTTTTAGAAAATGAGTGTTATTGTATTATGAGGCGTTTTGAAAACATAAGAGTATAAGTTCATTTGGGAAATGGTTTGTCTCAACCAGCGATGAGATTTGGGTTAATTACACTCTTGGTCTTGTTTGCATAATAGTTGGTCAAACGTGTTTCCATGTTTAAATCGGTTTTCATTTGGGTATTTACGTAAATTGTTGGGCCTTTGGTTCGGTTTTGACTAAATGAGTCGTGTGGACGTTTGTCCGGATTTATAACCGTCGTGGATTTTGAGTACGACGGCGCATATTTGCGTCATTTGTGAATTACATGTTTGGGAGCTTTGGTCTTTCATTCGGAGTCATGTAATTTTAGACAGTGTTGTATTGGATCTATAGGCACGTAAGTCTGTTGGTTTTGTAAGGCCTAAGGTTTTGGGTTACATTTAGTAACCGCTCGGGTTTGCTAGCGAGTAGGAATATGTGGTTCGAGCCACAGAGTTGAAACTCGTCTAGATTGGATAGGCACCCGGGCTCGTAAGACCTCGGAGTGGAACTCAACGGAGTATGGCAAGGGGCAGCAACAGGTCTGAGGATTGTGATGTCTTGTATGGCATGGGAACTAGGACCGGGGCACGTTGGTGAAATCCAATAACATCACGAGTGGCTCCCATTCACGTGTTCTCGCCACTCCAGATGGAAACGTTTAGAGGACATGCAAGGAAGTCGCGTGAACGGCCTACTTGCGTGTTTCTCTATTCTCGGTATTTACGGATCTCCTCATCGTTGATTCGTGGTATTTTAAATGGTAATGTCGTATTTTACCAACTTTGGTTTTTATGTGGTCGACGATAAATGATGGCTTTAATATTGGGTTTTCCCCACGTATATTAAGGTTTGAATGGAATGCGTCATTTCTACGTTTTCAGTATTTTAATTTCGTCCATTTTATGGTTGCGTGAGTTTTGGGTCTAATGTCCGCGTTCACGGCGATATTTATTTATGTGGGTTTTTTGTATCTTTGGTTTATGAGTTATGGGTCATGTTCCACCCGTGTTAGGTATTTCGAGGTATAACATTTTTACCCGAGTTTTTATGAAATTGGGAGTCCTCTCTTTATTCTCATTTGAGCAAATCTTGGTTTAAATCTAAGTTTACGAAAGAATGTTTTATATTGGGATCTTAGTCGGTAAAACAGTTTGGTTTGGTTAACGATTAACTCGGTGTCTCTTTCGTTTAAAATGCATATTTATTGGTAAACGAGTCGTTTTCATTAGCGGAGCATATCATTTTGAAAGATTCTGATTTTAATGCATTCTTCTTTCTTTAAACGATTCATTTATATATGTTGAAAACTCTTGAGCTCACTAGGCGTTAAGCCTAACCTTTTTATTTGTCGGCATGTGCATCAGGTTCCAGTTGGGGGTTTGGATTCTAGCAATTCTATGAAGAGTTGAGCCTTAGCTTTGTGCAAGTGTAAGGAGTTGGTAAAGTCTTCCGCGGTTTGGAGATAGTGACTATTATCGGGTTTTAGTAGCACCCGTCCTTATTATAGAATGTATGTATAGAATGAATGTGTGTATCGAGGTAAAATCTTAATTTGTGATCGGAGATGTATCATTTATCAATGTATTTATAAATTTTAAATTAGTTGTTATTTCCATTTTCGAGGGTGTTACATATCCTCTCTTCAAGAATTTGAAGAGTTGGGTCAAAGACTGACAGGACATGGTTCGCGTTGTAAATTTTGGACATAAACGGTGTGGAGTATCACATATTTAATCTGGATGCATCAAAATCAAATAGTGTTCAAAAACGACAAAAGAAAGTTGGTCGAAAGATTCTTGGAGTCACAGCGTACGTGTTTCGAGTGGATCGACATGAAGAGTAGTGGTACAAAAATCGAATGGACCAGGTGGATGGTCGACCCAGCTGCCTGCCCATGACAGCTCGGCGGCTACGGTGAAGTCTCGGTGAGGGTGATGGATCGTCCGACAACTGTTGTGGAGTCTCGGGATGAAGCTGTCGGTGCAGCCCAACGTCGTTCACATCTGTGGCGTCCTCAGTTTTGTCATAGCTGTACAGTTTCGGTAGTGTAGTACTCTCGATTTGGGTTTGCCAGAGGCAAACTGTTGTCGAGTAGCTTTTTGGTTCGTTGCTCCGATTCTGTCTTCTGTGTGTATCACGTTTTGTGTTTGGTTTTGGTAATTCTATGAATGCATGCTTTAAAAAAAACAAGTGCATAATCCGCATGTGCATAAAAACCAAAAAACAACTTAATTTACTTGTATTCACAAGTGCATACCATCTAGATGAAGGGCTATCACACTGTTCCTTAGTTTTCCGTTTTTTGAGGTTTTCCCCTGAACCTGACCTTAGTTTTTATTTCTTGTTATCTTTTTATACAGTGTAAAAATGTGTATTAAACTTTCTGAGAGTTTGGTTTTTAAGGGTCGATCCATGAAATTAATTTGCGTCTTCTAATAATTTTTCATATTCAGGTCATGTGTTAAAAAAGTCAAGAAAATGTAACATATTTAACTATTTATGTTTAAATATAAAATTTCTAATTTTCATTTGACAACGAAAAATTATAATAAATTTAATTTTTGGTTTATAATAAAATTTTACATCCTACAACATTGTACGAGTAGACAACTAACTATATTTATTATCATATGTAAAGTCGCAAAAGTTATTTTTTATCCGACTTTTATATTTTAAATATAAACATAAAAACACCATTTATCTTAAACCACATTAATCCTAGATCAATAAGGGTGCGTTTGGTACACTGCATATGACTAAATAGAACAATACAAGGATCACTGTTTCAGTTTGACAAAACTTTTATGTGGAACATACAGAAACAGGGTGGAACAAGGTGGAACGGGTGTGTTCCACCCCCACTAGAATTGAGTGGAACAAAGTGAAACAGACTTATATTTTACTAGTATAACCTCAAAATAAAACATAATTGTTTTTTAAAGCATCAAATACGCCTTCCTCCTTGCATTTTCATTCTTTAAATTTTATTTATTGTATTTTATGTTCTTTAAACTTTCATTTATTGCTCTTAACATATTTATTTTATACGGTTTTTGGTTAATTTATGTAATTTATTAAATAATAATAAAAAATAACAATATAGAAATGTATAAAATAAAAATTGGAAACTACATAACCTTTTTATTTTTATGACATTTTATTCGTCTTGAGAAAACCTTTTTAATGATATATTTTATTAAAAAAATATTTATTTTATTATAATTTCATGAATTACATAAATTAATCAAAATATACGAAAGATGTAACAACTCAATCGAGGTAAATTGGTCAATTTATCTGTCCTGTCCTGTCATATCTAATCTGTCTTACCAAACGCTGAACAACTGTTTTGTCTTGTCCAGTTCTGTCCTATCCTCTCTAGATAACAAACGCACCTTAAAAATCTTGTTAAAAAAGCACTCATAGTTCGTACCAAAGTTTTATAAAGATCTTATCATTTATATTTATAATTGAACTGAGATAGATGCAAGGTTCTAAATGGCGTGACACGTGACATGGCGACGAGATCACTCCTCAAGCCTTAGAAGGCACAGCGAGGCCACAATATTTTTCAACGTGTGACTTATGGCAACAAATTTGCATATCATATATACACATATATTTTCTACTATTATAAATGAGTTCATGACATTAAACGATTTAAATTAGGTTATGTACTAAAAACTAAAAAAAGTAAGACACAAGGCTTGACAATAATTTTATGAGTTTCTAAAAATTGAATAATTTGACTCGATTAATATATAAGATGAGTCTACAGGACGAGTAGAAATATAAAGAGTAAGTATGATTTTCAATGTTTTGCTTATGACTAAAAAAGTAAGAAAAACAAATATCGCCATACAAAAACTCTTGGCCATGCCATAAGCTTAACATGGCGTGGAACACAAGCCTTGAGCTGGCGAGCCTTTTAGAACACTTGATAGATGCCATGACGAGCAGGTTCGGTTGATAACTGCATTTACATTGCAAACTGGGCTATCATCAAGAGTGAGTCATGTGTCATGGACATTCATCATGAATGTTTTAAAGTTTCTTGTCCATTATTCATAATATGTAACACCCCTAAAATAGGAGTAAATTGAAACTGGAAAAACATAAATGGAATAAGTACATAAATATTGAAAATCACCCTAAAGGGGATATTGTGACGCGTTTACATCATAAAAGATGGAAGGTAGATAACAACCTACTAATCTAGACCAAAACTAGGTGAAGATTAACATCGAGTGTCACTATGATCACAAAAAAAAATACTATCCAAATGTGTAGAAATCCTGATATACATGTCATTTTAAGAAAAAAAAATGTTAGACTTAAAGCCTAGTGAGATCAAACAGTTTATAATGGGAGTCAATACACATGAAATCGGAAAACATAAAGCTTTATCAAAATCCGATAACCCAACATTTCATTTATAAAGACTATAAAGTCAGCAACACATCTTACGATGACGGGGAAACCCGATTTCCATAGATCGTGGCGGAACACAAATGTAGGCTGCACATCTAAGTTACTGAGGCCTCACTACGAAACACTGTCATCAAGTTCAACCACTCATGGTCTATAGCTTGAGTCCCCCCCCCCTCCAACGAACCTAGGTATGCTCATTCGCTAGAAATAAATCATTATGGATCATACGATCATCAATTTCAACCATCCACATTCTATAGCTTGAGTCCCCCGGTGATTTAATATTCGTTTCTAGCTACAAAAAGAGAATAACTATCCCATCATAAACTCATAAATCAACTCCTATGCCTATGGATCCATTGTATTAAAGTGTAATACTCAGAAGTATTCTAGACGTGTCAATCTACATCAAACACGTAAACTTTTATGCACATCAAGTTCCCAAAAGGGAGGAATCCCTATTTTATCAAACAAATCCAAAATATGTCCAAAATTCAATAGTTTGGATTCCTAAATGGCTTTATTTTCCAAAACCATTGTTCACAAGAATGGTTACTTCATAATCAATAAATAAGGGAGTCTATGGATCCCCAATGACATGCATCCATTCATAAATAAAAACTTGGCATATGAGCTCTAAATACTTCATAATTTAGTCAAGATGATTTACATCTCATTTCGAAGGTACAAAATCATTTAGTGAACAAAATGGGTGAAATCCCCAAATTTCTCAAAAATCAATGTTAGTTTAGAAAAGGTTTGAATGAACACACAATGCTAGTTTTTGAAGAAACCTACAAAATCAAGAAAACCCTAGAAGTAGAGATGAACACTTGAATCTTGAACTCTAGATTTGAATCCTTAGCTTTGATGATGAATTCCCTTTGAGAATGGTGAAAAAAATGCCTTAAATGCTCCACCAAATCGTAATAAATGTAGTGGTGTGGAGTGAAATGAAGAAGGAGAAGTGTAGGGGAAGAAAATGAGTGAAAATCCTATTTTTCGGCCCTAAAAGTGCATATTTGAGCCTTACGCAACTTGGCCCGCTACTTGAGGTCGCGAAGCTGGTCACTTATGAAACAGTAACACGTGCGACCTAACACGCGTGACTTGAGGTCATGCGGGGGGGGGGGGGTATTCTTGCCATATTTTTACTCTTTTTCTTGTTTTTTCTCACGTAGGTTTTTACCAAACATTTCCACTAAAAAAAGGTTCAATAAACGCCATTTTTATAAACAAATTCAATGGAATTTCAAGGTAAACATTAATTAAAAACCTCGGTTAGTATTACATCATGAATATGAATACATGACACACACTCATTGGTTCCTCAGTCCGCAATGAAAATACGATTCTCAACCGAAATTTCTTCAATGCCACAAAATATTGAAATAGATAAAATAGAAAAGATTGAAACCGGATAACAAAAGAATGGGCCGGGCTTTCTTCATCCCATTATCAATTTTATTTGGGCTTTTCTATAAATATTGGGCTGGGCTATTGGGCTTCAAGTTCAGGCAAAAACATAAAGCGTGAAGAGGGCATTGTACGATTGAAGCAATTCACAGAAATCTCGCCGGCGCCAACCCCTCCGCCTTTTCTCCGTTTCTTCAAGTGTGAGTCAGAACAATGGAAGCGAAGCCGTCGTCCACTTCCTCCTCAAAGTTTGTCGATCAATTAGTTGTAAGCATACCACCTCCTGCTTATTTTCGTCTTCTTTGCGTTACTTGTTGTTCTTCTCGTGTGTGTCAAGGCGTTTTGTGCCATCCTCAGTTTGTTTTTTCTGTGATTTAGGTCCCAGGAGATGTGATATTGGACCTCTCAAGTCTGGCCAATCAAACTATCAAACTTGGAGGCGGCCTTCGTCAGGTCTTTATTTCATTACTAGAAGCGTCCTCGCAATGCAGCTTGATACATTTTATTTTTTGTTTTTTTGTCGATTTACGGTAAGATTTTGGATGTTTTTGAAAAAGTGATTTTTTCTTTTTATAAATTTGTTTAATTTAGTCTTAATAATATTTTATATAAAAAATTAAGTATTTTGTTATAGTTTAATGATTATATTATATATTTTAATGACATATTTAAAAAATAACCAATTACATATTTAAAAATATAATATATTAATTTATAGTAATATAATATATTAATTAATAGTTATACATGGAAATGTGGTGTTAGAAGCCTGCTGTAGTACATGTATCTTGTGCTTTGATACTTGTAAATTAAGAGATTTTTAAAATCTTGTATAAAATGACGGTAGCTCGTGCCTAATAATTTGTATTTAAGAGTTTTTTATCCCTGCTTTATAGTATAGTATAGATATAGATATAGATATAGATATAGATAGGGTTTATTGTTCCACATACTTACTACTTGTTTCTTTAAGTCTTCAATTTTACCTCCATTTCTTAAAATGAGTGAACACTTTGATTTTCTTCGTCAAACCTATCACCTTTTGAATGCAAATTTGATAAGAATGTGAAGGATTACTTAATGAAGTCTTATTGAAATTGAGTTTTAATGAAGTCTGAACTAACAAAATTTTTTGTTTTATGCTCAGTTACTACTCTAATTAATAAAATCTATAGTGGAATACTCCCATTTATGTAAAGATTGGGGAAATTTACTTTGGAACCTATTCTTTTGTTGATTTGTTCCTATTGAATTTGATGTAAATATGTCATTTTATAGATGTTTGACATTTGGTTGAGATAAGAAAATTTTACTTTTTTACTGTTAGGATGGTGATTCCATTTCTGTAATGAAAGCCGGGACGTTGAGATTTACGAAGCCAAACAAATACTGGGTTGAAAGTTCCCACAAGAGGGTAAGCTTATTGTCAATTTGTCATATGGTCACTTTGCTTGTTAGGATTCAGTTTCAGGTTTTATGAGCCCAAAATATATATCCTTCTTAAGCCTTGCAGCTGCATTATGATTTATGGTACCTTACAGACTTTCTAGATTAGTTATTGCAAACTCTTCGAATGTGTATCTACCCAGTTTGCTTTCATGAGCAACCTCAAGAACTGATGATGAAACTATATGTTGTTTGCAAAACCATTTGTCATATTATTTTGAAAATATACATGTTTTCACATTTGACATTTCTATAATTCTATCCTAATGTCATGTCTGTAATAAGATTATGACCCCTTCCATTATGTTTTTGCAACTTGTATCTTGACATATCTTGTCTGTAAACTAAGTTTCTGCTTCTCCCATCTAAGATTTTAATGATTTTTGCTATTGTCAACTGTGGGTTATAGCCGTAAGCAAATGTTCTTGTCTCAAGTTGGTTCCTGCTGATACACAAATTTAGGTTATTAACAGAATTTCTTTTTGTAGCTAATCTTTTTGCTATGATGCTTCTCTTGTAAATACAACAGCCAGCAAATAATGTATGATCAATACTATCTTACACATGTGTGCATGTGGATGTGTACTTACACATAGCTTGACTTGTTTTCTGGTATTCAGTTGTTTGAAAGTATATGTCGATTTCTTGCATTCTTTAGCTCTGCAAATATGTTACAAGAAAGCCTTGACGACTAACGAATTACCATGATTTATGGATCATTTGTAGTATGTACCTAGTGCTGGGGATAATGTTCTTGGAGTGGTGGTGGATACTAAACCAGAAGTAAGTTTCTTTGCCAATTTACAATGGTACTTGGACTTAAATTTATGTTCTTTATTATAATGAATTATTAATTTTTCTTCTCTTTTTTGTTTTTCATTTGTGTTTCAGAACTTCCTTGTGGACATTAAAGGACCTGCCTTGGCATTTCTACCTGTTCTGGCATTTGAAGGAGGAACTAGGAGGAACATACCAAAGTTTGAGGTACAAGACTTTCTTGTCTCGATGGTAGTTCCATCCGTGCTTGACTAATTGCTTCCTGCCTAATTCTATTTTTTCGACCTTGTATACTGAAACATGTAGTAATCTTTCTACCACATTATTTTGAACCAAATTTTTTGGTTTATTATTTGCTATTGAACTGCATCTGGCAGAACTTCTCATTTGGCTTATGTGTTGCATTGCAGGTGGGCACTTTGTTATATGTTCGTGTGGTCAATGCAAATACAGGCATGAACCCTGAGTTATCATGCATGGATGGTTAGTCATGTTTTTGCTTGTGTCATATCCTTTATAAAGTATTAGAATCAATCTCTGTTCTATAAACCCCATACCACAAGTCAAGAATCACCATACTTTCATTGTAGCCAGTGGCAAAGCTGCAGAGTATGGTGTACTTAAAGAGGGCTATATGTTTGAATCATCCACCGGACTCTCTAGAATGTAAGATCTGTTTCAACTTCTTGAACGATTGATTTTGGAATTCTATTTGACGCATAAAAACATATTTTTTTCTTTTCTCAAAACCTGACTACTCAGCTAAACTTTACACTTGACAAAAAAAAAGAGCTAAAATTTACGATCTTTCCAGGCTGCTGAGTTCTCCACCTTATCCAGTTCTTGAAGCCCTTGGGAAGAAGCTCTCCTTCGAGATAGCTGTTGGCATAAATGGCCGTTTTTGGGTATGCTTCTTTATAACTTAAGACACCCACTGTTGCAAGTCGTCACTTACAATATAAACATACTAAGGGGTTATTTGGTTAGTTTTCCATTAAGATCTGTATGGATAAAACTGTCTGTATGGATTAATCTGACTGTATGGATTGAGAATGTTTTTGTTTGGGAGGGTATTCTCATAGATGGAAGGAATGTGTTTTTTAATTGGGAGGGACATGTCTGGAAAAAACTTGGTTTTCTGCATAAAGCTCTCCCCTAGAACCTTATTGAACAAGTCACTTCCTATATCATTAAGCCACTACCAAACAATCATACAAAGCTGACTGAAAAAGTTGTGAGTTCCATTAAGCTCATTAAGTTGCTAACAAACAGGCGCTAAAACATCAATACAGAATCATATATTTTTCTTACCCTTTAACCTCCTGGAATATCTGACCATGAGATACATGCATGGTTGCACAAATGGTTCCCTAGGGGAAAATGTATACAGATTTTACTTGTGTTGTTAACATGTTTTGAAATTGGTGTTGGTACAGGTAAATGCATCACAATCATCAACAGTAATCCTTGTTGGAAATGCTATACAGAAATCAGAATCACTCAGCATGGTACAACAGAAGATTTATATAGAGAAATTGCTTAAGAGCATTCAGTGATCAAGTAAGCTCAGTTTGTCATATTACCATATTTTCATATATCCTGATATGAACACATCAAGATCGAATGCAATTAATTATATATCTTCCCTTTTGTTCTTTTAGTACTTCGCACTACCCCCTTAATTTCAACGGGATTAACCAATACAAGTCTATTGATCATAACATAGAAAACGAACACACAAGTTTATTCAACTGCACGTTGTGCCTATTCTTGGCCCAAATGTAAAATAGAGAAATAGGATAAGAACGACAAGTTGTGAATCCCTTGAACTTGATTCTGCTTATATGTTGATCTTTGGTTTATATCAGAATCGACTCCCAAGATCTCAAACTTTCCACGGACGAAATCATAGTAGCCACCAATTAGTTTGAGTTTCTTATTAGCTACTCTAGATTGAACGTAGGGGTATGATAGTAAATTCACCAGCGAATTCATCACCGACTCCTGCATGTACAACATACAAAGCACATAGTACAAATTGATTAAGACTGGATTGGAGAAATTAGTGGGCAATGGTGAGGTTAATTATTTTACCTTCTCAACAAGTGTTTGGAGTTCTTGTCCTGAAGCATTGGGATGCTTTGCAATCACCTTATCCTTTGAGCAATGCTAACCCAATCATCTATGAAGTCACTACAAAAACATTCCCACAATGCACATAATGTTTTGAGAAGGAATGAAACCTGTTAAAAGGAATTGGGATCCATGGGATTTGGAATGGAATTGATCTGATTTGACTACATGTTTTGTTGGCAGAGAATGCAAAGGAATTCAATTTCGTTTCTATAAAGTTTCATCTGGTTTGTTGATTGTGGCTTTGGATTTGAAATGCAAGTATTAATAAATGATAGGTTTATCATGTAAAATCGTCTGGTTTATAAATGCATATTTGAAAATTAATTATATATACCAGTAAATTTATTTTACCATTTTTATATAAAAACCATTTATTAAAAGTGGTTATTTTTAAAAAGTTCAAAATCACTTTTTGTTAAAACTATTTATCATTTGGAATATATATATATATATATATGTTAAGAAGGTTTTTCGTTAGAACAGAATGGAATTGAATTCCAAGTTGGTTATATATTATTTATTACTAGTTGGCTACCCGCGCAATGTGGCGGGATGCCAAACTATTTTGTAATTCGAGAGTATGAAGTTTATGATCATTATAAACTTTAAATTTTATAATGGTTGATTGAGCAAAGGGTTGAAAAGTTTTTGTTGTTAATAATGGTTTTCACTTATTGCACATCATAATTAACCCAAAAAACCCAAAATTGATGTTTAAACAAAAATGGAAATATAATCGTCTTTAATAATATAAATCTATACATACTGAATAAGATAAGGTATCACTTGAAGCATCCATATGTAGACATGCCTTGTAAGAAAAGTCTTATGATTATAATAGATACATGCCACACGTAGTTTTAAAAAATGTGTAAATAATAAGTAGCCGTTTGTACTTTGTTAATCGCGTAAGACTTCTTAATACACAACGTTTGATGTGTAGACTCCGACACAATTGAACTTTTTGGCAGGCTTTACTAATACCTTTGTATTTTCGCATGAGCTTTATTGATTGTCATAGAAAAGCTAAGTCGAACTGAAACTGTTTTCTCTTCAATTTGAAGGGGAATATGTTATCTTCAGATGGACAGAGAGGAATTTTTTCGGCAAAAATACCCTCTTTCCAGCATGCTGACCAACAGATATTTCCTCGTCGATTACATTATGCTGAAACCCTCTACATATCAATCTGGTGCTGTTACATAAGCCATTAGAGGGATCGATATTCCTCAAATAGTATTATGGGGCATCTAATTTTGAGTCGGAGGTAATGAGGAGGCAAACCACTAATAGTTAGTGAGTTTAAGAACTCCATTGGATAAAAGTTATTCCTGTCATCTTTTGCTTCATCAAAACTGTAGTAAACCTTTTTATCTTCGCATAACCTATCAATCAATTGATCATTAATCTCATCGACATTCTCATTTTTGTTGATAATATCGCCCTCGAAATGATATAATTTGAATCTGCTCCATTGATTTGCATAGATGGAAATATTGCATCAATCAAACCATTCTTCGATTTAGCTCTATCAGCATAACGAATGGTCATGTCATCAGGTATGCGTATAAAGCTTTCTTCTATTGCTTCCTCATCTCCATCACCCACTCGTAGTAGAAAATCTGAAAACCGTGGATCAGTTCGTGCTCTCATATTAAGAGTTAACCGAATCTTTTTTATTGAATGCCAAAGAGGTAACATTCGTAGGCTTGAATCTACAATCTGTGCTCGGGTTCCACGTCTCACAACTGGTAAGACCTGTCTAAAATCACCACCCATAACCATTGTCTTTCCACCGAATGGAAGTTTCACCCCTGTGATATCTTGCATTGTTCGATCAAGCGCCTCTATCGCCTGCCTCTTATGAGATAAAAGTAGGTGTAGGTAGTATCGTTCTCCTACAACGGGATTAACATAAACCAAGCGTCCTATCATTGATCCTTGTTTTCTTGGATTCCCACGACGTGAGCTCGCATTCCATGTGTATTGTTTAGGATAGTCTTTGTACAAATATTGTCTCGCACTCTCGTCCTCATTGTTTCTGTCGAAAAATGCAGTCAACATTGTTCGTTTACCTCTTTCTCTAGCAACAATATATGTCAGCATATCATCATCTTTGAACCTAACCATCTACTTATTAGGGAGATGGAGTTGCAAAACCATCACAGAAGGATGAATTTGAGAAAGTGTAAAGCTAAAATCCTGTCAAATTGCCTCCGAAGGTGAGACATAACGCGCATCTTGAAACCTTTGAATCTCATTAATAACACCTTGTCCTTCGTCTAGATTGATATGCATAACTTGTTTATCATGACCTTTGTAAATATATTTGTATAAATATTTCACAGATGTAATACTCGAGCAAGCCTCAACATTAATATGACAGTTGAACATCATTAACAACTTTGGGTTATACATGATGTATTGCTCAGTGTATTGCTTCGTACATTTACATCCCTTTCAAGATTTCTCCTCCGATACAACGGATATGAGTTCTCAGTCTGTGCTGTCTTATCGTTGAATTGCCTAGGGTATCTGAAACGACATTTTTTCGGCTCACCTTGCATGCAAGGACTGAATGGTCGTAAATGACTACAAGGATCGTGCATCATGTGTTGGACAACCAACTGGTACATTTGAGGATACTTTGTCGGGTCTGTAATTTCAGCACACACAATCTTGTCGTAATGATCTGGATTCGTCATCTTGTTCTCATGACTCATTATAAGGAGGAAATGTGCATATGACAAACCACGCTTTTCTGAAACTCTATGACATAAACATATGCCCTAACAGTGCCAAGGATGTTCATCTGGAAGAGTTGGTCCTTGAGATCTTCTAATTTGGCACGAAAAATTCTTTCAACAAGGTCTGATCGATCTGGTGCAGTCTGACCGGGCAATAGCTCTTTAAGGATTTCAGGCCATTTTGGATTACACGTTATCGTTAGGAATATATCGAGCTTTCCTTCATTTTGAACTAAAGCCATGGCGTCCAAAAATCGTCTTCGCATGTCACGCATGCCTCCTATAAAATAAAACTTGCAGGCAACACAACTCGTCGTCTAACTCTACTTGGTTGAACCTCACCGACATTAACGCAATCCACGATGCCTTGGTATAAATCCACTCTTATTTTGGTTTGGTTAAGTTCACAAAAACGCAAACGCGAAGTCTCAATTTTGATGTAGGTATCTACCACGAATTGTTGTAGTAATCTTTCCCCCAATAAAATCACATTAGCATTTTCACGGATTTGGAACTTGTAACAATAGTATTCCCGCATTGTTACAGTATTCCTATCCCGTCTTGTATTCATCTCTGTGAAATGTTTTGGAACATTTAAATAAATGATATCTATTTCCAAAATTATTTATTTATTTCATAAATAATAAAAATTGCGATGAAATTCGTACCTTTTGAATCTTCATCCATGATTTTGTTGTCATCAACTTCTTCATTTATGGACATTCCATGTCTTGGAATTTTAGAATGCCACCAAGACTCACCGTTGGGAAAGAACAAAGGATAAGACAATGGATCGTAACAACCGAGGTGGGCTTGAATTTCTTGGCTATAGTTAGACCGCCCATACACAATAATACTTCTCTTATACGCAGTGATGTTGTCATTGCCTTCAACCCAAATTCCAACAACCTACAAAATGACATAATAGAATATAATGTATAAAATACCGGTAAAAACACATAAGATAAAAGCAAACATTTGTATTCAAACCTCAGATGTAGTCGGCCGGTTGTATACCCTCTGGTCAAGTTCCACTGATGCGTTCAAAGTGACTCTATAGTTGTCAAACGGTCCTAGTTCTGCAAGGCGTCGAAATGTTCTCACGTGCGGATTCATAGCAAGAACATGCGTCAAAATTTCAATGATACTTCTATTAAGATTGGGCTATTGGAGTCTATGTTCAAACTCAGACTCAGCATCATAGAAGTATAGCTGTAAATACCTAGGTTGTCCATCTCTCGGAACTAACTGATCAATATTATCATATATTCCTCCATGTGCACGAAAAGTATATATATCCCTAATGTCATATTATTCATTGTCTCATCCAAAGTTACACCCATCGATGTGAAAGAGAAGTTTGTGTTGTATGCACATATGTTGTGCCTGAACATTTCACCCAATCGACATTGTGATGTAAGGATATTGTATAATTCTTCGGGAATGGGAGAGTGTGCTAACCTTGTCTTCCTACTCATGCAACAGAAGGAAATGAATTCAAATTTGAATCGTTTTACTCCGCAATGAGTACATGCATGTTTTTCCTTCAAAAAGCGATGTTCCTTAGGTATATCGTTGTAAATATAATCGTATGGATCTTCCTCCATTCTCATATCGTTTTTTTCCTTATTTCGTAGATAATAATTTCTATTACAAGTCCTTTTCCTCTTAGCAAGAAGTAATTCATCATGAACTTGCGTTTCGCATGGTGTAGTATGTTCTTGCAATGGTTCTAATCGTAGATGTTCCGATTGTTCCACATGTAGTTGAGTGGCATTTGTTGCTGTGAGATTGGTGACAAGTGTTGTAGATTGACTGCTTCATTTGCCATTGGTTAGTTGTCTTCTTTTGTTAATCTCCTTTCGTCGTGCATAGTATTCTCGATTGTATTGTTTTCGTTTTTCTGTAACAAAATGAATTTTAGTGAAATGCATAAACATAAATATTATGTTATTATTTCCATAGATTAAACATATCTTTTTGTATATCTACATCAACTTGGGAGACTTCACTATTTGCATGTTTTCTCATTTTTTGTTGTGCATAATATTGTTTATTGTAATTTCTCCGTTTTTCTGTATCAGTATTTTAATGAAAAATGCATAATCTATATATATCATAAACGAAGGAACGAACATTTCATTAGGTTTTTAGTAATATATAAGTACATGGATATGCATTTTTATCTTGTATACATACCTTTATTCGAATCTATGTCAACTTGTGTAACATCATTATCATCATTTACAATCCTCATTTGACACTGTCAATTACATAAAAAATAATATATAATTTAACCATTTCATGCTACATTATACTTAATTGTCATTGTTATTAGTATGTTAAAAATTATTATTTGGTGCAAATTATTTTGACAATTGCACCAAATATCATCACCAAAACAAATATATATCATACCTAAAAAATACAATCACATCAAATATGTTCAAAGACAACAAATGTCAATTATCATTTCAGAATGAATAACAACAAATATATCTAAATAGAACAAATAACAATTATCCTTGACAACAAAAACAAATAAAGTGTAGTCACGTCAATAACTAATAACATGTCTTCACGCCAAAAACTAATAACCCCATATTTTTCTATGCATGACTCTAATGCTATCCGCTTCCGGCATCCTTGGTTCAACCACGATCTTGGTTAATTTTGTAGAATATAAAATATTCACTGAAAAAATTTATAAATATTAAATTAATATATTTAAGAAATCATGGTATATAAATAGATTATATGAAATTAACTTATTACGTACTTAATTCGAAGTGGATAAGTTTAAGTCGAGATGCATCTATTATAGAGTTTCTTTGATTGCACGAACGATCATTACAGGACGTGTACGCGGAGTGTCAATCAACTTCATCTTGATTATATGGCTCTTGTTCATAATTTAACGATTTTTAAAGTCACTAAAGCGTTAGCTAAATAAATATCTAAAATCTAATATAGATAATTGTAATATATGCACTTACGTCGCATCTTGTAGAAAAACTTCACATGATCCAAATTGATACACATGTTTAAATTGTAGATAAGTTATCCGTCCTTCGGCGATGACTTTGCCAACAACGTCTAAATATTATTCATTATTAAAAATTTAATTTTCATACATTAAATAAAATTATGCTTAAATAATCAAAGTATAAGTGTAATAGGAATAGGAATGTTAAAATTTATCAATCTGTATTTTTCGAGTTGTCCTATCTTTCACAACCGTTTTAAGTGATGGGACCAGCGGATAGAATACAAATCCATTTGCGATATCACTCGGTAACGGAGTTATCCTTGTATTATGCTTGATGTGAATTATCCAATCATCATGGGCAAAAGCGTATAACTGGTAGGTCGGGGGGTCATCATATAACTGTTCAACTTGAAAATGATGCAGTGAAAACACCACCCACCAAAATATAATGTTTGTATGACGCTAACAAACGGTGGGAGATGGTTGCTACCATTTTTTGTCTCTATTATAATAGATGACAAATTTAATTAAATATGTTTTCCAAAAATAGTAATTTATATAATTTAGTTCAAGGTTAAATACTTGTAACTTACATTTTTATCGAGTAATATTAAAAGCAATCTATTCTCTTTTACATCATTCCAAATATAGCCTACCCGAACAATAGTTATGTTCCACCATCTAAAATGTTGATTGAGTAGTGCAAAATCTTCAACAGTCCAATGGACATCTATTTTCTACATAAACATACCTTATATTAAATAAAAATATATTTCCCTCAAGCAAATAAAACAATTTCTTTAAATCTATATATTTGTATCACTAAAGAAATTGTATTCTTTAACCTTATATGTTAAATCTATATATTTCCCTCAAGCAAAGAATACAATTTCTTTAGTGATACAAATATATAGATTTAAAGAAATTGTTTTATTTGCTTGAGGGAAATATATTTTTATTTAATAATAAGGTCTGTTTATGTAGAAAATAGATGTCCATTGGACTGTTGAAGATTTTGCACCACTCAATCAACATTTTAGATGGTGGAACATAACTATTGTTCGCGTACACTATATTTGGAATGATGTGAAAGAGAAAATATTGCTTTTAATATTACTCGATAAAAATGTAAGTTGTAAGTATTTAACCTTGAACTAAATTATATAAATTACTGTTTTTGGAAAACATATTTAATTAAATTTGTCATCTATTATTAATAGAGACAAAAAATGGTAGCAACCATCTCCCACCGTTTGTTAGCGTCATACAAATATTACATTTTGGTGGGTCGTGTGTTGACACTGCAACATTTTCAAGTTGAACAGTTATACGATGACCCCCGACCTACCAGCGATACACTTTTACTTATGATGATTGGGTAATTCACCTCAAGCATAATACGATGACTCCGTTACCGAGTGATGTCACAAATGGATTTGTATTATATCCGTTGGTCCCATCACTTAAAACGGTTGTGAAAGATAGGACGACTCGAAGAGTACTGATTGATAAATTTTAACATTCATATTCCTATTACACTTATACTTTGATTTTTTAAGCATAATTTTATTTAATGTATAAAAATTAAATTTTTAATAATGAATACTTTTTTAAACGTTGTTGGCAAAGTCATCGCCGGAGGACGGATAACTTATCTACAATTTAAACATGTGTATCAATTTGGATCATGTGAAGTTTTTCTACAAGATGCGACGTAAGTGCATATATTACAATTATCTATATTAAATTTTAGATATTTATTTAGCTAACGCTTTGGTAACTTTAAAAATCGTTAAATTATGAACATGGGACATATAATTAAGATGAAGTTGATTGACACTCCGCGTCCGGTAATGATCGCTCCGTGCAATCAAAGAAAAGTCTATAATAGATGCATCTCGACTTAAACTTATCCACTTCGAATCAAGTACGTAGTAAGTTAATTTCATATAAATTATTTATATACCATGATTTCTTAAATATATTAATTTAATATTTATAATTTTTTTCAGTGGATATTTTATATTCTACGAAGTTAACCAAGATACTGGTTGAACCAAGGATGCCAAAAGTGGATAGCATTAGTCATGCATAGAAAAATATGGGGTTATTAGTTTTTGGCGTGAAGACATATTACACAAGTTGATATAGATTCGAATAAAGGTATGTGTACAAGATAAAAATGCAGATCCATGTGCTTATATATTACTAAAAACCTAATGAATTGTTCGTTTCTTCGTTTATGATATATATATAGATTATGCATTTTCATTAAAACACTGTTGCAGAAAAACGAAGAAATTACAATAGAGAATATTATGCACAACAAAAACTGAGAAAACATGCAAATAGTGAAGTCTCCCAAGTTGACGTAGATATACAAAAATGTATGTTTAATCTATGGAAATAATAACATAATATTTATGTCTATACATTTCACTAAAGTTCATTTTGTTACAGAAAAACAAAAATAGTACAATCGAGAATAGTATGCACGACGAAAGGAGATCAACAAAAGAAGACAACTAACCAATGGCGAATGAAACAGTCAATCTACGAACACTTGTCACCAATCTCACTGCAACAAATGCCACTCAACTACATGTGGAACAATCGGAACATCTACGATTAGAAACAGTGCAAGAACATACTACATCGTGCGAAATGCAAGTTCATGATGAATTACTTCTTGCTGAGAGGAAAAGGAATTGTAATAGAAATTATTATCTACGAAATAAGGAAAAAAACGTTATGAGAATGGAGGAAGATTCATACGATTATATTTACAAGGGTATACCTAATGAACATCGCATTTTGAAGGTACAACTTGCATGTACTCGTTGCGGAGCAAAACAATTCAAATTTGAATTCATTTCCGTCTGTTGCATGAGTGGGAAGACAAGGTTTGCACTCTCTCCCATTCCCGAAGAATTATACAATCTCTTCACATCACAATGTCGATCGGGCCAAATGTTCAGGCACAACATACGTGCATACAACACGAACTTCTCTTTCACATCGATATGTGTAACTTTGGATGAGACAATGAATAATATGACATCAGGGATATATACTTTTGGGCACATGGAGGAATATATGATAATATTGATCAGTTAGTTCCGAGAGATGGACAACCTAGGTATTTACAGCTATACTTCTATGATGTTGAGCTTGAACATAGACTCCAATGGCCCAATCTTGATAGAAGTATCATTGAAATTTTGACGCGTGTTCTTGTTATGAATCCGTACGTGAGAACATTTCGACGCCGTGCAGAACTAGGACCGTTTGACAACTATAGAGTCAGTTTGAATGCATCGGTGGAACTTGACCAAAGGGTATACAACCGACCGACTACATCTGAGGTTTGAATACAAATGTTTGCTTTTATCTTATGTGTTTTTATCGGTATTTTATATATTATGTCATTATGTAAGGTTACTGGAATTTAGGTTGAAGGCAATGACAACATCACTGCGTATAGGAGAAGTATTATTGTGTACGAGAGATCTAACTATAGCCAGGAAATTCAAGCCCACCTCGGTTGTTACGATCCATTGTCTTATCCTTTGTTCTTTCCCAACGGTGAGTCTGGGTTGTTCTGTATAATCCAAAGTTGTTAATGATGTTCAACTGTCATATTAATGTTGAGGCTTGCTCGAGTATTACATCTGTGAAATATCTATTCAAATATATTTTCAAAGGTCATGATAAACAAGTTATGCATATCGATCCAGACGAAGGACAAGGTGTTATTAATGAGATTCAAAGGTTTCAAGATGCGCGTTATGTCTCACCTCTAGAGTCAATGTGACGGATTTTTAGCTTTGCACCTCCATCTTCCTAATAAGTAGATGGTTAGGTTCAAAGATGATGATATGCTGACATATATTGTTGCTAGAGAAAGAGGTAAACGAACAATGTTGACTGCATTTTTCGACATAAACAATGAGGACGAGAGTGCGAGACAATATTTGTACAAAGACTTTCCTAAACACTACACATGGAATGCAAACTCACGTCGTTGGAATCCAATAAAACAAGGATCAAATGATAGGACGCTTGGTTTATGCTAATCCCGCTATAGGAGAACGATACAACCTACACCTACTTTTATCTCATATTAGTTGCCCTACATCTTTTGAGGATCTATACACAGTCAATGGCATATTACATCCCACTTTTCGAAAAGCAGCACTTGAGAGAGGTTTAATAGAGACATACGATAACTTATCAAAATGTCTTGCGGAGGCTTCCTTGTTTTAGTTTCCCAATACTCTGAACAGGCTATTTGCGACAATACTGATTTATTGTGAGCCAGGACATGTTCGCAAGTTGTGGGATGACCATTACGATTCACTTTCAGAAGATTATAGACGATCGTGCGAAAGTGTTGACCGAGTTCGGAATATAGTCCTAACTGATATCACAACCTTTCTACAATCGATGGGTAAATTTTTGATGATTTCGATCTCTCAAAGATAAATGCAGATGCCAACTTACAGTTTGGAAGTTTTCGTGAGGTATAAGTGGAATACTCCATAGTTGTGGAAGACCAACACTTACGTGCTCGAGACTCCCTTAATTTCGACCAAAGATACGCATTTAATGAAATCATGAAGCATGTAGACAATGATTGTTCAGGCGTGTTTTTCATAGATGGTCCAGGGGGACTGGAAAAACATTCTTGTATAAAGCATTGCTAGCAAACATTCGTTCTCGTGGTCTCATTGTACTCGCCACCGCCACTTCAAGTGTTGCAGCTAATAATATGCCTGGGGGAGAACTGCCCACTCCCGATTTAAGATTCCTCTCAATCTTGATAACAAATCAATGTGCAACATAAGAAAACAAAGTGAGACTGCTCAATTGCTATAGGATGCGAAAATAATAATTTGGGATGAAGCGTCGATGGCTAAGAGGCGGGCAGTAGAGGCGCTTGATCGAACAATGCAAGATATCAAAGGGGTGAAACTTCCATTCGGTGGAAAGATAATGGTAGATTCAAGCGTACGAATGTCTTACCAGTTGTGAGACGTGGAACCCGAGCACATATTGTAGATTCAAGCCTACGAATGTCACCTCTTTGGCATTCAATAAAAAAGATTCGGTTAACTCTTAATATGAGAGCACAAACTGATCCATGGTTTTCAGATTTTCTACTACGAGTGGGTGAATAGAGATGAGGAAACAATAGAAGAAAGCTTTATACACATACCTAATGACATGACCATTCCTATGCTGATAATGCTAAATCGAAGAATGGTTTAATTGATGCAATATTTCCATCTATGCAAATCAATGGAGTAGATTCAGATTATATCATTTCGAGGGCGATATTATCAACAAAAAAATGAGAATGTCGATGAGATTAAATTCTAGTAATGATGCTAACCAAATAGATATTTGATGAGAAATGTTGCATTTGTTTTTAGACATATGAATTAACAAGGATACAATAGACTTACTAGGAAGTTTCTTTGTTTGGAAGAGAGATCAATCGGTTGATTCCACCATATTGAGTCTTGGGAATATTTCAATTTATACATACACCCAACCATGTCAAAAGCTTTCAAGAATTTATAAAATAATTAGATAGGAATACAAACAGATTGATCAAACGACTTTGAGAGCCAATATTGCATATTCAATAATAGTACCAATAGATACACAATAATTACTTTCATATCAATAGCATTACAATCTTTTGCTAAAAGGGTATGTCGTCATTCTTTGGGGCATACCACTATGAGGGAGGTAAATCGTATGCTCTAGGAAATGGCGAATGAATGGTGCCTGAAGTCGTCCAAACCCAGGCTTGTCACTCATTCTACGAAGATGCCTACTTAAAAAGCAATATATGAATAATTCCTAAAACTGAACGCTAAAACTAATAAAAGAAAATAATTTAAATGAAAAGGAAGATTGTTAAACTGAAGGATTGATTTTGACACCTGATTAAAAACAGAGACCAAGTTGGCAATATTACGAGCCATGAAAGCTTCACCGGGTCGTGGGTTGAGGATATTTGTAGGGGAAACTCGAAAACTCCGAGCAAGCCTACATTAGAAACTGCAACAACTTAGTTATTGTTTATAAATAAATAAATAGTAATTTGACTTTTTAATTCAAAATAACATATAAAGATTTTTATTATAGCATGGTCGAATTTTGTTTTAATAATTTAATAATGATATAATTACCTTTGGTTCTTGTTTTTCTACCACTTGACGGTAATAATCTGGATGGATTTTTATTGCAAATTTTTTTTATATAATAAAATAGATAGGAGTAAGAATTAATTTACACAACTAAATTATTTTCAATTCTATTTCATTCATGTTAAAATGAATGATAAGAATCTAATCGTAATTAGAGGAGGTTTGATGATTTACTCGAATTCATTAATCTTCAAAGAAGTGAAATCCTTCTTTGATCCTCTCTATGGGGTGAAAAGTAGGCTTTTCGAGATTGGTTTGATTTGTGTTCTCTACTTTATTTTTTTTTCTACAATTCAAACACGTATATCTCATTACCGTTAGTAAAAAAAAGACAAAGAATGAATTGTAATAGTCGATACTCTAAAGTCTAAACACCTTATTGGAAAAAAAAAATTACACCACCTTAACACTTTTGCTAATGTAGTTGCCTCTTTATTACTGAAGTCTAGTCTTATTGGTGTTCCTGCAACTTTGGTAGAAAAAACATAATTAAATGACATAAATACAGACTAATTGATGTGCAAAGATCTTTGATATACAAAATACAATCACATGCACATTAAATACAATGCGACTAAAGAGGCTTCATTGTAGTCGGTTACTTGGAAAAAGGTGAGGGGTGGTGACATCCCAAGGAGGAGTGAGGAGAGGAAGGGACATGGTGTTGTAGGGCAGAGGGGCAGGGGAAGGCAGTGTTATTGTCGTTGGGTCGGTGGTCATGGTGGATGCAGTTAGTGGAGTAGAGACTTTGCCGCTAAAGATTATAGAATGACAACCTATCTCAAGATAGTCAAAGTCAAATATGAAGAATTCGAAGAATTTTCTATTTCTCAGATCCCGAGAGATCACAACACTCAGGCTGACGCACTAGCTAACCTGGGATACCCATGTAACGTTATTCCAATAATTCATCTGGTGACATCATCCATCGACAACGAAAACATTGTGCAGATGATCGAAGAGGAAGACAATTGGTCGAGCGATATCAAGAAATTTCTAATAAGCGATCAACTTCCTGAAGACAAAATGAAAGCCCGAAAAATTCGATTTAAGGCATCTAGATATACTATGATCAGAGGACAACTCTACAGACGATCATCAACAGGACTAAACTTACGATGTGTTACCGGTAAGAATCAAATCCAAAGCATTTTAACAAGAAATGCACGATGGTGAGTGTGGCAATCACTCGGGAGGTCGTAGCTTGGTAAATCGTATCTCCCGACAAGGGTATTATTGACCAACTCTGCGACAAGACGCGACAAGGTACGTCAAAAGTTGTGACGCATGTCAAAGACATTCAGGGTGCGTTTGGTATACAGAACATAGTGGAACAGGACAAAACAGAACAGGCTTGTCCCATGTTTGGCGTGACCATATGTGGGACACGCTAGAACTAAGTGGAACAAGCATGGGACACACTTGTCCCACTCCAACCCCCTGGAACTAAGTAGAACAACATTATTTTGACTAATATACCATTTGTTAAAAACATAAAACATGTCTTCTCATCATCCACGCCTCCAAGCTAGGAGTGTGCAAAACCCGAATAGTCTAAAATCTGAATCTGCATCCGAACCGAAAATAAGGTGTTTTTGCACTACCCGAATACCCCGAAATCCGATAATCCGAAACCCGACATTTGGGAGGATATCTGGGTTCGGATTGGGTTTGATCGTTGGCCACCCAACCCGTCCGAAAACCCAAAATAACATAAATCTATATTTTAAATACTATATATATATATCTAATTATTTTTTGAAAATCGTAAATTATAGTCTGTTGAAATATTTTCTAAATTTTAAACTTGTTATCGATTTCATCAATCTTTCAATCGATTGTATTCATCCTAAAAAACGATTGAATTTATATATAACTTTTGCATTATATAATACCCGAACCAGACCGACATCAATCCGAAACAACCCAAATCCGAAACATAAAATTTGGGTTTTGATTTCCATATCTAAAATCCAATCTTGATAAATTAGTTTTATGTTTTTGATAATCCATTACACTATGTATTAGTGATGTAAATTAGTTTTATGTGATGTAATCTATGATTTTTCATCAGCGGTATATTCGTCATTTAACCAGTCTAGTCTTGTTCTGTCATGTCTTACCAAACGCTATACAGTTGTCCTGTTCTGTTCCGTCCTGTCCTGTTCCGTCTTGTTCTGTTCTGTCCTGTCTGCGTACCAAACGCACCCTCAGGTATGTCTCACAAACCTTCTGAACCCTTGCACTCGACTTTAACTCCATGGCCCTTCATGCGATAGAGAATGGATATTGTCGGTAAGTTACCTCCGGCCCCGGGCAAAAAGTCTATCTTCTAGTCCTTACAGATTATTTCTCAAAATGGATAAAAGCGGTTGCTTTCTCCCAAGTTCGGGACAAGGAAGTCATTTCCTTTATCCAGACTAACATCATCTGCAGGTTTGGAATTCCATCCGAAATCGTATGTGATAACGTATCACAATTCATAAGCGACAGAACCCAACAGTTCTGTGAAGATCGTAACATCAAACTTACGACTTCAACACCCCGATATTCCCAGTCTAATTGACTCGCTGAGTCAAGTAACAAAACGACCGTCAACTCGATCAAGAAAAGGCTCAAAGCGGCAAAATGCAAGTGGGTCGAAGAACTTCCGACAGTTCTTTGGGCCAATTGTATGACGCCTCGTACATCTACAGGACAAACTCATCTCTCTTATCTACGGTTGCGAAACAGTCTTGCTTGTCGAGACTCAAATTCCAACTTCACGACATTCAACGGTCGATCACAACTTAATCGACCTAAGTTATGACCTCAATGCGCTAGAAGAATTACGAGTCAGTATTGATCAAAACGGCTTCACAAAAACAAATGGTCGAATGACACTTTAATAAGAATGTTAAAGCCAAAATCTTTCGAACAAGTGATTATGTCTTACGACGAGTGTTTCAAAACACACAAGAACCTGGTTCAGGTAAACTATCCACCAAGTGGAAAGGACCGTATCAAATAACCGAGGTTGTCGAAAAGGGGGCCTACCGATTACAAACCCTCGACGGTCGTGACATTCCTCGAAGTTGGAATGCGGTATATCTAAAGAGGCATTTTTTCTAAAACCCATTCCCTCTTTACTTACGATCATCCTTCTACAGACCTTACGAACTTAAGCATCAGAGAGTTGTTGGTCTAACCAACGACCCCCTATAAGGTTATTTCATTGCAGGATCAGTCAATCATTCGACTATATTTATGCCTTACGGTTGCCTCACGACCATGTCGTACGACCCAAAGGATCTAAGGTCAAAACCTTATCTATATTATGGCAATCGCAAGTTCCTTGTGAAATTATCTCTGATAACAGGTTATCAATCGATACATTTGCAATTTGCATCGAAACGCAAATTCCTTGGTTGCTTGTCCAGCAGCAAGCCTAACTAACGATCGACTGTGCTTACATCGAAAGTATTTGAAGTATTTCAATTATACTTCTTATCATCTGTGCTTGTCGTGAGTTACATAGATTCTCGTTAATCTTTGTCATTTTATGACCGCTTTCTCATATCTGATGTGGGTTGCTTAGATTTTCATTAATCTTTGTTATCTTTCGATTGCTTTTCTTACGTCTATCGTAAGTTACTTATACAATTGCTTTAATATTTGTTTCGACAGTATATAAAGTAGCGACAGTTCGATGTGTTCAAAAAGTATTTTCATTATTATCTGAAAAGATATTACAGTACGCGGCACGACCACCAACGGTCGCCCGATTAAAAATACAAAAAGTTATAAAAACCAACTAAGGAGCCGACTGCTTCTGATGCTGGGGGTCGGACGCATCATTTCCACCTTTGGAGGTGTCCTCCCCCGACGGCGAACTGACTTAAAAAAGAAGGCGAGCTCATCCTCTGCTGACGCCAGGGGATCTTGGCCCCTTAAGTGGCATCGTATCAAAGCTGCTCGAACCTTAAGACGAGTGAAAGTCTCGATGAACTTCATATCTTCCTCAAGTCCGGCGATTTGCTTCTTCGACGCCCCCAACTCCGACCTATGGGCCTCGACCTCTTTTTTATTCACGGTCGAGACTTCCTTAGTCTCTTCCGCCTCCGCCGCGGACGCTCGACCAAGGGCCTCCCTCAGCTGCCCTTAGAGCTCTTCCTTCTCATGGTAGTCGACCTCAGCTTGACTAAGGGCATTGTTGAGACAGATAGAGTACTCCTCCTTCTTGGCCTCCGCCGCCTTAGCCTTAGTCTATGCCTCCAGAGCCCTAGCGAGTGCCGCCTGCTCCTTGGCCAAGGCGTTCGGGACGATGCTCCGGATTTGTTCCATGCGAGTATGTAGGACCAATCCTGCTTCGAAGGCCTGCACAAATTGCACTGTCAGTAATCAAATGTAAGGCAATATACAAGAAAAGAACTCGAAAAGTTCTTACCATGAAAGAAAGCCCTGAAGTGTAGGCAGCTAGGTCATCGACCGACACATCCTTGTATCGATCGAAGAAGGTCGATAGGAGGAACTTTCCCAAATGAGGAAACAGAGTCCTCCTCCCCAACTGACCCGACGACATGAAGTCACCCGGGAGGGTGAAACTCATATCAATCGGAGTCGGGGCCTCCTTGGTCTGTGGTCCCTTCCCCTTGTCTTGAGACAAGGAGGACTGCTCCGTCGCTCCGACTGGAGGGGCCTGCGAAATCGGCTCCGCGTCTATAGACGAAGACGCCTTTGTCTTCTTCGCAACAGTGGCCTCAGGACCACTATCCTTTGAAAACGGTTCCCTTGGGATCACCTTCATCTTCTTGACCCCCGACCCAGATGTCGGGGGGGCCTTCCTTTTTATCTCTCGCCTTTTGCGGGCGAGCTGCGCAAAGGCCTCTCTCTTCAAGAGACTGCTCGATGGTTTCACCGGGGTCGATCCTCCTGAAAAAGTGAAACATATTGTAAATAAGTGACGTCCTACACAGACTAAATCTTACTAAACTCACACGATCTAAAAAGGAAACGTCATACGACTAACCCTAAAAAGATCGTACGGCCAGTGGTGACGTCCAGACAACTAGACCCCACTGGCTACATAACTCGCGGGTGACGTCTATTTGACTAGACCACATAAAATCTTAAGATCTATAAGCAATGTCTAAACGACTTATACGATCTTACGATCGATGAGTAACGTCTACTCGACTAAGACTCGTCAACTTATAAATGACATCCTACAACTAGACTCTATTAAAAAAACTAACCTATAATCATGGTTTCCGGAATTTCCTCGACGGGTTCCTCTTTTTCTTTCTCTTCCTTCTCTACGGAAGAAGTGACATACGCTCCAATGTATTGTACGTCGTCGTCCCCCTCGTCCCAATCGACAGTAGGGCAGATTGTAAAGAAGGAGCGTTCCTTAACGCTGAATTCAAGGAACCTCTCAACTTTGGCGGCTGAATCGACAGAGGGTTCAACAACCGTAAAATCGATCGCTGAAAAGGAAATAAGACAAACGTTAGTAAAACTTCTCGACGAATAAACTAAGGATAAAAAAAGATTCTACATCTTACCTTCGGTATTCCATCCCGTGGTGAGCCACTGGATGTCACCAGCGACCGATGCCAAGCAACCGAAGACGTATCTCGTCTTCCAGTTACGGTCATTAATCGCGGTCGCTTGAACCAAGGTACGAGACCCTCTAAACTTAGAAAAGAGGCTATACTGATGGTTCGGCTCCGCCTTAATTGTATAGGCCGAGAGGAGGTCGTAAACGATAAATGGTGATTCCCATTTATTCGTCAATTGTTCAATCACATGAACGATTCTCCAAAACTGGGGCATCATCTGCCCCAGAGACAAATCGAAGATCGTAAGGAACGATCTCGACCAAGGGAAATAAGGCCACGTAAACCCTATCTTGAATGGATATTCGTATATCATGAAGTATCCATCCGGACATTGCTCCGTACGAAGAAACACTGACGGAGTAAGGGTCACTATGTATAAGTCGAAAGTGTCCCAATTCTTTCTAGGCTTTCGGGCTTGGGTCTTAAAACGCATATAAACTAAAAGAGATCGTACCTTAAATAGAACTCTAAAACCTCGAACAATTTTCGGACAACGATTTGCTGTGGTATGCAGGTTTTGGCAAAGATACTCTCTCTAAGAATTCTTGATCACGTAAAGGGAAAGGATTCGGTCGAAGTCGATATTTATACATAATTCAATATCAGGTCGAACCATCGGATAGTCGACACCTGTCATCAACTCTTCTCCCTCCTCTACGGATGGACGACACCGTCCCTACGCCTGACACAATACGGCCCACGTCGCCATGACGTCGCGACTGTTAAACGGATGCACGCTTCCCCTTAGAATCACTTCGGTTCTCGAGGAAACGATCCAGTTACAAAAATCGACATGTGTCCCACCTGGTTACAAAATTAGAAAAAACGACTTGCCGCTTAATTTCTGAATTTTGGGGCCAAACTGTTTGGGTAAAATTTCGCAAGTCTTGACCGACGCAAGAAAACCAAACGTCTCCAGTCTAAGGACTATTCTTGTATTAAGATAAGGTCCTGATGATAACGCACGCCAATAGACACTATCGTCTCCGACGATGATCGTCGAGAGTTTCTCACGTCCATGACTAAACGGAAATCTCTCGACAAGCTTCTATCTTACGACCTATGTAACGTTACTAACGATCTCTGATCATTTACTACACACAACCGTTTCCTTTGTGAATCTTTTATTACAGGTTTAAGACACACAATGGCCAACGAATATAACGGACGACCGCCATCAAGATCAATCAATACCAAGACCGTTAGACAATCAATGCTCATTTATAGCAACCAAAGCTATATATACAAACCTGAAGAATTACACATGGGACATTTGTACTTGTAATCATTCCTTCTATATGACGACGTCCCTGTTTGGCGTCCATAGTGCACTTGACGATCTCTACTATCGTCCGCAGTTTATACCCTCGACGGGGTTTTTTCGCGTCACCAAATTCTCTGTCTCTTATTTACATTTTATCCTCGTCGTACGATTTGTCGATCGATCGCTTACTTTAGTTGTTAAAGCTCCACACCGACCTTAGGTTATCCGTTGGACGATTTTTGGCATTAACAGTTGTAACACCCTAAATTTAGCGGAAAATAAAATTCAAAAATTCGACACTGTGATGACTATAAAGGATCATAACCTGAATAAATATAACCTGTCAATTCGATCCCACAGTATCATCCCGAAACGGGAAATAAATATTTGACATTTACACACTAATCAAATGAAGAATAAGATTCAACAACCTATTAATCTAACTTATGACTAGAAAGATTAAGGTCGGGTGTTGCTATTCTTCCAAAATGAATGTCCACTATCAATTTGTATCGGTCACTACATCTTCCAAAAAGACTGCTCTCGACCCCAAGTCCGTCTACTCATTCCCGACGAGTCCCACCGCTAGGTTGACCTTATATACATGTCATTTTAAGAAAAAGTGTTAGGCTAACGCCTAGTGGGGTCAAACATTTGTAATTAGGAATAAGCCATAATAAGTGTAAATAAAAGAAATGAATTTATAGAGATAATGATATTGTTCGTTACCATAAACAGGCACCTCTTGGGTTAACGGGGGAGACCCGCTCACTAACACAAGTGACATAACACAAAAGTAAGCCACTTGACGTGCTAGTAAAACCAATACACATAGAAAGTACACGCAAAGGATGTCAGGCTCGGTGGCTTTAAATTTACAACCACGAAAAGTCAATTTCAACCGCGAAAGGTCCTTACGTTGAGATCCTTATCCAATATCGTAATACTTAGCACGTAGGACTTATAACCCAATCTGATGCCTAAACGTGCCTCGACGTGAGAAACTAATGTCCTCCACGTCAGACAAAATGCAACAATAATTATGGGGTAATGACTCCCAAATGAAACCAAATATGCCACAAAGAGCTAATCGACTAATCGGTGATTCAACGTTTAAATATATCATTCAAGATATGGACGATTGAAAGTTCTCATAATACTCGCATAACTTTACCAAGAGGTTCCAAGTTGCCATATGAATCATATTTCCATATTATAACCGTTCGGTTCGTTTTATTATTTCAAAACCCTAGTTTTGGATCCCAAACATTTAAACCAAGGTTTAGTAAAACAAGTTACCATGTACAAACTTATCAGCAGTTAACATAAAAGTTCATCAACCCAATGTTAATTTAAACCATGAACTAGAGAATAGAAAAAGTGTAATTCCAAGGCCATATTCACATGTAAACCCAAGATACTCTTTTCTTTTCATGAAATCCTTCCCAAACTCATAAACCCTAGAATCTCCAAAAATTAGGGTTTTAGGTGAAAATGCACCCAATTTAAAGAAGTAAAAATGAAGATGTCTAATAGGTTAAAAACATAATTTTAACATGTATATAGTTTATAAAAGGATGAACTCACCTTGTAGTGTTGAAGATGAACCCTAGAATCCAAGCACAAGTGAAGAGGTGAGAAAGAGCTTTGAGAGGTTCAAATCTTGGCCGATTTCCCCTCTTTTATTTAGGGTCTGCGCGCGCGCGCGAGTTCCCGCGTGGTTCCACTCGCAAGGTGAGCCGCGCGGAGCACTGTAGTCGCGGTTGGGCAGAGACCCGCGCGGTTGGTCGCGCGCTTCCACTCGCGCGGTGATCCGCGCCAAACACTGTTGGACTTCTTCTTCTTCCTTTCTACCACCTTGACTAACAAGTGAAAGAGATAGATATTTCAGATCGTAGCACCATTAAGACTTAAAATTCGGGGTGTTACAACAGTCATGGTTTCTAGAGTGCTTGAATGATCCTTGTGGTTTACATTATTTTAACTGTGGTTATTGAACAATCCTTATGGTTTACATTATTCCAAGAAGAAGCCATACATATGTACTATTGAACAATATCTGTGAGGTATTCAATAGGCAACTTGTGGAAGGGAGGGACAAACCATTAGTCACAGCATTGGAGTATGTACGTGCATACCTAATGAAGAGGATAATTACAGTTCAAAAGGTAATTGATGAAGCTCAAGGACCTGTTACACCTACTACAAGTAAACTGTTTGTAGCCATCAAGAAAGAAGTTGTAAATTAAATTGTGATTTGGGATCGAGAGAACAAATACCAAGTTAGTGGACCATGGTTAGACTAGTGACATGAAAGAAAATGTGTGTTCTTGTAGGCATTGGGAATTGACAGACATTCCATGCAAGCATGATGTAGCAACCATATGGGATATAAAAAGCTAATGGGATGGCTGTTTATATCCTTGAGAAGTAGGTACACCAATGCTATTGGTTGCAAACTTGGAAAGAAATGCATGCCTTCAAAATTCATCCCATTAATGGAAGACAACTGTGGAATGTTGTTGATTACCCAACAAAGCTTACACCACCTGCTCATCATACACCAGTTGGTAGACCAAGGAAAATAAGAAGGAAGACTGCAGAGGAGGTGACTCAAGCTGGAAAGAAGATACGAAGGATTGGCAGGACGGTGAGATGTATAAGTTGTGGTAAAGAAGGCCACAACAAACGCACTTGCAAGGGACAGGGGAACTAAGTCAGTGCATGCCATGGTTTCTTTTGGTTTAATTTAATATTTTGATTTTGGATGACAAACTATAATGGTGGATGATATTGCACTTAAAGTAGTCTTTTGGTTCAATTTAATCTTTTGATTCTAGATGACAATTGTAATGGTGGATGATATGGTGCTCTTTAAGTACCCTTTTGGTTAACTCTCTATGTATTGAACAAGTTTCATCCTAATGAATGATATAGTTGACTTTTTGTGTATTAAACAAGTTTCATCATTTCATCACTTTCATTAAGCACAAAATAATATATTTCAGCAATTTCATTAAGCACAAAAGTAACAGATTACATCACTTTCCTATAATTCACCATAAGCATGACCTAAATTATCAACTAATGATGAAATATATCCCAATTGGCAACCAAGTCATCCACAACAAAATTTTCAATCTCCGAGTCTGTTTCCTATCTTCTTCAAGAAATGCTTCAAGTTCATTCTTTGTCTTCAATAAACGAGAAATCATGTACCTCGATCCATCACTAGTTGGTAGGTCAACCCAGCAAATGAATCCACATTTTGATCCCTGGCGTAAGAAATAGATGAAGAAGATTCAGGCCAAAACCACAAAACACCGATTTTTACAGAAAAAGTACCTTTTTTGAGCAAGTATAGAATCTTCATCCTGGATTATTACTAGTCCACGAAGTTCGAACGATTGCATGTGCGCCACACCAACAAAACACCATCATCAGTCGTCGAGAGAAGGGGATAAAGAAGATGATGTAGCCGTTGGGTGCAATGTCTTTAAAGGAGAGGGATAAGTATATTGATAAAAATGCCCTTCACTTAACGTAAGGCATTTAAAGGTGTTTGTTCCACAGAGACTACCACCGTACTTGTTTTTGAAAGTGGGACTTATTATGTAACAAAATGACAACCACAGGGATCTTTGTCCCTCTGGTGTACTTATTTCAAAATAGGGACCAAATTCAGATTCTAGTATGTACTTCACTCTTCATTTTATAAGTCATTATTTCTAGGATTTGATCAAAAAATATATGTCTATTATACTTTGAATGTGTATCAAACAAAAACTTTATAGTATAATTATTAAAAAATTTAAAAAATTATCGACTTAAATTTATATAATAAAAAATGAAATATCTGAAACGATGCATTTTTTAATTAATAAACATAGATAAATTTCTATCTTCATATTACATTATTCAGAAAAAAAATGACTCACTTTTTGAACTCAAGTTAAAGTAGAAAATATTTCTTGCATTAGTGTAAATGGATTTGCTTACATATATATATATATATATATATATATATATATATATATATATATATAAAATTCAATATTGAACTTATTTTACAGATATCGACAAAAGTTTTTTAGAGATATAACTTACAAAATAAAATACATATTTTTAATTAAAAATATTATTAATTAATTAATATGATAAGGGGTATAAAATAAAAAATAAAATTGTAGGAAAAACAAAAATGGAAAGAGACAAACCAAAGGGACTACAATTGTAATTTACTCTATGATCTAATAAGACAAAAAAGAGAAAAGACAAAAAAAAATTAACCACTTTTTAAACTAGAGTTAGTCAAAAGGGCCAAAATTGAAACAAAACGCAAACCATAATGACTAATAATGTAATTAGTTTATAAGAGGGATCAAAATTGATAGTGAATGAAAACCATAAGGACCAAAACTGTAATTTACTCAAATAAAAAGAACCTGCAGTTTATCAACTTCGAAAATTGGAAATGGAGGAAATTATTGGGACATGTGATGAACACAATTGTGCATTATCTCTGATACTGAAACTCAATAAAATAATCTATACTATCTTATAAACCAGATTTGAAAATATCTTTAAGACAACTACTAAAGCACCAAGTACAACTTATTAAAGCCTAAAATTTGAAAATCTCTTAATTACAACCTGATATGCTTGATGTACAACTTGTTTATGCTTCACTCAGTTTTCTCCTTCCCAAGGTCCACCGCGCGTCTCCTCCTATCATACGCCCTAGCCCAAGCCCCAAGGTGACGATTCACAGATCATCTTTCTCTAGACGACGATTCACAAATCACCTTCTCAAAGACGACGATTCAACCTCTCAATGCAATGATTCGTTATTAAAATACATCTTCCCCAGGTTCGGGTTCTCGAGCATATAAGGTAAGGTTTCATCTTCTTCTGATTCGATGCTACATCTTCTTCTGATTTGATGCTACATCGCTCATATCAGGTAAGGTTTCATGGATTTCTCCGTCTCAATTTTGATCATCTTTGCGTAAATTTGATTTTGTTCCTCAAAATTCTTTCTTGATTTTAGTTTAACTTCTATCGATTTCTCCCTTTGCATTGTTTAGATTTGTATCCCCTTTCATGAGTCTGATTCACAGGGTATTTCAGCCATAGAAGGTTCACGGATTTTCAACACCGATTTGCTCTCAATCGATTTCGATTCCAAACGAGTATTGAAATCGGTATTGAAATCGAAATCGAAATCGGTGTTGAAATCGGTATTGAAATCGAAATCGATTTTGATTTTTGCATACCAAATGGATTTTGATTTTTTCTCATCTCAAACCACTTTGATTTTTGATTTTGATTTTTGTTTGTTCTCAAACTAACACCTAAGGATTCTTTTCTTTTTTTTTCATCTTAACATGTTTAGTCGGTATTGAAATCGATATCGATTTGACCAATTAGTTGTATAACAAGTATATATTGCATGATGCCTTAATGTTAATAGAACATCTCCATTATTTAGATGAAGATTAAAAATGCTACCTATAATGGGTAAAACATTGTTTATCATTTTCAACTGGTAGCCATAACTACTTTGGTTATGTGGCTAGCAAATGAAAACTGAGTTAGATTTTATATTTTATCTGAACTTCTTTTTATTGCAATACTATAAGTATATCTCTTTTCTTGATCTAACTTAGTAAAGCTATTCATACCTTGATATTTCGAAGACCTGTGGTGGGTTTTGAGAAGGAAGAAGTAATTGTCGAGCACATCTAGGTGATTGCAATTTGCATATATATTAAGCTTTTCTTCTATTTTCTACTTTTTGTGCATTTGTAGTGGAATTTGAATGGATATATGAAAACTTGATCCAAAGAGTGTACTTTCGGTGATTCTTGTTGGTAAACGTTTACCTGGTAAGTGTTTGGTAAATGACCTCTTAGTTTTTTGACTGATGTATAAATTTCGACCAATTTTTTTAGACTGATTTATGATCCTACTTTAGCTATTATGGTTAAAAAGGTTGTGATTTAGACTTGTAGCATTATCTCACTTGGTACTCCACTTGGTCTATTTGGGAATGTTCATCACTGCTATAGAAGTACATGGTTATGGTTTCAATGCTCAAGGTCTTGAAACCACTACAACATTTGATCCTCATGAGGACGATTTTAATATTCAAGGTCTCACCTAACTGCAAGCAAAGTGAGTAAGTAAAATTGTTATTAAGTTATCAGAGTTGGTCAGAATATTTGTTGGCAATTTGAATTGGAAGGCTGGATTAAGTATTAAACATCACAGTTGGGTTTGGATGCTTTATGATGACGCTCTTCATCTATTCTGGAAGAATTTGGCTGACTGCATTCTGCTAAGAAGTACCAATTTCTCCAAGTTTGATTATTTGGTTTTTCTTTGTTGGGCACTAATCTGGCTATCCAACCTATGTTTCCTTATCTTTTCTTTGGTCTTACAACTTGGTCCTTCATTGTTTATATATCTGTTGCAAAGCCTTTAGCCAATTTGCAACTAGAAGCCAGTTTGATCATGATCTGGGTTTTACAGATACTTCTAATACTCATTTTTGCAAGTCAAAATCCAAGTTATTGTCCAAGCTCATAAATTCCCAGCTTTTATGCTTAATGGTTCCTATGTGTGTTTTTTAAGGTGTTAGGTGGAGAGGTATTGGATTTATTGGCAATTGATGGGTGTGGATTATGTTAAAAAAAGAATCATAATGATCTTGGAGCTAATCGATTGGTTTTACTTGGTGGGATTACTGTTGAGTAAGGATTTAAAAATCCCCTATTTGAGCGACTGGAGTCTTGATGATTTAATCAGACATGATATTGGTGTTAAGCTTTGGATGTATTGAGCATGACTGTTTTTTGTAGGACAAGTTTTTGTGACTATTTTTTTTTCACTGGTTATTTGTTTGACTCATTTTATGTAACAAGTTTTTTTTGAACAACAGCAGAGAACGTTATTAAAATCAACCAAGAGAAAAGTAGTTTATACAAATGAACCAAACCGAACAAAGCCAACAACACTAGAGCGACCCACACCGAAGGAGCCAAACAGAGAGCAACAATGGAGATGTTTGCGAGATACAAACATCAGCAACACCAGAAAAGGAAAGGAAGGTACACAGCAACAACAAACAAAATGTCGCAGACAGCAGCAGTGGCAACAACACGAGGCTTCTGGATCAGCTGTAAGAAGTCAAAGTGGCAGAAGGAATTCAAACAACAAGTTTTTGTGTTTGCTTTTTTGTTTGCCTGTTGAATTGTTTATGATTTGCCAATTTCACGGGATACATGGTTGGTACAAATTATTCTAATATAACTTCTTTTATTGCTCTAAAGCCTCTAATTGGCTTAACGATGATTCAATTGTAAAAAGTTCATCCAAGCATTTTAGAGTTGAACAAAAATCTTCTTATGTTGGTCTACGAAGAACAATTGTTATGGGTTTGAAAATACTATCCAACTATTCCATTCCAAAATTTCAACCATATTAACCTTAATGTATTTTTAATTTGATTCTAGCTTTTAAACCACATAAAACTATAGAGGTAGAACTGGGAGAGACGAAGAATAAAAGAAACCATGAAATAATATTGTTTCTTTTGAGTTGTCGACTTTAGAATCGACACATAATCCACAACATTGCACGGGTACATTGCTAGTGAAAAAAAAGGAGAAATTTCTTCAAGCTTTTTTTGTAAGTCTTACAAAATAAATGATATATCTATTTATAGGTAATATGATAAATATAGAATGACCGTTTTTATAACATGTGAATCAAAATTGAATTGTAATTAATGGTAATTTAATTTGAAATGAATTCAAATATTAATGATTCTTAATACTTCAAAGTAGTTCATCTTTCCAACAACTTTTTGCATTAAAATGGAGTAGTGAGTTAAGAAATGTTTCGTTTCTTAATTATGGATCATCGGTAACATAATATATATATATATATATATATATATATATATATATATATATATATATATATATAGGGAGAGGTTCATTTGAGAAATGGTAAATATATGAGAAATAGAGAAGTAATCTTAGTCATTCATCTGGTCAACATTTGCGGCTTTGACCGCAAAGCACCGGATAATTCCTTGTGTGGTCTATAAAATGTAGAGGGGTAATTTCGTAAAATACACGGGATGAGTTCATATATGAATCACAAAGATTCATATATGAATCTGTTAATTAGTTCAACTGATTCATATATGAATCTTTGTGATTCATACAGATTAATATATGAATCACAAAGGTTCATATATGAATTTGTTAGTTAGTTCAACTGATTCATATATGAATCACAAATGTTCATATATGAATCAGTTAAAAGAGTTCAGTTGTGAATTGCACTGGTTCATATATGAACATATAGTTCATATGTGAATTATACATGTTCATATATGAACACAGCCCGTGTGTTTTGTAAAATTTATGAAATTGTCCTTCTATTTTTGGGATAGCCGCAACTTTTGACCGGTCAAAGCCACAATATTTGACTAGTCAAATCTGATCTTGACCATATGAATGGCTAAGATTACTTCTCTATTTCTTATATATTTACCATTTCTCAAATGAACCAAACACTATATATATATATATAGGGGTGTTCAAATGCAACCCATTTATATGGTGCAACCTTTACAATCTCTCTATCCACCACATATTTTATGTAATTAAAAAAAAAGAAAAAAACTAAAAGTAAAATGTGTGGTGGTAGAGGGGTTGCATAATAACCTACCTACCTCTCTCTCTCTCTCTATCTTTATATATAGTCAGGTTCAAACGAGAACAATGCATATTTAAAAGAACACGGGAACTAACAAAATTATTAGTGATTTTACATTGACACACGAAAATAGGACTTTGGCCGCGGCTTCAGGTCCACATGGCTTTTTTGCATGTTAATGTAAAATCACTAATAATTTTGTTAGTTCTCGTGTTCTTTTAAATAGTTACTGTTCTCGTTTGATCATCCCTCTCTCTCTATATATATATATAGTGGTATGATAAAATAGGAACTCATAAAAAGATTGAGAAATGTTGTTTCACAATGTGAAACAAAATACTAAAAATAGACATAAAAATAATTAAATTGTGAAACAACACTGTATTTTCACATGCATTATTTATGAAAATTCATTATAATGATTCTCAAC
The DNA here is from genome assembly GCA_954870635.1 of Arctium minus. Taxonomy (NCBI): domain Eukaryota; kingdom Viridiplantae; phylum Streptophyta; class Magnoliopsida; order Asterales; family Asteraceae; genus Arctium; species Arctium minus. The sequence goes on along the minus strand of OX941081.1, from coordinate 20,235,036 downwards.
TTTTTGTGGTTCTCATTTGATTAGTCATATATATATATATATATATATATATGTTTGTGTGTGTGTGTGTATAGAGGACAAATCAAACATAAACCATGTAAATGTTACACATCGGACAAACCAATCTCGACCCTTGATTTTATGCTTTCTGAATTTTTTTAACAGTTATCAAATCAGTAGCAGATAAGATTGAGAGTAAATTTCGGGACTGATTTAATCTACATCGTTGACATTGATTTGATAATTTACACGGACGATTGAGATTGATTTGTACAGTTTGTAAGATTTAAGGAGTTTGTATTTGAAGTGGTCTCTCTCTCTCTCTATATATACATAGGGGCAAGTTCAAACAAAAAGATAAACATTTTGTGAAAAGCCGAGAAGTGTGATATCATATATGATTAAACACACCCACATGTCATGTAATCATATATGTTTATCACACTTCTCGCTTTCTCAAAAAATGTTTAACTTCTCGCATGAGAAAACACATTTTATGATATTGTTTTTATTTGATATATATATACGTAGTGGTTTTTAATAAATTAAGAAAATATACGAATAACTGGTTGAAAATTGTATGAAAATATTGTATGCATCCAATCCGATCCAATGGATATCCGATAGTAATATCCAATTGATGGATCCGATCCAATCCGATACAGTCATCCATTGGATTGGATCGGTGTCCAATATTAATTGGATAGGATCGATGACAAAATCCAACATCCATTGGATGATTGAATCGGATTGGATCCACCTAACTCCATTGGATATCAACCGATAAACACCTCTAGTTGACAATATCTATAAGGGAAACTCGAGAATCCAAGCAAGAAAACATCATAAACTGCACCAACTAAGTTACAATGGTACTTGGACAAAAAAAATTTGTTCCTCATTATAATGATTTATTAATTTTTCAAAACTTGAGCATTGTAAAAAGTAGTATTCGTAAGACCAATTATCATTTTTTCAGATAGGTTCTTGTCTTTTCTCTCTTATGCCATTGGAGTGTGCATCACAATCATCAACAGTAGTGCTTGTTGGAAATGCAATACAGAAATCAGAGTCACTCAGCATGGTGCAACAAAATATTTATTTAGAGAAATTGCTTAAGAGCATTCAGTGATCAAGTAAGCTCAATTTGTCATGTTACCATAATTTTATATATCCTTATATCAACACAATTTAAACAAAAGATCGGATGCGATTGTTTATATATCTTCTTTTCTGTCCTTTTAGTACTTGTACACATTACACGCTACAAGTTTATTCAACCACACATTGTGCTTATTATTGGCCCAAACGTAAAATAGAGAAATAGGATAAGAACGACAAGTTGTGAATCCCTTGATTGATCCTACTTATATGTCGATGGTTGGTTTTATATCAGAATCAACCGCCAATATCTCAAACTTCCCACAGACGAAATCGTAGTAGCCACCAATTAGTTTGAGTTTCTTATCAGCTAATCCAGTTCGAACGTAAGGGTAGGATAGTAAATTCGCCAGCGAATTCATCACCGACTCCTGCATATACAACATACAAAGCACATAGTACAAATTGATTAAGAGTAGATTTGGAGAAATTAGTGGGCAATGGTGAGGTTAATTATTCTACCTTCTCAACAAGTGTTTGGAGTTCTTCCCCTGAAGCATCAGGATGCTTTGAAATCACCTTTTCCTTAGCAGGCTTAGCAACGCTAACCCAATCATCTATGAAGTCGCTACAAAAATGTTCCACATATTTTTTTGTCAATAGTAATTAAACGAACATTTATTTTTTCTAAGATTTATTCTGGCATTCGTTATTCGTTCTTTATGGTCATTGTAAAAGAGGTTTGGGTCACATAATGTATTTAAAAGGAATGAAAGCGGTTAAAGGAATTGAAATTCAAGTGTTTTGTTGGCAGATAATACAAAGAATTCAATTCCGTTAAGTTTCAGTAAACTTTCAGTCTTGTTTACAATAAATGATAGGTGTATCCTTCAATGATATTTTGTAAAATCTTCTTTGGTGTATATATATATTTGAAAATTAATTATTTATATATATACATCAGTAAATTTACTAAGTTGCCATTTTTATATAAAAATCATTTATATTAAAAACTTTAAAGTTATTTTTCGTTAAAATTATTTATCATTTAGGTGCCGTTTGTTTTTTAAGAGGTCTAAAGTCTGAAGTCTTATTTTAGTTATGATTAATAAGAGATAGTGTGTAAAAAGGTCTGAATGATTCAGACTTAAGAGCTATTAAGAGATTTTTAGAAAAAAACAAACAACCCCTTAGAATTACATTACTATGCAGAAGGGTTTTTTCGTCACTTAAACATTTTTGAAGGAATGGAATTGAATCCACAAACCAAATGCTCCCTAAAATATTTGATGAGAAATGTTGCATATTTTTAGACAAATGAATGAACAAGGATAAAAAGTGTTTAGACAAATGAATTAGTAAAAGATAAAAAGTATTTTAGGGAGCATTTGGTTTAAAAACCGGTTTTTTGGTTGACCCGGTGTGGTGATCGGGTCACGGTTCAACCGGTCCAACCGGGTGGTTGATCCGGTTTCAAGAAATTTTATGTATTTTTCATTTTCTTGCATATATATATATATATATATATATGTATGTATAAAACCAAGAATTTGATGTCCACAAGTTAAAACATTAAAAATACATATAACAAAAAGTTTTACATCAATCCAAAAACATTAAAAAAAACACATAACAACAAGTTTTATATCAATCCAAAAACATAAAAAACACAAATATAAGAAATTAGACTTACTAGGAAGTTTTTTTGTCCGGAAGAGATAGCAGTCGCTGGATTCCACCACATCGACTATGTCCAATGACCACAATTACTTCAACCTATAACAAGTGTTTTTTTCTTCACGTCAGTGTTTAGTCTTAACGTTATGTTTTTGAGTCTTCTTTTACAAAGGAAACGAAGAAAATGGAAGGAAAGTATGGGGAGAGAGAAAAAAAAAAGAGAAAAAAAAAAGAGAAAAATAAAATCTCTATGTTCTCGAGTTCTTTTTAAAAGGGAAAGTAAAATAATGTTGATTTTCTTCTCTTCCTTCCTTTCCCTTAGTTAAAAGAATTCTTTTTTTTTATCCCATTTTTTTTCTTCTCAAATTCCAGAACACAACATTAGCAATTTTTGATGGCTTAGGAATATTTCAATTTATAAATACACTCTACCATTCAGATTATCCAAAAATTTAGAGCACAACTTTAGATAGAACCACAAGGGTTGTGGTGTGGTGGTAAAGGCTTGAGGAGTTCATAGCACTCAACCCGGGTTCGAGCCCCACTAGCAGCACTTGTGGCCACTGAGGATAAACTCAGGGCTGCACGCTTTAGCAGCTGGGCCAAAGGCCCTAATTGCCAGGGATTAGTCTGGGGCCTATCCCAGGATACCTTTTCCAAAAAAAAAAAAACTTATACAAACAGATTTATAAAATGACCTTGAGAGCCAAGATTGCATATTCAATAATAGCACCAATATCAGAGTACCTAAGCTGCAAGGCAAACATAACAATTATTAACATCAATAACATTACAATACTCTGCTAAAAAAAGGGTATGTCATCATCCTTTGGTGCGTCCCTATTGTAACAGTTCCATAACTATTATGAGGGAGGTAAATTGTGTGTCCCAGGAACAAGTGAACGAATGGTTTCTGGAGTTCAAATCCATACCTCTTACTCATTATGCAAAAATACCTACCTTCTTACTTGTTATAGATTAAAGCTAAAACAGGAGTAAGTAACATACAATTATTTCAGCATGTATATCATCATATCATATAGTTTTTCATATCTTTTCCATATTTAAAATCACCCCAAAAAGATAAACTTTGAAAATCAATTTATGAAATAATCTTTAAAATTTAACTCTAAAAATAATAAAAAGAAAATAGATCAAATGAACATGAAGATTATTAAATCAAATTGTTTTTGTCACCTTGTTAAATGCAGGGACCAAGTTAGCAATATTACGGTTCATGAAAGCTTCCCCGGGTCGTAGGTTCAGGATATTTGTAGGAGAAACTCGGGAATCCGAGCAAGCAAACATCAGAAACTGCACAAATTCAATTATAATATATACAAAAAATCAAAATTTTAAATCTAGAGAGACATAAAAAATTATTTGGATAACGTGTAAGTTGTTTGTTTTAATAACTTAATGCTGATATAATCACCTTGGGTTCTTGTTTCTCCGCTAGTTGACGGTAGTAATCTGGATATTTGCTGCAAATGTTTATATAAAAATTAGAATGGAGGAGAGTAAGAATTGATTTATGTAACCAAAAACTTTTAAATTCTATATATTCATGTAATTAGATGAGGTTTGGTAGTTTACTTGAATTCATTAATCTTGAAGAACTGAAACCCTTTTTCGATCCTCTTTATGGGGTCAAAAGCTGGCTTTTCGAGACCGGTTTGATTTGCATTTTCTACTTCATTTTCGTTTCTACAAATCAAACACATATGTTTTATTACCGTTAGTACGAGAAGACAAAAAAAAATGAATTGCAATGGTCGATACTCAAAACACCTTGAAAAGAAAAAAAATACACCACCTTGGTATTTCTGTTGATGCAGTCGCCTCATTGTTCAAATAATTGGACATATTGAAGTGTTATTGTTGTTCCTGTAACTTTTGTAGATAGAAAAACATTATCAAATAATGTAAATGTAGACTGATTGATGATGTATTGTTATCATCAATGTAGAAATAAACAAAATCACATGTACATTAAATTCAACAACATGTTTGTTACTTGGGAGAAGGTGAAGGGGTTGGTGACATCACATGGAGGAGGGGTGGGAAGAGAAACGGGGATGGAGGCGTTATTGCAGTTGGGTGGGTGGTCGTTGATGGATGCAATATGTGCGGTGTCGTCGATGGAAGGTGGTGGATGGCTATCGAGGGGGTCAGAGTGGGTTGTTCAGACTTGCACAAGACAATCGAATGATAGCCTTGTTTTATTATAACGTAAATATAAAAAGCAACCTTTCGCATCCACCTATGGAAAAATAACATGATCAAAGAAATAAAAGTATATTTGTTTCCAAACTATATATAAACTCAATTATAACAATTGCTTACACAAGATTATTATTCGATTGGTTTGCAAAGAAAATAAAAACAATACTGATGATGAAAAGCAAGCAAAATGAATACCTCAATTATATTTGTGGAGAATGTTTGAAAAGTGAAAGTTTAGTGTGTGATTTAAATTGAGAAAATGGTTGTATTTATAGGCAATATGAAGCCAGAAACGTAGTACTATAGCCTAATTTCCTCGTAACCATTCCCATCCAATGTTATGCTATCGTGAAAAATGTATACAAAATGATTTTCACATGTTCCCATAATTATTCAATTTCTAAATTTTTTTCTTATAAGGTTTGACTAAAAGGAAGTTTACCAAATATTTACTGGGTAAGTGTTTATCGGATATCACTTACCTTACTTACTGGGTGAACATGACAAGAAACGAGGATCTTACCTGGTAGGTAAGAGGCATAGCAAGATTCGATAATCTACCCGGTAAATGAGGAGAAAACTCTTACCCGATAAGCGTTTACATTTACCAACCATCTATTTTAATGGTCGAGAATGTTATCCAATAAGGTAAGTGAGTTGAGGACTCTTACCGATAAATGTTTACTTAATAAATGTTTTGGTAAATGGTCCGTAAGTCGTAATTTATAGGATTAATCGTGAAATATATTTAACTTTTACATTTTTTTATCCAAAAAAACTTGGAGAATTTTTAATAATACGATTTTGACTTGCCAACATCCATTGTTATCAAATTTGTGACTTCATACGTTTTTATGTAAATTTCTTGTCAACATCCATCGGCATCGTTAACGAATGTTTGACTTGATATACGAATACTTTGTTTCGTCTAAAAAATACAAAATATTATTATTCAATCTTAATTATATATACTTTCAAATTAATTACATATCGGGTCTTGGTGATCAATGCTTAAGAAATAAATAATACTAATGAAACAACTCATACAAAACGTGTAGGCTTCATAACTAAAAATTTCTTTTAAACTTTTTGTTTTGTTCTTTTTCTTAACATTTTTTTGCGAAGTCATAAACTCTAGTTTTAAAAATGTTAACATTAACTTATAACTCTTATATGTATGTATATTGACGTAGGAAACAAATCATGTTGCAATCGTCTAAAAGTCAGAAACTGTGAAAACTAGTTTGTATGTGTTGTTTCATAGATGAAACACCACATGTGAAATGCAGTGTTCATAGTGTTGTATCATAAATGAAACGTCAATGAATGTTTTGTGAGTAAAAAAATACGAAACACATACACTGATACGTACACACAAGAACAAAACATGTAAAAATAATATTAATTACCGCTTAATATTAAACTCATTAGATGATTTTGATTGATTTTCACATGTTTGTTTTCACATGTTTTGTTTCATCTATGAAACAATATATGAAACTAGTGTTCATAAAATCATGGTTTGATTTCTATATGATTTGGAGTCTATTAACATATAGTGGAGCCAGCACATGCCCAGGGTTATCCTGGGCATACCCTCAAATCAAAAAGACCCAAATCAATATTTTTTAATAAGGGACGCTTCCCACACATTCTTATCAACCTCCAACACATTCTAGACCAAGCAACCAATAGTTTGAATTTTTTTTGGTTATCAATTATAGTATTTTAATATATTTGTTTTTTTATTTAAAGGGCAAAATTAATTTTGTCTTAGGGGGAGTTTACCAACGTTTACCCGATAAGTGCTTATCTGTTTACTTTTACCTTATTGAATGAATATGACAAAGATTGAGAATCTTATCCGGCAAAAATGATGATAAGGGCCAAAAGTCTTACTCGGTAACTAAGAGTGAAGACTCTTACCCAGTAGGAGCTTATCGGATAAAAATGTGGCATACAATGTCGTTTTAATGAACTAAAATCTTACCCGATTACTCAAGTTAAAGTGTTTGACTATTACCAGTAAGCGCTTACTGGGCAAGTGTTGGTTAAACGACCCATTAGTTTTTATTTTTTATTTAGGGTAGCAAATAATTGGTTTCTTCTAATGTAATAAAGTTCCAAACTTTCTTATTTAATGTAAGAAAGTTTCAAAATTTCTCAATCAATATAATAAAAGTTTCAAAATTTTTATTTGATATAACATTTGATGACATGAATGTCAAGTTTTTCGTCTTAACATTTTTGTAAATTTTGTACGTCATCATATGTTCATGATTGGCATGTTACCAATCAAAATAAGTACAAAACAGAAAATGTTGAAACTTTGTTAAATCGGTATTAAATCAAAATTTGTTACATTTCAAAATATTTTGTTCTTATTTAGAAGGATCGGTTCACCATTTCAAAACATTTCTCTGGCTCCGTCCAGAACATATTATGACATTTTTTTTTTCTATTTTACCTTAACGAAATATGTTATTATCGTTACCCTTCACTTGCCTGTAAAATCTATTTCAATAGAAAGTACTTGTATCACATATTTTTTTAGAACGAAATTTATGGCATAACATTTAGATGGTCTCTAGGCCCATGTGGCTGGAGCCTGGAGGTTGATCTTCCTATATTTTACAATTACTCTTCAAAATAAACGTTATTTTTTATCTTTAAAAATAAAGATATGATTTAAGAACATTTTATCTGTCTGAACCCCAGTGGTAAATAGGATTTTCTGGATATTTTTAAAATATTTTTTTACAAACCTTTCCTTACCTGATCATAAGAAATAAACCAATTTATTATTAATAAATATTTAATTATATTCATCATATTTTAAAAATGAAACTTAATTCTGTATAGTTTGATTGGTCAGATATTAGTTAAATAAATTACTAATATTTTTGTAGAACTATGTATTAAAATTTGTAGATATATAAAATCGACATGAGTTTCATACCATAATATTTAAATTCAAAAAATAAATAATTGTATCACTTATCCTATATTTAAGAATTGACAAATATCCTATAATATTTTATAGAAAATTAATTTTCAAATTAAAAATAAACTTTGTTTGACTTCTCAATCCGTTTGTTTACTTTATTTATTTTCTTTCTATCATGTTTAAAAGAACGAATAATAAAGAAAATAATCATATTATTGACATCTAAATGTTTCTTTTCACATTATAAAGAGTAAGTCTCAAATTTCGTTCATGTGATTATATATCCGTCATGCATTGGGTCACTCAAACGTAATAATGATAAATATGTTCAATTTTGTTATTGTTAGGATCCTTTGCCCTAATTATGTTTGCACATTTCCATTAAATGCCCTCGTGTGCCGTTCATGTGAAGGCTTTCTGATCATTTTACGATAATTTTTTTTAATTGTACAAGTTTCTAAATCATGATTACAAATGTGAGGAGTTTTTTTAAAAGAACAAAAACGAAAAGTATAATCAACCCCTCCCTTTCACGACTTCACCGCCCGTCCTCACCTCTCTCCCAACTTTGGCACCCCTCATCATCCTCTTTCCGACTTCACTTGGGGTAGCCGGAGATCAAGTTGGGGTCGTGACGTGGCAGTGGGGCTGTAGATGTGGGTCATTTATACTTGTACAATGAAAAATTAGTAAGTAAAAGGGTGAAAATAAAAAAATGTCCCTCACAAGAAGAGCCATGGATGGTTAATTTAATAGGGTTTTAGGTTAACAGATGGATCTAGGGGTGTAAACGAACTTGAGCTTTTAACGAGCTACTTGAGCTCGAGCTTAATTATTCTTGAGCTCAAGCCGATCTCAAACATAGAATAGAACTCGTTTAACTTAACGAGCCGAGCTTTATAACACCAGTGTTCAACTCGGCTCGTTCGAAAACTCGATTCAGTTTTTCGAGTCAAGACGAGCCAAGCCAATCAAGCATAACCTTTTCTCGAGCCAAATATGCTCATATAGTTATCAATCATACAATAAAAATATAATAATTATCGAGCTCAAACCGATAAACGAGTTAATCAATCGTGAGTTCGAACCCATAAACGAGCATCGAGCTCGATAACTCAAAAAATATTTGAGCTCGAGCTCGAGCCCTTACATTGAAAAAGTTAATCGAGTTTGAGTCGAACTTGAGCCCAGTATTAATTTTTGAGCCGGGTTCAATTAACCTACTACTCAACTCGACTCGGCTTGTTTACACCCTAGATGGATCCAATAAATAATAGGTATATAACCATGTGGGCGAAATTTATAATACTCGATTAAATTTTCTTATTATTTACGTTGAAACCATAAGTAAACGGTAACATGATATGATCTACAGTAGTTGGATTTTAAGTATTTAGTAAATTACACTTTTAGTCCCTGTAGTATGTCAAACGTTATGGCTTACGTCTTTATGGTTCATTTATTACAACCATTGTGGTTTGCAAATCCTTATGAACTTGGTCTTTGACCCTAATGGTCGTTAAAACCATATGTTAAGTGCCTCTAGTGCAAGGGTATTGGTCATTTTACCCCATCTCTTTTATAATTTTTTTATTATACAAGTCTGGGTTGTTTATGTTTAAGTGTGTAAAAAAATAAAACAAATCTCTAAATTAAACTTCAACTTCACCATTGCCCCTCCTTCTACACCACCGCCCCTATGTCCTTTTTCGGCAACTCTCAATTAACGACCTCCTGTGTTTATCTTCTACGAAGCCTTCATCAATGTTATCTAGCTCAGTTGGTTTTCCCAAGGGCGGTAACATCCGTCGGGGGGGGGGGGGGGGGTTGTGGATGATATCCCAATCTACCCGGGTTTGAATCCAAGGGGAGTCAATTTGAGGGCATGAGGAGTACCTAGTCCTTGGGCCGGTCCAGTCGTTGACTGGGCTGCCCCCCCCTAAGCCCAGTCTTAGACTGTGGTTGGACTTTAGGTTCAGCGTAAGCTGGACCAGGACAGCGGCGGATTAGTGGACTGCCCGTGGATGCCCGATACCGCGGGGGAGGTGTGCGTGCGTGTGTTCGTGGTAGTCGTTCGTTGGTTCGATGCCGCTATGTCTTACAAAAAAAACAGAGAGGGAGAACATTCTCAAGGTCTGGAAGTGTTCCATCTCACAGACCTAAGATTTCTGTTGATGGAGGGATAAAATATAGAATTCTTCTTCTGAAAGATTTGATGAGAATGAAGAGATGAGGTTTGATGAGACAACGGTTAGGGTCCTTAGCAAGACACCTAGAGGCGAAGCTAGGATTTTAAGTTAGGGGGTCTCGTCATTCGGCTCATACTTTGTTACTTTCTTTGTTTCAAAATAAATATCCAAAATGAAAAGACACAATCTTAAGAATGTGCAATTGTTATAGTTCTTAATTAATTAAAGAAACAATTTTACCCTTAATAATAGATAAAGAAATTTTATCCATTTCATAGTAGAATCGAAAAGTAACACTTACTTTTAAAGTGAATGCTTATTTTGGAAAATACGTCAAAATGCAATGAAATTTTCCTTAATTTCTATTTGATGTAACAAAAAATTTGTTTTTCTTGATCAATATAATAAAGGTTCAAAAGTTCTTATTTTTCATTTATTTTGATGAAGTGTATATATATGTCAAGTTTATCGTTCATTTTGTTGTAACTATTTTTATAAACATTTCGTAAACAAGTATATATATATTAAATGTTATGCCATCATTATCGATCAATTTTGGTACAAAATAAAAAAAAACTAAAACCGAGAAAAAATTATTTGTGACACTAAATGTTGCCTCAATTTAAATTTATCAAAAATAATTAATTATTGATTAATTTTATACCACTGTCTTTTCTGGAACGAATTAAACACAAAATTGGTTGGTTCAACGACAACGTCTTTCGTCTTATACATCTCTTTTCCCCTTGGAAGCTTATTTGTTTTAAGAAAACTGAAAGTATTAAACACATTCCACGTGGAAAAACACAATTAAACTTTTGAAAGGTTTTCTCGTGATTTAATGGACTTTAAGGGGAAATCAATTAATAGTTTTTATTTGTATACAATGACAACTAAACCAATTTAATCGTGGCAAACAATTGGAGTTGGGGGTGGCTCAACACCATCCTGCCCCCCTACTCCCTCCGTTAGACACCAACATCTGTTTCTTTGATCTACCGTGGTGTATTTTCTGATTTCATGGGGTTGATGTTGATGGGTTTGGTTGATTTTTGGGAAATAAGTGATGGGATGTTCTTGTTGTGGCAAGAAAAATCGATCTTTTTTATTAGTTAGGAAACTAGAGAGGGGTTTCAGGATATGGGTTAATTTATCGGGTGAGAATCCGTGTACGGCGAAATCTCATCTTCCTTCGTTCGAATTTAGGTGCTGTCAAAACTCTTGTAACCACGGAGTTTTACCTACGATTACTCCAGACAATTCTTGATCGCTCGAGGGATTAATCAATGCACATAAACTGACAGGGTACCCAGAAAAAGTATGCCAAATGAATTTTGATAGTTCAGAAGAAAAACAATGTCTTCTTCTTTCTCCACATCTTTCTACAATCTGCCTCGGGGAGAGAGGAAAGGATTGTGTTAGGGAAGGAGGCGCAAGTACGGTGTCTTGGAAAAGAAGAAGAGAGGAAGGTGGAAGGTGCATTAATGGGTTACACGTGCTTGAAGCATTTGTACATTGAAATTTATAAATAAATAAAAAACGAGACAAAAAAAAAACTGAAATGCCCTTCTATATTGCTCATGTGAGTGGGCTTAAACTGACCCCCACTAACAACCAGTGGGATAAAGGACCAAATTCGTAAGGATTAGCAAACTATGGTGACTTTTAATCTAACTACCAAACCATAAGGACATAATTCGTAATCTTTATCGTAGGGACCAAACATGTAGTTTACTCTTTTACTTATTGAATTTGAAAAGTTTAAGACAACTTTCAAGGTGTGTTTTATTTTTGTTGGAAATATTGCATTATAAAAGACTGAATAAATTTAATAACAACAAAATAAACTTCGAAAATGAAAAGAATAGGGTTCCCTTATCAGGGTCCCTGGAGTCTGGAGAAGAGGATGAAGTTAATTGTAGTCGTCTGTCGAATTATCTTGGCGAACAGAATTGTGATTTTTTTTATTTTTATGAAAACTTGATAGTCCAAAAAAATGAAAATTCTTTGCGAAATTTTTATATCTTGTAAAGTTAGAATGATTGAATTTATAATAGAATTTAATTAAAATTAATAACAAATTTAACTCGTAATGAATTCAAATATTAATGTTGCTTAATTGTTAAAAGCAACAACTTTTGCATTGAAATCGAGGTATGAAAGATTTTTTTCCCTAATTATTGATCGGATACGAAGTGTTGCTTTTTTCTTAAGTATCAATTTTAGTAAGAGTTGAATAGTGTTTCCAAATTATTGTGATAAAACTCATTAAAATTATAAAACCAAATAGGTTATATTTGGCATGAACAATGGCGTGGGTAAGTAACGAATCCCAGTTGAACCTCGATTGCTCAAATAAAAAATATATCCGTATGAACCTTAATAGCTTTTGGGAGCTCGTGCTGATAACGTGTTAAAGGAAAGACAAAATAGAACAACGGTAAATTAGGAAAACGAATCTGTCTTTGTCATTAATCATAAACCTTTTATATAGGGATGCGTTACAAGTAGATAACTTTGAGATATTACAGTTCTAACCTAACTCTGATATATTTATCTATATCTCTATCTTTATCTCTATCGTCATATCCTTTAGACAATGACACACTTATCCTACAACACTTCCCCTTGTGCCGAGTTAAAGGAGTGACGGTGCACAATTGTTGCCTCGTTAAAACCTTACGTCAAAATAAAACCCAGTGGAAAAAAATAAAAAGATGACGAAAAAAAGAGTACAACGCACCAGCTTCTTTGCAATACATAGACTTTTCCTTTAGTCTAATTTTCTCTTAGATTCATACATTAATCATGAGAGTTAGGAAATCATGATAATATATAAACTGTTGTCTCATTAAAACCTTACACCAAGAAACAAAACCCAATAGGAAAAATAAAACCTTGGTTGAAGGAAAGATCACAACATACCAATATCACATATATAGTAAACTCCCCCTGATACGTGCATTAATCAAGAGAGTTTGGAAAACATTTGCAATAACTTTCTACTTGTTTCCTAAAATATGGTTTTAGGTAATGATTTGGTAAAATATGTCATGTTCTCCTGACATCTTACTTGATTCATTTGAATCTAGAGGGGGGTTTTCTTATTGTTGATTATTTAAGACTTATGCATAATATGCTTTGTATTATCACCCTTGATGTATCTTACGTTCATTTTGTTAGGGTGTTTTATTTGTTAAATAGAAGTTCAGTGTGCAAAATGTAATTATTCTAAAGTTTTATTAGTTAGTTGGGCCTAAAGCTCATAAGCCCATTAATTTGTAAACGCCTAATATATAAAGGCATATTTATCTCATATTTCAGGTTAGACAAATCATTATTAGATTACTAGTCATTAGGTTTACTTTCTCTGATCAGATATTCTCTCTGTAAACCTAAACCCTTGATTGTTACATTAAATCATATGACTAGTAGTTGTGGCTTAAATATTGTTCTACATTGATTAATTATTGTTGATTTGTTTGTGATTGCACTGTACTGGGATCTACAATTGGTATCAGAGCAAAGAGACAGAAGATTTGATCCAAAAAGGTTTGTCTAAAACCCTTTAATCGATTATCGTGTTTATTGTGTTTATCTGCAGTAATATTGATCTGTGTTTCATAAAATCGATTTTTTTTCTGGGTTAAGTTAAGTCGATAGTGTCTTGTTTCTGGATTGATTTTATGAATCGATTGAGTCTCTAAGTTCTTATCTGCATAATTGTTTTTTAGATTAAATCTACATGTTTGTTTCTGGGATTAAGTCTGGTTTCTGCATATTCTTAATCGATTTCTGAGTTGAGTGAGGTCGATTGTTTTCTGAGTAAAATCGATTTTTTTTATGGAAAACTGTAGTTCGATCGATTCAGTGTCATCAAAAATTCAAATTTTTTGGTTTGAGTTTTCTGGGTTTGCTAATCGATCTGCTAATTTGTTGCTTGGTGTTTCGATTGAATTTCTAGGTACAATTTCTGGGTTCGATTGAGATTAATCGATTTTATCGGTCTTTAATCTTACCTGTTATCGTTTTGTTATCGATATCGACCGGTCTGTTGTTGACCGGTGTTCTGCGACCGGATCCTTGTTGCGGACCGGTGTCTTGCTTTGACCGGTACCCGTCTCGACCGGTACCTTGACTCGACCGAATCGCTTTGGCGACCGGTGATTTGTTGACCGATACACTGTCTTGACCGGTACCCGTCTGTGACCGGTACCTTGCCCTGACCGATACCTAGACTCGACCGGTACTTAGCGACTGGTACCCTTTGTTGACCGGACCTCTGTTCGACCGGACCCCTGCTCGACCGGGTCCTTGCTCGACCGGGTCCTTGCTCGACCGGGTGCTTGTCCTCCTTATTATATATATATTGTTTTTGGATCATCCTGTTTGTCTGACGATCGCTACAATGTTATTTAAGTTTAAAGAGTTAAGATGAATTCGAGAGACGCCTTAGCTATCGGTTCAGATCAAAAACCCCCGGTGCTCTATCGGGGAGAATACCCTCAATGGAATGATCACTTCATGAACTTTATCGAAGCAAAATCAAACTACGAGGAAATACTCAAGTGTCTGAAAGAGGGGCCGCAACCCTGGCCAATGAAAGTCCTGCTTGGAAACCCAGATGAAGGTCGACCAGAACGCCGTGTTCGGAAAACTCTCGGTGAGTTTACCCCTCCAGAAAAGAGCATGTATGAGGCTGAAAAGCATGCAAAGTCCTATCTTATGCAAAGTCCTATCTTCTACAAAGTCTACCCAACGACATATATGCCTGCATCGATAGTTACAAGGAGACTGCAAAAGGAATGTGGGACCAGATTGAGAAAATGATGATGGGGAGCCACATAAACAATCAGCTGAAGGTGACAAATTGCATCACCCGATATGATGGGTTCAAAGCTAGAAAAGGCGAGACGCTCACAGAAACCTATGAACGGTTCAACATGCTTCTGAACGATCTGCAGAAAAACAAGATCACGAAGACGAACACCGAGAACAACATCAAGTTCATGAACAATCTCCAGCCTGAATGGAAACCGTTCGTCTCTCATATCCGTCATACTCAAACCCTGGAGAAGCTTCATCTACATGAACTTTATGAAATGCTGCTCCAGGATGAAGAGGAAGTTTTTGAATTGATGGGAAAGCAAAAAGCAGATGAAAAACCGATGGTTGATTCGTTAGCACTTGTCTCAGATAAAAGAAGTAAATCCGTCAGTCGTGCGTCTGAAAAGGAGCCAGTGGAAAGTGATTTTGAACCCGAAGATCCTGACAGCGACTCGGATCCAGAATACACTCAGATTAAAGAAGTTGTGTTGTTCTTGACCCAAGCATTCCAGAAAAGGAAGTTCTTCAACAAGTCTTCTTCAAACAAGCAAAGATACTCCACTACTCCTTTCAATCGACGTGATCTCAAAGAGAAGAATGCAGGGAAGAGATGTGTTGATGAAGGGAAGAAGTCTGAGAAGAGACATGAAGAAAAAGCAAAAGAGGAGCCGATCAAATGCTACAACTGTGGTCGGTTGGGTCACTTTGCCAAAGATTGTCGCAAGCCTGTCGTGCGCAACTCAGATTACTACAAAGCCAAGATGTTGATCGCCAAAGAAAAGGAAGCAGGTAAGGCTCTCATGGCAGAAGATGACTACTGGCTGAACGTATCTGATGAAGAAGAAGTTGATGAAGAAGCACACTTGTGTTTCATGTGCAAGCATTCAGCACAGTCCGATTCTGATGATGATGATCGTAATTCTCCATGTCAGGTATGTGCTCCTTACCTAGAAGCCTTAATTGAACAGATGCAAATCACTGTGCACAAATTAGACTCTTGCAAGCTAACCATAAAAGAAAATGAACAACTCATCTCATCTCTAGAAAAACGTGTGTCTGCACAGTCTGAATGTATTGAAAAACAAAGCCTAGAAATTGCTGGCAACCTGTGCATAATTTCAAATTTACAAGAAGAGTGTGAGAGTTGTTCAAAAGAATTAAAGACCAAAGTAGATGATCTTACCTATGAGCTACCTATGTCAGAAAATGAGAAAATTGATACTGTGACTCAAAGCGTGGCTTACAAAAATGAAAATCAAAGGTTATCTAATCAATTAAAGGATCTTGAACGGAAACTTTATAAAATTGGTCAATCTCATCATACGCTGAATCTAATTGCACCAAAAGAACCCAAGTATGCAGATACGGGTATCGGTTACGATAACCCATTTTATCTGAAAAAGGCCTTATCCGAAGTTCCTACGTTACATGCGTTCGAATTTCTTGGAATTGACAAAACCTATCCAGAATACAAAATCAATTGGACCAAACCACTTGATAATGAGGAAATGGAAGAGGACAATTTGCGAAGGAAGAACTCTACCAAAATGCAACTTCCTTTTGTTTATGATTCTTTGAATGCGTCTTACAACGATGAAAAACCCTGTTTCCTGTCAAATGACTATTTTCGAAGTTACACTCAAGCTGAACTAGATGCTAAAACCATTGAAACTGAGGAGGAACCACTAGACCATAAAGTTTATGTTCCACCTCTGCTTTTAGAAAAGAAAATTGTTTAGCTAGAAGAGCTATTGCACAGGAGAGGAACAATTTTCAAAAGGAAAAACAAGAGCTTTTATCCCAAATTGAGTGTCTCAATTCCAATAAACAGGAAACTGTGTCAGAGGAGGAAAAAGAATACTTTCAGACAGAGATAAAGAAGTTAAATTCACAACTGGCTGCTTTGGCAGCAGATCGGATGCAAGAGCGACTTCATAAGGCTGAGCCTCAAGCTAAGCCAGAAATTCTTCTTTCTGAAAATTCCTATCCACCCTCGGACACATCTTCCTGTAAAGCCTTTATGGGTGACTCGTCACCAACTCTTTCAAACAAAGGAAAAGAGCCTCAATCGTTAGAAACGGATCAATGTTCTGATTTTCAAAATGCTTCCGCCTATGATCCGCTTCACACAAATCCTTCCGGTGTCCTGAATTCGTCAAGTGATAAGGCTCCTTCTGATGAGGAAATGGAATTTTCAGCCTTTTTGAATTCTGAGGTGTGTTTAGACAGTCAATTAAACCAATTTGATTTTAATCCTTCTCTACCAAGTCACGTTGATTTTCTAAATTCTACTTGTGTGCCTCCGGTAAAATTTTACAAGGGTGAATGTTCCATATCTGCCCCACAAAACTCTTCTGTGAACAATTCTTCAAATTCTAAATCCAAAAAGCGTTCACAAAAGAAGAAAAAGACCGGCCGCTCTAAAAAGAAACAATCGTCAAAATTCAAATCTTCTGACCATGGGTTTAACGGCATTTCAGATACTTTTGGTTGACGCAAAGAAGTCAAATATGCGTGGGTAGCTAAGAAGTCTAAGGAGAGCACGACGACGCCAGAATTAGTTAATCCAGTTTTAAATTCTAGGAAAAACAATAACAATCATGATGTTTTTACTTCTAAACCTTTGGTTGAATGTAATGGATTTTTACCTTTAAAAGTTTATTCAATTCCGCAATTACTTCAACTGTCTCATGATTGTCTTTGTTGCTCATACTGTGGATTGAATGATTTTGTTGACCGTCGCTTTGCATCTGATTGGTTTGGTTCTTATCATGTGTCTAATTCTCATTCTAAGTTTGATGTTCCTCGCCATAGAAACAGACCCAAGTCTAAACGGGCCTCCCAGTCGGGTGTTAAGTCTAACCCCAAAGGACCCATTTACGAATGGGCACCTAAAAAGCATTAACTTGTTTTGCAGGACGGTCATGTGTGGTATTTAGATTCAGGCTACTCTAAACACATGACCGGAAGAAAGGAGCTTCTCACAAACTTCACCGAGAAGTTTTGTGGAAATGTGCGATTTGGGAATGGTCACTATTCTCCCATCATGGTTTACGGCGATATCGTTAAGGATAATCTCACGATTAAGAAAGTGTCCTATGTCGAAGGTCTTGGTCACAACTTGTTTAGCATCGGTCAATTATGCGATAAGAATCTAGAGGCCACCTTCACAGCCAAAAGGTGCAGCGTTCGGACTGAAGATGGAAAAGAAATTCTTGCTGGAACGCGCCGCACAAATCTATACACTATTGACCTCTCGTCTCTGAAAGCAGATAAGGAAGTTTGTTTGATGTCCAAAGCCTCAGCCGAACAAAATTGGTTATGGCATCGTAGACTCTCGCACCTGAACTTCAAGACTATCAATAAGTTGGTGCTCGGTGGACACGTGAGGGGAATGCCATATCTTAAGTTTGAAAAAGATCATTTGTGTGTCGCCTGTGAAATGGGCAAGATGAAAAAGGCTTCTCACAAGCCTAAAGCTACTCCTAGTACTTCTCGGTCCCTTGAACTCATTCATATGGATTTGTGTGGACCGATGCACATTCAGAGCATCAATCACAAGAAGTATGTTCTGGTGATGGTTGATGACTTTTCTCGCTACACGTGGGTTAGATTCCTTCATTCAAAGGATGAAACCCCCGAATTGATCATTTCTCTCCTGAAGAGCATTCAAGTCAGTCTCAACCTATCAGTCCAGACTATTAGGACGGATAACAGCACAAAGTTCAAGAATCAAGTGCTCTCTAGTTACTTGACTTCAGTGGGCATCTCACATACCTTCTCAGCTGCTCGTACTCCTCAGCAAAACGGGGTAGTAGAGCGACGGAATCGAACTCTTGTAGAAGCCGCACGTACGATGTTATCTCAGTCCAACCTTCCGCTATTTTTATGGGCAGAAGCAGTTGCTACCGCATGATATACACAAAACCGTTCTATCATCAACAAGCGGTTCAACAAGACGCCATACGAGATCATCAATAATCATATTCCGAACATAAAGTATTTCCATGCTTTCGGATGCACGTGCATCGTATTGAATGACAAGGATGATCTCGGCAAATTCAGCCCCAAAGCGGACGAAGGAGTGTTCATCGGCTATTCATCGCAAGCCCAAGCTTACAGAGTCTACAAGAAACGAACGAAGACCGTCGTTTAGAGTGTAAACGTGACTTTTGACGAGGCCGCTGATATGGCTCCTGAACACCTCAGTTCAGAACCCGCTTTAACTGGTGTGTTAGCTTCTGGACAATTACGTTCAGGATCTACACAATCTCCAGTAGATCCAAATCAAGCGTCTACGTCAAGAGCACATCTTTCAGATTTCGATTTACTTTTTGAGCATTTTTATGATGATTATTTTCCTTCTACGCATAATGCTATATCATTTAACAGGAATGATGCTCAAGCACCAGAAGTGACACAGGTCACTGGACCAACAGACTCAGGTGATTCAACCTCGCCTGACCCTCTCCTTCTTCTCAAGTTCCTCCTGACGCACCGGCAACAGTTGGAACTCCTGAACCGAACCCTGCTGAAGGTGCTACCGAAGTTCCCACTCCGTCAATCTCGGATACTGTCATCGCTTCATCACCCGCTGAGTCGTCCTCGGCTTCACGCCCGACTCCAGCCCCGGAGCTTCCACCTCACAGGCCGTCATCCCTCGAAGCAGTTCAGGATCTTCCCCCAGGTGGTTATGTGGATTCCGATACCTCACAACAGACATATCAACCTCTTCCACATGCCACCAAGTGGACATGAGCTCATCCCCTACATCAGATCATTGGTGATCCCAATTCACCTGTACAGACTCGATCCACTAACGCGAATGACTGCTTATTCTCTTCATTCCTTAGCCGTATCGAACCTTCAACCGTCTCCGAAGCATTGAATGATCCGGACTGGGTAATAGCTATGCAAGAAGAACTCAACCAATTTGAGAGCCTCAAAGTATGGCGCCTTGTTCCCCGGCCAAAGAATAAGACGGTGATTGGGACGAAATGGATCTTCAAGAACAAGAAGGACGAAAATGGAATCATAGTCCGGAACAAATCACGTCTGGTAGCTAAAGGATATCGCCAGCAAGAAGGTATAGATTATGATGAGACGTTTGCACCAGTTGCCCGCACTGAAGCGATTCGCATGTTCCTTGCCTACGCCGCTCACAAGAACTTCATCGTCTTTCAAATGGATGTGAAATCCGCGTTTCTGAATGGCGTTCTCAAGGAGGATGTTTATGTTTCGCAACCCTAAGGCTTCGTGAGTTATGAAAACCCTAATCACGTTTACTTTCTTGACAAGGCCTTATACGGTCTCAAGCAAGCGCCACGAGCCTGATATGATGCACTCTCATCATTCTTAGTCAAATCTGGCTTTTCCAAAGGTAAGATCGACACAATCCTTTTTATTAAAAGAGAAAAGCGCGATATTATTCTTGTACAGATCTATGTCGATGACATAATCTTTGGCTCCACAAACCCCAAGTACTGTCACAACTTCTCAGCCCTCATGAGTAAACATTTTCAAATGAGCATGATGGGGCAAATGAATTTTTTCCTGGGTCTTTAAGTTAAACAATTAGCAACAGGAATTTTCATCAATCAATCTAAGTACATCTTAGATATTCTTCGGAAATACCAGATGGAAAAATCTTCACCTATGAAAACCCCCATGTCTACCAGTATCAAACTACACTCCGATCCTGACGGAAAGGATGTGGCTGCTACAACTTATAGAGGAATGATAGGTTCTCTGATGTACTTGACGGCTAGCCGGTCAGACATTATGTTCTCGACTTTCTTGTGTGCAAGATTTCAGTCCAAACCTAAAGAGTCTCACTTAGCTGCAGTTAAGCGTATTTTTCGTTATTTAAAAGATACTGCTGATCTTGGTTTGTGGTACCTGAAAGAGACAGGTTTTGAGCTGACCGCTTATTCAGACGCTGACCATGCCGGAAATATGCTGGACCGGAAAAGCACGTCGGGACATGTCCAATTCCTGGGTGATCGTCTTGTCAGCTGGGCTTCGAAGAAGCAAAACTGCGTATCAACCTCTACAGCCGAGGCAGAATATGTAGCAACCGCCAGTTGCTGCTCGCAAGTCATTTGGATGCGCACCCAACTGAAAGACTATGACTTTCACTACTCGAAGATCCCCATCTACTGTGACTCGAAGAGCGCCATTGCCATATCCAACAATCATGTCCAACATACGAAGACGAAGCACATTGATGTGCGCTATCATTTCATAAAAGACCACGTGGAAAGAGGTACCATCGAACTCTACTTTGTTAATACAGAGCATCAGTTAGCAGACCTGTTTACCAAGGCCTTGGACGAAAAATGTTTTAATTATCTTGTGTCCAAGCTAGGTATGCTAAATCTGAAAGTTTGACTCTTTCACAGACCTATACGAGTCTCATTCAATCACGAGTGACTAGTCTCTGGAGGTTCATGTTTACACTCGTTGGTGTTTGAATTTTACTCATTAAGTTTTGTACAAGTTTCACACTTCTGTATTAATAAATTAGATTTCGTTCGTTTCTATTTTTTCTCGTGTGTTTCCTTTTCTTCGTGGTGTTTTGCTTCCGTTTTGCAGTCCATTAGGTTGATAACTGAAAGAGTATGTCATTTGTGGTGAATTTTCGAAGTTGTTCATGTGTTAAGGGGGAGCACTCTCGCAAGATGAGTGGTAAGGTTCTCTAATCCTCCGTTCGAGGGGGAGCAGGTAAGTTTTCTGGTGTCCAGTTACTTCTCCGCAATCATCAAGGGGGAGCGGAATTCTTTTCTGAGCGTAAGTGATTCCCAATTTGAAGGGGAGCCGGATCAAGTTTTTTTTGTTTTTCCCCGGCCCGTTGGCTTTCTTTTCTTTCTTTTCTTAAGTTGGTTTTTTAGTTTAAATTTTTTTTATTAGTTTAATTTTATTTTTCTTATAATTTAATTTTCTTTATTAAAAAAAATTAAAAATGTTTAACTGGACCGGCCCAATCCTGGCACCGGCCCAACCTGGCCCATTCTATTCCGCGACCGGGGTTTTTAAAACCCTGGGTCTCTCTTATTTCCCTCTTTCTCTCATCTCACTATATCTCTCTCGATAACTCTCTCTCTGTCTAACCTCTCGACCGGCGCTCTTTGTCTTTCGATCTCTCTCACTCGCTTCTCTCATCGATCATCGACAGGTAAATCACTCTCTCTCATCTCTATCGCTCCCTCGCAGGCGACTCGACCTCCGGTCTAAGTTCAATCGATCCACGGCCATTGTTCTTCGCCATATCGACCTAGGGTTTAAATTTTTGTCTGGGATTTCAAATGGTTAACTTCGATAGATTCCGTTTCGATTCTTAAATCTCAGTTCGATGTCTGATGTTGTAGTTTGTGTCGATTGGGTTGACCCCGGTCGATTAAATCCCTGGTTGATACCGGTCGTCTTGACACCGGTCGTCTTGACACCGGTCGATTCGACACCGGTCAATTGGGTACCCCGGTCGACTTGGTCCCCTGGATGAGTTAAGGGTTTGCCTTTTTTTTTAAATCTAATCGATATTAGGGTCTTGGTGATACTGGTTTGAATCTGTTTATAATCGTTGGTTGTGGTTTTAGATGGAACTTGTTTTTCATCTGTGATTGGTTTTGAGCGTACGTACTGGTTTAGTAAATCTGTTTGTTTATCGTCCTAAATGACACCGGTCGAATAGACCATGCCGGTCGCCCGGACCACCCGCCCCCGGTCGGTTCATATCGATACCGGTCGGTTCATGTATATACCGGTCGACCTTTGATACCGGGCGATCATTGATACCGGGCGATTCTTGATACCAGTCGTCCTAGACCCCTGTCGTACCTTGACCCCGGTCGATGCCATACCCCAGTCGATAGATTGCCCCGGTCGATGCTAGACCCCGATCCGTTGGTGTAAATCCTTGCATTCTGTTTGTTGGTGGTTTTTCAGCTATGTGATTAATAGTTTTTATATGTGGTGAGTTGATGAGAGTTGGATATCAGAAACTTAACTGGTTGAATTTATGCGAGACGTGGTTATGGCCCCTGGTTCACGAATTAGGGTCCGTACGGATCCATGCCTTGGAGTTTGAATTGGTTATGGTTTTAAACCATTGACTCAACAATTCCAAGGAGATCTTGTTTTCAATGTACCTAAGTTCTAACATGTTTATTCTTAATAGGTACAATGGCTCAAAACCCGAATCCGGCGATTGACCCCATAGCTGATGCCGAACTGATTCCTGAGAATCAGTTCCTTCCTCTCACGCCGAATAACTTTCATCTCGATGTCACCCAACCTGACTACAAATATCAGGTGATGGTAGAGATCCTCATTGGCCACCCTCTCTATTATGCACTCACGGAGACAGCTGAAGTTCCCCACCTTTACTTGCAACAATTCTGGCGTTCTCTTACTCCTATGGAGGCCGACGATGGCTTCCATCTGGAGGGCCGTATTGACACCACACCGGTACTTCTCATGCGAGATCTTTTCCGCCAGTTTCTCCACTTGCCGACCGCCACTTCATTTCCGGGGAGAAACAGTTTTGACCCAATAGTGTCCGACGTAACTCTCTGCTCGGATATTCAGTCTTTGGGTTACGGATCGATGCTACGCCTCCCATCCGCATTCAACAGGAAAAATCTCACCACTATTTGGTACACGCTCTTCACGTATCTAAATCGGTGCCTATCGGATATCACGAAAGGCATCGATCAATCGAGTATCAACATTCTCCGCTTGTTCCATGCCGTGGCATTCCATCGCCATGCCGACTACGCCGACATCCTCTGGTTCGAGTTAGTTCAGAAAGTCAGAGACAACGCTACAAAAAGACGGAACTTCATTCCGTATAAGCGTTTCCTCCAGATAATCATCCGCAACTTCATGGTTATTCAAACAACCATTGCGCGCCTATCTTCGCACCCGACATGTCCGCAAAACCAGACTCATAAAATCCCGACTCGTCCTGATCCATAAGGTCTAGTCGCCAGACTTATTCCGGACGGGTTACTGGCCTACGCTAGTCCTACGGTGTTGAGTGTGATAGATTATAGGCGCACACACAACCTACAAGATCCTATGGTCCATCCAAAACCGGAAGGACCTCCCCAGGGAGCGAGACCCGAGTGGCGTGAGGGTCCACGTACGAGAGGCGGCAGAGTCCGGAGGGTTGGGGCTCCCGGACAGGGTGTGCTGAGCGAAAATATTGTGAGGGGATCTGGAGTGGGCAGCGCCGTTCTACAAAGCCAGGCCAGTACTTCTCGACGACCGCCTTCACCGACAGCCTCTCAGATGGTGGAAGAGGACACAACTACTGAAATCGCTAATGTTCAGTCCTCTTCTGCCACCGAATCTGAGGAAACGACAGATCCAACCGACACTCAGTCGGATTCACCCACCGAAGCATCGGAATCAAGTGATGAGTCTTCAGACTCTGATGGTGATGATGATGAGCCCTCACCTGGAGAGACAAGGAGAGCGGAGGGAGTTTTAGTTGAAAATGTTATTGTGAGTAGAGAGAGGGAAAGGAAGAGTAAATTTGATACTGAGTGTACACGAGTGATGAGGCAACCATCTATGGTTGACCTCCCCCTGACCTCATATAGCCAGGTAGCCACATCTGCTACCCAGTCTCATGTGTTGAGACAGGGTATTGAAGGAGCCGTCGTGGACCTAGCGACGCAATTGCACCCCCTAGCCACTCCACCATCTCTCAACAGATGGTGGTTTCAATTGCTCACGGGGATTTAGCACAAACGCTACCGGTCTCTCGCTTGGAGAGTACCGGTATTGAAACAAGAGGACAACAGCCCCCGTCCTTGACTTCTTTGGCTACACAGAGTCTAGAGCCCTTTGATGTTATATCTCTTATTCCTAGGACACAGGTACACTTATCGGCTACTGCTTGAGGCCTTAGTGGCCCGTCCAGAACACCTATAGTAATTCCAACTTCGGTTGGTTTACGAGGATTAGATGGAAGTCCTACCACAGCTATCATCACGCCAGCTGTGAACGTAGGCGGTTCGACTTCTACAGTCGTAACCACAACTGGAAGTCTAAGTGACCCAGGAGTTACTCACCCAGAGTTCGTCTCAAGGGAATTCATGGACGGCGCCCTAAAGGCTGTCCACACCATCATGCATGCTGAAATGAGGGAAGAGGTAGATGCGTTGAAACGTCTGATCAAAGGCAAAGTTCCAGCTACTGAGCCTGAATCACTCCCTCCTACACCACAACCCTCTACTATTGCTACCGATATGTCTATCGATGACCTCAAGGCTATCCTACTCACCAAATTACTTGCTCAATCTCAAATCAAACCTACCCAAGATGCTGATCTACTCTCTTTATTACGTGCCCAAGCATCTACACCTACTCCACCCCCAACCCACTATATCTCCAGAAGCCTTCCAGCAACAACAAGCCCTCCTTCAGTCTTTGCAGCAATCCGTAGCTGTATTGACTAAACGACTATCATCCGTGGAAGACACCTGCCGTAGCCAGGCAGAGAGGTTCAAGCGCCGACATGATGACCAGGATGATCCTGATCACCATGAGGGGGAGAAGCGCCAAAGATTATCCGAGCCGGAGACACAATCAGTGGGCACAGTACAGGTGGAAACGGAAAGGGGTTCAGGTTCTGGTACTCGACCAGAAGGGCAAGATCAGACACAGGAGCAGTCGATGGATTTGGTTGTATATGATATTCCAACGGTTGAAGAGCCTGAGGAACAAGATAGAGGTTCACCGATAGATCCAGAAAATTGGCTATGATCGTCGATCCGTATTCAGTTTCAGACCCAACAGAAGAACATGCCAATACTGAAAGAGCGCTGGTAGTCCTTCAAGCCGAGATTGATGAGATAATCAATTCCGAGTTTACGGCTCCTGATTATCAGCCAGATGTACAAATTTTTGTTGGGATACCGCTTTTGACCTATACTACAGATCACCCTGATCTTCCTCAATCAGATATTCCTGTTCGATCTCCTCCTGCATCACCAGTTTTGAGAATAGATAGTACTCCGCCAGCTAAGCCGTCCAAGTGGGAAAGAGTCAGAATTAAAGTTCCATTTTTGGAAGAAATCCAGAAGAAGATCTTTGCCCATTGGATTGGTGAGTATGATGAAGTCGTGGTTCATGGTCTATAGTCGATGAAAAGTAAGGAAAAGCAGCGTGAAATTCTGTTTGTGTATAACTACTTCAAAGACAGGTACAGAAAGATAAAGCTCCGAATTACATCTGTCGATCAGATTCACGCTTGCTTCTTTATGGGCGTAAAGTACTCATACTCCGTGGTAACTAGAGAAGATGGTGAGAAGTGGAATTTTTCTGAAGCAGATTTTCTACGTCTTGAACCACAAGATCTGCTATTTCTGCTTAGAGACTTTAAGACCAGAACTATCAGACCAGGGGAAGTTACAGATGCACTCGAAACTGTCAAGAGATACATGAAGTGTGCAATGAAGCTTGCCTCGGTAGAAGATTTTCAGATCGGGTTAGAAAGCAACCAACCAAAGATCAATCTGCTTAAACCTGATTTGAGGATTCCTTCTGATTCCCAGAATGTACCAGCCTTCACAGTTCTAAAGTTTCCAGAATTAGGCATGACTTACGCAAACAACAAAGGTGATATGCGTTTTATCCGTTTCAGTCAGATTGCCAGATTCTGCGATGGTACTTTGATGTTGCTTAAAGACAAGTTGAAGCGTGCAGTTGATCAAGATGAAAAAGGTATTCAACCATTGGATCCGAAATACAAGGAACTTGTTGTTCAAGCATTGGGTGTTATCATTGATCGGCTGGAGTACAGAACGCAAATGCGCTACTTCGAGATCAGTTTTGGGTTTCGAAAGACATATGTTCCAAACTGGCGTGATTTCGAACTTCTATTTAAAGGGGGAGATTGTTAGGGCGTTTTATTTGTTAAATAGAAGTTTATAGTGCAAAATGTAATTATTCTAGAGTTTTATTAGTTAGTTGGGCCTAAAGCCCATAAGCCCATTAATTTGTAAACGCCTAATATATAAAGGCATATTTATCTCATATTTCAGGTTAGACAAATGATTATTAGATTACTAGTCATTAGGTTTACTTTCTCTGATCAGATATTCTTTCTGTAAACCTAAACCCTTGATTGTTACATTTAATCATATGACTAGTAGTTGTGGCTTAGATATTGTTCTACATTGATTAATTATTGTTGATTTATTTGTGATTGCACTGTACTGGGATCTACACATTTCTTCGATACATAATGCATTATTTCCATATATGCAAGTAGGATACTGATTAAACTCAAAATTACTAACTTCTCTAATATATGTAATGATAGTCCTTAATCATATACATTCTTTAATTATCTCATTGGGTTAGTTCAAGGAGGTAGTTACAAAGGATTACTTAGCTTACTTCCAAGCAATCGGCGTGTTCCTTGTGGTAATTCTTTTGGGAACAACCTTTATATGGGTCAGACAGATACCTAATATCAGCAAAGAAATACCAAAACATTGTTTTGTGTTTTTCTATAAAAGCTAGTACTTTTGCTGCTTACCTTTTAAGTAGGTATTGAAGTTCCATTATCAATCTCATTTTTCTTTCTATAGGGAAAGTATAAGCACGTGTCAATGGTTCCAAAATATTAACTTGATATCATTCCAATGACGATGCGTTGGCGCTGAGCTAAATCTAGCTAACAAGTTCACTGAGAAATGGAATATAGGGTCAAATGTATTGTGCTAAGCACGATAATCCGCGCATTGTACTTAAATAGGTAATTCTAGCTCCCCAACACTTTTTCGTCGCCATCCTTTAGACGAAATGGATCTTTCCTTATATCTAACACTTTGAACGATCATGGGAGTGCTAACCGGATACACTTTGTCCATATTAAGTTGCCTGATTATTTTCTAGACATAGGCGATCGGTGAAATAATATTTCACAAACTCTGTGTCCTAGCTCAAATAGCTAGACAAAACCAAGTTTTCCCAAGATTTTCCATCTCAAATTTAGATTTCAAGTAGCTTGTGGTTTCTCTTATTTCATCAAGAGTGCCTATTATTTTCATAACATCAACATATAAAACTACTTTGAAAATCTAGAACTTGTTTTCCTAAATAAATACGCAAAGACACAATTTATCGTTCTTATATATAATTTCCCAATCAATTATTCACTTAGGCGGGTATATCACATTAGCATAGATTGCTTTAATCTATAAAGTGAGCATTTCAATTTTATTGCAAACGCATTTCGTGGTTTAGAGTTACTTGATTTTGGTAATGTAATGCCATCATATATGTGAATAAATCATCAATGATTATATATGATCTGTCCA
Source organism: Arctium minus (assembly GCA_954870635.1). Classification (NCBI taxonomy): domain Eukaryota; kingdom Viridiplantae; phylum Streptophyta; class Magnoliopsida; order Asterales; family Asteraceae; genus Arctium; species Arctium minus. Next base: position 20,206,732 of record OX941081.1, on the reverse strand, counting down.
TCGACTCATATGTACTCTCATAGTTCATTTGAGATTCTCTTTAATTTCTAGAATCAATATTAACTTTGGAGCGTCCTCTAGTGATGATTCATAGACATAATTATAATTAGAGATAATCTCATGAGAGTTTTGTGTATTGATGATAAATGGATGTGCCTTACTATCCTCTTCCTTTAGAATAGTATCCATCGAACCAAGTAGCTTCCACCACTTCCATTTGGTAGCTACGACCTCAACCACACCTCCACTATGTGTGATTGCAACGCACTTTCCAATGGCGTTGTGCCCCTGTTGGGAAGTTTTAACCTTGCGAGTATATTTGCAACTCGTATATGTGATCTTGACATTTTTGGAATAACATTAAACGAATAAGGTATCGAGTTTGATTCGTTTGACTTCAAAATTACGTTGTGAAGTTTTGCAGAAGTCAACAGTTGCAATTTGCCTCATTTTGCCTTTCACTCGAAAGAGAATGTGTCTATGTGTATTTTGCAATACACTAATCACTATGTCATAACCATGGTGTCCCACATGGTCATGTCGAAACATATATGTGTCATTGCCCTAAAGTTCTTTATTGGTGACAAAAAAAATGTTTCGATGACCCAATAATCTACTAGTTTGACACATTAGTTTCCATGATATATATTTACTTTCATATTCATTAGAACTTATGTATATATGCTCATTTCCATTATAATTTCCATTTGATACGAATATCTTTACAAGGTTCCTATTAATTTTGTACCAACAAGAAAATGACAGTCCATCGTCTAAGTATTTTGGTTGGATGAACAAGTATTTGTCTATCATTTTAGATTGTGTGGAATATTCTACAAAAACTCAAGTTCTCCTCGATACATTCCTACATGGAACGGATAATATTGATAGTTTTGTTATTTATTTAGATGTATTTCTTTACATCTATAATGGTTACATAAGCAAAAGAAATCAATTTTAATACTTAAAATAAATGTCCAAGAAACCTATGCTTAATCAATGTTAAATTAATATGATATAATTCATTTTCAACTTGTTCCCCTTTGCGATAGGAGCACCCTTTAGTGCATTTCTTATTTGAGTGTCCATTATCACCTGGGGCAGTAGTTGTATCTCTACTCCAGGTACGGAAAAATCATTCCTGATTCTTACCATGACCCTGACCTTTTCTAGGGTCTCGTCCATATGGTACATAAATGTCACATGTGTGAAATTGTTTTTAACTCACAATCCTTTGGAGTTGTTTCCACTTCTAACATTTTCATTATTGATCTTGGGAATTTTCTTTGTCCCGACATATGTGGTATTGTTATTCAAAAGAACCTTTTTATGTCTCTCAACCACTTGCAGTAGGTTGATGAGTATTTCTAAAGGTTACATTCCAACTTATATTGATTCATTAATATTTACTGATGTATGAAAAGTGAAAATAATGTTATGAATCATATCATCTTCTATGAGTTCTTTGCCACAGAGATTGAGATGCATTTTGGGATACATCATTTCTTTGTTGAAATCAGTTACCTTTTTGTAATCGAGTAAGCGGGTTTCATTCCACTGTACGATTAGTTCGGGAAGTACATGTTCATGAATACTCTCGATTCTCCCTTTCGAGGCATCCCACTGTTCTTTGTGGTTTTAGTAAAAGTATTCTTATGAAAGTTAAGATTTATTTATCGTCTCAAAACATGATGATATTTGCTTGTACCTTTTCAAGAGGTTGTTTTAGGGTCAATAGGGAGTTAATGGACTTTAGATATATTTTTGTACCTTTCCGACAAAAGTAGTTTTTACATTGGATATTTATATTTGTACTCAAGTTCTTTTGAGTTTAGGATGTTGATTTTGGGATAAGTTGATTCAACTATTAACGTACATAAGGGATAGTATATGATTTTCTGTTTGATAAGAAAATGGATTATGGTTATAATTATTATTTTACGTATGAAATTTCATTATCATAATAATATTGGATTTTTGTATGCTTATATTTTGTTGATAATACTTTATCAATATTTCAATTTCCTAAAAGAAATCACTCAATCAATTGGATTTCCAGGTAGTAGGGGAATCACATGGATTTCTTAAATTCCTACAAACCTTAGGGCTATTTACACTCGTTTGACAAAATCCAATTGATATCATGTGATTTATTTAATTTGAAGATAACATTGTTAATTATAGAGATTTTGGCATGAGACCAAAATGAATGTGTTTGGCACATGAAGCCAATCTCAATGTTTTAATAATTTAATAGTATTTTAAGAAATTTTGTCATTAGACAAATAAATATTGGTTTTGACATAAAGTCACATTTAAACTTTTAACATCTTAATAGTATTTTTGAAGTTTTTGGTAAAAGGCCAAAATATATTGGGGGTTGAAAGTGTAATTTCCAAAGAGTAATTATAAAATTAAAAATTATAAGTAGGAACTCACAATCAAGATAAAGATTTGAATATGATAAACATTTGAATTTAATTATAACAACTATGAATTAAGATAAACATTTAAATAAGATAAATTACTTAAAAAATAAATGACACCAATGGTTCTTAAAATATATTATTCAATAACGTAACAAATGACTAAATAGATAACAAAACATTTTGACTATTATATGATCCTAAATTACAAATATAGTTCAAAGATAACAATTACAATAGGAATGTATTTATTTTCAAATATTTACATTTAGCACAAAAATAACAATTACAATTTCAATCAACTCATATATTTGAATTAAATAAATTATCATATTTTAAAATTGATTTGATTTATCTTATTAACATAATTACATTAATATATAAATGAAGATAATAATCAAGTGCATAGATACTCAATTTTGTGATTCATTTAATTAGTTAATTTAATAAACAATAATAAAACTAAAGATAAGATACTCCAAATAATCTATACTATATTATAAATCACAAATAAAAAGCTTTTCAAAACAATTGTTAAAGCTTAATGTACCGTTATTTAATGTTAATTACTTAAAATCTCTTAAAAACAACCATTAAAGCTTTATGTATTACATTTAATGCTATTTATTAACTTTCAATCATTATCTCTAACCAATTTAACTCCCCTAAAATCACTCCCCACTTCAATCCCCTAAAATCACTCCCAAGAATTAATGAACATGGCATGAACAATGGTGCGAGTAAGCAACGAATCCCAGTTGAACCTCGATTGCTCAAATCAAAAATATATTCGTATGAACCTTAATAGCTTTTGGGAGCTCGTGCCAATAACGTGTTAAAGGAAAGACGAAATAGAACAACGGTAAATAAGGAAAACGAATCTGTCTTTGTCATTAATCATAAACCTTTTATATAGGGATGAGTTACAAGTAGATAACTTTGAGATATTACAGTTCTAACCTAACTCTGATATATTTATATATATCTCTATCTTTATCTCTATCGTCATATCCTTTAGACGATGATACACTTATCCTAGAACAATTATCTAATTTTTTTAGCAGCAAATCAATTTTATTACCTAACCAAAACAATACAACAAACAAAGTCAAGGTCTAGACACAAGACACAGACCTACTTACACGAAACCCACACCAAGGTTCAACTAAACTACAAAGAGACTACAACAGAGAATAGGTTTGCAAGGAGCAAACCCCCTTGACCGACCAAACACCACGCATAACCCAAATAACAAGCAGTACAAGTAGATACACGTCTCAATTCAAAACAGGAGGCCTCTACCACCTATCACTAAACCTCCAGCAGCAGCATCCGAATCAATCCCTTCTCTTGAACACATGTGTACCGAAGCCAACAGTCATAACCTGTAAGGTTCCGAGAGCCACGTAGCCCAATCCAAAGTTAACTCTTTTTCCCTACGAGTCACCAATTCGAACACTTTTAATTGGTATTCAGAAAATAGATTCGTAACGAAACCTCTAAACTTTTTAAAGACGACCTTATTCCGGTTTGCCCATACTAGATAAAGAAAACACCAAACCATCGTCGTCCATCTTCTCGAACCTTTACCGTTATTACCCATTTGATCCCCCAAACATAATGCTTCGTTGACCGAATTCACCGAGTCCATATCTACCTACCACCATCTCCCTATAAGCCTCAAAAACCTCTTAATCATTTCACACTTTATAAAAGCATGGTCGATAGATTCGGTTTCTTTATGTTAGATCACATATCTATTGGATTCAAGATCATCCAAACTAAAGATCGCAATCTGAAGCTAAAGCCGGAACGTCGACTCTCGATATTAAAATCTAATGTTTATTTGTAATAAATGTCAAAGTAATTAATGTTTATTGTTTTTAGTTAGTTAACTTAGTTAGTTAATAGTTTAGTTTAGTTTAGTTAGATATATAATATCTAAATGTTAGATATTATATTAGTTAAAGTTAGTTATATTATTGTTTAATGTTGCAAGTGGTTGATTAGGTAGAGTGTGTTAGAAGCTAGAGAGACATCTGAGATCAGATATGATCTTATCTCTCAAACAACACTCTCATATCAGATTAACATAGAACACACACACACAAAAAGGTGTAAAAAGAGAGAAAACAGAGAAAACACATTCAAAGCTTGAATAGATCAATCCTGTAACCATTTATATTAATCAATACAGGTTAGTAATCATATTGTGTTGTTGTTTCTATAAAACTTGATATATTGTGTGGACCGACAATTGGTATCAGAGCCTGATTAAGATCAAAATCAAGTTTTTAAAGCAAACGACTCTGTGTTCTTTTTGAAAAATCGTTTTCGAGATTTAAGGTGTTTTAGGTGTTAAAATCGATCAGGTTGTGATCGATTAGGGTGCTAGATCGAGTTGTGAATGTTTAATTTCAGTATAAAGCTTTAATCGAGTTCCATTTTGTGATTTTTGTGGTCTGAGTTCGGTTTGAAAAGGTCACTGTGTGATCAAATTTATTTTCAAAAAGTGATTTTTATCGAGATCGAGTGATAACAAACTATTCTAGAAGTGTTTGTAGTCATATTGGTAGAGTTTAGTACTGCTAATCGACGAAGCAATACAGTTTTTAGTTGATTTTCGAAGTACAGGTCGAACTTGCGCAATCCAGAGGACGAACACACGCAAAGCTGACTTTGCGTAACCTACTTTGTGCAACCAACGTCATACGCAAAGTCCACTTTGCGCAACGCACTTGATATGCAAAGCCTACTTTGCGCAACTCAAGCATCACGCAAACCTCGAACTTTCACTTCTCGCAACAAGAAGGAAACGCAAAACTCAGTTTTCGCAACTCACTCAACACGCAAACCTCAATACAAGTGATCTTCTCTTCACGAAAAGCTCAAGTCTAGTTTGCGCAACCCTCTCGAAACGTAAAGCTCACTTTGCGCATCCAACTTGAAACGCAAAGTTCACTTTGCGCAACCCTCTTGAAACGCAAAGCTCACTTTGCGCAACCCACGTGATACGCAAACCTAAGTTTGTGCAACCCACTTGTCATGCAAACCTCTCTTTGCGCAATCAACCTCTCGCGCAAACCTCTCTCTGCTCAAATACAAGACTTAAATCTTTTTTTAATCAGAATGACATCCAGAGAAGCCCTTGCAATCGGAACTGACACCAAGCCACCAGTTCTCTTTAAAAGAGAATACGAACAGTAGAAATACCGGTTCCTGAACTTTGTTGACATACATGAGCTGGGTGATTACATCAGACAGTCGATAGAAGAAGGGGTTATGAAACCAATTATGACGACTCGTTTGGTTGGAACTGTGCCGACACAGGTTGAACTTAAGTATCATGAGCTAGAAGATGATAACCTAAGAAGAGCCAAAGGTGATAAGTTAGCTAAGTCATACATTCTACAAGGAATTCCAAACGAAATCTATGTAAAGATTGACAGCTACAAGGCCTCCGGCAAAAAATGTGGGATCAGCTTGAGAAGATGATGTTGGGTTCAAAGGTTGGAAATCAGCTTAAAATCTCCAACTGTCTGAACAATTATGAAGAATTTAGAGGCAGAGTGGGAGAAACCTTAGAAGAAACCTATGACAGGTTTGTCACCTTGCTAAACGAACTAAGCAAGAACAAGGTCCACAAATCTCAAATCGAGCTGAACGTCAATTTTCTGAGTATTCTACAACCGGAATGGAAAAGATTTGCCAGGCAGATGAAGCAGATCAAGGATCTGAATGAGATTCCACTTCATGAGGTGTATGAAACCCTCAGACAAAATGAAGAAGAGGTGGATGAAATTCTAGATGAGAAGAGGCAGAAAGGAAAGATAGTTGAAGACACAGTTGCTCTTGTTGTCAGGAAGAAGAAGAACAAGACAATTGTGTATGATTCAGAAGAAGATGAAGCTTATGCAAACTCTGACATGGATGAAAATGAACAACTGAAGCAAGCAATGATTCTGATGTCAAATGTTTTTCTGAAAAAGTTCTACACAAAGCCGAGTTCAAACAGTCAGAGATATTCTTCTGGTCCGAACAACTACATCCACAAGGAAAGGGTTGAAGGAAGTAGATTTGAAGGAAAGAGATTTGAAGGGAAAAGAACAGAGGAGAGGAAACCTGAAGAGAGAAGATATCAGTCTGAAGGAAAGAGAACAGAAGAGAGGAAACCGGAAGAGAGAAAGTTTAAAGCTGAAGGATCTAGTCAGACAGAACCACCTACGTGCTACAACTGTGGCAAAACAGGTCACTATGCCAGAGACTGCCGAAGACCAAAAGTCAGAAACTCCGATTATTACAAGAACAAGATGCTTCTTGCAAAGCAACAGGAGGCTAGTAAGGCACTAATGGCTGAAGATGAATATTGGCTTGATCATTCAGACGAGGAAGAAGAAGATGAAGAGAAGGATGAAGCCGTCAACATGTGCTTGATGGGAAAGCAAAAATCAGATGCTGAAGCTGATTCAGATGATGAAGAAGAGGAGGTATGTGATTTATCGTATTCAGATTTCATGAATAAAATGCATGCCATGAATTTAAAACAACAAGAGTTAGAGTCAAATCTTAAGCGAGAAAATGGTGTTATAACTGACAAAAACCAACTAATACAGAAACTTAGCAATGAAATTGCTGAGAAGAAAGTATTGGTTGAGGTTTTACATAGAGATAATGACACCAACGCAAAGGAAAAGACAATAATTCTTAAATAGAATTCTGAACTCAAGTCTAAACTGACAAAAAGTGAGATTGATATATATGAGCTTACAAAATTGCATTCTTCTTGTACCAAAGAAAACTTTTCTTTACATGGTAAATTAAAAGGTTTGGAAGAGAAGTTATACAAAATGGGTCAAACTGAACAGACTATTCATCTGAACAAACCCAAAGAGGAAATAGCGGGATGGGGAATCGGTTATAAGAATCCTCACTGTCTTCAAAAAGGAATGTCTGAAGTGCCTGCACTTTATGATAATCTTTCTATGAAATTAGCTCGACGAATACCTGAGTTTAAAACTTTCTGGACTAAACTATCAGAAGAGGATGAAGCCAACGAAACTGAAAAACGTTTGAAATCATCTAAAGTTCACCTTCCATTTTATTATGCGAAGATGGATAATAGTTATAATGTAACACCCTGAATTTTGGGATTGGGTGAGAAGTTGACCTTTACCCAAAGTTCAAGGGGGTATAATGTAACTTGGGCTATATATATACAGATCAAATCTGAGATATTTCTTAATATCTCATTTTGATCTGTTGTGTTGGAGAAGCCAGGGAGAAGAGGAGAAGAGCAGGAGAAGCTTTGTTTTCTTGGGTCGATCGTTTCGGGCAAATCGAGGTACGAATCTAGCTTAATGCTTTGATCTGAATGCTTTTAGCCGTGTAGAATCTCGTTGTGAAGGTTTTGAACCGTTCCATTTTGAGATCTGAGTATTTCTCATTTGGATCTGGGTTGAATCTGGGTTCTGCATCGTACTGTTCTTGATGAACAAGGCAATGGTCGTTCGACCGGAGGTTGTTAGACCGAATGGTTGTTCGACCGAATGGTTGTGTTCGACCGGGGGTTGTTCGACCGGGGTAGTTGTTCGACCGGTGTGGTCCTTTGACCGGTTTAGGTTATGTTAAGTTGTTAGCTTCTGTGTCTTTGAGTCCTATTCAAGTAACGAGAGGTTTATCTGTATTTTGACTTACCGATTCTTTCGGTGTTATCATAGGTAGCGCTCGTTAAGAAGAAGGAAACAGAGGTGAGTTCCTACTATCATTTTAAACTGTATACATATCAAAAGTTACCTTTTGATCTTATCTTATTTAAAGTAAAATGACGTTTTGCTTATGCGTTTATGCGGAAAGAATATTTAAAACAACTCCTTTTTAATTGATTTTCATTCTTACCAGAAGTTGAACTGGGAATAGCATTTTGTTTATAAAATGTATTTATACCATATATTTATTTATGGTTGGTCACATATGTTGTTGTGACGAGTCTGTACCATTACTAGCGGATCCCTAGGTTTTGGAGTAGACTGTTTTGTTGGGAGGTTATATTCCCCAAATTTGTAGCTATGGATCACATGTTCCTCGAGGGCAACTTGGTACGGTTATGTGAGGCCGGATACTAGCCATGGTTCATGATGATCCTAGTGAAGGAGTATACATTGGTTTCCCTTGGGAGCGCGATCTCACCTCGTAGCACGGACTCTGGGTTAATTGCTGAGGACTCCAAGTGTTTAGCTCATAACTCGGATTTGTGGTCTACTTTGTGTTACACCACTATCCTTGGTAAAATGGTTCTTTTGTCATCGTATGATGAGTTTTGGACCGAAAAGGCCCGGTTGTGGCGAAATGTTATCTTTTATAAATTAAACCTTTATGAAAAGATTTCCTTATGATACTGACGTATATATCTCTGATTTTGAGCTTTATAAACTGTATGTTCTCACCAGGCTTTAAGTCTGGCACTTTTTCTCAAATGGTATGTGTAACAGGTTTCCATTAGCGGTGGGTTGCCTGGGTTTTTGAAGAGACGAGTTTTGGAGTCTCGAGGTTTGTGTGGAGATCTTTAGTATTTATATTGGGCATTTGTTAAGTCCCATTCTTTTGATGAAATTCTTGTATAGGTTCGAATTGTCTTAAGGACTGGTTCCATTTATGGGAAGTATATAGATTTAAATTCCGTCTTGTTGTCAGATTTCCAGGTTTTTAATTACTGTGATTTTTTTGAGGTGTTACAAGTTGGTATCAGAGCTCTAGTGTAAGCGAACTAGGCATGAATGTAAGATGTCTAGACTTAGACTGCGTATACTAAGAAATGATCCGCGAGAATTGGGTAGAGCTCCTAAGTTGGGTTAGTCTTAGAGTCGACGGAAAGTACGTTTATCAGGCGTTGTAGTAGTGGTGACAAGGACCGTTATGTGTTGTATGTTCATAATTTCACTTAGCTAATGTTATTATGAGGATATTGTACGTAAGAGTGCTTGAATTGCTGTTAATGTGACAATTGATAATGAGGTAGTACGTTTTCCTTTCGTGTTTCCTGTCTCTCTCTTATCTCTTCCTCTGCTCTGTGTAGCAGTTCAGAATGGTAGGTACGCGTGGAAGGCCGCGTACTTGTGTCAATGGTCAGGAAGCGACAGCCTCTACAGCGGGTCAGCCGGAAGGTGTTGAGGTTATCGTTCGACCACCCGTTCAGCAAGTACTAGGTGGGGGGCCAGAGGTCATTCCGCGAGTAGACCTGGCTTCGTCCCATCCAGTCATCACGGATGCTAATCCCCAGTCAGAGTTGTTGGCCAGCGTGATGTTGGCGATGAGGGAAGAGTTGGCTAAGCAGCAAGAGTTTCTGCTAAAAGCAATGGAGGACCGCGACGTAAACCATCGGAGAAGTGAGACGGTGGTGGAGAACGTTATAGTAGGTTCTGGTGATGACGGTATAAGGGTCGTGTCGGTAGAGCGCGGGATTTCTGGTGCTCCGGGGAACAGGAAGAGTTGTTCCTATAAGTCCTTTCTGGGCTGCGGACCGCCAGAATTCTTCGGTTCTGACGACCCGGTGGTGTGCGTTAAGTGGATCCGAGCGGTTGAGCAAGCTTTTGGCTCTTCCGAATGTGGTGATGATCAGAGGGTGCGGTTTGGTACCCAGCTGCTAAGGGACACTGTACTCATCTGGTGGAACATCATCCAATCTACTCTATCTCCGGAAGTGTTGGCTCAGTTGTCGTGGGCCGAGTTCAAGAAGAAGCTGCTAGAAGAGTTTTGCAATGAAAGGACCATGGACCGAATTGAGAAAGAATTCCGGTCCTTGGTGAAGGGGAGCCTGACGGTGAGGGAGTACACCCGTCAGTTTATGGAGAAACTTGGTCTGGTGGGGCATGCTGCCCCAACAGAGAAAGACAAGATGAAAGCCTATCTCAACGGCTTGACAGCGGACATGCAATCGATGGTCCATAATTTCAAAGCTTCTAACCTCCGAGAAATGGTGGATGAAGCTCAATTCATGGAAGAGATGTTCGCGAAGAGCAAATCTGAGAAGTCAGTGTTGGTGCCTGAAAAGAGAAAGTGGGAGAACAGTTCAGTACCTTCCAAGCGGGCCCGACCTTTTGTTGGGAACCGCAACTTCAGCAGTTATCAGGAAGCTAAGTGGTGCCCGAGGTGTCGAACCAAGCATCACGGTAACTGTTACAGCAATTCTCAAACTTGCTATAAGTGTGGGAAGCCTGGTCATACTGTCAGAGATTGCCCGGTCAGAGGAATCATCTGTTTTGAGTGCAAGGCACCGGGGCACGCGAGGAAAGATTGCCCGAAGCTTGTGTCGGGTAGCGCGCCTGCAAGGAAGGAGAACCCTCCGAAGGTTCAGGGTCGAGCTTTTCAGATGACGGCCGAAGAGGCCAGGGCATCAGCTGATGTGGTATCGGGTACTTTTCTTATAAACTCTGTACCTGCTCGTATTTTATTCGATACGGGTGCTAGTTTCTCTTTCGTATCTGAATTGTTCCGTCAGAAATTTGCTATGCCCACTACTAGTCTTGAGGATGCATTAGTGGTAGAAATAGCAGATGGTAGGCAAGTTCTGATCCACGAAGTTCTGAAGCAGTGTGCTCTTAGCATCGAGGGAAGAGAATTCCCGATCGATCTGCTACCGATGTCAATCGGGGGTTTTGATGTGGTGGTCGGTATGGATTGGTTGTCAAACAATCAGGCCGAGATCGTGTGTTCCAAGAAGTTGATTTGGCTTCCCAATCCCTCCGGTGAGGTCGTTGTCATCTATGGCGAAAAGAGAAAGGGTGAAGTGGCAATAATCACAATGGCAAGAGCACACAGGTGTTTAGTAAAAGGATGTTCGTCTTTCCTAGCCTATGTGATCGATGCCAAGTTGGAGAAGTCCCAGCTTGAAGATGTGAAGATCGTGCGGGAGTATCCAGATGTCTTTCCGGACGATTTGCCCGGGTTTCCACCCGATCGTCAGGTAGAGTTTCGGATTGATCTTGTGCCAGGCGCTGCACCGATCGCTAAAGCACCTTATCGTTTAGCGCCGTCGAAGATGCAAGAGATGGTAGCACAACTCCAAGAGCTATTGGAGAAGGGAATTATAAGACCGAGTTCGTCACCTTGGGGAGCTCTGGTCTTATTTGTCAAGAAGAAGGATGGCACAATGAGAATGTGCATTGACTATCGTGAGTTGAACAAAGCTACAGTGAAGAACAGGTATCCGCTTCCAAGAATAGACGACTTGTTCGATCAACTTCAAGGAGCGGGTTGTTTTTCTAAAATCGACTTACGTTCAGGTTATCACCAAGTGAAGGTAAGAGAAGAATATGTTCCGAAGACAGCTTTCAGAACGCGTTACGGCCATTATGAGTTCCTTGTAATGCCTTTTGGCCTGACGAACGCACCAGCTGTGTTTATAGACTTGATGAATAGAGTGTGCCGACCTTTCCTCGACAAGTCGGTCATTGTATTCATTGATGACATACTCGTGTACTCCAGAAGTGATACAGAGCACGAGCAGCATCTACGTGAAGTTCTGGAAGTGTTGAGAAAAGAGAGGTTGTACGCCAAGTTTTCCAAGTGCGACTTTTGGCTTAAAGAAGTACAATTTCTGGGGCACGTAGTCACTCGGGACGGAGTGAAAGTAGATCCCTCCAAGATCGAAGCTATGATGAATTGGGAGCCTCCTAAGAGTCCGTCAGAGATCCGAAGTTTCTTGGGTCTGGCGGGATACTACAGGAGATTCATTCAAGACTTTCGAAGATCGCTTCTTCCTTGACAGTTCTGACTCGGAAGAATGTGAAGTTTGAATGGACCGATACCCAAGAGAAGGCGTTCCAGATTCTTCAGAAGAAGTTGTGTGAAGCTCCGATCTTGTCTTTGCCAGAAGGGTCGGAAGATTTCGTGGTTTACAGCGACGCTTCAAAAATGGGGTTGGGTTGTGTGTTGATGCAACGAGGCAAGGTAATCGCTTACGCCTCGAGGCAGCTTAAAATACACGAGCAGAATCATCCAACTCATGATATGGAATTAGCGGCGGTGGTGTTCGCTTTGAAGCTTTGGCGACACTACCTCTACGGCACGAAGTGTACTCTTTACACGGATCACAAGAGCCTGAAGTATGTCTTTGGTCAGAAAGAGCTGAATATGAGGCAAAGGCGGTGGCTCGAGTTGTTGAAAGATTACGACTGTGAATTGCTTTACCATCCAGTAAGGCGAACGTGGTGGCCGATGCGCTAAGTCGGAAGGACTATAGCAGGAGTATTCGAGCTACCCATTCAAGAATCGAGCTAGTGTCTAGTCTTGTTGAGAAGATCAAGACATCGCAGATGGAAGCACTGATGGAAGAGAATCTCAAAGAGGAAGTCATGACAAAACAGTGTTTGCTCTTAACGGAAGATAGCCGTGGAGTGAAACTGTTCAGCGGTCGTGTGTGGGTGCCCAAGATTGGGGGAAGCCGTGAGCTGTTGCTAGAAGATGCACACAATTCCAAGTATTCCATTCACCCGGGAAGTACGAAGATGTACAGGGACTTGAAGTTGCACTATTGGTGGCCGGTGATGAAGCTTGATGTGGCGCGTTACGTTGAGCGTTGTGTGACGTGTTCGCAAGTTAAAGTCGAACATCAGCGACCGTATAGGAGTCTTCAGTCCTTAGAGATTCCCGAGTGGAAGTGGGAGCATATCACCATGGACTTCGTGACGAAGTTGCCTAAAACTCTTCGGGGACACGATACCATCTGGGTGATAGTGGATAGGTTGACAAAGAGCGCACACTTCTTGCCTATGCGCGAGACTTTACCGATGGATAAGTTGGCGAAGCTTTATATCGATGAGGTGGTCTCGAGGCATGGAATACCTTTGTCGATCGTGTCGGATCGCGACAGTCGGTTCACTTCGAACTTCTGGGATGGGTTTTAGAAAGAGCTTGGTACACGAGTGAAGTTGAGTACGGCTTACCATCCGCAGACCGACGGGCAGAGCGAACGAACGATCCAAACCTTGGAAGACATGTTGAGGTCTTGTGTCATCGATTTCGGGGGTAGTTGGGACTCTCACCTGCCTTTGGTGGAGTTTGCTTACAACAATAGCTACCACTCGAGTATTGGGATGGCACCTTTTGAAGCACTGTATGGGCGAAAGTGTCGGACTCCCGTGTGTTGGCTAGAAGCGGGAGAGAAGCAGTTCGCCGGGCCTGAAATCGTGCAAGAGACTGCCGATAAGGTCAAGTGCATTCGAGAGAGGATGAAAGCGGCTCAAGATCGTCAGAAGAGCTATGCCGATAAGAAGAGGCGACCGATGGAATTCCAAGTAGGCGACCGCGTTATGCTTAAGGTATCGCCATGGAAGGGCATTATACGGTTCGGAAAACGTGGGAAGCTGAGTCCTCGTTTCCTCGGACCTTTCAAGGTACTTAAGCGAGTAGGTTTGCAAGCCTACCAGTTGGAATTGCCACCGGAGTTGAGCAGAATACACAACACGTTTCATGTTTGCTACCTCCGGAAATGTTTGGCGGTAGAAGACAGCGTCATTCCCCTTTCAGAGCTAAGGGTAGACGAAGGTAACCGTTGTGTGGAAGAACCCGACGCCATCTTAGAGAGAAAGACTAAGAAGTTGCGTCACAAGGAAGTCACTTTGGTCAAGGTGCAGTGGAAGCATCACCGGGGAGCAAATGTGACTTGGGAGTCTGAAGAGGATATGAAGCGTAGATATCCTCATCTCTTTGTATAGTTGGATTTCGGGGACGAAATCATTCCCAAGTTGGGGAGGATTGTAACACCCTGAATTTTGGGATTGGGTGAGAAGTTGACCTTTACCCAAAGTTCAAGGGGGTATAATGTAACTTGGGCTATATATATACAGATCAAATCTGAGATATTTCTTAATATCTCATTTTGATCTGTTGTGTTGGAGAAGCCAGGGAGAAGAGCAGGAGAAGCTTTGTTTTCTTGGGTCGATCGTTTCGGGCAAATCGAGGTACGAATCTAGCTTAATGCTTTGATCTGAATGCTTTTAGCCGTGTAGAATCTCGTTGTGAAGGTTTTGAACCATTCCATTTTGATATCTAAGTATTTCTCATTTGGATCTGGGTTGAATCTGGGTTCTGCATCGTACTGTTCTTGATGAACAAGGCAATGGTCGTTCGACTGGAGCTTGTTCGACCGGAGGTTGTTCGACCGAATGGTTGTTCGACCGAATGGTTGTGTTCGACCGGGGGTTGTTCGACCGGGGTAGTTGTTCGACCGGTGTGGTCCTTTGACCGGTTTAGGTTCTGTTAAGTTGTTAGCTTATGTGTCTTTGAGTCCTATTCAAGTAACGAGAGGTTTATCTGTATTTCGACTTACCGATTCTTTCGGTGTTATCATAGGTAGCGCTCGTTAAGAAGAAGGAAACAGAGGTGAGTTCCTACTATCATTTTAAACTGTATACATATCAAAAGTTACCTTTTGATCTTATCTTATTTAAAGTAAAATGACGTTTTTCTTATGCATTTATGCGGAAAGAATATTTAAAAGAACTCCTTTTTAATTGATTTTCATTCTTACCAGAAGTTGAACTGGGAATAGCATTTTGTTTATAAAATGTATTTATACCATATATTTATTTATGGTTGGTCACATATGTTGTTGTGACGAGTCTGTACCATTACTAGCGGATCCCTAGGTTTTGGAGTAGACTGTTTTGTTGGGAGGTTATATTCCCCAAATTTGTAGCTATGGATCACATGTTCCTCGGGGGCAACTTGGTACAGTTATGTGAGGCCGGATACTAGCCATGGTTCATGATGATCCTAGTGAAGGAGTATACATTGGTTTCCCTTGGGAGCGCGATCTCACCTCGTAGCACGGACTCTGGGTTAATTGCTGAGGACTCCAAGTGTTTAGCTCATAACTCGGATTTGTGGTCTACTTTGTGTTACACCACTATCCTTGGTAAAATGGTTCTTTTGTCATCGTATGATGAGTTTTGGACCGAAAAGGCCCGGTTGTGGCGAAATGTTATCTTTTATAAATTAAACCTTTATGAAAAGATTTCCTTATGATACTGACGTATATATCTCTGATTTTGAGCTTTATAAACTGTATGTTCTCACCAGGCTTTAAGTCTGACACTTTTTTTCAAATGGTATGTGTAACAGGTTTCCATTAGCGGTGGGTTGCCTGGGTTTTTGGAGAGACGAGTTTTGGAGTCTCGAGGTTTTTGTGGAGATCTTTAGTATTTATATTGGGCATTTGTTAAGTCCCATCCTTTTGATGAAATTCTTGTATAGGTTCGAATTGTCTTAAGGACTGGTTCCATTTATGGGAAGTATATAGATTTAAATTCCGTCTTGTTGTCAGATTTCCAGGTTTTTAATTACTGTGATTTTTTGAGGTGTTACATATAATGAAAATCCAATATATCAAAAGAATAAATCTCTTTCAAATGACTTCTTTCAAAGTTATTCTGAAAAGGAAATGGAGGCGAAGCTTATACAAGGTAAACTATATGTCCCTCCTCTCGTTTTGGAAAGTAAAATTTCTGAACTCGAGAATTCTTTAACAAATGAAAGACTTTTGATGAATATTGAACAAAAAGTTTTTTCAACTGTGCTTAAAAATGTTGTTCTTTCTAACGCTTCAAACTCTAAAGATATGTTAGGTCTAAACTCTGATGGTGTTTCAGATGAGTGTTTTGAACAATTTGACTTTAATACCAAACTTCCAAAAACCAGTACGTCTGTTAACAGTGCAAAATCAACGAAAGTTGATAAATCAGTCTCTGTGAAAGCTAAAAATGCTAAAGGTAAGATTAAATCTCAGCATTCACAGAAACCGATCACTACTGGTAAGCCGAAGAAGGTGCATTCGTTTGTTGCTCAAAAGTCTAACTCACAAGTTTCAAATGTTTCAGCAATGAACAAGAAAAGACTTGAAGTTAAATCTAAATGGCAACCGAAACAGGAGTTTGACGAGACTGCTATATCATGTTCTAGTGCTGACTGTAATAAGATTACTACTAGTAAAGATGATATAACTGTAGATGTTGCTTTTTCTAAACCAAAACTTGTTGATTCTCGCAAGAAATTTTCAAAACAACAATTATTCCAGTTATCTTTGTCTGCTAGAAAGTTTTCAAATTATGATAGACATGATTATGCTTCTTGTCAAGATTCTGACATTTGGTTTGGAACATATCATGTTTCCGCTTATAATTCAAATTCTTCATTTGATTCTAAAAAGCAAAGCGGACCCAAATTTCAATGGGTGCCAAAATCATTTGCTAACACAGTTGGATCCAATTGGAAATGGATACCAAAGAAAAGGAATGATTCTGTGTTGCAGGTACCTTCTGTCTAGGGGGAGTAGGAGACAAAAGGCTTTTGAACACAACACAAGACCCGGACATCAAAGAATATAAGGCTTCTAAGTATATTCGCTAAGAACCCGTACTTCAACGAAGTTTGACTTCTAAACATAACAGTTTAGGACTCGCACTTCAATGATCAAAAGACCTTACTCCTGTGCTGATTTGAGAAATTGTACTCAGATACTCAAAAGAGGAAATCAACCTTCAAAGGGGAGTACATATCTGTCTGAAATTTTAATACATATCTTTTTAACTGACATATTTTTGGATGCATAATTTCAGGGGGAGTAAATAAAAAGGTGATGACTTCTGATTATTTCTGATCAGAACTCGTACTTTAAAAGTTTTACTGCTTTTTGTCTTTTCAATTTAAGTGAATAAATTTGCTTTGACTTGACATAAGACTTTTGCAGAATTTTTGAGAGATGCTTACAAGTTCATATGTTTATGACTTTAAGCTTAGCTTCATGAGATATAAGATCGCACTTTAAGGTATAATCCTTTATCTTAATCTCATATATGGTTGAAAGATGGACAACTTTCAATCATAGAAAACATTGTTTTCAATGTTCAAACCACTTCCCGATCATCAAAACGAATTCATGATTTGGAAGTGTGACTTTAAATGTTTTCAAAGATCATATTTGTGCTTTAACTGAAATAGTTAAACCAATCTGAGCATCATATGCATAATAGGAAAACAAGGATTTCTTTGTGCTAGGAATTAACACAACTTCTATGAATTCACCTTAACCAGTGATTTCTACCCAAGAAGTTAATCCATAGTGATTGAGTGTGAGAAGTCGAAAAGAAATGAGTGTGATTAGAGTGAGCAAAATGTTTAAAAGAAAGAGCGTGTGAGAACAGAGTTAAAAGAATATCACAACTCTGCACCAACTTTTTCTGAGTCGGGCAGCCACATTTCTAGTGTTTCACAATTCTTTGGTGAACATTATTGAAACAGGCAACTAGCCCAAGCCAACTCCTGATCAAACCTCACCATCTACTCATTTTCTACTCAAATGGAAAATGTTTCACATTTTCAAAGGGGAAGCAGCATATATGCTATCTGATTTTCATTTGGAAAATCTGGATATTGAAAAGAAGGAAGTCTGCCCCACCTTCGCACTTCAATCATGCACATTGAGTATGTGTTTAACTTACTGTTGTCTCAGTGGTTTACACAATTTTGAGCCTATAAGCAATCATCAGTGCTTAATTCTTTCTATCACAAGCACGAACACACAAGGAATTTGTTTCTTTGTCATAACGTTTATAGAAATTTACCTTTGTGGTGTTTCGATGATTAAATGGAAGCCCTGGAGGAGTCAACATCAAACAGCTCCTTTACATTGTGTATTTGTTACACACAGTGACTTAGTGTTACTGACAGGCATGTTAACTGATTCATTAGTTGATTCAGGTATTACACGACTATTTTGTCTGGATTTGCAAAGATCTGGATGAATATCTTTTGAATTGACGGATCAGTGGCTCCAAGTGGTTGACATTTCTTACTCAGATTTTTGATGAAGTCAGTGCACTTATCATCAAAAGGGGGAGAATGACTACACAAGAAATGGCAAAGATCACATGTTTCAAGAATCACGTCCAAGATGAACTCTTCAAAAGCAAGTATTCTGAAGACATGCTGATTTCAGAGCTAGAGAAATAGATTGCATCTTCTGAGCTGAAGAAGAAGACTGAATTGCTAAATTCTTTTTAGTAATGATCTTGATCCAAAGGGGGAGATTGTTAGATCACATATCTATTGGATTCAAGATCATCCAAACTGAAGATCGCAATCTGAAGCTAAAGCCGGAACGTCGACTCTCGATATTAAAGTCTAATGTTTATTTGTAATAAATGTCAAAGTAATTAATGTTTATTGTTTTTAGTTAGTTAACTTAGTTAGTTAATAGTTTAGTTTAGTTAGATATATAATATCTAAATGTTAGATATTATATTAGTTAAAGTTAGTTATATTATTGTTTAATGTTGCAAGTGGTTGATTAGGTAGAGTGTGTTAGAAGCTAGAGAGACATCTGAGATCAGATATGATCTTATCTCTCATATCAGATTAACATAGAACACACACACAAAAAGGTGTAAAAAGAGAGAAAACAGAGAAAACACATTCAAAGCTTGAATAGATCAATCCTGTAACCATTTCTATTAATCAATACAGGTTGGTAATCATATTGTGTTGTTGTTTCTATAAAACTTGATATATCGTGTGGACCGACACTTTACTACATCTTGGACAAGGAGTAGAGTCCAAATCGACTCCCATCTTATCCAACACCAACCGTGTGGGTAAGCGACCCATAATTGCTCTCCACCCGAATATACACACCTTCTTCGGGACCACTTTTAATCAAGGCGTTACAATTACATTTCCTTCAATCTGTGTTCATTTTTCCCCTAATAATTCCCTTATTTTTTTATACGTGAACCCACCTTGATCATCTAAACTCCATGTCGCCCTATCCTTAATTCCTTCCTTTGGTAGATGATTTGCAATCATGTTCCATAGTTCCTCCAGTTCTCCGAGTTCTCGTCCTCTAGCATCCCTTCTCCAATTCCATTTCCAAACCTATTCCTCGCCTTGTTGCTCACCTCTGTCCGACACGTTGCCTCTTTGACCACTTCCAATTGAAAAAGCCGATTGAACCTCTCCTTTAGTTGACCATTTGAAGTCCACCTATCCTCCCAAAATCTTATGTTTGTACCATCCCCCACCTTCTTTCTAAATGATTCCAAAAATCGAACACCAAACTTATCTATTTCCTTCCCCACTTTAATTATGTTTGCCCAAACCGAATTTCCCCCGATCCTCTTGGTGCATCCTTCATTAGTCCCCGATCCCACCCATATATACTTTTGATTACCTTAACCCATAACCCCTCGGGTTCATTGTAGAACCTCCACCATCATTTCCCAAGCAACCCCCAATTAGTTTCTTTAAGTCGCCCAATATTCAGCCCTCCCCTCTCAAACGACCCCAAAACCTTTTCCCACCTTACCCATGCTCTAGTTTTCCTCCCAATATCTTCCTCACCACCCCCCCCCCCCAAAAAAAAACTGACACCTCACGCTCTCCAATTCTCTCAACACACTTAACGGGGTACAAAACAAAGAAAAAAAGTATAATGAAACATTACTAAGGACCGATCTTACCAACGTCCACCTTCCTCCAAATGAGATCATTTTTGCTTTCCAATCCGATAGCTTATTTTTCATCTTTTCAACCACCACTTTCCAATGTGACGTTCTTCTCATTGACACTCCTACCGGAGGCCCCAGGTAAATAAAAGGCATTTTATCATAACCACACCCCAAACTTCTTGTCCAAGCTTGAACTTCCCCGTCCGGAACTCCCACTCCAAATATTTTACTTTTATTCATATTCACTTTTAAACCCGAAACCAAATGAAAGCACTTCAACACTTTCATTAGATTTTTTATATTTGATAAGCTCCAATATCCAAAGAATATGGCATCATCCGTATATTGAAGGTGGGATATCATGATTTCTTCCTTGCCAACTTTTACTCCTTGGAACAACTTTTTTTCCACGGCTTCCTCCATCATGAGATGTAAACATTCCGCAACGACCAATAATAGAAAGGAGCAAGAGGATCCCCTTGCCTTAGACCCCTTTCCATTGGGAATTCGTTCGTTGGGGCCCCATTTACTAACACATATATCCTTGACGATTTTAAACATGCCTCCATCCAATTTATCCATTTTGACCCGAACCCCATATTTCTCAAACTCTCCAAAAGAAATGGCTACTCCACCGAATCATATGCCTTTTCGAAATCAACTTTAAAAATTAATCCCCGCTTCTTTGATTTTCTCAAATGCTCCACCGTCTCATTGGCTATAAGTATCCCATCAAGTATAGACCTACCTCTTAAGAATGAACTTTGGTCTTTGCTAATAAGTTTACCCATCACCGTCTTCATTCTTTCCGCCAAATTTTTCGACACCACTTTATAAAGGATCTCAATAAGACTAATTGGTCTAAACTCATTTAGCCCAATTGGATTTGAGTTTTTTTGGTATCAATGTCTTTTTGGTATCAATGTCAAAAACGATGCGTTGCACCCTTCACTTATCTCTTCCTTTTCCCAAAACCAATCTATTACCACCAAAAGATAATCTTTTATAATTTCCCAAAACCTTTTTATGAATCATATCGTAAATCCGTCCGGGCCCTGCGATTTGTTATTCCCACATTCTTTTACCGCCTCCCATACTTCCTCTTCCGATATCCTTCTCTCAAAGAATAGGGCATGCTCTATCAAGAGTTTCTTTATTCGATCCAACTTCAACTTAGGCGCTCAGGTTCTTTGATTAGCATACTTCTTCTTGAAAAAGTCGAACACCCCTTCCTTGATCTTGATTGGATTCTCCGTCCATACCGTGTCTATGATTAACCCTCAGATAGAATTTTTTTCTTTCCCGATTTTTGCACACAACATGGAATAATTTGGAGTTTTCATCCCCTTCTTTGATCCACTTAATCTTGGCTTTTTGTTTCACCATCTCCAAGCTCTTCTCTTCTAACCCAAGCCATTTCTTTCTTGTCTTTACCCATCTCTTTCTATCTTCTTCACCCAAAGGAGTAACTTCATTTTTAATTTCCCATTTTCACCTCTTCTTTCAAGTTCACTACGACTCTATTACCCCCCCCCCCACCTTATCTCTACGCCACCCCCTCAACGCGGTTTTAACATTTTTTAGCTTATCCTGAAACCTATGATACGGATTATTTGACCCAGCCCCCTTTGTCCAAGCCTCCTTTACAATATCTTCTAAAGTCTCATATTTAAGCCACGCATCAAAGAACTTAAAGGGTATCGGACCAAAGTCTACCCTCTTATCGCTTAACAATATCGGAAAGCGATCCGACCATTTTCTCTCCAATGTTAAAGCGCCCAAGGCATTCAAACTTTCCCCGAAACCATTTGTAACAAAAAATCTAGCTAACTTGCTAAACTTTTTCCCGTCGTCACTAATTCTTGTGAATTCCCCCCCCCCAATCGAACATCTATTAGTTTATTTCGACGAATAAAATCATTAAATTCGTCCATACCTTATTGCAACTTATCGAGTTCAATCTTTCGTGCGTACCTCGAACCTCGTTGAAATCTCCAAAGAACACCCATTTCACCTCTTCCTTTGCACACAATTTCTCCATTTTGACCCATACCTCCCTCCTATCTTTCTGCTCACGAGGCCCATACATGTTTATGCATTCGACCAACCCCTCTATTTTTCCCCATTTTCCCACCACCGCCACTAAATTTTCGTCCTCTACTATGTATTCGCATTGAAAAGTGTCTTTATTCCAAATCATCAACAGCCCACCCGATCTTCCTGATGCTGCAATAGTAACATAATCCGCCTTATTTGATCCCCGAATATTCGTCACCCAACACTTAGAAATATTCCCAAGCTTTGTTTCCTGAACACCCAACATGCACGGGTTTTGTTTCCTGCATAATTCCTTTAACCAATTTGTTTTGGTATAGGATCCTAACCCTCTCACATTGATTGAAATTATTTTCATAAGAGATTAATACCGAACGACACTTACCAATACCTCCAATTACTTACTGATCCCCCCTTCTGGCAATCTGCACCGATTTCTTTTTCCCATAATACCCCGATTTTGCAACCAAATTTCTCCAATCCTTCCATCGCATCCACGTTTCTTACCTCATTTGATAAATAAATTGAGTTTGATTTTGCTCCTCCTCCCCCTGTCGATTTTGACTTTTCAGCCATTTTTGGGTCTCCTGACTTTGGATATGACTTCTGACTTCCTTTAGTCTGATGAAAGCTCCTCGCCTTTTGTTTAAGATAATGAAAACTCATCCTTCTCCTACCAAAAATCTAATTCTCCTTCCTCTTACTTTTCAATTTTTCTTCACCTGTACTCTGAGTTGATAATCGACTTTCTTGTTGGGAAATTCAGAAGTGATCAAGTATGGTTAATGCTGCTACAACAGAATTACTACTGCCAGTTGAAGTTAATGCTGCTCATCAAAGTTAGTACTGCTTGAAGGGATTAATACTGCTGGGCATAGTTAGTACTCCTGGAGTTAATACTGCTCAGAGTATTAATGTTGCTAAAGATTAATGCTGCTTATAAGATGAGGACTTCGCATGAAAGGATGACAGCTGGAATGAAGATATTCATGGAAGTTGGAGATAAATATGGAAGTTTATATTGAAGATCTTTTATTATTTTGTAATTATCTTTTATCTTCAGTATATGTATAGAATAACTTGTTTTATTTAGATGTAACAATTAATTCTGAGTTTTAGTTTTAATAGAGAGAATTAACCTCAAGGTTAGAACCCTAATTCTAGAGAAGTAGAATTCGTATTGGTGTGTCTGTTCATCAATATTGAGGTTGTTTGTAAAAGCTTGTGACTTTCAATCATTCAATAAAGTTTGCAAGTTGTTCATCAGATTTACTGTTTGTTTACTGTTTCATTGAATATCAAAGTGTTATTCCGCAAACTTCTTTGATATTGTTTTCTGAGAGCGTGTTCTTGTTAAGAATTAAGATCCTGACAAGTGGTATCAGAGCCTGTATTCTCAAAAATCTTATTCATCATGGAAAACGCAGTTGAATCAAACAGTACCTTGGTCTCAAAGGTTCCAATGCTCAGACCCAATGAATTCGACATGTGGAAGATCAGAATCAAGCAATACATACTCCTCACTGATTATTCTATGTGGGACATCATTGAGAATGGCCCATCTGAAGCAGGAAAGATTGGTGCTGATGGAAAGAGGACACCACCAAAAACTGATGTAGAAAGAAAGACTAGACAGACAGAGATGAAAGCTTTGAGCACTTTGCTCTTGGCTATCCCCAATGAATATCAACACCAATTCTGCAACTGCACTGATGCACAGATGCTCTGGAATGCTCTAGAGAAGAGATTCTCTGGTACCAAAAGTACCAAGAGAAATCAGAAGGCCATACTGAAGCAACAGTATGAGAACTTTATGTCAACCAAGAATGAGTCCATGACTCAAACTTTTGACAGGTTCAACAAGCTAATTGGTGAACTGGCTACAGTTGGAGTACAAATTGATCAAGATGATCTAAACAGGAAGTTTTTAAGGTCCCTGGGTGATGAATGGACCATGTATACTGTCTCTTTCAGACAGAATGATCAACTGGAAGAAAAGGAACTTGATGATCCATACAATGATCTAAGAGTTTTTGAATCTGAGGTAGAGGCTAAGAAGAAGCCTTCTGGGTATGTTCACAATGCTGCACTCCTATCAGCATCAATTGATTCTACTTCTAATCCTGAATCAGTTAGTGCTGCTAATGGAGCAAATCAAGAGAAAGGCACTGATTCTGTGTTTGAAGCCTTTATATCCAGTCATGGAAACTCTTCTCTAATTAATGATGACTTGGAACAACTCCATCCAGATGATCTTGAAGAGATGGACATTAAATGGCAGATGGCCATGCTCTCTATGAGAGTCAAGAAGTTCATCAAGAGAACTGGGAGGAACAACTTCTCCCAAAGAAGAGAAGATGGAGCAGGTTTTGACAAGTCAAAGGTGGAATGCTATAAATGTCACCAGAAGGGACACTTTGCTAGGGAATGCAAAAGTGGAATGTCTTACAACAACAACCACCAACAAGCACAGCCTGGAAGCTTCAATAATAACAGAAACTCTACACAAGCCCTAGTCTCTCAACAAGGTATGGGGTTTGATTGGAGTGATCAAGCTGAAGAAGCCATCCAAAACCAAGCTTTAATGGCTGAAGTGTCTGATCTCCCAACAGAGGTAACATCTAATCTTTGTACTCAAAATTGCATTAACACTGTTAAAAGGTACAGAGATCACAACCAGAACATGAGTGATGACCTTAAGAGATTAGAAAAGGACATAAAAGATTATGTGAGGATTGTTGAGAGGTTTGAAGAGCAGATTAAGAGTTTTCAAGCCAATGAGCTTCAACATTCTTATGACACAAACTACTGGAAGTGAGAGAAGAATGACCTAGAACTCCAACTAACCAAATCCAAAGAGGAGAGTGAAAAGTTAAGAGGAGAGCTAGCTAAAGTCAAGCTAAATGTAGAAAAGTTCTCAAATGCTTCTAAAGCAATGGACTCCCTTCTACAAACTCAGATTCATGATAGACTGAGAAGAGGAATAGGGTACAATACCACACCACCACCCTACAACAACAACTACATCCCTCCTAGTTCAGACTTGTTAGAAACAAAGGATAGGAAGGACCTGCATGAGGGAGCCACTGATATAGATCCCTTAGATGAAGTAGTTGTTGAGGATAAAACTGAGAAAGAAACTGTCAAGAATAAGGACAGTACTATGAGTGGTGAGATTCCTATAGAAAACCACATAATTACCAATGAGGGATGTGGAAAGCATTGGATCAAGTCCAAAGAGATAGAGAAAACTGAGGGAAAGAATAATAAGGTTCATTATAAACAGACCACTGTTGTGAACCCTATCCCTTGCAACAAGTGTTCATGCAATAAATCTGAGCCCCAACAACATGATAAAAGGAGGGGTAATCAGAGAAACTGGAATAATATGTGGGCACAAAAAACAAGGGATTGATCTGAGTAAAATCAATAGACCAAAACCCTGTTTTATGTGTGGAAAGCTTAATCACATTGCCAAATATTGCTATTTCAATCCCATGAACCAAAGGATGAATTTTCAGAGACCTACTCACAAACCCTTTGGTTATAGGAAGAAAGAAAAGAACCATGTGGCTAAGAAATTTGTCAAATCTAATAGCCACATGAAGAAAAAGAATGGAAAAGATATTGTCAAGATCTGGATACCTAAAAGCACTAAAGCTGTTAGTACTGCTACCACAAATAGTGCTGCTGACAGGGATAGTGCTGCTAGAAGCAATACTACTGCTACCAATGTTAGTTCTGCTAACATTGTTAGTACTTCTGTAAATGTTAATACTGCTAACTCTGTTAGTGCTGCCAACAAGGTTAATACTGCCAAACCTGTTAGTACTGCTAACTCTGTTAGTACTTCTAAAGATAGTGTTGCTTCTAGTATTAGTGCTGCTAGACCAATAATCTTGACAAAGTACTCAAATACTAAGTGTTCTGATTTTAGAAACCTCATCAAAAAGGAATGTAAGTATTTTGATGAGAAAGGGAGACCCAAGACCACTTTGGCTTGGGTTCCCAATCAATACTAATTGTTTAATCTTATGTGCAGGGCAACCAACAGCTCAAAGGAAAGAGCATCTGGCATGTTGATAGTGGTTGCTCTAGGCACATGACAGGGAACATGTCTTGCCTCAAGAACTTCAAGAAGATTCATGGTGGGCATGTTGCTTTTGGGAATACTCTAGATGGAGGTAAAATCAGTGGTAAAGGTGATGTGACCAAAGGTAAAATGACCTTTGAAGATGTTTTCTATGTTGAACAGTTAAGGTACAACCTGTTAAGTGTATCACAGGTTTGTGACAAACAACATAGTATACTGTTTACAGATTCTGAATGTATTATCCTTGCTCCTGGATTCAAGGTAGTTGATGAAAAAATGATACTACTAAGAACCCCCAGAAAGGACAATGTATATTGTTTAGATATGGAAAGTGTGTCATCTGATTCATCCCTAAATTGTCTTGTTTCAAAAGCTTCTCTGGATGAATCATCACTTTGGCACAGAAGGATGTGTCACATGAACTTTAAAACAATAAATAAGCTTGTTAAAAACAACCTTGTAAGAGGTTTGCCTTCTAAAGTCTATTCATGTGATGATCATTGTGTTGCGTGTCTTAAAGGCAAACAACACAAAACTTCTCATAAGTCCAAAGAAGTGAACACAATTTCTAATTCTCTTCATTTATTGCATATGGATCTGTTTGTTCCTACAAATGTTATGAGTATTGGTAAGAAGTCATACTGCCTAGTTATTGTTGATGATTACTCTAGATTTACTTGGGTATATTTTCTAAGGACTAAGGATGAGACAAGTGGACTGATCAAATCCTTTGTTCTAAGAATTGAAAACCAAGCAAATCAAAAAGTAAAAATCATTAGGTTAGACAATGGTACTGAATTTAAAAATCATGACCTAAACACCTTTTGTGAGGAAAAAGGAATTGAGAGGCAATACAGTGCTCCTAGAACTCCATAACAAAATGGTGTTGCTGAGAGAAGGAATAGGACACTGATTGAGGCTGCTAGATCTCTGTTGGCAGATTCAAAACTTCCAATTACTTTCTGGGCTGAAGCAGTTAATACTGTTTGCTATGTCCAAAACAGAGTTCTAGTAGTCAAGCCTAAGAACAAGACACCTTATGAGCTTTTTAATAAAAGAAAACCCTTTATTGGTTTTTTTAAGCCTTTTGGGTGTCCTTGTACTATTCTCAATACTAAATCTCACTTGGGAAAGTTTGATAGCAAGGCTGATGATGGTTTTCTTGTTGGTTACTCATCTCAAAGTAAGGCCTACAGAGTTTTTAATACTTCTTCTAGAATAATTGAGGAAAGTGACAATGTCAAAAGCAATGAGAACACACCAAATCCTATTGGGTCTGGTCCTCAGTGGCTGTTTGACATTGATTCACTAACTAACTCTTTTGGTTTCAGTAGTGACAATTATGCAGGTTCAGGAAATGAAGGATCAGGGGCTACACAAATTCCAGATATTATACCTCAGTCTGTGATCTTTCCTATGCCTATAAAAGAACCTGTTGAATTCTGTGAGAAGGAGACTATAACTGAGCCAATACAGAGTGAAGAAGAAAGAAGAGAAGAGGAATCTTCAGTGCATAAAGAGCTAGAAGTAGCTGAGGTGATCCCCTCTGCTGACTTAAATGATTCCAATCTAGAGGAAGGAATCCATGAAGAACCTAGTTTTCAGACTAGAACACAAAAGAATCATCCTCCAGAGCTAGTAATAGGAGACATATCTTCTCCTATGATTACAAGGAATCAAAGCAGACTTCAAGAACTGCAGGATCAACAAAACACAGTACTCTCCTGCTTTCTATCCCAGATTGAGCCTAAGAAGGCCTATGATGCAATGAAAGATTCAAGTTGGATATAAGCCATGCAAGAAGAGTTACTTCAATTCAAGCTACAGGATGTATGAGACTTGGTGGACCTTCCAAAAGGTCATAGAGCTATAGGCACCAAGTGGATTTTCAGGAACAAGAAGGATGAGAGAGGTATTGTGATCAGGAACAAAGCAAGGCTTGTGGCACAAGGGTACACTCAAGAAGAGGGCATAAATTATGATGAAGTGTTTGCCCCAGTGGCAAGGGTAGAGGCAATTAGGCTGTTCTTAGCCTATGCCTCATACATGAAGTTCAAGGTCTATCAAATGGATGTAAAGAGTGCATTTCTATATGGTACAATTGATGAGGAAGTATATGTCTGTCAGCCACCTGGTTTTGAAAATCCTTCATATCTTGACAGAGTATACAAGCTGAAGAAAGCACTCTATGGTCTACATCAAGCCCCAAGAGCATGGTATGACACTCTGTCTACCTATCTCTTGGAGAATGGGTTTGAAAGGGGCATCATTAACAAGACCCTTTTCATTAAAAGAAGTAAGAAGGACATTATATTAGTTCAGATCTATGTGGATGATATCATCTTTGGATCCACAAAAGATCAGATGTGTAGAGACTTTGAAGAGTTGATGCACAAGAGCTTTAAAATGAGTTCAATGGGTGAACTTACCTTCTTCCTTGGGCTTCAGGTGAAACAGCAGCCAGATGGGATCTTTATCAGTCAGTCAAAGTATGTGCAAGACATCCTGAATAAAAATGGTTTAAAAGACTCAAAGCCAGCAAGCACACCAATGGAAACTCATAAACAGATCACTGCTGATCTTGAGGGGGAGGATGTTGATGTCCATCTATATAGATCAATGATTGGATCTCTAATGTATCTCACAGCCTCAAGACCAGATATCATGTTTCCAGTATGTGTGTGTGCCAGATTCCAAGTCAAGCCTAAACAATCACATCTTCAAGCTGTGAAGAGGATTTTCAGATACTTAAGAGGGCAACCTAGATTAGGTCTTTGGTAACCATATGAATCTTCATTTGACTTGATTGCTTATTCAGATAGTGACTTGGGTGGTGCCAACATGGACAGAAAGTCTACTTCAGGGGGATGTCAACTTTTGGGTGCAAGACTAGTATCTTGGCAGTGCAAGAAACAAACCATAGTGTCCTTATCAACAATAGAAGCTGAGTATATTGCTGCTGCAAGTTGCTGCTCTCAGGTTCTCTGGATTCAAAATCAGATGCTGGACTATGGGGTAACATTTCTTCACACTCCAATCTTTATTGACAATAGCAGTGCTATAAGCATTGTTAACAATCCTGTCAAGCACTCCAAAACAAAGCACATTGAGATCAGGTATGATTTTATCAGAGATTGCAATGAAAAGAAGCTCATTCAAGTTGTCAAAGTTCATACTGACAACCAGTTTGCAGATCTATTCACTAAAGCTTTTGATGTGGGTAGATTCACTTTCTTGGTCTCAAGTGTGGGCATGATCAACTCTGAATGAGCTCATGTTTATTAAAAGTGGTCCTATACCTGCTATTTTGGTTATTTGTGTACTGCTAATCATCTTTCACAGGAAGTTATTGCTTTGATCAGACCTTCATAAGCTTCAAAAAGAGTAAGTACAGTTAATACTGCCAGTGAAGTTTTAATATTGCCAGTGCTCAGTTAATACTGCTAGTGGTTAATGCTGCTCTCAGTTAATACTGCTAGTGGTTAATACTGCTCTCAGTTAATACTGCTAGTTAGTTAATACTGCTCTCAGTTAATACTGCTAGGTAGTTAATACTGCTAGTTAGTTAATACTGCTCTCAGTTAATACTGCTAGGTAGTTAATACTGCTCTAGGTTAATACTGCTTATGCCCCGTATACTATAAATACCCTTTGCCCACCTAAAAGTTCATAACGACTCTTTGCATACTGTTCACTTGCGCTCTAACCCTTTTCTCTCAAAGTACCAAGTTTTTCAGACAAGAACATTCAAGTTCAATGGCATCCATGGCCTTCATCGATGAGCACAATGAAATCGCGATGCTACAAAAGCCAAAGAAAGCTGCAGGATTTCATCCAATTGTGGACTTTCTGAAGTCAAGTCACATTGCCCATGCTCTAACTGTGTCACCAACAATATACGTAGAGCATCAAAAGCAATTCTGGGAAAATGCCACCATTGTTACTGAGAATGATGTGCAAGTGATCAAGACAAGGGTGTGTGGAAAACCCTTGACAGTTACTGAAGAGGTAATTCGCATCAGTCTACGTCTAGACGATGCCTCTGGTATCTCATCCATCTCTAATGATGAACTGTTTTCTACTCTTACAAGAATAGGGTATGGAGGCCCATTGGGTGTGTTCAAGTTCTTAAAAGCTAAATTTTCACCCCAATGGCGTTTCTTTGTTCATACCCTTATGCATTGTATCTCTAAAAAGACTACTGGATGGAGTGAGTTCAGCAGCACCATTGCTTATGCTTTGGTCTGTCTGGCCACTGCCAGAAGGTATAATTTTTCTAAAATGATTTTCAGTGATCTTGTCTCAAACCTGGGAAGTAAAAAGAGCTTTTATATGTACCCCAGGTTTGTACAAGAAGTTATAACACATGAATTGACGGATATGCCTCACTTTGATGAGGTATATGTACCAAAAATTCCCAAAGGTAAGGTCTTTTCAAACATGAAGAGATCCCGTTTGGACTCGGAAGGAGTTGACACCCCATTGTTCTCTACAATGATGGTGGTGTCCCACACTGAAGAAGGTATGGCAGCAGGGTCAAGGCCCTCATTAGACCATCCCACTGCTAGCCAATCCCAACCTTCCCACTCTATATCTATTCCCCAGTCTCTACTTCATAAGCCAACTTCACCAATCACCCAAACATATATAAGGAAAAAGGTCAAGAAGGCTCCTTCCATTCTTGTACCTTCACTCACTGAGCCTTTAAGCCCTCTAAGGGAGAATTCTCCCTTAGAGAATATCAACAGGGAAACCAAAGGGGTGTCTCCCAACCCCAAGGAGGTGCTCAATGAGGAGATGTATGAGCATATGGGTGAGCAGGCTGCCACTACTCCTGCTAACACAGAGGAGGACAGTGGTAACATAACTAAGACCTCCCCCATGGAAACTTTGAATGAGCAATCATTCAAAGGTCCCAGGTGCCAAGAACCCACGGGGGTGGATAGTGCTTCTGCTAGGCAGAAGACTTCCACTACAAAAAGATCCAATAATCCTTCAAAAGAGGGTAACACTTCTGGAGAAGGTGAGGACAGATATAACTATTTTGAATTGATGGAAACCATGGGCAACATCAACATGGATGTGATCAAACAGGGCAAAGATATAGAAGAGCTGAAATTGATAGTTCTGTCCCAGTAAGAACAGATTGTCAAGTTAAAGAAAATGGTGACAAGGTTGGTGCACAAGAAGAGAAAGAAACAGTTTGTTTTGAAGAAGAGGTCAACTGATAAAGATGCTTCCAACAAGGGGGAGAAAGAGGTTGTAACAGAGAAAGAAAGTACAGCTAAGAGGGCATTTGAGGTTGAGGGGGAGAAAGAGACTGAAACAGAAAAAGGAACAGACTTTGCTGAAGCAGCAGAAACTGTTAATGTTGCTGAAGCAGCAGAAACAGTTAATACTGCTGAAGTAAAAGAAGCAGCAGTAACAGAGCTATCTGTAGAAGAAATGGAGATTGCAGAGACTTTGGTAAAAGCCAAGCATGACACTCCTGAGGCTTGTAAAAAGGCCAAAGGAGTGGTCATCCATGAAGGAGGTATCTCAAGTAAAAGCAAAGTAACAAGTAAGGAAAGTCTACAGGATTTTAAGGGAAAAGGAAAGATGGTTGAACCTGAACAACAAACTTTAAAGAAGAAAAGCCAGATTGAGATAGATGAAGAGTTAGCAAAGCAACTTCAAGAACAGTTGGAAAAGGAGGAACAACTCCAAACTGAAACAGATAGAGAGCTTGCAAGGATAATGGCCAGAAAACTCAATGCAGAGTATCAAAAGAGCTTAAAAGCAGCAGCTGAAGCCAAGAAACTTTCAGTCAAAAGAATGCCACCCAAAAAGCAGAAGAGACAACCCTCCAAGACCTTTTTGGCCAACCAGGAAAGAAGAAAAATGATAAATTTTCTGAAAGGTTCAATTGGCGTCAAAGGGGAAATGTTTAATAATATGACATACAATCAAGTTGAGGAGCTGTATAAGAAAGAGATGGCTAAGCTGCAAGGGGGCTCCTCACAAAGGGAAGAGGCTGAAAGAAGAATGAAGGAGAGACATGATCTAAACATTCAGCAACCATTCCCTGAGGAAGTCACACCTACAAAAGAGCATAAGGAAGAATCAGAGAATGTTGGTATAGAGGTTAAATCTGCAAAGAGGGTAAAGACTATAGCCTCCAAGAAGCAGAGCAAAAGGCCAAGAGTTGAAGAAACAGCAGAAACAGTAGAACCTTCAGTTACTCCTACAACTGAATCTGTGCAGAACCCAGAACAGTCCAATAAGCAATATAATCTTGATCTTTATATGACTACAACAGCTGATGAACCAGTTTCAGCTGATCCTATTTCTATGAAAGCACCAGAAGTCATCTTTTGGGATATTTTGGAAGATCAAAGGAAGAAATACTTCAGGCTTAAGAGAGTGGGAGATCTATATGAAGTGTACTCTACTTGGGGTAGACTCATCAGAAGTTGTTCAAGATCAGATTTAGAAGAGATGTTTAAAGTTGGATTGGAGATATATGAAAAGGAGCTGAAAGGAGAAGGAATGAGCTTAATCAGATTAGCCATGGAGTACTTATGCATGATGTTTGATCCTAGCAAAGTTCAACATGTGATCAGAGATTTGCATCTACAGAATAAATTCCAAAGAATAGAAAACTGGATGATATTTGAAAGGTGTGAAGTCTATGTCATCACTGTAAACAGAGCTTATCATGAGTACTACTTGGTTGATAAAATCTATGATCACAGCAAGGCTAAATTACAAGCAATGTTGAATGCCAAGCTTACATGTTCAAAAGATTCAGAAATGGCAAAGATTGTGGTTAGCAGAATCATTAATCAAAGTTTGGGTTTGGATCCTAACCTAGGAGTGTGAAATGAAGTGTTGAAAGCATCTGAAGAACTTGACTTCTCTTCCTAAAAGTCAAGTTAGGGGGAGATTGTTGGGAAATTCAGAAGTGATCAAGTATGGTTAATGCTGCTACAACAGAATTACTACTGCCAGTTGAAGTTAATGTTGTTCATCAAAGTTAGTACTGCTTGAAGGGATTAATACTGCTGAGCATAGTTAGTACTGCTGGAGTTAATACTGCTCAGAGTATTAATGCTGCTAAAGATTAATGCTGCTTATAAGATGAGGACTTCGCATGAAAGGATGACAGCTGGAATGAAGATATTCATGGAAGTTGGAGATAAAGATGGAAGTTTATATTGAAGATCTTTTATTATTTTGTAATTATTTTTTATTTTCAATATATGTATAGAATAGCTTGTTTTATTTAGATGTAACAATTAATTCTGAGTTTTAGTTTTAATAGAGAGAATTAACCTCAAGGTTAGAACCCTAATTCTAGAGAAGTAGAATTCGTATTGGTGAGTCTGTTCATCAATATTGAGGTTGTTTGTAAAAGCTTGTGACTTTCAATCATTCAATAAAGTTTGCAAGTTGTTCATCAGATTTACTGTTTGTTTACTGTTTCATTGAATATCAAAGTGTTATTCCGCAAACTTCTTTGATATTGTTTTCTGAGAGTGTGTTCTTGTTAAGAATTAAGATCCTGACATTTCTCGATTCGATCTGTCATTTCTCACAATTTCAAATTGGCGTCCAGTGACAGTTTTGTGATGTTGGGTTTTATTGTAGCGACTAAAAGATTCTTGGGCCTCTTCACATATTTTATCACCTTTAACAATATGGGCCCCTGCTAAGCTATTTGGGTCCCCACTTTTACTATCTTTATCAAGCCCAAGACTTAACTTTTTTCTAGGTCCACTTTTAAGGCCCATTTCAAATTCCCCCAAATTGCCATCTACAGATCCTTTCTCCCCTTTTCAAATTGCAGTCGACTTAACATTATTATTTCCTTTGGGAACTACCAGCTGGTCTTTGGGATTTGAGAATTTTATTGTGTTCCCCACCCCCATCATCTCTTCACCTTCCATGTCAACGCCACCGGCCGCTGAATTTTTTCGGTCACCGGAGACTTCCTCTCCTGGTGACTTTCCACCTTTGTCTCGATCAGGTTAGTTTTTTTCTTTTTCTATCCCCATTGATCCCACAGTTCCGATATCTTGTTCTATCTCCAGATTTTCAACACGATAGGCTTGGTCTTTCCCGTCAAAAAAACTTCCTGAACCATCCATTCTTCCTCACTTCCTCCATCTCTTTCCGACCATTCTGACGGGATGAAAGAGTCGTCTACGTCTTCCTTGAAGTCGCTTACCGATCTTACCTCCTCGAGACTTGCTTGGAGTTCCATGAAACCACTGCCTTCTTCTTCTATTTTAATTACATATAATAAATTACCCACTTTTATGCTCCTAATTTCGCTAATTTTATCGACAAGCCCTAAGCTAATTAGAACTTTGCCCCATAATAGATTTGAACTTTCCTCCATATGGCAGTTTCTAGCATTTAACACCTTACCCCATTTACCTACTATCTCCAAAAATATTTCCTCCTTCCAAATATGTAATGGGACTCCTTCGATCCCTAGCCAAATAAGTCTTTCGGTGGGATGAAAACCTATCGACCATCTTCTCAAATCTTTAACCCAATGGTGTATCCCATGAACCTTATTATTCAGAATGGTTATCATTGTCTCCTCTGATCCGAAACCGATCATAATGTTTCTTCCTCCCAATAGCTTAATCTTGCATCCTTCCATCATTTCAGACCTGAATAACTCTTGGATTGCCTCCACCTTGTCCAAAGATGTCACGTTTCCAACTACACAACGTTGTAGGAACTCCATTGTCGATTTTACTGCTTCCCAGCATCCCACCACTTTCTGATTGCCTTCCAAGACTGTCTTTCTTTCCGTCGCTCCACCTTTGACAACCTCCGCATATGATGCTGCACCCCGGTTCCTTACTCCTTCCTCTTCTGTTCTTATTGTCTTTCCCTCTGTTCTATTCCCCCTACCGCCTTCCTTCTAGATTTATTTGCTAAAAAATGTAAATCCTGTACGATCCAATCCGAATTTCTCTTAGTTTCCTTTCTAAATCATACTCATTCTGAACAAGTTTGAATCGGACGAAGCCGAATTTTTCCTCGTTTTTCAGTCTCTTAGTGGCCATGTATATGTCTGAAACTACACCAAATTTTTTAAAAGTCCTCCACATGTGTGATACCTCCCAGTTCTTCGGAAAGTTAAAAAACAGAAATGAAACCTCATTTGGATTCTTTCTTCCATGGTTCAATCGACCGAGTCTTGTTTCATTATGCCATTTCCAGTCATGGTACCCCGAGACTCTACCCTCACTCACCCTCACCCTCGTCGGACCTCCCTGTCTCACAGACCCCCTCACCGGATCTCTCTCTCTCTCTCATCTCTCTTTTTTTTGGCTTTTTTTAAAAGAAATTATGGTTATCTAAATTATGTTTAATAGTTGTCATATAAGTTTTTTTTATTATACATTAATTATAAATATTTCATTAATAATCAAAAATATTTATTAAACAATGCATCAAGTTAAAAACTGCAACTTCATAATATATTAATTAACTAATTAACACGGGTTTATTTGCATTTAACAATTTTAACACCGAATAATACGGTTTTGATAAGAATTTACATACCTTTGGCTCTTGTTATTTTGCACGTCTAGAAGATGAGTTGGATATTTACTACAAAATTTTGTACAATATGTTGTTTAAAAAAAGTTTTAAACATAAATTAAATATCATATTGTTTATAAAAATTTAATAAAATGATAATCTATATTTTTTATGGTAGTATGGTCGAGTTTCAAATGGCTTAAAAAGGGTTGCTTACTTACAACTTAATGATCTAGACGACTTATTCGCTCAATCATTCATGAGTGTTTGTTTACGGCTTAATCATTAAGCCATTAAGTTAAAATGGCTATATGAAATAACCAGAACTCTTGTCCTCATTAAGCCATCCTAAACAAATTCATATAAAAAATGCCCAAAAGTAATTCAACCCTCTCTCTTTGCCTCCCTCAAACCCATTCGTATCCTGTCCCTTAGAGAGACTACTTAACCCATTAAATGCTTAATGTGAAAAAAAGGAAAAAATGGAAAAAAAAAAAAAAAAAAAAAAACAATCCCGCACTTGTACTCTTTAACCTTCAAGTGGTTAAATCCTTTTGTAATATCTTGATGGTTCAATTTGTTGTAGTGAAGTAAGTTCCGTTATTCGCCTTTTGCTACTTCGCTGTAATTCATAAACCAGTCATTGTTGGTCAAAAACAAAATCAATAGTCAAACAAACACATTTAAAATAAAATGTAGGTTTTAAATGTTACCCATTGTACTATAATGTACTCCAAAAAATAACTCAGCACATTCTGTTCCTTATTTTCATTAAGGACACATGATATATTTATCAGAAATATGGACGTGTTATTCATTATGAATGTGTGATTCATGATAAGTGTTCATCCTGAAGAGGGACACATGGTGTGTTGTAGACCGTTCTCGGGTTTTCAACGAAAAACATGTTCTCAACCGAACTTTCCTCTCCCCCCCTCTCTCTCTCTCTCTCTCTCTATATATATATATATATATAGAGAGAGAGAGAGAGAGATCTGGGTTCATACGAGAACAATATCTATTTAAGAAAACACGAGAACAACGAATCACATACAAAATCATATATGATTCACATATAAATCATATATGATTGCGGGTGAACTTAAGTTGCGGCCATAGTCGTCCGCGTTCATTTTTTTGCCATTAATGCCGAATCATATATGATTTTGTAGATGATTTGTTGCCTCATGTCTTCTTAAATAGTTAGCGTTCTCGTTTGAACCTTTCTCTCTCTATATATATATACCTATATATATATATATAAGACGATAATCAAATGAGAACCATAATATAGTTGAGGGTCATGAGGACTAATCTCAATCATTCAAGGGTTTTATCGAAGGCCATTAAAAAGGGTGACAACTTTTGTAATATTAGTGAAAGTTTTGGATGTTCAAGAGCAAAGTTGTAATTTGAGATCTCAAAACCATCAAATTCCTTGAGAGTCCCTAGAAAGTCCCAACAATAACCCGTTCCATCAAATCAACAAGAACTCATTCAATCCTTGTCTTCACCCTCATCTTCTTTGATAGGGAGGTTAGGGTTATGCGATACAAGAGAGAAGTGGAAGAACATATTGTTCGAGAAGACGATCTGATACGCCTGCAGAAAGGCATATGCAAAGACACGACCTCGTATCAAGGGTCGTTCTGCCAAGCGGATGGAATCTGCAGAATCAGAAATGGATAGATGGTTGTTCACGGCGGCTTCTGGGGTTCCACCAAAAGTTGTTATGATATGGAGGTGGAATACAGCGTCGTTCCATCGTATTGTCGGGACCTTTGACTATTCTACGGTGATGTTGTACTATATATATAATTTTTGGCGATGACTTGTTTATTAGTGAAATCAATCAAATTCTCATGGTAAACAAGAGATTTCTCAGCATTTTTGGTTGATTCCTCTGTTTTCTGATGAACAAATTCATCAATTTCTTCTTATTTCACGTGATTTTTTTGAAATTCCCCAAATTCATGATCTTATCTTCAGAGTTTTTAGGGTTTTCCTCCTATTTAATCTGGAAAGTGTTTGCTTTTAATTTATTTTTGAAAATATAATTGGACGGAGAGAAACGTTTTTTAGTCAGAACTAATTGACGGAGGGGTGAAGAGAATCGAAATTCAAAGCTTATGTTTTTGGGTTGAATGTTTATAATCCCGATTGTGATTGATTTGGGTTTTTTTGTTTCCAGATTCAGATCGTTAAGGGACTGGAAGAGAAACAATGGTGGGAACCGGCTCGCTCGAAGAAGGTGTGCGGTAATGAAGTACAGATTAGGAAAACATCTTGTTTGGTTGCAATTGATTTGAGCATTTTTGTTTTCAAAAATTCTGTTTGATTTCATGGGGTGAAATACATATAGACAAAAATTGTGTTTAATTTCATGATGTGAAATAACATATAGACGAAAATTACATTTGATTTCATGAGGTGAAGTAGATTAGAGATGAAAATTATGTTTGATTTCATGTAGTGAAATAACACACACACACACACACACATATATATATATATATGAACATTATGTTTGGATTTCATGAGGTGAAATATCATATTTATGAAAATTTTGTTTTTCTTTCATGGGGTGAAATATCATATTTATGAAAATTTGGTTTTTATTTATGAGGTAAAATAGTATTTTGGTCCTGGACCACAATGACTTGCATAGAAGCCCATCCTTTTGTATGCAAAGGGAACATTAAATTATGATGAGTACTAATTAAATAATACTTTAGAACATACTTATGCTAACATGCTTTTGCATGTTCCATACTTTAGGATGAGAATCAGAAAGAGTTGGTGAACCAAACATGCTGGCTAAGTTTGTACTTCAAATTCGGCTTGCCAGTAGTAGTATTTGTCAGACTATATACTAACTGTATCTTGTATTGATCTTCTTTTGGCTAGATGACAAACCAATCGGCTTTGGTGACAATTTGACCACTCTTCAACTAATCTTCGACTTTGCTGAAGGTTTTTTACTCTTGGAACAATACAAATAGTAACAAGACTTTTACAAATAAAAATCCTATTTGTCTATTATAAAGTATAAGCTATACAACAGTTTACCGGTTATAGACATTTATGAAGAATAGTTCTATCAGATATTAAATGCTTGGAATATTCAAAGGAGTATATAAAATCCGATGAAGGTTACAATATGATGGTTTCTTAGAAGCTTTCATCGGATTGTGACCTTTACTCAAAAGCATTTAATCTGATGGTTTGAAATCAGATGATTCTTGAGATTGCTTCCTTTTAGAAAAAACATCGGATTTAAAAACCTTATTGTGTGACTAATCCGATGTGTGAAGTATACATCAGAGTGGTCATATTTTTGTTTGGCAAAGAAGAGAATTTATTTCTAAGTGTTTGAACTTCGGATGTCTATATGTATTATGTACAAATCCGATGGTTGATACTTATCAATATCCTCCTATTTGTATATAATACAAATAGATATCCACAGAGAAAGTGAAATACTTAGAAATAAAAAGATGGTACTGAAACCCAGAAAAGGGATATAAAATCCGAACTCATAAATGTAACACCTTTAAATTTAGAAAATAACAGACAATTTAAAACTTCCAAAATCCTTTAAATACATAGCTTTAAATAACAAAATATTTAAAGTTTACAAAGGAAAGAAGACGAGAAAGTGTATCAGAGTTCTAAATTGGACTATCTAATTCCTCAAACCGAATTAGAGTAAATCCGGTGTTACTAAATCTACCAAATCTATTATCTTCTCAAAACTGGATGACGTCTCTAAAGCCATCATACTGGAATCTCTACAAAGCTCCAAATGCCATTCAGATCCCTCTAAGACCTGATACATGTCGATAAGAAAAAGTGTTACGCTTAACGCCTAATGAGTTAAAGGAATTTTCATAATATAAAACATAAAATGGTTAAAACGAACATTTTCCTTTAAACACAACCATCATTTAAAACATAAGTTATAAAAGGACTATATTCACAAAGCTCGTTATTTCCAATCCAAAATACTTATTTAGATAAATGACCCAAGTCCAAACTCACCCAATACACGCATAAGCCGCTATTCCAAGATATCAATTATATAGGCAAAACCATATATCCAAACACCGAAAGCATGGCAACACAGTACGTCAAAACTACACCTTTGTTGACGGGGGAGTCTCGATTCCATCGAATGTGGTAGGAACATAAAGTTAAGCCACTTATCAACGTTCTCGAGTTCTACCTCGGACATGGATCCCCGTATACGACTCCATTGAGCACCACTGCAAGATTCCTACAATGACTCGAGGGTCTATCCGACCTCTAGATGAGTATCACCACAAAAGTCACCAGTCCCAGTATACGGCTCCAATGAGCACCACCGCAAGACCTAGCTCCATATATGACTCCATTGAGTTCCACAGCAAGCTTGGGGACCACTCACTACACTTAAGTATGGAAATCAAACCCCCATTCTTAATAATAACAGACTCCTATGCCTATGGATCCAATGCATTACAGGCTAAAATTACGTGACACCAAATTGAATGACTAACTCAATCATCACATGTAATATACAATCAATATGCAATAAATGCATCATACGTCTAAAGCTTCATATTGATGGAGCAATCTCGGTGTGAGTGGCCTAGCATCCCACATTTGAGGCATGCCGTAGGGTTAGGATTACACCTACCTACATGTTTAACCTGGCATTCTCAACACCATTTTGACGTCCTATGACATTCAACTCCTTTGCCATGGTCGTGGTTATTGGACTCATAGGATGGACCAAATTGATCCTTATGTTTCCTCTTTTCTTTTACCTCTGCCTCTTCTTCCTTACTATGAGCATAAATATCTTCCATGAAGTGTGCCTCCTCTATTGCTTCTTCGAGAGTGGAGGCCTTAGAGTTTTGGACCATCGTCTTCATGTCAGTCGACAAACCTTTGAGATAGGCCTTGACTCTCTCCTTCTCACTCGGGGTAACATGTCCTACTACATCCAACTTCTCCATGAAGAGATTGGAGTACTCTCTCACAGACATGCCCCTTATGGAGAGCTCGGAACTCGTCTTCTATTTTGGTCGATTGCTCTGTTGTTGATGGTGACATCATTAGCATATTTACATTTGTTGCTTTTGATGGTGCCAATGATCTCAAGCCATTTAGAGTACCCATAGATGCATAACCAATGAATGTATTCATCATTTCTAGTAGATTCATCTCTCGAAATCCTTGCTTTGATGATAGACCTTTTGAAACCATGTGACATTCATCTAATAGCAGTAGTGGCTGTGATTGTGGCATTGTATCTCCGTCTTGAGAACACTTGATTGAACTTCTCAGTGGCCTCTTGTTTCTCCTTTTGATCAGCTTCTTCTTTTTCCCTTTGAATAACATCTCGTTCTTCTTAAAGTGCCATTGTTGCAGCTATTTCTTCATCACTCAGATTCATATCATCAATGCTAGTTCTACATGGGGGAGGAGGAGGATGAGGCATCTTAAGGACTTCTATCGGTTTGGACCTTCTAAGTATTTCTTTCTTCTTTTTCTTTTTAACTTCTTTCTCCATCTTAGACGCCATAGGAGATTTTCCTTTATCTGGAATGGAAGCAGATATGTTTATGACTTGTATCTGATATGGAATGTTAGAAGTAGATATGGGGATGGAAGGTTAGACAGAGACGATGGAGGATCGTCAAAATCCAAGCTAAAGGAGTTAGAATCCGACACATATTGCATTGTGTCTTCATTAAATGGAGCTTTCTCCCCCTCAATCCTATCATCTTTTCCAAAAGGAGAATCTTCTTCTCGAATTTCCTCCCCCTGAATCCAATGAGTCTCTTAATGATCATCTTCATAAACTGCTTCTTGGGTTTCCTCTTCTTGGACATGATCCTGAGTAGATGTAATGATGTTTTCGACTGATGCATCTTCTGCAGGATTTATCAGCTCTAACTCTACTTCTTCACTGATGGGAGAGTCAACCAATGGTTGATATTCCGATCCAATCTTAGTGGAATCTGAGGAATTCGAGCTTTTCTCCCCCTTAATAGCACCTGGATGGAATAACTCATGATCCACAGTAACGGTTAGATTATGTACCTGTTCATTGATAAAGTCAGTACACCTTTCAGTGATGTAGATTAGTTCCCTGTCGGATACAGGAATGGTGTTCAGAGGAATATACGATATGTACTAGGAATTGTAGATGGAATCTTCTTTAGGATTTCACGAAGAAGTCCTTCTTGAGTATCGAGCTTCGAGTGGAAAGACTTGAGAGATTCTTTAATCAGATCAGAATTTGATTATCTTGATAAGTTGCCCATCTCAATGGTTACACCTTTGACTGAGTTCCTCAGTTCTTGAGAAATGAAGATGACTTTGGAGTGAAATTCATCATCCTTGATCCGAAGAGTTTTGAGTGTGGAAGCAGTGTTGCTTAAGGACTGGTTGTTGTCCATAAGCCCATCATGAAGAGATTTGTTGGCTTGCTCCTGTGAATTTTCAAAAGCGTCAAATTTCTTAAGGATTATTGATAGGTGGGTTTACACCCCCTGATCTAACCGCAAGTGTACGGGTCGAATCAAGTAATATGTATAGGAAGTACGAGTATCGAACCAAGGGAACTAGGAAGTGAGTATCACAATTATTATATTCACTATTAAATGGACGGTCCAAAGGTGAATCGTTCGAAATAATTAATTAACTATTAATAAATAAAATAAACACACTCTTCAAATAACGACTTAGGAAACTTTTTACAGAGAAAAATAGTTGAGGGTTGGAAATACTATGGTTTTCACTAATGAACAATGTTCTCATAATAACTACCAGTTAAACCCTTTAATGAATATCCAATCTATAAAATCACTGTTGTTCTATCTCAAGCAACAAGGAAATTTTATTTTGAAAACAGAAGTCTCATATCTCGATCTCAACACATGAGCTAAAAACCCATTAAGTTCTATATTATAGAGATACTAGGGTTTAGTTGGTATATCTCTATCCAATTTCTCACCTTAGACATATAATTCTAGTTCTTGTTAACAACTAATTCTCTCGAATTTAATTTATAACGAACAAATAAGATGAAAGTTGATCAGACTCAGGAA
Source organism: Arctium minus (assembly GCA_954870635.1). Classification (NCBI taxonomy): domain Eukaryota; kingdom Viridiplantae; phylum Streptophyta; class Magnoliopsida; order Asterales; family Asteraceae; genus Arctium; species Arctium minus. The sequence goes on along the minus strand of OX941081.1, from coordinate 20,164,014 downwards.
AGCATTAAAACCTAAATCATATACTTCATTAATTAAGAAAAACTGATAAAAATCCCAAGTTACATGTTCATATGCTTAACCAAACTCAAACCAACCCCCAACATCTAAATATTAGTTCATGTTGGGGGTATTAACAAAGAAAATAATAGAAGAGTTCATATATCTAAGAAAAGTTCTCTAAAAAATCAAAGATTGTAAAACTCCCTTTGATTATGTAATACCAAAGAAGATTTTCAAGAAATCGGAGTAGAAATCGTTTCCCCAATCGTTCTTCGCTTCAAATTGGTGTTTTTCCCCGTGCAAAAATCGCCCCAAGTTGTATCCCTTTGTTCCTTAGCCATCATTTTGAAGATAAAGTGAAGTGAGATCTCAAACCCTAGAAAATAAGTGTTTAAAAACGTCTAGCACACTTCGAGCAGGTTCGACGTTAGTTCAACATCAACAACTAGCATGAAAGTTGCCCTTTTTCCTTTTCTGGCGAGTTGTAAGCTAGTTCAGCTTCAACAACTTACTTCAAAGTCGCACCGACCACTGATTTTTGGAACACAAATTTTTTATTTTCTTTTAAAAATCACTTCTCAACCGGCTATTTCTCGGGCTTGCATCTTGATGATATTATGCTCTATTCTCTCTCGGAAAACTTACTTATTGCATCCATTCTTGTTATCTTATTACACAATGCAACTCCTGAAACACTTGATTTAAAATATAAAAATTCCACTAAATTCACTTGGAAATAAACAATTTTACTCAGAAAGTGATATGAAAATAACACCAAAAATTGGTGTCATCAAGGATCTCAAATAAAGATCGTTGATGATCTTCACTTAGTTTCTGTGAAGCTTCATCCAACCTTTTGCATCGTTCCTCTAATTGTTGGTTTTGGGTAATCAAATCCCTTGCAATGGAAGAAAGTTTACAGAGTGTATGTTCATGCTTTCTGTCTAAGGCACATAATTGATCTATGACCTGAGAAGGTAGAGCATAGATAAGATGGACTTGTTGAGAATGATCACATCCTAGAGCATTAGAATCCGATGGTTGAGATCGATCAAGAAATTGGATTTGAGTGATCATATCTGAAGTGGTGAAAATAGGTGATGGTCCTATTGTGGATGATGGTGGTAGAGATAATCCGATCATATCTTGAGTATCTACAAAAGTAATAGTGGTGATGGAAGGGGATCTAGAGGTGCTTCGATCCTCTTTATGTGATGAAGAAGATAACATTATTGGTAAAGGAACACCTGATGATTGAGCCTTCATGCCAATATTCACTTTGAACTCAGGGCCATGCATGGCTTCCAAGAGTGCATTAAGATATGAGTTACCAGCGTCCGATGAGGGGAACATGACGGATAGACCAGAGGTTTGTGTTTGAGGCTCAAGGGGTTAGGGTATGATAGGTGATTGGACTTGGGATGAATCCATTATGGTAGCTTCAGTTGTTAGAGGAACTGAGATCAAAGTTTTAGGTTGACCTGTTTGTACAACAATATCCTGTTGGGAAGATATTGAGCTAGGTGGGATAACAGATGCCATGGACCGTGAGTGGCATATTTCAATATCTGAGGATTTTTGAGAATCCTTGGATAGTTTTTGTAGCTTGGTCCTTTGGATTAAAGGGTTCTTTCTTGAAGTTCCCAGTTTGGCTAGAGATAGTAACTTCCAGTTTTGGGTAGTAGAATTAGAGACCTGGGTAGATTCCGAGGGTTCTTTCGGTTTCGTAGTTTATGTAGTAGATGGTACGGAAGTAGCTACCAAAAGAGGTCCAGAGAGATCCAATCTTCTTTTAGGAGAAGGGTCGGATTTCTTGGATGGCCTTGAAGAAGGAGATCAAGAAGAGGCCAACGTGGATCTTTTCTCTTTTAGAGAGGCAATTTTGGCCAGTAGAAATTTCCTAGTTGCCTCTATGTCAGAGGGTGAGTTCTACGATGGTCTAAAAGCTTTAGCAAAGAGAATCATACCTGGGGACATTGCTGGTTCAGATGGGTTGAACTTTTTCTTGAAGACATAATTAGACATTATGTTGATAGCAAGATTTTTCTTCTCTCCAGAAGCAGTGCGGTCTTTGGCATCAGTTGGAATGTTGACATTTTCTCCAAGTTTAAGCAAGGAACCTGATTTTTGCTTTCAGATTTCATGGTTATCTTTCTGACTAAGCTCATCAAAGAAATATTTTCCAAAGTTTATATTTCTTTGGAAAATAAGAGCATGTGTCAGTTTAGTGATGTTGCTAGGAGTTTGGTCAAAACCTCTAGTTTTAGTGCTCAGACATTAAACCAGATAAATGAAAAATTAATGCCATACCCTAGACATATGTTTCATAAAGAGATTCCCAACAACTTTTGCATTCTCTGTGTCCTTCGATAGACGGTATTCCAGAATGTGTAGAACATCCTCAAGTTCTTCATCTTTGAAGAGTTCTTCATATTCAGTGGATGAAGAAGAAGGTAGATGCAGGACCTTTGCAACGTCATCGACAGTAATTATGACGTCTTTATCGCTCAGAACAGATGCAACAATGGTGTTATCAGTCTTTGAGTGCACAAAAGAACACCAGAAGTTTCCTAGCTGGAATGTACTAATCTGTGCGGATGGACGAGAAACCGTAAGAGCATGGCTTACATGGATTTTTATCATAAAGTCTATCATGTTGTGATAGCCTTGATTTTCGTCATGTTTGTCAAACAAGCCAACATAGTTGCACGCAGTAAACTTGACACAGTTGAGAATCGTCTTCGAGATTGGCAATCATTGAAGAAAAAAAGATCTGAGAAAGTTTGAAGGATTTGAGGGTTTGAGATTTTTGAGAGAGAAGAGGTGAGATAATAAAGGGGGTTTAGGTTTTTGGTAATGTTATATAGAAGGATGGCGAAAAGGTGGGAAGGTATAATGATGATTCCTACACGATTTGATTGATCATGGCGGTTGAGGAGACATTTTGTAAAAATTGTCTACCGACGATTGATGTGACAGTTGGCAGAGGTTATGATGAATTTTTCAATTTACTTTCATAGTTATCGGATTAGATAAATAGACAACGATTATGCGATTCCTATAGAAAGAAATCCGATATAGAGGAGAAATCTGATGGTTGATAGAATATCGGATTTTACAAACATTAGATAAACATAAATCCGTCGATTCATGATTTCGAAAAAATATCTTAGGGAGAGAATTTGAGATAACCAAAGTTAATCGGATTCTAGTATAGATCGGATTGAGATTCTGATAATCCGACAACAACAGATGCGGTTAGAGCATTTTAGGAAAAGATAAAGAGAGAAAAAGATGGTGACACAAAGTCAAGGTGATAACCAGTTCTTAATAGATAGAACTTTTAAGGGACAACAACTGGTATATTCTAAAGACTTTTAGTTCTTAGGTACCCATCTTCTGATGGGTTCCTTAGAGTAGTAGATCTTGTCAGAAAATCTGAACATCTTGTCATGAGGAAAATCTTTAGCATAGTGTGAAGGTTCCCCACAGTTAAAACATATTCTGGAAGAAAAACATCTTTGGAATCTAGGATGATTCTTTTGAAGAATTTCTTTTGAATGAAATGTGGGATGTGAGACAGAAGGTTTTGGTCCAAGTATACCTTTATGATTTTTCCTTTCGGGAATATAAAAGTAATATTCCCAATAACAGTGTAAACAAAATGATAAACAACAATTTCACTCAATCTTCATTTTCAATTCAAACTAAATTTGATTACAATTAGTTCTCTCAACTTTCTCTCTATAACAAAGAACATGTATGGTACTTCTAGAATTACACACTCAACAAAGAGCCATATCCCTATTTATACCAAGGGACAAACTCTCAAGACACAAAACACGCACATACTATAGAAACACTCATACAACAAAACTCTCACACAACTAGTTTTGACTTTTTTTATTACAAAAGACTTTGACTTTGGCTTTGAGAGTTGACTTTGAGCTTTGACCTGCTTGACTTTGATCTTCATTATTAATGATCTTATATCCAACAAATATGTGCACTAACAAAAAGTTCATAGATATTTTATTACCTTTGTTTTGCATCAGATGGGGAACAAATGAAGAACAGACATATTCTTCTTCAGATTTTTAATCACCCCATTTTCCTTTTTCTTTTTGTTTTGAGAGGAGGAAAAGGGTTTACATATTTCTAATCTTGAGTAGACAGAAGCTCTTCCAGAGTAGGTGAAATATGATAAGACAGACTTAATAGATACTTCAATGAAGAAAGATAACCAAGACTATGGCCAGGATTGGTGATCTGAGAGTCTATGATTTTCTTTTGATTTGAAGAGGATTGATTCCAACTTTTTAAGATGGCCCTTTCTTTAGCAACACTTTTAGCTAAATCATGTCTTTCGTTGTTGAGATATTTGCAAACAATCCTCATATCTGCTAACTCATTCTCAAGTTTTTTGAGATTTTTGAGTCTTTCAAAATTTTCAGATAGTTCAACAGTTAGTTTTTCAACAGTGCTTTCAGTTTTTTCCTTTGCTTCAAAAGTATTACACATCTTAACGTAAAGATTGTCATAATAGAGAATAGAAGGATATACTTGTTTGGAGATGGGAGAGGAGAACTTTCCTTCTAAAGAAGATACTCTTAGTTTGATCTTTTCAGTCTCGTGCATTTAAGATAAATGAGCCATGAAACATATGTTTGCCTTTTCTACAGATTCATTGTTGGATGAAGAAGAGTTTTCTTCCCTTACATGTTCTTTAACCATCATTCCCTTTTCTTTTCTATCTTTGAAGGTTTATTTATCATCAATTCGGTCTTCCCTTCCTCCTTTACAGGAAGATTGAAATCCTTGAGAGGATTTGGAGAAAGATCTCGTTGATCTTCTAGACCTGTAATTAACAGCAAAATGTTCTTAATTTCCTCAGTTGAAACACTCATAATTTGTCTTTCCACGATATGACATGGATTGGTTGACAGAATATGGTCTCCTAGGGAATCTTTTGAATCATTTTAGAAAATTGTTTTGTCTCGCAACTTTGTTAAAGTTGGAGGCAATAAGAGAGAGAGAATCACTCAAGTCTTGCATGGAAACAGTTACCATCTCATCATTGGATTCGTCGTTCGGATCAAAAGAAATTTTTTCGGAGAGATTTTTAAAATTCTCGGATTCATTTTTGTGAATGAATTTTGTTGAGAGACCCATTCTTTTGTGATCCGATGAAACAAAGGCAATGTTGTTGCTTTTAGTTTCTTGAAAGAGGTTTTTCTTCAAGGTTTTTGTTTGCTCAAAGTTGTACAGAGTTCCATATAATGCAGTGAGAGGCATACTATGCAAATCTTTGGAAGTTTTGATACTTACCATTATAATTTCCTAAGAATATGGGAGACAATCCATAAATTTGCACAGTACTTCAGCATTATCGAAAACCTTGTTGTGTACTCTGAGATCATTTAAGAGAGAATTAAACCTGTTGTAAGATTTAGTGAGACTCTCATCTTTGTTAGAAACAAAAAGCCCATACTATTAGATATGGCTAATTCGACGACTTTGTTTTACCTCAGATGTTCCTTCATACAACACTGTAAGAGTGTTCCACACTTCCTTGGTCGTGGAAAGATTCATGATGGAGTGGTAGACATCATCATGGAGAGACATTACGATGATTGTTCTGGCCTTGGTGTCTAATGTCATATGCTTCTTGTCATCATCTATACACTCACTTTGTTCCTTTATAATTAACCTGACAGGTTCAATTATATTATCATTGGCATCTTAAACACGGGGGCAAAGGTGGTAGGAATATGAGGTCCGTTTATAAGAATAAATGGGATTTGAATGTCAACTCCTTCCAAGAATAGAAGCATCTGATTTTTCCAGAGAGAAAAGTTATCTTTCTGAAACTGAGGAGGTTTCTATCATAGGTTTGTTTAAACCGAGGAGGTTTGCTCCTTTTAATTTTAGATTATTTCAAACATAAAATTACGGATAAGTTGCAGAAGCTAGGAGGAAAGACTTTTATCCTAAACCATCTGAGGGGACAAATGTACACACTGAAAGAGAGAAGAAGAAGGTTCTCTTTAAGATCCGAGAGACTAAGATGGCTCTCAGATATTGACACTAAATCTACTTTGAATCTATAACAGAGATATGTTCTTTCAAAATGGGTCATTTGCAAGTTAACACAATGAAGATGTTTTATAGCCTCCATTGTATTAAATGCTCTCCTTCAACTTTAACATGTGTCTTCGTCGGATTTGTTGATCCATGCATGCTTGTACTTTTCACTTCAGCCTTTTGAATTGATGTAGACACTTGTTAACCCTTCCCATCCTTTTGTATGCAGAGGGAACAGTAAAGTATGATGAGTACTAATTAAATAATACTTTAGAACATACTTATACTGACATGCTTTTGCATGTTCCCATACTTTAGGATGAGAGTCAGGAAGAGTTAGTGAACCAAACTTGTTGGCCAAGTTTGTACTTCAAATTCGTATTGCTAGTAGTAGTATTTGTTAGACTACATACTGGTTGTATCTTATATTGATCTTCTTTTGGCTAGATGACAACCAATTCGCTTTGGTGACAATCTGACCACTCTTCAACTAATCTTCGACTCTGCTAAAGGCTTTTTACTTTTGGAACAATACAGATAGTAACAAGACTTTTACAAGTAAAAATCTTATTTGTCTATTCTGAAGTATAAGCTATACAACAGTTTATCAGTTATAGACATTTATGAAGAATAGTTTTGTCGGATATTAAATGCTTGGAATAATTCAAAGGAGTATATAAAATCCGATGAAGGAAACAATCTGATGGTTGCTTAGAAGCTTTCATCAGATCGTGACCTTTACTCAAAAGCATGCAATCCGATGGATTTAAATCTGGTGGTTTTTGAGATTGTTTCTTTTTAAAGAAAACATGGGATTTAAACCTTATTGTATTACTAATCCGATGTGTAAAGTATACATCGGATTAGTTCTATTTTTATTTGACAAAGAAGTAATTTATTTCTACGTGTTTGAACTTCGGATGTCCTTATGTATTATGTACATATCCGATGGCTGAGACTTATCAATATGTGTTACATCTGGTGAATCTCTGATACCAAAATGACGAGTATGCCATTTTCATGTGGTGAAACAACATTTAATTAAAACCATATGATCAAATTTTCTACAAACGGTCGATGAGTGGCCGAGAAAACGGTCGATGAGTGACTGAGAAAATGGTCGGGGAACGGCCAGGAAAACTGTCGAGGAACGACCAGAAAAACGATCAAGGAACGATCGGGAAAGCAGTCGAAAAACCCTTGGTACAGTTGGGGCTACATTGCCCAACGAGAGTGCCCAATGGCATAGTCGCATGGCATTGTCGTGAGTGGGTGCAAGCCTTGAAAATCCGATTTCCAAGGGTTTTCTTCATTTGGTCGTATCTTCCTCATTTGTACTCCAATTTCGGTGATTCTTTTTGCTATGCTATCGTTCTTAAGCTAGGATTTGGCATATTCTTCATTTTCTACCATCTTCCTTCCTTGTTGCTTTAGGTTTTGGATCATTGGTGGTGAAAGAAACACTTTGCAAGTGTTGAATCTGAGAGTTGGAACGTATTGCTCAAAGATTCAAGTTTTCATCAAGAAAACTCAAGTTTGGGGTAAAACCTAGATTTAGCCTAAATCTAGCAAGGCGAGTTCAAGTTGCTTTGTAAAACTATGTACATGCCAAAATGTGTATTTTGAAGTAATAATGTGTTTTACTTGATACATATCGAATGTGTTGAGTATTCGACGAAGTTTTCGTATTCGGTAAATTTGGATTGATAAATCTTGTAAAATGCCTATATTTGGTTTTTGAAGGTTTTGATGAGTAAATCTCAAGAATGTGTTCTTTTGGTGATTTATTGTACAAATGGAGTTTGTTTGATGATTAATGAATTTTTGGTGTAGTTGGTTTATAAACCGTTTGGAAAATGCACTTTATTGTGTTATAAGGCATTTTGGAAATATAAGAGTATGATTTTGTTTGGAAAATGGTTTGTCTCAACCAATGATGAGTTTTTGAGTTAAGTGTTGGCATAAACGCTAGTTAAATGCGTTTTATTGTTTTGATGACCTTTATTTGATGGTCAATTGAGTTTCGAGCTTTTGGCTCAGTTTTGACTTAAAAAAGTCTTGGAGACATTAATCTAGTTTATTTTGTTCTATGATAGGCTTTTGGAACTATATGCATTTGAAGCATATTTATTTTTTAATTATATGATTTCAGAGTGTTGGACATTCTTTTGGAACTATATGCATTTGAGGCGTATTTATTTGTTAAATACATGTTTTGAGGATGTTGGACATTCTTTTGGAGTCATGTAATCTAGAGTACTGCATTGGATCCATAGGCATGTGAGCCAGTCTTATTTAGATGGTCGAATGGGTATTGTGGGGTTGACTCCAAGACTTATGTCTCGTGACCTTAAACTTTTCAAGTAGGCAGTAGGAGGGTTGAGTCTGGAAGTGCTACCTTGGAGGTAGGCACTAGGATCTCTGCCGCTTGAGGTAATGCCTTGGAGGTAGTGCTTAAGTGTGTCGGGCCTTAAGGTGAAATTCGTGGGAATAGGCACTAAGGTCAAACGACGCTTGAGGTGAAACTTGTTTAGAAGTTGTAGGGACACTTGGACTTTAAGTCGTGAAGTGTTATGCGATTAACGTTTTACGAGTGGCATACTTATGTATTCTCTTCACTCCAACGGATATGGATCTCTCTCGTTGATGTTAAACGTTATTTTTGGATATTATAATACGTATGCTTTAATATTGTTTGGGTTTCGGCGAGTAACCGTATTTTATGACTTTGACTTGTTGGATCCCCTCTATATTTCAAGGTTTTGAATAAAAGAATTATCCCCATGTTTTGGTATCTGGATTTTTACCCTATGATATTTCGTGTGAGTATTGAGTCTAGTCCCATGATTATGGGGTGTCTTTATCCAAGTATTTTATCATAAAAATGGGGTTTTGGGAAAGATATCACTTTCTATTCAAATTACTTTGCATATTTAGAATTGTGATTTAAATAATATTCTTTCCGCTTTTCTGTCTTATATACTCCCTCCGTCCTAAAATAAGTGTCCACGATTGACTTGGCACATAGTAATAGACATGCATCATTTTTACACATTTTTGTTACCAAATGACATTTTACCCTTATTTAATTTTTCTATCTCTTCACAACTCTTATATATTTGTGCATTAATTATAATTATCTACTTTTTGAAAATGGACACTTATTTTGGGACAAACATAAATAGAAATGTGGACACTTATTTTGGGACGAATGGAGTAATTGATAAAACTCTTGAACTCACTAGGCGTTAAGCCTAACCTTTTTTTTATTTTTCGGCATGTGCATTAGGTCCTTGATTGAGAAATTGTACTAGCGATGTCGTGAAGAGTTGAGTGCTAGTTAGATGCACGATAAGGATGTAGCCGGTGAGTGATGTTTCCGCATTCGAAGATAGCGACTAATATGTGGTTTTAGTATCACCCGACCTTGATTCAGTCCTTGTATAATTCTTGAGTTAATAACTGTTAAGGTTAACAATAGAATTTCATCTGAGATATTTCAAGTATTGAATTGTAGAAATAGGTTTTATCCCTTATGTGATGTAATATTGAAAATTTTAAATCAGTTGATTTTTCCAAATTTTATGGTGTTTCAAGTTGGTATCAGAGCATAAGTTTGAGAGATTTAGGTATTGATTTAGGATGCCTAGACTCAAACTAGTGTTTTTCTAAGTGGATGAAAGTGAGATTGTACAATTAGGCACATTAAGAAAGGATATTTGAGATCGATAGAGACAGTAGCATCGGGAATCATGACGATGGTAGCAAGGATCCTCATGTATGGTACATCCATAGTTGCACTTGGCCAGTGCTATGGTGAATTTACAGTTATGTGTGTTCTTGAATCGCCTTGATGTGATGATGATGATGGGGTATTGAGTGTTTTCTTCGGTTATAGAGCATTAACGCATTGACGGTTGGTAATGTTGTCACTTTATGTGATCATTAAGTACAGTGATCTTGTTAAGCCGACCATTTGGGATCGGAGTTCATGGTAGAATTTGAACCATAGGCTTATTGAATCGACATTGTTTTGAGAAGAATTTGTAAGGTTAATTGATTTAGTTGTCGATTATTGCCTTAAGATATTTGCGCATTCGGATGTCGTTAGTGTGACCCGTGGACTTGGTGAGCTTGGTTCTAAGACCTTGAGTCTAGACTAATTCATGCACGAAATGTATTTCTAAAATAAATTGCGAACATAATCCCATACTTTGTCAAATCATCGTGCAAGTCGTGCTATGAATTTTTGGAAAATGTTTTGGCACGCACAAGAGTATGACCCATGATTTAAAAATGCATGAACTGTCTTATTGCATATGATTGCAAACTTTGTCCGGATTTTATCCCATGTTGTTCTGGTGACTAAAGAGTGAAATTTCAAAAACGCATAAACTTGGTTTATTGCGTGATTTGTATTTATTGAGAAACTTCATGATATTTTATTGATAATTTTGTCTTCTGTGATTTTATCATTGGGTGTGAGAATTTTAGCATCATCCAGTTGTATGGATGCCCCTTGAGTTTTATTGAGATTTATTTTATGTCGTTTTGTGGCACATGTATGAAACTTTGAAATGGGCATGATTTATTGCGTGTGTTTATTTATGGGTTTTATCGAGAATTTTATCTTATGTCCTTTGCAACCAAAAGAGAAGTTTTTGTAAGCTTGATATTGTGTAATTTCTTTTTGAGTTTTGTGCCAGTATATTTCATTGCACACTATTTAGCACATTATTGCTTTATGCGCATGACGAGTGGTTGTATAGTGGAACTATAAAGGTTCATGTTAATGTTTTGTTTTGTGCATTTTCGTTTGTTGTTGCCTTGTTATTGGTCCACACAAACGCATTATGGGGATTTGCTTGATATGTACGGGATTATAGCCACTATTTTAGAACAAATAGTATATTGGTTAATTGGCTTTAAGTTTGAAATTGACCTAAGTTATTTCACATTTTAACCAAATCGCATGCATATATCATGTTACTAAGTTTTGATAAATAATCTGATGTATGCAGGCCTTGATTGAGTAATTTTACTCCATGTCGTATTATGGTTAAAGAGAGAATATTTGGACCTTGATGACAAGTAATTCCTTTATTGAATTTTTGTACAAACATTTTTTTGCATGCTTTTTTAACGAATGTAATTATTTTACGTACATGGCGTAAATAGATGCATGTTAGGACCATAGCGGTCCATTCGAAAAGTTTATTGAGCATCTTTTATTGTTTCCATTATTAGTTTGAATAATGATCAAGTAGCTTTCAAACTGGTTTTATATGTGTGATATTTGTAACCACTTTTCACGACCACCTAGTAATTGGTAGTAAATTTTACGCGTACGTACAATTGTTATAAAATTTTCGTGTTTGAAAAGTCTTATAAAATGGTGAGTTGTCATATTTGTTAAGTCTGATACTTGAAAACCCTTGAATTCGTTAGAGACTTAGATTAAAACCCTTGGTGAAGCGTGAGGACTTAGAGAGCCTCGAGAATGAAAGTGTTAAATAGTCTGACTAGTGGTGGTATTGTAATTTGGGTGTTTCAGTTAAAAAGCCGTTGTACTTTTAGATTCTGAAGTATTAGACTCGTGCGATTTTTGATTACTGTAGTAGTGAGCCTTCCGTTTGAGCAATCCTTGGGGTGGAGGTTTGGACGATCAATTGCGTCTGAGTTATGTGGAACTCTTAGGATGCCATGTTATTGTCCGTTGTTCAAAGATGGTAGACTCGATGAGTGAGTTTTACGAGTGAAATGTTTGTTGTGGTTTGAATCATGGCGTGATATATGGTGTCAACTTTTGGATTTTGAGGCCAATAACAGTTGAAGTACTTGGAGTACTATCGTTGGATCCTAAGGAACATTTGCAGAAAAAGTGGTGGCTTTAAGAAGCTTAGTTGTTGGTAAGTGAGTATTAGTGAATAAGATTTCCTTAATTGGTAATGATTGTACTATTAGAAGATCGATACTTGGATGTATTTTGGGTATAATCGATTACTTATAAAGTCTATTTGCACGTTCTGGGATGTAATGTCAGTACAAGTGTAAATTTTTTGTGGTGATCATGTCTTGTGGCACTTTGGGGGACGAATTCAGAGCATGTTGATTAGTACCGAGCTGATTAATAGAAAATTTCGTCAAGGAAATGACGATAAATCTTTTATGTTATATTATTGGAAAAATTTATGGTTAATAAGAGCTATCGTCAGCTCTCATAAAATATGTTCGTTCGATTATTAGGAGGAATTTAAAGTAGCAGGATTTAGTGGCAATGTCTGAGGTAGATCTTAAGTGGAAGTCATTTTATTGAGGAGACTTTGATTAATCGAAGTTAGAATATCTACGTGGTAATGCAACGGGTGATCTATTTAGGAGTATCTATGCAAGATTCCTCTACCACCCGGGTAAAGTCAACGTGATAGTGAGTACTCTGAATCGAAGGGAGTGTGTCTGGTTGTAGTCGGATAGACTTTTGCAAAAAAAAAAATCAAAATGTTGAATGCAAAAGAGAAGAGTATCACAGTTTGATAGAGGTTGTTAGAAAATTTTAAGAGTGAATTCATTTTGGGCAACAATAGTGGATTTGAATAGTTGAAGTCATGAGCTACCGTTGAGGTAGTATGGGTCACCTAAGTTTGGGAGGCAACCGAAGTCATATGGTTAGAATTGCTCTAGCAAAGTTTGATGTTCACTCACGCATGAGTGTAACGTATAGAGGTGGAGATTGGATGAGAGCAGGGTCGTTCCTGGGGAGGGCGGGTCGGGCGCACACCCAGGGCCCACAAGAAATAGGGGCCCAATTTTTTTAGTACATATTATATATTATATAGTAGTAGTTCAAAAAAATTAGTAAATAAAAGAGACACAATTTTTTTTAGTATTTTTAATAGGACCCAAAAAGAGTTTAACATTATATTAAAGGCCCAAACTTCTATTAATTAGTTACATTGGATAAATAAATATACAAAAAGTTAACTAATCGTTCATTTTATAGTATTGATTATTTTATAGTTTTTTTAAGTTTTTTATTTAGTAACAAAATCTAAAATTACCTTTGCTTAGAAAACCTGATATATGCTCCATCATTCATCTGATACTGATTCTTTTGATTATTCCATCCACATGCATTCTATTTTCATATTATAATATAGTAGATTTCTTATTATTAACTAAGAAAACTTCTACATTTTGAAAAAAAATTATCAACCATATGAAACGATCCAACTTATATCTATAATTAGGATTTCAAGACTACCTTTGTTTTGTCATACATTATTGACTCCTTATTACCTAATATTGAGTACATAAACTTAAGTACTCTCTTATCTCTAAAACAAGAATAAGATCTCAAACTATAACCAACATGGACTTTTGATTCTAAGATTGATGGTTTCTAAAAAATTTGTTTTAACCTGAAAGTTATGGTGACGAAAACATTAACATGAGGTGACATGGAAACGCAACTGATTTATATTGATTTACATAAAGTGTTACTCCAACTAGTCAATATTGTGATCTAAAATAATGTCAATCTATATTAGTGATGGCCAAAAATCAGGCTCGGGCCGGGCCAAAACGGGTTTCGGGCCCAAACAGTGATTTTAAAAACCGGGCCAATCGGGCTTCGGTCGGGGCCGGGCCGGGCTTCACCCAAAAATGATCGGCCCATTTAAGGTGGGAATAAACAGGTTATATAAAAACCGGGTCGGGTCGGGCCCAAACCGAGCCATGGTCGGGCCGATGATTTTCTCGTATTTTTTTATAATAATTTCTTCATATAATGGATCACCAAAATACACTTTAAAAATACATTTTATTTATAATAAATCACTAAAATACACTTTAAAAATACGTTTTATTTATAATAAATCACTAAAATACACTTTAAAAATACGTTTTATATATAATTTTAAGTTACAAACTTACAATACAAGTATTTATAGGGGTTTGGGGGGGTAAAAAATACAAAAAAACGTATATAAATGGTAACATAGCGTTTCTTTTTTTTTGAAAAGTACGAATCGGGCCGGGCCGGGCCAAAAACCGGGCCGTGAACCAGGCTCGGGCTGCCAAAAACTCGAAAAACATGAACCGGTCCATGATTTCGGGCTTCAAACCGGTTTGGCATCGGGTCGGGTTGGGCCGGGTTTTGAGGCGGTTCGGGCTCGGTTAACTGGTCGGATCGGGCCGAGATGGCCATCACTAATCTATATATTAAAGATATATCATATGATGTGTTTGATGGTGGAACGAATTCACGATGCTACATGAAACTGATCTGGTAGATAATATTACTTTATAAATAACTATTGATTGATTTTGCGTCTAGTGATACTTGGAAAAACGGTTTTATATGAATTATTAGTACTTACTGAATTCAATGTTATTGTTGATGATAAAAACAATATATTAAAAAAGATCATATAACTTATCAAGGGCCCTTTTTTACAACTCCCCCAGCGCCTATAAAATGTCAGGAACGGGACTGGATGAGAGGGTCAGCATGAAAATCTACACAACACTATTGACAAGAAGTTATTGAGTTTCAGTTTGAGTGTTCTATGGGAAATAGAATTGCATTACATCGATGTCCGAGCGAAATAAATAAGGGTTGAGTGTGATATTAAAATGTTTTGAGTAGGAACTAGATTTCGAGGACGAAATCTCTTTTAAGGTTGGGAGGATTGTACCACCCCAAATTCTCTACAAACGATCGATGAATGGCCAAGAAAATGGTCGATGAACGGACGATAAAATGGTCGGGGAACAGCCAAGAAAGCGGTCGAGGAGCGGCCAGGAAAACGGACGAGGAACGGCCGGGAAAACCGTCGTGGAATGGCCGGGAAAGCGGTCGAAAAACCCTCGGTACGGTTGGGGCTACATTGTCCGACGACAGTGCCCAATGGAATAGTCACAGGGCAAAGTCTTGGGTAGTATACCAGCCTTGGTACATCCCGGGACAATGCACGTCGACAATGCCATGGCATAGTCACGAATGAGTGCAGACCTTAAAAATCTGATTTTCTAGCGTTTTCTTCATTTGGTCGTATCTTCCTCATTTTAGCTCCAATTTTGGTGATTCTTTTTTATTGTTCTCGATTTTGAGAGCTTATTAAGGTTATATCATGAGGTTTGAAGTTTGTTGAAGGATCCAAGAGTATTTTGTGGTGTTAAGCTCTTCATCTCTCTTGATTTTAAGCTAGGGTTTGGCATATTCTTCATTTTCTATCATCTCCCTTCCTTGTTGCTTTAGGTTTTGGATCTTTGGAGGTTAAAGAAACACTTTGCAATGTTGGATCTAATAGTTAGAACATATTGCTCGAAGATTCAAGTTTTCACCAAGAAAACTCAAGTTTACGGTAAAGTCTAGATTTAGCATAAATCTAGCAATGTGAGTTCAAGTTTCTTTGTGAAAACCATGTACATGCCAAAATATGTATTTTGAAGCAATAATGTGTTTTACTTGATATATATCAAATGTGTTGAGTATTTGACGAAGTTTTCGCATTCGGTAAATTTGGATTGATAAATCTTGTAAAATGCCTATATTTGGGTTTTTGAAGGTTTTGATGAGTAAATCTCAAGAATGTGTTATTTTGGTGATTTATTGTACAAATGGAGTTTGTTTGATGATTAATGCATTTTTGGTGTAGTTGGTTTTATAAATCGTTTGGAAAATGCACTTTATTGTGTTATGAGTCATTTTGCAAATATAAGAGTATGATTTCGTTTGGAAAATGGTTTGTCTCAACCAATGATAAGTTTTTTAGTTAAGTGTTGGCAAAAACGCCGGTGAAATGTGTTTTATTGTTATGATGACCTTTATTTGATGGTCAAATGAGTTTTCGAGCTTTTTTGCTCGATTTTGACTTAAAAGAGTCTTGGGGACATTAGTCCGGTTTATTTTTCTCTATGATGGGCTTTTAGAACTATATGCATTTGAAGCATATTTATTTGTTAATTATATGATTTGAGAGTGTTGGACATTCTTTTGGAACTATATGCATTTTAGGCGTATTTATTTGTTAATTACATGTTTTGAGGATGATAGTAATGTAATCTAGACTGTGATGCATTGGATCCATATGCATGTGAGTTAGTCTTATTTAGATGGTCGAATGGGTATTGCAGGGTTGATCTCCAGGACTCATGTCTCGTGACCTTAAACTTTTCAAGTAGGCACTAGGAGGGTTGAGTCTGGAAGTGCTACCTTGGAGTTAGGCACTAGGACCTTCGCCGCTTTAGGTAATGCCTTGGAGGTAGTCTTTAAGTGTGTCAGGCCTTGAAGTGAAATTCGTGGGAATAGACATTAAGGTTAAACGACTCTTGAGGTGATGCTTGTTAAGAAGTCGTAGGGACACTTATACTTTAAGTCATGAAGTGTTATGCGATTAACGTTGTACAAGTGACATACTTATATGTTACTTTCATTCCAACGGATACAGGTCTCCCCCATTGTTGTTAAACGTTATTTTTGCATATTATGATACATATGCTTTAATATTGTTTGGGTTTTGGCAAGTAACCGCATTTTATGACTTTGATTTATTGGATCCCTTCCATATATCAAGGTTTTAAATAAAGGAATCACCCCCATGTTTTGGTATTTGGATTTTTACCCTATGATATTTCGTGTGAGTATTGAGTCTGGTCCCATGATTATAGGGTGTCTCTATTCAAGTATTTTATCATGAAAATGGGGTTTTGGGAAAGATATCACTTTCTATTTTAATAACTTTGCATATTGAGAATTGTGATTTAAATAATATTCTTTCCGCTTTTCCGTCTTATATAATTGATAAAACTCTTGAACTCACTAGGAAGCCTAACATTTTTATTTTTCGGCATGTGCATCACGTCCTTGATGGGGAAATGGTACTAGCTATACCGTGAAGATTTGATTGCTAGTTAGATGCACGAGAAGGATGGTACTAGCGATACCTTGATTTTGTCCTTGTATAAGTCTTGAGTTAATAACTGTTGAGGTTAACAATATAATTTTATCTGAAATATTTCAAGTATTGAATTGTAGAAAGAAGTTTTATCCCTTCTGTGATGTAATATTAAAAAATTTAAATTAGTTGTTTTTTCCAAAATTGAGTGTGTTACATTTTGGTTCTCACATAATTTAACCCATATATATATATATATATATATATATATATATATATATATATATATATATATATATATATATATATTATTGAGTTAATTACATGATTGGTCCCTATGGTTTAGTGGTTTTAACACTCTGGGTCCCTACTTTGAAATATTTACGCGGAGCATTCTCATGGTATTGAGTTTATAACGTGTTACGTCCCTAAACCTAACTTCGTCCATATTTCAGCCGTTAAAGCCATCACGTGCACTGCACATGATGGGTATTTTAGTCATTTCGGGAAATTACCCCAGGGACCAAATACGTTATTTTGCTTTTTCCATTTTTTTACTTTTTAAACGTTAATCTTCTTCCTTAGCTCGATTTCACAGACCTCCATGGCTCATCCTTGCATTTGCGGCTCAGTAGCAATCACACGAACATCGTGGATTGCCAGAAACCCAGGACGACGTTTCTATACTTGTTCAAACATGGTTAGCTTTTTTTCTTTTGCCCTAGTTTATGTGCTTTATTTTCCCTAGGGCAAAAAAAAAAGCTAACCATGTTTGAACAAGTATAGAAACGTCGTCCTGGGTTTCTGGCAATCCACGATGTTCGTGTGATTGCTACTGAGCCGCAAACGCAAGGAGGATCCATGGAGGTCTGTGAAATCGAGATAAGGAAGAAGATGAAGAAAGGGTTCTAACGTTTAAAAAGTAAAAAAATGGAAAAAGCAAAATAACGTATTTGGTCCCTAGGGTAATTTCCCGAAATGACTAAAATACCCATCATGTGCAGTGCACATGATGGTTTTAACGGCTGAAATATGGACGGAGTTAGGTTTAGGGACGTAACACGTTATAAACCCAATACCATGAGGACGCTCTGTGTAAATATTTCAATGTAGAGACCCAGAGTGTTAAAACCACTAAACGACAGGGACCAATCATGTAATTAACTCTATAATATTATATATATATATATATATATATATATATATATATATATATATATATATATATATATATATATAGGATGGTAATCAAATGAGAACTACAAAAATGTTGAGAACCTTAAAAATTAATCTCAACCATCTAATCACTCCAATCTAACAACCTTAATTAATGTTCCATCTATAATTAATGAAGGACATGATGGTAATTTCTCCGTTTCTTGATTATTTTTCACTTCCCTTTTTTATTGATATCAAAATCTAGAATCAATTATTATTTTATTTTAATTCAATCTTATGCGATATAATTTATATGTAGTAATAAGATATTTTAACTTTCATTAATTGATAATAATCTTTTATATTTCATTAGTTGATTGGATTATTACTTTAATTTTTACTCGTTTACTTTCCCACATATACATTATTTAGTGGTAATGTATAGGAAAACATACATCTCTATAAAATATATTTGACTATTTTAAATAATAAAAACATCACACGGGAAAAAAAATATAGTAAATATAAAGATATTGTAATTAAAACATCACATGAAATTCTGTAAACACCAAAGTTTTATTTCACAAATGAATAATACAATGTCGTTAAAGTTAAACAAATTTAGTGTTGTTTGAGATTGTGAAAACAAAACATAGTTGACGTAAAATGTGATGTGAAAGTGAAACACTAAAGTGTTCTTTCATATTGTGAAACAATATAATGTTGCTAAAATTAAAAACAATAAAATGTTGTTTCACAAGATGAAACAATGTAGTGTTGTTTCACAAATTTGAAAACAAAAGTTGACGTGAAATGTGATGTGAAACAAAACAATGTAGTGTTATTTCATATTGTGAAATAATATAATGTCGCTAAAAAAAACAATAAATTTTTGTTTCACACGGTGAAACAATGTAATGTTGTTTCACAATTTGAAAACAAAACAAAACAAAAGTTGACGTGAAATGTGATGTGAAAAATTAAAGTCTTGTCTCATACTGTGCAACAACAATATGTTGTTAATGTGAAAAAATGTAGTATTGTTTCAAATGATGAAACAATGTAGTGTTGTTTCACATGGTGAAACAATGTAATGTTCTTTCATAATGTGAAATGATATAATGTCACTAAAGTGAAATAATAAATTGTTGTTTCACAAGGTAAATAATGTAGTGTTGTTTCACAATTTGAAAACAAAACAAAACAAAAGTTGACCAAAAATGTGATGTGAAACACTAAAGTGTTGTTTCATATTGTGAAACAACACAATGTTGTTAATGTTATTGCACATGGTAAAATAATGTACTGCTATTTCACAATGTAAAAAGAAACCAAAATGACGTGAAATGTGATGTGGAGTACTAAAATGTTGTTTCACAAGGTGAAACAACATACAAATTAAATCAATTTTATTGTTCATGTAAAAATTGCAATTATTAAGAAAAATATAAAAAAAAATATAATGATACTCGTTTCAAATTAAAGAAAATAAAATGTTCGTTTTTTATATAAATTTTTTGATTTAAAATTTTATTGTAATTAATATAATTTTGATTTCAAAAGGAGGTGATGTTTAATTTAAAATATATAAATTCAATAAGAGATAGAAAGTGAATGGATTATTTTTATGTCCTTTTAAGAGTTATTATGTCCTTTTAAGAGTTATGTTTGTATGTAAAATGTTATCATTGATTAATCTTGATTGTGGTTGAGATTGGTTCTTAGTTCTCAACGTTTTTGTGGTTCTAACTTGATTTAACCCTTATATATATATATATATATATATATATATATATATATATATATATATATATATAGGGTCAGGTTCAGGAGAAAACCTCAAAAAAACTTAAAACTGAAAAACACCCTGGTAGCCCTTCATCCGGACGGTATGTGTAAGGACCATTGTACAATATTTGATTTTTGTATAATTTTGAGTTTTTTGGTTGAATCTTGGAACTTGAGGGGCTAGAGGGTATTATTGTTAATACTTACCAAATAGGGCAAAACCCCTCTCATCTCTCCATTTTAGAGTTAGCGGCGCTGAGAGTGCGATTTGGAGGCTTGGTGAAGAAAGCTTTGGGAGTCTTGAGGAAATTGATCTCAAAGGTTAGTTTTCAGCCATGAATGTTTAATTAATCTGTTCTTTATCTTGTATTTAGTCTTTGTGTTTGCCTCTCCTCCTAAGTGTTGGAATGGAATTGGGAATGTCTGATGTTAGATGTTAGGGTTTTTTTTTTGGTTTTTGCATTTGAATTATTTTAATCAGATTATGGATATTAGCTTTAATCCTTTATTATCAAGTCTTAAAATGGCGTCATCGATTTAGATGTTTGATTATTGTTCTTTCTTTAAGTTGGAATATGTTTGTCGTGGGTTTTGGTTGGTTCGAAATCGCCCAATCGCCCAGCAGAGAGGGTCCGGTCGAAGTAGTGACCCCGGGACTTGGTTTGATCGTTCCAGGCACCGGGGACCGGATGTTGTTCGGAGACGGGGGGTACTTATACACCGGTCGAAGCATTAGGCACCGGTCGAAGCATTAGGCACCGGTCGAAGCATAGACCCCGGTCGATCTAGGGTCCGGTCGAGAGAAGTAAGTTCGGTCGAGGGAATCTGTGAGAACAACCATCATTCTAATTAGTTTGAGTTTGTGGGTCTCTCTCTCTGTTAAATCAATTACTTAAATTCTATTTATGTTCATTATTATAGGGAAGCAGTCTTTAGCTAAGTGAGCATTCGGTTCAATCAGGTGAGTTTCTGACCCCTCAACCTCATAATTCTTTTTAAATGTTTTTAAACTGAAATTGGGACGCATGAGATTTTGTTGTTGACTGATGTTATATTTTTAAAGGAATATGTTCGCAATATATTTGATTAATATGAATTTTTATAAATGATTCTTTGTGTTGCATGCATCGTTACGGGAAATGTTGGACTTGCGGCGAGTATAGAAATCTCACACCACCAATCGGTGCAGAATTTGTTTCCTTCACATGTGGACGGGGACTCTGCTTGGGCGCCGGTGTGAGCGGGGAGTGTGCTTGGGCCCCGATACGAGAGGGGAGTCTGCTTGGGCCCCGATCGTAGATGTGCACTTGGTGACTGGATCTTGGAACACAACTGATCATTGTGTTCCTGAATGGAATGCAATTTTGGACTTGACTTTTGTTAAAATAATTGCATATGGTGTTACTTCTTGGTTCGTTGCTTATTATAAATTGTTATAACAGTGTTTGTTTATTTACTCCTGGATGTTTGTCAGAAATTCACTAGACCTTACGGTCTAACCCTCGTTTTCAAACTTAAAAACCCATTTTCAGGGAAAGGTGATCGTTTTGCTCCAGGGAAAGGAAAGGAGAAGGTTTAGAGCTGTTACCAGCCTAGAGCGAAGACTTAGTTCAGTTCTATTACCGTTTAATTTTAGTAACTCTCGGTTGTCGTCAAGACTTTAGATGTTTTAAATTCTTGTTGTTTTGGAGGATGTAACCTTTGGTTTCAGATTTATATTATGTTATGTTTTGGTATGAAAATTTTTGGGTTGTTACAGTATACACTTGTGCATACAAGTAATTTGTAACATGCACACGTAAAAACCTAAAAAACAACATAATTTACCTATATGCACAAGTGTATACTGTCCATATGAAGGCTACCAGAGTGTTATTCAGTTTTTCGTTTTTATAGGTTTTCCCCTAAACCCCCGTCTCTCTCTCTATATATATATATATATAGAGAGAGAGAGAGACTTGGAATCGTGTGAAATTTTTTATCTTTCATTAAAACTGTGAGAATGACCTCATAGCCTTCAAACTAGTTTTTGAGCTTGATTCCCCCCCCCCCCCCCCCCCCACCCCTAAACCCCACCCCCAACAACCGCCCCCGAAAAAAAAGCACGGTGATGAAACTGTAAATAATCGAAACTTCGATGGCAATGAAGTAGGCAACTAGGCGGGGGCGGACTTTAACTTACCTCACAGACTAGCTAACACATCTTAAATGAAAACACTAATAATAACATATTTTAACTTATCTTAACAAATCTGAACAAAATGAACATATCTTAATATACATTAACGTATCATAACAAATCTTAACATTTCCTAATATATCTTACATACTTTTAACATGAAAATTGTCATGTTAAGGTATGTTGCACTCCCTGATGTGGAACACCAAATGATGAGATTGCCGAGTAACGGAGGTGTGCGAAGGTAGGCTCAAGCTAAGATTCTGCTCGTGAGCGTAATGGTATAAGTCTGTCTGACTGTGAGACCGACTGGTCGAACAGAGATGAAAGTTGGCCATAGTGATCCGGGAGTCCCTGCTCCATGAAAATTATGCGTAATTAGTGACATTCAATCAAACGTAGAAAAATCCAATTGATGGTCAGGGAAATGGTTTTCATAGAATGTGGGATGTTCTCACGTGGGAACCCAACTCCACCCCCCCCCCCTCTCTCTCTCTCTCTCTATATATATATATATATATATATAAATAGAGATGGATTCATACGATAATATTATTTATTTAAGAAAACATAAGAACGACTGAGTACATATAAAATCATATATGATTCATACCAATTTGTCGCGGGCAAAGTCGTCTGCATCCATTCTTTTGGTCGTTAATATCAAATCATATATGATTTTTGCAAATGATTTGTTGTTTTATTGTTTTCTTAAATAGTTAGCGTTCTCGTTTAAACATTCTTCTATGAATATAACTAAATAAATACGAATAAAGAAAAAAAAACTCACCTTGAGGGTGCTTTTGTTCTTGTTGACGAAATCTTTCAGAGGTTTATAAATTCTTATAACAATCGTATACAAAAATAATGCGATGAAAATTAAATAACAAATAAAGTTGATAGGATTGAAAATGTGTGCACGAAACAAATGAAATTCTTGTGGATTGAATGGAACGAGGGATGGAATATATACGTGTTTATATATCTTACAACTAGTGTTAATTTCTCACGTATGTTGCAAACAAGCAGTAGTGATCATATCGAATTTTATCAACTGTTACATTAATGATCTAAAACATTATTAATTTACATGAGTTTTTTAAAAGGTCATTAATTTAACAGTATTAATTTAGATTACTAATACAACTTGATCTTCGAATAAATCAAGGTTTCAAGCCTTATATAAAAAAATATAGGTAAGTATTAATCATATAATAATATTAGACCATCCACTACAAATTTTCTTAACAATATTTCAATGATACGTAGGATTTCTTAATAAGAAATTATGATGATCATATTATGTTTTTTTTAATGGAAATTGGTTTTTGATAATTGTTAATATCACGTTAGTACTTTTTGCTAATGTGACATTTAATGATATAAGAAAATTATAGGGTAAGAAATTTAAGGGCAATGGTAATGGCACCCTTATTAATGTCAAAATCATGTCAATATTTATACATTGGGAATGTAAAAAACAGGTTTTGATGTTGATGTATTTGAGGAAAAATCATTTATAAGGGTTCCATTAGCAAAGAATAGGCTGCCATTAGCCTCCCCCTTACTTAATAAAACACTATTTTATATCGCATCATGTTTTTTGATGTTTTGTAAAATATGTTTATGAAAGATGTTTGAATAGTTTATTAAATGAGATTTTGGTTATAGAAAAATACAAATTGTCTTATCATATTAATATTGATATAAGTCATTCATTTTAGAGTGAATTGTGGATTTGGTCCCGTGGTTTTGTGATTTCTTTGACCATGATCCTCATTCTTTGTTTATTGTGGATATAGTCCCCGTGATATGCAATATATTGTGGTTAGGGTCTCTAAACACTAACATCCTTAACTTTTAAGGGTTAAAGGCATCATGTGACTTGACACTATGGGTATAATAGTCATTTTTACTTTCAATTTATAATTTATTCTATACACTTTTAAAACAAGGAATATTAAATTGTGGATTTTGTCCCTATGTATCACTCATCATCTTTAAAGCACATTTATCATCTTTCTTAAAAAAAACATCCAATCTTCATCATCAAAGTACAAGAAAAATTCATTTGTTAAAGTGTAAAAAAACATGACTTGCATTTAAAAATAACAATTGTTTGAACCCAACACTACATCCTAAAAAAGACAACCTATCAAAATAACATTGTTTGAAACCAACATTACATTCCATCAAAATAACAAAAGAATGGGACTATATATATATATATATATATATATATATATATATATATATATATATATATATATAGGGAGAGGTTCATTTAAGAAATGATAAATATATGAGAAATAAATAAGTAATCTTAGTCATTCATCTAGTCAACATTTGCGGCTTTGACCGCGAAGCACCAGATAATTCCTTGCATGATCTATAGAAGGTAGAGGGGTAGTTTCGTAAAATACGTGGGATGAGTTCATATATGAACCTATATGATTCACATATGAACTATACGTTTATATGTGAATCAATTAATTAGTTCATATATGAATCACAAAGATTCATATATGAATCAGTTAAAAGAGTTCAGATGTGAATTACACTGATTCACATATGAACATATAGTTCATATGTGAGTTATACATGTTTATATATGAACACATCCCGTGTATTTTGTAAAAATTACGAAATTGTCCTTCTATTTTTGGAATAGTCGCAACTTTTGACCATTAAAAGATGCAACTTTTGACCGGTCAAAGCCGCAACTTTTGACCAGTCAAATCCGATCTTGACCGTATGAATGACTAATATTACTTCTCTATTTCTCATATATTTACCATTTCTCAAATTAACCTAAGGTTATATATATATAGGGTTGGGTTCACATGAGACCAACCTGTTTTCATGAGACCAAGAATTTACACTTGAAACTTCACAGCAAAACACTGTGAAGGTAAAAAAATCCGAACCTTCACAGTGTTTTGCTGTGAAGGTTTTTACCTTCACAGTGTTTGTTGTGAAGTTTCAAGTGTAAATTCTTGGTCTCACGGGTCTCACGAAAACAAGTTGGTCTCACGTGATCCCAACTCTCTCTCTCTCTCTCTCTCTCTCTCTATATATATATATATATATATATATATATATATATATATATATACACCCCTTTCAATAAAGAAAGTGGTATGAAAATAGGCGAATGATCGTGTGAAAAGTTGTGGTTAACATGAGAAGTGGATCTGAGCCGTTAATCACTTTTAATCTCATACCCTTTCATGAATTGTGCCTTAGAAGAGAATTGATCTGGTGCATCTCGATACATCTCATCTTAATGTGCGTTCATTTCTCATCTAACAGTGGATAACCAATTCTCACGCTTCTCATGTTAACCTCAACTTCTCCTCGGAACCCAACCCTATGAATATAATACACCATTTTTTATACCATGTTAAACAAACATCCAATATGATCTTTTCAAGAATTTCAACGAAAAAAGTTAAACAACCTAACAAGTTATATAAAAAAAATTCAATTTTTTTACATAACACTTTTGACAATGATATAACACCCAATGTTTTAAAACCCGGGTCGACCCGGCCGGTTCAACCGGTTGAACCGGGAACCGGTCGAGGAACCGGGTCAACTAGCACCGGTTTTTTGGGGATTTAAGGACCAGATTGAACCGCCGGGTTTTTGAGAAAACCGGTTGAACCGGTCTGATTGACCCGTTATTTACCCGGTTTAACCCGGTTGAAATTTCTAAATTGATTTTTCATAAGAAGCGGCTAGGGTTATACGCTCGTCGCTCGATTCCATTAGAACGCCTTCATCAACACAATGCCTTCATCAATGCCTTCATCGACTCAATCGACAGGCCTTCATCGACTCAATCGGATCGGTCTACAATCGACTCAATCCGTCAATCGACAACTCTTCAATCGACACTCGACAACGCCTTCATCGACTCATCTTCAATTCCACATTCGATTCCATCTACTCAATCGACAGGTCTTCCATAGGTACGTAACAAAACCCCAAGTACAAAGTTTAAAGCCAAATCAATGTTGCTTGACTTTTGGTTATTTTGTTATTAATACCGCTCGACTTTTGGTTATTTTATCAAAACTTGAAAGAGTGAAAATTGTATGACTGTAAACAAGCTATGAACAAATAATCTGTTATTTTATGGTTGTTTAAACTTTAATCGATTCCCCAATCGATCCCTTCTTTAATGGTTGTTTAAACTTTAATCGATTCCACAATCGATCCCTTCTTTAATGGTTGCTTAAACTTTAATAGAAATGTGTTAATGGTTCTTCGATTCCTACCATATGTGTTCTTACCACTTACGGAATATTGGATTTCGATTCACTTACAGATTATGTATTTATGTGTCTACCACTTGATATGCACTTGTGCATAAAAACCAAAAAAAATCAACATAATTTCCTATATGCACAAGTGCATACAGTCTACTTTAAATGGTAGCTCAATGTATTCAATGGACATTTTCAGGTCCATATGGAACCTAGAGACAAACAACCGATGGACTTTTGGGTGGTCGAAGAAGAGCCGGAAGGAGAACTTGATTACAATGACTTAGAAAATATGCTTGACGAGGAAGAGCACGAACTGGCTTCTCAAACTCAAGGTGACATTTTTTCATTTCTATATATATTAATTTGGTGTTGTTAGTTTACTATTAGCTTTTTACGTGACATTAGTATTTTTTTTATTTGACGATGTTGTTGATAACCAAGAAGTTGAGAGTGAATTTCAATTACTAAGCGATCGTGAGTTTGATGCATTTAACACTCCAATGTCTCAAGATCTATGATTTGGTTTGAACATTATGTTTCGTTTTGATGTATTTGGATTGATGTAAAACTTGTTGTTATGTGTTTTTTTAATATTTTTAGATTGATGTAAAACTTGTTGTTATGTGCATTTTTAATGTTTTAACTTGTGGACATCAAATTCTTGGTTTTATATATATATGCAGCAAAATGAAAAAAATAGAAATTCTTGAAACCGGGTCAACCACCCGGTTGAACCGTGACCCGATCACCACACCGGGTCAACCAAAAAACCGGGTTTTAAAACATTAATAACACCACTCATAATCATTTTGAAAAAAAGGAAGAAAAGGAAAAGAAAAATCAATTATAAACTAAACCAAAGTTAATTACAACCAACATTAACTAATTTTGTTATATTAATAACAATTAAACAAAAACTTACAAAACCCATATATAAAAATTCACAAAGTCTTCCCTCATTTCCTCAACTTAACACAAAACCGATGTTTTAAAACGCGGTTTTTTGGTTGACTCGGTGTGGTGACCGGGTCACGGTTCAACCACCTGGTCAACCCGGTTTCAAGAATTTCTATATATTTTTCATTTTTCTGCATACATATATATATATATATATATATATATATAATCAAAAATTTGATGTCCAAAAGTTAAAACATTAAAAAACACATAACAACAAGTTTTACATCAATCCAAAAATATTAAATAAACACACATAAGCATAAGTTTTTCATCAATCCAAATACATCAAAACAAAACATAACGATCAAACCAAATCATGGATCTTGAGACATTGGAGTGTTGGTTTTTAACGCTAATACGTATTGCCTATTGGACTATTGGTTTTTAACTTTCGTTACCGGGTCAACCGGTTCGATACCGGTTCGTTATGACCGGTTCAACCGGTTTTTAATAGAACCACCCGGTTCAATCCGGGTCATAAAATGACATCAACCCGGTCGCAATTGACCCGACCTCTTCACCGGTTCCCGGTTCAACCGGGTCGACTGGTCGGGTCGACCCGGTTTTTAAAACATTGCACTGTTTCGGATTCATCAAATCCAACAACCCTTTCAACGTCTTCAACCTCACACAATCCCCCATTTTCATCACTCTTTCCAACCCACCCAATACTATCAAAATAACAATTATCATTTTGATGTGTTGTCTTTTTGGGAATGTAATATTGGTTTCAAACAATGTTATTTTGATTGGTTGTCTTTTTTAAGATGTAGTGTTGGGTTCAAATAATTGTTATTTTTAAATGCAAGTAATGTTTTTTTGCACTTTAACAAATGAATTTTTCTTGTACTTTGACAATGAAGATTAGATGAATTTTTTTTAAGAGAGATGATAAATGTGTTTTAAAGATGATGAGTGATGCATAGGTACCAAATACAAAATTTAATATTCTTTGTTTTAAAGGTGTATAGAATAAATTATAAATTGAAAGTAAAATAACTATTATACCCATAGTGTGCAAGGCACGTGATGTCTTTAACCCTTAAAAGTTAACGGTGTTAGTGTTTAGGGACCCTAGCCACAATATATTCCATACCACAGGAACTATTTCCACAATAAACATAGAATGAGAACCATAGTCAAAGAAATCACAAAACCATAGGGACCAAATCTACAATTCACTCTTCATTTTATTAAATTATTAATATAACATTATATTCGATTTATTTTTATAAATTTAACATTAACATATTTCTGAGTGATATCTAAATATAAAAAACTATGTTTTAACAATTATTAAATGTTGTGTGTTTAATATAGTTTTTTGTTTTTTATTTATAAACTAAATATACCTAAATAGATTAAAGTTATACGTTAAACAATAAAAGAATTTAATTCTATTTAATGCATAATTATAAACATTTTATTTATTGAATTAAAAATATTTCATAAATTAAAATAAAACATTTATTTAACTATTACTTTACGATAACTATTTAATAAATTATTTGGTATTAAGTTATATTAAAGAATATATTTAAAGTTTTTTATTATTTAATTAAAATATATTTTTTATAATAACATGTCATTTAAGAATTTGATTAGAAATTATTATAGAAAAAAATTAATTTCTAGATAATTAATAATAAGAGTAAACTCCAATTTTGGTCCCTGACGTTTAGTGATTTCTTTGAAAGAGGTCCCTATGGTTTCATAATTCAAGTTGACGTCCCCAGGGTATGGATTTTGCTCTAAAAAAGGTCCCTGGACACTAACACCATCAAAAAGCTCCGTTAGAGGCAGGGGCATTTTCGTCCAACCATATTTTTGTTCCTTTTTGCACTTTTTCTTTGATTTTCCTTTTTTTTGTAAAAAACACCAAAATTTTGAGCCTAACTTGTAATTAACTCAAACATCTCGCCGGCTAAAACCTTTCTCTCAAATCGATCAAACTTTTGTAAAAAACACCAAAATTGTTTTCATCGTCTTCAAGAACCAAACCCTAAAATAAAACCCTTTGGATATCAAGAACAACTCCATTACCCCATTCGCTTCCTTCGTTATGCATCCACCGCCACCGTCTTCTTGTCCACTCGTTTCTCCGCCACCACCATCCCAGCCCCTCCGTCATGCCTTCCCGGCGAAGACATCGCCTTCCTCATCGTCTCAAATCCATTCTTCGCCATTGAGTTCGACACCACGATTTGTCCCTGTTCTTTAATGGGGGCGATTGCAGGAAACATGGAACTATCAAGACTCAAAACCCTTTTTGATTTCTACGGTAAATATTTAGAAGAAATCTAGGTTTTTTTGTATTTTCTTGAAAAAAAGGGAGAATAGAGACACTCGATGGCGGTGCAGTTGCCAGAGATGATGAATCCGACGAAGCAGCGGCGGTGTTCTTGGAGTCTTATGTTGGGTTAGGTATCAACATGCAGCAACATCATCAAAAGGGGGATATTTTGGCTCAGTTGGCACAATGGTTTCATCTAGTTTGATGTTCTTAGCAAGAATTAGGTTGTAAATTAATCTGGGTACTAATTGGTTTGTGTGTTATTGCTTCTGGTATTCCTTTGAATTTTAGAATGTTGATATTAGATTCAATTTTAATCTTGCCATCTTAGTGAATTTGAATTACTAAATGTTTTTTATGAACATTAGATTCGATTTTTATGAACAAGGGGAGGGGGTTCTTGTTCTGGAAATTGACAGGAACAAGGGGAGGGGGTTCTTGTTTTGGTTCTGGATATCGACATGATCAAACAGGGGGAATGGATCCTGGTTTTTGAAATCGACATGAACAGGAGGAGAGGGTTTCCAGGTTTGTTTAATTTAGGTTTGTTGGCTTGGGTTTCCAGGGGTTTTTGATCTTGATTGAAGATGATTGATGGAGAAGATGAAGATATGAATATGATGATAAAAGAAAAACAAAGCTCTGATATTTGTGGTTGATTTTAATTTTGATTTTGTTCTTCAGATTAGGATTTGATTGGGTTTAATTGATGTTGTTGTTAGGATAATTTTGATTTTGGTGTACAGACTAAACTCCAATTTTACAATATAGAGTAAACTTCAATTTTGGATCAAGTTTTGGGTTTTGATTTTGGTTTTAAGGTTTAGGTTTAGATTAGAGTTTGTGTCTAATTTTAATTTTTCATGTTGATGTTTAGGTTTGGATTTGGTCTTGGTTTAATTGATGTTGGTGTTTGGATTAAGGTTTGGACTTTGAATTAGAGTTTGTGTCTGAATTTTTTTGGCCGGAGAAGATGACCGGCGATTTGGCCGGAGAAGATGACCGGAAAGGAGAGTAAAATTTACAGATTTGTTCCCTCTAAAATATTGGTTTTTTTACAAAGATAAGAAAAAACAAATAAAATTACAAAAAAGGAACAAAAATATGGTTGGACGAAAATACCCCTGCCTCTAACGGAGTTTTTAACGGTGTTAGTGTCCAGGGACCTTTTTTAGAGCAAAATCCATACCCTGGGGACGTAAACTTGAATTATGAAACCATAGGGACCTCTTTCAAAAAAATCACTAAACGTCAGGGACCAAAATTGGAGTTTACTCTAATAATAATGAAGTAATATTTAAAAAATCATATTAAAAAATCTATATACTTTAAACAATTAAACACTGTTAATGTTTTTGTATTTTTTATTATATAATTAATAGCATGTCAATTTTTTTTTTCAGAATAAACAGTATGTCAATTATTCATATATAAAAAGTGTCATGCTTCTCTGACTCCCTCCCTCCCTCCCTCCTCTCTCAATATTACCATGTTTAAATACTTGATATTTTTAGTCAAATATATACAAAACCCAATATTTCAAAAATTATCATTTTCATACATCAATTCAATCCACTATAATAAGAGCTATGTTCTTATATTATTATTATAATATTTTAAACATGTTTTTTGCCAAATTAATTGATAAGTTCTCATCGTTTGATTGATTTAACATGTTAGTTGACCAATTTACCACTTTATATTTACAAATGTTATAAATGATACAAAGTGACGCATGAAAATGTAGTGAGTTTGACTTTTACGTTGATTTTGAGGTGTGTTTTGGTTTTATACATAGGTTTGAGAGCATCCACAATGTACTCGTAGGGAGGTTTTTGGGAGGTTTTTCAAAAAGCAAAAACCTCTTTTTGAGATTTTTCACATAGTGGAGAGGTTTTTCAATTGAGGTTTTTCGTGAGGTTTTTCGTCATAGCTCGTAACTGTACGACCTGTTTTTTCGTAGCTTTTTCATATTTAATCAGTTTTAACTTTATAGAATTTTATAAAAGTTTCGTATTTAATCAGTTTTATTTATTAATATATTTAAAGTAATCTTATTTAAATATAATTATTAAATAAATAATATAAATAAATACATAATGAAAGTAATTATATTTTATATTTTTAAAATAATATCTCAAATTTGACATATTTATACAATTTTAACAGATTTCTTAATGACCCAATTTTCATTTTCGGTTATACATACTTCTAAATTTAACATTTTTTAATTTTACTTTACATACTTTTTATACAACTTTTATATATTTAAAAAAATTATGTAAAATAAATACATAATTAAATTAATAATATTTTCTTGATTTAAATAAATATGTATTTGTATGAATTTTAATGTATTTATTTTTATAAATAAGAATAAAAATGATATAAAGTTAAAATAGTGGGACCCTGAATAGTTTAAAAAAGTAATGAAAAAGCTTGGGTGAGGTTTTTCCAAGGTTCTAAATGGCGTGAGGCGTGGCG
Organism: Arctium minus; assembly: GCA_954870635.1. NCBI lineage: Eukaryota > Viridiplantae > Streptophyta > Magnoliopsida > Asterales > Asteraceae > Arctium > Arctium minus. The sequence continues at coordinate 20,131,896 of OX941081.1, read as the reverse complement.
TGGCGGCGATGCCAAGCCTCAAGCCTTAGGAGCCATAGCGAAGCCTTGACGTTTTCAAGGCGTAACTTATGGCGTCAAATTTCTAATTTATATACAATATTATATATAAAAACATATGTTTTGGCGTGTTATTCAATGAGTCAATAATAATAAACAAGTTAAATTATGTTATATATATTAAAAACCAGCAAATAAGACATTAAAAACATAAAAAATACCAAATATTGCATTACAAAAATTGCGCATTAGGTCATGGCGTGCCACGAGCTTAACGTGGCGTTAAACACAAGCCTTGGTGCCATGGCGTGCCATGGCGGCTGTGCGACGAGTTTTTTAGAACAGTGGGTTTTTCACATAGTGGAGGTTTTTAAGTTGTTGATGTGGCAATAATGTGTAAGAAAAAAGCTATGAAAAAGCTCGGTGAAAAACACGTACACTGTAGATGCTCTGAGGATAATATCAAGAAGTTCAGTAAAAAGATTTATAATATATATGTTGTTCGATAGTTTTAATCTAACTATAAGTTATGAATCCGACTTCTTATGTTGGGTTTGAAGTGTTACAATGTATTTTGGAAGTATAATTACCTAAGATTGACCTTGGCAATCGAGCTATGTAAAAAACAAGGTTGTGCGATAGTTGTAAGCAATAAATAAATTTATACATTGATGTTTTATAAAAAGTGTAACACCCTAAAAATAGGGATAACAAAATTTCCAAAAATGGAAATACGGTATATAAATTTGCCACAGCAAGAGCCTCCCAAAAATGGAGAAATATTTAAACATGTTTAATTACAGTTGTAATATAACGGGGAATAGACAACAACCAACTAATCTAGTTTCTAAACTAGAAAGAAGATTACAAAAAGGGTGTCATCTATAGACCCAAAATGTCTTCACAAAAAGTGTGTCCAAGTGCACCTTCCCCAAGCTCTCACCCACGGGCAACTATACCTGCTTAGAAGCGGCACCACTAGAACCTGAGATACACATCGACACCAAACAAGTGTTAGGCCAAAAAGCCTAATGAGTTTGTACAAGAAATAACATGTAAATCCAATTACAATTCTTATCAGCAGTTAACCAAAGTTCATTAAATGTGGAGTCAATAGGGGAGACCCATAGCACCAATCAAGTTCCACCCAAAGAGTCGATATACCTTGATGCTAACTACCACGAGTGACATCCGAAAGACCCGACACATCCGATGACTACAACCATGGCATTACCCCGAATGGCGGAGGTCTAGGTACATACCATTACGGTGGCACCCAAGACTACATCCTCCTAGTGTCTACTGACTTGGTTCGTCCAACATAATTTATAGTAAGTCTTAAGGCACATTGTGAACAAGAATATTCTCAATACCAACCATGGGTACAATATTACTATCCCAATTAATATAATGCCCATAACAAGACTAGTAAGACCACAATTTTAACCATGTAGTTGTGATTCCACCAAATGGTGTCTCAAGTAAGAAATCATCTCATATAACAACCCAACCACAAATGACAATATGGCAATTTAAATCTTAATAATAGAATAAAAATTAATGCCGAAACGGCCCCAAGCTTCCAATAAAATTTCAGGGTTTTCAAAGTAAACCTACACAACTGAGATAATAAAATAAATATCTAAGATGACGGACTTCTATCTCTTCCCGCTACATCTTCCTTTTGCCATTGACTGCTCTCTCTAATTCACGCTTGTCTGAAAAAAAATTTAGTTTTGAAAGAGCGAGGGTTAGACCATAGGTCTAGTGAGTTCCCTCTAACAGATAAGCAATAAAATAACTTTCCAACAAATTTAAATCAACAGATTTATAAGCACATAAAGATAAACACGCTACTGACCACACGACTGTCAAAGACGATGTGTCTAACTCGTACTGCCTTAATTTTGGGACACACCCCCAATGGCATAAACGGACCACACTCCCCGATACGATTAGGCGGGCCACACTCCCCGACTTAGGTCACAATCTCCACATATAATGTATGCATACATTTAAACAACAACGATTTATAACACACTTAAAACATTTCATAAATATATATCATGCTATCGTAAATAAATCAAAGTTTAAAATTAAACTCCACATGATTCCGTTACTAAAAGATTTAGTTCAGAAAAACTCACCTGACGTCCTTTGCTAAAAGATTTACGTCTACCTTTATAATCCGAACCGAAACCTATAAAACAAGGCATGGCCCGGTAAATTTTCATACCTTCTATTTTAACAAAGTTGACCCTAAACCCAAAAATCTCAACGATCTCTGATTAAATAAAAGAAACCCAACTCACTACGATCCAACTCAAGGCTACACTTAAGGCATCCTAGCATTCCACAATAGAAACGGGCCAGTCCACCAAATAGAAGCCCAATACTAAAATGATTTCAAACTAAGCTTGGACTTAAATTTAAACTAAACTCAACATAGGCTTTGACCCATACTTCGTAGCCTGGGGACCGGGGTTGGAACCCCATCGACCGGGGCTTGATTACCAGATCACGACCGGGGCGAGGCTTGACCGGACCATTGGTCGACCGGTGTCCCCCCTCCTTTTCGACCGGTGTCGACTTGTTGACCGGTGTCGACTTCATCGACCGGTGCCTCAAAACTCGATCGGGGTCAATACGATCCAATGACCGGAGTCATTCTGCCCGGTGTCGATCAATACCCCGATCTTCGAACGAAACCCATAACTCGATAAACAGATATTACGAACTTCCATTTAATCCCAAAATCAATAACAAATATAACCCAACATCTTTTAATCAACTGCAAAACTTGTTTAACCAAGTACCCCATAACAAAACTAAATCCACAGTACACCAAAACTAAATCCAGGAATCAAAGAAGTAATCGATAGAAATCCCATTTAACAGATTGTGAAGATCAAAAGATTACCCTTACCCAACCATAAAAACAATAGAATAAGAAATTTACTTTGGGAGATTTGATGGACACCCACAATTTCAGCCTCCTTCTCCCTTCGATCGATCGGCCAAAGCTCTCTCTCTGTCCACTAGTACAAAAATGACTTTTTGTGACGGTTTTGAAAAATAGGTTTGTAACGGTTTGATAAAAAATCGTTACAAAAGGTCACATAAAAAAATTATAGAATTGTTTTAGTAACAATTTAAATAAAGAAACGTTACTATTACAAAAAAACATAGAAACATAAAGCAACGTTTAGATAAAAACGTAATAAAAGGTTACCTAACGTAACGGTTTCAGACGGTTTCGTAAAACCGTTGCTTTATGTTGTGACGGTTTTTAAAAACAGTTGACATATAAGACCTTTTAGTAACGGGTTTTATCTAAATCGTTGCTTTATGTCGTAACGGTTTTAAAAAAGCGTTCCGAAAAACAAAAATATGTATAGCAACGCTTATTTAAAAACCGTTTCCAAAAGTCACCAAGTTCTATGGCAACGGTTTTGCAAAATTTGTGTCACCAAAAGTTAGTGTATGGCAAGGGTTTTTGAAAAAAATTACGTCATCATATGTCATGCTTTGGTAACGGCAATAAAACATTTACATCACAATATCTCAAGTTACATTGACGGTTTCTAATAATTAAGTCACAATATGTCATGTTATGTGACGGTTTTGAGTATGTTACCATATGTCATTCTACGGTAACGATTTGAAAAATAAATGTCACCATATGTTATGCTATGGTGATGGTTTTAAAATATTATGTATCAATGGTGATGGTTTCATATAATAAATGTCATTATATATCATGATATGGTGACGGTTATAATAATGAATGTCCACGTAAGTCATGCTGCGATGACGATTTTGTATAATAAATGTGACCATATGTAATGTTATGGTGATAATTTTAAATAATAAACATCAGTGTACGTCATCCTACAGTGACGATTTTGAACAATAAATGTCATCGTACATCATGTTACAATGACGATTATGAAAGATAAACGACAATGTACCTCATGCTACGGTGACAGTTTTGAAAAATAAACGTCACTGCATGTCATGCTACAATGACGGTTTCGAAAAAATTACGTCACCTCTTGTTATGCTACGGTAACGGTTTAGAAAAATAAATGTCAATGTACGTCATGTTATGGTGGCGGTTTTGAAACATAAACATTATCATATGTTATGCAAGGGTGACAATTTTGACAAAAAAATAAATGAGTCACCCTATGTCATGCTATTGTGACGTTTTCAAATAATAAACATCGATGTATGTCATGTTAAAATGATGATTTTAAATAAAATGTTATCCTATGGCGATGGGTTTGAAAAATAAACGTCGCCCTATGTCATTCTACAGTGACGGTCTTGAAATCTAAATGTTACCATATGTCATGTTATGATAACGGTGTTGAATGGAAAACGTCACAGTATGTTGATGTTATGGTGACAGTTTTGAATGATGAACGTCACCGTATGTCATATTACAGTGACAATATTGATAAAGTTACGTCACCATACATCATAATGCAGTGACAATTTTGATAAATTTATGTCACCGTATGTTAGGTTATGATGATGCTTCTGAATAATAAATGTCACTATAAGTTATGTTAAGGTGACAATTTTGAATAATAAACATCACTATATGTCATATTACTGTGAAGGTTTTGAAAAATAAACTTCACCCTTTGTCATACTAGAGTGACAGTGTGGAAGGATAAAGTGAGTTTTGATTGATTAACATCACCGTATGTCATGTTATGGTGACGGTTTTTATAAATTTATGTCGACGTATGTCATGTAGCGATGAATTTGAGAAATTTACTCACGGTATCTAATGTTACAATGACGGTTTTGAATGATAAATGTCACCATATGTCATTTTATAGTGACGGTTTTAATAAAGTTACGTCACCGAATGTCATGATTCAGTGACGTTTTTGAGAAATTTACCTCATCGTTTGTCATGATACAGTGATAGTTGAGGATTTAAGGACCCAATCCAAAAGTACATATAACCACATGGGCGAAATTTGTAATTTACTCTATTCAATAATATAACAATATTTAAAAAAAAACTTATAAAATCACAATATATCTCGTTAACATTTAAAACAAATAAATGGGTAATAAAATAGGATTTTCTATACCTTTTTATCTACAATGATGGGTATAATGACAAACGGTCAACTAACTATTAAACATGTATAAAATTCTTTAAATAGTATCCATATATAGGGGAAATCATATCCATATAAACTTAAAGCTCAAACAATCAATTTTCACCTTAGAGGCTTGATTATTTAAATAAATTAAGAGTAAACTCCAATTTTGGTCTTTAATGTTTGGTGATTTTTTTGAAAGAGCGACCTGTGGTTTTATAATTCAAGTTTTGGTCCTGAAAGTTTGACTTTTCCTCTGATGGAAGGACCTGACCACTAATTTCCGTCGGCTGCCAAAGTAGTCAAACCTCGTTTACTTTCGTCGGAAATCCACCTGAATATATTTTTTTTAAATTATGTTTTTTCGGCTGATTTTCGATGGATTTCCAACAGAATATAACTTTTTTTTAATTATTTATTTTAGAGGAAATTAATTAAAGATTTTCGGGTTTATTAAGCTATAATGGATTCTATTGGGCTTTATTTGATTATGTTGGGCTTTATCTGTGGTATATTGGGACTTATATTATCTTATTGGGCTTTCACGGATCTTTCGGACTTTAATGAGTTTATTCGGTTTTATTGGGCTTTAAAGGGTTTCATTGGGCCTTAATAGATCAATCGGGCTTTAAAGAGTTCTATTGTGCTTTAAATGGTTTCATTGGGCCTTAATGGATCTATCGGACTTTAATGGGTTCTATTGAGCTTTAAAGGGTTTCATTGGGCTTTAATGGATCTATCAGGCTATAAAGAGTTCTATTGTGCTTTAAATGGTTTCATTGGGCCTCAATGGATCTATCGGGCTTTAAGGGGTTCTATTGAACTTTAAAGGGTTTCATTGGCCCTTAATGGATCTATAGGGCTTTAAAGAGTTCTATTGTGCTTTAAATGGTTTCATTGGGCCTTAATGGATCTATCGGGCTTTAAGGGGTTCTATTGAGCTTTAAAGGGTTTCATTGGCCCTTAATGGATCTATCGGGCTTTAAAGAGTTCTATTGTGCTTTAAATGTTTTCATTGGGCCTTAATAGATCTATCGGGCTTTAAAGAGTTCTATTGTGCTTTAAATGGTTTCATTGGGCCTTAATGGATCTATCGGGCTTTAAGGGGTTCTATTAAGCTTTAAATGGTTTCATTGGCCCTTAATGGATCTATCGGGCTTTAAAGAGTTCTATTGTGCTTTAAATGGTTTCATTGGGCCTTAATGGATCTATCGGGCTTTAAGGGGTTCTATTGAGCTTTAAAGGGTTTCATTGGCCCTTAATGGATCTATCGGGCTTTAAAGAGTTCTATTGTGCTTTAAATGGTTTCATTGGGCCTTAATGGATCTATCGGGCTTTAAGGGGTTCTATTGAGCTTTAAAGGGTTTCATTGGCCCTTAATGGATCTATCAGGCTTTAAAGAGTTCTATTGTGCTTTAAATGGTTTTATTGGGCTTTAATGGATCTATCGGGCTTTAAGGGGTTCTATTGAGCTTTAAAGGGTTTCATTGGGCCTTAATGGATCTATCGTATTTAAAGAGTTCTATTGTGCTTTAAATGGTTTCATTGGGCCTTAATGGATCTATCGGGCTTTAAGGGGTTCTATTGAGCTTTAAAGGGTTTCATTGGGCGTTAATGGATCTATCGTCTTTAAAGAGTTCTATTGTGCTTTAAATGGTTTCATTGGGCTTTAATGGATCTATCGGACTTTAAGGGGTTCTATTGAGCTTTAAAGGGTTTCATTGGGCCTTAATGGATCTATAGGGCTTTAAAGAGTTCTATTGTACTTTAAATGGTTTCATTGGGCCTTAATGGATCTATCGGTCTTTAAGGGGTTCTATTGAGCTTTAAAGGGTTTCATTGGCTCTTAATGGATCTATCAGGCTTTAAAGAGTTCTATTGTGCTTTAAATGGTTTCATTGGGCCTTAATGGATCTATCGGGCTTTAAGGGATTCTATTGGGTTTTAAAGGGTTTCATTGACCCTTAATGGATCTATCGGGCTTTAAAAAGTTCTATTGTGCTTTAAATGGTTTCATTGGGCCTTAATTGATCTATCGGGCTTTAAGGGGTTCTATTGAGCTTTATTGAGTTTCATTGGGCCACTACAATTTTTTAAGATATGGGTTGGATATTATTTTATCTTAAAAATATATCAATATGGGTTTCAAACTAAAGATTATAAAATTTCATTTTTCTGTTTTAATTTATTTAATTTATGTGATTTAAATTTTATTATAAGAGAATTGATCTGATGTATCTCGGTGCATTTTATCACGATGCATCTCATCCTAATGTACGTCCATTTTTCATCGAAAGACCGATAACCATTTCTCACACTTCTCACCATTAACTCACTTCTCACTGCAACCAAATCCAAAAATTATAACTATATTTAAGAAGAGTTTTAAAATTTTAGATATTTTAGAAGAAAACATACAAGTGTTTTATCTCGTAGTGTTAATCGAGTATTTATTATTACTTGTTTAAATAAAAATAAATTTTTATTAGAAAATTTAACAAGGTATTTTTTTAAAATTTAACAAATCTATACTATATTATAAAACACGGATAAAAAGCTCTTAAATGCATTGAATTATATTGGTATTTTTTCTAGTATACTTGATACATAAAAAATAATTTTTTGAAAACTTACCATAAATATTTATATAATAAAATATCTACAAATTTACCCAAAATCAGTATTCATTCCCCCAAAGAATAAGAAGTCCGTCGCCTCCTCCCTCCCGTCGGCCTCATCCCTATCCCGCCTCCTCCCTCTCGTTTTAACCTTCCCCCCCCCCCCCCCCCCCTCTTCCCCCCTCTTTATATATAGACGAATGATCATGTGAGAAGTTGAGTTAACGGTGAGAAGTGGATGTGAAACGTTGATCTCTTTTAATCTCAAGCCCTCTCATGAATTACGGCTTAGAAGAGAATTGATCTGGTGCATCATATCTCGGTGCATCTCATCCTAATGTGCGTCCATTTCTCATCCAATGTTTGATAACCATTTATCAGTCACTGTTAACTCAACATCTCACCGGAACCCAATAATATATATATATATATATATATATATATATATATATATATATATATATATATATATATATATATATATATAAGTTTGCAACAAACATTTTTAAATGAAATATTTAGCCACAACTTTTTTTAAAGGAAGGCAAATAACAACTTTTATGTATTATCGACATGGTTTAATTATTAAGAGTATATATAAAAAAGTTATTAGTAATATAGTATTTCAAAATACTCCAAGCCTAATCGATCTCTTGATTCCTTTGAATTGCTCTTGCCAAAATTAATCAATTTTAACCTAAATCCCTTCAATCGCTCCGGCCTCAATCTCTCTAAATCGCATGATCCCTCAATCTCTATCTAAATCGCTCGAACCTTCAATCGATCCCTCGACCCTCTACGATCTGAACCTCCCTGCAATACGGTGAAGCTTGGTGATGCGCAATATGGTGAGTCCTTTGTTTTTTGTTATGTTCAATTTCCTTTTCGTTATTGTGACAACCAGCCTTGTTTGGTTGATTATGCATTGCTGTTCTATAAGTATCATAATCAATAGCTACATATTCTTCATCCAGTCACTTAAATTATTTGTATGAATAGTCTAAGATAGTTTATTCATTGGACATAACATATAGCTTTTATTTATATCAAATAAAAGGATTCAAACTGTTGCGAAAAGGATGTTATTTTACAAATTCATGATCGATATACATCCTCATGAACTAATGATTAAAATGGCCTTACATATCAAACTAAGTAGCTTGTGATTCTTTTTGCAACGACAGGGTACTAGCTCTGTCCAAAATAAATAGAACTTGATCTTTTAGTTGATTGAAATAGCATCATATACTGTTCCTTTTGATTCCTGAAATCTGAGTTTTCTTTCCAAATTGATACTTTTTATCTGAAGAAAAATAAAATACACCTTCTACTTAGGCCTCCTCGCAGAAAAAGTAAACGAGGCTTACAAAAGATTAACTTTTTATTTAATCTTCATTTGTTGTTTACTTTTCAAAAGTCTGAAGGAAATGTAAAGCCCCAAGTATAATATAACACTCTAAAATTTGGGGTAATTTTTAAAAATCGAAAATTCGACAACATAACATTTATAAATAGGGCAAACCATCCATAATGGCAAGTGTGAGCGTTTACAAAACCTGTAACAATAAATAGGGAAACGACAACAAACTAATCTAAACTACAACTGGCCAGATTACATTGGTTGTCAACCCAATACCAAAAGAATAATTGTTTAAATGTTACAGCTCCCAAAATAACTATCATCCAAAAATGCCCTCAAAAGACTACGCTCTTCGCTCAACCCCTTGACGACCCGCCGCTAAGGGAACCTGTTATACACATCGTTTGAGAAAAAGCGTTAGGCTTAAAGCCTAGTGAGAACATACAATTTATATGAATATAGAAAAGAATTAGTCGCAACGTAAATATTGTTTTCTTCAACATTCTTGTAAAAGGTTTGGTAAACATAGAGTGACCTTCCGGTCCAGACACTCATCTTGCGACGACGGGTATAAACCCGAATCCAAGGATTGTAGCAGAACACTCAGTAAGCCACTTTCCAAGTTTTGAGCTCACCGTACTAGGATCAAGGCCGTGAACCTGCCGGTCCAAATAACGATGTGGGAGGGTGGCACCCGATGATCCAAGTCATGCTCATTCACTAGGATTTACATTTACGACCCACGGCTAGTATCCGGTCCCACATAACCGTACTAAGTTGCCCTCTAGGGTCCAATGTCTCAACTAGCTACATACGGGAGTTACCCCCAAATAATAAGCCAACTAAATACCTATGGATCCATTAGTAATAGTCTAGACTCGTCACAATCACACATGTGACCAACTATAATCAAACATATAGTTCGTAAAACCATTTAATTTCCAAATCACCATTTAATGGTTAACTGCTGATAAGAATCACAAGCCCACATATAATCATCATAAGGCTAACATCTCAATCCCAAAATGTTTCTTTACCAAATAAACCTTTCCATAATGGAAACCATTTTATAAAAACATGAATTTCTTTATATTGTAACCATTTGTTTCCTTTCCACAAAATAACCTTTTTCACTAAAACCTTCTTAAAATGTTTAATCGTAAACTTGGCTAGAAGCCAAAAGTTAAACATTTATTCAACATAAGATAACAACAACACGTTTGTGGTACTAAGACATGTATTTAACCATCTTTTCACAAAAGGGGTGAGAGACCCTAAAAATCTCCTAAAGTTGTCAAGTTAGGTCAAAACTCATCAACATTAATAATGTAAACAAGGAGATGTTTAGTAGTCAAAATATGCATTTTGATGTGTATAAAGTTTAGCAAAAAGGAAATATGAACTCACCTTGGGGTTAAACACCAAAACCCTAGAAACTTCTAGTTGGAGATCTTTACCAAAGCGCATAAACACCTAACCACCACCATTAATGAGGACGGAGAAGGTTGGATGAAGTAATAAATGAAGAGGAAGTTTTAGGGCTGGAAACTTACCAAGAACAGCAGAGCAAAACGACCTAGACCTTTCCCAAAAATCAGATAAATGAAATAAATTCGGAGCTGTCCGATTTATAGGTCCGCCCCCGCTGGCGATAGTGACAGGCGATAGTGCCACTGTCACTATCGCGGGGCATACTCGCGCCGAATGTACCGTGACCCATAGGCCGACCGCGATTGTGCCCCCGGCGATAGTGACACTGTCACTATCGCGGGCATGATCGTGCAGAAGGTACAAGGCCTCAAAACTCCAAATTTCGACTCCGCGACTCACGAGCCTACGACGCTGGAAAAGATTCTACGGAAAGAATTGAAATAACCCGAAAAGTCGCAAACAGATGAGTTGGTAATCTAGATTATTACAAAACAAAAATACGGGTGTTACAATCCTCCCCAACTTGAAATCGATTTCGTCCCCGAAATCCCAACTACTCGAACAGGTGAGGATATCTTCGCTTCATATCCTCTTCGGCTTCCCACGTCACATTGGCACCTCGATGATGCTTCCATTGAACTTTGACCATAGTGACTTCTTTGTGGCGAAGCTTCCTTGACTTCTTCTCCAAAATAGCCTCGGGCTCTTCAACACAACGGTTACCCTTGTCCACTCTAATCTCGGAAAGAGGGATAACGCTTTCCTCTTCCGCCAAGCATTTCCGAAGGTAGCAAACGTGAAAGGTGTTGTGGATCCCGTTCAATTCTAAAGGAAGTTCCAACTGGTATGCTTGCAAGCCCACACGCTTAAGCACTTTAAACGGTCCAAGGAAACGGGGACTCAACTTCCCGCGCTTTCCGAACCGGATGATGCCTTTCCATGGTGACACTTTCAACATCACAAGGTCGCCCACTTGGAATTCCATCGGTCGCCTCTTCTTATCGGCATAGCTCTTTTGCCGATCTTGAGCCGCTTTCACCCTTTCGCGAATGCCTTTGACCTTATCGGACGCCTCTTGCACGATTTCAGGTCCGGCGAACTGCTTCTCTCCCGCCTCAAGCCAACATACGGGAGTTCTACACTTCCGCCCGTACAAGGCTTCGAACGGAGCCATACCGATACTCGAGTGGTAGCTATTGTTATACGCAAACTCCACCAAAGGTAGGTGAGAGTCCCAACTACCCCCGAAGTCGATGACGCAAGATCTTAACATGTCTTCTAGCGTTTGAATTGTTCTCTCGCTCTGTCCGTCGGTTTGAGGGTGGTAAGCCGTACTCAACTTCACGCGCGTACCAAGCTCTTTCTGCAAGCCATCCCAAAAATTTGAAGTGAACCGACTGTCGCGATCGGATACAATAGACAATGGCACTCCATGCCTCGATACCACTTCATCGATGTAAAGTTTCGCCAACTTGTCCATCGGTAGCGTCTCCCGCATGGCCAAGAAATGAGCGCTCTTGGTCAACCGGTCGACTATTACCCATATGGTATCGTGACCTCGAAGAGTCTTGGGCAACTTAGTCACAAAATCCATGGTAATATGCTCCCATTTCCACTCGGGGATTTCCAATGACTGAAGACTCCCGTACGGACGCTGATGCTCGGCCTTTACTTGCAAACATGTCACACAACGCTCAACGTAACGGGCCACGTCAAGCTTCATCACCGGCCACCAATATTGTAGCCTCAAGTCTCGGTACATCTTTGTACTTCCCGGATGAATGGAATACTTGGACTTGTGTGCATCTTCAAGGAGAAGTTTCCGATTGCCCCCAACCTTTGGTACCCACACACGACCATTGAACAACTTCACTCCACGACCATCCTCCGTTAAGAGCAACTGTTGTTTTGTCATGACTTCATCCTTGAGATTCTCTTCCAACAATGCTTCCCTTTGAGATGATTTGATCTTTTCAATGAGACTCGACACGAGTTCGATTCTTGAGAGGGTGGCCCGAATGCTCCCGCTATAATCCTTCCGACTCAACGCATCAGCCACTACGTTCGCCTTACCGGGATGATAAAGCAACTCACAATCATAGTCCTTGAGTAACTCAAGCCACCGCCTTTGCCTCATATTCAGCTCTTTCTGATCAAAGACATACTTCAAACTCTTATGATCTGTGTATAAAGTACACTTCGTGCCGTAGAGGTAGTGTCGCCAAAGCTTCAAAGCGAACACCACCGCCGCTAACTCCAGATCATGGGTAGGGTAATTCTTTTCGTGAATATTGAGTTGCCTCGACGCGTAAGCGATTACCTTGCCTCTTTGCATCAACACACAACCCAAACCCATCTTTGAGGCGTCACTATAGACTACGAAGTCCTCCGACCCTTCGGGTAGTGACAAAATTGGAGCTTCACACAACTTCTTTTGCAAAGTCCGGAACGCCTTCTCTTGCGTTTCGGTCCAGACAAACTTCACATTCTTCCTAGTCAAAGCCGTCAAGGAAGAAGCGATCTTGGAGAAGTCTTGTATGAATCTACGATAGTAGCCCGCCAAACCCAAGAAACTTCGGATTTCTGAAGGACTCTTTGGAGGCTCCCAGTTCATCATCGCTTCGATCTTGGAGGGATCTACTTTCACTCCGTCTCGAGTGACAACGTGACCCAAGAATTGAACTTCTTCAAGCCAAAAGTCGCACTTGGAAAACTTGGCAAACAAACTTTCTTTCCTCAGTACCTCTAGGACTTCGCGCAGATGTTGCTCGTGTTCTGTCTTGCTCTTGGAATACACGAGTATGTCATCAATGAATACAATGACCGACTTGTCGAGGAACGGTCGGCACACCCTATTCATCAAATCCATAAACACCGCTGGTGCGTTAGTTAGACCAAACGGCATCACCAGGAACTCGTAATGGCCGTAACGTGTTCTAAAAGCCGTTTTCGGAATGTCTTCCTCTCTCACCTTCACTTGGTGATATCCCGAGCGCAAATCGATCTTCGAGAAACAACCCGCTCCTTGGAGTTGGTCGAATAAATCGTCGATCCTCGGGAGTGGGTACTTATTCTTCACCGTAGCCTTATTCAGTTCGCGATAATCGATGCACATTCTCATTGTGCCATCCTTCTTCTTGACGAACAAGACCGGAGCTCCCCAAGGCGACGAGCTCGGTTTTATGAATCCCTTTTCTAGGAGTTCTTGGAGTTGAGCCATCATCTCTTGCATCTCCGACGGCGCTAACCGGTAAGGAGCTCTTGCAATTGGAGCCGCCCCCGGTATAAGATCAATCCGGAACTCCACTTGACGATCGGGTGGCAAACCAAGCAAATTGTCCGAAAAGACCTCGGGAAATTCGCGTACCACTTTCACGTCCTCGAGTTTCTTCTTCTCGATCTTAGCGTTTATCACATAAGCTAGAAAGGACGAACATCCTTTCACTAAGCACTTCCTCGCTTTAGCCATGGTGATGACCGCTACATCTCCCTTCCCTCTTTCGCCAAAAACTACCACCATGTCACCATCCGACGTAGGAAGTCGAATTAGCTTTTTGGAGCAAAGGATTTCGGCATGATTGTCCGCCAACCAATCCATACCGACCACCACGTCGAATCCACCAATGACCATTGGCATCAAGTTGATTAGGAATTTCTTTCCTTCGATGCTAAGGATACAATCTTTCAAGACATCACGGATTAACACTTGCTCCCCATTAGCGATCTCTACCACTAAAGCATTCTCTAGACTATTAGTGGACATGGCAAGTTTTTCACGAAACACAACCGATATGAAAGAGAAGCTGGCACCCGAATCAAATAGTACACGAGAAGGCACGGAGTTTAGAAGAAACGTACCCGATACCACATCAGCGGATGCCTTGGCCTCATCGGCCGTCATCTGGAAAGCTCGGCCGGGAACTCTAGGAGGGTTCTCTTTCTTCTCCGGGGCGCTCCCCGTTCTCCACTTTGGGCAATCCTTTCGAAAATGTCCCAGCGTCTTGCACTCGAAGCAAACAATTCCTTTGATCGGGCAGTCTTTGACCTGGTGACCGATCTTACCACATTTGGCACAAGCCATGGAACTAGAATTACAGTTGCCGTAATGCTTGCTCCTACATCTTTGGCACCATCGTGCTTCTTTCCGGTTGTTGAAACTCCTATTCCCGACAAAAGGTTGATTCCTCCTTGGAGGTGCGGAGTTGCCCTCCCATCTTCTCTTGTCACCAACAAATACCGATTTCTCCGCCTTACTTCTCGCAAAGATTTCTTCCATGAATTGAGCTTCTTCAATCGTTTCACGAAGATTGGAAGCCTTGGAGTTGTGGACCATGGACAACATGTCCGCCGGTAGGCCGTTGAGGTAGGCCTTGATCCTTTCTTTCTCTGTTGGGGCTACGTGCCCCACCAAATCGAGTTTCTCCAAGAATTGACGAGTGTACTCCCTCACTGTCAAGTTCCCTTTTACCAGAGATCGAAACTCTTTTTCGATGCGGTCCATAGATCTCTCGCTACAGAACTCTTCCATCAGTTTTCTTTTAAACTCGACCCAAGACAACTGAGCTAATACAGTAGGAGAGAGAGTGGATTGTGTAACATTCCACCAGGTGAGCGCCGAGTCTCTCAGCAGTTGGGTGCCAAACCGCACTCTCTGATCGTCTCCACATTCTGAGGAGCCAAAAGCTTGCTCAACAGCTCTAATCCACTTCACGCATAGGATTGGGTCGTCAGAACCAGAGAACTCTGGCGGCCCGCATCCCAGAAAGGATTTGTAAGAAAACTTCTCCCATTTTTCTGAGCACCCACGACTCTGTGCTCTTCCGTCCTGATACCCGGATCGGTGCCACCAGAACCAATCACAACGTTCTCGGCAACCGCCTCGTTTCTCTTGAGGCTGGCATCACGATCCTCCAACATCTTCATGAACGCCTCTTGCTGCTTCTCCATTGCCGTCGATACCATTTGCATGATGCTGGCCATCATGTCGGCTTGAGGGTTTACCTTCTGAACCACCGGATTCGTGGATGCCAACTCCACTCTTGGCACTTGCTCCACCTCTCCCGTGAATATGGGTGGCATACCCGGAGGAACGACAATCGTTGTCCGAACTACGGGATTCCGTTCAGGCGAGCTGTCATCACGCAAATCCCCATCGACTAACGGTCGACTACGAGTGTTCACCATACTAGAACAATGGCTGCCACACAAGCACGAGAAAGAGTAAGAAAGAGGTTAACCGAAACAATTACGGAAGAAACGTACTACTAATCCAACCAATTGTCATAACATTAGCAAACTAAGTACACTTACGTAAAATATCCTCATAATAACATTAGCTAAGTGAGATTATGAACATATAACACATAAGGGTCCTCGTTATCATTATCACAACGTTTGGTGAATATAACTTCCGTCGACTCTAAGGCTATCCCATCTTAGAAGTTCTACCCAACTCACGATCATTGCCTAACAATACTCAGTCTAAGTCTAGACATCTTACATTCATGCCTAGTTCACTTAAACTAGAGCTCTGATACCAACTTATAACACTCTAAAATTTGGGGTAATTTTTAAAAATCGAAAATTCGACAACATAACATTTATAAATAGGGCAAACCATCCATAATGGCAAGTGTGAGCGTTTACAAAACCTGTAACAATAAATAGGGAAACGACAACAAACTAATCTAAACTACAACTGGCCAGATTACATTGGTTGTCAACCCAATACCAAAAGAATAATTGTTTAAATGTTACAGCTCCCAAAATAACTATCATCCAAAAATGCCCTCAAAAGACTACGCTCTTCGCTCAACCCCTTGACGACCCGCTGCTAAGGGAACCTGTTATACACATCGTTTGAGAAAAAGCGTTAGGCTTAAAGCTTAGTGAGAACATACAATTTATATGAATATAGAAAAGAATTAGTCGCAACGTAAATATTGTTTTCTTCAACATTCTTGTAAAAGGTTTGGTAAACATAGAGTGACCTTTCGGTCCAGACACTCATCTTGCGACGACGGGTATAAACCCGAATCCAAGGATTGTGGCAGAACACTCAGTAAGCCACTTTCCAAGTTTTGAGCTCACCGTACTAGGATCAAGGCCGTGAACCTGCCGGTCCAAATAACGATGTGGGAGGGTGGCACCCGATGATCCAAGTCATGCTCATTCACTAGGATTTACATTTACGACCCACGGCTAGTATCCGGTCCCACATAACCGTACTAAGTTGCCCTCTAGGGTCCAATGTCTCAACTAGCTACATACGGGAGTTACCCCCAAATAATAAGCCAACTAAATACCTATGGATCCATTAGTAATAGTCTAGACTCGTCACAATCACACATGTGACCAACTATAATCAAACATATAGTTCGTAAAACCATTTAATTTCCAAATCACCATTTAATGGTTAACTGCTGATAAGAATCACAAGCCCACATATAATCATCATAAGGCTAACATCTCAATCCCAAAATGTTTCTTTACCAAATAAACCTTTCCATAATGGAAACCATTTTATAAAAACATGAATTTCTTTATATTGTAACCATTTGTTTCCTTTCCACAAAATAACCTTTTTCACTAAAACCTTCTTAAAATGTTTAATCGTAAACTTGGCTAGAAGCCAAAAGTTAAACATTTATTCAACATAAGATAACAACAACACGTTTGTGGTACTAAGACATGTATTTAACCATCTTTTCACAAAAGGGGTGAGAGACCCTAAAAATCTCCTAAAGTTGTCAAGTTAGGTCAAAACTCATCAACATTAATAATGTAAACAAGGAGATGTTTAGTAGTCAAAATATGCATTTTGATGTGTATAAAGTTTAGCAAAAAGGAAATATGAACTCACCTTGGGGTTAAACACCAAAACCCTAGAAACTTCTAGTTGGAGATCTTTACCAAAGCGCATAAACACCTAACCACCACCATTAATGAGGACGGAGAAGGTTGGATGAAGTAATAAATGAAGAGGAAGTTTTAGGGCTGGAAACTTACCAAGAACAGCAGAGCAAAACGACCTAGACCTTTCCCAAAAATCAGATAAATGAAATAAATTCGGAGCTGTCCGATTTATAGGTCCGCCCCCGCTGGCGATAGTGACAGGCGATAGTGCCACTGTCACTATCGCGGGGCATACTCGCGCCGAATGTACCGTGACCCATAGGCCGACCGCGATTGTGCCCCCGGCGATAGTGACACTGTCACTATCGCGGGCATGATCGTGCAGAAGGTACAAGGCCTCAAAACTCCAGATTTCGACTCCGCGACTCACGAGCCTACGACGCTGGAAAAGATTCTACGGAAAGAATTGAAATAACCCGAAAAGTCGCAACCAGACGAGTTGGTAATCTAGATTATTACAAAACAAAAATACGGGTGTTACATATAAAGTAGCAAATTGATCTAGTAACTCTTAAATCAGCTAAAACCATGGTTTGAAGTCCTTAGTAACAACTGTGTCCAACATAGGTTGTGATGTAATTTGTAAAAATGTCCTTGCAGGTCCTTAGTAATCAACTAGTTACCTTCCATCACATTTAGTTGAATTGAAGGTTATTGGGCTAGTTTATTGCTTTGCCCTTTAAGGCTTCATATTGGTTTGGAATAGCTTTAATGATTCAACCTGAAATTTTCTGTTCTTGTATACGAGGTTCTATTCAAAAAGCCAAGTTCATCTATACACATTTTTTAATGACTTAAAGTTCCATGATCTGACGAGAAACAAGTGTATTACAAAGTATCTTATTATTAACAAGAGCCCTTATTGTCTGATCAGAAACATGTGTATTGCAAAGCATCTTATTTATTGAGGTCATCATATAGCATAATCCATAACTTCATAATTAACCTGATTATTGCCATCACCCGCTTCTCTTCCCTATATTCCACTTGTAAAATACGAGGTTGTAGATTTTTGTTGTTGCTGCTCTTTGGAATGAACAACTTGGTTGGCAGATTCTTCTAGAATTCAAAATAATACTTATGGCGGAGTCATCTCCTGGTAGACAACTCTCTGAAATCTGTCCTCAGCCTAGTTTCTTCTAATTGCAAATATATTGTGAATTGAATGATAAATTGCACATATATATCTTCTTGTATCCATAATGAATAGTGGAGCCTCTTTATATGTTGGATTGCTTCTACAGGGCTGTTGGAACTTTTTCAAACACACTAACAGTTTCAGTTGTCATTGGTTAGACTAAGAGGCCGTTTACCCAGACACTTTCCCGATAAGCACCTATCGGTCAATGCTATCACTTACCTTATCAGGTAAGATTTAGTCTATTAAAACGGTATCGTAGGCAAAAATTTATTCGATAAGCGCTAACCGGGTAAGAGCCGTCGCCCTCACTTACCGGGTAATACTCTCGACCATTGCTTTCGCTCTTACCGGGTAAGAGTATTGGTTATTGCCATATTCGTTGGTTAAGGTAATATAACTTGGTAAGCTTGTTAAGCATTTACCCGGGCAAGAGTTTGGTAAACGGCACCTAAATACCTTCAATTAATGATTCTGTCGTACTAGGTTGAACAGTAAAATACATTTTGCTTGGTTGTGAAAATGGTGATGATTATTGTGCAAAGTTCTTTTATATTGACCTTCTTTATTGAATTTAGGAAGGTATACATCAAACCATCATTGTCATATATTTGATATACAGAAGTGCAGGAGGTACGGGTCAAGCTTTGTCATAAAGGTAAACATTCATTATAATTCACAAATGAATTTCTCTTTTGACGTTATTGTTTTTAGCTATTTAATAACTGCATGTTATATGCCTCAATAGTAACTTGTGGTGGAATTAGATAATTTTCATATGGAACTATGGATATGTATTGTGTATGATAAATTGGATGCAAGGCACGGTTTTATGATCTCTTTCCATGTGACATTTTGAGCCTCAATTAGTTAAGTTGCTGCCAT
Organism: Arctium minus; assembly: GCA_954870635.1. Classification (NCBI taxonomy): domain Eukaryota; kingdom Viridiplantae; phylum Streptophyta; class Magnoliopsida; order Asterales; family Asteraceae; genus Arctium; species Arctium minus. The sequence continues at coordinate 20,112,426 of OX941081.1, read as the reverse complement.
TGATCTACTATCTTCTCATTTATTGCAAGCTTTCTTTTCTTTACAGAAAAAGAACAATTTTATGTATCACAAAGGCTTGGGCAAAAGATTAGGACAATACAAATGCTGACGGACTTAATACTCTTTAGCAATGGAATGGTGGTAATATATAATATAAAGACAAAAAACAATGAACATAAGGTGTCCAATTGAATGGTTGGTTAATTGGTTCCATTTCATATTGTTACTTGTTGTTATACCCTCTGATGGCAAAATATAGAAACTTAGGTTGAAAGCCACTAGAATAATGCAGATTCCCTTCTTGAATCATGTTTTTTGGGTGGGCATTACTTGAATTTCACTGAGAATGTCACTAATTTTGGGTGTTATTTAAACTGTTGCAACATCAAACAGAATGCCTGGAGTTCTATTAATTATTTTTATTGGGTTTTATTCGACTTTTCAAACGTAACCATATAATGCATTTTTGAGACTAGCACTTGTTATTTCTTAAAACTTTAGATCCAGTACTACATTTTTGATGAGTTCACTTTATAAACCTGCTCAATGTATTCCTGTGTTCGATTACCCATAATTCAAAACCAAAATTATACATTTGAAATAGCGTGGCAGAAGTATAGAAACATAAGTTGAAGTCTTAATTCATTCATGATATTGAATTTAACGTGATTGTTTTCTAGTTGATTTCTATAGGATTCTGTCAAGTTATAAACTTTGGTCAATTTATTTTTTGTGACTTCTTTCTTCTACCAAATAATGTTTGATTAGGACAACCATATCAACTACTCTAATTGTATAACAAATACATTGTGTTTGTTTACTTTTGTATTTCTGGTATATGTTTCTATGTTTCTTGTTAGGAACAAGTTATTGTTCTTTCCTAGAGTTTTGACTTTAGTGTTTATAAGTTTGAACTTATTTTATCTTATGTTTCTTTTAGTCGTATGTTAAAACTCCGTCACCCTTTCTTGATTTGTTGTATTCATCGGTTGTTGTTTTCCTATCTATTGGGATTTATCTTCTTGCAGGTACCTCGAACAACTTCTACTCATAATGGCAATAAACTAAAGCATACGAAGTGAAACAATTATACAACTATGAACAGGATGGTGCAGAGATTAAAGCAAACGAGGAGTATAACATAAATAAGAAAATTTGTTTTAGATATTTAATATTTTTGTTATTGTGTTACTGGTGTTCTCATACATTATTCATATAATTAATGCATATTATTAATTCAATGTTCTTATATGTAATCTTAATAATTTAATTCATATTTTGAGTTTTTTAAATTTATTTTTATTTCACCCATAAAAAATAAAAACCGTCACCAAAAAATGGCTTACGGCAACATTTTTTTGATAATTTAATGTCACCATATCTCATTCTACAATGACGGGTTTAAAAATAAACATTACTGTATGTCACCATTTGGTGACGGTTTTGAATAAAAACATCAACGTATATCATGTTGTAGTGACGGTTTTGAAAAAAAAGTCACCATATGTCATCCTACAGTAACGATTTTGAAATTAAACGTCATCATATGTAATGTAAAGGTAACAATTTGAAAAAAAAAAGGTCACCGTATGTCATGCTATGGTGACGGTTTTATGAATAAATATTACCGCAAGTGATTTTACCGTGAAAATTTAGAAAAATAAACGTTACTGTATGTCATGTTTCCGTGATGGTTGTAAAATGTAAACATCACCTTATGTTACTCTATTGTGATGGTTTTGAAAAATAAATGTCAATGTTTGTCATGGTACAAAGACGTTTTTGATAAATAAACGTTACCGTATGCCATGTTACCGTTACGACTTTGAAAAGGTATACGTCACCATATGCTATGTTATAGTGACAATTTTGACAAATAAACATAACTATATGTCATGTTACAGTGACAAATTTGACAAATAAACATCACCGTACGTTATGCTATGGTGACGGTTTTGACAAATAAACGTCACCGTATGACATGCTACAATGACGATTTTGAAAAATAAACGTCACCGTAGGTCATGCTACCATGACGATTTTGACAACTAGACGTCACCTTATATCATATTATAGTGACGGTTTTGACAAATAAGCATCACCATATCTCATGATATCGTGACAGTTTTGAAAAATAAATGTCAACGTATGTCATGGTACGGTGACAGTTTTAAAAACTAAAAACGTTACCGTATATCATGTTACGGTGATGATTTTGACTAATAAACGTCATATCATGTCATGCTATAGTGACGATTTTGAAAAATAAAAGTCACTGTATGTAAGGCAATTGTGATGGTTTTGACAAATATAAGTCACTGTTTGTAATGCTACAGTAACAGTTTCGAAAAATAAATGTTATCGTATGTTATGCTATGCGACGATTTTGGGAAAACAAGCGTCACCGTATGTCATGCTACGGTGACGGTTTTGAAAAATTAACATCACCATATGTCATGCTATGGTAACGAGTTTAAAAAACAAACATCATCGTATGTCATGATAGGGTGATGGTTTTAAAAATAAACGTCAATATATGTCATACTATAGTGACGGTTTAGGAAAAAAAAACTGCTTTTTCTACACACATAAAGTGACGGTTTTTAGTCTATGGTAACGGTTTTTGATATGATTTGGTAACATTTTTTAAACGTAACCAAAAGTATATCAAAAGTGACGGCAGATTAGGTAACGAATTTTATGTTCATGAAAACCGTTACCTTATATCTATGGTAACGGTTTTTAACCGTCACCAATAATCATTTTTGTACTAGTGCTCGCTCTATTCCCAAAATACCAGCCGCCACCAACAATTCAATAAGGATAATAGGGTTAAATCCCTATTATCCTCTCTTTTACATAATGACCCCTTTGCTAGGGACTTTTTCTAAATTTCACCCCAAAAATAAATTTATTGAGTTTTAGCCCGGTTATTACAATATCCCCCCCTCAAAAGAATTCCGTCCTCGGAATTCATACGTTGAACAAACTAAGGGTATTACGTTCTCATAGTTGACTCGAACTCCCACGTCGCTTCCTGCCCCTTGCGAAATTGCCACTGAATCTTCACCAAAAGAATTTATTTGTTCCTCAATTTCTTCACTTTACGATCTAAAATGGTCACTCATTCTTCAACATAGCATAACTTCTCGTCTATTCGAATGTCGTCCAAAGACACCAATACATCTGCTTTCACAAAACACTTCTTCAGATTAGACACATGGAATGTGGGATGACTCCCAGACAGATTCTCGGGTAGATTCAGTTTGCATGCTACTTCTCCCAACTCACTGGATGATAACAAATAGTCCAACGAACCTTGGTCTTATCTTCCATTTCTTTCCGAATCGGGTCACACCCTTCCAAGGCGAGACTGGTAAACTTTACCTTTTGTCCCCATTTGGGACTAATGACACAAAATTCTCAATCTAACCAAATTAATACCATTCGGTTATCCCAGCCATTCTGATCAATACATAGTCGTACTTAACCATCAAATTTACCCCTCGATTACAACAACTTCCTTAACTAATAGAATTTTATCGGAGTCAACATCACAACATCGTGCACCACTGACTAAATAACCACTCAATTTTCCAACATAACCCATCGTCAACTGTAGACATCACCAACAACTCACAGTCACGAGTTTCTTCATCATGTAACTTGCCCTTGCAAGCAACCCCTCTTAGCACGATATAAGTCAAACGTAGCAGCACTTTCTTTTTCGAACCACATTGATCTCAACTCCTCGGCATTATCCAATTCTTACACACTGAATATACATCGCCCCAACGTCATTTCTTCAACTTTTCACATATTGGTAGAAACTTCCACAATTCAAAATATTCGTAATCCACCGGTTCCAAATTGACCAAATAATACGGCGCATATCCCCCCTTCTCATTGCATCCACAATCACTCAACCAAACGCGCAATAAAACCCAACTTTATCCGCTCAACACAGAGCAACCAAGCTCATACAAACTATTCCAAATAGTTTAACACTGGACAACTGTCTCACTTGGAATCCCCTTTTCATGCATTACCAAAACTGTCATTATGGTCCTTCGTTCCGAGCACTATCTTCCACCACCTCTACCTTCCTCCTTAAAGACTTTAAACCCACTTCTAACGGCCGACTCACTGATTAGCGGCGTGAACTTTTGGGCTAGCTGCACGATTTTTATTTATCAACACTCACACCGCACCGAAACGGCATCTTCTCTCTCTCATACCCACGCTAGGGATTTATAAACTTGCTAACAGCAGAATCTGAAAACGTACCTCCACATTTTGTGTCACTTGCCAAACTTCTTACTCTCAGATTTCCCACCTTTCTGACATGATATCTTCACTCTCTCCTAGCTGCAATATACACTGCTCACCCATCATTACTTACTCTATTCCTTGATGATTCCGAAACATATCGACTCACATTTACATTACCTGCTTGATCAACCGACTATCCACAATTCTCATGCGAGATAGTCAACCCAACTCTTCCAAAACATTACCCACTATTCGAAAGCGCCGCACAATTCTCGCACGCCAAACAGGATTTCCCAATCTGTTAGAATCCCTTCACTCACAAAGAATACTTCAACATGCCCACGGATTTCCTCTCTACTACACAACCCCCTGAATTAAGCAATTCGACACTTTCAACAATCATTCTAGGGATACAAGATGATCCTGCCCAAAACTTTCCGTAACCTAGAACATACGGTTCCTCTCTTTGATAACCGCCAACCATCATTTGACAAAATTATTTTCAACTTAGCATCCCAACCACATTCTTACTACTTACAACTCATTCCCCATAGATTTTCGGACGAGGACGCTACTCCTATAACAATAACGTCATCCATATACATATCCTCAAGGAAACTCCTTACACCTTTAATGATTTGCACTCCCCGATATGTCATCAAGACATTACCAACACATGGTTACAACCATCACTCTATTACCTCAACCCAGAAAAACTACAATTCTCCACGACCCCTAGGCAACCATACATACGTCGTCCTACTCACACTGGTCGCAATACTAAAATCGGACTTCAAGGCATTTCACGATCTTGTCTTTCTCAAACCTGAATAAATCGCAAAGCTATGATCCTCAAAACCATCCAACAAGATATCATTCCTTGTCGGCACATCGCAACCTGCGGGAATCAAACTCTAATAGCCCGAAAGATTAAGCGTACTATCTCGAAGACTTAAATGCTCAAAGCGCAACCCCTCCCAGTCGTGCTATATATAAACTTCACTCCCACATAACCAACAAAACCACATCGAAAAAGAACCACCTGACTGAACTAGCGATCTTCCATATTTGTAAGATCCACACAAGGTTGTCCAACATCACATCAGGCACACACCTTTTCTGAATAACTCTTCGCTTCCTCGCAAAACTCCTCAAAACTATCCATAACTACTACTTCATTTTCAGTGTCCCGCTATTCACCACAAAAATGGTTTCTGACTTCCACAACAACAGTCGGCATTGAGATACTTCCACTATGCCTCCAACCAACAAGGATCCCCAATGAAACCTACATCTTCCACTGCAACAACTAATTGACAAAAATATCTTTACAACTTCAAATTCCACTCCAGACCCAACCGTTTGTCGACATCCACATCTCCAACCATGGAGCCAACGGTAAGCCATTAGAGTACAATCATCCTTAACGTCATAGGGCAATGCCTCCATTAACCACCTCCGCTATTCACCACCCTTACTTGGAAGAATACCAATATCAAGTATTTACTACCCTCTGATCGAGCGACACACTTCCACTCTCAAAACTTTCATCATTCTTAATTCCAAACCTTCCCCACGACCTAGAGAGTTCATAGCTTTCATGCATGATACACAATTATTTAAACTCTTGACACTTTTGAAAATTTAGAAGATACTTACATTATGAAGCAAACTTGAGTGTACACGACCAATCACTAACTTAGCCATGTAAAACGATTTAAAGTATCGTTCAACCTCAACTCCACAACAATTTCTCTTCACCACACCCCAATATCGGTGTTGGCACATTTGAAAATACTTCCGATGAACTTTACTATAACAACCCTAAACCAACTAAAGCAAAGTATACTGGCATAAAATAACTCATACCGAAAATCGGCTCAATCGACAGCAATATCTGAAGGTTTGCAATAAAACAACCTATTACATAACTGAGATAATGATGAAATAAACCTAACATCTATTAGGGAGTCTTCTATGGTGGCGCTGCTCAAACCTTCTCTTTCCCTTTGCTGGAACTTCCAGCCCCTAGCTTACCTGAAAAAGTTTTGTATTTTAAAAGAGCGAGGGTTAGACCAAAAGTCTAGTGAGATCACCCTAAAAAATAAGTACTATCACATTTAATAAAGATTGGAATAAGTAAACTTCTTCAGTTAAAAACATATTTATACATAAAGCTCACTTCCGGCGCACACTACCGTTACAAAAGTAACGGCGTGTCTGTCTCATACTGCCTTAGATGGGACACACCCATATAGCATAAACGGGACACACCCCCCGGTGTGAGCACAGGCGGGCCACACCCCTCGTCCTTAGCTGCTCTTAACAATGTATGCATACATTTATAATTCAAAGAAACTTAAACTGCATAATAAACTCATGTATATAAAACTTGCATAAATGAAGTTACATGTTCAAATAAGCTTCTCACGTCTTAAGCAGTTAAGGCAACACAAATAATTAACTTCCATGAACATAAACAACTTTATAAACTTGTGAGGTTTTAGGCTCAGAAAACTCACCTGGCGTCCTTAGATAGGCCTCGCGTCTACCCGTAAAAACCGATCTGAAACCTATAAAGAAAAAATAGGCGGGTGAACTCCCAATTCTAATTATTTTATCTCATAACTCATTCCACCCAAGACTACTACTGGACTACAATACCTCCTAAAATAACCCAATAGAAAGTATTCAGGGGCCCGACTCACAGGCTCGCCCGGAGTGCGAACCGACCTGGGTTTCCCCCACACCACGCCGACCGGGGTCAGCTACCATGCGCCACCCGAGGCCACTCCAAGCGCCGACCGGTACCCCCCCAAGGACCGGTATCCAACCTCTTCGACCGATGTCTAACTTCGACCTGTATTAGCTTCGACCTACATTAGCTTCGACCTACATTAGCTTCGACCTACATTAGCTTCGACCTACATTAGCTTCGACCTGGGTCTTCGACCGATACTCAACATCGACCGATACCCAACTCGACCGGGATCTTCGACCGATACCCAACTTCGACCAGGGCGATTCTGGGTTTTCGAATAACCCCAAAAATTACGAACACAGACCTAAAACTTGCTACAAATCAGATTCTAATCCTAATGCATTGGTTCCTTTCATTTCTCCTTAAACTCCTCGTTCAATTAACCAATTGCTAAACCATTCTTTTCTTGGTCTTAGATAGAAATGACACAGTAAACAATTTCTCAAACCCATATTACTTTGCTAACATATTTCAACTTCCAAAGAACTAATCATTGCTTAAAACTCAATAGAAGATGATAGATTCAGAAACCTTACCTTGTGAGAAATTTTCTTTGCTTGAACTCCACTGATTTCTTCACCCCAATCGATCGACTTCTTCCCTGCTCTCTCTTTTTCTCAGCCGCTAAATGAAACAAGACCCCAAACCCTATTCCAAACCCATAAGGATAAATATTTACATTTAACCCCTTTCCTTAGAAAGCTCTTAGCAAAATTCCGCCCAACTTTTACTTATTTAATTTAAACCGGTTATTACATTTACACACACGATTTATAAAATACTGCAAAATTGCTTACACTGAGCGTGTCAAACGACTATCACCCTCATTGTTATGACAACACATGTCTATACCAAACTCACTTATAAAATCATGCAATCAAATGTTGTTTTGATTTTCATAACCAAAAGTTAACTCATTTACGAAGAGATACATAATATTTCCCCACACCAAAAATCGAAATTTATCACCCAATGACATAAACTTGTCTTTTCAATCCAACTCACATTTGCACTCGTCAACACGTTTTTAAAACAAATACCTCATAAGGCACACACATGACAAAATATCTGATGTGAATGATAAGAAAAGCTCTAGCAATTTATTTGACACACAATGCATGGGACTCAATGACATTGAAGGTTATTTACTCTAACAAGGTCAACTGTTTACATTCACTATAATTTATCCTGACTCCTTTTTTCCAACCAACCAGTAGGAGTCCTCTACTGTGCCACCACCTCCGGCACCAACGTCTTCTAACAACCTTGGAAGCCCAACAAATAGTCACCACCGTGACTATTGATTCGCAAATCAAGCGTCCCCACTCTGACCCCAAACAAACTCGCCAACAATAGCTCATTTCCATCCGATCCTCACTACATATTATCAGTCAACACTGATATCGTCTCTTAACCACCCTTCAATTAACTACAACTTTAGAATCCTCATTTCTATCATTCGATTCTTGGATTAACACTCTCCTGCTTCTCAGTAATCGACATACCACTTTACCAAACCGAAGACTCCCTTGGAGCGAAAATCTCACCTCCTATCATAATTCTCTTCCTTATGGACTCAGGAGGTCATTTCTCAACGAAATATCTACATCCCGCACGATATTCATCCTAAACGGTATTAACCTTACCACCATAAGCGAACTCACACAACATTCCAAACCAACTTATCATTAAAATATACGACTCACTACCCAAAACTACACCCATCGATTGTCTCAACAATAGAAATCGAGTATGCCCATGCACCTATAAATTCATAATGGCATTGGCCAGATACAATTTTGAATTTACCTTACATGAGAATCCTCACTATCGTTATCACGACTCTCGATAATCAAGGTCTTCCTTAAAGACTTCTTAAATCTCAGTTGTGTCCATCTACTCCACAGTTTAAGTTTAGGCCCGTCCGGTCACCTAAATCCCTTAAACTGTGGCTCTGATACCAACTATAACAACCCAACCAGAAATGACAATATGGAAATTTAAATCTTAATAATAGAATAAAAATTAATGCCGAAACGGCCCCAAGCTTCCAATAAAATTTCCGGGTTTTCAAAGTAAACCTACACAACTGAGATAATAAAATAAATGTCTAAGATGACGGACTTCTATCTCTTCCCGCTACATCTTCCTTTTGCCATTGACGGCTCTCTAATTCATGCTTGCCTGAAAAGATTTTTAGTTTTGAAAGAGCGAGGGTTAGACCATAGGTCTAGTGAGTTCCCTCTAACAGATAAGCAATAAAATAACTTTCCAGCAAATTTAAATCAACAGATTTATAAGCACATAAAGATAAACATGCTACTGACCAAACGACCGTCAAAGACGATGTGTCTAACTCGCACTGCCTTAATTTTGGGACACACCCCCAATGGCATAAACGGGCCACACTCCCCGGTACGAGTAGGCAGGCCACACTCCCCGACTTAGGTCATAATCTCCACATATAATGTATACATACATTTAAACAACAACGATTTATAACACACTTAAAACATTTCATAAATATCATGCTATCGTAAATAAATCAAAGTTTAAAATTAAACTCCACATGATTCCGTTACTAAAAGATTTATTTCAGAAAAACTCACCTGGCGTCATTTGCTAAAAGTTTTACGTCTACCTTTATAATCCGAACCGAAACCTATAAATCAAGGCATGGCCCGGTAAATTTTCATACCTTCTATTTTAACAAAGTTGACCCTAAACCCAAAAATCTCAACGATATCTAATTAAATAAAAGAAACCCGACTCACTACGATCCAACTCAAGGCCACACTTAAGGCATCCTAGCATGCCACAATAGAAACGGGCCAGTCCACCAAATAGAAGCCCAATACTAAAATGATTTCAAACTAAGCTTGGACTTAAATTTAAACTAAACTCAACATGGGCTTTGACCCACACTTCGTAGCCCAGGGACCGGGGTTGGAACCCCATCGACCGGGGCATGATTACCAGATCACGACCGGGGCGAGGATTGACCGGACCATTGGTCGACCGGTGTCCCCCCTCCTTTTCGACCGGTGTCGACTTGTTGACCGGTGTCGACTTCATCGACCAGTGCCTCAAAACTTGACCGGGGTCAATACGATCCAATGACCGGAGTCATTCTGCCCGGTGTCGATCGATACCCTGATCTTCGAACGATACCCATAACTCGATAAAAAGATATTACGAACTTCCATTTAATCCCAAAATCAATAACAAATATAACCCAACATCTTTTAATCAACTGCAAAACTTGTTTAACCAAGTACCCCATAACAAAACTAAATCCACAGTACACCAAAACTAAATCCAGGAATCAAAGAAGTAATCGATAGAAATCATAGTTAACAGATTGAAGATCAACAGATTACCCTTACCCAACCATAAGAACAATAGAATGAGAAATTTACCTTGGGAAATTTGATGGACACCCACAATTTCAGCGTCCTTCTCCCTTCGATCGATCGGCCAAAGCTCTCTCTCTCTCTCTCTCGCTCGCTCTATTCCCAAAATACCAACCGCCACCAACAATTCAATATGGATAATAGGGTTAAATCCCTATTATCCTCTCTTTTACATAATGACCCCTTTGCTAGGGACTCTTTCTAAATTTCACCCCAAAAATAAATTTATTGAGTTTTAGCCCGATTATTACATCTCAATAACAAGATATGTATTCCATCAAATCATAGTAAGTTACATAAAAACATGTATTCAAAAGAAAACCCCAAGAACATAAGCATTAAGAATGAACATTTCAAGTTAAGATGCAAGATAATAGCAAGTAGTAGTTTATGATGTGTATCTAGTTTTAACAAAGGTTTTAGTAAACTCACTATCTAGGTTTTGGTTAAAACCTAGAAAATAGAAACCCTAGATGAAGATGAACGAAGCTTTGGTTGAGAAGAGTGATGATCTTTATGGAGATCTTCAATAAATGAGCTTGAAAGTGTCTTGAATGCTTCAATAAGTGCTATCACCAACCAAACCCTAGGAAAAAGGAGGAGGGTGTTTGTTTGCCTAAAAAATCACAGGTGCAAAGTGTTTTTGGGGTGAGGTGTGATTAAAATTGGGTAAAAAGGGGTTTTAGGACCTGCAGGTTGCCCCGCGACTTGTGTCGCGGCTAAGAGCCCGCGCCATAAGTCGTGTGTGTGCCCCGAGACCTGCACTCCAGAGGGTTCCGCGGCTTGTGACGCGACTTGCAACCCGCGCTGTAAGTTCCGCAATACACTGTTTTCAAAGGCTGATTTATGGTTTCCAAAACATCACCAAAAAGACTTTAAACAAGAGTAGCAATTAACAGGTATGTCCTACTTCATTTAGCACATAAACATAAGATTAGAGAAGCCCTATACTTACCTGAAATTTCGGGTGTTACAATCCTCCCAACCTAATTTGGATTTCGTCCCCGAAATCTCATTCTGAATTAAACAACTGGGGATAACGCTTTTTCATGTCCTCCTCGGACTCCCACGTGACGTTAGCACCACGATGGTGCTTCCATTGCACCTTGATCATGACCACATCTTTATGTCATAGTCTTTTCGTCTTTGATTCCAAGATTGCCTCCGGTTCCTCCATGCAGCGATTCCCATTATATACATGGATTTCCGTCAAAGGAATCACACTTTCCTCCTGGGCTAAGCACTTCCGAAGGTAACATACGTGAAATGTAGGATGTATTTCATCCATCTCCGGTGGTAAATCCAACCGATACGCTTGAAGTCCAATATTCTCTAAGATAGCAAAGGGTCCAAGGAAACGGGGGCTAAGTTCCCGCGTTTTCCAAACCGGATAATCCCTTTCCAGGGAGACACTTTCAACATTACACGATCGCCCACTTGGAATTCGACCGATCTTCTCTTCTTATCCGCATAACTTTTTTGTCGGTCTTGCGCCACCTTCAATCTTTGTCGAATTTTTTTCACTTTATCTGTCGTCTCTTGAACTATTTCCGGCCCGACTAATTGCTTTTCACCCGCTTCGAGCCAACAAACCGGGGTTCTACACTTCCGTCCATACAACGCCTCGAACAGTGTCATTCCGATACTAGAATAGTAACTATTATTATAAGAGAACTCCACCAAAGGTAGGTGCGAGTAGGGGTGTGCATCGGTCGGGTTGGATATCCAAAACCCAAACCCGATCGGATATTTGGGTGGTGGGGGAAGACCCAACATCCGGTCGATTAGAGTTCGGGTTGTTCGGGTTCGGGAGAGTTCGGGTTCGGGTAGTTCGGGTCGGATATTCGGGTAGTGGGCCTCAATGGGTTTTTTTTTTGACCTAATTTCTCAAACTACAAATTATAAATTGTCAATATATAACTTTAAAGTTTAAACTAAAAGTCTACAACTACAAATAACAACTTTAAAGTTTAAACTACAAACTAAAACATTAAACTACAAATTAAAAACTACAAATACAAATTACAAATTAGAATTAGAATTATATAAATATAAAATAAAAATGATTTTTTTAATTTAAAAAAAAATTCGGATATTTCGGACGGGTCGGGGGGGGGGGGGGCTATGGATACCCAACCCGATCTGTTATACCAGTACTATTTTTCGGGTTCGGGTGGTCGGGTGATCGGGTAACGAATTTTCGGGTAGTTCGGGTGGTCGGGTCGGTCGGGTTTTTCGGGTCGGTCGGGTTATGCTCACCCCTAGGTGCGAGTCCAACTTTCTCCGAAATGTATGGCACACGACCTCAACATGTCCTCTAGCGTCTGAATCGTTCTCTCGCTTTGACCATCCGTTTGAGGATGGTATGCCGTGCTCAGATTTAATCTGGTGCCCAATTCTTTCTGTAAGCTAGCCCAAAAGTTATATGTGAACCGACTGTCCCGATCCGACACGATAGATTGCGGAACTCCATGCCTCGACACCACCTAGATTAAAGTTGTACGTTAAACAATAAAAGAATTTAATTCTATTTAATGCATACTTATAAACATTTTATTTATTGAATTAAAAATATTTCATAAATTAAAATAAAACATTTATTTAACTAATACTTTATGATAAGAATTTAATAAATTATTTGGTATTAAGTTATATTAAATAATATATTTAAAGTTTTTTTTTATTATTTAATTAAAATATATTTTTTTATAATAACATGTCATTTAAGAATTTGGTTAGAAATCATTATAGAAAAAAGTAATTTCTAGAAAATTAATAATAATGAAGTAATATTTAAAAAATTATATTAAAAATTCTATATACTTTAAATAATTAAACACTGTTAATGCTTTCGTATTTTTTATTATATAATTAATAGCATGTCAATTTTTTTCAGAATAAACAGTATGTCAATTATTCATATAAAAAGTGCCATGCTTCTCTGACTCCCTCCCTCCCTCCCTCCTCTCTCAATATTACCATGTTTAAATACTTGATATTTTAGTCAAACATATACAAAACCCAATATTTCAAAAATTATCATTTTCATATATCAATTCAGAGGTTGTTTACCAAATTTTTCATTAAGTCCTGTATGGATAAATTTGTCTGTCTGGGTAAAAATGTGTTGTTGTTTACCTTTTTAACTGAATCAACGGTCTGAATGATAAAAATGACCGATCTACCCCTCAAACAAAAATGTGGTGTTTTACTGTTGTTTATCTTCTTTGAACATGTTTGAACATTTTCTATTATTAATCAGACCAAAAAACAACATTTTATATTATTAATCAAACCCAAAATCAAAGATCAGAAGCCAAACTTCAGAAACCAAAATCAAAGAAATGTCGAAGAGGTCGTCGATTGAGTATGGTGTGAGAAACCAAAACCAAAATCAAAGATCATAAACCAAAATCAAACTTCGAAATCTGGAACCAAAACCAAAATCAAACTTCGAAATCTGGAACCAAAACCAAAATCAAAGATCAGAAACCAAAATCAATCTTCGAAATCTAGACCAAAACCAAAATCAAACATCGAAATCTGGAACCAAAACCAAAATCAAAGATCAGAAACCAAAACCAAACTTCGAAATCTGGAACCAAATTGAAACTTTCTGCTCGAAACCTGCAACCATGGTGTCTCGAAGAGGTCGCCGATTGAGTATGGTATGAGAAACCAAAACCAAAATCAAAGATCAAAAACCAAAATCAAACTTCGAAATCTGGAACCAAAACCAAAATCAAAGATCAAAAATCAAAATCAAAGATCAGAAACCAAACTTCAAAAACCGAAACCAAACTTCGAAATCTGGAACCAAATCGAAACTTCCTGCTTGAAACCTACAACTATGGTGTCTCGAAGAGGTCGCCGATTAAGTAGGGAGTGAGGGGAGCGAGTGGTTGCCGGCAGAGGGTAGTCGCCGACAGAAGGAAAGAAGGAGAGGGGGTCGTCGATCGAGTGTAGGAGAAGGGGGATGTCAACAAGGAGAGAAGGAGGTCTGTGAAGAGGCGTGTATTTTCATCAAGGTTAGGCAGATAATTTTTTTGTCTTTATGGGGACAACACCCCTTTCCCCACTTAGCGAATAAGCCGGAATTGTCAGCGTGAATAAGCCATTAAGCCCCAAGTAAACACTCCAAACGTCTGCACGAATAAGCCGGTTTTATCATTAAGCTCATTAAGCCCCAAGTAAACACCCCCTCAATCCACTATAATAAGAGCTACTGTTCTTATATTATTTTAATAATATTTTAAACTTGTTTTTGACAAATTAATTGATAAGTTCTCATCGTTTGATTGATTTAACATGTAGTTGACCAGTTTGCCACTTTATATTTACAAATGTTATAAATGATACAAAGTGACGCATGAAAATGTAGTGAGTTTGACTTTTACGTTGATTTTGAGTTGTATTTTGGATTTATACATAGGTTTGACGATAATATCAAGAAGTTCAGTAAAAAGGTTTATAATATATATGTTGTTCGACAGTTTTAATCTAACTATAAGTTATGAATTCGACTTCTTATGTTGGGTTTGAAGTGTTACAATGTATTTTGGAAGTATAATTACCTAAGATTGACCTTGGCAATCGATCTATGTAAAAAACAATGTTGTGCAACAGTTGTAAACAATAAATAAATTTATACATTGATGTTTTATAAAAAGAGTAAAGAGAGAATTATACCGGTGGTCTTTATGGTTTGCTTAAAATTTAGATTTGGTCCCTAAAACAAACTATATATAAAGTTGGTCCCTAACTCCTCAATTTCATAACATTCATGATCGATAGAGTTATCAGTTAGCAACTGTTATAAGAGTAAAATAAGTCTTTTTGAATAAACTACAAGGACCAAAATTGTTATTCACTTTAAAATTAATTATGATTCACATTTTTCTTTTAAATTTCTTTATTAAAAATATATTAAATTAAAGTTAATATTAAATAAAAATATTTATATTTACTTTTAAAAAATTATTAAATTAACAAAATGACTTTTACCTTAGAAAATCCCAAGTTTAGAAAAACAAAGTAAATCAAGAGAAGTTTGCATATCTTTCGGGTTGGGCACATTGAAAGTTATGTATGGTAAACGTGAAAATATTAATATATAATAAAGCTACAAATAATTAAAATAATAACAAAATAAAAATCCAAAAAACCGTAACATTTTGGACATATACAAGTCTTATAAAGATTAGAAAACGCCGATTATTCAAACAATTAAGAAAAACTATTGTCAAATCCTCAAAGAATAATGAGTAATTATATGAACAACTATAAAGAAACATTTGTTATCCAAAAATAAAGAAAGTTGCAATATATTAACTTTTTCTTTTTTTTTCGAGTAAATTACACCTTTGGTCCTGTGGTTAACTCAGAATTTGGATATGGTCCCTATTTTGAAATAAGTACACTAAGGGTCTTTGTGGTTTACATTTTGTTTCAAGCTGGGTCCCTGTCACTAACACCGTTAAATTCAATCCGTTAACTCAGGGGTATTTTTGACAATTTACCTTATTTTTGTCTTTTCTTTATTAAATTCATATTAAATTGCTTTTATCTTTTTTTTTCTTCAGATTATTATAGAACCCAACCCGGGCGTCCTTTCCTTACCTCTTGTTGTCGGCTTCCCACCCTATCTCCGGCCACCATTTCCCCAAAAATCTACCCATTCCCGCAACATACATACATGATGCATCGACCTCAAATATATATGGCTCCCCTCCCTCCATCGACCTACTCCAACGATCTCCAACGTATCATGATTTTCTGATCATGTATGAGTCGATGATTTCGACACCGATTCAACATAATCATTAACCAACTACTTTTTCTCTTCTTCACCCTCTCTCTCTCTCTCTCTCTATATATATATATATATATACATACATATATGTATACATACAGACACACACAACCATATACTTCACTTGATCTTGTTCTATATATATGAATGATTTAACTAAACTATGCGTCAAGCTATCAGGCTTAGGGCATCTCCAATGACTTTCTCTATTTTACTCTCTATAATAGAAAGTAAAATAGAGAGTTTTCTATATCATCTATAATGTATTACTCTATTTTACTCTCTAAAAAAGAATATTCCAAGCATATTCTCTTTTATTTTGATTACATATATTTTCAATAACACCCTTATATTTATTAACTTTATAAATTGCATCCCTATATTTTTTATTTTCACAATAATCTTATATTTATTAACTTTATCATATTATTTTAACGACATTATAATTTATATTTAATTTCGCAATAAATTATCAAAACCAATTTCATTAAATAAAAATGTTACATTTTCAACATACATCTAAAATTAAAATATATAAGCATTTAATCGGAATTAGAAAATCTTTCCTATAAATGATCAACTAACGCATCCCGAAGTGTAAAGTGAGCTTCTTTGTTCTTAATTTGTCTATATCGAGCAAGATATTGTTGGAATGCATCATTATCACGTGTCATCATTTCGACCTCTATTGGTGGTACTTTTCTCGTAACTTCAATCGGCGCATCTAGATCACGTTCGTCGTCGATTATGTTATGTTGTAAATTGTTATGTCGTAACTTCAAATGGCGTGTTTTAATTAAATATATTATGTTGTAAATTGTTAAAGTTTCCTATAGTTTAATTTAGTTGGATAAATTTAAATTGAATTTAAAACTTAAAGATAAATATAATTCTAGTTTATTAAAATTGGTATTAGACAAGAAATAAAATAAAAGTGCAAGAATCTAAAAAGTTGAAGGACCATTTTGTCGTTATCAAAAGTTTAGAAAAAAAAATAGAAAGTAGTGAATAGTAGAGAAAGGAAGAAGGTTGGAGAGAAAGGGTAGTTGAGGGAAAAGTAGTGTAATTTAATGGTGAGTCTATATGACTTGGTTTTTGTAGCTGATTCGCTGAGCCGAATAAGCTTCTACCGAACAACTAGATATAACTCAGCGAATAAACCATATTTGTTATACAACCCATTAAGCCGTTACCAAACATCCCCTAAAATAGAGAGAGAGTAAAATAGATGGTTCATTAGAGACAGTCTTAGTGCCTGACGACATTTTTTCCCAAATGTCTACCGGTGGTGGCGGTGGCTATTTGTTCTTCGAAGGAACGAGGCGGTGACGATAAAAAGTAGCTTGAACAAAGTCTGAATATGGAGACCTGATATGTACCTTGGCTGGGCAATCCTGATAACATTTAGTGTGGTTCAGTGGGGATTTTTTTTTCTCTCCAATTTGACATGCCCTACAACTGGATTGCAGCCATGGCGGATTTGGTCCAAAGATATTCGATTACAACATGATTTTCGATCCCGATATTTTTAGCATTATTTGGTCCATATTTAAGCTAATAATTTTGTCGTCTTTTTTAAAACTGGATATCGGTTTCATTAGTTTTTTTCGGGTGAACCCCCGAACTCCATGTCTCCTTCAACGACCTACTCCATTGATCTCCAACGCCTAAGCCATTTGTCACACCTGCAACCCAAACCAAACCCCGTCCCCTCCTCCATCGATCTCGATATTCAACCTTAAATGCGTTGAATATGGCATCGGTTTCTCGAATTTGAACCAGATCTAGGTTTCTCGAATTTGGACCTTAAATGTTTTGAATCTGGTAATCGATGTCTCGAACCGGAGTTCTTTTCAAATCTGGTAATCGATGTAGGCATGGCAACGGGGCGGGGATGGGACGGGTTTTACAATCCCCGGCCTCGGCACCGGTTTCTATTAACACCCCCCGGCCCCGGTCCCCAACGGGTGGGATTAGCCTCCTATCCCCGGTCTCTTTTCTGGTCAAACCCCGGTTCCCCGTCCAGACCTGTTCCCCAACCCATAATTTTAAATGGTATATTTCAAAGTTTAGAATGTTTCAATGGAAAGACCTTGTTTTTTGCATGAGATGAACTAAATTTACGACATGGTAATAAGTAATATTTAAGAAACACAAAAAATAGAATTTAACATGGAATTTGAAGGAGGTAACCCAACTGAGAGTGGGAGATGAAGATGGTGATTGATCAATGATGATGTTGTAATATAATAATCTGTGGGACAAAATTTTAGCCATAATATGATGGGAAACAACTAAAAGTAAGAAAATGGTTTAAAATTCATAAATATTAAGTAATATATATTAATAAAATAATTAAAATAATATTAATATATATATATATATACCGGGTACGGGGCGGGGGGTGTGTTACCCGGCCCCGGCCCCGGCCCCGGTTTCAGTCAAGCGAGGATCCCCGGCCTCGGTATCTGGTTTAGCGGGGAATCCCCGACCCCGGTCGGATCAGGTGAACCGAGTTCCCCACCAGGTCGGGGTAAATCACCATCCCGAAATCGATGGGGTTTTGAATCTTGTAATCTGTATTTTTCCTTATAATCATAAGCCTGCTACCTAGGAAGAAAGTAAACGAAATATAGTCGCCCCTTTATATTTTGTTCTTTCTGGGCTCACTCATACACACATATAGGCACAAGAACACACAAACACATTTTGTTGCTTAGACTACATAATGTTCAAGTTATTTTGGGTTTGTCATTGAGGCCAAAATATTCATGTTTAATTTCTGGGTTTGTGTTTATCGTCCATCGGAGCAAATGATCGGAGAAGAAAAGAGATGGTGGTGATGATATTTTTTTTAATGTTTTATCCACTTGTACGCAATACTTTATCAACTTGTACCCTAATTTTTTTACTAAAAGAAAAAGCAAAATTAGAGAAGAATAGTAAATGGACAAAAATAGCCCTGACTTAATAGATGTTCATTTAACAGAGTTATGGTAAAGGACCTTGCTTGTAATAAAATGTAAACTACGGAGACCCCTAATGTACTTATTTAAAAATGGGGACCATATCCAAATTTTTAACAAACCACACCGGTGTAATTTCCTCTTTTTTTTTCCCTTTTCTAATAACAATATGAATTATAATATCAAGAGTAAAATTCAGTTTTGGTCCTTAGCGTTTGTCACTTTAAACGGATATCGTCCATAAACTTCAAAAACTCGGAATTGGTTCCTCACGTTTGTCATTTCACAACGATTTTGGTCTCTCCTCCTAACGCCCGTTAACCTTTTTTGTAGTCCAATTAAATGAGGAATATTATGTTCATTTTATATATTTTCTTACTTTACTATTAAGATTAAAATTATATATATATATATATATATATATGTGTGTATATAGTGGAAGGATATTCTACAACCCTGAAAAAGGTTGCAACCCTTGCAACTCACATCTTAACCGTTGGATTCATGATCGACGGTTATTTTATTTTTATTTTTCTGTTTTTTTTAATTAAAAATATTGGGCCTCATATCTATTGTAACCGTCGATCATGAATCCGACGGTTAAGATGTGGGTTGCAAGGTTTGCAACATTTTTAAGGGTTGTAAATAAAACAACCCCTATATATATATATATATATGTTATGGTTATTTTGCAACCTCTTTAAATCTAACAACCTATACAACCCACATTCTAATAGTCAGATTTTAATTGTTTTTAATTATTCAAAATATTCGTAAGGGTAGTTTAGGTAATTGGTAAACACTATTTTATTAGAATTTCTTTTTTGTTAGTATATCTCTGGATAATGGCGGATTTTATGGAGATTATTTCCATTTTTTAATTTATTTAATTAAGGTAGTTATATTTTCAAATCGTCATTGTCTTCATCCGGTAGGGTTTCTTCCACATAATTCTATAAAATACTATGCATGCCATAGTCATCTTCGTCGCTAGAATATGGAAATCAAGTTTCTTCTGTGGATTCTAGGAAATACTATGCATTCCATGAACAGTATATGCATCCCATGAGCTCGATATACATTCCATGATGTTGTAGTATGCAATACATGAAGCCAGTAATAGGTCTTAGTTCATGAACTGCTCTAGTTATGAATCATCTGCATCGTAATCTATTCCAAGGAATTCACGACTGCAACCCTTTGTTGTTAACTCAAAACTGTTGCTTCCACCATATGGGTTTGCTTCATCTTCATTTATCTCCAATGAGACTATATGATCTGAATACACGATTCTGGAATATGTTTCAGGGTATGTGTTGAATACATGAAACTATTTTCATGGGATTCACCAACTGCAACCCTTTGTTTACATAATCGTCAGCATCATCGTAGTCTATTAGAATCGACGTAGAAGTCGTGTCTTTGAACTTTGAAAAGGCATGGATTTCTGATGGCGTAGTCTATTTGCTTCTGCCATTTGTGTTGTTGATGGAATACTTGATAAATTCGATTTCTGAGGAGTTTCGTGGGTTTTACAGATTCAGTTTAATCCAATAATGAATATTTGAAAAGGAGTGATTTTAGGAACACGATGATGATGAATCTGAGTTGCCTATTTTGGATCAAAGACCATGTGACAAAGTTGTAATTTTCTTTTTGTCTTCTCTCCTAACAAAGTTCACCTTCATCTCTGTCTGATCTGCAACTCCGACTTGCCACCATCGTCCATCTCCATCACCTGCAACCCCCATCTCCAAAAAGGGTGTTCATCTTCGGCAGCCCCCAATCTCCCAACTCACCTCCATCTCTATCCCACCACCACAGATCTGATATCCTTCCTCCTCTATCTCCGACGTTCATCTCCCTCCCCTACCGACAATACTTGCATCTCCGACCTGCGACCATCATTTTGATGTTATGTATCACTACACACACACACACACACATATATAGATATATAGAGGGGGCGTTCAAATGCAACCCCTTTATATGGTGCAACCCCAATATTTATCACTCATTTTATTTTTAATTTTTAATTAAAAATGTGAAAATAAAATGAGTGTTGGATAGAGGGGTTGCATGAGTTGCACCATGTAAAAAGTTGCATAACAACCTACCCCTAAATATATATCTCACATACACAATGTACACATATACATACATATATCACACACACACACTTCACATTTGTTGGGATTTGCTTGTTAGCTTATCCCACATAGAACAAATGAAGAACTTAGAGTTGCCTTATAATAGGATCATCATACCCATTATCAAAATGGGCTACCCACCCAAGTGGGTTAGAACATATTAAAAGTCAAGATGGGCCTTGGGCCTTAGGGTCTCTTGGCTTGAATGAGAGAGGCAAATGCGGGTTCTCCCGTGACTTGAATTTTTTGCCGACAACAGGGACTTACGCAGGTTGCGGAGCGACCTAGGCCGCGTGAATACTCGCGTGGGATTCTGTCACAGAACCCGGCGCGGGTTATGGTGTGGCTGAAGCCGCGACAATAGTCGTGTGAGACACTGGCCTCTAGGGCACGCACGGGTTTCCGAGCGGGTTTACCCGCGTGAAAAGTTGCGCAAAGCGCCTGACAGTTATTTGTCCGTTAATTCGGTGGACATGAGGTACATATAAATACCTCAATGTTTCACTCGTTTTGACAAACAATTTCATCATAATTTCTGGGGTTTCTTCTCTTGTTCTATAAAACGATTCATAAGGAAGCATACGTTTGATTTGTCGGGTTGAAGTTCGAAACTTGATCGGGTTGTTGAATCCTCTAGATAGACGTCCACAATTCAACCGTATGAGGGACGAATTTCTGTCTAAGGACACTGCAATTGCAGGCCTCAATCCAATTCACGATCTTCATCAATTTCTTATCAAGTTTATCGAGTTAGTCATCGTTTCCTTACTTGTACGTTTGTGTATACGAATATTTGTATATATACTTTGTTTTTAGTTTATGAATGTATTCTGTTTTATCGATTCCAAGAATTGTTGTGTAACAAATTTCTGATCCAATAATCTAAGTTCTAACAGTGACAAAGCTGCAATTTTCTTTTTATCTTCTCTCCTAACAAAGTTCACCTTCATCTCTGTCTGAGCTGCAACTCCGACTTGCCACCATCGTTCATCTCCATCTCCTGCCACCCCCATCTCCAAAAAGGGTGTTCGTCTTCGGCAAACCCCAATCTCCCAACTCACCTCCATCTCTATCCCACCACCACATATCTGATATCCTTCCTCCTCTATCTCTGACGTTCATCTCCCTCCCCCACCGACAACACCTGCAACTCCGACCTACAACCATCATTTTGATGTTATGTCGCACTACACACACACACACACACACACACACACATACGTAAAAGAAAGAGGTTTTCGAGGTTGTCATCGGTGGTGCTACCGTGACGGTGGTGCTGGGAAGTGATGAAGGGGAACGGTAAGGGGTGAGGGTCATCGGGGGAACAAGATGGGGAGTGAGAGTGAGGATAACCTAAATCAAAAGAGGGGGTGGTCAAAACCAGTGACCGGTATCAAAAGAGGGGGTGACCGGAATCGGTATGTGTTTGTGTAATTGTATATAATAAAGAGAGAAGACAAATAAAATTACAGCTTTGAGTCTTGGTCTTTGATTTCTATTAATATATATATATATATATATATATATATATATATATATATATATATATATATAGTTTTACCTTTAATAAAATAATACAAATGACTAAAGTGACTAAAATACCCTTTATTTAATTGGACTTAACAGAAAAAGTTAACGGACGTTAAAAGGAGCGACCAAAATCGTTGTTAAATGATAAATGTGAGGGACCAAATTCAGGTTTTTGAAGTTTAGGGACATTATCCGTTTATAACAAATGTTAGGGACCAAAGTGAACTTTACTCTTATATTAATTTAATTGTTGTAGCTTATTCACAATTATTTGATAATTCAATTTACTAATATCTCATAATATTTTAACCTTTAAAGATGATTATCTTTTTCATTAAAAAAAATCATTTATCCTAACGGACAAATTTTAATATATAACTATCTCAGGTAACCATACTTAAATTCCAATAATTTGTTTGTATATTTCAATGTCCAACCTAAAAAATATGTGAACTTCTCATGATTTCCTTTATTTTTCTAAACTTGGAATTTTCTGTCGCAAAAGTACTTTTGTCAACTTGATAGTTTTTTTTAAATAAATATACAAAGTTCTATTTAATTTAAGAAATTTGATTATATAAAATATTTCTAATGATGAAATATAAAAAAACGTGAATCATAATTACCTATAGTGAATAACATTTTTGGTCCTTGTAGTTTGTCCAAATACTGATTTGTCTCTTATAATGGTTGCTAATGGAAAGTGTTAACTCTATGGACCATGAGTTTTATGAAATTGAGAAGTTATGGACTATCTGTGTATATAGTTTGTTTTTAGGGAACACATCTATATTTTAAGCAAACCACATAGAGCACCGGTATAATGCATTGAAGAGTCAATTATATCAAAATGAAACATTGTTTCATTTTCAGTTTTGGAAAAATTTATCATTAAAAGCTTCCTTATAACGATGTATTATGTATTTAATGTAATTAAATGAATGTATTATATATTTGATGCGATTTATAAAACATACTATGACTTTATGGAAAAAAAACATAACTTCGTAGTAAACAATAATTGTTGGATTTTTTTAGAGTGAACTTCACTTTTAGTCTCTAATGTTTGTCAATTTTAACGGATATCGTCCTAAACTAACGAAACTCGTAATAGAATCAAACACAATAACTCAAACACATTGAATTAATGAAAAGGGTAAAAATGTCAAAACACAATATGAATCATCGTGATCTAAATTAGGCACGCTACGATAATTATGGAATACAATCAAACACGATAACTTAAACATTTAAACAAATCAGAGGAAATCGATGAAGGAGATTAACGAATGAGATGAAACCCTAGGTTTAACAGGTGCGATTATCGAATGAGATAAACCCAGGTTTTCTACAGAGGAAATCACTGAAAGAGGAAAATGTTGAAGGACGATTATCGAATCACAAGTCTTCGTCGATCGTTATCATGAAGGAACACACTGAAGGAGGTAACCATTGTTTCTTCTATTCGATTACCCAATGTATCACGATGCTAAACATTTTCTCTATTTTGAATGCGAAATCAGGAAGAAGGAGTGTGCTTGTCCCACAATAAATGTTCTAATCAAGATTAACAACAACAAATTCAACTCAAATCGTCATATGTCATTGATTTCAATTTCACAGTTTACAAATTCATTCACAGGATGCTTTCTCTCTCTAAGATTCACTCTGGATGCGTATTCTCAAAGATTCACCTTACTTACACCCTTTCTTAGTTCTACTTTACATACTTCTAATTTCTACCTTACTTACACACTTACAAGAAAAGAAAAACTATTTATACTTCTAACAATACAAAGACAAAACAAGAAAACAAAATGACTTTGACTTGAGCTTTAACTTTAATTCCCATGATCTTGGATCCAACATATTTGTGCACTAACAATCTCCTCCTTTGGATTCAAGATTATCTTCAAAAAGATATGCATTGAAACTCCTCTTTGGATTCAGATTAAATTTCAGCAACAAAGAATACTCTCCCTCTTTAAGTTTTTGACACATAATTTTCCTTCGAAAGTCAATCTCTCCCTTTGAGTAAATCTGTTCAAAATCAATCTTTTCTTTCTTTAAACTGTCTCCAGACCTTTTGTAATTTCCTCCAAAGTCCGTGAATATCTTTTGCAAGAATCTTTAACAATCTCCCTCAAGGTAATAAAACCTCTTCCAGACTTCAGAAAATAAATATCTTCAGATTTAGCTCACTTTGCTTCAACAAATAATCTTCAAAGAAAATTTCAGTAAATCTTCAACAAATTTTCAGAATTCTTTGAAATTTCTCTTTCAAATCTTGTACAATCTCTGTTAGGACTGAAAGTCCTGTGTGTTGAAAGTGGAATAAAGTATTTATAAGGGTGCTTATTGTAATTAATTAATAGTTGATTAATTAGATGGGCCCAAGCCCATAAGCCCATTAAAGTTGTAAGCCTAAGTATATTAAGGCTTTTCTAGTTCATATTTCAGGTTACTCAAGTTATTTGTTAGATTGCTAGTCTATAGGTTTACATATTCTGAGCAGATATTCTCTCTGTAAACCTAAACCCTTTGAAGTAATATCAATCATATGACTAGCAGTTGTGGCTTGATTATTGTTCTACATTGAATATTTACTATTGATTGTACTGTACTGGGATCTACAATTGGTATCAGAGCAAGGTTCTTGGTGTTTTTTTGTTCATGAAAAAAAAAGGGTAAAAAAGGTCAAATTTTTTGTCTCACAATCATTTTGCAGTCCATTTCTTTTAGCCCCCGTACTTCAAGGTTTCAGTAGTGTGTCATTTGTGACCCGAAACTTTCAAGTTTCACAATTTGTCACTTTTGGTCCCTGCACTTTCAAGTTTCATCTCTCTTCAAAGCCGGAGCGAATACATTATATTCGAAACGATCAAAATGGTGTACCTACCAAGGTTGCAGTCCAAAAGAGAATATGAAGAGTGGAAAGTTCATTTTTTGAACTGTGTGGACAAACATGAGGTGGGTCCCTACATCAGATTATCTTTGACTGAAGGGGAGATGCAATCCCAGATTCCTACAGAAGCTTCACCTGTGGAAAAGGAGGAAAGAGAGAGGGCTAACAATATAGCTCGAAATTATATGACTGATAGTATTACATGTGAATTTTTTCGTGACATTTTTAGTGAACTTATTGATCAAATAAATACCTACAAAATGACAGCAAAAGAGTTGTGGGATTGTACTGAATGGTTGGTGTTAGGGTCAAATGAGATTTTAAAAGGAAGAAAATTGGAAACTGAGAACTCTGAGCTAAAAGGAAAGATTTCTATTTTGGAAGCTAAACCTCAGCAACCAGTCTCCGCTGAAAGCTATGAGGAAAAGATCTCTGATCTGAAAGATGTAAATGCAGAACTTCAAAAGCGTTTATCTGATTTGGAGCAACTGCTTGCTAAACACAAATATGATTTTGAGACTAAAGAGAAATCTTTCGCAAAGAAGTTCTCAGAATTCTCGAGAAAATGTGCTGATGAGAAGAAGGAAGTTGAGCTGAAATGCATAAAACTTTCTCAACAAGTTTCTGCTTTCGAGAAAGTAATCATCCTTGAAAGAGAAAAGTTTGAAAAAGAAAAGAAGGCCATTGAACAAAAGAATGTGGGATTCTTCAAAGAAATATCCGGCCAACGAAATGATGCTGAGAAGGGATTTGAAGAAGAACGAAGCATGTTTGAGACAGAGATCAAAAGGATTACTGCCAAGTTGTCTGAACTATCTGAGAAGGCACTAAAAGAGCAGAAAACGAAGTCTGAGTTCACGAAGAAGTTTGACCAGCTTGTACAAGAAAGAGACAACTTCGCTTCAACGATTAAAGTGCTTGAAAAGTCTGTATCAAGTTCAAATCAGAAACCTGCCTCTTCACAAAGGCCAGTTAAATCTTTTGATCAGATTCGTAAGACTAACCTTTTCTATGATAGCAATATAGATGGTTCAGGTACACATCAAAGAAGAAGGAGATACAAAGATGAGGAACTGATCTGGAAGAAGAAACCAGTTGAAGATGAGCTGAAAGAAAGAGAATCGTGTGTACATGCATCTAATGCCAAGAAGAACAAAGCGAGTAAAGGTAAACCTGATCATATCTACTCGAGAGATCAATTACTCAGGTTGTCAGGTAAGAAATACCATTGTTCTTATTGACGTACACATGATCACATTCACAAATCCAGGGATCATTTATGGTATGGTTCTTGTTCTATATCCCCCACAAGAACTGCAACTAACATTCGAGGACCCAAATACCAGTGGGTACCAAAGCCGAAAACTGATTCTTTGTTGCAGGCACCTACTGTCAAGGGGGAGTAGAAGAACAATGGCTTCTAAGTAAATCAGCTTAGAACCCGGACTTCAACGAAGTTTGGCTTCTGATCACATGACAGATCAGGACCCGTTCTTCAACTTTCAGACCTGTATATTTTGCAACTATCCAGGGGGAGCTTAAAAGACCTAAATCATTATATCATGATTTGAGGGGGAGCTTAAAAGTAAGTATCTTCTAACTCTAGATCTCTGATTGTTTGGAAGACGAACAGCATTCCAGTATGAAAAACAGTTTCTGAAATGTTCAAACCACTTCTGATTTTCAAAAGGTTTCATGAATCTAGAAGTGTGAATTTAAATGTTTTTCAATTTTTGCGCATTAATGTTTAACTGACTGTGTGTTTCTAAAGATCAATACTTGCGTATTATCTTATCTTTATACTGAAACGTATTTACATACACAGGTTCAGTACTTCATTTGTACTTGTTATTACCATGTCTCATAACGAACCAATTTTTTCGATGGTAATACCCCCGTTTGAAATTCAATGTTGTTGAGCATCAATCATAAGTTCTAATCTTGTGCTTTCATTGCAAAACTGTTTATATTCGTTCATATAAACAAAATATCCAAATCTTTGTTACCCTAACCAATTTATTTGATCTGATTGTTACATTGTCATATTCTCAAAACAAATCTCGTGATTTCATTTCATTCATTCGATATTCTTGTTTTGAGAAATCTTCAAAGTTCAAATGCTCAAAATTCATTCATATTTTTAAATGAGCATACATTTTGACAGTGTTATCTTATATGTGCTTAACTGGTCACGTTAAACTGTTGAGCATACATTCTTTATAGGAATTACATGGGATTTGTGAGTGAGCTTAAACAGAACTTCCATGGATTCACGTAAACCAGTGTTTCCTACCTCGGAAGTTATCCTAGAGTGATTTGAGGGGTGAGGGGTCATAAATCAAAGAGTGGGGGAGATAACTCACCGGGTTGAGTTTTTCTCATTGTGCTGAGCGGAAAAATGAAAAATAGATTTTGGTTAGAAGTGAGCTTTAATGTTAAAAAGAAAGAGGGTGTGAGAACAGAGTTAAAAGAATATCATAACTCTGCACCAACCACTTTCTGAGCCGGGCAGCCACATATTCTGATTGGTTCACATTCTTTGGTGACCATAATTGAAAAGGCACCTAGCCCATGCCAACTCTTGCTATAACCTCACCAACCACTCGTTTCTTTCTTAACAAAGAAATGTTCAATTTTCTTTGGGGACGCAACATATCTGCTATCTAGTCTTCATTTGGAAGATTTAGATATTGAAAAAGAAGGAAAGTTGCCCCACCTTCGCACCTCTTTCATGCACATTGAGTCCGTGTAATATCTGTTGCTGTCTCAATAGTTTACACAATTTGAGCCTGATCAAGCTAAGTAGCTTCAATCATTCATACACTTGCACGAGCACACAAGGAATGAGTTTTCTTGTCATAACATTCATAGAAAATTCCTTTGTGGCTTTTCGATGATTGAATGGAAGACTTGGGGGAGTGAACATCACAAAAGCTCCTTTACAATGTACATCTGTTGTACAAATTGGCTCTGTGCTACTTACAGGCATAATAACTGTTTCATCTGTTGAATCAGGGTTACATTGTCCATTATGTCTGAATTTGAAAAGATTCGGATATATACATTTCATGAATTGAGGGATACTCAGATCAAAGGACGAAGAATATCATATTATCATAAAGGGGAGATCAAAGAATGCGTTGAAATTGAAGAAGTTTTGATGATCATGATGCTCACAATCATCAAAAAGGGGGAGAATTTTTCAAAAGTTCAATTTCAAAGTTTTGAAGAAAGAAAGTTTGTTTTTCTGAAGACGGTCTAAAGATCAAAGAGATGAAGATATGAGTTTAATGCTAAATTTGTTTGTCTGAAGACAGTGAAGTTTTCAAAGTTTGTATTGATTCTTTCCCGTATCACGTATCATGTGGTGTCTGCTACAAGTTTGTTCATCATTCCTCCTATGCGATGATTGAAACAAGTTCTTGAGAAGAAAACAAATCTATTCAACTCGCGGTTCAAAGACATATTCTTTGTTTTAAACTGAAGAAGCACCGTGGAATGTCAAGTAACTCTCACATTATTTTTCTTGTGCGCTTATCAGATGTGATTGAGTTTTTACAGCTGAAAGCTGCTTGATAGTGCGTTCATTCGATGTTACTGTACATTGAATCTGGTTACAAAGTTGATACTATGAAGACCAAGAGCTTTATTCAAGGGGGAGCGTGGAAATTCATGAAGACATACAACACCAAAGTTCTTCAAAGTTTCAAGAGGGAAAGAAGATCAAGGCCTAAAGTTTTTCATGTTGATAAATGCTTTATTCAACTTTAGGGGGAGATTGTTAGGACTGAAAGTCCTGTGTGTTGAAAGTGGAATAAAGTATTTATAAGGGTGCTTATTGTAATTAATTAATAGTTGATTAATTAGATGGGCCCAAGCCCATAAGCCCATTAAAGTTGTAAGCCTAAGTATATAAAGGCTTTTCTAGTTCATATTTCAGGTTACTCAAGTCATTTGTTAGATTGCTAGTCTATAGGTTTACATATTCTGAGCAGATATTCTCTCTGTAAACCTAAACCCTTTGAAGTAATATCAATCATATGACTAGCAGTTGTGGCTTGATTATTGTTCTACATTGAATATTTACTATTGATTGCACTGTACTGGGATCTACAATCTCTCCATTACAAATACTAGTTGTTCTCCAAATCATATTTCTTGAAATAACTTCTCCCATATATCATTTCTTGAAATTACTTCTCCCCCTTTTTGATGATGTAGCATAGAAATCATCAAAACATTTTCAAGAAATGTCATAATATTCTGACCACTTATCTTTCCATATGAGCCTATGACCATCCGTTAATTCAAAATGTATTCATCCGAATCTTTTCAAATTCAGACAAATAAAAATATAACCCTGAATCAACAAATGAATCAGTTAATATGCCTGTAAGTAACATGAAGTCACTTAGTACAACGAATGTACTGTACAAGGAGTTTTATTGATGTTCACTCCCCAGGTCTTCCATTCACTCATCGAATAACACAAGATTATTTTATGAATGTTCTGACAGAAAAACAAGTTTTCTGTGTGAATGTGCTTGTGTATGAAAGAATTAAAACATGAATGTTTATAAAAGGCTCAAAATGTGTAAACCATTGAGACAACAACAGTAATACACGAACTCAATTATGCATGATCGAAGTGCGAAGGTAGGGCAGACTTCCTTCTTTTTCAATGTCCACATCTTCTGAACGAAGACAAGATTATGTGTTGCGTCCCCATGAAAAATTGAAACATTTCTTTATTAAGAAAGAAATGAGTAGCTGGTGGGGTTTAAACAAGAGTTGGCATGGGCTAGTTGCCTGTTTCAATGAAGTTCACGAAAAAATTGTGAAACAACAGTAATGTGGCTGCCCGACTCAGAAAAAGTTGGTGCAGAGTTTGATATTCTTTTAACTCTGTTCTCATACCCTCTTTGTTTTTATCATTTAAGTTCACTTCTAACCAAACTCTCTTTTCATTTTATCTCAACACACACCCACACTCAGATATTGACTCCTCGCTTCTCGATCACTCAAAGAATAACTTTTTGGGTAGAAAACACTGGTTATCGTGAATCCATAGAAGTTCTATTTAGCTCACACAATTCCCATGCATATTATCCTAAAAACCAAAATGTTGCTCAATTGGTTTAACTTTTTTCAGTTAAAGTACAATATGAAATACATGTAAGATATTTGTATGCTCATGAAGATAACCATGAAGATTTGAGCATTTAAATCATGGAAGATTTTCTCATAACAAGTATATTGAAAGAATGAAATGAAAACAAAAGACTTGTTTGAGAATCTGACAATGTATGAAAAGATCAAATATGAATGATTTATCACTAAAAGCTTCGGTCATGAAAAATTGGATGTTGTCTATAAGAACAAATATAGACATTCTTGAAAGAAATGTTTCGAATGAAATAACGCTCAACAAACTTTGAAATTCAAACGGGGTGTCTTACCATCGAAAATAATTTCAATTTGAGACATGGTAAGAACATAGTTAATAAAAGTACTAAACCAATGTGTATGAATACTTGACAGTATATGGAAAAGATAATACACAAGTATTAATCTTGGGAAACACACGGTTAGTTTAACATTGAAAGCTCATAATATGAAAAACATTTAAAAATCACACTTCAAAATTCATGAAATATGTTTAAGAATCGAGAAGTGGTTTGAACGTTTAAGAAAAATGTTTTCAAGTCTGAAAGTTGTCCTTCTTTCAAACACAATGAGATTAAGATTAGAATATTCCTTACGCTCATCATTAATCTCATAAAGTCAATTTCAAAGTCATGATTGATATGATCATGTAAGCTCCCCCTCAAAATCTGTATGTAGTCAAAAAGTCGTCAAAATACAAAATTTTATTCACAAACTTTATTGAAAAGTAAAGACATGAAAGCAATAAAACTTATAAGAACGAGTTCTGATCAGATGTAATCAGAAGTCAATTACTCCCCCTGAAAATATGCATTTGCAATATTATCAGTAGAGTTAATATGTATACTCCCCCTTCAAGGTTGATCATCTCTTTTGATCATTGGAGTACACTTGCTTTTGATCGTTGAAGTATGAGTCCTAAACTTTTGTGTTTAGAAGTCAAACTCTTTGACATTAAAGTCCGAGTCCTGAGCTGATTTACTCAGAAGTCTAACTTTTTAACATTGAAGTACGGGTCTTGAACTATGTTATCCAAGAGCCATGGTTTCTTTACTCCCTCTAGACTTGAGGTGCCTGCAACACATATGAATCTTTTGGCTTCGGTACCCACTGGTATTTGGGTCCATGTTTGTTAGTTGCAGTTCTATTAGGAGTAATATATATAATAAGAACCATACCAGTAATGATCAGATGCTTTATAAACAAAATCATTTTCATGACAATAAGAACAATAACTCTTCTTTTGAGCTAACCTAAGTAATTGATTTCTAGAATAGACAAAATCAGGTTTACCTTTATGCACAATGTTCTTCTTGGCATTGGGCATATGCACAAATGATTTTTTTATCATTCTTCTCATCAGAATCTTCTTTCACTCTCCATACTAACTTCTCATTACCATTTATTCTTCTTCTAAATATACCTGAACCATCCACATTCCGATCATAGAAAAGGTTAGTAGTATAAATATGATCTTTTGAATTAACTGACCTTTTTGTGGAAACAGTTGTATGAGTTGAACTTGATGTTGTATCATATCTTGGTGTTTGAATAATTGACTCTGGAGTCTTCTGCTCAGTCAAAATCACCTTAGAGACAAGTTCTGTTATCTTGGAAGATAAATTGTTCCTTTCCTTGATGAGCAGGTCAATCTTTTCCTGAAATTCAGACTTTGTATTCTGCTCATTCATTGCCTTTGTTGATAGTTCAGATAACTTCTTTGTAAGCTTCTTAATCTCTGACTTAAAAATTATTCTTTCTTCTTCAAAATCCTTCTCCACATTCTTTCTTTGATCAGATAAATCTTTGAAAAATCCAACATTTTTCTGTTCAATTACCTTCTTCTCCTTTGCAAACTTGTCCTTTTCCATAATGATCACTTTCTCAAAATCCGACACTTGTTGAGAAAGTTTTGCACACTTAAGTTCAACAACTTTCTTCTCTTCAAATGACTTCCTTGAAAATTCAGAGAACTTCTGTGCAAAAGATTTTCTTTCTATTTCAATCTCTTTCTTCTCTTCTTCAAACTCAGTTCTTTCTTTGTTAATCTGCTTTTCCAATTCTACAATCTTCTTTCTCAACTCTTCATTAGCATTTTCCAAACTCTTAACTGTCTTCTCAATCTTACTGACAGAATCTTGTTTCTGGATTTTGACAAATTGAGCTTCCAGATCTGAAATCTTTCTTTCCAGCTCAAAATTTTCACTTTCTATCACAGAAAGCTTCTTCTTTAGAATACCATTTTCAGTCTCCAATATTCTTGCACTTTCTTCAACTAATCTGAGCTCACTCTTTAATTTCCCTTCATTCTCTTTCTTTTTATTTCCAACCCGAATTAAACTTTGACCGAGTCTATCATTATCTGCTCTTAACCTTTCAATGACACGCTTATTTGCATTATGTTGTTCTTCAAGTTCTGACATTTTACGCTTTTGATCTTTCTATTTACGTTGTTCAGAAGTATATTCTTCTACAAAGAAATAATCATCCATTGATCCTGATAATACTTGCACAAAAGATCGTTAGTTCGAAAGAAATTATCAACAATCAGAGAAATCTTAGAAAAATTTTCAGAAATAAAATTCCAAAAATTTCCTAAGGCAAGAATCCTCAAACCACTGACACTAGAATTCGCACAACTTTCACAGAATTCGCAGACCTTCCATAATTCGCACGCAGAAGGAATTCGTAGATCTGGAGAAATTCGCACACTACAGAGGTCAGAATTTGCACAACTTGAAGAATTCACACGTAATGATATGCGAATTCTAAGAAATTCACACACTTCACTATGTGAATTCTGAGAAATTCGTATGTGACTATATACGAATTCTTGACTTAGAATTTTCTAGAGCTTCAAACTTTTCACATGCAACTTTTCGCACAACTGAGAGATGCGAAATCTCTACTTAGTAAAATTTTCCAGTCTTCTATGCGAATTCTGAATAAATTCGTACAATGCTTGATGCGAAATCCTCACTTTTCTCACGTAGTCTTATGCGAATTCCACCTTTTCGCTTGTAGGCATATGCGAATTCTTCACTTCTCATATCTAGCACTATGCGAATTCTGTCCTTAGACAAATTTCATTCAACTTTGTTATGCGAATTCTAATCTTTTCATATGATACTATATGCGAATTATGTGCATTTCGTATATCTCTCTTATGCGAATTCTGTCAAATTCAGGAATCAAATAGTATGCGAATTCTCTATGCGAAATCCTTGGATCTTGTGAGTTCTTGAGTGATCTATGCGAGTTCTTCAGGTTTTTGATGAAAAATCTTTCAATCGATCCAAAACTTGATCAAATCTTCGAATTTGAGTCTGAAACTTTGCCAATTCAGTCACGGATAGTATATGATCCTATTACAAACAATGAATTTCACAAAAATTCACTCAAACATTCAATTTGAATCCTATACAGTGCTTAGAACTCGTGCGACTCAAGAATCACAAAAACATCAAATCAATCAAAAATTACAGTGAGATTGTGTTACAAATCAATACAAGACTTGTCTAATACATCACACGAACACCATAGAATCAATTACAATCAAAATTACAAAGAAACTAAAAATCAAAATTG
Source organism: Arctium minus (assembly GCA_954870635.1). Lineage (NCBI taxonomy): Eukaryota > Viridiplantae > Streptophyta > Magnoliopsida > Asterales > Asteraceae > Arctium > Arctium minus. The sequence goes on along the minus strand of OX941081.1, from coordinate 20,077,863 downwards.
ATCAAAACTCAGAAAAACACAGTGCAAGAATCCATTTTCGTATGATTTCAATCGAACCCTGCTCTGATACCAATTGTTATTCCCAGATTATGTGCAAGAATCAAGATTAACAATAGATTTCTCAATTAAATCTCATATGTCATTGATCTAAACTTCACAGATTACAATCTTTCTCTCTCTAAGATGTACAAATAAGATTCTCCAAGATACGTACACAATTAATCTTCCTACTCTTTACAACAAAGACAAGGAAACTATTTATACTAACACATATTACATGGAACACACAACTAAACTAACTAAACATGTTGACTTTAGTTGACTTTGACTTTCCACTTTAAACAACTTTGACTTGCAATCTTGAGGCTTTGACTTGGGCTTTTGACTTTCCATCTAGATGGTCTTGAAGACAACAATATGTGCTATAACATTCTCCCCCTTTTGATTCAAGACCATCTTCAAAAACAAATTCAACATCAAAATAAATTCTCCCCCTTTGATTCAGTAAGAAGTGATCTCCCCCTTTCGGATAAACTTGTACTTATCGTCAAATGAATTTCATCTTTAAAGCACGTTCTCTCCCTTTCAAGAACATTCTCCCCCTTTGAGACAAAACTGATTTTCTCAGGAAATCAACATTCTCCCCCTATTGAGATGAAAATTGATAATCTTCTCTTGAATATTGATCTCCCCTTCTTGTGATCTTTAATATTCTCCCCCGAAGACTTTGATAAACATCATCATCTCTAGTAAGGAAATTATCTTCGGTTGTAGCTCACTTTTCTCTTTCCAAAATAATCTTCAAAGAAAATTTCTTGAACTTTCTTGACTTCTTAAAATTTCTCCTCATATCTATGAAAAAGAACTTTCACAAACTTTCACCATCTGTTCTTTAATTCATCATTTCTTGAAATAAATTCTCCCATAGATCATTTCTTGACTATCTCTCCCAATCCAACATTTAAATTCCTCATATTCAAACATTTCTTGATCATTGACGGTGATTCTGTTTAGGGTTTTAAATGTGATTTACACATTGTGTGATTATGTATTATCGAAATGATTTCCAGTTTTATTTGGTAGTTTAAACAAGATTTTTTATTATAACATTGGATAACAATGTTTGTGATACACTGTGGTGACCAAACAAGGACATTGAAGTGTCTGTTCCTGCTTTGTGTTGGGAACATTTTTATGTTTTGTTTTTGTTCTATATACTATCTTTAGTGTATATTATATGTAATGTAGGGGTTTAAATGTGTTTGCTCACTTTTAGAGTATTCTTGTAAGTAAACCGATATTGGTGATACATTGTGATACACTAGGGTCCTCTATTTTTGTCTGCGCATTTTAGATATTTGAGTTGATCAAATATCCTTATTAAATTATTCAGCTTGTCAATCTATGCACTTATTGATAGAGGGAGTAATATTTATTTGATCTATACATGTTTGCTTTCATGTTAAGAGATTGACTTTAAGCTATTAAGGTATCAGGATATTGATGGATATATACATGATACATTATAGAAATGATAAAATTTTAAGTTGCATATCTGTAATTTAGGTAATCCAGCGATTCCTCAACATTGGGAGTCCACTAGAGGAAAAAGTGAATGAATGACTTTCTGATTGACCAATACCTGCAACAATGTGTTTACAAAAAGAGAGCTTGAATGACCTAATGTACCACATAATACCATAAAGAATCAAAATAACAAACCTATGATTAAATAAACATCCACCTAGATACTCTGCATGCAATTTTATAGAAAAAATAAGTTACTTCATGTAGGATACCACAAATTAGCAAATGAATTTCAATTTAAAAACATCATTAACATGCATTGTATTGTTTTACTTGTAACACAACATGTATCACACTGTGTGACAACTCCTTGAAGCACAAATCATATTTCGGATGTTGAAATTAATTTACACCAATTGAAAAACGTACCTCGGGTTTCATCGTTATGCTTATTAGAATCTGGTACATAATCTGGATGATTATCCATACCATGTGATAAAACATCATCTATCAACTCAATGCCTTTTTCCCATTCTTGATTACAAAAACGTTCATATGGTTTGTAGGGTGAAATTCCAGTATCAAACTCATCTGGATTCGTCCATAAACTAATATCCATATCAGTTCCTACCCCTTCCGAGGGAAAAAATGTAGATTCGGTTAACACCCGCAATTTCGGTAAGTTAAAAGGGCTTCTTATGTCTCAAATCTATATTTAGTAAATCTTTAATGTGGGGTAAAAAGGGGTTTTCTTACGACTCTCAAATGTTGAATTTTGGCCGTTCAAGAAAAGTGAAAAATCGAAGCTCGGTACGTGTGGGCGACTATGCTCGGCGATTGTGACACTGTCGCGGAGAAGGGGAATCCCATGGTACACATGGGGCGACAATGCCCGACGATTTTGACATTGTCACTCTCGCCAGAGCAAAGTCGCGTGGGGCCGAAGTTACATTTGGCACGGTTGTGCCAAGGGGACAATCGATTGGCAATGTCGCGGTCAGGGGGCAGAGTGCCTTAAATACGAAATTTTAGCTCCTTCTAATTCATTAATTTACCAAACTTCTTCAGCCAAGGGGTATTTATTGCTTCATTTCCACTTTGCTTCAAGTATTTCCTTCATCAAGCTAAGGTTTTGGAAGCTAGGATCAAGGGCTTCTCATTTCACCTTCTTGTCCAAGTTCTAGGTTCTTGGAGATTTCTAGGTTTTCATACAAATCTAGTATTATGAGTTCATCCTACAAATCTTTTACACTATATACATGTTTAAATGTTATTTTAATGGCTCCTCAAGATCTTTAATACATTTCTCCTCATTTGAGCAATTTTGGGAAAACTAGGTCAATATTAGGTTTTGATGATTTTTGGATAATATGATGATATGGTTATGGAACTTGGTTTTATATATATAAATGATGATTTCTTTCCATTTGGATGAGCTTTTGGGAAAGTTATGAGTTAAGGGCTAAATTTATGTTAAATGTCAAAATTATGGATTTCACTCATTTGATGGTTTACATGTACAAATGTCTACTTATATTGGGTGTATTTTGGTACAACTTAGAGAGTGTCAAATATTGGACTATAGTGAAATGGATCCATAGGCACGATAGTCGACTCTTAATAGAATGACATAGTTATTCCCACACCTTGGCTAGACACGGGAATTATATCACCGGGGGACTCGAACTATAGACCGTGGGTGGTGGAACTCGATGACCATGTGACCCATGACACTTGAATTATAGAGAAAGAGCACTTCTTAGTTTATTAGGGGATTCGAACTACATACCATGGGTGGTTGAACTCAAACGACCAATGTTACTTAAATAGAAACTCTATAACATTGTAATGTGACTTACTTTTGTGTTCTTTCTCTGTCACTGTCAATGGTAACTCGGGTCTCCCCCGTTATTTTGTGGAATCTTATGTCCTCCTAAGGACAAAGAGGTTTGAATTGTATATAATGATCTTATTTACACTACGTTTTGGAGTTTAATATTTTATAGCATCATTTACAATTGTTTGAATTCACTAGACGTTAAGCCTAACATTTTTCTTCAAATGACATGTATATCAGGTTCTCCTAGCGGAGGGGCTTCTAATACTTGAGTGGAGCTTCCAATTTCCATCTTGGGCATTTTTGGAATCGGTAGCTTTTGATAGCAAACGGTACTTGGAAATAGTATTCTTTTGGTGATGATAGATACACCCGTCTTCAATCTAGCTTAGATTAGTTGCTTTTCGTTTATCATTTATATTTGTTCGTTGTAAACGGTTTACAATTCCCCATCTTGGGTGATGTTATTTATTTCAAATGTCGTTTATTCGATTAAATACAGGTTTAAATTGACCTCTATTTTAGGGGTGTTACAGATGGTAACCTCGGCCATGGAAAAACAACAAGAGGCATTTTTGAAGATGTTAGATTATAGAGATGCTAGTCTCCGAAGACATGAAACCGTTGCAGAAAATGAAGTGGTGTGTAATAAGGACTGAAGAACACGTTGTTGCCGATGCTAAGCGAGGCGGGAGGACTTGCTCCTACAAAACCTTCATGTGTAGTAAACTACCGGAATTTTAGGGGTGTGACAATCCAGTTGCTTGTATGAACTGGATCCAAGAGATTGAACAAGCTTTCGATTCCAGTGAATGTGAAGAGGGGCAAAAGGTAAAATTTGCCTCTCAAATGGTAAGAGGCTCAACTCTTCAATGTTGGAATGTCACCAAGTCCACCCTTGATGCTACCATTATTGCACAACTGACTTGGACCACATTTAAGATGAAAGTGATGGACGGATATTGCAACGATAGAGCGGTTGACCGCATAGAGGACAAATTTTGAGCTCTTAATAAGAGGAGTATGTCAGTGAGAGACTACACCTGGAAATTTATGGAGAAGTTGGATCTAGTGGGGCATATAGCTCCAAATGAAAAATAAAAGGTGAAGGCTTACCTCAAAGTCTTTCCGATCAATATGATAGAAATGGTCTGCAATGCAAAGGCCTCAACCCTTCATGAACCGATTGAGGAGGCTCAAATCATGGAGGATGTCTATGCTCAAGGAAGAGAAGAGAGAGTTGGGATAGGATAAAAGAGGAGGTAGGAAGGCAATTCCGTACCCTCCAAGAAACCAAGAACCTTCACCAACAATCGTGGGGCCGCGGGAGGCTAGGTGGTGTCCCAAATGCCGAAGCAAGCATTTTGGACCATGCAACTCAAATGTGCGAGTTGTTTTAAGTGTGGAAAAGTTGGTCACATTCACAATGATAGCCCGATCAAAGGGGTTACATGCTATGAGTGCAAAGAGTCGAGCCATGTCCGAAGTGAATTCCCAAAGCAAAGGTTGGGAGGATCGTAAGGGAAGAAGGAGAGCTCCTCAAGAGAGCCCGGGAGGGCAATTCAGATGGCCGCTGAAGAGGCGAAGGCATTATCGGATTTTGTTTCCGGTACGTTCTTTATTAACTCCTTACTTGCTCGCATATTATATGACTCCTATGCAAGCTTCTCATTTGTGTCTAACTATTTTTGCCAAAAGTTTTCAATGCCCTCTAACGCCTTAAAAGATGACTTAGTTGTAGAAATAGCCAATGATAGTAAAGTAATTATTCGAAAAGTTTTGAAAAGATTGTACCCTGGAGATTGAGGGGAAGAAGTTTTCGATCTACCTCATGCTAATGGTCATTGGTGGATTTGACATAGTGATCGGGATGGATTGTTTGGAAGAAAACCAAGCAGAAACCTTGTGTTCGAAGAAATTATTCTGTATTCGAACTTCCGATGGCGAAGCCATATTCGTCTACGGAGAATGGAGGAAAGGAGATGTCACAGTCATTACCATGGCTAAAGCACGTAAGTGCATGGTAAAAGGATGCACATCCTTCTTAGCGTACGTGTTAGATTCCAAGCTCAAGAAGAAGAAGCTCGAGGATGTGAAAATGGTATGTGAATTCTTCGATGTATTCTCGGATGACTTATCCAGTTTTCCGCCCGACGGACAAGTATAGTTTCAAATTGACCTTATCCCGGGGGGTGCTCCAATCGCTAGAGCTCCTTAGCGGTTAGCTCCATCTGAGATGCAAGAAATGATGGCGCAACTTCAAGACCTTCTAGAGAAGGGGTTTGTGAGACCGAGGTCGTCTCCTTGGGGAGCTACACAGTCTTCTTCGTTAAGAATAAGTACGACACCATAAGGATGTGCATCAACTATAGAGAGTTGAACAAGGCAATGGTGAAAAACAAATATTGCTTCCGATAATCGATGACCTCTTTAATCAATTTCAAGGAGCAGGTTGTTTTTCGAAGATAGACCTCCGTTCGGGATATCACCAAGAGTGTGCGAAGAATGATGACATCCCTAAGACTGCATTTAGGACTCGCTACAGTCACTACGAGTTCTTGGTTATGTTGACGAACGCGCCGATGGTGTTTATGGATTTAATGAATCGAGTGTGTCAACCATTCCTCGATAAGTATGTGATCCTATTTATTGACGACATCCTTGTCTATTAAATAGATGAACTCACGCATGAACGACACCTTCGTGAAGTCCTAGAAGTCTTGAGAAAGGAGAAGTTGTATACTAAGTTCTCCAAATGCGACTTATGGTTGAGAGGTCCAATTCTTGGGGCACGTTGTCACTCAGATGGAGCCAAGATGGACCCCTCTAAGATTGAAGCAATGATGAATTGGGAACCACCAAAAAGTTCGTCCGAGATTCGAAACTTCTTGGGTTTAGCGGGTTATTACCGAAGGTTCATCCAGAACTTCTCTAAGATCTCTTCTTCCTTAACAACCCTTACTCGAAAGAATGTGAAATTCGTGTGGATCGATACCCAAGAAAGAACATTCCGGACTCTTCCAGAGAAAATTATGTGAAGCACCGATCCTATTTTTACCCAAAGGAACCGAAGATTTTGTGGTCTTTAGTGACGCCCCAAAGATGGGTTTGGGTTGCGTCTTGATGCAGTGAGGCAAGGTGTTTTCCTATGCATCGAGACAACTCAAAATTCATGAGAATAAATTACCCTATCCACGATTTAGAGTTGGTGATGGTGGTGTTCGGTATAAAGATATGGCGACACTACCTATATGGCACTAAGTGCACCCTCTATACTAATAATAAAAGTTTGAAATAGGTTTTTGATCAGAAGGATTTGAACATGAGGCAGAGAAGATGGATAGAACTACTCAAGGACTACGATTATGAGTTGATCTACCACCCCGAAAAGGCAAACATTGTGGTCGATGCTTTGAGTCGGAAGGAGTATAACGGTAGCATTCGAGTTACTCTTTCTAGAATCAACATACTATCGAATTTCATTGAGAAAATCAAAATATCCCAAGCCGGGGAGTTGTTAGAAAAGAATCTTAAGAGCGAAGTAATGGTGAAACAACGTTTACTTTTGACTAAAGATGGTGATGGGGTGAAGCAATTCAAAGGTCGTGTGTGGGTGCCCAAGATTGGGGGTAACAGTGAATTACATCAAGAAGATGCCCATTAATCTAAGTATTCTATACACCCGGGAAGTACAAAGATGTACAGAGATTTGAAGTAAATTATTGGTGGCCTGTCATGAAGTTAGATATGGAAAATTACGTGGAATGATGTGTGATGTGTTTACAAGTGAAAGTCAAACACCGACGACCGTATGCGAGTCTTCAATCCTTAGAAATCCTGGAATGGAAGTGGAAGCACATCACTATGGATTTCGTAACCAAATTACTGAAAACCTTAAGAGGTCACGATACCATTTGAGTGGTCATTGACCATTTGACCAAGAGTGCTCACTTCCTGGCTATGCGAGAAACGCTCTCAATGGACAAATTGGCGAAACTTTACATTGATGAAGTCATCTCAAGGCACGGAGTACTTTTATCCATTGTGTCAGATAGAGATAGCGGGTTTACTTCAAACTTTTGGGATGTCCTACAAAAAGAGTTGGGCATGAGAGTGAAGTTAAGCAAGGTTTACCACCACAAACTGACGATTAAAGCGAACGAACCATCATATGCTCCGGTCATGTGTTATCGATTTCAGCGAAAGTTGGGATTCCCGCCTACCGTTAGTGGAGTTCGCCTATAACAATAGTTACCACTCTAGTATTGGAATGTCTCCGTTTGAGGCTTTATATGGTAGGAAGTGTAGGACCCCTGTTTGTTGGCTTGAAGCGGGTGAGAAGTAATTTACCGACCCTGAAATTGTTCAAAAGACGACCGACAAGGTTAAGGGCATTCAAGAGCGCCTAAAATTGGCCCAAGATAGCCAGATGAGTTATGCGGATAAGAAAAGACGACCAATAGAGTCCCAAGCAGGAGATTGTGTCATGCTTAAGGTGTCCCCTTAGAAGGGAATAATCTGGTTCAAAATGTGTGGGAAGCTGAGTCCCTAATTCCTTGGACCGTTCACAGTAATAAAGTGCGTTGGACACCTTCTTGATGGTGAGGTTGATCTTAACTATGTCTCTGTATCCCAAGATTGGAGAGTAGTGATCCTTCCCAAAACGTACATTCCCACAAAAATTCTCGGTGAAGTTCGTGAGAAGCTCTTTTCTTCCGGTCATGTGTTTGGAGCAACCTGAATCTAAATACCACACATGACCGTTTTGCAAAACAGGTTAATTCTTTTTAGGTATCCATTCGTAAATGGGTTCTTTGGGGTTAGGAGGAACACCCGTCTTGGATACTCGTTTGGACTTGGGTCTGTTTCTAGGATGTGGTGCATCAAACTTTGAACGATAATTAAAGACATGATAAGAACCAAACCAATCAGATGCATATCAACGATCAACGAAATCATTCAATCCACAGTTGGAACAATAAACACAATCATGAGATAGTTGAAGTAATTGGTGAATTTGAATAAACTTTCAAAGGAAAAAATCCACTACATTCAACCAAAGTTTTAGAATTAAAAACATCATGACTGTTATTGTTTTTCCTAGAATTCAAAACTGGATTAACTGATTCTGTCTTCGCTGTGCTCTACTTAGGCTTCTTAGCTACCCACTCGTATTTCACTCATTTCCTTCGACCAAAAGTATCTGAAATACCGTTAAACTCATAGTCAGAAGGTTTGAATTTTGAGGATTGTCTCTTGTTTGAGCGTTCGGTCTTTTTCTTCTTCTGTGAACGACTTTTTGATTTAGATTTAGAAGATTTGTTCACAGAAGTGTTTTGAAGGGCTGATTTGGAACTCTCACCCTTGTACAAATTTACTGGAGGCTCACAAGTGGAATTTAGAAAATCAACATGACTTGAAAGTAAAAGATTGAAATCAAATTGGTCTAACTGATTGTCTGGATACACCTTAGAATTCAGAAATGTTGAAAATTTCATTTCCTCTTCAGAAGGAACCTTATCATTTGTCGGATTCGAGAAACTGGAAGATTTTGTGCTTTATAGAGGATCATGCACGAAAGCATTTTGAAAATCAGAATGATGATCCTTTTGGAAATACTTTAGCTGAGGTTTTTTCCTTTATCAGAAGAATTTGGTGAAGAATCACCCAAAAAGGATTTACAAGAAGAGGTGTCTGAGGGTGGATAGGAATTTTCTGACAGATTCATTTTCTCACCTTGGAGTATGTCAGGCTTAGCTTGAAGATCAACTTTGTGAAGTTATTCTTTCATCAGATCTGCTGCCAAGGAAAACAGTTGTGAAGTAAGCTTGTTTATCTCTGTCCGAAGATATTCCTTTTCCTCCCTAGATCCAGATTCCTTTTGATCGGAATTGAGGCACTCAAGTTTGGATAGTAAATCTTTTTTTTCCTTTTGAAAATGATTCTTTCCTGTGCATATGACTCTTCAAGTTGAACGATTTTCTTTTCTAAAATCAGAGGTGGAACATAGATTTTGTGGTCCATCGATTCCTCCTCAATTTCAACGGGTTTTGAATCAAGTTCAGCCTGAGAATAGCTTCGAAAATAGTCATTTGACAAAAAAGTGGGTTTATCGGTGTTATATGACGCATTCAATGAGTCATACACAAAAGGAAGTTGCATCGTGACAGTATTTTTCCTTCTCAAAGTTTCTAGTTCCGGATCCTTATCATCAAGTGACTCGGTCCATCTGATTTTGTACTCTGGATAAGTCTTGTCCAATCCCAAAAATTTGAAAGCATATAAAGGGGGTACATTGGACAAGGCCTTTTTCAGATAATGCGGGTTATTGTGGATAGGAGCACATACATGACAGTTGGAATCGCGATCATCGTCGTCTGTATCAGACTGTGTTGAGTGCTTACCCATGAAACACATGTGAACTTTTGCATCATCTTCTTCTTCATCAGACAGGTTGAGCCAATGGTCATCTTCTGCCATGAGAGCCTTACCAGCTTCCTTTTCTTTGGCCAACAACATATTGGCCTTGTAGTATTCGGAGTTACGAACGGCTGGCTTTCAGCATTCTTTGACAAAATGGCCCAGACGACCACATTTATAATATTTGATCAGCTCATCCTTGGTTTTCTCATCATGCTTCTTCTCGACCTTCTTTCCTTCATCAAATCGTTTCTTACCTTCTTCAAATCGTTTCTTACCTTCATACTTCTCCTTTGGATCATGTCGCTTGTGAGGTGTAGTGGAGTACCTCTGATTGTTGGATGATGGCTTTTTGAAGAACTTCCTTTTCTGAAAGGCTTGAGATAGGAACCACACAACTTCCTTGATCTGAGTGTATTCTGGATCCGAATCGTTGTCAGTGTCTTCTGGTTCAGAATCACTCTTTACTGGTTCCTTTTCGGAGGCGCGACTGTAAGATCGATCTCTTTTGTCTGAGATGAGTGCTAAAGGATCTGCCACATGCTTTTCGTCCGACTTTTGATTTCCCATCAGTTCGAGAACTTCATCTTCGTCCTGTAAAAGCATTTCAAACAGTTCATGCAAGGGAAGATTCTCCAGGGTTTGAGTATGACGGATATGTGAAACAAACGTCTTCCATTCTGGCTGTAGGTTGTTCATGAACTTGATGTTGTTCTCAATGTCCAATTTCATGATGTTGTTTTTGTGCAGCTCGTTCAGAAGGTGGTTGAACCATTCATATGTTTCAGTGATCGTCTCGCCTTTTCTCACCTTGAAGCTGTCGTATCGAGCAATGCAGCTAGTGACCTTCAACTGATTGCTTATTCTACTACCCATCATCATTTTGCGAATCTGGTCCCACATTCCTTTTGTTGTGTCCTTGTGGCCGTCGATGCTTGCATATACGTCATTGGTCAAGCTTTGGAGAATATACATTTTTTCGAGTCGTTCCCCTTCATACAATTTCTTTTCTAGAGTCGTCATTTAAGCAACTGTCTATGGGACCATACTAGGGGTGTTCAAAAAAACCACTGGACCGTTCAAACCGGTCGAACCAAGTCAAACCGGACCGTTTTTGGCGGTTTAGGCGGTCTGGCGGTCTGGTCTGGTCTGAAAAATCGCCAAACCGGACGGTCCGGTCCGGTCTGCGGTTTGGAGGTTTTTTTGGGCGGTTTGGACCAAACCGACCGCCAAATATATATATATATTTTTTATTTTTCTATATACATCTTTATATCATCTATTGTTTAGCTCAAATATCCAATTTATCTTTAGACTTAAATATATACAAAAAGGCCTAAAGATAATTTTAAATCGCCGTGGATTTTATTTGCACTTTGCATATTACTTTTTTTAGTGTTTTGTCTTGGGATATTTTGTTAACTTTTGTGGACTTTGTTAACATTGTTGTAGACTTTTATTTATTTCAAATGAACACAAGCTAATGAACCTTTAAAGTTCAAATTTTTATATGTTTTCTATGTTTAAACTTTAAAGCCCACTAAAAGTCCCAAACCGTCTAAACCGATCGACCAAACCGCCTAAACCGCGGTCCGACTTGACCGGTCTGGGCACTTGATGTCAAACCGCTCGGTTTGAAAAATCAACAAACCGCCACTAGCGGTTTGGTTTGTGGTTTGAGGGGTTAAACCGCCCAAACCGGACCGCGAATACCCCTAGACCATACTGTTAGAACATAAAATATGTTCACTTTAGAAGTTTAGTAAAGTAATCTACTTAATTGTATTGGGCCTTGTATATGGGTTTGGGCTTATTATGTATACAAGGGATGTGGGGTATAAATAGGAATCATGTAGCTTAGTTTTAGGTTAGCTTTTCATTTTCTACAAGGTAGGCGTATGAATTGATAGCTCTCAAGTAGTTGTAGTTTACATTTCATTCTTCAATAAACTACAAATTTCTATCCCTTTGATGCATTGTTTATCTTTTCATTCAATACCAATCATGATCTCAATGGACCCAACAATTGGTATCAGAGCCAAACAGAGATATATTTCTTTGATTGATCGAGATCTGATTGGTTTTGAATAGAACAGTCAATGAAATTTCTGATTTCTGTGATTTGATGAAATTTGGATGTTCTTTGGTGTTTAATTGGTTCAGTTGTTATTGTCGATCATCACTGAATCAATAATATGTTCCAATTTCATTTCAAAAATCAGATTGGTGAATTTTGAGTATATTTTGTTCGAAAACTATTTTTCACTGTGATTGGATCGATTTGTGATATAGAGTCGAAATTAGACAATTTGAACAACTACAAATATGCTCATAAGGTGCTTTCGAATCTGCGTTCAAAGTATCAACTCAAGATTCGATGTATTGAAGATTTTGTTGGAAGAAAGTTGAAAATCGTTCCAGATCTACAAGAATTCGCAGGATTTTATGAAGAACTCGCAGATGGAAAGAATTCGCAGAATGTTTTTAAAGAATTTGCAGGTGTTAGAATTCGCATAGAACGTTTTTGGACACAACAAAAATTTTACAAGTATGGATTTCGCAAGTAGTTACGTGCGAAAGTTAAAGGATTCGCAGACTACTGTGCATTACGTTGTGTGCGAGTTCTTAGGGATTCGCAGGCCACTTGATACGAAATGTCAAGATTTCGCAGGATATGTTTATGCGAAAAGTGTCTTCCAATTTGAAAAATGTTCTAAGTCAAGGATTCGCAGATGAGAGAGTTGCGAAAACTCAAGAATTCGCAGGTATGTGAGATGCGAATTTTGAGGATTCGTAGGTATGTGGTTTGCGAAATGCGAGAATTTGCAGATATAAGGCTTGCAAAAGTTGAGGATTCGCAGGAAAGCCTTTGCGAATTGTGGTTCAATCTTAGTCTATCTTGCGAATTGTGTTTCATGGTGAATAGTGATCTGCGAATTGATGTGCTCTGCGAAAAGTTTGATGATTTTTGAGAATTCTGACTGTTCTGAACCCAGTTTGATACAGGTTTGACCTATTCCTGAGCTTTATACGCGTAATGCATATGTGACATCATTCTTATCATACGTTGGTCACATATCCTTAGCAACTGATCTATTCTTATACGAGTGCTCATGCCTGTCAAGATTTTCAGATTCTGGATTTGATGATTTAGTCTCTACTTGGATTGAGTTAGCTGTCTGAGCATCTGCAATCATCAATCTGGAGAGCTTCTTGAGTTGTTAGACCTTTGAGAGCACTTTATCATTCTTCTGACTTGATCACTCAGTAGTGTGAGCGACTGCAATCATTGTTCTCCTATTTGAGTTGTAATTCAGAATCCTGAGTGCCTATAATCATCCAGCTGATTCGTGAAGAAAGGAGTTCTGGGTTTGATTATTCAGTATTCTGGAAAGAAGTTAGTATGAGTATCTTCTATCAGTTGTTGAACAATTGTTTGCCTTCTAACGCTTGCCTTGTAGTGTTTCTACCGAATGCTACCACCCGTAAGCTTATCAGATGAAGTTCTTAAGCTGAATTCTTATTTCAACTCGAGGTTCAAAGACAGATCAGATGTTATACACTGAAGATGCACTTGGTTGTCATTCCATAATCCGCACATATCATTCTTGTGGACGTTAAGGAATGTGTTGGATTTACTAGAGATAAAAGTTATCTTTATGTGCACTATGTCGTCTACATCAGATCTGGTATTTTAGTTGAAACTCCAAGGATAAGAGCTACATTCTAGGGGGAGCTTAAGGATGCTTTGATGTTTATGCAACAATAAGTTTTTTAAAGAAATCAAGGGGGAGAGGAGCTGAAGCTGGAGCTGATCAGAGAATGATTACTTTACAAAACTACGGGGGAGAATGTTAGAACATAAAATATGTTCACTTTAGAAATTTAGTAAAGTAATCTACTTAATTGTAATGGGCCTTGTATATGGGTTTGGGCTTATTATGTATACAAGGGATATGGGGTATAAATAGGAATCATGTAGCTTAGTTTTAGGTTAACTTTTCATTTTCTACAATGTAGTCGTATGAATTGATATCTCTCAAGTAGTTGTAGTTTACATTTCAGTCTTCAATAAACTACAGATTTCTACTCCCTTTGATTCCTTGTTTATCTTTTCATTCAAGACCAATCATGATCTCAATGGACCCAACACATACGAGCAGGTGGTTAGCCTCATTGCCAGGTATTTCAGTCATTGGAGTAGTAGGTGGTCCTTTTGTTAGGGACTTGAGTATCTCGGGAAAAGCGTCCTTTGATTCAATGAAGATCATGAACCTATCGTACCATTGCTGGTATTCTCCCTGATAAAGCACTTGAGGTTTGTTATTGGTCCAAAGGGATAGAGCGTCTCCAGAATTCATCTTTAATGCACTTTTGGATCAAAAAACTTGTCTCTTTTCTCTGATACCAATTGTTATCCCAGAAACCGTGCAATCACAGATAATAATTAATAAACAATAAAGATTGAGTCACAACTATTGGTCATATGATTAGATTTATCAATAAAGGGTTTAAGGTTTACAGAGAGAATTTCTGATAAAGATTAGTAAACCTATGAATGACCAATTAGCCTAAAATCTAGGTTAAGCAACAATTATATATGAAGTGTGTAAGACCTTGAGGTCCAAAAGCCCAACAACAAAAACATCTTTAAAGAAATTACAATTTCCACCCCCCGAACCTCTATTTAACACAAAATTCACCCTAACATCAAAAGATATACCATGCTCTAGATATGCAATCTACTCAAGGAAAATAAATCTAAAAATGGAAAAATTTCCCCAGACACCTAAATGAGAAATAAAAACATGGAGACTAAGGAAAATGATTTAAACCTGCCTTACTCCAGAGGAATAGGTTGTAAAGCCCCTGCTGCTGATGTTGCTGCCAATGCCGCAACATCTGTTTCTGCCCTATTCTTCAACAAGACTGCCCTTTCTTCCCGCAACTATTGGTTCTCTTCAGAAAGCCTCTTATTCTCTGCCTTAATGGACTTCAGATTCTACCCCAACATCCTTATCTAGCCTCTATCATGTGCTTCTATATCAACCTTCAAATAGGTGAATCCATCTTTGGTTTTCCTCTACCTCTCATCCAAGTCAATCCTCAAACGATCAATCTTGTTGAGGAACTCATTCCTTTGCTCCAGTAAGCTACCCATGAGGGCACTGTTTTGCCCAAGAAGATCCTGCAACATACCCAACATATCTCCACTTCTACTCCGTTCTTGCCTCAACCTTACAACAACCTTCATATCTATGCACCATTTTTCTTCTCCTTCTTTTTGAATGATATATTCCTCATATTAGGGAACTTCAACTTGTGTCAACAGATTATGGAGCAAACCAGGGAAGAAAAGTTTCCTTTGGTTCCTCCTAGCACAATAGAGAATGGACTTGGATATGATCTATCCCACATTAATGCTTTTTCCAGCCATAATGCAATACAACGAAAGCATTATTTCCATATTGATTGAACTATCATGTGTTGTCGGGTTGAGTGAGCTTCTTATGAAGGTGACCCACACATTTGCATTTGGGAGTAAGTTGGAGGCTCTAAACTTCTTTAACATATTATTAGGCCCATATATTAGTTGATAAATTCATAACACAACTCAATAAAGATAAGAGATCGATATGATTCAATCAAAATAGCCACAAATCTCTTTAGTCACAAGTAAGTGTGTGAGTGTGTGTTCTTGGTGTAATCACTACCTTGTGTGTGTAATATTCAAATGATGCCCTCAGGGATTATCAAAGAAACAATGCCTTATATAGGTCCACATGACTAAGGCAAGACCTAGCCTAAATAACTACTAAAATACCCCTAGGAAATTATAAACACTTACAAATAAGACCCCTCTCAACATTTTAGTCTTGAATACAATTATTGATCCAACAATCTCCCCTTTGGATTCAAGATTAAAAAAAATTGGCAATTTTTTTCGGGTCTTCACTTCTCTTGAAAACTGTAGCAGATATGACATTAACAACTTCAAAACTTGTAGCTCTTCACAGTCTTCACACCTTTGAGGAAACTGTAACCTTCCTCTTTTTGCTGAAATTGGAATGAAGTGTCCTTCTGATGATCATCTTCAGTCAGACTTTTGATAATTCAGATAGGTTCAGACACTTTGAAATCTTTGAAAAACTTGAATTCTTAAGCAATCTTCAACAAACTTTCTTTTGAACAAAGTAACTCAGATATGACTTTGAAATCCTTGAATATTCTCCCCCTTTTTGATGAGTGTTGAGAATCAGAATCATCAAAACATTTCAATGCAGGTCAGTCTTAGAATTATCTCCTCCAAATCAACAGATAAGCTTTGTCTTCATGAACATCTTCGGCAACCAATTATTAAAAGGTAATTATTTGAATCTTTGCAAATTCAAACAATCTGGAAGTTGTAACCCTGAATCAACAGATGAAACAGTTAGAAGTGCTTGTCAGTAACACAAAGTTACTGAGTAACACGAAGTTACTATATAAGGAGTTGGTTGTGACGTAGACTCCCCAGGACTTCCATTCAATCATCGAATAACACATGGTTATCTAAGAACATTCTGACAGAAAAAAAAATTCTGTGTGCTCGTGCATGTGTATGAAAGAGTTAAGCACAGATGATTGCTTTTAGCTTTGGCTCAAAGTATGTAAACTTGTTGAGACAACAACAAATTATACAAAGACTCAATGTGCATGAGAAAGGGTCGAAGGTGGGGCAACTTTCCTTCTTGTTCAATATCTGAGTTATCCAAGTGATAATCAGATAGAGTATGTGCTGCTTCCCCGTTCAAAAATGAAACACCTTCTTGTTGAGAAGAAGATGAGTATGCAAGAGGTGGCATAGGCTAGTTGCCTGTTTCAATATTGTTCACCAAAGACTGTGAAACAATAGATTATGTGGCTGCTCGACTCAGAAAAGATGTGGTGTAGAGTTTATGTTTCCTTTTCTCTAATCTCTCACCCTCTTTCTTTTAAAACAATTGAGCTCACTTCTAGCCAAACTCTCATTTGCATTTTAACTCAGCACTCTCCCTATCTCTATTTTTAATGAAACCCTCTCCCCTCAATCACCCAGGATTACTTCCGGGGTAGGAAACACTAATTAGGGTGAATCCATGGAAGTTCTGATAAGCTCACACTGAATCCCGTATTTTCCTAAGAAAACCTATTGTTCAACAGTCATTTGTACATGAAAGCACAATGAAGCAAAATTAATCATGAAGAACAAAGATTTGGAAGACCAAAGACGTAAGGTATTTATACGAACAGTGTATAAACATATTTGCAATGAAAGCTCATGAAAATGAAATGACGTCTGATTTTCAAAAAAACAAAGAAATTTCAAGCGGGAGGATTACCATCGAAAGATTTATCTTTTGAGATGTGGTAATCACAAAGTCAAGAAAATGAGTGTACAGACCAATGTGTGTAAGAATACTTGGTAAAGTATAAAGAAATGACAAGTACACAAGTATTTGTCATTGAAAACACATGGTCAGTTGATGTCATGGAGTCTAAAGATTAGAAAGATATACCTTGAGTATGATATCCTTAACTCCCCCTAAAGATATTATCTGTTGAGTTCTGTGACAAAAACTCAGGTTCTCCCCCTATAACATGTGAAAGGTCAACTCATCAGAAAAATATGACAATATCAACGCGCATATCTTTTCTTTCTAACAGATATAACTGTTCAAGTTACAACATTTCTCCCCCTCAAAACAAAATTATCTGACAGTTAAGCTCCCCCTCAACGCAAAAACTTCTAGAATGATGTGAGGTTTAAAGCATCCCTTTTAGAAGAAAATCATTGAAGTGCGGGTTCTAATCAGATGTGATCAGAAGCCAGAGTCACTTGAAATATCTTGCAAAAAGGAATATTGGTAATCATTTATAAAAATTGATCCCGCTTCCGTCAGTAGAAGATATGAATAGCAACTGTTTGAGAAGCAATACACAAGCCACAAGATTAAGATACAGAAAACTCCCTCTCGAGTCATGAGAAAAGGTCTAAGTGGACATATTCAACATTCCAAGTTTGCTGATTAGAAACTTGAACCTCTTTTCATCCAATGGCTTGGTGAAAAGGTCATCTAACTGGAAGTCGGTATGAACAAAGTGCATTTCAATATCACCTTTTTCTACATGATCCTTGATGAAATGATAGTGTACATCTATATGCTTGGTCTTCGAGTGTTGGACCGAGTTAGAAGTTATTGCAATTGCGCTCTTAGAATCGCAATAAATAGGCACTCGCTTTTAGTTGTACCCAAAGTCCCTCAACTGGGTCTTCATCCAGAGGACTTGCGAACAACAACTAGCAGCGACTACGTATTCTGCCTCAGCAGTGGATGTAGAAACACAATTTTGTTTCTTTGATGTCCAACTAACAAGTTTGTCTCCTATAAATTGACATGATCCAGAAGTACTCTTCCGTTCTAGCTTACATCCTGCATGGTCAGCATCTATAAACGCAGTGAGATCAAAACGGGAATCCTTTGGATACCAAAGGCCTAAATCAGGAGTGCCTTTAAGATATCTAAAGATTCGCTTAACAACATTAAAGTGTGACTCTTTGGGATTATCTTGATATCTCGCACAAAAGCAGGTGGCAAACATGATATCTGGACGACTTGCAGTCAGGTAAAGTAAAGAACCAATCATGCTACGATACACCTTTTGATCAGCAGGTTTACCAGATAAATCTGCGTCTAAGAGTGTACCAGTAGCTATTATTGTTTTCATGACAGAACTGTCTGACATATTGAACTTTCTTAACATATCTTTAATGTATTTAGATTGATTAATGAAAATGCCTCCGGGCAATTGCTTTACTTGCAAACCAAGAAAGAAATTCAATTCACCCATCATTGACATTTCAAATTTCGTTTCCATTATCTTTGAAAAGTTCTTGCAAAATTTAGGATTTGTCGACCCAAATATAATGTCGTCAACATAAATCTGAATGAGAATCAAGTCCTCACCTTGCCTTTTTAGAAATAAGGTAGTATCAACTGTACCTTTCTTTAAACCGGAAGCTAGGAGAAATTTAGTAAGAGTATCATACCATACGCATGGTACTTATTTGAGACCATATAGCGCTTTGTCTAACACGTAGACATGATCAGGGTGATGAGGATCGATGAAACCCTCAGGTTGATCAACATAAACCTCCTCATGCAGAACACCATTCAGAAAAGCTAACTTTACGTCCATTTGATAAACAGTAAAGTTTTTGTGCGCTGCATATGCTAAAGAGATCCTGATTGCTTCAATCCTCGCAACAGTGGTGAATGTTTCATCGTAATCAATGCCCTCCTGTTGACAATACCCTTTTGCAACCAAACAAGCCTTGTTTCTTACCACTACTCCTGCCTCGTCCTTCTTATTTCTAAACACCCACTTAGTTCCAATAACTGATTTACCTTGAGGTAGTGGGATCAAGCGCCAAACCTTGTTCCTTTCGAATTGCAAAAACTCATCTTGCATAGCAGAAATCCAATTGGGATCGCGTAGAGCTTCTGATGGTTTCTTTGGTTCTAGGGAACTAAGGAAGCTTGAGAACATGCAGAAATTTGTTGACGCAACACGTGTCTTGACACCAGATTGTACGTCACCTATCACGTTGTGTAGGGGATGATCCTTTGTCCATCTGTGTGTGCTTGGCAATGACTCAACGGTTTGTTGCGTATTCGTCTCATTATATTTATCATAAACTGCAGGTAGATCCTCAGACGTGCTTAGGACATCTTGTACAGGAGTTTCTGATATTGAAGCTTCGGGAACTGCAGCTGAAGTACTCGGGACTTCATTCCTAGAAGGAATATCTACAGAAGCAGATTCAGTGTCAGTCGAATCAGAAACTATCGGTGTAGTTGTACCTGGTGGAGTTGCAGTTTCAGTGACTTCTTCGGAAGGTCCAGATATGTCTTTAACAAGAGTAGGGACTTCCGAACTTGGTGTTGACGTTGTTATGCCTTTATTAAAGTCTGCACATATTTCATCAAAGGCATCAATAAACAACAAATCTAACTCAGATGAAATAGAGTAAGAGTTAGAAGAAGTAGACGGTTTGGAAGCTGGTTCTATTCTGGGTTGAATAAAATCTTTGTGTTTCAGTCCGAGTTCTGAACAGTTGTGTTCAGAAGTCCGAGTAGAATTCTCATCAAAAGATACGTTCATGCTTTCAACAACCGTCTTGGTTCGTGTATTGTAAATCCGATAAGCTTTGGATGTCAACGAGTATCCAACAAAATAGCCTTTATCCACTTTCTTATCGAATTTTGAAAGTCCTTGACGCTCTATTAGAATGTAACACCTGCAACTAAAGACACGAAGGAATTTGATATTAGGTTTTCGATTGTTGATAAACTCATATGTTGTTTTATTGAAGCGTTTGACCACAGTGGTACGATTTTGAGTAGGGGGAGAATGTTAGAACATAAAATATGTTCACTTTAGAAGTTTAGTAAAGTAATCTACTTAATTTTATTGGGCCTTGTATATGGGTTTGGGCTTATTATGTATACAAGGGATGTGGGGTATAAATAGGAATCATGTAGCTTAGTTTTAGGTTAACTTTTCATTTTCTACAATGTTGCCGTATGAATTGATAGCTCTCAAGTAGTTGTAGTTTACATTTTAGTCTTCAATAAACTACAGATTTCTATCCTTTTGATTCCTTGTTTATCTTTTCATTCAATACCAATCATGATCTCAATGGACCCAACACATATAGTTTGCATGTGGCTCCCAAGATGTTCCAGGCTTTCCTAGGAACCTTGCAATCTTCTCAAGTTTAGACTTAGAGGTTGTGTAGAGAACAGTGTCATACTCAATGTGAAGAGGAGATGAGAGGCTCAACATATTGTTGATGGCCTCTGCACACATGGTGATTTATGTGCCTCTCACAATGAGCAAAGTGAAATTGCCTATAGAGGCTTCTACATAGAAATCTCTTATGAGAGTAAGGTTGTAGAATGGATTTACCTTTCACAAAGTGGCCCAATGTTTCTCTTCCACCACCCTTTTGATGAAATCAAACTTAGATAGGCTCCTTACATCAAAGCCTTTGTCTATAAGGGCTACATTGTTCTTGAGCTTTTCAAATATGTGTTGGGCATTCTTGCAACTGAATCCATCATAGGGCAGTGTTAGCCTAGGAATGAATTCAGGCCTGGATGTTTCTGCCTCTTGATGCTCCTGGGATGCTACAACATCAACCTTTGCCTTCCTTGGTGATTTCCTTGGTGGTTTGGGAGCATCCACCTTTTTGCCTTTCTTCTTTGGGGATTCATTTTCTGCATGTTTAGTCCTAGATGCATGCTTTTTACTCAGAGATTTTCTCTTCCTAGATGAGGAAGAGACATAGATGATACTCTCACACGAAGGGTTCTCAGTAATCTCATGGGTGGCATCCACAAAATTTGCCACTAGATGTTGTGTAGATGCTACAACATCATCTCCTGCTTCACTTGGAATTCTCATTTGTTCCAGTATGTGATCCACCTTGTCCATTGGGTCTCCTTTCTTTTGCCAAGTTAACAAAAATAGTTTTTTAGGACATAAAATTTTTACCACATTTTCCTCTTCCTCTTATGAGTTAAAGGAGAAGTAATCCTCTACGAGAACCTCAAGATCAGAAAATACCTCATTATCGATGTTTATATTGAGTTCGGGCACACCCACAGCCTTCATCATCGCCTCTTTATCCCTGATTGGTTATGTGGTCATATTCTTCTTGCCAACATGTTCCACCGGTGTGTGATCAATAAGGTGAGTGGTTCATTGATGGCCGAAATGGGGTCATCCTTTGACAAAGGGTATTTTTCAATGTGTTCCTCAATGGTGGTTTCAACAGGGGTTTCAATCAAGCGAAGCTTAAGGTTTGATTTTGTGATTTTAGAGACAGAGGGGGCCGATTCCACCACAAGGGGGTTTTTAGAGGTTTCAATCGGAGGGTCGAGGGGTTTCTCGATCATAGTCATCGAGGGGGTGGTCTCAACAGTAACCATCGACGCTTGTTAGACCGGCGATGATGGTAGTGAGTTATCGGTGTCCAAGTCGACTATTGATGACTCCCCCTGGCTTGTTGGTGGTCTGACCGCGGCTTGCCTCCTCTGGCTCCGGCGAGGAGGGTGTGCACCTTCAGGAGGGTCTTTGATTGCAGGCCTCTTCAATCTTGCCATTTTGGTGAGGGTGGTTCCGGTGGTGGTTGTGGAAAAGATGATCGGATGGTGGTTTTTGGAGGGGTAAAAATACGGTTTTTGGGAAAGCTTTTGGTGAGGAGAGAATTTAGGGAGCTGATGGGGTTTAAAATCAGATTAAGTTTTTCAAAGTGAGATAAGGGTTTGTGCAATAATCGTTCCGGTTAAAAAAGGATATTTTTAGAGGGTATTACTAATGATGGGATAGTTGCCTAGACAAGAACAACTCTAGTCATTTTTTTCAAAAAGTTTTTGAAAGCTTAAGCTTAAAAGTATCATGGTGAGTTTCTTTTAGAAAAAGTTGTAGTCTTTTCCAATTGTACCTGATAAGGTCACCTGGTACCTTATATTCTTATCCTTAATCTTTAAAATTCAGATTTTCCCTCTCAAAAATTTGAGTTGTGCACAACACTCAATGCTACAACATTCTGGGAATTTCTTGAGTTCTACAACAAACTTATAATTGAAAAGTATTTACACAAATTTAATTAACGGAAAACAAATATTTACAAACTTTTATGGACTCCAGAGAGTCCACAACTTCATTGGGTCTTTTAAAGGGTGGTAGCCAAATCCACAGAACAATGCTCTGGGATTGCTACAACATCATGATAGAGTTTCACTATCTGGCCATTCACCTTGAAAACATTATTCGTCTCTGGATTTACAAGGTCAACAGATCCATGGGGGTAGACTTTATGGATGAGGAAAGGACCAGACCATCTAGATTTTAGTTTTCCTGGAAACATTCTCAATCTGGAATTGAACAACAGGACTTGTTGTCCTTCTTTGAGTTCTCTATGATGGATTCTTTCGTCTTGTTATTTTTTGGTCTTCTCTTTATAGAGCTTAGTATTCTCATATGACATGTTTTTATGTTCCTCCAGTTCACGAAGTTGTAATTTTCTATTGTTTCCAACACTACCTAAAGACATGTTCAATTCTTTAATGGCCCAATATGCTTTATGCTCAAGTTCTAGAGGAAGGTGGCAAGCCTTTCTGAATACTAGCTTATATGGGGACATACCAATTGGTGTTTTAAAAGCAGTGTGGTATGCTCATAAAACATCATCTAGTTTGAAAGCCCGATCTTTCCGGTTTGTCTTGACAACCTTCTCTAGGATTCCTTTTATTTCCCTATTAGAGAGTTCAGCTAATCCATTTGTCTGTGGGTGGTAGGCAGTTACAACCCTGTGATTAATGTTGAAATTGTATTTCCCAACAATTCAATCAAGCAATTCAAATAAGAATTGACAATATATGATTCTAGAGAGAGAGAGTAGTGAGAGAAAGCGTATTAGTCATTGATCTAACAATATGAAGTTCTTACAATGGTTACTAAACAACACTTAACACCTAAGGTATTTATACCAAGTACTAAAACATGCAACACATATTTAGCTTTTGGTACCCACTGGTATTTGGGTCCTGATGTGTTAGTTGCAGTTCTTGTGGGGGTTACATAATAAGAACCATACCAGTAGTTAACAAAATTATTACTTACAAAGTCATTTGCTCCACAGTAAGAACAACAAATTTTCCTTTGCGCAACCCTGATCAAATGATTAGTTGTGTAATATATATCAGAATTACCAAAAGATTTACCTTTATGCACATTGTTCTTTTTGGCATTTGTTGTGGATACATATGCTTTGTCATTCTTCTTCTCTTCCTCAGAAGAATCTTTAACTCTCCAGACCATCTGTTGTTTCTTAGATTGCTTTCCAAGAGATTTTATATAAAAGCTCGTTGTACCATCAACATATTTGTCATAAAATAGATTAGATGGTCTGATCTGATTTGAGTTAACAGTTTATGATTTGACACTTTTCTTTTTCAAAACTGTCAAGATCGAATTCTTAACAAGAATTAATACTCAGAAACTAATATCAAAGAAGTTGCGGAAAAACACTTTGATATTTGATAAAACAGTAATAAAAAACAGTATATAATTATCAAACAGTAAACTTGTATTGAATGCTTAAAACTACAAGATTACACACTCAACCTCAATATTGATGAACAGGCTCACCAATACGAATTCTACTTCTCTAGAATTAGGATCTATGCCTTGAGGTTGTTTTTCTCTAAAAGAATGAAAACTAAAGTTAAAACCTTATTCTCCTATTCTAAACAATACTATATATATATACTGAATACAAAGATAATTACAATGAATAAAATATCTTCAGTATATATTCTATGTATATCTCTAAGTATATCTTCAGTATATCCAGCTGTAGTACATTCCATCCGGATCTCTTTAGCAGCACTAATAATGCTCAGCAGCATTAACTTCAACTAGCAGCATTAACTTCAAGCAGTACTAACTACTAGCAGTACTAACTAGCTAAGCAGTACTAACTTTAACTAGCAGTAGTAATTCTACTAGCAGTAGTAACACTTAGCAGTATTAATCTTCAACTTGTTCTGGCAGTAGTAACTACTCTTGTACTAGCAGTAGTAACTACACTTAGTAGAATCTTCAGTTCCCAACAATCTCCCCCTAACTTGACTTTTAGAAGAGAAGTCAAGTTCTTCAGATATTCTTCCAGATGCTCTTTTTGATGCTCCCAAAACTTCCAAGATCATGCTCCTAAGTCTGGATTCAGTCCCAAACTCTGATTGATTATCCTCTAAATTAGATACTTGGCCATTTCTGAATTTGGTGCACAACCCAACTTCTTCTTTAGCATGGCATGAACCTTCAGTCTGGTGTGATTATATACTCTATCCACTAGGAAGTATTCTGTGTGATTTCTATCCAAAGTCACTGCATATACTCCACTAGTTTCATATAGAGTCCAACTTGTGACTTCTTTAAACACACTCTTGATGACCTGGTCCACTTCTTCAGGTTTGAACATCATGCATAGATACTCCATCACCAGTTTTGTAAGAGAAATTCCTGGAGTATTCAGATGATCTGTATACAGCTTAATTCCTATGTCAAACATCTCTTCTATATCAGATCTAGAGCATGTTCTGACAATCTTGACCCAAGTGTTGAATACTTCATACTTATCACCCTTCCTCTTGAGTCTGATGTAATCTTTCCCATCCATTGTCAGTACATCCCAGTGAATGATCTCAGGTGGCTTAACTCCAACAGGTTCTGCAGAAATTGGTTCAGGCACTTTGTCCATCACTACCATATATAAGCTTACATCATCTTTGATTGATGACCCTTGCTGGCTTGATGACTCAGGTGCCCCTGCTTCTTCAGCAACATTTTGTTCTTCTTCTATTCTGGGCTTCTTATCTTTCTTTCTTTTGGCCATCATCTTGGTTCTTTTCAAAGTCTTTTGAACCTGTACTAGAGTAGCTTCCTTCTTCTTTTCTTCCTTTTCCCTTGCCATTTCTTTGATAGGAGTTCCCTCTTCACTTTCAGGGAATGGTTGATTCATATCTATATCATTACTCTCCTTGGCCTTCTTTTCAAACTCTACTCTTTTCTTTTCATTGTTCTTCAGATTCCCCATTTCTTTTTCATAGAGCTCTCTGATCTGATCAAAACTCATCTTCACAAACATTTCTTTCTTTACCCCAATTGCACTCCTCAAGAAAGTTATCATTTTGTTTCTTTCCTGAGTGGCTTGGTAAGTTTGTGAAGGTCTTCTTTTCTTTGCACTTGTATTAGCCATCATAGCTTTTCTCAGACTTATAGCCCTTTGTTTAGCCTTTTCAGTTTCAAGCCCCTTTTGATAGGCTTTATTTAGCTCAGCAGCTAAAGCCTTTGCCATTTCCCTGTCCTTCTCCACCTGAGCTCTTTCTTCTTTTTCCATCTCCTTCTGCATTTTCCTTGCTAAAGCTTCATCTGATTCAACCAACCTTTGCTTCTTGATTGGTTGATCAGATTCCACTAACTTTGCCTTACCTTTATCTTTACCCATCTCCTTCTCAATGCTAGAGTTCTTTGCTGCATCACCTCTTTCTTTTATGACAACTCCTTTGGCCTTTGAGGTGACCTTGGGAGTATCATGTTTTGCTTTGATGAGTGTTTCTGCAACCTCTAGCTCTGTAAGGACCTCTTTTACTTGTTCTGCTGCTTTACTTGAACTGGCAGTATTAATGGTTTCTGCTGCTGGCTCTGTTTCTGCTGCTTGCTCATTTTCCCCCTCAACATTATGTTTTTCCTCTTGCTCCCCCTTAGCTTTGGCATCAGCTTCTGACTCCCCCTTTTTGGGAGCATCAGTCACTGGTTCCCTCCTTCTGAGCACAAATTGTTTCTTCTTCTTTTGCAGAATCAGTTTCCTTACCATTTGCTTCAACTTGATGATTTGTTCTTGTTGTGACAGTACAATGAGTTTTAGCTCTTCTATATCTTTGCCCTGTTTGAGTACATCCATGTTGATGTTGCCCATTGCCTCCATCAATTCATCATAGTTATATCTGTCCTCACCTTCTCCAGGAGTGTTACCCCCTATTGAAGGATCATTGGATCTTTTAGTAGTGGAAGTCTTCTGCCTAGCAGAAGCACTATCCACCCCTGTGGTTTCTTGGCACCAGGGACCTTCAAATGATTGCTCATTCAAAGTTGCCATGGGGGAGGTCTTATTGATGTTACCACTTTCCTCCTCTGTGCTAGCAGGAGTAGTGGCAGCCTCATCACCCATATGCTCTACCTCTTCCTCAGAGAGCACCTCCTTTGGGTTGGGAGACACCCTAGTGGATTCCCTTTGGATATTCTCTATTGGAGAATGCTCCAATAGAGGGCTTTGAGGCTCTTGGTTAATAGTAGGTACAACAAGGGAAGGAGCCTTGTGTACCTTTCTCTTGACATAGGTTTTGGATATTATGGGAGTGGGTTTAGCAGCAAAGGACTGAGGGAAAATTTGAGAGATAGAAGGTTGGGATTGGCTAGCAGTGGGTTGGTCTAATGAGGGCCTTGACCCTGCTACCATACCTTCATTGGTTTGGGACACCACCATCATTGTAGAGAACAATGGGGTGTCAACTCCTTCAGAGTCCCCAGCAGATCTTCTCATATTTGAGAAAACCTTGCCTTTGGGGGGTTTAGGTACATATACCCCAACAGGTTGAGGTATATCCGTCAATTCATGGTTAATTACTTCCTGAACAAATCTGGGATACATAAAGAAACTCTTTTTGTTTCCCATATTTGATACAAGATCACTGAAAATCATCTTTGAGAAATTGTACCTTCTGGATGTAGCCAAGCATACCAAAGCATATGCAATTGGACTGCTGAACTCACTCCATCCAGTGGTCTTTTTGGAGATGCAATGCATCAGGGTATGAACAAGAAAACGCCATTGGGGTGAAAACTTTGCTTTTGAGAATTTGAAAACCCCCAATGGGCCTCCATACCCCATTCTAGTAAGATTAGGAAACAGTTCATCATTAGAGATAGACGTTATACCAGAGGCATCGTCTAGACGTAGACTGATGCGAATGACTTCTTCAGTAACTGTAAGTGAGTGATCACAGATTCTTGTCTTGATCATTTGCACACCATTTTCCACAACAATGGTTGCATTAGCCCAGAACTGCCTTTGATGCTCAATGTAGATTGTAGGGGATACAGTAAGAGCATGAGCAATGTGGCTTGACTTGAGGAAATCCACAATCTGATGAAAGCCTTCTGCTTGTATTGGCTTTTGGAGCATTGCGATTTCATTGTGCTCGTCAATGAACGCCATTGATGCCATTGACCTTGAAGATTTTTGCCTGAAAACTTTGAACTTTGAGAGAGAAAGGGTTTAGAGCGCAAGGGAACAGTATGCAAAGAGTCGTTATGAACTTTTAGGCGGGCAAAGAGTATTTATAGTATTCGGAATATAAGCAGTATTAACCTAGAGCAGTATTAACTACTAGCAGTAGTAACGGCTAGCAGTATTAACTAACTAGCAGTATTAACTGAAAGCAGTATTAACCACTAGCAGTATTAACTACTAGCAGTAGTAACGGCTAGCAGTATAAACTAACTAGCAGTATTAACTGAAAGCAGTATTAACCACTAGCAGTATTAACTATTAGCAGTATTAACTGAAAGCAGTATTAACTACTAGCAGTATTAACTACTAGCAGTATTAACCACTAGCAGTATTAACTACTAGCAGTATTAACTGAAAGCAGTATTAACCACTAGCAGTATTAACTACTAGCAGTATTAACTGAAAGCAGTATTAACTACTAGCAGTATTAACTACACTTACTCCTTTTAAACTTGCTAACACTGAGTACTGCTATGTATATCCTTAAAAGAAGATTAGTAACACCAAGAATAAAAATATACAGGTATAAAACCACTTTTTAAGAAGAAGATTATTCAGAGTTTATCATTCCCACACTTGTTACCAAGAAAGTGAATCTACCCACATCAAAAGCTTTAGTGAATAGATCAGCAAACTGATTATCAGTGTGAACTTTGACAACTTGAATGAGTTTCTTTTCATTACAATCTCTTATAAAGTGATACCTGATTTCAATGTGCTTTGTCTTTGAGTGCTTGACTGGATTATTTACAATGCTAATAGCACTGCTGTTGTCAATAAAGATTGGAGTTTGTAGAAAGGTTACCCCATAATCCAACATTTGATTCTGAATCCATAAGACTTGAGAACAGCAACTTGCAGCTGCTATGTACTCTGCCTCTGTTGTAGATGTGGATACTGTGGTTTGTTTCTTGCACTGCCATGAGACTAGTCTAGCACCCAAAAACTGACATCCTCCAGAAGTAGATTTTCTGTCCAAGTTTGCCCCACCTAGATCACTGTCTGAGTATGCTATTAGGTCAAAAGGGGAGTTATGAGGATACCAAAGTCCCAATCTGGGTTGCCCTTTGAGATATCTGAATATCCTCTTAACAGCTTGAAAGTGAGATTGCTTTGGCCTAACTTGAAATCTTGCACAGACACAGACTGGAAACATTATATCTGGCCTAGATGCTGTGAGATACATGAGAGAGCCGATCATGGATCTATAATAATGCACATCCATGTCCTCCCCCTCAAGATCTGCTGTGATCTGCTTGTGTGTTTCCATAGGTGTGCTGGCAGGTTTTGATTCTGAGAAACCAAACTTGGTTAGAATATCCTGCACATACTTGGATTGACATATGAAAATGCCATCTGACTTCTGTTGAACTTGGAGTCCAAGGAAGAAAGTAAGTTCCCCCATGGAACTCATTTTGAACCTTTGATGAATTAAATCCTCAAATTCCTTGCACATGTTGTTTCTTGTAGATCCAAAGATAATGTCATCAACATAGATTTGGACCAGCAAGATATCCTTCTTCTTTCTTTTGATAAAAAGAGTCTTATCAATGACTCCTCTTTCAAAGTCATTTTCCAAGAGATAGGATGACAGAGTGTCATACCATGCTCTTGGGGCTTGATGTAGTCCATAAAGTGCTTTCTTTAATTTGTATACCCTGTCTGGATAGCTTGGGTTTTCAAACCCTGGTGGTTGACAGACATATACTTCTTCTTCAATTGATCCATAGAGAAAAGCACTTTTTACATCCATTTGATAGACTTTGAAGTTCATGTAAGAAGCATAGGCTAGGAATAGTCTGATTGCTTCTATCCTAGCCACAGGTGCAAAAACTTCTTCATAATCTATACCCTCTTCTTGAGTATAGCCTTGAGCCACCAGCCTTGCTTTGTTCCTTATGACAATACCTCTTTCATCTCTCTTGTTTCTGAAAATCCACTTTGTGCCAATTGCTCTGTGACCTTTAGGAAGGTCTACTAGATCCCATACATCTTGTAGCTTGAACTGTAACAGTTCTTCTTGCATTGCTTCTATCCAGCTAGATTCTTTCATAGCATCATGTGCCTTTTTAGGCTCAAGCTGGGATAGAAAACAAGAAAGGACTGTATGCTGTTGATCTTGCATTTCTTGAAGCCTGCTTTGATGTCTAGTCATCATAGGAGAAGAGATATCTCCTATTACCAGCTGTGGAGGATGATTCTTTTGAACTCTTGTGTTATGACTAGGTTCTTCATTCAGTCCAGCCTCTAGATTAGAGTCATGCAACTCAACTGAAGTGTCTTTAGATGTCACTTCTGATTCTTGAGTCTCCTCATCTCTAGTGTCTTCTTCACTCTGACTTGGTTCAGTAAATGATTCCTTTTCACAGTCTTCATTTACTGTGGGTATGGGAAAAATCACAGATTTAGATATACTTTCTTGAACTTGTGTGATCTCTGATTCTCCACCATCTGTTCCTGTATACTCATTACTGAAACCAAAAGAGTTAGTTAGTGAATCAATGTCAAATAGCCATTGAGGTCCAGACCCAACAGGATTTGGTGTGTTCTCATTGCATTTGACATTGTCACTTTCTTCAATTATTCTAGAAGAAGAGTTAAAAACTCTGTAGGCCCTACTCTGAGATGAATATCCAACAAGAAATCCATCATCTGCTTTGCTATCAAACTTACCTAAGTGAGATTTGGTATTTAGAATTGTACAAGGACACCCAAAAGGTTTGAAGAAACCAATAAAAGGTTTTCTTTGATTTAAAAGCTCATATGGGGTCTTGTTCTTTTGCTTGACCACTAGAACTCTGTTTTGGACATAACAAGCAGTATTAACTGCTTCAGCCCAGAATGTAATTGGCAATTTTGAATCAGCCAACAGAGATCTAGCAGCCTCTATTAGTGTCCTATTTTTCCTTTCAGCAACACCATTCTGTTGAGGAGTCCTAGGAGCACTATATTGTCTCTCAATACCTTTTCCTTCACAAAAAGTGTTTAAATCATGATTTTTAAATTCAGTTCCATTATCTGATCTAATGACTTTTACTCTTTGATTAGTTTGGTTTTCAATTCTTAGAATAAAGGATTTGATAAGACCACTTGTTTCATCCTTAGTCCTTAGAAAATATACCCAAGTAAATCTGGAGTAATCATCAACAATAACCAAGCAGTAAGATTTCTTTCCTATACTCATAACATTTGTAGGACCAAACAGATCCATATGCAATAACTGGAGACAAGAAGAAACAGAATTTAACTCTTTGGTCTTATGAGAAGTTTTGTGTTGTTTGCCTTTAAGACAAGCAACACAATGATCATCACATGAAAAGACTTTTGAAGGTAAACCTCTTACAAGGTTATTTTTAACAAGATTGTTCATAGTCTTGAAATTCATGTGACACATCCTTCTGTGCCAAAGGGAGGATTCATCTATAGAAGCTTTTGAAACAAGACAATTTAAAGATGAATCACTATTGACATTGTCCAAATCAAGACAGTAAACATTGTCTTTTCTTGGAGTTCTAAGTAGTATCATGCTTTCATCAACTACCTTGAACCCTGGAGCAAGAATCATACACTCAGTGTTAGTAAATAATATACTATGTTGTTTGTCACAAACCTGTGATACACTTAACAGGTTGTACTTTAATTGATCAACATAGTAGACATCCTCAAATGTCATCTTACCTTTGGTGACATTACCTTTTTGTTGGGTCTGAAATATGCCAAGGATGGTTACTACTTCTAGTTCAACACGGTTACTACTTCTGTAGTTAATGCTGCTAGAAGAAAACAGTTAATACTTCTAGTTGTTAATACTTCTAGTTAATACTTCTAGTTAATGCTGCTAGAAGAAAACAGTTAATACTTCTAGTTGTTAATACTTCTAGTTAGTACTTCTGTTATTAATGCTGCTAGTTGATGGTTAATGTTGCTCAACAAGATTAGTACTGCTAGTTCAAAGTTAGTACTGCTTGAAGAGATTAATGCTGCTGAGCATGGTTAGTACTGCTAGAGTTAATACTGCTCAGAGTATTAATGCTGCTTATGATTAATACTGCTTATAAGATGGAGATCTGCATGAAAGGATAACAGCTGGATAATTTAGAGATATACATGGAAGCTTGAAGATAATGATGGAAGATAAACTGAAGATTATGGAAAGCTTGAAGATAATGATGGAAGATATACTGAAGATATTTTATTCATTGTAATTATCTTTGTATTCAGTATATATATATATAGTATTGTTTAGAATAGGAGAATAACGTTTAACTTTAGTTTTCATTCCTTTAGAGAAAAATAACCTCAAGGCATAGATCCTAATTCTAGAGAAGTAGAATTCGTATTGGTGAGCCTGTTCATCAATATTGAGGTTGAGTGTGTAATCTTGTAGTTTTAAGCATTCAATACAAGTTTACTGTTTGATAAATATATACTGTTTTTGATTACTGTTTTATCAAATATCAAAGTGTTTTTCCGCAACTTCTTTGATATTAGTTTCTGAGTATTAATTCTTGTTAAGAATTCGATCCTGACAAGTGGTATCAGAGCTAGTATTCTCAGAAACCTGCTATCATCATTCTTCCTTGAAATCAGAAATCATCAATGGCTAAAGGTTCAGAGTCTTCAAGCTCAGAAATTCCATCTGAGGTAAGTTCTAATCTCTGTTCTAAAACTTGCATAGACATTGTTAAAAGGTACAGGGATCACAATCAGAAGATGAGTGATGACCTTAAGAGATTAGAAAAAGATATAAAAGACTATGTAAGAATTGTTGAGAGTTTTGAGGAACAGATTAAGAGTTTCCAAGCCAATGAGCTTCAACACTCTTATGACACAAACTACTGGAAGTGGGAGAAAGATCAGTATGAATTTAAGCTAAAACAGAAAGAAGAGGAGAATGAGAAGATAAAGAGGGAGTCTGAGAAAGCCAAACTGGATATTGAGAAATTTTCCAATGCTTCTAAAGCAATGGACTCTTTACTCCAAACTCAAATCCATGACAAACTTAGAAGAGGAATAGGCTATAACACCACCCCACCACCATACAACAACAATTACATCCCTCCTATATCAGACTTGCTAGAGACCAAGAATAGGAAGGAATTGCCTGTTGGAGCCACTAAGGTAGATCCTTTAGACAAAGTGGTGGTTGAAACAGACTCTGAAGAAGAGAACTCTAGTGAAAAGAGTAAGGAGAACACTGGGAGTGGTGAGATTCCTCTAGAAAATAACATTATCACCAATGAGGGATGTGGAAAGGCTTGGATCAAGTCTAAGGACATAGAAAAGACTGAGGGAAAGTCTGAGAAGATCCATTATAAGCAAACCACAGTTGTGAATCCTGTTCCTTGCAAACAGTGTACTTGCAATAAATCTGAGCCCCAAAAACATGATAAAAGGAGGGGAAATCAAAGAAACTGGAATAATCAGTGGGCACAAAAACAAGGGGTTGATCTGAGTAAAATCAATAGACCAAAACCTTGTTTTATCTGTGGAAAGCTTAATCATGTTGCCAAATACTGTTATTTCAATCCTATCAACCAAAGAGTTAATTTTCAAAGACAAACTCAAAACTCCTTTGGTTATAGGAAGCAAGGAAGGAATCAAATGGCTGAGAACAGAGCACCTAAAAAGTCTCATGTTCAAAACAAGTTTGCTAAAACTAAGAAAAATACTTCAAATAAACAAAGGAGTAACTTAAAGACAAAGAAAGCAAACAACTTTGCTCAAGTTTGGGTTCCAATTGCAAAGAAACCTGTTAGTACTGCTATCCCAGATAGTATTGCTAACAAGAATAGTGCTGCTAACTTGATTAGTACTGCTAACCAAGTTAGTACTGCTAACAAGGCTAGTGCTGCTTCTAGTAGTAATGCAGCCAAGCCTATAATCTTGACAAAGTACTCAAGTCATGAGATTCCTAAACAACTCATCCAGACCAAACTGACAGATTATATTAATGAGAAAGGTCAACCCAAGACCACTTTGGCTTGGGTTCCATCAAAGACTAACTGATTTATCAAGTGTGCAGGGCAATCAAAAGCTCAAGAGGAAGAGCATTTGGAATGAAGAGAATGATTGCTCTTGGCACATAACAAAGAACATGGATTGCCTTCAAATTATTTAAAAGATTTGATGGAGGACATGTTTCTTTTGATCCAGCAGAAGGTAAGAAAAGTGAAAAAGGTTGCTAATACTGAAAGGTAGTTAGTACTTCTAGTTCAGTGAATACTGTCAGACTGTGTTAATGCTGCTGGTATGTGTTACTACTGCCAGTCTGTGTTAATGCTGCTGATAAGTGCTACTACTGCTAATGTAAGTTTTCTATACCTAAAAATGATCTTCATTGATTTTATGTCAAACCTGGATATCAATCAAAAAGCTTTTATCTGTATCCAAAGTTTGTACAAGAAGTACTTAATAATGAATTGACGGACATACTTCACTTTGATGAGGCATATGTACCTAAACCCCCTAAAGGCAAGGTTTTCTCAAACATGAGAAGATCTGCTAGGGACTCTGAAGGAGTTGACACCCCATTGTTCTCTACAATGATGGTGGTGTCCCACACTGAAGAAGGTATGGCAGCAGGGTCAAGGCCCTCATTAGACATTCCCACTGCTAGCCAATCCCAACCTTCCCACTCTATATCTATCCCACAGTCTCTACTTCATAAGCCAAGTTCACCAATAAAACAGATAAAGAAAACAGGTAAAGAAGGCTCCTTCCCTTCTTGTACCTTCACCCACTAAGCCTTTAAGCCCTCTAAGGGAGGATTCTCCTTTAGAGAATATCCAAAGGGAAACCATAGAGGTGTCTCCCAACCTCAAGAAGGTGCTCAATAAGGAGATGCAAGAGCATATGGGTTGTAAGGCTCACACTACTGACTTTGCACAAAGTGCAGGACAGGACAGTGTGAACATATCTAAGACCTTCCCCATGGCAACTTTAGATGAGTAATTATCTAAAGGTCCCAGGTGCCAAGAAACCAAGGGAGTAGAAGGTGCTTCTGCTAGGCAGAAGATCTCTACTAAAAGATCCAAGGATCCTTCAAAGGTGGTAAACACATCTAAAGGAGGTGAGGACAGTTTAACTACAAAGAATTGATGGATACACTTGGTACAATTTGTCTGAAAGTTCACAATCAAATTATGGAAATAAAAGAGATGAAAAGATCATGATTATTTCAAAAAGGGGGAGATTTAAACATCTGAACTTGAGAAGAATTGAGAAGGAGAATCAAGATGATATGAAATCTTATTTTGAGGGGGAGATAAGTGAAGAAGCTGAAACAAAGCAGTAACTACAACAGAAACAGAAAAGAAGATAACAGCAGAAACTGAATCAAGAAGAACTAGTAATTGCAGAAAGTTTTGAAATTATTATAAAGACCCTATGCTGAAGAACTTAACTTCTCAGTTTTGAAAAGTTAAGTTAGGGGGAGATTGTTGGGTCTGAAATATGCCAAGGATGGTTACTACTTCTAGTTCAACACGGTTACTACTTCTGTAGTTAATGCTGCTAGAAGAAAACAGTTAATACTTCTAGTTGTTAATACTTCTAGTTAATACTTCTAGTTAATGCTGCTAGAAGAAAACAGTTAATACTTCTAGTTGTTAATACTTCTAGTTAGTACTTCTGTTATTAATGCTGCTAGTTGATGGTTAATGTTGCTCAACAAGATTAGTACTGCTAGTTCAAAGTTAGTACTGCTTGAAGAGATTAATGCTGCTGAGCATGGTTAGTACTGCTAGAGTTAATACTGCTCAGAGTATTAATGCTGCTTATGATTAATACTGCTTATAAGATGGAGATCTGCATGAAAGGATAACAGCTGGATAATTTAGAGATATACATGGAAGCTTGAAGATAATGATGGAAGATAAACTGAAGATTATGGAAAGCTTGAAGATAATGATGGAAGATATACTGAAGATATTTTATTCATTGTAATTATCTTTGTATTCAGTATATATATATATAGTATTGTTTAGAATAGGAGAATAACGTTTAACTTTAGTTTTCATTCCTTTAGAGAAAAATAACCTCAAGGCATAGATCCTAATTCTAGAGAAGTAGAATTCGTATTGGTGAGCCTGTTCATCAATATTGAGGTTGAGTGTGTAATCTTGTAGTTTTAAGCATTCAATACAAGTTTACTGTTTGATAAATATATACTGTTTTTGATTACTGTTTTATCAAATATCAAAGTGTTTTTCCGCAACTTCTTTGATATTAGTTTCTGAGTATTAATTCTTGTTAAGAATTCGATCCTAACACTTTTCCACTTATCTTACCACCAGTAAGATTGTCTCCAAATGCAACATGTCCTCCATTAATTTGCTTGAAATCCTGAAGGCATGACATGTTGCCAGTCATGTGCCTAGAGCAACCACTATCAACATGCCATATGCTCTTTCCCTTGAGCTGTTGGTTGCCCTGCACATTAAATAAATCAATTAGTATGATTGGGGACCCAAGCCAAAGTGATCTTGGGTCTTCCTTTCTCATCAAAGTATTTACATTCCTTTTTAATGAGTTTTTTAAACTCAGAGCACTCTTTATTAGAGTACTTTGTCAATATGATTGGCTTAGCAGAATCAACACTGGAAGCAGTACTATCCTTAGAAGTACTAACAGAGTTAGCAGTACTAACAGGTGTAGCAGTACTAACAGGTTTAGCAGTACTAACCTTGTTAGCAGCATTAACATTGTTAGCAGTAGTATTACTTCTAGCAGCACTATCATTGTCAGCAGCACTACTTGTGATAGCAGTACTAACAGTTTTAGTGCTTTTAGGAATCCACATATTGACACTTTCTTTAACAGAATACTTTTTCTTCATGTGGCTTTTAGTTTTAACAGTTTTCTTAGCCACATGATTCTTTTCAATTTTCTTATAACCAAAGGGTTTTTGCATGGATCTTTGGAAATTCATTCTTTGGTTCATAGGATTGAAATAACAGAATTTTGCAAGATGATTCAATTTGCCACAGATAAAACAAGGTTTTGGTCTATTGATTTTACTCAGATCAACCCCTTGTTTATGTGCCCATTGATTATTCCAGTTTCTTTGATTTCCCCTCTTTTTGTCCTGTTTTTGGGGCTCATTCTTCTTACAAGCACACTGTTTGCAAGGACCTGGATTCACAACTGTGGTCTGTTTATAATGGACCTTACCAAACTTTTCCTCTGTCTTCTCTATGTTCTTGGATTTGATCCAAGCCCTTCCACAATCCTCATTGGTGATAATGTTGTTTTCTATAGAAATCTCACCACTCACCTTGTTCTCCTTACTCTTGTCAACCTCTTTCTCAGTCTTATCCTCAACAATTTCCTCATCTAAGGGATCTATTTCAGTGGCTCCCTCAGGCAAGTCCTTCCTATCTTTGGTGTCTAATAGGTCTGAAGTAGGAGGAATGTAATTGTTGTTATATGGTGGAGGTGTGGCATTATACCCAATTCCTCTTCTCAACTTATCATGAATCTGATTTTGCAGTAAGGAGTCCATTGCTTTAGAAGCATTGGAAAACTTTTCTACATCAAGCTTAACTTTGGTTAACTCCTCTTTCAGTTTTTCACTCTCCTCTTTAGATTTGGTCAGTTTAAGTTCTAAATCCTTTTTCTCCCACTGCCAGTAATTAGTGTCATATGAGTGTTGTAGTTCATTGGCTTGAAAACCTTTGATTTGATCTTCAAATCTCTCTACTATCCTCACATAGTCTTTTATATCCTTTTCTAGTCTCTTCAGGTCATCACTCATCTTCTGATTGTGATCCCTGTACCTTTTAACAGTGTCTATGCAAGTTTTAGTGCAGAGATTAGAACTTACCTCAGATGGGAGATCAGATACTTTAGCCATAAGAGCTTGATTCTGAATAGCTTCTTCTGCTTGATCACTCCAATCAAACCCCATTCCTTGTTGAGAAACAAGGGCTTGAGCAGAGTTTCTGTTGTTATTGAAGCTTCCAGATTGAGCTTGTTGATGGTTGTTGTTGTGAGACATTCCACTTCTGCATTCTCTAGCAAAATGTCCCTTCAGATGGCATTTGTAGCATTCTACCTTTGATTTATCAAACCCTGCTCCATCTTCTCTTCTTTGTGAGAAGTTGTTTCTTCCAGTCCTCTTTATAAACTTTTTAACCCTCATGGAGAGCATGGCCATCTGCCATTTAATATCCATCTCTTCCAGATCATCAGGATGAAGTTGTTCTAAGTCATCATTGATCAAAGAAGAATTTCCATGATTAGAAAGAAGAGCTTCAAATACATAATCAGTGCCTTTATCTAAATTTGATCCATTAGCAGCATTAACTGATTCAGGGTTAGCAGTAGAATCAATTGATGCTGATAGGAGTGCAGCATTATGAACATATCCAGAAGGCTTCTTCTTTGCCTCCACCTCAGCTTCAAATACTCTAAGATCATTGTACAGATCATCAAGTTCTTTGTCTTCCAACTGATCATTCTGTCTGAATGATACAGTGTACATGGTCCATTCATCTCCAAGGGACCTTAAGAACTTTCTGTTCACATCATCTTGATCAATCTGTACTCCCATAGTAGCTAGTTCACCAATTAGTTTATTAAACCTGTCAAAAGTTTGAGTCATGGACTCATTCTTAGTTGAGATGAAGTTTTCATACTGTTGTTTTAAGATTGCCTTTTGATTTCTCTTGGTACTTTTAGTACCTGAGAATCTCTTCTCTAGAGCATTCCAGAGCATCTGTGCATCAGTACAATTACAGAATTGGTGTTGATACTCATTTGGAATGGCCAAGAGCAGTGTGCTCAAGGCTTTCATCTCTGTCTGTCTTGATTTCCTGTCTGTATCTGTCTTTGGAGGAGTTCTTTTGCCATCTTCACCAATCTTTCCTCCATCAGATGGGCCATTCTCAATGATGTCCCACATAGAGTAATCTGTGAGGAGAATATATTGCTTGATTCTGATTTTCCACATGTCAAATTCATTGGATCTGAGCATTGGAACTTTTGAGACCAAAGTACTGCTTGATTCTGTAAGATTTTCCATGATGAATAACTGTTTCTGAGAGAATTTGGCTCTGATACCACTTGTCAGGATCGAATTCTTAACAAGAATTAATACTCAGAAACTAATATCAAAGAAGTTGCGGAAAAACACTTTGATATTTGATAAAACAGTAATCAAAAACAGTATATAATTATCAAACAGTAAACTTGTATTGAATGCTTAAAACTACAAGATTACACACTCAACCTCAATATTGATGAACAGGCTCACCAATACGAATTCTACTTCTCTAGAATTAGGATCTATGCCTTGAGGTTGTTTTTCTCTAAAAGAATGAAAACTAAAGTTAAAACCTTATTCTCCTATTCTAAACAATACTATATATATATACTGAATACAAAGATAATTACAATGAATAAAATATCTTCAGTATATATTCTATGTATATCTCTAAGTATATCTTCAGTATATCCAGCTGTAGTACATTCCATCCGGATCTCTTTAGCAGCACTAATAATGCTCAGCAGCATTAACTTCAACTAGCAGCATTAACTTCAAGCAGTACTAACTACTAGCAGTACTAACTAGCTAAGCAGTACTAACTTTGTTCAAGCAGTACTAACTTTAACTAGCAGTAGTAATTCTACTAGCAGTAGTAACACTTAGCAGTATTAATCTTCAACTTGTTCTGGCAGTAGTAACTACTCTTGTACTAGCAGTAGTAACTACACTTAGTAGAATCTTCAGTTCCCAACAAAAACATTTTTCCCATGAATAGAACTTGAAGATGTTTTGAAAGAACAGACTGATTCTGTTGAATTATCAACAGGTGATTGATCAATCACATCAGCTGTAATCTTTTCTGACAATTTACGATTTGCAGCTTCTAAATTCTTTATTTTTTCGGATAAAATGTTTCTTTCAGAAGCCAATGTGTCAAACTTTATTTTCAAATCAGATTTGGCCTTCTGTTCTTTTTGGACATCTGATGACAGAACAATTATTTTGGATGTGAGCTTAGATATCTCAGATTCAAAATGTAAACGTTCTTGTTCAAAATCTTTTTCTAAGTTCTTGGTTTTTTCAGAAATATCCTTGAAAATCCCAACATTTCTCTTTTCAGAATTTCTCTTTTCAGATTCAAAAGACTTTTTCTTTTCCTGAAAATTTTGCCTTTCTTTTTCTAATAAGTCTTGTAAAATTGAGATCTGTTTGGGAAATTCAGTAGTTTTATCTTCAAGAACTTTCCTTTCCTTAGCAAATGTGTCTGTTTCAGTGATCAGAATTTTTTCAAATTCAGACACTTGCTTGGAAAGTTTTATACATCTTAGCTCAAGATCCTTCTTCTCCTGGTCAGCTTTCTTTGAAATATCAGACAGTTTTTGAGCAGCAGATTTCTCTAAATCAGATTTAACTTTATCTGCTTGGAGGCTTTTATTCAGTTTAGCATTTTGTATCTCCAAGGCAGATATCTTGTCTTCAAAAGCCTTAAACTTCTGTTGAAGCTTAACTGATTCATCTTGATGTTCTGATGATTTCTGTTCAGTTTTCTTCAGTTGGCTTTGAATATTTGCAATCTTTTTCTCTTTGAGTTTTAATTCTTTCTCACATGTTAGAATAGTATTCTCTTTTAAAGCAACAATTCTCTCTTTCTCTTTTAACTCTTTCTCTTTTTCACTGATGATACCTGCAACAGATTTAGGATAATCAGTACATTTTGCACAAACAGAAGTTTTATCAGAATTTGACAAATTTGACTTCAACTCCTGAATCTGTTTGAGAAGCTTTGAATTCTGATTTTTCAGTTTCTCTCTTTCTGCTTCTATAACAGGTATCTCAGGCATGTACAAGACATCCATATATTTAGCTGAAAGTACAGTATTTCCTTTCTCATCTGTAGTTGGCATCTTGAATGGGAAATTAGCTTGATATGAATGATCGTTCCCAAACAATTCAGAAAAGTTTGACTGAAATTCAAAATCAGATCACCACTTGAAAAAAATTCTCAAAAAATTTTTTAACTCTGAAACTCACAAAGCACTGGAACTCGCAGACCAAGTGAATTGGAACTCGCAAAACACTTGAACTAAAACTCGCAGATCACTTGAAACTCGCAAAGCTCAGAAAACTCGCAAGTTATTGTTCATACTACTTCACGCTAACAAGCATGTGCGCGTTTATGGTTCGCGCAAAGCACTACTTGCGCGTTTTGAAGTTCGCGCAAACAACGATATGCGCGTTTTGGCTTCTCGCAAGATTAGGCGTGCACGTTTTGATTCCTTTGCGCGTTTCTATGCCTTTGCGCGTTCTGTCCTTAGAAATTTTTTGACAACTTTAGAACTCGCTAAATGGAAACTCGCAGAGCATATGGACTAAAACTCGCAAACCAAGTAAACTGAAACTCGCAGATGCTTGTTTGCGTGTTTCTCATGAACTCGCAGGCTATGTTTGTGTGTTCTTCAGATGAATGTTGCGTGTTTGACAGATCTAGCACGTTTTACATTCTGAGTTCTCGGATTCGATTTACATCTCTATAAACCTGCAAATTTAATCTCAAACATGTACCATTATGATCGAATTTCAGTTTTAACACATTCTCAATGCATCAAATCAACTAAAATATACGATTTCCAAGTCCATAGAAGATTTTACAGTGTTCATCGAACATTTTCCAATAAACTCAAAATTTCAAGAATTGAATATGATTATGTGATAAATTTGTGATCGGATTTAAACAAGAAACATTCTAAAACATTATTCGAACACAATGAGATCAATTATCTTGCACAAACAACAACAAACAAACAAAAATCGATGCAACAGTGCTCAACAGGAACAATTCTGCGTGTTCTTGAATTTTCAAGAATTCAATCCAATCTGATGATCTAATCTTTCTGAAATTGATTTGGTACGGCTCTGATACCAATTGAAATTGTATTTCCCAACAATTCAATCAAGCAATTCAAATAAGATTTGACAATATATGATTCTAGAGAGAGAGAGTAGTGAGAGAAACCGTATTAGTCATTGATCTAACAATATGAAGTTCTTACAATGGTTACTAAACAACACTTAACACCTAAGGTATTTATACCAAGTACTAAAACATTTACATGCTTACAAGCATTACAAATTCTCAAAGACTATTTTGACTTACATTGACTTTGACTTTTCCTATTAAATCTTGGATACAATTTTATACACTAACAAATGTTATATTTTGCAAGAACTCCATGTAACAAATTTTTCACAAAGTGGGCACCCTCATCACTGATCAGTGCCCTGGGGGTACCAAACCTTGTAAAAACTTGCTTTTTGAGGAACTTGACCACAGTCTTTGCATCATTTGAAGCACAAGCCAAAGCTTCTACCCATTTTGACACATAATCAATAACAACAAGTATATATTGGCAATTATTAGATGGTGGAAAGGGTCCCATGAAATCAATTCCCCACACATCAAACAACTTTACTTCCAAGATCCCGTTTAAAGGCTTCATTTTTCTGAGAAATGGAACCACTTCTTTGACATTCATTACACCTTTTTGAAAAGTTTTGGGCATCTTGGAAGAGAGTGGGCCAATAAAAACCAGATTGTAAAACTTTTTCTGTTGTTCTTTGTCCTCCAAAATGACCTCCATAAGCTGACCGGTGGCACTGTTGTAGTATTGCTGCCAC
Source organism: Arctium minus (assembly GCA_954870635.1). NCBI lineage: Eukaryota > Viridiplantae > Streptophyta > Magnoliopsida > Asterales > Asteraceae > Arctium > Arctium minus. The sequence continues at coordinate 20,035,467 of OX941081.1, read as the reverse complement.
CTCAGTTTCTGGAATGCATCTTTTTAAGATTTGATTTATTCCAATCTTGAACAGATAAGGATCATCCCATAGATAATATTTGGTGTCATGGATGAATTTCTTAAGCATATGGCCAGTATAATCACATGGTCTGATGCCACAAGCCAGATAATTGGCAATATCAGCATACCAAGGTTTAGTTGAATGTTGTAGCATCAAGATTCTTTCATCAGGGAAGGTCTCAGTGATTTCTCCTTCTTCATTCTTTTTCTCAAAGTTGTCTAGCCTGGACAAATGGTCTGCTACTTGGTTGTCTACTCCTTTTCTATCCACTATCTCAAGGTTAAACTCTTGCAACAACAAACCCACCTTATAAATCTAGGTTTAGCATCCTTTTTTTAGACCAAGTATTTAATGGAAGCATGGTTGGTATGTACAATGACTTTTGTCCCCATCAAATATGATCTAAAACTCTCAAAGGCAATATCCACCGCTAAGAGTTTTTTTTTGTAGTTAATTTGTGCTTCATTCAAAGTTTTATTTGCATAATAGATTGAATGAAAGACTTTTTCTTTTCTTTGACCTAGGACGGATCCTACAACCCAATCACTTGTGTCACACATGATTTCAAAAGGTTTGTACCAGTCAAGAGCAACAATTAGGGGTGTGCAGAAATTTAACTGATCCAATAGGAATCGACCGACTATAATTGGATATCCAATTGTAATTGGGTCAGATCGGATTAAAAATCTCAACATCCAATTTGGATTGGTCGGTTCTTGGATGGCAGTCCATAACCGACCGAACCGAACCGACCAACATCCAATTACCATCATCCAATTACCATCCATAAACGGAAAAATCATCCATAAATATTGTTGGATCATAAATTGTATTCAAGATTAAAAGTTAATAAGGGGTCTAGTTTGTAATAATGTTTAATACCTTAGGGGGTATTTTAGCTACTAGTTATTAATGTTTAGGTCATGTTGACCTAGGTATAAATAGATTTTATTTTCTAGGTTTAAGGTTAATCCTCATAATCATAATTATAGTTGAAAGGAGGCAGCCGTATTCTCTCTGTACGCACACGAGGTATTCTGTATATACCAAGAACACACACATGTATTCATTGACTAATCAAGAGATCATTGGTATGTTGATTTGATTTATTTATATCTTGTTCTTATTGTGTTGTGTGATTGTTTATCAACTATAATCTGGGTTTAACTGGTATCAGAGCCAAAGAATCAAGTTTTTGGATTAAAATAGGTTTTATCAATATCTTTTTGTGTGAATTTTGAATTCATGATTTAATGTGTTTTTATGCATAAAGTCGATTTGATTATGTGCATTTCATGTTATTGAACAATCTTAGATTGCCTATTTACTGCTAAAAACACAAATCGATTGCCTTTTTAATGATTTTTGGATACCGTGTTCATGAAACTGTCGAACTCTGTCTCATTCGAATTGGAGCATAAAAGTTGTTTTTAATTATTGTTTTTGATTGGGTATTGATTGATATATGTTTTTGGATATGTGGTATGAATTTTACACTAAGATTTGAGCGATTGATGAGTTTTCTGGACTAAAAATCGAGTTCTGGGTCGAACTGTTGAAGAACAGTCATATTCCCAGTTTGCGCTAGTTCATAGTGATCCTTTGCGCCACTCTCTGTTAGCGCAAGTTCCCTTTTGCGCCACGTTCACTTGGCGCAAAGTTGAAATTTACGCCACACTCTACACCGGTCGAGCCCTACACCGGTCAACATCTATCCACCGGTCCTCTCCGGTCGCATCATACCGGTCGCGGGACACCGGTCAAGACACCGGTCCATACACTGGTCCGGTCGACAGACACCGGTCGCAAGACACCGATCGAAACACAGGTCCGGTCGATGGGATACCGATCGCAAACACCTCCGGTCGAGAACACCGGTCGCACAGACTTCGGTCGAGAACACACCGATCGTAGCAAGATACTGGTCACAAAACCCCGGGCCTCAAGACCCCGATCGCTTTCTTTTGCGCCAACAGTTATTCGCGCAAAACTCTTCTTGTGCCAACCACTGCTCGCGCAAAACCAGGATTTCGCGCCAATCTCTTTTAGCGCGTGTTGACTTTTGCGCCAGACCCTTGTAGCGCAAAGCTTCTTTTGCGCCAGGTTCACTTAACGCAAATTTGACTTTTTGCGCCACTGTCCTTTAGCGCATTTTGTGATTTGCGCCAGTTTTTCTGCTTACTAATTTATTTTGTGTTTTATACTGTTTGTGAATTATGCATTTGATTATTTTTGGAAATTCATTTTTCTGAAAAAAATTTAGTGTAGTTTTTATCCAATCCTTGATTCTAAGATCTTACAAGTTGATTTAAGTGGTACAGATATCATCATGCCTTACATAGACGAGAAGGAAAATAGAATGCTGACCAAGAGAGATTGTGCTTTAGCATATATGCCAGAAATTCCAGCACTAGAAGCTGAGAATGAAAATCTGAATATTCGGAACTCATCTCTCCTTGATCAAATTAATCAGTTGCAAGATGATAAACGCCTAAAGAAAGATTTTGTTTGCTCAGAATGCATTAATAATTCTAAAATTAATTTTGTAGGAATTATTGAGTCGAAAGAGAGAGAAATCTTAAATCTTCAAGCAAAACTGAAGAAATCTGAAAGTTATAATTGAAGCTCTACATGGTCAAAGAAGGAGTTAATGCAAAAAGAGCTTGATGATCTTAGAAGAAAAGCAAACAATGCTATTGAGACATCTGAAGGGCTTAGAAAGACAAATTCTCGAATTTTTGCTGAAAGAGACTCTTTGAAAGATAAAGTTTTCAGTCTTGAGGTTGAAATTAATATGTTGAAAGAAAAGGCAACCCAAGACAGAAACGACACAAAAGCCCAAGATGAGATGTTGAAGATAGATAAAGAAAGAAAAGAATTTGGATTCTCTGATTTCTCCAGAAAAGCCTTTGAAGAAAAGAAATCATTAGAGCTTAAATGTGTTAAGCTTTCTCAACAAGTTTCAGACTTTGAGAAGGTTATCATTCTTGAGAGAGAAAAGATTGAGAAAGAGAAAAAAGATATCTGAGCAGAAGAAAGTAAATATAGACTTTTCTAAAGAAAAGAAAATATTTGAGACTGAGATAGCTTGTTAGGGCTACTTTGTTAGTTAAATAGAAGTTCAGGGTAGATTATGTCAAGTTATTAAAGTTGTAAGCTTGTTGGGCCTTAAAGCCCATAAGCCCATTAGGCCTGCGAGCCTACGTATTTAAAGTTATTTTTATTTCATTTGTGAGTGGAGAAATTCATTTTTCAGTTTACTAGTCGTTAGGTTTACATAACCTTATCAGAAATTCTCTCTGTAAACCTTAACCCTTTGAAGTTATATCAATCATATGACTAGTTGCTGTGGCCTATAATCTGTTCATCATTGTTCATATTACTTGTAATTGCACTGCATTGGGATCTACAATTGGTATCAGAGCAGATAGGCAAAAAGGTTTGATCCGGTAAAAAGGTTTGTCTGAAACCCTAAGATCAATTACTTGTGTTAATTGCTTTACTTGCGTTAATTGATTATTAGTGTTTATTTTCTGTGTTTATATGATTTTCTCGTTATCTGCAAAACTATTTTTTTCCTGTGTTTCGATCAAAAGTTATCTTCTGGAATTTTTTCTTATCGATCGAATCTGAGTTTATGTGCAAATCTTCGGTCTAAGTGAGTTCGAGGTGTTATCATCCGGTCGAATTTTTTTTGATTGATTTACTGTGTGTTTCATTCGATCGAAGGATCGAAGTCTCTGTTGGTTTAATCAATCGTTTAAAGTTTCTGGGTTTGGTTTCGGTCGAATCCCAGAAACTCATCGTGTTCTTCGGTCGATTCATCGTGTTTATCGGCTTGTTTTGTTAATTGTGTTTATCGCTTTCATAGTCATTCGACCTGAGCATTCGACCTAAGCATTCGACTGGATACTTGTTTTCCCGGTCTTACTCTTTTGACCGGACTCTTGTACTCCGGTCTTGTCCCTTCGACCGGATACGTGTATCCCCGGTCTTGTCTTTCGACCGGATACGTGTATCCCCGGTCTTGTCCTTCGACCGGATAGGTGTATCCCCGGTCTTGTCCTTCGACCGGATACGTGTATATCCGGTCTTGCTCATTCGACCGGATATGTGTATACCCGGTCGTATCATTCGACCGGATAAGTGTATCCCCGGTCATATCATTCGATCGGACACCTGCCTCCTCCGGGCTTACCTTCGACCGGATATTACTTGACCTGATTTTCTGTTAGACTAAGTGTTTCTGTGTTTCTTCTAGTTTATTGTATTTGGATCATCCTGCTTGCCTAACGATCATTACAGTGCTTTTAAGTTAAAAAGTAAAAGATGAACTCAAGGGATGCTCTAGCCATCGGTTCTGACCAAAAGCCCCCGGTGCTCTTTCGAGGAGAGTACCCTCAGTGGCATGACCGATTTATGAATTTCATAGAAGCAAAATCCAACTATGAAGATATATACAAATGTCTGACTGAGGGTCCACAAGATTGGCCAATGAAAGTCGTACCGGGAAACCCAGCTGAAGGAAGGCCAGAGCGTCAGATTCGAAAATCTGTTGGTGACTTTACTAAGGAGGAAAAAGAAATGTACGAGGCAGAAAAGCTAGCAAAATCGTTCCTTCTTCAAAGTCTACCGAATGACATCTATGCTTGCATAGATAGCTTCAAAGATTCAGCGAAAAAGATGTGGGACCAAATAGAGAAGATGATGATGGGAAGCCACATCAATAATCAGCTAAAGGTGACCAACTGTATCACCAGATATGATGGGTTTAAAGCAAGAAAAGGTGAAACAATGACGGAAACCTATGAGAGGTTTAATATGCTTCTGAATGATCTTCAGAAAAATAAGATCACAAAGACGAACACGGAAAATAACATAAAGTTTATGAACAACTTACAGCCTGAGTGGAAACCGTTCGTCTCCCATATACGCCACACTCAGACCTTGGAGAAGCTGTATCTTCATGAACTCTATGAAATGCTGCTCCAAGATGAAGAAGAAGTGATGGAACTTATTGGGAAAGCAGAGGAAAAGCCAGCAATTGATCAAATAGCACTCATATCTGAGAGAAGAGGAAAGTCCGTCAGCCGATCATCTGGAAAAGAGCCCGTGCTGAGTGATTCTGAACCTGAAGATCCCGATAGTGACTCGGATCCAGAACTTGCCAAGATGAAAGAAGCAATGGTTTTTCTAACTCAAGCATTTCAAAAGAGGAAGTTTTTTAACAAGACGTCTAATAAGCAAAGAATCTCTACTCGACGTGATCATCGAGAAAAGTCTGAAGGTAATAGTCGTTTTGAAGCTGGTAAGAAACCTGACAGGCGAAATGAAGAAAAGCCGAAAGACGAACTGATCAAATGTTACAACTGTGGTCGGTTAGGTCATTTCGCCAAAGATTGTCGCAAGCCAATTGTGCGCAACGCCGACTACTACCGAGCCAAGCTGCTTCTTGCCAAAGAAAAGGAAGCCGGTAAAGCTCTAATGGCTGAAGACGATTACTGGTTACAAGTGTCGGATGAAGAACCTGAGGATGCTGAAGCTCATTTGTGTTTCATGGGCAACCATTCATCACCATCCGATACTGATGAAGAAGATCATAATGCTCCCTGCCAGGTATGTGCCCCTTTCCATGAAGCTTTACTTGATCAGATGCAACTCTCATTGAACAAACTTGACTCTTACAAGCTACTTTTAAAAGAAAAAGAACAACTTCTCTCATCTCTGGAAAACCGTGTCACTAAGCAGTCTGACTTTATGGAAAAACAAAGCTTAGAAATTTCTAGCTACATGTGCACGATTTCTAATTTAAGAGAAGAGAATGTGAGTTGTTCAATAGAGTCACAAAACCTAATGACCAAAGTAGATGACCTGACCAATAAGCTTCGTACGTCTGAGACCGAGAAAATTGATTTGATAAATCAAAACGTGGCTTACAAAAATGAGAACATTAGGTTATCTAATCAGTTAGAAGAGCTTGAAAAGAAACTTTATAAATTTGGTCAATCTGATCAAACGCTAAAGCTAATCACACCAAAAGAACCAAAGTACGGAAATGCGGGTATCGGGTACGATAACCCTAATTATTTAAACAAGGCTTTATCCAAAGTTCCTACTTTATATGCATCTGAATTTTTTGGATTAGACAAAATCTTTCCAGAATATAAGATACGATGGACCACACCCTCTGAGGAGGAAGAATTGGAAGATAAGTTGAGAAGAGAAAACTCTGTTCCTTCTAAAAGGACAGTTCCTTTTGTTTATGATTCTTTAAATGCGACTTATAATACCGACAAACCCCGTTTCCTGTCATCCGATTATTTTCATAGCTACTCTCAAGCTGAACTAGATACTAAAACCGTTAAAACTGAGGAGGAACCTCTAGCTCCCAAAGTTTATGTTCCAACTCTAACTTTAGAAAAGAAACTTGTTCAGCTAGAAGAATCGTATGCACTAGAACGGGAAAATTTTCAAAAGGAAAAACAAGGTCTTTTATCTCAAATTGAGTATCTCAGTTCCAACAAAAAGGAGAGCATGCCGGATGAGGAAAAAGAATATTTCCAGACAGAAATAAAGAAGTTGCACTCACAACTGGCTGCTATGGCAGCAGATCATCTGAAAGTGCAACTTCACAAGGCTGACCCTCATGCTCAGCCTTCCATTCTCCAACGTGAGATATCTCATCTGTCTGAAAACTCTTATCCTTCTTCTGACACATCTTCCTGCAAAGCTTTTATGGGTGACTCTTCACCAACTAAAGGAAAAGAGCCTCAAAGTCTTGAATCAGATCAGTGTTCTGATTGTAAAAATGCTTCCGCATATGATCTGCTCTCAACAAACTCTTCCACTGTTCTGAAGTCCTCATGTGATAAGGTCCTTTCCGATGAGGAACTAGAGTTTTCTGCTTTCTTGAATTCTGAGGTGTGCTTAGATAGCAATTTGAGCCAATTTGACTTTAATCCTTCTCTACCTAGCCATGTTGATTTTTTAAATGAGTCATGTGAGCCTCCGGTTAAATTTTATAAGGGTGAATGTTCTACATCTGCCCCGCAAAAACCTTCTGTGGACAATTCTTCAAAATCTTCCAAGTCTAAATCTAAAAGCCGTTCACAGAAGAAGAAAAAGACCGGTCGCTCTCAAAGGTCACAATCGTCAATTTTCAAATCCACTGACTATGGGTTTAACGGCATTTCAGATACGTATGGTCGGCGGGAAGAAGTGAAATATGCTTGGGTAGCTAAGAAGTCAAAAGAGAGCTCGGCAACATCAGAATTAGTTGATCCTGTCTTAAAGTCTAGAAAGAACAATAACAATCATGATGTCTTTATTTCTAAACCTCTAGTTGAATGTTATGGAACTCTTCCTTTAAAAGTTTCTTCAATTCTGCAATTACTTCAACTGTCTCATGATTGTCTATATTGTTCTTATTGTGGATCAAATGATTTTGTTGATAGTCGTTATGCATCTGATTGGTTTGGCTCATATCATATTGCTCATAATCATTCTCATTGTGATGTTTCCCGTGAAAGACAAAGACCCAACTCTAAACGGGTCTCTAAGTCGGGTGTTAAATCTATCCCCAAAGGACCCATTTACGAATGGGTACCTAAAAAGAAATAACCTGTTTTGCAGGACGGTCATGTGTGGTATCTAGATTCAGGCTGCTCCAAACACATGACCGGAAGAAGGGAGCTACTCACAAACTTCACCGAGAGGTTCTGTGGGAATGTACGATTCGGGAATGATCACTCCTCTCCCATCAGGAGTTACGGCGATATTGTCAAAGATAACATCACGATCAAGAAAGTCTCCTATGTCGAAGGTCTCGGTCACAATCTCTTCAGTATCGGTCAATTATGCGACAAGAATCTCGAGGTTACTTTCAAGGCTAAACGGTGTAGCATTCGAACTGAGGATGGTAAAGAAATACTTGCTGGAATGCGACGCACCAACCTCTATACGGTTGACCTCTCATACTTGAAACCTGACAAGGAAGTCTGTTTGTTGTCCAAAGCATCTGCTGAACAAAGTTGGCTATGGCACCGTCGTCTCTCGCACTTGAACTTCAAGAATATCAATAAGTTGGTGCTGGGTGGACATGTCAAAGGTATGCCTGACCTCAAGTTTGCAAAAGATCATCTGTGCGCTGCCTGCGAAAAGGGCAAGATGAAAAAGGCGTCTCACAAGCCGAAAGCCGTTCCGAGTACTTCTCGGTCCCTTGAGCTAATCCACATGGACTTATGTGGACCGATGCGCGTTCAAAGCATAAATCACAAGAAGTATGCCCTGGTGATGGTTGATGATTTCTCTCGTTACACTTGGGTCCGATTTCTCCGTTCAAAGGACGAAACTCCCGAGTTGATAATCTCTCTTCTGAAGAGCATCCAAGTCAGTCTCAACCAAGTAGTTCAGACCATCAGGACGGACAACGGCACTGAGTTCAAGAATCAAATACTCACCGGTTATCTCACTTCAGTGGGTCTCTCGCATACTTTTTCCGCCGCTCGTACTCCTCAGCAGAATGGGGTGGTAGAGCGTCGAAACAGAACTCTAGTTGAAGCAGCACGTACGATGTTATCTCATTCCAAGCTACCTCTATTTCTTTGGGCAGAAGCAGTTGCTACCGCTTGCTATACTCAAAATCGGTCTATCATCAACAAGCGGTTCAACAAGACTCCGTACGAGATCATCAATAAGCGTATCCCGAACATCAACTACTTTCATGCTTTCGGATGCACCTGTTTTGTCTTAAATGATAAGGATGATCTTGGCAAATTCAGTCCCAAAGCGGATGAAGGAGTGTTTATCGGCTACTCTCAACAAGCAAAAGCCTACCGTGTCTACAACAAAAGGACGAAGACTGTCGTTGAGAGCGTAAATGTGACTTTTGACGAGGCCCCTGACATGGTTTCTGAACATCTCAGTTCAGAACCCGCGCTTACTGGTGTGTTAGCTTCTGGACAATTCCGTACGGAGGCTACACAATCTCCAGTGGATCCACATCATGCGTCAAGAGCACATCTTTCTGATTTGGATTTACTGTTTGAATTCTTTTATACTGACTTATTTAATGTTAAGTCTAATACTACGTCATGTGACAGGAATACTGCTCAAGCACCAGAAGTGACACAAGTCACGGGCCCTACCGACTCCGGTGGTCCATCCTCGCCTGGTGCTCCATCCTCTACTGCCAATGATCAAGCTTCCCCGAGCTCAAGTGATAGACACCCTCTTGCTCAAGCTCTTGATGACGGTGCTACTGAACCAACTCATGTTTCCGTTCAACTTCCTGCACCGACTTCTGTCGAAGGTGCTCTCGAAGCTTCCTCTCCGGCAATCCCGGAACATTCCATAGTTTCATCTCCAGCTGAGTCGTCCTCTACTCCTAGTTCGACTCCCACTACGAAGCTTACACCTCACAAGCCATCATCCCTCGAGGCAGTTCAGGATTTACCCCCAGGTGGTCATGTGGATTCCGATACCTCCCATCAGACATATCAACCACATCCACACACCACCAAATGGACTCGAGCACATCCTCTTCATCAGATCATTGGTGATCCCTCCACACCAGTTCAAACTCGATCCACCACCGCCAATGACTGCTTATTTTCCTCGTTCCTCAGCCGTATCGAACCTTCCACTGTCTCTGAAGCACTGACTGATCCGGACTGGGTAATTGCTATGCAGGAGGAACTCAACCAGTTTGAGACTCTCAAAGTATGGCGCCTACTTCCCCGTCCTAAGAACAAGACGGTGATCGGGACTAAATGGATTTTTAAGAACAAGAAGGACGAAAACGGCATCATTGTTCGGAACAAGGCGCGTCTAGTGGCTAAAGGATATCGCCAGCAAGAAGGAATTGATTACGATGAGACGTTTGCACCGGTGGCCCGCATTGAAGCGATCCGCATGTTCCTCGCCTACGCCGCTCACAAGAATTTCATCGTCTTTCAAATGGACGTGAAATCCACGTTCCTCAATGGCGTGCTCAAGGAGGAAGTTTATGTCTCGCAACCCGAAGGCTTCGTGAGTACTGAAAATCCGCATTACGTCTACTTTCTTGACAAGGCCCTCTACGGTCTTAAGCAAGCGCCACGAGCCTGGTATGATGCACTCTCATCCTTCTTAGTCAAGTCTGGCTTCTCTAAAGGTAAAATTGATACTACTTTATTTATTAAAAGAGAGAAGAATGATATCATTCTTGTACAAATTTATGTTGATGATATAATCTTTGGCTCCACGAACCCCAAGTATTGTCAGAACTTTTCTGCCTTAATGAGTAAACATTTTCAAATGAGCATGATGGGGCAAATGAATTTTTTCCTGGGTCTCCAAGTAAAACAATTACAAACAGGAATTTTCATTAATCAATCTAAGTACATCTCGGATATTCTTCGGAAATACCAGATGGAACAATCTTCATCTATGAAAATCCCCATGTCCACTACTCTAAAGCTTCACTCTGATCCTGACGGTAAGGATGTGAATGCTACTATTTATAGAGGTATGATTGGCTCTCTGATGTACTTGACGGCTAGTCGGCCTGACATTATGTTTTCGACATTCTTGTGTGCAAGATTTCAGTCGAAACCTAAAGAGTCTCACTTAGCTGCGGTTAAGCGAATTTTTCGATATTTAAAAGGTACTGCTGGTCTTGGTTTGTGGTATCCAAAAGAGACAGGTTTTGAATTGACAGCCTACTCGGACGCTGACCACGCTGGAAACATGCTGGACCGGAAGAGCACGTCGGGGCATGTTCAGTTCTTGGGCGATCGTCTTGTCAGCTGGGCTTCCAAGAAGCAAAACTGCGTGTCCACCTCCACAGCCGAGGCGGAGTATGTAGCAGCCGCCAGTTGCTGCTCGCAAGTCATCTGGATGCGTACCCAGCTCAAAGATTATGGATTTAATTACTCCAGGATTCCCATCTACTGTGACTCGAAGAGCGCTATAGCCATATCAAGCAATCCCGTCCAGCACACGAAGACGAAGCACATTGATGTGCGCTATCACTTTATAAAAGATCACGTGGAAAAAGGTACTATCGAACTCTATTTTATTAATTCAGAGCATCAGTTAGCAGACCTATTTACCAAAGCCTTGGACGAAAAACAATTTAATTACCTTGTGTCCAAGCTAGGTATGCTAAATCTGAAAGTTTGATCCGTTCGCAGCTCTCTACGAGTTTCATTCAATAACGAATGACTGTGACAAATGCACCAGTGCCTTATCTCTGGTTGCTATTATCCACACTCCTTGGTTATTGCATTTTACTCGTTCAGCTCTGTGTCCATTACGAACTTCTGTATCAACAAAGTAGATTTCGTGTTTTCCCGCTTCTTTTGTGTCCGTATGTCTGTTTCTGTGATTATGTGTGCAGTTTATCTCTTGTTCGCTGAAAAGTGCAAGGTGGTTTGGGTGGTGGATCCACAACCCGGTAATGTGTTCAGGAGGACCACTAGCGTCAGTTGGTTGGTAAGTCTCACGGGTCCTCTATTCGAGGGGGAGCAGGTAAGAGGGTTCTGTGTTTGGACCTCCTCATGGTAATCATTCGAGGGGGAGCTAGGTCTCGTGTCTTTTTATTTAAGTCCTTTTATTTTAAGTTTTTTTCCCCCTTAAATTTTTTTTAAGTAGTTTTATATATCTCCGAAAACTCCAAAAAGATTTTTTTAAGGTTTGTTTTTTTTATTTTGTTTTGTGTTTTGGTTTGTTTGCTTGGTTGTTTCGGCCCATAGCCTACCCGGCCCACCCCCCCCCCCCGGCCCAAGCCCAACACCCTCCGGGGTATAAGAACCCCGGTCGAAGGGGAATCTTCCTCATTCGATCAAACCCTCAGAAACACTCCTCGTCTTCGTCTCTCTCTCACCCGGACTATTCGACCGAAACCCTTATTCGACCGAACACCCTCGTCCCTTCAATCTTCCATCGATCAGGTAGCTGTTCTTTGGGTTATTTGTTGATTAAATCTAATTTTGGATCGATTCTCCTATGGTTTATCAGTTTGGGTGTGTTTCGGCGTCGTCTCCGACGACTCTAAGGTGTCCTTTCGACTCTCCGGGGGTTTACTCCGATCTAGGTTACGCCCCGGTCGAAGGCACCCCCGGTCGAAGGCACCCCCGGTCATATGGCTCCTCCGGTCGACTAACTTCCGGTCTTAACCTAACCCCGGTCTTAACATGTCTCCGGTCTTAGTGACCTCCGGTCGTAGACCTCATCCGGTCGAAGATCCTATCCGGTCTTATTGACCTCCGGTCGAACACCTCATCCGATCGAACATTTATCCGGTCTTATTGACCTCCGGTCGAACACCTCATCCGATCGAACATTTATCCGGTCTAATTGACCTCCGGTCGAATGCCTTGTCCGATCATGCTTTCATCCGGTCTTAGAAGAACCCCCGGTTGAATCTTATCCGGTCAAATCCAATTTCTTTGGTGCTTATAGTTATATTTTTTAATATGTTGTGTATGAGGAAATTTTGTTGGTTATAAATGCTGGTGCAAGTCTATGTGCTTTGGTGACTGACCCTATTTCACGAGTAGGGTTTGCTCTTCCAATGTTTGGAGTTACTAACCGGTGTGGTCTAAATCATGACTGTGTAACTCCAACGGCTATTATCTTATTCCAAACCTGCGGCCTAATCGATTCATTATTCACAGGTACAATGGCACAAAGCCATCCACCAGCGATTGATCCAATCGCAGATGCGGAACTGATTCCCGAGGATCAGTTCCTTCCTCTTACTGCCAATAACTACCATCTCGATGTAACCCAACCTGCTATTCAATATCAGGTCATCATCGAGATACTCAGGGGCCATCCAATCGCCTATGCTCTAACGGAAACTGCAACCGTACCAATTCTATACTTACAGCAGTTCTGGCATTCTCTCCATGCGTTAGAGGCCGATGGCGGATTTCATCTTGAAGGACGGATAGATCACACTCCAGTGCTTCTCACATGTGATCTCTTCCGTCAATTTCTTCGGTTACCGACCGCCGGATCCGTAGCCGGCCGCGAAACCTTTAACCCCATGGTCACTGATGCTACACTGTGCACCGATCTTCTCTCTTTGGGTTACGGCGCAGAACTTCGCATTCCATCAACCTTCAACCGCAAACATCTATCAACAATATGGTATACGTTGTTCACATACATCAATCGGTGCCTTTCGTCTATAACGAAGGGCATTGATTAGACGAGCGCCCCGATTCTTCGCATATTTCACGCGGTGGCTTTCAATCGCCACGTGGACTTTGCCGATTTTCTCTGGTTTGAACTCATTCAGATAGTTCGTTCTACTGCATCTCGCCGATCAAACTTCATTCCATTCATGCGGTTCCTACAGATCGTTATTCGGAACTACATGAACCTTTATCCCGAGATACAACGCCGCTCTAACCACCCGACGTGTCCCCAACATCCAACGCGCAAGATTCCTTCCCGTGCTGATCCGGAAGGTGTTGTCGCCCGACAAAATCCCAGTCGGGGTACTAGACCATGCTCGTCCCACGGCACTGAGTGTGATAGCTTATAGGCACACACACAACATTCCAGCTCCTATGGTCCGGCCAGGACCGGCAGGACCTGCCCAGGGAGCAAGACCTGAGCGACGTGAGGGTCCGCGTCCACGAACGAGAGGTAGGAGCATCCGGACAGCTGGGGCTTCCGGACAGGGTGTGTCGAGAGCTATTATTGTGAGGGGATCTAGCGTGGGCAGTGCCGTTGGAACAAGTCAGCCTAGCACTTCAAGACAACCATCTTCGCCACCACCAACAGAGAATCCAATGACAGAAGAGGCAACAGATTCTGAAACCATTCAAGTTCAGTCCTCCTATGTCGCTGCTACTGAAGAAACAACAGCCATTTCCGACTCAGACGAAACCCAAACCGCAGCATCGACATCAAATGAAGAGTCTTCTGACTCCGATGGTGACGATAATCAGCCCTCATCTGGAGCGATAAGGAGAGCGGAGGGAGTATTAGTTGAATATCAAGAAGTGAGCTGTGTGAGGGAAAGGCGGAGTAAACTACATTCTGAGAGTACACGAGAGACGGGATAACCATCTTCGGTTGTATCCCCCCTAGCCACGTCTAGCCAGGTAGCCACATATGCTACCCAGTCTCATGTGTTGGGACAGGGTATTGAAGAAGCCGCCGTGGACCTAGCAGCGCATTTGCACACCCCACCAAGCCACTCCACCATCTCTCAACAGATGGTGGTTTTACAAACTCACGGGGATTTAGCACATACGCTATCGGCCTCTCACTTGGAGGGTGCCGATATTGAAACAAGAGAACAGATGCCCCCGTTCTCGCCTTCTTTGCATGCACGGAGTCTAGAGCCATTTGTGATTCATGCCATTCCTAGGACACAGATTCCTTTTTCGGCTATCGCCGGTAGCCTAAGTGACCCGGCCGGAACATCCATAGTAAACCCACCTTCGGGTAGGTTACAAGGATTGGGTGGAAGTCCTACCACGGCTATCATCACGCCAACCGTGAACGTAGGCGGCTCAACTTCAACAGTCGTAGCTACAACGGGAAGTCTAAGTGACCCCGGAGTTACCCCACATGAGTTTGTCTCAAGGGAATACATGGACGGCGCCCTAAAGGCTGTCCAATCTATGATGAGGGAGGAGTTGGACAACATCAAACGCATGGTCAAAGGCAAAGGTCCTGGGACTGAGCCGGAGACCACACCTATTCCACCTTCTCTACCAGCCACGGATCTTTCCATACCTGAACTCAAATCTATCCTTCTCGCCAAACTTATAGCCCAATCTCAAACCGAAGCCACCCAAGATGCCGATTTGCTATCTCTACTTCGTTCTCAAGCATCCACACCTACTCCACCTACACCCCAGCCTAATGTCTCTACCGAAGCCTTCCAGATCCAGCAAGCTATGCTTCAGTCACTTCAACAAACCGTAGCTGTTTTGACTGAACGCCTTTCAGCAGTAGAGGATACCTGCCGTAACCAGGCAGAACGGCTCAAGCGCCGACATGATGATCAGGATGATCCTGATCACCATGAGGGGGAGAAGCGCCAACGTCTATCTGAGCCGGAGACACATGTAGTGGAGTCAAAACAGGTTGAACAGGGTACGGGTTCGGGTACAAGAACAGAGGGACAGAGACAGGAACAGGAACCGGTGACAGACTTGATACTATACGATTATCCGACGGTTGAAAAGCCTGAGGAATTTGAAGATGGTTCTCCGATAGTTCCTGAAGATTGGGCAATAATACTAGATCCGTATGAAGTGACGGACACGACAGAAGAATGTGCCAATACTGAAAGAGCTCTGGTGGTTATGCAAGAAGAATTGATGAAATACTGCATCCAGATGATCAGTCTTCTGCCGTGATTCCTTTATTGACCTATCCAGTTAATCACCCTGATTTTTCTTCTACAGTTTTTCCCGAGAGATCTCCTCCAGCTTCACCAGTTAGAGAACCAGTTAGTACTACTCCAGTTCGTCCATCCAAGTGGGAAAGAGTCCGAATCAAAGTTCCTTTCCTCGAAGAAAGTCAGAAAAATATCTTTGCCCACTGGATCAGAAAGTATGATGAAGTCGTTATCCATGGTCTACAGTCAGTGAAAAATAAAGAAAAACAGCGTGAACTTGTGTTCGTATACAGAAAGTTCCAGCACAAGTACTCCAAGACAAAGCTCAGGATTGTATCAGTTGATAAGATTATACCTGCCTACTTCATGAAGGTTAAGTATACGGAGTTTATGGTTACTAGAGAAGATGGTCAACAATACTGTTTTTCTGATGCTGATTTTCCATGTCTGGAGCCACAAGATCTGTTGTACATATTACGTGACTTAAAGACCAGAACCGTCAGACCAGGAGAAGTCATTGATGCACTAGAAACAGTGAAAAGATACATGAAGTGCGCAATGAAACTTGCTTCGGTAGAAGATTTTCAGATTGGGTTAGAAAGTGATCAACCGAAGATTAATCTGTTCAAGCCTGATCTGAGTGTTCCGTCTGATGCTCTAAATGTACCTGCATTCATAGTTTTAAAGTTTCCAGAGTTTGGTATGTCATATGTGAACAACAACGGTGTTCTACGCTTTATCCGTTTTGATCAGATTGCCAGATTTTGTGATGGTACGTTGATGTTTTTGAAAGACAAGTTGAAGCGTGCGCTGAGTCAAGATGAAAAAGGAGTTCAGTTACTGTATATTTCATACAAAGCACTTGTTCTTAAAGCACTGAAAGTTATTGAAGAACGACTGGAGTATAGAACGCAAATCAGATATTTCGAGATCAGTTTTGGTTTCCGGAAAATTTTTGTTCCTAAATGGCGTGACTATCAACTTCTATTTAAAGGGGGAGATTGTTAAAGCTACTTTGTTAGTTAAATAGAAGTTCAGGGTAGATTATGTCAAGTTATTAAAGTTGTAAGCTTGTTGGGCCTTAAAGCCCATAAGCCCATTAGGCCTGCGAGCCTACGTATTTAAAGTTATTTTTATTTCATTTGTGAGTGGGGAAATTCATTTTTCAGTTTACTAGTCGTTAGGTTTACATAACCTTATCAGAAATTCTCTCTGTAAACCTTAACCCTTTGAAGTTATATCAATCATATGACTAGTTGCTGTGGCCTATAATCTGTTCATCATTGTTCATATTACTTGTAATTGCACTGCATTGGGATCTACATAGCTAAGCTGACAAGAGAGCTATCTGAGCTATCAACAATAATTCTGGAGGAAAAGAAGACGAAATATGAATTGCAAAAGAAGTTTGATCTGATTGCAAAGGAAAGAAACAGTCTGTCGTCAAAGATAAAGGAACTTGAAGAGATCGTATTCAAGGTGAAGCTGACTGAGCACAAGACACTAGAGTCAATAGCTCAATCACCGAGAGATGATCAAGCTGATTTAGATTGTTCATTCAAAAAGGCTTCAAGTTCACATTTTTCAAATGTTTCTTATAATCCTTTATTTGATTTAGACGATGGTCTTACTTCTAAATCTACTGATCAGATTCGTCCTTCTAACCTATTCTTTGACAAAAATGTTGATGGTTCAGGTAACTTCAAGAAGAACAAGTCTCAGAAGAAAAGGTTCTGGAGAAGGGAAGATGAAGAAAAAGATAAAGAAAATTGGATCTGGAAAGTTAAAGGATCCTCATAGGAGAAGAAGACCGATAAGTCATTTGTGCATACATCAAATACTAAAAGGAACAATACACGTGAATAACTGGTATGGTTCTTACTTTATATCTCCCACTAGAACTGAAACTAACCCATTAGGACCTAATTACCAGTGGGTACCAAAAGCTAAATTTGTGTTGCAGGCACCCAAGGTTTAAGGGGGAGAAAGAACAATGACTTCTGATTACTACAGATCAGGACTCTTGCCTTATTGTCAAAAAGATGACTTCTAAGTACAACAGCTTAGGACTCGATCTTCAATGACAAGAATGTTGACTTCTAGACAATACAGTCTAGGACTCGGATTTCAATGTCAAAGAGTTTGACTTCTGAATTTACTTTAATCCTAGTAATTTAGAACTCAGTTTCATGATTAAGGATTATGCACATATTAAGGGGGAGCTTATATGCTTTATAAAATTTTTACTGATGTGTTTTCTGATGTTTCGGGAAAAGATTAAATACTATTCTCACCGGAGAATATGTATAATAGCTCTTGAATAACACAGTTCAAGACCCGATCTTCATTGGTAAAAATGAATGATACTATTCTCACCGGAGAATAAGTAATCATGGTTTTTGAATACTTAAGTTCAAAACCCGTACTCAAATGTTTTCTTCTGATAGGATGCTTAAATGATAAGATCTTTTATAGAAGTTTTTGATTTGAGGGGGAGTTAACTGTTATATCTTTTAGGAGGAGATAAATATGATTTTTACTATCATTGTCATATTTTTTTCTGATTAAATTGACTTTTTACAGGTATCAAGGGGGAGGATATATGAGTTTTTTTGTTTAAGATACTTAAATGAAAATATTCATTTTAGGGGGAGTTAAGGATTCTGATTTACAGGTATATATTTTTAATCCTTACACTCTATCACTTGTTGAAAGAAGAACAACTTTCACTTGTGAAAAATGGTTTCTTAAATGTTCAAACCACTTCATATTCTTAAAATGTTTTCATGAATTAAGAAGTGTCTTTTTTAAAAGATTTTTAGATACTTAAATGCTTATCTGACCGTGTGTTCCAAAAGATAAATACTTGTGTTTTATCTTGTTAATATACTTTGTCAAGTATTCATACATATAACGGTTCAGAACATTCTATTTGACTTTGTTATTACCATGTATCAAAAGTTAAATCTTTCTATGGTAATACTCGCGTTCTTTGTATTCACTGTTGCTTGAATCAAACGTCATTTCTACTTTAAAAGTGTTTTCATTGAAAATATGTTTATATATTGTTCATATAAACAACATTCGTTTTTGATTCTCCAAAATATTATTCTTCATGACAAATTGATCTGAGCTTAATTGTCAAACACCTTTTAGTTTGAGGGGGAGAATAGCATTGTCAAACACACAAAATTTTTGACTTCTCTAAAATTTTATTCTTCATGTTTATTTGTATTCCTTTGTGCTTACATGTACAAAAGACTGTTGAACAACATGTTCTTTTAGGAAAATACATGGGATTCAGTGTGAAAGCTTAACAGAACTTCCATGGATTCACGATAACCAGTGTTTCCTACCCAGGAAGTATTCCCTGAGTGATTGAGGGGAGAGGGGTCAAAAGATTTGAGTGTTGGTGTGTGAAGAGGTAAAATGGAAAAGAGAGATTGGTTAGAAGTGAGATTTAAAAGATTAAAAGAAATAGGGTGAGAGAACAAAGTAAAAGAATATCAAACTCTGCACCACATTCTTTCTGAGTCGGGCAACCGCATACACTGTTGTTTCACATTTCTTCGTGAATGACATTGGAAATAGGCACCTAGCCCATGCCATCTATTGCATACAACCCCACCAGCTACTCATTCTTTTCTCAAAAAGAGAATGTTTCACATTTTCTGGGGATGCAACACATACGCTATTGGTTCTTCATTTGGAAGATACTAATATTGAAAAAGAAGGAAAGTTGCCCCACCTTCGACCTTTTCTCATGCACATTGAGTCTTTGTATAAATTGTTGCTGTCTCAACAAGTTTACATACTTTGAGCCTAAATTTGAAAAGCAATCATCGGCGCTTAATTCTTTCATACACATGCACGAGCACACAGAAATTTGTTTTCTGTCAGAACATTCATAGATAACCATGTGTTATTCGATGATTGAATGGAAGTCCTGGGGATCCAACATCAAAACCAGCTCCTTATATAGTAACTTTGTGTTACTTAGTGACTGTGTGTTATTGACAGGCATTCCAAACTTAGTCATTTGTTGATTCAGGGTTACCATTTTTTTTTACTTATTTGAATCTGCAGAGATTGAAATAATCACTCTTTCCATTTGGGGAGACTGCTCTTATTTCCACACAGGGATCTATACATGAAGACAACGCTTAAGTGATGTCTATAAAAACAAGGGGGAGATTGTTTTGTTATGTTTCGATGATGATGATTCTCACCATTCATCAAAAAGGGGGAGAATACAAAAAGAAAGAAGATACAAGAATTTTTGAACTGAAGATACAAGATTTTTTGAACTGAAGACTGCTGAAGAATTCAAAGATATCAAAGTGTCTGAACTTATTTGAAGTCTGACTAAAGATGATCGTCAGAAGGACACTTCAATTAAAAGAAAAAGGAAGATGAAGACTATGTAAAGCTACAAGCTTTGAAGCTGTCAACGTCATATCAGATCAGTTTTCAAGAGAAGTGAAGACCCAAAGACTATTGCCAAAAAAAATTTAATCTTGAATCCAAAGGGGGAGATTGTTGGATCATAAATTGTATTCAAGATTAAAAGTTAATAAGGGGTCTAGTTTGTAATAATGTTTAATACCTTAGGGGGTATTTTAGCTACTAGTTAATAATGTTTAGGTCATGTTGACCTAGGTAAAAATAGATTTTATTTTCTAGGTTTAAGGTTAATCCTCATAATCATAATTATAGTTGAAAGAAGGTAGTCGTATTCTCTCTGTACGCACACGAGGTATTCTGTATACACCAAGAACACACACACGTATTCATTGATTAATCAAGAGATCATTGGTATGTTGATTTGATTTATTTATCTCTTGTTCTTATTGTGTTGTGTGATTGTTTATCAACTATAATTTGGGTTTAACAAAGATTTCAATGGATTTTTCAAGCATGTCGGAAAATATGGACATCATGCATCTTTGAAAAGTTTCTGGAGCATTACAGAGTCCAAATGGCATTCTTTTGAAAGAAAAAGTGCCATAGGGACAAGTAAATGTGGTCTTTTCTTGGTCCTCTGGTGATATGGCTATTTGATTGTATACGAGGTATCCATCCAAGAAGCAATAGTACTCCTTACTAGTTAGTTTGTCCAACATTTGATTAATGAAAGGTAATGGAAAATGGTCCTTTTGGGTTGCCTTGTTAGTCTGCGGTAGTCCATGCAAATTCTCCATCCAGAGACTACTTTAGTAGGGATGAGTTCATTTTTATCATTAGCAATGACTGTAAACCCTCCCTTCTTTGGAACACACTGGACTGGACTAACCCAAGAATTATTGGCTATTGGGAAAATAATTCATGCCTCTAACCATTTTAAATTTTCCTTTTTTGTTACCTCTTTCATGACAGGGTCTAATTCTTTGTGGTTCTATAGATGTGAAGTTCTTATCTTCTAGGATGATCTTGTGTTGACAAATGGAGGGCAGGTCAGCAATTGTCCATCCTATGGCTTTAGTGTGTAGCTTCAACATGTCCACTAAGGCAAACTCATCAACATCATCTAGAGCTAAGTCCTCATCATTCTATTCTTCCAACTTACAGGATTTTCTAACTCCATCCTCATAACACAATGATTCTATTACACTTAAGTTTGAACAATCCTCTACATCAATAGGGTATTTCAAGCAACTGAAAACATTAAATGTGAGTTTTAGGTCTTGGAGTCTCATAGTTAACTCTCCTTTCTGGACATCTATCAAAGTTCTTCCGGTAGCTAGAAAAGGTCTTCCCAAAAGAATGGGAATATCCTTATCAGCCTCAAAATCTAAGATGATAAAATCTATTGGAAAGATGAACTTATTCCTAAGTTGTTGAAGTGTAACATCCTCAATTTTTCCCTTTGGATAGGCAATGGTCTTGTCATCTAGTTGGAGTGTAACTATGGTGGGTCTAGCCTCTCTTATTCCTAACTTGTTGAAGACAGATAAGGGCATGATATTTATGCTAGCTCCCAAATCACACAAGGCTTTTCCAACCTCCTTCCCTCCTATTGAACATGGAATGGTAAAACTCCGGTGATACTTCAGCTTAGGGGGTATTCTATTGGTCAAGAGAGCACTACATCCTTCAGTAAGGGCAACAGTTTCATATCCATTCAACTTCTTCCTCTTACTTAGGATGTCTTTAAGGAATTTGGAATAACTGGACATCTGCTCAATTGCTTCAACAAGGGGTATGTTGATATACAATTCTTTAAACACGTCCAAGAATTTCTCAAATTGCAATTCTTCCTTCTGATTCCTTAACCTTTGGGGGTAAGGTACATATGGAGGAACTGGTTTTATGATAACTTTTCTTGAATGTGTTGAGCAAGATGGGTCCTTTATGCCTTTTGTTTCACTCTCTTGTGATATGGTTAGCATACTACTCTTTACTGACTTTTTCCTAAGGGCATCCTCTGGAAATAATAATAGATAGTCAGATCTAGGAGGAACATAATTGGTTATATTAAACTCTTGTTCTCCTAGTGGTTTGGGTGGTATTTCAAAGACAGGGGTCAATGTTGTAGCATTGGGTTCTGACCTTATCGTTTTCTCAGATTCGGATTTAGTTATTGGTCCAAACTCTTTGCATTGTCTCTATTAATTTTTTACCACTCCTAAGGGTCACAACTTTTACATGCTCTTTTCCTTAGGATCTTGGGACTTCTATGTCACTAGGTAACATGCCTACAGCCCTATTGTTCCGGTTAAGTACAAGTTGACTAATTTGGGTCTCCAAATTCCTCAGAAGTATGTTGCATTGATTAAAAAGATTTTGGTTTTGTTGTTGTTGAGCTTTTGATTGTGCTACAAGGCCCTTTATCATTGCTTCCAAAGAAGGTGATGAGTCAGCATGTGGAGGTTGTTTGTTCTGAAAATAAGGTTGATTATGTTGAAAACCTTGGTGATGATTCTGAGAACTACTTGCCTGATGTTGTGGTTGAAAATTTGAAGTTCCTTGTGGTTTTTATGCTGGTGGATTTAAACATGGATTGTTCCAAAAAAAATTGGGTGTTGTCTCCAACTGGCATTGTAATTGTTATTGTAGGGAACAGATTTGTTATGAACATAGTTTACAGATTCATAATTCATACTCACTTTCTGGCAAATTGTCCATTTGTTTGCAACATATGGAACATTATGGGTTTAAGCTCAAAATGGAGGGTTGTCATATGGGGTCTAACTATCCCTGAATTTAATTGCTCAAAATCGGGAATAGCATAGTCCATAATTTTTCCCTCTTTGGAATTTTCAAGATTAATTATGCTTGGAGTTTCGTTTCTTTGTTCATTGGTACCTTGAGATTCTACATCATCATCATCATCATTTTTTCCTTGATTTGGTGCATTTTGTTGAAAAGGGTGATTATATGGATTTCCAAAAATTGGATGTGTGTCTTGAAACACGGGTGGGGGTCTTAGGTGTATTTTCTAGAAGTGGTTGTTGTCTAAGTCCCCAATTTATAAAACCTGGTGGAGTAATTCCATGATGGGAGGATCTAAAGTCAATAAAATTCTTTGTGTCTTCCTTCTATTATGGAACGTTCTTTCAATGTCCGGGTCAAATTCGAATAACTCCCCACGTGGTATTTTGGCAAACACCACTTTCAAGATACGATTAAAACAGTGTTAGAAAAATCAAATCTTTTAAAAAACATTTATAGACTTTTAGCATGTCAATCCGCGGCAACGGCGCCAAAAACTTGATACGATGTTTGCATACCTTAAGACATGTGATAATTGAAGCAAAAAAGAAAGTAAACAAAATGGCTCAATATCGTCTTTCAAGTAATAAAGAGGTAAAATACCCAGTCCACATAGATTGTTGTAAAAGCGCAATAAAAGTGTAATAAAAAAGAAGATCTCATATGCCAATTCTAAAGACTTTGTTTTGAGTTGGTTAACACTATAATATAAATGAAAAGATATATAAAAAAATCAAGGGTGCCAGACTTGAGGCGAGGAGTAAACACAAATTGTGGTGGCCAATGTTGTAGGGATGCTACGTCATTAGTTCAGCAACAACGTGTTCCACCATCTACTTTAAAGAACATCCTTACACATATCCACCATTGCATTATTGTTTAGCTTTCAACCAACATATGCCTATGTGATATCAGGACCAGTGTGAGTGTCAAATGTTGTCTTTAAAGTATATGGATAAAAAAATGCCTTTGTTAAAAATCACCCTTCCGAGTCGATTCTCTTATCATTCAAGTTGACGTGTCCCAAGTGGCTCATTCCTGAGTCCACTACACTTTAACACTTTGACTAGTGATCAATCCGTCAAGAGTGAAACAGTTTGAAAAACATAGATAACTCCCTTGTTAGCAACTCTTCCAAGTACACTTCCTATATCAATCAAATTGACGTGCATATACATGGCTTATTCCTAAGACCATGGCACTTTAACACTTAAGAAGTGATCACTTTGTCAATAAGTGTCTTAGACTTTATAAAACTTAAAATGACATAGTGGAACGTCGTTATTTAAAAACAATGTCCACTATTATTTGGATTACAACCTCCTCTTTCGTCTCACATCCAAGCTATGGAGATTAACTACTCATAATGGAAAGTAAATTACAAGGAATGTAATAACGTAAAGAAAAGACATAAACTAAATGACGGAATAAAGTTGCATAAAGTAAAGACAATAAGTAGTAAAGAAAGAAAAATTGCTAAGCAATGTTGCAGCAACTCATAATGATAAACAAGAACTTGAAGAACATAAGAACTTAATATTAAATTGCAAGAACATTAAAGTTGATCATACAAATCAGTACTAGAACTGATTATACAAGTTGTTTAACATAAGACCTCCCCATATTTATTTATACATAAAGAGAGGGGCAAAAAAGTAAATAAAGTGGTCAACATATAAGACAAAAGTACAACCTAAAAGTTTTTCATGATTACAAAAGTAAAGTACAAATCTCATCATCTTCAATCAAGCACCAGAACTGGTTACATTGAAACAAAAGGTTGGATTTTGATTAATTTCGATGGCCATCATCATAGAATCCTTCAATGGTCCTTCCAACAAGCATATCTGGATGTTGTAGCATTACTGGCAACATTGAAATCAACATAAAATCTAAGTTAGCTTCCATAAGTAATAAAAGACATGTAAATCATAAACTTAGCTCCATGAACTAAAAAAAGGGAAAATAAGATAACAAAAGGGACTCAATGGTTGGGATAAAGGGAAATTAATTACCTAAAATGTAGGAAAAGGTGATTTATGCACTGAATTCTCAATGCATATCACATCCCCAAACTTAAAATGTTGCTTATCCCCAAGCAACCAAAAGAAAACGAAAAATGACTCAAGTTTTTGAAAAATGCAAGATTATGGCAATAAGTTGCACACACCATGTAGAGCATATAACATACAATTCATAGCTTTTTAAAAATCTTAAGTGAGAAATTCATAGCCTAGTTATATCTATGGACCATAGGCTAGTTATCACTCTTTTCTTTGTTAAACTCAACACATTCTACATTTAGGATCATTAGGGCTTGTAGGGTCACTCTTTTTGGCAATTCTTTTCTCACATAGCCTTTTTCTCGCACAAATGTTCCAATACATTTTCAAATTTGGCACTTTATGCTCTTTTTGTTGATTGTGTGCACCTTGCCCCTATGGGGCATTTTTGGTGTCTTTATCATAACATCATATTAGAGCTTTGCTCTTTTGTATTGACATATTTGTCTTTTTCGGTACTTCGTAACCACTCATCCCCAAACTTAAAAATGACAATGTCCTCATTGTGCTAAAATGAATGTGTATGAGTGTATCAAGGGTGACAAATGGCTAGTTGTGAAACAAGAAAATAAAAGGCCTAGATCATTCCCTAAATATGTGTGGTTTGTGTGAGTTAGGTTGTGTCCCAAAAAAGAGAAATGCTAGTTCTAGCAAGAACACAATACTAGGTGAAAATCATAATACTAAGAAATTATTAGGGCTATGAACTCAAAAGATATACCATGCTCCACATATGCATTCTAGTCAAGGAAAATAAATCTAAAAATGGAAAAACTATCCTAGACACCTAAATGAAAAATAGAAACATGGAGACTAAGGAAAATTATTTAAACCTGCCCTACTCCAAAGAAGTAAGGTTGTGAAGCCCCTGCTGCTGATGTTGCTGCCAATGTTGCAGCATCTGCTTCTGCCCTATTCTTCAACAAGACTTCCCTTTCCTTCCACAGTTGTTGGTTCTCTTCAGAAAGCCTCTTACTCTCTACCTTAATGGACTTCAGATTCTGCCCCAACATCCTTATTTTGCCTCTATCTTGTGCTTCAATATCATACTTCAAATGGGTGAATCCAGCTTTGGTTTTCCTCTCTGCCCTTTTCAACCTCTCATCCAACTCAGTCCTCAAACGATCAATCTTGTTGAGGAACTCATTCCTTTGCTCTAGTCAATGTTCTAAAAAACTCACCGCACAGCCGCCATGGTGCGCCATGGCATCAAGGCTTGTGTGTCATGCCACGTTAAGCCCATGGCAAGCCATGGCCTAATACGCAATTATTGTAATGAGATATTTGATTTTTCTTTACATTTTTAATGTCTTATTTGCAAGTTTTTGTTGGGAATTCAGAATTTGCACAAGTATGGTTAATGATGCTAGCGCAACATGGTTAGTACTTCTGAGACAAATTAATACTGCTAAACAATATTAATACTGCTTGATGAAGTTACTACTGCTGAGCATAGTTAGTACTGCTAGTAGTTAGTACTGCTAAGGGTTACTACTGCCAACTTCATTAATACTGCTGAACATGGTTAATGCTTCTGAACATGGTTAGTACTGCTTATGAAGACAGCTGTATTGATTGAAGATATTCATGGAAAGCTTGGAGATAACTATGGAAGAATATACTGAAGATCTTTTATATTTTGTAATTATCTTTTATTTTCAGTATATGTATAGACTTAGTCAGAATAGTTTAGTAAGTAATTTTTGAGTTTTTGTTTTGATAGAGAGAATTAACCTCAAGGTTTATAATCCTAATTCTAGAGAAGTAGAATTCGTATTGGTGAGTCTGTTCATCAATATTGAGGTTTTGTTTGAAAACTTGTAGCTTTAATCTTTCAATAAAGTTTACAAGTTGTGATTCATATTCACTGTTTCATTGATATTCTGAATATTAAAGTGTTATTCCGCAAACTCCTTTAATATTGTTTCTGAGTTCATTATTCTTGTTAAGAATTAGATCCTGACAAGTGGTATCAGAGCACAGTATTCTCAGAAACCTTCAATCACCATTCTTTCTCAGAAACCTTCAATCATCATGGACAGTTCAAGTGATAGTGTTCTGGTCTCAAAGGTTCCAATGCTCAGATCTAATGAATTTGACATGTGGAAGATTAGGATCAGGCAATACATCCTTCTCACAGATTACTCTATGTGGTACATCATTGAGAATGGCCCATCTAATGAAGGAAAGATTGGACCAGATGGAAAAGGAATTCCACCAAAGATCGATGGAGAGAGGAAGATAAGGCAGACAGAGATGAAAGCCTTGAGCACACTGCTCTTGGCTATTCCCAATGAGTATCAACACCAATTTTGCAACTGCACTGATGCACAGATGCTTTGGAATGCTTTAGAGAAGAGATTCTCTGGTACCAAAAGTACCAAGAGAAATCAGAAGGCTATTTTGAAGCAACTATATGAAAATTTCATGTCAACTAAGAATGAGTCCATGACTCATACTTTTGACAGGTTTAACAAGCTGATTGGTGAACTAGCTACTGTTGGAGTGCAAATTGATCAAGATGATGTAAACAGAAAGTTCTTAAGGTCCCTTGGAGATGAATGGACCATGTATATTGTCTCTTTCAGACAGGATGACAAGTTGGAGGACAAAGAACTATATGATCTTTATAATGACTTAAGGGTGTTTGAGGCTGAAGTTGAAGCCAAGAAAAGACCATCTGGATACACTCATAATGCTGCTCTCTTATCATCTTCTTCTTCTACTGTTTCTGCTGCTAATGCAGAATCAGTTAGTACTGCTTATGTATCTAAGCAGGATGTATCTAATGACTCTGTATTAGAAGCTTTTCTTGCTAGTCATGCCAATTCTGGTTTAATTAATGATGATCTTGAACAAATTAATGTTGATGACCTTGAGGAGATGGATATAAAGTGGCAGATGGCTATGCTAACTATGAGGGTCAAGAGATTCATAAAGAGGACTGGCAACAACAACTTTTCTCAGAGGAGAGAAGATGGTGCTGGGTTTGACAAGTCAAAGGTGGAGTGCTACAAGTGCCACAAAATGGGACACTTTGCAAGAGAATGCAGAGGAGGAATTCCTCAACAACATGGCAGTAACCATCAGCAAGCACATTCATCAAGCTTCCAAAACAACAGAAACTCTACTCAAGCTCTTGTTTCTCAAGAAGGAATGGGATTTGATTGGAGTGATCAAGCAGAAGAAGCTGTTCAGAATCAAGCCCTGATGGCAGAAGTCTCAGAATCTTCCAGCACAGATATTCCAACTGAGGTAAAAACTAAAATGTGCACCAAAAATTGTCTTCAGACTGTACAAAAGTACAGGGATCATAACCAAAGCATGTGTGACGACCTTAAAAGGTTAGAAAGAGATATAAGAGAGTATAAGGTGATTGTTGAGAAGTTTGAAGATCAAATCAAGGCTTACAAGGCCAATGAACTTCAGCATATGTATGACACAAATTACTGGAAGTGGGAGAAAAATCAATTAGAGATTCAAATAGAAAAGTCTAAAGAGGAGTGTGAGAAGATAAAGAGTGAGTATGAGAAAGCTAAGCTTGACATTGAGAAGTTCTCTTATGCTTCCAAAGCAATGGACTCTTTGCTTAAAGCTCAAGTTCATGATAAGATCAAGAGTGGTATAGGATACAATGCAACACCTCCACCTTATAACAATAATTACATCCCTCCCTCCTCAGATCTCTTAGAAAACCAAAATAAAGAGGACTTACCTATAGGAGCAACAGAAGTAGATCCTATAGATAGTGTGGTGGTTAAAGAAGAGAATGAGGAAGAGAAGTCTGAGAGTAAGAATGCAGAAGAGATTCCTGTAGAAAATCATATTCTTACCAATGAAAGGGGGGGTAAACCATTCATCAAGAGTGAATAGGTGGAGAGCTCAAAGAGAGAAAAGGGTAAGGTACAGGGAGTCCACTATATGCAGACCACAGTTGTGAATCCCTGTACATGTAAACAGTCTCAGCCCCAAAAACATGATAAAACAAAGGGTAATCAAAGAAACTGGAATAATCAGTGGGCACAAAACCAAGGAGTTGATCTAAGTAAAATCAATAGACCAAAACCTTGTTTTATTTGTGGAAAGCTTAACCATATTGCCAAATACTGTTATTTCAATCCTATGAACCAGAGGATAAATTTTCAAAGACATATACAAAATCCTGTTGGTTATAGGAATCAAAGAAGGAATCATATGGCTGAAAATGTAAAAAGAGCACCTGTAAAAGCTCTTGCTCAAAACAAGTTTGCAAAATCTAAGAAAAATACTCCAACTAAGCCAAGGATTAACTTTGTCCAAATATGGGTTCCAAAAATAAAGAAATCTGTTAGTACTGTTATTTCAAATAGTACTGCTGACAGAAATAACACTTCTGCAAGCAATACTACTGCTAACAATGTTAGTACTGCTAATCCAATTAGTACTGCTAATAAAGTTAGTACTGCTAACAAAATTAGTACTGCTAATCCAATTAGTACTGCTAATGATGTTAATACTGCTAACAAAGTTAGTACTACCAATCAAGTTAGTACTGCTTCCAGTAACAGACCCATAATTGTGACAAAGTATTTAAGCCATAAGATTCCCCAGTCTGAAAAGCTCATCAAAACTGATTGTGAATATGTTGATGAGAATGGGAAACCCAAGACCACTTTGGCTTGGGTTCCTACTAAAAACTAACTGTTATACTTTATGTGCAGGGCAACCAACAGCTAAAAGGGAAGAGCATTTGGCATGTTGATAGTGGTTGCTCTAGGCACATGACAGGCAACAAGTCCTGCCTACAAAACTTTAAAAGAATTGATGACGGACATGTTGCATTTGGTGATAATCCATCTGGAAGAAAGATTAGTGGGAAAGGTAATGTATCAAAGGGTAAGATGACATTTGAGGATGTCTACTATGTTGAGCAATTGAGATACAACCTGTTAAGTGTATCACAGGTTTGTGACAAGAAGCATAGTATATTGTTTACTGATACTGAATGTATTATCCTTGCTAAAGAGTTCAAGGTAGTTGATGAAAGTATGATACTACTGAGAACTCCAAGAAAGGACAATGTTTATTGCTTGGATTTAGAGAATGTATCTAATGATTCATCATTTAATTGTCTATTTTCAAAAGCTTCTGTTGATGAATCATCTCTTTGGCACAGAAGGATGTGTCACATGAACTTTAAAACAATGAATAATCTTGTGAAAAACAACCTTATAAGAGGTTTACCACAAAAGGTATTTTCATGTGATGATCATTGTGTTTCATGTCTTAAAGGCAAACAGCACAAATCTTCTCATAAGTCCAAAGAGATAAATACAATCTCTACACCTCTCCAATTATTGCATATGGATATGTTTGGTCCTACAAATGTGATGAGTATTGGCAAGAAATCTTACTGCTTAGTTATTGTTGATGATTTCTCTAGATTCACTTGGGTCTATTTTCTGAGGACAAAGGATGAGACAAGTGGACTGATCAAATCCTTTATTCTCAGAGTTGAAAACCAAACAAATCAAAGAGTTAAAATCATTAGGTCTGATAATGGAACTGAATTTAAAAACAATGACCTAAACAGCTTTTGTGAGGAAAAAGGTATTGAGAGACAATACAGTGCTCCTAGGACTCCTCAACAGAATGGAGTTGCTGAGAGGAGAAACAGGACACTGATTGAAGCTGCAAGATCCCTGTTGGCAGATTCAAAACTGCCAGTTACATTTTGGGCAGAAGCAGTTAATACTGCTTGTTATGTTCAAAACAGGGTTCTAATAGTTAAATCTCAAGGCAAGACACCATATGAACTTTTTAACAAAAAGAAACCTTTTATTGGATTTTTCAAACCTTTTGGGTGTCCTTGCACAATTCTTAATACCAAAACTCACTTAGGAAAGTTTGATAGCAAAGCAGATGATGGATTTCTGGTTGGTTACTCATCCCAAAGTAAGGCTTACAGAGTTTTTAATACCTCTTCTAGAATAATTGAGGAAAGTGACAATGTCAAATGCAATTAGAGCACACCAAATAAACTTGGTACAGGCCCTGATTGGATTTTTGACATTGATTCACTAACTAATTCTTTGGGTTTCAGTTATGAGAATAATACAAGAACAGGGACAGAATCAGTACAAGACAAAAGACAAGAGTTTGTGCTATTTCCAATCCCTACAGAAGATCCTATTGAACTCTGTGTTCAAGAGAAGAAAGATGCTGCAGATTCAGAGGATACTGAAACAGCTCAGAATGAAGAGGAGAGAGGTGAAAAGGAGGATCAGCTTTTGACTTCAGAACAGCTAGAACCTGAGATGCCTGCATTGGCAGAAGATGATATTGATGATGAGAACTCCTCAGTGTTTGGTGGCAACACTCCAGAAAAGAATGACACCAATCTTGAAGTCAATCTTCAGGAAGAGGCTGTAAATGCTACAAGGACTCAAAAGAATCATCCTCCTCAGTTGGTGATTGGTGACATCAATTCTCCAATCATCACAAGGAATCAGAGTAAGTTGGGAGGATTAAAAGACATACAATCAGGCTTACTATCTTGCTTTCTATCTCAGGTTGAGCCCAAAAAGGCACATGATGCAATGAAAGACCCAAGCTGGATAGAAGCAATGCAAGAGGAGCTGCTGCAGTTTGTACTGCAAAATGTATAGGATTTGGTAGAACTGCCTAAAGGACACAGAGCTATAGGGACAAAATGGATTTTCAGAAACAAGAAGCATGAGAGAGGGATAGTGATCAAGAACAAGGCTAGATTGGTAGCACAGGGGTACACTCAAGAAGAAGGAATTGATTATGAAGAGGTTTTTGCACCAGTGGCAAGGATTGAGGCCATTAGGTTATTTTTAGCCTATGCCTCTTTCATGAAGTTCAAAGTCTACCAAATGGATGTGAAAAGTGCTTTTCTGTATGGTAAAATTGAAGAAGAAGTATATGTCTGTCAGCCTCCAGGGTTTAAAAATCCCAGATATCCTGACAGAGTATAGAAATTGAAGAAAGCACTGTATGGACTACATCAAGCACCAAGAGCTTGGTATGACACTTTGTCTACCTATCTCTTGGAAAATGGTTTTGAGAGAGGAATCATTGACAAGACTCTGTGCATTCAAAGGAAGAAGAAGGACATCCTGTTAGTACAAATCTATGTGGATGACATCATCTTTGGATCCACAAAAGATCAATTATGCAGAGATTTTGAAGAATTAATGCATAAGCGATTCAAGATGAGTTCTATGGGTGAACTTACTTTCTTCCTTGGGCTACAAGTTAAGCAGCAACAAGATGGAATCTTCATAAGCCAAACCAAGTATGTGTAGGACATTTTAACCAAGTTTGGATTCTCAGATTCCAAGCCTGCAAGCACACCCATGGAGACACACAAACAGATAACTGCAGATCTTGAGGGGGAGGATGTGGATATTCATCACTACAGATCCATGATTGGCTCCCTCATGTATCTCACAGCTTCTAGACCAGATATCATGTTCCCTGTTTGTGTGTGTGCAAGATTTCAAGTTAGGCCAAAGCAATCACATTTTCAAGCAGTCAAGAGGATATTCAAATATCTCAAAGGTCAACCCAGATTAGGACTGTGGTATCCTCATGACTCACCATTCAACCTACTTGCATATTCAGATAGTGACCTGGGTGGAGCTAACTTGGACAGAAAGTCTACAACTGGAGGATGTCAGTTTTTGGGTGCAAGACTAGTATCATGGCAGTGTAAGAAGCAAACCACAGTGTCCACCTCAACAACAGAAGCCGAATACATAGCTGCTGCAAGCTGCTGCTCACAAGTGCTATGGATTCAGAATCAAATGATGGACTATGGTATGACATTTCTTCACACTCCTATTTTCATAGACAACAGCAGTGCTATTAGCATTGTTAATAATCCTGTCAAGCATTCAAAAACAAAGCATATAGAAATAAGGTACCATTTTATCAGAGACTGTAATGAGAAGAAGCTAATTCAGGTTCAGAAAGTACACACAACTAACCAGTTTGCTGATCTATTCACAAAAGCTTTTGATGTGGGTAGATTCACATTCTTGGTCACAAGTGTGGGCATGATGAACAATGAATAAGTATATTCTCATTCTTTTTATATATCTATATAGATTCCTCCTTAGTTACTTTCTTTAAATTGGTGTTATTAACCCCTGTGTGTTTAAGTGTTTCAGGTTGTTTTGAATGGGTACTTAGTTCTTCTATAGCAGTTAATACTGCTAGTTAGTTAATACTGCTAGTGGTTAATACTGCTAGTTAGTTAATACTGATAGTGGTTAATACTGCTCTCAGTTAATACTGATAGTTAGTTAATACTGCTAGTGGTTAATACTGCTCTCAGTTAATACTGCTAGTTAGTTAATACTGCTAGTGGTTAATACTGCTCTCAGTTAATACTGCTAGTTAGTTAATACTGCTAGTGGTTAATACTGCTTATGTCCCGAATTGTATAAATATCCTTTTTGCCCGCCTAAAAGCTCATAACGACTCTTTGAATACTATTCATCTTCTCTCTAATCTTTTTTTTTCTCTCAAGCACCTAGTAAGTTTCAGGCAAGAACACTAAAGCTCAATGGCATCCATGGCGTTCATTGATGAGCACAACGAAATCGCGATGCTTCAAAAGCCGAAGCAGGCTGATGGATTTCACCAGATAGTCGATTTTCTCAAAACAAGCCATATCACGTATGCCCTTACAGTGTCACCATCCATCTACATTGAGCACCAAAAACAATTCTGGGCAAATGCCACCATTGTTACTGAAAATGGTGTGGAAGTTATCAAGACAAGGGTGTGTGACAAACCCTTGACAGTTTATGAAGAGGTAATTCGCATTAGTCTACGTCTAGACGATGCCTCAGGTATCTCATCTATCTCTAATGATGAACTGTTTTCAACTCTTACTAGAATGGAGTATGGAGGCCCATTGAGTGTTTTTAAGTTCTCAAAAGCTAAATTTTCTCCCCAATGGCGGTTCTTTGTCCATACCCTGATGCACTGTATTTCCAAAAAGATTACTGGATGGAGTGAGTTCAGTAGTACCATTGCTTATGCTTTGGTCTGCTTGGCCACTGCCAGAAAGTACAATTTTTCAAAAATGATTTTCAATGACCTTGTGTCAAACTTGGGAAACAAAAAGAGTTTTTATATGTACCCAAGATTTGTACAGGCAGTTATAACCAATGAATTGACGGATATGCCTCATTTGATGAGGTATATGTACCTAAAATCCCCAAAGGTAAGGTCTTTTCAAATATGAAGAGATCTCCATTAGACTCGGAAGGAGTTGACACCCCATTGTTCTCTACAATGATGGTGGTGTCCCACAATCCAGAAGGTATGGCTTCAGGGTCAAGGCCCTCATTAGACCATCCCACTGAACGCCAATCCCATCCTTCAATCAGTATATCAATCCCACAGTCCCTTCTTCAAAAACCAACTTCACCAATCACCAATACATACATCAGGAAGAAGGTAAAGAAGGCTTCTTCCCTTGTTGTACCTTCACCCACAAAGCCTTTAAGCCCTCTAATGGAGAATTCTCCATTAGAGAATATCTATAGGGAAACCACAGGGGTGTCTCCCAACCCCAAGGAGGTGCTCAATGAGGAGATGTATGAGCATATAGGTGAGCAGGCTTCCACTACTCCTGCTAGCACAGAGGAGGACAGTAGTAACATCAATAAGACCTCCCCCATGGCAACTTTGAATGAGAAATCATTCAAAGGTCCCAGGTGCCAAGAAACCAAGGGGGTGGAGGGTGCTTCTGCTAGGCAGAAGACTTCCACTACTAAAAGATCCCATGATCCTTCAAAAGGGGGTAACACTCCTGGAGAAGGTGAGGACAGATATGACTACAATGAATTGATGGAAACAATGGGCAACATCAATCTGGATGTCATCAAACAAGGCAAAGACATAGAAGAAATGAAAATGGTAATTCTGTCTCAACAAGTACAGATTACCAAATTGAAGAAAATGGTGACAAGATTGGTGCAAAAGAAGAGGAGAAGGCAGTTTCTTTTGAAGAAGAGGAAAAATGCTAATGATGCTTTCAACAAGGGGGAGACTTCAGAGGCTGAAGCAGAAAAGGAAAGTACATCTGAGATGGGATTTGATGTTAAGGGGGAGAAAGCTGCAGAAACAGAAGCACAAGCAGTAGAAACAGATAAGGTTCAAGTAGCAGCAGTAACAGGGCCATCTGTTGAAGAATTGGAAATAGCAGAAACTTTGGTAAAAGCAAAGAACGACACTCCTAAGGCTACTCAAAAGGCAAAGGGAGTGGTCATCAATGAAGGAGGCCTTGAAAAGAAGAGAAAAGAAAGAAGTGAGGCAGGTTTGAAGGATGCAAAGGGTAAAGCTAAGATGGTTGAATCTGAACAACCTTCAAAGAAGAAGAACCAGGTGGAGTTAGATGAAGAAGTAGCAAAACAAATCTAAGCTGAGATGGAAAAGGAGGAACAACTCCAATCAGAGAAGGACAGAGAGCTTGCACTGGAGATGGCCAGAAAGCTCAATGAAGAATATCAAAAAAGCATAAAATCTACAGCTGAAGTCAAGAAAATACCAGTCAAAAGAATGCCAGTTAAAAAGCAGAAAACACAACCTTCCAAGACCTTTTTGGCCAATCAGGAAAGGAGAAAAATGATAAATTTCCTGAAAGGTACAATTGGTGTCAAAGGAGAGATGTTTACTAATATGGCATACAGTCAAGTTGAGGAGCTCTATAAAAAGGAAATGGCTAAGCTTCAAGGGGACTCCTCACAAAGGGAAGAGGCTGAAAGAAGGATGAAGGAGAGACATGATCTAAACATTCAACAACCATTCCCTGAGGAAGTCACTCCTACCAAAGAAAAGGCTTAAGACACTAAAGAAGAGAATGTTGGTATGGAAATGAAATCTGCAAAGAGAGTAAAGACAATAGCTTCCAAGAAACAGTCCAAGAAGCCAAGGGTTGAAGAAGCTGAAATAGAGGCAGAACCTTCAGTTACACCTTCAGCAGAATCTGTGCATAACCCAGAGCAGTCCAATAAGCAATCTGATGAGCAAGTGGGTCTTTATCTGACTGTAATAGAACCAGTTCAGGTTGTTCCCATTTCTGTGAAAGCACCAGAAGTAATCTTTTGGGACATTCTGAGAGACAACAGAAAAGATTACTTCAGGCTTAAAAGAGTTGGTGATGTATTTGAAGTATATTCAACTTGGGGGAAAGTAATCAGAAGTTGCTCCAGAGCTGATCTTGAAGAGATACATAAGGTGGGAATAAAGCTTTATGAACATGTTTTGAAAGGAACTGAAGAAATTCTACTCAAGATTGCAATGGAATATCTTTGTATGATGTTTGAACCAGAAAAAGTGGTTTACAGAATCAAGGATCTACATCATGAGTATGGGTTTAAGAAGATTGATAAGTGGATACTCTTTGAAAACTGTGGTGTATACATGATCACAATTGATAACTGTTATCATGAGTACTACCTAGTGGACAAAGTGTATGATCATAGCAAGGAGAAGCTGAATAGGATGCTGAAAGCTAAGCTAGTATGTGCAAAGGAATCAGAAATGGCCAGAATTGTGGTAAGAAGAACAATTAATCAAAGTCTGGGTCTGGATCCAAATTTGGGCAAATAAGTTGTAGTGTTGAAAGCATCTTGAAGACCATAAATGAAGAACTTGACTTCTCTTCTCAAAAGTCAAGTTAGGGGGAGATTGTTGGGAATTCAGAATTTGCAC
Organism: Arctium minus; assembly: GCA_954870635.1. Classification (NCBI taxonomy): domain Eukaryota; kingdom Viridiplantae; phylum Streptophyta; class Magnoliopsida; order Asterales; family Asteraceae; genus Arctium; species Arctium minus. The sequence continues at coordinate 19,999,062 of OX941081.1, read as the reverse complement.
AAGTATGGTTAATGCTGCTAGCACAACATGGTTAGTACTTCTGAGACAGATTAATACTGCTAAACAATATTAATACTGCTTGATGAAGTTACTACTACTGAGCATAGTTAGTACTGCTAGTAGTTAGTACTGCTAAGGGTTACTACTGCCAACTTCATTAATACTGCTGAACATGGTTAATGCTTCTGAACATGGTTAGTACTGCTTATGAAGACAGCTGTATTGATTGAAGATATTCATGGAAATCTTGGAGATAACTATGGAAGAATATACTGAAGATCTTTTATATTTTGTAATTATCTTTTATTTTCAGTATATGAATAGACTTAGTCAGAATAGTTTAGTAAGTAATTTTTGAGTTTTCGTTTTGATAGAGAGAATTAACCTCAAGGTTTATAATCCTAATTCTAGAGAAGTAGAATTCGTATTGGTGAGTCTGTTCATCAATATTGAGGTTTTGTTTGAAAACTTGTAGCTTTAATCTTTCAATAAAGTTTACAAGTTGTGATTCATATTCACTGTTTCATTGATATTCTGAATATTAAAGTGTTATTCCGCAAACTCCTTTAATATTGTTTCTGAGTTCATTATTCTTGTTAAGAATTAGATCCTGACAGTTTTTAATATATAACCTAATTTAACTTGCTTATTACTATTGAATCATTGAGTAACACTCCAAAACATATGTTTTTATATATAATATTATATATGAATTAAAAATTTGACGCCATAAGTCACGCCTTGAAAACGTCATGGCTTCGCCATGAGTCCTAAGGCTAGAGTCTTGGCCTCGCCGCCACGCCATGCCTCACGCCATTTAGAACCTTGACTCTAGTAAGTTGCCTATGAGGGCACTGTTTTTCTCAAGAAGATCCTGCAACATACCCAACATATCTCCAAGTCCACTCCTTTCTTACCTCAACCTTACAATGGCCTTCATATCTATGCACCACTTTTCTTTTCCTTCCTTCTGAATGATATTTTCCTCATATTGAGGAACTTCAGCCTGTGTCAATAGATTATAGAGCAAACCAGGGAAGAAAATTTTCCCTTGGTTCCTCCTAGCACAATAGAGAATGGACTTGGATATGATCTCTCCCATATTAATACTTTCTCCAGCCATGATGCAATACAACAAAAGCATTATTTCCATGGTGATTGAACTATCATGTGTGTGTGGGGTTGAGTGAGCTTGTTATGAAGGTGATCCACACATTTGCATCTATGAGTAAGTTGGAGGCTCTAAAATTCCTTAACATATAGTTTGCATGTGTCTCCCAAGATGTTCCAAGATTTCCTAGGAGCCTTACAATATCCTCAAATTTAGCCTCAAATGTTGTATGGAGAAGACTTTCATACTCAATGTGAAGAGGAGATAGGAGGCCCAAGATACTGTTGATCACCTCTGCACAAATGGTGATTTATGTGCCTCTCACAGTGAGCAAAGTGAAATTGCCTATAGAGGATTTTGCATAGAACTCTCTTATGAGAGTAAGGTTGTAGAATGGCTTTGCTTAAAGTGCCCCAATGTTTCTCTTCCACCACCCTTTTGATTAAATCAAACTCAGATTAGCTCCTTACATCAAAGCCTTTGTCTAGAAGGGCTACCTTATTCTTGAGTTTTTCAAACATGTGTTGGGCATCCTTGCAACTGAATCCATCATAGGGTAGTATTGGCCTTGGAATAAATTCAGGCCTAGATGTTTCTGCCTCTGGATGCTACAGCATCAGCCTTTGCCTTCCTTCGTGGTTTGGGAGCATCCACCTTATTTTTGTTTTTCTTCTTTGGGGCTTCATTTTCTGCAGGTTTAGTCCTAGATGCATGCTTTTTGTTGGATCAGTAAATTGTATTCAAGATTAAATTGAATAAGGGGTCTAGTTTGTAATAGTATTTAATACCTTAAGGGGTACTTTAGCTAATAGTTAATATTAATTAGGTCATGTTGTCCTAAGTATAAAAGGTTTTATTTTCTAGATTTAGGGTGAATCGCATAAGGTGAACAAAAGTAGAGGAGTCGTATACTCTGTATTCTACACGAGGTATCTGTACACCAAGAACACACACACGTATTTATCTGATTAATCAAGAGATCTATGATATATTGTTTTGATTGATTCATCTCTTGTTCTTTATTGTGTTGTGATTGTTTATCAACTATAATCTGGGTTTAACAAGTGGTATCAGAGCCAAAGAATCAAGCTTTTTGGATTAAAACAGTATTTTTTCGATAACTTACTGTGTGAAAATCGATTTCATGGTTTAATGTGTTTTTATGCATAAAATCGATTTGATTAAGTGTGTTTTGTGTTATAGAACAACATCAGATTGCCCTGTTGGATTTAAAAGCACAAATCGATTGACCTTTTATGATTTTTGAAAATTTTGTTCTTGAAACTGTCGAGTACTGTTCCATCTGATTTCAAGCATAAAAGTTGATTTTGGTCATTGGTTTTGATTGGGGTTCGTTCATAGTATGTTTATGGATGATTTGTGTGAATTTTACACTATGTATCAACCGTTTGAAGTGTTTTCTGGATTGAAAATCGTCGAACAGTCGAAGAACACGTCAGATCTCAAGTTTGCGCCAATCTCATCATCATTTGCGCCAGTCTCATGGGATCATCTTCAAATTCAGTCTTCTGTGCAAAATTATTTTTGTGCCACATCTATTAGCGAGAAATTAAATTTGCACCGCACTAGTCAAACTTGGACACCGGTCTACACCGGTCGGGGGAGACACCGGTTGCCCACACACCGATCGCAGCTCACACCGGTCACAGGACACCGGTCGCACACCCATACACCGGTCGGCCTCAAGACCCCGGTTTTCGCCATCTGTTCTTCGCGCAAAACCATCTTTGCGCCATCTTCTCCTCGAGCATATCTGAGTTTCGCACTATCTTCTCTTAGCGCAAATTAGTCTTTTGCGCCAGATCCTCATCTCAAGTTGACTTTTGTACCAGCTCCTTTTAGCGCAAATCTTCTTTTGTGCCAGGTTCACTTAGCGCAATTTTTGCGCTACTGCCTTTAGCGCAATTCTGAAATTCGCGCCAGCTTCACTTAGCGCAAAGTGTATTTTGCGCCAGCCACTATCTCTTTTGCGAATTTCTTTGTGTTTTATACTGTTTGCGAATTCTGCATTTGATTACTTTTGGAAATTTATTTTTCTGAAAAAAATTTAGTGTAGTTTTTATCCAATTCTTGATTCAAAAGATCTTATTAGTTGATTCTCTTGGTACAAATAAGTTTGCTTACTAATCATACAGCTATAGATGTCGAACCAACTTCTCTCCATGGGCTCTCAGTCCAAACCTCCTGTTCTCTTGGCAAATGAGTATCAGCAATGGAAGAAAAGAATGATTTAGTTTTTGAATCACAAAAGCAGAGATTACATGGAATCAATCACTTCTGGTCCAGTAAATCCAATGATCAGAGTACCTGGTCAAACTGCAACTGAAATCTCTCCAGAAATCCCTGACAGATTTGTTCCTAAACCATATGAGTACTTCACAGAAAAGGAGAAAGATCTATACAAGATAGATGAAGAGGCTCTCATTTATCTGACAATGGCCATCCCAAATGACATCTACAATCGGGTATACAATCGAAATTCAACTAAGGAAGTCTGGGATGAACTAGCAAGACAATTTGAGGGAAGTGAAGCTTCAATTCAGGCCAACCAGAATATGTGCATTAATGCCTATGAGGGATTTCATGCAAGGGAAGGAGAGACACTGCTTGATACCTACAACAGATACAACATCATTCTGAATGACCTAAGGAGGAACAATATCTCTAAATCTGCTTCCGAGATAAACTATAAGTTCATCAAGAACTTGAACCCTTAATGGAAGAACTTTGCCATCAACCTTCAGATATCAAAGAACATGGCTCAATAAAACGTCATTGATATCTTTTCTACTCTTTCTCAGCATGAAGAAGAGGTGAGAACTATTAATAATGATTCCAACAATCTGAAAGACTCTGTGGCTCTCATAGCTGGCAAAGGAAAAAGTTCAAGTTCTGGTCCTGTATCTGCTGCAAGGTCAAAGAAGAAAGTGTCTAAATATTTTGTTACGGAGGTTACTGAGTCCGATTCTGCTTCAAGTGATGAAGAACTGGAGATTGATTCTGATGATGATATACAGAAGTTCTCTGAGAACTTGGCCATGATAACTCGTCAATTCAAGAAGAGCTTTGGCAAGAAGAAGTACTATTCAAAGCCAAAGTACGAAGGGTACAAGAAAGAGAAGTCTGAAATGAGATACAAGCCAAGGTATGGAAGGAGAGAGGAAAGACGAGAAGAGAGGAAAGATGAAAGGAAGGACGATAGAAGAGAAGAAAAGAGAGAGGAGAAGAAAGAATAGAGAAAGGATGAACCGGGCAGATGCTATAACTGTGTCAAATTTGGACACTTCTCCAGAGATTGCAAGTTCAAGAAAGTAAAGAACTCAGAATACTATGCAAGGAAGTCACTCATTGCCAAGAAAGCGGAAGAGGGAAAGGTGCTTATGGCTGAAGAGGAAAACTGGATGTTCCAAAGTTCTGATGAGGAGGAGCAAGCGCACTTCACTCAAGTCTCCTACATGGCCAAGCTTGATGGTGATGATGAAGCTTCTGAGGCTCATTCCGTATATGACAACTCTGAGGTAAATTCTGAACTTATTGAATCTCTGATGGTCCAAATACACAATATGAAAGATGAATTTGCTTTGTTGAAAGGTAAGCTTAGCTCCGCACATCAAACAGTCTTGAGTTTTCGTGATGAAAACGCTTTGCTAAAAGTTGTTGTGGAAGAAAAGGAAAAAGAGAAACAAAGTTTAAAAGCTGAAAAAGAATCTTTAAAAGGAAAAATATCTGGTTTAGAAAAGGATCTTGTAAATCTCAATGCTGCAAAAGGTGAGTTTAAAATCAAATTCGAAGTATGTTTTCAAGAAAGAAATGAAGCTTACACCAAGATTAAGCAATTGGAGGATATTAACATGAAACGAGGTCAGACTGAGCAGACATTAAACCTGTTGACCAATAAACTCCAAGATGAAAGGTTTTATAAACTTAAACCAGGTTTGGGTTTCCCAATTAACGATGTTTTGAAAAAGGCACTGGAGTACTTATATAATTTTGATAAACTTGGCTCCACAGTCAGACCCATTCCAAACATTCGTGCAACTTTTGTTGAAGTAAGTACTTCTAAACCTTTTACAGAGACCAACGGTAAAGAAGAAATGGGAGAAAACAAGTCTTGTGACACTGATTCTCAAAATTCTTTTAAATCATTTGGTTTTAAATATAGTGATTTGAACAAAAGCTATGAGACTCGAAAGATCGAATTTTCTGAGTTTGAATCACTGTTTACCACATCTTCAAAAGAATCAGTCAGCAATAACACGGTTCCACCTAAGACTGAATGCAAATATGATGAGTATGAATCGGATGTCGATCCATCAAATATACCATCAGTCTCAAATCCCATTGCTCCTAAACCTTTACTTGTTGAAGAGGTTGAAGAAGAAACTGTCATCACGAATGGATCTTGTTTCAAAAATGACAAAATGGAGTTTATTGAGAACATGACTGAAGAAATGTTTTCTGAAATGATAAATGCTTCAGACTTTGATCATGTTTCTATTTCAAAGGAGTCAAATTCTGTGAGTGATCATACATCTGAATTGATGAAACAAATTGATACGTTGTAACAGTCTCTTGAAGAGGTTGAAGATGAAAACTTTGATCTCAAATTAAAACTTGAAAAATCTTTGAAAGATAATCAAGAGCTTTGCACAGAGATCAATGATTTGAAAATTACCTTGTTTAAGAATGTTTCAAATGATAAACAGATGTTTAATGATCCAAGCTGGAAGGTAAGAACTAATCCAGAATTTGATGATTCTGCAAAGCCGTCTGTCATTTACTCTGATTGTCCTGAATGACCACCTAGTATTTTTGAAAAGGGTGAAACTTCAAGTATCTCTAGAAAAGAATCACCTTCTAAGAAAGAGACTAACAAGATTCTTGTTTCTGTTTCAGATATAAAAGGAAGTGGAGTTGGGAGGAGTAAGAAGAATAAAGACGATAGTTTGAATAAAAATGATAGTTTGAATTTTAGTGAAACTTCTGTTGCAAACAGTTGTACTACAGACAGTGATGTTTTGAAAAGTAATTCTTTTGATGGACATGAATGTCAGATTTGTTCCGATAAATCTAAATTTATGACTTTTGCTCGAAAGAATTTATATTGCAAACACTGTTGGGATAATTCTTTCAAATACTACTCCACTCCTAGGTCCAAAAAGAGTAAAAGAAAAGCTAAACTTAATCTTAATTCCAATTTTTCCACACAACCCAAAGTGTTTCGTGCTAAGGTTACTAATCCAAGATCTAAAAAGCATTTTCAGAAATTAAATGTTAAAATGGTTTGGAAATGGGTTCCAAAACCCCGATATGAGTGGAGAGTGAAAGTTAAACCTGCTGATATTTCTGAATTGCTTGAAGCTAACAGCGAAGGACCCATTTTGATATGGGTACCAAAGCAAAACTAATTGTCTCTTTTGCAGGCCTGTCGAGTGTGGGTGATAGATTCCGGCTGTTCACGCCACATGACAGGATTCAAGCACCTCCTAGATAACTATGTGGAGGAGCCTGCTGGAGCAGTTAGGTTTGCTAATTCAGAAGTAGAAGGACATGTCAGAGGATATGGAATGCTTGATAATGGAGTTGTGAAGATACAGAGGGTGCTATATGTTGAAGGTCTTGATCATAATCTGTTTAGCACTAGTCACTTCTGTGACATGAAATACCAAGTTCGCTTCACAACATCTCATTGCTATCTAGAGGATCCAGATGGTTACGAAGTCTTCAGAGCTGAACGCCATGGAAATCTATATTATGTAGATTTTTCGACTCTATCCGCCACACGTCCCGTATGCCTATTAGCCTAGACATCTAAAGCACAATCGTGAACGTGGCATCGACGCTTATCTCATCAGAATTTCAGATCAATAGCTAAGCTACAGAGACAAGGTCTGGTCAAAGGTCTACCAGAAATGAGGTTTGAGAAAGACTCACTATGTTCTGCATGTGAGTTGGGCAAAATGAAGCGAAGCTCATTCAAGTCCAAAACTGAATCATCGACCTCATCTGCACTGGAACTTATTCATATGGACCTTTGTGGCCCAATGCGAACAGCGTCTATCAACGGCAAGAAATACGTCTTAGTAATGATAGATGACTATTCAAGGTATACATGGATTGAGTTTCTTCGCAACAAGTCAGATGCGCCAGAATTGATTATCGCCTTTATTAAGCGCATTCAAGTACGTCTTCAATTGCCAGTCCGAACTCTTCACAGTGACAACGGCACGGAGTTCAAGAATGACACCTTGCAGAGTTATCTTATCTCTGTGGGAATTTCACATAACTTCTCTGCAACCTACACTCCACAACAGAATGACATTGTTGAACGGAAGAACCGCACTCTTGTTGAAGTTGCTCGTACTATGCTTGCCTATTCTGATCTACCCATGTATCTTTGGGCTGAGGAAGTCGCGACAACTTGCTTCACTCAGAATCGTACCATTGTGGTCAAACGCTTTGATAAAACAGCATATGAGTTGATCAACAATCGTAAACCTAATATCAAATTCCTTCGTGTTTTTGGTTGCAGGTGTTACATTCTACGAGAGCGTCAAGGACTATCAAAATTTGATAAGAAAGCGGACGGAGGATATCTCGTTGGATACTCCCTGACATCCAAAGCTTATCGAATCTACATTATTCGAACCAAGACGATTGTTGAAAGCATGAATATATCCTTTGATGAGAATTCTACTCGGACTTCTGGACACAACGGTTCAGAACTCGGACTCAAGAACAAAGATTCTACTCAATCCGGAATAGAACCAGCGTCTAAAGAATCTACTTCTTCTATAACTAACTCTATCACATCTGAGTTAGATTTGTTGTTTATTGATGCCTTCGATGATATTTGTGCAGACTTTGACAAAGGCATATCAACATCAACACCAAGCTCGGAGGTCCCTACTCTTTCTGTAGACATGTCTGGACCGTCCGAAGAAGTCACTGAAACTGCATCTCCATCAGGTACAACTAAACCATTAGTTTCTGACTCTACTAATGTTGAATCTGTCTCTGCAGATATTCCTTCTGGAAATGAAGTCACGAGTACTTCAGCTGCCATTCCAGAAGCTTCAGTATCAGAAACACCTGTACAAGATGTCCCAAGCACATCTGTGGATCTACCTGCCGTGCATGATGAATACAATGCATCAAATACGCAACAAATAGTTGAATCTTTACCAAGCACACATCGTTGGACTAAGGATCATCCCTTGCATAACGTGATAGGTGACGTACAATATGGTGTCACGACACGGTCAGCGTCAGCTAATTTCTGCATGTTTTCAAGCTTCCTTAGTTCCCTAGAACCAAAGAAAGCATCTGAAACTCTACGTGATCCCTTCTGGATTTCTGCTATGCAAGACGAGCTTCTGCAATTCGAACGGAACAAGGTTTGGCGCTTGATCCCGCTACCCAAAGGTAAAATTTTCATTGGAACTAAGTGGGTATTCAGAAACAAGAAAGACGAGGCTGGAGTAGTTGTGAGAAACAAAGCTCGACTGGTTGCAAAAGGGTACTGTCAACAGGAGGGTATTGACTATGACGAAACCTTCGTTCCTGTTGCAAGGATCGAATCCATCAGAATCTTTTTAGCATATGCAGCGCACAAAAACTTTACAGTCTATCAAATGGACGTAAAGTCAACTTTCCTAAATGGCGTTCTGCATAAGGAGGTCTACGTGGCACAACCTGAAGGTTTCATTGATCCTCATTACCCTGATCATGTCTACGTCTAGACAAAGCGTTGTATGGTTTTAAACAAGCACCAAGAGGCTGGTATGAAACTCTAACTAAATTTCTCCTAGCTTCTGGTTTCTAGAAAGGTACGGTTGACACCACCTTATTTCTCAAAAGGCAAGGTGAGGACTTGATTCTCATTCAGATTTATGTTGACGACATAATATTTGGGTCGACAAATCAGAAATTTTGCAATAACTTTTCTAAAATCATGGAAACAAAATTTGAAATGTCAATGATGGGTGAATTAAATTTCTTTCTTAGTTTACAAGTAAAGCAATTACCCGAATGCATTTTCATTAATCAAGCCAAATACATAAAAGACATGTTAAGAAAGTTCAATATGTCAGATAGTTCAGTCATTGAAACACCAATGGCTACTGGTACACTCTTAGATGCAGATCCCTCTGGTAAACCTGTAGATCAAAAGGTGTATCGTAGTATGACCGGTTCTTTACTTTATCTGACTGCCAGTCGCCCAGATATAATGTTTGCCACATGTTTTTGTGCGAGATATCAATCTAATCCTAAAGAGTCTCACTTTAATGTTGTTAAGCGAATCCTTAGATATCTCAAAGGCACTCCTAATTTAGGCCTTTGGTATCCAAAGGATTCTCGTTTTGATCTAACTGCCTTTACAGATGCTGACCATGCAGGATGTAAAGTAGACCGGATAAGCACCTCTGGATCATGTCAATTTATATGTGACAAACTTGTAAGTTGGATCTCAAAGAAACAAAATTGTGTTTCAACATCCACTGCTGAGGTAGAATATGTAGCTGTTGCTAGCTGTTGTTCGCAAGTTCTTTGAATGAAAACCCAGTTAAGGGACTTTGGGTACAACTACAAGCGCGTTCCTATTTATTGTGATTCCAAGAGCGCAATCGCCATAACAGCTAACCCGGTTCAGCATTCAAAGACCAAGCATATAGATGTACGCTATCACTTCATCAAAGATCATGTAGAAAAATGTGATATCGAAATGCACTTTGTTCAAACTGATTTCCAGTTATCTGACTTTTTCACCAAGCCGTTGGATGAAAAGAGGTTCCAGGTTCTAATCAGCAAACTTGGAATGTTAAATATGTCTTCTTAGACCTTACTCATGATTCGAAGGGGAGTATTCTGAATCTTAATCTTGTATTTTATATATTTATTCTCCAACTGTTGCTAATGATAGAGGAATCATTTTCAAAAATGATTACCACAATTTATTTTGCGTGCAGGATAGTTCAAGTGACAATGGCTTCTAATCACATCTGATTAGAACCCACACTTCAGTTTTTTGTTTTTTATTTGTTTTCTTTTTGTTAAAAAAATAATTATTATTATTAAGTTGAGGGGGAGCTTAATTGTCAAAGAGCTTAATTGTCAACCACTTTTAGTTTGAGGGGGAAAATTGTATTGTCGAACACCTTATGTTTTTGACTTCTCCAAATTTTTATTCTTCATGTTTATTTGTATTCCTTTGTGCTTACATGTACAAAAGGCTATTGAACAGCACGTTCTTTTAGGAAAATACATGGGATTCAGTGTGAAAGCTTAACAGAACTTCCATGGATTCACGATAACCAGTGTTTCCTACCTAGGAAGTATTCCCTGAGTGACTGAGGGGAGAGGGGTCAAAAGATTTGAGTGTTGGTGTGTGAAGAGGTAAAATGTAAAAGAGAGATTGGTTAGAAGTGAGATTTAAAAGATTAAAATAAAGAGGGTGAGAGAACAGAGTAAAAGAATATCAGACTCTGCACCAAACTTCTTTCTGAGCCGGGCAGCCGCATAAACTGTTGTTTCACATTTCTTCGTGAATGACATTGAAAAAGGCACCTAGCCCATGCCATCTCTTGCATAAAACCCCACCAGTTACGCATTCTTTTCTCAAAAAGAGAATGTTTCACATTTTCTGGGAAGCAGCACATACGCTATTGGTTCTTCACTTGGAAGATACTAATATTGAAAAAGAAGGAAAGTTGCCCCACCTTCGACCTTTTCTCATGCACATTGAGTTCTTGTATAATTTGTTGCTGTCTCAACAAGTTTACATACTTTGAGCCTACATGGAAAAGCAATCATCGATGCTTAATTCTTTCATACACATGCACAAGCACACAGAAATTTTTTTTATGTCAGAACGTTCATAGATAACCATGTGTTATTCGATGATTGAATGGAAGTCCTGGGGAGCCAACATCAAAACCAGCTCCTTATATAGTAACTTTGTGTTACTCAGTGACTGTGTGTTACTAATAGGCATTCCAAACTGAGTCATTTGTTGATTCAGGGTTACCACTTTTTACTTATTTGAATCTGGAAAGATTGAAATAATCACTCTCTCTATCTGGGGAGACTGCTCTTATTTCCACACAGGGATCTATACATGAAGATTGCGCTTAATTGTTGATATAGGGGAGAAAATTCCTAGCTTGTTTTGAAATGTTTTGATGATGCTGATTCTCACCACTCATCAAAAAGAAGGAGAATACACAAAAGAGGAGAATACAAGAATTTTAGTGAAGACTGCTGAAGAATTCAAAGATATCAAAGTGTCTGAGCTCATTTGATCTTCATTTAAAGAAAGAGGAAGATGAAGACTGTGTAAAGCTACAAGCCTTGAAGCTGTGTAAACGTCATATCAGATACAGTTTTCAAGAGAAGTGAAGACCCGAAGATAATTGAAATTTTTTTTTTAATCTTGAATCCAAAGGGGGAGATTGTTGGATCAGTAAATTGTATTCAAGATTAAATTGAATAAGGGGTCTAGTTTGTAATAGTATTTAATACCTTAGGGGGTATTTTAGCTAATAGTTAATATTAATTAGGTCATGTTGACCTAAGTATAAAAGGTTTTATTTTCTAGATTTAGGGTGAATCGCATAAGGTGAACAGAAGTAGAGGAGTCATATACTCTGTATTCTACACAAGGTATATGTACACCAAGAACAGACACACGTATTTATCTGATTAATCAAGAGATCTATGATATATTGTTTTGATTTATTCATCTCTTGTTCTTTATTATGTTGTGATTGTTTATCAACTATAATCTGGGTTTAACACTTTTTACGGAGAGATTTTCTATTCCTAGATGAGGAAGAGATATAGATGATACCCTCACAAGAAGGGTTCTCAGTAACCTCATGGGTGGCATCCACAAAATCTGCCACTGATGCTGTGGAGATGCTACAACGTCATCTCTTACTTCACATGGAAATCCTATTTGTTCCAATGTGTGATACACCTTGTCCATGAGGTCTCCTTCCTACTGCCTAGTCTCACTCGTGACCACATCTTAGTTTGGGTGGTAGGTTGGAGAAGTTTGTTTATCACCATGTTGCAAGATTTATATAGAATAAACCTCTCAGACTTTGCTCAAATGGAGAGTAACGCAAGTATACATTTCTCAATTCATTGTCGTCTTTTACAAGTAATAAAACGGTAAAATACCGAGTATCGATCCTGTTAGCTCCAACAGATCCACAGGGAAAAGGAGTAAAGGATTTAAATTAAAGTCCAGAAAAAGAAATGATTGCAGATGGCGATTTTGAAGTAATATTGTTGGTTGAGTTGATTACAAACCATTGCGATAACAATTAATTAAAAAGGAAGCAAGGGTGTAGGGATTCGTTAAGATTTCAAACCAAATAAATCGGGTAGAACTTCGTGACAAACAACTCATCTTATCTAACCATCAACTTGTATAAGGCACTCTTTCGAGATTGAGAAAGGCACGCATCCATGGACTAACTTTAATGTTTCCAAAATAAAGTAGTCTTGGCAATGGCACAATCTATCCCTTTTGTAAGTTGTACGGAATGAAACAAGTTTCCTTGGTTCTAAGTAACTCTCTCGAGCCTACCTCCGTATCGTTCAAGTTGATGTGTTCAAGATGGCTCATCTCTGAGTTCATCAAACTTTAACATTTCAACAATATAACCTTGAACGAATGGTTGGAACGATTTATTATTAGTCAACAAATTCCTACCTTCAAAATAGGCTTTTTATCTTAACTTCACCCCACACCCGAGCTAAGGTTGTCAGCCTATCATTGCTCGGTTGCCTTGCATTTTTTTATTTTTAAGAAAAACGAAAGACATGTGCTAAATATTTAAATAACGACGAATTAAAAGTTTACAAGAATTAAACTTGTCTTAGGATATGAAAGTCAACCAAAACGTGAAAGATCTAAGTTACAAAAGAGAAATATGACAAAGTAGAATAATTCAAGACGGCTAAAATTTAGAATGTGAACGAAATTTTACGATAACAAATTTACGCTAGACGGAGTTAATAAAGATGCGACTAAAAATAAAGATTTAAGATAACGTAAGCGTAAGCGTAAACTAAAAATGCATAAATTTTAGATGACAAGAAAAATTACTAGAAGGTTGTTGCATTAATTGTAAAGAGGAATCAAAAGCTCTTGGGAGAAAACTTTATCTTTTCACAAAGATGAAGTAGCAACACTTGAATACATCATGGGAGAAAATGAGATGATGAGAATTCTAATGTGGTGAGGTAGTCATATGAGATTGGATGACATTAGATATTTTTTTACAAGCAACACACCCTCCTATTTATAAGGCCTTGGAGGGGACAAAAGAAATCTTCAAAAATCTTTGTCCAAAGGTCCATATGCTCCATTTTTTAGCAACAAAAAATCTTCCAAAAAAATTCACCAACTCCATCAAGCTTTGTCTTCATTCCAAAGCATAAGTCCTTCCTCCATTTTCATCCTATAGCATCACAACAAGCTCTTTCCAAACAACACTATAATCCAAAAGGTTAGCCACAAATTAGCTTCAAAAGACAAGTGGATTTGGTCATTGACTTACCTAAACTCCATAAACGTGAAAAGCGAAAAATATACATAAAAAAAGACTCAATCTAACGACTTTTGACAAATTAAAGAAATGAAAAAGAAACTAAAAAAAGTGTAATGCGTCAATTAAGTTGCCGCATATCACAACCCCAAACTATAATCGTTGCTTGTCCCCAAGCAACACAAAAGACAACTAAAAAAAGACTCAAAGATGAAATTAGAACTTGTCGTACCATGGATTTGTCATGCATGCATACCTTTCTATACAATAGATAGCCTTTTATAAACCACTAGACACACATTATCAAAAATTGCAAAAATGTTTACCATATGCTAGCCATGTATCTTAATTGGTTAGACAAATATCTTACACATCTAGCATTGATAGAACATGGGTATTTGCATGCGGCTAATATCACGACCCTCTTTTATTATTATTTTTTGAATAACATGCATTTTATGCTCTACTATTTTTTTTCTTTTTTTCTCTTTTTTTTCTCTTTTTTTTCATAGTATGCATTTTATGCTCTACTATTTCACACTTAGAGGTGTATGAGTTATGCTCTTTTATATATATACATATATATATATATACCTCTCTTTTTGTACAAGCTATTTCCCACAACTTAAAATGAACAATGTCCTCATTGTTGGAATATGGATGGCATGAGAAGGGAAGAAAGAAAGTGTGTGAGAGATAGGAAGGGGTTTTTCAATTATTTCCCAAACTAAAATTTGCAATGTAAATGTCAAAAGAGGACCTCAACAAGATATTAGGCTAGTTCTAGAAACCAAATTCAAAATGAGAAATGTGTGTTGTGAGTGGATTATTTGGGCTATCTCTCAAGAAAATGTAGGCATGCATGAAATTAGTAAGTATGTATGATATGACAAGTTCAACAAAAACTACAACCAAGATTAACTAGAAAGACGCAAAAATAAAAAATAAAAACTAAAAATAAAATAAAAATAAGACTAAAGACAAAAAAAATAAAAATCTATGAAGATGGAGAAAAGGAATAAACATGCCTACTCCCGACGAGTAGGTACCGATGCCCCCAAATGACGCCTGATGGCAAGAACGTCCCTGCGCTTGTCCTTCCAAAAACATTCATTTAAGTTCACGAACCTCCTCCTGTAAGCCTTGGATGATATTCATTAACTCTTCGGTGGATGGTGTGGTGTCTTCCTTTGGTGTTTTGTTTTTCATTCATTCAATAGTTTGGCATGAGATTACAACCTGGTCTTGGATGAGATTGTCACCTTCTAGGATGGGACAGTGTGCCTTCTTTAGCAAGTCGTGTACCAAGGCCGGGAAATACATCTTCCCTGTTGGTTTTCTAGCGCACCTAAGACTTGCAAATTATGGCTCCCACATTTATGCATTTGTCGGTCAAGATGCAAAAGAGCAAGATCATCCTGTCTAAATAAATACTGAAATCATTAGATGTAGGACTAAGTGAGTAACGAATGAAATGCAACCAAATGCTTGCTTTTTTTTCCGAGAAAACGTGTCTGAAAAGTGTACTGGGTGGCATTTGTTGTGTTCATCCATTTGTGCCCCTCTTTTGCACAAACCTGCAAAACATGTGCAAGATCGTCCTTCGTGTGATTGTTTAGTAAAGCTTGATATTCACACACGTCGGGAGTCGTTAGTCCAAAAAAATCATTGATTGATGTGGGATCGTAAGTAATCATGATACTGCATACCACAGTTGTGGTACCGATGGAAATGGCAATTGCATCATAAAAGTCCCTCACCCACTATAAGAAGTAAGGTGAGGGGATGTGTAACACCCCGATTTCGAAAAGTATCGTTTAAAATTAATACATAAATCAGTAATTTTAAGGGAAAAATAAGATATAGGATTTTGGACTTGAATCCTAGATTTTATAGTCTTTGTGGATGAAGGATTCAATTACGAGTCCAACGGTTCTTTTCGGAGCAAAATCGGAGCTATAACGAAGAAGTTACGGCCAAAACAGTGAACGAGAAGAAAATCGGGCGGACAGTGCACTACACGACTTGTGCCATGACTTAGAGCCACCCGCGCGACTTAGGGGAAGCAGGCGACTTATGCCGCGACTTAAGGCCACGTGGTAAGTCGCAAAACGCCCTGTTCGAGCATAAAACCCGATTTTCAGCCCTAGAACTTCATTTTTTCATAACTTTTGCATCTCAACTCCGTTTTTGGTGATTCAAGTTGCCATGGTTTCGTTTTTGAGATATCTTCAAGGCTATATCAAGATATTTGAAGTATATTGGAGGATCCAAGAGTATTTTGTGGTGGTAAGTTCCTTATCTTTCTCAATGTTAAGCTAGGGTTTAATGGTTTCATCCTTTTCCCTTTTATCCTTCAACTTGGGAGTGATTTTGATGACTTGTGTGGTGAAGGTGATCTTTTAGATGTGTTGGATCTAAGATCTAGGGAGGTTTCTTGGTGATTCAAGCCTTCATCAATGGAGATTCAAGTTTTGGGGGTAAAACCTAGATTTAGCCTAAATCTAGCAAGGTGAGTTCAAGTTGATTTGTGAAAATATTGTACATGCCAAAAATGTCTATTTTAAAGTGTTTATGTGTTTACATGAATTTTATCAAAAGTTGGGTATTTGAAGAGTTTTAATCATTTGGATTATTTGGTTTTATAAATTTTGTGAACCACCCACATTTGGTATTTTTGAACATTTTGGTAAATAAATCATGTTGATATGCTTCCTATATATATATATATATATATATATATATGTGTGTGTGTGTGTGGAGTTCATTTGATGTAAATGTCATTTTGTGCATTTGATCTTATAAACCATTTGGAAAATGCATATTATTGTGTTATGAGGCATTTTGGAAATATAAGGGTATAAGTTCATTTAGAAAATGGGTTGCCTCAACCAATGATGAGTTTTGAGTTAATCTTACTTTTGGTCGTTGTGTTTGCATATCCGTTAGTAAAACGTGTTTTAATGTTTACACTGGCTTTCATTGGAGATTTAAGTAAATTGTTGAGCCTTGGCTCGGTTTTGACTAAAATGAGTCTTGAGGACATTTGTCCGGTTTAATAGCCCGTTGTGGAGTTTTGAGTATGATAGTGGATAATGCGCATCATTTGAGAATTACATGTTTTGAGTGCGTTGGTCATTCAATTGGAGTCATGTACTGTTTTAGACTGTAATGCAGTGGATCCATAGGCATATGAGTCGGTTTTCATTATTTAAAAAGAAAATGGGCTATTATTTATATGTTGGCATCAGAATTAGTCATGGGATTTCGAGGATAATACGGTGAGGGCTCATGGAGTCCAATACCCGGACCTACATCCGTGATTTAATTTCTGAGCCTGTTTTTATGGGATAGTCACTTCCCATTTGTAGCTAGTTGAGACATTGGGTCCTCAGAGGTAACTTGGTACGGTTATGTGGGACCGGATACTAGTCATGGGTCGTAAATGTAATCCTAGTGAATGAGCATGATTAGGAATCCTCGGGTGCCCTCCCCCATATCTTAGTACGAGTCGGCGAGCTCGTGGCCATGGGTTCCTAGTATGGTGAGCTCAGTAACTTGGAATGTGGCCTACTTTTGTGTTCCGCCACTAGCCTTGGAATTCGGGACTCCCCCGTCACCGAGAGGTGTTGTTTTGGGGTATTTTGTTTTATCCTTGTTTTCGGTGACGCTTTGAGTTTGGGGTATCTCCCTTATGCTATAATTTTGGAGACTTGAGTTTACTCATATTTTGGTCATTTGTTTTATAAAGTTTACTCAAATTTCATTATTCGAGCATTACCATTATCCTCATTTTGAGTAAGTGTTGGGTTGCATTATTTCACGAAGGAATGTTTTGGCGTTGAGGCGTTCATCTATAAAATACATATTATTGGTAAATGAGTTGTTCTCTTATTTTAAAGTAAATCATTTAAAGGATCATGATTATAAGTTATAATATTTTCATTTTACTTTTCCCTTTATAATCATGATATAAAACTCTTGAACTCACTAGGCGTTAGTCTAACCTTTTTATTTGTCGACATGTGAAGAGATGAGTGCTAGTTGTGTGCTCGAAGAGGTGATTATCTTGATGAAGTCTTCCGCACTTATATTGGAGATAGCGATTATTATTGGGATATAGTAACACTCAACTTTAGTTAGTCTTTATGTAAGACTTTAATTATTTGTTGATGGTTCAACCTAGAAATGTATTTCAATTATGGACTGGTAGTAAGAGATTTTATTATCCTTTAAGGTATTGTTGAAAGTTTTAATTAGTCACTCTTTCCAAATTTGAGGGTGTTACAAGATGGCAGTGAAGTGCTCCCACATTCTTTGGTGGATGACTTGGCCAAGAAACTCATAAGTATCTACACAGATCTTGTCGAATCCTCTTTCCGCTCTAGCAAATGTGTAACTGAACCTTCTGGATTGTGGATGGGTAGGCTTTTTATTCTTTTGGCGGCAAGTTCGTTTTGCCTTAGTTGCGATTGTCTTTGTTCTCTTTTGCGTGCTCTTTTTTGAACTTATGTACCGCAGGCGATGCTCCTTTGCCTCTTTGTTTGGTTTCCAATTGGCATCGTCACTTTCTTGGACTTTCTTTCTCTTTCGACTTTCCATGAGGTTGCAATCGGAATTGGATAAGCTATGGTTTGAGTCACCATCTTCCCTGTAATGATCGTATGTATGCAAAGGTAACAAGGAGGATGCCATGTTTTCATAGATCGGGGGAGTGGGTGATGTAGGTTGAGAATTAAGGTCGGGTATGTGAGAGACGATTAGCGAGGTGTATGTGGGTATGTGTGTAGGGGATGGAAAAGTGGGGTTTGGAATGAACATTTCGGGGATATTGTTTTGTAGAATGGAGATGGCTCCGGGTAGGTCGGGAATTGGTGTGAGTTCGGTAATGGGGGTTGTAGATTGAGGAGGTGAGGTGGTGGTAGAGATGGTGTTCATGGCATCCTCACAAAGAACCATAATTTGTGGGGAGAGAGTTTGAGGCCATTCCAACAAACCTATCGTGGAACGTTCCTGTGAAATAAAATCACTTAAATCCAAACCAAACATCTCATGCGAATCGTTAGTATAATCAAGATTAGTATCGAAAGAAGTAATAAACTCCCAATCGTTACCGAAATCAAAGTCGTGAGATACAATCGTAGAAGATGATGGAAGACTTACCATAGGAGTAGATTACCAAACATCATCCAAAGGTTTCGGTGGTTATGAGGAGGAACCGCTATCTTGACCAGTAAGGGACTTGGAATGATCAATTTGTTCAACTTTTGGACGTTTGTGAACCCTCTTTGGAGAATGAGTTTTGCCAACCAAAGAGGATGTGTCTAAATCAATAGCAAAGTCTACTTTATGCATCACGGGTTTTGTGTTGTGTTGGTTCATAGGTCTAGTAGTTGTCCCTTGAAGTTGTGGTGCAACTTCTTGTGGTTTTGGTCTTGCGGTTGCACAAGTGGCATGCGTTTTTGATTGTGTTTGTGGCGTCTGAATTTGGAGTGTGTCAACCGAACTATGTATGAGAGGTCCCTTATTTTGTGCATTTTTGGGTCGTCCAGTTTGGAATTTGGGACTTTTTTGAGATGGATTGGATATTTTCATGATTTTTTTACCATGCTTCGGTTGGGTCCTTGGACCACCAATTGGTTCCGCATTTCCAACCGAGACCGATATGGAGTCGGTTGGCACAATAACTGATATAGGAATGGGGCTCGAACCTGTTGGGGTTGCCTTGGATGTGGTAACACCTCCTACGAGTGTTTTTGGTCTTTGAGGTGTAGGCATAGAAGGTGTTGATTGCTTCTTTGAAGATTTCCCGGTAATGCCTTTGTTGATTCTTTGGCCTTTATCATGTTCCGTCCCTATTGATATTGGAAGAGGTACACCACCCATTCCCGCCACTTCCCATTCGATTGGTTGTGACACAATAGGGTCGTATACCGGTGGTGGCACAATATCTCCTTTTGGGAGGATAGGTCGAAATCTTGGAGGTTGGTTCGATGATTTTGGCCTTTGAATAGGACGAATGGGTTTGGATGATTGCTTTGATGGATTGGTGAGAGGGGTGGTCGAATGGGGCGGTTCCATTTGGTTAAGTCATTTTGCTTTGGACGAATGATCAAGTGTGGAAGGGGGGGTTAGTGGTGTTGACAACCAAGCTATCAAACAAAAGGCAATATCCGCATTGAGTTGGGTGTGATGTGAGTGGTGACAAATGCCACAGGCTTGAACAAAACGGCTCCAATCGGCGGTGCGTTTGTGATAAGAGTGATCAACACGGGTTTGATGTGGTTATGTAACAATATACCAGTGGCATTTAATCAAATAGGCCCAAATTTTCTACAAATTAAAATAAAACAGTTGATTTTGGCCACTGTGTGAAAGAAAAAAAAATTGGCCACTGTTTTGTTGTGGATTGAAACAGTAGGGGAAAACTTTTTGATGGGTTTTTAATAATCAATCAGTATAGTGGAAGGGGTACCAAAGAAAACACCAAACCAAATTATACCTAAACCAAATATATCGTATGGCAACTCTGATTACTGGATTGAGCACCAGGGGTATTTTCTTGCTAAATAACACAGGAACAGCACTGGTGGAAAACAGATTAAAATTGATACCTACTGGATGGTTGTTGCTATCGATTGAGATATGGCAGTGGTGGTTGTTCGACTGTGGTGTGGAGTTGTGATCGAGAGTGAGAGGAGAGAGCTTACTGCTGTTGTTGATCGAGAAAGAGAGAAAGAAGTGGTTGTTGTTCGATCGAGAGAGAAAGAGGCAGGGGCTGTTGTTTGATCGAGAGAGGGTAGCAGCAGGGGTGTCGACAAACAACCCCTGTGATTGATTATGGAGATGTGGGGGGGAGGCTATTGGGCAATGGTGGTGATGGCCACCGTCTTTAATCGCCGGTGGGTGTGGTTTTGGTGTTCAATCAATCAGAGGGAGAACGGGGGTCGAGAGGTGAGGGAAACTCCTAGTGGCGTCGGCGGTGTGGTGGTTGTGGTGGTGTTAGCGAGAGAGAGAGAGCGATGGTGTGGTGGTGGCTGCGGTGAGAGGAAGAAGAAAACCAGGTTGGGGTTTTTTTTTCTTTTGAGATGCGTACTGAGAGAAAGAGTCGAGAGATTGAGAGAGGAAAAAAAACAGCTTTTTGGGCTTTGCTTTTTCAAAAACAATTATTTTCCTTCTCTTTTTTTTTCTTCAAAAGTGTTTTTTTTCTTTTTTTTAACTGTTTTTGTTTGGGTTAAGGTTGTTTAGGGCCATTAACCATTAGATATATATATATATATATAATTGCAAGTACAAACAAATCTAGTCTAGATTTACTAAAGTACAAACTAAATATATTTTTTTTGTTGTAGAACAATCAATATAGAGATGATCAAAAGTCGAAAATTCTCATTAACAATAAACCCTTTAAATAGGGATGAATTTACAATAAAAAGGAAATATACAATATGGTAACTCCTAACATTAATACATTATTTCCTCAATTATTTCCTAAATTATTTCCTCAATCAATTCCTTATTGATGAAGGCACAATATTCTTCAATACTCCCCCTTTGTGCCGAGTCAAAAGGGATGATGGTGCATAGCTCTTGCCTCATTAAAACCTTACGTCGGGAAAACAAAACCCATTGGAAAAAATGAAAATTTTAGACGAAGGAAAGAGTACAAGGCACCACCAAACAAATTCTTTAGTTTAGTATCATCCTTGATTCATACATCAATCAAAGAGGTTTAGGAAACGGGATGGTTTAAGATTGTTGCCTCACTAAAACCTTACACCAGGGAACAAAACCCAGTGGGAAAAATAAAACCTTGGGCAAAGGAAAGAGCACAACCCATCAATCGTACATGTGTAATAGACACCTTGTTTAGTTCATTACTCCCTCTGATTCGTACATTAATCAAGGGAGTTTGTAAATTCTCCGCAATCCAATGCTTTCCACATGTTTCTCAAATGTGGCCTTACGCGGTGATTTGGTGAACAAATCAGCCACATTCTCCTCAGATCTTACTTGATTCACTTGTATCTTAAGGAGAGTATGTTGTTGTTGATTATAGAAAAACTTTGGCGATATATGCTTTGTATTATCTCCCTTAATATATCCTACTTTCATTTGTTCGATACAAGCTGCATTATCTTCATAAATGCATGTAGGATTTCCAGTGGTAGAACTTAAACCACTAGCCCCTCTGATATGTGTAATGATAGATCTTAGCCATATACATTCTCGAACCACCTCATGTAGTGCAATAATCTCAGAATGGTTCGATGAGGTAGCTACAAGGGTTTGCTTGGTTGATTTCCAAGAAATCGTCGTGTTCCCAATTGTAAAAACGTATCCTGTTTGGGAACGACCTTTGTGTGGGTCAGAGAGATATCCAGCATCGGCAAAGCCTACTAATATATCATTTGGGGTTTCACTATACGGGATAATGTTTTCTTTGTTAATATCTTGAACAGGTATTGTAACCCCAATTTTCTCTCTGTAAGGAAAGAATAAGCCCATGTCAATGGTTCCTTTTAGATATCGAAATATATTCTTGATACCATTCTAATGACGTTGCGTTGGCGTCGAGCTAAATCTAGCTAACAAGTTCACTGAAAATGAAATATCTGGTCGAGTACATTGTGCTAAGTACAATAATGCGCATATTGCACTTAGATAGGGAATTTCAACTCCCAGCACCTCCTCGTCATCATCCTTTGGACGAAATGGATCTTTCCTTGTATCCAAGCTTCGACCGATCATGGGAGTGCTAGTCGGGTGCGCTTTATCCATATTAAATCACCTGAGCACTTTTTGGATATAAGCGGATTGGTGGATAAGGATTCCACAAGCTCGATGTTCTAGTTCTATACCTAGACAAAATCGAGTTTTCCCAAGATCTTTCATCTCAAATTCAGATTTCAAATAGCTTGCAGTATCTCTTATTTCATCAAGAGTACCTATTATGTTCATATCATCAACATACACAGCTATGATTGAAAATCCAAAACTCGTCTTCTTTATAAAAACGCAAGGGCACAGTTCATCGTTCTTATATCCCTTTCCAATCAAGTATTCACTCAAACGGGTATACCACATCCGTCCAGATTGTTTTAATCCGTAGAGTAAACGTTTTAGTCCAGATTGTTTTAATTGCAAATGCACTTCGTGGTTTACTTGAATCGGGAAGTGGAAGGCCATTGGGCACTTTCATATATATCTCTGAATCTAGATCCCCGTAGAGATATGCAGTAACCACATCCATAAGCTGCATTTCCAGTCCTTCGGAAACTACTAGACTAATTAGACAGCGGAACGTTATTACGTCCATTACTGGGGAGTATGTCTCCTCATAGTCAATCCCAGGGCGTTGTGAGAAACCTTACGCCACAAGGCGAGCCTTATATCTTATGACTTCATTATTCTCATTACGCTTTCTGACAAAGACCCATTTATGTCCTACAGTCTTTACACTTGGTGGGGTTAGCACTACCGGACTAAATACTTGTCTCTTTGCCAAAGAATCTAGTTCTGCCTGGATTGCTTCTTTCCATTTAGGCCAGTCTGCTCTTTGTTGACATTCTTCAACTGATCATGGTTCGATGTCATCGTGCTCTATGATCTCATGAGCAACAGTATATGCAAATATGTCATCAATGAGTATGGATGATCTTTCCATTAACTCGTATGCATTCTCATAATTCAAAGAGATTTCTTTGTTCTCTGGAATTAATATTGACTTCGGAGCGTCCTCCAGTAATGACTCATGGACATAACTATAATTAGAGACAATCTCATGAGACGGTTTTTCGGTATTGATGACAAATGGATCAGATTGTGCCTTACTCTCCCTTTTCTTCCTAGGATGAGTATCTATCGAACCAAGTGGCCTCCCCCTTTTCCTTTCGGATCCATGGCCTCAATCATACTTCCACTATGTGTGGTTGCAACACTCTTTCCAGTGGTGTTGTGCCCCTGTTTGGGGACTTCTAACCTTGCGGGTACATTTGCAGTTGGTATATGTGATCTTGTCACTTTTGCAATATCAGTGAACGCATCAGGTATCGAGTTTGCTATGTTTTGAAGATTTAGTATTCGTTTCACTTCACTTTCACATTGTGAAGTGCGGGGATCAAAATGAGACTGAGTGGGAACATTCCATGATAATTCATGTCGTTCCCTTGGAAAATCATTTTTCTTATCTCCCCCTAACGACGGGAAGATTGTCTTATAAAAGTGATAATCCGCAAGTCTTGCGGTAAATAGATCACCCGTCAAGGGTTCTAAATAGCGGATAATTGTTGGAGATTCATATCCAACATATATACTTAATCGTCTTTGAGGACCCATTTTGGTGCGCTATAGGGGCGCAATTGGCACATATACTGCACAACCAAATATGCGTAAATGTGAAATATCAGGCTCATATCCAGTTACAAACTGGTACGCATAAAATGGTTGGCTAGCAGTGGGTCTAAAGCGAATAAGTAAAGTTGCATGTAATATTGCATAACCCCAGGCAGAAGTGGATAAATTAGTGCGCATAACCATTGCCCTAGCTATCATTTGTATCCTTTTGATGGTAGCTTCTGAGAGACCATTTTATGTATGCACATGGGGTACGAAAATGCTCTACATCGATCCCAATAGACATGCAATAATCGTCAAATGCTTGTGATGTAAATTCTCCAGCATTATCAAGTCGTATAGACTTGATAGGGTAATCAGGGCGGTGAGCCCTTAAACGTATAATTTGTGCTAGAAGTTTTGCAAATGCAGCGTTTCGTGTCGACAATAGTGCGACATGCGTCCATCTTGTCGAAGCGTCAACTAGGACCATAAAATACTTAAACGGCCCGCATTCTGGATGTATAGGTCCACAAATATCACCTTGTATACGTTGTAAGAATGGAATGTTTTGCTTTGTGTCTTTAGTATAGGATGGTCTCGATCTTGTTTTAGCTAAGGAACAGGCTTTGCAAAAATTTGGGGCTTTCAAGGAGGCATATTTTGATGATGGCATTGCTTCTTTTTCTTTAGAAGTCAATGGTTGCAATTTGGTAGTTTCATGTAATCGCCCCATCTTACCTTTCATTCGAAAGAAAGGGTGTCCGTGTGTATTCTTCAGCACACATATCATCATGTCACGACCAGGGTGCCCCAAGCGGTCATGCCAAAGCCTATATATGTCACTGTCCCAAATTTCATTATTGGTGACATAATATGATTCAATAACTCGAATCGTGGTAAGATATAACCCACTAGTTTGACATGTTAATTTCTCTAATATATGTTTCCTTCCGTACTCATTAGAGGTGATATACATATATTCATTTCCATTCTCACAATGTGTTTCAATATGATAGCCGTTGGAGCGTATATCTTTGAAACTTAACAAGGTTCGGTTAGCTTTTGGAGCATAAAGTGCTTCTGTGACCGTTATTTTTGTGCCATTAG
This sequence comes from Arctium minus, assembly GCA_954870635.1. Classification (NCBI taxonomy): domain Eukaryota; kingdom Viridiplantae; phylum Streptophyta; class Magnoliopsida; order Asterales; family Asteraceae; genus Arctium; species Arctium minus. Next base: position 19,973,925 of record OX941081.1, on the reverse strand, counting down.
GCAACAAGAAAGTGGCAGTTCCTCGTCCAAGTATTAAATTGGATGATCCAATCATTGTGGTCATTGAGGATTTATAAGCGGTTATTCCAGTAAATAATAGTCTATTTCTTAATATCGTGTGGGTGGTTCCACAGTCAACTAAGCACTCAAGTTCTCCTCGATACATTTCTACAAGGAACGGAGAATTTTTAATAATATATTTGTTTTGACGTGTTCCTTTACATCATTGGTTTGTGTAGTGTATATATGAAAGTCAAAAATAAATTTCAAAATTAAATCAATAATCCATTAAGTCAAACAGTAAATTAATAACCACCAATCCAAATAGTAATCCAAACAATAAATTAAGTTCACCATACTACCGGGGAAAAAATAACTAGTAATGTGTGAATAACTATTGTCTTTGAAGAATATGTGAGGTAGATTAGTCAAAATCTGAGAGCTCTAGCGAAGGATCATTGTTGTTGATATGAGTGAAATCTCCAATTGTGAGGTTGACTTCTGGCCGTTACTTGTTTCTTTAAGGTAGTGAGCATCTTGTTCTTTAGACTCCCTATATCTCTTGTAGGTGGCTACTACAGTGTTGCTTGCACGACAATTCTTGTACCAGTGCCCAACGATGCCACACCTGTAGCAAGGTTCAGTTCCATCTCGTGCTCTTTTGGTGGGATCTATCATTGGTGCTTTTCCTTTTGATTGTCCTTGGTTACTTGGACCAGCAGTTGTATCTTTGTGCCATGTGTTGGAAAATGCACCACGACCATTGTCGCGACCCTGACCACGACCCCGTCCACGTGATGAATAATTGCCACGTGTGTGTGATTCAGTATGTTTGGCTCCCTGTACTTTGGAGTTCTTTCCACCTCTAACGCTTGCATGATTAGATTCGGGAATTTTCTTTGTCCCAACAGGTCTAGCGTTGTTATTCAAAAGAACCTCATTGTGTCTTTCAGCCACTTGCAATAGGTTGATAAGTTTGTTAAAGGTTGTGATTCTTTTACTATCATACTCCAATCGATACTGATTCATTAGTATGATTGCAGATGTAGGAAAAGTGGAAAGTGTCTTTTGAATCATGTCGTCTTCCGTGAGTTCCTTGCCACAGAAGTTTAAACGTGCTTTGAGACGTAACATTTCTTTGTTGAAATCATTTACCATTTTGTAATCAAGTAAGCGGATTTCATTCCACTGTACAATTAGTTCAGGAAGTAAAGAGTCATGAATATTCCCGAATCTTCCTTTCAGTGCATCCCACAGTTCTTTGGGGGTTTTCAGTTGAAGGTACTCCCATCGAAGGCTGGGATCGATATGTCGTCTCAAGAACATTAAGGCATTTGCTTGTACTTTCTCTGATGGTTTGTCTTTAGGGTCAGTAGGGGGGTTGATTGTATAGGTGAAGTCATTTCCAATAAAGGTAGTCTCTACATCAGATACCCATATGTGGTATTCAAGCCCTTCTGAATCCAGGATATCAAATTCGGGACGAGTTGGTTCAGCCATCTACATAAACAAGAGATAAGGTGTTTTATTTTATGAAGATTAAATTTATGAAAGTTCATTATCATGGCAATATAGGATTAAAAATGGTGTTTTTAAACATATCTTATGCTGATAATGTTATATTACTATTTCAATATCCGGAAAATGGATCGCTAAACACTTTTGGATTTCCAGGTAGGAGGGGAATCATGAGGATTACTTAAATCCCTACAAACCTTTAAGGCTATTTACACACGTTTTGACAAAATCTTTTGGTGTCATGCGATCACTTTGTTTATGAAATATACTAATAACATTAATAATTTTGTGGATTTGGCATGAGGCCAAAAGCGAGATTCAATTAATACCATTATGGTATATATATATATATATATATATATATATATATATATATATATATATATTTAGGGACTTTTGGCAAGAGGCCAAAAGATGCGCGTTTGAACTTTTGGAATGTAATTATGATTTTTGATAAATAATTAGAATTTCGATATGACTTTTTTCTTTTAAAAAAAGGACTTTTAACAATTAAGTTTATGATATTTTAATGAGATTTTGGAATGAGACCAAAATAAATTTGATATAAAGGAGTGTAACTCCTAAAAATAATTAGTTGTAAATAGTTATGAGTTAAGGAACATATATGAATATTTATGGAAGTAAATCAATTCTACATACTTCATATTATGACAAAATTAGCAAAGCTTAAACAAAACCATTTGAAATCAAACTAAATGAATAATGTAAACATATTATAAAAACATGCTTAAAAAATTAAATGTAATGAACAATTTAAAAGAAAATAGCATAAAGGAGATAAATAAAAATTGTTATGAGGTATCTATAGTTTGTGTCAATACTGTTATGTGTACTTACAACAATCATTGTTACAACAACATATACAAGTATGCATACATTAATAATATAAGATTTATACATACTCAATTGTTTGTAATGTCACATTACAAAAATACACAGTACACAATAATACACAGAATTACAACATTTGAATGCATGACATAATAATATATTGTATTTAAGTTCTGATTATAATATGATACAATAGCAATAAATATGCGTATGACATAAATAATATATCATTTAATGCATATTCAATATGTTAACTTAATAGGTCTAATATGCACATTATCACGCATATGTTTAAATCAATAAATGTATTGACATATATATACAACATAATAAGACTTACTAAGAGTGTTAAAAACATGACACACAACACATAACATGTGTAACAATAATCTTTTATATTAACATCATGTAAAACATAATTATGAAACATACTGTTATAAGACACATGGCATATTATAAAACATAATTACATGTAATAGTGTTTACAATATTATGCAGATTACGTACGTTCAATAACCAATACGCAAATATTTAAAAAAAATGTCAATATGCATGTGTCTAATAGCAATCACAATACATTCAGTACAATTATACGTTTTTCAATAACTACATTATGAGCATACAACACGATTCATCAATGTCATATGCAATTAAACAACCTTATATAAAATATTCTCATAGCTTACTAACAAAACAACCAATTTCACATGGAGCAACAATGAACAACCGAATAAAAATTAAACACTAATAAAGTGGGAAAAAAACATACTTGCTTAAACCAATCAATGATGAAGATGATATCTACAATACATATAAAATAAAACCACAAATACTTACTTGATTCGTGATATCTGAAAACAAAAAGTTTCCGCACCAACAAACGGATTCAATTGACCAAGCAACGTGTTGATAACGTGTTGTAGAACAATCAATATAGAGATGATCAAAAGTCGTAAATTCTCATTAACAATAAACCCTTTAAATAGGGATGAATTTAAAATGAAAAGGAAATATACAATATGGTAACTCCTAACATTAATACATTATTTCCTAAATTATTTCCTCAATCAATTCCTTATTGATGAAAGCACAATATTTTTCAATATTTTTTTCTTTTTTCTTTTTTCCTTTTATATATAACGATTTGCAATGATATAAGCTTCTAATATTCACTCAAAATTTTTTTATATATATTTATATTTACCCACACACACATATATATATATATATATATATATATATATATATATATATATTTTAAAAATTCTTCCCAACTGCAAATCTTTTTCTTTTCTTTGAGAGCCCGATTGTAAAGAATTTTCCGAATGTTTCTACCTTACTTGCAAAATGTCATTTTTCCTCTAAACTCGAACCTGCATTTCTGAAAAAAAAAATATTATTAAATAGTAAATATAAAACGTAAATCCAATATTTACAACGGTTGGACTTTTACAAAGTCCCGGCTATTAGATTGGTTCACAAAATGTCACAGACGAGTTTCCATGGCCTTCCATTCCATCAAAAAATGCTTTGATTCTCTATTCGTTCACTTTAAAAATACTACCATCTTCTGGGTTTATGAGATCCACAGCTCCAAAATGGTAGATTTTAGAAATTTTAAACGGGGCAGACTATCGACTTTTCAACTTTCCCGGGAAGAGTTTTAGCCGTGAATTAAAGAGTAACACATTTTGTCCCTCAAAAAATTCTCGTATTTTCCTTGTAGAGTTTGGCATTTTCATTGGCGAAATTCTTATGCTCATCTAATTCACAAAGTTTAACTTTTCTTTTAATCCCAACCTCAGAAACATCCATATTTAACTCCTTAATTGCCCAGTATGCTTTGTGTTCCAATTCTAATGGTAAATGGCAGGCTTTTCCAAAAACGATTTTATACGGAGACATACCAATGGGAGTTTTAAAAGCAGTACGATATACCCATAGAGCGTCATCTAACTTGAAAGCCCAATCTTTTCTATGCGGCTTTACGCCTTTTCTAAAATTCACTTGATTTCTCGGTTGGATAATTCTGCCAAACCATTGGTTTGGGGGTGATAGGCAGTGGCAACTCTATGCTTGATATTATATTTTTCCAAAACGCTCTTTAACAAATGATTTATAAAATGAGTACCCTCATCGCTAATTAAAGCACGAGGAGTACCAAACCTTGTAAAATTTTGCTTTTGGAGAAATTTAACAACCATTTTAGCATCATTTGAGTTACATGCCATTTCCTCAACCCACTTGGACACATAATCAACTGCAACTAAAATATACTTGCAATTTCCTGAAATTGGGATTGGTCCCATGAAATCAATCCCCCAAACATCGAACAATTCAACCTCTAAAATTCCATTTAGAGGCATTTCATTCTTTTGGGAGATAGATCATGTCCGCTGACATTCGTTACATGTTTTGACAAATTCTTGAGCGTCTTTGAACAACGTCGGCCAATGAAATCCAAACTGCAACACCTTTGCAGGTGTCCTTTGCCCACCAAAATGCCCTCCATAATTAGAAGCATGGCAATTTTGCAATACGGTTGGTACTTCACTTTCAGGAATGCATCTTCTCAACACCTGATCTGCACATGATTTAAACAAAAATGGATCATCCCACAAATATAACTTAGAATCATGTCTGAGTTTCTGGATTTGTTGTTTATTAAACTCAGGGGGGATGATTCCACAAGCTAGAAAGTTGGCAATATCAGCAAACCATAGTGTTTCAAAATGTTTTAACACCAGGAGTCTCTCATCTGGGAATGTTTCTGTTATCTCCTTCTTTTCCAGTCCTTCAACATGCTTCTCAAGTCTAGACAGATGATCTACAACCTGATTCTCCACTCCCTTTCTATCCACAATTTCAAGATTAAATTCTTGCAGCAACATAATCCATCTTATTAACCTAGGTTTTGCATCTTTCTTTGAAATTAAGTATTTAATAACTGCATGATCAGTGTGAACAATGACTTTTACTCCCATTAAATAAGATCTGAATTTTTCAAAAGCAAAAACTATGGCTAATAATTCTTTTTCAGCTGTTGTGTAGTTAATCTGAGCTTCATTTAGGGTTTTACTTGCATAATAAATAGAGTGGAATACTTTCTCTTTCCTTTGGCCTAGGACAGCTCCTACGGCCCAATCACTTGCATCGCACATGATCTCGAAAGGTTTTTCCCAGTCAGGAGTAACAATCACAGGTGCAGTAACCAAAGCTTTTTTTAAAGTGAGAAATGCATTTCTACAATCCTCACTAAAATCAAATTTTTTATCATGTTGAAGTAACACGCATAAAGGTTTTGAAATATTTGAAAAATCTTTGATGAATCTTCTGTAAAAACCTGCATGTCCAAGAAAACTTCATATACCTTTGACAGTGGTTGGTTCAGGAAATTTTTCAATCACTTCAAGTTTTGCCTTATAAACCTCTTTTTGAAATTAAATGGCCAAGAACAAGTCCTTCTTTAACCATGAAATGACACTTTTCCCAATTTAAAACCAAATCAGTTGCTTCACATCGTTCAAGACTTTTTTCAAGATTTTTCAAACATAGATCATATGATGTGTCGTACACAGAAAAATCATCCATGAAAATTTCCATGGAGGTTTCAAGCATATCTGAAAATATGGACATCATACATCTTTGAAAAGTAGTCGGTGCATTACACAGACCAATGGCATTCGTCTAAAAGCAAAGGTATCATAAGGACAAGTAAATGTGGTCTTTTCTTGGTCTTCCGGAGCTATTGCAATCTGGTTGTAACCTGAATAGCAGTCTAAGAAACAATAGTATTCCTTTCCGGCAAGTCTATCTAACATCTGATCAATAAAAGGTAGCAGGAAATGGTCTTTCTGGGTAGCCTTATTAAGTCTACGGTAGTCCATAAAAATCCTCCAACCAGGCACAACTCTAGTAGGAATGAGCTCATCTTTCTCATTTGTGATCACAGTGACACCTCCCTTTTTAGGGACACACTGTACAGGGCTCACCCATGAACTGCTCGCTATTGGGTAGATTATTCCTGGATCCAACCATTTTAAAATATCCTTTTTCACAACTTCCTTCATGACAGGATTCAACCTTCTTAGCGGTTCAATGGAAGTGAAACTCTTGTCTTCTAGGATGATTTTGTCTTGGCAAATGGAAGGACTAATACCCTTAAGGTCAAAAATGGTCCATCCTATAGCCTTAGTGTGCAGTTTTAATAAACTTACCAACTTCTCTTCCTGATGTGTTTCTAAGGTGGATGAAATGATGACAGGAAATTTACCTTCTTCACCTAGAAATGCATATTTCAGGTGTGAGGGGAGTGGTTTTAACTCCAGGTCAGGTGGTGATTCAATAGATGGGAGTTGAGTCTTCATATCTTCACTTTCCAACAACTCAAAAGTTGCAGTCTCTCTCAAGTCTAAGGTTTCACTTTCCTCTTCCGATTTTTCTTTCTCATCAACTTCACTCTCTCTCAAGTTTAACATTTTTTTAATTCCTTCTTTGTGACACAGAGGCTCAATGTCACTCAAGGTAAATCATTCTTCTCTATCATCAGGATATTTCATAGAGTTGAACACATTAAAACTGACATTTTGCTCATTCACTCTCATAGTCAATTCTCCTTTCTGAACATCAATCAAGGTTCTACCAGTTGCTAGGAATGGTCTTCCTAGGATGATTGGAATGCCTTTATCGGCCTCAAAATCAAGAATGATGAAGTCAGCGGGAAAAATGAATTTTTCCACTTGGACTAATACATCCTCAATTTTTCCTTTCGGGTGAGCTATGGACTTGTCAGCTAACTGCAGGGTGACTGTGGTTGGTCTAGCCTCACCTATGCCTAGGGTGTTAAAAACAAACAAGGGCATAAGGTTTATACTAGCTCCCAGATCATATAATGCCTTTCCAATCTCTTTCCCACCTATTGAACAAGGAAGAGTGAAACTCCTAGGATCTTTCAGTTTAGGGGGAATTTTATTTGAAAGGAGGGCACTACACCCTTCTGTTAAGGCAATAGTTTCATATTCACTTAACTTCTTCTTTTTTCTCAAGATTTCCTTGAGAAACTTTGTATAACTTGGCATTTGTTCAATTGCCTCAACCAACGGAATGTTGATATGTAGTTGTTTAAACACGTCAAGGAACTTTTTGAATTGTAACTCCTCTTTTTGATTTCTCAACCTTTGCGGAAAAGGTATATACGGAGGGACAGGAGCTACAATGGCTTTCTCAGGAGACTGACCTAAAGGTGTTGGAGTGGCGGTAGGTTTGGAACTTTTGAGTATGTGAGTGACTGGTGATGTGACAAGATTATCAATCTTAGTGGGAGATGTTGAGGCTTCATCATGAAATGATACCTTCTTTTTTCCCTCTTCTTGAAATAATAAAGGGAAATCAGTTTTCTTAGGTAGTGGTCCTATGTCCACTTTGGTGTTGTGGTTGAAGATTTGAATTTCCTGGCTGCTTAGGTGTGGGTGGATTTAAACATGGACTGTGCCAAGAAAAGTTCGGGTGTTGTCTCCAACTGGCATTGTAGTTGTTGGTGTAGGGACCAGGTCTATTATGAACATAGTTTATGGATTCGCTATTTTGTGGACAATGTTCATAAGAGTGTTCCCCACCACAACAGACAAACTGTACTGAGAGTACTGCAGAGATAGGTGTAGAAACATTTGGCTGCACTCCTTGGCCAGAAGTTAAGTTTTTTAGCATGGTGGCCATGAAAGTGAGTTGTGCAGTTAATGCAGTGTATGCATCTACATCAACTCCAACAGTCTTCTTTTGTGGTTGGGCACGTGGATCAGCCCAATGTCCATTGTTTGTTGAAATCTTTTCAATAATTTCATACCCATTATTGTAGGTATTAGTTGTAAAGGCCCCTCCTTTTGTCACATCGAGCATTTGTTTAGCCATGGGGTTTAGACCATTGTAAAATATCTCGAGTTGAATACAGTAGGGAATGCCATGGTGAGGGAATTTTCTCAACAGCTCTTTAAACCTTTCCCATGCATCAGGAATTGCTTCATTATCTAGTTGTTTAAACATGCAAATTTCATTTCTAGATTTGGCATTCCTGGTAGGTGGAAAATATTTTCGCAGAAACTTTTCAGCCATATTATTCCATGATGGTACAGAACGTGGTGCCAAAGAATTAAACCATGATTTTGCCCGATTTTGCCCGATCCCTTAGAGAGAATGGAAATAAAGTGAGTCTCAGAGCATCGTTAGATACTCTAGGGATCAGGAAAGCATCGGTGATCTCCATAAAAGATTTTAAATGATAATGAGAATCCTCCGATGGCATTCCGGCAAATTGTCCATTTATCTGCAACATATGGAACATGATGGGTTTTAGCTCAAAATGGAGGGCGGTCATATGGGGTCTAACTATCTCTGAATTTAATTGCTCAAAATCGAAGATGGCATAGTCTATAATCTTTCCCTCTTTGGAATTTGCAAGATTAATTATATTCAGAACTTCATTTCTTTGTTCATTGTTACCTTGAGATTCTACATCATCATCAACATGGTTATTGTTATGATTGTTCCCTTGATTTGGTGCATTTTGTTGAAAAGGGTGCTCAGGTGGGTTTCCAAAAATTGGAGGTGCATCATGAAATATTGGTTGTGGTCTTTGTCGGTTTTCTAAAGGTGGTGGTTGTCTTGGTCCCATATTTTCAAAGCCTGGTGGGGGTAATTCCATGATTGGAGGATCTAAAGTTAATGAAATTCTTTGTGCTCTCCTTCTAATTCAGAATGTTCTTTCAATGTCCGGGTCAAATTCGAATAACTCCCCACATGGTATTCTTGGCATACACCAAAAATTTGTGACTCGAACGGTGTTGGAAAAATCAAATCTTTAACTTTACTTTAAAAATCTTTTAGCTTGCCTAAATCCCTGGCAACGGCGCCAAAAACTTGTTGAAAGATTTATATAGAATAAACCTCTCAGACTTTGCTCAAATGGAGAGTAACGCAAGTATACATTTCTCAATCCATTGTCGTCTTTTACAAGTAATAAAACGGTAAAATACCGAGTATCGATCCACAGGGAAAAGGGAGTAAAGGATTTAAATTAAAGTCCAGAAAAAGAAATGATTTCAAATGGCGATTTTGAAGAAATATTGTTGGTTGAGTTGATTACAAACCATTGCGATAACAATTAATTAAAAAGGAAGCAAGGGTGTAGGGATTCGTTAAGATTTCAAACCAGATAAATCGGGTAGAACTTCGTGACAAACAACTCATCTTATCTAACCATCAACTTGTATAAGGCACTCTTTCGAGGTTGAGAAAGGCACGCATCCATGGACTAACTTTAATATTTCCAAAATAAAGTAGTCTTGGCAATGGCACCATCTATCCCTTTTGTAAGTTGTACGGAATGAAACAAGTTTCCTTGGTTCTAAGTAACTCTCTCGAGCCTACTTCCGTATCGTTCAAGTTGATGTGTTCAAGATGGCTCATCTCTGAGTTCATCAAACTTTAAAATTTCAATAATATAACCTTGAACGAATGGTTGGAACGATTTATTATTAGTCAACAAATTCCTACCTTCAAAATAGGCTTTTTATCTTAACTTCACCCCACACCCGAGCTAAGGTTGTCAGCCTATCATTGCTCAGTTGCCTTGCATTTTTTTATTTTTAAGAAAAACGAAAGACATGTGCTAAATATTTAAATAACGACGAATTAAAAGTTTACAAGAATTAAACTTGTCTTAGGATATGAAAGTCAACCAAAACGTGAAAGATCTAAGTTACAAAAGAGAAATATGACAAAGTAGAATAATTCAAGACGGCTAAAATTTAGAATGTGAACGAAATTTTACGATAACAAATTTACGCTAGACGGAGTTAATAAAGATGCGACTAAAAATAAAGATTTAAGATAACGTAAGTGTAAGCGTAAACTAAAAATGCATAAATTTTAGATGACAAGAAAAATTACTAGAAGGTTGTTGCATTAATTGTAAAGAGGAATCAAAAGCTCTTGGGAGAAAACTTTATCTTTTCACAAAGATGAAGTAGCAACACTTGAATACATCATGGGAGAAAATGAGATGATGAGAATTCTAAAGTGGTGAGGTAGTCATATGAGATTGGATGACCTTAGATGATTTTTTACAAGCTTATAAGGCCTTGGAGGGTACAAAAGAAATCTTCAAAAATCTTTGTCCAAAAGTCCATATGCTCCATTTTTTAGCAACAAAAAATCTTCCAAAAAAATTCACCAACTCCATCAAGCTTTGTCTTCATTCCAAAGCATAAGTCCTTCCTCCATTTTCATCCTATAGCATCACAACAAGCTCTTTCCAAACAACACTATAATCCAAAAGATTAGCCACAAATTAGCTTCAAAAGACAAGTGAATTTGGTCATTGGCTTACCTAAACTCCATAAACGTGAAAAGCGAAAATATACATTAAAAAAGACTCAATCTAACGACTTTTGACAAATTAAAGAAACAAAAAAGAAACTAAAAAAGTGTAATGCGTCAATTAAGTTGCCGCATATCACACCATACCAAGATAACAAAAATAGTTTTTTAGGAGATAAAACCTTTACCACATTCTCCTCTTCCTCTTCTGAGTCAGAGGAGAAATAATCCTCTATGAGAACCTCAAGATCAGAAAATACCTCATTCTCAACGTTTATGTTGAGTTCGGGCATACCCACAGCCTTCATCATTGCCTCTCTCTCTCTCTCTCTCTCTCTCTCTCTCTCTCTCTCTCTCTCTCTCTCTCTATATATATATATATATATATATATATATATATATATATATATATATATATATATAGATATAGGGTAGGTTCAAATGAAACCACATTTTCATTGGTTATAAGGACCAATCTTGGTCATTGATCAAAATTTAGAAAACTAATCAATAGTTTCTAGTGATGGATGTTTGTGGATCTAAAGCCTTCACCAAAGGAAGCTCAAGATTTGGGGTAAAATCTAGATTTAGCCTAAATTTAGCAAGGTGAGTTCAAGTTGATTTGTGAAAACATTGTACATGCCAAAAATGTCCATTTTATGGTGATTATGTGTTTACATGATTTTTATCAAAAGTTGGAATATTTGAAGAGTTTTCCTCATTTGGGTTATTTGGTTTTATAAATCTTATGAAAGACCCACATTTGGGATTTTGGACATTTTGATAAATAAATCATGTTGATATGTTTCCTTGATGATTTAATATATAAATAGAGGTCATATGATGTAAATGTCCATTAGTGTAGTTGATCTTATAAACCGTTTGGAAAATGCATATTATTGTGTTATGAGGCATTTTGGAAATATAAGGGTATGAGTTCATTTGGAAAATAGGTTGTCTCAACCAGTGATGAGTTTTGGGTTAATCATACTTTTGGTCGTTGTGTTTGTATAATTGTTGGTTAAATGCGCTTTATTGTTTACACTGACTTTTATTTTACAGTCTAATAAATTGTTGAGTTTTTGGCTTGGTTTTGACTAAAATGAGTCTTTGGGACATTTGTCCGGTTTTAATAGCCCGATTGTGGAGTTTGAGTATGTTGTTGCGTTTAATACATATAATTTGGGAATTACATGTTTTGAGTGCTTTGGTCATTCAATTGGAGTCATGTAATATTATAGACTGTAATGCAATGGATCCGTAGGCATAGGAGCTTTTACTATTTTAAATGGGACGGTTGTTTCCTTGTTGGGACCAGGATTAGTCATGGGGTCATCGAGGGCCTTATGATGTGGGCTCTTGGAGTCAAAAATCTACCATTGACCCAGTGATGTAATTTATGAGTCAGTTTTTATGGGATAGTTAATTCCCATTTGTAACTAGTTGAGACATTGGATCCTCGGAAGGCAACTTGGTACGGTTATGTGGGACCGGATACTATCCATTGTAACACCCCAAAAATGGGACTAACAAAATTTTCCGAAAAATGGAAATAAATTGCCAAGACAATGAGCTCATACACCAGGAAACCATAAATGCCAGTTAATTGCAAGTTTATAATAAGAATTAATAATAGATGACAACACTCTAATCTAGGCCTCACTAGACATAAGATTACAAAAGGTTGTCAACTACATCCAAAAGTATAGTTTTCAATATTGGCATCCCAAAATGCTCCCAAGCTCACCACTAAAGACGTCTAGGCCTCCTTGGCGCTCGCGCCGCTAGAACCTGAGATACATACCAACAATCAAGTGTTAGACCAAACGGGTCTAGTGAGTTGCATAAAACATAACATAATTATATAAAGCATGTTATGAACAATTAAGACACTTCCAACACCAAAGTCCATATGGGGTCAATCATGGGGGAGACCCATCACACCAATGAGTTTTACCTCGAGTCAATGTACCTTGATGTTCACTCGTTGAGCAACATCCCGAAGGCCCGACACACTTGAAGACTACCTCCCAGGCATTACTCCAAATGGCGGAGGTCTAGGCGCATACCGTTATGGTGGCATCTAAGACTACATCCTCCTAGCACTTACTCCTGGTTCGTTCTGTGTACTTACAATGTCCGTCTCTATACATCGCTTCATACCCATAAGATACATGTACAAGACCCCAACCATTCCAAACATACTTAGGTACAAACTCTAAGGTATGTAAATACCCAATATAATCCATGACTCACCAAGGCATATATGTAAACATGTTCAAAACATCAAGAGTAGTAATCTCATCCATGTCCATAACCATATTCAAGTCTAAACATTAATAAAGCCAAAATTAGCAGTTAGGTCAAACTTATCAGGTGATCAGATCTTCTCATAACAATAACACATTGGACATAAAAGCATATAAAGTATGTATCTCATTTTAAGGTAATGTAAGAAACTCACTATCTAGGGTTTCACACAAAACCCTACAAAACTTGGATGAGAGGATGAGAACTTGAGTGTGCTTTAAATACTTCACTTGATGACTCTTGAAGCTTCCTCAACCACCAATAAATGTCCCCAACTAATCTAGGGTTTCAATGAATGTTTGGTAGGTTTAGAAGTAGAAGAAAATCGCCTAAACTAGTTCCAAGGCGGCCCCAAAACGATTTAAGATGAGAAGTGAAGTCAAATTAGTCAAAGTGGTGTTTTTATACACTCAGACACCGCCGGCGATAGTGCCTGGCAATTGTGCCAATGGCACTATCGCGGGGGCATCATCGCGCCACTCCAACGATTCTCGGTACAACTCAAGCGATAGTGCCTGGCGATTGTGCCAAGGTCACTATCGCGGTGGCACAATCGCGACCACCACCGACCCTACGGTACAGCTCCCGCGATAGTGACCAGCGACTATGCCCAGGGCACTGTCGCGTGGCACTATCGCGCCACACCCCCTTAGCACCAAAACTTGACTTTTCTAATGCTCAATGAAGTGAAGCTAAATGCGCAGATGAACATGCTATTAACAGGTTAATATATCACACATTAAGCACACAAAGGGATTCTCAAGTTACCCAAAAAGTCAAGTAACGAGGGGAATACTTACCTTAGATTTTCGGGTGTTACATCCATGGACCGTAAATGTAATCCTAGTGAATGAGTATGACTAGGATCATTGGGTGCCCTCCCCCACATCTGAGTACGAGTCGGCAAGCTCGTGACCTTGATCCTAGTATGAGAAGCTCAATAACTTGGAAAGTGGCCTACTTTTGTGTTCCGCCAGTAACCATGGAAATTGGGTCTCCCCCATCACCGAAAGGTGTTGTTTTGGGTATTTAGTTTTATCCATGTTTTTCTTTTGGTGACGCTTTGAGCATGGAGCATTCTTCATAAGTTATAATTTTGAGGCTTAAGTCTTACTCATATTTCGGTAGTTTGGACAATAAAGTTTTATCCGAATTCCAATATTTGAGCATTTATCATTATTCACGTTTTGTGTGAGTATTGGGTTTTGAATTCATATCTGAAAGAATGTTTTATATTGGGGTTTTCATCACGAAAATTGTGCGTTTTGGGAAAGGTATTACTTTTATATTTTAGTACATTCCTTTTTAGAAACCGTGATTTAAAAAGCATTATTCAGTTTACTGTTTCATATAAATGTTGAAAACCCTTGAACTCACTAGGCTTTAAGCCTAACCCTTTTTTATTTGTCGGCATGTGCATCAGGTCATTGTTGGGAGTGGTACTAGCAACACCGTGAAGAGTTGAGCGCTAGTTAGACGCACGAGAAAGATATAGCTAATAGGTGATGTCTTCCGCACATTTGGAGATAGCAATTGTTGATGGGTTTAGTAACACCCGAGCTTTATTTAGTCTTTATGTAAGACTTGATTTATTATTTGTTGAGGTTAAATCTAGAATTTCGTTTGGAGGTATTTCAAGTATTGATTTGTAGAAAGAGATTGTATCTTTCATTTGATGTATTATTTAAAACTTTAAATTAGTTGTTCTTTCCATATTTGAGGGTGTTACATGAACTAAAATCTTACAACAATGGTATTTAGAAATCTCATAGGGGTAGTTGGTATTTCGCGGGTTTTCACTGGATTTGTTTGTAATAATGTTTTAAAAAATGTTAAAAAAACTTGTTTAATAAAAAAAATTAATTAATTTTTATAAATTATTTATAGATAATGGAATTCAATTTCATTTTAAACCCTACAAACCGAACATAATAGAGATCTCAAATCCTTTCGCTTACAAATACTCCTAATTCTAATTTTTTTTTCACAAAAGTCAAATCCCTCAAAAATATTCTGTTAAACTAAACCGTCTTAAACTCATAACACAAAGATCCATCAACACTAGGAATGGCAATGGGGCGGGTTCGGGGCGGGTTTGTCGTCCCCCGTCCCCGTCCCCGAAACTGAAATGCATCCCCGTCCCCGTCCCGTTCCCCGTCGTATTTTTATTTGGGGCGCCCCGTCGGGGATTTTTTATGCCCCTTCCCCGTCCCCGACCCGATGGGGAATCCCCGAACCCGACCCGAACATTGGGAAAAAAAATCCAATAATAAAAATGGCTGGAAAATCATGTCGAAATGCGATGTAAATTAAAATTGTTGCTCCAAACACAATCCAAATTGGAGTCCAAACACAATCCAAAATCAAGTTTGTTAACACTTAACAGTTAACACAACCAAACATAAACTTGTTCCGACGAAGACACAAATAAAATACTTCATCACATCAACTCATCTAAAGAACTAAACATATTTATATTAAAAAACTAAACATATTTATATTAAATATTAATAATATATATATATAATTTTATTTTTATTAATATATATATATATATATATCGGGCCGGGGTGGGGATACCTTGCCCCGATACCGAACCCGATAAAATCCCCGAAATTTTCCCCGTTACCCGACCCCGATCCGAAATTGTCTAACCCGACCCGACCCGAACTTAGCCGGGTTTCGGGTTTCCCCGCCGGGTTCAGGGTTTTCAGTCATCCCTAATCAACACCATTAGAGAAAAACCAAGTGTAAGTATTATTTCAATGGCTATATTTTTTTCTAATTCCATATTTGTCCCATTTTTTGCAAGAATAAAATATTGTATAACTGCATAATCAGTTGATTGTAAATATCATTATATATGTGTGTATGTGTGTGTGCATATGTGTGTGGGAGGGTTCAAATAAGAAAACACTAAGGAACTGTTTACCATACGTTTATCCGGGTAAGTGTTTACTGGTAACATTCAACACTATCACTTACTTACCGGATAAGATTTTAGTCCACAAAAACAGTATCGTATGCAACACTTAACCCAGTAAGCGCTAACAGCGGTAAGAGACGACGACCCTTACTTACAGGGTAAGACTCTCGGTCCTTGCTCTTAAAATCATCACATTTAGAAAACAATATATTGAATCTTATTAGAACCTTATTACAAAACGAAATACCTTCAAGAGATTTGAAGGTATAAAATGAGATGTAACCCTAAACTAACAATGAAGAAGATGAAAAAGATTGAGAAAAAATTTTATTGTAAAATGAAGAAAATGAGCTCTCTTCTTTTTCTGCAGATAGTCGAGAGACCAAATATAAACCAACATAAATTGCAAATAGACCCTTGACACATTAGCCCCTTATATCCATGAATTAGCACCGCTACCCTTGTAGAATTCCCATAAGTGAGGCGTAGTCCCTCAGTTTCACAGATACAAATAACTTTCAAGATCAGTCCCTCAACTCCTACAAACAACATATCAAACAAATTAAGTTAGAATTAATGACAAGATTGGTACAAACACAAACTTACCTTTTAACACCCTCCCTCAATCTTGACATTGAATAGATCCAACATATTTAACTTAGAAATGAGATAGTGATGTTGATTCACACCAAGTGATTTCGTAAATATATCAGCTGGATTTTCAGTTGATAAAACTTTTACAGTTTTCAACATTCCAGACGAGATTTTATTCCTCACTTGATGAATATCTATCTCTATGTGCTTAGTTCTTTCATGAAACACTAGATTGTTAGCAATTTGTATAGCTGACTTATTGTCACAGTTTAGATTAACAGGAAGAAGACTATCAACTTTTAAATCAGCTAAAATACTAAGAATCCAGATAATCTCACAAAGAGTTGAAGCCATTGCCCGATATTCTGACTCAGCAGAGGAGCGAGAAACAGTAGGTTGTTTCTTGCTTCTCCACGAAATCATACAGTTACCCAAAAAAAGACAGTATCCTGTAACAGATCGTCTAGTTGACAAACATTTTCCCTAGTCAGCATCAACAAAGGCTGAGAGCTTAAAATCAGAAGCAAAACATAAAGAAAAATTGATACCCTTACCAGGCGAAGCCTTCAAATACCTTAGTACTCGAAGAGCCAATTTTAGATGAGACTCACGAGGCAAATGCATGAATTGACTCAAACAGTGAACAGCAAAAGCAATGTCTGGTCTAGTAGCCAACACATATAAGCCTACCAATTAACTTTTGATAACCTGTGTAACACCTTAGGCATATCCCATATCGGCCGTGGACAGGAGTGATGCTGGGTGTTATAAGTAATATATTGGCCTTCCTAACAACAACGCGTTTTGGGGCCACAAGCACGTCAGGTTCTGGGAACTCTGAGGTTAAGCGTGCTTGGGTGGGAGTAGTCCCAGGATGGGTGACCCCCTGGGAAGTTTCTCACTAGGTCGCCAGAAACAAATCCGTGCGCTACACGTTGGTTAAATCCAGGGGCAAAGCGGACAATATTGTTGTCGAGGCAGGCGGGATGCTACAAATGGTATCAGAGCCTCTCCTGTGCCGTTCGGATATGGGGCAAACCTCATCGAGGACGATGAGTCCCAAGGGGGGGTGTTTGTAACACCTTAGGCATATCCCATATCGGCCGTGGACAGGAGTGATGCTGGGTGTTATAAGTAATATCTTGGCCTTCCTAACAACAACGCGTTTTGGGGCCACAAGCACGTCAGGTTCTGGGAACTCTGAGGTTAAGCGTGCTTGGGTGGGAGTAGTCCCAGGATGGGTGACCCCCTGGGAAGTTTCTCACCAGGTCGCCAGAAACAAATCCGTGCGCTACACGTTGGTTAAATCCAGGGGCAAAGCGGACAATATTGTTGTCGAGGCAGGCGGGATGCTACAAATATTACAATCTGTAAGACTCGGTTAAAAAAAAGTATAATTATTCTTACCCGAATTAAACCGTAATTAAAAATAGCAACCAAAGATAGTTGAGGGGTAAAAACCGTCATTCATCCAAACTTATTATAATTATAATTCTATATCTATAACTTAAAAAAAAATTTATTATTTATTAAGAGTAATATGCATCCATCGTCACATTCATTTTCTACAAACCGCCATGAACTCTCTCTCTCGTCTCTCTCTCTCTAATTTTTTTTAAACTTCTCTCTACAATATCTATCAATCCGTTGAAGTAATCAAACATTCAACCGTATATTCGGAATCCACTCTTCGAATCCTTCCTAGAGGTATAAAATTCTTTTTAAGTTATTTAAGTTGATAGGTTTGGGTAGTTGAAGTTGGTTGGTAGATTATGACATGTTATTGCAAAGTTATGATCAAATGCATATTTAGGAATGTTTAAGTTTGTCAAAATTACAAATGGGTAAAGTTTAGAATCAAAACGGTGATATTTGTATCTAGATGTTTAACCGCACACCAAGTGATCGGTTTAATGTCTACGTGAACAAAATCCGTGCTTAAGCTTATAATATAACCATTGAGTTTTAGGTTATGCGATTATTAATAATTGGTGGTTTAAATAGGCAATCGAACGGGTTAAAGTTCGTCTTCAGTCTCGCGTGTTACGTCTCAATTTGGTTAAGGTATGGATTTCATTTCTTTTGAATCGTGGGCAACTATTTGTTGTAGTTGACCCTTCCTAAAGGTGGTTCACCACCTTGTGATTGATCAACCGAACGTGATCAACAATTACGAAATTGTACACACACATACACATTGATTTTGGTTTATTGAATCAATTGTTTAAACATTTTGATGTTTTATTAAAATGTGTCTCGTATGAGATTGTTTATGAAAAATATGAATTATATAGATTATAATTTATGTGATCGCCATTTGGGTAAGTGGCATTTGTTTAGTTTTCGTTGATTTTAGAAGAACCCAATAAATGGGCACATTATTTGGGATGCCTTCTATGGCGGCTTTGTTGTCATAGCGTCCTGCAGATGACGGTCCACCAGAGTTAAGCCTATGTGGCTTACGTGAACCCACTCTGGGAGGACTTGGCTGACTTTGTTGGCTCCAGGGCGGATGAATCGATTCTAGATTTTACCCACAGAATATGTGACCGTGGTTAAATTCACGGGGGATCCGTTGTGTGTGCCCGCATGCCGACCCAGTTCGTGTGGTTTGGCCACCCCACGAACACAACAACTGGAATTGACGGATTTTATTTATATTACATTTTGAAGTTAAAGTGTGAACTGTTCTTGAGATTATTGCTTTTGATTATATTACCGAACGTTTCTTTTGATTTAAATGAACTATGAACTTCAGTTTCAAGAACTTTCTTCGAATTGAATTTTTAAGTCTTCCGTTTCGTTATCGATGTTTTTATTATTATTTACGAATTTATATTATAATCCATTCACTGAGCCCTGTGCTCAGCCGTGTTTTTGTTTTCTGACACGGCAGGTTCGAAGTGAAGTTTACGGGGACGGGACTTGAGATCGAGCGTGTTATTTTGGAGTTCTTAGAATCACTTTGTTTTATCTTTCTAAGTTTATAAAATCTTTTGAGGTATGATAGTTTGGATTGTAATATATGTTTAGAGTTTATTAATAGCTCTGAATTTAGATATGTATTTATGTTAAGTCTCGTATGTGACATCACCCGTTCCGGACCACGGGGACGGGGGATGTTACAAATATGGTATCAGAGCATAGGTTACGACTTGTAGATTAAATAAGTTTGACCTGTGAGAATTGGGTAGACATTAGAATGGGTATACTAGAATTTAATTATATTTATTGATTTTCAATCCGTAACTGTTTTGAATTCTGATCTTGATGTTGTTTTGTATTAGAATGTCGAGACGTGGTCGCCCGCGCAAGTCTAGATCTCAACATGAGGGTAACCCAATTCCCAACCCAGTGGGCGGTACTAGTGAACCTAATATTGCTGATGTGGTCCGTCAGACCATGTCAAGTATGATGCCTGCATATCTTGAGCAAGCCATCCAGGCTATGCGACAGACGGCACAAAATCTTCCTCCAAATCCGAATACAAATCCAAATCCAAATTCTGGTCCTACATCAAATATTGGAAATCCTGGATCAAGTTCGGGTAATCCAACGGGAGAAATGCATACATGGCTAGAGAGGTTTAATAAACAGAAACCTCAATCTTTCTCAATGGCCGTAGATTCAGTAGATGCTGAACACTGGATTCGGCACATCGAAAAGATTTTTAATGTCTTAGATATTCCAGATCAGTACAGGGTCCGTTTGGCTACTTACAAGTTTGAGAAAGAAGCGAACAATTGGTGGGAAGCTTGCGTTCAAACTGACCCATCTGTTAAGAACTTATCTTGGGATAACTTCAAAGAATTTTTCTTCAATCAGTATTTTACGGCGGCAGATCGCGATGCTTATGTGCAAGACTATTCAACGATCCAACAAGGCGAGGAAGAAACCGTTGCCGACTACATGGCTCGTTTTCTTAAGTTTTCTCGTTTTGCAGGAAATACCGCAGGCACACAAGCGCAACAAGCCAATAAGTTTAAATGGACACTTAACTCGAAGTATAAGGATAGTCTCTTGAATCTTCCTTTTAATACCGTTACTGAAGTGGCCGACGCAGCGAAGAATATTGATCGGTCACAACAACAACAGTTAACTTCACGCGTTGACAATAAGAAACGTGGACCTGGATCTTTCCAAAGCAACCCTCGTTTTGTAAAGTCAAAGTCGAACATTAACCCACATAAAAGTTCAAGTCAATTCACGCCACAACTTCCAGTGTTTTCTAACAGAGGGAGTCAAAATGTTTCAAGTCCAATTAATATTTGTGATAAGTGCAATCTTCGACATCGGCCGGGTCCGTGTCTAAAGATGACCGGTTCGTGTTTTAATTGTCAAGAACAAGGGCATATGGCCAGAGATTGTCCTAAAGCTATAAAAGGAAAAGGAAAACAAGCAACTACTAGTGGGCGAGTCTTTGCATTACCTGGCGACAAATCTCAAGCGGGTATGATTTCAGGCCATGTTAACTTAAATGATTTATCTGTTTATGCCTTGTTTGATACCGGAGCAACACACTCTGTTGTTTCTGAACAATTAGAATTCCGGTTAAAACCTTATGAACAAACCACCGAATGTCCAGTCGTAATATCTACCCCAATGGGTGGTTCAATCTGTGTGTTAACTCGATTTTCAAATTGTCCGTTAATTGTTGGAGATCGCATACGGGAGGTCACTCTACTTCCAATGCATATGTCCCACTTTCAATTAATATTGGGTATGGACTGGTTGTCACACCACCATGCAACTATAGACTGTAACGCCAAACAAATATTATTTGGAGATGTTGACAAACCAGAGGCAATCTTCCAAGGAGGTACTCCAAAAGAAGATGTTAGCGCTTTAACTTCTATTACGGTGCACCAGTATACTTGGCAAAGTAATGAAGGTTTTCTGGCCTCGTTACAAGATCCCGAACAGATAATCCCTACATCTACACCCGTACCTGTTGTTTCTGAATATCTTGATGTGTTTCCCGATGATTTACCGGGTATACCACCAGTCCGGGAAGTCGAATTTACCATCGATCTAGTTCCGAGAGCTTCTCCTATTTCTAAGGCTCCCTACCGAATGGCTCTAACTGAAATGAAGGAACTCAAAACTCAACTCGATGATTTATTAAAAAAAGGTTTCATTCGACCCAGCGTTTCACCCTGGGGAGCTCCGGTTCTCTTTGTTAAAAAGAAAGACGGTACGATGCGTCTTTGTATTGATTACCGGGAGCTTAATAAAGTAACGATCCGTAACAAGTATCCGTTGCCGAGAATCGACGATCTGTTCGATCAATTACAAGGGGCACGATACTTTTCCAAAATTGATCTTCGGTCCGGGTACCATCAACTTCGTATGTGAGATTGTGATATTCCGAAAACCGCATTCAGAACTCGCTATGGGCACTACGAATTCTTAGTAATGCCTTTCGGGCTAACTAATGCTCCAGCGGTCTTTATGGATCTTATGAATCGGGTTTTCAAAGATTATCTCGACGACTTTGTTATCGTGTTTATTGATGACATATTGATATATTCAAAGTCAAGAGAGAAACATGATCAACATCTTCACATCGTTTTGGAAACTCTTCGAACGAAAAAGTTATACGCAAAACGTTCTAAGTGTGATTTTTGGCTTGATCAAGTATCTTTTCTCGGACACGTAATTTCTGCGGAAGGTGTCAAAGTCGATCCAACGAAAATTGAAACTGTCACTAAATGGCCTCGACCTACGAACGTATCTGAAGTTCGTGGTTTTCTGGGTCTGGCCGGTTATTATAGACGATTCGTTGAAGGATTTTCTAAAATATCTCTACCGTTAACCCGATTACTCCGAAAAGGAGTCAAATTCAATTGGGGTTCCGAACAAGAATCTAGTTTCGAGGAATTGAAGCATCGATTGGTTACCGCACCTGTTCTTGTATTACCGTCTGGCACCGGAGGTTTTCAAGTTTACAGTGATGCTTCAAAGATAGGTCTCGGTTGTGTTCTTATGCAAAACGGTAGAGTGATCGCATATGCATCACGTCAATTAAAGCCTTATGAGGTCAATTATCCGACTCACGATCTCGAATTGGCTGCGGTTATCTTCGCACTTAAAATTTGGCGTCATTATTTGTACGGTGAAACATGTGAAGTTTTCACCGACCACAAGAGCCTTAAATATATATTTACTCAAAAAGAGTTAAATATGCGTCAACGGAGGTGGCTCGAACTTCTAAAGGATTACGATGTTCATATACAGTATCATCCGGGTAAGGCTAATGTAGTCGCCGACGCTTTAAGTCGTAAAGTTGTGGGACAGGTTTCCTCGTTACTTGTTCCTACAGAGTTAGCTTTGGAGATTGAACGGTTCGGACTAGAAATCTATCCGAGTTCACAAACAGAAATTCTATCGAATCTGATGGTAGAACCGACTCTAATTTCTCGGATAAAAGAAGCCCAACAAGACGACGTTGAATTGTGGGTGAACTTCCAGCAAGCAAAAGAGAATGTTAGTTCGGAATTCAGGATCGATGATGATCACGTGTTGTGGTTTCGGGATCGTCTTTGTGTTCCGAATAACTCGGAGCTTAAAGATCAGATTATGACCGAATCTCACAAATCTATGTTTTCTGTTCACCCGGGTACAACAAAAATGTATCGCGACTTACAGACCCATTACTGGTGGGTTGGAATGAAACGAGATATCACCGATTTTGTAGCTCGTTGTCTCACTTGTCAACAAGTTAAAAGTGAACATCAACGTCCGGGTGGTCTTCTCCAATCGCTGAACATCCCGGTATGGAAATGGGAACACGTAACTATGGATTTTGTAGTCGGACTACCCCGCACGACCTTGAAACATGATGCAATTTGGGTAATAGTTGATCGACTGACAAAATCGGCTCATTTTCTTCCTATCCGACAAACATGGTCAATTGATAAATTGACAGAAGTATTCCAACGTGAGATTGTACGTCTCCATGGCACTCCTGTATCAATTACCTCCGATCGAGACCCACGTTTTACATCTCGATTTTGGGAAGGTTTACATAAAGCTTGGGGCACACGTTTGAATTTTAGTACAGCATTTCATCCGCAAACTGATGGGCAATCTGAACGTACGATTCAAACACTGGAGGATATGCTCCGAGCATTTGCGATGGAATGGCATGGAGGTTGGGATAGTTATTTGTACTTAATAGAGTTCTCCTATAATAATAGTTGGCAGTCAAGTATCGACATGGCCCCGTATGAAGCACTTTATGGCCGAAAATGTCGACACCGACTTGTTGGAATGAAGTTGGAGAACGTATTCTTGAAGGCCCAGAACTGGTACAAGTTACTACCGAGAAGGTCGAAATTGCGCGTCAAATGATGAAAGAGGCTCAAGCTCGTCAAAAGAGCTACGCCGACAAGCGACGACGACCTATCGAGTTCCAACCGGGAGATAAAGTTTTCTTGAAAGTTTCCCCAACTCGCGGTATCAGACGTTTCGGTCTAAAAGGAAAGTTGAGCCCGAGATATATTGGTCCCTTCGAAATTCTGGAAAGGGTTGGCGTTGTGGCTTACCGGTTAGCCCTACCGCCGCAATTATCCCAAATACATAATGTGTTCCATGTATCTTCACTTCGAGGGTACAACTATCATCCCTTACACGTCATTGAATATCCCTTGGAACGTATAGAACCTGATCTTTCTTATCACGAGGAACCTGAAGCGATTATTGATCGTGATGAGAGAGGTACACGAAAGAGAGTGATTCCTTTCGTAAAAGTTCTATGGAAAAATCATTCTGAACGTGAGGCGACATGGGAAACTGAGGAGCACATGCGACGGGAGTACCCCGAGTTCCTTAATCGATGTAAGTTTTCTGTCTAAGTTTGATTTCGGGGACGAAATCTCTTTTTAAGGGGGGAATAATTGTAAGACTCGGTTAAAAAAAAAGTATAATTATTCTTACCCGAATTAAACCGTAATTAAAAATAGCAACCAAAGATAGTTGAGGGGTAAAAACCGTCATTCATCCAAACTTATTATAATTATAATTCTATATCTATAACTTAAAAAAAATTATTATTTATTAAGAGTAATATGCATCCATCGTCACATTCATTTTCTACAAACCGCCATGAACTCTCTCTCTCGTCTCTCTCTCTCTAATTTTTTTTAAACTTCTCTCTACAATATCTATCAATCCGTTGAAGTAATCAAACATTCAACCGTATATTCGGAATCCACTCTTCGAATCCTTCCTAGAGGTATAAAATTCTTTTTAAGTTATTTAAGTTGATAGGTTTGGGTAGTTGAAGTTGGTTGGTAGATTATGACATGTTATTGCAAAGTTATGATCAAATGCATATTTAGGAATGTTTAAGTTTGTCAAAATTACAAATGGGTAAAGTTTAGAATCAAAACGGTGATATTTGTATCTAGATGTTTAACCGCACACCAAGTGATCGGTTTAATGTCTACGTGAACAAAATCCGTGCTTAAGCTTATAATATAACCATTGAGTTTTAGGTTATGCGATTATTAATAATTGGTGGTTTAAATAGGCAATCGAACGGGTTAAAGTTCGTCTTCAGTCTCGCGTGTTACGTCTCAATTTGGTTAAGGTATGGATTTCATTTCTTTTGAATCGTGGGCAACTATTTGTTGTAGTTGACCCTTCCTAAAGGTGGTTCACCACCTTGTGATTGATCAACCGAACGTGATCAACAATTACGAAATTGTACACACACATACACATTGATTTTGGTTTATTGAATCAATTGTTTAAACATTTTGATGTTTTATTAAAATGTGTCTCGTATGAGATTGTTTATGAAAAATATGAATTATATAGATTATAATTTATGTGATCGCCATTTGGGTAAGTGGCATTTGTTTAGTTTTCGTTGATTTTAGAAGAACCCAATAAATGGGCACATTATTTGGGATGCCTTCTATGGCGGCTTTGTTGTCATAGCGTCCTGCAGATGACGGTCCACCAGAGTTAAGCCTATGTGGCTTACGTGAACCCACTCTGGGAGGACTTGGCTGACTTTGTTGGCTCCAGGGCGGATGAATCGATTCTAGATTTTACCCACAGAATATGTGACCGTGGTTAAATTCACGGGGGATCCGTTGTGTGTGCCCGCATGCCGACCCAGTTCGTGTGGTTTGGCCACCCCACGAACACAACAACTGGAATTGACGGATTTTATTTATATTACATTTTGAAGTTAAAGTGTGAACTGTTCTTGAGATTATTGCTTTTGATTATATTACCGAACGTTTCTTTTGATTTAAATGAACTATGAACTTCAGTTTCAAGAACTTTCTTCGAATTGAATTTTTAAGTCTTCCGTTTCGTTATCGATGTTTTTATTATTATTTACGAATTTATATTATAATCCATTCACTGAGCCCTGTGCTCAGCCGTGTTTTTGTTTTCTGACACGGCAGGTTCGAAGTGAAGTTTACGGGGACGGGACTTGAGATCGAGCGTGTTATTTTGGAGTTCTTAGAATCACTTTGTTTTATCTTTCTAAGTTTATAAAATCTTTTGAGGTATGATAGTTTGGATTGTAATATATGTTTAGAGTTTATTAATAGCTCTGAATTTAGATATGTATTTATGTTAAGTCTCGTATGTGACATCACCCGTTCCGGACCACGGGGACGGGGGATGTTACAAATATGGTATCAGAGCATAGGTTACGACTTGTAGATTAAATAAGTTTGACCTGTGAGAATTGGGTAGACATTAGAATGGGTATACTAGAATTTAATTATATTTATTGATTTTCAATCCGTAACTGTTTTGAATTCTGATCTTGATGTTGTTTTGTATTAGAATGTCGAGACGTGGTCGCCCGCGCAAGTCTAGATCTCAACATGAGGGTAACCCAATTCCCAACCCAGTGGGCGGTACTAGTGAACCTAATATTGCTGATGTGGTCCGTCAGACCATGTCAAGTATGATGCCTGCATATCTTGAGCAAGCCATCCAGGCTATGCGACAGACGGCACAAAATCTTCCTCCAAATCCGAATACAAATCCAAATCCAAATTCTGGTCCTACATCAAATATTGGAAATCCTGGATCAAGTTCGGGTAATCCAACGGGAGAAATGCATACATGGCTAGAGAGGTTTAATAAACAGAAACCTCAATCTTTCTCAATGGCCGTAGATTCAGTAGATGCTGAACACTGGATTCGGCACATCGAAAAGATTTTTAATGTCTTAGATATTCCAGATCAGTACAGGGTCCGTTTGGCTACTTACAAGTTTGAGAAAGAAGCGAACAATTGGTGGGAAGCTTGCGTTCAAACTGACCCATCTGTTAAGAACTTATCTTGGGATAACTTCAAAGAATTTTTCTTCAATCAGTATTTTACGGCGGCAGATCGCGATGCTTATGTGCAAGACTATTCAACGATCCAACAAGGCGAGGAAGAAACCGTTGCCGACTACATGGCTCGTTTTCTTAAGTTTTCTCGTTTTGCAGGAAATACCGCAGGCACACAAGCGCAACAAGCCAATAAGTTTAAATGGACACTTAACTCGAAGTATAAGGATAGTCTCTTGAATCTTCCTTTTAATACCGTTACTGAAGTGGCCGACGCAGCGAAGAATATTGATCGGTCACAACAACAACAGTTAACTTCACGCGTTGACAATAAGAAACGTGGACCTGGATCTTTCCAAAGCAACCCTCGTTTTGTAAAGTCAAAGTCGAACATTAACCCACATAAAAGTTCAAGTCAATTCACGCCACAACTTCCAGTGTTTTCTAACAGAGGGAGTCAAAATGTTTCAAGTCCAATTAATATTTGTGATAAGTGCAATCTTCGACATCGGCCGGGTCCGTGTCTAAAGATGACCGGTTCGTGTTTTAATTGTCAAGAACAAGGGCATATGGCCAGAGATTGTCCTAAAGCTATAAAAGGAAAAGGAAAACAAGCAACTACTAGTGGGCGAGTCTTTGCATTACCTGGCGACAAATCTCAAGCGGGTATGATTTCAGGCCATGTTAACTTAAATGATTTATCTGTTTATGCCTTGTTTGATACCGGAGCAACACACTCTGTTGTTTCTGAACAATTAGAATTCCGGTTAAAACCTTATGAACAAACCACCGAATGTCCAGTCGTAATATCTACCCCAATGGGTGGTTCAATCTGTGTGTTAACTCGATTTTCAAATTGTCCGTTAATTGTTGGAGATCGCATACGGGAGGTCACTCTACTTCCAATGCATATGTCCCACTTTCAATTAATATTGGGTATGGACTGGTTGTCACACCACCATGCAACTATAGACTGTAACGCCAAACAAATATTATTTGGAGATGTTGACAAACCAGAGGCAATCTTCCAAGGAGGTACTCCAAAAGAAGATGTTAGCGCTTTAACTTCTATTACGGTGCACCAGTATACTTGGCAAAGTAATGAAGGTTTTCTGGCCTCGTTACAAGATCCCGAACAGATAATCCCTACATCTACACCCGTACCTGTTGTTTCTGAATATCTTGATGTGTTTCCCGATGATTTACCGGGTATACCACCAGTCCGGGAAGTCGAATTTACCATCGATCTAGTTCCGAGAGCTTCTCCTATTTCTAAGGCTCCCTACCGAATGGCTCTAACTGAAATGAAGGAACTCAAAACTCAACTCGATGATTTATTAAAAAAAGGTTTCATTCGACCCAGCGTTTCACCCTGGGGAGCTCCGGTTCTCTTTGTTAAAAAGAAAGACGGTACGATGCGTCTTTGTATTGATTACCGGGAGCTTAATAAAGTAACGATCCGTAACAAGTATCCGTTGCCGAGAATCGACGATCTGTTCGATCAATTACAAGGGGCACGATACTTTTCCAAAATTGATCTTCGGTCCGGGTACCATCAACTTCGTATCTGAGATTGTGATATTCCGAAAACCGCATTCAGAACTCGCTATGGGCACTACGAATTCTTAGTAATGCCTTTCGGGCTAACTAATGCTCCAGCGGTCTTTATGGATCTTATGAATCGGGTTTTCAAAGATTATCTCGACGACTTTGTTATCGTGTTTATTGATGACATATTGATATATTCAAAGTCAAGAGAGAAACATGATCAACATCTTCACATCGTTTTGGAAACTCTTCGAACGAAAAAGTTATACGCAAAACGTTCTAAGTGTGATTTTTGGCTTGATCAAGTATCTTTTCTCGGACACGTAATTTCTGCGGAAGGTGTCAAAGTCGATCCAACGAAAATTGAAACTGTCACTAAATGGCCTCGACCTACGAACGTATCTGAAGTTCGTGGTTTTCTGGGTCTGGCCGGTTATTATAGACGATTCGTTGAAGGATTTTCTAAAATATCTCTACCGTTAACCCGATTACTCCGAAAAGGAGTCAAATTCAATTGGGGTTCCGAACAAGAATCTAGTTTCGAGGAATTGAAGCATCGATTGGTTACCGCACCTGTTCTTGTATTACCGTCTGGCACCGGAGGTTTTCAAGTTTACAGTGATGCTTCAAAGATAGGTCTCGGTTGTGTTCTTATGCAAAACGGTAGAGTGATCGCATATGCATCACGTCAATTAAAGCCTTATGAGGTCAATTATCCGACTCACGATCTCGAATTGGCTGCGGTTATCTTCGCACTTAAAATTTGGCGTCATTATTTGTACGGTGAAACATGTGAAGTTTTCACCGACCACAAGAGCCTTAAATATATATTTACTCAAAAAGAGTTAAATATGCGTCAACGGAGGTGGCTCGAACTTCTAAAGGATTACGATGTTCATATACAGTATCATCCGGGTAAGGCTAATGTAGTCGCCGACGCTTTAAGTCGTAAAGTTGTGGGACAGGTTTCCTCGTTACTTGTTCCTACAGAGTTAGCTTTGGAGATTGAACGGTTCGGACTAGAAATCTATCCGAGTTCACAAACAGAAATTCTATCGAATCTGATGGTAGAACCGACTCTAATTTCTCGGATAAAAGAAGCCCAACAAGACGACGTTGAATTGTGGGTGAACTTCCAGCAAGCAAAAGAGAATGTTAGTTCGGAATTCAGGATCGATGATGATCACGTGTTGTGGTTTCGGGATCGTCTTTGTGTTCCGAATAACTCGGAGCTTAAAGATCAGATTATGACCGAATCTCACAAATCTATGTTTTCTGTTCACCCGGGTACAACAAAAATGTATCGCGACTTACAGACCCATTACTGGTGGGTTGGAATGAAACGAGATATCACCGATTTTGTAGCTCGTTGTCTCACTTGTCAACAAGTTAAAAGTGAACATCAACGTTCGGGTGGTCTTCTCCAATCGCTGAACATCCCGGTATGG
Organism: Arctium minus; assembly: GCA_954870635.1. Classification (NCBI taxonomy): domain Eukaryota; kingdom Viridiplantae; phylum Streptophyta; class Magnoliopsida; order Asterales; family Asteraceae; genus Arctium; species Arctium minus. The sequence goes on along the minus strand of OX941081.1, from coordinate 19,944,043 downwards.
AAATGGGAACACGTAACTATGGATTTTGTAGTCGGACTACCCCACACGACCTTGAAACATGATGCAATTTGGGTAATAGTTGATCGACTGACAAAATCGGCTCATTTTCTTCCTATCCGACAAACATGGTCAATTGATAAATTGACAGAAGTATTCCAACGTGAGATTGTACGTCTCCATGGCACTCCTGTATCAATTACCTCCGATCGAGACCCACGTTTTACATCTCGATTTTGGGAAGGTTTACATAAAGCTTGGGGCACACGTTTGAATTTTAGTACAGCATTTCATCCGCAAACTGATGGGCAATCTGAACGTACGATTCAAACACTGGAGGATATGCTCCGAGCATGTGCGATGGAATGGCATGGAAGTTGGGATAGTTATTTGTACTTAATAGAGTTCTCCTATAATAATAGTTGCAGTCAAGTATCGACATGGCCCCGTATGAAGCACTTTATGGCCGAAAATGTCGAACACCGACTTGTTGGAATGAAGTTGGAGAACGTATTCTTGAAGGCCCAGAACTGGTACAAGTTACTACCGAGAAGGTCGAAATTGCGCGTCAAATGATGAAAGAGGCTCAAGCTCGTCAAAAGAGCTACGCCGACAAGCGACGACGACCTATCGAGTTCCAACCGGGAGATAAAGTTTTCTTGAAAGTTTCCCCAACTCGCGGTATCAGACGTTTCGGTCTAAAAGGAAAGTTGAGCCCGAGATATATTGGTCCCTTCGAAATTCTGGAAAGGGTTGGCGTTGTGGCTTACCGGTTAGCCCTACCGCCGCAATTATCCCAAATACATAATGTGTTCCATGTATCTTCACTTCGAGGGTACAACTATCATCCCTTACACGTCATTGAATATCCCTTGGAACGTATAGAACCTGATCTTTCTTATCACGAGGAACCTGAAGCGATTATTGATCGTGATGAGAGAGGTACACGAAAGAGAGTGATTCCTTTCGTAAAAGTTCTATGGAAAAATCATTCTGAACGTGAGGCGACATGGGAAACTGAGGAGCACATGCGACGGGAGTACCCCGAGTTCCTTAATCGATGTAAGTTTTCTGTCTAAGTTTGATTTCGGGGACGAAATCTCTTTTTAAGGGGGGAATAATTGTAAGACTCGGTTAAAAAAAAAAGTATAATTATTCTTACCCGAATTAAACCGTAATTAAAAATAGCAACCAAAGATAGTTGAGGGGTAAAAACCGTCATTCATCCAAACTTATTATAATTATAATTCTATATCTATAACTTAAAAAAAATTATTATTTATTAAGAGTAATATGCATCCATCGTCACATTCATTTTCTACAAACCGCCATGAACTCTCTCTCTCGTCTCTCTCTCTCTAATTTTTTTTAAACTTCTCTCTACAATATCTATCAATCCGTTGAAGTAATCAAACATTCAACCGTATATTCGGAATCCACTCTTCGAATCCTTCCTAGAGGTATAAAATTCTTTTTAAGTTATTTAAGTTGATAGGTTTGGGTAGTTGAAGTTGGTTGGTAGATTATGACATGTTATTGCAAAGTTATGATCAAATGCATATTTAGGAATGTTTAAGTTTGTCAAAATTACAAATGGGTAAAGTTTAGAATCAAAACGGTGATATTTGTATCTAGATGTTTAACCGCACACCAAGTGATCGGTTTAATGTCTACGTGAACAAAATCCGTGCTTAAGCTTATAATATAACCATTGAGTTTTAGGTTATGCGATTATTAATAATTGGTGGTTTAAATAGGCAATCGAACGGGTTAAAGTTCGTCTTCAGTCTCGCGTGTTACGTCTCAATTTGGTTAAGGTATGGATTTCATTTCTTTTGAATCGTGGGCAACTATTTGTTGTAGTTGACCCTTCCTAAAGGTGGTTCACCACCTTGTGATTGATCAACCGAACGTGATCAACAATTACGAAATTGTACACACACATACACATTGATTTTGGTTTATTGAATCAATTGTTTAAACATTTTGATGTTTTATTAAAATGTGTCTCGTATGAGATTGTTTATGAAAAATATGAATTATATAGATTATAATTTATGTGATCGCCATTTGGGTAAGTGGCATTTGTTTAGTTTTCGTTGATTTTAGAAGAACCCAATAAATGGGCACATTATTTGGGATGCCTTCTATGGCGGCTTTGTTGTCATAGCGTCCTGCAGATGACGGTCCACCAGAGTTAAGCCTATGTGGCTTACGTGAACCCACTCTGGGAGGACTTGGCTGACTTTGTTGGCTCCAGGGCGGATGAATCGATTCTAGATTTTACCCACAGAATATGTGACCGTGGTTAAATTCACGGGGGATCCGTTCAAGACAATATTTCCTTTGTGATATACAAACACCTTTGTTGGTTTCTAAAATCTCGATTCCCAAGAAAAACTTCAAAAAACCAAGGTCTTTTATTTTAAACCTAGACTGTAAATAATTCTTAACCTCTTGAATTTCAGGATATGAGTTACCAGTGATGACAATATCATCAACATAAACAAGGAGAACAATGAAAATATTATCAGAACATTTTGTAAATAATGAATAATCATTGGTACTATGAATAAAACCATGATCAATTAAACAGGTTGACAACTTCTCATACCACTGACGAGGCACTTGTTTTAGCCCATACAGAGACTTAACAAGTTTACAAACCCGTTTATCATTAGCAGAAAAATAACCAGGAGGCAAAGACATATAAACCTCTTCAACAAGATCACCATAAAGAAAAGCATTGTTAACGTCAAGTTGACATAGAGGCCACTTATTTTGAACAGCCAAAGCAATGACACATCTAACAGTAACCATTTTAACAACAGGTGAAAAAGTTTCCTCGTAGTCCAGATGTTCACGCTGACTATAGCCTTTAGCAACTAATCTAGATCCAAAACAGTGCTACCAGGATCAGTAGATCTGGCAACTCTGTCATTTCCATTACTGGTGTTAGTACTACCAGGGTCCAAAAACCCGGCAGCCTTATCTTGACTACCCATATGATCACGTCTACTTGTCTCAGAAATACCAGGGACATTTTCATTATTTCCATTTCGAGGGCTCACCCCAGTTTCATCATTGGGTAATTCAGAAATTAAATCATTAGTCTGAAGCAAACCAGAATCAAAGAAATTTAAAGAATTTATATCATTAACATCACAACTTTCTTGATTTGAACTCATTTTGAAGGGAAATATAGTTTCATAAAACTTAACATCTCTAGAAACTATGATTTGTTTTGAGTCCATACTATAAAGCCTGTACCCCTTTTTTGAATTACAGTAACCAAGGTGAACACATTTTTCAGACCTTGAGGAAAACTTATCAGAAACATTAGTCCTAACAGCAAAACACAAACATCCAAAATTTCTAAGGTGAGACAAAACAGGGGCAAAACCAAAAACTAACTCATATGGACACTTACCATTTAGCACAGAAGAAGGAGTTCTATTTATAAGATATGTAGCAGTTAGAAGACACTCACTCCACATGTCTAATGGTATATTTCCCTGAAACATTAAAGCCCTGGATACATTTAATAAGTGTCTATGTTTTCGTTCAACAACTCCATTTTGTTGAGGAGTGTAAACACAAGAAGTTTGATGTATAATGCCATTAGTTTTAAAAAACGCACCTAATTTGTTGTTAACAAATTCAGTACCGTTATCACTCCTGAAAATCTTAACACGTTTTCCAAATTGATTGATCAACAAACTGTGAAAAGCAACAAGGTTGTCAAAAACTTCATCTTTGTTTTTCAACAGATAAACCCAGACAGATCTAGTATAATCATCTACAATAGACAAGTAGAACCTATATCCTTCCTTACTAGGAACACGATAAGGTCCCCATATGTCTAAGTGAACTAACTCTCCTAAAACATGAGAGACATGATTACTCACGGTAAACTTGTCTCTGGTTTGTTTGGCCTTATGACAAATATCACAGGGAACAGACTCACATTCATTTCCTAGATTAAGCGTGTCTTTTAAAATTCCTAACACTTGATCACCAGGGTGTCCAAGTCTACTATGCCATAATTGGCGAGACACACAACACACTATAGACATATTAGTTTTAGGCGACACAAAGGACTCACCCTTAAGCAAGCAATCAAAGAAATATAAACCTCCTTGTTCGCTACCAGTCCCCACAATTTTCTTGTGAGGAGAACCCTGAACAAGATAACACTTGTACTCATCAAACCCAACAAAAATTTTGCTATCTCTAGCAATTTTATGAGCAGATAGAAGATTAACATGAAAGTCAAGAATAACAAGAACATCAAACAAAACAACTTTATCATTCAGTCTAAAATTCCCTATTTGATATATCTTGGCTTCATCTCCATTAGGTTGAGTTACTTTTAAATTTAAATCCGAAATGTCAACAACATTTTCAAGGCACAAAACAGTAGAGGTCATATGCTGGCACCAGAGTCAATAATCCAACCACGATGAGAAAGACTAGAAGAGTTAGTAGATTTTGTCATATTAACAGAAAACATACCTGCCATGTTGACAGAGATGTTTTCCGTCTGTTTATGATCAAGCAGAGAGAGTAACTTCGTGATTTGATCCTCTATGAGAGATTTTGAACAGTTTTGACCACTAGCAGAAGAGTCAGTGGAACAAGTATTGTTTGAAGCCGGTTTAAAAGAATTCTTTGATTTAGTGAATTGAAAATCCTTTGGAAAACCAATCAGTTTATAACACCTTTCTATTGTATGCCCAGTTATACCACAATGTTTACAAACAAGGGAAGGTTTCCCCGATTTTTTCTTGTTTTCAGTAGCCTTTCCAAAGAAGGTTGTGCTTTGACTTTTAGAATCTGAGGACCGAGTCACACCACAGTGTGACTCTTCTCGAGAAACCAAAGAAAACGCAGTTTTAACAGACGGAAGAGGATCAATGGTTGGAATGTTGCTTCGTATATGAACATAGGAATCATCTAACCCCATTAGGAACTGCATTAATTTTATTAGTTGATTGTGTTTAGAAAAGTCGTGAGAAGCATTGCATGTGCATGAGGGAAGTTTTATTAAGGCATCAAATTGTTTCCATAGGGCATACAATTTATGATAATAGTCAGAGACAGGCGCCCCATTTTGAGATAGAGAATTAATTTTCTGGTGTAGATTGAAAGTGACAGAACCATCGATTTTGTCATAGGTTTCTTTCAATTCAAGCCAGACCTCAGAAGCAACTCTAGAAAAAACTTGACTAACAAACAAGTCATCAGAAACAGAGTTAAGAATCCACGATAGAACAATAGAGTTACAACGATCCCATTGTTTGCCCAAAACATCATTATCAACAGATCTAACCACAGAACCATCAATGAAACCAAGTTTATTTTTAGTCTCAAGGGCGAGTATCATAGCGCAAGACCATACTTTATAATTTTCAGTACCATTGAGTTTCATAGACAAAATAGAGGCTCCCGAAGTGTCACTAGGATGAAGATATAGCGGATCCCCAAAGTCCAGTTTAGCGATCAAGTATCTCTGTTCTGACTCTTTGGATGGTCCAGCTCCCGTCATAGTGACAATTCAGAGAGAAAAAGAAAACCACACACAAGGACAAAACCTGAGCAGCTTAGAGGCAGGATTCCTTGCCACTCGAGGTGGTAGGTCAAGCCAACTAGTCAGGGACCAAAAAAGAGGGGGAACCAAGAGAGAGAGAAAGAGAGAACTTACAGAGGAAGCAGAGCCGAAGAAACAATAGGTAAAAGAAACTTACAAAACAGTCCTCAAACAAGGAAGCAGCGGAAGGTATGAGTCGATCTGAAACCACAACAGGGAACCACAGAGAGTGATTCAATAACACCCCCAGATCTGAGCAGATAAAACAACTTGGACAAAAGGAGGGTTGTGACAAATGGAAAACCCAGTGGTGCACACAAAATAGCAAAAGAAAAAAAAGAAACCAGAAACAGATTCTGGAACGAATGATGCACAAAGAGCACCGCGATCCTTTGATGGCCAACAAGGAGAAAGGAATCAGACTACAAAGTAGCCGAGATCCAAACCAAGGCTCGTGTCATTAGGACCTAAAAGAGGAATACAACAGATAAACTTGAAAAACACGAAAAACATACTAAGAGAAGAGGAAAATTCTTCTGTGAGTCACAAAGAGGGGATAGATCTATAGATCTATATACCTTGACTCATTTCATTAGAGCCAAAAAAAGGATCACGGTAACTTGAATATAGATCTATAGAAGATCCAATCCAAGTCAACAAAGAGAAGGAAGACTAAACAGATCTGATCAGGTTGGTGACGATCTGAAAAAGTTCGATAAACTGACCTGAACCAAGATCTAAACAGATCTGATTCAGATTGATGACGATAACCAAGATCTGTTCAAGATGATGCCGATCTGAAACTGTTCGTTAAACAGACCTGAACCAAGATCTAAACATATCTGATTCAGGTTGATGACGATAAACCACGACTTAAACGAATGACAAAAACAGAGAACAAGTATATAACAGCTGTTAAAGCATAAGCAAAATCTAAGGGAGAAATAGCAAAAAACCTTGAAAGAAGACGATCCACACGGGATCTATGAAGGCAAATCAGATATAAGTAGATATGATCCACCAAACTTATGCAGGAGTAAAACAAAGGCACACCTATGATAACACCTCAAACCATAGTCTATTAACAGATTAGATCTGATGTGAAAATAAGAGAAGATGAACGAAACAAGAAAAACAAAATCGAGTAAACAGAACCTATGAAGGTTAGAGTACTCGTAGAAAACCTCAACAGAGAGGTGACTGAGATCTGGACAAACATACAAAAACACATCCAGATGGATAAAAGAAAATCGATACTGAGTAAACGAGACCTATAGAGGTCATATTTACTCGTAGAGGTCCTCAAAGAGAGAGGTAAATGAAATTTGAACAGAGTTCATCGATCAGATCCAGAAAGAAAAAAAGGAAGAAAACAAGATGAAAAACTCGGTAAATGAACCATAGCGGGAACAAACAAAGAAAAAAGAGATTACCAGATGCAACAATGAAAGATGAACATCTCATATGAATCAACCACATAGCTCTAATACCATCTTAAAATCATCACATTTAGAAAACAATATATTGAATCTTATTAGAACCTTATTACAAAACGAAATACCTTCAAGAGATTTGAAGGTGTAAAATGAGATGTAACCCTAAACTAACAATGAAGAAGATGAAAAAGATTGAGAAATTTTTTTTATTGTAAAATGAAGAAAATGAGCTCTCTTCTTACTGCAGATAGTCGAGATACCAAATATAAACCAACATAAATTGCAAATAGACCCTTGACACATTAGCCCCTTATATCCATGAATTAGCACCGCTACCCTTGTAGAATTCCCATAAGTGAGGCGTAGTCCCTCAGTTTCACAGATACAAATAACTTTCAAGATCAATCCCTCAACTCCTACAAACAACATATCAAACAAATTAAGTTAGAATTAATGACAAGATTGGTACAAACACAAACTTACCTTTTAACACTTGCCTTCACTCTTACCGGGTAAGATTCTTGATCTTTGCCATATGCATCCGATAAGGTAATGTGACTTTATAAGTGCTTATCTGGGTAAACGTTTGATAAATGACCCATAATTTATAAGAATGTGAGAAATTATTTGAGCCATTCATTTGTTCTGTTATAAAGGATAAGGGTTATAACCCTAATTTGAATAATAGAGGGTTTTAAAGTAATTCGATAAATTATATAAATTATGATCAATTCAAATTACTATTAGTTAGAACATGTTCATGTATTTACAGACGATACACATGTGAATTTTTAACTATCAACATTTATAAGGATGTAAAATTACAAGTTTAAAATATCTTGAAGCGTTATTTTTAGAAAATCACGATACATATTTATGATATTTTATAGTATTATTAAATTAAAAAATATTTGATAATAAACTTATTTTGAAATTATTTAGGAGAAGATTATAATGATATACTTTGTAAAAAATGCATTTTATAATGTATTGTAGTTATCTATGATTATGTATTTTTAATATGGTAAGAGTGTAAAATGAAAACATAACGAATATAAAACATATTAATTCGTATATAGAAAACTAATTTGTACTCTTAAAAATTCAAGAATAACCGTACATAGTTTTTTTTAAGGAATTTAGATAGATAAATATAAATAATCGTGTAAAATGTACAGGTTTAAAAAAATCTCGATATGTCATTATTGAAAAATCTCAATACGTATTTATGATGTTTTACAATATTGTTATATTAAAAAATATTCCATAATAAACTTATTTTGAAATTATTGACGAGAAGATTATAATGGTACGTAAAAAAAATATATGCATTTAATAATGTATTTTAGTTAATCTATGATTATGTATTTTTAATATGATAATGGTGTAAAATGAAAACGTAAGGAATATAAAACAAATTAATTTGTATATATTCATGATATTTAATAATGTAATTAAATCCAAAAAAAATCAATATTTGGCTCATTTCGAATGTATTGACGATACGATTATGGTATAATTTGTAAAAAAATGTATTTTTAATTCATTTTAGTTCATATACGATTATTTATGTTAATATGATATGGATCTAAAATGAAAAATGAAAAAGTAAGAGATTAAAAATAAATTAAATAACTAATTATAAAAGTTATAAGTGTAACTTATAAATTAGAAAAGAAAATTTGGAACGTGGAGAGTTTGGGGAAGTAGGTGTGGAGTGGATTGTGTATAGCTTCACAAGTTATACAACTTTAAAATGTATATCTCTAAACTTTCAAGATTTTCGAAAATAACCGTAATAGCATTTTAATATAGTAGTATAGATATAGATAAAGGGTGTAAAATGAAAAATAAAAATACAAGTAATCTAAATTAAATTAATTTGTATATATTCATGCTATTTAATAACATGATTAAATTAAAAAAAATATTCAATATTGGGCTCATTTTGAAGATATTGACGAAACGATTACAATTGTATAAATTTCAATTGTATAATTTGTAAAAAATGTATTTTAATACATTTTAGTTCATATACGATTATTTATATTAATATGATAAAGATCTAAAATGAAAAATGAAAAATGAAAAATTAAGGGATTAAAAGTAATTAAATAACTAATTACAATGGTATTAAGTGTAATTTATAAATTAGAAAAAAAAAATTGGAACGTGAATAGTTTAGGGGAGTGGCTGTGGAGTGGGTTGTGCATAGTTTAACAAATTATAGTTTTAAAATGTATACCTCTAAATTTTCAAGATTCTTGAAAATAACCGTAATAGCATTTTTAATATAATAGTATAGATAAGACAAACGATCATGTGAGAAGTTGAGGTTAACATGAAAAATGGATTTGAACCGTTGATCGTTTTAATCAAATGTCCTCCATAAATTGCGGCTTTGAAATGAATTGATATGGTGCATCTCGTTGCATCTTATCTCGGTACATCTTATCCTAATGTGCATCCATTTATCATCCAACGGTTGATAACCATTTCTCACGCTTCTCACGTTAACCTCAACTTCTCACCGGAACCCAACCCGTTATAGATAAAGGGTGTAAAATGTAAAATGAAAATATAAGTAAAATAAAACAAATTAATTCGTATATATCCATGATATTTAATAATATGATTAAATCCAAAAATATTCAATATTGGGCTCTTTTCGAAAGTATTGACGAGACGATTACAATCGTATAATTTGTAAGAAAAAAAATGTATTTTTAATGCATTTTAGTTCATATACGATTATTTATGTTAGTATGATAACGATCTAAAATGAAAAATGAAAAAGTAAGATATTAAAAGTAACTAAACAACTAATTATAAGATTTTGTTCCTAGATGTGTGCTAATCAAGATGAATAACAACAAGATTTAATTCAGTATGTCACATATTGAACAATGAATTTCACAGTACAATAAGCTCTCTCACATACAATATTTCTCTCTCTAGAATTACTCTCTCAGTTTTCATATGAGTCTACTAACGAAAAATACTATTTATACCTACATATTACAATACAAAACTAAACTAACTAAACTAGTTGACTTGCACTTTTGACTTTGACTATTCTCTTTAAACACTTTGACTTTGACTTTGCAATGAGGTTTTGACTTGAGCATTTGACTTTCAATCTCTATGATTTTGGATCCAACAAATTTATTCACTAAGGTGGCGTTTGTTTTTTAAGAGGTCTAAAGTCTGAAGTCTTATTTCACTTCTGATTAATAAGAGGTGGTGCTGAAGGCTGAAATCTGAATCAATTAGACTGTTTGTTTTTTGTAAAGTAATAAACATCTAAATGTTTTTTGAACAAATACAATCTTTTGTACATCACTCATCCAAACACAATAAAATATATACACAAAATCTATCCATTATCTTCCACTTTAATCAAGTTTTTGAATACAATCATATCACCATATGATACTTGAAGATCCACACCCATGTTCACCACCAACTTTCTGACTTCATTCAACGTGTCACTGCCAATCCATTTCACCACCTTCTTCTCCTCCCTTTTATCAGATTCTTCCTTTCAACCCTCCAAATCCTTCTTTTTTTCTTCTTGATCCACTAGTGCTTCTTCCCACCAACATCTTGGACTTCCACTAATTTCTCATTTGGCTTCTCAACACCATCCCCCAAGTTCTGCAGTATGTAAACATGAGGATATGTAGGTCCAACATAGCACCTGCAATTCTATGAATAGAATATGCAACTAGTATCATCCAAGTGCATACCTCTAGTCCTCCACGATCGAGCAAAACAAATTTGGGTCGAGTTGATTCGGTGAAGAGATAACTAAGGGGACGCATCGGTGAGGGAACAACAGCGAGAGGCGGCACCGGTGAGCAACAGTGTAGCGAGAGGCGACAGCAAAGACGGTTGGCGCCAACGAGGGATTTTGTGGGGTTGGCGACGAGTGTTCCATGAACGTGGGGAACGGAACACGGCAAGTGATCGGAGCTTTGTAACATGTGTAATCAACGAGATAAACGGATCTTGGTTTTGACATGAAGTAGATGATGGAGATGAAGAGGATGAAGAAAACGGAGCATAGGGTTTCAAGTAGGTCAAGGTGGAGGGATGATATGGTGTCGACGAGGGATTTTGTGGGGAAGAGGAAGATAGGGATTTAGGCTTTTACTTCCTATTTAGTCAGACATTATTTCACCACTTGTTGTATAAGAGGACGGTCAGACGTTTTTATCACTTATCACTAAAAAAATTCAAACAGTCTGAAACATGAAAGCTCTTACCGAATTAGACTTCAGATCTTATAAGTGGTTATTTTCAAAAAACAAACAAGGCCTAACAATCTCCCCCTTTGGATTCAAGATTATCTTCAAAACAATAAGTTGATTATCTTCCCCTTTGTCAAACATGTAAAGATCTTTCTTTGAAAAGAAATTTTGCAATAACGAACAATCTTCTCCTTCGTAGATCTTTGGCAAATTCAATCTCTCACTTTATCATCTTCACAAAGATAACCAATTCATCTTCCTTTTCTTTGAACTGTCTACAGATTTTCAGTAATCTCTTCCAAAGTTTGTGATTATCTTCTTCACGAATTTTAACAATCTTCCCCAAGGTAATAAAAACATCTTTCAGACTTCAAAAGCGAAATTATCTTCAGACTTAGCTCACTTTGCTTCAGCAAATATCTTCAAAGAAATTATCAGCAAATTTTCAACCAGCTTTCTGAACATTTGAACTTTCTCTTTCTATATGAACATTTTTCCCGTATATCTAAAATATACCCTTCAAAACTGTCATCACTTGATCACTTTATCCACGGAATTTTCACAATCTGATCTTTAAACATCATTTCTTGAAATCAATTCTCATTTCTTGAATATATATCTCCCCCTTTTTGATGATGCAGCATAGAAATCATCAAAACTTCTTAAAAAATGTCATGAATCTCTTTCTGACCACTGATCTTTCAAAATTAGCATCTGAATCATCCGTCAATTCATAATATATTCATCTGAATGTTTTTAAATTCAGACAAATAAGAGTGTAACCCTGAATCAACAAATGAATCAGTTAAGATGCATGTAAGTAGCACAAAGCCACTTTATACAACGAATGTACTTTGAAAAGGAGCTTTTTGATGTTCACTCCTCCAGGGCTTCCATTCAATCATCGAAAAATCACAAAGAATTTTCTATGAATGTTAAGACAAAAAAACGTATTCCTTGTGTGCTCATGCAAAGTGTAGAATGATTGAAGATACTTAAGCTTTTCAAATAGGCTCAAAATGTGTAAACCATTGAAACAACAACAATATTACACATACTCAATTGTGCATGATCGAAGGTCGAAGGTGGGGAAAACCTCCTTCTTTTTCAATATCCACATCTTCCAAATGAAGACGAGATAGATTATATGTTGCGTCCCCATGAAAATACGAAACATCTCTTTGTTAAGAAAGAAATGAGTAGCTGGTGGGGTATAAATCAAGAATTGGCATGGGCTAGTTGCCTGTTTCAATGAAGTTCACGAAAGAATTGTGAAACAACAGTAATATGGTTGCCCGACTCAGAAAGTGGTTGGTGCAGAGTTCGATATTCTTTTACTCTGATCTCACACCCTCTTTCTTTTTAACATTTAAGCTAACTTCTAACCAATCTCTCTTTTCATTTTATCTCAACACACACCCACACTCAGATATTGACCCATCGCCTCTCGATCACTCAAGATAACTTCTTGGGTAGGAAACACTGTTATTGTGAATCCATAGCAGTTCATTTGAAATCTCACACAATGATCCCATATATTTTTCCTAAAAGCAAATGTTGCTCAATAGTTTAACTTTAACAGTTAAAGCACAAAAGATATGTCAGATGTATGTATGCTCAAGAAGATAATCGTGAAGATTTGAGCATTTTAATCGTGAAAGATTTTCTCAAAACAAAGAAATTGAATGAATGAAATGAATACAAAAGACTTGTTTGAGAATCTGACATTGTATTGAAAAGATCAAATATGAATGATATATCAATAAAAAAACTTAGGTCATGAAGAATTGGATGTTGTCTATATGAACAAGTATAGACATTCTTGAAAGAAACGCTTTGAATGAATCAACGCTCAACAAACTTTGAATTTCAAACGGGGTGTCTTACCATCGAAAATTAGTTTTATTTTGAGACATGGTAAGAACATAGTCAATAAAAGTACTAAACCAGTGTGTATGAATACTTGACAGTATATAGAAAAGATAATACACAAGTATGTATCTTTGGAAACACACGGTTTGTTTAACATTGAAGCTCATAACAGTGAAAAACATTTAAAATCATACTTCTGAATTCATGAAATCTTTTAAAAATCGAGAAGTGGTTTGAACATTTAGAAACATGTTTTCCATGTTTGAAAGTTGTCCTTCTTTCAAACACAATGAGATTAAGAGTAGAATAATCCTTACGCTCAGCTTTAATCTCATAAAGTCAGCTCCTAAATCATTAATGATATGATCATGTAAGCTCCACCTCAAATTCTGCAAATAGTCAAAAAGTCGTCAAAGCAACAAAGTCTTATTGAAAGACAAACATTTATTTGAAAATTAAAAACATGAAAGCAATAAAACTTGTTAAGAACGAGTTTTGATCTGATAAATCAGAAATCAAAGTCCTTACTCCCCTAAAAATATGCATCATAAAAATTTTGTCAGTATAAATCAAATGCAATATATCATGCTCCACATAGAAATTATGATCATCTGATGTTTGTTATACACTCCCCATGAAAACATGAACATAACCTTTCAGTGCTGATATCTTTCAAATTAAAATGAAGAAATGAAGAAAAATAACAAAAATAAACTATACTATGTAACTACAGATTATGTCTTGAGGTTTAACATGCCAAATTTCGAAATGAGAAAATTAAATCTCTTTTCGTCCAATGGCTTGGTAAACAAATCAGCAAGTTGATAATCTATATTTACAAAGTAAAGTTCAACTGTACCTTTTTCAACATTATCTTTGATAAAATGATATCGCACGTCAATGTGCTTGGTTTTTGTATGTTGAACAGGATTCGCAGATATAGCAATAGCGCTCTTGGAATCGCAGTTAATCGAGATTTTGTTGTATTGGAATCCATAATCTCGGAGTTGTGCTTGCATCCACAGCACCTGAGAACAGCAGCTAGTCGCAGCTACGTACTTTGCCTCAATTGTTGAAGTAAATACACACAGTTGTTTCTTCGAAGTCCAACTCACGAGCTTATCTCCCAAAAATTGTATATGTCCCGAAGTACTCTTCCTTTCTAACATACAACCTGCATGATTTGCGTCTGAATACGTTGTTAGCTCAAAACCTGTATCTTTAGGATACCACAAACCAAGATCTGCAGTCCCCTTCAGATATCTAAATATTCGTTTTACAGCTGAAAGATGGGATTCTTTAGGCGAAGCTTGATGTCTAGCGCATAAGCATGTAGAAAACATAATATCCGGTCTACTCTTCGTTAAGTACATTAAAGAACCAATCATTCATCTATAGGTTCTAAGATCAACAACTTTTCCAAAAAGATCAGCTCCAATCTTAGTTCCTGGTGCCATTGGGGTACCAATTGGAGTACAATTTTCCATTTTAAATTTTCTCAAAATATCATAAATGTACTTCGCTTGAATAATAAAAATCCCCGTAGAAAATTGTCTAACTTGTAATCCGAGAAAGTAATCATCTCTCCCATCATACTCATTTGAAATATAGACACCATTAGATTATAAAAGTTCTTACAGTACTTCGGATTTGTTGAACCAAATATTATATCATCCACATATATTTGAATTAAAATGATGTCAACTTTTTCCTTTTTGATAAAGAGAGTGGTATCGATTTTACCTTTTGAAAACCCAGACTTGACCAAAAACTTTGATAGAACATCGTACCAGGCTCGAGGAGCTTGCTTTAAACCATAGAGAGCTTTGTCAAGAATGTAGACATGATCCGGCTTTTCAGCATTGACAAACCCTTCTGGTTGTGAGACGTATACCTCCTCTTTCAGTATGCCATTGAGAAAGGCAGTCTTTACGTCCATTTGATAGACAGTAAAGTTTTTGTGTGCAGCGTAGGCTAGAAACATTCTGATAGCCTCTATACGTGCAACTGGAGCGTATGTCTCATCATAATCTATTCTTTTCTCTTGTCGATATCCTTTAGCAACAAGTCTAGCTTTATTTCTGATCACGATACCATCTTCATCTTTCTTGTTTTTGAATACCCATTTCATACCTATAATTGTTTTGCCTTCCGGTCAAGGTACGAGTCTCCAAACTTTAAGCGATTCAAATTGATTGAGCTCTTCTTGCATAGTTGTTATCCAATCTGGATCTTTTAGAGCTTCAGATACTCGTGTCGGCTCTATCTTGCTCAGAAAAGAATCAAGCATGCACTCATTTGTTGTTGCAGACCTAGTTTGCACCAACTTTGATGGATCTCCAATAATTTGATGAACTGGGTGCTCTTTGGTCCACTTATGTACATGAGGGAGTGGTATAGATGTAGACCGATCATGTTGATCATCTAGATATCCAGTATGTTCTTCTTGTACGGGTTCAGTTGAAGTAACTGGTGCAAGAGTTTCAGTTGATTGGACATTTGACGTCTGTTGAGTAGTCATGACAGTACATCTAACTTAATGTGTAACTTCTGGCTCTATAGTTTCATGTGCAACTTCAAATGATTGAGTAAGTATTTGAACTGGAGTTTCTTCTTGAATCAGGAAGTTTGATTCAGTCGATACATCTGATGTGATTGGATGATGATTACTTGAATATTCAGATATGTCAATCACAACAGGTTTAGTCACTTTTAAACCAAGAAACTCATCGTAAAAATGTTCAAACAATAAATCTAATTCTGTTAAATGAGACGTAGACGTTGACGTTGACGCTTTATCAGAATTAGAGACTTTAGCCGCAGGTTCTGGACTGATTTGTCCAGAAGCTAATACTCCTGTTATCACAGGTTCTGAACTGATTTGATCAAAATCCATCTCTTCATCAAATGTGACATTTACGCTCTCAAAAACTATCTTATATTTCTTCATGTAAATTTTGTTTGCAGCAGACGTTTGAGAATATCCAATGAAAATGCCTTCATCAGCTTTGGGACTGAACTTGTTCAAGTTCTCTTTATCATTCAGCACAAAACACCTGCATCCAAATATGTGAAAATGTTTAATGCTAGGTATTCTATTGTTTATCAAAGCATATGGAGTTTTACCAAGCCGGCGATGAATGATTGAACGATTTTGAGTATAACATGCAGTTGAGACAGCTTCGACCCACAAAAATAAAGGTAGATCGGACTGGCTCAGCATCGTTCGTGCAGCCTCAACCAGAGTCCGATTTCTTCGTTCAACTGCCCCATTTTGTTCCGGTGTTCTGGCAGCAAACAACTAATGAGTTATCCCACCGATTCGAGATAATCGTCAACTGTTTTGTTCTTGAATTTTGTGTCATTATCAGTTCGAAGTAACTTAACTGTCTTTTGCAAGTTCACTTGAATGGTCTTTAAGAATGAGATGATAACATCAGTCGTCTCATCTTTTGACCTTAGAAATTTGACCCAAGTGTATCTTGAAAAATCATCCACAATCACCAAGACGTATTTCTTGTCGTTTATGCTTTGCGTTTGCATTGGACCACTGAGATCTATATGCAACAACTCTAAAGAAAAACTTGTACTCGGTTCAGGCTTGGGCTTATGTGAAGCTCTCTTTATCTTGCCTTTCTCACACGCTTCACACAGATATTCTTTTACGTATTTCAGCTCTGGAAGTCCTCTTACCAAATTTCCAGTCACCAACTTGTTAATGTATCTGAAGTTGAGATGAGATAACCTTCTATGCCATAACCATCTTTTTTGCATAGACGCTTTAGAAAGTAGACATACCACATTATCAGTCTTGACATTTGACAGATTGATCGTGTAGAGGTTTGACTTTCGCGTCTCGACCAAGAGTTCTTTACCGTCTTCCGTTTTAACACAACATCGCTTGGCCTTAAAATTCACCTCTAAATCCTTGTCACAGAACTGACCAATGCTGAACAGATTGTGTCTTAATCCTTCAACATAACTGTCCTTCTTTATCGTTAAGTTCTCTTGCACGACATCTCCATAACCAAGTATCGGTGAAAACTGGTCATTTCCAAATGTTACATTACTGCAAAATTTCTCTGTATCACTAGACAATATATCTTTCCGCCCTATCATATGCTTGGAACAGCCTGAATCCAAGTACCACATATGACGGGTCTGCACATGAGAAATCAAGCAATAATAGGTTTAGGTACCCATTTATAGATGGGCCCTAGCAAGTTAGCACAAGATTTTGGCACCCATTTGAAATTGGGTCCTTTTAACCTTTGAAAAGATTTTGAAACAGAAGAATTATAAACATGATATGAACAAACCAATGATCAAAATATTGACGAGTAACAAAATCATTTCTACGAGATGTGGAAGACTAAGTAGTAGACGGAGATAATTGGATCAATTGCTTTATTGTATAAGACTTGTAAGGATGTACAAGTTTTTGTTTATAAGAAGCACATTGACTAACTATATCAGATACACTATCAGTAACCCTATTACATTCGGAATCAGAAAATGATTTTGTAGCCTCATCAATCTTCTTCTTTGGTCTCCATTCAGGTTTCACTTCGGGCTTTCTCTTTTTCAAATCTAAAACATATGAATATTTCATGTTAGAACTGTGAGACTTGTGAGATTGTTTCTTCTTTGATTTACCAGTGTTGGTCTGTTTCTGTGAGTGTCTATTCTTTCTTTTCTTACCCTTGGCATAATAGGTGCTCACAGAAACTGGTTTATCAACTTTCGTTTATGATTCACCTTTTTCATACACACTTGGTAAACCATTAGAATTAACAATAAACTGAGAATGATCTGGAAGTTTTGCATTAAAATCAAATTATTCAACACATTTATCAAAACAACCATCAGAGTTTAGAAAATCAAACTCTTCATCAAACAAAACATCGTCATCATTAGATATAGGAGCTTTGGAAGTATTGGAGAAATCAGTGTTTATAAAAACAGTAGAAAATACCTTTTGTTTTAATCCAATCAAAATTCTTTCTTCTTCAAGAGTATTATCAAGCTCAGAAATTTTACTTTCTAAGATGAGTGGAGGAACATATATCTTGCCTTAAATAGGTTTTGCCTCCATTTCCTCTGTAGAATAACTTTGAAAATAATCGTTTGAAAGAAATTTTGACTGTTTAGAGTTGTAACTAGAATTCAACTTTTCATAATGAAATGGTAGTTACATTTTAGTTTTATTTTTCCTTTTCTCATCTTCCTTAGCTTCTACTTCATCTGATGATTTTGTCCATTTGACTTTGAGTTCAGAGTGTTTTTGTGCCAGTTTTAGAAATCCAAAATCATATAAAGCAGGAACTTTTGAAATACCCTTCTTTAAGTAATGAGGATTATCGTAACCGATACCCCAATATTCATTGAAAGAACCTCTTTTGGTTTATTAAGATAAATGGTTTGATCAGTCTGACCTCTAGTATAAAGTTTTTCTTCCAAACCATTCACTTTTTCAACCAAATTTTTATTTTCTTTCTTTAAGGATAAACACTTTTTAGCAACCTCTTTGATCTCAAGTTCACACAATTTGAATTTTGAAGATGTTTCAGATAATTGATTATGGATTACAGTCTTTTCTCTAGCACATGTATCAATGTTTTTATGTAAAGTCTCAATCGATACATTCTTCTCAACAATATCATTGTTGAGTTTCTGTATTGCTTGGTTTTTCTTTGTAATTACACCTTTTTCACGTTTGAGTTTAGACTGCAAATCCTGAAGTTCAATCATCATAGATTGCATTTGAGTTAAAAAATCAGATTCAGTCATATCATTTACCTCTTCAGAATCCTCTTCATCTGAAATCTACTCAACAACCTTCTGTCCCATTAAACACATATGGGCAGTCTCTTATTTCTCATCTTCATAATAAATGTGGTCCTGTCAATAATCATCCTCAGCCATCAGTGCTTTGCCCGCCTCTTTTTGTTTTTTCCAGGATCATCTTGTTCTTGTAATAATCGGAATTCTTCACCTTAGGCTTCCTGCAATCTTTGGCAAAGTGGCCGATTTTGCCACAGTTGTAGCACTTGACTGTTTCCTCTATTTTCTTCTCCACATACTGATTTACATACCTTTTCTCTTCCGGCCTTTTCTCCTCAAATCTTTTATTTCCTTCAACCCTTTCCTTATGCTTATAATTCTTTGAACCTGAGGAATACCTTTGACTGTTTGACCCAGGCTTCTTAAAACTTCTTTTGGAATGCATTGGTGAGTAAAAGCATTGATTGCTTCAGATTTTCACCGTCATCAGAATCAAACTCAGAAACAATTACTTTCTTCTTCTTCAGACTAACTGGTCTCTTTTCCTTTCTCTTTACTACCAAAGCCATCGGATCAACCACTGGTTTCTCAGCTTTCTTCTTCTCAGCTCTTATCTCATCAACCTCTTCTTCATTCTGTCGTAGAGTTTCATAAACCTAATGTAAAGGAATCTCATTGAGATCCTTGAGTTGTTTCATCTGGCGAGTAAATATTTTCCATTTAGGTTGCAATATACTCAGAAACTTCACATTAAGTTCTATCTGAGATTTATTCACTCTATTCTTGCTCATCTCATTTAGAAGAGTGACGAATCTGTCATAAGTTGCCTCTAGGCTCTCACTTTCCTTTGCTTTAAACTCTTCATAATTGTTAAGACAATTTGACACCTTCAATTGATTACCAACATTAGAACCCAACATCATTCTTTCCAATTGATCCCACATCTGCTTTCCGGTTGCCTTGTAGTTGTCTATCTTCACATATATCTCATTAGGTATCCCTTGTAGTAGAAAAGATCTTGCCAGTCTATCAGCCTTGTGCCTCTTTTTCCATAGGATATTCTTTGGTAACTACCTTTTCTCCTTCGTCTTCTGTAGAAAGAAACTTTGTTGGCGGTTTCATGAGACCTTCTTTTAAAGATAGTCTGATATACTCACCAAGTTCATGTATGTTAATAAAGTCCAAAAATCTATCTTTCCATTGTTCATACTCACCCTTGATGAGAACGGGTGGTTTGACATCAGTACCAATTGCCAAAGCATCTCGAGAAGTCATCTTGATAAATTGCACATATATTTACACACAAAAACAGAAAATATCAAAAACTCAGAAAAACTCAGTCAGAAAATGACCAAGTATGGAACTCATACACCAAAGCAGGAACTTCTCGCACACAGTGATGAAATTCGCAAACCCAAAGAAGGAACTTCTCGTACAAGAAATATATTCGCACAATGAAGGATGCGAATTGCTAGAATTCGCACGCTGAAGGATGCGAGTTCTACGCTTTTCGCATATAGAACGATGCGAATTTCAGACTTCTCGCATATAGCGGTATGAGAATTTCGACTTTAACTTTTCACCAACTTGAAACTTCTCGCACGACCTTGTGATGCAAATTCTGGACTTAGAATATTTTTCAAACTCAAACAATTCGTATCGATGTCAATTCTTGCCTTAGAAAAAATTCCAACTTGAGATGCGAGTTCTTCAGAATTCGCATGTAACAGGATGCGAATTTCCAACTTTTCGCATATAAATGGATGTGAATTCTGTCCTTGGTAACTTCGAAATCAACTTTTCGTAAGTCAAATGATGCGAATTCCTTTTATTCGCATGTAAGCAGATGCGAGTTTCTTACTTCTCGTACACAACTAGATGCGAGTTTCTCACTTAGCAACCTTCAAACTTCAATTCCATGCGAGTTCATCATCATCATGCGAGTTCTTCAGTTTTCTATGCGAATTCTTCAGATCTCGTACCAAAATCTTCAATTTCAACTCAAAATCGGTCTAATAATCCAAATTACACCACGAAACTTTGTCAATTTGATCTCTAACACAATTCGAACAGGTTACAATTGAACAATTACAATCAAATCAACACAAAATTACAATTGATCACAAACTCAGTGCGTGTACAGTTCGAACAAAAAATTCAATCTAATCCAAAATTCACACAAATATGTTGTGAATTGGATGAAATGTTACAAATCAAATGTGTTCTAGATCACAAATCGATTACAGAACAAGTGATTACAACTTCAAAACAACACAAATACACGAAATTGCAATTGGAACAGTGATATGCGAGTTCTTCAAAAATTCGATCAAAACACCAAGATTCTTGATTGATTCTGAACTGTGCTTGCTCTGATACCAATTTTTGTTCCCATATGTGTGCTAATCAAGATGAATAACAACAAGATTCAATTCAATACGTAACATATTGAACAATGAATTTCACAGAACAATAAGCTTTCTCACATACAATATTTCTCTCTCTAGAATTACTCTCCCAGTTTTTCATATGAGTCTACTAACGAAAAATACTATTTATACCTACATATTACAAAGACAAAACTAAACTAACTAAACTAGTTGACTTGCACTTTTGACTTTGACTATTCTCTTTAAACACTTTGACTTTGCAATGAGGTTTTGACTTGAGCATTTGACTTTTAATTTCCATGATCTTGGATCCAACAAATTTATGCACTAACATAAGAGTATTAAATGTAACTTATAAATTAAAAAAATTGAGTTAAGGAGAGATTCACCCAGCAGTGGGTGTGGGGTGGGAGTGAGTGACTGAATGTGCTTAAGAGGGTTGTACGACATGCTATAATCTTAAAACTTTAAGAAAACTGTTTTAGAATTTTAATAAAATAGTAGAAATATAATAATACGATGAACACCATGCGTTCGGTTTTCAATTGCCACTTACCTAGGGGTGAGCAAAATCCGTCCGACCCGAAAAACCCGCCCGACCCGACCACCCGAATGTAACACCCTAAAAACAGGGGTAAATTTAAAACTTAAAATTTCGGCAATATGACTTCTAAAATAGATGGAAACCACCCAGAACGGGGAATGTATAATAGCGTTTACAATTCCTGTAAATGAATATTGAAATTAACAACAAACTAATATAAACCAAAAACATTTATATTATATTGGTTGTCAACCCAATTTCCCAAAACACTCCATCTCTATATACGCTATGTCTCCAATCGTATCTATCACAAAAACCATCAGTGGTCCAACGCTCTTCCCTCAACCAAATGCGGCCTGCCGCTAAGGGAACCTGTTATACATGTCATTTGAGAAAAAGTGTTAGGCTTAACACCTAGTGAGAACAAACATTTTATGTAATTGAATCGAACGTGAAATTAACAATAGTTGACTTTCAAAAGAATAATAAGTTTTGCTTTGTAAATATTCCACATACGGACCATGAGGTCCAAAAACATCTTTCGATGACGGGGGAGACCCGATTTTCCAAGGATCGTGGCGGAACACAAAAGTAGGCCACTTTCCAAGTTGTGAGCTCAATATTAGGATTAAGGCCATGAGCTCATCGACTCGTACTCAGATGTGGGGGAGAGCACCCAATGATCCTAATCATACTCGTTCAACAGGATTACATTTACGATCCAGTGCTAGTATTCGGTCCCACATAACCGTACCAAGTTTCTTTCCAAGGACCCAATGTCTCAACTAGTTACAAACAGGAATTATCCCAACATTAAGCCGACTCTCATACCTATTGATCCACTAGTAATAGACTAAGGTTTGTCACCATTACATTGGTGACCCAAACTATAATCACACATATAGTTTACAATTAGCATTCCCATAAACTGATTTTCTTAACTTCCTAAAATAGTTTCACTATTTGACATAGGCTTGAAAATCAAGATCATTAAAACCAACAACTATCCATAAGTCTCATTTTTCCCAAATACCTTTACCAAGCCAAACTCATCATATAATGAAACCATAAACATGGCCAAAATGCATTTATTCCAATATTTAACCACAATAGCAAAGCAAAACATATTTTTGTAGTTCAAAACATATGATACTTCATCATATCACAAAATGGTAAGAAACCCTAAAAATCTCCAAAACCCCAAATTAGGTCAAAAATCATTTTAAACAACAACAAATGGACAAGGAGATGATTAAAAGTCTAAAGTCATGATTTGACATGTATAAGGTTTTAAAAGTTGAGAATGTACTCACAAATTAGGTTTTTGGTCAAAACCCTAGAAACCTTAAACTTGGTGATGATGGTGGAAGTAATGAGGTGATGAATCCTTGAACCCTAGCCTTCACAACCTAGTTGATGATGGAAATCTTTGAAGAAATGAGAGAGATGAAGCCTTCAATGACCTAGAAATCGTATTAAATGAAGAGATAGTGGGAGGAAATGAGTCTTGAGAGTTTTGGTGAAAAAATGAATGAGAATAGGTCAAAAAATCGCATTTAATGGTCTGATGAACCCCAGTCGCGACCTTTACACGCGATAGTGACACCTGTCACTATCGGCGGGCATAATCTCCCCGGATGTACCAAGATCTCTCCCCCCCCCCCCCCCCCCCGCGATAGTGCCAAGCGATAGTGGCAGATGTCACAGTAGCGAGGCACAATCGCCGGATGGGTACCGTAAGTCCCTGTGGCCCCACGACTATGCCACAACGATTGTGACAATGTCATTATCACCGAGCACCTCCCCCGCCTCCAAAGTCCGATTTTTCAAGCCTCGCTACACTCCCAACTTGATCCACGATTCGAAGGTAAACTTTCTCAAGAATCAAGTCCTTAAAAGAATTTTAGGAGTAAACAAAAAAAAGTTTGCTTACCGAAATTTCCGGGTGTTACACGGAACCACCCGAAAAAATACTACCCGATCACCCGACCACTCAAACCACCCGAACCCGATTACTTGTGCAGATATTACGGATCGTGGTGGGTATCCATATACCGCATCCGACCCGTCCGAATATCCGAACTTTTATTACCTGCATTAATCCTTTAATAACTTCATCCTTGTAATATTCAGGTTCCATTTCTTATAACTTCAACCGAACTTCAATCAAGTTTTTTCTTCTTTTCTTCGTTCTTCATGATCGCCACCGCCAATCGCATTCCGGTAAATTACCCACTGAATAGTTCCCCTTCCGACTAGGACTGGCAACTGTTGACCTGTAACCTAAAAGCAACAATACCAAAAGGAACCAAGAAAGAGAGTAAGTTGGAAGAACGAAGTGTAGGCCGTAGGGGTTGATTGATTCTAGGTTCTGGAAAATTTTGTTAGTATTTGAAGAAAAACTTAAAAGGAAAGTGGGTCGAACTCAGAATCAACAAAGAAAGTGGATAAACAAAAGGGTAAAAAATCCAAAATCGAGCCTTTTGTATCGCAAGGAGACCACAATGCCAGAGACTTAAGATCTTGGGCTAAGAGGACCGGCTTTGTTTCTATTTTTTCCGGCGAAGTCGAGGCCACGAGCAGGAGTAATACCAACAAAGATGCGGTACACCTTATTAACCATCGGCTTAACCTCCTCCGCACGGATCGAGTTTAGGGTAATTATATTTTTCTGTCGGATTTCGGGGTATACAACTCTCACCCGATATCCGATAGGGCTTAAGGTTTGGGGGGCCAGCCCGACCCAACTCGACCCGACCGATGCACATCCCTACACTTAACCCCTTTCGAGAGCGCTTTCGGGCCATCAAGAAATAGGAGGACAATCTAGAAATTGATGATAACTTGAAGGACCATATAATCAAACGTGGCCTTGATGGCAATTATGTAAAGTTTGGCGTCGGGATGAGCAAACCCCTCGTCCCTAATCCTCTCGCTGACATCATCTTCTGTGGTAAGCCTTCAGTCCTTCTATTATTTGTTTGTCTTCGCAGCCATCAAAGTTGCAGAAACAATAAGCTCTTTGTGTATCGGGTTATGATTTTGCTCCTTTGTGGAATTTCTAACTTTGCAGCGTGAAGATGGCAACTCCTCCAAACCCTACTGATGGAAACCCCCAGAATCCAGGTATCTGGAGCGTATATGTATATCAGTATATGTGAGTTTGAATTTATCAATGTTTCAGCTTAATTAAGTTGATCTAATTCAAGAGAAGTTTAATTTGGATACTGTGTGTTTTGTGTTTTGGATTGTTTAGGAGAAAAATTAGATCAAGTTTCCACTTTATTTGATTGTTAACGTTGAAGTTGATTGAATACCTAGTTTGAGATCGGTTCTAAGTAAAGTAATACGTGCGTTGCTCATCTTAATTAATTGACTTCCCCTTTCACTGTTGAGGGTATACCGTAGTTGAAATTGGATACAGTTTGGCAATTGACTGAAGCCAGACCATGTTTCAACTTCAAAAACTGGTTAGAACCTATGGTTAATTACTTACCTGTGGAATTTTTGATAAGAATACAACATAATGGCAGCATCTATTTACGGCTTAGCTGCTAGCCTGCGAAGAACGGGGGAACAGTGCACAAGCGGTTTGTTCCCATGGAACCGGCTAACGGCTTAAGGGTGAGGGAATTGGTGAAATCATTGTATATGATGTCAAAGTATTTAGAGAGAGAACGTAGTATGAAAGTGGGTGTACTGTTGAAAAGAGTGGTAAAAGGTATATTATGCTCTCAATTTCTCTATATTTATAGCCAGTCGTAGTTTCGCTGAAGACACTTTTTTATCGGATTATGACCTTCATGTCCCTTGACCCAGGAGGTACATCATCTTCTTTGACATTGATGAGGTTGGGTGAATCTTAAAATCTTCATCAGTGATGTGGTTGCATATTAAAATAAATCTTCAGATGAAAGAGGATACACAAAAAAGCTCAAATTCAATTTTCTCAAAAGAAGTTTATATAAAAATGATGAAAGAATATTCTACAAACCATCCAATAGATCTTGAGCTGGTAGATTCATGGGAAGACCTCGTGAATTTGATGTCAGAATCTAAATGCGATAATATTATGTGTTTAGAATCTTTAGATGCAACTGTAAATTCGTCCACACCCCATCCTGTGGAATAAGAATAAGGATTTGGTCGAGTTGGTTGGAATCACCCATTCCATTTCAAATGGGTAACCAAACAACATTGTTTCATTCTTTCAAAACGGCTCATTTATTCCACCTTTACGAACTCATTAAAATCGCTGTTCTGGAAGGGAGTAGGTTACCTTCAAGTTTTGTCAATTCAATTAGGATCATCACTTGTTGCTGCTGCTGTTGTCAATCTTTCAATAAAATTTTAACCTTTTTAATGTTGTAGAAGCCTTGTGTTCACTGATTTTTGTCTACTGACAGAAAGTG
This sequence comes from Arctium minus, assembly GCA_954870635.1. Taxonomy (NCBI): domain Eukaryota; kingdom Viridiplantae; phylum Streptophyta; class Magnoliopsida; order Asterales; family Asteraceae; genus Arctium; species Arctium minus. Next base: position 19,917,765 of record OX941081.1, on the reverse strand, counting down.
CTCTAAGTTGCTTATACATGATGTCAATAGGTTAGCTATGGCGTATAAAGTGCGAAGAAGAACAAGGTTGCTTTGTGTTGTTTCATTGTTTGCTCTTGATTTACCACTTACACGGTCTTTTTGTTTTTCTTATACCATTATATTTTCTACATAAATAGTTAAATTCCCTTAGTGTAGTTGGTGTTGAGTGATGGTAATCAACTCTTGTAGATTGTTGACTAGGCTGTGCTCAGTTATCTTGTAAAGTATTGAATGAGAGTTTATTTGATATACTAGGCCTGTAGACAGGCTTAAAATTTTCTCCCCCTTCTCCTTGATGAATATTATTATTATTATCAAATATCTCCGCTCTTTTTTCAGTTGATAAAGTTATGTCTTGACTTATGACTACAGTTCCGGAGGCTGTAAAGCCAACGACTGATGATCAACAGGATGCCAACAAAGCGGATGCCAAGGAAACATCAATATTTGTCAACACAGAACCAGTACGAGAGGAACAAGTGCAGAATGCTGTGAAGTTCCTTTCACACCCTAAGGTTAAGGGATCTCCTGTTATGTATAGACGATCTTTTCTTGAGAGGAAGGGACTTACGAAAGAGGAGATAGATGAAGCATTCCGACGTGTTCCTGTATGAAAGCTTTTTTTTTTCCCTCTGGTCATGCATATCTTTTCCAGTTCCCTTTTCCTGTGATTGACTGTCAATCTGTCATTTATGCCAACTGATAATGTTCCAGCATAATGTGGTACCTTACATGCAATTACAAAATTAATTAATTTGGTTTCACATCTCTGGTGTGAATGGCAGGATGAATCCCCTAGTCTTTCAACTACTCAGCCGGCTGTTGCAAATCAAGGTGAAATTTTGTTTCTCTAGAATAGTCATGGTTTGACAAGAAATATTATTAATAATATACTCAGACCACTAGACATCTAGAGCCACTTTTGAATTATAGGAAGTTATACAACCATAGGTACAAACATATTTATGATTGTTGTAAACCCGAATACGGTCATTGAAAATTGTTGTAATTAATCAATGCTAGTTAACTTCAAATCCCAAATCTAATGTTCAACCCAAGTGTATTTGCGTATTATGTGTTGACCAACAAAGTGACCTAGAAATGTCAATAAACCCATCTACTCCTTTCGGGGGAAGTTACCTGGCTGCTCACCCAGTTTTTCCTCCAAAGTACACATGACATATTAGTGACTTTAAGCTGCTTAATAATGTCATCCAGTTTCTCATACATGACTTATTGGGCGGCGATTGAGCATGCTGCATTGAAGTCGCAAATATTGTAGCTTAAGTTGTACGTGACATTTAGTGACTTACCAAGTCATGTGAAAGTCACGAACATTCTCCCTTGCACTGATAAGTGGACCATATAAGATGTACGCACCAGCATACAAAAATTAATAGCCCGTGTCTAATTTTGAAGTGAAGAAAGTAAAAAGTATCTCACATTCTATCATCTCTATGAATCTGGTAATAGGTGGCCAGTCACAGCCTATATCAAATATTCAAGCACAAGCGCCAACTCAATATCAGCAACCTGCAGCAGCTGCTCCAGCTGCTCCCGATTCTAAATTGGGGACCTTGACAGCATCGCGGTTCCATTGGTCACATGCTCTTCTTGCCGTAGGAGTTCTTGCTATCTCAGGAGCTGGAACAGCCGTAGTTTTTAAGGTAAAAAAACTAAAAATTGCTCCACCGAGTTAGCGGACTTTCTACCTTTTGGTCGATGTTGCTGTTCAATCAGTGAACAGTTCACATGCAAAATTACTCTTATTGTGTTTCTTCTTTGAGATAATCAAGTACTTCAGTGCTTTTATTGAATTATGCAATCGGCTGACAATTTTTTTGGTCTTAGAATGCTGTTGTTCCTAGATTGAAATCTTGGATACGTAAAGTTGTACTTGAAGACGGGGAAGAGGACCTTGCAAAGAAAACCAACACAAAGCCAACATTGGCTGAAGAAGCTGCTGCTGCTGCAAAAGCTGCAGCGGCAGCAGCATCAGATGTTGCACGTGCTAGCCAGGAGATGTTGGTATCAAAAACTGAAGGTGGGATTGTAAAAAATTGCCTGAATTTTCATTATCTTTGTTTTTCTTGTTTTGATGTTCTTTTGTTTCTTTTATTCTATTCTTCACTGACGAATAAGAGTTGTTTTTTTTGTATCTGATGACAAATTTGCTCTTTCCAGAGAAGAGATACTTTGGGGAACTTATGAGTCTATTGGACATGCAAGTACAGGAAATGAAATCGATGAGTAACTCAATAAAGAAGTTGGAAGGTAGCAGTAGAGCAGAAGTTGCTTTTTAGTCATATAGAAATGATTTTCCTAACAACATATGAAATTTTGCATATCACACTATATCTTAATTGCAACTTTTTGAACAGCAGTATTGTCTCATTATTATAGATAAGCTGATAATACATGTGTTGCTCTTTCTTTTGTGCGTTTCTAAAGTTATCATGCCTGAAAAAGTCTTTTAGTGCTCAGGGTAATATATTTAACTCACATGAGACCTTGCTTGTATTCTTTTAGCAAGATCGAAGAACGTCTTTGTTGTTGAATTACTAGTTTCTAGAACTCTTTTTTGAACATCTTTTGAGTTAATCTTATGGATAGTGTTGTAGAAAAGAAGGGTTGTATAAAGGTCCTTGATAATTTAACAGGTGTTTTAGTATGTCATGTGTAATTCTTTTTGCTTATCTTGTTGTCCTACATGCGATGTGAAAAATAAATTATGTCAATTTGATATTTGGTCAAATCACCATGGACAAGACAACAAATGTCCTGTTATATTAGCTTGATGAGGTTCCATGTATTTTTCAGGACAAAGCAACATTCCAGGGCGAGAAGTTCAAGTCACGAGCTCAAGGGTGAGTTAGATATATGCATATTTTGACAGTGCCTCAGTAGAAAGACCATTTGATGCTATATGTCGTTTCGCTTCCTCTAATTTCCTTATTTTTGTAATATGCCAGCCGTCTTATGCAAATGGCAGTAGGGCCGACTACGACTCACGCTCAGGTAACCGTCACTGGTCAAAAAAGGGCCGTGCATTTTGTTCCTTGCTTTTAGTTGTTTATTTGCATGACAACTGCTGTTTTGTGAACAGTAAGATCCTTGTCACCACCACCTGCATCTGTAGAACCACCCCACCCAAAATCTTATATGGAGGTAACTTTTTTGTTTGCAAATTGTCTGTTATATACATTAAAAATATAGGCTAATCTGCTAAACCATCATTCCTCTGCTTTCCTTTTTCACCTTTGTAAAGCAATAAAACCTTCATAGCATCAAAACAAAAGCAACTGTAATGGCATTCAACTTGGTTTCAAGATTTTTCTTGGGTATGAAATTCTTAGTTTTTACTGAAGCTCCACTTTTTGATGCTTTGGCTTGCAGATCATGGCTATGGTTCAAAGAGGCGAGAGGCCTCCCAACATCCGAGTAAAATAGACTTCTTTCTTTGTGGGTGGGGGTGGGGGAGTTATATCTTAAGTAGGTTTAGTCCTGATACTTAACTGTGTTCATTTGCTTCAGGAAATCAATGATCTGCCACCAAACCCTGACCAACCTGTATCAAATCCTCGCTTAGCACCAAAACCAAAGGTTCAGCTTTTTCATGCTTATTGCATCTGAAGTTTGCAATTTCGTTTTCCCAAATTTGAGTGTGTGGAATGAATGATATGATTAGATACGTAGCTTACAGTAGGGGCTGCTTCAAATGATTTACAGTAAATATTTTGAGAACCTGGGAACCAACTGTTCATGCATTATTCATGATGAAGGTTGTGATCAAATTCATGATGAAAATTATTCGTGATGAAAATAATAATTATTCCAAGTCATCGTGAATCCCAGGATGTCAAAATATTTACGGTTCTCGTTTCAACTTTCCTTGCTTACACTATATCATAAATAAATATGTTTTGGACACATTTGTTTCTATTTTACGCATTCTTTGTACTAGCCCAATTGCCACTGACACTATTTCCATGCTTTTACCGACTAGCCATGGGAGGCTGCACAGTCACAGGGCAGCTCGACCTATCCTCATGAAAACAGCAATGGACTTAATTCATATGGTCAAGATAACGGGTTTGGGCCGTCGGCATCTGTCTATCAGTCTAACGGGGATGGTTCAGCTCCTTGGTGGCAACAAAAGAATGTCCGAATCACTGAAGCCGAACCTGAAGAGAACAAGACAAGCCATCCCAGTGAGAGACCTGTCCAAAGATCTTCGTGGGTGCCACCACAGCCGCCTCCTGTAGCAATGGCGGAAGCAGCAGCCGCCATCAGGCAGCCGAAAAAATCACCATTTGAAAAGGAACAACAATTGACGGATGAACAGTTCCTAGCGCGTTCGGCCGAGGTCACTGACGAGTTACAGAGGGTGACAAAGTTATCTGAATCAGGTGGCGTGTCGGATATTGGTGGAGGGAGCCCGGTAGTGACGAACACAAGTGAGATACAAAGAGAGGAAGAGGGATCCTATTACGAGGCTTAACGATCTCCCCTGCTTGATTCGAAGGTATCTTTATGTATTCATTATATTAAGAATAATAGTAGTAGCTCAATACATGAATGCTCTTTGCAACTTAACTCGATACTTGAAAATTACCTCATCTATAAACGGTTCATGTGTGAAATAAGTTGCTCTTTTTGGATGGTTTTTTTCAGAATTTATAAATTTTTGTAACAAAATAATCAGTGGTATGCATGAAAACAATCAGGAGCGATCAAGATCAGAGGTTCCTACATATATACAAGCTTGTTGGTTTGTGTCTGGTTAAAGAACGAAGGTGAAAGAGTGTGTCGAGTCCCTAGGTGGTTGGGTGGTGTGCTAGAGTACCACGTTAAAATGTATGTGAAACCATTTTTAAAAAGGTCTTGATAAAAGATAGACGAGGTTTTCATATATATAGGTTTGATGGTTCGTTTTTAGCTGGTGTTAGATTCCAACATTGAATTTTGTTTCCCAACCAGATTTTTGCGGGTGGGTCCGTCCAACCTTCAATGTGAAAAACATCGACAATAAAAGGAATGCATAACGCATGTTCTTTCACTTTTTGGGTTCATATAAAAATTGGAGAAAGTCGTTGAACTTCTTACAACCTTTTCAAATCAGTTAAATACATTTTTTTGACTTATAAGAGGCAACAAGGCTTGAGCCTTTGGGGTTCGAGTCCTGCAAGGCCACTGGAGTTTTCTTGGTTGGGATTAGTCGAAGTGCGAACAAGCTGATCCGGACACCCATGGTGAACAAAAAGAAAGCCGGTTAATGTGGTAAAATCTTTCGAAAAGCTCCAATCGTACTTTCATATTTTGAACAATTAAGTTTTTGAATTTATTTTGAATAAATAAATCTTTAAACTTTAAATAAATCTCTAAACTTACAAAACAAAATGATTATACAATTCTTCTCATAATAAAGTACAATAACCAATAAAATAAGAGAGAGTAAATTACAAATTTGATCCCTATGGTTTCTTGTTTATAACACTTTTGGTCCGTACAGTTTAAAAATTATAATTTCGTCTCTTAGGTATGAAAAAACGACCGGATTTTGTCCCTGTCTATAAAGGGCGTTAACTAATTCCGTTAATGAGGTGTATTTTCGTCTTTTTACACTTTATCTCATTTTTACTTATAAATAAATAACTATAAAAATCATAGGGACCAAAAGTGTAACTTACCCTAATATAATATAGAGTAAACTCTAAATTTGGTCCCTGAGGTTTGTTGATTTCTTTGAAAACGGGACATATGGTTTTATAATTCAAGTTTTGGTCCTCATAGTTTGAATTTTGCTCTGAAAGAAGGACCTGGTCACTAACTCCGCTAAAAAGCTCCGTTAGAGCCAGGCGTAAAATCGTCCAACCATGTTTTTGTCCTCTTTTTGCATTTTTTTTGTTTCTCTTGTTTTTTTTTTTGTAAAAAAGCCTCAACTCACAGGGACCAACTTGTAATATATATATATAGGGGTTGTTTAATCTCCAACCCTTAAAAAGGTTGCAAACTTTGCAACCACATCTTAACCGTCGGATTCATGATCGGCGGTTACAATAGATATGGGGCCCAATATTTTTAGTTAAAAAAAATAGAAAAATAAAAATAAAATAACCGTCGATCATAAATTCAACGGTTAAGATATGGGTTGCAAGGGTTGCAACCTTTTTAAGGGTTGCAAAATATCCTTCCAATATACATATATATATATAGAGAGAGAGAGAGAGACCCATTCATTTGCTAACCGTGACATTAGTGCTAACCGCGCTAACCAAACTCAACCATACATTTCAATGATCCATGGCTCATATTAAATTGAATTTTCATTCAATTAGTTATTATCCGTAGGGGTTGATTTGAAACAATGCACAAGTGCACAGGGTTAATTTGGTAAAATAACCATCCCGCTTTATTTATGGAAACACGTGTTCAGATCATAAAATCCCTAACATTTAGGGATTTCTTCCCGTAAATTCATTAGGTGAACTTCAAAACACAAAATCTTCAAGAGATCAACAACCAAACGACGGTGGCGTTTATCTCGTCGTCGTATATAGTGGTGGGGAGACACCATCGATGGTCGGCGATTCTGGTGACGATTTTTGGGGCGGTAACAATGGCGGGAGTTCTGAGTGGGATGATGTATTACGTGGAGAAATTTAAGAAGCTCCAGAGAGTGAGGAGGAAATCGAAAAGCAATAGTGGGTCGTGGCTGCAGTGGGATTTTTCCGACGCCAAAGAAAAAACAATTTGTGCTATATGATTAATGTTGTTTTCAGTTTCAGATTGTATGTAAATTGTACATGAATTGAATTTCTCTGCATATATTTACATCTTAAAATCTCCAAAGTTGTTGCATTTTCAAGGGGAAATTGTCACAAAGCACCATAAAAAATTAGGAATCTTTGTCAAATTCCTTAGTTTAACCATTGGGTAAGGGGCATGTTGGGTGCTGAAAATTAAAGTCACAGTGCACAGATTTCTGTGATAGTTTAACCATTGGGTTGTATGGTATAAGGTTTTTTTTTGTCCATATAGAAATTACATATGTACATTGAACATATGCATATGTGCACATTGGGGTATATCCCTATGTAAACTCTAATCACATATGCATATATGCATATTTCTCAGTGGTTGTATGGTATAAGATTTTGTTTCTCCATAAAGAAATTACATATGCACATTGTACATATGCACATTGTACATATGCATATGTGCACATTTGGGTATATCCATACATAAACTCTAATCACAAATGCATATGTGCACAATTCTCATATATGGAAATTGAATAATGAATCTGAAGTGCATATTTCCATACTGGTATATAGACATGCATATATGCACTGTAATTGAAAATGCATATGTGCACATTTGGGGAAATTCATACATGTACTATTATCATACATGCATATGTGCACAACTATCGGATATGGATATGGATATGGACAGATTTCTCAAATGCATATATGTTCAATGAGGATCAATGTTTGTGTAGTTAGAAAGTTATAAAATTCTTAAAAAAAGGTAAAAGATAACTTCAAAAATTAAAAAGCTACAAATCAAAATTTAATTTTAAAATTATTATATTTAATATCTAGATAAATACCATATTAACAAACTCCTTAAAATATGGAAACATATTAAATGGGGCGAAATTTTATAAATTCCCATATTACCCTTTCAGATTTAATAGCATTCATCTCATCACATAAACTCTAGGAAGCTTCTGATTGTC